>BSBM01000096.1:22215000-27932500 GCA_027924585.1 Larix kaempferi | reverse complement strand
CATGATCATGTAACCTACCTCCATCCTTCCAAACATATGTGGTTTATCACCACGTTTCTCTTCGACACTCGCCATCAAAATACGTATAAAAATAACATGTCTTTACATCCTCTTCCATTTAAATCCTCATCGCATAGTCATAAATAAGGATTATTATGCATGCACATCCTCACCTTACAATATCAATTGGTTCAAGACGCATAGACAACCATAAATTATCGAATGTGTCAAGATGCAAAGAGTAATCCCTTGCAATAAAAATAAAGACCCAGCCTTCAAACTTCATCACCGAGTCCAATTTATGCAAATATTTTCGAAGTGGGGGAAGGTTTGGCATTAAATGGTGTAAACATTGGGGAATAAATGGTGTAAATGTTATACAAGGGCGCGTGTGCATGTTTTAGCGCATGCGCGCTAGTGACATGTACGCGCTAAATACATGCATGCACACGTTTAAGCACGTGTGCGCGTCCCTGTTACTAGTTAAAAACAAACAGAGTTCTCTGTTTCCCAAGAATTCTACCAAAAAACATGGGTTTCACTTTTTGGCGGGTTTCAAGCTCTTACAGGTTTCTTATTGGCTCACACTCATTGATATTTTGGACACCCATTGATCTATTGGACACAAAATCACCCTTGGAATCTAACAAACATCTTCAGTGGTCTTGGAATGTAGTGGATACATTCAATCTACTAGTTTCCATTGCAAGTGGAGATCATTTCTATAGAGGTATGGTGAATTGTAAATAATTCTTTTCATTAACAAGATTTGATATTCTCCCATGCCTTTTTGTTTTTTATCAAATTCCTATAGCAATATCCATGCATAGACAACAATGAATTTGACAAGAACAATTCCCAAGTTCACATCTAAAAAAACTCATATGAACACTAGATAAGATGAAGTATGCAACCTCCTCATTGTGTAATTAGTTCCCAAGTTAATTTTTCTCTTTTCACCTTATATGATGCTAGCAACAAATATTACACACTCACTAAACATGACTAAAAATATCACTTCACTCATCCACAAAACCTCAACTCTTTCATCTCTTATTCAATACCATTGTATGGTTGGAGGATATCTGTAAGTATATGCACCTTTCCTTTCTCTATGAATCCAAATATGATAATATTCATCCATATTTACCGTCCTTAGAATATCCCCTCACCTTTAATAATGATTTTTTTCCAAAAACCAAGACTTTCCCACTTCATGCTCTATCCAACATGATCATTGTTGGTATAGTCCCTAGTTCCCGACTTTCCAACACCTCCATACCCTAGATATTGCACATTGAAACGTCAAATTATATTCCCGCTAATACCCCTTCCCAGGACCATGATCCTTGTTAGAAACCTTTGCATCATCCTTAAGGTTTTACACAATGCAAAGTCTACATTCATTCTATTGTGATGCATTGTTGAATTCAACCATGGGTATTTTAAACTCAAAATCACATTCTATCATCTCAAGGTTTATAGGAAAGGAAATACTTTGTTGTTGTTGTTTCTTAAACTCCTTAAGGTGATATATAACCTAGTAATTTATGATGGTAAAGGACATTGCCTCAAATGGAAGGATGTACCATTCCACTATGAAGACAAAGCAATCAAACTAGGTGCAAATTTTAGAATTCATAACATTAAGGGAGAGCAAAAAATGCAACTAATTAAGGTGAAAAATATGATGTAAACCAATAAGAATCCCTTGGGGGAATTTGCAACCTCCTCACTGTGTAATTAGTAAACTTATTCTCTTTACCTTATTTCATGTACAAAAACTATCAAACTATTCCCAAGGCATCTCTAGCCATCTCTAGGGTAGGGTGTTACTACCATAATTTTTATGAATTCATGGCTAGGAAAGACACTAGTTTATCCACTCTACACTTGACCAACCATCATCTATATTGATTGGAATTGTAAGGGATAATGATGTTTATTCGAACACAAATAAACCAACATAGTCTGTAGTTGTATGTGTTAATTTGTAAAGTGGCAAGTTATGTTGGAATGTGTCAAGTTCATTGTATAATGGCACTAATATCTTATTTGTTGTTTCTTTTGTAGGGGTAGGCCTGATAGTTGTGTTACAGAGACTTTTGGAGATGGAAAAAACATGCAATGCAACAAAACAATATAGAAGGAATCTACCCATTGAAAAGGTGAATGAATTAAGAGAAAAGGCTAGCTTGGGAATGGAAAGATTGAGACATGGTCCTATCATTGCCCCGGATCCTACCACTGATCCTAACACAGTTGTTGACATGACAACCTCTTGTTCAGAACCACAGGTAAAGCGGTCGCATCTAATGGACCCAACTCTAATTCCAACATCAACAAAATCTCCAACCAACAATCCATCAACGAGTCATGCTGAAGTTCCTCACGACACATGAATATTGGGAGATGCTTCCTGTGTAGAGATGGACATACAAGCAGTGCTTAATTTGCAATCTCCCCAAGAAGACCATAACCAATTTGACCACACTCCCATTATGGCCCAATCTGTGAACGAAGGACCACAACAAACAAGCTTTGTATTCATGTCTCATGTCCACCCTCCCTACCTCGACTGCCCAGTGCAAGAAGAAGAACTCCTAGACATATTCATGTGGATGAAAGTGCTATGTTGGGGCTTGAAGGCAAGTTTCCAAAATGTACTATTGAATGGCAATGCAAAAAAATTGTCAAAGAATATTTTGAATCCAAAGGTGATGCAGGTAAATGTCAATTATTGCTATGTTTGCTAAAGTCACGTTGTTTAGCTGTTGTTAGGAGAATTTTGGGCATATAGATGGTTAAAAGTACAGAGGCTAGCAGTCATATTGTTAGAAATCTCCAATCTACATTTAATGTGATTGGGAAGACGTCTCATACAAAAGATCTTTGTGCGGCTCATCGTGTTTTAGCGGAATCAGTTGTAAGAAAGTCCACAAGGTAACGTCGCCTGCTATCACACACTTCTCACATACTCAAATTAAATAGAAAAACTATTAAAAAGTACTATGTTATAAGAGAAAATATTGACACTCCGAGTGGAAACGATTGTTGGGATTTTGTTGGTAGGTTGCCTCGTGCAGATAGGAAGCTAATTGATGCTGTTAAGGAGTTAGTACACAAGTTTTGGCATGATCATAATAAACCTTCATCAAACGAAAGAGATGTGCTAAAGTTGAGAAAAGGTTCTACTAAACGTGAACCCCATGTTAAACACTTCCTTGACACCACACAGACTGAACTCTATGAGAGATTTAGGAATGAGCACACACAATTGAACCTGGGCCAAAGGTCCTTTGAGAAATGCAAACCCTGGTACATTCATATATGCATTGATCGGAACACCTGTTATTGTAGATACCACATAGAATATGAATATTATTATGACACATATAAACGTATATTTTGTGATTTGCATACTAACATTGTGCAGGGCTGCAATGGATCCATACTACCACCGAATGCATCAAGAGACTTTATCCACAACATCATGTGTCCAAGGCCCGAAGGACAAAAATATTATGAAAAGTCATGTCTATAAGGGACATGTTCTAGGTGCAGTGGGTTTTCTCTTTTGAACCATTGCATCCATGAAAGCAAGGAGCACGAATTTGGCAGGATGGGCGTGGAGATGCAAAGCTTCAAGTACGTAACCTATAATTAGACAGAGCCAGGGAAATTAAAAATATTGCATTAGTTAAGTCATAGGTACAAATGAATATTGCATATTTTTCTTATTACACGTTCAATTTACGACATATACATTTTTCCAATTGCCACATTGTAATATTTCCCTTGTTTTTATGGTAACAGGTACCAGTATGTGACTTCTAGATGGAATTCTATGAGAAAACAAAGCAGTATGTTCAACATGTGCATATTGCGCGATGGCAAGATGAGCAGTACAGAAAATGCAGGGACACATTTCCTGTTGGAACCATAGAGTCAATTGTGGATTTTGTAGAAAATTACACCCTTCAGCCACAAAATGAAATCCAGAGTCAATACTACCATTCAGACCAAGTCAACATCATGGTACATATTATGTATAGGCATGGGCCAGAGAGCAGCAATGACAAGAGTCCATAATACTGAAGGGGACAAACTTTTACATAAGTGATGATAGAACCCATGATCTACATTATGTGCAACATTTTTTTCAAATTTTCTATGATCAGTTGAAGGAGAGAGATATACAGATGGATCATCATTGGATATGGTGGGATGGTTGTGCGGGCTAGTTAAAAAATGCCCGAGTATTCCAATCGAGGAGTATTTTGCATAAGACTTATAATGTGCCACATATCTAGAACTATTTTGAGACCAAACACGAAAAAGGAGAGAATGATGGGGTCGATGTATGCATGAATACTGCATTATGAAGGGAAGAGATGAGGTTTGACAGGGAACTTCATATCCTAGATGCAGAATCCATAGTTCAATGGTGCTCTGCAACAATGTTAGACCAAGCAAGAGATCAACAATCATCATCAGTGGCAGGACGTGTGGTAAGAAATATTTGGCGGGTGCTTGACATAGACCGATCACATTCTTATAGTTCCGGTACAGTACAAGGAACATGTGGATTTCATTAAGTTCGAAGATCAAACAACCCCTTATTTGAAATATGGACTTGAAATCTTGCATGCTTTTGCAGCCCTTGCAGCAGTGGCGAATAGGATTAATGTGAATGCATGGACTGGGTTGATGAATGGGATCGTGTGTCACTTGCAGTAGACCAACGTGCAGTTGTTGAAACAACGCAGTTAGAGGAGGGCCAGTCAGCAATTTCGACATACTACAACCATATCTCAGATCTTGTACAACCAGGACACATATACGTAGTTCTTGCCCTGAAAGACAATGAATGGGGCGCGGATTATTGGTTGGCACGGTGCATCCAAGGTACGAAAACCCTCTAAAAATCATTAATCGACGATGAAGGCATTGAATTTCCTATTGGCTCGATGGTGGTTAAGGGGGAATATCTTACACTAGATGGGAAGTCAGGAAAGACTAGTGGGCATGTATTCATGGATTACAAACCAAGTTTAGTGGTGTATCACTTCACAAACTTGATCGTTGGCACAAACATCCATCTTTAGACAATGTCAAGCAAGAGCTCAACCAAGGTATGCTACTACTTGCCTCATCAGAGCATGAGAGATTGATGGAGACAATTAGCAATAGAGAGGATCCAGATGGATTTATTGAATGAGGCCAGTCAACTTTACATAAGAGAAAGAATTGCATCAAAGAATGTTATGTTGTACATTGAGGTATGTGTAGTTTTATGTTATTTTGTTGGTACGTGCATTTTTTGTTGATACATAAATACATACATGTCTTTTCCATACATACATGCATACATACATACAGATACATACATACAGATACATACATACATAGAGATACATCCATCTGCCATGTCATCATTTCACCCTTTTCCATTAATGTTTAGAAACCTAATCTATCCCTAGAAACTTAGTCTAGCCCTAGAAGCACTAATATAACCCTGCAAACCTAATCTAGCCCTAGAAATCCTAGAAAGCTAAACTAACCCTAGAAACACTAATTTAACACTAGAAAACTAAGCTAGAATACTATAAACCTAATATAGTCCTAGAAACCTAAACTAGCCCTAGAAACACTAATCTAACCTAAACGAGCCCTACCACTTCTCTCATTTGGTATGAGAGAAGTTGCTTTAGACCTACCTCACTCATGTCAAAGCTTGAGTTTTTGGAGGCCGATCTCCCACCCCACATGTCCTCTTAAACATTTTTTGTTCTCTTGGTTTTGTTCCCACCCAAACTTTTTTCATGCTTTGGGTACCTTGAGGTATATCTCCAACCCAAAAAAATCTTATATTATGATGATTATGTTGGTTATTGGCTTCACCCAACAAAATTATATTTCACAATACACATATTCATAGATTTGGTTCCCTATGCTCAATGCTCACCCAAATCTAGCTAGATTTTGGGTTTTTTCCCTTATTCAAGCATCATGTCATCAACCTAGGGTTTCCACATATATATTCTAACTAGATACTAGAATCTCCTTGACCAAATTTGATGGAAAAATGCATAGATATATTCTAGACTCTTAGATATGTATCCTAGTAATTTATTTTAAAACATGCTCATTTATGGTTGGAGATTGATGCTTGATTCCTATACATAGCCACTTAGAGGGACTTGTCATCATCATCATCAACATCATCGTCACCATCACCATCATCATCAATATCTTCGTCATCATCACCATCTTCATCATCGTCACCATCTTCATCAACGTCTTCATCATCATCACCATATTCATCATCATTGTCATCTCTAGGCTCCTCATCAACATCTCCATCATCATCATCTTCTTCATCATCATCATCATCATCTTCATCACCATGAACATCATCATCAATGTATTCATCATCATCAACATCTTCATCATCATTGTCATCTCTAGGATCCTCATCAACATCTCCATCATCATCATCTTCATCATCATCATCATCATCTTCATCACCATCACCATCACCATCACCATCACCATCATCATTAACGTCTTCATCATCATTACCATCTTCATCATCATTGTCATCTCTAGGCTCCTCATCAACATCTCCATCATCACATCTTCTTCATCATCATCATCATCGTCTTCATCACCATCACCATCATCATCAATGTCTTCATCATCATCACCATCATCATCATCATCATTGTCATCTCTAGGTTCCTCATCAACATCGCAATCATCACATATTCTTCATCATCACCATCACCATCACCATCACCATCATCAACGTCTTCATCATCATCATCACCATCTTCATCATCATCATCATCATCTCTAGGTTCCTCATCAACATCTCCATCATTATCATCTTCATCATCATCATCATCTTCATCACCATCACCATCACCATCACCATCACCATCATCATCAACGTCTTCATCATCATCACCATCACCATCATCATTATCATCTCTAGGTTCTTCATCAACATCTCCATCATCACATCTTCTTCATCATCACCATCACCATCACCATCACCATAACCATCACCATCACCATCATCATCAATGTCTTCATCATCATCACCATCATCATCATTGTCATCTCTAGGTTCCTTATCAATATCTCAATCATCACATCTTCTTCGTCATCATCATCATCATCTTCATCACCATCACCATCACCATCATCATCAACGTCTTCATCATCATCACCATCATCATCATCATGAACATCTTCATCATCATTGTCATCTCTAGGTTCCTCATTAACATCTCCATCATCACATCTTCTTCACCATCACCATCACCATCACCATCACCATCACCATCACCATCACCATCATGGTCAACGTCTTCCCGATCATCACCATTTTCATCATCATCATCACCATCACCATCCCTAGTTTCCAAAATGGACGTATAAGATGACACCTAGCCGACAAGACTAGAGGAGAGGGGAACCCCTAGCACTATCCCGACGTCTTGAATCCAACACAGTCGATGGTTTGTCGATCCGAGCCACAGTCGTCATTCTATGGCTCGTTCCATCTCGCATACAAAAGGCCTTCGAGGACACCTGTTGGATACTTACTGGGGGCATAGAATTCCAACCGTGCAACAAAACCGGGTTCTGGGGAGTCCTGCAAGTGTGTCTAGGAAGGTTCCAACTAGGAATGCTAGCCATACGTGCCCGGTCGACGATTTTGCAAATTTGAACCCAATGTGCAAAAATCACACTATCTTGTACTGAGCAAAACCCTAGTTTCAAAAATGGACATAGAAGATGACACTTGGGCCACGGGACCGGAGGAGAGGGGCACCCCTAGCACTATCCTGACATCCTGAATCCAACGAAGTCGATGGTTTGTCGATCCGAGCCACGGTCGTCATTCTATGGCTCATTCCGTCTCACATACAAAAGGCCTTCAGGGACACCTGCTGGATACCTCTCGAGGGCATAGAATTCCAATCGTGCAACAAAAACGGGTTCCGGGGAGTCTTGAAACTGTGTCTACGAAGGTTCCAGTTGGGAAAACTAGCCATACGTGCCCTGTCGACGATTTTGCAAATTTGACCCCAATGTGCAAAAATTGCACACTCCTGTACTGTGCAAAACCCTAGTTTCCAAAATGGATGTACAAGATGACACTTGGGCCATGAGACCGGAGGAGAGGGGCACCCCTGGCACTATCCCGACGTCCTGAATCCAACGGAGTTGACGGTTTGTCGATTCGATCCACTTTCATCATTCTATGGCTCGTTCCATCTCGCATAGAAAAGGCCTTCACGGACACCTGCTGGATACCTACCGAGGGCATAGAATTCCAACCGTGCAACAAAATTGGGTTCCAGGGAGTCTTGCAAGTGTGTCTAGGAAGGTTCCAGCTGGGAACACTAGCCATACATTCCCGGTCGGCAATTTTGCAAATTTGACCCCAATCTGCAAAAATTGCACACTCCCGTACTAAGCAAAACCGTAGTTTCCAAAATGGACGTACAAGATGACACCTAGTCCACGGGACCGGAGGAGAGGGGCACCCCTAGCACTATCCCTACATCTTGAATCCAACGGAGTCGATGATGTTTCGATCCGAGCCACAGTCGTCATTATATGGCTTGTTCGGTCTCGCATACAAAAGGCCATCGGGGACACCTGTTGGATACCTACCGAGGGCATAGAATTCCAACCGTGCAACAAAACCGGGTTTTGGGGAGTCCTACAAGTGTGTCTAGGAAGTTTCAAGCTAGGAATGCTAGCCATACATGCCCAGTCGACGATTTTGCAAATTTGACCCCAATGTGCAAAAATTGTACACTCTCGTACTGAGCAAAACCCTAGTTTCCGAAATGGACGTACAAGATGACACCTGGGCCATAGGACCAGAGGAGAGTGGCACCCCTAGCACTATCCTGATGTCTTGAATCCAACAGAGTCGACAGTTTGTCGATCCGAGCCATGGTCATCATTCTATGGCTCGTTCTATCTCGCATACAAAAGGCCTTCACGGACACCTGCTGGATAGCTACCGAGGGCACATAATTCCAACCGTGCAACAAAACCAGGTTTCGAGGAGTCCTGCAAGGGTGTCTAGGAAGGTGCTAGCTAGGAACGCTAGCCATACCTGCCCGATCGACGATTTTGCAAATTTGACCCCAATGTGCAAAAATTGCACATTCCCGTATTGAGCAAAACCCTAGTTTCCAAAATGGACGTACAAGATGACACCTAGGAAATGGGATTGGAGCAGAGGGGCACCGATAGCACTATCTCGACGTCCTAAATCCAACGGAATCGATGGTTTTCTGATCCGAGCCATGGTTGTCATTCTATGGCTCGTTCCGTCTCGCATACAAAAGGACTTCAGGGACACCTCCTGGATACCTACGGGGGCATAGAATTCCAACCGTGCAACAAAACCGGGTTCCGGGGTGTCCTGCAAGTTTGTCAAGGAAGGTTCCAACTGGGAATGCTAGCCATATCTACCCAGTCGACGATTTTGCAAATTTGAACCCAATGTGAAGGTCATGCAAATTCCCTCAAGGGGGGCATTTCTCGTCCGGAGGCCCCCGGGCATGCGTGGCCACCGTGGACAGGTCCACAATTGCCACATGGACATGTGGGAGTTGATAGAATCCAAGTCCGCTCGTCGGTTTGTGTTCCGTTTCCCTGGAGAAAATCCCCAAAGTGTCCTTGAATGGACTCGAGGTGCCCAACTAGAATGCCCGAGTAGCCAAACCTTGGCTCCATTCATGAATCTGTCGATTCTGGTGGGTCCGAGGTGCTGTGTTTCACCTAGGGGACCCCCCACAGCGTGCCTAGAAGACCCAGAAGCGATGCCAATAGGGCAATCTCCGAAGCTAAGGTTTTGCTCACTGAAGGCCATTCCAAATTCCCTCAAGGGGGCCATTTCTCATCCAAATCCCCCTGGGTGTGTGTGGACACCATGGACAGGTCCATAATGGCCACGTGGACCTGTGGGAGCCGACGGACTCCAAGTCCGCTCGCTGGTTTGGGTTCCGTGGCCATTCAGGGACACTTTGGGGATTTGCTCCGGGGCCACGGAACCAAACCGGCAAGCGGACTTGGATTCTGTCGGCTCCCATAGGTCCACGTGGCCACTGTTTACTTGTCCACAGTGGCCATGCATGCCCGGGGGACTTTGGACAAGAAATGCCCCTCTTGAGCGAATTTGGAATGGCCCTAACTTAGCAAAACCTAAGGTCCGAAGATGGCCAATTGGCACTACTTCCGGGTCTTTGAGGCACGCTGTGGGGGGTCCCCTAGCTGAAAAATGGCACCCCAAACCCACCGAAATCGACAGATTCGTGAACTACGAAATTGTTTGGCAGCTACGGGCATTCTAGTTGGGCACCCCAGGGCCATTCAGGGAAACTTTGGGGATTTGCTCTGGGGCCATGGAACCCAAACCGATGAGCAGAACTGGATTCCGTCGGCTCCCACAGGTCCATGTAGCCATTATGGACCTATCCACGGTGGCCAAGCACTCCTGGGGGCCTCCGGACGAGAAATGGCCCCATTGAGCAAATTTGGAATGGCCCTCACTCAGAAAAACCCTAACTCTGGAGATGGCCCATTAGCACCACTTCCGGGTCTTCAAGGCATGCTGTGGGGGGGTCCCTAGCTGAAACCCGGTGTCCCGAATCCACCAAAATAGATGGATTCACGAACTGAGCCACAGTTTAGCTGTTATGGGAATTCTATTCAGGCACCCCGGGGCCATTCAGGGACACTTTTGGGATTTGCTGAGGGGCCACGGAACCCAAACCGGTAAGCGGACTTGGATTCTGTCGGCTCCCACAGGTCCAAATGGCCATTGTGGACCTGTCCATGGTGGCCATGCATGCTCGGGGGCCTCCGAATGAGAAATGCCCCCCTTGAGCGAATTTGGAATGGCCCTCACTAAGCAAAAGCTAGCTTCGAAGATGGCCCATTTGACCACTTCTAGGTCTTCGAGGCACGTTGTGGGGGGGGCCTAGCTGAAACCTGGCATCTCGGATCCACCGGAATTGATGGATTTGCGAACTGAGCCACAGTTTGGCTGCTACGGGCATTCTATTCGGGCACCCCGGGGCCATTCAGGCACACTTTGGGGATTTACTTCGGGGCCATGGAACCCAAACGAGCAAGCAGAATTGGATTATGTCGGCTCCCACAGGTCCACATGGCCATTGTGGACCTTTCCACAGTGGCCATGCACACGCGGGGGCCTTTGGATAAGAAATGGCCCCCTTTAGTGAATTTGGAATGGCCCTCATAGAGAAAAACCCTAGCTCTGGAGATGGCCCATTGGCACCGCTTCCGAACCTTCAAGGCATGCTGTGGGGGGGACCTAGATGAAACCCGACATCCTGGATCCACCGGAATCGACGGATTCGCGAACTGAGTGTTGATGTATATGTAACTTCGGAATATATTTCATTTGTATGTTTTATATATATTTATTGTACCCTTATAAGAGATGTGTTATTCCTCTATAAGGAAGTGTCGTCATGTGGATTGACAAGTGTCGCAAGTGTGTGTACTTGCCGATGCGTTATTAGACCACCATTTGGGGTCGGCCCGGAATTATATATAATATAATGTGGATGTATCTAAATAGACAAGTCGGCCCCAGTAGGTCACTGGGCAAAAAGGTGAGTATAAATAGAGATAGGAGATCTCTATTTTACTCACTCGGAAAAGTAACTGTCTCTCTCTCTGAAAAGTGGTGCACTTGTGAGGAGGAGGAGGATCATCTGCTAGGAGACTATCTCAGTGTTATTTGGTTGTATTTTGGTTGAGCCATTGCTCTCTCTATCTCTGAGGAAGTTGTGGGGTTTTTCACCTTAGGGTTTTCCCCACGGAAACTCTATGTCTCTTGTCTCTATGCTTTTGATTCTTGTGATGCTTGTGATGCTTGTCATATTATGATTGTTATGCATTGATATACTGTAGATTCTATTCTCTCAGCAAAGATCCTATAGTATTGTGAATTAATACTAAAAATTTAACATGGAATCAGAGCTTAACTGAGAAGAAGACATTTTGCAGTGACGGAATCTTGTATTCCTTGTTTATTGGGTTTCTCTCCACAAATTTTTGAAATTCAGTATAGTAGAATGGATCTACTCATCAAGGCGCATCTATCTATCCAATCAGAATTCAGTTCCGAGCATTTTCAGATTTGGCCCTAAAAATTAGGGTTTCCACAAAAATAGGAATTTCTGGAAACTGAAGGCACAGCTGGAAGCTCCTTGCAAAAATCGAAGGTTAGAGCTTTGGATCGAGATTTTTGGCTGGGTAGGTCTCCGGGAAACTCAAACCCTAATTCAGGGCTCTCCCTAATGAACCCGGGAGTACAAAAAGGTAATTTTGAAGGGCAAGACTTTGCTGATCTCAAATTCTGAATGTACTAGGCTGATCAGCTCTCCAAGGCGCATCTTTCTATCCTTTCAGAATTTTGAAATTCACATTTTTGAATTTTTAGGGTTTCTCTGACAAACCCTAATCCAGGACCAGATCCAGTTTTTAGCACTTCAAGTGGTAAGTCCTAAATCTTTTCTATTTCCATTTGAAGTACTCTTATAGATGTCTCTCCACACCAAGCTTGAGGATAAGCTTGAAGGGGCTGATAACTTCCGAGCCTGGAAGTATAGGATTGGGATAATCCTGGAAGAGAATGAGTTGGACTCATATGTGAAAGAAGACATCCCTATCCCAGAGGATGAAGAGGCCAAAGCATTGCACAAGAAGAACTTGGTCAAGGAAAAGAGAATCATTGTTGATTCTATCAAAGACCATCTCATACCCCATGTGTCTTCTCTCAAGACACCCAAGGAGATGTTTGAATCCTTGACCAAGCTATTTGAAGGAAAGAACATAAATCGGAAGATGACCCTGCGGAACCAATTGAAAGCAGTAAAGTTTCAGAATGGAGAAACCATTCAATCTTATTTTTCAAGGGTCTCCCAGATCAAGGAACAACTAGAAGTAGTGGATGAAATGGTGGAGAATGGTGAAGTGGTGATGACCACTCTAAATGGCCCACCCAGGTCATGGGATTCCTTTATTCAAGGAATTTGTGCAAGAAAGAAGTTGATCTCCTTCAGTAGACTTCGGGAAGAATGCTCTCAAGAAGAAGCTAGACTTATAGCTCGTGAAGAAAAGATGGGAGGTGAAGATTAAGCTCTTGCAGCTCACACCAAAAGAGGTAAATCCAAGAAGGAATCATCTCATAATAGAAGATCCTCTCACCACCATTATCATAAAGATAAGAAAGATCTCAGATGCTTCAGTTGCAATGAGAAGGGACACTTTGCTTCAGATTGTCCCAAGAAGAAGAGAGACAACAACAACAACTCCAACAAAAAGAAAGAGAATAACAAAAGAAGATATCATGCTCATGCTGCCGAAGATGATGAACCTCCAAAAAAGATGGCTAGGGAAGAAAGTAGTAGTGATGATGACTCATCAAGTGAAGAAGAGTATGTTCTGATCTCTGCACTCACAGGTACCATCTCCCATGGTTCTAATGATTGGTTGATTGATAGTGGGGCTTCCAAACACATGACTGGGTTCAAGGAATCTTTTGTGAACCTTTCTGAACATGAATCACCCCATAAGGTGAAACTTGGGGATGATTATCAATACCCAATCAAAGGAAGTGGTGAAGCCTCCTACAACCTAGATTCTGGAAAATCTCTGAAGATGAAGGAAGTCCTCTATGTACCTGGGCTCAAGAAGAACTTACTCTCCATCTCTGCTTTAGATGCAAAAGGTATGAGGGTTGCATTTGTTGATGGCCAAGTCCTAATGTGGCCAAACGGAAAGACCATAGATGATGCAGTAGTGATTGGAGAACAAGAGGGAGGACTGTATAAATTGAAGGGACAACCTGAACATGCCATGATGCATGAATCCATGGAGCCAAGTGAACTTTGGCATAGAAGACTTGCTCATATGCACTATAGGGCACTTCCAATTGTAAGCAAGGCAGTAGAGGGTCTTCCTGAAATCAAGACCAAACATGAAGGTGTTTGCAAAGGATGTGCAAAAGGTAAGAACATTAAGAAGGCTTTCCCAAGCAGTGAAAGCAAGGCAAAAGACATTCTGGAAATCATCCACTCATATGTACGTGGCCCTATGTCATCCAGTTCCCTGAGTGGGTATGTTTACTATGTATCATTTATTGATGACTTCTCCAGGAAGACTTGGGTATACTTCTTGAAGGGAAAAGATGAGGTGCTTGATAAATTCAAGGAATTCAAAACCTTGATGGAGAATCAAACTGACACGAAAATCAAGACATTCAGATCTGACAATGGTGGAGAATTCACCTCAAGTGACTTCAAGAAGCTTTACAGTGATTCAGGGATTAAGAGGGAGTTGACTGCTCCTTATAATCCTCAACAGAATGGAGTTGCAGAAAGGAAGAACAGAACTATCATGGAAGCAGCAAGGGCAATGTTGCATGACCAGGATCTTCATATGCATCTATGGGAAGAAGCAGCTAGAACAGCTGTATATGTGCAGAACAGAACACCCCACAAGATATTGGACAACAAGACACCAGAAGAGGTCTTTTCTAGTAAGAAACCTGAAGTCAGCCATCTCAGAATATTCGGTTGTCCAGTATATACTCATGTCCCAAAAGAGAAGAGGACTAAACTAGATCCTTCAGGAAAGAAGGGCATCTTTGTGGGTTATAGTGAAAGCTTGAAGGCTTACAGAATATACTTTCCAGGGTTCAAGAAAATTGATGTCAGTAGGGATGTAACATTTGATGAAAACTCAGCATTCATCAAATCAAGAAAGGGACCTACCGAAGTTTATGAAGAACCTAAGGAAACAAGATTTCAGGACACTATCATGACTGAAGCAGTTCCAGAAACTATTCGTGAGTTTGAAGATCCACAAGAACTTGAAGATCCACCCCGTGAGGATAACTCTCATAAGAGGAAACCTGTATGGGCTAGAGAGCTCATTCATGATGCAGAAAGATTTGGCATTCCAAAAGAAGAACACAGAGCAAAGAAGAGAACCAGATCACACACCAGTTATGTTGCTTTACTCTGTGACATTATGAACAAAGAGCCTTCCAGTTATGAAGAGGCAGCAGAAAAGAAAGAATGGAAGGATGCTATGGTTGAGGAATACCAATCAATAATGAAGAATGATGTTTGGGATGTTGTCCCAAGACCTAAAGAGAAGCCTATTGTGACTTCCAAGTGGATCTACAAAATCAAGCACGCTGCAGATGGCAATGTAGAAAAATACAAAGCAAGATTTGTAGCTCGTGGTTTCTCTCAGAAAGAAGGAATAGACTATGAAGAAACCTTTGCACCTGTAGCCAGGTATACTTCCATCAGAACAGTACTTGCCCTGGCTGCATCAATGAAATGGAAAATACACCAGATGGATGTCAAGACTGCTTTCCTGAATGGTGTAGTAGAAGAGGAAGTATATGTGGAACAGCCACTCGGTTTTGAAATACATGACAGGGAGTCATATGTGTGCAGATTGAAGAAAGCCTTGTATGGCTTGAAGCAAGCTCCCAGAACTTGGTATGGTAGGATGGATAGTTTTCTATCTAGCTTGGGCTTTACCAAGAGTAAAGCAGATTCCAACCTTTACTACAAGGTTGAGGAAGGGAATCCAGTGATTCTACTCCTGTATGTGGATGACCTATTTGTGACAGGAGATGACAGACTGATTGCAGATACTAAGAGGAAGCTTGCAGCTTAATTCGATATGAAAGATTTGGGAATGATGCACTATTTCCTAGGTATGGAGGTGTGGCAGAATGCAGGTGGGATCTTCCTTGGTCAAGGGAAGTACACAGTAGATATCCTGAAGAGATTCGGGATGATGGATTGCAAGGCCATGGCCACACCGATGGCATCGAATCTGAAGCTTCTATGTGATGCTTCATCTGAGCCAGTTGATGTCTCTATGTATCGTCAGATGATTGGGTCCTTGATGTACTTGATGAACACGAGACCAGACATTTGCTTTGCTGTGAACACATTGAGCCAGTTCCTGACGGATCCGAGGAGTGTTCACCTGGTTGCTGTAAAGCATGTTCTGAGGTACCTGAAGGGTACAGTGGATTATGGGCTCAGGTATGAGGTGAATCAAAAGTTTAACCTGCAGGGTTATGTTGATTCAGATTGGGCTGGTAGTGCTGCAGATAGGAAGAGCACATCTGGGTGTTGTTTCAGTATGGGATCAGGTGTGATCTCTTGGTTTAGCAGGAAGCAGTCCTGCATAGCACTGAGTACAGCTGAGGCAGAGTATGTTGCAGCCTATTCAGCTAGTTGTGAGGCAGTATGGCTACGGAAGCTACTGTCTGAGTTATTTGATCTCCCGTTGGAGGCTACTGGTATCTTTTGTGATAACCAGAGTTGTGTGAAGCTGTCCGAGAACCCAGTGTTTCATGACAGGTCGAAACACATAGAGATCAAATATCACTATATCAGGGATATGGTGCAGAGAGGAGCTATGAAGCTCCTGTATGTTGTGACGGATGAGTAGATTGCAGATGTGCTGACGAAGCCACTAGCCAGAGTGAAGTTTGAGTACTTCAGAGAGAGGCTTGGCGTTCTTCAGATCGAGGACACTTCGAGGAAGAAGTGATGGACACATTTGCTGAAGCCATTCCAAGCATGTTGGAAGGAGGATCCTTCACATGGCTGTGGATGTAAGCGCTGGATGATGAGCATCAGGATAATGCTCTGGTTTCTGCTGGATATGATTAGTTGGATCATTTTTATGTATGTATGTATGCATCATGTTGGATGCTGGATATGATTAGTTGGATCATTTTATGTATGTATGTACGCATCATGTGGATGCTGGATATGATCAGTTGGATCATTTTATGTATGTATGTACGCATCATGTGGATGCTGGATATGATCAGTTGGATCATTTTATGTATGTATGTACGCATCATGTGGATGTTGGATATGATCAGTTGGATCATTTTATGTATGTATTCATGCATCATGTTGGATGCTTGGACCATGTATCTGTATATGTATCAGGTGGATACATTGTATGATCAGGTGGATCATGTATGGTGATATATATCATGTATCTGTATTTGTATCAGGTGGATACATTGATGATCAGGAGGATCATGTATGATGATATGTATCAGGTAGATACTTGGTATGCATCAGGTAGATGCAGTGATGATTAGGATGATCATAGATGATGAGCTTCAGGATGTTGCTCCAGATGACATGCAGCAGGATGTTGCAGTGATGATCAGGATGATCATAGATGATGAGCTTCAGGATGTTGCTCCAGATGACATGCAGCAGGATGTTGCAGTGATGATCAGGATGATCATAGATGACGAGCTTCAGGATGTTGCTCCAGATGACATGCAGCAGGACGTTGCAGTGATGATGATCAGGATGATCGTGGATACATCAGGATGATGTATGGTGAGTATCAGGTTGATACTCTGTGGCCATGGATCAGGTTGTGCAGATAAGCATGTAATTTGTGCCCTGGGAGATTTGCAGATGGTCTTTCGAGGTTTTGCCTATGGCATGTAATTCGGTGCCCTGGGACATCTGGCAAATTCTCTTTCGAGGTTTTGCTTGGGAGGACTTATAATTTGTGCCCTAGGAGATCTGCAGATAGTCTTTCGAGGTTTTTCCTATGGCATGTAATTTGTGCCCTGGGATATCTGGCAGATGCTCTTTCGAGGTTTTGTCCTATGGCATGTAATTTGTGCCCTGGGAGATTTCAGGTTGGATTTGTGTACCCGTAACATCCTGAAATGCTCTTTAGAGGTTTTTCCATGACCACATGTAATTTGTGCCCTGGGAGATCCGATAGGTTGAGCTGTGTGCTCGTAATCAGTCCTGGGATGCTCTTTCGAGGTTTTGTGGTGACCACATGCAATTTGTGCCCTGGGAGATCCGATAGGTTGAGCCTTGTGCTCGTAATCAGTCCTGGGATTCTCTTTCGAGGTTTTGTGGTGAGGTCACATGTAATTTGTGCCCTGGGAGATCCTATAGGTAGAGCCGTGTGCTCGTAACAGCCTGGGATGCTCTTTCGAGGTTTTGTGACGCACGTAATAAGTCCTGAGGATTCCATAGTATGGCCAGTGATGATGAAGACCTGTAGGTGGTGGGCCTACATCCAGTATGAAAAAGGACTGGCTCTGTAGAACTTCCTATGACGAGTAGAGTCAGAGATTGGTTGAGATAGCAGCAGCAGTGACGATGATGATGACGATGATCCAGAGAAGAAGACTTGTCTAGCAGATCTGTGTCGAGAAATACCTTCCTAGTTAAGAGGGAGTGTTGATGTATATGTAACTTCGGAATGTATTTCATTTGTATGTTTTATATATATTTATTGTACCCTTATAAGAGATGTGTTATTCCTCTATAAGGAAGTGTCGTCATGTGGATTGACAAGTGTCGCAAGTGTGTGTACTTTCCGATGGGTTATTAGACCACCATTTGGGGTCGGCCCGGAATTATATATAATATAATGTGGATGTATCTAAATAGACAAGTCGGCCCCAGTAGGTCACTGGGCAAAAAGGTGAGTATAAATAGAGATAGGAGATCTCTATTTTCCTCACTCGGAAAAGTAACTATCTCTCTCTCTGAAAAGTGGCGCACTTGTGAGGAGGAGGAGGATCATCTGCTAGGAGACTATCTCAGTATTATTTGGTTGTATTTTGGTTGAGCCATTGCTCTCTCTATCTCTGAGGAAGTTGTGGGGTTTTTCACCTTAGGGTTTTCCCCACGGAAACTCTGTGTCTCTTGTCTCTATGCTTTTGATTCTTGTGATGCTTGTGATGCTTGTCATATTATGATTGTCATGCATTGATATATTGTAGATGTTATTCTCTCAGCAAAGATCCTATAGTATTGTGAATTAATACTAAAAATTTAACACTGAGCCACAGTTTGGCTGCTACGGGCATTCTAGTCGATCACTCCGGGGCCATTTAGGGACACTTTGGGGATTTTCTCTAGGGCCACGGAACCCAAACCGACGAGCAAACTTGGATTTTGTCAGCTCCCACAGGTCCACGTGGCCATTGTGGACCTATCCATAGTGGCCATGCATGCCCAAGGGCCTCTGGATGAGAAATGGTCCCCTTGAGCAAATTTGCATGGACTTCACATTGGGGTCAAATTTGCAACCTAGAGATGACAATGATGATGGAGATGTTCATGATGATGGTGATGGTGATGATGGTGAAGACATTGATGATGGTGGTGATGGTGACGGTGATGGTGATGGTGATGATGAAGAAGATGGTTTAGTGCTAGGGTCTGGGCGAGGGTTAGGGCTAGAGCTATAGAAGGAAATTGAATTAGGGTTATAGTTAGAGTTAATGATGATGATGAAGATGGTGATGATGATGAAGACATTGATGATGATGGTGATGGTGATGAAGATGATGATGATGATGACGAAGAAGCTGTGATGATGGAGATGTTGATGAGGAACCTAGAGAGGACAATGATGATGAAGATGTTCATGATGATGATGATGATGATGATGATGATGATGATGAAGATGTTGATGATGATGGTGATGGTGATGGTGATGGTGATGATGAAGAAGATCGTTTAGTGCTAGGGTTTGGGTGAGGGTTAGGGCTAGAGTTACAGAAGGAAATTGAATTAGGGTTAGAGTTAGAGTTAATGATGATGATGAAGATGGTGATGATGATGATGATGATGAAGATGGTGATGATGGCGCTGGTGATGGTGATGATGAAGAAGTTGGTTTAGTGCTAGGGTTTGGGTGAGGGTTAGGGCTAGAGTTATAGAAGGAAATTGAATTAGGGTTAGAGTTAGAGTTAATGATGATGATGATGATGATGGTGGTGATGATGAAGACATTGATGATGATGGTGGTGGTGATGGTGATGATGAAGAAGATTGTTTAGTGCTAGGGTTTGGGTGAGGGTTAGGGCTAGATTTATAGAAGGAAATTGAATTCGGGTTAGAGTTAGAGTTAATGATGATGATGATGGTGGTAGTGATCATGAAGACGTTGATGATGATAGTGATGGTGAAGGTGATGGTGATGGTGATGGTGGTGGTGATGATGAAGAAGATGGTTTAGTGTTAGGGTTTGGGTGAGGATTAGGGCTAGAGTTATAGAAGGAAATTGAATTAGGGTTAGAGTTAGAGTTAATGATGATGAGGAAGATGGTGGTGATGATGAAGACATTGCTGATGATGGTGATGGTGATGGTGATGGTGATGGTAATGGTGACGGTGATGATGAAGAAAATGGTTTAGTGCTAGGGTTTGGGTGAGGGTTATGGCTAGAGTTATAGAAGGAAATTGAATTAGGGTTAGAGTGAGAGTTAATGATGATGATGAAGATGGTGGTGATGATGAAGACGTTGATGATGATGGTGATAGTGATGGTGATGGTGATGATGAAGAAGATGGTTTAGTGCTAGGCTTTGGGCGAGGGTTAGTGCTAGAGTTATATAAGGAAATTGAATTAGGGTTAGAGTTAGAGTTAACAATGACGATGAATATGGTGATGATGATCAAGACATTGATGATGATGGTGATGGTGATGAAGATGATGATGATAATGACGAAGAAGATGTGATGATGGAGATGTTGATGAGGAACCTAGAGATAACAAGGATGATGAAGATGTTCATGATGATGATGGTGGTGATGATGATGAAGACATTGATGATGATGGTGATGGTGATGGTGATGGTGATGGTGATGATGAAGAAGATGGTTTAGTGGTAGGTTTTGGGTGAGGGTTAGGGTTAGAGTTATAGAAGGAAATTGAATTAGTTCATTTCTCTAATGTAAATTTTATATTCATGGTATGGCTTGGTCTAAGGTGGTGCTCTCAAATAGCTATTTAATTATGAACTATTTAACAAGACATTAATTAAATTTGAGATAAGTGTATTGTTGAATATAGTGAGCATTGAGCATGGGGAACCAAGTCTATGAATATGTGTATTGTTAAATATAATTTTGTTGGGTGAAGCCAATAACCAACATAATGAACATAATATAAGAGTTTTTGGGTTGGGGATATACCTCAAGGTACCCAAAGCATGAAAACGTTTGGGTGGGCACAAAACCAAGAGAACAAAAAATGTTGAAGAGGACATGTGGGGTGGGAGCTCGGCCTCCAAACACTCAAGCATTGACATGAGTGAGGTAGGTCTAGAGAAACTTCTCTCATACCAAATGAGAGAAGTGGTAGGTAGGTCTCTAGGTCTCTAAAGCAGCTTCTCTCATACCAAATGAGGTAGGTCTAAAGCAACTTCTTTTGTGAAGTGGTGTGGCATTCTGAAGTTCCCTTAAGCATTGTGTTCTAGTTGCATTGTTGGTTTTCACTATTTGTTCCCAATGTTAGGAGTTTTTCTTTTTTTTCTTTAACTTGTGTGTAGAGGTCTAGGCACTCATCTAAAATTTTCCCAGTCTATCTATCCAAGTGTCATTATGTGTCATTATCCAAGATATATCTACATATTCATACACATAAATGGAAAGTGAGAAAGGGGAGAATGTAACTTTAGAGAAATCAATAATTGGCCTTTTATTAATCCCTAACAGATATTTATTTTTACAATGTATACCTCTAGTCAACTCTTTATCCTAGTTGACTAGTTGAATAAAGCTACTACAACAATGCTAATAGAGGATTTTCAACACAAGGGATGGGTCTCTAGACCTCGAACATGGTGATTAAAAAATATAAAGGTTATTAGGACCTAAATGAATATTTGCATGCTCATGAGCCATGAACAAGTTCTTGAATCACTACACAAGCTCTCTAGACGGGATACATGGCCTTTGTTTTGGATATGGATTCCATTTAGAGGTTTTGTGCACTAAGGATGGGTCTGTAGGTATTGACAATGATAAGGTGAGAACATATGAGGCCTCAAATCGAATATAAATGTTTTAAGGATATCATGCATCAAGATTCCCTCAACCCCCAAACGTGCCCTTTAAAAGAATTTTTTATCTTTGAGTGTGATATGGGTGCCAACATGAGGTTTTGACTACTAAGGATGGATCTTGGTGTCTTGACCATGGTTGAGGTGATGACAATGAGGTTCATATGACTCCAATGAATCTTCCATGGATAATGAGGTAAAATGATGTCTTGAACCATTGAGTTGACTATGTTCAATATGTGTCTTAACCTAAAAAAATCCAAGATACTTAAATTACAAAGAGGGATTATCAATATTACCAAAACATTGAAGACGTTATCAACACTAAGGGTCTATTCCAACTTGTGCAAGTAGTAGTTCAACACATTAACCATGCTTTCATTATAGGCACATACTAACGCACAAAGAACGATCCATATGTAACTACATTAAGAATTCTATTTTACAGCAAATCCAATTGCACTTATTCACACCCCTCATGTTTGAACTAATTCAAGTGATATGGTTAACCCTTCCATCCAAGCACACATATGAACTTCTCATATATCTAGGTTAATTTGATATAATATGTGATGCAATGATTGTTAGAATTGACTATTATAACCATTACAAGATTAAGTATGGAAGAAGTCATCGTCTTCTATTTATTTTTTTGTAGCCCTAAAGTCACAACACTTTGTAATGTAAATATCACTCCTTAGTTTGCTTGGTTAGGTATGTTGTTGCTGAAAGGAAAAGATGCAAGACCCATTCAAATAGAATGGACTCATATTGAGGTCACTGGGTCTCTAGAAATAACATCTATATGTATGTGAAAATTGTTCCATAACATTCTTATTGAAGACAAAATCATGTATCCAAAAATGTAATCAAAGACAAAGTCATATAGACAAGTGCAAATCCATCTATTATATATGCAAAAAATTTCCAATCATGTACACTTTTTGGAAAAATGGAACATCATTCCCAATGTCTATATAATGGCAACTCGTGCCCTGTACAAATAATGGCAACTTGTGCCCTATAAAAAATATGGCCCATGGTGCCCTATACAAAATATGGCAACTCGTGCCGAAAATGCCACATCGTGGCTAGTGTACATAGGGGGGTCTCTCAATCCTCTTGCCCACCCTCGAAGCTCCCAGGTGCATCTACAAAATCGATCTTCCGATTCTTCATGCTAGAGGAAGTTGGGTCCTTCGGGCATATTGGAGCACGTCCCCCTGAGCCCTAAAATGAAAACAATAATATGTCAACTTTTCCTGGCAATTATACAAGTATAAAACATAATTTAAAAGTAAAAATAGTTTTCACATCTTAGATAACTCACCTCATGCGACTGTAAGTCGTGAGGGGGTCTCCCTCCTCCGTGCCTCTAGTCTCTCAGCAATGCCACCCTGGAACATTTAGGACAATCAGATAAATGATGAAATTAGATGCATACAGTAATTTTCGTTAAAATTGAACGAGCTTTTCATAAACTAGTCAATCTCATCGTGAACACAACCGGCTGGTCTTCAGGGCTGGTGGATGGAGCAGTCGGCTGGACAACCTACTCTGATGCTAAAGTGAATGATATAGGGGAAGATGTAGCCACATCGACGGTGGATACACCACTGGGGGGAACAGTGGAAGAAGGGGGGGTGGAAGAAGGACGCATGGACTGGGGTGGGCAAAGTGGATGTGCATGTCTGGGGCTATAAACCCCAACTGGTTGTAGTATGGGTCGGGGCACTCTGGAAGGGGAAGCGACTATGGTGGGGGAATGTGGGGGAGGGCAAGGTCTGTGTTGCGGTGGAGGGATGGGTGACTGTGTATGGGTGGTGTGTCGTGGTAGGATCGGGGAGGTTGGGAACATGGGAAACTGATACGGAGGTGGAGCTGGATATGAAACATAATGGGGAGATGGATGGAACTGTTGTGCTATATAGGAGGGGGGGGGATGGATGGAATAGGGTGGGGAATGGGGAATGTATGCCAGGGGATATAACTGGCATATAAGGTGGACGAAAGGCCAGGGAGGGAGGAATAACGGCACTGCCAGGCCGAGTTGCTCGCACCTGTATACACATTTATAACCTCATAGTTTAATATAGAAAAATATAAATATACATGGACAAGTCATCATATTTGAAATTAAATTTATACTTTACTACACAGGATACCTGCACACGTGGAGATCTACTGATCCCCGGCGGCGATAGCTGGTCGCTGGAGCCTACAGACACTTGTGTGAAAACTACAATTTTTAGACTGAATTTATAAAAACAATATTAACAATGTTAAACACAATGCAAATGAGAATGACAACGATGGTACTTAAAAAACATGACTGCAATTAATTGATATTCAAGTTAGATGATAGTGGTTTGATGGTCTTTGGATATTATATAACGTTTTTATTGTATTGGTGCATTCCATTTGTTCAAGACTTGGGTAAAGAACATGGTTGTGGGGATTGTGTCCTTTGACCCACAATGGATTGGGCCCATGATAATTTGGCAAAGAAGGTTGACAATTTATGCTTCAAGTGTTTGATGGCCAAAGTTGTCATTGATGACAACACGTTAAGGACAAAGGGGGAAATGATGACATGGAAAATAATTGACTGGACAAATGGTAAACATGACAAGCTTTGATGACTTGACAAGTTGCAAGAAAGCATGACAAGTGTAGAAGACTTGACAAAGTGGAGACATGACAAAGGATTGATGACAAGGACTTGATAATGACATTGATGAGAATACATTAATGACAAAGACATGGAAGAGTTAAGAACATGGAGCATACACATTATGGCAAGCAGAATGGAGATGGTGACATGGCTTGAGGGATGGCAAAGGTGACAAATATGACAAACATGGCAAGCATCAAACGTGGCAAGCATGACAAGTGTTTATGACAAGCATGGAAGAAGGACATGGCAAGCTAAGGACAAGAAGGTTACATGGCATGGCCATAATTAAGTAAATCATATTTGATTTATTTAATCATCTTAATGATACAACTATAAATAGAAGACAAGTTTCATAGAAGACAAGAGTATACATAGAAGACAAGTTTCATTTTTAAGGAAGCAATGTGTGAAGATTGTGGGAGATTGAGGAGAGCTTGATGAATATGGTTGTCTATTATTGTCATTGATAACAACATTAATGGAAAACTTTATGCTTGAAGAGCACATGGCATAAGGACATGGCAACAAAGGTTGATTTGGTGGACAAAGTGATGGGAATTGGAGCCATTGGCACACCTACTGAGCCAAGAGTCAAATGACCCATACTGTGGCCATTTGAAGATGATTTGGACAAGGAGAGTACATGGAAAAGATAACTTGGATGACATGGTGACAAATGGAGAAGCATCAATAACACGCATGGAATTGGTCAAGCACAAGAAGAGCAAGAAAGCATTGGATGGTAGTCTGAGGATGAAGGACACTATGGGCATCACCAAAACCCCAGCTGCGGGCTCATCATTGGTCAAGTAAGAATGACAGATTTTGGAAATTTCTCTCCCATTTCTATAATCATTAGAGGTCTAGGATGCCTAAAGTGAACATGAACAGATGTTTCTAGTTTTCTTAGGTTTTCATGTTTTATAAGGTTTCAATTTTTTGTTGTTGAATTATATGAATTTATAGCTCTAAAATAATTTAGACAATATGATAAACACAACTGTAAAATATGATGATAATATGGTAATTACTCAATGCTAATTAATTTGTAATTACTGAACACAAATTACTCGTAACAAGATCTAATTATTCAAAGTAAAGAAGTTACCTGTGTGTATGGTGCCGCAATCTCCTCGGCTGCTGCCATGGCTCAGTCGAGGTCAAAGGAACTGATGTTCTCCCAGCTTGAGGATGGAGACTTGGGCCTGAATAACTATACATTAAAACAAATAAATTCAACAATGTGTAATTCAAAGTTAAATATATTAATAATACGATATCAAATAAAATACAACAAATACTTGAATATTAAATAAAATAATAGCTAACCTGTTCCATGTAGCTCCCTGTGGCATGTTGCTGCGTAGGACGATGGCAAGAATCACCACAGTGGGAACAATGATGTGCCAGTTTTCCAGTAGAACTAGAAGGACCTGCCTGGGTTCCACCTATACCCAGCATGTCCAAGCCACCACCCATAGATGGTGCAGCTATGTCTGTTTGATCGATGTCCTCCCGACAGTGGGAAGACATAGTCACAAATGTGGTATGTCTAAGCAAATGATGTGTGGCACACCTAACTGAGTCATCAATCTCATCTAGGCCACTACCAAACCCGGGTGGCTGAGGAGGGGTATTTGGCTCTCGCCTGGGTTTAGGAGGCCCTCTAAGTGGGTTGCGGTGGGCCTGAGGTCGATCTTGGGCAGAGCCAAGACTGACACCCTGAAACTCAGTGATGTCAAAATAGTTGACATGGTAGCCTAGCTCAAACTCAACCCACAATTTCCGAAGGAAATACTGTGGGACCTCCAAATTGTTACATGGGGGGCCTGTCAAACACCATGAACCATCTATTTCTCCAGTTATCTCTCCATGGCTGGTAAATACACCAGTCCATGCAAACCCATTTCCTCGTCACATCTGGAAGCTGTCCTGTCGAGGGAACTATGAATTTGCTATACAACTGGGCTTTGGTGATGTTGAGGTCTTTTATCTGTTCTTTGGACATACCAGTGGAGTAGTGTTCCCTCATTCGAGTCCTATATTGGCTCATATTTGTGATCTCACGGTGTGCAATGTTGATGGATTCGATAATGTTTTGCAATGATGAAGCCAAGGAAACCCAAGAGGGTTCCTTGGTGCTCTTCAATTCATCACTCAATACCCTTAATTGATTTAAATCTTGGTGTAATTGGTCTTCGGGGTTTTCATTGGGCTCATTATCCATTCCAATGTTGTCTTCTGAAGGTCGGGTTTCATTGGTTTCATCTGATGGTTCATGTGTGTTTGTCATCTTGTTAGGTGTAGATGGCCTGGAATGAAATTTTCTTGGTTTTTTAATGGATTGTAAATTTTTATTTAAATTACAATTGAAATGGAAAACAAAAAGAACAACAAATTCGTGCTTTGTTGAGCACCTACCTGGAGAAATAGTTGGCAAGGTGGTGTAGGGGCGATTTGTTGGAGTTGAGGGGGACTTGTGTGCTCCATGACGCGTTCGCGGGTGCCTCTGTGTGCTCACTGGTTTGTTGAAAATGACAAACTCATGAGCTCTGTTTTTTTTATATAAAAAAAAACAAGGGCATGTACGCATCATTAACGCGTGCAAGCCATTTTGTGCATACGCGTTAATGACGCGTGTGCGCACCTTTTGTCCATGTGGGCTCAACCACGTGGACGTTCGACATTTCCGAAGAAGGGACGCATGCACGCATTTGGAAGCGCATGCACGTCGCTTTGTTTTTTTCGCTCACGCACTACTATTGCAGACTTTTTGGGTACCATCTTCGTGCGGGTACCCATGAATTGCTTACATAGTAGAGACAATGTCTAGTTGGTTACCTATTATAGTGGCTTCTCCTAACAACAAAATTCAAGAAAACTAAAAATGATTATGGTTATTAATATCATAGTCCTATGTACAACATTTACATAGCCTAGGTGCACATAACTTCTCACTATTAGTCATTTGTCTTAATAACTTATATTTTACTCTAATTCAATTTTAATTACATCAACATCGTTATTTTGGTTATATATTTATGTCTTTCATCTATCATCTTGTTTCAAACATTCATGGATGATTAAATTTACTGATAGCTCTTGCATATACAATTTCATTGGTTCTTTTCAAACCAAATCATTTCATAGTTAACATGTTCCTTTCATAGCAAATCATTAAGCGGAAATAAAACTTCTTGCCCAATAGGATCCGGGTAATGTCCACACCTTTTCTTAGCTCAAAAGTTCTTTATATGATATGTTTATTTTTAAAATAATACTTTTGTCAAAAAATAACAATGTCCACACATCTTCCACCTGTCTATGCTCACCATGATGCTCCAATATCTTCCGTCTAGCTTGACTATCCTCTTATAGAGGTCAAAATACATGAAGACTCTCATGAGTCATTGTAACCTCAACTGTAATATGTTCTTGTGCCTACTAGGTTCTAGGAACATAATTGACTACCATTTTTTCATGTTTCCCACATAGTTAGGATGCATGGGATTAATAACAAATCCATTATATGGTGTTGGAGAATCATCCAAAATTCATCTCCACATCATCCTCTCAAGTCTTCCAAGATTTTGTGGATTTGTCTCATTTTTTCCATTTGGAGTTTCTCTCAGTCTTCCTATTACCTCAATTGTTTTCTAGACAACTCATGGGAACTTCCCACTAAAGTAGGGTTGGCTCCCTGCAACATATGATCCTCCATACACGTGCCTTGCTTGGAGAAGGATTCACTCAACTTCTGCTTCCACTTGTCTTACATATGAAGCAGACCAAGTTTAAAGCTTTTGAGTACAACACTGTTTGTGTGGCTCCTATTTGCATGGATCTTCCATAACAGATGCAAGGTCTTTTGATCAGTGATTTTCCTTCTTGAATTTCATTGTGCTTCTACTAGTTTTATTCTTACGCAAGGAGTACGCCCTAGTGTTCCAAATATTGCAATATTATCACCAAGATCGTGATATTTCCAAGCCAATGATAATATTGCCTTGAAAGTTGATATATTGCGATATATTCAAAGTTATCATAAAATCACAATATTTTAGGAATATGTTGTGATTTGATGCAAAATATTGCTGAGTTTTCATCACAAGGATTTTAAGATCGACTTTTTGTTTTTTTTACATCATTTTTCAATGCATAGGAAGAATATTAATTTGCCAATATTGTCTGATATTTTCACCAATAGTAATGATAAGTTATATTCCACACCCTCAGCAATATATTTGATGACATGGTATTTGCAACATACCAATCCCCAATGGTTTTTGAACTCTTTTCTATGAAATAACATTCTTCCACTAGTTTAAGCACTTTACTCTAGGGTATTTTGTAGGATTGTAATATTCTACTTAAGTATAGTATTATAGGTGATTATTTTGGATTGAAAAAAACATATATATAGATAGGTAGGTGAATATCAAATATGAAACATACAGTTTACTATTGAAATTTGTAAATTTTGGTGAAAATTATGATAAAAAAATATATTTTATGTATATATAGGCGATATTAGAGACTAAAAATGACCAAAATGCGAATTTATTTTTTGAAAAAAAGCCCAAAAAATAGCCAATTGGCGAAATTTCGCCCCTAAAAATTACCCTGCTCCACTCCTAGCAAGATATTTGGTACCCCCACTACACATAGCTCAAGGATTATTTCATACTTAGTTGGAAGGTTGTACCCCTAACTAAGAGCAATTTCCTCTAAGCAAGAAGGAACTGATGAGACTCAGACTAGTGGACATTTGTGGACATATATTATAGTTCTACACTTTTGTATTTTAGTAATTTATCTTTTCTACTAATGAGTGACTTGGTCCAAATTAAGCACTCACTTATTTTATTGGAGGCTTGGTAAAATTTAATCTATCTCCCACGGTTTGTACTTCTATATAAAGATAATACAAATGAGTTTACGAAATATATGTACACTATTGTGACAACTCTCCTTTCTATTTGCATACCTGTCTTTGCTCATTCACTTGTGTGTGAGTTCTCCTACATTGCTCGTTTTTGTGCTCATATGACCATCACCCATACTTGATTCAAATGCTAACAGACTATTCCATAAAATATTCTAAATCCATCATGTCTTCTGGTAGGGTCAGAATACTAAGGAAAATTCAAGAGCTGCAGATAGTGAATGAAAAGGTTAAGGCCAACTCAAAAGTAGAGAGGGAAAACCACCTTTTGAAATTAGAGATGGTCTGAGCCAAAGAAATATCCAAAAGGGTCCATAGTGAAGCAATCTACTCCTTTCTCCATCATAAAAACATTATTAGAGGTAAGTACCTTGACCTCCTGAATTAAAAAGAACCACTGAAGCAACACATTTCAAATGACATTCCTAGTAGCTGTATGCCACCACCATCCAAGTCAAATGGGGATGATATTAGTTTTTGACAGTTTTTACTATGAAGACTTAGGCCTTTTACATTGATTCAGGATCTTCCTCTAGCTACACTTGCAGTGAGTGTATTAAAGCAAGGGGTAATGATGACTATTTGAAAGGACCCCTCACAGGCTATTATTTTTCTGTTTTTTCACATCTAGAAGTTTTGAATTCTATTTTGATATACAATAGGAGTTTATACCCCTACAACATGTACTTGGGAAATATAGGTCTAATTGATAAGTTATCTAGGCTTTTGCATATACTTACCTTCACTTTTCCAAATGTGAAGGTGATTTTTGTTGTCACTTTATTTAGAGTTAATGCCACTATTAGTTAGGCTCAATGAAATGGGCATCATGTTAAAGGATATGAAAACATGGCTCTTTGTTCGGAAGCAAAGGGTAGGTTTCAATATAATTTTTTTGTGGCCTAATACCTGGGTTTGAATCATCTGTCTTGGGATGAGTGCATCTTCCTCGAATGCCAATTGGATGGGCCCCATTGTGACATGGGACATTCCACCCCCTTCGTATCAATGATTTTCTTTGGGTTTGTTTTTTATAGTTGATCATATTTATTCTTCACATGTTAGTCATACTTGTCAGCAACATTCTATATTGGCCTCTGTAAATGCTTTTGTGGGTGGACCTATATTCTTTGTTGTTCATGCAAAAAAGCATTCCAAAAGAGAGAACTGAATATCTCTCTCTCTATATATGCAACCTGATCACAAACAAATCAAAACGAAACTTAGGTCATTAGTTTTACATATTCATCACTAGGAAGCGAGTGTGCTGAGTTTAATTCCTGTGAATGGGAGTTCAAAATTTTAGTGGGGAATGGATTTTATCACTGCAGTCACATTACTGTAAGGGGTGACAATCGTATTGCTATTCTTTTACCTTAGATAGCAAAACTATAAATAGATGTAGGTAATAGTTCGATGTGAGATTGAGATTATTGCAGTAACGAGAATTGTAAGGATTGAAAAGAATATTGCTGATGTTTGTTAGCTTAAGTAGTTGAACTGAATGGACATGTGAGGTTTTGCTTAGTGGTTTTGAATGGCTCTCTAAAAATTAATGCTCAAAATGGGTGGAGAAACAAATGAATTATGAATGTTTATATGGATGGTTTATCTGAACTATAGTAACCTATTTATTTGTATTCCATCTGATTTGACAATATCAATTTGGATGCCAAATATGTCTTGGCATGGAAAAAATCTCAAAATTTGCGGCTTTATTAAATCGGTGTTCTTTGCAGGATGCCAGTAAAGATATCTTGAACATGTCATGCCTTCATTTTATTTTTAGAGGGATAGATATTAGCGCTTTGATCCTCCTGTTGGTAATTTTTCCATCTTCTATAGTTGTAGTATACTTCCACATCCAGAAGATAACGTACTTTCTTTGTCCTATTTGGGAATCTCAACCGAAACCCTTCCATCAAATTCCTCACTACTACCATGAAAATGTATCTATGGACAAGCTTTGTTACCTTCATGGATGTCGACTTCGGAAGACTCCTCAACGCATTTTTGATGTTGTTCTTTTTAGCAATGAATTGGATGTGCTCTCAGTTAGATGGAATGAATTGCTTCCTTATGTAACCAAATTTGTGATTCTGGAATCTAATTCAACATTTACAAGTTTTCCAAAGCAATTAGTTTTTCAAAGCAATAAAGAGATGTTTCAGTTTGCAGAATCAAGGTATCTCTATGGAATGGTTGGAGGTCGAGATCTCCGTTGAAAGAATCCATTTTTTGAAGAAGCATACCAAAGGGTGGCATTGGATCTCTTGTTAGGCATTTCTGGTATTAAGGATGGTGACCTGCTTATTATGTTAGATGTTGATGAGATACCCAACGCAGATACTATGAACCTTTGTAGGTGGTGTGATGGTACACCACCTATCATGGATCTACAACTGCATTATTATTTGTACTCTTTCGAGTTTTTTCAAGGTTACAGTGATTGGCGCTCATCAATTCACATTTATTAGAAAGGGAAAACACTATATGCACATTTCCGTCAATCTGATGAGCTTTTCGTAGATGTAGGATGGCACCGTAGCATTTGTTTTCACCACATAAGTGAATTTATTTTTAAGATGAAAGCATACAACCATTGTTATTGTGTGCCACAGTCTGATGGACGTGCTAGAGTGTGGTTTAAGGCTGCCTTTGCACATTTTAAAGGAGCTTCTATTTGCTTGATGTGTGACTGTCCTAGAAGACTGTCATTTATTGCAGCAATGGGATTGAAAGTTCATCCTCATTTCTAGAATGTTTTGATTAATACCTCATGGTCTGTATTTTTCCAACTCCGCCATACAACTACCTATCTCTCTCTCTCTAAGGTATGTCCATTGTTTCGTTAGTGACTTGTCTCCTAAGAGACAAGGTCTGATCATAATATATAGCCGAGTATATAAAGGAAGGTCTAAACTACATTTTTTTATCCATTACTTATGCTAGTTTAACTTGTTCATTAATTTATTACTACTGCTATTATTTATTGTCCTTGGATGTGCCAACTGTAACACATGGACCCTTGGGATTGTTAAGTTGAAAGAAATGAAAATTATGTTATATATGTTACCACATTGTTTTCTCCTTTACGTATGCTAGTTTAACTTGTTAATTAATTTATTACTATTGCTGTTATTTATTGTCCTTCGATGCTTCAACTTTAACACAGGGACCTTTGGGAGTGTTAAGTTGAAAGAAATGAAAATTATGCTATATATGTTGTATTGCAGTCACTCGAAGTGTTTCATAGTTTTGACCTTCCTTATACGGTGATGATAAAACTTATTGTTATTGTACGGAACAACTATGCACTATATACCTTAAGAGAGAAGCTAAAAGTTTGACCCTTGGTCTTGTGGGTAAAAGGGTTATTTATGTACCTTGATGGTACACCTTGGTCTTCTGGGTGAAAGGGTTGTCTTCCCACTTTGTTATAACCACTCTTGTTGACCTTTGATCTTGTGTTGAACCTTGTTGGTCCTTATGCTAGCAGTTTGGACTAAGTCGTGACCTTTTTTGGGACGCTAAGTTGGGTTGTGACCTTTGTTGAGTCTACTAGAATAAACCATGACTGTTCCTTGGGTTGCATTGACTCGATATGTGGTCTGCTGACTGTTCTGAGGTATTTTCTGTGAGTGTAACATTGTTGTTGGTGCCTACCATGACCTTTGAGGTTGCTAGTATTGAGTTGTGATATTGTGGGCTACCTTGGAATGAGCAGTGACCTATGCCTTGAAAAAACCATAATCTCTTTGGGTTGTTTGGATAGAGCCATGACCTCTGTGGGTTGTTTGGACAGAGCCGTGACCTGTGTGAGTTGTTTGCACTAAGTCGTGACCTTTTTGGGGCTACTAAGCTAGGTTGTGACCTTTGTTAAGTCTGCTAGACTGAACCATGACTGTTCCTTGGGATGCCTTGACTCGATTTGTGATCTGATGACTGTTCTGAGGTCTTTTTTGTGAGTGTGTTGTTGTTGGTGCCTACCATGACCGTTTCTAGGGCTGTTGTGGTTCTTGTTCAGCCTGTTGTAGCATGTCGAGCCTGTTTAGACTTTAGAGAGGTTTTTTGTGCTCCTTTACAGCCTCCTTGAGGCAGCTACTATGTGTGGAAGTTTGCTGCAGTCTTATGGAGGTGCTAGAGTGTGGTTTAAGGTTGCCTCTGCACATTTGAAAGGAGCTTCTATTTGCTTGATGTATGATTGTCTTAAAAGACTTTCATTTATTGTAGCAATGGGATTGAAATTTCATCCTCATTTCTAGACTATTTTGATTAATACCTTGAGGTATGAATTTGTATCACTTTTCCCTACAACTACCTATCTATCTCTCTCTCAGGTATGTCAATTGTTTCATTAGTGACTTGTCTCCTCAGTGACAAAGTCTGATCATAATATATATCTGAGTATATAAAGGAAGTTCTAAACCACATTGTTTTCTTCTTTTTGTCCATTTATAATTTTATTGCATGTACTTGCTAATTCTATTATACAGCTATGGGACTCTGGATCCAATAGACAAGTAGAGTAGATTACAACTTTCATGTTTTCAATTTGTTTTTGTTTTGTTTAAACATTGGCATTCCATGTGGGCATTTTGGACAAAGTTGAACAGTTGTGGGAGATTTGTTAGTTCTCTTTTGAGGTATATATGATAGTGGGATTGGCATAGTCTATCTTTAACTGTTATTTTATTTTATTTATATATCAATATGATCATGGTTTCTTGACTTGATTGTAGGTTAGTGGCTGTTTAAATCACCTATGAATAAAATGATCACATAAGTATTCATACTTCTTGTCAGCAAGCAAACTCAAAGGTATTGTTGCTAATATTTCATCTCATTTCATTTCCATTTATATAGTGGATAAGAGTACTTAGAGTTAATGCCCATTCTTCTTGATGTGAAATGGAATTAGTAGTATATTTCTTTTTAGTATTCTATATACATTTTGGGTAATGAGTTGCTCCATTAGAGAAAAAAGAAAATTATGAGGGATCCTATCTTGTTGATTCCAAAATTTCTATATGATTTTTTAAAAATATTTTAGAGGTTACTTTTTCCTAGGATGGGCATATACATCCTAGGAATGAACATCCAAATCTTATAAAAACTCTCCAAATGTTGTCTAACAATATGTCCATCTATTCTAATATCATGCAATAAGTAAATGATGTATTGGTTTATTAGATGTGGAGATTTTTTGTACATATATTTTAAATATTCCAAATTTACTAGTTCAAGTTTTGGTCCTTTGAAGTTAAAATGGACATCCAAATATGATTGAAACTATCTGAATGTTGTGTAAAATATTCATGGAACCTAATATAAACATGCACCTATTTAGATTTTACAAGGGATGGTGGCTTTGCCCACATTGGAGGAAGATGAGTTTGGGACACCATTTTCTCATCCTTTGATTCTATATAAACTGAAATTCTCCTTTCCATGGCATCATCCACCATTATCTTCAAGTTGCTTATCAATTTTCAGTCAAATTTAGATATCTTGGCATGACTCTAGATGAATCGGTAGATAGTTTAACAATGGATGAATGCTTGTCATTCCTATAAATTTCTGGGATTTTTTCATTTTGCATCATTCAAGCATACAAAATAATGATTACCAGGTTACTATAGATCCATAATGGTTTACCTTGTACTAGTCATTCAAGTTCTTCAACTACTTTTGTTAAGTGCAAAAATATATTTGCACTTAATAATTGCAGTTGAAAGACTTGAAGGACTAGTACAAGGTAAGCCATTATGGATCTATGGTAACTTGTTAATCATTATTTTGTATGCTTGAATGATGCAAAATTTGTTTGAATATCATCATTATCAAGTAACAACAACTTCTTAAAGGGTGCTATCTCAATGGTAGAGCACCTTCCTAATTATAGGAAGGAGATTGGTGGTTCGATTCCTCCGTACCCTATCATAAATTAGTACTAAGAAAATGAGTAAATCTGCATATATACGACTATTAGTAGCTAATTTCCATTATCTTATAGCGCAACTAATGTTTAGTCATATTTACCTTAGTCATTAATATGTTATCATCTAATAGTTTATTTAGTCGTATATTTGGTCATTAATTATGTCAATCAATGACTAAATCAGTGACTATCAATGACTAAATCAATGACTATCAATGACTAAATCAATGAATAAATCAATAACTATCAATGACTAAATAAATGACTAATAAGTCCACCAATTAATGACTAAGTGAAATATGACTAGCTATAAGATAGTGGAAATTAGCTACTATTAGTCACCAACTCAAAAATAGTTGTTTATAGTCGAATTTTAGTCATTTTTTAGTCATTAATTCCTCATTTTGTACTAGTGTTGTGCTCTTTTTCAGACTTAGAGTAAACCAAAATATCATGTATTAATATGATAATGAATTTATTCAAATATTCCTTGAATACCCCATTCATTAAGCACATGAATGTGGTCGAGGTGTTTGATAACCCAAAAGGTACTATAATGTACTCGTAATGCCCATACCTAGTCCAAAAAGAGGTCTTACTGATGTCTTCATCCTTAATGCACACTCGATGATACCCGGATGTGAGAGCGATCTTAGAGAACACCTTTTCCCCTCTCAACTGATCAAAAAGATCATCAATCCTTGGAAAAGGATATTTATTCTTGATTGTGGATTTATTCAGCTACATGTAGTCTACACACAACCTCAACATACCGTCTACCTTCTATTAGGAACCCATGTCAACCCTTCTCTTTACTTTGTTAGTATATTGTTGTTGGACGCATATGCTTTGTAAGTCGTCCCGTAGTATTTGTTGATCTATAGTTTATACTAGCCCATGGTATTGACCCATAGTATTGGATGCATATGCTTTGTAAGTCGTCCCATAGTATTATATGTCCCATGGTTTTGACTCATAGTATTGGGCATAGACTTAGTATATAAGTGTGTGTTGAGGTCATTGAAGGCATTGTGAAGTTAATTGTATTGAGCTTGCTCAAACGAGGTTGCCCCCTCGAAGTGGCCCATGATCAATATAAAAGTGATTCCGAGTTCTATTATTTATGATATCTCATGTATTTGCATTAATTAATTATTGCAGGTTCTTCACATTTGGTATGAGAGCACTTTCTTGGGCTCGTTGGGTGGAATTTCTGGCAATTTTTTTTTTCGTATCTATTGCAAGTTTGGATCTGGGAATAATCCCTATCTGCTTAACTGTGGGAATTACTTGGGAATAATCCCTAAAACTCGTTGTGAGGAGTACCACAGGAACCCCAAAGTAGCTGGCCCATTGAGAGGACCTGCTAGTGAAAAGGGCAACGACCCCTACCTGATTGACTAGTTCCCACCCGTGAGGTAAACCAAGAGCTTTCATTTTTGGTAAAGCGGTTATTAGTTTTACCTGAACCGTGGAGTGAGGGATACTTCCCCAATACGCAAGCCGTCAGACATCATTGGTGGTCGGGTGAATCCCCTTAACCGATAGGAATCCACACATACCTGGGGTCCATATCTAATTTCAGCTGAACGGTTGTCGATCACTTCCGCTCCAGATCCAGCCATTTCAAATCTATTCTAAAATTCATTCTAGAACCAGTCACCATTTAAGATCCAATCGTTTTTCGATCCCTTCCGCACCATTGTAGATCCATCTGTTGCAGATCCCTTTCGCACCGCCGTTGTTGATCCATTTCAGCCATATCTCCCTTGTTTCAACTCTGTTTTCCCTGAAACTTCACTAACATCCCTACAATCCCATTCTGCATATTTCATTCCTTAAGACCCTATCCCAAATTCCACTTCCCAAGACTAGAAATCCCACATTTTTCTATTTTTAGGGTTGACCATAACTCCTTCAATTTTCACCCAAACGCCTTCAAATTTTGCCACTGTGTTCCTTTCCTAATTCTACTTCTTTGTCCCTCTCTACCAAATTTTATCATTCTTTCGCCTCGCTTCTGAAATCCCCATTTTTCGCCTCCCTGTCCATTAGAAAGTGTCCAAATCCTAGTCAAACCCCAATTACCAATCCGAGTTTTTCCCAAATCCAAATTTTCCTTTAATAAATAAGCTTTTGTTTGTGTTTTTCTATCCATTCCTCCCCCCCCCCAAAAAAAAAAAACTCTTCGTTGTGGTTGTCACCCGCGCAGGAGAAAAAACCATGGAGGAAGCACTTCCAGCCATCCAAACCAAACTCCAAGATTTGGATGAAAAATTTATCAGCCTCCATCTTCAGCATTCAGCCATGAACAATAACCGACATCCAGAATCTTTTGCAGCCACCGGGTTGTCCTCTTCTAGCAATTTTCATGGGCCGAAGCTTTATTTTCCTCGCTTCAATGGTACTGATCCGACTGGATGGATATACCGAGCAGAACAATATTTCAGTCTGCATAATACTTTTGATGTCCAAAAAGTTCCACTTTCATCCTTTCATTTGGAATAGGAAGCCCTTCAATGGTACCATTTGGTACATCAAAGCTTATCTCGAGCCAAACTCGACATATTTTTGCCAACTCCTTTTGCCACGATTTGGTCCTAGTGCTTTTGATGACTTCATAGGAGCACTCACTAAACTTCACCAAACTGGCATAGTGAGAGAGTATTAGATGGAATTTGAGAAACTAGCCAATCACACAAAAGGATTGTCTGATGAATTCTACAGGAGTTGTTTTATCAGTGGTCTCAAGGATGAAATCCACTCAGATGTCAAAATGTTATGTCCCAACACAATGATGGAAGTCCTAGGGTTGGCTAAGTTGGCTAAGGACAAGATCACAGCTCAACAACACTCCAAACACACCTTTGTTCCCTTCAGAAATATGGATTCCCAACGACCTCCCATCACGCCTGCTCCTCGACCAACTCGTATCAAGCATTTGTTTGAAACAGAGATGCAGGCACGCCGAGAAGAAGGGCTCTATTATAATTGTGATGAGAAATTCAGTCGGGGACATAGATGTGTTCAACAAAAGCTCTATCTCTTGGATGTGGATTCTCCGCCTGCCTCTGAAATTGGTGAAGAGTCTCTAGATACAGTAGAGGATCAGGTTGACATTCAGCACCCGCCTGTTGACACCCCATCTTAGGACGACCCACCGAAGATCTCTCTCCATGCTGTAACCGGTGTCACCACCCCACAAACAATGCCGGTTAGGGGATACTTCAAGAAGCTCCCTCTTACCATACTCATTGATTCTGGTAGCACTCATAACTTCATTGACCCTCGGATTTCCAAACAGGATGATTGTTTTTTCCATCCTTGCTCCTACTTTGAAGTCATGGTTGCCAATGGGGGAACCTTACCTTGCAAGGGAAAGTGTCACAATGTGCGTATCTCTATGGAAGATTATAACCTATGGTCTGACATGTTTTCCTTGTCATTAGGCAGATGTGATGTGGTTTTGGGTGTTCAAGGGTTACGCACACTTGGCCCCATCTTATGGGGTTTTGCAGAACTTTGAGTGCATTTTTTAGTCAATCGGGAACAACACAAATTTATGGGCTTACAACCAGGGTCTCTCTGCATCATCAGTTCACGTCGCCTAGAAAAAATCCTTAAGAAGAATTCACATGGTGTCATCGCTAAGCTCCATTCCATTCAGATGCACCCATCAACAGTCTCCACTACTTCCTTGGATAGATATGCAGGTGTCTTTGCTGAACCAATGAGCTTGCTACCTTCAAGAGACGTTTCTGGTAAGAATTTAGTTGCATCTACCTCTCAGCAGGAAATGATGGCTATTTTGCATGCAGTACAGAAGTGGCAACCATACCTATTAGGGAATTATTTATGTATCAAGACTGATCTCCAGGGTCTGGAAAATTTCCTGGAACAATGGGTCTCCTCCCCAACACACCTAAAATGGGATATCCAACTCATGGGTTATCCCTATGCGATCACTCACAATAAGGGTAAGGACAATATGGTGGCAGATGATCCTTCTCGTACAATTGATGACCCAGTTTCTCTTACAACTATTTCTCTGCTTATTCCAAATTGGTAGCAATATGTTCAACCGGGCTATCCTTTCTATGAACTCCATGCTTCTTCATCAGCAGGGCACTCTGGGTTCTCCAAAATGTATGATCGAGAACAATGCAACTTCTTTTGGCAGGGACTAAAAATGACAATTCAACAGATGGTAGCTGACTGTGATATTTTCTAGGCCAACAAGGGTGAAACGACACTCCTTTTGGGACTGCTCAAACCCTTTCCCATCCCTACACAGATTTGGCCAACTATTTCTATGGATTTCTTAGAAGCGCTCTGGTGGTACAATACCACATCTACAAGGACACCATATGAAGCAGTCTATGGACAGACACCGCCAATTCTTCTTCCATACACCCTTAGCAGCTCCCTAGTTCAGGCAATTGACTCGGTTCTTCGAAATCGCGATCAGATTCTTCTGATTCTGTAGGACAATCGTCACATGGCCAGAATTCGATTGCAACAACAAGTCGATCAGCACCATTATGAGCGTACTTTTCATGCAACTGATATGGTTCTTCTTTGTCTATAGCCTTCCAATCAATCCTCCCTAAAACTCCAAAGCCATCAGTGTCCTGAAATGCAACCTGAGGATGCTACCGAGGAACCACTCATTCAGATTCTGCATCAATTTCCCTAACCAAAGCTTTGAGGACAAAGATTTTTCTAAGGGACAGGGGTTGTTAGGAACCCATATCAACCCTTCTCTTTACTTTATTAGTATATTGTTGTTGGATGCATATGCTTTGTAAGTTGTCCCATAGTATTTGTTGATCCATAGTTTATCTTAGCCCATGGTATTGACCCATAGTATTGGACGCATATGCTTTGTAAGTCGTCCCGTAGTATTATATGTCCCATGGTTTTGACTCATAGTATTGGGCATAGACTTAGTATATAAGTGTGTGTTGAGGTCATTGAAGTCACCATGAAGTTAATTGTATTGAGCTTGCTCAAAGGAGGTTGCCCCCTCGAAGTGGCCTGTGATCAATATAAAAGTGATTTTGAGTTCTATTATTTCTGATATCTCGTGTATTTGCATTAATTAATTATTGTAGGTTATTCACACCTTCTTTGACAATAGTGTTAGATCTACTCAAGGCAAAATACTAGGGAGGATGTACCCTTTCTTTAGTAATTCTTCCAACTGCATATGCAATTCTCGAAGTTGTGGGGTACTCATCCTGTATGGTGCTTGAGAGGTAGGAATTTCCCTAGGTACCAAATCGATTATGAAATCGATGTCTCTTTTGGGAGGAAACCTAGGAACATCTTGGAAAACATATTCCAACTCATTGACAATGGTCATTTCCTTTGAGCATGGTTTTGTCCTAGATGGAAATTCTTCGGCGTGAATAGAATACAACTAGCATCCTTTATGAATGTATTTTTTCAATTGAATGGCTAAGATTTCTCTTATTGAAATCGATCTAGGTATTCCTTCTATCAGTATAGAATTTCCATCCTCATCTTGGCAAGTCACGACCTTGCTATGGAAGTCCAGAATAGCATGATGTGACTCATCCCAATCCATCCCCAACAAAATGCCATAATATGTCAAATGAATTATGTCCAAATTAGATTTGGTCTGCAATTTGTGGTGAATTTATAGTCTTTAACCATTGCTGTAACTTTTATTTTCATTCCTATAGTTAACTATACCAACCTGTGCTTAGGAAATTTTCTGGCCTCTATGCTTTCATCTTTCAACCAAGTTAGCATTAACATAAGTCAATGTAGCTATAAAATCTATTAAAATTTAAATTGGTAAATTGTTTACTTTACCTTCAATTTCTATCATTGATGACTGATGATCCAACTGGTGATTTTCCAAATATGCATAGATCCACGAAATGTTATGAGCTACATACCCCACTATAGATGCTTCCTTCAAATTATAAACTCTGGCATCCTTATTCTTTTTCTCAAGACAACTGTTGAGATAGTGGTATCCTCCACACCTCTACAATTTAACTGGTGTAGACTCCCCTTGTCCTGTTGGTTCATTTATCTTTTGTTCCAATTTCTAATGTGGTTTCTTGAAAGAACTGAAGTATTCCTGCTTACCACCAAAGGGGTTAAATCCATTTCACTATTCCAGCTTTACCTTCAGATTACTCTTCCAGCTCTTATGAAGGTCTTTCATATTCTTACCTTGTTCATACAGTCGCTTGGCCTTCCTTATGCACTCTTTCAATGTAAGAGGCTCATCATAATTTATTCGGCCTTTATAGAATGCTAGTAGACCACTAAGGAAACACTAGATTTTTACGTTATCTTCTCAGATGAAATCCACATAACTTAACAGCTCCAAAAATCTCTTTTCATACTCATCCATGGTCATGTTACCCAAATGGAGTTCAAAGAACTCAAGCATATTCTTATCATAATACTATTGTGATAAATATTCTTGCTTGAAGTATCTTTGAAATATTTTCCAAGATATTTTCCTTTCTTCCAGACCTTCTACCTGCTTCAATTCTTCCCACCAACGGTAGGATTTCCCTTGAAGGTTAAAAATGGAAATCATGGCTTCCTCGTTGTCTAAATAGTCCTCTAATTGCAGATACTTTTTCATTTCTTGAATCTACATTTGTGCAACTTCCCCTGACTTCTCTCCATCAAAGCTTGGAGGCTTAAGTTTTTTAGTTCACCATGTAAGACATTTTCATCTCTTTTTCTTTTCTGCTATCTTAGTTATGCTTGTGATGAATTTCGGATTTTATATTTCTATGATGGCTTCCCACTGAATGATCAAGGGAATTCAACCTCCTTGGAATTACATTAATTTCTCTTAAGTGATGATATCTGTTAAGGATTCCTCTGTTCAAGAACTCCTCACCCTCTCTTCCTTCCATGGAAGTTACTTGCTTCACCCGAGACCTTAGTTTCATCAGGTTCTGTATCATTTCCTTATTTAATTGACTCTGTTGTTCTATATAATGAAGAATCCTTCCATTTTCTTCCTGAATTTCTTTTAATTTCTGGAACACTTTGTTGGGTTCCATTTCATACCGATGGCCATTGGAATCTTTCCTTTGGTCATCACCCAGTCTCGTTTCTTCAACAAGATGTGACATTTGAGGACTCTTAGCCATCTTATAATTTTTCGTTCCCACTACTCTGGCAGCTGGCAATTACAAGGCCTGGAAAAATTGTATTTTTTTAACAATCTGAAATGTATCTATATTTATTAGCTCACACCTAAATTCACATGCAAAATGTAATTTACATTAACCACATAGATATATGTGATTCATTCATAATATAAACTTAAGTAAATCACACAACACAATTCTTCAAATGCAAAAACATATCCCAGAGGCTAAGGGTTGAAACCTTAGCTCTGATACCAAGCTATAACACACCCCTTCGACAAATGCATTTTATAGTGCATATTAACTATAAAGTAAAATATCAGAAGCATGAATTTTTTTTTTTTCAAAAGATCTATTAATCTTTTAACAAATGCATAAAACTTATAATATTGGAAGCATAGAGTAATCTATGAGACATTTGTTTAATAAAATTGATACAAAATAATTTAATGCACATATGCAATAAATCCCTATAGAGTAAGAACTGTACAGTAAATTTTTTGGTTATGAACAACACGAGCATAGACATATTAAAAAAAAAACTTAAATTAATATGCCTATATTTATTTGTCTACCAATTAATTAGGTAACTTCGACTTATCCTTTTCCTCTGAAAACTTACTACACCAAAATAATAGTAAATTATGGTATTTTTATTAAATAAGTTTACTTGACTATAATTAAATTTGGCTTAGAAAGAACATTTCCAATTCTTTTCTTATAAAATTAATTCTCATGAATTCTGACCATTTTTCATAAACTATGCTAGAGGAGCTTAGTCCACTCACTGACTGAATCCTCCACCGACTATGGTCGAGTTAGTGTAGTTGGTCGATTAACTGACTAACCAAATACTTGTCTAACTTCGACCTGAACAAATAGTGGTTGGTTTTTTACTAACCCGGCAATTATGAAAACAGTGAGCTTTTAAATAAAAATATATAGTCTACTTTGACTTAAACGAATATTTTTTGGTATGAAAATAGTGAGCTTTTAAATAAAATATATTGTCTACTTTGACTTAAACAAATATTTGTTGGTTGTAGACTAACCGGAAAATTATGAAAATAGTGAGCTTTTAAAAAACAAATATAGTCTACTTTGACTTAAACAAATATTTTTAGGTTGCCAACTAACCCGACAATTATGAAAATAGTGAGCTTTTAAATAAAAATATATAGTCTACTTTGACTTAAACAAATATTTGTCGGTTGTACTAACCGAACAATTAAGAAAATAGTGGGCTTTTAAATATAAATATATAGTCTACTTCAACTTAATATGCATATTTCCATTTCACTAAGCCAAATCACCCCATGGTTTTTATTAACCAAAACCCCTTTGGTTTTAATGAATCAATTCAGCCTATGATTTTCAATTTATCTATTAGACAAATTGGTCGAACCCAACCCTTTAGACAAATTGGTCTAACCCGACTCAATCACCAAAATTTTATTAATTAATTATATCAAACAATTTCTATTTCTATTAGATAAATTGCTCGAACCCAACTCTTAAGACAAATTGGTCAAACCTGTCTCAATCACCAAAACTTTATTAAATATTTAAGTCAAGCAATTTCTATTTCTAATTCCAATTAAGTTGGACTTATAATTTCAAATTTAGTAAATTAATTTTACCGACCACTTCATTTATTATTTAATATACTATTTCATTTCTGACTATAATCCCTATTGAATTGTATATTTATTTCCTTCAACTTAGGAGCTGCACAGTAAAACCGACATTATCACACATGACTCATAATAAAATTAGTCTTTTTCCATAAAGCTGAAAACTAATAAAAATGAAAAAAATAATTTGAAACTGGAAAATTACCATTTTGTACGTGAAATAATTTTCGACTTTGGCTGAAATAAAAATAGACCATCTTGCATAAAATCAATATCACATAATTAGACGTGTAATTATTTTATGCCCATGAATTAATCCAAATAAATATGATTTCCCACCTTGTTTACAAACTCATAAAATTTAACAAGGAATTCATGCGAATATTTAACCGACGATTAATTAAATAACATCTCAGAAATTAAGAAAAAATTTCCAGGTATTAAACTTATATGTAAAATATTTGAAATAAGAAAATGGCTTTGTGGCAGCCATGCTCCACCCAACCGTAGGTAATTCTGCTCAGTAATCTCTCAATAGAATTCCACTCCCAAGCTGAGACTCATGCATTCACCATAGGCTCTCACCAATCCCAGGTTTTTCTCGGGATTTACTCACTTGGAAAACATGATTTACTGGTTTGTTACCAAATCAATTCCAACTGTTCTATCCTTTCCCTTAGCTTCATTCCAACTAGCACCATAATGAAATCCATGACTGCACCTGTGTTTAGGATTCCACTAAAATAATTTCTTACACCATTTCCATTTCTCATGTGCAACCAGAGGTAAATCAAGTAAAGATTAACAACCACAAAATTAACAAAACATGCTTGCGATTACAGGTACTCTCAACCAACCCAGCTGCCACATAATTCAGATGAATTGGACACTTTTCTTCGAAACAAGACTAATTACTCTATCCTCCAGCAATTACAATCAACCATTCAGTCCTAATTTCCTTCAATGCTATTGCATTCTCATGATTCCCTCTACATTCTTTTATTCCCTTGCTTACTAATTTTCATGTTTTTCCTCTTTACGTTCTTTTTTTGTATGCATGCTTCCCCAACAAAACTTGTCAACTTTCCATTAACCCATTAATCTCTCTCTTGATTCCCCTTTTAACTTCAAAACTAGGTTTAAGGAAGTAATTAGAAAAAAGTATGGGTTTATCAAAATTATAAGGTAATAAGGGTTGAATAGGTTCTTACTTAGCTTTTAGGTTATATGCCACCCCCCCTTACTGACCTAGGTGAATATATGAGTCCATGTTCATTCAGCATGTTGACTCTGCCATTGCCAACTTAATTTTTATATTAATAGAGAAAAAATAAAACATGAGTTCTTCCTCACATGCACTCTTAGTCTTTTACAAAATTATATTAAAAAAATAATGGGGTTTAATGTAACAAATAATTAATAATACATTAATATTAATAATAAGTAGGAGTAATAGTTAAATGAGAGGATGCATCCCCTCAAATAGGCAATGCCCAAGTTACTATAAAAGTGGGCCAACACTTGTATATTTATCATCTTATCTTATTAATTTATATATCATTTTACATCTACGGATTTGTGGGTTATTTCAGAAAGCATGGGTTCAACCCTAAATAATTGAGAATATCCAACTATGGATATTACATTGGTATCAGAGCCAACTCTGATCTCGCTGGTAGGCCTCACTTCAGAGTTTCCAATGATTCTGGTTATTGACCGAAAAAGGCCCTTGGCAACAACACTCCCCCTCTTCCGTAATTCCGCAACATCCCCATCCAGTGCTTCCGCAGCACTCCTTCACCACCTCCGCAAATATCTCAAACTACACCCCCATCTCCCTCCCAGCTTTCGGCTCCGTCTAGCCCCATCTCCCTTCCTCATTCTCTGATCCCTGCATCCCTCCTTCTTCCACCCACTCGCATGCCTCCCATTCCTACCTTCTCACACTCCTCCCCCTTTCTACTCCCCCCTTCTATCTCACATCATCCTTACGCTACTCCATTCCACCTGCATTCCACGCCGTCACCTCCACCTTCTCCATCGCTCCATCCTCCATCCCATCACCATGTGCCCACGCGGCTCTCTTGTGCACCACCCCTCCTCCTCCTTCCTTCCCCCTTCCTCCAACTTTGCACTCCATTGAAGTCAACTCCACCACATCACCACTCCACCACCGGATTCCATCATCCTCCATCCCTATCTTCTCTCCCACCCCACGCCTTCCATTTCCCACCACCTCACCACCGTGCATCAAGCCCCCGCTCTCCTGCCTTTCCACCTCTCCCCGCTACTGCGTCCATTCTGCAGCACGTCCTCCACTCCCCTCCGCTTCCGCCAGCTCACCTCCCCGTATGCTACCTTTGCTTCCATCCACCCTAGGCCCTGTGCCTCTCGCTCTTCCTTCCATCCCCCTCCTCTACGCTGCCATCACCGCAACCTTCCATGCTGCGTTATCCCTCCTCCTACCTTCCATCACACCTCCCTCCATCGTCTTCACCACCGTTGCTCCTCCCTTCCTCCCCACGGATCCCTACCTCCCTCTCGTGCCACTTCACCACTGCTGCTCCTCCTTTCCGCTCCACATAAACCTTAATTCAATTGCAAAACAAAAAAAATAAATATTATAATAATAATATTATTTCTGATAATATATATTATTATAATATAACCCTTAAAATTCAAAATCTTCATCATAATAATATTATCATTATAATATTATTATTATTTTTTGACATAATAATTATTTTATTGTGAAAAAAATTATATATTAAACTATATATGTATATATAGTTTATATAACATTAATAATAATATTATTATTAATTAATTAAATTAATAATTATTATTGTCGAGCAAAGGTCAGCAAAAATGGAGTCTTATAGTGAAAATCAAGAAAGATTTCCTAAGACCTACTCAAAAGTAGCCAATAACATACTAAAACTTGAGGGAACTATTCAAGGAAAAGATATTAGTATTGCTATTTGTCCTACCATACAAGAAAATCGCATTAGCAACAGTTTGGCAAATCAATTATTAATCCCAGAATCAAGTATAATCGAAAAGAGAGATAACTACAATGAGAAGCAATATGAAATTACGAACTTACAACTAACAATTAATGAGTACAAGTTCACATACCAATTCAATGTTTGGACTATATATTTAAATGAAGTCCACATCTTTCTAGGTTCACCCTGGATGGAAACATTGGGATCATTTATTTTAAATATGAAGAAAAAGTTTTTAACGTTTTCATAAAGGAAAAAGAAAATCACACTGTAGGATGTTTCAATGAAATCGGATTCAAAGGATGTGTCATCTGAAGATTTCAAAGACATTTCAAAGATGATTTCACAAGAAGATAAAAAATGAAGACAAAAGAGGCAGAAAGAATTAGACAAAGTCATCAGGGACAAAGAAGAAGAGATATTTTGTTTAAGAGATCATAATCAGAAGTTTCTCTTTCTTGTCAAGAGGGTGAAAGATAGGGCACATGACCATCAAAATATAGAGGAGGAAAATCGAGACCTCCAGAAGAAACTATTAGAGCTTAAAGACAATGCAAAATCGCAAGAAGAAACAATCAGGAATCTTAAGAATGATAAAGATTCACTTGAAAACAAGTTGGAAAACATTCAAAAGAGGACATCAAAACCTTTGGGCTCAAAAAAATAAGTTGAGGAAAAAGAAGCAAATACAAATCCAGTCATCAATACAAATAAAAAAGAAGTCAATCGAGTAGAAGAACAAACAACAAAAACTCCTTATCGACACCCCAATTATAAAGGTCATTTTGACCAACGAAAGGGTCAAAATGAACACACATGGAGGAGAGATGATGTCAGACAAGCAAGAACATCAAATCAAAATGCAAAACAACAAAAAAGAAGACCCATCCCACAAAGCGATCAAATAACTTCAATAAAATTAGATTTGGGATGGAACACATCAAAGACGATGCAGCAATTCTTCTGGGGAATTCGCAACTCGTATCGCCTCGTTTCATCAAATGTCGCAAAGACTAAACACAAAATATCAACAGATGACAGTTAAAAAAAAAAAAACCAGACATAAACCTTGTCTTCAATAAAGCTTTGAGGACAAAGCTTCCCTTAAGGGGAAGGCAATGTAACAAATAATTAATAATACATTAATATTAATAATAAGTATGAGTAATAGTTAAATGAGAGGATGTGTCCCCTCAAAAAGGCAATGCCCAAGCTACTATAAAAGCGGGCCAACAGTTGTATATTTATCATCTTATCTTATCAATTTATATATCATTTTACATGTACGGATTTCTGGGTTATTTCAGAAAGCATATGTTCAACCCTAACTAATTGAGAATATCCAACTATGGATATTACATTTAAACCAGGGGTGTTACATCTCGGAATTAGATTTCTCAATGTATTGTCTTCTTGGAGGACTCGGAAATTTTCTTTTAAGATCTCTACAATCAATGGCCTTATGACCAAACTTATAACAATTATAACAGTGTCGAAGAATGGAATTTTGGTACTTAGGAAAGGATGGTCTTCTTGATGTTTGAGTGGAGAAGTTATTCACAAACACTTTTTCTTCACCTTCTTGAGTCTTGTTGATTTGATGTTCCTCTGGATTCCTTAGATTGACGACTTCCTTTTGCAATCTTTCACATTCTTTTTCTCTAAAGACTAACTGTCAGTGTGCTTCATTCAATGGTTCATGAATATTTTCTAATTTGGTCTTGAGCTATGTGATGGCCTTATTGATAAATAAGACTTCTTGATTTAGTGAGCATTCTGCCTTATGCTCTTTTTATTTTGGAGTGTAACCTTTCCTCTTTTATCTCCTTCATGTTTTTTATGCAAATGCATATTTTCCAAATCTAATGAAATTTTCTGGAATCTTTGACTTAGCAGTCTTGATTTTTGAGTTCCTCTTTGAGAGAGCTGATTTCCTCTTCCTTTCTCTATAGAGCTGACCTAAGTCTCTTAGCCAACTGAATTTTTGCAATTTGATGGTTTTGCTCCTGTTTTTCATTTAGATATTTTAGATTTTCAATTTTTTCTAAGGATTCCATAAGCTCTGCTTCAAAATCCACAATACCTACTTTGTTATTTGAGTGAGCCTCATTATTTTCTTGTGCCAAAAATAGAATTTCATTTCTAGCCTTTGAATCAATTTCTTCTTCTTCTTCTTGTGCATGAGATACTCCTTCTTCTGCTACTTGGGTGAATAGAATTTGCTTGTTTGTAGACTTATTTTCATCGATTTTTTTCCAAGAATTTCCCTTCTTCTATCTATTCTTTATAGGACACTTTGTTGCAAAATTCCCAATCTTTCCACAATTAAAACACTTTAGTGGAAACTTGAACCCTTGTATTTTCCAGTTCCCCTTGGAAGTGTGTTGAAAACGTTAGCAAGTTCTTCATTTAAAACCTCGATATCTGATGAACAAGATTCATTGCTAAGATTTTTGTCTTTGGTTTTGGATCTTGTATCCTCATTTCATAATCAACCAGGATTCCATGTAATTCTTCAAGCCTTAGATCATCCAACGTTTCTCTATCTTCTATAGATGATACATTTGGATTGAATCTCGATGGGAGAGTCCTCATAATTTTATGTACTACAATACTTTGGGGAATTTCTTCACCCAAGATTCTCATGGTATTTACAATCTCTTCAACTCTTTGAATATATCCTAGGATATCTTCTTCTTCTTCCATTCTTAGGCCTTCAAACTGAGTTATGTATGTAATTTGGCTTTTTGAACTTTGGTATCTCCTTGATAAATGGTGGCTAATTTGTCCCACATTTCCTTTGTTGTTGAGTAGTTCACGGCTTTAAAGATATCTGATTCACTTAACCCTGCTAAAATTGCATTAATCGTTGTAGCATTATTTCGGCACTCGTAGAAGGGTGGTTCTTAGGTTCCTTGTATCCATATTCTACACTTTTCCAGATGATGAAACCCAAACAGACCAAATATGCAGTCATTCTTTTACTCTAATATACATCGTTACGTCCATCAAACTTTGAACATATCTGAACTTGGATCCTACAATTTGTGTGTTCTTAGGGATCTCCTTCAAGCAGTTAAGCTTTCAGCGAAGAACTCGGCTCTGATACCAATTGAAGAACACTCATGGATCAATGAGAGGGGGGGCGTGAATCAGTGATCCGAGCTTTTAAATCAAAAACTTATAACTTATTTATTTTATTCAACTTTAATAATGAGCATAATAGATAAGTAAACATTCACATGCAAGTACATAGAGAGAACAATGATTTTACATCGAAAACCCAAAGTCGGAAAAAACTCAGAACATATTCTTATCATAAATTATTACAATTATATTGGTGCTCCAACACCTTAGTGAGGCTACAACCTCAAGTAATGATTCCGAATACAACCTGAGAAATAAGAATTCTCTCCCTGCTCCACCCTACCACCCTAAAACAAGGAAAGATACAGAGCTTCTCCACTATCTTCGAACTTTCACAATCACTCTTAAAATTCTTCTATATTACTGTCTTCAAAACAATGAATAAATAAACTTCAACTTACTTGTTTTCACTTGATCTTATAGGGTAATCTTTTATCTATTGATGTAGAGGTCTCTTACTAAATTTAGCATGCTTTATACAGTCTTCAAAAACTGATACTTTGACTTTGATCACAATGCAAATGAATCTTTGGAATGCAATCGAACTGTGTCCTCGATGATCCTTGAACTGTTGCTATATTGTATGCACAGTGTCCTTGAAACTTTGAAGTGATCTTTATGTCTTGAAAACCATTTACTGTCTCTGACGAACTTTGAACAGAACTTCAGACTGTGTCTGTGAAACCTTAAAAAAAATAAAATCCAAAGACTATTATAGAGATGATTCGTAGAGAGTCTTCGAGCCGCTGCCAAACTTTGATCTCACTCTTCTTCGATACCATTCGTCAACTGAACCCTTCCACGGAGAAAAATGACAACTACAACACTTCCATAGAGAAAACGTATTTGATATTCACATTAAAGTGCATTCTCACTTGTCAAGGAAAAATCCTCAATTATTTATACTTGTTGAATGGTCATTTGGGATTACTACAATATATGAGATGACTTTAGGAGACAATGTTGTTACCTTTTTGAGAATTCAACCAAAGACTCATTATAAGTTTGGTCGAATGGGTAATTGGAACAAATGACGTGGGCTATTGGTCCAATACTTAAAAATAAGCACTTAGATTCTTAAGCGAGCTAAGAACCAAAACTCCAACCATTCTACCAATCAACCTTCAGCTACTTAAGGTGTTGCATCCTAAGATTTACTATTTTTACTATAAGCATACATTCAAATTCATTTTATATACTACTTGTTCAAATATGATTGATGACACCTTATAAGTCCTTTGACATCAATGACAACAAAATGCCAACATTTCCCCTTGATCTCAGGAATATGAATAGTGTTTTCATTATATATATTTATGACCAGGATAGTAAGATGGGATAGTAAGAGGATATCCTTACTCCAATCTCATACATTAAACCTTTCCCATGGTAAATTTGGAGAAGAGTTTCAACAACCTATTATACTTTCATTGGGCCAAGAGGCGCTTTCTACAGTCCAAGTGTGTGAGATGTGTCATGTCTTTCACACTCACATGTCGGCTCAAAATAAATTATTAAAAAGAGAAATTATAAAACCAAGAGCATATAGAATCAAAATTTAAAAACACATTTATATAATTATATATCAATTTCAATTTAAAATTCAATTTCATTGTTAGTTATAAAACAAAGTAATTCCTCAAAAATATCTAAATATATGTTTAAAATATTCATTTGATGGTAAAATGTTTCTCAAATTCCAATTTATTCTGGAAATCTAGATTTTAGAATTTTATATGGGTTATTTTACTCATTCACTACTCTCAATATTCATTATTAGTTTTCTTGAAAAACAACCAATTAATTTTGGAAAAGTGTTTGATTAAATGATTATTATATGGTTAAAACCATGATTTGATGGCAAAATGTTTTTTAAATTCCAGTACAATCTAGAAATAGAATATTTAAATACAATTATCACCCATCTCATAAAAGAGGTTTGCACCTTAAGAGATTTCATCTCTCTATCTTTGGTAGAGCCAAAAATAAGATAAATCTATACTGGTTAATTCTTATTGATCAAAATTTATAATGGGGTTTATGTTAATAAATGTATCATTTCATGTTGGTTTACCATATGTCATGACTCGGGTGTTGACCTAAAAAACAAAACAATGGGTTAATAGTTTATTAATAAAATACAATATGCATAAATTTACATTCATTCCTTTTGAAAGGTAGATTAACCCAAAATTAAAGAGTTGAAAAATATGTTTTAATAAAAATTAAAAAAAAAAATATTTTGGCTAAAGTGTTTTCGGTACATGGAATCCACTGTATACATATTACACATTAATCTTATAAATTCAAATAAAATATTTTTTTTTAATATTTATATATTAAAATAATCAAAATATTATTTATAAAATATAATAAAGAAAATATTATACTTATTGAAAATGTGTTTATAGAAAATTTTAAAGAAAATCAGTCAAAATAATATTTAGAAGATAATAAAGCCAATTTAAATTTTTCAATGGTAAACGGTTCTAATATCCTTATATCCAAAAGTATGGTGATAAAAGAAAATAACCAAATGTTGCAATATGTAAAGAATCATCTTTAAACAAAAATTATGTTTTGAAAAATTTAATGATTTATTTAAAAATAGGAACTATCACCTCACCTACATTATTGGATCATAATTTTATAAAGAAAATTAAATGTTCACAATTTTGATGAATCATTCAAATTCAAGATTAATAACTTACTTTCATATATTAACAATAATCCTTTACTTTCATATATTAACAATAATCCTTCCAATTGTTGACTCAAACCTAGTCGATAGGGATTTCACTCATTGTCGACACTTAATCCAGCGCAATCTCCCTGAGCACCAACCCAGACAGGTTAACCCCGTCTGGCAACACCTATAGAGCAGATGAGGTCTCACTTGAGATATTCAAGGGAGAGTCGATGGAACCATGTTTCCGCCGAATGAAGGAGGATGTTGCAGCTCAGTTACTTAACTTATTGCGACATTTTAGAAGTAGATCTATGCATTTAACTTCAACATCATTTATATTCATAGCATCATTCAACATAAATATTCATTGCAGCAAATATAACAGTAAAGCATTAATTGCAGCAAGAAAACATAGTATCATTCATATATTACCACATGCATTACCATAAGTGAATAGAAGATACAGAGGCATTTCGTAAAACAACTCTGTCATATCATATTAACTCCGCAAAACCTAGATACAATATCTCCGCAAAACACAACTCTCGTAGATAACTCTTGATCCCAGATACACAATTACAGATGCATACCAAGATCAGATCAGATGATTCAACACATATGACTCTATGACTATATATAGGCTTTCGCCTTTACATTGCTTGTCCACTTACTAACAACTTCCTAACCAACACTTCGAGCAAATGACCCAAAATCTAACTGACATGGTCCAAATGACCCAAAAACTAACTGACATGGTCCAAATGACCCAAAAACCTGCATACTGCAGTACAATTGTCCCAAAAATACAAAAGATAACATCATTTGCGCTCCATCTTCCACCTTTCGCAGTATCGTAGCACTTGCGGTGCTGCAAGAATGACTCATCCTAACCGCCTGCTAACACCAATCATAGATTGAAATCATAAAACTAAGTGTCAAATTAATGTCAATCTACCATAATGTTAATTTGATAATAGATAAATTAAAGATTAAAAAATTTATGAGGCTATCAAATTCCAACTTAGAATGTGAAACCAACTTGGATTTAAGCAACAAGGCCCAATCCAGGCAAAATCACCAACTCATCATCTCATAAAAAGATAATTGTAAATAATCAAATGTGGAAACTAAGCATTTAATAAAGCAATCCATTAACCAATCAAACAAAGCAAAATTAAATGAATGAAAATGGTGTTTTTTGAAATTCAGAAGAAGAACCTTAAATTTTGTGAAAATTTGGGAGAGTTGTTCGAGTGCTAACACATCCCTAATAACAGCTTACCCACTTATTGCGCTTATCCTGTTAGGATATTCCTATACTCCATCCTAGTCCCACTAGTATTCTGATCATTTACATTTTCAGTCATGCATGCACTTTTACGGTTTGCATGCATTTTGCATGCATCCGAGTCATCAATCAAGCACCTAGCCCTCAGTTAGCCAGCCCCCGGGAGCTTCTCACTATTCAGTTTTATCCCTCCAGTTGCTTAATCTGCCCTTCTTCCTTGATTTTAGGAAGCAACTCACCCTTCTTCACCTACTAGTCCAGTTGTCTTCAGTTTATACTCAGTTACACTCAATTACACCTACCAGACTCAGCTTGACTGATGGTTGACAGTTACTTGAGCATTGATGACTCCATTGATGATGATGAAGACTTCCAATTATTCTACGATGATCATGAGGACACCTAGTTGTGCTTCGATGACACTCTATTGATCTTATGATCACTCTGAGAGGCTAATTCGAATTGCCACCTTAGGCATTCAAATCCTCTCTACCATTGTACTATTTATTTGTACATATTGTGATTAATTAACTAGTGTGTGTGAAGTATTTTTGCTTCTATCCGAGTTCTACTGTAATATTTTTTTTTTGCTCATTATACTTCATTGACCACTCTTCTTCTATTTTCTTGCTTAATCAATTACTTTCTTGTGAAGTATACATAATCTCTTAGATCTACTGTGAGGATTTTCACATGGTATCAGAGCATGTTGAGAGTATTGTTTATTTCCATTCTTGAGATTTTTTTTGCAGGTTATTACCAAGATTTGGAGTGCTGCAGTTGCAGCAGTTTCTGCATTTTTGCAGCAGTAGCAGTTGCAGTTATTCTATATTGTTTTTGTAGGTCCTCTACAACTTCTATGTATTCATCAGGAATTACTCCTCTTTCTCCATTCAACTATGATGAATGGAAACCAAGAATGATAGCATACTTGAAGATCCATGATCTTTTTTATTGTCATTTTGGAAAAGAGTTCGAATCCCCTGAAGAGAAGATTGATTGGTTAAATAAAGGTGATGGAGCCTTTGGAGCAATGATGCTTTCTTTGCTTGAATACCTAAGATTCTATTTCCAATACCGTGATGGTGTTGAAACTCCAATTGAGTTATGGACTCCAAAAGAGTTATGGGCTCACTTGGATGAAAAATTTGGCAGAAAGAATGAAGGGATTTGTCCAAACCCATTCTAAAGCAAACAAAGTGATGCATTTGCTCTCCTTGATGGTCTCTCAGATCATGAACTAGTATCATCTCATATTGAAGTTGTTGACAAAGAACTTGCAGATTCTCCATTCATGCTCCAACTTTCTTCTCTTTCTGTGCCAGCTCACACTCTAGATATTGCAGAAGGTCCTAAATCCTCTCTTGCACCAGAGTCTATTGGTTTGCATCATGATCACATGATTATTTCGGAGGTAAAATCAGCTATTGGAGGTAATGCATTCGCTCCTCTCAAGCAATCATCTCTTATTTACTACTATATGATCATTAGCACATGCTTTCAGATGGTTATTGAAGAATATGGACATTGCCACCCGCTTGAGGTAATTCCTCATGCATCCATTGGTTTTGATCTCACCTCTTATGGTTCAAAGGAGATCTCAAGAAACCATGGCCATTCGCTTGGGATAATTTCTCATGCATATGATAGTTTTGATCTCACCCCTGCTGGTTCAAAGGAGATCTCAAGAAACTATTCTTCAAGTCTTAAATCTGATTTGGATTTCAAGCAATTATTATTTGATGGTTCCTTTTGGCATAATCTCACCCATGATGGTTCGAAGGAGAACACAAAAGACTATTTGCATACTCATGATTTTGATCCTACCACAACTGATTCGAATCACAGGTTCAAGGATCATCCTCATACTTTTGGATTTGTTCTCATCACATTTGATCTCAAGAGCAAGTACAAGCACATATTTTTTGAGCATGATCCACTTCTTCCCAAGAAGAAGATACCTCGAGACATATGACCAAGCATCACACTTGCTTGAGTTTGGAGCATTTATTTTTGTGTGTTCCTTATAGTCTATTTTTGAGGAGGGGGTATGTTTCCCATGAAATTTTCCCACTTCCTTGGTTTATTGACTTTCATTATTCATTGTATTGGGTGACCTTTGGTCTTAGTTACCAAGGCCCAGGATGGATTAAGGGGGGGTGTTAGGATATTCCTAAACTCCATCCTAGTCCCACCAATAATTTGATCATTTACATTTTCAGTCATCCATGCACTTTTAGGGTTTGCATGCATTCTAGGGTTTGCATGCATCCCAGTCATCAGTCTAGCACCTAGCCCTCAGTTAGCTATCCCGCAGGAGCTTCTCACTATTCAGTTTTAGCCCTCCACTTGCTTAATGTGCCCTTCTTCCTTGATTTTAGGAAGAAACTCTCCCTTCTTCACCTACCGGTCCAGTTGTCTTCAGTTTATACTCAGTTACACCTACCAGACTTAGTTGGACTGATGGTTGACAGTTACTTGAGCATTGATGATTCCACTGATGATGATGAAGAGTTTCAGTTGTGCTCCGATGATCATGAGGACACCTAGTTGTGCTCCGATGACACTCTATTGATCTTATGATCACTCTGAGAGGCTAATTCGAATTGCCACCTTAGGCATTTGAATCCTCTCTAGCATTGTACTATTTATTTGTCCATATTGTGATTAATTAACTAGTGTGTGTGAAGTATTTTTGCTTCTATCCGAGTTCTATTATATTATTATTATGTTGGTCATTATACTCCATTGACCACTCTTCTTCTATTTTCTTGCTTAATCAATTACTTTCTTGTGAGGTATACATAATCTCTTAGATCTGCTGTGAGGATTTTCACATATCCGAGCATAATCACGAAACCTATTAGTTGAAGAATATATATGTTATTTATTCCTTCTTTCACTTGAATATTTAAACATATTTTAACTTGTTGTACTACAATGATATGGATTCCCCTAATCCTACATGAATTACCATTGTTTATTGATGTTGCTCGAAATCAACCTAAAATTCATTTGCAAGATTTACCTATCACATGTGTCAAGTTTACTGATTACAAGAACACTATAACTTTGTCATGTCCCCTTCCCTTAATCCAGCTCAAGGAATGGAACATGACAATTATTTCGGGCTTTTAAAACTCTTTAGCCCGATCATCATATTTAAAATTCATAACAAGTAAAATGCATCTGTGCAGATGTATAAATAAATATACACAGCAGAAACAAAATCTACTACACACATCTAGCATGCATTGAACATATTGATAAAAGTCATAAAATAAAGACATTGCATAATTAATATAGGAGAATACTTATCTTGGTATGAAGTTGTCCCAAGAAACCGCCTATGCAACTGCGGCGTTCCACCCAACCATACACCAACTTTTCTCATCAATCTCTCAACAAAAAAACCACCCTCGAGTTGGGTATGATTTCCACAAGGAAAGGGAACATACAAACTCATGCATAACCAAAAGTGTTGGTTCTAGAGCCTGATCTTCCTGATTAATAGATGTTGTTGTTTAAGTCATGTTTGTACCCTAGTTTTATATGTTGTGCAGGTGGAATGTACAGTCATCCAATCAAGGGGTGTGGGGTTTTAGGGGGCAGTGCCCCTGAGAAAGTGGGTTTGGGGGAAAATCCCCCGAAAGATTTTTTTTGGGTTGTTTTGTTGGCCAACAGTTTACAGGCCCATGGTTTTCACTAGCCCATATTATTTTCCCATGGTAATTCCCCTTTAAAAGGAAGACAATGTAATATGGCTGTGTAATGTATTGTAGCATTGTAAAAGATATTTGATTGTGTAACAGATACTGTGAGAGAGCGAAGAGGAAGTTGTAGTAGATGTGCTGCAAGTTGTATCCTTTCATTTGTTGGATGGTATAATAATAAGGGTTGTCAATTTCTATGTGGACGTAGCCCATCTTAGGTGAACCACGTTATATTGGTGTCTGTCTTGTAATGTGTTTTATTTGATTTATATTTTCATCTTGTTTATTGTTATTGCTCCGTGATGTTGTTTATCTAACAAAAATAACATCACAGCCTAACCAAGCCAGTCCACAACTGGGTTTGTAAGGCTGTCAAGGAACTAGAAATGAAGGAACTGTTGAGCTAGTGAGCTCAACCACAAAGCTATCGGTACCTATACAAGATTTTGTTTAGGTTGGCACCCACAATACCTACACACCCAACACAAGGAAGTATTCCCTTCATTGCTCCATAGTCCCTCAAACCATACCTTCCCTTCTAGTGCTTTTCAGGGTGTTCATAGAAAAGTAGCCAAATCCTTATCATCTTTTGGGAGGTTACACATTTTACTATGTTTATCAAGGAAATTCCAAATCTTCTCTGTTCTTGGTTGTTTACATATAAATTCAAGCCAACAGGGTATGCATCTAACCCCAAACCACAACAATCTCAAGGTAATTTCATAATAGTTGGAAATCCATTTAACAATCACACAACCGTACAATGAAGGGGAATAACAAAATGAAATTGGAGAGGGGAAAACAACGACAGGGAAGAAAATGATTTCTCCAACATATATATGAGCATTCAAATGGACAAACTAACCTCTATGGACCCCCAAATTGAATTTCTCTTCCTCCCATTCATTCTGCAACACTAAAAACGACTTCACAACAAGAAAAATGGAGGAAAACTCAGAAAAATCATGGAAAAAACACCCAAAAAGCTTAGACTACATGAGAGAGAAAAACTAATGGATGAATGATGGGTTGGGAAGAAAAATTGTGGGACTTTTCTTGCCCAACAAGAGAAACATGTTTTTCAAAAATGATGGCTTCCCGATACACAAAATTCGGGCAACCATACCTTCCATTTCCCAAAACAATAACTACCTGAACCACCTCTTGGAAGAAATAAATGACTGGTTGCAAAAGCCAAGATGGGTAGTTAATGGTTCATGGGTTCTCTCATTGACACTTGGATTGACACTATTGTCTTCAAGGGTTTAAATATTTCCCTCCCTATTCATTGTAAAAATGATGCTCTCATACTCTTGTTGCATTGCATAACTACTTGTGGGTATTTTTATTAAAAAACATGTACCTACATCATATTTATAATTTTCCATCATGCCTAGCTAGCACACGATCTACATGCATTGATTTTTAATTTCCGATACATAAACAATAAATCGATGGTGGGGCCTTGACCTTCAGCTCCTCACCATGATTTTATAATGATATTACATCATCTACATGTTAAATGCAACATGGTCAAAATCGGGATATTACAAACTCTTTCATTCAATCCTTATAGGGAATTACCTTCAATGATTTGATTTTGTTTATGAAGGGTTGGAATACGAGTTCAGTCACAGTTAAAACATCCTCAAGGAAAATAGCGACTATTTAGGTCAATGCTTATTCGCCTTAAATGTGAAGGAAAGAAACCTAATTCAACTTTCATTACATAATGACTATTTATCAATGGTTGTTGAGTTGAGCTTAAATAAGAAAGAAAGAAACTTAAGTCAACTTTCATCTAACATTTAAAATATCTAGATGGTTTTATAGAAATGAAATAAGAAGAAATCCTTTACAAACCCTACACGAATGCCTTAAACAAATAATTGGAGTGAAGATATTGATTGAAGCTTCCTCATCCATCAAACATACCATCACAGATCTCCAAGCTTCCTTATCCATCATAGCACAAAATAGCACAACCCCTATCTAATTATTTACTTGATATGCTTTACCTTACTATACTTAGCATATCAAATGGTAATTCATATATTCATGGGCCCTCGCATGAAGTTGAGGGACCTTTTAGATGCAATTGGGTAAATGTGAAACGCGCGAGAATTGTGTAAATTCACAACGCTCGCGCGTTATGTAAAACTAGGAATGGCGGGCTTCGAACCTGCCATGTCATTTAACATGTAGGATAGGATTAAAAAATGCACAAGCGTTATGGTGATACATAACGTGAGTGCGTGATGTATCACCATAATGCACGCGTGTTTTGGTTAATATAACAAAAAAGACCAGACAGAACGAGCCATAGAATGATGATCGTAGCTCGGATCGACAAACCGTCAACTCCATTGGATTTAGGACATCGGGATAGTGCTAGGGGTTCCCCTCTCTGTCGGTCCCATATCCAGCCAATTGGTCGAGCCTGCATGCACATCATCAATATCTTGGTCCAAAATTTATGTGATTTTAAACAGGGGATCATGAGCGCCTTTGAACTAGGAAGAGGTAAAATGCGCTAAGTTGAGGGCAATAAATGTTGTATTTATATGATGTTGCAAGGATTTTGTAATGTGACAAGGTTTGTCTCTATGCTCCGAACATGGAAGCGATTAATGAATTAACGCCGATGTTAAATGTAGGGTAATCATCCCTATAATGCCATAAAGGAAAGAGTTCATCATTTAAAGCATCAACGTACCGGATGTTCAGCTATCGTCCAAGTGGCTTGCGTATGCATCTAGAGTTTAATTTTAATCATTCATGTCATGTCCAATTGAATTTTAATGGGTCCAATTGAATTTTAATGGGTCGATCCGAGCCACAGTCATCACTCTATGGCTCATTCTATACCCCTATGTCCTGAGAAGGTTGAAGCTGTAAAGCAACAGCTCTCTAGTATTCATCCTGAAGCTCTTCTGTTTATGTCTATGATAAAGAAGCTCTCAGTTTGTGAGTTGGAACATATCGATCTTAACAGGATTTATACAATCTTTTTTTTACGAGAAACTGACCTTAGAACTTCTCATAACAATGACAATGAATCCTTCATTTTGCATTTGTTAGCAGAAGAAGATCAATTTTCGACAAAACAATGTAGTTATTACATGTGGAGGCAGCGGTTTCCCATGGAAAACGAGTGTAGGGTTGAGCAGAGGAAAGATGTTGGGATATGGGCTATTACATTAGATTTTTCGATGGGCGAAGCGGCTTACAGAAGGAAATATGGCGGTTGTAGGTATCTATGCTTTTCTTCTGACAGAAATTGTAACAGGATTTCCATTTATAATACAGGCAGATTTTTTACTGGTTTCGTCAAGAGAAAGTATCATTTTCAATAACAAGTGGAACCAGGGAATCCTTCATTGTGTTTTATTAGCCTTTGTTCAACATTTCATGCTATGATAAGTGGTAATTCACCTCTATCATCGAAATGTTGATGTAAACCAACAGAAGCTCGAACAATAGTCCCTGCTTTTAAACGCATTCTGGAGAAAGCAAGAGGACAAGTTCATCAAAGCGACTTCATTCATCTATATTCTCGTAATGTACACATCGTCCATCCTTATCTTGATAAAGAAGAGTTTTATAATAGCTTGAAGTTTTTGGGCATGGTTATCTGTAGTGCCCTAGACGGTTGTAGACCTTGAGGGCACCTGTTGAGTGACCTGACGGTTTGAAACATTAATAAAATAACTTTTTAATCTTATTTTGAGTATGTATATCGGAACAATAGATGTAAATGAATGACTAAATGTGTTTAACGATTAACTATGTTTATGAAAAATATGTTTATGAATGATGCTTAACGACTAGCTAAACGGCAATTATATGATGAGAACGAAGAAAGTTTACCGACGAAATACATATTTAATTTGATGAATGAGTAATGTTTGAATGAATTTTAAATGCTTAACGAAGTAGCATATTTATGAATAAAATGATGATTATTGAGGACAGTACTACTAATAATTTGTTTGTGAGAAATGTGTGTAGCGACAGGTGAAACGATTCACCGACGGACACACAAAGGAATATGAAGGGTCGTAGAGTACGGGTAAATCACACACACAGGGGGAGCGACGACGATGTCGACTTCCGACAAGAATACCACGCATGAGCAGATAAGCACTGATCCGCTTGCTCAAGAGGAATGCGTGAGGGCGTACGAGGTGGGCCACGACGGAGCTGGTCACGTACGAGTTGAGGGGCGCGCAGTGAGAACGGACTCACTCCTCAGTGCCATTAGTCCCTAGATAGCATGTAGACGGAGGATGGATGGTAACGATTCCTAAAATCCCTACAAGAGTTCCCGCAACTCAAAACGGAAAGATGATGGTAGAAGGGCCTGACGGTGCGGTACCCTGTCGAGAACGGAAAGAATGGACGCAAGGACCCAACGATGCGGTACCATGCCAAGGAATGGAAACCATGGATGACTGGACCCGACGGAGTGGTGCCATGTCAGGGAATTAAAGTTAAGGAACCAGGAGCCCAACGGCGCGGCACCGTGATCCTAGTGAGTTGATTGTTAAATTTAACTGCATAAAAACTTATAAGATTTACTCTAGATTATTACTTAGCAAATGCATAAAAATATTTTAGGCATTTGCACATGAATAGTTATTTTTGTTGAGCATTTAAAATAATAGAAATCATTATTTAGGAGCAAAATAGAATCCTAAGCTTAGACACCTAGTCAACTAAAAGCTAGGAGTTAATTAAAATATCTGGGGGAAAGACTTGAGCAAACTTAGGGATGTTGGTGCACCTCCTAGAGAAACTGACACTTGGATGGGTGAGCTATTTTAATTAAATAATCAATTAAATAATTAATTATTCATGAAGCGACATGTGTCGCATGTAATTTTCCTTTATAAGGAAGGATTGGGGAATGGGTAAAGGACCCATAATTTGGACGATTGTCGTAATTTTTGAATGCCTCAAAGACTTGCTGCTATCTAAGGGTTTGGCTTAGAAATCCTGGTGGGAAGGGAAGCCCAAGCTGGATTTCTGGATTTTGTGTGTGTGCTCTACGGCCCGATTAGCTCGGGGGTCCGGAGAGAAGAAGAGTACCTCCGGAGTGGTTGGGAGGTTAACCGAGGTGTCCGTCGGTGAATGGTTGAAGAATCCAGCGGGAGGATTGGAGGCTTAAGCTCGACACTACTTACAGCACTTTCTCCAAGCATCTGCCGGAGAGGTAATCCTCGTATTTGGATTTGCTTTTGATATAAAAATTATTTTGTTTATCAAACATGGTTATATGGTTTTGAATGTTATCGTGTACCGGTTAAGATTTGGATTATTTTCAGTATTAATTAATACTGTATATTCTGCGACGAGTTATTTCTAGATTCGATTTCACTTTGTAATTGTTAAACAACTGAATCTATGTTTTTACTTGTATTCAGAATTTTTAAGTGTATTTAATCAGACTGTAAAACTGTAGATCTATGATGCATGTATTTATCCCAGTTGAACTTTAAATTCGTAAGTCAGCAACCAATTTTAAATGGCAGTCTGATTCCTCAATAAATTTCTTTATATCGTATTTAAAATTACAGATCGGTGCTCTGCAATGAATTTTAATACCCAGTGTTAAAGCGCAGTTTATTTGAAATCATAGATCGAGGCTCTGTAATTAATTTTAATTTTCAGTTTTAAATCGCCGTTTGATTCTGGTTTAAATTTTCTTATTCAGTAACTGAATTCATAGATCGATACTCCGCAAATGAATTGTAAATGTCCAGTTGTGAATCGCAGTTTGACCTTTCTATAAATTTTCTTAGTCGGCATCTAAAACACATAGATTGATTTTCTGCAATGAATTCCTATATTCAGTTTTAAATTTGCAACTCGACTCAGGTATGGATTTTCTTATTTAGTATTTTAAATCATAATTCGACTTCCTGCAAAAGTTTTCAGGTTCTGATACTTGATAACCCGAATCCACCTCCGATTATGAAAAACCTTATCTAACTCCAGATCAGAAGTCATATTTCAATTTCGGTGTTGGGCCGCTTAGATCGATACTGTACCACAATTATAGTACTCGGTTTTATGTTCCATAAATTTTGGTATCGGAACTGCCCAGACCGAGACAGTATTTCGATTACAGTACTCGGCCTTGTATTATCTGATCTACGGTTTGTTATATATTTACACCATCTACTGGCGATGGAGTTACCTTACATATAGTTCATTAAGCTTTGTAAAAGCAGTTTGACTGTCTTATATTTTCCAAGTATTCTCTTATTGAGTTTTTGTTATTCACTGGCTTAGTTCTAGTTATATATATATATTCTATATATCAAATCTAGTGTAGAGAGAAGGGGATAGTATTTAGCTCAATCCCAAGTCCCTTATACAGTAATCCAGGAGTCACTACAGGTTGTAGACGCGGGTTCCGATTTCCATTTTACTTGGTAGAAAGATTTCTACCCTGTCTTGGAGGTATAACGGCTAAGTTAGACTAAAACAAGTAGTATCTGCCCTAGAAATCTTCACACTTTCTGCTCCATGATTTTGTTGAGTTTTCGGTTGCTGTCTGCAAGGTTTCTACCATTGACAGTTTTTCTCTTAAAAGGTTTCGCACATACTCTTCAGACAAGCTATTTTTTTTGCGACCCCAAGTTTCTGTCCAAATCCTCCTTAGGTTATTTTACCAAATTCTCCTTTATATACCTGGTTACATTGACTGCGCATGGTAGTTAAGTTATATATTCAAAGATCGGTGTATAGAAGGGTGTGTTCTCTCGATAGGTTTCGGATCGGTTATATAAATCGTGTAAACAAGGGTGTGTTCCCTACTATATTTTTCCTTTCTGCCATGAATTGAGTAATACACTTGTGTACTGTATAATTGTCATAAGATGCAGATCCCTATAGGATCTTAGTATTACTTCGATTACAGTACTCGGCCTTGTATGTTGATCGATCTCATATGTAGATCTCAGCCTGTAGTTGATTTGTAGACCGAGTCTTTGTGCGTAAATTTTTCTAATGAATTTGGTTGCTGGAATAATTTTTGAATACCGAATCTTGTGTTAAATCCAGCCCTTTGTTCGCTGACCAAATGGAACGCCACATTGATCTACCAGTCTTGAGCCCCACGATTGGCAGTGGTAGGAGTTTAACGCCCTGTTAATTGACAGAATGTTAACCTTAGTAGACAGAAGTGGATTGGCGTCCATCGCGGCCACGCCATCGGTGATTGTAAGCCTTCATGTATAAACCCGACCTTCTTGGTACTCAATCGGTGGAGATTGACACTCGAGGAGTGGGAGAAGAAATCTCACCGTTGTCGGGCAGACAACCAGCTTCTGTTCTGCCGAACTGTGCGTCATTACTAGTGGCTTATTACTTATAATTTATTACATTCATAAGTATTAGTTCAGTACGAATTAAAGATGGGAAGTTTCTATTTATACCATTATTTTCTTAAAATTAGTAATCCGGTTAGAAATATGATTGTGAGTTCCAATACATACGTTACCTTTTCAATCCTTATTATCTTAGTTAGAGAGGATGTAAAATTTATGGTAGCGCCCATAAGATAAGGTTGAAAGCTGATAATGGCGAACTCTTCCGTTTCTAAGAAATATCTTACTAATTAAAGTGGTCTTCTATTTATGGTTACGACCCCGTGTACTACACATGTATTACTACAAGATAACGATCAGAGAGTGTGTGAGTGCATCACTATAGAAGAATTCAGAACTAGTGTAAACAATCGTCAGATAATTGTGAATTAATAAATGTAAACTTGAAGATTGGTATTGATACTTCTCCCGTCATTGTCGAGAATATTATAATCTAGGATTTCGGTTCGAATAGGGATCGACTATGTAGTCAAAGATACTTTACTTGGTTTGTCTTTAGTTTCATAAACGGAGATATAGATGTTTTTAATATGCAAATAAGATCTACGTTTTATGTTTGTATTAAGGATATTCATTTTACTTTATATCATCTTCTGTTGAATAAAAATAAAATTAAGTTATATATTAATATAACATGTTTGGATGGTAGAAAATTATAAAGTAACATTTCTATGATTAATTCAACTCTTGTTCATGAATGGTTAAGTATTTGGAAATTCTTAAAGTGACTTCCCCTATGATTGATTTCTAGTCAAAAGGTGTGCCTTGAGATAAAAGAAGGACATCATTCACATTTAAGATAGCTAAGTGTAAGGAAAAAGATTATGTATTTGTTTCTTAATATTTTGTTACAAAATGAATAGAGGTATATAGTGAATAAATGATTTAACTTATGTATAGTGCTTATGATTGTAAATACTATTAATAAAATGGAAGTTGTCAATCATCACAATTTAGGATTCTCATTAATACTATGAATGCATGAAGTTTTGTCTAATTATATCCTTACTGCATGGGTATTTACATCTGACTTGTCTTTATAAATATTACATTTTAGATAAGTGTGTGTTTAAGGAATTCACACTTGAATTGTCTTTAGAATTAGATGTAAATTTGGCATTTATATAATCACGCGTTGAATGAACATGTTTTCATAACGATTATATACGGTAAAGAATTGTTATGTATGGATGAAGTGTTTATTTGGATTAGGCATGTTTTCGATGGTTACACATGTTGGGACTTAGGTTAATTATAAAGGTTATGTCATATGTGGGAAATTTGAAAGACTTGCTTTTATTTAATGTCATATATTGTAAAGGTTTTGCTTTGTTGATTGTGTCGATTACACAAGTTATGTGTTTTTATACACCTCTATTATATATTAGTTAAAAGAGTTTTTAGGATAACTATAGTCCATCATTAGAAAGATAATGTGTTGAATCTATATTAAATTACAAGTATTGTAATGATATGTATGCACTTAAATTAAAATCGGCAATGCAGGTCTCGATAATCGTAAAGTGGAATAGGATAGTTATGTATTATTTTCTTAAGATGAAATTGGTGTTAGTGAAATCCTTACTTTATTGAAGTCAAGTTATTGGGGTACTTTATAGGTACATAGAACATTACTTTTGAGATATGTTTTTCTTCATTATCAAGTTTATGTAATGTTGTTAATTAAAAAAAAAAAAAAATTACCTTGAGACGAAAGGCACTACATTTGGTATCAGAGCCGGTCGAACCTTGACCGGACCAAGAAAACTATAATAAGTTCGGTAAGAATTTTACCGAGGTGTCAGTCGACAAATTGCTGAAGATATTCTTTGAATATGATCGAAGAAAATTGAATGTCGGTATCACCTTCAACACCATGAACTCCACCCAAACAGGTAAACACGTACAATTTTATTTAAGATCTTCGTTCGTCATGTTTTATTATTTTGTTTAACTAATGCTGGTTATGAGATTAATGTAAATTCCTATTTTATTTATTTATTTATAGGAGCTCGCATACCTTCAATTAGTGAGAATGAAGAATTACAAATTTATGCATGTGTGACTATAAAGTTGAGTTACATTTTGTGATATGATTTTGTATAATGCAAAAGCATATTTATATAATGTATATATTATGATGATATAAAGTTAGGTCATTATATTATGCAAACATAGAGTTATAAATGGTACAATTATAATGTTATTATATTGAGATATAAATGTCACTAAAGTAAGGGTTATAGAATAAGAAGTTATGTAATTATACTCACAAGTAAATACGAATATCTGCCTTAGGAGGGTTTGTAATTGCTCTAAGATTAATTCTTATATAAGAAAATAGATGCTTTTAATTTCAATTATATATATATATATATTATTCTTGGGTTATGAAAGGAAAGAAATTATGGAAATAATAGAATTAAAAATATTTTATCAACATATATATTTATGCATTGGTTATGAAAAGAAAGAAATTATGGAATTAGTAGAAATATAAATATATTCTATTTAAATATCTATTTATATTTATGCTTGAGTTATGGAAAGAAAGATTTTATGAAAATGGTATGTGTAGTGAAGGGCTAAAAGTTCCAAGGTGATGATTATAAGGAAGGAAAGATATATGTAGTTCACTTATTGTATTTTAGTCAATAATATGTAATTCATAAACATGTTGCTTAGTGGTTGAACATGTAGTGGAAAGTAAAGTTCAAAATCATGTTAATGATGAAGGAAAGATATATATATGTATCTTAATAAATTCTAGTTTAGTTAATTCGAACTAGAATGTATGATGGACATACGTGCTAAATTAGTAGTAAAGCAAATAGTAAAAAGTTTAAAGTTTGACTTAGACGAATGTAGATTGAGTGATGATTATATGTTTATGATTAAATCATTTTAATCATAGTCTGATTTTGAGTTAGAATATCCTTTGTCTAGATGCTACTCAAGATTGAATGTGATGTGAGAAAAGTTCAAGTTTAAGTTAAGTAAAGTATAGACTGAATTATGAATAAAAATATCTATAATTTAATGATTTTCAAAGTTGGTTAAGACTCAATTACGTTAATTGCGGTTGACTGTGAGAATGGAATATATATATGTGGGTGTGTGTATTAATTGAATGTGAAGGTACAGTCGACTAAGAAACATATATTTGTATACAAATGTGTCGTTTAGAAGTATTAACTGTATTAGAAGGGTATATACGAAATGTTTTATATTTTGGATAATTACATACTTTTATATATTGATCATGTATATTGAGGATATTCCTATACATTGAATATTAGCGTCAAGAATTGGAAATAAAGTCAATTTGGGAATGTTAGAATGGATGGTGGCAAAAATTTATTCATATAAACGAGGTTGGGAAAAGTACCGCATTAATGCTTGAATGATTCGCTTAATTTGAAATACATACATATATATACTTGCTTCCTCGTAGAAGATAGAGCTCTACATGTATATATGTATAAGTGGTTATGTGTAGATATGTTGAAAGGGAAATAGTAACAGTTACAAGGAGCCTAAAATATGCCTACTAATAAAGGAAATCGTTGAATAGAGATTTCATCAATAACATAAATTCGAATTTTAAAGGAATTGCACTATGATAAAGGAACCAAGGTCAGGGATAATTAAAACTGTTCCTACATAACCATGATGAGAAGATGAATGGATGGATATATTGGGTGAATAATAGAAAATTGATAAATTCTAACCAACAGAACAGCAAGGCACCCTCATTGAAGAGACTTTGACAGATTGTTGAGGGAATAGAACGAGCTTAAAATTCGAAAAACATGATATCAACACCAAAAATTTGAGCACAATGAGGACAACCACCTGGTGATGTTCAACTTAATGAAGATACGACTAGTTTTGATGATAAGACTCGATGAGACTATATAGACACGTAAGACGAAACTTGGAAAGTCCACCGAAAAGGGACCAAACGAAGATGATTTTAGTAAAATTGTGTATGGAGATGATCAACACAATGAACTGAACGTAATAAAGCTAACCCTAGGATATAGTAAACACTTGATGAAAGGATGACTATCCCTCGATGTAGAACTCGATAAGGATAAGAAAAACACACATTATACGACTTGATGAGTCTGTCGAAATAATCCTGTGACAACAGAAGGGATGAAATGAAGTAAGGATGCGATAATCCCATTGCCTTAGATGCAATGATACTGATGAAAGGACTATGGGGTAAAATTTAAAACTTTATACTTTCGATACCTCAAATCCTATCAATTTGAGAACCAACATTTAGGGGTTTTTGGGAGAAGTCTTATGGAATTTGGTTTTTGGACTATTTAAGGGTCTCTCCTGATTTGTTAAAACCGTGATTATATCTTACCGAATATGTTATGATGTTTACCTTCTCGTCTTGGAGGGAAGGATGACCGAATAGTTTTGAATATTTGCTTGGATTTGCTATGCTAAATGATGATTTGATAAACTATTCGGTAGTTATTGACACAACGCAGCTTGTAGATAATTTGGACATCATAGACCTTCATACATGATTGGGAGGTATGGAAAATCTAAAGTTATATTGATAATTATGAAGGCATTATGGGATTCTCATTACGCAAAGTTACGATTAAATTCTTGAGAATGAATATGGAACCAGGTTGTGTGAAAAAGAAAAATAATGATCTGAACCACTAATGCTTATGGCCATGACTGTTTGAGCAAATGGAAGAGAATGACAAGAAGATGAAAGTAAGAAATTAAAGTGAAACCTAAATATCGAAAGTACTAGAACAAAATTTAACTTCGGGACGAAGTTCTATATAAGGAGGGGTGTATGTAGTGCCCTAGACGGTTGTAGACCTTGAGGGCACCTGTTGAGTGACCTGACTGTTTGAAACATTAATAAAATAACTTTTTAATCTTATTTTGAGTATGTATATCGGAACAATAGATGTAAATGAATGACTAAATGTGTTTAACGATTAACTATGTTTATGAAAAATATGTTTATGAATGATGCTTAACGACTAGCTAAACGGCAATTATATGATGAGAACGAAGAAAGTTTACCGACGAAATACATATTTAATTTGATGAATGAGTAATGTTTGAATGAATTTTAAATGCTTAACGAAGTAGCATATTTATGAATAAAATGATGATTATTGAGGACAGTACTACTAATAATTTGTTTGTGAGAAATGTGTGTAGCGACAGGTGAAACGGTTCACCGACGGACACACAAAGGAATATGAAGGGTCGTAGAGTACGGGTAAATCACACACACAGGGGGAGCGACGATGATGTCGACTTCCGACAAGAATACCACGCATGAGCAGATAAGCACTGATCCGCTTGCTCAAGAGGAATGCGTGAGGGCGTACGAGGTGGGCCACGACGGAGCTGGTCACGTACGAGTTGAGGGGCGCGCAGTGAGAACGGACTCACTCCTCAGTGCCATTAGACCCTAGATAGCATGTAGACGGAGGATGGATGGTAACGATTCCTAAAATCCCTACAAGAGTTCCCGCAAGTCAAAACGGAAAGATGATGGCAGAAGGGCCTGACGGTGCGGTACCCTGTCGAGAACGGAAAGAATGGACGCAAGGACCCAACGATGCAGTACCATGCCAAGGAATGGAAACCATGGATGACTGGACCTGACGGAGTGGTGCCATGTCAGGGAATTAAAGTTAAGGAACCAGAATCCCAACGGCGCGGCACCGTGATCCTAGTGAGTTGATTGTTAAATTTAACTGCATAAAAACTTATAAGATTTACTCTAGATTATTACTTAGCAAATGCATAAAAATATTTTAGGCATTTGCACATGAATAGTTATTTTTGTTGAGCATTTAAAATAATAGAAATCATTATTTAGGAGCAAAATAGAATCCTAAGCTTAGACACCTAGTCAACTAAAAGCTAGGAGTTAATTAAAATATCTGGGGGAAAGACTTGAGCAAACTTAGGGATGTTGGTGCACCTCCTAGAGAAACTGACACTTGGATGGGTGAGCTATTTTAATTAAATAATCAATTAAATAATTAATTATTCATGAAGCGACATGTGTCGCATGTGATTTTCCTTTATAAGGAAGGATTGGGGAATTGGTAAAGGACCCATAATTTGGACGATTGTCGTAATTTTCGAATGCCTCAAAGACTTGCTGCTATCTAAGGGTTTGGCTTAGAAATCCTGGTGGGAAGGGAAGCCCAAGCTGGATTTCTGGATTTTGTGTGTGTGCTCTACGGCCCGATTAGCTCGGGGGTCCGGAGAGAAGAAGAGTACCTCTGGAGTGGTTGGGAGGTTAACCGAGGTGTCCGTCGGTGAATGGTTGAAGAATCCAGCGGGAGGATTGGAGGCTTAAGCTCGACACTACTTACAGCACTTTCTCCAAGCATCTGCCAGAGAGGTAATCCTCGTATTTGGATTTGCTTTTGATATAAAAATTGTTTTGTTTATCAAACATGGTTATATGGTTTTGAATGTTATCGTGTACCGGTTAAGATTTGGATTATTTTCAGTATTAATTAATACTGTATATTCTGCGACGAGTTATTTCTAGATTCGATTTCACTCTGTAATTGTTAAACAACTGAATCTATGTTTTTACTTGTATTCAGAATTTTTAAGTGTATTTAATCAGACTGTAAAACTGTAGATCTATGATGCATGTATTTATCCCAGTTGAACTTTAAATTCGTAAGTCGGCAACCAATTTTAAATGGCAGTCTGATTCCTCAATAAATTTCTTTATATCGTATTTAAAATTACAGATCGGTGCTCTGCAATGAATTTTAATACCCAGTGTTAAAGCGCAGTTTATTTGAAATCATAGATCGAGGCTCTGTAATTAATTTTAATTTTCAGTTTTAAATCGTCGTTTGATTCTGGTTTAAATTTTCTTATTCAGTAACTGAATTCATAGATCGATACTCCACAAATGAATTGTAAATGTCCAGTTGTGAATCGCAGTTTGACCTTTCTATAAATTTTCTTAGTCGGCATCTAAAACACATAGATTGATTTTCTGCAATGAATTCCTATATTCAGTTTTAAATTTGCAACTCTACTCAGGTATGGATTTTCTTATTTAGTATTTTAAATCATAATTCGACTTCCTGCAAAAGTTTTCAGGTTCTGATACTTGATAACCCGAATCCACCTCCGATTATGAAAACCCTTATCTAACTCCAGATCAGAAGTCATATTTCAATTTCGGTGTTGGGCCGCTTAGATCGATACTGTACCACAATTATAGTACTCGGTTTTATGTTCCATAAATTTTGGTATCGGAACTGCCCAGACCGAGACAGTATTTCGATTACAGTACTCGGCCTTGTATGATCTGATCTATGGTTTGTTATATATTTACACCATCTACTGGCGATGGAGTTACCTTACATATAGTTCATTAAGCTTTGTAAAAGCAGTTTGACTGTCTTATATTTTCCAAGTATTCTCTTATTGAGTTTTTGTTATTCACTGGCTTAGTTCCAGTTATATATATATATATATTCCATATATCAAATCTAGTGTAGAGAGAAGGGGATAGTATTTAGCTCAATCCCAAGTCCCTTATACAGTAAGCCAGGAGTCACTACAGGTTGTAGACGCGGGTTCCGATTTCCATTTTACTTGGTAGAAAGATTTCTACCCTGTCTTGGAGGTATAACGGCTAAGTTAGACTAAAACAAGTAGTATCTGCCCTAGAAATATTCACACTTTCTCCTCCATGATTTTGTTGAGTTTTCGGTTGCTGTCTGCAAGGTTTCTACCATTGACAGTTTTTCTCTTAAAAGGTTTCGCACATACTCTTCAGACAAGCTATTTTTTTTGCGACCCCAAGTTTCTGTCCAAATCCTCCTTAGGTTATTTTACCAAATTCTCCTTTATATACCTGGTTACATTGACTGCGCATGGTAGCTAAGTTATATATTCAAATATCGGTGTATAGAAGCGTGTGTTCTCTCGATAGGTTTCGGATCGGTTATATAAATCGTGTAAACAAGGGTGTGTTCCCTACTATATTTTTCCTTTCTGCCATGAATTGAGTAATACACTTGTGTACTGTATAATTGTCATAAGATGCAGATCCCTATAGGATCTTAGTATTACTTCGATTACAGTACTCGGCCTTGTATGCTGATCGATCTCATATGTAGATCTCAGCCTGTAGTTGATTTGTAGACCGAGTCTTTGTGCGTAAATTTTTCTAATGAATTTGGTTGCTGGAATAATTTTTGAATACCGAATCTTGTGTTAAATCCAGCCCTTTGTTCGCTGACCAAATGGAACGCCACATTGATCTACCAGTCTTGAGCCCCACGATTGGCAGTGGTAGGAGTTTAACGCCCTGTTAATTGACAGAATGTTAACCTTAGTAGACAGAAGTGGATTGGCGTCCATCGCGGCCACGCCATCGGTGATTGTAAGCCTTCATGTATAAACCCGACCTTCTTGGTACTCAATCGGTGGAGATTGACACTCGAGGAGTGGGAGAAGAAATCTCACCGTTGTCAGGCAGACAACCAGCTTCTGTTCTGCCGAACTGTGCGTCATTACTAGTGGCTTATTACTTATAATTTATTACATTCATAAGTATTAGTTCAGTACGAATTAAACATGGGAAGTTTCTATTTATACCATTATTTTCTTAAAATTAGTAATCCGGTTAGAAATATGATTGTGAGTTCCAATACATACGTTACCTTTTCAATCCTTATTATCTTAGTTAGAGAGGATGTAAAATTTATGGTAGCGCCCATAAGATAAGGTTGAAAGCTGATAATGGCGAACTCTTCCGTTTCTAAGAAATATCTTACTAATTAAAGTGGTCTTCTATTGATGGTTACGACCCCGTGTACTACACATGTATTACTACAAGATAACGATCAGAAAGTGTGTGAGTGCATCACTATAGAAGAATTCAGAACTAGTGTAAACAATCGTCAGATAATTGTGAATTAATAAATGTAAACTTGAAGATTGGTATTGATACTTCTCCCCTCATTGTCGAGAATATTATAATCTAGGATTTCGGTTCGAATAGGGATCGACTATGTAGTCAAAGATACTTTACTTGGTTTGTCTTTAGTTTCATAAAGGGAGATATAGATGTTTTTAATATGCAAATAAGATCTACGTTTTATGTTTGTATTAAGGATATTCATTTTACTTTATATCATCTTCTGTTGAATAAAAATAAAATTAAGTTATATATTAATATAACATGTTTGGATGGTAGAAAATTATAAAGTAACATTTCTATGATTAATTCAACTCTTGTTCATGAATGGTTAAGTATTTGGAAATTCTTAAAGTGACTTCCCCTATGATTGATTTCTAGTCAAAAGGTGTGCCTTGAGATAAAAGAAGGACATCGTTCACATTTAAGATAGCTAAGTGTAAGGAAAAAGCTTATGTATTTGTTTCTTAATATTTTGTTACAAAATGAATAGAGGTATATAGTGAATAAATGATTTAACTTATGTATAGTGCTTATGATTGTAAATACTATTAATAAAATGGAAGTTGTCAATCATCACAATTTAGGATTCTCATTAATACTATGAATGCATGAAGTTTTGTCTAATTATATCCTTACTGCATGGGTATTTACATCTGACTTGTCTTTATAAATATTACATTTTAGATAAGTGTGTGTTTAAGGAATTCACACTTGAATTGTCTTTAGAATTAGATGTAAATTTGGCATTTATATAATCACGCGTTGAATGAACATGTTTTCATAACGATTATATACGGTAAAGAATTGTTATGTATGGATGAAGTGTTTATTTGGATTAGGCATGTTTTCGATGGCTACACATGTTGGGACTTAGGTTAATTATAAAGGTTATGTCATATGTGGGAAATTTGAAAGACTTGCTTTTATTTAATGTCATATATTGTAAAGGTTTTGCTTTGTTGATTGTGTCGATTACACAAGTTATGTGTTTTTATACACCTCTATTATATATTAGTTAAAAGAGTTGTTAGGATAACTATAGTCCATCATTAGAAAGATAATGTGTTGAATCTATATTAAATTACAAGTATTGTAATGATATGTATGCACTTAAATTAAAATCGGCAATGCAGGTCTCGATAATCGTAAAGTGGAATAGGATAGTTATGTATTATTTTCTTAAGATGAAATTGGTGTTAGTGAAATCCTTACTTTATTGAAGTCAAGTTATTGGGGTACTTTATAGGTACATAGAACATTACTTTTGAGATATGTTTTTCTTCATTATCAAGTTTATGTAATGTTGTTAATTAAAAAAAAAAAAAATTTCCTTGAGACGAAAGGCACTACATTATCTCCCTGTATTCGGTTGTCTGATTGGTTGACAAGCTTTCCTGAAAATCTATACATTGAACTTCTTTGTTTTATTGCTGAAAATTGGAAGGGATTTTCAAGTCACCTACAAAATGCTCCTTTGTTGAGTGGTTGAATAAGTATCCTAAAATTACAGGGCTTTCTATCTCAAAGTTTGCTGAGCGGCTCCTAGATGTAGTATCAGACTCAACAGACAGTAAACATGTTATCAGCACTACACATTTTTTGCACTATTCATCTGCAAATAACTACGTCTGGCCTGAAAGGTGTCCTTGAAGGCCTTTTGGATGCGAGATGGAACGAGCCATAAAATGATGACCATGGCTCGGATCGACAAACCATCAACTCCATTGGATTCATGACATCTTGTGAAGTGTCGTGTTGTATGGGAGATGAGAAGCCAGGAGGAGAAAACACAGAACGCAGGACGATGATGATTGTGCTGATGACGATGATGATGATGGTGATGATAAAGAAGAGCATGATGATGATGAAGATGATGATGAATATGATGATGAGGATGATGAAGATGATGGTGATGATGATGATGATGATGATGACGACGACGATGATGATGATAAAGAAGAGGATGATGATGATGATGACGATGGTGATGATGATGATCAATACCCAATCATGATGAAGATGGTGATGAGGATGATGATGGTGATGATAAAGAAGAGGATGGCGATGATGATGATGATGATCAATCATCAATCATGATGAAGATGAAGATGGTGATGAGGATAATGATGATGAGGATAATGATGATGATGATGATGATGATGATGAAGGTGATGATGATAATGATGACGATGATGAATATGACGACGAGGATGATGAGGAGGATGATGATGATGATGATGGTGGTGGTGGTGATCATAAAGAAGAGGATTATGATGATGATGATGATGATTAATCATCAATCATGATGAAGATGGTGGTGAGGATGATGATGATGATGGAGATGATGATGGAGATCAAGACGATGACGATGACTATGATGATGATGACGGTGAAGATGATGATGAATATGACGATGAGGATGATGAGGATGATGATGATGACAATGATGATGATGATGGTAATCATAAAGAATAGGATGATGATGATAATGATGATGATGATGATCGATCATCAATTATGATGAAGATGGTGGTGAGGATGATGATGATGATGAAGATGACGATGGAGATGTCAACGACGACGATGATGATGATGATGATGATGATGATGATGACGACAATGATGATGATGGTGATGATAAAGAAGAGGATGGTGATGATGAATATGGTGATGAATATGACGATGAGGATGATGAAGATGATGGTGATGAAGATGATGATGATGATGGTGATGGTGATGATAAAGAAGAGGACGATGATGATGATGATGATGATCAATACCCAATGAAGATGAAGATGGTGATGAGGATGATGAAGATGATGGTGATGAAGATGGTGATGAGGATGATGAAGATGATGGTGATGGTGATGATAAAGAAGAGGACGATGATGATGATGATGATGATCAATACCCAATGAAGATGAAGATGGTGATGAGGATGATGATGGTGATGATAAACAAGAGCAGGGCGATGATGATGATGATGATGAAGATGGTGATGAGGATGATGATGATGATGACGATGATGAAGATGATGATGAATATGACGACGGTGATGATGAGGATGATGATGATGATGATGATGATGATCAATCATCAATCATGATGAAGATGGTGATGAGGATGATGATGGTGATGATAAACAAGAGAATGATGATGGTAATGAAAAACAAGAGAATGGTGATGATGATGATGATGATGATGAATATGAAGATGAGGATGATGAGGTTGAAGATGCTGCTGCTGTTGCTGATGATGATGTGATGACGATGATGATGATGATGACGACGATGATGATGTTCAAGACGATGATGAGGATGATGATGATGATGATGATGATGAAGATGATGATGATGATGATGATGAAGATGATGATGGATATGACTATGAGGATGATGAAGATGAAGATGATGGTGATGAAGATGATGATGATGACGATGATGATGATGATGATGGTTATCATAAAGAAGAGGATGATGATGATGATGATGATGATGATGAGCAATCATCAATCATGATGCACAAGGAAGTGAGGATGATTGTCACCTACCCAATTTCTGAAATTATTATTTTATTAGAAAAATACTTTATGTTAAATTTTAATTACAAAGTTTTGTAATTATGACCAAGTTTGGTCAAGGATGAATGTAATTACTGAATTATTAATATTTAATAAATTAAAGTAGGAGACAAACACCCAAGGGAACTGTTAAATGAGTGTTCACTGACCCACTAGGAGGAATGGAGGCTGTTAGAAGGCATGGAACAGATGGTAGCAATTGCACTTCACCACTAGCTATTGGTTATGGGACAACTACCCCTACAAATGTGGCATTATCCCCGAGGTGGAGGGAGTGAGCAGGAAGCTCTTTTAATGACCAATTAACAACTAAAAAGGCCTAGTCAGCCTACATAAGGAAAATTCGAATTGAGCAGACAGCGCTTACATAATATTTTCTGCAGAAATATTTCCTCATGTGCGTCAGGTGATGACTAAGAGATTCGAATAGGGAGCCTATGTGAGTGCATTGTAAGTCTGCAAATTAATCTGAGAAGGAGAACTAGAGGTGCTGGTGCAGGTCCTTTGACTGCTAAGTCTTTAAGACTGGATAACTATTACTACTGCAAGTGGAGGTCCTAAGCTTCTAAATTTCTTCCTCCTGGTGGTTCAGTGAAAAGGCTCAGGGGTCCTAAGGCAAGTAACTTGGATGTCTTCACGAATTGGTTGGGTGGAATAGGATTTTTGGGATGTTTGTTTCCCTACAATTAACCAGGTTTTGCTGTTCCTATTTTGTTACCGTTCAATGTTTCGGTTTAGTACAATTATCAACTCTGTTAGTAGAATAATTTATTTTCTGATCTATTTTTTATTATGGGTGATAAAGATTTAGAAATTATTGATTAGATAATCATCTCTATATTTTTCCCATGTTTTTCTCTGCATAGTACTCTAGTATAGAGAAGCAAATTAAATAATAGAGAAGTGATGGGTAGATTTTCCATTGATTGGACAAATATTTATAGTCAATGTTCTATTTACAATTTTGTTATATATATTTAAACAAAGCAAAAATTACTGTATAGCATCGATAACAATATATAACTCTTTTGTTAATACTTCAAAGAGAGAATAGTTAATTTATGTACAATTATATATATATTCCTCTTATCTCTATTCTATTCAGATAGCAAGCAAATGCATTCAGTATTAAACATTTCATATTTTTCACAGTACTTGTATTTTGCAAAAATATAACAGCTGCATTTTATTCCATACAGAACTGGTTATGAGTAAATACTTTTCACTTTTCTCACAATGTCATAGAGCATTTCCATTATAACTATAATTGTTTCAATAATTAGTTTCATATCAGTCTAATACAAGCACTCATGTTTTATTTCTAATTCACTTATATTCTTTTGATTTCAAATTTCATCAAACCCTAGAATTGTTACACAGTTCCTCTTGGTTTTGCTCAAACCCTTTCTTAGCGAGATTTAAACGTATCTTTTCCAAAACCTTAGCTAGCATTTCGGAATTTCCTTAAGATACTAAAACAACTTTGCAGAAAGCACAAATCTTTACTTTTGTTATTTATAAACCTAGTAAGAATACATCTCAACATTTATAACATTCACGATATCAAAAACTACTTATACACAGGATAGGTTCCTGGTATGAAAGCTTAACACAAGATAGATAGAGGTCAAAGTACATGCTTACATTTTCAACACAGTTCTCAACAATTATTGTCTTTAAAACATAACTTTCCATTGCAGAGAACAAAACTTAGTATTCAAAATTAAACGAGCTTCGGCTCTAAATTATTACTCTTTAGAACTGAACCAAACATTTCATAGTTTGAGCTTCGAACCTATCACAGGTTCCAGCTCTACAAAGAAAACACCAACGTACCATAATGGAATTACATTTTCAAACGAAAACTACACAGGGTTTATCCCCACCCACTAGCATTTAAAACGAGTATTGAAAACCCTCAACATTGACGGGCTAGGCATCAAAATAGGCCAAGTATCATTTAAACATACGAAGGTCTTTTCTTCCCTGTACAAATTTTCTTATCAACTCAAAAGTTCTTCAAAAAAAAAACTCGACTGATAGACAACGCCGAAAGCATGGTGGACAATTTTTTTGACTAACTGCATTGAATCATCATCAACCAAGTCCAAAAGGGAACCTACGAGGGTTTGAGAAACCACCGGAGCTTACCAGGAAACCAAAATATTTCCAGTTTCTCTTTCTTCAACCTTCAACTTCTTTCGAGCGGGTACCTGCAAAGCAAACATTGCAAGGGTCAAAACAAATTTTATAGCATCGAATCAAGTATTACAACCTCTTGTACAGTTTCAAATTTCTACCTTTGATTTTGGATTTTCGAAGAAACAAGCTTATACTTTATCAAAATGACGAAGCAAGTAGAAATTTCACCATGACCCTAAAACCTTTTCATAGTAAACATTCTTCTAACGGTGGAAGATTCGAACTCTATCCGAAATTCTATTACGTCACTGGAAGAAGTTAAACCCTGCCACTATTTGGTTAACACAGTTCAAGTGAAGGAGACTATCAGCCTGTATATTATTTAAGAAGTTTATCACTCACAGGTCGTGTGATCAAACCCTGAGAGACCTCCTCACCAAACCCTACATTTTGGGTAGCCTGTCGGCCATACCCTAACATAACAATGAAGACTGGAAAAATTTGCAATACAATACATACAACGAGTTTTAGAGTAGCAACATCAACGGTCGAGAATTGATAATATCAACGAGCATGGAGATGCCAACGGTGTAACCTTGGAGACCGAGCTACCATGTATTGATAGCCATTAATTACATCAATCACATCATTGCCATCAAGGCCTTCCAAGTGGGTATTGCAGTGTACAGATCGGAAGTGAAGCATCGTATTAACCTTCCCAACCAAGCGTTCCAGTATTAAAACCAATCAAAGTTATCATGGGCGAGCTAAGTGGGTTGACAACCAACCTTCCACTATGGATTTCGATCAAGGCATTTAATGCATGATCGTATTTCTAGCAACCTGTCAATTAACACATTTAAGGCACATCAACTCAACACTTCATTCACGAGCTAGGGTGAATTCAAAGCTCATGATAGTCATACTTAGGTTAAGAGTTTTGTAATATTGTGTTTTGATATAATGTTTGTATTATCCTATTGTACCGTATCCAGTGGTTTGGCATATGTCAAATCCCGATAGTGCCAACAAGTAGATAGATTCATATTATTCAATCTAATAAATGATCATATACTTAGGATTGCAATTTGTTTAGCTTATAAATGCAATTTGTAGTGTAAGTCTTATATTGTTTCAAGCCTAAAGTTTAGACATTGTAATAATTAAATTACATAATAGTATGTAAAGGCATAGTAACAATAAGAAATGTATCTATTTCATTTCTACTTTTTATATAGGCTTTCAAATGAAGTTTGATAATGCTAACTCGTAGTATAAATACTATATTTGTGATCACTTCCTTTGGTTTAGCCATGCAACGCAAGGATCATTGTATCATCATAGATATTGTTTAATTATTGATGAGATACACTTTAAAGCTACGATATTAGTTCAAACACTAGTCGATATGATTTATTTATGTTAACTATGTATTCATTTATAAATTACATGACTTAGAGTAGTCTTAGTTTATTCAAGATACAATACTATTTCTATATGTTTCCTAATAGCATCATCAATAGATATTGGAAGTATTGTTTTGTTAACATTGACGTTAATCATATGAGAATAATTTCAGCATGATAACAAGTACTTGGACGACGTGAAATCACAACACTAAAGAGTTTTGAAAGCCAGCTTACAAACTAGTTTTAGAGCCAGGTATCCATACCTCCAGTCACTGACATCGCAAAGAAATAATCATCATTTTACATTGACGATGAATAGAAAAACATTTATACTCTTAAACATATGTTGTCATAAAAAGAACTTCTCACCTGCTGTCTGCACATAGAAACATTTCAAATGCCTTAGCTTTTGAAGCTAAGTAAACTCCAGGGTACCTCCTGGGACACCCTTGGACATCAAAAAAACAAACCGTCAGTGTCTTGTCAAAAAGAAAACCTGTTCGCATCATATTTATCACTTTTCAGTTATCTTGAGCATTATTATCATAAGCATGTTTTTCATAAGTATGATGTGTCATTGCCATATAACAATGTTTTGACTCAGTAATTAAGTTATGTTTATTATTAATGATTTCTTTAATCATTTTCGTCTTATCAAGCATTTAATATTTCCGCAACTATAATTATTACAATAAATGATGATTTTAAAAGTTTAAAATTTTTATGAAAAATTCGGGATGTTACAATGATGATGAGGATAAAGATGATGATGGAGATGATGACGATGATGGATATGATGAGGACGATCATCATCATCATCATCATGTAGTGGTAGGGGAAGGGGGATTAGGCGAGAGAGAGAGAGAGAGAGAGAGAGAGAGAGAGAGAGAGGTGTAGAAGCAAGGAAGAGAGAGTGAGAGAGGGGGGGTTAGTTAGGGGTAAGGGGTTAGGAGGGGGGTTAGCGAGGGGGAGAGAGAGAGAGAGATACTGAGAGGGCGTTAGTAATTGTTGGGGGGGGGGGGGAGGGAGAGATAGAGCGGGAGAGGAGAGGGTGTTGGTTGTAGGGACTACGAAAGAGAGATGGAAGGTGTGGTTAGAGGTAGGTGGAGGTGTAGGGAAGAGAGAGAGACTGAGAGAGCCTGGGTTAGTAAGGGATAGGGAGAGGAGGGGGCTTTGGGCTAGGCAAAGTAGCAGGGATATAGAAAGAGTAAGATGGTTAGGGATGGGGGAGAGGTTAGGGAGAGGGAGAGGGGGTTTACAGAGAGAGAGAGAGAGAGGTGTACAACCATAGAAGAGAGAGTGATGACAATGATGATGATGATGATGATGCAGATGATGATGATGATGACAATGACGATGATGTTAATGATGATGGTGGTGAATATCATGATTAAGATGACGATGATGACATCTTCATCATCATCATCATCATCATCATCATCACCATCGTCATCTCCATCTTCATCATCATCATCATCCTCATCGCCATCTTCATCATCTTCAACATCATCATTGTGGTCATCATCACCATCATCTTCATCGTCATCATCATCATCATCATCATCATCATCATCATCATCATCATCTGCATCATCATCATCATCATCATCATCATCATTTGCGTCATCACCATATTCATCATCATCATCATCTTCATCATGATATTCATCATCATCATCATCATCATCTGCATCATCATCGTCTTCTTCATCATCATCATCATCATCATCACCATCATCATCTTCATCATCTTCATCATCGGCATCATCTTCATCTTCATCACCATCATCATCTTCATCTTCATCTTCATCACCATCATCATCTTCATCTTCATCATCCTTATTATCATTATCTTTCTCTCACCCAATCTAACACTTCAAAACATAAATTTGTGAAGATTATAACGTGCGCGTGTTATGTAATCACATAACGAGAGCGCATTATGTATCCACATAACGCTCGTGCGTTGCTTATAACATTCAGCGCCAAAACACTAAAATTTGAATTTAAATACAATGCGCACGCGTTATTTGAATTTAAACATAACGTTCATGCGTTCCTGAGCGCCTAATCGCGTACTCCTCCTGCGCCTGCATGTCAGCCATTGTCCTATGTGGCTGGTTCGGTCTTACCAAACGTGTGCTAGGGAATTTTTAGACCATAGCTAATTTCACATTTTCAACATTTTTCTGAGTATGCATGCTTTTCAACGCTCTCTACAGCATGACATACCTGACCATTATTGACGAAATTTTAGGCATAGATAGAATTTTTTATGCAGATTCCAAATATGTAATTTTTTTAAAAAAATATTGAGATTTTCTATTTATTTCCTAATTTTCTTGTGTCATCACTCTGTTGGTCAAAAAACATACTGTTAGTGTTTATTCCATAACTTTTTCATTTCACAACCATTTTTAAAATAACTTGTATGTTGCACTAGAGGACACCAACCTCTACATGCTTTAAAAATCCAAGTCAAAATAACTCTATTAAGACCTTCAAAGGCTGCACCCACATTTGACGTACCATTCTCGAGGTTTGATCACTTACATAATAATAATAATAAAAAAATTAAACATTTAATTTTGGAAAAATAGCATTGCACTAGTGCTACGGGTTCTATACATGTCTCCCAATTTTTGTATCCCGAAACCGTCATTTAGGCATTGAAAGGCTGCACCCACAAAACATATACCTTATCATTTGCCAACAAAATAAAAAGTGACTGTTAGAAAACATGAAACTTGACATAGCTATGCAAATTTTCAATACATAAAAGTTATATATTCGGAAACGTGATTCAATTTCCTACATTTCATCTTTTTTACTAAATGCAAGATATTTTGCGTAAGTATCTCAAAAAATCCATGTAAGTTGAGGGATGCTTGATTTTTCAGTTTTCTATTGCATCTAACGTGCCAAAAGTGACCTTCATTGGCTTGCACATGCACTCATATAAATAAATATAAAGTCAAATAACATAAGCAAAAATGACTTTACATTAAGGCCACTAACCCATATATACATGTTAAACTTTATTTTTATAATATGCTACGTTTCAAATTTGAGAAATTGTTTACGTTGCTTTAGCTATGGAACTGAGCGAAGAGACGATGGAACTAACTCATGCTACTCGATTTGCTCCGTCAATGAAGTCCACTGGTGCGGGCTATTAACAATCTACAAATAGATCTCGACTCGGAGAAATAAATATTATTTTTCAATTTTTAATAGATAATATATTTTTAAATTTTTTAGAATTTTAAATATAAATGTTTTTTTATGTATGAGATTTCTATTTATGTATTTTAGTAATATTACTAAGATTGAAATTTTATTTCTATGTACTATAATTCTAGAATTATTTGGAAAGTTCTCTATTTTTTTTTTCAAGTTTAGTTTTTAAATTATATAGAGTTTTTAGCTGTGTGTGCTTTATGTGGAGATAATTGGAGAGTAATCTGTTTTTTTTTTATAGTATTTAAATTATATAGAATTTTTGACACACTTTTTAAGTTGCTTATAATGAGAAATAAATATTATTTTAAAATTTTTAACAGATAATATATTTTTAAATTTTTTAGAATTTAAAAAATAAATGCTTTTTATTTACGAGATTTATGCTTATGTATTTTATAATATTACTATGATTGAAATTTTATTTCAATGTACTATAATGTTAGGATTATTTGGAAAGTTTTATTTTTCAAGTTTTTAATTTATATAGGGTTTTAAGCTGTGCCTTCTTGGAGATACATGGAGAGTTCTCTACTTTTTTCTCTCTTTAGTATTTAAATTATATGGAATTTTTAGGTTTTAGGTGTGCTTTCTCGTTAATGCTATCCAGGTATTGTAGTTTTTCATAGCATCTAGACTTTCACAGCTGGTTGTCCGTATCTCTTTTCGATTTTACCTTTAAATTCAATGAATCGAAAATTTAAAAACACAGCCATAATTTTGTGTACTACCCATAATCATTAATCATTAGGGAGGAGAAAAATATTTTATTGAAATGGAAATTATGTAGTTTATTTGACGATGGAGTCTGTGCTTATCTGCTTACTTAAGAGCCAGTGTCACTAACTTAAATCTAAGTAAAACAGATAACAATCCCATAACTCAATTTAGACTAAACCCAATTTACAATTCAAAATTAAACCCTGTACCAACTTTATCCCAATTACTAATTCCTTAAAAAAAAATTTGAACCACCAAAACTGTGCCGGCAATGGCTTATATGTCATGTCCGGGAAAAATAAAGCATGAAATGAACGCCACTGCCATTTAGCACCTTCCATTCAATCTATTATCATCGCCAGTCTTATCAAACAAATCAAACCACCAGTGTCAACGAGCCAAACAAGCCCACATGGATGACACATCACTGAGCACTACCTTAGCCACTCATCGCAGATCATTACGTCTCTCTATGTATGCAGTTTTACTAGTTTTATATTTTCATGTTCCTTCGCTGTCATTATAGACCAACATTTTCCATTAATTCTTTCATTTTGTTAATTTTTTTTTTGTGATAAGATATTTAATGTGTTCAATATGTTTTGGTCAACTATATTGTATGTGGAGCTTAAATAATTAGATCAATAGTAGGTGAAAAGTAAGATAAAAAAAAGAAATTCGTAAACAAGTAATTTTTTTTTTTCATTAAAAAATTGTCATGCGAATGCCTATGGATTCTATACATCTATGAATATAGGTTGAATAGTAGGTGACACAATTTTTTTTATTTACATATTAATTTGGTAAATTTTGAGATGAGTACAATTTTTTCTGGATTGACATACTAATTTGGTACCATTTTTTCTCCATTGACATATTAATTTGGTACCAGAGGTTATTCTACAACTTCATCAAGAATATCATGGCTTTTTTAACTAATTTTAATCACCATGAGGTCTCTATTAAAAGAAAAAAATGTGCAATTTTTTCAATAACAACACCAAATTATTTAGTAAATTTTTTTTTTTTTTTTGCGTAATATGTGATCTCGTTAGAGAACTCAAGATATAAAGCTGAAAAGGACCATGCATTAACCAACCTCTAGACTAGTTTAGGGCCCTAAATTGACCTTCACATAGTTTTATAGTGATTTTGTTGGAGATTGGGTCAAGGATTGGATATGAACATTCTATTCACATTTCTAGCATCACACCAAAGTATTTGAATGAGACAAATTCACTATGGTATGCTCCCATCTAAGGGAGTTAGTTGTCCAATGGCAAGATCAGGCCAAACATACAAGTGGCATTGCAAACGCCCCTTGCTAGACTTGAATGAGGAAAGGGTTAGTCTGAACTCTAGTGCCATCAATACCTAGGACCAGTTCTACACTACATTTAAAAAGTGTTTCTATCTATTACACTATGTCACTAGCATCTAAGTGCATTGGCTTCAACTCTATCAACTTTCCACTCAAATAGTTCATCATACATTGAAAAGCATTGCAAACTCTAGGTGGAAGTCTCATTTTTAGATTGAGAATAGGTAATAATCATTAAATTTAATTTTGGTTAGCTTCCTTCTCTCTATAATGAAGAGGATTTTTTGTATAACTCTTCTATTTAATTGTTTTTCAAAATGCTATTAGTATAGAAAATAAGCTAGGGAAACACTGGAACTCTTTCATTATCCACCCAAGGGAATAATTGAGTTTCATTCTTTACAATGCCCACGCTATACTAAGATCTTATTCTATGACCCTAAAAAACAAATTTCCTCTCCATATATATTCATTGATGTGGAAAACCCTCTTAGACCTTATTCAAACCTAATTCTCATGAAACATACAACCTCTTCCATGCATCCCATTCTCTTTACAAATAATTTTCATATTAAACATCATCTTTCTAAGCTTATCAAGACAATGATAGCCAAAACACTTAGTCTCTACAACCCTTGTCAAACGATTGCATATGAAAATAACTCCCCACCCTCATAGACATCATTTTGGGTGGCTGAATTAGAGTGCTCATTTCTTGTTTGAGACACAACAATGTAATATTACCTTTTCTTTCGGCCCTCATTTTTTAGACACTATGACATGTGATCTTACTCCCCTATATTTTATTGACATACTACTAGGGATACCTTACCACCATGATACATTTGCAAGATATTCTTCTTAGATGGACACATACACCCTCAATAACTATGGTCAACACTTTTGTCTCCACTCATCTTCTACTTCCTCTCTCAAAACTCTATCCAGTAATGGTGTTATATGTCAAGTCTTCCTTTATAAATGCCTACATGTATGTATTATTTTGGAATCTAATATTCAGAAAACCTCTACCCTTCCCTCCCCCCAAACATTGATCGATAATGTCCTTTATATCTATCAAGATGCTTAAATACCAAACATACTAGTTTTCCACCCCCATGATACATTGAGCATACTATTGATCTTATGCATGGTGCCACCCTTCCTAATACCCAAACCTATCATGTTAACCCTACTGAGATAGTTAAGATTGAAAAAAAAATTAAGGCACTGTTAGAACAAAGAAAAATTCATGACAACTCCTCATCTTTTTGTTATCATTCCTTTATTATCACTAAGAAGGAAACCCATGAATGGTGGTTGGTCACTGACTATAAATATCTCAACAAGGGGACCATCAAGAATAGATACTCATTTCCTCATATCAAGGATTTGTTAGACCATTTATAAGGTGCTTGTTATTTTTCAAAGCTACATCTAACTTAAGATAACATTAGGTTTGAATGGGGGAAACTGATGCATGCATGGAAATATTCCATATGAAACTAAAGCTTTATGAGTGATTTATTATGCCCTTTGATGTCACTAATTCATACACCATTTTTATGAAAGTCATTAATGATCTATTGCATCCCGACCTTGGAAATTTTGTCATTATTTATTTAGATGATATATTGATTTTTGGCAAGACATCAAATGAACATGTCCTCCATCACTGTCAAGTGATATATATTTTGTGTGCTAAATAGCTCCAAGTAAAACTCAAAATAATTGTGTTTGGCATGTGCTATGTTTCTTCCTTGGATTTTTAAATTATGTACAAGGAATTTAGCTAGATCCCCATAGTGTCAAGACCCTCATAGACTAACCATACTTGAAAGTATGGATGACCTTTAAAATCATGCGATGTCAATTGTTATCACAAGTTCTATTTCTAGGTTTTCAAGATGTCACATCTTGTCCATGTAGATTCCAATCAATCTCTTTCTAATTGAAACCCTAACACAAAATCCACTTTTTATCACCTATGGGATCTTTTGCACTCTACACCCATCCATATATTTCCTAATTTCCAACAACCCTTTGAGATAGATTGTATTGCTTCGAAATACATTATTAGGGTCATTCTCAAATAGATTCCATCATGTAGTGTATCTGAAAACCCTTGTCAATAGCCAAGATAGATTACAACATTTATGAAAAGAATTTATTCATTGGTTCATAGTTTAAAATATCAACATTGTTATTCGCACAAAAAATTTTAGGGTTGAAATTTAGCCCATGGGCTAATTTTTGAGGTTTTTTACCTAAAAAAATATTTTCCATTTTTCTTTTTTTTCCCAATATGATTCACCCAAATTCAATAGGATTTTTTTTTTTACTCTAAAAATCACCAAAATTGTCAAAAACTATATAAACTCTTCAAAATTTGATTTTTTTTTTTAATCGCCAAAAATTTTATGGTTGGAAATTTTGTAATAAGTAAGATTCCCCAAGGTTTATACACTTCAAGAAAATTATTGATCCTTAAAATTTTCCCTAGTTATTTGACATCATTGTTTGCTAAGAAAAAAATTGTTCTCTAAGAAGATCATGATCTATTGACCTTTCTAAATTTGCAATCTAAGCTTCAATCACCATCACCTTAAATGGGGGCTACATATATCCAAGTGTTTAATATAGTGGTCATATACAAGAAAATATATAAAATGCATAGAAATTTTAATATTTTTACAATAATATTGCCAAGCATTTAATGGTAGGAATTTTATGAATTAGTAATATTGGTCAAGGTTTCTACAATTTATGAAAGGTATGGATCCTTAAAATTTTCCCTACACCTTGGTCCAACTATTATGGGTCACATATCCCAAAAATAAACAATACAATAAGTAATTACAAATAATTTTTTTTTTATATAATAGAGAAATGTACTCCTACACAATTATTCTCTTTCCGACGAGATTTATAGGCACCAACCAATTTCCCCTTTTTATTTATCATCCACCTTAGCCACTCCTACATGGTAGCAATAATTGAAAATCTAGAAGAAGATCATTTCATTTATAAAATATTTTCCCATATTAATCTCTAGGTATGCAATTCCCATAAGAGTAATCAAGGAGACATCCATAAGTTGTGTGCTCTCCATAGTATGCTTCCATCTTTCAAGGTTGGTGATAAGGTATGTTTATATCTTTAAAAATAATGGTTTTAAAGGGTCTCAACATAATAATCTGCATCCACTCTGTTATGTCCCAAATCGGATTTTGTTTGTAGGTTGGTAATGAATATTCCTTCAAACTGAAGCTTCCATCATTGTATTCATCTATTAGTAAATGTTTCCTAGCTTAACTTGAATGAGCCTTCTGAGGTAGATGAAGAAATTTCCACATATCCTCTAGTGGATAACATTACATATAATTTCATCCACACTTAGCTAATGATACCTTGATAAAAGTGCACCGCCAATCCACTCAGTTGTGATATTATCACTATAGACCTCATGGAAAGAAAGGGTAAGATTCCTACCCAAGCTCAATTATTTTTACAAGATGAATTTTCTACTCACTTTCCTCAACGTGCTTGGCAAGTGCAGATAGTTCTGTCTTCAAACATGGATGAAATGACACATATTCCAAGAGAGAGATTGTAATACCCTGAAATATTGTGCCCCGAAATTGATTAAGTTTTTATTTTTCTTTGCTGAACAAATAAACATTGTGTATGATGATATACTATGAATTCACACTTATGTCATGTTGAGTTAAAGGTTACCTTGTCCATAGGTTGCGTAAACGAGAAGAATACAAAAAAAAGAAAAAGATTGTGATAGTTGATGGGTATCTGTGCAAAAAAAAAGACCTGAATGTCCATGTTCGGTCTAGTTAACAAATCTCTATGGCGATAGAGTGAGTAAGAGCACTGCAAGTGTTGAGGAAGGATTATTTCCGATATTGTGTTTTGGAAAGAGGAATACTGGTAATTTTCTATGGCATGAGAATTGGCTATGTGTTTGAACCAATCAAAGAGTGGTAAAGGTGAGCTCTTGGACAATTAGCTACCAGAAATATAGATTCCATGAGTTTTGTTGTTGTGAGAAATTGTACAATGAAAGTTGGGAAAATTGGTTGGGTGCATCCATCGGGTACTAAAGAACATAAATGAAATTGAGACTCAACTGCTAAGAGAAAAACTTGATAGTTTAGTTTCTGGAGAGATCATGTTTTGGCTTAGGGGAGACTATGAGAGAATAGAAATTTGAAGTGTTCTCTAAAGTATATGGTTGGGCGATGCGAGGATTTCCCAATAATTTCTTCTACGAAAGGAGGAATTTTAAAGCAAAAGAGAAATATAAGTACTATAATTTGTCTTTATGTTCTTGTCAGATTTATGCATTGATAGTAAATTTTATTACTTATTTTTCAAGACTTTGAGAATTTCATATATTATGATTGCTTAAGTAAACCTATGATTTATCATTTTTATTCACACAAAGAATGATAATTTTATCTATAAATAATAGGGTATTGTTTATAAATATATATAGTCATTGTTCCTACTGGAAAGAAGACATAGGATTCTATTGGTTTAAATGCAAAAATTAGTGATAGATTTCTAGAAAATTTAAATACTATTCAATAGAGGATTATTTTAGTACAATGTATATGATTTGTATCATAGTAACTAGAACACACTACAAGGAAAAGGATTTGTAGCAGAGGTTATAGCAGAATACCCCTAAAAAACATGTCCCTTCTCTATTTATAACGGAGGTTCCTAGCAGAGGAAGGCAAGCCGAGGTTTTATAAGATGTTTTTTATCGATGTGCCTAAACCATTATTGAGAACCAATGCCTCACATGGTTTAGGCACACCGATGCTTGATTTTTGTTAATGGTGCATCGGTTCTCCTTATTGGTTTAGTAGCACTAGTGCTTTATGACTCATTTGCATTGATGTGATTTTAACCAAAAAAATATCGGTGCTCCACATTTCTAATGGTGTACCAATGTTCCTCTTTGGATAAAGCGCACCAGTTTCGGTGCTCCTTATTGTTGAAGGTGCATTGGTGACGATGTTCTTCTTTGGTGAAGGTGCACTGGTGCTCTTTTTAAGATGTGGGTGCATTGGTGTTCCGTGAACCCTATGTACCAATACTATTTTGTCAAAAAAAACATCGGTGCTCCACTTTTGAAATGGCGCACTTGTGCTCCTATTAGGTTAAGGTGCACTAGTGCAGTGCTCCTCTTTGGTCAAGGTGCACTGATTTCGGTGCTCCTATTTGAGGAAGGCACACTGATTCTCCTTTTACAGTATAGGAACACCAATTTCTTCTCATAAACAAAAGCACCAACCAGTAATATTTTCTTTTTAACTTATTGAAAAAGTGAGAATTTTTAAACGTTTTAAAGTAGCACGAAACATGTCTTAAAAAGAGGGGAAAATAGGGTTTGTTTCATTTATACATTTCACATGGTTCTACCAGAGAGAAGAGGAAGAGGAATAAGAAGAGAAAGATTATTTTAGCCAAGCAACCAATTTTTTCCCTCTTCGTTGTTTCATGTCTTCATTTTATCTATTTTATTTATAATATTTTTCATTTATCACTATTGTTCCTAATCTCTTATTTGGTTTTGTCTTTATTTTGGTTCGTTTGAGGGTTTTTCCTCTATTTTGTAGGTTAATGGTGGATTTATTCTATGGTTTTACAACAGAATATGTGGGTTTTCTCTGCTTATTAAAAGAAGTGGGAAAACCTCTTAAGAAGAGGGAAAAAAAGAGGGTTTGTTGCATTTCTTCATTTCACATGCTTCTAAAAGAGACAAAAGAAAGAGGAAGAGTATTGCATCTGTTGGAGCCTAATCCTTAGCGTTAGGATTTGTGTGCACCACTCATGTCTAAAGAAGATCAATGGTTAGTGAGGGTATAACAAGAGTCACCTAGGATTCCAAGAGACCACTTGGAATTTGAAAACCAAGGGTAACTTTTCATTGTATATCTACATTCACTAATGAGAAGTTAGTGTGCTTTGACGGCTATTTCCTATGTCTTTATGAATTATTTGTCTATGTTCCCATTTGGGCACCTTGCAATGGTATTGGAGCTCATTATGAGCCATTAGCATGTGCATTAACTCTTGCTACTATGCACTCCTCTTGGCATGCACCATTCTTCCTTCTGCTCATTCCTGTATCTGACATGCCTATGGATTAATTCTTCTCAGTGTACATTACTCTCCATTTTCCCATGCATTCCTATCCATTTTGTTGGCTTGCCATACATTCATACCAGTAGTTTATTTGCTCAAATTTTTTTTCTCATCAAATGCATAGTACATTACCTGTTTTCGGATATTCTCTTGACAAATTCTCTACCTGCTCAAGGCGTTTTTTATTTTTTCAGGTATGTACCTTTCTGCCATATTCTATGCACTCAGTCTCTATTTGGCGCAATTATCTTGACATTCATCCTTCTCTAACATACTGCTGAGTTATTCCCACTCTATGCATTATAACTGTTTTAGTCATAGTAGCAAAATACAGTCGTATTGGTAGTTGTTGTACGAAAATTTGAACCAAGTTAAAAATACAGCGAACAATCGAGATGATACAGGTTCGTTACAATCAACTATTTATTTACCCAATTTTAAACGAACTAAATTGGAATCAAATTCATATTGATACAATAAAATATAAAACTCCAAAGCATGACTGATTAATAAAAAGATTTATTTAAGAAAAATTCAAAATACATAAAAAAAACATGTTTCTAGTGAGAGAAAACACGTTTTTTTATGTATTTTTTTTATTTTTCATGGTGTGGATATTGTTAAAATTATGCAGCATGGGTACTCATTGGATGCATAATTTAATTATGCATCCAACGAGTCCTCCTGCTTAAAATTTGAGTAAACCTACAAGGAGATAAGTTGAAAATACGATCCAGAAAAAGTAGTTTTTATTTTTTCCCTCCAATTTTTTTAGGTGCTCCCTTTTTGAATTTTAAAGCATTTTGATTGGCTACTACATGATGACATGGAATTTGTATTATTTTTTGAAGGACCATTTTAAATTGAAATTTCCTCTAATTATAATCCAAAATGTAGAATGCTAATGCATAGCATGAGTAGCTATATAGCACCACCAACATCATCATTAATGATCATGGTCATTATCCTCGTCATTATCATCATACTTTCAATCTTTCTCAACCTCATCACCATCATTATCTTCTTCTCCTCCTATACATGAAGCAGGTTTGACATAGTTTGGATCATCATGTATGGGGTAATCAACTACTGTGATGTAAAAAAAAATCAACATTAGATGTTAGTAATAATTTCATTACACAATGCATATTTCTATTATATTTATAATATTAACTTATACCAAAGAAAAAGAATACAATACAGTTGCAATTAATATGTATGTGTGTAGTAATATGACTACAAAATAAAGTGCAAAAAATACAACTAAATGACAATTTTACAAAAATATATGGAGAAATTAACTAGATTAAAAAGTATGAAATGGCAATCACAATATTGATCCTCTCCTTACTTTTATGAGTTTATCATGATACTAAAGTGATAGAAAAACTAAGTGCAAACCGAGCAGTAGTGGTCTACCTTGGGCATGTAATGTACATTCAAGAGAGTGGTTATTAGTAACAACAAACAAAATGAGCTGTATATGGATATCTTCATCCTTGGACACTTAGATATAGAAAAATATAGCTTGTGAAGTATCTTATTAGTATTGATTCTACCTAAAATCCATCATACCAAAAGAGAGGATAACATACCAATCTTATTATGTATGAAACAAAAGGATGATGGCTTGAATTGCAAAGAATATAGGGTGAAGTTCAGTGATGTGAGTTAATGTTATGACACTTTTAATAAAATAGTGGATAGATAACTGCCAATGCTAATGGGGATTATTTTAGTAATTATTTTTATAGGACAATGATAAATAACAATTATTTCATAAGGCAATCCCATCCAGAATTGCTTGTGCAAGAAATAAGACAAAGCAGAGAAAGGTTCAACTCAATTATGAAAGCAAAGAAAAGTGCACTAAAGTACAAAAGAGATCCATCTACGGGGAGAAAAGGTCACATGACGGGGCGTTCACTAGAGAGTACATATCATATCACGTCCATTCATATTGGGGGTTTGAATTCTCTTAGGAACCTCAAAAATATATTGCCCTGTATTAAGGGGTCAAGGAGTTTTTTAATTTGACATAGTAATATAAATATTGGGCGTTATTTTATTTGGGTGGGATGGATTCATACCTTCAAATCATGGGCTCAATTCATACCCACCTAAAACTTAAGGACACTCATTTTTATTTGATATTTCTTATGATCCTATGTTTTGCATAAATATGATATTAGTGTACCAATAATAATATTGATGGAAATCTCTTTGGATTACTAGCCTTGAGCAATCTTCATTTAATAGCTTATTTAGGCTTGTTTTCAATTGATGTTATATTTTTTATCATCTTTAAGTTAAGGGATGTAGCTAATTGGGAGTTCTAGAGTTGAACAATTGTATTATATTTTTTGTAGGCATTCGAGTAAACGATCTAACTCTTCATTTTTTATGTTTGGGTTTAGGTGGGTATTGAGATTCAATGAAACCTTGCTCCATGACAACCAAGAAAAGTGAGATCAATATTTTTTGGCTCATTGGAACCAAAAAAATTTAGATCAATCTTTATTGACTAATTATTTATTTCAACTATTTTTATTTGTCTTTAACATTTTCACATTGCCAGCTAGGAGCAGTTGTTAGATTGAGTAATATTTGGCACAATCGTAATTGTAATTTCAATTCTTATATGTAAGGAACCCGTCTTAATATTGTATTGGAATTGACATGAACATAGGTGAAAATCTAAATCCTTATTTATATTCCCTATGTGTTATCGTTACCATGAAATGGTATCATATAAGTTTCTCCATCTGCATATTTTTATAACTATTGCATACTTGAAACCTAACAATTAAGATTTTTCTAGGCTCTCTTGTAAAGATTAAAAAAGAAAAACTAGATATAACCCAAGAAAAGGTAACTAAATGTTTTTTAATTCCCTTGATTGCAAGAATAAATGTAGAGGAAGTGGAGGAAACTCATATATTGCATCTTGTGAATGACCCAAATCCAAGCTATGCACATGTCATATGGTGTTATTGGAAAGTAAGAGGATTTTTTCTATGTTTATTTGGGTTCAATCATGTCAATGATGTTTGTTTTGATAGGAAGGTAGGGGAGTCCATCATGGTATTTTTTAAGGATTCTAATATTATACTTAACTTTAGCATCCTAGGCAATTATTTTGGATTGAAAAAAACATGTATATAGATAGGTAGGCAAATATTAAATCTGAAACATACAATTCACTACTGAAACGTGTAAATTTATGTGAATATTATGATAGAACACATTTTCTGTAAATATAGGCGCTATTAAAGAATAAAAACGACCAAATAACGAATTTATTTTTTGAAAAAATCCCCAAAAATAGCCAACTGGCTAAATTTCGCCCCTAAAAATTACCATGGAGTCCATCCACAAAAGGGTTTCATTTTTGCATTTTTATGGAGTTTAATTTATTAAGATTATAGAAAATATGATCTCTCTATGGCTATACCTATATTTATGTGATATAAAATTAGTAGATTGACAAGGTGTAGTGTGAAACATCTGCAATTCTCATATTTTCTAATAATTGCACTAACTATTGGACTATTAACCTTTTACATTCTTTGTTATGTTGATCTCTTGACTAGGTTTCCTTTTACGTATTTTTCCCTCCCAGTATTATTTTGTTGGGTCTTCCACTATCCAATGCTACAAATTGATTAGTCACCCCTACAATCATTGTGGGATCATTATTAACATTATACTTTTATTTTTTTTAGCATCATGTTTGCTTATACTAAGATGTGTTATGGTTCATGTTTCATACAACTTGATAATATGATATCAAGGTGATATTAAAAATGCATTGATAAAAATGGATACATACAATATTTTGAGAAATTATGCTTTTTCTTAATTGGAAAGGCATATTGGGAGGGGATTTCAACAATAAAATTTTAGGAGCAATTTTCCAATATTTAGTGAAATTAGGGATATTCTTTAATATCATGTGAATGATCATGCTATGTAACTAGTTCACTAGTGAACCCTCCATGGGTCACTTTTAGTTTCCATGGATAAATTTTATTGTTAGAAAAAATAGGATCACAGAGAAATAAAATAAACAAAATGCGGAAATAAAACAGAAGATCAAAATAAAAGAGAGACTCCAATATATGTGGTTCACCTAATATGGGTTGCGTCACTAGAGAAATTGCTATTCATTTTATTAATCTATCCAAACAATGAAGGGATACAACCTGCAGCACATCCACTGTAACTTCCTCTTCACTTTCTCACAGTCTCTCTCACACAACCAGATATATCTTTACAATATGATACAACTACAACACAGTTGCAATACAATGTCTTCCTTTTAAAGATGGATTACCATGGGAAAATACCATGGGATACCCTATGTCTACCCAATACCATGGGCCCAAAAACCATTGGTCGAAAAACTACGAACCAAAAATCAACCAAAAAATTTCCTTCCCCCTCGCACCCCCTAGCTGGGAGGAGTGTATACTCCAATTGGAGTACAAAGCACTACTGAACAATGAGATCTATGAATCCTGAAGGTAATCAGGCTCCACAACCAACATTTATCATTTATGACCTTTATTTCCTTTTTCTAGTAGTTAGGGAAACATGCTTGAAGGGATTTCAATTTTTTTATATTCAGATTTGAGAGCCAATTTGATGGTTGCACAATCATTTTCTATTAGTGCTTTGTAGTAGCAAAGAAATCATATCACTCTTTCACCTCCCATACCTTAAACCATTACCTCTACCTCAAGCACATCCATGGAATCCTATGAGTTGTTACTTAATATGATGCAATCAATCTCTTAGGTAACATGTGATTTGGGTTAATTATGCTTTGCCCTAACTCCTTGAATCTCTTGGGTGTCATTGGCTAATTGTATTGCAGTGTTATGGTTAATATCATAATATCTTATGACATCACACTAGACATATACACATGTAATATTAATATTCTATATTCCAACAATAGTATTGGAAGGAATAGATCCATATCATCATCTTGCTCCTTCTTGAATTGTAATGCATTTAGATGTGAGATTAAGGAGCAAAGTATACTAGTTTTGAAGTCTTCTAGTACGTTTCCAATTTATTCCCTAGTGATTCCTTCCTTAGATGTTTTGGAAATTTTGGTTACCATGCCCCTTGGCCTTTTTCTTGGCCTAGAATTTTGTCTTGAATATATTTTGCATAGGTCATGAATATCCCTATAATTCAACCAGGATACATCTCTAAATGTTAGAAAAATAGGATCGCAGAGCAATAACAATAAACATAAATGCAAATATAATCACACAAACACGTTACAAGAGAGACACAGATATATCATGGTTCACCCCAAGATGGGCTACGTCCACACTGAAATCACCAGTCCTTATTATTATACCGTCCAACAAAGTGAAGGGATACAACCTGCTGGATAGCCGCTGCACTTCCTCTTCATTGTTTCACAGTCTCTCTTCCGATCTTAGAGATCTTTACAATGCATAATACATAATACATCAACCCTAGCCATGTTACAATGTATTTCTTTTATAAGGGGAATACAATGGGAAAATACCATGGGTTACCCAAAACCATGGGCTCAAAAACTGTTGGCGAAAACAGCCCCAAAAACAATTTCTCGGGGGCTATGCCCCCGAACCCCCTTCTGCACTCCCCTGGACCCCCTAGGGATCGTGCGGGATCATAACCAAACCTATGGTTCAAACATGGATGAATCATCATCTATGAGACTGGAAGATCAAGCTCCACAACCAACAATCTCCCACTTGGAGACTGATCACAGCAACTCTATTGTTGTTGCACTTGCTGGACTTGGAAAATTTATACTCTTCACCTTAATGCTAGAAGGCCAACTAAAACCGAGCAAGAAATCCATTTCTATCTGGTCACTACATTCGTGAACATGTCTGCAGGATTCAAGCTAGTATGTATCTTTTCCAGCTTCAACATTTCATCTTCCAGAACAGAGTGTATGAAATGGTACTTGAGTTGTATATGTTTAGTCCTGGAATGGAATGCTGAGTTCTTTGCAAGATGAATGGCACTCTGGCTATCACTCTACAACCTGCTATCCTTCTGCTTCTTACCCAATTCCTCCATAAACCTCTACAACCAAATCATCTCTTTACTAGCCTCTGTAACAGCAGCATACTCTGCTTCCATTTTTGAAAGTGCAACAACCTTCTGTAGTTTCGAATTCCAACATATTGTTGTTCCATCTACAGTCATACCCTGTGGTGCTTCTCCTACTATTCTTATCACCTGCCATATCTGCATCAAGATATCCCTGTAGAACAGTGTCTGAACCTCCAAAACATAATGCCTGAGTGGTAGTACCTCTCAAATACCTGAGAATCCACTGTAATGCCTTCCAATGTTCTCTACCTGAATTGCTCATATATCTGCTCACAACTCCCACTGCTTCTGCAATATCTGGTCTTGATCACACCAAGGCATACATCAAGCTGCCAACTGCTGATTGATAGGGAATCTTGGACATGTAATCTGTCTCTTCCTATGTCTTGGGACACATTTCCTTACTTAGACTGAAATGGATGGCTAAAGGTGTACTAACTCGTTTTGCATTCTGCATTCTGAACCTCTCCAACACCTTTTGTATGTACTCACTCTCAGACAATGTCAATTTACGATTTTGTCTGTCTCTCATTATTCTCATACCAAGGATTTGCATTGCATCACCCAAATCCTTCATCGCAAATGAATTAGCTAGCTTCCTTTTGAGTACATTTATATCCTGTATGTTAGACCCTGCAACGAGCATGTCATCCACATACAATAATAACATAATATATCTTTCATTGTCTAGCTTCTTGAAATAAACACAGTGGTCAGAATGACATCTACTATAACCTTGTTCTGTCATAAACCTGTCAAATTTTAAATACCATTACCTTGGAGCTTGCTTCAAGCCATACAAGATTCTTTTCAACCTGCGCACCAAATTCTCCTTCCCTTTGACCTCATACCCTTGTGGTTGCTGCATATATATCTCTTGCTCCAAATCCCCATGGAGAAAGGTTGTTTTTACATTTAACTGTTCAAGATGTAAATCTTCTACCGCCACGAGACTTAAAATAGTCATAATTGAAGTCATCTTAAAAATAGGAGAAAATATTTCATCAAAATCTATACCTTTCCTCTGTGCAAGTCCCTTTACAACAAGTCTGGCCTTGTACCGCTTCTTACCTCCTTTTTCTTCCTTCAACCTGTAAATCCATTTGTTCTGCAATTCTCTTTTACCAGCAGGCAACCGAACCAAATCCCAAGTCTGGTTTCCTACCAATGAGTCCATCTCCTCATTCATGCCTTGCTCCCACTTCTTCCTAGTTTCCACCTGCATTGCTTCTTCATAACACTCTGGTTCACCAGCATGAGTCATCAATAAATAATACATTGAAGGAGAGTATCGTTTAGGGAGTCTACTTAACCTAGTAGATCTTCTTGTAGTTGCAAGAGTTTTAGGTACTTGCCGTTGTTCTTGATTTTATGGCACCTTTGGAACTTTATTTTCTTTAATTTCATCAATCATTGTGTACTCTGTGTTTTCTTTTTCATGTTTATTTCCCTGCAATTGATCTTTATACATGACCTTTTCATTGAATATCACATCTCTACTCGTAATGATTTTGTTATTTTCATAATCCCATAAGTGATAACAAAAATCATCAACCCCATATCCAATAAAGGTACATTTCTTGGAATTGGCTTCAAGCTTTGTTCTATTATCTTTATCAATATGGACAAATGCTTCACAACCAAAGGATCTCATAAATAAGTAGTTTACCTTTTTTACCTGTCCATGCCTCCTCTGGAATACCACCATCCAAGGCACTTGAAGGTCCTCTGTTTATTAAATAAACAATAGTATTTACAACATCCACCCAAAACTGTAAGGGCAACCCTGCATGCAGTCTCATACACCTTGCATGCTCCATGATCGTTTTGCTCATCCTTTCTGACACACCATTTTCTTGTGGTGTTCCTGGGTCTATCTTCTCTCTATGAATCCCATGGTATGAACAGTAACTATCAAAATCTTTGCCACGGTACTCACCTCCATTATCAGATCTGAGACAATGTAACATTTTTCTTGTCTCATTCTCAACCAAAGCTTTCCACTTCTTGAAAGTAGCAAACACATCATATTTCTGTCTAATGCAATAAACCCTAGTTTTCCTAGTTGCATCATCAATAAATGTAACATAATAATGAGAGCCACCAAGAGATTGTACCTGAGTTGATCCACATACATCTGTATGCACAAGCTCTAACTTTTCATTCTTCTTATGTTTCCCAACCCTGAAAAATCTCACTCTCTTTTGTTTTCCATAAACATAGTTTTCACAGAATTCCAAACTTACCTACTTCAAATCTAGCAGCAACTTCCTTGAGTGGAGAATATGCATCCCCTTCTCACTAATGTGGCCAAGACTATAATGCCATAATGTTGTATCTATTCTTGTGGAAGCTAAAGAGATAGAATGGTCAGTATTATGAGGACATAAATACAATGTACCTACTCTGCCTCCTTTTGCTATCACAATTGATCCTTTGGTGATCTTTCACCACGTTTCTCCAAACATAGATAGACAGCCGCCATCTCCCAACTGCCCTGTTGAGATTAGATTTCTTTTCATAGCAGGAATATGCCTTACATCTTTCAGCAGCCAATCAGTTCCATTCTTATATTTTATCCATACCTTACCCATTCCAACAATTTTACATGGCTCATCATCACCCAATAAAAATGTCCAAAATCGCCTAGAACATAATCATGAAAATATTTCCTATGGGGTGTAGCATGACATGAATACCCTGAATCTACTACCCAATAATCACTTCTATTATCTAATGCAAGAATCAAAGCATCTTGAAACACATCACCTGCTACATTTGCTTCCTGGGTAGTTTCCTGCTGTCCATCTCCTTTCTTCTTTAAAGATCTGCAGTCTTTCTTCAGATGTCCTTTCTTTCAACAGTTCCAACACTCTATCTTTCCCAGTCTAGACTTGGATCTTCCCGTTTTAGACTTGCCACGATTACCTTAGCTCTTTCCTCTCTCTTTTTGTCTTTTCCTGCTCTCCATGGTCAACGCATTACCTGATGTCTCACTTGTTCTTTTTCTTCGCATTTCCTCGCTAAGAATAACACCAATAACATCATCAAATTTCAAGGTGTTTGAACTGGAGAGAGAGTTACTTACAGCCATGACCAAGCTATTCCAGCTTTCTAGCAATGAACACAAGATTAGAAGAGACCTAACCTCATCATCGAAGTTCACACTTACAGAACTTAGTTGATTTGTAACCATATTAAATTCATTTAAATGATCAGTAACTGATCCACCTTCAGACATCTCCATATTAAATAAATGCTTCATTGGAAATACCTTGTTGGGGGTCGAGGGTTTTTCACATAGCTTACCCAGTGAGCTCATCAAACCCTCCATTGTCGTTTCTTTTGAGATATTGAAAGCAACCGACTAAGCCAGGGACAACTGTATTGTTTCGAGTGCCTTTCTGTCAAGAACCTCCCATTCTTTGTACTTCATAGCCGTCGACTGCTTTGCTCTTCCTCCCAATGGTAGGAGTAGATCCTTCTGGTACAGATAGTCCTCCATTTTCATTTTCCATAAGTCGATTTTTTGGCCATTAAACTTCTTGACCTTAAGCTTTCCTTCTTCTGCCATGGCTCCCACTCGAACTAAAAATCCTAGGTTCTTGTGGGTTTATCTGCCAAATAGACCTTTGGCTCTAATACCAATTGTTAGAAAAACAGGATCGCATAGCAATAACAATAAACAGAAATGAAAATACAATCACACAAACACATTACAAGAGAGACATAGATATATCATGGTTCACCCAAAGATGGGCTACGTCCACACTGAAACTTTCAGTCCTTATTATTATATCATCCAGCAAAGTGAAGGGATACAACCTACAGCACAACCACTGCACTTCCTCTTCACTATTTTACAGTCTCTCTTCTGATCTCAAAGATCTTTACAATGCATAATACCTAATACATCAACGCAAACCGTGTTACAATGTCTTTCTTTTATAAGGGAAATACAATGGGAAAATACCACGGGTTACCCAAAACCATGGGCCTGAAAACTATTGTCGAAAACAACCCCAAATTTTTTTTTCTTGGGGGCTACGCCCCTGGACCCCCTGAGGATCGTGCCGGGATCATAACCAAACCTGGGGTTCAAACATGACTGAATCATCATCTATGAGACTGGAATATCAAGCTCCACAACCGACACTAAATCCCATCAAATTCAAAATGTTTCTACAATCATCTTTGATCCTGCTTATCAAAAGATCTATAGAGCTTCATCGTCCAATGTACTCTTCCTTGACTACTGTCAGTTATGTTGGAATTGTTCCATGTACTCTTCTAAAATCTCATGTTTCTTTTGTGTCATCTTGAACATTACATCATAAAATTCTACCCAACACTAAAATGTATCATATTTAAGAAATATGCTAGGAATATTTCATATTTTGGGCACAACGTTTCGCTCGTAACTCAAAATTCGATGGACATCGGAGCGTTGAAAAGATCCTGAAATTCTCTACAACTTTTCTTTTTGAGTTTTCTTGGATTCCTTACCATTTTTTATATGCAGGCATTTTAGTAAAAAAAACATCTTTCAAAAGATGCTTTTAAATATTCTAGGAATCTTTCGTATGCTGGCCATAACTTTTTGCTCTTAAGCAGGAATTGGGAGGACTTTGGACCATTGGAAATCTATTGAAATTCTATGCAACTTTGATGTTTTGAGTTTTCTCTTATTGCTTACCGTTTGTGAGATGCGGGCATTTTAGTAAAAAAAGCATCTTTCAAAAGATGATTTTCTAAAAGCATCTTTTAAAAGATGCTTTTAGAAAATCATCTTTTGAAAGATGCTTTTTTTACTAAAATGCCCGCATCTCACAAACGGTAAGGAATAAGAGAAAACTCAAAACATCAAAGTTGTATAGAATTTCAATAGATTTTCAACGGTCCAAATTCCTCCAAAATCTGAGTTACGAGCGAAACGTTATGCCCAAAATATGAAAGATTCCTAGAATATTTACGTTTTTTCTTATTTATGATACATTTTGGTGTGGGTAATTCCTTATGATCCTTGTAATATTTTTCCTTGTATTAATCCTAACATTTCTTCAATAATGTCTTCATCATTTTTACCAATGACACAATACTATCCCCACCAATTCCAACCATAAAGCAACAAAGTGCTGCATTTTTTAAAGTAGCAAGAAACAATTTTAATTTTTGAGCATCTAAAACACAATCATAGCTTATGCCAAGGACATCGAATTTGAAATCAAAAGTATATATATATTAACTTTCCATTCCATTGAAGTTTGGGAAGGATGATGGAGTAATGTTATTCTTTTGTTCCATTATCCCAACTCCAAGATATCTTATCTCGAATTTGAATGTGATAGTTTCCTCTTTGATAGGTCTTGTCTCTTCTTCCCTAACCATGTTTTTCAAAAATTCCTTGAACCCTTGTAACACTTTTAATTATATAGAGGAGGGGGATTTTGTTTCTTCTTGGAATGGGTTTGACTAAAATTTTGTATTAGGATGCCCACTAAGAAGTTCATCGACATCAAAAGAATTTGCAGTTAGAAATATTTTTTTTTCCTGAACTCACGAAGTTGTGTAAGCCACAAAATCAATCAGACATATTGATTCTTGAACTGATACTAATGCCTTCCTCCTTGAAAAGATATTTAATGGTGGTGTGTTCCTCTGAGAGATAGTGTTCCCCAAACCTTCTCATTTTAATAATTTTCCTAGATGATTAGTATCTTGGGTGGTTTTCACAAGGTTGTTAAATCTGTCTTGGGGACCTTTAAATCTATTCATGAATCAAGAAATATAACATGATTTGAATTTAGAGAGACATGGTCTTACTATATGATTCTTGTACTGAATGCATAGATTCTTACCTCTCATCTTACCATCCTTATTCCTCTATATTCAATGTGTTTCCTAGAAAAGAAAATTTTATGTAGGTAAATGCAGAAATGCAAAAAAAATTATGCAGAAATATGTGGAAAATCTTATGCAGAAAATGTAGAAAATATAATAATTCTTTGTAGAAGGTGCATAGATTTTAATCACTTAAACTTATGAAGAAATTCATTGTGACTCCACCAATGTAGAAAATACTTGAATTCTTTGCAGAAATTACATTTATTTTAGTTACTTACAAATTTCTGCATTGATTCCAAAGGAGTAAATTATGTTTGTAATGACTTTTAATTACTTAAAACAGGTCAAGAAATCCAATGCAACTCCACGAACCTCAAAGAATGAAGAATATCATTATAATGAAGGATCATGAAATAGGATACAAATTTTGAAACATAAATGCCGTTATGATTATTACAGAATGGAATACAATTTGGAAATATTAGAAACATATAACCTAGCCACCATGTTTAAAGCAACCAGAAAAAAGGGGGAGAATATAATCTAGACACAATTACATGGGGATTAAATTACCTTAGTATCCTTAAAATAATTTACAATACAAAGTGTACAACTCTGTGTATCCCAAAACAATATTAAAAAGATATGTCGACTCTGTTGGCATTAATTGCAACTACCCACCGCTATATATAGCGAACCTCCATATTTATTGTAATTTGATGTTTAATTTATGATGCTGGACACGTAATATCTATTGGGGAATGTGAACCGCCTGCCCGCCGGGTATTCGTTTTTGATATTACTGTTTTGATATTAATGAAATCTGGTATGCGATGGAGTTCTGATTTTTCTGTGTGTGGTTCTGTTACAAGTGCTATAGCACTGCATAACTCTTGGATTTAATCTGTTTTCTGTGTGCTCTGCCCCCCCCTTCATTGTGGTATCAGAGCGGTGAAGATCCGCCAATCCTTCGACACCCTTAACATCTAAGCATGATACGCGCCATAGCCAGTAAGCATGACGCGTTGAGTGAAGCAGTCACCGGCAGAAGGATACCGTGTTCAAGTATTTGACGAGTGGATCATCTGATAAGGGCATCCTGCAGCGGCTTCCATTTGCTGATGGGTGAATTCGTGGATTTGGAGAAGGGAAGCCTTGTCAAATGTGACATCTCCAAGGTTTGCGAGTTAGTAATTTTGGTGTAGTGATTTTTAGAAAATTTGCATAAGATTAATGAAACTTCAAAATACACTTCATTCCTGTAAGGACCAAGATTCTGAACACATTCCCTGATAATTGGAGATTAGTTAAATTGAAATACTCATCACACATCATCTTTTAACTTGAAACATACTCATGAAGTTCTTACCGTGTAAAGGTTAACTGCATCCAGAAATGTCCATAACAATGTGATCGTCACATCACATCAACATGAAATATCATTTTAACAACATTAACATGAATTATCATTTTAACAACATTAACATGAATTACCCCTGGTCAAGATGCACTTGACCAATGTGTTATAATCATCAATTATAAGATAGCACCTTTGAGAAGAAAATCATGCAACCGTCAAAAAGGATCATACGCATATAAAAGCCATGGAAATAACGACACCAAGATAACGTGGTTCACCCGTACACGGGCTAGTCCACAAAAGGTGTGTGCATCTTTTATTATTCATGAAAGAGTTTTACAATAGCAACGTCATCATTGCATTACACAATTCATACTTTCCTCAAAGCCTTTCTGGAACAAGTCTTCTCTTTTCTATTTATCGCAGCAGGGTGTCAGTAAGCTTAGACAAGAAATACGATTCCAGCAACCCCTGATTTTCTCAACAAACTGAAACTGAGTTTCATGGGCATTCATGCTAACCATAGAGATCTCATACAGAACTGTACTATTCAGGAAGTACATAAATACAATAGATCAAAATGTACCACGTCGTAGCACCATAAAAAGAATCTAAATCTAACCAACACATTGGCATACATTCATTAGCATAATAAATAATTGACAAGGCTCTAAGGCAGCATAAAGATATGATAGCGATCGCCCTCGCCTCGGGATAGAGGCATTTGAACTTATGAATTCTACAGTACTATAAACACATTCAAGGCAACAAAATTCCTATCAAAAAGCATGCAGGATGCTACCTTTACAACACAGGAAACAACACATAAAAATAAGCATGGATCTGTCAAATTGTCGGCAGAAATCTAAACGATTTCTCTTGCACACCGGGTTTTAAATTAGGAACACAAGGTTTACTATGAAAATACATTGACAACTACCTATGCAAGGTATTGAATAATTCCCAAACGTAAACAACATCCTAACATAAAAACCTAACAAAAATCCCCAGGGATTCCTCTTAACATACGACTAAAAACCTATAATGCGTTTTCCAGGCATACGACCTCACAAAACGACTTCAATCAAGATGAGATATAAATCAGATTTCACTTGATTACAACAATAAGCAAAGACCCAAAATTACAACTTCAGTCCAGCATATGTGAGTAAGCCGAAACCCTATGGTTCTATGTCATTTTTACAATTGAAAATTTATACCCATATAAGTAAAAACCAGTCGGCTCCACTACAACATAAATAACAAGCAAAACCCCATACGATGTCAAACTGGAATGATATTCCCATTGGAAGACCTTTAGATGGCTTCAAGCAAAAACCATACGATTTTAGATCGGGGATGATACTCCACTAAGCAGAAATCATGCCGCTTCACTCCAGCATAAAAGTAAAACCCCAAATACGAACTCCCATTCAAATCATAATAAACATAATATTTAATGACTTGAATATATATATCTAAAGTTCATTTCTAAAAACCTTCATAAGTCATCCATCGAAGACATAATACTTTAATGACTTGTATATATATATATTTAAAGTTCATTTCTATATAAGAAAGCCTTCATAAGTCTTCCATTCAAATCATAATAAACATAATATTTAATGACTTGAATATATATATTTAAAGTTCATTTCTATATAATAGAAAACCTTCATAAGTCATCCATCGAAAACATAATACTTTAATGACTTGTATATATATATTTAAAGTTCATTTCTATATAAAGAAAACTTTCATAAGTATTCCACGTTGTCCATCGAAATCATACTAGACACATTACTTAATGACTTGAATAAATATATTAACGATGATCACTCACGTTAATAAATTTATGTACCAGATTTATACGGGAGAGGCTTAACTTAGGATATCTTTTCTTAATTTAGTTGACAATGGAATTTATAAAAGAAAATCAATTTATAATCTCCAAGATTCTAGCCCTCGTGGTAGACTTCAATCCATAAATGAATATGCAGCAAAAAGAATAATAAATACAAATACTCAATGTTGAAATCCTAGTATTATTACGTAAATCGTCTGAAACCTTTTAATAAAATGTAATACTATTATAACGGAGGAAGGATCTTCCGGCAGGTAGACATATTTTTCCTAATCGATCCAACTTAAGTCTTAATCCCTAAAGTATCGACGTTTTTTGATTTAGCTGCTAAGTAAAGGTAATCGACTCCTAAAGTGTTGATCACAAACAATGCTATCCAAGCCAACATGAGTTGAGGGGGTGATACCTTCATTAACATCTGTGTTTTCAGGCAGACTTGTAAGTAATGAAACTTACAGACATATTGTGATGATGCATCTATTACATCTACGAAATCTCTTATAGCGCAACTACAGGGACACTACAACATATATAAAATTTTATAGAACCTAATCTATACCAAAATTTCAACCAATTAGCAGAGATCTTTCTCTGATCTACAAAATACTTAACTATATAGAGCTCCAAAGCGTCAGACGAATCTCTATTCCAAAGATAAGCATGTACAACATTATATCAAAAACTTAATTAAATGGATTTCTTTATCCTCGTAAAATCTCTACTACAGAGATAGTGAACTTAATAGGGCTCACACTTGCACATGGATTCACAACTTTCATAAACTATTTGCCCGTATAAAACCTTCCCATATTTTCACACTAACATTTAGATATTTCTTTAATCAAGTAATACAACCAAATAAGAAATGAGTTTCCAGGGTTTACGTTTGCACACAGCTTTCATCAACATAAGGTAAAACGTTTAAAATACCCAGAGGTAAAACCCTCCAGAGTCAAAGCTTTTAATACATATACAAAATCAGAAGTGACGGGTCGATCCTCACCAAGGAGATCGCCCATAATTGTGCAATGTAGAGCCAAAGTAACGGTATCTATATATATATATAAATATAAAAACTCGGGGATGGATCGCCAAATCTCAGTACAGGATTTTCAGCGATGACAAGTATATCAACTGAATGGTGCAGGGCTTGATCCATCCAAACTAAATTCAACTATAATTTAAATCTGAAGATATGGTTGCATAATAACATAACACGCCAGGGAAGAAAATCGGTTTCAGATCTAAGGATCGAACTCTGTCATTGATACACAGAGTCGACCTTGATTTGTTACATCTAACTAAATTCAATTGTAACTTTAGATCTGGAGCAATAGTTGCATATTAACATAAATAAATAATTTCTCTATCTAATGCTAACCCGAAATTTCCACGGCGATTCCCGCTGATACGATCCAGTGAATCTTCCCTCCTCGCAGAGATCACCATCCTCAAGCTAGCAGGTAACAGCCGCCGAAGGGAATCCTTCTTTCCCCGTTCTTTTCCCCCCCGTTTCTTTCCTATCTTTCCTTCTTAAATACTAACAGCACTCCTCTCAACTCTGGAGAGTCCGCCCTGCTCAGGAAAGATCCCTTTTCCAAGTGGGAAATAGAACTCAAAAATCGTAGGGAGGGAATTGCCAAGTGGCAGTGTAGATTATTTGGGATGCTCGCATAAGGAGACAAACTTCCTTAAATATCGCTAAGAGATTTACCCCAAACCTTTACTAATAGCTACACGTTATTTTCTTCCCCACTATAGTAATTAGCCGGGTGATTTTCCTTAGAGATATTAAATAAGAAAAATGTTATATATAACACAATTGCTCCTCGGTGCTATTAAGGTGCATAAGTTCTTTTTTTTTGTTTTTATACTAATCCATTATATGAATATATCTAATATATTCATGTCATTTTAAACCTTTCATACTCATAAGTATACGTATATCTCTATCTATCTATATATATAAAATTATAATACATAGATTTCATATATATATATATATATATATAATAAATCACTAGGCCATAACAACCTAGATGGGTACAATCATATTTCTCAAATAATATTAATTTTGTACCTTAGGATGGATTATAATGTTTATACAATAACCAGTGAAATTGGAAACTCTTGCTCAACACACACCACTTTATATTTACCTTTTTCAAAGGTGGTTGTAACATAGCCCCCTTTTAGTTTCCATTTTTAAGTTCTTAGGCTAAGTTTCTGGCACCCTCTTAGTACTAATTATGGTTATCATTATAGTTAATAGACTCAACATGTCATACGAACTCATACACTCTAGGTTAATATCCTACTATATATTAATGTTGTACACATAACACTAATATATAGATGCATATATGTTATTTATTCTCTAAGACATATATATCTTCTATACGTTGATATTCTAACATATAGCCTCAACATATATATGTTATTATTCCAACACAATAACATATAATAATCAATTACAATTACAAATATATAGGTTATAAAGGAGGGATATCACATCCTCCTCCCCTAAAATAACACCGTCCTCGGTGTTAAGGCTTTCCAGAAATTCGTCATTTCCTCTTGAGTCTTATTTTTCTTGCATCATGAATTTGGGTTTTGACCTTATCTGAACTTTCATGCTTTCTGCATGTCGTTATGGCTAATAACGTGGATTTTTATACAATAAAATCGGGACTCAAAGAAACTTTGTTCGGTAAAAACTATCATCAATTCAATAATCAAACTTAAAAGTATAAACAATGAGTCCCTTTATTTCAACCTAACATTTGCAATTCACGGAATATTTTATTTTTCCTTTATTATCATAAGCACACATAATCCAGCATTCAGGAGATGTAAATTGTCATTTTACACAAAAACACATCATTTACTTGATTCAGGAAATTCTTGCCTAACACCTGAGTGCTCACACAGCAATTCCTTCAGAGATTTCTTGCCTAACACCATAGTGCTCATGCAGCAATCTTTTCTCTTATGCATACTAAGCAGCGTCCTGCCTCCCGCATATGCATTCTTTTATAGTTTGCCTAGGTCTTTACAGCTCGCCGATTCCTTCGAGAATCCTGGCGACTGTCAACTCCCTGATCTCTAGGGAGTGGTTCAGTGCCCTTAACGCACTTTTACATAATTCCCCTCAAGCCTTCTCGCTTGAGTCCCGGAATCTATTCCCCTCAAGCCTCCTCGCTTGAGTCCAGGAAAATCTCATTCAAATTCATCAATTATTTCGGCATATTACATTTTATAACCCTACAATTTCTCTGACCCATTTGGTCTAGTTCTTTATTCAACAATAATTGACAATAATTAAAAAGTTGCAATGTGGATCTTTCATCCTCACCCCTCTATTGTACCATGCATAATATATTAAGCCTTTGTCTTTCAACAAGTTCCACCGAGCTTTGACCATCTGCCAAATTCAATTGTTAGTAACGCTTTATATAACAAAATCAAATATTTGTAAATAAGAAAATCATTCATTCTTCATACTACAATATCCATACTTGATCATCTGAAGTAAACGTTTTCTCCTTCCAAGCATAACTAACTTACTTAATAGGATTACATAATTCATTGAACACGAAATAATATTCTTCCTGTGATGACCCGTGGACATTATGATTTCTTAACCTCGAAGGTTATCCTTCACCATTTCAAACACCCTTCCTATTTTAGTTATACAACTTCTTTTGTATATACCGACATCACATAGAAATAACCAATTTTCTAAAACATACTTGCATACCTTATAACCATATACCTTTGTAAGGGTGACCGCATATCTTCTCATTATAAGATCGTCATATGTCGAGGTACCAGTTTACCTGTATCATCACATGTTAGTATTACACTAATATCACATGAATTTATATATCCCATTTTTACCTCTTGACTGTTGTAGTGATGGGTGGGAATATAACATTCCGCTCGACCACAACATTAAATCATAAGAGCAATCATGCATGAAACATATGTCAATCATCCCCTTGACTTGTTTCATCAAAGCTTACACATCAATTACTGTTAGATATTACTTCTGATCTATCATGGAAATTCCATGATAATAAAGGTTTTCCTTAACTCCTAAAGTGGATATAAAATAGTCATTTATAAAGACATCAGAAAATTAAACTGTCATGTATTACCATTCCGTGGCGGTTCTAGTTTTCCAATACTTTTATTCATACAACAACACATATTTACCATTAATTACATCTATGCATTCGTTATGTGAACAACATGATTAACTATAATTGTATCTCTTAACCAAATTAATCATTTTGACACCACATATAATTGTATGTGACAACAAATCACCATAAATTTATCATTCAAAGTGGCTTTATATATGAAAGGAACTTGACAGTTCCTAACCTAATCAAAACATTAGACTGTCTTCTTTAGTCAAATATTAGCACATATAATTACTTTATAAAAGACTTAACAGATATAAGTTGCTTATTTTATCTATCTGATTCTCATATTCGGAAATCCTGACGAATGGATCAATAGAATTCGATTAGTCAAAAACAATCAACAAAATGTGTCAACCCTATTCTCCCATATGACGCGTTTACTGAAACTGAAAGGTATCCACTCCTAAGAATAACAATAAAGGTAGAGAAGGTAATAAGTATTTAAGACGAATTATCAAATCAACAGATTTAGGGGAGTTCCTCAGTTTGGCACATTCACAACTAGGATGACTTTCAATATACGAAGACTCATTCCACCAAACCATAACCATTATCATTCTAAAGACTATTTTCTCGTCGTCCAATGAATCTAATTGTAAGATAGGAGGATATATTCATCAACTAATATTTTCCACTAACAGATCATTCACCTCCATAATGAAACATACTTACTTGAAATTCAATGTCAACTTGTAAGCTACCTGTTGTCGATCCGTTGAAATGAAATTTTCTATTGCGTCTTGTGTCCCCAATTCGACTAACTCATATATGTTTTCCCCAACTGAGCCCAATTAAGCCCGAGTGTTTGCAACCTGTGCTCTGATACCATATGTGACATCTCCAAGGTTTGCGAGTTAGTAATTTTGGTGTAGTGATTTTTAGAAAATTTGCATAAGATTAATGAAACTTCAAAATACACTTCATTCCTGTAAGGACCAAGATTCTGAACACATTCCCTGATAATTGGAGATTAGTTAAATTGAAATACTCATCACACATCATCTTTTAACTTGAAACATACTCATGAAGTTCTTACCGTGTAAAGGTTAACTGCATCCAGAAATGTCCATAACAATGTGATCGTCACATCACATCAACATGAAATATCATTTTAACAACATTAACATGAATTATCATTTTAACAACATTAACATGAATTACCCCTGGTCAAGATGCACTTGACCAATGTGTTATAATCATCAATTATAAGATAGCACCTTTGAGAAGAAAATCATGCAACCGTCAAAAAGGATCATACGCATATAAAAGCCATGGAAATAACGACACCAAGATAATGTGGTTCACCCGTACACGGGCTAGTCCACAAAAGGTGTGTGCATCTTTTATTATTCATGAAAGAGTTTTACAATAGCAACGTCATCATTGCATTACACAATTCATACTTTCCTCAAAGCCTTTCTGGAACAAGTCTTCTCTTTTCTATTTATCGCAGCAGGGTGTCAGTAAGCTTAGACAAGAAATACGATTCCAGCAACCCCTGATTTTCTCGGCAAACTGAAACTGAGTTTCATGGGCATTCATGCTAACCATAGAGATCTCATACAGAACTGTACTATTCAGGAAGTACATAAATACAATAGATCAAAATGTACCACGTCGTAGCACCATAAAAAGAATCTAAATCTAACCAACACATTGGCATACATTCATTAGCATAATAAATAATTGACAAGGCTCTAAGGCAGCATAAAGATATGATAGTGATCGCCCTCGCCTCGGGATAGAGGCATTTGAACTTATGAATCCTACAGTACTATAAAAACATTCAAGGCAACAAAATTCCTATCAAAAAGCATGCAGGATGCTACCTTTACAACGCAGGAAACAACACATAAAAATAAGCATGGATCTGTCAAATTGTCGGCAGAAATCAAAACGATTTCTCTTGCACACCGGGTTTTAAATTAGGAACACAAGGTTTACTATGAAAATACATTGACGACTACCTATGCAAGGTATTGAATAATTCCCAAACGTAAACAACATCCTAACATAAAAACCTAACAAAAATCCCCAGGGATTCCTCTTAACATACGACTTAAAACCTATATGTGAGTAAGCCGAAACCCTATGGTTCTATGTCATTTTTACAATTGAAAATTTATACCCATATAAGTAAAAACCAGTCGGCTCCACTACAACATAAATAACAAGCAAAACCCCATACGATGTCAAACTGGAATGATATTCCCATTGGAAGACCTTTAGATGGCTTCAAGCAAAAACCATACGATTTTAGATCGAGGATGATACTCCACTAAGCAGAAATCATGCCGCTTCACTCCAGCATAAAAGTAAAACCCCAAATACGAACTCCCATTCAAATCATAATAAACATAATATTTAATGACTTGAATATATATATCTAAAGTTCATTTCTAAAAACCTTCATAAGTCATCCATCGAAGACATAATACTTTAATGACTTGTATATATATATATTTAAAGTTCATTTCTATATAAGAAAGCCTTCATAAGTCTTCCATTCAAATCATAATAAACATAATATTTAATGACTTGAATATATATATTTAAAGTTCATTTCTATATAATAGAAAACCTTCATAAGTCATCCATCGAAAACATAATACTTTAATGACTTGTATATATATATTTAAAGTTCATTTCTATATAAAGAAAACTTTCATAAGTATTCCACGTTGTCCATCGAAATCATACTAGACACATTACTTAATGACTTGAATAAATATATTAACGATGATCACTCACGTTCATAAATTTATGTACCAGATTTATACGGGAGAGGCTTAACTTAGGATATCTTTTCTTAATTTAGTTGACAATGGAATTTATAAAAGAAAATCAATTTATAATCTCCAAGATTCTAGCCCTCGTGGTAGACTTCAATCCATAAATGAATATGCAGCAAAAAGAATAATAAATACAAATACTCAATGTTGAAATCCTAGTATTATTACGTAAATCGTCTGAAACCTTTTAATAAAATGTAATACTATTATAACGGAGGAAGGATCTTCCGGCAGGTAGACATATTTTTCCTAATCGATCCAACACAAGTCTTAATCCCTAAAGTATCGACGTTTTTTGATTTAGCTGCTAAGTAAAGGTAATCGACTCCTAAAGTGTTGATCACAAACAATGCTATCCAAGCCAACATGAGTTGAGGGGGTGATACCTTCATTAACATCTGTGTTTTCAGGCAGACTAGTAAGTAATGAAACTTACAGACATATTGTGATGATGCATCTATTACATCTACGAAATCTCTTATAGCGCAACTACAGGGACACTACAACATATATAAAATTTTATAGAACCTAATCTATACCAAAATTTCAACCAATTAGCAGAGATCTTTCTCTGATCTACAAAATACTTAACTATATAGAGCTCCAAAGCGTGAGACGAATCTCTATTCCAAAGATAAGCATGTACAACATTATATCAAAAACTTAATTAAATGGATTTCTCTATCCTCGTAAAATCTCTACTACAGAGATAGTGAACTTAATAGGGCTCACACTTGCACATGGATTCACAACTTTCATAAACCATTTGCCAGTATAAAACCTTCCCATATTTTCACACTAACATTTAGATATTTCTTTAATCAAGTAATACAACCAAATAAGAAATGAGTTTCCAGGGTTTACGTTTGCACACAGCTTTCATCAACATAAGGTAAAACGTTTAAAATACCCAGAGGTAAAACCCTCCAGAGTCAAAGCTTTTAATACATATACAAAATCAGAAGTGACGGGGCGATCCTCACCAAGGAGATCGCCCATAATTGTGCAATGTAGAGCCAAAGTAACGGTATCTATATATATATATAAATATAAAAACTCGGGGATGGATCGCCAAATCTCAGTACAGGATTTTCAGCGATGACAAGTATATCAACTGAATGGTGCAGGGCTTGATCCATCCAAACTAAATTCAACTATAATTTAAATCTGAAGATATGGTTGCATAATAACATAACACGCCAGGGAAGAAAATCGGTTTCAGATCTAAGGATCGAACTCGGTCATTGATACACAGAGTCGACCTTGATTTGTTACATCTAACTAAATTCAATTGTAACTTTAGATCTGGAGCAATAGTTGCATATTAACATAAATAAATAATTTCTCTATCTAATGCTAACCCGAAATTTCCACGGCGATTCCCGTTGATACAATCCAGTGAATCTTCCCTCCTCGCAGAGATCACCATCCTCAAGCTAGCAGGTAACAGCCGCCGAAGGGAATCCTTCTTTTCCCCATTCTTTTCCCCCCGTTTCTTTCCTATCTTTCCTTCTTAAATACTAACAGCGCTCCTCTCAACTCTGGAGAGTCCGCCCTGCTCAGGAAAGATCCCTTTTCCAAGTGGGAAATAGAACTCAAAAATCGTAGGGAGGGAATTGCCAAGTGGCAGTGTAGATTATTTGGGATGCTCGCATAAGGAGACAAACTTCCTTAAATATCGCTAAGAGATTTACCCCAAACCTTTACTAATAGCTACACGTTATTTTCTTCCCCACTATAGTAATTAGCCGGGTGATTTTCCTTAGAGATATTAAATAAGAAAAATGTTATATATAATACAATTGCTCCTCGGTGCTATTAAGGTGCATAAGTTATTTTTTTTTGTTTTTATACTAATCCATTATATGAATATATCTAATATATTCATGTCATTTTAAACCTTTCATACTCATAAGTATACGTATATCTCTATCTATCTATATATATAAAATTATAATACATAGATTTCATATATATATAATAAATCACTAGGCCATAACAACCTAGATGGGTACAATCATATTTCTCAAATAATATTAATTTTGTACCTTAGGATGGATTATAATGTTTATACAATAACCAGTGAAATTGGAAACTCTTGCTCAACACACACCACTTTATATTTACCTTTTTCAAAGGTGGTTGTAACATAGCCCCCTTTTAGTTTCCATTTTTAAGTTCTTAGGCTAAGTTTCTGGCACCCTCTTAGTACTAATTATGGTTATCATTATAGTTAATAGACTCAACATGTCATACGAACTCATACACTCTAGGTTAATATCCTACTATATATTAATGTTGTACACATAACACTAATATATAGATGCATATATGCTATTTATTCTCTAAGACATATATATCTTCTATACGTTGATATTCTAACATATAGCCTCAACATATATATGTTATTATTCCAACACAATAACATATAATAATCAATTACAATTACAAATATATAGGTTATAAAGGAGGGATATCACATCAAACCCTTCGGAGACATCCTTCGCAGCATTGACGATCTCCACCATTGCTTTCAGTCGAATCCGCGTTGGCAAGCCCCGTCATGGGCAAATACCAGTCTGTAAAATGCCTTTGGCGCTCTATCTTCATGTAAAATGCTCTGGGCGTTTTGCTTATTGAGATTCGAACGTGTGACCTCGAGTATGCTCGGCTCGAGTGAAACAAAAACCAGAGCCTACTTCAAGTGGTTTTAAGTCAAGCCCAAGCTCAGGAGAGAGGGGAAAACGGATTACTGGGCACGCCTTCTCATCTGCCGGGGTTTCGTCTCTTGCGAAAATGGAAACAAGTGGTTTGTTACAGTGTCTAATACAGTTGTGAGGTGGTTTCTCTTTTAATGAAAGCTGGGTCGTGGGAAGGAGTTTCAGCACCTTGCCATCGTCGGCCAAGGTTCCACTCTTCGTGAGGGAGGAGTCCAATCCTTAGTATGCTAGTTTGGGGCGTGGATTGAATGTAGGCTCGAAAGATGAAAGCTTCCTGGTAAGCTGCGGTCGTGACCAACTGTTACTTTGTCAACGGGGTTGACATTTAGGGTTCCCCTTTGTATACGCTTCATCAAATGCGTTGAAAACTCTGCAATTTTGTTTCTGAGACGCTTGGAGGGAATAATAGCGACTTCCTCTACAATCTTCTTGTTGGTGTGGAAGTCGAGCGTCATACGAGAGTAGTACCTCTCTATTATTTGACGAGAGGATTTCTTCACTGTTTTGGTCCTGACACGCCCCATTGTGTATGGAACTTGCGATGTAGTACCCTAGCTCCCCACTACTCGCTGTGCAGTTGCAGCTGCTGGCCTGCCAGTAATCAGCTCCCCTTCTCGGCTCTCACACTCAGATCCCCTTCGTGCTTTGATGTTTTGAGTTCTGCACCTGCTTAGAGCTGTATTACTGTAGCAAGTTGATATTCGGTTAAGGGTTTGAGTTAGGGCTTCAATTGTGCCCGAACATATACACCTGTGACTGTATTTGTGGAGAGAGGGCCGTTTTTCCTTCGTTGATCAGTGAAAGGAGGGGTGCAGGCTTGAAACTGCCAGCCATCAGCAACCAGAAAGGAAGCCGTGAAGGAATATTGAGACAGATCACTCTGCATACAGCTGCAAAAGGAGAAATTTCTGAAAATTTGGGCCATGGCGTCGAGCAGCTTCGGAGGACAGCCTCAAATTCCATCTTTAACAGGTAAGAACTATGACTTTTGGTCCATTAAAATGAAAACTCTTCTCTGTTCACAAGATCTGTGGGATTTAGTTCAGAATGGGTACTTAGAACCCCCTGATGAGGCAGCCTACTTGGCTTTAACACAAGCACAGAAAGACTTGCTTAAAAAAAACAAGAAGAAAGATGCTAAGGCACTTTCTCTCATCCAGCAAGCTATGGATGACTCAATTTTTCCTAGAATAGCATCAGTAAGCATATCTAAAGATGCTTGGGACGTATTAGACACGGTCTATCAGGGTTTAAGCAAAGTGAAGGTTGCTAAACTACAAACCCTTAGGAAAAACTTTGAAAATCTGCAAATGAATGAAACACAGACTGTAGATCAATTTCATAATCATTTAATGACAATTGTAAATCAAATGAGAACCCATGGTGAACAGATGTCTGACCAAAAGGTGGTGGAAAAAGTATTAAGAAGTCTGCCCAGTAAATTTGATGTTGTTGTTGTGGCAATTGAGGAGTCAAAGGATTTGACTCAGCTCTCAATTGATGAGTTAATGGCATCCCTGCTGTCCCATGAGTCTAGAGTAAACAGAAATCCAAACTTCTCACTTGATACTGCTTTTAAGACACAGCTAACTGTTGGTAGAGGAAGAGGAAGGTCATTCCATAGAGGCAGGTGTAGAGTTCAATTCCAAAGGGAAAAAGAATCAAACATAAATAGGACTGGTAGGTATGTCCAAAACCCACATTCAGGAAATTTCAGAACCGCAACTAATAACCTTTACCAACAGCAGAATCAAAGAATTGATAAATCCAAAATTCAGTGTTTTTATTGTAAGAAATTTGGGCATTATGCTAGGGAATGTAGAAAGAAGGAAGCAGATGCCAGAAAACAGTCTGCAAATTTAGTTGAAAAATCAAAAAATAAAGTTGATTCAGTTCTTATTACGTGCAATGTTGCACAAGAGAATCCAAATGATGTATGGTTTCTAGACAGTGGGTGTAGTAATCACATGTCTGGCAACAAGGAAGTGTTCACTGAAATAGATAGTTCGGTGCAGTCTGAAGTGAAGTTTGGAGATGATAATAAAGTTTCAGTCAATGGTAGAGGTACTGTTAATGTATTTGCAAAAAATGGAGATAGAAGACATATTAATGATGTGTATTTTGTACCTGGTCTGAAATGCAATTTGATTAGCATTGGACAACTAATGGAGAAAGGCTATAAGGTAATTTTCAACCATGACACTTGCACAATTCTTGACAAGAATCCTAGAAAAGGGTTAATTGCAAAGGTTAAAATGACCAAAAATAGAATGTTTCCACTTACATTAAAAGGTGAAATTCAGAATTATATGAATACCTATAAAGTTCAAAGTTTGGATCAGTCTTGGCTTTCGCATTTGAGGTATGGTCATCTGTATTTTGGGGGATTAAACTTATTGCAAAAAAATCAGATGGTTAGAGGGCTGCCACCGATTGAACAACCAGCAAGCTCATGTGAGAGTTGAATTTTAGCAAAACATCATAGAGAATCTTTCCATGTATGCACTTCATATCGAGCAAAAGAACCACTAGAGATAGTTCATACAGATTTGTGTGGACCAATGCAGGATCCATCATTGGCTGGAAACCTATACTTTTTGACTTTTATTGATGATTACAGCTGGAAAACATGGGTATATTTTATTAAACAAAAATCAGAAACTTTTGAAGTGTTCAAGAATTTTAAAACCCTGGTTGAAAAACAAAGTGGAAAGGTCATCAAAGTGTTGAGGTCTGATAGAGGAGGCGAATATAAATTGAATGAATTCATGGAATTTTGTAGAAATCATGGAATTAAGAGGCAGTTTACAGCTCGGTATACACCACAGCAGAATGGTGTGGCAGAAAGGAAAAATAGGACCATTATGAACATGGCAAGAAGCATGTTGAAGGCCAAGCATTTGTCAAATGCGTATTGGGCAGAAGCAGTTGCATGCTCAGTCTACATCTTGAACATAAGTCCTACAAAAAGTGTGAGGAATAAAGTACCTGAAGAAGCTTGGAGTGCAAGTGCTGCAATGTATCACATCTTAGGATATTTGGGTGTGTGGCTTACTCCCATGTACCTAAAGAAATTAGAAGGAAGCTGGATGATTGAAGTGAAAAATGTATCTTCATTGGGTATAGTGAGCATTCTAAAGCATATAAACTTTATAATCCTATTACCAAGAAGCTGAATGTAAGCAGGGATGTAGAATTTAAGGAGGAAGAATCATGGGATGGAAGCGTTGATGAAATAGTTACACATGGAGCAGATTTACCTCATGTTGAAGATGATGAAGAAAATGTGCAAGATGGACAACAAATTCCACATTCATATGTACCTGCACATGTACCAGGATCCAGCACATCAAGAAGGAACAGAATAGATCTTGATTCACCTCAAATAAGAACACCAAGAAATTCTATGCAAGAAGAACAATCAAGACTTGGAGGGCAGCATACATCAAGCTCACAAGTAAGTGATGAATCTGATCCTACTCTAGCAGAATTGAGATCTAGGATTAGAGGACAAAAATCTAGAAGTCTAAGAGAAATCTATGAACAACATGATGAAGAACTGGATTTGAACTCAAATTTTGCATTATTGGCTTATCAACCAGTTAGTTTTGAAGAAGCAATTAAAGATGTTGCATGGATAAAGGCTATGGATGATGAAATAGATGCTATAGACAAAAATGAAACTTGGGAGTTAGTAGATTTACCTGATGGAAAAGACTGCATAGGTGTAAAATGGATTTATAAAACAAAACTCGATGCTGATGGAAAGGTTGAAAAACATAAGGCTAGGCTTGTAGCACAAGGTTTTAGTCAACAACCCGGCATAGATTACAATGAGACTTTTGCACCGGTAGCGAGACTAGACACAGTTAGACTTGTCTTAGCTATAGCAGCACAAAATGATTGGAATGTGTATCAGATGGATGTAAAATCTGCATTTTTAAATGGACGTTTAGAGGAGGAGTTTTATGTAAAACAGCCAACTGGATATGAAATAACAGGTTGTGAAAATAAAGTTTATAGGCTGAAAAATGCTTTATATGGGCTGAAGCAAGCATCTAGAGTATGGTACAATAGATTAGACTCATACTTGCTGAGTAATGGATTTAATAGATGTGCTAGTGAACCTACATTGTACACAAAATTAAATCAGCAGGGTAAAATCATGATTGTATGCGTATATGTTGATGACTTAATCTTCACAGGAAATCTGTCTATAGAAGCTTTTAAAACAACAATGAAAACATAATTTGAAATGATAGATTTGGGAATGATGAAGTGCTTTCTCAGAATTCAAGTTGATCAATCTGAAAAAGGAATTTTCATATGTCAATCTAAGTATGCTGAAGATGTGTTAAAAAGATTCCGAATGCTGAATTGTAAACCAGTTTCAACACCAATAGCAACAGGAACTAAACTAAGTAAAGATGATAATGAACCTTTTGTGGATTCAACACAATTTAAGAAATTAGTTGGAAGTTTAATGTATCTGACAGCAACTAGGCCAGATATCATGTTCGCAGTGAGCCTAATTTCCAGGTTTATGGAATCTCCAAGAAGTTCTCATTGGCAAGTAGCAAAAAGAATCTTAAGATATGTTTCAGGAACAATGCATTATGGAATTTTGTATTCAGCAGGTTCAGATTTCAAGCTAACAGGTTACACAGATAGTGACTTTGCAAGTAGTATTGATGACAGGAAGAGTACAACAGGTTATGTATTTAATTTTGGTTCAGGTGCAGTTTCGTGGGCATCAAAAAAACAACCTATAGTGACCATTTCATCAGCTGAAGCGGAGTATGTAGCAGCCACGTCAGCAGCTTGTCAAGCAGTGTGGATGTGGAAAGGTCTGTCTGAATTGTTGCACGAACAGGAGGATCCAATAGTGATCTATTGCGACAATAATTCTGCAATTGCGTTGTCGAAAAACCAAGTATTTCACAAAAGGAGCAAACACATAGATACCCGATACCACTTCATCAGAGAACTGGTTAACAACAAAGAAATCAACTTGGAATTTTGCAGGTCAAAGGAACAGCTAGCTGATATATTCACTAAGCCTCTGGTGAAAGATCTTTTTGAGTTTCATAGAGAGAATCTTGGCATTGTTAATGCAATATATGTATGACTGTAGATGTAGCTTGATTCTGTCAATGAGATATCCAATTTTTGTTTTTGCTGAAAGTTGCAATTAAGTGGGAGTTTGTTGGCATTAATTGCAACTACCCACCGCTATATATAGCAAACCTCCATATTTATTGTAATTTGATGTTTAATTTATGATGCTGGACACGTAATATCTGTTGGGGAATGTGAACCGCCTGCCCGCCGGGTATTCATTTTTGGGATTACTGTTTTGATATTAATGAAATCTGGTATGCGATGGAGTTCTGATTTTTCTGTGTGTGGTTCTGTTACAAGTGCTGTAGCACTGCATAACTCTTGGATTTACTCTGTTTCCTGTGTGCCCTGCCCCCCCTTCAGACTCAGTTTGAGGATAAGGTTAACCAAGGATTTAACACGAGACCCTAGTCATAAGAAACAAATAGCTAGATATACCTGAAATCAAACCGATACCATCAAATTCGGGTGAGATGTCAAAATCAAAAAAATTTCGGATTCTGAACAAAATTAACTACCATTATATCAGTTCACCCTTAAACATGAAATAAATATGATATTTCGTGAGAATAAACTAAAGCTAGCATAAGAACTTAGTCGACGAAAACTGCAATCGATCTGAGCGAGCAAAATCTGGATTTATGGTCAAAATAGCTCTAAAACACATTCCTAAGCCCCAAACAATGAATGCCATCACCATTTGTACTATATGTATATGGAGATGAAATATACAGGGACAAGATTTCTTACCAAATAATAAATTGACAAGACGAATGGTTCATATCCTGGATTTTATCCAACCCTCCGTGCAGTCCTGAAAGTTACCAAAAGAACGATTTAGGTTTATAAATATAGATAAAACAATGATGCCAAGCCTATTTAACATCATAGCAATGGAAATAGCATCAATGATAAACAAGAGTACATTGTAAAATATATTATACATATGAATACATGACAAGAGAGATGATAGCATAAAGAAAAATTTGTAGTATCATCAGTGTGCTCATTTTAGATTTGCAGAAATTGAAACCTTTGCAATCGCCTCAGTATAATCCACTGGTGTGCTATTATCTGTGTAGCACATCAGTATCGTGAGAAAAGAATTATGAAAGTTTATATTTCCATTTTTGTATTAAATTTATACGGTGGGCTTATATCAACATAGCACACCGGTGTGCTATTTTTGTATTTCTGCACCGAAATACCAATTCAAAAGAATTGATGTGCACGTCTATTATGAACAAGATGAAATATGAAATGAAAAAAAAAAACAGGAATTCAGTTTTAAGACAATGAGCTTATAAATAAAATATCGTAATCCCTGAACATTTTTCAGCCGAAACTTTGAAGAGATACCTACCATGAAATACTTTGAAGTGGCAGATTTCTTTGAATAGATATTTTGTAAGGGATCACCAGGGATCACCATTGACACATACAAATATGAAGATGAGAGATTTTGGGTAAGGTTTCCATCAATAGATTCAAAAAAACTGCATTAATTTTATATTTTTTTAAAGAAAATAATTTGTTACAAAAGAGCACAAATTGGACTCAGTAAAACAATAATCAATACCCATGTTGATTTGAACAAAGTACAAAAAGCATATCCTAGGAGTTTATATGATTCTATGACAATTGCAGTAATGTTAAACTTTAGTAAAAAACGCCTACTTGTTTGGAAATGTGGAACTAAAACATATATGATTCTATGACAATTGCAATAATATGCTGAAAAGAAAATTTGAGTACAAAAACGCCTACTTGTTTGGAAATGTGCAACTAAAACATGTCAGGGTTGCTCTTAATGACTTATGATAAACTATGCTTTACAAAAATTAAGACATTATCATTAACAATGATTGGGAAGATATATTTAGCTAAGGCAATGAAGAAGAGTCTAATAATTCTGAAAACATAGAAATACATAATACCATTGAAAAAGACAAATAAATTGCGCAAATATTTGAATTAGTAATACATGGATATAGACAAACTCATAGATAATAGATGACCTTGATAACAAAATTATACAAATTGCACCCAGAAGAATTTGGAACTTTATGGATTTTCGACCTTTATGAATTTCGACTTTTTTTTGTTCTAATAAACATGAAGACATTTTGGACCTATTTTTTTATCAACAAATAAAAAATTGGGAATTAGTACATATGACCAATGACTTTGAATTGCATGAAAAACATATTTTTTTCAATAAAGCTAATTTTCATTAAAAATGTTTCCAGTTCTGCTTTGATATCCTTTCGCAAAGGAGAACTAAAAGGCATAAAACTTTTGGAAAAAGAAGTTAAGCAAAAAATACTCTAGAACAAATTCTTAAATCACTAATTGCATATCACTCTCTAAAAGCAATATGCCTCTCACCTGATTACTTCGAGAACATGAAAAAAATACATGTTTTCTATGAGAGTCAACTCGACCCACCTATATTCTTTGTAACTTTTGCAAGTGATGAGCATCTTTGAACTCCTTTGTGCAATAAATACTAAAAAAATTGATAACTAATAAAATAAAAAACATACTAACAATATTTCAAAAGAAAATATTGATTCAATGATTAGAAAATATTTCATTATTTATATTAGCATTATTGTGTTTAGTTTCTTAATCTTAAAATAAGACTGACTTATTTGGAAAAGTGGAAGACTATTTCTTTACAATATAATTCTAGAATAGAGGCACTGAGCATGAACATGACTGCTTTGGATAAAATATGCGCAAGTCTATGGAAAATTTTATGATGAAGAGATCGTTGCATTTTCCCACCAATATATCTCTTATGATTCATCATTTATCAATGAGAATCTTTTGAAAATCCAAGCCCATCATCACACAAAAAATATGAAAAAAAATTCAATGTTGTAATTGTAGATTCAATTTTTGTTTCTTTCCATTAGATAAAACTATGATTTTGCATCCATTAGAAAGATTCAATTTATCGAAAAAGAAAGAAATATATTTAAAACTATGAGTTTGCATCCATTAGAACATTTAACAACTGAAATTATCGAAAAAGAAAGAAATATATTTTCTCTTTTGGAACAAAATAGATATCTTAAGAACATGCCTTTTGCGATATTCATGTTAGAGCTTAAAGTTAGTAAACAATAATGCCTTCATTATTTTGTTAAAGAGAGATCTAGACGATATATGAATAAATGCATTCACTAAAACAATACCATAATTTTGGGTGGAAAACACTAATTCACAATTAATTTTAGATGCATATGCTACAACAACATACTATAGTTCCTACATAAAAAAAAATGGATAGAACCATGACCACGGCATTCAAAAAAATCAAGAATAATTGTCTTGCTGATGGGAAAATAGAAACAATTCGCAAACTTGGAAACACACTTTTGAATCTACAACAAATGTCTAGTTGACAGGAAATCTATCCTTTTATCTACCTTTGTGTTCTACATCGAAGAAAACAATTTTCATTAACACTGCACCAGAAGACAAGCGAACATATATGCTAAAAAGGTAGTGTTGTTGCAACAAGAACCTGAATGTTCTTCAATTATAGTCAAATATAAGTCTCAGCAAATTGAACTAGAGAAAATTTGTTTAGCATAATATGTTTCCTCTTACTCATGCAGAAATACAATTAAAAAAGCAAGCAAATGGTCATGTGTCATACGACATGTCTGATACAATAAAGAAAAAGATCTTGAAAATTTCTATAGAGAACAACTAATGCTATATGTCCCACGTAGAGAAAATGAAATTTCTCTACTGGAAAACAATGGAACTTGGATTCAGGCATATATGTGTCAAACAAATCAAATAGATCCTATTGAACAAAGATTTGCAGCAAGAATAGGTAAACATAGGGAAACAAAGACGTCGTTTCAGAAACAATTAACTGTAATACTGAACATATATTTGTACATATAAATGTTTTAAAAGAAGAATCATTTGACCTTTTCTCTGAGAAATACGACATTAAACATGATGTTATGCATGGGCTTCAATGTCAGCAAGTAGAAAAAAAAATACTTCAAGCCAATATACCCAAAAACCATTTGTCCTAAGCATAGAAGAATCTTAACAAAAGAGAGCATAATGGAAAAAGAATAACCCTACTAGACCTATCTATTTTATTTTAACTAGAGGAGAAGGTAAAAGAAATCCTAAGCATAGAAGAATCTTAACAAAAGAGAGCATAATGCAAAAAGAATAACCCTACTAGACCTATCTATTTTATTTTAACTAGAGGAGAAGGTACAAGAAAACAATTCACTGCAACAACACTTCAACACTTTATGATCCCTTGCTACACTTCTATAACAAATATATTGAAAGAGATCCACTAAAAAAACGGGAATTATAGTTGCATTCACCGGGAAAGCTGCATACAATGATAAATGGCGTGATAGTGCATTCATCTCTAGGTTTCCCCTTGAATTCAAAAGTATGCCTCCTTTAAGTTCAAATACATTAGACCAACTGATAAAACAATATCAACAACTTCGATTATTGCTTATAGATGAAGCATCTCTCATTGGTTCGCAGATGTTGTACAACATTGAAAGAACACTCCGGGAGAATATGCATATTGCAACAATCCCATTTGGAAATTTGGATATTATATTCTATGGTGATTTTGACAGATTGCAGAAACAGAGCAGCAAGCGAAAATAGAGTATGGAGAGGCTTTAAGAAAACGGCAGGAGCTCTCGGCTCTTCCTCATTCATTCACCAAACTAAAAGGATGCCAAATACATTGTTACAACCGATGCCTCTTCACCCGAGGCGCATTAAGTTCTTCAGCTAATTGTATTAAATTCTTATACAGTGGTTGGTGGATATAAACGCGTGACGGGAGGAATTATCTCCAACACTCCCCCTTAATTCCGACCATAAACAAACTACTAACATTTAACACATACATACAGTGCCTTCATGGGCTTTCAACAAAAAACATAAAACATTAATGCCTGCTGGTCTAAGTCTCAGCTAGGCTTACATTAGTTCATGTCAAAGCTCAAAATTTACCATTCTTGTCTGCTGCATGCTGATGCAGCGGCTTCTTTTTCTTTCGTTTGCTCCAGACTTTGAACTCAGCGTTCTTCTTCACCTTCTTCTTCATTCTCACCTTCTTCTTCATTCTTTCTTCAAGCTCCTTGGGCTTGAATCTTCCATCAATGTCTGCAAATTCTTCAATCTTTCTAATAGCTTGAGTAACATTCTTATCCTTTGACTCGTAGTTTACCGCCTCCACTGGATCTGCAGGTTTGTGTTGCTCAGAATTTCTTCCACAAATGGTCCCATCGTGTCCATTATCCTGAGCAAGTGCTTCAATCTCCTCTGGCATTGTGGCACTGAACAATAACGTCTGGTGCCTTTTAGGAAGACTCCGCATGATCTCTCTTATCTGCGGCTCAAAACCCATATCTAACATTCTATCTGCCTCATCTAATACAACATATGAGATCCTAGAAAGAGAGCTGTTTCCTTGTTGTAGATGATCTATAAATATTCCAGGTGTAGCAACAACAATTTCCACTCCAGCTCTCAGCTCCGATCTCTGCTCAGAAATGTTTGTTCCTCCAACAACAATAGCAGTCCTGAATGACTCCAATGATCTGCTGAAAGTCTTGATCTCTTTTTCTATTTGCTGAGCAAGCTCCCGAGTTGGTGCCAGAACTAAAGCCAAAGGTCCATCCCCATGCCGAATAGTTGGTTGTGCCAAACAGTGCTGAATCATGGGAATAGAGAATGCTGCAGTTTTCCCACTCCCTGTCTCTGCGCAACCAAGGAGGTCTCTTCCACTCAGAGCAATTGGCATGGCTTGAGCTTGAATAGGAGTTGGTGTAGAGTAATCATGGAAAATAATATCTTTCATGATGCTAGGATTTAAACACATATCCTCAAATGACTCCATAGGTGCAGGTGCAGGGGGGGTGCCCAGGGTTATGTGGACATCAACGTTTAGCCTGGCCATAACCTCTTCAATCTGCTTGTTTTGAAGACGGCGAATGCGTTCAGAAGGTTGCCATTGGGATGCGATGGGATCAGGAATAGCGAAGCCACGGGCATCGGGGCTCCTGTGAGGGAAACCAGCGCCATTGCAATTGCCGTCCTCCCGGAGATTCGAACCTTGCCTATTTGAGTTTCCAAAGCTGGGACCGTAATCCATATTGTTTCCGAAGCTCTTACCTGCGCTGTTATGGTAATAACCATCCGCTGGCCTGTGGGCACCTAGATCAGCGGTTCTATCGACGTTACCGAAAGCGGAAGGAGCTGGCGCAGCTGTTGCTGCTGCTCCTCCATTCCTTTGGTGAGGTGAAATGTAAGGCATGACGACTACTGGGCGTAGAACACACAAACCCTTTTTGTCATTATCGTCTTCATCGGCATGTGGGATAGCCAACTCTTCCTTTTTTAAATCCTCATCATAGTCTTCATCGTGCTTGGGATTTGCTAGCCACTCTTCAATAAATTTCAAATCTTCATTAGAATGTCTTGGTACTTTGACTGCATGCTCTTTTTCTTCAGCTATTGCAGGCTGCTTCTTGCTCTCAATACCTGCACACTCACAGACATCTAAACTGTTAGGAAAAAGTTCTGCCCTCATGGGCATGCTCTTCATGAGCTCATTTTCTTCTTCACACTCAGCCTCTACTGGCTGTCCTGCAACTGCTTGAGTTGCTAATTAACCATTTTCTGCTGCTACTATGGCAGCTTCCTCTTCAACCTCAACAACATCTACATGCTTGACTGCAATGTGGGATTCACTCATTTCAAACTTCTTGTGCTCTGTTTGACTGACAGAGACTTCAAGCTTCTTCTCAGCTTCAACTTGAACCATAACTACAGCTGTTTCTTTATGGATGCTCCCCCTTTCGCTGCATTCTTCCTCTAGAATGCACCATGCTTCCTTAGAAGTCTTTACTGCTGTAATCATTTGCATCAATCTGTCATCCACAGCTAGTTGGATGAGATGCAATGCCAAAGCATCTTTAGCTTCATCATTTAATTCAACATGTGTATCTACATACCGTAGATATACCCTCATTCTACTTGTCCACATGGCAAAATTCGTGCCATTAAACTGTGGAGGTGATGGCAGATCCACTCTGCTCCACTGAGTTTCTTTCTTCTTGGCTTGTCTAAGCCTGGACTTTCTGCCCATTTTTGCTCTGCTGTGTTGCAGGTGTTCTGTGCTGGCAGAGCATAACCCCAAAAACAGAGTATGCGACTGTGGCTAAACAGAGCAGGGGCTGTCCATTCTACTGTACTGAAGGCTGCAATAGAGGGTTTGATTCCTTATTCACAGAAGGAAAGGTCCTTAACACAATAAGGAGCCACAACAAACATAAAAAGACAGATAGGCCTCCAGGACCATCTCACAACCACTGATATTTACCTTAAATGCAATAACAGAACCACATTAGAATTAACCCGACACAGAGTCCACCGTGACCGCCTCACAGCCAGAGCCCACAAAAGAAGCCCGACGGCAACCCTAACCAATCAAAATGAGGAAGGAACGAAGACCTTACCAGATTTCTCTGTGCATAAAGTCGAACATCGACCCACAGTACCCTCTACAACTTTCCTTCTCTGCACCACCGAGCTCACTGCACACATCCACCGAGTATTGAGGGTCACTCTCTTCCTTGTGCGTACACCCTCTTACTTCCCTGTCAAAACCAACGAATTCGGTCTGATACCATCAGCTGGCAAGCAATTGCAGTCTTTTCTGGAATAATTTATGCCTGAAACTTTAATCCTTGAATCGATTTTTGCCCACTTGGGATTTTACATGACATCTTGAGATCAAACCCTTGTGGTCATGAGATTTCTGCACGTCCACGCTCTTTCACAGAAAGATTCCATAAGTGAATCAACGGCAGCCGGCGGTCAAATGCCAACGCAAATGGCGAATTGAAACTGCAAAAACCACAGCAATCTGCGCTGCCCCAAGAGCACGCCACCGTCGGCTTACATTCCTACCGTATCGACCGTTTTTCAGGGCTGTTATTGTACAGTGGCCTCTCGCCAACACAGAGCTCGACCTGCAAACTGAACTTACTGCTGCTCTTTCTTCGTAACAAAGGGGGCGCTGGAGTAAGACTCAACAGCGAGATCTCCAGACAAAACGCAGAGGGTTCAACCTCAGAGCTCGAGGCAAGGGGATCGCTCCATGGGCTCTAATACCATGACAGATTGCAGAAACAGAGCAGCAAGCGAAAATAGAGTATGGAGAGGCTTTAAGAAAACGGCAGGAGCTCTCGGCTCTTCCTCATTCATTCACCAAACTAAAAGGATGCCAAATACATTGTTACAACCGATGCCTCTTCACCCGAGGCGCATTAAGTTCTTCAGCTAATTGTATTAAATTCTTATACAGTGGTTGGTGGATATAAACGCGTGACTGGAGGAATTATCTCCAACAGATTTGTGCCAGGAAAAACCTATGCATGACTCTTGGATTTTTGAGTAACCAAGGTTTCAATAATAGAAAAAGCCATATAGATTTTGGCTAGAAAACATTAGGTAGAAAAAGCCATATAGATTTTGGCTAGAAAACATTAGGTACTATGAGCTGAGAAATGTAATAAGGCAAAAAGACAAAAAAAAATTGCGCCTATTTGAAATAGAGTAAGAACTTGTACACAAACAAAAGATGATATCAATTTCCTTAATCGAATTTTCTATAGACACGTGCCAGAAGATCGAACATTTCCATACCTATTTTATAGGAACAACGATGTCCAAGAACACAACAGGAAATTGTGGTCAATTCTACAAACATAGGCATATACACCAATAGCTTGCCACAAAATAGTGGATTAAACTGAACAAAAAACATTTGAACATAGAAAAATGCATTTTTCTTCACAATCGGACTAAAAAAGCGTGCTTGTTGAATTAGTTTATGAAAACTATGGAAGGGATGATGGTTTAGTCAATGGTGCAGAAGACCATTTCAACCAATATATAGAAGGTCTAGTTGATATCTTATGGATTGAATTCCAAGATCCAACAGTTGGATTTGTTCAATGGGCTACTTTGCAACAACTAAATACACCTAATGCGATGCACAATTGGATATTTGTACAAACATCGTTTGAACATAAGAATACATTGATCCAAGAATAATTTATTGTTCATCTAGCATGTTCAGGAACAATCTATAGAGCATAAGGGATAACAATGGATAAAGTAGCATTTGACACAAAGGGATTAAACCAACATGGGTTTGTGTACGCTTCACTTTCCGATATCAAAGACATTCAATCCATTTATCTCATAAAAAAGTTAGAAAACAAATTGTCACTCTACCAAAATTTTGTAATTGAAATAGACAGACTTAAGGCACATGCCCAATGGAAATTTGAATACATGATGCATTCAATAAGTAAAAAATGTCATTTTCTTATCTTCTCATTGAACACACGAAACCTCCCATTGCACATGGAAAATATTATAAACAATAAGCTAATGCAAGACAATATTCTATGATTCCAAAAGACCTATGTTGACACAGTTCCCAAAGATACTATACTCACTAAAGAATACAGTTATTTAGTGAGACTTATTGTTCATGGCCTCGCTACATGTTTAAAAAAAAAACAGTAGTTAACAGTTCAAAAACCATATCGCAAAATATACCGAAGCGATTGTAACTAAATTCCAACTTAGCAATATCTCTTTGAAACTATTAAACATACAATAGAACAAGGGCTCCACATCAGAGCCTTCTTGCTTTCTTGAATTCTATTTTCTTGCACAAAAAAGAGCAGATTCTGATTGCCCAAGATTTCAACATTGACATGTTACAAAACAACACATGTAAAACAAATTAGAATCCTTCATGAAAACCAATAACTTTAAATTGCATAAAAAAGCAACGTCATACAATGATCCCATGCTTGATCATTTTTTGCTAACTCTAAAGGACGCTAAGACGGTCTTCTGAATCTTTGATGCCTATTGGATTGACCATAATGCAACTTTCCTTCTAATTCCTCTTTCAATAGCTTAAGTGTTTTTTTTCTCATCATTTAAGGTAAGTATTAGAATTTGCATGTGCTCTTCCCCCCCCGCCCCGAAAAAATATGAAATAAATAAAACTTCTTATCTAATGCCACTATGGCATTTGACAAAACAACCTGTTGCAATGCAAAAACCAAATTCCTTGGATCTCAATAAAAAAAATGTTCGTAAATAAATAAAAAAATTTGTTCGTAGCAATATAAAAAAACACAAAAAGAGAACTTAAATATGTAAATAAAAGGGGCCTTGTATTGGTAGGTTATTTATAAAAGGACATCTTAGCTACATTCATTTGGTTTCTGGTATTCGAATCTGTAAGTTTACAACATCTTACGTTACTATCTAACAAATAAATTAACTTCCTCTCGCTCGCTTATGTTTAAGAATTTGTGTTTTTTGGGTACTGTCCTATGAGTTCGACTGCAATCAGCATTTTCTAATAGCAAATTTATTGCTAAAAAATTTGCTTTAAAAAAAAAGATGCATTTTCATTACTCTTGCTTCTAAGGAAAAAAAACAAACAATGCTAGCGATTTCAAAATTTCTTGCTTAAGTAAGTTTGAAAACAGGTTCAATATTTAAACGTATTTTGCATACTATTTTCTTAATAATTCATATAGTCATACACAGATTCCTCAGGTTTCTTGTCAATATTGTAGTCAAAGAATCTGTATGTATCATAAGGAAAATTAGTTATTTAAAAAACATTATGCTTGAATTTCTATGGGAATATTTTTCATATACACAATTCTTATCTTCTAAATTGTCTAGAATAGAGGCTTTCATAGTGTTCATTAAATAGATTTCAAATCCAATTCCTTTTCATTAACTTCAATAACAAACATAGGGAAAACCACTCCAATAGTGTTTTCACCAGCCTAGATCCAAATCCTAGGTTCTATCAAGCCACAAGAGGGATCAAATCTGGTGAAGTGCAAATCTCGGCTAAGTATATCATCTGTACTTTTTTTTTACTTGTTTATTAGGAATAATATTATGTTTCTACTTTTCATATTCACTATAATATTTTTTAACTTCTTTATTTTATGTTGGCTATAATTTTACTTTAGCACACCATAATATTTTTTTAACTTCTTATGTTTTTACATTAATGGCAGACATTATATTTATTACTTTTTACTTTGTAATATCCACTATAATATTTTTTTAACTTCTTATGTTTCTACATTAATGGCCAACATAATATTTATTACTTTTTACTTTGTATTATTCTTTTTTATTACTCCCCAACATAATATTTATTACTTTTTACTTTGTATTATTATTTTTTGTTTATGGCCGACAATATGGACAAACATGGACAAACGTTACAAGATCTCCCTCATACTGGATACTGGACTGTAGAGCGCCTCTCAGCGCAAAAACAAATGACAAACTACTTAATGTACTACTTATCCGTTGGCTTGACCAATTATGCCTTGAAGTTATCTCGATATTTAATCGCTATTATGTTTTTTCTAGTGTTCATAATTTCGTAGCCATGTACACCTATCCCTTTCCACCATAACAATGGAATTTCTAGCTCTATGATGAATTTTCTTTTGACCCATGATTTTCCACATGCCCTATTTGCACTCTTATGTATCTTTGTTTCTGTAATTCCACCCAGTTTTCCATTCCTATTAATAATCATCCTACAAAATCCTTTACCCAGTTTTCTTTTGCAACATCTATATAAATAAGTTATAATTTAGAGAGTTGCTTTGCGTCCTGCTCATTATGTCTGCTAATTTATTCTAATGTCATTGACCAACTTTTTTGCAAACTCCATGGCAATCGAGGCTTGTGGTTTCTTCAACTTTTTCCTTCTATTTCAATACTTTGATCATTTCACATTGGTATTCTGGTTTTCTTTCTCACCTTTTCAATGCATTTTCTTCATTATCATCTTATCTAAGTAAAAAGTTTCAATTTATCTGAATGAAACAATTATTTGTTTTCCTCCTACTAAATAAAGCAGTGATTAAGGTCCTTGAGACTTGATTAATTGTCCATCATAGAAGCTAAGTACTTTTACTTCTATCCTAACTCTATGGCTATGTTCCAAGTTTTTACTTACCAGTTTAGTAACCGACTGTATGTAGCAAGTTAGCATTGATATTTATACTTATACAACTAAGTATTTAATTAGTCTAAATCTATGCCCAATATGCAACTAACATTTCTCTCGGTTACTTAGTTTAATCTTTAACAATAAAAGATGTTGACATTGCCTTGCTAATTGCTTGTAAATTGTTTCCTGCCTTCTCTTAGAATGGAATTGGAGATCTTGCTAGAATTTAATTCCACAACCTCAACTTAATAGAACACTAAGTTGAATTTGACTTTGTTTCAAATTTGTATGAAACCCATCTTCCCTATCTTAATAATCTATATGGTATTAAACCAAATGAACCAAGTTAGCATTGATATTTACTTACCAGTTTTACTTCTAGCCTAACTCTATGGCTATGTTCCAAGTTTTTACTTACCAGTTTAGTAACTGACTGTATGTAGCAAGTTAGCGGTGATATTTATACTTATACAACTAAGTATTTAATCAGTCTAAATCTATAACCAATACGCAACTAATATTTCTCTCAGTTACTTAGTTTAATCTTTAACCATAAAAGATGTTGGCATTGCCTTGGTAATTGCTTGTAAATTGTTTCCTGCCTTCTCTTAGAATGGAATTAGAGATCTTGCTAGAATTTAATTCCACAACCTCAACTTAATAGAACACTAAGTTGAATTTGACTTTGTTTGAAATTTGTCTGAAACCCATCTTCCCTATTTTAATAATCTATATGGTATTAAACAAAATGAAGCAGTCTGATCATTCCAAAGTAAAAGAAACAAATCATTGATCATATATGTTTAGCATAGGAACTATCTCTTAGTATTCTTACTTTAATAGAAGATTGGACATAGATCTAGAATTAAACAATCAACTAAGTTGCCTTGGTCTGCAATTTCATTTGAGACAACTACCTATTTTCTATTCATTTTTGCACTCATGACTGTGCCAAAATTTGTATATTTTACCAGAAGGAATCATGGTTGAATTGTCTATAGCAAAAGAATTCTAATATACAAATGTTCTATGAGCTGACAATGCCAATAGTATAATCCATTGACATTGTTTGTTGTGGAGCTTGACCTTCCTGATTCAGAGGTCGTGTTTTAGCCATATTTGGATCCTATCCCATGATGGGGGTGTGTGGGGGAGATTCCCCCTCACTATAATCACCATCGTGGGTCCATGTGGGGTGGGGGAGAGGAGACTAATTTGGGACCCCCATGGAAGGGGGTTTGGGGGTAGCACCCCCGTAGCAAGTTTTTTGGAAAAATGCCTCGGAAAATGTTGTAATTTCATAATTGATGACTTGGTCAATAATGGGTAATTTACCGGCACATAGTATTGGGTAGCCTATGGTATTTTTCCATGGTAATTCCTCTTTAAAAGGAAGGCATGGTATTACGGCTATGTATGGAAGTATTGTATTGTAAAAGATAAGTTTATCTGAGAGAGACAGTGAGAGAGTGAAGAGGAAGTTGTAACGATTGTGTTGTGGGTTGTATGCCTTCACTTGATGGATATATTAATAAAACGACTTGCAATTTCTCCATGGACTTAGCCTATGTTGGAGTGAACCACGTATATTGGTGTCTCTCTTCTATTTTGATCTTATGTGTTTTATTTCTGCATTTTGTTTTATTTTATTAGTTTGCGATCTTGTTTTCCTAATAAACATTAAAATATATCCAATGATATGTCATATGCTTAGAAATTTCATAAGCAAATATCATAAACATATATGCTTAGAAAATATGATTTGTACACTTTCCACTATGTGAATCAACGATGTCAAAAAAATAGCAACATTTTTTTACCCCATCCCCCATCTCGCAGCTGTCAATTTGCAAAATGCTTCTTGACAATGTCATTTTCCCTTTCCCCTTCCGTATCAAAATGCATAAACTAAGAGGCCAATATGCAAATTTACTGATTGCACATTGCAAATTCTGCCTCCCTATGAAAACTTATGTGCTTTTTAGTCTTGTAGATAAAAAAATATGGAATGAGTTCTATGTGCATAGTGTCCACTTGTTCACTATTTAGTGCCATTGTTCCTAGTCGCTTTGGTGCAACTACAAAATACATTCGAACTTTACGTAACAAATATCCATTCTAGATTTTGATAAAACAATTAATTGCCATCGTAATTTAAACAAGTAAATGCACTTGGAAGCACTGGCAATCAACTACCTTTGTGTAGTAATCTGAAAGGCAATGGATCCTTGCCAAATGGTCAAACTGGCTCTAATGAAAAAGAGATAACACGTCCTCCAGAATCGTCTACAGGAAACAAAGGATAATGGCAATATGGACAAGGTCACGTAGGTTTCCATGCAGTGCATTGCAATTTTTTGATACAACATTTGAAAAAACTTCGAACAATTGGGTGAGTGTTATGTTGTTCTCTCTTCTTATCCTGTAAAAATGGTAACTTATTCTTATCTTAATGATGAAAAAGGCTTGTGGAACCTTATATATATTGAACATTTTATTAATCTCAAAACTATTTTAAGGTGAATGTCACTAAGCTAATTTGTCACTATCATAATAGCTCTCTACAGTTTTATTATTAGTTTAATCCATAGCATGACTTATTGCTTTTTCCAAAAAAGTCCACTTGCTATTTATAAGGTTTTTACGCAAATAACATTAACAGAGTAATAAACTCTATCTGCATCAATTTCCTATCATGCAGTAAAGATCGAAAGCAACTTGTTTGTTGGATCAACTGGTGTACAACTTGGGCAACTGCACTTTTGCCAAGGTAAGCTTTTTATTTATTTTTTAATAAATACAATTTGCTATGATTTGTCTACATATATTTCCTAGTTCTAGTGAAATATATCAAATGCTAAAAGCTCCAAAGAATATGGTCATATATATGTCTTTCATTATCTTTTTCTGGCTAATATATATCATGATGATAGCGATAAAGATAGCGCTTCAAAGTTACAAGAAACTATGTTTCTTAATTATATGTCAAACACCTATGGCAAATTCGTGGTCACACCATGGATCCTTGAAAAAGATAGCTCGCCAATAGAGTCATAACATGATTCACAAATATCTATCAAACGACATTTGTACTAACATCCACACCTCTTCAGTAAGATGAATCTCCCAAAAAAACTATGTATAGCCAAATAGGTTCCAACTTATGCCCAATAAGCATAGAAACATGTTTAGGCCTAGATCTTTGCTTCAAACCTAGAACGGATATAGATACATAGTTAACAATAATCGAATTATGCTTAAGTTTACAATATGAAATTCAAGCTAACAAAAACATTGGTCAATAGTAAACATAGAAATATGTTTAGGCATAGGATCTTTTGATTAACAGTATTGTGCTTCCACTTGCTAGAGGTTTTTCCATTGTCAACATTTATCTACTTTGTGGAACTGTCATGTTGCGAATCCCTCTTTCCAATGATGTGTTTTTTTTCCTTATGTATATGCCCCCAGATATTGGGTTTTCCAAAGCAGCCTATAGACTTGTGTTCAATTGGTGCTTGCATGTGAAGAAGGATGTTGTAGTTTAATATCCTCAAAATCGATTTCCCATTACTTATCTCGTGAAGCCATTAAAACTCAAGCTCCATTCCATGAACAACAAATAATATTTGTAGTCTGAAATCATTGATAGCAATTTTCTTCACTGCATCACCTAAAACTTCGGTTTAAGATCCACAAGGCTACCTCAATTGCAACATCTCATGTTTCAGTCTTGCTTTCCATTTTAAGAAATATTATAGTCAATGCTATGTGCATTTGATTTTAACCCATTCTAATTTAGTTTTAACAAAATGAAATGAGACTTTGCTCACGGAGTGCTCTTATCTTGATGGAGTTAATACCTGGAGAACAACAATCCTCATTTCGACCCCGTGATTGTTACCACTGCATATATTTCAATTATGCATATACCAACTGCTATGCTTTGGCATCACACAAGTTAAGTAATTAAGCAATGCCTTTGTTTGCAATTTTAAATATTTTACATCTTTCAAGGATAACAAAAAATGACATGGAATGCCTTGGTCTCAGAAAACATAGTTGCAAGCAATGTTTCAACATCAACAATCTATTACGAGTCCAATGACAAATTGGACAATGATACATGTTCTAAAAAAATTATCCAATGAAACCAGAGCTTGCCTTACCATATTTCTATTCTATTTGTGGTCGAATGTCAACTGGCTTGTGCTTTGATGGCAATCTCTATAATATAATCATTGTTATTGTAAGTTTGCTTTGTATCTAATCGAATTTTACACCGTAGTAAGATATACTTTTTGACAAAATTACAGTCTTATTGTTTTCAAAATTTCTTGTTCTGCATTTTGAGATTAATGGAAATTTAAATTTTTTGCACAGATGGGCTATGGACCTAAATCGATTTTCCCGTAAGAACTTGTAGCATGATCATCTACAAATAGAGGTTTGTTTGATGATCGAACCTGCTCTTTAGTTTTTCATTTTTACTATTGTTTTTTGTATTGTCTCATTTTTACTACTTTTAGACAATGTCTTTAACTTCTAAAATATTGAAATCACTGCAGGTTTATAATCACTAGTCCATGGTTTTTTGCAATTGTCGAAACGATGGCTAGATGTCTACCAATAATGACATGCATAAAAAATTGAAAAAAAAACAAAGAAAACAAAAAAAAGCAACTGATGGAAATAGAAGATGGCAATTCTTCTATCCCAGTAGATGACTTCAATGTGGATAGATTCATTGCAGTTTTTATAAACAAATAACAATGAATCTAAATTGGAAAGCAAAAAACCTAAATTGCAATTTAGGGTATGTTGAGGAATTTTTGATAGATAGGCTTCAGGTTTTCAGTATACTTGGTTTATTTTTATACTTAACTAAGCTGATGTAAATATTCTTTTGAGAAACTCATTTTTTGGTTATCAATTTGATAATTTTGATATAGATACATGTTATCTACAAATGCCATATATAAAACCATTTTCATATTAAAGCTTTATTGTTTTTGGCACACATTGCTTTATAGCTCTTATATCGTTATCTTCTCAACTAAAGCCACTTGGACTTTGATTTTTCAGGTTCACTCAAATTCCAAAGCCACTTCTTTTCTGAAGCTAGACGCTAAAACAAAACTACCATTCTTTTCTACTTTGTCCTTGGCTTCAAACAAACTAGGCCTAATGTTGTTTTTGCGTCATCCACATACAATTACCCTATCACTGCTAAAAAGATATGCTCCTACGAAAAATGGGCCAATGTTGGATACAAGGTTAGTTGGCATTGTTTTTTTACAATATATTCCTATTAAATAGGAAAGTGATGTGTATTGCTTTCCAAAATGAAACAGTTAATTGTTTGTATTTTATGGAACCTTCCTAAAATGTGAAACAAATTTTTCTACTGACCATTGGCCACAAAACCATCTATAAAATCATTATGATAAATTTAAATCACATTGCAATGTTGAATATTTTTTGTCTTTTTTTCTTTTTAATATTCTTCAATATAACTATTTTTAAAAGCAATATTGATAAATAGGTGACACGCAGTACTAGTAATGCCCTTGCTACTTTTTAAAAGCAATATCGATAAATAGTTGATAGGCAGTACTGAGTAAATCCCTTGCTACTTTGGCTCTCAAAGTCCAATACATGACTCCATCTAGGAAAAAAAAACTTAAGCATTACATTCTGTTGTCACCTAATACACACGTGGGGGGACGCGACTTGAAACCTTCAAGCCGCTCGGTGTGTCCTTGGGGAAAAGTGAGAGTCAAGTGCTGTCACTTGATTACTTGACTCCTCCGTCTAGGCTTACTCCTAGAGAAGCCAAGGGGGGTGGTCCCTATGAAAAATAAACTAAGAATTTTAATCTACAACAAAAGATAAAAGACTATTCTAGGAGTTATGATGAAATAACTTAAAAATAAACCATAAACCACTGCAATATGAAATTAAAACCCACATCTTTTAAGATACAACACAATTCATGACATTTGTAAACATTAACTTAAACATAGAAATATTAAAGATCAGTGCCGATGAAAACAGAGTGCATATGAGGGTTTCTTCTGTGGTCTCGGTGAAAGTATTGCAGTGTCTCAGTTGGTAAATTTTAAGATTATTAAATGAGTGGAATAAGGAATGGGTTAATTCTTGGTTTGGCCAAACCAGATCTAGCCCTTTGGACTGAGTTCTTTAGCGGCTTAACCGAGTATCCAACCACGCGAGGATGAACCTTCTTAAAGTAGCCTACTTACTCTATGATATACACCCATGCAACCTCTCGAATCGGCCAAGAAATATGAGATTGGATTTTCCTATTAAACTAAGTGCCTTGCATCCCTTTCTGATTGGTTCAGCTGTTTCGACTAAGCTACAGCGGCCAAGAGCATACTTTGGGTTTGGGGTGTTCGTCTATTTTATTATGATTGAAATGGATGATTAATCTACAATAAACCCAAGAATATCTTTTCTTCACGCCAAATGGTGGAGTACTTTGGTAGAGAAAGGGGGGTTAATTTTAGTATTAGATTTTAAGAACAATTGTATGACTAAATAAAACACATAAGCATATAACAAAATGATAAATGAGTCCTCGGAGGAATTTTTGTTCTTGAGTGAGTTATTTAATTACTACTACTCAAATAGAACTAATCTAAATCGAAAAAATTAGAAAAAGTTGCTAAAAAAAAAGAAAAAGATGTGAATCCCCCCTGGGGGGATTGGGGTCAGGCATTGGAATTTCTTGCTAAGCTATTTTTATTCTTTAGAGTTGCAAAATGAAACTCGAGATGAAACACTGCTTTCCCTTTATGCATAGGGAACAAGATAGTTTACAATATGATAACAAATGAAGGTGTTTCAGTGAGGGTTCTGCGAGAGGTTCTAGAAGTTCCAAATGCAAGTTTTTATGTGTTTTCTTACTCCAGCCTGTTTGACAAAAAAAACAGACCAGCGAAGTATATGGATTATAAAAATCAAATCAGAATATTGGTAATACTTACAAGCTTGCATAAAAAAAACTAGCTAAAATCGTATGCACAAAACTAGTTTATGGATGGAATTTTGTACTTCGAAATGACTTTTAAATAAAAATTTTAATTGAAATCTGATATGCATGCATAAAATTGTAGCGAACTAAAATTTTACTGGAATCCACCGAAACACACTTTAAAAGTATGTTCTGTACAAAAGCAAGAAAAGGTAAAAAATTCTAACTTAACTAGGACACAATGAAAGAAAAAGAACTTAGTAAGGAAAACTTGAAAGATTTCCTTCTTAGGATCTTTGCTTGCCTATTTAAGAGATGACAAACAAATCAAAGCACTATTTGCTTGATATAACTTTGAAAGAACTTGGAATAACTAATCTATCTTTGCTTCCTTTAGATCTACTTTAAACTCTAGCAAAGGAGAATCTTAGCAACCTAGACCTAAATAAAAATAAAGCTATTAGGTTCTTTAAATTGCTACTTGCTTAGATCTATTAATCAAATGAACTTTGAAACAAGATTTAGATTTACATTGGATAGTGACCGAGATAGAAAGAAGAAAAATGGATCTATAAGTTTGAACCCATGGGGGTTGAGAGTTTTGAAGAAAAGGAAATGGAGTCAAGCTCCCTAATGCACCGGTATGATCTCGACTTTGTTCGAACTTACTAAATGAAGATACAATCTAACATGTTCATAGACTTCTTCAGCTTAGGTTATCTGTAAACAACTGCAAAGAACTAGCAAGGGGATAAGAAAATATGTGTAAATAATGCAGAGAAAGCAACAAAGTAATGAATTCAAACAAGAAATCACACTAATCTTAGCCTTCTAGTATTATCAACATGAGTAAGCAAACTATAGAGTATTAATTACAAATATTTAGAAAGATAGCTTCCCTTTACAAGACATACAATCCCAACAATACTAGTTATTAAACATAATACAGTTTACCTAAAATGTAACAAAAATGAAGATCCAACCAAAGACAATGACCAAACTATCCTCCAAAGCCTTCTTTATTAAACTTAGAAAAATATTACAATACAGTACGAGTAGAGGTTCCACTTTTAGATCTCTCATAATGGACCAAAGCTACTCAATTTATAGCACAAGGAAAGCATTCTAGGGGGAAAAACCCTAAAGACCTTGATTGTAGAGCAAGGCAAGCTCTTAGCCAATGGAGATGCATTACCTTACTTGGAAAAAATCACTTCAATCATGGAAGATTCCAAGTTGTGGAAGGATCTCACACATGAGGATGAGGATGGCGACTTGATGTTTCCAAGCTTTTGTGGATGGTGGGGTTGGTTGGAGCTTCAAATTTGAAGCTTATCCACACGTGGGTGGTGCCATGTCACTTGAGGTAACATCGCCCACCTTAAAGCTCACCTATAAATAGATATGTACATGGCAGTGAGGAGAGGTGTTGGGTGTCTCTACTATCTTAAGGAATCACCAAATATTTAATTATCGACCAAGGTTGGTAATCTTAGAGTTGCGGCATAGTATATGCTGAGGTGGAATGTGACCTAATTTCTCGGCTCGGTAGACCTTAGAAATGTTTAATAAAGAAAAGATCGAAAGATATTTCAAAATGAAAAACCGATTCAACCTTCAGAAAGACAACAAAGGAACTAATTAAACCTAGCTAAACCAACAGAGCATAATAGTATCAAGCTATACTACTCTACTCTATGGATAAGAACTGAAAGCTATAAAAACAACAATATTATTCTAGAAAGCAAAACTAAATCAAACCAAAACTACTTTGATGGAATTGGAAACTGCTGATAGAATTCTAATCTAGGAATTAAAAACAACTATAAATGAATTTAGAGACCTATCTATAAGATGACTCAATTTGACAACTAATTATGTAAACAGAAAACTATATTAACTAAAATCAAAACTACAAACTATCTAATGATTTCAACAAGTATTCATACATTCAATTAATACTTCAATACTACACTAAACTACCTAATTCCATTCTCCTTGATGTTGTATGTCAAATGTGATAGGAACTGGGGTGAATGTATCATAATGACTTTGGAATGTAACAATAAAACAAAATGAAAGTAAATCTAACCTAATTTCTACAAAGAGATGTAAACTACAAAGAGACCAATTACAATTAATCTTAAACATTATGATCTATCTTCTATTCATAATCAAATGACATGAAACTAATGAAATCTAGAAGCAAGTAGAAAACTTAATAAAAATATTTACTTGAACTCAATTTGATTTGGAAGCAAGTAGAAAACTTGATAAAGATATTTTATGTAAAAGCAAGTAGAAAAATTGATAAAGATATTTATGTATGAACCAACCCCTATTTCATGAACATATTCATTATCTGTGTGAATGGGAAACTGATCCTATGCTTAACGAAGAAACTATCAAAACTAAGCTAACTTGGAGAATGAAATTATTAACTCTAATCCGAATTAAATTTTAAGAACATATAATAAACTACACTAAGAATGAAACTGATTAATTCTCAAATAGTAACATATTGGCAAATCAAACATGAAAAACATAACTTGAAAAACATAACTTGAAAAACAGTTAAAGCAAAGTTCAGGAAGATGGGATGGAAACTAAGAAGGATGACAAAACTTTGTTAAAACTCTATGCCATGTGAAACAAGATCTTAATGACATCTAAGACTGCTAATTAAAAGCAAGAAATATTAATATTAAAAGCCTAAGAAATTGGATTCTAAATAAGCTTAAAAACAATGCAGAAAGTATTGAGGTTCGTATGACGATCCAGATGACTATCTGAATGACAGTCCGGATGGAAGAAAATGATTTACACTAAGGAAAGAAGCAGATTGGATCATCTTAACTACCAACCGGCTGATGGATATGATCCTATAGTGTAAGGGAAGCAATAAATATAGTGTTTAGAAGCTAATGTAACAAGAAGTAAACTATTATAATAACGGTTTAAAGAAATAAACTATTTCTATGGCCTAATCAAACAGAACTGAGATATGAATAAAAGTAACCTACAACTACAGGAAAAATATCAAAACTAACTCTAATTACAACTGAGCTTGGAATGTTAAGCTATCTAAACTCTAAGTATTTGTAAATAGCAAAACTAAAAACAAACTAAGAAAACTAACCAAACTAAGCATGACTGATCACCAATTACATTATGGAAATATCATTAATATGAACAACAAGTAAGATATACATATCATAAAACAGATATATCATTTACATAAGCGGAAAAACAACATATATATTACAAGACAAAGATATCATATTCAAAATAAATACATAAATTAAACAAATAACACAACTTATCTGCAGAAGACAAAGACAAATTATGTACACAAACGGAAGACCACTGGTTGTTGAGGGGCACTTCTGGAGTGTTGACGTGAGCAGCAGATGCGTTGTCAAGCGAGGTGGGTAGGAGGGCGAATCTTCTAGAACAAGGGGCTCAAAAACCACGACATCCATGTTGCTAATAGAACCCACCTTTCCATTTCTGCCTTTAATGACCAGAAATATCCCAACCGACGATCTCACGGGTTGAATGAAAGTCTTAATGGTGGGATGGATGTGGGTGACCGTTTGCAACGTGAATACGCATCTGAATGGAGGTCCGTTTTATGACCACATCCTGTAGAACCAAAGCTAAATAACAATCAAGTCTAGAAATGTCAAATAAACACCAATAAATCAAAATATGATGATTTTTACCGAAAATTCATTTGATGTGTGAATATATGCATACCTGATCTGTTTGACAATCTGAATGGAAGAAAGAATAACTTATCATATCAAAAATAGTAAAAATAGCGCCAATCAAAGTGTGTTTGATGATCAAAAGTGGTGACAAAATGGACACCAACATTCCGCCAAACTGGAGATATGCCAGGTCCCACTAAGCAAAAAGAAGAAAATTTCAGGAAAAAGGATGAGCTGCGGTAGCAGCTGCCTTCGACTTGGAAGAGGAAGTGGATTTAGTTCTCATCTTCTAGAACTGGCCCCTCAAAGCATCATGCTTCAACCGAAGAGAAAGGTTGGAGGTTGTCTTGGTACTATTTAAATCTTCCACACACTTCACCTAGAAACGTATGTCCTTGCTCTCTTGACGAAGCCCAGAGACAATCTCAACATATATATCATTATGCCTTCTCAACTCTACTATGTCTTTGGTTAATATGTCCACAGTCTAATGGAGTGGAGTAGATGCTTCTTCAAGAGACGTAGGGTCCTTTTGAGGGTTTGATCCCCATAGAGATGGTTCGGGACCAACAAATGTAATGTGTTCCTCAAGGGCCTTATCTTCTATTTGTTCAGGGGTAGGTTCCAAGACAGGATTTTCAAGCAAACTGGTAGAGATGCTGGCCAACGTGAGGAGAGGTGATTCAAATATAGGGTCATTTACTTGGTCGTCAGGGTTGTCCGAATGCATTGGCTGAATGACTGACTGATTGATGGACTGAACGATGGTGTAGTCGACGGACTGAATGATGGTCTGGTCAACAGACTGGTCATGATTAGCCTTCCTCAATTTTGTAGGTATGGGTGAAAAGAATGGGAGTTCCATGGTTTTGTCCTCGTGGACATGGTCAGGAGATGATGAATGAACATGGTGTATTTCTCCTAAGGGACCCTCACTAAAACGCACAGACTTGGCAACCTTTTCTTCTTGGGCTCAGTTTTGGGCCAGCTCATTAGCACTGGATAAGAAACGAGGACTTTTACGAGAGGTAGGGGATTTAACTATAGGCTTCTTAACTAGATGAGGGTTCAGGACTTCAAAGACAAAGTGTTCCCAGGTTTGCCCCTTTTCTTCCAACTGGTGAGTGATAAAGATTTTGATCAAATAGTTGTGATATGAGCTTCCAGAGGGGTTAGTGGTATTCTTCCTAACCTCGATTAATATCTTCTCTAAAATTTTCAAAAAATAGAAGGGAAAATTGAGAGCTTGACCTTTAACAAAATGTGCCAGTAACCTAAAGTGGAAAGCTCTCAAAACAGTGAACTTATCCTCACAAGTGATCAAATGGATAATGACAGTCAATGGCTTGAGGTATTCAGGCTTAACTCATTCCCTGTTGAATCCTTTGGCGCCAACAACATGTTGATATTCGGCCTTAAGGAAAAATTTGTGCTCCATCCGTGGAGGAAAGAGATGTTTGTGCCAATGGGCTCCTTCCTTGGGCATTTTCATGACCGATGTAATGGATTCTTTCATCACTGAAAAAGTGAGATGGCTGACCCTGGCTGTCTCACCATCGAAGCCCTTAGCAAATAGTAGTGAAATCTCGACATCATGGCCATCAAGAAGGTGAAGAAATGGACCCCATCTGGTTCGCAAAAATATTTCACAACATGCCTTAAATTTGGGAATGTGAAGCAGGTTCTGGTAACTGCCAGGCTTGTAACGGATTGGCATATTGAACAGAGGTCAAAGGATGCAAATGTATAGAGATGATGCGTGAAATTGCAGGAGGTGGGACTTGGTAGGTTCAAGGCGGATGGAAAATGAGCAACATGAAGCAAAGTTTACGTAGGGGTAAGTTTAAATTGAGATCCGTTTGAGCAGTTGAATGATCATGGGGGAAGATTTGGCACATTTGAATGATACGCTATCATTCAGTTACCTTGAGTCATGTGCCGTCATGGAACTACATGAGTTGGTGAATTCACATACTATGATATTTTCAACCATGTCCAAAGTGAAACTTTCGATAGGTTGAACGTAATCCTCATTATCAAATTATAGACATAAATTACACATGAAAAATCATGATGACTTAATAAATGAAATGATATATTACACGATAAAACTTAATGGGGGATTAAAATCATATGATAGCCATATGATGGTTAATTAATTCATTTGATGAGACGAAATGAGTTGCAAAGATGACATTTAATTTTATCCTTGACATGATTGGTTGATTAGATATATCAGTAAAAATCAAAACTTTTAAATATCTTAGCACACTTATTAATATCATTACAAGTTAAGGTTTCATTCGACACTTCATTCATATCGTTATTCATTTTCCTTGTTTGTCACCTTGTTCGAATCATCATTTGACCCTTCATTCAACCCTTCATACATACCTTTGTACAAAAACATGCTTTGATGGATCTGACTGTTGTTGATTATGAAGAGAATTTTCCTAGGATTTGTCAGCACACAAGAGATGTTATAAACCTGCTTTTATGGAACTTTAGTCGCATTCTTCTTTACTTGTCATTGATCAGAACGGTCTTCCTTTTGCTTTTTGCATTATCCTGAAAATACCTATCATTTTATCAAAGATAAATTAAATTTTTCATAAATATTCAGAAAGTAAAAATAGTTATGAACCTCCCCCAAACAAAAAATATGGCGTGTCCTCAAGCCATCAAAGAAAAATTGATTAATATTCAAACATTTTCAATAGATGGTGCAGGAAATAGCTTCTAAAATGCTGTGATAATTTTCGTAAGAAAATGAAAGATTAACTAATAAATGTAGATGATTCAGATATGTACATTCATCAAAAAGAATACAACAGTTCTTAAGGAGACCATATGAAGAATGATGGTGCAATGGATGTGAAAAATGCCATAGGAAAACTAGCCATCCTTGACTCATTTGAAAGATCTCTTGTCATCCAAAGAACATAGATAAAGTTCACCTTAGAGTTTGTGATATTTCTATAGTTATGGGTCCCATTTCTAGGATAATCATACCCTTGGTATTGTTTGAATTAGATGACAGGGTCCAAGGCCAGCTTACAGCCATTCTCTAATGACAGTATAAATAATTGGACTAAACATGTGTTTGTATACTCAGGTTTTTTATGAGCCATGTGCATAGCAATGCGTTAACCAAATCTCTTTTACCCGATATTGACCCACTGCCAGCAGACCTGTTCAGTACCCCAACGGGTTTTTCCTGGTACCATGCAAGCATAGCCCTCTTGCCAACGACCCTGTTCAGTACCCCGATGGGTTTACTTGCATTTACCGAGCTTCCTTGTTTAAGATTTTACTTAGCATGGACCCGCTGTCAACGAGCCTGTTCAGTACCCCAGCGGGTTTACTTTGTATAATGATTTTTAGTAAGGAAGCCAATGGCACTAGAGTAACTTTTAGAACGAACCTTGTGAGTAACTTTATTTACAATGGCCTGGATTATAGATCATGTCATAAGCTAATAGCCTAAAGTTGTTATTTGACCTCTCAATACATCTTCTTCATGAAAGATCAGTAATGTTCCCCACAAAATAGAAATATCACTCACTCTTGAGCTACCTTTTAAAGATGCTTTAAGAGACAATTTTTGATAATGAGCCTAGGATGAACCAGTAGTCCATAGGTGTAAGATAGAGATTTTTGAAGATCATGATGATAGGTATTAAGCAACTGTTCTAATGATAAATCAGAAATATACATGTTTGAATCAAATACAATATACAGAATCATAAAAGAAAGTGGTTAAAAATGATATAAAGAATGCTTTAACCTTTCACTATAAATTTTCAATTTTCAACAATAATCGAAAGAGAAGGAGTTAGGATGTATTATGAGGTTTTTGGAGCACTTCCCTTTTCAGATAATATTGCATGAGCTGAAAATTTCTTGTAATTAAACTGCAAAACCACTTGTTAGATGATTCAAATTTATTCAAAACAAAAACATATGTACAAAGAAAAATTCATACAAAATTAGGAAAAAGGGAAAAGAGTCTTCCTTTTTTAATTGACAAAATTTCATAGCTGATTATAAAAATGAATTTCCTGTAAAAATGCAATCAGTTGCTAGAAATAACTTATTATTGAAAAACAAAAATATATTTACATATATACAAAGGAAGATAACCCAAAATCATTCAAGAACGAGGAGAAGGAGGAATGACTTCCTCTACTACCAGCTCCATTTCCTCCTGTTGTAAGGCATTCTGTACAAAATCTTTTTTAGATATTGGTTGATGATAAAGTCTAAGTCTATGTCCATTTACAACAAAGGAAAACTGATAATCATCAATTGTCTTAATTTTAACGGATCCATTATCAAAAGATGTAACAATTTCATATGGACCCATCCATCGAGTAGTTAATTTACCTTTAAAGTTTTTGTACATCGAATCAAAAAGTAATGCCCAGTCTCCAGTTTTGAATTTTTTTGTTTAATGTATCTATCATGCCACTTTTTGCGTTGGTTTTCTATTAAAATTGTGCATTGATTAACATCTTTCCTAATCTCATCTAATTAATTTATTTGCAAGATTCATTGTCTCTGTGCTTCTTCTAGATCCATCCCTAATTGTGAAGCGATACAAAAGGTTTTGACTTGAAATTCAATAGGTAGAAGAACTTGTTTGCCATAAATGAGTTCATAAGGTCTGTGGCCAGTGATGTTCCTCCAAGTTATTCTATAAGTCCATAAGGCTTCTTGGAGCCTATCCACCCAATCTTTGTGGTGTAACTAGATAGTCTTAGTCAGGATGGCTTCTAATACTTTGTTGGTGGACTCTACCTGATTATTGGCTTGCGGGTGATATGGTGAAGATTTACAATGTCTAATACCATATTTGTCAGTAATCTCTTTTATTAATTTGGAGTAAAACAGAGATCCTTGATCGGTTACAATTTCCCTAGGCACACCCAATCGGGTGAATATTTCTTCATATATAAATTCCACCACAGATTTCTCCGTGGCTCGAAATAAAGCTTTAAATTCTACCCACTTGGTGACATAATATGCGCAGATTAGGATGTACTTCTTCTTGCGAGACATAGGGGAAATTGGCCCAACTAAATCTAGAGCCCATTTTTCAAAAGGATCAATCATAACTTAGGGTTGTAAAGGCATCTCATCGGATGGCATAGGTCTACCCATTATTTGGCAACTATCACACCCCTTGACATACTTGGCAGCATCTTTGAAAATGCTTAGCCAATAATACCCAGAGTGCAACACTTTGTATGTTGTTCTCTTGTCAGAAAAATGCCCGCCACAAGGTCCACCATGACATGCATGAAGGATCTCTGCCATCTCATCCTCTCATACACATCATCTAATAATAATATCAACAACAGTACAAAAAAATCATTATCCACCCAAGAATAATTATAACTTTTAACTATGATCCTACGTTTTTTGGGTGGGGAGATATGGCTTGGTAGTTTTTCAGTAGCTAAATAATTGGCTATGTCTTCAAACCATGGGGTTCGAATAGATACAACGAACAAATGTTCATCTGGGAAGCTATCATCGACGGGACTAGCATTATTGTCAATTTGAATTCGAGAGAGAAAATCAACTACCACATTCTCTCAACCAGGACGATCAACAATGGTGATGTTAAATTCTTGTAACAAAAGAAACCACCGAGTTACTCTGCCATTGGTGATTGGTTTATTCATTAAAAATCTAATGGCGGAGTGATCGGTATGTACAAAAACTTCACATCCTATGATATACTGATGAAACTTGTTGATGGCATAGACTGCTGCCAAAAAATCTGTTTCAGTAACAATGTATTTTGCTTCTACAGGAGTCAAATTTTTACTAGAAAAATAGATGGCATGTGATGTTTGTCCCTCTTTTTGACCTAAGACTACTCCTATAGCCATATCGGAATCATCAGTGGATATATGAAAAGGAAGGGACCAATTGGGGCCCCTAAGTATTGGTTCCACCAATAGCTTTTCCTTCAAAGTTTCGAAGGCATGTTGGCAAGGTTCAGTCCATTGGAATTCTATGTCTTTCATGAGTAGCTTGAATAGAGGTGCAGCTATCTTAGTGAAATTTTCAATTAGACGTCTATAATAACCTGCATGCCCAAGAAAGCTTCTTACTTCCTTCGGAGTTTTTGGAGGAGGAAGATTAACAATTATCTCTATATTGGTAGGATCCACCTTGATACCTTGAAGAGAGACATGATGTCCCAGAACTATGCCCTCGGTTAGCAACATCTTTCATTTTTCATGACTAAGAGCTAAGTTCGTTTCTCAGCACTGAATAAAAACTGTTTTAATTTTATCAAGGGCATCTTGGAAGGTATTACCATAAGCTGTAAAATCATCCATATAAAATTCTACACAATCATGTATAAGGGAACAAAGATAACTAGAACTGGACACTGGAAGGTGGTAGGTGCATTACATAGGCCAAATGGTAACACTCGATAGGCATATGTCCCTAAAGAACAAGTAAAGGTTGTCTTGTCTTGATCCTCAGGTGATATTAATATTTTATTATATCCACTATACCCATCAAGGAAAGAAAAGCATTGTTTCCCTGATAAGGTATCTAACACTTGTTCAATAAAAGGAAAAGGGAAGTAGTCCTTAAGAGTGGTCTTGTTCAATTCTTGAAAGTTAACACAGATATGTCATTTGCCTGTGACTTTCTTTGGAACTACCACCAGAGGACACACCCATTTACTGTTGAAAATTGGGTAGATGAAACCAACTTTAAGGATTTTTTGTAATTCATCTTTGACTATATCCTTTTGGGCTAGATTCATTCTTATCTGGGGTTGACTGACAGAAGGTATGTTTGAGTCTGTGAAAATGTGGTCGATATAGGTATCTGGGTGTATACTTTTCATGTCGGTATATTCCCATGCAAATGCTCTAGTTTGACTCTTGAGAACGTTTAGTAATTGTTTTTGTTGACTCTCATCTAGACCTGCATTTATATGTATAAATTTGTCGGAACTAACCTCACAAGGTATGGTATAGGATCCTAGATGTTCTTCGATTGCAGAGACACAGGGTGTACTTGTAAATGTTGAGAGGCTCATGTTTTCTTGGAATTCATCTCCAAAGATTTCATCAAGTTGGAAGAAAGACGGAGGAAAGTCTATACATGTTGTGGAAGAGATAAATTGGTTCAACACATTATTGGTGTTTTGTTCTTGAAGTGCCCAGGAGAAATCACTAATAAGGGAAAGTTCTTCAAAGTTCTCATCCCAAAAAGGACAATCTAACAAAAATAGTTTTTCAGTTACTGGCTGTGCTAGTGGGTATAAAGCTAGTTTTCTTGTAGATAACCCATCAGAGATAATCATCTCTCCATCCCTATATCCTATAAATGCATTGGCAGTAGCCAACCAAGTTATTCCCAGAATAATGTGGTGACCTTTAGAAGGGTCTTTTGATTCTATGACCATAAATTCCACGGGATATTCCCATGAAGCTACTAATACAGTGATGTCATCTAAGATCCTAGCAGGCTACACAATAGTGCGATCTGCTAATTCTAGTATCGTTGGGGTAGGGTGGAGGAATTGTCCTAAATTGAGATTTTCTAAAACTGTGGTAGTCATTAGGTTAATAGAAGCTCCTAGATCAATAAGTGTATTTCCTATGGCGGTGTTAGTGACGATAACAGTCACCACAGGGTTTCCTGGATTTGAATACTTTAGGATTCTAGGTTGGTTTGCTATGTAATCTGACATTTCACCTATTACATGAATCGTCGAAGGGTCTTTTTGTTTTCTACCTGGTATTTTAATACAGAGTTCCTTTATTACTTTTCTATAGATTTGGATATCCTTAATGGATTGTAACAAAGGGATCTTAATACAAATATTTTTCAATTCATTAATGATATCATACTCTGGATAAGTTACAGGTTTTTCTATTACCAGACGCTCCAGATGTGGGGCTGATTTTTCCCCTGTAATTAATTATTTATGTGGATGGTTGTGTGTTGAAGATTTAGGAATAACCACATCTTCAAGAATGGCATCATTCAAAACTTCACTAGGTATGTCTTGTTCATTCTCTTCTCGGATAACAACTGATGACTTGGGATGATCTTGCAGGACTCTTCTAGATCGCAGTTGAATCTCATGTATTGGTGCGGTCAAAATGGCATATGATGGAAAATGTAACAACCCAATGCTGTTAAGAACTTGGGTTGTCTTGTTGTTAGGATTTGGTGTCGGTTGTGCAGGTAATATTGTGGGTCTTAGAGGATTCATATTCTGGAAATGGTGAGATTGATTTGGGATAGGGGGTAGTGAAGGAGGTACAAATCCAGGAAAAAGTTGTAGAATATTAGGTGGGTAAGTATAGTTAGGCATATGAGGAGGTGGTTGAGCATAAGCTTGTCCTCTCCAACCGTGTGTCCATTGCTGTTGTTGAGAATTTTGAGGAGGGTATTGAGGTGGCCAATTTTTCCAACATGAATTGTTCCATTGTTGAGGAGGCTGATAAGGATAGTAATAGGGTGGAATTGCTGATGGATCTTGATATGATGGATGATCTCTAGGTTGCCAAGGACTCCTAGATGTTTCACCAAAGTTTTCACTCTTATATACAGCTTGCAACCCACGCAATGATGGACAATTTTCAGTTGCATATTCTTCTGTACAAAGGTGACAAACTGAAACATTATTCATTGGACATTCTTGTTGGGGATGTTTAATTCTACACATAGGATAGAAAATAGTCATTGATGCATGATCTTCATCCTGTCTCTTTTTACCTTGTAGTGCATCTAGTTGAGAACCCATAGCTCCTAAGATATCTATTTTGAAATTTTCTAATAGGTTTCCCAGCTCTACCCTTGTAACTCCAGCAGGACCGGATGTGTTTCCTCTTAGGTTCCAAGCATAAGATTCTCGAACATGTCTTCCACTTTTCCCTCTACTCCTAGAGTAATTCCTACATAGTTCACAAATCTATGCAAAATACTTATGAGAGATGTCTCATGCTGCCATCGGATTAAGGTTTTCTAAGAATTCTTTTGAGATTCCCTCGAGGAAGAGTGTTCTTGCTACATCTTCTCGAAGATCACTATATTTGGATTTATGTAACACATAGTTAAATATTTCGAGATAGTCTTCTAGGATCTCATCTTCAAGTTGTTGAATTTTTAAAATATCATTTCGAGAGTCCTTATTTTTACAGTAATCCTGATATTTCCGTAGAAATGCATTCTTCATGTCTTCCCAAGTCCTAATACTAGATTCTCCTAATCCCATAAACCATCGAAGAGCGGAGTCTTTTAATGTGGTAGGAAAAGTTTTAATTTTTGGCCATCTTGTAGGTAATTATAACTCCTACACAAAATGTCAAATTCGAATAAGAATGTATCTAGATCCTCACTACTCTTCCCATAAAAGGTCGCTAGTGAGGAGAGAGGGATGTTTTTCATAGTTAAATCTTGTGCAGTGTCTAAGATGGGGAACCCGAAAGTATGTTCAGTTCTAACCTCTCCTTCTTCTTCCTCTTGTTGGACATGATCTTCATTTGCATCCCCTATGAAGATTCGATTGCCAAAGAGAGAATACCTAGGTGGTTCCTTTCTTGGTGAATATGGGATGTCCCAACATTCTGTTTCAGGAAGAGTATTCTTCTTTTTAGGAGAAGAATTACCAGCTACGTGGGAATCCAGTTTTGAAGGTCTTGCCGTTGTTGTCTCAATCTGTGAGATAACTATGTTCACAAAATTTTAAAAAATAGCGTCTACTTGTGCAGGATCAACAAAATATACTAAGTTTGGACCACCTACTATTGAAAAAGTAGTGTCTTTGGATTTTTGGATTAATGGAGGGTTGGGAGGTTCTGAAGTTTTATCCTTTTGAGTTTCCTCTTGTCTAAGTTCAGTCTCAATATGAGCTTGAGGTTTCTCTAGTGGAATTTCTTTATGAACAAACTGTTCTGATGTCCCTATGGTTTCCCCTAAATGGTTTCCAGAAAGGATTTTCTTAGCTTTCCAAGTAGGACTATACCATTTAGATGGCTTCCGATACCTTTTGGCTGAGTTAGTAGTTCGGGTGGCATGCCCTTCATATAGGTTAGTAGTAATTTTAGTAGGGATTTTAGTTTTAATAAATCTACATTGCGAGTCTCTAGACCTATTCATGAAAATAAAACTAAAACCGAAATAAATTCTAACTACATCACTATTATTGCTGGGTGTTGGGGATGCATGTTATAACAAATGCACAAGTTCTTACCTCTCATCTTACCACTCATCCACCACCAGCCTATTTCTAAGTTTCAAAGGGGAGAAGTCAAATCTATTACAAAATTTTCAAAGAGAATTTTACCTATGTACAATTGGATTCTACCTATCTACAACTGGATTTTACCTATCTACAACTCTAAGGAAACGACGCCAAAATGTTGGGTGTCTCTACTATCTTAAGGAATCACCAAATATTTAACTATCAACCAGGGTTGGTAATCTTAGAGTTGTGGCACAGTATATGCTGAGGTGGAATGGGACCTAAGTTTTCGGCTCAGCAAACCTTAGAAATGTTTAATAAAGAAAAGATCGAAAGATCTCTCAAAATAAAAATCGAGTCAAACTTCAGAAAGACAACAAAGAAATTAATTAAACCTAGCTAAACCAATAGATCATAATAGTATCAAGCTATACTACTCTACTCTATGGATAAGAACTGAAAGATATAAAAAAAACAATATTATTCTAGGAAGCAAAACTAAATCAAACCAAAACTACTATGATGGAATTGGAAACTACTGATAGAACTCTAATCTAGGAATTAGAAACAACTATAAATGAATTTAGAGACCTATCTATAAGATGACTCAATTTGACAACTAATTATGTAAACAAAAAACTATATTAACTCGAAGCAAAGCTACAAACTATCTAATGAATTCAACAACTATTCATACATTCAATTAATACTTCAAGACTACACTAAACTACCTAACTCCATTATCCTTGATGTTGTACGTCAAATGTGATAAGAACTGGGGTGAATGTATCGTAATGACTTTCGAATGTAACATAAAAAAAAATTGGAAGTAAATCTAACATAATTTCTACAAAGAGATGTAAACTACAAAGAGACCAATTACAATTAATCTTAAGCATTATGATCTATCTTCTATTCGTAAGCAAATGACATGAAACTAATGAAATCTAGAAGCAAGTAGAAAACTTAATAAAGATATTTACTTGAACTTAATTTGATTTGGAAGCAGGTAGAAAACTTGATAAAGATATTTTATGTAAAAGCATGTAGAAAACTTGATAAAGATATTTATTTCTGAACAAAACCCTGTTTCATGAACATCTTCATTATATGTGTGAATGGGAAACTGATCCTATGCTTAACGAAGAAACTATCAAAACTGAGATAAATTGGAGAATGAAATTATTAACTCTAATCCGAAATAAAAATTAAGAACATATAATAAACGTACACTAAGAATGAAACTGATAAATTCTCTAAGAGTAACATATTGGCAAATCAAACATGAAAGGCATAACTTGAAAAATAGTTAAAGCAAAGTTAAGGAAGATGGGATAAGAACTAAAAAGGATGAAAAAACTTAATTAAAACTCTATGCAGTGTGAAACAAGATCTTAATGACATCTATGACTGCTAATTAAAAGCAAGAAATATTACAGTTAAAAGGCCTAAGAAACTGCATCCTAAATAAGCATTAAAACAATGCAGAAAGTATTGAGGTCCATATGACGATCTGGATGACTGTCCAAATGACAGTCTGGATGGAAGAAAACGATTTAAACTAAGGAAATAAGCATATTGGATGATCTTAACTACCAGTCGGCTGATGCATATGATCCTATAGTGCAAGGGAAGCAATGAATAGAGTGTTTATAAGCTAAGATAATGAGAAGTAACCTATTCTAATAATTGCTTAAAGAAATAAACTATTTCTATGGTCTAATCAAACAAAATTGAGATATGAATAAAACTAACCTACAACTACAGGAAAACTATCAGAACTAATTCTAATTATGACTGAGCTTGGAATGTTAAGCTATCTAAACTCTAAGTATTTGTAAATAGAAGGACTACAAACAAACTAAGCAAACTAAATAATTTAAGCAAACTAAGCAAACTAAACAATTTAGGCAAACTAAGCAAACTAAGCGTGACCGGTCACCAATTACATTCTAGAGATATCATTAATATGAAGAAAAAATAAGATATACATATCATAAAACAGAGATATCATTTACATAAGCGAAAAATCAACATATATATTACAAGACAAAGATATCGTATTCAAAATAAATACATAAATTAAACAAATAACACAACTTATCTACAGAAGACAAGGACAAATTATGTACACAGACGAAAGACCACTGGTTGTTAAGGGGCCCTTCTCAGCAATCAGAGGCTATGACTTAATCAATCAATCACCATGCATGCTACTGAGCTTTCATAAAACTACAATGGAGGTATATTAAATTAAAACAGAGTTACATCGTTTATGTGTCTACTTGCAACTGAAAAGACTACAAACTAACTCGTCTCAGTCACGAAGACGTCTATATATACAAAATTACAGTTGGGAGAGCAAGTCGACCCTTTAGTGGTTGACTACTCTAATAATAGGAAGTCTTAATGCCAGAAAATGGCTTTGCTTAACAATTTATGACAACAAATAAGCTAAGGAACCGCCCCATAACAGTTTACGATAGCGCACAGAGTGTCTACCAGGCTCCACGATGTTGGTTTCCTTTGCGCGGTCATTGAGACATTGATCCTCCTTTCATGTGGATAGATAAATGTGCTGTCAGGATGGGCGAACAGGAAAGATGAAACTTCTGGACTGTTTACGTGAGCAATAGATGCATTGTCAAGCGAGGCGGGTAGGAGGGCATATCTTCTAGAATAGGAGCTCACCAACCACAATGGCCACGTTGATAAGAGAACCCACCTTTCCATTTCTACCTTTAATGACGAGAAATATCCCAACCAACGATCTCGCGGGTTGAATGAAGGTCTAAACGGTGGGCTGGATGCAGCTGATCGTGTGAAAATCCTCACAGCAGATCTAAGAGATGATGTATACCTCACAAGAGTAATTATGATTAAGCATGAAAATAGAAGAAGAGTGAACAATACAGTATAATGAGCAACAAAATAATATGGTATAGTAGAACTCAGATAGAAGCAATAATACTTCACACACTAATTAATTAATCGCAATATCGACAAATAAATAGTACAATGGTAGAGAGGATTCGAATGCCCAAGGTGGCAATTCGAATTAGCCTCTCAGAGTGATCATAAGATCAATAGAGTGTCATCGGAGCACAACTAGTTGTCCTCATGATCATCGGAGCACAACTGGAAGTCTTCATCATCATCAGTGGAGTCATCAATGCTCAAGTAACTATCAACCATCAATCAAACTAACTCTGGTAGGTGTAATTGAGTGTAACTGATTATAACTGAGTGTAAACTAAAGACAACTGAACTGGTAGGTGAAGAAGGGTGAGTTGATCCCTAAAATCAAGGAAGAAGGGCGCATTAAGAAACTGGAGGGCTAAAACTAAATAGTGAGAAGCTCCTGGGGGCTGGCTAACTGAGGGCTAGGTGCTGGACGGATGACTGGGATGCATGCAAACCCTAGAATGCATGCAAATCCTAAAGGTGCATGCATGACTGAAAATGTAAATGATCAAAATACTGGTGGGACTAGGATGGAGTATAGGAATATCCTAACACCCCCCCTTAATCCATCTTGGGCCCTGGTAACTAAGACCAAACGTCACCCAATACAATGAATAATAATAATCAATAAACCAAGGAAGTGGGAAAATTTCAAGGGAAACATACCCCCTCCTCAAAAAATACACTATAAGGCACACATAAAAAATAAATGCTCCAAACTCAAGCAAGTGTGATGCTTGGTCATATGTCTGGAGGTATCTTCTTCTTGGGAAGAAGTGGATCATGCTCAAAAAGCATGGGTTTGTACTTGCTCTTCAATTTGAATGTGATGAGAACAAATCCAACAGTATGAGAATGATCCCTGAACCTGTGATTTGAATCAAATGAGGTAGTATCAAATTTTTGAATGTGCATATAGTCTTTTGTCTTCTCCTTCGAACCACCATGGGTGAGATTATGCCAAAAAGAACTATTACATGATTGCTTGAAATCAAAATCAGATTTAAGACTTTCAAAATAGTTTCTTGAGATCTCCTTTGAACCGGCAGGGGTGAGATCAAAACTATCATATGCATGAGAAATTTTTCCAAGTAGTAATTGCTTAGAACCCAAATTAGATACAAGACTTGAATCATGGTTTCTTGAGATCAAAACTAGTAGATGCATGAGAAATTATCCCAAGCGAATGGAAATGGCCATATTCTTCAATGACCTTCTGAAAGCATGGAATTATGATCATATAGTAGTATAAAAGAGTAGATAGCTAGAGAGGAGCAAATGCATTACCTTCAGAAGTTTTTTTGACCTCTGAAATAATCATGTGATCATGATGCAAACCAATAGACTCTGGTGCAAGAGAGAATTTAGGACCTTTTGCAATATCGAGAGTGTGAGCTGGCACAGAAAGAGAAGAAAGTTTGAGCATGAGTGGAGAATCTGCAAGTTCTTTGTCAACAACTTCAAAATGAGATAATACTAGTTCACGATATGAGAGACCATCAAGAGGAGCGAATGCATCACTTTGTTTGCTTTCGAATGGGTTGGGACCAAGTCCTTCATTCTTTCTACTAAATCATTCATCCAGATTGGCCCATAACTCTTTTGAAGTCTCAATATAAATAATGATTGGGAACAATATGTAATCTGGCATAGTAAACATCATTCTTCCAATGTGCATGTCACCTTTATTCAACCAGTCAATCTTCTCTTCATAGGATTCGAACTCTCTTTCAAAATAACAATCAAAGAGATCATGGCTCTTCAAATATGCTATTATTTTTGGTTTCCATTCATCATAGTTGAATAGAGAAAGAGGACTGATTTCTTCTAATTCTGGATACATTGAAGCTGTAGAATACCTGCAAAACCAATATAGAATAACTGCAGCTGCTACTGCTGCAAAAATGCAGAAACTGCTGCACTCAAAATCTTGATAATAACCTTCAAAAAACTCTCAGGAATAGAGACAAACAATACTCTCAACATGCTTTGATACCATGTGAAAATCCTCACAGCAGATCTAAGAGATGATGTATACCTCACAAGAGTAATTATGATTAAGCAGGAAAATAGAAGAAGAGTGAACAATACAGTATAATGAGCAACAGAATAATATGGTGTAGTATAACTCAGATAGAAGCAATAATACTTCACACACACTAATTAATTAATCACAATATGGACAAATAAATAGTACAATGGTAGAGAGGATTTGAATTGCCAAGGTGGTAATTCGAATTAGCCTCTCAGAGTGATCATAAGATCAATAGAGTGTCATCGGAGCACAACTAGTTGTCCTCATGATCATTGGAGCACAACTCCAAGTCTTCATCATCTTCAGTAGAGTCATCAATGCTCAAGTAACTGTCAACCATCAGTTAAACTAACTCTGGTAGGTGTAACTGAGTGTAACTGATTGTAACTGAGTGTAACTGAGTGTAAGTAAGTGTAACTGAGTGTAAACTGAAGACAACTGGACTGGTAGGTTAAGAAGGGCGAGTTGCTCCCTAAAATCAAGGAAGAAGGGTGCATTAAGCAACTGGAGGGCTAAAACTGAATAGTGAAAAGCTTTTAGGGGCTTGCTAACTGAGGGATAGGTGTTGGACTGATGACTGGAATGCATGCAAACCCTAGAATGCATGCAAACCCTAAAGGTGCATGCATGACTGAAAATGTAAATGATCAAAATACCGGTGGGACTAGGATGGAGTATAGGAATATCCTAACAGATCGTTTGCAATGTGAATACACGTCTGAATGGAGGTCTGTTTGATGACCGCAACCTGTAGAACCAAAACTAAATACCAAGCAAGTCGATAAATGTCAAATAAACACCAATATCTCAAAATATGACGAATTTTACCCAAAATTCATGTGATGTGTGAATATATGCATACCCATTCTGTTTGACCATATGAATGGCCGAAAGAATAACTTATCATATCAAAAATAGGGAAAATAATGCCAATCATAGTGTGTTTGATGATCAAAAGTGGTGACAAAATGCACACCAACAAGAGGCTGGCCCACGTGAAGGTGGAGCGTAGCATGATGTTTCATTCCACATTCAACTTTTTTTGATGGGATCCGATTGGAGATTTAACTAGAAGCTAAATCACATGGGTGGTGCCACCTCACAAGAGGTAGTATCCCATACAAATATTTATTACCACCTCAATTCCTTACGTGCCCATGGATAGACCGGCCCACGTGAAGGTTTGAGCGAATATGAGCTTGAAATATTCCACTTTTGACTTTTAACTTGACCTTTATCATATGATTTCTTCCTTAGATGTAGTCACCTACCTCATGTGTCTTATACCATGTCATTTGGCATGTGCCAAATGCCTCTCTTTTAATATTTTAATTTTTGGCTATGGTGGAATTTGTAGCACCTTTAGCATTAAAATGCTAATTTGTAGCTCTGATAGGAAAAAATGCTCCATGGGGCATTTTGGTCGCCCGAAACGTAGGAAAAATGGATACTAGGGTAGAGAGGATGCTCTGAGTGTGAAAACAAGCATCCTCGAGCCAAATTCTGTCTTTGTATCACACTTTTATCACCATTTGAATTTTGTCATTTAAACCATTAAAACAATGGCTTAAAAACGTGAAAATTTTATTTTTCTCGGAATTGACTGAAACTTCTGGGGGACCTATTACATGACCAAACAATAAAATTTTAGTGTTTGGAATGTTTATAAATGTTACAAAATGGAATCTAATAACCCCCTAAGGCCTAACCACCACTTTGGGCATTCCAACTTTGGAGGTATAGGAGAAAAACTCATCGATTATACTCGGCTAAACACAAAGTATAATCGACAAGGGAAAAAAATCCTTGGAATACCTTCTTTGAGTGTCAATTCCTAGGGAACCGAGTCACTCAAAGACCACCATGCTATCACACTTATTACAAACCCCGTGGGGCATGGTCATGCACTACAAAAAATTAAAAAGCGGCCCTGAACAGGAAAAACTTGGATCTTCTGAAATCTGAAATGCACAAGCAATTGTGCAACATTGGCGGATCTCTGAAGTCCAATTAAAGTGCAACTTTAAGTGGTAACATCTGCCTCCAACTACGGGATGTGTGCATGATCTAGTCTTTAAGGTAAGGAGAGCATATGAGAACACCAGAATCTCCGGTTGTAAAAACATCTCAACTTGATTGGATTCGACAAGTACCTCTACTAGTTTTTTTGATCATATGATCCTTTCTCAGGTACACTGGAAAATTTATTGTCAAAGGTGGCTAGCATTTCACTCTTCAAAAAGTTCTAAATAATTTGTGATAATAAAATGCATAGGAAAATATTTTTCTTTCACTTGTAAGTTATTGTCTTATGCGTTTTCTTTTATTCCTTTATTACTACTATTTGTGCTTAACAACTCATTATCCTAAATATTCTAATTTATTGTGCCGGGGTCACATGGATGTTGACTTGTCAAAGCCTACATATGTTCTCATGAAGACTGTACCTAACATTCTTAAATGTGAATAGTCATTAGGCAAAAGTATGTTTGCATTTTTGTTTTAAATTATTTATTAGTCCTTCAAATACAATTCCAAAATCTATTTAACTAGAACTGACACAATGTTTATTGCCATCATGACATTGTAGTAGAATGCCTATACAGGATCATAAGCTACCAGATTTTTATTCCATAGAAATGCATATCTATATAGAAAATAACATGCCAAGCAAATCGATTTTGTTTCTTTTGAGAAAGCATCCTCTAACTGCTAGATGGCATGAAAATAATGTTTCATAGACCATGATAAATCATAGATGCTATGTTTTAGTGTTTCTATGCATTGGATAATATTGGAATTATTTGGATATGCAATGTTGAATAGATCTATTTCTTAATAATAAATATGCATGAATGATAGTTGAAATTCTTTGCGGGCTTGAGATCAATATCATTTTGTCATTTGATTAATATGATTTTCTTGCATGTTTGTTTTTTAGCAAAGAAAAATGATCATTAGATCTATTACTGCATGTGCATCCTAATATAATTTTGTGGTCATGGCAATGAAAATGTCTTAGAGTTAAAAACTAAAACAAATAATGAACCCGTGGATTGAGTTCTCTACATCTTTTCTTTGACATTGAGCTTCTTGCATACTTGATTTTCGCAATCAATGCAACTTTTTTCAAAACAAGCTTCCAAATACATGTGTTAAAGCTACTTAGGATTCCAATCCAAACTAGTGTATGGAATTCCATAATTTGTTTCGTTCAAACTGTGACACAATGTTCTTAGTAAATGAATATGCACAAACTAGTCAATCAATGTGAAAGTTTATAAGACAATAATTAATTACAAGCATATATAGTATTACATAACAACAATACTATGGATCAATACCATGGAACATAAAATACTATGGGATATCAAAGTGTCCTAGTCATACTAACCAACTAATCAGTCAACTAATTAATGCACTAATGACCAGTGAGATTACAATTCTTAACACACCCCCTTAGTCTCAACTGGGATAATATTCTCAACACTATCAATGCATAAGTGCTTTCTCTTAAACTTAAATGCAGATCTTCCCAAAGGTTTGGTAAATGTATTAGCCAATTTATCCTTAGAGTGTAATGCCCATATTTTGATTAGGCATATTTATCAGTTAGACACACCATACTTTATTTTCTTATATATTATGTTGAACTCAGCTCGACTGAGTAAACTATATTACGATATGATGGACCTCATTATACGATGTTACTTTGTTTTATGATTTCACTATGATTATGATGTTACTATGTTATGCGGTTACGATGTCATGATTATCATATGATTTCTTTATTTTACGATTACAGTATATGTTTATATGTTTTCATTAATAATATGTGAAATATATGATTTGGTACATGGATACCATCTTCTTATATGAATTATTGAAGTGTTATATGTCATACGCATCTATAATGAACTAAAAAGGTTACATGAAATAAAATGATTTTTGATAACATGGATCAATTGGCGATCAATGAGAAATGCTTTCTATAAATTTGTATTTTGCGAAATACTAACCTATAGGACACAAGGGCTATGGGATAGCTAGTTACTTGATCTGATATATTGAAAAAAACACATGTTCGTACAGTAAACCTTAGCAGCCAAAAATGATGATACGATAACACAAACTGATAATCCCGATAGCAGCAAAGTATGAGTCAATAAGGGCGTAGGCCGAGTATGTTGAGAGGGATGGATGTGTTTCCTACCCTATGTTTCCATGAGACCCGAGGTCATGGGAGGGTCGTGCTGAGACACGCTCCCCATGTTGTTGTGATGACGATGGTTGGATTCCTGCTAGGGGAGGATAGGTCTGTTGTTCAGCCGACGCTATCGCTCTCAAGTTCTATGTGGTCAGGTCGGTGAGTCCGACATCCACTTTTGTACTAGTAGAGGAAGGATAGGGAGGATGCAGGATGTAGGTTATGATGGGAGGATGTGTTAGTTAGTACTGTTGAGGGTTGAGTATTCCTTGATTCCAAGTTAGTGGTAGTAGGTACCCTTCCTTGTGCATGATTGATTAAACTAATGTAAAGATAAAGATAATGATGTGAAATTGTAAAGAATTTACTGTTAAATAACTGAGGATGTTAAAGTAATTGTACTATATACATTATGCTTGTTCTTCTACATGGGGGTAAATACTACTATTAGTTAGCAGGTATGCATAGGCGGGATGGGGTTTGTCTATAGTACATTTATGATCTGTGCATATGCTGGCCACACATGCACACCTTGCACATGTACACTAGTATCGATATACAAACACTTAACATATTGAATAAATGTATCAGTTGTCATAAGTAATTATGTTAATCATGCATTGATCGAATTCAGATAATGAATATAAGTTATTTAAAATGTGTAAAACAATTCAATTAAGCTATGTATTACTTGTTGGTAAACAATTGAGACAAGTGTTGTCAGTTCACATTGTCATCTAAGAATTGTTGTAAATAAGGTAATGGTATTGTCTAATTAATTAGTAAGATTGTTGTGAGACATCCAATTAACCAAGTTAGAGAACCCTTTTAAAGAATTTCATAATGGTTACTTAACATCCAAGGCTTCATAAGAAATTTGTTCACGTTAAGGAACGAGAGTTAGTCATATTTACAATTGACAAGCTGTTATCCATACAAGAAGAATTAAGCCTACAAAAATCCATTCACCACAATCATCCCTACAACCATTCCTTACTTTCTTGTGCAAATAATCCCAACATTCACTTTTATATTCCTCTACCATACTAAACAAAACATATAGACATTCCTTCTAATCCACTTATGACAACTATGTGTCAAGGAAGGACATAGCTATAATCTTATGCATAAATGAATAATGCAAAATCTTTCACAATACGAAAGATAGTAGAATAAATCACATGAGACACAAGAATAAATCACATAGGTCACAAATAAAAGAGAGACAACGCGATATACACGTGGTTCACCCCAATTTTGTGGGCTACATCCACCAAGATTGTTCATCATATATTATTGATCAAGTAGAGGTTACATCGGCAACACACTCTATTGCATTCATCAATTTCTACTGTACCCAAATCCCTCAAGCAAACTTCAATAGATTTCAGTAGTCACCTCAAACTATGAACAAGGTCCTATAACACTTTGATAGAGTTCCCTTAAGCACTCAACACTAATCTAAAATAAACATAACTTACTGAATTAGCATTCTTTGAAGACCTTTCTCTAATTCTATAATGTATCAACATCAGATTTATAAACACCGAGAATTTCCAGCTTTCTCTAATTCTATAATGTATCAACAACGGTGTTATACACACCGAGAATTTACAGAGACTGGCAGCATAAAAATATACTCAGGAAAATAATACCAACAGGAAGCTAATCCTGGAAAATAAAGCTAACAACCATGGCTTATTAATAAGACTGATAGAATTCAAAGCTATAACCTTTATGATATACTTTTGACAGCATACTCTCATCGTTCTGAAAATACTTTTGACAGCATACTCTCATCGTTTTAGTTAGGGTACAAAACAACTTATATAATGTATATGCAGAAATAACTACGTTTTCCGGTCTAGCATACTATTGCGTACCTTGATCCATGCGGGTAAACTTTAGGTAGATTATACCTATATATTTATAGGCCATGCGATTTTAAACCTATTATATAAAATGTACACCTTCTGTGGTTTTTCCAATATTCTAAACAAAACTCAACAGGGTATCAACACGATTCTAATCTATCATACACTATGCATCCATACGTAAGCAGACCTTCTGAATTTTTCATTATACTTTGACAATACTCAAACAGAGTATACACCCAACTCAAATCTACGTAATTAGAGAGCATGAACATTTGAGCAGATCAAGCAAACAACGATACAGGGTTCGAATAAATACCTGAAAATAGGCAATTTGATTTCCATACGGTCTACGATTCCCTAATAGTAGAGATCCTAACCAAATAAGATTTAAATAACCAGAAGTAGTTACCAAGTTCAAGCTCTCTCTCAAGCTACCCCAATCGCTGAGATCAGATGTCTGATCTAAGTATTAAACATTGCATTTTTATTTTGTTGAGACTCCAGATCTCAAATATATAACAATGCAAGCCTATGCAGATTGCAGAGATCAAATCTCTGATCCCATCTAAGCATTAAATATGGCATTTGACATAACCCCAAATCTTAAATATATAACTATACAACCTTTGCAAATCGTAGAGATTAAATCAGAAAACAAACCTGAGAAATCGCTTCCAATAAAATATTGTAGGAGGGGTACTCCCACCTTACAATCTATCACTTCAAGGATCTACCTCTGAGAATCGCGTTATAGAAATAGTGAGAGAGGGGTTTTTTCGGCTGACCATCTCTGAGTTCCAGTACAATCCATTCCTAAAATGTTACCCATTGTAATATCAATAGCAATATAGCTATAGGGTGCCCACTCTTTACGAGTTGCCCCTTTCCCCTTCTCCAGATCGGAGTATTAAAACTATCGAAGGAAAGAATTTCCAGCCAGGACTACGCCTGTGCTCGCTACATGAATGGCTAAATTCTTTCCCCCCAAAAGAGCCCCTTTTCCCCTAGTTGGATCTGGTATTTAACACTTACAAAAGTCAGTTATTTTGGCTTGAAGACTCCGCTAATTTCGCGATCATTCAGCCGAGTGGATATTAGAAAGTAAAGCATGGGAACTGAGTGCCAAGTGGCATGATCAATTTTCATACTAAGCTGGCGCCCCTTCGCCACTAGCTTGGATGAGGTCTAACTAAACTTCTACCCGCGATTATAGGTTAGTAGGGTCACAGCTTATAATTGACTAATTTTCATTATTGGGTTCAGTCACTTACAGACTATCAGTCCAGCAATAGGAATACGAGACGAGGTAGCAGTAAATGCTAGGGGTTATGACCCAATAGGGATTATTAGCGCATCAACACGCACGAGGTGCGGATCCAATCTCGAGGCAACTTAGCATAGATAAATTATATGCCAGTAAGTCATGTAAGGGTTTAAACTGTATAACTGGTAAGACCTTAACTTTAGTTTCTATATATATATAACTATATATATATACATATACATATATGTCCCGTTTGTCCTTGTAAGTATGCCCATATTACCATAATGCACGACTTCTCTCTTTACCTTTTATGTTGTATTAGGGTATGCATATATATATATATACTAGACACATATTCTTAGTTATGTGTTGCTCCTGACAATGCTTAACGAGAACTTAGGTGCAATAGTATTTGTTTACTATTTTCCCTAAGATTTCCACCTTACTTGTTTATTTTTTTGGAATTTCCTTAATGCTTATAAGATCATAAATCGATATTTTTCACATATAGGTGAACACCAACTTTCCACCCTCCGTCTATTCTTGTGATACTATGATAGATGACTTATCACCATCCGGTGGGCTCTCACGGTTTTCTTCCCATTTATGTCTTCTCCTAGTCTATTATAATTTAGGAAATAATAATAACATTTTGCGAGGTTGTCTGGTGGGGCCTTGGCCTTGAGCTCGTCACCAGAAACCGTGTATCATTTACATCATTACATTATAGAGAGATAGGGTAGGAAGAGGGATGTTACAATTTTTTAAGCCCTTAAGGGTGCTTTGTTTAGAAGAATGATGATACTATGTTGATGTTAAGGTAGTCATGTGATAAACAAATGATTTAAAAGACATTTTTATTAAATTCACCATTTATTATTACTTTGTGGTGATTTAATTAATATTATTACTTAATTAATGTTATTTTAATAATATTACTATTCATGTCATAACAATTGCAATATAGGTAAAATTTAAATATTGATTAATAAATGATTAGAGTGTGATTATTTCCATTACTAAGTTAGACATAATAGGATAACAATTCTTGAATTGATGTGATGTGATGGAAAATGGTTAATACTATTTATTTATTCAATACGAATCTTAGAATTTAAATTTCAAGATAAGTCGTATTGATGGATGAGGTAAACCACTAAGACACACCTTGTCCAAGTTGAAAAGGTCAACTATTTATATAATATTTTATTAATTACACTAATAACATTAAATACAAAGGTGGTGAATAGACTTGTGATTAATAAACCTTGTCTCGAATGGATAACCTTTGGGTAATGACTCCCACCGTAATAAATACTTATGACCATCAATAAAAATCAAATAAATTTACCGTGAGTGTAATTGATTATTCGGTACATTGAGTGTGAAAAATACATTTTTATAATGTAACGTGTATGAATGAACTAAGTGAAAGGAGTAAATGTTTGAGGGGCTCGAGAGGGGGAGTTTGCGGCGGTGGAGTAAGCCCAAGGTCTTCTCGAGGAAGGAAATCTATATAGGGGGAGAAGGTTGAAGGTAATGGGGGGGGATAGATTTAAGTGGAGAGAAAGGTTTGAGAACAGAGAAAGGTTTTGAGAACCTAAGTAAATACTGCTCTCGGGATTATCAGATTGTGAGCTCGGGGGCTTGGAAATCCTTTGATTTCCAAGGGCCAGGAAGATAATAGCTGGCCAGTAGGGTGGACACATCATCTTGGTTGACTAAGAGAATATAAACATAACCTACTATGACCTACGGTCTACTAAGAATTAACATCGAGTAATTTCCTTGTTATTTATTTTATTTGATTATTATGCTGAAACTTACTCAGAAACATACATATAACTTTATATTTACTAATTTATTACTGTAAAACATATTCTTATGCTCAAAACAAATTGTTGAGGGAAAATATTGATATGTTAGTTTATTTTTAAAATACGAATGTATGGTTTGTAAAGACAAAATACTATACTAAATTTCATTTAGAAGCATAGAAATTTTATTTAGAAATTTACTCACATATACCTGAACAAGTTTAATACATAGAAAAGTAACATAGAAGACGACTTGGGTTCTATCAAAAAACAAAGTGCTACACTTGGTATCAGAGCTTTTGTTCAGACTCTTAAACCTACAGGCCTATTCATGCTTCACCTAGAAAATCTACTTGATAGTTTACCTACTTGACCTCCAGCCAAAGTAAGCTTCCAAGGTACACCTGCAAAAGGACAATAGGAATAACATTAGAAAATGAAAGAATATATATACATATAATTATATTTTCATTCTTTTATAACTATTGCTATACACGCAAAAGACTAGTATGATTTGGCCAAAATAAATAAAATAGTTATATATCTATATATAAAATGAAAACGAAAAAAAAAAAAACTGAGGATCTTCTGTGTGAAAAACCTTCGCCTAGACAATGGAATTTCTATGCTAATCTACCAAACATATGCAAATTTCCAGGGTTACAGATTTTAGTTTATTATTTAAATTATGACCTTACAATTTCCATATTGATATCCAATCTATAGACTGTACTTATGCAAACTTAGTCAATTTGAATGTGCATGTATATTCGACTTAAATTTATATATCTTATCAAATACAGAATTCCCCTACCATTTCCAGTTCATTTATTTCTAAGTGATAAACCAAAATTATTCTCATGTTGTTCCATGTCTAATAGAATATAATCTTTGTGTTACCTATTCTATTAAAAATGAACTAAGACTTGTTATATATACCCGAAGAATAAAATCCAGAAACTATCATTTATTCCTAATAGTTAATAAAATTTATGGAATTTTAAATAAAGTCCAGGTTAAATTTATCCCAACGCCATGATCTAATTCAAATCTCAGTAATTAAACAAAAAAAAATGGGGTAGCTTCTCCCTCAAACCCTTGCATCTGAGCATCTTCAATTCTCCACACTAGGGTTCACTCATCTGTCGCCAGCCTCCAATCGCCAGGGCTCGGGGTAGAGCACCTGTGGGTTTAATCCTTATTGTATCTCTTACTCGGTTATCAAGTATCTCTTTATCGGTTATCAAGAAATATATATGATCTAAGTGAGACATGAATAAATAAATTTATATAACTTACCATTGGGCCTTTAGCCTCGTCCGCTCCCCTTTTCCTCTTATTGTCTGGAAAGATGACTGTAGGATTGAATTTGAAGTCTTTTATTGAGAACTTATTTTGCTCCGTTAACAGAGATTTAAAGACTGTATCTGAAGATTGATTTACTTACCAAGGCAGAAATAATGCGAACAGGACGAACCACAGTGCAGTAGACGCTAACCTTGGAGGTGGCTGCCATGATTTACCTTTTTCTTGCAACCCCTGCCAGCCATATGTGCCAGGATTTCTTGGTTTTCGACTCAAATTTTAGGGTTGGTGTTGAAGCCACAGGAAATAGAAATGATAACATTAGAATACTTACAGAAATCCTAAGAAGAAGAATTCGGTTCTCGTGAGGGAGAAAGCCTGCAGCTATAATGAATGAAGTTGTAATAATTTTTTTTTTTTGATAAGAATAGAAAAAGTTGAAACCCTAGCGTAGCCTCAAATTATTAAGTATAAACCCAAGCGCTAACCAAATTAGCGTCCAGCAATGGAGGAGCCCAATTGCTTTCTCAAATTAGAATAATTGGGCACCTTGAGAATTGGAGATTCTTAACGTTGTTCATACAAATTATAGCCTGTGATATTATTACTCGCAGTTGTTACAATATGATTACAAAAATACATTATGATATCTTCGCGATCCCATCCAGAGATGGTTACAATGTCGATACTCCTATGTGCTTGGATAATTGAATGTTTCCATGATAGCACTCATTTAATACACACTTGAGCATCAGTAAAAGACCAAATGCTTGAGTGTAGTAATATGATGACAGCACTATAATCTGGGATGTAACAACACCATTAGTAATACCAAACCAAAGATAGCTTGATCCTCTACCACGTGGAGAAGTAGCAACATTAATTCTTCAATGGATGATAATCTTATTCTTATCATGTGTGCACATAGTCCTGAATAATTCGATTAATAATCCAAACAAAAGTACAAAGACACTTGAAACAATTGATATTATAACTCAAAACAATGTAATACTCAGAGTGGTTATTCCTTGGGTTAGGAAATTAAATCATAAGTAGGATGATGTCAAAAGGATAAAATAATCACCCAAGGAGGCTTAGAACGAGGTAAAATAGGTGACAAAAAGTGACAAATTATGGACCCAACAACAGGAGTAGGGGACAAAGAGAGAGGGAGAGAGAGAGAGAGAGTTGGGGGGTTGTTAATGGTAGGATTACTAGTGAGAGAGAGAGGGGGGGGTTAGGGGTGGGGGAGTAGGGGAGAGATAGAAATAGATAGATAGAGAGAGAGAGGGGGGGGTTAGGGGTGGGGGAGTAGGAGAGAGATAGAGATAGATAGAGAGAGAGAGAGAGAGAGAGAGAGATGGGGGATGGTAATTTATATGGGAGAGGGAAATTATGAGAGATAGAGAGTGGGGGGGCTTGGGGTAGGAGGAATAGGAGAGAGAGGGGGCCTAAGGGTAAGGGGAGTAGGAGAGAGAAGGTTGGGTGGTTATGGGTAGTGGTGTAGGAGGATTGTTAAGGAGAGAAATAAGGGGATGGGTTTGTTAGGGGGTTGAGGGAGAGAGAGAGGGGTAGGTGGAGGAGAAGGGGGGGGGAGAGAGAGTGAAAGAAGGGGTAAGTGGAAAGTGTGTGTGTGTATGTCTGTGTGTGTGTGAGAGAGAGAGAGAGAGGAGGGGGGTTAGTGGTGGGAGAGAGAGAAAGAGAGAGAGAGAGAGAGAGATGTGCAAGTGGTTAGTGGTATAACGGTAGGGGGATTAGAAAAGATAGAGAGAGTGGTAGTTAGGGGTGGGGGGATTAGGAGAGAGGGAGGGGGGGTGTAGCAGTAGGCAGTGTAGTGCATGGGTTGTGGGTAGGGAGGGAGAGAGATAGAGAGAGAGATGGGGGGAATGGTTAGTTGTATTAGGGAGGAGGATTATGAGATACATAGAGATATGGGGGGCTAGGTGTAGGGGGAGTAGGAAAGAGGTCGAGTGGTTACGAGTTGGGGGATAGGAGGGGGGTTAGGGAGAGGGAGAGGGGAGGATTATGGGTGGACAAAGAGAAGGTGGGGGTCTTAGGGTGTGGGTAGAGAGAGAGAGAGAGAGGAGTGGATTTTCAGGAAGGAAATATTTGATGGAATCATAATTTTCTTAAAATGTAAAAACCTTCGTGAATCTGACCAATATTAAATTTCCAATGATAAAATGTTGGGCATTATTTTTATAAAAAGATTCAAATTTATAAGGGTTTTTTATAGTTTCTAGCCAATTTTGATGATTATTAGAGTAAATCAAATTTATTCCATGGAATTTGAGTGAATCAATTTGTAAGGAACCTCCAACAATTAAATGATGAGAATGCATGATATATCAGAAATAACAAAACACAGAATGGATTTATTGATTGCGGGCCACTTCAAGGGGGGAAACCTCCTTTAGAACGCTCTATAAAAATAACTCATGGATTTCTTCATTGGCCTCAACACGTACTTATATACTAATTCTATGCATGCAATACTATGGTTCAATACCATTGAACATATAATAATACAGGACGACTTACAAAGCATATGCATCCAATACTATGGATTAATACCATGGAACATAGAATACTATGGAAAAATAAAATATACTAACAAAGTAAAGAGAAGGGTTGACACAGGTTCCTAACATCCTCTCCCCCTTAGAAAAAGCTTTGTTTTCAAAGCTTTGCATGTGGAAATTGTTGTTGAATCTGAAGGAGTGGTTCCCATGTAGCATCCTCCAGTTGTAGTTTGTGCCAGTGAATTAATACCTCTGTGATGGATTGAGACTGAAGCTAAAGAGTGTGCATAGTGAGGGTGGCCTCTGGCTCCAAAATGATGGATCCTTCATTAACCAGTTATGGTAAAATAGTTTGTGCACTGATGTTGGTGCCAAGAACTTTCTCTAGACAAGAGACATGAAAAAATGGATGAATGTGGGAAGGAGGAAATTCCAATTTATAAGCAACAGACCCAATCTTCAAAGGAACTTTATATGGCCTATAGATATTTGGAGACATATTATGATTCCCTTTGAGTTTCAAGGAGGATTTCTTGTATGGATGTAGACAAAGATAAACCATATCTCATACTTGAAAAGTGCACTCAGAATGGTGTTGATCGGCTTGTTGTTTCATTCGATTTCTTTCCATGTGAAGATTGTCCTGCAAAATGTGAATAATTTGATCTTGGTTTCAAAGAACCATGTCAACTTCCTGAACTGGTGAGCTGTTGTGGGTGTATGGAAGAATCACTGGCGGTGCCTGACCATAGACTGCTTCATATGGAGTCATTTTAGATGTAGTGTGGTAGGAGGTATTGTACCACCATTCAATGAAAGGGAGCCGCTTTTCCCGCTGATGATGTTGTTCAGAGGTGAAGCAATGAAGAATAGTGTCCAAAAATTTGTTGATAACTTTAGTCTAACCATCTGGTTGAGGGAGATACCCTGAACTCATCTTCAATTTGGTGTCAGTGTAGGGAAATATTTTGTCCAAAAATTACTGGTGAAAGTTGCATTGTGATCTGGGACAATGGAAGAATGGATTCCATGAAGACAAAAGATCTAGTCGAGGAAAATTTTTGTGAATGAGGAGGTGGTATAGGGATGGTTGAGGGCACAAAAATGACTATATTTGGAGAGGCGGTCAACCACAACAAAAATCATTGTCTTCCCTCCAAATTTAGGGATCCCTTCAATGAAATCTATAGCAATATCTGTCCAAATCCATGTAGGGATTGGCAAGGGTTCGAGCAATCTCGAAAAGAGTGTTGTTTCACATTTATTACGTTGGCATGTATCATATTAAGCCACCATATGTTAAATTGTCATTTTCAATCCCTTCCAAAAAAATTTACTCTGTTCCCACTTATACGGTTCGAGCAACATAGACTTCCCTGTCGATGGAGAAGCATGGATTTCATAGAATACAACCTGTTGAAGATCTACGCTCTGGGGAAGCACTAGACGACCCTTGTATCTCAAAAAAGCACCATCCTAATAGTATTCTGGTAGAATATAAGGGTTGCTGGACAATCGTTGGATGATTTGAGATAATGAGGAGTCATTGACATAGCCCTGTTGAACAGATTGCAACCAATTTTCAGCAGACATAGAAGTAGATGAGAGAAACTTGGTCATGAAATGTGCGAGAAAGAGAATCCGCCACAAGATTGTCATTACCCTTCTTATAAGTGATCTCATAGTCATAACCCATGATTTTTCTAGCCCATTTCTATTGTGTCAGGGAGGAGACCCGTTGTGCTAGGAAATATTTAAGACTCTCGTGATCAGTCTTGATGCATAAATGATTCCATAATAGGTATGGCCTCCAATTCTCTAATGCATGCAAAATAGCCATCATTTCCTTCTTATATGTAGAGGCGACTAAATTTTTACCAGAAAAGGTCCTGCTGGTGAATGCAAGGGAATGTTCATCTTGAAGGAGAAAAGCACCAATTCCATTGTCACAATAATCACTCTAAATAGTGAAGGGCTTGGAAAAATTGGGCATAGCTAGAACAAGTGTAGCACACATAGTTGGTTTTAGTTTGTCAAATGCACACTTAGTAGCATGTGTCCTGGTAAAAGCATCCTTTTTCAAGAGAGCAGTTAATAGAGATGCAATATTCCCGTAATCCTTGAAAAAATTTCGGTAGTACCCAGTCAATCCCACTAGTTGAGCAAAGACACATGCATATCCATCCAAAATTTGTTGTAGATCCAACGGAGTAGTGGAGAACGCTGAAGGTTGCATCTGAATGGAATGGAGTTGAGCGATGACACCATGTCAATTCTTCTTAAGGAGATTTTCTAGGCAATGATAACTGATGATGCTGAGAGACACTTGTTGTAATCCCTTCAATGTGCATTTTTTCCCATTGATTGAAAACTGCATCTAGAGTTCAGCAAAATCCCATAAGATGGGTCCAAGTGTGCGTAACCATTGGGAACCCAAAACCACATCACATCCACCTAAGGGAAAGGCAAACATGTCGGAGCGCGGGTTATAATATCCAATAGAGATACGCACATTGATACACTTCCCTTGCAAGCTAGTGTGCCCCCATTGGAAACCATTACTTCAAATCTAGAGCAAGGATGGAAAAAACAATCAGCCTGTTTGGCACTCTGAGGGTCAATGAAGTTATCAGTGCTACCAGAATCAATAAGTATTGTAAGAGGGAGCTTCTTGAAGTAACACTTGACCCACATTGTTTTTGGGGTGGTGACTTCGGCTAAAGCATGAAGATATATATTTGGATGGTAGTCCTGAGAAGGAGGGTCAACAGGATGCTTCTAAATGTCAACTTGATCATCTACTGTATCATAAGCTTCTTCACAAATTTCAATTGCACGCGGAGAATACACATACAAGAGATAGAGCTTTTGCTCAACACATATATGTCCCCGAGTGAATTTCGCATCACAATTATAACAAATCCATTTTTCTCAACGTGAACACATATCTACTTGAGACAAATGCTTGATAGGAGCTAGCGTGATGGGAGGTCTTTGGGAAAGCATATTTCTGAATGGAATAAAAGTGGATTTGGAGCGTTGTTGGGTTGTGATCTTGTCCTACGCTAACTCAGCCAACCCTGGGAATTCCATCATTGTGCTGGGACATAAAATTTTAACCTCAGATTGGATTACATCCTTCATACCATTGAAACAACAACTCCTGTAGAATTTGTCAGACAAGCCTTCTGTGTGATTGGCTAGTTTGTCAAATTCTGTCTCATACTCTCTCACAGTGCTAATTTGGTGAAGTTTAGTGAGTGCTCCTATGAAGTCATCAAAACCACTAGGACCAAATCGTTGCAAAAGGAGTTCAAAAAAATTGTTAATTTTGGCTCTTCATGAGCCTTGATGTACCAATAGAACCATTGAAGGGCTTCATGTTCCAAATGAAAGGATGTAAGTGGAATTTTGTTGACATCAAAAGTATGATGCAGACTGAAATTTTGTTCTTCTCGGTATATCCATCAAGTCAGATCATCACCGTTGAAGTGAGGAAAATCAAGCTTCGACCCACGAAATGTGGTGGAAGAAGAGAACCTAGTGTTTGCATAAGACTGTGGCTATCATCTATTGTTCATGGTTGAAGGCTAAAGATGGAGGCCAAGAATTCTTTCATCCAGATCTTGGAGTTTGGTTTTGAGGGTTGCAAGTTATTCTTCCATATTTTTTGCTCCTATGCAGGTGATAACCATAACAAGGATTTATTATTTATTATTTTTATTTTTTTATTTTTTTGGGGGATTGGGTAGAAAAACAAAAACAAAAAATTCTTTAGTAAAGGAAAATTTGGATTTGCGAAAAAAACCTGATGGTTAATTGGGGTTTGACTAGGTTTTGGACACTTTCTAATGGAAAGGGAAGCAGAAATAGGGATTTTAGAAGCAAGGTGAAAGAATGGGAAAATTTGTCGAAGAGGGACAAAGAAGCAGAAATAAGAAATGAATACTGTGACAAAATTTGAAGGTGATTGGGTGGAAATCAAAGAAGTTATGGAAAACCCTAAAAATAGACAGATGCGGGAGTTCTGGCTTCGGGAAGAGGGATTTGGTATAGGGTCCTTGGGAAGGAAATATACAGACTGGGATTGCATGGGTGTGAGTGAAATTTCAAGGGAAATAGAGTTAAGTCAAAGAAGATATGACGAAAAAACATATTTTTTTTCTTATGGAATTGATCTACAACGGCTCTAGATAGATGTAAGTTGTTATTTATCAATTGTCAATAGAGATGGACCCCAGGTATGCTAGGATTCCTAAAGTTTCATCATATTCACTCGGCTACAATTTTTTTCTAGCGGCCTGCGTATTAGGGAAGCACCCATGTAATGTCCCTTTTTTTATTTTTATTAAAATAGTGAAATTTTCAACTTTTTTTCCTAATTTGACCTTTGACTAGTTTTGAGGTCTAGGTCATCAAATTGATCCAAATGCTTCCAAATATTCTGAGAAGGTGTATGAATTATATTAGGAATTTATTATGATGTTTAGGGATGATTTAGGTCCCTCAGAAGACTTCTTCAAACCCCTTTAAGATTCTGGCCAATGTATGGAACTTTACTAGCAATTTGAGGTTCAAATCCCCCTAGGGTAAGGAATGAAGTTGGCTCTGCAAATGGTATTGAATCCTATTGAATTTCTCAACAGAGGTAGGGGAAATCAAGGGGACATCAATAGGGTCTCAAATACATCTCCATTCAATTAATTTGGTCTTCTACAACACTCTCAAAACCAAAAGAAAAATACTAGTTTCGACCTTGGGGGAAATGACATTAAATCCTCTCCAAATGATATAAAACCGAGCAAGATGAATCCAAAAGATTAATTACTGAACATGGAACTTGTGAAAACCACTAATAACAGTCCATTCATCATAAATACATTAGTGACACACTCTTACATTCGAATTCATCAACATTTCATTGGTATAAATCAACATAGTGGGAAAATGGTCATTATTTGCTCATTAATGATCAATTTTAAATATATTCACTTGGAATATTGACTTGAAGAGTTCTGAAAGTGAATAAAAGAGTATATACATCTTATTACAAAATAAATGGGGCATTAGAATCTCCCCCAAAGAGTACAATATCTCACCAAAAGCGCCTCTCCTCAAGGATGAAGAATATGCAAAGAAAACTCGAAATGGTTGGAGGAATGAGCTGCACTAGAAAAAACCAAAAGCTGTCATGTAGCTTAAACCTGCAAATAAAGAATCCATTAAATATCCCATGAAAGGTATGAATGGCCTTTCCACACACCAACTAGGATGGGAATGTTTCACCCTCGAAATTGGCTAAGGCATGTAGACTAGTATTCCAGTACCTCTCTTCACAAATGCAAATTCTCAAAATGATCAAAATCCCTTCTCTTGGTTGATCCGTGTATTTTATAAACATCCTTATCCTTCTAAGGTTTCAAATCCATCCAAATACTCCAAGCCAACTCGAATTAGGTAGTGGTTCATGATTTTCCACGTGTCCTCCCCTTCCTAGCCTTCCATCTTTAACCAATTCGAGTAGGAATCCTTTGAGCTTCTCTAACTGCCATGAGCACTCTCTTGGATTTTATTTTTAGGCTTGACATGTCATAATGGTTAGATGTCAGCAATCAGGTCTGCAATTTGTCATAGGTGTCATAGCATCTTCATCATTGTTGTCATATAGGTTAGGGAATCTAGTCCAAGTGTTGAATAAATCCTCAGTTGACTCTTCCTCTTCTATGGGAGCTACATTTCCATCCCATTTCGACCTATAATGCATATTTCCAAGTGTATAATCCTTGAAACTCCTCCCAAGAACCTTAGGATTCCCATGGATTCAAATTTACAAGAGGAGGATGCCATATGGCACATAATTTATAGCTTGTGTGGGTCCCACAACCTCCATGTGTATTCATGAACCATTTCCACTTTGATTTTCTCTTGTATTTATTTATTTATCTCCCTTGTTAAATATTTATTCCATTCTAATTTCCAAACACCATTTATTAGCTCCCTTATTGCAAATCCTCATGTCTCCATCCAACCTAGGGAACTAGTAGGATTGATGGAATTTCCTTGTTATGAATTTATTTGAATGGGGACATTACATTCCTCCCCACCCAATATTGCTTATCCTTAAGCAATTCCAAATTTGGATGCTGCAAAATTTGTTCCTCCTCCCATGTGGCACCTTCACTTGGAAGATCCTTCCGTTGCACCAAGTATTCTTTGATAGTTCTGCTCCTTAACCTTCTTTCCCTAGTCTTAAAACATTTTTCTAGAACAAGTGTGAGCTGACCTTCATCATCTAAAGGAGGATTTTTTTATGAAATGAAAATTTGTTCACCAATGGATTTTTTGAGACATGAAACATTCAATACATTATAGATTTTACTTCCTTCCGGAAGTTCTAATTCATATGCTACCTCTCCAACCTCCTGAACTACCTTGTATGGACCATAGTATCTTTGTTTTAGCTTTACTCCTTCCTTATTTTTCAAGGATGTTTGCTTATATGGATGCAACCTCAAATATACCAAATCATTGACCTCAAAGGTCGTTTATTCCCTATGTTGATCTACATATTGTTTTTGATGATTTTGGGCTACTTGCAAGTTGTCTTTCAAGAGCTTCAAAATTTCTTTGCTCTCTTCCACCCAATCTTTATCCTTTAGGACTCTACTATCACCAAAGATAAGCTCAAAAAAGGTAAGTGCATCATAACCATGTAATGCTTTGAAATGAGACATTCCTATTGACATATGAAAGGTGGTGTTGTAACAAAACTCACCCAAGTGTAGCCATTTTGCCCATGCTTTTTGCTGCTCTCCCACATAGTTCCTTAGGTACCCTTACAACCATTGATTCACCCTCTTTGTTTGGCCATCAATTCGTGGATGATATCTTGTGCATGGAGTTAATTGAGGGCCCATCAATTTGAAAATTTCTTTCCAAAAAGAAGCCATGAATCTACTATCTCTATCACTTACAATGCTCTTGGGGATCCCATGCAATCTAAAGATTTCTTTAAAAAAAATGTCAGCAACTTGTACAACTCTAAAAGATGATGTAACAGAAAAGAATTGAGCAAATTTGGTCAACCTATCGACCACAACATATATGCAATCCTTTCCCAAATATTTGGGCAAACCTGTGATGCAGTCCATTGAAATACTCTCCCATTTTTGTTCCGGAATGGGCAATGGTTGTAATCAACCAGCTGGGCATGTAAATTCATATTTGTTTTTCTGAAATACCTTACATTCATTCACATATTTCAAAAAATCTTCCTTTAGCGCCTTCCAAAAAAACCTTTTCGTTAATTCCCTATAAGTTTTCAAGATCCCTGGATGGCTAGCTAGTGGGGAGTCATGTGCTTCTTGCAAAATCTTGTAATTGAGTTGTGAATTTTGAACCAAATAAATTCTACCCTTATAATATATCATCCCATTCAAAATCGTGCAATTATCATCCCCTTTGAACCCATCTAATAAATCACAAGCAAATCCATCTTTTGCATATTCAACCATTAGCATGTTTTTCCAATCTTTTGCAATGTCCATGAGAGAAAAAGAAGGTCTTCTACATAATGCATTAGCTATAATGTTATTCTTTCCTTTCATATATTCAATATCAAAATCAAAAGCTTGAATCTTTCTTAGCCACTTTTGTTGCCTCTCATTAAGATCTTTGGGGTGAGGAAGTGCCTTAAACTGTTGTGATCAATTTTCACCACAAACTTGTTCCGCAGCAAGTATTGTCTAAACTTGGCCAATGCATGCATGATGCCCAACATTTCTTCAACGTAGATGGAGTAAATTTGGATTTGGGAAAAAAACCTGATGGTTAATTGGGGTTTGACTAGGTTTTGGACACTTTCTAATGGAAAGGGAAGCAGAAAATAGGGATTTCAGAAGCGAGGTGAAAGAATGGAAAAATTTGTCAAAGAGGGACAAAGAAGCAGAAATAAGAAATGAACAATGTGGAAAAATTTGAAGGTGATTGGATGGAAATCAAAGAAGTTATGGAAAACCCTAAAAATAGATAGATGTTGGAGTTCTGGCTTTGGGAAGTGGAATTTGGGATAGCATCCTCGGGAAGGAAATATACAGAATGGGATTGCATGGGTGTGAGTGAAATTTCAGGGGAAACAAAGTTAAATCAGCGAAAAACATTTTTCTTTTCTTCTGGAATTGATCTGCAAGGGCTCTGGATAGATGCAAGCTGTTATTTATCAGTTGTCAATAGAGATGGACCCCACGTATGCTAGGATTGCTAAAGTTTCATGGTATTCACTTGGATACCAATGTTTTCTAGCAGCTTTTGTATTAGGGAAGCACCCCTGTAGTGTCCCTTTTTTTTTTATTATTAAAATAGTGAAATTTCCAACTTTTTTCCCTAGTTTGACCTTTCACTAGTTTTGAGGTCTAGGTCTCCAAATTGATCCAAATGCTTCCAAATATTCTGAGAATGTGTATGAATTATATTAGGACTTGATTATGATGTTTAGGGATGATTTAGGACCCTCAAACCCCTTTAAGATTATGGCACATGTATGGAACTTTACTAGCAATTTGAGGTTCAAATCCCCCTAGGGTAAGGGATGAAGTTGGCTCTGCAAATGCTACTGAATCCTTTATAATTTCTTAACAAAGGAAGGGAACATCAAGGGGACATCAAAATCATCTCAAATACATATCCATTCAATTAATTTGGTCTGCTAAAACACTCTCAAAATTAGAAGCAAAATAGTAGTTTCGACCTTGGGGGAAATGACATTAAATCCTCTCCAAATGATATCAAACCAAGCAAGATGACTCCAAAAGCTTAATTACTGAACATGGAACTTTTGAAAATCATTAGTAATAGTCCATTCATCATAAATACATTAGTGACACACTCTTACATTCAAATTCATCAACATTTCATTGGTATACATCAACATAGTGGGGAAATGGTCATTGTTTGCTCATTAATGATCAATTTTACATATAATCACTTGGAATATCGACCGGAAGAGTTGTGAAAGTGAATAAAAAAGTGTATGCATCTTATTATGAAATAAATGGGGCATTATAATCTCCCCCAAAGAGTACAATAGCTCACCAAAAGCACCTCTCCTCAAGGATGAAGAATATGCAAAGAAAACTCGAGATGGTTGGAGGAATGAGCTGCACTAGAAGAAACCACAAGCTATCCTGTAGCTTAAACTTGCAAATAAAGACTTCACTAAATCTCCCATGAAAGGTATGAATGGCCTTTCTAGACACCAACTAGGATGGAAATGTTTCACCCTCGAAATTGGCTAAGGCAAGTAGACTAGTATTCCAGTAGCTCTCTTCACAAATGCAAATTCTCAAAATGATCAAAATCCCTTCTCTTGGTTGATCCCTATATTTTATAAACATCCTTATTCTTCTAAGGTTCCAAATCACTTCCAAAGACTCCAAGCCAATTCGAATTAGGGAGTGGTTCATGATTTTCCATGTGTCCTCCCCTTCCTAGCCTTCCACCTTCAACCAATTCGAGTAGGAATTCTTGGAGCTTCTCTAACTGCCATGAGCACTCTCTTAGATTCTATTTTTAGGCTTGAGATGTCATAATGGTTAGATTTCAGCAATCAGGTCTGCAATTTGTCATAGGTGTCATAGTATCTTCATCATTGTTGTCATATAAGTTAGGGAATCTAGTCCAAGTGTTGAATAACTCCTCATTTAACTCTTCCTCTTCTATGGGAGTTACATTTCCATCCCAATTCGACCTATGATGCATATTTCCAAGTGTATGATCCTTCCAACTCCTCCCAAGAACCTTAGGCTTCCCATGGATTCGAATTTACAAGAGGAGGATGCCATGTGGCACATAATTTCTAGCTTGTGTGGGCCCCACAGCCTCCATGTGTATTCATGAACCATTGCCACTTTGATTTTCTCTTTTATTTAATTCTTTATCTCCTTTATTAAATATTTATTCCATTCTAATGTCCAAACACCATTTATTAGCTCCCTTATTGCAAATCCTCATGTCTCCATCCAACCTAGGGAACTAGTAGGATTGATGGAATTTCCTTATTATGAATTTATTTGAATGGGGATATTATAGTCCTCCCCACCCAATATTTCTTGTCCTTAATCAATTTCAGATTTGGATGCTGCAAAATTTGTTCCTCCTCCCATGTGGCATCTTCGCTTGGAAGATCCTTCCACTGCACCAAGTATTCTTTGATAGTTTTGCTCCTTAACATTCTTTCCCTAGTCTTCAAAAAAATTTCTGAAACAAGTGTGAGCTGACCTTCATCATCCAAAGGAGGAAGTTTTTCTGAAATGACAATTTGTTGACCATTGGATTTTTTGAGACATGAAACATTAAATACATTATGGATTTTACTTCCTTCTGGAAGTTCTAATTCATATGGTACCTCTCCAACCTTCTGAACTACCTTGTATGGACCATAGTATCTTGGTTTTAGCTTTTTTGCTCCCTTATTTTTCAAGGATGTTTGCTTATATGGATGCAACCTCAAATATACCAAATCATTGACCTCAAAGGTCTTTTATTCCCTATGTTGATGTACATATTGTTTTTGTTGATTTTGGGCCACCTGTAAGTTGTCTTTCAAGAGCTTCAAAATTTCTTGGCTCTCTTGCACCCAATATTTATCCTTTGGGGCTCTAATATCACCAAAGATAAGCTCAAAAAAGTAAGTGCATCATAACCATATAATTCTTTGAAATGAGACATTCCTATTGACATATGAAAGGTGGTGTTGTAACAAAACTCACCCAAGTGTAGTGATTTTTCCAATGCTTTTTGCTGCTCTCCCACATAGTTCCTTAGGTACCCTTCCAACCATTGATTCACCCTCTTTATTTGGCCATCAATTTGTGGATGAAAGCTTGTGCTTGGAGTTAACTGAGTGCCCATCAATCTAAAAATTTCTTTCCAAAAAGCACCCATGAATCTACCATCTCTATCACTTACAATGCTCTTGGGGATCCCATGCAATCTGAAGATTTCTTTAAAAAAAATGTCAGCAACTTGTACAACACTAAAATATGATGTAACAGAAAATAAATGAGCAAATTTGGTCAACCTATCCACTACAACATGTATGCAATCCTTTCCCAAATATTTGGGCAAACCTGTGATGCAGTCCATTGAAATACTCTCCCATTTTTGTTCTGGATTGGGCAATGGTTGCAATAAACCAGCTGGGAATGTAAGTTCATATTTGTTTTGCTGGCATACCTTACATTCATTCACATATTTTCAAACATATTCCTTCATCCCCTTCCAAAAAAACCTTTTCCTTAATTCCCTATAATTTTCAAGATCCCCGAATGGCCGGCTAGTGGGGAATCACGTGCTTCTTCCAAAATCTTGTACTTGAGTTGTGAATTTTGAACCAAATAAATTATGCCCTTATAATATATCATCCCATTCAAAATTGTGTAGTTATCATCCCCTTTGACCCCATCTAATAAATTGCAAGCAAATCCATCTTTTGCATATTCAACCATTAGCACGTTTTTCCAATCTTTTGCAATGCCCATGAGAGAGAAAGAAAGTCTTTTAGATAATGCATCAGCTACAATGTTATTCTTTCCTTTCATATATTCAATATCAAAATCAAAATCTTGAATTTTTCTTACCCACTTTTGTTGCCTCTCATTAAGATCTTTTTGGGTGAGGAAGTGCCTTAAACTATTGTGATCAGTTTTCACCACAAACTTGTTTCCCACCATGTATTGTCTAGACTTGGCCAATGCATGCATGATGCCCAACATTTCTTTGTCCTAGATGGAGTAATTATTTTCATGTGGCTGCAAATTTATGCTCTCAAAGGCTATAGGGTGTTGGACTTGCTTTAGGATAGCCCCTATCCCTTCACCTGAAGTATCACATTCCAAAACAAAAGGTTTAGTAAAATCAGGTAATGCAAGTATTGGAAAACTACTCATTACCTCTTTCATTTTTTGGAAGACCTTTTCAGCCTGCTCATCCCACTTGAGTGGAGAAGTCAATTTGGAGAACCCTTTCACAAACTTCCTATAATAGGGGCATATTCCAATGAATCCTCTTAATTCTGTGATGTTTTTTGGTGATGTCCATTCAAGGATGGCCCTTATCTTTTTCATGTGCACTTTCACTCCTTCTTGTCCAATAATGTACCCAAGATACAAGATTTCCTTCATCCTGAATTCACATTTAGACAACTTAGCAAACAAGGACTGTTCATGCAAAATTTTCAGCACAACCTCTAAATGATGCAAATACTCTTCCCAAGTTTTGTTGTAAATGAGAATGTCATCAAAGAAGACAAAAACAAATTTTCTGAGCTGCTTTCAAAAAATCTTATGCATGCATGCTTGGAATTTGGTTGGATCATTAGTTAATCCAAAAGGCATAACAAGAAACTCAAAGTGGCTATACTGGCATCTAAAAGCAGTCTATTGCACATCTTCTTCCTTCATTCGAATTTGATGGTAACCTGATCTAAGATCAATTTTAGAGAAATATTTTTCCCCAAATAGCTCTTCCATGAGCTCATCAATTCTAGGAATAGGATACCTATTCTTGATTTCCTTCTTGTTCAAAGCTCTAAAGTCTATGCACATCCTCAAGGTTCCATCTTTTTTCTTCACCAACACTATTGAAGAAGCATAAGGGATAGAGTTTGGTCTAATGAGTCCCAAATCTAGGAGTTATTGGATGGAATTTTCAATTTCATCTCTAAATTTATTTGGATTTCTATAGGGTGATATTTGGATGGGTTAAGTCCCCTCCTCCAAAATAATGTTGTGCTCAACCCCCCTATCAGGTGGTCTACCATGTGGAAGATCTCTAAAAAAAAATTCATATTTTTGTAGGAGTTGATCTATATCCTTTGGGTGTTAAACAACCTTTATGTTTGGATTGGGGGATGTCATGTGACATTCATCAGCCCATTCAATATCTCCATGCCTCAATATATACCTCATACTATGTGAAGTCACCACTTGATTCGGGTAGGTGTGCTGTCCTCTCACAACCCTTAGTATTCCTTTCGGATCTTGGAATTTCATTTCAAGAATTTGATAGTTTACTATATGCTCCGCTATAGATTACAACCATTGCACCCCCAAAACTAAATTAGTATCAGCAACATCAACCACATAAAATCTATCAAAACAAATATAGTTACATATGTTGTTTTGCAGCTTTCGAACCCATGTTTTGCACTCCATTGTGTTGTGACCTGGAATGACAACCGTGAAGCAATCAAATCGTTCAGTAGGTATCTTCCTTCTCTCCACCATGTCTCCTCCATCTACCAAAATTGAGGTCCTTTGTCCTTGTACCACACTCTTGCATCGAATAGTGTGATAATGAGGCATTGCTGAAAGTACTACCATTCTTACTTTGTCGGGTGAGGGATGATTTTCTTCTTATTTCCCTTCTTCTGTTGTATCATATCCCTTTTCTTGATATGAAATATGAACTTCTTCATCCATACCCCCTTCATACTCATCATTATCAGAAAATACTTCAATGTATTGAGCTTTTCCCTCAATATATTTGTGCCCCAGTTCCCATGGTTGAAAGCATGTGTAGCACAATCCTTTTCTTCTAAGTTCTTCCCTATTTAGTCCCTCTTCCTTATTCTTTTCAAATGCATCATTTTTCCAAGGATTCTTTTCAAATGTATCTCTTTTCCAAGGCTTCTTTTCAAATCTCAAGTTAGGCTTGGGAGGAGAACTTGTTCTAGGAAGCACATTTTGGAGATCTCTAGTCAAGATCATAGCATCCTTTAATGTAGTTGGTTTGTGGGATTTAACTAAACCTCTTAAGGGTTCATCCAAACCTTCAGTGAACAACAATACTATCCTTCCCATAGATACATCAGCCACCTTGACTGATAATTTTTGAAATTCCAACATAGAATCAGCAGGGGTTCCCACTCGCTTCAATTGGGCTAGTTCTTTGAAAGGTAATTCTGGGTCCTTTTGCTCAAATCTCTCTACTACCCTATAAAAAATTCTCCATAAGTATTAACCTGATCATGTACCGAAGTTTTCAGACCATGGAACCACCATTCATTGGCATCTCCTTCTAGATGAAAAATTTCCATTTTTAAGGCATCCTCTTCCACCATTGGATTCAACTAAAATACACATCTAGTTTTTACACCCAAGTGTTAGCAGAACTTTGAGAGAAACCATCAAAGGTAGGAAGTGGAATTTTACCAATAACAAAATTTAATTCTTTGTTTTGTAATAGAGCTCTATTATCCTCCCTCTTCTTGAGTTTGTTTGAGACAGTAAAGTATTGGTCAAATGGTAGAGTCCTTTTGCAATCCTCACTCAACTTTTCCCATTCTTTTACCACTTCATTCATATCAACTTAGGTGTTAGGCTCTTCTTTGGGCACAAGAAATTCAGGTACAGTAGGAATTGGTGTGCTTTGAAATTTATTAGGTCTATTATGGGGTCCTGTGCTTGAAAAAATATTCTCACCCATTGTGTTCTTTCCTTCTGAATGTGAACTATTGCTGCCTCCTATTACTGTTTTGCTTCCATGTTGGCTAGCCATCAATTCAAATGCTTTCATAAGCTGTTGGGAAATTTTATTGGTCATGTATTCAAAGAGGGGTTTTATGAGTTTAATATATTCCTCCTTATCATCAGAGAGTCCCTTAGTCATAGTTTCAACAAGATCTTCTTCTTCTCCTACTTCTTCCTCTTCAACAACAACACCTTCAATTTCAGGTTCTAAGGGTGGTCGCTTATTTGTTTGAATTCTTGTCTTCATGAATGGTTAACCACATCAGGTTCCAATACCATGCTCTGATACCGCTTGTAATTTCCCTTTTTTATTTTTTATTAAAATAATGAAATTTTCAACTTTTTTCCCTAGTTCGACCTTTGACTAGTTTTGAGGTCTAGGTCTCCAAATTGCCCCGAATGATTCCAAATATTCTGAGAAGGTGTCTGAATGATATTAGGACTTGATTATGATGTTTAGATATGATTAGGACCATCAAAGAATTCTTTAAACCCATTTAATATTATGTCCAATGTATGGAACTTTACTACCAATTTGAGGTTCAAATCCCCCTAGGGTAAGGGCTCAAGTTAGCTCTCCAAATGGTATTGAATCCGCTCGAATTTATTAATAGAGGAATGGGAAATCAAGGGGGAATAAACAGGGTCTCAAATATATCTCCATTCAATTAATTTTTTCTGCTACAACACTCTAAAAATCAGAACCAAAATACTAGTTTCAACCTTGGGGGAAATGGCATTTAATCCTCTCCAAATGATATAAAACTGAGCAAGATGACTCCAAAATATTAAGTACAGAACATGGAACTTGTGACACTCATTAATAAAAGTCCATTCATCATAAATACACCAGTGAAACACTCTTCCATTTGAATTCATCAACATTTCATTGGTATACATCAACATAGTGGGGAAATGGTCATTGTTTGCTCACTAATGATCAATTTTACATATATTCACTTGGAATTAGACCTGAATAGTTGTGAATGTGAAGAACAGAGTATATGCATCTTATTACAAAATAAATAGGGCATTAGAAGCTCCTCCAAAGAGTACAATAGCTCACCAAAAGCGCCTCTCTTCAAGGATGAAAAATATGCAAAGAAAACTCGAAATGGTTGGAGGAATGAGATGCACTAGAATAAATCATGATATGTACTATAGATTACACCTGCAAATAAAGAATCCGTTAAATCTTCCATGAAAGTTCTAAATGGCCTTTCCACACACCAACTAGGATGGGAATCTTTCACCCTCGAAATTGGTTAAGGCAAGTAGACTAGTATTCCACTAGCTCTCTTCACAAATGCAAATTCTCAAAATGATCAAAATCCCTTATCTTGGTTGATCCTTGTATTTTATAAACATACTTAGACTTCTAAGGTTCCAAATCCATCCAAATAATCCAATCCAATTCTAATTAGGGAGTGGTTCATGATTTTCCATGTGTCCTCCCCTTCCTAGCCTTCCACCTTCCACCAATTCGAGTAGGAATCCTTTGAGACTCTCTAACTCCCATGAGCAATCTCTTGGATGCTATTTTTAGGCCTGACATGTCATATTCATCATATTTCAACAATCAGGTCTTCAATTTGTCATAGGTGTCATAGCATCTTCATCATTGTTATCATATAGGTTAGGGAATCTAGTCCAAGTGTTCAATAACTCCTCATTTGACTCTTCCTCTTCTATGGGAGTTACATTTCCATCCCAATTCAACCTATGATGCATATTGGGAAGTGTATGAGCCTTCCAACTCCTCCCAATAACCTTAGGCTTCTCATGGATTCAAATTTACAAGAGGAGGACTCCATGTGGCACAAAATTTCTAGCTTGTGTGGGCCCCACAACCTCCATGTGTATTCATGAACCATTTCCACTTTGATTTTCTCTTGTATTTATTTATTTATCTCCTTTATTAAATATTTATTCTATTCTAATATCCAAACACCATTTATTACCTCCCTTATTGCAAATCCTCGTGTCTCCATCCAACCTAGGGCACTAGTAGGATTGATGGAATTTCCTTGTTATGAATTCATTTGAATGGGGACATTACAACCCCTCACTCCACTCATCAGGTAAAACTGATAACTTCTTTTCCACAAATGACAACTCGTGGTTTACCTCATGGGTGGGAACTATTTAATCAGATAGGGGTCGATTCCCTTTTCGCTGGCAGGTCCTCTGAATGGGCCAGCTACTTCAGGGTTCATGTGGTACTCCTCACAATAAGTTCCAGGGCTATGCCCAGGTACTTCCCATAGTTAAGCGGATAGGTAGGAGGAGGAGCTCATGTCTTTGGTTTACATCTTTGTATTTGTTGGTCATCTATATTGAGGAAGCTTTGCTGGGTTTTCTACCCCATGAGGGTTTCCCAGGATAAATCTGTGTCTCTTGTGTTTATGTTGTGCTTGTTGTTTCTTCAGTGATCCTATATATGATATTGTTGTGAAATGAAATGTAATGCTGATATTTTCTATCTTAGCATATTGAATCTTAACATGGTATTAGAGATAACCTGAAGGAAGGCAATGTATGGCACTTACGACACTTGCTTCACTTGTAACAATTTGAAGGTTAGGGTTTTGTATAACAAAAACTAGTCATCATCGAACTTTCACTATAAATCCATTTTGGAAAACGTTCAGGATCTGAAACCTTTATAGGTCATATATAAAATCCCCAGGTACCCTATGTCCAAAGGACACACTCAGATTCATTGTACTTTGTGAGTTATGATCAGTACAAGTTAGGGTTTCTGCCCCTTCTAGATCTCAGTCATAATCAGGTGACCTAGGAGAAAAGGCCATAACTTGGGCTAGGAAGCTCCAAATGAAATGTCATCAAAAGTGACAGGTAGTACACAGAATATACTATCTCAAGAAACATTTTCAGAGGCTGAAGTTGAACCAGTGACACATGGAACACCGTACAAGTTTGCTCTCCTGTTTTATCCCATAAACAGGTCACGTTGCGACACTTGGCATAACTCTCTCTAAGAGAATCCAATTGAGGTCAGAACTATCAGGATGGAAAGATGACAGGTTAGGCTACCACAGTAAATGTTTTCAGACCTTGTGGATTGAAAAGTTTGGAGTTAAACTAGAAACAATCAGGTACATATTTCTTCCAAAACATAATTATTTTTTGAGCACCTTCATTCATGGCTTCCAGAATTTAGGGTTTTGAAGGAAGTTGGAATTTTTTAAGTCTGTGACCACAGTTGGAAGCTCCTCAGAAAAATAAGAGTTTAGAGCCTTAGATCGAACCTTTTGATTGGCCAGAAGGGTGAGCTTCATCAAACCCTATCTCGGTATCCTGTCGAGAAGATCCAGAAGTTTCGAAGGTAGTTTTGAGGGGCCAAATTTTGGAGATTTCAAAATGGAAGTATGCTAGTTTGATCATATCAGCAAGACACATCCCTCCATACATTCAGAAGTGTCAAAGTCAAATCTTGAATTTTTAGGGTTTCTCTGACAAACCCTAATCGAGCTCCAGATCCAGTTTCAGGGGGAGATAAGGCTAAGGCCTTACATATGAAAACTACAAGAAGTCTCGATAGGTATGACTTAAGGAGATACAGGTATACCTTGAAATCTGATTCTTGATTAAGCCCATAATATGTTTGTCTTCATATTATTTAGATTAGTACAATCTTGATTAACGTTAAAATTGTCTTATGACCCTAGTAAAAGTATGTGAATGATAGAAGACATTCATTGATTAGGTCTATATGATTGTACTAATGCACTGTGTTGTTGTATGAGGTTGATGTTGTCTGCTAACAAGATACAAGTACATCACGAAAGACAAATCAAGTTCCATGACCATGACAACATGAAGACAAAGACTCATCCATAATTTTGGATCACATAAAAGTTCTACTTACGAGGTATGTATGACTTTGTTCTATTATGCTTAACCTATGAGATATGAAGGTTCTAGCACATGATCTCTAAATCATTGAAGAGAACAAAGAAGATATTGTTTAGGTATGTTAGACATAACTAAGCAGGTATACTCATCCAAAATGAATAGAAGTTCAAAATACATATAGAAGATCAAGCGGGATGCAACCACACAAAAATGAAAGATAAGTATTTGAGTTGTTATTTGAATCTTTGAAATAGTAAATGATATTGCTTGTAATAGTTGTATGCATATTTGTATTCCTAGAATATATCATGCTAAGTGTAACATTCATATAGCATTGAACAGTATACTACTAATATGCATATGATTGGTAAGTTGGACAAACATTCCATTGTTGATTGTCTAGAATGAAAACTCTTTGCTGACATGCTGAGAGCTGTGCATGCTCTTGAGAGTATGTTCTGGTAGAGATGGAAGGCATCTAGATAGCCACTGTATGCATACAGGATATGGAAAAGTGTTGTGCCAAAGTATTGGTCAAGATAGTTGCATAACTATGTAAATGATATATGTTTGCATAATAGGTTATCATGTCAACATGATTTGATGATTATGAAGTATTACTAATCATGTATTTAATTTTGATTTGTAGGAAAGATCATGAAGAATGATGAACACCGAACAAGCAATGGATGTTCAACAAGAATATTTACAAATCAAACATAATATAGAAGGCTTGAAGATTCTCTTAGAAAGAGGAAGAGAATCATGATGAGATGTTTGCTCCAAGTGGCTAGATAAGACCATTCTCTTAATGGTGTAATTGAACAAGAAGTGTGAATCGGTCTCTGTATGGGTACTCAGGATCGATAGTCATTTGATGAGCTTAATGATCACCATGGGTAATGTGGATACCAACCTTTGCTACAAGGTAGAAGATGGTTTCTATATACAAATGGCATGGATGCAAGAAGGAACTCACCACAGAGTTCAAATGATATTGAGGCTCATATCAGTAGACCCATTTGATGAGAGATGGCACGGATAGATATGCAGAAGATCACTCAATACAGAGTGTGAATGATGTTCAGTCACAGAGGGAGAATTGAAAGCTTCTTGACAAAGCTTGGGCTTTACCAGAAGTAAAGCTGATCCTAACCTTTACCTTAAGGTTATGGATCATACTATTATTGTATGAAGATGATCTCTTTCTGACAGGGAATGAGAAACGGATCATGGAAAGCAAGAAGAAGCTAGCTACAGAGTTCGAGATGAATGATCTCGGATTGATACATTACCTCCTAGGACTAGAAGCATGAAAAGGATCAGAGGGAATCTTTCTCAACCAAGGAAAGTATGCTTTGAAAATCTAGAGAAGAATTGATTTGTTCAAATGTGAAGCCATGGCCACTCTCATGGGTTCGGACTTGAAGTTGTTAGATGATAACTCCTCAAAGTTAGTTGATGTGACTCTCTACAGACATATTATTGGGTCATTGATGTATCTGATGAATACCAGGCCATATATATGCTTTGCTATGAACACCTTGAGTCAATATCTAGTGGAATTTAGATGTGTTCACCTGATAGTTACAAAGCATGTGATGAGGTACCTAAAGGGTACGATAGACTTCGGTCTATGTTGTCCTGGAGATCATGAGTTCAGATTGTATGACTACACAGATGCTGATTGGACAGGAACTGTATCAGACAGGAAGAGCACATCAGGTGGATTTTATTGTCTGGGATCTGACATGATCTCGTGGTCTAGCAGGAAGCAGTCTAGAGTGGCTCTCATCATAGCTGAAGTGAAATATATATATAGTTTCTTTCTCTGCTAGTTGTGGAGTGGTATGGCTTCGGAAGTTGTTATCAGGATTGTTTGACTTAGAGATGGACTCCACTGTGATCCTGTGTGATAACCAGAGTTTTATCAAGATGACAGAGAATCTAGTGTTCCATGATAAGTCAAACCGCATAGAGATCGGATATTTTTATATACTGGATATGGTGTAGAAAGGAGCTATCAAGCTCGAGTATGTGAGCACTAACGAGCAAGCTGCTGATGTATTGACCAAACCTCTGTCTCAAGAAGAGTTTGAGTATTTTCGAGACAAGCTTGGTGTAGTTCAGAAGGACCCTCCTTTAAAGGGGGAGTGATATGGTCGATAATGAAGCTACCTGTTCTAACGATGAGGAGGTTTCCTATTCCGACAATGAGGTCGAGGAAATGGTCCTTAGACTTTGTCTAAATGGATGATAAGAAGATTGTATCATCCGTGGACTTCAGTCCTAAAGTGATCTGTAGATAGATGTCTTTATGAGCAAGAGGATTGCATCATCCGTGGACTTCAGTCCTAAAGTGATCCGCAGACAGATGTCACCGAGAGTAAGAGGATTGTACCATCCATGTACTTCAATCCTGAAGTGATCCGTAGATAGATGTCTCCAAGAATGTGGTCCCTAGTGGACAAGGGGATTGTATCATTCCTAGACACATGTCCTAAAAGAGATCCGTAGACATATGTCTCGGACAATGTGGTCCCTAGTGGACGAGAGGATTATATGATCCCTGGACTTCAATCCTAAAGTGATCCGTAGACAGATGTCTCTGAGAATGTGGTCCCTAGTGGATGAGGGGATTGTATCATCCTTGGACACATGTCCTACAAGAGATACATAGACATATGTCTCCGAGAAAGTGGTCCCTAGTGGATGTGATAAGATTGCCTCGTCCCTGAGCATTTGGTTCAAAATGTACATCATAGGATTGCATCATCCCTGAGGTTTTGGTTCAAAATGTACGTGATAGGATTGCATCATCCTTGGACTTATGTCCTAAAGTGATAGGGATTGGTCATCCTGTAAGTGGATCGGGATTGCATCGTCCTTGGACTTATGTCCTAAAGTGATAAGGATTAATCATCCTGTAAGTAGATTGGGATTGCATCGTCCCTAGACATGGTGAGGTGTCTTAAAGTGATAAGGATTAATCATCCTGTAAGTAGATTGGGATTGCATCGTCCCTAGACATGATGAGGTGTCTTAAAGTGATAAGGACTAATCATCTTGTAAGTTGATTCAGGATTGCATTGTCCCTAGACATGGTGAGGTGTCGTAAAAGGATAAGGATTGATCATCCTATAAGTTGATCTGGATTGCATCGTCCATAGACATGAGATATGTCTTAAACTGAGAGGGACTGATCATCCTGTAAGCGGATCAAGATTGTATCATCCTTGGACCTATGTCCTAAAGTGAGAGGAATTGATCATCCTGTAATTGGATCATGTGTGCTGCAAGATGACGATGTTGCTGATCGTGATGATCTAGATGATGATGCTGCTGATCATGATGATCTAGATGATGATGCTACTGATCATGATGATCTAGATGACGATGCTATTGATCGTGATGGTCTAGATGACGATGCTGTTGATCGTGATGATCTAGATGATGATGCTGCTGATCATGATGGTCTAGATGACGATGTTGTTGATCGTGATGGTCTAGAGGATGATGGTTCTAATCATGATGATTGTGTGATGACGATGTTGATGATCATGTGATGACGATATTGATGATCATGTGATAACGATGCTGATGATCGTGAGGATCCAGATGTTGATGTTGCTGTAATTGTTCGAGTGATGCAGAAGATAAAGACTCAGTACTAAAGATGTTGATGTTCCAGTATTGAAGATATTCCAGTAACTGCCTGAGTTACTGATGATGTTGAGAAAGCTTCCAATGATTTATAGATGTATCATGTATGATGTAGATGATGACTCTATGCTTGTGCAGATGTTGTTATAATATCCTTCTCGTTAAGGGGGACTGTTGAAATATTGTAACTTCAAAGAATATTATATTTGTACTTTATTATTCGGGAGATGTTTCAATCCTCCGTGAAGACCTTATTGTATATCTGGAGATGTTTATTCCTCCGTCGGAATGCAATAACTTGGGTTATTAGACTTCCCTAGTGGAGGTCGGCCCTGCATGTGTTATGTGGGTCAAAGGGTTATTAGACCGCCCTTGAGGGGTCGGTCCAGTCAGTTGTAATGGGGTTTTTAACCCAGTGGTAAAGTTGGGGCTGACCTAGTTAATATAAAATACAAGTCGGAGATGTGTATAAATAGAGGAGGTGTGTTCCTCATTTAACACACTTCTATCACTCAGAAAGTGGCGCACTTGTGAGAGAGAGGTCTGCTATGGAGTAGGAGGAGCTCATGTCTTTGGTTTACATCTTTGTATTTGTTGGTCATCTATATTGAGGAAGCTTTGCTGGGTTTTCTACCCCATGAGGGTTTCCCAAGATAAATCTGTGTCTCTTGTGTTTATGTTGTGCTTGTTATTTCTTCAATGATCATGTATATGCTATTGTTGTGAAATGAAATGTAATGTTGATATTTTCTGTCTTAGCATATTGAATCCATCCAATACTATCGATCAATACCATGGAGCATATAATACTATGGGATAATACAATATACTAACAAAGTAAAGAGAAGGGTCGGCACACATTCCTAACACAATTTAGACAAAAATTGAAATTGACAAATATTTGTTTTGAAAATAAATTTGAAAAATTATCCCTTGGGTTAAATTTTTGCCCCTAAAATATTCCTTGGTTTTGGGGTAGGTGAAGGAGTAGGGGAGAGAGAGAGAGAAATAGAGTGAGAGGGGGGATTAGTAATGGTCAGGGAGAGAGAGGGGGGGGGGGTTAGTGATAAGGGGAGGATTAGAGAGAGAGAGAGAGAGAGAGAGAGAGAGAGATGGTTGCCATGGTTAGTGGTATAAGGGGAGGGTCATGGTGGTTAGGGTTAGGGGGAGTAGGAGAGAGATATATAAGGGAATATGTGTAGGAGAGTGAGTAGTGGGGGGGTTCGGGTAGAGAGAGAGAGAGAGAGTGGGTGTGGTTAATGGTAAGGGGGATGGGGATTAGAGAGGGAGATAGGGGGGTTAGGAGTAGGCAGAGTAGGAGAGAGTGTGGGGATTAGGGGGGTGAGGATTTGTGATGTTTAGGGTAAGGAGAGGAGGAGAGAGAGAGTGAGAGAGTGGGGTTATGGGGGGTGATTAGGCATAGGGGGAGGAGGGAGGTAGAGAGAGAGAGAGGGAGATCTGGGAGGGGGTTAGTGATTTTGGGAGGATGACGGAAGTGAGAGAGAAAGGGGGTTATATGGGGAGAGAGACGGAGGGAGGTTGGGGTCGTAGGAGGTGAAATATAGAGAGGTGGGGTGAGGAGAGACATAGAGAGAGGGTATGGAGAGACATTTAGGGGGATGATGAGAGAGATATAGAGATGTGGGTTAGTGGCAGGGGGAGGATGAGAGGGGTTAGAGAGAGGGAGAGAGAGTAGGGTGGGGGTTAGAGATGAGAGGGGTTATGGATAATGGGAGAGAGAATTTGGGTTAGAGAGAAAGAGAGAGGGTGGGGTTCAGAGAGGTGGGGTGTTCATTACAAAGGGATAGAAATGGAGGATTAGAGAGAGAGAGAGAGAGATATGTGGGAAGGGAGAGAGTGACGCGGGTAGTGTGGGAGGGATAACTTAGGAGAGGGAGAGATATAATGGCTAGGGTGGAAGGTAAGGATGGGGATATTGTTGGAGGGATATATTGGGAAAGGATGGGAGGGAGAGATATAGGTAGGGTGTGAGAGATAGATAGGTAGATATGTAGAATGGATAGATTGGGAAATGATGTGAGGGAGAGAGAGGGGTAGGGTGTAAGAGATCGATATCCCTTAACACTGTATAGTTGATTATTGTAAGTACTCATCCTACAAAAATGTTAAGAGGGTTATAGGAATGGTTTGATAGACTTATCCAAGACAAGCTCTGCTACATACAAGGAAATCATACAAATTGGTCTATAGACCTAAGAGCTTCACTGGTCTAGTTATGATGACAATATTCATCAAAACTGTCTTACCACCTAACTTAACGAGATTTCACAAGGCCCCTAAGGGAGGAAAAATTATACCATCATAGGCCCTCCACTTGTCTGTTAATGGAACAAGTGTGGGAAAGACTTTATGTTTCCCTATCAATACTATAGATGGTTTAGTTTATTTAACTCACCCCCCAGAACATTAACGATTGGCATCTAGGAGATAAATCACATAGTAGTGTGAGGAGATAAACCATTTCAGGATAGGGTTCCTAGAAATCCAAAATTATGTTGGAAGAGAGTAAGGAAATATAACACATAGATGTTTATTAATGTGTGCATGTTATTTTTGAAAAATAGAGCACATGTGTTAGTAATGCATGCACATTTTTAATTTCAAAAAATAATGATGTGAATTACGTTTTCCACCTATGTGATTGATGGGTTGTCCACTTTCGTTTTAGGTTCGGATTGTCAAACCTATAGGTTGGGCATGCAAATAACAAAACACATCCATTTTTTTCATTTTCCTATTTTTCAACCTTTGATCTACATATGCTCTATGTGTTTGTTGCGAATGAAATTGCACACACTTATAGAGATCTGTGTGTAGATTTCAAATATATATATTATCGAGGAAGACAATATTGCATTATATTTTTTTATTCATTTTTATTTGGTAATATATCAAATTTATAAAAAAAAATAGGTCTCTTATTTTCTTTGTAACTTTGAATGGTTCGCCTATTTTTAAAACGTAAAAGAACCCGCACAAGTATAGACAAAGGCCTACACACTAAAAAAAAAAGTTGTGCTAAGACCCGCATAGCAGGGCCACCTTCTCATTCTAGTGCTTCATTGATTTTCTTAATTTGAAATAAAATGTAAAATCAACATTAAATATTATAGAAAAATGGAGTCACAGAAGAACTTCCTATTATCTACAACTTTTGAAAGCCAAGATTTCAACTAGCATTCAAGCACATAATAACAAGCTCACACAACAAGCCGTCAAGAAGAACATACTGGAAGGAACATGTTCACTCTTATAATGGGTATTTATACATAATGAAGGAGGTTGCAGTGGTTACACCTACAACAACTAATCACTCATTAACCTCTCTTTTCATTAGGATGTATAAATTTATGCACTTTATAATATAATATTCCATATGCAAGATGACTATTACAATGGCCTAAAGGCCCACCCAACATCTCACCCACCTGAAAATTTTTCTTCACCCCAAAGCAAACAAAGAAGTGTGCAACAACATCTTGGGCCTCTACTCCTACAAAGTAATCCTTTTGGTGTATCAACCATGCATACTAGTCTACATAGGTAACTCATCTAGCACAACTTCCAGTTGGATAGGAAGGCACACTTGTACAGGGCTCTATAATAACTTGTTACTCTTCATACTCTATCTTCAATCTAGTAATGGTCGGTTGAAGTCTCACCCTCTCTCTAACGAGGTTGAATACCCTCGCTACTAGGAGGTATTTTTCTTGAAATACTCACCCTTTTATCATCTAGACTACTTTCCCTCATCTCAGGAATAAGTAATTTGGATCTTTAACTTTCCTTAACATTTCTCTACCTTCTAGCTTCTGAGGTCACAACCCAGGAACTGCTTCTACAATTCTGCACCTAGGGGGGGGGGGGGCTCACGTTCAGTTGTTCTTTGCATCATCATCTTATCATTAAGCTATTTTCTATGTATTTGTGTGATGTATTTTCTTGAATGTCATCTTCATCATTTGAGGATTGATAATGTTTGCAAGTTTAATTATGAAAGTTGTATACTACGTGTGATCATGTGATTACTACTGGTCATGGCCCATTGCTTTGGACTTGAATCGACTTACAAAAGTTGGCTAGAGAACAACTTGAAATACAATGGAAGCCTGACCAATTCCATATGATTACAGGATCAATGCTTTGAACGTTTACATAAAACATGCATTAGATCACAATTTTTAAATACCTACAAGAGGAAAGAATACATTGTTCGACATACGTATTGGTCGATGGGTCGATGGTGTTTTTTTCATGGATGGAATGTTAGTGCATTGGCCAAAAGACTGAGAAACTCAGTGAACAGATATTGTATGCATGATTTAGTCAACTGTCCCGGTAAAGTGTTTAATCAAAACGTTTTCTTTAGGATGTATACATTTATGCACTTTATAATATAATATTACATATGCATGATGACTATTACAAGAGCCTTAAGGCCCATCCAACAACTCTACAATTTTTTTATTGAAATTTTTCATTGTTTGCATACCAAACCCATGGCCTAATGCAAACATATGCATTATATTTTAGAAAAAAAGTAAAATACCAATCATAGAAGAAGACCAGTTTCTTGGAGTTATACTAATTTTTAGAAATACAATTTATATATTTTGGAAGGTGACTCACTTGTCTATGTTTCATATTTTTACACGATGTTCTAAGAATTTGTGCGGGTATCTGTAATATTTATTTTTAGTGACCATATTTATGTTTTTCCAGGTTTCCATTGCAACTAACATGCCATAATTGAGTAGCATTGCATTGCACTAGCTCATTTAGAGATCCTCAAAACCTTAGAATAGAAGAAGCATACTATGTTTATCGTGGGTTAAATTTGACGAACACTCCTACCCATCATGTAAATTTTTTATGTTGATTTTCTTTGTAAAATTGCCCTTTGCATGACATTGGATATTTATTTTTTGCTATCAATTACTTAATGTAACATATATATGTTTTTCTTAATTACCATTATGTGTGTGATAATTATTCATGCTATTGTACCATTTACTATTGTATCAAATCCTTGTTTGTTATGTTTCTGATATTATAGTTATCATATCAACGTGCTAGATTAAGTTTGGAAGCTTTACCACTAGATTGTTTTTGGGATCATATCTAGGTGAACTGCTTTGGGGAGTATCTTTCCTACAAGGCACCACTCAATCCAACTTATCTAAATTATATTCAACAAAAGGTCAATGACAATATATATTGGGGGGAGGGCGCTATCTATGATAATGCAGAGTGATGCAAACACTAAATACTCAAAACATTGAATAAAAATAACATAAGGAAAACTTAGTGTGATAGAGATAATTGCTTTGATTAGGTTGTTCCTTTACAATAGGGATGGAGGAACATCTAAACTTCTCTACATAGATACATCTATTATTTATCTCTTCATGGAAAAAGAGTCAATTGACTTGTTTTAATTGACTATTTGTTGTAATTTTTAACTTCAATCCATGATCAACCCACTAAATATCTGCATACATCAATAGCTAAGGATCAACAATGACTCTAAGATACAAATGCACTTTCTTTTTCACTAGGAGGAGACTCAAATTAATCCATTAATCGGGTTATTGGTTGAATGCAAAAGGAACAAGATTTTCTTGTGTGCATTGTTTTGGTTTGTCTTAAATTCCTAAGAAGTGGTCTTCAATCATTGATAAACATTATTCATCATGGAGTTTATTGTCTCCATTTTGTTCCCCATGAGTTTACATGGAAACTATTTACATATACATGGAAACTAGGTGAGAGACAGTGATAGGTAGTGCCTTAACCCTCAAAACTCTGCATAAAATAATACTCAAACAACTCAAAATATCTAATAACTATTTATAAAATCCCACTCCCTTACTTTTACATCCAAACAATTAAATACACTATAAAAAATCTAGAAGAATGTGTTCCTTACTACTACATCGAAAGAATTAAATACAGTCTAAACAACCTATAATAATGGCTTAGAAAACTACAAAATTAGACTATGTAACTTCTCAGAACTTAGTCATTTAATCATAATGTTTTGTCATTTACTTAGAGAATGTTTTGGAGAATGCTATCACATAGAGGTGTTAGCAACAATAAGTTTCTTTGTTCTCCCCATGCTATGTCATAAATTTCAAATAGATTTTTTAACTAATGATTCATCCCTTAAGACATGTTCATGTTTCTCCTTCTAATTTCATGAACATCGAACTAAGAAATAGAGAATTAATTATAATGATTTTTTTAACCATCAAAGAATGATAATGTTGCATATTGCAAGACATTCAACAACACATTTTCTCTTAATTTATTGAACTAGTGAACATAACAAATCCACGAAAAATTAAGATACCAACATTGCATGAAACATGGCTACAAACATTATTCAAAGAGTAGCACCCATCAACATATATAATTTATAACATACATAGTAGGGCTACCAAGCATAAATAAACACTAGTATTTACATCCTTTTATGATTTTTCAACTAATGGTTATTTAACACATTGTAATCTAATCTTGGTTAAGGGATTAGGGTTGTAATCTAAGTCGGGTTAATTGAGTTAGACTTTCTAAATATCATGAAATATCTAAATATTTCATTATGAATAGTCAAATTAATACAATGAAGATGATAGAGGTGCGAGGCTTTATGTTAAGCTAGTTTTCTTGGTTAACGCTTGATAGCCCACATTCAGAAACTAGGGTTGCAAGAACTATTTGTATAGTGAGCCATCCCCTATTTGTGCTTGTTGAGGCAGAGAATGCCCGTCTCTTTCTCTCTGTACCAACCGTAGATCTAACGGCAATGCGCTGCTGAAGGCAAAGTTTGCATTTTATGTGGACACTTAAATTACATTACGATGAAGTTGCGTGATTAAATTCAAACACTTTACCTTAAATTATGTTACTTTATTTGACAAAGTTGCACCACGAAATTCAACAAAAGAACAAACTTTACATTACGTTATTGGATGACGTTGCACCATTAAATTTAACAAGAATTTCAAACCCTTTTACGTTATTGGACAAAGTTGCGCCATGAGATTTAACAAAACAACCTCTGCAAGCACATAGAAATAAATGTATAAGTTCATAAACTAGGTATAGGTTGCGTAGGTTACCTTATAGAGCTTGCATTAGTATGTAGGGACTTTATTACTTTATTGAATAAAGTAACATCATTAAATTCAGCAATAGTTTCAGCAATTTATGTTACTTTATTGGATACGGCTGCGACACTAAATTCAACAACGCAATCTCAAGTACATAGAAATAAATGCAATCTTTTCTAGATATATAGTTTTTGCACCTTGCCCATCATTATTTGACATTTGTTGTGAACTTGTTTTGATTTTGTTGCCTCTCTTTTTTATATCAACAAGGACAGATGACACCTAATGTTTAGAAATTTAATATATACATGTGGGCTTCCATGAATGGTAACCAACAAAGTTGGCATAGGAAACAATACACTCTTATTGAAAAAAACTTTAAAACTATAAAGATATTAATTACGTTTGAATCAATGACGGCTTGTTTCAGTCTTTTAAGAGATGGCCCACATCTACTTTATAATACTCACCGTTGGTCATTCAAAGTGTCTTAGGCGGCGCCGAATCAGTGCTGTCTGGAATGTGTAAAGCTTTATCACTGTCCGCATGTTTATTTTGGTAGCAGTAAAAACGCATCTATCGCAACTTACAAATTACAAGTCATTAGATATAAATGTTAACTACCGTGTTCTCATAACTTTGAAAGGGTTTTTACTAAGTTATATCATAATTATAAATCAATTTTGTAAATTATACATATATATATATATCAATTGAGCGTAGATTAGGTGGTTGGAAAGATTCTTTTGCATCCTAGTTTAAATCTAACTTTATGATACTTGTTTTTTAGAATGTATATCTTTAATGGATATATTTCTTATCAGACTTTGATTCTTCAGAATATCAAGTGTTACCATTCTGTAATGAAGAAATATATATATGTGTGTGTGTGTTTAATTTTATTTATTTTAGTGTATTAAAGGCTTCATTAAAATTGATAACTTAAATAAAGTTAATATTATCATTCCTAAAACTAAAAATTATTTCTTTTTATATTTATTATTATTTATTTTCATAATTTTTTTTTAGAAATTATATAAAAAAATCTAAATGAAATATAAAATGAAAATGGATATAGAAAAAGTAGAAATAATATGGAATATATTTCATCTTTCTTCTCAACAATAACTCGACAATACATCAAATGGTTAGTGGTAGAACTCTTAGATGCAATTGTCTTCTCTCCACCTATTTACTTATTTATTTTCCATATTATTTATATTAATAAAACTAACAAACTTATAAATAAGTATTGTTTAATAACCGGTTGAAAAAAAAAATATTGTTTAATAACAAGTTTACGTGTACAAAACCAACCCCATATGGCTTCATTAAATATATTGTCATTAAGATGTGTACAAATAAACTTCGAGTTCGCCCATTTTAATATATGTTTTTTTTTTTAAATTAGGTTTACTTTAAAGTTGGGTTTTTTATTAGTTAATATTTTTTGGAATTTTAATTATTTATATTTTATTTAAAATATATATATTTAAATAAATATTAAAAAAACCTTCATAATAATAATTAACTTTAAAATGTTATTAATTAATTCAAAATTTTAAAAAGTAAAAAACATTATCTTTAAAGACCTTTTTATTATGATGTAAATATACAATGTAGAACGCCAAGATGTTGAACCTCTACAGAAAACACTTTCAAATCAAACAAGGCTGCATAGAAGCATAACCTGCGGCCGTTGCAAGTACATCTTGTGCGAATCTTGTTGTGGGAAAGTAAAGCTGGTAACGAGAGCTTATTTTTCTGAAGTTTAGCATTCATTTAGTTAAAGTTTTTTTTCCTGAAATTAGCTTGAAGTTAAGTAGTGGTGACTGTATTTAAATGAATTGAAGTGTGTATCAAAGAATCAACTATGCCATCACAAATTATATATATGTCCTCACTTTATATATAATAGATTTTATGTTTCAAAAAGTAAATAAAAGAAGTTTAATAAAAATGTATAGAAGTAAAAATGTACAAAAGTAGGTATAATTAATTAGTTTTATAATATTATAAAAATTTAAATTTGATTAATAATTAATTTTTTTAATAAAATATAAAGTTTAAAATAAAAATAACTTAGTGGCAATGTCTTTATTGAGCTTTAGTTTATTAGAGAATATAACGTGTGATACTGCATCAAATTTTTATTATATCTTTGTTGTTAAAGAAATTGAAAATAAGATTGAAAATATTGAAAATAAGATTAAACAAGTACTTCAAACTAATATTGTGAGTTAACAACAATTCTTTATGTCTATAAGATAATGCTGCCACATTTTTAAAGCATGAATAATTGAAGTTGGATCTAAATCATGAGTATCATAATTTTTCTCATGGACTTTCAACTTCCTAGATTCATAGCATATCATAGATATTCTTGCATCAAAACTTATCCAAGTCTTTCCTTTCTTGCGGCTGCACATACCGCAAAGTCCTTATCCTTTCAGTATGAGACCTTTAGTTAATAGATCCTTTAACTTTTGGAAACTTTCTTGGCAATTTTGTGACCACATAAATCTTGTTCCTTTCGTTTGAAGTGATCACGTGATAGGATAGATAACTTTGAAAATCCTTTAATAAATCTTAGATAGGGCACGCCCTTTGGCAGTAGCCAATCCATAATTTCCTTTACCTTTTCCAAGTCTATTGCTAACCAATCCCCCGAGATACTGTGACCCAAGTATTGTACCTACTTTTGATGAAATTCACATTTTTTGAAATTTGTGTAGAGTTGATGCTCTATAAGTGTTTGCAATACCAATATGAAATGTTCCTTACATGCTCTTTTTCATCATTATAATATATCAATATATCATTAATAAAAATCAACACAAACTTATCTAAATACTTGCTAAACACAGTATTCATTAGACACATAAATGTAGCAAGTGCATTTGTAAGTCCAAAATAATGACAACAAATTTGTAGTGGTCATATCATGTTCAGAAGGCTATTTTGTAAATGTTTTCATCTTTTAATCCAATCTAATGGTATCCCGACCTCAAATTTATTTTCCAAAACACCTTGGCTCCGCCTACTTGGTTAAACAAATCATTAATTCTATGTAGGAGATGCTTATTTTTAATGGTCATGTTGATTAGTTGAAGGTAGGAAATGCATAACCTGAAGGTTGCATCCTTCTTCTTGACAAACAATATTGGTGCTCTCCATGGGGACACACTTGGTCGAATGTAATGTTTTTCCAATGGCTCTTGTAGCTGCATTTTTAATTTTTTCAACTTTGACACACTCATTTGGTACAAATATTTTGACACCAAAGCAGATATGAGCACCAAATCAATTAAAAAATATATGTCTCGCTTAGGAGTTAGACCAAGAATTTATGCAAGAAATACATCTTGGAATTCCTTTAGAACTTGGTAATCTTCAACTAATGGTTTATCCTTGTTGGATGATGTATCAAACAACTCTATAGTATACAATTGGAAGCCCTTCCTAGCACATGTGTTCATCTGTAAGGTTGAAATACACCTCACAAAAACAACTCTAGGTATTCCTTTTATGGTTCTTGTTATTCCTTCTTCATCTAAACATGTGAAATTTTTCTCAAAATTGTTCAATATTACCTTGTGGCCTTCTAGCCAATCCCTACCTATTAACACACAATAAGAGCCTAATGGTAGTACTTTCAATTCAAACCAAATATCTAGTCCATTCATTTCAAGCAAAAAACTATGTACTAGATCAATTACCTTTCTTTTTGTTTTTGCGGCTAGTTGTACGAGCCAAGCCTTTAGATGTTTTGTCTTTCTTAACTTACAATATTCCACAATGAGAGGGGAAACATAAATGAGACTAGATCTAGGGAACATAAGCATAGATATAGTTCTTTTTGAGGTCTTTCCAGTGATTTCACCATGTTTGATTGATGTTCTTCCTACCGATTCTCTAGTGCAGCATAGATTTTTTGAATGCTTTTGCCAATATCACCTATTGTGGAAGCCTCTTGTAGAGTATACATGATCCTAATGGTGATGTTCTGTTCAGGAGAGTTTTTCAAAATATGGGGCTCACCACATCCCCAACAAGTCAAGTGATGCTTAGTTGGTTCATTTGGCCTTCTGTTTCCAAAACTCTTGGATTGATCCCCATTTTGATTTGTTATCCAATTTCTGAAACTATTTCCTTGATACTTGTTGTTCATGTTCTTGAAAGGTGATGGGTTTAAACTCTTCTTGCACTAGTTGAATCTATCATGTTTCTTTTCCTAGCATCCTCTTGGAGTTTCAACTCTCTACTTGTACTATTCAGAGCATAATGTGGCCTTTCACAAAGTTTCTTCAAGTGTCTTATGATTCACAAATTTAATCCTATCCTTATAGGACGGTGATAAATAGCTCAGGAAATGTTGAATTTTCACCTTGTCACTATTTATATATGGTACATATCACAGTAGTTCCAAGAACTTGTTGATTAATTCCTCCATGGTCATCTATCCTAATTTTATTTCATAAAATTCCTTTGTTTTCTGTTCAAAGTAACTTTCAGATAGGATACATGACACCTAATGTTTATAATTTTTTTTCTAATTTTGATTATTTATATTTTATTTTTAAAAAAATATATTTAGAAAATATTAAAAAAGCTTTATAATAAAAATTAACTTTAAAATAGTATTACTTCATTAAAGATGTAAAATGTAAAAAACATTATCTTTAAAGACTTCTTTATTTTGATGTAAATATACAATGTAGAATGTGGAGATGTTGAACCTCTAAAGAACACACTTTCAAATCAAACAAGGCTGCATAGCAGCATAACCTGCGGCTGTTGCAATTACATCTTGTGCAAATCTTGTAGTGGGAAATTAAGGCTGGTAACCGAGAGTTTATTTTTTCTGAAATTAGCATTAAGTTGGGGAAAGTTTATTTCTCTGAAATTAGCATTAAGTTAGGTAAAGTTTATTTTGTTTAAATTAGCATTAAGATAGGTTAAGTTTATTTTTTTTTGAAATTAGCATTAAGTTGGGTACTGGCAATTGTATTTAATTGAATTGTGTATCAAAGAATCAACTATGCTATCACTATATATATGTAATCATATTATATATAATAAATAAATAAAATAAGTTTAGTAAAAATGTATAAAAATTTATAGAAAGTAAAAATGTATTAAAATGTATAGAAGTAAAAATGTAAAAAATAAATAGTTTGATAATATTATAAAAAATTTAAAAATTATTAATTATTAATTTTCTGAATAAAATACGAAGTTTAAAATAAAAATAAGTTAGTTGTAATTTCTTCATTGAGCTTTAGTTCATTAGATAATATAATGTGTAGTACCATGGAGTACTGCCAAATTTTTATTTGTTTGAAATTTCATATGATCATTGTAATTTTATATATCCTTTTTGTTAAAGAAATTGAAAATAAGATCAAACAAGTACTTCGAACTAATATTCTCAATTAACAATAATTTTTTTATGTCTATAAGATAATGATGCCACATTTTTAAAGCATCAATAATTTAAGGTGGCTCTAAATTATGTGTAGCATAATTTTTCTCACGGGATTACAACTTCCTAGATTCATAGCATATCACATGATATTCTTGCATCAAAACTTATCCAAGTCCTTCCTTTCTTGCGCCTTTGCGTACTACAAAGTCCTTATCTTTATCTATATTTTTTTGTACAATGGAGTTTTAGTTAATAGATCCTTTAACTTTTGGAAAATTTCTTGGCATTTTTGTGACCACATAAATCCTGTTCCTTTCCTTTCAAGTGATGTGATATGATAGCTAGATTTGAATATCCTTGAATAAATATTAGATCGAACCCATCCTTTGGCACTAGCCAATCCATAATTTCCCTTACCTTTTCCAGGTCTACTGCTATCCCATCCTCCAAGATAATGTGCCCCAAGTATTTTACCTACTTTTGATACAATTCACATTTGTTGAACCTTGTGTAGAGTTGATGCTCTCTGAGTGTCTGCAATACCAATCTCAAATGTTCCTAATGCTCTTTTCCATCATTAGAATAGATCAATATATCATCAAAAAAAATAAACATAAACTTATCCAAATACTTGTTGAACACAGTATTCATTAGACACATAAATGTAGCAGGTGTGTTTGTAAGTCCAAAAGGAATGACCACAAATTTGTAATGGTCGTATCATGTTCAAAAGACTATTTTGTAAAGTTTTTCATCTTTTAATCTAATCTGATGGTATCCCGACCTCAAATTTATTTTCGAAAACACCTTGGCTCCTTCTACCCAATTAAACAAATCATTAATTCTAGGTAGGAGATGCTCATGTTTAATGGTCATCTTGATTACCTGAAGGTGGTCGATGCATAACCTAAAGGTTCCATCCTTCTTCTTGATAAACAATATTGGTGTTCTCCGTGGGGACACACTTTGTCAAATGTAATGTTTTTCTAATAGCACTTGTAGCTGCATTTTTAATTTTTTCAACTCCGACACACTCATATGGGACATATGTTTTGACATTGAAGCAGATCTGAGCACCAAATTGCTTGAAAATCTATGTCTTGCTTAGGAGGTGGACCAAGAATTTATGCAAGAAATACATCTTGGAATTCCTTTAAAACTTTGTAATCTTCAATTGATGGTTTATCATTGTTGGATGATGTGCCGAACAATTGTATAGTATACAATTTGAAGCGATTCCTAGCACATTTGTTCATCTGTAAGACTGAAATATGCCATACAAAAATAACTCTAGGTATCCCTTTTATGGTTCTTGTTATTCCTTCTCCATCTGAAACTTTTCTCAAAACAGTTCACTATTACCTTGTGGCCATGTAGACAATACATGCCTATTAACACATTGTAAAATCCTAATGGTAATACATTCAATTTAGCCCTAGTATCTAGTCCATTCATTCCAAGCAAAAAACCGTGTACTAGATCAATTACATTTCTTTTTGTTTCGGTGGCTACCTGTACGAGCCAATCCTTCAGACGTTTTTTATTTCTTAACTTACAAGATTCCATAATGAGAGGGGAAACATCAATGAGACTAGATCCAGGGTCAATAAGCATAGATACAATTCTTTTTGAGATCTTTCCTTCGATTTCCACCATGGTTGATTGATGTTCTACTTGCCAATTCTCTAGTGTGACATAGATTTTTTGAATGCTTTTGCCAATAACACATATTGTGGCATCCTCTTGTAGAGTATACATGGTCTTGATGGTGATGTTCTGTTAAGGAGAGTTCCTGAAAATATGGGGCTCACCACATCCCCAACAAGTCAAGGGACCCTTAGCTGGTTCATTTGGCCTTCTATTCCCAACACTATTGGATTTATCCCATTTGGATTTCTTAGTTGATTTCTAAAGCAGTTTCCTTCATACTCCCTGTCCATGTTCTTGAAAGCTACTGGTTTGAAACCCTTCTTGCATTGGTTGAATCTATCATGTTTCTTTTCCTACCATGTTCTTGGAGTTTCAACTCTCTACTTGTACTATTCATACCATAATGTGGCCTTTCACAAAGTTTCTTCAAGTGTCTTATGATTCACAAATTTAATCCTATCCTTATACGACAGTGGTAAATAGCTCAGGAAATGTTGAATTTTCACCTTGTCTTCATTTATATATGGTACATATCGCAGTAGTTCCAAGAACTTGTTGATTAATTCCTCCATGGTCATCTATCATAATTTTATTTCATAAAATTCCTTTGTTTTACGTTCAAAGTAACTTTCAAATAGGTATTGTTTCTTGAAGTCCTTCCACACTACCTTATTTTCTTTCATCCCTTTAACTAGCTTCAAATCCTACCACCATATAATGGCTTTCCCAGTTAGATTATATATGGCCATGTGGGATTTCATATTACTAGAGTAGTCATAAATGTGTATTTTGACATCCCCAGGAACCAAGCCTCTATTTTAGCTTTGTTTTTGGAGTCTCCATTGAAATTTGGGGGTCTGATCTTTGGAACTCCCCAACTAGCTAATCTCCTAGTACTTTCTTTCCTCTTCGATCAGTTGTCCCACTTTGTATCTTTACTAGAATCTATACTTTCAACGTCATGTTTGTTAGCAGATTTTTCCTTCTTATCAACACTCTCTTTTGAGTTTTATGGTAGCTAAAAGTTTTGGGGTGTCTCACTAGTCTTCTATTTCTTAATTTAAGAAATATTGTGCAGTAACACTTCATTTATTTCATTATGCTTTGTGATTGCTTTCATAAGCTTTTTGTTATCCACCCTGTTGCTCTTTATCTTATCTATGAGGCTCCTCATGGTCTCTAAGACCTCAGTTGGCGTACTAGGCTCATTTATGTCGTTAAGTTCAACTACTAATTCATCTTCAGGTTTTCACAAATTGTTGTCTTCCTGTAGATTATTTTCATTTCCCATCAATGCTAACATGACTTTTCTTTACTGTTGTTTATGTATAATTTTCTATTTATATAAATATGGTTCCATGTTTTATACAAAAGATAAGTATTTCAGCAATTAATTTTTATAAGTTCATGGAAAGCAAAAGTGTTGCAGAGCCCAAAAGGCCCTAAGAATTGTAACCTACAGCTATGATGCCATATTTAATGCCCCTTAACATCATAACTATTTTTTCTTTATCGTATTAACATGGATCGTTATTGTCATTGTCGTAATAAAATCCTTATGTCACTCGGTTGCTTCGCGAGTTGTGACTATAGAAGTAACATGGTTATATTATTGTTAAGTTGTCGTGATGTTATTTATGTAGTTGAGTTACCCACGTGGATATTGGTTTGTGTTTTTAGTTACCTATTCCCACTTGCAGTGGTATTATTCGAGCTATCACCTTAACTCCTTATGGAGCTCTTAAGTAAGTATGAATTTTATTAAGTGACCAGCATATAAACTCACATACTCATTATAATTTCTATTTCTATCCACTATTATGTATACAATATGGTTTATTATTCAAGGGGTTTGTCTTATCCACCCTCCGCATAATATATATTTGGGACTATGGTGGAGACATGATAACGAATGCATGCCCTTTTGCACCCCCTAGCCAACACTAGGTAATGTTGTTGACCGTGGGAGAGTTTGCTTAACCAAACCATGAATTTGAAGGATAACAAAGGGTATGGGGTAGTGGAGTTTCACGTACACCCATCCAAAATCTTTTCATATCATATTTAACAACATTTAATACGTTGATTCTTTGTATCCCTGAGGCAGATTGGGGGTTGAGTATCCATTCCGCTTGACCTGCCTCTTGTTCTAGCGATATGATACACTTGCTCTGTTTGTCACTATCGATATCTTATTTCTTCTCGTTTTGAATGACGACTCTATTTACTTGATGAGTGTATAAAATGACTTCTATTACGTCTTTATTAAAACTGGTTTAGCTTAGTGTAAGAGCGTGAATATGATTTGCTATCCTTATAGGGATAATGATAGTTATTTAGATGCTCTGATTGTAGCAATGATATAGTTCGATTCGAAAGTTTGAAAGTCTCTTTGTGTATGATATGGACTTGGTTTGATTGCATGCTTTAAGTATGTTATTAGCATGTGAAGTTGATTTAGGTTATGTGGTTAATATATGGTTATTATATGTACTAAAACTACTTATAGTATTATATGATTATTATAGTATATAATTTAGACATATTTACAAAATAAATCACAGTGGCCGATGACTAACTAGATGTCAGAGAGTAGCAAAAATACTTATAGTAATTTAACCCCTCACTAGGTATAACTAGTTTAGAGAACTATTTATAACTTGCTAGCAGAAAACATAGTACTGAAATATGACAAGTATTTATAGTTAATTGAATAAGAACCATTAATAGGCTGTACTCCTAAGTTAAAATCAAATAAATGCTTTAGATAGATAACTAGAATTACAAAGGACTTAAACTAAAATAGTAAATAAAAATGTACAAAAACATATAACAAATAAAACATTTAGAAAATGATCAGCTAATCATAGTGATAATGATTAGCTAGTCTTCAATAGTTGCATAACAACAGTTGGGATGGCCATGTACCTCCGAGTCGTGGACTATGAGAAGCCAAAATTACTTTCTCATGTCACCCCTAATCATGCATTATGAATCCATCGGGGAGAACACTTCTCCTCTACTAGTCAACAATCTCAGTAACCCACTTCTATAAGGACCTTTCTCAGTTTATAACTCATAATCTTTAACACAATATTCAACTCATATCTCTTCAAAACTCTCAAAAAAAATTTCCTAACACTTTCAAGTGCCCACACAACAATACTTCTCAACATACTTGGGAGCGTCATGCCTCCTCTCATGTGCTCATATATAGAATAGTTTCCTAGGTCTTACCTCCAAATGCTTCTGTCCTCTTGGGAAAATCATAGCATTGGATTCACCCCTTCATTCTTGGGTGTTAGTTCAAGTTTTTTTGTCTCATGAAACTTGTAATCTCTCTCCCTAGATAGTGAGATTATGTTCCCTACTAATGGAATCATAGTCATCTCTATTCATGGCCACCCAATTGTTGTTTTAAGTCATTAAAATTATTTAGAAATTATCTTTTACAATAGTACTCACCTAGGGACAAGTTTCAACCACATCCTTGCACACTTTTTTGTTGTAACATAACAGAAAAATTATGCTCAAAGGCATAATCTAAATTTTAACTAAGTACATAATCTATGCAAATTGGGGGATATTATAGATCATGGTCCGATTCCTCCAATTTGTAAACTCTGCTCATAGGATTATTGACTATTAGCTTCCTTTGCAGGTCCTCCCATATTTCCTTTTCCTGCTTGACCACTATGTACACTCAAGGGGCTTTTCCATAATTCTCATTGTTGTATACAACCTCTTAATCCAACATAGGGGTACTTTTTAGAAGGAACTTAGCTAGCATGATATACTTCAATGGGTTATTTTCAATAATGTAAATTAGCCCAACATGTTCAGAAGAACAAGAGGGAAGAAAAAGAAAAAGGGAGATCATTGTCATGTGCACAAGGTTAGTCGCCTGATAGGGGATCTTATGATACAGATACTCTTGCATGAAGTTCCTCCCAAATTTTAAGCAATTCAATTTATTCCTTTTTGCATCAAGTTCATACTTGAATTCGTTGTTTATCCACATTTTATTTCTCTGATAAACCTAAAAAAAATAGGAAAGCAACAATAACAACAAAACATGATTATTCTAAGTTCTCTCAAATTGGGTGAACATTTCTGATTTTCAATTCAATAATTTTATGGAAACTGAAGCTTCCCCCCACAAAAAAATAATGCAAGACCAAAATAGTGTGACACTGCTAATTTTCAAAAAAAAATCACTAAAATAATGATTAAACTATTCAACCCAATACTCAAACTTCCAGAATAGCAATATATATATATATATAATTGGAACAAGCTTCCAAGGAACAGTTCAGACCTGATTACTAAGTTTAGAACTATTAAATAAATTAAATTAAAGATAAAGTTAGTATTCCACTAGGGTTAGTGGAAGCTAATGCCGATCTCTTTTGATGTGTTAGATGCAATAGAAAACTGAATAGGAATCCCTCAACTTACATGGATATTTTGAGATACCTACATAATAAATCTTGCTTTGAGTAAGAAAGATGAAATGTACGAAATTGAATCATGTTTCGGAATATATAAATCGTATCCAATGAAAATGTTCATAACTATCTCAAGTTTGATATTTTCTAACAATTACATCTTTTTTTGGAAAATGATAAGGTATATGTCTTTGTGGGCCCCACCATGAGTTCCTAAATGATGGAATCAATCTACCAAAGTTGGTAGACATATAGAGAAAAATTAGTACTAATGCGGCACTATTTTTCCAAAATAAATTTAGTAATATTTTTTTAATTATCTATGTGACTGAACCTCAATACATCCTGTGTGGGTCCCTCTTTTCAAGGTATTAATGCAATGACCATGAAATGGTTTTTTTATAGCATGTAAAGGTCCGTGTCTAGTAGGGCAACATAGACTTTTTTTAAAATGCTTGAGAAATGAAAAAAGTTATGGAAGAAACGCTAACAATGTATTTTTGAGTTAAGGATTAATGACATAAGAAAAATAGAAAACAATAATTTATTCTTGAAGAAATTGTATATTTGGAATCTATAGAAAAAATGTTATCTATATCTAAAATTTTATAAAAAATGATTGTGTGTAGCATACTGTAATGAGTGGTAAAACACAAGCATTTTGAGAAAATACTTGAAATCCTCAATTAATAATGGTTTACCATATTCCATATCATAGGCTTGGTTAATCTAAAGCTAACTCTTAAGAAAATACATAGGAATAGGGATGACACACAAACATATGAGAAGACTTGATTTTTGTGGCAAGGAGCATGAGCACTTTCCTTTTAAATTCAATTTTTATTTTCCCACATGTTTGGGTTCCATGAAAACCAAAACGCGTTCATGTTTTATCTCTACAAAACATGTGCGCATTTTAGCCCTAGAAAAGGTGTCCATGTTTTTATCTAGCCTACAAAATGGGTGCACGATTTTAAGAGCTAAAAAATGCATGTGATATGTATCAGTAAAACATGTGCGTGATGTTATAGGCATCAAATTTACCTCAGGGGTAAGGGGGAGGAGGGGGGGTTGGGGGATAGAAAGAGATAGAGATGAAGGTTGGGACAACAAGGGTTTAGAGAGGATTAGGGTAGTTAGGAGGATGAGGGAGTTTATGGTGGGGGAAGAGAGAGAGATGGGGAATGGTAAGTTGTAGGGAGAGGGGAATTATGATATAGACATAGAGAGGAGGGGTAGGGGGAGTAGGAGAGACACAGAGAGAGAGGTGGGGGCTAGGGGTAGGTGGATGATTGGGAAGAGAGAGAGAGAGAGAGAACTAGGTGGTGCTAGGGGGTTAACAGAGAGAGAGAGAGAGGTGGGGGATAGGGGTAGGTGGATGAGTGGAGAGAGAGAGAGAGAGAGAGAGAGAGAGAGAGAGAGAGATTTCAGTGGTAGGGGGAGAAGGGGGTTTGAAGAAGAGAAATATATAGATATTGGGGCGGGGGAGGGGTAGGGGTTTAGGGAGGATTAGGGAAGTTAGAGAGAAGGGTTAGTATAAGGTGGGGGCAGAGAGAGAGATAGAGAGAGAGCTGGGGGGTAAGGGGGAGGAGGTGTGTTGGGGAGAGAAGGAGATATATATTGGGGTGGGGGGTAGGGTTTTATGGAGAATTAGGGAAGTTAGAGAGACGAGGGGTATAGGGTGGGTGCATAGATAAATAGAGGGAGAGAGAGATGGGGGGTTGGTAAGTGGTAGGGGGGTACTAGGTGCAATAGATAGAGAGATAAGGGGTTAGGTTTAGGGGTATTAGGACAAAGAGTGAGTGGTGAAGGGGGTGTTTATGGGTAGGGAGAGTATGAGGGGGGTTAGGGAGAGAGAGTGGGGGGTTAGGGGTCATGAGACAAATAGATAGAGAGAGGTGGGTGGTGTTAGGGAGTTGGGGGAGCAAGAGAAAGGTGAGGGTAATGTGTAGGTGGAGGAGCATCGGAGAGAGTGAGTGAGAGGGGGATAATGATGGTTAAGGAGGGTGGGATAGGAAAGGAGGGATAGGGAGAGAGAGTTATGGAGGGATAGAGAGAGGGAGTAAGGAAAGTAGACAGGGAGAGGGGGAAAGAGAGTTTGGGAGAGAGACAGAGAGGGATGGAGATGTAGGGAGGGTGGGATGGAAATGTCGGGGTTTATAATATGTCTTACAAAGCATGCGTTCATTTTGTAACTACAAAACACATGCGTGTTTTTGTTTTCCCAACCTACTTGCGAACTAACTTATCAAGATCAAAATCCTCCAAAGCTAGCGTTGAGGAACAAACATGTGTTTGTTTTTTAAAATTGATAAAGGGTTTTTTGAAACTTAAATTACATCTAAAAGGTCCCTCAACTTCATGCAAGTTCCCACTAACAACTATTAATGGTTCCATATACAAATGGTATTTTGTAAAAATATAATATTCCACTAACTAATTTAACATAACATTTTGTATAGCCAAGTGCTAATAAACTTGGATTGTCGATGTTGCCACTTAGCACTTCATGCATGACAACAACTCTAGATTGCAATATACAATAGCATATGATCACCCTATATGAGTTTTTGATCATGGTTACTTCAATAACCTACCTTGAATTAAGAACAACTCAATCAAATACAACTAGAGTGGGATCTTTTTGAGAAACTAAGTAAAATATACTACGGATGATCAATTTGGATATCAATCTGGGTATAGATCTGGAACTATGGGATTCACATTCTTTAGAACTCGATATTGATATAGGATTGTAGGATGGGTTGCGGGAATAGGTTATGGACTATATATGCAATTACAATTGGATTTCAACAAGCAAGGAGATAAGAAAGATGTAGAATTGTGAGCAACATTAATTTTCCAATGCAGTTGCTAATGAAGGTTTGGTCTGATTGAATTATCTGTTGCTTGTTATGATCAGTCCACTGTGTGCATACTTCAATTTATGGGAAGCTTGTGCTTTCAATTTGTTACTATGACTAGAGAAATTGAACCCTGTTCTTTTGCTTCTAACACTAACTATGACATATTCAGATGTGAGTGTAGCCTCTCCTCTTGTTTCCCTTTCCCCTGTTTATGGTGTTACTTGATGATTATTGCAAGAATGATTTCTTGTTATGGTAATCCAAATATGTTATACTTTCAATTGTGAAAGTCTGATTTTCAAAGGTGGGTGCCATGTTTCCTACACAAATAATGACCAGGCGATGTCACTAAGATTATATGTTTGTTAGGTATGTGCTTTATAATGTATTACCCTAATTGCTAGATATATATTATAACCAAGCATTTATAGTCAATTTGTAATTTAGAGAGGATTTGTTATGGCACGTCACTTCAAGGATCTAGCTACTTCAAGGGTTTTTAATTATTATTCATAAAGAAGATGAAATACTCTAATTATAATTGCAACAATGTAATTTTTATCAACTAAGTTAATTTGGGTTATCACAAGAGTCAATAAAATATGCCAACGATGAATATGCTTCTCTGCATTCAAATGATCTAGTTGGTAACGCATCCTATCTTCTGTATGTTAATTCATATTTCTAGAGATATTTCATTTCATTTATGTATGTACATGAATATGGAAAGGAATCAATTGTAACAAGCAATCCTGGCTTGGTGTTTGGAGGTGTCTTGTGTTTTGGAGGTGGGAGGTAGAAGGTAATTAAACAATAGATAATAGAATCAGAATCTAGGTACAATATGAACAAATTTGAGGATAATATGACTTTCTTCAAATACAATAGTAAAAAAAAAATTGCCAGCTTGAATTAGGTTTGTGCTTCGCACCCTTTTTAACGTTCCTTTTCCCTTGTGTGCTTCTCATCATTAGGTTCTCAATGCATTGTACATAGAATCAACATCCCCTAGATTAGGGTAATGTAGTAACGAATACCTAAGCATATATTATTTAGTTTTCCTACCTCAAGGTTATGCAATCAAGAGGGAATACAATAGAAGGGAAGGCCCTCGACCACTGAAGGTATTGTGCCCCCCGTTCTATGAGAATGATTATAGATACTTTTATTGTGTTACATGGGGAGTACACCAATATGAACTTCCTTTCCTATTGTCAAAGCCTTTTCCCTTGTTTCTTTATATGTGGGTGATGTCTATAGATTTTCCCTTTATGGATTAGCTACTAATGATGACGATATATTTATTTGGATCCAACCAATATCTATACATCTGAATCTGGGTTTGAAATAGTTGCTATGGATCCTTCCTTTTATAGTTGGTTCTAAACTACTATTTTTGGATTGATTGAACCTGGATAAGCATTTGTATGTGATTTGGGTCACTAAAATAGGATCTCAAGCTATTCCAGGATCGAATGTTCCTCTAGATCTAATACCTATGTCTCCCTTGCCTCTATTGCCAAGTGGAAAGAAGTAAGGAAGTGGCTAGGCAGTGTAAAGACGAAAATACATATAATAGCTAGGCAGTGTAAAATGATAATGACGAATATGGAAAAATATAATGATAACAAGCAAGCTATAAACGTGTAATTATATATATAGTACGTCAACACATTTCAAACTTAAGATATGTAATATTTTTAAGTAGGGCATGCAATATAACTTAGGATACAATATTTTTAAGTAGGGTATGCAATAGAAAAATATTACATTTATGTTTGTTGTAGTGTTTTACCATGCATTTATTTCTTTGAACCAAAACGTTGATGAGGTGGATGGAGAGGAAGAACTCACATCATCTCGTAGATGAAAGAAAGGATTAGCATTATTTAGCATTGATTTTTGCAAAGTTTTGAGAATTTCTATATTGAAATTTGCTGGCATTAATTTTTTTTTGTCAATTTCAAGAAGGTCGTTTACGGCGAAAGAAAAATAAATTTAAATACTTAAGAAAATTAAAAAAAAAAAATTCTAAACTAAAACTTTGGATAACCAAAAATTACTTACTGTCAACGAGAAAAGTAATAAGAAGTTAGTGGTGAACCATAATTGACATTACACTTAAAATTATAATTACTCTCTATTATAAAATTTTGTAAATTTTAACATTTTGTTATTATTTACTATTTAATATGAAATATGTTCGAAGATTGTTATAAATTGGGAAAACATATTATTAAAGTTGCATGTCGGTCTCTTGAGAAGTGGTGTGATAGAATCATAATACTTATTACTTCTTTTGGGGATATCGATATTTTCCACGATTTTAGAGAATACATCTCTGTTGTAGGTGAAATATTGAAGAAAGATATTGGTGGGCCTGAGGGCACCTTATATTTTGAATAATATGTGGAAAATTCTCTCACCGCATCTTGTTCTATTTACTTTTTGTCCTATCATGTCTTTGTTTATTTGTGAGATGACTGCTAGTTTATGTCCTTTTTGGGGGATATATTTAGAATTTTGATGGTAGTCACTACAAGAACTACTTTTTAACTTGATGAAGTGGGGACTGTATTGTGGGTACCTGCATGATGCTGGTATCCAAAAAGGTTTCAATGACAGCGTGTGAGCGGAAAAAAAAACAAAGACGTGCATGTGCCTCTAAACACGTGTACGTGCTTCTTCTTCGGCAATGTCGATCGTTCACGTTGGTGAGTTTACATGGATAAAATAAGCACGTAAGCACTATTTTATAACCACGTCAACAAGTGAGTGCACACACGTTATTAACGCATACGCAAAACTAGGAGCACATGCGTTGTTAAGGCGTGTGTGCTCTTGCGTTTTTTTATAAAAAAAATAGTTTGTGGGTTTGTTATCACAATACAAAATCCACGAGCAAGCAGTGAAGAACTTGGAGCCACGCGGGTGTGTTTTGGAGCACCCAATGACCTCCCACTAAACAGCAAACTCAAACTCCATTCCATTGCTGCCAGTTCCACCAGGTAGGTGCTCAACATTCCTTTTATTTTTATTTATTTTTGTTTTTCGTTAAAATTTTAAATTAAAAAAAATTTACAATCAATTAAAATACCAAGAAATTTTCATTGAAGATAAATTACACCTAACAAAATGAGAAACACACCACAACCATTAGACAAAACCAGTGAAACCGAATTGTCGGATGATAACATTAACATTGGAATGGACAATGAACCTGATGATGAACCATTTGAAAACACCGAGGATGAATTACATCAATATTTAAACCAATTAAGGGTCTTAAGCAATGATTTGAAGAGAACCAAGGAACCCTCTCGGGTTTCCTTGGCTACATCATTGCAAAACATCATTGAATCTATCAAGATTTCCCACAGTGGGATCACTAATCTGAGCCAATATAGAGCTTGAATGAGGGATCACTATTCCACTGGGATATCAAAATAACAAATTAAAGACCTCAACATCACAAAAGCACAATTGTACAACAAATTCATAGATCCTAGGATAGGGTAGCCTCCATATGTGACGAAGAGACGAGTTTGCATGGATTGGTGTAATTACTAGCCATGAAGAGACAATTGGAGAAAGAGATGCTTTATGGTGTTTGACAGGCCCCCATGCAATAATTTTGAGGTCACATAGTATTTTCTTAGGAAATTGTGGGCTGAGTTTGAGCTAGGATACAATGTCAATTATTTTGACATCACTGAGTTTCACAGTGTTAGTCTTGGCTCTTCCCAAGATCTACCTCAGGCCCGCTGCAACCCACTTAGAGGACCACCTTCACCCAGGAGAGAGACAAACCACCCTCCTCATCCACTTGGGTTTGGTAGAGGCCTAGATGAGATTGATGACTATCTTGGACGTTCCACACGTCATATGCTTAGACACACAACATTTGTGTCTATGTCTTCACAGAGCCAGGAGGAAAATGATGAGACACACACTGTAGCACGATATATGGGTGGTGTCCAGGACAGACCAAGTAAAAGTGGAACCCAGGTGGGGCCATCTATTTCGAATGGAACAATGACACATCGTTGTTATCACTGTGGTCATTCTTTCCATGGTCCTACACAACAACATGCCAAAGAGAGCTACATGGACTAGGTTAGCTATTGTTTTATTTAATGTTCAAGTATTTATTGTATGTTATTTGATATCGTATTTTTTAATATATGTAACTTTGAATTACACATTTTTGACTTTATTTTTTTTAATGTACAGTTATTTAGGGCTGAGTCTCCATCCTCCAAGTGGGAGGACATTGGTTCCTTCGACCTAGACCGAGCCATGGAAGTAGCAGAGGATATTGTGGCACCATACACACAGGTAACTTCTTTACTTTGAATAATTATATCCATTTATGAGTAATTTGTGTTCAATAATTAAATATCTTTATCCCTATTCTTTCATCATCGTTTAAAACTAAAAAAAAAAAAAAATTCTCACAAAACATGCTATCATGTTATCATTGGATTTTATAGTTTTGTTTATCATATTGTCTAAATTATTTAGAGCTATAAATTTGTATATTCGAGCCAAACAAAAATGAAACCTTATAAAACATGAAAAACTAAGAAAACTATACATGTGTTGATGTTCAGTTTAGGCATCCTTTGCTTCTCCATTTTCAACTTCTTTCATTTATGACTCTACTTATGCTTATTCTATGTCTTCATAATCACCAAGATCTTGTTGAGCTGCAAAGTATTTTGGACGAATACCATTCACGGAACCTATGGAAACTATAGGGTGTAATGTTACGAGGCATTTCTAAATCTATAGGCAACTTCTTTAACCTTTCACTCTATGCTGCCATTCTCTTTTCCATATCCAAAATCCTAGCCAATTGGTCTTCATGATGACTACATATACTTTGATTACTATGCAAAATTACCTCTTGTAAGGTGTTCATCTATGGTGATAAGAACGTTAGGACATTCTGAAGCTCTGTAAATCCACAATGAACACACTCATCATGTTGGTTGTTTTCTTCCATAGTACCAACATAAAGTACAAGAGAAAGGGTGCTTGGAGAAATAACCTAAATTGCAAAGAAATTGCCTAAGTCTCCATTAAGATCACCTAGATAATAAACCAAGAAAGGATTGCCTAAAAAAAAAGAGTTCAAGTTTTCATCCACAAACCAACATTGCCAATTAAAATAATAATGTCATAGTCCAATTCTTAACAAAGAAACAAACCAAACAAAAGTATTCCCATCCTCCTCACTACCCAACAACATTCACCACAACCCCTACAAATTATGAAGTAACCCAAAACCAAATTTTGGCTCAAACCAAATTACCATATGATGAATTTTATTGGAATTAATAGTCAGAGATATCCTACATGCACCAATATATTCCATCCGAACTAAATTAAAACTCCCACTACAGAATAATCCAAGTTCAAGTGTGCATTGATTACTTGAATGAGGAGGACTTAAAATTGATTTCGTCAACCACATCCATTGCCATTTATCACATAAATACCACTAAGTGTGATTTCTAATGTATTTCATGAAGGAATTAAGTGATTTATAACTCTGCTTTTTCAAATTTCACCATGGTTTATGTAAATTTGGTATCACATGAACAAAGAATATGAAAATATTCAATAAATTCAAACTCTGTAGCTATACTATTAATACCTCTAATGATTATAGAAATCGGAGAGAAATTTCCAAAACTGTCATTCTTACTTGACAAATGATGAGAGAAGAGTCCCCAAAAATCAAAACATTCCTAATCTCTAAATTCTTGAAAATGACCATTCCTTGATACAAGGCGAGAACTCTTGATTGTCTATTTATGCTCCTAGTCCCTAAGTGAAGGCTAGTTCTTGTTTTACTTTGTGGTTGAAGATACCCGCTGCACTTATTTCCCCTACGTGCTTATCTCTGTTGTTGTTATTGTGGCGATTAATTTAAAGCTATAATTATTGTGTGTTTTAGTGTGGATTCTTGAGTCATTGATGTCATTTGTAGGTTGGTGGAACTTAGTTTTTCAATAGAATAAATGATTGATAAAACTAAGAAAAATAATTAACTCTACATATTTTTAAGAAAAACAAAAATAAACAATGACACATTAATAGTTTAAACAAGACATACCTTGGGAACTTCTCAAGGATAAAACAAACAGAATAAGAACACAATATTCTACCTCCAATAAATCTTTCCATCTCTCTCCTAGTTTCCTCATATCACAACATTAATTCACTTAGTATATTTGGGCTCTAATCCAACTTATACTACTACTCTTACAATGTATTCACATTGAAACATCTCCTAAGTCTAGCTACCCTACCAAATTGGTATACTTGGAACACTTATCCTAAACAAACCATATCACTCGGTGCAAATGTATATCAGATCTAATTTGTCCCTATACCATCAAGCCAAAAGACATACCATAATCCTATCCTACAACTTTACTCGGCTTCCTGCATACTACAACACACTTACTTCAATCCAAAGCTAAACTTGAGGTAATATTTCTACTGCTTGTATAATCATATCAAATTTCGATTAACATTTAAACCTATAAGATAATCACACATAACTCTCATAACAATTTAATCATTAGCTTATGTGATCATCTACTCCCTATTGTTGGATACTATACTTTTACTGCTATTAAGGAAGTAATTGTTGGTCTCTCGTAATCATCTAACTTGAATCTAAATTAATTGTAGTCATGTTGTTTAAGTACTATCATTGTCATTATCATTGTGATTGTGTTTAATATTTTTACTATTGTTTTTATAAATTCAATCTAAATATTGTAGTGTTTGCACAGGTGTCCATAGGCTCCAGCTACCAGCCATCCGCACCAGGAATCAACAAATCTCCATGTGTGTAGGTATCACGTGTACTAAAGTATAAATTTAATTTCAAATATGATGAATTGGCTGTGTATATTTATATTTTTCTATATTAAACTATGAGGTTATCAATGTGTATGTTTGTACGAGCACCTCAGCCTACTAGTGCCACTATCCCTCCTTCCCCGGCCTTTCGGCCACCGGATATGTCAGTTGTAGACCCTGGAATACATTCCCCCTTCCATGCATCCCTACCCACCCCCTTCCATCAAGCACCCCCATCCCATCCATCACCACACTTCCATCCAACTCCCCCTTCCGTTTCATATCCTTCGTTCCATCACCCCACCCCAACCCTTCCACCACCTCCCTTATAGTTTTCCATGTTTCCACCCTCCCCCCTCCCACCACGATATACCACCCATCCACATTCACCCATCCCTCCACTGATACACAGGCCTCACCCCCCCCACATTCCCCCACCACCCTCTCTTCCCCTTCCATGGTGGCCCCATCCATATTACATCCAGTTGGGGTTTATCGCCCTAGACATGCATCTCCACTTCGGCCACGCTAGTCCACACTTCCTTCTTCCACCTCTCCTTCTTCCACTGTTCCCCTTAGTGGTGTAGCCTCCATTGATGTGGATACATCTGCCCCTATACAATTTACCCTAACATCGAAGAAGGTTGTCCAATCGGCTGATCCATCCGCCAACCCTGAAAAACAACTGATTGTGTTCACGATGAGATTCAATAGTTTATGAAAATCTCGCTCAATTTTAATGAAAATTACTATAGGAATCTAATTTCATAATTTATATGATTGTTCTAAATGTTGCAGGGTGGCATTTCTGAGAGAATTGGAGCACGAATGAGAGAAACCCTCTCACAACTTACAGTCTCTCATGCAGTGAGTTGTTTAAGATTTGAAAACTATTTTTAGTTTTAAATTGTGTTTTATACTTGTATAATTGCTAGGAAAAGTTGACATATTATTGTTGTCGTTTAAGGGCCCAGGGGGACATGGTCCAGGTCGCCAGAAGGACCGAACATCCTCTAGCGCAAAGAAGAGGAAGATCGATTTTGGAGATGCAACTGGGAGCATCAAGGGTGGGCAGGAGGATTGAGAGACCCTCCTATGTACACTAGCCACAATGTGGCATTTTTGGTGCTAGTTGCCATATTTTTTATAGGGAACAAGTTGTCATTATATAGACATTGGGAATGATGTTCCATTTTTCCAAAAAGTGTACATGATTGGATCATTTTTGCATATTAATAGATGGATCTGCACTTGTCTATATGACTTTGTCTTTGATTACATTTTTGCATACATGATTTGGTCTTCAATAACCATGTTATGGAAAAAATTTCACATACATATTGATGTTATTTCTAGACACCAAGTGACCTCAATATGAGTCCCGATTATTTGAATGGGTCTCCATACAATGATTTATACTTCATGTTCTATGGGGGTACACTGAGAATGTAATAATAGTATTTGTTAGAGTAAATTGTGTTCACATACAACATACACACATTGAGCAAATTCACATACACACATACACACAACATCCAACATACAAACAACAAGCAAATTCACATCCAATATACACACATCACACAAGAAAATTCACATACTCATAAACAAATCAAAATCATCCAAGTGTAGAGCACTCAACATGTTTAAACAATGAAAGTGTCACCAATATATGTATTTTAACATTTAATTCAATATGTCACTTCAAATCATCCTTCTAAAATCAATTATTAATGCATACAAATTATTCTAACAATTAAAAAAAGGGGAAACCAACCTTATTTTATGCAAACCAAGACTTACTAGTATCTTATAGAATCATCTCTCATAAACACTATGGTCCCAATACAAATTTTCCAATGTTTTTACAATTGTCTCTTCATGTTTTGTTGAGTTCTTATTGCATTTGGTACTTCTAAAGATCGATAATTGATGCAATGAAGCACAAAAGTTTGACTGTGTTAATTTGTACATAAACAACATGCACATATACACATATCTACACATACGTACACACATAAGACCATTCACATACACAATACATAAACCCTAGCTTGTAGAAGGCCATGCCAATCTTGCTCAAGAGGGTCATTTATGATCCGAAGGATCCCAGGAGAGCATGGCTATCCTGAACACATCCAAAATGGCCATACACACATGTGGGAGCTAAAATAATCCAAATCCACTCGCTGGTTTGCGTTCCATGCCCCCGAAGCAAATCCTCAAAGTGTCCCTGAATGAACATGGGGTGCCTAGAAAAATTCCCGTAGCACCAAAACCATGACTCTAGTCATGAATCCATCGATTTCAATGGATTCGGGATGTCGAGTTCTAGCTAGGGGACCCCCTACACCGTGCCTCCTATGCCCGGAAATGGTGCTAATGTTCCATCTTCGGAGCTAGGGTTTTGCTTAGTGAAGGACATTCCAATTTCGTTCAAGGGGGCCATTTCTCATCCAAAGGCTCCCCGGCATACGTGGGCACTGTGAAAACATCCACAATGTCCATACACATGTGTGGGATCTAACAGATTCCAGGTCTGCTCACTGGTTTGGGTTCTGTGGCCCCAGAGAAAAACCTCAAAGTGTCCCTGAAGGGCCACGGGGTGCTTGGAAAAAATGCCAGTAGCACCAAAACTATGACTCCGATCATGAATCCATCGATTCCGATGGATTTGAGACATCAAGTTTTAGCTAGGTCGCCCCCTCACTATGTCTCCATCGCCTAGAAACAGTGCTAATGTGCCATCTCAGGAGCTAGAGTTTTTCTCACTGAAGGCCATTCCAAATTTGCTCAAGGGGGGAATTTCTCATCCGAAGGCTCCTGGACATGTGTGGCCATCGTGAAAAATATCCACAATGGCCATACACAAGTGTGGGAGCTAATGGAACCTAGTTTCGCTCACCGGTTTGGGTTCCGTGCCCCCGAAGCAAATCCTCAAAGTGTCCCTAAATGGCCATGGGGTTCTTGTCCAAAATGGCCATAGCACCAAAACCATAACTACGGTCAGGAATCCATCGATTCCGATGGATTCGAGACCCCGGGTTTCATCTAGGGTCCCCCCCCACATTGTGCCTCAGACGACCGAAAATGGTGCTCTTGTTCCATCTCCAGAGCTAAGGTTTTGCTCACTTAAGTCCATGCCAATTTCGCTCAAGGGGGTCATTTCTCATCCACAGTCTCCTGGGAGTGAGTGGCCATTGTGAAAATGTCCACAATGGGCATACGGACATGTGGGAGTTGATGGAACCCAAGCCCGCTCGCTGGTTTGTATTCCGTGGCCATGGATCAAATCCTCAAAGTGTCCCTGAATGACCACGGGGGGCCTAGCCAAAATGCCCGTAGCACCAAAACCGTGACTTCGATCATGAATCCATTGATTCCAATGGACTCAAGACCCTAGGTTTCAGCTAGCAGATCCCCCACATCTTTCCTCCAACGCCTGGAAACTGTGCTAATGTGCCATCTCCGGAGCTAGGGTTTTGCTTAGTGAAGGCCATTCCAATTTTGCTCAAGGGGGCCATTTCTCATCCAAAGGCTCCCGGGTGTGCATGGCCATACACACGTGTGGGAGATGACAGAACCCAGGTCCGCTCACCGGCTCGAACTATATGCCCGTGACAGGGATTTTCCATGTGTCCCTAAAAGATTTTGCAAGGCGAGATTACATGGGCCATAAAATAATCACTGTGGCTTGGATTAAGGAACCATCAAATCCATTAGAATATGGACATCAGATTGATTCTAAGAATGCCTCTCTCCTCTAATACTATTTCCTTAATCTCGTGTTGTTTGACAATTCCAAAAGACAAATATCTCTATATGATATTGAGAAAAGAGACCAAATTAATTCTGTAGAGTATCCATTTTGGTGAAGTGAGTGATTTATAAGTCCCTCACTTATAAATCATATGGTACCATGGAAATTGAATCCTTGAGTATGGTGTAGCAAGGAAATTTAAAATGGAAATTGTACCACCACTTTATCCTTCTCATGAAGGATTGCATCAAGGAACTTGTGAGAGAATTTCAAAGAAGCATCCTATAACAACACTTAGAAGAAGTGACAAGTAGATTCACTAGAAGTAGAAGAATAATACCAAGAGGTATGTGTTATGTAAGACCTCCTTTGTTTGTAAATAACTCAAGAATAAAGGATATATCATTTCCAATTGTTATTATTTACATGCGTACTCATTAAGTGGGAAGAGAGGTCATCTTGAGGCATCCTATTGGGAGAAGCAAGGCACATCCTACGAGATAAGATATTTTAAAGTAATAATGGAAAGAAGGATTCCCCAATACAACAAGAAAATCAGTCACCTAAATAAAAGAATGATTTCAAGTAGTCCATGTAGCACCATGTTGGAAAGAGCCATGTTGGAAAGAAGAACATAGACGGCACATTGGTCTAGAATTGTTTTCCTTATAATATTTTGGAGACCAAAAAGCCTCTCAATTTGGAGGTGTGATTTGAAATGGAATTGAACAAAATGTTTGTTCTCTAGAGCTCAATAGAAAAATCCATTTCAATAATTAATGAGGGTTAAATAAAGAGAAAAGGACATGCAAGTTTTATAAATTAAAGAAAATTTAAATGAAAGAAAAAAGAAAATAAGAGAGAATACACAAAATTAAAAATGACCATCAATCCATTTACTTGGGAAGTAATACAAAGCATAAACAACTATTAAGACTTGGAGGAATACACACTCTATTTACCTCATGGTCCATTTGTTAACTTGGATACAAAGGCCATTTATCTCATCATATTTGAGTAGTGTATGCACTAATAATGTATCCCATTGTATGCACTAACTATGAGTTTTCTAGTATGGGAAACATTATTAGTGCATAAATATGGTTCAAGGATGAAACTAACATATTCAGGCTTAAAATTTTTGTGCACCAAAAATATAGCCTGGGACCTTAACTAGGCCTCAAGGAGAATAGTAGTGTCTTTTAGGGCTCATGGATCTTGCACATGGTCTCAAAAAACCACACGTGCTTTATGAAGAGAATATTTAGACCATGGGTGTAATATGGGCACCATTAGAAAGTTTTGTGTGCTATATCTAGGTCTCTAAATTACCTTGAACATAGTCTGTGGATAAAAATGTATTAGGGATTTCCCACAGGGTGCCTGACAAAAAATGTGTACCTGAATGGCCATGGGGTGCATGGCCAAAATTCCCGTAGCACCAAAACCGCGACTCCATTCATGAATCCTTCTATTCCAATGGATTCAGGACCCCGGGTTTAAACTAGGGGACCCCCCACACCATGCCTCCAATGCTCAGAAATGGTGCTAATGTTCCATCTCTGGAGCTAGGGTTTTGCTTAGTGAAGGCCATTCCAATTACACTCAAGGGGGGAATTTCTCATATGAAGGATCCCGGGCATACATGGCCATCATGAACATGTCCACAATGGCCATACGAATGTGTGGGAACTGACAGAACCCAAATCCGCTCATCTGTTTCGGTTCTATGCCCCCGGAGCAAATCCTCAAATTGTCCCTGAATGGCCATGGGTTTCCTATCCAAAATTCCCATAGCACCAAAAATGTGACTCCAGTCGTGAATTTGTCGATTCCAATCGATTCAAGACCCTATGTTTCAGCTAGGGGATCCCCGACACTTTGCCTCCAATGCTTGCCGGTTTGGGCTCCGTTCCCCATGAGCAAATCCTCAAATTGTCCTTAAATGGCCATGGGGTGCCTGACCAAAATGCCTGTATCATGAAAACCATGACTTCGGTCGTGAATCCATCAATTCCAATGGATTTAGGATGTTGGGTTTCAGCTAGGACATCCCCCACACCATGCCTCCAGCGCCCGGAAACGATGTTAATGTGCCACCTCCCATGCTAGGGTTTTGCTCAAGTGGGCCATTTATCATCCGAAGGCTCCCAGGTGTGAGTGGCCACCATGAAAAAGTCCACAATGTCCATGTGCATGTGTGGGAGCCAACGAAACCTAGGTCTTCTTGTCGGCTTAGGCTCCATGGCCCCGAAGCAAATCGTCAAAGTGTCCCTAAAGGGCCACGAGGAGCCTGACAAAAAGTCCCGTAGCACCGAAACCATGACTTTGATCATGAAGTTGTCAATTTCGATGGATTCGGGATGTCGGGTTTCAGGTATGGGATTCCCCACACTGTGACGCCAATGCCCGAAAATGGTGCTAATGTTCCATCTCCGGCATTAGGGTTTTGCTCAGTGAAGGCCATTCCAATATCGCTCAAGCGAGTCATTTCTCACGTGAAGTCTCTTGGGCATGCATGTCCACCATGAACACATCCACAATGGCCATACACAGGTGTGGGAGCTGACTGAACCTAGGTCCGCTCTTCGGTATGGGTTTCGTTCCCCCGGAGCAAATCCTCAAAGTGTCCCTGAAGGGCCATAGGGTGCCTGACAAAAATGCCCATAGCACCAAAATCGTGACTATGATCGTGAAGTCGTCAATTCTGATGGATTTAGGATGCCGGGATCTAGCTAGGGGACCCCCCACACCATGACTCTAATTCCCAAAAATAGTGCCAGTGTGCCATCTCCAGAGCTAGGTTTTTGCTTAGTGAAGGGCATGCCAATTTCACTCAAGGGGGCCATTTCTCATCCGAAGGATGCTGGGCGTGCATGGCCTTCGTGAACACATCCAAAATGGCCATACGCATGTGTGGGAGCTGATGGAACCCAAGTCTGCTCATGGGTTTGGGTTCCGTGGCCCCAGAGCAAATCCTTAAAGTGTCCCTGAAGAGTGACAGGGTTCCTGACAAAAACTCCCATAGCACCAAAATCATGACTGCGATCGTGAATCCGTCAATTCTAATGGATTTGGGGTGCTACAATCTAGATGTCCCTCCCCTCACTATTCCTCCAACCCCCAGAAACACTGCCAATGTGCCAACTCTAGAGCTAGGGTTTTTCTTAGTGAAGGCCATGCCAATTTCGCTCAATGGGGCCATTTCTCATCTGAAGCCTCCTCGATGTGCATGGCCACTATGAAAATGTACACAATGGCCATATGCACGTGTGGGAGATGATGAAACCTAGGGTCACTCACCGGTTTGGGATCCGTGCCCCCGGAGGAAATCCTCAAAGTGTCCCTGAAGGGCCACACATTGCCTGACAAAAATGCTCGTACCTCCAAAGTCATAACTTCGATCGTGAAGTTGTTGATTCCGATGGATTTGGGGCACCGGGATCTAGCTAGGGTCCCCCTCAAAGCATGCCTCCAATGCATGGAAATGGTGCCAATGTGCCATCTCCGGAGATAGGGTTTTGCCTAGTGAAGGCCATTCCAATTTTTCTCAAGGGGGGAATTTCTCATCCGAAGGATCCCAGGCATGTGTGGCCACTGTGAACACATCCAAAATGGCCATACACACATGTGGGAGTTGATGGAACCTAGGTCTGCTCATCGGTTTGGGTTTCATGCCCCCAGAGAAAATCCTCAAAGTGTCCCTGAAGGGCCACAGGGTTCGTGACCAAAATACCCGTAGCACCAAAACCGTGACTCTAATCATGAAGCCATCAATTCCAATGGATTCAGGACACCAAGATATAGCTTAGGGACCCCCCACACCGTGTCTCCATGTAACAACTCGGAAAAATCACAAAAATTTAAAATTTTTCTACGTGACATTTAATGCTTATCTAATGAATGCGGAAAAAGAACAATGCGTGAAATGATATCTTGCTTTACTAAATGCTAAGCTGGTTTATTAAATATGATTTTGCAACCAACAAATTTTTAGCTTATGTCCTAATGTTATCAAAATTTAGTTGTGCTACTACAAATTCTACTGTTGTTGTTTATGGATAATGAAACATTTGTTTGAATAATGTACTTTTGTTTGATTGATGAAGGGGTCCTTCGGATGCCTTGAGGCTTACTTAGCATTCGTGCTAAAGCATGTGATTTGTACTTGTGACAGGTTACAGGTAAGGGATTGAGGTTTCGACAAGTAAATAAACAGTTTTACCGTGAATCTCTTTTGTCATTAATTGAAGAGATAAAACTGTGGACATTCTTCCGAGTGAGAATCTTTGTAAACTGTAAGCTTGTAATTAAATCATAAGAAGGTCTAAAAGGATTGTATCTCAGCTCTATACTTAGATTTATGTTTTATTTCCATTCATGTTGAACTATATGTAATTATCTATCTCTCATGTATCTGTTTTGCTAACTGGCCTAGGGTCTATACTCCTATCGTGGTTATGATAATTTGATTTATCATCATGTCTTTTATTTCACTATACGTTAACAGGTATGTGTAAACAATCTTCTTGATTATTATACAACCCATTTATATGGTGTTGGCACATGATGAAACCATTATAAACTATATATATATATATATATATATATAACATATTATATGTTGGGTGTATGTGCAATAGTGTTGCCCCATTTGATATTATACTACCCTAGTGAACTATACAAACCTATGATGCCATGCAACAAAGCGACATTTACAAACTATATCAATAGTTTTGTAAACATGTCCTGCTATGTAAACTTTGGAATAATTTATTATGTGTTGTGTGCACTTATTCGTGACCCTAAGTGACACTTATACAACCTTGTGAAAACTCTAATCAACCCTTCATGTTACAAGGGTGATATAACATATCCATACCATATCTACGTTGTTTTTAATGTGAATGGTGTAATGGTTTACAGGTTGGCGGATGTGTTTATTTCTTAAGCATTGAATGCTTGTAGCTACTATGGATAGTGGACATCCATCATGGGTGGCTTATTGTGATTAGTTCACGTGAATGTGTTTTAGTGTAACAACGGAGTGCTAAGTTGTAACTCGATGAGGATTTAAACGTTGATGATTAGGCTCCATCGTGGCTATGGTAGTGATGGCTCATTAAATGTGATAGCCGGTTGGTGATTTTGTAAATCTCACCAATGATCTACTCCATTGATCTTGGCAGGAAATTTAATGTTGTGCTTAAACCCTACCTTGCTGTATTCGATGAGTTTATTGTGTTTGTTGTCATTTGGTTGTGGTAGTTCTTCCTGGCCGACAGGATGAGGGTTTGTAGTCTTAATGTTTTGGCATGTGGAGGAGTTGTTCTTGAGTCTTGAACTCGTAACCTTTGAAGTTTATAGAGCCAAGCTCTCGTCTATTCTGGTATGGTGGTGAAGGTCTCGTTTGACAATATTAGATTTTTGTATCTATATGGTTCGATACCCCGATGTGTTGAGGGTTTGTTTCTTTTAAGATTTTGTTTGAAAGGAATGGCCCAGGGCCTCGCCATCGTTGTTATCTTTCCCGGCATTGTGCTACTATGTTGAATAGTGAATTTTTTTTGTGTTGGCTTCGGCTATACCAGCCATTGACAAAGTAGGGTTTTCAATGCAGTTGAAATGTCACAGCGTTCATTGCTGCTACAACTATCGTTTGAAAGGTAATGTGTATTGATTCTCTTCCCTGTAATGTGCATACGATGGTAGTGATAGTTATTCAATTTTCAATACTAAAATCTCTCCTTCTTGGTTACTGTTTTAACCACGTTCGTAATGTATTACAGGTGCATTGTGCAATGGCTCCTTAAATTGTGGGCGTTGAAGGTTGGAATAGCTATACCAACCGGTAAGCCTCGGCATTTGTCTTGAGACCCTGTGTAGATGAAGAAGATGGCCGACTGTTCTGATGTCTGTGTGTTTTTGTTTTTAACTCAAAGAGTTTTGTAATTTGTAGGGATAGGGTGTTGTAAACCCTTAAAAAATGTGTGGGGAGGATATGCCTTGACCCATAAGGCAACAACCGTGTTTGATTCGTGAAATGTAAATCCTATAGGTTTAAGTTGTGGGCTCTGTCAAGTTTGAAATCTGAGAAGAATGTTTTATAACCCATGTTGCTGTAGTTGTGTCTTTTCATCGATTTTGGGATTGGCCTGCAAACACGATTTGTAACTTGTTGATGATATGAGAATGTAAAATGTTTTGGCAACTTATGTGTTTATCTTGGTTATAAATCGATGGGTGAATTTTTTGTAAAACAATGATACGAATGTCTATTTTATAGGAACAATGGATAGATGAATTTGTTGATGAGGCTTACGGCTTGTAAGCACTTCATTTAAATATAATAATGTTGTTGCGTCTTAAAAGAATAGGAAACTGTTTCCAGTGCTAGAGTTTAGCCTTTATTTTGGAAATATAAAGCTTAACTATGCTCTTAGTTGAGGTCTCGACATAAACCTATGTTCACTAAATTGTTTGGAAATCTCCTACAGTCGTTTTGAAAGTTAAATCTTAACTAATCGATCTACAGGCATGTTTATGGTGTAAGCATTTGGTTTTTGTCTTTGATCTTGTTATGAAATGGAAATCGAGCTTACCTGTCTTGATACTTCTGTTTGAAATGGTTTGTCTATTGTTAAAAGAATTGAACACCAGAATGTTGTCCAAATCGATTTGTAGAAACGATTTATAGTTTAACTAAATGTATTAATGAATGAGCTTAAGGTTTGACCTTAAACATGTAACTAGTTAAAATGTTAACTCTGTATTGAGAGTGGATAGTAATTTCTACAGATATAATTCAGTTCTATTTCAAATGAAAGGGTTTCACGACTTAGATGAAACCATGAAACTAGATGGGTACCGGGGTTTGGTTATGTAATGAAAATTTGACTATCTGTTCTAAGTTAATAAAATGCAAGTACAGTGTTAAGAATAAATGACTTGCACATGAATAATTTATTCCTATGCATTAAAAGAAAATGCCATCAATGTGTTATTTGTTTGAATCTGCCTATTTGTTTGAATCTGCTCTCTACTGTGTGAAAATACAAATCACTTCATATAAACTTCAGAAATGAAAATTATTTACTTCTAAACAATTTTGGTATATATAGAAAATCATTACTGTATATTCTGGAAATAATTGCCTGTGCAGAAATAGTAAGGAAAAGAAAACACTGATACATATAAGCCTAGATATTTTTCAACAGTGAATAATAACTTAGGAAATAATGCAACATTTTTATATCATCCATCTCATGGCTATTTGCCTATCATACTCATCTATTTTAATCGATCTCTGTACTAGAGTACGATGCTGTTCATTTTTGCATGGGGAAAAATGCAGAGATCATTTATTTTATTCATAATTTCTATTCATGCTTAAAACTTGAATCAGAAACTAAAGTACAGATATGTAAATCAGATCTAGTTCTATAAATTAAATAATTGTAAATAAACAGGGTTTTCTAGCAGATAACAAAACTTTAAAATATACAGAAATAGATAACAGAACTTGAAAAATAAAAATAGATAAGACAATTGAACCTGTAAAAGATGATAGGGCCGACAAACACCCAAGGAGGCCTATTCCTCCCAACCTGCTTCAGAAGAAGCAGCTCAACTGTTGACTTCTAATGAACCCTCGAGCCTGATTTCTGATCCAGTAAGTGGGTGGAATCTGTGTAGAAGCAAGGCACTCAAAAATACCTTCTCCACTTGGTATCAACCTCCTAAAAAATGCCTTCTCCACTTAGCATCAACCTCCTGAACTCAATAAGAGTTTGGCAGACTCACATCATGATCAACAACAACATATCCCCTCATCAAATCTATTGGGTGCAAACACAGCAAAACCCCAAGGTAAATTTCCTCATCAGGAAAAGTGATGAACCTTAGTTCAATATTTGATGGCTATTATATAGACTGCCTAGGTCTTTTAGTGGTCAGTTTGGAATAAATGAGCCTCAAGCTCTAGTCCCATCTTTCAAGACAATATGACCACATTTTAAGGGAGTTGTCCTATACCAACAACTAGTTAGTTGCATCATGATGCTGCCACTTGTCGATTGCCTTCTACCCTAGATTCCATTCCACCTAGTGGATCAATAACTACTCTTTCAACAGTCCTCTTAGGTGTTTGTCTCCTGTTTTATTTATTAAATAATAATATATTGTGCAAATTACAGTCATTTTTGGACACCTGTCCAACATACACTTTACAATAAAAGTTATCATAATGTTTCTTAACACAAAATTTTTTCCAGCTTAAAGGGTATGTTACACTCCAACTACTGGAAATGGTTCCAATGTGCCATCTCTGGAGCTAGGGTTTTGCTCATTGAAGGCCATTCCAATTTCGCTCAATGGGGGCATTTCTCATCTAAAGGCTCCTGGGCGTGTTTGGCCACTGTGAACATGTCCACAATGGCCATACACACAAGCGGGAGATGACAGAACCCAATTTCTCTCACCCATTTGGGTTCCGTGGCCCCGGAGAAGATCCTCAAAGTTTCCCTAGTGCCACAGGGTGCCTCACCAAAATGCCCATAGCACCAAAACCGTGACTTCGATCACAAAGTCGTCGATTCTGATGGATTCAAGACGTTGGGTTCTAGCTCCACATTAGGCTTGGGTCTATAATCTAGATTAGATTACATTTGTTTTTGTTTGGTTTATAGGGCTAGACCAGGCTTTATAAGCTAGATTAGGTTCTATAGGGATAGATTAGGTCTCTGGGGTTAGGTTACATCTCTAGGGATAGATAAGTATTCTAGATTAGGTTCTATAGGGCTAGATTAGGTCTCTGGGGCTAGGTTACATCTCTAGGGATAGATAAGTATTCTAGATTATGTTTTTGAGCATGTTTGTCATTGATGACAAGCCATTAATGACAAAGGAGTCATTAAGGTTGATGACATGGAAAGGAGAATATGATAGTTTGGACATTGGAACACTAGGTGGCCCAAATGGTCCAAATGACCCATTCTATGGTCATTTGTGGCTTGATGGGGTCATGGAACCCTTGGATATTGTTTGAATCGTGGATAACACACTCTTTTAATGATTTAGACATTCGACTTTCATGCTAAAATCTCTTGGAGAAATGCAAGTAAAGGGCCGTGTCTTAGATTCAAATAAATGGTGGTATGATAGCTCTTGGAGTTTTTGCATCTCTCATGATTCTCTCACACTCTTAATTTTTATCATTATGATCATGAAGACATGATGAAACCTTTTATGAAGAACCATTACCTTGTCATGGATGCACATAGTGGATATGAAGACTTTGAATTATTGTGAAACAGAAGAAGTCCATGCCTATGACACTCTAGATGCTACTACTGCACATTGTTTCATTTGAACACATTACACCTTGAATAAATTAAATGATGACATGGCAAACTTTGATTGCAAAATTACCATATTAAAACGTGCTTGAGGAAGGGGTCAAGTAAGTTGTCTTCCAAACAATAAAAATTAATTTAAAAGGACAATCTGGGCTTGATTATGCCTAATGCCTATCAAATTTCAATGCATCTATGTGTCTCATTGTGATTTGTGAATGAAAAATGGTAATCATTAATGTGTATTGCTTCTAATTTATACTGAATATTTGTAAAAATGCAAAACAAGATTTGTGTTTTGTATTACATTAAGACATGAAAAACAACACATGTATGTATGTATGTATCAACAAAAAATGCATGTACCGAAAAAATAACATAAAAATACACATACCTCAATGTAGCACATAACATTCTTTGATGCAATTCAATCTTTTATGTAAAGTTGAATGATCTCATTCAATAAATCCATCTGGATCCTCTATGTTGCTAATTGTCTCCATCATTCCCTCGTCCTCTGAATGAGGTAGGAAGTAGCATACCTTGGTTGATATCTTTCTTGCAATTGTATGTAGGTGGATTTTTGTTCCAATGATCAAGTTTGTGAAGTGATACACCACTGATCTTGGTCTGTAATCCACGAATACATACCCACTAGTCTTTCTTGACTTCCCATCTAGTGTAAGATATTCACCCTTAACCACCATCGAGCAAATAGGAAATTCATTTCCTTCATCGTCGATTAATGATTCGTTGAGGGTTTTCTTACCTTGGATGCACCGTGCCAACCAATAATCTCTGCCCCATTCATTGTCTTTTGGGGCAACAACTGCGTATATGTGTCCTGGTTGTACAAGATGTGAGATATGGTCACAATATGTTGAAATCAATGACTAGCCCTCCTTTAACTGGGTTGTTTCAAAAACTGCAGTGTTTCTACTGCAAGTGACACACGATCCCATTCATCAACCCAGTCCATGCATTCACATTCATCCCATTGGCTATTGATACAAGGGCTACAAAAGCAAGCAATTTTTCGTGTCCATATTTCAAATAAGGGGTTGTTTGTGTTTCGAATTGAGTAAAATACACGTGTTCATTATACTATGCCGAAACTATAGGAACGTGATCGATCTATGTCAACCACTTGCAAAAAAATTCTTACCACACATCCTCTCAATGTTGATGTTTACTGATCTTTTGATTGGCCTGAAATTGTTGCAGAGCAGCATTGAACTATGGATTCCGCATCTCGGATATGAGGGTTTGTGGTAAACCTCATCTCTTCCCTTCGTAGTGCAGTATTGTTGCATGCATCGACCCCATCATGATCGCCTTTTCCATGCTCTGTCTCAAAGTAGTTCCAGATATGCAGCACATTGTAAATCTTATGCAAAATACTTAGCCATTGGAATATTCGGACATTTTTGAATTGGCCCGCACAACCATTTGACCATATCCAATGCCGATCCATCTGTATATCTCTCTCCTTTAACTTATCATAGAAAATTTAAAAATAATGTTGCACATAATGTAGATCATGGGTTCTATCATCACTCATGTAAATTTTTGTCTCCTTCAGTAATATCCTCATGTCATTGCTGCTCTTTGGCCCATGCCTATATGTAATATGTACCATGATGTTGACTTGGTCTAAAGGGTAGTATTGACTCTGAATTTCATTTTGTGGCCGAAGGGTGTAGTTTTATGCAAAATACACAATTGACACTATGGGTCAAACGGGAAATGTGTCCCTAGATTTTCTGTATTGCTCATCTTTCCATCGCGCTACAAGAACATGTTGAACATACTGCTCAGTTTTTTTGTAGAGCTCCATCAATAAATCACATAACCATTCTTGTTGCCATGAAAACAAGGGCAATATTACAATGTGGCCTTTTGAAAAATGTATAGGTCATAAATTGAACGTGCAATATGAAAAATATGAAATATTCATTTCTACCTGTGACTTCACCAATGCAATCTTTTTACTTTCCTTGGCACAGTATAATTGATAGGTTATGTACTTGAAGCTCTGCATCTCCATGACCATCGTACCAAATTCATGCTCCTCACTTTCATGAATGCAATGGTTCAAAATAGAAAACCCATTGCACCTATAACATGTCCCATATAGATACAATCTTTCGTAATATTTTTTTCCTTCAGGCCTTGGACACATGATGTTGTGGATAAATTCTCTTGATGTATTCGGTGGTAGTATGGATTCATTGCATCCCTGCACAATGTTAGTATGCAAATCACAAAATATATGTGTATATGTGTCATAAAAATATTCATATTCTACATGGTATCTACAACAACAGGTGTTCCGATCAATGCATATACGAACGTACCATGGTTTTCATTTATCAAACGACCTTTGGCGCTGGTCCAATTGTGTGTGCTCATTCATGAATATATCGTATAGATCAATCTGTGTGGTGTCAAGGAAGTGTTTAACATGGGGATCACGTTCAGTATAACCTTTTCTAAGCTTTACCATGTCTCTTTGGTTTGATGATGGTTTGGTATGATCATGCCAAAATATTGTACTCACTCTTTAATAGCATCAATTAGCTTCCTATCTCCACGAGGAAACCTACCGAAAAACATCCCAACAATATTTTCCACCTGGAGTGTCAATATTTTCTCTTATAACAGAGTAATTTTTAATAGTTTTTCTATTTAATTTAAGTATGTAAGAAGTGTGTGATAGCAGGATATGTTTCCTTATGGACTTTCTTACAACTGATTCTGCTAACACACAATGAGCCCCACATAGATCTTTTGTACGAGGCATCTTCCCAATCTTATTGAATGCAGATTGGAGATTTCTACTAATATGACTGCTAGCCTCTGGAATTTTAACTATCTTTATGCCCAAAATTCTCCTAACAATAGCTAAACAATGTGACTTTAACAAACATAGCAATAATTGACATTTACCTTCATCACCTTTGTATTCAAAATATTCCTTGATAATTTTGTTGCATTGTCATTCGATAGTGCATTTTGGAAACTTACCTTCAAGGCCCGATAAATAAATTTCATCCACATGAATACGTCTAGGAGTTCTTCTTCTTGCACTGGACATTCGAGGTAGGGAAGGTGGACATGAGACACGAATACCAAAGCTTGTTTATTGTGATGCTTCATTCACACGTTGGTCCATATTGGGAGTGTGCTCGACATGGCTATGATCTTTTTGTGGAGATTGAAAATTAATCACTGCTTGTACATCCATCTCTACACACGCAACATATTCCAATATACCCGTGTCTTGAGGAACTTCGACATGACTTGTTGATGGATTGTTGGTTGGATATTGTGTTGATGTTGGAATTTGAGTTGGGTCCATTGGATGCAACCGCTTTACCTATGGTTCTGAACTAGAGGTTGTCATGTCAAAAAATGTGTTAGGATCAGTGGCAATGACTGGAACATGTCTCACTCTTTCCATTTCCAACCTGGCCTTTTCTCTTACATCATTGATGTTTTCAGTGGGTAGATTCCCTTTAGATTTTTTTGCTCTATTACGTGAGTTTCCCATCTCCAAAATCTCTTTAACAAAAGTATGATTTCTACCGTTGCAAAAGAAAAAACAAATAAGATATTAGTTCCATTATACAATAAACTTGACGCATTCCAACATAACTTACCACTTTACAAATTAACACATACAACTACGAACTATGATGGTTTGTTTGTGTTAGACCACATATCTAAGGCGAGAGTTAGGGTGTAGTATGGTAAGGATAGGTAAATTAGCCTAGGATAGGGTTCAGATGGAAAGCATATGGTATCCTAGGGTTTTCATAATTATCAAAGAAACAAACTATCAAAGAGAAATAAAGACAAACTACCTTCCTTATCACGTAGAGAAAATTATGTATATTGAAATGATTTAGTGAGTTATGTAAGCAAGGCAAAGTTGAAGTCAGGTGAATTTTGATTTTTCAAGTCATCTAAATCGAGTCTCCCATGCAAAATCAAATCAAACTTTTTTCTGAGTTGAGAAATCAAGCACGTCTAATCTAAGTAATGAACTCATGTGTCTAGATCGAGTTGAGAACTCAAGTGTATAATAGAGTATTCATGTGTTTGCGAGTATTAAAGTTATAGGACTAGCACTATCTCCTAGGTTATAATACTAAAACTATTGCAACAATCATTTAAGAAACATAATTGAGGCTCAAGAATAAAATGAATTCCTTTGTGTTCAAAATGTAGTGGAAGTCACAAGAAGAGGACTGAAATATTCTTCCTTTCCAACACCCTAGGATGAGATGACATTACACGTAATTATGTGCATTACCTATGAGGTCAAACACAACATGGTACTTGGTTATCACTCTAAATTTATTTCCCATCTAAGTCACCAGATAAACATAATTATCCATTACAATTCCCATCAATATAGATGATGGTTGGTAAAGTGTAGAATGGAGAAACTAGTGTCTTGCCTAGCCATGAATTCATAAAATTTTGGGTAGAAACACCCTACAACAGAGATGCCTAGGGATGAATTGGGAATAGTTTGATAGTTTTTCTACATCAAATAAGATAAAGAGAATAAGTTTACTAATTACACAATGAGGAGGTTGCAAATTCCCCCAAGGAAGGAGAATTCAATGGGGTAGAGGCAAGTAGTCAAGCTCAAAGGCACGATATTAAAGAAACATTATGATAAACACAAAATGAAGAGGAGAGCATGGACAAAATGTCATGAGATATTCAATATGACCCTCTCTCGTGATTGCTTCTTAGGATTTTATTCAAATTGAAGACTCTCAAGAGAGAACCTCATCCATGCTATCCTTCTGTGAAATCAAAATATATTATGGAAATAAATATTGGCTTACATTGCATACTTCATCTTGTCTAGTGAATATTAGTCTTTTTTAGATGTGAACTTGGGAATTCTTCTTGCCAAATTAATTGTTGTCTATGCATGTATATTTATGTAGGAATATAATAAAACACAAATGCGTGAGAGAATCTCAAATCATGTGAATGAAAATAGTTGTTTACAATTCTGACCTTACCTATTGAAATGATCTCTACATGCAATGGAAACTGGTAGCTTGAAGGTATCCACTAGATTCCAAGACCACTGAAGATGTTTGTTAGATTCCAAGAGTGATTTTGTGTCCAATACATCAATGAGTGTCCAAAAGATCAATGAATGTGAGCCAATAAGAAACTTGCAAGAGCTTAAACTCGCGAACTGAGTGAAAATCCCATGTTTTTTGGTAGCATTCCCGAGAACAAAAAACTTTGTTTTTTTTAACTAGCAGGAGGAGTGTGCACGCATGTTTATAAGAACGCACATGTGTTTGTATGGCGTACGCGCTAAAAAATGCGCACGCTCCTCTGCATAACGTTTACACCATTAATTCACCAACGTTTACACCATTTAATGCCAAACGTTCAATACTTCAAGAATATTTGCATACATTGGACTATACTTCAAAAGTGGATAAATGAATGGCTAAAGAGAAGAGATTTAAGGGTTTAGGACTTAAGGTTTAAGGTCTTAGGTATTTGGAGTTTAAGGATTATCTGTTAGGTTGTTTAGTAGTTAGGGTTATGTGATTACATGTTGAATGGTTCAATGGTTTAGGGGTTAAGGGATGTAGTGCTTTAGGGAGAGTGAGAGGTAGAGAGAGATAGAGATAGAGACTCATAGAGAGATGGGATATGGGAGAAATAGAGAGAAAGAGATCATGGGGTTAATGGGGGAGCAGTAGCATCCCATGTCATACCTGCAAGGGTCTTGCCTAGTGTAATGCCACATGGGATTTGAAATGTAAACATGCTTAGAGGGTGAAAGAAGAGGATTGAGACCTAAATGAATGTTTCATAGCTCAGGAACTATGATATGGGGATGAAATTATTTGGGAGCTGGGATCTAAATAATTTGGATATGGGTGTTTTTCACACCAAAGACTTCCCATAGGGCCTCAAACATGGCCGAGTAAGGAAATAATACAAAAAACACCCTCTCGTAAGTCCAACTTTCAAAAACAATTGTAAGGGGCCCCTGGATTTTCACTAGTGGGGTGTTGTGGTCATAATGGTGGGATACATGAGCCATGAGTAGGTTTTGTAAACTACAACAAGGGATTTAATACCTAAATGACCCTCTCAACCTCAAGTGCCATGAACAAAACCTAAAATCCACAACATCATCCCTCTATAAGGTTTCTTTGGCATCAAAGTTGAATGTGAGTGTCATTACAATGTCTTGGGAATCATGTACGAGTATGAAACAAGAGCCTTTATCAATAATATTTTATTCTTGGGCATATGGACACCATTAGTTGTCCAATATAGATTTTCCTAACATGCTTTATGTACCGTGGATGGTTCTTGGGCCCTTAACCCTAGTCTTGGTAGAAGAACAGTAGCCTCAAGACCTTGGCCATGGCTTATGGAGGGAAATAACAATCTTAGACCCAAAACATATTTTTTCAATATCAAATGCAATGAATGCATCCTCAGACTACCATGCAAGACCATGGATATGTTGCAAAGCATTGAACACCATCAAAGAATGAAAACAGGTTCCTCAAGATCATATTGAAGCATATTGAGCTCAGTTGAATTCCACTTGAGACTTAATTGAAACTTCATGACCTCAAGCGTCGTCAATAACACATAGAATCCATGACACTAGCCCTCTACAAGGAGTGTTTGCATATAAATTGAATATGGATACCTTTATGATGTCTTGGGCATCAAGGATTTATCTTGGCTCCTTAACCATGGCTAGTGGAGGGAAACAAGAGCCTCCAACACTAACTCTTGCTTCTTAGGCACAAACACCATGAATGAGTCCCTGAACAACCACATATAAAATCTATAGGGTATTAGTCAACTTCAAGTGTGTTATGTGTTCCATGACTAGGTTAGTTGTGAAACAAAAATGGGTGCCAAGGTCTGACCATGGTATAGGGACAACAAGAAGCTCCTCATGCCTTAAATTAAGCTTCTCAGGCTCAAGCACCATGAAAAACACCTACAAATCCATAAGCTTCTTAGGATACGATGTTGAATGCCTCCTCAAACCACCACACATAACCCTTGTGGGGTATCTCTAGCAAATGTAGAGGGATACGTATACCATGATTAGGCTACATCGCATGCCTTAAACAAGATTATGTCTTCGACCCACGTCGGGAATGTTTGTCGAGGCCATGGATAGTGTTTCTTAGTATGTTAGTGGGATACATTCAACATGAGTAGGTTTTGTGAATTGGGAATGGGTCTATAGGCCTAAACATTCCTAGGGGGAACAAAGGTCTTCAACCATAAATTAACCTTTTCAAGCTCAAGTGCCATGGTTTGGGGAGGAAAACACTTCATCCTCGGGGCTTAAACATAGTCTCTTAGGCTCAATAGCCATCAACAACATGTGAAAATAATGGCATGGACCCTCATTAAGGGTTCTTTACAATCAAAGTTTGATATGGATTCCATTAGAAGGTTTTTCTTAAAAAGGATGGGTCGTGGGCCCTTGAACATGGTCAAGAAAGGAAACTTTATGTGCCTCCAGATATTGTTGAAAGTTCTTGTACTTAGTTTATTTAAGTCCATGGACCAACATGAAAGTCTTTTTTAAGGGTTCTTTGTAGGCATCCAAGTGGGATATAAGGGCCATGCATAAGTATTGTGCACTAGAAATGGGTGTTGACACCTAAACTTGGTGAAGGGTGAAACATGGGGTTTACACCTTAATTGAACCTTTTTGAGTTCATGAAGCATAAAAACCACCTAGAAACCACATGAGCCCTCATGAGGGAATATTTGTCCTAGGACATAGATATGGGTGCCATTATGATGGTTTGTGCACTTTGGATGGGTCCTCATGCCTTGACCATGGTTGTGGTAATGAAACAAGAGCCTCTATCCCTTTAGCATGGTTGGGGGAGGAAAACAACAACCTTGTGCCCTAAGCATAGATTCTCAATTGTAAGCACCATGAGCACATCCTTAGACCACCACATGGGACCATGGATAGATCAAATGGTATGCCCCTTATACGAGTTCTTTATAGGCCTTTAAATGTGATATGGGTGTTATGAGTGGGGACCTGTGCACTAAATTAGAGGAGGTTTACCAAAAAATGATAGAGTGAGATGGGTGAAGAGGGTTAGAGCGATAGCGGGAGGAATTTTAAGGGGGGAGAGAGAGAGAGAGAGAGACAGTCTTTGTGTGTGTGTGTGTGTGAGAGAGAGAGAGAGAGAGAGAGAGAGAGACTGAAATTTCTATACTTGTTGAAAGGAATACGATGGATTCCCTCACCCTCTCTATGGTTGATTGAGGAACAAGTTGCTTGATCGTTATGGGTGAGGTATGGTTAGGTGTTGTGTGTGTGTGTGTGTGTGTGAGAGAGAGAGAGAGAGGAGGGTTCAGGAGAGAGAGAGATGGGGGGGACAGAATGAGATCATTTCGGCCTTGGGCCATAAAAACCACTTCTTGGGCTGAATCACCATGAGCAATTCTTATAAACCGCAACACAAACACACTCTAAGAATTCTTTAGCATCAAATTTGGATATAGGTGTTTTTCACACCAAATATGGTCCATAAGGCCTCAAACATGGCCAAGTAATGAAAAAATCATGATATTGTTGAATCTTCTAATGTGTAAGAGAATTCAACAAGTCCTCAAATGAACACATGATCCCCTTGTACAAGTTCTTTGTAGGTTTTTGTACTGTACAGAGAGAGAAGGTTTACCAAATAATTATAAAGAGTGAGATGGGAGATGAGGGTTATAGAGAGGGGTGGGGGAAGGTTAAGGAGAGAGAGAGAGAGAGATTCTGACCAAAATTTATATCGTTACTGAAAGGCATACAATGGATTCACTCACCCTCTCTGTGGTCGATTAAGGTACAAGATTCTTGAACGTTATGGGAGAGGTAAGGTGAGATGTTATGTGTGTGTGTATGTGTGTGTGTGTGTGTGTGTGTGTGAGAGAGAGAGAGAGGGGGGGGTAACGTAGAAAATAAGTTGCTACAAAGATGGACAACAAAACTACCATTGAACCAACAACCAATTCAATATATACAAGCATAGAGACACACAATAAATACAAACATTGTGCAACTAATGTGAATAAGGAAATGCATGAAATTTTTTATTCATTACTCATGCCGCTCCAAATTACATTAATGGGGCCATGCACTACTACTTCAAGCACAACCTATACATTGGCATAATCGAGAACCAAACGTCACTTCTATGGATCTACTTCTCATCTTTACGCTACTACTCCTTTACTCCCTTCTATGGATGCTTCCTCCTATCCCTCCTCACATACACCATTTACATATTTCACATGGCTAGAGGAATTCCAACAGATAGCAAGACCATTCAAGTTCCTGCGTTTTAGGTTTACATTCTTAGCAAGGAACCGTTTCATCTTATGTTTGACCATTTAATCACTTGGTAGATACTTAGGAGTTGTATCATTGTTAACCCTTCCTAAGGTAGGTGTAGCATCCCACCTGCTAATATGATATGCCAATTAATGCTCAAAGTCACATCACTATTCATCCTTCATACAATAGGTGTACCATCCCACCTGATAATCCAATGAAGTGCATCGGGGGCATCCTAGTACAATGAAGCCTCTACCTTCTTCACAACATTGTCCTAATCCTGAGCCTGGTCCCATCGATTCCTTCACTTATAGGAAAGTTGTGCCACTTGGGCCTAAGTGACCCCATCTTTATCATTCACCTTATGTTCATCTTCTTCCTGGTGCTTCTTCACAACTAACCGTAGGGTTTTTTCCTTTTCCCTCTTAAGGGCCTCTACTACATGATGTCAACATAAGTCCAGATAGCGGCATTAGGGGTCTTCTAACCCATGGCGAAGGCATCATTTATGTCAGTGAAATTATCTCTATTAAGATTCCTTTTCCTGTATTCCTATTCTCTATCGATAATCCCTTAAGGATTCTCGAAGGCCAAGTCATCCTCCTCCTCCATAGGCTTCTCAGTAAATCCTTGAGCATTGGTTTAGGGGAAGTATAAAAGGCCAATTTGCGGGCAACCTCTACTACAAGGTATTTCCCTTGTAGTGAGAGAGAGAGAGAGAGAGAGAGAGAGAGAGAGGAATATTAATGAGAGAGAAAGAAAGAGAGATAGGCAGGGAGAAAACGGGGAGGAGGGTTAAGTAGAGAGATAGAGGAGAGAGTGGGAAGATGAGGGTTATGGGGAGAGAGGAGCATGGTTAAGGATATAGTGAGAGAGGAGGGAGGGGGAGGGGCATGAGGGGGCTTACGAAGAGATGGGATGAGTGAGAGAGAGAGTACAATGGTTATCGTTAGGGAGATGGAGATAAGAGGGAGAGAGAGAAGGAGATGAAGTTTAGGTAGATAGGATGGAGAGGGAGAATAAGAGGAATTTTAGGTAGATAGGGAGATAGAGGAGGATTGAAGGGGGAGCGAGTGAGAGAGAAAGAGAGAGAGAGAGAGGGGTTGAAATGGGGTGGAGGGGAGGAGGGTTAGGGAGGGATAGGAGCAAACAAAGGAGAGGAGGAGGATTATAGTTAGGGAGAGGCGTGGCAGGGGTGTTTGAGATAGATGAAGATGAAATCAAAACTACATTTTAGATTAGTAAACAAATGCGCGCAGGCCTTATTAGCACGTACGCACTAAATAGAGCGTAAGTGCTATTTAGTGCATATGTGATTTTTGTGTGTATGCACTTTTAGTGTGTATGCGTGTATTTAAAATAACTCGTACGCGTAGTTTAAATTTCTATATTTTGGGGGCCAATTCCGTTCCCACCAATGTTGTGGATGACTTGGCCACTTTGGTTTTAGGTTTGGGTTTCCAAACTAAGTGGCTTGGACTGTGTTATAACAAAATACATTTTATTCTATAACTTCTTCTATTTCGAGCATGATTTTACGTATGCTACACTTGTCCACTGCTAATGAAATTGCACACACTAGTAGAACTATGTGTGCAAATTCCGAATATGTAATTTTTTATTAAATATATTATTTTTTTCTATTTTTTATTTAATTTTAATTGGAGTAACATCAATCTTACACCAAAACTAGGTTATTTCTTTTGGCTATAACTTTTGATTGGCTCGCCTATTTTGAAAACGGAAAAGAACTTGCACAAGTACAAACAAAGAACTACATCCTAAAAAAACAAAGTTCCTTGATTATGTTAAGACCATGATGTCGGGGCCCAATGCTCGACCTAGTCATTTTAGGGCTTGACTGACTTCCTTAATTTAAAAAAAATAAAATTAACATAAATAAATATGAAAAAATAGCACTGCACTAGAATGACCTGTTATCTACGACTCTATATAATTTTTTCACAAAATTCTAGCATTTGCATACCAAACCCAGGACCCAATGCAAACATATTCATTATGTTTTCTTAAAAAAATAGCATACCAACCTTAGGAGAAACCCATTTTTTGGGAGTTATACTTAATTTCCATAAATAATAGTTATATATTACGGAAGGTAATCTGATTGTCTATGTTTCATCTACTTACGCCATTTTCCAAAAAGTTGTGTAGGTAGCTCTAATATTTCTTTTTGAAATTCGGATTTCTGTTTTTCCAGAAGTCCATTGTAACTAACACGTCATGAGTTGCCAACATTAGCTTGCACCATCCCTTCACTAGTTTTAGGTCATGGGAATGCATTCTATGTTATAAAAATAAAAATCGTGCCATGTACTCATACTCTTGTCTACTCGAAAGCATTTTCATGTTGTTTGTTTTCTGTTGTAATTACAATTTTTTCATTAACATATTACTTTGTAAGCATATAGGAATTATTCTCATGTATTGAATATTTTCTCATAATTTCTTGTTAAATGTTTTATTCAATTTTCCTATATGATATTTTACCATATTCTCAAGATTAAATTTTGTATTTACATTTTCATTTTTTTTCTAAACATACATAATTGGCTATGGAGTTGTGAAAACCTTACATCTTTCCATTATTCCTTGTAGCCCTTCTTAGGAGATGTAACTATTAAATTTACAAATAAGTTATTTACGAAATATCCTACAAAGTCATCTAACATGATGTTTTTAATATGGTAATATTGAGGATAGGATATGGAAGTCTTGAAGTGGAATTCTAATATGATAATACTGAAGATAGGATATGGAAGTCTTGAAGTAGAAGCAATTTCATGGTTCTTTGTAGTTACTCCTGAAGTGAGGAATGAATTAGTATTTATATATTCCAAAGTAGTATATATGGATAAGTGACATGCTAATGCTTATGTGTTGAAGTTAATCTCTTCTATTTAAGTTATTATGATTTTATATTTTATTTTTAATATTTTTAATGAAAAATTTCCCAATCCAACTTTAAATTAATGCATTCTCATAAACATATATAATTTTAAGAAAGTGTATACAATCTATTTTATGTTATACTAGGTCAAGAATATAAAAATTTTCCGTTACATTTATTCTAAAATTAAAACTTTTAGACTATTTAATTTTTGTTTATTCAATGTTTGAAATTATATTTAATCATATATATTTATTCAATTTATTTTAAAATATATTAATCCATGTATTTATGTAATGTCCCTAAAATGTAAAAAATAAAGAAATTTCACTTGTGACTAATATCTGCAATTTGGCACATGTTTTATCAAATTAACTTCAGCACTCGGGTTTAAAATATAAGATTCACTTAAAAGGATTTGCGGAAGCATTTGTAAAAAGAGGGGAAACTGTTTTGTTTCACTACATTGGATTTATTGTTTTTAACTCAGTTGAACTTATAGTCTCGGTACTCGGTTGGAACCCCACAAGTTATTCTCAAACTTGCATCTAGTTTAAATGTTTCTCCTTTTATAGGTTGAGGTTATGTGTCAATTTCATGTCTAGTTTGTAAATGTGTGAAGACTGTAATTTCGTTTATGAACTTTATGGTTTGGGGGGAAAAGGATTTGGTGGCCAAAATTACCAGACTTACTTAGCTTTTTGCTAAAGTCTATTTCCTTCTTGTTGTTCTTTTCTAGGCAATTTATTTAAAGGACTAACTATTTGCCAAACTCCATTACCTATGTTAATCTCCATGGCTTTGATTTATGTATGAACAAAAGTAGAACTTGTAAAAATCTAGAGGTATGCACTATACAAAGTGGGTATATATCATTTTAATGCTATGTGGTAAGATTAGTGGTATGGCATTTAACAAGTCCACCCTAAATCTCTATAAAACTTGATGCATGGGTTAACTATGGTTTTGGACCCACACCAGTGTAACACTTTGCAATTAAAATACAAGGAGTTCTCCCACTATGTGGAATGGGTCGCCGATCAAAACTTAAGGGCGTTTGGTATGGATTTAATGGAGGTTTATGTTAGTCTTTAGAATGGAATCCAGCTGGATCATTAAGCACTAAACCCTGGGGTTTCGAATGTCCCAAGGCGTTGTTTATCGATTTCTAGTTTTGTTGAAGGGGGAGGTAGAGCCCTACACTCCATGCCCTGGAGGTGCTCATGGCCAGCTTCGTTCTGCACCTTAGTGCTACTACTGAATTCTTCGTGGTAAGTTTTCGAATGCCAACTCATTACTTTCACTTTTTCTATTCTTTCATCACATGTTATAATGTTCATACTAATCGTGGCTTGGTTTGTGTTGGCAGGGGAATTGGTGGTAGCAGCTCGAACTAACTTGGGTATCATGACTGTGGAGAATGAGTGGTAAGTTTGGGATTTCATGGCCACCTCCTTCCGTTCGAATCATAATGTTGGTTGCTGGGTTAAGTACTACGAAATTCTGTTTGGAGTTTTGGCTTTGTTTGTTTATAAAAGAAATAGGTGGCTACGCCCTGTAGCGTGTTCTATGATGTAACCCCAATGTTTTGGCTGAGTGGTAGCTTATATGGCGATTTTGGTTTTGGAGGATGTTGGTCTGCCATTTTTAGCACTTCAAGACTTGTATAATCTTTTAATGGTTTGCGTTGGGCCTTTTAAAGACCGTCACAATTTGTAATATATGTTGTTCCTATTCAAATGAAGAACCTGTATCTGATCAAGTCGTAATGCTAGGTTTTTGTTTTGTGTTATTACTATTGTAATAAAAACTGATGAACATGAATGTAATTTGGATAGGCATTTGATGTTTTTGGTTTCATTTTACAAAACCGAGTCTGGGATTTGCTTGCGTTTTCTTTCTATAAAAAGGATGAAGGCTCTCTCAAATGTTTCGAATGTGTAAGAAAAGTTTGGAAGCTTGATTGCTCAGAAAGGAGTTTAACTCAATTCGTAATTCGTTGACTTAGATATTATGGGCAAAGGGTTGTTCTCTCATTTTCAATTTCTGAGATGGCTTTACTCTAGTTTAATAAAAACCCTCTTAAATCTGGGGATACTATGTGTAACTTTTAAATCTATCAAGGTATACGAAATCATCTTACCTCTGTAATCTATTTGTTTTGGAGTTTCAGTTGATACTTATGGCATGGCTATGCTTCTAATGATAAACTCTGTGGTTTAAATGAAAAGCTTTATAAAACAGGGTTTTGACCCTGAGACGTTGTGACTTCCAAAATGGATGAATGTTTATTGAAAAGTGAGTGCTAAAATAAATGTTTTGATTTCTATGCTGTGAAGTTTGGGGTTTCATCTAAGTTTGAGTTTTAATTTTGATAAGAATGACAAGGAAATACTAGAAACCCTAGGGAAGTCGTGTTTGGCAAAGGGTTTCGATATCTTGACCTTCGTTGATTTTTTTTATTTTTGAGTTTGACTTTGTTGGCTGCGTGGAAACTTTCATGGGTCCTATCTTGTAAAACTAAACGCTAAACTGTACATCGAAATGCTGAAATCCCTAACTAGGGGATTTGTGTTGATAGTTGTTTGTCGTGGGAAAATTAAATGCATAGTGGGTGTTTTCTTTAAGCTATAGGTTAAAAATATCCTAGCGATCTTGTTTGTAGTATGTTGATGGGTAGTTTCGAAGCTTCGGCTTGCATTATTTCTATTGTCCAAGATACTGAATGAGATAAACTACGTTTCACTTCGTCAGTTTCATAATCCTAAGTTTTTGAATCTTTAATGGATAAAAAGGTTAAACCCTAGCTTACTGTAATTTAATAATTTAAATGTACAACATGTGGGTTTGAAGGAATAATGTGGTCTCATTTTATGTGGAGATTAATAGTTCAGATATCGACATTTCTAAATAAAAGTTTTGACAATAGTGAATCTACTTATATAGGTATCTAGCACAGGCTAGCTAGGCTAGCCCTACTAGATCCTTGAAACATTTAGGGCAAAAGCTTGGATTCAATGGAAACATTAAATGAATAGTAATCCTAGAATGTAAACCCTGAGAGCCCATGCCAATTGGCCCTTGCTCTATAAAGAAAAAGAAATAACATCATAATGTATAGAAACATGAATGCTGCATAATAATTCCTACTTTAAATTTCTAAATCAAATTGAACTGTATGGAAATTTGTAGTTCATACTTGGTTCTTGCAGCTTGATCTTCTCTTGCAGAACCTGCACACTCAATCACTAGTTAATGGAAAAATGTATGGACCTAGCTGACTTGTAGGATGATCTTTAATTGGGTAACTTTGGGACTACCATGTTCCTCCCAACCATGACCCTTAGACCATTCCTGGTTCTAACTAGATCCCCAGGAGTTGGTTCCAACATGCAATAAGAGAAGTAGAGACCCTAGGATAAGCTACTGAATCAGATCTGGAAATATAGTAGGCTACTTCAGTTCTATAGAGTAGTTCTCTTCTGTTCATAAGAGAATGCTAATAAAAGAAGATGCCCTCTCTTGGGATCTTCCCTTCCTTATATAGGTGAGTTTTATTTGGAATATAGCTATTTGAATAATAATATTCAGTTTTTAATTTAATTTGAATTATAATATTTATGAAAGATATTTTATTTAATTATTTACTCTTAGTTTATCTAGGACCTTTATTTTTTTATATTTAAATGTATCTTAAATTAGCTCATAAATAATAATAATACTTATTAATAATAATAATAGTAATAACAAATATGAGAATTATCTTATACATAACCTTTATGCATTTTATTTATATAAGTAATCATTTCTTTTAATAATAATAATAATAATAATAGTAACCACACTAGAACTATCTCATGCATAACCTTTATGCATGTTATAGGAAATAATTTTAATTCTTCAATAATTAACTATGGTAACTCTTTGATTTAATTATGTACATACCATAATAATTATTTTAAATATTAAGTACATGGTCCAACTCTTGGGACAAGGTTTTTTGGTGAGCTTGGATAGTTGGCTAGGTTTAGGTACCTCTAGGTCTCTCTCTTGCATGTCGGATTACCTTGTTTAACATGGTAGTTCCCGCAGTCCTTGATGATATATAGAAAATGATTCATTTAACAAATTTAATAAATATGATGAATAGAAGTGCTATTCAGAGTCTTCTCGACTCAACACTTTTAAGATCAAATAACCTCGAGTGCTCTTCAGAGATTTAGGTCAACACTCTGACATGGGCATTACACTGGTGCAATTCCAGCATCCTGCTCAACACTAGTACTAGAATGTGGTTGTGAAGCACATCTAGAATGTACAAATGGCCTCGGATCCAGTATTCATTATCAAGCTTGGAGTGCTCCAGGGCCTATGCCCAACACTCTATGTACATTGGGGCTTACGTCGAGTATGTAATAAAATCCTCTAAGTACATCATTCCTGATTCCATGCTCAACACACCATATAAGTCAATCATGTAAATCATAACTCTCCAAAGTATGTAACAAAATATCATCTCAGTATATTAGGGTTGTACCCAATCTCATCATAAAAACATAAATCAATACCTTGGGGCTTTTTTTCCCAGTATATAACAATAATCTGCATTAGTCAGGGTCCATGCCCAATATGTAAATCTATAAAAGAAATGAATCATTGCACTAGGGCTTATGCCCAATAATAAAAAATAATCATATGTGATGGGGCTTTAAGCCCAATATATAACATCATAAATAGTTAGTCAAAATTCAAGATATTACAATTTACATTTATGCATAATTCTGTATTAGTGTATGATAATCTATCTTATGTACATATTTACATTGTCAACTTAAAATATTCACTTTAGTTTCAATTTTTTTATCTATATGGTATATATAACCCTTTAATACATTGATCAATATATATTTTTAGTGTGACTTAAAATAATATTGTTTATTACTTAGCACAACTTCCAATTTGGATAAATTATAAAATGAAATGATTTGCATACTTAAATGGATGAACTACTATTGTTATTTACTCATTTGAGTCATTGTGTCTAGAGGAAAGTGGAATAAGCTCTCTCTTGTTGAAAAAATAGAGTCTTTTCTGCACATTTTCCAACATTATATGTTTATAAAGAAAAAAAATACAAACACAACTCTTATGTTTTGAAAATCAATAGCAATAATACATTCTACTGAAACCTGCATAATACATATTGCATCTTAACGTATTATATATTTGTGACAATATTTGTATCAATTGGAACATATATCTATTTTCTAAAATTTTTAATACAAATACAATCTAGGGGATGGTATGGTGACATAATTAAAAATCTAAGGCCATCTGAATATATGAAGAGGAGTGAAGTTGTTGAAATACTAATGGTTTAGTAGTTAAAGATCACAATAATTTCTTTTCTGGCAACATTATTCCTAATTTGTATCTGAAGATAAAAATTCCTCTTCGAATAGAAATTACCATTATCTCTCCTCTAATTTAGTATAAATGCTCTATTTAGCTTCACATCCATTATAAATTCAACTAAATTGTCTATTCAAATGGATGCATGGCTCCTCCCATCTATTAATTCCAAGCTTATGACCTTATGTGTTAACATGGAAATGAAATAAATTCATAAATAATTTATAAAATAATAAAGTATTTAATAAATTTACTTAATTCTTAGATATTTAAATGTTAAAAAAATATACATACACAAATACTTTGCTATTAAAAAAAATTAATAACAATCATAAATTCTATTCAAAACCACAAAACCACATATTAAATTTTGATACATGAAATTCTGAAGATATTAATTTACATCAATTCCAACAATTAATAATATTTTATATCCATCTATATCCTCAAATTGTTAATAGAATCTGAAATTCTGAAGATATTACTTTACATCAATTCCAACAATTAATAATATTTTATATCCATCTATATCCTCAAATTGTTAATAGAATCCAATCTATTAGGATGACATAATAACATAAAATAAAAGGCAAAGGCTATATTTTCTTTAGGACAACGCTTTTCAGTTGTCCAAGTTAGGCAAAGCATATATTTCTGACGATATGGTTGAAGATCTGTCGAGGGGAACCTATTAAATAGACTGCATTGATATGACCAAAAATCTCTAGTTGGCCCGCATACGGATCAAATTTCGACCAACGAAATCTTTTAAACATGTCCTTAAAATTTTTGTTTGGTTTACCTGGATTTCCCATAATATTTTGGTGTCTGCCATTAAAATTGTGTAGCTTGTTATTATCTAACTGTAATTAATATTATGTAGCTTGATATATAAGAGAGATCAAATGAGGTTTTTATATATTTATGTCTTTAGACTTTCAACTTATAATTCATAGCTCTCAACTATTTGAGCTATCTCATTGGGTTTTTTATAGCTTAATATTATTTAAGTAGCAGTATGGCTTGTTGGGATCTCCTTTGATATGCTAAAAGATTGAGGTCTTCAAAGCTTGCAAGTAGCAGGTGATTCAAAAGTCATAATAGACTCAGCAAATGGCAGACCACTGGCAGACATGATTTGGCAGCTCTTCATTTATCTTCTTGGAAAAGCAGGATTTTGGACTTGAGGCAATCTTTTGCCTCTTTATCATTCACTCACTTTTATAAGGAATTTAATAATGGCAGACCACTGGCAGACATGATTTGGCAGCTCCTCATTTATCTTCTTGGAAAAGCAGGATTTTGGACTTGAGGCAATCTTTTGCCTCTTTATCATTCACTCACTTTTATAAGGAATTTAAGGAATTTAATGGTGAAGCTGAAATGTTATCAAAACATGTTGTGGGTGTTTTTGAGGATATCTATTGACAAGGGCTTTATATCTATTCTCTAGCTGAAGATATTTTAGTTTTCTTGACAGTTTATACTCCATATTTTTTTTATGTTTAAACAGATGTCTGTAAAGTTGTAGACTTCGTCTGTTGATATCTTCTAGCTGAAGATATTTCAGTTTTCTTGACAGTTTATACTCCATATTTTTGTATGTTTAAACAGATGTCTGTACAGTTTTAGACTTTGTCTGTTGATATCTTGATAGCAGATCTCTTTCTATAATAAGGATGAACTGTATTTGGCCATGTAGTTGGAAGAATTTCCTTATTTTGCAAGTCTCTCCAGATATATATGTACTTTGAAAGCAGTAACTTTGATTCTAATCTAGTATAGTATGGTTTTATTTAAAATGATTTCAAAATTTCAAAAAATTTATTACCCTTGCTCTGTTTCTATATTTTTTATGGTTTGACTGGAATGATAGATCTTCCGTAAGAGACAAATCTTTTAGAGAAGTTATATCCCGATGCTTTAATTTTTAGAATATGCTCAGCATCGAACTTTTTTTCACTTGAAACTAAAAAAAAATAATTCCACCAGTTTTGGATAAAAATATCCTCCACACATTATCTACCAGTCACTCCAGAATTATCACCTTTCATTCAACTTATAATCATCACAACTAAAACAATCAAATCTTCATAGTTTAGAAACGACAAATAAAGGTGCAGCAATTGCAACTGAGCACAACAAAGACTATAAATTAATTTAGGTTATTTAAAACTATTAAAGGACAATTGCAACTGAGCACAACAAAGACTATACATTAATTTAGGTTATTTAGAACTATTAGACGGTTATTGAAAAGATATACTTCATAGAAATAAATGCAAAATCTTCTTAGTTGCCGAACAAATTGATTGATATTTTTTTCAAGTGGAACAAATTGATTGATATTTATTTCAAGTGGAACAAATTGATTGATATAACGTTCTGGGTATATAGTCTTTGCAACTTGCCCATAATTATTTGTTCTAAACCAGTTTTCATTATCTTGCCTCCCATTATCATATCAACGAGGACAGGCGACACCGATTATCTACAGATTTAATATATGGCTGTGGGCTTCACATGAATGGTCACGCTTTCAAAAATGTTGGCGTAGGGAACGATATCCTCCATTTCGTATTGAAAATAAACTTTAAAACGACAAAGATATTAATTTTTATGTTTGAATCGATACTTTCAATCTTTCAAGAGATTTCCCATCTTTGCTTTATAGTAGTCCAAGTCATTTGAGGTGCCGCTAAATGAGTGCTGTCGGCGATGTGTATAGTTTTATCATTCTCCGCATGTATATTTTGATAGCACTAGAAATGCCTCTTATCACAGCTTACAAGTCATTTGATATATATGTTAGTTACCGCGGTCATATATACGTTATTCGCTTTATATTGGGCAGGTTATTAATAACATAAAAATTGTTTTAACGATATTTATCATAATTACACATGAAAATTAAATTCTTTAAAATTTAATTTCGAAAAATTATATTTTCAATATATCTTTTTATGGATCATAATATTTTTTTTTAAATTTATTTTAGCAATCATATTAAAGACTTCCATGAAATAAAAAAATTAAATATACCGTTTGAAAAAATATGAAAAAATTATTAATAAAAAATGATTTCATTCAATTATTTAATTTTTAAAATTAATTTAATAAATGCTATCAAATACTCTCAAAGTAAACCTAATTTATAATATCCCTTTCGTTTTCTCAACATTATCTCTAAAATACACCAAATGATTAATCGTTGAACTCTTAAGTCCAAAATTCAATTAGATTTAAAACTTTGAGATTGTATCTTCTCTACTCATTTTCCATTCTAAAATGATGCCGAAGGATACTATGATTTATATATTTTTAAATTATTTATATTAAGCAACATTTAAAAAATCATTAGGTTGGTGTGTAACCAGATTCAATGGTTTGTACCTAGAATTTGAAAGTATTATTTATCTGCAATAGATAATGCTTAGGTCTAAAATTTTAATTATTAATTAATTATTAATATAATAGTGGGATATAATAATAAATGATAATTTAAATCTTATTCAATTTGTGAACATTAAAATTGTATACATTACTTAATCAATATTATATATATATATATATATATTTTGTCATTATAAACTTATATTTACTTATTAAACAGTAGTTTAACATTATTATATTATATGTTTTGTTTCAAATTTGTGATATGTCTTAAGTTATTTAGTTCAAAAATAATATATTACATTAAAATTTTGAATATGTACTATATTTTTAATTTTTCTAAAATTTAAATAATACATATTATTGTATCTCTAATAAAAAAGAGCTGAATGTTAAACTTTTACATTATATTTTATTAGTCAAACCATTTTTTTAATTTTGAATATCTATAATTCAGTCATTTTTAAAATTTTGAAAGTACATATTTTATTTGTAAAAAAATACTTTAGAATACGTTTTATTTATAAAATAATACTTTGGAGGATTTCATATTGAGTTTGAATTATGAAAATATGATCTTCCTTCTTTGAATCATGAAGAAGGAAAGATTTGGAGAGATTTGTCCAAGTCAATAAACAATTAAAAATAGATATAAACAAACAGCTTAGATTGTACAACCTTAGAATTTAGTTTCCTGCATTTGTAATAAAAATTCTGATACTTCCTTATGACGAATGAAAATAGCAAATGAATATATTTGATTTATATAAAAAGTAGGTCCCTTGGGTGAATAATGAGTATTTTGTTAGTTGACTTATTATAGTAGTTGTAAATCCATAACTAATAAGATGAATCTAGAAGAATAAAAATAAGAAAGTAAACATAAAATTGAGGATATCTTCAAATTATGATTGATTGTAAAATATTTTTCTTTATTATTTTAGAAAACTATTTAATTAAATATATTATAATAATAACAATATATCACCATTTCTTATAATAAATGGTGACGTATAATGAATATATCACCAAATGATATATTATTTTAGCAAATGAATATATTTGATTTATATAAAAAGTAGGTCCCTTGGGTGAATAATGAGTATTTTATTAGTTGACTTACTATGGTAGTTATAAATCTATAACTAATAAGATGAATCTAGAAGAATAAAAATAAGAAAGTAAACATAAAATTGAGGATATCTTCAAATTATGATGGATTGTAAAATATTTTTCTTTATTATTATAGGAAACTATTTAATTAAATATATTATAATAATAACAATATATCACCATTTCTCATAATAAATGGTGATATATTATGAATATATCACCAAATGATATATTATGATGATATATTATTTTAGCAAATGAATATATTTGATTTATATAAAAAGTAGGTCCCTTGGGTGAATAAAGAGTATTTTGTTAGTTGACTTATTATGGTAGTTGTAAATTCATAACTAATAAGATTAATTTAGAAGAATAAAAATAAGAAAGTAAACATAAAATTGAGGACATCTTCAAATTATGATTGATTGTAAAATATTTTTCTTTATTATTTTAGGAAACTATTTAATTAAATATATTATAATAATAACAATATATCACCATTTCTCATAATAAACAAATTTGTTATATTGACTTTTTTAAATTTGAATAACCATATTATTAAAATATAGAAACAACATTTTCAAATCAAATAATTAACCTTTATATCCCAAAAGCGCCAAAAATGATAGTAGCTCACTATTTCATCTTGAAATAAATTTCCATATCTTCTATATTGAATAACAATATGATACTCAACATTACAAAATGGAACATCGTTCTTTAAAAATAGCTTAAGAAAATTAAATTTAAGTCTTATAAAAAAAATTCAAAGCTAATAGAATCCAAGTATTAGTGAAAATGGAAAAAATATATACAAGATTTGGTGGGTGGTGTGACACTAAGGAAATGATAGTTTATCTCGTATGTTCCATATACAGAGTAGTATTTGTAATATCTCCAAGATATTACTTTTAAAATTTAAAGTGATTAGTTGAGTATTAGTATGTTAATTGTATTTTAATTTATGATTTAGTCATGAACTATGAGGAGATATTTTTTTTAAATACTTAGAATATATACATTAATTATATACAAAAGAGAAAACATAGTATAATAGGAGGGTATGTACAAAGGAAACCATATGAGGAGATATTTTTTTATTTTTAAATACTTAGAATATATACATTAATTATATACAAAAGAGAAAACATAGTATAATAGGAGGGTATGCACAAAGGAAACCATATTCTCAATTTTTAGTGGCGAAATTTTGTCAATTAACTATTTTTAGAGGTGAAATTTGGCTGAATTGGCTATTTTTGGGTTTTTTTTAAAATAAATTTGCTATTTGGTCATTTTTGAACTCTAATATCGCCTGTTTTTTTCAATCCAAAATAATCTCCTAAGGTAATACACTTAAGTATAATATTAGAATCCTTAAAAAACACCCTAATTCTCATCCTCGAAGAAACAAAAGAACTACAAAGATATTTACATATTCTTCCTTGCAGAAACTAAAGCAACAAAAAAATTTGAGTATTCATCTAGCTCCAATCCCTTAGTGTCTTTGATTAACAAAAAACCTTTAGCCAACAAGTGCATTCATACCCCATCTTTCCATATCTAACAAGATGCAGAAAAAGACCTAATCCCATTTTCAAAAGAATATTTGCACTGAAGCATCCAAAGAACAAACAATGTCAAAACCCTTAAGCATTGCCCAACATCACGAAGTGAGGATTGTATTAGATCTCCAACATATCCTCTTAGAATTTATCTCTAATGTAACCTCCCTTGAAAAATGTTTCATGCTCCAACTGGATAAAGTTACTCCCAACGAGACCTAGCTAAAGAGAATTCTTATAAGAGGTTCTTTATTGTTTCCAAACCAAGATAGGAATAGGAGAGTCCATTTGATAGACCACTTTTCGCAATTCGTGCTTTCGTAGTAAGGAATTGGTAAATCACTAGCCATGCAATTACTTGAAGCTTGTAGCTCAATCGAATTAACCTCACATTGTGCAATCTCTTTATCCATATTATCTCTACATCAGTCGACACCCATCATGTATTAAGGATAGGGATAAGCTCATGTCACTTATGGAGAAGAAGTTACAACCTATGAGAATCATATTGAAACAAGGGTCACCAAAAAATCCTTTCCTAATGACACCAAAAGGGGCTACGAAGATCTATATTCATTTTGAAAAGGTCCTCATGTGGAATAAGGATGATAATATCCATAATAACTTGTCTATCCATAGAAGATAAGGAGAATTCATGAGCAATGGATTTCTAGTCTTTCTAAGTTCACGTATTAGAATCACACAAATCCCTCCGACAAAAAATCCTTTTCTTACTCAATCATTGTCATTGAAACCAAGGGATATCTAAAACACACATGCCTTGCACATTCCAACTCTAAACCAGTCTTCTCATCAAATCCAATCTTTCTTAACTACATGACATTTACCATCGCACGAGGCTAGACTCCTTCTTCGATTCTTCCTAGATACTTCTATTAATATAAGAATGTGAGACCTAGAAGCTATGAGGGGATGAAATTATATCACATAATACAAATGATCCCTTGATCCTACCAATGTGTTTTATATGAGAAGACGATGCCTCAATAATACTTTCCAAGGACATATTCATTCTAGACACTAAAACACCCATTTGGCATCCAAAATATTACCCTTGGTTCAAATATCAATTAAACCTAGGTCTCCTTGATCCTTGGGTATAATGTGAACATCCTAGGGTACCATAGGTGGGGACCTAGCATATTATCCCGAATTTTGACTGATTATGTTTATGTTATATATTGCACGTAAACCCCAACGCATACGATTTATTTATGATATACTTATATCTGGGCATGGACCCTAACTTATGCAGATTTATTGTTATGTATTGGGCATGAAAACCCTGATGTACTTGGTTTATGCTTATCATGAGATATGGGTATAAACAATAGAATACTGAGATGTTCTTTGATTATACTGTGCAGAGTCTTATTATGTATGACTGAACCTTATGGTGTATTGAGCGTAAGCTCTAGAGCGCATGGAGGACCTATGTGTTGGGCATAAGCCCCGATGCACATAGAGGACTTTTATTATGTACTCGGTGTAAGCCCCGATGTACATAGAGTGTTGGGCATAAGCCCTGGAACACCCGAAGCTTGATAATGAATACCAGATCCGAGGCAATTTGTATATTCTAGATGTGCTTCACAACCACATTCTAGTACTAGTGTTGAGCGGATTGCACTAGAGTAACACCCATGTGAGTGTGTTGAGCCAAAGCTCTGAAGAGCACTTGGAATTACTTGATCTTTAAAGTGTTGAGTTGAGAAGACTCTGAATAGCACTACTATTCATCACAAATTATTTAATTGGTTAAATGAATCATTTCTATCTCTCATAAAGGACTGCAGGAACTACCATGTTAAACGAGGGATCCAACATGCAAGAGGTACCTAGAGTCACCTAGCCTAGCCAACTACCGAAACTGATCAAAAAGACCTTGTCAAAAGGCTAGACCCTATATTAAATATTTTTTATGTGATTTAATTAATTAAATAATCAAGTTGATTGTTTATAAAAGAAGTCTCACTTATGTATAAATAATATGCATGAAACCTATGAATAGGATATTATTTATATTATATATATATTATCTATGAATAATATGCAAAATAATGTATGCACAAGATATTTATTTATGTTATATATAAGAAAAGGATTATGATCTCAATTAATAGAAACACATAGGTTGTGAACAAAGTAAATAAAATACAAAGGTTCCTTTAAAACAAATCATAGAGGAACAAGTTTAAAAGTCCTAGATTAACTAGGAGTAAAGAACTAAATAAAATATTCCTTACATATATTATATTTCAAAACTGAAACAAATATGGAGTTAGTATTAAAAATATTATATTAACTCAACAACTATATTCCAAAAGTTCACCTATATAAAGAAGGACAATTCCTAAGTGGAGGGCATCTTTTCTTTCTATCATTATTCTATGGTGAGAGAAGAGGATTTTCCCACAGAAACTGAAGGAGCCTTTTATTTTCAAGAATTGAATTGCATCAACAATCTGCCCTAGGTCCTCTATTATCCCACTGTATGTTGGAACCAGCTCGGGGGATCCATTACTGAACAAGAAATGGTTCATGGTCAAGGTTGGGAAGAAAGTGGTAGTCCCAAAGTCATTCGATTAAATTATTCTACAGGTCAGCCAGATCCACACATACTTGTTTTCTATAATTAGTGTTTGAAGGTGTGAAGGTCTATACCAGCAGAAGGATCAAACTACAACTATACAGGTACGAGATACTCTTATGTTCTTTTCAATTTATTATTAGACTACGAAACTTAAAAATTTAATTCTGTCAATTCTTTTCATAGTAACCTAGCTGTATTTATTCATTTAAGAGCAAGGGCATATAGCATTAGCTCTCCTGGGTAAATCCTTTTAATTCAAAAGTTAAATTTCTTTTTGAAGATCTTAAAACTAGCTAGGAGATCGATTTGCTTAGCTTAAACTCCAGCTTAAAACACTAAATATATATCCTAATTGATAATTGAATTTATGCCTTAGTTTGAAACAAAACTTTTATAACTAAGCTCTCTACCAAGTATTGGTGTAAGATTTCTTTCCATCGTAAACAAATTCATCCTATGCTAAAACTATATTAAAAGTAAAATATTGAAACATTCAAACTCTAACTTAGATCCCGAAGGGTCCCAAATCTAAAAGCAAACCCTTATTCTACTAAATACAAATTCTTATTAAATAAAATCAGGGTTTTCTTAGAGCTTTTGTAATTCCAATTTAAGAAAACACAATAAAAGGAATATAGTCATCTAAGTCGCCTTACACAAGCTAAGAAATTTATTTAGCATTTATTTCTAGAACTTATAAGATTTTTAATAAAAGAACCAAGCACAAAGTCGAATCCTCTACACCTTACCCTAACTGAAAATCAAACCACGATTTTACATATTGGGGGTTCACGCTACAGCAGGGAATGCTTCCCATTCTTTTACAACATTTAAATCTCAAAGACCAAACGAAAACGACTACCATGCTAGGGACTATCATAGATTTCCACACAAGAATATTTTTAAAGAAATTAAACCATTCTTTCACAGCTAGTATCAGATGAGACGACTTCACACAGTAAGAGAATATATCTCAGCTTAAAACGAAAGTACTTAAAGCTTCAAACTACCCAAAGGTGCAGTAGGGTTGAGTCATAAAAAGACAAAATCAAAATACAGAGATAATTTCGCTATGCAATCAACGGTGCAAATAATCTGGGCTTGCCCCTTTCCTTTCCATTTGAAACGACATGCTTAGCTCATACAAAAAAAAAGGAAAAGAAAATGTTCTATTTTTCACATAAGACACATAATCAAATAAAACGAATTTAATAAGAAATGCAGTGACATTTACTGACAGGGAATTCAAAGCCTAGGACAATCCTCCACAAAATACCATTTACCAATTTATAAAATCCTAGACTCACTTAGGTCATGTATTTTCTAAAAACACAAGCATTTAAAACACCCATAGAAATCTCTGAAGAAAACCCCAACATTTCCAGATTTTCGTATTACATATGTTATAGAGACCATGTCAAGCTTACAAAAGTATTAAAATTAAAACCCATAAACTAACCGAGATCAAGTGAAAAACTATTGTATTAATAAGAGTCTGTAACTTCCCGGAAAAATCACAAAAATTTAAAATTTTTCTACATGACATTTATTGCTTATTTAATGAATGTGGAAATAGGACAATGCATGAAATGTTATCTTGCTATATTAAACGCCAAGCTGGTTTATTGAGTAAGGATTTGCGACAAACAGATTTTAGCTTATGTCTTGATGTTATCCAAATTTAGTTGTGCTGCTACAATCTCTATTGTTGTTGTTTATGAATGTTGAAACAAGTGTTTGACTAAAGTACTTTTGTTTGATTGATGAAGGGGTCCTACGGACACCCCGAGGCTTACTTAGCATTCGTGTTAAAGCATGTGATTTCGTACTTGTGACGGATTTACAGGTAAGAGATTAAAGTTGCGACAAATATTCAACAGTTATCAGAGAAGATCTATATTGATTGTATCACAGTGTTGTACCCAGATTTATTTTGGTTTCCGTTCATGTTGTCTATATCTAAAAGCCTACTTTCTACCTTCGTGGAAAATCATGGAAATTCCATGTACAAGTGTTTGTTAACTTGTTTAGGGCCTATATACTACAATGATGGTGTTGGTCTGAATTATTTCTCTTACACAATACATTATAATGTTTGTGTATGTAAATGTCTTGAGTTCATTCACAATGTGTAATTCTATATGGTCTTTTTATAATATCTATGGAATTGTTATCAAACCCTTGCAATTAGAGTTTCTTTCCATTTTAATAACTATCGCATTTATGTAATGTGAGTTGTGTGCCTCGTGATACCCTATGTGGTACTTATGCGATTGTACGATACTATATGCACATTATGATTTCTATGCAAACTATGCGATATGTGTGCATTGTGATACCCTATTTTATACTATACACTATGAACCTTATTGACTATTATGTAAATGATATGAGTTATATGCAACCCATATTATCTATGTGCAAACTATTAGGGATTTGTGCACACACATATAGATTATATGCAAATATTGTAATACTATGCGATAGATGAAACCTATGCAAATTATATGGTATGTGGATTATGTGCAACTATGTGATATTGTGTAGTACGTGCAAACTTTGACGCATACCATTACTATATTCCTTGATAGGGTTGCATAGTTCGACTTTACAATAAGCATTGTACTATGTTATGAATAATACGGTGTAAATGTTAAATGCTACAGGTTGGAAATACCAACACTGTCATGTGCATTAAATGGACACAACTGCTGAGTTTAGTGGCTTTCCATCATGGTAGGCATATCGAACTTATTCACGTGCCATACCTTCGTAATAACTGACCTGTTGCTGATGTGTAAACACACTGTGCTCGAAGGTTTAAGAGTTGACTCCTTCGTGGCATTTGCAGTGATATTGTAATTAATGTGGTAGCTGGTGATTGATATTTCGTAAGACTCCCGGTGATCTCCACCGTTGATCTTGGCAGTGTGATGAATGGTATGGGTTAAACCCTACCTTGTTTCAATCATCGTGTTTATTGTGAGTTTTGGCAAACGGTGGGTTTTGGCTCTGCAACTGGCCGACCGGCTGAGGGTTTGTAGGTCTTTATGTTATGCATTTTGAGTTGTGAGACTAGGGTTTTGAACCCGTGACTCATGAAGATTTAGTGATAGATGCTTTGGTTGGCAGCTTAGTGGTTGTCTTCATATGTTTTTGATCGTCAAACTTGTTGAGGGTTTTTAAAATGAAAGATTGATTTAAATGAGAATCAACCATCCGGCATGGTTGTTCCGGGTCTAGGCACTGTTTAGTTTGTTTGGAAGCTGGTGACTTGTGTGGGGTTTCATGATGCCTTGGCATTGATAGCATGAGTAATATCCATTACTGTTACGCTTGTCTGGTGATTGTTGCAACTGTTGGCCAACTAATTTGAAGGTAATGTGTTCGAAAACTCTTGTAGCTTTCACATTTGACTTTTAACGCAGTAGTTGTTGATTTGTTTAATACTGAGTTTTGTTTTCTTGATAAGATAAATGTTTGACCACAACATTGATGTGGTTATTTACAGGGTAACGGTTCGTGGGTGTTCTCCTGTTTGGGCGTCGTTGGTTGGCTGCGACTATACCAACCGGTAAGCCTTGGCGGTAGCTTTGAAAACTCTGTGTAGATGAGATGATGGTCGACTGTGTGCTGTCCTGTGTGTTGTGTTTTCACTCAGAGAGTTTCGATAGGGTTTGTAAGCTTTTTAGAAGTATGGGGAGGATATGCCTCGACCCATAAGGAAAATGCCGTGTTTGATTTTGAATACAACACTTTTAGAAACAGGGATTTTACCCTCAGACTTGGATAATATGATGAATGGTGTTTTCACGACTCTACTGTTATCGTTTTTCTTTTGTGTATGGTGAAAGTTAAAATGTAAATGTATGAAGTATGTAAAAACGATATGTCTGTTGCTACAATCTAGATTATTTGTATCTATGAATGGCTTACAACTTGTATGAAGTTTGTCTATTTTGTAAACATAATCCTGTGTTTAGGGTTTAATGAATAGAAGTTATAGTTGTGAGATTTAAGTGTTGTTATCGTTCCTCCTGCAGATAATCGTTATAATAATGTAGTAGTTTGCAATACAATTCTCTCCAGATTTGGATATTGTATAGTCCTTTGAATTTTGTGAGTGATAATGGATGCGTTCTGTTTAGAGTAGAATTTGGCTTATGTATGAATTGCCGATTACAGGAAATCTCTGCGATTTACTAAGATGAAGATTTATGTGTTAGAGGTTAATGTTTATTCTCAACAAGGTTTTGGCATCGAGTTGGTGTCTGCTATTTTTTAAATTGATTTAATCTACAGTCATTTGTATCAGCTAAATCTTGAGGATGAAACTGTTAATTTCAACTATTCGATCTATAGTAATGATTATTGTGTAAATATTTGGTTTCGATTTCAGGCTTTCGTTAAGATACTGAATTTTTTACTAATTCGAGCTATGGGAAAGAATAAAGTGATATTATGTTTTTAGCTTGCAAGATAGTGTCATAAGGTCTGTCATGAATTGAAAGATAATAAACATGTTGTGCTAGTTTTCTTTGTGATGAGAGTTATAAACTTACTGTATTTTCTACTGTATATTTGGTTTCTAAATTTGTACTATCTACATATAAATATATCTCTGTTTTCTAAATATTATAGTAGAAAAATAATTTATATGAACAATAGATAAGAAAAAGTATTTATTTCTATACAACTAATATCTATAAATGAAGTATACATTAATTTATATTCTAAGAACCATTAATTATGCAGAAACAACCATGAAAACTCTGAAACATGTATACATAGAAACTTTAACAATAAACATTAACTTTAAGAAAATGCAATAACTTTATCTTCTCATTCACATGGCTAATTGTCTATCAAACTTATCTATCTTAAACTCTCTCTGTACTAGAGTACGATGCTATTCCTTTTTGCATGGGGAAAAATGCAGAGATCATTTATTTCATTCATAATTTCTATTCATGCTTAAAACTTAAATAAAAAACTAAAGTACAGGTATATAAATCAGATCTCATTCTGTAAATTAAATACTTCTAAATAAACAGTATTTACTAGTAGATAACAAAACTTTAAAATATACAGAAATAGATAACAAAACTTGAAAATGAGAATAGATAAGACAATAGAACCTGTAAAAGATGATAGGGCCGACAAACACCCAAGGAGGCCTGTTCCTCCCAACCTGCTTCAGAAGAAGCAGCTCAATTGTTGACTTCTAATGAACCCCCGAGCTTGATTACTGATCCAGTAAATGGGTGGAATCTGCGTAGAAGTAAGGCACTAAAAAAAAATACCTTCTCCACTCGGTATCAACCTCCTGAAATAAAATGCCTTCTCCACTCAGCATCAACCTCCTAAACTCAATAAGAGTTTGGCAGACTCACAACATGATCAACAACATAGGATATCCCCTCATCAAATCTCTTGGGTGCAAACATGGAAAAACCCCGAGGTAAATTTTCTTGTCAGGAAAATTGATGAACCTCAATTAAATATTTGATGGCTATTATATAGACTGCCTAGGTCTTTTAGTTGTCAGTTTGGAATAAATGAGCCTCAAGCTCCAGTCCCATCTTTCAGGGCACTATGACCACATTTCAAGGGAGTTGTCCCATACCAGCATCTAGTTAGTTGCATCATGATGTTGCCACTTGTCCATTGCCTTCTACCCCAGATTCCATTCCACCTAGTGGATCAGTAACCACTCTTTCAACAGTCCTCTTAGGTGTTTGTCTCCTATTTTATTTATTTAATAATAATAAATTGTGCAAATTACAGTCATCCTTGGACACCTGTCCAACATAAAACTTTACAATAAAAGTTATCATAATGTTTCTTAACACAAAATGTTTTCCAGCAAATAGGGTATGTTACAGAGTCTCCCCCAAAATACCATAACCATATTTCAATATTACAGAGGGGCCAAGTCAAGGCTTTCCCTGTCCAAAAGAAAAACGCCATTACAGGCTAGCTCAAAAAGAATGTGCATTGCAAGATGTGCCACAGGGTCTGGTCACAACTTGCTGATTTCAAACGTAGCATACATTTAAAAACTCTAGGTTTTAACCATTCCACAAAACTCTCAAGGTACTGAGCAAAACCAAACCAGCAGACACATTTCAGCTCAAAGGGGAGGAGATGGCCAAACATAGGGGCTAGACTTACCATACTCTACATAGTTACGAACTCCCCATGCCAAGCTCGGACCACATCACCGACGCCCTGCTATTTCCAATCCAAAACGAATTAGTTACAACCTGTAACAAAAACAACGATGGAAGAATACAAAGACTTAGGACAGGTTATCTGAGTATGGGGAATATACCTCGTGAAGACTCACGCTTCTTTTAGGAGTAGATGTAGTCCTACCATGAGTGTTATCGAAGCCAAGGGAGCGCTACTCCTCCTTCCCCTCACCAACAATAATGCGAAAATGCATTTAGCCATCAAACCCTTAGGGTTTATTCCCTTAGTGCAATCCAGCAGGTAGTCGTTTCGAATGGTTTGTTTGGACCAGCATTATTGAGCCACCAACACCCTCAGTGTAGCAATTTTTGCTACCTAGTCCATATAGTTGAGAACGCCTTTTAATCTTAGCATGCTTTTACATTTTAATTATGGACGAAAAGCACATTAATAAACTATATATGGCTATGAATAACTAGGGTTTAAATCTTAAGTGGACTTCCAAAAGGAACCTACAAAACAAAATATGGAAGAATTTCTTTAGCATAAAATGCTAAGTAAGCCTGGCCACATGTTATAAGATCCATCCCCTCTGGCATTATAAGAAGATACAACTTACTGTAAAATATAAATATCAAGAAAAAAACCATTTGAATTAAAATGTATACATAGCTGTAACAATCAAGAAGGACTTGTAATTTATGATGCAGACATAGAAACCCATAAACATCCAATAGGTACTAAACCAATCCATCAAACTGAATTATTATTATTCTGAAAGTTCATTTGTATAACTTTCCATTATATCGCTTCTACAGAACCATGAGATAGAAAACAATCACATCTATTTTTATTTAAACAATGAATCATAAACAAAATCATAGACCATACATTCTCATTATGCCGAGGAGTCTTATTGATATTTTCCCAGTACTGAAGTTAATTTCCTTAATATATACTTAAATGCATGATGTTAGCCATATAGGAAAATTTTTAAATTTTTGCAGTTTTAGGGACATTACAAGTGGTATCAGAGCCCAGCTACAACACTAAGAGACCTATTGGGCTCATTACAGAAAACATCTGTTGCAGACACATACATTTTGAAAAATTATACCTATGAATTTATTTATATATATATATATATATATAAACTAACATAATTTTGTTCTCCCAAATTGGTGAAATATTTCAGGTTCAAATACAACCTGAATTATGAATATAGGAAAATACAGCAGTAGTAAAATACCTGATTAGATTTTCGCTATCTTATTGACATACATATATATATCAAGAATCAACTAACTAGTATGAAATTTAGATATTGTTTTATTTATATATTCCAACAAGTAGAAAGGACTACCTAAGAAGAGAAATGTTTAAAAAAAAAAACCTATGTACTGGGACAAATTTTTCAATCCGAATTAAAAATAATAAGGTTTAAATCCTTTAGCTAGATAAACTGAAGAATAAAGACGAACATATTCACCACCTATATGATGGTAAAGCCATAAAGTAGGAATGCATAAACATAAGACTTATCCTCTACATAGAAGGTTAGGAACAAAACATCAAAATAACCTTAAGCAGGATTACCCTACAAACTACAGAGTGCATCTACAAATTAGTATGGTATAAGTGACTGTACTTAAGAAAGAGGGATGTAAGTCCTTTATAATAAATACTTAAAACCTATGATAAAAGTCATGACTGATATGGGCATAAAAATATTTTTTCCAAAAAGAACTTAGCAGGACTAGCTAGATACATCAGAATGCATTGAACTTTAGTAAATTGGAAACAGATGCTCGCATAGGTTGCACCATAGATCGTAAGTACCGAATAAACATAAAATAAACTCTGAGATCCGAAAATGTGATGAACAGTTTGTACGCAATATCTTGATAGAGATAGAAAAAAATTAGCTTCTTGCATGAGTAGCAAGACCGAGCATGTTGTTAGGCCGTAGTATAGAGAGTTATACGAGATTAAAACCATTTCAAATACATAGTGTCGAAAGCCAAGGTTTTACATATTAAAAGTACTAAGTGACACATAAACAAAATGTAGAACCTGGAAAGAGTCACAAAAACACGACAATGGTAGTTAAAACTCATAATGATTGATAAATATCGTACTTGGTCATAGAAAGTCTGAAGCAGTCGGTATGACTATTAATACATGTGATTAACATATACTATGGATAGATGCATCGTATGTTAAAAGTAAGGGGTCAAATGAAAAATATTAGAATTTCACAAGAAAAACTACAAAGTATAGATGCATGGTATGGTTACACACCTAAAAGTCACAAGATGAATCACAATAAGAAATTTCGAGAGAGTGATTTTTGCAAACCTCACGTTAAAGTTGTCAGAGGAAGGGACATAATTACCAATAACAGTACTAAGAGTGTAAAATAAAATGTTTAGCAAGGTATAGCCTATGCTTAAAATATCGATAGAACAAATATATGTCTGGACCTGGTTCTGACTATACTTGTAGGAAAAGAAGTAAATGCATTTTAAGAATTACGCAGAAGATTGATTTGTGGAGAACAAATGTGTTTAGACAAGCAAAACGAAAAATTAATAAATATATGATGAACAATAGGTTATAATATAATAGCATATGGAAAGAAAATTGTAAGTAAAGTGTGCATATGGGTGCAAAAGACTTCATCAAAACCTTGTGAATAGAAGGTAATACATGGGGTAATAATGGTATGACTATTTAAAAATAGGTAGCATGATGATTGATTTACAACTAGACTAATGATAGTCAGCTACATGAATAACATAACCTATTTAGAGAAGGAAACAAAACACTATTATGAGAAATGATAGGTGAAATTAATGACATCGGTGTAAAAAAAAAAAAAAAAATCAACCTAAGAAATTAAAAAATTGTGGAAGTAATTGACACATGCTTGTTACAAAATACTAGAAGTACCCTGTCTTGTTTAAAAAGATGTTTATTAGGTGTAAAATGAACATAGAATGTTAACCAAATCTTGAAAAGATTAATAGGACCTAATGTTGAGTCGGGATGAAACCTCCAAACACACATAAACAGTCTTGGATTGCACAACTCTATGGGACCCCAATACTTGTAAAGGTATTCAACATGACCACTGGAAAAGGTACGAGATAAAATACCATAGACGTACCTTATGATCACAGGCTAAGCTACCTACATATGTATATGTTAGTACTATTACAATTACGAGTTTCAAATTATGATTTTATTCATGACAAGCTTACTTCACATGTGCAAACCTTTGACAAACCTACAGGATGGGATAATAAAAAGACATTGCGACTACCATACTTTTGTAATAAAGATAGGAAACTTATGTCAGTACTTAATAATTACCCGAGTGATCACCCAGGTTGATAAAACCTTCCTCTTTGTTGAGCAGTAAAAAGAAAATAAAAAAGAGTTATGAAGCACTTAGACTCTTGGTGATTTACCAATATGGAGATAGAAACTCTAGAGCTTTTGGTAAACCTCACCACTATTACTAGACTAGATTCTTACATAATGTTATGTGCAGGAACACCTAGACTGACAAAACCTATTTGGGTATTGAGCTAGTATACTCCAATACACCGAGAATTGTTTATGTTCAGGTTATACAAATGTTACACACTTTTATGCTTAGTTTATACCTATGGTATGCACTTCTAGGCTTAGATTATGCATATTTTAGGTTCATACATAGATTCACCTTATGAATACTTATGTGATTTTTCGTTTCCAAGGACAACGCAAGTAGAGAATGACTAAGGGTACTTAGAAAAGAAGTGTCGTGCCAAGAAAATTAAAATATTATCTTAGATTAGGATCATGTATGAAGGACAGGTACATAGGTTACAAGGAGATCAAACCCTAAAAAGAGCTTCCATTAAAACACAACGTTATAATGAGTGAAGGGAAAATTATTCCACATATACTAAAACTGATTACATGCATTTTGTTGCGAAGGAAAGTTATTACTATGTTCTAAAATTGATTACATGCATTTTGTTGCAAAGGGAAATTATCACTATGTTCTAAAACTAATTACATGCATTTTTGTTGCAAAGGGAAATTATAACTATGTTCTAAAAGTGATTACATGCATTTTGTTGCAAAGGGAAGTTACTACTATGTTCTAAAACTGATTACATGCATTTTGTTGCAAAGGGAAATTATCACTATGTTCTAAAACTGATTACATGCAATTTTGTTGCAAAGGAAAATTATTACTATGTTCTAAAACTGATTACATGCATTTTGTTGCAAAGGGAAATTATTACTATGTTCTAAAACTGATTACATGCATTTTGATGCAAAGGGAAACTACTACTTATGTTCCAAAACTGATTATATGCATGATGTTGCAAAGGGAAAATTTCTACTTACATTCCAACTAATTTTGGAAAATCATATGAATAAATGTGTCATAGGATGAGACACTAGAAACAACTTGTGTTGTTTGTGGAAAGTAAGGGTACAAAAAGATCAGGAGACACCAAAGCATGACTAACAATACGGTGACTATGATTATATGTCATAGGGCTGACAATACCATGAGGTTACTGCACGTAAGAGGTTAAGGCAATTCCATTAAAACCTTGAACTAAGGAGTTTTAAAATTTATGAAGCTGGATAGGGCAGGGAACCCACGATGAAAGAGTCTTACCCCACCTTGTTTTCATAAGTTCATTTCTAGTCGCTAGAACACTGGGATGGTGTTATTCAAAGCAGGGAGGGATGTAATATCCAGAATTTTGACTGATTATGTTTATGTATATTAGGCGTAAGCCTCGACGCATATGATTTATTTATGATATACTTATATTTGGGCTTGGACCCTGACTGATGCAGATTTATTGTTATGTACTTGCATGAAAACCCCGATGTACTTGGTTGATGTTTATCATGAGATATGGGTATAAAACCTAAAATACTGAGATGTTCTTTGATTATACTATGTAGAGTCTTATTATTCATGACTAAACCTTATGATGTGTTGAACGTAAGCTCTAGAGCGCATGGATGACCTATGTGATGGGCATAAGCCCCGATGCACATAGAGGACTTTTATTATGTACTTAGCGTAAGCCCCGATGTACATAGAGTGTTGGGATAAGCCCTGGAGCACTCCAAGCTTGATAATGAATACCGGATCTGAGGCCATTTGTGTATTCTAGATGTGCTTCACAACCACATTCTAGTACTAGTGTTGAGCGGGATGCTCTGGAATTGCAGTAGCGTAACGCACATGTGAGAGTGTTGAGCCAAATATTTGAAGAGAACTCAGGGTTACTTGATCTTGAAAGTGTTGAGTCAAGAAGACTCTGAATAACACTACTATTCATCTCAAATCATTTAATTGGTTAAATGAATCATTTCTATCTCTCATCAAGGACTGCAGGAACTACCATGTTAAACGAGGGAATCCAACATGCAAGAGGGACCTAGAGTCACCTAACCTAGCCAACTACTCAAACTTATCAAAAGGACCTTGTCCAAAGACTGGACCCTATATTAAATATTTGTTATGTGATTTAATTAATTAAATAATCAAGTTGATTGTTTATAAAAGAAGTCTCACTTATGTATAAATAATATGCACGAAATCTATGCATAGGATATTATTTATATTATATATATATTATGTAGGAATAATATGCAAAATAATGTATGCACAACATATTTATTTATGTTATATATAAGAAAAATATTATGATCTAATTACATAGAAACACATAGGTTGTGAACAAAGTAAATAAAATACAAAGGTTTCTTTAAAACAAATCATAGAGGAACAAGTTAAAAAGTCCTATATTAACTCGAAGTAAATAATTAAATAAAATATTCTTTACATATATTATATTTAAAAACTGAAACAAATCTGGAGTTAATATTAAAAATATTATTATTAACTCAACAACTATATTCCAAAAGTTCACCTATATAAAGAAGTACAATTCTCAAGTGAAGGGCATCTTTTCTTTCTGTCATTATTCTATGGTGAGAGAAGAGGATTTTCCCACAGAAATTGAAGGAGCCTTTTATTTTCAAGAACTGAATTGCATCAGCAATCTGCCCTAGGTCCTTTGTTGTCCTATTGCATGTTGGAACCAACTCAGGGGGATCAATTAGTGAACCAGAAATGGTTCAGGGTCAAGGTTGGGAGGAACGTGGTACTCCCAAATTCATTCGGTTCAATTATTCTACAGGTCAGCCAGATCCACACATACTTGTTTTCTATAATTAGTGTTTGAAGGTGTGCAAGTCTATACCAGCAAAAGGATCAAACTGCAACTGTACAGGTATGAGATACTCTTATGTTCTTTCCAATTTATTATTAGACTACTAAAGTTAGAAATTTAATTATGTCAATTCTTTTCATAGTAACCTAACAGTATTTATTCATTTAAGAGCAAGGGCTTATAGCATTGGCTCTCCTCGGTAAATCTTTTTAATTCAAAAGTTAAAATTATGTTTTGAAGATCAAACATAGCTAGCTAAAATAAGAATTCATAAACATTTCTCAATACATTAATTACAGTGGAATCATCTTCTAGAGGAGATCGATTTGCTCGGCTTAAACTCTGGCTTAAAACCCTAAATCTATATCCTAATTGATAATTGAATTTATGCCTTATTTTGAAACAAAACTTTTATAACTAAGCTCTCTGCCAAGTATTGGTGTAAGAATTCTTTCCATCTTAAACAAATTCATCCTTGCTAAAACTATTTTAAAAGTAAAACATTGAAACATTCAAACTCTGACTTAGATCCCACAGGGTCCCAAATCTAAAAGAAAACCCTTATTCTAATAAATACAAATTCTTATTAAATAAAATCAGGGTTTTCTTAGAGATTTTATAAATCCAATTTAAGAAAACACAGTAAAAGGAGTTTAGCCATCCTTTCAGAGTTTAAAGTATCACCATCCCATGTACTCATCTAAGCTGCCTTACATAGGCTAAAAAATTTATTTAACATTTATTTCCAGAACTTAGAATCTTTTAAATAAAAGAACCAAGCACAAAGTTGAATCCTCTGCACCTTACCCTAACTGAAAATCAGACCACGATTTTACATATTGGGGGTTCACACTACAGCAGGGAACGTTTCCCATTCTTTTACAACATTGAAATCTTAAAGACCAAACAAAAACGACTACCATGCTAGGGCCTATCATAGATTTCCACAAAAGAATATTTTTAAAGAAATTAAACCATTCGTTCACAGTCGGTATCGGATGAGACGACTTCACATAGTAAGAGAATATATCTCAGCTTAAAATGAAAGTACTTAAAGATGTAAACTGCCCAAAGGCGTAGTAGGGTTGAGTCATAAAAAGACAAAATCAAATTATAGAGATAATTTTGCTACAGAATCAACGGTGCAAATAATTTGGGCTTGCCCCTTTCCTTTCCATTTGAAACCATATGCTCAACTCATACAAAACAAAAGGAAAAGAAAATGTTATATTTTCATATAAGACATGTAATCAAATAAAATGAATTTGATAAGAAATGCAGTGACATTTACTAACAGGGAACTCAAAGCCCAAGTCAATCCTCCACAAAATACCATTTACGAATTTATAAAACCCTAGACTCACTCACATCATGTATTTCTGAAAATACAAGCATTTAAATGTCACGTCCCCATTTTGACCCCCTTCACATTTAAATCGTAAATGATGTAAATATTGTTACTTAATCATGGTGAGGAGCTCAAGGCCAAGGCCCCACCATTGATTTAGCGTTTTATGTATTGGCAATTAAAAATAGATGCCTATGGTTCTTCTGCTAGATAGGCACAATGTAAATAAGACATCATGTTATTACGAATTTTTAATGAAAAACCCACAACTAACTATGCAATGCAACAAAAGAGATGGGGGCATGATTCTACAAGGAATAGGGAGGGAAATTGTTCCAACCCTTGAGCCAATGGTGTTAATCCATGTGTCAATGAGAAAACCCATAAACCACCAACTACCCATTTTGGGTTATGCACCCAATCATTTAATTCTTCCAAGAATTGGTTGAGGCAGTTAATGCCTTGGGAATGAAGAGGTATGGCAGCCAATTTCGTGTATGGGCAAGCCATCAACCTGGGAAATCGTATTTTGTCTCCTTGGGCAAGAAAACACCCACGAAATGGTGCACAAAGCCATTCTGAACCCATAGTCTTTCATCTCTCACACAGTCTGAACTACTGGGCCTTTCCCCATCACGTTTTTCACCATTTTTCCTGCAATTTCCATGCCCGGGAGTCATTTTTGCATTATACAGCAGCTGGGAGAGAAGGGCCATGATTTGGGGACTGTGATGGAGGTCATTTTTGCCCCAAAATACCCATGGGCGTTTTTTCTGAAAATGATTTCTGCTCTCCAAGGTTGTTCCCCAATTGCCATTACGTTTTTTAGCTTTCCCACGTTTTTCTGAATTGGTAGAAACCCCCTCCTTGGGCATCCCACTGAAGTAATGTTTTTATCATGACCAATAAGTGTGGTTCTACTGTTATGTGCATCCCTGTTCTGATTTGGAGACTGTAAGCAAGAGATTGGAGTGGTAGTGGATAGAGAGCGCTTGATAAACCTAGTGGGGGAGATAATCTCTCAAGAAGATCAAGAGGGCTTTGGCTACTCTTCTATGCACACCCTGAGAGCACTAGATGGGGAAGGTATGGCTTGAGGGACTGTACAGCAGTGAAAAGAATACTTCCTTGTGCTGGGTGTGTAGGTATTGTGGGTGCCAAGCTAGATAGATCTTGTATGGTTACCCCTGGCTCTGTGCTTGAGCTCACTAGCTTAGCCACTCTTCCTTTCCATTTCCTAGCAGCCTGATAAGCCCAATTGTAGATTGGCTTGGCTCATTTTGGTGTATGATTGGCTATGTATGAGTCTGTTACTCCCTGATTCCTTGTAGAGATCATGCCTAGCTCGGGGGGTGGCAGTTGTATCAAGAGGTTGATAAGCACAACTGGCCTATGGTTGGGTGGAATGTTGTAGAAGCATAGCTGGTTGCTTGGGACTACTTGTAACATCCCACTTTTTATACCCTATTATTTTGTAAATTGTAAACGGTTTCTGGTGAGGAGCTCAAGGCCAAGGCCCCACCAGCAAACCTTGTGAAGTTATGTGGTTTAAATTCTTAATTTGCAAACCTATGAGACATAAGACCATGACGTAACTTAACGATGGGTAACAAAACCCACTTTGGGGGGGAGAAGCAAAATGGTTAGTAAGCCATAACTTCGATACCGTAGTCTTACCTATCGTTGTAATTATGGCAGTGTTAGGTTAAGGTTCGTCCCAATAGGGAATTCCTATTTCGCCATAATTATCCAACTGAGACACTATAACCTAGTTATCTAACTCTTATATGTTTAAGCCATGATAGTGGAGATTACTTTCATATTAATCTCGACATAAAATGTCGAAGAGTTAGCTATAAAGTTAAAGTAAAAATGATTATGGTATCAAAGTCTAAGGAATTAGTTTTCACCTTAAAAATATAGAGGAAGATACCATGATATACTTTGACTTATATATATATTGTGATATATATATATATATTTAAGATGAACTAAACAAATACTAAGAATCAGAATTAGAGAAGTATTTTTTTTGGAGCCCTTTACAAGGAACTTGAAGGCCTAGTGAATAAACGTAAAAAGGGTTGTCTCCACTACTACTGGGTAGTGAATAAACACCACTACGGTTGTTTAAATCTAGAGTTTCCTCGTGGCTTCCACTGATCAGGTCTTACCTTATTTGTCGGGGTAGAACTACACTTGGCACAAGGATTTCGTTAGAACCAAGGCGGACTCTTCGTATATAGATTGGGGGCGGGTGCACCTGTAGGGGGGTTCACTTTTCTCCTTACATTGTTTTTATCAAAATATGGATGAAGATATTTTAGTTATGCTTTTATTTTGGAAAAAAAAGGAATGGAAGGGGAAAAGCCCTGAAGGGAGAAACGAACTGAAGGATAGCGTGTACATGCTGGGAAGGGGATCTCTAACCCATCAAGGTTTGTTAGCAAGGATCTACAGGTATAACTATAGTTTCATTTGGAATTTTCTTTGCCTTGGCTATCGTGTGTATGCGAACTCAGTTGGTGGTTCAGCAACTTTCTTCGAAAGCTTACCCTATGCCAGAACTTTTATGCAATCTCTGCTTCTTGTTTTTTTAAGCCTCTGCTTTAGTGATTGGTATAGATTAAAGTTCTGAGACTTTCAATTGATGTCTACGTGTTAAACACTACACCCAAAGATCGATTCCAGAGCGAACGCTACCCATGCTGGTACTTCAAATGTTAGTCTTACCTATTTTTTTGGATCGGTCGCCATAGGGAAATGAAGTTAGAAAAACTTGGGAATAACGAGCTCTGCAGGGAGGTTCTGGAATGGTATAGAGGAGAATTCGGGAAGGATTGGTGGGATCTTGATCATACGATCCCCATGCTTCGACACAACTTTGGGAGAGGTAGATACTGGAATCGGTCCCCATCTCTGTATTCACTGGTAATATCGTTCCAACCTCATTGTTAAATTTTTATATATTGTTTTTTTCAATTGGGTGAAAGCTCCTTCGTTTGGATCGAGGAGAATGCATTTAATTTGGAATTGTTACCCGATAGTTAACATAAATCGGTATCCACTCTGTGTTTATTCAAATTCCATCCTCGTGGTTTTCCAATCTGTATAGATGGCTACCCCGGTGATTTTCCAGCCTGCATTCTCGCTTACCCTACCTCGTTTTAAATTCCTGCATGTGGTCTTGGGGAAAGAAAAATAAATATGCATTTTGATGAACTATACAATGACTCTATCTTAGATCGCATTGAACAAATCTGTGCAATCTAGTTATGTTTTAGTGTTAAATTGTATGATGGTTCTGTGTAGATGGCATGAAGCGATCCAGTCAATTAGTTTTGCTTTGTTGATAAACTTATGACAAACTCTGTTTTGTTTTATAAACACTATTTGATTTATATGCTGGTAATTTTATCCACAATTGTAATGGGTTGAGGTAGATCCTTATGGGATCTATGTACGGTATTAACATAATGAGAGAGAGAGTTTCAAAACTCTACTCTTCCATACCCGCCTTTGATCTTGAATCACAAAACTTGTGGAACTTAGTATCTCTGCTTATTATTTATTTCTGTGGAATAGAGATAGGGTTCAATTTTTAAATATTGCCTCTGTTAATGGAAACATAGCGTAGGTAAGGAGTATGAGAGCTGATCTTTCCCCAGGGAAAGATCAGGTTGTAGATCTTCTATTAAAGTCGATTTCAGCTAAAAAGAAATCGTGGGGGTTTCTGCTATTTGGGGTAATCGCTGAAGATCTTCTATCTTCATAGATAATGTTAAGAATTCGATCTCTACAGGTCCAGTTTATTATGTGATGGCCTAGCACTTGATCCCTGTCAATTAAAGTGACAACAACTAAAAAATGGTCCCTCTCTCCTTGTTGTGTCCCTTTTATGTGTATCTTTCTCGTAATGGTGATTTGCATGTAAATGTGTTGCAATGTGAATTATGATGCTCGCTTTCCTTACTTGTTTTATATGGTTCAATGTTATTGATATCTTCCATGTGTGCTATTTTATTGACATATTACTTGTAATATCTTAATATTGTGTTCCAATATTAATCACTTCGGCTGCATTGATTATGCGTATCTTATAAGGTAAATCTCAGTAGCAGTTGTTGATTTATGATTGAAAGTCTAAAAGAATTCTCATTAAGTTCTGCCGATCTCAGTCATATCTTGAGTATGGACTTGAAATGTATCTCAAGTACTCTCAAGGAGAGATGTTGTAAAAGGTGTAAAGTAAGTTTTGATTGTGGAATGTAATTTCTCTACTTTAAGGGTCCTCTAGGAGAAGGCCATTAAGTAAAGAAAGGTCAACAATGATGCAGCAAAAGATGTTGTAGAATGTAAACTGCTGTCTCAACAAATAAATGAAATGACCTGCCTTTGTGGACGTAGCCCCATAGGGGTGAACCACCTGAAATTGTTCTCTTCTTATGTGTGTTTGTGTTATTGTTATGGGAATTCCTTGATGTCATTAAATGTATGGTTGAAGGAGATGGTGGTTCACTGAATGATATAAATGATCAAGGTATGATAAAGAGGTTGCAAAGATATGAATGATGATACAAGTTTCAATGAATAGTTAACCAATGTTATGTCTAAAAGATGTTAGTATAAATCTGATCTTATCTTTAAAATATGAATAAAGTGTTGGAATTTTGAGGTATGTTACATGAAGTTTGTAAGTACTATCGATTTGAATATCAATTGTAGTGATTGCCAATGATATTAAATAAACTTATAAAGGTAGGTTATACAGTAGCAAAGAAAGCAGACTATAAATGTTTGAGGTCTTTTTATATTACTAATGCATGAGTGATTTATGGTTAGAGCAGGAAAATTATTATTATTTTTTTTTTCTTTTCAAAATAATACCAGCAATGATAATGGAGATGTTACACTACTTGTTATGATAAGTATTCTATGTTATAAATTCTTCAATGTCTTTATTTAATGGCTGTCACAGAAATGTTGAATGTATGTTAGATATTAAACATGATTTTTAAATTTCGCTGTGTTTCTATAACATGCACATGTATATGTCTTTTTATCAATGAGTTTTTTTTTGCTTAATGGATATGGGACTAGATGCCGAGTTTAGCATCATAATCCTCTCCATCGCAATGGTATAATGGGAGGGGACGTGACATTAAAACACCCATAGAAATCTCCAATGAAAACCCCAACATTTCTAGATTTTCGTATTACATATGTTATAGAGACTATGTCAAGCTTACAGAAGTATTAAAATTAAAACACATAAACTAATAGAGATCATGTGAAAAACCATTGTATTAATAAGAGTCTTCCCCAAAAGACCGTAACCATATTTCAATATTACAAAGGATCCAACTCAAGGCTTTCCCTTTCCAAAAGAAAAAACACCATTACTGGCTCGCTCAAAAAGAATGTACATTGCCAAGTGTGCCACAGGGTCTGGTCACAACTTGTTGATTTCAAACGTAGCATACATTTAAAAACTCCAGGTTTAAACCATTCCTCAAAACTCTCAAGGTACTGAGAAAAACCAAACCAGCAGACAGATTTCATCTCAAAGGGGTGGATATGGCCAAACACAGGGGCCAGACTTACCATACTCGCTATAGATACGAATGCCCCATGCCAAGCTCGAACCACACCACCGACGCCCTGCCTTTTCCAATCCAAAATGAATTAGTTGCAACCTGTAACAAAAAAAACGATGGAATAATACAAATACTTACGACAAGTTATCTGAGTATGGGGAATATACCTCGTGAAGACTCGCGCTTATGTTGGGAGCAGATGGAGTCCTACCATAAGCATTATCGAACCCATGCGAGCCCTGCTCCTCCTTCCCCTCACCAACAATAATGCGAAAATGAATTTAGCCATCAAACCCTTAGGGTTTATCCCCTTAGTGAGATCCAGCTGGCAGCCAATTTGAATGGTTGGTTTGGACCACCATTATTGAGCCACCAACACCCTCAGCGTTGCAATTTTTGCTACCCATTCCATATAGTTGAGAACGCCTTTTAATCTTAGCATGCTTTTACATTTTAATTATGGACTAAAATCACATTAATAAACTATATATGGCTATGAAGAATTAGGGTTTAAATCTTAAGTGGACTTCCGAAAAGAACCTACAAAACAAAAGATGGAAGAATTGCTTTAGCATAAAATGCTAAGTAAGCCTAGCCACATGTTACAAGATCCATCCCCTCCGGCATTATAAGAAGTTACAACTTACTGTAAAATATAAATATCAAGCAAAAACCATTTGAATTAAAATGTATACATAGCTGTAACAATCAAGAACGACTTGTAATTTTTGATGTAGACATACAAACCCATAAACATCCAACAGGTACTAAACCAGTCCATCAAACTGAATTATTATTATTTTGTAAGTTCATTTTTATAACTTTCCATTATATCGCTTCCACAAAACCATGAGATAGAAAACAATCACATCTATTTTTATTTAAACAATGAATCATAAACAAAATCATAGACCATGCAGTCTCATTATGTCGAGGACTCTTATTGATATTTTCCTAGTAGTGAAGTTCATTTGCTAAATATATACTTAAATGCACGATGTTAGCCATATAGGAAATTTTTTAAATTTGTGCAGTTTTAGAGACATTACACCTAGACCCACCATACTTGGACCACAAGTACGAATGCATGACTTGTTTCAATTTATGAAACTAAGACATACTTGGAATCCATCAAGATAAATAATAAATGTGTGAGGCTTGGCGAATCTTACTTACAATAGTTAGTGTTTCAACAAATAGAAGGTATTTTTTTCCAAAGAAGAATATTACGCTGCAAAGGCTCCGAACACCAATCCTACATAGCCATTAGAAAAATCCCCACCCCTAAGGGGATTCCAAGATACCTTACTATTACACATATATAAGTGTAATTCAAAGTACGAGGGATGCAATTAGAAGGCTCATCAATTCTAGACAACCAATATTTTGTGTTATGATCACTAATATTTTCCCTAGATGCCTCGTCAAAATGGATAAGTAATTGTTAGCACTAGACACTGACTCATTGTCAACTCAAATAAGAAATAAAAAATCATCTACAAAGTGATTACTAAGCATTTCAGAATCATCTAGAGGTATAATTCCCTTAGTATTCGTGTGAACTTGGATAACATCCAACTAATAACCAAGAGCATCAACAGTTAGAACATAGAGATAAGGTGTGAGGAGGCATCCTTGCCTATATGAATGATCCATTTAAGAATACATGGACAAAGTGTATTATTTATTGCAACAGAAGTCAAGGCACAAGAGAATAAGCTACTGACCATCCCTGCAAAGTTTGGAACAAAACCCAAACATGACATCATATATGTAATGAAGGACAAGTCAATTCATTCATAGGTTTTATCAAAATAAATTTTAAGAAAGATGGATTTTTTCCCAGATTCCCTATCCCATTCCATAGCCTCCCAAGATGAAATCACAATATCTAGAAGAAACTACCCTTGAAAAAAGCATATTTGTTCCTTAGACATAATATTCCTAGCAACTTCACTCACCCGCAGTGCCATCAACTTAGCCATGATTTTGTAAGCAAAACTTAACAAAGTTATGGGTCAACAAACCCCAAAGATCTCCCTTGAAATTTATTTTTGAATCAGCTTGTTCAAACCTTGATTAATAGACTCTATTAGACATAGTGTAGCAAACTCTTATGAATCCATGTGACTGAAGTCATCTCCAAAAATATTCCACACTCTAATGTAGATCTCACAACCTAATCCATAAATACATGGATATTTACCATTTTCCATAGAGCTAAGTGATACAAACAATTCAGCCTTCATGAAGTCCCTATCCAGCCTCTCACAATTGATAGTAGAGCCTTCTATGGAATCATTAACAAAGGATCTGGTTGTAGCTAGGGTATATTATCTTTTTATATTAATAATTGTAAATAATAATTTTTTTACTATTACTAAATAAACATATCAAAATTCCAAAAACATACTTGATAGGTTTCCATTAAAGAAGAACCATGATATTACAAAGGGAAAAGTAAATCCTTAGGTCTAGGATATCAAGCAATATCTTACTCAACACTAAAGTAGTAGAAATATTATCTCAAATATGTTATCCCAAGATTCCACAAATGTAGGAATAGTGTCACTTGGTTTGTTGAATTAAAAGAAACCAACAAGACTTATTTTCACGATAAAAAGAGGAATTTGAATGTGATTTGGGCATGGTTAAAATATAGAGTACGGGGAAATTACTTCATATGATTTAGGTAAAAAACTGGCTAAGTTTTCTTTTACAAGGGTCCAGTCAAAACTAGAAGGATAACAAAATCTCTATGGTCATACTGAAGAGCACAAGTTAGGGTTGTAAGAGGTAGGTTATTGGAGTGAAATGAAATATTAAGAAAAATAAAAGAACCCGAGCAGTCTCTGAATAGTGTAAAATGATATCTATACACACCTTCAATAAAAACAAGACATGTTACGTGGGAATATAATGTGAGTGTTTTAGCTGTAAAGGTTATTCAAAACACCCATGATGTAACTGTTGGAACACACGTAAACTCTAAGATACTTTCCTAGCAATATCATGGATCAACATGGGGATGGATTTTGAGGTAGAATAGTTTATTTTTCCTATGGCATGCCTACAATAGTGTCATACATGGACCTACCTCATTTAGTGCTTGAATAATTAGAACTAAGTGATATTTAGTTGTATTGTCTTATATGTTGTTGTTGAAATAAGAGTTTAATAGGGGTGGGATCATTCTTGATTATGGTTGAAATATAGTTTTAAACTATAAATGGGGTCTGGGAAAATAAAATCACAACCAAGAACAATGTCATTCTCTCTACCTTGTACAATTTCATTATTTCACTGGGTATTTGTAAAGTCCCTTGTTAGGAATTTTATTAAAATGGCAATTTTTCACTTTTTTTCTTTGTTAGACCTTTGACTAGTTTTGAGCTCTAGGTCCCCAAATTGCTCCAATTGCTCCCAAATCTTCTGAGAAGTTATATGAATGATGTTATAACATAAATATGTGTTTCATTCATGCTCTTATACCTTTAAAATACTTCTGCAAATCCTCTTTCAATTCTAGCCAATGTAGGGAACTTTACTAGTAATTTCCCTTTGACTAGTATTGGTCTCTAGGTCTCAAATTGACTCCAAATTCCTTCAAATATTCAAGGAAGGTGTATGAATGATATTAGGACTTGAATATGATGTTTATGGATGATATATTTCCACCAAAATACCTCTAAAAATCTATTAATATTCTGGACCAAGTATGCAATTTTACTAGTAATTTGGGGTTCAAATCCCCCTCGTGTAAGTATTGAAAATGGCTTCCCAAATGCCTCCAAACCCACTCAAATTTTTGAAAATAGGTATGAGATGTCTCAAGGATATTATTAAGGTCTTATTTGCATCATTAATTGATTATTATCTCTGTTCCAACCCTCTCCCATTCAGCTGCAAAAATCACCAATTTGACCCTTGGGGAAATGGCACTATTTCTTCTCCCAATGCAATTAAATTGAGTAAAAATACTTCAAATGCTCAAGTAAAGTACATGAAACTTTTAAAATACATACATATAAGTATATTAATCATAAAAGTATCAAAGAACCATCCATTCATTTGAAATCATCAGCATTATCATGCTATACATCAATGTAGTGGGGAAATGGCACTGTTCTTTCATTAAAAATGAGATTTATACATTTCTACTTGGAATTTCGACCTGAAACTTTCTGGAGATGAATAAAATAGTATTTAATTCATATTAAAAAATAAATGGTGCATTAGAAGATCCCCAAAAGAGTACAATATCTCACCAAAAACGACCTCCCTCAAGGATCAAGAATATGCCACCAAAACTGGAAATGGTTGAAGGAATGAGCTACAATAGAAGAAACCATGAGCTTCCCTATAGCTTACACCTGAAAATAAAGAATTCATTAAAGCTCCAAATTAATGTTCTGAATGTCCTTTCCAATTACCAACTTGGATGGGAATCTTTCACCCTTGAAATTGGCTAAGGCAAGAAACTAGTCATCCACTAGCTCTCCCTCTTCACAAATGCAATTGCAAATTCTACAAATGATCGAAATCTGCTATTATTATTTGTTCATGACTTTTATAAACTTATAATGTCCTCCATGGGTCGAATTCCTTCCAAGAGACTCATGCCAACTCAAGTTTGGAAGAGATTCCAAAGAATGCCACTTGTAGAACAATTCCTAGTCTCCCACTTCCACCAAATCACACATGGAAGCATCTTAGCTGCCCTAACACCATTGAGCGCCCTCTTGGAGTCACGTTTTATCCCTGACATGTCATATATGTCATATTCCATCCTTTAGGTCTGATTTGTGTCATAGGTGTCATAGCATCTTCATCATTGTTGTTATAGAGCTAGGGAATCTAGCCCAAGTGTCTCACTAGCTCCAAATTGCCTCTTCCTCTTCCATGGGAGTTACTCTTCCTCTATATTTTGACGTAATTAACTCATGAAATGTATTATTCACCTTATAACTCATCCCAAGAACATTATGATTCCCATGGATTCGAAATTGCAAGAAGAGGATGCCATGTGGCACATAAATTCTAGCTTGTGTGGGTCCCACCTCCTCCATGTGTGTTCATGATCAAATGCCACTTTGATTTTAACTTGTATATCTTTATTTATCTCCTTTATTAAATATTTATGCCATCCTAATGTTCCAACATCATTTATTATCCCCATTATTCCAAATCCCAAAGCTTCCACCCCAAACCTAGGAAACTAGTAATTTTCCTCCTTGGAAATTATTTGAGCTTTAGCATCAATTTGACAAACTATAATGAATACGGCCAATTTGCTTAGGCCATTGTGACCCAATGCCAAATTTGGGACATCCAACTTTTGATGGAAGGAAAAAGGAGGACACAGAATTGACTGTATCATCTGCTTGGCAACTCCACGATTAAAGACTCCACTAGGGAGGATCTGGTTGACAGAAGATGAAGAGGCTGAATTCTAAATCTAGGTATCAGTTCATTAGTCTTCTTCATGAACTGTTGTTGTTCTTTATTAGCTCTTTCATGCTTTTCCCTTCACATGTAAAGAGGATTATCTTCTATTTTTTTTATTCCGATGATCATCAACCTACCTTTGTATACCATCTTTGAAAGAGGAAGGTTTGCAGCCTCCTTGTGTGGTTGATGTTAATTCTATATCTTTACCTCAGCCTATTCCTAAAGAAGAGTTATGCATTCAAATTCCTTTTGAATTTGAGCATCCATGTAACCTTGAGGAGGTTGAACTTGTTTCAAAACCTGTCCAGATCACAACACCTTTTGCCCTTATTGTTGATCCTTCTTATCAAACTATTAACCCTCAGGTTCAGCCCACTGCTTTTCAAGTCAAAATCATAAATAGGATGTTTAAACCTTTGAGGTTGCCATGTCACCTTAATCCTTATCCTCTTGATTTCTTTAAGTAGCTTCCCTGGTTTTCTGGAGATGATCATGTTATAGCTGAGAGGCACTTAGGGGCTTTTGAAAACTTCCTTAATCAGTTTGAGATAGTTCATGATGATGTGATTATGAGGATATTTTCCAAAACATTGTTCAAAGATGGTGTAATATGGTTTAAGAGTTTGAGAGATAATTCTATTGGCTCTTGGATCGAGTTGTCAAATGCATTTTTGAAGCATTGGGGTAAGAACAAATCTCTTGATTTGTATCTCACTGATTTCTATGCTTTGAAAAGAGAGGAGGATGAAGCTTTGCCTATCTTCAATCAGAGATTCTACAACACTTATCATGATATGCCTTTGGAGATCCAGCCTACATAGACTGATGCCATGACATATTATGTTATGGGTTTGCATTCATAACTTTACCTTCTCCTATTAGAAAGGAAGTCATCATCCTTAAGACAGTTGTTTGAAGATGCTCAAGAAGTGGAGGAGAATATCCATGCTTCCAGGAGGATCCGAGAGCGAGTTTACTCTGAAAATCTACATGCACATGAGCAAGCAGAATGTGAGCATATTTCAGATTCAGAATCAGATTCTTCAGTATGTGTAGAGTACTCCAGATATAGGTATGGGTGTGAATTTTATGATCAATTTGTAAATCAGGAAGAGCCTATGATAACTAATGATATCTTAGGCAATTATATGTTCTTAGTTGATCCTAATCCATATGATGTAAACCCTATTTTGTTATCCTCTTGTGATCATTATGCCGAAAAGAAATTTATAGTTTTTTATGATCACAAGTTGATCTTAAGAGAACAAGAAGGTCATCAATCTTCTAGAAGAGAAGCATTCATTGAAGTGTAACAGTTTCCCGAATATCAGCAGGTTTCTAATTTTCCTTTCAAGGATCCAATGGCAACATTCATGGAGTCATACATTTCAGACAACTTGCAAATCTCAGATTTTCTTAGCTTGCCAGCTTCAAGTGAGTATGATTTCGTGAAAACGTTCTTATCACTTTTGTTACATTTCAAACATCAGCCGTTGATTAGTGACAGAGACAAGATTATTTCAGTTTTAAATTTTCTTGGATGGCTGTTATGGAAGTTAGCATTTACCTAACCCATTACAGAGCTGGATAGAGTAGAGTAGGGTAGGAAATAAGCTCGTTGCCCAAGCTTTTCATTTCTTCCATTTTTGCAGCAAAAATAACAGTTAGCTTGTGTGAATAAAAGCAGGTTTCGAAGGTGTACAGAGATCAGTTGCACAGGTTTTGAGAATTTTCAGAGACTGGTTTCACAAACTAGATGAATCCATAGTCCAACAGATAAGGTGACTGAAACTACTAGGTTCTTGGAGCCTCGCAAGGAGGTCTCCATCCCAGTTGGATCCAGATTTTAGCGACCAAAATGATGAGAGCTTTATATCCGATATTTATCTCTTCAAAATGGATTGCAAGGATCTAGATGTCATACAGGTGTCAAGAAGATCGTGTCATTTTCCAAATTTATGGAGATCGATGGCATGGTAGCCTTGGATGCCAGATTGTTGAGTTGTTGAATGAATCGACAATTATAGTTTTTTGGTATTGGAGCAGGGGATAGACTGAATGAAAATCTTGCCTTAAATGCATTAGGTCGTGATATAAAGGAATGAGGGGAGACCACAATTCATTTATGGGCATGTCGACATTGTTTAAAGGCTAGATTCCTATTCTCCACGTAGTCAGTTTTATTCAAAGGCCAGGTATGGTTTTAGGCTCCTATCGTATGGCTTGTTTAGCACATTGATTCCTGAATCGGGCCCTGCAGATCAGATAAGAAGATACCCGTGCCATTACAATTTTTTTTTTTTTAAACAAAGCTTAAGATTTCGATTGCCTTGGAGAGGATCCGAAAGTGAAAACTATTAGACAATTATCAAATAAAGCTTTCTTGCTATGCGCAAGAGTAAATACAGTGGCACCATGTGACTGTAAATAAAATAGCAGAAAATAACTACTTTGTACATGAAGAATTGCAGCAGTTTCAATCGGGCAAATGAAGAATGTTCTAGAGATGGTAAATTTGCAGAAGCTACCACTGTAATAAAGAGAAAGAGGACCTTCACTAATTTCTCAAAGCACTCAGATAACAGAAGACAACAGACATCAACTATTCATTGACTTCTTGTGTCAAATTCAACGATTTCCAAACATGGCATTGATCCATTTTCTTATGATATTATGGCATGTTTCATGTTCATGATTTCAATCTTTTCACTTGCTGAATATAGAGCATTGTGCTACTGTATTAGTTTTCAAATTGCTAAATCCTGCCTTTTCGGTTGAAGGAGTGAGCTGCAATAGAAGAAACCATGCCACCAAAACTCGAAATGGTTGAAGGAGTGAGCTGCAATAGAAGAAACCATGAGTTTCCGTGTAGCTTACACCTACAAATAAAGACTCCATTAAAGCTCCAAATGAAAGTTCTGAATGTCCTCTCCAACTACCAACTTGGATGAGAATCTTTCACCCATGAAATTCGCTAAGGCAAGAAACTAGTCATCCACTAGCTCTCCCTCTTCACAAATGCAATTGCAAATTCTACAAATGATCAAAAGCTTCTATTCTTAGTTGTTCACGACTTTTATAAAATTCTAATGTCCTCCATGGGTTGAATTCCTTCCAAGAGACTCATGCCAACTAAATTTGGGAATAAATTCCAAAGAATCCCACTTGTACAACAATTCCTAGTCTCCCACTTCCACCAAATCACATGTGGAAGCATCTTAGCTTCCCTAACACCCTTGAGCGCCATCTCGGAGTCTATTTTTAGCCCTGACATGTCATATATGTCATATGTCAGCCTTCATGTCTAATTTGTGTCATAGGTGTCATAGCATCTTCATCATTGTTGTCATAGAGCTAGAGAATCTAGCCCAAGTGTCTCAATAGCTCCAAATTGCCTCTTCCTCTTCCATGGGAGTTACTCTTCCTCTATATTTCGACCTCATTAACTCATGACAAGTATTATTTACCTTATAACTCATCCCAAGAACATTAGGATTCTCATGGATTCGAAATTGCAAGAAGAGGATGCCATGTGGCACATAAATTCTAGCTTATGTGGGTCCCACTTCCTCCATGTGTCTTCATGATCAAATGCCACTTTGATTTTGACTTGTATATATTTATTTATCTCCTTTATTAAATATTTATGCATTCCTAATGTTACAACATCATTTATTATCCCCATCATTCCAAATCCCAAAGCTTCCACCCCAAACCCAGGAAACTAGTAATTTTCCTCCTTGGCAATTGTTTGACCTTTAGGATAAATTTGCTTAGGCCATTGTGACCCAATGCCAAATTTGGGACATGACAGGATTCAAAAGGTAATCATTTTGAAGGACTCACTCTTGGTTATCTCACAAACAAGAAAACGAGTGGAATTAGTGGATAGAATTGTTGGGAGGCTAAAAAAGCGTATTATATGCCTTATACATCATATCCCTGAAGCTAACCTAATGCATATTCAGCGTGATAATTATGGGATGGTTGACACCTTAGGAAACAAGGCACCATAACTGGAAAAGGAAAAATGGTTCAAAATGGAAGCCAATATATAACTCATTGGCTCCCCTAGGTTCAAAATGGAAGCCAATATATAACTCATTGGCTCCCCTAAGGTTTATTATGTATGGATATATGTGAGGAACCTACAACAATGAGTTAATGAAAATACACAAAATAACAGTAATAATAGAACTCAGAATCACTTTTATTGATCACAGGCCACTTCGAGGGCGCAACCTCCTTTGAGTAAGCTCAATACAAATAACTTCACGGTCCTTCATTGGTCTCAACACAAACTTATATACTAATTCTAGGAGCCAATACCATGGATCAATACCATGTGTCAATACAAACCATGGGCCAATACAAACTATGGATCAACAATTACTACGGGATGACTTACAAAGGATATGCGTCCAACAACAATAAGACAAACTATGGATCAACAAATAATACGGGACAACTTACAAAGCATATGCATCCAACAACAATATACTAACAAAGTAAATAGAAGTGTTGACATGGGTTCCTAACATCCCCTCTCCCTTAGAAAAATATTTGTACTCAAAGCTTTAGATGTGGAAATTGATGCAGAATCTGAAGGAGTGGTTCCCCTGTATCATCCTCGGGTTGCATTCTGGGCCACTGACGCATTTTGAGTTTCACGGAGGGTTGCTTGGAAGGCTGTAGACAAAGAAGAACCATATTAACTATGTGAAAAGTGCGCTCAGAACGGTGTTGATCGGCTTGTTGTTTCAGTCAAATTCTTGCCATGTGAAGATTGCCTTGCAGAATGAGAAGAATCTGATTGCGGTTTCGAAGAACCAAGTCAATTTCTTGAACTAGGGAGTTGTTGAGGGTTTATGGAAGAAGAACTGGCAGTGCGTGTCCATAGACTGCTTCATATGGTGTCCTTTTAGATGTGGTATTGTACCACTGGAGCGCTTCTAGGAATTCCATAGAAACAGTTGTCCAAATCTATGTAAGGATGGGAAAGAGTTCGAGCAGTCCCAAAAGGAGTGTCGTTTCACCCTTGTTGACTTGGAAAGTATCATAGTCAGCCACCATGTGTTGAATTGTCATTTTGAGTCCCTGCAAAAAGAAGTTACATTGTTCCCGGTCATACATTTTGAGGAACCCAGAGTGCCATGCTGATGAAGAAGCATGGATTTCATAGAAGAGATAGCCCTGTTGAATAGCTTGCAACCAATTTGGAACAAGTAGAGAAATAGCTGTAAGAGAAACTGGTTCATCAAATGTGCGAGAAGGAGCATCTTCCACAATATTGTCCTTACGCTTCTTGTAAGTGATTGCATAGGCATAACCCATGAGTTCGATAACGCATTTTAGGTGTGCTGGGGAGGAGACCCATTGTTCCAGGAAATTTTTCAGACTCTAGAGATCAATCTTGATGTACAAATGATTCCCTAATAGGTCTGGCTGCCACTTTTGTACTGCATGCAAAATAGCCATCATTTCCTGATGAGATGTAGATGTGGCTAAATTATTACCGGAGAGGTCTCTTGAAGGCGACAAGCCCACTAGTTCAGCAAGGACACCTGCATATCTATCCAAGGAAGTAGGGGAGACCGTTGATGGGTGCATTTGAATGGAATGGAGTTGAGCGATGACACCATGTGAATTCGTCTTAAGGATCTTTTCCAGGCAATGCGAAGAGACCCTTATTGTAAGCCCTTAAATTTGTTTTGTTTCTCATTGATTGAAAACTGCATCCAAAGTTCAACAAAATCCCATAAGATGGGGCCAAGTGTGCGTAACCGTTGAATGCTCGAAACCACATCACATCTGCCTAGGGAAAAGGAAAACATGTCAGAGCACAGGTTATAATCTTCCAGAGAGATACGCACATTGTGACACTTCCCCTTGCAAGGTAAGGTGCCCCCATTATCAAACATGACTTCAAAGTTGGAGCAAGGGTGGACAAAACAATCAGCATGTTTGGCAATCTAAGGGTCATTGAAGTTATGAGTGCTACCAGAATCAATGAGTATTGTAAGAGGAAGCTTCTTGAAGCAACCCCCGACCCACATTGTTTGGGGGGTGGTGACACCGGATAAAGCATGGTGAGATATCTCTGGTTGTTCATCCTGAGATGGGGGGTCAATAGGCGGCTCCTGAATGTCGACCTGATCATCCATTGTATTTGGAGCTTCTTCACCAATTTTAGAGATAGGCGGAGAATCCATGTCCAAGAGATAGAGATTTTGTTGAACACATCTATGTCCCCGAGTGAATTTCTCATCACAATTATAACAACGCACTTTTTCTCTATGTGCCTACATCTCTGTTTCAGACAAAGGCTTGATAGGAGTTGGTCGAGGAGCTGGCGAGATGGGATGTCATTGAGAACCCATATTTCGGAAGGGAACAAAAGTGGGAATGGAGCATTGTTGGGATGCCCAAATTAGCCAACCTTAGGACTTCCATCATTGTGTTGGGACAAAACAATTTAACCTCTAACCGGATTTCATCCTTAAGACCACTAATAAAACAACTCCTGTAGAATTCATCAGACAATCCTTCTGTGTGAATGGCTAGTTTCTCAAATTATGTCTGATACTCTCTTGACGAAGTTTAGTGAGTGCTCTAGTGAAGTCATCAAAAGAACTAGGACCAAATTGTTGCAAAAGGAGTAGGCAAAACTTTGTCCATTTTGGCTTGTCATGAGCCTTGATGTACCAATGGTACCATTGAAGGGCTTCCTGTTCCAAATGAAAGGATGCAAGTGGAACGTTTTGGACATCAAAAGTATTATGCAGACAAAAATACTATTCTACACGATAGATCCATCTAGTCGGATCAATAACATTGAAGTGGGGAAATTCAAGCTTCGGACCACGGAAAGTGCTGGAAGAAGAGAACCCATTGGCTGCAAAAGATTCTCGCTTTCGGTTATTGTTCATGGATGAATGCTGAAGATGGAGGCTGAGAAATTTTTCATCCAAATCTTGGAGTTTGGTTTGGATGGCTGGAAGTGCTTCCTCCATGGTTTTTGCTTCTGCGCGAGTGACAAACTCGAATGGGTAATTGGGGCTTGACTAGGTTTTGGACACTTTATGATGGACAAGGAAGCAAAAAAGGGGGATTTCAGAAGCGGGGTGAAAGAGTGAGAAAATTTTTCAAAGAGGGACAAAGAAGTAGAAATAGGGAATGAACACAATGGCAAAATTTGGAGGCAAGTGGGTGAAAATTGAAGAAGTTATGGCAAACCCTAAAATAGACAAATGTGAGATTTCTGGCTTTGGGAAGTAGAATTTGGGATAGGGTCCTCAGGAATGAAATATGCAGAATGGGATTGCAGGGGTGTCCAAAAAGTTTCAAGGGAAACAGAGTTAAAACAAGGGAGACATGGCAAAAAAACAATTTTTTTTTTTTTTTTAGAAATGGATTTGCAACAATGCGGAAGGGATCAGAACAATTGGATTTGAAACGGCGCAGAAGGGATCGGAAATAGATGGATCTGAAACGACACCAAATGGATCTGGAACGGCTGGATCTAGAACGACTTTCAGAATAGATCTGAAACGACTTGATTTCGAACGGCTTGGAATGGATTTGAAACACCGTGGAAGTGATAAAAAACAGTTCAGCTAAAAATAGATATGGACCCTAGGGGTGTTCAGCTTACTAACAGTTCAGGGGTTTAACTCGGCCACCAGTGTTATCTGACGGCTTGCGTATTTGGGAAATACCCCTGACTCCACGGCTTAGGTAAAACTGATAACCGCTTTGCCACAAACAATAGCTCTTGGTTTACCTCATGGGTGGGAACTAGTCAATCAGGTAGGGGTCATTGCCCTTTTCACTAGCAGGTCCTCTCAATGGGCCAGCTAGTTTGGGGTTCCTATAGTACTCCTCACAATGCGTTTTAGGACTTATGCCCAAGTACTTCCCACAGTTAAGTGGATAGGGATTATTCCCATATCCGAACTTGCAACAGATGCGAAAAAAAATTTGGTTGAAATTCCACCCAACGAGCCCAAGAAAGTGCTCTGATACCAGATGTGAGGAACCTGCAACAATTAATTAATGAAAATACACGAGATAGCAGTAATAACATAATTGAGAATCGCTTTTATTGATCGTAGGCCACTTCGAGGGGGAAACCTCCTTTGAGCAAGCTCAAAACAAATAATTTCACGGTCCTTCATTGGTCTCAACACAAACTTATATACTAATTCTAGGCGTCAATACCATGTGTCAATACAAACCATGGGCCAATAGAAACTATGGATGAACAATTACTACGGGATGAATTACAAAGCATATGCGTCCAACAACAATAAGACAAACTATGGATCAACAAATACTACGAGATGACTTACAAAGCATATGTGTCCGGCAACAACAATATACTAACAAAGTAAATAGAAGGGTTGACATGGGTTACTAACAATATAGGTCTCCATGACCCAAATGCCAATCATTACAATATTCAAGATGACCCACACATGGATAAATGTTATCAATCATGGTTTCAACACTCAAGGATAGCCAAAAAGAGATGACATGCCTCCGGGAAGGTTTTCCATGGATCAACTACACCGACGATATGGTAATATGTTGTCCTTTCCACTTACTATTAGTTCTCTTCGGATTGAGGAACGCTGACAAGCTAGAACATAGTTGGTGGAAACTATGGAGGGGAGAAACATGGTAATGGTAATTTTGGATCTTCTAGATGGCATTGCCTTTCCCTCTAGAGATTGGGAGGATTGAATTTCTATCCACACAATCTATGGGTCATTGGAAGTGATTTTATTAATAGTTTCCATTCGATTTTTGATGGAATATAGGTAGGGGATAACCATAATTCCCAGCATGAAAAACAATTGGGAGGACAAACTAGTAGAGCTCACAGTGGGAATCAAGGAGCCCAAGCTGATATATGGGAAATTAAAAGTAACCTGCCATGGAGTAAATATTAGTGCATTGGATTTCTTGAAGATCTGCGTCAAATTATCTCCTACAGGTCTCGGGGTTAGATACTCATATGGGATATGTAGAAGAGCATAACCCCATGCATGGTCATCAAGTAGAGACCGGTATGGATACTAGAATGTCACCATGAGTTGCTGACTGCAAAGAATTCCAAGCTCACCTAGAAAGTTGGAGGTATATGTGTGGATGTCAACTCTATTCTGCAACCCCTCATTCCAAAATGGATGTCTCAAGCTCCAACAAACATACATGCAATGAAGATGCTCCTCATGTGATTAATAGTGGGTGCATCCTTTGATAATAATAGTTTCCTATGCTTTGCTTTTTTGTGTTATTGCTTGGCCAATATACTATCTAGTATATAGTATTTTATTAGATATAAGCTCCTTTTCAAAAGAAACAGTCGTTTTGGAATTTGTAATAGAGCATAATAATGCTCAAGAAAAACCTGCTACGCTTTTTGAACTAAGGTAAATTGCTCTACTAATTCTGTTTCAATTGTTTATAAATATGAAGTTACCTTCTTTTAGTTTAAAAATGAAAGAAGAATAGAGCAATAAATATCATTGTTTGATTACGATTCTATTTTAGTATTAAATATGAACATGTACACTCTTTTCCTTTTTTCTTCTGTCATTTGATGCTCTTATGTATTTAAAAGCTATAGAGAGGAAACAAAATAGTATAGGTTATTTTTTGAACTATTTAAAATGCAATATAAGTTATTACTCTAAAAGAAGTTTGAAAATAAAGAGTTGGCTATTAAGAATACCGGTGACTAATTTATACTATAAACAAACAAAAATCCTAATTTAAGCAGATAATATAAGCAATAGAAAGCAATTATATATCTAGTAAACTTTTTGTATAAATACTTTTACCAAATCATTTTACAACACTCAATAAAATAAACGTGATTGCAAGTGTAGTTATTGAAACCTCAATACTACATAATATAAGCAGAAAATAATTTAATTGAAAATACTTCCTTGAACCAGGGTTCTTTAATACCCAAAGGTAAAGAAATTTATAGTTTTTATGTCCACTATTACAAATGGATCCATAAACATGTTTAACCTAGGAATGAGGGTAAAATACCTCTCTCAAAACTAGGAGGCTATCTATTCAAACGAGCTTGAAACTCGAATTCTAGTCCTAGGTATAACAATTGCAAATAACTTACTACTTTATCCATTTGACCGAAGTTTGTGAGGCTGAACTTGGATATTGAAGGCTAAATGGTGAAAAACACCAAGATAACCCCAGATCTTATACATATTTCAAAGAAGGTAGAGAGTTTTTTATTAGAAAAGAACCCAATTGTTATCCCTTCAATTTGTAAACACAAAAAAAAAAAAATGAAATGATTGAGGGGTAGTTACCTAACAAAAAGGAAAAATACAGTCGAATGTTTGCATACATGTGTCCAGATCAAACAAAAAGTTTAGAATAATTTCAATGCTAGAAACTATAAGAGATACAATGAAAAAAAACAATTTAAAATTGAACACTATAGTTGTTAGAGATACTTCTTACAATACAATTTGTTAGCGATTGGTTTGGATTTGTTGGAGGTTGTTGAGAGATTATCTCAACCTCTATCTCCATTTGTAGAATAAGTTGGATCTGAGACAAACTATATAAATGTACTGTATGTGATTGTAAATGAATAAGAAATATATTATTTGTGTTTAATTAATGTGCCATGTCTACTCTCCCAAATTCTTATTTGGTATTAGAGCCTGGTTGGGCTTAGCTCCCTCACAAGAGGGTCTAGTATAATGAGAAATATGTGACCTGTGAATTGATGTGTCTCTAGGAGTAGATTAGATAGGAATATGTGTTTAGTTTTCATGTATGAGTGTTTACTCTGGTGAGAAAATTTATTCAATCTATCAACCACTACACAAATACTATCCTTACCCTGGGATTTGGGCAACCCGGTGATGAGATCCATGGACACACTTTCCCACTTTTGTTCTGGAATTTGCAGGAGTTGAAGGAGGCCAGCAGGATGAGTGTGCTCAACTTTATTCTCTTGGCATACAGTACACTCCATTACATGCCTTAACACATCATTTTTTAGGCCCTTCCAAGTGAACCTGTCTCTCACCTTTCGGTAAGCTTTCAGGAATCCAGGGTGGCCCGTCACTGGTGCATTGTGGGAAGCCTCCAAAATGTTTTCTTTTAAGTTCGATCCAGGCACTAAAAATATTATTTCCCTATAATAGATGAAATCATTAAGGACTTTGTAAGCATCACCATGAATCAACCCATCCAACACCTCACAAGCAAACTACTTCTTAGAATATTCAATACCTAGTTGTATTGGTTGTTTGAAAAAGTAGGCTTCCTAGAGAGGGCATCAACTACCACATTCATCTTACCATTTTTTTATTCTATGTCAAAGTCATAAGACTGAACCTTACCTACCCATTTTTGTTGTCTATTATTCAACTCTTTTTGGTTCAGAAAGTATCTCAACCTATTGTGATCAAGGCATGCATAATGGCCAACATCAATTTATCATAAATCGAGTAATTCCTCTCATGTGGCCACAAATTTCTTCTCTCATAGGAAATGCGATGTTTATTCTGCATCAAAACTGTCCAATGCCTTCGCCCGAGGCATTATAGTATGAAGCGATGAAGGAAATAGGGAAGTGCAAGTACTTGGAAGATACTCATTACTTCCTTCATTCTGTTCAAATATTTTTAATCGTCCCCTAAAAAAAAAAAGACTCCCTTCTTGGTGAGATCTGTCAAAGGGGATGATAGTTTAGAAAACCCTTTCACAAATTTTCAGTAGTAGGTGCACAAACTAATGAATCCTCTTAATTCAGTGATGTTCTTTGTGCTTGGCCATTCAAGTATGTCCTTGATCTTATCCATATTCACCTTGAATCCTTCTTTCCCAATTTTATGAACAAGATAGAGGGTCTCAGTCAATCCAAACTCACACTTGGACAGTTTGGAATAAAATATTGTTATGCCAAAATTGTCAGAACATTGTCCAAGTGGTGCAAATTCTCCTCCCATGTCCTACTGTAAATCAAAATATCATCAAGGAATACAAGAACATACTTACACAACTTCTTACTAAAAACTCTGTTCATGTAGGACTCGAAGGTGGTTGGTGCATTGATCAAGCCAAAAGGCATGACAAGAAACTCAAAATGCCCATAATGGCACTAGAAAGCAATTTTCTGGATGTCTTCTTTTCTCATCCTGATTTGATGGTATCTTGAGCGGAGGTATATCTTGGAAAAATATATTTCTCTATTCATATCATCCATCAATTCATCAAACCTTGGGATAGGATATATGTTTTTTATGGTCTTCTTGTTCAGGGCCCTATAATCAATGCACATGTGTATTGTTCCATGTTTCTTTTTAACTAGGACCACTGATGATGCAAAGGGACTTGAGATTGGTCATATGAATCCCAACTCAAGTAGCTCGTTGATGGTATTCTCAATCTCATCCTTGAATATTTTAGGGTTCTTGTAAGGATCGATCTTGATAGGAAGTGTTCCAACTTCCAGCTCAATCCTATGTTTAGTTCCTCTGTCACGAGCCCTACCATGTGGAATATCTTCAAACAATTTCTTCTGTTTGTGTAGAAGCCTCTTGATGTCCTCAGGATGATGTGATACATCTATGCAAGTTCCTTTAGTGTTGATGAAACATTCAGCAACCCACTCAACATCACCATGCCTTAATATTTATCTCATACTATTAACAGAAACTACTTGTTTTGGGTAGGTGTTAACACCCTTCAAACCCACTTGCTTCCCATCAGCATCTTTGAAGCTCATTTGGGGTATTTAGTAATTCATTGAATGTTCCCCAATGGAGTACAACTACTACACTCCCAACACCATATTGGTATCAGCCACATTGACAACATAAAAATTTTCAGTTGCGGTGTAATCTCCAACAGTCATTTGCAACTTTGGAATCCATCGATTACACTCCATAGTGTTGTTTCCCGGGATGATGACAGTGAAACCTCCAAATTTTTATGTTGGTAGCTTTCTTCTCTCCACCATGGATGCATAAATGAAATTATGGGTGGAACCCCCATCAAAAAAAAAAGATATTCCTTACCCTTTCACTACCCCTTTGAATCTCAGATATGGAAGTGGGGAACTCCACTTAATACTTGTAATGTCCCCATCCAAATAAATCACTAGAAGAGAAAATTCCACCGATCTACTAGTTCCCTAGGTTGGGGTGGAAACATTTAGATTTGGAATAAGGGAGCTATAAAACCACAAATGGACATTAGCTTGACAAAATATATTAAAAGGTAGATAAATAAATATTTATGATAGGAAAATAAGGTGGCACTTGGTCATGAGGGCACATTGGTGGTGTGGGACCCACACAAGTAAGATTCTCCATGCCACATGGCATCGTACTCTCACCCATTCGAATCCAAGGTGGAGTCTAACATTCTTGGGGGATTTGGAAGGGCATTATACTTGGAATAAGTCAATTAGGGTCTAATTTAAGAGGAAGAGTAACTCCCATGGAAGAGGAAGAGGCATCTTAGAGGTATTGTGACACTTGGGCTAGATTCCCTAGCTTCTATGACAACAATGATGAAGATGTTATGACACTTATGACAAGGATCAGACCTGATTGATGACATATGACCTATATGACATGTCAAGGATAAAAATAGCCTCCAAGAAGGAGCACAATGGAGTTAGGGCAGCCACAGATTCCTCCATTCGAATTGATCGAAGAGAGAGGCTAGGAATTGTTGGACAAGTGGCACCCATTGGAATATCTACCCAATTCGAGTTGGCATGAAGCTGTTGGAGGGATTTTGAACCATGGAGGGCTTGGGAATCCAATAAAATACAATAAAAAAGAAGGAAAGGGGCTTTTGATCATTTCTCATTTGGTAATTTGGAGAGCATATCTTGTCCATGCAAGTTGAGTGTTTATTCTACTTGCCTTAGCACCAATTTCGAAGGTGAAAGATTCCCATCCTAATTGGAAATTGGAGAGTCCATTCAGACCTTTAATTTGGATCTGCAATGAATTCATTTGTTACAGGTTGAAGCTACAGGTCTGCTTGTGATCATATCTTCTTATACTTGTTCCCACATCTCTCTCACTCTTCTCTTCATATTCTTGATCTTAGAGGAATGGCGCACATGGTGAGATGATGATATATTTGGGGAATTCAAAGGGGCCCCATTTATTTGTAATGTTATGTATACACTCTTTATTTTATGCTCAGGTGAACCTCAGATCGAAACTCCAAGTGAAACTATGTAAAAATACCGAACTATGTATGAATGGTGCCATTTTCCCATATATCTTGTTGTAAGAGCTTGAAGTTGTTTGATATGGATTTTTTTTCAGTCAATATAAGTGGCTTTATTTGTTTTCAGAGAGCCATTAATGTATTGAATAAGTTTCATGAACCTTATGCAAGTCTTTGGAACATTTCTCTCAAATTTCATAGCAAGTTATAGTGTTTTAAGACATGTTCACAAATATCTAATTTATGGGAGTTGCATCAACCTTCAGGAACTGATTAATGATGCATTTGGGTGCCCATTGAAGTCATATAACTAATACATGTCTCTTTTAGTAAATTTTGGAGGGTTGTACTTCCTTTGGGAAGCCATTAGTGACCTCTACCCTAGAAGGTTTGAACCTCAAAATTACTAGTAAATTCCCTATTTTCTCCTAATTGCAAATGAATTTTGTAGAAGTATTTTGAGAGTTTCCAAGAACCTATAAGACTCATTTTTATGTCCTAATACCATTTAAGTACCTTCATACCCAATTATAAATCCTTAGGATCCATTTGGAATCACCTGGGTCATCACTAGTCCAAGGTTCGAATTGACGAAAAGATTGTAATTTTTCCAATTTTCCCAAATTATTAAAAAAAGACACTACAAGTGGTACCGGAGCATGGTCCTTGAACCCAGTTTGGGTGACCGTTTATGAGGTCAAGAAGTCATCCCCCACCCTTAGACACAGAAATTGAAAGTACCTTTGTTGAAGAGGAAGAAGAAGGAGAAGAGGTCCACTCCGTTGAGGCTATGGCTAAGGATGAGAAAGGAACTTCCTATATGCAGGAGAAAGAGGATTTTAGGAAATTCATGAAACCATTTTTTGAAGACATTACAAGGAATATAATGCAAGGGTTCTAATTGATGGCTAGTCAAATTGGTAGCAAATTGGCAATAGGAGGCAACCGTAGTTCCTCTAGTGAGGAAAAGTAGGCAGTTGGTGGAAGCATTTTCTAAAGGACAAGGCCTCATAATCGACCCAAGAAATTTCAGATCTCAATAAGAGCCAACACAACCAATTTAAATTATACTAAAGAGGACCTTCACACCCAATTTGGAATGCAAAAAGTTCTAGCAGAACAACAACAATTGAGTGAAGATTGTAGGAGGACCTTACCATTTGATCAATTATTTATTGTCTCAAACAAGATCAAGATGAGGGGAGGCAATAGAAATCCTTTACAAAATAAGGAATTGAATTATGCCATATGTAAAATGCCACTTCCTACATTTGATGACCCATCTCAAAGTTCTGCAAATACTTGGATACAAAAGTCAGATGTATATTTTCAGCTAAATCCAAAGGTTGAAGAGGATGCTCTAAAAATGGCTATTTTGCATATTGAAGGAGAAGCCAATGATTAGTGGTTCCATAGGATTAAAACGTTTGTAAATGATCAGGTCACAACATATGAAGAATTTGTTAACAAGTTATTGGAAATATTTGAGCAAAATGACCCTAAAATGCCTTTCAAGGAACTAGCACAGCTGAAGCAAATGGGAACCCCTAATGCGTACATGTTGGTATTTCAAAAACTATAAGTTAAGGTGGTTGATATATCTATGGTTAGATTGGTATTTCTCTTTATTGAAGGTTTGGTTTAACCTTTGAAGGGTTTAGTTAAATCCCGCAAGCCTACTTCATTGAAAGATGCCATGAGCTTGGCAAGAGATCTGCAAAATGTGCTACCCAAGACAAAGTATCCCCCCAAGCCCAAATTTCCTTCCAAGTTTAGATTTGACAAGAAGACATGGAAAAAATATGCATTTGGAAAAGAAAAGAAAGAGATACCAAGCAAGGAAGAACTCAGAAGAAAGAAACTATGTTACACATGCTTCCAACCATGGGTACTAGGGCATAAATGTGCTAAGGGGAAAGCACGATTCATTGAAGTATTTTCTGACGATGAAGAGGAAGGGAACATGGAGGAAGAAGAACATATTTCAACCCAAGAATAGGGATATCATATAGTATAATAAGATCATCCATCATCTTAAAAAGAGAGAATGGCAGTTCTTTCAGGAGTGCCTCATTTTCACACCATTCGATGCAAGGGAGTGGTACAAGGGAAAAGTGTTTCGGTATTGGTAGATGGAGGATCCACTCATAACTTCATTGATTCATCCTTGGTGGAGATAATAAAGTTACCTACTGAAGCATTCAATGGGTTCATAGTCATCATTCCAGGTAACGATTCTATGGAATGCAAAACATGGATTCCAAAGCTACAACTCACCATAGGAAATTACACATTTTCTGATAGGTTTTATTGGTTGATGTTGATGATACAAATTTGGTATTGGGATTGAAATGGTTGTACTATATAGGAGAACATACAATGAACTACCAAATACCTAAAATGAAATTCAAAGATTCGGAAGGAAAACAAAGGGTAGTGAGAGGAATGCACACCTATCCTAACCAAGTGGTGTCTTCCCATAGTATGAGGTCCATATTGAGGCATGGGGATATTGAATGGAATTATGAATGTTTCATCACTTCCCCCAATCCAAACATAAATATTTCAGAACATCCAAGGGAGATAAGCTAACTACTACAAAAATATGAAAATGTTTTTGGAGATCTTCCTCGTCGAAGGCTAGCTGACATAGGATTTGATCACACCATTGTTTTGGAGGTGGGTACTTCAACTATACAAATATCACCATATATACACCCAAAAAGGTTCAGAGATGAGATTGAGAAGGCTATTCAAGAACTCTTGGAATTGGGACTCATTAGACCAAGATCAAGTCCCTATGCTTCTTCAGTTGTTTTGGTGGGAAAAAATGATGGAACCCTAAGGATGTGAATTGATTTTAGAGCTCTAAACAAGAAGACAATAAATAATAGATATCCCATTCCTAGAATATATGATCTCATGGATGAGTTATTTGGACCAAATTTCTTCTCCAAAATTGATCTTAGATCTGGTTACCATCAAATTCGAATGAAGGAGGAGGATGTGCAGAAAACTGCTTTGAGATGTCACTATGGTCATTTTGAATTTCTTGTCATGCCTTTTGGTTTGACCAATGCTCCAGCCACATTCCAATCATGCATGAACAAAATATTTTGCAAGTAGCTCCGTAAGTTTGTTTTGGTTTTCTTTGATTTTATTTTGATTTATAGTAAGACATGGGAGGAACATTTGCACCATTTAGAAGTTGTATTGAAAATCTTGCATGAACAATCTTTTTTTGCTAAGTTGTCTGAGTGTGAATTTGGGTTGAAATAGGTTTTTTATCTTGGGCACATCATTGGGAAAGATGGACTAAAGGTGCAATTGGATAAAATAAAGGCTATTCTTGAATGGCCAACACCCAAGAACATCAATGAATTGAGAGGCTTCATTGGAATATGCACTTACTATAAGAAGTTTGTGAAGGTTTTTTCCAAACTAACTGCTCTCCTTACTGATTTGACCAAGAAGGATGCTTTCAAATGGGATGAAGAGGCTGAAAAGGCTTTCCAAATAATGAAAGAGATAGTGAGTAGTTGTCCAGTACTTGCATTACCATGTTTTTCTAAACCATTTGTTTTGGAATTTGATGCATCAAGAGAAGGAATAGGGGTGGTCCTAAAAAAAATCAACACTGCATAGCTTTTGAGAGAAAAAACTTGCAGCAACATGAGAAGCTCTACTCCATATATGAAAAATAAATGTTAGCCATCATGCATGCCTTGGCAAGGTTTAGACGATATCTGGTGGGGAACAAGTTTGTGGTCAAAACTGATCATAACAATTTAAGGCATTTCCTCACACAAAAGGATCTCAATGAAAGGAAACAAAAATGGGTAAGTAAGGTCCAAGCTTTTGATTTTGACATTGAATATGTATAAGGGAAGAATAATATTGTAGCAGATGCATTATCTAGGAGACCTTCATTTTCCCTTATGGACATTTCGAAATATTGGAAAGATATGCTAATAGTAGAGTATGCCAAAGATAGTTTTGCTTGTGATGTGTTAGATAGGGTCCAAGGAGATGATAGATACAAGATACTGAATGGCATAATATACTATAAGGACCGAATATACTTGGTTCATGGTTCAAACCTAAAGCACAAGATCTTGAAGGAAGCTCATGATTCTCCATTAATAGGCCATCCTGGTTTCTTTAAAACATATAGGAAATTAAGACAAAGGTTCTCTTTGAAAGGGCTGGAGGAAGATGTTCTAAAGTATGTGAATGAATGCGATATATGTCATCAAAAAAAAGTTGAACACACCCATCCTGTTGGTCTATTGCAACCATTTCCCATTCCAGAACAAAAATGGGAAAGCATCTCAATGGATTTCATCACAGGTTTGCCAAAGGATTTGGGTAAGGGTTGTATTTATGTTGTGGTGGATAGACTCACCATATTTCCTCATTTCTTTTCTATTACACCATCTTTTACTATTGCGCAAGTGGTTGATCTATTATTTAGATATATTTTCAGATTGCATGGACTTCCCAAGAACATTGTGAGTGACAGGGATAGCAAATTTATGAGTGATTTTTGGAAAGAACTCTTCAAGTTGGTGGGAACTCAATTGAATCCTAGGACAGGCTATAATCCTCAAACTTATGGCCAAACAGAAAGGGTGAACCAGTGGTTGGAAGGGTACTTGAGGAACTATGTTGGCGAGCAGCAAAAATATTGGGTTAAATGGCTACACTTTGGTGAGTTTTGCTACAATACTACTTTCCATATGTCCATTGGCATGTCTCCTTTCAAAGAAATTTATGGTTATGAAGTACTCACATTTTTTAAACACATTTTTGGTGATAATAGAGCCCCAAAATCTAAATATTGGGTTGAGGAAAGTCAAGAGATTTTGAAGCTTAAAAAAAACAATTTCCAGGTTTCCCAAAATCAACAAAAACAATGTATGGATCACCATCGGGAGGAAAGAAATTTTCAAGTGAATGATTTAGTCTATTTGAGGCTACATCCATATAAGCAAAAATCCTTAAAATGAAAAGGAGGTATTATGGTCCATATAAGATAGTTCGAAAAGTTGGGGAGGTAGCTTATGAGTTGGAAATTCCGGAAAGTATCAAAATCCACAATGTATTTCATGTTTCATGCCTTAAGAAGGCTATTGGTCAGAAAATTTCTATTTCAGAAACACTTCCTCCATTATATGATGAAGGACAAATCATACTTATTCTAGAAAAAAAATTTAAGGAAAGAGAAAGGAAATTGAGGAGCAGAACCATAAGAGAATATTTGGTACAATGGAAATATTTTCTAAGTGAGGATGCCACATGGGAAGAGGAAAAAATATTGAAGCATACCAATTTGGAGTTGCTTGAAGGAAAGCAATCTTGGGTGGGTAGGATTGTAATGTCCCCATCCAAATAAATCACTAGAAGGGAAAATTTCACCAGTCTACTAATTGCTTAGGTTGGGGTGGAAACATTTAGATATGGAATAAGGGACCTATAAAACTCCAAATTGAAATTATCTTGAAAAAAATATATTAAAATGGGGATAAATAAATATTTATGATAGGAAAACAAGGTGGCACTTGGTCATGAGGGTACATTGGTGGTGTGGGACCCACATAAGCAAGATTCTCCATGCCACATGGCATTCTACTCTCACCCATTCGAATCCAAGGTGGAATCTAACGTTCTTGGGGGATTTGGAAGGGAATTATACTTGAAATAACTCCATAAGTTTTGAATTTTAGAGGAAGATTAACTCCCATGGAAGAAAAAGAGGCATCTTAGAGGTATTGTAACATTTGGGTTAGATTCCCTAGCCTCTATGGCAACAATGATGAAGATGCTATGACACTTATGACAACGATAAGACCTAATTGCTGAATTCTGACCTATATGACATCTAAGGGATAAAAATAGCCTCCAAGAAGGCACACAAGGGAGTTAGGGCAGCCAAATATTCCTCCATTCGAATTGATGGAAGAGGGAGGCTAGGAATAGTTGGACAAGTGGCACACATTGGAATCTCTCCCCAATTCAAGTTGGCGTGATGCTCTTGGATGAAATTCAACCATGGAGGGATTGAGAAGATAATAAAAGACAATAACAAAGAATGAGAGGGGATTTTTATCGTTTCTCATTTGGTAATTTGGAGATCATAGCTTGTCCATGCAAGTTGAGTGTTTATTCTACTTGCCTTAGCACCAATTTCGAGGGTGAAAGATTCTCATCCTAATTGGAAATTGGAGAGGCCATTCAGACCTTTCATTTGGATCTGCAATGAAGTCATTTGTTATAGGTTGAACCTACAGGTCTGCTCGTGATCAGATCTTCTTTAACTTGTTCCCACATCTCTCTCACTCTTCTCTTCATATTCTTGCTCTTGGAGGAATGGCGCACATGGTGAGATGCTGATCTCTTTGGGGAATTCCAATGGACCCAATTCAATTTTAATGTGATTTATATGCTTTGTATTTGATTCTCATATGAACCTCGGATCGAAAATCCAAGTGAAACTATGTAAAAATACCAAACTATGTATGAATAGTGCCATTTTCCCATATATCTTGTTGTAAGAGCTCGAAGTTGTTTGATATGGAATTTTTTCAGTCAATATCAGTGGTTTTATTTCTGTTGTGAGAGACATTAATGTATTGAAGAAGTTTCATGAACCTTATGCAAGTCTTTGGAACATTTATCTCAAATTTCATAGCAAGTTATAATGTTTTTCTCTCATTTCTTCCTATGTTAAGACATGTTCCCAAATCTATGATTTATGGGAGTTGAAGCAGCCTTTAGGAACTGATTAATGATGCATTTGGGTGCCCATTGAAGTCAGATAAATAATCCGTTTCTCTATTCTAAAATTTGAGAGGGCCATACTACATTTTGGAATCCATTAGTGACCTCTACCCTAGGGGGTTTGAACCTCAAAATTACTAGTAAGTTCCCTATTTTCTCCTGATTGCAAATGAATGTTGCAGAATTATTTTGAGAGTTTCCAAGCACCTATCAACCTCATTGTTATGTTTTAATACCTATAAAGTACCTTCATACCTAATTCTAAATCCTTAGGATCCATTTGGAATCACTTGGGTCATCACTAGTCCAAGGTTTGAATTGACCAAAAAATTGCAATTTTTCCAATTTTTCCAAATTATTAAAAAGGGACAGTAGAATACTGCAATTTTTTGTCTGAATGTGGGGGCTTCTCTTCCTCTGTTGTTTCATAGCCATCATCTACTGGTGCTTCTTCCTTAACTTCTTCCTCCTCACTTTCTGAAAATACCTCAATGTAGTGTGCTTTCCCCTAGCACATTTGTGGCCTAGAACCCAGGGTTCCTGACAAGTGAAGCATAGCTTCTTCCTCCTTAATTCATCCCGATATTTGTATGAGTATAATTTCTTATTTGGTACAACCACATTCTTAAAAGGTGGTCTTTGATTCAGAAATTTTATAGGCACATTAATCTTTGGAGGATACCTTGTTCTTGGGATGGCATCTTGCATATCCCTTGTTCTTCTCACTGCCTCTTGTAAAGTGGATGGTTTGTATGCCTTTACCAATCCTTTCAATGGCTCTGCTAATTTTTCCATGAACAAAAGGATCAAGTGAGCTTCAAAGATGTGAGTGACCATCACTACAATAATTTGGAACTCATATATGTATACTTCACGAGTTCTGGTTTGTTTCACATGTGCCATCTCCCCGAAGGAGATCTCAGGGTCTCTCCTATCAAATATTTCTACTAACCTCCTAGTGAAATATTCATAGGAAGTCACTTTATCATGGCCCAATGTTCTCATGACATGGAACCACCAATCGTTGGCCTCTCCTTCCAAATGCAAACTTTCCATTCTGATGGCATCCCTTTCAGCCATGGGATTCAATTGAAAGTGAAGTGTCTTGCTTCTACACCCAAGAGCTAGCAGTACACTTTGACGATCCATAAAAAAAGGGTAATGTGATCTTACCGGTGGCATTTCTTAGCCCATAATTGTTTGTTGGAATCCTATGACCTCCTATTGGATGATTTGTATACTGTTCTTCACAAAAATATTTGAAAGGAAATGCCCTTCTGTATTCTTAACTCATGGTTTGGTATTCTACATACTGATCTTCCCATGAAGCAACTGATTGAGTATTCACTTAATGATATTCCTTGTGCTTTTCAATGAAATTAAGCATGGTAGGTTGGGGTTAATTCTTGATTTTGTCTTTGAAATCATTAAGCATATTATTAGGACCAATATTTGAAAATATATATTGACCAAGGACCTTCCTTTCTTCAGTTTGAGAGCCACTGCTACTCCCTTCTCCGTCTTTATTTCCTAGCTCCTTAGCCAAGAATTATTTGGTGTCTTTACCAGATTGGATGATGTTCTAAGATATGTCCTGAAACCCTTTTAACATACTTTGGACAGAGAGTATGAAATCTTCCTTTTCATCCAAGTTAGACACATCCTTCCCTCGCATTTTTCCTCAAGTACATTCCACTTCGTCTTCAACACGGGCTTCTTCAGGGTTTTTTACTTTGGGGAATGGAACTCTATTTGGAATAATCACAATTAATAAAGATAAGTTTAATAGGACCATTCTATGATACCACTGTAATATCACATATCTCGTTGGAGATTATATTATCCAAATATTAAAACTTAGAACACAATTTTTCACAAGCAAGAACTAGTTAACAAAACTAGTTGAAAGGAAGCAGGTCGAGGACACAAGAATATTTCTCTAGGGTTAGGAATTTAAAATATTTAGGATCCGAAAAATGTATGGGTGAGTGTGCAGAAGAAAATATATCAGTTCCAAGGTTGTATTCTGAGTCCTATGCACAAGGCATTAGGTCCATTTACGTTTCAACAACAACTATCACTGATGTCTACTATGAGGTTTCCTCAGCACACTAGCATATGCATACTAAACTCATTTGCGCACACTTGAAGGTAAAAAAATGTATTATATTAGATATTAACCCCCTAATTAAATTTTGGACAATATTTTTTGAGAATTTGGTAGGTTCTGGTTAGGTTTGGAGGCAAAAGAGGTAAGGATGCTATGTTGGACATCTCAACCAGTATTTTTCCAACTTTACCCAAACAGGATGAGCTTCCTTTGAATACTTAGGGAAATGGTTGGATATGTTTCTGTAGCGTCTTAGGATTCATAAATGACCATTCAGACATAAAATTGGTTCATAGATAACTTTGAATTACAAAAACTGTAAAACTAGTTAATAAAAAGAGCTTAAAGAGCTAGTCTTGGAAATACTTGATTCAAACTTCCTCTGAGGCTTACAAAATTCACATCTGAAGTATATTATGTCTCTGACATGAGATTATTAACAACAAAAAATTGAAATTAAATATCGTGAGACAAAATTAGAAGAGTTTTAATCTTCAAATCTTCAAGGAGTCTCCAATGCTAGAGAAATCTTACAAAACTGAGAGAATGGGTATGATAGGAGGAGAAGAAGGTGAAGTTTTGCACTAGATATGAAAGCGTGATGAGTTCAGATCCAGTATATGCATTTGGAGGGTGAACTAAGCTTCATTATCTGCTCAGGGGTGCATTCACTGAAATGGATCACGTCCTCCAGTTGTAACTTCTTCAAGAAATCACTCCAATTGCACTGTAACAGAGGATCTCTCTCTAGATGTCTTAGATTCTTCAATAATGGACTGATGCAGGTTTCTATATCAGCATTCCATGGCTCTGTATATGATCATGGACAAACTGGAACATTAATTACCTTGAATTTCATCTCCCAATCTTGGTTGAGGCACATCACTCAACTTTGAGAAGCAAAAGCTCTCAAGACAATAAACAAATGAACAAAATATGTGAATCATGTGCACTAGCCTCATTTTATAACTTTGATAGGTTCCTAATAATGATAAGAAAATAATTATAAATAATTAACAATTAAAATTATTAATTACTATAGGCCTTGTACCAAAATTTATCCCAATTAATTAATTATCCTCCATTTAATTCTTTTTCCTAGACCCTTAGGGATTAGAGGGTCCAAGTCTTGACTGGCCACTAAGGAAGGAATATGACAATTGCTAAAAAATACTACTCACCTGATTTTGAATGTTGGCCTTAATATCTTGGGGATTAGCCTCTCTAACATCTTTAAGCCTCTGCATATGTTAGTTGCAAGATCTAATGGCATCCTCACTATTTTCAACAGACATACTAGAATAACCTCTTGCTTCCATACTCCTAAATGAAAGGACATTAGATGAAAGAAAAATCTCAATTTCTCCTCAACCTGTTTCTAGTTTAATTCTATACAATGCTTGACCAATTGATGGTCTTACATCCTTTGTCACTTTCCCATACTCTATATTTAATCCTTCTTCACTTTTTGAATGCCATGTAATGACTTCCCCGACATAAAATGGTCTGAAGGGATGAAACTATACTTGCATGGCATTTGATGGTACAAGTTCTTGACCTAGTAGACTACATTGGTGTAGAGAGCTTTTGCAATGACCTATTGCATTTATGTTGAGAGATGCTTACCTAAGAAGATCCAATGCCATCACTTCCATTCCAATTGGCACATTAAATAAGGCACTAATTGGTAGGAATAATGGTGAATTTAAGATTCATCTCACAACAACAACAACATTTGAGACAGCAAATGCATATCGGTAGTTCTCTAACCCAAATGATTTTCTTAGGGTGGTCCACAAATTGGAGCACTCAATGTCCTGCTTCATTTCTCCACTCCTCAAGCAGTCCTTGTTTTATGTTGGGTGAATTCAAAGTTATATCAACATATTATGGGAGCATTGCAAAGTGTTTATAAAAAGACCGTACAAAATGCAACCTTTCAACAACAGATTCTAGGAATTTTCTAACTGCATCATTGGTTAAAATAATTAAAGCAAGCATGTGTTCTTTAAAGTTATGAATAATCATCCAAACTGCACTTTGGAATGACTGATTGAGAATCTTTATAGCAACCATTTTCAGAAAAAATGACCCCGAACTTCTATCATTTATAAAGGCCAACTCTTATCAAGTTCCTGTAGTAAAAATCCAACATGTAACATAATTGCTCAACTATGATGGTTTAACTCTAAACTGTAAATTAATTAGACTCTTCAAATAGTAGTTCTTCTATTGCATGTAACATGCACCAATATCAAAAAAACATAAAAGATACCAAAGTTTACCTCTATAACAACATCTGATATCTTTTTGACACCAATATGTACACAAATCTCTTCATAAACTTGTAGATTGACAAATCATAACATGGACATGTCAATTTCACTTAGAAGATAATACCCACAAGGATCAACATAGACACAAGATCTCTCATGTAACAATATGCACCCTTCATCATGAACAATCCCATCATGTGTTGGGAATAGAGTTCCATCTGATCGTAATTTCCTTCCCTCCTCACATATAAACTCTAAAAGTAGTAAAACTTCACATAATTCATTGCATTGAGATGTTGATACCCACTTTCCTGCTGGACTTGTACCATCAGGTTCCTTGCACTGTCAAAAGTTGGAGCTTCATGCACTCCAATCTCTCTTAAAATCCTGAAATATGGAAGATGCAAACTTGGGAACTCAAAGGCAAATGAAGCCAAGTTCACTGTAAGCCGCACATAAAGAGCACTTGTTGTGACAATTGAGGTACCATTTGCAACTGGTATAAACGATACCTTTTGTAGTTCCAAGATATATACAAACAACAAATAAAGATTATTTTTTTTAATAAAATTAAAAACAATAGAGGGATATATTAACAATTGCATCCTAACAATATTTTGATTATAGTCCATCTAAAACACAATGACCTTAGAGATAGCATTATCTTTGTTCAAAAGATTATATTCATATGAAACCCTTTCATATTTAGAATCATTCAACATTCAATGAGCAGAGATAAAAAACATGGGAACCTAATAACTAAACCATATCGGAACATGACACCAAAGATAGTCATGGCATTTCAAAGAAATACAAGTACTAATAATAGAAGCAAACTTCATTTGAGGCAGAGAGTCACCGAACGGTATTAGATAGTTATTTATTTATTTCTTGATATTAGAGTAGGATCATTACCTGCTTCCAGAGTTCGTATTAGGGTTGTTTTGACCAGACGAGGGCCATTTATTGCATATTTCAGTGAGAAGCTTAATGGATCCATACTACGATATTCGCAATATGATATCAAGTTTTATGTTCTCATTATGCCACTGCGACATTGGAGACACTATCTGGTACAAAGGGAGTTCATTGGGGGTGGAAGATCTGTATTGTTCCCAGTGCTATGATTCAAATTTTCGGACATCTTGATGCACAACAATGCTGACGGGAAGGTGTTTAAGACAACTTCCAAAAATACAAAAAGAATTACAATAAAACAATGACGGATAACCCCTAAAGAATTGCTCAAGTGATACATTCTACAGAAATTTGAACAAATTAAAAGCATAAGGAAGAAATTTTTCATACCACGAAAATGTTTTTACCATTTTCTTTGGCAGGACCTTCTTGTGTTGAAAAATTGCAACATTTGATGAATTCTGCAAAATTGGATGTGAATTTCCACAAGAAAGGAGGATTTGGATACTTTCAAACCACGAATTGAACCTTACCCTGACTCCACAATCTCCTGTTGGTGTTCATAATAGGATGGAGAGAGAGATCGCTAGATTTTGTATCATTCCAAGAAGGGAAACTTTGGAAAAAGATGTGTTGATTCACTTCCATGTTGCCCCTCCCGTCTCTGTGATTATGGATGCACTTCATGTACGCACATCATCTTACACTTAAAAAACAACTAATGACACATTGAAACCCCAATCAAATGGAATCCCAAGTTCCCAACCCAATTTTTATTTTTATTATGGTTGTCATTGCCCAATTTTGTTTCTTTTAAGTGATCCTATGGAAAATCGACCCAATTTTTATTATTTCAAATCCCTCTAACTGGAGAAACCGTGACAAGAATCAAACTCTAGTATGTTATTAATATGCAAACGAATACTTACAATAATTTCTCTTAGAGTTCTGAATTTTCCATGATTTCACGACCTCTCAGACAACCATAGAATAAATGAACGTGCGTAGGGAGATTCATCTATGAAAGAATCGAAGGGGGATAATAAACTAGGGTCCGATGAGGTAAGTTCCTCCCTTCCTTACTTGACAAAAAATCTATTCAGTAGGATAGAGGCTATTCCCTTCCCCTGGTCTTGCGGGGATAAATTTCATCACTGATTTAAGGCTAGAGGCTAAGCACTTTCCTTGGTGTTGCAGGGCTAAATTGTTTCACTCCACTGAATTGCTTCAATGATTTAAACCCTAGATAAAATCAAAACTCTGTGAAATATATATATATATATATATATATATATACATATATATAATCAATATTACTATACCATATGTAACTATTACATATACATATGGTTATATATTATGCTATTATTTTATATATATAACATGCCATCTTAATTATGGAAAAGGTTTCATTTTTCCAGGTGTTCAAATTCCAGTTGCATCTTATTAACTTTGTCCTATATTATATGCAATGACATTTGTAGAAATTTTTTTATCAATCGGTGTATTTATCATAACTTATTTTAAGTAAAATAAAAAAATTTGGAAATTTTTATATGATAAAATAAAATTTTGATTCTAAACACATATTATGATAGATAGTGTTGAAATCCATAATTGAAGATATCATTTCACAAAGAATGATAGGTTTATCTTGAAAACGTGGATAGGGAGAGGTGACCACAAAAAGTAGTTCAATCTTAGGTTTTTTTTATAATATTTGACAAAACCAAAAAGGCGTTTCAATCTTGAGACCAAGGTTTGTTTAATAAACAAAATGTTGTTATGAGTGATTATCAGGAATACGAAATGTAATGATCATTCACTAATACATTGAAATTGAAAGGGTTCCCGAGATATATCACATAAAATTAAGGATTAATTGTTTGTTACACGTTCCAAACACTACAACATATGAAGGATCAGGTAATAATAATTTTAACAAGAGCTAGGATGATGACAAGATCTTGTGTATTGAGTCCCCTCAATATTTTTGTCCATGTGATCTCCTTGAACTTATAAACTTTCCTATTATAATTTATAGGCCTCAATATTTTCAAAAGATCAAATGATCGATTTAGCACAAAGTGAGAGGGATTGAGTGTGAACACTAATGGGGAGGTGTTGTGGAAGCTAAGGTGTGACCCAGATTGATATACATGGTTAAAGAATTATGGGTATGGAGTATGTCGATGGGTATAATGATGCTAGTCGACACATCATCAATTTGGTGTCTTGCTAGGACATCCTCATGATCAATAACACTAATTTGGTGTTAATTGTCGAGCTTTGACACATCAGGAGGCCTACAATTTACTAAATTGTAACACTACAAATGGATTTAGAGACCCCTTTCTAGGGGGGTCTTTGAATCCATCTACAGTGTTAAAATTTAGTAAATTGTACAAATTCATTTTCAAATTTGTAATTTTCCATTGTCTGAGTGACACAACTAAAAATGACTAAATAAACGACCAATTCATATTCTTAATTTTATTGTTATGTGGTCATTTTAATTTAGTTAGTTTTTATCTAGTCATATATTTTATCCCATGACCAAATTGGTTGCAATTTATCTTGGTCGTTTTTAGTGGGCTCACTTAAAATTTCTCAAGTTTGGTCGTTTATCCCTTGGAAAAACTACGGTGACCAAATTTTTTGGTCGCTTGGTCACTTATCTCTCATTTTGCATTAGTGATCTATCCTAGGCATACCTAAGATTGGGGCATTTAACATTACAACAATTGAATGTGAAGTTGTAGACCTTGCCATAGCCCATACAATTGTAGTAGTATTTTATTACATTCACACAATTCCCTTTGTAGAAAAATGACTTCATATGAGAGATTGCATCAACATGAGATGCCATGCATAGAGATCTCATATAGATCCTTTCCCCATGCCAAAAACATTATCCATGCTAATTTTTTGGATCACTCTTTTTCTTCCTTTGAGCTCCTACTTAGCTTGATTATTTTCTATTTGGTGCCAAACCACTCTTGTCAACATTTTAAAATGTATTATGTTGTGTACTTTACCTTTTCCGTGAGATATTTAATCAATTCATTTTTATCATGCCCCTTCCTTATAACACAATGTTCTCCACCCTCACTAATAACAAAAGCATCATAAGTAGATCACATAATGATGAGGTGATCCTAATGTGGGTATAAATATCTACATATTTAAAAACTATCTTGCCTCTGGGACAAGAAATATAATTTATAATGGTCCTTTTATTTTTGTAAATTCACCCATCATACACAATTATGAAAGGTGTATTTTCCTTCGAATCGTTATGCTGATTAAGGACTTAGGTAAAAAAAATCACTTAGGCTCCTTGGAAGTATGAACTTTAAAACTAGTGGCACAAACAATAACAACAGCTATCCTACCCTATAAACCCCAAGAATTCAAAAGAACCAAGTTGTTCTCACTTTATGAGATACTTATGATGCACCTAGGCATATGAGTGTCTAGCTACAATAAAAAATAAATTGCACATTAGTAAGAATAATCCTAGCTCTAGAAATTGTTAAAAACAACATTTGGTCGACACATGGGAGATGGTTGGTTCATTTCACATGGTTTTAGGGAGAAGTATAGGGCATCAGTGCTAAGGGTTTGAAAAAATGACTTTGGTTCACTTCAACCAAGCCATGCTTATGGTTTTAAAAGATGTTTTATGAATAAATGTTGGCTTATGAAGAAATTAGGGGCTTAAATACCCTAAATTGTAAAAACTAGAAATTGGACCCTAAATGAGAGATCTAAGGAACAAGACAATTTTTGCATTGTGGGTCCAAATTCGATAAACTTGATCGTGAGATCCCTATTATTGAATGACCAACTTTTGTAGGCACAGTCACACATGTTAAAACTCGCAAAACTCTATTCTGCTACTCAGTTACAATTTTAGGCCCTATAAGCAATTTTCCATATGTCCCTAAATGGCCTTAGCAAGCAAGTTGGAAGACCCAAAAAAACACAAACCATGAGTGAGATATCCAAAACATCAAATCTGATGTATTCCAGACATCATATTACAGCTAGGGATTCCCTCATCTTGAAAGCCCCATGGCCAGAAGTGGCCTTTGTATGGCGAGAGGAGAAACTACGATTTTTCTCAATGGGACAATGTTAATTTTGTACAAGGGGGTCTATTCTGAATATAAATTTCTCGGGTGACTGTGGGATGAATGACCACATCCACAATGGCCAAACACATATGTGGGAGTTGACATAACCTAGCTATGATGTCCTATTTGGATTCCATGGCCCTGGAACAAATTCTCAAATTGTCCTTGAATGTGTAGAGGGTCCAAGTTGCAACTTGACATATAAAAAAATTTGTAACTTGGATTGTGAAACCATCGATTCCGTTGGATTTAGTATGTCATTTTTTTCCACGAGAACCCTTCTACTGCTATTAAATTTCCCAGAAACGGTCATATTAAAACATCTTCAAAACTAGTATTTTGCTCAGTAAGGGACAATACCAATTTTGCACAAGGGGGTAAATTATGAATATAAATATCTCGGGGGACTGTGGGAAGCATGATCACATCCAGAATGGAAAATGCATATGTGCGAGTTGACGAAACCTAGTTATGCTTCCTATTTTGGATTTCATGCCCCTAGAGTTGATTCTCAAATGATGATGGAAATGATTATGAGAATGATGGTGTCAATTCTAATTACAATGAGGATGATGATGCTGATAGAAATGATTATGATATTGATGTAGATGAAATGAATATTAATGATGACATGAAATGATGACTGTGATTAGGATGGTGAGGATAAGGATGGAAATGCCAATGCCAATAACAATGAGGATGCCAATGATTTAGAACCACCTATTCGTGTTGGTTCCACAACCAAATGAGAACCAAAACAAAGATAATTCCCATGGCACTCAAGAACTTTCATATCACATGTGCACCCAAGACAATGAGACAATGTGACAATGAGGATGGTGATGGTGATAATGAGCATGAGGATGATGGTGGATGATATATGATGGATTATGAGGTTGCGGTCATATAAGAATTGTGTGGTGTACTTAGATGAGACAAAAAAACAAAGACAACAAATCTATGATTAATATTTTGTAATTTATCAAGTTGTTTATGAACATGAAAAATTAAACCATATTAGAAACAAATGTTATTTTGCTTGTCAAGTATTAGGAGATGTACTTCCTCAGAGGTATATTCTCAACCAACAAAAATGACCTATTATTGTTTCACATATGGAGACAATGAGCATGAGGATGGTGATGGTGATGGTGATGGTGATGGTGATGGTGATGGTGACTGTGAGGATGTTGATGGTGACAATTAGACAATAAGACAATGAGGATTGGGGTGGTGACAATGAGCATGACGATGATGGTGGATGATAGATGATGGATGAGGAAGATGAATATAAATATCTTTGGAATTTTCTCTTAGATCATGGACATTTTCAAGGGGAAGATCCTTCCTTTTGGAATTTTTGTTCTATTATTTTTGGTGTCCATATCCAAAAGGTTCTTTGAAAAAACAATATTACTACCCATTCAAAAAGAAATAACAAATAAGAGATTAATTTTCAAGTATGAAGTGAGGATCATTCCACAAAATTGCCAAAGTAACTAGGGCATGACCCATATATTGTACAAACAATAATAATCACGACACAATGAGAATATAGAAAGAAGATAATCATTTCCAAATCACTTATGATATAACCTACTTATATCAAAGCTAAATATCCCTCTTTAGATAGTGAAATGCATGCTAATGGCCTCAATTTCAAGCCAAAATCATATTGATTTGGTTAGGAAATCAAAACTCATAGAATAAATTTTCCATTATGGGTGAGCTTATGGTATCAAATAAATTGATATGGGCTATGAAATTCAATCTTTTAATTCATCCCCATAATTGGATTTTTTATTCAATTAAGGAAAATTATTTGGGAGAGGAAATTCCAACTTATAATCCAAGCCCACAATGGGAAATGAGTTTTACTTAATCAAAATCATTTTAACCAAGAAGAACAAACCTTGAAATGGTAACCCAAAAGGGAAAAATATATCATATTGAACCTAGAATTGAGTCATCCTCAAAAGACACTTTATTTTCAGTTACACTAGTTTAAGGTGCCATTTATCCTCCTCCTCGAGGCTAATTCTTGGCATAGGTCTCTATCAAAAGGGATATGAATTAGTCAACTATGGGATCCTTTTTACGTGGTCAACTAATTCTCAACATAGAAGGGTCCTCTAGTTCAATTTGCTTGGTGTTGTCTTTGTCAAAAGAGATCCATTGGTTGACTTGATGGGATCTATCCATGCTAGGGCCAAGGATTTAATAGTTTGTATGTTAACCTATTAAATATATATGTTATGTGTTAGTATTACATATATATGTTATAATGTATATTAACTTACATAACATATATAACGTATAACATGTTTATATGATTTTTTTAAAATAAGAGAAAAAAACAAAGGCTTCGAATAAGGTCTTGAGTGGAGAAGTAGAGGTCATGAACAAGGTATATGCTTTACAAGTGAAATTTTTTTGCAATAAGAGTATTATGTTCCCCATGATAAGGACTTGGACCGACATTGTTGGTTCATGTGATGAAACGCATGGTTTGGCTATGAAACTATGGATTTAGGCCATAATCCATGATTGTTGGGCTTAGTGGCCATAGATTTCTAAGGGCCAAGCTTGTTTCATGATTGTTTCATTCCAATTCAGGGATTATCTATGTGAGAATTTTTGGTCCATGATTGTTTCTTTTCATTTCATATGCATTGAACTCTACATATTTTCATGAAGACTAAAATATCTGTGAGAGAAATAGAGGAATTTGATGATTGTATTGAATTTTCAAATGCATTGAATTCTTCATATTTGTGAATGAAGACTAAAATAAAATTCATGTAGAAGAAATGTCACCGCACCTTTATAATTTCTCCTCGATTGCGATGAAAAATGAATGTTTCAATGTGTCCAACAGGTATGAGAATGTTCCAATCTGTGAAAGAGAGGTATGAGAAATGTCCAATGTAGCCAGTGTGTCCAAGAGGTCTAAGAAAGTTCCAATTTACCAAAAACGTTATTCAATGTGTGTGGTCGAACACAAAAATAAAATAAAAAGATTGCACAAACATAGATGCGTGCAGGAAAATAGGAAGAAGTGGTGCACATGGAAAGTTATTGTATGTCTTATTCAGACACATAATGCATCCACATGCTAATAATGTGCACACTTAGACCACTTATACTATGAAACGAGAATTATATACTATGAACGAGAACTCTAGCCATAAAAACAATGATTTTTGCAAAAAAACCACCAAAAACACCTCCCAAATAGAAAAGTGGTGATACCAGTATACACGTATTTTTTTTCAAGGTAAAAAATAGAGCCATGGCCTAAACATCACATACTGTTGTTTACAAAATCCTTAAAATCAAACCCTAAATTGGAAAAATGTTTTTTTCCTTCAAGAGATAAATTACAATTTTTTGGAAACTTCCATATTAAACAACAAACAAATTTCATAAATAATTTCATCACTCTAACCATATTAAAACAAAGAAATTATGATGCGTTTCATAATGAAATAATATATTAGAAGAACGAGGAGATTGCAAAGAGGAGCTTCTACCACTTTCAAGAGAGAAGGCTCTACCACTTTCTCGGTTAGTTATTTAAATTTTTTTGAAATGTGTTTTTTTCTTAAATTCATGTATTATTAATCGAGGCAACAATTTGGGTTTAAAAAATGCCACCTATCCCATGAATATTAGCTTTGGGTTTAAAAAAAAAATTAAAAGCAAATTAAACTACATTAAAACTAACAAATTTAAACTAATGTTATAATAAAAAAATTTAAAAACAAAATATACTAACCTAACATTATAATTAAAAAATTTTAAAAAAATTAAAAACAAAATAAACTAACCTCACATTATAATTTAAAATTAAAAAAAACTAAAAAAAAAAACTAACATACATTATACTAACCTAACTAACATTACACAAAAGTTCAGAAAAAAATAAAAACTAAATAATTATAAAAAAATTAAAAACTAAATAAAACAAACATTATTAAAAATTAAAAATTGAAAAAAAAATCAAACTATATAAAACAAAACTAATATTATACAAAAAAAACAAAAAAAAAAGCAGAATAAAACAAACATTAAAAAAAGATTCAAAAATAAACTCTAACTATGGATTGCGGCGGGGAGGTGGAAGGGACAGCGGCGGGGGAGGTGGAAGGTGCGAGGTCACGAGGAGGGAGGAGGGGGAAGGGGAGGGCCGCGGAGGGATGGCAGAGGAGGGGTAAGGGGGGAGCCACATAGGGAAAAAGGAGGGGGAGTTGAGTGGCGGGGGGAGGTGGAAGGGAGGGCGCACGGTGGCGGCGGAAGTGTGGTGGGCATCGCGCCGCTAGTGAGGGGTGGTCCTTTGGCACCCAAGCGGGCATAGCCCTCGCACCCTCCACCTCCTCCCTTCTCCCCGCTCCCCTCCACTTCCGCCTCCTCCCTCCTCGTGCCCCCTTTCCCTGCCACTTCGTGCCCCTCCCCTTCCCACTCCTCCCTCTGCCTGGCACCACCACACTTCCGCTGCCACCCCCATGCCCTCCCTTCCACCTCCCCTCGCCGCTCAACTTCCCCTCCTCTTCCTCCTCCCTTCTCCTTGTGTGGCTCCCACCTTACCCCTCCTCCGCCATCCCTCTGCGTCCCTCCCATTCCCCCTCCTCCCTCCTCCCCGTGCCCCGACACCTTCCACCTCCCCTGGCACCATCCCTTCCACCTCCCCCGCCACCCACCTCCTCGCCGACCTCCATAGTTTCATTTTTTTTAATTTTTAATTTTTTATTATGTTAATTTTATTTCGTTTGTAATTATTTTGATTTTATTTATTTTGTTTTTAATTTGTTTTTTTAATTTTGTATAATGTTAGTTTTATTTTGTTTTTAATTTTTTATAATTATTTTGTTTTTAAGTTTTTTTTAAATTTTGTATAATGTTAGTATTAGTTTGATTTTTATTTTTTATTTTTTATTTTTTATATTGTTCGTTTTATTTTGTTTTTAAGTTTTTTTTTAATTTTGTATAATGTTAGTTAGGTTAGTACAATGTTACTCAGTTTTATTTTTTAAAAAAATTTAATTGTAATGTTAGGTTAGTTTATTTTATTTTTATTTATTTTTTAAATGTTTAAATACAACAACATTAGTTTAAAGTTATTAGTTTTAATGTTTGTTTAATTTGTTTTTTTTTTTTTAAAGTTTATATTCTAATGTTGTTAGGTTAGTTTAAGTTGTTTTTTTTTTTTGTAAATTTTTTATTATAATGTCGTTAGGGGTTAGTTTAATTTGTTTTTAATTTTTCTTTAAATTTTGTATTATAATGTTGTTAGGGGTTAGTTTAATTTTTTTTTTTTTTTTTTTTTATTATAATGTTAGAGGGGTGTTTGTTTTATTTTTTATTTTTAAATGTATTATATTGTTAGGGGTTAGGTGGGTTAGTTTAATTTTTTTTTTTTTAAATTATTATATTGTTAAGGGTGGGTTAGTTTTATTTGTTTTTTAAAATTGATTATTATATTGCTAGGGAGTTAGAGTTAGATTGATAGGGGAAAACATAGTCAGTTGTTGAGTTATACTGTCGTGGTAAAGAAATTAACATATGAAGAAAGGGATTTGAATGGAGTGACTGTAAACATCTATCAAAAGCCACAAGCGTTGATTAATTATCTCATAGATACATTTTTAAGAGAAGGAGATTGGGTCTTAGATTTGTTCTCGGGTTCAGGTAAACTTTCTCATATTACATATGAAAGTATATATCAAGTTTTATTCTTCTTTATGCTATTTGGCTTAACTTTATTTTTGTTTTTAGTGATTAGGTACAACAATAGCATGCTCCTTACAGAAAGGAAGAAATTGCATATCAAGTGATAATGATCCACTGCAATGCAATTACATATAGCAAAGAATTAATGCTATTCAAGTTCTACTAGATGACATGTAAGAAGTTGGTTTGAAGAAATGAGAGTTTAGTGAAACACTTGTGGCAAAGATGTCAAAAGAGCCTCAACCCCCCTTAGGAGGAGTGTTTGGAAATGAGCACTTTGGGGATCTTGCAGACATAGAAGACCCAATGGAAGAGGACATTGATCTCCTTAAGGATAGCCAAGCTGCAGGAAATTCCAATTTAGATGATGAATTTGGCCTGCATGATATTGTTGATTAGTTTCATGTTTTGAAGAAAATGTTAAATTTGACAATTTTTTTATAAGATATATTAGTAATGTTTTGACTTTCGGACTTAATTTTAGAAATAAAATTTATATATATAATGTCTGAAATATGTTTTTTACAAATAATTTGTATAGTTTTTCTTGAATTTATGTGAATCGACACTTTTTGGAAAATAATATGAAATAGTATCATTTTTATACAAAAATTCTCTGAAAACTGATTGAAATTGGTTTTAAATGTCTTTATTTTCTGGAATGTTTTACAATTTTGTCAATAAAAGTGTCTTATTGTGTCCATAAAAATGTCTTATTTTATAGAAAAAATTGCAAAATGTATATGTTTTTCATTATAAATTGCTTAAAAATGTATGTTATTTTGCTAAATTTCTAAAAACGCACCTGAAAATAGAAATTAATTTTTTTTTACGACAAAGATAATTCAAAGGCCCCAAAAAATTGCCTCAAAATGAAAATGTGTGATACTGGCATCACCCATTTTTGAAATGGAGCTAAAAATAGCTACTAAAATTAGGAGAGAGAAAAATGAGAACTGTGTCGAGTTCTCGTTTCATAGTATAAGTGGTTACTAATAATGTGCACACTAATACCATGCATGCGCTAATAATGTGCACACACCATTAATGCATGGGTGTTCCTGCATAATGTTTATGACATTAACTGTCAAACATTCATATCCTTATATGAATGAAGGAGGAAAGGTAGTTCAAGATAATGTGTGCACTATCTGATTTCCTTCTCTTCCACCATACCCCTCTCCAAGAAATTAATGTTGTGAATGTGGGGGAGAGAAGGGTTAAGGAATAGGGATGGGGAGGGAGAGAGGGAGATAAAGGGGGCAGATGAGAGACATAGTGAGAGAGGGGGGGGTGGTTATGGGTATGGGTGTAGGAGTAGGGTTGGGAAGAGAAAGGGGGTGGGGCGTTTAGCGGTACGGGTAGTATGAGAGAGAAAGAGATAAAGTGGGGTGGTAGGGGTAGGAGAGTGAGGGTGCGGGTGTTAGGGGTTTAGAGAGAGAGAGAGAGAGAGGAGGGGGAGTTAGTGGCATGCAGAGGACATGCAGATGGGGGGATTATCATAAATAGAAAGAGAGTGGGGTTAGGGGTAATGAGAGTAGGAGAGATACATAGATGGGGGGTTAGTGGAAGGTGGAAGAATATCGAGGAAGGTGACAATGGGTTAGGTGGAGGATGTGAGACACACACAGAGAGAGAGAGAGAGAGAGAGAGAGAGAGAGAGAGACATTGGGAGTGTGGAGTAGGTGGAGGAGTGGAGGGAGAGAGAGAGAGGAGAAGGAGGAGGGTGGGGGTTACTAGTACAGGGAGGGAATGTTGGGCTAGGGTTAGAGAGAATGAGAGATATTTTTAGGGGCATGGTTAGTGGTATGGGGAGGGGGATTAGGGGAGAGAGAGAGAGAGAGAGAGAGAGAAATATTAGGTGATAGGGGTTTAGAGAGAAAGGGGGGGTTAGTGGTGGTGGTTAGTGGTAGGAGTAGGTGACATACCAGGAGAGAGAGAGTGAAGGGGTTGTTAAGGGTAAAGGGAGAGTAGGGGAAATAGGGATAGAGAGAGAGAGGGGGGGGAGTCGAGAGGTGGTTAGTGGTAGGGGATAAAGAGAGATAGCTTGGGGTGTAAGTGTAACAGGGTTAGGAGTGGGGGTTCTGGTGGAGAGAAAGAGATTGGGGGTTAGGGGTTTAGAGAGAGAAATAGAAAGAGATATTGGGGGTTAGGGGTTTATAAAGAGAGATATAGAGAGGAAGAGAGAGATATCATGGGGGTGGTGATGGTTAGTGGTGGGGGGTTATGGGTAGGGGGAGTAGGGGAGAGAGAGACAAATATATTGAGGCTTTATGGGCTTATATATATATATATAGAGAGAGAGAGAGAGAGAGAGAGAGAGAGATGTTAATGAAAAATCCACTCAAGCGGACTCAAGCATGTCTAAATATGAATTGATCTAGATTAACAGTGAAGGAATAAAAGCCTAAGCATTATCAAGACAAAAATACTTATGGAAAGAACTTGTATTAATGTAATGAGAAGAAGTACATAGGGAAGAGATGTCATAACCAAAGCCTCAACCTTGCAACTTCCATCCAACAATCCTAGCCTCCATAGTGCAATGCTTGCCTCCCAAAGGATGAGTGTGGATCACCTAGAAATTTCACCAGCATAACAGTACTATAATCCTTCCTCCCTTCCTAATGGAGAGAGGTTCAATATTTACAAGGCTAAAAGGATAAGATAGGTTGAATATTTAGGGGAGAGGTCTAAGGGATCATCCCATTAGGTTAAGAGATCGAATTCCAAATTTCCTAGCATCTAGGGATAGGCCTCCATGTCACTAAGCTTCGAGAAGTCACTCGAAGCTTCCTTTTATCCACTTTAACCAACTCCGATGCACCTTGCATGAAGACAACTTGCACCAGAATTGGATCAACACATCTTGTGTAAAGGCGGGTAGAGTGACCGACACACTCTGCCAGCGTGCAGAACGCATCACCCATGGTCTGACGCCCCTTGCTGGAAAGCAGGGTGCGTCGAGGTAACTACAAAATGTGGAAAGGGAAGGATAACAACCTTTATCTAAATGATTTAGCCAAGTTACTTTAGGGATTAAGGCATGGAGCTGGGACATGACTCATGATGATGAGATTTTGGTGTAACAGAATGCCCCCCAAAGCATGAAGCTGGTAAATGGAACAGGTGAAATGCTTTTACGGAATAGGTGAAATGCTTTGTAATATGAAAGGAGTAGAGGTAAGGACTTGTTGGTTTGAAGATAGAGCTGCAGTACAAATCTCACATTACTCATATCATGGCTTCCGACCAATACACTGCAGATCCATGATAGTAGAGACTGACTGAACACAATCATGGCTACCAAACACAAGCATAGATCCATGATGAGATGATAACATATCCATGACCAATACAAAGGGGATCCGTGTGACATGACTCAAAAAATATCCATCGCAACCTGGGCAATATACGAGTTAATCCAGGGTCTTCAAGTTGAACCTGCAATGATACGAATCTAACGATTTGATTACAATGTCTTGTTGTCGAACATGGTAGAAACCACTTGATTACTGGTCTTTGATATATACCGTAAACAAGTGCAAGAAGGATCACCATTGATGTCAATGATTCCCAAGGTGTCACATAACATCCCATCGAATGTGAATAAATGAGTTGAGTTTGAACTCATGTTGAAACAGAGGTAACGTTCCATTGAGGCATGCAGGCCCAAGTTACCTGATTGGTTTCTAGATTCAATATCAGAATGATGTGTTGAAGTCAACAAGGATGAATCCGTCAAAGGAGGGCCATGATGTATCCCTCATCATCGACACAAAACGTGATCGTAGATGTTTTGGAGTGAATCAGATAGTAGACTAATGTGTGAGACTGACGCAGAGACGACCGACATGATAGAAGGTAGAATGAATGCAAATAGTGAATGAAAAATCTCTCTTGAACATGGGCATGGCATGACTTGGTTGTATTGACATGACGAGAATGATACCAACCCCCTAATGCAATTGAAGGTGGAAGCATTCTTTGGATGACCCAAAGACGCAACAAGACTCATGGAATCAGTCTGACTCAAAGACAAACGGATTACACAAGAACTGGATGTGTATGCAAATGAGTTCTATGTTTAAGAGTGACTAAGTACTTCCGTAACTACAATAAAATACAAATTCTTTCCTTATCACCATCATGATTGCTGAGTACCTTTTTCATTTTTTAACGAGCTTGAGGAGGGTAACATATTCTCGGTATAGCTCATCCTTCAAATGAGTCCAATCCCAAATGTTTTAGGAACCTGGGATATGAGGGATTCATCCCAAAGAGGGCCCTTCAATGTTAGATTTTAACGAGTCCAAAGAAGGCAAACTTGGTGTCATTTCATGTTTAGAGAGTCTGAAAAGAACTAAAGAAGACTCCAAAGGTTCTTTCTCATAGAAGTTAGTCTCTTCACCTGAAAAAAGGATAAAACATTGTGAGAGAGAAATATTCCAGTCATGATCGACCGGAGTGCTCCTTTTTCGTAAATAGTACCTCCTAGTCCGAAAAGGGGTAAAATATCACCCGAAAGACGATCATTCAAATACTTTTACAAGCATGAAAGAATCAAGTTCGCTTGGCGATCTTTTCATATTTAGGGAGTCTGAAAAGAGCTTAAAGAGGAACTCTGAGGAGGTTACTTTTTCATGGAAGTTTAACAAGCCCAAAAAAGTGATAAAATACAACTCGGTATATTATTCTCATTGTTTTACGAGCACAAGAACGAACAAATAGTAAGCTCAATGTGATTAATGTTTGATTTTAATGAGCGAAATAATAACACAAAAATGCTCGAAGAGTTATTCACACTTGATAACAAGAACGAGATGACCACAGCTGCGATCGAAAGTTTAATACGACACTTTACTTCACCTGTAATCTCCAAAGACTAGGTCAAAATGGTCAATTAGGTGTTCAGACATAGAAACATTCTCAACTATATTAAAAATAACCCAAAAAGAATAAATTCAAAAGAGAATATTCCATTTTTCGATATAAAAAGGGAAAATACTAAAAATTATTTACTATTTTTTTTACCAAATTGGGAAGGTGAAAAAATACCATTTGGAGCCGATTTTCAAGTGTCGATTGCGGGGGTTCCTGTCATCCGTTTTCAACGCCGTCAGTGTCAGGTAGGCCTAAACCTTGCCCTCTTCAATTGTAGCAGATTAGATTTTCTTATTGTTTCCATTTTTTTTCAGTTTTTGGCTTGTGAAATGGGGGAATTGTGCGCCCTCTAGGAGACACACTTTCCCCTTATAGTAAGTGCATCTAGGGTTCTCTGACATGTTTCCGGTAAGGGTAAACTGCGTTGACACCTCTCTATCTACAATGATTTAAGATTTGAAGCTATTGCCCGATTTGTTTACGAACAATCCAATCAAGAGGACTAAAACATGTCTAAATATGAATTGATCTAGATTAACAGTTAATGAAGAAAATCCTAAGCATTATCAAGAAAACAATACTAATGGAAAGAACTTGTATTAATGTAATGAGAATAAGTATATACGGAAGAGATGTCACAACGAAAGCCTCAACATTGCAACTTCCATTGAACAATCCTAGCCTCCAAAGTGCAATTCTTTCCTCGTAAAGGATGAGTGACGATCACCTAGAAATTTCACCAGCATTGGAGTACTATAATCCTTCCTCCCTTCCCAATGGAGAGAGGTTCAATATTTATAAGGCTAAAATGATAGGATAGGTTGAATATTTAGGGGAAAGGTCTAAGGGATCATCCCATTAGGTTAGGAGATCGAACGCCATATTTCCTAGCATCTAGGGATAGGCCTCCATGTCACCAAGATTTGAGAAGTCGCGCGAAGCTTCATTTTATCCACTTTAACCAACTTCGACGCACCTTGCATGAAGAGAACTTGCACCAGAATTGGATCAACACATCTTGTGTAAAGGCGGGTAGAGTCACTAACGCACTCTTCCAGTGTGCAAAATGGTCACCCATGGTCCGACGCCCCTTGCTGGAAAGTAAGGTACGTCGGGGTAACTACAAAATGTGGAAAGGGAAGGACAATAACCTTTCTCAGAGTGATTTAGCCAAGGACTTGAGGGATTAAGGCATGGAGCTGGTACATGACTCATGATGACGATATTTTTGTGTAATAAGAGAGAGAGAGAGAGAGAGAGAGAGAGAGAGAGAGAGAGAGTAGGGGTAGGAGGGTGAGGAGTGGGGGTTTTGTGGGGAGACAGAGAGAGAGAGAGAGAGAGAGAGAGAGAGAGAGAGAGAGAGAGAGAGAGAATTATTAGTTGTAGGGGGCAGGCAGATTATGAGAAATAGGGGGTATTAGGGGTAAGGGTTTTATAGATATAGAGGGCATGTACGGTTAGGGATAGAGAGAGAGAGAGAGAGAGAGAGAGAGAGAGAAGGGGAAGAGGAGAGATGGATGGAGACAAAGGGGGGATTAGATAGATATAGAAAGGAGGAGGTTAGGATTTAGGGTAATAGAGAGCATATATAGAGAGAAGGGGGATTAGGATTTATAGTATAGGGAGATATGTGGGGTCAATAAAGAGAGGATTTGGGGTTATAGAGAGGTAGGGGGTTATGGATAGAGAGAGAGAGAGGGCTAGGGAAAGGATGAGAGATATAGGGAGGGGGGCTAGAGAGAGAGAGAGAGAGAGGAGGAGGAGGAGGAGGAGGAGGTAGAGGATTTGCGAGAGAGGTAGAGGGGGGTTGTAAGAGAGGAAGAGGGAGTGGGGTCATAGAGAGAGATTGGACGTGAGGTGGGGTTGGGTTTATAGAGGGACGGGGGGATAGGGAGAGAGGGGGAGAGGAAAAGAGGGTGGTTGGGTGGAGAGGAAAAGAGAGGGGGTTTGCAGAGAGAAATAAATGAAATATGGAGGGTGGGGAGAGAGAGAGAGGGTTTAGGATTTATGGTAAGAGATAGGGAGGTTAGGAAGAGAGGGAGAGAGAGGGGGGGGTGTGAGAGAAAGAGATAGAGGGGGGATGGGGATTATAAATAGAAAGGGATAGATAGCGACACGGGGAGGGAGAAACTATATACAACTATTAAAAAACTATAGATAATAGTGCATGCATGCTATTAATGTCCATGTGCTACTTATGCGCACGTGTTATCTACACGCATTCCCTATCTACACGCACGTGCTTCTGAATTTAAATTGTTTTTGGCATGCTTTCATTTTTCCATCTCTATGGAGGATGAGTTGGCAGGTCTGGTTTTAGGTTCGAAATGCCAAACCTTATTGCTTGGACTGCATTATAACAAAACACATCATGTTTTGTAACTTCATTTTTTTTTACCTTAATTCTGTATATTATCCACCTATCCATTGATAATGAAACTGCACACACTCGTACAATTCTATCTGGAAATTCTAAATATATGTATATTTGTTAATAAATATGTTGTCATTTTGTAATTTTTTTCATTTTTATTTACACACTCATGTTAGATTTATATAAAGCATAGGTCATGTATTTGAGATATAACTTTTGATTGACTCACCTATTATAAAAATAGAAAATAAACCGCACAAGTATACCGAAAGACCCACACCCTAAAAAAATGTTGATTGATTATGTTAAGGCCATGATAGTGGGGCCTAATGCCCGACCTTTTCATTTAGGGCTTCACTAACTTCAATAATTTAAAAAAAATATAAAATTAACTTTGAAAATTTTGGAAAAATAGCGTTGCACAAGAACCTCCTGTTATATACACTGCAACATAATTTTTTTCACAAAATTAAAAAATTTACATACCAAACCCGAGGCCTAACACGAACATATGCATTATGTTTTAGAGAAGAAATAACAAACCAATATTAGAAGAAAACCATTTTTGGTGATTTATATCTAAGTTCCATGAATAAAAGTTATATATTTTGGAAGGCGATTTGATTGTTTATGTTTCTTCTTTTTACATCATATTCTAAAAAGTTGTGTAAGTACCTCTAATAATTCATTTTAATTATCATATTTTTGTTTTTCCAGAATTCTATTGCAACTAACATGTCATAAGTGGGTATCATTACCTTTAACCAACTCATTTCTAAAAGGTTCCTTTCACATACGAACATAAATAATATTGAGATCAATGCATCCATATTACAGGTTGCTATATTTGAGAGAAGGAAAACATGTTATTTGAGAGAAGGAAAACATGTTATTTGAGAGAAGGAAAACATGTTATGGTCTTTTACCTAACATTTTCGACTACAAGGTGAGTCCATCATAACAGGATCAGAATGAAAATATTGAGATGCATTTGTTAGTTTCTCGAAGTGCGATGCCTCAACCATAGTATCCCTTACATGGTGGGATTCAATAATTGAGATAAATGTAGCCATATTACATGTTGTTATATAATATGGAAACTACACCTCGACTGCCTCTGCTTCTATTTCGTCGACCTCAACCTTTGGTAATCTAGGCCTGCGTTTGAAATGCATTCTCTAAGGATTCATTACTATGGTTGGCTACGGCGGTCCCATGTGATAACAGAGACCATGTGAGTTCATCTACTAATAACTGAGATAGGCGTTTGGCTTATTCTATGGAAGTAAAAACCAAATTACACTTTAGAAGAAGGCTTCTAAGTACCTTCTTGACCACCTTCTGATCTCGAAGGTATTCACCATGTGCACAAAGTCAATTAGCAATGCTCATGACGTGCGCATAAAACGATCAATAGACTCTGCTTTTTTCATCTAGAGGGTTTTGAAACTTCTCCTTCTAAGTCCGAATCTTGGCATTTTTCACCTTGTCCACACCCTCACAGGAAGTTTCAAGAATATATCATGCATGTTCGGCATTATTAGTTGCACCGACCTTTGGAAAGATGGCATCCTCAAGCCCTTGTTGTATAAAATAAAGTACTCAGGAACCTTTTTTCTGTTAGATGCAATTGTCTGTCACTATGCATGGTGGTGGCTAGATCAATAGGATCTGGGTCAGTAAATCTCGAAACAACTACGTCCCAACAATCTTGATATTTAAAAAGTCTGTGCATCTTAATGAACCATTTTTCATATTTTTTTCTTAATAAAACAAGAGTTTGAGTTTGAGAGTTTTCCCCCATTAACCATCTTCCATTAAAAATATATATTTTTTTTAAATAACAATGGAGTTTTTTTTAACCAAAATAAAGAAAACAAATTTCTTAAAACCCATCCTTATAATAATTATTTTGTCAATATATTAAACTTATTTTACAACTTTATGCATAAAAATCCATACCCTTTTGCTAATATATATTCATTCCACCTTTTCACAATTTCACGCAATCTCCTTTTAAAATATTTTAAATAACCGTTTGTCAAAATAAAATATATGAAAATGATCCGTAGCCTTTCATTCCACCTTTTCACAATTTCAAACCTCTTTTAAAATATTTCTAACATTCATTTGTCGAGATAAAATATGTGATTTTTTTGTTTTTATCGTCTTTGATGGAAATTCTTTACCATGTGTTTTCTCTAGCTCCACGAGTTGGTCGCAACTTTTTCTAGCGGGAACCCACGACCAAACAACACTCTAGGGTACTGTCGCAACCCTACTATCTTCCTACTCGTGACTGTCACAATAAATGAGTGGATTTTTTTTGGGGTGTGATGACTGTCACTCAAATGGCTTCCTCTTGGCGAAGGAAATTTTTTTGTTGAGGCACAGTTCCACCCCTTCTTGTTATTGTTTTGGAATTTTGACGATCTGGGTCGTCTTAAAATGGACCAAATCCCTTATTAGGTGCACAATTCCGTGGGATAGTTCTGTAGTAAATGGGGTGGAACTATGATTCAGCCGGTTTTTATAATCGGATCTAGGGAACAAATCGTCGGAAAAGTGGGGCGATTTGAGTGCCAGTTATCCCACGCCATTTTTTTGTTCTCCTTTGGTAGATGATGTACTCCAATGTTCTATCCTTTCTTTAAAATCTTTCATGCTCTTCTTAGTATTAGACTAGAAAATATATAGAGAATAAAAAATGTTAGGTTTTTTACCATATCTTCTCCACTAACTCCAAACCTAATTGTCTACTATTACTTCATTAATACAAAATAGTGGAAATTGAAGGAGATTTAGGCATAGCGGAAGTGAGCTTCATCTCATACAAACATTCATGGATAGAGCTACAACTCTAACACACCTAAAAACAAGTTGATACTATAGTGGGAAGACATGGGAGTGATGTACACAGTGACAATAGCATTTACACATCACTACAAAACCACATTGACACCTACAAGAGGAGTTTCAACAATAAAATAACAATTCTGCAACTGTTTCAGCAAACAACTAGCTACAGGCATGGAGTTTCAGCAAACTGTATTCTACAGGAAATGAGTTTCAGCAAATACTTTAACTCACATTTCTAACTCTCCTTCGTTCATAAAACTTAGGATGTTTCAGCACACTCTATTTCAACAAACTCAGAAATCTGACTTGCTATAGCAAAACTAAATATTCCACAGTGAGTTTACAACTCATAAAACAAAGCATCATAAAAATAGAGAGTAAAAGCTTTGTTTCAAGAGTTCTACTAATTTAGCATCTTCACAGTTAAGATACACACTTCCACACTCAATCATATACGCTCAAATAACTGTCATGATATAGCAAAATCTTGAACTTAAATATTCAACAATGAGTTTTCAAACTCATAAAGGGAGATAGGAAAAGAGGATCAAAAGTACAGAGTTGAAACTCTATTTTCTATTCAACTCAGAATTCGTACTCCTCGCTATGTCTCTATACCAGAATTACATAGGTATATATACAACATGAGATCAGTCGGTCTCATTAATTAGATTGATCTTTCACTGCATCTAGACCAAAATTGACTGTTCAGAATTTGTATGGATACTCTGCCCTTTAATTAGCTGCAACAGGAACGATGGACACCCCTTCAACAATCTGCAGAAACATGCTACCCCTTTAACATCTGATCGAACATGTCAGTTGATGCCTCTTCAAAAAACAATGTAATACTCAACCCCAATAATCACTCGATGTGATGCGTTGCCCCTTTGAAACTTTAACAACATGACAAAATCAAAACAATGTGGCGGAGGTTAACTCTTGAGCATTTTGGTTGCCACTCCAATGAAATAAATAATTATCCAACAAAAATAATTATGACATTAAAGAGAGTCTTCAATTCACTTTCACTTGTTTTGTTTTGAAAAATGTAAGAACTCTATCAAAAATATAAATATTTCCTTTAGTGTAGATTATTTATTTATAAATTTATTTTTCAAGGATCTAGAAAAAATCACTATTATCAAAATGGAAAAGGAAGAAGTAAAAGTGATCTAGAAAAAATCACTATTACCAAAATGGAAAAGGAAGAAGTTAAACATATCAAGTGAGAAGAAATTTACATATATATCAAGCGAGAAGGCATTTACATATTTTTGCAACATTTGGCACCGAGCACGACAAAGACTATACACTAAATTACCATCCATTCAACTTAAGCACATATCAAATCAGGTGGTATTGGAAAACAAGAAAACCAATCTATATTCTTACAGTAGTTGTGGGGATTTTGACTACTGATAGGGCTGGCTGGTCACCACTTCTTTTTCGGTTTGGGAACAGAGCACGTTTCGATGGTGCTGCACAGGAATTTACGAGAAGATGTGGTGCAGGGGCATTTATTGAATTGGAAAATGGTGATCATATTAAGCTTTGGATGTTCTGTTGCCCAAGTACTAATACAAAAGGGGAAATATTGGCATTGTGGCTTGTATTATTCTCTTCAACTAAGGCTAACATCATTTTGAAATAGGTGGCAGGGGATGCATTGACCATAGTTAACTGGGCAAATTCTGTTGCTTCCATTAATGCCCTAGCACTTACCTTTTGGATGGACCAGACCAAGCTCCTCTTAGGACATTGTTCTCAGACTTCTATCATTCACATTTTCAGGGAGAACAATGTTGTTATGGATGCACTCTCGGGTAGGTGTCTATCAGCTGTGGATGGGCATATTTTTTTGAGATTTTGGAGGGTTCTGAACATCCTTCGTTTGGTTACTGGAACTTTTTTTCCTCTAGATCATTTCTTCTATATTTTTTGCATTTACTATACTTTTGAGCATCCTTGTATGTCTTCAACGATTATATTTACTTTTTTCCAATTTATATTCCTTTTGTTTCTACTTATTTCTGTTCGGTTCTCTTACTTCCTGGACTTGTTTGGTTCTATTTGGGATTGGTATATCCCGTTGGATGTTGCTTTGGATCTACTGGTTTTCTTGCTATGTGGTTTGGCCATGGGTACTAGACTCCTTGATATATAACTGAATTGGCTTGTGTTTGGGTTCCGATATGGACTTGTCTGTAACTCACTTCTCACTTATACTTCTAATATCATGTGAAAAAAAAAGTTTCTGATACTTTTTTTCATGTGAAAAAAGCTATAAGTTGCTTTCGGTTATGTTATCGGATCAGGCAGAGTTTGGATTTGTATGTAGACAATTTACGTTATGTTATTCGATAAAGTTATGTCATTATATTTATGTTATGTCGTCGATAAAGTTTCACATCTCAAATACATAGAAATAAATGCAAACTCTTCTCGGTTTGTAGACTCTAACACTTGCCAATCACTAGTTGTTGTAAATTCGTTTCCATTTTCTTTGCCTCCCATTTTCATATCAACGACGATAGAGGATACCTATTGTTATATGCCTCTTGGCTTTCGCTGAATGGTGAAGCATTTCATGAAAGCTATGGCATAGGAAACGATACCCTGGATTTCTTGTGAAAGATAAACTTTAAAACGACAAAGATATTAATTATGTTTGAACAATGATTGCTTGTTTCAGACCTTTAGAAAAGATTCTCCACATTTGCTTTATAGTACTCATACCGGTCATTCGAAGATTGTTTGAGGCGGCGCTACATGAGTATTGTCGGGGATGTCTACACTTTTTATTATTCTCCGCATTTGAATTTTCATAGTATGCATCTATCACAGCTAACAAGTTAAGTTATGAATGGGCATATTTTTTTTTTTTTTTTTTTTATAGTTGATCAGTTATGAATCTGTATGGGAACTTTACGTTCGTCACAACATCTCCCCTGTAGTGAATTGTAAACAATTCACTACTCTATGTACAATAATATTTATTATCTAAAATATAATTGTAAACAATTCACTACTCTACGTACAATAATATTTATTATCTAAAATATATGTAGATAAAAACTCTACATATATTAGCTACAACCGACCACATAAGCCACGCCAGTCATGCTACCGTTGTCACCTTCCATTCTAACTTACGATCATCACCTCTTTTCAAACATATCTGACCACGGAATGCTTAAAGACAATGAGGCCAATTGTATCACAACTGCTTAGAAACGTCAAACACAGTTGTAGCATTTGGTACTGAGAACGGCAAATACTATACAGTGAATAACATCACCCTTATCGCAGATTGTTGTCAAACATATCAAATCACGTAGTATTGTTACACCAATGAAAACACGGGTGCATATGGAACTCAGCACAGTGAAAACCATACACTAGGTATAGGTTGCTTAAGTTATGTTATTGGATAAGAAGAGCTTGCATTTTTATGTAGACACTTTACGTTATGTTATTGGATAAGATTACGTCATTAAATTTATGTAACGTTATTGGATAAAGATGCGCCCCCAAATTCAACAACATAACTCATTAGAAAAAAGTAATGCAAACTCTTATAGGTATGTAGTCTCTTAACTTGCCAATTTATAGGTATGTAGTCTTTCATATCAACGACGACAAACGATACATATTTTAATATGCCTCTTGGTTTCCCAATAATGGTCAAGCTTTTCATCAAAGTTGGCATAGAAAACGATACCCTGGATTTCTTGTAATAATAAACTTTCAAACGACAGACATATTATGTTTAAATCAATAAAATTTAAGATATTCTCCACATTTACTTTTATAATACTCAACGGTCATTCGAAGATTGTTTTAGACTGCGCGTTGTCGGGGATAACTACAGCTTTATCATTCACCGCATTTGTAGTTTGATAGCAGTAGAAATGCATCTATCATAACTTTTACATCATTACATAGACATTTTAATTACCGCATTTCGATACATGTGTCTCTCCTTACAATGAGCTGGCTTTTTTAAATAACTTTAAAGGGTTTTTTTTTATTTCAGAGGAACTTTAAAGGGTTTTATTAATATGAGAAGGTTTTTTTAACAACTTTAAAGGTTTTTAATAATATGTTTTATAATAATTATAAATAAATATTTATTTTTATTTTTACGATTATTGTATTTAAATTTTATATGAAAATATTTTATTTCTATTTTTTCTTTTGTAATTGATGGTTCATAGTTGTCAAGATTATATTGACTTGATTGGAGAAATATCAAGACTTATTATTCCAAAAATTAAGGTATGACCAGAATAAATACATGAAAAAATTATATTTATATCACATGTATAAAATAAATATAATAAATAATAAATTTTTTAAAATTTAGAATAAATATATATATATAATTAATTAATTTTAAATAAAAAATTATAAAAATGCTCCTTTAAATGGATAACTTGTGTGTGGAAGGGTTAAATTTATAAAAAATATTACCTCCTATCCCACCAACTCAAGCCGTTAGTTATTTCTTACCCAACATGTATAGGTCAACACCTTGAAAGGGTAAGGGTAAGGTAACTAGAATCAATATGGAGTAGTCTTATTATTCTATGTTTTCAACCTTTTTCAAGTATATTTTTCGTTTAATATCGGTTAGAAATATTTAAAAAAATTTAAAATTACTTATATTAGCTATAGAAATTTCTTACCGTATTCCAATTAAAATCTAAACATAGAATAAATAGACTACTCCAAATCAATATTACTATTATCACAACCTTTACTTGTCAAATCAAAATAAAGTACCCAAGAATATTTGACCCAGGTCAAGTAGACTAAGTTCTTGATACTGAATATGGTGTTATGAATTGTGATAAATATAAAGAATCAATGTATCTATGAGAACCAAGGTTTGGAATTCTTGAATGATACATACTTTTTTATTTCTCAGAAACCAAATCCAGGTCAATAAGCCCATTCCATTTAGAATGGAAAGTCGATATTAGTTAGAAATTCAATTCTTCCTTCAAAAATCAAAGGCCTAGCCAAGATCGAAATGTGATTCCATTACCAAACTTAATAATTGAGCCAATTAATCATCAAAGTTTAATATTCACAATCTTTTCCACAATACCAATTCAATACAAACATTAGAAAAATGAAATTATAATGAATGTTCCAATTATGAAAAAATAAGTTAAATAAATTGAATTTGAAAAGAAAATGTTGCTCTTATCAATTGCAACGTTACTAAATTGGTGTTTTTAGAAACTTCACTTTAACATTTTTTGTATTTGATAACATACCCATAAAAAGCACTTAGTTCGACAACGAAATCTAACATTCTTTTTCAAATGGTATTTATTTATTTAAAAAATTAATTAGTGTTTTCATATTTAAAAAATCAATTGTTGCCCCATATTTAACTTGCAGCGTTATCAACTTTATGAAACTCATAATAGCTTGCTACTAGTATTATCCTTACAGCATTCAACTTACTTCAATTTAGTCTCTCAACCATGTCTACAGTGGCTAGTTACTTCCGAGACTTTGACAATGTTGAGCACATTATGTTTTCGGATGTCTATAGTGGCTAGTTACTTCCGAGACTTTGATAATGTTGAGCACATTATGTTTTCGGATGAAGCAAATGTTTTTTATTGGATAGATTTCATCAAAATAGTGCATTTGGAAAAGCAGTCCTTTGCACTTTAATTTGTAATAATATATTTTCTTTACTAGTGACTCCAAAATATATTAAATGGTTAATGGTTGAACTTTTAAATCCAAAATCAATTAAAGAAGTAACTTATGTCTAAAATCATTTAAAAAGAAACTTTGAAAGTGTATTTTTTTTATATATTTATTTATTTTTAATTTTAAAATAATGTCAAATAGATGAGTGAAGAGGCCATTCTCCTTTATCTTATATTTTTTTACATTAATTATATTAAACTCAAACTTTTGTGTATAAAATGTATCCTTCTTTCAATATATGATTAAGAAGTATGTGTAAATATATACCTCTCAATTTGATCATTTTAATAATAAAGCTTTTTTAAAGGGTTAGAATTTTTTGTTTTTATTAATCAATTTACAAAAAAATAATAAAAAATTACCTTTAAAACAAAATTATTGTAAAAATATATATTTTCAATAATAAAATTCATTAATCTATTTATTTATCTATTTTAAATATTACCATTTATATAATTCAAATTAATGTTTTAGTATTCTTAAAAATTGGAGATTGATACACCAACTATTTGTCATGTTTCAAAACAAGTTTCTTGCATTCGACTTTTTTCCATTATATGCTCATACTACTAGCATAAAGTGTCAACTTATGATGTTGTACTCCTCAATTAATTGTTGTGTTGAATGTTTAAAATATAAGGAGAACACTTTGAAATCAAATAATTGATGTTAATATTTGTTGAACATCTAAAACATTCCCATTTAATTTTGAAACCATTAAAAATTTCTTTATAATATGATTTTAAAATATATATCATCTTTTAAGGCAACATCTTGGGTCTCCTTTGTTTAAATCATTTTGCAATGAGTGACCTATGGAACAATATGATGTCAGTCCTCCAACTCATAATGACTTCAATATAGCCCCATGAATATTTCTCATTTCAATTATTTCACCTGGTCCTCCCTTTGTATCTCTTCTATGAAATCGTTTCTTATGTTGTTGGTTATTGCATGATGAGTCATACATTTGTTGCTAAGTCATCCATGCCTTTATATTTGAAAAAAATGAAGTATTGAGTCCACCACTCTTTGACCCTCCACCTCTTGTGTTTTAGTCCCAATATTATCTCACATCCTTGTATCATTCCTTGTGTTGATAAGCAAAGGTTTCCTTATTACTTTGTTTTCAATGCACCTCCTTGTATCAACTTCAAAACACACCTTGTAGAAGATTGGTCTAGATACATAATGTACCTTGGTCCCAATGCAATTAGTTATAGGATACCTTGGACAAACCAAGGGGAGACCTCATTTCTCCTTGACTCCAACTTCAACACATTATCACACCACTAAATATAATACATTGTGATTGGTTTAATATTTAAGTGTGGTCAAAGACCAAAGAGATTCATGAGCCCCTCTAGCTCTTAAGTCTTTTTGGGAGGTCATTTTGTTAGCAACATCCTCTGTTGTTGAATTTGCATTGGATATAGTGATCTCATTTTAGTTGTATTTTCTTGGATCAAATTGGCTCTCTCTTATGCTTCTCAATCCACTTGTGATGAGCCTCTGATGATATGGCTCTTTTTTCAGATCTTAGGCCCCATAAGTATTCAACAAGGATTTAACTTCTATGGTTTATCATCCTGGAATATGCCATTGTTCCTCCTCAAGTATTTTAGATCAAATGTGATATTTGTAAAATTTGAGCATATAGATCTAGGCACATAAACAAGAGAGATATAATGTGAAAATTAAATCAACAATAAGCTAATCATGTAACAAATGAGATGTCATAGATCATGAAATAAAAAACTAGAACATGTAAGAAGAAATAATTATGTACTTGATTAACTGTAATGAGTGGAGGTGAACAAAATATAATGCAAGGAAATTCGAATTATGTTAGGAGGCTATTAAAATTGATCATGTAGTGCTTGGAGACTAATCATGGTTAACTAGAGCCAAATAACCTTGGTTAGACATGCACGCTCACCTAAACCGAGTTTAACTAACTCAAGTCTCCCTAATCGCTATTTTTGGGTGAGTGATGTACAAGCAACTGATTGTATGTGCATGCAAATTCCTAAAATCACTCAACTGGGATGCTTAGGGTTTGTTAGGGATAGTTAGGGTCAGTTAGGACCTAGATTAGTGGAGCACATATAGTCCTCAACCAATCATAGTCTCATTCACTCCTAATATCAGGGAATAGTTCCTCAAATCAAGCAATGCACCCCCAAATCAAGGAATGTGGCCCCAATTCTAGTAATCCATCTCGGGATTGACTCAAGTGGTCGATTTGGATGGGGTTTGGCCCACTAGAGTCATCATGTCATGGTCTAGGTTGCTAAGTAGATGCTTATGTTTTTTAAAGATACTGACCCCATAATCCTAAGTAGGTGAAAAAAATAAGGAAGTAAAAATGGTTCCCGACAATTTGCAACCATATTAGGTACCGATGCACACATAAAAATTATTTGAAAAACTAGCAAAGAGGGAAAAAACCACATAGGAAACCCCCACCCCCCTTAAAGATAATGTGAAGATAAAGCTTTAAAATTCCTACCCAAAAGATACCTTGATTCCCAAAGTAGCTCTCAACTAGGTGTTAAGATTTAATATGGTAAGACAGAAAATATCAGCATTACATTCCATTTCACAACAATAGCATATACAGGATCACTGAAAGAACAACAAGCACAGTATAAACATAAGAGAAACAGATTTATCCTGGGAAACCCTCATGGGGTAGAAAACCCAGCAAAGCTTCCTCAATATAGATGACCAGCAAATACAAAGATGTAATCCTCAACCATGAGCTCCTTTTCCTCCATAGCAGATCTCTCTCTCACCTATGCACTAATCAGAAGTGAGTGAATGTGTGTTAAATGAGGAACACACCTCCTCTATTTATACACAACTCCGACTTGTCTTTTACACAAGCTAGGTCGGCCCCAACTTAACCACTTTACATAATGTGACAGGGATGACCCCACTAGGGTGGTCTAATAACCCTTTAACCCACATAACACATACAGGGCCGACCCCAACTAGGGAAGTCTAATAACCCAAGTTACCACATCATCCACGGAGGAATAAAAAATATCCGGATATACAATAAGGTCTTCATGGAGGAATGAAACATCTCCAAAATAATAAAGTACAAATATAATATTCTTAGAAGCTACAATATTTCAACACTCCCCCTTAACGAGAAGGATATTATAACAACAACTGCAGGAGCAAGGAGTCATCAACATCATACATGATACATCTATAAATCATTGGAAGCTTTCTTTATACATCATCAACAACTCAAGCAGTTACTGGAACATCTTCAATACTGGAACATCAACATCTTCAGTACTGAATCTTCATCTTCTGCTGCACTTGAACAGCTACAACAACATCAATATATGGATCCTCATGATCTACAACATCATCATCTAGATCATCACGATCAACAGCATCATCATCTAGATCATCACGATCAACAACATCATCATCTAGATCATCACGATCAACAACATCATCATCTCACGATCAGCATCATCGTCATCTCACAATCAGCATCATCGTCATCACACGATCAGCATCATCGTCATCACACGATCAGCATCATCGTCATCATACGATCAGCATCATCGTCATCTCACTATGAACATCATCGTCATCACACGATCAGCATCATCGTCATCACACAATCAACATCATCGTCATCACACGATCAACATCATCGTCATCATACAATTAGCATCACCGTCATCACACGATCAGCAGCATCATCATCTAGATCATCACGATCAACAACATCGTCATCACACGATTAGCATCATCATCATCACACAATCAACAACATCATCATCTAGATCATCACGATCAACAGTATCATAGCAGCATACCCTGTAATACACATGATCAATTTAAGACACCATAACACGTCTAGGGACGATGCAATCCACTCGTCAACTTAGACAGAGTCTAAGGACCTCTTTTTCGAAGACATATGTCTACGGATCAATTCAGGGACCGAAGTCTGGGGATGATACAATCCCCATCACGTACATTTTGAACTAGTAGTTTTGGGATGATGCAATCCCCATCACGTACATTTTGAACTAGTGGTTCCGGGATGATGCAATCCCCATCACGTACATTTTGAACTAGTGGTTTCAGGATGATGCAATCCCCATCACATACATTTTGAACCAAGCGTTCAGGGACGATGCAATCCCGAACACAGTTCTAGTCCTTTTTCATACTGGATGTGACCTAGATTAAATCTAGGATTTTATCACCTGTGAATGATCACCTACTTTTGCACTGAGCAGTCTAGGAGCGAACATTACATCATTACAGGACCTGCGAATGATCACCTGCTGTTACACTGAGCAGTCCAGAAGTGAACATTACATCATTCTAGTCAACCATAGAGCCAGTACTATTTCAACTGGGGTGTGACCTAGATCAGATCTAGGATTTACAACCTGTGAATGATCACTTGCTAATCCAGGAGTGAAAATTACATCATTACAGGTTTTTTGAATGATCACCTACTACTATGCTGAGTAGTCCAAGAGCACACATTACATCATTCACCAACATCTTTCTCGAAGACAAGAGTGTACGGATCTGTTTAGGGACCTAATTCCAGGGATGATACAATCCCTCCTCGTCCTCATATAGAAAGTCTAAGGACCATGCATCGACCTCATCGTCATAACCAACAACCTCATCGTCGGAACAAGTAACCTCATCATCGACCTCATCGTCGGAACAGGTAACCTCATCATCGATACAAGTATCCACATCAACGATATAGTATCCTCATCAATACAATATCCACATCAACGATACAATATCCTCATCAATACAGTATCCATATCATTGACCTTACCATCAATATAGGCAATCTCATCATCGATACAGGTATCCATATCAATACCAGTATCCAAATATCATCATCAACCATATCACTCCCCCTTTCGAGGAGGGTCCTTCTGAACCACACCAAGCTTGTCTTGAAAATACTCAAACTTTACTCGAGACAGAGGTTTGGTAAACACATTAGCAACTTGTACGTTAGTGCTCACATACTCGAGCTTGATAGCTCCTTTCTGCACCATATCCCGTATATAGAAATATCAAATCTCTATGTGCTTTGACTTATCATGGAATACTGGATTCTCTGTCATCTTGATACAACTCTAGTTGTCACACAGGATCACATTGGAGTCAGGGTATTTTTTAAGGATTCTAACATTACACTTAAGTATAGTATTCTAGGCGATTATTTTTTATTGGAAAAAACATAGATATAGATAGGTAGGCGAATATTAAATACAAAACCTACAATTTACTATTGAAACGTGTAATTTTTGGCTAATATTATGCTAAAAAAACATATTTTATGTAAATGTAGGCGATAATAGAGTCTAAAAATGACCAAATAGCGAATTTATTTTTTGAAAAAATGCCCAAAAAATAGCCAATTGGCGAAATTTCGCCCCTAAAAATTACCCTGATTGGAGTCCATCTCTAAGTCAAACAATCCTGATAACAAATTCTGAAGCCATAGCACTTCACAACTAGCAGAGCAAGCAACTATATATTCTACTTCAGCTATACTGAGAGCCACATTATACTGCTTCCTTGTAATCCACAAGATCATGGCAAATCCCAGACAATAGCATCCGCTCGATGTACACTTCCTGCCCAATCAACATTTGTGTAGTCATATAATCTGGATTCATGATCTCCAAGATAACATAGACCAAAGTCTATTGTACCCCACATGCTTTGCAGCTATCAGGTGAACATTCCTAGGTTCCACTAGATACCAACTCAAGGTGTTCACAGCAAAGCATATATCTGGCCTGGTATTCGTCAGATACATCAATGACCCAATAATCTGTTTGCAGAGTCACATCCACTAACTCTGACGAGTCATCAGCTAACGACTTCAAGTCGAAACCCATGAGAGTGGCCATGGTTGTACATTCCAACATATCAAATCTTATCAAGATTTCCACAACATACATTCCCTAGTTGAGAAAGATTCCTTCTTAGCCTTTCCATAATTCTAGACCTAGGAAGTAATGCATCAATCCGAGATCATTCATCTCAAGTTCTGTAGCTATCTTCTTCTTGCTTTCCATGATTTGTTTCTCATTCCCTGTCAGAAAGAGATCATCCACATACAATCATAGTATCATCCATAACCTTAAGGTAAAGGTTAGGATCAGCTTCATTTTTTGGTAAAGCCGAAGCTTGTCAAGAAACTATCAATTCATGATTCCTACTCTAAGTGATCTTCTGCATATCTATCCATGCCATCTCTCATCAGGTGGGTCTACTGATATGAGCCTCAAGATAATTTGAACTCTTTGGTGAGTTCCTTCTTGCATCCATGTCATCTGTATATAGAAACCATCTTCAACCTTGTAGCAAAGGTTGAAATCCGCATCACCCATGGTGATCATTAAGCTCATCAAATGACTATCGATCCTGGGTACCCGTATAGAGCTTTCTTCAATTGAATCCTGGGATTTTTCTCGATTCACATTTCTTCTTAAATTACACCATTAATAGAATGGTCTTATCTAGCCACTCGTCATGATCCTCTTCCTCTTTCTAAGAGAATCTTCTATCCACGAGCCTTCTATAGTATGTTTGATTTTTAAGTCTTCTCATCCATCACTTGTTCGGTATTCATCAGTCTTCATGATATTTCCTACAAATCAAGGTTAAGTACATGATTAGTAATACTTCATAGTCATCAAATCATGTTGACATGATAATCTATTATGCATACAAATATGATTCACATAGTTATGCAACTATCTTGATCAGTACTTTGGCACAACACTTTTCCATATCTTGTATGCATACAGTGGCTATCTAGATGCCTTCCATCTCTACCAGAACATACTATCAAGAACATGCACAGCTCTCAACATGTCAGCAAAGAGGTTTCATTCTAGACAAGCAACAATGGAATGTTTGTCTAACTTACCAATCATATGCATATTAGTAGTATATTGTTCAATGCTATATGAATGCTTACACTATGCATGATATATTCTAGGAATACAAATATGCATACAACTATTCCAAGCAATATCATTTACTATTTCATAGATTCAAATGACAATTCAAATACTTATCTTTTATGGTTTCCTCTCGCTTGATCTCTATATGTATTTGAACTTCTTATCCATCCTGGACCACTATGCATACTAGTGTCATCCTCATGATCTCATACATAATCATACATTCATTAGTATAATCTCAATACTTATCAAAACATTATAGTTTTATATAATCTTAAGTATGTATGGTCATGATCATTTTATGCAGAGGTATACTTACCTAAGATCCTAAATAAGTAGGATTCTAACTTGATATAGGAAAACATACCTGGATTATCTTGCTTGGTTATGTCTTAACATACCCAAACAATATCTTCTTTGTTCTCTTCAATGACTTAGAGACTTTGTGCTAGAACCTGCATATCTCATAGGTTAAGAATAGTAGAACAAAGTCATACATACCTCGTAAGTAGAGATTCTATGTGTTCAAAGACTAGGGATGAGTCTTTGTATCCCTGTCATCATGGTCATAGAACTTGATTTGTCTTTCTTGATGTACCTGTATCTTGTTAGCACACAACATCATACTCATACAACACCACAAGTGCATTAGTACAATCATAAGTGTCATAACCCTAATTAATGAATGTCTTCTACCATTCACATGCATTCATTATCAAAAAATCATAATTGTACTAACCTCAATAACATGAAGACAAACATATCATTAACTTAACCATGAACAGATTTCAACACATACTTGTATCTCCTCAAGTCATACCTGTCAGGATTGCTTTTAACCCAATCCACTTTGATTTGCTGAAACTGGATCTGGAGTTGGGTTAGGGTTTGTCAGAGAAACCCTAAAAATTCAAACTTTGAATTTCAAACTTCTGAATGGATGGAAAGATGTGCCTTGCTGAGCTAATCAAGCTAGCATACTTCAATTTTGAAATCTCCAAAATTTGACGCCTCAAAATTGCCTTTGAAACTTCTGGATCTTCTAGAGATGATCCCAAACTAGGGTTTAATGAAACCCACCCTTCTTCCCAATCAAAAGGTTCGATCCAAAGCTCTAAACTTTGATTTTTCTGAGGAGCTTCCAACCGTGGTCACAGACTTAAAAAATTCCAACTTTTGCAGAAGCCCTAATTTTCCACCTTTCCAATCAAAATCCTGAACTAGGGTCTGATCAAGCCCGACCTTCTGCCCAACCAAAAAATTCGATGTTGGTCTCTAAATTTCGATTTTGATGAGGAGAATTCAGCCGTGGACTCCGATTCCAAAAATTCCAACTTTCTCCAAAGCCCTAAATTCCCACAGCAATGATAAGCCAAGAATAAAGGTGCTCAAAAAACAATTTTGTTTTGACAGAAATATGCACATTATTGTTTCTAGTGCATCTCTGAAATTACGATTTCACAGGGTCCAAAAATTTGGTCTATGGTAGCATGACCTGTCATCTTTCCAACCCCATAGGTCTGACCTCAATTGGATTCTCTCAGAGAGATTTATGCCAAGTGTCGCAACGTGACCTTTTTATGGGACAGAATAGGAGAGCAAACTTGTACGTCATTCCACATGTCACTGATTCAACTTCCGCCTCTGAAAAAAAGACTTGAGAAACTAAAATCTATGCACTACCTATCACTTTTTACGAAATTTCATTTGGAGCTTCCTAGCTCGAGATATGACCTTGTTTCCTAGGTCACTTGTTTATGACTGAGATCTGGAAGAGGTAGAAACCCTAACTTGTACTGATCATATCTCACAAAGTACAATGGGATGTTATCTATGACCTGTAAAGGTTTTAGATCCCGATCCTTTGCCAAAATGGATTTATAGTGAAAATTCCATGGTGATAGGTTTTTTCTATATAAAACCCTAACCTTCAAATTGTCGCAAGTGGAGCAAGTGTCGTAAGTGCCATACCTTGCCTTCCTTCAGGTTATCTCTGATACCATGTTAACATTTAATATGCTAAGACATAAAATATCAGCATTACATTCCATTTCACAACAATAGCATATACAGGATCACTGAAAGAACAACAAGCACAACATAAACACAAGAGACATAGATTTATCCTCGGAAACCCTCATGTGGTAGAAAACCCAGCAAATCTTCCTCAATATAGATAACCATAAAATACAAAGATGTAAAACTAAACCATGAGCTCCCTCTCCTCCATAGCAGATATATCTCTCTCACCTATGCGCTAATCACAAGTTAGTGACTGTGTGTTAAATGAAGAACACACCTCCTCTATTTATACACAACTCCGACTTGAATTTTACACCAACTAGGTCGGCCCCCAACTTAGCTACTTAACTTAATGTGATAGGGATGACCCCACTAGGGTGGTCTAATAACCCTTTAACCCACATGACTCATACAGGGATGACCCCCACAAAGGAATTCTAATAACCCAAGTTACCAGATTCTCCACGGAGGAATAAAACATGTTTGGATACATGACAAAGTCCCGTCGGAGGATTGAAACATCTCCAAAATAATAAAGTACAAGTATAATATTCTTAGAAGTTACAATATTTCAACACTAGGTGAACTTCTTCTCGATGAATGGCTTTGTAGATATTCCTACAATCCTTTTTTAACTACTCCTTCTTTTGAAGCTATTGTGAGCACATTCATGAGATAAAAACACTTTGAAGTGCTTGAATGGTGGTTCTTGACCACTCCTTGCTTTGAATGGAGGAAATTCCTTGAAAATTTTGTGTGGAACTTGATGAATTGTAGGATAAAAGGTTGTAAACCCAATGAATGAGAAGACATTCTTGAGGTCTTCTTCAACAAGAACTTGATCTGGGAAATGTTCTCCAATGGCCTCTTCAATTGGAGCTTTATTTGGGACAAGTTCTCTAATGGATAGAAGAAATTTGTAGATCATCTCTTCTTCTAGGCCTGTAAAAGGTTCTCCCTCATATGATTGGTGGATCATGAATGTGTATATGTCCTTGTAGTCATTATATTGCAAAGCCTCTGGGGCCTCTTTCATCCTCTCAATGTATGTGAAAATTTCCTCGTAGGACATGTGTTGTGAAGATTATGGGACCTCCTTCAACAAGACTGTATCTTGAATACCAAATATGTAGCAATTTAGCTAGGGAGATAGGATATCCATGCTTGCAAATGAGCTCTCTAATTTCTGAAATTGAGCTCTTTGATTGCTGCAAAATCCCTTCTTTAACGTACAAAATCTTGAACGTTGATAAAAAATCACTAGAACACTAACTAGTTTAGTACCCTGCAACTTTGATACCATGTAAAATTTGATCATATAGATATAGCCACATAAAAAACAGATATATACTATGAAAAGTAAATAAAAAATCAACTAATCATGTCACAAATGAAATTATCATAGATCATTACACAAAAAACTATAACATCTAAGAAGAAAGAATGATGTGTTTGATTAACTGTATGGAAGTGAACAAAGTATACAGCAAGGAAATTCAAATTAGGTAAGGAGGTTATTCAAATTTCTCATGCAATGCTTGGAGGCTAGTCAGACTTAAATAAATCAAAAGACCCTTAGTTAGCCATGCACACTCACTTAGACTGATTTTAACTGATCCAAGACTCCCTAATCACTAGTTATGATTAAGTGATGTACAGGAAACTGACTATATGTGCATACAAATACCTAAAATAACTCAAATGGGTTGCTTAAGGTTTGTTAGAGATACTTAGGGTCAGTTAGGACCTAGATTAGTGGAGCACATATAGTCCTCAACTAGTTCCAAGCTCAATCACTCCTAAAATCAGGGAACAGTTCCTCAAATCAAGGAATGTGGCCCCAAAGCAAGGAATGTGCCTCCAATTCTAGGAATCCATCTCAAAGTTGACTCATCAGGTCAATTTGGATGGGTTTGTCCCACTAGAGTCATCAGGTCAAGGTCTAGGTGTCTAGGTAGAGGGTTATTTGCTTTAACAATATTGACCCCATTTATGTACTTCGATTGGGTCACTTTTTGGATCTCATTTTCATGATGTATTGTCCTATAGAATACATTCATGTAATTATATCAGGACCCACAAGGTCTTGATCCCATATTGCATTGAGACACTATAATGATCATCGAGATGTCTACCTCATTTGTATTTAATATTATATACACACCTTGCCCCATTGGTTGGTTTATTGTAGATGGTCACTTCATAATGGCAATTATCTCTCTTTGATTTCTCCTAATCCTCACTCTATTGTCTATGATTTCCTAGATATTAAAGAGGAAAAAAATTGTGATGTATTCGGCCATATGATACACTCATGATCTCATACATCAACGAGGAAACTGTTAGCAACCTAATACTTCTCACTCACTCTTTCATGAGCATAATCACCTTTGCACATCACTTTAAACAAAATCAGCCCTATTTATATCATCTTCATCATCAAGGACCTTAGTATTGCAACCAAAAACTGATCTAAATGCCATGTTTGACCATGAAAGTTGGTTCATAGATTTTGGCCAAAAATTTGTGATTGCATTAAACCTTTTCCTTAAAATTCCATGATGTGGTATTAAAATAGAAAATTTGTTATTCATTAATAATTTTGAAATTACAAAAAGTTGCAGTGGACATCACCAATCCATTATTACTACATATAGACTTTGAATTAGTCATCAATACCTATCACTATCCCACTACTTCATTATTGAAAATGAATTATTTGTAAATTGAAGTACCTTGGTCTAGATACATTATGTACCTTGGTCCCATTGCAATTAGTTATAGGATACCTTGGACAAACCAAGGGGATACCTCATTTCCCCTTGAATTAAACTTCAACACATTATCACACCACTGAAAATAATACATTGTGATTGGTTTAATATCCAAGTTTGGTCAAAGACCAAAGACATTCATGAGCCCTTTTAGCTCTTAAGTCTTTTTGGGAGGCCATTTTGCTAGCAACATCTTCTCAGTATTCAATTTTCATTGAACATAGTGATCTCATTTTAGTTGTAGTTTCTTGGATCAGATTGGCTCTCTCTTATGCTTCTCAATCCACTTATGATTTACCTCTCATGATATGGCTCTTTTCAGATCTTAGGCCCCACAAGTATTCAACAAGCATTTGATTTCTATGGTTTATCATCTTGGCATATTCCATTGTTCCTCCTCATGTACTTTAGATGAAATTTGATATTTGTAAAATTTGAGCATATAGATCTAGGCACATAAATGAGAGAGATATACTGTGAAAATTTAATCAACAATCAACTAATCATGTAGCAAATGAGATTTCATAGATCATTACATAAAAAACTAGAACAGATAAGAAGAAAGAATTAGGTATTTCATTAACTATAATGAGTGGAGGTGAACGAAATATATTGCAAGGAAATTCGAATTAGGTCAGGAGGCTATTCCAATTATTCATGTAGTGCTTGAAGACTAGTCATGGTTAACTAAAGCCAAAGAACCTTAGTTATCCATGCACGCTCACCTAAAATGAGTTTAACTAACCCAAGACTTTGTAATCGCTAGTTCTGGGTGAGTAATGTACAAGCAAGTGACTATATGTGCATGCAAATTCCTAAAATCACTCACTTGGGATGCTTAGGGTTTGTTAGGGCTAGTTAGGGTTACTTAGGACCTATATTAGGGGAGCACATCTAGTCCTCAACCATTCATAGGTTTATTCACTCCTAATATCAAGGAACGGTTCCTCAAATCAAGCAATGAACCCTCAAATCAAGGAATGTGGCCCCAATTCTAGGGATGCATCTCGGGGTTGACTCAAGTGGTCGATTTGGATGGGGTTTGGCCCACTAGAGTCATCATCTCAAGGTCTAGGTTGCAAAGTAGAGGGTTATTTGATTTAAAAATACTGACCCATAAGTCTAACTAGGTGAAAAAAATAAGAAAGTAAAAATGGTTCCCGACAATTTGCAACCATATTAGGTACCCCTGCACACATAAAAATTATTTGAAAACTAGGAAAGAGGGAAAAAACCCCATAGGAAACCCCCATCCCCCATAAAATATAATTTGAAGAGAAACCCTTAAAATGCCTACTCAAAAGATGCCTTGACTCCCAAAGTAGCTCTCAACTAGGTGAACTGCTTCTCGATGAATGTTTTCGTAAAGATTTCTGCAAACCTTTGTGAATCAATCCTTCTTTTGAAGTGCATGTGAGCACATTAACCATGTAACAAATCAAATTATCATAGATCATTATACAAAAAAATAGAACATCTAAGAAGAAAGAATGATGTGTTTCATTAATTGTATGGAGGTGAAAAAAATGTATAGCAAGGAAATTCAAGTTAGGTAAGGAGGCTATTTGAATTTCTCATGCAATGCTTGGAGGCTAGTCACACTTAAATAAATCCAAAGACCCTCAGTTAGCCATGCACACTCACTTGGATTGATTTTAACTTATCCAAGACTCCCTAATCACTAGTTATGATTGACTGATGTACAAGAAACTAACTATGTGTGCATGCAAATACCTAAAATCACTCAAATGGGGAGCTTATGGTTTGTTAGAGATACTTAGGATCAGTTAGGACCTAGATTAGTGGAGCACATATAGTCCTCAACCAGTTCCAGGCTCAATCACTCCTGAAATTAGGGAACAGTTCCTCAAATCAAGGAATGTGTCCCCAAATCAGGGAATGTGCCTCCAATTCTATGAATCCATCTCAAAGTTTACTCATGTGGTCAATTTGGATGGGATTTGTCCCACTAGAGTCATCAGGTCAAGGTTTTGGTGGCTAGGTAGAGGGTTATTTTCTTTAACAATATTGACCCCATGTATGTACTTCGATTAGGTCCCTTTTTGGCCCTCATTTTCATGATGTATTATCCTAGAGAAGATATTCATGTAATTATATCAGGACCCACAACGTCTTGATCCCATATTGCATTGAGACACTATAATGAGCATTGGGATGCCTACCTCATTTGTATGTAATATTATATACACACCTTGCCCCTTTGGTTGGTTTATTGTAGGTGGATCTCCATGGTCACTTCATAATGGAATTATCTCTCTTTTATTTCAACTAATCCTCACTCTATTGTCTATGATTTCCTAGAGATCAAATAGGCAAAAAATTGTGATGTATTCGGCCATATGATATACTCATGATCTCATACATCAACAGGGAAACTGTTAGCAACCTAATACTTCTCAATCACTTTTTCATGAGCATAATCACCTTTGTACATCACTCTAAACAACATTAGCCCTATTTATATCATCTTCATCATCAATGGCCGTAGTATTGCAACCAAAAATTGATCTAAAAGCCATGCTTTACCATGAAAGTTTGTTCATCGATTTTGGCAAAAAAAATTTGATTGCATTAAACCTTTTCCTTGAAATTCCATGATGTGGTATTAAAAGATAATTTTTTTTATTCATTAATATTGTTCACCTTCCAAAAAGGTGTAGTGGCTGAAAGTGGACATCAGCAATCCATTATTACTACATGTAGACTTTGATTTAGTCATCAATACCTATCACTATCCCACTACTTCATTATTGAAAATGAATTATTTGTAAATTGAAGCTAATTATAAGAGATATTAGACACTTTCTAATATATAAATCTCTCAAATTCATTCATTATAGAACTAAGAAAAAGTAAGATTATGTTGTTGAATAATCGAGAGAGAGAGAGAGAGAGAGAGAGAGAGCTTCTGTATTTTTCCTCTTCTTTCTACCATTCCATTCAATACAAAACCACTAACAACTTCAAGTGGAATAGTAGAGGAGAAGAAGAACCCTCTGTTGGCTTGGATGTGGATTCCGAGCTTCATCAATCAATACCAAGGTGTTGTAATCGTATTCCCTTGTTTTTCATTATTATTGCTTCTACCATTTGATCAACTACCCAAGTAACACAAGCCTTGGATAAATTCATTTTGAAATGTTTGGTGAAAAAACACCAACACTAGTTGTAGGCCATGTAGGTTTTCCTTGTATTATATAATCCCTCTTCAAGTACTTCATTGAAATCAAACGGTTTAGCAAAGAAAAATAGGAAACAATGTAAATTACCTAAACTTAACTAATGATTGACTAGAAAATCTCAACATGCAAGGAGGTGATGCATGGAATATCAACTAGAGGAGTGTAGAGTATATACTTGGGTACACACTCCAGCCATATCAAAAAAATATGCCCATATAAAAAGTAAAATAGCCTTTTTATAGAAAAAGCATGCATTGAAAGAGTATTAGTAAACTTGTATATCCAGGTAGGGGATTTTGTAGCCAATGGACATGGTATTTCATAACATAGGAAAGTTCTAAGAAAAACACTATTTTATGTAGATGTTGAACATGATGTTCCATATTATAGGGAAGTTCAAAGAAAAAATATCTTTTATGTATTCAATAACAACACTTACTTTTCACTGAAACGTCAATCCATTATTTATAAATTCATTACCTTTAAACTATGAATTGTAATACCCCCAATTTTGACTTGGAATGTATTTAATCAAAATTATGTAAATGATGTAAATATGTTAGTATGGATTCCTATTGCGGAGCTCAAGGAAAAGGCCCAACTAGTGAATGGATAGGGATTCATGATGTATATATTTTTATTTGGACCATATGATTGGCTTACCATGCCAGTTTGAAATGTATGTACTATATTATGTTGGAAATTAATAAAATGGTCCAAGATGGTTGTGTAAAGAGCACTAGAGGGGCTATGATTCCACTAGGGGGGAAGAGGAAGGGGGCCTATGGGGAAACCGAATCCTATGTTTCCATGTGTCAACCTTATAACTCATCCAAAATATTTTGTGTTCCTTAAGTGAGCCAATTACCTTCTTTTGACTATTAAACCCAATCATTGAATGCACATGTGAGGTTGGTGGGAAAAGTCACTTCATATAGTTATTGAAGCATGGGGGTTGTGACAGTTATGTTAGCTGTCAACACTCCTATTTCTTCTATGGTCAAAATCTATGTCATTTTTCTTTTCACCCTTACCTCATATCATTGAATTCAACACTCTTTTGATCATTCTCTCATGCATGTTTTCTACACTATGTAGAGTTTTCCATTGTTGTTCATATCCATTTCAAGACTGGTGTTTAACCCAGAAATTCGAATTTGAAGGCAGCGCTACATTTTTGGAATGGAAAATAGATGGTTATAGGTGAGCATGGAGGTTGGGCAAGCTAGGAACCTATAGCCATTGATTTCTACTACTTTTGGATGCTTGAGAAGCCATGGATTAATGTTGCGGGAGGTTCTTCATTAGAATACGACAGGTTGGACTCTTACTACAAACACTGGTAAGCACTATAAGGGTTGGATTTCCTGAGGGAACTATGGATCAATGAATGGAAATTCCTTCCTTGTGTTGTGTGGGGAAGTTGGAAGGAGTGCCATGGTTGTGATGGCTTCATGATACCCTTGTAGAGCTCTGTTGGAGATTTTGGCCAAGCACAAAGAGAAAAATGGCTTGTGGACTGAGAGATAAAAGCCTGTAGGTGTATCCTTCTCCCTGGTGGCCTCATAGCCAAGATTGGGGGTGGCCTCTCAGCAAAAAGAGTATATGTTGGAAAAAGAGCCTATGGATGGGTGGAAAATCGCTCTCACACAACCAATTTCTTGGATCTTCTTTGTTTAAGATAAGTATTCTTATGTATTTGATGTGCAATGATTTTTATTTGTATGCTTGTGACAATTATGCTTGAAATTGCATGTTATGTGTGTGTGGATCAATTTTATTTATGATGTGTGTTTTTATCTACATGTCTGCACATGCATTTTAGCTAATAAAAATTCTTAATTATGGATATGGGGTGAAATTTAAAGGTCCCCGATTCAGTTAATGTCCACTCCTGCTGGCTGGATTGAGGGATGGGGACGCTACAGAGTGGTATCATAGATTATGGTTATAACATCGGAGTTGTATGGGTCGTGAATGTACAGTTACAGGCCGAAATTAGAAAATGTCTTTGTGGAAGATGAGCACCGTTATGTGATGGATAAGGGACCAAGGATAAATGGGCAATGAGCCCTCATTCCCAAACTAAAATTTCATACCAATCCGGAATTTTAATAATTTTGGAAATTTTATGTGGACCCCACCCATGCCACATGTACGAGTGACATGGGGAGCCATGTGGGTAGAAGGTATGATGTGGACCTGCCACATTAAGCCTGCATATGGGTAATCGTAGATGATGAAGTGCGAGGGTGGATGGAGATCCAACCGTTGAAGGATAAGGTCGATCAACAGTTATAGTTGATAGTGCACAGGTAAATTGTGTGGTGGTTAAGAGGGGGCAGATGAGGATTTGAGCATTGGATGAAGGGGAAGATCGATGGTCAGGGATAATCGCTCCTTGAGAACCTGTAGGGTCATTAATGATCGACGAGCGAAGATCTGACCATCGAATATTATGGAAGATCAACGACCCAGACTCATCCAACATCGATAAAGTGCATGATGGATAAAATGGGATGAGGGGCGCATTGTGCCCAAAACCGCTTGGGGTGCGTGTCACCCTTTGATTGACCACGCCTCCCTAAGAGTTGTTTTCCAGAACCGCCTCACAGGGGCCCATTACTTCTTATGTTAAAAGGGAAAACAACAGTGCTCGAGGTCGAGAGGCATGGTGGTGTCGCATCCTAGTGGCAGGGAGAAGGTGACATGGTCGCGTCACACGGTGACAACCAGTCCTGTCTGACACATAGACAGGGACGTGTTAGGCCATGTCAGGACCTTGCCACATGATCAAAAATATATTTTTCTTATGCACCATATTGCGTGAAATTCATTTATTCACAAAAAAAGAGGGAATTTCCCTCGACCCGGCTCTACAATGATGCAGGGAGGCCGCAAGGGGGAAAGCCCCCTTGACCACCATTTTCTTTTTTCTTAATCAACAAAGTTGTATCTAGATTTTAGCAAAGGACATTAGAGAAACTTAAATTTTGTCATAATTTGTAGTGTGAAGGTGTTTTACAGGACTCCAAAATTTTCTGTCTAGCAGAAATGGAAAAATATAAAAGTAGTCAATTCTAGAAGTTTATAGAAGGTGAATGGAGCATTCGATGGGGAAATTGAAAATTGCTAAGTAATCATGATTCTATGTATTATCTATGCCAATAGAACAATTGTTCTGGTTCTTCGTAAGTTTCCTTCTACAAGTGGCTAAAGTTGGCCTCTAGAGTTAAATGAACAAACATGAAAAGTGCAGGATTTGCGCCAAATTGACAATTTTCAAGGACTGTAACTTTGTCCTCAAAAATCAGAATTGAGAATACTTATACTCATTGGAAATATTTTCCAATAGGGAACAATTTTACAGAATCAAATTTTGAATTGATGATTTAGATTATTCTATAATTTTACTAGAAAAGTGCCTATAGCCATAATTGGCAAAAACTGTCAATATGGAAATTTTCCAAAATACATGAAAATTGAATTTTATTTTGTAATAAATATAACAAATGTGTTTATATCAACACTTTTGTAGATTCAAAATCTTATCAGTGATTGTTAAAAGTGTCAACAATGAGTATAATACAATTGAGAAACTTCTGATCTTGGTTGGTTCAAGAAGGTCGTCATCATGAATGATGCACAAGATCCTTATGAAGTTGAATTTGATGCAATGGGAGAGAATATACAAATTGAAAATGAAGAGACATAATCCAGTGGTAGGAGAAACCAAGTGACTCCCCCATACATTGTAGAGACCATGAGGATCCTAAGGGTGGAGTTGCAGAGTTATAGAAAATACAATGAGAGGCTTCTTAGAGCTCCTTAGAGGAAATATGAGGTCTAAAATGGGCCTTATAAAAAATTGTGCCATAGATGAGTTGGATTTATCAAACCAATAGAATTTCAATAACTTTGGTCAACCATTATGGTTGAGTTGGACATAAGAAGTTAAAGATGCTTATGTGTTATAATTTTATTTGACAATAGCTAACTTCATATAACCCTCAACTTGGTTAAGATTTTGAAAATTTCATCTCTAAATATGATAAATATACTTGAAATAATAAATATAGAATATTTTATATTATCACTAATTCTAATTTTTTTAAAATATAAATCTCACATTAATTAAGATGATAGTGGAGTAATTTTGAAATAATAAATATACTTAAAATAATAAATATAGAGTAATTTATATTATCACTACTTCTAAATTCTTTAAAATATAAAGCTCACATTAACTAAGATGATAGTGGATTAATTTTGAAATAATACAAATATGTATATAATTAATCTCTTAAAAATAAAAATAAATAACATTTAAAAAAGTATCATGAATAAAAAAAAGGAGAGAGATAAAATAAGATTTCTCTATTTTAGTGATAACTTTCTCATTCGAACTCGGAATTTGACGCTTTCGGTACCATTGGAATTGTCTGGATGAGACCTTTCCAATGATAGTAAAATGTCAAATTACGAGTTCAAAGGAGAAAGTTATCGCAAAAATAGTGAAAACTTATTTTATCTCTCTCATATTATTTTTATTTATGATACTTTTTAAAATTTATTTATTGTTATTCATAGAGATTTACTTGAAATAATAAATATAGAGTAATTTTTTTTTTCCATCAGAAAATATAGAGTAATTTATATTATCACTACTTATAAATTATTTAAAGTATAAAGCTCACATTAATTAAAATGATAGTGGAGTAATTTTGAAATAATAAAAATATTTATATAATTAATCTCTTAAAAATAAAAATAAATAATATTTAAAAAAATATCATAAATAAAAAATAGGAGAGAGATAAAATAAGATTTCATTATTTTAGCAATAATGTTTTCATACAAAGTTGTAATTTGAATTTTGTGGTCTCTAAGACTTTTCCAATGGTACCAAAAGCGTCAAATTCCGAGTTCAGAGGAGAAAGTTATTGTAAAAATAGAGAAAGCTTATTTTATCTCTCTCCTATTTTTTTTATTTATGATACTTTTTAAAATTTATTTATTGTTATTTATAAGAGATTAATTTTATAAATTATTTTATTATTTTAAAATTACTCCATTAGCATTCTAATTATTGTTAGCTTTGTATTTTAAAAGACTTTGAAGTATTGATAATATAAAATAAAATAAAAATAGTGATTGTTTATTTTTAGTATTATTGTAATTATATTTTTTCATTATAATTTTAGTTTTTTTTTAATTTTTATATTTTATTAAATATATAAAAAGAAGTAGTGGTACATTTACTAAAAAATTAAATAAATAATAATATAAATTTAAAAAATTTACCACTATATCATTTATTGTGTATGCACAAGAATCTAAACCTTTCATTATTATTTTCAACCATCATCTCTTAACTCTACACCAACCCAACATACTTTCCAACTACCATTAATGAGATATTATAGGTTGACCTTCACCAAATAACACCTTTAACTTAGTGTGACATGGCATATTTGTAGTGTGACGTGGATTTTTTTATTATTTTCTTTAGGAGGCACATTTTAGACCTCAAATTTTCTCTTGAATGTAGCTATGATGACGACCTTCTTAGCCCAACCAAGATCGTCTTCAAGGGCCAAGAAGAGCAAAATTAGTTGAATACAACTATGATCCAAAGTCTGCCATACATTCAAAGAAAGATTAACTTCGTACATCACTCAGAAAATTAGGAGAAGAGTGGGATTAGCTCACGGAGGAATTCTCACAAGAGGTCCCATAGTTCTAGAAGGATTTCTAGAGATAGGTCATATACTCCAGAAATCTCTTCTAGTGAGTCATCTGAATCTAAGGATTCCACTGATGGATCAAGTTATTCATATCATAGGAAGAAGAGGAAGAGGTCTTCAAAGAACAACTCACATGAAGAATTTAGGAAGGCCAAACCTCCCACATTTAATGGTGAGATAAAATTTGGTCAAGAAGTTGAGGCTTAGATTCTTGGTATGAGGAAGTAATAATTTCCAATTCCAATACTACTATGAAAATATGAAAGAAAGAGTGGCTATATTCAACTTGAATGGAAGAGCATATATATGGTGGGATCACGTTAGGCAAGTGAAAAAGATCAATGAAAGGAAAATTGTTTAGAAACCATTCAAGAAAAACTACCTCTTTGATAGGTACTGTGATGGAAAAATTAAAGAATTTCTTGAGTTAAAGTTGGGACAAATGACTATGGATGAATATGCAAATAAATTCTTGGAGCTGCTGAGATATGTCAAGTATATCAAAGATGGTAAAGTCAAAATTTAACATTTTCTAAGTGGGTTGCCACAATCCTATAGGGATAGAATTGAGTTTGATGGGCCTCAAACTCTAGATGAGACCATGAGAAAGAATAAGTATTGTTATGATCAAGCAAAAAGCAAGTCATATTTCCATAAGGAATGGAAGGACAAAAAGAATGAGAATTTTGATCAAAGGAAGAAAGGGTTAAATCCTCCTAATTTCATAAATCAACCAAGGCAGCCACCACAAGTTGTGACAAAGCCAGTTAAGATGATGGGAGACAAGCCAAGAGAGCCACTTCAATGTTGGGGACGTGGAGAGGACCATTTTCTTAAAAATTTTCCACATAGAAATGGGAATGCAAAGCAAGTTCACAACATTCAATAAGTTGAAACTATGGGTCAAGTGGCAAGGAATGTTCATAGGATTTATGCTACACTAGAGGACTGCCAAGCATATCATCAATCAACTATGGTTGAGGTTGAAGGTAATATTTCTAAGCAATCTATTTCTATTTTGAGTGGCCCTAGATCTACTCAAAGTTATATCAATCCTAAAAATTTTGAAATTTGTTCTTTTAAGAGAACTAAGCATAATAAATCATGGTTGGTCCAACTAGCCACAAGAACCAAGAGAAAAGTTAGTGAAATGGTGGAGAAATGTCCATTAGAAATGGGTGGATTGTCCACTTGTGAAAATCTAAATATTTTACCACTTGGTCCATATGACATTCTCATTGGAATGGACTAGTTGGAAACACACATAGTTAAACTAGATTGCTACAACAAGTGATTTGAGTGGATTGATGATGAAGGAAACCCAAGGGTTGTGAAAGGAATTCTAAAGAAAATTTCAGTTAGGCATGCTTCAGCCATGCAGATGAAGAAGTTTTGTAGGAAAGGTTGGCAATTGTATGAATCCCATATACTAGACAAAACAAAAAATGAAATTCCAGAATTGGAGGACTACCATGTGCTACAAGAATTCAAAGATGTATTTCTCGATGATGTGCGAGGACTTCCTCCCAACAGAGAAATTGATTTCACAATTGATCTTGTGTTAGGAGATGCACCAGTGTCTAAGACACCTTACAAAATGAGCACACTAGAATTATTAGATTTGAAAATGTAATTGCAAGAATTATTGGAAAATAAATAGATAAGGCCAAGTGTGTCTCCATAGGAACCACAATCACTATTTGTAAAGAAGAAAGATGGTATACTCATGTTATGTATTGATTACAGGAAGTCAAATAAAGTGATAGTGAAAAACAAGTACCCATTTCCTCGAATTGATGATGTTTTTGATCAAATGAGAGAGGTAAACGTATTTTAAAATATTGACTTGAGGTCTGGCTACCATTAGTTAAGGATCATGGAAGAAGACATTCACAAGGCATCCTTTAAAACAAAGTATGGAGACTATCGATTTTTAATGGTGCCATTTGGTCTTACTAATGCACTAACTACCTTCATGTGTCTCATGAATAGCATTTTCCACAGATATTTGGACAAGTTTGTTCTTGTTTTTCTTGATGACATTCTTACTTACTCTAAGAAAGAAGAAGAACATGAAGAACATTTGAGAATGGATTTGTAATTGTTAAGGGAGCATAAGTTGTATGCAAGTGTAATATCCCAACTTTTTGACTAACTATGTTATGATGTTATATCGGGTCACAGCCCCAGTATATGTGATTTATTATGTTTGACATAGCATTAGTTTGTTTTGATTTATTCCTTCGTGAGTTGATATATGGGGAATGGACCTTGATTTGTTTCATTATTGATATATGTGGGGCAAGAAAGCCCAAATGAATAAACTATGTTGTATTATGAGAATTGGTTACAAATTATGATATACTGAGATTATTCCTTTTGTTACATTATACTGTGCAGAGCATGATTTACATGGTTGATTATTTAGTGTGTTGAGTGTGGACTCATAAACACACGAATGACCTATATACTGGGCTTAAGCCCCGATGTATTTTAGAGGATTCTATTTCGTACTGGGCCTAAGCCCTGATGTACGTTGAGTGTTGGGCGTGAACCCTGGAGCACTCCAAGCTTGAAAGAAATGATTACCGGATCCGAGGCCACTTAATATCCTAGATGTGCCTCACAACCACATTCTAGCTCTAGTGTTGAGAAAAGGCTCTGGAATTGCACTAGCGTAACGCCCATGTGAGAGTGTTGAGTTAAAAGGCTTTGAAGAGCACTCGGGGTTACTAAATCTCAAGTGTTGAGTCGAGAGGACTCTGAATAGCACTTACGTGTCTTATCACAACTATTTCGACTTGATTAAATAAATCTTATTATTATCATCTACTGCAAGAACTACCATGTTAAAATGAGGGAATCTGACATGCAAAAGGAGAGATTAGAGGTGCCTTATCAGCTTACCAAAACCATCCAAAGAAGTGGACCTTTCCTTAAAAAGAATTAAAAAGAGGCATCATGTGAAACAAATGCTTAAGGACCACAAAGCTAAGTATTATTATTTAAGAGTTTCAAAATATAATATGGTTATTTATTAATAGGTATACTTATACATAAGTGGGTTGCCACTTACTAATTATTATTTATTAAAATTTAGATAGAATTGTAATCTTTATATTATTATTATTATACAAAGATTTAATGTCAAAAACACTTTCATAAAACAAAGTGAGAAGTCCTAGTTCCTAATAAACTAGTAGTTAACTAAACAGATACTATTTTTTGTAATTAAATTGTTTTAAAGAAACCAGTAAATTCCAACAGTCCTATTTTCAAGATTTTCCTACTTAAGGAGGACAGACCCCAAAGTTTGGGGGATCTTTTTCTTTTGGTATTATTATGCCAAGAAGAACTCTATGCTCAAGAAAGTGAAATTCTTCCCATAGATTTCTGAGATCTGGACCAGCTACACACCTAGGGCCTCTACTTCTTAGTTTGCATGTCAGAACCAGCTCGGGGGGATTCATACTGAACCAGGAAAGGTCATAGAATCATGGTTGGGAGGAACATGGTAGTCCCAAATTCATCCAATCCAAGATCAATTATCAGGTCAGCTAAGAGTCAGTAGTTTTCCTAACTAGTGGTTGAGTGTGCAGGCCATTATCAGCAGGAACAAGCAACCGGGATCTGCAGGTCATCAATAGCAGGACAAGCTACAGGCATTAACAGGTATGAATTGTTTATAAAACCCTCCTACGTTTTATACCTCTTTTATAAATGCAATGTTAAATTAGAAAGGTCCTTATTATAAGTTTTTAAATCAAGTTTTCTCAGAATCGAATGGGATTCCTAGTAGGACTAGCCAGCTAGTCTTTGCTAGTCATTTGTATTGCTTAAACTGTTAGATCCGGCGAACCATTGAATTAACTCAGCAAATTATATAGTATTTAATTTCTCTGATCTAAACCCTTGATTTAAATTACAAATAAAATCACTTAGCTCCTGAACCAAACTTTTAACATAATTCTTTAAACATCGTGTAAACCATTTGAAAGTCCAGTTATACAAAACTATAGAAAAAAAAACGTAGACATTATTTTTGTAAGCATTTCCCATATGCTCCAATACTAGAACCCAAGACTATCATATAAATATCCATTATCGATTTTCAATAGTTTATTTCCTTTCTTTTCTTTTGAAACGTTATACATACCATAATTGAAACGAAGACAACAGGTAGCACAGAGATCGCAACCATTGTGCTTTAACAACTACCTACCCATACCCACTTTATCAATAATCCTACGATAATCAAATAGACAACCCTAAGTTTTTCTTCCATTTCTTGTCAACATACAAACCTATGATAGTCATCTACAGGAAACATTCAAGCTTCACTTCAATCATCAAGAAGATGTAGGAACAAGTTATTTTCTAGGGTCACAGTCTCATAAAACATCAAACACAGAGATCAATCACAAATAGAGGCAAAAATGCATTTCGTATGACAACCACGAAGATGCCTATCGAAAGCTTAGGACCAGGGTCAAATACCGTGGCCTTCTAAAAGGAAAATTTCATAAGTTATTCCTATAGGATACAAGTATCTAAATAAAACCAAAACACTGAGTATAGCCTTGAAACCCTTACCAGGAAAGTATCCATTCTATCCACGCAACTAGTAAGTAAAGCGAGAGTCTCTTATTTAAAATCTAGCTACATTATAGAAACATAGGCGTAGAAACTCCATCCTGTATTCTTCTGTAGGAAACACATTGTTTACATATAGGAACCATAGCAACATCCAATACAGATAGCAATTACAAATAAAACCAGTATACGAATCACAGATAACTTTTCCAAGATGAAGGCGCCAAAGGCCCTTTAGTACATGGACGATTTTTGTACAATAGTTACAAAAATTACCCAGAAATCCCATAATATTAGAACCAATAAGTTACGGCTTAAATGCTTTCATTCACCCAAGAAAAATAGAAATATACGATTTAGACCATTGTAACTATATAGGAGTCTTTACCAAACAAAATCGCATTTCATTGTTTTTATACAATATTCGTAGAGCCGAGTAACGAGTAAAACCCAGCTAATACATAAGATCTTTTACATCACAGTCCCAAATTACTTCTCAACTATTAAAATTACAGTGAAGACCCCATTCCTTCTGATCTAGCCAGTAGGAAAATAACAAACTTCCCCAGGCGAATCAGTAAGCCAAGGGCTTATGAAAGCCTCCATTTGAAACCAGGCTAAACGCATACATACAACACCAGGGGTGCGAGAGGTAGGGTATGAGTGAGTATGCCAGACTTACCATTACCCTAGCCACATCACCATGAACTGTCGTAGCTCCCTTACCAAAGTTTCTATCAGATGCCATGAGATCAAGTACTATTAATTAGTAGAAACCCTATTGTTGTAAACCAAATGAAGGAAACTCAAATTCCTGTGATTCAGAGTTGTTCTTACTTGTTTTAGGAATGCCATCCACGCCATAGTCGAAGTTCCATAGATTCTGAGCACGCTGACCACGAGCATTGCTCAGGTCAAGGCGCCATCACAGCCACCCTACAAACGAGGTGCAGAACCAACAACAACCAGCAATAAGTCGAAGACAGAGCGAGAAGACAATACCCCAGTTCAATCACCAAAACCCTCGTTGACAGGCTGTTTCCCATTAAGCATTAAAGACATGAGTAAGAAGCGCACCAACCCAATGTTTAAGTGGAGGTTCAATATTTTACACCAAGACTATAGTGGAGTCGTAGACTCTCAACTACTATTTGATTTAAGTAAAGGGCCTCATGGCCATAAACCTCTTTTGACAAACCTAAGGTTTATGCACCCTTGTAGTACCTAACATCTACTACCAATGGACTACCATCCCAAGTTTAAACATAGTGACACAAAGGCCCTTGGTAGAATAAGAACTAACCCTTTAGGCTAGCGTGACCTTGGTGAATCTACCTGCAACCAGAAATGCAAAGTATGACGTTAGTGAAATGCTAAGTAAGTTTGGCAACCACAATCTTACCCACACCTCCCGGCAACCCTGCCGAGGTACGTAATTACCTTTCCTGGAGTATTATAGTAACCACCATATGAAAAACATACATCATCAAAGGAGCTCATCACCTGAAGGTGCAGTAGACATTCGCAATTAAAACACATGAGTCTTAAAACAGTAAGTAGAGTTATATCCTACCTTTGAACTAGCATTTGCAACCACAATGAAAACATGATCCCATTTTATTTCCACACAGTTTCCGCAAATTTTAAACTTACACATAGAAGGGACCATGTAAAACAAAAATGCATAGGCTTAAATTGTGCCATACAAGTATGGTTGTTTTTAACATTTATACATTTAATGTATGCATTTTCTATTATAAACTATTGCAGGCAGGAAAAGTTTTAAATTTTTGTATTTTTGGGACATTACAGCAAAGCTAAGCAAGTGTGACTTTTACAGGAATCTATATCATTATTTGGGTCAAATTATTTCAAAGGAAGGAATATCAGTGGATCCAAAAAATATTGAAGCCATTATGAATTGGCCAACTCCAAAGAGTGTGACAAATGTGAGATATTTTATGGGTCTTGTTGGTTATTGTAGAATATTTATCGAAGGATTCTCCAAGGTTGCACACCCAATCACTTGTTTGCAAAAGAAGGGAACAAAATTTGAATGGGCTCACAAATGTGAAGAAAGCTTCCAGCTATTGAAGAAGCTTCTCACAAGTGCTCCAATTCTGAAAATTGCAGACCTAGAAAAGTAATTTTTGGTGTGTACAGATGCATGTAAACAAGGACTTGGAGGAGTTCTTATGAAATAAAATCATGTGGTGTGTTATGAGTCTAGAAAATTGAAGGAGCATGAAAATAATTATGCCACACATGATTTGGAACTTGCATCCATAATGCACGCTTTAAAAACGTGGAGACATTATTTAATGGGTAGAAAATTTGAGTTGAGGACAGATCATTGTGGTCTGAAATATTTATTTGAGTATCCAACATTAAAGGCAAGGAAAGCTAGATGGCTCAAGTTTTTATGTGAGTTTGATTTTTAAGTCAAACACATAAAACGGAAGGAAAATAAAATGGCTAATGCAATCAACAGAAAGATGCATGAGATGCATGTGGTATCCATCACAACTTGCTAATCAGATTTAAGAAAGCAGATTGTTAATTCTCTAGCTGAAGATGAATTATATGTGCAAATAAGAGGAAAATTAAAGAAGAAAAATTTAGAAAAGAGATATGAAGGCTATCATTTAGAGAGGATGGACTTCCTGCTTCTAAAAACAAAATTTATATTCCCAATGTGGAAGACTTGCGGAGAATTATTATGGATGAAATCCATAAAATGCCATATTCTGCTCACCCAGGATATCAAAAAACAATTGCTACAGCTAGGAAACAATATTTTTGGCCGAGGATGAAGAAACATATTGTTGAGTATATATCTAAATCCGTGAAGTGTCAACAAGTGAAATTTGAGCATCAACACCCAACAGGTTTGTTGCATCCTTTACCAATTCTGGAATGGAAATGGGAAGTAATTTCCATGGATTTTATTACAAATTTTCCAATGAATGTGAAACAACATGATTCTATCATGGTTGTGGTGGATAAATTGTCAAAATCAACACATTTTATCCCATTTAAATCCACCTACAAAGCAGATGCCATTACAAAGATTTTTATGAAGGGAATTTCCAAATTGCATGGATTTCCTAAGGAAATAAATTCAGATAGATATACCAAGTTCACTTCAAAATTTTGGAAAAGTATTTTTGCAGACTTGGGAACATAGTTGAATTTTAGCACTGCACACCATCCACAAATAGATGGACAAACTAAAAGAATAAATCAGGTTCTTGAAGACATTCTTTGCATGTATGTGATGGACAAACCATCCAAGTGAGAAGATTATCTACACTTGGTAGAGTTTGCATATAACAATGGGAAGCAAGCTTCATTGGGCATGAGTCCATTTGAAGTTTTATATGGCAAAAAATGCAGGACACCAATGAGATGGGATAATCCAGTGAACATAATTGTAATTTGGCTAGAATTGCTTAAGGAAATGGAACAAGAGGTTGCAAAAATTAGGCAGAATTTAAAGGCAGCCCACAATAGGTGTAAAAGCTATACATATAAGAATAGAATGCATAGAAGATTTAGTTTTGGGGATCATGTTTACCTTAGAGTCAGACCAAGGATGAGTTGAAGCTTGGAAGTTGTGCCAAGTTGTCACCAAGATAATGTAGGCCATTTGAAGTGCTTGGAAGAATAGGGCCAGTTGCATATAGAATTGCATTACCTACTAACACTAGAGCTCATAATGTTTTTCATGTTTCTTTTCCTAAGAAATATGTACATGATCCTAACCATCTGATTGATTGGGATGTGATTCAGTTGGAACCCAAGGAAGATTTCCAAACCGAGCCACTATGCATCCTATATAAGAAGGTAACATTGCTCAAGAACCGAGCCATCAGACAGGTAAAGGTGCAATGGAAACACTTTGGTCCCTATGAGGCTATGTGGGAGCTACAGGATGCCATGAAATAGGCATACCCATTCTTGTTCTGATTTTGAGCAAACACTGAGGACAGTTTTATTCAAGGGGGAGTGGATTGTAATACCCCCAATTTTGACTTGGAATGTATTTAATCATAATTATGTAAATGATGTAAATATGCTAGAATGGATTCCTAGTGTGTGTTGATGTATTTATAACTTCGAAAGATATTCACTTGTATATTCTATGTATTACATTTGTACTTTATTGTATCCCCAACGGAGATGTATTATTCCTCCGATTGGAAGTGACGTCATTTGTATTTGCAAGTGTCGCAAGTATTATTGTAAGTGTCACAACTTATATTTGATGGGTTATTAGACCACCTTAGTGGGGTTGGCCCTGTATGAGTTGTGTGGGTCAAAGGGTTATTAGACCACCCTAGTGGAGTTGGCCCAGTGACAAGTGGTAATGGGTTATTAGAATTTCCTAATAGATGTCAGCCCAGTTAGAGTAAAATGCAAGTGAAAGTAAAGTATAAATAGAGAGTGTGACTCTCTCATTTGTTCATTCACTCACTCACTTTGCACTAGTGAGAGAGAGGAGGAGTGCACACAAGTGGAGGAGGAGAATATGCTAGGAGAATATCTCTTTTTGTGGGGTTTGATCTTTGTGATCTTTGTATTCATGCTCATTCTATCTGTGAGGAAGTTGCGAGGTTTTTCACCTTCTTGGTTTTCCCCGGTGAAATGCTTTGTGTCTCTTGTCTCTTGTGTTTGATATGCTGTACATGTTGTTCTCTCAGTTAATATTCTATATCAGATTGAATCAAATGCTAAAAATATAACATGGTATCAGAGCTAGCCCGAAGGAAGGCATGGTATGGAATTTATGACACTTGTTGCACTTGCGACAAATTGGAAGCTAGCGCTTGGTATAGTAAAAACCAGTCATCATGGCACTTTCGCTATAAATCCGTTTTGGCAAAGGTTCAGGATCTAAAACATTTATAGGTCGAAGATGAAATGTCCATGGACCTTGTGTCTGATGTACAGCCTCATAATCATTGTAATTTGTGAGATATGATCCGTACAAGCTAGGGTCTCTGCCTCTTCCAGAATGTAGTCATAAATAGGTGACCTAGGAAAATAGGTCATATCTCGGGCTAGGAAGCTCTAAATGGGATTCCGTAAAAAGTGATAGTTAGGGAACAGATTGTAGTTTCATAGGTTCGGGTTTCAGAGGCCGAAGTTGAAACACTGACATGTGGTACTCTATACAAGCTCGCTATACCATTTCATCCCATAAATAGGTCACGTTGCGACACTTGGCATATCTCTCTCTCAGAGAATCCATTAGAGATCAGATCTGTGGGGTTGGAAATATGACAGGTCATTCTACCACAGGCCGAAGTTTCATTCTACCACAGGCTGAGGTTTCAGACCCCGAGGATCCAAAATTACATCATAAACAATATGACATATATTTATGTTCAAAACAGAATTGGATTCTGAACACTTTCATTTTTGGTTTGTCATTGCTGCAGGAAATTAGGGTTTCTGAAAAAGTTGGAATTTTTTGAATTTGAGACCACAACTGGATGGTCCTCATCAAAATCAAAATTTAGAGACCAATATCGAAGTTTTTTGTTGGGTAGAACCCCGGGCTCCATCAAACCCTAGTTCGGGATTTTGACGAGAAAACCAAAATTTGACAGAAGCTGCAGATCCGAAACTCCCAGGTCAATTTTGACGATTCAATTTTTGGAGTTTTCAAAATCTGAGTACACCAGTTTTCTCACCTTAGTCAAATTCATCTCCCTGTCCAGACAGAAGTTTGAAATTCCATGTTTATATTTTTAGGGTTTCTCTATCAAACCTTAGCCAGCTCCAGATCCAGATTCAACAAATCAAGTGGGGTGGATAACTTCCAAGCCTGGAAGTATAGCATTGGGTTAATCCTAGAAGAGAATGATTTAGACACCTACATAAGTGAAAAAGTTCCATTTCTAGAGGGAGACGAGGCTAAGTCCTTATAAAAGAAGACTACAAGCAATCCCGATAGGTATGACTTGAAGAGATACAAGTATGTTTTGAAATCTGTTCATGATTAAGTTTGCCTTCATATTATTGAGGTTAGTATAGTCTTGATTAATTTTTAGACTTATCTTATCACCTTAGTAAAATTATGAATGCATGTGAATGATAGAAGACATTCATTGATTAGGTTTATGACACTTATGATTGTACTAATGCACTGTGGTGTTGTATGAGGATGATGTTGTCCGCTAACATGAAAGGTACATCAAGAGAGACAAATCAAGTTCTAGATCGCGAACATATGACCATGGTGACATGAAGACAAAGACTCATCCATAGCTATTGATCACATAGAAGCTCTACTTACCAGATATGTATAATTTGGTTCTACAATGCTTAACTTATGAGATGTGCAGGTTACTAGCACAAGGTTTCTAAATCATTGAAGAGAACAAAGAAGACATTGTTTAGGTATGTTAGACATAACTAACAAACATGATAATCCAGGTATGTCTTTTATGTATCAAGTTAGAATCCTACCTTGTGTTAAGATCTTATATAAGTATACTTTTTATATGATTGATAATGATTATTCATAAAGTTATAGGTTTGAATAATCGTGGGTTTATGCATATTATGCTTCTTAGTTTGATTAATGATATGACAAACTAGAAGAGTCCTATGGTCAAAAAAAAGTATGCATGAGTAAAAGAAGTCCTCCCTGAAACCTTGAATACTAACGCTTGTGTATGAAATGATCATGACCATACAAATTTAGAATCATAATGTTTTGATGGTATTGAGATTATACTAATGCATGTATGACTATGTATGAGATCTTGAGGATGACACAATGATGACACTAGTGCACAATTAAGCATGCATAGTGGTACAGGATGGATATAAGTACAAAGAGAGATAATCCAGGAAGCAAAGATCAAGAGGGAGCACACTCCAGTAGTTCTTGCAAGGAAGCAAAGAACAAGAGGGAGCACACTTCAGTGATTCCCGTAAGGAAGCAAAGATTGAGAGGGAGTCCACCCAAAAACCAAACAAAGATAAGCATTTGAATATTTTTTTCTTTCCTATATATATGATTACTTAAGTGATGTTGTTCAGTCATGTACATACTTATGTTCCTAGATTTAGGATGTATATTATGCATATTAGAAAAGTTGCATTAATGAACAACATACTACTAATATGCAAGTAATAGGTAAGTGGTCTATGGTACTGTACAACATTCCATTTCTACTTATCTAGAATGAAACCTCTTTGCTGACATGTTGAGAGTTGTGCACACTCTTAACAATGTTCTGGTAGAGATGGAAGGCATCTAGAAAGTTATGGGATATGGATAAATGTTGTATTGAAGCATTGGCTAAGATAATTGCATGACTATATGACATATGTCTTTATGTGTAAGAATTTGTTCTGAAATATATGAGATGTTTCTAATCATGCAATTGAACTTGTCTTGTAGGAAAAACCATGTACCATCACCTACAAGAGAGACTTGTTTCAAAGAACAAGTGACGAAGACTCAACAACATTTGTTCCAGCAACGAAGTTTAAGAAAACTACCTATTGAAGATATTGAAGAATATGAAGTTCTCAGGATCCAGGATGCAGTAATGGAAGGATGCCATGATCGAAGAATACCAGTCGATCATGATGTATGGGATGTGGTCCCGAGACCAGAAGGGAAGTCTGTTGTGACTTCCAAGTGGATCTCTAAGATCAAGCATGCTGTAGATAGCAGCATAGAGAAATACAAGGCAAGGTTTGTGGCTCGTAGCTTCTCCTAGAATGAAGGGACAGATTATGAAGAGACTTTTGCACCTGTAGCCAAATACACTTCCATCAGAACAGTACTTGCTCTAGTAATGAAGTGGAAGATACACCAGATGGATGTCAAGACAGCTTTCTTGAATGGTGTAGTCGAAGAGGAAGTGTATGTGGAGCAGCCACTCGGATTTGAGACACATGACAAGGAGTCACATGTATGCAAATTGAATAAATCCTTGTACGGTTTGAAATAAGCACCCAAGACATGTTACGATAGGATTGACAGCCTCCTGACTAGTTTGGGCTTTACCAAGAGTAAAGCGGATTCCAACCTTTACTACAAGGTTGAGGAAGGCAATCCAGTGATACTTCTACTGTATGTGGATGACCTGTTTGTGATAGGTGAGATTGATTGCCGACACAAAGAGGAAGCTTCCTTCCGAGTTCGTGATGAAGGACTTTGCAGCAACCGTATCCGGTTGGACTGTTAATAGTCGAATCCGACTCTCATATTGAATAATAAATAAGAATAATATATTTGATGATGATGATAAATTTACAATAAGCTTGCCTTTATAGGGCTTGAGCAAGCATAACGAAGGGTTAAGCCTTTTCACTAGTAACCTAGTAATATATTAATTTATAACTAATAATATTAATTAAATATTCACAGCATTGCCTTCCCCTTAGGAAAGGTTTCTCCTCAAATCTTAGATTATTGTTGTCATTTTTTCATTCTCGTTTTGTGTTGAAACAATGTCATTACTTCCTTTATGTCTTTTTTAGAACTGGTATTAGGTATGTGCTTGGTATTTACACAATAGTTTGTCATCTTCCTTTCATTTGTAACTTGAATTTGTACTCCATTATGTTTATTATTGTTATCCCATTTTCCTTGTAGATGAATATGAGGAGTATTTTTGTGACTGGCCATATCAAGCCTTGTTTTAGAAGTCGCTTATCCTACGATATTTAGGATGTCATCACATAATGCTTTCATTTTATTATCCTTATGAGTTATCTCGAGAAGTGGCATTTCGTGAGGCTTCTCACACTCAAAGTCACCTGATAGTGTTACATTTAGGTTTCTCCAGGGTGGTAGAAGAGTTAAGGTAGAAGATGAATCTACAATATCTGATTCCTTTGCATATTGTAGGATCCATCTTTTGTCATTGTATGGATCGTCCTTATTGTCAATGATACTGGCTTGACTCTCATTATGATCTTGGTTGAGCTCATCTTTATCAAAAATATTATTGGTATTTTGGTCATCCCTGATATATTTAGTCTCATTGTCTTGTTTATTGTCTTGATCAATTTTGTTACTCTCATTTTTGTTGACATAGTGGTCCAACATATCTGAGTTATTGATATGGTTTGTATTAGACCTTAGTTTTTGTAAAATTTCCAATATGGTATTCTAGTTCTGTGTCATGATGATTAAGTTCTGTGCCATGGTGCTTATGTTTTGTGTCATCGCACACATCTTGTTATCTAACTCTTTTTGTTTCTCATGCATGATGTCTACTTTGTCATCAAGTTTTCTTCCTAGTACTAGAACAACATCTTCTTTAATTCCTTTCTTAAGTTCCTTGTTATTTTTCGTTTATTTTCTGAAGTTTTCTTGGTTGGCAACGAGGGCCTTGATGTCCTTTTCCAATTTATCAAGTTTGTCTTTTAATTCCCCCATGGTCTTGGACTTTGTATGCGGAGGTGTGTACTTCGACGTTATTTTGGCTTGTGAGGGGTGAGTAATATTCGTGGGATGTTTTGTGTGTGCTTGATTAAAATCAAGTGGTAGCAATAATAATAATATAATTATATTATTATTTGAAATGTTATAAAGTTGGAATATAATAAAGTTAAATATTATATTTGTTTAACTTTATTTTTATTTTTATTTTTTAATTTTGTAGGGTTTCGAAGTGGAGGAATTGGGAGGATGGGCGGGAGAGAATGTGGAGGAAGGCGGTGGTGGAAATGGACGTGAAGGAGAAAGGAGGGGCAGTGGACTGGCGCAGGCGGAGGAGAGAGCGAGGATGGTGGTCGAGGGAATGGTGAGGGCACTCAGGCAGAGCGCGGGCACATAGAGGGAGGGTTGTGGAATGCGTGGGTCTCACAGGTGGGGAGCGCAGCTACATAGAGGGGACGTATAGCTACGGTGTTGGGTGAGTAGGGAGTTGGCAATGTAGGTGGAGGTCTGCGTGGCTTGCGGGGAAGAGTGCAGGAAGAGGGAGGAGGGGAGAGATGCAACATGGGATTGGATCGGAGAGGCTGCAACAAGAAATGGAGCGAATGGGGCGCATGGCAAAGGAAAAGGGTGTATAAAGGGAAGGGGTGCAAGCAACTGGGGAGCATAGAACAGTAGGAAGGTAGGTGGGAAGGGCGCATGGAGAGGAGGTAGGCACAAAGTTTGTTGGGCAAGGTGGAGCCGTGGAGTGGCACAGTTGTGGGGGGGGAGCACGGATGGAAGTGCAGCAGGTGGAATGGAGCGAGTGATGCAGCGGAATGGAGCGAGTGATGCAGCGAAATGGATCGAGTGATGCAGCGGAATGGAGGAATGAGCTGAGTCTGAGCTCACCTGATGGAGGAGTGAGTTTGCTCTGAGTGTGAGACAAATCTGAGCTCAGTTGGAGGAGCATTCCGCTCTGATACCAAATGCAACAACCGTATCTAGTTGGACTGTTAATACTCGAATCCGACTCCCATATTGAATAAGAAATAAGAATAATATATTTGATGATGATGATAAATTTACAATAAGCTCGCCTTTATAGGGCTTGAGTAAGCATAATGAAGGGTTACTCCCTTTCACTAGTAACCTAATAATCTATTAATTTATAAATAATAATATTAATTAAATATTCACAGCAGACTTGGGTATGATGCATTACTTTCTAGGTATGGAGGTGTGGTAGAGTGCAGATGGAATCTTCCTTGGACCAAGAAAGTATGCAGTAGAGATTCTGAAGCGGTTCGGGATGATGTATTGCAAGGCCATGGCCACACCTATGGCATCGAACCTGAAGCTATCGAGTGATGCTTCATCAGAGTCAATTGATGCTACGATGTATCATCAGATGATTGGGTCCTTGATGTACCTGATGAATATGAGACCAGATATTTGCTTTACAGTGAACACATTGAACCAATTCCTAACGGATCCTAGACATGTTCACCTGATTGCTATAAAGCATATTCTGAGGTACTAGAAGGGTACGGTTGATTATGGGCTCAATTATGATGTGAATCAAAAGTTTAACTTGGAGGGTTATATTTATTCAGATTGGGCAAGCAGTGTTGCAGATAGGAAGAGAACTTCGGGGTGTTGCTTCAGTATGGGATCAGGTGTGATCTCTTGGTTTAGTAGGAAGCAGTCCTGCGTAGCACTGAGTACAGCCAAAACAGAGTGTGTCGCAGCTTGTTCGACTAGTTGTGAGGCAGTATGGCTTAGCAAGCTACTGTCTGATTTATTTGATCTCCAGTTGGATGTTGCTTATCTTCTGTGACAATCAAAGTTGTGTGTAGTTTTCAGAGAAATCAGTGTTCCATGACAAGTCGAAGCATATCGAGATCAAATATCACTATATCAGGGATATGGTACAGAGAGGAGCAGTAAAGCTCCAGTATGTTGCGATGGATGGGCAGATTGCAGATGTGTTGACCAAAACATTAGCTTGAGTGAATTTCGAGTACTTCAGAAAGAGGCTTGGTTTACTTTAGATCGAGGTTCCTTCCAAGGGGAAGTGATGAGTCCAGAAGACACAGATGCACATGAGCTTTTCTGACATGGTTGTAGATGTGTTCTCCCATGGTCATGATGTAATTGCTGATCCATTCTCACATGGTTGTAGATGTTTTCTCTCATGGTGCAGATGTAAGGGATGGAGCCATTTTCACATGCTAGTATATGTGTTCTCCCATGGTATAGATGTAAGGGTTGAAGCCATTTTTCACATGGTGGTAGATGTGTTCTCCCATGGTGAAAAGTAAGGGTTGGAACCTTCCCCGAATGGTGGTATATGTGTTCTCTCATGTCGGTGGTGTAAGTGTTGTATGATGTGCACCTGGGCTATGCTCCATGGACGATGGGATGATCATGAGATGATGATGATCAGGACGATCATGTTTGATGAGTATCAAGATGATGCTCCAGATGATAGGAATTAGGACGATGTTATGATAATGATCAGGATGATCATGTGTGTTGAGCATCAAGATGATGCTCTAGATGATAGGCTTCAGGACGATGCTATGATGATGATCAGGATGATCATGTGTGATGAGAATCAAGACGATGCTTCAGATGATATGCATTAGGATGATGTTGTGTACATGATCAGGGTAATCAGGTGATGATGATGTGCATTAGGATGATGTACTATATGATGATGATCAGTATGATCGTGAGTATCAGGATGATAGTCTGTGGCTGTGGACAGATTGCGCAGGTAGCATAGAAAATATCCTCGGAGATCCGATAGTTTGAGCTCAGATACTCTTTCGAGTTTTTTCTACAGGTAGCATAGAAAAGATCTTGGGAGATTTGATAGTTTGAGCTCGAATGTTCTTTCAAGGTTTTGCTACAAGAGGCATGTAATTAGTCCTGGAGATCCGATAGGTTGAGCTATGTGCTCATAAAAGTCCTGGGATGCTCTTTAGAGATCTTGCAAGTTGCAAGACACTCTTTGAAGGTTTTTCCTAACCACATAGAAAAGATCCTTGGAGATCCGATAGTTCAAGCTCAGATGCTCGGATGCTCTTTCGAGGTTTTGTGGTGGTCACATGTAAAAGATCCTGGGATATCCGATGGGTTGAGCTATGTGCATGTAAAAGTCTTGGGATGCTCTTTCGAGGTTTTGTTGATGCACATTCCACAGGATGGCCAGAGATGATGAAGACCTACAGGAGGCTAGCCCTACATCCAACATGAAAAAGGGATGGCTCTATAGAACTTCCTATGATGAGAATAATTGAGAGATAGCACCAGTGATCGAGATGAAGAGTATAGCAGCAGTGACGATGATGCTTCAGTGATCCAGTGACGATGATCCAGCTCTAGTATTGAAGACTTGTGTCTATATGTGTTGATGACTTGTGTCAAGAGAATACCTTCCTAGTTAAGAGGGAGTGTTGATGTATTTGTAACTTCGGAAGATATTCACTTGTGTATTATATGTATTACATTTGTACTTTATTGTATCCCCAATGGATATGTATTATTCCTCCTATTGGAAGTGTCGTCATTTGTATTTCCAAGTGTCGCAAGTATTATTGTAAGTGTCACAACTTATATTTGATGGGTTATTAGACCACCCTAGTGGGGTCAGCCCAGTGACAAGTGGTAATGGGTTATTAGAATCTCCTAACAGAGGTCGGCCCAGTTAGAGTAAAAGGAAAGTCAAAGTAAAGTATAAATAGAGAGTGTGACTCTCTCATTTGTTCATTTACTCACTCACTGACTTCGCATTAGTGAGAGAAAGGAGGAGTGTGCACAAGTGGAGGAGCAGCTACTAGGAGAATATCTATTGTTGTGGGTTTTGATCTTTATGATCTTTGTATTGATGCTCATTCTATCTCGGAGGAAGTTGTGGGGTTTTTCACCTTATTAGTTTTCCCTGGTGAAATGCTTTGTGTCTCTTGTCTCTTGTGTTTGATATGCTGTACATGTTGTTCTCTCAGTTAAGATCCTAGATTAGATTGAATTAAATGCTGAAAAATGAACAATGTGGAGCTCAAGGACAAGTCCCAACCATGTATGATCTATATATTTCTATTTGGACCATATGATTGGCTTACCATGCCGATTAGAAATGGATGTAAATATTATGTTAGAAATTAATAAAGTGGTCCGAGATGGTTGTGTAAAGAGCACAAGAGGGGCTATGATTCTACCAAGGGGGGAGAGGAAGGGGGGCTATGGGGAAACCAAATCCTATGTTTCCATGTGTCAACCTTAGAACTCATCCAAAATATTCCATGTTCCTTAAATGAGCCAATTACCTTCTTTTGACTATTAAACCCAATCATTGAATCCACATGTGAGGTTGGTAGGAAAAGTCACTTCATGTAGTTATTGAAGCATGGGGGTTGTGATAGTTATGTCAATTATCAACAGTCCTATTTTTCTTATGTTTAGAAGCTATGACAGATGTACTTTCACCCTTACCTCATATACTTGGAGTCAACACTCTTTTGATCATTCTCTCATGCATGTTTTCTACACGACATAGGGTTTTCCATTGTTGTTCATATCCATTACGGAACTAGTGTTTAACCCATAAATTTGAATTTAAAGACAGAGTTGCATTTTTGGAAGGGCAAGGAGATGGATGTAGGTGAGCACAGAGGTTGGGAAATATATGAACATATACCCATTGATTCTGCTACTTTTAGATGCATGAGAATCCATGGATTAATGTTGTAGGAGGTTCTCCATTGTCATACAACAGGTTGGACTCTTACTGCACACACTGGTCAGCACTGTAAGTGTTGGATTCTCTAAGGGAACTGTGGATCAGTGAAGGGAAATTCCTTCCTTTTGTTGTGTGGGGCAGTTGGAAGGAGTGCCATGGTTGTGATGGCTTAGTGAGACCCCTGTAGAGCTCTGTTAGAGCTTTTGGATAAGCATAGAGAGCATAATGGGTTGTGGGATGAAGATAGAATCCCGTAGGTGTCTCCTTCGCTCTGGTGGCCACATCGCCCAGCTTAGGGGTGGCCTCTCAGCAAAATGAGTATATGATGGACAAATATCCTATGGTTGGGTGGAAAGTCATTCTTACTCATCCAATTGCTTGGATATCCTTTGTTTAAGATAATTATTATTATGTATTTGATGTCCAATATTTTTTTATATGCATGTGACAATTATGCTTGAAATTTCATGTTATGTGTGCGTAGATCAATTTTATTTCCACTGTGTGTTTTTAATTACATTTCTGCACATGCATTTTAGCTATTAAGTATTCATAATTATGGCTATGGGGCGAAATTTAAAGGCCCCGATTTAATCAATGTCCTCTCCTGCTAGTTGGATTGAGGGATGGGGATGTTACATGAATAAATTTCAGTGAAGGCACAACCCTATCTATTATGACTTGGTTGGATTATATGCTTTTGAAGACTTGCATTTGTTGAAGAATTTCAAGGCCTCATGGATATGGAAACATCTGATTTATATATTGATTTAAGTGATTTATGGGAAATACTTAAATTTACACATTTGACATACATTTCTACAAATGCAATACCCATAACACCATATTCAAATTCACTTCTTATTGCATAACTATCGATCTACTTACCATGTTCCACAACCAATTCCATAACCATAGATGTAAGATTCCATTAACTCCAATGAATATCATATATAATGTTTCCTTTTAAAAATTGCAACACTTTTTGACTTGTGAATAAGAACCTAATTAATGACAACCTTAACATTTTGCATTGATGTTTTTTCTTCTTTTATCTCAATGTTGATTTTTTTTAACAATTATAGTTGAAACCTCAACTAGACTTTCATATAGTCCAAAGTCTTACTTTTTTATGCTATATATAAATTAAATAAGCATGTATGTAATAATCAATGGTAGCAGCCTCACCAAATCATCATGAAATATTTATTATGTACAACTTGAGTGTGCCTAATGGTTAAGAACATGTGGTTCCTCCTAGGAGGTCATAGGTTCAATCCTGGAGGGGATAGGGTATGTACACCTTTGTAGACTTTAGCAGTTACATCGTTTCGTAGAGTGGAGCCCCTTATCCCACAAACAAGAGAGTGTCTTACACCAAATCGGTGTCTATCTTAGTTGTGACCTCATTCTCATTCTCATTCTCATCATCATCATCATCATTATTAAAAAAAAAATCTCTTCCATCCCAACAAACAATAATTACTTATCTTGCTCCAAAAAATAGTAAATCTCCACGTGCAAGTGAAACACTATCTACCAATAACCATTGAAATAATTATTAAAGTTTAACATCCTCATCAAATCACATTAGGAAACTCATATCTAACAAAGAATATTAGACCTACCGTATTGCAATTAGCATAACAAAAATTTGGCATAGATTGTTACACATCATGCACTTGTTAATGTGGCAACCTCCATGTGGTAGCCACCAGAATTTTGTCATTGCTTTACTATCAATTATGTGATGTCGAATTCATATTAGAACATCAATTGCACATAAATGGGTGAAAGGCATTGGTTTACAACTACCTTGATGGATAATATATTTAAATGTGTTAGAGATATTGTTTACAATAGAATTAGTTAGCTATTGGTTTGGATTTGTTGGAGGTTGTTGAGAGATTCTTTCAACCTCTATCCCCATATTTAGTATACGTTGGATCTCAGACCAACTATATAAATGTATTATATGTGAGTGTAATTGAAGAAGAAATATATATTATTTGTGTGTAGTTAGTGTGTTATGGATGCTCTTCAAAATTCTGAATTGGTATCAGAGCTTGGATGGGCTTAATTCCCTCATGGGAGTGCCCAGGATCATGGAGGGATCATGGAAGAACAGTGACTTTTAATCCTATGGAGATCTAGGATTAGTTTAGCGTAGGTGAAATTATGAATTTATGTGTGTTATGCAAGTGTGTTAGAGTGTCTGGCCACCACTTCTGTTTCTAAATCTAGATATCGAAACGAGCCATCAGTTAAAGACTTTTTTGTGATTTGGGTGAGCTAAAAATTATTCCCAATACTGTTGTGTTGGTTATGGTATGAAGCAAATCTTGGAGATTGTAGAGTTGCATATCTGAAGACACAGGATGGCAGATTGGTTGACATATATAAGGAAGGTGAAATTTCTATCCAAGATCGATCTAGTTTCAATTGCATTTGCTGCATGAAGATTTGTGTTTGGTTTTTTGGTTCAAGAAGAACACCAAGAATTGAAGCGATGACCAAACTGTGAAAGGAAGGCTTTCATATTGGACTAGCGTGGACCTCTACAATGGATTTCAATTTGTTGTTCAATAGTGTGCTCCAGGATCCAACAAACTGACAACGATAGCACCAAGAGAAAGATCTGAGGCATTTGTGGTAAAAATTGCATCAACGTTCTGCCTGAAGAACAGATCGGATTTCACGTTGAGCCATAGCCAAGTGAAGAAAAGGTGGAGCTGCATTCATGTTTCCCAGATCCGTGTGTGAAATTTGTTGTATTTATTAAGTGTGGAGTTTTATTAAATATTATTATTTGTTTGTAAAACTATATTTTGAAGAACCAAATGATGCAGAACCACAAGGAACCAGCCAATTATCGAACATACTAACATAACTAAGTTAGTTGTTCTGGATGGGATGCGGTGCTAAGAGAATCGATTGTTGATTTAGTTATGTCTACATGTGTTATATGCTTATGTGACCGGTCATGCTCCAGGAACATTAGTTACATGTTGTTCTTAATAAGGTCAAGCTGATGTGACCTGCCCTGCTCTGGGAGTGTCAGTCATAGGTTATTTTTATGTAAGGTCAAGTTGTATTATTGACTGCTGAAGAAATTTAGTATCCAGAATGCCATCTTGTATAACTGGTGAATATCGTGGAGGACCGTGTATTCACAAATGGTGGAAATTCCATAGAATGATTCAGTACAGGAGGTCAAGAAGCATCAATTTTTCAAAGTATGTCAATGATGGTCAGAAGCGGTTATATTTTAAATGAATCAACTGGGAAGCTCGGAAGTGTGATAAAGAAAAGAGCGAGAGCCATGAGATTTCAGAGTGGGTGTAAGTGCTAGTGAAGACTATATCAGACAATTGTGACATGAGACAAAGTTGTATGTGTTTTAATGTTTGTTATTTGTAATGTAAGCAATAAGAGAGGGTGTTAGAGATATTGCTTACAATAGAATTTGTTAGCTATTGGTTTGGATTTGTTGGAGGTTCTTGAGAGATTCTTTCAACCTCTATCCCCATATTTAGTATATGTTGGATCTCAGACAAACTATATAAATGTATTGTATGTGAGTGTAATTGAAGAAGAAATATATATTATTTGTGTGTAGTTAGTGTGTTATGGATGCTCTTCCAAATTCTGAGTTGGTATCGGAGCCTAAATGGGCTTAATTCCCTCACGGGAGTGCCCAGGATCATGGAAGAATAGTGACTTTTAATCGTATGGAAATCTAGGATTAGTTTAGCGTAGGTGAAATTCTGAATTTCTGTGTGTTATGCAGGTGTGTTAGAGTGTCTGGCCACCACTTTTGTTTCTATTTCGAGAGATCGAATTGAGCCATCAGTTAAAGATATCTTCGGATTTGGGTGAGATAAAAATTCTTTACTAATACTGTTGTGTTGGTTATGGTATGAAGCGAATCTTGGAGATTGTAGAGGTGCATATCTGAAGACACAGGCTGGCAGATTGGTTGACATATATAAGGAAGGTGAAATTGCTATCCAACATCGATCTAATTTCAATTGCATTTGCTGCATGGAGATTTGTGTTTGGTTTATTGGTTCAAGAAGAACACCAAGAATTGAAGCGATGACCAAACTATGAAAGGAAGGCTTTCATATTGTACTAGCGTGGACCTCTAAAATGGATTTCAATTTGTTGTTCAATAGTGTGCTCCAGGATCCAACAAACTGACAACGATAGCACCATGAGAAAGATCTGAGGCATTTGTGGTAAAAATTTCATCAACGTTCTGCGTGAAGAATCAGATCGAATTTCGCATTGAGCCATAGCCAAGTGAAGAAAAGGTGGAACTGCATTCATATTTCCCAGATCCGTGTGTGAAATTTGTTGTATTTATTAAGTGTGGAGTTTTATTAAATATTATTATTTATTTGTAAAATTATATTTTGAAGAACCAAATGATGCAGAACCACAAGGAACAGGCCAATTATCGAACATACTAACATAACTAAGTTAGTGGTTCTTGACTGGCTGCGGTGCTAAGAGAATCGATTGTTGATTTAGTTATGTCTACGTGTGTTATATGCTTATGTGATCCGTCATGCTCCAGGAACGTTAGTTACAGGTTGTTCTTAATAAGGTCAAGCTGATGTGACCTGCCGTGCTCCGGGAGTGTCAGTTATAGGTTATTGTTATGTAAGATCAAGTTGTATTAATTACTGTTGAAGAAATTCAGTATCCAGAATGCCATCCTATATAACTGGTGAATATCGTAGAGGACCGTGTATTCATAAATGGTGGAAATTCCATAGAATGATTCAGTATCGAGATTGTCCTTCGGGATGTCAAGAAGCATCAATTTTTCAAAGTATGTCAATGATGGTCAGAAGCGGTTATATTTTAAATGAATCAACTAGGAAGCTCAAAAGTGTGATGAAGAAAAGAGCGGAAGTCCTGTGATTTCAGAGTGGGTGTAAGTGCTAGTGAAGACCATATCAGACAATTGTGACATGAGACAAAGTTGTATGTGTTTTAATGTTTGTTATTTGTAATGTAAGCAATAAGGGAGGGTGTTAGAGATATTGCTTACAATAGAATTCGTTACCTATTGGTTTGGATTTGTTGGAGGTTGTTGAGAGATTCTCTCAACCTCTATCCCCATATTTAGTATACCTTGAATCTCATATCAACTATATAAATATATTGTATGCAAGTGTAATTGAAGAAGAAATATATATTATTTGTATGTAGCTAGTGTGTTATGGCTGCTCTTCCAAATTCTGAGTAAATGTCCAATAGACGATGGTGGGACATCAAAGGGACATTGACAGTGATTATATGACGTCTACGGAATATTAGCTAAAAAATATTAGCTTATGTTTAGGAAAGTAATGAGTGAACATACCTTCAATCTCCGAAACATTGATTTCAAGTAGGATTTCAAGCCCAATTTTAGCATTTGTTTCATGTCAGTACCCTTGCTAGGAAATCATTAATATGGGATATACTTAAGAAAAGAGAAAATCAAGGGCTTGAAATGTTTTGTTCAGGAAAAAACATATGAGGAATAAATTGACCACTTATGTGACAATGCCATTATATAAATGAAGTACAAGAATCTATAATGAGGATTATGGAAGCAAAAGGAAAGTGGAGAAAATGTTATTAGCAAAATGAATGAAAGATTGGTACGATGAGAAATACCTCAAGAAGCACAAAGTTTTATCTTTGATAGTGTTTTGGGATATATGTATGGTTATAAATACAATCATATTTTAAGAAAATAAAATCCCATACTTTAAATTATAGAACAATTATTATTTGTTTTTAAAGGAATTAACAAGTTCCAAAAATGAAAAGTTCAAAAAAAGATAGGAGAGTTGAAGGTACAAAAGTTGAGACCATGGCATTTATTTGATGGTTCATGATAAGGATAACCTAGATTATGTGGGTCTCAAGGAGTTATTATCCTCTCAAAATTTAAAAACAAAAATTCAGAGCAAGATTAGGGGAAGGAACCATTAACAATGTTGAATGGAAGGCTCTCGTGATCTACTATTGAAAATAGCCATGGAGAGAGGTATTACAAGCATGTAGGTGATTAGACAATTTAAGTTGGTTATTGAATGGTAAACATGATCATTTGGGATGTAGTATGTTAAGACCTAGATATTTGTGACATTACATTTCTATTATTACAATAGTATTGTCATTATTGATCGTTTAGGACCTTAATTGTAATTGTACCCTTTGTCATATATATATATATATATATATCAAGGAAACTAGTTTTAGGATCATCTTATCTCATTTTATGCATCCAATACATCGTAAAATGACATGTCCCCCTCAAAGAGGCCTCTTATTCATCTCTTTATTTCATTCTCAAGGCATTGGGTTACTTTTTCTTTGTATTATTATGTTATTTTGGAAATTTGGTGTATCACATTTGGTATGAGAGCTCCTCAATTATCTCAAATATCCTCTTACAATCCTCAATTCGATGGGAAAAGTGATATTGTGAAAATATGTCTAGAAGGGTATATTTGTTTCTTTATATCTTATAGGCAAACACAATGGGTCAAGTTACTTCCCTTTGCAGAAACGTGGTACAATGCATCCTTCCATACTACATAAAAAATGTTGCAATTTACGGAACCTTATTCCTATAATATTCCATCCATTACATCAACTTTGAAAAAAGATAAGGTTCAAGCAATGAGGAATCACATAGAACACCAACAAGAAGTTCTCCGACTATTGAAGACAAGTTAGCTATAGACCAAAATAGGATAAAACAACAAGAAAATCAACATTTCATTGAAAGGAAATTTGAAGTGGGGAATTGAGTATTTTTTTGGATACAACCATGCAAATAGATGCCCCTAAAGCATGAAAAGAAGGGGGGGGGGAAAGAACCTGATTTCTATTGTTTGTATAAAGTGTTGCAGAGGATTGGAAGTATATCTTATAAATTGGAGTTGCTACCATCTTCTTGTGATTATCCAATCTTCCATGTTTATTTCCTAAAAAAGGTTATTGGAAACAAGATCCAAGTTCACACTATTATACCATAGATTGATGAAGAAGGAAAAATCATACTAGAACCTCAAACAATCCTTCAAACATGTATCAAGAAATTGCTAAATCGAGCAATTATTGTGTACTTGTTTGAAGGAGATGGGCATGGTAAACCCTAGATATTGTGACATTGCATTTATATTGTTATATTAGTATTGTATTTATTGGTTAGCTAGGATCTTAATTGTAATTGTACCTTTTGTCTCCTATATATATGTATGTATGTATGTATGTATGTATGTGTGCATGTTTGTAAATGGGACCTAATTTTAATATCATCTCATCTCATCTTCTGCATTTGATACATTATAAAAGGAGGTTTCCCTTATAATGGGGCCTCTTATTCATCCCTTTATTTCATTATAAAGGTGTTGGGATACGTTTTTTTGCTATTTTTTTCTACTTTTGGGGATTTTTTTGAATAACATAAAATCTTATAATAAGGTATTTTTTATGTACTGAAAACATTCATGCCATTATTTGATTTGATTTATGTCTCTGACAACTACAAAGATCACAACATGGAAGTGGGCACTCAATTAATAAAGGATTTGGAATTTACTAATCCCTAAATCTACCCAAATTCCCTATCCACTTAACCCCCAACACCTCAAAAAACTATTTAGGAACATTAGGCATTGAATTGGGCCCTAAATTTGGCTCTAAATTTGGTGTTAAAGCTGGTGCTAACTCGGGCGCTAAATTAGACACTAACTTGTGTGCTAAATTAGGCACTAAATTAGGAATTAAATTAGGTGCTAATTACCGCCTACTTGTTTTGATCGGCACAAAAAAACACCAAAAATAGTGCCACCCTGATAAATAGCACCAACTTTTTAAAAAATGTGGAGAAAAATACATTAAAACAGTCGATGGAAGCAAAAAAGGGAGCTAAAAAGGAAGCTAATCACATGGATTTGTTGTAGTGTGAGCACCTAGACATGGGACCCATGTTTATGAATGATATTTTTTGACAACTTTAGCATTGAGACCTGTAATGGTATAAGGGAATGACTAATGATGTTTCAAAACTACTTCAATAATGTGTTTAATGTCCATACATGGGACCCGAGTTTATGGATGTACTTCTTGGACTAGTTCAATGTTTTGGCCAAACCATAGAGTACTTTTTCATTGTAGTAAGCATTAGTACATGGGATCCTTCTTTATCATTTTAGATCATTTATAATAGAATCAAGGGAAATTTGATTGGAAGAGGGGTGGAGCATTCGGATCTTTCCTAGGGATGTAAACAGGGTGTGAATGGAACAATAAAGTAATAATAGTGTATTTGTGGTGGTCATTCAATGTAACGTGGTATAGGTCCACTATGTCTATTATTATTAAATAGGAACCACTAGATAGTTAATTTTGAAAAAAATGTAAAGCAAGCTCATCAAAGAAGGTCCACTAGGTCATTAGAAGGTTGAATTTATAAGGGCTATTTAGTTGCATCGAGAGGCACATTTCTACATCTTGGGTGGGAGAGAAATTTCCACATGTCCCGAATATTAAATTAAATGAAAAATTTGTTTTGTCGACCATAAAAAATAAAAATGAAAAAAGTGCAAGGATCAAATTGGTTAAATCAATCTTATATAAATAAATAAAATACAAACATTGATAAAACAAAATAAAACAAATATTGGGAGAAGTGAAATTTGGGTCCACAGGTTCTGTGAAAAGCTCAATAAAAAATTCAAATTATGTTTTGTTATGCTATGTTGACTAAAAAATGTATGTAAAATTTGAATTGCATATATCTTTCTCCAATCTGCTTCCCTATTTTTGCAACACATATCTTTCCCTAGTTTTACGTGGATGTCTATGCTGAATTTTCTCGGCTTGGAAAACCACTTAATGGTAATAAAAAAACCACAATAATTATTGGTTGTTGCATATTTAATGCGATCAATCTAAATAGTGAAAACTGTAGAAAAATTCTCAATGATCTGCGGGTATTGTGACCATAGCATGTGTGTTTCAGTGTAATGTTCAGCAGGGTATTTTTTAAGGATTCTAATATTATACTTAAGTATAGTATCATAAGCGATTATTTTGGATTGAAAAAAACATGTATATAGATAGGTAGGCGAATATTAAATATGAAACATACAATTTACTACTGAAACATGTAAATTTTGGCGAATATTATGATTAAAAAACATATTTTATGTAAATATAGACGATATTAGAGACTAAAGATGGCCAAATAACAAATATATTTTTTGAAAAAAACCTCAAAAAATAGCTAATTGGCAAAAATTCGCCCCTAAAAATTACAAAACAAAGTGTTTCTCAAAACGTTGTTTATCTAAATGTTGAAACATCTTTCTCTATTGATATGTGGATTTTGTATGTTGTAGCATCCCTACTCCCCTATACACTCTTTCACATTGTATAGTGGCGTGGCAAGAATCATAGTGTATCAACACTAGGACAATTCTTAACTACATTGACTTCCAATTATTATATAAATACCCTAATTACAATTGTGCACAGTCTTAGATTTCTTTGAGAGTACAAATGTTCAAAAACAATGAAGACTTTTCCATTAAAAAGATTCGTTGTATCAATGATTAAACATACCTTTTGTTACAAAGATTCATTGTATGAATAAATATTTCTAGATATTGAACTATATGGGTGACTTTTAAATGAAATTTAGAATGCAAATATAGATCACAATTATTATATAATATGGGTAAAAAATGAGTTTTGTAAGTTTGCTCTTCACTGAGGTGAAAAAAGTGACAATTTTAAAGAACATGAATAAATATTTATGGATATTGATTATGTGGATGACTTTTAAATGAAATCCATAATGCAAATATGGATTATAATTTGAATAAAAGATCTTTGTAAAAGTGATTTTTGTAAGTTTGTTTTAATTGAAAATTTAGGCTAGGGTTTATCAAAAACATTTGAAATTTGGGTTTTTAAATTAGGGTTTTTTTTAAAGTAAAGTAGTAAAAATAATAAAGGTATTGTTAATAATATATTAAGTCACAGTTTATCAAAAACATTTAAAATTTATGTTTTTTAAATTAGGGTTTTTTAAGTAAAGTAGTTAAAATAATAAAGGTATTGTTAATAATATATAAAGTTAGGACCAAGTTCTTTGAAATGCAAACTTTTTTTTTGAATGAAAAAATGAAAGAAATGTTTGCACTTAAAGGGATTTGATTCCTCTCGAGGTTTTGTAGAAATGGAGTTACATGGGTTTATACTAGTTATTTATTAATAAGGACGGATAAATGTCCTTAGAATAAGTATCTAAATATATTGTATTGGAGCTTAGCCAATTAGTAAGTTGACCCCTCAAAAAAGAAAATGGACAAGACTAAATTGATTTCATAAAAAAATCATTATAAGTGGTTTCCCTATCTTCATTGTTTTGATATTAAATAATATATGAAAATTTATGATATATTCTTGTATTTATATTTTAGAATTAAGGATCACTAGAATGTATATAATACTAGAGGTAACACAAAGCCTTTTTGATGTATTCATTTAAATATATTATTTTGAACACTATGTAAAGAGAGGTATTTTTCATGAATTTTGTTTATATTTTTTCCATTCTAATTTATTATTAAGCTCCACATCAACACAATGCAAAAAAATTTAAAAAGAAATTAAATATTTTAACTTTTCTCCAAGGTAAAATATAATATTAAGCTTTTTCTAAAGAAAAAAATATTAAATTACTACAACAATAAATTTAGATGAATGTTTGTGTAAAAATTTCTAATTACCATATTACGTAGACAGATTTTATATAATGACACTTCCATTTTTCCTAAAGCATAAGTTTTAGGAATTATTTTTCATATATGATGATAATGATGGCAATGGTAATTATTAATGTTCAATGAGATAAAAGTTGGTTTATCGGACCTTAAAAAAAAATAATTAGCTTTCTTTAGAATTGTATTTTTCTTCAAAAAATATTTAATAGAAAAATTCCTATATCACCGTAGTTTCCATGAGTTAACAATTTAGGAAGGTCATAATTGTAGCAAATATTTTGACATTATAATCTCATGTCGGTGTACATATGAAATTCAAAGATAAAGTGATTTTCATCTTCAATCCACTTAGTGTCAAAAAGATTAAAAAAAAGTCTTACATTCAATAATGTCTTAGGAATTTCCCAACACCTTGTTCTGTGTAGCTCATGAGAGTTTCTTGTTATTTTAGTGATGTTTATTTTCTTATTTATTGTAGCTAAAACATAGAGACAATTCTAATATTGGGATTGATCTTGTTTTATCCTCTAATGTTTTTTCTAACTAGAAATTCTCCTTAAATTTAGATGTAATAATACCTTTTATATTATCGCTATTATGCAGAGTGAACTATAATTTCCTCGTCCCAAATGATTTATCTAGGGCATGTCATACTTATTCCAAACTTACTTAAGCTACATCCGGCTTTCAATAAATTCTAAAGCAATATTACACAGCCTCTTGTATCCCATGTTGTTTATCTCTTTCTTATACATTAGGAATCTAGTCATAGCCATGCACTAAATGGAAGAGAGACTCGCTTCTATGGAGAGGATAGGATTGGGTATATTGCTTATAATTATTGGATTATATGTTGCAAAAACTCTTTTGGAGTTTCTCTATCCTTCTCCATGATTCACCAAATATGTTGCAACACCAAAATTCACATCCATATAAGATAACATGAGAAACAATAATCTCTTCTTATTACAAAGCCAAATTTCTAATGAAAATTTTAAGGATCCATAATTTTCTTAAAGTATGGAAACCTTGAATTTTTTACTAATTCTTAAATTTCATACCATAAAATGTTTGGCAATATTTTTCTAAAAATATTCAAATTTCTAAGCATTTTATATACTTTATCAACAATTTGGAGTAAACTATTTTTATCTTCTGGAGATTATGTGAATCATTTTAGAAAGAAATGGAAATTGCAAATCTTTTTTTGGAAAACAAAATTAGCCCATACACCCCTGCAAAGGTTTGCTGGTTTACAACTATTTTGAAGTCCATAATAATCTCTCTGCCTTCCATTAATCCTTTTCTCAAACCTATAGTTCCATGAATATTGTGATGAAGATCCATTATTAGATAATTGTATGAAGCCACTTCCTCCAAGTTGTTGTTGTTGTACATGAAATTAGTATAAGTGATCTTTTTGTATTTGATTACCATAAAAATTGTTTTGTTAGTGTCAACAATAATATTTGTACTACAAAAAGAACCATTGATAATTTTTAGTTTCTTGTTGATATCATAGGGACTCCTCAGCATAAGAATAATATCATTAATGCAGGGAAAAAGGATTTCAAGGTCTATATGAGACAAAGTCATGTTGACACAATCTACTTCTTCAAAAACACCCTCTAGCTTGTCAATGTATATGCTGCTATGACATAGTTTTCCACATCATTTGCAAAGATGCTTACTTAGGAAAGTTTTGTATGACCTTCATCTCCTTTTCAAAATTCCTTTCCCTTCTATGGATCAATTATATTTTCCATGAATCTCAGTGGAAACCTCAAAAAACCCCATTTTTATGCACATATGCATCTTTGGAGTGTATTCTCCACATATATGCACCCTGACAATGTATAGCTTACATATTACCTTGTTTTGAGATCATATATATATATATATATATATATATATATATATATATATTCTCAGGAAAAGTGAAATTAGTTTCACGGGTTGTAACCTCCTTTTTCCCCTAAATAAGTACCATAAATTCCTTGGATGCCTCCATAGAAGTATAAAAGAGGCTAAGAATATGATTAAAAGGAGGAGAGAATACCTTTAGCATCATTACGCTGAAATTTTGTCCATTGAATCCACAACCCTAGTCCCGAGTCTGCAAAACTATTATATTTTATGGAGATATGCATTTCTAGCAGTCTTCACCTTCGATTTGGTTAGAAAAATACCATTATGTTTTATTTGTCTTGATTTGAGTGAAGCAAAGAGAATTTGTGCATGTGTGTGGCCTAGGTGGAGGAACTCAGACTCCAATTCCCAAACAGTGTCACAGCAAAGAGTAGGTGAAATTGTTCCTATTCATTGTTGTTTTATTAATATAAAGTACTTTGTTTCAAGTGCAATCAGGGTGTTAAATTCATGTTTGTTATACCTTGATAATTTAATACATTCATTTTGCAGTTAAATCTTTTATAGTTGTAGCTATTCTTCTTTAAATTTTTCTTTCCTCTTTGATTGCGAGCTCTCAAGAGCATTATTAGGTCAAATATTTGAAGAAGGGATATCCTATAAACATTGGATTACAGGTAGGTACATTTTCTTTTTGTTTCAATTCATAGTTAGTTGTTAATCTATATTTTGATTACTTATTTGGGGATTGTTAAGTTGATTTATAGGGCATCACTCTATGATGACTTCAACCTATGGTCATTAGGGGATATTCCTTGAAACATATGTACCAAAAGGGTAGGGGACAAGGGACATCCTTGCTTCAATCCTATATTACATATAATTAATTTTGACTATCCCTCGAATTTCCTAAACTTGGCAATAAAATTGTCTTACAATTTTATCACAGTAGCCCTCAACTTGAAAGGAACTTTTATCTCTTATAAACTATTTCAAAGTTTAGCTATAGAAACTATGTCAAATGCTTTTACAAAGTCAACGAAGAAATGCAAAATATTGGTTTTATTATTAAAACACTCCTTAGCAATGGTCCTAACCATAACAGGATGGTCCATAGTTGAAGGATAACTCCTATGTCCTTCTCGACCTTTAACTTTTTTTCCATGATATTCTAGACATAAGTTAATTTTGGTTCCCACAAAAATTCCATTTATCTTGGATAAAAGAGGGATAATCATAATGGCCCTATAATTATATGGATTATTTTTATATTTATTTCAAAAATAAGAATAATGAGGCTTTGTGTCTAGGGTCCAGGGAAATCCTTCTTGAATGCTAAATTCAAGATACTGTCTCTATGTATTTCAAAGAAAATACTTCTTCCTTTGTAGAAAAGGTTGAATATTATCCACAACATCAAAAGATTCGAAAATATTTTCAAAGTAGGAATTTTAGTCCCTCAAGGGAATCATATTGCTTTCTTTAGTTTTATGAATTATAATTTTCCTCTATAATTTCTTAAGATCTAGCTTAGAGAGTTGCAAAGGATTCTCTTGCTTTCTATTAATATAAAGTAATAGTACCTTGTTTCCCTTTAATTAAGGATTCGTACCAATATATCTTATCATATTTTAAGGACACATTAGATGCACCCCTAATTTACTTTTATTGAACTTCAAGTAATTTTTGTGATAAAAATTCCTTTTTATGGGGATTAAGTTCGAAATAAAGTTTAGAATTAGAGTTAAAGGTCTATGGTTAGAGTTGAGATCATTGGCATTTAATATATCAAACTTTACCATTTGATTATATATTGGAATATCAAATATCACATAATCTACTACACTACAACAAAGCCGATAAATACAAGTCATCTGGTTGGATTTTAGACACTTCATAAGACCAATAAAAACTATTAGATCTTAATAACTACATATCTTGATTAGCTCAATACTGAACAAATTCTCAACCAAGTCTTCATAGTTTCTTTTGTATCTGATAGCTAAAACAAGGTCTTCATTTAGCCATAGAGGATTAGGTTTGGAATCATTGCTTAAGCTATAGCTTGATTAGTTGTTCTTATATCTTTAAAGTCTCTTAGCAAGATGATATTTCCCTTATTTATTATACTATAAATATTTTCTTGCATTCCATTTTAAGGACAATTTGTATCTAGATTTTACTTCTTATAAAAGGAAGAATTCATAGGCACAAAATAAAATATTGCGATATAAATTTTCTTGTGAATCTTGATATGAGGAAAAATTTCCATTTTTATGTAATAAGATATGCCTTTGAACCTTCTATTATGCATTATTCCATATTCACGACAAGAAAAATACTTCTATGTTAGGGACCTTATATTCTTCAAGCTCACATGTTTCAACAAACAACTCTTAACAAGGGACTTTTGCTCCATGGAAAGCACGCTAATTACAATAGAATATTCAAAGTCTACCAAATTCATATTTAGTTTTATCTTTATTCTTTATATCCCTAAAAATAGTTTTTGTATTCCTAATTATTTACTTTCTTTCATTCCTACTTTTTTTACCTTTTGAACTTCCTTTCTTAATTTTGCTTGGTTTTCTTGGAATGAAAATTTCATGCATAAATGTCCCTAATCCTTTTATATATGAATGAGTAAGTGTAATTACACAACACACTTAATCCTTTTACAATTCCAATTCTCACCTACATTGTCTACACCTAATCATTTTATGTTTTTAAATATTTTCAAAATTACTAATACAATAAATATTGCAAAAGTCAAACATGATGTAATAAATAATGTTAAAGTAAAATAAAAATGGTAAATGTGAAAAAATTGTGTTTGGATATGAATCTTATTTTTCACTCTAGATCAATATAAGAGCCTATTTTAGACTAGAACAACCACTTAATTTGTGGCTAGGAAACCTATCATAATCTCGTTGGGTTTGTGCTGGAAACAATAACCACACTCATACTTTTTTTTATCTGAATTCTTTTCATTATCAGAGGGAAAAGGAGTATGAATTCTTCACTTATGTGGTTGTGGTTGGCACCATAGTAGCATAATTTGAGTAAGAATATAGATACCAATACGATTCAATACGGAAAAAATTCGTAATGAAAAATTCTAGTTCGAATGAAATGTAGTAGATTGCTTATATATAATACTTTTAATCAAATATTCACAAATATAGCATAAATGTACATATACATCAATATAATAAAATCAAACATATTTAAAAAAAAAAAAATCAACAAACTTGATATGGTGAGACAACACCTAGTTATTAATAATTATTTTAATAAGAAAGTATGAAATTGAATGGTATTTTTGTTTTACAGTGTTTAAATAATTCAATTTTGGATTTTTTAAATTGGTTTTCAAAATTTAACTCGACATTAGTAAGAATCGGTATCATATTACACCTACACCGAATATTCGATGAATTTAAATTTGTTCCGAATTTTTGTAGATGAACTACCGATATGGCTGAATTATGCTACTATGGTTGGAACTACTAATGATTTATCTATCAATATGTGCAATGTAGGAAAACTACACCAATGTTCCATGGGATTCCCAACTCGTATTAGCAGTAAAAATAACTTACACTTATCTGTCATTGGATGACTAGGTCGAACCGTACATCATGAACTTCTATAATTAGACTAGTGTCACCTCCTATGGGGAGAATCGATGGAATGTAGTGGATCTGTATTTTCAAAACAAGACCCTCTCTGGTTCAATACCATCGGAATTGAATGATCTCCACCAATTGGCATAAAGTAGTTTGTCAAAAGAAATTGTTATAGAATCAATAAGATTATTCTTACAAACCATAATATCATTGAGTGTTCATACCGGTAAACATTAATTCATTCAAAACTAAACGGGCTACAAGAAATAGACTTATTCGTATTACAACCACTACCTCAATCACAACAAACTATGTCAATCACAAGGTGGGTTGTCAGAGAAAATTTGTATAAAACCAGTCAAAATATTCTTGCAAACCTAGGTTTCCATTCCACTTGCAACCAACAATGTGAAAGATTCGTTGCAGTAGAGTGAAGAATTCTTTGGAGTTGTCATTGTTTCTATCTTTTCAAGGCCACTTCAAAATGGGATTAACCTACGATCATTACGTTCTCGTCTAACCACCAAAGAATGAACGGTTGATCCCTCACTCCTTGCATCTAACCAAGGCCCCATGAATGGTTGCTCAAAAATACAGCAACAACTAATCCTTAACAATTATCTGCATTTGTTAAGCTTCTTAACCAATAAGACTACCATGAACCCTCCTCAATTTTTGGAATTCTGGAGATCGACCTCCATCCCCAAAAGTAGAAAGAATAACATCGTTGGGTGTTATTCTAACACATATCACCGTAATAAATCCATAGTTATATCTAGCCATCTTGGGAATTAGTATTCCAGTGAAACATAACTTGAAATTTGATATTAAGGTTCTAAGATTCTCTCATATTTTCATATTTTAACTTAATTCGCTCATTTAAACATTCAATAATGCATATAAAATGATTAAAACTTAAAAATTAATAAACCTTAAAAAACCTTTAAACATCTTAATTAAAAATAATAATAAAATTGCAACTCTTTTATTTATATATATATACTGAGAAACACATTAAAAGAATGAAATCCAATGCAAGATTATTATGGAATTGTAACTTTGAAAACACTTGTATGATTCACTACAACTATGTACTTCAATTTTATGAGCAACATATTAAAAGAGAAATCCAAGACGTGTTTATAAAGAAAAGAACATTGGTTTTAGAAGAAAATATAAAGTGAGATAGTGAGCATTTTGTCACCGTAAGGTTATGTAATCTCCATGATTTATTAATCGTGATGGTTAAATGGACAAATCCACCTTTCCGTGAACTTCTCAAAGTTATGTTCCATCAAATGATATGGCTCTAGTTAACAAAGTTATGTTCTATGGCTCTAATTTCCATATAGCAGTAGTTAATTTTTCATCCTATATAGTATCCTTAACTCGTTAGTAAAGTATTACATATTCCAAAAGCTGGATAAATAGTAACTATTGAAATCCACAATCATTATTGTGACGAAATTGTAGGAGTTATTTCTCGTCGAAGGATACTTACATCAATCATTGCAAATTATATTGTTAAATCGTTTTGAGGTTTTTGTTTGTAATGTTACATATATCATATTTTATTGAATTTTATCCAATCAAGCAAATATAATTTATGAAGAATTTCGAGATTGATCATAAGCTCTGTAATGCTCACGCTTTTGAGTGGCTAAATTCTTTTCTCAATAGAGTGGAGTAATGAGTTTTTAAGGTGAGAAGACAAATTATATTCGAAATTTGATAATAAGATTTTAAAAAAAATTGGCAATAGACAAAATTTTAAGGATTTATAATTTTCTCAAAGTGTAGAAATCTCAGTCAATCTTACTAATTCTTACATTTGCAACCATAAAATGTTTGGCTATTTAAAAAAAAAAAATTCAAATTTGGAGGAATTTAAGATGAGTTACTAATTGGAATGGAAACAAACTTAATCTTTATGATTTAATAGTTGAAATGTTCAAATGGGTTGGCAACCAACAACATTTATTAAATATTTTAACTATGTAAAATATATAAGGATTAAATGATAGTGTATGTATTTTTATGAGATATACATTAAAGTAATTAAATTCAAGATGAGTTATTGATCGGAATAAAAGAAGCGTAATCCTTATGATTTAACAGTTGAAATGGTCACATGAATAAGTCTAATTTCGACAAATATATATTCAATCAAACTATATGTAATATAAAGTATCTTGAGTATTATACATGAATATTTTTTTCAAATAATTTATTTTCTTTTATATATTAAATATTGAATATAAAACAAAAATAGCAAAGGCACTTACCCATTCTTAACATTTTTGCTTTTATATCTCAACTTCGTGCGGACGAAAAAAAAGTTAATAGCACACAGCCTTGGACCTTGGAATTTGACATTCCACAAAATGGTTTTGCATTTTATAGGTGACTTCAAATTCAAGCATTTGATACGTAATTTGAAATTCAAGATTTAGAAGGTGATAGGAATAAAGTTAATACAATAGCTCTTAACATTTATATAGTTTATTAACATGTCAATGTTATTGTCTATATAGTATAATAAATTTGTTTGGTAAATATTAAGTCATAGGTTGAATATTTTGCATCGTTTTTATGGAATTTGTAAAAGGTGGTAAAAGTACTAAAAAATAACACTATGTAGAGAACAAAAAATGAAAGATATAGTCGAATATGGAATAAGAAGTTCGAATAGACTATCATGTTTTTAAGGTTACCAAGTCGTTAAATTTCAAAGCTAAGCCAAACTAAAGAGATTGATGTGCTCACCACCCTAAAATAATGTCATGATAGAGTCTCTCATGACCCATTCAAATGACCCACTTCGCAACCTAAATTAGGCATAATATTCTAGAAGATAGTGGGGAATCTCATATTGAATCAAATGTATGCACACAAATTCAACTTATTGATATGAAAACAAGGGGATTATATCCCACTTATTTCACCAACATTGATCCTTTGTGGAAATCAATTTTGGTTCTATGTTCTTAGACTTATGTAGTATTCTGTCTCCTCCAAATGGCTATGATATCTATGTTCTTGAGTGCAACTTGCACATCACAACAACCTAATAATGTTAATATCAATACAGGCTATACAAATACCTGTCTTCGGTGCAACTCCTTTCACGTTGATATCCAATTTCAAACTAGATGTGTCAAGTTTATTAAGATTGATACATTGTCATGGTTTAGTGTGTGTTTTGTTCTCATTGCAGTGCTTTGTTTCCAAGACAATACGAATATAAGAAGAAGCTATTATAAATGTTTTTTTTACCCAATGTCCAAAATTCCCATCAATTAAATGAAAGCATAATTATATTTATCCTTGTCAAATCATAATGATATAAATCCTTCAATGAAACATTAAATTCAATTAAAATGATATAAATCTTTCAAGGAAATATTATTCAATTCAAATTTGTGTGCTTTCCATTTTAAATGTCAAACATTAGTTGTATTTGAAATCTTTATACCTTGAAGATTGGTTACTCGTTAAAGAATTAATCTCTAATTCAAAAATTCAACACCAATAATAAAACATATTTATATTGTCTATTATTTAAATCATATATTTGATATGGTAATTATTCTAAACATATATGAAAGGAAAGGAAACTATTGAAAACCATTAATGAAATGGATTATAAATAATTTTTTTATAGATAATTAGCAATTCATTTAACAAACATTAACACATTCATTAATTGAATTCTCCTCAAACTTATTGGAATTCCATGGAATGGAATTATTAAACACCGCTTTTATATGATGTAGAGATCAAAATTTAAAAAAAAAAATATTTCATTTCCAACATATCTTAATTTCCAAAGGAGTATTTCATTTCCAACCATTGCCCAAAAAGATATTTTAATATCACTATTATTTGAATTTGTGAAAAGGTGGTGGATGAGAAAAATTTACTCGATTCTTAGCACATGTCACCATGATATGTCCAAACAAGTAAGAGTCAAGAATGTCGATTCAATGAGATTATGTTAACAAATGGTTTGTAAAGATTCTTCATTGGCATAAATTCCACATTTGACTACTTTGTGAGATATCAATGTCCCTCCCATACATCAATATCCATTCGTATGACCAAGAAGAGTCATGCGCTCTGAAGGAAGAAATGACAAACCAACACCATGTCGGTACACCTTGTATGATTTATGTGTGCTCTCAAACAACTATTAAATGTAAGTGTGTGCTGTCAAACAACTACCAAATGTGAGTGTATGGCATCTTAGGATACAACATTGCTACAAAGGTTCAACAAATATCAACATATGTCAAAGGAATAAATTCAATTTCATTACCCAATTCACTTCAACACTCATAAGATTGAAAAATCATAAATAGAAATCAACTATATTAACTTCAACATTCATAAGATTGAAAAACCATAAATAGAAATCAACTATATTAACACAACATCTCAATAATGGATGCCATTGACTTCATAATTCAAACTAGAATGGATGGTGGTCATTCTTGCCACGATTCATAATTTATTATTGGAAAATAAAATTTTGAGTGAAGTAGAGTTATGGTTATGAATGGATCCTATAATCATTAAGATAAATATAGTTATAAATTAGAAATGAATAAGAGAAATATATTGAGCATATATAATATCTCATTGTACATAACACCAAATGATTTTACCTTAGAAAGGAAAATGGAGAAATGAACATTTGAATGGTTTTTTAGTCTAATTTTGGTAATATATAGTTACAATGTAGTTGTCCTTCTGTCCATCCTCCCTCTTTGGCCAAGAAACTCTTTGAAAGTCAAGTTACAATAAGATAAAGTGCAGTTGGGTTTAATAGAAACAACAAGAATGCAACCTTTTAATTACCATTCCTCTCTCTTTGATTTTTATTTTCCTCCTTTCATTTAATTATTTTATTTCTTTTAATTTTACGTTACTTATATTGTATTTTATGTTTTTTCTAATCTTTAATAACTATTGAATAACATTTACATCTACTAATTCTTTCAATCATTGACTGGTTTGGATCCATGTTGAATCCTTTGTCACCCAATTTTTGGAATTCTATACATGTGTTTGAGATCATGAAAAAGGAATTGTTAATTTTATTAAACTATTATGTGCAAAACCACAAAGCTAGTTTGTCTATAAATTCATTTTTCAATCTAACATATAATGTTAAAACTCTTTCATGAAATACAATAGCCAAATAAAATTAATCGGAGTCATAATTTGACAAAGCTAGTTTGGTTATAAAGTCATTTTTCAATGTAAGCTATGATGTTAGAACTCATTCATGAAATACAATAGCCGAATAAAATTAATGGAAGTAATAATTTGACAAAGTGAGTTTGGTTATAAAGTCATTTTTCAATGTGACCTATGATGTTAGAAGTCATTCATAAAATACAATAACCCAATAAAATTAATGGGTCATAATTTGACAAAGCTAATTTGGCTATAAAGTCATTTTTCAATGTAACATATGGTGTTAGAACTCATTCATGAAATACAATAGCGTGAAATAAAGTTAATGGGAATCATAATTTGAGACCTAATTAATTATCTTAGAGAATTTTTATGAATTTTGCTTTAGTGTTATTACTCAAATAAGGTAGAATCAACTATATGAATTAATTTGGAAATAAATTAAATAATAAATTTTTATAATAATTAGAAATTAAAATATCGACAAGTTAAATGGGGATTTCTTTTCTTATATGTAAAGTTTTTGGTGTCTAAATAAGTTATGATTTTAAAAATATATTATTATTATAGTGCTTATTCATATTTATGAGAAGAAGTTTTTGAAAATGATTGTATATCATTATATGTTTATATGTTTGATATAAATCGTGATTAAATTGTTACTAGTATTATCCATATTATCTTAAGGATTGCATATGTTACAAAAATGTTAAGTAAATTATTATTGAGAGGATGATGTAGACATACTACTAATTATAAGGTAACTTTTGTATGAAAATATTATTTTATAAAAATTAGAAAATGAACATTATATAGAAAAATATGATACATATTATAAAAATATCAAAAAAATTATTGTAAAGATGATTATGTAAAAATACCACCAATTATGAAGTAGCTTTTGTATGAAGATATTATTTTATAAAAAAAATAAAATGAATACTATATAGAATTAAAAAATGGGGTAGAGATATTGTAATAGTTCTATTGTAAAGTTATACATATTATTTATAAGAAAACTAACCGATTAAAATAAAGTTAAACATATTATTTATAAAATAACTAATTAACTAGAATCGTTAACAATAATGGCATTGCAGTTTATATATTCTTTGCCCAATTCTGATTATGAAGACACATAAAGTGGAAGGAAAGAGACTTCAGTCTTGTGCAACAACGTAGATTTGAATTTATTATTGTATCTATATCAAAATCTTGTTATAAACCTATAATAGAAGTGTTGAATGGAAGGAGGATGACATGACATCAATGTTAAATGAAATGTTAGATAGAAGTATATGCAAGACTTATATTGGTTGTTAGTTTGGGAGTTGTTGTGAAGTTTTGGAGAAGAGTTAGAAGAGTTAGAAAAGTTAGAGAATGTTACATATATATTGTAATATGGGTTAAGGAGATTCTCAAGAGTTCAGTGAATTTATGATAAAAATGAATGTGTTATGGTTGAGTGGTTATGAAATTCTAAAATGATAAAATAGAGGATAAATGAGTATGACAAAGTTGTTGAATATGAACCAACAAGTATAAATAAGAAAATCAGCATTGCTAAAATAAGAATAAATTCTCATGAGTTTCATAGTGAAACAAGGTGCTAAACAATTCATAAAACATCTTGGGATGAAAGAATTTGTCAGCTTGTGACACTAAAATGGTTGAATATGAAAATGAATTTCACTTGGAATGTTCCATGTACAACCAAATTAAATCATAAATTCAAAATATTTTCTATTACATTGACCTTCCTAACCTTTTAACTTGTCATAATTATGATAATCTAGGAATGGTTCTCTTAAATATTTTCCAAAAAAAAATAAAAATCTAAAGAAAACAAATTGATTCTTTACCTTTTTAATTATTATGAATATGGATTAGAATTTAACATAGAAAGTGAAGTTGCAACCATAAAGTAGTGAGAAGTATTAATTTTCATGATTATTGCAATATTAATATTTATGTAGATAATGAATAGAATGCAATAGTTGAGGATGAAAAGGATAAGGAAGAGAAAATTAAGGAAGAGAAAAGTGATGAAGATACTGGAAATGTTGAGGAAACTTTGCAATGTTTATGGTTTTAATTTATCTAATTTGTTTAGCTTTATATATATGTTGTTCTAAATACTTTAAATCTAATTTGAGCTCACATGTTATTTTTCATAATATTTTTTTATTTTTTTATAAAGGACATGTGTTAGCTATAAAATGAGCATGGAAGGAGTCACACATCTCCCCCTACTAGTTACACATCTCCCCATCGTCTTCGACAATGATTTCACCAAAAGAGTATGAGCCCTATGTTATTTCCTTGATGATTTTATTATAGTTATGAAATTCTTTAAAGATGAAGATGATAAAGATGAGAAACTATCTACAAGAAATTGTATATAATGAATGTGGAATAAGAGAAAGAAGAAAAAGAAAAAGAAAAAGAATAAGATATATCCATCATTTTTTATTTTACTACAGGAAAAATGTTAATATATTTCCAATCAAGAGATAGTTGCTTAAAATGAAAATCCTATTTACAAAAATTAAACACATATTCTATTATAATTTGGCTAATCTAAAAAATCTTATCTTACCTGGAAGTGAAGCATCATACAATGGAGTCTATAAATATGTTTCATAACTCATCATTGTGAAAATTAAAGCGAACTATGAACTTTCAACTTGAATTAAAATACACACATACACTCAAAATTTATTAACCATATTTTTATCATTATAGCATACCCCTCAACTTTGACACACACAGAGCCAAATGTGTTCCTGCAACACTCTCTCTCTCTCAAAGCCAAGTGTGTTCCTGTACCCCTAAAGCAGGCAACATACGGTCTCTTAGTGCAAGAACATTTCAACATTAAATTGGTAATCAATTTGGGTCCTCCAAACACCGAATTCCATCTTGAGAACACACACAGCCAAGTGTGTTCCTGCAACTCTAAGGCTGGCAACATATGGTCTCTTAGTGCAAGACCATGTCAACATTAAATTGGCAATCAATTCACATTCTCCAAACATCAAATTCCATCTTGAACCAAGGATACATCTCAACGAAAAAAAATTGTTGTTAGCTTTGGTATGCTCCAACAGCTTCAAACTCATTTAGACAGCATCACACAAGGCATCCCTTGCAGAATAAATATCACAATGTGCCTTACACAGCTTGTTGCATTCATAATTGCTTGTTTCAACTCTAAGGCAGCAAACATACGGTCTCTTAGTGCAAGACCATGTCAGCATTAAATTGGCAATCAATTCGCATCGTCCAAACACCGAATTCCATCTTGAACCAAGCATACATCTCAACGAATTAAATTGGCAATCAATTCGCATCGTCCAAACACCGAATTCCTTCTTGAACCAAGCATACATCTCAACGAAAACATACGGTTGGTATCTTCGGGATTCTCCAACAGCTTCAATCTCATTTAGATAGCATCACACAAAGCATTCCTTTATCAATAAATCTTACAATGTGTACAAAGCATCCCTTGCTCAACAAATCTTACAATGTGCCTTACACAGGTTGCTGCATTCATAATTGCTTCCAGATTTGTTTAGTTCAAGCCCCTAATAGAAACATTGTAAATCCTCCAATCATTTATTAAGGCTTGTTTTGTATCTTGACAAAAGGTTTGAGACAGCATCACACAGGCATCCCTGGCTCAATAAGTCTCACAATGTTCGTTACACAGCTTGTTGCATTCACAATTGCCTCCAGATTTGTTTAATTATGGCCACCAATTGAATCATTGTAAATCACTCAATCAAATAATGAAGAATTTTTTGGTATGTTGATAAAAATTTTGAGACATCACACATGAATTTCTGTCTGAATAAATCTCTCCAGATTCTAAATATTTTAAATATAATTTGAGCAGACATGTTATTTTTTATAATATTTTATTATTTTTTATAAAAGACACGTGCTAGCTATAAAATGAGCGTGGAAAGAGTTATACATCTAGGGGAGTTACACATCTCCCCATACTGTAAACAATGATTTCACCAAAAGAATATGTGCCCTATGTTATTTCCTTGATGATTTTATTATAGTTATGAAATTCTTTGAAAATGAAAATGATAAGGATGAGAAACTATCTACAGGAAATTGTATATAATGAATGTGGAATAAGAGAAAGAAGAAAAAGAAAAAAAAAAGATATATCCATATTTTTTATTTTACTACAAGAAAAATGTTAATATATTTCCAACCAAAAGATAGTTGCTTAACGTGAAAATCCTATTTACAAAAATTAAACACATATTCTATTATCCTTTGGCTAATCTAAAAAATCTTATCTTACTTCGAAGTGAAACATCATACAATACAATGGAGTATACCAAGTCTATATATATGTTTCATAAGTCATTATTGTGAAAATTAATGCGAACTGTGAACTTTCAACTTGAATTAAAATACACACCTACACTCAAAATTTATTAACCATATTTTTATCATTATAACATACCCCTCAACTTTGACACACACAGAGCCAAGTGTGTTCCTGCAACTCTCTCTCTCTCTCAAAGCAAAGTGTGTTCCTGCACCTCTAAGGCAGGCAACATACGGTCTCTTAGTGCAAGAACATTTCAACATTAAATTGGTAATCAATTTGGGTCCTCCAAACACCAAATTCCATCTTGAGAACACACACAGCCAAGTGTGTTCCTGCAACTCTAACGCAGGCAACATACGGTCTCTTAGTGCAAGACCATGTCAACATTAAATTGGCAATCAATTCGCATTCTCCAAACATCGAATTCTATCTTGAACCAAGCATACATCGCAACGAAAAAAAATTGTTGTTAGATTTGGGATGCTCCAACAGCTTCAATCTCGTTTAGACAGCATCACACAAGGCATCCCTTACACAATAAATCCCACAATGTGCCTTACACAACTTGTTGCATTCATAATTGCTTCTTGCAACTCTAAGGCAGCCAACATGCGGTCTCTTAGTGCAAGACCATGTCAGCATTAAATTGGCAATCAATTCGGATCGTCCAAACACCGAATTCCATCTTGAACCAAGCATACATCTCAACGAAAACAAATTGTTGGTATCTTTGGGATGCTCCAACAGCTTCAATCTCATTTAGAGAGCATCACACAAAGCATCCCTTGCTCAATAAATCTTACAATGTGCCTGACACAGGTTGTTGCATTCATAATTGCTTCCAGATTTGTTTAGTTCAAGGCCCTAATAGAAACATTGTAAATCCTCCAATCAAATCATTAAGGTTTGTTGTATATCTTGAGAAAAGGTTTGAGACAGCATCACACAAGCATCCCTGGCTCAATAAGTCTCACAATGTTCCTTACACAGCTTGTTGCATTCACAATTGCCTCCAGATTTGTTTAATTATGCCCACCAATTGAATCATTGTAAATCACCCAATCAAATAATGAAGATTTGTTTCGTATGTTGACAAAATTTTTGAGACAACATCACACCTGAATTCCTGTCTGAATAAATCTCTCAATGTGCCTTACACAGCTGGTTTGATTCACAATTTCTTCCAGATTTGCCTAGCTCAAGCCACCAATTGAATCATTGGAAATAACCCAATCAAATTATGAAGGCCTGTTATGTATTTTGACAAAAGGTTTGAGACAGCATCACAGAAGCATCCCTTGCTCAATAAATCTCACAACGGTCCTTACACAGTTTGTTGCATTCACAATTGTTTCCAGATTTGTTTAGTTCAAGCGGCCAATTGAATCATTGTAAATCACCCAGTAAAGTCATGAAGGCTTGTTTCGTATGCTGAGAAAAGGTTTGAGACAGCATCACACAATACTCCCTGGTTCAATAAATCTCACAATGGGTCTTACACAGTTTGTTGCATTCACAATTGTTTCCAGAGTTGTTTAGTTCAAGTGACCAATTGATCATTGTAAATCACCCAGTCAAGTCATGAAGGCTTGTTTCGTATGCTGAGAAAAGGTTTGAGACAGCATCACACAAGAATCCCTGGCTCATTAAATCTAACAATGTGCCTTACACAGCTTGTGAAATTAACAACTGCTTCCAGATTTGTTTAGTTCAAGCAGCGAATTGAATCATTGTAAATCAACCAATCAAATTATCAAAATTTGTTTTGTAGTTTGACAAAAAGTTTGAGAGAGCATAATACAAGGTTCACAATGTGCTGAGACATAGACAACTGGTTGTAGATAATTTATTCATGACATTTAACTTGCAGTTAACTTGTGACTTATAATGTTCATGGCACCTAAAACCTAACTTGCAACCTGTGTTCACTTACAGTGTTCACCTAAATTAAGGACTATGTTCACTTACAGTGTTCACCTAAATTAAGGACCATGCTAATTGATGTAGGAGATTCCATGTACTCTATAAGATCTGTACAGATCAACAGTCAACAATTGTACACGGACATCCAATTCAACTATCGATAGCTGCCATCGTTGACAAGAAGCTTGCTTCTTCATCATCCTCAGCAGCGTTCACAGCGCATCCAAACTTTTGAAAACAATATCTCCTTGATTATTTGTCACAACCGAAACATAGCTCACTGCATGCTACAAGAACTGTGCTATACTTCAACAAATCTATCATTAAGAGACATTAATTCCAGCGGACACTGTAATCCATATAAAAGTAGAGGTCTCTATGCATCGTCCAACAAAAATAAGAAGAGCGTATCCTAATGCAATATCAATAGCAATAGCACAAAGCCTTCTCCTGCATATATTCAATGATTTCAAGCATTGACCTCCCTATAAATGGTTTCTCACCCTGCCATACGACAGAACGCTCTAACTCAACCAATCCTAACACGGCCATGATTTTCCACTGACATTTTGTCTACAGGAACATGCTCTCATCGGCATTATGAGAGCCCAGCCCCTCATAACTAATGCATAACTACCGCCCAACACAGCTTATAAGGTATTTCCAAGGCAAAAATCTTGCGGCTGGATCGGGTTGCATTCTAGGACATAATCACAACACCAAATCAATAAATCTCAACTGTAGATCTAACCACTAGCAACTCCAATTACTAGCATTTTACATTTTTAGAAAAAAATCCTGGTATTTTATTGTTTTTAATAAAATATCCGTTCCTAATTCTAGATGGTAAGGAGCTTCTGGAGATTGATGGCGTCGCTCACAAATTTCAAAGATGCAAAATGTTCGTCATGGATAATTTGACCGTGATCAATAATTATTACTTTCAGTAAAAGAGGCAATTCCTCAAAATTTTTGAATATATGCTTAAAACCGTTCGGAAACAACCACAGTACAATAATGACCGCATATGATTCCAATAAGCAGGCACATGCCAGTCACAATACACTCCATGCTGTTGTCTGGTACGAATAACAATACACCACGATAACTTTAGGGATCTGCAGCCTTCCAAAACTTTAGGGTTTGGCATTTTGAGACTGCCAGCAATGCCATAGTTGGGTCTGTCAAGTAATAAAGCTGACTGGGAATGGTTGCTTATATGTAATGAGATGTTTAATGCGGAATTCTTTGATGAAGTTCGATTATGCTGGTATACACATTATTGTATATCTTGGTTAAATTTTTTATTGAATATAATTTGTTTAATTAGTTTGCAGATAAATATTTCGGGACTTGCACTTAAGAATAATTTTTTAAGGAGGAAAACACCGTGTAGACGCGTTCAAACTGTACAACTTTTTTATATTGTAAAATTAACCATTCAACTCATTGGATACAACATTTATATTGTAAAATTAACCATTCAACACATAATTCTTAATATAGTACTGTTTATATTTTTAACATTACATTAATATCTATTAAGTTTGTAATTTTATTAAAAACGATGAAAAATAAATAATTACAAAGTAGATATCAAAAGATGCATACCTTGTCCCATACATCATTGAGATGAAGTGGCTGTAAAACCATTTGATGGCATGATGTCGAATCAAACCTTGGTTGTTATTATAAATCCAAGTTCAAGATAATGACCACCTACGGAAGTTTGAAACAAATGGAAGACAAAACATTAGTCTAATAGTTATTCGATATTGAATTTGCTACTTCACAATCTGGGCATACCCATATTTTTCAGAGTTCAAAATTCCATATGTTGTTGATAGTTATGATGATCGATATAAAAATATATGAAATAAGAAAATTGAATAAACAAAATAAAAATGATATGAAATAAGAGAATGGAAAAAAACAAAATAAAAAGGAAAAACTGAAAAAATTATATAATTTTAAGGATATTAATTCAATTAATTTGAAAAAATTTAAACTTAATTTCAATTAAAAAAAAAATTGCATCTAAAAATCATACATTTAAGATATACATTTAAAATAAAAAATAAAATATAAGACATAATATTTTAATAAATAATAAAATGGTAATTAAATTAAATGCACATATTTTTATAATACAAAACATTATATGATTTTACATAATTCACTTCAAAGAAGAATGGAAGACAAGACATTTATTACATAAAATGCAACCACATATCCCAATCTTGAAGCAATTAAATGATATAAGAAATTAGTAATTGCAACCAAAGAAAAAGGTTTACATATTAGTATGGTGGATAGAAAGAGTCTATAAGAATTTGGATGAAAGGTATAGCTATATATGTGGTCATTTTGATAATGTAATTTTGTATTTATGGGTTTTATTCACATTTTTAAAAAATATATATAAGTTGAAATTTCAAAAGAATATAAATTAAAGTTAAACTTTGTCTTAGAAGTTTCTAAGTTATTATATTAAAACAAATTTCAAGATATAAAAATCATTGCTAAAAGGAAAAATTGATACTTAAGATCATTAATGTGAAACTATCCATTGGAAGGACACCCACTTCAATAGGGATGTAACTCACTATATTAAAACAAATTTCAAGGTATAAAGATCATTGCTAAAAGGAAAAATTGATACTCAAGATCATTAATGTGAAGCTACCGAATGGAAGGACATTCACACATAATCTTCAATAGGGATTTGATGGCTCATAAGAACCTAGGGATGACTATGTGGGGTGAAGGTGGGATTATGATTGCAAATGGAGGAATTTGTAAATGCATTCTGTCGAGACTATTGGAAAGTTTTATATGTCTAGGAATTTTGGGTGTTTTTTATATAGGGATGATTTTTAGAAATGAGGTGATACAACATCTATGGGGTCTTCTTCATCACTTCCAATAGGGGAATTGAAGTTTGGCGGATGACCCCATGCTGATTTTGATCTTGGTGTCATCAACAAGAATATTTACCACATTGAACTACACCCACCAAGAAGAAAATAGTGAGGAAATAGGTGTATACAAAAAAAAGGGGGAACATATAGACACTTTGGAACATGTTCCCATTATGGCATAATTGATATTAAGAAAGCATGGAGCATGTGGCCATTGTGGCATAATTGATATTAAGAAAGTATTGAGAAGAAATGAGGCCCGTATAGCAAGAAATCAGGTCTACAATTAGTAATATTGAATCAACATAGGTTCCAACTTCAACTTGTTTAAGGGGAAGTCTCAAATTAAGGCATTTGGTCATTGCGATAACAAGTACATAGTCAACATGAGGATATCAATGGGTTCAATCCTCAAAGAACACAAGGAAGAGAAAACATTCAATAGGGAAATGAAGATGTAAAGATGGACCCAAAATATGATGAATCCAATCAAGAAGACCACAATTGGCATGCATTTAATTAATCTCATTTTCATATAATTTTTTTACTATGTCCATTTTTCTCTTAAAATACTTTATACATATATATTTCCACTAAAAAAATTTAATCATTTTATATTACTAAGTTGGACAATTCATCTACAACACCTTATAATATTAAAAACATATGTTCTAAAATAAAATGTTCACGTGTACTAATATTTAACAAGAGAATATATATTGTCCAATCTTGCAAGAATGGTCACTTTTTATGAGCCTCCTTCTACATAGAAAACTAGTTCGAACCCCATAATGTAGCAGGGGAGAGACACTTAAAATCTAGCGATTATAAGGGTTGGTGTGGCCCTCGATGGGTGCAATACCTTAGCGATTTTGATGGCTTAGATGCCACTAGGTCACGGTTTCTTAGACCACAAACTAGTCTCCGAAAAGATGAACAAACTAAAAAAAACAAGAGAATATATATTAGTTCACAAAAAAAAATTAAGAATAAACATATATGATATTGTGGAAAAATATTTAACAAATTAATAATCAAGACAAGTGTAACAACAATTAATATGCACTAATATTTAGCATGTAATTAACACAGAATAGTGGAAAACAAACAAAACATTCTATAAATCAATGTACCTTAAAAAAGTTAGTAGTAAGGTGGTTTCTTTACAATTTTAGTTCTATGTTTGAAAACATTTAAGAGAAGTATCTTAAATCACCATAGTTGTGATGAGTTAAAATTTTAGGAAGGTTGGTATTGTAGCAGGATCTTCTATTAGTGTGAGAAAGATGACAAATTCTTTCATCCCATGGCATTTTAGGAATTGTTGAGCACCTAGTTTCACTATGGAGCTAGTGAGAGTTTGTTCTTATTTAACAATATTGATTTTCATCTTTATGCCAGTTAAAATTGAGAGGTACTTTTGATCTTCTAGATTAGGGTTGATCATCTCCTTCTAATATCTTCATTTTCTCTTATCCTCTAACCCTTAATCACACCACATCTTCTTTTTAAATTTAGATGTAATAAGAATTTTAATATTATCATTGTTTTGCAAATTGATCTCTTCTTTAGCTCCTCAAAGATTTAACGAAGGATTGACATCTTTATTGCAACCTCGCTCAATTTATACTGACTAGAGCATTAAACCTTTAATTTCAAGATTATATATTATAAAGCAATTTTCAATTTTATCTATCCTTCTCGATGATTCTCTAGATATGTTGCAACCCCAAACTTCACATGGATATAAGATGATAGGGGTGATGAGAGACTCAAAGAGTAGATTCTTCCTATCCCAAAGCCAGAGGTTTGTTGATTTACAACTTTTTTCAAGTCCATAGTAAGGCTTCTAGCATCCATTAATCATTTTCTCAATTCTATAGTTCAAATTAAGCTTATGATGAAGATCTACTCTGAGGTGTTTGTATGAATTCACTTCCTCCAAGTTACTATTGCCATGCATGAAATTATCGAAAGCGATGTTTTGGGATTCGATTATCATAAACTTTGTTTTAAGTTAGTGTTAATAGTCATGTACACATATTGGAGTAAAAATATTTGGGAATTTTAAGTTTCTTATTGAGATCATCTTGTGACCATAAGAGCAATATCATTAGCATAGAGAAGAAGGACGATGACTATACCCGCCAAAATCATGTGAGCACAATGAGCACAACCCGCCTCTTCCAAAAAACCCACTAGCTTGTTGATGTAAATACCAAAAAAGAGTATGGGATAGGAGAAAAGCTTCCTTTACTCTATATTACAATTAATTTACTCGAATGGACTTTTAGCTCTTTAATCTATTCCAAAGGTTACCTTTCGGCAGTATAATGGATTTTCTAAAGTCAACAAAGCAACTTGAGAAGATTGGTTTCATTATTGTGATACTCCTCAACAATGGTTCTAAGAGTAAAGATGGTCCATAGTTGCGTAATAGCCTCAAAATCCTATATAGGCTTTGTCTCTTTTACCATAACTTTCTAACTATATGTTAATATTCTTTTGAAGAATAATTTATATCATTTTACATAATAACAACTAGTCATAATAATCCTATTCATAATACTCCTATAATAAGATAAATTATGAATATCCTATAATCACATAAATTGTTTCAACATGCCTCTACATGTTTTTTCTATCCCAAAGCCCCTTCCCTCACAAGGTCACATCCACAGCATTCATGTCAAAATATGAAAATCATATTAAAATAGTAATTTCAACATGCCTCTACATGTTTTTTCTATCCCAAAGCCCCTTCCCTCACAAGGTCACATCCACAAAATGCATTCAAAATATGAAAATCAGTTTAAAATAGCAATGAAAACAAATAACCATGCTCTCCCTACACCTACTCCCGTACTTCGTTCAACCAAAAGTTTTAATAGAAAAAATATTTAAAAATACATTGTACACATTATCATGGCAAGAGCTAATTATCATAGCAACAAACACAAGCACAAGTGCAACGCATCATTAAAAAGTACATAGTACACATTATCAATAGCAACAAACATAAGCACCAAGGTGCAACGAATCCATGAATGCACTGTATGTATGCTGCTGCTATCCAATTGTGTATATATTCGTTGGAATTATATGAATAGCCATAGCAACAAACATAAGCACCAAGGTGCAACGAATCCATGACTGCACTGTATGTATGCTGCTGCTATCCAATTGTGTATATATTCGTTGGATGTATACGAATAGCCATCTTATAAGTGGGTGCTTGTTTCTTGCCATACAGATATTACTATAAATATAATAAAATACAACAGCAATTAGAGTAATTGTGACACCTTCGCCATGCACAGACATTACTATCTAATACTTCCAGGCGCAAATCTCATGGGGAAGAAATAGATACCTGTACATAAAAGAACGAGTCACTAGAAGTGTCGAGCGATGAAGCACCCTTGTCGTGCAACAAACTCTGCCCACAAACCCTACAAGGCCAACATATGGCAGGCTCCCGTTAGAGGCGTATCTTAATCTAAAGAAATTGACTGGAAGACCTACCAGTATATTTACAGCCATCAACTTTCACCATACAGGAACGAAAGACCATTGTAAAAATCAATCAGCAAGAAGCCAGAGAGAAGACATTGTAGGGCTAAATATAACATGCTGTATCAGTATCTAAATCATTCAGCAAGGAGCCAGAGAGAGTTTGTACCGCCCTATTAGAAAACAATGATAAAACAAAAACATATTGTCGGTATATGTTTTTGGAATTTTCAAAAGATATTGTAGATATGTATTTTTGGATTTTCACCAGATCAATGTCGTGCTTTTCGATTTTAGCTTCTCTGAACTTCAAGGTTATATAAAAAACAAAACACAGAGATGGACAATTTAGCAAGCTGTAAATGTCGGCCACTTGCCGTGGAGAACATATTGTGTCCACATGAAGAACATCTTGCTTTTATATGATGATTTTCCGTGCTAATATAATCTTAGTAAAAACAAAGGTCTCTGGATAACATTACCGAGAATTCGCTATAGTTTATTTAAAAAACTCAAATATATAATCACCTAACTAGGAAAACGAAATCAAACAACGGATATACAAGAAATCACAGTTCAACTCTCACTATAATCACCTAGAATTCTATACTGTAACTCTGAAAAGAACAGAAAAAACGAAATCAAACAACAGATATACCATGGAAGGTGAGAAACGTCTGCAAATAAGCTATACATAAGTTATTAATTGGAAAGATTCAGAGGGAATTATAACGAACCTCCTAGTGGCGCCCCCCGAGCTCTAATGAATGCTCCTCGTCACGAAATATTTTTTTATAAGCAGAATCTGGCAATCACAGAAGATGTGAAAGAAATTACAACTAACACAAACAGAATGTAAGCCCTGCTAAACAAGAAGTAGCAGTAAAACCTAATTAATGAGTAATGTGTACTACCTGAGGGAGCTCCCTTCAGTCCAAGAAAAGACATTCACTGCACGAAATCAGCTCCCGCATCATTCACACATCAACCCAGTCGTCATAAAAGTACTGAGCTGGTGAATGAATGAGTCGGCAGCTGTTTCAAACAGGCAACCATCCTTTGCTGGACTGAAGAGAACCCCCTTTTTGCAGACCTAAAATTCAGCTATGCTTCCTTGCTTTTGCTTTTGACTTTGGCTTGACTCGGCTCTACCCGTTGTCCGAAAGACAATACAAAATCGTATATTGAAATCTCGCATCCGAAAGACAATACAACGATCATATATAGATATCTCCAAATTATTGACGCAAATGAAATCTATGGGGATGGTGACACAATAACAGAAACAGAAGTCAAAGGCAGCCAGAGAAATTACACAGACGATATTGTTGAAGAAATCCTGAGAACGGAAGCCCTTAAATAGAGAGCAACGATATACCCAAAGATCTCCAGAATGCCACTGCGCGCATAGCAAATTCCGACCAACAGAATCTCTTAAAACCCCCCCTTGGATTTTCCATCGCTGGCACTGGCACTTTGTCTTGTCAAGTAAAAAGCAAGCCTGTGACAGAGGCCATTGCAGGGCCAGGCAGCCATTAACGCTCCCATTCAAACTATTATCATATGCTCTTGTCGCACAGTCTTATCAGGCATATCAAATCACGGGTGTTTAAAAAAGACGAGCCCGAGCCCGCCAAGGGCAGCACTGAGCACAACCGACCAACCAACCTGTATGGGCGTATGGGCGTATTACCTATCATCAATCGATTGCAATTTGCCCTCCATTTTGACATAACAAGGACAATCGATTCCGGCTGTTTCTTATACGGATCCAATATATATGCATTTTCGCTTCCCGAGAATGGTCAGGCAGCCTTTCACCAAAGTTCGCATAGGGAACATGCCCTCTGCTTCAAAAATGACTTTTCCAAAGACAAAGATATATTAAATAATGGTCAGAATCAATACTTTTTTTCGACTTTAAAGAGATTCTCCAGACTTGCTTTATGATACTCACTACTCATTCGAAGATCGTTTGAGGCGGTGCTGCCTGTCGGTGATTTGTACAGTTTTATCATTTTCCACATGCATATTTTGATGGCAATGGAAATGCATCTATCGCGACAAACTAGCTTTACGTCTGTGTTATTCGCATCGAGAGAAGCGTCTATCACGACAAATTAACAGTATGTATGTAGTGTTAATAGCATCCATACACGCGAGCTATGCATATGTTTATGGATTCCGTATGTATATGTTCATAGTATGCACACATGGATGCAGCAAAATCAGTCTTTTTCTGATTTGAATTTTGAATTTTTCAAATTTTAGTAATGAAAAATGTTTTTTTTTTTCTTTTATAAATTGACAGTTATATTTTAAACGGCTTTTTAAATTCAGGTGATGTTTTTAACTAAATTATCTTAAAAATATTTTTTCAAATTTTAATAATGAAAAATAGTTTTTTTAATAAATTGCCACAATTATATTTTAAATAACTGAATTTTTCAACTTAACTGCACCCAGAGTAGTCAGGTGCTTAAAATTCAGTATGGGGGAGATGGGTAATGTAATGTAACAATGTCATAAAGAGTAATTAAAAATATTTATGTCTGCTCATAAAAAAATGAAAACCAAATAAAAAAAATTAAAAAAATCCATATCCACTAGTAAATAAAAATTTAAAACCAAATAAAAAATCATTAAAAATGGATCTAAAAATAAATAAGCAATATATTGATTTCATTAACAATTTATTCCTTATACACATAATGAAGCAAATGAAAAGAGAAAAATTAATATATTAAGTTATTCATGACATATAGAATGTGGCTACTTTAGAGAGGGGAATTAATGTATTAACGTATTCCTTACACATTGAATAAAGCAACTGGAAAGAGGAACCTGAAAGAGGAACCTGAAAGAGGAACATTAATGTTATACATGGTTATAAAATGGATAAATTTGAAATATTATTTTTTAATGGAGCTGAATGATTTCATGAGACCACCTTGGTTTATTGGACCTTAAAAAGGAAATTAATTAATTGTTTTAAAGTTCTATTTCTATGCTCCAAAAATTTGGAGAGAAGCTTTCCTAGCTCATTATAGTTCTGATAGACAAGAGGTTTGAGAGGGTTGTATTATGGCAGATATTATGGAAGTGAGATCTAATATAAGTATAAGCAATGCAATCTAAGAGAAAGTGATTTTCATCATTTTTTAATAATAAATTATAATGTTTTTACAAATTGTTTTAGTATTTCATATATACATATATATATATATATATTTTTATTTTATATCCACCTTTTTTCTTTTTTCACTTGAAAGAAGTTTTTATATATTTGAGAAAAATATATTCCATTATATTGTTCCATGTTATTGACTCACGTCAAACCTGGCATGCTTATTTGCTTCTCATTACCAAAATACATGTTTATGTCTCGTTTATGTTCATCTCCCAATTTTGTCAATATATTTATGTCAATATATTTATGGGATTTTACAAATTTTTTAAAATATTGAGAATACTTTTGGTAAATATTTAAAAAAGATATAAGTAAATTAAGATTGGTGTTTTTATGTATGCATCTATCTGTATAAAGATTGATATTGGGAAGGGATTATTCAATAAGTTTATACATCAAAGAAAATAATCTAAATGGGCTATAGAATTTATGTAATCAAACATTAACATTATCTTATCTTATGAGGAAAAAATGACATACATCTAAACCCAAAACATAGAAATCATTTGAGAAAAATCTCTAAGATGATGAATGTGAAGATAACATTCTTTTTAGAAAAAGATTTAAGATGATGAACAGAAAGATAATGTGCAAAATCAAGAGACTATAATTTCAAAGAAATCTACCAATGGAAGGCCATAAGTGTATGTTGCGGAAACATTGCTCTCTAAGGTGGATAGCAAAGAAAGCAAGAATACCTTCACAATGGTAGTTGGAAATGAAGTTCCAATAGTGTGGATGGAGAGATTTCATAAATATGACAACATTGGTTTCGATAAACAGTTTATAGCCATTTGAATCACTGACATTATATTTATCATATGAAATGTGACTAATAGTTTTATGAATTACGGTTAGTCATTGTGGAGCCTTTTTCAAGGGGTGATATGAGGTTAAAAGGAACAAAGAAAAAAAAGGATTTATGACTATTTTTTTACTCAATGTCTTTTTATTTCAAGCTAGTGCAGAACCTTCTATTAATTTATACAAAGATAAAGTACAAAAATTGTTAGGTGGCCTCTCCTAGGGAGGAGGAGATCACTCAAGCTATGAGCAGAGAATCATATCCTAAGTCCTTACAACAAAAATACCAAGTGGCCTTCCCATGGGTGGGAAAGTAGGTTGTCAAAATAAGTTACAAATGATGAGACAAATCATGTTCTTTCAAAATTACCCAAAATCCCCTAGCAGTTTTATTATCAGTCGGATTACTACCGATAAATATACAAGAAACAGAGACCCATAACTCTTAGATGCAACATACAATACCCATTAATAAGGTTGGTTGGATTTGGAGGAGGTTCCCACCTAATTCTTCTCCTTCATCTTCGTCGACTCGGGCTCGAGCTGGAAGGAAATTCCCTCCACAGTCACAACATCATCCAACTAACAATGCATTGCTTCTAAATTTTCACGGATTAAGCCAATGAGCTTCATAACTTCCACCCTTTGGAATTCTAGTTCTTATAGGAGCCAAGCAAACTCCATTTTGACTGCCCAATATGGGTTCGGGCCAACACTCACGGAGAGACTGTTCTCCCATCACTCTAGCCTCTAAATCATCAACAGTTTGTTCTATGTGCAACGACACATCCATATTACGAGGAGGCGTCTCTTCATTGTGATCCTTCTCTAAGTAGTGTTTCCTAGAATGGCCTCGCCTGCTACATGCACGTTTATGGGGAGCTCATATGTCCAATGCCAAGAACCTTCTTAGCACTTCAATAGGCCAGACAAGCTTCCCCCTGTAGCGATAAAGAGCAATCCATCGATAACTAATAGAAAGGAGATTGTCCTAGGGAGGAAGATAATGTTATGAATGGGAGGAATCCCATCTTATTTATGCCGCGACCCTCATACCTTTATCAGCCATTCTTTGTGTTATTCCAACATTTCCTCTTATGCTGTGAATCTGTCTCTAATTTCCCATTTGAATGCTCACACATAACCATTATTATCAAGTTCATGTTGTTGTACATCTTCCATATGATCTATTGTTGGAGGATTGATCCAATACCATTAAACGCATTCTCCCACCTGTTGGAAGAGCCACCAACACTAACTATTATGTTCTTGAGATAACCTCTATGATGCAAACCATTATCATTCTGCATCCAACCATCAACGTTGAATGTCTTGTCCATCTTTCCTTTGTTGTGCAGCTCTTTCTTATTGTACCCATGCAACTCAACCTATTGATTGCACATGATGTTGAGGACCTTCATTCTCATCAGCGCTAAGTCATCGACTCTACCAGAGGTATTCCCCTCCTCCTCCATAAATTCCTTGTACTTGGGATCCATAACATTTGACTTAAGGATAACATGCCACACGTGAGGTGTGGGGCCAATAGGATCAAGGCCCCATGATGCCTACCTACCACGGCTTGTCTCACTAAACCAAATTCTCATCATCCTAGTTCTATCTTGTCTCTTTTTACTCAACCACATCCAAGTATTTTTCTACTCAATGACTGAATAGAAATAAAACAAATTTCTTTAGAAGAAAAAAAGTAAGAGATTATCAATAGTTTATTGAAGAATCCAAAAACTACAACAACTATCCAAGATACACTAATTATTTTTACAATATATTAAATCCCCAAAAAATGAATTGTTCAAATATTCTATATATGATAATAAAAATTAAATTTTCCTTATGAACAAAATATATTAAAAACAACTATATGATGATCAATAGATAATGAAACAAAATAACAAATATTCTTATATCTATATTAATTTTTCAATAAAGGAAAAGCAATAACTTGTTATTTCATTATGAAATCAAAGTTACATAGTACACAAAATATAGATGACTATTCAAACATGAGCCCCTACCATGGGAGTTCATCAACAAGACTACAACAAAGGGACGTAGTTAAAAAAGAATCCAATCCCCATACAAGTGGATATTACAAAATTATGTTTCCCATTTTATTTAAGCCGGAACTAAACTATAATTTATGAGCCTTAGTTGATGAGAAGCTCCTCTATGTACTCCTTGAAGTAAATGTAGCCATCCATTGGCCCAATAGATTCCTTATATAGATGAAATTAGCATTCTTGTTTAGTTCCTCGAAGATACGAACAAAAGATATATCATCAAACTCTTTAATCAAATTTCTGGTCCTTTCTATCCAATGTCCCAAATGTATGGTTTTAAGAGAACAAATGCATGTTGCCTAGTCAATAACGACATGAGAGTCACCAAAAATTTTAACATGGAAAATACCTATCTTCTTTACCACCCACATCAACCCCCATAGGGCAAGAGTTTATCCTTGGTATTGCTTCCTTGCCCCGCACCAATCCTTAATAATAATTTATGATCCCTTTTGATATATAGTATCATTCCAGCACCATAAATTCCTCTCTTATTTTCCTCATCAAAAAAACCAAAGGAAAAATCACTATCAAATTCAGGAAATATTAAAATTATGTTCTTTCATTTCTTAGTTAAGATAGGATATTCTTTCAAGGAGTAGATCACTTTATTGCACATGACAAAAACTGAAGGTTTATGATCCTCAAATATGCAACTATTTATGCATTTCCATATTTCCCAAGTCATAAAAAGAGGTAAACTTTTGTACTTAGTCTTTGAAGAAAACCATTTAAGCATATTATAGTCTTGGAAAGATACTTCGTACCATTCATCATAGTGTATCAACAACCTTTGTAGTTCTGTCCAAACAGCTGGAAGGAATTGACAATGAACAAATAAATGTGAGATACATTCATCTTCCTCTCTACAAAGAATACAAATTCCCGTACTTTTGAAGACTCTTTTAAGAATATTATGCGAAGTAAGAATTTTGTCCTCTATGCATAGCCAAATGAAGCATTTTATTTTAGTTGGAATATTCCAATTCCAAATTTTACTATGCCACCATTTAGATGAAGGAATTTCATAGTCTTGCATAATAACAACATATACCTTTTTTACAGTTAGTTCCCATTTGCATCATGCCAATCCCAAACAAGCTTATCTCTATCTTTAGAAAGAAAAATACCCATGTTCTATAGCACTTTCACATAGGCGTTCCAACCAGATGCAACATCCTCAGATAGGCCTAGATCTTCTGCATGTTTCCAGTAAGGCAGTGAACCATCATTCTCAGGTCTACAAACATCAACCAAAACCTTAAGTTTCTTTGCATGAAGTTGTGCCAGAACCGAACGAAAGAGTTTGTACGTATCCTCCTCCCCAACAAATGGATCAATGCCTAAAAGGATTTGAGTCCCCTTTCAAACCTCCCATCTTAAATATCTACTGACATATGGAAAGCTCTTAGTGAGACCATGCCATGTCACAAAAGCATTTTGAAATATAGGACAAGTTGGTGGATCCATGGAAAAATTGGAAATGTTTCAAGATATTTTCTTCTAATGATATTACTCTACATGTCTTCACCAAATATCCCAAGCCATAGGATCTTAGCACGCAATACTTGACTGAACTCTAGTCCAACTTCTTTATACCCCATCCGCCCAAATTATTTGGCTGTGATAAACATTCCAAGTTTGATAAATAAACTTAGTAATGTTTGGATTACCTGACCAAATGAACTGAAATATCTTCTTCTTCTTCTTCTTCTTCTTCTTCTTCTTCTTCTTCTTCTTCTTTTTTTTTTCATTTCAGATTTCATTAATGATATATGATAGATCCTTCATCAATGCAAACCAATATACTGGAACACTCTATAGAACTGATTTGACAAGAGTTAACATGCTCCCAATGGACAACCAACAAAACGTTCAATTACTAATTCTCTTATCTACTTTCTGAATGAGCTAGCTACAATCTTCCTTTCTATACCTAGGGGATAGACTCCTATTGTTGTGTGGGGACCAGTAGTGGTCATGGTTCCCGTCACATCAACCACCCAAATATTGAACATTCCCATCTTAATTGAAATTCATAAAACTACATATTTATGCATAAATAGATATTATGATTAAGTCCAAAAAACATTTAATAATTGATTAGAACCCTAGCTGATAGTATATAGTCCATTTAATGCCAACATTACAAACCATCAAGTCCAATTGAGAACAAACTCTGTATTGCCATTAATACCAAATCTAACATCAAAACAGCCTATCATGGTTAATCTACTAAGTATACCATGAGCATCACATCAGCCCTCAAGAACCACAACTGGAGAAGCAACAATCAAACAACATGATTCAGTGTTCCATCACCCATTACCACCTGCACACTGCAAGAGGAATTAGGGTTAGCATCTGGTCCAGAATTAATCAACAACTCACACATGCAACCTCAATAAATGACACCCACCCACTGAAAAAATCAAATCATTCATTAAAATTCATGAAATGAAAAGGAGCAGCAAACTCTACGAAAGCCCAAAATCAAATCATCCTTTAAACTCTTAAATTAGCAAAACATAATTCACTTCCCAAAATCAAATCAAGCATTAAACTCAACCAAAGCACATGGATCAGTAAAAACAGGCATTAATCGAATTCCCAGCTACCCAAAATCAAATCATACATTAAACTCACTAAGAGCACATGGATCATGCAAACATAAATCTCCAACCATTGGATCGGTGCCAAATCAATCCGAGCCTCCCATTCCCAGAATTAACCTTGTAATCCATGTCAATTCCCCTAAACAATCATTTTCAACATAAAAAAATATAAACCAACCTCTTTGCACACAATTGCATCCATTTTCATTCCTTGGATTCATCTATCATTCAAGTAGTGCGTTTATCACAAGTCATCCAGGACTCAACCATTCGTCAACAACCCAACAATTTGTGCACAGTGTTTCAGGTATTCTCAGTTTCCTTGCATAGCAGATCACATTTCCTTTACAATCAAATTAAAATTTTTAATGTCATTTGCACAGTGTTTCAGGTATTCATTCCTGTTAAATTTTCAGAATTTACTTCAATTTGATCTAGGATCTTAACTGAGAGAACAACATGTACAACAAATCTACAACATATCAATCATGGACACAATAATGCAAGAACACAAGAGACACAGAGTTTACTTGGGGAAAACCATAAAGGTGAAAAACCCCAATAACTTCCTCAGAGATAGATAGATCAATGATACAACCAGAATACAAGAGATAGTCTTCTCCTAGCAGCAGAGCCTCCTCCTCCACAAGTGCGCCACTCTCCCAAGTGTGAGTGAGAGAAAAGAATGTGTAAAATGAGAGAGAGACACTCTCTATTTATACACTAACTTGACTTGACCTTTACTCAACTAGGTCGGCCTCAACTTAACCACTTACCATAATGCTGACTGGGCCGACCCCCACTAGGGTGGTCTAATAACCCTTTGACCCACATGGCCGACCCCCAATAGGGTGGTCTAATAACCCTTTGACCCACATGACTTATATAGGGCCGACCACAACAAGGTGGTCTAATAACCCATCAAGTATAAGTTAAGACACTTACAATATAAATCATGACACTTCCGTATAGAGGAATAATAACATCTCTATAGGAATACAATATACATATATGTGAAATACATTTCGAAGTTACATATACATCAACAATTCCTTGGGTTCATCTATCATTCAAGCAGTGTGTTTATCACAAGTCATCCAGGACAGATCAACCTTTCATAACAACCCAAACAGTGTGTGCACAGTGTTTCAGGTATTCATAGTCTCCTTGCATAGCATATCAGATTTCCTTTACAGTCAGATTAAAAATTTTAATGTCATTTGCACAGCGTTTCAGGTGTTCACAGTCTCCTAATGTAATGTCATTTGTTATTGAAATTATGATAAGTTATTATTGGATTTTAGTGACCATTTATTCTATGTTGTATTAACTATTTTCAGAGATCTAAATCCACTCTTTTAGAATCTAAAAAAACTATTCCTGAACATGATCCATTGTCTCAAATCCACTAATGGGATGAAACAGTATGTACACACTAATCAATTGTATCAAAAAACTATTCCTGATCAACCAGGGCTCAACCATTCATCAATAGCGCATCAGTTTATGCAGTGTTTCAGGTATTGATAGTCCATTCCAGCCACATATCCATTCTATTAACTAGTTTAGCTTATACCACTCATAGGTTGACCATTCCAGAAGGATATATAATACTCACAGGTTAATTGAATGTATATAATACCCTATTAAATGTTACATGTATGGATTGTGCAGATTCCCGTATCCATGCCAAGAGTCAATATTGCACCTCGTACAAGGAAGTTAAGGAAGCGAGGTACCTGGGGTATCCAGCTACAATGCACATCATCGGATGAGGAAAGGGCCCATGCTTCAAATGACAACATTGCTACAACAAATTATGAGAAAGGTCCTATGGAAGAGGTATATGGTGTGGTTCCACCATCAACGATAGTGCCATCACCACCCATAGTGCCAACATCGCCCATATTGCCACCATCTTCCATAGTGCAATGTGCCATTTCAACGAAGAAAATCAGTGCAATTAGAGGATGGACAAAAGAAGACATGATGGATGCAATTGACGATGTCGAATTCAAGGGGTTTTCAGTTAGAGCACCGGCCAAAAAATATGGGATTGCACCCACATCAATCCATTACTGGATAAATGGCCTAACCCATAACAAGAGTAGAGGTCCTCTTATAGTCATGAATGAACAGGAGGAGGATGAGGTGGTGGTGTAGTGTAAGGAGATGGCAGAATTGGGACATGAGATAGAGTTGATACAACTGAAATCAACTGTTTCTCAAATCTATCAGGGGAGGCCAAACCCATTCAAATATGGGTTTCTAGGTAAGTCATGGTGGGATGGTTTCAAAAAAAGGCATCCAGAGCTAGTGCTACGAACTGCAGAGGGCTTGGATAGAGACATGGCATTGAATCTACGCCCCATAGTTGTGTCCAAGTTATATGACACTCTTTCTTCTGCATATGAGAAACACTCTTATGCTCCAAACCATATTTGGAACTGTGACAAGATAGGGTTACAGGAAGGAATGAATTGTGGCATGTGGGTCATTGCAAAGAGAGGGAGCAAGAATGTGCCAAATATTCTTCCTAAGAGCAAGGATTGGATTACCATTCTATCATGTGTGAATGCAATTGGTATGGAAATCCCGGGGTTTTATTTGTTCAAGGGTAAAACTTGGCTGCAAAACTATATCCAAAGCTGTGAACCTGGGGCGTGCATGGCTGCACATCCCCATGCATGGATGACTAAAGAACTTTTCCTGAATTGGCTTTGCCACTTTGCAACATCCATACTAGGCGGTGTCGCCCCTAAAAACAGACACCTGTTGGTTTTAGATGGCCATGGAAGCCATAATGTTGTGCAAACCATCGAGTTGGCAAAAAGGTTGGGCATTGACTTGTTAACACTTCCTGCTCACAACACTCACAGGTTGCATCCCTTGGATGTGAGTGTGTTTGGGCCTTTCAAGGCTTATTTAAGGTTGGAATGTGCTGCATGGATGGCGAAGAACCTAGGGGTAGAGGTAAAGAGGTTTGAGTTAGTTGAGCTTGCAAGAAAGGCTTTCAAAAGGGCTCTCACATCCTCCAATATCAAGGCTAGATTTAGGCGAACAGGTATCTGGCCATTGAATTATGATGCTCTTATGCATGACACCGGGTGTAGCCAAGCATTTGATGTGGATGGCCAAGAAGCTGTGGCTGGCGAAGATATTGAGGATGTTGAAGAGCAACTGGATGGGCAACAAGAGGCAGATGCTGTGGACAACATCATGTCCCTTTCTCAAGGAAACTTCCAAGGATTTGGTGCTTCTGATGATGATGAATAGGTCAGCGCTACACAATTCGACGATGAAGTAACGAAATATAACATGGGGCTAGGTGGTCTAGCTGGCACACAAGTGAATTTTGTTGCACATATAAATGTGGTCGATGGTTGTCGCAGTCTAGGAAACAACAATGACACATTGACAGTGCCAACCCAAGTATCCCAACCATCATGGATGGAAGAGGCCATGATGAACTTGAACAGACACATTGGTGGTTCCACCAACAATGAAAGCATGAACATGCCTTTGTAGCCAGATGAGATTGTCCATTTTTATGTTGATGATGGGCTAATAGAAGAACCTAACATAGACAACCAGGATGCAGTTGAAGAATATATTGCAGTAGAACATCCACTGCCAAGGAACAAACCAAGGCTTGGCCAATTCCTAAAGTTTCCAATGGAGAGAGTGTCAACGCAAGGAAGGAAAGGACAGACAGAAACTCTCCGATTGGGATGGATTTCACAACTACTCACTTCAGAAGAGTACATAAGCCTCTTGGTTGAATCTGAACAAAAGAAACATGCTTTGCAGGAATTAAATCAAAGGAAGAAAGATCTTGCAAATGAAAAGAAGGAAGCAAGGATGATTACAGTTAGACGTCAGGCACAGGAAAGGATTGCTAGAGAGGCTAATCGACAAGAAAAACAGCACGAGAAGTAGTTGGAAAGGAAAGCAAAGGATGCAAGGAAGGTGCAACAGATGAACCAAAATTATGCAAGAGAAATGGAGGAAAGGAATGTGATGGTTGATACTACAAGAACAATCGATGAAAGGAACATGATGGAATGATCATTAGAAGCATTTGCAAACAATGCACGATTCTACCAGGACCTCATTAACATTCAGATACCCTACTATAATCAGGCAGGTGTACACCCCCCCTCTATTCCTTCTAGTGCAGGGGCCCATTCTATGTTATCTTATCCAACACTAGTAATTATTCCACGGGTCCCAAGCATAAGTCATGCCTATGGATTTTCAATTCCTCCTTGGTTTCAAGGAGTAAATTGGGCTCAATCGGTTTCCACCAACCCCACCCATCCTAATCAAACATGCTCTGTAAGGTCACCCTACTTGTCTCAAACTGGAAACTCGACAGGAAATGATGGGGGAGGTGTCGAACCTCTTGAAGAATAGGATATCTAGTGTATAGGATAACCAAATGCTATTTTGTTTTCAAGGCATTTTCTTTTTTTGCAGCCTCAATCAAGCATGATGAGGGATTCATATAACCTAAAACCTAGGTGATAGTTTTCATAGAGACTGCAAATCCTAGGCATTGACATCTACTAAAAATAGAGGCATTGTATTGACATATACTAGAAATAGAGGCATTGTATTTGTGTTTCAGTACTATTAGTATAAAGTGCAGTTGTTTTATTATAAATGAGCAGTTTTTATTTATTTATGTTTGTTTCCATTCTATGAATGTTAACCATTCCTTCCTGCCTACAAAACACATAAACTACAAAATAACAAGAACATATTAAGGAAGTTAATAGCAAAACCACCTAAAAAAGGTAACCATAACACTCACTCTAAAAAATAACATAAATTGATATGCATGATATCTCTCTCACCTGCATTTTTAGTTTGTTTCATAGTGTCAGATTTGATGGCTTAAGTTTATAGTTTTAAGTCACAATTTGCTTGCTTCCCTCTTTTATTTTAATTCTATGGATAGCAATAGGTATCTGTCCATTTGCAACTTTGCTCTTACATGCACAAACCATCCCAACAACACTTTTAAGTACCATATCTAATTTCCACTTAAACTCAAACCCAAAAACAAATGAACATGCACAAACTAGCCAAACAATAGTCTTAAGTACCATCTGTAATTTCCACTTAAACTCAAGTCTATAAACAAATTAACATGCACAAACTAGCCAAACAACATTCTTAAGTAGTGCTATCTCTAATTTCCACTTAAACTGAAATCCATAAACAAATGAACATGCACAAACTAGCCATAAGTACACATCTCAAATTTCCACGTAAACTCAATTCCATAATTAATATTGAGAAAAATTCACTCCATTAATTGTATCAAATGCTTATACTTTGTCAAATGCTTAAATTGTATACCAACAAATGCTTAAACTGTGTCAAAGTTTTTGCATCAGTTCATATCCATAGCATTTTCTTCTTTTGCAGCTTCAAACACCTATATAAAGATGAATATCAAGTTCAAAAACCTAATGCTGCAAAATTACCAAAATCTTATTACAATATTGCTCCCAATTACCCATGCTGCAATAATATAGGCTAGGTTTACCAATATTGCTCCCAATTACGATTATCTACAGTAAGCATATCCATAATTCAACCAACAAACATTCACACTAAATTTCATATCCACGAGGGGCCATGCCAAATTCCATATCCACATCATTTTCTTCGTTTGCAGCTTCAAACACTAATATAATGATGAATATCAAGTTCTAAAACCTACTACTGCAAAATTACCAAAATCTTATTACAATATTGCTCCCAATTACCCATGCTGCAATAATCTAGGCTAGGTTTACCAATATTGCTCCCAATTACCAATAATCTACAGTAGGCATATCCAGAATTCAACTAGCATTCAACCAACAAACATTCACAATAAATTTCATATCGACAACATTTTCATATCCATGAGGGGCCATGCCAAATTTCATATCCACATCAAATTCTTCTTTTGCAGCTTCAAACACTAATATAAAGATGAATATCAAGTTCAGAAACCTACTGCTGTAAAATTACCAAAATTACCAAAATCAATTTCATATACACTGAAAGCAACCAACATTCAACCACAAAGTAAGGCATAACAATTTGTCTGCCAAAACTGAAAGCAACCATCATTCATCCACCCAATATCGCATACCATGCCAAAATCCAAAACCCATCAACCACCACATTTACAAACTAATGACCGCATATGCCTAAAAAAGCCAAATATAAGTTGCAGAAAAACAAAGAATCTCATATGAAACCCTCCACTGCCAACCCTAAACAAAAAATATGTTAACAATTGTATAATTACCTAAAAACAAACTAGTGGAAGCCAATTCAGGAAAAAAATTGATTTAGGTTTTTCGAACCCTATCCCAAGTTACAATCACGCACGCAGAGCTTGAACCGTAACAATGTGAAGCATAAACATTGGCCTTAGAACCATAGACACCCAATAGATGTGAACAAGATGACTATTCAGAAGTAACCCGAACCACATTATACAATTGCAGACTGTTCAACATGCCATTTTGTTGGGGCTACACCATCGTACAAAACCAGCAACTAGACAGGGTCCGAAAACTAATCAAAACTCACCCATAATCGCAGTTGCAAACAGCCAGACAAACACAAGCAACCACAGAGAAATCGAGACAACCCTAAACGAGCCAAAGAGTTAATGAAATCATCCATGAGGAGATGTGGAGTGTTAAAAAAAACTGTGGAGATGCTGGTAGGAAACCCCAACCATTGCAGGATGCAAAGCTGAGGCCCGTCGAGGATGCAGAGCTGAGGCCTGTTGAAACCACAAATCGACCACTCCAACCTCCTCGACCCCGTAGTGGAGCAGGGACTGAGCCACTAACGACTCCCAACAGGACAGAAACCGAGCCAGACAGACAATACAAACAAAAAAACATAATGCACACAGACAAACACAAGCAACCACAGAAAAACCAAGCCAAAGAGTTAACAAAATCATCCATGAGGAGATGTGCAGTGTTGAAAAACACTGTGCAGATGCTGGTAGGAAACACTACCCGTTGCAGGCCCCGTCGAAAGAAGAAATTGTCGTCGCCAACCTCCACGACCCCGTAGCCGACACAGGAGGATGTAGGGACTGAGCCACTCAGGACCGCCAACAAGGAGAGCAACGCACAGTGGAAGACGCCTGCCGAGCAAAGCCACCAGAAGAACAACGCCTGCTAACGATGCAAACCGAACTGAAAAGAGAGGAATGCCGACCAAAACGGGGACCAGGACACGAGTTGAAAGGTTCTACGGAGCTTTGTCAACTGGTATGGGGCGTTCAACCATCAACGTAGGCCTGCGCGGGAAATGGAGCCCCGACGGACCAGTACTGGGGTGGCGGAACAACAACCAATCGGACCCAAGAGACATTACATGAGGTAGTGGACAAGCCTCGACAAAACATCCAAATGAAAACCCTAAACCTCACCTAAACCCTAAAAAATGCTTTCGGCAGATGGAGGACATGCATCACAGTCTTGCGGGTACCTGTCGTACATCCAATGGTGCTTGTCGGGTGTCCTCCGACATGGCGGAGTGGGGTCCATGCCACAATTGACGTCCCTCCCCTATTGGGTTTAACATAGAATCCGAAATACTTAAATCCCGAATCCAACTTGTCCATTTTATATGGAAGAAGTCTTCGAATAAAAAGGTTAATTTTTTAATTTTTTAAACAAAATATGAAAACAAAGAATTGTAATGCAACTAAATAGTGTGAAGCACATCTCATCTTTGCATCAAGAGAATACTATTCTTTTTTATATGCTTAATAATTTAAAATGTGTTTGAGCAAAATTTTAACTTGCAAATTATTTGAACCTTGGAAAAAAGAAACCTTTAATAGACATGACTTCAATAGAATTTTAACTTAAATTCATTATAATGTTGGTCGTCATGCAATACGTTGAATTGATAACGCAACTAAATAGTGTCAAGCACATCTCATCTTTGCATCAAGAGAATACTATTCTTTTTTCTATGCTTAATAATTTATATTGTGTTTGAGCAAAATTTTAACTTGCAAATTATTTGAACCTTGGAAAAAAGAAACCTTTAATAGACATGACTTCAATAGAATTTTAACTTAAATTCATTATAATGTTGGTCGTCATGCAATACGTTGATGTACTATTGACATATTCACCAAATTTCTATTCTCCTTTAAAAAATCGATACTAATTATATTTAAAGGGTGGAATTGTTTTAGGAAAGATAAAATCATTTTATATATATATAAATTTAAATTTTATATTAATATTTAATAAAAATAAAATTTATATATATATATATATTGTTTTTCTCGCAATATGTCCTTCTGATCTTGAAAAACAATTAAGAAATTCTCAAGGATTTATGCTCTAGTATGGATATAACCATCAACACTGATAAAACCAAAGTTATGTTGATAAAGTCTAATAAGGTCAAGTTTATGCTCATTTTTTGTATGATAATAGAAACATGGAGGAAGTGACTTCCTACAAATATCTTGGTATTGATATCCATCACAAGTTTAACTAGAATTGAAACATCCATAAAAGGATCAATGGAGGGTGGAAAGTGTAAGATGCTAAAGTTTTACATGTTGGAATATATATATATATTTCGATGATGTCTTTACAAGATATCGGCCAATGTTTTATATGGCCTTAATAGCGAATAGACATGACTTATAATGAGGAGACATGTCATATTAATAAATAATTAATTAATAACTAAACCAATAATAAATTAATTAATTAATAGTGGTAATATAATTTTTGGTATATTACAAGTCATCCTGCCTTGAAAAGATTCATCCAAAAATCTTAGATAGTGCTTAATTAACTACGACATCAAAGAGGCTTCTATACTTGATGACAAACAAACCTTCTTTATTGATTTATTTTAGATAGCCATACCATGATTTAGTAGTTCTTGAAATAGTAGGTCGCATTTCCATTCAAATATCTTCATGTGCATAAGATTCTGTAGATAGAAACATAATGACTGTAGGGGGCATTTTTTTAGTTTCCAATCTAATGTCTTCATGAAAAACTTGAGCCATCGCATTGATCTTTATCTCTTCGTGTGTTGAAGAATCTTCTGTGTTTTCTTCTTTTATGTTATCATGATTAGGATCATCTTCAGTTCTTTTATTTTTATCGTTGTATCCTTCTACAACTTCAATTCTTTCATAATTGTCATTGACACAACCTTCATTTTCATCAGTGTTTGGTGCTTCATTATTACATTCTTTGAGATCATCATCTTCTTTACAATTGATATTGACATCATGTTTGTCAATATCTGATGCATCTATCTCTTTGTTTTTGATATTGTTCCTCTCAACTAGTTTTTCTATAGATTCATCTTGAGCTTCCATATTGTGTACCTTATCCTCATCCACTATATCTTATGTCTCATCGTCCTTGTTATCATCTTCTTTATCATGTCTTTGGATTTGGTTTGGGTTATGAGTAGGGCTTCCAATTTGACCTTGTTATAGAGTTTCACGAGACACTTTTATTGATTTTGTAGTTGTGTAGACATTTTTCATGCAGGTCATTTCTGTTCCTTGAATGAAGCTGCAACAAATTTATGGCATATGTGTATATTTATGGCTAGGCATCACTTTTGTCATCTTGTATTTCAAATGGTGGTTCTTATCCTTTCTTGCATCTGATGGCCCGAACCTTCTGTGAGGGGGAATGTAAGGTGTCGATGTATGTGATTTTCATACTTCTTCTGTTGTAGATGCAGTAGCAGTTTCCTGCTCTTCCATACTTGAAAATTTAGGGGTTGTAACTGCTTCTTCGGTTGTAGGTGCAGAAGTAGTTTCCTTGTCTTCCATACTTGAAAATTCAAGGGTCATAACCTCTTCTTCTATTGTAGGTGTAGTAGCAATTTCCTTCTCTTCCATACTTGAAAATTCAGGCGTCATAACCGCTTCTTCTTCTTATTTCCTCTTAGATATTTCTTCTTTTATTTGTAATAAAACTGTTTTCAGTTTTGCATATATTTCATTTTCTTCAAGCTCGCTTCTTTCTATTTCTTTGATTTCCAATTTCTCATCTCTTCTAGGTTTTTGACCATACAAGATCTCATTAAATGATGGGAACATAGTGATTTCAACTTGTAAAAATATTGAAGAAAAATTGAATTTTTTCTTTTTATTTATAATAATAATAATAGTTAATATTAATTAACAATAATAATATTATATATATTATTTTTTTATATAGTTTTTTTTCAAAATTAAATATTATGATAATTATTATTATTTTGCAATAATAATGTTATTATAATTTGTTTTTGAAAATGTATACCGTTAGGGTTTAAAGCCTAGTTATGGCTAGCATGTGGAAGAGTGTTGGGAGTCGAGCCGAGATGTATGATGGCGTGGTTGTATGGGAACTGGTGGAGTAAGGTGGTGGACGATGCAAATATGGGTAGAGGAGCCGAGGAGGTAGACCGACGCAGAGTGCAGGGTGTAGAGGAAGGGAACGGGTGGACTAAAGGGAAGTGGATGGAAGGCGCGGCAAGGGACAAGAGAAAAGGGAAGGTGGCGGAGTTTAGAGATAGTGGAATAGTTTAGAGGTGGTCATTGAGGAGTTGCAGTGTGTTGGTCGATGCGTCGAGAGGAGGAGAGGCATAGGGTGGTTGAGGCGCTGAGAGGAGGGCTAGTCATGGTTGAAGGGCATGTGGGACCTGAATGAGAAGGTGAGCTAGATAATGATGTGCACGAACTGGCGTGGGGGCCGGAAGGAGTAGGGATCTAGCAAGGGGGATTTTTTAGGGGATTGCAGAGTAGGGGGACGTGATGATAGTGTGGGTTGCAACCAAGCGGAGGAGGGGGATATTGTGAGGAGTGGTGAGTGTGCAGACTAGACTAGACTACTGCGAGGTGTGGGAAATGGAGAGAGGAAGAATGTATATGAGGAGAGAGAAGGTGGGTGTGGGAGTGGGGATAGTATAGGAGCACGAGATAATGGAGGAGAAGGGTGGATCTGGTCGAACGAATTGGTGGAGAGAGACTGCGTGGGAGGTGAGGAGGGAAGGGAGGATTGGCGGAGTTGAGGGAAGAAGTGTAGAGGTGTGGGGGTATGGATGTGGAAAACCGATGAGGTGGGGAGGAAGAGATAACGCGGGAGTGGATGGGGTGTGAGGGAGAATTAGGAGGACATGTGGGAGAAGATGGGAGAAGGATTGGATGGGGAAAAGTGTGAAGTCTGATGAAGATGAGAGAAGCGGAGTGCATAGGGAAATGAAGCGAAGGTGCTAGTGAAGTGTAGGTGAGTGTGGAGAAGATAAGAGAATATGGAGAAAGTGAGAGTGATTGTTTGAATGAGAGTGCCTGAGAACTAGAAGCTTTGATATCAGTATATTATATATATATATATATATATATATAATGTCTTTATAAGATATTGGCCAATGTTTTATATGGCTTTAATGGTGAATAAACATGACTTCTAATGAGGAGACATGTAGTATTAATAATTAAAGATTAATAAATAAAAGATTAATAACTAAAATAATAATTAATTAATAGTAGTAATATAATTTTTGGTATATTATGTAAATATTAGCAAACCTTTTGATATGGGATAAAAAGAAATTCCTCTTTGAAACTCTCATCACTCTCGTTCTCTTGTATAGGTGTGAAGTTGTGGATGCAACCTCTCTAGAATATCTTGTAGAAGGATTGAGAAAATCTAGAAATAGTCTCTAATTTACAATCTTAAAACTAAAATAAATATGCCATATCCTATTCTCCCCATTCAACTGGGTCTTTCCTTTATTGATATCATAGTTATGACTAGGTACCTAATGTACAAGAAAAAATTAAATAACTTGGGAGACTAGAGACTTCCAAAAATTGCTTTAATCTCCAATCAAAGCACCTAAGGATCAAGCAACATTGGCATAAAGATGTCATGTCTTGGTTAAGGATGTGGGAAATCGACGAAAATGTCACATTGCAAAATATAGATGATATTAAAAATATTATACTACAAATTTCAAAGAGAAGTGTGGTGTGGTGAAAATTTAGAGGATAAAAAGAAATTAAGACATTACGAGGAGGTCATTAACCCAAGTCTTGAAGATCAAAATTATCTCTATGTTTTAACTAGCCTAAACAAGAAGATTCACATAGTTAAAATAAGAACGTACTCTCATGAGATGCATTGTAAACAAGGCGTTGGACTTCTCCTAAAACTCTATGCATTGAAATGATATGCCATCTTTGTGAGACTATCAGTGTTGAGGATGAAAAGCACTTCCTCTTATATTTCCCTACGCAAACCAACATAAGATCTCATTTTCAATTTTTAGTTACATTTTGAACTTGCCTAGTATTCTATCTCATACAAATTATTGTAATTTAGTAACACTCCTCTCCATTTTTTGACCATAAAAATAAAACTCTAAAGCAAACCAAGTAGTTTGTTTCTTTTCATTCTTAAAGTCCAATAGAAAAAAATTGGTGTAAATGGACATTAACCACCCACCCCCACTCCCACATTTATTTATTTGTAAAAAAAATTAAAAGTATAACTTTTTTTCTATATTTTTTAAATTTTAAAACATTAAATTAACTTTAACATTAAAAATTTAAAAACTGCAAAGCCACAAAGTGAAAATTAATTATCTTTATGATTTGTATCCATACCATGACATAATGATACATACTAAAAATAACATAATGATGCAAAATGATTTGTCTTCACTTGGAGAAAATCCAAGAGAGGATGAAGTTTCCTTTCAAGTTTAATCATTACTGGTCCATTGAGGAGGACTTTAAATTTTTGGTTAGATTTGTTTGGTGTGATGATGATGTGGTTTTAGGGATTCATGAAATGGAGAAGATAGTTATGAAATTAAAATCTTTGAATCCACGATGTTAGTTTGGCACAAGAATAAAAAAATAATGCTTCAGGAAGAACTGCTTGGGATTGTTGAGAGTATTAAGTATTTTTATAATCAATCTCGGGTTGGTGTTTTTTCTGCCGAGGAGAAGGAAAAATTGGGTAATTTGGAGTCCAAAAAGAAACATATTATGAAGATGGAGGAAGAATTATGCCACCTTAAAATTACATATATCTAGTCGAGTCAAGGTGACAATAACACTAATTTTTTTCATAAGTTTGTCATTTTTAGGTGTAATATCCCAACTTTTTGACTAACTATGTTATGATGTCATGTCAGGTCACGGCCCCAGTATATGTGATTTATTATGTTTGACATAGCCTTAGTATGTTTGATTTATTTCCTTTATGAGTGATGTATTGGGCATGGACCCTGATTTGTTTCATTCTTGAATATATGCGAGGCAAGAGAGCTGAATGAATAAACTATGTTGTATTTCAAGAAGTGATTACAAAATTATGATATACTGAGATTACCTCTTTTTGTTACATTATACTATGCAGAGCATGATGTACATGGTTGATTAGTTAGTGTGTTGAGTGTGGACTCAGGAACACACAAAAGACCTATATACTAGGCCTAAGCCTCAACGTATTTAGAGAATTCTACTTCGTACTGGGCCTAAGCCCCGATGTACATTGAGTGTTGGTCATGAGCCTTGGAGCACTCAAAGCTTGAAAGAAATGATTACCGGATCCGAGGACATTTGATTATCCTAGATGTGTCTCACAACCACATTCTAGCCCTAGTTTTGAGCAGAGGCTCTGGAATTGCGCTAGTGTAATGCCCATGTGAGAGTGTTGAATTGAAAGGCTCTGAAGAGCACTCGGGGTTACTACTTCTCAAGTGTTGAGTCAAAAAGGACTCTGAATAGCACTTGGATGTCTTATCACAACTATTTCGACTTGATTAAATAAATCTTATTATCATCATCTACTATGGGAACTACCATGTTAAAACGAGGGAATCTAACATGCAAAGGGAGAGACTAAGGTGCCTTTGCCAGCTTACCGAAACCATCCAAAGAAGTGGACCCTTTTCTTAAAAAGAACTAAAATAAGCATCTTGTGAAACAAAATACTTACGACCACCAGTAGTATTATTAATTAGGAGCTTCAATTTAAATATACATTGGTTAAATATTATCTATATATTCTTTTATAAATGTTCACACTTTATAGATATATATATTTATGCATGAGTGGGCTGCCACTTACAAAATATTAATTACTTATATTTAGATGGTATTATAAATTATAAATTATATATTATTATTATTATGAAAATATCTAAAAGATTAAAAACACCTTAATCAAACAAGTTGAGAAGTCCTAGTTCCCAAGATAACTAGCAGTTAAATAAACAATTATTGTTTTATAAATTAAATTATTTTAAAGAAACCAGTAATTTTCCAACAGTCATAATTCAAGATTTATCCTAATTAAGAAGGACAGACCCCGAAGATTGGAGGATCTTTTTCTTTTGGTATTATTGTGCCAAGAAGGACTCCTTGCTCCAGAAGTGAAATCGGTTCATAGTTTTCCCAGATCTAAACCAGTTATCATCTAAGGCCTCTATTTCTCGGTTTGCATGTCAGAACCAGCTCGGGGGGATTCTTACTGAACCAGGAACGGTTGTAGAATCATGGTTGGGAGGAACGCAGTAGTCGCAAAGTCATCCAATCCAAGATCAATTCAGGTCAGCTAAAAGTCAGTAGTTTCCCTAACCAGTTGGCTAAGTGTGCAGGTCAGTATCAGCAAGAACAAGTTACTGGGATCAACAGGTTATCATCAGTAGGACAAACTACAGAGAATCGACAAGTATGATTATTTATAAAACAACAAAGTTCCTATTATGAATACAATGTTAAAATAGCAAAGTTCTTATTATCAGTTTTTAAATCAAGTATTTCAGCATCGAATGGCATTCCTAGCAGGACTAGCTAGCTAGTCCTTGCTAGTCATTTATATTGCTTAGATGGTTACAATAGGCAAATCATGGTTTGAATTCAGAAGAATATCCGTAACATATTATTTCACCTATGTTAGCATTCTATTTCACTTATCTAAAACCTTGTTTTAATTCCTCAACAAAATCGCCTAGCTACAGAATTCGCTAAAGAGCATGTCAACCATTTGAAATCACAACAATACAAACCACAGTAAGAGCAAACACAGACATCTTTGTTTAAATCGATTTATATAATCTTAGATTTCATTTCTCTGCCCGATTCAGCTTTGTTTTCTTCTTAAACCATAAATTAAACCAAACATATCAAGTATGACAGAGATCGCATTTAGAATGTTACTCATTTACATTTTTTCTTCATATCCACTTCATCATAAACCCTACGATAATCAATTCGACAGACCTGAGATCATTTCATTTCTTTTAACCAGTTAAACATTGATAGCCATCTACAAGAAACCCTAAGCTTCATTTCGAATCCACAAGAAGACGCAACATTTAAGTCATTTATTTCTAGGGTCAGAGTCCCATAAAACATCAACGCAGAGACCAATCATAAATAGAATTAAGGCCCAAACACAATTTGTATGACCACCACGAAGATGCCTATGGAAAGATAGGACCAGGGTCAATTCCCATGGCCTTTATAAGGAGCCAAATCGTATAAGTATTGCATACAGGAAACAAGCCTACATATAAAAACCAAAAAGGATTGAGTATGGTCTTAAAACCCTTGCCAGGAAAGCAATCATTCTACCCACGCAACCAGCAAGAAAACGAGACATTTTCATTTACAATCTACCCACATTACAGCAATAGGGGCGTGGAAAACTTCATTGATGTCTTATATATACCCATAGGAAATACATTGCTCAAACATAAACCCTGTAGCAATACTCAAAACGAAGAACAAGTTCCATTGAAAACAACATATGAACCACAACCTTAATTACAAGCAAGAGGGCGTCAACGACCCTTTATAAATGCCTGCATTGACGGAACAATAGTTACAAAAATACCGAGGAAACCCGTAACCTTAGAACTCTTAGAGTTTCAGCTCAAATGCTTAAATACACACAGGGAATAGAGAAATGTAGCATTCAAAATCGTTATAACTATACAGGAGTAATATCTCATGCAAGAGTATTTATTTAAATTACAAGATTTTCGCAGAACCGAATAACCGGTGAAACCCAACTGATACATATTACAGTCCTGATATTCACCCAGCTAGTTAAACTACATCAAAACCCCATTCTGTCAAGTCTATCCATGTAGACGATTATTTTAGGCCTCCCCAAAGCGAATTAGTAAGCCAATGGCTTATGGGGGTCTCACACTAAACCACCAGGCCAAACACATACAAATAACACCAGAGTTGGAGGAGGTAGGGCACGTATGGGAAGCCAGACTTACCAGTACCCTAGTCGTGCCCACAACATCATAAAGCTTCGCAGCTCCCACACCCAAAGCGTGTATCGCTTGCCATGAACAACACACAGTATTTCTCAGCTCAAATATGCATTTCCAATTCTAAGAATTTAGAAATTGTCAATAACTGATAGGGTTTAAATTTTCTTACCTGTAAGAAGTATGGCCTCCCTATGCCATGATCAATAGCCATAGTCACTAAGCGTGTTGACCACGAGTAGAGCTCGGGTTAGTACACCCCACTACCATCCAGCAACGAAAGTGCAGAGCCATAAACAAATAACAACTCGAATACAGAGACTACAGATCAAAACCCCAAATCAACAGCCAAACCCTTATGCTAGGATGTTCTCCACGAGCTATTAAATGCATTAATGTGTTTACCAACTTCTAACTAAGTGGAGGTCAAATACTTCGCACTCCCTATAGTACAATCATAGTTTTCCACCACCCTGATTTAAATTACAAAGGGCTCGATTTATATACATAAACTTTGCAAAGTATCACCAATTCACAATTGGTTGCATTACCCAAGAACTAATAGTTGTAAACCCACTTTGGGAAACCTTCGAATTAAGAACTCCCATGACAATGGGTAGTAAGGACTTATCATACAACTGGTGGGATAGGACCAATAGTGGAATAAGAACATCCCATTTAGAGATCTTACTCATAGAGTCGAGACACCTGCAAATACAAGAGTACATTATGGCATTAGCATTATGCTAAGTAAGTCCGAAAACCCCTACAATTGCCCATACCAACCCTGCCGAGGTATGTAATTACCTGTCCGAGAGTATTATGGAATCCCCAATGTGAAAAACATACCGTCATCAAAGAAGGTCATCACGTGAAGGTGTCATTAGACGTACATAATTAAAATCACATGATATCTCAAACAGTAGCTAGTGTTATTTTCTACCTACTAAACCCACTGTTGCAAACCACAATGAAGACACGATCTCATTTATTTCCACACCGCTTCTGCAAATTCTATACTTACACTTAGAAGAGGCTATGTAAAAATAGATAGGCTTAGACGTACATTGCAGCATACAAGTATGATTGTTTCTAACATTATTACATTTAATGTGCGCCTTTAATATCATAAACTAACGATTTTCACAGACAGGAAAATTTTTAATTTTCATGTATTTTTGGGATATTATAAGTGGTATCAGAGCAAGTTACAAACACTAAGTGACCTATTGGGCTCACTACCAAACACAGCTGCAGAAACAGGAAAGTGTTTAAATTATTGTATTATGTTTTTTTTGCAGAGAATTAACTAACACATTGTTTTCCAATCGATAGATACTTATATAAATTTTAGGTGCAAACAGTGGCAGAAAGATGAGTGCAGAACAAGGCAGCAGTATATGAGGCAACCTAAATTCCCCACCACGAGAGCAAGAAATTGTGGTGGAGCTCAACTCAGATTTAGATAAATCCATGCAGGAACTACAGGTAGAATTCCAGAGTTTCAGGCATGAAAATATGTAAGAAAGAAGGGAACAATGAGCTATAAATGAGGCCTTACTCCAAATCCTAATAGGGGAGAAACCCCATGGATAGCCTACTCTTTCTGTCAACACTCTTAACATGGGGAAAGAAACAAACTACAAAATAGGAGAATAGGAAGATCATAAATCAGAACCATTGGAAGAGGACTGTAAGAGCTCTTCCAATGACAATGGCTCCCCACCTCCTTGCAAGAGAAGGAGGAAGACTGATGACAGCTTACAAGGAGAGTTCAGAAAAATAAGAGCCCCAACATATGATGGAGAAGTTAAATCAGGAGAAAAAGCTGAAGAATGGTTGCTAGGGATGAATAAATACTTTAAGGTTCATAATTATTCCATCGAAATGGAAGCCCGACTAGACATATACAACCTAAATGGAAAAGATGCTAGATGGTGGTGGGACCTAAAGCACATTAAGGGACAAGAGTTGCGAGACATAAGCTGGGACACTTTCAGCAGAATCTTTTAGGACAAATACATGTCTGAAAGATTCTTCGACAAAAAGATAAAAGAATTTCATGAGCTGAAAATCGGTTCCCTGACTATGGAAGCTTTCATAAATCAATTCTTAGACTTGCTACACTATGTGCCTTACATTAAGGATGAGAAGGTGAAAATCCAGCAATTCTTGGGTGGGCTGCCACAAAACTTTAGAGAGAAGATAGAATTCGACATTCCTAAGACCCTTGACATAACCCTAGATAAAGCTAGGATGTGTTATGAGCACGGCCAGCCAAGGAATGACAACATCAACAAAAATAGGGACAGATTCAGGACCTTCTCAGACAACCGCAGACCGGGTTTTAGACCCCCACCATTCCGAAAACATAACAACAGTTTCCTACCCAACAGAGGTTTCAGCCGACCCCAAGCTCAATCAAATGCACCCCCACCACCAGCCAACAGGCCAGCCTTCAACAAAGGGGCAAAGGCAGTCCCACCAACTGTTTCTTGTTGGAAGTGCCAAGGACCACATTACTATAGAGACTGCCCCAACAAAATAGATGGGACTCTACACAACATCCAAGCAGAGCCTACAGTGGGACACATGGAAAAGACACCTAGGATTTATGCCACCCTTGATGGCCAGCAGGCAGATCATCAAGCCACCATGGTAGAAATTGAGGGTAAGATATCTAACAATATCATTTCAGTTCTAATAGACCCCGGTGCTTGCCGGAGCTACATCTCTCCTAGAATAGCAGAGTATTGTAAATGAAACTGAGAGAGTCACAAAGCACCATGGCTAGTACAATTAGCCACCGGTACCAAACGGAAAGTCTCCGAACTAGTTAAGAATTGTGAGATAGATTTGAACGGCTTTCTAACTAGGATAGATTTGAACATCTTACCACTAGGATCTTATGACATAGTAATAGGCATGGATTGGTTGGAAGGGCATCATGCCTTATTGGATTGCTTAAATAAGTCAATCCTATGCACAGATAGTCAAGGAAACCAAAGAACCATCCAAGGTATACCTAAGGAAGTATCAGTACGGCAGATATCGGCATTGAAAGCAAAGAAATGCTTAAGAAAGGGTTGTAAACTATTTTCAATCCACCTTCAATCAATAGAAGACGATAGGGAACAAAATATTGAGGATTTCTCGATGCTAGTAGAATTCAGAGACGTGTTTCCCAAGGAGATACCTGGGCTACCACCCAAGCGGGACTTAGACATTTCCATAGAACTAACCCCCAGATCTGTACCTGTCTCTAGGACTCCGTACCATATAAGTACACCCAAACTGATAGAACTCAAGATAGAGTTACAAGAACTAATAGACAAGAGTTACATTCGACCGAGTGTGTCTCCCTGGGGAGCACCAATCCTCTTTGTTAAAAAGAAGGACAACACAATGTGTATGTGCATCGATTATCGCCAACTCAACAAGTTAACCATCAAGAACTGTTATCCACTTCCTAGGATCGATGACTTGTTTGACCAAGTCGGAGGAGCAAAGATCTTCTTGAAGATCGACCTGCGATCCGGATATCACCAGGTGAGAATCCGTGACTAGGACATCAATAAGACCGCGTTTCGCACCCGATATGGCCACTACGAGTTTGTAGTAATGCCTTTTGGTCTGACGAATGCACCCGCCAACTTCATGTGCATGATGAACAATGTTTTCAGTAAGTATCTCGACAAATTTGTTCTAGTCTTCATAGACGATATCCTGATCTACTCCAAGAGTGAAGAAGAACACGAAGAACACCTCCGAATAGTCCTACGAATATTGCGGGAACATCAGCTATACGCAAAATTTAGCAAGTGTGATTTCTATAGACCTCAGATACAGTACTTAGGACATATCATTTCTGAGAAGGGAATAGTGGTTGACCCCGACAAGATAAAGGCTATCGAAGAATGTCCCACACCTACGTTTGTTTTCAACATATGATCATTCCTAGGTTTAGCCGGTTATTATCGAAAGTTCATTGAGAACTTCTCCCATATTCTTTGCCCCATGACCGCATTACAGAAAAAAAAACTAGTAAGTTCATATGGATAGACAAGTGCGAAGAAAGTTTTCAGAAGTTAAAACAACTTTTGATTAGCGCACCAATGCTACGAATTTTCGACCCCAATAGGGACTTCGTAGTTTGCACCGATGCAAGCAAGGAAGGATTCGATGGAGTCCTTATGCAAGATGACTTTTCCATCTGCTATGAGTCAATAAAACTAAAGGAACATGAGAAAAACTATCCTACTCATGACCTTGAATTGGCTTCCATTATCCACGCTCTAAAGATGTGGAGACATTACCTCATGGGTAAGAAATTCCTACTAAAGATGAACAACATGAGTCTAAAGTATCTATTCGATCAACCAGACCTGAACGCTAGACAGGCTAGGTGGTTAGTTTTTCTTAGTGAGTATCACTTTGAATTAAAACACATCAAGGGGAAAGAAAACAAGGTCACTGACTCCTTAAGTCAACGAGCTCATATGTTATATGAGGTAACCGAAAGTCGGACGGACTCCGACTTACATGATAAAATTAGAACGACATGCCAAAATGATAGGTTCTATGTCGAGATCCTTAAAAAGATTCAGGAAGATAGGCTTTTTCAACAACATAAAGAATACAAGATAGATGAATCAGGACTGTTGTGGTCAAAGGAGAGACTTTACATTCCCGAGAGGGGGGACATTAGACCTAACATACTCACCAAATTCCATCGGAGCCCCTATTCAGGATACCCCGGATATCAAAAGATGATTTCAACTGTAAAGAAACACTACTTTTGGCCTAAACTAAAAGCTGACATCGCATTGTTCATCGCGAAGTGTCAGGAATGTCATTTGGTCAAAGCAGAACAACAACACCCCACCGGACTACCCCAACCGTTACCCATTCCAGAATGGAAGTGGGAGGTAATAAGCATGGATTTCATTACAATCCTACCCAAGAGCAAGAAACAAAATGACTCCATCTTCGTAGTAGTAGACAAATTGTCAAAATTCGCACATTTTATACCCGTAAAATCTACCTACAATGCAGTTCACATTGCGGAAATCTTCCTAAAATAGATTTTCTGGTTACACGGGATACCCAAAGCAATTATCTCGGATCGAGACACAAAGTTGACCAGTAACTTTTGGAGAGCACTATTCTCCAGATTAGAAACACAACTTCAGTTTAGTACCGCATACCACCCCCAAACCGACGGACAGACGAAACGAGTAAACCAACTCTTGGAGGATATGCTGAGAATGTATGTCATGAACAATCCCACTAAGTGGGAAGACTACTTACACCTCGTGGAGTTTGCATACAACAACGGGTATCAAACCTTAGCCAAAATGAGTCCTTTTGAGGTGCTCTACGGTCGAAAGTGTCGAACCCCCATCACCTGGGATAGCCCGGTGGACAGGCTTATGCTAGGGCCAGACTTACTAAAAGACTTAGACCAACTAGTCCCCAAAGTGCAACTGAATTTAAAAGAAGCACAAGACCGCCAAAAGAGTTACGCAGACAAGAAAAGAAAGGACAAGGACTACCAAATAGGTGAACATGTCTTCCTACGAATAAAAGCAAAACGAAGCTCGTTAAGTTTGGGACGTTGCGGTAAACTAGCCCCAAGGTTTTATGGACCGTTTGAAATACTAGGCAAGAAGGGTCCAATAGCATATGAGTTAGCCCTACTAGCACATATAAAAGTTCATAATGTTTTTCATGCTTCTTTATTAAAGAAATCTGTATACGATACTAAACATGTCATTGATTGGTCCTTATTACAGGTGGAGCTTGAAGGGGAGTTCACGCCAGAACCACTCCACATTCTGGACAAGAGAGAGGTCCAGCTTAGGAGGAGGACCATTACTCAGCTGAAAGTGCAATGGAGGCACTTTGGACCAGATGAGGCCACTTGGGAGAATGAGGCTACCATGAGAGAGGCATACCGCGCCTTGTTTCATGATCTCATTTCTAGTCCCTAGGAAACACTGGGACGGTGTTGTTCTAAGTGGGGAAGGATGTAATATCCCAACTTTTTGACTAACTATGTTATGATGTCATGTCGGGTCATGGCCCTAGTATATGTGATTTATTATGTTTGACATAGCCTTAGTATGTTTGATTTATTTCCTTTACGAGTGATTTATTAGGCATGGACCCTGATTTGTTTCATTGTTGAATATATGCGGGGCAGGAGAGCCGAATGAATAAACTATGTTGTATTTCGAGAAATGATTACAAAATTATGATATACTGAGATTATCTCTTTTTGTTACACTATACTGTGCAGAGCATGATTTAAATGGTTGATTAGTTAGTGTGTTGAGCGTGGACTTAGGAACACACAAAAGACCTATATACTGGGCCTAAGCCCCAACGTATTTAGAGAATTATACTTCGTACTAGGCCTAAGCCCCGATGTACATTGAGTGTTGGGCATGAGCCCTAGAGCACTCCAAGCTTGAAAGAAATGATTACCAGATCTGAGGACATTTAATTATCCTAGTTGTGTCTCACAACCACATTCTAGCCCTAGTGTTGAGCAGAGGCTCTGGAATTGTGCTAGCGTAATGCGCATGTGAGAGTGTTGAGTTGAAAGGCTCTGAAGAGCACTCAGGGTTACTACTTCTCAAGTGTTGAGTCAAAAAGGACTCTGAATAGCACTTGCGTGTCTTATCACAACTATTTCGACTTGATTAAATAAATCTTATTATCATCATCTACTGCGGGAACTACCATGTTAAAACGAGGGAATTTAACATGCAAAGGGAGAGACTAGAGGTGCCTTTACCAGCTTATCGAAACCATCCAAAGAAGTGGACCCTTTCCTTAAAAATAACTAAAAGAAGCATCTTGTGAAACAAAATGCTTACAGCCACTAGTAGTATTATTAATTAGGAGCTTCAATTTAAATATACATTGGTTAAATATTATCTATATATTCTTTTATAAATGTTTACACTTTATAGATATATATATTTATGCATGAGTGGGCTGCCACTTACAAATATTAATTATTTATATTTAGATGGTATTATCAATTATAAATTGTATATTATTATTATTATGAAAATATCTAAAAGCTCAAAAACACCTTAATCAAACAGGTGGAGAAGTCCTAGATCCCAAGATAACTAGCAGTTAAATAATCAATTATTGTTTTATAAATTAAATTATATTAAAGAAACCAGTAATTTTCCAACAGTCATAATTCAACATTTGTCCTACTTAAGGAGGACAGACCCCAAAGACTGGGGGATATTTTTCTTTTGGTATTATTGTTCCAAGAAGGACTCCCTTCTCTAGAAGTGAACTCTGTTTATAATTTTCCCAGATCTGAGCCAGTTATCATATAAGGCCTCTATTTCTCAGTTTCCATGTCAGAACCAGCTCGGGGGGATTCATACTGAACCAAGAATGGTTGTAGAATCATGGTTGGGAGGAACGTGGTAGTCCCATAGTCATCCAATCCAAGATCAATTCAAGTCACCTAAAAGTCAGTAGTTTCCCTAACCAGTTGGCTGAGTGTGCAAGTCAGTATCAGCAAGAACAAGTTACCGGGATCAACAGGTTATCATCAGGAGGACAAACTACAGAGAATCGATAGGTATGCTTATTTATAAAACCCTCCTATGTTTTATATTCCTGTTATGAATGCAATGTTAAAATAGCAAATTTCTTATTATCAGTTTTTAAATCAAGTATTTCAGCATCGAATGGCATTCCCAGCAGGACTAGCGAGCTAGTCCTTGCTAGTCATTTATATTGCTTAGATGGTTACAATAGGAAAATCGTGGTTTGAATTCAGAAGAATATTCGTAACATTTTATTTCACCTATGTTAGCATTCTATTTCACTTATCTAAAACCTTGTTTTAATTCCTCAACAAAATCGCCTAGTTACAGAAATCAAACCATAACAGAATTCGCTGAACAACATGTCAACCATTTGAAATCACAACAATACAAACCACAGTAAGAGAAAACGCAGACATCTTTCTTTAAATCGATTTATATATTCTTAGATTTCATTTCTCTACCCGATTCAGCTTTGTTTTCTTCTTAAACCATACATTAAACCAAACATATCAAGTATGATAGAGATCGCATTTAGAATGTTACTCATTTACATTTTTTCTTTATATCCACTTCATCATAAACCCTACGATAATCAATTCGACAAACCTGAGATCATTTCATTTCTTTTAACCAGTTAAACTATGATAGCCATCTACAAGAAACCCTAAGTTTCATTTCAAATTCACAAGAAGATGCAAGATTTAAGTCATTTATTTCTAGGGTCAAAGTCCCATAAAACATCAACACAGAGACCAATCATAAATAGAATTAAGGCCCAAATGCAATTTGTATGACCACCACGAAGATGCCTATGGAAATATAGGACCAGGGTCAATTCCCATCGCCTTCACAAGGAGCCAAATCGTATAAGTATTGCATACAGGAAACAAGTCTACATATAAAAACAAAAAACGATTGAGTATGGTCTTAAAACCCTTGCCAGGCAAGCAATCATTCTACCCACGCAACCAGCAGGAAAACGAGACATTTTCATTTACAATCTACCCACATTACAGCAACAGGGGCATGGAAAAATTCGTTGATGTCTTATATATACCCACAGGAAATACATTGCTCACACATAAACCCTGTAGCAATATTCAAAATGAAGAACAAGTGCCATTGAAAAAAACATACGAACCACAACCTTAATTACAAGCAAGAGGGCGTCAATGACCCTTTATAAATGTCTGCATTGACGGAACAGTAGTTACAAAAATACCAAGGAAACTCATAACCTTAGAACTCTTAGAGTTTTAGCTCAAATGCTTAAATACACACAGGGAACAGAGAAATGTAGCATTCAAAATCGTTATAACTATACAGGAGTAATATCTAATGGAAGAGTATTTATTTAAATTACAAGATTTTCGCAGAACCGAATAACTGGTGAAACCCAGCTGATACATATTACAGTGCTCATATTCACCCAGCTAGTTAAATTACATCAAAACCCCATTCTGTCAATTCTATCCATGTAGATGATTATTTTAGGCCTCCCCAAAGCGAATTAGTAAGCCAATGGCTTATGGGGGTCTCACACTAAACCACCAGGCCAAACGCATACAAACAACACCAGAGTTGCAGGAGGTAGGGCACGCATGGGAAGCAAGACTTACCAATACGCTAGTCGCGCCCACAACATCATAAACCTTTGCAGCTCCCACACCCAAAGCATGTATCGCCTGCCATGAACAACACACAGTATTTCTCACCTCAAATACGCATTTCTAGTTCTAAGAATTTAGAAATTGTCAATAACTTATAGGGTTTAAATTTTCTTACCTGTAAGAAGTATGGCCTCCCTACGCCATGATCAATAGCCAGATTCAGTAAGTGTGCTGACCACGAGCAGAGCTCGGGTCAGTACACCCCACTACCATCCCATAACGAAAGTGCAGAGCCATAGACAAACAACAAGTCGAATACAGAGACTACAGGTCAAAACCCCAAATCAATAGCCAAACCCTTATGCCAGGCTATTCTCCACGAGCTATTAAATGCATTAAAGTGTTTACCAACTTCTAACTGAGTGGAGGTCAAATAATTCGCACTCCCTACAGTGTAGTCGTAGTTTTCCACCACCCTGATTTAAATTGCAAAGGGCTCGATTTATATACATAAACTTTGCAAAGTATGACCAATTCACAATTGGTTGCATTACCCAAGAACTAATAGTTGTAAACCCACTTTGGGAAACCTTCGAATTAAGAACTCCCATGACAATGGGTAGTAAGGACTTATCATACAACCGGTGGGATAGGACCAATAGTGGAATAAGAACCACCCATTTAGAGATCTTACTCACAGAGTCGAGACGCTTGCAAATACAAGAGTACATTATGGCATTAGCATTATGCTAAGTAAGTCCAGCAACCCCTACAATTACCGATACCTCCCGGCAACCCTACCAAGGTATGTAATTACCTGTCCAGGAGTATTATGGAATCCCCAATGTGAAAAACATACCGTCATCAAAGAAGGTCATCACCTGAAGGTGTCATTAGACATACATAATTAAAATCACATGATATCTCAAACAGTAGCTAGTGTTATTTCCTACCTACTAAACCCACTGTTGCAAACCACAATGAAGACATGATCTCATTTATTTCCACACCGCTTCCGCAAATTCTATACTTACACTTAGAAGAGGCTATGTAAAAACATATACGCTTAGATGTACATTGCAGCATACAAGTATGATTGTTTCTAACAGTATTACGTTTAGTGTGCACCTTTTCTATTATATACCAACGATTTTCGCAAACAGGAAAAATTTTCATTTTCATGTATTTTTGGGACATTACATTAGGAGGAATGTTAATTCGTTCTGGAAATCCATAATTCTAATGGAATTAAAGTTTTAGATCAAAAGATTTGAAAGTGGAAGGTGGTTTCATTTCAAATTTTTTTAAGAAATGAAGAAAATCCTATTGTACATCAGCTTTGAGTGATTCAACATTATCCTAGAGTTTTCTATTGTGAAGAAGGAAAGAAGGTAGTTGATCATGTATGTTTGGATGAAGTTAAGAAGAATTTGTTGAAATGTGCTAAATCTAAAGTCCAGGACTAGATGGTTGGTCCGTGGAGTTCTTTTTGGATTTATTTGAGTTATTTTGTCAGGATTTGTTGAAATCAATGGAGGAATATAGAGTGCAAGGGGAGATTGGGGGAGTGCTTGATGTGACCTTTATAGAAATTATTCCTAAGAGCTCTAATCCATATTCTTTTAAGGATTTTAGACCTATTTCTTTATGTAACTTGGTTTATAAATTAATTGCTAAGCTAATTTCCTCTAGGATAAATATTAATCTATCATTCTGTATGTCTAAAGAACAATTTGGTTTTTTAAATAATCAATAGATTTTGGATGCTATTGGTGTGGCACGGGAGGGGTCACATACAGTAAAGTTAAAGAAATTGGAAGATTTGTTATTAAAGTAAGATCTATTTAAAGCGTACAATAAGGTTAACTGGTCTTTTTCAGGACTTGTTTTGTTGCGTACTGGGTTGACTCTAGAGGCTATAAATTGGCTGATGGGATGTGTTTCTTCAACAAATTTTGTTGTTCTTGTGAATGGTCAACCTTTATATATTTTCAAAAGTTCTAGGGGTCTTAGGCAGGTTTGTCCATTGTTTTTATTGGTAGTGGAAGGTCTAAGAAGGATGAATTTTCAAACAAAATTTGATAGAAAAATTGTGGGAATTTAAGTTTCTGCTAATCATGCTCTAACTCATGTATTGTTTGTTGATGATGTGTTCTTATTTGGAGTTGATAGTATGGAGGAATGGATTCAGTATGAGGAAAATTTAAGGGTTTTTGTAAGGATTATGGAATGGAAGATAGCTGTGAAAAGTCTAATTTTCTGCATAATGAACTTTAAATGGAGTTTCTCGATCAAGTTAAAGTTCGTTTTCCCTTTAAGATAGATTCCCTTGATTCTAGTATTAAATATTTGGGTTACTTCTTAAAGCCAAATAATTATAGGAGAGATGATTGCCTTTGGATTTTGAAAAATATCAAGAAAAAAATTGATCTTTGGTGCTATAGATGGTTGTCCTTGGGAGGTAGAGTGGTTCTAATTAAATATATTTTAGAAAGCATACTTGTTTTTTAGTTATCACTTGCAAAAATTCCAAAAGGTATCCTTGAATTTAAATAAGAAAAAAATGTCTTAGTTTTCTTTGGGAAGGGAAAAGAAGAAAGGGAAATTTCATCTGGTTAAATGGAATTTGATTACCAAATCAAGAAAATAAGGAGGTTGGGGGTTCGAAAACATATTTGGGTTTGGTGAAGCTCTTATGTCAAAGAGTTTATGGAGAGTGTTGTTTGATCAAGGTTTGTCGGGTTGTGTGATTAGAGATAAGTATCTTAAAGGAAATTCTATTGTAGAATGGGTAAGGGATTCTTCAAAATGTTTGTCTCGTGTTTCAAATTCTTAGAGTGCTTTATGTTCTTCCTTTTCTGTTATTGGGAGTTGGCTTGCTTGGAAAGTGGGGAATGGGGCATTAGGGGAGTTTTGAGGTCTAAAATGGGCCTCATAAGGAAAACAATAAAATAAGAGTTACAATAATAAAATAAGAGTTCTGAATTTTGGAGGGTAAAAATGAAAACTACTTTTTCTTATCGTATTTTTGACATGTCACCTTATTGGTTACCCAAATTAAAAGTTGGGAACTTGTTTGATGTGGAATTTAATTCCGCATCCAATGCATACCCACATGACATACTTTTGAGGCACCCACGGCATGAACAACGCAAAATTTAATAAAAAAATGTTTTTTAATACATAAAATATGTTTTTATTGATTTTTTTGTTTCTGTGTTGTGGGTTCCTCAAAAGTATGCAATATGGGCATGCGTTGGATATGCGTTTGAATTTTTCATCCAACAGGCTCCCAAACATGAAATTTGGGTAAATCGATAAGGAGATATGTTGAAAATACAATAAGAAAAAGTAGTTTTTCCTTTTTCCTTCAAAATTGTTTTACAAATTTTACACCCATGGTTGACATCATCATCTTGAATCCTATTGGTTCTTATTATGTGAATTTTCATGGTACAATTTTTGTTTTGAGGCCCATTTTTTAAACTCAAAACTCCCATAATTCTAAGGCAATTATTGGTAAAGATCCTTGGGTTGGTGGTGGGGAATATTATAGGTTATCGGAACCCATTATAGAGGCTATTCGAAACAAAGGTTTGTGTCCTCTTAATCAAGATGGGAATTTGAGGAATGGGCATGGTGGTGGTCATAAGTTGCTCCAAGCCGAATATTTGCAACTAGATGGGATTTGGGTTGTTGAATGGAATCACTATTTACAAGAGTTAGATCGGAGTGATATTTTTCTTTCAGATGAAGAGGATTTGCTCTCTTTGTCTTTGAATGATGCCATAGGACAAGTAACTACAAAGTTGTCCTATGAATCCATTTTCTATGCTCAGTAGGATGATGATAGCAGGTGGTGGTATTTTGTTCCCTAGAAAAGGAATTGTCCTTTAAATATAAAACTATTCATTTGGTTGGTTATGGATAATAAGGTATTGAATTGGGATAATTTCTTAAAAAATGGTGGTTATGGACCTAATGGTTATCTTCTTTTTCTTTTGGGGGAAGGGGGAAGATATTGTTGATCATATGTTTATTCATTGTTATTTTACAAAACAGATATGGAGGGAGGTCAAATTTTTGTTAAATATCAAGAGTCTTCGGGTTCCTATCTCTTTTGAAAATAATCTTTCAATGTGGCTAGCATAATTTTTAGTTTCTAAACAAAGAGACATAGTTTCCTTATTTTATTTCATGAGGGATTTGGCTTCATAGAAATCAGTTTTGTTTGAAAATAAAGCTATAGATAACAATTTGGTAGTTAGGCAGGTTTTGGGTGCCTATAAGGAGGTTTGCAACCAAGATCAGGTTATTGTTGGTGGGGTTCTTTAGGTTGCAAATTTTGTTTGGCAAGGCCATGTTGGTTATTTTGATGGAGCTTGTCACGGGCAGAGGGGGAAATGTGGCACATGTGTGGTTCTTTAATTGGATAATGGTCATGTATTTGAACTCAAGCTTTGTTGGGGCTGTGGGATGAATACTAGGGCACAATTAATTTTCTTGTGGGGTCTTTTGTATTTTGTCAATTCTTGTAATCTTGTGCACCTCAAACTGTGAAGTGATTCTAAAGTCCTTATAGATTGGGTTTCAAGAAAATCTCATTTGGAAGTAACGGATTTAAGGTGGTGTCCAAGCAAAATGTGATATTTATGCAGAATCCTTTCAGAGAGTTATCCTTCTCTCATGTATTTACGGAGTTCAATTATGTGGAAAATGCTTTATCAAAGGAGGATCTTTCAGTATTGGTGGGGTTTCTTTCCTATAAGGAGATGCAGGATGGCTTTGTGGTTTCAAAAGGTCTGTTGAAGGTCTTTTAGACCAGTTAAAGTTATGAGTCATGGTTTCCTTTTGTAAATGTTTTTTCCACTTCGTGGCTGGGTTTTTTGTGGTTAAAGCTATACGTTTATTAGTTGACTTTTTTTTTAATTTTGAAAAAAGATAGAAATATAAGTTGGTTAGTACTTTATGGTAGTATAAAATAAAATTTTGTCAATATATATGTATACATTGATTCATGATGAATAACAAGTATATCATTTTTTCGTGAGAAAAAAAGTGTTATGTTTTAAATAATTTTATAAATTATAACCACTCTTATATATTTTATATATTTATAAGAAAAGTATATTTGTTAACTCTTAGAACTATGATTTTTTTTAATTACAAATTAAATTTTTTAATAATTTTTATTTTTATAAATATATATTAGAAAATGATTATTATTATTAAAATAAATATTTAATTTTAATTATTTTCATCATAATAAATAGCATTTTGCATAACTGATATAAAAAAATTAATTTTCATGGAGCATTTTGTTGATTAAATATAATTACTATTTATTATTAAATAAAAATATTAAAAAAAATAATAATATACAACTAAACATTTCAATATACAACTAAAATCAATATTTGTATGGATGCAATGTTTTTCAAATTCCAAACCTCTATGACCAATCATTATTAATAGAAAGTCATCCATATCTATCCCAAATAGCATACACATGTGCTCTCATGGTTAAAACGTCGTGATCATTACAAAAATGCAATGATATTTAAGATTGGAGAATTAGAAATCCCAAACTTATGTCCTTTGTAATTCCTTTAAAAAAACCCAAACTAATGGTTATTGTCCAATCATAGAATGCTTTTTACGCAATTACTTTTGGGCCATGTTCCAATAAAGTTTATTAAATACAAGGGATATATACTTTCATAATTAAAAACCTTTCCAGCGCTAAAAGATATATAATTTTATATGAACCAATACACAATAATAGTTACAGCCTAGAGTATCCTCAAAAGTTTCGTTACCTCAAAAGTATTCCAGGTGTGTTTATCCGATTTGTTCCTTTTAAAGTTTGTCAGATAGGAAGGAAAATTAGTGTTGTCTGATCATAATATGCTAACCACTTTCATTATCGTTAGTATACTTTTATGATAATATATTCCATTCTTATTGTGATAAATAATTTTAATAATAATATATTATTTCTAACTTACTTTTATTATTATTAATTCATATTTATGATCAATATATTCTTACGATAAATTCTTCCCTTTTAAACTTTATTATAAAGTGTAAGGAGACAAGAGGACATTAATTAGTTCATACCAATAATGAGCTTTATTGTGACGATAATTACTTCACTTTCTAACTTTATTAATCAACTGGAAAGAGACATAAGGACTTTAATTAGTTCATTAGCAATAATGAGCTTTTGTTCTGAGCAGTAAAATGTGTCTCCCATCATGAAGGATAATATAACGCAAAATATATCTCATTTTAGTAAAGTACAAGAATCAATTCTTTGGATAAAGGCACATTAAAAACTACCTTAAGCTCTCAACTTGTTATTTAGAAATTAGATTTCATGTAGCTTGTTTTAAGTAAAGTATGAATTATTTCATAAAATATATATTTTATGATTCCAGAGATAAATTTTGAAAAATCCTTTTTAAAGAAATTTAAGTAATGCTTTTCCATATATTTTGGATGTGAATTTAAAGTGATCGAATGTTGATAAGGAAATAGTCACATGTGTAATAAAATTGAAGGAAACTAATTGAGATATTTTTTTTTTTCTCTCTCATACACACACAAATGTGTGAGCGTACACACACATAAGTTTGAAGGATATGAAGGTTGATTTCTAACTAGAAGATTACTATAAAGATACATTTTCTGGATATCAAATCTTTGTCATCTACCCTAATGCACACGTGCATACACACAAATATATGTGGTTAGAAGTATATGGAGGCCAATTTACATCTTCTAGACTGTTCTAATGGTGCAATCTCCCAAAATCATATCTTTCACCTACACTAATGGGTCCTCTCTAGTGGACAATTTTTTGGACAATAAGGGGGGAATGAAAGGAAGACCATTTGAATCATCTCACATACCTAGGTTTCGAAAATGGGGCGGGTTTTGTGATCATGTTAATAGATGTGTAAAGCTTGCAAGGTACTAGTCTTAGATATTCTGATGCCTACTAGATGGATTTCTAGTTAGTGAGTAGTAACAACATGCATAAGAGGTAGGTGTTAATTCCCACAATGGTAAAATTAATGCTGCAACCCTCAAGGAGGCTCTGTGGGGCCACACATTGGATTTCACCTATTTGTAATACCCTAATTTTGACTCTTGGAATGCATTACACCATATCATATATATAATGATTTAAATATGCTAGTAAGGGTTTCTAGTGCAGAGCTCAGGGACAAGGCTTGTCCAGTGAATGGCTAGGAATTTATGATGTAAATATCCATATATAGGGCATGTGTTAGGATTGCCATTATGATTCTATGTTATGTAAATATTATGTTGGAAGACAATAAAATGATTCAAGATGGCTATGTAGGGCCGTAAAGGGGCTATGATTCCACTAGAGGGGAAGAGGAAAGGGAGCCTATGGGAAAGTCAATATTCTTTTTCCAAGTGTCAACCTTCGAAATTATCCATTTTTTTTCATGTGCCTTAAATGAGCCATATGCCTGCTTTGAATTATTGAACTCATTCATTGAATGCATTTGAGATGTTGATGGCAAATCCTTCTCATACGGTTATGAAAGCATGGGTTGAGTATACTCCTTATGACAATTGTAAGTGTCCTTCATTTTATGGTCAATAGTAATGTCAAATATATTTTATTCAATCCTCTAATTCGATGTGACTCTATCACTCACTCTACATGCAAATAGTTCATGCTCAACATAGTATGTTTTTCTCTCCATTGTCAACACTTACTAGATTGAAGAATTAACTAGAATTAGTATTTTGAAGAGGAGAGATGTGAACATTAGAGTGAAGAATGATGGTTGTAGATGAGGATAACAATTTGGAAAATTAGGAAACCTTTTCCCATTATACGTTTTCTTCTCTTCATTTTCTCGAGAAGGCAAGTATTGATTTTGTAAGCAATTCATTGAAAGTGTTCAGTAGGTTGGACTCTTTCTACAGACACTTAAGAGCATTGTAAGGGAATGGTTCTTTGATGGACTATTGAGCAAAGAAAGGACAATCCTTCCTTGTGTTTTTTAGGCTAGTGGAAGAGATTTCCATTAATAGGATGGATGAATGAGATTCATGTAATGCTCTATGGTGGGTAGATTGGCTAAGCCTGAGAGAAAATGGGTTGAACTGAGAAGAGAAGCCTATATTTGTTTTCTTCATCTTGTGGCCTTACAACATAGCTTGGGGGTGGTATCTGTAGCTAATACCTACACTTCAGTGGAAAATTTATCTTATGTAACTAATATCTTGGGTCTTATTCATTTAAAAGATTTAAGTGTTTATTATTGTCTATAAATATACATAATTATGTTTGTTTATGTTATTAAAATTATTTTTTATTCATGCTATATGTGTAAATATAAGCAGTTGATTCCATTGCATTTTATATTTATGTACTTGCACATACATTCCTAAATTTCTGACTCATGGGAGGCTCAATCGCTTTTAATTCAAATATAATGGCCTTTGTGGAGGAGTCTAGGAGAGAGAAAGGTTTCATGGGGCAAGTAGCACAAATGGATATGATATCGTAGGGATCTTGAGATCAATGGTTTAGATTACATCGCATTGGGGCATTTGGTCAAGGTCCCAAAAAGGTAAGGGTGGTTTTAATTGTCACGATTTAGTCGGGGAATTTAGAACAATGGATACTATTTCTTGAGGCAGATAGGTCTGGTTGGGGTTTCAAATAGGTAAACATGGTGTAAATGACAATGATATTCCCATGTTGATGAGATCTACGACTGAAATCTTCACCTAGACTTCATAAACGTTAAGGGCTCTCGTCGAGGAATTAGTGAAGATTACTTGAATATTCTCAAGGACTTGTGATCCATGGCCTATAGTTGTTCATATGATTCTTTCCATCAATGTTAAAAATTATGGCACGGGGAGTCTCTAGTGGCACGATTACATGGATAGGGGCCAAAGAGCATATGACATGGTGGAACTAGGGGATTCAATGTTGGTTCTATGTCGGTGAAGTGACCCAACATCGCATCCATGTTCCATGGCACATTAGCTAGGTCCCACATTAGCAGATAGATGTAAAATATTTTAATAAAAGTCTAGAACCATTTTCTTGTTTTAGTCATAACATGAGGAAATCAAGCTGAACTTCATGAAATTTCAAGATAATTCCATGATGATGAGGGGCACAAAAGTTCTCGTGTGGGTGGATGGTTGATTTTGTTTCGTATTTCCAAAAGTGATGATTAGTGGGTTTTGAAGTTCTTGATATGCACCTTTACAAAAGCCTCGTTGATGATGGGATTTGGATATTAAAGCTCATGAGAAGGCATGGAGAAACCCAATGTAGGATTCAGTGAAATTCCAAAGGATTTGAAATGGGGATGTAAAAATAGGTAAAAATGTACTATGATATTTTTTGGGGGGGGATTTTGAAAATCTTAAAGGAAGGAAAAGTTATCTAAGAATTCAAAAATGAAAAGTTTGATTTACTCAACATTTACCTTCTTGCCAATATAACAACACGTTTCAAGTAAAAATTTCTTAGTTATGATCAATTTGAAAGATAGAGGTTTTTGGAAATTATTCCAAGTCTTAAGAAATGTAAAAAGGACAAAGTAGTAAATTCCATAACTTTATAGAAATTGATTGGAGCATCATATCATTTATCTAAAAGTTTTTAAGTAATCACTTTCATGAATATTATCAACACCCTCTACAAAAAAATTCATGGTTCTCCTTAGATTTTCTTCTATAAGTAAATGAAGTTGGTATCTAAGATTAAGTGTACCTATAGGAAAACTACATGAATTAGGAAAAAGTGGTAGCTTTAGAAAGTTGCAACTTTTAGCTCTAAGATTAGAAGTGAGCATGGTCACGGTAATTTGGAAGATGTTAAAGTAGATAATGGAAATACATAATTAGATCCTAAATAATTTCTTCAGATATCTCTATAATTAAACTGACAAAGAACCTCATAGCCTTGATTTGACAAAAAAATTACTAGAGGTAGTTTATAGATTTTTTAAAAATATTATTCTAAGGATAGAATGCAACTAACAAGAAGGAAAATTTCAGGGGCGAAATTCAGCCCATGGACTATTTTTTGACATTATTTTCCAAAAAATGATTCACCAATTTTCCTTTTTTTCAAATATGATTTGCCCAAATTCCATGCAATAGTTTTTTTTTTACTCTAAAAATTGCCAAAATTGTCCAAAAACTATATACAGTCCTTAGAAATTTGAATATTTAACAAAAAAATCCCCAAACATTTTATAGTTACAAATTTAAGAATGAGTAAAATTCACTAATGTTTTCACACTTTGAGAAAATTATTGATCCTTAAAATTTTCCCTGGCTAACAAGTGTAATTCTACAAACACTTTTGGAAATACAGTAACATATTAGTATATTTAAATATCAAAGTTCAAGATAATTGAACTAGAAAATCCTTCAATTGGTTGGGCCAAGAAAACTATGATCATGGATGATGCATAAGACTCTTATGAAGGTGAGATAGATGAGAAGAGGGGGGGGGCATCTAGATGTTTAAAATTTAGAGACAAAATCTAAAAGGCATAGTAATCATGTGGCTACTCCACCATGCTTTAAATATTGATAGAAATATAGTGGAGAATGCATCACATATAGAATTCAAATAATGATGATAGAAGTGGGAACATCTCCAACGGATATTCTAACAAGAGGTCTCATGATAAAAGAAGAACATCTAGAGATAGGACATATATACCAAAAAAGCTCTCTACTAATACATCATATACCTTTGAGGACTCAATCAACAATTCCATTTCTTCTTCTTATGGGAATAAGAGAGAGAATCCTTTCAAGGATCACTCACACAAATAATTTTCAAAGGAAAAACCGCTTGAATTTGATCGTGAAGTAAAATTTGGACCATAAGTTGATGCTTGGATTCTCGGGATGAGGAAATATTTACAATTCCATGAATACTCTAGAAACATTAAGGCTAGAGTGGCAATATTCAATTTAAATGGTAGAGCACTAATTTGGTGGTGGCATCTTAGGAAACACAAGAATACCATAGAGAAATATATTGTTTGGAAGTAGCTTAGGAAGTACTTTAAGTATAAGGATATCTTTAATAGATACTATGATGATAAAACTAAATGATTCCATGAGTTAAAGTTGGGACAAATTACCATGGATGGATATGCAAATAAATACTTGTAGTTGTTGAGTTATGTTGAGTACATTCAAGTTGATAAGGTAAGAATCCGGTGTTTTCAAGGTGGATTACCCTAGTCTTACAAGGATATAATTGAGATTGATGAACCTCAAACTCTAGAAGTCATTGTCATGAAGGCGAAGTACTATTTTGATAATAAATAAAAAAATCCAACATTTCATAAGGCATGGAAGGAAACAAAGAGAAAGGATTTGGATTAAAGAATGAAAGGATTCAAGCCTCCTCATTTTAGAAATAATCAAAGAGAACCAACACAAGGTCAAGTTAAGCTATCCAAGATGATAGGAAAGAAGAAAAGGGAGCCTATTCAATGTTGGGGATGTGGATAAGATCACTTGTTAAAAAATTGTTTAGATTGAAATGGCCTACACATGTGCAAAACATTCAAGAGGCTGGAAGTATTGGGGATATTCCAAGGAATTTCCTTGGGATCTATGTTGCACTAGAAGCATGCCAAGTAGATCATCAATCAGTTGTGGTTGAGGTTCAAAGTAATATTGTTAAGAAATCTATTTCAGTTTGAATTTACCCTAGATCTAGTCAAAACTATGTTACTCCTATAATTATTGTAATTCATTCTTTTTAGAATAGCATGCATTATAAATCATGGCTGGTCCATCTAGCTACTCGAACCAAGAGAAAGGTTAGAGAAGTGTTGGAGAAATTTCCATTAGAAATGGATAGACTCTTCACATTGGAAAATTTTATCATTTTTCCTCTTGGTTCTTATGATGTACTCATTGGAATGTATTGGTTGGAATCAAATATAGTTAACCTTGATTGCTACAACAATAATTTTGAATGCACTAGTAAAGAGGGAAAATCAAGGAAAGCAAAGGGAATTCAAAAGCTAGTTTATGTTAGGAATATTTCATCCTTGTAGGTAAATAAATATTTAAAAAAAGGTTGTTAATTATATGAAGATATTGTCTTAGAATTAACATAAGGTAAAGGTCTAAATATGGAGGACTATCATGTCATCCAATAATTTAATGACGTGTTCCCTAACGAAGTGCCAGTAATCCCTCCAAAAAGGGATATTGGTTTCACAATAGATATTGTTCTAAGAGCCACAACAATGTGGGAGACAACATATAGATTGAAAACCCTAGAATGATTAGAGATGACAATGCAATTGCAAGAGTTTCTATAATATAAATACTTTCAACCAAGTGTGTTTCCATGGGAAGTGTAAATGCTACTTGTGATAAAGAAGGATTGAAACTATAATATCCCCAATTTTGAGTAGTTATTTACTTAGTTTAAACTCTGGATTATGGTTTTGAGCAAAAATATTTTGTTATATTAAAACTAAAAAGTGTGCAAGAAGGTTCTCGATACTTGTACTTGGGTAAGGACTATTGTAAAAGACATTTTCTAAATATTTTTAATGACCCAAAACAATAGTTGGAATGACCATGAATAGATATGACTATGAATCCATGATTGGGGAACACAATCCTAATCGATAGGGATTGAGATTACAAGTGCCACGAGACAAATATATTGAACTAATACCCTAAAATATAGGTGTGAATACAAGGCTACAAATTTTCCTAATGAGAGGGAAGCATTTGGAGGTAAGACCTAAGTAATCAAATCTATATATGTCATGTTCCTTCCTTAGTGGCTACTTGGTCAAGTCTTGGAACCCTTCAATCCCTAAGGGTCTAGGAGAAAATAAAAGATAGGAATTATTAATTGTTCGGGATAATTTTGGAACAAGGCCTATAGTAGCTAATTAATTAATAGTTTTATGTTTGAAGTACTTTGTAATTATTTTTATTCTCACGATTAATTAATTTTGGCCTAAGTTTTGATGCTCATGTGGCTAGGAGGGTGCATGAGGATAAGGTGGACTTCACTCACTCACTTGAGAAAATATAGAAACAAGAAGAAAGCAGCTAAAAGCAACGTGACAACAAAAACAAGAGAAATGGAAAAAGCAGTGAAACATAGGAAAGTGCATAAAGCAAAAAAGTGCACAAAGCAGGAAAGTGCAGAAAGGAAGCTAGTCTTGAAAAGATGGAAACATCCAGAAAGAAAGGAGGCACAGTTTCTAAAAGTAAGAGAAAATCACCAAGCAAGGGAGGTTGGAAAAATAGGAAGGTTGCACAAAGCAAAGATATTGCTAATTCTCACCAAGGAAGGCACACTCATCCACTCACATGTGCTAATTAATTGCTCATGAATCCATCCAGTCTATAAAAGAAGGCCAATGCGCTCCTCTCACATATTTTGGCCATTTGTTTAGTGATTGAGAGCTCTGCTTCTCAAGGTTGAGTGATGCGCCTCAACCAAGCTTGGGAGATGTGTCCCAATGCAGAACATATTCTAGTTTTTCATGACTTGATCCAAAGCCACCGAGGTATGATTTTCATGTTTGTATCAGATCCTACTACTTGAATAATTCAAGCCACCAAATGTTAGAATAATTAATACTCCATCCTTTTGCTACTTGACATTATTTTATTTTTCATAGTAGTTGATGATGTCATTTCCCCCTAGTGGTGTGTAGATGCCATCTAGGACCCATTAGCCACGTAATGCGCCCAACATGCATCATTTTAGGACCAACAGAGTGAGTTCCCTAAATTTTAGGATCCAACTCAGTGGTCTGTTTCAGTCCACCTGAGTTAGTTGACTCTTGTGGGGGGTTTGTGCTTGGATTTCCACTGTTTTTGATCTAATGCAGCATTTTCTAAGTGATTTGCATGAAAAAATCACTAATGTTCCCTTCTAGGTCATTTAACTAACAATAGATTCAGTTAAATGAGTTTTGGTTGAATTGAGTTGAGTTTGGGTCTTCCAAAGCACTCTAGTGGTGACAATTCCTATGCTAGACATATTGAGACTCGAATTCTCCTAGTATATTCAAATTCTCTCTACTGTAACATATTTGTGGACTATACTGATTAATGGATAATGTTACACAATTCTGCTTCCATCTGAGTTCCAATGCATGATTAATTTTAGTGCTCTTTTCACTGTCATTCATATTTTTGGCTCATTCTTTCACTGTGAGGTATTCTCATCTCTATGATATGCTGTGATCTAGAATTTCACACCAAGAATAAATTCTGAGATACAATCTATTTAGAGAAATATCTTGAGTATATCCATCTAGGGGAGAAGAACTGGTTTAGTGAATGCGCCCTGTCAGCAGCTATAGAAGTTTGGTGCACTTTCCATGAGAATCCAGCTGTTCTTTGACCTTCTGTAGTGTAGGTCCAGTGAATACAATCCTTCTTCTTCTCTTGTTTGAAGCATTCTTCTCTAATCATTCTAATAATTTGAAGATTGAGGATTAATGCTAAAGTATGGGTTATAATAATTCTATTCGTTGTTTAGTAAGCTCTGTTATTGTTTGTTGCTACACATTTATTTATGTTTGAGTCATATTAATCATCTTAAGGAGGATTTGAGAGATCTAGGTGTTGTCTGTATTCATATTTCTCAAGACTAGCTCTTTAGGCCTTAATAAATGACTAGATTTGTAGTATTTTTTATTAAAAGTTCTATGGATTCCTATTTTTAGTTTTTTCAGTCATCATAGGTTCTTAAGATAATGGTGAATCCCATCAATACTCACACTAAGAATTAGTTACTCTCTTTTCCTATTTGGGAGAGATTGAAAGTAAGCTAGTCAAGAAGTCCTCCATAGTGCTCTTCCTCTTTGGACCTCCAGACACTACCAAATCCTCCCAAAACATTTGTAAATTTTGCACAATAGTAGATTAGGGGGTAAATACCTGATATCCACCCTAATTTGGTTGCTTTAAAGTGTAAGTGGAGGAATCTAGTATGCATATGCTGGTGTACCCAGGAAGCCTTGTGTAGACTTCAACGGTAGCTGTTGTCGAAGCATAAATGGTCCCAGTACCTTGTGCATAGGATTATGAATATGGATTTGAATCTATTGTTTATGTTGATGCATGCTCATTATTATATTTTTCATATCCAAAAGATTTCAACTCTCAAGCCCTGGGTGGCTTTATCTGTGACCAAGTTTAGTTTTTCTTCTAGTAGTTTTGATGACTAGTTTAAGCCTTTGAATATTTCTATTCTAAATTTTGAAATAGAGATAATATCCTTTGAAATAAGATAATAGGATATTACAGTGGTATCAGAGCATGGCCCTCTGAGTCTGATCTTACTTTTTCTTTGATGACTCCAAGAAGAAATCCATTCCTAATGAACAAAGGAACATAAGAAGAAAGCTCAATAAAAGAAGAAGTGGACTCTACACAAGCTAAGATTCAGGGAGGTAAATCAAGCATGGGAGAAGGTGAGTTGAATTGAGAAGACAAGGAGGACATGTTTGCATAGAACATGCTGAATTTTATTGAGAGATTCACCCAATTGCAAACATAAACAAGAGACATCTTGTCTAGATTGGTGGACAAGAAATATGGTGAAGACAGTAGTAGTGGTTCTCATTGTGAGGAGAAGAAGGTATTCAAGGAGAAACTATTCTCAAATATTGGCCCACATAATAGGCCACAAGAATTCAAAGATGTGCGTTGAAGAACCAAAACTACAATTTAATATTGTTACACCGTTGGAGGTTTGACTTGTTGAGTATATGGTCTTCAGTGAGGATTTCAAGAGGCATTTGACCTTTAGATATTACTCTGAATATCAAGACAAGATCAGATATAGAACCTACAATAGAGTGCAAAATAAGAACTTTGAGTTGCAAAGAGCTATTGGTAAGATATCATTGCCCTTTTTTGATGGATCTTCAAAATGTACTGGTATCTCTTGGGTGCAAAAGTTAGATACTTATTTTCAATTGAATCCCATGGTTGAAAGGGATGCCATCAGAATGGATACCTTCATTTGGAAGGAGAGGCCAATGATTGGTGGTTCCATGGCATGAATACCTTGGGCCATGATCAAGTAACCACCTATGAAGAGTTCACTAGAAGGTTGGCAGAAAGGTTTGATTAGAGAGACCCTGATATCTCTTTCAGGGAGCTAGCACATGTGAAACAAACTGGATCTCCTGAAGCATACATCTTTGAGTTCCAGAAGCTAGTTGTGATGGTCACTGACATCTAGGAAGCTCTCCCGATCCTTTTGTTCATAGAAGTATTAGCAAAGCCTTTGAAAGGATCAGTTAAGGCATATAGAACATCCACTTTGTAAGAGGCAATGAGCATAACAAGAGATATACAAGATGTCATCCCAAGAACAAGGTATCCACCCAATACTAATGCATCTACAAAAATTTCAAAATCAAAAACCTCCATTTAGGAATTTGGCTGCTCCATCCAAGAAATAATACTCCTATAAGGACCGGGATGAATTGAGGAGGAAGAAGCTATGCCTCTCCTATTAGGAACCTTGGGTTTTGGGCCACAAGTGTGCTAAGGGGAAGTCACACTACATTGAGGTATTTTTATAAAGCAAGGAGGAAGGTTGATGAAGTAGAACTAGGAGATGGTGACTATGAAACAACATCGGAATAGTAGCCACCAAAAACAAGCATCAAAATTGCGTGTGGAGTTCCCTGCTTCCATGCCTTGAGATTCAAGGGAGTAGTTCAAGGGAAAAGAGTATTAGTTTTGGTCAACGGGGGTTCCACCCATAACTTCATTGATGAAGCATGGGTGGAGAGGAGGAAACTTCCAACAAAATACTTTGAAGGTTTCACTGTCATCATCCCTAGAAACAACTATATGGAGTGTAATCGATGGATTACAAAATTGCAAGTGACCATTGGAGACTATATTGTGACTGACAAATTCTATATTGTCAATGTGGATGATACCCATATGGTGTTGGGAGTGCAGTGGTTCTACTCTACTAAGGAAAATTTAATGAAATACCAAAGACCCCAAATTATCTTCAAAGATTCAGCTGGGAATCAAGTGGTTCTGAAGGGTGTCAACACCTACCCAAACCAAGTAGTTTCTTCTCATAGTCAGAGATCCATATTGAGGCATGGTGATGTTGAGTAGGTTGTTGAATGCCTAATCACCACTAAATTCACTACCATAGATGTCTCACATCATCCATAGGACATCAAAAGGCTACTACACAAGCACAGGAAGGTATTTGAATATCTCTCACATGGAAGGCCACCTGACAGAGGCATTGAACATAAAATTGAGTTTGAACTTGGAACACATCCTATCAAGATTAATCCTTAGAAGAACATGAAAAGGTTGAGACCATCAAATATATGCTTGAGTCAGGATTCATAAGACCAAGCTCAAGTCGCTTTGCATCATCAGTGGTCCTAGTAAAAAAGGACAGAACAATGTGCATGTGCATTGATTATAGGGCCATGAACATGAATACCATCAAAAACATATATCCTATTCCAAGAATTGATGAATTGATGGATGAGCTACATGGAGCAAGGTATTTTTCCAAGATGGACCTTCTCTCAGGATACCACCAAATCAGGATGAGGGAGGAAGACATCCAGAAGACAACTTTTTGGTGCTATTATGGGCATTTTGAGTTTCTTGTCATGCCTTTTGGCTTAACCAATGCACAGGCCACCTTCCAATCATGTATGAATAGATTTTTTAGTAAGCAATTGCATAAGTATGTCCTTGTATTCTTTGATGATATTCTGATTTACAGTAAGACATGGGAAGAGCATCTGCACCAGTTGGACAATGTCTTAATAATTTTGGCAAAGCAATCTTTTTATGCCAAGCTATCTAAGTGTGCATTTGGGTTGATTGAGATCCTCTATATTGGTCATATAATTGGGAAAGAAGGAGTCAATATGAACATGGAAAATATCAAGGCCATAATTTAATCGCCAAGACTAAAGAACATCATTGAATTGATGGGTTTCATTGGTTTATGAACCTACTACGAGAAATTTGTTCAAGGATTCTCTAAGTTGTCATCCCCTTTGAAAGATCTCACCAAGAAGGGATATTTATGTTAGACAGAGGAGGTTGAAAAATCCTTCAGAAGAATGAAGAAATTGATGAATATATTCCCAGTACTTGGACTTCTTGATTTCACTCAACCCTTCATACTTGAATGTGATGCCTCGGGGGAAGGAATTGGAGCGATCCTGATGAAAAATAAGCATCCCATTTCATATCAGAGAATAAAGTTGCAGCCAAATGAGAGGAATTATTCCATATATGAAAAGGAGATGTTGTCCATCATGCATGCCTTGGCCAAATTTCGACAGTACCTGGTGGGAGGAAAGTTCATAGTGAGGACTAATCACACCAATTTGAGGCACTTTCTGACTCCAAAGGAGCTCAATGATAGGAAACATAAATGCATGAGTAAGATTAAGTCCTGTGAATTTTACATAGAGAACAATAAGGGTAAGATGAATGTGGTAGTTGATGCCCTCTCTAGGAATCCACCTTTCTCTCTGTTGCAAGTTCCAACTGATTGGAAGGTACAACTAGATACTGAATACTCTAAGAACAAATTTGCTTGTGAAGTGTTCAATGGGATGATCTATGGTGATGCTTACAAGGTTATTAATGACATCATATATTATAAGGACATAATATTTCAAATTGATGTCCAAATTGGTGATATTTGTTACTATTATTAGTACAACTGAGAGGGGGGGTGAATCAGTTATATTATGCTTAAACAATTTTAGTCCCTTTTATAACTTCATTACCATTAAAAAATGATTGTCTTGATAATGAGCAAGATAAGCAATAGAACAAGTAATCATCAATCACACATATGATGTACACAGACACAAATATTCATGAGGAAACCCATAAAGGGAAAAAACCTCTTCTTCTTAGAATGATAAGCAGTCTTTTAACTCATGTACATCATTTATTTTTTAGCACCAACTCAAGATGAGGATACAACCTCTGTCTAACAAGCTGCAACTTGTTGAGAGCACCAACTCTCATGTTTTTCTAACACCCACTAGAGGGAAGCACCCACTCCCAAAATTCAGGGATCAACCTGATTTACAGAGGAAATCAACTCTCCCTAGCACCTCCCTTCCACCCTATGTAAAAAAAATTTAGTCAATTATATCACACTGGTTCAGATATATCAGTACATACTCTTTTCATTTTTGTTCTGTGTTGCTCCAGCTTGGGTTTCTGGGCATTCTATTTCTCATTAAATCAAGCCACACATTTTTCTTCTGAATTGTTAAGAATTTTTCAGTCAATTATATCACACTGGTTCAGATATATCAGTACATACCCTTTTCATTTTTGTTTTGTGCTACTACAGCTTGGGTTTCTGGAGATTTTGTTTTTCATTAAATCGAGCCATACATTTTTTTTTCTGAATTGTTTTCTTCGAATCACAGCTTCATCAACAACCACTCCTCTTCATCCTCTCAATTCTCACATTGATTTTGTTCTCATTAATCATTTTTTATGGATGCCGAAGTTATATGCCTCGGTTTCTTTAACTTCCAAATATTCCAATTCTAAAACTGAAACTGTCTCTTTAACTCCCAATTCGAAAATTGAACTGCCTCTTTGACTTTTAGAACTTACACGTTGTAACTGACTAATTAATAAATAAATAAATGTGTGTGAGTCGCAGCTTGTCTGAGTCATGGCTGTCTGAGTCATGGCCGTCTAAGTCTCAGCCATCTGAGTCGCGGCTGTCTGAGTCACGGTCATCTGAGTCTCGGCCGTCTGAGTCACGACCATCTGAGTCGCAGCCGTCTGAGTCGCATCCTTCTAAGTTGCAGCCGTCTAAGTCACAACTTGTCTGATTCACAGTTGTCTGCTTTCCAACCATCAATGACAATTGAATCAAAGTGGCAATAATCTCCCCCTTTGGTATTGATGGAAACCTAAAATTTATGATGCTGCAAGTGTAATCACTGACTGCTTGTCATCTGCAACTACCTGAACTTCTCCCCCTTTAACATCAATCTCAAAAAAAACATGACAATACATCTCCCCCTATCAAGATGAACTCAGAAACCAGCAAAGAAAACATTCTGGAACCATCTCAGAATTACATTATATATGCAATAAGCACAAACTCCCCCTGCCAAAGTGAACAAGTTAGTTGGAACAAGATATGACACCCAACTTCTAGCGTAGATATTCAAACTGGATTTTGGATAAGGGTTTAGTAAAGATATCAGCAATCTGTTCTTTAGAAGGAATGAAATGTAATTGGACAACTCTGTTTTTTAACCAGCTCTCTTAAAAAATGATACTTGATTGGAATGTGTTTGGTCTTGGAATTAAGAACAGGGTTCCTGGAGACACTAATGGCACTTGTGTTATCACAATGAAGAGGAATAGATTCAACATATGTTACTTTTAGATTTGCAAGAGTTTGAATCATCCATAGAACTTGTGCACAACATGTGGCTGGAGCAATGTATTCAACTTCTATGGTGGACAAAGTTATAGAGCCTTGCTTCTTACTTAGCCATGCTACTAGTGAATCACCTAAGAAGAATGCACCTCCACTTGTGCTCTTTCTTCCATCCAAACAGTTTTCCCAGTCAGCATCTGAATATGCTGTTAACTGAATGTTCTAATTTCTAGGATACCAAAGACCATAAGTCACTGTGCCTTTCAAATATTTGAATATCCTCTTTATAGCTACTAAATGGCTTTGCTTAGGAGCAGACTAAAATCTACCTAGCATACCAACAACTTGCATTATATTAGGACGAGATGCTGTGATGTACAACAGGCTACCTACCATTGACCGATATGTTCTTTGATCAACATCTGGTGATACATCATCCTTGCTGAGCTTGCATCCAACAACCATGGGTGTGCTGATAGGTGAAGAATATTCCATATGAAATCTCTTCAACATCTCCTTCAAGTACCTCTCTTGGGAGAGAAATAAACCTGCAAAATTCTGAGTAATTTGAAGACCAAGGAAGTATGACAGTTCTCCTATCATTGACATCTCAAATTCATATTTCATGGCATTTGCAAACCATTGAACAAAAGAGTCATTAATACTTCCAAAAATAATGTCATCCACATAAACCAAAACAACTAATAAATCATCACCTCAGATTTGATCTACAAGTTACTGTCAACAATACCTTTCTTGAATCCTTTGTCCTTTAAATACTTATCCAATCTATAATACCAGGTTCGTGGTGCTTGTTTCAGTCCATACAATGCCTTTTTAAGCTTGCAAACAAAATCAGAATTGTCTGTCAGTTGGAATCCTTCAGGTTGATCCATATATACTTCTTCTTCTAGGTCTCCATTAAGAAATGCTGACTTAATATCCATTTGATAAAATTTAAAGTGCTTGTGGCTGGCATAGGCAAGAAACACTCTGATGGCTTCTAATCTTGCTACTGGTGCAAAGGTTTCATCAAAATACTGACCCTCAACTTGTGCATATATTTTACAGACCAATCTGGCTTTATTCTTGACAACATGTCCTTTTTCATTCATCTTATTCTTAAACACCCACTTAGAACCAGGGTAATTTTTAGGGGCGAAATTTAGCCAATTGGCTATTTTTTGGACTTTTTTCCAAAAAATAAATTCGTTATTTGGTCATTTTTAGCCTCTAATATCACCTATATTTACATAAAATATGTTTTTTTATCATAATATTCACCAAAATTTACACGTTTTAGTAGTAAATTATAGTTTTCATATTTAATATTCGCCTACCTATCTATATCTATGTTTTTTCTAATCCAAACTAATTGCCTAGAATACTATACTTAAGTGTAACATTAGAATCCTTAAAAATTTCCCTGCTTAGAACCTATTATATTCTTATCTGCTGGTCTAGGAACAAGTTCCCAAGTATTATTCTTCTCAATTTGATCAAGTTCTTCATTCATGGCTCTAATCCAATCTTCATTCTTACTGGATTCATCAAAATTCTTAGGTTCAGTCATAGATAGAAAGGCAACTTGAGATTGCTCTAAAGCTTCAATCAATTTCTTTCTTGTCTGAACTCCTTTATTCTTGTCACCAATTATATGACTTTTAGGGTGATTCTTTTTAATAAGTCTAGAAGGTGATTTTCTTCCTGTCTGTTGATTTGAATCTTCCTAAATGTTTGCATGTTCATTATCTGAATCTGAATTTTCTTTTTTCTGATTCTTGGACCTGTTCTTCAGCAATTTCAATTGTACTCTCTGCATCTGGTTCAAAACTGCTTATCTAATAATTTTTAATTGAGATTTCTTCATCAATTTTAATGTCAATACAATCAACTAATTTATGCAATCTCTTATTATAGCATCTATATCCTTTGTTGTTTGTTGCATATCCCAAAAAGATACATTCATTGGCTTTGTCATCATATTTGCCAAGATGTTCATCATTATTTTTAATATAACATTTACTTCCAAATATTTTGAAATGCTTAATAGTAGCAGGTCTCCCAAACCAAAGTTCATAAGGATTCTTATCATTGTTTGGTCTTAGATGAGCTTTGTTAAGAATATGGACAGCTGTATGAATTGCTTCTACCCAATAAACCTGAGAAATGCTTTTTTCATTCATCATTGATCTTGCCATTTGCTGAACTGATCTATTGTGTCTTTCCACTACTCCATTTTGCTGTGGAGTCCCTGGAATAGTATATTCCCTTTTTATCCCATGTTTATCACATAATTCTTTGAAATCTCCTGAACTAAATTTGCCTCCTCTATCAGACCTTACTGCCTTCAATCTTTTTCGTGTTTGATTCTCAGTCAGAGCCTTAAACACTTTGAATTTTTCAAATGCTTCATATTTTTCCCTTACAAAAGCAACCCACGTGAGTCTAGAATAATCATCAATAACCAACATGAAATAGTTTTATTTTCCTGTACCTTCTTTCCTAGATGGTCCACATAAATCCATATGTACTAACTAAAGCGGATTATTTGTTGATGTAAAACCTTTTGATTTAAACTGAGTGCGGGTCAGCTTTCCCATTTGACATGACTTACACACCGAATCATATGGCTTTGATATCTTTGGAAGATCCTTCACTGCCCTATTGTTACTAAGTTTGATTATATGATAAAAATTCAAATGTCCAAGTCTCTTATGCCACAACCAACTCTCATCATACTTGCTTAGATGACATTCTTCCTTTTCTTCATTCAAAATACAAACATTATTTTCTGTCCTTACGCCTTTTGCAATCAATTGTCCTGAGGGTACAGATTTTATCTTGCAACCTTTCGAATTAAAAACTACTTCACACCCTCTATCGCAGACCTGACTGACACTAAGGAGGTTATGTTTTAAACCATGTACAAACAACACGTCTTGGGCTTTTCCTATGCCATTATTCAAGTTTACCATCCCTTTTCCTTCGATTTTTCCTGGAGCATCATTTCCGAAGGTCATATTTCCTGATTTACTTTCATTTAGAGACAGAAATTTATTTTTATCACCCATCATGTGTTTAGAACAACCACTATCAATATACCAGAGATCCTTTTTCCTTTGAGCAAAAAGTACTAATCCACATTTGTCACTTTCTTTCTTTTTCCAAACCTTAGCCTTTTCAAAAGTATAATTTATTCTCGAATTTGTTTTGTACTTCCTTAAATGACATTCTGAAGCTTTGTGTCCAAAATTATGACAAACAAAGCATTTTGGCTCATTATTTAATAGATGAAAAGAGTTGATATGTTGATAATCAGTTCTTCTTTTAGTTGTGGACTGAACTGCGTGATATCCTTGTTTCCTCATTGACTGTCCAGCTCTGTTTTGTAGCAGCAGACTCTTTGACTTCCGTAGTTGCATACTTCTAAATTTAATTCCACAATTTGCAATTTTATGACCAAAGTTAGAACAATAATAGCAATAACCATAGAAATTTTTTTGGTACCTGGATATTGGTCTTCTTTATGAGCTTGATTGCTTTGTCTCTTGTTGGCTATGTTCCTGATCAGATCTCAACTTATGTTTATTAATTTTGGTTAGCAAGGTATGATCATCATATGTCTGTCTGCTACTCAACCCACTTTCATAACCTAGGCCAGTCTTTATCAATGGAGATCTTTGTTTACTCAGGATGTTATTCAGTTCTTCTGAGGCTTTAATACTTGACAAATTTTGGTGGTACAAAGCTTGAAACTTCTCCAAATCTTTTCTAGCTTTTACTACTTCTTCTTCCAGAGCTTCACATCTCAAAATTTTCTCTGCTAATTTGCTCTGATACCAATTGTTACTGTTATTAGTACAACTGATAGGGGGGGTGAATCAATTGTATTATGCTTAAACAATTTTAGTCCCTTTTATAACTTCATTACCATTAAAAAATGATTGTCAAGATAATGAACAAGATAAGCAATAGAAAAAGTAATCACCAATCACACATATGATGTACACAGACACAAATATTCATGAGGAAACCCATAAAGGGAAAAAATCTCTTCTTCTTAGAATGATAAGCAGTCTTTTAACTCCTGTACATCATTTATTTTTGAGCACCAACTCAAGATGAGGCTAGAACCTCTGTCTAACAAGATGCAACTTGTTGAGAGCACCAACTCTCATGTTTTTCTAGCACCCACTAGAGGGAAGCACCCACTCCCAATATTCAGGCATCAACCTAATTTACAGAGGAAATCAATCCTCCCTAGCACCTCCCTTCCACCCTATGTAAGAAATTTTTAGTTGATTATATCACATTGGTTCAGATGTATCAGTACATACTCTTTTCATTTTTGTTTTGTGCTGCTACAGCTTGGGTTTTTGGGCATTCTATTTCTCATTAAATCAAGCCACACATTTTTCTTCTGAATTGTTAAGAATTTTTCAGTCAATTATATTACACTGGTTTAGATATATCAGTACATACCCTTTTCATTTTTGTTCTGTGCTACCACAGCTTGGGTTTCTGGGCATTCTGTTCTTCATTAAATTGAGCCATACATTCTGTTCTGAATTGTTTTCTTCGAATCACAGCTTCATCAGAAACCACTCCTCTTCATCCTCTTAATTCTCACGCTGATTTTGTTCTCATCAATCATTTTTTATAGATGTTGAATTTATATGCCTCGGTCTCTTTAACTTCCATATATTCCAATTCTAAAACTAAAACTGTCTCTTTAACTGCCAATTCGAAAATTGAACTATCTCTTTGACTTCCAGAACTTACACGCTGTAACTAACTAATTAATAAATAAATAAATGTTTGTGAGTCACAGCTTGTCTAAGTCATGGCTATCTAAGTCACGGTCATCTGAGTCTCAGCCGTCTAAGTCGCGGCTATCTGAGTCACGGTCGTCTGAGTCTTAGCTGTATGAGTCACGCCCATCTAAGTCGCAGCCGTCTGAGTCGTAGCCGTCTGAGTCGCAGCCTTCTGAGTTGTAGCCGTCTTAGTCACAGTTGTCTGCTTTCCAACCATCAATGAAAACTGAATCAAAGTGGCAACAATATTTGTATAGTTGATGTCCAAATTGTGAAATGATGCAACAATAGGAAAAATTGGACAAGGAGGGTGCATAAGGAGATTGAGTTAGGCACCACAAGAGTTGTAACACCCTCAAATTCAAATTCTCAGGTGAAATTGGACACAATTAGGAAAGGAGGGAGGATTAGTGGAGGAATGAATCCAAATATGTGGTGTAACTCCCAACCAAGGTGGAAGGAATCCTATCATGGAGGCATCTCATGGGTTGTAACTCCTCGGGCTAAAAATAGAAAATATATGACAACCTGACATCTATGACAACTTATGACAAGAATTAGGTCCTATTATAGCTTATGACAACTTATGGCATCCTATGACATGTTGCAGGTCCTAAATTTAGCCAAGGAGGGCACTAGAAGAGAGGGGTGGGCCCAAATGCTAGTGTAACTTCCCCAAAATCAAGATAAGCCTATCTAATTCAAATTTACCAGGTAGATGAAGCTATTATTTGGCCAAATAAAATTAGAGAGGAAGTAAATGAGTCCCAAGGTGTCATTCTCTCATAAAAATAACATTTATTAATATTTTATTAAATATTTGTGAGATAATTCTAGAATGAGGGGGAAATGCTCCAAGAAGATTAGTAAAAGGGATGAAGACACAAGTGAAAGGGATTTTGGGTCATTATTAATTTTTTATATTGGAGAGATATTGTGGCTTTTCATAGCTTGGGAGATGTGCCCCTTGCATTGTGAACTAATTTCGGTGATGAAATATTTCACCCTAGCTAGTAGAGAGGAGGAGATCACCCTGATCTTTTCATTGTGATTCATAGTTTAATATTGGGAGGAGAAATCACCTTCAGATTTATATACATAGATTCAATTCATATGTTTATGTCCATTTTCATTAGTGGGGTTGACTTCATGTAGGTGCATTGGAGATTTAGTTTGTAGCAGTCAAATATTGTTGGTGTTTTCTAGCATTGGCATCTTGTGTTGTGGTAGATATTGGTGGAGGATGGTGCATATATGGTGTCTTAAATATCTTGGTGGAAGCTATATGGTCTGTATGGAACTCATATCTAGTTGGAGGTTCAAATGAGAGGGAATATTTGAATTTTGGGGTCGAAATATTTCTTGTCGAGGGCACAACAATGGAAGGAAATCACTCATTTGGAGTAGTAACTCTCCCTCTTTTCTCTACGGTTTTGTAGCAGCCATATCTACTCTCTTTGTAACAAATATCTCTCTATATATCAAGTTTCTATAGCAACCAATGATGTAATCTTTGATGGTGATGTTATGAGCATCAGGGCCTAGGAGAAATAGTCGAAGTTGATCGACAAGTAGAAGCAACTAGAGGAGGTGTCGACGACCACTGGTGCGAAGGAGACTAGAAGTCAAGGCCAGGAAGTCAAGCAGAAGCTGTCAATGAGTGGTTGGAAGGATAAAGTTTGATATTCGACAAGTATGATGTTGACAAGTGATAGGGAACAAAATGAAGGTGTCGAAGGTCGACATATGGTCAAACGCAAACACCGAAGAAAGTGGCAAGGGCCGAGCGTGGAGGACAGGGCGGACTGGAAGCTGTAGAGACAAAGTGAATCTGAAAAGTAAAGTCAAGGGTGACTAAGTGTAGTATGGTCAATACATGTGATGGGACTGAAAACTGTAGCAGAGTCAGAGACGTGCAGAATTCAAGGCTATGTACTTAGCAGCCATTTGTGGTTGTTGAGGAAGTTATGAGAATTTATGAAGGTGGTTAGGATCACGCCAGATGTTTCCACAGGTAGAGGTTATGCAGCATGGCCAAGGGGCACTGACAACTGTAGGTCTGCAGGATCAGGGAGAATTCAACAAACAGAGGAAGGACGTCTTGGGGAACAGAGTGACCTTGGGAGAAGCAGCAGAGCAGAGTAGAAGAGTAGTGTGAAGGCACAAAAGAAGGGAGCTCATTCATTCTTCATTCAACGGAGGATCACACACAGTCAAGAAAGACATGTAGAGACAGAGTTTCATTTCTTTATATTGTAACAGGCTAAGGCCAAATTGTTTATTTGCTTTGTAGTTGAACATTGTATTTGATCCAAGTAATAGAAGCCACCTTTTGGCATTCAGTTCACATCTAGTCTTTGTGAGCACCCCGTGTGTTGTTGTGTGTTATTGTTAAGCAAGAAGGTCTAACCCAACCGGCCTTGCGCCAGTTGGTATTAGAGCTTGGAGTAGAATCCAGTTTCTTAGTTGAATCCAGAGAGCTAGAAGAGCCTCCGAGTGCATAGACATCTCCAGCTATGGTTGGGTAGATTTGTGCACAAGTTGTGAAGTCCGGTTGTGATTGGACAAGTGTAGTTTTCAACCTTTGTTGAAAATAGATCAAAGAGGCGTTAATGTTTGAGGAGGAGGACGAAGCGCACGTGGCGCAGCAATCACAGTTGATCGTGAAATGTTCGATGAGTGCATGCGAACAATGAGAATCTTGACCAGTGAGGTCACAATGATCAAAGAGAGACAGAGACGTGGATGCATTCCCGACGCACTTGACCCTAACGCCGAGGAAGTTGAGGAAGTGGAAGCACGGGAAGCAATGGAGGAGGAACCAGAAGATAAATTCATCAAGCTACTGTTAGAGATCAGAGGGTTAAGGCAAACATGGATGTACCTACCTACTCAGGAAGTCTAGATATGGAGGACTTGATAGACTGGTTCAGAGAGATGGAGAAATAATTCGACATAAAGTAGATAGAGGATTCTAAATGGGTTAAAACTAAATGTCTGAGGTTGAAGGGTCATGCCTCATTGTCTTGGGACAATGTACAGGATGAAAGAGTCAAGAAAGGAAAGGGTAAGATCAATTCTTGGGACAGGATGGTTTCCAAGCCGAAGGGGAAGTTATTTCCTAATGACTATGTGATTTCCTTGTTCAGAAAGTTGCAGAACTTTCAACAAAAAGAGATGATCGTGAAGGAGTGCACAAAAGAATTCTATAGATTGTCAATTCGGTCGAGACAAACTAACAAAGGCGAAGAAGATGTCGCAAGATATGTAAATGGCTTGAAGTATGCCATATAGGATGAGTCATCCTATCAAGATTCATAGCAGTCGGTGAAGCCTACCAGTTATCTCTAAAGGCAAAAGAGAAACTATTGAGGGAAACCACGTCGACCAGAGGGAGAATGGTAGGTCGAGGAGAGAAGACTGTTTCCACGAAGGTCCAAAGTAGTAGAACCATGAGAGAAGCCGTTGAAGATAACCGACATGTGGAAGGGACAACGACCAGAGAGAAAGTGCAAGGAAACCAATGGGATGGTCTAGAGACCCATGGTCGGGGTGTGCTTGGTCAAAGTGGCCCATCAGAAAAGAAAGGAGCTTACAAACCAACTGTAACCTGTTATAAGTGTTGGGGAGTGGGACATAAATCATATGAATGCCCATAGAATCTACACGTGATAGATGATTCGAAACCAAGACATTGATGAGAGGACAAAATCGACATCGGACAGTGTTGAAGAGGGTAGAGGAAAAGGTCGAAACATGAAGGATAGGAGAATGTTGGTTCAGGACGACCGACGTGAAGAGAAGGAGCCGACACAACAAAAGGATATCTTTCAGAGCAAAGTGTTCATCGACGATAGATATTGCAAGACCATTGTCGATGGTGGATGTACAGAGAATTTAGTGTCGACGGAGGTCATCGACAACCTAGGTCTGAGATGTCAGCAACACCCAAATCCATCCAAGAGATCTTGGTTACAGAAGGGACATCATGTGAAGTTAACCATACGGTGCCCGATAAAATTTAAGGTTGGGAAACTTGAAGACATTGTACTGCGCGACGTACTCCCAATGGACGCATGTCATTTTTTGTAAGGGAGACCATGGAAATTTGATTGGAAGATGATCTATGATGGTCGAGTCAACACATTCACAGTGTGGAAAAATGACATGCGGAGGATGTTGAAGCCAAAGTAGTAGTATCGAACCAACTGCAAGGAGGGAGAGAGAAACTATTGGGAGAAGCGAGTGTTGATGTGTTTAGCCGACGAGTTCCTCGCAGAGGAGGAGAAACAGTTGGGATGTTTCACCATCATTTTGAAAGGACCATGTGTCAAGAGGTTGGAAATGGAGAAGATTCTGGTCAAAGTCGAAGAGATACTCCATGAATTTCAGAGCATAATAGTCGACGAGGCACCAATGAGATTGCCACTGACGAGAGGCATATCCCATTAGATCGACTTGATTCCAGGATCTAGCTTTCCAAACAAAGAACCACATAGAATGACTCAGGCAAAGGGTCAGGAACTCAATCGACAAGTCTAGGAGTTGTTGGATAGAGGATTGATTAGAGAAAGTCTGAGCCCGTGTGCGGTACCACCTGTACTAGCACCAAAGAAGGGTGGAGAATGGAGGATGTGTACAGACTCCATAACAATCAACAAGATCATGATCAAGTAAAGGTTTCCATTTCCAAGGATGGACAACTTAATGGATTGTTTGAGTGGAGCGAGATACTTCACCAAAATCGACCTGAAGAGTGGTTATCACCAGATCAGGGTCAGAGAGGGCAATGAATGGAAGACAACCTTCAAGACAAAGGAAGGACTGTATGAGTGGTTAGTCTTGCCATTCAGATTGACTAATGCACCTAGTACATTCATGAGATTGATGAATGAAGCACTGAAACCATTCTTGGGAAGGTTGGCCATAGTGTACCTAGACGACATCTTGATATTTAGTCGAACCAAAGTCAAACATTTGGAGCACATTCGATGAGTATTGCAGAAGCTGCAGGAAGAGAAGTTGATGGTGAACCAACAAAAATGCTTCTTAATGAAGGAAGAACTGGTGTACTTGGTATTTGTAATCTTGGGTAAAGGGTTGGTGAGGGACCCATAGAAGGTGAAGTCTATATTGGAGTGGCTAGAACCGACAAGCATGATAGGAGTGTGAATTTTTCATGGACTTGTTATTTTTTACAGGTATTTCATCAGAGGATTCAGTCAGATATGTGCATCATTGACAGAGTGCATCAAGAAAGGGGAGTTCAAGTGGACAGAAGCTGCCTAAGAATATTTTGAAAAGTTGAAGCAGAAGGTGACACAGAGCCCAGTGTTAGCGTTCCCAGATTTCGACAAAGTTTTCCAAGTCGATTGTGAAACGAGTGGAATGACAATTGGCGCAGTGTTGAGCCAGGAGGGCATATCAATTGCATTCTTCAATGAGAAGTTGGATTAAGCAAAGCGAAAATATTTCGTCTATGACCAGGAGTTCTATGCTATTGTCCAAGAATTGAAGAAGTGGAGGAATCATTTGTTTCCCAAGGAATTTTTGTTGTACAAATATCACCAAGCACTGAGGTACTTGAATACTCAGTTGAAGTTGAACTAGAGGCACATGAAGTGGATTGAATTCCCGCAAGGGTATACCCTCATGTTGCGACATACGTTGGGAAAGTTTAACAAGGTTACCGATGTGCTAAGTCGAAGAGTTGCATTGTTGAACACGACAACAATTAAGGCAGCAAGAATAGAGTCAGTGAAGACAAAGTATGAGACCGACGAGGATTTTTCAAACAAATGGAAGGGTATTCGCTAACCATGGAGTGTCGATAGAACTCTATACTTGGATTATTTTATCCAAGAGGGATTCCTAATCAAGCGAAAATAGTTTTGTATTCCGATAGGATCCGTAAGAGAGAACCTAATCTGAGAGTTGCATAGTGGTGGATTAGCAGGTCATATTGGCATCGACAAGACCAAGGCATTGGTCGAAGAAAAGTACCATTGGCCAGGGATGGGGACAGATGTCGGTAAGTGGGTATGACAATGTCGATTTTTCCAGTTGGAAAAGGGAAGAAGTCAGAATACGGGCTTGTATTCACCATTACCAGTGCCGAATACCCCATGGGAGCACCTGAGCATGGATTTTGTTCTAGGATTACCAAAGACGCAACAAGGAAGCAAATCAATATTCGTTGTGGTCGACATATTTTCAAAGATGGCACACTTTATCTCGTGTCGGAAGACAAGTGATGCCACAAGCATTGTTGTACTATTCTTCAAGGAGATAGTCAAATTGCATGGGTTGCCGAAGAGTATAATGTCGGACAGAGATACCAAGTTTATGGGTCATTTCTGGATAACCCTATGGAAGAAAATGGAAACGAATTTGCAGTTTAGCTCAGCATACCATCCGCAAACTGATGGATAGACCGAAGTGGTAAAAAAAAGATTGGGAAACCTTATGATATGTTTGACGACTGACTGACCCAAGCAGTGGGAGAATGAGTTGACACAAGCAGAATTCGTGTATAACAACTCTATGAATCGGTTGAAAGGTGTGAGCCCATTCTAGATTTTTCAAGGACGAAGCCCACATGGAGTGGTGGATTTAGTCGAGATACCGACAGAGAACAGAAAGAGTGCAGATGCAGAAACATTTGCAGAGCATATGAGGGAAGTACATGAAGATGTACGCAAGCGCATTGAAAAGAGTAACACTGCATACAAGTTGAGAGTCGAAAGGAAGAAGAGGTTACAGTCATTCATCGAAGGATACTTAGTCTATGCGCACTTCAGGAAAGAAAGGTTCCCGACAAGAACGTATAACAAGATGAAGCTGGAGAAGATTGGACCATGTAAGATCTTGAAGATGATTTCAGACAATGCTTATGTGTTGGAGCTACCAAAGGAAGTGAACATTTATTCTACGTTCAATGTCTCAGATCTATACAAGTATGAGGAAGGTTCAACAAGAAACAATGTTGAAGTGTCGAGTATCAACTGGACTGTGCAAATTCTAGGTCGACATGACAAGGAGGAAATCGCCAAAGTTTTGGAGAAACGTGAAGTCAGGCATGCGTGAAGTTCATGGAAGAAAGAATATCTAGTTCGATGGAGGGATGATGGGTCGAACGAGGCGACATGGATTTCAGAAGAAGAATACAGGATATTGACAGAGCAGTCAAGTTCTTTTTCACCCGAGGAGTCTGATGCAGGAGCATTGGGGCATAGGAGAAATAGTCAAAGTTAATTGACAAGTAGAACTGACTAGGGGAGGTGCCGATGACGACTGGTGCGGAGGAGATTGGTAGTCGAGGCTAGGAAGTCAAGCAGAAGTTGTTGATGAGTGGTAGGAAGGAGAAAGGTTGAGTCGAAAAGTATGATGTCGACAAATGATAGGGAACATAATGAAGGCGTTGAAGGTCCACATATGGTCGAACGCTGAGACCGACGAAAGCAGCAAGGGCCAAGCATGGAGGACGGGGCGGACTGGAAGCCATAGAGACTAAGTGAAGCTGCAAGTAAAGTCACGGGTGACTAAGTGTAGTATGGTCGAGACATATGATGGTACCAACAACTATAGCATATTCAGATAAGTGCAGAAGTCAAGGTGACATACTTAGCAGCCGTTTGTGGTTGTTGAGGAAGTTGTGAGTAGTTATGAAGGTGGTTGGGATCACGCCTGATGTCACCATAGGTAGAGGTTGTGTAGCATTGCCAAGGGGCATTGATAACTGCAGGTTTGTAGCATCAGTGAGAATTTGACGGATAGAGGAAGGACATCTCGGGGAATGAAGTGACCTCAGGAGCAGTAGCAGAGTAGAGTAGAAGAGTAGTGCGAAGGCACAAAAAAAGGAGCTGATTCATTCTTCGTTCAACAGAATATCGGGAGAAGGAGAGGATCACACACGGTTGAGAAACACATGTAGAGACAAAGTTTCATTTTTGTATATTGTAACAGGCTAAGGATAACTTGTTTATTTTCTTTGTAGTTCAACATTGTAATTGATCTAAGTAATAGAAGCCAACTTATGGCATTCAATTCATATCTAGTCTTTGTGAGCGCCTTGTGTGTTGTTGTTTGTTATTGTTAAGAAAGAAGGTCCAAACCGACTAGCCTTGCGCTAGATGGTGTCCCATTTACAATAAAAATATCATTGTTTTTACCCATATGTTGTCCAATACGCAAGCAATGGTGAATCTATGAGTAAATAATTATCTATGAGAAAATATGTTTGAATATGGTTGTATAAACTTAATGTTTTGATGTGAAACCTTCATATGAGTCCCTAGAGTCTGTTAGTAAGCCATTGGAGTTGATTTGAGTGTTTTTGGAAGCATTTGGGCTTGGTTTGGAAGCTCTATGGTTGTGGGTTTTCTTAATCTTGCACCAGTGATAAGGGGGGGAAAATTCATCTTCTGGTTCAACTCTTTATGAGTGTTTTGGGATATGATACTTATTCCATTGCATCTGGAGTGTCATTTATAGTAGTAAAAACTCTTTATTTCATCCAAAATGCTTTCTGTATGACTGATTTATGATCATTTCATGGGTCGATCAACATGTACAATTATGCTAACGCACTCTTAGTTGTATAGGTCTATGTAAAGTGTTTAAAGATTCTATAAAAGTCCTCTAAAGTCCATTAGTAGTCATATTGGGAGTGTTTCAGTCCATCTAAATATTTTTGGGTTAAACTCAATCATGTTAGGAGGTGTTGGGAAAGAGTTGGAAACCCAGTGTACTATGTGAGCAGTTTTGAATTGGTTTTCCTAGTTTTTATTCCAATGGTTCTCAGAGGTTCCAAATGAGATAGTAGCTCTAATTTTTGTGTAGGAGATATTGCAAAGGTAGATGAGTACATGATTTTATATGGAATATCTAGTAGTGGAGGATACACATCCATGGACTTGGTGGATAGATGTATGACAGAGTTGGATACACCTTGCAGTCGGAGCATATCATTCAGTCTTCAATCTTGTGAGCAACAAAAGAGGCCTATATTTTTGTTTTCTAATTCCTTCATTATTCATGGTAGGACATGAGACTTTCACTTGAGTTATTTAGATGGGATAGGTGACATTGATGAGAGCCATAGTTATATTGTGCAGGTTGCACAAGAGGAAGTTCATATTCTATTGGAGAGACACAAAGAGGTTTGAATGAACATGGGGAGTGATGAACTTCCAATTTGGTGGTGGGATCTTGGCATCCTTCATGGTGATGGATTTTTTCAAATGATAGTGATGATAAGAGGGGTGCAACATATATAGTGGGATCCTAGTATTACTTGGTTAAGCTATTTAGCAGCTATCACATTTAGTAGAGCTACCCAACTCTTTCAAAATCCTGTCCATGTGAAGCAGTGGATTAGTTTCCTAAGTGGGAGGCCTTATGATGGAGAGATATAGTGTTTTCCTGTTGGGTGGCTTAGGAGACTACAAGAGGCTCTTTGTGTGGATACTATGCAGTGCAGAGGTGGATGCAGTAGACAATCTGCATTTCTTAGGTTCATTTGGGACCCTGGGATCATTCTTGGATTTAGTTGGTTTAACTGGGTTGATTGAAGGATAGTAGGAGAGATGGAGCTATCTTTTGAGGGGATTGCTAGATTTCATGAGTAGCCGAGAGTCATGGATAGTGATTTAAACATAATTAAATTTTTCTATATTCAGCATAGAGGATGGTAGTAGGATGGTATATTTCACTTGGATTCCTTCGCAAGTGACTATCCATGGTGGTAGATTCAATTATCATAGATTTTTCAGCCAAGAGATCCAGGAGAGGAGGATGCAAATAGAGTATGATAGTGGGATGGTTATGATCATAGTGGCACAGTGGTAGCATGGTGGTACCTTTTTTATATTAGTTGGGGATCTTGGAGTTACAGTGTTGGGCATATTTTTAGCAGCAAACCTAGAGGTGAGAGTCAATTTTGGATTTCACAAGATGAGATTCCTAGTAGACCAATTTAGTGGGAGATGATTGAGTGACAAAAGTATAGATTTAATCTTCTTATTGGAATTGGTTAGGATGTTTCCTATTTCAGTGATTTGCACGACCATACAGTAATCCGGGTATACTTCACCTCCTTTCAGTTGGTTTGGATCCATGATACCATTTTCCAGCTTTAGTGTGGCTCAGATTTTGGACTATTGAGTTTATGACTTGGTCCACTTGAAATTGCAGCCTTATGAATATTCATCACTGAGGAAGAAGGAAAAAATATCAATGATCATAAGTTGAGAAATAAGGAGAATCATTACCACCCCAAGGTTTAAATTGCTTGACGCCAAGCAATCTTTGGTGGGGAGGACTGTAATGTCGCCAAAAATTTTCTATGGACCACTCCATTAGCGGATGCACTATCTTAAGTCACTTGTTAAAGTCATGAAAAATTATCAAGGTGGTGATGTGCGGAAAATCTTTTTATAGTTGTTGTCCAAATTGTGAAATGATGCAACATTAGGAAAAATTGGACAAGGAGGGTGCATAAAGAGGTTGATTTGGTCCCCATAAGAGTTGTAACACCCTCAAATTCAAATTATAAGGTGGAATTGGAAACAATTGGGCAAGGAGGCAACATTAGTGGAGGAATGAATCCAAATATGTCGTGTAACTCACATCCAAGGTGGAAGGAATCCTATCATGGAGGCATCTCATGGGTTGTAACTCCCTGGGCTAAAAATAGAAAATCTATGACAAACTATGACATGTATGATGACTTATGAAAATAATAAGGTCATGTGATAGCTTATGACAACTTAGGACATCCTATGCCACGTTGTAGGTCCTAAATTTAGCCAAGGAGGGTGCTAGAGGAGAGGGGTTGACCCACATGCTAGTGTAACTTCCCCAAAATCAAGCTAAGCCTCTCTAATTCAAATTTCAGAGGTAGATGAAGTTATTATTTTTTCAAATAATATTAGAGAAGAATTAAATGAGTCCTTGTTGAATATTGTAACTTCTAAGAATATTATATTTGTACATTATTATTCCAGAGATGTTCCATCCCTCCGAGGTGACTCTATTATGTATCCGGAGATGTTTATTCCTCCGAGGATTTGTGGTAACTAGGGTTATTAGACCCACCATGTGGGGGTCGGCCCTGATATTATATTTTAGGGGTTATTAGACTTCTCCAGGAGAGGTCAGCCCCATTAGGGATTTTAGTCAGTCGGGAACTAGTATAAATAAGAGGAGGAGAGCTCCTCATTTGACACACACTCACAACTCAGAAAAGTAGCGCACTTGTCTGAGAGATCTGCACAGGAGGTGGAGAAGGAGGTCAAGTCTTGGTGCACATCTTGTATTTTGGTTGATCATCTTATTGAGGAAAGCTTTGCTGGGTTTTCTACCCCATGAGGGTTTCCTAGGGTAAATTCTGTGTCTATCTAGTGATTATGTTTCTTTCAGTGATCTTGCTAGTCTATTTGGTTTAAACTTAACATGGTATCAGAGCTAGCCTAAATAGGACATCTTTCACAAGGTAAGAATATCTCTCTCTCTCTCTGGTGAAAATTAGGGTTTCTGCAAAAAGTTGGTATTGCTGAATTCTAATTACATGGCTGTATAGCCCTTCTCAAAACCAATCTTTTGAGCCCTAGATCAAACTTTTTGGTTGGGTAGAACTCCAGGAAAGTAAAACCCTAGTTTTACCAAAACTGCAATAAACCAGAAATTGGTTTCTGCAAAAAGTTGGTATTGTTGAATCCTGATTACATGGCTGGATAGCCCTTCTCAAAACCAATCTTTTGAGCCCTATATCGAACTTTTTGGTTGGGTAGAACTCTGGGAAAGTCAAACCCTAGTTTTACCAAAAGTGCGATAAACCATAAATTCTGTCCCAGGATCTAGAAAATTAAAAGGGTTAAAGTTTCCAGGTAAGTACTATTCTATCTCTTGTCTCTTGGACTCCCCCAAGAGAAGATGGCTCCAAACACTAAGCTTGAAGAAAAGCTAGAAGGTATAGAAAATTTTCGAGCATGGAAATACATAATTGGTCTCATTCTTGAAGAGAATGATCTTGCTCATTATGTCAAGGATGATGTTGCAGAACCTGAAGGAGATGAAGCCAAAGAGAAGCATAGGAAGGATTTTATTAGGCTAAGAGAATCATAGCTGATTCCATTAAAGACCACTTGATTCCCCAAGTGGCCTCCAAGAAGACTCCAAAGGAAATCTATGATGCCCTATGAAGAATGTATGAAGGAAAGAACATCAATAGGAAGATGAACCTAAGGACTCAGTTGAAAAGTACCGATATGCACAAAGGAGAATCCATTCAAGACTACTTCTCAAGGGTCTCCCAAATCAAGGAGCAACTAGATGCCATTGATGATACTCTTGATGAAGATGGACTTGTGATGACTGCCCTAAATGGTCTCACTAGACCTTGGGAATCATTCATACAAACTATGTGTGCCAGAAAAGAAAGCATGAAGTTTGATGTAGCATGGGAGGATTGTGTTCAAGAAGAGGCTAGGGTAGCCAACAGAGAAGCTCTTCTCAAAGAGGATGACCAAGCCTTGGCCACCCACACTAAAAGAGAAAAAATAGGTCACTTCAAGAAAGTGAACCACAAAAGGTCTCAACCCTCTCATAAATTCAAAAGGAAAGGAGGAACAAACTCAGAAAGAGACCTCTCCACACTCCAATATAATAATTGTCTTAAACTAGGACACTATGCTAAAGACTGTACTTTTCCAAGAAAGAAGAAGAAGAAGTTTGTTCAAAAAAGACATCATGCACATATGGCAGAAGATGATAGTGAAGAAGAAGTAGGGGAAGAAGAAGAAGAAGAAGAAGAGGAAAGGCCTCAAAGGAAAATATCTAAAGTAAAGAAAGAAGATCTAGAAGAATATGTCCTATTTTCTGCACTCTCTGGATCTATGTCTCCTGGAGAAGATACATGGCTCATTGATAGTGGTGCTTCAAAGCACATGACAGGACAAAAGAAAACTCTCTCAAGACTTGAAGAAAATTCCTCACCACAAAAGGTATCTCTAGGAGATGATTATCAATATCCCATCAAGGGAATTGGTGAAGCAAGCTACAAGCTTGATTCTGGAAGCCCCTTGAAAATGAAAGAAGTTCTATATGTATCAGGTTTAAAGAAGAATCTACTCTCTATCTCAGCACTAGATAAGAAAGGTTTTAGAGTGGCTTTCATAGATGGACAAGTATTCATGTGGTCCAAAGGAAAATCAATTGAAGATGTAGTTGTCATTGGTGAAGAAGAAGGAGGTCTCTATAAGCTCAAGGGACATCCAGAAGTTGCCCTTGCTCATGAAACCTCTAACCCCAGTGAGCTATGGCATAGAAGACTAGCTCACATTAACTACAAAGCCTTACCCTATGTAAGCAAGGTGGTCATAGGATTACCAGATTTGAAGGTTGATCATAATGGCTTATGTAAAGGTTGTAAGAAAGGGAAGAATGTCAAGAACCCTTTTCCAAAGAGTGAAACAAAGACTAAAGACATTTTGGAGCTAATACACTCAGATGTTTGCAGACCAATGTCCACCACTTCCCTAAGTGGGTTTGAGTATTATCTCTCATTCATTGATGACTATTCAAGAAAGACTTGTATATACTTTCTAAAAGGTAAGAATGAAGTCTTTGGAAAATTCAAAGAATTCAAGGACCTAATAAAAATTCTCTCAGAAAAGAAAATCAAGATTCTCAGAACAGATAATGGCGGAGAATATACTTCAAAGGACTTCGAATACTTTTGTAAAGAAGCAGGAATTAAGAGGGAACTAACCACTCCCTACAATCCCCAACAAAATGGGGTTGCTGAGAGGAAAAATAGAACCATCATGGAAGCTGTAAAGACTATGATACATGACCAAGATCTACCTATGTATCTATGGGTTGAAGCAGCTAGGATAGCAGTCTATGTGCAAAACAGACTATCCCATAGTGCTCTTGAATTCAAAACTCCAGAAGAAGTGTTTACAGGAAAGAAGCCTGAGGTAAGTCATCTCAAAATATTTGGGTGTCCTGTGTACATCCACATTCCAAAAGAAAAGAGAACCAAGTTGGATCCTTCTGGTAAGAAGGGAATATTTGTTGGTTATTGTGAATCATCCAAAGCCTTCAGAATTTACATAGTAGGTTTTCATCATATAGAAATAAGTAGAGATGTAACATTTGATGACGAAGCAGCTCTCAAGAAAACCAGGAAGTGCCAACTTGAAGAAATCTATGAAGAAGATACATCTCCCAGAATCACAGAGGCTATGCACATCCCTGAAGATGATTCACCAGAGGATCATGACATGTTGGAACCACAAGAACCTCCTATTTCAGATTCATCTAAGAAAAGAAGGCCAGCATGGGCTAGAGATATTATCCAAGGAGATGAAAGATATGGAGCTCCTGAAGGCTCCACTAGAGAAAGAAAGAAACCAAATCTAGTGTCCAACTATATGGCCTTGATGTGTGATCTTGTGGATCAACAACCTACTAGCTATGAAGAGGCAGCTCAGAAGAAAGAATGGATAGAAGGAATGACAGAAGAATATCAGTCAATAATGAAAAATGATGTCTGGGATGTAGTTCCCAAACCAAAATATAAAAGTGTGGTTTCTTCCAAATGGATTTTCAAAATAAAACATGCTACAGATGGTAGCATTGAAAAATATAAGGCTAGATTTGTAGCTAGAGGATTCTCTCAGAAGGAGGGAATTGACTATGAAGAAACATTTGCACCAGTTTCTAGGTATACTTCAATTAGAACTATCGTGGCACTTGCATCTATGATGAAGTGGAAATTACACCAAATGGATGTTAAGACAGCTTTTCTGAAAGGTGTAATTGAAGAAGAAGTGTACATAGAGAAACCACAAGGGTTTGAGGTTAAAGATAGGAGAACTCATGTATGCAAATTGAAAAAGCCATTATATGGGTTGAAGCAAGCTCCCAGGGCTTGGTACGGAAGGATTGACAATTTCTTAACAAGCATGGGCTTTACCAAGAGTAAAGCTGACCCAAATCTTTATCTCAAAGTGATAGATGATGAACCAGTTATACTGTTGTTATATGTAGACGATCTATTTCTAACAGGAAATGAGAATCAAATTATTGAAAGCAAGAAGAAGCTTTCTTCAGAATTCGAGATGAAAGATCTCGGATTAATGCACTACTTCTTAGGTCTAGAAATATGGCAAGAACCAAAAGGAATCTTCCTAAATCAAGGTAAGTATGCTGTGGAGATTCTAAAAAGGTTTGATATGTTGGAGTGTAAACCCATGGCCACTCCCATGGACTCCAACTTGAAGCTATTAGTTAATGACTCATCGGAATTATTGGACCTAGCTCTATATAGACAAATCATTGGGCCATTGATGTATTTAACAAATACTAGGCCAGATATATGCTTTGCTGTAAATACCCTAAGTCAATATCTAGTAGAACCTAGAAAGGTTCACTTAATAGCTGCAAAGCATGTAATGAGGTACCTAAAAGGTATATTAGATTTTGGTCTATATTATCTTGGAGGTCATGAACTCAGATTACATGGTTACTCAGATTCTGATTGGGCAGGAAGTGTCTCAGACAGAAAGAGTACATCAGGTGGATGTTATGGTCTTGGATCTGCTATGATCTCATGGTTTAGCAAGAAACAATATAGTGTGGCCCTCAGTACTGCTGAAGCAGAATATGTAGCTTCCTGCTCTGCTAGCTGTGAAGCAGTGTGGCTTCGGAAGTTATTATCTGGAGTGTTTTATAAATGGATCCCATTGTGATTATGTGTGACAATCAAAGCTGCATTAAGATGACAGAAAATCCTGTATTCCATGATAAGTCAAAACACATAGAGATCCGATACTTTTATATACGAGATATGGTGCAGAGAGGAGCTATCAAGCTCGAGTATGTGAACACTGAGGATCAAATTGCTGATATCTTGACCAAACCTCTGTCTCGAGTGAAATTTGAATACTTCCGAGACAAGCTTGGTATAGTTCAAAAGGACCCTCCTCGAAAGGGGGAGTAGTATAGTCATTAATGATGAGATTGTCTCATCGAACAACAAGGTCGATGATGAGGTTACCTGTTCACTACACCTAGATACTTAGATATATTTAGATTTAGGACTCTTATGCTTAGAATACTTAGTTTTTCTTATACATGCTTTTGATGATAGATGTATTAGTGAGAATACATGCTTTTGATATTAGATGTATTAGTGAGAATACATGCTTTTGATGTTAGATGTATTAGTGAGAATACATGCTTTTGATGATAAATGTATTAGTGAGAATACATGCTTTTGATGTTAGATGTATTAGTAAGAATACATGCTTTTGATGATAAATGTATTAGTGAGAATACATGCCTTTGATGTTAGATGTATTAGTGAGAATACATGCCTTTGATGTTAGATGTCTTGGTGAGAATACATGCTTTTGATGTTAGATGTATTGGTGAGAATACATGCTTTTGATGTTAGATGTATTGGTGAGAATACATGCTTTTGATGATAGATGTGTTGGTGAGAATACATGCTTTTGATGATAGATGTATTGGTGAGAATACATGATTTTGATGATAGATGTATTGGTGAGAATACATACTTTTGATGATACATGTATTGATTAATGTACTTGTATGGTTGAGGATACTTGTACTTGTACTGATCAGAATACATGTGAGGATTGCATCATCCTTGAACTTAAGGTCTAAAGTGAGCCGTAGACAGGTGTCTCCGAGAAAGAAAGAGGATTGGATCATCCCTGGACTTCATTCCTTAAGAGAGTCGTAGACATGATGTCTCCGAGAATGAAGTCCTTGGTGGACATGAAAGGATTGCATCATCTTTGAACTTAAGGTCTAAAGTGAGCCATAGACAGGTGTCTCCGAGAAAGAAAGAGGATTGGATCATCCCTGGACTTCAGTCCTAAAGAGAGCTGTAGATATGATGTCTCCGAGAATGAAGTCCTTGGTGGACATGAAAGGATTGCATCATCCTTGAACTCAAGTTCTAAAGTGAGCCGTAGACAGGTGTCTCCGAGAAAGAAAGAGGATTAGATCATCCCTGGACTTCAGTCCTAAAGAGAGCTGTAGACATGATGTCTCCAAGAATTGAAGATAGGACTGCATCGTCCCTGAACTAGGTTCAAAATGTACGTGATGGGATTGCATCATCCCTAGACATGAGACTTGTCTTAAAGGTACGTGTGAGGACTGCATCGTCCTTGAACTGGGTTCAAAATGTACATGATGGGATTGCATCATCCCTAAGCATGGGACTTGTCTTAAAGGTACGTGTGAGGACTACATCGTCCATGAACTGGGTTCAAAATGTACGTGATGGGATTGCATCATCCCTAGACATGAGACTTGTCTTAAAGGTACATGTGAGGACTGCATCGTCCATGAACTGCGTTCAAAATGTACGTGATGGGATTGCATCATCAATAGACATGAGACTTGTCTTAAAGGTACATGTGAGGACTGCATCGTCCATGAACTGGGTTCAAAATGTACGTGATGGGATTGCATCATCCCTAGACATGAGACTTGTCTTAAAGGTACGTGTGAGGACTGCATCGTCCATGAACTGGGTTCAAAATGGACGTGATGGGATTGTATCATCCCTAGACATGAGACTTGTCTTAAAGGTACGTGTGAGGACTGCATCATCCATGAACTGGGTTCAAAATGTACGTGATGGGATTGCATCATCACTAGACATGAGACTTGTCTTAAAGGTACGTGTGAGGACTGCATCATCCATGAACTGGGTTCAAAATGTACGTGATGGGATTGCATCATCCCTAGACATGAGACTTGTCTTAAAGGTACGTGTGAGGACTGCATCGTCCATGAACTAGGTTCAAAATGTACATGATGGGATTGCATCGTCCCTAGACATGAGACTTGTCTTAAAATGATAAGGACTGATCATCCTGGAACTTGATCTGGATTGTATCATCCATGGACCTATGTCCTAAAAAGAGCAGGATTGATCATCCTGTAATATGATCGTGTGATGACGATGCTGATGATCGTGTGATGATGATGCTGATGATCGTGTGATGACAATGCTGATGATCGTGTGATGACGATACTGATGATCGTGTGATGACGATGTTGATGATCATGTGATGACGATGTTGATCATGTGATGACAATGATCGTGTGATGACGATGCTGATGATCGTGTGATGACGATGCTGATGCTGATGATCGTTTGATGACGATGTTGATGATCGTGTGATGACGATGCTAATGATCGTGTGATGACGATGTTGATGATCATGTGATAATGATGCTGATGATCGTACTGATGATGTTGATGTTCCAGTAACTGGTTGAGTTACTGATGATGATGAATTGAATAAAGCTTTCGATGATTTATAGATGTATCATGTATGATGTAGTCAATGACTCCTTGCTCCTGCAGACGTTGTTATAATATCCTTCTCGTTAAGGGGGAGTGTTGAATATTGTAACTTCTAAGAGTTTTATATTTGTACATTATTATTCCAGAGATGTTCCATCCCTTCGAGGTGACCCTATTATGTATCTGGAGATGTTTATTCCTCCAAGGATTTGTGGTAACTAGGGTTATTAGACCCACCATGTGGGGGTCGGCCCTGATATTATATTTTAGGGGTTATTAGACTTCTCCAGGAGAGGTTGGCCCCATTAGGGATTTTAGTCAGTCGGGAACTATTATAAATAAGAGGAGGAGAGCTCCTCATTTGACACACACTCACAACTCAGAAAAGTAGCGCACTTGTCTGGGAGATTTGCACAGGAGGTGGAGAAGGAGGTCAAGTCTTGGAGCACATCTTGTATTTTGGTTGATCATCTTATTGAGGAAAGCTTTGTTGGGTTTTCTACCCCATGAGGGTTTCCCAGGGTAAATTCTGTGTCTATCTTGTGATTATGTTTCTTTCAGTGATCTTGCTAGTCTATTTGGTTTAAACTTAACAGTCCCAAGGTGTCATTCTCTCATAAAAATAATATTTATTAATATTTTATTAAATATTTGTGAGAGAATTGTAGAATGAGGGGGAAATGCTCCAAAAAGATTTATAAAAAGGATGAAGACACAAGTGAAAGGGATTTTGGGTCATTGTTGATTTTTTATATTGGAGAGCTCTTGTGGATTTTCATATATTGGGAGATGTGCCCCTTGCATTGTGAACTAGTTTTGGTGATGAAATATTTCACCCCAGCTAATAGAGAGGACGAGATCACCCTGATCTCTTCATTATGCTTCATAGTTTAATATTGAGATGAGAAATCACCTTCAGATTTCTCTACAGAGATTCAATTCATATGTTTATGCCCATTTGCAGTAGTGGGGTCGAGTTCATGTAGGTGTTTTGGAGATTTAGTTTGTAGAAGTGAAATATTGTTGGTGTTTTCTGGCATTAGCAACTTGTGTTGTGGTAGATATTGGTGGAGGGAACAATTATGGTGGCTTAAATATCTTGGTGGATGTTCTATGGTCTATATGGAATTCATATCTAGTTGGGGGCACACCTGAAAGGGAATATTTGAAGTTGGTGGTTGAAATATTGCTCGTGGAGTGTGCAATAGTGGAAGGAAATAACTCATTTGGAGTAGTAACTCTCCCTCTTTTCTTTGCGGTTTTGTAGTAGCCATATCTACTCTCTTTGCAACAACTATCTCTCTATATCTCAATCTGTTGTAGCATCCATTGATGTAATCTCTTATGGTGTCCCATTTATAATAAAATTCTCAGTGTTTCTACCCATATGCCGTCCAATATGCAAGCAATGGTGGATCTATGAGTAAATTATTATCTATAGGAAAATATGTTTGAATATGGTTGTATAAAATTAATGTTTTGATGTGAAACCTTTGTATGAGTCCCTGGTGTTTGTTAGTAAACCATTGCGGCTTATTTGAGTGTGTTTGGAAGGGTTTCGTTTGGAAACTCTATGGTTGTGGGTGTTCTTAATCGTGTACCGGTGGTAAGGGGGGCAAAAATTCATCTTCTGGTTTGACTCTTTCTGTGTGTTTTTGGGCTATCAAACCTATTTCATTGCATCGAAAGTGTCATTTCCTATAGGAAACACTTTTTATTTTATCCGAAAAGGTTTATGCATGCGCAATTCATTATCATTTTACTGGTCGGTCAACATGTACAATTATGCTAACGCACCCAGTTATAAAGGCCTGTGTAAAGTGTTCAAAGCTTCAAGAAAAGTCATCTAAAGTCCATTAGTGGTTATATTGGGAGTATTTTGGTCCATTTTAATATTTTTGGGTCAAATTCAAGCCTATTAGGAGGTGTTGGGGAAGATTTGGAATCCCACTGTTCTATGCGGGCAGTTTTGAACTAGTTTTCCTAGTTTTGATTCCAATGGTTCTCAGAGGTTCCAAATGAGATAGTAGCTTTGATTTTTTGGTAGGATATATTGAAAAGGTATTACAGAGCTATATCATACCTGATTGAACACATCATAGTGGTTTGAAAATATACATTGTGGGTTGCACACCATCATCCATATTATTCATATTTTGGTGAGCCATATAAAAGCCAGTCTTTGGGATAACTTTGGGGATCACTTTACCCTCTATTGGAAAGTTGAAGTTACCGTGGCTAAATTTTTTATTGGGTACATTACATTGATGCTAAAGAGTGCATAAAATCCATTCAATACTAGCATTCAATGCACAACATAAAGTAAACTTCAATATGAAGAAAACTAGGAAGCAATGACAGGCTGGTGCAATCTAATGTTGGCTACTCATGACGTGTTAGTCGCAATGGACTTCTAGAAAAACAGAAATATGAACATCAAAGAGAAATATTATAGCTACCTACACAACTTTTTGGAATATGGCGCAAGAAGATGAAACGTAGACAATCGGATTACCTTTCGGAATATATAAATATTATTTATGGAAATTAAGTATAACTCCCAAAAAATAGGGTTCTCCTAAGGTTGGTATGTTATTTTTTTAAGAAAACATAACAAATATGTTTGCATTAGCCCCTTGGTTCAGTATTTAAATGGTGTATTTTTGTTAAAAAAATTATATACAGTCGTAGATAACAGGTCATTCTAGTGCAACACTATTTTTCCATATTTATTTATGCTAATTTTATTTTATTTTTTTAAGCGTTTGTCCCCGATATCATGGTATTAACATAATCAATCAACATTGTATTCGTTTTAGGATGTAGGCTTTTGTGTGTACTTGTGTGGGTTCTTTTCCGTTTTCAAAATAGGTGAGCCAATAAAAAGTTATAGACGACAGAAATAACCTACTTTTTGTGTAAGATTGACGTTAGTGCAATTGAAATTAACTAAATAATAGGAACAAATAATAGATTTAATAAAAAATTACATATTCAAAATCTGTACACATAGTTCTACAAGTGTGTGCAATTTCATTAGTAGTGGACTAGTGTAGCATACGCAAAATCATGCTCGAAATAGAAGAAGTTATAGAATAAGATGTATTTTTTTATAGTATTATATGTATTTTGGAAACCCGAACCTAAAACCATAGCAGCCAAGTCATCCACCACATTGGTGGGAAACGAATTACCCACCAAAACTTAAAAATTAAAATGGCGTGTGCGCGTTGATTTAAATAGCACGTATGCACACAATAGCGTGTGCGCACACAATTGCGCGTATGCAAACAATGGCGCATGCGCGTTGATTTTAATTAAGTTTGAAATTTGTCAATGTGATTATATAATTTTATAAATGATATATTTTTTAATAATTAGTAATGTTTTAGATTGAATTAAATTAAATTTATATATAGTTTTTTATTATTAAGAAAATAATATAATTTTATAAATTATAAAAAAAAATATTTAAGTGAATTAAGTTTAGTTTAAGTGGTTTGAAGGAATGATTATTATTCTCTTAAGCTATTTAGTAAAATCAGACCAAACCATAGCTCAACCACATATGCATCCATACAAAAATCCTATTGAATGGATGAAGATGATGATGATGAAGATGATGATAATGAAGATGATGATGATGATGTTGATGATGAAGATGATGACCAAGATGATGATGATGATGATGAGAAAGAGGGTGATGACAATGATGATGATGCTGGAGATGATGATGATGATGATGATGATGATGATGATGTTGATGATGAAGATGATGTCCAAGATGAGGAGGAGGAGGAGGATGAGGAAGTGGGTGATAACAATGATGATGATGATTATCATCATATTTGTCATCATCATCATCATCATCTTCATCTTCATACTCATCTTCCTCATCATCCATCATCTTCATCATCATCATTATCAATGATGATGATGAAGAAGAAGATGATGATGATGATGATGAAGATCATTATCAATGATGATGATGAAGAAGAAGATGATATTGATGATGAAGATGATGATGATGAAGAAGAAGATGATAATGATGATGAAGATGATGATGATGATGTTGATGATGATGATGACGATGATGATGATGTTGATGGTGAAGATGATGGCCAAGATCATGATGAGGAGGAGGAGGAGGATGGGGATGATGAGGATGATGACGATGATGTTGATGATGAGAATGATGATGAGGAGGAGGAGGAGGATGAGGATGATGATGATGATCATATTCATCATCATCAACATCATCATCTTCATCTTCGTACTCATCTTCATCATCATCATCATCATCATCATCATCATCATCATCATCATCATCATCGTCATCATCATCATTATCAATGATGATGATGATGATGATGACGATGATGAAGATGATGATGATGATGTTGACGATGATGGCCCTCACTAATAAAAACCCTAGCTCCAGAGATGGCCCATTGGAATTGGCCACATGGACCTATGGGAGGAGACAGAATCTGTTGGTTGTGGAGCTAGACCTTCTAGTCTCATAGATGATATTGTATCAGCCGTGTTTGTACCCCAGTTTTATATGATATGTAGGTGGACTGTACAGTCACCCCAGCGGGGGGGTGTGGGGGGGCATCGCCCCCCCACGGGGTTCCAGGGGGGTTTTCGCCAGCTGTTTTGTGGGCCCATGGTTTTGGGTATCCCGTGGTATTTTCCCATTGTATTTCCCTTATAAAATAAAGACATTGTAATATGGCTAGGGAGGATGATGTATTAGGTTTTATGCATTGTAAAGATCTCTGAGATCAGGAGAGAGACTGTGAAACAGAGAAGAGGAAGTGCAGCGGTTGTGTTGCAAGTTGTATCCCTTCACCTTGCTAGATGGTAATAATAATAAGGACTAGCAAATTTAGTGGGGACGTAGCCCAAGTTGGGTGAACCACGATATATCTGTGTCTCTCTTGTAATGTGTATGTGTGACTATATTTACATTTCTGTTTATTGTTATTGCTCTGCGACCCTGTTTTTCTAACAATTCGTATCAGAGCCAAAGGTCTATTTAGTAGTTAAACCAGCAGGAAGCTAGGGTTTTTGGTTCGAGTGGGAGAAATGGCAAAAGAAGGAAAGTTTAAGGTCGAAAAGTTTAACGACCAAAACTTTGGGTTATGGAAGATGCAAATGGAGGACTATCTATACCAGAAGGATCTATTCCTACCATTGGGAGGGAAAGTAAAGCAGCCAACGGCTATGAAGGATGAAGAATGGGAGGTTCTTGACAGAAAGGCTCTGGGAACAATACAGTTGAGCCTAGCTTCGTCGGTGGCTTTCAATATCTCAAAAGAAATTACAACAGAGGGTTTGATGAGCGCATTGGGTAAGCTATATGAAAAACCCTCGGCCTCCAACAAGGTATTTCTAATGAAGCGTTTATTTAATAGGAAGATGTCTGAAGGTGGATCTGTTACTGATCATTTAAGTGAGTTTAATATGGTTACAAATCAACTAAGTTCTGTAAGTGTGAACTTTGATGATGAGGTTAGGGCTCTTCTAATCTTGTGTTCATTGTCAGAAAGCTGGAATAGCTTGGTCATGGCTGTAAGTAACTCTACCTCTGGTTCAAACACCTTGAAATTTGATGATGTTATTGGTGTTATTCTTAGCGAGGAAATGCGAAGAAAAAGCACAGGTGAGACATCAGGTAATGCATTGACCATGGAGAGCAAGGGAAGAAAAAAGGAGAGAGGAAAGAGCCAAGGTAATCGTGGAAACTGTAAAATGGGCAGATCCAAGTCCATATTGGGAAAGATAGAGTGCTGGAACTGTGGAAAGAAAGGACATCTGAAGAAAGACTGCAAATCTCTAAAGAAGAAAGGAGATGCACAGAAGGAAACTACCGAGGAAGCAAATGTAGCAGGTGATGTGTTACAAGATGCTTTGATTCTTGCATTAGATAATACTAGTGATTATTGGGTAGTAGATTCAGGAGCTTCATGTCATGCTACACCCCATAGGAAATACTTTCATGAGTATGTTCCTGGAGACTTTGGACATGTTTTATTGGGTGATGATGAGCCATGTAAAATTGTTGTAATGGGTAAGGTATGGATAAAAGTTATGAATGGAACTGATTGGTTGTTGAAAGAAGTTAGGCATATTCCTGCTATGAAAAGAAATCTGATCTCAACAGGGCAGTTGGGAGATGGTGGCTGTCTATCTACGTTCGGTGAAAAGTGGTGGAAGATCACTAAAGGATCAATGGTGATAGCAAAAGGAGATAGAGTGGGTACGTTGTATTTATGTCCTCATAATACTGACCATTCTATCTCTTTAGCTTCCACAGGAACAAATACAGCATTGTGGCATCATAGGCTTGGCCACATGAGTGAGAAGGGGATGCAGATTCTCCACTCAAGGAAGTTGCTGCCGGATTTGAAGCAGGTAAGTTTGGAATTCTGTGAAAACTGTGTTTATGGAAAATAGAAGAGAGTCAGATTTCTCAGGGTTGGGGAACAGAAGAAGAATGAAAAATTAGAGCTTGTGCATACATATGTATGGGGACCGGCTCAGGTACAATCTCTTGGTGGCTCTCATTATTATGTTACATTTATTGATGATGCAACTAGAAAAACTTGGGTTTATTGCATTAGACAGAAATCCGATGTGTTTGCCACTTTTAAGAAGTGGAAAGCTTTGGTTGAGAATGAGACAGGAAAAAGATTGAAGTGTCTCAGATCTGATAATGGAGGTGAGTACTGCGGCAAGGAGTTTGATAGCTACTGTTCATACCATGGGATTCGTAGAGAGAAGACAATCCCAGGAACACAACAGGAAAATGGTGTGTCAGAAAGGATGAACAAAACGATCATGGAGCATGCAAGGTGTATGAGACAACATGTAGGGTTGCCCTTACAGTTTTGGGCGGATGCTGTAAATACTGCTATTTATTTAATAAATAGAGGACCTTCAAGTGCTTTGGATGGTGGTATTCCAGAGGAAGCATGGATAGATAAAAAGGTAAACTACTCATTTCTAAGAACGTTTGGTTGTGAAGCATTTGTCCATATTGATAAAGAAAATAGAACAAAGCTTGAAGCTAAATCCAAGAAATGTACCTTTATTGGATATGGGGTTGATGAATTTGGTTATTGTTTATGGGATTATGAAAATAACAAAATCATTAGGAGTAGAGATGTGATATTCAATGAAAATGTCATGTATAAAGATCAGTTGCAGGGAAAGAAACAGGAAAAGGAAAACACAGAGTACATAGTGCTTGATGAAATTAAAGAAAATTAAGTTCTGAAGGTGCCAGAAAATTGAGAGCAGCAGCAAGTACCTGAAACTCCTGCAACTGTAAGAAGATCTACCAGGTTAAGTAGACTCCCTGAACGATACTCTCCTTCAATGTATTATTTATTGATGACTGATTCTGGTGAACTAGAATGTTATTAAGAAGCAATGCAGGTGGAAACTAGAAAGAAGTGGGAGCAAGGCATGAATGAGGAGATGGACTCATTGGTAGGAAACTAGACTTGGGATTTGGTTCAGTTGCCTACTGGTTAAAGAGCATTGCAAAACAAATGGATTTATAGGTTGAAGGAAGAAGAAGGAGGTAAGAAGCGATACAAGGCCAGACTTGTTGTAAAGGGGTTTGCACAGAAGAAAGGTATAGATTTTGATGAAATATTTTCTCCTGTTGTTAAGATGACTTCAATTAGGACTATCTTAAGTCTAGTGGCAGTAGAAGATTTGCATCTTGAACAGTTAGATGTAAAAAATAGCCTTCCTACATGGGGATTTGGAGGAAGAAATATATATGCAACAGCCACAAGGGTATGAGGTCAAAGGTAAGGAGGATATGGTATGCAGGTTGAAAAAGAGCTTGTATGGCTTGAAGCAAGCTCCAAGGCAGTGGTATCTAAAGTTTGACAGTTTTAAGACTGAGCAAGGTTATAGTAGATGTCATTCTGACCACTGTGTTTATTTCAAGAAGCTAGACAATGGAAGATATATTATCTTGTTATTGTATGTGGATGACATGCTTGTTGTAGGGTCTGACATACAGGATATAAATGTACTAAAAAAGAAGCTAGCTAATTCATTTGCGATGAAGGATTTGGGCGCTGCAAAGCAAATCCTTGGTATGAGAATAACAAGAGACAGGAAAAATCGCAAATTGACATTGTCTCAAAGTGAGTACATACAAAAGGTGTTGGAGAGGTTCAGAATGCAGAATGCAAAACCTGTAAGTACACCTTTGGCTAGCCATTTCAGTCTAAGTAAGGAAATGTGTCCCAAGACACAAGAAGAGACAGATTACATGTCCAAGATTCCCTATCAATCAGCAGTTGGTAGCTTGATTTATGCCATGGTGTGCACAAGACCAGATATTGCACATGCAGTGGGAGTTGTGAGCAGATATATGAACAATCCAGGTAAAGAACATTGGAAGGTAGTACAGTGGATTCTCAGGTATGTGAGAGGTACTACCAATGAGGCATTATGTTTTGGAGGTTCAGACACTATTCTACAGGGATATGTTGATGCAGATATGGTAGGTGACAAAGATAGCAGGAGGAGCACCCCAGGGTACGTGTTTACTGTAGGTGGAACAGTAGTAAGCTGGATTTCGAAACTATAGAAGGTTGTTGCACTTTCAACAACAGAAGCAGAGTATGTTGCCATTGCAGAGGCTAGTAAAGAGATGATTTGGTTGCAGAGGTTTATGGAGGAAGTGGGTAAGAAGCAGAAGGATAGCAGATTGTATAGTGACAGCCAGAGTGCCATTCATGTTGCAAAGAACTAAGAATTCCATTCTAGGACTAAACATATACAGCTCAAGTACCATTTCATACGCTCTTTTATGGAAGATGAACTGTTGAAGCTGGAAAAGATACATACTAGCCAGAATCCTGCAGACATGTTCACAAAGGTAGTGACCAGAGAGAAACTGAGTTCGTGCTCGGTTTCAGTTGGCCTTCTAGAATGAAGGTGAAGAGGAGAAATTTACCAAATCCAAGTCCAGCAAGTGCAGCAGCGATGGAGTTGTTGTGATCAGTCTCCAAGTGGGAGATTGTTGGTTGTGGAGCCAAATCTTCTAGTCTCATAGATGATATTGTATTAGCCGTGTTTGTACCCCAGTTTTATATGATATGTAGGTGGACTGTACAGTCACCCCAGTGGGGGGGGTGTGGGGGGGCATCGGCCCCCCACGGGTTTCCAAGGGGGTTTTCGCCAGCTGTTTTGTGGGCCCATGGTTTTGGGTATCCTGTGGTATTTTCCCATTGTATTTCCCTTATAAAATAAAGACATTGTAATATGGCTAGGGAGGATGATGTATTAGGTTTTATGCATTGTAAAGATCTCTGAGATCAAGAGAGAGATTGTGAAACAGAGAAGAGGAAGTGCAGCGGTTGTGCTGCAGGTTGTATCCCTTCACCTTGCTCGACGGTAATAATAATAAGGACTGGCAAATTTAGTGTGGACGTAGCCCAAGTTGGGTGAACCACGATATATCTATGTCTCTCTTGTAATGTGTATGTGTGATTATATTTGCATTTATGTTTATTGTTATTGCTCTGCGATCCTATTTTTCTAACAGAATCCAATTCCACTCACCAGTTTGGGTTCCGTGGCCCTGGCACAAATCCCCCAAGTGTCCCTGAAGTGGTGCAAAAACCCTAGCTCTGAAGATGGCCCATTGGCACTGCTTTTGAGACTTCGAGGGATGTTGTGGGGAGGGGCCTAGTGGAAACCCAGTGTCTCGAACCCATCGGAATTGACGGATTCACGAACCAAGCCATGGTTTGGGTGCTACGAGCATTCTAGTTGGGCACCCTGGGGCCATTCAGGGACACCTTGCGGATTTGCCACGGGGCCATGGAACCCAAACCAGCGAGCAGACTTGGATTCCATCGCCTCCCACAGGTCCATGTGGCCATTGTTGACTTGTCCAGTATGGCCACGCACGCCCGAGGGCCTCCGAATGAGAAATGACCCCCTTGAGCAAATTTGGAATGGCCCTCGCTAAGCAAAACCGTAGCTCCGGAGATGGCACATTGGCATCGCTTTCGAGTCTTCGAGGGACGCTATGAGGGTCCCCTAGCTGAAACCCGATGTCCCGGACCCACCAGAATTAACAGATTCACCAATGGAGCCACAGTTTGGGTGCTATGGGCATTCTAGTCGGGCACCCTAGGGCCACTCATGGACACTTGGGGGATTTGCTCCGGGGCCAGGGAACCCAAACTGATCAACGAACTTGGATTCTGTCAGCTCCCATAGGTCCACGTGGCCCTTGTGGACCTGTCCACGGTGGTCGCGCATGCCCAGGGGCCTCTGGATGAGAAATGGCCTGCTTGAGCGATTTTGCAATGGCCCTCACTGACCAAAACCCTAGCTCCAGAGATGGCCCATTGGCACCACTTTTGGGTCTTCAAGGCACACTATGGGGGTTCCCCAAGCTGAAAGCCGGCATCCCGGACCCACCAGAATCAATGGATTTGCTAACGGATCCATGGTTTGGCTGCTATGGGCATTACAGTCGGGCACCCCGGGGCCATTCAGGGACACTCTTGGGATTTGCTCTAGGTCCACGAAACCCAAAACAGTGAGCAAACTTGGATTCCGTCGGCTCCCATAGGTCCACATGGCCATTGTGGACCTATCCAAAGTGGCCATGCACGCCCAAGGGCCTCCGGGCGAGAAATGGCCCACTTGAGCGATTTTGGAATGGCCCTCATTGAGCAAAACCCTAGCTTTGGAGATGGCCCATTGGCACCACTTCCGAGTCTTCGAAGCACGCTGTGGGGGGTCACCTGGCTGAAACCCGACATCCCAGACCCAATGGAATTGACGAATTCACGAATGGAGTCAGGGTTTGGCTGCTAAGGACATTCTAGTCAGGCACCCCGGGGACATTCATGGACACTTTGGGGATTTGCTCCAGGGCCACAGAACCCAAAATGGCAAGCAGAATTGGACTTCGTCGTCTCCCACATGTCCACATGGCCATTGTGGACCTGTCCATGGTGTCCACACACACCCGGGGGCCTCTGAGCGAGAAATGCCCCCCTTGAGCTATTTTGGAATGGCGCTCACTGAGGAAAACCCTAGCTCCGGAGATGGCCCATTAGCACTGCTTCCGGGTCTTTGAGGCACGCTATGGGGGGTCCCCTAGCTAAAACCCGACATCTCAGACCCACTGAAATCTATGGATTAGCGAACGGAGCCACAGTTTGGCTACTATGGGCATTCTAGTCGGGCACCCCTAGGCCATTTAGGGACACTTTGGCGATTTGTTCTGGGGCCATGGAATGCAAACCGGTGAGCAAACTTCGATTCCATCAGCTCCCACATGTCCAAGTGGCCATTGTTGACCTGCCCACGGTGGCCATGCATGCCTGGGGGCCTCCGGACCAGAAATGGTCCCCTTAAGCGATTTTGGAATGGCCATCACTCAGCAAAACGCTAGCTCTGGAGATGGCCCATTGGCACCGCTTCCAGGTCTTCAAGGCACACTGTGGGGGGTTCCCTAGCTGAAACTCAGCATCCCCGACCCACCATATTCGACGGATTCACCAACGGAGCCACGGTTTGGCTACTACAGGCATTCTAGTCGAGCACCTTGGGGACATTTAGGGACACTTTGGGGATTTGCTCCAGGGCCACGGAACCCAAACCAGCAAGCGGACTTCGATTCCATTGGCTCCCAAAGGTCCACGTGGCCTTTGTGGACCTATTAACGGTGGCCATGCATGCGTGGGGGCCTCCGGACAGGAAATTCTGGCCTTCACATTGGGGTTAAATTTGCAACCTAGAGATGACAATGATGATGTAGATGTTCATGCTGATGATGATGGTGATGATGATGAAGACATTGATGATGATGGTGATGGTGATGGTGATGGTGATGGTGATGATGATGATGAAGAAGATGGTTTAGTGCTAGGGTTTGGGTGAGAGTTAGGGCTAGAGTTATAGAAGGAAATTGAATTAGGGTTAGAGTTAGAGTTAATGATGATGACGAAGATGGTGATGATGATGATGAAGATGGTGATGATGGTGATGGTGATGATGATGATGATGAAGATGGTGATGATGGTGATGGTGATGAGTGATGGTGATGGTGGTGATGAAGAAGATGGTTTAGTGCTAGGGTTTGGGTGAGGTTTAGGGCTATGTTATATAAGGAAATTGAATTAGGGTAGAGTTAGAGTTAATGATGGTGATGAAGATGGTGATGATGATGATGGTGATGGTGATGATGATGGTGATGGTGGTGATGAAGAAGATGGTTTAGTGCTAGGGTTTGGGTGAGGGTTAGGGCTAGAGTTATATAAGGAAATTGAATTAGGGTTAGGGTTAGAGTTAATAATGATGATGAAGACGGTGATGATGATGATGAAGATGGTGATGATGGTGATGGTGATGGTGATGGTGATGATGATGGTGATGGTGATGGTAATGGTGGTGATGAAGAATATGGTTTAGTGCTAGGGTTTGGGTAAGGGTTAGGGCTAGAGTTATAAAAGGAAATTGAATTAGGGTTAGAGTTAGAGTTAATGATGAAGATGAAGATGGTGATGATGATGAAGACGTTGATGATGATGGTGATTGCGATGGTGATGGTGATGATGATGATGAAGAAGATGGTTTAGTGCAAGGGTTTGGGTGAGGGCTAGGGCTAGAGTTATAGAAGGAAATTGAATTAGGGTTAGATTTGGAGTTAATGATGATGATGAAGATGGTGAAGATGGTGATGATGGTGAAGATGGTGATGATGGTAATGGTGAAGGTGATGGTGATGGTGATGGTGGTGATGAAGAAGATGGTTTAGTGCTAGGGTTGGGTGAGGGTTACGGATAGAGTTATGCAAGGAAATTGAATTAGGGTTAGAGTTAGAGTTAAAGATGATGATGAAGATGGTGATGATGACGATGGATATGGTGATGATGGTGATGGTGATGGTGATGGTGGTGATGAAGAAGATGGTTTAGTGCTAGGGTTTGGGTGAGGGTTAGGGCTAGAGTTATAGAAGGAAATGAAATTAGGGTTAGATTTAGAGTTAATGATGACAATGAAGATGGTGATGATGATGAAGACATTGATGATGATAGTGATGGCGATGGTGATGGTGACGATGAAGAAGATGGTTTAGTGCTAGGGTTTGGGTGAGGTTTAGGGCTAGAGTTATAGAACGAAATTGAATTAGGGTTAGAGTTAGAGTTAATGATGATGATAATGAGGAAGACGTTGCTGGTGATGGTGATGGTGAGTTTGAAGAAATATACATTATGTTATAAATAATGTAGAAATGAGTTGGTATTTGGTTTTTATTGGAAACATAAAGGTTTATTGTTGAATTTCAGTTTCAATTGGTGCTAGGTTGTATTATAAACTTTTACAGATCTAGATCCATTATTCTAGGATCTAGAGAGTTCATCATTCTCCTATATATGTAACTTGTTTTCAAGGAATAGATGAGTCAAGTGTGGTGTGGTTGAGACAAACTTGTCTCAACATTGTGTGAGCAATGATGTGTTTGATTTTATTTTTGTATTAGAGTTGGTATAGGGATAACTCCCTCATGAGAGGGCCCATGATTGTGAGAGATAACTATGAGGGTTTATCTCATGTAGGATTAAATTAATATGAGAGAGTAGATTATGTTTTTTCAGTGTTTGTATTTCGTGGAATGTGTTTTGTGGATTATTACCGTGTGCATGTGGAAATTTTATATGGTATGTTCATTATAGTGTGTTTGTGCCATTGTTGGTAGTTGCATGAGAGAAAGGGTGATCTTGTGCATATGAGAATTCAAAATTCAAAATCATATTTTCTCTCATCATTGAACCCTTCAAGTTTTTCCATGTATATCCCTAATTCTAAGTCTTAATGCACAAAGGTATTCTTCATATATATATAATAAATCTCAAGAATAATAATAGAAACCTAATAAAATCAATTTTTGCAATAGGGAAAAAGGTTCCCTCATTAGAAATTCCCTACACCTTAGTGTAGGCTTTGGATATGATTCCATGCTTATAATTTTTGGCAACTACATATATTATTTGTTTCTTCTTAAATAATTATAGCCCGATTGACCCTTACCCCTATCTTGTAGCACCATAACCCTTATAACCCCTTAATTTAGGTAAAGATAAAATAAATATTAAATTGAGAATGAGAAAACTTCAAATTAGGATCCCAACTCAATGCACTTATCACGTAGAGTGACTTTCCAAATCAACCACAATTCTCTACCATTCACGATTGCGTTGTCTAGGGATTAAAATATGCTCCTTTTTCTATTTGATGATAACTTCAATGATAATTAGTGTTGAATTTAGGTTAAATAAAAAAAAAAAAAACAATATGCATGGTCATCTACAAGTAAGTAAAACTAGGGAAAAAAGATAAAAATATCACATTTCAACCATTTCCAAGCCCAGAAGAACCTTTCTCGGTGAGTCCCAAACATTTTTACCTTTGATTCATTGCTTTCAAGCTAGGAATTCCACTAACTAGTTCACCTTCAAATCTTATAAAGTTCCCCTTATCCCCTAACTAAAAAAAAAAATTTGAAGAGGGTTTACTATTAAGAACTGTTGGAAACGATTTATACTGAGTATGGTGATGGTGATGGTGATGGTGGTGATGAAGAAGATGGTTTAGTGCTAGGGTTTGGGTGAGGGTTAGGGCTAGAGTTATAGAAGGAAATTGAATTAGGGTTAGAGTTAGAGTTAATGATGATGATGAAGATGGTGAAGATGGTGATGATCGTGATGGTGATGGTGATGGGGATGGTGGTGATGGAGAAGATGGTTTAGTGCTAGGGTTTGGGTGAGGGTTAAGTCTAGAGTTATACAAGGAAATTTAATTACGGTTAGAGTTAGAGTTGATGATGATGATGAAGATGGTGGTGATGATGAAGACATTGATGATGATGGTGATGGTGATGGTGGTGATGGAGATGTTGATGAGGAACCTAGATATGACAAGATGGTGATGATGGTGATGGTGATGGTGATGGTGATGGTGATGGTGATGATGGTGATGGTGATGGTAATGGTGGTGATGAAGAAGATGGTTTAGTGCTAGGGTTTGGGTGAGGGTTAGGGCTAGAGTTATAGAAGGAAATTGAATTAGGGTTAGAGTTAGAGTACATGATGATGATGAAGATGGTGGCGATGATGAAGACACTGATGATGATGGTGATGCTGATGTTGATGGTGATGGTGGAGATGTTGATGAGGAACCTAGAGATGACAATGATGATGAAGATGTTGATGAGGATGATGATGGTGATGATGATGAAGACGTTGATGGTGATGGTGATGGTGATGGTGATGGTGATGATGATGAAGATGGTTTAGTGCTAGGGTGTGGGTGAGGGTTAGGCCTAGAGTTATAGAAGGAAATTGAATTAGGGTTAGAGTTAGAGTTAATGATGATGATGAAGATGCTGGTGATGATGAAGACATTGATGATGATGATGATGGTGATGGCTATGGTGATGGTGATGGTTATGGTGATGGTGATGATGCAGATGTTGATGAGGAACCTAGAGATGAGAATGATGATGAAGATGTTCATGATGATGATGATGGTGATGATTATGAAGACGTTGATGATGATGGTGATGGTGATGGTGATGTTGATGGTGATGATGAAGAATATGGTTTAGTGCTAGGGTTTGGGTGAGGGTTAGGGCTAGAGTTATAGAAAGAAATTGAATTAGGGTTAGCGTTAGTGTTAATGATGACGATGAAGATGGTGATGATGATGATGAAGATGGTGATGATGGTGATGGTGATGGTGATGGTGATGGTGGTGATGAAGAAGATGGTTTTGACTACTAAGGATGGATGTTGGAGTCTTGAACATGGTAGAGGTGATGACAATGAGGTTCATTTGACTCCAATGAATCTTCCATGGATCATGGGGTAAAATGATGTCTTGAACCATTGGGTTGACTATGTTCATTATGTGTCTTAACATCAAACAATTCAAGATACTTAAATTACAAAGAGTGATTATCAGTATTACCAAAACATTGAAGACATTATTAACACTAAGGGTCTATGCCAACTTGTGCAAGTAGTAGTTCAACAAATTAACCATGCTTTCATTAAAGGCACATACTAACACACAAATATCGATCCATATGTAAGTACCTTAAAAATTCTATTTTATTGCTCAATCCAATTGCACCTATGCACACCCCTCATGTTTGAACTAATTCAAGTGATATGGTTAACCCTTCCATCCAAGCATACATATGAACTTCTTGTATATATAGGTTAATGTGATATAATATGTGATGCAATGCTTGTTAGAACTGACTATTATAACCATTACAAGGTTAAGTATGGAAGAAATCATCATCTCCTATTTTTTTTTTTTGTAGCCCTAAAGTCACAACACTTTGTAATGTAAATATCACTCCTTAGTTTTCTTGGCTAGGTATCTTGTTGCTGAAAGGAAAAGATGCAAGACCCATTCAAATACAAGGGACTCATATTGAGGTCACTTGGTGTCTAGAAATAACATCTATATGTATGTGATAACTTTTCCATAACATTCTTAATGAAGACAAAATCATGTATGCAAAAATGTAATCAAAGACATACTCTTATAGACAAGTGCAAATCCATCTATTAATATGCAAAAATGATAAAATCATGTACACTTTTTGGAAAAATAGAACATCATTCATAGCATCTATATAATGGCAACTCATGCCCCGTACAAAAAAAGGAAACTCGTGCCCTATACAAAATATGGCCTATGGTTCCCTATACAAAATATGGCAACTCGTGCCGAAAATGCCACATCATGGCTAGTGTACATAGGATGGTCTCTCAATCCTTTTGCTCACCCTCGGAGCTCCCAGCTGCATCTCCAAAATCGATCTTCCTCTTGTTTGTGCTAGAGGAAGCTGGGTTCTTACGGCGTCTTGGACCATGTCCCCCTGAGCCCTGAAATGACAAAAATAATATGTCAAATTTTCTTGGCAATTATACAAGTATAAAACATAATTTCAAAATAAAAATAGTTTTCAAATCTTGGATAGCTCACCGCATGCAAGATTGTAAGTCGCGAGAGGGTCTCCCTCCTCCATGATCCTAGTCTCTCGGCAATGCCACCCTGCAACATTTAGGATAATCAGATAAATCCTGAAACTAGATGCATATAGTAATTTTCGTTAAAATTGAACGAGATTTTCAGAAACTAGCCAATCTCATAGTGAACACAATCGGCTGGTCTTCGGGGTCGACGGATGGAGCAGTCGGTTGGACAACCTGATCCGATGCTAGGGTCGACAGTAAAGGGGATGATGTAGCCACATCGATGGTGGCTACACCACTGGGGGGAACAGTGGAAGAAGGGGGGCTGACAGAAGGAGGCATGGACTGGGGTGGGCAAAGTGGAGATGGACGTTTAGGGATATAAACCCCAGCTGGCTATAGTATGGATCATGACACCCTCAAAGGGGAAGCGAGTGTGGTGGGGGAATGTGGGGGGGGGGGTGAGGTTTGTGTTGCGGTAGAGGGATGGGTGACTGTGGATGGGTGGTGTGCCATGGTCGCATGGGGGAGGGTGGGAAGATGGGAAGTTGATACAGAGGTGGAGCTGGATATGAAACATAAGGGGGAGCTGGATGGAACTGTGGAGCTATATAGGAGGTGGGGGTGGATGGAAGGGGGTGGGAATGGGGCATGTATTCTAGGGGATACAACTAGCATATAAGGTGTTCGAAAGTTCGGGGAGGGAGGAATAACGACACTACCAAGCCGAGGTACTTGCACCTGCATACACATTTATAACCTCATAGTCTAATATATAAAAATATAAATATACACGAACAAGTCATCATATTTGAAATTAAATTTATGATTTAATACAGACGATACCTACGCACATGGAGAACTAATGGTCCCTGATGGTGGTGGCTAGTCGCTGGAGCCTGCGGACACCTGTGTGGACACTACAATTTTTAGACTTAATTTATAAAAACAATATTAACAATATCAAACACAATGCCAATGAGAATGACAATGATAGTACTTAAAAAACATGACTGCAATTAATTTATATTCACGTTAGATGATAGTGGTTTGATGGGCTTTGGATATTATATAACATTTTTATTGTATTGGTGCAGTCCATTTGTTCAAGACTTTGTAAAGAACATGGTTGTGGGGATCAATTCCTTTGACCCACAATGGATTGGGCCCATGATAGGAACAAATGACCCATTATGTGGTCATTCATTGAAGATAATGTGGCAAAGAAGGTTGACAATTTGTGCTTGAAGTGTTTGATTGGCAAAGAAGTCATTGATATTCAATATTCTGAAAGGACAGAAGGTGGCATGGCATGAAATTAAAATTAAATACGGTGACAAGGCATAGAAGGTGACATGGTGAGATTTTCCTTTTCTAGAGTCATCCCCATGAGTAGGTGAGATTTTCCTTTGGCCCTAGAGAGATGTGCAGTGCCTCATAAGTGAATGGAATTCATGTCCATTTACAAATTTGAATTGGAAACCTATGTAATGTGTTTGGGTTCTTGATGAAGAGTTCCTAGGTTTTGATGTCTTCTTATAGATTTGTAGTTTCCTACAAGCTTGATTTACACAGTGGAAAAGTATTTGCATCCTCAGAGTGAGGATCTTGAGTCCCTTTATTTTCATAACATTTACATCATCAAATAAAATGGCATCTCATTGTTTCAATTTGCAAAGAGGTGCTAATTAGCAATTAAGTTAGTGTGCATGTTATTTAATACACTTTAGAGTGTTGATCGTTAGAAAAAGGAAGAAAGAGAAATCTTTTCATTATTAACTTACTTCAAGCTTGAATGTGCCATGTTCTTTTGCATTGAATGAGTAATTATGTGTTCTTGATTGAAGAGCTATGTTGTCAGAATGATATCACTTGATTGAAATCATAGAAATATTGATTGAAATGAGTTAAATAAGTATTCTTGATGCCAAATGTTTTACCAAGTTGTACTTGAATCAAGATAATAGCAAGGCCCCATAGAACATATTTGTAAGATTATCACTCTTCCTTATGGGCCTTACATCATTTTCAAAAACTTTAGCGACAATACATGTGATAAGTTGTTTTATGTTGTTTATATGTCTTTCCTAATAGCATGTTATAGGAGTAGTAGTATGATTACTTTCAGTCTCAAATATTAGAATAAATTGGAAATTCCATGATAATAAACTAGGGTAATAAGGACATGAGAAACATCAGGTTCTTGAATTTCTAGAAGCTTGGCCACTATGATTCTCTTTTTCCCGAGAGTTTTGTACAATGTAGTGAAATTTCATAGCAATAAATAGTTTTCCTATTGGTATCGGTGGATGCAAAAGTGACAAGTACAACATCTCAGTGAACTCAATTGATGAAACAAAGTTAGCAGAAGCATAGAAGTGATTTGACCACCTTTACCATTAAAAGAACCTATTAGTAAAATACAGGGGAAAGTGATAATTACCATGGTAATATATTCTCAAAGTTTAAGCTTGAAGAACATATGGCATCAGGGCATGGCAACAAAGGTTGATTTGGTGGACAAAGTGATGGGCATTGGAGCCATTGGCACACCTATTGAGCAAAGAGTGAAATGACCCTTACTGTGGTGATTTGAAGATGATTTGGACAAGGAGAGTACATGGCAAAGATAACTTGGATGACATGGTGACAAATGGCAAAGCAACAATAACACACATGGCATTGGTAAAACACAGGAAGAGAAAGAAAGTATTCGATGGTAGTCTGAGGATGAAGGACACTGCGGGCATCACCAAAACCCCAGCTGCAGGCTCATCATTGGTTAAGTAAGAATGACAGATTTTGGAAATTTATCTCTGATTTGTATAATCATTAGAGGTCTAGGATGCCTAAAGTGAACATGGACAAATGTTTCTAGTTTTCTTAGGTTTTCATGTTTTATAAGGTTTCATTTTTGTTTGGTTGGATTATATGAATTTATAGCTCTCAAATAATTTAAACAATATGATGAACACTACTGTAAAATACGATGATAATATGGTAATTACTCAGTTCTAATTAATTTCTAATTACTTAACACAAAGTACTGGTAACAGGATCTAATTATTCAAAGTAAATACGTTACCTGTGTGTATGGTGTCGCAATCTCCTCTGCTGTTTCCATGGCTCCATCGAGGTCAAAGGAACTGACATCCTGCCACTTGGGGGATGGAGACCCAGCCCCGAATAAATGTACATTAAAACAAATAAATTCAACAATGTGTAATTCAAAGTTGAATATATTAAACAATATGATATCAAATAAAATACAACAAATACTTGAACATTAAATAAAACAATAGCAAACCTGATCCATGAAGCTCCCTGTGGCTTGCTGCTGCGTATCACCATGGCAAGAATGAACACAGTGAGAACAACAATGTGTCATTGTTCCAGCAAAACTAGAAGGCCCCGCCTGGGTTCCACCTATACCTGGCATGTCCCGGCCACCACCTGTAGACTGTGCAACTGTTTGTGTCTCATCGATGTTGTAACATCACAAAACAATCACAAAAATTTAAAATTTTTCGATATAACAATTAATGCATACTCTAACTGTGCGGAACATAATAATGCTTAATGTCGTCTTGCTGTACTAAATACTGTGTTGGTTAAAGGTGTAAAGTTTGCATCTAGATGATTAATATCTATGTTTTGATGTCATTCTTACTCAACTGTATTTTACAATCCTTCTATTGTTTGATGCAATGATGTATGTTTTAAATGTATTAACTATTGTTCTTTTGTTGATGATGAAGGGGTCCTACAGACACCCCGAGGCTTACTTAGCATTCATGCTAAAGCATTTGAATTGTACTTGTTGCAGTTTACAGGTAAAGGCTAGTGTTTATGACAAGTGACCGAAGAGTTTTTAACAAGTTTTCAGTAATCTCCCATGTATTAATGATTAAGAGACAAATTATCGAACATGCACCAGGTGAGAAGCTTTGGTTAAACTAAACATAATCTTACACTAGCTCTTTTATTTCTTTGTACAAATATTTAAATGAGATCGCATAACATAATTCTTACCTTCATATATTTTTATTTTGAGTTCTAATAATGCAAAACTTATAAAGATAGACAATATCTATATATGAATGCTAAGTACAAATTGTGCGCCTTATCTATATGCATTTCTTTGTATGCTTAGAACCTTACAATTTTATGTAATCGTTATTTGAATTCTATCCTAGAGAAACTATATGCAAATCATATTTTCAAATTCTAGTCTAGGGAATATATATGGATAACATTTCAATTCTATGCCAAGAAATACATACAATTCTTATTTCAATTCTATGCTAGCATTACATGCAATTCATAATTCAATGCTAACTAGAAATATATATACAAAATTCTATTTAAATGTTAACCTAGGAACTATATACTAAATTCCTATTAGAAATGCATGTTATAATGAGATTTCATAAGTGCTAAGTCCGATACAATTATATATTGAAATATATGTGTGTGCATAATCGTGACCCCTTTATGATACCATGGAATCATAGCCAACTAAACTATTCCAACCTTGCCCTAACGCAATGTATTAAGACAATTGGTAGGATTGTGAAGTCTTACCATTGAATTGATACATTGTAAAATAACAAGAGTTAATGCTATGAAAGTCTTGTGCTAGCAGGTACAATGGTCCCCTTTGCATTTAACATCATGACTGTTGAGACAATGGAATGTCTCCATGGACATCAACATGGTGCTAGGCACGTGAAGGTATGGTGTTGTTTTTTGACCATAGTGACGCGCTGTAAGCCTTTGGTTTGAAGCTTGGCTGAGCTGTCCTCCTTGGTGGCTACAGTAATGATGGTATCATTTAAACTTGGTTGTTGCTTGTGTTTATGTGAAAAACCTTCGGTGATCTCCACCGTTGATCTAGCAAGGGTTTTGGTCTTTGGGCTCTAACCCTACTCTCTATTATGTTATTCGAAGTTATTGTTTTCCTCGACATTCGTTGTAGTGGCTCTAAGGAATGGCCGACCAACCGAGCGCCTTCAGGGTTTGAATCCACGACCTATTGATAGGTTTAAGACTAGATTTTTAAGGGAAGTTTACAGTAACAACTTTTGCATTTAAAAGTTTCAGAGTGAGTGGCCAAGTCTTCATGGTAGTTGATTCGATCCTCGGATTTTCTTGTCTATCTAGTGGTAGTTGAAATGAGAGTTGTTTCCACTCTTCTTTGCATTCGGTGGTGGAGTAAGGGTTGCAGTGTGCACTGTCTTGGCATTCTACTCTGGTGATAATCTTGAAAGGTAAGGTCCCTGGTTCGAACCTTGCGTTCTCCATACTAATTAGAGAATTCCACAAATGTTATTCACATGTAATGATTTCTTTTTAAACTCGTTTTGACCACCTCTTGCTTTCGAATGATAGGTCTCTTCATCGATGGCTTCTCCAACTTAGGTTTTTGATAGTTGGCTACTGCAAAATAGACCGGTAAGCCTTGGTGGTTACCTTCTAACTCTGGTTAGATGAATAATGGGCCTTCGTGTGGAATGTGTCGATACTTCATTTTTTTTTTCTGAGGATTGGTCCTTCGTCGAAATGATTGGGAACTATTGGCAGCTTGGGGAGGATAAAAACCTCGACCCAAATGGCAAGAGACTTGTGGTGTTTTAGTTTCAAAGTAAAAATTGTGACCGAAGAAAGTAGCCATGGAGAGAGTTTTTCCCTTCCACCGTCTTGGATAATACAAAAACTATGTTTCTTACACTATCGTGTTTGTGTTCGGTTTTGAGAGCAATGCTCCAATCTATGTGAAACTTGTCATTTTTGTAGCTACTATGTTTTTAAGAAGAATCGAGATCTAGGGTTTTGAACGTATGTTAAAATGATCAAACCTTAATTTGTAGTTTTGGGATGAGGATTTGTTGTTTCTAAATAAAATGTTTAGCTTCTACAAATGAGTGTTTTTCAGTGGGCTACTTATATGGTTATTTCTTTTTAAAGTTTTTTGATTGATAAAGTGATAATGAAATCTCAAATTGATGCCGAAATGTTCTTAGATCGATCTCTAGGAATGAATGAGTTAATCGTTTTTGTGCCTAGGTTGATGGCAATGGAAACGTTCTTTAAAGTTCATGTCTGTCACAAGAAAATGTGTGTTGGCCATGTGTCGAGAGTCAATGTTTTTGTTTACAGCAATGTACTGAGTTTTTGCAATTATTTTTGTATCCTACCTTTAAATGATAATGTGAAAAAGACTTTGAAATGAAAACTCTGTTTTGGTAAACAATAATAGTTATATGTTTAAATAGTTCCAAATGAGTTAAGAAAATGATGAAACCACGAACTAGGGTTTCTAATCCTATGCAATAAGTAAAGGGATTAACGATAGTTTAAATAATAAAACAATATAGAAGGATAAATACTGTGCATAAGAATTATTATTGACTAAAATAGAAAAACTGTGGTAAGATTAGAAAAGAGAAACATGGAAGAATAAACCCTTATATAAATATATGACTGTCATATTAGAAATGTAATATAATGCTTGTTGATGCTATTTAAATTGCAGTTGTTACGGTTTCCTAAATACTATGTAACGGAAAGATAATTTCAATATTTAGATATGAAATCTATTTGTTTTCAAGATATATATACTTGATAACAGTAATGGGTAATAATACTATGTACTTAGGAAATATAAATGTTTTTGCAGTTGTTATTTCAATACAGTCTGGTGAAAGAAATACAATAAATTTTTAAAAGATTAACTGATGAAAGAATGATAAAAGAAGGTCATAGAATTATATTATTTCCTACAGAATATTAATGATAGGAAAAACTAATGAAAAGCCACAGTATTAATCTTCTTATTCATCTGGCAATATGCCTATCAATTCATCTACCTTAATCTCTTCTCTGTACTAGAGTACGATGCAGATCTGTTAGCATGGGGAAAAATGCAGAGAATATTTTATTCAATTTATGATTACTATTCACAATCCTAATTAGGTTTAGAAACTGAAAAATAGATACATTTGAACAAGAATACATTTTGTAAATATGAATTAAATACTTGCAAATAAACAAATTTAACTACTTAATGGCAAATAGACAAATAGAACCTGTAGATGAAGATAGGGCCGACAAACACCCAAGGAGGCCTGTTCCTCCTAACCTTCTCCAAAAGAAGCAGCCAAACTGTTGGCTTCCTATGGACCCCCAAGACTGCTTACTGAACCACTAAGTAGATGGAATCTGTGTAGAAGCATGTCACTAAACAATATAACTTCTGCACTCTATAGTATAACTTCTGCACTCAAAATATGCCTTTTGCACGCAACAATGTAATTTCTGCACTTAGCAGTAACAGGCAGACTCATAACATGATCAAAAACTTAGCATATCCCCTCATCAAATCTCTTGGGTGCAAGCACAGCAAAACCCCAATGTAAATTTCCTTGTCAGGAAAAGTGATGAACCTCAGTTCATAATTTGATTGCTCTTATATAGACTGCCTAGGTCTTTAGTGGTTAGTTTGGAATAAATGAGCCTCAAGCTCTAGTCCCACCTTCCAGGGCACTATGACCACATTTCAAGGGAGTTTTACCATACCAACATCTAGTTAGTTGCATCATGATGGTACCACTTGTCCATTGTCTTCTACCCCAGATTCCATTCCAACTAGTGGGTCAGTAACCACTCTTTCAACAGTCCCCTTAGGTGTTTGTCTCCTATTTTATTTATTAAATAATAAAATATTGTGCAAATTACAGTCATCCTTGGACACTTTTGCAACATAAAAATTTTACAATAAAAGTTAACATAATGTTTCCAACATAAAATGTTCTTTAGTAAAAAGGGCATCTTACAAACACCCCCACTTAAGCTCAACATTGTCCCAGGTATTCCTTATTCTTCATCTGATTCCTCATGGAACAGAACTTGATATGCTGCCTGCATATTACTTTCTAGTTCCCAAGTAGCTTCATCAGGGCTAAGGTGCTTCCATTGCACCTTTACCTGGCCTATGGTGTGATTCTGAAGCATAATTTCCCTCTAGTCGAGAATACAATCCGGTTCCACCTGAAACTCTCCTTCGAGTTCCACCTATATGTCATTCCAATTCAGCACATGAGTAGCATCGTGCACATACTTCTTTAAAACAGAAATGTGAAAAACTTTGTGGATTTTTAAATTATATGGCAATGCCAATTGATATGGAACAGTTCCAATCCCTGATAGAATTTCGAATTGTCCACAATACCTTGGTGCTAGTTTAGTACAACTCCCAAGGATCAAAGAACTTTTCTTTGGTTTTACCTTTATAAAAACATGGTCTCCCACCTGAAATTCTCTTTCAGTGCGTTTCAAATCTGCATAACTTTTCTGCCGATCTTGGGCAACTTTTAAGTTACCTTGAACCTATTTCACGGTTAGCTCCATTTATTTCAATAAATCTGGTCCTAGCATTAATTTGTCTACAGGGTTATCCCAAGAAATAGGAGTACAACATTTTCTTCTAGACAAAATCTCAAATGGACTTAACCTAGCAGATGCTTGATAATGATTATTGTATGAGAATTCTGCTAAATGTAGATAATCTTCCCACTTAGATGGCTGATCTTTGACATACATTCTTAGCATGTTTTCTAAAGTCTGGTTTACCCTTTCTGTTTGACCATCAGTTTGTGGGTGGAAAGGAGTGCTGAAATTTACTTTAGTATTTAAACATTTAAACAGTGTTGTCCAAAAATTTCCAGTGAACTTAGGGTCCCAGTCAGAAATAATCACCTTTGGAATTCCGTGTAAGTGAAAGATTTGCTTCACGAATACATCTGCAATGTTAGAAGCTTTAAAAGTAGTTTTAATAGGAATAAAATGAGCAGCCTTAACTTGTCCACAACCACCATTATGGAGTCATTATGTTTCTGGTTTTTAGGCAAACCTATAATAAAATCAATACTTATAATCTCTCATTTCCATTCTGGAATTGGCAATGGCTACAATAATCCAGCTGGGTGTTGGTGTTCATCCTTTATAGTCTGACATTCGAAACACCTAGCTATATACGCAGCCACTTCGTTCTTCATATTGGGCCAAAAATAATATTTTCTTAACATAGTTATCATTTTCTGATAACCAGGATGTCCCGAATAAGGACTCTTACGAACTTCATCCAAAATCAGCAGCTTAACTTTCGACATATTAGGCACATAAATTCTATTTTTATAAATCAAGAAGCCTTTCTCATTAATGTTGTAATCTATTATTAAATTTTTAGATAAATTTTCAGCCACTTTAGCATGTAACTTTCGGTAATTTTCGGCTTGCTTAATTCCTTCTTCGATTTGATTTTCCATATATGTCTTAAACATCATGATTGCTACCACAAATTTTAATTTGGCATTTCTGCTCAAGGCATTGGCAACTTTGTTTTTCTTCCCCTTAATGTGTTGAATCTCGAAATCATACTCGCTAAGGAAATCTAGACATCTAGCTTGCCTCACGTTAAGATTTGTTTGATCCAACAAGTACTTCAAGCCTTTATTATCCGTCATTAGTATACATTTTCTTCCAATCAAGTGATGGTGCCACATTTTCAGTGCATGTATAATGGCTTCCAACTCAAGATCATAAGTTGCATAATTCTTTTCATGAATTTTTAACTTCCTTGACTCAAAAGAAATAGTATGACCTTCTTGACTTAAGACCCCTCCAAGTCCATCGTTGCATGCATCAATGCATACGATGAAATCCTTATTGGGATCAACAATTTTTAAGATTGGTGCCGTAGTTAATAATTCTTTTAACTTATTAAATCTTTCTTGACACTTTTGATCCCATACGAATTTCTTCCCCTTCTTCTGTAAAGAAGTAATGGGGTTCGCAATTCTTGAAAACCCTTCGATAAACTTTCGATAGTAACCTGTTATATCCATAAATGACCGAACGTTAGTTATATCTTTAGGGACATGCCACTTGTTAATTGATTTTATCTTATCAAGGTCGGCATAAATTCCGTCTTTAGAAATTATGTGACCTAAGTATTGTATTTTATATTTATAAAAATCACATTTACTGAACTTAGCGTAAAGCTGATGTTCCCTTAAAACGTGCAGAATTATTCTTAAATGTTCGTCATGCTCTTCTTTAGTTTTTGAGTAAATTAGAATATCATAAATGAATACAACTACAAACTTATCCAAATATTTATGCAGAACGTTGTTCATTAAACACATGAACACTCCTGGTGCGTTGATTAGCCCAAAAGGCTTAACTACGAACCCGTAGTGTCCATATCGCATTGTGAATGTAGTTTTGAATATGTCTTCATCTTTTATTCTAACATGATGATACCCAGACCTTAAATCAATTTTAGTGAATATCTCTGCTCCGCATACTTGATCAAATAGATCATCTATGTGGGGTAAGGGATATCGGTTCTTAATTGTCATTTTATTAAGTTGACGGTAATCGATGCACAATCACATGGTACTGTCCTTCTTTTTAACGAAAATTATTGGTGCTCCCCAAGGAGACACACTTGGCCTTATGTAGTTTTTATCTATTAATTCTTTCATCTGATATTTTAACTCATTTAACTCCAGAATATTCATCCTGTAGGGAGCCTTTGAGTTTGGTACCGCACCTGGTACTAACTCAATGGTGAAATCAAATTCCCTTTTCGGAGGTAATCCTGCAATTTCTTCCAGGAATACGTTAGAAAAGTCCCTAAAGATGGGAATATCCTCTAGTTTTAACTTGTCTTCTTTAGATGAACACTCATTATTAATAACATTAACAGCAAACATTTTACAGCCCTTTCTGGCAGCTCTCTTAACTTGTAATGCAGAAATTTGTCTTTCTAAAATATTCCTATGAATTCCTTTTACTATTTCAGTATTACCTTCATTATTCAAACAAGTAAAATATTTCTCATAACAATTAAGTATTACTCTATGTTGTTCAAGCCAGTCCATGCCAATTAACAAGTCATATGAACCTAATGGTAAAACATTTAGATTAACTTGCGTTTTCTGCTAACTTATAAACACTTCACAATCCTTGACAAAATCTGTAGCTTTTCTTTTAGTACCTATTGCAAGTTGAACTAACCATGCATTATCAAGTTTCTCTACTTTTAACTTACAACTGTTCACTAAAGCAGGTGAAATATAACTCAAATTTGCTCCTGGATCTATCAGAATGGAAATAGATTTGTTTTGTATCATACCTTAAGTTTCGACCATAGATGTTTGATGGTCATCTTGATGATTTTCTAGTGCTACATTTATTCTGGGCATTTCTCTTCGGATTTCTTGAACTGTAGGTTCTGCTTGCATAGTGTGAATATTGTTGACTGTCCTTTTGTTGCATGGGTAATAAGCTTTCTTGTGTGGTCCACCGCAGTCGAAACACTTCAAAGTTCCTTTTCTGTTCAGCATACCTGTTGTTGTTGTTATTATTATGGGGTACATTCTTTGCAGCATTAAAATTCTATAGTGCATTACCCCTGTAATTATTATTACTTGGAAAATTTCTGTTATTAAAATTTTTCTTAAAACTTCCAGAATTTTGATTAAAACTCTTCTTTTTGTGATCAAAATAATTAGACTTATTACTTTTCCAGCCAGTTGTTCCTTCTCTTTTTCTATTTTGATCAAAACAAAAATTAGCTTTTCTCATGGCCTCTTCCAAGGTGGAATGGTTATCATACTCAATCCGGTCTTTTAAATTGAAAGGTAGACAACTGAGAAACCTTTGCACTTTAGGATTCTCTTCGACCATATAAGGTACATACCCTAGCAAGTTGAGGAACTTGCTGCACAACTCTTTCATGTTCATTGTACCCAACTTCAAATCATAAAATTCTTTTGACTTATCTTCAAAATACTGTTCCAACAAAAACTTTTTCTTAAAAAGCTTTTTAAACATATTCCAGGTTACTTCTCTTTCTTTTATACTCTTAATTCTTTTAAGATCCTGCCACCAAATATCTGCCTTCCCAGTCAGATTGTAAATAGCCATCTTGGCTTTTAACTAAGAAGAGTAGTCGTAAATATTAAAATACTTCTTCATTCCAGACAGCCATGCTTCAGCTGCCTCACCCTTCTCACTTTCTCCATTAAAGGTTGGTGGCTTAATCTTTTTAAATTCTCTAGTAATCTGTTCATGATGCTTATGTTTTCTCTTTTTAGAGCAGCAATCATTGTTATTGCTGTCATGATCAGAGTCACTATTACTTTGATCAGATTCAGATGATGAGTAAGTATTCCTTTTATCATTTCTTGCTTTCTTACGTTTATGTTTGTGGGACATTGTTTCACAATCAGACTTCATTTCTGATTTTCTGCCTCTTTCATCATTATGACAGTTCTCCCTCAAATTTTGTTTAACTCCTCTTGTACCTTCAGAATCCGTTCATTCTCTTCTTTAACATTTCTTAACTCAGATTTTAAATCTTGTATAGTACGTAAAAATTCGGAAGACTCGTTATTTAATTCAACATAAATTCCTTCAGGATTATTATTATTAATATGTTCATTATGAGGAGATCTGTCATCTATTGATTCTTCTGGTATTTCCATACCTGCAAATTTAAAGGTCAATCGGTTCTGTACAAAAATAAAATAAAAATAAAACTTAGTAACATAAACTTTCTAATTTATTTTCTGTTTGTGTGCGTGAGCCTATTTCAATCCTAGAGTTTGAACTCGCACTCTGATACCACATGTAACATCCCAAAAAAATCACAAAAATTTAAAATTTTTCGATATAGCAATTAATGCATACTCTAACTGTGCGAAATATAATAATGCTTAATGTCGTCTTGCTCTACTAAATACTGTGTTGATTAAAAGTGTAAAGTTTGCATCTAGATGATTAATATCTATGTTTCGATGTCATTCTTACTCAACTGTATTTTACAATCCTTCTATTGTTTGTTGCAATGATGTATGTTTTAAATGTATTAACTCTTGTTCTTTTGTTGATGATGAAGGGGTCCTACGGATGCCCCGAGGCTTACTTAACATTCGTGCTAAAGCATTTGAATCATACTTCTTGCAGTTTATAGGTAAAGGCTAGTGTTTATGACAAGTGACTGGAGATTTTTTAAACAGTTTTTAGTAATCTCCCATGTATTAATGTTTAAGAGACAAATTATCGAACATGCCATTGGGTGAGAAACTTTGGTTAAACTAAACATAATCTTACACTAGCTCTTGTATTTCTTTGTACAAATATTTAAATGAGATCGCATTACAGAATTCTTGCTTTCATATATTTTTATTTTGAGTTCTAATAACGCAGAACTTATAAAGATAGACAATATCTATATATGGATGCTAAGTACAAATTGTGCGCCTTATCTATATGCATTTCTTTGTATGCTTAGAACCTAAAATTTTTATGTAATCGCTATTTGAATTCTATCCTAGAGAAACTATATGCAAATCATATTTTCAAATTCTAGTCTAGGGAATATATATGAATAACATTTCAATTGTATGCTAAGAAATACATACAATTCTTATTTCAATTCTATGATAGCATTACATGCAACTCATAATTCAATGCTAACTAGAAATATATATACAACATTCTATTTATGTTGAGATATTGTAACTTCAAAGAATATTATAATTGTATTTTATTATTCCGGGGATGTTTCATTCCTCCGTAAAGATCTTATTGTATATCCGGAGATGTTTATTCCTCCGTCAGAATGTGGTAACTCGGGTTATTAGACTTCCCTAGTGGAGGTCGGCCCTTTATGTGTTATGTGGGTCAAAGGGTTATTAGACCACCCTAGAGGGGTCGGCCCAGTTAGTTGTAGTGGGGTATTTAACCCATTGGTTAAATACGAGCCTACGTGTACTTGTGTGAAATACATATCAGTGAAGTGTATAAATAGAGGAGGTGTGTTCCTCATTTGATACACTCACTCTCTCACTTGAGAAAGGCGCACTTGTGGAGGAGAGGTCTGCTATGGAGAAGAAGGAGCTTATGCTCAGGGTTTGCATCTTTGTATATTTCTGGTCATCTATATTGAGGAAGCTTTGCTGGGTTTTCTACCCCATGAGGGTTTCCCAGGATAAATCTCTGTCTCTTGTGTTTATGCTATGCTTGTTGTTTCTTCAGTGATCCTGTATATGCTATCATTGTGAAAATGGAATGTAATGCTTCTATTTTCCGTCTTAGCATATTGAATTTTAACATGGAATCAGAGCTAACCTGAAGGAAGACAAGGTATGGCACTAAAGACACTTGCTTTACTTACGACAATTTGGAGGTTAGGGTTTTACATAGCAAAAACCAGTCATCGTAGCACTTTCGCTATAAATCCGTTTTGGTGAAGTTTTCGGATCTGAAATTGTTACAGGATGAATCTAAAATCTCCAGGTACCTTGTGTCCAAAGGACAACCTCTAATTCGTTGTACTTTGTGATTTATGATCTGTACAATAGAGGGTTTCTGCCTCTTCCAGATCTGAGTCAAAATCAGGTGACCTTGGGAAAAATGTCATAACTTGGGCTAGGAAGCTCCAAATGAAATTTCGTGAAAAGTGACAGGTAGTACACAGACTGTACTATCTCAGAAAACGTTTTCAGAGGCCGAAGTTGAACCAGTAACACGTGGCATGCCGTACAAGTTTGCTCTCCTGTATTATCCCATAAACAGGTCACGTTGCGACACTTGGCATAACTCTCTCTCAGAGAATCCAATTGAGTTCAGACCTATCAGGATGGAAATATAACAGGCCGAGCTATCTCAGAAAACTTTTTCAGAGGCCGAAGGTCAAACAGTGACACGTGGCACGCCGTACAAGTTCGCTCTCTTGTATTTTCCCAAAACAGGTCACGTTGCGACATTTGGCATAACTCTCTCTCAGAACATCCAATTGAGGTCAGACCTGTCAAGATGGAAAGATAACAGGTCAGGATATCTCAGAAAACTTTTTCAGACCCTATGGATCAAAAATTTCAGAGTCACACCAGAAACAATCAGGTACATATTTCTATCAAAACAGAATTACTTTTTGGTACCTTCATTCATGGCTTCCGGAATTTAGGGCTTTGAAGAAAGTTGGAATTTTTGTAATCGGAGACCACGGATGGATGCTACTCATCAAAATAGAAATTTAGAGACCAAGATCATAATTTTTGGTTGGGCAGAAGGCCGGGCTTGATTAGACCCTAGTTCGGGACTTTGATCAAAAAAGTGGAAAATTAGGGCTTCTGTAAAAATGGGAATTTTTGAAATCTGTGACCACGGCTGGAAGCTCCTAAGAAAAATAAAATCTTAGAGCTTTGGATCAAACCTTTTGATGGGACAAAAGAGTGGGATTCATCAAACCCCAGTTCAGGGTCACGTCCAGTGAATCCGAAAGTTTCGAAGGCAAAATTGAGGAGTAAAACTTTGCAGTTTTCAAATTCTAAATATACCAGTTTGATCAGCTCGTCAAGGCGCATATTTCTATCCTTTCGGAAGTTTGAAATTCAAAGTTTGAATTTTTTTTGGGTTTCTCTGACAAACCCATATCCAGCTCCAGGTCCAGTGGATTGGGTTAATCCTAGAAGAAGATGGATTGGTCACCTGCATAAGTGAAGAAGTTCCTGTCTCAGAGGGAGATGAGGATAAGGCCTTACATAAGAAGAATACAAGCGATCTCGACAGGTATGACTCATCGAGGTATGTTTTGATATTTGTCCATTATTAAGTTTATGGTATGTTTCTCTTCAGGTTATTACAGTTAGTACAATTTTGATTTTAGATTTGTCATATAACCTTAACAAAATTATGAATGCATGATAGAAGATATTCTTGGTTAGGGTGTTGACACTTATGATTGTACTAATGCATTATGATGTTGTGTGAGGTTGGTGTTGTCTGCTAACAAGATACAGGTACATCACAAAAGACAAATCAGGTTCCATGACCATGAAAACATGTAGACAAAGACTCATCCATAATCTTTGTTCTACTTACGAGGTATGTATGACTTTGTTATATTATGCTTAACCTATGAGACATGCAGGTTCTAGCTCAGGATCTCTAAATCATTGAAGAGATTGTTTAGGTGTGTTGTACATAACCAAGTAGGTATACTAATCCAGGTATGTTTCCCATGAATCTTACGTTGTGTTAGGATCCCTTATATAAGTATACTTGGAATGATTGGTTATGCTTATTCATAAAGTTAGTAATCAAGGGATTATGCATATTATATCTTGATTGATGATATGCATGAGTAAAAGAAGACTTCCCTGAAATCTTGAATACTAATGTTTATTAACTATAATCATGACTATACATTTTCAAGATTATTTAGTACTATAATGTTTTGATAGCATTTAGAATATACTAATGAGTGTATGTTTGTGCATGAGATCATGATGATGACTCTTGAGCATGCACAGTGGTACATAATGAATAGAAGTTCAAAAGTCATACAGAAGATCAAGCGGGAGGCAACCACACAAACATAAAAGATAAGTATTTGAGTTGTTACTTGAAATAGTAATGATATTGCCTGTAATAGGTTGTATGCATATTTGTATTCCTAGAATATATAATGCTGAGTATAAACATTCATAGAGCATTGAACAGTATACTACTAATGTGCATATGATTGGTAAGTTGGACAAACAGTCCATTGTTGCTTGTCTAGAATGAAACCTCTTTGCTGACATGCCGAGAGCTGTGCACACTCTCGATAGTATGTTTTGGTAGAGATGGAAGGCATCTAGATAGCCACTGTATGCATACAAGATATGGGAAAGTGTTGTGCCAAAGTATTGGTCAAATTAGTTGCATAACTATGTAAATGATATCTGTATGCATAATAGGTTATTATGTCAATATGATTTGATGATTATGAAGTATTACTAATCCTGTACTTAATTTTGATTTGTAGGAAAAATCATGATGAATGATGAACAAGCGATGGATGTTCAACAAAAGGATTTACAAATCAAACACACTATAGAAAGCTTGTGGTTAAGAGATTATCTTAGAAAGAGGAAGAGAATCATGATGAGATGTTTTGCTCCAAGGGACTAGATAAGACCATTCTCTTAATGATGTAATTAAAGAAGAAGTGTGAATCAAGTTCTATATGGGTACCCAGGATCGGTAGTCAATTGATGAGCTTAATGATCATCATGGGTGATGTGGATCTCAACGTTTGCTACAAGGTTGAATATGGCTTCTATACACATATGACATGGATGCAAGAAGGAACTCACCACAGAGTTCAATTGATTTTGAGGCTCATATTAGTAGACCCATCTGACAAGAGATGGCACAGATAGATATGCAGAAGATCACTCAATGCAGAGTGTGAATAATGGAAATTTGATAGCTTCATGACAAAGCTTGGGCCTTACCAAAAGTAAAGCTATTCCTAAACCTTGAGGTTGTGGATGATGAACCTATCATACCATTATTGCATGACGATGATCTCTTTCTAACAAAGAATGAGAAACAGGTCATGAAAATGGCTGCAGAAATGAAAATGAAAGATCTCGGATTAATGCACTACTTCTTAGAAGTATGGCAAGATCCAAAAGGAATCTTTTAAATCAAGGTAAGTATGCTGTGAAGTTTCTAAAAAGATTTGATATGTTGGAGTATAAAGCCATGGACACTCCCATGGACTCCAACTTGAAGTTATTAGTGGACCCAACTCTATTTAGACAATTCATTGGGTCATACTAGGCCAGATATATGCTTTGGTGTAAATACCCTAAGTCAGTATCTAGTAGAACCTAGAAAGGTTCACTTAATAGCTACAAAGCATGTAGTGAGGTACCTAAAAGGTACTTTAGATTTTTGGTCTATATTATCTTAGAGGTCATGAACTCCGTTTACATGGTTACTCAGATTCTGATTGGGCAGGAAGTGTCTCAGACAGAAAGAGTACATCAGGTAGATGTTATAGTCTTGAATCTACCATGATCTCATGGTTCAGCAAGAAACAATCTAGTGTGGCTGTCAGTACTGCTGAAGCAGATTATATGGCTGTCTACTATGCCAGCTGTGAAGCAGTATGGCTTCAGAAGATTTTATGTGGAGTGTTTGACTTAGAAATAGATCCCACTGTGATTATGTGTGACAATCACAGCTGCATTAAGATGACTGAAAATCCTATGTTCCATGATAAGTCAAAACACATAGAGATCCGGTACTTCTATATACAAGATATGGTGCAAAGAGGAGCTATCAAGCTTGTATATATATAAGCACTGAGGATCAGATTGTTGATATCTCGACTAAACCTCTGTCTCGAGTAAATCTTGGTGTAGTTCAGAAGAACCCTCCTCGAAATGGGGAGTAGCACAGTATGAGACAGACAAGCCTATCTCATCAATGATGAGGTTACTTTTTTTTTCTTTGCACTTACTCACCTAGAATTATTTAGATTTAGGACTCTTATATTCTTTATTTTTATGATTAGGTGTATACATACTTTTGATGATAGATGTATACATGCTTCTGATGTTGGATGCTTTTGATGATTAGATGTATACATACTTTTGATGATAAATGTATACATGCTAGATACTTTTGATGATGATAGATGTATACATGCTTTTGATGTTAGATGCTTTTGATGATTAGATGTATACATGCTTTTGATGATAGATGTATACATGTTTTGATGATGATGATACATGTTGTGGTTATACATGTTTTGATGATGATGATACATGTTGTGGTTATACATGTTTTGATGATGATGATACATGTTGTGATTATACATGTTTTGATGTTGATAATACATGTTGTGGTTATACATGTTTTGATGTTGATGATACATGTTGTGGTGATACATGTTATGATGATGAGGATACATGTTCTTGATGAACATGTGAAGGGATTGGATCATCCCTGGACTTTCAGTCCTAAAGAGAGCCGTAGACGTGAGGTCTCCGAGAATGAAGTCCTTAGCGGACAGTTGAGGGGATTGAGATCATCCCTGGACTTTCAGTCCTAAAGAGAACCGTAGACGTGAGGTCTCCGAGAATGAAGTCCTTAGCGGACAGTTGAGGGGATTGAGATCATCCCTGGACTTTCAGTCCTAAACAGAACCGTAGACGTGAGGTCTCCGAGAATGAAGTCCTTAGTGGACAGTTGAGGGGATTGAGATCATCCCTGGACTTTCAGTCCTAAAGAGAGCCGTAGACGTGAGGTCTCCGATAATGAAGGGATTGGGATCATTCCTGGACTTCAGTCCGAAAGAAGAGCCGTAGACGTATGTCTCCGATAATGAAGGGATTGGGATCATTCCTGGGCTTCAGTCCGAAAGAAGAGCCGTAGACGTATGTCTCCGATAATGAAGGGATTGGGATCATTCCTGGACTTCAGTCCGAAAGAAGAGCCGTAGACGTATGTCTCCGATAATGAAGGGATTGGGATCATTCCTGGACTTCAATCCGAAAGAAGAGCCGTAGACGTATGTCTCCGATAATGAAGGGATTGGGATCATTCCTGGACTTCAGTCCGAAAGAAGAGCCGTAGACGTATGGCTCCGATAATGAAGGGATTGGGATCATTCCTGGACTTCAGTCCGAAAGAAGAGCCGTAGACGTATGTCTCCGATAATGAAGGGATTGGGATCATTCCTGGACGTCAGTCCGAAAGAAGAGCCGTAGACGTATGTCTCCGATAATGAAGGGATTGGGATCATTCCTGGACTTCAGTCCGAAAGAAGAGCCGTAGACGTATGTCTCCGATAATGAAGGGATTGGGATCATTCCTGGACTTCAGTCCGAAAGAAGAGCCGTAGACGTATGTCTCCGATAATGAAGGGATTGGGATCATTCCTAGACTTCAGTCTGAAAGAAGAGCCGTAGACGTATGTCTTCGAGAATGAAGGGATTGGATCATTCCTGGACTTCAGTCCGAAAGAAGAGCCGTAGACATATGTCTTCGATAATGAAGGGATTGGATCATTCCTGGACCTCAGTCCGAAAGAAGAGCCGTAGACGTATGTATTCGATAATGATAGGACTGGATCATCCCTGGACTTCGGTTCAAAAGGTACATGACTGGTTTACATCATTCCTTGATGATGACGATGCTAATGATCATGCGATGACGATGCTGATGATCGTGTGATGACGATGCTGATGATCGTGCGATGACGATGCTGATGATCGTGTGATGACGATGCTGATGATCGTGCGATGACGATGCTGATGATCATGTGATGACGATGCTGATGATCATGCGATGATGATGCTGATGATCGTGTGATGACGATGCTGATGATCGTGCGATGACGATGCTGATGATGTTGATGATCGTGCGATGACGATGCTGATGATCGTGTGATGACGATGCTGATGATCGTGCGATGACGATGCTAATGATTGTGTGATGACGATGCTGATGATCGTGTGATGACGATGCTAATGATCGTGTGACGATGATGATGATGATCGTGTGAAGACGATGCCGATGATCGTATGACGATGCTGATGACGATGTTGATGTTCCAGTAACTAGTCAAGTTTCCAGTAACTAGTCAAGTTACTGATGATGATGATGTTGAGAAAGCTTCCAGTGATTTATAGATGTATCATGTATGATGTTGATGACTCCTTGCTCGTGCAGATGCTGTTATAATATCCTTCTCGTTAAGGGGGAGTGTTGAGATATTGTAACTTCAAAGAATATTATAATTGTATTTTATTATTCCGGGGATGTTTCATTCCTCCGTAAAGATCTTATTGTATATCCGGAGATGTTTATTCCTCCGTCAGAATGTGGTAACTCGGGTTATTAGACTTCCCTAGTGGAGGTCGGCCCTTTATGTGTTATGTGGGTCAAAGGGTTATTAGACCACCCTAGAGGGGTCGGCCCAGTTAGTTGTAGTGGGGTATTTAACCCATTGGTTAAATACGAGCCTACGTGTACTTGTGTGAAATACATATCAGTGAAGTGTATAAATAGAGGAGGTGTGTTCCTCATTTGATACACTCACTCTCTCACTTGAGAAAGGCGCACTTGTGGAGGAGAGGTCTGCTATGGAGAAGAAGGAGCTTATGCTCAGGGTTTGCATCTTTGTATATTGCTGGTCATCTATATTGAGGAAGCTTTGCTGGGTTTTCTACCCCATGAGGGTTTCCCAGGATAAATCTCTGTCTCTTGTGTTTATGCTATGCTTGTTGTTTCTTCAGTGATCCTGTATATGCTATCATTGTGAAAATGGAATGTAATGCTTCTATTTTCTGTCTTAGCATATTGAATTTTAACAATTTAAATGTTAACCTAGGAACTATATACTAAATTCCTATTAGAAATCCATGTTATAATGAGATTGCATAAGTGCTAAGTCCGATAGATTTATATATTGAAATATATGTGTGTGCATAATCGTGACCCCTTTATGATACCATGGAATCCTAGCCAACTAAATTATTCCAACCTTGTCCTAACGCAATGTATTAAGACAATTGGTAGAGTTGTGAAGTCTTACCATTGAATCGATAAATTGTAAAATAGTAAGAGTTAACCCTATGAAAGTTTCATGATGGAAGGCACAACGGTCCCTTTTGCATTTAACATCACGACTGTCGAGACAATGGAATGTCTCCATGGACATCAATGTGGTGGAACATGAAGGTATGGTGTTGTTTTTGACCATCATGATGAGCTGTAAGCCTTTGGTTTAAAGCTTGGCTGAGTTGTCCTCCTTGGTGGCTACAATAATTATGATGGTATCATTTAAACTTGGTTGTTGCTTGGGTTTACGTGAAAACCCTTCGGTGATCTCCACCATTGATCTAGAAAGGGTTTCAGTCTTTGGGCTCTAACCTTACTCTCCATTATGTTCTTCAAAGTTATTGTTTTCCCCAACATTCGGTGTAGTGGCTTTGAGGAATGGCCGACCGGCTGAGAGCCTTCAGGGTTTGATAGCAGGTATTTGTGAAGAGTTTCCATGGTTCGAATCCACAACCTGTTGATAGCTTTAAGACTAGATTTTTAAGTGAAGTTTACAGTAACAGCTTTTGCATTTAAAAGTTTCAGAGTGAGTGGCCAAGTCTTCGTTGTAGTTGATTCGGTCCTCGGCTTTTCTGGTTTGTCTAGTGGTAGTTGAAATGAGAGTTGTTTCCACTCTTCTTTGCATTCGGTGGTGGAGTAAGGGTTGCAGTGTGCATTGTCTTGGCATTCTGCTCCGGTGATAATATTGAAAGGTAAGGTCCTTGGTTCGAACCTTGCGTTCTCCATACTAATTTGAGAATTCCACAAATGTTATTCGCATGTAATGATTTCTTTTTAAACTCGTTTTGACCACCTCTTGTTTTCAAATGACAGGTCTCTTCGTCAATGGCTTCTCTAGACTAGGTTTTTGATAGTTGGCTACTGCAAAATAGACCGGTAAGCCTCAGTGGTTACCTTCTCACACTGGTTAGATGAATAATGGGCCTTTGTTTGTAATGTGTCGATAGTCCGTATTTTTTTCTGAGGATTGGTCCTTCATCGAAATGATTGTGAACCATTGGCAGCTTAGGGAGGATAAAAACCTCGACCCAAATGGAAAGAGACTTGTGGTGTTTGATTTTCAAAGTAAGAACTGTAACAGAAGAAAGTAGCCATGGAGAGAGTTTTTCCCTTCCACCGTCTTCGATAATACAAAAGCTATGTTTCTTATATTACCATGTTTGTGTTCGGTTTTGAGAGCAATGCTCCAGTCTATGTGAAACTTGTCATTTTTGTAGCTACTTTTTTTAAGAAGAACTCGAGAGCTAGGTTTTTGACCTTATGTTAAAATGATCAAACCTTAATCTGTAGTTTTGGGATGAGGATTTGCTATTTCTAAATAAAATGTTTAGCTTCTGCAAATGAGTGTTTTTCAACAGGCTACTCATATGGTTATTTCTGTTTAAAGTTTTTCGATTGATAAAGTGATAATGAAATCTCAAATTGATGCCGAAATGTTCTTAGATCGATCTCTAGGAATGAATGAGTTAATCGTTTTTGTGCCTAGGTTGATGGAAATGGAAACGTTATTTAACGTTCATGTTTGTCACAAGAAAATGTCTGTTGGTCATGTGCCGAGAGTCAATGTTTTGGTTTACAGCTATGTACTGAGTTTTTGCAATTATTTTTGTATCCTACTTTTAAATGATAATGTGAAAAAGACTTTGAAATGAAAACTCTGTTTTGGTAAACAATAATAGTTCTATGTTTAAACAGTTGCAAATGAATTAAGAAAATGATGAAACCACGAACTAAGGTTTCTAATCCTATGCAATAAGTAAAGGGATTAACTATAGTTTAAATAATTAAACAATATAGAAGGATAAATACTGTGCATAAGAATTATTATTGACTAAAATAGAAAAACTGTGGTAAGATTAGAAAAGAGAAACATGGAAGAATAAACCCTTATTTAAATCTATGACTGTCATATTAGAAATGTAATATAATGCTTGTTGATGCTATTTAAATTGCAGCTGTTACGGTTTCCTAAATACTATGTAACAGAAAGATAATTTCAATATTCAGATATGAAATATGTTTGTTTTCAAGATATATATACTTGATAACAGTAATGGGTAATAATACTGTGTATTTAGGAAATATAAATGTTTTTGCAGCTGTTATTTCAATGCAATCTCGTGAAAGAAATACACTAATTTTTTAAAAGATTAACTGATGAAAGAATGATAAAAGAATGTCATAGAATTATATTATTTCCTATAGAATATTAATGATAGGAAAGACTAATGAAAAGCCACATTATTAATCTTCTTATGCATCTGGCAATATGCCTATCAATTCATCTACCTTGATCTCTTCTCTGTACTAGAGTACGATGCAGATCCATTAGCATGGGAAAAAATGCAGAGAATATTGTATTCAATTTATCATTACTATTCACAATCCTAATTAGGTTTAGAAACTGAAAAATAGATGCATCTGAACAAGAATACATTCTGTAAATAGGAATTAAATACTTGCAGATAAACAAATTTAACTACTTAATGGGAAATAGACAAATAGAACCTGTAGATGAAGATAAGGCCGACAAACACCCAAGGAGGCATGTTCCTCCCAACCTTCTCCAAAAGAAGTAGCCAAACTGCTGGCTTCCTATGGACCCCCAAGCCTAATTACTGAACCACTAAGTAGATGGAATCTGTGTAGAAGCAAGGCACTAAATAATATAACTTTTGCACTCTGTAGTATAACTTTTACACTCAAAATATGCCTTCTGCACTCAGCAATGTAATTTTTGCACTCAACAATAATAGGCAGACTCACAACATGATAAAAATCTTAGCATATCCCCTCATCAAATCTCTTGGGTGCAAGCAAAGCAAAACCCCATTGTAAATTTTCTCGTCAGGAAATGTGATGAAACTCAGTTCATAATTTGTTGGCTCTTATATAGATTGTCTAGGTCTTTAGTGGTCAGTTTGGAATAAATAAGCCTCAAGCTCTAGTCCCACCTTTCAGGTCACTATGACCACATTTCAAGGGAGTTGTCCCATACCAATAGCTAGTTAGTTGCATCATGATGCTGCCACTTGTCCATCGCCTTCTACCCCAGATTCCATTGCAACTAGTGGGTCAGTAACCACTCTTTCAATAGTCCCCTTAGGTGCTTGTCTCATATTTTATTTATCAAATAATAAAATATTGTGCAAATTACAGTCATCCTTTGACACTTGTCCAACATAAAAGGTTTACAATAAAAGTTAACATAATGTTTCCAACATAAAATGTTCTTAAGCAAAAGGGGCATGTTACAGATGTCCTCCCGGCTCTGTGAAGACATGGCCACAAATTTGGTATGTCTAAGAAAGTCATGTGTGGCACGTCTTACGGAGTCATGAATCTCATCTAGGCCGCTACCAAACCCGGGTGGCTGAGGAGGGGGGTTTGGCTCTCTCCTAGGTGCAGGAGGTCCTCTAAGTCGGTTGTGGTAAGCCTGGGGTCGATCTTGGGCAGAGCCAAGACCGACACCCTGAAACTTAGTGATGTCAAAATAGTTGACATGGTAGCCTATCTCAAACTCAGTTAACAATTTCCGAAGGAAATACTGTGGGACCTCCAAATTGCTACACAGGGGCCTGTCAAACACCATGAACCACCTCTTTCTCCAGTTATCTCTCCATGGCTGGTGAATGCACCAGTTCATGCAAACCCGAGGCCTCGTCACAACTAGAGGCTGTCCTATCGAGATAACTATGAACTTGATATACAACTGGGCTTTGGTGATGTTGAGGTCTTTTATCTGCTCTTTGGACAACCCAGGAGGTTAGTGTTCCCTCATTTGAGCCATGTATTGGCTCAAGTTTGTTATCTCACTATGTGCAATATTGATTAATTCAAGAATGTTTTGCAGTGATAAAGCCAAGGAAACCCGAGAGGCTTCCTTGGTGAAGTTCAATTCATCACTTAGTGCCCTCAATTGATTTAGATCTTGGTGTAATTGATCTTTGGGGTTTTCATTCGGTTCATTGTCGGTTCCCATGTTGTCTTTTGAAGGTTGGGTTTCATTGGTTTCATCGGACGGTTTAGGTGTGTTTGACATCTTGTTAGGTGTAGATGGCCTGCAATGAAATTTTCTTGGTTTTTTAATAGATTGTAAATTTTTTTAAAAATTAAAATTGAATTGGAAAACAAAAATAACAACAAATTTGTGCTTTGAGGAGCACTTACCTGGAGAAATTGATGGCAAGGAGGTGTAGGGTGATTTGTTGGCATTCGTGTGCTCCAAGACGTGCTCGTGGGGTGCCACTGTGCGCTCGCGGGATGTTCTATGCGCTCACTGGTTTGTTGAAAATGACAAACCCGTGAGCTCCATTTTTTTTATAAAAAATAAAGGTGCGCATGCGTCATTTACGCATGTCCGCCATTTTGTGCGTATGCGTCAATGACGCGTGCGCGCCCCTTTTGTCCATGTGGGCTCAACCACATGGACGTTCGGCATTGCCGAAGCAGCGACGCATGCAAGCATTTGGATGTGCGTGCACGTTGCTTTGTTTTTTTCCGCTCACACGCTACTGTTGCGGCCATTTTGGGTACCAGCTTCATGCGGGTACCGTGACATCACCCAAAACATAGCAAGTACAATTTCATGTTTGTTGCGTCAAGAGGCGCTCTGCAGCCCAGTATGGGGGAAATCTTGTGAGTCGAGTAACAAAATAATACAAAGTAAAGAAAAAAAGAATAATACAAAATAAAAAGTAATAAATATTATGTTGGCCATAAACAAAAAAGAATAATACAAAGTAAAAAGTAAATAGGAGACTTAAACTAGAGACTTTAGAGCTTAGGATTAGATGGTAAATATTATGTCGGCCATAAACCAAAAGAATAATACAAAGTAAAAAGTAAATATGAGACTTAAACTAGAGACTTTACTTTTTACTTTTAATACAAAGTAAAAAGTAAATATGAACTTTAGAGTGTTTGTCTAGTAACAAAATAATACAAAGTAAACAAAAAATAATACTACAAAGTAAAATGTAATAAATATTATGTTGGCCATAAACAAAAAAGAATAATACAAAGTAAAAACTAAATATGAGACTTAAACTAGAGACTTTAGAGCTTAGGATTTGGTGGATCATGTATTGCACTCAAGGAGCTATTCAAGGAGAGGTTTGCACCTCGGGAGATTTGCTCCCTCTCCGCACTTGATAGAACCTAGGATTTGGATCTAGACTAGTTATACCCATCCATTCATACGAATTAGTAGCTACATATAGTCCTCTTATGAGTAATACCTTCATTATGCAAAAATATGAGCATAATAGAGTTACTCATTCAAATGTATAAGAGATCTACTCACTCAAATGTACACATGAACCTCATGAGTAAACACCTGCATTAAACAACTTATACATTGAATAAGTATAAGCATCATCAATAATATTTTATTATAAGCATCATAAAAAATTATATTTATGAAGAAGTATAATTATCATAAAAAAATTATATTTATTATAATAATAAAAAATTATCCTGCATGGATGTTTTCACAGTGAGATGTTATAAATGTTTGGGAAGACTGTGTAGCAGTTATATTTTTATCAATATAATTGCACTTCATTTCCATTGCAACAATTGACACTCATTACAATGAAAGAATATGATGATAGCTACTGAATTGCAATTTCTTAACCATTACAATTCAACATCAACCAATAATGTGAAGATAATTATAACAACCATGAGCCATTGAAGCGCAGTTACTTCAAAAACTATTTACTTCAGTACTCTGATTTGAGTTTAAATAGCACGTTAATATGGGGCTGCCTACTGACTTTGGAGAAATGTCGAGGGTTGTAACGTTAACAACAACAACAACTATTAAAATTTACAATCAGAAATGTGAAAATTATGTTAACAGGTATTCAATTGGAATTTCTTAACCTTTAGTACAGTTTACAGTCAATAGTGTGAATTTAATTATAACAACCATTACTTAAACATATATTTAAAATAAATTAATAAAAAAGACTTCTAAACCCAAAAAAAAATCAATGATAACTAACTACTACACTTCAAAATAAAACGTCTCTTCCGATCTCGGTATTGTTTACCTGGATAGCAATGTTCAAAGCTTTGAAATATGTGGATAGCGAAGTACTGTAGCTAGCTCGCTATAGCCTCCTAAACAGTACTTTTTTAGAACATCAAAATCTATAAACAAACCACAAAAGTTTCAATAAATAAACTTGATCATTTTGTAAATGAACAATGTATTTTAAATATTGAAATTAGAAAAAAGTTAGTTGCATTGAACAAAACTAATCCGACAAGCAATAGAGCTAAAGCTCTGTTTAAATAGGCAACAAAAACAGTTGCCATAAATACTGGGAAGTAAAACCGTTGTGAATAAAGGGAAAGCTGTTAATTTTCTATAAACACGTTCGTTTATTTCATCAAATGACTGTATCACCGATTGATTGTCTAAGAAATTGAACAAACACTTATTAGTAAATCACAGGTCTTCTTATTAAAGCACAAGTCCTATCACTCGCTTGAATAGCATATGAACTGCAGAAAAATAATATAGAAAAAACCATGAACTTATTTTATTTTATTAAGAAGACATTACAAACGTAATGTAGATTCCTGGAGATTAGCTGTATTCCTCGGACATCCATCCATCATAGTGATTCCCTTGAAATTCCATCATTAGATTTCTGGAGATTCCCCTGAAAATTGGGTGGAGTGTCCACACAGTTCATCTCCATCCCTAGAAATAGTTAACATAGTTCATCTCCAGAAGTCTAAATAACTTCTAAATCTAAGTTATTAGTGAAAGTATTCATAATGCTTGATTGAAAGATAAAAATCTCTTATTTTTATATACAACTTCATAATAGTAATTACATAGAGGTCCATTTGATGTAACTTGAGTGGTTGGGAAAAGTGATTGTTACCCTCTCAAGTCAGATTCAATTCTTATAAGTCACATGATACTTGATACTTTTGTTGAGGCCCTATATAAAAATTGAATGAATTATGAACAATATAATTTGAAATGAGAAAGGAAAACTAAAAACTAATTATAGCTCTCGAAATTCTAAAATAATTCAAAGGAGAAAGCGAAGCTAAAAACTCGGTATACTTTAAAAAATAAAAACTGATTATAGCTCTCGAATTCTATACTATAGCTATAAAAAGACGGGAAAATAAAATAAAACCGTGAGTACGAAGCAAGCTGAGAACTTGTAACATTATGAAGTGTAAAAGAAGGAGTGGGTTAATTATTCTAACTATAGCTCTCGAATCGAATTATATAATGTAGCTATAAAAAAAAATCAAAAATAAAATAAAACTGTGGGTAGGAAGTAAGGTGAGAACGTAGATGAATGCAGTGGCTTCAAAAATGCACAAATATTTTAATTTTTCAATTCCAACAAGATTTAAAAAAGGGAAAAAAAGCAAAACATAAAACATAAAAAGTTCAAAGTTCAGCCTCCACCGTAAATAATACATTCTAAATAAATTTATTAATTGAAACAGATTACTCCAAAGAAATTATAGCAAACCACTACTACAGCAGTGAAAATAGTGACCTCTCCCGAGGTTTAATGAAAAAGCTATTGAACAACCACACCAAAATTTCATAAGAAGCAGAATTTGTTAAATCTTAGATATGGAAGATCAACATACCTACTTAAACAAATTTTAAACCGTGTAAAACCTAATTTAAGAATAACGTGTGCTACCAGAGGGAACTCCCTTCAGTCCAAGAAAAGACATTCCTGGACGAAATCAGCTACCGCGTCATTCACACATCAACCCAGTCGTCTCGTCTGTGTAAAGATTGAGTTGGTGAATGAATGAATCAGCAGCTGTTTCGAACAGGCCACAATCCTTTATTGGACTCACAGAGAACTCCCTTTCGCTGACATAACATTCAATCTAAATTCATGAATGCCTCCTTGTTTTTGACTTGATAACAGAAACAGAAGTAAAAGGCCATTTTACTCTTTTGGGAGAATACCCTCCAAGAGTTGGCGAAAGTAAAGAAAAATATATGTATCAGACGATACGTTGAACATATATGGAGAAGGGAACTGGAAGCTTTTAAATAGAGTGCATTGCTATGCCCGAAGCTCTCGAGTACCTGCGCGCTGGCACTGGCTCGGTGTCTTGTCAAACAAAAAGCAAGCCTGAGACAAACGCCACGTTCTGTTGAACCTATTATCATCACGCAATATTATTCAAACATATCAAGACACGGTCATTGAAACAGACGAGTCGAATCAAATCAGAGTGTTTATAAACGACGAGACCAAGTGAAATCCTGGGCATTAAAATAAAGATTGTAAACTTGTAAGCATTTTCATATGAACGAGGACAAACGATGCCGGTTGTCTATCGAGATTTAACATATTCCTGTTGGCTTTCATCAAAGTTCTCACAAGAACCTCGACAGTCAAAAAAGTTAGCCGAAGACTGAGATATTAAAATCATGGAATGATCAATGAATGACTTTTCCCAAGTCTTTTAAGAGATTCCCCGCGTTTATTTTATGATGTTAACAGGGAACCGCTCATTTGAAGATCCCTTGAGGCGGTCCTGAATGCCTGTTGTCGGGGATGAGTACAGTTTTATCATTTCACATATGATGCATATTTGGGTTGCCGATGAAATGTATTTATCAAAAGGTGGTTCGCTATTTGTTGTATTTATTAGAAGGTGGTTTATTATGTGTTAGAGGACTATATTTATTGGTTGAAATGGCGATCAGTGATATTCATAAGAATTCAGGTATGGTTAGAATTATAATCAACATCTGATATTCAGAAGAATCCAGGTATGGCTAAAATTACAATCATTACATATTGAAAGTAAGCTCCCAAAGAAGAAGTATTACAAAGCTAAATTTAAATCCAGGTGAAAAGGATAACAACATTCCTCCCAACCACCAGATAAAATAAGTTTTGATAGAAATACATCTATATGTTAATTACTCTAAACTTTTCTTAATCACCTCGAATAGTACAACTTGATGTATATGAAATTGTGGGGTGTACCTAATCACCCTACTGAGTGAGTTGTACGCATAACCAGAGAAAGTTCATTATTTGGTGTAATCAATTATTTTTCAATCAAATATATTTTTTTATTTCCTACTAAAATATTATGAACAAAACATACTTACATGTTACAGATTTCATCTAAATGGAACGGTCGTTTGGTGTTGCTTCTGCTGTCGAAGGAGCTGGAGCTTGACACAGTGAAGGAATCAGTTTTTATTGAAAAGTTGAGAAACATAGACTTGCGTTTTGCCAATTCTTTGAAGGCATTTACATTGCTGCTTCTAAAGCTCTTGATCATTTCCATTGAGTTGGGCCAGAGAGAACTACACCTCTGTCTGTCATTGTTTTAGATGTTGAATGTAGAATTCAATTGATTGGTGTTCAAGAACTGCAGATTGACATTGAACCTCTTTTCTAGTTATACCAATGTCATAACCTGCGTTGCCAAGGCAACGGTGGCATCTATACATCTTTCATTGCGGCAAGCTTTCACCCGAATGCTTCCAATTATTTGTCTACCTTGAGGTGGTGCAGGTCAATCTTTCTATAGGAGAGGAGGAAGCTTAGGACCAATCGATCAGGAAACCAACATCAAACAGAGAAGGACCAACAATTATGGAGTAACTAACTACTATATCCATTTAATTTGTATCTGGTAAACACGATTAAACAGCAAGTTAAATGATAATATGAAGTTTGAAGTTCCCAATCCCTTTTCTACAATGTCAAGATTATATTATTTAATAATAAGTTTAATCTTAATTAAAAAACACATGGATCCCAAGATCTTTCTATGCAAGTTAAATGATAATATGAGGATTGAAGTTCCCCACCCCTTTTCTACAATGTCAAGATTATATTATTTAATAATAAGTTTAATCTTAATTAAAAAACACATAGATGACAAGATCTTTCTATGCAAGATAGCTATATCTATATATCTTAATATATTCCAATGCCCGTCTCGTGCACGTACGCACCGATTTTAATCTCTATATTATAACCGAGCCACGTCTCTGTCGTAATCCTGTAATACAACTAGCACAGCCTGACTCTATGGCTGGTGAACGCCTATAGGAATCGGCTTAGGTAGGTGACCATCCAGCTTGACCGAAGTGGTAAAGAAGTAGATATGCTTACAGTGATAATGGTGTAGCATTTGAAATAAAATCACACCGTGACAGATTTAATGTACTTTGAATTAGAAATTGTTTTACGATCCGTAGGATTTGGAAAATTGCTTGACGCATAAGATGAGCTGTACATAATAGCTTGATACTTAAGTTTTAACTAAGGTTTGCTTCTAACTTGTCATTAAAAAAAAGTATCCATGTAATTTGTGAACGAGGGAAATTCAATAAATTTTAACTTGAAATTTAAAAAAAATACAAATAATTTTAGAGGTTGGCATAACTTTGTGAGCAATTCACAATCCTTCATTATTTTTAGTTATAAGAATTTTAAAATCTTAAATAGAATTTGCATATATTAATTTTTCAAGGAAAAAGTGCACAACCCATACAATTAAAAATTAACTACGCACTATATATATCTTTTTCTTAGCTTTGGGACTTTGAAGGACATACAACAAGGAAACCTCAAATTTTACTTCGCCAAGGACTTTATAAGGACTTCATTTCTATACGCATTTACTTCCAAGTCTTAAACAAACTTTATATTAAAATATTTCTTGGTAAGACATAAGAAACAATCACATTAAATGAAACTTATGTCAAAGTTATTCGAGGTTAAAACATAACCTTTTACCACGGTGAAATATTTGGGAAATCTTGATTTCTTTTACAAACCCTAAATGTAAACAACATTAGCATAAGTAAATCTCGAGAAGATGTGCCGTATGCAATGTTCAACATTTTGAGAATGAATACATAAAACTATAGACTTATATATTACCCCATCAAAGCAAGGCAACTTTGCCACATTACACAGAAATGTAATTTACTTCGATCTTTTACTTTTTACAGAGCTTGGGTTCTTAATAAATTTAGCAACTATGAGTTTGTGCTCACAACCATATCCCGAACCTTTTCTTCTTCTCCTTCTTGCTCTTCTCCTCTCTTGTGTATCTCTTTGTTTTCTTCTCACTGTGTTTTCAACATTCTTCTCATAAATAAGCGAACTTGATTTCGCTTCACTCGGAAGGTAGTGAGTTAGATTAATGATTGTAATTAATTGCTACCTAAGAATTTTGACTTGCAGAATACAACCTCCTCACAATTTGTTGGACATTTCTACGCTTCTACGGACTCTAACCAAGTTAGGATGGGATTTGAAATCCATCAGCTCGTAATTCATTTTTCCAACACTCCTTAATTATGAGTAGATGGGGATTACAAAATAAAATTTTACAAAATGTTTCAGAACTGAAACATGCTCTGTGCATGATGAAGTTTACTGTGTAGAACTTGTCACTCCTAAATAGCTTCGCAGGTATTGAAATGTGTCCATTTCCAATGGTTTTGTAAAGACGTCTCCTACCTAATTTTTAGAGCTGCAAAATTCTAAACATATTTATTTGTTATTTATCAATTCTCTAATAAAATGATACCTTGTATCGATGTGCTTGGTTCTCTTGTGGAACACATGATTCTTTAACAGTGTGATAGTGAATTGTTGTCGCAGTAAATGGTTATGGGTTCTTGTTGGTTCTGCGATAGATCACTTAACATCATCTGAATCCAAATGGATTTTCATGTAGCACTTGTAGCTGCGACATACTCTACTTCTGCTAAAGAAAGAGTTACTATGCACTGTTTTTTTAAAGCCCATGATACAACACATGTTCCTAAATGAAATGTATTCCTAGATGTGCTTTTTATGTCATCTAAGCTGCCTGCATTGTCGCTATCAATGCATCCAGTGAGTTTAAATTTTTTTGAGTTTGAATACAAAATACCAAAATCTTTTCTTCCACTTACATACCTCGGAATTCTTTTACTTGCTTGCCAATGAGATTCTTTTGGTCACTCCATACATGATGTATGGACTTGTCGCAGTAAGATACATAAGGATGCCAACGATCCTTTTGAACAACGTACGATCTACATTGGATCCATCATTATCCTTGCTCAATTTCAAACCTGATATCACTGGAGTTGGGGCTATCTTGCAGTTTAACATTTTAAATATATTCAAGACTTCATTTGCATACTTCGACTCAGATATAAATATGCCATTTCCAGTTTGTTGGACTTCAATGCCCAGAAAATACTCTATGCGAAAATCACCAGTAAATATTAAATCATCTACATACAGGCAGACAATTAGCTTATTTTCTTGCTTGTTGATTTTTGTGTACAACGTTGGTTCACATTCACTTCTGTGAAATCCATTCTGAATGAGGTAAGAGTCAATGTGACTCTACCAAGCTCTAGGAGCTTGCTTCAAGCCATATAGTTCCTTTTTCAACCTGTATACTTTGTGTCCTTGTCCTGGGACTTCGTATCCTTGTGGTTGTTCCACATATACTTCGTCCTCCAACTAAGCATTTAAAAATGCAAACTTAACATCCATTTGGTAAACAAGCCATGTATTATGTGCTACGATGGAAAAAACTGTTTTGGCGGTGTCTGTTCATGCCATGGGTGCAAAAGCTTCATTGAAGTCTATGCCAGGCTACTGTGTGAACCCTCGTGCAACCAATCTTGCCTTATGCTTCTGCACATTTCCATCAACATCTTTCTTGATCTTATAAATTCATTTGACTCTTATCACATCCTTGTCCTTAGGAACATCAACTAATTCCCATGTTTCATTATTCTCAATGCATTCTATTTCTTCATCCATGGCTTGTGCCCAAATTTTATCTTCGACAACTTCTTCAAATGTTAGCCGATCATTAATTTGAGAAAATAATGCAAAAAATGATAATGAATTGTGTGTACCAGTCTCATATATCTCACGCAGACTTCTTGTCTTTGTCGGAGTTATTGGTGTCGATCTCCATGAACTACTTCATGGATTTTGTTGCACTATTGGTGTGCTTGTCGAAGTAGCTTGAATTGCGACATGTGTTGGATTTCCTTGTGTTGAAACATGTCGCGGTGTCCTCGGAGTAGACAGAGATACGACATTATGACTCACATGCAAATTTTCAACCACATCCTCTTCCATGTCGTCATGTTCAACACGTGAAACAATTTTAACATTCTTCTCTACAGTTCCATCCCATGCTTCATTTTCTACAAAAACTAAACATCTAGACTTATAATAACTTTTCTTGCGCAAGGGTCATACAACTTGTAATATCCCAACTTTTTGACTAACTATGTTATGATGTCATGTCGGGTCATGGCCCCAATATATGTGATTTATTATGTTTGACATAGCATTAGTATGTTTGATTTATTTCCTTTAAGAGTGATGTATTGGGCATGGACCCTGATTTGTTTCATTGTTGAATATATGAGGGGCAGGAGAGCCGAATGAATAAACTATGTTGTATTTTGAGAAGTGATTACAAAATTATGATATACTGACATTACCTCCTTTTGTTACATTATACTGTGCAAAGCATGATTTACATGGTTGATTAGTTAGTGTGTTGAGCGTGGACTCAGGAACACACAAAAGACCTATATACTGGACCTAAGCCCCGATGTATTTAGAGAATTCTATTTCATACTGGGCCTAAGCCCCGATGTACGTTGAGTGTTGGGCATGAGCCCTGGAGCACGCCAAGCTTGAAAGAAATGATTACCGGATCCGAGGACATTTAATTATCCTAGATGTGCCTCACAACCACATTCTAGCTCTAGTGTTAAGCAGAGGCTCTAGAATTGCACTAGCGTAATGCCCATGTGAGAGTGTTGAGTTGAAAGGCTCTGAAGAGCACTTGGGGTTACTACTCCTCAAGTGTTGAGTCAAAGAGGACTCTAAATAGCACTTGCGTGTCTCATCACAACTATTTTAACTTGATTAAATAAATCTTATTATCATCATCTACTATGGGAACTACCATGTTAAAACGAGAGAATCTAACATGCAAAAGGGAGAGACGAGAGGTGCCTTTACCAGCTTACCGAAACCATCCAAAGAAGTGGACACTTTCCCTAAAAAGAACTAAGAGAAGTATCTTGTGAAACAAAATGCTTAAGACCACCAGTAGTATTATTATGCAGGATCTTCAATAATAAATATATATTCATTAAATATTATATATATATATATATTCTTTTGTAAATATTTAACCTTTATAGATATATATATATTTATGCATAAGTGGGCTGCCACTTACTAAATATTAATTATTAATATTTAGATGGTATTAGAAATTGTATATTATTATTATTATGGAAATATCTAAAAGATTAAAAACACTTTAATCAAACAAGTTGAGAAGTCCTAGTTCCCAAGATAACTAGCAGTTAAATAAACAAGTATTGTTTTCATAAATTAAATTACATTAAAGAAACCAGTAATTTCCAATAGTCATAATTCAAGATTTGTCCTACTTAAGAAGGACAGACCCCAAAGATTGGGGGATCTTTTTCTTTTGGTATTATGGTGCCAAGAAGAACTCCCTGCTCCAAAAGTGAACTCTGTTCATAATTTTCCCAGATCTGAAGCAGTTATCATCCAAGGCCTCTATTTCTTGGTTTGCATGTCAGAACTAGCTCGGGGGGATTCATACTGAAACAAGAATGGTTGTAGAATCATGGTTGGGAAGAACGTGGTAGTCCCAAAGTCATCCAATCCAAGATCAATTCAGGTCAGCTAAAAGTCAGTAGTTTCCCTAACCAGTTGGTTGAGTGTGTAGGTCAGTATCAGCAAGAACAAGTTACCAGGATCAATAGGTTATCATCAGCAGCACAAACTATAGAGAATCGATAGGTATGATTATTTATAAAACCCTCCTATGTTTTATATTCCTGTTATAAATGCAATATTAAAATAGCAAAGTTCTTATTATCAGTTTTTAAATAAAGTCTTTCAGCATCGAATGGCATTCCCAGTAGGACTAGCCAGCTAGTCCTTGCTAGTCATTTATATTGCTTAGATGGTTAGAATAGGAAAATCGTGATTTGAACTCAGAGGAATATTCATAACATTTTATTTCACCTATAATAGTATTGTATTTCACTTATCGAAAACCCTTGTTTTAATTCCTCAACAAAATCGCCTAGCTACAGAAATCAAACCATAACAGAATTCGCTGACAGCATGTCAACCAATTGAAATCAAAACAATACAAACCATAATAAGAGAAAACATAGACATCTTTGTTTAAAATCGATTTATATACTTATAGATTTCATTTCTCTGCCTGATCCAGCTTTGTTTTCTTCTTAAACCATAAATTAAACCAAACATATCAAGTATGATAGAGATCACATTTAGAATGTTGCTCATTTACATCTTTTGTTTATACCCACCTCATCATAAACCCTATGCTAATCATTTCGACAGACTTGAGATGATTTCATTTCTTCTAACCATTTAAACTACGATAGCCATCTACAGGAAACCCTAAGTTTCATTTCGAATCAACAAGAAGATGCAGTAGTTAAGTCATTTATTTCTAGGGTCAGAGTCCCATAAAACATCAACGCAGAGACCAATCATAAATAGAATTAAGAACCAAATGCAATTTGTATGACCACCACAAAGATGCCTATGGAAATATAGGACCAAGGTCAATTACCATGGCCTTCACAAGGAGCCAAATCGTATAAGCGTTTCCTACAGGAAATAAGTCTACATATAAAAACCAAAAACGTTGAGTATAGCCTTGACACCCTTGCCAAGCAAGCAATCATTCTACCCACACAACCAGCAAGCAAACAAGACATTTTTCATTTACAATCTACCCACGTTACAACAAACAGAGGCATAGAAAACTTCGTTGATGTCTTATATATACCCACAGGAAATACATTGTTCACACATAGCAATATTCAAAACAATTAACAATGCCATTGAAATCAACATACGAACCATAGCCATATTTACAAGCAAGGGTCCCAACGGCCCTGTATAATATCTACATTGTCTGTGCAGTAGTTACAAACATAACCAGGAAAATCATGATATTAGAACTCCTAAAAGTTTCAGCTTGAACATTTAAATACGTAAAGGAATAATACCCAATGAAAGAACATTTCTTTTGTTGATCAGATTTCGTAGAACCTAGTAATAAGTGAAACCCAGCTGCTACTTAGTCCTTCTATATCACAGTCCCAGTACTCATGCAGCCAGTTAAATTACATTGGAATCCAATTTTCTGTATAGTTTAGCCAAGTAGGCGACTATCTCAGACCTCCCTGAAGCGAAACAGCAAGCCAATGGCTTATGGGAGTCTCACTCCAAAAACACTAGGCCAAACCCATACATACAACACCAGAGCCACAAGAGATAGGGCACGAAGGGGTAAGCCAGACTTACTCGTACCCTACTCACGCCCACGACTTCATAAACTATCGCAGCTCCTATACCAAAGTATGTATCACCTGTCACGGAGTGATATATAGTATAAATCAGTTCCAACATGCATTCTCAACTCGAAAGAAATGGAAATAGAAATGGGTGACAGGGTTTAAGTTCTTACCTGAAAGAAGTATGGCCACCTTGCTCCTGGAACGATAGCAACAGCCACTAAGGGTGCATACCACGAGCATAGCTCGGGTCAGCACACCCCACCATCACCCAACAACGAAAACACAGAACTAGGATTGAGAATGATTCGAAAACAAAGACCAGTGATAGAAAATCCCCAAATCGATACACAAACCCTCATGCCAGGCTATTTTCCACCTTCATTAAATTGCATTAAAGAGTGCTCCAACCTCTGTCTAAGTGGAGGTCCAATAAATCATATTCCCTATAGTGAAGTTGTGGAACTCAGTCACACTATAATAAAATACAAAAGAGCTCATTCTATACATACAAAGACTTCTGTAAAGTTTGCCAAACCCACTTTGGATCGTATTGCCATGAGCTAATAGCTATTAAACCCCCTCCCCCTTTTTGGAAAACAATCAAATGGAAGACTCCCTTGTTAATAGGGAATATGACCAATAGCGAAATAGGGACCACCCATTCAAAATACTACTCGCAAATTTGAGATACCTGCAAACACAAGGGTACATGATGGCATTAGCATTTACGCTAAGTAAGTCCGGCAATCTCCACAGCTGTCCATACCTCCCGGCAACCTTGCCGAGGTATGTAATTACCTGACCAGGAGTATTATAGAATCCCCAGGTGGAAAAACATACCGTCATCAAAGGAGCTAATCACCTGGAGGTGCCATTAGACATTCATAATTAAAACCACATGATTTCTTCAAACAGTAAGTTGTGTTATATTCTACCTATTGAACCAACATTGGAAAACGCAATGAAAACATGATCTTATTTTACTTCCACATCGCTTCCGCAAATTCTAGACTTTTATATAAAAGTGTCTATGTAAAATAGACAGGCTTAGACTTATATTGCAGCATACAAGTATGTTTGTCGTTCAACATTATTGTCTTTAATATATGCCTTTTCTATTATAAACTGATGACTATTGCAAACAGGAAAAATTTAAAATTTTTGTTATTTTTGGGACATTACAAGTGGTATCAGAGCAAGTTACAAACACTAAGTGACCTATTGGGCTCACTACAAAACATAGCTGCAGAAACAGGAAAATGTTTAAATTATTGTATTATGTTTTTACAAAGAGAATTAACTAAGACATTGTTTTCCATCGACAGATACTTATATAAATTTCAGGTACAAACAGTAGCAGAAAAATGAGTGAAGAACAGGGCAGCAGTATACGAGGCAACTAAATTCCCCACCATGAGAGCAAGAAATTGTGGTGGAGCTCAACTCAGATTTAGATAAATCTGTGCAGCAACTACAGGCAGAATTCCAGAGTTTCAGGGATGAAAATATGCAAGAAAGAAGGGAACAACAGGCTATAAATGAGGCCTTACTCCAAAGCCTAATAGGGGCAAAACCCCATGGACAGCCTACTCTTTCTATCAACACTCTTAACATGGTGAAAGCAAGCAACTACAAAATAGGAGAATAGGAAGATCATAAATTAGAACCATTGGAAGAGGACTATAAGAGCTCTTCCAATGACAATGGCTCCCCAATTCCTTGTAAGAGGAGGAGGAAGAGTGATGATAGCTTACAAGGAGAGTTCAGAAAGATAAGAGCCCCAACATATGACAGAGAAGTTAACTCGAGGGAAAAATCTGAAGAATGGTTGCTAGGGATGAACAAATACTTTAAGGTTCATAATTATTCCAGCGAAATGCAAGCCCGACTAGCCATATACAACCTAAATGGAAAAGTTGCTAGATGGTGGTGGGACGTAAAGCACATTAAGGGACAAGATCTGCGAGATATAAGCTGGGAAACGTTCAGCAGAATCTTTTAGGACAAATACATGTCTGAAAGATTCTTCGACAAAAAGATAAAAGAATTTCATGAGCTGAAAATGGGTTCCGTGACGATGGAAGCTTTCATAAATCGGTTCTTAGACTTGCTGCACTATGTGCCTTACATGAAAGACAAGAAGGTGAAAATCCAGCAGTTCTTGGGTGGGCTACCACCAAACTTTAGAGAGAAGATAGAATTCGACATGCCCAAGACCCTTGACATAACCCTACATAAAGCCAAGCTGTGCTACGAGCATGGCCAGCCAAGGAACGACAACATCAACAGAAATAAGGATAGATTCAGGACCTTCTCAGACAACCACAGGCCGGGTTTTAGACCCCCACCATTTCAGAAACATAACAACAGTTTCCCACCCAGCAGAGGTTTCAGCCGACCCCAAGCTCGACCAAATGCACCCCCACCACTAGCCAATGGGCCAAACTTCAACAAAGGGGCAAAGGTAGTCCCGCCAACTGTTTCTTGTTGGAAGTTCCAGGGACCCCATTACTATAGAGACTGCCCCAACAAAACAGATGGGACTTTACACAACATCCAAGCTGAGCCTACAGTGGGAGACATGGCAAAGACACCTAGGATTTATGCCGCCCTTGATTGCTTGCAAGCAGATTATCAAGCCACCATGGTAGAAATTGAGGGTAAGATATCTAACAATATCATTTTAGTTCTAATAGACCCCGGTGCTTGTCGGAGCTACATCTCTCCTAGAATAGTAGAGTCTCACAAATTAAACCGAGAGAGTCACAAAGCACCATGGCTGGTACAATTAGCCACCAGTACCAAACGAAATGTCTCCGAACTAGTTAAGAGTTGCGAGACAAATTTGAATGGCTTTCTAACTAGGATAGATTTGAACATCTTACTGCTATGATCTTATGACGTAATAATAGGCATGGATTGGTTGGAAGGACATAATGCCTTAGTGGATTGCTTAAATAAGTCAATCCTATACACAAATAGTCAAGGAAACCAAAGAACCATCCAAGGTATACCTAAGGAAGTATCAGTACGATAGATATCGGCATTAAAAGCAATGAAATGCTTAAGAAAGGGTTGCAAACTATTTGCAATCCACCTTCAATCAATAGAAGCCGATAGGGAACAAAAGAGATTTCCTGATACTAGTAGAATTCAGAGACGTGTTTCCCAAGGAGATACCCGGGTTACCACCCAAGCAGGACTTAGGATTTTCCATAGAAGTAACCCCTGGATCTGTACCTATCTCTAGGACTTCGTACCATATGAGTACAGCCAAACTAGTAGAACTCAAGATACAATTATAAGAACTAATAGACAAGGGTTACATTCGACCAAGTGTGTCTCCCTGGGGAGCACCAATCCTCTTTGTTAAGAAGAAGGATGACACGATGCATATGTGCATCGATTACCGCCAACTCAACAAGTTAGCCATCAAGAACTGTTATCCACTCCCTAGGATCGATGACTTGTTTGACCAAGTCGGAGGAGCAAAGATCTTCTGAAAGATCGACCTGCGATCCGGATATCACTAGGTGAGAATCCGTAACGAGGACATCAGTAAGACCGCGTTTCGCACCCGATATGGCCACTACAAGTTTGTAGTAATGCCTTTTGGTCTGACGAATGCACCTGCCAACTTCATGTGCATGATGAACGTTTTCAGTAAGTATATCAACAAATTTTTTCTAATCTTCATAAACGATATCTTGATCTATTCCAAGAATGAAGAAGAACATGAAGAACACCTCCGAATAGTCCTACGAATATTACGAGAACATCAGCTATATGCAAAATTCAACAAGTGTGATTTCTATAGACCTCAGATACAGTACTTGGGGCATATCATTTCTAAGAAGGGAATAGCAGTTGACCCCAAAAAGATCAAGGCTATCGAAGAATGGCCCACACCTACGTGTGTTTTCGACATACGATCATTCCTAGGTTTAGCCGGTTATTATCGAAAGTTCATTGAGAACTTCTCTCGAATCGCTTGTCCCATGACAGCATTACAGAAGAAAACCAGTAAGTTCATCCGGACAGACAAGTGTGAAGAAATTTTTCAGAAGTTAAAACAACTTCTGATTAGCGCACCAATACTACGAATTGCCGACCCCAATGGGGACTTTGTAGTTTGCACCAATGCAAGCAAGGAAGGACTAGGTGGAGTCCTTATGCAAGATGACTTTACCATCTGCTACGAGTCAAGAAATCTAAAGGAACATGAGAAAAACTATCCTACTCATGACCTTGAATTGGCCGCCATTATCCACGCTCTAATGATATGGAGACATTACCTCATGGGTAAGAAATTCCTAATAAGGACAGACAACATGAGTCTAAAGTATCTATTCGATCAACCAGACCTAAATGCTAGACAGGCTAGGTGGTTAGCTTTTCTTAGTGAGTATCACTTTAAACTAAATCACATCAAGGGGAAAGAAAACAAGATTGCCGATGCCTTAAGTCGACAAGCTCATATTTTATATGAAGTAACCAAAAGTCGGACAGACTCCAACTTACATGATAGAATTAGAACGGCATGCCAAAACGATAGGCTCTATGTCGAGATCCTTAAAATGATCCAGGAAGATAGGCTTTTTCAACAACAGAAAGAATACAAGATTGATGATTCAAGATTGCTATGGTCAAAAGAGAGACTTTACGTCCCCAAGGGAGGGGACATTAGACCTAACATACTCGCCGAATTCCATTCGAGCCCCTATTGAGGACATCCCAGATATCAAAAGATGATTTCAGCTGTCAAGAAACACTACTTTTGGCCTAAATTGAATGCTGACATCGCATTGTTCATCGTGAAGTGTTAGAAATGTCAGTTGGTCAAAGCAAAACACCAACACCCCTCTGGACTACTCCAACCATTAACCATTCTAGAATGGAAGTGGGAAGTGATAAGCATGGATTTCATTACAGGGCTACCCAAGAGCAAGAAACAAAATGACTCCATCTTCGTAGTAGTAGACAAGCTGTCGAAAGCTGCACATTTTATACCAGTAAAATCTACCTACAAGGCAGTTCACATTGCGGAAATCTTCCTAAAGGAGATTTTTCGGTTACATGGGATACCCAAAGCAATTATCTTGGATCGAGACACAAAGTTCACCAGTAACTTTTGGAGAGCATTGTTCTCCGGATTAGAAACACAAATACAGTTTAGTACCGCATACCACCCCCAAACCGACGAATAGAAGGAACGAGTAAACCAAATCTTGGAGGATATGCTAAGAATGTATGTCATGAACAATCCCACTAAGTGGGAAGACTAGTTACACCTCGCGGAGTTTACATACAACAACGGGTATCAAACCTCGGCCAAAATGAGTCCTTTCGAGGTACTCTATGGTCGAAAGTGTCGAACCCCTGTCACCTGGGATAGCCCGGTGGATAGGCTTATGCTAGGGCCAGACTTACTAAAAGACTTGGAACAACTAGTCTCAAAAGTACAACTGAATTTAAAAGAAGCACAAGACCGCCAAAAGAGTTATGCAGACAAGAAAAGAAAGGACAAGGACTACCAAATAGGTGAACATGTCCTTTTACGAATAAAAGTGAAATGAAGCTCGTTAATTTTGGGACATTGCGGTAAACTAGCCCCAAGGTTTTGTGGACCTTTTGAAATACTGGGCAAGAAGGGTCCAGTAGCGTATGAGTTAGCCCTACCAGCACATATAAAAGTTCATAATGTTTTTCATGCTTCTTTATTAAAGAAATATGTATATGATACTAAACATGTCATTGATTGGTCCTTATTACAGTTGGAGCCCGAAGGGGAGTTCACGCCAGAACCACTCCACATTCTGGACAAGAGAGAGGTCCAGCTTAGGAGGAGGACCATTACTCAGCTGAAAGTGCAATGGAGGCACTTTGGACCAGATGAGGCCACTTGCGAGAATGAGGCTACCATGAGAGAGGCATACCCCGCCTTGTTTCATGATCTCATTTCTAGTCCCTAGGAAACACCGGGATGGTGTTGTTCTAAGCGGGGAAGGATGTAATATCCCAAATTTTTTACTAACTATGTTAAGATGTCATGTCGGGTCACGACCCCAGTATATGTGATTTACTATGTTTGACATAGCATTAGTATGTTTCATTTATTTGCTTTATGAGTGATGTATTGGGAATGGACCCTGATTTGTTTCATTGTTGAATATATGCGGGGTAGGAGATCCAAATGAATAAACTATGTTGTATTTTGAGAACTGATTACAAAGTTATGATATACTAAGATTACCTCCTTTTGTTACATTATACTGTGCAGAGCATGATCTACATGGTTGATTAGTTAGTGTGTTGAGCATGGACTTAGGAACACACAAAAGACCTATATACTGGACCTAAGCCCCGACGTATTTAGAGAATTCTATTTCGTACTGGGCCTAAGCCCCGATGTACATTGAGTGTTGGGCATGAGCCCTGGAGCACTCCAAGCTTGAAAGAAATGATTACCAGATCCAAAGACATTTAATTATCGTAGATGTGCCTCACAACCACATTCTAGCTCTAGTGTTGAGCAGAGGCTCTGGAATTGCACTAGCGTAATGCCCATGTGAGAGTGTTGAGTTGAAAGGCTCTGAAGAGCACTTGGGGTTACTACTCCTCAAGTGTTGAGTCAAAGAGGACTCTGAATAGCACTTGTGTGTCTCATCACAACTATTTCGACTTGATTAAATAAATCTTATTATCATCATCTACTGCGGGAACTACCATGTTAAAACGAGGGAATCTTACATGCAAAAGGGAAAGACTAGAGGTGCCTTTACCAGTTTACCGAAACCGTCCAAAGAAGTGGACCCTTTCCTAAAAAGAACTAAAAGAAGCATCTTGTGAAACAAAATGCTTAAGACCACCAGTAGTATTATCATGTAGGAGCTTCAATAATAAATATATATTGGTTAAATATTATATATATATATATTCTTTTGTAAATGTTTAATCTTTATAGATATACATATATATATTTATGCATAAGTGGGCTGCCACTTACTAAATATTAATTATTAATATTTAGATGGTATTATAAGTTGTATATTATTATTATTATGGAAATATCTGAAAGATTAAAAACACTTTAATCAAACAAGTTGAGAAGTCCTAGTTCCCAAGATAACTAGTAGTTAAATAAACAAGTATTGTTTTTATAAATTAAATTACATTGAAGAACCCAGTAATTTCCAACAGTCATAATTCAAGATTCGTCCTACTTAAGGAGGGCAGACCCCAAAGATTGGGGGGTCTTTTTCTTTTGATATTATGGTGCCAAGAAGAACTCCCTACTCCAAAAGTGAACTCTGTTCATAATTTTCCCATATTTGAACCAGTTATCATCCAAGGCCTCTATTTCTCGGTTTGCATGTCAGAACCAGCTCGAGGGGATTCGTACTGAACCAATAATAGTTGTAGAATCATGGTTGGGAGGAACGTGGTAGTCCCAAAGTCATCCAATCCAAGATCAATTCAGGTCAGCTAAATGTCAGTAGTTTACCTAACCAGTTGGCTAAGTGTGCAGGTTAGTATTAGCAAGAATAAATTACTGGGATCAACAGGTTATCATCAGCAGGACAAAATACAGAGAATCGACAGGTATGATTATTTATAAAACCCTCCTAAGTTTTATATTCCTGTTATAAATGCAATGTTAAAATAACAAAGTTCTTATTATTAGTTTTTAAATCAAGTCTTTCAACATCGAATGGCATTCCCAGCAGGACTAGCAAGCTAGTCCCTACTAGTCATTTATATTGCTTAGATGGTTAGAATAGGAAAATCATGATTTGAACTCAGAAGAATATTCATAACATTTTATTTCACCTATGACAGTATTCTATTTCACTTATCTAAAACCCTTGTTTTAATTCCTCAACAAAATCACCTAGCTACACAAATCAAACCATAACAGAATTTGCTGACAGCATGTCAACCAATTGAGATCACAACAATACAATCCACAGTAAGAGAAAACGCATACATCTTTGTTTAAAATCAATTTATATATTTATAGATTTCATTTCTCTGCCCAATCTAGCTTTGTTTTCTTCTTAAACCATAAATTAAACCAAACATATCAAGTATGACAGAGATCGCATTTAGAATGTTGCTCATTTACATCTTTTCTTTATACCCACCTCATCATAAATGCTACGCTAATCATTTTGATAGACCTAAGATCATTTCATTTCTTTTAACCAGTTAAACTACGATAGCCATCTATAGGAAACCCTAAGTTTCATTTCGAATCAAGTAGAAGACGCAGGAGTTAAGTCATTTATTTCTAGGGTCAGAGTCCCATAAAACATCAACGCAGAGACCAATCATAAATAGAATTAAGAACCAAACGCAATTTGTATGACCACCATGAAGATGCCTATGGAAAGATAGGACCAGGGTCAATTCCCATGGCCTTCACAAGGAGCCAAATCGTATAAGTGTTTCCTACAGGAAATAAGTCTACATATAAAAACCAAAAATGTTGAGTATAGCCTTGACACCCTTGCCAGGAAAGCAATCATTCTACCCATGCAACCAACAAGCAAACAAGACATTTTCCATTTACAATCTACCCACATTATAGCAAACAGAGGGGTAGAAAACTTCGTTGATGTCTTATATATACCCACAAGCAATACATTGTTCACACATAGCAATATTCAAAACAATTAACAATGCCATTGAAATCAACATACGAACCATAGCCATATTTACAAGCAAGGGAGCCAATGGCCCTGTATAATATCTACATTATCTATGCAGTAGCTACAAACATAACCAGGAAAACCATGATATTAGAACTCCTAAAAGTTTTAGCTTGAACATTTAAATACATACAGCAATAATACCCTGTGAAAGAACATTTCATTTGTTGATAAGATTTCGTAGAACCCAGTATTAAGTGAAACCCAGCGACTACTTAGTCCTTCTATATCACAGTCCCAGTACTCATGCAGCCAGTTAAATTACATTGGAATCCCATTTTCTATATTGTTTAGCCAAGTAGGCTACTATCTCAGACCTCCCTAAAGTGAAACAGTAAGCCAATGGCTTATGGGAGTCTCACTCCAAAAACACCAAGCCAAACCCATACATACAACACTAGAGCCATAGGAGATAGGGCATGAAGGGGTAAGCCAGACTTATCCGTACCCTAGTCACGCCCATGACTTCATAAACTATCGTAGCTCCCATACCAAAGTATGTATCACCTATCACAAAGTGATATATAGTATAAATCAGTTCCAACATGCATTCTCAACTCGAAAGAAATGGAAATAGCAATGGGTGACAGGGTTTAAGTTCTTACCTGAAAGAAGTATGGCCACCTTGCACCTGGAACGATAGCAACAACCACTAAGGGTGCAGGTCCAATAAATCTTATTCCCTATAATGAAGTTGTGGTACTCAGTCACACTATAATAAAATACAAAAGAGCTCATTCTATACATACAAAGACTTTTGTAAAGTTTGCCAAACCCACTTTGGATCGTATTGCCATGAGCTAATAGCTATTAACCCCCCCCCCCCTTTTTGGAAAACAATCAAATGGAAGACTCCCTTGTTAATGGAGTATTAATTTTAATATGCTTAACATACACCCGGTGGAATATGACCATTAACGAAATAGGGACCATCCATTCCGAATACTACTCGCAAATTTGAGATACCTGCAAATACAAGGGTACATGATGGCATTAGCATTTACGCTAAGTAAGTCCGGCAATCTCCACAACTTCCCATACCTCCTGGCAACCTTGCCGAGGTATGTAATTACTTGACTAGGAGTATTATAGAATCCCCAGGTGGAAAAACATACCGTCATCAAAGGAGCTCATCACCTGGAGGTTCTATTAGACATTCATAATCAAAACCACATGATTTCTTCAAACAATAAGTTGTGTTATATTCTACCTACTGAACCAACATTGGTAAATGCAATGAAAACATGATCTTATTTTACTTCCACACCGCTTCCGCAAATTCTAGACTTTCATATAAAAGTGTTTATGTAAAATAGACATAATTAGACTTATATTACAGCATATAATCATGTTTTCCGTTCAACATTATTATCTTTAATATAAGCCTTTTCTATTATAAACTGACGACTATTGCAAACAGGAAAAATTTAAAAATTTTGTTATTTTTGGGACGTTACACAACTTGTATGCTTTTGTGTCTTCAGGTTGCCGCAAAAAGGTAGATTTATGTCCTTTATTTTCTAATTTCCTTCTCAACTCATCTGGAACATGTGCGTATGCGACACAACCAAAAAAAATTAAATGCAAAACTCTATGTTTCATACCTATCCAGGCATCCTGCAGAACTTTGTTCTCCACACTCTTCATTGGAAATCGATTCATGATGTATATAGCAGTTGCCACTGCCTCATCCCAGTATTCATTTGATATATGCATGGCTGCCAACATACTGTGCACCATCTCCATAATGGTTTTGTTTTTCCTCTCTGCGATACCATTCTGTTGTGATGTATACCATGCAGTGAATTGCCTGTGTATGCCATGATTTTTATGAAAGTTTAAGAAGTCATTTGAAACATATTCACCACATCTATTTGTTCTTAAGATCTTGACGTTGTAACCACTTTGCTTCTCCACAAGTACCCTGAACTGTTGAAAACATCCAAACACATTAGATTTATGTTTTAGAAAATATATCCACGTGTTTCTTGTGAAATCATCAATAAATGTGAGAAAGTAAGTGCATCCTCCCATGGACAGTGTTTACATCGGTACAAAAATATCAAAGTGCATAGTTTCAAGTGGTGTGCGAGCTCTGTAAAAAAAGTCTCTGTGTTGATTACCAAAAATACAACCTTCACAAATTCTTTCTGGATTTTTAGTCAATGGAAATACTTTCACCGTGTCCTTCATGTGTAGTAGCTTCAACCCATAAAAATTCAGATGTCCAAATCTGAAATGCCACAACTAAGATTCATCCTGTATTTCTATTTGGAATGCTGCTTGTATTTCTTTGTCGTTGTCCTTTTCTTTCTTGTCACAGTGACTATCTGCTTTTTTACTTTCTTCCTTGAATGCAACTCCTAAGTTTCCATTCTGACTTCCATGAACAACTTGATCTATTTTTCCTTTTATGTCTGGTCTTCTCCTCAAGGGAAACAAGCGATTGCTTGTCATCTGCATTTTGGCTACTAAGCGATTGCTTGGATATATGTCCTTAATCAAACAATGCTTTCCTATCATATGAACTCTATAACCTTTTTCTATCATTTTTCCATTGTTCATCAAATTATGCTTCAAACATTGAACATAATAAACATCAGGCATAAATTTATGCTCCCCTTGTTTGGTTAGAATATCAATAGTACCCTTACCCAAAACAGTGAGTTGAATATTATTTCCAAGTGTGACATCAGTTTGAACTGATTTATCTAGACTAGAGAATAGATTTAAATTAATAATCATATGATTGCTACAACCTAATTCTAAATACCATATGTCATTTGTACTTTCTTGGACAACATTGCATTCAAGTGGAGATGCACATGCTAAGAACAATGAGCTGGTGAAAGTGTTGGTGTTGCTTGACTATGTTTGACTTTTCTTTCCTTGGTCATAATGCTTCTTCCTGCATTCATATGCGAAGTGTCCAAACCTCTTACAGTAATGACATTGAATTTTTTATTTATCATACCTTTGTCCACTTGGCTGACTGGGGATCTGATTCTGAATTATACGTGTGACCTTCTCTGAAATAACTTCTTCTTCTGCCTCTAGAGTTTGATCTTCCCCTAGCTCTTCCACTACTTATGGATGACTGTGCTGCAAATGCACCTTCTAATGATGTATTTGATCTGCTAATTCTATGTTCATGATTGAGGAGTGATGGTTTCAACTCATCAACAGTAAATTGGGACAAATATTTTTTTTCCTGTAGGGTCACAACTAAAGATTCAAATTTCTGAGGAAGGCTTCTAAGAATGTTTTCAACAACTCTTTGGTCACTTGGATTTTCTCTGTGAGACTTTATTTGATTAATCAAGCCAATTACTCGAGTATAAAATGATTCTACTGACTTTTTATCTTTCATTGATAGAGATTCAAAATCTCTTCTAAGTAGTTGTAGTTTGGCAGTCCTTACCTTGTTCTAACCATGATAGAAAGTTTCCAGTGTGTCCCATGCTTCCTTAGTTGTATGTTGCTGCTACTCTTGGGAGTATGGATTCATGTGTTGCTTGATGTATTTAGAATAATTCCTTTCCATCATTCTTCCTCTATTCCCTCAAAATATCCTTCTCAACTTGTGTGAGATTGTTAAATGCTATCAGATATGTTGATTCTGCATAGCCATTTTGTACTATTTCCCATACATATTGACCTATGAACAAAGCTTTTATAGTTAGAGACCAATATCCATAATTTTTACCCGAAAAGATTGGAGTTTGCAAATTACCGAAAGTGGAAGCCATTCTTAACTTTAATTTCTTTTCCCTGTTTGTAAATAGAGTTTCTACTCTCTGTAAACCAAGCTCTGATACTAGATCAAAGGAAACGTGCACAGCGTAGATATTTAAAAAGTAACTACGCAATATATATATATCGTTTTCTTCATTTTGGGACTTTGATGAACATACAAAAGCAAACCCCAAATTTTACATCGCCAAGGACTTCACTTCGACAGGCATTTACTTGACGGAGTAAACTCCACTTCGACGTGCTTTTACTTTGTGGACCTCCTGACTTCTCAAACTATTGACTTCACGGACCTCTTAACTTTGTCGATGCGAAACCTTTTACTTCGCAGAACTTTTACTTCACCGACCTTTCAACTTCAACGAGCCCACTCTTAAACAAAATCTATATCAAAATATTTCTTGCTAAGAAATAATAACCAATCACATTAAATGAAACTTATTTTGAAGTTATTCTACGTTAAGACCTAACCTTTTACCATGGTGAAATATTTGGGAAATCTTTATTTCTTTTACAAACCGTAAATGTAAAAAACATTCACATAAGTAAATATGGAGAAGATGTGCGGTATGCAATATTCAACATTCTTGCTAATGAATACATAAAACTATAGTCTTATATACAACCGCATCAAACCAGGGAAAGTTTTTTGCATTACACAGAAATGTAATTTATTTCTATCTTAATACATTTTGTAACTATGAGCTTGAGCTCACAACCATATGGAAAACCTTTTCTTCTTCTCCTTCTTGCTCTTCTCCTCTCTCTGAGTTACATTAAATACTATAATTAATTTCAACCTAAGAATTTTGACTTGCATAATACAAACGCGGGTGAATAAAAACAAGGAAGTGTGCACGAAGCCTCCTGATAGTTTGTGTGACATTTCTGCGCTTCTATGGAATCTAACCGAGTTAGGATAGGATTTGAAATCAATCAGCACGTAATTCATTTTTCCAACAATTTTCAATCCTCCAAATGTCAAATCCAATAATAGTAAACTAGCACAACCACTTAACTTGTGGCCGGTGAACACTAATAGGTCACAAGTTAATTGCCATAAGTTATATGTTATTTGTTCTCCATGTTTTGTTGTAATCACCTCTTTTCTATTCTTCAACTACTTGTTACTTTCTTTAGTTAAATGGGTTGTTTGTCACTACCTATTATCCATGCATGAGCTACTGGTTATCCATGCATCAACTACTAGTTATTTTTTATATTTTTGTTTTTTAATAATTATTTATTTGAAATTTTGCACAATGCCCATAAAATCAATACAATACACTTGTCCCATCCTCCTTCAATCTTGGAAAATCATAGATGGTAGTCAACCCTAAATTCTAAGATATAAACACCTATTGGTGTAATTACTCAAACAGTAACCGAAATGAAAGATTATCTAAACTAATAATTTAATTGTCTCTTGTTAAGAGGAAATTCAGCGCCATTGCTTTTCTGATGAGTACCATATCAAATATAATAATGAAAAGCTAGCTTAGAATAATATAAAGCACCAAAGTGTCTGCAGTGATCCATGCAAAGACCATGTTTTTCAACTATGAATGTAGGTATCTCTGAAATGGGATTGGAAGATACAGGTGGAAAATATATAGGTTGGCACGAGTAGAACTGCAGTAAGAAAGAGCAAGCAAACATATACTAAAAGAGTAGTTGAAAGATGAAATCTATATACCTCCATCGACCTTTGAACCCTTCCCCTGTCATGTCTCAGCTACTCACAATACAGCATAGAAACCACATCATTATTAAATAGCAGTAGCCGTATGCTCACAAAAAAACGACAACCACAAAATTATTAAACAACACCAGGATCACGAAACAATAGTAGCAATGCCATGTCTTAGGCTCACCAAACATCGTAGCAACCCCATGACATTTACTCTATATTGTATTTCTTACTAGAATCGTTCTTCACAAGGACAAGGACATGGATCGCTTGAAATGGAACCGGTAATGGTAATACCTGGCGTTTCCTGTGGTGTGGGTGATACCTGGCGTTCATAACCTTTGACATACATGATTTCTATTTGTAACCTTTCACATAACGATTTATCGGATTTACCATATTTATCTTAGATACATATTTGGATTTATAAATGCTAGAAAGATATCTAGGTAAATGTAGGCCTTGGATTTATGTATACGAGGAAGAATATTTTGTTCAAATTAAATTATAACCATTGATTACTAACTTTTTAATAAAAAAAATTAATTCAATTCTGAAATATAGGTCCACTTATCGGCGAAATAAATGAAAGGAATTGAATTAAAACGTTTTGACTTAAATATTATATGCAACATGAGAATAAAAGTATGCACGAGATAAGTCAAAGAGTTGATAGAAAACTTCACACGCAACCGACCATGAATGATGAGGAGAGAGAAAGGGTTCGAGCCGGCCTTGGAGTCTTTGATCAAACGACTCCACAATACATTATCAGTGGAAGCATAGACCCGTCAGAGCTGCATATTAGTGGAAGAACAGGATGCAATGATGAGAAAAGAAATCCGTTAGGAAAGACATATCCAAAGAGAGGACACCCCCTGTGTATCCAACAAGCATGTTGTTGTGATTTGGTCAAGTGAGCTACTGTTGAAGACTATTGATGATTGAGAGAAGGTCAGCGTATCCAAATTTGGCAGTTGATTGTAAATAGATCATCTAGTCCAATCAATTTTAGTGGTTACAAGGTGGCTACGATTTTGCAAGGAGGTTAGGGTTTTAATTTGTTTACCTTAATTTAATTTTTTGTTATCTTGCTTAATCAATTATCACTACCTTGAGTTTTCCTATATTTACGGGATTCTATAGATCAACCTCCATCGCAAAAGTGGAGAGAATAACAACAATAAATTTTCACACTGGGCCTTGTGCTATTCCATTCTAAAGGTGGCCTCTTTGGATGAGTGGTGCTTGGGCACCAAAATATGATTTCTTCTTGTAGTCACATTACTTTTTTGCGTATATACAAGTAATTGAATTCTGATTGCTGATTTATTTTCCAAAAACACGGGCTCGCTGAAGGATGGACATTTTTGTTTTAAAGAATTCTTGGAAGACACAGTTATCACAAATGGGTCTTTTCTCATGTACTAATGTTGACTTAGTTTGGTTGAATTCATCACTCTGTTGATTTTGATGACTATAACTCTCTTATAGGTCTTGGAGGGATATTATTTATCTTTTTGTTAGGACATGATGGATCGAGTCTATTTGTTATGGTATATTAGATGGGCTCCGGAAGGCTTTGAACTTTATGGATTTCTATGTACTTAACTTTTTTGTTTTGATAAGGTGCATCCATTGGAATAACATACATTTTATGATGTACAAAGCATTTCTCTCTTTAATTTTTAATGGAATATCAAAAAGCATTTTTTTTCCTAGTGAAGACAAAAAAAAAAAAACAATATGAGTTTATCATTCCTATTATTAAATTTCTCAATTGAAATTATCATGCAACATAAAATTAATTTGCCAAGGATCCCTCTTGGCCCCATTTCGTGACCATGTAATGGTTTAGGCTAACCCATCATGTGCCATAGCATCTGTTTACAGTTCACTTGTTTGGAGAACATAGTGGAAGTAGACTTTAGCGAACTAGATATTTTGTTATAATGATTAATTTGGTCGGATGGAATGGCATTGCCTCTATTTGATTTTAGAGCATTGATGATCATGCCAGAATCACTTATCAGTATTATTTTGTTCTTAGTTCTCTTTGCTGAGATTTATAATCTTATGGTGTTTTTAGATTTCTTTGTTACGATTTTTAATCTTTGGTATATTTTTATGGCTTGGTTTTATTGTTGATGGAAATTATGAACAACTCAAAATTAGTCGAATATTTGATGTAGGTGTAATATAAATACACTTTTACTAACTAACTATTGAAAGCTTATTTCAAAAATCCAAATTTCAATTGTTTAAACATTATAAAATAAATTTCATTCTATTTCATACTTTCATAGTGGAAAATATTTCTTACTTTCTTATTAAAATAATCATCAATGACTAACCAACTTCTCTCTCACGCTAGTTCATTATAATTTTTGTTCTAAATAATATGCCTTAAAAAATATTCAATGGTTTATATTTAATATTCTATTAGGTATGTTCATTTTATTATATAGGTATCACATTCGTATTAGATAGAGAATGTTCTCGGCGATGAACCAAACTAAGGTTTTAGTGCTCAAACTAAGTCTCATTGACAAAAATTTGGACTACCTAGGCCCACAACGCTTGACAAATTTCTCGATGGCCCGCCTAGGAGCAGATAGCCAAATCCACACCAATTCAGTATGATTAATGGAGAAACAGTTCAAATGGACACAGAGGTCAACCTTGAGGGAAAGATGACTCATCAGGGCCTTCGACGAATAGATCCAATGAGGAGAATTTCCCTCCCAATGAAAATAAGACATAGATGGAAACAAACAACACCAGGAACAAAATAGATTAGGAATATGCATTCCAAAGGAAACTACAATTTCAAGGTATGAGATCACCTCGATTTGTGAAGTAAGCATTTTTTTCACAAAGGAAAAAACCAACTTTATACTAACCACAAAGTTGTGTTGTCAGTTACAACCCAAAAAAATGAGTAGCGAGATGCTGACCCACCGTCAATCTGATTTTTACAGCCTTAAAATCCGATCTCTAATCAAACATCATCCTAATTTTAGCTGACATACTAAACATAGTCAAAATAGAGCCACTCACCAAGAGTAGAAAGGTCAAAAAAGTGAAATAAATTTTAGAAGACATGATCAAGATTGCTTCTAGTCAAAGCGTTTTCCACATACTCCTCAACATGAATTTATCCATCCATCATTGTCCAGAGCTAGTTTGGAGAGATAATATGCCACATAGTTGAAAGACCTGTAGATGTGCTTGAAAGATATATGCTCAAAGGTACAGATCAAAATTCAAGTTATGTTAGCCCAATACTTTAGGAAGATGGAATGAAGTGCTGCTTTACCAGTAGCCCACTCCAAAATACATTTAGAGTCCCCAAAGACCTGCAGGGACATAATATCTTTGAACATGGAAAACCACAATAATAACCCAGGAGCCACGAGCTCAATCCTTGTGTTGGTGCCATCTCCTACTTTAGGAGATAAATGAAAGAAATGGTTATGATTGAGCTTGAGTAAAGCTCTATCCCCACAACCACCCGTCTGCGCCACACCATCAAAATAACCCATAGGGAATTGAAAGTCGGAGTCCTGGAAACAAACCAAAGGCGGATTTTTGATCTTGGGTGAATGGTAAAACAACCTGTAGCTAGCACAAATCCTTGAGCATGGACAAGTTGTGCTTTGACTGGTCAATCTATATTTCGAGCACATGCTAGCCCATAGAGAATCAAGACATCTCCCTTGAATGTGCTAATATATCCTTTATTTTGTCCTTTTGTGTATAGGTCAATTATGGATGCTTCTATGGTGGTATCTATTTTTGTATACAAGAGGACAAAATGTGTTAAGATATATAAACCAATGAACAAATAAACTCAATTTATAATTAACTATAGGTACTGAAGACACTGATGGGTATTTATGTGTGTACAAACAAAAGGAAGAGAAGGCCTAGAACATTATCATTTGTATGGTGCATAGAGAATCCTACTTCCAAATATATAAAGACTACCACTGCAATTGTTTGTTTCTAAATATGTATTTTGTTCATGAATTGGTTGAATTATACCATGATTACAACATAAAAACACATTGTAATTACTCATATTTTCAGAACTCAATCCGTTGGACAAATTTAGATACAAATCTAAATTAAAAAAATAGTATCGAGGAAGCATAACGAAACACTACAAAAATAAATAGGAAATAGTAGGGAGGAAGCATAAGTAAACACTACAAAAATAAATAGGTAGATAAATAAAAGGGTTTAAAAACATTATTGTTTTACTGAATGACTTTTGACTTACAGAGGCATAGTTACCAAGATAGGGTTTGGGGGCTTTAGATCTCTCCACTTAGTTATTTTTAGAGAATTCCCTTAAGCATATAAACCAATGAAAGACAAATTTTTGAATGAAATACCTAGACTCTGTAATTTTTTTTGAACTTACAAATCATGAAAATGGACCACCGACTAACAAATTTCTTGCAAATAACTCTGGATGATTTTCAACTTTGCACATTTCCTATCAATAATGTTTGTTACTTCATATGAATAGGTAGCCAAGCTGCACCAAAGAAGAAAACACAGAATATGCAAATCAAATGTAACAAAAAGTGCAACAAAAAGCTGAAATCCACTTGCACTCAAAACCCCACATAAACACTATATATAACTTGGTCTAGATGCAAATGAGTTCGATCTGCTACAAAAATGAAATGATCATGTCGAAGATTGAATCAATAGGATAAAATCATTACCAAAGATCGTTAGTCATCAAATTCACATGTAATTGATATCTTGAAATGGCTACAAACAAGTCGAAGAAACATGTACATAGAGGAAGTATTGAGTGTTGAGTGACATCCAATTTGTAGAATTGAGCAACATACACGATATGCCATTGAATTTTTTAATGGATCTATTTATAAACCCCAAATAACAAATTGCATAAAGGTGTAAAGGTACAAAGGAACATGTCTTTTAATAGAATTTTCACTCTCGGCTCAGAAGCCACACAAAAATACATATCTCCATTTTTTAATTTAATTACTTAGGAGCTAGCATGAAATATAATGACAGCATGAAACATAACTTCAATTCGTTCATTTGTCCAAGTACAAATTTGAAATATTAATTTATATTAATTTAAATTTGAAATATTAATTTAAATTAGAAATTTAATTAAGAGTTGATTGCGTATCTAGTTTGCGCCGGCTCTGTCAGTCTTTTTGTTAGTCCACAGAACCGTAGAGATGTCAGACAGACAGTCTGTCTGTCAGAAGGCTTCGTGCACTCTTTCTAGTATTTAATCAGCCGCATTTGTATTCCGCAAGTCAAATTTCTTAGGTAGAAATTAATTACATTCTTTAATGGATCTCAGTAGCTTCTAGGTGAAGGTAAATCAAGTTTGTGTATAAATTAAAATCACTCATAGAGGATTAGACAGAGATGTGTGAAACAAAGAAGAAGAAGAATACATCCGCTATGTGTTTGAGAGCCCAAGCTGTGTAAGAAGTCAAAGATCGAGTAAAATCTCATCTCTTTGTAGTGCGGCAAAGTTGTTTGTTTTACTACGGTAATATATAAGTCTATATTTTTTATGTATTCAATATCAAGAATGTTGTTTGTTTCATGCTGAACATCTTCTTCATATTTACATGTGTAAATGTTGTTTACATTTACGGTTGTAAAACAAATCAAGGTTTCCAAATATTTCACGGTGGTAAAAGTTGTGTTTTTAATGCGGTGTAACTTCGATGTAAATTGCATTTAAATGTTTCAGTTCCTATGGTTTAGCAAGAAATATTTTAACATAAATCTCGCTTAAGAGTGGTTTTGTCGAAGTCAAGAAGTTTGCAAAGTATAGCTTTTCGCAACATTGAGAACTTTGCATAAGTGTGAGCTTTGCATACGTGCGAAGTAAATTTAGTGCGAAGTAGATTTATGTGAAGTCAAGTTGTGCGAAGTCAAATGTTGCGACGTAAAGTTTCGCGTAGTTAATTTATGTGAGGATTACTCCTCAAGGTTAAGAATTTAGGGTTTTTGTCAAAGTTCAGAAGCAAAGATTATGTTCATTTACTGCGTAGTTAATTTTAATTGACTGTGCGGTGTTCTTTTCCCTTGATCTGATATTAGAGCCTGATTTGGTTTACTGCGCAGTATGTTGGCAGCGATGTGTCTTTCAAATGAATACTGGGCTGAGGCAGTGGAAACTGTTGTATACATCATGAATCGATGTCCAACGAAGAGTGTGAAGAACAAAGTTCCGTAGGAAGCATGGATAGATATGAAACATAGTTTTTCACATTTAAAATTTTTTGGTTGTGTAGCATATGCACATGTTCCAGATCAGCTGAGAAGGAAATTAGACAATAGAAGGAAGAAATGTATTTTTATTGGGTATTCTGAAGACACAAAAGCATACAAGTTGTATGACCCCATTGCAAGAAAAGTTATTATTAGTCGAGATGTTCAGTTTGTATAAAATGAAGCATGGGATGGAACCGTAGAGAAGAATGTTAACATCATGTCATAGGTTGAACATGATAACATCGCAGAAGATGTGGTTGAGACTCCACATGTGAATCATAACTTCACAGCTCCGTCTACTCCCATAACAATGCAGTATGTTTTAGCACAAGGAACTCTGACACAAGTCATTGTTCAAGCAACTCCGATAAGCACACCAAGTGTGTAGCAAACTCCATCAGGTAGTTCCCACAGTTCAACACGAGCAACTCTGACAAAGACAAGAAGTATTCATGAGATATATGAGAATGGTACACCAAATTCATTTTCTATTTTTGCATTATTTTCTCAAATTAATGATCCACTAACATTTGAAGAAGCTATAGAAGACAAAGTTTGGGCACAAGCCATGGATGAAGAAATAGAATGCATTGAGAAGAATCAAACATGGGAATTAGTTGATGTTCCTAAGGTAAAAGATGTGATAAGTGTGAAATGGATTTATAAGTCCAAACAAGATGTTGATGGAAATGTGCAAAAGCACAAGGCAAGATTGGTAGCAAGAGGATTCACACAACAGCCTAGCATAGACTTCAATGAAACATTTTCACCTGTAGCTCGAATGAACACTATCAGAACACTTTTGACCATTGCAGATCCACCACAGCTCATAAGAAATGGCCCGTTTATCAAATGGATGTTAAGTCTTCATTTTTAAATGGTTATTTGGAGGAAGAAGTATATGTGGAGTAGCCACAAGGATATGAAGTCCCAGGACAAGGACACATAGTATACAGGTTGAAAATGAACTTTATGGTTTGAAGCAAGCTCCTAGTGCTTGGTATAGTTGCATTGACTCTTACCTCATTCATAATGGATATCACAGAAGTGAATGCGAGCCAACGCTGTACACAAAAATCAACAAGCAAGTTAATAAGCTAATCGCCTTCCTATATATAGATGACTTAATATTTACTGGTGATTTTCGCATAGAGGAATTTAGAACAGTCATGGAAAGTGAATTTGAAATAACTAATTTGGGGCTTATGAAGTATTTTCTGGGCATTGAAGTCCAACATACTGAAAAGGGTATTTTTATATCTCAGTCAAAGTATGCAAGTGATGTCTTGAACAGATTTAAAATGTTAGATTGTAAGACAGCTCCAACACCAATGATAACAGGTTTGAAATTAAGCAAGGATGATGATGGACCCACTATAGATCCTACGCCATTTAAAAGGCTTGTTGGAAGCCTTATGTATCTTACAGAAATAAGACTGGATATCATGTATGGAGTCAGTTTAATCTCAAGATTCATGGAGTCACAAAAGAATCTCATTGGAAAGTAGGTAAAATAAGTCTGAGGTATGTAAGTGGAACAAAACACTTTGGTATTCTGTATTCAACCTTAGAAAATTTCAAACTCATTGGATACACTGACAGCAACAATAGAGGCAGCATAGATGACAAAAAAAGCACATCTGGAAACAAATTTAACTTAGGAACAAGTGTTGTATCATGGGATTCAAAGAAACAACCCATAGTAACTCTTTCTTTAGTAGAAGCAGAGTTTGTTGCAGCTACAAGCGCTGCATGTCAAGCCGTTTGGATGTGGAGGATGTTAAGTGATTTGTCGCAGAAGCAACAAGAACCCATAGTCATTTACTACAACAACAATTCATCTATTGCACTGTCAAAGAATCATGTCTACCACAAGACAACCAAGCACATCGACACAAGGTATCATTTTATCATAGAATTGATAAACAACAAAGAAATCTGATTAGAATTTTGTAGGTCTGAAGATAAGGTAGCGGACATATTTACAAAACCATTCAAAAGGGACACATATCAATATCTATGAAGTTGTTTGGGAGTGACAAGTTCTACTCAGTGAATGTCATCATGCACAGAGCATGTTTCAGCTCTGAAATATTTTGTAAAATTTTATTTTTTGTTTAATGATCCCCATCCACTCATAATTAAGGGGGAGTGTTGGAGAAATGTAATTAAGAGTTGATCATGTATCTAGTTTGTGCTAGCCCTGTCATTCTTTTTGTTAGTCCGCAGAACCGCAGAGATGTCAAACAGACATCCATTCTGTCAGAAGCCTTTGTGCACTCTTCCTAGTATTTAATCAGCCACGTTTGTATTCTGCAAGTCAAGTTTCTTACGTAGAAATTAATTATAGTCTTTAATGGATCGTAGTAGCTTCCAGGTGAAGGTAAATCAAGTTTGTGTATAAATTAAAATCACTCACAGATGATTAGATAGAGGTGTGAAATAAAGAAGAAGAAGAATATGTCTGTGATGTGTTTGAGAGCCCAAGCTCTGTAAGAAGTGAAAGATCAAGTAAAATATTATCTGTCTGTAGTGCGGCAAAGTTGTTTGTTTTACTGTGGCAATATATAAGTCTATAGTTTTTATGTATTCATTCTCAAGAATGTTTTTTGTTGCATGTCGCACATCTTCTTCATATTTAGCTGTGTAAATGTTGTTTACATTTACGGTTGTAAAATAAATCAATATTCCCAAATATTTCACGGTGGTAAAAGTTATATTTTTAACGCGGTGTAACTTTGACGTAAATTGCATTAAAATGTTTGGGCTCTTGTGGTTTAGTAATAAATATTTTAATATAAAGCTTGCTTAATAGTGGTTTTGTTGAAGTCAAGAAGTCCGTGAAGTATAGCCTTTCGCAAAGTTGAGAACTTCGCATACGTGTGAGCTTCGCATATGTGCGAAGTAGATTTATGCGAAGTCAAGTTGCGCGAAGTCAAATGTTGTGAAGTAAAATTTCACGTAGTTAATTTATGTGAGGATTACTCCACAAGGTTAAGAAGTTGGGGTTTCCATCAAAGTTCGGAAGCAAAGATTATATTCATTTATTGTGCAGTTAATTGTAATTGACTATGCGGTGTTCTTTTCTCTTGATCTAGTATCACAGCCTAGTTTACGGAGAAAGGAAATTCTATTTACAAAAAGGGAAAAGTGATTAAGAATGGCTTCCACTTTGGGTAATTTGCAAACTCTAATATTTTCAGGACAAAATTATGAATATTGGTCTCTAACTATGAAAGCTTTGTTCAGAGGTCAAGGTGTATGGGAAATAGTCCAGAATGGCTATGTAGAACCAGCAGATCTGACAACATACAAAAGTCTCACAAAAGCTAAGAAGGATGTCTTGAGGGAACAAAGGAAGAAATATGGAAAGGCATTGTTCCACATACATCAAGCGACACATGAATCCATACTCCCAAGAGTAGCAACAGCGAGGTTAGCTAAGGAAGCGTGGGACACACTGGAAACTTCCTATCAAGGTTTGAACAGGGTAAAGACTGTCAAACTACAAATCCTTAGAAAATATTTTGAATTTCTATCAATGAAAGAAACAAAGTCAAGAGAATCATTCTATACTCGTGTTATTGGTCTAGTTAATCAAATAAAGTCTCATGGAGAAAATCTAGGTGATCAAAGAGTTGTTGAAAAAGTTCTTAGAGTTCTTCCAAAAAATTTTGAATCTTTAGTTGTGACTCTGGAGGAAAACAATGATTTGTCCCAATTTATTCTCGATGAGTTGCAAACCTCATTACTCAATCATGAACATAGAATCAAAAGTTTAGATACATCATTGGAAGGTGCATTTACAGCACAGTCATCCATAAGTCGTGGAAGAGGCAGAGGAAGATCAAAATCTAGAGGCAGAGGAAGATCAAAATCTAAAGGCAGAGGAAGAAGTTCATTCATAGGAGGTCGTAGTAGCATCCCTGCACATGTCGCTGGTAGAAGTCAGAATCAGATCCCCAATCAGCCAAGTGGACAAAGGTATGATAAATAAAAAATTCAATGTCATTACTGTAAGAGGTTTGGACACTTCGCATATGAATGTAGGAAGAAGCAGTATGACCAAGAAAAACAAGGTCAATCGCAGTCAAGCAATAGCAGCACTTCGAACAGCTCATTGTTCTTAGCATGTGCATCTCCACTTGAATGCAATGCTGTCCAAGAAAGTCCAAATGACATATGGTATTTATGATCAGGTTGTAGCAATCATATGACTGGTAATTTAAATCTATTTTCTAGTCTAGATAAATCAGTTCAAACTGATGTCACACTTGGAAATAATATCCAAGTTACTGTTTTGGGTAAGGGTACTATTGATATTCTAACCAAACAGGGGGAGCAGAAATTTATGCCTGATATTTATTATGTTCAGGGTTTGAAGCATAATTTGATGAGAATTGGAAAACTGATAGAAAAAGGTTACAGAGTTCATATGACAGGAAAGCATTGTCTGATCAAGGACATATATCCAAGCAATCACTTCATAGATGAAGTACATATGACAAACAATCGCTTGTTTCCTTTGAGGATAAGAGCAATTGTAAAAGGAAAAACAACTCAAGTTGTTCATGGAAGTTGGAATGAAAATTCTGGACCTACATTCAAAGCAGAAAGAAAAGAAGCAGACTTTCACTGCTAGAAGGAAGAAAAAGACGACAGCGAAATGCAAGTAGTGTTTCAATCAGAAATATGGGATGAACCTTAGTTATGGAACTTCAGATTTGGACATCTGAATTTTGGTAGGCTGAATCTACTGCACATGAAGGACATGGTGAAAGGATTGCCATTGATTGAAAAGCCAAAGAGAATTTGTGAAGGCTGTATTTTTGGAAAATAGCACAGAGAGACTTTTCCAGTCGGAAAGTCATACAGAGCTCACTCCACTTGAAATTGTGCACTCTGATATTTGTGGACTAATGCAAACACCGTCCGTGGGAGGACGCACTTACCTTCTCACATTTATTGATGATTTCACAAGAAAAGCTGGGCATATTTTATAAAACATAAATCTGAGGCGTTTGGATGTTTTCAGCAGTTCAAGGTACTTGTGGAGAAGCAAAGTGGTTACAACATCAGGATCTTAAGAACAGATAAAGGTGGTGAGTATGTTTCAAATGATTTATTGAAATTTTGCAAAAATCATGGCATACAAAAGCAATTCACTTCGCGGTATACACCGCAGCAGAATGGTCTCGCAGAAAGGAAGAACAAAACCATTATGGAGATGGCACGCAGTATGTTGGAAGCCATGCATTTGTCAAATGAATACTGGGCCAAGGCAGTCGAAACTACCGTATACATCATGAATCGATGTCCGATGAAAAGTGTGAAGAACAAAGTTCTGCAGGAAGCATGGACAGATATGAAAGATAGTGTTTCACATTTAAAAATTTTTGGCTATGTAGCATACGCACATGTTCCAAATTAGCTGAGAAGGAAATTAGACAATAGAGGACATAAATGTATTTTTATTGGGTATTCTGAAGACACAAAAGCATACAAGTTGTATTACCCTTTCGCAAGGAAATTTATTATCAGTCGATGTGTTCAGTTTGTAGAAAATGAACCATGGGATGGAACCGCAGAGAAGAATCTTAAAATCGTGTCACATGTTGAACATGATGACATCGCAGAAGATGTGGTTGAGACTCCACATGTGAATTAGAATTTTACAGCTCTGTCTACTCTCAAGACAACGCAACATGTTTTAGTACAAGGAACTCCGACACAAGTCGCAGCTCAAGCAATTCCGATAAGCACACCAAGTGCACAACAAACTCCATCAGGTAGTTCATGCGGTTCGACACCAGCAACTCCGGCAAAGACAAGAAGTCTTCGTGAGATATATGGGACTGGTACACCAAATTCATTTTTTGTTTTTGCATTATTTTCTCAAATTAATGATCCGTTAACATTTGAAGAAACTGAATTTAGATAATGTCTGGGAACAAGCCATTGATGAAGAAATAGAATGCATTGAGAAGAATCAAACATTGGAATTAGTTGATGTTCCTAAGGAAAAGGATGTGATAAGTGTGAAATGGATTTATAAGTCCAAACAAGATGTTGATGGAAATGTGTAGAAGCACAAGGCAATATTGGTAGCAAGATGATTCACACAACAACCTGGCATAGAATTCAATGAAACTTTTTCACTTGTAGCTCGAATGGACACTATCAGAACAGTTTTGGCCATCGTAGCTCATAAGAAATGGCTCGCTTATCAAATGGATGTTGAGTCTGTACATTTTTAAATGGTTATTTGTAGGAATAAGTATATGTAGAGCAACCACAAGGCTACGAAGTCTCAGGACAAGGACAGAGAGTAAACAGGCTGAAAAATGCACTTTATGGTTTGAAGCAAGCTCCTAGAGTTTGATACAGTTGCATTGACTCTTTCCTCATTCAGAATGGATTTCACAAAAGTGAATGTGACGCAATGCTGCACACAAAAAACAACAAGCAAGTTAATAAGCTAATCGTCTGCCTGTATGTAGATGACTTAACATTTACTGGTAATTTTCGCATAGAGGAATTTAGAACAGTCATGGAAAGTGAATTTGAAATAACTAATTTGGGGCTTTAGAAGTATTTTTCTTGGCATTGAAGTCCAATAGACTGAAAAGGATATTTTTAAATCTTAGTCGAAGTATGCAAGTGATGTATTAAACATATTTAAAATATTAAATTGTAAGACAACTCCAACACTAGTGATAACATGTTTGAAATTAAGCAAGGATGATGATGGATCCACTGTAGATCCTACGCTGTTTAAAAGGCTTGTTGGAAGCCTTATGTATCTTAAAACAAGAAGGCCAGATATCATGTATGGAGTCAGTTTAATCTAAAGATTCATGGAGTCACCAAAAGAATCTCATTTGCAAGTAGGTAAAATAATTCTGAGGTATGTAAGTGGAACAAAAGACTTTGGTATTCTGTATTCAACCTCAGAAAATTTCAAACTCATTGGATACACTGACAACGACAATGGAGGAAACATAGATGACAGAAAAAACACATCTGGAAACACATTTCATTTAGGAACAGGTGTTATATCATGGGCTTCAAAGAAACATCCCACGGTAACCTTTTCTTCAGCAGAAGCAGAGTATGTTGCAGCTACAAGCGCTACATGTTAACCTATTTCGATACGGAGGATGTTAAGTGCTCATAAGAAATGGCTTGCTTATCAAATGGATGTTGAGTCTATACATTTTTAAATGGTTATTTGGAGGAAGAAGTATATGTGGAGCAACCAAAAGGCTACGAAGTCCCAAGACAAGGACAGAGAGTAAACAGGCTGAAAAATGCACTTTATGGTTTGAAGCAAGCTCCTAGAGCTTGGTACAGTCGCATTGACTCTTTCCTCATTCAGAATGGATTTCACAGAAGTGAATGTGATGCAACGCTGCACACAAAAAACAACAAGCAAGTCAATAAGCTAATCGTCTGCCTGTATGTAGATGACTTAGTATTTACTGGTGATTTTTGCATAGAGGAATTTAGAATAGTCATGGAAAGTGAATTTGAAATGACTAATTTGGGGCTTATGAAGTATTTTTCTCGGCATTGAAGTCCAATAGACTGAAAAGGGTATTTTTAAATCTCAGTCGAAGTATGCAAGTGATGTATTAAACAGATTTAAAATGTTAAATTTTAAGACAGCTCCAACACTAGTGATAACATGTTTGAAATTAAGCAAGGATGATGATGGATCCACTGTAGATCCTACACTGTTTAAAAGGCTTGTTCGAAGCCTTATGTATCTTATAGCAAGAAGGCCAGATATCATGTATGTAGTCAGTTTAATCTAAAGATTCATGGAGTCACCCAAAGAATCTCATTTGCAAGCAGGTAAAAGAATTCTGAGGTATGTAAGTGTAACAAAAGACTTTGGTATTCTGTATTCAACCTGAGAAAATTTCAAACTCATTGGATACACTGACAACGACAATGCAGGCAACATAGATGACAGAAAAAACACATCTGGAAACACATTTAATTTAGGAATAGGTGTTGTGTCATGGGCTTCAAAGAAACATCCCATGGTAACCTTTTCTTCAGCAGAAGCAGAGTATGTTGTAGCTACAAGCGCTGCATGTTAACCTATTTCCGTACGGAGGATGTTAAGTGATCTGTCGCAGAACCCATAGTCATTTACTACGACAACAATGCAGCTATCGCACTATGAAAGAATCATGTGTACCACAAGAGAACCAAACACATAGACACAAGGTATCATTTTATCAGAGAATTGATAAACAACAAAGAAATTTGTTTAAAATTTTGCAGGTCTAAAGATCAGGTAGCAAACATATTTACAAAACCATTGGCAAGAGACACATTTCAATATCTGTGAAGTTGTTTAGGAGTGACAAGTTCCGCTCAGTGAACTTCGTCATGCCCAGAGCATGTTTCAGCTTTAAAATATTTTGTAAAATTTTATTTTTTGTTTAATGATCCCCATCCGCTCATAATTAAGGGGGAGTATTGGAGAAATCTAATTAAGAGATGATCGTGTATCTAGTTTGTGCCGGCTATGTCAGTCTTTTTGTCAGTCCGCAAAACCGCAGAGATGTCACACAGGCAGTCACTCTATCAGAAGGCTTCGTGCACTCTTCCTAGTATTTATTCAGCCGCATTTGTATTCTACAAGTCAAATTTCTTAAGTAGAAATTAATTACAGTCTTTAATGGATCTCAGTAGCTTCGAGGTGAAGGTAAATCAAGTTTGTGTATAAATTAAAATCACTCACAGAGGATTAGATAGAGATGTGTGTAAGAAAGAAGAAGAAGAATATGTGTATATAAGTCCATAGTTTTTATATATTCATTCTCAAGAATGTTGTTTGTTGCATGCCGCACATCTTCTTCATATTTAGTGTGTAAATGTTGTTTTCTTTTCCCTCGACTATAAGGCTACTGTTCTTTAAAGCTTGTCATGAATGATGTAAACTAATTCATAACTTTTCATTTTCAAAGTCCTCTCATCGTATATTTTCTGTAGGAATTCTGCATCATATGGAAGGTCTAGCCTCATAATTTTAGCATCCACCAACAGAGCAAGAGATACATTCTCAAAGCCAACAAGAGTATGAGCTTCGTGTTCATCATTCATTTTTGGAATATATGTCTAAAGGAAACTCAATCCTACTAAGAGCATAACATCCAATTCAAAAACGAACCACCAAAATACATGATGAAAAAACTGAAAACAAATGTGTAATGATAATACTGAAAACAAATGTGTATAATACAAGTACCAAAATACAAAATAGTAATACTTAAAGAATGCATAAATGTGAAAGTGCATTTAAGGTAGCCTGTGAAATTGTCCATTGAGACTTCAGGAAAGAAAATTCTAAGTGAACATTATCTCAAATGCATAGCAAGGCTGAATTAAAGAAATAACATACATATAACCGATCTCACATGGAAGGGCTACATACACACAAATCCTCTGTAGATACAAATTCCAATCTCATGGGGAATTACAGATCGATATAATGTACCTGAAAAAACGATCCGAAGAATTTTCCGTGAAGAACTAACAGTAGATTTTGCAGCCAACAACTTTGTCGACTCTGAATGTATACTGGTTGTGCGTTTGCCACAGACTAACAATGAGCAATTATGCGTGGTAACCAAAAATTGTAGGGATGAATATAACACGTAGCGTATGAAATTCAATGAACACGGTGCCATAGAGAAATTGTAAGGCTCTTTGAAAACTTGCAGTATGTATATCAATATTCTAAACCTCCAGGTACGCTGGGGAATGTCCTCCAAGAAACTATTGAAGTCTTCAAAATTTGAATATAGATAGAGAAACCTGCTAATTTTCTGTAAACACTTCGTATATTTCATCAAATGACTGTATTACCGATTGATTGACTAAAAAATTGAACAAACCCTTATTAGTAAATCACAGGTCTTCTAGACCTGTAAATCGCCAGTCTTATTATTAAACCACAAGTCTTATCACTGCTTTGAAAAGCATATCAACCCAGAAAAAAAAAACAAAAAAAAAACATGGAGTTATTTTATTTTATTAAGAAGACATACTAGAAACGTTTAGGATCCATCTCGACATCTGTTAAGCAGCAAATCCACTGACAAATTCTCATATTTGATTGAAAGATAAACATCTATACTTTCAAATACAGCTTCATAAATGTATCTGCATAGGAGTCACAATATCAAGTAACTGGCTATTATTTGTGACCGTGCAAACTCAGTCTCTGGAACCTTTCTTCGTAAAGGATATGGGAAAAAACAATTTCCCCTCAGTCATTTTCCGTGGACACAGGTGCAGCGAGGGGTCTAAAAAAATATTTAGGGATAAGGTTGCATAAGTATCATGCCTCCATTAATATATTTTTATTAAAAGAATACGCATATATCATTTCATTGTGAGATATACAGATATATTGGACAACGAACAGACAGATCCTCGTTTAGAGATAAAAGGTATGATATTCATTGTGAGCAGTGCTTAAGCGTAATTATAAATAATAAAAGTAAAAACATACTGTTCCTGTGGTCGGTGACTCGTTTGGTTTGACCAGAATGTTAAAGTGTTTTGTTAGGTTTTCTAGCTATTTCTTTTAAATGATTCGGAAATAAAAAGGGTTTCTCGATTTTAAATTCATTGAACTTTACCCTAAAATACATGAAGATGTAAAGATCTGCAAGCTGTGAAAAACATAATACTCGCTATGAGCATTACACGTGCTAATATCTTCTTATAAACTAAAATATTTGAACGGAGAAATCAGAGCTAAAAGCTCGGTATCTTTTAAAGAATAAAATTAGACTATAGTTATAGATTTCTATTGAGAATAAAATCAGATTATAGTTATAGATCTCTATAATGTAGTCATAAAAAGAGGAAAATGGAATACAGTCTAAATAAATTATTATACGGATAGGTGTTTATATTTTAGAATTTTGGGTTGATTATTATTTATGCTTTTTTTAGATTGAAGGAGGACTACACAATTGTATTCTCTAGATTGATTTTATGGATGTTGTTCAAAATTCTAAATAAGCAATTATTAAAAAAAAGGGCAGTTGATGCATGGATAACTCTTAAGTCATACATAGATAGCAGGAAGTGACAGAGAAATCATTTAATTAAAAAAGGTAACTGGTAATTGACTCATGAATAACTGGTAGCTGATGGATGAGCATTTCCTAACTGAATGTGCTACTAACAAACCTCTAAAACTCTTTTGTTAAAAATATTTAACTCCCCAATGGAACAACCATGATACTAAATATGCAGAATTTGTGAAATAATAGATATCAAAGAAATGCATAAGATGTGAAAATCTACAACCTATGAAAAACACAATACTCGCTATGAGCGTTACACGTGCTAATATCTTATTATAAACCAAAGCACCAAAACATTGGAACCGAGAAAGTAGAGGTAAAAACTCGGTATACTTTAAAGAATAAAAACTGACTATAGTTTTGGAATACAGTATCGAATTCTATATTGTAGTTATAAATAAAAAGAGGGAAAATAAGCTAGAACCGTGAGTGAAGGAGTTGTAATCATTTTAGTTTTCGATTTTTTTAATTATTTTTATTGAAATCTTTTATAAATTTAATTTTTTATAAATTTTTGATAAAATAAAAAAATTTCAAAGTTTAAATTGGATTTTTTATTATAAAAATAAATTTAATGTCTAAAAACAAAAAACCAAAATTCTATTTTGCAATTCAAATATATATATTCAACAATTTCAATTGATATCAACAAAAAAATTGCCAAAACATAAAATATAGAATGTTTATTACACCCTAAATACCATATTACTACACCCTAAATGAATTTATTAATTGGATAGAGTACTCCAAGGAAATTATAGCAAACCTCAAATACATGGGCAAAAATAGTGGGTCTCCAGAGCTTTAATGAAAAACCTATTGAACAACGACGCCAAAATTTCCTAATAAGCAGAATTTGTCAAATCTTAGTTTTTTTTTTGTTCATCCCAAAAAAACATCAATTTATTGAGAAAAATGATGTGTCAATACATATATCAACTTCACAGAAAACTTAGTTATCAAAGAATAACATAGCTATCGAAGCAAAATTTCATAATCAGTAGAATTTGTCAAATCTTAGTTATCAAAGAATAACATAGCTATCGAAGCAAAATTTTTAAAAACCTAATTTAAGAATAAAGTGTGCTACCCGAGGGAACTCCCTTCAGTCTAAGAAAAAACATTCCTGGACGCTTTTGTGTAAAGATTGAGTTGGTAAATGAATGAATCGGCAGCTGTTTCGAACAGGAAACCATCCTTTATTGTGGACTGACAGAGAATTCCCTTTTGCAGACATAACATTCAATCTAAATTCATGAATGCCTCCTTGTTTTTGACTTTGGATTTATCTCCAAAAGGCAATACAACAGGTATATGTAATATCTTCTAACTGTTGATACAAATGCAATCTATGGTGATGGTGACATAATAACAGCAACTGAAATAAAAGGCCATTTTACTCTTTTGCGAGAATAGTCTCCCAGAGTTGGCGAAAGTAAGCAAAATATATGTATCAACGATACAGACGGTTCAACACGGATCGCAATTTGGAGTGCTCGGAACATATTTATACAAATCTCTCTTTCCAGATTGCCTAATTATGTAATTTCATATGTTTTTTTTCTTCATATTAATAATAATGTTATAAAAAGATTACTAACGATTTAGTAATGAATGAGTGTGTCAAAAAGAAGTCCCATTAGCTTAGTTGAATATAGTTATTGATCAATAAGTGTTCAAAAGTTAATACATTGTTATATAAAACCATCCTACATTAAATTTCCATCTCAAAATCATAAATAAACAAAGACAAAGAGTTCAATTCCCAAAAGAACATATACAAGCAAATATCTAAATGATTTTGCTAAAAACTGAGAGCAATTGTAATGCCTGACTTTCATATTAAAAATTATTTTCGAAAAGTTTTAATTTTTTTTTTTCATTTTTAGGTGAATATATGAATATGGATAGTGTTTTTAATGAAATTTGATGATGAAAATTTGATATTTTATTTATTTTTAAATTAAAACTTTCTAAACTATTATGTATCTTGTTAATTACGATGTGTAGTAACAAAAAAATTGTAAGGAATTGTTTTGTCTTTATAAAAATATTTTTTCACTAAATATTAATATAATTTAATATGTTATATTTGCATTTGATTAAATGTTTGTCTATCCAAAGAACTTAACACGATTCTTTCATTCCTATAAACCAATTCAAAATTCAGAGAATTTTGAATAGAAAACATGTATAAGGATCCCACATATTTTTTATAATTTTTTGGCTGTGTATTTCAGAGCACCATTGGAATAGTGGAAAACAAATTTGAAGTCTAAGTTTTGAAAAAAAAAATTTACAATATAATATGAAATCAATAGTGTGGAAAAGATATGCCCTTTAATAAACAATTCACTAACAACTCCACTAGCATCAACTCTACCACCTAGTATTAAAGAGATAGAAAGTTGTATTTGCAAATCTTGTAGCAAGAGGATTAGATTTGTGGATTTTAAGACCTTGATTGAGCAATATGGCCTAAACGAAAGTTTCTAGAAAGCTCAATCAAGTGCTTAATGAGGGTTTTAAGATAATATGAATTGAGGGTTAATTAAAACCTCAATCGAGGTCTTTGTTGGATGAAAAGAATAGTCCAATCAAGTTGTATAGCTTTATTGGACTGTTGTGTAACTACTAATGAAAACTATGGTTCGCATAAAAAAATTGATAATTTGCATAAAAGAAAGTAAAAAGAAACATATGCTTGTGAACCATCCTCAACTTAGTAAATCATAATCCCAACTAAGGAAACTACGGAAAATTTAGCCATTGATAGTTTGCATAAAAGAAAGTAAAAAGAAACATATGCTTGTGAACCATCCTCAACTTAGTAAATCATAATCCCAACTAAGGAAACTACGGAAAATTTAGCCATCCTCAAAGTGGTGAATCATCACTCCATCTCTAACATCATCGAAAACACCATTGGTAAGAACACGATTAATGCTCCAATCGCTATTTGTGAAAGTGAGAAAATCAACCAAAATGTGATTTTGAGAAATAATCTTAAATCCACCTGGATAAGAAAGATAGATATAATAGCTACTTTTTAATATAACACCACCAAACTTCATGATCATATTGCATTAGTTCAAGAGGGGGTTGAGAGTGAATGCATAGTACTCATAACCTTAACCTTAAATGGTGAGAATAAGAAGTGTAAGCCTATACTAATACCATACCTTTTTTCTAACACTATGCTTTCCATCCCATGGTATGTTGATAGTTTTGAATCCAAACATATGACATTTTACAAAGTCATTCATTCTAGACTTCATGAGTAACATGAAGGGATATAGGTGGAGATTATTAATCATGTCAAATATCCCATTGCAAGAGTGTGATCCATCGCATTTTGGATGGCCTGAAGTGATTTTCTTGAGCTTAGTGGTGTTTAATACATATATATGTTTTACTATTAATGCACTTCCAATTTAAATTGTACATTGGACTTAGTATGTATCAAGCTAAGTTTATAATCAACAAGTTATCTTCTGGAGGAGATGCCTTAATCCTAGTCTATTTTTGGAAAAAAGGAATTCTATATGTTTGTTTGTAGAGGTTGCTAGTTGATCCAGTTACATCCCAACTAGTGCATGATAGTTACAACTTGTGGAGCCTTTGAAGTAAGAGGCTAGGTCATCTTTACTATAGATAATTGTCAATATCAAGGGACATGGTGTAGGAATTTCCAAATTCCAAGAATGAGAAGACAATTTTGTGCAAGCATAGTGCACTCAACAAGAATGTTAATGTTTCCTTCCCAAGCAATAAGAATATTAAATTGTCCTTTAATAAATCATGTCTACTTTGGTGAAGGGACTTTTTGCATGCCATATTTAAACCTCATGATGAGTTCCTTGATTAATATTTTATATTATAGGTTCAACAAAGTCATCAGCAACCAACTCGTGACTAATTTTGGGTCACTTAGCTTCAAAATGAATTTGATCACCTCCTTATTAATGAAACTAGTAATTGCATGAGTCTACAAGACTTTTCTATAACATTGTAGTAAATCCATCCAAAAAAGTACCAAGTGCCTTTATAGAATTTAGATGACCTAGGTGACTTTTCTTTGGCCATTTATTTAAGGTTTATTGTCAACTCATCCAACATCATCCCCTTCTCATTGAAGGATTCATAAAAATATCCATGTCAATGATAGAGTATATGAAAGTGCACATATTTTAGTGGATTCTTATGACGATGTAACATGTACCTTTGGGATGTTGAAGACAAAGAATATAATTTCATAGGTGCATACAAATTGAAATTTGGAGGACAGATAAAACCATTTATAAAAGGTGGAAATTTGGAGATAAATGCATATGAAGTAGACTTGCAAGACAAATTCTACACATGTATCACCGATATTAAATGTTACATACTTGTACAAGTGCATAAATGGTGACTCTCTCAAAGAAGAGGATGATGGCATTGAGATCAAACTATTAAGAAAACAGAAGATATTGAGGAAGACAGTACAAGAGATTCAATGTGGAAAAACATTAATCACAACAATAAGTATATAGTACCCATGTCAAAATAATATTCTATGACATCTGCAAAAAAATGGCTACTAATCTCCACACATGATTCCAAGAAATAATTTCAACCAACATGTAACTTTTATGGCTTGAAAATCATCAGAAAGAGCAATAATGTTCGTATACCCTAGACAACCCATGAGATAACAACATAATTTAATTCATCTATGCAATTTAATCCATCATCCATCTAAATAGTCGAAAAACATTCCTGACCATGTCATGGTGGTGTCTAAAGACACCATGTTCTTGTTGTGTCCTTTGTGTGCTATCTCTAGATTCTTTGTAGAACCTTGGACTATAGAAGAATAGTAAATTTAGTATCATCATACGTTACAATGAAAATAGAAATTTGCATAAATAACATAATTGAATTTGCATTAGAAAGAAATCAATGAAATAACTCTTAAATAACATACCTTGTCTATCAACATACTCCAACATGTCAACATAACTTTAAATTATCATACATCCAAACCCTCTTGATCATCTCCGATATTGATTATCTCCATTAGCTTCTCGTTTTCATCAACTTGTAGGAAGTATCATACCTTCAAGGAGTTTCTTCTAGGCATTGTTTATAACTGGATGTTTGTACCAATGATTAGGTTCATAAAGTCATACACACTTGCACCATTTGTAACCTGTATAAACATATCCACCCTTATTTCTTGCATTGTTTTCTTGTGTCATGTATTTCCCTTTGACACCATCTTTTTCATCATTTATTACAGATATATTAAGGGTTTTGTTTCCCTATATACAACGTGCTAACCATTAATCCCCACCCCATTCATTACCTTTTACGGAAAAATTCTATCTATGTGCCTTGCAAAATATAATGCACAATGCTTAACAATATAAACCATTAATGTCCTTAAAACATTTAAGATGAACATGTGTACATGTGATCTTAAAATTCCATATTTAACATATGGTTGTATCATACAAGGTTCTACAAGTTTTGAGATATGATCAAAATATGGAGAAATATATGATTGGTCTACCTCTTATGGGGTTAATTCAACGATTTCATGTTGATCAAGTGAAATTGATACATGATCCCATCCATCAATCCAATCTGATGATTCACACCCATCCCAATCAACAATGCTACATGGAGGATAGAAGCAAGCAGGTTTTCTGGTCCATGTTTCAAATACAGTGTTGTTAGAGCTTCGAATTGAGTTAATACCATGAGTCCCAAGAAGACTCTTGTATTCCCACAAATGTGAATGATGGACCACAACCACCTCCAAAAAAAATCTATGCACATCTATTTTACTTATTGATTCCACTCGCACTCTTCATCCTTCTCCCATTACTCATGTGCACCACATGACTATAAACTTAGCAACTTGAATAGGGAAATTTGTAGATTATTTCAATTCATCCCTAAGTAGAACTATTTTGACACATGCTCTATCTCCATCATGCTCTCCTTTACCATGTCTAGTCTCAAAATAGTTCCATGTATGTGACACTTTGCATTTTTTTTGCAATGAACACAAGCATTGAAATATTTGAGCATTTTTAAATTGACGAGCAAATCCATTGGAAAAAATCCAATGCCGCTCCATTTGTATATGTATCTCCTTAAACTGATCATAGAGCATGTTGAAGTAGTGGCATAAATTATAATGGAAGTCATGGCACCTATCATCACTTATGTAGAACCGACATTCGTTCAATATTTTTCATTTCTCTTCACTATTATCTAGACCATGACTACACGTGATGTGGACCATTAAGGAAACTTCCTCAAAATGGTAATATTGACTCTGAATCTCATTTTATGGTTGTAGGGTGTATTTGTCGGCAAAACCAACCACTGAGAATATAGTACTAAGGGGAAATGTACCTCCGCAAATTCTAAATTGATTATCCTACCATTGAGCTAGGTGAGCATGCTAAACATATTGTTGCATCTTTTCAAAAAATTGCTTGATGAAATGGATGACTTGTACTTGGTGGAAAAAAAGATCCAAGCATTAGTTACATTTATAGGTAAAGTTTGACTAAAATTAAATTAAAATTTAGAGATAGTTACTCACATGGGACATCACCAACTTTATCTTTTGTCTTTACTTTCCAAGACCTATATCATAAGTGATGTATTTGATGTTTTTCATGTCTACCATCATTTTCCCGAAATTGTGATCTTCACTCCCATGAATGCACCAAATCAATAAAGCCATTCCACCAAACCTCGAGAATGTCTCAACTAAAAACGTGTTGCCATAATATGTTTTCCCCTCTGCCTTATTACACATGATCCTATGAAAGAAGTTTCTTCATGAATTTGGTGGCATTAACATTGAGGAATCATGCACATGGTCAGTATGCAAAACACAACAAATATATACAATTGTATCATAATAATAATCATATTCTATATGGTATCTACAACAACAAGAATTACGAAGTATATTTATTTGAACATACCAAGGATTGCATTTGTCAAAATATCTTTGGCCCAAGTTCAATTCCTTGTGTTCGTTCTTGAATCTCTCATATAATTTTGTTTTTGTTGGGTCAAGAAGGTATTTTATGTGTGGTTTACAATCCCTAGAACCCCTTCTCATTTTTAGTACATCTTTCTGGTTTGAAGAAGGCATGGTTTTATCATGCAAAAAAACTATGCAATAGTTCCTAAACTGCATTGACTAGTTTCATGTCAAAACGTAGAAACCTACCAATGAAGGCCCAAAAATCCATCTGGTCGATTGTGCCAAGTTGTTCTATTCTAATACAATGCTTATGTACTATCTTGATATTCAAATTAACATTGGATGAAGGCTTTAGCAAATTAATATTTCTTGTGTTCTTGTTTACAATTGCTTGTGACAATACACGACAAGCTACATTACAATATTTAGAATGACTTGTCTTACCAATTGTGCTAAAAGAATCTAATAGGATTTCAACAATATGACTACTTGGGATAGAATTATTTATTACTTTGATGCCTAATTGTTTTCTAACAACAATAAAATACCTATATTTTAACAAAGATAAAAATAATCTACATTTGTTAGCATCACATTTTGAATCAAAGTAATTATTAATTATTTGTTGAGTATGATAACCAATAGTACATTTCTAGATAACTCATCTTTAAGAGAACTAGCACTTTAATCCACTTGGCTACATTTTGGAGTTCTTCAACGCACTACGGTTAGTTGAGGTAATGGAGTAGCATTTATAGCATGGAACATTTCATCAGTAGGCTGTGATGACTTAATAGGAACCTATGGCTGTTCATCCCCTTGCTGGTAGCTAGATGAAGGAGGCTATAAATCCTCATGGATGGTATCAAAAACATTTACTTGTTCAATAGTAGGTTGGACTTCATGGGTGGTCTCAAGAACATTTACTTTTTCTTCCTCAGAATGCTCTACATGATCTAAATATAAAATGTCATGATTTTGTTAACCAGTATAGGCCAAAAGTGCATGTGTGTCTTCCTCATCCAAATCATCTTCAAATGGTGGTATATTTGTTTGGAACATGCTTGATGTTGGAATTGCAACATCTCCTAATGAGAACATATGCTTTTCTTTTTTACTAGGGCCATGATGGGCTTGTTCATCAATTATTCTTGAAAATAAGGACTAATCTATTGAATGTTTATGCTTATCCTGTTGTAAAATGGTAAAATGACTTTTATCATATGTTGTGTTTGGAATTGAAGCATGCCTTTGATTCACCATGTATTCCCTTCCTTTTTATCTAATTTCTTGGATTATTTAAGGAGGCTTCCTTTGTCTTTCCGATATTCTTAATCTATTCTGTATGTTTCCCATTTTCATAATAATTGATGTGAGTATCTTGTTTTGGGTGCTCTATCAATCATAAACCAATAAGACAAAAAAATTACAATTTTTTTTCGCTCGACAAAAACCCGTAGAGCAATATTTTCTAACAGAGTTTGATAGAAGTAAGGGGGTGATGGGACAAAGGGAATTTTTATATCACAATATTGCATGTGGGATGTGTTATAAAATGTGTTTGCATTACAAATCGCATGTGCTATGTGTTACAAATCATGTACACGATTTGTAACAAATCACGCACACATTTCATAACACATCATGTACATGATATGTTTTCTTTTCCCACATGTTAACTACGTGGCTAGGATCAGTGTTGTTGGGACTAGTTCTTATAAAAACGAGTGTGTTATTGGTTTTATAATGTGATGGGTTTTTGTATAACCATGGTTGCACCTAAAAGGTCCATCAACTTCATGTGCATGCCCATAACTAACCACTCAAACATCCCATCCTTTGTATTGAAAGTTGTATTGTTCTCATCACCTTCCCTTATACCTAATCTGATGGTACCCACTCTTTAGATCTATATTCGTAAAGTATTTGGCCCCACTCAAAAAATACATGAGGTTATCCATCCTTAGTAAACAAAATCTATATTTAATGGTGATCTTACTAATGGCAAGTGAATTAGTACACATTCACCATTTACTATCCTTTTTTGGTGTCAATGCTACCAGTATATCACAAGGGGTCAAGCTTTCCCGTATCAATCCTCTGTCAAGAAATTCATGTACTTGTTGATTCAATTCTTCCTTCTCTATTGGGGTCGTCTGATAAGGGGATTTATTAGTAAGACTCTATCCTGATATCAAGTCAATTTGATGTGATATACTCCTCAAGGAAGGTAGATGTGGGTACAAATCATCCACAACAATTTCATTGAATTCCTTCAACATAGGTTGAATCTCCTATGGCATAGAATTTATTTTCCCAATTGCTTGGACTAATTTTGGCATGATGGCCAAACATAAATTTGTCCTTTTATGTTCTCTCAACAATTCCTTAGTCGAGCATAATATTACTTGGATACTATTTCTTCGCACATCTTTCCCACTTTTATTCTCTTTCGTTGTCATTGGATTCTCCAACATTGGTTCTAATTAATAGAAATTTCCATCCTTTGTAAATGCATACATATCTTCTCTGCCATCATGAGCCTCCTTTCTATCAAATAACCATGGTCTAAAAAGAAATACACGGCATGCATCCATGTCCACTACATCACACAAGAATTGTTTACTGAATTTCCCAATTTGAAAGTTCAATAAAAACTTCTTAGTCATGATCATATGTTTCCCCCTTTGTAACCACAAGACCTTACATGGATTAGGATGGAAATGACATTTCATTTTTAATTTCTTCATAACTTTTGTGGAGACCAATTTTTCAATACTTCCACTATCTATAACTAGATTACAACACCTGTCTTGAATTATACAGTTAGTTTAAAAATAGTATTCCCCTACTTAGGTTCGATCATTTTCTTCTCTTCAAGATGAAGTAGCACTCTCTAGAACATTAAATTTCCACCTTGCTCTTGTCGTAGAACCATCACATTAACACAAAAATTTGATGCTTCATCTTTCTATATGAATTGTGTTCTAGCCTCACTTCCCTTTCTTGAATTATGTTATTCCAAGAATTTAGATGCCTTATGTCCCTATATAGCACATCAGTATTAAGTTATATGATACTTTCCTCTTCCTCTTTTGAATCCTCTACTTGTTCCAATACCATTTCCTGCTCTTCCACTATGGTTACTGGTGGCTTCATCCTCATTTTAACTACTTTTGGCAATTATTTATCTTCCCTTACCTCGAGGTCCTTTTCCTCAGAATTTTAGTTGTAATTTCTTGTCAATCTTTTCCTCTACCTTTAGATAAACTTGATTGGATTCATCCACATTACAAAATTAATGTTTGCTCATCTCATCCCATTTGTAATGTGTTCTCATCTCATCCTAAATATGATATTTCAATCCATTTACATATCTCACCACTCTATGATCTTTTACCTCTTTTAGCCCTGACCTGAGTGACAATCTGAAAAAATCCTCAATGTATTCCAGGACATATGTCTTTTTCTTCTTCAAGTTCTATACTTGCTTCCATAAATTATTTTGGTAATCGATAGGAATGAATTTCTCCTTCATTTTACTCACCATCTTCTTCCAGGTTTTAATATTCTCCTATCAATAGTCTACGTTGTTCTTCTGTAACACATCCCAACAAAGTGAAACATTCAATTTCATTTTTGTTATTGCAAACCAAACTTGATTGGGGTCCTGAACATTCTTGTACTTGAAGTACCTTTCGAGCTCTCCTATCCAGTCTAAGAGATTTTATGCCTTAAAACTAACATCGTAGTAGGACACTTCCACATTGGCACTGCCTCTATCTTTCAGAAAATATATCATGCACACTGTTGTCTCTAATTCATTACCATTTATCTCTTCTTTGATCTCTTTCTCGGATTCTAAAACTGTCTCAAAATTCCAACTCTTCTATCCTTGTTCTCAATTCCTCTAATTATTTGTTACTAGCACCTGCTCATGCCTTCCCTCTCCATGACATCATTCTTCTAAGTGGTATCGTACTCCTCACTCTAACTAACATTCACAAGCCTTCCCTTGAGGATCTATTCCGCCAAACTTGTATCTCAAGAATCAAGTTGAACCACCACCACTAAAGCTTTTAGTTACCACATTCTATAGGGGCAAATTAATAAATAAATCCTCAAAAGAAAACCCACTCTAATACCACTTGATGTAGAGGATTGATACTACAACCTACCCTTTTCTATACGATAGGGCTACCCTTCAGAGTACCCAAATTCATCCACCATTAATTAGTTAAATATGATTCTACATTTATTCAAATTAAAACTTAGAATATACAAAAGGAGAGTTATACTCATAGGGATTCATTGCCTCTATTCTTAAAGGGCATTGATTCATTTTAGTTCGCCTACACCCACTCCATGAATTTTGTGTACTTGCATGCTTACATCTCCCATTGTGCGCTGGGTCCTTTCTGTTATTGTATTTGCAACTTCGGAAGATATTATTCTATGTATTACATTTGTACTTTATTATATTCATGATGGAGATGTATTATTCCTCCAATCAAAAGTGTCGTCATTTGTATTTGTAAGTGTCACAAGTGTTGCAAGTGTCGCAACTTATATTTGATGGGTTATTAGACCACCAGCATGGGGTCAACCCTGCTTGTGTCATGTGAGTGGGTTATTAGACTTCCTTAGGAAGTTGACCCAACTAGAATTAAAGGCAGGTCAAGTTGTGTATAAATAGAGATTGATGTGTATCATTCTATTTATTCACTCACACATCCAACTCGCATTAGTTGAGAGAGGAGTGCGCACAAGTGGAGGAGGAGTAGTTGTTAAAGTCATCTATCTTTTGGGTTTGATCATTGTGATCTTTGTATTGGGGCTTATTCTATCTCTGAGGAAATTGCGGGATTTTTCACCTTCTTGGTTTTCCCCAAGGAAAATATGTGTCACTTATGTTTATGATTGTTATGTTGTGCTTGTTATTCTCTTAGTATGATCCTAAATAATGTTTGAATGCAATTATCAAAAAATTAACATGGTATCAGAGTCATGCTAAGAAGAAGACACTGTGCAGCTACGGAAGCTAGGGCTTCTTAATATTTGGGTTTCTCTCCTCAGATAATCAAAGGAAGGAGGATAGGCTGACTCTCTTTGGAAGGGCACATCTTTCTGTCGAGACAGAATTCAATTCTGAGCACTTTCAGTTTTTGGCCCATCACTGCTGCGGGAAATTAGGGTTTCGGAGAAAGTTGGAATTTTTGGAATCCGAGACCATGATTGGATGCCGCTCAATACAATCGAAGTTTACAGACCAATATGGAACCTTTTGGTAGGGAAGAAGGCTGAGATTCATCAAACCCTAATTTAGGATTTTGATCAAAAAGGTGAAAAATTAGTGTTTCTGCAAAAGTTGAAATTTTTAGAATCTGTGACCATGGCTGGATGCTCCTCAGAAAAATCAAAGTTTAGAGCACAAGATCAAAAATTTTGGCTGGGTAGAACCTCAAGCATTATCAAACCCTATTAGGATATTCCTATACTCCATCCTAGCCCCACCAGTATTTTGATAATTTACATTTTCAGTCATGCATGTACTTTTAGGGTTTGCATGCATAATTTAGGGTTTGCATGCATTCGAGTCATCAGTCCCAGCACCTAGCCCCGAGAGCTTCCTTCCACTTAGTTTCAGACCTCCTAGCCTATCATGCACCCTCCTTTCACCTACCAGTCCAGTTTACTTCAGTTATCCACCATTCTTTCCTTGATTTGAAGCCAGACTGACTCCGCACTGCTGTTATCACTCCGATTGACCTCCGATGAGACATGACTACCTGTTCTAACTCCAGTTAGCTCCTCATGCGCCCTCCACTGAGGCTCCTTCATTCAGTTAGTGTCTCCATGTGCCAGTTACTTTCAGTTACACCTACCACACTTAGTTAGACTCATTTTGACTGACATTTGATAGTTACTTGTGCATTGATAACTCCATTGATGATGAGATAGACTACTAGTTGTGCTCTGATGACACTCCAGTGATCCTTTGATCACTCCATGAAGGCTAATTCAAATTTACACCTTGGCATTCGAATCCTCATGCATTGTACTACTTATTGTCCATATTGTGATTAATTAATTAGTGTGTGTAAAGTATTTTTGCTTCTATCCTAGTTCTACTATATTATTATTCTATTGCTCATTCTATTGCATGGACCACTCTTCTTCTATTTTCTTGCTTAATCATAATTACTCTTGTGAGGTATACATCATCTCTTAGATCTACTGTGAGGATTTTCACATGGTATCAGAGCATGTTGAGAGTATTGTTTATCTCCATTCCTGAGAGTTTTTTTGCAGGTTATTACTAAGATTTTGAGTGCAATAGTTGTAGCAGTTTCTGCATTTTTGCAGCAGTAGCAGCTGCAGACATTTGTATTGTTTTTCCATGTCTTCTACAGCTTTTGTGTATCCATCAGGAATTACTCCTCCTTCTCCATTCAACTATGATGAATGGAAACAAAAAATGATAGCATATTTGAAGAGCCATGATCTCTTTGATTGTTATTTTGAAAGAGAGTTCAAATCCTCTGAAGAGAAGATTGACTGGTTGAATAAAGGTGACAGAGCCTTTGGAGCAATGATGCTTTCTTTGCCTGAATACATGATTAACCAATACCTTGATGTTTTCGAAACACCAAAAGAACTATGGGCCCATCTGGATGAAATATTTGACAGATGGAATGAAGGAATTGGTCCAAACCCTTTCAAGAGCAAGCAAAGTGATGCATTTTCTCTCCTTGATGATCTCATTGATCATGAACTAGTATCAAACACATCTCATATTGAAGTTGTCCAAAAAGAACTTGCAGATTCTACACTCATCCTCCAAAATTATTCTCTTTCTGTGCCAACTCATAGTCTAGATATTGCAGAAGGTCCTAAATCCTCTCTTGCACCAGAGTCTATTGGTTTGCATCATGATCACATGATTATTTTGGAGCTAAAATCATCTATTGGAGGTAATGCATTCACTCTCCTCAAGCAATCACCTCTTATTTACTACTACATGATCATTATTCCATGCTTTTAGAAGGTTATTGAAGAATATGGCCATTGCCATTCACTTGGGATAATTTCTCATGCACATCATGGTTTTGATCTCACCCCTGCTATTTCAAACGAGATCTCAAGAAACCATGACCATTCGCTTGGGATAATTTCTCATGCATCTACTGGTTTTGATCTCACCTCTTATGGTTCAAAGGAGATCTCAAGAAACCATTGCCATTTGCTTGGGATAAATTCTCATGCACTTACTCGTTTTGATCTTGCCTCTCATGGTTCAAAGGAGATCTCAAGAAACCATGATTCAAGTCTTGGATCTAAATTTGGATTCTAAGCAATTACTACTTGGGATTAATTCTCATACATATGATAGTTTTGATCTCACCCCTGCTGGTTCAAAGGAGATCTCAAGAAACTATTCTTCAAGTCTTAAATCTGATTTGGATTCCAAGCAATCATTATTATTTGATGGTTCTTTTTGGCATAATCTCACCCATGATGGTTCAAAGGAGAAGACAAAAGACTATCTGCATATTCATGTTTTTGCTCCTACCTCAACTGATTCGAATCACAGGTTCAAGGATCATCCTCATACTTTTGGATTTGTTCTCATTGCATTCGATTTGAAGAGCAAGTACAAGCACATGCTTTTTGAGCATGATCCACTTCTTCCCAACAAGAAGATACCTCCAAACATATGACCAAGCATCACACCTGCTTGAGTTTGGAGCATTTATTTTTGTGTGTGCCTTACAGTCTGTTTTGAGGGGGGGGGTATTTTTCCCATGAAATTTTCCCCACTTCCTTGGGTTATTGACTATTATTATTCATTGTATTGGGTGACCTTTGGTCTTAGTTACCAGGGCTCAGGATGGATTAAGGGGGGGTGTTAGGATATTCCTATACTCCATCCTAGTCCCACCAATATTTTGATCATTTACATTTTCAGTCATACATGCACTTTTAGGGTTTGCATGCATCATTTAGGGTTTGCATGCATTCCAGTCATCAATTCCAGCACCTAGCCCTCAGTTAGCTATCCCCTGGAGCTTCCTTCCACTCAGTTTCATCCCTCCTAGCCTGTCACGCGCCCTCTTTTCACCTACTGCATGAGAAGGGTGCCTTTCTCACCTACCAGTCCAGTTTACTTTAGTTATCCACCAGTCTTTCCTTTATTTGAGGCTAGAATGACTCCTCACTACTATTATCACTCTGATTGACCTACAATGAGACATGACTACATGTTCTGACTCAAGTTAGCTCCTCATGCACCCTCCACTGAGCCTCCTTCATTCAGCTAGTGTCTCCATGTGCGAGTTACTTTAAATTACACCTACCACACTCAGTTAGAATCAGTTTGACTGATGGTTGACAGTTAGTTGTGCATTGATGACTCCACTGATGATGAGATAGACTACTAGTTGTTCTCCAATGACACTCCAGTGATCCTTTTATCACTCCATGAAGGCTAATTCGAATTACCACCTTGGCATTTGAATCCTCATGCATTGTACTACTTATTGTCCATATTGTGATTAATTAATTAGTGTGTGTGAAGTATTTTTGCTTCTATCCAAGTTCTACTGTATTATTATTCTGTTGCTCATTATACTACATTGACCACTCTTCTTCTATTTTCTTGCTTAATAATAATTGCTCTTGTGAGGTATACATCATCTCTTAGATCTATTGTGGGGATTTTCACAAACCCTAGTTTGGGATTTTGACTAGAAGATCCAGAAGTTTCGAAGGAAATTTTGAGGGGTCAAATTTTGCAAATTTCAAAATTGAAGTATATGAGCTTGATCAATTCATCAAGGTGCATCTTTCCATCCTTTCAAATGTTTGGAATTCAAAGTTTGAATTTTTAGGGTTTCTCTAACAAACCCTAATCCAGCTCAAGATCCAGTTTTCAGCAAATCAAGTGGTAAGACCTAAATCGTTTATTTCCATTTGAGTTTCTCATTAAGATGTTTCACCATGCCAAGCTTGCGGATAAGCTTGAAGAAGTTGACAACTTCCAAGCATGGAAGTATATGATTGGATTAATCCTAGAAGAGAATGAATTGGACACCTACAAAAGTGAAGAGGTTCCAGTTCCAGAGGAAGATGAGGCTAATGCCTTACACAAGAAGAACCTGGTCAAGGCTAAGAGAATCATTGTTGATTCTATTAAATACCATCTCATACCTCATGTGTCTTCCCTAAAGACACCTAAGGGGATGTTTAACTCCTTGACCAAGTTGTTTGAAGGAAAGAGTATAAATCGGAAGATGACTCTGCAGAATCAATCGAAAGGGGTAAAGTTCCAAAATGTAGAGACCATCCAATCATACTTCACTAAGGTCTCTCAAATCAAATAACAACTTGAAGCTATGGATGAAGTAGTGGAGAATGGAGAAATTGTCATGACCACTTTGAATGGCCTACCTAGGTCATGGGACTCCTTCATCCACGACATCTGTGCAAGAAAGAATTTGATCTCTTTTAGTAGACTATGGGAGAAATGTTCACAAGAAGAAGCTAGGCTTGTGGCCTGAGAAGAAAAGATGGGAAATGAAGATCAAGCTCTCACAGCACACACTAGGAAAAGTAAACCCAAGAGGGAGAAATCTTTTCACAAGAGAACTTTACATCACCATCATCAAAGAGATAAGAAAGATCTAAGATGCTTCACTTGTAATGAGAAGGGACACTTTGCCTCAGAATGTCCCAATAACAAAAGGAACTTCAACAACAACAACAACAACAACAAGAGCAACAAGAAGAGATATCATGCTCATGCTACTACGGATGTTGAACCTCCCAGGAAGAAGACTAAGGTAGAAAGTGAAGACTCTTCAAGTGATGATGAATATGTTCTAATCTCTGCTCTCACAGGTACTATTACACATGGGTGTAATGATTGGCTTATTGATAGTGGGGCTTCTAAACATATGACGGGATTCAAAGAATATCTTATGGACCTATATGAAGATGAGTCACCTCATAAGGTGAAACTTGGGGATGACTATCAATACCCCATAAAGGGAACTGGTGAAGCCTCCTACAAGTTAGACTCCGGGAAGTCTACAAAGATGCAAGATGTTCTATATGTACTTGGACTCAAGAAGAATCTTCTCTCCATATTATATTTGGATGCAAAAGGAATGAGAGATTCATTTGTGGATTGCCAAGTACTCATGTGGCCAAAAGGTAAGACCATAGATGATGCAATAGTGATTGGAGAGCAAGAGGGAGGATTGTACAAATTAAAGGGACAACCTAAACAGGCCATGGTACATGAATCCATGGAGCCAAGTGAACTTTGGCATAGAACGCTTGCTCATGTGCACTATAGGGCACTACCAATTGCAAGCAAAGTAGTAGAAGGTCTTCCTGAAATCCAGTCAAAGCATGAAGGTGTTTGCAAAGGATGTACAAAAGGAAAGAACACAAAGAAGGCATTTCCAAGCAGTGAAAGCAAAGCAAAAGGAATCTTAGAGATTATCCACTCTAATGTATGTGGACCAATGCCATTCAGTTCTCTGAGTGGGTATGTATATTATATTTATTTCATTGATGATTTCTCTAGGAAGACTTGGGTTTATTTCTTGAAGAACAAAGATGAAGTGTTTGATAAGTTAAAGGATTTCAAAGCATTGATAGAAAATCAAACTAATAAGAAGATCAAGACCTTTAGATCTGACAATGGCGGAGAATTCACCTTAGGAGACTTCAAGAAGTTATGCAGTGATTCAGGGATTAAGAGGGAGTTGACCACTCCCTACAATCCACAACAGAATGGGGTTACAGAAAGGAAGAATAGAACAATCATGGAAGCAGCATGAGCAATGCTGCATGACCAAGATCTACCCATGCACCTATGGGCAGAAGTAGCTAGGACAACTATATATGTACAAAACATAACACCACACAAGATATTTGACAACAAGACACCAGAAGAAGTTTTCTTTGGGAAGAGACGAGAAGTTAGCCATCTCATAATATTTGGCTGTCCAGTATATACACATGTTCCAAAAGAAAAGAGGACAAAGTTAGATCCTTCAGAAAAAAAGGGTATATTTGTGGGGTATAGTGAAAGATCGAAGGCATATAGAATATACCTTCCAGGGTTCAAGAAGATTGATATCAACAAATATGTGACTTTTGATGAAAACTCAACATACATCAAATCCAGGAAGACATCCGTTGAAGACTATGAAGAACCAAGGGTACCCATAATACAAGACACCACCATGAATGAAGCAATACCAGAAGTGGATCGTGAAATAGAAGATCCACAAGAACCTGTAGATCCACCCGGTGAGAAGAACTCTCACAAGAGGAAACTTGCATGGGCTAGAGAGCTCATCCAATATGCCGAAAGGTATGGTATTTTAGAGGAGGAACACATAGAAAAGAAAAGGACAAGATCGCACACCAGCTATGTTGCCTTGCTCTGTGACATTATGAACAAAGAACCTTCTAGTTATGAAGAATAAGTGGAAAAGAGAGAATGGAAGGATTCCATGGTGAAGGAATACCAGTCAATCATGAAGAATGATGTTTGGGATGTGGTCCCAAGACCATATGGGAAGTCTGTTGTGACTTCTAAGTGGATCTAGAAGATCAAGCATGTTGCAGATGGCAGCATAGAGAAATACAAGGCAATATTTGTAGCTCATGGCTTCTCCCAGAAAGAGTGGAGAGATTATGAAGAGACTTTTGCACCTGTAGCCAGATACACTTCCAACAGAATAGTGCTTGCTCTAGCTGTAGTGATGAAATATAAGATACACCAGATGGATGTCAGGACAACTTTCTTGAATGGTGTAGTCGAAGAGGAAGTGTATGTGTAGCAACCAATTGGTTTTGAGACACATGAAAGGGAGTCATATGTATGCAGATTGAAGAAATCCTTGTACGGCTTGAAGCAAGCACCTAGGACATGGTATGGAAGGATAGACAACTTCCTGTCCAGTTTGGGATTTACCAAGAATAAAGCATATTCCAACCTTTACTACAAGGTTGAGGAAGGCAATCCATTGATACTCCTTTTGTATGTGGATGACCTGTTTTTGACAGGAGATGGAAAATTGATTGCCGACATGAAGAGGAAGCTTGCTGCTGAGTTCGAGATGAAAAAGTTGAGCATGATGCATTACTTTCTAGGTATGGAGGTGTGGCAGAGTACAGATGCAATCTTCCTTGGACAAGGGAAGTATGCAGTAGAGATCCTGAAGCGGTTTTGGATGATGTACTGCAAGGCCATGGCCACACCTATGGCATCGAATCTGAAGCTATTGAGTGATGCTTCATTAGAGTCAGTTGATGTCATCGTGTATCATTAGATGATTGGGTCCTTGATGTACCTGATGAATATGAGACTATATATTTGATTTGCGGTGAACAACTTGAGCCAGTTTCTGACAGATCCTAGACATGTTCACCTGATTGCTGTAAAGCATATTCTGAGGTACCTAAAGGGTACAATTGATTATGGGATCAAGTATGATGTGAATCAAATGTTTAACCTGGAGGTGTATGTTGATTCATATTGGGCCTGCAGTGCTGCAAATAGGAAGAGCACCTCGGGGAGCTGCTTCAGTATGGGATCAAGTGTGATCTCTTAGTTTAGCAGGAAGCAATCATATGTAGAACTGAGTACAGTCAAAGCAAAGTATCTTGTAGCTTATTGGGCTAGTTGTGAGGCAGTATGGCTAAGGAAGCGAATGTCTGATTTATTTCATCTCGAGTTGGATGCTACCTGTATCTATTGTGACAACCAGAGTTGTGTGAACTTGTCAAAGAACCCGGTGTTCCATGACAGATTGAAGCACATCAAGATCAAATATCACTATATCAGGGATATGGTGCAGGGAGGAGCAATGAAGCTCCAATATGTTCTGATAGATGAGCGGATTGTAGATGTGTTGACAAAAACACTAGCCAGAGTGAAGTTTGAGTACTTCATAGAGAGGCTTGGTGTTCTTCAGATAGAAGATACTTCAAGGAAGAAGTGATGGGGCACATTTGCAGGAGCCATTCCAAGCATGGTGGTAGGAGGATCCTTCCCATGGCTATGGATGTAAGCGTTATGTGATGAGCATCAGAATGATGGTCTGGTTACTGCTATATATAATGATCAGGATGATCATATGTGATAAGCATCAGGAAGATGCTCCATATGATATGCATCAAGACGATGCTGTGACGATGATCGGGATGATCATGCGATGATGATATGCATCAGGATGATGCTATGACGATGATCAAGATGATCATGTGATGATGATGTGCATCAGGATGATGTACTGTATGATGATGATCAGTATGATCATGAGCATTAGGAGGATGCTCTGTGCAAGGATGATCAGGTGGATCGTGACTATTAGGATGATACTCCGTGGCCGTGGACAGGTTGTGCAATAAGCATGTAATCTTTCCCTAGGAGATTTTTAGATACTCTTGTGACATTTTTCCTATGGCATATAATAGCTCCCTGGGAGATCTAGCAAATGCTCTTTCAAGCTTTTGCTTGGGAGGACATATAATCTTTCCCTAGGAGATCTTACCATTCGTGCTTAGGCACATAAAGGATCTTGGGATACTCTTTCGAGGTTTTGTCCTATGGCATATAATGTTTCCTTGGTAGATTCGATAGGTTGAGTAGTACGCTCGTAATCAATCCTGGGATGCTCTTTCGAGGTTTTGCCAGACAACATGTAATTAGTCCTGGAAATCTTGTCGATCATGCTTAAGGCACATAAATGATCCTGGGATGCTCTTTAGAGTTTTTTTCGGTCATGCTATGCACATAAATGTTCCTAGGACACTCTTTTAAGGTTTTGTGATGGTCACATGTAATAGCTCCCTGGGAGATATTGTCGGTCTTGCTTAGGCACATAAAGGATCATGGGATACACTTTCGAGGTTTTGTTGACGCATGTAATTAGTCTTGAGGATTCCACAGGATGGTCGGCTCACAGAGATGATAAAGACCTACAGGAGGCTAGACCTACATGTAGCATGAAAAAGGGCTGGCTCTGTAGAACTTCCTATGACGAGAAGAATTGAGAGATAGCCTAGTGATCGAGATGACAAGTATAGCAGCAACGACGATGATGCTCTGTGATATGTATTGATGACATGTGTCTAGAGAATACCTTCATAGTTAAGAGGGAGTGTTGATGTGTTTGTAACTTCAGAAGATATTCTTCTATGTATTACATTTGTACTTTATATATTCATGATGGAGATGTATTATTCCTCCAATCAGAAGTGTCATCATTTGTATTTGTAAGTGTCGCAAGTGTTGCAAGTGTCACAACTTATATTTGATGGGTTATTAGACCACCAATGTGGCTTCGGCCCTACATGTGTCACGTGAGTGGGTTATTAGACTTCCTTAGGAAGTTGGCCCAACTAGAATTACAGGCAGGTCAAGTTGTGTATAAATAGAGAGTGAGTGCGTCTCATTCTATTCATTCACTCACTCATCCAACTCGCATTAGTTGAGAGAGGAGTGTGCACAAGTGGAGGAGGAGTAGTTGTTGGAGTCATCTATCTTTTGGGTTTGATCATTGTGATCTTTGTATTGGGTTTTATTCTATCTATGAGGAATTTGTGGGGTTTTTCACCTTCTTGTTTTTTCCGAAGGAAACTCTGTGTCTCTTTTGTTTATGATTGTTATGTTGTGCTTGTTATTCTCTTAGTATGATCTTAGATAACGTTTGAATGCAATTATCAAAAATTTAACACTTTCTTCCACACAGAGTTATCTCAAATTGGTGAACCAACCAATATTCCTTGCCCTTGGTCTCCTCTTAAACAATTTCATTATGCATATGTTGGGAAGATGGAATGTTTTGAGGTTCAGTTCCTCAACCATTTTTAAGTTCAAATTCCCTCCCTTAGTTATGCAATTCACTATTTACCATTTTGTTTTCTCATGCTACATGGATCTCCAACAAACCTTCTGCATCATTACACTCATAGCCAGCTCTTATAGCTACCTACAGGATCTGTTCCTTCTCATTTCTCCCTACAACCAATAAAATCATAAATAAAATATTTGGGTGATGTGAATTGCCCCAATCTAGGGATTCTCTTGCATCACTCCTAAATAAGAAAATAAAATGTATCTTGCAATCTCCATATTCTTTACTTGGATAGGAATGTTCAAATATTAGAATACTGTGAGTAGAGAAGTACAATATCTATCTTGCTAGAGCCTCCTTAATACAAGTTTTCAAGAGAATCAAAATCTCTAAACCAACCAAAAAAGTATCAATAAATAAACTTGATAATTTTTTAAATGAACAATGTATTTTAAATCATAAAATTAGAAAAAAAATTAGTTTCAATGAACAAACTTCTAGATGCAATCCAATCAAATCTCATAACGATTTACTTTTGAATCAATAGAGATAAATATCTATTTAGATAAGCAACAAAAACAGTTTCCACAAATACCACTGTATAGGGGCAAAGCTAAAACTGCTCTACCACATAAAACATAAACACAAAAAATACACAAACGACATACACAAAGCACACATTGGTATTGAACCAATTCCAAAAAATCTATTAACTTATAAAATTACATATCTATACACATAGATGTGTCCTTTTTCATGATGACCAGAATTCACCATCAATCCAAAATCATTACAAACAAGGTGACCAATGCACTGGAAAAATACTACCATCTGATTGAACCGTCGGGCTTCACAAAATCTCAAAATCATGCCATGTGTCACTCTGTGACTGGATCTTGGGATTTTCTATTGGTATTCCAAAACTATACCTTCAAATTTACCTCTAATTCAAATCTCCAATGATCTGCCACATGTCACTCTATGACTGGTTGTCAGAAATTTCCTTTCATCCCTTCCAAATTGATCACCAAATGTCAATGCTGATACAAAAATCCATGATGCTAATGTCTATCCACTCTCTTCTCCGATTTTCTGACACATGTCCTGTTAGACTTCTCCCATCATCCTTCAATGCCATCATTCTTTATTGCAGCACTAATATAACTACTTGATTACCAGTCGGGGTTCCTTCATTGACCCTCACCAAACCAACACTTCTTTGCAACTCCTACACACTTAATACGATAGCCATGCATTTGCATCTAATTTCTTGTTGGGCCTCATATACCAAATATACCAATCCATGCATCCATTTACAACTCTAAATTGTGAACTTCGATAACCACATGTCAACATCCAACAAGACGTCAAACCAAATATATTGGGGATCCTCCCGAGAACTCCCGCTGACACCTCTAATACAAAAATGACAAATACGCATTTATGTTGCAACATGTTAACTCTCAATTCACTATCAGGATCATTTCATTGATCCTTCTAAGCGCTTCGACACTTAGGTAATTTTTCATCTTTTCTTCTCTTCACGGCTCTTCTGGGTGACTCTAATACAACTTCACTTGGTGGCCTGCAATGCGATAGAAGCATCATTAACTCTAAATTAACTAGGTGTGGTGCCATAACTCTTACTTGCAAATACCATTGCGAGTATGGACATCCATACTGCATAATCGATTGAAAATAATGATTACTGAACTGCATGGCTCCAAAATTGTTCTTCTCCATAATCTTAGATGCAGAAATTAACTTCATTGACTATCTATGTTCAAGATGAATAGACATCGAGCCCTAAAACCTACAAATCATTAACTGCACCAACTTAACTTGATCTAAATGATATGGGGGTTGGAGAAATAATTACTCCCAACATTCTCCTTCTCAATTATTTCTTCAACATCTTCATCTTCCTTATTGGTTAGCTTCTCCAATTTTCTCATTTGCTACTATTGATTGACTTCACTTCAATTCTTCTTATAGAATATAAAACAAAATTGACTAGAACATATAAAATGAAAATACAAACATGTGTACAGGCTTATCAAAACATCAAATTCATGTCAAAACATGCTTGTTGGTCTCAGTCTCAGCCAAACTTATACAATGATTCATAAACAATAATAAGTCATTTTATTTTTCTTCTTTGCGATCCATACCTAGAAATCTACAACTTGTTTCTTCCTCTTTAGCATCTTCTTCTTCCACTTATGGGCCTTCTCAGATGCTTCTAGTCTTCTTCCTAGGTTATCTTATTTTTTCATTGTGTGACTACTGTGCTTTCTTGGCATTCTTTCACAATGCCATATCCAAGATTTCTTCAACTTTGTTCCACTACTACTAGAAGCTTCCTCATTTTTCATCACCAATCTAACCATGTTTTCAACATCATGCTCTTTAGCCTTATACATGGATCTTGGAATTTCTACAGTACGATGTTCCTCATACTCAATTATATTAGTGCAGTCTATCCTTGCAAAATCACAAGAAAACACATTAATAAACAAATCATGTACCTTTGTATGGTCCTTCTCCTTTTCTTTCAATTGCATATATCTTGCAGGTCCTCTTTTTCCAATATGCAATCAGGCTACTGCATTCATCAAATCATCAACAAATTCAACATAAAAACTTTCTTTATCAATTTCTACAAGTTCAAACATGACTTGCATCCCATGAACATTTTTATTATGTTTCCGGGTTTTTTTCCTCCTGTCCATACTCTCTACTATGGCAACTGCATTTTCCATGGCAGTTTCTCCATTGCTATAGGTACCCTCACACAAATACCCTTCCAAATGTTCAGTTGCATTTCTTTCCTCGGCAAGACACTTAGACAATTTTGCAACTCTTCCCTCTACAATTTCTCTAATATCCTCAATTGTTTCCTTCATTGCATCTGCTTCTATGGAAGTATGGTCTACATCTGACCTAGGATGATAGAGCCACTCCCCAAGGGATCTTAGCTCCTTCTCCCAATTACACCATCCTTCTTTTCTTACTTCATCCTCTGCTGCGATTTCTCCCACTACAACAACATCTACGACCTTATTGCTTTATTTCCGTTCAATAGGAAAGCATTCATTCTCTTCCAATACAAAATGATTAACCCCTAGAAATTCCTCAATAATTCTCATTTCTTCAATCTCAAAAATAATTTAACTTCACAATCTAAGGTGGGTTTACTTATGTCCATCGTGCTAACAAGTTCACAATTGCTTGCATTAGCAACAACATCTTCAATTTTATACACAGTTACTACTCCAATGATTTCTTCTTCCTCTACATCTACTCTAGTGAATTCATATTCCGTTCTCAACTCTTCCTTGGACATAACCAAAAGGGATTCACTATTTGCATCCTCCAATAGGAAGTTATGTTCATATTTATGCTGTGGATGCCTCAGAACCTCTACATAGTATGCATGATTAACACAAATCAAATAATCATCAGTAGCTTCCATCGTTGATTCATCTTCACCATTGATTGATGTAAAGGAAGCTTCATCTTAAGCATTAAAATTCACATCCACCTACTCATGAGCATAGTGGGTTTCATTGGTTGTTTTATCGCTCAAACTAGCAAACCTTTTCAAATAAAGGCTATGTAGACTAGGTGCTAGTGATGGTAAGATTGGGAGAGTTAAACCAAATTTCACCATAGTCTAACCTCTCAAGAATTTAGGTAACCCCAAAACCCAAGGGGAGACACAAATCAATGAAAGATACTTGCAACCACCAACAAGCCACAAATACTTTCGACAAAACCTTAATAGTTATGACCAATTCCTTATTGGAGTTAAACAAATACTAAATAAGACAAAATAATCCTCCAATAATGAAGTTACTCACTTTATAAAAAAACTCAATAATTATCACACCTTTCAAGGCAATTTCACACTTGTCAAGACAATGTCACACTTCCCAAGGAAATCACTCCAAATATTGCACCCTCAAAGAAAACGTGAATATTGGACTAGGGCATAATTGTAGGTGAATCCATAAATACCAAACACCCTTTAATTCACCAATTATAAGCGTTTCGCATATCCCAACATACTTCCTCAGAAGAGGACTCCCTTTAGGGTTTGTGGATAAAACCCAAGGAGAAATTTTAGGGTGGACCAAAAAGACAAATTCACAGCTAGAATGTCACTTCTTAAATTTTCTAGGAAAACTAAGGGTTTTTTCAATAATATTATATTGTTTTATATCTTTTGCATAAAATAAAAACATTTGAAAAATTGATCAAAAGAGAAAGAGAGAGAGTTGAAGGATAGGGTATTAGATTCTTGTCTCAAACCCTATGACTATGAGAGATCAAGGCTAATGTCCCTCCTCTTAATATGGTATTCAATACTTTCTACTAGGGATAATCTAGAAACATCAAGGGTTAGGTAGTGAAACACTAATTAGAGACACTAGTGAATTCCAAGTCCCAACAAAATAAAACAATGGAGAGTTCCCTGAGAGGATGATCTCCTCAAGCAAGTTGATATATGCTAGAAAAAAAACCCTACCTAAGTCCAAATCACTTCTAGAGCAATGTTAAACTAGGGTTAGGATATCAACTTACCAACATTATTTAAGAATGTGCAAGGAAATGCACCTTAGGTCACACTTGAGCATGATTTATTAGAACTAGTCTTAGCATCAACTTGAGCATGTGCAAAATCAAATCCCAGAACATCATCAATTCATCCTTCAAGAAGAAAAAAAATCCAAGAGAAAGGCGTGTATAGCTTCAAATGCTCCAATATACAAATGTTTTACAAATCTCATATTTGAACCCTAGTCCATGTTTTACAAATGAGGTGAGGTTGTTTTATTTATATGAGACAACCCTCAACCTTTTACAAATTCAAACCTATGAAGTTATTGACAAAATACAAAATTTTAGGTTTGTACACCCACAACCTAGGGACTAAACCACATAATGACATAAAATAACAATAAAAATGAGCAATTAAGCTCCACCAAGTGCAAGGTGATCCAAAAGAAGGATTCCATGCCCCAACTAACCCCAATAGATGTGTTTCCCTCAACTCCTTCCCTTTTCAACAATGTAGGATTCTTCTTTAAGGAATGATGTTTATGGGTATGGATACTAAGAGGATGGGTTTTTCATCAAAAAAATAGGTCCAAGAGGGAAAAATGAGGGGTTCTAAAATGTGTATGACAACCCTTACACATGCAATCATCTCTATAAAGAAAAATATGAGTGTGGCCATGTTACAATGATTTTCCTTAAGGGCACTAGACACCCACCTAAAGGGTAGTCAACAGAGCCACAAGGCCAACACCTCCTTGAGGTGGAAACCAAGGGGACATTCCATGACTTGATCAGGGGTATTCATCCCCCCAAAAAACACTCTACACAATATATCCCACTTGGCCTTTACAAAAGAAAAACAAACCCCTCATTCTGGTACATCTCGAAGGAACACTTCAGACACTCTGAGTCATAACAACTAGCTCCAACTATGGGACATGCACTTGGGAATGTATGAGAACCCCTTAGAATCTACTAGGTACATGTTTACCTACACACACATCTACCACAAAGACATTAAATGCATTAGAGGTAGATACTTTTGTCCTTCCGTGTTCAAAATAAAATTCAATAAAAAAGAAATGACACAACAAATTTAATGCAGGGATAAAAGTAAACGTTTAAATAAAATAAAACTATAGGTCTACCTATCCTAATTATGATAACATAGATGGGTCAAGTGAAATCATGCCACCAATGCAGCCACCTGAGAATATTATTCATGCCAAGTTTTCTTCCTTTTTCTTTGGGAACGGTAAAAGACAAAACCACAATAATGACAATATAGATAAATGGTAGTACCTCCATTGGAATGGTGTTGTAATGATGGAAAATATAAAGGACCTGGAAGCCTTTAATATCTTTCCATAATTTGTTCACCCAAAATAAGAAAGAAACCTTGAATGATATAGTTGGGAATGATGGCTCAAATATTCCCTAGGACATTGAACACTCTGCTACTCTAGCTATGCAATAAAAACACCTTTTTGCTTTCCGAAACTTGCATTGACCTCTACAACCAATTTCCAATAAACCATACACAATCATTATTGTCATAAGAGAAGTGTGCATCATTATATTCATGAAAACCATCTTATTTAACTGAAATATCCTCAAACCTCTCATCTCCAAAAGAACCTTCTTTACAATATAAAGAGAAAGGAAGGTTCACCAAACTTCCATCATCAAAAGGACAAGGAGAAGCATCCACCATACATTCATCACCCATATCTTCATTATATTTCTTAGTTGAAATCAATTCTTTGACTAAGACTTCTTCATATTGCTTGAAACCCATTTGAAAATACAATTTGTCTTGATCTAAACTAAGCCCTTCTTCTCTTCTAGATGGTGGGAATGGTTTGTGGAATTCTTCTAAATTTTTTGGCATAGCACTGTGAGGCCTTGAAGAATCATAGATCAAAGAAAGAAGGAACATCCAATAATAATCATTTTCATGAGTACCTTCTTTGAAAATAAGGCCTAGAATGTTATCGACAATATATTGATCAATGGTTTCTTCAAGAAATCCTTCCAAGGCTTGATCTTCATCATGGATTTATTTGACAATGTCTTCTTCATGTTCTTCTAGGATTAGGATGATCTTATCATATTGTTAAATGTTCTTCTGCAATATTTTTCTTAAGGCCTTGGTCTTCTTCCTGGATTTCTTTCTTGAACAAGCCCTTCACCTCTTTGACATAGGGTATCCATCTCTTTCATTCTTCTAGGAACCAAATATAGTTGCAAATTACCTATATCAATTCTACAAGAGAGGATATTGTACCTTTTCCCAAGTATTTAAACCAAGCGAGGACCTTTCCTCCCAAATGCAGCACAAACAACTTCATGTTTGCATCTTCATCGTTGATACTACAGTCTGGAGCATTTACAAGAAACCTGTGGACATGGTTAGCAGGATAATCACTCTGATCATAGAATTCATCCATGAATGTATAGGGTAACTCATCTGAAGTGCTTGAAAAATAAAGAGGAGCAAAATGATCTTCAAGGATTTCTTTGACATGCTCCTTCTTGGGAAGAGAAACCATGGCCTCCATAATTTATTAATCAATATTATGATCCCATTCTTTCTCAAATGCCTTGACCAATTGCAATATTGAAGATATCCCCTCATGAGGAATCTCATCATACGAATATCCCATACATACTTGTTATTATTCACATCAAGAGATATTATGTACTTCATTATGAGATCCTCATCCACAATATCCTAGGCCACAAGAAATTCTCTAAATATCATAATATGCTCTGCAACTGTATCTTCATATTCACGAAATATTGGAATAGACTTGAACCAACCACATTTACCTGGCTCATTTGGATATCTCGAAATATTTGAGAAACATAGTGGAACATATCAATTGTGAATTCCTTTTTCATCAAATGATGCCATATCAACTTTAATAGCTAAGGCTTGTTGTTTTGAATTGCTCTTATTTGATTTTTTTTCTTCAATGGAGTCACCAAATAGGACCTTCAAGGTTACCCCTTAACAATAATCCTATCAAAGTACAAAGAAAAACTTACCTCTTGGGCTTGTTCTTGTAGAGTACCTTTTTATTTTTCTTCAGTGGAGTCACACAGAGAGATCTAACAAATTAGATTAAAAAAAAAAATCTCACCAAGTTACAAAACAAGAACATACATGAGTCATACAAAACATGTTGGATGTTTCTGAAAGGTGAATGGATTCAAGCTAGGAATCCCTCTTCAATGTAACGCCATCACTATTCTTTGAGGTCCCTAGCAATGACACCAAAATGTGACCAGCATTACTGAACTTCATGAAATTATTTTCAATTGGATTTGCTTAATAAGTCTTTCAAAGTTAGTCATTAATATTTATCTTATCAAAATATAAAATAAAAACTCATGTGAGATTTTCTGGCACCATAATGTTAAGCTTGTTGGAAATGAATGAACTAGACCTCGGGAACACCTTGAATTGAATGTTGTCACTTTTCCTTTAATCTCTGGAAACAACGCCAAAATGTTGCCACTCAAAATAGCACACATTTACAGATCAAGGCTATGTATACCTAGTGCTAGTGATGGAAAGATCGAGAAAGAGTTAATCCCAATGTCACCATAGTATAACCTCTCAACACTTTAAGTAACTCCAAAACACAAGGGGATACCTTAATCAATGAAAGATACTTGCAACCACTAACACTCCACAAATATCTTCCACAAAACCTTAATAGATATGAACAATGCCTTATTGGAGTCAAACAATACTAAACAAGATACAATAATAATGCAATAATGAATTTACTCACTTTATCAACAAATATCACACCTTTCAAGGAAATTTCACATTCCCCAAGACAATGTCACACTTCCCAAGGAAATCACTCCAAAAATTGCACCCTCAAGAAAAATAGGACTATTGGACTAGGGAACAATTGTAGGCCAAGCCAGAAATACCAAACACCCTCTAATTCACCAATTACAAGGGATTAATGTATCCCAATGTGCTTCCTCAAAGGAGGATAGCCTTTAGGGATTTTGGATAAAACCCTAGGGTGAAATTTTAGGGTGGAACAGAAAGATCAATTCATAGTTGGAACTTCCCTTTTTTAATTTCTAGGAAAAACTAAGGTTTCTTTTGGCAATATTATATATTTTTTGCATAAAATAAAAACATGTAAAAATTTATATATATATATATATATATATATAGAGAGAGAGAGAGAGAGAGAGAGAGAGAGAGAGAGAGAGTGTTGAAGGATGGGGTATGAGATTCTTGTCTCAAACCTCAGGGCTATGAGAGATAGAGGATACCGTTCCTCCTCTTAAGATGGTATTCAATACTTCAAACTAGGGCTAAGCTAGAAATCTCAAGGGTTTGGTAGTAAAAACCCCAATTAGGGAAAATAGAGAAGCACAAGGCCCAATAAAACAATGGAGAGATTTTTGGAAGGATGGTCTCCTCAAGCAACTTGATAAAAGGCTAGAAAACAAACCCTAGATCAGTGCAAATCACTTAAAGAGAAATGTTAAACTAGGGCTATGAGATAAACTTACAAACAATCATCAAGAATAAGCAAGGAAATGCACCTTATGTCACCCTTGAGCATGAGTTATTACAATTATCCTTAGCGTCAGCGTAGCATGTGAAAAATCAAACTATAGAACATCATCAATTCATCCTTCAATAAAGTTGTGTCAATTCTCGCTAGCTCATTCGGTTAAGGTGTGGGTCTTGTCAACAGGGCGACTCGATTTCAATTCCCCTTAGGGGTGAACTAGTTGGGAGGAGACACCCAAAAATCCAACCATCATAAAGTTTGTGTGGCCCAATCCAAGTGAAATGCCCGTGTGATTTTGACATCTTAGATGCCTATGGGTTGCATTTATTAACCAATGGTTCTTTGCTACCGGCCCTAAGTGATAGGAAATTGAATAAAAAAAAATCATCCTTCAATAAAAAATACATCCAAGAGAGAGGTACGTGTAGCTTCAAAGGATCCAATATACAAAGAGAAAAAGAAAAGAGCTCATATTTGAACCCTTGTTCATGTTTTACAAATGAGGTGAGGTTTCCTATTTATATGAGACAACCCTCAACCTTTTACAAATTCAAGGCTATGAAGTCAACGACAATTTATAATATTTTAAGTTTGTACATCCACAACCTGGGGACTTGCCAACACCTGAATAGGGGTATTTATCCCCCAAATCAACACTCTAGATAATATAACCCCAAAAACTTGTCCTTTACACAATAAAAAGAAACCCATATCTCTGGTACATCTAGAAGGAATGCTTTAAATTCTCTTAGGCATAATAGGCTACAAATTCAATAGCTTGTACATTCTTCTACAGGAAGTTCATTGCCAATGTCATTGAATATGTCGATAGAAATTTCAGTGTTACACTCAACATCAACATTTCTTCCTCCAACATCATCAACTTCACTGGGATCTTCATTATTAACACCTGCATGGTTAAACAAATAAAAAATAAAATCAATTGTGTCCATGGATGCATATTGCATGACCATTTCTTCTTCGTCATCAACTTCATCCACTTGTACAATGGGATTCAATTTGTCCTCGTTAAAATAGATTGCTTTAAGATTATTTTCTTCAACATCTTCAAATCCGCAATCAACATTACTAGATTCACAGGACCATTGGATACAACACTACCTACTTCATGTACTTCTTCAAGTTGATCATCACCATCCACATGCTAGCCTACGTAGCAGGATAAATAGGTTTCTTCATAGGCAACTCCACAATATTGATCATCAACAATTAATCTTGTTGGTTTCTCCAAAGTACAAACTGCTATAAAGATGGTTCTACTTGATCATCTTCCACATGAAAGGGATTATTGTGGGATTCACCTTCTCCACTCTACATATTCTTTGTTTTGTTGACATAGACATCACGTTTTTATATTTCTTCTGTTCTCTCAGCATCTACAGAGTCTAACATGACTTTTACAAGTTTTGTTTCTACTAGAGATAATAAAAATGCTTCTTTATCTTCTCTTCCTTCAACATCATCCATTGTAATATAAAAACATTGGGATCCATCATCCTCATGTTCATGATCTCCCTCACACAGAAGGGGTTCTTCAAACTTCTTATTTGTAAGCACAATTGCCACAAGGTCTTCATATACTTCATCATCCACTAGCGTAGTTACATAGTGGGATTCACAACAAACATGGTTGTCATTTGCTTCCACATTAGAATTCTCTACTGAATCCACAACCGACATTTGACTCGCCCTTACACTAAACTCCATATTCATACTTTCCAACACTTATCTAGCAATGGTGGTTTTAGCAACTGCATGAATCATACTGTCATCCATCGCTTATTTGATGCAAAGTAAAGCTGAGGCATCCCTAGCCTCATATCACGGGTCTTCATAATCATTCAGAAAAAAATTCCATAAACCTTAATGATGAAGGAATGCTTGCATATTGACAAACCAAACATCAAAATTCTTACTAGTGAAATGTGGGGTGATCCATGATCTATGGTCTATTATGTACCTATCACTTCAACTTGGAATCTATCAACTTCATGGTTTTTGGGTTCGTTTGCTACAACTGGAACCTCTACATATACCTATACAAAATACTCTTCTTCAACTCTTATGTTTCTTGTTTTGATTTCCTTGAGTCTTCACTGCTAGCCCATCTCTCCTCACAACACACTACCACACATTAGCTCACACATTAACCAAGTGGTTGGACACAATACCTTATCCTCTTCAAGAATGAAACACACAACCCTTATACCAGGGTCCTCTCTTTTTCACTCACGAATAACAAATACGTTGATATTCTGTTCAACTTCTAAAAACACAAGAAAAAATATAGGACTTTAGATAACACCACACTACTCAACAGGCTACAACCTACTCAAACTTCATCCACAGCTTCAAATCACCAAACTAGTTCACTCAACTTGGTCAAGAGGAATTCTAGTAACCACATGCAGGATACAACTCCACACTAGGATCAACTTAGAATTCCAACAACTAGTGGGATCACAAATAGCCTCACATGCACAATAGATAGACACCAACAAACAACAACACAAATCTCACGGCATCTAAACACACTAAGAGACTTCAACTCAAAAACACCAAACATACTTCCAACTACAACACTAATAACACAATGTCAGACAACAAACAACCTTCATGCTAAACGCCTGTTAAACACTTCCAGATGTAAATCCTCCTTTCTCACAACTGAAGCATTGTTGACACATCCTACACTGAGTTGACTCAACTTCTCAATTGGTGTACACCTAGCTATAGGATAACCAAGCTCAACATGTTGTTAAGACACAACTGACTCAAAAACAAACCAAGGATTAAGCCTACAAAACTTTGATAGTATGGAAACTCATTCAACACTCATAGCCTTTAGTTCATACAAATATACCAATGGAGAAAAAATCTCCTTTCAACCTAATTGGTTGGATAGACTCTTTCTACAGGATGGAGCATAAGAAACCATTTCAGGAGAAACCATGGAGAACGTTGATCATTTCTTCCTATGTTTTTTAGTAATGAACTCCGTTTGTATGAGTTTTGGAGATTATGGGACGAGCTATGAAGGCTTTCTAGATTAGCAAGATCATTTCTTCGGAGGCTTCCAGTCAAAAACAAAACAAAAGGATCTCATCTTCCCCATTACATGTTCATGTTACACCATTAAATTCATACATTGGTGGAACAGGGATGAAGTTTGAAGCTTGGAAGTAGCAATGTTGTGTTTCTTTTCAGGTCTGAGGCGCTTGTTTCTTGCGATCTATAATTGGGTGGTTTTCATAGGCTAGTGAGGACGTTTTTCCTACTATTCATGAATACTGAATTGACCATTTTTATATGAAATCCATCCTCCTCTTAGTTTGATGAGTTTCATCTAGATTGGGTTTACATGGTCAAAACTTGGATGACCGACATTGTTTGTATGACAGGGTGCAAGTTTTGTATTTCACTATAAATACATTGAGAGAGTCTAGCTCTCCACAAGTAGGGAGAACCACTAGTAGGGAGGTCTCTTCGAGTAATGGAAATCTCTTCCAACTTCGAGGAGGAGGAAATTAATATTAGGAGGTGCTCCTTGAACAAACCACGCTAAGGATCACATTGTAATAAAATTAGATGGATGAGCTTAAAGTTTGTTAAGTTTTAAGGGTTGATGCACAATCATGGACTCCTTTAATGACACTTTAGATGCCACATAACACTGAAAAACCATGGAACCCCTGACTTTAGGTGACAATTAGGGGTACTTCCCTAACGACTTTGAAGATGAAGTAAAAAGTCAAAAGATAGGTAACTGAATCAGCTTTCATAATATATAACATTTATCTATAAAAAAATTGTGTAAATGATTATAAAATTAGTTTTTGTTAAATTGGGTTTTCAATTTTTTAGCACATCATAACATATATATTTGTGTGGGTGCAACACTTATTGAGGTAAATGATGTCAGTTTTGGATAAAATCTTGTAGAAATATAAAGGACATATGGGCCTAGTGCAACACTATTTATTAAAAAAATTTCATGAATTATTTTTTTTATTATTAATTATTGAAGTCAGAAAGCCTTGAAATGAAAATGTTATGTGCGGGTGCAACACTTTAGGGGCAAAATTTCATGAAAACCTTGATTTCTATATATAGGATTGTAGAGATCAATCTCCTCTAGTGCACCATATAGTTTTCTTGGGAAATGGTGAAGGCAATCAAAAGTTATATAAAAACCAATCGATGTATCTATTTTCAAAAACCAATCGATGTGTGTCATTTAGAAAAATAATAATAAATAAATAAAACATACATTTTTAGGAAAAAAGTTACATATTCAAAATCGTTAGATCGTACTCTACAATATTCTATATTTTCATAAAAAAAAATTGTGTTTGTCATAGCAAAACATGCCATTAAAATTGAGCACATTGATAGAGTTCTAAAATACAGGCAATAGCCCTGGTTTATTTGTTCTAGCCAATAGGTTCGGTAGTCCGAAGCTATTTCCAAACATCATGCCAAGCCTTGTTCCCTTCGAGTTTTTAAATTTAAAAAAAATGCATATGCATTATAACGCATATGCGTTTTATCCTTGTTCATATTGCATATGCGATATAACGCATATGTGTTTAATATTTAGTAGCTTGGTACAAGAGTAAAAATGTGTTTACCAAGTTAGTGGATAAGCTTTGGGAGAAACCCCATCTAAAAGAAAAGTATCATGGTAATTATTGGCCCCTCCAAAGAAATTTAGTGCAAGTGTGGCAAAAGGACTACGCTAGGCTAAACTTTGTGAATGGTTGTGGATAATGAGGTCAGATTATTGGAGGTTCAAGGGCTAGTCCAAAGGAGGTATTAGGTTGATGAGGTTACCAAGTTAGGATGCCTTTCTTGTTGCCTCTACATGATCAACCTCAATGGGAGGAACATGGTAAACAAAAACTGTAGGCTCTGTATATGGACATGTCAATTTAAAAAAAAAATTACATATACATTGGTCTTGGAACACCATACACTTTCTCCCTCTATAGGCAACCTCCCCCATTTGTCTATCTAACACACCCACATACCCTCTCTCCATCCCTCTTTATCTAACCGTTGTTATTTCTCTCCTTCACCACCCATCTACCTCTATAACCATCCCTCATCCCTCTCTCTCTCTCCCCCTTCCCTCTCTCTCCCTTCTCACTTCTCCCCTCCCTCCCTCTCCTTCTACCTCCATGTGTTCCATCCTCTCACTCACTCCATACCTCACTTTCTCCCCCTACCTCCTCTCTCCACCCCCTTCTCTCTCTCCCCATAATTCCTTCTCTCTCTTCCTCTCTCCCCCACTCTCCCCCTCTCTATCTAAATCCCCCCTCTTTCCTTATCTAGACACTCCCCCTTGAACAAACTTACACACCACTTGGTCTTGAAAACCACACCCCCTCTGCCTGTATAACCAAACTTCCCCCCTTTATCTCTCTCACACACATTCGCACACCCTCTCTCCATCACTATCTCTCTGCCTCTATGACTGTCCTTCAACCATCTCTCTCTCCCCTTTTCCTCTCTCTCTCTCTCTCTCTCTCACCCCCTCTCTGCCTAAATCCCCCCTCAAACAAACTTACACACCTCTTGGTATTGGAACACCACACCCCCTCTCCCTCTATAACCATTCTTCCCCCTTTCTCTCTCACACATACATCCACACACCCTCTAAAACAATTCCTTTGTTTCCCCTCCCTCCGGCCAAAACCCTTTCTCTCTCCCCCCCTCCCTCCCTCCTCTCCTTCTACCTCCATGTGTTCCATACTATCACTCACTCCATCCCTCACTTTCTCCCTCTACCTCCTTGCTCCACCTTCAAGCCTTCATTCCTCCTTCATCTCTCCATCTTTCTCTCCAATCCTTTATATCCATCTTTCTCTCTCTCTCTCTCTCTCTCTTTCTCTCCCTCTCTCTCTCTCTCTCACACACACACACACACAAAATCCCTCATCTCCATTCCTCAGTGTAACCATCCTTGACCATCCTTCATTTCCCTAAATCCCTACTCTCTCATTGTCATTATCCCACTCTCTCACCCTCTAACCATCCCTCCATCCATCATTCTCTCTCTCTCTCTCTCTCTCTCTCTCTCTCTCTTTGACTCTCCCCCTCTCACTCTTTAACCACCCCCCATTTGTCTCTCTCACTCACTCACTCTATACCTCTCTCTATATCACCACTCCATCCATCCCTCTCCTCCCTCTCACTCTTTAACGATCCCCCCCCATTTGTCCCTCCATCCATTATGCTATATCTTTCCTCCAACCATTATCCTATATCTTTCTTGCATCCAATCATCCCTCCCACCCTCCCTCCCCACTATCTCCCCCCCCCCCCCACCCTCCCTCCCACTTATATTTATTCCCCTCCCACCAGTCACTTCCCTTTATATTTCTCCTCCCTTCAGTCCCCCCTCATATCTCTCCCCTACCCATCCCTCCCTTCCCCTTATATTTCTCCTCGCTTCATCCCTCCCATATTTGTCCCCTACCCATCCCTCCCTCCCATGATTCCCTATACACCTTCCTCTCCCTCCTTTGACTCCCCCCACCCCTCTTTTAGCTTAATCAATGTAATGTTGGGCCATGAGCCACCCCATAGACCGTTTGGATGGAATCTTGGGAGTCTAAATAGTATTATAAGGGGATAAGAATGCCATTATAAGGTTTTGGATGGGAGGGATGGGTCTTTGGACATTGACCATAGTCATGGAAGAAATGACAGTGAGCCTCTAAATCAACACACATGCCTTATAGATGGAATATTTTTCCTCTAGTGGGATATAGGTGTCATTATGAGGTTTTATGCACTAAGGATGGGTCTCAGGGTCTTAACCATGGTAATGGGACAAAAGTGTAACAGAAACAAGTCTTAAACCACTACACATGCCCTTTAAAGGGGATATTTAGCCTTAATATGGGATATATGTGCCATTAGACTATTTTATGCATTGAAGATTGTTCTCGAGGCATTGACCATGGTCATATAGGAACCATTATGAATATTTCCAAACAAGAGATAGTTCTGAAGACACTACCATGGCCCAAGGATAAATCCAATCTTCTAGGGATTAAATGATGTTTTTATGGTTCATGGACAAATGACAAGGTCCCAGACTACGAGAAGCCCTATAAATGGAGTCTAAATGGGATAAGGATGTCATTATAAGGTTTGGGACTTTGATCATGGTCATGGAAGAAAAGGTAGGGTCTTAGGACCTAAATGAATCTTTTATGGCTCATGAGCTATAAATGAGTCCTTTAATCACCACACATGCCTTCTAGATGGGATATTTGGCCTCTAGGTTGGGTATGGGTTCCATTATGAAGTTATGTGCACTCAGGATAGGTCTCAAGGTCTTAACCATGGGTATGGATTCCATTATAAGGTTAAATGAGGTTTCAATATTTGATATGCACTAAATCGCATATGCGATATAGTGATCACGTTATACAAATTGGCGTTTGGTAAAAAGCGTAGAATGCATATCGCATATGCGATATAACGCATATGCATTAAAACAGACATGCATTATATTGCATATGCAATATGGGTTTTATAAAAAATCTTGGGTTGCGGGCCGTGGGACAGTTTTAATGTGGCAAAAGACAGAATTCTTGTGAACCCGCGGATAGCGTACTGTTCAACTTGCCATTTAATCATTTATTACACAAATACATAGGTTTTGTACAAGTTTGGGTGGATTTCAATGGGGAATGTATGTAATAAAGGTTGGAAGTCAGCGAGGAAGGTGCTTACACCCAAAGAAGCTGAAAATAAAAAAGAAAAGAAGAGGGAAGATTCAAGAAATCGTTGGAATTCATTGGATGAGAAAATACTTCCCATTCCCACTCAATAGATACCTGACGTAGAGGCTGAGGAAGATATTGCAACATTAATGCAAGTTGGTTATAGACAAGATGATAATCTTGGTCCATTATTAAGCAGACAATCTTGTGAAGAGTTCAATCATTATGTTCCTGACGATGCAAATGTGACTCCGCAACAACCATGCCCTGTGGTTCAATCTCCTAATCGAAGTTATCAACCTGTAGTGGATGTAAACGTCACTCCAACATTTCAAAAGGAAAGAAATATCGCATCAAAACGAAAGAGAACTCCTAAATGCATACAAGTGGACGAGAATGAATTGACTTCCATGGAACGTAAGGTGGCTAAATGCACTATCATTCGTCATTGTTCTCAAATAATGAAACAATATTTTGATAAAAAATATAAAGCCGGTAAATGCCAATTGTTTTTAGCTTTGATCAAATCTAGAAGTATGGCAACTATCAGAAGAAAGTTAGGCATAAGAACATTGAAGAATACAAAATCAAGTAATCACATTGTTAAATCTCTTGCTACTGCATTCACATTGATTGGTAAAAAAACTTGTTCACAGGACTGTAATGTGGCTCACCGCGTATTGGCTAAATCAATTGTATGTAGATCCACAAGACAACGTCGTTTACTTAAATGCACATCACAAATTATGCATTTACATCCAAATACACTTAAAAAATATTCAGTAAGAAGAGACAGCCTTGATGTAGAGGGACAAATGGAAACATTATGGGCATTTAGCGGTAGGTTGCCTCGCAAAGATATGAAGTTAGTCAAAGCAGTGAAGGGACTAGTGCACACTTTTTGGCACGATAACACTAGGCCTTCTTCTAACACAAAGGATGTGTTAAAACGCTGTAGGGGTTCTATGAACAATGAACCTCATGTTAAATATTATCTTGACATGACACAAACTCAATTTTTTGAGATGTTTAAAGTTTCCCACATAGAGATAAGGCTCAGGAAAAGATCTTTTGAAAAGTGCAAGCTTTGGTTTGTTAGAATCAATACCATCCGCAACACTTGTTGTTCTAGATACCACATAGAGTTTGATCTATATTATCATACATTTGCACATATACATTGTTTTTTGCATCCTCACCATGTACAAGAATGCTCAAGTACAGTACCGCCAATGTCATCTAGAGATTTCTTCCATAGCATAATGTGTCCAAGGCAATATGGGCAGACACATTACTTAAAACAATGTGTAGAGGGTTCTTGTAACAATTGTGGTGGGCTATCATTATGGTCTGATTGCATCCATGAGAGTGAATATCAAGCATTTGGGAATGCAATTGTCGAGAAGCAAAACTATCAGTATGAGACATATCAGCTACATGATGGGAAAGAAAGCAGGAAGATTAAATTGGTGACTTCAAAGGTGACAATCTAAGCGAATAATATTCATTTAACTGAGTGTACATTGTTTATGTTGTTTTATAGCATTGTTAAATATTGACATATTAATATTCATGTAAATATTTTTATGTTGTTTTATAACATTGTTTATTTTTTCCCACCAGGTGCAAGTATGTGATTTTCTTTAAGAGTTTCATGGAAAGATCCAATAGTACATTAAGCACGTCGATATGGCACGGTGGCAAGATGAACAATTTAGAATATTCCGGGACACCTTCCCTCTTGGAACAATACTATGATCACATATCAGATCTCATTTAAGAAGGTACAAAAAAGTAAATTAGTAGTACCTAAATCACTACAAGCCTTTACATTGAAAGAAATTTTATTTATGCTACATGCAAGACCCTATTTAATAAATGTATTTTCTCTCTGATACACTTGATTTGGAAGAGAATGATAAATCTGAAATTAATGACGTGCATATTGATGATTATCTAAGTTCATCAGTCAATGTTGATTTAGGATCTAATCCTATTAATTCCACTCAAAATAATGAAATTGTTGTGCATACACAAGATTGGGATTTTGTGATACACAGTTTCTGGAACAAAAGAATAAGGTTTGCAATTCAAATCTTATATTAAGTAATGATCCTAGAACTCTTGTTATAGATGATGCAGTGGAATTAAAGATTTTGGACCCTGCAATTGAATGTGCTAATGATGATTCTATTATTGATATTACATTATCCTCTTCTCATGATCAATCAGGTTCCCTCATTCAAAATTCATTATTAGATCAGATTTTTTACTAATTATGTTTCTCTTGAAGCAATTAATGAAAGCTATTTTATCACTAGAGAAGCATTTAATTTTTTTTTTGCATTCTAAAACTTATTTCTCTTTGTATCCAGATATTTTTTCTGATCAAATATTACATTTGTATGTTAATAATTTTCAAATAGATATTATGTTATGGTCATATTTTGATGGGATACAAAGTAAGTCTTTTAAGAATGAGGGACATATTTATGTTCAATCTAGTTTATCTCTAAATTGCGATGAAAAGGACAATAATATTATTACTACCATTACTCCTGTAATAGATGCATCTTCATCTATTTCATCTCATATCATTAAGGATTATGATTCAGTCTATAATATGGAAAGGGATACAATATTTTCTCATGTTGTATTAGATATTGGTCTATTTCATTGCAACATGATGACCACATCTGGATCTAATGTCATTAATTTTAAGCTTCAAATTGAAGGACAAAATGAGATATTTGATTTTAAGATGACACCAAATTGTCATTTTGTTCTCTTCCAATTTATTAATGATGATATTGTTTTGAAGAATTCATTCTCCACTGAATCCCTTTCACATTTTTTTAATCATATTCCTGATAAGATTCATTTCAGTTATGATCTTCATGAGATATGAGTTCCCTTTATGAACGCATTACAAACATCATGTCACTTCCAACATGATTTTTATGATTTTTTTTTTTTGGTTGGTTGGAAGAATCATTTATCAAAAAGTTTCCATGTCACCCTTCATTCTTTGTACATATAAGAAAATTGATTTGATTTGTCCTTAGTTTCCATTTGGAGTATAATGATTTCCAATGCTAATATATAACTTGTTATATTTTGCAGGTTTCAAGTTACATAAATGGTTACATTGAAAATATGACTACTTAGTTTGGTGACATTCAACAAGTAGGATTTAAGGATAAGTTAGTTAATTTTGGTTTAACTTTTTGTTAATAAAGCAATTGTGATGATATATCAATTTCAAAACTGAAATCAAGGCTTCATCGAAGGCATTTAGGAAAGTATTTTTATCTTCTTTTACTTTTCATTATTCATGCTCTTGTTTATCATTGGATTTACTTTAAAACATTCATGTTCAAGTTATATCTTCATTTTCTAAACTATAATGACTTTATCATGAAATGTTTTGAGACAACATTTTCATAAAAGTGCATAAATTTTCATTCTTTCTTGATATGAAATGGAATACAAGAGCCTTCTTAATTTCATAACTGCACATTTTAATTTGGTTTAATCTTTAGGCTTCTTTATTTGTTTTCAATGAAAACCCTGATTGAATCTAATGTCTCATGACTTATTAAAACAAGATTTTTTAGTCACTAATTGTTATTTTAGTAACTAATATAGTTGTGAGATTTTGATTTACTTTTGGTTCGAGTTGTATATATATGTTTGATTTTATCATTCCCACATTTTCTTTTCTTGCTAGTTTGTTATAAGTTTTTCATGATTTTCACTTTTAGAGTAATAAAAGAGCTTATCATTCTCTTGCAGTCTTGAAACCTTATTTATAAAAGAAATCTTTATAAATGTTTTTTGCTTGCTGGAAATCAAATGTTTCGATTAGTTAATCCCTGATTGTGAAAAATCAATAATAGACTATGCTGATAATTCTATTTGAATCTTTCCATCATTATCCTTAGAAATTTATCTTTAACTCAACATAAAAGTTTGAATTTAGTTACTTTTAAGGGATCAATTTCAAGAAAGAAGTCTAAATCTGTAAATATTAGTAAATCTATAGATTTCTTACGCCATCCTTACTCTTAAGGAGTATAGTCGCTTCCCCACCCATTAAATAATATCTTATGAGATTAACATTAAACATTGCCCAATGCCTTTCTTTAACATCTCTCGGAGTGAGCTGGGAAACAGGAGGTCTTCTCATTAGCCGATCTATTCATGATCATGCCTTCTTATGGAATGACTTGATCAAAATATGGTCACCAAGCCAGGATACTGATTTGTAGCCACACAAACGGTTGCAAGATGGGGGGTCTCATCACGAGCCATCCCGCTCATTATCTATAAGTTGGTGTGAATGACGTTGTCATAACCTGATCACCAAGTCAGGATAGTGGTTTCCAGTTTCTTTCCAAGGATGCAAATCTTTAACAAGGATTGATCAGCTTTCTATATTTAATTAGTGGATGGGATAAAAGCAGCTTATTGGGTTAAAAGGAATCCCTGTCGCGGCTATAGACACCGGCTAGCTGTAGGGTTCTGCCTGTGGTATTGGAGTCATTTCTTAACACTATGTCTTATATGATTAGCTTGATCTCCCAAGGTTAATTCCCGGTAAAGTTCTTGATTCTTACATCTTGTGAATAATTTATTTTGAAAATTGAGTTTATCTTTAAAAAAGTCTTTGGGTAATGATGGGAATGATTTGAATGTTTTAGAAGCTTTGAATCTTGACCAATACTATATCATTTAGTGATAATGCTATTCAGATTATTTGAAATTTAGCATTAGAAGGCATTTCATTTTTATTTCTTGTAAATATCAGGTTTTGGTTTCTACCTTTAAGATCCTTCACCCATGCTTTTGGTTTGCCCATTTGCCAAGCTTTTGATTAATGTTTCCAAGTGTTTTGGTCCGGAGAAAGCTAAAATTCTGAATATTTTTTTGTCTGCTTTCGCCAACCCAAAACGCGACATTTTGGGAACCCAAAACCCGCAACCCGATAGGTGCAGGTTGCGGAATTGTTGTTTTTAGTTTTCGGTTTTTGGTAAACCTAAAACCCTCAACCCGACAGTTGTGGGTTGCGGGTTTTATTGTTAATAAATTTGGGAAATCTCCATCTCGAAACCCGCAACCCGAAATCCACAATTGCGGATTTTGGATTGTGGGAACTTGTTTTTTTTAAGAATTATGTTGCGTGTTCCCGCAACCCGAAAATGTCGAGTTGCGGGATGCGGGAACAACTTTTTATTTTTGTGATTGCTTCCGTTTGTGAAACCTGCAACCCGCAAGTTTTGGGTTGCGGCTTTCGGGAATCACGACTAAACATTGTGAGCAAGAACTCGACCCCGTATCCTCAAGATTCAATCGTAACCATCGATTTGTCTTAATCCTGTGGATGAGATTACACTGTGTAATTTGAGTAATTATTTGGATTCTTTCCATTTTTACGTATTTGATTTTGATTCATTTGAGTTGATGTTTATCATTTGATTTGGTTCCATGATCTTGGTGGTTAATTTATTATGTTGTTCCTCACATGCCCCACCTACATTTGGTCTTCACTGCAAAAAATGATTATTCGACATGATGGCTCGTTGATTACCTTCATTTTGGGATTTTGATTAATATTATGGTTTCTTATCTTATGATTTTGGATATTGCATTAGTATGATATTTAAGCTTCATGGAGTTTTATTTAACTTTTGCATACCTAGAATCATAATGTAAATATTGTAAATAATCTTAGTCTTTGGGTTTGTCTGCTTATGTTAGTTTAATATTTTTTTTTAATCTTTAAATTAAGCTTATTGGAATCTTTCAAATATTCACGGCCATGCTTTGACTTTCATTAATTTAATTTGTGTATTTTATTAAATCCATATATTAAACTTATATACAATTTGATGTTATGAGAATTAAAAGAACACATGTTTTAGTTTGTTGGAGTTCTAATTTCCCTAATTTCTATGAGATTTGGTTTTATGATTATTTGGAAATTAGTGGGATTAGAATTCAACATTCATGAATGTAAAGTAGTTTGATCATGGATAAGTCATTCATTCTCAATAAGTTAGTTTGATTTTGAAAATATAACTTCTATCTTTTCATTTTGCAATTTAGGAGAATTTACATTTAATTATTGTGCCAAAATGAAACATTATTATTATTTTCTTGCTTTTCCATTCCTGGAAAATGATAATGTTAGAAACCTATTTATGGAATTCATTAACTCTCCTATATTATAGGAGTGATTATTTCCCTATATAAGAAACTTGTTTTCTAGCAATCATTTTCTTAAGAATAGAATTGTAAATAGTTCTTTTTATTTATTTTTACTTCTAGGCTTAGGGTTTCCTCATATTGGATTTTCGCTCACATTGTAAATATTTCTAGATTTTCTTAATCTTCTATCCATTGTTATGTCCTTTCTTCATTCAACATTAAAAAGGAAAAATTTAAAATTTAAAAAATTTTGCATTTTCCAAGCTTTTCTAATCATTTTCATACATTTTATGCCTTTAAATTTCGTCAACCTGAAATCCGCAACCCACAACCCGAAATTTCAGGATTCGGGATGCCGAAAATTTGGTTTTAATTTTTGCATTTTTGACATTCCCGCAACTCGCAACCCAAAATTTCGGGATGCGAACCACCTTTTTACTTTTTTTACTATATCATTCCTACAACTAGCGGGTTGTGGGAGTCACTTTCCACATTTTCAATCCCACATTATTCCGGACCCTAAGTTTTTTTTAGGTTATAATTTTATTTAATTTCGGGTCCATAATTTTCGGTAACTTAATTTTTTCACTTGGGTTCTTAATATGGTTTTAATTTTGGTTTTCCGGATTTTGATTTGTTTAAGTGATTTTTCAAATTCAAATTGTTCCTCCCGATATGTAATTTCTGATTTTGCTGGGAAAATGGATTTTTCTTTTTTGCTTTTGTTTTATTCATTTGGAAAATAATTAATCAAAATAATGGATTTTTAATTATTAAATTAATGGCTACAATTCATTCCAAAATGAAATCAATGGCTACTAAGTGTTATCTTCCAAGAGCAATATCTTGATATTTATAAGTCCAATTCAAGCTCGTGATAAATCGTTGGAAAGCTGGAAGGGTAAGGAATGATTTGAGAAGATTATTTCTTGCAAATGAATAACTTAACCACCCCAAAAATCTACATGAACAATCAATTTCGGATTTGCATAAGATTTATTTATTTTCATTATTTGATTTGCAAATGAATTGTTATTTGTTTTAGATTTCTGTTATTAGATGAATGATATTTTAATTTATGTTTTGAATTGTACAGGTATGGATTTCGATTTGGAGAAATTAAGATGAAGAACTACATCCCAAGTTTGGAATGATAAGAAACGTGCCAAGTGGAAAGCAATGATTTTTTGGACGCAATTTCGGGAGTGATGAAGATGAATCTGGAAAATCCGAGACATGGGTTTTGTGCAGAAGGTGCCCAATTAGTTTGTGAATGGGAAGAATCCTCAAAAAGTTCTTCATTTGGGAGATACGACTGGTTCTTTAAAACAAATTTTCCTAGATTTATCTCATGGATGGATTTGGCAAATGAAACAACTCAGCTAGTTAGCTTAGGAATTTGGGGATTGGTTCTTACCTTTTTTTGTAATTTTCTCTATATAAATACCTACCTTCAATGATATTGAGGGAGGGGAGAGTGCTCAACAGAGCTGGAAAGATTTCTCTTTCAGAACTGAGGACATGTTGCCAAGGTTGGTAATTTTGCAGTTGTAAGTCAGCACAAGAATGGACTGGAGATACTCTATTAAGCAGAGCTTTTTGTAATTTTTGTACAAGACCTCTTCATACAGTAAAGTTATCCTTTAATCTATCTTCTGTTGTTCCTCAAATTTTTTTGAGAATTTCTGATTGATGCTTCAAATTATCATCTATTATTTATCTGATATTTCACTAAACATTTGTTAATGCACAAATCTGTTGTATCGATTTCTCTATATAAATGGTTTATGTTTCAAAGTACTTCATTGAGTATTTTCCATACAAGTACTTTCATGTTTTATTTCTGCAAATGATTCGGTGCATATAAATTTATATAATCAATGTTAATTTTTAAATTAGCAGAGTGATTACACCCTAGATCTTGAATGAGCCTAAATACTTGAAGGATTGGCATTTAATTTTCATTAACTGATAATAATCAAAGTTAACAAGTAATACATCTAAAGACATTTATATTTAAGTTGTTCAATTACTTGTTTAATCATATCTCAAGACCAATCTGCATATAAACAAGCTTTCATTTTAGAATAGGAATGACTTAGACTAGTTTCCCTTTTCTGAAATAGGTTAGGTTAGCTTTGCATTACCATATCCACACCTTGGTTTTCCTTGACTGGAAAACTGATCTTATAGGTCAACTCACCTACTCCTAGAGTGCCAGCGGAGTTCTAATATCCATGGAGGATCACCATACCAAACAGGTTGGGGATAGAATTGTCCTTGTGCAAGGTCTTTTGAAGCCTTTCAACTTGGGTTTTCTTCCTCTGTTGAGTGTCTTGGAACATTCCAGCATCTTTTGCATCTAACCTGCACAACCGAGGCATCAACACATATCAATCACAAGAAGCAATCACAAGAGACAATAGACACATAGAGTTTCCTTGGGGAAAACGATAAATGGTGAAAATCCCAAATAAATTTCTCAGAGATAGATAGAGCAATGATACGAAACCCAAGCATAAGAGATAGTCTCCTAGAAGCAGCTTCTCATCCTCCACTAGTGCGTCAGTCTCTAATGAGTGTATATGTGAGAAAGTGAATGATCAAATAGAGTGCCTCCTGCACTCTATTTATACTTGACCTGACTTTCCTAATAACCTTACTAGGTTGGCCTCAACTTAACTACTTAACATAATGCTGACAGGGCCAACACCCAATAGGGTCTCTAACAACCCTTTAACTGGCATGACTTATACAGTGCTGACCCCATCAAGGTGGTCTAATAACCCATCAAGTATAAGTTACGACACTTACAATATAAATGACGACACTTCCGTATAGAGGAATAATAACATCTCTATAGGAATACAATATACATATGTGAAATAATTTCCGAAGTTACAAATACATTAACACTCCCTCTTAACTAGGAAAGTATTTCACGACACAAATCTACTAGCACAAGTCTTCTTCTCTAGATCATCACCACTGTATCATCGTCATTGGATCATCATCATCATCATTGCTACTGTTATCTCTCAATCAATCTCCAATCTACTCATTATAGGAAGTTCGACAGAGCCATCCCTTTTTCATACTAGATGTAGGGCCTCCACCTATAGGTCTTCATCATCTATAGAGCCAACCCTTTTTCATACTAGATGTAGGGCCTCAACCTGCAGGTCTTCATCATCTACGGAGCCAGCCCTTTTTCATGTTGGATGTATCAACATCTATAGAGCCAACCCTTTTTCATGCTGGATGTAGGCCTAGCATCCATGTAGGTCTTCATCACTTCTGCGAGCAAGTCATCAAGTAGGTACACCTCAGGACTGATTACACTGCCTCTGTAAAACCTGCAAGATCTCCCAGGACTGATTACACTGCCTCTGCAAAACTTGTGTACCCTACTATCACATCATCGTCTTCAGATCACCTCATCGTCCACGGAGCACAACCCAGATGCACATCACACAACACTTACACTCACCGGCATGGGAGGACAGACTTCAACCATCCCTAAAAGGATCAGCACTTATATCTATGCCATGGGAAGGCACACTTCAACCATGCGAGAATGGCATCGCACTTATATCCATAGCCATGGGAAGACACACTTCAACCATATTAGGAATGGCACAACACTTATATCGCAACGATGGGAATACACACTTCAACCATGCTCGAATCGCACAACACTTATATCACAGCCATGGGAAGACACACTTCAACCATGCTCGAATGGCACAACACTTATATCGCAGCCATGGGAAGACACACTTCAACCATGCTTGAATGGCACAGCTCTTACATCAACGACCATGGGAAGACACACTTCAACCATGTCGAAATGGCCCCAGCCCTTATATCTGTACCATGGGAGGACACACCTACCACCATGTGAGAATGGCTCATGTGCATCTGTGTCTCCAGACTCATCACTTCCCCTTGGAAGGAATCTCGATCTGAAGTACACCAAGATTCTCTATGAAGTACTCAAACTTCACTCTAGCGAATGGCTCGGTCAACATATCGGCTATCTTCTCATCTGTTATAACATACAGGAGCTTCACTACTCCTTTTTGCACCATATCGCTGATATAGTGGAACTTGATCTCAATGTGCTTTGACTTTTCATGGAACACCGGGTTCTCTGACAACTTCACACAACTCTAGTTGTCGCAATATATACAAGTAGCACTCAACTAGAGATCAAACAAATCAGACAGTAGCTTCCTAAGCCATACTGCCACAAAACTAGTCGAACAAGCTGCGACATACTCTACTTCAGCTATACTCAATGCCACACAGGACTGCTTCCTGCTAAACCAAGAGATCATACTTGATCCCATACCGAAGCAGCACCCAGAAGTGCTCTTTTGATCAATGGCACTGCCTTCCCACTCTGAATCAACATAACCCTCTAGGTTAAACTTTTGATTCACACCATACTTGAGCCCATAGTCAACTGTACCCTTCAGGTACCTCAGAATATGCTTTGTAGCAATCAGGTGGACATGTCTCAGATCCGTCAGGAATTGGCTCAAGGTGTTCACAGCAAAACAAATATCTAGTCTTGTATTCGTCAGGTACATCAAGGACCCAATCATCTAATGATACATCATGACATCAACTGGATTAGATGAAGCATGACACAGAAGCTTCAGGTTCGATGCCATAGGTGTGGCCATGGACTTGCAGTCCATCATCCCAAACTGCTTCAGGATCTCTACTACATAGTTCCCTTGTCCAAGGAAGATTCCATCTGCACTCTCCCACACCTTCATGCCTAGGAAGTAGTGCATCATCCCCATGTCCTTTATCTCAAAATCGGCAGCAAGCTTCCTCTTCATGTCGAAAATCAATCTTTCCTCACCTATAACAAACAAGTCATCCACATACAATAGTAGAATCATTGGACTGCCTTCCTCAACCTTGTAGTAAAGGTTGGAATCTGCTTTACTCTTAGTAAAGCCCAAAATGGATAGAAAGCTATATATCCTACCATACCAAGTCCTAGGAGCTTACTTCAAGCCATACAAGGCTTTCTTCAACCTGCACACATATGACTCTCTGTCATGTGTCTCAAAACCAAGTGGCTTCTCCACATGCACTTCCTGCTTCACTACACCATTCAAGAAAGTTGTCTTGACATCCATCTGGTGTATCTTTCATTTCATCACTCACCTTGTATTTTTCTATGCTGCCATCTGCAGCATGCTTGATCTTGTAGATCCACTTGGAAGTCACAACATACTTCCCTTTAGTTCTTAGGACCACGTCCCAAACATCATTCCTCATGATCGACGGATCATGGAATCCTTCCATTACTTCATCTCGGATCCTTGGAACTTCAGATTCTTCAATAGATAACTTTTTTGCTGGAACAAATGTTGTATTCCTTCTTTTGTAGGTGATGGTATACGATCTTTCCTACAAGACAAGTTAAATTGCATGATTAGAAACATCTCATAGTTTTCAGAACAAATTCTTACACATAAAGAAATATGTCATATAGTCATGTAATTAATTTAGCCAATGCTTCAATACAACATTTATCCATATCCCATAACTTTCTAGATGCCTTCCAATGTCTACCAGAACATTGTTAAGAGTGTGCACAACTCCCAACATGTCAGCAAAGAGGGTTCATTCTAGATAAGTAGCACTGGAATATTGTACAGTGCCATAGGCCACTTACCCATTACATGCATATTAGTGGTATACTATTCATTAATGCAATTATTCTAATATGCATGATACACAACCTAAGTTTAGAAACATAAGTATATACATCATTGAACAGTATTATTTAAACGATCAAATATACAAGAAATGACAATTCAAATAGTTATCTTTGTTTGTTTGTTTTGTGGACTCCCTCTCAATCTTTGCTTCCTTGCGAGAATTACTGCAGTGTGCTTCCTCTTGATCTTTTCTTCTTGGATTACCTGTCCTTGAACTTATATCCATCCTCGATCACTATGCATGCTTACTAGTATCATCATTGTGTTATCCTTGAGATCTCATACATAATCATACATTCATTAGTATAATCTTAATACTATCGTAACACAATAATCTTAAACATGTATAGTTATGATCATTTCAAACACAGATAACAAGCATTAGCATTCAAAGTTTCAGGGAAGACTTCTCTTACTCATGCATGACCATATAACTCTTCTGATTTAGTCATATCATCAATCAAGGTTGTTGATGTATATGTAACTTCGAAATGTATTTCACATATATGTATATTGTATTCCTATAGAGATGTTATTATTCCTCTATACGGAAGTGTTGTCATTTATATTGTAAGTGTCTTAACTTATACTTGATGGGTTATTAGACTACCCTATTGGGGGTCGGCCATGTGGGTCAAAGGGTTATTAGACCACCCTAGAGGGGGTTGGCCCAGTCATCATTATGTTAAGTGGTTAAGTTGAGGCCGACCTAGTTGAGTAAATGTCAAGTCAAGTTAGTGTATAAACAGAGAGTGTGTCTCTCTAATTTTACACATTCTATTCTCTCACTCACACTTGAGAGAGTGGCGCACTTGTGGAGTAGGAGGCTCTACTGCTAGGAGAAGACTATCTCTTGTATTTTGGTTGTATCATTGCTCTATCTATCTCTGAGGAAGTTATTGGGGTTTTTCACCTTTATGGTTTTCCCCAAGTAAACTCTGTGTCTCTTGTGTGCCTGCATTATTGTGTCCATGATTGATATGCTATATATTTGCTGTACATGTTGTTCTCTCAATTAAGATCCTACATCAGATTGAAGTAAGTTCTGAAAATTTAACATGGTATCAGAGCTAGCCTGAAAGAAGGCATGATATGGCATGTATGACACTTGTTGCACTTACGATGCTAGGGCTTCATATAGCAAACACCAGTCATCGTAGAATTTTCACTATAAATCCATTTTGGTGAAGTTTTCAGATCTGAAACTTTTACAGGTCAAATATCAAATCCCCATGTACCTTGTGTCCAGAGGACAACCTCTCATACGTTGTACTTTGTGATTTATGAATCTGTACAACATAGGGTTTCTGCCTCTTCCAGATCTGAGTCAAAATCAGGTGACCTTGGGAAAAAGGTCGTAACTTGGGATAGGAAGCTCCAAATGACATTGCGTCAAATGTGACATGTATTACACAGAATGTACTATCTATGGAAAAAAATTTAGAGGCTGAAGGTGAACCAGTCACATGTGGCACGCCGTACAAGTTCGCTCTCCTGTATTATCCCATAAACAGGTCACGTTGCAACACTTGGCATAACTCTCTCTCAGAGAATCCAATTGAGGTCAGACCTATTGGGATGGAAAGACAATAGGTCAGTCTATCTCAAGAAAACTTTTCAGCTGTCGAAGTTGAACCAGTGACACGTGGCACTCCGTACAAGTTCACTCTCCTATATTATCCCATAAACAGGTCACGTTGCGACACTTGGCATATATCTTGCTTAGAGAATCCAATTGAGGTCAGACCTATCGAGATGGAAAGAAAATAGGTTGGGCTATCTCAAGAAAATTTTTCAGACCTTGTGGATTGAAAAGTTCGTAGTTATACCAGAAACAATCAGGTACATATTTCTGTCAAAACAGAATTATTTTTTAGCACCTCCATTCATGGCTTCCGGAATTTAGGGCTTCGGAGAAGGTTGTAATTTTTGTAATAGGAGAACATGGCTGGATGCTACTCATAAAAATCAAAATTTAGAGACCAAGATCATATTTTTTGGTTGGGCAGAAGGCCAGGCTTGATCAAACCCCAGTTCGGGACTTTGATCGGAAAGATGGAAAATTAGGGCTTCTGCAAAAATTGGAATTTTGGAAATCTGTGACCACGGCTAGAAGCTCCTTAGAAAAATCAAAGCTTAGAGCTTTGAATCAATTCTTTTCGTTGGGTGAAGCTCTCGGAAACTCAAACCCTAATTTAGGGTCCTCCTTAGTGAATCCGAAAATCTAAAAGGCATTTTCGAGGGGTGAAACTTTGCAGTTTTCAAATTCTGAATATACCAACTTGATCAAATCTTCAAGGTGCATATTTCTATCCTTTTGGAAGTTTGAAATTCAAAGTTTGAATTTTTGGGGTTTCTCTAACAAACCCTAATACAGCTCCAGATCTAGTTCATGCAAATCAAGTGGATTGGTTTAATCCTAGAAGAGGATGGATTGGTCACCTGCATAAGTGAAGAAGTTCCTGTTTCAGAGGGAGATGAGGCTAAGGCCTTCCATAAGAAGATTACAAGCAATCTTGACAGGTATGGCTTACAGGTATGTTTCATGGTTAAGTTTATCATATGTTTGTCTTCATATCATTACAGTACAATCTTGATTAATTACTAGACTTGTCGTATCACCTTAATAGAAGATATTCATTGATTAAGGTTTTGACACTTATGAATGTACTAATGCATTGTGATGTTGCATGAGGTTTATGTTGTTCGCTAACATAAAAGGTACACCAAGAAAGACAAATCATGTTCTACTTCAAGAACATATGATCATGGTGACATGAAGACAAAGATTCATCCATTGTCATGGATCACATAGAAGATCTACTTTCGAGGTATGTATAACTTGGTCCTACAATGGTTAACCTATGAGACATGCAGGTTACTAGCACAAGTCACTGAAGAGAACTAGAAGACATTATGCGGGTATGTTAGACATAACTAGCTAGCATGCTAATCCAAGTATGTTTTTTTTCCTATATCAAGCTAGAATCCTACCTTGTCTTAGGATCTTATACTGTTGTGTTGTTGATAATGATTATTGATGAAGTCATAGGTTTGAATAGTCATGGCTGTATGCATATTATGTTTCTTACCATAATTGATGATATGACTAATCAGAAGAATCATGAAGGTATAGGTTTGAGTAATCACGGGTTTATGCATTGATGATTTAACTAATAAGAAGAGTCCTAGGATCAAATAAGAATATGCATGAGTAAAAGAAGACTTCCCTGAAACCTTGAATACTAATGTTTATTATCTGTGAATGATCATGACTATACATGTTTAAGATTATTGTGTTTTGATAGTATTAATATTATACTAATAAATGTGTGATTATGTATGAGACCGCAAAGATAACACAATCATGATACTAATAAGCATGCATAATGATTAAGGATGGATGTAAGTTCAAGGACAAGTAATCCAAGAAGCAAAGATCAAGAGGGAGAACAATCCAGTTGTTCCTTCAAGAAAGCAAAGGAGCACACTTCAGTAGTTTCTGCAAGGATGCAGATATTCAGGGAGTTGACCACTTCTCACAATCCACATCAGAATGGAGTTGCAAAGATTCAGAGGGAGTCCACCTAGCAAACAAACAAAGATAAGTATTTGAATTGTCATTACTTGCATATTTTATTGTTTAAATAATATTGTTCAATAATGTATATACTGATCTTCCGAGAATTAGGTTGTGTATTATGCATATTAGAATAGTTGCATTGATGAACATTCTACTACTAATATACATGGGTAAGTGGCCTATGGCACTATACAACATTCCATTGTTACTTATCTAGAACGAAACCTCTGTGTTGACATGTTGGGAGTTGTGCACACTCTTAACAATGTTCTGGTAGAGATTGGAAGGCATCTAGAAAGTTACAGGATATGGATAAATGTTGTATTGAAGCATTGGCTAAGATAATTGCATGATTGTATGACATATTTCTTAATGTGTAAGAATTTGTTCTGAAAACAATGAGCTTTTTTCTAATCATGCAATTTAACTTGTTGTGTAGGAAAGATCATATACCATCACCTACAAAAGAAGGACTACAACATTTGTTTAGCAACAAAGTTATCTCTTGAAAATATTGAAGATATTGAAGTTCCCAGGATCTAGGAAGATTGCCATGATCGAGGAGTACCAGTCAATCATGAAGATGTTTGGGATGTAGTCCCAAGACCTGAAGGGGAGTCTGTAGTGACTTCCAAGAGGATCTACAAGATCAAGCATGCTGCAGGTGGTAGCATAGAGACTTTTTCTCTTGTAGCTAGATACACTTCCATTAGATCAGTACTTGCTTTGGCTATAGTGATGAAGTGGAAGATACACCAGATGGATTTCAAGACAGCTTTCTGTAGTTCAAGAAGAAGTGTACATGGAGCAGCCACTTGGTTCTGAGACACATGATAGGGAGTGATAAATGTGCAAAACTTGGTATGGTAGGATAGACAACTTTCTATCTAGTTTGGGCTTTACCAAGAGTAAAGCGGATTCCAACCTTCACTACAAGGTTGAGGAAGGAAATCCAGTGATAATACTATGTGGATGACCTATTTGTAATAGGTGAGGATAGTTTGATTGCCGACACGTAGATGAAGATTGTTGCCGAGTTCGAGATGAAGAACTCGGGGATGATGCACTATTTGTTTTTGGCATGGACATGTGGCAGAGTGCATATGGAATCTTCCTTGGACAAGGGAAGTATGCAGTAGAGATCCTGAAGAGGTTCGGGATGCTGGACTGCAAGGATATGGCCACACCTATGGCATCGAACCTAAAGCTTATGTGTGATGCTTCATCTGATCCGGTTGATGTCACGATGTATCGTCAGATGATTGGGTCATCTATGTATGTGACGAACACGAGACTAGATATTTGCTTTGCGGTGAACACATTGAGCCAGTTCCTGACGGATCCGAGAGATGTTCACCTAGTTTCTGTAAAGCATATTCTAAGGTACCTAAAGGGTACGGTTGATTATGGGCTCAAGTATGATGCGAATCAAAATTTTAACCTGCAAGGTTATGTTGATTTAGATTGGGCAGGCAGTGTTGCAGATAGGAAGAGCACATCTAGGTGCTGCTTTAGTATGGGATTAGGTGTGATCTCTTGGTTTAGCAGGAAGTAGACCTGCATAGCACTGAGTACATCCAAAGCAGAGTATGTTGCAATGGATGAGCAGGTTACAGATGTATTGACCAAGCCATTGGCTAGAATGTAGTTTGAGTACTTTAGAGAGAGGCTTGGTGCACTTCAGATCGAGGTTCCTTCCAAAGGGAAGTGATGAGTCTAGAAGATGCAGATGCGCATGAGATTTCCTGACATGGTTGATGTGTTCTCCCTTGGTCGTGATGTAATTGCTGAGCCATTTTTTACATGGTGGTAGATGTGTTCTCCCATGGTGAAAAAGTTAGCGCTGGAGCCTTCCCCCAATGGCGGTAGATGTGTTCTCCCATGTCGGTGGTGTAAGTGCTGCATGATGTGCATCTAGGCTGTGCTTCGTGGATGATGAGATGATCTGAAGAGGACGATGCTATGATGATCAGGAGGATCATGGATGATGAGCATCAGGACGATGCTCCAGTTACTGTTCTGTGTATGCATCATGTTGGATGCTGGATCATTTATATGTATATGTATGTATGCATCATGTTGGATGCGGGATATGATCAGTTGGATCATGTATATGTATGTACGCATCATGTTGGATGTTGGATATGATCAATTGGATCATTTATATGTATGTACACATCATGTTGGATGTTGGATATGATCAGTTGGATCACTTGTATGTATTTTTGTATATACATCATGTTGGATGCTTGGTCCATGTATCTGTATATGTATCAGGTGGATACATTGTATGATCAGGTGGATCATGTATGGTGATATGTATCATCTATTTGTATTTGTATCAGGTGGATACACTGTATGATCAGGTGGATCATGTATGATGATATGTATCAGGTAGATAGTTGGTATGTATCAGGTAGATGCATTTTATGATCAGGATGATCATGGATGAAGAGCTTTAGGATGTTGCTCCAGATGACATGCAGCAGGATGTTGCAGTGATGATGATCAGGATGATCATGTGTACTTCAGGATGATGTATGGTGAGTATCAGGTTAATACTCTGTGATCGTGGAACAGGTTGTACAGATAAGCATGTAATTTGTGCCCTGGGAGATTTGCAGATAGTCTTTCGAGGTTTCGCCTATGGCATGTAATTTGTACCCTGGGATATTTGGAAAATGCTCTTTTGAGGTTTTGCTTGGGAGGACATATAATTTGTGCCATGGGAGATCCGATAGGTTGAGCCGTGTGCTCGTAATCAGTCTTGGGATGCTCTTTCGAGGTTTTGCCATGACCACATGTAATTTGTGCCCTGGGAGATCCGATAGGTTGAGCCTTGTGCTCGTAATCAGTCCTGGGATGCTCTTTCAAGGTTTTGTGGTGACCACATGTAATTTGTGCCCTGGGAGATCTGATAGGTTGAGCCTTGTGCTCGTAATCAGTCTTGGGATTCTCTTTCGAGGTTTTGTGGTGGGGTCACATGTAATAAGTCCTGGAGATCTAGACAGGATGAAAAAGGCCTCAGATGCTCTTTAGGGTTCTTGCTAGTCAAGAGACTCTTTTAAGGTTTTGTGACGCACGTAATAAGTCCTGAGATTTCCACAGTATGGCCAGTGATGATGAAGACCTGCAGGTGGTGGGATTACATCTAGTATGAAAAAGGACTGGCTCTGTAGAACTTCCTATGACGAGTAGATTCAGAGATTGATTGAGATAGCAGCAGCAGTGACGATGATCCAGAGAAGATGACTTGTGCTAGAAGACCTGTGTCGAGAAATACCTTCCTAGCTAAGAGGGAGTGTTGATGTATATGTAACTTCAGAATGTATTTCACGTATATGTATATTGTATTCCTATAGAGATGTTATTATTCCTCTATATGGAAGTGGTTGTATTCCTATAGAGATGTTATTATTCCTCTATACGGAAGTGTTGTCATTTATATTATAAGTGTCTTAACTTATACTTGATGGGTTATTAGACCACCCTATTGGGGGTCGGCCATGTGGGTCAAAGTGTTATTAGACCACCCTAGTGGGGGTCATCCCAGTCAGCATTATGTTAAGTGGTTAAGTTGAGGCCGACCTAGTTGAGTAAAGGTCAAGTCAAGTTAGTGTATAAATAGAGAGTGTGTCTCTCTCATTTTACACATTCTATTCTCTCACTCACACTTGGGAGAGTGGCCCACTTGTGGAGGAGGAGGCTCTGCTACTAGAAGAAGACTATCTCTTGTTTTCTGGTTGTATCATTTCTCTATCTATCTCTGAGGAAGTTATTGGGGTTTTTCACCTTTATGGTTTTCCCGAAGTAAACTCTGTGTCTCTTGTGTGCTTGCATTATTGTGTCCATGATTGATATGCTATATATTTGCTGTACATGTTGTTCTCTCAGTTAAGATCCTAGATCAAATTGAAGTAAATTCTGAAAATTTAACAAAGGTAAGAGACATAAAATGCATAAACCCTAGATTACTCAAACTTGTAACTTCATGAGTAATCATTATCAATCATACAAGAGTACTAGATCCTTACATAGGGTAGGATTCTAACTTGATATATGAAAAACATACGTGGTCATCATATTTGCTAGTTATGTCTAGCAATTTTTTTCTTGTTCTATTCAATGACCTGTATAACTAATAAGTGAACCATTGTAGAACCAAATTATACATACCTCTATGTGATCCATGACTATGGATGAGTCTTTGTCTTCATCTCAATATGGTCTTGATCCAGGACTTGATTTGTTACTTCATGTTTAGTGGATAACATTCTCCTCATACAACACCACAGTGTTGTAGTACAATCATAATACAATCATAAGTGTCATAACCCTAATGAATGAATGTCTTCTATCATGCATTCTTATTTTTACTAGGGTGATAAGACAAGTCTAAAATTTAAACAAGATTGTTACTAAACTCAATAACATGAAGACAATTATATTATAAACTTAAACATGAACAGATTTAAAAACATACTTGTAAGTCATACCTGTTAGATTTCTTATAGTAGTAGTTGTTGTTGTTCCTTTTGTTCTTAGGACAATCAGAGGAAAAGTGTCCTCTTCTTGGTATGTGCTATGAGAACTTGATCTTCATTCCCCATCTTTTCTTCTCAAGCTACAATCCGAGCTTCTTCTCGTGAGAATTCTTCCCACAACCTACTGAATCAGATAAGTTTCTTCCTAGCATAAATTCCTTGGATGAAGGAATCCCATGACCCAGGAAGGCCATTAAGAGTGGTCATTACCACTTCTCCATTCTCTATATCTTCTCCCACATCTTCAAGTTGTTCTTTTATCTGGGAGACCCTTGAAAAGTAATACTGCATGGTCTCCGCATTCTGGAACTTGATATTCTTCAATTGATTCCTCAAGGTCATCTTCCGATTTATATTCTTCCCTTCAAATAGTTTGGTCAAGGAATCAAACAACTCCTTAGGTGTCTTTAGAGATGACATATGTGGCATGATATGGTCTTTGATAGAATCAACAATGATCCTTTAGCATTGACTAAGTTCCTCTTGTGTAAGGCCTTAGTGTCTTCTCCCTCTGGGACAAGAACCCCTTTACTTATGTAGGTGTTCAACTCATTTTCTTCTAGAATTAACCCAATCCTATACTTCCATGCTCAGAAGTTATCAACCCCTTCAAGATTATCCTCAAGCTAGGTCTTTTGAGACATCTTAAAGAGTACTTCAAAAAGAAATAGAAAGGATTTAGGTCTTACCACTTGATTTGTAGAAAGCTGGATCTGGAGCTGGATTAGGGATTTTCAAAGAAACCCTAAAATTTCAAACTTCTGAAAGGATAGAAAGATGCGCCTGGATGAGATGATCAAGCTGGTATAGTCAGAATTTGAAAACGGGATAGTTTCACCCCTCAAATTTGCTTTTCAAACTTTCTAATTCACTAGGGAGGACCCTGAATTAGGGTTTGATTTTCCCAGAGCTTCACCCATCCAAAAAGTTTGATCTTGGTCTCTAAACTTCGATTTTTCAGAGGAGCTTCAAGCCATGGTCTCAGATTTCAGAAATTCCAACTTTTCCAGGAACCCTAATTTCTGGCTTCATTGGACACGACCCAAAACTAGGGTTTGATTTTCTTGGAGCTTCACCCAACCAAAAAGTTTGATCCAAAGCTCTAAACATTGATTTTTTTGAGGAGATTCTAGCCATGGTCTTAGATTTCAAAATTTCCAATTTTTGTGGAAACCCTAATTTCTAGGGCCAAAACTGAAAGTGCTCAGAATTGAATTCTGATTAGACAGAAAGATGCGCCTTACTGAGGAGAGTCAATCTAGCATCCTGCCTTTCAAGATCTGTGGAGATCAACCCAAAAAACAAAAAGCCCTAGCTTCTACAACTATATAGTGTCTTCTTCTCAGGTTAGCTCTGATACCATGTTAGTTTTTAAGCATCAATTCAATATGATCTAGGATCTTAACTGAGAGAATAACATGTACAGCATATCAATCACAAGAACCAATCACAAGAGACAATAGACACACAGAGTTTCCTTGGGGAAAACCATAAAGGTGAAAAACCCCAATAACTTCCTCAAGATAGATAGACCAATGATACAAAACCCAAGCATAAGAGATAGTCTCCTAGCAGTAGCTTCTCCTCCTCCACTAGTGCGCCACTCTCCAATGAGTGTATATGTGAGAAAGTGAATGATCAAATAGAATGCCTCCCGCACTCTATTTATAATTGACTTGACTTGCCTAATAACCTTACTAGGTTGGACTCAACTTAACTACTTAACATAATGTTGATAGGGCCAACCCCCAATAGGGTGGTCTAATAACCCTTTAACCCACATGACTTATACAGGGTCGACCCCATCAAGGTGGTCTAATAACCCATTAAGTATAAGTTACGACACTTAGAATATAAATGATGACACTTAGAATAATAACATCTCTCTAGGAATACAATATACATATGCGAACTACATTCCAAAGTTACAAATACTTCAACACTAGATGGCCTGCTCGAGTGAGTGAATTGTCAGAAGTTACTAGATTCTCCACTGTGGCTAGATTGTCAGGTGCATTATTTAATCTTTAAAGTGTGTGCTGAAGCACAATTATTTAGCCTTTATTTTATTCCCAATGTACTAACCTGTGATTGACGGATACCATTCACAAACATAATACTATTCAAAGGATACTAGACACTATAAACACCATCCTACAACCTCAAGTGAGTTATCTATAAATGATGTTTGCACATTTTCATTGGCTTCTCTTTTTTTTCTTATGAGAGTACTAATGTTTAGCCTTTTGTGTGCCTAGGATACAAACACAATCTATGGTACATTGGAGGCACCAAGAACAACCCGGTGTCTTTAGACACCAACAAATAGAAATTGGAAAATAACATGCTCTCAAGTTGTTGCAATTTACTTTTTTTGATGTTTTTTTATATTAATGTACATTTAATTACATTGATGGGTCAACTCTTGCAACTCTTGCATTGGTGGGTCAACTCTGCAAAACCCTCGACCATGCCAATGTTGGTAGTGTTCCGATATTGGCATTTCCCATACACACTTGCAGCAGCCAACGGCATGCAATCTTGGTGCTCCGTTTGTTTTTTCGCTCCCAGACCGAGAGTCACCCAATGTCCCTGAATGACATTTTCATGCGAATTTCAACTCGACATAACTCGGCAACCAAAGGTCGGATCGATGAATCATCGAATTCATTGGTCTCTTGGAATGCGATTACCTCTAGGGTTCCCTCTCCACCGTGTTTTCATGGCCCAATGACTTCATTGTGCATTGATTTCGTAAACCAGGGTTTTTCTCAGTTTCCTTCAATGCAACTCTCGCATTGGTGGGTCAACTCTGCAAAAAACTTGACCGTACAAGTGTTCGTAGTGTTCCAATATCGTAATTTCCCATACACACTTGCAGGATCCAATGTCATGCAATCTTGCTGCTCCGTTTGGTTTTTCGCACCCGGACCAAGAGTCATCTAGTGTCCTTAAACGACATTTTCATGCAAATTTCAACTCGACATTACTCGACAACCAGAGGTCGGATCGATGAACCGTCGACTCCATTGGTCTCCTTGCATGCGATTACCTTTAGGGGGCCCTCTCCACTGTGTTTTTATGGCCCAATGACTTCATTGTGTATTGATTTCATAAACTAGGGTTTTGCTTAGTTTCCTTCAATCCAACTCTCGCATTGGTGGGTCAACTCTGCAAAACCCTTGACCATGCCAGTGTTGGTAATGTTCCCATATCGGCGTTTCCCATACACACTTGCAAGATCCAATGGCATGCAATCTTGTTGCTCCATTTTCTTTTTCTCTCCTGAACCGAGAGTCAACCAGTGTCCTTGAACGACATTTTCATGCGACTTTCAACTCGACATAACTCGGTAATTGAAGGTCAGATTGACGAACTGTCGACTCCGTTGGTCTTCTAGCATGCGATTACCTCTAAGGGCCCCTCTCCACCATGTTTTCATGGCCTAGTGACTTCATTGTGCTTTGATTTCATAAAATAGGGTTTTCCTCAGTGACTTTTATAGTTTTACTCTGTTGGGGGTATTTTTTGGAATAAGATCTAGGGTTTTACCCTAGGGAAAATTTGAAAATGAGAGTAGTAGTTTTACTCTTGTCTTTGATGGTTAATTCTGTTTCATAAGTTTTTATTGCCCTCTTGCATAGAAATGCTTATTTTCTTCCCTTTAAGGAAAGATCCTTAGATCTGTGAGTGGTTATTTATTGGCTAATTCATTAGGCATTAATCTCTTGTTTTAATAAAGCATATTCAACCTAACCAAGTGATTTACACACTCTTGGTTAATTCTAGAAATTACATGTGCAAAGTACAAAATCTCTAAATTTTCATTGTGCACATTCATGGGATGTTAATTCATGGACTTGAACGCTAATTGTGGATTACCAAATCAATTTTATATCTCTTTGTCTACAATTTTCCTTTTTCAAAGTCCAATTTTAAGTGATTGTCTACAATCTTTCAAATGAGCATTGGTTATATTTGAGCATCTTGAGTTTCATTTGAGCATCTTTCAAATTAGTTGAATTAAAACGATCCAATACTTCATAAATCTACGACCTTTGAGTGACATCTTGCTTCAGAAATTTCTCAAGCAAGTTCTCACCTTTGGTTCAAAAAATTGTGTTTTAATCACTCATTAGGCGGCTCAATTTTGCAATTCACTTAATTTTGGGATACATCTTACATCTTTTTAGATCCTTTAAGTATTCCGTTTCATTTCATCTCAAATTATTTGATTATTTTGAATTTCAATAACTTGTTGAGTATGGCTGTCAATTATGTCAAACCATTAATGACAAAGGATAAACATGATTGATGTCATGGACATGGATGAAGCAGCATGATGACTTGGCATGGAGTGTGATGACTTGGACAAGACGAAGTGGACAAGGTGATGGGCATTGGAGCCATTAGCACACCCAATGAGCCAAATGACCCATTCTATGGTCTTTTGGAGTTGGTCCAAATACCATAGACAAGGATGACGTGAATGACAAAGAAACAATGACATGGCCAGGGAAATGAAGAGGACATGGAAATGATATGGGCACTGGATGACATGAATAATATGGAAAGGAGGACATGATTTGGGTATTGGAACATTGCACATGGCCAAATGACCCATTCTGTGGTCATTTGGGTATGATGTGGCTCATAGAGACATGCACATAGCATTTTGATGGGACCATGAAGCCCACAAGTTAAATGGAAGTAAGATGATGATGTGGTTGCACAATAGAAAGTCTTTAGTCTTTTGAACCCATACCTCTTGTGGTTTGATGCCATAAGAAGCCCATGGACATGATGAAGAAGCCCTAAAATGATTGAAGAAGTCTGTATGTGGAATTTGAAGCGCATACACTTGAAGCCCTTAAATACATTACATAAAAGACCCATTACTTTGTGATGAATGCACAATGTTGACATGGAGCCCTTAAACAAGTTAAATAATGACATGGAAAACTCATTACAAATTAAATAATGACTTGGCCATTGCATATTGAACAAATTAATTAATGAAATGGCAATTGAAACTCTTATCTATAATGATGACAAACCATAAACACCCAATCGGCCCAACCAAAATTTGAAAATAAAAATTGCATTTGATTGATGAGAAGTCAAGTCAATCTGTAACATCCTGTAAAATACCAAAAATTTAAAAATTTCTAAAATAGAAATAATTATCGAAGTTGTTAATGCGGAACATATAAAATAGTTAAATCTCTTAACTAGGATAATTAATAACGATGACACGTTGAATTTCTCAAAATAAAATATGTTTTTAGTTGTGATTGCTATTGCGGATTAAATGGATGCTAATCTCTTTAACGAAAGGCATTTTATGGTCACAACACAAGAATACGATCTCTGGATCTGTTTAAATTCTAAATGTAACTTTATGTTGTACATAGGTTTGTATTATTATAATATTCTTGGTGATGTTTTGACAGTTTGTTTGGTATGATGACGAAGCGGTCCTATGAGGTACCCTGGGGTTTACTTAGCTACGTGTAGCTAAGGCATTTGAATCCTGTTTCCATGTGCAGAATGCAGGTAATAAATTCTATGACAAACATGAGTTAAGAGTACATGTGTCTTTCAATTCATCATCAATGTAATATGAAAATACTAAGTACTTTCTTGCAAAACAACTTACTAGAGGTATGGATATATTGGTTCCAATTCTAGTTTATGTAACATCCTCCTATTTTACCCTTATGATTGTAAATGTAAATTGTAAAATGGTTTTCTGGTGAGGAGCTCAAGGCCAAGGCCCCACCTGTAGACCTTGATAGGTTATGCGGTTAATTCCTAATTGTGGTAAATCGTAAACTGAGGAGACTAAAGGAGTACATATCTAAACAACGGGAAACTGAGCCTACTATGGGAAAAGTCTACTGCAGGAAGGCCATAAATCAATGATTAATGTAGTCCTAGTCCCGCGACCACTCAAATGAAATTTGAGGTTCACTTGGTTAACTCAAGCTAAAAGTGTTGTCTTAGGATATCAAAAGTCCTAAGTTAGTAACTAGTCTTAGATAGGACTTTTGGCCAACAAACTAGAATATTCTTAAATCCTTATCGACCTATTATGGAAACTAAGTGGATTATTATTAAAGTATATATATACATATATTCTAAATCCTTATTTTATACAATGACAAGATGGACCATTGCTAAACACATCTTTATATATATATATACACACACATGCCACGTAAGTAAATGGAATGGCTATAATCCTAAATATCATGGCGAGTGGTATATATGTTTTTATAATAAGGGAATGAGTTAAATGATGATCCTGTTTCTAAAAGGTTAAGTGGTTCGTCCAAGGAAAGAACACGAAATAGAGTTGAGAAAAACCTATCTATGATCCTTGGAGAATTCCTTGTGAAATATCTTCCACGTGGAAGAGAGCGCCGACATACCTAGTGTACATCTGTCACCCGATTGGGAAAATAAGTGGGCGTTTTGTTGTCATTTATATACACATCTTGGGTAGAGTCAAGGGGGAGAAGGATCTCCGTATAGTCTAATTCGCAGTACTATTTATACTCCGCGTATGTTAAACAATGAGGGAGGTGATTTCGCCGTAGTTGAGATTGGCTCTTCGTAGCCCTGAAATGAAATCTCTGCATTTCCGATGCGATTAAAAATTATGTGACCCCCTGCATAAGCAAATGTGATCCCAACAATGTTTTGGGTTCTCTGATGGTCGCATCAATGTGGGAACGAGAGTGTTTTTGGCTCTCTGCTGATCGCATCAATGTGAGGATGAGATCGGTGTAATGGAAGAAAGTAGTGCGATCCCCATCGCACCTTTGCAAGGAATATTCTCCCCAATGCACCTCTGTACAAAGCTAAGTATTTACTGCAATTTTTTTAAGGAAAACCAAAGTTTAGATCTGTGTAAAGGACGTCGATGTTAGTATGAAGGCCAGCCTGTATGCATATATTTATAATATTGTAGGATGATTGATGGTCTGGAAATCGCGGTTGTGTTTCTCTGCTTATGCAATTTTTATTTAGATGAAGTTTATCCTTTACCAGAAAACGTAGATCTCTGTTCTATGCTGAGATTTGTGTTGCGGGATATGTTCTCTGTGCATTCAATTTTTATTTAGATGAATTTTATCCATTAAAGAAAACGTATAGATCTTGTTATGAATTCACATCCTGCTATTAAAGAAAACGTATAGATCTTGTTATGGATTCAGCGTCTCCAAATCCATACCTTAATGGCATTTGCTAAACGGATGAGAACCGAATTCTTTTATTATGAATTTCCAACGAACCAAACCATACTCCTGTAATATCGGCATGATTTGAGTCACGTTTAGTGACTGCTAGTCCAGTTACCACTGGTAGCATTTAATGACTGACAGTCAAGTCCACCGGTAGTTGGAGATACTGATTATCCAGTGATAGTACTCTTAGGAAGTAGTCTCTCTATACCCTGGTGGGTTCTCATCACGAATCCCTTCAGCTGAGTTCCATAATGCCCCACTTGTCACAAAGGAATGAAAGAGTGACTATGCATAGGATTTGTGTTGCGGGATATGTTCTCTGCACATTCAATTTTTATTTAGATGAAGTTTATCCTTACCAGAAAACATAGATATCTGTTCTATGCTGAGATTTGAGTTACGGGATATGCTCTCTATACATTCAGCTTTATTCGGATGAAGTCTATCCTTTAACTGAAAGTGTAGATCTCTGAGTTTATGCTGAGATTGAGTCGTAGTCGTTACCTCTGTATATTGGTATGTAAATGAAAACCAGAATGGAAATCTGAAACATAGGGAGGTTTTTTATCTGCCAGTAAGGCGTTTTCTCCCTGCTTATTTCATCATAGAATTGAGTCTAGGTTATGTATTCGAACTGTTATTTTGACATCCAGGTGGGATGATCTACCTAAAAAGTTCTGATAATAGTTTTATTATTACGATTCCACTCGGTAAGGGACGGCTATTAATCCCCATTGTGCTTTTTCATTATTAAAGATATTGTGTGCCCTGTCTCGACTGAAAGGGCCAGCGTGGAGATGTTAAACAGGTTATGAAGTTATTAATTTTTGAACGGTCTTCGTTTGATTGAATGTTCAATAGCGTGGATATCTGTTTGCTTCATATATTTATTACATTGCTGTTGTGCATGGAGGAAGATACCAAACCAATTCCTGTGTTATTCCTTCCCTATTCCCCAATAATGTCCAACCGTCCATTCTCAATGGCTATAGATCTGTGCATAAGCATGCGCTTTGCACTTTGTGGACAGCGAAATGACTATGGGAAAACACGACTTACCATAACTCCTGCAACCCTATGTTGCGGGTTTTCTTGAACGCCTGCTATGTCACAAGTTCCTTCTTAAATAAGCGGTTTTCTTCTTTTTGCGTTTTATGTGGGAAAGAATTTTGTTAAATTATCATGGTCCATATGAGTTTAGGACTCGGTTGCATGTATTTATTCTTATGCAGTGAAGGTGTATGCATTCCTTTCAGTTATGTTAAGATAGGAAATAGCTCTCTGCCTTAGTTTGGTGCAGCGTCGAAGCTTTGAAAGTGAACAGTGGCTCTTCCTGCATTGCAGGATTGTAACTCTCTATTGTGGGATATGAATAAGAAGATCTATGACCTTTTGTGGACGTAGCCCAAAGAGTTGGGTGAACCACGTGTATATAATGTTGTTATGTGTGGTGTTTTTGTGTGCTATGTTAATGACAATGTCGCTCTTGATATAGTTACTTCTTGTTGAATGTACTTTAGTAAAAGACAATTTCATTTAAATGCGTTGTACATGTTACGATAGCATAGAAAGATGTAATTTATTGTCTGAATTTTTATTATGGTTATGAAATTATCTATTGCAATTTCCCTTAAATGCATGGATGTTGCAATAAAGTAAGATTATAAGAGCATAGATTGTAAGTGATACAAAATAAGTGATTATGCATGATGAATATTTATATTGAACAAACCGTCTGTGATGGAGACCTGAATGGCAGACTCAGGGTCCTTATTACGATTAATTTCATGATGGTGGTTTTTCATTTAGAAAAAAAACTTTATATTCCTTTTTCTTCCCTTATAATTCATAAAACTAACTTGGATGCTTTTGGGTATGTGACTTATGGTATATGTCACAATACTGAATCGACACATGGGTATGTTATGTTAGTATGTTTCATTCTTGGATAATAACCAGTATCAAGAAAGTAAGTTTATAAACAATTGAGGTCTTTTATGTTATTGTGATTCGGTTAATGGCTAGAGGAGCAAAAATTTTACTTTCTCGAAATAACACTAACATATTTATGGAGATGTTACAGTTTATGTGCTGGCTTACAAACTCTTCCGTGTTGTTAAAATCATGTCATCACTTTGCCATTACATTGCTATTTTGATCATCTATGAAAAGTCATCCTAATATGTCTATTATCGTTAATACTAAGTGGTGTTTGTCCATTTGTCACATTATTGAAATCTTGTGAATGTAGTGCTTATGCTATTGCACAATGGACTAGCATTAAATTGTGCATTAATAAAATCTCAAACTATAACTATAGTCTCACATTTATCCAATGTTTACAATACATAGCTAATATATGAAATATATAGTGATTATAGTACTTATGTTATGAACTTAGCATTATAGTGTGTATCAACACCATTTAAACTATACCTATAGTATCACATTTATCGTTTTAACTTGGCAATACATGGCTAACATATATTATAGGAAATAAATATATATAATCTAACTTAACTATGCATTTTCGCACCATACATTAGCATATAACTATTATCACGATGCCTGGTATAGTAAACCTTAAGAACTATTATAAAATATGCACTATGGATCTAATATTGCAATGATTATAATGTTGACAGGGTATTAAAGCTTGGTACTTTGACATGCTTTCAAACTGGTGATGACAGGTCCTAGCATTAACGTCACTCCACTGTTAAGTGAGATGGAAGCCTAGTTGGATGGTCTCCACGTGATAGAGTTTACAATGAGCACCAAATAATGCTGAGCTGTGCCATGCACTAGCTCTCGGTCTCTTGATTTGGTGACTGGGTAGATGAAATAATCAATGTGTATTGATTGCAATGATTGCTCGAATATCAATGTGCCCGGTTGGCAGCTAATTCACCATTGATCTTTACAAGATCTAGGGCTTAGAAAGAAACCGTAGTCTTTTGTTGGTAAGTAACAATGTATTTCTTTCCTGGTCTTCATTTCTCGTTTAATGGTAAGGTTGAAGGGCCGACAGTGTTGCTGCAATGTAGGGTTTAGAGTTTGCTATGAGGAGGACTCCTTCCTCGGTTTCGAACCTTAGACCTGTGAGATACAGTTTATATGTTACAGTATTATGATCTTGTACAATAGAGCCACGGTATGGCCATTGAACTTGTGGGTGGTTCTTCTATCAATTTGTTTAATGTAATTCGAACTGGGGTCCGATTTTCCTATTCAAAATGGTCTTCTGAGTTTGAATTCATGTTTGCTATAAATGCCATCAGGCTTCGTCGTTTTGTTGGTATGGTGTGTCTAAGTTCAAGGCTTCAACACTAAGGTAGGTTTTCATGATAATGATGAATATTGTGATGCTTACTTTATATCTGCATTTTCTTGTTTTTAATCCTTTGTAAACTGTGACTAGCAAGTACCACTTTGTTGGAAGGTTTCTATGCATAAGACTTGGAATGGGGATGCTACTACTACTTCTTGGTAAGCCTCGGTGGTTCTTGAAACCTCGTAGGTTCCCTTGGCATGGTTTAGCTGGTGATTACAATGTGATAAGAGTTGGAAATATATGACCCTGTTCAGAGTAATGGCCAAGTGTTAAGTTTTAATTTGAACAATGATGTAAAGAGGATAAACCCTCAGTATTTAGTTGTTATTTAGCTCTGAAGTGACTTGCTGCATTGTTTGAAAATGACCTCGAACTTGTGTTTGTACTGCTGTTTGTTAAGGGAAAAACCCTCTATAGTTTTGGAAACTTGAAAGGTCTGCAATGTAAACTCTGTCGAAATTTTGGTTATATTGTTGAATATGAAACTTATAGAGCCGAGGGTTCACTCACTTCTATAGAACAATGGCTCATTTGTACTGAAATGTTTTTGTTTAAATAATGGTTGAGAAATCATTTGTATAACTGTTGATTTGGTTTCGAACAACAATAGTTGTCTCTGGCCGAGAGTAGTTAGTTGCTTGTCTATTGGTAGATAGACCTATACTTTGTATCATTTTTGGAATTCAAGGTTAAAATAATGATGTTGTAAAATTTGGTCTTTCGGATGTTTTGAAATGGCTAATGCCATAGGGTTCGATTTTGTTTCAATGAGTGAAACCCTACCCTATAGGTTCTGTTGGCAACCATGCTTGTACTGAGAAATCAAGCCCGAGAACTAGGTCTTAACTTGTGCATGTAATTGTTTCGACACTATGTATGTTTTCTTGTTAGGGTTGTAAGCTATTTGTTAGACAGTAATACTAAAATCATGACTTCTGCTAAGTGATATTAAGTGTCTTGTTGGTAATATCGACATGAATAAAATATAGTAAGGTTATAAAAATATGGTTTAGGGTTTGGAAAAACATGTCTGCTATAACTTTAGAAATATTTACTATGTTTGCCATGAATGGCTTGATATGTAATTTATTAAACTGTGTACTCAATAAATGTTTAGAATCTAGGTCTGTAAAATATTAGGTTTTGGATTCTACAGTGAAAGTATTTATATCTAAAGATTGAAATCTATATTAAATATAGATGTGATAATTAATGATAATGTTTACTTATCATCGGTAAGTAACACTCTGTATAGAGAACAATTGCAGCTGCTATATATTTTTAGAATATAAATGCTTGATCTATAATATTGAAATGCATATTATTATCATTCGAAAATAAATAAAATTGAATTGGAAAATATAGATCTGTGCATAAATAAAAGTGTTTTTCTTTTATTATGAAATAGATGAATGTTATACATCTGTATATACTATGTTGTACTATCTCCTGCGTTTTAAACTTATATTGAAATGGCATAATTTAACAAGAAATACTATTGTGTTTATCTTTTCATTCAAATGGCATTTTGCCTATCACTCATCTCAATTAATTTTACTTTTATGTACTAGAGTAATATACAGATAATAGTATGGGAAAAATACAGAAAATAATTTAATCATTCATTTAAATTACTTAATCAATCTTACAACATATCATCTTTAAGTCAAAAAATAAAATGGTTTCTTCTGTATAATTGTAAATAATAATTCTACCATGCAGAAAAAACATTTAACTATAAACAAAAAGTTAGAGCAGTAGAACCTGGTTGACTGTAGGAGAAACAAACAGCCCAAGGAACCTGTTCCACCCAACCTATTCTTGAAGACATCCAAATTACTTGCCTTAGGACCCCTGAGCCTGTTCATTGAACCAATAGGAAGAAGAGTATGTAGAATCCTTAGTTCATCAACTTGCAGTAGAATATAGATTATCCAATCATAAAGAATCAACAGTCAAAGAGACCTACACCAGCACCTCTGGTTTTCCTTCTCAGAATAACTAGCAGACTTACAATGCACTCTCACATAGCCTTCCTATTCGAATCTCTCAGTCATCATCTGATACACTTGAGGAAATATTTCTGCAGAAAATATTGTAGGAGCTGCCTGCTCAATTTGAATTGCCTTATCTAGTCTACCTAGGCCTTTTAGTGGTTAACTGGTCATTAATGAGCTGACTGCTCTCTTCCACCCACCTGGGGGATAATGCCACAATTTTAGGGGTAGTTGTCCCATAACCAACAACTAGTCGTGGAGTGCAAATGATGCCATCTATCCCATGCCTTCTAACAACTTCCATTCCTCCTAGTGGGTCAGTGAACAGTCATTTAATAGTTCCCTTTGGTGTTTGTCTCCTATTTTAATTTATTTAATAATAATAATTAGTAATTACAATCATGCTTGACCAAACTTGGTCGTAATTACAAACCTTTGTATTTATAATTTAACATAAAGTATTTTGCAAATAAAATAAATATTCTCAAAATTTGGGTAGGTGACATACACCCCCCCTTAAGTTTCAACATCGTCCTCAATGTTGTTTAATCACTCTCTGAGTGTTCCTGAAACAGAGTTGGGTATGCTACCTGCATACTACACTCCAACTCCTAGGTTTCCTCTTTTGGGCTAAGGTGTTTCCATTGCACCTTTACCTGCCCAATGGTGTGATTTTGGAGTAAAGTTTCCCTCCTTTCAAGGATACAGTCCAGCTCCACTTGAAAATCGTCGTCTTGTCCCACTTGTACATCATTCCAATTTACAACATGAATAGCATCGTGTACATACTTCTTTAAAAATAATATATGAAAAACATTATGTATCTTTAGATTTGGTGGCAAAGCCAATTGGTATGCCACGGGTCCAACCCTTGACAAAATTTCGAAAGGACCACAATACATGGGTGCCAACTTGGCATAGCTTCCCAATTTCAATGAACTCTTTTTCAATCTTACCTTAAGAAAAACATGTTCACCAACATGGAACTCTTTATGAGTCCTTCTAAGATCTACTTGACTCTTTTGCCTATCTTAGGTACCTTTAAGATTTCTTTGTACCCGTTTCACAATTAGTTCTAATTCCTGCAACAATTCAGGTCCTAAAATAACTCTATTTACTGGGTCATTCCAAGAAACAGGTGTATCACATTTCCTACCATAAAGAATTTCAAAAGGGATAAGCCTGGCTGATGCATGATAATGGTTGTTATATGAAAATTCTGCTAAATGCAAGTAGCCCTCCCACTTAAGAGGTTGGTCTTTAACATACGTCCTAAGCATGTCTTCCAATACCTGATTCACCCTTTCTGTTTGTCCATCCGTTTGTGGATGAAATGTTGTGCTGAAGTTTCAGGTTGTATTCAACCCTTTAAACAAAGATCTCCAAAATTTTCCAATAAACTTAGAATCACGGTCTGAAACTATCACTTTCGGTATACCATGTAATCAAAAAATCTGTTTCATGAAGATTTATGCAATATCTGGAGCATTATGAGTAGTCTTTACAGGTATAAAATGTGTTGCCTTGCTGAGTTTATCCAGTACCACCATGATGGAGTCATTTTGTTTCTGATTTTTGGGTAGTCTAGTAATAAAATCTATGCTTATAATCTCCCATTTCCAGCTAGGTATAGGAAATGGCTGTAACAATCCAGCCCGATGCTAATGTTCAACCTTCACTTTTTGACAGTCTAAGCACTTAGTTATATATTCTGCTACTTTATCCTTCATTATGGGCCAATAGTACTCTTTTCATAACACAGTGATGGTTTTCTGATAACTTGGATGACCAGAATAATGACTTTTGTGCATCTCATCTAAAATCAGAATTTTTACTTTTGATTTGTTGGGTACATACAATCTGTTTTTGTACAATAGCAACTCGTTTTCTTTTAAACTGTAATCTGCCATAGAATTTTTAGAATTGCTATTTGTTGTCTTTTCTTGTAATTTTCTGTATTCTTCATCCGTTTCAATCCCTTCAAGGATCTGATTTTCTAAATCTGTTGAGTATGTACTGATGGATAAAATAAAATTCAACTTTGCTTTACGACTTAATGCATCAGCAACCTTGTTCTCTGTCCCTTTAATGTGATGAATTTCAAAATCATATTCACTTAGAAAAGTTAGTCATCTAGCTTGCCTAGCGTTCAAATTTGTCTGATCTAATAAATACTTCAGCCCCATGTTATCTGTTAACAAGGTAAATTTTCTACCAATAAGATGGTGACGCCACATTTTTAAAGCATGAATTACTACTAATAATTCTAGATCATAGCTAGGACAATTATTCTCATGTATTTTCAACTTTCTAGACTCGTATGCAACAACATGTCCCTCTTGTGTTAGGACTCCACCGAGTCCATCATTATACGCATCTGTACATACTATAAAATCCTTATTAGGATCTGCAATCCTCATAATAGGTGTTGTAGTTAGTAATTCCTTTAACTTCTTAAAACTATTTGAACATTTATGATCCCATACAAATTTATTCCCCTTCTTCTGTAAGGACGTTATAGGGTTTGCCATCCTTGAAAAACCTTCTATGAATTTTCTATAATATCCAGTAATACCCATAAATGATCGTACATCAGACACATCTTTAGTAACTAGCCATTCATTAATGGATTTTATATTATCGGGGTCAATCGAGATTCCTTCCTTAGAAATTATGTGTCCTAAATACTAAATCTTATCCTTGTGAAAGTCACATTTACTAAACTTAGCATATAACTGATGATCTCTCAAAACTTGTAAAATAATACGCAGATGTTCGTCATGTTCTTCTTTACTTTTAGAATACACTAGAATGTCATCTATAAACACAATAGCAAACTTATTCAAGTATTTGTGCAGAATATTGTTCATTAAACACATAAATATAGCCGGGGCATTAGTCATTCCAAATGGCATGACCATGAACTCATAATGTCCATATCGAGTTCTAAAGGTTGTTTTAAAAATATCCTCATCCTTCACATGAACTTGATGATATCCTAACCTAAAATCAATTTTTGAAAATATCGTTGCTCCACACAGTTGATCAAATAGATCATCTATGCGGGGCAATGGATATCAATTCCTGATTGTCATCTTATTCAGTTGGCTATAATCTATACAAAGCCTTAGATTGCCATATTTCTTCTTAACAAATATAACAGGTGCTCCCCAAGGAGACACGCTAGGTCTTATATAGTTTTTATCAATTAGTTCCTTCAACTATGATTTCAACTCATTCAATTCCAGTATATTCATCCTATAGGGAGCTTTAGAATTCGGTACCACTACCGGTATTAACTCGATGGTAAAATCTAGATCTCTCTTAGCGGGTAATCCTGGAATCTCTTCAGGAAAAATATCTTGGAAATGTTTTAGGACAGGTATATCTTCTAGTTTCAGTTTGTCCTCTTTAGTGATTAACTCTTCATTCACTACATTCACTGCAAACATTTGACATCCTTTTATAACTGCTCTCTTTACTTGCATAGCTGAAATCTGTCTAAGTGATGTCTTCCTTGGAATACCTTTTACTTCTACTGTTTCTCCTTCATCATTTAAACAAGTAAAACTTTTCTCATAACAATTCAGAATGACATGATGGGATTCTAACCAGTCCATTCCAATTAAGATATCAGAGGATCCTAAAGGTAAACCATTCAACTTGGTTTGTGCATTTAACTAATTCATATATAAAACACAACTTTCAATAAAATTAGATACTTTTCTTTTTGTTCCTGTTGCTAGTCTAACTAACCAGGATTTATTGAATTTTTCTATTTTCAAATTAAACTTTCTACAACATCTGGTGATATATAACTCAGGATAGCACATGGATCAAGCAAAATAGTAACAGGGTGTTTTTGTAGCATATCTTCAATCTCTACCATAGAGACTTGATGCTCAGTTTGCCTGTTGTTTAGTGCTGCATTAATTCTGGGAATCTCCCTTGCCAAGTCTCCCACAGTAGGTTCAGTCTGTATGGAATGAATATTGTTAGCTGTCCGCTTCCTCTTGGGGCATTCTGATGCATAATGAGGACCTTGACACTAAAAACATTTGATAGGTGCCTTTTGGTCATTAGTTTTGGTAGCATTGGAAGTATTTCTAGGAGCTATAAAATTCTGCTACTGATTATTTTTGGGATTGTTTCCTTGAAAATTTTGATTCTGAAAATTTTCCAGAATTTCCACTAAACCTGAAATTTTTCTTTTTCAGCTCAAAGTTGCTGGGTTTATGATTTTTCCAGTTAGATATCCCTTCTCTTTCCGATTAGTGTCATAACAGAAAGTTGCTTTCCTCATGGCCTCTTCGAAGTTCTTTGGATTGTCATACTCTATTCTATCCTTGATGTTGAAAGGTAGACAACTCAAGTATCCTTGAATCTTCGGTTTTTCTTCCACGAGGTATGGCACATACCTCAGTAAATTTAGAAATTTATTGTTCATCTCTTTCATATTCATAGTTCCTAGCTTTAAATCATAAAATTCCTTGGTTTTTTCTTCATAGTATTGTTTAGATAAGAACTTCTTCTTGAAGTACCTTTTAAAAGTGCTCCAATTCACATCATTGTCTTTGATGCCCTTCACTCTTTTGATTACCTGTCACCAAATATTTTCCTTCCCAATGAAGTTGTACATTGCCATCTTTGCCTTCAATGATTTTGAATAATCATAAATTTGGAAGTACTTCTTCATGTTGGACAGCCATGCTTCTGTTGTTTCTCCTTTCTCAGTTTCACCATTAAAGGTTGGGGGTTTGATTTTCTTGAACTCCCCAGAAATTTGTTCATACTGTTTGTGACTTTTTCTTTTGGGTTTGTATTCTCCTTCACTGCTATCACTTGAAAATTTTCGTTTCTTTTTTTGTTTTTCATTGGCAGCTTCTGATGATGTTGAAATGTTATTCGCATCATCAGTTGTCACTTTCTTACCCCTGTCTCTATGAGGTAAGTCTTCAATCTTAGAGGTATTTTCAACCCCTCTATCATGTTCATCAAATTGGGCACTGATAAAACAGTACTTGATTAAGTTCCTCTTGTTTTTTCAAAATTTTCTCATTGTCTTGTTTTACAGATCCGATTTCTGCTTTTAACTCTTGAAATGCACGTAACAATTCTGATGAATTGTCATTTAATTCGCCATGGAATTCTTCTTCATAATGCTGTCTCGTGCTATGATTGTTGGGTCGAAATCTATCTTCCATATGTTCAGTCGATCCTTCCATACCTGTAGCTTAAAAATAATTTCTGTATAACACAAATAGTTTAAATTTTAATTAGTAAGATTTCTGCTATAGTAAAATTTTCTGTTGCGTGTTATTTGGACCTTTTTAGGCCTAGAGTTTGAATCTAAGCTCTGATACCACATGTAACATCCCTTAAAATACCAAAAATTTAAAAATTTCTAAAATAGCAATAATTATCGAAGTTGTTAATCTGGAACATATAAAATAGTTAAATCTCTTAACTAGGATAATTAATAATGATGAAACGTTGAATTTCTCAAAATAAAATATGTTTTTAGTTGTAATTGCTATTGTGGATTAAATGGATGCTAATCTCTTTAACGAAAGGCATTTTATGGTCATAACACAAGAATACAATCTCTGGATCTGCTTAAACTCTAAATGTAACTTTATGTTGTACGTAGGTTTGTATTATTAGAATTTTCCTGGTGATGTGCTGACAGTTTGTTTTATATGATGACGAAGGAGTCCTAAGAGGTACCCTAAGGTTTAATTAGCTATGTTTAGCTAAGGCATTTGAATCATGTTTCCATGTGCTGAACGTAGGTAAGAAAGTCTACGACAAACGTGAGTTAAGAGTACATGTGTCTTTCAATTCATCATCGATGTAATATGAAAATACTAAGTACTTCCTTGCAAAACAAGTTACTGGAGGTATGGATATTTTGGTTCCAATTCTAGTTTACGTGCTGGCTTACAAACTCTTCCATGTTGTTAAAATCACGTCGTCACTTTGCTTTTACATTTCTATTTTGATCATCTATGAAAAGTCATCCTAATATGTCTATTATCATTAATACTAAGTGGTGTTTGTCCATTTGTCACATTATTGAAATCTTATGAATATAGTGCTTATGCTATGGCACAATGGACTAGCATTAAATTGTGCATTAATAAAATCTCAATGTAACATCTCCAAATTTCATAAAGAATTAAAACTTTTGCTAGGTGACTAAACATCATTAAAATACCATGCGGAAGATAAAATGTATACACATGCATCTGTAACATACCCCTTACGGCACATGATGAAGATAAGTAAATCCACTTATAAAAATAAAGACAAAACATTATACTTAACCTATGTCCTTACTTCATCGTATTCACATATAATCATATACTCGAATATCGCCATCATTACTTTTGAACATCTTTATACAATTCATAACCATCTATCATAACTATTTATATTTTTTCCAACAAACTACTACATACAACATTTTTAAATGACGGACCATATACTTATTAGATCTTCTCCACATGGGTAACATAACAACCATTCAATGACAATAATACACTAACCATCATACACCATATATAAACGTGGTTCACCCAAAAATCTTTGGGCTACGTCCACCAAGGCAGGTCATCACTTCTTTTATTTATCGAAAATAAAGATTTACATTCAGCAAAGAATCATTGCTGTCCACTTTCTCAAGGCTTTCTCAAGGCTTTTCTCTTCCAGAGTACCTTCAAACCTTTTAATGCTAGCAACATGTCAGAGATCTACAAGAACTGGCTTTCAATCATCACTAAACATCACTACATACGTATTTAATTAACGAGACTCATCTCTGACTTACTATGTATATGTAAGCTGGCATTTCTTCTAACATATCAACATAATTTAAAGCATTTGACTTGAACTAATATGGAAGAATAATCCCCATTACTTCGTCAAATTCCATCTACATGCATAATTACATCAAGCATAGTAAGGTTAATATTCTTCATTTAATTATTAGGTCTAAGGTCCCTTACAACTAATATGGTGAATATCCACAACCATACTATATCAACTTGTATAATTATCTTATCTAATAACTTCATTCCTTTTTACCCTATCACCATAAATCCAAGTATAAGAAAGGGACTCACTTTTACCAAGGCAACACTACACATCTTTGTGAATTCCTTTTCTCACATAAACCTATATGTATTAGTTACATATGGGTTTAAACAATTAACATTTGGGTTTAACCAAAGTAGTATGATTTATTTAGTATTTAGAACAAGAGTATTATTCCTATTACCTTATGTCATGCAATTCTTTCAATAATTCAATGACGAAGTATGATCATACTATCTTATAACCTTTTCCTCTAAAACATAGAATATGGTCAAACTCTCATTTACTAAAAGTACAAAAGGTAACAAACTTCTTTACTTTAGGTATTGAAAGGTCTTTCAAAGGGTGGATGGATAAATAATACCATCTTGACATGACGTACGGCAATTTTGATGCCTCATTTATATGCTGGAAATGGAATTAAAATCCCAATGTAAGAATCAAACGCATGGTGTTTGTGAAAATCGATTTCTTTTATGATAACACTCTGTCTATGGAATCGGTCTACACAAGAGGACAAATACTCTATCTACTGACAGAAAATCAAATTTAATTCTGGAATCGATTTTGTAAACACACGAAATGACAGAGTTTCAATCTGAGAAATAACGCCTTCGCAATTAAGATCTGGAGTTATCACTCTATAGGTCAGAGTTCACCATTAAGATCTGGGATTTATCATTTAAAATGACAGAGTTTCGATCTGAGAATAACGCCTTCACAATTTAAGATCTAGGATTATCATTTAAATTGACAGAGTTTCCGATCTGAGAATAACGCCTTCACAATTTAAGATCTGGGATTATCTTTTAAAAGGACAGAGTTTGGATCTGAGATTAACGCCTTCACAATTTAAGATCTGGGATTATCTTTTAAATTGACAGAGTTTGGATCTGAGATCAACGCCTTCACAATTTAAGATCTGGGATTATCTTTTAAAAGGACAGAGTTTGGATCTGAGATTAACGCCTTCACAATTTAAGATCTGGGATTATCTTTTAAATTGACAGAGTTTGGATCTGAGATCAACGCCTTCACAATTTAAGATCTGGGATTATCTTTTAAAAGGACAGAGTTTGGATCTGAGATTAACGATTGAGTAGGGTAATTTAAAGACAGAGTCGACCTCCACACTCAACTTAAAGAAGGAAACCGATCTGACTATAACTATTGTGCAATGTACTAAAAATACAAATCGATCTGAGCATCAACATTCAATACTGTAATGAAAATACAGAGTTATTTGTTGAGTTCGCTTACCAGGCACAATGATCACAGTACACCCATTTACGCACGAATTGCTTCCAGCCACGCTCTCCCATAAAGCCTGAGCAAGATCTATATACTGTGCGATCCAGACTCCACACCTCCTTCCCGATCTAGGTCTGTACAACCCCAGCTTCCCTTTCCACCGAAAAGTTCTGCCTCCACCTTCTCCTACTCCAAGAACTACCGGCCTAGTGCTCCGGCATTTTGCACAGTCGAAAAAAATAAGACTACAGGGATCGGGCTTGCAGAGAAGCCGTCCCTTCCCATATAAGCAACACATAATACCTCCTTCCAAAACTTGTTTTCCCAGAAAAACAAACCACTACTCTCCTCTTTCAGGAAGGATACTCGCCATTGTACCGTGACTTCCCTAAAAATTTGTTCACTTCCCATTTTAAATACAGTTCGATATCGACTCTATCAGAGAGATCCTCCACATGCAGCTAACGCCGAGCTCTCGCTCAATTCTCACCATTGTACAGTGAATCCCCTCAAGTAGCCTCCGACTCTCCTTTGGAAAGATCGCCCACAATCCCCACCAATCCACACAAGATCGGATCCAATAAGACAAATGGCCTCCAAAATCCTCGAAGGCAAGCTAAGGTTTACACATGGCATGTTCATTCGAGCTGGCAGCTATTTCCTTGGGATCTCAGTTAGCTGAAACGTTTTTCTTAACTTCCCTAAATCAACGTTTTGTTGACTTGCCAAGGAAGTGCGACCCGGATTTCTTTTAAACTTAATCTTTAAACTTTAGTGAAGAGGCAATACCCCTTTGTTTGGGAATATAAATATATATAAAACATTATATTCACTTATCAACATATATATACAAAATCTTAACTCTTATATTAAATCTATTCTTAATATGAGCGGCTTTATACTTTTAAGCCACTTGGCTTCCTATAAACACCTTTGTAAAGGCATACACTTATGGTGTGTTTATACCAGCCGATGTTTAATAAAAGGAAACTAGAGATAAAAATATTTTGTAGTAAGGAAGTCTAGTTCCTTTTCATGGCCCTAGTAAAAGTCCCATGGCATTTGATGCCATAACTAAAATGACCATTTAACCTAACAAACTTAAGTATTTGCTAACCCTTTTTAGTAAGGATTTAAAAGTTTACTATCTACGAGGGAAAAATAGTAGCTTAGCATACGCAAGAGCTACCTCCACTTTAGGGTTTCACTTTCTTTAGGTTACTACAGTATCACAATAAGATCGGTCGTTAGTACCCTGTTCTTCGTGGCTCCCTAGCTCTCAACATTCTCCTCTCCCCCTTATGGATTCGTGCCCGTCATTTTATCTGCACTAAAATATTCAGTTGCCTAGTCTAAAATCCATCATTACAATTTACGGAAGTAAATAGCAATGCTTGCAACCTTTACTGGTGGGGCCTTGGCCTTGAGCTCCTCACTAGAAACCAAGTGTACAGCAATATTTTCACTTTTAACATAATAGGTCATAAAGGAGGGATATCACATCCTCCTCCCCTTTAAAATAACACCGTCCTCGGTGTTCACTCTTCTCTTGGAGCAATCATTTGTACCACAGAACTGGAATTCAAAAGAACAATGTTTAGTAACAACTTGTCCTCAACTTCATAACCAAACTCAGAAACATAAATCGTGAGTCCTTTATAGCACATATCACTTGCAATATAAGGAATAGATCTAGCGCTCCAGGATTTTATTCTGTTGACAAAATCAACAAACAGCATTCACTTGATCCAGGAAATTCTTGCCTAACACCTTAGTGCTCACACAGCAAACATTTCTCTCATGTTTTGCCTAACACCTTAGTGCTCACACAGCAACATTTCTTTTATGTCTTGCCTAAAACCTTAGTGCTCACGCAGCAAACATTTCTTTCATGTTTGCCTAACACCTTAGTGCTCACACAGCAAACCTTTCTTTTATGTCTTGCCTAACACCTTAGTGCTCACGCAGCAAACATTTCTTTCATGCATACTAAGCAGCGTCCTGCCTCCCACATATACATTTTCTTATAGCTTGCCCAGGTCTTATAGCCAGCCGATTCTCCGAGAATCCTAGTGGCTGTTCAATCCCTGATTTTAGGGAGTATTTCAATGCCATTACAACATTCTTTACACAATTCCCCTCAAGCCTTCTCGCTTGAGTCCCGGAATTGATTTTCCTTAAGCCACCTTGCTTGAGTCTAGAAAATCTCTTTTAATTTAATCAATTTATTTCGTCACATTACGTTCTGTACCCATGCGATTACTCTGACCGATTTGGGTTTAGTGCTTTGCTTAACAATAATTATCAACATTTAAAAGAATAAATAATGGTTGTGATGTGGGTTCTAAATCCTCACTCACTTATTTTACCTTGGTTAATATTCATGCTCTTGTCTTTCCCCAAGCTGCATAAAGTTTTGTCCATCAGCCAAATTCACCTATTAGTAACAAGACAAATTATTTGTAAGAAGATTTTTTTTTTCTATGCAAAGAAAAATAAGAAGATTACCCTTCACACTATAATATCATACCTGTTCATCTAAACTGACCCAATAGGATTACATAATGCCTTAACATACATTCTTCTTTATTATGTCATTACAATCACTTCACCTCAATCCTTTTCCTTCACCGTATTAAGTATCCATTTTTCTTGCATATGCCAACATCATGTGAGTGAAAATAAATCGTCTACATATATACTTGCATATATTTTTCTAAGGATAATCACATACCTTTATGGAGGAAACTGCATATCGCTTTATTGTATGGCCCTCATATGCCAAGGTGCACGTTTAACTTGCATTAACACACATTAGTAATCCCCTCCATATCATATAATCTATATATCAAAACGAAGCAAATTATCAAGGTATCCATGCCTATAACACAAAGCTTTGACCACATGAAGGTATAATCCTTCTGTCAACTACTCCTAGTATCCCAACATTCCTAGTAAGGATCCCTGAAAATAGAATATACAAAAAATTGAAATTATAACATTTCATCATATGCATCCTTTTAACTACTTAGAATACACATGTATACTTCTTGAGTAATTATAACCATCATCCTTTTGAACCTTCAAGCAAGGCTACCAGCGTGTTCCCATGTCACACATTTATACTTCATTATTATATACAATCCTATACTGCAAAGAGACACGGGGATTCTTAACAACTATTCTCTTTTATCCCTTGAAATCTTCAGATAAGGTTATAATGACGAAGGATACTCGTTTGGGCAAATAGAGTTAAGTCGAAGGTCATGAAAATCATTCACAAGGATGGCAATTTCCTAGTCCTAGAAAATTTTCACACAGTAGAATGTCCATGAAGTTAACTCCTATCCTTTCAATCTTTTACCTTGAGGATGACCCTTTGTTAATCATTCATAAAAGCTCTTCTAACCATCTATGGTTTGGATAGTAACATTACTTACATTAACCTTGAAGATCTATTATATATTTATAAATTCAACTAATCATTCTTTTCTACCATGTCACATATCAATTAAGGAAGAACACAAACTAATATTCTATATCGAAACCATCGCATGTAACATTCAATATAATGTACAAACATCTTCTATACCTTCTTTTAATAACATTTAGCCAATAAGGAGAATTTTCGGGAGTTACTCCTTAGTACCATTTATGCATTTTTCTAACATGATAAGGATCCCTCCACCCTACAATCTCGTGCACATACTTAATACAATCATCCCAACATAAGTGCGTGAAATCAATGACTAGGTACATCATGACAATTTTCCAATCCTTCTCATAATGACCTAACCATCTTTCATTCGATCCTTATGATTCAATATGTTTGCTATCCTGTCTTCATTGTATAGTCACCTTTCCAAGCATAGAACTTTTCTTATCCTCATAAATATGATTGAAGCAATCAAGTACCTATGATGAATGTCTATGACTTGACTTATATATGTACTAGCCCTACCAATGGCATCAATCGCCCAGATATGAATGTACATCTTTCATTAGATACATAATCCTAATTATGTTTATGAACTTTTGAACATACAAATGCTCCTATGATTCTCATTACTATCATTACGATCAATGTATATGAAAAAATTAACAAGATCATCAAGATAAAGATAGGAGCATATTCCAACTATTTTAATCATTTTTAAAGAATACTTTCTTATCCTTTAATGAAACTAATTGTAGAGCATGAGGAGATATTCATCCTCTAGTATTTATAGAAAATCATTCAACCTCGGGAGGAACATATAAATGCTCACATATAGACAATACTTTACCTTTAGACTGCTTCAACAAGTGGAGTATACTTACTTGCGAAAAAGACATCTGGTCGATTACCTCTTGCTGATTCTTTGGAACATAAATCCTTTGTTTGCGTCTTATCGATGGAGTTTCTTTCCTTGCTCGACAAACTTGTTTTTGTTTTCCCCTCTTAAGCCCAATAAGCCCGAGTGTTTGCAACCTGCGATCTTGAAGTCGAGCTCGGAGATTCATTTTCCTCTCCACCAGTATAGTCCATGCAACCAAAATGAAACCAAAACAATTGATTATTAATCTTAACAACTTTCATACTAACTTATCGCATGTTGAGCTCACTAGGTCCTAGTGTTGTAGCCTAACGCTCTGATACCATATGTAACATCTCCAAATTTCATAAAGAATTAAAACTTTTGCTAGGTGACTAAACATCATTAAAATACCATGCGGAAGATAAAATGTATACACATGCATCTGTAACATACCCCTTACGGCACATGATGAAGATAAGTAAATCCACTTATAAAAATAAAGACAAAACATTATACTTAACCTATGTCCTTACTTCATCGTATTCACATATAATCATATACTCGAATATCGCCATCATTACTTTTGAACATCTTTATACAATTCATAACCATCTATCATAACTATTTATATTTTTTCCAACAAACTACTACATACAACATTTTTAAATGACGGACCATATACTTATTAGATCTTCTCCACATGGGTAACATAACAACCATTCAATGACAATAATACACTAACCATCATACACCATATATAAACGTGGTTCACCCAAAAATCTTTGGGCTACGTCCACCAAGGCAGGTCATCACTTCTTTTATTTATCGAAAATAAAGATTTACATTCAACAAAGAATCATTGCTGTCCACTTTCTCAAGGCTTTCTCAAGGCTTTTCTCTTCCAGAGTACCTTCAAACCTTTTAATGCTAGCAACATGTCAGAGATCTACAAGAACTGGCTTTCAATCATCACTAAACATCACTACATACGTATTTAATTAACGAGACTCATCTCTGACTTACTATGTATATGTAAGCTGGCATTTCTTCTAACATATCAACATAATTTAAAGCATTTGACTTGAACTAATATGGAAGAATAATCCCCATTACTTCGTCAAATTCCATCTACATGCATAATTACATCAAGCATAGTAAGGTTAATATTCTTCATTTAATTGTTAGGTCTAAGGTCCCTTACAACTAATATGGTGAATATCCACAACCATACTATATCAACTTGTATAATTATCTTATCTAATAACTTCATTCCTTTTTACCCTATCACCATAAATCCAAGTATAAGAAAGGGACTCACTTTTACCAAGGCAACACTACACATCTTTGTGAATTCCTTTTCTCACATAAACCTATATGTATTAGTTACATATGGGTTTAAGCAATTAACATTTGGGTTTAACCAAAGTAGTATGATTTATTTAGTATTTAGAACAAGAGTATTATTCCTATTACCTTATGTCATGCAATTCTTTCAATAATTCAATGACGAAGTATGATCATACTATCTTATAACCTTTTCCTCTAAAACATAGAATATGGTCAAACTCTCATTTACTAAAAGTACAAAAGGTAACAAACTTCTTTACTTTAGGTATTGAAAGGTCTTTCAAAGGGTGGATGGATAAATAATACCATCTTGACATGACGTACGGCAATTTTGATGCCTCATTTATATGCTGGAAATGGAATTAAAATCCCAATGTAAGAATCAAACGCATGGTGTTTGTGAAAATCGATTTCTTTTATGATAACACTCTGTCTATGGAATCGGTCTACACAAGAGGACAAATACTCTATCTACTGACAGAAAATCAAATTTAATTCTGGAATCGATTTTGTAAACACACGAAATGACAGAGTTTCAATCTGAGAAATAACGCCTTCGCAATTAAGATCTGGAGTTATCACTCTATAGGTCAGAGTTCACCATTAAGATCTGGGATTTATCATTTAAAATGACAGAGTTTCGATCTGAGAATAACGCCTTCACAATTTAAGATCTAGGATTATCATTTAAATTGACAGAGTTTCCGATCTGAGAATAACGCCTTCACAATTTAAGATCTGGGATTATCTTTTAAAAGGATAGAGTTTGGATCTGAGATTAACGCCTTCACAATTTAAGATCTGGGATTATCTTTTAAATTGACAGAGTTTGGATCTGAGATCAACGCCTTCACAATTTAAGATCTGGGATTATCTTTTAAAAGGACAGAGTTTGGATCTGAGATTAACGCCTTCACAATTTAAGATCTGGGATTATCTTTTAAATTGACAGAGTTTGGATCTGAGATCAACGCCTTCACAATTTAAGATCTGGGATTATCTTTTAAAAGGACAGAGTTTGGATCTGAGATTAACGATTGAGTAGGGTAATTTAAAGACAGAGTCGACCTCCACACTCAACTTAAAGAAGGAAACCGATCTGACTATAACTATTGTGCAATGTACTAAAAATACAAATCGATCTGAGCATCAACATTCAATACTGTAATGAAAATACAGAGTTATTTGTTGAGTTCGCTTACCAGGCACAATGATCACAGTACACCCATTTACGCACGAATTGCTTCCAGCCACTCTCTCCCATAAAGCCTGAGCAAGATCTATATACTGTGCGATCCAGACTCCACACCTCCTTCCCGATCTAGGTCTGTACAACCCCAGCTTCCCTTTCCACCGAAAAGTTCTGCCTCCACCTTCTCCTACTCCAAGAACTACCGGCCTAGTGCTCCGGCATTTTGCACAGTCGAAAAAAATAAGACTACAGGGATCGGGCTTGCAGAGAAGCCGTCCCTTCCCATATAAGCAACACATAATACCTCCTTCCAAAACTTGTTTTCCCAGAAAAACAAACCACTACTCTCCTCTTTCAGGAAGGATACTCGCCATTGTACCGTGACTTCCCTAAAAATTTGTTCACTTCCCATTTTAAATATAGTTCGATATCGACTCTATCAGAGAGATCCTCCACATGCAGCTAACGCCGAGCTCTCGCTCAATTCCCGCCATTGTACAGTGAATCCCCTCAAGTAGCCTCCGACTCTCCTTTGGAAAGATCGCCCACAATACCCACCAATCCACACAAGATCGGATCCAATAAGACAAATGGCCTCCAAAATCCTCGAAGGCAAGCTAAGGTTTACACATGACATGTTCATTCGAGCTGGCAGCTATTTCCTTGGGATCTCAGTTAGCTGAAACGTTTTTCTTAACTTCCCTAAATCAACGTTTTGTTGACTTGCCAAGGAAGTGCGACCCGGATTTCTTTTAAACTTAATCATTAAACTTTAGTGAAGAGGCAATACCCCTTTGTTTGGGAATATAAATATATATAAAACATTATATTCACTTATCAACATATATATACAAAATCTTAACTCTTATATTAAATCTATTCTTAATATGAGCGGCTTTATACTTTTAAGCCACTTGGCTTCCTATAAACACCTTTGTAAAGGCATACACTTATGGTGTGTTTATACCAGCCGATGTTTAATAAAAGGAAACTAGAGATAAAAATATTTTGTAGTAAGGAAGTCTAGTTCCTTTTCATGGCCCTAGTAAAAGTCCCATGGCATTTGATGCCATAACTAAAATGACCATTTCAACTAACAAACTTAAGGATTTGCTAACCCTTTTTAGTAAGGATTTAAAAGTTTACTATCTACGAGGGAAAAATAGTAGCTTAGCATACGCAAGAGCTACCTCCACTTTAGGGTTTCACTTTCTTTAGGTTACTACAGTATCACAATAAGATCGGTCGTTAGTACCCTGTTCTTCGTGGCTCCCTAGCTCTCAACATTCTCCCCTCCCCCTTATGGATTTGTGCCCGTCATTTTATCTGCACTAAAATATTCAGTTGCCTAGTCTAAAATCCATCATTACAATTTACGGAAGTAAATAGCAATGCTTGCAACCTTTACTGGTGGGGCCTTGGCCTTGAGCTCCTCACTAGAAACCAAGTGTACAGCAATATTTTCACTTTTAACATAATAGGTCATAAAGGAGGGATATCACACTCAAACTATAACTATAGTCTCACATTTATCCAATGTTTACAATACATAGCTAATATATAAAATATATAGTGATTATAGTACTTATGCTATGAACTTAGCATTATAGTGTGTATCAACACCATTTAAACTATACCTATAGTATCACATTTATCATTTTGACTTGGCAATACATGGCTAACATATATTATAGGAAAGAAATATTTATAATCTAACTTAACTATGCATTTTTGCACCATACATTAGCATTAAACTATTATCACGATGCCTAGTATAATAAACCTTAAGAACTATTATAAAATATGCACTATGGATCACATTTCAATGATTATAATGTTGACAGGGTATTAAAGCTCGGTACTTTGACATGCTTTCAAACTAGCGATGACAGGTCCTAGCATTAATGTCGCTCAACTGTTAAGTGAGATGGAAGCCTAGTTGGATGGTCTGCATGTGATAGAGTTTACAATGAGCACCAAACAATGCTGAGCTGTGCCATGCACTAACCCTTGGTCTGCTGATCTGGCGACTGGGTAGATGAAGTAATCAATGTGTATTGATTGCAATGATCGCTCGAATATCAACGTGCCCGACTAGCAGCTAATACACCATTGATCTTTACAAGATCTAGGGCTTAGAAAGAAACCCTAGTCTTTCGTTGGTAAGTAACAATGTATTGCTTTCACGGTCTTCATTTTGCGTTTAGTGGTAAGGTTGAAGGGCCGATAGTGTTGCTGCAATGTAGTGTTTAGAGTTTGTTGTGAGGAGAACTCCTTCCTCGGTTTTGAACCATAGTTGTGAGATAGAGTTTATATGTTACAGGATTATTATCTTGTGCAATAGATCCATAGTACAACCATTGAACTTGTGGGTGGTTCTTCTGTCAGTTTGTTTAATGTAATTCGATCTGGGGTTTGATTCTCCTACTCAAAATGGTATTCTGAGTTTAAATTCGTGTTTGCTGCAAATGCCATAAGGCTTCATCATTTTTTTGGTGTGGTGTGTCTAAGTTCAGGGCTTCGACACTAAGGTAAGTTTTCATGATAATGACTAAATACTGTGATGCTTACTTTATATCTGCGTTTTCTTGTTTTTAATCCTTTGCAAACTATGACTTGCAGGTACCACTTTGTTGGAAGGTTTCTATGCATAAGACTTAGAATGGGGATGCTGCTACTACTTCCTAGTAAGCTTTGATGGTTCTTGAAACCTCGTAGGTGCCTTTGGCACAGTTTAGCTAGTGATTACAATGTGACAAGAGTTGGAAATATACGACCCTATTCGGAGTAATGGCTGAGTGTTAGGTTCTAATTTAAACAATGCTGTAAAGAGGATAAACCCTCAATATATAGTTGTTATTCGGCTCTGAAGTGACTTGCTGCGTTGTTTGAAAATGACCTTGAACTTGTGTTTGTACTATTGTTTGTTAAGGGAAAAAACCTCTATAGTTTTGGAGCCTTGGAAGGTATGCAATGTAAACTCTGTCGAATTTTTGGTTATACTATTGAATACGAAACTTATAGAGCCGAGGGTTCACTCGCTTCTGTAGAACAATGGCTCGTTTGTACTGAAATGTTTTTGTTTAAATAATGGTTGAGAAATCGTTTGTATAACCGTTGATTTGGTTTCGAACAAAAATAGTTGTCTCTGGCCGAGAGTAATTAGTTGCTTGTCTCTTGGTAGATAGACTTGTACTTCGTATCGTTTTTGGAATTCAAGGTGAAAATAATGATGTTGTAAAATTTGGTCTTTCGTATGTTTTGAAATGGCTAATTCCACAGGGTTTGATTTTGTTTTAATGTGTGAAATCCTACCCTATAGGTTTTGTTGGCAACCATGCGTGTACTGAGAAATCAAGCCCAAGAACTGGGTCTTAACTTGTGCATGTAATTTTTTCGACACTGTTTATGTTTTCTTGTTAGGGTTGTAAACTATTTCTTAGACATCGATCTACTAAAATAGTGACTTTTACTAAGTGATATTAAGTGTCTTGTTGGTAATATCGACATGAATAAAAGATAGTAAGGTTATAAAAATATGGTGTAGGATTCGGAAAAACATGTCTACTATAACTTTAGAAATATTTACGGTGTTTCCCATGAATGGATTGATATGTAATTTATTGAATACTCAATAAATGTTTAGAATCTAGGTTTGTAAAATATTAGGGTTTGGATTCTACAGTGAAAGTATTTATATCTAAAGATTGAAATCTATATTAAATGTAGATGTGACAATTAATTATAATGTTTAATTATCATCGGTAAGTAACACTCTGTATAGAGAACAATTGCAGCCGCTATATATTTTCAGAATATAAATGCTTGATCTATAATATTGAAATGCATATTATTATCATTCGAAAATAAATATAATTGAATTAAAAAATATAGATCTATGCGGAAATAAAAGTGTTTTTATTTTATTATGAAATAGATGAATGCTATACATATTTTTATACTATGTTGTTCTATTTCCTGCGTTTTAAACTTATGATTGAAATGGCAGAATTTAACAAGAAATACTACTGTGTTTATCTTTTCATTCAAATGGCATTTTGCCTATCACTCATCTCTATTAACTTTACTTTTCTGTACTAGAGTACTATACAGATAACAGTGGGAAAAATATAGAAAAGAATTTAATCATTCATTTAAATTACTTAATCATTCTTACAACATATCATCTTTAAGTCAAAAAATAAAATAGTTTCTTCTGTATAACTGTAAATAATAATTCTACCATGCAGAAAAACATTTAACTGTAAACAAAAAGTCATAACAGTAGAACCTAGTTGACTGTAGGAGAAACAAACAGCTCAAGGAACCTGTTCCACCCAACCTATTCCTGAAGACAGCCAAATTACTTGGCTTATGACCCCCGAGCCTGTTCACTAAACCACTAGGAAAAAGAGTTTGTAGATGCCTTAGTTCATCAACTTGCTGTAGAATATAGATTATCCAGTCATAAAGAATCAGCAGTCAAAGAGACCTACACCAGCACCTCTAGTTTTCCTTATCAGAATAACTAGCAGACTTACAATGCACTCTCACATAGCCTCCCTATTCGAATCTCTCAGTCATCACCTGATACACTTGAGGAAATATTTTTGTAGAAAATATTGTAGGAGCTACCTGCTCAATTCGAATTGCCTTATCTAGGCTGCCTAGGCCTTTTAGTGGTTACTGGTCATTAATGAGATGACTTCTCTCTTCCACCCACCTAGGGGATAATGCCACAATTTTAGGGGTAGTTGTCCCATAACCAACAGCTAGTGGTGGAGTGCAAATGCTACCATCTTTCCCATGCCTTCTAACAGCTTCCATTCCTCCTAGTGGGTTAGTGAACACTCATTTAATAGCTCCCTTGGGTGTTTTTTTCCTATTTTAATTTATTTAATAATAATAATCATTAATTACAATCATCCTTGACCAAACTTGGTCATAATTAAAAAACTTTGTAATTATAATTTAACATAAAGTATTTTGAAAATAAAATAAATATTCTCAATATTCTCAGATTTTAAATAATAAATAAAACAATTCTTTTAAATAGGCCGGCTTAGTAATTTTAATGAAAAAAAGATGTATAAATATAGCCCACGTCCTCACTCAATTAAGAAGATTTTCGTGGATCTCATGGAGGACAGTTAGTAGCTCTAAACTCGTGGGTTTGAGGACAACTCGGTGGTACCAGTAGGAGTAGCAGTAAACTGTGTCTTGTTTATCTTTTATCTCTGGGTTTGTTGGTTAATGGATGTGAGGAATCTCGGTTGAGTAGCGGAAAAATTTGCATGGTTTAGTGAGAGGATAGTTTCGGTGGTGTAGCAGAGGAGCAGTAAGATACTTTTGTTTATCTCTTGGCTTTGAACATTGATGTGGCTACAGCTGGAGCAGTAATTTATTTCTCCTTTCATCTTTTATATCTGAGTTGGATCCATGACACAACAACAATATGGAAACATTTTTTGGATAGTATGTGATTGGTAACATGATTCCAAGTGTATGAATGCTGATGAGAATGATGAAGACATGTTTATGTTGACTATGAATAGGATAATGATTTGGTGGATAGAGTACTGAAGATCATGGACAGTAAGTTGATGGATAGAAAGACTGAGGCAATGATTTGTGATGATGATTAGTATAATGATGTTGTTGATGTGATAATGTTTGATGTTGAGATGCTAGTGCTAGGGTCACATATGATGTGATAATTGTGAAGACAAATGTGATGTTGATTTGATGAACCAGGGTATTCAAATATGCATGGACAGAATGACATGATTGTGTCACTGTATGCTTGACAGAATTATGATGATGATGATAGTGTGTCAGATTTTGTTGTTACTTGTGAAGATGTTTGTTGAGTTTGTTTGAACTATTTTGCAAGGGAATGTAAGGGATTGGTTTTGATGTCTTGGTAGGGGCGAGATATCACCTTTTGCATATTTTGTTGAGGTATTTTGCAAGTATTGGAGCCCTAATGATCATGAAAAGTGGATTCCCTATGTTGATTATATCAAAGGTATGTTTAAAGAAGAAAGCTTTGAAGCACTCCAATATTTGCTTGAAGATCAAGTACTTGAAGAGAAAATCCAAGAAGAAATTCATCAAGACATCTAACTCATCCTTCGATTCCCTTTCCTCATGATCATGAGGGTTTAGTAAGCTTTAGTTCATCTTAAAAATATGAATTAGATGTCTTTAGAACAACCAAAAATGAGACAGAATTTGTAGCCATATGCATCAATTTATAATTTTGATTATGCTCATCATGTTCAGCATATCTTTACAGACTTGTTTCAACCATCTCCTTTAATTTTCAAGGCTTTCTTGGGACGGGTTTTTTTCAAATTTTTAAACATTTAATGGAACAACAACATCAAACAAACACAAGGCCATATGCAATATGCCTAATTTTTAGTTAGATGCCTAATTTTTTAACTCATCATTTCACAAGGCCATAAACCTAAAAACATAGTTAAGCATATCTGCAAGGCATATAATGCACATCGTGTTCCCATATCAAGTCAACCATATATATAAATATGAACATTGCTTTATATTATATGTACATATAATGTTTTCAAAAATGGAATGCCATGGCCATAATACAAAATAGTGGATCATACTGTACATCTGTGTGTACATACAAACAAAACAGTACATGTATGTATCCCCCCATACATGGATTCTATTTACCCCCCCTATACATGAATTCTATTTATCCCCCTTTCCACTACCAATGTCAGTGGCTTTTGAGAAGTTTATCTTTATTTTTTGGCTACTCGATGGTGTTCCCCAATGCTGAACAGGAGGATCGATTCTCATTTGCAGAGACTGCACACAAACCAAAATTTATAAGTTAATTTACCAAGCTATAAAAATAAATACAACTCTATGTACATTTGTTCAAATTCCAAGAAAATATAACATTTTTACTTACTGTGCGTATGTAAGTCATGGTCCTCGGAAATGTAACTACATGTACTTGGGTGGGAAGGCATGGAGGGTCATCAGTGGCCCCATTTGGGTGCTCTTCAGGCACCACTACCTAAGCAGATGTATGCATAAAGTAACATATGTCAATGTTAGAAAATACAAAGAAAACGAGAAATATATGTACTACATGGATGGATAATGACTTTTTCAAAGAAAGCGAGACATACACGTACTTAGGGGGTAGAGGTGGGTCACCAAAACCATCGATTTGGTGCTCTTAAGGAACCACTAGATCAGTAGATGCCTGCATAAAGTAACATATGTCAATGTCAGCAAATACAAAGAAAATGAGACATATATGTACTACATGGACAGACAATGACTTTTTCAATGAAAGCGAGACATACACGTACCTGGGGGGGGTAGAGGTGGGTCACAAAAACCCTCTATTTGTTGCTCTTCAGGCACCACTAGCTCAATAGATGCCTGCATAGTGTAACATATGTCAATGTCAGCAAATACAAAGAAAACGAGACATATATGTACTACATGGACGGACAATGACGTTTTCAAAGAAAGTGAGACATACACGTACCTGGGGGGAAAAGGTGGGTCACCAAAACCCTCTATTTGGTGTTCTTCATGAACCACTAGCTCAGTAGATGACTGCATAAAGTAACATATGTCAATTTCAGAAAATACAATGAAAACGAGACATATATGTACTACATGGATGGACAATGACTTTTTCAAAGAAAGCGAGACATACACGTACCTGGGGGGGGCAAAGGTGGGTCACCAACAATATCGATTTGGTGCTCTTCAGACACCACTAGCTCAGTAGATGCCTGCATAAAGTAACATATGTCAATGTCAACAAATACAAAGAAAACGAGGCATATATGTACTACATGGACGGACAATAATTTTTTCAAACAAAGCGAGACATACTTGCATGTACAAATTAAATTATACTACATATACCCTAGAAAGGTGAATAAGTGGGTCAACAATGGGTGCAGTAACTGAAATTGGCCTAAATGGATGGGCATATGCATCGATAAACAAGGCCGCTCGGTGGCAATAATAATCATGCTACGTAACAAAACACAAAGATACAATTAGAAAAATTCTAATAATTAAAAGCATACATGTTGAATAATTAAAAGCATAATTAAAAGAATACCCATGTTTGGGAATCTACCTCTACATGCAAGGGACCTTCTTGACATTCCACAAACTCATCTTGCCCACCCTGCATAAAACATATTGTATCCATATTAAGATGTATTGAATGTTGCAATCTCTACTATAAATATGTAAATCACGATGACAAATTAAAAAGTAAAGTTCTTACAACTAATGGTGAAGAACCAAAATAATATGCATCACTGATTGCTGCATCAAGGTCATCAACATTAACAGCTAGATTATGTGAATCTGGGGTGTCATTGGACACCAATTGTATATTTGTTCACGTAAATCGTCAGATAGTTAAATATAAATAAATTACGAAACAATTGAAATCTTTAATATAAAACAAAATATAATATGTAAAGAATGAGTTTTACTTACATATCAAAGTAATCCATCACCCCGAAACTTTGAAGCAAGCCCATAGCATATGTTGTGACACGTTGTGCAAGGGTGTGGAATAACACAACGTTCCGAACCCTCTGCATCTCCAGTGTGATTTGTAGCTCTGGTACGGTCTCGAGACCTAGTAAGTGGATCCTTAGTGTGCTATGGTCCAACCCTAGATGGGCCATCCTAAGATGTGTCAACCCTTTGGCCTACATTGCCTCCAATAGTAGTGCTAACCCCTTGGCCTACATTGCCTTCGACAACACTCCCATGTCGAAGCAATGTATCTTCCAAATGGAATAAGGCCTCCTATGTATCCTCAATAACGGGACCCGCAGGAGGATATATCCAAGGGGGGTTTGTTGTGCATGGAGGGCATCACACACGGTTAGGATCATTCCTAGACCCTTCCCTATCTTGGGTCATCCCATGACATACACCCTGGAACTCTAAAATATCAAAATAGTTCACATGTTTCCCCAAGATAAATTATGGATACAGCTTCCTCAAAAAATAGAATGGGATATCTCTATTCCCATGAGGGTCTTCATCGAAGACCATGTGCCAGTGATCCATCCAATTGGCTTTCACATTTGGTTCCACACACTAGTCTATGGAAATGTGTGGTCGATTGGTGGGTGGAACCAATCCGGTGCTAGGGTCCCGGAATAATGAAAAAAATTGCTCTTTGGTTATCTTTAGTTTTTTTACATCTTTGTAGCTCAACCCAGTGGAACAATATTGCCTCCGGGAATCTCTGTACAGTCTAATGTTGTACAGTGCTCCTTGGGCATTGGGAATTGTGTTTGTTATGGTATCTAATGCCTTGGCTAATGATTGTCTTAAATGGTCCCCCCCTCTAAATAGTGAGTTAAGGCATCTCAATGCACCCAAACGAGCCATAATCTCTAAATTCCGGTCGTGTTCCTCCTCGATGTTTGGGTTTGTGTCTGGATTTGGGTTTGGGTTTGGGTTTGTGTTTGGGTTTGTGTTCTCTATTAAGATTAAAACAACAAATTCAAAATTTAATTAATAATTTTCATTGTTTGGTTTAATATGTAACAATTTTTATTAAATTCGTTTTAAAAAGAACAAAAACTATTAAATTAACAAACACTTGAATGAAAATTGAAAGGAATTTGGAAGGAAAGGGCCAACTATCTTCCATTGTATCCGAATTGTGAATTGGCTCTTCCAAATTCACCTCCTCCTTCTCTCAAACTCAAATTGACAATGCGTTTTATCGCCCTCTTGATAACACTTTCCTTGACTATGTGCATGCGAAAATGAGGTTGCGGGCCTCTGTTTTATTCTTTTTTTTTGGTATTACAAATCGCACTTGCGATTTGTAACTCTTAAGAAACATAAGTGCGATATATCACTTGTGATATTAATATGTCATTAACTTACCTTCATGGAGATTATCAATAGTGCCCACCCCTAGTCAGTTCCATTTTCAATATATCTTCCCACATCTACTTTAACACATAAATTATAGGGTTTTGATATAGAGGCATTGTGTATTTTGGCCTCATTTTCCTCACTAATGGGTTGCCTTAGGCTAGGTGAGGGGAGACACCATTTTCTCTTGAATTAGTTGAATATCATGTGGTGAAATTCATGTAATTATTGCATTGTTGAGATTCATACACTTGAGTTGATCACATTATATCATTTTGGTCAAATAACCTAGATACATTGTACTCTTTTCAAACAATTTGTGAGTCTTTTTGGATCCATAAGCTAAATTTATTTGTATTGCATCCTTGTTACAACAATTCACAAAGTGAAATAAATAACCGTATTTTATTTCCATTATAAAAACGAACATAGTCACTTAAAGTCACTCCATTTTGATGCACTATATCCTCAAAACCACCTTCCCTTGAGCATGGTCTAACTTGGAGGAATAAACAAATCCCGTAGAAAATTGATCCTAGTGTATTTTCATTACAAATTCCATAGTGGTTTTTATCAAATTTTTGAACTAATGACGTGTCAACAAATATGAAGAACATTTTAAGTGGGTGATTCAATGGGACATTGATTTTAGGATTTCTCGTTCCACGTGGATTATCTTGAAAGGACCTCATTCACTTGTTTATAGGATTTATCTTTCAAGTAGTAGACTTGCTTCACCCATCATGAAACTAAGTTCAAGAGTTTGTGCAATTTTGTCACCAATGTTGGGCATTATAGGAATTATAGATCTATTACATAGTTTGAAGACCTAGTTCCATATGAGAGTGATCAATATGCCTTCTTTTTCATCAAGGGATTATGGTGGTTTACATATTTGTAGTGCTCTGGTTTTTTACAGCAGAGCACTGTGTAAACTTTCAGGTTTAATTTTCTACGTTTTAACTTTACCAGTTTATGGAAGTAAATTTCTAAGAATTTCTATGTGCCGAAATAATATTTAGTGTACTGTGGTGTTTTCACTAACCTTACATTCGTAATTTAAAATAAACAAACATATCGTTATTTTCTTTTCAACAGCATAAGAATAGGTTTCACAACTTAGTAAATCAGTAAATAGCAGTAAATCAGTAAATAGTAAGTTTGCATGTTTACAGTAAGATTTAGCATAATAGTAAATAACGGAAATTACCTGATGCTGATGCTAACCGTAAGTTGTAGCAGGTTGTGTAACCCCTTAGACAGCCAAACTGAAGTGTCCACCCTACCGACCAGCTATAATCTTGCTGGCCCTTGGAAATCAAAGGATTTCCAAGCCCCCGAGCCCACAATCTGATAATCCCGAGAGCAGTCTTTCCTTCTGTTCTCAAAATCCTTCTGTTCTCCAATCAAACTTTCTGTCCTCCCAACTTCTGTTCTCCAAACTTCTTTTCTTCTCCCATAAAAAAAAAACCTCCCCTTTCTCCAAGCTCTCCCCCTCTATATAATTTCCCTTCCTCGAGAATATCTTGGGCTTACTCCACCGCCCCAAAATCCCCTTCTCGAGCCCCTCAACACTTACTCCTATCACCAGTTCATTTATACACGGTTCTTTATAAAAAAGTATAATTAATTACTCTCATGGAAAAGTTAGTTGGTTTTGGATTAACGGTCGTAAGTATTTATTACGGTGGGGATTATCACCCAAAGGTTATCTATTCGAAACAAGCTTCATTGAATACAAGTCTATCCGCCATCCTTGATATTTTAATGTTATTAATGTGATTAATAAAATATTATATAATTAGTTGCCCCCTTGTCAACTTGGACATGATGTGTCTTAATGATCCACCTTATCCGTCGAGACTACTTAGCTTGAGGTTTAAATTCCAAGATTAACATTGAATAATTAAATATCCATTTTCCATCACATCACGTTTATTCCAAAAATGATTATCTTATTATGGCTAACTTTTGAAATGGAATTAATCACACAATTTTAATTTATAAATCAATATTTTAAATCTTACTTATATTGCAATTGTTACGATAGGGATATAAATGTTGCTGGAATATTATTAATTAAGTAATAATAATAATTAGATCACCATTTATTAATTAATAATAATAATTAAATCACCATTTAACAATAATAAAAGGTGAATTAATCATAGTATTCTTAATTATTTGTTTATCACATGAGTACCCTATCATCAACATAGCATCCTTGTTCTTATAAACAAAGCACTTGTGAGGGCTTAAACAATTTTACTAATTAATTAGACACTATCATTACCCTATTCACAACAGTTCTTCTATGACAACGTTAACTGACGACACTTGTCTTAGTTTATTTTTACAATGTTTTCATATAATTACTAATTCACTTATTTACACATTGACAACCTAACCATTCATTACCTAAGTTGATTGATGTATCCTTAACTGAGTTATCTATGACATTTATAATACTATTCAAGCATGACAAGTATGTTATACACCAGTAATATTGTACACGTACAAGGTGTGCATGCATGGCCAGTGTATGCACATGTCGGACATGTACTATGAACAAACCCCATTCCGCCTATGCATACTTGCTAACTAACAATAGTATCTACCCCCATGCAGAAGAGCAAGCATAATCTATAGTATAATTACTTTAACATCCTTGGTTATTTAACAGTTAACCCTTTACGATTTAACATCATTGTCTTTATGTTTACATTAGTTTAATCAATCAAGTACAGGAAGGGTGCCTACTTCCACTAACTCGGAATCAAGGAATACTAAACCCCCAACAGTGCTAACTAACACATCCTCCCATCATAACCTACGTCCAGCATCCTCCCTATCCTTCCTCTGCTAGTACAACAGTGGATGTCGGACTCACCGATCTGACCACATAGAACTTGAGAGCGATAGCGTCGGCTGAACAGCGGACCTATCCTCCCCTAGCAGGCATCCGACAATCGTCATCACAACAACATGGGGAGCGTGTCTCAGCACGGCCCTCCCACGACCTCGGGTCTCATGGAAACATAGGGTGGGAAACACATCCATCCCTCTCAACATACTGGGCCTACGCCCTTATCAACTCATACTTGCTGCTATCGGGATTATCAGTTTGTGTTATCGTATCCTCATTTTGGCTGCTAAGGTTTGCTGTATGAACATGGTTTTCCTTTCCAATATATATCAGATCAAGTAACTGGCTATCCCATAGCCCCTGTGTCCTGTAGGTTAGTGTTTTGCAAAATACAATTTATAGAAAGCATTTTCCCTTGATCACCAATTGATCCATGTTATCATTTTATTTCATGTAACTTTTTAGCTCATCATAGATGCGTATGACATATAACATTTCAGCAATTCATATAAGAAGATGGTATCCACGTACCGAATCATACATTTCACATTTCATTAAGGAAAACATATAAACATATACTGCAATTGTAAAATAAGGAAATCATATGATAATCATGACATCATAACTGCATAACATAGTAACATCATAATCATGGTGAAATCATAAGACAGAGTAACATCATATAATGAGGTCCAATATAGTTTACTCAGTCGAGCTGAGTTCGACAAAATATATAAGAAGTAAAGTATGGTGTGTCTAACTAATAAATATGCCGAATCAAAATATGGGCATTACAATATTCATGTAACTTTTGTTGTTTTTTCTCTTTCAAATTATTATGTTTGGTGATTTATATGTTTGTTTTCTTAGTCAGTGTATCTTTCACATGCTTTCTTTGACATTGCATTGATAAAATAGTGTCCCTTTCCCACAAACTCCATCACTAAGAAATCCATACAAATAGTTAGGTGGCATCAGCTTCCTTAGATGTTAATAAAATCATTATGCAAGCACATAACATGTCACCAACTAGTATTTTTGACATGAAGGTAAATTTTTTGAACCATGTTTCGATAACAAACAAATGCTTTTGCTATTAGTCCCACCTTATCCATGCCAATAGTTATTATTTGGACAATGTCGACTCACATTTAGGATGATAATATGTCAAGAAATATATTAAACAAAATAAAAATCAATATAGTAGAGGAATAAAATAAAGTAAAATCATAGAACATGCCATTTAATCTCTCATATAAATGTAAGAAATAAGATTATGCTTCTTGAATTTTTAGTTATATTTAACAAAAAATGCATGCTCATTATTAATGTGCACCACATCCTTGTTACAACAGTTCACAAAGTAACCCAGTCTATCAACAAAAATATTAAGAAAACACTATGTGAGAATTTCTCAAACACTTTATGGTCGAGGGGTCTGATTGGAATAGGTCTTGATCTCTAAAATGAGTAGGTATGAGAAGAAGAGCAAGAATGATTCTCTAGGACACAACCACTTTTCTTCATCCTAGTAGGATACAAAGGCCATGTGTAGGTTTTGAGAAATGGAAATGGACTTTAAGGAAAAACTATGATGACCGGGAAATAAAGGGGTTAAACCTTAATGGCAGATTTTTGAGCTCAAGCACCATGAATAACACCTAAAATGTAGATGATTCTCTATAGCATTGCAAGCCCCCACTAGGGTGTTTTTGACATAAGGTTTGCATATTGACGCCATTAAATTTTTTTGAATGCCTTGTGGAAAGGTCACATGGCCTTGATCATGGTTACAGTTGGGAAACAACACCTCAATCCCTTCATGATGTGTCCCATGCATATAATGAAACATATGTTGTAACATATTGTATTTAATATAAAATCTAACATTTCATTTTAAGAAATTATTATTTATTTTATTTCTTAAAAGCATTTTCACTTTTTCTATGTTACTTTATACTATGCATTTCTTTATATTATTAAGAAAAGACTGATTATGTAATACCTAGATCTTTGAGTTGTTGTGCACTAATTAAATTACAAAAAAATTTAGATCAAAAATCGGTGTCAAATGGAGATATCTCCATCCACGTCCTCTAATTAAATTAAAAAAGGCCTTTCTTTCCATTATAATAATGAACTTAGTAGTTAAAATAACCCAAAAAATATCACATAAATGTTATAATTTATTTTTTAATTTTGCTCAATCAACAACTTGGTCTTGCTCATACTCAAATGACACATGTTCCATTCCACTACCACTATAACCTCCATGAATGCCAATAGTTGCAACACATAAGTTTAGTCAATGCTTGAACCTACTAAGTGGCAAGGAATTTCTTAAGAGTGCACTCTAACTAAAACACAATTTTGGTATTACAAATCGCACTTGCGATATATCACAATTTGTAACTCTTAAAATACGCTAGTGCGATATATCGCATATGCTATAATATAGGCTAACTAAGCTTAGCCTTGGTTTTGGGCTCGGGTTTGACCGAACCTAACCAGCATAACGCATATGCGTTATGGATTTATATTTCAGACATGCATTTCCGATTTCTAAAATAGCACTAAAAAGTGAAACCAACTTAGTGCACGCCCCCTTTTTAGGTGAGCATGAACATGTATTTTTCATTATGATAATTTAACTTAAACATGAGATAAAATCACATCTTATTATGAGTTATCAGTGTTTATGAATTTATTTATTCTAAATTCTAATTGGTCTTAGTCTTATTCATTTGAAAAACTTTATTAACTTATTTTTTTTTATTTAGTATTATTTTTTCTCTCTCCTCGTTTCTTATATGGCAAAACCTTCTGACTGTGTTTCTCGATCCCTTTTCGTTTCTCGTTTCTTTTTGCGGTTTCTAGTTTTTGGTAACATAGACTAACAATGTTCTGTCTTCAGCACTACAGGCTGGATTCATCCCCAAATTTGACTGTGGAGATTAGATCGAGACCATTAACCTAGTTCTAATACCAATTATTGTATATGGGCAGAGCTAAAACCACTCTGACACAGAAAACATAAACACAAAAAACACACAAACGAAATACACAGAGCACAAAGCCGAACGGTCCGAACCGAACCAATTCAACAATGTCTATTCAATTTTAAAATTACATATTTATACACAGACATGTTTCCTTTTTTACGGTGACCAGAATTCGCCATTGGGTCGGAATCATTACAAACACAGTGACCAAAGCACCGACTAAATACTACCATTCGATTGAAACATCAGGCTTCACAAACTCTCGAAATCACGCCACATGTCACTCTATGCTATATGAGTGGCTGTGGGCTTTTTTTATCAGCATTCCAAAACTGCACCTTCAAATTTACCTTCGATTCAAACCTCTGACAATCTGCCATGTGTCACTTTGTGATTGGCTATCCAACCTTCTCTTTCGACCTTTCCAAACTGATCACCAAATGTGCACGCCGATACAAAAATCTGCAATCCTGACTCGTGTCCACTGTTTGTTCCGATCCTGTCTTCAAATAATAGAAGTAAAACTGATGAGAATGTTAAACAACCATTTTTCTCTCCGCCAATAATCAAATCCTAAATAAAATAAAGATCAAACTTAATCAAAACTTTCTAATGTTTGAGATAAAGCTTATATTTACTCTAATACCATGCTAAAATATTTTGTAGAATAGAGAAAAAGCATAAGCAACCTATATGGTGAAGGTGCATTTAAGGTTTACTGTGAAATTGCCCTTTGATACTTCAGGAAATAAAATTCTAAGTTAACATTATCTCAAAGACACAGCCAGGCTGAATGAAAGAAATAACATACATATAACCGGAACTCACATGGAACTGCTACAGATACACAAATCCTGTCTATACAAATTCCAAATTACAGATTGCACGCTGTCCAACGATATTACGTACATGAAAAAACAATAGATTCTGTGAAGAATTAACAGTAGATTCTGCAGCCAACAACTTTGCCGACCCTGAGTGTACGCTGTCCATGAATTTTCTGTGAAGAATTAACAGTAGATTCTGCAGCCAACAACTTTGCCGACCCTGAATGTATACTGATTATGCGTTTGCCATAGACGAACAATGGGGCAATTAAGCTCCCCAACCAAAAATTGTAGGGATGAATATAACACGTAGCCTATTAAAATCAATGGGTACGGTGCCATAGAGAAATTGTAAGGCTCTTTAAAAACGTGAGGTATGCATCTCAATATACTAAACCTCCAGATACGCTGGGGAATGTCCTAGAAGAAAATATTGTGAAGTCTTCAAAATTTGAATATAGATAGAGAAACCTAAACACTTCGTATATTTTATCAAATGACTGTATTGCAGATTGATTGACTAAGACTAAGAAATTGAACAAATTTTTATTAGTAAACGAGTTTAGATCCAAATCTTAAGCTTTATCAGGCATGGAGAGGGATCAAATCTCCCAAGTGCAAATCTCTCCTTGAATAGCTCCTTGAGTGCAATACCTGAGCCACCTAATACTAACATCTAAAGTCTCTAGTTTAAGTATCATATTTACTTTTTACTTTGTATTATTCTTTTTTGTTTATGGCCAACATAATATTTATTACTTTTTACTTTGTATTATTATTTTTAAAAGTAAAAAGTAAAGTCTCTTGTTTAAATCTCATATCTATTTTTTACTTTGTATTATTCTTTTTTGTTTATGATGGACATAATATTTACCACATAATCCTAAGCTCTAAAGTCTCTAGTTTAAGTCTCATATTTACTTTTTACTTTTTACTTTGTATTATTCTTTTTTGTTTATGGCCGACTACTTTGTATTATTTATTCTTTTTTGTTTATGGCCAACATAATATTTACCACATAATCCTAAGCTCTAAAGTCTCTAATTTAAGTCTCATATTTACTTTTTACTTTTTACTTTGTATTATTCTTTTTTGTTTATGGCCGACTTGATATTTATTACTTTTTACTTTGTATTATTCTTTTTTTGTTTACTTTGTATTATTTTGTTACTCAACAAATACTCGACTAATAAAATCTCCCCCAATATTAGGGGTAGAACGCCTCTCCACACAATAATAGGTCTTTTTATTTGTAAATCACAAATCTTATTATGAAACCACAAGTCTTATCACTGGTTTGAAAAACACATCAAATAAAAAAATAAACGATGAGGTTATTTTATTTTATTAAGAAGACATATTGGAAACGTTTAGGATCCATATGGACATCTGTTAAGCAGCGAATTCACTAAAAAATTCTCATATTTGATTGAAAGATAAACATCTATACTTCAAATACATCCTCATAAATGTAACTGCATAGGAATCACAATATCATGTTACTGGCTATTATTTGTTACCATGCAACCTCAGTTTCTGGAACCTTTCTTCAGAAAGGATATAGGAAAAAACAGTTTCCCCTCAGTCATTTTTCGTGGACACAGGCGTAAGGAGGGATCTAAAAACATATTTACGGATGAGATTGGAGAAGTATCATGATTAATATATTCTTATCAAAAGAATACGCATATATCATTTCATTGTGAGATATACAGATATATTGGATAATGACCAGACAGATCCTCGTGTACAGATAAAAGAAAAACATATTGTGGGCGCATATATCATTTCATTGTGAGATATACAGAAATATTGGATAATGACCAGACAGATCCTCGTGTACAGATAAAAGAAAAACATATTGTGGGCAGTTGCAGATGCGTAATTATAAGTAATTAAAGAAAAACATATTGTTCCTGTGGTCGGTGACTCGGTTGGTTTGACCACATTGCTGAAGTGCTTTTTTAGCTTTTCTACGAAAGCTATTTCTTTAGAAAGATTCAGAAATAAAAAGTGTTTTTGGATTTTAAATTCATTGAACTTCACCCTTAAATACATGAAATGAAGATTGAAAATCAACAACCTATGAAAAACACAATACTCGCCATGAGCATTACATGCGCTAATATCTTATTATAAACTAAAACATTGTAACGGAGAAAGCAGAGCTAAAAGCTCGGTTTACTTTAAAGAATAAAAATTGACCATAGTTCTCCAATAATTCTATACTGTAGCTATAAATAAAAAACAGGGAAAATAAAATAAAAATGTAGGTGGAGGTTTAAGTTTTGGATTTTTTTAATCATTTTTGTTGAAATCCCTTATAAATTGAAATAGTTTTTTTTAATATTTAAATTGAATTTTTAATTATAAAAGTGATTTTAACAAATTATGAAGACTTTAAATTTACAATTCTAACAACATATATATACAATTTCAACTATTATCAAGAAAAAAAATTACCAAAACCTATAACATAGAATGTTTACTACACCGTAAATGAATTTATTAGTTGGGACAGAGTAAACAAATTACTCCAAACCTCCAATACAATGGCAAAAATAGTTACTCTCGAGCTCTAATGAAAAACTTATTGAACAACAACTCCAAAATTTCATAATAAGCAGAATTGTCAAATGTTTACACCTATAGGTGTTTATATCTTAGAATTTTGGGTGGAGTACTATCTATGTTTTTCCGAGATTGAAGGAGGATGAGACAAGTGTATTGTAATTTTATGGGCGTGATTCAAAATTCGAAATAAACAATTATAAGAAAAATAAATATAAAAAATAACCAAATGTATAACTCATAGCTTATGCATGGATAACACTTAGTGAGAGATAACCCATTTAACTAAAGAAAGTAACATGTCGCTCAGACAACATGTGATTACAATTAAGCATAGATAAAAAAAGAGAGATAACATGTTCATGGCACTTAACTTCTGACCTACCTATTGAGACATAGACAAGTGATTACAATTAATCATGAAAAAAAAGTAATAGATAACTTGTTTATAGCACTTAACTTATAACCTATAATTGTTCACTGACAAGTTAAGTGACTACTAGTAGATATCAAAAAATAACAAACTCACAAAAACAAATTTAAAATTTAAACCCTCTAAAACTTAATTTATGAAGAAGGGTGCTCCCTTCAGTCCAAGAAAAGACATTCCTGGACGAAATCAGCTACCGAGTCATTCACACATCAACCCAGTCGTCTCGTCTGTGTGTAAAGATTGACTTGGTGAATGAATGAATCGGCTGCTGTTTCGAAAAGGCTACCATCCGTTATTGGACTGACAGAGAACTCCCTGTCACGGACATAACATTCAATCGAAATTCATCAATGCGTCCTTGCTTTTTACTTTGGATATATTTCCAAAATACAATACAACAAGTATATATATATATATCTTCTGATTGTTGAGACAAACGCAATCTATGGCAGTAACAGAAGTAAAAAGCCATTTTACTATTTTGGGAGAATAGCCTCGCAGAGTTGGCGAAAGTAAGCAAAATATATGTATCAGACGATACGGTTGAACATATATGGAGAAGGAAGGCTGTTAAATAGAGAGCATTGATATCCCTGAAGCTCTCCAGTACCTGCGCGCTGGCACTGGCTAGGTGTCTTGTCAAACAAAAAGCAAGCCTGAGACAAACGCCAACTTCCATTCAACTAATTGTCATCGCATATTATTATTCAAACATATCAAGACACGGTCATTGAAACTGACGAGCCGCATCAAATCAGAGTGTTTAGACCAAGTGAAATCCTCGGCAGTAAAATAAAGTTTGTAAACTTGTAAGCATTTTCATCATACACTCCCCTTCCATTTCATATGAACGAGGACCGATGCCGGTTGTCCCGAGATTTAACATATTACTGTTGGCTTTCATCAAAGTTTGCACAAGAACCTCGACATTCAAAAAAGTTATCCGAAGACTGAGATATTAAAATGTTAGGAATGAGCAATGAATGACTTTTTCCAAGTCTTTTAAGAGATTCCCTGTGTTTGGTTTATGATATTCACATGGAACCGCTCATTTGAAGATCCCTTGAGGCGGTCCTGAATTGTCGGGGATGTGTACAGTTTTATCATTTTACATATCATGTACTTTTTTTTGTAGAAATTGAAATGCATATCACAACTTGTTTTATGTATATATGTATATGTTAATTGCTATGTTTTTTTTTCAGAAGAAAAAAAGCATAATTTTGTTATTTCATTGAAATCAAAGAGTATATATTATATGTATGGTCTATACTTCCATGTCGAAATTTTTGAGGGCTAAACATGTCTAAAAATCCAATACATGTCCCGCATCAGATTCATATTGTCAATTATATGATCAAAATCTTCAAAAACTTAAAAGCATAAAAACATAGTCGCATAGCATCAACTATAGAAAGAGAAACCTTATAAACTTTCAGAAAAGAAGGAAGTACAAAGACCACTTGAGTTCAGTTGATTGTCCACCCATTCTTCCCACTGAAGAGCACCAAGATCACCATCAATAGCTAACTTCGACAATGCATCTGCCACTGCATTGTTTTCTCTGTAGCTGTGGGCAAAAGAGAGGTTTTAAAACCTGTCCATTAAATCAAAGATTCTGTGGCACCAATAATGTAGAGATACATTCTGCAGATCGACTTTTTTATTTGCCCGATTTATAATTACTGAACAATTACCAGAATGATATCCAAACAAAACAAATATACCTCCTCAAGAAGATACCATAATCCCAAAAGTTCAACTTTTATGTTTATACCCAAACTTCCATTCAATAGGAACTTAAGAATAAAAGACTGACCACATATGATAATGAATCCCGCAGCACATTTGAGATATAGTCTATGTTAATTGCTCTATTCATGAACGTGTAGTTTTTTCTTATTGTCTCCTGAGTAGTACAATTTGATGTATATGTCAATTATTCTACTCATTTATATGAATTTGTTGTGTTTACCTAATCACCTTCTAAGTGATTAGTACGCATGATCCGAGGAACATTTAAAAAGTTCATTATTTAGTGTAATCAATTATTATTCAATCAAAATATAATTTTTTATTTTTTAATAAAGTATTATGAACAAAATATACTTACATGTCTACAAGAAGAGAAATTGAGGTTGAATTTGGACAATGTTTACAGATTTCATCGCAATCCAAGGAGCATTTAAAAATTTCATCAAAATCTAATTTTTTATTTTCTAATAAAGTATTATGAACAAAATATACTTATATGTCTACAAGAAGAAAAATTCAGGTTGAATTTGGACAATGTTTACAGATTTCATCTCAATGCAAGGGTTGGTTGGTGTTGCTTCTTCTGTCCAAGGAGATGGAGGTTGACATAGTGAAGGAATCGGTTTTTTATTGAAAATTTGACAAACATAGAGTTGCGTTTTGTCACTTCTTTCAAGACATTTACATTGTTGCTTCTAAATCTTTATCATTTCCATTGAGTGGATTTATCATTTCCATTGAGTCCGGTCAGAGAGAAATAAGCTGAGAACTACACCTATGTCTTTCACTGTTTTAGAAGTTGAATGGAGGATTGAATTAATTAGCGCCTATATTTACATAAAATATGTTTTTTTATCATAATATTCGTCAAATTTTACACATTTTAGTAGTAAGTTGTATGTTCCATATATAATATTCACCATATTATATATATATATATATATATATATATATATATATATATATATTTCAATCCAAAATAATCGCCTAGGATACTACACTAAAGTGTAATATTAGAATCCTTAAAAAATATCCTAAAATTTCTACACATCTTTTAGATGATTTCAATTCCTCTCTACATAGGGTTGTTTTGACACATACTGTAGATCTACCATGCTCTCCTTTACCTTATCCAGTCTCAAAATAGTTTCATGTATGTGGCACTTTGTATTTTTTGTGAAATGAACACAACCATTGAAATATGCAAGCATTTTTTAACTCACTAGCACATCCATGAGACCAAATCCAATGCCTCTCCATTTTTATATTTCTCTCCTTCAACTGATCATATAGCAAATGGAATAAATGGCATACATAAGGAAAGTCATGACACCTATCATCACTTATGTAGAACTGGCATTGCTTCAATATTTCTCGTTTCTCTTCACTACTATCTGGACCATGCTTATATGTGATTAGGACCATCAAGGAAACTTGCTCATTATGGAAATATTGACTTTGAATCTTATTTTGCTGATGTTGGAGGGTGTAGTTCTAAAAAGAAAATCAACCACTCACAGTATACTACTAATGGGAAATGTATATCTACAAATTCTAAATTTCTCATCATGCCATCAAGCAATGTGGATATGCTGAACATAATGTTCTGTCTTTTCTAACAATTCCATAATGAAATGGCTGACTTGTACATGGTGGAAAAAATGATCTCAACATTAGTTATGTTTATAGGTAAAGTTTGACTAAAAGATGAAATTAAAATTTGGAGAGAGTTACTAACCTGGGATGTCACCAACTATATCATTTTTCTTTCCTTTTCTTATGTCATAAGGCCTATGTCATAAGTGATGTATTTGAAGCTTTTCATGTCTACCATAATTTTTCCAAAATGTTGATCTTCACTCTCGTGAATGCATTCGCTCAGTAAAGAACTTCCACAATGCCTAGAGTATATCCCATCTAAACAAGTTTGTGAATAATATGTTTTCCCCTTTGCCTTATTACACATGATGCTATGAATGAAGTCTCTTGATGAATTTGTTGGTTAGTATGAAAAACATGACACATGGTTAGTATGCAAAACATGATGAGTATATAAAAATGTTTCATAATAATAATCATATTCTACATGGTATCTACAACAAGTGTTACAAAGTGTGTTTATTCAAGCATACCAAGGCTTGTATTTCTCAAAGCATCTTTGACCGAAGTTCAATTCCTTGTGTAAATTCTTGAATCTCTCATATAGTTTTGTTTGTGTTGTATCAAGATGATTTTTAATGTGTCGTTCACATTCCCTAGAATCCCTTCTCATTTTTAGTACATACTTATGGTTTGAAGAAGGCTTGGTGTTATCATGCCAAAAACTTTGTACTAGTTTCATATTAGAACACAACAACCTACCAATGAAGGCCCAAAAATCTGTGTGGCTATTTGTGTCAAGATGTTCTCTTCTAGTACAATACTTATGACATTCAACTTAACAAGTTTGGATATAAGTTTCAACAAATGAATATTTCTTTTGTTCTTGTTTACAATTACTTGTGATAAATACAACGAGATGCATCACGATATTTAAAACAACTTTTCTTACCAATTGTGCTAAAAACATCTACTAGGATTTTAACAATATGACTACTTGGGCCATAATTATTTATTAACTTCATGCCTAATTGTTTTCTAGCAACAACAAAAACTTAGATTTTAACAAAGATAAAAATAACCTATGTTTGTTAGCATCACATTTTGAATGAAAGTAATCATTAATTATTTTCCAATTCTAATAAGAAATAACACATTTAAATAACTCACATTTAAGAGAACTAATGACACTTTCATCCACCTGGATACATTTTGGATTTATTCGACTCACTAGTGTTAGTTGAGGGAATGGAGTAACATTTGTAGCATGGAACACTTCATTAGTAGGATGTAACTATTCAACAAGAGCTTATGGTTGTTCATACCTTTGGTGGTAGCTAAATGCAAGACACTAGACATCCTCATGGATGGTCTCAAAAACATTTACTTGTTAAATAGTAGGTTGGACTTAGGATATTTTCTAAGGATTCTAATATTATACTTAAGTATAGTATTCTAGGAAATTATTTTATATTGAAAAAACATATATATAGATAGGTAGGTGAATATTAATTATCAAACCTACAATTTAATATTGAAACTTGTAAATTTTGGCGAATATTATGATAAAAAAACATATTTTATGTAAATATAGGCGATATTAGAGACTAAAAATTACCCAATAACGAATTTATTTTTTGAAAAAAAAAACCCAAAAAATAGCCAATTGACTAAATTTCGCCCCTAAGAATTACCCTTGTTGGACCTCATGTGTGGTCTCTACAACATTTACTTGTTCTTCATCAGGATTCTCTTCATGATTTAAATGTGAAATTTCATGATTTGCATAACTAGTACAGGGCAAAATTTCCAGTGTTTCCTCCACAACCAAATTATCTTCAAATGGCGCTATATTTGTTTGGAACTGGCTTGATATTTGAATTGCAACATGTCTTGATCAACAGCTATGCTTTAATTATTGAGTAGGGCCATGAGGGGCTTCTTCATCCATTTTTCTTGAAAATGAGAGCTCATATGTTGAATGTTTACACTTATCCTATCGTAAATTTGTAGAAAGAATTATATCATTTGTTGTTCTTGGAATTGAAGCATGCCTATGATTCACCATGTCTTCCATTTTCTTTCTCTAATTTATTGGATGTTTTCATGAGGCTTCTTTTTTCTTTCTGATATTCTTATTCTATTCATATATTTCCCATTGTCACAATAATCAATGTTAGTATCTTGTTTTAGGTTCTTTATCAATAAAAAATCAATAAGGCATAAAACTTGCAATCGTTGTTCATTCGGGATAAACCTATAGAGCACGACATTCTAGCAGAGTTTGACAAAAATAAGGTTGTGATGAAACCAAGGGAATTTGTATATCATGATATTGCCGAATGTGTTATACTAGCATAGATCCATCTTAAACCTGTATCTATCAAGCACCGAGAGGGATCTAATTTCTTGAGGTGTATTTCTTTTTCTAAATGTAAACTCAAGAAATTTGATCTCTCTTGACTGATAGATACAGGTTTAAGTTTTAAGTTTTTATTTTATAAACGAACATCTATTTTTTAATTACTTTTCATAGTATTTTATTTTATGAACCAATATAGTTTTTTTTAAATACTTCCCATAATTTTTTATTTTATGAGCCGACATGAATTTTTTTAATTATTTTGTTAGTAACAAACGTTACATCACAAATGTTACAACATCTCCCCCATACTGGACTATAGAGCACCTCATTTCTCTCGATGCAAAAATGCATGTGTGATATGTTACAAACCACATGCATGATGATTTACAAATTGTGTGCATGATTTGTAACACATTGCGCAGGCATTATATAACACATCATGTGCACAGTGACCTACATGACAACTATGTGGCTAGGTTCAGATTTGTCAGGTCTAGTTCTTATAAACGTGAGAATGCTATTGTTTTTTATAACGTGAGTGGATTTTGTAGAACTTTGGTTGCACTTAAAAGGTACACCAAATTCATGTGCATGCCCATAACTAATCACTCAAACAACCCATCCATTGCCTTGAAATATTTCTTCCACTCATCACCTTCCCTTGTACTGAATCTGATGATACCCACTCTTCAGATCTATCTTCGTAAAGTGCCTACCTGGCCCCACTCAAATAGTCCATGAGGTCATCCATCCTTAGTAAAGGAAATATATATTTGATGGTGATCTTATATGGCTTATGAATTAATACACATTCACCATTCACCATCATTTTTCATTGTCAATACTATAAGTATAGTACAAGGGATCAAACTTTTTTGTATCAATGATCTATCATGAAACTCCTATATTTGTTGAATCACTTGTTCTTTGTCTATTGTGGTCATCTGGTAAAGGGATTTATTAGGAAGACTTGATCCCAGTATCAAGTCAATTTGATGTGCTATACTTCTCATAAATCATTTGTATTATAATTACATTGAATTCCTTCAACATAGCCTAAATATCTGGTGGCATAGAGTTAATTTTCCCAAATGCTTGGACTCCATTTGGCATGATAGCCAAACATAAATTTGTTCTCTTTTTTTCTCTCATAAATTCCTTACTTGAGCATAACATTACTTGGCTACTAGTGCTTCCAACATCTTTCCCATTTCCAGTGTGTCTCGTTGTCATTGCATTCTCCAACATTGGTTCTAACCAATAGCCTTGTCCATCCTTTGTAAACTCATACGTATTTTCCCTTCCATCATGAGCCACCTTTTTATCAAATAACCATATCATGTCGTGCAATACATGTCCACTACAACACACAAGACCTATTCGCTGAATTTTCCAAACTGAAAGATCAATAGTCATTGTTCATTCACGATCACCTGCTTCCCTTTCTGTAACCATTGTTAGTTTTGTACCTACATAAGTGTTCCCCAAGTGACAATAGTCTAATGTCACTTAGAAGGGGGAAAAGGGGTGACCCTCACATTATTAGTCATTAATGAGATTTTATAACATTAAAGTCACTTTTTGCTAAAGTTAAGTGAGTGAGTGATTTTTTATTTAAGTGATTTAAATAAAAGTGACTTTTCACTCTCATTGAATCTCATCCATCGGATTAGACTCAACCTTCACCGTTGGATTAAAAACTCACTTAGGGTTAGAACAAAAAGATGAGGGAGGCATTTTGAGAACTCACTTTTGAGTTGGAAAAAGAGAGAAGTCAAGAGAGAAGAGCAAGGAGACCAACACGCACTTTGAGATAGTCATTCCATTAATGCACAGAAATTGAGGTACTAGTTTGAGCATTTAATGCATAGTACGGTCTTCTAATCATTTTCCTTCAGTAGGCACAGATCCCAAGACAACCATTAATGCACAGAAATTGAGGTTTAGTATAGCAGCAGTTATTGCTGACCGTATAGCACGAAACCCAAGGCATTTAATGTGGTTCAGATTTTGAGGAGGTACACATCCCAGGGTGAAGGTACAGCAGTCGTCTTTGGCTCAGTTTTCAAGAGAATCTGGGCATGAATTTCTAGAAGAATCTGGGCACAAAGTCTGAGATATTTTGCACGTAGCCCGAGGTAGATTCTCGGCACACTTCTCGAGGTTTTTAGCACGCAGTTCGAGGAGATAGAGTGGGCATAGACTTCAAGGTTGCTGCAATAGTTTGAGACAGATTTGGGGCTCGATTTTTGAGATAGTTTTTGCACAGTTTCCAAGGAGAACCATACATTACCATGACTATACTTTCAGCACAGTTTGTGAGGCACTAATAGCACAAATTTCGAGACTTCTGTTTTTGGCACAGATTTCAAGATAAACTACTGGGTGATATTTATTGGTGGAGATAAGTAAAAATTTCTGCTGTTAAATTTATGTACTTTGACTTACTAAAGAAATAAATCTCTCTCTTCTCTTTACTGGTTTTCCCCGTGGGGGTTTTCCAGGGCTTGATTTTGGCAAAACATTTATGAGTCTATCATTTTATGGTGTGATTGTTAAATGTGTTTTTCAGCCTATTAGAGTATTTTATTGTGTGTTTAATTGTTATTGAAAGTTTCATAAGTAACTTACATCCAATGCAAAACCAGTTGTAAGTGAAAATCACGAAATGTTGACATAAACCAGCAAACAGTAAACTCAGAAAATCTTCAACCATGAGACCCTGTATGGGTTAGGATGGAAACTACAATTCATTTTTAATTTCTTCACATCTTCCGTGGACACCAAATTCTTACTACATCCACCATCTAGAACTAAATTGCAACACTTGTCCTGAATTTTATATTTAGATTCAAAAATCTTCTTTCTTTGCTTAGGCTCAACCGCTATCTTCTCTTTAAGCTGAAGTATCACTCTCCAAAACATTAAATTTTTACCCTACTCTTGTTTCGGAACCATCACATTATCACCAACCATCAATGTCTCATCTTCAAGTATGACCTCTGTTTTGGCCTCACTTCTCTTTCTTGAGTTATGTTTTTTGGGCATTCATATGCCTTATGTCCCTCTACAACATATCGGTAACAAGTGATACGATATTAAAATGTTGGAATGAATGGCTTTTTGCAAGTCTTTTAAGAGATTCTCCGCGTTTGGTTTATGATAATCACATGGAAGTGCTCATTCAAAGATCCTTTGAGGCGGTCCTGAATGCGTGTTGTTGGGATGTGTAGTACAGTTTTATCATTTTATATATGATGTATATTTTGGTAGTAGATGAAATGTATTTAATGTATATGTTAATTATTCTATGTGTAGTTTTTTAAGAGTAGTATTAGCATAGTCATTTAACTTGTGGTAGGTGAACACTTATAGGTCATTTATAGATCACAAGTTAAGTGTTATTTGTTACTTATTTTCCATTATTTGTCTCAAGTTAAGTGTTATGTGTTACTTATTCTCCATTATCTATCTCATCTATCTATTGACTTATTTAATTAATTAAATGGGTCGTATGTCACAACATATTATTCATGCATGAGTTACAAGTTATCCATGCATGATTTATGTCACTCATCAACTACTATTTATTTTTTACATTTCTTTATTTTTTATAATTGTTTATTTTGAATTTTGAACTAATACCATAAAATCAATCAATCTGGACGGTCTGATCCTCCAATCTAAAAATTACTTATAAATAATAATATTTTGTAATCAATTTTTTTCTTTAATCATGTATTGTGAACCAAACATACTTACATGTCTACATAAAATTAAGGTTAATTTTGGACAATGTTTACAGCTTTCATCTTAATGGAAGAGTTGGTTGGTGTTGCTTCTGCTTTACATGAAGAAAAATTAAGGTTAATTTTGGACAATGTTTACAGCTTCATCTAAATGGAAGAGTTGGTTGGTGTTGCTTCTGCTTTCGAAGGAGCTGGAGCTCGGCATAATGAAGGTCTGAATCGGCATTTTATTGAAAAGTTAACAAGCGTAACATAGACTTCTTTTGCCACTTCTTTCAAGACATTTACATTGTTGCTTCTAAATCTTTATCATTCCCATTGAGTCCGGTCATAGAGAAGATGAGAACTACACCTCTGTTTCTCATTGTTTTGGATGTTGAATGGAGGATTGAATTGATTGGTGTTCAAGCATTGTGGATTGACATAGAACCTCTCTTCTAGTTATACCAATGTCATAACCTGCGTTGCCAAGGCAAAGGTGCATCTACACATCTTTCATTGCGGCAAGCTTTCACCCGAATGCTTCTAAGTATTTCTCTAGATTGCAGTGGTGCAGGTCTATTTTTCTATAGGCGAGGAGGACGCAAGGAGAAACCAACATCAAACAGAGGACCAATTCAATCACCATCAAGAGCTTCACAAGGGAGATGTTCAAACCCTGGTTAGCAACATATAGAATTAAATTAGGGTGGGATGCCCATATGCCCGAATTTGCAGACTCGAACATGTGAGAGAGGGCTGAAAAAGGCCAGGCTCTGTTCAACGTCTACGTAGAGGAATGACGCCAGAGCTGTGGAGTGACAAAGGGTGGAAGCCACCTCTATTCGCATGCATGCACGAGGATACAAGGGTGAGGGGAATTAATTGCCCATTTGAATTCATTATTATGAGGAGGCAACTAACAACGAAAACGAAAGTGGGCGATATGAGTTTGCCATTCCTCAATTGAAAATATCATGGGACACAAATTTAGTTTGTCCAGGGTCTCTCTCGGCCCCATTTACGGTTCCATAGCATCCGTTTACGGTTCCTTGGTTTGGAGAACATAGTGGAAGTGGACTCAGCGAACTAGACATTTTGTTCTAATGATTAATTTGGTCTGATGGAGTGGCATTACCTATCTTTGATTTCAGAGAGTTGACGATCATGGAAGAATCGCTTATTATGGACGAGTGTTTAGAAACACTAATTCAGACTAACTAAGAAACTCTCAATGCTGTCTAAATACCCAAAGATCATATCAACAAAAATATTCTGAACCCATATCCACAAAACTAAAGTTGAGAATATTTCCGACCATATACGAAACTAAAGAGACTGAATCAACTTTCCATATGAACATAAAAAAACGTGATAAGTCCAGACTCCAGATCCATATTCCCAATAGCACACATTGAAAGACCGAAAGTTGTCCATCCATATTCCCAATAGCACACATTGAAAGACCATCAGCCTCCCTGTTAAAGATGCGATAAACATGGCAAAAAGTGATGCAAGCAAAATGTTTAACCAGAAACTCGACTTTGTTCATCCAATAATCCAAATACAAATTCTACATGGTGGAAAAACCATTTGCCTATGATAACTTTGGAATCCCCCACAATTTGGATCTCCATTATTCTGCGCTTCTTTGCAAACCATAACAGATCCCAAAGAGCACTTTACCCACTCTCATCCTCATTCTGATGACATGTTTCCCTTTTATTTTCAAAACCATGCCCACTTCACAAAGTCCTTTTTTTTCATCTCCATCCAAGTATCCAATTCAAATATTTTCATTTAATCTAGGTCTGACAAGGAATTTGGGTTTCTTCAATTTGTCAACCACAGAGAAATCCTGAAGTGCAAACAATATCTTAGAACATATATGAAATATTGAAGGTTTCAAATCCTGGAATATATATCTGTTTTGAGCCTTCCAAATTTCCCAAATAACAAATAAGGGAAGCTCCTTTAATTTGACTTTCTTGTTGAACCAAAAAAGCTTAGTTTCCTCAAAATAGTTCATCCGCCATTTTTACTTATGCATTAAATTATGGCCTAATTCTTACCAGACCGAGATAAAAAAGAGGACAATGGCCAAATAAATGAGATACAGTTTTAAATTCCGTCCTACATAGACCCGGTCCATAGAACCCCTTTTTTTGAAGGTTGTCCCAAATTAGAATTCTGTTATTCAAGGTCAACCCCACAAAGCACTTAATTTTCAATGGAATTCTCCATTGCCAAACATATTTCGCCCACCATTTTGGAAGATAACCTTCCCAATTCGCCAAAGAAACACTGTATTCAATTTTGCAGTAACCACACCATTTAGTTTATTCTTGTCCCATGTAATAATATCATCCCGGTTCTATAGGATAATACCTACATGCAAAAGATATAATTTGCGTAATTATCCAATTCCCCTGCACCTGACATAGGTAATTCCAGGTTACCTGCCGAAATCCAATAATCCTCAATAGCGTTCGAATTGCTTTTAACTTGGGACAGGACCAATATATTTCGCTTATGAGGTTCAGTTCTCAATTGTGCAGACAAAGAGAAGTCACTAGAAAATCCAATAATTTGATCAATACGCAAGAAAATATGATTTCTACATCGAATCTTTTAGTTGAAGAACCTGCTAAGGATAGGATAAAATTTCATAAACCCCCTCACTATAATTGATGCTTTGTGGTATATTTTCACTTGATCATGAATCCAATGGATTACATAGAAAGATTTTATGTACTTTTCCTTAATAACTTTATTCCATGGACCATCGATAAGCATACATCTCCATAGACTTTTGGCACATAAAGATCTATTAAAGCAATATTCCATATTTTTTTATGTCCCAACCACCCAAATTCATGTGCCTAGCTATGCTCTCCCATGATGATAAATAAAACTTAAAAATATCCAACATGCTAGCTCATACAAACTAAAAGATCCTTCTTTTGATGTATGAGATAATAGAAGCAAGAATTATAGTGAGAGAATACCAATACACCATAATACTTTGAAGCACTATACTTACAATAACTAGTCTTCTGCCAGTAGAGAGACATCTAGAAGACCATGAATTTATCCTCTTTTCCACTTTTTTGATTAACCATCCCTTGTCTTCTTTTGTATATCGTTTTGGCTTAAGGGATAAGCTCAAAAATTTTAACCCTTCATTTATCAGAGACATCTTATCGAGTAATAGGGAGGCAATTTGATCACGAGTAACATAATCAACACAATTCTATATAAAATTTGACTTATGTTAACTTATTTCCATCCCCAAGGTCATACAAAATGAAGTGAAAATAGAGCAGTAATGTTGCCATTCATCCATTGAGCCATGACCAAATATGAGAATGTCATCCACAAATAGAAAAAGAGTAATAAATAAGGATGATGAGATTTTGATACCTTTTATTTTGTTTTCCACTTTTGCAACTTCAATAAGTCGACTCAGACCTCCAATCACTGATAGGAATAATAAGGGAGAAAGCGGACATCCTTATCTGAGACCCCTGCTACAACTGAAGAAAAAAGTTATGGAGCCGTTAACCAAAATGGCAAAGTTTGTTGACGCAATACATGCCATTATCCTCAAGGGTAGGTTTCATGCTTCCACTACTATAGAAGATGAACCTACAAGAAATAATTCTTCCAATGATCATGAGACAAGGAAGGCATACTATCTTGTGTCATCCCTATCTAGATCCATTATCACTAGTGTTGAGACATGGATGGTGTATAGTGGTGCATCCAAAAGCATGACTAGATATAGGAGTGCTATCATAAATTTGAAGGAAAATAAGTTCTCCTATCAGGTGGAGCTTTGAGATAATACCACCTATTCGATCGAAGGAGTTCGATCCACTTATTTTCAATTAGATTCAGTAGAAGTACTACATGTTGATGAAATTCTGTTTGTTCACATTTTGAAGAAGAACCTCTTATCTGTTTCAGTTCTAGAAGATAAAGGATCCAGAGTAATCTTTATGGACAATAAAGTGCTCTTGTGGCCTAAGAGTACAGACTTGAACTCTGCATTTGTAATTGGAGTTAGAGAGGGAGGTATCTATAAAGTTCATGAAAAGCTTATTCAAACCATGATCCATGACACAATCATTCCTTGTAAACTGTGGCATAGGAGGCTTGGTCATCTTCATATCAAAGCGATACCTGGCTTGCAGAAGATGGTAAAAGGAATGCATGTGTTTCAATCTAAACATGATGGTATTTGTAGGTTGTGCTCTTGGTAAGAACACCAAGCATAAATTTCCAAGAAGTACCAAAAGATACAAAAGGATCCTAGACTTGATACATTCTGATCTATGTGGTCCTATGTGTTAGGATATTTCAATACTCCATCCTTGTCCTACCTAGCATTATTTATTTTTCCTAGTTGCTAATGATGTTATTTTCCCCGTAGTGGTATGCATAAGTCATCCAGGATCCATCTACCACTTTCTGAGCCCTGGATGCATCATTTTAGGACCACTTCAGTTAGTTCCCTATTTTATAGGAGCCTACTAAGTGTGCCGGTGCAGTCCACCTAAGTTATCTAACTCTTGTGGGGGGTTTGAGCTCTGGATGCCACTGATTGTGGCCTCATGCGCCCTTTCTTGACTGGCATACATGACAAACTCACTATTTCTCCCTCCTTAGTTAGTTATCTGATTGTGACTTTAGTTGACTGAGTTTAGGGTTAGTTCAGTTGACTTTGAGTCTTCTAGAGAACTCTAGTGGTGATAATCCCTATGCTAGACCAGTTGAGGTTCGAATTCTTCCACATGATTCGAATTCTCTCCATTGTAAAATCATTGTTTATTATATTGGTTATTGGAACATGTGATATTATTATGCTCCTATCTCAGTTCTACTGCGTTATTATTCCTCTGCTCCTTTTTACTGCATTTTTCACTCTTATACTAATTTTGTACTCATTCTTTCTTTGTGAGGTATCCATCATCTCTTAGATCTACTGTAACATATAATTTCGCATGGTATCAGATCATTTTCAGAGAATAGGTTGAGTAGCTGCTTTCGGTAGTGCACTAGAAGCCTCTGGATTTCCACAACATATCCTGGTGCTATTGCATTGAATTCATTGGAGAAATCCAATGAGGTCTATCCAGGTGTGAAGTATTTGGATAAAAGTGCATACTATCCTAAAGTAGTGCTCAATAGTAGTCTACCTCCATTATTGAGATTTTTTTGCAATTTATTCAATTTTTTGAGTGAAGCAGCGGTTTTCTACAGTTACAATAGTTTTCTACAGGTGCAACAGTTTTATGTAGTTGCAGCAGTTTTTTCTGCAGTAGCAGCAGTTTCACCTTCTATTTGCTCCATCATTTGTAATGGACAATTCAAACTCTCCTCTCTCTCCTGGAATCCTAACACCCTTCAATTATCTTGATTGGAGGGTTGATATGCAGATGGTATTGTGAAATAGATCACCATACAGGGTGACAATGGGGAAGGATCTTGAACCACATTTAGCTATGGGGAAAACCAAGTATCTGAATAGATTGGATGAAGCATTTGGTTTCATGTGTATTCATATTTACATAGATCTATTGTTCCACATCGAAGGATTGAAGACTCAAAAAGAGTTATGGTTGAAGTTAGAGACCCTCTTCGGTAAACAAGATGAGCTAAGAGGCCATATTCTGGAAAATGAGTTGATTGATCTACAACCGAGCAGTTTCGAGACCATTCAATGATTATTTTCAAAATTCAAATGTTTAGTTAAGAATGCAAGCAGTGTGGCATTAAAAAGAAGGATGAGCCGCTGGTGCTATCCATTCTAAGTAAGCTAGGTCCTGAGTTCTCCATCTATCTCTACCTTCCTTTCTGGGAGAATTTCAATCCCTGGTTGGAAGATGCCCTCAGATGTTTTCACTGAATCTCTCATCGAAGAACAAGACAAGTTGGTCCAAATGGGTTCCTTGAAGGCCTCCAAAGATCAAGCTCTTATGACTGGAGAAGCAAAAAGTGCGAATGGGAAAGGGAGGCACAAAGGAAAGGACAAGAGGCCATCTGAACCCAAGTTTAATGCCAAATCAAGTCGATCAGAAGGAGCCTCCATATCTAAGAAGGAAAAACTGAAGCTATTTGATAAATTCAAGTGTTCTTATTGCAAGAAAGGAAACCCCTCAGAGACATATTGCATGTAAAATAAGATAGATAAGTTGATGAAGCTTCTTGAGCAACACAACATTTCCCTCCCAAAAGGTGCAACAGAGACTGATTCTAGAAGTGAGTCTGATGGTCATGAGAGACGTGATGCACTTAAGGCTAGATTTTTGAAATCACAATCCCTCCTCATAGATTCAGGAGCCTCCAACCACTTGGTTTCATCCAGAGAATCATTTTCTTCTCTAGATCTCAAAGATGGTCCAATTATTCACATGGGATACAACTCTCATATCTCTCCTGAAGGGATGGGCATAGTACATATGGAGCATGGAAAGGTCAAGAATGTTCTATTTGCAACTTCTTTGTCAAAAAAAAATTTGTCTGTATTTTAGATGACTCACACAGGTTTTCCGAAGAAAGTGGTATTTGGTCCTAACACAGTTGACATTGTAGAGATCTCCACTAGGAAGATTATAACAAAAGGGTTTGCAAACCATGCCTCCAAGGCATATGAATTCTCACATATTTTTCCATACTCTCTGCTGACCCCATCGGAATCTGATGAAGATAAGAGTGATTCATCTTCTAATGAAGATGAGGATCAAGATCTTGATGTTGAGAATAAAGTTCAAGAAGATTCAGATTCAGATCTAGATCCAACACATGCTCCCAATCCATGGTTAAGGTCAATATGGGCTCACAAAGTCCTTGTAGCTATTGGGAACATAGTTGGGGATCCATCTAACCATAGAACCACCAGATCTCAGTATCATGCAAAACTTGCAATATGTCATGCAAATCCACTTCTCTCAAAGAGGTGTTGCATGATGGTGGTGTTTGATCCACAATCTCTTTGAGAGACTTTCCATGGGGGATCTACAACCAAGAAACAATCTCGGTTGTATGACAAAAGGTACTCAAAGGTTCATGATTTGGACCACAATGATCCATCCTCTCTAGTAGCAAGAAGGGTTCCTGAAAAACTTGTTTTGGCTAATACAACTTCTACACAGTGGGAGGCACATTAGAGGAGCAGATCCAGATCTAGCACCTACATTGCTATCCTACAGAGGAGCAGCTTGTCAATATTTTCGCAAAGGTTTTCACTGAGAAATTTTTTTTCCTTCTCTGCTTAGTATGAAGGTTCTTTGAGTTCCCTACTGCTGTTCTTTTTGAGGGGGGGTATTTTTCCCATGAGGTTTATCACCATTTCCTTGGTTCATGGACAGTTCTTTATTTTTATCATTTATTTGATTGTATGGGTGACCATTGGTCTTAGTAACCAGGGCCCAGGATGTAAAAGTATGGATTAAGGGGGGGTGTTAGGATATTTCAATACTCCATCCTTGTCCTACCTAGCATTATTTATTTTTCCTAGTTGTTGATGTAACATCTTGAAATTTCACTAAAATTTAAAATTTTTAAAGTAGCATTAATTTCTAAAAATGTTGACTACAGAAAATGAAATGTTTGTTAACCATTTAACTAATAGCAAATTAACAAAGTGACACTTAGTAATTCTTAAACATGATAAGACAATAGTTCATCTGAAATAAAATATAGATCTACCACAGTATTTAAAATCTCATGTGATACAGTTCTTGCAATAAATACAGATAGCTATGTTTGAATGTTGATGAAGGGGTTCCTATAGGGTGCCCTGAGGTTTACTTAGATTTGATAGCTAAAGCATTGAACCTGTTTCCTTTCGCAGATTCGCAGGTAAGGTATTACAACAATTCAAATACTTCAAGTAATTCAATATTTGTTTCAGTTAGCCATCATTGCAATAAGATAGCGAAAGCATTTTCTGTACAAGAAAGATGTTAATGGTATGGATCTTTAGTTTTGTTCTTTCAATTTAACAAGTGTTATCCTGGATATTTATACAATTTGTGGATGTCACTATTATTACAATCTGCTTAAATATATGGATGCTCCAACTTTTATGTTGATTCGCATCATAGAAACATAAGTTACTTTCTATTCTAATACTTGCAAGGGTTAGGTAAGTTTTACATTTCAAAGGACAAGTGTTAGCGTAAAACAATTTTGACAGAAGGCTTCATTAATGAATGATATTACTAATGCATAATGGTGAAATCATTGAATTCTAGAATGATCCTTTGATATGCTATTTAAGACTTTAATGGAATATCATAACATTCCTATGTGCATTGTAATGGTCTTTAACCTATATATTGAGTCCTCATACTATATCAAATTTCGACCTATATATTGAGATCTCATACTATATCAAAAAATGATACAATGCTTATTTATTGGATTCTATTTCTCATGCCACTACCATATAGTACCCATAGTGCATCTACCATGTGTTATACGTAAAATTGCGACCTATGCATTGTATGAAACACTTATATGATTGTGAACTATGCATTGGAATGATATGAAATAATGTAATGCAACCATAGATATAATACTATGCAATAGCTACAATAACCTTTGTTATTGTGGATTATTAACTTTATGAAAATTAACGCCAATGCAGCGTTAATGGAAATGATGGGTCTTTAATGCTCTGTAGTCCTTCGTGGGTTGTTGATAACGTGTCTAAACCAAGATTTTAATGCTCCCATCCACTCCTTCAGTGGAATGTCCCATTGGCTATCCAAGTGGTAGATTCCATGTGAAGTCTTGTGCGGAACATCAATAATTTTTCCGAGTTGTATGGTAGTAACTTGGTAAATGTCCTCCGAGTTGGACTTTGCATTAATGGAATTAATGAAGCTTTGTAAGTACCAGTGCTTTAGACTTCGTAAATCACAGCTAGCTCGATCGCCTCCGTTGATCTGGATCTGTGCTTGGGTTTGGGTTTTTGACCTAACTGCTCATACTATACCTTCGCTTGTATTACTCCTTGGCATTCATTCGGAGAAACTGGGCTTGGAGAGAGGCTGACAGGCCGTGTAGTTGTATCGTTTGAAGGCCGAACTCTTGAGGACTCCTTCCTTGGGTTCGATGGTGAGACCTTCAGTTAAAAAAAAATGGTGATAGTTTCAGGTTGTTAATGGAGCTTTGAGTGTCGATTGCCCAATGGCTTTCATCGTGTACTTCGATTGAGGGTTCCTAGGGTTTAGTTTTGGAACCAGTGATCTTGAATGAGAGTGAAAGGTGAATTCGTGGCATTTGAAAGCTTTCTCTGTTAGGACTGTTAGATGGATTCTGAATCTTGGTACTCTTGGCATTCCAGCTTCATTTTCCTGCAAACAGAGGTAATGTTTTTGACTCTATGATTATTGTCTGCAAATGTTTTAAGTTTGCACTTCGTGCATCTTCTTGTTTTAGTAATGTATTTAACCTCCTAATGTTTTAATGGCAGGTATTGATGCCGTTTGGAGGTTTTAATGCTCAAAAGATCAGTTAGCTCGCTCCATCCAGTAAGCATCGATGGTTTAAACTCCTCGTAGGTTCTCTTGGCATAGCTTGATGATGACGTTGCTCGTCAGACTCGATGCTGGTTCCTGGCATCGTTTTGGCCATAAACGTAAAATTTTTAATGGATAGAGGGTGACCCTTCATCATATTTTGATAATCGGCCCAGCTATGTATTGTTTTGACATTTGCATTGTTGTGTCGACGTAGGGAATGAAACCCTCTTGTATATAAATAAAATTTACAGTTACGATTTGGAAGCAACAATGGTGTACCTTTGTGTTTGAAAATAATGTGATGCTTGACTAAATACTTACAGCATTTAAATGTGTAGAGACGCCGAAATCCAATAGGCTATAATGATGTACCAATCTATGGTTCTAACTTTAATGGAAAATTTTAGTTTATGCATTGATTTTAATTGAATAAGAGCGAAGGATTTTCGCCGAGAGGATAATAGCCCTTGGTCAATAGACCATAAAATAAATGTGATTTCACAAATCTTTGATACTACTTAAAGAAGTAATTACTATCTCTATCGTAAAGAATGTTTGTGAAAAGAATGTTAAAGTGTTTAGGGTTTCAATTGTGTATTTAGAGACATTGACAAAACTGATATAAATTATGTTTATGAGGTTTTGATGATATGTTTTTAAGAGTTTGATCGACTCTTGTTTTCCTATTCGAAATGTTAAATGCTACGATTTTTATTGCATAAATTATTATATAGGAAAAGGAAATAGAAACTGCTACAAAATTTAGAAAGATGACATGAAAATAGCATAAACCCTAGACTAATCTATTACTATAGAAATAGAAATGAGATCAAATGTTTGATGATGTTATTTAATTTACAGCTGTTATAATTTCCTAAATACTATATAACAGAAAGATAATTTCTATACTTAGATATGAAAACTGTTTATTTTCATGATAAATATACTTACTAACAATAAGGGATAAGAGTACTGTATACCTAGAAAATAAATGTTTTTGTAGTTGTTCAATTCAATACCGCCTAATGAAAGAAATACAGTGAACTGGAAACATTTAACTAATAAAAAGAATAATAATAGAAAGACATAGAATTGTGTTATTTGATACAGAATATTAATGGTAGGAAAAACTAACGAAATATAACAGGGTTGATCTTCTCATTCCCCTAGCAATCTTCCTATCAATTTATCTACCTTAATTTCTTCTCTGTACTAGAGTACGATGCAGATCCATTAGCATGGGGAAAAATACAGAGAAATATTTTATTCATTTCATCTTACATAATCATTACTATACAGAATCCTATTTAAGTCAGGAACTAAAATAGATGCATTTGTTTAATAATAACCTTGATAATAGTAAATCGATAATTTGCATATAGAAACATTAACTGCTTAGAATTTGAAAATACAAGTAGAAACTGTAAATGAAGATAGGGCCGACAAACACCCAAGGAGGCCTATTCCTCCCAACCTTCTTGAGAAGATCCAGCCAATCTACTTGCCTCCTTTGGACCCTCGAGCCTGTTCACTGAACCACTACGTAGAAGATTCTAGGTAGAACCAAGGGATTCAACTTTAGCACTCGATAGAATATCTTCAGCACTCAATACTATAGCTTCAACACTCAATAGTAAAACTCTACACTCAGTAGTATAATAGGCAGACTTACTCCATGATCAAAAACTCAGCATATCCCCTCATTGAATCTCTTGGGTGCAAGCACAGCAAAACCCCAAGGTAAATTTCCTCGTTAGGAAAAGTGATGAACCTCAGTTCACAATTCAATGGCTCTTTTATAGATTGGTTAGGTCTTGAGTGGTCAGTTTCAGAATAAATGAGCCTCAAGCTCTAGTCCCACCTTCCAGGGCACTATGACCACATTTCAGGGGAGTTGTCCCATACCAATAGCTAGTTAGTTGAATATCAAATGCCAACTTCCATTCAACCAATTGTCATCACATATTATTATTCAAACATATCAAGACATGGTCATTGAAACTAACGAGCCGAATCAAATCAGAGTGTTTACACCAAGTGAAATCCTCCGCAGTAAAATAAAGTTTGTAAACTTGTAAGCATTTTCATCATACACTTCCCTTCCATTTCATATGAACGAGGACTGATGCCGGTTGTCCATCGAGATTTAACATATTACTATTGGCTTTCATCAAAGTTCGCACAAGAACATCGACATTTAGAAAAGTTATCCGAAGACTGAGATATTAAAATGTTAGGAATGATCAATGAATGACTTTTTCGAAGTCTTTTAAGAGATTCCCCATGTTTGGTTTATGATATTCACATGGAACCTCTCATTTGAAGATCCCTTGAGGTGGTCTTGAATGCCTGTTGTTGGGGATGTGTACAGTTTTATCATTCTACATATCATCTATGTTTTTGTAGCAATTGAAATGCATCTATCACAAGTTATTTCATGTATATGTTAATTGCTCCATTCATGAATGTGTAGTTTTTTCTTAATTACCTCTTCAGTAGTACAATTTGATCTAGATGTCAATTATTCTACTCATTTATATGAATTTGTTGTGTTTACATAATCACCCTATGAGTGATTAGTACGGATGATCAGAGGAACATATAAAAAGTTCATTATTTAGTGCAATCAATTATTTTTCAATCAAAATCTTTTTTTCTATTTTCTAATAAAGTATCATCAACAAAAAATACTTACACGTCTACCAGAAGAAAAATTGAGGTTGAATTTGGACAATGTTTACAGATTTCATCTAAATGCAAGGGTTGGATGGTGTTGCTTCTTCTGTCGAAGCAGCTGGAGCTTGACATAATGAAGGAATCAGTTTTTTATTGAAAATTTGTCAAACTTAGAGTTTTGTTTTGTCACTTCTTTCAAGACATTTACATTGTTGCTTCTAAGTCTTTATCATTTCCATTGAGTCTGGTCAGGGATAAATAAGATGAGAACTACACCTCTAAGCTGAGAACTAGACCTCTGTCTTTCATTGTTTTAGAAGTTGAATGGAGGATTGAAGTGAATGGTGTTCAAGAATTGTGGATTGACATTGAATCTCTTTTCTTGTTATAACAATGTCATAACCTGTCAAGGGGAAGGTGGCATCTACACATCTCTTTTAGATGATTTCGATTCCTCCCTACATAGGATTGTTTTGACACATACTGCAGATCCACTATCCTCTCATGCTCTTCTTTACCTTATCCAATCTCAAAATAGTTTCATGTATGTGACACTTTGCATTTTTTGTGAAATGAACAAAACTATTGAAATATGCGAGCATTTTTTAACTAACTAGCACATCCATTAGACCAAATCCAATGCCTCTCCATTTTTATATTTCTCTCATTCAACTGATCATAGAACATGTGGGAGAAATGGCATACTTAAGGAAGTCATGACACCTATAATCACTTATGCATAACTGACATTGCTTCAATATTTATCATTTCTCTTCACTACTATCTGGACCATGCTTATATGTGATTTGTACCATCAAGGAAACTTGCTCATTATGGAAATATTGACTTTGAATCTTATTTTGGGGATGTTGGAGGGTTTAGTTCTAAAAAAATTCAACCACTGAGAGTTTAGTACTAAGGGGAAATGTATACATCTACAAATTAAAATTGCTCATCATGCCATCAAGCAATGTGGACATGCTGAACATATTGTTATGCCTTTTCTAAAAATTCCTTGATGAAATGCCTGACTTGTACATGGTGGATAAAATAATCTCAACATTAGTTATGTTTATAGGTAAAGTTTGACTAAAAAATCAAATTAAACGTTGGATAGAGCTACTAACATGAGATGTCACCAACTATATCGTTTTTCTTTCCTTTTCCTATGTCATAAGTCCTATGTCATAAGTGATGTATTTGAAGCTTTTCATGTCTACCATAATTTTCTGAAAATTTTAATCTCCACTCTCGTGAATGCACTAGCTCAATAAACAAATTCCACAATGCCTAGAGTATGTCCCATCTAAACAAGTTTGTGCATAATATGTTCTCCCCTCTACCTTATTATACATGATGCTATGAATGAAGTCTCTTGATGAATTTGTTGGTATTAACATTGAGCAATCATGCACATGGTTAGTATGCAAAACATCGCGAATATATAAAAATGTTTCATAATAATAATGATATTCTACATGGTATCTACAACAACAAGTGTTACGAAGTGTGTTTATTCAAGCACACCAAGGCTTGAATTTGTCAAAGCATCTTTGATCCAAGTTCAATTCCTTGTGTTAATTCTTGAATCTCTCATATAGTTTTGTTTGTCTTGTGTCAAGATGTTGTTTAATGTGTCATTCACATTCCCTAGAATCCCTTCTCATTTTTAGTACATACTTATGGTTTGAAGAAGGCTTGGTGTTATCATGCCGAAAACTTTGCACTAGTTTCATGTTATAACACAACAACCTACCAATGAAGGCCCAAAAATCCATTTGCCCATTTGTGTCAAGATGTTCATTTCTAATACAATACTTACGTGTTGTCTTGACATTCAACTTAACAAGATTGGATGTAGGTTTCAACAAATGAATATTTCTTTTGTTCTTGTTTACAATTACTTGTGATAAATACAACGAGGTGCATTACGATCTTTAAAACAACTTTTCATACCAATTTTGCTAAAAGCATCTACTTGGATTTTAACAATATGACTAGTTTGTCTAGAATTATTTATTAACTTGATGCCTAATTGTTTTCCAGCAACAATAAAAACTTAGATTTTAACAAATATAAAAATAACCTATGTTTGTTAGCATCACATTTTGAATGAAAGTAATCATTAATTATTTTCCAATTCTAATAAGAAATAACACATTTAGATAACTCACGTTTAAGAGAACTAATGACACTTTCATCCACCTGGATACATTTTGGATTTCTTTGACTCACTAGGGTTAGTTGAGGTAATGGAGTAACATTTGTACCATGGAACGCTTCATGAGTAGGATGTGACGATTCAACAAGAGCTCATGGTTGTTTATACCCTTGTTGGTAGCTAGATGCAAGAAGCTAGACATCCTCATGGATGATCTAAAAAACATTTACTTGTTAAATAGTAGGTTGGACCCAGGGTATTTTCTAAGGATTCTAATATTATACTTAAGTATAGTATTCTAGGATATTATTTTAGATTGAAAAAACATATATATAGATAGGTAGGTGAATATTAATTATGATACATAGAATTTACTACCGAAAATTGTAAATTTTGGAGAATATTATGATAAAAAACATATTTTATGTAAATATAGGCGATATTAGAGACTAAAAATGATCAAATAACATTTTTTTTTTTTGAAAAAAAACCCTAAAAATAGCCAATTGGCTAAATTTCGCCCCTAAACATTACCCTAGTTGGACCTCATGTGTGGTCTCAACAACATTTACTTGTTCTTCATCAGAATTATCTTCATGATTTAAATCTAAAATTTCATGATTTGCATATCTAGTATAGGCCAAAAGTTCCAATGTTTCCTCCACATCCAAATTATCTTCAAATGGTTCTATATTTGTTTTGAACTTTCTTGATGTTGGAATTGCAACATGTCTTGATGAACACCTATGCTTCAATTCTTGAGTAGGGTTATGAGGGGCTTCTTCACCCATTTTTCTTGAAAATGAGGGATCATATGTTGAATGTTTACACTTATCCTATCGTAAATTTGCAAAAATAATTATATCATTTGTTGTTCTTGGAATTGAAGCATGCCTATGATTCACCATGTCTTCCATTTTTTTTTCTCTAATTTATTGAATGATTTCAAGAGGTTACATATGTTTTCGATTGTCACAATAATCAATGTTAGTATCTTGTTTTGGGTGCTTTATCAATAAAAACTCAATAAGACAAAAAACTTGCAATCGTTGTTCGCTCGACAGAAACCTATAGAGCACGGCATTCTAGCAGAGTTTGAAAAAAATAAGGTTGTGATGGGACCAAGGGAATTTGTATATCATGATATCTCTTGATAGGTTATAAAATGCACGTGTGATGTGTTACAAACCACATGCATGATGTTTTACAAATTGTGTGCATGATTTGTAGAACATTGCACATGCATTATATAACACATCATGTGCATGGTGGCCTACATGTCAACTACGTGTCTAGGTTCATATTTGTTAGGTCTAGTTTTTATAAACATGAGAATGCTATTGTTTTCTATAACATGAGTGGATTTTGTAGAACTTTGGTTGTACCTAAAAGATAGACCAAATTCATGTGGATGCCCATAACTAACCACTCAAACAACCCATCCTTTGTGTTCAAATATTTCTTCCACTCATCACCTTCCCTTGTACGGAATCCGATGATACCCACTCTTCATATCTATCTTCGTAAAGTGTTTGGCCCCACTCAAATAGTCCATGAGGTCATCCATCCTTGGTAAAGGAAATATATATTTGATGGTAATAAACGGATCATGAATTAGTACACATTCCCCATTCACCATCTTTTTTCATTGTCAATACTACAAGTATAGCACAAGGGCTCAAACATTTTTGTATTAATGCTCTATCAAGAAACTCATGTACTTGTTGAATCACTTCTTTGTCTGTTGTGGTCATATAGTAAAGGGATTTATTGTAATGTCCCCAATTAAATGGTTTTAAGATAAATAATTAAGTTGGACAACCCCATTCCTAAGGGTTATGTGGAAGAATTAAAATATTGGCATATAAACCCAAGGTCTATAGTTTCTCATGAAAATTAAATATCCTAAATTGATGGTGGAAAAATAGGCCAATAAATTATGGAATAAATGTTAAATGATCCAAAATGAACTGGCATTAGGTCCTAGTTGGACTTGGGGGAGCATAAGTGGACATGTGGGGTCCACATGAGAGAATATTCCTCCTTTAAACATGGAGCCATCCCCAGATTTGAGTTGGAATGGAAGAGGTAACATTCATGAAGGAAGAGGAAGAGTCATAGGGATAAAAATAGGCATTGACAGATTCTATGAGAACAATGACAAGCATTATGACACTTATGACAGATTTTATGACACTTATGATAGATTCTATGACATCTATGACAATGTAAGAGCTAAAAATAGACCATGAGGGTGCATGAGAGGAGTTACACATATCCAAATCATCCAAAGGATTCCCCAATTAGAATTCATGGAGGAGTTGGAGATAAAAGATGAGCCAAGTGTCATATGGGGCCAATGAAGGGTCATAACTCCCACTAATTTGAATTTCATGAGTAATTAGAAGATAATTTGAGTTCTAAGGAGGTAAATGAGTCAACTAAAGTTATTAAAAGGAGTCCAAGTCGAAATGGAGCAGCTTTTGGTCATTTTTTATTTGCATCTTTGCAATTTGGGAGAGCTTCAAGCTTGTCCTTGCACGGTGGATGTTCATCCTCTCTGCCTTAGAACCAATTTCGAGGTTGCAAGATTCCCATCCAAGTTGGTTGATTGAGAGTCCATTCATACCTCTCAATAGAGCTTCATGGAGATTTTTTGATGCAGGTTCAAACCCCCACCGAGTTCGAGTTCATCTTCCCTCATTCTTCTCTATGCCTATTCTATTATCTTTTTCTCAATGTCATGTAAATGTGCAAGGGAGCACTTCCTATTTCATATAGTTAGTGGAGGATTGTTATTTTGACTTCATGGACAAGTTATCTTCTGAATATATATGTAATAATCATATCATGATATCAACATCTCAAAACACCATGTATTGCAAGTGATATTTCCAATCAAGAAAGAGATTCAAGCCATTTTCCCCATAGCATTTGCATAGTGATTTTGGAATGATGTTGTAACTATTTTATATCATAGTTTGATGAGATATTTATCCATATTATGATTTGTATATGAAGTTGCTTTTATGGAACAAATAATGTTTGCATACCCCTGAAGTGTCACTATGGTTTATGATTAAATTCGAGACTCCTTGTCCACCATTTTCACCACAAATTCTAGACTCTAGAAGATGTTGTTCATTGGGATATCTATTCAACCCTAAAACCAAATCTAATGCAGCAAACATATTTTACTTAATGTACTCTAACATATAAAAGTATCGGACCAAGAATTAGTGAAGTCCGTACAGTGTTTGGAAGAGAATTTAATGGAATACCTAGGGGGGATTTCCACTTCTGAAATTAACTAGTCTTGTCCTAAATTTATTTCCTTGAAAATTGCAGACCATGGATGGGTATATCAGTTGTTTGAGTGTCTAGTATATGTATTAATGTGTCCTATATCCTCCTAAGTTCCTCCATACAGAATTCGAAACCATTTGGGATAGTTTGGGGTTTCACTAGTCCGAGGTTCGAAAATTGGCCAAATTGTTTAAACTTTCAAATTAGGGATACTACAGTGGTATCAAAGCATGGTCCTTACACCTGTGCATTAATATCATCCATTGAAGAAGAATTTTCAGCCATGTATTACTATTATGATGACTCCTATGAGTACAATGCTTATGATCAATATGAAGAAGAATGTGAATGGTATGAGGAAGAGGTGCCATCATGCAACACTTCTTAGAATTCCCTAAGGAATGAGGGTTATTCATATGACCCTATGTATGATGAATATGTATGTGCTGAACCACCATAGGATAATTCTATGAATGAATTACAAATATTGAGAGAAACATGTAAAACCTCTCCCCAACAATATCATGCATATCTTGATCTGTATAAGGGAGATACACAAAACACCATTCCTTTGGAATACTTTTTTGATTGAGTGTTTGGAAATTGACCCAGGAATGAATATGTGGAGTTAGTGAAGAAATATTTATGCCATTCTTTCAAAATACCTTTGAGATAAAATCATATATGTATGAGTGAAAAGGAGGAGCGAAATGAGGATACCCATGAGCCACCTAGTTCTGAAATAGGTGAAGCAGAAGAAGCATTACATGAAGAGGATCAAAATTCACTCCCAAGTGACTCTAAAAAAAATGAAGAAAAGTCACATGATCATGGATAATATTCCATTGAAAATACTGAAGATCATCCTGAGACACACTATAGTTTGGACATGAATCAAAGAGCATCTACTGATGGATGCTTGAACTATGAAGGAGTACCTACTGATGGGTTCTCACACCTCTGAAGGAACAAGGTTCCTTAATAATAGTATAGCCAGTACAAGTAGCGTAAGAAAGCCATAAATGGCTAAGTAGTAATGTAAAAATGAATGTATGATAAATGATTTTAAATTACAAGGAAGCTTGCCTTTTATAGGCTTTGAGCATGTGTAGTGAATGGTTACACCCTTTCACTTAATAACTAATAAACTATAATTAATACATTATTTTATATTTGTTACATTGCCTTCCCCTTAAGGGAAGCTTTGTCCTCAAAGCTTATTTGACGACAATGATTACGTCTGATTTTTTTGCTTGTAATGTTATTTCTTGATCTTTAGTCTTTGCGACATTTGATGAAATGAGGTGATACAAGTTACGAACTCCCCAGAAGTATTGTGGCATCGTCTGTGATGTGTTCCATCCCAAATCTAATTTTATCAAAGCTATTTGATGGCCTTGTGGGATGGGTCTTCTTGTTTGTTGTTTTGTATTTTCATTTAATGTTCTTGCTCATCTAACATCATCTCTCCTCCATGTTTGTTCATTTTCACCCTTTCGTTGGTCAAAATGACGTTTATAATTGGGGTGTCGATAAGGAGTTTTTGTTGTTTGTTCTTCTGTTGGACTGACTTCTTGTTTATCTATATTGATGACTAGATTTGTATTTGCTTCTTTTTCCTCAACTTGTTTTTTTGAGCCCAAAGGTTTTGATGTCCTCTTCTGAATGTTTGCCAACTTGTTTTCAAGTGAATCTTTATCATTCTTAAGATTCCTGATCGTTTCTTCTTGCAATTTTGCATCGTGTTTAAGCTCTAATTGTTTCTTCTGGAGATCTTGATTTTCCTCCTCTATATTTTGATGGTCCTGTGCCCTATCTTTTGCTTTCTTGACTTGAAAGAGAAACTTCTGATTATGATCTCTTAAATGCGATATCTCTTCTTCTTTGTCCCTGATGACTTTGTCTAATTCTTTCTGCACCTTTTGTCTTGATTTTTGATCTTCTTGTGAAATCATCTTTGAAATGTCTTTGAAATCTTCAGATGACACATCCTTTGAATCTGATTTCATTGAAACATCCTACAGTGTGATTTGTTTTTTCTTGTATGAAAACATTAAAAACTTTTTCTTCATATTTAAGATAAATGATCCCAATGTTTCCATCCAGGGTGAACCTAGAATGTTGTCGACTTCGTTTGAATATATAGTCGAAACATTGAATTGGGATGTGAAATTGTAACCCTTAATTGTTAGTTGTAAGTTCGTAATTTCATATTGGTTCTCATCATAGTTATCTGTCTTTTCGATTATACTTGATTCTGGGATTAATAATTGATTTGCCAAACTGTTGCTAATGTGATTTTCTAGTATGGTAGGACAAATAGCAATACTAATATCTTTTCCTTGAATAGTTCCCTCAAGTTTTATTATGCTATTGGCTACTTTTGAATAGGTATTAGAGAATCTTTCTTTATTTCCACTATAAGACTCCATATTTGTTCGATAATAATAATTATTAATTTAATTAATTAATAATAGTATTATTATTAATGTTATATAAACTATATATATATAGTTTAATATAAAAAAAAATTACAATAAAATAATTAATATTTCAAAAATAATAATTATAATAATAGTGTTATTGAATTAAGCGATGAGGGGGTTTTAAAAAAAATTAAAATATTATAACAATAATTTTATAATATTTAATTTTTGGTTTTTGGTTGTATGCAGGTGTACATGGGCGAATGGAGGCAAGGCGGGGATGGAAGGGGACGTTGCAGAGAGTGGAGGGACGGCAGAGGCCACATGGGAAGTGAGGACGGTGGAGGTGCGTGCAGGGGCCGTGGGGAGGGAAGGACAAAGAGTAGAGTGGGGGGGTTATGCAGGTGAAGATGGAGGGAGGGAGGGTTGCGTGAGGGTGTGGATGAGGGTGATGGCGGAGTGGCAGTGTGTGTGGGGAGTGGTGGGATGAAGAGCGGAGGGAGGATGAAGGGCGGAGTAGTGGTGGAATGGTGTGGGGGAGTGGCGTGGGAGTGTCAACGGATGGGGATGGAGTGGATGTGTTGGGTATGGGAGGAGGGAGGTGGACTGGCAGGGGCGAAGCGCTGAGTGCTGCAATGGAGGGAAGACGCAGTAGAGAGAGGGGGAGTGCAGCATGGAATAGTGGGAAGTGTAGTTGTGGACAGGGAGGAGGGCGCAACGCATGAGGTGGAAGGTGGTGTGGGCAGGGAGTAGTAGAGGTGTTAGGTGGGAGTGCTGCGGGAGGCTGGTGGGCTTGTAGCAGGGAGAAGGATGGGAGCTATGCAGAGGTTGGGAAATTGGGGGTCGGGAGGGAAGTCAATGTAGGGAGATGTGGAGAAGGGTGAAAGGAGAAGCAAGTAGACAAAAGGGAGAGGAGCAGTGGTGGTGGAAGGAGTGGAATTGCGGAAGCGGGGGAGTATTGTGGCCAAGGGCCTTTTTGGTAAAAAACCAGAATCTTCAAAAACTCTGAAGTGAGGGCTACTAGCTGGATCAGAGTTGGCTCTAATACCACTGAAGGAACAAGGTTCCTTAATAATAGTATAGCCAGTACAAGTAGCGTAAGAAAGCCATAAATGGCTAAGTAGTAATGTGAAAATGAATGTATGATAGCTTATTTTAAATTACAAGGAAGCTCGCCTTTTATTTGCTTTGAGCATGTGTAGTGAAGGGTTACACCCTTTCACTTAATAACTAATAAACTATAATTAACACATTAATTTATATTCGTTACACCCTCTATGTTGGTGAAATAGATATCACTTTTGAAAGTTTTTCTGGAAGAAAAAGTTCCATTAAGCATGCAAATGAAGGTCTTGTAGCAGTTGAAGAAGAACCAAGATCAACTTCCCCATCACCACTTAAGCTTAATGAAGTTGGTCCAAGCAAAAAGTACAAAGAAGAGGAGGTACCTCTACAAGAGCCTCTTTTTCTTGAAGGGTCATCAAAGATGAATGAAAAGAAGATCTAAGAGAACCTTAGCATACTCCATGAAACTCAAGCATTGGTTTCAAATTATTATTGGAGAGTTTTCTCATTGAAGGATCCATCCTTCCTTGAAGACATGGAGAAGATTCAAACAACAATGTTCAACATTGAAGGTAATGTCATGTCTTTGCTTTTTGATAGAAACAATTTGGTTGAGCTTAATGAATGGTTACATGGAGCATACTTGAAGAATAATGAGGATATTGATGAGCTCAAAATGAAAAATGAGCAACTTCTTGATAGGTTGCAAGATACTTGTTCTTCCTCCTATGTTTTAGATTGTCAAATGGTAGATTGCTTGGAGGGTTTTGAGGGCATGATGGATCATGAGAAACATGGAAACTTGCAGGTGCTTGATGTATTTGAAGATGAGCTTGATGAGAACCAAGCACTTGTTGTGGTGGAAGAGGAACTTGAGTTGCCTCTTGGAAATGGTTACACACTTTTTGAAGAAGTGTATGATTCCACTACCTTGGAACCAACCTATGAGGAAACTTTTGCACTTTTGAGGGAGGTTCATGATCCTACCGTTATGGAGCCTTCACATGATGACACTTTTCATTTTATGATCATTTGGGTGAGTTGGTTCATTCTCCTACATGCTACACTTCCATATTTTGCAGCATTCATCTTAATGAAGTATGGGTGAAAGGTTTCTTTTTGAAGGTGAGACATTAGGAGTATAAAAATCCTATCTCCCCTGTTGAGGATGACATGACTAGAGCAATTTATTCTTTACATTTGCGGCAGCATCCTTTGTTACTTTATGATGGTACACATCTACATGGATGCACCTGTGATGTTCACTTGAGTCACTTGAAGACTCGTGATTTTCCTTGCTCCTTGCTTAGTTCAATTGATGTTGGAATAACTTCATCCAATACTTGGGTGAAGAGATATATGATTGGAGAACATTTTTATTGCCAACAACATCCTTTGTTATTTCTTGATGATACACATATCCATGGATGCATAAATGGTACTTCTGCAAGCCCCTTGAAGGCTCATTGTTTTCTTTGCTCCCTAATTGGTTCATATTTTACTGGAGGTTCTTCATTCACTTCTTGGATGAAAGAAAACATGGCTGATTAGTTTTTTGCATCTTACATTCTTTTGGAGTAGCATGGACATATTTTCTTGTGGGATGATTCCTACACTTTTGGTGATGAGACATGGGACTTTCACCCTTTTCCTTTGAGATTCAATGGTCTCACTCTTGATTCGTGTGTGCATTTGGCACATGAGCACTATCTAGTTGATTGGGGGAGACTTGTTTGAATTCATCCTCACTATGAGGATATGTATTTCATGATGGAGAGTCTCTCTTGGTCTCAACCCAACATTGAAGAAGTTCATATTTTGATGCAGGGGCCCTCAAAGTTTCAATTGTGCACTAGATATGTTGAACTTCAAGTGTGGTGGTATGATATTTACATCCTTCCTTGCATTTTTCATCGTGATGAACTTTTATTGTTGTTACTGATGTTTGGAAAGATTCAAATGAGACAATGGGATCTCGACATTCTTTGGAATGTTAGTTTTCCACATGTGACACTTCCACTCAAAGATTTGCAACTCGGGAAGTGGGATGTGGGCAATATTTTTCCTGCAAATTTTTGTGGTAGAGCATGCCTATATTTTGGAATGCGATACAAGCAATGGGATCATGGTGTTTCTTGGTTTAACCTCACTTGGACCAGCAGTTCGATTTTTGGTTTGAGAGAGAAAGCCAAGCTTCAGTTGTTTGAGTTCATCTTTGCAGAGCAGTGTTCCAGTTTCCTATGTGGGATACCTTTTGAGAGATGGATTGAATCTTCACATGCTTGGTTTTCATGGCATTTCATACTATAAATTTCACACCATCCATGTATCAGGATCATTTTGGGCCCTGGGATAATTTTTGGTGTCATTGGTTTCAATTTTGGGGGGCAACAAGTAGTATGGTTTGAGTCACCACTTGAAAAGGTCATTGTAATCAGAGTAGTGAAGCAACAAGCATGGTGGTTCCTCTCTAAAATTTTCATGGATTCTTGAAGTCTCAAAGTTGGGAAACACAGTGGAAACTTCAAAGAATTATATAGTGAGAAAAAGGGTTGAAATTTTAGAAAGGGTTTCAAAAATATGAAAGAGTACATGAGTGCCACTACTCAGAGATTTGGAAGGAATGTTTTGGAAAGAAAGCAGGTTATTCAACATCCATTTTTGAAATTGCTTGAGGAAAAGCAATATTGGGTGGGGATGACTATCATGTCCCCAAGTAAATGGTTTTCATATAAAAAATTAAGTTGGCCTACCCGATTCCTAAGGGTTATGTGGAAGAATTAAAATATTGAAATTTAACCCTAAGGTCTATAGTTTCTCATGAAAATTCAATATCCTAACATGATGGTGGAAAAATAGGCGAATAAATTATGGAAAAAATTTTAAATGCTCCAAAATGAAGTGGCATTAGGTCCTAGTTGGACTTGGAGGCTTATAAGTGGACATGTAGGGTCCACATGAGAAATATTCCTCCTTTAAACATGGAGCCATCCCCAAATTCGAGTTGGAAGGGAAGAGGTAATATTCATAAACAAAGAAAAAGAGTCATAGGGATAAAAATAGCCAATGACATATTCTATGACAACTATGACAAGCATTATGACACTATGATAGATTCTATGACACCTATGACACTTATGACAGATTCTATGACATCTATGACAATGTAAGAGCTAAAAATAGACCAAGAGAGCGCATGAGAGGAGTTACACATCTCTAAAGCATCCAAAGGATTCCCGAATTCGAATTCATGGAGGATTTGTAGACAAAAGATGAGCCAAGTGTCATGTGGGGCCAATGAAGGGTCATGACTCCCACTAATTCGAATTTCATGAGTAATTAGGATATAATTTGAGTTCTAAGGAGGTAAATGAGTCAAATAAAGTTATTAAAAGGATGCCAATTCTAAATGGAGCATCTTTTGGTCATTTTTTATTTGCATATTTGCAATTTGGGAGAGCTTCAAGCTTGTCCTTACACGATGGATGTTTATCCTCCTTACCTTAGAACCAATTTCAAGGGTGCAAGATTCCCATCCATGTTGGTTGCTGGAGAGGCCATTTAGAACTCTCAACATATCTTCATGGAGATGTTTTGATGCAGGTGTAAACCCCAACTGAGATCGAGTTCATCTTCTCTCATTCTTCTCTATGCCTATTATACTATTTTTCTCTAAATGTCATGTAAATGTGTAAGGGCACACTTCTTGTTGCATATAGTTAGTGGAAGATTGTAATTTCGACTTCATGGACATGTTAGTTGCTGCATATCCCTGTAATAATCATACCATGAGAGCCACAGCTTAAAACACCATGTATTTCAAGTGATATTTCCAATCAAGAAATAGATTTGAGCCATTTTCCCCATAGCATTTGCATAGTGATTTTGGAATGATGTTGTACATTGTTTATATCATATTTTTCTGAGATATTTATCCATGTTATGAACTATATATGAATTTAATTTGATGGCCCAAATAATGTTTGCATACCCTTGAAGTGTCACTATGGTTTATGGCTAAATTTGAGACTCCTTGTCCACCATTTTCACCACAAATTCTAGACTCTAGAAGTTGTTGTTCATTGGGATACCTATTCAACCCTAAAACCAAATATAATGATGCAAACATATTATCCTTAATTTCCTCTAACAAAGACAAGTCTCAGAACAAGAATTAGTGAAGGTCGTATAGTGTTTGGAAGAGCATTTAATGGAAGATCTATAGGGGATTTCCGCTTCTCAAATTAGCTAGTCTTGTCTTGAAACTTCTTTCCTTGCAAAATGGATACCATGGATGGGTTTATCAGTTGTTTGGGTGTCCGATAGATGTATTAATGTGTCCTATATCCTCCTAAGTCCATCCATACATAATTCGAAACCATTTGGGATCATTTGGGACAAGTTGGGGTTTCACTAGTCCGAAGTTCAAAAATTGGCCAAATTGTGTAAAATTTCAAATTAGGAATATTACATTTATTAGGCATACTTCATCCCAGTATCAAGTCAATTTGATGTGCTATGATATTTGTAGAGTCATTTGTATTATAATTACATTGAATTCCTTCAAGATAGTCTAAATATATGGTGGCATAGAGTTCACTTGCCCAACTACTCGGACTCCATTTGGCATGATGGCCAAACATAAATTTGATCTTTTTTGTTCTCTCAGAAATTCCTTAGTTGAGCATAACATTAATCAACTACTACTACTTCCAACATATTTCCCATTTTCAGTCTGTCTCATTGTCATTGCATTCTCCAACATTGGTTCTAACCAATAGCGTTGTCCATCATTTGTAAAATCATACGTATTTTCCCTTCCATCATGAACCACCTTTCTATTAAATAACCATATCATGTCAAGCAATACATGCCATGCATTCATGTCCGCTACAACACACAAGACGTATTTGCTGAATTTTCCAATCTGAAAGTTCAATAGTCACTGTTCAATCACGATCACCTGCTTCCCTTTCTATAGCCATGAGACCTTGTATGGATTAGGATGGAAACTACAATTCATTTTTAATTTCTCAACGTCTTTCGTGGACACCAAATTCTTACTACATCCACCATCTATAACTAAATTGCAACACTTGTCATGAATTTTATAGTTAGTTTCAAAAATCCTCTTCCTCTGCTTAGGCTCAACCGCTATCCTCTCTTCAAGTTGAAGTAGCACTCTCCAAAACATTAATTTTTTTATCCTACTCTTGTTTTAGAATTATCACATTATCACCAATCATCAATGTCTCATCTTCGTGTATGGCCTCTGTTTTGCCCTCATTTCTCTTTCTTGAGTTATGTTTTTTTGGGCATTCGAATGCCTTATGTCCCTCTACAACAAATCGGTAACAAGTGATACAATAATTTTCTCTTCCTCTACCTCTTCAAGTACCATGTCCTCCTCTTCCACTCTGGCTACTAGTTGCTTCATCTTCCTTTTCACTACTTTTGGAAGTGTTTTCTCTTCCCTTACCTCGAGGGTCCTTTCCTAAGAATTTTTGTTGTAACTTCGTGACAATCTTTTCATATACCTTTAGAGAAAACACAACCTAATAGATTTCATCAACATTACAGAAGTAATGTGTGCTCATATCATCTTGAATTTGATATTTCAATACATGATATATCTTGCAACTCTCTGATATTTTGGTCCATTTATCCTTGACCCAAGTGACAATCTGAAAAACTACTCATTGTATTCCCAGGCATATATCTCTTTCTGTCTGAAGTTCTATACTTGCTTGCATAAATTTTGTTGATAATGTACATGCATGAATTTATCCTTGATTTTATTCACCATCTTCTTCCAGGTTTGAATCTTCTCCTGTCGGTTGTTTATTCTGTTCTTGTACAACATATCCCACAAAAGTGTAGCATGCCCTTTCAGTTTTGTTATTGCAACCCGAATGCAATTAGGGTCCTAAACATTCTCATACTTGAACTACATTTTGATCTCTCCTATCTAGTTTAGGAGAGCCCCATCCTTTAAACTGCCATTGTAGCAAGCCACTTCCACCTTGGCATTACCTTTATCGTTGAGAAAAAATATCAGGCACACTGCTAGGTCTACTTCATTATCATTTCTCTCTTCTCTGATCTCTTCCTCGGAATCTGAATATGTCTCAACATCCCCAATTCTTATGTTCTCCAATTCTTCTATCCTTCTTCTCCATTCCTCTAATTCTCGGTTCCTAACACCGCCTCGTGCCCCTTCTCTTCATGCAGGAATTCTTCTAAGCAGTCTCGTAGTCCTCACTCTGACTAACATTCAAAAGCCTTCCCTCCAGGCTCTATTCCACCAAACTTATATCACTAAGGCTTTCATTTACCACATTCTACAAGGGTAAATTAGGAAACCAATCCTCAGGAGCAAACCCTCTTTGATACCACTTGGTGTAGAGGATTTAATACTGTAACCTACCCTCTGCTACAGGACAGAGCTACCCTTTAGAGTCCCTAGCTTCATCCTCCATTAATTAGTTAAATAGTAATTTTAATGAACCAGACAATGGGAAACACACACACAAGAAGGATTCGGGACAGAAATATGATGCTGCATTTATTCAATTTAAAATTTAGAATATACAAAGGAGAATCATACTCAGAGGGATTCATCAGCTCTGTTCTTACAGGGCATTGACTCATTTCAGTTCACATCCACCCGCTCCATGGCTTTTGTGTACCTGTGTGCTTGCCTCTCCTGCTATGCTCTAGGTTCTTTCTTCCACACTCAAAGTTATCTCAAACTGATGAACCGACCCCTCTTCCTCTCCCTTGGTCTCCTCTTAAACAATTTAATTGTGCCTATGATGGGAAGATGGACAGTTTTGCAGTTCGCTTCTTCAATCGTTTTCAAGGTCGAATGCCCTTCCTTACATAACTGATCCACCATATACCATTTGGATTTCTCATGCCACGTGGATTTGCAACAAACATTGCATAGCATCACACTCCTAGCCAGCTACCAATAGGATATGTTCCTTCTTATTTCTCCCTACAAACAATGAACTCATAAATTAAATATTTGGGTGATGCCGATTGCCCAAGACCAGGAATGCTCCTGCCTTACGTCTCTTCCGATCCCAATATTATTTACATGGAGAGGAATGTTCAAAGCTTAGAAAATTGTGAATAGTGTATGGTAGATATGTAACGTCCCTTGTTAGGAATTTTATTAAAATGACAATTTTTCACTTTTTTCCCTAGTTAGACCTTTGACTAGTTTTGATCTCTAGGTCCCAAATTTGCTCCAAATGATCCCAAATCTTCTGATAAGGTATATGAATGATATTAGAACATAAATATGTGTTTCAGGGATTTCTTTGGACTTTTAAAATACTTCTACAAATCCTCTTTCAATTATGGTCAATGTAGGTAACTTTACTAGTGATTTCCCTTTGACTAGTATTGGTCTCTAGGTCTCAAATTGACTCCAAATGCCTTCAAATCTTCAAGGAAGGTGTATGAATGATATTAGAACTTGAATATGATGTTTATGGATGACATATGGCCACCAAAAGACCTCTGCAAACTCTCTTAATATTATGGACCAATTATGGAATTTTACTAGTAATTTGGGGTTTAAATCCCCCTGGGGTAAGTACTGAAAATGGCTTCCCAAATGCCTTCAAACCCACTCAAATTTATGAACAGAGGTATGTAATGTGTTAAGTATGTTATTAAAGTCTCATATGCACTATTAATGGATTAATACAACTATTCTCAGCCTCTCCCATTCAACTACAAAATCCCCCATTTCGACCCTTGGGGAAATGGCACTATTTCACCTCCCAATACAACTAAACTGAGTAAAAATGCTTCAAATGCTCAAGTACAGTATATGAAACTTGTAGAAGACATCCATGGTAGTATATTTATCACAAATATATCATAGAATCATCCATGCATTCGAAATCATCAGCATTATGTTGATGCACAACAAAGTAGTGGCAAAATGACACTGTTCTTTCATTAAAATTGAGATTTATACATTTCTACTTGGAATTTCGACCTGAAAATTTCTGGAGATGAAGAAGAAAGTATTTACTTCATATTACAAAAGAAATGGGGCATTAAAATATTCCCCAAAGAGTACAATAGCTCACCAAAAATGCCCTCCCTCAAGGATCAAGAATATGCCATCAAAACTGGAAATGGTTGAAGGAGTGAGCTGCAATAGAAGAAACCATGAGCTTCCCTGCAGCTTACACCTGCAAATAAAGACTCCTTTAAAGCTTCAAATGAAAAGTTTGAATGGCCTTTCCAATTACCAACTTGGATGGGAATCTTTCACCCTCGAAATTGGCTAAGGCAAGAAACTAGTCATCCACTAGCTCTCCCTCTTCACAAATGCAATTGCAAATTCTACAAATGATCAAAAGCTGCTTTCCTTCTTTGTTATTGACATTTATGAAGTTCTAATGTCCTCCATGGGTCGAATTCCATCCAAGAGACTCATGCCAACTCAAGTTGGGAAGAGATTCCAAAGAACGCCACTTGTACACCAATTCCTAGTTTCCCACTTCCACCAAATCACATGTGGAAGCATATTAGCTGCCCTAACACCCTTGAGTGCCTTCTTGGAGTCTATTTTTAGCCCTGACATGTCATATATGTCATATGTCAGCCTCCAGGTCTGATTTGTGTCATAGGTGTCATAGCATCTTCATCATTGTTGTCATAGAGCTAGGGAATCTAGCCCAAGTGTCTCACTAGCTCCAAATTGCCTCTTCCTCTTCCATGGGAGTTACTCTTCCTCTATATTTCGACCTTGGATGAGTCATGCCATGAATAATACCTTTTGGACTCCCCCAAGTATGTTACCATTCATCTTGAATTCGAATTGGTGAGAGAATGATGCCAAGTGTAGTGGGGAAATCTAGCCATATGTGGGTCCCACTTCCTCCATGTTTCTTCATGATCAAATTCCACTTTGATTTTCACTTGTATATATTTATTTATCTCCTTTATTAAATATTTATGCCATTCTAATGTTCAAACATCATTTATTATCCCCATTATTCCAAATCCCAAAGCTTCCACCCCAAACCTAGGAAACTAGTAATTTTCCTCCTTGGCAATTATTTGACCTTTAGCATCAATTTGACAAACTCTAATGAATAGGGCATCCCAAAGCTTCCACCCCAAACCTAGGAGACTAGTAATTTTCCTCCTTGGCAATTATTTGACCTTTAGCATCAATTTGACAAACTCTAATGAATAGGGCCAATGTTATTAGGCCATTTTGACCCAATGCAAAATTTGGGACATGACAAGATAGCTCACTAGAGCCTCCCAAGTATTAGTTTTCAAGCAAATCAAAATCTTTCAACAAACCACAAAAGTCTCAATAAATAAACTTGATAACTTTCTGAATGAACATGCATTTTAAATTATAAAATTAGAAAAGAGTTGGTGGCAATGAACAAAACTGTTCGACCCACCTAATCTCGCAACCATTTACTTTTGAAGCAACATAGCTAAAGCTCTGTTTAAATAGGCAACAAATACAGTTACCATAAATACTAGGTTCAAGTAAATCCGATGGGAATGATTAAACCATTTTTCTCTGGGCTTATAATCAATTCTTAAATAAAGATTAGAATTAATCAAAACTTTCTAATATTTGGGATCCAGCTTATATTTACTCTAATACCATGCTAAAATATTGTGTAGATTAGAGGAAAAACATGAACAACCTGTATAAACAAGTGCCAAACTTATGCCTGGATCAAGATTATATTTACTCTAATAACAAGATAAAATATTTCTATTAAGTTTGGATCAAGATCATATTTACTCTAATAGCAAGATAAAATATTTCTTAGAATAGAGAGAAAATGTAAGTAACCTGTATCATAAGTGCCAAAATACAAAATAGTAATAATTAAAGAATGCATCACAGTATGTGAAAATGCTCCAAGTAAACATAATCTCTAATACACAGCACACAGCACAGCTGAATTAAAAAAATAACATACATATAACCGGATTTTATATGGTGTTATAGATACACAAATCTTTTTTAGGTATCAAATTCAGTATTTAATGCTTATTACACTATAAGCACCCGAGCAGTGCCACATTTAGTGCTGATGTGAGCAGTTTAATCATTAATACTGCACTGGGATTGCTTACTGTTAGCAACATGTAAATACCTGAAAGAATAATCCCAAGAATTTCGCTCGCAGAACTAAATTTTGCAGCCAACAACTTTGCCCACCCTAAACGTATATCGATTGTGCGTTTCCCATAAAGGAACAGAAATTGTTGGGATGGTTTAATATAACATGTCGCGTACATGAAAATGAATGAGCAAGGCGCCATAAAGAAGCTCCAATTAAATATTCTAAATTAACCGCCGGATCCAGGTACGCCAGGGAATGTCCTCGAAGAAAATATTGAGAAACCTGCAATTTTCTGTAAAAACGCACAAGTCTTATCACTGGTTTGACAAGCATATCAACTGCAGAAAATATACAGAAAAAACCATGAAGTTATTTTATTTTATTAAGAAGAAATATTGCAAACGCTTAGGGAAAAACATATATGTGTTACCATGCAACCTCAGTTTCAGGAATCTTTAATTTTCTTCTTATCACTGTTTTGACAAGCATATCAACTGCAGAAAATATACAGAAAAAACCATGAAGTTATTTTATTTTATTAAGAAGACATATTGCAAACGCTTAGGGAATACATATATGTGTTACCATGCAACCTCAGTTTCTGGAATCTTTCCTCAGAGAGGATATAGGGAAAAACAGTTCCCCCTCATCACTTTTCGTAGACACAGGTGCAAGGAGGGATCCAAAAACTATATTTACGGACAAGGTTGCATAAGTATCATGCCTCCATTAATATACTTTTATCAAAAGAATAAGCATATATCATTTCATTGTGAGATAAACATATATATTGGATAATGAACAACCAGATCCACGTGTGCAGTTAAAATGATTGTATTCATATACACAGTTGCAGAAGCGTAATTATAAATAATAATAAAAGAAAAGCATATTGTTCCTGTGGTCGGTTGGTTTGACCGTGCAGTGCTATAGTGTTTTTCAAGTTTTCTCCGAAACTATTTCTTTGGAAAGCTTAAAAGTGGTTTGGGATTTTAAATTCATTGAACTTTAACCTAAAATACAAGAAGATGTGAAAATCTACAGCCTATGAATGACAGTTTACTCCTGGTGACCCGTACATGTGTTACTATTTTAATATAAACTAAAATATTTCAACGGAGAAATCGCAGCTAAAAATTGTGATCATTAACCAGTTTGTGGTAGAATAATGATTATTGCGGCATGCTCATTGCTTACCATTGAATCTCAACATTGTTGGATCTAATGGCAAGCAATGAACTTGCTTAAAGAATAAAAAGTAACCATAACCCTCAAATTCTATAATGTAACTATAATAAAACAGTGGATTCGAAGCCAGGTGAGAAATTGCACCATTATGAAGTGTAAATAAAGGAATTGGTTAATTCCTTTTTAGATTTTTTAAATTAATTTTAAAAAAATCTGTCTTAATATTTTTTGTTCAAATTGTATTTTGATTTAAAAAATAGATTCCAAATACCCAACACTCTCATTCTACAATCCCAACTAAAAATATATAAAATTTAAAAAGAAAATCCTCAAAATCTAACTACAACCTTACACCTTAAATGAATTTATTTGAAATTACACGTTAAATGAATTTATTTATTAATTTCAAAATGGATTAAAAAAGCCCTACAATTCCAACAAAATAGATATACAATTTCAACAATTTTAAGTAAATTTCAAAAAGAAAATCGCAAGAACCTAACTACACCATTACACCCTGAAGGGATTTATTAATTCGAACAGAGTACTCCAAGGAAAATACTTACCTCTTCCAAGATATAACGAAAAACCTGTTAAACAACCACATCAAAATTTCATAATAAGCAGAATTTGTCAAATCTTAGATATCAAAGAATAACAGAACTACCCAAACAAATTTTAAACTGTGTAAAACCTAATTTAAGAATAACGTGTGCTACCCGAGGGAACTCCCTTCAGTCCAAGAAAAGACATTCCTCGACGAAATCAGCTACCGCGTCATTCACACATCAACCCAGTCGTCCCGTCTGTGTGTAAAGATTGAGTTGGTGAATGAATGAATCGGTTGCTGTTTCGAAAAGGCTACCATCCTTTGTTGGACTGACAGAGAACTCCCTTTGGCGGACATAACATTCAATATAAATTCATGAATGCCTCCTTGTTTATGACTTTGGATTTATCTCCAAAAGACAATAGAACAGGTATATAATATATCTTCTAATTGTTGATACAAATGCAATCTATAGCGATGGTGACATAATAACAGCAACTGAAATAAAAGGCCATTTTACTCTTTTGTGTGATAGCCTCCGAGAGTTCGCGAAAGTAAGAAAAATATATGTATCACACGATACGATTGAACATATACTGAGAGGGGAAGCTTTTAAATAGAGAGCATTGATATGCCCAAAGCTCCCGAATACCTGCGCGCCGGCACTGGCTCTGTGTCTTGTCATACAAAAAGCAAGCCTGAGAGTAACGCCACCTTCCATTCAACCTATTTTTATTCAAAACATATCAAGACACGGTCATTGAAACATACGAGGCGAATCAAATCAGAGAGTTTAGAAATGCAATCTATCGCGATGGTGACATAATAACAGTAACTGAAATAAAAGGCCATTTTACTCTTTTGCGAGAATAGCCTCCCAGAGTTGGCGAAAGTAAGCAAAATATATGTATCACATGATACGATTGAACATATATGAACATATATATTGAGAAGGGAAGCTTTTAAATAGAGAGCATTGATATGCCCAAAGCTCTCGAGTAACTGCGCGCCGGCACTGGCTCTGTGTCTTGTCATACAAAAAGCAAGCCTGAGAGTAACGCCACCTTCCATTCAACCTATTTTTATTCAAAACATTTCAAGACACGGGCATTGAAACAGACGAGGCGAATCAAATCAAATCAGAGAGTTTAGAAACGACGAGACCAAGTGAAATCGGTGGCGCTAAAATAAAGATTGTAAACTTGTAAGCATTTTCTATCATTGACATCCCTTCCATTTTCATATGAACGACGACAAAGGATGCCCGTTGTCTACCGAGATTTAACATATTCCTGTTGGTTTTCATCAATGTTCGCTCAAGACCGTCGACATTCAAAAAAGTTTTCCGAAGACTGGCATATTAAAATGTTGGAATGAATGCATTTTCCAAGTCTCTTAAGAGATTCTCCGCGTTTGGTTTATGATAATCACATGGAACCGCTCATTCAAAGATCCTTTGAGGCGGTCCTGAATGCGTGTTGTCGGGGATGTGTAGTACAGTTTTATCATTGTACATATGATGTATATTTTGGTAGTAGATGAAATATGCATTTAATTTATATGTTAATTAACATATGTGTTAAGATTATTATTATTATAGTCATTTAATTTGTTGTAGGTAAACATTTATAGGTTATTTTTAGGTCACAAGTTAAGTGTTATTTGTTATTTATTTTTCATTATTTTATAGGAATAAATCAAATAGTATAATGGTAAGCATATTTTAGCACTAATTTGTCCAGAGTATCAAAAATGATCTAACATCAGCTAGATCCCAAGGATATAGTCCAAAATAATAATTACAGATAGCCATGAAAAGTAAAAATTGACACAACATTTTTCTACCCTTAGATCTCAAAAAGTGAAATAGAACCAGCAGAGTCTGGATTCTATGAATTCTTCCCAAAAAAGAATGCCTTCTTAAGTCTCCAATGCTTCCTTAGATAACTTATCAACAAAAACATTGTTTTCTCTATAAATATGTTGAAGAGTATAGTCCTTGAAGTATGACAGTTCCTGTCTAATGCGATCACCGTGGAGTCAGAACAGCCAACTGGAGCTTATATTCACCACTAGCCCACTTAATAGTGACCCCAAAATCACCAAAGATTTTTACATCTGCCAGACCAAAAAGATTTGCTATTTTATGTTATTAACTTATTTAATTAATTAAATGGGTTGTAAGTACATATTATCTATGTATGAGTGACAAGTTATCCATGTATGATTTATGTCACTCATCAACTACTATTTATATTTTATAATTGTTTATTTTGAATTTTGAATTACTACCATAAAATCAATCTGGACATTACACTTTAGACATTTTAGTTCCATCTAAAAATAAGTATAAATTGTAATATTTAATAATCAATTTTTTTATCAGTCAAAATCTAATTTTTTTTCTATAATAATGTATTTTGAACCAAACATACTTACATGTTTACCTGAAGAAAAAATAAGGTTAATTTTGGACACTGTTTACAGCTTTCATCTAAATGGAAGGGTGGAAGGGTTGGTTGGTGTTGCTTCTGCTTTCGAAAGAGCTGGAGCTCGACATAATGAAGGTCCGAATCGGTATTTTATTGAAAAGTTGACAAGCTTAACATAGACTTCTTTTGCCACTTCTTTCAAGACATTTACATTGTTGCTTCTAAATCTTTATCATTTCCATTGAGTCCGGTCAGAGAGAAGAGGAGAACTACACCTCTGTTTCTCATTGTTTTAGATGTTGAATGGAGGATTCAATAGATTGGTGTTCAAGCATTGTAGATTGACCTTGAACCTTTCTTCTAGTTATACCAATGTCATAACCTGCGATGCCAAGGCAAAGGTGCAGCTACACATCTTTCATTGCGGCAAGCTTTCACCCGAATGCTTCCAAGTATTTCTCTAGATTGCAGTGGTGCAGGTCTATTTTTCTATAGGAGAGGAGGACGCTTAGGACCAGTCGATCAGGAAGGAGAAACCAACATCAAAGAGAGGACCAATTCAATCACAATCAAGAGCTTCACAAGGGAGATGTTCAACCCCTGGTTAGCAACATATAGAATTAAATTAGGGTGGGATGCCCATATGACCGAATTTGCAGATGCGAACATCTCGGAGAGGGCTGAAAAAGGCCGGGCTCTGTTCAACGTCTAGGTAAAGGAATGACGCCACAGCTGTGGAGTGACAAAGGGTGGAAGTCACCTCTAATCGCATGCATGCACGAGGAGACAAGGGTGAGGAGAATTAATTGCCCATTTGAATTCATTATTATGAGGAGGCAACTAACAACGAAAACGAAAGTGGGCAATATGAGTTTGCCATTCCTCAATTGAAAATATCATGCGACACAAACTTAGTTTGTCCAGAGTCTCTCTCGGCCCCATTTCGTGAACATGTAATGGTTTAGGCTAACCAATCATGTGCCATAGCATCCGTTTACGGTTCGTTGGTTTGGAAGTGGACTTAGCGAACTAGAGATTTTGTTCTAATGATTAATTTGGTCGGATCGAGTGGCATTACCTCTCTTTGATTTTAGAGAGTTGATGATCATGGAAGAATCGCTTATTATGGACGAGAGTTTGTCATTCTGTCAGAAACACTAATTCAGACTAACTAAGAAACTCTCAATATTGTCTAAATATCCAAAGATCATATCATTAAAAAAATTCTGAATCCACATCCACAAAACTAAAGTTAAGAATATTCTCTACCATATACAAACTAAAGAGACTGAATCAATAATTCATATGACCATAAAAAAACATGATAAGTTCCGGACTCCAATAGGCAATTCTCATAGAATTCCTAAAAACGAAGTTATCTATCCATATCCCCAATAGCGCACTTTGAAAGACCATCAACCTCCCTGTTAAAGATGCGATAAACATGGCAGAAAGTGATGCAAGCAAAATGTTGAATCATAAACTCGACTCACTTCATCCAATGATCCAAACACAAATTCTGCATGGTGGAAAAACCATTTGTCTAATCTATGATAACTTTGGAATCCCCCACAATTTGGATCTCCAATATTTTGGGCTTATTTTCAAACCATAGCCGACCCCAAAGAGCAATTAATTCAGCTTGGATATTTGTACCTCTACCCACTCTCATCCTCATTATGATGACATGTTTCCTTTCTATTTTCAGAACCATGGCCGCTCATCTCCATCAAAGTATCCAATCCAAATATTTTCATTTAATGTAAGTCTGACAAGGAACTTTGCCCTGCTTCAATTTGTCAACCACACAGAAATCATGAAGTGCAACCAATATCTTAGAACATATATGAAATATCGAAGGTTTTATATCTTGTAATATATATATATATATGTGTGTGTGTGCGTGTGTGTGTGTGTTTTGAGCATTCCAAATTTCCCAAATAACAAATAAGGGAAGCTCCTTTACTTTGAATTTCTTCTTGAACCAAAAAAGCTTACTTTCCTCAAAACTATTCATCTGCCATTCTGCCTGATGCATTAAAATATGGCCTAATTCTTACCAGACCAATATAAAGAAAGGAAAATGGCCAAATAAAGGAGATACAGTTTCAGATTCCATCCTACATAGTATACATAGACTCGATCCATAGAACCCCTTTTTTTTTAAGGTTGTCCAAATTAAAATTATGTTATTCAAGGTCAACCACACAAAGCACTTAATTTTTGATGGAATTCTCCATTGCCAAACATATTTAGCTCACCATTTTAGAAGATAACCTTCCCTATTTGCCAAAGAAACACTGTAGGCTAATTTTGCAGTAACCACACCATTTAGTTTATTCTTGTCCCATACAATAATATCATCCCGATTCTATAGGATAATACCTACATGCAAAAGAGATAATACGCAATTATCCAATTCCCTTGCACCTGACATAGGTAATTCCAGGTTTCCAGTCGAAAGCCAATAATCCTCAATAGCGTTCGAATTGTTTTTAACTTGGAAGAGGACGAATATATTTTGCTTATGAAGTTCAACCCTCAATTGTGCAGACAAAGAGAAGTCGCCAGAAAATCCAATAATTTGATCAATACCCAAGGAAATATGATCCCTCAATATAATTAATGCTTTGTGGTATATTTTCACTTGATCACGAATGCAATGGATTACAGAGAAATTTTTTATGTACTTTTCATTAATAACTTTAAATTCCATAGGCCATCCATAAACATACATCTCCACATACTTTTGGCACATAAAGATCTATTAAAGCAATATTCCATATTTTTTATGCCCCAACCACCCAAATTTCTTGGCCTAGCTATGCTCTCCCATGATGATAAATAAAACTTAAAAATATCCAACCTACCAGGCCATAAAAACTAAAAGATCTTTCTTCTGATGTATGCGACAATAGAAGAAGGAATTATAGTCAGAGAAAACCAATACACCAGAATACTTTGAAGCACTACACTTACCAAAACCAGTCTTCCACTAGTAGAGAGCCATCTAGAAGACCGCAAATTTATCCTCTTCTCCACTTTTCTGATTAACCATCCCCGGTCTTCTTTTGTACATCGATTTGGCTTAGGGGGGAAGCTCAAATATTTTAACCCTTCATCTATCAAAGACATCTTATAGGGTAATAGGGAGGCAATTTGATCATGAGTAACATTATCAACACAATTGTATATAAAATTTGACTTATGTTGACTTATTTCCATCCCCAAGGTCATTCAAAATAAAGTGAAAATGGAGCAGTAATGGTGCCATTCATCCAATGAGCCACGACCAAATATGAGAATTTCTTTTACAAATAGAAAAAGAGTAATAAACAAAGATTATGAGATTTTGATACCTTTTATTTTGTTTTCCACTTTTTCAACTTCAATAAGTCCACTCAGACCTTCAATCACCAATAAGAACAATAAGGGAGAAAGAAGATATCCTTATCTGAGACCCCTGCTATAGTTGAAGAAAGAAGTTAGGGATCCGTTTACCAAAATGGAAAATTTTTTTGATGTAATACATGCCATTATCCTCAAGGGTAGGTTTCATGCTTCTACTGTTATAGAAGATGAACCTACAAGAAAGAATTCTTCCAATGATTAGGAGACAAGGAAGGAGTACTATCTTGTGTCATCCCTATCTAGATCCAATAACAATAGTGCTCAGACATGGATGGTGGGTAATGGCGCATCCAAAAACATGAATAAATTTTAGGAGCTCTATCATAGATTTGAAGGAAAAGAAGCTCTCCTGCAACCTGTCAGGTGAAGCTTTGAGATAATACCACCTATTCGATCCAAGGATTTGGATCCACTTCTTTTCAATTAGATTCAATAGATGTACTACATGTTGATGAAATTTTGTTTGTTCCCATTTTCAAGAAGAACCTCCTGTTTATTTCATTTCTAGAAGATAAAGAATTCAAAGTAATCTTTATGGACAATAAAGTGCCCTTGTGGCCTAAGAGTACAAACTTGAACTCTGCATCTGTAATTGGAGTTAGAGAGGGATGTCTCTATAAAGTTCATGAAAATTTCATTCAAGCCATGATCCATGACATAGTCATTCCTTGTGAACTATGGCATAGGAGGCTTGGTTGTCTTCATATCAAAGCACTACCTGGATTGCAAAAGATGATAAAAGGAATGCATGTGTTTCAATCTAAACATGATGGTATTTGTAGAGGTTGCGCTATTGGTAAGGACACCAAGAAGAGATTTCCAAGAAGTACCAAAAGATCCAAAGGGATCCTGGACTTGATACATTATGATCTATGTGGTCCTATGTCAGCACTATCCTTGAGTGGTTATTTGTACTATGTTATTTTCATAGATGACTTCTCTTGCAAGTCTTGGGATCTATTTTCTGAAGGAAAATAGTGAAAATTTCAACAAGTTTCAAGAGTTTAAGCACTATTTGAGAATCAAACTAGAAATCACATTGATGCTTTGAGATATGATAATGGAGGAGATTTCGAGTCTCATGACTTTAGTGACTTCTACCAACAGGCAAGGATAAGAATGCAACTGATTGTATCTTACAACCCCTAGTAGAATGGGGTTTCTTAAAGAAAGAACATAACAATTTGTGAGGTTGGGAAAGCTATGATGTGTGACTAGGATCTGCCCCCTTCCTTATGGGAAGAAGCCTCCAGCACTACTATTTATATACATAACAAACGTCCTCATGCTATCCCAGGAGAAAATAATCCTGAAGAAGTTTTCACTAGTGAAAAAACAAATGTAGTAATGCTTTTCCCTTCATTTCTGATCATTATTATATAAATGATAAAGCTTCCAACAAAGAAATCTATGAAAAGGAATTAGGGATCTTCCCCTCATTTTCTAGATTACTCAACTCACACTATGCATGAAATATTCAATGCATTCACACCCAATCCAAATCAAGGCAATGCATAATCAACACATAGTATGTAGGCATATTAATTACCAATCAAGACAACTTCTAGCAAATGCACAATAATTAACCATTTACCTATCCATTTATTGTTTAGCATCTAGTAATGCTTTCATTGTTGAAGCATGAATGGTGTGTGATGTAATACTAACCATGGTATTAGAGATTGATAAGCTATTAAGTCTCCTCTAGAGTGAATTACTTTAGCATATGACCACTTGGAACAAGAGTAGAATGAGTTGATCACATCATTGGAAAAATATTCTTAATATATTTGATATGATAAATAATTAAGTTGGCACAAGTGGATCATGTAGATAAGACACAAGATAAAGATAATATAATTTAAGATAAGAGAGAACTCAAATTTGTTGACTTCGACGATCAGTGTGCTAAAAGAGTTAGCTATGTGTTAACAAGAAAGACTTTAGTTATCAAGTGTTCTAAAAGAGTTAACTAAAGTGTTAAAAATTAATACTTTAGTAAAATGAGTTAACTAAAGTGTTAACAAAGAAGATATAGTTAACTAAGTGTTATGCATGACGACACTTGAGTTAAACTAAAATATGACACTTAAGTTATGACACTTTCATGTCGACAATTGAGTTAAACTAAAAGAAAACACTCGAGTTATAACACTTGCATGTCGACACTTGAGTTAAACTAAAAGACGACACTAGAGTTACGACACTTGAGTTGTGACACTCGAGTTATGGCACTGGAGTTATGACACTTCCATGATGACGCTTGAGTTTGCCACCCAACTAAGTGATCTACAATCCAGTTGAAGGGTGAGTTCATCTTGAAGTCAAAGGACAAAGATAAAATCCAAACCATGAGAATTATGGTACACTTGTTATGCAGGATTGATGAAACCAATGTCCGAACGAATTCTCTCTTGAAGGAAATTCACAACTTTTGTTCATGTCACCAAATTAGCGAATTGGTTTGATGCAGCATATTATTTTGAGTTCTCTTATTTCATCTATCTCTCTTGCTCTGTAATTGCACCAAGGGTTCTTGGTATTTCTCTCTAATATTTCACCAAGGGTGCTTGATGTAATATACTCATTGTAAAGGAAACATTCTCTGTTATCTATCAATATACTAACGAATATTTTGATGGGTTTTTTTCCCTCAAGTTATATAGGGTTTCCCTTGGATAAATTTCTATGTCGACTGTGGATGTTTATGCTTCTTATTATTCAATGTTTTCAAGTAATATTGAAATTCCGAAATTAAGATTAAAAATCAACAGAGATGATGATGGGGATAGGTTTGTCGGTAAAGTAGTAGCTGGGGAGATGGACATGGTGGGCCATGTGGGGGAGATGACAAGATGAAGGAGATGATGGAGGAGGAGGTGGTGGATGAGATGTCAAATATCATGTAGGAGGAGGTGGACAAGGAGGTGGATGACATGTTTGATCTCATGGTGGAGGAGGTAGAGGAGGAGGAGGTGGATGAGGTGTCAAGACTATGTCCTCTTAAAAATAAGAAGGATCTTATGGAGGGGGATGCGGAGGAAGAGGATCTATGCCCTCATTAGATGAGGAATGGTTAATTAGCTAAGCAAATGGATGCATGGAAAATATACTCCATCAAGTTCCTCATATCATTAGGAACCATTCTCCATATCTGTACGATGTCAAGCTATCGCAAAATGTCAGATACCCATACAGGATGAAACCACTTCTATGCCAACATTAATTTCAGTAACCTGTCTGTCGCACCCTATCGATACCTATTATTTGGCCTGCGCCAAAGGCTAGGTCTGGCCAATTGTGGCACCTCAAGTTCTTTCATATCCTCACCATCCTGAATGGGAGGAGGTGGACCCTCCCCATCCAATTTGCCAATGTATCCAAAATATAAAGTACACAACAATAATTAGTCAATTCCATTAAACAATTTAATATAACAATTTAGAATATATTTCCTTTGGATGAAGTATAAAGAGAATAAAATGAAACTAGAATAGTTTAAACATAGCACTAATATTATCTCTCTCATCCGATGGATCATCATGGGTGAAGAACATGTTGTGGAATGCTCTCGAATCAAATATAGTGTACGGATATAGAACAATGTCTAATGCATGGTCATCCTCACTGGATATCATCAAGCACCTCTAATGTGATCCTATATGGGAATTGAGGATGCCCCCTCTTGGACATCATCTTCCCTCTAATCTTCATATGCACCTCCATCATCAGCATAGGATGGTGGTGCTGAAATGGGGGCCTATTAATCGGAAACCTCTTAGAAAATAGAAAAAAAATATCTGAACAGAAATGGAACTTGGCCCTCCCATCAATCTATGCATGGCATCAACCCAAAGAAAAACAAAACTATTGCAAAAAATGGCAAACGGACTAATGCATCTAGGTATCTACAATAAAGAATCGACATAATACAATAGAGGGAAACTAATGCACTTCCATTCACTGGTGTATTATGCCACCATCATAATAAAAAGAGAGAGGCACCTAACATCCTCTCAACCAAAGAAAAAATCCCCAACTTCCCTCAACGCATCTGAAAATCAGCAAGATCGATGACGTGGTCATTGATATATCTCTTGGAGTAAGCTAGTTGACTCTTTGTTGCAACACCAGTTGGGACATTAGGGAACTAGGGAAAATTCCCCCATCTCTTGGATATCTCAATGATGAAATAAATTTCCTCCTTAGTGGTATGGAACCATTGATCAAAACCAACATGAAATGATGACCTGTCATGATCCCAGTGTCGGATCAACTGCGCTGACAATGATGAGTTCCCCTTAAGGATGTAGCCTCTTGATAGAATTTGAGGAGGTCAGAAACAATCAAGAGGTCTTGGGTATAAATATTAATGGGGTGAGGGTACAAATCCCTCTCCCTCTCCCTATCCTCCCACTCATGCATGAAGTTGAATTGGTCTACTCGTGCATGTCACTGCTCATTAGCCTCTCACCGTTGATGTCTTTTCTTGAAATATAACATGAATTAGTGTCATAAATAAACATATAAAGAATTAAGTATTTCATTCAATTAGAGTGCTATTTAGTAACATAAAAAAAAAAAATTTCTCAAAAAATGTGATTTTGACTAGCGGTGCACTTTGTTTATAGTATCACATTGCAAATGGTACTTTTATACCAAAACCACACTGCTAACGGTTCTCTTGGAACACATGCGAAATGATTAACAAAGAATAGAATTAGGTGTTTTATAATTTTTAAATGGTGGATGACAGTGTTCTCCTTAAACATAAAAGCATTGAAAACGATGTGCAAACATTCATAACAACACCGTTGAAGTCCTTTGTAAGTTTTTTAAAATTTTATGCTTTAATAGTGTGCCTATTACAAGTCAGTGCATGGGGAAATCAATGCAGAGAGTTTAATATAGCATACTGTTAAATGTTTTTGTTTTATTAGGATTTTTTTTTAGTTTTCCACCCCTTAATTAGTGCATTGTGGATAAGCAATCACATTGTAGACGGTGCATCTAGTATCCTTGAGTGCACCATAGCTTCTCTTGGTGTGTTCCTAATTTGTTTGTGATATCGATGTGACATTTACACATTAGCATAGTGTGATATCAATGCAGAAATGTCAATGGAGCACACCACTTGATGTAATAATACTTTTTAAATTATGATTGTCTATGCAGTGCACTTGAAACACATCAGCACAATGTTTATACGGTGTGTTGGGTTTAGTTGAGTTAAATGGTGGGAAAAAATTCAAATTTGACATACATCACACATCCATGCCTCCCCGACATGAAAATTCTTTGTTACTTCATAATTTAATTTTTTAGCGGATTAAAATTGAGAATGAGCGTCTTTTTCTCCTTAACTAAAAAAAACAAAAATTGCTATGTAGTGTGTTCAAGTTGTTTGGATTGCACTGTGCACAATGCTACCTATACATTTATAGGGTGCACTATTCTCAATGTGTTTCTTAATGATGCACACCACAAAAATGGTGCACTACAATTTCATAATGTATTGATAAACTAGGTTTTAAAAAATATCAACATAAACTGGTTCGTACACTAAACCCAAACGCATCGTAGATACAGTGTGTTAACATGTCCCAAGCACACCGCAAAACCAATGACTTTCTTCCATCGCAACTTTGACTTTTGTCCTGTTGCAACGGAAAATTCCTTTACTTGCTGACTGTCACACTTGTTATAGAATACTGTCGCAAAAAATTAACGAGAAGGTCATTATGGCAATGATAACAAGTGGTTTTTTGGTTGAAAATAGTGTTTAGTTTTATTCGCAATTGTGACGTGACAAAACGTCGAAAGTGAGAAAACATCGGATATTGGATGTCGAACTTGCGACAATGTCTAAAATGTCAGAATTGTGATTGTCGACATACCGACAGTTTGAGGTTGGAAGTGAGACGAAACGATTATCAGAATTTGGTCCAAATGTACTAGTGGGTGTGTTATATTGTCGGGCGCACTCAAACAAGGTTTAAAAAAATACCACATGAAAAAATTATTTTCACCACATTTACGTTTATTTTGAGCCCTAAAACACCAGTATCATACATACCCTACTCATACGCCCTGACATTCATACTCCATGTGGCGACATTGCTCTCTTCCATTGTTTGCTTACTATATTTTGCATTTTCAAGGGAGATTGGAAACCTATGTAGAGGTTTTGATCTCGACGCATTTTGGACTCTATAGCTAAGTCCATCTTCAGGAAGTCACTATTGCGACGAAAGAAATTCAGAGGTGCGACGACAGGAATTCTCCATTGCAGTGGAAGGAACTCACAGTGGAGATGGACAGAAATTTGCGGTTGTGACAGGAAGAAGTTGTAGTGGCTACAGACAGAAATTCGCAACTACAATGTTTGGGCATCGCAATTGCGACAACGTTAAGCAACAATTTATACGGTATTTTTATACCAATGATGATTGTGTTCATCGCAATTGTGATTCCGTGAAATTTAAATATATATATATATATAGATATATATATAATGATGTCAGTTCATTTATACCAAGCCTTAGGATCCCGTAGTATTCTCATTTCCATAGTATTTTAAATGAGTTTGGTGAAGATTTGAATTAAAAATTTCATCATAATTGCTTGGATTATAATTATTGTCTTTGTGCAAAGAATAATCAAGGCCTTGGGGTCTTTAATCATGTAGAATATATTATAATTGAAATAATTTATCTGCATCATAATGCCAAGGGTTGTGGCTGACAACTTTGTGTCATTCATTTATCATGGTTCTTTCCTATAAATATTTTTCCGAACTTCTCATCAAGGATTGACAACATAACAAAATCTACACAATGATTTGGATGGACATGTTTTGTGGAAAAGAGAAATTTAGAAATGAGAGGTTAATGGTCGCACTGACAATGGTATAGTGTGAATATGGTCACAAAAATCTTAGGGAGGTAGCGATTAATAAGTGAAAATTTGATTATACAAGTAGCCATGTGTGGAGTTATGCTTACAGATGCATGATTGTATCAAAGAAATTTAGAGAAACACTTAACCAAAACACAATCACACAATGAAAATGAATAGATCAAATAGTCCCTAATATAATAAGCTAGTAAACCACTCAAACTAGTGAAAAATCATAACATGAAATGCAGACGAAAAATATTTTTTCACTTGATAATCAGGTTAACATACCAGGATAGTATACTGACAAACCCACTTTGCAAAATGGAAAGGAAGATGATGTAGGAGGGGGCTTTACTAACTTTAGCATCCATTGTCAATTCCTCTTAAGAGCACTTTCAAAAGTAATATGATGTGGTTGTGCCTTTTCTGAATCAATAAACAAACCTAACAGTATGTTGCATGCTGAACATATGGAATACATATCCTAGATGGAATTGTTTTGAGAAAGAGAAACTCATAAATGATTCCTTCTTAAGAGGTAATGGAGGTATTGACGACCCTTGCAATTTTCTCACATAGAAGATCATTGTAATAAAATCCATTTTTCCATCTCTATCATAGAAAAAATATATCTAACGTCAACTTCAAAGTTGTTTACATAAATATTGTTATGCACTAAATGTATTTCCCTAAAGCTTGCATATATTTAATTGAAATGCATATCCTAGTTGGAATTGTTTTGAGAAAAGTGAAATTCATAAATGATGCTTGCTAAGAGGTAATGGAGGTATTGATGACCCTAGCAATTTTCTCATATAGAAGCTCATTGTAATAAAATCCATTTTTCCATCTCTATCATAGCAAAAATCTAACTAACCTCAACTTCAAATTTGTTTGCATAAATATTATTATGCACTAAATGCATTTCCCTAAATATTGCATATATTTAACTAAATATTGATATAAATTAAATTGATTTCCCTGAATCTTACACATATATTCCGATGGATGTCATTACACATAACCTTCAATGAATCAACTCCAGTTTAAATTATTTTCCAATATATAATAGTTTCAAATCTAAGACAAATATCTAAAGACAACTATTTACAAGCTATCCTAGAAGTAAATACTAGAAACCAAGGCATCTTACAGGTAGATTATCACATGCATGATGTTGATGTTATGGAGATCCATGGGATACTTTAATTGTATAAACAACAACTAAATTAACAACCTTCCCTAAATTTTACACCTTTCCCTTCCTCTATGCCTCAACATCTTTGGAAGTGTTATACAATTCACGGCAGTGCAAAAGAGAAAAAATACAGAAGCATTATGATAATCCAAACATCACATATTTAGAGGGAATCATTTTCTATGGAACCAAAAATTAAAAAATATATGACACTGGATAGATGTGGTACCCATGGCACCCCACACACGCTAGAGATAATGTTCTTACACAACCAATCCACACGTTACACATCCCAAAATATAGTGGTCCTAGAAAAAATATAGGAAATTTTACTACACAAGCAATCTATCTTTTACACATATCCCTATATATAGCATCGTAACTAAGGATCTAATGATTATAACCAAAAATATAGTAATTACACAACCAATCCACACTTTACACAACCCAAAATATAGTAGTCCTAGAAACAATATAGGAAGTTTTACTGCACAAGCAATCCTCTCTTTACATATAGCCCTATATAAAGTAGTCCTAATTGAGGATATACATAGCCCAATAAATACCAGTACTAATGGAGTATCCAATGATTAATTAGAAAAAACTTGATTAACATTACCGTTTATTTCTGCTAGATGAGTAGTATCTACTAATAGTTAGTGTTATGGATACTAGAGTGAATATGACCAAAGTTGTTATAGATAGCATGTTGGTGGCTTGCAACTATCACAGTTAACCTATGTATTAGGGATCATATTAGAAAAATAATACCAATCTCACGTAACACCGAATGTTGAACTGCTGATGCACTATAATATTATACTCAAAACCCTCTCAGATAAATGAAAATAAAAGCAATACAACAAGATTGAAATTGATGATGAACACTACAAGCTTGTATGGTACCAACATTTTAGTTATATGTGCAGCAAGTTTAACATAGTGAACCACAATACCAAGATAATAAAACTACTTCAGAGATGCTTTCAATGAAAAAAATGAACACACATAAAACCTACAACTAAGATTCAAAATGTCATCCAAAAGTACAATTGACACTTAGTAATCCCTGTAAACCTTTATATGCAAAAAAAAAGAAAGAAAAATGCAAAATTATCAGAAGAGTGATTTTTGTTGAATGAAAAACAAGCAATGTCATTCAAACACATCTTGGTAATAAGTTTTAGGATCAAGTAGGTTATTTGGCTACAAGGACTTTAGACAACATCATTTATCTTCAGATCAAAGAAATTTTATCTTTGTGTGCAACTAAGCAGAAGCATTTTATTGTACCTAGTTAGAGGCAGTTTGGTAGAGCATTTGGACTCACAAAGGAAAATGAAATATATTGTCCTCCCATTCTATGCTCTATTTTGATATATAAATCTAGGATATTTATTCCACTAGAGTAAAATATACATGACCTATACAGAATTTGATTTGAGGCAAGATCATAGACATAATGCAATGTTGGTTGTGCTGAAGAAAGATATATAATAAATATCCATAACGTAAAAAACTTTAAAGTAATGATCAACCAAATGTAACAACTAACAACTTTTTGCACAGTTAGTCCAACTTACATAAAGATGACACCCAGGATTAGAGTTACGAGGTTGGTTGAGCTGGGAAAGTACAATATCATTTGTATCTGTTGTGAAAGAAAACACTAGTAATAAAATGCCTCTCAAGTTATTTTGAGGAATCAATACAATATATGTGAAGATGAAACTCCATGGTCATTGGTATTCATCTCAAGAAGCACTATGTTTGAAACTTGATAAGGAGAGTACAATATCCTTTAAGATAAAATAAAATTAAGTAAAATACATGCATTTCCCAGTACATGGAATCTGCCTCTATTGTGACATGTGGTATCATTCTACGTTACAAGTGTCACACACTCCTATGGTGCCAAGTGCCACAACACTACACTGCCATGCATCATGGTTCTAAAGTGACAAGTTCCCTAGTTTCTATTATGCCAATTGTCACACCCATGAGATGAAACTCCATTGTCATCAGTATTTGTCTCAAGAAGCAATAGGATTGTAACTTGAGAAGAGAAGTGTAGTATCCTTGGGCTTATACTTTTAAGAAAACAACTATAACGAAAAACAATAAAATGAATTTTACAGAGTTGATTCCAGATGAGACTCCATGGTTACATGGTTATTTATTTAGAAAAATCATGGAATAATGTTTCTAATTTTCTTGTATCTCAGCATAAATTTGCTTAGGCTACAAGAGAAGCCATGCGAATATCTAGTATTCATCAATAGTCATAGTGGAAATTTTTGTACTTTCAGAAACATTAAATCTTGGAAACGTAACCCCCCCACAAATAAATAAATAAAATGGGTACATTGACTTAAATATACCCATTTTATGTGTGTGTATATATCTTGCAATAAAATAAGAGTGGCTGGAATAGAAACAATTTAGATGTTACGTTGTCTTCATTTTCCATAGATGAGGGGTATTTTTACATCCCATGGGTCTCATGCCCCTCATGGGAACTTGGGGATTTCCCATAAGTTTCTGAGATACTACATGTTTTCGGTGCCGATAAGTGAGTAGGTTGGGAGCTATGTGCAACATAGGAAAGCTTACAACAATAATCAACCAAGCTTATGGATATAATCAACCAAGTTTATAACCCAGCAACCTTGCTCTGTTTTTTTTAATAAGGTCTTCTACAAAGATGAGGCTAGTTGCAAGTCCTAGGTAAAATTTATTAACATCTCTAGCCTGAGAGCCCCAATTTTGTACTCAACCACAACCAATATTTGAAAAGACTAAGATTGAGAGCCCCAATATAAAAATGGATTGCATCCATAGAAAACACCTCTGCAAACTCTAGCTCATAGGCATGTCTAAATCTTCTTCACAACATTTTCCAAGTACACTATGACAATAACTGAGGTGATGAATTATCCAAGGGAGTCTAGCAATTCTAAGTAGAAAAATTCTAAGACACTAACATTTTTTGGACAAGGAAAATATATATGTGAAAGAAATACCCTTGGTGCTAGTATACTTGCAAGCACTGGGAGTTTAAGGAGGTGTCCTTGTTTTTCTTTATTAGGTAAGGTTACCCACTTGAACCAATGATATGTGTTCTAGTTTTAGATATGATAGGATACATTCTATGTTGCAAAGGAAGGCTCCTGGCACGATCCCCCGAGAAAACGTTTTGGGCTATTTCACCAATAGATTTTGGGCCCATGGTTTTGGGTAACCCATGGTATTTTCCCATTGTATTTCCCTTATAAAAGAAATTCATTGTAACATGGATATGATGGAGGTATTAGGTTTTATGCATTGTAAAGATCTCTGAGATCATAAGAGAGACTGTGAGACAGTGAAGAGGAAGTGTAGCGGTTGTGCTACAGGTTGTATCCTCTCACTTTGTTGGACGGTATAATAATAAGGACTGGAAACTTCAGTGTGGACATAGCCCATCTTGGGTGAACCACGATATATCTGTAACTCTCTTGTAATGTGTATGTGTGATTATATTTGCATTTATGTTTATTGTTAATGCTCTACGATTCTATTTTTCTAACAGAACCCCCTAATTTTGATTCATGGGATCTTAGACTATTTGTATCTAATGTTACTTTGTCTGCTGAAACTGATTATTCTGATGCTTGGTTTGTGGATTCCGGAGCATCAATACATATGACATGTAATAAGAAGTGGTATACTAATTTGAAAGAAAAACAAAATGGTGCCAGCATATACCTTGGACATGACCATGCTCATCAGATCAAGGGATACAAAGATATTCCAGTAACATTTCCGAATGGTACTATTCATCACATTTGCAATGTTTTGTATGTGCCATGGAGAAAGAAAAATTTGATCTCTGTGTCCACCATTACAGATCAGAACTTGAAGGTTGAATTCTTCAAGAATTATTGCATAGTGAAGGATGTGCTAGACCAATACAGAACTATTGCAATGGGAGCCAGAGGAGGAGAACTATACAAGCTTGACGTTACCAACAAAGAATATCACGCACTAACTTCTGCAACTATGCCAACATAGAGTCTTTGGAATCAAAGGTATGGCCACATCAATCATCATGATTTATTGTTGTTACAGAAACAAAATATGGTTGAAGGACTTCCCATGTTAAAGAATGAGAATGTTTCTTGTGAAGGATTTGCATTAGGAAAGATGCACATAGATGAATTTCCCTCTAATCCTGATAAGAAAAAGAGAGATGTGTTAGATCTTGTGCATACTGATGTTTGTGGACCTATGCAGACAAGGTCTTTAGGAGGTGCATTTTACTCGCTGTTATTTATTGATGATTGCACAAGATACACATGGGTTTATTTCCTTCGAAGAAAAAATGATGTTTTTGAGTACACTTTAACGAATTCAAAACCATGGTGGAAAAGCAAACAGGAAAATCCATCAAAATCCTTTGTTCAGATCAAGGGGGAGAGTATAAATTAGGGGACTTCATCAAATATTGCAAACATCATGGAATAGTACAGTAGTTTACAATACCCAGCACTCCAAATCATAATGGAGTTGCTGAAAGGAAAAACAGAACTCTGGTAGAGTGTGCACGCAGTATGATGAAAGGTAAGAATCTCTTGAATGCATTTTGGGGTGAAGCCATAATTACTGCAGTTTATTTAAAGAATAGAAGTCCAACAAGGTGCCTTGATAATATTACTCCTTTCGAAGCCTTGTATGGTTCCAAACCAGCAGTTCATAATTTGAAAGTATTTGGTTGTAAGGATTTTGCACATATTCCAAAGGAGAATAGGAAGAAATTGGATGCTAAAGCCATTAAATGTACTTTCATAGGGTACTGTTCTGAATTTAAAGCATATAAATTGTTTGATCTTTCTACTCACAAAGTATTTGCAAGCAGAGACGTACTTTTCCATGAGCAAGAAGCAGGAAATCATGACAACGACAGTCATGAGGAATGTCATAGACTTCTTGATGAAGGAGTTAAAGAAGAGCAACAACAACAACAACCATTACAGCAACAACCATTATAGCAGCAACCATCACAGCTGCAACCACAATTGCAACAACAGACACCACAACATCAACCACAACCGCAGAAGCAAGAAGGACTCAGTGATATGGACACTTCAAGCAATTCGAGGTCATCTAGTGGTGAAGATAGATCTTCACAAAGTGAGGAGGAAGATAATCAGTTGAGAAGATATTCATGACAGGTTCGGTTGCCTGAGAGGTGTAGAGACTATGCCCTAATGAGTAGCATTTCCCATGTCATAGAACCCATCAGTTTTAATGAATCCAATGAGCATGATGAATGGCGAAATGCAATGGAGGAAGAATATGAACCTATAATGAAAAATAATACTTGGGAATTGACTGAATTGCCTAAACATAAAAATCCCATTGGATGAAAATGGATATACAAACCCAAGTTTAAATCAGATGGTAGTATAGATAAATATAAGGCTATATTGGTATCAAAGGGGTATTCACAAACAAAAGGTATTGATTATGCTGAAACATTTTCACGAGTAGCTAAATTGAATACTATCAGATTGTTAATTGCTTTAGCTACAAAGTACCATTGGAAGATACACCAATTATATGTCAAATCTACATTTTTGAATGGTGAGTTAAAGGAGGAGGTTTATCTTACTCAACCTGAAGGGTTTGTGGAACATGGGCAAGAACACTTAGTGTGTAAGTTAAAAAAAGCATTGTATCGACTAAAACAGGCACCTAGGTCATGGTATGAGAATATAGACTCTTTCTTTCTTCAACAGGGTTTTATGAGGAGTAAGAGTGATCCAAATCTGTATACCAAATTTGATGAGCAGGGGCATATAGTATTGATTTCCTTATATGTTGATGATTTAATAATTACAGGAAATGTAGAGAAATTAATTGATGAACTCAAGGAGCAGTTGTCACAAGTTTTTGAAACGAGAGATCTTGGTGAGTTACATTGCTGCCTAGGTCTTGAAGTTTGGAGAAATGCAGGCCAAAATTTTGTTTGTTAGAGTAAGTATGTCAGAGATATACTTAAAATATTTCAAATGGATCAGTGTAAATATTCCATTGTTCCCATGCAACAGAATGTGAAACTTTATTGTGATGATGGTTCGAAGGAGGTGAATGGCACTATGTATAGACAGATGGTGGGAAGCTTGAAATATCTCACCATAACCAGACCTGACATTGCATATTCTATGAGTGTGTTAAGTCAGTTTATTGTGAAACCTCAAGAAATCCATTGGAATGCAGCAAAGGCGGTACTCAGGTATCTAAAAGGAACACTTGATTATGGTATTAAATATACTGATGCATTTGATATTGAGTTGACAGGTTACTTAGATTCTGATTGGGATGGAAATCCAGATGATCGAATATCAACCACTGGATATGCATTTGGCATCTATCTGGAATTGTTTCATGGAGCAGTAAAAAGCATCCTATTTTATCTTTGTCTTCTACTAAAGCAGAATATAAAGCCTTGTGTGCAACAACTTGTGAAGTTGTTTGGTTGAGAAGACTTCTTCAAGATATTGGAGAAGAACAAAAGGAACCTACAATGCTCAAATGTGATAATCAAAGTTCAATCAAGATGGCAAATAATCTGATTTATCATGCAAGGACAAAGCATGTTGATGCTCAGTTTCATTTTGTTAGAGAAAAGCTGCAGTCCAATGAAATAACTCTTATGTATTGTAACACTTGTGAAAATACTGCTGATATTTTCCCTAAGCCTCTTGGAAAGATTAAGTTTGAGCTATTTAGAGAGATGTTAGGTGTAGAAGTCAATCCACTCTGCTCTATTATCCATTAAGGGGGAGACTTGGAAATAATGGAGCACTAGTTAGTTACCTAGATAAACTCCAGTTTACCTCTCTTCCTATCTAGTAAAAAGAGTTAACTAAATTGTTAACAAAGAAGCTTTAGTTAACTAAGTGTTATGCATGATGACACTTGAGATAAAATAAAATATGACACTTAAGTTATGTCACTTGCATTTCGACACTTCAGTTAAAATAAATAACAACACTCGAGTTATGACACTTGCATGTCGACACTTGAGTTAAACTAAAATATGACACTAGATTTACAACACTTGAGTTGCAACACTAGAGTTATGAAACTAGAGTTATGACACTTGAATGATGACACTTTAGTTAGCCAACTAACTAAGTGATCTAGAATCCAGTTGAAGGGCGAGTTCATGTTGAAGTCAAAGGGAAAAGATAAAATCCAAAGCATGAGAAGTATGGTAAACCTGTTATGCGGGATTGATGAAACCAATGTCAGAGTGAATTCTCTCTTGAAGGCAATTCACAAATTTTGTGCATGTGACCAAATTAGCGAATTGGTTCAATGCAGAATATTATTATGAGTTCTCTTATTTTATATATCTCTCTTTCTCTGTAATTGCACCAAGGGTGATTGGTATTTCTCTCTGATATTTCACCACGGGTGCTTGATGTAATCTACTCATTGTAAATGAAACATTCTCTGCTATCTATCAATATACTAAGGAAGATTTTGCTGGGGTTTTTTCCCTCAAGTTATATAGGGTTTCTCTAGGATAAATTTCTATGTTGACTATGGATGTTTATGCTTCTTATTATTCAATGTTTTCAAGTAATATTGTAATTCCGAAATTAAGATTAAAAATCAACAAAGATGATGCAAAGGATAGGTTGGTCAGTAAAGTAGTAGTTGGGGAGATGGACATGGTGGTCCAAGTGGGGGTAGATGACAAGATGAAGGAGATGATGGAGGAGGAGGTGGTGGATTAGATGTAAAATGTCTTGTAGGAGATGGATGAGGAGTTGGATGAGATGTTTGAGCTCATGGTAGAGGAGGTGTAGGAGGAGGAGGTGGATGAGGTGTCAAGGCTATGTTCTCTTAAAAATAAGGAGGAGCTTATGGAGGAGGATGTTGAGGAAGAGGATCTCTGCCCTCATTAGAAGAGGAATGGTCATCCCTCCTAGTAGCTAAAAAAATGGATGCACCGAAGATATATTGCCTCAAGTTCCTCATATCATGAGGAACCATCCTCCATATCTCTGGTAGGTCAAGCTATCACACAATGTCACACACCCATATAGGATGAAACCCTTTCTATGCCAACATTAATGCCGGTAACCTTTCTATAGCACCCTATCGATACCTATTATTAGGCTTGTGTCAGAGGCTAGGTCTGTCCAATTGTGACACCTCAAGATCTTGCATATCCTCACCATCCTGAATGGGAGGAGGTGGCCCCTCCACATCCAATGTGCCAATGTATCAAAAATATAAAGTACACAACAATAATTAGTCAATTCTATTAAATAATTTAATATAACAACTTAGAATATATTTCATTTGCATGAAGTATAAAGAGAATAAAATGAAACTAGAATAATTTAAACATAATGCTAATATTACCTCTCTCATCCGGTGGATCATCCTAGGTGAAGAACATGTTGTGGAACGCTCTCGAAGCCAAGCTCGTGTATGGATATAGAACAATTTATAATGCATGGTCATCCTCACTAGATAGCATCTCAAGGACCTCTAATGTGATGCTATATGGGAAATTAGGATGCCCCCTCTTGGACATCATCTTCTCTCACATCTTCATATGCACCTCCATCATCATCATAGGAGGGTGGTGCTGAAATGAGGGAATATTAGTTGGAAACCTCTCAAAAAATAGACAAAAAATATCTGAACAAAAATGGAACATGGCCCTCCCATCAATCTATGCATGGCATCGACCCAAAGAAAAAAAAACTGCTGCAAAAAATGGCAAACGACCTAATGCATCTAGTTCTCTCCAATAAAGAATCAACATAATACAATACTAGAGGGAAACTAATTCACTTCCCTTCACTGATGGATTATTCCACCATTGTAAGAAAAAGAGAGAGGCACCTAACATCCTTCAACCAAAAGAAAAATCCCCAACTTCCCTCCACTTACCTGAAAATCAACAGGATCGATGGCGTGGGCATCAATATATCTCTTGGAGTAAGCTAGTTGACTATTTGTTGCAACACCAGCTGGGACATTAGGGAACTAGTGAAAATCCCCCCAAGTCATGGATATCCCAATGATGAAATAAATGTTCTCCTTAGTGGTATGGAACCATTGATCAAAACCAACATGAAATGACTACCTGTGGTGATCCCAGACTGATATCAACTACACTGGCAATGATGAGTTCCCCTTAAGGATGTAGCCTCCTGATGGAATTTCAGGAGGTCGGAAACAATCAAGAGGTCTTGGGTATAAATATTAATGGGGTGAGGGTACAAATCTCTCTCCCTCTCCCTATCCTCCCACTCATGCATGAATTTTAATTGGTCTACTCGTGCATGTCGCTACTTATTAGCCTCTCACCACTGACATCTTTGTTTGACATATAACATGAATTAGTGTCATAAATAAACGTATAAAAGCATTAAATATTTCATTCAATTAGAATGCTATTTAGTAACATCAAAAAATATTTTTTTCTCAAAAAAATTGAATTTGACTAGTGGTGCACTTTGTTTATAGTATCGCACTGCAAATGGTACTTTTATATGAAAACCGCATTGCTAACGGTTCTCTTTGACCACACGTGAAATGATTAACAAAGAATAGCATTAGGTGTTCTATAATTTTTAAATGGTGGATGAAAGTGTTCCCCTTAAACATAAAAGCATTGAAAACGATGTTCAAACACTCATAAACTACACCGTCCAAGTCCTTTGTAAGTTTTTTATAATTTTATGCTTTAATAGTGTGCTTGTACAAGTTAGTGCATGGGGAAACCAATTTGGAGAGTTTAACGTAGCATACTATTAAATGTGTTTATTTTATTTGGAAATTTTAAAAAAATTTCCACCCCTGAATAAGTGCGTTGTGGGTAAGTCATCATATTGTAAATGGTGCGTCCAATTTCCTTAAGTGTACCATAGCTTCCCTTAGTGTGTTCCTATTTTTTTTGTGATATCGATGTTCCATTTAAACATTAGCGTAGCGTGATATCAGTGCGGAAATGTCAATGGACCACACCACTTGATGTAATAATATTTTTTAAATTACGGTTGTCTATACAGTGCGCTTGAAACACATCAGCACAATGTTTATATAGTGTGTTGGGTTTAGTGTGTGCACTGTAGCAGTTGTTTGTGAATTTCTTTAATTTTGTATCGTTTACAATGTTCCAAATACACGTCAATGCACCGAAATTGTTTTGTGATGAGTTTATCAAACTACACAATTAAAAAAAAATTTATTTTTTTTTTTTTTAATTTTGCGCCCACAACATTGGTGCATTGTCTATATGTCATTGCACCGTTAATGGTGTGTAATTGTTCTTGCAGCACATTGTATCTTCTCTTAATGAGGTCAAAAATTAGTTTGTGGTAGTGGTGCATTGGATACATGTTGGCACACCATGAAATCAGTGGAAAAATGTTAATGGACTGTATCGCTTAACATAATGATTTTTTTAAATTAATGTTTGGTTTTGCAATGTGCTTGGGACATGTTAACACACTATATCTATTATGCATTTGGGTTTAGTGTATGAGCCAGTTTATGTTGATATTTTTTAAAACCTAGTTTATCAGTGCATTATGAAATTGTAGTGCAACATTTTTGTGGTGTGCATCGTTAAGAAACACATCACGAATGGTGCACCTTATAAATTTATAGGGAGCATTGTGCGCGGTGCAAGCCAAACAACTCGAATGCACTATGTAGGGATTTTTGTTTTTTTTAGTTAAGGAGAAAAAGAGGCTCATTCTCAATTTTAATCTGCTAAAAAAGTAAATTATGAAGTAAGAAAGAATTTTCATGGACATTTGCGCATCAAGGAGGCGTGGATGTGATGTATGTCAAATTTGAATTTTTTCCCACCATTTGGCAAAATGAAAAATCTAGTCAGCAACCAATGGAAGAGAGAAATTCCACCACGTGGATTATGAATGCCAGAGCGTACGAGTAGGGGATGTATGATACCGATGTTGTAGGGTTCAAAAGAAATGTAAATGTGGTGAAAATATTTTTTTCATGTGCTAGTTTTATAAACCCTGTTTGAGTGCGCCCGACACTATAACACACTTACTAGTACATTTGGACCAAATTCTAATGGTTGTTTAGTCTCACTTCCAACCTCAAACTGTCCATATGTCGACAAACCATGGTTGGCGCAAACGTTGTTTCACATGTCATCACAATTCTGACATTTTAGACATCGTCGCAAGTTCGACGTCCAATATCTGACGTTTTGTCACGTCACAATTGCGACTAAACCTAAACAATGTTTTCAACAAGGTTGTTAGACAACATCCTTTATCTTCAGATCAAAGAAAGTTTATCTTTGTGTGCAACTAAGAAAAATAATTTTATTGTACCTAGTTAGAAGTAGTTTGGTGGAGCATTTGGACTCACAAAGGAAAATGAAATATATTGTCCTCCCATTCTATGCTCTATTTTGATATATAAATCCAGGATATTTATTCTAGTGGACTAAAATATACATGACCTAAACATAATTTGATTTGAGGCAAGATCATAGACATAATGCAATGCTGGTTGTGTTGAAGAAAGATATATAATAAATATCAATAACATAAAAAAATTTAAAGTGATGATCAACCAAATGCAACAACTAATGGATTTTTCCACATTTAGTCCAACTTACATAAAGATGAAACTCAAGATCAGAGTTACTAGGTTGGTTGAGCTGAGAAAGTACAATATGATTTGTATATGCTGTGAAAGAAAACATCACTAATAAAACGTCTCTCAAGGTATTCTGAGGAATCAATACAATATATGTGAAGATGAAACTCCATGGTCTTTGGTATTCATCTCAAGAAGCACTATGTTTGAAACTTGATAAGGAGAGTACATTATCCTTTAAGATAAAATAAAATAAAGTAAAATACTTGCATTTCCTAGTACATGGAATCTGCCTCTATCGTGACATGTGGTATCATTCTACTTTACAAGTGTCACACACTCCTATGGTTCCAAGTGCCACAACACTACACTGCCATGCATCATGGTTCTAAAGTGACAAGTGCCCTAGTTTCTATTATGCCATTGTCACACCCATGAGATGAAACTCCATTATCACCAGTATTCGTCTCAAATAGCAATAGGATTGTAACTTGAGAAGAGAAGTGTAGTATCCTCGGGTTTATACTTTTAAGAGAACAACTATAAGGAAAAACAATAAAAGGAATTTTACAGAGTTCATTCCAGATGAGACTCCATGGTTACATGGTTATTTATTTAGAAAAATCATGGAATAATGTTTCTAAGTTTCTTGTATCCCAACAGAAATTTGCTTTGGCTACAAGAGTAGCCATGCGAATATCTAGCATTCAGCAGTAGTCACAGTGGAAATTTTGTACTTTCAAAAACGGTAAAGCTTGGAAATGTAGCAGATAAATGAATAAAATGGGTACATTGACTCAAGTGTACCCATTTTATGTGTGTGTATATATCTTGCAATAAAATAAGAGTGGTTGGAACATAAACAATTTAGAGGTTACTTTGTCTTAATTTTCCATAGATTAGGGGTATTTTTACATCCCATGGGTCTCATGCCCCTCGTGGGAACTTGGGGATTTCCCAAAAGTTTCTGAGATACTAGAGGTTTCCGGTGTCGATAAGTGATTAGGTTAGGAGTTATGTGCAACATTGGAAATCTTACAACAATAATCATCCAAGCTTATGGAAATAATCAACCAAGTTTATAAACCAACAACCATTCTCCTTTTTTTTAATAAGATCTTCTCCAAAGATGAGGCTAGTTGCAAGTCCTAGGTAAAATTTATTAACATCTAGATCTTGAGAACCCCAATTTTGTACTCAACCATAACCAATATTTGACAAGACTAAGCTTGAGAGCCTCAATATAAAAATGGATTGCATCCATACAAAACACCTATGCAAACTCTATCTCATAGGAATGTCCAAATCTTCTTCACAACATTTTCTAAGTACATTGTGACAATCGATGAGGTGATGAATTCTCCAAGGGAGTCTAGCAATTATAAGTAGCAAAATTCTAAGACACTGCAAGTTTTTGGCCAAGGAAAATATATATGTAAAAGAAATACCCACGGTGCTAGTATACTTGCAAGCACTGGGAGTTTACAGAGGTTTCCTTGTTTTTCTTTATTAGGCGAGGTTACCCACTTGAACCAGTGCTACACATTCTAGTTTTAGCTATGATAGAATACATTCTATGTTGCAAAGGAAGGATGGGTCTTATCAAGGGTATCCCTCTTATTGGGTTGGGTGCAAACTAGTTGGTGAACAACTATTTCACTAATTATTATTTCCTAACCATAATAAATGATCAACCTTCTTGGGATAATATGATCGACTTCCTCAATACTTTCTTCCTTTGTGCAGTTGTGACATTCAATGGAATATAACTTACGTTACAATTATAGTGAATTGGAAATCCCACACTAGTTGGGCTCAATAAATTGGGCTTGTATTCAACAAGGGTAAGTGTTTAACTTCATGGGAATTCCAATGCTTGTCCATTGACTTATGGTATGCTTTAGAAAATGGAAAAGAAGGTTGAAAAATGGATGACTAGGCCCTTAGCCATAACAACCAAGTTTCATTTTTGTACGAAAATATTCATAGTGGCTCATGTTTACTACAATCTCTATTGGATCATTTCCATCAATGCTTAGCGAAATCCCTTGAAAATATTCTTTGGGATAATGATACCAATGAAAAAGGATTTCATAGAATCAATTTGGACCATTGTTCCACTCCACAAAATTTTGGGATCCGTCTATAATTAAAATGATGATTCATGTAGAGGGTAAAGGTTTCCCATTGGGTAATAAGGCTTACAAAGGTGTATCCTTTCAAACTTTGATAGTCACTTCTACTAAAGTCAAAGTTTCTAAAATTTATTTTCCATAGTATATGGAAGCCTTGGGAGGCCATTAATCCCTTGTATCCTAAAGAGTCATCTCTCCATTTGAATGGGCTTGTTCTTCAATGATCAATGTCTATGGTGACCCCTTATGTGACTACATGAGGGTAAGACCTTGAGAAAATTGACTTGGTTCTTAGTTAAGACATTGTTCATGAAGGAAAACTAGTCTACAAATGCCATGACTGACTTGCAATAAAGAGAATTGATGCCATGGCTGAATTTTAAGTGAAAGTTTTATTTGGCTACTACTAACAATTTTTGTTTAGAATGGGTTTAATGCTTAATTGTAGAGGTCTTGTACTTAAGCAAGGCCCACGAGGTTGTTGATGTGACTATAAGTGGGGGAGTGTAACAACCTTCACCAAATATAAATTTTTCCTCGTCTATGGGTGGTTTTGCTTTAATCCTATGTTTGAAGGATATCTTAATATCATTTCAAAAGTGAAATCTAAGAAAAAGTACAGGTTGTTTAGGTTTAGGAGCCTTTCAAAGCTAGTATTGGAGCCTAAAATATGAATGTTTACCTCATTGCTAATAATGAGAGGGATACCATTTAGGAAAATGATTTCTTACCTATGAATTCCAAACTTGCATTACCCCTAGTGTGGTGAGGACGAGAGATTATCATGACCTCACAAATTAAGAGCTAGACAAAATGATGAACCATTACTGACATTGATCCTGTCTGTTTTAAAGAGGATAACTAAAGTGTTATGTTTTTCACTTATTAGTTATAGTCTGAAATGAAGGTTTCACTCAAGAGTGTTTGATACAAAGACAACTATTGGTTGATGACAGATACTTTATTGTATAGTGTCAAAGAAGCGTATCTAAGTGCTAATACTGGAAATACCTCCGAAAATGGATGCAACTTCTCACTAACTATTCAAAAAACCCTCAATCCTATATTTCTGAAGAGAACAGTCCTTCCTCCATGCCACCACACTAAAAGATTTGAACCCGAAATCCAACGACATCCGATGAAAAGGACTATGTCGTCGGATTTCACCTTCAAAATTACGAGATTTGATGATTTTTTTTTAAATTGAGAGAAGGCACCGTCGGATATCCGACAGCTCTTGGATATCCGACGAGGTCCCTGGAATAGTGACCAATGTCATCAGATATCCGACCTAATATTAATCCCACAGGTGTCGGATATCTGACAATATATTATGGTCCTAGCTATCGACTATCTGACGACAATGGATACCTGAGACTGTCGGATATCCGACAGCATATGATGCCCTAGCATGTCGGATATCTGACATCTACTCTCCAATGGTAACTAAGTTCAAGATGTCGGATATCCGACGAACTGTTAAATTTTAAAACCTAGAAATTTCAAAACATTCCGACATGTTTGCTATACAAGCGGCGGTTTGTGGAAGTTTTTTTATTCGGGGGACTGCTTTTCATTATTTCCATTGTTTTTGTGATTTTAGTGAGCGATGTTTGGAGCTTGATTTTCTAAGATCGATAATCTTCATTCAAGCTATTTACGATAAAATGTCAACTAGCAATATTCTTGATCCAAACGAACAAAATCAACAATTTCTTGCTAGATTGTGGGAAGGAGTTGAAAGAAGGGGTGATGGGAAATGCTATTGTCCATGTAGTCAATGCAGGGGATTTAAGAGGAGAATAATTTTGATCACAATAGCCACAAAACATTGTAGGGAACATGGACATGCTGAGGGGGGACATGAATATCATCCATTTGTAAGTTTTTCATTATATATGTTTTTATTTTTATTGATTTTGTAAATGTATGCATTATTTTAATATTTATTATATTAATTTTTATCTATTGATCATGGTTTCATCAGATGGGGGACTACCATGGACAATAAATATTATTTTAATATTTAATATTTATTATAATAAATTTTTCTTGTGTGCATGTTGAATCAAGGGTATAGTAGAAATAACGATAATAGAAATAACGACTATATTGGCATGTTGTTTCTCTTCTATTTTCTCTATAGAAACCGTAGCATTGTTTATCTTACCTTAGCGGACAGTATGGGAAATTTTGAGTTATATTTGAGTAGCTTTGCTCAGTAATTGGGTCAATTTTTATGTCTCTTGGATAGTTTGGATGCACCTATTTGACCAATAGTACAATTGGTTGTTGTTCTTTTCATCCCTAAAGTAGCGACTAGACCCTTCTTGTTTACCCTTTTTATTTAACTATAGAGACCACTCATGAAAATAGTCATTTTTAACCTGTTATTTTTATTCTTTCTTGTATTTTTCTCTTCTTGTTTGTATTACACTCAAAGGTAATAATAAAGAGTAGTTGATTGATCTATTTGATTGATTGCATGTTTTGTTTACCGAGAAAAATCAGAGCACCTTGCTTCTCTAAATGAAAAAATAAAACATGAACATTATAATACTAATTGCATTGTTGATTATATAATATTCTCTATTAACCATACAAAATTTGTTTCATTTTAAATGCATCACAAAAATGTTTTCATTTTGTGTTTGAATTTTTTACATTTTGTGTTTGAATTTCTTATATTAACTCTTATCTATTCACTAGTACAAAATGAGAGATAAGTGACCAAGTGACCAAAAAAATTGGTCACCACAACTTTTCCAAGGGATAAATGACCAAAATTGAGAAATTTTAAGTGAACTAATTAAAAATGACGAAGATAAATGACCAATTTGGTCACAGGATAAGAAATAAACTAAAAATGACCAATTCGGTCACGGGATAAGAACTAAACTAAAAATGACCACATAACAATTGGTCATTTATTTTGTAATTTTTAGTAGTGTCACTCCGACAATGGAAAATTACAATTTTTACAATGAATTTGTACGATTTACTAAATTTTAACACTGCAGATGGATTCAGAGACCCCTTAGAATCCATTTGCAATATTAAAATTTAGTAAATTGTTGAACCCCTCATGTGTCACAACTAAGCAATTGACACCAAATTAGCTTATAAATTCTATATTTATATAAAATTAAATTATTATTATTAGACAAATTTATAATATGAAGCCCCATAACCATGTAACAATGGTGAGCCATTAAAGATTTTAACCATAAACTATAGGTTTTATAACCCATATACCCCATTCCAATACTCATTATAGAGTTTCAAAGTTATGGCAACATTTCACAACAATGCCCTTATTTGCCATCTTCCACTTTAACCATGTAGGAAACCTTACAAACATAGGTTTCAATAGTTTAAGCCCCAAATGAAAGGTGCACTATTTCAAAGAGTAGCCAAAGTCTAACAAAGAGGTCTAAGGATAAAATCTCTTGAATTCCCCTATCTAACCATGTTAAAATTTAAAAATAATGTAAAACCTAAGGTTTAAAGCTCCTCAAGAGATCAAACAAAATTAATTATTATAATGTAATATAACTATAAACCTCACGAGTGTGGTCCTTGTGCTAGCATACTTGTGGTGTGATGTTGTGTTAATTGATAAGAAATGGTTGTCCACTCATAATATGGTTATTTCATTGTCTTAAAATATAATGGTTGTCCCCGTGCTAATGTGGTCATTATGTTATCTTATAACACAATGGTTGTGCCTATGCTAATGTGGTGATGGTGTTACATTGTAATATCTGATAGTTAGTTGATCCTAAAATATTGATCCTATGCTAATGTGGTCATTGTGTTATCTTGTAATATTTGATTGTTAATTGATCATATTAAATGTTTTCTTAGGAAGAGAAACCCCTTGATCGAATCTACACCAAAGGTAAGCCCAATTCATTAACAATAGAATAACAACTTTCCTTTAAACAAGATATAAAGTCCCTTAAACACAAATCCCTAGGGAATATGTAGGATCCTAGTATTGACTTCACAAAGCCTTGTGGGTATTTTTATGGAGCATGCCAAGGTACACCTAAAGAATGTGGGGCATGTACCATCCTCTTTCTGGATAAAGCACATAATTTTTCATTGAAATATGGAGATGTCAGGAAAACAAATAATATAATAGAACTCTAAGATCTTTGATCCTACTTAAATTTGTTATTGATCACAAGCAGGATGGCAGGATACAAGTCCTAGGGGATTCAAAACTATTGATGGACTGGGCCATTGGAAACTGCCAAGTCACGAATATGACATTGATGACTATTATGAAAAAATATTGGAGCTAAAAGCTCATTTCAAGAAGGTTTATTTTGTTCATGAATACAAGGACTTCAACTACAAAGCAAATCAACTTTCAAAGGAAGAGCTTACATTAGAGGAAGGCTTGTTGTATGTCCAATAAACTAGGGATCAATAAACTAGGGATCATATCCCTTTGGATGTAGTACAAATGTATATTTTCGTATTTAGCTTACTCTGGTCTATATATTACTATGCATTCTGACATAAAGGTTTAGTTTTGTTTTTTTTAGATTAGGCATCAAGTCTATTTAAGTTAAGATGTATTGAAGCCATTTTATATTTATGGTTGTTTGGAATGACATGCATGTCTTAAGAATAGCTGGCGTGGCTTATAGGTGGATATTGAAAGTAGTTGATAGTCTTAATATCTTAAACTTAGAGCTAGTTTATGTGTAATTTGATTTCATCTTCAAACTATCAAATACAATGATTTTTTTTCTTGGAAAATTTTTTTGTAGATAAAACTAATACATACGAAGGGTTATATGGTTGTTGATGGTTTAACTAAGGGCATTTCAATATAATAAAATAAATAAATTTGATTATATTAAATCATTCACAATATTTGGAAATGCAATTGGCATTTGCATTCAGAATTGGGTTTCCACCATCGAATGCACTCAACTCACTGTGCTTTGAAACCCTCACTAGTTCTTTGAAATGGTTTTCCACCACTAAACAGTCTCTAGTGACTTGTGCACTGAAACATTAAGAAATAGCCTCACCTTCAACTAGTGAAACAACACCAACAAATCGAATTTGTGGGCCAACGAGATTCAGTGCAAACAGTGCCGACAGAGGTAAAACGATGGGACTCAAAGAAGATGGAAAAAAGTGAATACTCAGATCTGACCTATGAGATTCAGAGTAAAGATAGAGATTCCTCCTGAATATTTGCGGTTCTGAAGATAGATATTCCTCCTGAAGATTTGTTGATTGGTCAATATAATCAACAAAAAAAATATAATTGATGCAGGGTTTTGGAGCTAGAGAGAGGATGAAATCATTGACAATGTTTGGAAATGAAATTGGCATTTGCATTGAGAATCAGGTTTCCACCATTGATCGCTCTCAACTCACTATGCATTAAAACCATTACTAGTTCTTCTAAATGGTTTTCCACCATCGAACACTCTCAAGTCACTTGTGCACTAAAACCCTATGAAATAGTCTAACCTGCAACCAATGGAACAACCCCCACAAATTGAATTTGTGTTCCAACGGGATTCAACGCAGAGGGTGCCGACAAAGGTAGAACGACGAGACTCAAAGAAGATGGGAAAAAGTGAATACTCAGATCTGAACTACGAGATTCAGAGTAAAGACAGAGATTCCTCCTAAAGATTTATGGTGTTAGTTATCAGGTATTTACCACTAACCCACTTTGGTTCATGATTGGCTTATTCAATGGATGTTAAGTATCCCATCTTGGCAGTGTAGGTGCCTCCAACTTTTTTCTTGATCCACATCAACTCATCTTCCTTTTCCCAAATTAAGATATGACCTCTTTTCAGCTCCTCTAGCCAAAGAACCCACGTATGAGCTTGATCGTCAACAATATGTCCTTCTAACCAGAGCAAAGTTGTCAAATTATGTAAGGGTCAGACTATCCTAATTCGATCTTCTATGGATTTGTACGACACCGTTCTAGCAATCTAGCCAAGGTCAAGCATTCAACCAAACTAAACCATCCATATGTACATGAATCATTGCTAAGGACATAGCCCTCTCCTAGCAAGGTGAAAACAGTTTTGGAGTAACCCCAAAATATAACACTTGGCACATGTTGGACATATGTTGGGTAAACTTGACTTAGCAGACATTAAGTGTTATGCTGTAAGGTCATAATGATTTGCATTAATACGGTGGTTAGAAGGTGGCCTTAGTGGTCCCTTATTGATATGGTAGTTAGAAGGTGGCCTGGTGGTCTGTAATTAATGTGATAGCTATGCTAGAGCTAATCACTATATGAATGGGTCTAGTACCCCATTGTGATACACTATGTGACACACAAGAAGAAAGCAATGTTGCTGAGAGTAGATATTTCTACCCCATGAGGGCTTCTCCATTATAGATCTCGTGTCTATCTTTTATGTGATGATGTGCCTTTGATTTATCTTGGGCTCTAAGCCTATATCTCTAGCATGGTATCAAAGTGGTGGAAATGCCCCATGATTTCGTTTACCTTGTGGACTGAATTTGAAATCAAGGAATTTTTCACAAGAAATAAATTGACAGTATAACCTAACAATTTTGTTGTATTCAGCCTCTTTCAACTTATTTTGTTTTGCACTTGAATTTAGAAAAGAGAAAAATTTGTTTAGGCACTATATAGTGTTTAATATTTAAGAGTAATTAATGTCACCTTCTTTGCAACCTATTTTGTCGGGGACAAGGTCAAATAGGCCAAAACGTTATTGTAGCTATAAAGCAGGGGAATTTACTGGGAATAGCTTTTCATCCAGAGTTGACATCAGTTGGTCAGTTGCCTCCTTATAACTAGAAGGCTCAGAATCTATTGTGTTTCTCATCAACTCTATATAGTTTGGAATCTTCTTTGAAGGTCTTCTATGATCCTCAAATGTGCTTCTAGGAGTCTCAACATGCTCCTCAACATCCCTCAACATCTTACTCAACCATCAAGTTCTCCTAATAGAACTAGTAGGAGTTCATGGCTCCTCATCTATGTTTGAATGTTGCTTCCTCAAACTGTAAATCATTTGTGATCCACTCCATGAAGCACAAATAGGTGTTACAACATCCTCAATAAGCTCCTCCTTTTTTAGCAGATTGGTTCACAGTTCTTCATAGTTAGTCCCTTTGAACACTCCAGGATCTATGTTAATTTATCTCACCATATATTTCCAATAAGAAGACAAAACCATGCTAAAAGGGATACCACAGGCATATATGGCCATTTCCACCATTGTTTACAGGCAAAGCTACTTTTGTCCCTTCAACATTTACTGTTTTGGATTTTCTGCTCTCTTGAAGTATGGAAGCAAAACCTTTGAATTTTTCATGTTTCTTATTGTTGTTGAGCTACTTTCCTCCTCTTTATGCACATTCCTTGGTTCAATGTTAGGATTATGATTGACATTATCAATTTGTGCACATCTTCTTTTGATCCTATCAGCCACATTACGCTCTATCTCAAAATTCTCCCTCTCTTTTGGGTTACTTGTTTTTTTTGCAACAAGCAATGCTCGATCCCAATTCCTACAAAACGTGTGCCTTCACTCTTGGTTAAGACCCCTGGTATGGTTAATGACAGAGACTTCACTCCCTTTCCCATGAATCACCATGGGGATTTCACGCAATATTCTTAACATGCCTCCAAAGAGAATAGAAGTCATTCTTCTTGTTGGATTTAGAAGCTGGAGGAAAGAGAAGTAGCTTTGGCTAGAAGGCATTGCCACTTCAAAAGAATTTAAAAGCAAACATGTAATGAATAATATGGATAAAGAAAGCATAGACACTAAGAAAGCACTCAAATAACTACCAAGGAAGCTTACTATTCATGTAAAAACAAAAAAAATGGTTGTTGAAGTTGCCTAAAACACCACAAAATGCTTGTCGTGGCTGACCAAAAGACCAAATTGCTTGTTGTTCACCTAAACACACATGATTGATGGCTATGGCTGCCCAAAAAACCACTCGGTGCTTGTTGTATCTTCCTAAAATAATGAAATTCCTTTTGATGGAATTACTCTTGCTCGGGCTTCCCAAAAGACTGAAATTCTTCTTGCTATAGTAACCCTTGCTCAAATGGTGTGTGGAAAAAATGAGAAATTCTTTTTATAAAAATAATGCTACTGTTAGAGGATTTTAGAAGTGTTATTCATGCCCAATTAACTTCTAATTTGGGTATAAAGTTGTCAAGGTGGGTCTACATAGTCGAATGAGTTTGGTCAATCCAACTAATTTCATAGAAACGTGTGAAAGGGGAAAAATAGGGGGAGCAACACTTCAAATGCACAACAAGTCAAAGGACTTGTGACCTTCTAAAGCCTTAAAAAAACTAGAAAAGTGCTTCCTCCATGTGCAATCATCTTGTCTTGTTAAGTTGGTGAAATGGACAAAGTTCATTTCTTGAATATGAGACGAGCAACTTGTTTCATTACGTGAATATCCAATGTAAAAATGACAAAAGGCTAAAATCCATGAAGGACAAATATATAATAATTGAATATTAATGATAGAATATGATTAGAATTCCATGCGATGATATACTTATATGCATTAATTACTTACTATTGTTGATATGTTAGGCCCTTGATTAGGTCACGTCCTTTAATCCAAATGTTCCTCTTCATTATGTTTTGTCCTCAAAGAATACACAAGTTATATATTCGTTCTAGCTTGTACTTCCTTCTCATGATTCTTTATTCTTAAGTTTGTCGTGGTTGAGGACATGAGACTAAATTGATGTTATTATAGAAGTGACAGATGGCTATTTCAATTTAGAGGCTGTTGGGAATACCCAGAACCCATTTCAGTCTGGTTCTAGATTTAATTTTCGCTTGTTAGAACATTTCTAATTCACAATTTGATAGTTAAGAGTCCTAATTGAAACTATGTGCACAACCTATTAATCTGATATTTACTTGGTGTCTGTTTTCTAGTTTTTCCAGCAAGCGGGCTTCCCTTGTCTGTCCTTTTGAAATCCTTTTGATCACTTCCTCCAGTACATCAACTTATATTTTGACAAAGTAAAAGCGACTCTGAAGGGATCCATGAAATTGCGGGTAATTACAAATTTACAATGCCCTGAATAGAACCACTACTGTTGCATTTTAGATAGCAATGTGAATATCAGTTATAAACTTATATCTGTCATGAAGTTAAATTTTCTGGCCTCGAGTTCACCAAGGGCTATTGCTTCTGTTTCAAAAGGCCGATTCCAAAGTTTATGTATTCTTTTGTGCAGTTCGACGAATAAAACAAATCTAGATATCTGAATAAAACTTTGCATTTTGATGCTCTGTGTTTTGCTTGATGTTATTTCATTGGTCATAATTTCATACATGCTAATGTGCCTTAGTGTTTTCTTGATGCAATTTTGAGTAGAGTTACGAGAATAACTTAACTAGGAGCAGGACTTATAGTTCTAGTTTTTGATGGGGTCGATTATATATGTATAAAGTCTGATTTCTTTCATTTTTCATTTCAACATAGCTCTACACCTTTGGAACTAAATGGGCCTATCTAATCTTTTTGCTTGTAAATTTGTAGTGTCAAAGATGGAAACCTTTGTTATACAGTTGTAGGAAGAAGATAGATTGAGACTATGCTTTGTATTCATTCTTTTCAATTGCCAAAGCTTGACAACATTTGGTTGATTAAAGCAGTTGCTATTCACATAGTTTCCCATTGAGAATACCTTTTCGTTGTGATGCTTAAAGCCTCCATGTTGTCATATTTTTTTTTTAAAACTTAAAGGAACAGGAAGAAACTTTGTGTCTGAATATAGGATGCATTTAAAGTTCAGACTATATTTGCAAAAAGTTTGGTTTTTGATTGCAAGACATGGATTTTCTTTGTTTTTTCTTTCATTTTTCATGTCCTTTTGGAGGAAGTGCACGAGTTGAACATTGTAGGGCTCATCTAGTTATGATTTGCTGTCTGGGTTAGTGCATCTGAAAACTTGCCAAAGTCCTCTCTAGTGATTTTAGTAATCCATCTCTACACCTCATATGGGATTCTCCATCCACAGGTTGTAGGGCCACATTTAACTTATCGACGTGGTTGTGAGTGTGTTGCACCTTGAATGCTAAGTTGATCTTGCTTAACCATGCATGCAACTTTGACTTTCCTCCAAAGTCGTATTGTGGGATATTCATTTGAAGGCTGAAAGTGGGTCTATGAGAGTTCTATGTAACTGACATTTTCGAATGGGTGTTGCCTCCCACTCCCCACAGGTTTATTCTACTTCCTCCCCAAAGCTGTCAAGGCTATTGATTGAGCTATTAGACTCGATGTTCCATGGTCCACTTTCCTAGGGTTTGTAGCTATGTCAACTACTTCATTTCTTTTGCAAAATTCCTAAAGCATTCATCCAACTCTCCTATAGTCACATATCAGGATTCACCCCTCAACATTTTCTTTCCAAAATTGCACAACAAAAGCCAAAAGCAATTGAAGCTTTGATACCAACTTGCAGTGCTCCTATACCCATAGTGGAACTACTACAACTACATATCTAATTGAAAAAAAGTTATGAGCAATTTAAATTAAGAGTCAAAGGAAGCTAAATAAATAATGGGGGCACTTGCACACCTAAGGGTTGCACCTTCAAATCCATGGAATGAGGAGACTTCTCCAATGAAATGTTTGATTTTATTGATAAAATGATAAGAGTAACAAATGAGAGGGGGGAAGCCTTATTTATGTTAAAAAGAGGCAATAATCCCATCTCGAAGCTTATGTTTGCAATAAAAGTGATATGTCCCTTATTACATAAAGGTATTCTTTTACAATTATTAAAATACAATTCTATAGAGGCATTAGACTAGAACATTATTACAAAATCATGATAGCTCATGTACATAGAGTCTATTACCCAAAAAAGATGTTGTGGTTAAGTACACAACATTTTGTATGGGTAATGAAAAGGTCTTGGTATGGCATCACAATTTTCTTATCGATTCCAATATGGGAGCACTTGAAGGCATTAAGAATAATCATAATTTTCTTGTGGAATTGTGTGCAAAGTCACTAATGAACTATAGGTAGAATAGAATACAATAGATTTTATTTAACGTCCACAAGGATAGAAGGTCTATGGGATGGAGAGGCTGCATCTTTAGGAGAATGTGCTTTTGCAGAGACCAAAAGAACAATAGAACATGTAAATGAGAACATAAGCGAGTTGATAAAGTGGGAGAGAAGTAGGATGTCACTAAAGGTGAATCTTGAACATGTCAATAATGTATTTATATGGGTGACCTATCTTAGGGTTCTCCAACTTGGCAATCATGCAATAGGTTGTCTGTCACGTCCCCATTTTGACCCCCCTTTTGTAAATGATGTAAATACTGATATTTAATCATGGTGAGGAGCTCAAGGCCAAGGCCCCACCATTGATTTAGCGCTTATGTATCGGCAATTAAAATAGATGCCTATGGTTCTTGTGCGAGATAGGCATGATGTAAATAAAACATCATGTAATTATGAATTTCAATGAAAAACTCACAACCGGCTATGCAATGCAACAAAAGAGATGGGGCATGATTCTACAAGGAAAAGGGAGGGAAACTATTCAAACCCTTGAGCCAATGGTATTAATCCATGTGTCAATGGGGAAACCCATAAACCACCAACTACCCATTTTGTCTCATGTACCCAATCATTTAATTTTTTTCCAAGAAATTGGTTAAGGCAGTTAATGCCTTGGGAATGAAAGAGTATGGGCAAGCCATTTTCGTGCATGGGCAAGCCATCAACTTGGAAAATCGTGTTTTTGCTTGTGGGGCAAGAAACCACCCACAAAATGGTGCCCAAAGCCATGGGGAATGGGCAGTCTTCATGCATTCACGCAGTGGGAGCTATCTGGGTCTTTCCCTTCACGTTTTTCAGCAAAATCCTCCATTTTTCCATGCCTGGAAGTTCGTTTTTGTATATATAGCAGCCTGGGAGAGAAGGGCCACATTTTTGGGGACTATATGGAGGTCGTTTTGCCCTGAATTGCCCAAGGACGTTTTTCTAAAAACGGATTGACTCCACAGGGTTGTTTCCCAACTTCCCATTTCGTTTTTGTGGGTTCCCACGTTTTCTGAGTTAGCTGAAAACCCCATCTCATGCATCCCACTGTGGAAAACGTTTTTCTCATGCCCAGCAAGTGGGGTTCTGTTGTTATGTGCATCCTCGTTTAGGTTTGAACCTGTGAATTGAAGTTTGGAGTGGTAGTGGATAGAAGTGGCTTGATAAACCTAGTGGGGGAGGCAACCTCTCAAGAAGATCAAGAGGGCTTTGGTTACTCTTCTATGCATACCCTGAGAGCACTAGATAGGGAAGGTATGGCTTGAGGGACTGTACAGCAGTGAAAAGAATACTTCCTTTTGCTGGGTGTGTAGGTATTGTGGGTGCCAAGCTAGATAGATCTTGCAAGGTTATCCCTAGCTCTGTGCTGGAGCTCACTAGCTTAGCAACTCTTCCCTTCCATCTCCTAGCAGCCTGATAAACCCAATTGCAGATTGGCTTGGCTCATCTTGGTGTAAGCTTGGCTATGTGTGAGTCTGCTGTTCCCTGGTTCCTTGTAGAGATCATGCCCAGCTCGGGGGTGGCAGTGGTGCTGAGAGATTGAGGAGCACACTGGCCTACGGTTGGGTGGAACGTTGCAGTTGCATAGCCAGTTGCGTGGGACTACTTTTGTATAAGATAAGTATTCTCTTGTGTTAAATTATAATTACTTATTTGATGAACACCTTAAATGTATGATGGATGTGAAATTCTTAATATTCCGCTGTGATTTTCTTAAAACCATACAGTCCCATCTATCTCTGTTATATTATGTTCATGCTTATGATTAAATGTTTCATAGGGCTAGACGCCCAGTTTAATATCACATCTGTTATGCATTTGTGTATGTATATATTCTTATGCATTTGAATTTGAATGCTTGTTTAATGAATGGATATGGGGGCTAGATGCCTGGTTTAACAGTCACGATTCTCTCCATCTAGCTGGTTGGATGGGAGGGGACGTGACATTGTCTCTTACCTAAAACATTCTCACAGTATTTATAACAATGTCCTTCATGTGGTTGCTCTGAAATATTGTTGACTTGTTTTCCCCTTCGAACCCTGATCCTTTTCTCATGTTGATGTAGGCTTCGTAATGAAACAAGAATTTTTATTTAGTCTTGACTTCCCCTGAGCTGCATGTATGGCATGTTATGTAAAATGTCAAGTCTAAGAAATTTTTGAAAAGGGGTTCTTCAATTTCTACACTTGGGTATCTTGCCCATGCATGCCAGTAGACAAACTCTCTTGGCTGATCAATGTATGGTTCTTCCTCGATCAAGTCATTAAGGAAGGATGTCTTAAGTTGTAACATCCATTTGATATTATTTCCAATTAGAAATAGATGTTTAAGACATAATGGTTCTGATAGAAGTATAAATGATAACTAGAGCAAAAGTCTCCTCATAGTCGAATCCCTCTATCTGGAGAATCCTCTAGCTATGAATCGAGACTTGCACATCTCTATGTTGCCATCAACTACATGCTTCAACTTGGACAACCACTTGGAATCAACCATTGATTTCTCCTTTGTTCTCAACACAATCTCTCACACATCATTCTTCATGATGGAGTTGTACTCCTCAACCATGGCACCTTCCCATACTTGCACACTTGTTGCCTCCTCATAACTAAAAGGCTCTAAATCAATAATGGAAGACATTGCTGCAATATAATTGAGAAATTTCTTAGGAGGACCATTTACCTAAACTGAAGTCTCTGGAGAACTAACTTGCTCCTCAGTGGTCACCTTCCCAATGAGGGCTAGGTCTAGATCATCCACATAATTGGTTGAGACTTGTTGAAGTCTCATATCCTCTCCAATGAAGGCATCCCACAATTGCTAGAAGTCAGGTAACTTCTCTAGACCACATATAACTTGGAGAAAGTTGTGCCATGGTGGACTAAAGCCATTTGGAGAAATCCAAACTATGTCATTATCATCAACTATGACCCCAGTTGCAACAATCTGATCTCTAAACTTTGCTATCTTCATGACATGGCTTGCGACTGTATCTATTTTACTCATGCGGGTAGTGGTGAGCTTGTCCTTTAGGAGCATCTTTCTATATAAGTTCACACTCTGGTACAAGGTTCCCAAGGCATCATACATCTCTTTGATAGTCTTTTTCTCGGAAATATGAGGGATCAAGAGATTCTTCATCGAATTCAATAGGATTTGCTTTGTGTTTATTGCCTTTCTGGTGTGTTCTGCTAGATCTCTGGGATTTGTAAGCGGTGTAACCACCTTCTTCACAAGGTACCATAAGTCTACCATTTCCAAGATTTTTTGCAATCTCAACATACATGACACAAAGTTGGATGCTCCCCCCAACATGGGACTCTCTTACATACTGGGAGTTCCCACTGCTACAACTGCTTCAAACAAACTACAATCTACAATAACTAGATAAAAAATAGGGTTTCGTATCCCACAACCCTTCTCAAGTTCACGTGCCAATCACTGTCACATTTCAACTTTGATCACTGAAGCTTGGACATACTATCCATTGAAACCCTCTGATAGCTTTGCATTGAGACAACGTGTCACTCCATACACAGAATCTGAAAGATTTCAGAAACTGCACTCTGAGACCATGTTAAATTTTCTAGACCATTCTAAATAGACTTTGCATTAAAATAATTACTTACAAAAAAATAGATAGCTTACAACTGAAAGCCACTAAAAACTACAACTTAATAATGCTACAATATATAAACTTATACTGCAGAAAATATATAACAGAAACTTAGTAGATGGATTGTAAACACCTTTTACTGCTTTCTCATTATTTCCGAACTGAAATCTGCTACATGAAAACAACAAACTGATACATTGTTTGCAGCTGAACTGAATGAATTAAACCTATGCCCTGCCTTCTCCTTTATAGACTAGAAGGTACAATGAATCTGGACACATGCAAAATAGTGCCTCATTTGAAGATCTTGACTCCTAGTTCCAGTGCCCCTTCCTTGCATGTATATACAAGCTAGAGTAAAGTGCACCTCTACTAGAGATAATCTGAGGTATGCAAGCATTCATCCTACTAGAGTTCTGCACCCTCAACTGAACTGCATGCACCTTACCTGATTGAACTTAGACTTAAGTCAAAATTAGAAAACTGTTAGAATAAATATGAACTAACACATACAAACTGTTGAGGCAAACAGTTGATAGATTGTTGGATCAAATTTGTATAATAATTGATAGATTTGGTTATATAGATTGACCAAATATGTGCAACCAAATCTATATAACTGTCTGGGTTTAGAAGATCCGGAGCAACCACTCAATACTCATTGTGACTGAAACTGTTAATAATGAATTCTACTAGTCCTGTATACTATTAACTCTGTTGCAACTGGCCACCTTTTACTCTTGAACGAAATAGTCAGTCATTGTAAGTGATGCCTTATAGTTGCTTGCAATTAGATTTATAGCTGCTTGTATAGATGTTGGGAAATATTTCCATGATATGCTGCTGCTATTTATATATCACAGCTCTTATAGTGTCTTGCGTGAACTTAATTGTATGATGATCTATGATAACATTGCTAGGAAAACAACTATGTCTTTCATATTATAAGCCCATGTCAAAACTAACAACTAGAAATTTTTGGCCTGTATTAAACATAAAGCAGATCAAATCATTCAGACTGTAATGTTAACAAACCATAGATCGAAAGTAGGCCAAGTTGAATGCATAGCAAAGACTAACTTATTAACATTATTAAAATCAATATTATAGCAGGCATTCTGTTGTTATTTTGTAAGTGTTACCCATTACCGTCTACTTATGACAGTACCCACCATTTGGGGTATTTGTGTTTTAAATGCAAAAATCTAAGATCATGAAAATGTGACCCTAAGGGAGCTCAATTGAAATTGCAAAACTGCATGGAGTATTGTAAGACATTCCAATGCAACTAATGGTACACAAAATTTGGCATTAAGAAAATTGTCATCCCCGTTTGATTTGCATGCATATATTTCTCAGTGCTAGTAGAACATGGCATGTCTTAAATGCATGTTTCTTCAGAGGATCTGAACATTTTGTAAGAGGAAAAACGATTATTGCCCCTCCCAAATTTAGGTAAAATAGGGTTTGGTACAAAGGTTGAGGTAAACACCAACTCTTGATCAACAGTTTTCAGTCGATCTGGAATTTTGTAGGTAGAGCCCACATGGTTTAGATTGATTGAAAAATCTTTGCATAGTATGCTAGAAAGTTGAAGTTTTCACTCAAATTATTACCATCTAAATCTTGGAGAGTGGTTTTTCTCTACATTAGTATTATGTTTGTCCATCAACATGCTTGTCTATATCCCTATTTCTATACAATAGAATATAGAAAATGGATTGTTGAACAACACATTCAAGGGAGACAGGAACCTATGGGACTGTGTACAAGGCCAAGGTTAAGAACACAGGGAAATTGGTCGATCTCAAGAAAACGAGGTTGGAGTTTGACGAATAAGGTATTCCTCCCATTGCTCTCTGTGAGATTTCCCTTCTGTAGATGCTTTCTAAGGATATCCACATTGTCAAATATTACCGGTGTAGTAGATTATCCACATTCTCTTTGTATTTTATAAGGCATTTGTATATAAATCTGTGAACCTTAAACCCAAACTTGTGGTAGAGTCTTCTAATGGTTTGAATCCTAAAACAACCCATCTCATCCAATGAACCTTGGAATTGAATTGGAAAGGCACAACAAAATACCTTCTAGTAAGTACGGTTACCAACCTACCTCTGCTGAATCCTGGAGGTTCCAAACTTTCAAATCTAGCTAACTACAGTCTGCTATGTAGATCATAATCCAATGAACTAGCATATGAATCTTTGACCAATAAGGCTGAGCTACATGATATTCCAGGTTCATTTTTATTATAATCCCTTCCACTTAACAGAAACGACATTCTCCTTTTGGGTTGGGGGAACTTTGCACTATTTATGCATGCCTTTCATAGTCATTGTTGATTTTTGTAGGGAGAGAAACCTTCTCCCCCCTTTCTTGTCTTAGAAACAAATTCATATTTATTGAAATCGGTGATGTTGCATACATATCTAGTAAAAACTTGTACTTTCATCCTTGAATCCATGATGTTCGTTGTAATGTCCCTTGTTGGTTATGGCTCATGGGTTGGTAGGTGTAGCTTTGATTGCAATTTTTCGTGTATTATTTTCAGTTGCTACTTTGAGGCTGTCCAAAATCTCACCAAGATCTTTTCTAGGGGAAGTTATGAAATTTGCAGCTTTGAATCAAGGGAATAGACATATTTTAAAGTACAGGAGGTGTGGAATATAAAATTTGTAATAAATGGACTCATATATATATATATATATATATATATAGAGAGAGAGAGAGAGAGAGAGAGAGAGAGGAGTAGTCTATTTATTCTAAGTTTTTACTTTAGGGTGGATCTTGGTTGGAATCCGGTAATTTCTTTTCGGTAAAATCCAAATTTCTACGTGTTTAAATTGTATTTTGAATCCACAAATAGATTCAGCACCCTCAAATACCCCATGGCACCCAAATTTTGCAATTTCTATAGCTAATATATGTGATTCTGAGATTTTTTAAAGATTTCCAACCGAAATACGAACAAAATTAAACAGAAAACATGCTCGGAAAAAGGTTGAAACGTAGAATATTTAGACTACACCTATATATATATATATATATATATATATATATATATATATATGACTCCATTTATTTTATATATATAATTTTAATAGTACTGGTTATAAATTTGTATTAAAAAGGCTTTAATCAAACTGTACAACTGAGTAATACAAAAGTATGGGATGGTTTGGGTGTGGTCCCCAGATCTTCCGAAAGACAAAAAATTCCATAGCTGTTCTATTGTCCTTTTCAGAGAAGACTAAAAAGCTACATGTATAACTATAAACCCAGTAAAAGACACCCAATACAAAAAGAGATTTAACTTTACATATCATGCTAGAACATTAGTGAAAGAAGTGTTGGCAGTGGGTTTTCCATGGTTCTCTATTGTCTTGATTTTATTCTGGATTCTCAAGCTCCATGTCTTCCTATATTTCTTTCCAGCCAAAAAACATATTTATTATTCCAGTATAGAACAAAAAATACATTTTGTAGGTGCTCAAGGCACTGTATCAACTGTAGGGAGGTCTAGAAGTCTCCAGCATTAACCAAAAAAGAAAAAAAGATAAGCAAAGGTAAGTTGTCTCTCCAGCAGGCTCATCAATCTCCATTTAGTTCTATAGTGAGATCTTGCATGATTATATATCCATTACAATCATCCTTTCTAGTATACTGAAATTACATTATGATGAGAGTCAAATGACCAATATAAAGGCTAAATACAAAATCATCAATGTCTTGAAAATTTAGATCCAAATCATCGACATAGATCTACCCATTTGGTGATTTTTCAATAGAAACCTAACATACAGGGGAAAGCAATCCTCTTTTAGATAAATCATTTTCCAAGGAGTTGTGTTCATGATAGACATGAGTGAAAGATAGGGAGTCAAAAGTGTTTTAGATGTCTCTTAGACTAGTTTAAGTTTGTGGTTTTATAATGAGTGTATTTGACTTAGACATTATACCCACTCTCTTTATGTTAATAGCAGAGAGAATCCAATGAAAAGATACTTTAAGTTTCTCAAACAAAAAAAAACGAGGAGAGGAGAGGTGCAGAGGTTGAGTTAGGTTGCCGATATCCAAGAACAACATGAGTTCAATGAGGAGAATCGCATGAGTAGGAAAATATATCATTGAGCTCAATGAGGAGGATTGCATGAGTAGAAAAATATATCAACAACATCAAAGATATCTATTTTTAAATCTAAACAACCAAACAGAACTGATAATATCTTATGTACACAAATTTTACAAATTAGCTTAGAGAAGAGATCATCATTTGAGAGTGATGATGATCATCAAACCTGCAATGCAGTATATGAGAGCAAATGAGGCTCTCTTTTAGTTTCACACTTCTGCTATGCCACTGTCCACAGTAGACGATGCACATGATCTCGAGAGTTTGAATGTTGAGGCCCACCACTATATGCTACATGCCCTCCTAGCTTAGCTGCAACACGTAGATATGTAAACAATATGCAGATTAGGGTTACGTAGAGAGTAAAAACATAGGTCATGGGTGAATATGATTGAGCTGTGTAGTATGCGATTGAATTCCCTTGAGGTATTAAAAAGACGAAAACAACAGTACCAGGAGGGAATACGCTGGTTGCAGGTCATGGACGTAGCCTCCATAATGAAGGTGAACATGCAGGTCGTGGGAGGTTTCAGATAGCACATAGATAAAGGTGAATACAATCCAATGCTCAGAGAATAATAGCTAGCAGAGGAGAGGTAATGCCTACGACTTAGGGTTTGCAAAATGCTTAAGCACAGAGAATGCAGAGAGGAAGGAAAACACCTGTGGTTGTCAAAGGAGGATAGGGATGGCGTAGCAAAACTGAAGGGGACATGCAATCATGGAGTTATGATAGTAGCCAGGGCTCTGATACCATTGTTAGGCATGGAGGAATACTTCCAATAGTTGATTGATTTGTATTGATTGTAAATGCCTTATTTACACATCGGTGAGGAGACCTTTAGCCTATTGGTTCCGAAGGTGTGTGACTGTTCATTTTCTAATATCTAAAAGATTTACAAATTACAATTGAAAGCTATAGATTAATTTTCCAACTCTAACATAGAATTTGGAACATGGACTTTAGATTGGATGTATATTCTGTTGAAAACCCTGCAGCTATCGAGGGCCAAAACTATATATGTGGGTATGTATATGTATGTTTGTTCTGAAATCCCATTGTCTTTGTGCAGGCTGTTGGATGTGAAACTCACTGAGAACAAGGACGAGAAGCCCCTTCTCTACTTAGTTTATGAATCCCCTTCTATGATAGATACACTGAATAGTGCACGGGGAGGTTCCCTGTGTTGTGTATTTCTCTTTTTGTCGGCCAACAACACACAAATTCATATGTAAATTCAAACCAGTGGTTCTCCGACACATTCTACAGTGATTTTCTATTAGGGATACAGGCTTGTGTATATTTCATTTGTTCTCTTTGTTGTTAGGGACGCAGGCTTGTGTATAGTAGTCTTGTTTGCATAACTGATAGTTTCTTTCTATATGAATACACCCGTAATCACTAGCACTGGCCATCAAAATCAATATACTCATATTATTAATATGTTTCAAGTTTGTGTTTTTGAGCCGTGAAAGCTCAGGGCCTAAGTTTAACTCAATGCTAATTAGCCAACCACATTCCTCTGTGGCTTGAGAGGTCTACACTCACAAAATTTCAAGTATGGCAATCTATTCACTTATGGAGCTTGATAAGGGTTGCTCAAGACACATAGGAAAACACAATCTGGTCAAATTTATGGGTAAAGTTATGATTGATCCAGGTGAGTTTCAGAAAAATATGTGGGTGGATCTTTGCCCTAGGAATTGTTAACAAATTCCAGAGAAAGTTCTTATTTATCCTTTGAGTTTCAGGAAATCTAACGTTTTCATATTTGTTCCAGGGGCAAAGATCATTATGAGAAGAACATGGATAGTTGATTCATTTCCCTTCCTTCCCCATTTTTCCCAAAAACAATTTGTCTATACCTTCATCTTTAGAAATTTTAGAAAACATTTATAGTTGCATTTTAAGAATTAATAATTTCCACCAAAGTTTATACGCAAAGTCCGATTCTTTTCTATTGTTGCTACTGACATACACATCTCTCGACCTACAGTTAAGCCCATCGTGACCTGTCTTTGTTCTCACCTTTATGTATATAAGGTGGCCAGTGAAGTAGACTATGGACTTTGAATTTGTTCTATGTATTGATTAGTGGGGAATTCCTAAATTTCTTTAGCTCAGATATATGACAATGCAAAATTTATTTGATTATTTCTTATATTTCCTGCAACATGGATTTTGTATTTTAGAGATCAATTTTGTCATATAATTGAATTGCAGGTGGGAGAGGTGCAGGAAGAACTCCTTTGGATTGGGACGCAAGGATTAGGATAGCCTTGGGAGCAGCAAGGGCATAGCTCATATCCATCAAGAAGGGGGAGGAAAACTTAGCCATGGAAACATTAGATCTTCCAATGTCCTTCTTACCACATACCTAGATGTATGTGTTTCTGATTTTGGTTTGTCTCCTTTGACAAACTTGTCTGTTCTTCCCAGCCACATTGTGTGATATAAAGCTCCAGAGGTTATTGAAGCGTGCAAGGTTTCACAAAAATCTGTTGTTTATAGTTTTGGGGTTCTACTTCTGGAGCTTCTCACAGGGAAGGCCCCAATCCAAGCATCGGTAAACGAAGAGGTAATTGATTTGCCTAGATGGGTTCAGTCAGTGGTTCGTGAGGAGTGGCTTGCCGAAGTATTTGATGTGGAATTGATGAGATATCATAATATTGAGGAGGAGATGGTCTAGATGTTGCAGATTGCCATGGCTTGTGTTGTTATAATGCCTTATCAGAGGCCTCAAATGACAAAAGTATTTAAAATGATTGAGGAAGTAAAAAAATTAGATTCAGAAAACAAGCCATCCTCAGAATACAAATCTAAAGATTCAAATGGACACACTCCTTAACAACAAAAAATTCCACCATCTGGAGTGCACACTCCTAATGCAGTCACCCCATAAATTTCATTTTCTTTTCTCATTTTCTTTTATGTTGCATTCCTCTTTGCATAAAGTATTTAATGTAGGAGTGCAGCCCCTTCTTTCTCCTCAGGATTTCTATCTGTTTGTAAAAGTAGAAAAGGCCTCCAAACATATCCATTCGAGCTTCCCACTATCAACACTTTTTTTTTCGTTCCTATTGTTTGCAGGGCATGTCTGTTACCGACTTTGAAAGTTGGCATTTATCAAATTATTTATTACTTAGGAGAGCTCTGAGAATTGTATGGAATTTATCAAATTATTTATTACTTAAAAGAGCTCTAAGAATTGTATGGCAATGCAACTGTGCATAGACAAGCCAAGGATATTTGATTTATGTTAAATAAGGAATTTGGGGTGTTTTGACTATGAGTGTATAAGCATTCTTAATATAGTATTTTCAGTGTTTATCAATTACAAGATGCTTGTGCTTCATCTGGTAGATTTTGTTTGTCCCAAAAGGTAAACTTTTTGCATTATAAAAATAAAAATATAGCAGACATAAAATATTCATTGAAAAAATCTAAAAGCAAGATGCAGTAGTTACATTTAAGTACTGATTCAATTCCCAACTCCAAATAGAATAACATCATCAACAAATAAAGGGTGACACAATGGCACTGAATTCTCCACTCTTATTCCTTTGATGGATCCTTTTGTTTTGTAAGCTGATGTAAGCATGCTCAATCCTTAGGCCTTCCATGGAAAATAAAACCTAGAGTTTGGTCCATTTATCAATACAACAAGTGATGTTGAAGACCCTCAATAGTGAAGGTATGCAAGAGAACTCTTGTAGATCCTTTCATCCTATTTATTCATATTGTGAGAGCAGCATTGCAGATCCATTGAACCTTAGTGAAAGGTAACCTAGTGAATATCATAGACTTCAAGAGAACCACATTTTCCTATGATGCAACAACCACCACATTATAAGATGGATTGCAATCACATTTCAGATTGCATTTCTTTCGATTGTTGTGGTTATTTGAGGAGCTAAGATCCATTGCTTGGTACTTTCATTATTTGATAAATATTGGTTGAATATATGCAGCCATGGCATAAAAAGAATCTTAGAAAGTGGTGCTTGAAAGTGACTTAACTGTATGTTAACCTTGCAAAGCGTGCAGTCTAATTTTAACTTAATTGTGCGTTAACCTTTCATAGTGTGCAGTCTTATTCTAATTTAATATATTTTCATTTTTGCAGCAATTCTTGATATAAATTTTAGCTGGAAAGCAAAAAAAGATATGGAATTCAGACATATCCTAAGATATATATTGAAGGATGTAGTTGTTTCTGCATGGGTCATCATTCTTCCAGCTTGTTATGTCCATACATGGGAGAATCCTATTGGTCTTGTCAAAACCTTCTAGAACTTTTCCAGCAGTTGGATTTTTCCTCCATTGTATATCTTGGCCGTTGCAATATATTTGTTTCCTAATGCACTTGTGGCATTTATGTTCATGTTTCCCATGCTGAAGCAGTCTATTGAAAGGTCAAACTGGTGCATTTGAACTATTCAAACTGGTGCATTTGTACTATTCTGACAAGTGCTTAAAAATGTCTTTATCAATGTTTATAGCATGAATCTGACACACTTTTTGATCGCTGCTTATTCAGTGAAGCTAAGGTATATCTTGTTTAATAGTGTTTTTCAAACATTGGACTGCATTGTTTTGACATATTGCTAATCTTCCACTTGTCACAAGACTACATTCTGAAATGCCTAGACTGTTCCTTCACTCAAAACATATGACTTGTAAAAATTTCAGTTATTCATAACTTTGTATGTACATGTAGACTCTGGTTGGGTGTATCCAATGTTAATATCCCACTCCTTACATTTTATTCTCATATCAATCCATAAAGAATTCTATTTAAGGGTTCTAGCTCACTGGTAGAGCACCTACCTTATAGGCAGTAGGTTGGTGGTTCGATTCCACCGTGCCCTATTTATATTCTGAAACCACTAAAAAGAGATAAATGACAAAAAAAGACATAAATTTGCATATAAATGACCATCATTACAACATGAGAGATAAGTGATCAAAATATGCATATAAATGACCACTTTTGAGTTGGCGATCGCTGGTAGCAAATTACTGGTCATTTATCATGTGACCATTAATGACTAAATATATTACCAAATTAATGACCAAATATACGACCAAATATATGACCATAAGATAAGCTATAAATGACCAAGCTAAATATGACCACATTTTTGGTCGCATGATATATGGCCACTAATTTGCTACCAGTTGTCACCAACTCAAAAGTGGTCATTTATATGTGGATTTTGGTCATTTTTTTGGTCACTTATCTCTCATTTTGTACTAGTGATTGGTGGTTTCATGTAATTTTAAAGGAAATACATCCTATGGCCTATCGTCCGGAGGAAGTGCTTCTAGAACAAGTACCGGAGGAACATGGAGCTATGAATAATGGAAAACAAGTTAATGATCATATTGAAGAAGATGATCATACTGATAACATAGTTGAAGATGATGTTACAAATACTTTGATCCATGATTCATTTAATGTTAGAATGGATGATGATGATCATTTTGATGATATTCATGATATACCTCTTCTTGATAAGGCATCCGAACCCCTTTATGAGGGATCCAACATAAATCTTCTCTATGCTATATTGTTGATAATGAACTTGAAATTTATGAATGGTCTTTCAAACATATTAGTCACACGGATGTTAAGGTATGTAATATATTCCATCACATAATATATATGATCGTCTAATAATGTTATCGTTAATTCATAAGTCAAATTAATACATATGAAATGTGTTTCATTAATATTATTTCTATATTATATTAACTAGATTTTTATTTTAATTTGTTTTAGCATGATAGGTTAATATTTGTTACCACCGTTAAATATTTTACCTCGCAGGTATTGAGATTTATCTGCCATCATGAAAGAAATTGGAATGCATTATGAAGCAATTCATGCATGCCCTGGTGACGATGTTCTATATTGTAATAAGCATGAATTTACAACAGAATGTCCTAAATGTCATAGCAGTAGATATCGAACAGATCAAGTAACAAAAAAGGTGCCTCGCAAGGTTGTTTGTTATATTCCCATTATTCCATGTTTGCAACGATTGTTCAGGTGCAAAAACATCGCGCAGTTTATGGATTACCATGCATGGAACAGAAGTCAAGACGACATTATTTGGATGCCTGCAGATGGGTCTTCTTTTAGATATATGGAGGAAAAATGGCCTCACTTTAAAGAAGAACCTCATAATCTTAGGATTTCTTTGGCAGCAGATGGTGTCAATCCATTTGCAGAGATGAGATCTGTTTACTTGGTGTGGCCTATTTTTGTTATCAACAATAACATTCCTCCATGGTTGTCAATAAAGAGGGAGCACATAATGTTTTCGATGATTGTTCCAGGTATATTATGTCTACATTTTTATTTTTAATGTAGTGGTATCTCATTTGTCATATTTTGTCGCATAATGTCATATATATATTTATTGTTTTTCTCTTGTGCAATATGTTTTATATATCTAAATGGTAAATCTCATAATTATATTTTTTATATGTTCATATCAATCAGGTAAGTACGAAGTCAAATATATGAATGTATATATCGAACCTCTTATTGACGACCTACTAAAGTTATGAAATGGCATCACTATGTATGACGTATATAGACCATTACGACAAAGGCAATTTCAATTCCATGCAATGCTTGTATGGACAATACATGATGCCCCAGGGTTAACCCATTTTTGTGGTATGTAATTATAAGTTCCACTTTATTTGCATTTAATTTTATGAACTAGTTAATATACTACACATGCATGTTTTTCTAAATAATCTATGCATTTTGTATATAGTTATAATTGACATAGATATTCCATCTCTTTATGTAGGTCTTCAGACAAAGGGGAAATTTGCATGTCCAGTTTGTGGTCCTAGGATCAAATCTCATCGTTCAAAAAGCTTAGGAAAGGAGGTGTTTGATGAGTATAGGCACTTCCTCTCTAAGAATCACAGGTATCAAACTACCCAAAAACATCTATTCAATGGCAAGCAAGAGACTGCATTAAAACTTTAGAGAATGACACCTCACCTGTGGAAGTTGTAATATAATAGAAATCGTCAAGGTACGTATAATGATTCATCGCAGATGATATCTTATATTTCATTTTCTTTTATTGTGTGTTGTTTACTGTAATTGACATTGATTTATGTAATTTATTTATAAACTACTATTCATGATTGTAGTTCATGTGATAATGAAGGCATTAATGGGATTCCACGAGGAATGAAAAGTTATCCTAGACAATTTAGTAGGTTGCCCTACTATGAACACCTACAAGTTGCTCATCTGTTCGATACAATGCATATCGGAAAGAATGTGACTGAAACATTATGGCGAATATTGGATGGAAGGAGTGAAAAAGAAAAAAATGTCAAAATTTGCAAAGACATTCAAGAAGGAAACCATGCAATGAAAGACGTCATTCAATTTCATAGAAATGGAGAGAAAATTAATATAAACTTACTTCCATGGATGTTAACGAACCAGCAAAGTAATTTTTAAAAGAAGTCATGCGAAAAATTAAATTTCCAACCGGATTTTGTGCGAACATGAAGAATTTCATAACAAAGAAAGGTGATTTTCCACGGGTGAAAATGCACGATTGGAATGTCTTCATGAAGGTAATTATTATGCTATGCATTTAATTTTTTTTCTATTCCAGTGAATATGGTTGGTATTTTTGTTTGTCTACTCCTTATTTACAAAATGAAACGATTTGTATAATTTGTTATAGTTTGTGCTACCTCTCTCTCTCCTAGACAGCTTTGACAACAATATCAAACAAGTAATATATAATCTCGGGAAATACATGAGGTAAGTGGCCGTGATTTTTTCTATGCACTTAGTGTTTGTTTAATTCATCGTAGAGCTTATATTTGATGTTTGTTCTCTAATTCATGTTATGTAATTATATAATTTTTTTTCTTTAATCTCTTGATTGGGTTGTCATGTCACTTGTAGGTGGTTGTCATCTAAAGAATTCCATAAAGATGATATAAAGTATTGGAGGAGAGAAATTCCACATCTCATGTGTAAAATGGATAAGCATCTACCTTCGGCATTTTTCAATGCACCGAAACACTACCTCATACACTAAGCTGAGGAGATTGAATTGTGTGGACCTGTGCACTCAAGGTCCATGTGGATGGTTGATAGGAACTTGAAATTTATGAAGGGTTTGGTCAAACAATGAGCATATGCTCAGGGTTCAATGATGGAGGGATATATGGTATACCAAAACATGTTGTATATTAGGTAATATCTTCCTATATTAGCATCAAAGCTCAATTTACGTCGCATTTGTGATCCAGACTCCAATAAAGATTTCGAAAGGGAGTACCCGAAGGGGAAAGGTAGACTGAGGAAGGTGAAAGGTAATATAACACATTTGATTGTTGATTTTTATGTATATATATCATACATATTCTATTTTCATATTCAATATTTTGCATCAATTTAGAGTGTAATATACTTTGTTAAGTGACTATACATTTGTATTGAATTTTAATTTTATTGTCATCAAACAGTTGGCCAAGAGTGGGATGCAATTCATTTATACATCACAAACAATCTTGACTGGATGAAGGTATGGATTGAATGATGTGAACAATATAGTCATGGAATATCATGGGAAGGTGTGGCTTCATTGGTTAAATATGCACATCGCAATGGAGATACTAGTCTAACACAAAGGGAAATCAATTTAGCATATGGTTTAAAAGATAAGTAGGTAAGCAATATATTAATCAACCACACTACATATTTATTTTTTCGGAAAAAATATTGTCATTGTACACACTGATGTTTTTCCCTATATGGTATTAAATTTTGAGCATGAATTCACAATACGCTAGGATCTTTACTAAGAGAATAACATATACAGTATATCAATACATGACAATCACAATAAGTATGACAAGCATCACAAGAATCAAAAGCATAAGAGACAAGAGACACAGATATTCCATGGGGAAAACCCTAAGGTGAAAAAACCCACAACTTCCTCAAAGATAGAGAGAGCAATGGCTCAACCAAAGTACAACCAAAATACACTGAGATAGTCTCCTAGTAGCAGATGATCCTCCTCCTCACTAGTGTGCCACTTTCAGAGTGAGAGAGATGTACTTTTCTGAATGATCTAAATAGAGATCATCTAATCTCTATTTATACCAACCTGTTTTCCTAGTGACCTTATGGGGACAACTTGTCTAGCTAGGTACATACACATTATAATATATATTTCAAGGCCGACCCCACACATGGTGGTCTAATAACCCTTCGGCAAGTACACACACTTGCGACACTTGTCAATCCACATGAAGACACTTCCTTATAGAGGAATGACACATCTCTTATAAGGGTACAATAAATATATATAAAATACACAGATGAAATAAATTCCGAAGTTACATATACATCAACACTCCCTCTTAGCTAGGAAGGTATTTCTAGACACAGATTTGCTAGACAAGTCTTATTCTCGGGAACATCATCATCGATGCATTATCATCATCATCGTCACTATTGTTGCTATCTCAACCAATCTTTGAATCTACTCGTCATAGGAAGTTCTACAGAGCCAGTCCTTTTTCATACTGAATGTAGGCCCACCACCTGTAGGTATTCATCATCACTGGCCATACTGTGGAATTCTCAGGACTTATTACGTGCGTCACAAAACCTGGCTACAACATCCCAGGCTATTACAAGCACAAAGCTCTACCTGTCGGATCTCCCAGGAGCACATTACATGTGATCTCACCACAAAACCTGGTTGAAGCATCCCAAGATGTTACGAACACACAGATCTACCTGTCGGATCTCCCAGGAGCACATTACATGTGGTCCACCACAAAACCTGGCTGAAGCAGCTGAGGCCTTTTTCATCCTATCCAGATCTCCCAGGAGTAAATTACATGTGGTCATGGCAAAACCTGGCTGAATCATCTGAGGCCTTTTTCATCCTGTCCAGATCTCCCAGGATCAAATTACATGCCATAGGACAAAACCTCGCAAGAGCATCTCACGATGTTATGGGTACACAACTCTGACCTGAAGATCTCACAGGGAACAAATTACATGTCCTCCCAGAGCAATGTCTCGAAAGAGCATCCCAGGCTGTTATGGGTATGCAAATCTGACCTATAGGATCTCCCACACATGCTCATCTGCACAACCTGATCCATGGACACAATGTATCATCTGATACTCATCATACATCATCCCGATGTACACATGATCATATTGATCATCATCACTGCAACATCCTGTTGCATGTCATTTGGAGAAGCTCGTCATCCACGATCACCCTGATCATGCAATGCATCCATCTGATGCACACCAAGTATCTACCGGATACATATCATAATACACAGTGTATCCATCTGATACATAGATACATGATCCACACAATGTATCCATCAACATACATGATCTACCTGATCATACCTGACACATATCAATATACATGATCCAAGCATCCAACATGATGCATATACAAAATACATACAAATGATCCAACCGATCATATCAAGCATCCAACATGATGTGTACATACATGTAAATGATCCAACTGATCATATCCAGCATCCAACATGATGCGTACATACATATACATATAAATGATCCAATTGATCATACAAAGCGAAAACTAGAACATCATCCTGATGCTCATCATCCAATGCTTACATCCACAGCCATGTGAAGGATCCTCCTTCCAACATGCTTGGAATGGCTTCAGCAAATGTGTCCATCACTTCTTCCTCGAAGTGTCCTCGATCTGAAGAACACCAAGCCTCTCCCTGAAGTATTCAAACTTCACCCAAACTAGTGTCTCGTCGGCACATCTGCAATCTGCTCATCCGTTGCAACATACAGGAGCTTCAAAACTCCTCTCTGCACCATATCCCTGATATAGTGATATTTGATCTCTATGTGTTTCGACCTGTCATGAAACACTGGATTCTCGGACAGATTCACACAACTCTGGTTATCATAGAAGATACCAATAGCATCCAACGGGAGATCAAATAACTCATACAGTAGCTTCCGTAGCCATACTGCCTCACAAAGCTGAACAGGCTGCAACATACTCTACCTCAGCTGTACTCAGTGCTACGCATGACTGCTTCCTGCTAAACCAAGAGATCACACCTAATCCCATACTGAAGCAGCACCCAGATGTGCTCTTCCTATCTGCATCACTGCTAGCGCAATCTGAATCAACATAACCCTGCAGGTCAAACTTTTGATTCGCTTCATACTTGAGCCCATAATACACTGTACCCTTCAAGTATCTCAGAACATGCTTTACAACAACTAGGTGAACACTCCTCGGATCCGTCAGGAACTGGCTCAATGTGTTCACAACAAAGCAAATATCCGGTCTCGTGTTCGTCAGGCACATCAAGGACCCAATCATCTGATGATACATAGAGACATCAACCGGCTCAGATGAAGCATCGCATAGAAGCTTCAGATTCGATGCCATAGGTGTGGCCATGGCCTTGCAATCCATCATCCCGAATCTCTTCAGGACATCTATTGTGTACTTCCCTTGACCAAGGAAGATCCCACTTGCACTCTGCCACACCTCCATACCTAGGAAATAATGCATCATTCCTAAATATTTCATATCGAAATCAGCAACAAGCTTCCTCTTAGTATCTGCAATCAATCTGTCATCTCCTGTTACAAATAAGTCATCCACATATAGGAGTAGAACCACAGGATTCCCTTCTTCAACCTTGTAGTAAAGGCTGGAATCCGCTTTACTCTTGGTAAATCCCAAACTAGATAGGAAACTCTCAATCCTACCATACCAGGTTCTGGGAGCTTGTTTCAAGCCATACAAGGATTTCTTTAATCTGCACACATATGACTCCCTGTCATGTATTTTGAAACCCAGTGGCTGCTCCACATATACTTCTTCTTCAACTACACCATTCAAGAAAGCAGTCTTGACATCCATCTGGTGTATTTTCCATTTCATCGCTGCAACTAGGGAAAGTAGTGTTCTGATGGAAGTATACTTGGCTACAGGTGCAAATGTTTTTTCATAATCTATTCCCTCTTTCTGAGAGAAGCCACGAGCTACAAATCTTTCCTTGTATTTCTCCACACTGCCATCTGCAGCATGCTTGATTTTGTAAATCCATTTGGAAGTCACAACAGACTTCTCTTTAGGTCTTGGGACAACATCCCAAACATCATTCTTCATTATTGATTGATATTCCTCAACCATGGAATCCTTCCATTCTTTCTTTTCTGTTGCTTCTTCATAACTAGAAAGCTCTTTGTTCATAATGTCACAGAGTAAAGCAACATAGCTATTATGTGATCTGGTTCTCTTCTTTGCTCTGTGTTCCTCTTCTAGAATGCCAAATCTTTCTGCATCTTGAATGAGCTCTCTAGCCCATGCATGTTTCCTCTTGTGAGAGTTATCCTCACGGGGTAGATCTATCCTCACAAACAACTTCTGGAACTGCTTCAATCATGGTAGTGTGTTGAAATCTAGTTTCCTTAGGTTCTTCATAAACTTCGATTGGTGCCTTCCATGATTTGATGAATGATGAGTTCTCATTAAATGTCACATCCCTGCTGACATCAATCTTCTTGAACCCTGGAAAGTATATTCTGTAAGCCTTCGAGCTTTCACTGTAACCCACAAAGATACCCTTCTTTCTTGAAGGATCTAGTTTGGTCCTCTTTTCCTTTGGGACATGAGTGAATACTGGACAACCAAATATTCTGAGATGGCTGACTTCAGGTTTCTTACCATAAAAGACCACTTCTGGTGTCTTGTTGTCCAATATCTTGTGGGGTGTTCTGTTCTGCACATATACAGCTGTTCTAGCTGCTTCTGCCCATAGATGCATAGGTAGATCCTGGTCATGGAGCATTGCTCTTGCTGCTTCAACGATTGTTCTGTTCTTCCTTTCTGCAACTCCATTCTGTTGTGGATTGTAAGGAGCAATCAAATCCCTCTTAATCCCTGAATCACTGCAAAGCTTCTTGAACTCACCTGAGGTGAATTCTCCACCATTGTCGGATTTGAATGTTTTGATCTTCTTGTCAGTTTGATTCTCCATCAAGGTTTTGAATTCCTTAAACTTATCAAACTCCTCATCTTTGTTCTTCAAGAAGCATACCCAAGTCTTCCTGGAGAAGTCATCAATAAATGAGACATAGTAAACATACCCACTTAGAGAACTGGATGACATGGGACCACATACATCTAAGTGGATGATTTCTAGGATGTCTTTTGCCTTGCTTTCACTGCTTGGGAAGCCTTCTTAATGTTCTTACCTTTTGCACATCCTTTGCAAACAACTTCATGTTTGGTCTTGATTTCAAGAAGACCCTCTACAACCTTACTTGCATTTGGAGGTGCTCTATAGTGCATATGAGCAAGTCTTCTATGCCAAAGTTCACTTGGCTCCATGGATTCATGTACCATGGCATGTTCAGGTTGTCCCTTCAATTTATACAAACCTCCCTCTTGCTCTCCAATCACTACTGCATCATCTATGTTCTTTCCCTTTGGCCACATTAGGACTTGGCCATCCACAAATGCAACCCTCATGCCTTTTGCATCCAAAGCAGATATGGAGAGTAATTTCTTCTTAAGCCCAGGTACATAAAGAACTTCTTTCATCTTCAAAGATTTTCCAGAATCTAGGTTGTAGGAGGCTTCACCACTTCCTTTGATTGGGTATTGATAATCATCCCCAAGTTTCACCTTATGGGGTGATTCATGTTTAGATAGATTCACAAAAGATTCCTTAAACCCAGTCATGTGTTTGGAATCCCCACTGTCAATCAACCAATCATTACAACCATGGGAGATGGTACCTATGAGAGTAGAGAACAGAACATACTCTTCTTCACTTAATGAGTTATCATCACTTTCTGCCTTAGCCTTCTTCTTGGGTGGTTCATCATCCTCGGCAGCACGAGCATGAAACCTTCTTTTGCTTCCCTTCTTCTTCCTGGTGGATTTGTTGTTGTCATTCTTGTTCTTGGGACAATTTATGGCAATATGTCCTTTCTCATTACAGGTGAAGCATATTCTTCTTTCTTTGAAGTGATGTGAAGATTTCTTGGAGTGAGATGACTCTCTCTTGGACTTCCCTTTCTTGGTGTGAGCTGTGAGAGCTTGATATTCATTTTCCATCTTTTCTTCTTGTGCCACAAGCCTTGCTTCTTCTTGTGAGAATTCTTCCCGTAGTCTACTTAAGGAAATCAACTTCTTCCTTGCACAGATTCCTTGAATGAAGGAGTCCCATTACCTAGGTAAACCATTCAGAGTGGTCATGAGAACTTCACCATTCTCTACCATTTCATCCACTGCTTCTAGTTGTTCCTTGATCTGGGAGACTCTTGAAAAATAAGATTGAATGGTTTCTCCATTTTGAAACTTTACCCCTTTCAATTGGTTCCGCAGGGTCATCTTCTGATTTATGTTCTTCCCTTCAAATAGCTTGGTCAAAGAGTCAAACATCTCTTTGGGTGTCTTTAGAGAAGACACATGGGGTATGAGATGGTCTTTGATAGAATCAACAATGATTCTCTTTCCCTTGACCAAGTTCTTCTTATGCAATGCTTTAGCCTCTTCATCCTCTGGATTAACCCAACTCATTCTCTTTTAGGATTAACCCAATCCTATACTTCCAAGCTCGAAAGTTATCATCCCCTTCAAGCTTATCCTCAAGCTTGGTGTGGTGAGACATCTTAAAGAGTACTTCAAATGGAAATAGAAAAGATTAGGTCTTACCACTTGAAGTGCTGAAAACTAGATCTCGTCCTCGATTAGGGTTTGTCTGAAAAACCCTAAAAATTCAAAATGTGAATTTGAAATTTCTGAAAGGATAGAAAGATGCACCCTGATGAGCTGATCAGCTTGGTGCATTCATAATTTGAGATCAACAAAGCTTTACCCTTCATATTTGTCCTTTTGTCCTCCCGGGTTTAGTAGGGAGAGCCCTGGATTAGGGTTTGAGTTTCCCGGAGATCTACCCAGCCAAAAATCTCGATTAAAAGCTCTAAACGTCGATTTTTGCAAGGAGCTTCCAGCTATGTCTTCAGATTTCAGAAATTCCTATTTTTGTGGAAACCCTAATTTTTAGGGCCAAATCTGAAAATGCTCAGAATTGAATTCTGATTGGACAGATAGATGCACCTTGATGAGTAGAGTCAATCTACTATACTGCATTTCCAAAATCTGTGGAGAGAAACCCAATAAACGAGAAACGCAAGTTTCCGTCAGTGCAAAATGTCTTCTTCTCAGGTTAGCTCTGATACCATGTTAAATTTTGAGCATTAATTCACAATACGCTAGGATCTTTACTAAGAGAATAACATATACAGTATATCAATGCATGACAATCACAATAAGTATGACAAGCATCATAAGAATCAAAAGCATAAGAGACAAGAGACACAGAGTTTCCGTGGGGAAAACCCTAAGGTGAAAAACCCCACAACTTTCTCAGAGATAGAGAGAGCAATGGCTCAACCAAAGTACAACCAAAATACACTGAGATAGTCTCCTAGTAGCAGATGATCCTCCTCATCACTAGTGCACCACTTTCTGAGTGAGAGAGATGTACTTTTCTGAATGATCTAAATAGAGATCACCTGATCTCTATTTATACTAACCAGTTTTCCCAGTGACCTTATGGGGTTGACTTGTCTAGCTAGGTACATCCACATTATAATATATATTTCAGGGCTGACCCCACACATGGTGGTCTAATAACCCATCGGCAAGTACACACACTTGCGACACTTGTCAATCCACATGATGACACTTCCTTATAGAGGAATGACACATCTCTTATAAGGGTACAATAAATATATATAAAATACATAGATGAAATACATTCCAAAGTTACATATACATCAACATACGGCATTATAAACATGCACTAGTTAATCATAAATATTGGATCATTATGTAATATTTTCTTGTATGGCTTGTTGTAGGCACAACACCATAAGGCTATGTGGTGCAATGGTTGTAGATATCACATCAAAAATTTGGATGAAACAAAGAAAACATGAGATTGTGGGATATCTGCAGTCTTTGAGCTGACCAATGTTTCCTCTAGAAGTGACAGACATCCAGAACTCTATGAAAATCGATACTATGGGTATCTGGAAGACATTCTTTGGTGTGACTTTAACTCCTTCAAGGTATTTATGTTCGTTGTCAAATGGTATAGGTGTCGATTGAATCAATGTGATCCCGATAAAACAAGTATTGAACATGATAATGGATTTACCATGGTAAATACAAGGTTGTCTGAGCCAGGAACAGATCCCTATGTTCTTCCAACCCAATGTGAACAGGTATTTTACTCTGAGGTTCGAGGTAGAGCAGGTTGGTCATTTTCTATGAGACATGATCCAAGGGGAAGGCCGATAACGTATAACATAGATGAAGGTAATGAATACGTTATCGAAGAAGAAGGCGTCATTGAAGATGATCATGATCAACATGAGTTAGATGATCATGTTCCAGAAGAAGATGTCGAATAATTAGTTTAATCCGATGATGTATCAAACAATGTCCATGAAGATGATATCGACGATGACATGATGATCGTAACTGACATCGACGATGATGCTGATATGGCCAATCCTTACAATGTCGAATCTAGATCATCGGATGATACAGATGATGACTCGGATGAAGAAGATGATGAAGTCCATTGAAGTGTACGAGGTATGCAGTAATATATCTACTCTATATACCTTGATTTAATATTGCGATAGAAATATTGAATTTCTTTTCCAGTACGTATAATAAATTAACTATTTCTTAGTGAGTTTACATTTTCCTATATGTTATAATTAGAAACATTGCTTGTTATAGATTATGACAAAAAAAACATTTTTTTTTTGCACATAGATATTTTTGTCGAGTTATGGGGAATTAAGAGTGATGTGAGGGGGGGAGGGACCATAAGAGATTCCACCTTCACATGGTTGGCCTTGTTTAGTAGAGAATATTAAATTATTCTCGAAACAAAGAGAATCTTAGTAAGGAAATGCACAATTATCATGCTAACCCAAATGGCATGCTTGATCACCATCGTCTTCATCATGATCATCATCGTTGTATGATATCCGACGCAGATACCTAGAAAGACCAACGACGTTTTTTGTTGGTGGTTTAGCGAGCTTGTCGGATTCTTTTGAAGTCATAAGTCTGATATCCGACGCCTCTTGCCGTCGGTGGTATGGAGAGGTCATCAGGTTCATGATCATCATCCTCTTCATCATCATCATCATCATTATCATCATCTTGATCATTGTCATCCTCATAATCATCATCATCATCATCGTCGTCATCATCATCATGGATGTTGTCGTCGTCGGATTCTTTTGAAATCATAAGTTTGATATCCAACGCCTCTTGTCGTCGGTGGTATGGAAAGGTTTCCGAATCCATCATCACCATCATCATTGTCATCATCTTTATCATCATCATCATCATCATGATCATCATGATCATCATCATGATCATCATCCTCATCTTCATCCTCATCTTCATCATCCTCATCCTCATCATCATCATCATCATCATCATCATCATCATGGACATTGTCATCGTCATATTCTTTTTGTTGACGGTATGGTGAATTCATTGGATCCCTCATCATCATCATCATACATGGGGCCAACGTCATCACTGCCACAACATTGACATTGTTGTCATCATCATTGACATTGTCATCATCATCATCATCATCATCATCGTAGTCATCATCATCATTGACGTTGTCGTCATGCTCACCACCACCATCTTCATCATCATCATCATCATTATCATCATCCTCATCATCCTCATCATCTTCATCATCTTCATCACTATCTTCACCATCATCATCATCATCATCATCATCATCACCATCATCATAATCATCATCATCATCATCATAATCATTGTCATCTTCATCATCATCTTCATCATCCTCATCCTCATCATCATCATCATCATCCTCATCATCATCATCATCATGGACGTTGTCGTCATCAGATTCTTTTGAAGTCATAAGTCTGATATCCGATGCCTCTTGTCGACGGTGGTATGGCGACACAATATTAATAGAATTAATAAAATATAGATAGATTACATGTCTTAAGAAGCCGAGGAGAGAATATAATGTTCCACTTATCATGTTTATATATATATTAAAAGGATTTGGTGAATATGATACCTTAACTCAAATCGAGTAGTATGTTCCTTTCCTATCACTTTATTTTCAGGAGAGTAGGAAAAGAATAAAGTGCAATGTTGAAAGCCTACTCATTTTTAGTGGTGAATTACATGAAGCTCTTACTTTTACTATGAAACTTTGATCATATTACTTATCACTAACATTCAATTAGATTTTTATTATCCTATTTTTTGTGATTTTGATTATCCCAATTTTTGTGACAAAGTTGGTACAAATGGAGATACACTAAATGCCAAGTAATTTTATGTTGCTAATTTCTTTTTTATGACGTATAAATATATTGTATGTCATATCAAGAGTTACTTGTTTATTGTGTTAGCTTGAGTAGCACAACATATTGACGAAGACGATGAGAATGGTTATGTTGTTAATGATGATGACGAGCTGATTAATGACAATGACGACGTTAATGATGATGCTTATGATGATGATGACGGTGATGATGATGATGATGATGACAATGACAATGATGATGGTGATGACATTGATGTTGTTGTTTATAATGAATGTGATGATGAATAGTGATGATGACGATTATGATGGGGATGGTGATGATGAGGATGATCATGACCATGATGAGGATGATCATGACCATGATGATGATGATCCCAATGATGATGATGATGATGATGAAAATGAATACGGTGATGATGATTATGATGATGATGATGGTGATGATGACGATAGTGAAGATGGTGATGATGATGATGATGATGACGATGATCATATGTATGATGATTATGATGGTTGTGACGACAACGACAATGACCACGATGATGACACTTATGATGATGATGATGTTCTTGATGTTGATGATAATGAATATCATGATGATGTTGTTTTTTGTGATGATTTTGATGATGATTAGTGATGGCATTGACTTTGATGATCATGATGATGATGACGATGAAAAAGGTGTTTTTTATGATGATGATGACATATTTAATCATGATGCTTATGATGACAATGATGTTCTTGATGATGATGATGTTGATCATGATGCTAATGATGATGACAATGATGATGATGATCGGGATGGTGGTGATGGTGATGATGATGATGATCATCATCATCAACACTGATTTCATCAGCGCCACCATCACTTACATCATCATTAAATTTTTAATTTATTTTTTTTTTATCAATTTTTTAAATAAAATCTTTTTTTAATTTTTAATTTTTTTTTCAATATATATATATAACAATTAAAAAACATATATATATAAATAAAAATTAAAAAAATTATATATAATAACAATTAAAAAAACATTATATATATAACAAAACATTATATATATTAATATATATATAACAATTAAAAAAAACCCATATGTATTTCATAAAACAAAAACATAACCCCTGCGCACAACTTTTCAATTTGGCTGACCTGGTCTCGTTCTGCTCTAAATTTGTACCATAGATTGACCTGCTCTCGACCTTCTCTCTACCTGAGGGATTTTTCGATTGCAATAGGGGAGAGGGAGTGACCCAATTAGCAAGAAGTGGGACTGCCCCGATGTGCAAACAGTGGGAGAGGTGGTTTGGACCAGTGGATAGTTGGATTTTTTTGGTGTGGTTTAGACTAATGGATAGTGGCAGAGGCATTTTGAATTTGCGGAAAGGGAGAGGGAGTGACCCAACAAGCATGCTGTGGGAGTGACCCGACAAGCAAGCAGTGGGAGAGGAGGTTTGCAATTGCGGAAGGGGAGAGGGAGTCCAAGTAGAGAAACTATCAGAGGAGCTCAAGATGCCTCCCAAGTCTGCGAGTACCAAGCCCTAATTCAATCTACATTGGGGTTTCTATCTTCCAAGAGGGTTTCATTCCTAATTCAATCTACATTGGGGTTTCTATCTAATTGGAATGTGGTTCGAAGTGTTGCACTCATTTGATGTTTCAGTGGTATAATCCTCTAGTGAATTTGAGCCTATTTTTTCCATTAAACAACAATATAATCCATCAAACATTGTGCACACACCCTCAACTATAGTTCTGGGCACTCCAATAGCTTGAACTGATCTTCTCGTGACTACTTCTAGAACAATGCTGGTTGTGGCAAAAAGTATTGTATATTGAGGTATGGAATATTATGTGCATCGAAAACAATTTGTTATGGCAATAAACATGATTTCTCAGTGTATGCTAATCCTCAAACAATAGGAATGGAATCCTAAAGGGAAAACTAGGAAATATTTGAATAGGTAATCAATAGAGATATTTCATCAATTGTAAATTATGGGCATTGTTGTTGGTAAAGGTACCCTATAACTTACCTTTATGCCCCAGGAAATAGTAAACAAGCATCAAAAATCATATCTAGGTACTATTGATGGACATTCTGAGCACTTTCTAGTAATAAACGTGGTAAATACAAGGTCCTATAGTAGCAATCTTTAAATCAGGGACATTCTGCTTCCTTTGGATCCAAATAAGTTTCATTCCTTAGAACATATTACCTCATCCTTGTTTCAGTCTCTAGGAAAGAGTCTCTAACTTAAATGGTCTCTCCTCTGCCTATTTCACCCTCAGACCAACACGTTGTTTAGCTTCAGTTATTAGGTTAATGTTTCACTCCACTAAGGGAAGCATCAAGGATTCATAAGGTCTAAAATGTTCCTATCCTTAGGGAAAATTTATATCATTTGAGAAAGCATTTATGTGTGGGGTACTCTTTCATACTTAGCATCCTCTAGTTTGGGAAATATTTCAACATGTGTTTCCACATGTGAAGACTTTTATTGGTTATTATGTGGACATGGATGGTTTTTTCATTTTCAAAAGTGGACAATCTTGATGGGTGCAAACCCCATTTGAGGACCTTGCTTGTTGAATAGGTAATCTTGAAGGAAGCCCCCATAATGTTTTTCTTTCATGGTGCCACCATATGAGTGTTGACAATAATATTAATTGGCCCCATCCCATTATGAAGTAGAACCATGTGAGATAGATACTATAACACCATTAGCATCATGATATTCCCCTGAATTATTTACGGTGGATTTGCAATCGTGAAGTGCATCCAGGATGATAAATATATCCAAATTGAGTATACCTGATATAAAATTGTAACTCATGCAAGCTCGAACTCATGCATTGGTCATTACACATATAATTATTTGTTGATGTTTCCTTTTTAGGTAGTGAAAACATCCAGAGCAGAGTTACCAAATATGGCATTTTTTTCCACATTATTTGCATGTATTTGGAAATATTGCATATTTTCCACTGTAAAGAAGAAGCTATGCAACAACACAAATTTATTAGTGGATATTCCAATAGTACTGGGAAACAATTATTGGAAAATTTTCCCCTAGTCTACTCATGATCTTGAACATTCTTTATGAATGTATTGTTGTTTACACCCTTTAAGTAACTCCCATTTTATTTTAGTCATTTCGTCTTCTTCACCTAGAACCTATATCAATTTATGTGCTCACCTTCGTGTTGTAATGGGATGTTTTATAACCTTTCTTGGATCTACAAATAAACCACATCATTAATTTTATCACTTGGGGAAGAGCATATTACATCCTCATTTTCAAGTACATTCATCCCAAACAGATCTTTAAGAGTGTCGTGATCAGTATTTGTTGAAAAAAAATGACTTGCAATAAATTAGAGACCTCATGAGTATTCCTTTAACAACTTTATTCAAAATGAACAATCCTCAAGAGTTACATCTATCATTTAGGCATCAACATCCTCGTCTTGGAATGAATGCTCCAAAATAGTTGGCCCATAGTATACTTGTACAATAGGAATTAATGTTATAAAACACATCTCAAATGAATGGATGCTCCAAAAATCGTTTGCTAGTTGTCTTTTCATTGTCTAATAATATGCAAAATTCCCATTGTAGTGATGTCACTAGGATGCCAATATCTAAATAAACCTCAGCATTAATCTTGATTTAGGTACATTAATCACTGGGATTATGTTGGAAACAGTTGAATAGTAACTCTACTCCTAAAACATAATGTATCGATAGCTAAAAAGGGTCAAAAAAGTTATGGCTATAGAATCAAAAGATGCATGCAACCTAGCTGATTGATTAATGTACCTAACTCGATCGACTGGATCATTTACTGATGAAAGGTGAACTAGCTCTACCAATTCCATAGCTTTCTTTGTTGATGTTGCTAGTCGTATTACTAGTAGGGGTGGAAAATTTCCTTGATTCTCAAGGTAATGCAGTTTCCTTGGATTATAAAGCCCACAACCCTACATTTCCATGAATTCCTTCTCAAAAACACATTAAATGTACCATATATAGGTCCTAATTCAAGGACCTTAGACTATGAATACTTTTTCTTGAGTTCAATGCGCATGGATGAGAACTCAAACCACCACATATCATCTTTGTGTGAAATATTTAGCATCTCATTATGAACATGAGCTCCATTGGTTGATATTGCACTTTGCAAATGGTTATTAAGGCCTTTACAATGATTGGGGGATCAAAATAAATTACTTAGGCTTTAAATGAGTCTTCTTAAGCTCTACAACTATGAGTGAACCCTATAACACCACATATGACCTCATTGGGGGATCTCTAGCCTCCGACTAAGGATCTGAGCATCATTAGTTGTTTTTACAAACTAAAGATAGGTCTTGGGACCTTGACAATAGTTAGGGAATGAAAAAATGGCTTAAGCCATGAATGGAGTGTCTTGGCCTCCACAACCATGAACTAGTCCTTGAATAAGTACACATGAAATCGATTTCAGATTTTTGGATCCCTGGCATGGAATATGAGCATCATTTGGAGGTATTACCATTGTATTTCACACCACAAACCATTGTCTAGGCCTTGGTAATGGTTTGTGGAGAAAAATAAGAACATTAGGTCCTAAATGAGTCTTTTCAATCTCAACACCAATGAACAAGGCCTACAACCACTCCACATGACCTCTATATGAGATCTTTGAACTCCCATGATGATTACAACCATTAGCTTGTTTCAGATTGATTACATATCATTAGTTGTTAATGCTTCCTTTTTAGGTAGTGGAAATATCCAGAGCAGAGTTACCAAATATGGAATTTTTTCCAGATTATTTACATGTATTTGGAAATATTGCATATTTCCACTGTAAAGAAGAAGCTTTGCAACAACACAAATTTATTAGTGGATATTCCAATAGTATTGGAAAACAATTATTGGAAAAGTGGCCCCTAGGACTCTCATGATCTTGAACATTCTTTATGAATGTATTGTTGTTTACACCCTTTAAAGTACCTCCCATTTTTTTTAGCCATTTGGTCTTCTTCACCTAGAACCTATATCAATCTATGTGCTCACCTTCATGTTTTAATGTGATGTTTTATAACCTTTCTTGGATCTACAAATAAAACACATAATTAATTTTAGCACTTGGGGAAGACGATATTGCATCCTCATTGTCAACATTCATCCCAAACAGATCTTTAAGAGTGTTGTGATCAATATTTGTTGAAAAAAATGAATTGAAACAAAGTAGAGGGATCATGAGTATTCCTTTAACAACTTGATTCAAAATGAACAATCCTCAAGAGTTACATCTATCATCTAGGCATCAACATCCTCATCTTGGAATGAATGCTCCAAAATAGTTAGCCCATAGTATACTTGTACAATAGGAATTAATGCTATAAAACACATCTCAAATGAATGGATGCTCCAAAAAACGTTTGATAGTTGTCTTTTCATTGTCTAATAATATGAAAAATTCCCATTGTATTGATGTCACTAGTATGTCAATATCTAAAGAAACCTCAACATTAATATTGAGATGTAGATTCTTCCTTTGCTTTTCAAATTGTCTATTAGATGGGATTATCCATACATGGGATATCTCAAGGATGAGAGGACCACAACCAAATGCATTGAAAATAATAGGACAAAATATATGTGGGAGAAAGAACTTGTTATTTAAAAATTAACACTCTAATTTCAACATTAAAACTCTATCATTTTTAAATTATGATCATGAACTTATATCACGATGAAACTTATTGACTCAACATGTAGACTAAAAAACTCAATTGATACGCCTATGTAGATAGACTCTAGACTGAATGTCTGCAATTCTTGAGGTTTTCATCTTTTGGTGACTATGCACAATATCACAATGTCATGCTTATGCTTGCTAATGTTTAAACAATGTCATGTATTTTACTCATCAGAAGTAGAAGAAAGTTATTGTTGGATTCATTTAATTTGAAAGAGTAGTTATAGTTTGAAAGAATTTTCTCCTTACCTTAGCTAGCATTCATTGAAAGGAAAGGCTTATTGGATTAATATTCATTTGCATGGTTTGAGTTAGTCATCACACCACGAGTTGCACTTCCATCACCCGAATGAGTAATACAACCATTAAAATTTAACTCGCTAACTCAACACACTTTAACCTCGCTTGAGGATAAAAATAATTTGGTAGTTAGGTAGGACACCGAGGATAGGCATCCAAATATATCCCCCTTGTCATTTTCATCTGAGACATAGTTGTTGTCCTCTAGGGTACTAAAATCCTCTAGTACTTATTGACACCGTCATCGGCCATTTTTTGGAGGGGCCTCCCATTTTTTCGGGGGTTAAGCCGCGAGGATTGATTCCGGATGGAATTTGTGGAATGCCGCACTCCACTTAGTGCCTAAGGCATATCGATCCATTGTCTTCCTTGTACTCTACCATGTTGGTGCTATAGGGGTGATAAGACATAAGTGCTGAAAACCTTCTCTGACATGTCATGAACGAGGTAGGCTAGTGACTTTTCTTCTAGGGATCTTTTACCCAGGATCCCTTTCAGTAGAGGGATATCCTCCCATTATTGGTCTCTCATTTCGTATTGTTCGACTTGGATTTCATCGCCTTGTGAAAAATACGATTTATCGAGGTCTCCAGCTCCTAGCTAGGAAGTTTTCTTTCTATTTCACCTTTTTAGAGGGTTTTTTTCTTTTTAGTATTACTCGTTAGCATTCTGGCCACTTTTGGTTCAGCTCGCTTACTATGACACCGGTCCCAGTACAATTTTTTTAGCTTTCTTTTCTGGCCTGCGAGCCTTGTCTTTTCATAGCTCCCCTTCTGTAGGCTCAGTTGCTTTAGGGTTTTTGAGTTCTTCATGGCCAATTACCAATTATCTGATGATGTGTGATGTCCTCTTCTCCTAGGTCTTCGAGATGGTTGAGTTAGATGGTCTTCTCAAGGGACTTGCTACCCCTTTATGGAGCCACTAACGCTTGACCTTAGGAGTAGTCTAGAGGACCACGTGATCACATCATCCGTGTGGACGTTTCCTTTTACTGTGATGATGGAATTTCAGGTTATATGGAACAATGGTACATTTGAGAGAGAGATTATTGGTTGTATCCCACCTTGGTTGATTTCCTTTTGGTCCTTTCATTTTGTTGATAAAATTTTTGTTGTACCTTTCCCTTTACCTTTTGAGTCTTTTACTCATCTTGGGTAATCTTTTGATTTGTACCACCTTTTATGTTTTTGGTCTTGTGGGTACTATGGTAGTTTGTCCACATTTGAGGTATACCCCCTTTGTCCAAATTTTTATGAGTCTTTATACCCACTCCGTAACACCCTCCAAACCTTAGTTAGGAAGACTGCTTGCTATCATACCTTTTAGAGGTCCTATTTGAGTTACAAGAGGTAGTTACAAGGAGCTGTTTCATATAATTGACATTATTTGACCTTCCATCACTTTTGAATGTCGAATAACAGGTACTTACATGGAGCTATTGCAATATTTATTTGGCCTTATTTGTACCTTCCCCACAATGGTTGATTTACTTTTGGTCCTTACACCCTATTGTTTATTGGTATTGTGGTACCTTGTCCTTTCATTTTTTTTGTGGTACCTTGCCTCTTACCTTTTGGGTCTTTTAATCATCTTGAGTTATCTTTTGCTTTGTACCGCCTTTTATGTTTTTGGTCTTGTGGGTATAACTATGGTAGTTTGTTCACATTTGAGGTAGTACACCCCCTTAGTCACAGGGGTTATGAGTCTTTATACCCACTCTTTTCTTTTTGACTTGTACCTTACGGGTTGGTCTTTTTACCCTTTGGTTGGTCCTTGTACCTTACCGGAGGCCATGAGTCTCTTTGGCCTTAGTATGCTGGTTGTCAGCTCATCTTTATTGTCATTTTACTAAGCCTTTTGAATTTCATTGAATTTCGTTGATTGACCGTACCATAGCCCAGTCATCTCTCTCTCTTTGGTTTGTACTAACCCTATAATAGGGTCACTTGGTTCCTAGAGTTGACTTGCCTCTAAGAGGCACAACCATTTTTGAAAGTAACTCTTCTGAGTATATTACAGGAAACATCTACACCTAGGTAATCAAATATTTGGTGGTAAGACTTAAGTAATCAAATTGTTGGTAATCAAGTATGTGGTAAATAATTTGAATTAAGTAGTTAAGACTTGTCCTATCAGACAAAATTGTTGGTAATCAAATATGTGTTGGTAAAGATCTTTAAGGGTGGTGGAACTCCTCGATTAAACTTGTGAGGAAAATTGTTTTGGAAAATAAGTGTCCTGACTATGGGACAACAACAAATATCTATTCAACAACATATGAGATATTATGGGCACTAGGTGGGAAAATAATTATAAACCTTCAATTACCAAGTACTATAGTGATGAGTGACTTAATGAAAACCATGCAAATTCCATCATTTAATAGGATATATTAGGACAAAGCCATCCTTGAGAGGTGGAGAATGGATTTCTAGAGTTTTCCACTAAACTTGAGGGATTTAGATGTTACAACATGATAGGGACATGGGACTAAGAAGCAGGGTAATTTTTAATAATTCTAATATTATACTTAAGTGCAGTATCCTAGGAGATTATTTTTTATTGAAAAAAACATGCATATAGATAGGTAGGCAAATATTGAATATGAAACATACAATTTACTATTGAAATGTATAAATTTTGGCGAATATTATGACAAAAAAACATATTTTGTGTAAATATAAGCGATATTAGAGACTAAAAATGACCAAATAGCGAATTTATTTTTTGAAAAAATCTCGAAAAATAGCCAATTGGAAAAAATTCGCCCTTAAAAATTACCTTGCTAAGAAGGTATATGATTAATGGGGAACACATGGGGTAGCATACACTCTTTTACATTAAGTCATCACAAGGTTTCTTTGTTAGGTTAGATCACCCTTTTGTTACAACAGGAATTGGTGCACATATGAGAATGTGAACACTTTGAAAAACAACTGCCTTGAATATAAGAGCAAGGTAAAAATGTTAGCCATACTGCATGACATCGATGATAACCTTCCGAAGATTATAGAAGCAGATGATTTAGACCTGGGATGGGGAGGAGTTTTAAAGAAGTTAAGAAAACATAAAGAAGAGGAAATAGTCCAGTTTGCATCAGGAACTTGGAATAAAACTAAGTAGAACTATGCCACTATTGATAAAGAAATCCTTGCAGCACTGATGACAAGCATTATTTTCCTGTTATAACTATACTGTTCAGCATATTTCTGGTAAAGCAAATAGCATTCCTGACTTTTTAACAAGAGAATATTTGACACAAAAATATCCTGTTAATTTTTAACAAGATATCCTGAAAGCAAGTGAGCCTGAAACAAGCAATCCTAGAGCACACGAGCCCCAAGAAAGCGAGCATAGAAGGTCAAAGTGGAATCCAGTGGGACCATAACCCACAAGTAAACATGGAAATATTTGCTTGGATCGGAGGAAAACATCAAATCTATAATATTAATGATAATATGAGTTGGTTGCATTATATGCAAACATGGAAACCTAGGTGGGAGTAAAAACATATTGAAGTATTAGATTCTAACTTATAGGGATCTGATGCTTTTATTAGACTAGTACTAGAACTCAGAAGAATGCCTATGGGATCCAATAGATTTACAACAACTTCCTGAGGAAATAAGTTGATGCAAGCAATTGGTTAAAAAACCTCTACCATGATCTTAACTTAATCACAAAAGAGGTCTCTACACATCACCCCAAGCTACAACTAGACCATCAATACTACTGTATTAACCGGATACGTTCTTTGAAAGCATGGCCACATCAAGATGCTAGTCTCCGATTTCCAAGTAATACCCACACTTATGAAAAATAAAAAAAATTATTGTGGGATTTCTTGAGAAAAGAAAATACAAAGAGAACATATTTTACCATGCTAAAGTTTGGACATCAAAGTACACATATACATGAGGATCCTCCATTTTACGGCCCTGATTGGATGAGAGACTAGTGGCATTCATTTGGCATCAAATTGACAACATTAGAACCAACTGTTATTTATAATCTAAAACAAGATATTGGAGAATCTCTCGAACAAGTCAAATATATTTTGCAGACAAAGATTACAGAGGATCAAATCCTTGAGTACTACATTCAAAAGAAAGTACAATGGCTTGTCAAAACCCACATAGATTTCCACATGCATCAGAATAGACACGTGGTCCTGAGGTCTATTTATTCAAAGGCATGGGATACTCAATCCAAAGTCTTTTGAGAATTATATGGTCCCCCATACTCTGATGATTTGTAAATATCTCAAAAGTATTTGGCTATTAGTGGGGTCTGTCCATTCAGACTATCATAATAAGATTCCGCTCGGCTAAGAGAGTGGGCCTGTCCTCTCTAAGTCTTAGGTAGAGAACCGGTTGAGGCCTTCAAGTTTGGTCTCTCTCTACTCTGTGTCTGAGTCTGAGAAAAGGTGTATGCTCTACAACTAGCCTTTGTCGTGTTAGATTGCAACAAAAACCTTGTCTCTCCTTAAGTCTAGCGTCTATTAGGAAAAGGAATACCAAGATTATGCTCTGTGGCTGGCCCTCGTGGTATAAGATCACTCCAGAAACCTGATACTTCCTTAAGTATAAATCTCGAGTCTGTATCTGTCTAAGGAATTATGCTTTGTCTGTATTTCAGTTTAGATTTTGAATAAGATTATACAAGTTTCACAACATTACATAAAATATTGTTTTTGAAGATTTGTGAACACTTATTAACCACCTCAAAGATATTAGTTTTGAAAGTCATAAAAACTTTTAGAAGTTTTCCATAATGGTTAGCTATTTTTATTTTATATTATTATTGCTAAATACAAATATCTTACTAAATGTGAGTGTAATTCAATTACCGAGGTGCTCAACCCAAACTGATGGGATGAGAGAGACTTTAGGGCCATGACGACAAAGATAGTTAGATGGTGTGATATGGGACTCAAGACCCAAAGGAGCAATAAAAGATAGCTCATAGTTACAGGAATTTTCACTCCTACGAAAGATAAAGTGATCCTCTTCATCATCACTTGAATGCCTACATTTTGAGAAAGGGAATGCGGTACAAGTCACCTTATAAAAGGCATTACACGCCACCTTTTAAGAGGCGCTATGACTTGCAGTCCTATCTAAACTTTTTTCCCATGGTGTGGGTAGAACCAATAGGTATTTGTCAGATCTGTCTTCCTCAAGAGAGAGGAGTTTAGGAAGGCTAGAGGAAAGTGAGACATCCAATAGGTCTACAAGAGTTTTATCAACTAGATGTCAAAAGACTAAAAGAAAATTCCATAAACGCATGGAATTTTTTCGCACTCAAGGGGGGTCATGTTCCTATGATGATGAGACAATAGGAGACATTGAGGTGCCCTTGAGGTACACACATTTAGTGAAACAATGGGTACCCAAGGATCTTCCTCAACCGAACAAAGATTTTTTGTAGACGAGAGTATATATTGAATCCCACCATTGTCATTACATGGTTTGGGGTTGTTTTGCATGGATGGCATAAAGGTTAGTTACGGAACATGTACAGAATTGATGGAGTATGTTGGACCCTGTTACAACTACAAAGATTGGATGTGCCTGGTCCAATATACACAAAGTATGCGTAGATATGGATTGTCAGCAAACTATTTATAGTTGAAAGACAAAGATCAAAATAAAGGAGCAACGTTGTACATTGACGAAAGGCCAAAGGCAACAATGAATATTGCGGGGTTTATAAACAGTACACAACCAGGGTCTACACTTAAGCAACCAAACTACAAATTTGAGGGGCCTGAAGAAAACCGTGTTTTTGCATGTGCCATTAAATAAATATCTACAGGGGAAGAGTTGATTATTAATTACAATTTGAATCAAGTAGATACAAAAACAATTACTATGGGAGTGTTACATACACTAGTACAAAATGAGAGATATGTGACAAAAAAAATGACCAAAATCCGTATATAAATGACCAATTTTGAGTTGGTGACCACTGGTAGCAAATTGGCGGTCATATATCACGCAACCAAAAATGTGGTCATATTTAGCTTGGTCATTTATAGCTTATCTTGTGGTCATATATTTGGTCGTATATTTGGTCATTAATTTGGTCATATATTTGGTCGTATATTTGGTCATTAATTTGGTCATATATTTGGTCATTAATTGTCAAATTTAATGACCAAATTTTTTACCACATTTTTTGTCACGTGATAAATGACCGCTAATTTGCTACCAGTGATCACCAACTCAAAAGTGGTCATTTATATGCATATTTTGGTCATTTTTTTGGTCACTTATCGATCATGTTGTACTGGTGGTCATTTATATGCACATTTTGGTCATTTTTTTAGTCATTTATCTCTTTTTAGTGGTTTTAGAATATAAATAGGGCACGGAGGAATCGAACCACCAACCTCCTTCCTATAATGCAGTTGCTCTACCATTGAGTTAGCACCCTTAAATAGAATTCCTTATGGATTGATATGAGAATAAAATTTCCAACAGTTAACACCATCTTGCCAAATTCTGGAAAAGGGTCACATACCTAGGTAAGCAACAAATATTACCCAATAGTCACCAAAAATGGTCATGTTAATGATAACCTTCTTTTGCCAAAATCTCTCAAATATCAAGAATGCAGTTGTATTGTCAAATGTTTCTCCGAGTGGTACCAAATCAAGAATCACAATTGTCTTTTCCTTATCTTGGGCATATGCATTTTCTCCCATTGTTTTTTCTTGATCTTGGGCATCTTCATTTGTTAGACTGCAACGACGACCTATGTCATATTCAAATGTAGATTAGCTTGGCCCTCTTGACCACAATGTATATCATGTGTGTCAAATATTTTTTGAGTGTAAATTCAACTGATATAATAAAAATAGATATGTTTTGAGGAAAGGAAAAGAAAAAAGAAAACAAAAATGAATTATTATATTCTCCAAATATATTGATTTTTAACCAAAACCTATAGAATGAATAAAAACTGATGCAAGTACTTAACCCATACCAAGAGCTTTTGGACTTTATCTTGAAGGGTGTAAGTTTTTGTGATAACAATTTACAAATAGTGTTTCAATGTAACATCCAAGTAAATGTAAGTAGCTCTACTGAGTTCATCTATTCCCTGTTGAGTTCATCTATTCCACCCAGAAAAAAACATGTGCAAACAAACTCACTAAAACAATTATAAGCACAAAGAACTTACAATTCATAAGCAACAATAATTGACAAAAGAGGACCATACAACATTCACTTTTTCTACAAATGTATGGGCTTCACATTGAGTATCGAGATTCCACTTTATTTACAATCTACATGAAAGGATTTCCAAACAAAAAAGTAATCCTTGCCATATTAAAAGTTAAAATAAACTATAGAATTTTTTTAACTAAAAAGTATAGCCACTTTTATAGTTCCAAGTTTTAACAAAGAATCAACGAAAGATAATTAAATACATAATAGCCTCTTCCTTACAATTTTTCATTGTAAGAAAATTAACTAAATATATAATAGCCTCTAACTTAAATTTTCTACCCCGAGAGAATATGAGAACTGGTTTTAGCCAACACCTAGGATGACTGTCAATGGGTCATCTATAGATACACTGCATATCTTGTAATGAGAGGAAGATTTGCTAAAATACAATAGCAAGAAAGTTCTAGTAAATATCGAAAAGTCCCGTGACAACAAGAAAAAGAAGCTAAAAAATGTTGTTCCAAAAAGACAGGCTACTGGAAAAACAGCAAGAGAGCCTGCCCATGCCCACCTCCTTCTAAGGGGAGAGAATAAACTGACGAAATTTCCTGGCTGCTCAAAACTAAGATCGATACCATAATATGTTGTTTATCACACCAACCATAAGATTCATCCATAACTACCCCACTCTTCTCTTCATCAACAATCCGAATGTTTTGGGGTTCTAGCTTCATTCTGAATCTCAAGCTAGATGAGACTGTATTTAATGTAGGGAATCCAACAACTTCAATGGGGCATGTACTGATATATGACATAGCAGTAACATGACCATTCTTAATTGAAACATATTCTAATCCATAATTAGTCGCAACATCCAAATCTAGGATGCCCTTGGCAGGGTTGAAATTAGCATTGTACTCCACTACAGAAGCCGAACTTGTAGGAATGCAACTCAAAAACTTTGAGAGGTTTTTAGAGTGTTTGGCATCTTCATTATGGAATGAAACGACCATTGCTTCTGATAAGATTAGTTCCAATTTATTCATCTGTGGCCCAAGCTCCAAAGAAGAAGTTCCTGAATTTTCTAGAACCTTTACAGGTATTGAGTCCTTACCTAAACATGTTGCTTGTGTTATTTTTCCTATAGCATTTTTCGATGTTGAGTTTTCACTTAAGATCAATTACTGAGACTTTGTCCATTATCAAAAACTGCCTTCAAAACCTGACTTGGTTTTGGGGGCCAAAACTTAGTGGAGGTGGGTCTCATAATCATCAGAGCCACAGAAATCCCTATGGCATAAAAAATATGCTCCTCACCTAGATACACAAGATCTAATATGATTTTCCAAGGACGTGAAAGGCTTGCACATATGGAACTTATCTTCTCAAAATAAAAATCTCATCCAACAACATAGTGTCACGTCCCCATCAGGACCCTATCACTTTAACATTTTAAATGACTTAATATTGTTATGAAATCGTGGTGAGGAGCTCAAGGCCAAGGCCCCGCCATCAGTTTATTGATGCATATGGTTTGCGTGCTAGCCAGGCACATTGGAACTTCAACATCATGTAATATGCATATCAATAAAAATACCCACAACTAGCTATGTAATGCAACAAAGAGATGGGGGCATGATTTCACAAGGAATTTGGAGGGAAAACATTCAAACCCTTGAGCCAATCAGTTCAAGCCAAGTGTTAATGAGAGAACCCATCATACCCTCAACTACCCATGTTGACTTTTGTACCCAACCATTGATTTCTCCCAAGAGTTGGTTGGGGTAGTTAATGCCTTGGGAATGGAGAGGTATGGCTGTCCAAATTCGGGTATGGGAAAGCCACCCTTCATGGAAAATCATGTTTTTCTCCTTGGGCAAGAAAAGAGCCACAAAATTTCTCTCTAAGCCATTATGCAACCATCGGCCTTGCTCTTCCACGCAGCTCTAGCTGCCTGGGCGTTTTCCTCCTTGGGTTTTCTGTGTTCCCCTTCATCTTTTAGCTGGGAAGGGGCGTTTTTGTGTTGATAACTAGTGGGGAAGAGAACATAATGTTTTTGGGTCTTCCTAGAGGTCGTTTATGCCATTGGAAAGGATCATAACTAGTGGGAGGAATCGATTTTGCTTCTTGGGGGTTGAATTAGAAATTTCACAGTTCGTTTGGGTGAACCACGAGTTGGGAGAGCCAATGTGGTCCCTGTGTTGTGAGTACCTCGGTTGTAAATGTGTTAGGGTATGGGTAATGGGTAATCCATTGTTTTGGCTTGAGCTTGAGAGTAAGCATCCAGGGTTCAAGTGTAGCCTGATAAACCCAGTTGGACTGGCTTGGTTGATATGAAATGGTTAATGGGCTGTGCGTGAGCTTGAATGTCCCCTTTTCCTTGTAAGAATCATGCCCATCTCGGGGGTGGCCTTCGGACGGACTCAGTATAAGCTGTTGAAGAGCCTATGGTTGGGTGGAAAATTACAGCGACATAGCTAGTTGCTTGGGGCAATTGCAAAAATGGAGATAAGTGTTTTTATGTCTATGTATTTACTTCTGCAATGTTTAATTAATGATTATTTTGATATGTTGGATGAGCATGAATTGTGTGTGGATGTTGTTTTAATTCCGATGTGGATAATTGATTTGTTTTACATCTGCACACTCATATTTTAATTATATGAATCTAACGAATGGGATGAGATCATGTGAAAGCCCTGAATTTGGCATCATGTTCCCTACCTTACATTGGATAAATGGGTGGGTATGTGACACATAGTTTCCAGGAAATAGGGAATGGCAGGTCGACATCATTTTGGAACGAATCATGGAAGCAGTTCCCTAGTCTAATCACCTCCTTCCCTATGCGAGAAAAAATGTTGCAGCTTCAGGACAGGGGCATGGAACAAGTCCACAATTATTGAAGAGGAACCAAACACTGAATATAGACATTGGATCCATCCCACCCTTTGGTTGTGTCATCTTCCACAGGAGGAAATCACAGCAATATGGGAAGAACTAGAATATTGGGCCATCAAAACACAAGATCTCCCGGATAAGCTAATATGAGGTTATTTCTGAAGGGCACATATACTGTAAAAAAAGCATGTAGCTCGGCTACAGGACAACACAACCTCCTAATGGCATATATCTTGCATAAACTCTGGACTTTAAATCTCTGGCCAAAGATAACTTTGTTCCTTTGCTTAATGCTCAAAGGTAAAATTATCACATGAGATAACATGTTGAAGAAAGGATTTTAGGGTCCTTCTCTGTGTATGCTATGCAAGGAGAATCAAGAAAACATTAGGGACCTTTTAGATGCTTATCTCTCTGCCTTAATTTTTTGGGACAAATCAACAACTCTTTTTCGAAGAACTGATCAAGTTCATGGAAATATTGCTCTAACAATCACAAAATAGCATGACAATCCTTTTCAGAACCCCATTCTCAATCATCTATGGAAAGCTTTTCCTCGTTTCATGGTCTGGTTTGTTTGGAAAGAACGAAACAAGCAAATTTTTGAAGACAAGCAAAGATCAATTACTGAGACTTGGTCCATTATCAAAAACTACCTTCATGAATCACTCCAATGAAATCATCGACTTCTCAATATTTCTAGATGAATGAACAGGATCAGGCAATCTTCAACACATGGAAACTCCTAGTCCTCAAAGGCTCTGAAGCTGAAACGGGTGCTAGACCTCACATTCCAAGACCCACTATATGGCACCCCCCTTCCCCAGGATTTTTGAAGCTTAATTTCGACGAGGCCTCCAAAGACAACCCAGGTTGTGTTGGATTTGGAGGAGTTTTTTGCCAAGGAAACGGATCCATCCTTCATCTCTTTGGGGGATATATTGGCAAGAACACTAATAACGAAGTTGATATGGAAGGCCTTATAAGGGGACTTCTCGTAGCTCATAGAGAGGGCTATACCAAAATCATAATTGAGGGGGACTCCCAGAAGAAAAAGCAAATTCAAGCACTAGAGGTTGAGTGCAATATGCTTCAACCTCTGGTTTCAAATCTGGTTGGGGGTTCGCAATCCACTGCTGGTTTTGCTTGGAGCCCTAGTCTAAGAGGAGCCACTTTCAATTAGGCTTTGGATGCAATTGGTGGCTCCTTCCTTCTCAGCACCTCCCTTCATTTCTCCAAATTGAAGGTACCTACACTTGCTCTTGTGGAAATCAGGAATCAACCCTTCTTAGCATTTTTAGTTGTGGAGGTGACTTATAGTGATTATGTGTGTAACCTACAGATTTAAACTATTCCTTTATGCTCTTTGATATTGGGTTGGTGTGGAGTTTCAATTAAGTCTTGGTGCAGGATGAGGGTGCTAAAGAAGGAAATTGGGAGTCATTTTTTTTTGTTTTCTTGAGAATGGATAGCATGGGAAGTCATCCCTAGCAAGGGAATTTCCCATTCTGTGAAATCCTTGACATCCATAATGTCTTATGAAGGAAAGAGGACCTTATAACAGATAACAGGACCTACATTTTCCTCGTTACAAGAAAAATTCATGCTCAACAAAAAATTCACAATAATGGTTATGATGTTTTAACGAAGACCCTGCTATAGCAAAATATGTAAATTCAAGCCTTCGAGGCCGAGTGCAATATGCTTCATCATTTGGTTTCAAATCTTGCTAGGGGCTCATAGTCCAATGCCTATGATTACATAATGTCAATGGGTCTAGTTCCTGGGTATTTTCAAGAAGAGGAGACTATTCATCAGCTCCCAGAAGATATGGGCATGGTTTATATGAATCAGGATTCCCAGCCTTCACCTGTGGAACAAGAGGAAGCTCACAGCTACCATGTTTTTCAGTAATCTCATGTTAAATAATGCTAAGCAAAATAGGTATGTTTTTAGGTGACCCTTCCAAGCTTTATAGTTTATACTAATAAAAACTTTTGGACATCCTCTGCGAAGGATAGCAATGCTTTTTTGTAGTCAATTTCCAAGTTTTTGGGCAAACTCTGAATCATAGACTGTGGGATAGTCCTACTCTTTTTACATTATTATGTTGACCAGCAAGGCTGTAGCAACTTTCTAATACAAAAATGAACTGTTTTCATTTTGATATTAAAAAAAGAAGAAATTGTAGAGATCTTTCAAGCAGTTTTTTCATATATTTGCTACATTGCTGCTTGGGCAATTTTCCCACCCTGGATCAAGAAAAACTAGCTTTGTGCCTTTGCTGGTAAATTTTCTCCAAATATCTAGAATTTATGATCCTCTGAATTGTGTCTTGATATTGTTTTGCATTTGAAAACATATTTTTTTATATGTTATAGTTTACTTGAGGTCCAAGAAATCATTTTTTTATGCATACATTAATGCTCTGATTTAAATTATTCGTCCAAGATGCCTATAATAAGATGCACTCTCTTCAAACTCCTACATAAAACAAGTTATTTCATAGATGTGAAATATGACGGCAAAGACACAAGAATATCTGCAAAGCTAATCAACTCTCTCATAACCAGCCAATACTTACATAAATAGAAAAGTATAATAAAATTGTCACAAAGAAATAAGGATTATTATGTGCACATGCAACAACAGTTCACTTTCGTGGCATAGATCAAGCTTGATTGATTTTATATTTTCATTGAGAGATTTTGTTTCTTTTACCACATGAGGGCCTCACATTGCAACGTATTTAAGACTTACACGTATATGACTTTTAGGTGCTCCACCAAAGAAAGATGAAAATAGCTCTGCATTCACGGTTGCACTCATAAGAATTAACTTGACGTCTAGGTGCCAAGGAAGAATATCTTTCAAAACAATCAGAAGAAAATATGCAATCCAAATCAATAGTCACACACATGCTTTCAATGCATTTCTAGCAATATCAATTTATAACAATGTACAAATAAGTTATAGTAGTGAAAACATCATTACCTTTGTTCATGCCACGCTCATGAATTTCATCCACAATTACATGGGTTACACCTTTTAATTCCCTATCCACTAGTGATCTTTTGAGAAAATACTTGTTGTACAGTAAAGCAAGCGTGTGTTTTCCTCTCTCATGCCCTCTTTGCGAACTTTGTAACCAACCTAACATGTTTGTTGATATAGTCAAAAAATAGTGCATGATGGAATAAATCAACCAAACTTATCAAAAGAGCTAAATACAAAATCATTCAAGAACATTGTTTGACATTTTGACAACATAAAAGCATGGCAAAAGAGTTGTTCAAACAACATAAACTCACTGATTCATCCAATTGTTCCCCTCTTTCTGCAACAACCCTTTCTGCAACTTCCATAGCAGATATATGCATAGGTTGAGTGCAAATAATATTGCACATTGCCCCACGGCCATACACTATTTCAAACTCTAATATGTATTGAGGAAGTTGTGTTGTTTTCCCACAGCCATGCTCCCCAGATACAACGATAACCTGAGAAATCTACCCAACATACTATAATTTTTTTTAGCTTCTGCATAAACTATGCAAAAGAAGTACAACAAGTGAATCAGATATTTGAAAATATCAGCATTCATAAATTCAGATGAACAATAAAAGAGATAAAATCTCAGCTATCAAGTTCATCAAACCAAGCACAACTAGTCTGATCAAGAAATCAAATGTTGAAAACAAGAAAAAGTGTAAATCAACCAGATGTAGATTCTGTTTATCAGAAAAATAAGTTCAATTTTATATTGTGATTATCATTTAAAGTCCTTTTTTCTCGAATACATGCCAATAACAGTGAAATTTATCATGGTAGAAACCTTCAGTTACACAAGCAGCTTGTACACTTGCTACAACTCACATAAGGTTGAACTTGCTAGCTGGGTAAGTTTAGTGCTCCCTGTCACTCAGACAATGGAGGTGTTACAAACATGTTTTGAATAGACCATGAAAAATTTCTTCAAAATTACTTGCACATAGTTGTATGTGTATGGAAAAAAATTGGAACAAGTAGATAAGACTCATGAGGAAAAACCGACACTGCATAAGGAAAGAAAATGATTGACCAATTATGCAAAAGAGTACAGATATTTGATGCTTGCTAGCATGGAAAAATTAATGGTCCTTAAAGAACTTGCTTCCCATTCCACAACGACCCTGCCATTACACAAGTGGCCTCTAGGCTCTTTACAACTCCCGTGAGATTTGAACAGGCTAACCTGCTATAATTAATGCTCCTACCTACTCATGAATCAGGACTATAGTCAAATTGTTCACTTTACCATAGTCTAAAACTATATTTTGAGTAGACATTGAGACAATGATCATACTTCCGCAAAATTAGTTCTAGTAGCTTCACACCTATTTGAAAAAAAGATATAACAAGAATACTGGGGACAAAGTGCCAAAGTAGATGGAAAGAAAACGATTAATGAATTACTTGCATGAATAACTAATGCTTCAAAGAGTTCATAACATGACATACGATAAGCAATTTGTAAGAGGTTATGAAAGTTGTTCCCATTTGGTCCACATGACATATGATAACTTAGAGGGTTCCATGATAGTTGGATTCTATATATGGACTCTCCCTTTGGAACTTGGCAAGTTGGAATGGAGTTTGAAAATAACCTGAATAACAGAATAATTTGACTAATAGTAACAGTAGTCTTGATGCATTTATGAGGGTTTTAGTATGACCAGGGTTTGATAATGTATGATCTCGAGTCATGGTTGTGTATTTTGCATGTGAAATGGTGATGCTTTATGGATGCAACTCATGATAGGGATTTGCATGTGGCATGAAATAATGATTTGTGAGTGGAACCATATCTTATGTGAACATATTATGCATGCGACTCATAAGAGGTGTATTTTTCTTGTGCATCATAAATTATAGGTATTGTCTCGGCCACATCTTCTACAATTTATACTTATTGTATATTATGAACTTGCATGGAATTCCCACTCCTATATGGACAATTCTTGAGCAGGTGGTCTTCTCCTCATACCCAACATTGAATGGGTTCCCCTAGCTTGTTTTCCACAAACCTTGCTACCTTAACCTCTCCATGAGTTGACCTCACAGTTTCAGTGCTAGTAGTTTTGGATCCAGCTTATCTTCACGTGGTTACAAATCTATCCATTGATCCATCAGTCAGATAACCAGAAGCAGATACGAAGATAAGGGAAAATAGGATACGGCTGGGACCTGTAGAGCTAGGTAGCATCATAGATAAACTAGAAACAAGGAGAAAGTTTCATCCGTTTCTTCGACTTATCCACCACCCCACTAAATAACCCTTACAAATAGACCCCAGTAAGCATCCGAGTCGGTCCGACGAGTTAACAGCAAAGTATGTTGTGTTCTTTCCTTCGCTATGGGTTTATGGCTCTACCTACGCTCTACTAGGATCTGGATCTTCCTATCTAGCCAAAATATATGAGACTTTCACCAATGCTAGTAAATCGACGGGATTTTTGGTTCCGAATCAACTGCTGCTACGTTAGCTGCGTCCTCAGCTCCCTATTCCTTACCCCTTTCTACTTAAGATTTTTTTAGTTTCGTCAACTTAAAGTGGTGTATCAATAGGATTAATAGCTTCAATCGTTGCTGTTTAGACTATGTGTTTATACTATGCAATTAAGAGTTTTCGGTATCGATCTGCTTTTGCCTCTACCAACAAATATTTAAAGCGCTTAGGAAACTCAATCTAATGTGTATTTATCTGTACCCACATATGCTTCCGTCTATGTTCTCCGTGCTTTAGGAAGGTGTTAGGCACGTCCTATTAAGTGAGGAGGTGTACAAAGATATACCCATTCGAGCCTAAGATTGGGAACCTTTAGAGAATATTTGGTATATCGAGTAAAACCAGTAAGTGAAATCGTGCGTGAATTTACTACTTATACGACCTGGAACTATGATTATAATGTAAATTGTGAATTATTATGCTTTGGGGAAAGTGCCTTGCTTGAGCAAGATAAAGAGTTGGTCGGGTGGTATCTGCATAAGTTGTTTCGTCCCAGGTTTTAACGTAGGTCAATGTACGCAAAGAGAAATCCATATGTTTACCTCCCTCTTAAGGTACTCATAGGATAGGCTCAATCCCCATGACACTTGAGAATACAATGACTGACCTTAGGTGTTTCCAATTTATGATATCTAAAACCTTCTAACATACTATGTTCTACGCCTCTGATTGCTATGATTTGGTTCCCGGGTCCGTTGAATTTTATATGCATCTTAATTTGTACATGCATATAGATTTGAATCTTCAACCTCAAAATCTTCTATGATATCTTCTTCTAGAGAAGCCCCTACATACGTTGCCCCTATTTATGGTTTGGATCCAGATATGAAACTGGAATGGACTATGCCTTCACCTATGCTACTGGCTTTCGAACTTAAGGATCTTTGTCTGGGTCTATAAATGAATTAGGAATAGGCTCTTACTTTGGTCATGGACCTGGATATTCTATGGGTAACTCTGGAATGGGTTGTTCAATGGTTTATGGTTAAACCCAGGAAACCAGATCTAGATCTAGAGGTTATGGCTTTCCAATGAATTATTCATTTACCCCTGATATCTTTATTGCAGCTTCCCTTTCATTTATAGAGCCAACATCCGTTTATTAAGTAGATATAGTAGCAGTAGCAGCTGTAGCTTCACCGATTGTACCTATTGATGATGTCAGAACCAACAGAGAAAGCATACACACATATTAGGCATACAAACCTAGTTGCTGACCCATAGCCTGTCAGTCCACCTCTTGCACTATTATACCTCTAGCATCTATAAAGAAACTATAAATCATCTCTTTAACAGGCCTATACATAGTAGTAATTTAATTTGGAATCCTTGCCTTAACCTCGTCTCTTATCCTCAACCTTTTGGATAAATAGGTGCATCTACTCCCATGCTCCTATATGGTGGGTGATGTTGATCCAAATAAGCAAATAAGCCAAGATATAATCCCATAGAATCCGGCTTCAATTAATCTATTTTAGTTCTCTATCTATAGGTAGAAGCCCAGTTAAACATCAAGTTAGTCAAGCAAATTTAAAGTTAAAAATAAATTTATAGAGCACTACTAACTAATAGCTAATAGAGCAAGACTATCAATCACTTAGAGGAAATATCAGATGTTCATTCTCTTACCGAAGTAAATCTATTTCAATAAATCTCTTTTTTAGAGGAGCTCTGTAGCTCAACGCTTTTAATTCAGTGCTTTTCATTCATGTCAAAGTAAACACAACAAATAGGATAATAATAATAAAATCGTAGTTCATATACATATAATTATTGTTCACCCAATGGATGTAACACAAAATATCACTGTCAACAACCTCAAATAAGATATCAATTATACACAACTCCATTTTCAATATCTAAATAGATTTTAATACAACACACCATTAACTAATTATACCAGGCTCTGGTGATAATTTTGGCTATTATTCGTTTTAGAGGTGCAACCATTTATAACTGATGTAAATGATATACTTATAAAAGAAAAATAACAAACAAAACCAGTACAACTAGAATACAAGGTGCATCTAGAACCTACATATATTTCTGACATCCTTTGTAAAATTTATGACTGCGTTCCCTTAGTGCCTCTACAGTTTCTTGTAATACTTGTAGCCGCATTAAAATTCAACAAACAATGTCATGGTGTAGATATACAACTGAAATCTATTACAAAACATGAAACAATAGAACATTGCCATGCCATTTTAGGAAGATGTTTTTAGAAGTGTACTATTATGATTCCAGAACATTGCAGAGTCACAGACTCTATATCTTAAAATGGATAAACCATAAAAACAATAAAAGTAAACTAGATGCATACAATGTCATAAGTTAAGGACATCTACAGGCTAGTCAACTTATATTCAAGTGGTATTGTTATACGACAAAGTACATACTCAAAACCTTGCTGACAAAACAACATCAATAACATTCAGTTTACCTCAAAATTTGATAATTGTGGGGTGGAAAATGACCATGGAATTGGGTATAGATAGATCCCATCTCTCATCCATTTAAAATAATTAACACCCAAGCGGATTATAATACTATATACAATAGTTACCTAAGAAGCCAAAATACATAGCATTTCTGAAACAGAAAGTGGCCTATTTTGAAATCTTACGGAGAAGGGCAATTGGTAGTCGAATTTTATTAATAGATATCCACAACATTAAATTAATACAATAACCAAACTTGGGTTAAGAAATACATTCAAAGATGATTATATTCCAGCTATGTTACAAGAAACAGGTTCAGTCACCCAGTGTGGGAAACATAAAATCTCATGTTTCCAGATAATATATGTTTTAGGGTTTGTAAGGATATTTTAATATATTTTTAAGGATATTTTAAATGTATTGCATTAGGAAATACATTCAAAGATGATTATATTCCAGCTATGTTACAAGAAACAGGTTCAGTCACTCGGTGTGGGAAACACAAAATCTCATGTTTCTAGATAAGATGTGTTTTAGGGTTTTTAAGGATATTTTTAATATATTTGCAAGAATTTAAACTTGGGCTCTTAAGACATCATGAGGGCTTTGGCCTTTCAATTTTATGCGAGGGAATGATATTATGTCACGATCTCATACTGGGATGCCTGTAGCTAGAAACTGACTTTCAGAATCTACATAAACACCAGAAGGAGAGCCCCAAGACAGGCAAAAATGAAGAAGGCGTGTCTGAGTGAGTTGGAGAGGTTGCAGAAACCTAAAAAGAAGGTCGGTCGGTGATTAAAAGAGCCTGGATTGGTAGCATCATATATTATTGAAAGACTTATTTTTTATTTTCCTATTCCAATTTCCTGATGCATTCCATAGTTTTTCATCCCATTCTCTGTTGTGTGATGGGAAGAACCATACCTTTGGACATCTCCACCAACTATATAGTCACTTTATCAAGTTGATTCTACACCTGGGTTAATATAGAGGAAGGCTCCAGGCATCCTACTAACAATTTCAAGTGTACAACAATTTATAGTGCTTCCAGTAACTGAGATGCCATGATTTGGGGCTACCAAACACGCAGATCCACTAAAAATCCAGCTCCAGCATAGAGATCTAGATCGATACTACTTCTGCAGAATGAGAAGTACTAACTCAGTCCAAATTATTAAGGAAGGACCTAGAGACTATAAGCCCTAAGGTTTCCCACAAAAACACCTGAAACCCTGGCTTTAACGCCTCTACAGTCTAATCAATGTTTTCCCCGGTGACCGATCCCGTTACAATCCACCCAATTATAGCAAAGTGGTCAAATCCTTCTCAACAAGAGTTAAAATTTCAAGGGAAAAGAAAAGTACAGGAAGAACTCGAAGATCAAGCAAGAAAATTGAACTGCAAAAAGACAAAATCCGGGAGAGTGAGAGAGTGAAAAATACCTTGTCGATCTCAAACACATGTGTTCCAATCAAACCAACCTAAAGGCTTCATGTGTTTCATATGAGGCCTTTGTTCATTGCTAACGATAATCAGAATGCCAGTTTTGAACCTTAACATCCGACATGTTACCACAATTTAGTGAAATATTTATATATACTCCTCTCACTTGCAAAAGAGTTTTATTTGCCGCACTGTTTTTATTGCCTGTGTCCGAATTCCATAGATTTTCTTTTTATTATGGTTAACCCAGAATTCTAGGTAGAGTAAACGATTTTTATACTACTCTATACATTAAACCTTATTTTGGTTAAATCTTCTCAAAATTTAACATTAAAATTGATTTTTTTAAAAGAAAATGATCAATTTGTTTTCACTAAGCTTAACTATTTTATAGCCCTAAGGGTTAGCTCACACACACTCTTCTTGAGTCCTTCGGGATTAGGCCTTGTGCTAGGGAGGTGGAAATTCTAAAATATAAATAAAATTTGAAAAAAAAGGAGAAGAAATTGTCACATAAACTTAAGAAGACAAGTTTTGTATACATGTAGCTTAAAAGGGCTACAATTTCAACCATTCTTGGGGGATTTTTCAAGCATGAATTCGATAGACTCTAATAGAAATTTCGAAGGAATTCTTAAAATTTTAAATATTAGTGTTTACTATCTAAAAATATGGGTTCCTTGGGGCTTTTGAGGGCACTAAATCTATTTATGAATTCAGAATCATTATTTGAACAACACAAAATTTATATTTATTAACAAAACCCATCCAGAAGTGGAAATCATCATAGTTTTAGACTTATTCCTTTTGTATATATGGAATAAGTAGTTTATACAATTTTACATATAAAAAAGAAATTGAAATGTAAAGGTTTTGTGCTTCAAAGATTTAGTGTTAAAATGTATCTTAGTCTTAATCAATGTATGGACACATACATACATCCTCAAATTTATTAACTAGCAATTACATCTTTCAGGGAAAACAATGTCCTTAAAAAATTGTGATTATATGTAATATGTTTATTTTGAAGAAATAGCATGCTTGTACAAGGATCCATTGAAATTTAGTCATAAATGTTATGATTTATCTTATATAAGTATGATCGCAAATGATACACTCCATTCAATGTTATCTTCTTACTAAAATTGAACTCTGAGTGCCATCCATTCAATGTGATCTTCTTATTAAATTTGAGCTCTCAATGCAATCCATTGAGTGTGATGATATTCTTACTAAAGTTGAGCTCTTAATGCAATCCATTTAATGTGATCTTCTTACTAAAATTGAACTCTTATGCAACTCTCTCTCACACTATCACACATGTCCATGTATGCATTAACCATGTTAAACTTTTGAGAGCAAAGTCTCTACTTTGTTCAACTTTGATATCAAAATTAGCCAAGGTTCTTGGATTACTCCATTTCACATGTGAAATTATTAGGCAACAAAAATGGCCACAAAAAAGGCCATGATATTCTTCTAAATTTATGCTTACTAGAATCTTTAGAAGAGATAAACATTCATATAGAAAATCTAGGAGAATAACCTAAAAAGTATTAAGATGCCAAAATTAAAGTACAACTACCAAGTTTCATAAATATTAAAGGGAAATAAAATAAATCCATAACTCACACCTCTCATTATAACCAAAATAAATAGTTATGCCTTATGGTGCCTCCAACACAAAACCTCATCCCATGCAAGTGAGTGAAAATCAATCAGTTAAAATCAAGGATTAATATATCACACAGTTGATATGGTAGTTGATATGGTCAAACGACGATGGTTTTGTTCAAACAAATTATGAACTCAAATAAATGATCCCTTAGAAGATTCTCCTATCATCTAACACAATAGGTATCGGGATGGCCTCAAAGAAATGTTCCCTTAATTAGAAGACATGTATTGAAAAATAATCCAAGTTGTGTACTATTAGTGTTACAATTTACTAAATTTTAACACTGCTCAAATCCATCTGCACTGTTAAAATTTAGTAAATTGTACAAATTCATTATCAAAATTATAATTTTCCATTGCCGAAATGACACAACTAAAAATGATCACATAAATGACCAATTGTTATGTGGTCATTTTTAGTTTAGCTCTTATCTGTTGACCAAATTGGTCATTTATCTTGGTCATTTTTAGTTTAGTTCTTATCCAATGACCAAATTGGTCATTTATCTTGGTCATTTTTAGTCAGTTCACTTAAAATTTCTCAATTTTGGTCATTTATCCCTTGAAAAAACTGTGGTGACCAATTGTTTTGGTCACCTGGTCACTTATCTCTCATTTTGTACTAGTGATATAACAATTTACCCAACCTTTTATTAATGAATTTAACATCTTAAGGATTTTTCATTAGTTTATTTCGTTTAAGTTTTCCATATTTACTTCGCAGGCTAGTGATAAGGAAAAATCCCCACCAATAGATGGTCGGAGGAGTACATATTCCTCGAGGGAGCAAGTATACATCTTTGTAATAGTAAAAATATAATAAGAAAAAAGAGTTTTTTTGTGCATTGTTTTTTCATTAGTTTATTGGTTTGGTTTATATAATGTTATCTATATTTGGTGCAGAACGTTGATCGGGAAAACCACTCGAATGTTCATCAAACGATAGTAGCATCGAGGCAATAGGTAAACCTAATTGTAATTGTACAATTTAAATATGCCACAATGTTTTCTCATGATATTAATGTTTCAATGAATATTTTGGTTTCATTTAGGTAATTTTCTCTATGTTTTTATGCAGGCCGGTTTTGTAAGGGTCACAGTAGATCATACCATACCTGCCTCGATGCAATAGGTATACATCTTTCTAATAGTAAAAATATAATATGAAGAATACTTTTTTGTTGTTGTGTTTTTTCATGAATAGTTTCGGATTCGTTTAGGTGTTATTCTCTATGTTTTTTATTTAGGGTTCTGTAAGGTGAAGCTCCCAGCTATTAGCAGATCATGGCAAGTCACCTATGACCATTGATCCGATGAGTGGATCACGATCCTTGAGGTTGCAGGTATAATTTATTGGAATTGTACCAATATAATAGGTAGCATAATGTTTATTTTGTTATGTATTTTTCGTGTGTATACTGGTTTCGTTATGATAATGTTTTCTACTTCTTTTTTGCAGGGGTCGGATGATTGGGGAAAGTCCACAACTATGGATCAGATGAAACCATCGTCGAGGCATCAAGTAAACCTAGTTGTAATTTTAGGAATCTATCATGATAGATATGTTTTGTTAATATAATTTAAGGAATCTATCATGGTAAAACTCAATAGTGTTTTATATATTTTTGTTGTAGACCAGTGAATCGATGTAAGAAATGACATCGCAACAATATTCAATAGATCTTGAAGTGGCTAAGATGCTTAACGATCCCGACATAATTGGTGAAGCCACAAACCTATTTAAGATGATAGAAAAAATCTTGAATAAATATAGTGCGGAAATTGTTTCTCTTATAATCAAGGTTCCGCAGACAAGCTAGATTATAGCAAGGATTGAATTGTTGGAACGAAGATATGAAACCTTGCGAGTAAGTTGAGGAATCTTGAATCATAAAATAATTCATTTATAAATTTATAATTTTCTCTTTTATATGATAGTACTGAATGTATAAAATGTGGTTTGTATTTATAGAATTATCAGAGACCAAAAAAATAGAGGTCAAGGCGATGTTGGTCCCAGCTAGGCTCATGCAGAGACGTCGCATCATGAGCAAAGGACTCCACATGCATCGAATCCTTCTCCATTTTTGTCGACTGAACAGTCGGCAACACGTTCCGAAACACCACGGACCCCAGTTGTGAGCGCATCGGTCGCTAGTGACCGACGCACACCAAATCGTCCAGAATAAGGGGTCGACACTGAGACTCATAGTAATATTGATATTGCCAAAGCTGCATTTCTTAGATCTTCCCATGTCACTATCACAAGAATAGTCGAGGAAACATTTTTGGTGGACGAATATCTCGCCCCAATAAAGATAGAGAATATCCCAGGTAATTGATATACGTTGATCAAGTTAGTGTTTATAATTTCATTGTAATATACCTATAAAATGTTTTTTTTCAACTAATTATGATCATGCCATGATCCTTTTGCAGGAAATAAAGTTTTCTATAAACAAATGAATGACTTGTCCTTGGAGGTATTTGGGCCTACCATTCGAACAAGGTGGGATAGACAACCGAAAAATTTAAAATATGAGCTCACTAATCGGTTGGTTGGCCTGTTTGGCGACAAGTCCTTCAATCAAGCTAAGGTCCTAAAAAAGGTTGGACAACATATGAAGATTGTCCGAGACCAATATAGGGTCCACCTAGAAAAAAACCATAGGTATGAGTGCCCTCCAATGATTCGAGCAATGGAGTGGAAATCTCTAGTGGACGATAGAAAGGAGAGGGCTCAGAGAAAAGAAGGAAAGATAACACTAGTCATAGGGAGGTATGCAATACTTTTCGTAATGTAATTATAAACCTTATTATTATTGATTTCTATATCAAATTTGGAACATCTAACGTATTTCAACACTTGCATAGTATTTCAGACACATCAAAGGCCACAAAGGAAAGACTGGAAAAAATAGGTCAGCAAAAGCTTGGGCCTGGTGGTTATTCGAATTTGGTGGCACAAATTGTAAGTTTTGAAAACTCAATAATGCATACAAATAATTAATTGCAAATTATTTTCCATTTTATTGCACCTCAAAATGTTAATTAACGACGTTATGAAAATATGTAGGCCGACTGATTCAAAGAATTTCCCATTGAGGAGGACATGAAGCTTGGCTTCCAGCACGGCTTTGGAGCTGTTGTTGAACGCAGAAAAAGCTTGTCTGGGAAAACACAGGCTTCTGGTACTAATCCATCTGTTGCACATGTATATAGAATCTATATAGCTTAATAAAGATTTATTACTTGTGCAATCTATTTGTTATAAATAATCGACATAAAATATTGACTCTGTTTTGAGCAGGAAAGCAATGATCCCCTAATTAATGTCGAGGAGGGACCACAACAAATCAAAGATCACGCTTCACATCCTGGTAATGAATTTATTCATATGCTACAATTTTATGTATAGCATTGCAGATGGTGAACATCAATTGTAGTTCACCGTATTTCAATTGCAGAGCATGTAGAGGGTGACACTGTACAGGTTGAGCGTGGAGAAGAAAATGAACATGATGTGGCCACACCAGGTAAAAAACCCCTTTGTAATGTTTTTTAAATGAAATACTTGTCATTACAATAGAAAAATATAACGATGTAACATTTTCACATTGTTACAGTAAATACAAACCCCCTGCCGCAAAATCCACGTCTGGATCAAAACTCTAGGATGCAGACACCATGAGAAGTGCCTGATGAAGAACCAAGAACCGGAGGAGAAAATCCATAAGATGATCTTATTAGAGATTTTGTACTAAAGAGAAAAATAAGTGGCTGGAAAACTATTGTCTAATTATTTTTTATAATAATATGTCGTCCATGATTTTTGGCCTAATGAATGAATGAATGGTTTAATGGTTTAATGATTCAGTGTAGTAAACTGTTACCTTTATTGAATGTTAGCTTCTATTGAATGAATGTGTTCACTGAATGAATGAATGGTTTACTGAATGTTATCTTTTATTGAATGAATGTGTTGATTGAATGAAACAATGGTTTAATGAATGTTAGCCTTTATTGAATGAATGGTAGATGTTTGTTTATGATGAAATATGCATGAATTTGAATGTAATTTTTTTTTCAAGTACATGCATTGGGTATGGGGAATTGAGAGTGATGTGATGGGGGGGAGGGGGCATAAGAGCTTCCACCTTCACATGGTTGGCCCTGTTAAGTAGAGAATATTAAATTATTCTCGAAACAGAGAGGAGCTCAATGAATGGCTACAATGCTGGCTTTATACAACCCACTTGTGTGTCATCTAAATTTTGACAATTTCTTGGAGCTTGTTGTGATGTTTGGTTTCTCCTCATAACCAATTTCGAATTTCCACAACTTCAAAGGATGAGTAAATGATACACTAGAACCAATATCCTTCACATTCTCTTTAATTTCCTTGGAATCTCCTTGAGAATATTTGAATGAGATGTGTCTCAAATCCTTTAGATCATTTGCATCCTCTCCATTATGTCCAATCTTCCTGCAATAGACAAGATATTTCGTCTCTTTTTCTAGGGAGAATAATGTGGATAGTGAAGATTAAAGAGGATGAGAGGTTGTTTGTATCACTAACCCAAGGATAAGAAATTGTCTAGAGAGTTATAAGAAAACTGAAGGTCAATTCTATCAACGAGGTGGATGTAAGTTGATGTTGACATCAAGGGAAACTCCTATTTAATTGTTGTCATTTATCTTCCCATGTTCACATGAAGTCAACTGATATCAATCTTTATAGTTAAAAAATCATCGCATAGTGATAACTAAGGATTATTATGCATGCACCTCCTCACCTTATAAGAGCTTCCACCTTCACATGGTTGGCCCTGTTAAGTAGAGAATATTAAATTATTCTCGAAACAGAGAGGAGCTCAATGAATGGATACAATGTTGGCTTTATACAACCCACTTGTGTGTCATCTAAATTTTGACAATTTCTTGGAGCTTGTTGTGATGTTTGGATTCTCCTCATAACCAATTTCGAATTTCCACAACTTCAAAGGATGAGTAAATGATACACTAGAACCAATATCCTTCACATTCTCTTTAATTTCCTTGGAATCTCCTTGAGAATATTTGAATGAGATGTGTCTCAAATCCTTTAGATCATTTGCATCCTCTCCATTATGTCCAATCTTCCTGCAATAGAGAAGATATTTCGTCTCTTTTTCTAGGGAGAATAATGTGGACAGTGAAGATTAAAGAGGATGAGAGGTTGTTTGTATCACTAACCCAAGGATAAGAAATTGTCTAGAGAGTTATAAGAAAACTGAAGGTCAATTCTATCAACGAGGTGGATGTAAGTTGATGTTGACATCAAGGGAAACTCCTATTTAATTGTTGTCATTTATCTTCCCATGTTCACATGAAGTCAACTGATATCAATCTTTATAGTTAAAAAATCATCGCATAGTGATAACTAAGGATTATTATGCATGCACCTCCTCACCTTATAATATCATTTGGGTCAAGGCGTAGAGACAACCATAAATTATCAAATGTGTACGCAAAGAATAAGAGACAATTATAAGTAAGTCTTATATTAAATTTACCATATTATAAGTCTTTAATTGGAACTATCATCTGAGATTTGACACGTTGGATTGTTGTGATATTCTTATCACTCCTTACCAATGTGATTGTAAGGCTTCTGTGATGGTGAAGCCCATAATTTTAAGTCTTCTTCCTCATTCTCATGCCTTTTGGTAAGACAACAAGGAGGGCAGTGGCCCGCATCAACATCGAAAACAGTTTCGACATAGAGGTAGATAAGATCAACGCCTTGCACTATACATAAGATCATGCAGTTACAATATCTAGTTACAATGTCTTTCACTATACATAAGATCACGTAGATGCCCCAATATGGTTATTGCATAGTCTAAGTATTTTTTCTGTATAATGAAGTTTGGTCTAACACCGAAAAATACAACAAAATAGTTCTTATTTTAATGACTGTAAAATTAATGTTACATATTAATCAATTTAATGTGTTCAAATTCATTTTTATTTAAAATATACCATTTTATCATGTAGATATTAAGGAGTGCTCAATTGTTTAAGATTGTACAAATATGGATGAGCAATATTTGTTTCTTGTATTTTTTGGGGGAAAGGGATTAGTTAATTTATACTTGTCAATTGAAGAACAATTATTTAAATTTCCCTTCATCTTTGAAGGTCTCCAAGAACAAATTCCCTTCCAATAAAAATTAAGACCCACCCTTCAAATTTGATCACAACATAATAGTGTATTTTTTTTAAAATTACCATCTTTTTGTCGCATATCTGACTTCTTGATCTATGATATCCAACGTTCTTGCCATACCACCGACGGCTAAGCAAGTTGGATATCAGCCATTTGTACATGGCACGGCTGTCGGATATCCAACTTATTTCTCTATGATATCCGACGTTCTTGCGATACCACCGATGACTAAGAGCATCAGATATCAGCCATTTGTACATGGCACAGCCATCGGATATCCAACGGCTTGATCTATGATATCCGACATTATTTCCATACCATCGATGGCTCAAACCATTGGATATCATCCATTTTTACATGGAACGGCCGTCGGATATCTGCCTTCTTGCTCTATGATATCTGACATTCTTGCCATACCATTTACGGCTAAGAACATCGGATATCTACCATTTTTACATGGCACAACTATCAGATATCTGATGTCAACTGCTAAGATAACCGACTTGTTATTAAGTGCTAGGCGTCAGATATCCGACTTCGTATTAACGGCAAGGTGTCAGATATTCGACATCATATTATGGTCGGATATCCGACGGAGAGTCTTACCGCCAGATATCAACCAAATTTGGACTGACATTTAAACAAGATGAAGGTTGTCAGATGGTCAACAACAATATGTAGAAAATATGACATTCTTACCGTCGGATTTTGGGTTGAAAAAACCTAGTGCCACTATCGCCCAAGCATGGAAGGGAGAAATGATCAAGACGGTTGTTGAAAATAATTACCAGGTACCCAATCATAAAATCCCTCATCCATCACATGATTTTACGATGGTATTTATGCTTGAACCAAGTTGGCGATGACTAAAAAATGACGTCTAGGGTAACAAAAAAGGAAAAACCCCATACAGAGAGAAAACTCACCGATCTAGTAGGCATTCTACGTGGTAGAGTGTTCATGTTCGTGTTTGTGTTGCTCCTGGTGCCTGGTGTAGGTTTTCATGGGTGCCGAGTGTTTGTGTTTGTGGTGTTCCTTATTGGGTGCCTAGTGTATTGTGTTATCTCGCTCTGGTGCCTAGTTGGTATGCAACTCTAGTTCTAGTCGACGGGAGGTAGATTTTGTGGAGAAGGCGAGAAGAAGAGTTTGTGGAGGGGGTGATGGGAGGAAGAATTCATGGAGGAGGAAGAATTAGGTATAATTTTTTTGTTTTAATTTTTTATTTTGTTTTTGTTTTAATTAATAGTTTTTTGTTTTATTTTTTAATATTTAATAATAGTTGTTTTTTAAATTAAATTTTGTTTAATTTAATATGTAATATTAGGTTTATCTCAGTGGGTTACATGTTAGGGCTAGTTGCATGGGCTAGATGTATTATTGGGTGTAATACAAGTTAGGTTCATCTCTCATGTTACTAGGTGTGTTTCTTATATGTATGGGTTTGCATAACATTAAGTGCATGGGTAGGCACATAGGTTAGGATCATCATAATATTAGTTGTGTCCCTTATGTATTTTGCATTTTATGTACATGTGTTAAAATTGAATAAGTTAACTATTGGGTCATGTGCATGGGTTAGATGTTTATATAGTTACATAGGTTGCATGCATTGCTCAATTTTATTAGGTGCATTTCTCTAAGTGCATAGGTGTGTGGGTAGGTGAATTAGTGCATATCTTAGGTAAATGGGTTAACTATGAGGGTTACATGTGTGGGTTGTTAACTACATGGGTTATATTTTTGCATGGGTGCATATGACAAGTGCATTGCTTATTTTAGTTATGTTCTTAATATGGGTGTGTGTGTGGGTTATATGTGTCTCTTAGGATAACTAAATTCTCTTCTATCTATGTCTAGGTCCATCTCCATGTCCTAACATAATAAAATTCTAAACACTAATAAAAAATGCTATAAATGTGGCAACAACCTAACCCTTAGCCAATAAATTTCTAACATCATGAACGCATAATCTATCAGTATCCATGTATTATTTAGTTTAATATGTGAGTTTTGATGGAATCTGTGAATTCTTCTTGAGGTCTTATAGAAATTTGTGGGACATCGACAACATAGCTTTAGCATTGCTTAGGAATCTCTTAAGCTATGTGTATAAAATATATGTCAATGCCAAGATAAATTATACTGTGGGGGAATTCTATATGAGACTCAAAATCCCTCACACCTAGATTCCATCGAATGCTAAGAGAATGCCTAATATTAACGATTCAAGGGAGAATTGTTGCATCAACATGTCTACCATGATACTAGGTAATCATAGTCTCATTCCTTCTATAGTTTATTATGAAAAATTTTCCAATTTAAGGGTTGATAGGGAGTTGGATCATGTTTTAAGTAATAAAAGTACCTCATTTCTAAGCCCCATGGATGAAAAATCTAAGTATTTTTTATCCTCTCCCATGATCAATGAGAACCCCTTAAATAGGTGAAATAAGGTATGTCATGTCCAATTTTAACAAATATAGTAATCTATTGAATAGCCACTATTCATCTATAGGGAGTCAATAGGGTACAAAGAGTTTGTTGAATTAGATCCAAATCATCTATTCTAAAGGAAATAGATTAGGGGAAAGAGGGTGGTTTGGAATTGAATGACCTAATATCCATTTGGATCTAGAAGGTGGAGGAACATGTTTATGTCTACGGATGAAGAAAAAGCTAAGAAAGATGTTGGCTTGTAAATAACCTCTTATTAATGGAATGGATTAGGGTTTTTGTAACAAAAAAATATACATAGGTTAATTATGCTAAGTTAGACAAGTAGGCCCTAAAACAATGAAGGACCTCAACCTAGTAGACTATGAGGTGGAAGACGACCTATATTTGTAACTAGTCTTTATATCTCATTAGGAGGTAATTGAAATACGGAAAGTAAGAGACATTGAAAAAGTGATAAGAATGTTAACAATTGATAGCTTCAAGTAATTAAAAATGGTTTCAAAATAAATCCTCCAACCTTTTTAAAGAGAATTTTCTTGGCAAATTTTGAAGTCAGTGATTTATTCATAATCATCTTGAAAAACAAAGCAAATGATCTCATTTTGGACACATGAAGATGAAACAAATCACTTGGTGGTAGGAATTCAATGCAAGTAGGTCTCCTATTCTACTGTATAATATAACTATTTATGTCTTCTACTTATGTCTTCTTTTTAAAAACACACTATATGGAACTTGTGTTATTACTTCATGATTTAACTTTGCACTTCCATTTTGAAGTTGTCTCATTTCCTCTTAGTGTATGATTTTCATGGTCACATTCAAAATTCACTTAAATGCTCATACAACACGTTACACTAGAATGACCAATGATCAATAAATGAAATATGCCCTTGGTTGTTTTGCCTAGGTATGCTTAAGAGATGTTTCTTAAGAGACCTGTAACCAATGGCAATGCAATGCCATCTACATTTTCTAGAGGTTGATAACATTGCATCGGCATCGGTTACACAACACTTAAGCGATGAGTATTAAAATATATAATAATATAAATTTTAATGTGGGTGACTTGCTAGATGAGACTAAATGTTGCAAACTATTAGGAGGATTTTCTAGATGTCACTCATTTTTTTCTAGACTAACTTTCCATCATGATGTGTAGGTGGTACATTAAACTATTGCTATCATGCAGTGTCAAGATTATTCAACGGATAATCAACCCTTTGCAAAATTAGAGAGTAAATTACCATATTAAATATGACAATCATCTCTTTGCATATTCATGCTTGCTTGCATAAGAATTATTGTAACGTACACCTAGTTGACTTTATCAAAGGCATTTTAGAAGTCAACCTTAAGCACCACTACAAACATCTTGTCATATTTAATACAATGCAAACCCTCTTAGGATGTACCCACAACATCATGGATCTATCTAATGAAGATAAAACTAAATTGTTCCTTAGATATGAAGGAAGACAACATCCCTTTCAATTTGATAGCGATCACTTTTGCATTATTTTTGTAAATAAGTTGCATAATGAAATTGGTCTAAAGTCATCAAAGGAATTGGGGTTGTTCTTTTTTGGGATGGGTGTGATAAAAGTTGAGTTCAAGGAACCAAGCATGTTCCCAAATACCTTAGATTTTTCATATACTCCTAAAATTTCCTCTTATATTAGGTCATAGAATCCTAGGTATGACTTCGCTTTCCATCCACTATAACATGGAATTTTTTCTTTCTTAAAAGAAAAAGAACAACCTTGAATTCTTCCTTTTTGACTTTAGCCTTTAGAGATTCATTCATCATATGATAAAAAATCCTGGGAAAATTTATAACAACTTTCATTGAATCACCAATATTAGTATTATTGGGAGCCTTAAAAATATTTTGAAAATGACTCATGCCTGCTCCTATTTTACATGTGAAACATACTTTGAAGCAATTGGTGGTGAACTTTGTGTTACTTTTGCTTCATAGTTGTGCATCAAAATGACATCTTGTGCTAGTTTCACACATTAAAATGATGCTTGGGCATTGCATTAGTATCAAAATTTTCATGATGTTGCATTTTGATGAAAATTTAATTTGTGTCGCACTGCAATACTATTACAGAGAAAACTTCCTATGGCTTGAGGTAGACCACAATAGACAGCTGACTACCATAAAATAACTCAATTCCCAATACAATGCTATATAAATGACAATGCTAAGATAATGGAGAATATAGCCAACCTTGAACCTGACGTACGATGTAGATCCCCGTTGAAGCTTTCAATTTATGCACTTGGACCTGCAAATTAGTCTTGACAGCCAATACACAACAAGCGCATATAATATATGAAAGACATTAACATCTTCAATAACAATGGTCCATGATATCATAAGTAAATAAAACCCGATGTAATATAAACAACATTCACAACATTAATGGATGAGAATATGAGTATTTCTATTAATGAATAACAAGAAGTACAATGTGATACAACCTCTTGCCGTCAACCAATCTGAACCAAGAACTGGGTCTCTCCACTTGTGCCTCCACCACTTCAATCTTCGATACTATAGAAAACTCAAACTATGAAAAGGAGTTTGGGAGGTGAACATAAGAAGTTCACAACAACAAGGATCAATGAGTGTAGACTCAAGCCACGGAAAAAATCCACTAGAGTTCTCTTGCTTTTCTCTTTCTCCTCCCTTCCATATTCCATAAGAGCTCAATACATAACCTTCCAAAGGTAAGTGAAAGGACACATCGAGGCGTTTCGGGGAAAATGGAGGGCCAAAGGTCACCCTAAGACCGCTTTTTGGGAGTAAAAAGTAATTTTCTAGTGACTTTTACAATTTTACTTGGCACACGTGAGCTATAGTGGAATAGCTCGCATGTATGATAGCTAAAGTGGAACAACTAGCATACAGGAAGAAAAATAGGGAAAAAGTGTTTCTGAAGGATATAAAGTGAATCTGAGTCAATGAAATGGATCTTGAAAGGCCAAAGAGTGCTGATGCTCACAAGGTGGAAAATTACGCTGTAACAAATGCGCCCTAATGTGTTAGGTCAGAGAATGGTGCTACGATGGCCAAAATACATTATAAATCTCAGAAGTGGAGTGATGGAGACACAAGTGGAAGGAGTAGCTCACTAGTCATAATACAATAATATCTCTGAGTACATGTTGGTACAATACAACAATTTGATACAATGGAAATGAATAAGAAGTACATAGTGAATACATGTCATAAGTGATCATAGCCATGATCCCTCTACAGTAAGATATGGTTCCCTGTTGAAAAGGAAACAACTGGTGCAAACTGTAGGTACAAACTATTGATATTTGAGAGATGATATCTCAGATGTAAAGTCACGCTAATAAGTAGCATATTGAATGCCACGATCGCCTGGGTTCTTCTACACAAATCATCTACAGTGCAAGTCCCATCAAGTGAATAAAGGTGTTGAGGTTGAACTTGATGTGACATCATCTTATTACCAGTCAATAATGCATAACATTAATAGACGTGAGATAACCCACCAATAATGAAAATGCGCATCAAGGCACATAGTACAATCATCAGAGTGTGAATAGATGTGTTGAAGTCGAACATTAAGATGAATCCATCAATTAGGGGACATTGATGTATTCCCAAAACTGTCGATGGTGAGAGAACCTACCACTAATGACTGCAAGCCTCAAGGTACTCAACCGAACTCTAAGTCTCAAATTACGGAATAAATGAGTTGAGGTCAACAGAACGAAACTCGCTGGAAGGAGGGAATTAAGGCATCCCCCATCAACTAGCATGAGGTAACAACTACGCTGAAAGATTTGGAAGAACTCAGGTGAAACGGAATGACTCAATAAGGATGGCCGACATGCAATAGTCAAGAGATCTAAGGAGTGGCCCACTCTGGTTTCAGGACTTCCTTTGAACAAGAGCATGAGCAGATGGATGGACTCAGGCAACATAGACTCAAATGACTCGGTGATAATGACATTGTATGATGCAAGAGGCATCAACAATGGGCTCCATAAGGACTGGAAGCTTAACCAGCCGGTGGAGTAACAACTGAGAAACGAGTACAGATCCTAAGGTCCTACTATAGTCCCAACTCATAATGGATGGAGTGGAGTAAATGGTCTGTTCAAAGGAGACAAAACAATTGCCAACTAGAAGTAGTAACAATAATCCCGTCCGGATTTTTGGAATATTTGATTTTTTTGGTCTTTTACATATTTGGAAATCTTGAAAAAAAAAAGTTGCTTATAGTACAATAGGTGAGGGAACGACTGTCAAATAGCGAGCAAACTAGTTCCAAGCAGTGGAACATAGCTATGATCAATGCAAGGAAGCATGTGTAGGATGTGGATGCTCGAGGAGGTGTTCCCTCAAGGTTAAAGGGTCATCAAACTGTGAAAGGAAAATGAAATCTTTGCATGGCTTGACAGGGAAAGTGCTCAGGCACCAGGCTAACAATTGAGTAAATGGGAGCCAGAACAAGAATCAAGCAACAAGAAGGATGATGCAATGCAATCACAAATTGATAAAAATGGGGGGAGTCCTTATGGGAGATGGCCAACATAAGACAAAGTAGAGTATGAATCTTTATCGCAAATTCATGGCGTAACTACGAAGGACTCCAGATCTTAAGGACAAACAATGACATGGACGCCATAAGACAATGGGATTCTAACTAGGGCACCCATGTTCGGAAAGGCCCTATCGTCAAATAATGACACTTCTATAATAGTGTGAAAGTTCCATGTTGGTTAAGAAATAAGGTCAGACCTAGGGTTTGTGAAAATAGTCAAAAGGTCAAATGCATATTGCATGTGAAAATGACATCTAACCTATATGCCAAGTGTGAAATATACCTGTCGTAGGCGTGAAACGGTCGAAAAAATAAACTCTCGTCGAAGAAATTGGTGCAAAATGCTACTCCAAGACATTACATTAGTCCAAAACAGCTTAAAACGGTAAAAACTATAGACAAGTGGGTTTCCAAAACTATAAATCGTAATAAAAAATTACAATTTAAAATTCATTTTCACTTTTAACCCAATTTGGAGTTTTTGGTTTGTTTTCACCTTCAATTTCAGTCGCTGATTCTGGGAGCTATGGGCATCCGTTCGTCGAGCCGTCTGGAGTAGGTAAGCTATCTCATCCTCCTCTTTCATTTAAAAGTTTTTATTTCAATTTTTAGTGGTTAAAAATGTTTAATGGGGAATCCCTATTTGGTTATGGCGTTACCCGTGGGCTACAAGCATACGAGTAGCGGGTAAGGCCTTGTACCTGCAGTCAATGCCTTAAAAGTTTACCGTCTAGAGTAGGTAAGCTATCTCATCCTCCTCTTTCATTTAAAAGTTTTTATTTCAATTTTTAGTGGTTAAAAATGTTTAATGGGGAAGCCCTATTTGGTTACAGCGTTACCCGCGGGCTACAAGCATACGAGTAGCGTGTAAGGCCTAGTACCTGCAGTCAATGCATGCGTTGACCACAGGTACCCGCCTCTGTGAGCTAATTAGCTCGTGGGTATGGCCGTAAGGTTGGTTTTTTTAAATAAAAAAAAAAAAACTGTTAATTTCTCTTCATCCAGGATGGTTCTAGAATGGAGAGAAAGGGAGCATGACATTTTGGATGAGGCCGTCCGCAATTATTTTCCTACACAACAAGAATTACAAGCATGTGGGATTTTCAAATTTTGGAGCATAGGGGGTTTGAGAGCCCAAAAAATATTGCTCCGTCGCTTGATAGACTACGGGGACATAGATGCACAAAATTTCAACCTCGACAGTCAAATACTCTCCTTGGAGGTAGACGACATTTACTTTATTATTGGATTATCCCTTCGAGGTGAAGTGGCAAGTCTTCGATCTCGTACTGTGGATGGTGGGATCACCATACCTGACTACATAGAGGAGTACTATCTTCCCAAAACTCAGAAGGTGGGGATTTAGGTACCCATTGGATCCATAATCAGTCTGAGCATGAAGATTATAGTGGATACCCTTGTCAAGATTACAGGTTCGGTAGCTCTACACCAGGCTTCAAGGCCGGTGATGTTCTATGCCTCACAGTGCATGCGGCCCATGGTATATGACTAGTGCACAACATTACTAGGGTCTATGAAGAATCAGTTAATGGATACGGTAGTATACTATGCAGCTTATTCTTTGAGAGGGTTCCGGGGCTCAGTCTGAGGGTTGAAGTCCTTCCTCATAGTCTCCGTGACCCAGCCCTAACCCGGTGGGTAGAGGTCTTGACACAACAGGGAGGTGGCCGAAAGGAATCACCGTAATTAGTTGAGTTCTTCAACTGGTGGGACCGACAGTTCATAGACATTGACGACTACCCCTATGTAGCGATAGACTTTCGTGGTGATCGTGACATGCCACTTCCACTAGGGGCATCATTTGGAGACATCGGTAAGTGACTCTTTTTATGTTTTTGTGTATTCAATTTTTTGCTATTTTTTATTATATATGAAAATGAAAAAATATTTTTGGGGTAGTATCACCTATTAACATTCTCTTGTTTGCTCGCAGATCTAGGTCCGCGAAGACCAGATGGTTTCCCGAGACATTGTCAACGAGGCAGGGGTGGAGACGTAGTCGATACTGTGGCAGAGTGCACATTAGAAACTGTGTGGGTCAACTTGTCCCGCATGACCACCAGGGTACCTATGATCGAGGTAGTGCAGTTGCCAGAGGACATGCAGCACCATGTTGTAGGAGTACCGAGGCCCTGGGTGCAACTACTACAGTGGATAGCTAATGCAGTACACTATTACTATCAGACACATCTTGTCGAGGAAGCTAGGCCTCCTCGTGGGACTTAGATATCTCAGAGTCCCATATTTTTTGTATCGATATGTATATTTTTGAGAGCTACGGGCTCCATTTTTGTATTATGACACTACCATTTTGGACATGTTATTTATAAAAAACTATGGTTCTCCGGTTATACTATATGTGTATGTACAAATGTATGAATGTATGTTTATTTCTGTGCTTCACTATGAATGTGACAAATGCCAATCTAGGACATAGTTAGCATATGCATAAGATACATGATTAAAAATTCTCGGAACATGAATGTATGTAATGGAAACAAAATGTCGTTCCAAGAGTCTTACCCTTAAGAATCTCCATAGTAAAGTAGGGTCTCTTACACAGTACTAACCATTCAACTGAGACACAACCAGTTGTGAATGCAGGAGGACTTTTAAAAACTGGATACCATGTGAAATAGCATCGCGAAGTAGCTCAACTACAACACTGTACTCAGCCACATTTTTAGATGTAGGAACGAGACAAGCACCTCTTGAAGACACAACTAGGTGGTCAGGTGAATAAATAACCTAGGCAACAAAAGCAAGTTGCTGCATATGATGGCTAGCACCATCCATGAATCCTAAGAACATAGGAGATTCGGTTGACATTTGTCAATCAAACGAAAGCGAATCAGCAGGCCCAGAAAACCAAAAGAAATCTAAACTATGTACAGATGCAATTATACAATAGTATACAAAAGTATTATCTCGAACTAGAAGTTCAAGCGTAATACCACATGAGGTAGAGCCCATTTCTAGGCTCCTTCAAGACATTCCCTTCATAATCTTCCAATTCATAGGCTCCTTTTCTAGGACATGCCTCACGATGTAAGGACCATGCCACATGGGGTTAAACTTTCCTGCCCCCAAGGGTTCTTTAGCTTGGTCATATAAGAGGACCAAGTCACCTTTAGCATATTTTTGGGGACGACAGACCTATTGTACTGAACCTTGATATGAAATTTATTGGCATCTATAGCCATGGTGGCATCTCGATGTCGTTCGTCAAGCTACTCAAGGTGGATTAAATGTTGCTCAATACCCAACGTATCAGGCAACAGATCTATGGCTAGTTTTAACGAAGGGATTTCACATTCGATCGGTAAAATAAACTCCACATCGTGTACCAGCTGAAACAGTGAGAACCCAGTGGCAATCTTGACTGCGGTTTGATATGCCCACAAAGCAGGATATAACATAATATGCCAGTTGTTCTTGCTCTTTGGATGGTATGTTGGAGAATGGTCTTTAAAGACTTATTTACTCCTTCAACCTGACCATTCGCTTGGGGGTCGTAAGAAGATGAGTGTTCTTGATGAAACCCAAGCTTGAGTGACAAATTCTCCATCATCTTGTTCTAAAAGTGACGTCCATGGTCAGTGACAATCTCTTTCGAAATACCGAACCGAGTAATAATCTGATTGAATACGAAATGGGCAACTGTAGCACCATCAGCTTTTACGGTAGGCATGGCCTCAGCCCATTTGGAGAAGTAGTCCCCAACCACTATGATATGGTGATGCCCCCCAGCCGAAGCTGGGTTCCAATCCATGAAATTCACCCCCCACTTGGTGAAGGGATCGATGGTGACAATCGAATGAATGGGCACTGGATGCGAGCATATATTGCGAGAAAACACGTGGAAAGGGTGACATTTCTTTATAGTGTTCATACAATCCTTGAAAATGGAAGGACAAAAGTAACCAGCTTGCATAATGCGTTGGGCTGTTGCAAGCCTGGATAAGTGACCACTACATGCCCCGACATGGGAATCATTAAGCACACGCTCTACTTCATCGAGATTCAAACAACGACAGACAATAGAATCTTTTCCTGGACGATACAAAGAGTCACCGGCGATGGTATAAACTTTGGCATGATGTTTCACATGCCGTCGTTCGTCTCATGAATAGTGCGAAGGAAAATTCAAAGTTTGGAGATATAAAATGATATCCCCATACCAAGTGTCCTCATAGGAGATAAGGAATAAATGCTCATTCACAAAAGAATATTCTTGGATGATATCATCATCAAGTTGAGGAAGGTCCGATATGAGCTTAGCAAAAACCAAATATTTCACCGACTTTGCCAAAGCAAAATCGAGATCCAACTCATGAAGGATCACAATCCATTTATTGTAATCCCCCCCTATAAGCCTTCGTTATAGCGTGAACTGAAATGGATTGATATGAGCTATGACTGTGGTCTTCCTAAGCATGATATAGTATCGTAACCATTGGACTGCATATACAGTCACAAGTGCCAACTTTTCCACATGAGTATATCTCAACTTAGTGTCTACTATATTTCGTCTAAGCTAATAGATCACATGCTCCATGACCACATCATCAACCTGAACTAAGACCATGCCAATCATCTCTTGATACGTACCCACATAAAGTATAAAATCTCTTGCAAAGTCGGGTGGACTAAGTAGAAGGGTTGATACCAAAGCTTTCTTTAAAGCATCGAAAGACTGCTGGGATTGCTCATCCTAGATAAATGGTGTGTCTTTCTTCAATAAGCACACGAAACCTTTGGTAAGACTAGCATATTTCACTACAAAGTGACGTAGAAAAGTAGCTCTCCCTTGGAGGCTCTGAAGTTGAAACAAGTTACGCGAAGGAGGAAACCGAAGTATTGCCTCCACTTTGAGAGGATCGACTCTGATACCCTCTTTCGAAACTATGAAACCCAGAAGGCGACCTATCCTCACAGCGACGATGTAATTTTTGGGATTCAATCGAATCTTGTAGCATATACCTCATTCGAGAATCAAATGGAGATGCTTGGGGTGGTCCACTCTCTTGCGAGAATGGCCAGCAAGATCATCCAAGAAAACCTCCATTATACGTTTAAGGTCATGAAAGGCATAGGTCATAGCATACTGAAACGTAGCTCTAGCATTTTTAAGGCCAAAGGGCATTTTCCGGTACACAAATGTACCCCAAGGACAAAAGAAAGAAGTCTTATGTTGGTCCTCGGGTCTGATCTGAATCTAGTTATATCCTGAAAAGCCGTCGATGAATGAAAACATTCCACTTCCCGCACAAGCATACAAGATCTAATCAATGAATGGAGTGGGGAAATTGTCTTTTGGACATGCGCAATTCAGGTCTCCAAAATCAGAGCATACACAGATAGTTCCCTGCTTCTTATCAACATGAACGGGGTTTGATACCCATTCAGTAAGAGGAACTGGGTAGATGAAACCTGCCTTAAGCAGTTTCTCCACCTCTGTCCACATTGTCGAACCGGTTTAGCATGAGGATATGTTCTAATATCGTGTTCGATAATACTGGGGTCCATTCCTGGCATCTCCTCATATGACCAGGTGAAAGCTTCTCGAAGTTCTGTAAACAACTCAGTGTAAATGGAAACCTCCTCAGAAGAGAAATCATCACCAATGTAAACGTTCTCAATCCTTCCGGGAGTGCAAGAGATGTTGATCGGTATAGTCGGGGAAACATTAGCCATATTCACCTCCGCATAAATTCCATGTGAAAGCAGAGGAGCCATAGGGTGACCAAACATCTTGGAAATATTCATCCTAAACTCTTCTTGCTCAGCGATATCAAGGTTGGGAAGAAAATAAAAGCAATGATGCATGTCCTACCAAGGTGTCTGACTACCACACATGGCCTCGATAATAGCTTCATCTGAAGGTAAAGTACCATAAAGGAAATCGTGCAAACAAGACGAGTCAACTGCCCATTCCAGTAGCATAACGAGATCTTCCTCCTCTGTCCAAGAAGAGGGAAGATCCGGCTCTGCGGTGGCTTGTTGAATATCATGACATGCAATCTCAACAGCAGATAGTGGCATAGCCATTCCAGCATGCGCAATGTCTCCAGACACGGAATTCATGGATGGTAAGTTGCATGGATCATCAAAATACGAAGTCTAGAATGATACATTATTCAATGGAGGAGATGCATTATCGGAAATGGTTCCAATAAAATTAATGGGTGAAGGGAAATCATAAGATCCCATCAATGAGGGGTACAATTTGACACCCATGTTCCTAGTTTCCAGATGAGAATCTGTAACTGGGGGGACCACTGATCTCGTGGATGTTGTCGAATAAGGACTAAAGAAATCTAGCTGGTCGACTGTCACAATATTGCCTTTGTGAGGAAAGCAAATAATTATGAACACAGTGGACACAACTGCTTTCATAGTGCACATCCAATTCCTACCCAGGAGAAGGTTGTAGTCGATGGGCGCATCAACCACCTTGACTTCAATAGGCACGATTTTCCCGCACAAGCCAAAAACAAGGAAAGGGATAATCCCATGCGGCTTAAATGACCGACCGTCAAATGTAGTGAGCATGGTGTTAGACTTGGATAAGGGAGGAGAGCCAAGATCTTTCCAACAAGATAAAGACATCATTGATGCAGAAGCACCTTCGTCAACCACCGTTCTCTTGACAAAATTTTGAAGGCACTCCACATGGATTTGAAATTCCACGTGGTAAGGTAAGCGAGTTGGAACGTCAGTAGTATCAAACATGATAACACTAGGACTTACCCCATCTTGAACTCACAAAGCACTCAAAAGGGAATGCTTTGAGAAGGACATGCTTGTAAAACTTCAAGAACCAACATGGCACACGGAGTTTGACCCAAATCTTCTACAATAGAGTAGTTCTAGGTGGCTCGAGCATTGCGATTATGCATAGAGCGCTTGAGAACACCTTTCGGTATCTGCGGCATAGTAGAGGGCTTCTCAAATATGCAAGGAAGTATCAGGAGGAGGAGGAGGAGGCTCATTCCCCATATTCGGTTGTGGTGCACCATAATCATGTTGACAAGTAGCAACACTAACCTCTGATTGGACCATATTCACGCATCCATAGCCACTAGTATTAGAGGAAGACGTTGTAGTCTCATTAGGTTCATAACCAGTTGTTGTGAGAAAATCTACCTACGGATAGGTAGATATCTCCTTGGGATTAGAAAAGGTCCCTAGTTGCCTACCCAAGACAGAGATGAAACAAATAGACACTATAGTCCTCCTAGATCTAGTTCACACATCAGCTAACAAGCTATGGAAATACAAAGAAAGTAGATGGCATGCCTTACTTTGATGGTTGTGTTGCTGCTCCTAAGTTGCTATGGCTCCAGCCTTTGATTATGGACTTATGAACCTATTCACAAAGGAAAAAAAACACCTTCTCCAACGCAATATATGTATAAACAAAGATCTAACTATATAAATAGAGACAATTTCATGCATTCATCATTAAAGACATGAAAATGAGGGGAATAGGCTAAGTTATATTAATGATAGAAAATCCAAAAGAAGTTGATTACAATGTTATACCTTGATGTCCAAAGTAGTAGCACCTCCTTCCAAGCTCTCCAACATCACCCTTGCAAGACTCATAGGATCATAGGTTTAGTGTTTCCAAGATCACCCCCCCTAGCTCATGGATGGCTCTCTTTAAGTAGGATTTGGGAGGCCAACCACTAAGAGGAGATTATGGATCTAAGTGAATAATATGTGGATCAAAGATCTAAATCATTCCAAGGAGGGAAAGTGAGATGGAATTCAAAGGGGTACCTTATCCCAAGAAAATGTCCATGACATCCAAGATCCAAAATAAAAGGGATAAGCCTAAACCAAAACTACCGCTCCCCTATAAATAAGCAAAGCGCGGTAGTACTTCTCCCCCATAGGCATGCAGAACGCGGTAGTTTGACACTACCGCTCCCCCGTAGGCATGCAAGGCGCGGTAGTTCTAGAAGGCTTAATTTTTGGAGGTGGTTAATGTGGGTTTCGACCCCTTTCTTGTAGGATTTTCTTCCAAGTGTGAATAGGGAAGGTACCAACATTAGAATGAAGGGTCCTAACACCCTTAGGAGGCATAAGCATTATGTTTTCCATGGTTGTAAAACATGTATATTCCCACTTACACATGGTGTGGCAATTTGAGGTATAACAAATGCCCCCTAAAGTGTGAGGTTAGAAGGAATCTGATGGCCGACTCACATTACAAATAATAAGTCTGCAAGGATATCTGAAGGAGAGTTGGAGAAGAGCTGCAAGCAAATATCGACAATATGTCTAACGAACTTGAGGCGGGCATACCCATGCTCAAAACAACTGACTGAAAGCATGGCTGCCGACCAATACATTGCAGATCCATGATAATATTGACTTAACACTGACTGTAGACAAATCATGGCTACAAGACTACAAGCGTAGATCCATTAAAAGACAATGACACAGCCACGACCAATACAAGAGTGGATCTGTGTGACAGTACATCAATGAGGTCACCAACATAATATATATGTGGGAACCTACTAAAAAAATCTCCATCGCAACCTGGATGTGCTAACAAGACTTCAGAACTATCCAGGGTCTTCTACTCGATCCCAAATTGATACGAATCTAACCATGTGATTACAAGGTGTTGAAGTCGAACATGGTAGAAACCACTTGATTACCGGTCAATGATTGAAACCGTTAACAAGTGCGAGGGAAATCACCAATGATGAAAATGACTCCCAAGGTATCATACTACATCTCGACGAAATGTGATTAGATGAGTTGATGTCGAACATCCGCGAGATCATTTGATCAGAGGTCAATGATGAAAACCTACTGTCGAATACAAGGAAACCTGCCATTGAGGCATGCAGGTACCAAGGTACTAAGGTTGGTTTCTAAGACTAATTCCTGGATAATGAGTTGAAGTCGACAGGAATAGACTCGTTGAAGGAGGGCCATAATGGATCCCACATCATCGACACGAAATCGACATAGGAAAGTGATATGAAGTAATGAATCAGATGAGTATGGACTGACACAGGGATGTAAAGGCTAACAATATTGCAGAGTATGACTAAGGTAAACTTCCCTTGAACATGAATGGCACGACAAATAATGACTCGACAACATTGACTCAACGAGGCAGAGACCAAGACATAATGCAACGATGACTGAGGCATTCTTCAGATGATTTGAAGGAGTGGAACAACTCATAGAATTGGCATGACTCAGAGATAAGTAGATTACCCAACTGTATGACGAGACGCAAAAAGGTGCCATGTTCAAGGGCGACAAAAGCTGCCATGAAGCTTTCTAAAAGAAACTTAACTTAGTCCCCCCCAACCTCCATCATGTTTGATGAGTACCTCTTTGTTTTTTAACGAGCTTGAGGAGGATAATAGATGCTCGGTATAGCTCATCCTTTGGACGAGTCCAATTCCACATGTTTTATGAACCTGAGAAAGGAGGGGTTCGGTCCCAAAAGGGTCCTTCGATGTTTGATTTTACGAGTCCAAGGAAGGAAAACTCGGCAGTTTTTCATGTTTAGAGAGTCTGAAAAGAACTAAAGAAAACTCCAACGGTCCTTTTTCGTAAAGTTAGACTCATCACCTGAAAAAGGGTAAAACCACATGGGAGAGGACTCTTCCAGTCGTGATTGGCTAGAGTATACCTTTCTCGTAAATAGTCTAGACGGGCCGAAAAAGAGATAACCTATCATCGAATATACGACATTTCAAATACTTTTACAAGTGTGAAAGAGTCAAGATCACTTGGCAATCTTTTCAATTTTAGGGAGTCTGAAAAGAGCTTAACTATGGACTCCATGTACAACTTTGTCATGGTTGATGACCAAGTACGACAAAGGAAAAGTAAACTCGGCACAGTTCCTTTTCCATAAATAGTCTAGCGAGGCCAGATAAAGTGATAAACCTATACTCGTTAGACACACCTTTTTACTCCAATTGTTTAACGAGCATGATAATGGTATCAAAAGCACTCGAAATCTTTTTCATGTTTGGATCCAGAGCACGAAAAAGGAAAAAGTAAGCTCAAACCACTTTTCATGTTTTAACCAGAGCACGAAAAAAGTGAAAAGTAAGCTCAAAAACCATCTTACTGTTTTTAACAAGCTCGAAGATAGGTTGGAAGAATGCTCATGATGTTTGCTTCATTTTTTAACGAGATTGTAACAGAAAATGAACTATGCTCAGGATAATTTTCATGGTTTAATGAGCTCGAAACCTAAAAAGGAAAGTATGCTCGAAAATGTTCCCAATGGTGAACTTCTTCCCATCATGAAATCCAAAGGTTGGTACGTGCCCCCAGCATGATTGCTAGAAGTAAGTGACTTAGCTCCAACGTGGTGTGGAGAGGCGATCGAGTTGACTTCAACGTAACTTCCATAGGTTGAAGACATGCCCCCAAGCTTCGTTTCATTCTCCTAAAGTATAGGCGGGTGAAAAGAAGGTTCAGGTACTAAGTCTACGAGGAGACTCGACTCAAAGGGAAAGGATATGTTTCATTTTTTAATGAGCTTGACACAGGAGTAGAACTTTGCTCAGAATACTGGTTTCATTTTTTAATGAGCTTGAAGCCAATGGTAAACTCTGCTCATAGTTAAGGCCCATTGATGGGTTCCTTCCCAACATGATGACCAGAGGTTGGTAAATGCCCCCAGCATGATTGCTAATGGATAAACATGCCCCCAAGCTTCGTTTCGTCTGACTACTCTTCTTCCTTACCCAAAAATCCTGGATACTAATCCAAATGTGTTCACCGGGGGGGTAGGGAGAAACAAGATCAAGTGACTCAGGCAGATGAAATGAAGGTTCAAATCCTAACTCTAGCGAGAGACTCGAACAAAGGGAAAGGAGATATATTTCATTTTTACACAAGCTTGAAATAGATAATAACAATGCTTGAAAGGGTTCTTTTTATTTTTTAATGAGCTTAAGACAGAAATAAATTATGCTCGAAGGTAGTTTCATTTTTACACAAGCTTGAAACTGAACGTAAACTATGCTTGGGATTGGTTTCATTTTTACACAAGATCGAAACCAATGGTAAACTGTGCTTGAGGATCGGTTTCATTTTTTAACGAGCTTGAAACAAAGAATAAACTATGCTCGTAATGATGGCTGGTTTCATTTGTACACAAGCTTAAAACCAAAAGTAAACTATGCTTGAAATGATGGTTGGTTTCATTTTTACACAAGCGTAAAACCAAATGTAAACTATGCTTGAGAAAATGGTTTCATTTTTTAACAATCTTGACACTGGAATAGAACTTTGCTCCAAGCATCCCCCCCCCTAGGGGGAAGAAACTACTAAAACATGTGGAACATTCAGAAAAGTCTGGTAACTAGGAGTCATGTGATGAGTGGGCGTCAAAAAGGAAAGCTGATTGACGGTCACAACATTCCCATGATGGGGAAAATACATCACTCGGAAGAGTGAGGACACCATAACCTTCATTGCATAGACGTAATTGCGTCCAAGGAGTAGATTAAAATCTAAGGGACCTTGGATGACCATGACATCAATACAAACAGTTTTCCCTCCCAAAGTGATAGGTAAATGAGGAAGGGACCCTAAAGGTCCAGTAGGCCTTCTATTGAAAGCCAGTATTTGGTCAGTGACAGGCACAAGCCGAGGAGAACCTAAGGCTTGCCAAGCAGTTGAGGATAGAATAATAACAAAAGCTCCTTCATCAACTATCGTACGAAAAAATTCTTTATCAGAAACTCCTACAGATATTTGAAAAGGAACGCTCGAAGGAAGACGAGATTCTGTCAGACGATTCCAATCAAAGGAAATAACCTCAGTACTTGGAGGAGGTCTCGCAGAAACGGGAAAGGTTTCCCCTTGCCGAGGATATTTTGAACCGATAAGGAAAACATCAACGGTTTCCAATTCACTCTCGTTGGGAAGATAAGAATGAGACGAAGATTGTGTCGAGATGGTTACTTCAGTTTGGACTTTCTTCAATGAAAGAGCGGGATCGAGTGGATATGACCGCGACTCGATCACTTCACTCTCCGGAGGGAGAGTGGGATCAATTGTAGATGAAACTGAATTGATCACTTAGTCAACCAGCGGGGGGTCGAGGGACAACTTACTGTCGTTTGTTGGAAGCACCAGTTGAGAACTAGTAATATCTTCCAACCATCGTGAAGCTTCATCCATGCTTGGACAAAGGAAAGTACGATGCATACCCTTGAATATCAAACAGGGATATAGGACTTTACCCTTCCGACCCTTCACCAAGGCGTCACTAGTTGAGGGAGTGTCATCGACATGATGGTCAGAGGTCGACGATACAATTGCTTTGGGGTTTTTAGACCACACTTCTGACACATGGGAAAGGCTAGGGAAATCCTTGAGAAGGTGATCACCCTTGCAAAGTTTTCAGGGGAACTTGGGCTTACGAGGTGTTTTCGTAGAATGAGTTCCATTAGAGGCAACTAGTTTATGCTTGGTCTCTTCTTTATCCTTCTTCTTCTTAACTTTCCTTTTCTTCTTCTTCTTATCCACCTGATTACTAACACTATTGCTTTGGTCAGGCAAGGAAGAAGGAATAGAAGAAGATTCCTCCGACAAAGAAGGGGAAGGATTAGTTTGGGATTGACTCTCTCGTGGTGGAGAGTTAACATTTGAAACATTGGGCGCAATCGGAATTACCGGATTGAATAACTGTTAACACCTAAAAAGTGCTCACTAGCTCATTCCCTTACTCACATGACCCATTTGTCCACTTTTCCACCATCTGAGCCTCTGAAACCAACAAAAGGTCACCAAAAGACCTTGGTACACCCCTTTTTCCATTAAAAAAAGATTATTTTTCCAAGAAAATCATAAAAACCCTCAAAAAGGGTCCAAATTCCCAAAAATATTAAAAAGGGAATTAAAATATTATTTTTATTCAAAAAAGGAAAAAGGAGGGAAAATTACCTAAACCATGTTGGTCAATACCATTGGTTTCCACAAAACCACAAATGGTATTCCTCACCACCAAAACCTATAAAAAGGTGGTAGGGGCTCCTCATTTCACATCCTTCCATTATCTCATCCTTATGCTGCTGAAATCTCCCATGAGCACTTTTAGCCATTGAAGCAACCTTGGAGAAAGAGACCCATTGGAGTTTGGAGCTACTCATCTTGGGAGTTGCTCAACATCAACCTTCACCATTGGAGGTAATATCGCAAGCACTTGCTTGCCCCCCACTTTTCAATACAAAATTTATTTCTTATGTTTCTTGTTCTTGATTTTTGAAATATTTACATTATTTGCTTAGATTCTTGTTTAGATCCATGAAAAGTATTGTTTATTTAGTTTATTGCTTTTATTTCTATTGAAACTGCTACTACTAGTTAGTAGGTGCCCATAGCACTAAGCTTGGTTGCAAAACCGAGCCAACAGTTTTGGCGACTCCGCTTTGGTTTGAACTTTAGATCTCTAGCTTTGCCATTAAATCTTAGTTTTTATGAGTTTTTAACCATTAGATCCATAGATCTGCCATCTTAGACAGCAGATCCATTGCTGTTCTGAGGTTTGGCCCCAAAAAACAGCCCTAAATTTTAAATTTTCGAGTTCGTTTCTCGTTTTCCGTGCACGGTTTCCGCCTCGCGGCTTTTTGCCAGACAGTCGCGCGGTCCATCGCGACTTTTCTGCATTTTTCCGCGCGGTCCATCGCGGCCTTTTTCCAGACAGTCGCGCGGTCCATCGCGACTGTTCTGTGTTTTTTCGCGCTGTCCATCGCGACTGTGCGCCCAAAACCTGCGCGGTCCATCGCGACTGTGCGCCCAAAACCTGCGCGGTCCATCGCGACTGTGCGCCCAAAACCTGCGCGGTCCATCGCGACTGTGCGCCCAAAACCTGCGCGGTCCATCGCGACTGTGCGTCCAAAACCCGCGCGGTCCATCGCGACTGTTCGGCCAAAACCCGCGCGGCCCATCGCGGCTGTTCGTCCAAAACCCGCGCGGCTGAATTTTTTCATTCGGCCATCCCGATTTTGAAAAATATTTTTTACTGTACTTTCTGCCCATAGCACATTTTTTACAGTATCAAATTCTGCATATTTTCCAGATTTAGAAAATTTTTTTACTATTTAAAAGTGCATACATAGAAATCTTTTTAAAAATTTTCAAGAAAGTGAAAGAAAGATTCATTTTGCATTCTTTATCTAGATTCAAATTTTTTCCTGTTTACTTCTTTAGAATCTTGCCCTTAGCAAATTTTATTGAAACGAAGAAATCCATTTATTTCTTTTAGAAGTTTATTATTTGCTTTCAAAAATCCAAAAAATCCATTATTTTTTTCGAGTTATTTTTTGAAAAAGCAATTTAATTTCTTTTAGTGAAAAAAGTCTTAAATATTTGCTTATTATTTTTCGAAAAGTCCTTTATTTTTTGAAAAATTTCCCTTAAAGCATTTAATTTTTTCAAGTTCAGTTTACAACACCTCACGTGCACTCACACGATCACTTAATTGAACTAAGACTTAAAACTTACCCTAATTTGAACACACTCTTAACCCCACTTGGGGAACACAAAAAGAATTCTTGTAGCTAGGTAGTATTGGGGGGATAGGTGTTCCAATAACACCCCTCAGTTCATACATCTGAGACATAGAAGTTGTCCAATTAGGGAGCTAAAATCTCTTAGTACTTTTTGGCGCGGTCACAACCGGTTTGTGGGAAGGCCTCTCCCCTAGGAGGGTTGAAGTCGCGAGGATGGTTCCGGAAGCCTGAGTGGGATACCGAAACCCATTCAGTAACCGAAGGGCTACCATTCGCAGTTCTCGGGATATCCCTGTATTGGGATATTGCGATCAAAGGACCAAACGGCAGATTTACCTTTTCTCGACGCGTCATGAACGGAGTATCCTAGTAGCCTGTCTTTTTAGGATTGATTACCCGGTGTCCCTCCCGGTAGGGGGATATCTAGCCGTTGTCTCTACATTCATATTGTCTGACTTGGATTTCATCACCTTGCAGGGGATATCGTCTGTTTGAGTCACAATACTTTTAGATTAGGTGTTTGCATGATCTTTACCACCTTTTGAGTCTAGTTACACCTATTTTTTCTAGGAGCCGCTTGCATGTTGGTATTCTGACCGGTTGTTGCATTCCTCCACTTATTGTAGCACAGCTGCTAGAATAAGTGCATTTTTTGAGGATTGATTTTTTGGCCTGTGAGCCTTCTTTTTTCACTCCCCTTCTTGCACCCTTGGTTGCATTAGGGTTTTGAGTCTTTTACATATATATCACCACCTGATACTTAAAACAATTTTTTACATAAAAACCATATTCTCAACATTGAGAATTCTAGACGTTCTCGTCGTCTACAGGGCGAACTCCCAGAGTTTAGTCCACTTGGCTCTCCACGTCACAGACGCAGAGCATTATCCCTTGATTCGACACATCGTCGATCATCTAGACGGTCATCCGATTCTGACATACCCCACTTCACCTTTGATTTGGAGGTAGAATCCGAAAACCCCACAGAGTTACTACCTACCACAATTATGTCTGGAACACCAGAAGATCCACAATTTACATTAACCATAGGTCAGACATCCGCAGACCTTTCTGCGGGGATACCATCCATGACAACACCCACCCCCTTGGGTATGCCCAATATGGGTAACACTCCACATTTAGGAATGCCTACCACAGGACCACAACCTGTCATGGGCATGCCCAACATGGGGGTCATACCCCCTTCGGTTTCCACAAACCCTATCCCAGGAATCCCTAGTACGATTCCTAACCCAAGTGTCACTCATGTTGCACTTGGGAATGCTATCCCAGGAATCCCTAGTGCGATTCCTAACCCAAGTGTAACCCACGTTGCACTCGGTAGTAATATACCAGGAATCCCTAGTGCGATTCCTAACCCAAGTGTAACCCAAGTTGCACTTGGGAGTACTAACCCATATCAGGCCACACCTGTTGGAGGGCACATACCCGCCATACCTAGCATACCTATAGGAGCTACTGGACCCCTACACCATACCACAATGGCTAGGCCAATCCACGTTCCAATCGCCACATCCGCTAGTCTACCATACATGGCAAGTCTCAACTTGCCAGATTTAGCTAGGCTTACGAATGACCCCATTAGGCATGATCCTGCTTGGCCCCATATGCCCACTAAGCTTCCCTCTGACATCCCTAAGTTTGAGGGAAAGGCCGGAGAAGACCCCCAGAACCACATCATGTCCTTCCATTTATGGTGTTCCTCCAACTCCATAGTGGACGACTCTGTCCGCCTTCGTTTATTACAGCGCACCTTCACTGGCTCTGCAGCCAAATGGTATATCGAGCAACCCCATGGGACGCATTCCTCATTTACCTCCCTTGCCTCGACCTTCCTGCAGTTCTTTCAGCTACCAGTCCGCTATGATGCGGGCGTCGAAATCCTACTGTCTTGCAGACAGAACACGGCCACGCACATCACTGACCATATCCATGATTGGCGTCGGCGCCGAAGCCTATGCAAGATCAAATTAGACGACCGGATCTTTTTAGACTGGTTCCTTAAATCCCTCCTTCCCCTCATTGCGAAGGATGTAGCTTCTGAAAGACCCCAGTCTGAAGAGGAGGCCATCCTTAAGGCCCAACAGTTTGACCTTATCTATGCCCAGTCAGGTTACCTATACACCATCATACCTGACGCCCCACGAGGCGACTCTGCACGCGGTGACACACCGGGGGCATCACATGCCGCTGATGGCATTATTGGCCAAATTACACCGCAAGCAAAACCTTTCAGTATGGTGAGCACCATGCCCGCCCCAGACCTTTCTAGGGCTACATCCAGTTCCGGAGCGACAACTTCTTATGCTCCAATAAACCAGACCCATCATGTTCATGGACCCTCTTGTCCACAACATTGTTATGGCCAAGCGCCATCAGCATATGTACCTCCTACATACTATGCTCAACCTGCGGTACAAAACCCCATGCAGTTTCCACAACAGCCCATGCATTACCCACAACCGGTTGCACCGGCTAACCTCACACCTCCACCAGCGCAGGGGTACCAACATCCCCAACAGGCAACTGGACCACCTCCAGCTCCACCTGCATACTATCCACCGCAACCTGCTCCCGCACCTGCGGCTCCTCAGAATCCCCCCAATGCTCAAGGGCATGTGTACGCACAACAACAGCAGCCCCAATATCAAAATAACCAGCGCAACCAGGGTGGACAACCCAACCGCGGAAGAGGACGCAACCGTGGAAACAATCAAAACCGCAACCAAGCTCCACAACCTACCCAGCCCCCGCAAAACAATAACGCGGCGCCCGCTCATCAGAATCCTGATCGGCCACCTAAGCAACCTAAAAATGCTAATTTACGGACAAACCATCCTTGTTCCATTTGCAATGTCTATGGCCACTATACCCACGCTTGCCCACATCTCGAGCGAGCTCGACAACTATGGACAAATGACGCCCATCGTCAAGGGCAGGCGGCTCCTCAGCCACCACCCAACCCCCCACCACCTCCACAACAACCTCTGGTTCTCCAAAACCCCTTTCCAACACAAGGAGTGGTAAACACCCAGCCGTTAGCCCCCCAACAGGGCAACGTGCAACCACAACAAATAACTTACGCAGCTCCTGATCAACCCATGTTTGATTCAGGTACCCACCACTTATTGATGATGTCCACCGCTGACGTCAATGTCCAAACCCGTCGAAATCAATACGGACCGACTTCTGAAGCCCCCCCCGCCGAAAAGGATACCACTGCTAATCCCACTGATCAGACATTGCGTATACCTCAGGTTCCACTTGATGGCGCTTCTAAAGCACCTCGCTTCCCCCTTCGCCGAATCAACAACAACCCCAATGCACGAGCTGCATCCAATTACAACATCGTAGACGACTTAGCTCAATCTCCCGCAGCCATGTCTGCGTTAGAAGTCTTAAAAACCTGTCCTTCTCAGCGCAAGACTTTACTTTCCGCCATTGGGGCTATTGACCCAAATGATTCGAACTTGATGACCTTTGACTTAGACCAATCTGAACCACGGCTGCCTTCTACCATAGCAGTCCAAGTTTCCGTTTCTATTCGGAATCTTGTCATCCATCGATGTATCATCGACGAGGGTGCCTCCACATGCGTCATGTCCACCTTTGTTTGGCAAAAGTTGGGCTCCCCTGCTCTCCAGCAATCCACCACTGCATTGCGGGCCTACGACGGCCGGTCAGCTCAACCTCACGGTTTATTACCCAAGGTACCCGTCCAATTAGGTGGGAAGACCGTGCTCATCGACATAGAGGTCATTAACGCCCAACTAGACTATAACCTTTTACTTGGCCGCAGTTACATGTATGCCATGAAAGCGGTCGCCTCCTCCGTCTTCCGCACCATGATGTTCCCCCATGAGGGCCGCGTGGTCAAAATTGACCAGCTCACCTACTATGACCCCAACGCCCCTGCAGCACCGGAGAATGTTCTCCCCATGATTGAACAACCCGCTTCTAGTGCTGTTACCTCCTTTGTGTCTTCTGTGGCACCCGGACTGTATTCAAATACACCAATGACCTCTACATTCCAGGCCATTCCACCACCGTCACCGGAGACCCAAGTCGCAAACCTCTGTACTGTTTCGCAGAATACACAAACACCCGGCGGTCAACCACCATTGATCCCCAGTCACATCGGTGTTACACCCATCCACACCATCCCCTTCCTATTTCCTCCTTCGGGCGTAGTAAGCGCCCCGGTTATGGCTACCCTTAGCCTACCCGGGCTAACATTGGGATTACCCGTGTGGTATATTCCGCCTCCCGTTCGATTACCGACACCAGACGTCATCCTCCAACCGGTACAACCTATTGTTACCACAAATCAACCTCCCCCTGGCGTCGCGATCCCTTCGTCGGCAACGACACCTCCTCCTAACCTCAATATTCCTTCGTCGTCAATGAAACCTCCTCCGGGTCTCACGATTGCGTCGACGTCAAAGGATCCCCCTCTCCTTGCTAAGCCCACTGGGGGCAGAGGTCCACAACCCTACACTGCCATACCACCTCCTAAGGCAGCCAAACCTCCACCGGTGTTTCGAGCTCCCCCCAAATGTTCATTATGCGATGAAATTGGCCATCCAACTCATCAATGCCCACATTTACCGGCACTCCAAGAACATATGAATATGTTGGAGGATGACATCGGCATCCCAGTAGTCAAATTAGAGCCACCTCTACAGCCTCGCGACAAATCACTGCGCACTAACCATCCTTGTGCTATATGCAGTGTCTACGGCCACTACTCACACCATTGCCCTGATCTACCAGACTATAGAGCAGCGCTGTACGAATTAAACAATGCCGATTTAGAGATATCTCCTCCCCTCATCGAGGAGATTCACCCTCCACCATCATCCTCGTCAGAAGAAGTCAATACGATATATATGATTTCGACAACCTTCAAACCAGAACCCCTTGATTATTTAGTTCACGGTGTCGAGTCTGTCCTCCCTATTGAGTGCCAGATCCCAGCTTTACACATCGCCGTTGAGCTCCTACCAGATACTTCCCCGATCGAGCAACGTTTACTGCTCCTAGAGCAGGCCGATGAAGATCGGCGCACAGCCATTCAAAACATGGAAGCCGCTAAACAAAGATCGAAACTAAGTTACGACAAACGCGTCCACCCAAGAACCTTTTCGGAGGGAGACCTTGTCCTCGCTTACGATCAAGCTCATGATAAAACCGGAAAAGGGAAGTTCGTGTCTATGTGGCAAGGCCCATACATCATACACACCTGCCTCGGGCAGGGGGCATACATTCTGACCGACTCAGAAGGCAACACCTTACGCAACCCACGCAACGGGTTGTACCTTAAAAGATTTTACCCATAGAAAATCTCATGGACACCATCGTCCACTTTTTAGTATAGGCATACGTTTTTCGTTCACAAAAAATTTTCAAAAAACCTAAAATATTTGTTTTCCCTGCATGACCACAGATGGAGCCTCTTCCACTCTGCCATATCGGTTTCGCTGATGGTGCAAGCCGTTGGTCTCCCAATCTCGCCTCCGCAGCTTGGGTAATATACTCCCCTTCACATGAGTTAATTCACATCGATGGAGTATGTTTAGGTGCCGCCACCAACAATCAAGCTGAATACGATGCCGTGACCGGTCTCCTGGCCGCTGCTCTCCAGATGAGCATACGTCACCTCAACGTTTTCTTGGACTCACAGCTCCTAGTTTCCCAGCTCAACAATGATTACCAGGTACGCGATCCCTGTCTGTTCAGAAAATTCCTGCGCACTAAACAAATGGTTAGACAGTTTGAATCCATTACATTCACACATGTCCCAAGACACCTCAATAGTGTAGCGGATAATATGGCCAACAGTGTCCTCGACTGGCACACCAATCACATCATGTCATATCCATAAACAAACATGCACCCAGGTGCAAAACATGTGCCTCCACGGGCATATACAGAAAAAAACAATATTGCATCCACGTGCATAACATGTGCCTCCACGGGCATAAAACAAACCAAAATAATGCATCCATGTGCATAGCATGTGCCTCCACGGGCATATATAAATCTACAAACACACTGCATCCACGTGCATACACATCAAAATATCCAAAATATATATCCACATATATATACGAACCAAAAAGGTCTACATGTCATAAGTGCCCTCAGCACTCGATATACACAAAATACATCTGTCATACAAAAATGCTTCCCCATATGCTCATGAGCATTTGGGGGCAAGTACAATGACGTCTAATCATCAGGATCCTCCGGATCCTCAGGATCCTCCTCCGGCTCCTCCTCCGACTCCACTTCCGCTGGCCCAGCCGGGTCACGACGACCCCGAACTCGCCGCTCGGCTGGCCCTGCTGGGTCGTCCCTCAGACGTATCCTCCCCGGTGCCGGCTCTGCCGGAGCATCTCCTCCACCACCCCCGTGTCTCGCAGCAAGCACCGCTGCCCTCAACAACAGTGACTGCCACTCGGGCGGTGCACCGAGACATCCCTGCAAAATGTCCCGATCAAGGTCCCTCCAGCCATCCTCCGGAAGTCTAGCTACGATCCGGGCCAAAGTCCGTCGAACACCATCTATAGCATCGTCCTGAGGGCCAACCCCTCGCCCACGGGCTCCAAATCCTCCACCACGAGGAGGACGTACAGGTACTGGAGGACGCGCAACCACTATCGCCCGCCCCTGCCGAGCCACATAGTCAGGTGGTGGTACCGGACCAATATCTGCACAAAGCAAGTAGATACATCAGATACTATACAACAGACATCATCATGATCAAACATAATACATATGGTATAAACATCACATAGGACACAAAAACATACCGTCTAAGCTCCAGGCCTGTCCTGGGGCACGTGGCATCTCCGGGTCTCCCCGGTAGTCCATACCAGCGTATGGATAGTCCTCGATCACCAGTGGCATCTGCTCCCACTGCTGGAAAAAATCCTCTGTAAAGAAGCCACGGATACCACCGCCAGCACGAGGCATCATCTGCCCCCACCTCATCATACGAGGCTCGCTAGGTAGACCAGCACGAACCGGTACGCGTGGCCGTAGGGTCGGCACCCGCTCAAAGAAAAAACAACATAAAAATGAGGCGTAATAGAACTCACCTCCCTCTCTCACGGCCTTGTCCAGATCTCTCCGGACACCGGCCAAGAACATCTGAGCCCAAGCATAGTAAGTACCCCGTAGAACGGAGTCCACCATCACCGTCTGCCCCCCAGACATACGATGTGGTGCAGCAGCACCCAAAACCCTCAGAACGCAGGCACCAACGGCCCGCATATCCCACTCACGTAGGAACTTCAGACTGATAGAGCTGTTTACCAAAACAGCGTCATCCCCACAAAAGGTCTGTAAGAGGTCCTCCATATCCACGCCTGGAGGCAACCTCGGAGAGATATCACCCACCTCACCCAAGCGAGGCAAACCGGTCAAAAAATATACATCAGTGAGAGTAATCTCCAACCTCTCACCACCAATAATAAAGGCACCCTCTGCCGGCACCCACCACTGAACGAGCTTGTTCAGGAGTCTCCTCACTGAACGGATATAAGGTATCTGAGCGAACTTCAAGAGTCCGCTCATGGCTAAAGTCTGTCTCACCCCCCCATCATCCTCGATCCTCGCCACAATCTCGGCATCAATATCTCTCTCCCGCCATACGGACTGAGCCCTCCGCAACATCCTGCCAAGAAAACACAGAAAATTTTAGCCCCAGCATAAAAAATTTTAAAAAAAATCTCATCGCGACTTTTTCACAAAAAGCCGCGATGACCATCGCGGCTTTTCCACAAAAGCCGCGATGACCATCGCGGGTTCCATGAAAAAACCCGCGATGAACATCGCGAGTTTCGTCCAGACAGTCGCGATGAACATCGCGACTGTCACCCATGAACACGCGATGAACATCGCGGGTTCCGACCTCACAGTCGCGATGAACATCGCGACTGTGAGTCTAAAACCCGCGCGGTTCATCGCGGGTTCCGCCCCGGAACCCGCGCGGTTCCACGTTGGAGAGTCAACGTGGAGATTCGCGGCTTTCGGGGGCCCACCGGCAACTAAAAAAGACATAATTGACTAGGTTAAGGCGAATAGAGTTACCTGCAACTCGCTAAATCAAAAACCAACGGTGAAATCTCCCGGAGATCGAGAAATAGCTCTGACTGCTCTATCAAACTCGCACGTGACAATGACAAGTCATATTGGGCCCCACGTCCTATTTATAGAAATTCCACAAATTTCAAACAACCATTGCGGTGTCATACGAAGTCCATTTCTCAAACCGTTGGTACCGTTGGGATCAGCACAGCGAGAACTTCATAGAGGTTCCTTCCGTTTCCCGTTTTTTCCCGGGGTCCATTTATGACCATTTTTTAGCCCCTCTCGTGGCCTCGGTTTGCGTGCCACATCGGCCGTACTCCGTTTTCGAGGTGCCTTATATGGCCGGATTCAGTTTTCCGCGCCCTTGATGATGCTTGAGACCATTTCTCGCTCTCACCTTTAGATTTTCCGGGCATTTTTTCCCACGCCCCCTCGTCGCCTCGGTTTGCGTGCCACATCGGCCGTTCTCCGTTTTCGATGTGTCTTATATCGCCGGATTCAGTTTTCCGCGCCCCTGATGATGCTAGAGACCATTTCTCGCTCTCACCTTTAGATTTTCCGGGCATTTTTTCCCACGCCCCCTCGTCGCCTCGGTTTGCGTGCCACATCGGCCGTTCTCCGTTTTCGATGTGTCTTATATCGCCGGATTCAGTTTTCCGCGCCCCTGATGATGCTTGAGACCATTTCTCGCTCTCACCTTTAGATTTTCCGGGCATTTTTTCCCACGCCCCCTCGTCGCCTCGGTTTGCGTGCCACATCGGCCGTTCTCCGTTTTCGATATATCTTATGTCGCCGGATCCAGTTTTCCGCACAGATGACGATGCTTGAGACATTTTCTCATCCTCGTCAATCCATTTTTGTTCGGTATGATTTTACCCCTTTTTCGGGCCGAGCAACCCCTTTTACGAAAAAGGCACTTAGGGAGTTTCTGTTAAGCTCTTTTCTGACTCCTAAAACAATGAAAAGATCGCCGAGCAATCTTGCTTCCTTTCATGCTCGATAAACGTATCTGAAAGGGCGTCTACCTGGTATAAGTTTACCCCTTTTCCGGACCTCGTAGACTAATTACGAAAAAGGTATACTCTAGTCACATCGGCTAGAAGAGTTCTCCATCCGCATCATTTTATACTTTTTCGGGCCTCGGAGACTAAACTTACGAAAAAGAAACACCAACAGAGTCCACTTACTGTTTTCAGACTCTCTAAACATGAAAACAACCATGAGCATGCGCCGTCCTGGGCTCACAAAATCCACAGGACCGTACCATTTCAGAGCACACTTTTATCCCTTCTTAAAGCTCATTAAAACTATGAAGAAGGAAGAAGGGTGCCTCTTGGCGCCACGACAGATCATATCTGCTCGCTAACAGCTTCCCCTTTTGGTCGCCTTTGTTCAGAGTATTCTGCAGTATGTCACCCTGAAACTCCCTAGACAGCTACCATCAGCTGGTCCTCCCCCCCCCAGAGTCAATATATACCATTCAGTCAAAGATGATCCCTGCACCTACAAGTCAGTTCCCTACACTGCCAGGTCAACCATGTCATCATGCTCTGAACAAAGGAAGTTTGAGTCTACCCATTTTTTGACCCAGTTATTTCCCATCCCCACAAGTATGTCAGTCCTACCAGCAGTACTACATCACTTCCATTTACACCTCGCGCTCCTAGCAAGGAAACATCATTGCCTTGTTAGTTGCTGGTCTCCCTCTGTCGACGACAACCACATTTATTCCAGAGGATAGACCTAGAGGCCCCTGTGTCTTGGACTCATTACCATTTATGATGAGTGCCTACGAATCATTTCGAGAGGAATCCTTACTGCCTCTCCAAATGGTTGCTTCTCACATGCTCGACTTCAACACCTTGATCGCATCGTTGAGACTCGCACAGGGTATTGGTTCGTTCAGTTATTAGTCGAAGACCCCGGATACCACCTGACTCCTCCACATTTGAGAGTCTACCTATGGATACAACCAGTTAAATTTTTTCTATACATATCCGGGTTGCGTATGGCGACAGTATTTAGTGTACCCCAGTTTTCTACTCCCTCGAGTATACAGATACAAATACTTCTCAGAGATGGCTCACAGTCTTTGAGTCCCTACAGATGTTGGACACCTTCAGTTTCAGCAGTTCCACAGTTGATCCAGTGTATCAGTTATTGCGATCATTCATGATCATGAGTATATCCCACCATCATGTCCCCTCTGGACCATTATGATGTACCAGTATATTTCTTCACGTATTAGATCCCCCTTCTTGGGACTAATTGTTTTGTATATGCCTTGATACGAGCATGGGAATGCCCGCCTCGTCCTTTATCAGAGATTATACCTCATTCATATTGAGGCCATGTAATATTTTTTGTTTTTGCAGCTTCCAAGGGCCGTGGCTCCAGTCTCCAAACGGTCTCTTCTCTCCCCTAAAACCCAGAAAAAGGACAAAAGAACTATGATGTCTATCGGCCATACGATGAGCTCCTGCCCTCACACATCAGGGGGCAATCTGTTAACACCTAAAAAGTGCTCACTAGCTCATTCCCTTACTCACATGACCCATTTGTCCACTTTTCCACCATCTGAGCCTCTGAAACCAACAAAAGGTCACCAAAAGACCTTGGTACACCCCTTTTTCCATTAAAAAAAGATTATTTTTCCAAGAAAATCATAAAAACCCTCAAAAAGGGTCCAAATTCCCAAAAATATTAAAAAGGGAATTAAAATATTATTTTTATTCAAAAAAGGAAAAAGGAGGGAAAATTACCTAAACCATGTTGGTCAATACCATTGGTTTCCACAAAACCACAAATGGTATTCCTCACCACCAAAACCTATAAAAAGGTGGTAGGGGCTCCTCATTTCACATCCTTCCATTATCTCATCCTTATGCTGCTGAAATCTCCCATGAGCACTTTTAGCCATTGAAGCAACCTTGGAGAAAGAGACCCATTGGAGTTTGGAGCTACTCATCTTGGGAGTTGCTCAACATCAACCTTCACCATTGGAGGTAATATCGCAAGCACTTGCTTGCCCCCCACTTTTCAATACAAAATTTATTTCTTATGTTTCTTGTTCTTGATTTTTGAAATATTTACATTATTTGCTTAGATTCTTGTTTAGATCCATGAAAAGTATTGTTTATTTAGTTTATTGCTTTTATTTCTATTGAAACTGCTACTACTAGTTAGTAGGTGCCCATAGCACTAAGCTTGGTTGCAAAACCGAGCCAACAATAACCATACCGGTAATCCTATGGTTAATCCAGGAAGATTTAACGTGGCAATAAAGGGAGGACCAATATCTCCAACTGGAGGAAAAGTAAAAGGTACCCCTTGAAAATGGGTCTTCGGATTGGTAGTCCCAGAAGGAGCATGGGTACATGGAGGTGGATTCTCCATGGAACAAAACTAAGTGATGTGGACGAAGTCTTGTTAAAAAGAACTCAAAAACCCTCAGGCAACCGAGCATGCGAAATGGGAGCTAGGAAACGACAAGGCTCACAGGCCAAAAGAGTAAGCTCAATAAACTATACTGAGGCCGTTGCCACAGTAAGCGAGATGTACAACAAAACGGCCAGAATGCCAAGAAGCAGCCCTACAAAGAAAAATACCTTCTATAAGATAGCAAGCAAAACCTCCTAACTAAGAGCTGGAGACCTCAACAAGTTGTATCATTCGCAAGGTGATGAAATCCAAGTCGAATAATACAAAATGAGAGACCAATATGAGAAGGATATCCCTCTACCGAAAGGGATCCTGGGTAAAAGAGCCCTATTAGAAAAGTCACTAAGATACCTCGTTCATGACACGTTCGGAAAGGTTTTGGGCGCTTCTGCCTTATCACCCTTGCATTACTATGAATTACAAGGAAGATAATGATCAATGTTGCCTTAGGGCTAAGTGGAGTGTGGCATTCCACAAATTCCGTCCGGTTCTCAATATCGCGGCCGTTTAACCCCTGAAAGTTAAAAACAGTCAGGAGGTCCCTCCATAAACTGGCTGTGATTGTGTCAATAATTACTAGAGGATTTTAGTTCCCTAGAGGACATTAAATATGTCTCAGATGAAAAATGACAAGGGAAAATTATTTTGATGGCTATCCCCGGTGTCCTACCTAACTACCAAATTCTTTTGATTTCCTCAAGTGAGGTTAATGTTGGTTTAGTTAGGGAGATTAATTTTAGTGGTTGTATTACTCAATCACGTAAATGGACGTGAAACTTGGTGGTGTTGTGACGACCCAAACAATGCAAGTGAGAATGAATCGAAATGAGCCTTTCTCTTCGATGAACACTAGCTAAAGTAAGGAAGAATTCTTTCCGTTCCCAATATGCACAACCCAATGCACATGCAATTTTATTTCTTTTCAAAATGATAGAAAGAAGTAAAATATGCACCCAAGACTAACCCAAAGTAATGAAAAAGTTCTTCATATGAACACCAAACGTAATGATTCTAATCCATTTCCTATCTTTTCACACTTGAAAAAGACACATCCAAGCTACGGAAAGAAAGATTCTACAAATGCTTCCAATCAAATGCAAGACAAAGAGAAGAACCTAATAATATCGTCTAACTCAAATGCACATAAATATGAAACAAGCATTTCTTCTTCTCATGAATGTAAGAACAAGAATGTCAAATGATTAAATTAATTAAAGAAGAATGCTTATGTTTTCCAATTTAATGAATATAGCAAAAGAGTGACAAAATAAAGCTTTCCTTTGAACAAAAAAAATGGAAACAAGGGATCAATCTATTCCAACGACCAATAAATAGCTAAACATGCAAAGGAAACAAAGCGAAAAACCCAAGAGAATGACTTCAAAAAACAAGGATGTCCCAAGTTTTTCAAAGCCAATCTAATCAATCCAAATGATGCCAAACCAAACAAACCTTTGGAATATCACACTAAAGAGATTTCTAAAAAAAAATAAAAAATGAATCCAATCACAATCCGATGGCGAGAAGAAGTTTTAAAAACCAATGCAAGCTATTGGGGCTTGAAAAGAATGACAATTCTACCCAACAAGCAAACAAAGCACTAGTCTGACTCAAGAAACCAAACACATGCTTTGATCTTCAAAAAAATGCAAAGAGTTTCTAAAACAAGCTAAAAATGAATTGTATCAGTCCAAATTAGTCATGTAATGGTCACAAAATCACTGATCAAGAGACTCTAAATCAGAAAATTTGAAAACGTACACAAGGGATGAAGTTAACCCAAGGGGATTTCAACTTTCCAAGATAGAACCTAGTCTTCCAAACAAAGAAAAAGGGGCACAAATATTCCCAAATGAGGTTTGGAAGGGTTCAAAGTTATGTTATAGAGATCCTAAAGTGACTGGGAAGGTACACTTGACTCCTAGAACTAAAAAACGGCTCAGAGGACTCAAAATTGACCAAATGGCTTCAAAGATGCCAATGAAGGACTAGAGATAAAAATGTGGATGAAAAGGACTCAAAAGAGACTCAAATCTCTTCAAAAATGTGTAAAAAAGAAGCCAATGGACCATATGGAGGCACCCCAAGAGTTTGGGAGCAAAAAACCCAAGGGAACCCCTCCAAATAAGCTCACAAATGACCAAAAAATGACAGTGCCGCCCCCTAGAACACTATGGGGGAGCGGTAGTTTGACAGTACCGCGCCCTAGAAAACTGTGGAGGAGCTATAGTTTGGACAGTACCGCGCCCTAGAACACTGTGGGGGAGTGGTAGTCTCCTGTAGGATTAAAAAACTCAAAGTTTGGCCAAGATCTGAGCAAGGATAAGGTCCTAAGTTTAAAATGGTCCTCAATGATGATCAAATAGGATCTAAGGTGATGAGAAACAACACTTAGAAGAGGATTTGATGATCTAAACAAGCAAGCAAAGGTGAAACTAGGGAAGAAAGTTCCCCAGTATGGTCGCCAGTTTCTGTTGTGAGAAAATCTCCCTACGGATAGGTAGATATCTCCTTGGGATTAGAAAAGGTCCCTAGTTGCCTACCCAAGACAGAGATGAAACAAATAGACACTATAGTCCTCCTAGATCTAGTTCACACATCAGCTAACAAGCTATGGAAATACAAAGCAAGTAGATGGCATGCCTTGCTTTGATGGTTGTCTTGCTGCTCCAAAGTTGCTATAGCTCCAGCCTTTGATTATGGACTTATGAACCTGTTCACAAAGGAAAAACAACACCTTCTCCAATGCAATATATGTATAAAAAAATATCTAACTATATAAATAGAGACAATTTCATGCATTCATCATTAAAGACATGAAATTGAGAGGAATAGGCTAAGTTATATTAATGATAGAATAACCAAAAGAAGTTGATTACAATGTTATACCTTGATGTCCAAAGTAGTAGCACCTCCTTCCAAGCTCTCCAACATCACACTTGCAAGACTCATAGGATCATAGGTTTAGTGTTTCCAAGATCACCCCCCCTAGCTCATGGATGGCTCTCTTTAAGTAGGATTTGGGAGGCCAACCACTAAGAGGAGATTATGGATCTAAGTGAATAATATGTGGATCAAAGATCTAAATCATGCCAAGGAGGGAAAGTGAGATGGGATTCGAAGGGGTACCTCATCCCAATAAAATATCCATGAGATCCAAGATCCAAAATAAAAGGGATAAGCCTAAACCAAAACTACTGCTCCCCTATAAATAAGCAAAGTGCAGTAGTACCGCTCCCCCATAGGCATGCAAAACGCGGTAGTTTGACACTACCGCTCCCCCATAAGCATGCAGGGCATGGTAGTTCAAGAAGGCTTAATTTTTGGAGGTGGTTAATGTGGGTTTCAACCCTTTGCTTGTTGGATTTTCTTCCAAGTGTGACTAGGGAAGGTACCAAGATTAGAATGAAGGGTCCTAACACCCTTAGGATGCATAAACATCATGTTTTCCATTGTGGTAAAACATGTATATTTCCACTTACACATGGTGTGGCAATTGAGGTATAACACCATTAGCGGGATCATGCGAAGCCATGTTTTGATGATGAGGAAGGGGATCTTTCAACACAGTTGGGCTCTGTGCAAGATGCTTCGATGCTTTTTCCATATGAGGACACAAGTAAGTAAGATGATCTTCCCCACAAAGCTAGCAAGGAAATTACACTTTATGCCTAGGTTTACGGTCCTCACTAGCATTTCTGCCATCCCGAGGAGGGTTGGCATTCTCTTTCTAAGGGGTATTAAGATTACTACCATTGTTCCCATTTTTCCCACCCTTATAGTTGTTTCTCCCCTTCTTCTTACAACCAGGTTGCTGGTTACTTGATGTGTTCGTCGATTGAACAGCATGTACATTGGACGATAGGGTGGAAGTGGACAAGGTGTGAACCTATCCAGGAATAGATTGGTTAAGCGACAAATTTTTCATTTGATTAGCAACCAAATCTATAGTTCGAGTATTTGTAGATCCAACAATTCCGTCAGCATGTGGTCCAGGAATTGACTTGGGCTCAAGTCATGTTCGCGGTGCGTCAGGAATAATGTCATACAAGATGCTAGACTGAGAATATAGTAAATCTAGCTGCTGGACTTTTAAGATGGCTTGTTCCTCATTCACAATGCAGGACATTGAAACATCCTTAGCAATATATGGAAGCAAAGACTTGAGAAACCATTCCAATAGAAACTCTGGAGGAATGTTGGCTTTCACTAACCTCTTTTGTCGACGCCATTCTTGAACATGGTCAGAAATGTGTGTGGCATTATTCTGGCGAAAGGTAGACAAAAGTTTAGTACCAGTATCGTAACTATTCGGCAACTGGAAATGATCGAAGAAAACCAAAGTTATCTCATTGAAACCCCTATAAGTTCCCCTAGGCAACTGGACATACAACTTCGGGGCTGCCCCCGTGAGGGTGCATTGAAATAGTATCAAACAAACGGAATCGTTATTTAACGAGTTTGATGAACACCACAGGTGAAAAGTCGTAACATGATAACCCAGATCCTCACTACCCTTCCCCTCAAACTTAAGAATGTACGAAGGGAGCTTGGTAGGGACTGGAGGCCAAGAAGAAAGGATCGTGACACACCAGATCATTCGTGATCTTCAAAAGATCTGGAAGATTCAATCGAGCAAGGAACGGAAGATGCGGCTATAAAGCTTGATTATAAGCTCCCATAAAAGGTTTATTGTATGGTCCTAAAGGATAGGATTGACCATAACTGTGACCATGACCATGATTATAAGGCTGATAACCTCCTCCAACCTGACCTGTGTGAGGGTAAGCAGGTATATATGTATTATGAGCACCGTAATGAGGTGAGTTGTTGTGAGGGCAAGAACCGACTATATTGTACTAAGGGTTACCACCATAATTATGGGGCATATAAGTACTATTCGTAGCAGGAACCGTATTGTAAGAATTGTAATGGTAAGGTATGTTTCCACCCCCTGCATAAGTACTCTGCATAGCAGGAGTAGTCGTATTGTGACCCTAAGTGTAAGGTATATCCCCCCCCCCCATGTAAGCACTAGTAGTAGCAGGAGCGGTGGAGTTGTGACCTTAATTATAAGGTATATTCCCACCCCCCACATTGTTGTTATGAGTAGCAGGAGTAGTTGTAAAACTATACGGTATGTGTCTACTCCCGATATTAGGAGGATTATTAACATTAGCAAACGTGGTCTTGGGTTGACGTGTAGAAGCATGTGTATTATACTATGGAATCTGAGTCGTAGAATGCACAATATTCCCACCAGGTGGGGCAGTCCTAGGAGGCGGTCCCCCTCCAAGATTTGGAAATTAGGGAGGGATATGGCTTTCCCCCGCATGATGTGTGTGAGTAGAGAATGTGGTGCCCCTAGTGGGTGCAATGTTTCCAACACCATGACTAGTGCTAACATGACTACCTGACGTAGTGGAGGTATTAAGTGGATTCAAACCCGGCATACAATAAGAGGACGGTGAAGTGTTGGTCGTAGGATCCATGGTAACATGTGACTCTGGCATCCAATATAGGAAATTATTTGGAATCGAAGGATCGAATGGGTCATCCTCGCGTTGATCCGGAACAAACAAACTAGGTTGGGTATTGAGTGGATCACCCCCCCAGGCCTCTCTAGGAGTAGGGGTGTCTGAAGTGTGTTCGAATCTACCCGACGGAGTTGTAGGGATTTCTCCCATGCAAGAATGTGCAGTCATGAAGTCAGTACGATATGTTTTATAAGAATATGAAGACTCGGAGAGGGCCTTCCAGTGTCCCCAAATAACACGACGTGAAAGCTCGGCGGTCGGTAAACCAACCAACTGATGAGACCAGCGGAGGGTTGGACCTCACGCCACGATATCTCTGTCAAGAGACTATAAAATCAAAGCATCCCCTAACAGCCAAACTATCAATCAAAAATAGAAAATCAAGAGCACACACTTAGAGAAACTACAACCAAATGCACACAAGCAGAGTGGCTAAATGTGCTCCTGACAGTACAGCCGATATGTCTTTCCTAGGAGAGGCTTGAGACTCCCAAACTATATACGAAGGTAACAGAATCAGTTATAATGGCCCCTAGACTTCACTGCATGCACAGGGTCAAATTCCTGCACAAACACAACTGTGATGTCTAACCTCTATCTGACTTAGGACACTCGCAGTATAAACACTACGAATACCATATGCGATACCTAGGTAAGGCAACTAAGGTCACCAAAATATAACCAATTCTCATGGGGACAGTCATAGGTGGGATCCATCATATGGGCAGGGTATCTAAGCCCGAAGCATGAGAGGACGAACCTCCAGTACCCCCAGATACGAACAAATCCTGGAAATATCTCCCATGTTTAGCCAATATTGGAGGGCTATCTCCGTAACCAACCTCCCGTGACCTCATGCTTAACTCTGGTCCGAGTAGAACTTCCTGAGAACACTCATGTATATAATGGATTTCACCACTCCCTGGTCAGACACATAATGTTTCATCTAGTAGTCTTGGATTGTTAACTCACAATGATCTATTCCAAGACTATAAACCTCTACTAGTTGGTGCACCCTATAAATAAAAATCGTTCTAATCAATTTTAAGATTAAGCGTTAATTTTAGGTGGTTGTGATTACTCAAAGGATATGGTTGTGAAACTGATGATGTATAAGACTCAATAGTATGCACAATTGGAAAACAGTAGACTCATCTACTCAATAAAAACAATGCCACTAGAATGACAATCAATCTAATGGTTTCGAAATAAAAATGCAACTCTTTTATATTTTCAATGCACAAGAAGACCCTAGATGAAAGCACAAGCACTCAGATGCAAAATGCAGTACATAAAAGTAATTTTTTTGTATTTTCACTTATAAGCAAAAGGAAATGCAAAACTATGTTTTTTGTATTTTTCAATATGATGAAATGAAAATGCAAGCAAAATACCACTATTTAGTTACAGAAATGCAGAGGATATCACTAAGACAACCGAGCAGATCTGAAACAACAAGACTCAGCCAATGTAATGAGCTAGAAAATTCAAGGATGGGTAAAAACCAAGAAGGCTCAAAACCAAGAGAAGAGAGGAGTTATGGTCACGAACAGGGCATAGAACAGTCAGGGCGGGATAATAAAGACTCAGGAACATTCAAATCCAACCCAACAACAACCAAAGGTCATATAACAACCAAGTCCGGAGTTGTACACGACTATACAGGGAAAAACATCGGGTACATGCGATCAATAGTGAAAATAGAGGCAGGTAGACGCGGGAAGAACTAGGCTCACCCACGTACAGGGAAGGAAAAATGAACCAAACAAGAGTCCAATAGCTCAGAAGAAACAATTTTTCTATAGTGTATTCCAATGGCCAATCAATGACAAAAATCTTCGACAAACAACAACTCTATAAAATGACAAATGCCTAAAAATACCAAAAAATTGATGTTCTCCCCAGCGGAGTCGCCATTTCTGTTATGGAGAAAACTTCCTATGGATTGGGGTAGACCACAACAGACAGCTGACTACCAGAAAATAACTCAATTCCCAATACAATGTTATATAGATGACAATGCTAAGATAATGGAGAATAGAACCAACCTTGAACCGGACGTTCAATCTAGATCCCTGTTGAAGCTTTCAATTTATGCACTTGGACCTGCAAATTAGTCTTGATAGCCAATATACAAAAACCACATATAATATATGAAAGCCATTAACATCATCAATAGCAATGGTCCATGATATCATAAGTAAATGGAACCCAATGTAATATAAACAACATTCACAACATTAATGGATGAGAATATGAGTATTTCTATTCATGAATAACAAGAAGTACAATGTGATACAACCTCTTCCCGACAACCAATCTGAACCAAGAACTGGGTCTATCCACTTGTGCCTCCACCACTTCAATCCTCCATACTATGGAAAACTAAAACTATGAAAAGCAGTTTGGGAGATGAACATAAGAAGTTCACAACAACAAGGATCAATGAGTGTAGACTCAAGTCACGACAAAAATCCACTAGAGTTCTCTTTCTTTTCTCTTTCTCCTCCCTTCCATATGCAATAAGAGATCAATATATAACCTTCCAAAGGTAAGTGAAAGGAAACATCAAGGCATTTTGGGGTAAATGGAGGGCCAAAGGTCACACTAATACCGCTTTTTGGGAGTAAAAAGTAATTTTCTAGTGACTTTTACCATTTTACTTGGCACCCACAGGCTATAGTGGAATAACTTGCGTGTATGCTGGCTAAGCTGGAATAGCTAGTGTACAAAATAAAAATAGGGAAAAAGTGTTTATGAAAGACAAAGTGATTCTAAGTCAGTGAAATGGATACTGAAGGCCAAAGAGTGTTGATGCTCACAAGGTGGAAAATTACGCTGTAACAAATACAAAATTTATTTCGTCTTTATTTGCAATGCAAAATTTGTCATTAGGCTTAATTAATGTTAAAAATTAATAATTATTATTTATAATTACATTAATTTCCTTTAAAATATAATTTTATTATATATAACAAAATTACATTTTGTAGATGCATGATCACATTCCAAAAATAGTTCCGCAATGGGAATACCATAAAATTTATATTTAAAATCCTTCTCCAACATATCCTTAAAACTAGTGTAGAAAAAATAAAATAAAATACCATAAAGCTACAAAGAGTTTCCCTAACAACTGGTTTCCCATAAACCATAAAGATATAAAGAGTTTCCCTAAGAATTATGGCGCCCGGTCGTGGACCCTTGAATGTGCCATACTCCCAACTTGGTACTTGCCTAATTGTTTGGAATTACACTTAACTACTACCATTATATGTATATATCAGTAAATAAATAAATAAACTATAGTATGCAAAAAACAAGACAAATGAAAATGTCACATTCGAAAAATTAATATAGACAAATACCTGGAACAATCATTGCCAACATTATGTGCTCCCTCTTTATTGACATCCAAGGAGGAATGTTATTGTTAATAACAAAAAAATGCCACACCTATTAAATAGATCTAAGCTCTTCGAATGGATTAACATTGTCAGCTGCCAATGAAAGCCTAATATTACGAGGTTAATGTTCAAAATATGGCCATTTTTCCTCAATTTACCTAAATGCATATCCATCTGCAAGAATTCGAAGAACACCATCTCCACTTCTATTCCACGCATAGTAATCCATAAAATATGCTATGCTTTTGCACCTAAATAGTTGTTGCTAACATGGAATTATGGGAATATGACAAAGAACCTTTCGAGGAACCATTTTTGCTACTTGATGAATTTGATATCTACTAATATGACATTCCGGGCATTCAATTTTCGACGGATGTTGTTCATAATATATAACATGGTCATTAGGACATGCATCGATACTTTGATACCTCATTCCAATGTATTTCATAATGGCAAGTAAATCTTGATATGTGCAGGGTAAAATATTTGATGATGGTAACATAAATTCACCTAACAATCTACATCATAAAAATTAACTAGTTAATGAAAAGAATATTAATAGTAAATATTACATTTTTATTTAACACATTAATTAACGTTAAAAAGAGGAAAAAAGGTTAACCTATATGTATATCTAATGAAACATATTACATACCTTAGGATATTTGTCATACAAGTGTTTGAAAAATGATTCATAACCTTTAAGTTTATCAGATGTAATGTTGCAGAGAGAATATTTTCTCGTGACCCTTTATAAAATCGTTTATTTGCATTTTCCATTAGAGGTTCATCATAAATACCATCACTCTCCCCATCCTCATCTAGTTGACTGAACATGTCTTGGATCATTTGATTTAGCCCATCATCATCAACTATGTTATGATTGTCATCTACTTCCATGGGATCATTAACTTGATCTTCATTATTCGCTTCATGTTCCTCATCTTGTACAACATCATTTCTACTACTACTTGGGGCATTTTGCAAAACGTTAGAGGGCAACTCTAACTTTATAATTACAAGCAATCATGCAAAATTAGAGCATGTATAACAAATACTAAAACAATATAAAATTTTATAAATAAAATAAATATTAAGAAATATAATGAATATATATAGAGCTATTACCATGGGACGACATTCCTTCAATCCCCCATCCATGTGACCATATTTCCTACAATCCTTTCTAGGTTTTGTTATTAAAATTCTCATAGGACGTCTCATACAACAACTATTGCAAGGGCAAAACATCTACCATCACCCTTTTCACATTCTTCATCTCTTTCCCTACCTCTAATATTTTCTGACATTCTTCCAACAAAAAGTATAGTAATGATTATAAAAATAATACAGTTTTTGCTTGACATTAAGAGCTTATATTATTTTCGAACCATCATTCATATAGAAAAATTGTCGCAACCACTATAAATGGGAGCTTATTGATAAATTTTAAACTGGCAGTATTCTGACGAAAGTTGACCATGTCAACATTGAATTTCCTTAAACCGTGGAAAATCGTTTGGAAAGGGAACGACAACTTTTGTGTTTGTTGCGCTTGCAACGGAATGGGTTATGAAGTCGCAACATCAAAAAACTCTTATGTCGTCGCTATTGAAACAGTGTGATATTCATAGTGGCAAGACCGATGACAAAGGATAATCTGTTGCAATAACAACATTATCGAGGAGGTAATTTTTTTTTTATGTTTTCTCTTGAATTTTTTTACATCTTTCAGAACCCTATAGTCGGAATTTGGTACTAACGTATTAGTGACCGATGCGGCCCATTAGATATAACACACCACTAATAAAAGTTTAAAGTAAAAAAAATAATATAATCTTTGGTTTTAAATTCAGAATTTTGTAACCCTAACATGGTGCAGCTTGGGCTATACCACCCCGATGTGGTTATTAGAAGCCTTGTACCGGTAATGGAAATGAAAAAGAAAAAAATATAGAAATTTAGTGCTCTTGACTACCTGTTTACCCTACTTTCGTGATTTCAATTGTGACACACCATTGCGCTTTGATTACATAAATGTATCACTTGTAAAATTCTCATTAAACCTGTTGCGGTGCATGAAAAACTATACTGCACCGTTGCAGTTGACTTTATATAACACACCGCTAATAAAAATTTAAAATAAAAATTAATCTAGTCCGTGGTTTTAATTTTGGCATTTTTTAACCCTAATGCAGTGTGGATTAGGATATACCACTCTGGTTATATTGCATAAATGAACCACACAAATTTGGAATAAAACAAATATAGTAATCTGATGCTCTCACCTATCCATTTACCCTACTTTGGTGCATTCAAATATGTGGTGCCCCAGTGTGCTTAGTTAATATAATTGCACCATTTGCATAATTTTTTTTCCCAACTTGATGGTGTTTCCGACTGCGGTGCCACATCATTTATTTGTAGCATTGGTGCATTGTTGTCATGTATGCATCGGTGCATTTAGTATGTAGAAACACACCGGAAAAGAAATCATCCACTAAAACCTCCACTTGCTCACCTCTGCTAGTGACCTTCTCTATAAACAAATGTTTTGGATCTTTTAGAGTATAATCTGCTATAAACTCTACAAAAAGTCCTTTTCTTTGTACTACAGGATGTGATATAGGTGGGTATTGTTGATCATGCCACATATCCCACCCTGAGAGTGGGATCCACCATAGTTTGGATGGCCTCAAGTGATTTTCTTGAGCTTAGTGGTGTTTCATACATACATATTTTTTACAATTATTTCACTTCTAGTTTAAATTATCTTAGACCTAGTATGTATTCCTAAGTTTTATAATCAACAAGTTATCATCTGGAGGAGATGCCTTAACCCTATTCTAGTTTTGGAAATAGGTATTCAATGTGTTTGTTTGTAAAGGTTTGTAGTGCATCCAGTGAGATCCCAACTAGTGCATGAAAGTTACAAGTTGTGAATCCTTTGAAGTAAGATGCCAGGCCATCTTCACTACATATAATTTCTAATATTGAACGACATGGTGTAGGCATTTCCATATTCCAAGAATGAGAAGACAAGTTTGTGCAAGCGTAGTGCACTGAATAAGAATGTTAATGTTTCCTTCCAAGGAAATACGCATAGTAAATTGTCATTTAGTAAATCATGTCTACTTTGGTTAATGGACTTTTTACATGCCATATTTCAACATCATAATGGGTTTCTTGATTAACATTTTGTATTAGAGGTTCAACAAAGTCGTCAACCACTAACTAGTGATTATTTTTGGGTCACTTAACTTCAAAATGAATTGGATCACCTCCTTATTGATGAAACTAGTAATTGCATGAGTCGGTAAGTATTATTTGTAACATTGTAGCAAACACATCCATGAAAGTACCAAGTCCATTTATAGATGAGCTAGGACACTTTTCTTTGTCCATTTATTTAAGGTTTGTTTTCAACTCATCCAACATCATCCCTTTTTCATTGAAGGATTCATCAAAATATACATGTCAATGATAGTGTATATGAAAGTGCACGTCTTTTAGTGGATTCTTATCATGATGTAACAAGTACCTTTGGGATGTTGATTACAAAGTATATAATTTCATAGGTACATACAAATTGAAATTTGGAGGACAGATCAAACCATCAATAAAAGGTGGAATTTTGGTGATAAATGCATATGAAGTAGACTTGCAAGATGATTTCTACACATATACCACCTATACTCAATTTTACGTACTTGTGCAAGTGCATGAAAGGTGACTCTCTCAAAGAATAGGATGATGGCATGACGATCAAACTATAGAGGTTTATTCAATACAAAATAATATATCGAGGAAGATGGTACAATAGATTAAATGTAGAAAAAATTTAAGCACAACAATAAGTATATAGTACCCATGTCAAACATCATATTCTATGATATCTACAAAAAAATGCCTACTAATCCCCACACATGATTGCAAAGAATAATTGCAACCAACATGTATCTTTATGGCTTGAAAATCAACAAAAAGAGTGATAATGTTCATATACCATAGAAAAACCATGAGATAACAACACAATTTAATCAATCTATGAAATTTCATCCATCATCCATCTAAATAATCGAACAAAAAAATTATGAATTCCTGACCATGTCATTGCGGTGTTTAAAGGCACCAGGTTCTTTTCTTTTTTTTCCTTCAACTGCTATGTCTAGATTCTTTGTAGAACCTTTGACTATGGTAGGATAGAATATTTAGTATCATCATGCATTACATTGAAAATAACAATTTGCATAAATAACACAATTGAACTAGCATTAGAAATAAATTGTTAGGTGCACAATGATGGAAAATGGGCATAAACACACAAATATGAGAAGAATAGGAGTAAAGCACAAATTCTCATTACTCAAATGTACAATATATTACAAGCGAATGCTTCTTGGGTTCAACTTCCCAATGAGTTCTCTTGGACTCCCAATTACCTTTTCCTATTCACAAAGGCTTTTGGTCTTCCTTGCACATGAATAGTGCATAATAATCCTAACACCAAGGATTGTGTTACTAAAAATCTCCCCCCCTTAATCCGAAGGGTGTATATGAGTTCAAGAAAATAGAGTTGAATAACTGGAAGTGTACAACTACCTCTATTCAACATTTTCAATTTGACAATTTGAATCTCCAAGCAAGTTAGCAAATGCTGACTTCTCCTCCTAAATCCAAGTGCTCTCTGAAGTGGTGTTTTTGGATGACCGAAAACCAAAGGGTTAGCAGAAGTTGAAATATTCTACTAGGTGGGTCATTTAATGTTGACCACAAACTCGTGAAATTGGCACAAAGGCTCATAGGTTATGTCTGGAACTTGGCATGAAGGCTCATAGGTTCTCTGGAAAGTGGTGTTTTAGTGACCACCATCTGATGTCTAGAAGAAGCTGAAGTCTTCTACTAAATGTGTGGTTTTAGGCTAACCAAAAACTCTAGATCTCATTCAAACATGGTGATTCAGGATTGCTTGTTCTCGCTCGCTTGTTTACGATGCTCTTAATTCCCCCCTATTAGGAACAATGTAAGGAGAGGAAAGTCTCATGGTGTCAAAAATAGACACAAAACACATGAGTACTCTTGGACATGGTTCTCTTCTATATTCATGCTACATCTCTAGTTTTGGCCTCCCAAAATGGTTGTGGCTCGAGATCGCTTGATCTATCTTACTTGAATAAGGCCATCACTACTTGTTGTTAGAATGAAAAGGCTTTTAAACTTGACGCTTTAAATCATGTTCCCCCCTTTCATGTAGAAGATAAGAAGCATTACAATATTATGCTGCAAGTTTCACTCTTGCATGTTTCTTCAGCTTCACACACCTATCTAAAGAATGGTTATGCTTCCCGCAATGTTGACAAGGATGACTATCAAAACAATGATATTTCATATGGATAACTCGATCACAATGTATGCATCTAGAACTTTGAATAGGTTGTGCATCTTCTAACATCATTTCACTATTTTGGTCATGTGCTAGAAGCTTATAGGAATCATCTTCAAAGAGAGGGTTGTTCTGAACAAATACTAGTTCAGAATGTTGATTCTTTTGCTACACATCATCCTCTTTGGACTTCAAATCCTGCAGATGATTGATGACAACTTGGAGATTTTATTTTTTGATTGTGATTGATTCATATATAACAATAATTATTACTGTTCAGAAACTCTCATATTTCCTTAGTTTTAGACACGGTGAGGATTGTTTGAGGCCTCTTTGTGCAGGTAGGACCAAGTAGACTCAATCATCAAGTTGAGGTATTCTTGCAACTTCACCCTTTAGAAACAAGACTCAAGAGATTCAAAAAATTAGGGGTGTCAGTCTCAGCCAAGAATGCACCTGTTAGGAACCCATGTCTTTACTTTGTTACTATATTGTTGTTGGACGCATACACTTTGTAAGTTGTCCCGTAGTATTTGTTGATCCATAGTTTGTGTTATTGTTGTTTGGCGCATATTCTTTGTAAGTCTCTTGTAGTATAGTTTATCCAGAGTTTGTATTGGCCCATGGTTTTGACCCATAGTATGGGCGCCTATACTTAGTATATAAGTGTGTGTTGAGGCCTATGAAGGCACCATAAAGTTATTTTGTATTGAGCTTGCTCAAAGCAGGTTGACCCCTCGAAGTGGCCTGCGATCAATAAAAGTATTATGTGATCTGATATATCGTGTATTCATTAATTAATTGTTGTAGGTTCTTCACATATAGTATCAGAGCACTTTCTTGGGCTTGTTGGGTGAAATTTGTGCCAAATTTTTTTTCGCATCTATTACAGGTTCGGATTTGGGAATAATCCCTATCCGCTTAACTGTGGGAAGTACTTATGCATAAGACCTAAAACTCATTGTGAGGAGTACCACAAGAAACCCGAAGTAGCTGGCCCATTGAGAGGACCTACTAGTGAAAAGGGAAATGATCCCTACCTGATTGATAGTTCCCACCCATGAGGTAAACCAAGAGCTGTCGTTTGTGGAAAAGCAGTTATCAGTTTTACCTAAGCCGTGGAGTGAGGGGTACTACCCCAATACGCAAGCCGTCAGACAACATTGGTGGCCGAGTGAATCCCTTGAACCGTTAGGAAGACAAGCATATGGGGTCCATATCTATTTTCAGCTGATAAATTGCAGATTTCCTTCGTCCAGAACTATTGCCGATCACTTTCGCGTCGTTTCAGATCTATGTGTTGCTGATCCCTTCAGCGTCATTTCTGATCCATCTATTGCCGACCAATTCTGCATTGTTGCAGATCCATCTATTTCCGATCCCTTCTGCACCGTAGCAGATCCATTCTAAAATAAAAAATAAAAAAATCACCATATCTCCCTTTTTTTCACTCTATTTCCCTTGAAACTTCCCTGGCACCCCTGTAATCCCATTCTACATATTTAATTCCTGGAGACCGTATCCCAAATTCCACTTCTCAATGCTCGATTTCCCACATTTCTCTATTTTTCGGGTTTTCCCTAACTTCTTCGGATTTCACCCAATCACCTTCAAATTTTACCACAGCGTTCATTTCCTAATTCTGCTTCTTTGTCCCTCTTTGCCAAATTTTCCCATTCTTTCACCTCACTTCTGAAATCCTTATTTTCTGCTTCCCTGTCCATTTAACAGTGTCCAAAACCTAGTCAAACCCAAATTATGCTTCAGATTTTTTCCCAAATCCATATTTTCCTTTACTGAAACAGTTTTTGTTTTTGTTTTTCTACTTACTCAACAAACAAACAAAAAAATCCTGGTTATGGTTGTCACCTGTAGGAGCAAAAACCATGGAAGAAGCACTTGCATCCATCCAAACCATACTCCAAGATCTGGATGAGAAATTTTTTGTCCTCCATCTTGAGCATTCATCCATGAAGACCAAAAGACAGTCTGAGTCTTCATCAGACAATGGGTTCTCTTCTTCTAGCAATTTTCGTGGTCTGAAGCTTCATTTTCCTCACGTCAATGGTACTGATCCAACTGGATGGATCTATCGTGCAAAACAATATTTTAGTTTGCATAATACTTTTGATGTCAACAAAGTTCCATTGCATCCTTTCATTTGGAACAGGAAGCTCTTCAATGGTACCGTTGGTACATTAAGGCTCATGAAGAGCCAAAATGGACAGATTTTTTCCAGCTCCTTTTGCAACGGATTGGTCCCAGTGCTTTTGATGAATTCATAGGAGCCCTCACTATATTTCTCCAAATTGTCACCGTGAGAGAGTACCAAACCAAATTTAAGAAACTAGCCAGCCACACTGAATGATTGCCCGATGACTTCTATTGGAGTTTTTTTATCAGTGGTCTAAAGGATGCAATCTGCTCTGAGGTCAAAATATTCTATTCCAACAAAATGATGGAAGCCCTGGGGTTGGCTAAGTTGGTAGAAGACAAGATTGAAGCCCAAAAACGCTCCAAAACCAATTTTGTTCCCTTCCGAAATATGGGTTCTCAATGACCTCCCTTCCCGCTAGCTCCTCGACAAACTCCTATCAACCATTTGTCTGAAACTGAGATGCAGGAACACAGAGAAAAAGGGCTTTGTCATAATTGTGATGAGAAACTCACTTGGGGACATACATGTGTTCAACAAAAGCTCTATCTCTTGTATATCGATTCTTCGCCTGCCTCTGAAATTGGTGAAGAAGCTCCAGATACAATGGATGCTTAGGTCGACATTCTGGAGCCGCCTATTAATACTTCATCTCAGGATGACCAACCAGAGATATATCTCCATGATTTAGCTGGAATCACCACCCCCCAAACCATGCAGGTCAGGGGTTACTTCAAGAATATTCCTCTTACAATACTCGTTGATTCTGACAGCACTCATAATTTCATTGTGTTAAATTTTCATAATTTACTTCAATCTTATCTAGGATCTTAACTGAGAGAACAACATGTACAGCAAATCTAGAGCATATCAATCATGGACACAATAATGCAAGCACACAAGAGACACAGAGTTTACTTGGGGAAAACCATAAAGGTGAAAAACTCCAATAACTTCCTCAGAGATAGATAGAGCAATGATACAACCAGAATACAAGAGATAGTCTTATCCTAGCAGTAGAGCCTCCTCCTCCACAAATGCACCAATCTCCTAAGTGTGAGTGAGAGAATAGAATGTGTAAAATGAGAGAGACACACTCTCTATTTATACACTAACTTGACTTGACCTTTACTCAACTAGGTCAGCCTCAACTTAACCACTTAACATAATGTTGACTAGGATGACCCTCAATAGGGTGATCTAATAAACCTTTGACCCACATGACTTATACAGGGCCGACCCCAACAAGGTGGTCTAATAACCCATCAAGTATAAGTTACGACGCTTACAATATTAATGACGACACTTCCGTATAGAGGAATAATAACATCTCTATAGGAATACAATATACATATATGTGAAATACATTCCGAAGTTACATATACATCAACACTCCCTCTTAACTAGGAAGGTATTTCTCGACACAGGTCTTCTAGCACAAGTCATCTTCTCTGGATCATCGTCACTAGATAATCGTCATCGAGTCATCATCATCGTCACTGCTGCTGCTATCTCAATCAATATCTGAATCTACTCATCATAGGAAGTTCTACAAAAACAGTCCTTTTTCATACTGGATGTAGGCCCACCACCTGCAGGTCTTCGTCATCACTGGCCATACTGTGGAATTCTCACGACTTATTACGTGTGTCACAAAACGTGGCTGCAGCATCCTAGGTTATTACGAGCACACAACTCTACTTGTAGGATTTCCCAGGAGCACATTACGTGTGACCCATCACAAAAACTGGCTTAAGCATCCCAGGCTGTTACGGGTATGCAACTCTGACCTATAGGATCTCCCAGACATGCTCATCTACACAACCTGATCCACGGCCAGAAAGTATCATCTTGATACTCACCATACATCATCCTGATGTACACATGATCATCCTGATCATCATCACTGCAACATCCTGCTACATGTCATCTGGAGAAGGTCTTCATCCGCGATCACCCTGATCATACAATGCATCCATCTGATGCACACCAAGTATCTACCTGATACATATCATCATACATAGTGTATCCACCTGATACATAAATACACGATCCACACAATGTATCCATCGACATAGATGATCTACCTGATCATACCTGATACATATCAATATACATGATCTACCTGATAATATAATGTATCCACCTGATACATATACAGATACATGGTACAAGCATCTAACATGATGCATATACACAATACATACAAATGATCCAACCGATCATATCCAACATCCAACATGATGCGTACATACATATAAATGATCGAACTGATCATACAAATTAGAAACTAGAACATCATCTTGATGCTCATCATCCAACACTTACATCCACAGCCATGCGAAGAATTCTCCTTCCAACATGCTTGGAATGGCTTCAACAAATGTGTCCATCACTTCTCCCTCAAAGTGTCATCAATCTGAAGAACACCAAGCCTCTCCCTGAATTAATCGAACTTCACCCTGGCTAGTGGCTTCATCAACACATCTGCAATCTGCTCGTCCGTCACAATGTATGGGAGCTTCACAGCTCCTCTCTGCACCATATCCCTGATATAGTGATATTTGATCTCTATGTGTTTCGACCTGTCATGAAACACTGGGTTCTCGGACAGCTTCACACAAGTCTGGTTATCACAAAAGATACCAGTAGCATCTAATGGGAGATCACATAACTCAGATAGTAGCTTCCATAGCCATACTGCCTCACAACTAGTTGAACAGGCTGCAACATACTCTGCCTCAGCTGTAGTCAGTGCTACGCAGGACTGCTTTCTGCTGATGCAAGAGATCACACCTGATCCCATACTGAAGCAGCACCCATATGTGCTCTTGCTATCTGCGGCACTACCTGCCCAATCTGAATCAACATAACCCTGCAGGTTAAACTTTTGATTTGCTTTATACTTGAGACCATAAGCCACTGTACCCTTCAGGTACCTCAGAACATGATTTATAGAAACCAGGTGAACACTCCTCGGATCCGTCAGGAACTGGCTCAATGTGTTCACCACAAAGCAAATATCTAGTCTCGTGTTCGTGAGGTACATCAAGGACCCAATCATCTGACAATGCATAGAGACATCAACCGGCTCAGATGAAGCATCACAAAGAAGCTTCAGATTCGATGCCATAGGTGTGGCCATGGCCTTGCAATCCATCATCCCGAACCTCTTCAGGATCTCTACTGCATACTTCCCTTGTCTAAGGAAGATTCCATCTGCACTCTGCCACACCTCCATGCCAAAAACAAATAGTGCATCATCCCCAAGTTCTTCATCTCGAACTCGGCAGCAAGCTTCCGCTGCGTGTCGACAATCAATCTATCTTCACCTGTAACAAATAGGTTATCCGCATACAAAAGTAGTATCACTGGATTTCCTTCCTCAACCTTGTAGAAAAGGTTGGAATCTGCTTTATTCTTGGTAAATCCCAAATTGGATAGAAAGCTGTCTATCCTACCATACCAAGTTCTGCACACATATATGACTACACCATGCTGTCTTGAAATTCATCTGTTGTATCTTCTATTTCATCACTTTTATATTTCTCTATGCTGCCATCTATAGCATGCTTGATCTGATAGTTCCATTTGGAAGTCACAACAAACTTCCCTGTAGCTATTGAAACCGCATCCCAAACATCCTTCTTCATGATCAACGGATCATGTCATTCTTCCCGTATCTTGGGAACTTCAATATCTTCAATAGATAATTTTGTTGCTTGAACAAATGTTGTAGTCATTCTTTTGTAGGTGATGGTGTACGATCTTTCCTACACAACAATTTAAATTGCATGATTAGAAGACATCTCATAGTTTTCAGAACAAATTCTTACACATAAGGAAATATGTCAGACAGTCATGCAATTATCTTAGTCAATGCTTCAATACAACATTTATCCATATTCTGTAACTTTCTAGATGCATTCCAATCTCTACCAGAACATTGTTAAGAGTGTGCACAACTCCCAACATGTCATCAAAGAGGTTTCATTCTAGATAAGTAGCAATGGAATGTTGTACAGTGCCATAGGCCACTTACCCATGCATATTAGTAGTATATTGTTCATCAATGCAACTATTCTAATATGCATAATACACAACCTTGTTCTAGGAACATCATTATATACATTATTGAGTAGTATTATTTAAACAATAAAATATACAAGTAATGACAATTCAAATACTTATCTTTGTTTGTTTTTTGGGTTGAATCCCTCTCCGTCTTTGCTTCTTTTCTGCAACTCCATTCTTATGTGGATTGTGAGAAGTGGTCAACTCCCTCTGAATATCTGCATCCTTGCAGAAACTGCTGAAGTGTGCTCCTTTGCTTTCTTGTAGGAACAACTAGAGTGTGCTCCCTCTTGATCTTTGCTTCCTGGATTACCTGTCCTTCAACTTACATCCATCCTTAATCACTATGCATGCTTATTAGTATCATCATTGTGTTATCCTTGAGGTCTCATACATAATCACACATTTATTAGTATAATCTTAATACTATCAAAACACAATAATCTTAAACATGTATATTCATGATCATTCACAGATAATAAACATTAGTATTCAAGGTTTCAAGGAAGTCTTCTTTTACTCATACATATTCTTATTTGATCATAGGACTCTTCTGGTTAGTTGAATCATCAATCAAGATAAGAGATATAATATGCATAAAACTCGTGATTTTTCAAACCTATACCTTCATGATTCTTCTGGTTAGTCATATCATCAATTATGGTAAGAAACATAATATACATACAACCATGATTATCCAAACCTATGACTTCAGGAATAATCATTATCAACAACACAACAGTATAAGATCCTAACACAAGGTAGGATTCTAGCTTGATATAGGAAAAACATACCTGGATTAGCATGCTAGCTAGTTATGTCTAACATACCCGCATAATTTCTTCTGGTTCTCTTCAATGACTTGTGCTAGTAACCTGCATGTCTCATAAGTTAACCATTGTAGAACCAAGTTATACGTACCTCAAAAGTAGATCTTCTATGTGATCCATGATAATGGATGAATCTTTGTCTTCATATCACCATGAGCATATGTTCTTGAAGTAGAACATGATTTGACTTTCTTGGTGTACCTTTTGTGTTAGCAAACAACATAAACCTCATACAACATCACAATGCATTAGTACAATCAGAAGTGTCAAAACCTTAATCAATGAATATCTTCTATTAAGGTGATACGACAAGTCCAGTAATTAATCAAGATTGTATTGTAATGATATGAGGACAAACATATCATAAACTTAACCATGCAACATACTTGTAAGCCATACCTATCAAGATTGCTTGTAATCTTCTTATGGAAGGCCTTAGCCTCATCTCCCTCTGAGACAGGAACTTCTTTACTTATGCAGGAGACCAATCCATCTTCTTCTAGGATTAACCCAATCCACCTGATTTGCAAGAAATGGACCTGGAGTTGGCTTAGGGTTTGTCAAAGAAACCCCAAAAATTCAAACTTTGAATTTCAAACTTCCAAAAGGATAGAACTATGCGCCTCCATGAGCTGATCAAGTTGGTATATTCGGAATTTGAAAACTGCAAAGTTTCACCCCTCAAAATTGCCTTTTAGATTTTCGGATTCACTAGGGAGGACCCTGAATTAGGGTTTGAGTTTCCCGAAGCTTCACCCAACCAAAAGATTTGATTCAAAACTCTAAGTTTTGATTTTTCAGAGGAACTTCCAGTCGTGGTCACAGATTTCCAAAATTCCAATTTTTGCAAAAGCCCTAATTTTCCATCTTTCCGATCAAAGTCCCGAATTGGGGATTGATCAAGCCCGACCTTTTGCCTAAGCAAAAAATATGATCTTGGTCACTAAATTTTTATTTTGATGAGTAGCATCCAGCCGTGGTCTCCGATTACAAAAATTCCAACTTTCTCCGAAGCCCTAAATTCTGGAAGCCATGAATGAAGGTACTCAAAAATAATTTTGTTTTGAAATAAATATGTACCTGATTTTTTCTGGTGTAACTCCGAACTTTTTGATCCACAAGGTCTGAAACATTTTATTTAGATAGTCCGATCTGTTATCTTTCCATCTCGATAGGTCTGAGCTCAATTGGATTGTCGGAGAGAGAGTTATGCCAAGTGTCGCAACGTGGCCTGTTTATGGGATAATACATGAGAGTGAACTTGTACGACATGACACGTGTCACTGGTTCAACTTCGGCCTCTGAAAACCTTTCCTGAGACAGTACGGTCTGTGTACTACCTATCACTTTTTACGAAATTTCATTTGGATCTTCCTATCCCAAGTTATGACCTTTTTCCGAAGGTCACCTGATTTTGACTGAGATCTGGAAGAGGCATAAACCCTATATTGTACATATCATAAATCACAAAGTACAATGAATTAGAGGTTTTAATTTGGAAAAAAGGTACATGGGGATTTGAACTTCAATCTGCAAACGTTTTAGATCTGAAAACTTCACCAAAATTGATTTATAGCGAAAGAGCTACGATGACTGGTATTTGCTATATCAAGCCCTAACATCGTAAGTGCAACAAGTGTCATACATGCCATATCATGTCTTCTTTCAGGCTAGCTCTGATACCATGTTAAATTTTCAGAATTTACTTCAATCTGATCTAGGATCTTAAATGAGAGAACAACATGTACAACAAATCTACAGCATATCAATCACGGACACAATAATGCAAGCACACAAGAGACATAGAGTTTACTTGGGGAAAACCATAAAGGTGAAAAACCCCAATAACTTCCTCAGAGATAGATAGAGCAATGATACAACCAAAATACAAGAGATAGTGTTCTCCTAGCAGCAGAGCCTCCTCCTCCACAAGTGTGCCACTCTCCCAAGTGTGAGTGAGAGAATAGAATGTGTAAAATGAGAGAGACACACTCTCTATTTATACACTAACTTGACTTGACCTTTACTCAACTAGGTCGGCCTCAACTTAAACACTTAACATAATGCTGACTAGGCTGACCCCCAATAGGGTGGCCTAATAACCCTTTGACCTACATGACTTATACAGGGCCGACCCAAACAAGGTGGTCTAATAACCCATCAAGTATAAGTTACGACACTTACAATATAAATGACGACACTTCCGTATAGAGGAATAATAACATCTCTATAGGAATACAATATACATATATGTGAAATACATTCCGAAGTTACGTATACATCAACACATTGACCCTCGGATCACCAAACAGGTTGATTGTTTTATCCATACTTGCTCCAAATTTGAAGTCATGGTTGCTAATCGGGGCACCTTACCTTGCAAAGGGAAGTGTTGTAATGTGTGTATCTCTATGGGAGATTATAACCTATGCTCTGACATGTTTGCGTTGACCTTAGGTGGATGTGATGTGGTTTTGGGCACTCAATGGCTATGCACAATTGGCCCCATTTTATGGGATTTTGCTAAACTTTGGATGCAGTTTTCCCCCAATGGACAAAAACACACATTGACAGGATTACAACCAGGGTCTCTCAGCATCATTAGTTCACATCGCATGAAAAAAATCCTTAAGAAGAATTCACATGGTGTCATCGCTCAGATCCATTCCATTCAGATGCAACCATCAGCGGTCTCTACTACTCCTGTGGATCTACAACAAATTCTCTATTGATGTACAGGTTTGTTGTTGCTGCAACATCCTTCCCCAAAATTTTGAAGATATTTGGCGCCCCTCCTACACGTTTTGTAACAAGTGTTTTCCTTGTCTTTTAGGCTTATTTTTTTCTCTTTAACTTGGAAAAATTTCAAACACCTGCTTTCCAAAAGTTTTCTAGATTATTTTCTCTAAGGCAAAGTCACCTTTTCTCTTCAGCGCATTTTTTAGCCTTAAGTCGGTTGCCTTTTAGCTCAAGTTTTAACCATAGATCTTCCGCTTGGCGCAAATGATAACTATAAGTTGGTCGCACCTTAGCGCAACCGCTAATGCTAAATCTCTCGCCTTGGCGTAGAAGCTAACTCTAAATATGCCAATGTGAAAGCTCTGTTGCTCCTTTGTTTGGTCCAAAACACTTGCTTCCCAAAGTTTTTTCAATCATTTTTCTAAGGCAAAGTCACCTTTTCTCTTCAGCGAATCTTTTAGACCTAATTCATCCACTTGAGCGCAAATGTTAACTATAAGTCGGCCACCCCTTGGCGCATTTAGTAATCATAAGTCTGCCGCTTGGCGTGATTTGTAACCATATCTCAACTGTAGTTGGTGCAAAACCAATCCTTAAATGAATGCCTACTCGAAAATATTTAATGGCTCGTTGGCGGGATCCTTGTTAGCGCATGTTTTGTGACTAAAACTTGTGCCAAAGGCGTCAGGCTTATCCCTATAACGCCCATCATCATAGCCACGTAGCCTCGAGCTCATTTTTTGGCGTAGCGCTATCATCGCAGGATTTAACATCGCGATCGCCGCTTTGGCGCCGGACTTAATGTTACGCTCACCGCCTTAACCCAGAGCTTAATCTTGCGATCGCCGTTTTGGGCACGACGGTTTATTTTGGTGCATGTACAGTTTCGAAGTCAGTAGGGTCATGAAGGTGGCCATGTGCTATTTTAAATTCACAAGTTCTCGAGCCCCGTACTCATCCAATTTGCCAACCCACCACCTTAAGTGACATAAATGCCACCTCATTATAAACGCATGCAACGGAGTTTGAAAGTTATTCTGTCATTCGCCAAGTTGAACAAAGCTCATCATTCACTATCCGAGAACAAAGCTTTCCATTCACTGCCAGACACCTGTGGGAACTATCACCCATCTTGAAGCATCCGTCAGCCCTCCACGGACCCCGCAAGTCTGACAGGTAAGTGCTTCGCCCGTTCCTTTCTTATCTCCTGAGGCTTTGAGTCAAGTTTTACCCCGTAGGTAACTCGCTATCACTATACATATACCTTTGAAGGCATGGAACAACCAATTTCTTCCTTATTCCAATAACGAGGATACGAATTCACCCTACGTGAACCGGGGCATGGAGAGCCCTATCCTCACCGGCTCATCTCAGTTTTGTCCTGCTATCACTTGCGCGACACCCTAAGTTAGTCTTTCCCACGTAGCGTTCCATCTCTGAGTTTTCCTGGTGAGATCCTAGTTGCCATAATTAACCCACTTAGATGTCGTTCCAAGCCCAAATCTATAGCTAGTGCTTGTTTCGATTGAAACACCGCGTACATTTTCATGGGAGGGAATGCTATGAACCATGGCAGCTACGTGCATACAGTGAATAAACGGATTAAGTATGTAACAGGTGAATAGCTTTATTAGCACTGTGAATCACATAGACTCTGTGACAGGCGTGTGTATAGGGAAGCATGGTGGTTATGTAGATTCCTTTGAGCCAAGAAAGATTTACCAATGCTCGCTAGCTAGGTATGATTCACCCATCGAGGATTATACATTCGCGCCTAGGTCATGAAGCTAAAAGAATGCTCGGCCAAACCCCCCCCCTTAGAACATGATAAGAGAAAAACGACGGTTCTGTTATAGAGAACATTATGAATGGCCTCGCTTTCACTTATAAACCACCCATGTTTATTTACCTACATTACTAGCGCAAACCTAATGTTCTCCAAAGGCATATGAAACATTTTAGGTACTTGCGCAATTTCCCAGACAACGAACTAGCCTTGTCCTGATAAGCTAATTAAACATGAAATCAAGACAGCCATGATCCTAAGATGTCAAATAGGTTCCAGAGCTACCATTCCAAGGGTAATTTAACCATAGTACCTTTTATCTTATAAATGAAACCACAGTGGCTTGTATATCTTGTTGGCATTTGCGTCTAGTATTTCTCATGATTCTCAACTGTGAAATGGTAACTGCAACAATGAATTAGTGGATCTTTTGTTAAAACAACCTCCATATTATGAAAGTAACATATTCTGGACTTTTTCATAACTGTTTTGCTAATACTTGAAAGTTATCTAGTTAAATCCAACTCTGTCATTTCTTCTTTCACAAATCTATAAGAGGCTTTTGTTAACACCTAAAAAGTGCTCACTAGCTCATTTCCTTATTCACATGACCCATTTGTCCACTTTTCCACCATCTGAGCCTCTAAAACCAACAAAAGGTCATCAAAAGACCTTAGTACACCCCTTTTCCCACTCAAAAAGATTATTTTTCCTAAAAAAACATAAAAAAACCCTCAAAAAGGGTCCAAAATTCCCAAAAATATTAAAAAGCGAATAAAAATATTAATTTTATTCAAAAAAAAAAAAAGGAGGGAAAAGTACCTAAACCATGTTGGTCAATACCATTGCTTTCCACAAAACCATAATGGTATTCCCCACCACCAAAACCCATAAAAGGTGGTAGGGGCTCCTCATTTCACATCCATCCATCTTCATATCCTCATGCTGGCAAAATCTCCCTTGAGTTTTTGGCCATTGTAGCAACCTTGGAGAAAGGACCCATTGGAGTTTGGAGCTGCTCACCCTTGGAGCTTCTCAACTATCTTCATCACTTGGAGGTATTCTTATTCCAAGCACTTGCTTGCCCCCATTTTCAATACAAATTTATTTTCTATATTTCTTGTTCTTGTTTTTTAATTCAAAAATGCACATGCTAGTTTAGTTTTAGTTTAGATTTAGTTTATTGTTTTTGCTTAATATTGAAACTGCTGCTACTAGTTAGCAGGTGCCCATAGCACTAAGCTTGGTTGCAAAACCAAGCTAACAGTTTTTGGCGACTCCGCTGCTTTTGAATCTTTAGATCTCACTTTTGCTTTAGATCTTAGTTTTTGATAGTATTAGGTAGTTTAATTCATAGATCTGCCACCCTAGATAGTAGATCCATTGCTGTTCTAGATCTTGGCCCATTTTATTGCCATTAACAGCCCGAAATTCTCAATTTTTGGGTTTGTTTTTCGGCAACCGCGTACGGCTTTCGCCTCACGTCTTTTTGCCTGACAGTCGCGCGACTCATTGCGACTGCGCAGCTCTTTTCCGCGCGGTTCCCCGCGGCTTCGCGGCCTATTCGCGCGCTGCACATCGCGGCTTCACGGACATTTTTTCGCGCTGCACATCGCGCCTGTGTGACGAAATCCCGCGCGGTCCACCGCGGCTTCGCGGCCGAAACCCGCGCTGTCCATCGCGACTGTGCGAGAGAAACCTGCGCGGTCCATCGCTGCTGTATTGTCAAAACCCGCGATGCCATTTTTTCCATTCGGCCAATCCGTTTAAACAATTAATTTTTTACTGTATTTTCTGCCCACATAGCACATTTTACAGTACTAAAATTCCAACATTGTTTACAGCCATAGGAAAATTTTACTATTTAGAATGCACCTTTGAAAAAGTCTTTTTAAAAATTTTCAGAAATTGAAAGAAGGATTTATTTGCATTTTATCTAGATTAAAATTTTGTTGTTTACTTCTTTGATATTTTGCCCATAGCAATTTTTGAAGAAAGAAATCCATTTATTTCTTAAAGAAGTTATATTATTTGCTTTCCTATTTCAAAAGATCCTTTGTTTTTTGAATAATCTTTGAAAAGAATTTAATTTCCATTTATCGAAGAAGTTATATTATTTGCTTTCCTATTTTCAAAAGATCCTTTGTTTTTTGAATAGTCTTTGCAAAGCATTTAATTTCCATTTATTGAAAAAAGTCATATTATTTGCTTTTCTATTTCAAAAAATCCTTTGTTTTTTGAATACTTAGCATTTACTTTTTCAATTTCAGTTTAAAATATCACACGTGCACCCACTCAAACACATAATTTAAACTGAGCCTTAAAACTTACCCTAACTTCAACCCACTTTTAACCCCACTTGGGGAACATTAAAAGAACTTTGTAGATAGGTAGTATTGAGGGGATAGGTGTTCCAATAACACCCCTCAGTTATTACATCTGAGACATAGTTGTTGTCCATTAGGGAACCAAAATCTCCTAGTATTTATTGGCACAGGCATAACCAGTTTATCGGAAGGCCTTTCCCCTAGGAGGGTTGAACTCGCGAGGATGGTTTCGGAAGCCTGAGTGGAATACCAACATCCATTCAGTAACCGAATGGATACCATTCGCAGTTCTCAGGATATCCCTCTATGGGGGTATTGGGGTACAAGGACCAAACAACAGATTTACCTTTTCTGGACGTGTCATGAATGGAGTATCCTAGTTTCCATTCTTTAGGATTGATTACCCGGTGTCCCTACCGGTAGGGGGATATCTAGCCATTGACTCAACACTCAATATTGTCTGACTTAGATTTCATCACCTTGCAGAGAATATCGTTTGTTGGTTCACAATACTTTTAGTTAGGTGTTTGCATGATACAATCCACCTTTGGTCTAGTAGCACCTATTTTTTCTAGAAGCCGTTTGCATGTTGGTACTCTGACCATTTTTTGCATCCCTCCACTTATTATAACATAGCTGCTATAATAAGTGCCCTTTTTGAGGTTGATTTTTTGGCCTGAGAGCCTTCATTTTCACTCCCCTTCTTGCACCCTTGGTTACATTAGGGTTTTGAGTTTTTTATACATTACCATTTTTATACATAAGATTTTTTCACAAAAAACTTATTTCTCACCATTGAGAATTTTAGATGCTCTCGTCGTCTTCAGGGCGAACTCCCAGAGTTTAGTCTACTTGGATCTCCACGTCACCGACGTCGAGCCTTATCCCTTGACTCGACACATCATCGATCAAACAAACAGTCATCCGATTCCGACACGCCTCACTTCACATCTGATTTTGAGGCAGAATCTGAAAACCCTACCGAGTTATTACCAACCAACCTCATGGCTAGGACACAATTTGACCCACTTTTTACCAGCACCATAGGTGATACAACCACAAACCCTTCTACTGCGGTGCCATCCATGGCAACAACCACCCCTCTGGGTATGCCTAATATTGGGGACACTCCATTTTTAGGAATGCCCAACACAGGACCACCTCCTATTACGAGTATGCCGAACATAGGGGTCACACCCCCTCTCATTTCCACAACCCATATCCCAGGAATCCCTACTGCTATTCCTAACCCTGGTGTAACCCATGTTTCACTTGGAAACACTGGCCCATACCATACCACAGCTATTGGAGGACACATACCTTCAATACCTAGCATACCCTTAGGTGCTACTGGACCACTACATCATGCCACCATGAATAGTCACGTCCCAATCACTACATCACACCCCTCAGCCAGTCTACCATTTCTGGCAAGTTTGAATTTGACAGACTTGGCAAGACTAACTAATGATCCTATCAGACACGACCCTGCGTGGCCCCACATGCCCACCAAACTCCCCTTCGACATCCCTAAGTTTGAGGGAAAGGCAGGTGAGGACCCCCAGAACCATATTATGTCCTTCCATCTATGGTGTTCCTCCAACTCCATAGTGGACGACTCTGTCTGCCTCCATCTGTTACAGCGCACCTTCACTGGCTCTGCAGCTAAGTGGTATATCGAGCAGCCCCATGGGACCCATGCCACCTTTACCTCCCTTGCCTCAACCTTCCTGTAGTTCTTTCAGCTACCTGTACGTTACGATGCAGGAGTTGAAATACTGTTGTCTTGCAGACAAAACATAGCTACCCACATCACGGACCACATCCATGAGTGGCGCAAGCGTCATAGCCTCTGTAAGATTAAACTGGATGACCGTATATTTTTGTACTGGTTTCTTAAATCACTCCTACCCCTCATAGAAAAAGACGTAGCTTCCGAACGACCCCAGTCAGAGGAAGAAGCTATCCTAAAAGCTCAAGAATTTGACCTCATTTACGCCCAGTCGGGTTATCTGTATACCATTATACCAGACGCCCCTCGGGGTGATTCATCCCAACACGATGCGTCGGGGGCATCCCATGCCACAGATGGCATCATTGGTGGTATTGCCTCGCATCCCCAACCCTTTTCCATTGCACGTCCTAGCCATGGCCCCGACCTTTCGAGGGATACATCTCAATCTGGAGCAACCAATTCATATGCTCCCATGGCACATCACCACCATACCCACGGACCCTCATGTCCACCTCAGTGCTTTGGTCATGCACCACCCGCGTACGCCCCCCTAGTCGCACCTCAACCAATGTATTACCCATAGCGAGCTGCAACAGCTAGCCCAACACCTCCAATAGCTCAGGGTTACCAACAATCCCAGCAGGTAACTGGACCACCTCCAGCCCCACCAACTTATTATGCACCGCAACCTACTCCCGCACCTGCGGAAAACCAAAATCCTCCCGCTGCTCAAGGGCAAGTGTACACACAACACAATCAACCCCAACATCAAAACAACAACAACAATACCCGCGCCAACCAAAACCCTGATCGACCACCAAAATAGGTTAAGAACCCCAATCTACGAACAAACCACCCATGTTCCATATGTGGGGTATACGGCCATTATACACACACTTGCCCCCATTTGGGGTGAGCACGCCAACTATGGTCTGATGCCCAATTCCAAGGGCACGCGGCACAACCAACGCCACCTCCTCAACCACAACCCATGGTGCTGCAGAATCCTTTTCCCACACAAGGAGTGGTGAACACTTGTCTGTTGGATCCTCCTCAAGGGACCACAGCACCACAACAGCAAATCACATATGCTGCACACACAAACCAACCAATGGATTCAAATACTCATCATCTCCTTATGATGTCATCGTCCGACATGCATCTCCAAATGTGTCGAAACCCATACGCTCCCATTGCACCTACAAATGTTCTCCCTATGATTGAACAACCAGTTCAGAATGCACCTACATCGTTCGTCTCCACAGTCAGACCTGGATTATACTTCGACACGCCGATGACTTCTAGATTCCAATCCATTCCACCCCCATCACCCGCGACCCACGTCCCTGACCTATGTACTCTTTCCCACAATACACAACCACCCTTGTTACCCAAACAACCATTGGTACCTAGTCACATTGGTGTTACACCCACCCACACAATCCCCTTCCTATTCCCTCCATCAGGAGTAGTAAGCGCCCCAGTTATGGCTACCCTCAGCCTCCCCGGGTTAACCTTAATCTTACCCGTGTGGTATATTTCGCCTCCCATTCCCCCGTCGACACCAAATGTTGTCCTACAACTGGTGCAACCCATTGTCACTACTAGTCAACCACCTCCCGGTGTCACTACCCCTTCATCATTTACGAATCTCCCTCCTCTTATCAAGCCCACTGGGGGTAGAGGCCCACAACCATACACTACTGTACCCCCTCCCAAGACATTTAAACCCCCCCTGTGTTTCGTGCTCCCCCCAAATGCTCGTTGTGTGATGAGTTAGGCCATCTGACTTATCAATGCCCACAATTACCTACATTACAGGAACACATGCAAATGCTTGACGACGACCCCAACATCCCGGTTGTCGAACTAGATCCAACCCCTAAGCCTCGTGATAAATCATTGCGCACAAACCATCCTTGTGCAATATGCGGAATCTACGGCCATTATTCACATCACTACCCCGATCTCCCAGATTACAGAGCAGCCTTGTACGAGATAAATAACGTCGACCTGAAGATATCCCCTCTTCTCATTGAGGAAATTCATCCTCCACCATCTTCTTCCTCGGAAGAAATTAACACCATTTACACGATTTCCACTGGATACCCCTTTGTCCGGTCGACCCCTTCCATTGATCCTTTTGACACACATGTTCAACCCTTTCAAATCGACGAGGAAACCACATGTCCACAACATGGGGGTAGGCCCAAAACCTTGCCTACTCATCATCATCGTGATCCTCGTCGGAGATACTGGGAGCATCCACATTACAAAGGGAATCCCCCATCATCATATCATCACTTCAGTATGCCACCAAAGCCCACAGCCTCATGGTATAACACCCTGCCAGCAATTGCTCAACGCCCTATTGATCTCTCTCTGAGACAACATCTGCACCACATTGACACCTCTGAGTTAGGGGGCATAATAGATTACCTCGACCCCGGGATAGGGGGCATCATCAATCATTTTGAACCTTCCCCATCATCTCTATCTCAACACCTCAATGAGCCCATCATTCAATCCAACACATATGTGATCCACAATCACAAACCCCATGCACATAGCATGGGGGAAAGTCATTAACCCTGCTGACTTCTTCACATGTGTGATCTCAACCATTTTTTGAGGTCACATATCACTTGTATATTCTATTTGATTTGATACACCTAGTATTCTCCCCCCGCGGGTCATCATTTCTCCCCACCAATGCATCCTTGGCTTGGTGGGCTCACCTTTATTTGTAGCCATTTTTTAAACCTAGTTATTTGCTTTGACCATTCCGGAGTCCTTATGACCTCCATTGTTTGCACCATTTGCACCGTCGGATTCATATTTCCGCGCTCGTGATGACGCTTGAGGTCATTTCTCGCTCTCACACCCAGATTTTTTGGGCATTTTTCCATGCCCCCTCGTCGCCTCGGTTTGTGTGCCACATCGGTCGTCGTCCATTTTTGACAAGCCTTATATCATCGGATTCAGTTTTCCATGCTCGTGATGACGCTTGAGATCATTTCTTGTTCTCACCTCCAGATTTTTCAGGCATTTTTTAAAATGTCACCCATCACCTCGGTTTGCATGCCACATTGGCTGTTGCCCCTTTCTGACAATCTTTATGACACCGGATCCAGTTTTCCGCACTCATGATGATGCTTGAGACCTTTTCTCGCTATCATCAATCCCTTTTTCGGGCCGAGCAATTCCTTTTACAAAAAAGGCACTTAGGGATTTTCTGTTAAGCTCTTTTCTGACTCCTAAAACAATGAAAAGATCGTCGAGCAATCTTGCTTCCTTTCATGCTCGCTAAACGTATCTGAAAGGGCGTCTACCTAGTATAAGTTTACCCCTTTTCCGGACCTTGTAGACTAATTACGAAAAATGAATACTCTAGTCACATCGGCTAGAAGAGTTCTCCATTTGCATCACTTTATGCTTTTTCGGGCCTTGGAGACTAACTTACGAAAAAGAACACCAATAGAGTCCACTTACCGCTTTCAGACTCTCTAAACATGAAAGCAACCACGAGCAATCACCGTCCTGGGCTCGTAAAACCAACAGGACAGTAGTCATAACCACTGTAGAGTCTTCTTATCGCTTTTAGACTCCTTAAAAATGAAAGCACCAATGAGCACGAACAGTCCTAGGCTCACAAAATCCACAGGACAGTACCATTTCAGAGCACACTTTTATACCTTCTTGGAGCTCATTAAAACTATGAAGAAGGACCCAATGGTGCTTCTCGGTGCCACAACAGATCACATCTACTCATATGGAAGCTTCCCTATTTTGGTCGCCTTTGTTCATAGTATTCTGTAGTATGTCACCCTGAGAATCCCTCGACAACACCCATCAGCTTGACCCCCCCCCCCCCCCCCCCCCGAGTCAATGCATACCCTTTAGTCCTTAAAAGCAATGATACCCACACCTACAAGTCAGTTCCCTATGCTGCCAGGTCAACCATGTCATCATGCTCTGAACAAAGGAAGTTTGAATCTACCCACTATATGACCCCAGTTACTTCCCATCCCCACAAGTATGTCACTCCTACCATCAGTACTACCACACTTCAGTTTTACATCTCGAGCTCCTATCAAGGAAACATCATTTCCTTGTTAGTTGCTGGTCTCCCTCTATCGACGACAACCAATCTTATTCCAGAGGATAGACCTAGACGTCCCTGTGTCTTGGACTCATCACCATTTATGATGAGTGCCTACGAATCATTTCGAGAAGAGTCCTCAGTGCTTCTCCAAATGGTTGTTTCTCACATGCTCGACTTCAACACCTTGATCGCATCGTTGAGACTCGCACAGGGCATTTGTCCGTTCAGTTATTAAGTCGAAGACCCCGGATACCATCTGACTCCTCCACATTTGAGAGTCTACCTATGGATACAAGCAGTTACACTTTTCCTATGGATATCCGGGTTGCGCATGGAGACAGTATTCAGATGTATCCCAATTTCATACTCCCTTGAGTATACAGTTACATTAATTCTCAGAGATGACTCACAGTCTTTGAGTCCCTACAGATGTTGGACACCTTCAGTTTCAGCAGTTCATCAGTTATTCCAGTGTATCAGTTATTGAGATCAGTCATGATATGATCATGTGTACATCCCAAAATGATGTCCCCTCTGGACCATTATGATGTACCAGTAGAGCTCCAGACTTGGGCTGCTCATGGAAGCCAAAGGAAACACCTCTCTTCATGGCCTATCAACTCACATGGGCAAGTAAATATGCAAACTATTACAAGCAGGTTTGCGAGAAATTCATCATGCCTCTATACCAGCTTATTTTTGTAAAGGAACCAGATTGCATGTCCGAGAACGCCATGCCCATTATAGAAGCATTTGGCGATTATTATCATAGTATAGAAGGTACCTATATCTGAATGAATGGAGGATCCATAGCTCCATTTTTGCTTCTCAGAGATGCTATATATTTTGTCATTCACAGGGAATCCATAAGGAAACTCTTCAGCATTGGCGGAATCAGCAAAGTTCTCACTAAATGGAAGAAAGGAATGTATCCACCAATGCCTTTCACTATTGGTGCATATAGCCTCCCGAAGGCCAAGGAAGGAGACAACTATGTTCAAGATTTAGACATCTTTTATTTTGGTATAATTTTTTTCAAAAGACATGACACTTGTGGTGAAGTTGCCAAACATATTATTGATGTCAAAACTAGCTTTGAGTACGCCCATCTTAAAGATATGGAGGAAGAGTTTTTCCATAGTGCTCGGAACTTAATGGAATTAGGCAAGCGCTACAAGAAGAAAGGTGTAAAGAGCCTTAACCTGAGGCCTGTCAGCCTAATTCAAAAGGAACAGGAAGCATCAGTGTCCCAATCAGGAGATCCGACAGGAATAGAGCAGGAGGAAGATGACAGGATACTACATTAGTAGGATCAAGAAGCATCTAGGATCCAAAATGAACAAGCAACCAAGTTCCAACAAGAAGAGGCAGCAAGAATCCAGAGAGAGCAGGCTATTCAGCTCCAGCAGCAAAAGGAAGCTGCTAGAGTGTAGAGAGAGCAAGAAAAAAGGGCTTTGGAAGATGAGGCTGCTAGAATTCAGAAGGAAGAGGAAGTAAGGCCCAAAGAGAAGAAGAAGAAAGAATCCTCCAGGAGTAGGCTGCTAAACTGCAAGAGGAAAAAGAAGAAGAGAGGATTTTGTTAGAAGAAGTAGATAGATTACAAAAGGAATTAACAGACCTAGCTAAAAGGCAACAAAGGGAGCAGACTGAGAAAACTCACAAGCCAGAACTGTCTACTCCACAAGACATGGAGTTGGATCCATTATTGATAGACCAACCAGGGATAGCTTGAGAAGGGGTTGATTCTACTGAAGGTTGAGCGTTGACCCGGTACAACCCCAGAAAGCAGTGCCAGGTGGCCAACCTGGATTCTGTGTATTTTCACAAGCGAAAAAAGGCTATCATTGACCGAAGAGTAAGGAAAATGGAAATTGGGGAGGACTTATACAAATTCAGGGTATTGAAAACCACACTGGTCCAAGGAACTGATGTTGACCCTTCATTCCAAGCCCAATGCACTATGGCATCAGCTGAGGCGAGTAAAGCCAGTATTGATCGGTTAATAAATGAGATAAAGCGTTACAGAGATCAATGTTTCAAAATAAGAGACGACAGGAAGAGGGAGGTTCTAGAAGCAAATGAATTGAAGAACAAATACAAGGAAATGACAAAAAAGAAGTTAAGGATAACTTTGGGAGCTCTAGAACTTGAAATGAGAAGAATTCACTACAGATGCAACTAGCCATTTCCGAAGACGAGAAAAAGAACTTAAACGCTCGGATATCAGAATTGGAGTTGCTCGAAGCCAGCAGGGCCCAACAAATTTATCTCCCCAAGGATCAGTATGAGGGGTTAATCCAAGAAAAGGAGCAATTGTTGAAATAGCTCAAAGAAGCAATGGAAAACAAGCAAGATCTGTTCACATTTCACAAGCAAGCATGTGACATGCTAATAAAAGGCCATCAGTTGCTGGTGCTGATCTCAGGAGAAATTTGCAATGTGAAAGAAATGATCATGAAATGACAGCCATCGAAGAGACAAATTTGCAAAACATTTGGAAGATTTAAAAAAACAATTTGAGTGGAGAAGAGGAAAATCTGGATTCCCCTCAAACTTGCGCACCACCACCGAAGAAGAATTTGACTTGGATGTAGGAGTCCTTGAATTCAGTAAATATTGTGGTGCCAGGCTAAGCTTGTAGAGCAGAAAGACTATCTACAAATGTCACTCTTTCTACTCCAAAATCAGACAATCCCATGGCAAGTGCCACTTGGTTCTGCATGAAACTATCAATGAATTCCCAGAACGAGAACATCGGTTGGCTGAGTTGCAAGGCGAGTTGGACCAAGGATTGAACCATGTTAAAAAGGTAGAGGTGATAACCCAAGATGAACTCCAATAGTTCATTGGCCAATCCAATATGCATATCTACTTTCTATAAGCAATTGCCCAAGAAGCATCAGCAGGAGGAGCACAAGTCAAATCAGATCTGCGCTGCAGCAGAGGCAACAATATCTGTCCGGAGCAAAATTATATTGAAAGAGATCAGTCAATGGGCCACACATATCCAAAGTACAGATGGCCAACTATCCACAAGCGATCCAGTTGGTGGGGATGAGTTAGCGTGTCAGCAAAAGCAAGCCAAATAGAATAAATAAACCCTCAGAATTGTTATTTGTCTTAATGTGAGAAAAGGGTGAAATTCCTTGATTGTATAATTATTTTAAAAGGACATCTGACTCTGATTTTGTCTTATATGGAACACTCCCCATGAATCTGTGTGTTTTGTAACTATGCACTAAAGGACAACTTAGAAGGTTCTAGAGTTTAGGGTACACTTGTCATCTCAAGCAGCAATTTGTAAATTGATAAATAGGAGAATAGAAGAAGGAGAAAGGAGTTTTGGTAGGTGAAAGACATTTTTTGTCTTGTACGTGAATTAATTCTCTACATGTATAAGGAACTCAATTTTTCCTAATGAAAGCCATGGAGAGGGCGGTTTTTCCTGGAATTGTGTGCTAAATTATTGTTGGACTGCTCTTGTGTCATTCACATACTACAGTGAGATCTTTCTTTGCTGCTATGACTTATTTCTGTGTAATGAATGATCTTTCTATTTTCCTGTACAATGATGTCTATCTTAAATGAGTAATGGAATGTATTGCATTTGAATTAAATCTATCTTTAATATCTTTTACCTCCTGCTGAGATTGCATCTTCATATTTAATGGCTATCCGTATGATCTTTAGATGTTTCTTTTAGCGTGTTGCTCATATTTACAGTTTGCTCCTTGCAAGGATAGATTAGATTTTCTTTATCTCAGTTTTAGATTAAGATTTGTTTCAGCTCTGCATTTAGATTAAATTAGTTTACAGCACTTGCATATCATCTTAAAAAGTAAAATCACAAGATGGTGGATCGGGCCACAACCGGTGCAAAAGAAAAATACAAATATTTAAATCAAATGGTCACCAGAACCGTTAACCGGATGGATTCCCCACACCAAACGGTGAGCGATCTAATTGGGCTCACTTACCAGGGAGAATCCCTTGCTGCTTGATGCTGTGATTTTCGGGGCATCAATAGTTTTTGGTGCTAGAAGGAGGGCCTACAGTGCATGGATGACAGAGGAGACTCTTCCTGTCAAGCAGATCCTACTGAAAACCCGCTTGAAACAGCAATCCCAGGAAATCAAGAAAATCAAGAAAATCTAAATTCTGATTCTGAGCAACAAGAAACGTTGTATGCTATACCTTTTGCTGAAGTAGCTAATTTACGAAGACATACACGAGCTTATGTTAAAAAACTTGGTGGTTTAAATGTAATAACTTTTCTCCCTAGAAGAAGAACCCCTAGAAGAGAAAGACAGTACACCCGTGATTCGATTCTTGTGCAGAACTTTGAAGAGCTAGTAGATTTATCTTTGGAAGAAATCATAGAACCTCTGAAAGAACTCGATCTTGAAAATCCAGAAAATTTTGAAGATCCAGAAAATCTTGGAGAACTTTTTAATCCAAAGAACACTCCACTTAATTCACCACATGATTCTCCACCTAATTATCCACATAGAGCCATGGCTATACCTGCTTGGAGAGCAAGGGGAGCATTAAATCTAGCTGGGCCATTCCACAATCTACCTAAAAATCCAGAGAAAGGTTTTCCCAAATACGCCCTATGTAAAGGCATATCTATTGAAGATCATGTTAAGAGTTTTTATTTAGATTTGAATCTTTTAAATGTACAGCATGAAGATGTAGTCTGTAGGATTTTCCCATACACATTTGAACCGAAAGTTTCTTCTTGGTATTTCAGCCTTCAAGCTAGTTCAATTTCCAATTGGGAAGAGTTTGAAAAATGCTTTTTAAAGAAGTATGGAAATCAGAAAACTGTATCTACACTCATGAAAGAATTATTGTCCATGAGAATGGAAAAGAAGGAAAAGGTTCAAGACTTCAACCAAAGGTTCACTACGCTTTTGAATAATTTCAGCGAAGCAACTAAACCTGCAGAAGAATCTTTAGTTGAATATTATACAACAACACTTGAATGCCCCATAGCAATGTTCATCAAAATAACTAAGAAGACCACCCTGATAGAAAATTTCGAAGAAGCTAGGAAGGTGGAAGAAGAAGCAGAGATCATTGCTAAACATGCCTCAGATGCAGAAACAAAGCCAACAACTAATAGAAAACCCCTGCTGCTTACTAGGAATAAAGAAGAGTCATCGGCGGACATGGAAAACATAGTTAAAATGATGCAGAAATTGTCCAATAAAATTGTAGATCTTGAGAAAGATAAGGCATCTAGTACATCTAGGAAGCCTTTCAAACCATTCTACAAGAAGAGAGAAGACAATTACCAGCCTCATCCACCTATGAATAACTCCCCTGTTTTAAATCTAAATTAAATAGGAAGGGAACACTTATGTACCTTTCATCAAGAGCCGCACTCTGAAAAGAGATGACCACAATGGATTAATTCTATGAGTTTAGTAATGAACCAAATGTTGGATTCATAGATTCTAGATCAAGATGATCCTCCAGAGGAACAAACTGTTGAAGTAGAGGAGCCCTCCCCAGATACCCCTATGGTGTTATGGAATTGGATACCATTAACTGAATTAATAGAAGACGATCCCGTGGAGAGCCCAGTCTCTGCTGTAAACATTAACACTCGCAGTAAAGGTCCCATTGTAGATCTAGTTCCAAGATCAACTACGCCCAAACCTAAAATTTCAAAAGAGATTCCTAAAAGACACATTACAGTCATTCCGCCTCAACCTAAAGCTAACCCAACAACTGCCAAGCATCCAAACATTGAAACAACAGTCCAACAACCAAAGGTCACATTGATCAAGACAGACAATCAAACGAAAGTTATAAAAGAATGTGATATGGGATATGACATCATTGAAGATATAAAGAAGGTAAAAGCAAATGTTTCGATATTCAATATGTGTATTCTGCCCCAACAGCGAAACAAGTTGTTGCAAGCTCTTCAATCCCAGCCCAACATTTCATTAACGGACACTCAAGAAGACCCTGAAATTAATGAAGCTAGTATCGACGGAAAATCCAAATCCCAGACATTGCCTTTTCTTTTAACTTTTGAGATCTTCAATCACAATGTACACAATTGTCTGGTATACTCTGGAGCATCTTCGAATGTCATGCCATTGTCGATCTGTAAGAAGATTAACGGTCAACCAATTTCAGCTCCCGCTCAGATTATTCAGTTAGATAGGATTGCTGTTAAAGTTATTGGGGAGATGAAGGATGTGCTCATTAGGTTGTCGGCAGATTCTAGGGTATGTCAGTTCATTGATATAATGGTAGTTGATATTCTTGAAGCCTACGGTTTAATCCTAAGCAGGGACTGGTCGACAAAACTAAATGGTTACTTTGCAACTGATTGGTCCCATTTATGGTTACCATATCAGAATAGGTAGAATCAGATTAAAATTTTGAGGGAACCACACATGAAACAAAATGTAACTCAGCTAGAAGGAAAGAATGAAGCTGTAACCTTCTCATCTTCAGTCTTGGGGAATTATTTTTTAGAAATCGATCTGGGTAATTACCAATATGAAACTATTAGCCATGAATTAGATAAACAGTCCAATCTCCTTCATTTTTCTCAGACTGATGATATCGATTGTAACATAGTTAGCTTAGTCACTAACTTAGATCATAAAGATACTAACTTAGTTAAATCAGGCAATGTTTTTTGGACTTTATACTTTGATGGTTCCAAGACTCTGGAAGGATCCGGAGATGGTTGTATTCTAGTGGATCCTGAAAGTAATAAGTACTTCTTGTCCGTAATATTAGAATTTGAGTGTACTAATAACACTATTGAATATGAAGCTTTAGTCCACGGATTGAAGAAAGCCATCGGTTTGAATGTTTAGTACCTGAAAGTTTTTGGTGACTAAGAAATAGTTGCAAGACAGGTAAGAGATACCATTCACTGTCTTTCACCTCATTTGAAAGGTTATCAGGATGAGGTATGGGATTTAATTACGCATTTTGATGCTTTCAATATAAAATATGTTCCTAGACTGCAAAATGTTGCTACTGATTTATTAGCAACTTTCGCTTCCATATTTGTGCTGACTACTAAGAAAAAAGTCAGGAGAGATAATATTATGTGTTGACTTCAGGAATCTGAATAGAGCTTCAGATAAAGATAACTATCCCATCCATTCAATGGAACAAATTCTCCAGATGGTATCAGGATCGGAACTCTTTTCCTTTCTTGATGGTTTCTCTGGCTACAATCAAGTATTAGTAGCTGAAGAAGACCTCCTTAAAACTACTTTCTGCACCAAGTGGGGAACTTTCACATACTGAAGAATGCCATTCAACCTAATAAACATAGGAGCCACGTTCCAGCGAACAATGGAGATCGCCTTCTGAGGATTGGGTGGCCATTCTGTCGTCGTCTATCTAGATGATGTGACCATTTTTTCAAAGAAAAGAGAAGACCATGTTGTTCATTTGAAGCATATTGTTTATCATTGTCGAAAATATGGTATTTATTTAAACCCCAAGAAGAGTGTGTTTGTTGTTCTTGAAGGTAAAATTTTGGGTCATATCATTTCAAAAAAAGGAATTTCAATAGATCAAGAGAGAGTCCAAGTTATCAATAAAATTCCCATGCCCCATAACAAAAAATCCATGCAGTCATTTATGGGCACTATCAGTTTTGTTCGAAGATTTGTCCTCGATTTCGCTCAAACTGTGAAACCTTTGTAGCAAATGGTCAAGCAAAGCACAAATGGACAAAATTGGAGAAAGATGCATTCAGAGATATTAAAGCGGCCATAGCTAATGCTCCTTCCTTAAGAAGCCCAGATTTTGACAAAGATTTTATCTTGTATACTTTTGCTTCGGACTACTCTCTCGCAATTGTGCTCACGCAAAAGATAGAATTAGGAGATGAATACCCAATTTCATTTATGAGCACTAGTCTACAAGGTGCTGAACTAAACTATCCTATTGTCGACAAAAAAGCGTATTCCGTTTTCGAAGCAGTAAAACAGTTCAAACCATATATTCTTAAGAACATAACTAAAGTTATAGTTGCCTACCTAGCTGTCAAATCCCTTTTCGTTCAAAAGGAGTTGGGAGAAAGAAGGGGAAATTGGGTCACAACTCTTCAAGAATATGACTTAGAATTTAAACCATCCACCATCATTAAAGTACAAGGCCTATGTAAATTGCTTACTGAGCATACAACTAAGGAAGAGCAGTATTGGAAGAATGAAGCCGAGTTGAATTCAGTCGAAGTATGTCCCATTTTCACAGCTCCAGAATCATAGTATAGGGATTTAGTAAATTACTTACAACAAGGGTAACTACCAGAACACTGGAGTTATAAACAAAGAAGGGCCCTCCATTTAAATTCAGCAGCTTATCAAATCATTGACATAATACTTTTCAAAAAAAAAATTGATGGAGTTTTTCTCAGATGCCTAGAGAAGGAGGATGCAGGTAAAGTCGTCAAGGAGTTACACGACGGTCCTACTGAGGGACATTATTTAGGGGAGACGACAGCTCACAAAATACTGAGAGCTGGATATTATTGGCCCACTTTATTCCGAGATGCCCATACTTATGCAGGGAACTGTGATGTATGCCAAAGGAGTGCTGGAAAATTACCAAAGGCAGCAGGGCCTTTGTAGCCGGTTATCATCTCAGAACCTTTCAAACAATGGGGTATAGATGTCATTGGAGAGATAAAACCAAATTCTTCTCTACAACATCGATACATCCTGATAGCCACCAATTATTTCACTAGATGGACAGAAGCTACCCCATTGCGCAAGATCAATGAAGATGCAGTCATCACTTTCTTGAAAGAGAACATCATAACCAGGTTTGGGGTTCCAATTTCCCTAGTATTTGATAATTCCACTTATTTCTTGTATTTTAAAATAAATGAATTTGTTTATGAAAGGGGAATTAAATTGCATTATTCAGCCAATTACTATCCCCAGGGAAATGGACTAGTTGAATCTTCAAACAAAAACCTCATCTGAATTCTGAAGAAGACTGTGATTGAAAATCAGCGAAGCTAGCATATAGCTCTCCTAAATGCTTTATGGGAAGATAGGGTGAATCCAAAGAATGCATTAGGGGTTTCCCCTTACACCCTTGTTTATGGAAAGGAAACCATCCTTCCTCCCAACATCTTACTCCCATCCTTGTCATTATCCCAAGCCTCTCGAGGGTTTGGTAGTCAGTTTTTACGATCTAGGATTGACACCCTGCTTCAACTTGAAGAAGCCCGATAGAGAGTTAAGAACCGATTTCACCAACACCAAGACATAGTCAAAAGATGGTTTTATAAAAGGAAGTCTGGTAAAAGAATTTTTGAAGTAGGAGATTTAGTTCTAAAATGGGACCATCATCATGAAGGCAAGGGAATGCACACGAAATTCCAACATTTATGGGTAGGCCCTTACAAAATTTCTGCAAAGCTCGGCCCATCCTCTTACAAGCTAACAGACCTCCAGGGAGAGGAAGTAACCCTTTCCATAAATGGCCTCACCTTGAAACAATACTTTGCATAGTCTCGTTGAGGTTTCCTGTACATAAATAAAATCTTTGTTTTTTTTTCTTTTACTTTTTACTTTAGTCTCTTGACTTCTGTTTGTTCCAACCAAGTTGTCCTCTTTTCTGAGTATTTGAGTTTTCCCTTTCCCCTTTTCTTTGTATATTTTTTTCCCGCTAGCCCTGTAATTGAGCCTTTCATGAAGATAGATCTCTCAAGAAATCTCACAACTCATGAAGCTGGAAATGTATCCTCAAAAGAAAGTTTATCTATGCATTTTGGATTTTGTTGATCGTTCTCCAGAATGAAGAGATCCTGTTCTGTTGGTCGCATTAACCCTTGTTTAATAGCACAGATCTATGATTATCTTTATCACTATTTTCGGGCTCCATCCACCCTCACATTTATAAGCGTCTCAAGAAGATCGTTGTAGTTGGACCCACGGAAAGGAAGCACATCTTGAAGGCATAGGGTATTAAAATGACTCCATGCTACAAATCTAAATCCAAAAAGGCTTATAATCAAGAGTTTGTTTTCCAAATATTCTTGCCTCAATCAAAGCATGGCTAAGATAAAAGAAAAATGTTCAAGTCAAGAAAGCTATTCAAAAGACTCAGCTCAAGTTAGGTTCGTCTTCGTCTGTGAGTCTTGATAAATCAAATAAAATCTCTCGCTCACACAAAAGGACATCATGGATTGAAGAACCAAAATCAAAGATCAGAATTTTAAGGAAACTATTTCTGGAAGGCTCAAATAGCAAAAGCTATCAAATACATGAACATCCAAAAGGATGCAAGTAGCATGCGAATGAGGAACAAGAGAATATTGTCTATGAGATGTTGTTACAATCCTGTGGAGTCCGATGATAGTGGTCGTCTAAAAGATGGATCTTCTAAAATGAACCCCATATTTTGGCCCTTTGAAAGTTTTAAGGATGTCTTTATTAAAGCACCCCTTTCCCAATGACAAACAGATAAAGTGACTACTTTCTTTGCCAAGATTCGAATGCCCAAGTCAAATGTTGCACATAAGGTGAACAACTTTTAAAATTTCCTATGAACAAGAGTGAGTTTTTCAGAGATCTGTGTTCACTAGCGATTCGCCAATTGTTGTTGCTGCAACATCCTTCCCCAAAATTTTGAAGATATTTGGGGCCCCTCCTTCTGCATGTTTTGTAACAAATGTTTTCCTTGTCTTTCAAGCTTATTTTTTTCTCTTTAACTTGGCAAAATTTCAAACACTTGCTTTCCAAAAGTTTTCTAGATTATTTTCTCTAAGGCAAAGTCACCTTTTCTCTTCAGCGCATTTTTTAGCCGTAAGTCTGTTTCCCTTTAGCGCAAGTTTTAACCATAGATATTCCGCTTGGCGCAAATGAGAACTATAAGTCGGTCGCGCCTTAGTGCAACTTCTAATGCTAAATCTCTTGCCTTGGCGCAGAAGTTAACTCTAAATCTACCGATGTGAAAGATTTGTTGCTCCTTTGTTTGGTCCAAAACAGTTGCTTCCCAAAGTTTTCTCAATTATTTTTCTAAGGCAACGTCACCTTTTCTCTTCAGCGCATTTTTTAGCCCTAATTCATCTGCTTGAGCACAAATGTTAACTATAATTCGGCCGCCCCTTGGTGCATTTACTAATCATAAGTCTACTGCTTGGCACGATTTGTAACCATATCTCGACCGTCGTTGGCGCAAAACCAATCCTTAAATGAATGCCTACGCGAAAATCTCTTAATGGCTCCTTGGCGCGATCCCCATTGGTGCATGTTTTGTGACTAAAACTTGGGCCAAAGGTGTAAGGCTTATTCCTATAACGCCCGCCATCATAGCTGTGTAGCCCTGAGATAATTTTTTGGCACAGCGCTATCATTGCAGGATTTAATGTCACGATTGCCGCTTTAGTGCCGGACTTAATGTTATGCTCACCACCTTAACATAGAGCTTAATCTTGCGATCGTCGTTTTGGGCGCGACGATTTATTTTTGTGCATGTGCAATGTTGGAGTTGGTAGGGTCATGAATGCGGCCATGTGTCATTTTAAATTCACAAGTTCTTGAGCCCCATGCTCATTCAATTCGCCAACCCACCACCTTACGTGACATAAATGCCACCCCATTATAAATGCATGCAATGGAGTTTGATTATTCTATCATTCGCCAAGTTGAACAGAGATCACCATTCACTATCTAAGAACAAATCTTTCCATTTGCTACTGAACACCTGTGGGAACTATCGCCTGTCTTGAAGCGTCCGCCAGCCCTCCAGGGACCCCGCAAGTCTAACAGGTAGGTGCTTCGCCCATTCCTTTCTCATCTCCTGAGGCTTTGAGTCACGTTTTACCCCATAGGTAACTCGCTATTACTATGCATATACCTTTGAAGGAAAGGAAAGGCCAATTTCTTCCTTATTCCAAGAATGAGGATACGAAGTCGTCCTATGCAAACTAAGGCCTCGAGAGCCCTATCCTCACCGACTCGTCTCAGGTTCGTCTTGCTTTCACTTGCACATCACCCTAAGTAAGTCTTTCCCACTTAGCGTTCCATCTCTGAGTTTTCCCGGTTAGATCCTAGTGGCCACAGTTAGCCCACTTAGATGTCGTTCCAAGCCAAAATCTATAGCTAGTGCTTGTTTCAGTTGAAACATCGCGTACATTTTCACCCAGTGGGAGGGAATGCTATGAACTATGGTAGCTACGTGCATACAGTGAATAAACAGGTTAAGTATGTAACGGGTGAATAGCTTTATTAGCACTGTGAATCACTAGGACTCCGTAACAGGCGTGTGCATAGGGAAGCATGGTGGTTATGTTGATGCCTTTGAGAAAAGAAAGATTTACCAATGCTTGCTAGTTAGGTATGATTCACCCATCGAGGATTATACATTCGCGCCTAGGTCACGAAGCTAAAAGAATGCTCGACCAAAACCCCCCCCTCAGAACATGATAAGAGCAAAAAGATGGTTCTGCTATAGGGAACATTATGAATGGCCTCGCTTTCACTTATAAACCACTCATGTGTATTTACCTGCATTATTGGCGCAAACCTAATGGTCTCCCCAGGCGCACGAAACATTTTAGGTACTTGCACAATTTACCAGACAACGAACTAGCCTTGTCCTGATAAGCTAAATAAACATGAAATCAAGACAGTCATGATCCTAAGATGTCACATAGGTTCCAGACCTACCATTCCAAGGGTAATTAAACCATAGTGTCATTTATCTTATATATGAAACCACAGTGGCTTGTATAGCTTGTTGGAATTTGTGTCTAGTATTTCTCATGATTCTCAACTGTGAAACGATAGCTGCAATTATGAATTAGTGGATATTTTGTTAAAACATGCTAAAATTTGAGCATTAATTCACAATACTCTTGGCTCTTTACTGAGAGAATAACATATACAATATATCAATGCATAACAATCAGAATAAGCATCACAAGCATCACAAGAATCAAAATCATGAGAGACAAGAGACACAGAGTTTTCGTGGGGAAAACCCTAAGGTGAAAAACCCCACAACCTCCTCAGAGATAGAGAGAGCAATGGATCAACCAAAGTACAACCAAAATACACTTGAGATAGTCTCCTAGAGTAGATGATCCTCCTCCTCACTAGTGCGCCACTTTCTGAGTGAGAGAAGTGTGTCTTTCCGAATGATCGAAATAGAGATCTCCCGATCTCTACTTATACTTAACCTATTTTCCCAGTGACCTTATGGGGCCAACTTGTCTATCTAGATACATCCACAATATAATATATATTTTAGGGCCGACCCCACACATGGTGGTCTAATAAGCCATCGGCAAGTACACACACTTGCAACACTTGTCAATCCACATGACGACACTTCCTTATAGAGGAATAACACATCTCTTATAAGGGTACAATAAATATATATGAAATACATAGATGAAATACATTCCGAAGTTACATATACATCAACACTCCCTCTTAACTAGGAAGGTATTTCTTGACACAGTTCTACTAGACAAGTCTTCTTCTCGGGATCATCGTCATCGATGCACCGTCATCATCATCATCACTGCTGGTGCTATCTTAACCAATCTATGACTCTACTTATCATAGGAAGTTATACAGAGCCAGTCCTTTTTCATACTAGATGTAGGCCCACCACCTGTAGGTCTTCATCATCTGTGCAAATGGTCTGATAGAGGTGGCCTCTCAAGACTAATTTTATGTGTGGATGCAATACCGGAAAGAGTATCCCAGGAACATTTATGTGCCTAAGCATGACCGGGAAGATCTCCCAGGACTGATTATATGCATCGCCTCCACAATACATTTAAAGAGCATCCAAGGAACATTTATGTGCCGCAGCACGACCGGCAATATCTCTAAAGGGCATTCTAGGACTTATTACGAGCATACAGCTCGACCTCTTGAATCTCCAGGACTTATTACATGTGGATAGAAAAAACCTTTAAAGAGCATTCCAAGAACATTTATGTGCCGTAGCACGACTGGAAATATCTCTAAAGAGCATCCCAGGACTAATTATGAGCACACAGCTCAACCTCTCGGATCTCCAGGACTAATTACATGTCTTCGTAGTAATACCTCATCCCAGGACTGATTACGAGCACACAACTCAACCTATCAGATATCTGAGGACTGATTACATATTACATAGCAATACCAGAAAGAGTACCCCAGGAACATTTATTTGCCACATCATGACTGGCAAGATCTCCCAGGACTGATTACATGCTATTTGCACAACCTGCCACATATCATCTCTGACCTCCAAGTATCAACCTAATACTCATGATCCAACGGATCATCATCGCACGAGGCATCATCCTGATGCCCATGATCATACTGATCATCATCACTTGTACCATCCTGGTACATATCATCTGGGGCAACATACTGAAGCTCATCATCATGATCAACCTGATCATACAATGCATCCACCTAATGCACACCAAGTATCTACCTGATACATATAATTATACATGATCCACCTGATCATATAGTGTATCCACCTGATACAAATACAAATACATGATACATATCAACATACATGACCTACTTGATCATACAATGTATCCACCTGATATAGATAAATGGTCCAAGCATCCAACATGATGCATATACAAATACATACAAATGATCCAACCGATCATATCTAGCATCCAACATGATGAATATACAAATACATACAAATGATCCAACCGATCATATCCAACATCCAACATGATGCATACATACATATAAATGATCCAACTGATCATATCCAACATCAACACGATGCATACATACATACAAATATAAATGATCCAACTGATCATATCCAACATCAACACAATGCGTACATATATACAAATATAAATGATCCAACTGATCATATCCATCATCAACACGATGCGTACATACATACAAATATAAATGATCCAACTGATCATATCCAGCATCAACACGATGCGTACATACATACAAATATAAATGATCCAACTGATCATATCCAGCATCAACACGATGCGTACATACATACAAATATAAATGATCCAACTGATCATATCTAGCATCCAACATGATGCATATACAGAGCAGTAACTGGAGCATCGTCCTGATACTCATCATCTAGCGCTTACATCCACAGCCATGTGAAGGATCCTCCTTCCAACATGCTTGGGATGGCTTCAGCAAATGTGTCCATCACTTCTTCCTTGAAGTGTCGTCGATCTGAAGAACACCAAGCCTCTCTCTGAAGTACTCGAACTTCACCCTGGCTAGTGGCTTCGTCAACACATCTGCAATCTGCTCGTCCGTCGCAACATACAGGAACTTCACGGCTCCTCTCTGCACCATATCCCTGATATAGTGATATTTGATCTCGATGTGTTTCGACCTGTCATGAAACAATAGGTTCTCAGATAGCTTCACACAACTCTGGTTATCGTAGAATATACCAGTAGCATCCAATGGGAGATCAAATAACTCAGATAGTAGCTTCTGTAGCCATACTGCCTCACAACTAGCTGAACAGGATGCAACATACTCTGCCTTAGCTGTACTCAGTGCTACATAGGACTGCTTCCTACTGAACCAAGAGATCACATTTGATCCCATACTGAAGCAGCAACCAGATGTGCTCTTCCTATCTGCAGCACTGCCAGCCCAATTTGAATCAACATAACCCTAGAGGTTAAACTTTTGATTCACTTCATACTTGAGCCCATAATCCACTATACCCTTCAAGTACCTTAGAACATGCTTTACAGCAACCAATGAACACTCCTCGGATCCGTCAGGAACTAGCTTAATGTGTTCACTGCAAAGCAAATATATGGTCTCGTGTTCGTCAGGTACATCAAGGACCCAATCATCTGACGATACATAGAGACGTCAACCGGCTCAGATGAAGCATCACATAGAAGCTTTAGATTCGATGCCATGGGTGTGGCCATGGCCTTGCAATCCATCATCCCAAATCTCTTCAGAATATCTACTGTGTACTTCCCTTGACCAAGGAAGATCCCACCTAAATTTTGCCACACCTCCATACCTAGGAAATAATGCATCATTCCCAAATATTTCATATCGAACTTAGCAGCAAGCTTCCTTTTAGTATCTGCAATCAATCTGTCATCTAGTGTTACAAATAAGTCATCCACATACAGGAGTAGAATCACAGGATTCCCTTCTGTTTGTGTCAGAAATTGTTACTAAGGCTGGGGTAACAAGCCAACACAATCTCAAGATTTGAAATCAATTCAAACTAGGTTTTAGGGTTTTGTTTCATATGTTTTTTGGTTATTGACTTCAAAAGCATAAAGGGAATACATTCAGTAGATAAGTAAAAACTAAGTCATACACAAATATCAATGAAGATGCATATATATCACAGAAATCCAACATAAGATTGTAATGAAGTTCACACAATAAAAGACAAGCATCACTGGAAATTACACATCAAACCAGAAATGAATTTGTCAATCATGAAACTAAATAAGTTCAAAATGAAGCCAATACAGATCAAATGTAGGGTAAAGAGTCATATATTCATAGTTTCATCAAAAAATGCATAAGAGAGTTTACAGTACCTAACACTGAACAAGTCTGGAAGTATGAACAGCTTGCAGACCTCCTAATGCTATCCAGAAATCAGAACCTTTACAATGTCTTTCCTTCATTTCTAAATAGTTTTCTTTCTCAAAAAACAGTTAGAGTTTTTCCTACTAATTCTCCATCGAATGACTAGACTAGGTAAAGTAAACTTTACATTTTTACAAAATTACAATTTTGCTAAAAATAGCAAATTCTTTAACAAAATGTCTTAAATGAACCTAACTGCCTCATATCTCTTTCGATGCCTCCACAAGCAAAGATATGCCATCTGGACTCGAGGATCTTGTCTTCATTCTTTTATGCTTCTTCTCCAGCTCAGCTATTCTTTTCTGAAGGTGTTCTTTTTCATGCTGCAAAGTTTCAACTGTCTTTTCCAGTTCTGAACAGTGTCTGTCAGCAGCCCTTTTCCTTCTGAGTGCTTCCTTTGCATCAACCATTAACTCCTGAAAATTGTCATGAACATCTTGAAGATCTTCTCTTAATCTTCTATTTGCCATCATTAAACCATCATTAACTTCCTGCATGTAATTCATTTGATGCTTATACTGTTTGACAGTCTTCTTCAAATTTTCCTTATTAGAATTAACCAATTTCTCTATTGCAGCATCCTGCTCCTCATTAGGTTTGCAAAACATGTCAAACTTCTTGAATATTGCTTCTTCTGTCAATAGCTTCTCAGCAGTATCTTCAATGGTGGGGTTTGGATCATCTGTTACCTGTACTGACTTAATCTCTTCTGTCAACAATTTCCCAGGAATGTCTTCAATGATGGACTTGGAGCTTTCTTCACATGCTACTTTTTCTGACCTAATTTCTTCCTTTTTACCTGGCTGCAATTCATCTTTCTTTGATTTATCCTCCTCCATAGATTCTTCATCAGAGATAGTCACCTTATCAGTTTTTAATTTTGGATTTAACAGCTTTTTCATGTTTAACCTTAATTTGTTTTTCGACCTAGTTTTAGGTCTCCAGAAAGTAGCTGCTTCTCCCATCATTTTTAATTTCTTCCCTTGGTACCGAATAGATGCTAACTCTACCACTTCCAGCTTTTTGACTTTCTTCTTAGGCTTTGTGATTTTGCCATCTATAACTTGATCTTCTTTACTTTCAGCTTTAACTTCAATCTCAGGAATAAACTGCTCTTCTTGTAACATATATCCCTCATCATCCGAGAGGACTGTGATGGGGCTTCTTGGCTGATAATGGATTTCTTCTTTAGCTACAGGAATTATTTTGATGTCAACTTTCTTCTCCTCCTGAGAATCTGCTATAGGTGGTGACTTCTTTTCAAACAATTCCTTTTTGTCTTCAAATAATGAGAACTTGATTTTAGTGTGATCTGGAATTTCTTGGGGCTGCCTGTCATTCTGTCCTTCTTCTGCTACATGTTTTATCACCTTCTTAGTTTTAATGTCATGTTTGCTTGCAGGTTTGACTGAATAACCTAACTTTTGTATCATTACCTTCCCCTTGTCAGTCTGTCTTTTGGGTTTTTGGTCTTCTCCTTTAGGATGAACCCCTGACCAAAACAAAAAGAAGTCCCAAGTCTTTCCCTCGTGCTGCAACACTGTAGTGATGATTAATTTAATGAGACCATGATGAAACAGTGATTGAGAAGTGTGATCATCATGCTGTTTTATTTTGCTTGACATTTTCTGCAGGCTTTTAAAGAAAAAGAATGGCAAATTCATTTTAGAAATCCCTGCCATGTGTTGTAGGAACCTGAGATGATATTTGAACACTAATGAGTATCTTCCTTCACAAGTCACATAACTCTGAAGAATCCTTATAGGTTCAATCCACTCCTTCCTGAAATTATGTATGAGAATACCCTTGTTCCAATCAGGAGTAACATTAGGCAATAAGTATCTTTGGGGATCAAACTCAAAAGGTGACTTCTTAAACCAGTGCTCACCCTCATTACTGATCTCAGTAGCCTCTACTACTAATTCCACAGTCAGTTTGAATCTCAAAGGATCCATTATAATCATCTCATTTTTAAGTCCCTTAGCAAAATTGCAGGACACCTGAGCATTAAAACCATCTATCCTTTTGAAAAATTTCAACCAGCCTGCCTGCTGGAACAGCTCTGCACAGTCTGGAAGCTTCTGAATCCATGTTAAATTTGTGGGCTCAGCCCTATTAACCTTACCACTTTTGCTACTTTTTCCCATATCCTTCTTTCAGGGAACGGGAATAGTCTAGTTTCAGGCTTCAAAATATGTTTTATAAGCTGTTTTCTGAGCAAGTAATTTTTCAGGTTATAACAATTCTCAGCGATGTTTAAACCACTTGTACAAATTAACAAACCCCTTCTGTGTAACACCTGCACCAACTAGCAAAATCTCTTCTGTGTGAAAACTGAGCACTACAGATAGCTCAGTGAGTCCTTTCGATGCTATATTCTGTATATTAGGTCATGAGAGAAACATTTCATGCACACTTCTCCTACCGGGTTTCAGATAGCCATTTCTGTGGTGAATTCCTTATTTTACGATCTAATATATCTTCTTCAGCAACCAATTTCTCCAGAAACTCGTGCAGCGACAAAAACCCAAATTTTCCAGCTATAAGGGTTATAACGGAATACCTGTCAATTGCTCGTCTGTTGTGGCTTAATATCTTCAATTTGGGGTGTCAATGATGTTCTCTTACGAGCATAGGTGTCCTCATGTCGTTTCTTTAGCCACTGGTGACTGAATCAAAAAGCCCTAATTTTCGTTGGCGATGGAACACACCTGTCTCCTTTCCACAGCAACGCAATCCACCGTTCAACAGTGAACTCTCCTTCACAAACACTACTTCTCCTGCAATGATGCGTGTAACAAGAGAAAACTGACAGCTAAACCGGAATTTGCTGGCTTCTGTGCAACTGATCCCGCATACCATGCAATGATGAACTCGTTTGTCTTCGTGATGAGCAACCAACAAAAATCATGCTCAAATTGCTGCAAACACGTGTTAAAACACTCACACAAGGCGATTAGACCCTCCCATTCTGCATCATGATTGAAAACAGATCGAAATTTGCAAAAACTCAAGCCACGATATTCCTGTAGCGCGCTCTTTGTTAAACTTTGGTATAGCGCTACAAGAATATCTTTTAGACCAAAATTTAGCAATTTTCTAACTTTTTGCTAATTTGTTGGAGGTTCTGGTAGCTATTTGGTTTAAAAGGTAAGTTCAACCATTCTCTAAAGACATTAATGATTCTTCCTCTGAACATATGACTCTCATTGACCCCCTCTACAATATAAAAAGTCACCAAAATCAAATAAAATCTGAAAAAGACTGGGCTCAAAACTTTATTCAATCACTCATAAAGTTTCTAAGAAGACAAAAACTAAAACTGAAAACCAAAAACAATAACTAAGGTAGACTCAAAAACAAACCAAAATTGGAGAAAATAACTAAAAAATGAAGAAAAATTTACTGACTTAACACCTTCCTCAACCTTGTAGTAGAGGTTGGAATCCGCTTTACTCTTGGTAAAGCCCAAGCTAGATAGGAAACTGTCCATCCTACCATACCAAGTTCTGGGATCTTGCTTCGAGCCATACAAGGATTTCTTCAATCTGCACACATATGACTCCCTGTCGTGTATTTCAAATCCGAGTGGCTGCTCCACATATACTTCCTCTTCAACTACACCATTCATGAAAGCAGTCTTGACATCCATTTGGTGTATTTTCCATTTCATTGCTACAGCCGGGGCAAATACTGTTCTGATGGAAGTATACCTGGCTACAGGTGCAAAAGTTTCTTCATAATCTATTCCCTCTTTCTGAGAGAAGCCACAAGCTACGAATCTTGCTTTGTATTTCTCTACACTACCATCTGTAGCATGCTTGATTTTGTAGATCCATTTGGAAGTCACAAAAGACTTCTCTTTAGGTCTTGGTACAACATCCCAAACATCATTCTTCATTATTGATTGGTATTCCTCAACCATGGCATCCTTCCATTCTTTCTTTTCCGCTGCTTCTTCATAACTGGAAGGTTCTTTGTTCATAATGTCACAGAGTAAAGCAACATAGCTGGTATGTGATCTGGTTCTCTTCTTTGCTCTGTGTTTTTCTTCTGGAATGCCAAATCTTTCTACATCTTGAATGAGCTCTCTAGCCCATGTAGGTTTCTTCTTGTGAGAGTTATCCTCATGAGGTGGATCTACAGGTTCTTGCAGATCTTCAAACTCACGAACAACTTCTGGAATTGCTTCAGTCATGGTAGTGTCTTGAAATCTAGTTTCCTTAGGTTCTTCATAAACTTCGATAGGTGCCTTCCTTGATTTGATGAATGTTGAGTTTTCATCAAATGTTACATCCCTGCTGACATCAATATTCTTGAACCCTAGAAAGTATATTCTGTAAGCCTTCGAGCTTTCACTATAACCCACAAAGATACCCTTCTTTCTTGAAGGATCTAGTTTGGTCCTCTTTTCCTTTGGGACATGAGTGTATACTGGACAACCAAATATTTTGAGATGGCTGACTTCAGGCTTCTTACCAGAAAATACCTCTTCTGGTGTCTTGTTGTCCAATATCTTGTGGGGTGTTATTGTCTGCACATATACAACTGTTCTAGCTACTTCTTCCCATAGATGCATAGGTAGATCCTGGTGATACAGCATTTCCCTTGCTGCTTCCATGATTGTTCTATTCCTCCTTTCTGCAACTCCATTCTGTTGAGGATTATAAGGAGCAATCAACTCCCTCTTGATCCCTGAATCACTGCAAAGCTTCTTGAAGTCACCTGAGGTGAATTCTCCACCATTGTCGGATCTGAATGTTTTGATCTTTTTGTCAGTTTGATTCTCCATCAAGGTTTTTAATTCCTTGAAGTTATCAAACACCTCATATTTGTTTTTCAAGAAGTATACCCAAGTCTTCCTAGAGAAGTCATCAATAAATGAGACATAGTAAACATACCCACTTAGAGAACTGGATGACATAGGACCACATACATATGAGTGGATGATTTCCAAGATATATTTTGCCTTGCTTTCACTGCTTGGGAAAGCCTTCTTAATATTCTTACCTTTTGCACATCCTATGCAAACACCTTCATGTTTGGTCTTGATTTCAGGAAGACCCTCTACAACCTTGCTTGCAATTCGAAGTGCCCTATAGTGCATATGAGCAAGTCTTCTATGCCAAAGTTCACTTGGCTCCATGGATTCATGCACCATGGCATGTTCAGGTTGTCCTTTTAATTTATACAAACCTACCTCTTGATCTCCAATCACAACTGCATCATCTATGGTCTTTCCCTTTGGCCACATTAGGACTTGGCCATCCACAAATGCAACCCTCATACCTTTTGTATCCAATGCAGAGATGGAGAATAAGTTCTTCTTGAGCCTAGGTACATAAAGGACTTCTTTCATCTTCAAAGATTTTCCAGAATCTAGGTTGTAGGAGGCTTCACCACTTCCTTTGATGGGATATTGACAATCATCCCCAAGTTTCACTTTATGGGGTGATTCATATTCAGACAGATTTACAAAGGATTCTTTAAACCCAGTCATGTGTTTGGAAGCCCCACTGTCAATTAACCAATCGTTACAACCATGGGAGATAGTACCTATGAGAGTAGAGATTAGAACATACTCTTCTTCACTTGATGAGTCATCATTACTATCATCACTTTCTGCCCTAGCCTTCTTCTTTGGAGGTTCATCATCTTCGGCAGCATGAGCATGGTACCTTCTTTTGTTACCCTTCTTATTCTTGCTGGAGTTGTTGTTGTGTTTCTCCCTTTTGTTCTTGGGACATTCTGAAGCAAAGTGACCCTTCTCATTACAAGTGAAACACCTTATATCTTTCTTGTCTTTGTGAAAATGATGAGAAGATTTCTTCTTGTGATGGGATGTCTCCCTCTTGAACTTGCCCTTCTTAGTGTGAGCTGTGAGAGCTTGATCTTCATTTCCCATATTCTCTTCTCTTGCTAAAAGCCTTGCTTCTTCTTGAGAACATTCCTCCCATAATCTGTTGAAGGAGATTAACTTCTTTCTAGCACATATCCCCTCGATCAAAGAGTCCCATGACCTAGGTAGGCCATTTAAAGTAGTCATAACAATTTCAGAATTCTCCACCATTTCATCTACAGCTTCAAGTTGTTCCTTGATCAGAGAGACCTTAGAGAAATAGGATTGAATGGTTTCTCCATTCGACATCTTGACCCCTTTCAATTGATTCCGCAGGGTCATCTTCCAATTTATGTTCTTTCCTTCAAATAGCTTAGTCAAAGAGCCAAACATAGCCTTGGGTGTCTTTAGAGAAGACACATGGGGTATGAGATGGTCTTTGATAGAATCAGCAATGATTCTCTTTCCCTTGACCAAGTTCTTCTTATGCAATACCTTGGCCTCTTCATCCTCTAGGATAGGGATGTCTTCTTTTATATATGAGTCCAACTCATTCTCCTCCACAATTAGCCCAATCCTATACTTCCAAGCTCAAAAGTTATCAGCCCCTTCAAGCTTATCCTCAAGCTTGGTGTGGTGAGACATCTTAAAGAGTACATCAAATGAAATAGAAAAGATTTAGGTCTTATCACTTGAAATGCTGAAAACTGGATCTGTTCCTGGATTAGGGTTTGTCGAGAAAACCCTAAAAATTCAAAATGTGAATTTCAACTTTCTGAAAGGATAGAAAGATGCACCTTGATGAGTTGATCAGCTTGGTATATTTAGAATTCGAGATCAACAAAGCTTTACCCTTCATATTTTCTTGTTTGTCCTCCCGGGTTCACTAGGGAGAGCCCTGAAATAGGGTTTGAGTTTCCCGGAGATCTACCCAACAAAAAATCTCGATCTGAAGCTCTAAACTTCGATTTTCGCAAGGAGCTTCCAGTTATGGCTTCAGATTTTAGAAATTCCTATTTTTGTGGAAACCTTAATTTTTAGGGCCAAATCTGAAAATGCTTGGAATTGAATTATGATTGGACAGATAGATTCTCCTTGACGAGTAGAGTCAATCTACTATACTGCTTTTCCAAAAACTGTGTAGAGAAACCCAATAAACAAGAAAATCAAGTTTCTGTCACTGCAAAATGTCTTCTTCTCAGGTTAGCTCTGATACCATGTTAAAATTTGAGCATTAATTCACAATATTCTTGGATCTTTACTGAGAGAATAACATATACATTATATCAATGCATAACAATCACAATAAGCATCACAAGCATCACAAGAATCAAAAGCATGAGAGACAAGAGACACAGAGTTTCCGTGGGGAAAACCCTAAGGTGAAAAACCCCACAAATTCCTCAGAGATAGAGAGAGCAATGGCTCAACCAAAGTAAACCAAAATACACTTGAGATATTCTCCTAGAGCAGATGATCCTCCTCCTCACTAGTGCGCCACTTTCTGAGTGAGAGAAGTGTGTCTTTCGGAATGATCCAAATAGAGATCTCCCGATCTCTATTTACACTTAACTTGTTTTCCCAGTGACCTTATGGGGTCAACTTGTCTATCTAGATACATCCACAATATAATATATATTTTAGGCCCGACCCGACACATGGTGGTCTAATAACCCATCGGCAAGTACACACACTTGTGACACTTGTCAATCCACATGACGACACTTCCTTATAGAGGAATAACACATCTCCTATAAGGGTACAATAAATATATATGAAATACATAGATGAAATACATTCCGAAGTTACATATACATCAACAAAACAACCTCCATATTATGAAAGTAGCATATTCTGGACTTTTTCATAACTATTTTGCTAATACTTGAAAGTTATCTAGTTAAAGCCAACTCTGTCATTTTTTCTTTCACAAATCTATAAGAGGATTTGCATTATAATAATGGTTGAATATCTACATATGCCTTATTTCTACTGCCATGCTCCAGACTTGGGCTGCTCATGGAATCCAAAGGAAACGCCTCTATTCATGGCCTATCAACTCACATGGGCAAGTACATATGCAAACTATTACAAGCAGGTTTTGCGAGAAATTCATCATGCCTCTATACCAGCTTATTTTTGTAAAGGAACCAGATTGCATGTTAGAGAACGCCATGCCCATTATCGAAGCATTTGGTGATTATTATCATAGTATAGAAGGTACCTATATCCGAATGGATGGAGGATCTGTAGCTCCGTTTTTGTTTCCTAGATATGCTACATATTTTGTCATTCACAGGGAAGCCATAAGGAAAGTCTTCAACATTGGCGGAATCAATTATATTCTCACTAAAAGGAACAAAGCAATGTATCCGCCAATGCCTTTCACTATTGGTGCATATAGCCTCCCGAAGGCCAAGGAAGGAGACAACTATGTTCAAGATTTAGACATCTTCCATTTCGATACAAAGTTTTTCAGAAGGGATAACCCTTGTGGTGAAGTTTCCAAACATATTATTGATGTCAAAACTAGCTTCAAGTACGCCCATCTGAAATATATGGAGGAAGCTTTTTTCCGTAGTGCTCAGAACTTAATGGAATTAGGAAAGCACTACAAGAAGAAAGGTGCAAAGAGCCCTAATCCCAGGCCTGTCGGCCTAATTCAAAAGGAACAGGAAGCATCAGTGTCCCAATCAGGAGATCCAACAGGAACAGAGCATGAGAAAGATGACATGATACTACATTAGCAAGATCAAAAAGCAGCTAGGATCCAAAATGAACAAGCTACCAAGTTCCAACAAGAAGAGGCAGCAAGAATCTAGAGAGAGCAGGCTATTCACCTGCAACAACAAAAGGAAGTTGCTAGAGTGCAAAGGGAGCAAGAGAAAAGGGCTTTGGAAGATGAGGCTGCTAGAATTCAGAGGGAAGAGGAAGTAAGGGCCCAAAGAGAAGAAGAAGAAAGAATCCTTCAGCAGCAGGCTGCTAAACTGCAAGAGGAAAAAGAAGAAGAGAGGATTTTGTTAGAAGAAGCAGATAGATTACAAAAGGAATTAGCAGACCTAGATGAAAGGTAGCAAAGGGAGCAGACTGAGAAAACTCCCGAGCCAGAACCGTCTACTCCACAAGACATGGAGTTTGATCTGCCATTGATAGACCAACCAGGGATAGCTCGAGAAGAGTTTGCTTCTACTGAAGGTTTAGCATTGACCCCATAAAACCCCAGAAAGCAGTGCCAGGTGGCCAACCTTGATTCCGTGTATTTTCACGAGCAGAAAAGGGCTATCATTGACCGAAGAGTAAGGAAAATGGAAATTGGGGAGGAATTATATGAATTCAATGTATCGGAAACCACACTGGTCCAAGGAACTGATGTTGACCCTTCATTCCAAGCCCAATGCACTGTGGCATCAGCCGAGGCGAGTAAAGCCAATATTGATTGGTTAATAAATGAGATAAAGCATTACAGAGATCAATGTTTCAAAATAAGAGATGACAGGAAGAGGGAGGTTCTAGAAGCAAATGAATTGAAGAAGAAATACAGGGAAATGATAGAAGAGAAGTTAAGGATAACTTCGAGAGCTCTACAACTTGAAAATGAGAAGAATTCACTACAGATGCAGCTAGCCATCTCCGAAGACAAGCAAAAGAAATTAAAGGCTCGGATATCATAATTGGAAGAGCTCAAAGCCAGTAGGGCCCAACAAATTTATCTCCCCAAGGATCAGTATGAGGTATTAATCCAAGAAAAGGAGCAATTGTTGAAACAACTCAAAGAAGCAATGGAAAACAAGCAAGATCTGTTCACATTTCACAATCAAGCATGTGACATGCTAATAAAAGGCCATCAACTGCTGGTGTTGATCTCAAGAGAAATTTGCAACGTGAAAGAAATGATCATGAAAATGACATCCATCGAAGTTGGAGCCTTAAACAACAGAGACAAATTTGCAAAACATGTGGAAGAGTTAAAACAACAATTTGAGTGGAGAAGAGGAAAATCTAGATTCCCCTCAAACTTGCGTGCCACCACCGAAGAAGAATTTCACTTGGATGTAGGAGTCCTTTAATTCAGTAAAGATTGTGGCACCAGGATAATCTTGGAGATCAGAAAGACTATCCGCAAATGTCACTCTTTCTACTCCAAAATCAAATAATTTCATGGCAAGTTCCACTTGGTTCTATGTGAAACTATAAATGATTTCCCAGAACAAGAACATCGGTTGGCTGAGTTGCAAGGCGAGTTGGACCAAGGATTGAACTATGTTAAAAAGGTAGAGGTGATAACCCAAGATGAACTCCAACAGTTCATTGGCCAACCCAATGTGAATATCTACTTTCTGGAAGTAATTACCCAAGAAGCATCAGCAGGAGCAACACAAGTCAAATCAGATCTTTGCAAGCATGAGATTCCAGCAAAGGAAACAGTATCTGTTCGGAGCAAAATTATTTTGAAAGAGATTAGTCAATGGGACACACATATCCAAAGTGCAGATGGCCAAGCATCCACAAGCAAGCCAGTTGGTGGGGATGAGTCAGCGGGTCAACAAAAGCAATCCAAATAGAATAAATAAACCCTCAGAATTCTTATTTGTCTTAATGTGGAAAAAGGCTGAAATTCCTTGATTGTATAACTGTTTTAAAAGGAAAACTGGCTTTGATTTTGTCTTATATGGAAGGCTCCCCATGAATCTGTGGGTTTTGTAACTATGCACTAAAAGACAAATTAGAAGGTTCTAGAATTTAGGGTACACTTGTCAGCTCAAGGAGCAATTTGTAAATTGATAAATAGGAGAGTAGAAGAAGGAGAAAGGACTTTTGGCAGGTGAAAGACATTTTCTTTCTTGTACGTGAATTACTTCTCTGCATGTATAAGGAACTCGATTTTGCTTAACGAAATCCAGGGAGAGGGCGTTTTTTTCCTGGAATTGTGTGTTGGATGCTTGCTGGACTACTCTTGTGTCATTCACATCCTACAGTGAGATATTTCTTTGCTTCTATGAATTATTTTTGTGTAATGAATGATCTTTCTATTTTCCTATACAATGATGCCTCCCTTAAAAGAATAATGGAATGTATTGCATTTGAATTAAAGCTATATTTAATATCTTTTACCTCCTGCTGAGATTACATCTTCAGATTTAATGGCTATCCGTATGATCTTTATATGTTTCTTTTAGTGTATTGCTCATATTTACAGTTTTCTCCTTGCAAAGATAGATTAGATTTGCTTTATCTTAGTTTTAGATTAAGATTGGTTAAGATGACATTTAGATTAAATTAGTTTACAGCACTTGCATATCATCTTAAAAATAAAATCACAAAACGGTGGATCGGGCCGCAACTGGTGCAAAAGAAGAATTCAAATCTTTAAATCCTACGGTAGTTGGAACCGTTAATCGGACGGATTCCCCATACCAAACGGTGAGCAATCTAATTGGGCTCGCTTACTGGGGAGAATCCCTTGCTGCTTGATGCTGCGATTTTCAGGGCATTAACAAGGTTTCTTTGTTGAACCAGTGGGATTTCCACCTTCAAGGCAAGAGGACCATTGTATTCAGCTCCTTCCTAGAAGCATTCCTCCCAACATCATGCCCTATCGCTACCCATTTCACCAAAAAATAGAGATTGAAATGCTCATTTGCGACTTACGAAAGCAAGGTATTATTTTCCCAAGCACTAGTTCCTTTTCTTCACTAGTTCTTCTTGTCCACAAAAAATATCGGTCATGGTGCCTTTGCATTGACTTCCGAGCACTTAATCACCTCACTATCAAGGATAAGTTTCCAATTCCTATTGTTGATGAGCTCCATGGTGCTCATTTTTTCTCCAAGGTGGATCTTTGTTCTGGGTATCATCAAATTCGGGTCCATGAGGATGATATCCCTAAAACAACTTTTCGCACACATGATGGCCACTATGATTTTTTGGTCATGCCCTTTGGCCTCACTAATACTCCTTCCACATTCCAGGCCTTGATGAATAAAATATTCTGGCCCTACTTGCGGAAATTCATTCTGGTATTCTTTGATGATATCCTCATCTACAGTAAAAAATGTGCTGAACATCTCCAGCATCTGGATCTTGTAATGAAACTTTTCTCTGACCATCATCTCCATGACAAACAGTCTAAATGTGTTTTTGGACAGAAGGAAGTCGAGTATCTCAGACACATTATCTCAGCAGTAGGGGTTCACGTGGATCTTTCCAAAACTGTTTCCATGAACAATTGGCCGCATCCTCAGACACTCAAGAGCCTTCGTGGTTTTTTGGGGTTGACTTGCTACTACCACAAGTTTTTCAAGTATTATCGGAAGATTTCATCTTCATTCACTACTCTATTGAAAAAGGATGCTTTTACATGGACACATGCTACTGAGTGAGTATTTGAAAAACTGAAACAAGCTATGTGTACTACACCTATTCTAGCTATGCCTAATTTTTCCAAGCCCTTCACTATTGAGAGTGCTACTTGTGTCAATGGACTTGGTGTTGTTCTCCTTCAATATGAACACCCCATTGCATTCACTAGAAAATTCCTTTCAGGTAATAATTTAGCTTCCTCTACATATGAGAAGGAAATGATGGCTATTTTGGATGCAGTACAGAAGTGGTGCCCATACCTATTAGGGAATCATTTATGCATCAAGACTGATCACCAGAGTCTGAAATATTTCCTGGAACAACATGTATCCTCCCCAGCACAACAGAAATGGGTTAGAAAACTCATGGGTTATGAATATGAGATCACTTACAAGAAGGGTAAGGACAATATTGTGGTAGATGCTCTTTCTCGCACATTTGATGACCAAGGTTCTCTTTCAACTATTTATATGTTTGTTCCAAATTGGTTGTAATCTATTCAAAAGGGCTTTGTCAATGACTCTTCATTATCTCAAATCATCCAACGCTTGGACAACAACCCTTTTGGTGTACCACATTACTCTTGGGATGTTGCTTCCATGAGATACAAGGGTCGTCTAGTGCTTCCCTAGAGAACAGATATTCAGCAGGCTATCTTCTATGAACTCCATGCTTCTCCATCGGCAGGGCACTTTGGGTTCCTCAAAACGTATGAGTGGGCATGGCGTAACTTCTTTTGGAAGGGAATGAAAAGGACAATTCAACAGATGGTGGTTGAATGTGATACCTGCTAGCGCAATAAGGGTGAAATGACACTCCTTCTGGGATTGCTCGAACCCTTGCCCATACCTACATGGATTTGGACAGATATCTCTATGGATTTCATTGAAGGGTTGCCTAAGTTTGGAGGGAAGACAATGATTTTGGTTTTGGTTGATCTCCTCTCCAAATATAGTCATTTTTTTGCTCTCAACCATCCCTATACAGCCTCCTCAGTTGCTCAAATTTTCCTGGGCTAGATCTTTCGTCTTCATGGCATCCCTTCTTCCATTGCCTCGGATCGTGATGCGATTTTCACCAGTCATTTTTGGACAGAACTATTTCACCACACTGGCACCAAATTGAAGATGAGTTTAGGGTATCACCCACAAATAGATGGTCAGACTGAAATTATCAATAAATGCTTGGAAACTTATCTTCGTTGCTTCACTTCTAAACAACAACATCAATGGGAAAAGTGGCTCCCTCTCACTGAATGGTGGTACAATACCTCTTACCACACTGCTTCTAAAATGACCCTATATGAAGCAGTCTATGGTTAGGCACTGCTAGTTCTTCTTCCATATAGCCCCAACAGTTCACTAGTTCAGGAAATTGACACAGTCCTTCGCAGCCATGATCAGATTCTTTGCATTTTGCGGGACAATCTTCACATGGCAAGAAATCGCGTGAAGCAACAAGCCGATCAACACCGTTCTGAGCACACTTTTCAAGAAAATGATATGGTTTTTATTCGTCTCCATCCGTACAAGCAATCCTCCTTGAAAATCAAAGGGTGTCATAAGCTCACTCCAAAGTTCTATGGGCCCTATCGGATTCTTCAAAATACTGGGTCCGTTGCTTATAAATTGGAACTTCCTCCTTCTCTCTTTCATCAAGTATTTCATGTCTCTTGTCTGAAGAAAGTTCTTGGCACCAACATCAGAGGACAAACTATTTTACCCGAATTGGATAATGAAGGATCCATCCTTTTGGAGCCGGAGGCCATTCTCAATAAGCGCACTCGTTAGCTTCTCTCTCGATCTATCACAGAAGTCTTAATTCAGTGGCATGACATGCAACCAAAGGATGCTACATGGGAACCACTCCTTCAGATTCAACAACAATTTCCACATCTAAAGCTTTGAGGAAAAATCTTTTTCTAAGGGTGAGGGGATGTTAGGAACCCATGTTTTTACTTTGTTAGTATATTGTTGTTGGATGCATATGCTTTGTAAGTCGTCCTGCAGTATTTGTTGATCCATAGTTTGTGTTATTGTTGTTTGGTGCATATGCTTTGTAAGTCGCCCATAGTATTGTTGATCCATATTTTCTATTGGCCCATGGTTTTGACCCATAGTATTGGCACCTAGATTTAGTATATAAGTGTGTGTTGAGGCTTATGAAGGAACCATGAAGTTATTTTGTATTGATCTTGCTCAAAGGAGGTTTCCCCCTCGAAGTGGCCTGTGATCAATAAAATTATTTTGTGATTTGATATATCGTGTATTCATTAATTAATTGTTGCGGGTTCTTCACAGCACCCACATGCAGTTCAACTTTTCTTCAATTTTGATAATGTACAAAAACACACATGCAAATACAAAAAAAATGCAATAGAACTTAAAAACAAAAAATAGTTTCAATTTACACTTATGAATGTTGAATTGATGAATCTATAATACCTGAGTTATTGTGTAATGATTATTTGCTTTTGCAAGAAAACTACTGATACAAATAGGCCACTAGACGTGAGTGAGAAAAGATGTGGTGTGAAGGCTACTAAGAAGCAACTGCAAATTTTCTTGGATTCTTTAAATACCCCTTAACTTTCTCAACCATCCTCAATAAGCAGGTCTTTGTCTTTTAAACCAATGAATAGAGAATCCATTGTATTAGCTGTGTTTGCATTGATTTCCATCAAACTCTCTATGAACTATTGTCTAATTGTTCTAATTATCTCCATGTTGCTTCTATAATCATCTCTTCCCTCTTTCTTTTATCTCCCTTCTCCTCCTTCAAATAAGTAACAACTTTGCAATTAACTCCTCCAATGATCTTAGTCTTGTGGTCCCAACACAATGTTCTTGCATCAAGTCTCACTCTCAATAATACTTTTACATCTTCGTGTTTGAAAGAGCCAAGAAGCTCCACCAATTAATAGCTCCACGAAGTCTTGTTGGCATTCAAATATCAAACCATGAGTGCCAATTTCTTTCTTCTAGGTACATGTCAAAAGAAGTGTACTCAACAACTACAATGATTGCCATGTTCACAGTCAAGTAGGCTTAGATGAATCCACAATCGATATATGGATCAACAACGCAATTGTTGTATTAAACATCTTCTTGTGGAACATTTGAAGATGCAATAGCTTTATTAATATGAGCATTGACATTAATTTCGTTAATATTCGTTGGAAGGATAGCTACAAATCCACAGTCTTAACCTTGAGCACTATACTTTCAAATGCTCATTGTGACATGCAAATATTTTACTACAATACTCGAGAGATAATGTGGTCCTTCTCCACGTTAACGCAACCAACATTCTATTTGGTGATGATTTAGTTCCATATATTTATCAATGGCGGATTACACCAATGAGGAGTTTGAGAAAAAAATCAACAACGATTTGGGATACCAAATCACTTGTGGAGGAAAAGTTCATCAATATGAAAAAACAACATTTACCTACCTATCATGATTTTCAATGCTCTAACGTTTAGTTAGAAGATGTAAACCAACATATAGTTACATAATAATGAATACCAGTCCAATGGTCCTCAACCACGAAGTGATGGTCACAGACATCTTAGAGGCTCATTTAGTATTTCCATTTATAGAAGGGTTAGCATAGACAATGAGGGGACTAGTGAAGGATGATAGACCTGCAACACTGTTGGATTCCATTACTATAACTCGAGACCTTCAAGATGCCATTCCCAATACCATACTTTCCCCTGAAAAAACCTTCTAGCTAAGTTCAAAGACAAGAAGACTTTACAAAACTATGCAGCACGGAAAGACAAGAGGGACAAAAATATTGGAGATGATACAGGGAGGAAAAATATGTTTCACATGCCAAGAGAGTTGGTTTCTAGCTTATAAGTGTGCAAAGGGAAAGGAACACTACATAGAATTTTTTTTATGAAAGTGAGGGGGAGGAAGAAGATGTTGAAGAACATGAACTAATTCAAGGATATGGATAAGAGACTGCAGAAGAGGAGCATCCCCAACCTAAGTCAGGGAAAGGTGTTATTCTTGTTCTATTAGGGGTCCCTCAGTACCACACACTCATATTCAAGTGTCTGCTACAAGACCAAAGATTCAAAGTGTTGGTTGATGGAGGAGCCACTCACAACTTCATTGATGCTACATTGGTGGAAAGGAGGAACCTACCTACTAAAAATTTGATGGATTTATGGTGATTATCCCAGGTAACAATCATATGGATTGTTGTAGGTGCATTCCCAAACTATATTGTGACCATAGGTAACTATATTGTGACATATAGTTTCTATGTTTTGAATGTTGATGATACAAACATAGTTTTGGGCGTACAATGGTTGTTTTCAATTGGTGAGAATTCCATGAACTATAGGGTGCTCGAAATGAGCTTTAAGGGAGATGATGGGAAGAAAATAACCTTGAGGGGCATCAACAATTATTTGAATAAGGTGGTTTCTGCAAATAATATGAGCGATGTCCTAAGGCATGGAGACATATAATGGGATGCAAAATGCTCTGTTATGGATAAGAATCCTGCAATAGACACCTCACAGTATCCAAAAGACAAGAGGAAGCTACTATAGAAGCATGAGAAGGTTTTTGGAGACCTTCCTCCTGGTAGGACACTGGACAGAGGGGTGGACCAAACTATAGAATTGGAGGTGGGAAATCAACCTATCATGATTCATCCATACAAACACCTGAAGTGGTGAAAAGATGAAATTGAAAAATACATAAATGAAATTCTTGATATGGGACTCATCAGGCCAAGTTCGAGTCCCTTTGCATCTTCATTGGTCCTAGTGAACAAGAAAGATGGAACAATGAAGATGTGCATAGAATACAGGGCCTTAAACAAGAATACCATCAAGAACTGATACCCCATTCCACAAATTAATGAGCTAATGCATGAACTACATGGGGCCAAGTTATTTTCCAAGATTGATCTGCATTCTGGCTACCACCAAATCAGAATGAGAGAAGAATACATACAAACGACAACCTTCATTGTCACTATGGCCTCTTTGAGTTCCTAGTCATGCCTTTTGGCTTGACTAAGGCACCTTCTACATTCCAATATTGCATGAACATAATATTCAACAAGCTCCGTAAGTTTTTTTTAATATTTTTTTATGATATTTTCATTTATAGAAAGACTTGGGAAAAACATTTGTATCATTTAGAAGTTGTACTAACTATTTTGGCAAAACAATCCTTTTATGGAAAGTTGTCCAACTGTGAATTTGGAATGACTGATATGGTGTGTATTGGTCATGTGATTGGACAAGATGGAGCATAATTCTACATGGAGAAAATTCAAGCCATTTTTTATTGTCCAACCCCCAAAAATGTAATAGAATTGAGAGGATCCATTGGGATTTGCACATACTATAGAAAATTTGTCAAATGCTTCTCATAGTTGACATCACCTTTGATCAATCTCATGAATAAAGGACCCTTTGGCTGGATAGAGGAGGCTGAATAGAAATTCAACAAAATGAAGGAAGTGATGAGTAGTTTCCCAGTCTTTGCTTTACCATATTTAACTCAACCATTTGTGCTTTAATGTGATTCCCCAAGGGAAGGCATTGGAGCTATCCTAATGAAAAACCAACACCCCATTGCCTTTGAAAGCATAAATTTACAACCACATGAGTTCCACTATTCCATTTATGACAAGGATATGTTGGTCATTATCCATGCCTTGGCCAAGTTCAAACAATATTTCGTGGGTAGCAAGTTTGTGGTCAAAATAGATCATAATAGTTTGAAGCACTTCCACACTCAAAAGGAACTAGATGATAGGAAACTAAAGTGGGTTATAAAGGTGCAGGCCTGTGATTTTAAGATAGATTACATGAAAGGAAAAATAAATGTTGTTTCATATGCACTTTCTAAAAAACTGGCCCTCTGTTTAATAGAGATCTCAACAGATTGGAAATCTCAACTCTTAGTAGAATATTCACAAAATAATTTTTCTTGCGAATTGTTGGATGGGTTGCTACAAGATGAACAGTACAAAGTCATCAATCAGGTCATATACTATAAATATATAATCTATTTGGTCCTTGAGCCATCCTTGAAGAAGAATATTTTGGGAGCACCTCATGGTTCCCCACTAGTAGGTCATCCAGGGTGGTCGAAGGCATATAGGAAAACAAGAGAAAGATTCACATGGAAGGGGATCGAAAATGATGTCTTGAATTATGTGAGGGAATGCAGCACATGTCAACAAAATAAAATAGATCATACAAATCATGCTGGTATACTACACCCTTTACCCATTCCAAAACAAAAATGGGAAAGCATCTCAATGGACTTCATCATCGGATTACCCAAGGTACAAGGTAGAGATCACATATATGTAGTAGTGGATAGAATCACTAAATTTACTCATTTCTTTGATATTCCATCCACTTATCTAGATTCCCAAGTGGCCAATTTTTTTTTAGAGAAGTTTTCAAATTGCATGGGCTTCCAAAAACTATTGTTAGTGATAGAGATAGCAAGTTTACTAGTGCATTTTTGAAAGAATTGTTTAAATTGGAAGGAACAAATTTGGTCCTTAGAACTAGCTACCAACCCCAAACTGATGGTAAAACAGAGAGATTCAACCAATGGCTACACGGATACTTGATAAATTATGTGGCAGGATAGCAAAAAAATTGGGTTAGATACCCGCATTTGGGAGAATTCTACTATAATACAACTTACCACTTATCCATTGGAATGTATCCATTCAAAGCGTTGTATGGTTATGAATCTCCTACCTATGTTGACCAAATTTCTAGAGAATGTAAAGCCCCTAAAGCTAGATATTGGATTCAAAAGATCCAAGGCATCCTAAAAACACTTAAAGATAATTTGCAAACTGCTCAAAATCAATAGAAGTTATATGCATATAGGCATAGAATAGAGTGTAGTTTCCAAGTGGATGATTCGATATACCTAAGGTTGCAACCATAAAAGCATACATCATTGAAGGTAAAGGGGGATTCAAAATTGAATCCAAGGTTCTATGGACCCTATAAAATTTTGAGGAGAGTTGTAGACGCAACATATGAGTTGGAGCTACCAGAAGGAAGAAATATAAACAATGTGTTCCATGTCTCATGTCTCAAGAAATATATTGGCCAACAAGTGAAGGTGTCAACAAAGCTTCCTCATTTGGATGATGAAGGGAAATTGGTCTTTGTTCTAAAAATATTTTTCCAGGTAAGGCAGAGAAGGTTGGGAAATAGGACCATTCGAGAGTGCCTTGTTGATTGGAAATACATACCAAGTGAAGATGCTACATGGGAAGGTGAACAAGTATTGCAACACCCAAGTTTGCAAATGATTTAGGACAAGAAATATTGGGTGGGGAGCACTGTAATTCCCCTTCTCTAATATAACTAAGGTCATTCCACTAATCTATGTAATTCATATAGGTTAGGGTGGGAGTTAAATTGACTAGGAAAATAAAATTGGCCTATAGTCACTATGGAGATTAAAATTAACTTAAGAGTGGTGTGGGTTATACATATGGAATAATAATGGAAAATTAATTAATAAATGATTTGGAAAAGGTATACTCATCCATAGATGGTGCATAGGGGCATGACTAGGTCAAGGAAGAAGTGTAGCCCCCAAGTTAGATGGAAGGAATCCAATCATGAAGGAATCTCTTGAGTTGTAACTTCTTGGGATAAAATTAGAAAAGGGAGGGTACACAAGGGGAAGAGTAGCTCCCAAATATTCTCATGAAGTGGGAAAAGGATAAAAATAGCCAAGGAGGGTGCATTAGAGAAGTGTAACCCCCAAATGAACCTATGACAAGTTATGACAGAATCTATGACACCTATGGCAACTTATGAGAGATTATATGACATCTATAACAAGTGAAGGTACTAAATTTAGCATATGAGGGTGCTTGAGTGGAGAAAGGGGTGACAACAGGAATTACAAGCATCACTAAGTCAAATTTAATGAAGGCTAAGTTAATAATGGGTGCCAAATGACATTAGGAAGCAAGTTAAATTGTTGTAAATGTCAACGCTCTCATTTAATCCAAATTTTATTATTAATTTTGGGAGAAAACACTAGAATGGGGGGGAAATGATTCTTGGATTTTCGAAAAGGAGTGTAGTGCCTTTTGAAGGGGCTTTTGTTCAATTTACAATTGGAACTGGAGAGCTATTGAGCTTCTCAAGCTTGGGATATGTGCCCCTTGCTATTGAATCTAGTTTTGGTGTTGAAACATTTCACCCAAGCTAGCCTTTAGAGGATGAATCACTCATATTTTTCAAGTGAGATTCACTTGTGGGAGAATTATACCTATCCATTTTCTGGTTTGATTCCATCTTTAGGTGGTTGTAAAGAAATTTGGTAGAAGCAAATATCTATGGTGTTTTGTGAGTGTTGGATTTGGGTTGATGGTTTGTGCTTGAGGAGGGCGCACCCATTATTAGATATATTTATTGTGGGAGGTCTTGGAGGATACATAACTCATATTTTGGACTAAGGGCACACTCTAGGTGGTGTATTTACTAATTGGGGTCGAATTTGGGCCTTGGAGGGTGCACTTGGTGAAGCAGATTTAATCTTTGGAGTAACATTCTCTCTTTTCATCATTGTTGGTTGTAGGGTAGTATTTTCCTTTCGTTGTAGTAGAAATATTATCTATTTTGTTGCTGATATAGCAGCCTCTGATTTAAACACAAATAATGTTCAATGTCTAATGAAAATCTACAACGTTTACCTCATGTATTGATCTATGTGCAAGCACTAGTTTCCCAGTCTAAAAATATGCAAATTATGGTTTACTAGCTAAAGGATATTATTGTTTAGCCATCATAAATAGTTGTTTATAAGTGATCAGTGGCTCAAGTTCAGGCATTTGGATGTGTATATCCCTCCATATCACTTATGGAAGAATTAGAATGAATTGGTAGTGTTTGGGATCATTTGGAAATAGTACCTTTTTGTAGCATAATTTGACTAGTTTTGCCTAGTTTCGAATTAGGGTCAAGTTGGTTCAAAAAATATTGGTTATGAGGGTTACGCAAATTTCAGAGTATTCAAGATTTAACACAATTTTATAAAAATCCACTCTACATTAAAGTTCCATCTCAAAAAAAAAAAAAAAAAAAGAGCTCCATTCCCAAAAGAACATACATAAGCAAATATCTTGATGATTTTGATAGAACTGTTGTGACTACATACCAAATAAATATACTTGTGGCTTTTCCATTCCAATAGGAAACACCACTTGTAATTCTTTATTTCCATATTAAAAAATATTTTTTCGAATTATTAAAAATATTTTTTCTTTTTAGGTGAATATATGAAGATGGGAAACATTTTTAATCAAATTTGAGGATGAAAATTTGAGATTTTACTTATTTTTTAATTTGAATCTTTCTAGACTTATATAGTCCTTGTTAATTTTGATGTATAGTAAAAAAAATTAAGGAACTGTGTTGTCTTTTAAAAAATATTTTTTTCAAAAAATATTAATATCATTTAATGTGTCAAATTCGCATTCAAAAAAGTTAACATGAGTATTTCTTTCCTATCAAATAATTCAACATTCAAAGTATAATTTTGAAGAGAAAACATTTATGAGGATCCCACATGTTTTTTAGAATTTTTTGCTTATGTAGTTTTTATGTTTTTCTCCAAGCACCTTTCGTGGAACTATGGAAAAAAAATATGAAGTATAAATTTTGAAATTGAGAGGACCCTTCAACAATTAAATGATGAAAATGCACTATATATCAGAAATAAAAGAACACATAAGGAATTTATTGATCGTAGACCACTTCGAGGGGGAAAGCTCCTTTGCGCAAGCTCAATACAAATAACTTGTGGATGCCTTCATTGGCCTCAACATGTACTTATATACTAAGTCTATGCATCCAATACTATGGATCAATACCATGGAACATATAATACTACGGGATGACTTACAAAGCATATGCGTCCAATACAATGGATCAATACCATAGAACATATAATACTATGGGACGACTTACAAAGCATATGCGTCCAATACTATGGATCAATAACATGGAACATATAATACTATGGGATAATACAATATACTAACAAAGTAAAGAGAAGGGTTGACATAGGTTCCTAACATCCCCTCCCCCTTCGAAAAAATATTTGTCCTCAAAGCTTTAGATGTAGAAATTGTTGTTGAATCTGAAGGAGTGCTTCCCATGTAGCGTCCTCCAATTGCAGTTCATTCCACTGAATAAATACATCTAGGATAGATCGAGAGTGAAGCAGATGAGTGCACCTAGTGAGGCTGGCCTTCGGCTCTAAAATGATGAATCCTTCACTATCTAGTTCTGGTAAAATAGTTTGTGCACTGATGTTGGTGCTAAGAACTTTCTTTAGACTAGAGACATGAAATACTAGATGAATGCGGGAAGAAGGAGGAATTTCCAATTTATAAGGAACAGACCCAATCTTCTGAGGAACCTTATATGGACTATAGAACTTTGGAGCCAGCTTATGATGCCCTTTGAGTTTAAGGCAGGATTGCTTGTAATGTTGTAGACGAATAAAAACCATATCACCTACTTGAAAAGTGCTCTCAGAACGATGATGAATAACAAGTTGTTTCATTTGATTTCTTGCCATGTGAATATTTTCCTACAAAATGCGAAGAATATGATCTCGGGTTCGAATAATCGTGTCAACTTCCTGAACTGGTGAACTATTGGGGATTTATGGAAGAAGCACTAGCAGTTCTTGACCATAGACTGCTTCATATGGATTCATTTTATATGTAGTGTGATAGGAGGTATTGTACAACCATTTAGCGAGAGGGAGCCACTTTTCCCCATGATGTTGTAGTTCGGAGTTGAAGCAACGAAGAGAAGTGTCCAAAAATTTGTTGATAACTTTAGTTTGACCATTTTTTTGTGGGTGATACCCTGAACTCATCTTCAGTTTGGTGTCAGTGTGGAGAAATAGTTATGTCCAAAAATGACTGGTGAAAGTTGCATCACGATCTAACACAATGGAAGAAGGGATTCCATAAAGACAGAAGATCTGGTTCACAAAAATCTGTGCGACTGACAAGGTCGTATAGGGATGGCTAAGGGCACAAAAATTACTATATTTGGAGAGGCGATCAACCAAAACAAAAATTACTGTCTTCCCTCCATATTTAGGGATCCCTTCAATTAAATCCATAGAAATATCTATCCAAATCCGTGTAGGATGGGCAACGGTTCGAGCAATCCTGGAAGGAGTGTCATTCACCCTTGTTGTGCTGGAAGGTATCACATTCAACCACCATATGTTGAATTTCCCTTTTCATTCCCTTCCAAAAGAAGTTACGTCATGCCTACTCATATGGATTGAGGAACCTAGAGTGCCCTACCGATGGAAAAGCATGGAGTTCATAAAAGACAACTTGTTGAAGATCTGTGCTCTAGGGAAGCACAAGATGAACCTTGCATCTCAGGGGAGCACTATCCCAAGAGTAATGCGGTACAACGGAAGGGTTTTTGGAAAATCATTGGATTATTTGAGATAATTAGGAGTCATTGACATAGCCCTGATGAACAGATTACAACCAACTTGCAACATACGTAGAAATAGATAAAAGAGAAAATTGGTCATCAAATGTGCGAGAAAGACCATCCAACACAAGATTTTCCTAACCCTTCTTGTAAGTGATCTCATAGTCATAACCCATGAGTTTGATAACCCATTTATGTTGTGATGGGGAGGAAACCCATTGTGCTAGGAAATATTTCAGTCTCTGGTGATCATTCTTGATGCAGAAAGGATTCCCTAATAGGTATGGCTGCCACGTCTGTACTGCATGCAAAATAGCCATCATTTCCTTCTCATATGGAGAGGAGACTAAATTCTTACCTAAAAGGGCCTTGCTAGTGAACGTAAGGGAATGTTCATCTTGAAGGAGAACAACACCAAGTCCATTGTTGCAAGCATCACTCTAAATAGTGAAGGGATTGGAAAAATCAGGCATAGCTAGAACATGTGTAGTATACATAGCTTGTTTCAGTTTGTCAAATGCACACTCGGTAGCATGTGTCCATGTAAAAGCATCATTTTTCAAGAAAGCTGTAACATCCCGTATTTTCATAAAAATTTAAAACTTTTTAATGTAAAGTTAGTCACAGCAGATCTAATGAACAAATAAATCAGTCACAACAGATGAACATAGAAGAAATGGTGCAAAACTGTGCAAAACATGCAGCAGTGCTCTCTATCCCAGAAAGGGTGAATGAATTACAATACAATCCAATATCTGTCAATGGCAATTCGAATTGACTAAGTAGGCATTCGAATCACTGAAATGGAGTAGCTTGACTCAATCTAGGAGTCCTCATCAATCATCGGTGTTGCTCATCAATCACAACAAACAGTCATCCAGGTGTCAAGCTGAGTCTAACTGATCATAATAAATGTAACTGAAGTGTGTAGCACTGATATAGGATCTGGAGGCTCAGTGGGGGCGCATGGGAGGCTAACTGGAGTCAGAGCAAGTCACCTAATCGAACTGGAGGTCAATCGGAGGTGAAACAGTCAGTCAGGAGTGAAATCGGAGTGAAATCAATCAGAATCGGAGCTAACTGAATGTAACTGGAGTGAATCTGCAGTGGTAGGTGAGCAAGTGCGCCCTTCTCAGTCAGTAGGTGAGAAGAGGGCGCCTTTCAGCTTAGGAGGGCTAAAACTCTGTGGAAAGTGGCTCCCGGGTGCTAGAAGAAGGTGGATAAGGTGCTGGAGGCATCAAACTGGTGACTGGACTACATATCCTGAAATAGATCATGCAAGATCCTGAAGTAGATATGTATCCCGAAATAGATGATCCTGAAATAGATATGTATCCCGAAATAGATGATGGATATCCGAACACCCCCCCTCAAGCTAGACTATGATGTGCCAACTAAAATAATGTGGGGCCCTGGTAACTAAGACCAAAGGTCACCCCAATACAATAATCCAAAAAAATGCTGAAAAATAAACTAAGTGAGGAAAGAGGGAAAACCCAGTGGGAAGAAAGCCCCCCCTCAAGTCTAAAGCATAATAATGAATCAATTTGTCTCCACCATGATGGAACTCACCCCCAACAGTGAACGGAGGTAAGAGAACTTCTTCTCAGTGAAGCTCTTGGTGAAGATGTCTGCAATTTGCTCATCAGTAGGGCAATATTGCAGAATGATGGTGCGGTCATGCACCAACTGTCGAATGTAATGCATATGAATCTCAATGTGCTTGGTCCTCTGCCGCTGAACTGGATCTGTGGAGATCTTGATAGCACTTTGATTGTCACAAAATAGGACAGTCGAAGTAGTGCCACCAAAACCAAACTCGGAAAGAATACCCTGCAACCAAACTGCCTGAATGCAGGCATTGACTGCCCCTCGATACTCTGCCTCTGCTGAAGAAAGTGCAATGGCTGCTTGCTTTTTGCTGGACCAGCAAATAGCACCATGACCAATCATGAAAACATAACCGGAAGTGGACTTCCGATCAATGCTATCACCTGCCCAATCTGAATCAGTAAAACCAATGAAATCTAGCTCAGAATCTGCAGCATAATGTATGCCAAACTGTCTCGTACCTTGCACATACTGCAAGATCCGCTTGGCTGCTCGCCAATGAAGCTCATGTGGCTGCTGCATATATCTTGACACGGCACTCACGGCATATGAGATGTCAGGCCTAGAGTGTGTCAAATAAAGTAGTGAACCAATCAACTGTCGATACATACTGCAATCTGCAAGCGGTGTGGAATCTCCCTCCTCAAGACTGATTCCTGAGAGGAATGGGAACGGGGCTGCCTTACATTCAGCCATATTAAACTTCAATAATAGGTCGGAAGCATATTTTTGCTGAGATATAGTGATCCCATCGAAATTTTGAGCTATCTCCAAGCCCAAAAAGTGACTCAGCAAGCCCAAATCGCTCATGTCAAAAGCTAGATTTAAGGCAGTTTTTAGCTTGTTTATTGAAGTAAGTGTGCTACCGGTAATAAGCAGATCATCAACATAAAGTACAATAACCAACAAATTACCTTTAACTCGCTGAAGATAGACATTCGGATCAGATTTGCATCTTTGGAAATTCTGAGAAAGAAGGAAGGAGTCCATCTTTGCGTACCAAGCTCTTGGGGCCTGTTTTAACCCGTACAAAGACTTCTTCAATCTGCAAACCAATGATGGATCTGATGTATAACCCTCTGGCTGCTGCATATAGACCTCTTCAGCAAGGTCTCCATGTAAAAATGCACTCTTCACATCCATGTGATGCACCTCCCAGTGCTTGGATGCGGCAATAGCTAAAACAAGGCGGATGGAATCCATCTTTGCAACCGGTGCAAAGGTCTCTGTGTAGTCCACTCCTTGGACTTGGGAAAAACCTTTTGCCACCAACCTTGCTTTATATTTGCTGATAGTGCCATCAGCAGCAACTTTAGTACGGTAGACCCATTTACACTTCACTAATTTTCTTCCAGGTGGAAGAGAAACTAGCTCCCATGTGTTGTTCTTTTGAAGAGAACTGTACTCTTCATCCATGGCATCTTTCCATCTCGGATCTCGATGGGCTGAATAATATGATTGGGGATCTGAACCAGCCATCAAATAACAAATCTCAGGAAGAAATGGATCAGCAATAGAAAGAGCCATACCTGCCCTTTGAAAGTCTCCTCTTGTTCGTCTCGGATCAGCAGGATTTCCAAGACTAGAACCAGCAGATTGTAGAGTATTTTGGGCCCACTTTGGTAACTGAGGGAGATCTGAATGGTCGGATTCCGAACCTGATATGTCATTATCATCATATGCTGCTACAATATCAGAAATATCAGAACTCATACCTTCATTATCGCTGCTCGAATCTTCTTCTGGTGAAGGCGGTGAATCGGCAGTTTTCTCCTCAACTAGTTGCAATTCTTGAAGCGGTTCTTCAAACTGCACACTGCGCTCTATGAATATCTTTTTAGATCTGATATCCATGAGTTTATATGCTTTTGATTCTTCCCCATATCCTATCAATATGCACTCGATACTTTGTGGATCCAAAGCTCGTCTCTTCTCAGAAGGAATTCTAGCCCATGCAGTAGAGCCAAAAACTCTCAAATTTGACACATCCGGTTTGTGACCAAAGAATGCTTCGAAAGGAGTCATACCTTTCACGGATGAATGTGGAACTCGGTTCTGTATATATGCAGCAACATTGATTGCTTCAGCCCAAAGATTTACAGCCAAACCTTTTGATTCAATCATGCATGTAGCCATCTCTTTCAGTGACCGGTTTTTCCTTTCCGCTACACCGTTCTGCTGGGGTGTGTAGGGAACTGTATGTTGGATCTTGATTCCGCTTTGGGCACAAAGTTGCAGCAACTCGGACTTGATATATTCCCCACCATTATCAGATCTAAGAGCTTTGATCTTGCTCTCAGTGGTGGTCTCAACAGAAGCCTTAAAATCCTTGAATTTTCCAAGCACTTCTGACTTGTTTTTGAGAAAGAATACCCATGTAAAGCGAGAATAATCATCAATAAATGTCAAAACATACCTTGAACCATTTAATGACATATGGGGCAGCGGACCGCTGATATCAGAATGGATCAATCCCAAAATAGTAGAGGCTCTGCTAGCCTTGCCGCGGTCGAATCTGTGCTCGGGGTGCTTCCCAATAATGCAACCGGAGCATATTCCCTTCGAGGAACGGAGTTGTGGAAGCCCATCAACCATGGATTTATTTGATAGCAGCAGCAAATACTTATAATTTAGATGTCCAAATCTTTCATGCCAAAGCCTACTAACCTCATTACCATGTGTGCGAAGAGCAGTGGGCTTTGCAAGCGGAATAAAGTGCGAAAACTCATAATATTTTGCAGTGTGGTTTGCCTTTCCAACCGCAACTAGTCTTCCACTTTTGATATCAGAAATTTCAACTGTATTAGGGCTGAATGTGACTTTCTTTGGATCACCAGTATGTGTCATTTGATAAACAGAAAGGAGATTCGAAGCTAAGGAAGGCACATAGAGAACATTCTGAAAGCATCCATGATCTACATGAATCGTACCTTTGCCCTTTGAAGAAATTTTTGAGTCATCTCCCAAATGGATGGGGATGGAGCTGTTTGGATCGAATGAGGAAAAAGAATCAATATTTGCAGCCATATGATTTGATGCACCCGAATCTATCAAGAGAGTGGGCTTCGAAACCGTTGCCATGAGTGCTTGTCCTCTTTCATGATCGTCATTCCGATCCTTCTTCCTTGCACCGTCAGGAAGGGTTATGTTGTTCTTTTCCAAAAGGAGGGCCATTTGATCTATAGTCTTCTTCATACATGAACTTTCGGGATGAAAGCCACGGTTACAATAAGTACATTTAGATTTTTGGTTACCTTCTTTGCCCTTTTGCTTGGATTTCGAACTGGATGGTGCATCCATTTGCTTGCCTTTGTCTTTTTGCTTGTGAGGCTCGAATTTGGGCTTCTCCTTCTTTAGCTTTCCTTTACCATTCGAGATCTTGGGTCCTTGAACAAATAGGGCTGAATCTTTGGAGCTTATGGACCCCATTTGAATCAACTTGTCATGCTCTTTCGTAACGGACTCAATGAAGGCATTCAAGGTAGGCATCTTCCAATTCGGGGTAGTTAGCCGACCGGAATTGAAAGTGGAGACAAATACCGAATAATCTTTCCCAAGCTTGCTTAGAATGGAGAGGATCAACTGCTTATCCTCTTTGATAACACCACTGTTCTTCAATTGCAAGTTCAAGTTCTTGAATTTTGTGAAGAATTCATTGATGGTCTCGAAATTTTCAGGATTAAGGCCAATCAATTCATTCTCTAATTGAAAAGCCCTAAGCTCATCCTGCTTGCCGAATAGTGTCTCAAGTTGCTCCCATATGGCTTTTGGAGTCTTCAATCCGCTGAGATGGAAGTGAAGATCTTTGGAGATGGAGAGACAAAGAAGACCGTAAGCTTCATCAAGCTTATTGTAGTGTTTGGTTCTTTCTGCCACATTGTTTGGCTCCAATTCAAGACCAAGAGTGACTCGGTAGTATCCTTTTGAACGTAATATGATCTCCATATCATCTTTCCAATCAAAATAATTGAATGGGGTGAGGATAGGCTTTGAAGAAGAGTATTCCATTGCTAGGAGCGAGTCAAATGATGAAGAAGAAGCTTGCTTGCAAACTATAGCGAATGGAAATGCTGTAGGGAAGCTTGCATGCAGAATGTAGCGAGTGCACTTGGAGGAGTTAATTAACCTGCAAATCACATAAGAACAATCACAATAAGGTCGAACAATCCACCCTTTGAGAGTTGCATCACACCTGGGATTGGATTTCAAGCAATGTTGAATGGGTCCAATGTATCAAATCCAGGAATTATGTGGTAACTCAAGCTTCTGGAGTGGTATTGGAATAATTTTCAAGCTTTGCATGCACATGAGCGAATGCCCTTGAGATATCTCATGCCAAACTTTTTGCAATTTTTAGCAATTCAGTCAAATCTTCTTGTATAAACACCTGTAGAAAAGAGATCTTGTCCCTGCAATGGCTCTGATACCATGTAAAGTTAGTCACAGCAGATCTAATGAACAAATAAATCAGTCACAACAGATGAACATAGAAGAAATGGTGCAAAACTGTGCAAAACATGCAGCAGTGCTCTCTATCCCAGAAAGGGTGAATGAATTACAATACAATCCAATATCTGTCAATGGAAATTCGAATTGACTAAGTAGGCATTCGAATCACTGAAATGGAGTAGCTTGACTCAATCTAGGAGTCCTCATCAATCATCGGTGTTGCTCATCAATCACAACAAACAGTCATCCAGGTGTCAAGCTGAGTCTAACTGATCATAATAAATGTAACTGAAGTGTGTAGCACTGATATAGGATCTGGAGGCTCAGTGGGGGCGCATGGGAGGCTAACTGGAGTCAGAGCAAGTCACCTAATCGAACTGGAGGTCAATCGGAGGTGAAACAGTCAGTCAGGAGTGAAATCGGAGTGAAATCAATCAGAATCGGAGCTAACTGAATGTAACTGGAGTGAATCTGCAGTGGTAGGTGAGCAAGTGCGCCCTTCTCAGTCAGTAGGTGAGAAGAGGGCGCCTTTCAGCTTAGGAGGGCTAAAACTCTGTGGAAAGTGGCTCCCGGGTGCTAGAAGAAGGTGGATAAGGTGCTGGAGGCATCAAACTGGTGACTGGACTACATATCCTGAAATAGATCATGCAAGATCCTGAAGTAGATATGTATCCCGAAATAGATGATCCTGAAATAGATATGTATCCCGAAATAGATGATGGATATCCGAACATTTAAAACATCCATTAATATTAAAAACACAATGAAGAAGTAATAATTATTTATCAATCAATATTAAATAACAAAATCATTCATGTAGAAACAACTTAACTTTTGTGTCGTTTTAACTAATGACATTTTAAGATAGTGACACGTCATACTTCTATAATGCTTACGATGCTAAATTATCTTTGTTGTAATGTTTCTTTTAAGACAGATTTCGTTTGAGAGGGTACTAACGACTTGTTTTCTTAATGATGATGAAAGGGGTCCTTTGAGGTGCCCCGAGGCTTACTTAGCTATGTTAGCTAAAGCAATTGTACTTGTCCTTCATGCGCAGATCCACAGGTAAGAGCAAAAGCGATCGAACAGGTGTTAAGAGTATTTAAAAATTCCAATGGTCGTCAATGTTTATAAAGAAATCTATGTGACTCTTTGCTGTAGGTAAGGATCTCTTATCTGTTGTAAAATATGATGTTTTTAAACATGAAAACAACTTGCCTCATTAGCATAGTTTTTAATCGATACTTCTCTTGGAAATGAATATGTCAACAAAATGTTGTTTGTCTAAAGCTTGTTATGATATAGGCTAGAATACAAAATTAGACATTATGATGATACTTCTACTATCTTTTTTAATCGTCAATGTACTATGCATTGTTATAGAGATACCTGACTTTGTGTAGGCTTTGAATCTATACAAAAATACCATATGAAAAGTTATGATGCAATTAGACCTTTAATTTAACTCTATTTGAAGTTTTGGTAACAATTTAAACTATATGAAAAGAAAACATATATATACGATCCTAACTAGAAAATACAATTTGGATTAATATGTCCAATATGAATTCCAGGCATCACTCATACGATAACTATATGAGTTAATTGATAGTGCAAGCTATGACGATTTATGAAATGTATAATATATTCTAAATTCAACCGATATAAATAAATCATTCATCCTACCTTTGATATTATTTAAAACAATGGATTTTTATGTATTGCATTAACGTCGAAGTGGTGATTTGGCAGGTGATGCCATTGTGATGAGTAATAACTACAGAGGGGTTGTATCACGACACCATTCCTAGTCTTGGTATTGAATTCTATTGACAATGGTAATTAATGGGAGCACGAGTGTAAGCCACTGTGGAGAAAGATATGTAAGAGAGCTTGTTAAACCAGTGATTCGAGTCTTACCTGTAAGTATCCTTACCCATTGATCCATTGATGTGGCACTTCGTGGTTGTAACATTTAATAGAGCAATAAATGTGGTGGTTTTCCATACTCCAATATGCCCGGTTCGCAATGATCTCCACCGTTGATTTATGAAATCTTGAGATTGTAATGAGAAACCCTATTTGCATACTACAACAACTTTGAATCATGTTTCTCGGCATTCATTTTGCTGGGTTAAGGTTCAGAAAGGAGGTCGACAGGCCGAGGAGTTTTAGGGTTTTTAATGTTTGTTCTATGTATTCGAACCCGCGACCTCTCTGAGTTCATCCCATAACTGACAGTTCTGTTTTTAAGAATCTGAGCTATGGTTTTGTAATGTCATGATGATTCACTTGTTGAAGGGTTTGAGTGTGCAACTTCTTTCTCTGTAAGAATTTGAGTGGTGTTCATCTAGGGTCTCTATTGAGCAATGGCGTTGGTTTTTAAACCTCTATAAGTAGTAATCGTTGTTGTTTCTCAGAACTGGGCATGTCGTTTTTCTGGGCTGGACGTTGGCTTTGTCCATCTTTTCCTACACGAAGTTTTCTTGATGCAAAGGTAAGAATCCTTCTTACCCATTTCTTGGTTTTACAAACCTACATACATAATGTGGAACCTTGTTTTAATCAATGCGTTGTTCTTGTGGCAGGTTATATTTCGTCAGAGAACCATTCTCTTGGAGATGAAGGGGGAGTTCTGCGTGTTCACCAGTAAGCTTCATTGGTTTCCTTACCTCATTGGAAATCCTATCAGTTGAAGTCTGTGAAAGATGTTTGACACAGTTCTGGGTATTTGAATCTCGACACGGTTTTTATTCAAGAAATTTGTGGACAGTGATACTATGCTCTTAGCTCCACTATCGTGATGGCTAGTAGTTTGATGCAGTGTCTATTGTAAGATTTTAATTAATAAATGACTCGTCTTAGGTATTGTAACTCTACGGAGTAAACCTTCGTCATAAGGTTGTTACAGTGGTTAAAAACTACCAAGTTTACTGTATAAATTTTGAGATTCTCAACGTTGATGGTAATGTAAAAGAAACAGTGTTTATAATGACAAGTGTTATGATAGTGAATTTCTTTTCTGTAAACGAATATATGGATGATGGTTTCTCAACAAAACAACAATGTATTTAAGTGTTAATATTTTAGTAGTTGAATGTTGACCGATAGCTTATGGCTTGTTGTACTTAAATGCCTGCACATCATTTTTGTTGTTGGATAATAGTGATTTAGAAAATAGTTGAAGTAGTTTATACTATAGAAGTTTGTTGTGAAGGTTTTTCCTTCACATTCTAGTTTTTGTTTACAATGGACACCCTACCTGCATCCTTCAATTTGCCATCGACCTATGCTAGGGTTTGTCCAACTATTACTTTTGGCTATATAATTAAATGATGTATAAATACCTTGTGTAAACATAAGTGTTTAAGACCAAGAACGGGAATGCATCCTACTAAATGAAATTTATAGTAATGTAGTAGTCTCGAATGCTAGTTAGGGTTTATAATGTAAACGGTTTTGATGCTACTGATATAAATGATTGATACATGAAATCAACAGAAAAATAGTGAAGAATTACAGTATATGTAAAGATAAGAATACTATTTAAAGATCAATTCTAGCAATTGTTAAAATCATTGGAATCACTTATCACTTGGAAAACATGATATATATGATTTTAATTGCATTTGTTTGTCATATCGAATAAAAATAAAACAATTATAGTTACAATGGAAATGCTCTATTTCAAAATGAAAAGTATTTACTTATGACCAATTTTGTATGGAATGAAATTTGCAACTGTTATATTTTTGCAAAATTCCTGTACTATGAAAATTTGAAATGTTTAATACTGAAAGCATTTGCTTGCTATTTGAATAGGATAGAGATTAAGAAAAGTTACAATGTATTTGTACAGGAAATAACAATGTATGTTTTTCATGAAAACAATGGAATATTCTATATTGTAATGGTTACTGTAATTACTACTATTATTTTAGCTATAGGGTAGAAAATTAAATACCACTTCAATCACTATACTTATCTATCGAATCAATTGGCAGTATGCCTATCTTTTCATTTATACATAATTTGCTTCTCTACAGTAGAGTACGATGCATAAAACAACAGGTGGAAAAATGTAGAGATTGGATTTTCAATTCAGAATATCATTAAACTTTGACATTCAAACTTGAAATAAAATCATAAATCAATTCTTCTTCAAAACAAAGATTACTAATTTTTCTTTTACTAAACAAAACTATTAACTGAAACAAAATAAGAAACAGTAAAACCTGGATAAATCTGTAGCGAACAAACAGCTCAAGAAGACTATTCCACCCAACCAATTCCTGAACACAGTCAAGTACTTGCCTGAGGACCCCCAAGCCTGTTCACTGAACCACCAGGAGGAAGAAACTTAGGAATTTAGGATCTCCACTTGCAGTAGCACTAACTGTGGAATCTTCAAGAACTAGCAGTAAAAAAGACTTGCACCAGCACCTTTGGTTCTTCTTAGGAATAGTATGCATACTTATAATTGCACTCACAACCAGCCTCCCTATTCGAATCTCTCAATGATCACTTGATGCACATGAGGAAATATTTCTGCACAAAATATTGTGTAAGAGCTTCCTGCTCCATTCCAATTTGCCTTATGTAGGATGCCTAGGCCTTTCAGTTGTTACTGGGTCATTAAGTGAGCTGCCTACCCACTCCCACCACCTAGGGGATAATGCCACGTTTTTAGGGGTAGTTGTCCCATAACCAACAACTAGTGGTGAAGTGCATTTGCTTCCATATGTCCCATACCTTCCAACAACTTCCATTCCTCCTAGTGGGTTAGTGAACACTCATTTAACAGTCCCCCTAGGTGTTTGTCTCCTAATTAATTTTTTAAAATAATAATAATGAGTAATTACATTCATCCTTGATCAAAATTTATCATAATTACAAAACTTTGTAATTAAATTTAACATAAAGTATTTTGCTAATAAAATAATAATTTCAAAAATTTGGGTAGGTGACAAGAGCAATTAATGGAGCTTCAATCTTCCCATAATCATTGACAAAATTGTGGTAGTATCCAGTCAATCCCATTGTTTCAACAAAGACACATGCATATCTATCCAAAATTTGTTGTAGATACAAAGGCGTAGTTGAGACTTCTTAAGGTTGCATCTGAATGGAATGAAGATGAGCGATGACACCATGTGAATTCTTCTTAAGGAGATTTTTCAAGCGATATGAACTCATGATGCTGAGAGACCCTTGTTGTAATCCCTTCAATGTGTTTTTTTCTCCATTGACTGAAAACTGCATCCAAAGTTCAACAAAATCCCATAATATGGATGTAACCATTGGGCACCCAAAACCAAATCACATCCGCCTAAGGGTAAGGAAAACATGTTGGACCCCAGGTTATAATCTCCAATAGATAGTACGCACATTGAGACACTTTCCATTGCAAGGTAAGGTGTCCCCATTGGAAATCATGACTTCAAAGATGGATCAACGATGGACAAAACAATCAACCTATTTGGCTCTCTGAGCGTTAATGAAGTTATGAGTGCTACCAAAATCAATTAATATTGTAAGCAGGAGCTTCTTGAAGTAACATTTGACCCACATTGTTTGTGGGGTGGTGACTCCGGCTAAAGCATGGAAATATATATATATGGATGGTCATCCTGAGAAGGAGGGTCAACATGCGGCTTCTAAATGTCGACTTGATCATCTATTGTATCCTGAGCTTCTTCACAAATTTCAATTGCAGGCGGAGAATCCACATCCAAGAGATATAGATTTTTCTCAACACATCTATGTCCCCAAGTGAATTTCTCATCACAATTATAACAAATCCATTTTTTTTGGCATGCCGACATCTCTGCTTCAGAAAAATGCTTGATAGGAGTTTCTCTACGAGCTAGCGTGATGGGAGATATTTGGGAAACCATATTTCTGAATGAAAAAAATGGATTTTGAGCATTGTTGAGCTATGATCTTGTCCTCCGCTATCTTAGAAAACCCTAGGACTTCCATCATTGTGTTGGGACAGAAAATTTTAACCTTAGATTAGATTGCATCTTTTAGACTACCGACAAAACAGTTCCTGTAGAATTCATCAGACAATCCTTCTGTGTGATTGGGTAGTTTTTCAAATTCTGTCTGATACTCTCTTACAGTGCCAATTTGGAAAAGTTTAGTGAGTTCTCCTGTGAAGTCATCAAAAGCACTGGGACCAAATCATTGCAAAAGGAGTTGGCAAAAATCTGTCCATTTTGGCTCTATATGATCCTTGATGTACCAACGGAACCATTGAAGGGATTCATGTTCCAAATGAAAGGATGCAAGTGGAACTTTGTTGACATCAAAATTATTATGCAGACTGAAATACTTTTATGCCTGGTATATCCATCCGTTCAAATGATCACCATTGAAGCAAGGAAAATCAAGCTTCAGTCCACGAACAGTGATGGAAGAAGAGAACCCAGTGTCTGCAAAAGACTCTAGTTGTCGTCTATTGTTCATGGCTGAAGGTTGAAGATGGAAGCCAAGAATTTTTTTATCCAGATCTTGGAGTTTGGTCTTGAGGGATGCAAGTTCTTCCTCCATGCTTGTTTGATCCTGCACGGGTGGCAACCATAACCAGGATTTTCTTTTGTTTTTTATTTTTGGAGAAGGGGTAGAAAAACAAAAACAAAAACATATTTAGTAAAGTAAAATTTGGATTTGGGAAAAAATTTGTTGGTTAATTGGGATTTGACTAGGTTTTGGACACTTTCTAATGGACAAGGAAGTAGAAAATCGAGATTTCAGGAGCGTGGTGAAAGAATGAGAAAAATATTCAAAGAGGGGCACAGAAGAAATAATAGGAAATGAACACTGTGGCAAAATTTGAAGGCGATTGGGTGAAAATCGAAGAAGTTATGGAAAACCCTAAAAATAAACAGATGTGGGATTTATGGTTTCGGGAAGTGGAATTTGGGATAGGTTCCTCAGGAAGTAAATATGAAGAATGGGATTTTAGGGATGTCAATAAATTTTCAAGGGAAACAGTGTTAAAGAAAAGAAGATATGGTGAAAAAAAAATATTTTTTTGTGTTTTTTTTTTTCAGAATTAATCTGCAACGAATAGGAATTGATTTTCAATGGCTTTGGACAGATGCAAGCTTCTATTTATCAGATTCCAATATAGATGGACCCCAGATAGGCTCGGCTTGCTAAATTTTCAAGGGATTCACTCGGCTACCAATGACGTCTAATGGCTTGTGTATTGGGGCAACACCCCTCACTCCACGGCTCACGTAAAACTGATAACCACTTTGCCACAAACAATAGCTCTTGGTTTACCTCACGGGTGGGAACTGGTCAATCAGGCAGGGGTTGTTGCCCTTTTTGTTGGGAGGTATTCTCAATAAGCCAGCTACTTCGGGGTTCCTATGGTACTCACAATGAGTTTTAGGGCTATGCCCAGGTAGTTCCCACAATTTAGCAAATATGGATTATTCCCGGATCCAAACTTGCAATTGAAAGGAACAATACATATGCGAATTTTTTTTTGGCAAAAATTCCACCCAACGAGCCCAACAAAGTGCTCTGATACAAGATGAGAGGAACCTTCAACAATTAGATGATGAAAATGCACGATATATCAGAAATACAAGAACACAGAAGAAATTTATTGATCATAGGCCACTTCGAGGGGGAAACCTCCTTTGAGCAAGCTCAATACAAATAACTCGTGGATGCCTTCATTTCCCTCAACACATACTTATATATTAAGTCTATGCATCTAATACTATGGATCAATACCATGGAACATATAATACTACGGGACGACTTACAAAGCATATGCATCCAATACTATGGATCAATACCATGAAACATATAATACTCGGATAATACAATATACTAACAAAGTAAATAGAAGGTGACATAGGTTCCTAACATAAATAAATAATTAAAAATATAACATGAAATCAATAATGTGAGAATGATATGTCTTTGGATAAAGGATTTAGTGATAATGGTCATTCATGCCAAGGTATATGCATGGGGTATAAAAAGGGGACACCCCACACGAATGGCCCAAATACATTGCACAAGTTTATAAGTTTTAATCACAACTATCTGTGTGAAACTACAAGGAGATGTGATAGCTTGGTTGGGAACCCATGTGAATGGCCCAAATCCATCAGGAATCTTTATAACTTTAAATCGGGGCCATTCATGTCAAGGTACAAAAACTTGAAATTATAATGGGGTTCTCGAGCTAATCGTCAAGATTAAACCTCCCATATCCATGTGAATGCATCCATGTCATTCGCACAAAATGTACCAATTCATCGGTTGTAGAAAATTATCTAAGACTCATGAGAAAACAAGAGATACCATCCTAGATTCCGGCATGATGAATTGATTCCAATATCCTTCGTCAACTTACGAGGCCCAATTAATGTCGGGAATGCCCCGTCAACAGTGATGGTCAATCATGAATGAATTTTCGTACTGCCAGCTTAGACAGGGTGACAACGCCACCTTAAATTCACCATGAATGCAACATGAATGATCAGGTTTATATATTAAATTAGGATCTGTTTCTCAAATAATACCATGAATTTTGCATTCTATTCAACTTTATCTCCTATTATCGAAACCCTTGATGCTGCTAATTTCATTCAAGAGCACTCTACTCATAAAAATTATACCATCTACACTCTATGAACGAGAAAAACCACATACCGCTGTCTTCAATGGCATGGCCATCACCCTACGTATTAACCAGGTAAGTCAGTGAGTATCTCTTCCCATTCATAGCAAATTATATCGAAATCGCCTGTCTATTCGATCTTTTATAGAATCCTCCTTATCGCTTGGTTCTAAACAGTGAATCAACCTTACTTTAGAAGAGAAACGCCACCTATGAAATCTCCTCATCCTTTTCTATGTCAGCCATGTCCGATCCTAGTGATTGCACATTTTTTCATCGATGAATTAGGTGCAATTGCCACACCCAAAACAACAAAGCACTGTCCTAAGCAACTCAAATAAATTGATTATGGAAAGTTCATGTCCTCACAATCCCAAAGCAACTTATGGGCCTCTAGATTTTCCTAACACCTAGTCATTGATACCTTCTTGTTGTGGAAAATATTGCACAAGAGTGCATCCTTCCACTTTGTAAGGAGAAAATCCTTGTAGGTTACAGCTAGGCCTTGATCCGTGGTGCCCTTGGTGGGGTGAGTGAGTTCTCTAAGTGATCCTTCAAGTGGTTTTTAGTGAAATTTGAACAAAAGAAAGAAAACTAAGAAAAAATATAACAAAGATAATGGGGTAGGAATGCAAACTCCAACAACCAAATGTATGCAAAACCACTTTGTATTGTCCAATGGTCAAGCATGCATAACACATATAAGGTGTAGGCTTGAAGGAAATCCAAAAATATTATGGAGGTACTTCTCGTACAAACTAAATGCTAAGTGGGTTGATAGAACAATGGAGAGAAACTCTTGCTCCTTGGAGGAAGGAGGAAAAGGAGCTTTGGAATGCTTTCAAAGATGGGAAAAGTTGAGATATGAAGGAGCTCTAACACCAATCCAACAACATAAATTTGCTCTTTTTTCTCTTTCTAAAATGCATTCCCATGTACTATTCCTTTTATAGACAAAGAGGTGGCCCAAAAACAACTAGCTCCAAATGTGAATGCCATCACCTCATGAAGTGGTTCCAAGTACACAAAGGGGGTTATTTGATGCCACAAGGAGTTTAAGGAGCCCAAATTCGAATTTTGGATGTGATGGTCCATTGATGAGCCTTCAATTGTGCCACTGGTAGGTGAGATTTGAAAGTCATGTGGATATCAAAGGAATTTTCACGTGAGGGTCACATAGGATCTAAACTGGTAACATGTGCTATAGTGGAGGTTAATGAAGGTTCAGTTGCATTACCTATTCATTTGACATATCTTGGGAGCTTTTGGACTCACATTTCCTTTTGGGTTTGTTGAGGATGCCTTTGGTGAACTTCATTCTATATGTTGATGATGCCTTACTGCAAGAATTGCCAAAATGTTGCATGTGTGCGATATTTAGGCATTAAAACTTCCCCTTCCCGTAATTGATCCATATCTATGCAAAAAATATAACCTCGCATTATATGTCATCACCACAAAGGATGGCTAGTCCAATGTCAATCCTTTTCCATGTTAATTCCCTCCACGTAGTCCAAACACTAAATACCTCCCTATGGACTACCATTCTCTTGCAGAAAGTGCAAACGAGAAGTTACAAGAAGATGAATAGGATCAATGAGCCAAAATATTCTATAGGAAAAAGTATAACCAAGGTAAGGAGGAGTTCCCCCAACTTGATGTAAATTGAATAACTTCTTTACATGGGCCCAAGAAAACTTCACTACCTTCACACTAATATTGGGTCAAGAATCCGACGAGGAAATCAATGAAGGAATGGTATCCCTAGTGGATTCCTACAATGCATGAGATAAATCTAATTTCACTCATTTAGAGGCCATAGATACCAAGATGAGGAAACAATTGGTTGGTTTCTCTACAACATCGATATTTAGGTACCCTGCATAGTTAGTCCACCTCTTTATTTTCCACCAGTCTCATCACTTTGAAGCTTTTAGGATACAAAATACCAAGGATGGAAACCCCAAGAAGGTAAACAACTATATTCCTAGCTAAAGAAGGGGGAACAAGGAGCTACATGGATTAAGTATATTGTTGAGTTTATGTATGTGGCCTACTCAATTGTATTGGGGACAGAGCCTAAGAGAATTCCTACATAGATCAAGCCATATCTTAAGTTGGGAGAAGCAATAAAAATGGGAGATCGGTACCTGGGGCCATATTACGCAATGATCAGACTATATGGCACTGAGGCAGCTCCTCAAAGGTTTCCCAGATTACTGACATCTAGAATATTTTTTCTAGAATACCTAAGACAAGTTGATGAACTCCACTTTGTAAGTCTACGAAGAAGGGTAGGTCAACCTTCCATGTATCCATGAAGGGTTACACAATCAATGATAATAGATGAATTAATAAGTTGATGGAAACCTTTAAGGGGTTGGATATACCCTTAGATCTAACCCTGGAAACATGACCCCCTTTTCTTTCATAATCAAGTAAGAAAAAGAGAGGAAGATTCCAAATCCTCAAGATCATGAGCCAAGGCTCGATATTGAAAGGTTGGCCAACAAAGAGTCCTACCAAGAAGTGGAGTAAAGTATTAAGGGGAAAAGGGATTCAAGTAAAATATGCAACCAATATTTCCCTACTTATTCCTCAAAAGCACCATAAGCACCATTGTATTTTACATTTTACAGACTAGAGGGAGCAATAGTGTTAAAAGAAGAAAACATTTGAAGCTTCCACACATGAAATGGACAATGAGCTCATTCAAGATAAATTCAACAAGCATAAGAGAGGTGCATGGTGGAAAATGAGAAAATGCCTTGGAAAAAGAGAGGTTCCCTATCTTAACATTCCATATGACTGGGTTGGCAGGTGCAGGAGGAGTTATCTATGACTCCATGGGGAACAAGAAGGTTGATTATGCATGGGGGATTGGAAGAAAAAAAAACAATGGTGTTGAATGGTTAGGTCTTATCAAGGGACTAGATTTAGCTAGGATATGTGGTGTCGAATATTTGGTGGTCTTCGGAGACTCACTCCTGGTCATCAGAGAAGCAAGAAATATTATGAAGAACCAGAAGAACCTAACCAACAAGACACACCATCTCCTAAATTGCATTATTAAAGAGTTCAAAACTATTGATTTCAAGCATGTGCTCGGCGCACTCAACAAGCAAGTGGATGATTTGGCCAATGATGGAGCTAGACTCAATTGTGGCACTCTGGTGTGTGATAAAAAGTTCTATAACAAAGTATGGATCCCCTAACATTTAAGTACTCTAAACCCAAGGGATATGGTAAAATCACAACTGTTAAAAGAAACTCAATTCAGAATGTTTTGAATGACCGAAATCCTGTCACATTTATGACCTTGGGTTGCGTTGATAGTTTGAGATAGGTGTATAATAGGCAGAAGATGGGGAGGACAACATTTAATTCGTATCAAGGAAGCGCCAAAAACATAGTCTATGGAACTTTGGTTGTTTATTCCATCAAGAAGAAGCTGTTGTGTTTTCTTTGCAATAAGGGTGACTCTCTGGTGGATCAATGCTTGAGCTATCCTCTGCCCCAGTTCCTGCGGTGCATAAATACCATAAAGAAGCACGAGATCCCAATGACCCTGGACATAAGGAAATCCTTCGCAATTCAAGATGAGTGTCTAGTAATTCCATCCACCTCGGTAAGCCCTTCTGGTCATGTTTCATGTAATCTAGACTTTCTTGGCATTAGGGGGAAATAGTACCCCTCCTGGGCTCAGCGTGAACACAACACTCCTAGCTCCCCCATGATCCCGGAAGGATGTGTCAATTTGAAATATTATTCAAAAATTTTCAAAGAAATGCAGGACCAGCTGCAAGTGCTTTATTATAAAAGCATGGAGACAAAGTGGGCCCTTACTAGCGTCTTCTCCCTCATTCAAATCACGCTCGTTGAGGTTCGAAATTGTCAAGAAAAGGATGCCAAACTTGGTGAGAAAATGGATGTGGTATCGGTCGTCAACACGGACATCAACTTTGGAAATGTCAATAGTGGCATTAAAACTGTGGAGAAGAAAGTGGACCTTCTCAAGAATGACATTGGAAACTTCTTCACTGGTTGGAGAGCATGCAGGGGAAAGGTGAAAGGTAGTTTTGAGGAACCGGTAATTTGTCTCTCCAGGCTCCTGGAGAATCAAATCTAGACTCAAAATCCCTAAACCTACTTCGTCTTCCAGCAGATATTTCTGGCCTGGGTTGTCATATGGTTTCTACTTCAGGTTCCGGGGCATTATTCTATCACCATTTTTTGCTACCATTTATGTTATGCAATCTCCTTTTTGTTAAAGCAATTTGATGTTGTCCTCCTAGAACACACTCTTTGCTATTATGTATTGGTTCTATATTTACTTACTTGGGCAGTTTTTTAGGTTCTATAGCATTCATAGAATAGGGTTTTTCCATGACAACCATAGATTCGATAAGGATGAACATACATTCATGGACTCTGTTTTTCGATGGGAGCAATCCTTCTCCCTTTTTTTGTAATCTCTGCTCTCTTTTTTAATAGAAAGATTATTATACGTTTTTGTAAAAAAAAAACATTCCATACGATATAGATTTCGACAAAATTTATGATGAATTTCATGAAGAGAAATACGTAGATATGGTAACTATGATGATCTGTAAACTATTGTGGATATTCCATTGGAACAGTTCATTATAATGGATCTTACAACTTAGTTCTTGTTTTATTATCTTATTTTTATTGAATGCCAAATAACTAGCTCTAAAACAAGAAAAAATAGAGCAAATAAGTAAACAATCCACACAATAACAGAAGATATAGCCTAGGAAAACCCACTATGGCGAAAACCCAAGCCACAAATGAGGATTATTTCTTTCTCTTTATGTCAAATTGAAAATACAAATGAAATTGTGCTCTCTATGGAGTTTCCTATGACACTGTGGCCAGAATGACTACTAAAGGATCTATAATCTCCTCTATGACACTCTAGCATCCACTCATGTGTTGTTTCTCAACTATGGAACAATACAATACATCAAAAGAATGGAACCCCTTCTTATTCTAGTTACCCGGTATTTAACTTAGATCGATAGTCGTATAGGGTTGATTTTAGGGTTTTTGCATGCCCCAACTCCCAATTAGGGTTAGGGTATTGGATCTTCTAGAATGTGTTTGAAAGTCCATACATGACTACCTTCACATGCATAAGAAATGAGAGATGATGTGGAATTCACTTGGTACCATGGTGGTCAATTGGATAAGTCAACTTGTGGGAGGCATAAATTCTTCATATAGACTCCATTTGAGGTGATTTTTGGACCGTTGGGAAAGTATTGGCCTCAAAAATTTTCAGATGGTTTTTTAACCCAATTCTTAAAAGTGAGACTTACCTCTAAAATGTTCTCTATAACCCAATTCATCCAATCTTTCGACCCCAAAATCTCCAGGTAGGTGACAAATTATATATCGATCCATTCAAGATCATATGAGCTATATGACAGATGAAGGAATGGGGCATGTTACCCCCATGGAAGAAGTGAGGGATTTTTGTGAAAGGTAGTCGAGAAAGGACAGTAGAAATAATCATCCTCCCACCTCCCAAGGAGACAGTACCATACTTAAAATCCCTTCACTTTATGCAATCAATGCGATTCTCTCAAGGATTAGGGAAGGACAATCAAGGTATAACATGGTCTATTCAAGTAGAAAAGAGACCTTGGAGGTTGGGTTTGGGAGTTGAACCTAATGCCCCAAAAGATGGAGATAAGGGCCTTCAGAAAGCATTTCAACCTTCAGTACATATAACACAATAGTGGGAGACTACAACAAAACCCAACACAACCACAACATAGGCAATAGAATACCAACCTTTAGAAGATAGCCCTTGGCATGGAATAAGAGAATATGGTCAGGAAATAGGTGGCTAAAGTAGGAGAACAGGAATAGGTGGAAGCATTCCCTAGAATTGAAGAGATATTGGATCAATCAATTATTACAAAAGAGGAGAGTGAAAGTCGACCACCGGTACAACTAGCGATTACAAAGAGCCAAACACTAGTGCAATAAAAAGGCTTGATCGAGGAGAAATATACAAAGAATTATGAAAGCGTGTGGTCTCCTAATCTAGAGGAAATCCTTTAATCTGAAATAGGTAGTTTTGGTCTAATTTTGACCACTATTTTTTATATTTTGGAGGAATCTGAAAAGAGAAAGCACACTAATCCTACTCAATAAGAACTAGATTAAGGTAGAAGTTTCAAATTAGAACCTAGAGAACATGAGAAAGAAGAATAAGTTACTCAGTGAAACCTACCAATGCTAGAGAATGTTCAATAGGAACCAGAGAAACCCGAAGAGACTCAACAAGAAGGGGGTGCAGTTCCTCATGTCTCATCCTCTTCCCCTTTTTTGTTTTATTAACATATTGTTTGTTGTCTATTAATTCATTTTCATTTTTGCAAAGAATACATCTGCATGGACCTATCCAGTCTTCTTTTCTCCATTATCCCAAGTTAATAATTTAATGGCTAGTGCCAACCAAAGAAGAATTTTTATTTTTATTAGACAAGATGGTTTCCAAAAAGTTCTCCATCACCAAAATCTCTTAGCATGCACATCCTTTTCTATTCTTGCTACATACCCTATCTTGACAGTATACTGCTTAGTACCGAAGTTCTTTGACCATCTAATTTTTTCCTTCTCTTCTATAAATTTGCTAGCACAATGGGAGAAATTATTTACATACTAACCCCATTCCACTACCAAGTCACCTTGTAAATTTCTCTTCTTTGAAGTCATCGATCCCTGGGTTCGATCATTTCTATTCAAGTGAATAGTTCCATACTTTCTAAAAAATCCCTTGATCATGTAGTACATCTAATGATTCCTTTGAAACGATGAAATTTCCTTTGGTTCCTCTCCAATCCTCACCTTCCCACCATTATCATCTTTCCAAATTGTCCATTTGCATGCTAAATGAAAGACCATAACTAAAGCTCTCCAAACCATGGATCCATGCTTAATTTTTATTTATACTCTAAACAAATTTTCCATGGCCAATCCCCTCAAATGCTTAGATTTAAAAACATTTTCCCATACACCTTCATTGTAAACCAACCACCACAAATTTTTGGCTACCAATGCCATATTAAAGAGGTGAATATTTGGTCAATCCCCATCCTCCTAAACCCTCATTGGCCCTATTGTTGGTCTATAAGAAGGTAAATAACTTCTTTCTAACTTTATTAAGTATTTATTTAGGAACCCTTCCTTGGCCAGAAAAAGAAAAAAGAAAAAATGACCTCCCTAAGATAGCCCCCTATAGCACCACACTAAAATTCTAACTTCTGACATTTTGTATAACTGAATACAATCTTCATAATGATAACCATTTGGTTTCAATATGAAACCAAGAAATCCCAATGTGATTGCGAGCAATCCTACATTGGTGAAACTGGCAGGTCCTTTTGAACAAGGGTTAAGGAACACTGCGCTGATATCGGTCTAGATCGAACACACAAATCTGCACTAGCAAAGCACTCCCATGACACTAAGCACCTAATTAGGATATAGGACATGAAGGTGTTGGCTCAAGTTGATAATTGGTCCAAAAGAAGAATCAGGGAGGCAATTGAGATAGTTAAGAACCCTAAATGCTTGAATAGGGATCACGGCTTGACCATTAGTAAAACCTAGCTTCCTAACCTGACACATTTATGCTAAGTTTCTAACTAAATCTAATGAAACTAAAGTAATTAAAAAATTTAACTATAATTTAATAGGAATTAACTTTAAATTTTAAAACCCTAAAAAATAAATTGAATTTAATAATCCCTAAATACCCCTAAAAAAACCTTAAACTATATAAATTTATCAAACTTGAAGAAATTAAATTAAACAACTAAATAACCTTGTAAATTTAATAGTAATCAATCCTATCCCTAATTAAATTATTAATCTAACTTATAATGATAAATTTAACTAAATTATCATACCCTATCCCTAATACAAAATTTTGAAATTAAATAATCATCAATTAATTAAATTAATTATTTAAGAATTTCATTTTAACCAACTAAACAACTTAATATGATATCAACATAAAGCCTACTATTAACAAATTACTTTATCTCTATTAAAATTAATTTATTAACAAATACCAATTGAATTTAATAAAAATTAAATTAATATTAAAATTAAAATTATTACTAAGAATAATAATAAATTTTCAAAACTAAATAATAATTATTTCTAAACAAGAAGAATTAATATGAAACAACACTAATAGTAATTCATTATTGAATTAAAATTAAAATTAAAAGAATAAATATCAAATTGAAATTAAATACTTAAACATGCATGTAAATTCATTTAAAACTAAAAAACAAAACTAATAATAATTTATTGTGTAAATAAAATTAATAAGAAGTAATTTGAAAATAAAAAATATAAAATTTAATATAAAAAAGAAGAAGAAATCCTTAAAAAAATTATGAATCTAAGGTAACAAACCCTACAACATAAAAAACTTACCATTAATTAACTTAACATGGTAATTCAACTAAATTGTTTCCCCAAAAACCTTAGAGTCAGCTCCATAAACTAACCCCCTTTTTTATTATTTTGTATTTAAGGAATTGATGAGGGAGAAGATTTTCTTGGCATCGCTAATGTTCTGATGATGAACCAAAGATGACTCATGTTGACTATAACTCACCCACGATAGACTCTCCACACGATGCCATGAAGTTCACCTAAATTCATGGGAAAGAGGATTTCAGTGTGCACTTTTACTTATTTAGTCAATTCATTGTTCATAATTGCGGATGCCTATAACTTTGCAATAAAGATCCAACAACTAATTTTTTTCCATCTCATATACTAAACCATGACCAAATATCATGATATCCTCTACAAATAGTAAATGAGAGATGTAAAACGAATAAATGAAAGGTTTATCCCCTTCCAATCCTCTTTATTTTTTTGCTTCTTTAATTAATATACTTAATATTTAAGATACAAGCAAAAAGATAAATAGGTATCTTGAAAAAAAAACGAAAGTAAAACATCCCATAATCCAAATTAGCACATGTATATTTATCCCTAATTGTAAAATCAATAATCTAATGGACAACCAATTCACTCACTCTATCATACACCTTGGACAAGTCAATATTCAAAATTGCAACAAGCCATTTTAGAATCTTGACTTAGTTTATTCATTTTTGAGCGCTACCCAATTGATCATGAATTTATGATTGTAAATGAATCTAAACTATTCACTAACAACAATACCTAATAGTATCTCTTCAAACATGAAATACGATGCATAAAGAAATTAGTCTAAATCATACTAGATTTTTTCATTACTTATTTGTATTTATATTATCATTTATACTCAAATATTACTATTATACTCACGAAATTTATATTTATTGTAAGAAGCAAAATTGTTATTCTATATGTACAAAAATTTTCACACTGAGATGCCATTATGTATAATCTTATTAAGAAAACTATAAAGTAGTTAGATTTTTATCGTCCTAAATATAAATGCACCCGCCACTCCACCATATGCTACTCCACTAACCTCAGCTTTATATAGGATGGTTGCAGTGGGTGAGATTCATCTAGAGATATATATACTGCTCTCCAGTCAATTTTTTCTCCTAACATAGGAATTAATGCATCCGTTGGTGGGGGTGTCAATGCCTCTAGTTCTATAGGTGGACAAGATATAGATGATGGTAGATAATGTTTGGATGTGTATGTTAGGCGATGTTTGATAATTGCAGTTGTAATTAAAATAAAAAGCTGCAAATTACAATTACAAATTTGCAATTATGTTTACAAATTAATTTAAAAATTATAAAATTATTTACAAAATTGCAAAATTGCAGTCATTTTAATCATCTTATAAATTAATTATGGGGTGGTCAACTATAAAATATTTAATTGATCAACCAATTATAAATCTTTTACAAGATGACATGCATTATATGTGCAAGCCTTATATTTTCTTGATACTAATATCTATAATGTGCTATACAAATAAGTTGCAAATAATTCTAGAATTGAAGTTCTAGTTTCTCTTGCTAAAAATAATAATTGCATCTATATATCATAATTGTAAACTCAATGATATGAACACATAAATCAACGAGAAAAAACTATTCTAATCATTTTAATAGCAGAGGATACCTCCATAAAATATTTCAAAAATGATTTTTAATAGTAGATGTTTTTTCCTATGCTCACAAATAAAGTATTCTACAACTACCATCATTGTAATATTTAGTAATAGTATTAAGGTTATGTTACAAATGGAGCACCAACAAGCCAAATACTGAAAGGATGCACTAAGGATGAAAATAATAATTAATAATAAATAATAAACCATTATATGATTATAATGTTTCCTCTAATCAAACCTTACAATTATTTAATTAATGATTAATTAGACAACATAATGCTTGAAGTTCAATTTGACATTAATAATTAAATATCCCATCAACATAAACCCCATGTAATGTAGAGGATGGGAGAAATTAATCTCTCTCTCTCTCACACACACACACACACACACAAAATAGAAAAGAGAAGATAAATATGTCCAGGGACTACCAATGAATACATGATTATAAATCCACTGCCCATTAACAATTGCTTTACCTACAACCAAGCATGTCTCTCTAGAAAGAGACATGTTAAATAACAAAAATTCATTCATTAGTACTTGGATTGACTTGCCATTTTTGTCCAACAACTACTATCATTATTTTTTTAAGTAGAAAAGAATTATATATATAAATAAACTTAGTCATGGCTTAACCCATACAACCATAATACATTGACCCGAGCAAATTCAAAAGATTTTCTAAAATCAAGCTTTATCCCCATCCCCAAATAGGATAGGATTGGGTCAAGTGTTTATTTTTATTTTTATTTCATATATAAACTTTTCTTTAAACTCGCGAGAAAGGTATATATTTACAAACTAATTATATAGAAACACACACAAACATTTCATTGAAAACACTATTTTGGTTACCTTGGTTTCAATCCTTCCCCTTTATAGGTTTGGTCATCGTGTACTTATAAATGACCTTGTAATTCTTTTTAAATTTCTTATTTTTTCACTAAATCAAATCCTTGGGATTTTTCTAAAACAAAGTGCATGGCACATCGATAGGATTACATCTTTTTCCTCTACTCAATTCTTCTTACTAGTTCCAATAACTTCATATTTTAATTTTCCCTTCAACATCCAGTTGGGATCCTTCCATTTTGAAGGGTCTATCATGTCCCTAGGTTGCTCCTCCTCTAAAATTTGGGTTCCCTCCTAGGGGATGGGATCCATTTTTCAATGTATAGTGATACATCATTTTCTTGTTTTACATTTGGACATCTTATTTAAAATCTAGGTGAACAACCTCCACTACAACCTCAAATCCCGCCAAGTATGCTAATAGATGTTCCACATTTTAGTGAGTAACCTAAAAAAAAATTGTGTTCCTTCTTAACTTCATATTTTCATTTAGGGAAAATCACTATTATGTCTTCAAATAAATATGTACACTAGAAAGAGAAATTCTGATAACCTAGGTTTTTAAACATAGTCAATGTCTTCTAATAACATGTCCTATGCTAGTCCTCCAGAAGGTTTATTTCTACACATATCCTCATATAGGTAGTAATATGTATTTTTCACCAACATTAAGAATAAGTAGAATTTGCTGTAGTTCAAAGATACTCATTTTTGTAATCCACCAACATTAAGAATAAGTAAAACTTAGTGTACTACAAAGGTTCCTTTTAATTGAAAGAAATTACATAATAAGTTAGCAAAACTTTCAATCAACAAGTGATCGAAAGGAAATTGTTGAGCATGGACAATACAATGGAAGGAAATTGGTATATCCTTGAAATATTTCTTATATCTAATATCTTCTTTCACTTCTAGAGCTATGGGGCCCTATATGTTCAATAGAGAGATGCAAACCTAGGAGGAAAAAAAGTATCTTGACCTAAAGAAGGAACCTTCACGCTAATGAGAGAAGAACTATCTACATAGAGACACATCCCTCTTGGATAAATTTAAATATAAGTTTGAAGGATGATTGAAATGTTGAGTAGGAGAGTTGAGCTCGTGACAACTAGGGTAGAACGTAGATACACATAAAGTTCGAGTTCAAGATTTTCATTATCATATTATAAAATTTTAGATATAAAAACTATTATAATTACTATAAGTTATTGTATGTATCTATTATTCGTATATTCTCTTGCAACAAAAATATTCCATTTCTTGATGGTTTGTGAAAACATATAAAAGTGGGGATTAAGAATATCAACCAAATCAATTGAAACAAATACCTCCCTACCATCCCTTAGCTTTAAAATACAACCCATTATGTTGATTATCAACATTTTAGTGGTGATGGATGGTGGAGGCTGAAGCTAAACATGAAAATTCAATTTTCCTTTTAACAACATTTTTATTTTGAGGGCCTAGTGATATTCAAACCATGATTAGTGTAACAAAAAATGCACAACACCTACATTTATAGAAAATACACACTTCGAATACAATGGGGTATTGAACTATTCTCTTTATTAAAGTATCAATAGAAATACAAAGTCTTTTGTTTAAACAATTTAATTCTCTAACAAACTTAGTTCCAATTGTTCGTGTTCCCTAACTATTAAGTGAATTGTCTCCATTCTTTGAACTTCTCGTAGATTTTATTTCAAGTTCCTTGAAATGACTCTTGGATGTTTTGAAGGGACTAGATTCAACTATCATTATTTCTAATGGTCGACATAGGTGGTTGAGTCAAATATAAAATTAAGTGCCACTAGGGACACAAATCGTGATTAAATAATATCACTGGAAAAAAGGGGGTATGCATTAGTACTATTCAACATTAACTTAATATTGCGAGTTGTTCTTGATATGATGGTTCTTTAATCTGTGCAAACTTTCATTCGCATATTATTGCTCATGTCCAAAATGTTGATATGGGCATAGTAAATTTTAATATTATTAATCATGGCCAAACTATTAATATGGAACTGGTTCATTTGTATTCAGCTAGAAAGGAGTATGAATAAGCTGTAAAGGTGTACAAATCAATAGGAATTCCATATCCTATAATTGGTGGTTATCATGAAATACTGCAACTATTATGAATTATTTTATTAGTGTTGGGAGTTTGAATAATGCCCCATTTATTTTAAACAAAATAATGGTCGCTTCCCACAGTTCCATGCACCGCTCACTATCATGATATGAAATTTTGAGCTTTCTAAATATTGAATAATATCTACTTTGGGCTTCCTAAATAAGGAATAAAATCTTACAACATAAATTTTTTAATTACAGTGGTGTGCCATAAGAAAAGAAACCACATGGGTGCATCCTATGTAAATAGATGAACAGTGCTACAAAACCACATACACACCATTCTAGAACATCTGCAAAAAAACCCCCAAAATAAAATATCTATTATATTTGATAGCAGATAGTTATCTATATCGCTTTCAATATTGTCGACACCGGTGCGCTTAGTATATAAAGGCACATAGGTGCCGCCGTAATATTTTACGCACTGTAGTATGATGATTTTTTTATTATTGTTTGCCAATATGGTGCATCATGGAAAACATAGTGTTCTGGTGCATTCATGTCTTTCTGACGTACCCCTATATGAAATTTGTTTAAAAATATATATTTATGGTGTGTTTCAAGTTATCATGCACCAATGTCTAGGAAATTGAAAATAAAAAGTCACACGAATAATTTTCCTATAAACTAAAAAAGAAATGGGAATTTCAATTTCAAAAAAATTCTATAAGGTATAAAAAAAAACTAATCATTGTTTCATTATTTTTCCAAAATGTCATGGGGAGATATTTGAAAGAGAGAGTTATTGGGGAGGATTTGGAGCAACCAAATTATTCTGAAGATCGAAATTTGTTTGAATGCTATAAAGATTGGTTGGTGAAAAGAGGTTATGTGGATAAGTGAGGTATAGAATTTAATGAAATCTTCTCTCAAGTAGTGAAGTTGACTATTGTAAGAGTTTTAATTTCACTTATAGTAGCATAGGATTTAGATTTGGAGAAATTAGATGTAAAAAATGCTTTCCTTCATGGTGATATGGATGAAACAAATTTGTATGGATTAACCTGACGTATATTATTAAATAGGAAAACAACATTTGGTTTGAGGTATTAAGATATATATGTATGGATTGAAAGAAACATCAAGGTCATGGTACAAAAAAATTGACACCTTCATGAAGAGACAAGGTTTTAGAAGGAGTGAAGTTGACCATTGTACATACCATAAGAGGTTTGGTCATTGTGGTTTCATTATCTTGGTGTTGTATGTTGATAATATGTTGGTTGTAACATGTGTACTATTATCCTCAAAAGACTTAAAAATTGCACAAAGAGTTTCACCTACTTCGGTGTGTTGATTAAGATGTGCGAACTGTGTATAGTGTGATCACAACTCTACAATGCACCAGTGCTTCCTACTGATGGATGCACTGGAAAAAAAACATAGTTAAAAATATTACAATGCTTACCGATGTGCTTGTGTATTCAAGTGCACCATATGCGGTTCTTTTGGGATATAAAATAATCGAACATGGTGCGTGAGTGTAATTTTGGTGCAACACTTGTCAAATTCATTTATTTTGAGAAAAAAATATTATTTAATGTTAATAAATACCATGCTCGTTTAACGAAATATTTAATGTTTTTATGTCTATTATTTATGAGACTAATCGATGTTATATGTGTATCGAATACTTTAGTTGTGAGAGGCGGCTCAGTAGAAGCAGACACAAGTTGACCAATACAATTTCATGCGTGAGTGGGAAGTGAAAGAGAGGGAGAGGTATTTATTCCCTCGCCCCATCACTGATCATACATGAGACCTCTTGATGGTTGTAGGCCTCCTAAATCTGTATTAGGAGGCTACATCCCTCAAGGGGAACTTTTCTTTGTTGGTGTAGATGATCCGCTATTGGGATCATGGGAGACAAGCATTTCACATTGGTTCCAGCGAGTGGTTCTAGCCCACTGAGGAGGATATTGATTTCATCACCAGGTTATCTAGGAGAGGGGAGTATTTCACCCAGTTCCCTAATGTTCTAGTAGGTTTTGTAGCAAAGGGTGATTTTTCTTACTCTTAGCATTATATTGGTGCCCACATCATCAATATTGCTAATTTCTAGGTGCATAGTGGACAACTCTATATTGGTGCTTTCAGTGGATAGGAAGCTAGGTTCCTCTCATTATTGGTTACAAGCATCATGGACCTCACTAGTGATGGGAAACATATTAGTTTCCTTGATTTACATTATGTAGATTCTTTAGTGTCGACACCTAGATGCATTAGGTGGTCCACCATTTTTTATGGTAGTTTATTTTTGCTATAGATTGATGTCATGTAGTGTTTGATGCGAGGGCCGAATTCCCTTTTGCTTTAGATTTTTTTTTTTTTGAGAGGATTCCAGCCATGATTCCATCATTTGAACACCGTCATCCTAGTCCATTGATTGAGTTTTATATGCATAGGTGGGGAAAAATGATCCCCAAGAGGGGCCAGTCTGATTTCCTAGATAGGATAACAACAAAGGTGTTGGAGATTCTAGCTAGTGAGGAGGACCATGCGTTGGACCTTCTTCCATATCGATACGTGATATTCGAATGGAGAGCATGTCCCAACATATTTTTCACCCATTTTTAGCCACCGTATGAGAGAGGTAATATTAGAATTATGTTTAAATTAGTCTAGTTGCATTTTATTTTCTTATTTAATGCAAATGAAAAATATTACAACATTTTTCTTTAAATTGTTTTATTAAATAGTTTAAGGAAATTGCCTAATTATATTTGTTGTGTACTATATATTTTGGAGATATTGGAACATTCAATGGGGAGGTGCCTCCCCCATACATCTTGATGAGGATATGTAGGAGGCTAAGGTTCCTGCATTACCTAGAATGTGTTGGTTGTGGAGCCTGATATTCCTTATTCAGAGGTATTGTTTCAACCATGTTTGGATCCCAGCCCATGATGAGGGGGGTTGGGGGGGATTTCCCCCAAAAAATAGTCACCACGGGATGTCCAGGGGGAGCGGTGACTAGTTTGGGAGCCCCCACCCTTAGTGAAAATTTCGAAAAAAATGCCTTGAAAAATGTTGTAATTTCATAGTCATGACTTGGTCGATAATGGGTGATTTACGAGCCCATGGTATTTGGTGTCCCATAGTATTTTCCCATGGCAATACCTCTTTAAAAAGAAGGCATTGTAATACGATTGTGTATTCTAGCATTGTAAATATCTCTACGATTGTGTGAGAGAGACTATGAGAGAGTGAAGAGGAAGTTGCAACGGATGTGATGCAGGTTGTATCCCTTGATTTGTTGGATGGTATAATAATAAGGACTGTCAATTTCTATGTGGATGTATCCCATCTTGGGTGAACCACGCTATATTGGTGTCTCTCTTGTAATGTGTTTTATGCGATTTATATTTGCATCTTGTTTATTGTTATTTCTCTGCGATCTTGTTTTTCTAACAATTGATATCAGAGACAAAGGTCTATTTGGCAGATAAAATCATAGGAAAGAAGGGTTCCTGATTCGAGTGGGAGAAATAGCGAAAGAAGAAAATTTTAAGTTCGAGAAATTTAACGACCAAAACTACCAGCTATGGAAGATGCAAATGGAGGACTATCTGTATCAAAAGGATCTATTCCTACCCTTGGGCGGAAAAGCAAAACGGTTGGTGACTATGAAGGACGAAGAATGGGAGGTTCTTAACAAAAAGGCATTGGGAACAATAAAGATGTGCTTGGATTGATCGTTGACTTTCAATATTTCAAAATAAAAGACAACGGAGGGTCTGATGAGCACATTGGGTAAGTTGTATGAAAAATTGTTGGCCTCCAACAAGGTATTTCTAATGAAGCGTTTATTTAATATGAAGATGTCAAAAGGTGGATCTGTTGATGATCATTTAAATGAATTTAATACGATTAAAAATCAACTAAGTTATGTAAAATTGAACTTTGATTATGAGGTTAGGGCTCTTCCAATATTGTGCTCATTTTCAGAAAGCTAGAACAGCTTGGTCATGGCTGTAAGTAACTTTGTCTCTGGTACAAACACTTTGAAATTTGATGATGTTGTTGGTGTTATTATTAGCAAGGAAATGTGAAGGAAAAGCACAAGTGAGACATCAAGTAATGCATTGACCATGGAGAGTAGGGGAAGAGAAAGGGAGAGAGGAAATAGCCTAGGTAATCACTACATGTCCAGGAAGGGTAGATCCAAGTCAATATTGGGAAGACAGACTGCTAGAATTGTGGAAATAAATGGCATCTGAAGAAAGAGTGCAGATCTATAAAGAAGAAAAGAGATGGACAGTAGGAGACTACTCAGGAAGAAAATGTAGTAGGTGATGTGTTACAAGCTGCTTTAATTCTTGCATTAAATAATACTAGCGATTACTGGGTAGTAGATTTAGGGGATTCATTTCATGTTACACCCCAAAGGAAATTGTTTCATGATTATGTTTTAGGCGATTTTGGACATGTTTTATTAGGTGATGATCAACCATGTAAAATTGTTGGAATGGGTAAGGTATGGATAAAGTTAAAAAATGGTGAATGGATACTGAAAGATGTAAGGAATATTCCTGCTATGAAAAGAAATATGATCTCAACCGGGAAATTAGGAGATGGTGGTTTTTTATCTATGTTTGGATAAATGTGGTGGAAGATCACTAAAAAATCAATGGTGATAATGAAAGGAGACAGGATAGGTACATTGTATTTATGTCGTCATAATAATGACTGTTCTATCTCTTTAGCTTCCATAGGAACAAATACAACATTGTGGCATCATAGGCTTGGCCACTTGAGTGAAAATGGGATGTAGATTCTCCACTCAAGGAAGTTGATGCCATATTTGAAGCAGTTAAGTTTGGAATTATATGATAATTGTGTTTATGGAAAACATAAGAGAGTTAGATTTCTTAGGGTTGGGAAACATAAGAAGAGTGAAAAGTTAGATATTGTGCATACAGATGTATGGGGACCGGCTCAGGTACAATCTCTTGGTGGCTCTCATTATTATGTTACTTTTATTGATGATACAACTAGAAAGACTTGGGTTTATTGCATTAGACATAAATCTGATGTGTTTGTTACTTTTAAGAAGTGGAAATATTTGGTTGAGAATGAGACAGGAAAAAGGTTCAAGTGTCTCAGATCTGATAATGGAGATAAGTACTATGGAAAGGATTTTGATAGTTACTGTTCATACCATATTAGGATTCGTACAGAGAATACAGTCCCGAGAATGTCACAAGAAAATGGTGTGTCAGAACGGATGAATAGAACAATCATGGAGTGTGCAAGGTGTATGAGATTGCATGTAGAGTTACCCTTACATTTTTGGGAAGATGTTGTATATAATTTTGTTGAATTAATAAATAAAGGGCCTTCAATTGCTTTGGATGGTGGTATTCTAGAGGAGGCATGGATAGGTAAAAAGGAAAACTACTCATTTCTGATAACTTTTGGTTGTGAAGCATTTTTCCATATTGATAAAGAAAATAGAACAAACCTTGAGGCTAAATCCAAGAAATGTAACTTTATTGGATACAGGGTTGATGATTTTGTTTATTGCATATGAGATTATGAAAATAAGAAAATCATTAGGAGTAGGGATGTGGTATTCAATGAAAATGTCATGTATAAATATCAGTTGCAGGGAAAGAAACAAGTAAAGGAAAACATAGAGTACACAATGCTTGATGAAATCAAAGAAAATGAAGTTCCAAAGGTGCCGAAAAATCAAGAACAGTAGCAGGTAACTCAAACTCGTGCAAGTGTTAGAAGATATACCAGGTTAAGTAGACTCCCTAAACGATTCTCTCCTTAATTGTATAATTTATTGATGACTGATTCTGATGAACCGGAATGTTATGAAGAATCAATGCAGGTGGAAACTAGAAAGAAGTGGGAGAAAGGCATGAATTAGGAGATGGACTCATTGGTAAGAAACCCGACTTTGGATTTGATTTAGTTTCCTGATGGTAAAAGAGAATTGCAGAATAAATGGGTTTATAGGTTGAAGGAATAAGATGGAGGAAAGAAGCAGTACAAGGATAGACTTGTTGTAAAGGGGTTTGCATAGAAGAAAGGTATAGATTTTGATGAAATATTTTCTCCTGTTGTTAAAATGACTTCAATTAGGACAATTTTAATTCTAATGGCAGTAGAATAATTGCACACCCTTTCTCCATGGGGATTTGGAGGAAGATATTTATATGCAAAAGCCACAAGGGTATGAGGTAAAAGGGAAGGAGAATTTGGTATGCAGACTGAAGAATAGCTTCTATGTCCTGAAGCAAGCTCCAAGGCAGTGGTATTTGAAATTTGCCAGGTTTATGATAGAACAAGGTTATAGTAGATGTCATTCTGACCACTGTGTTGATTTCAAGAGGATAGATAATGGAAGATACATTATCTTGTTATTGTATTTGGATGACATGCTTGTTGTAGGGTCTAACATGTAGGATATAAATGTGCTCAAAAGGAAGTTAGCTAATTCATTTGCAATGAAGGATTTGGGTGCCATAAAGAAAATCCTTGGTATGAGAATAAAAATAGATAAGAAATATTGCAAATTCACATTGTCTCAGGATGAGCACATACAAAAGGTGTTGGAGAGGTTTAGAATGTAGAATGCAAAACTAGTTAGTACACCTTTGGACAGCCATTTCAAACTAAGTAAGGAGATGTGTCCCAAGACACAGGAAGATATATATTACATGTCCAGGGTTCCCTATTCATCAGTAGTTGGAAGCTTGAAGTATGCCATGGTGTGCAAAAGACCAGATATTGCACACGCAGTGGGAGTTGTGAGCAGGTATATGAACAATCCAAGTAAAGAACATTGGAAGGAAATACAGTGGATTCTCAGGTATTTGAGAGGTACTACCACTCATGCATTATGATTTGGAGGTTCAGACACTGCTCTACAGGGATATGTTAATGCAGATATGGCAGGTGATAAATATAGCAGGAGGAGAACCACAGGGTATGTATTTACTGTAGGTGGAACAACAATAAGTTGGATTTCGAAACTACAAAAGGTTTTGTACTTTAGACAAAAGAAGTAGAGTATGTTGTTTCTACAGAGGATAGTAAAGAGATGATTTGGTTACTGAGGTTCATGGAGGATTTGGGTAAGAAGCAGGAGAATAGAAAGTTGTATAGTAAAAACAAGAGTCCCATTCATCTTGCAAAGAACTCATCCTTCCATTCTAATACTAAACATATACAGCTCATGTACCATTTAATACGGTATGTTCTAGAAGATGATCTGTTGAAGATGGAAAAGATACACACTATCTAGAATCCTGCAGACATGTTGACAAAGGTAGTAACCAGAGATAAACTGATTTCCTGCTCGGTTTCAGTTGGCCTTCAAGCATGAAGGTGAAGATGAGAAATTTTCTAGATCCCAAGTTCATATCATTTTCTAGCAAGTGCAGTAGTGGTGGAGTTTCTATGATCAGTATCCAAGTGGGATATTGTTGGTTGTGGAGCCTGATCTTCCTCATTCAGAGTTCATGTTTCAGCCATGTCTAGATCCCATCCCATGACGAGGGGGTTTACGGGGGCTTTCCACAAAATAATAGTGGACATGGCGGGTCCATGGAGGTGGTGACTAGTTTGGGATCCCCCCCTGGAGAGTGTTCAGGGGCAGGGCCCCCGTAGCAAAAATTTTAGAAACAAATTCCTTGTAAAATGTTGTAATTTCATAGTCATGACTTCCTCGATAATGGGTGATTTACGGGCCCATGGTATTGGGTGTTCCATAGTATTTTCCCGTGGTAAGCACTATTTAAAAGGAATTCATTGTAATACGGTTGTGTATTGTAGCATTGTAAAGATCTCTTATTGCGTGAGATAGACTGTGAGAGAGTGAAGACGAAGTTGTAGCGAGTGTGTTGTAGGTTGTATCTCTTCATTTGTTGGATGGTATAATAATAAGGACTAAAAATTTATGTGTGGATGTATCCCATCTTGGGTGAACAATTTTATATTGGTCTCTATCTTGTAGTGTGTTTTATGTGATTTATATTTGCATCTTGTTTATTGTTATTGCTTCGCAATCCTGTTTTTCTAACAGAAAGGGCCTATAAGTTGTCATAGTACTTGATTCTTGTCATAAATTGTCATATATGTCATAGGCTGTCATAGAATCTGTCATTGACTAAAAATGGCATTGTGACTCTTCACTTTCCCCATGGGAGTTACTTATCCTTCCAAATTCGAATTTAAGGATAGTGCCATTTCTAAAGGAGTAATATTCCCTCATGTGGACCCCACATATCCACTTATGCACCCTCAAGTCCAAATAGGACTCCATGCCACTTTATTTTGGAGCAATCAATGATTTTTCCATAATTATTGGCCTATTTTCCACCATCAATTTTGAATATCGAATTTCCATGAGAAACTATCGGCCTTGGGGTTAAATATCAACATTTTAATTTTCCCAGATAACCCTTAGGAATTGGATAGGCCAACTTAATTATTTATCTGAAAATTATTTAATTGGGGACATTACAATCCTCACCCAAGATTGCTTGTCCTCAAGCAATTTCAAACATGTATGTTGAAGAACCTGCTTTCCTTTTAAAATTTTGAGTAGTGGCACTCATGTACTGCAATTGTTTGTTTCCAAAAGTAAAGAGATGTGGATTTTCTTTTTCATATTGATATCTCTTCTGACATCACCACTAAACACCCAAATATTAATTAAATCCATCAAAACAAAATTTGCACAATTAATCTTTACCTCTTTCATATTTTGGAAATCCTTTCTAAACTATCAGCCCTTTTGCTCATTGTATAATTCTTTGAATTTTCCACTTACTTTCCAAACTTTGAGTCTTCTAGATTTCAAGATCATTTCAAAGAGGAACCACCATGCTTGCTGATGCACTACTCTGATTACAATCACTTTCTCAAGTGGTGACTCAATCTCCCATACCACTTGTTTCCCCCAAAAATTGAAACCAATGCGACCAAAAATTATCCTAGGGTCCCAAATGATCATGATACATGCATGGCGTGAAACGTATACTATGAAATTCCATGAACACAAAGCATGTGAAAACTAAATCCATTTCTCAAAAGGTCTCCCACATAGGAAACTGGAACACTTCTCTACAAAGAGGAACTCAAACAAGTAAAGGTTGGTTTTCTCTCTCAAACCAAGAATTGAACTTATACTTCAAGTGAGTTGAAACCAAGCAATAACAAGATCCCATTGTTTGTATTGCATCCATCCAAACATCACAATTTCAAAAGATAGATCATCAAAGTACGTAACAACATCATACAAATGTACATCAAGAAGGTACCTCATCAATGAATCATGAAATTGCATGTACATCCAAGTAGATCATCATGTGCCAAGTGCATACAAGCATCAAGTGAATAATCAAATATGCTCCAATGACATAGATGAGCATTCCATGTCCTATAATGTTGTTCCAAAAGGTTGTAAGATGCATCAAAATAATCACCCATGTGTTGTTTCATCCATGAAGTGAATGAACAACCTCCGCAAAAATATGAACCAATTAAGGATCAAATAAAAAAAAGAGACTTCAAGTGGCTCAAAGAAGTCTCATCCATACACCCATGAATGTGAGAGTCATAAAAAATTAACAAAGGATGTGGCTGCCAATAGGAATGTGCCCCAATCATAAATATCTTCTCCCCAAGTATTGGATGAATTTTCTCCAACATCAAATGAACTAAGGATGGAGCAAGAAAAATCATGAGTCTTCAAGTGACTCAAGTGAACATCATAGGTGCATCCATGTAGATGTGCATCATCAGAAGGTAACAAAGGATGCTGCTGAAAATGTAAATAAGAAGGTTCTCTAGTCATGTCATCATTAAAATGAGAGATAGGAGTTTCATACTCCTCATGGGGCACCATTAGAAACAACCCTTTCACCCATACTTCATTAGGATGATCTATGCAAAATATGGAAGTGTAGGACGTAGGAGAATGAACAAACTCAACCAAATGATAAGAAAGTGCAGACGTTTATTCATATAAAAAATCCATAGGGGTAGGATCATGCACCTCCCTCAAAAGTGTGAAACGTTTCTCATAGGTTGGTTCCAAGGTAGATAAATCATGCACTTCTTCAAAAATTGCATAACCATCATCAATAGGTAACTTAAGTTCCTCTTACACCATATCAAGTGCTTGGATCTCATCAAGATCATATACAAACACTTCAAGCACACGCAAATTTCCATGTTTCTCATGATCCACCATGTCATGAGAATCCTCCAAGAAATCTACCATATGACAATTTGAAACATAGGAGGAAGAACAAGTATCTGGAAACCTCTCAATAAGTTTCTCATTTTTAATTTTGATCTTATGAATATCCTCATTATTCTTTAGGTATACCTCATGTAACCATTCATTAATCTCAACCAAATTGTTTCTATCAAAAATCCAATACATGAAATTACCTTTGATGTTGCACATTGCTCTTTGAATCTTCTCCATGTCTTCAAGGAAGGATGGCTCCTTCAATGAATTATCTCTCCAACAAGAATTTGACACCAATGCTTTTGTGTCATGGAGATTCTTCAAGGCCTCCTGGGTAAGGATCCATAGGGGTAGGATCATGCACCTCCCTCAAAAGTGTGAAACATTTCTCATAGGTTGGTTCCAAGGTAGAGGAATCATGCACTTATTCAAAAATTGCCTAACCATCATCAAGAGGAAACTCAAGTTCCTCTTCCACCGCAGCAAGTTCTTGGATCTCATCAAGCTCATCTACAAACACATCAAGAACATTCAAATTTCCATTTTTATCATGATCCACCATGTCATGAGAATCGTCCAAGCAATCTACCATATGACAATTTCAAAGAAAGGAGGAAGAACAATTATCTTGCAACCTATCACGAAGTTGCTCATTTTGAATTTTGAGCTTATGACTGCCCTCATTATTATTCAATTATACTTCATGTAACCATTCATTAAGATCAACCAAATTGTTTCTATCAAAAAGAAAATACATGAAATTACCTTTGATGTTGTACATTGCTCTTTGAATTTTCTCCATGTCTTCAAGGAAGCATGGCTCCTTCATTCAAGTAGCTTCTTAACAAGAATTTGACACCAATGATTTTGATTCATGGATATTCTTCAAGGCCTCCTGAATCTTCTTTTCATCCATATTCAAGGACCCTACAAGAAAATGAGGTTCTTGCGAATGAACCTCCTCTTCTTCCTCCTTCTTGCTTAGACCAACTTCATGAAGCTCAAGTGGTGATGGGGAAGTTGATCTTGGTTCTTCTTCAACTTCTACAACGTCTCCATATCCATGGTCAATGGAAATTTGGCTTGTATAAGAAACACCTTCAAAAGTGATATCTATGTCACCAACATAGAGGTGTGAGCACCCATCAGTAGGTACTCCTTCACAATTCAAGCATACATAAGTAGATTCTCTTTGATCCATATCCAAAGTAGAATGTGTATCGGAATGATATTCAGTAGTTTCAATGGAATCATTTTCATTCTCATGTGATGTTTATTCGTATTTTTCAAAGTCACTTTGGAGTGACTTTTGATCCTCTTCATGCGATGCCTCTTCTGCTTCACCACCTACAAAACTAGGTGGCTAATGGGTCTCCTCCTTTTCACTCAAGCATATATGATTTTCTCTGCAAGGTATTTTTCAATAATGTCGTAAACCTTTCTTCACTAACTCCACATATTCATTTTGGGCCTATAAACAAACAACCAATCGACAAAGTATTCAAAATGAATGACCTTGTTTGTCTTTTCCATCAAAGCAGGATATGCCTGATATTGTTGAGGCAAAGTTTTACATGTTTCTCTCAATATTTCTAATTCATTCATAGGATTATCCTTTCGTGGTATGTCACATTCATATTCATAATACACAAGTTCATAATTCTAACCCTCATTCCTTATGAAATTGTAAGAAGTGTTGCATGATGGCACCTCTTCCTCATACCATTCACATTCTTCTTCATATTGCTAACAAGCATATTCATATTGCTCATAATAATTGCACTCATAGGAGTCATCATAATAGTAATATGTAGTTGAAACTTCTTCTTTAATTAATTAAAAAAAAATAACTTAATAACAGACTTTAGGAAGCTAATATTAAAATTGAATACACATTGTCTTAAGATTGCTTAACCATACTAGCATATTTGGACATAAATCACCCATAAGCTTGAACATTGAACACCATATGATGAAAAGCTCTGTAAATATTTATTATAAATGTATGAATATGGTAAATATATTAATTACAACAATATATGGCTCTTACAAAATCTCGAAATCCAATAAATATAGAGATAGCAAAGTAGTGGTGCGCCCCTCCACTAGAAGAAATGTCGAATAGGGTAGATTTAGTAAAATGATGATATATCAGGGATAATGAAAACATTTTGAGTGAAACAAAAAGTGTTTCCCATTGAAAATTATGCTATTCATGCAATAGAATAGGTCTCATAGCCCATAAATTTTCAGAAGTAGCGAAATCAGAACCTCCATTTCGGCCCACCAATGTCGGTCCAAGCTCTAAATCAATAGAAAGAAACTCCAAATGATAGGAATTCGAACCCACTATTGTATATGAACACATAACCTGATATAAATACATGTATATAAATCTGAAAGTGATTTCTCCCCTCAATAATCAACTGCAATCAAGCACAATGAAAAGATCTGGACGATCTCCTCCTCTCTACTAGCTTGGGTGGAACCTTTCGCCACAAAAACTAGATCAATGGCAGGGAAGGTAAGCACCCACCGTGAAATGGACAAGTTAAGCTCTCCAAGAGTGAAAAAAAACAACAATGATCCAAAATTTCTCTCACTTGTGTCTTCATACCTTTTATAAATCTTCATTGAGCATTTTCTCCTCATTCTAGAATTCTCTCACAAATATTTAATAAAATATTAATAAATGTTATTTTTATGAGAGAATGACACATTAGGACCCATTTAATTCTCTCTAATTTTATTTTTCCAAACAATAACTCCATCTACCTTGGAAATTCGAATTTGAGAGGCTTAGCTTAATTTTGTGGACGTTACATTAGCATGTGGCCCCACTCTTCTCCTTTAGCTCCCTCCTTGGCTAAATTTAGGACCTGCAACATGTCATAGGTTGTCATAAGTTTTCATAAGCTTTCATAGGACCTGATTCTTGTCATAAGTTATCATATATGTCATAGGTTTTCATAGAATCTGTCATTGACTAAAAATAGCCCTGTGACTCTTCACCTTCCCCATGGGAGTTACTTTTCCTTACGAATTCAAATTTGAGGATGGTTCCATGTGTAAAGGAGGAATATTCCCTCATGTGGACCCCACGTATCCAATAACTACTACATATGATCTAATTTTCCATGAAATATCGTTGTAATAGCCAAAACTTTTCGTCCCTCTTGCCCTGATTGGGGTTTGTTTTTTTCATGGAAAGTGATTCGTGGATATAGGGACGAAAATTCCACGTCGTGGAAATAGAAACGCTTCATTGTTGCCACGTGTCAACAACACAACAGTTATCGTATCAACAAAAATTGAATCCTGCCACGAAATTTTGTTGCTATAGAGACGAATAACTCCTATAAATTTCCACACAGATACTGAACCTTCCATGAATCATCGTCGCAGTAGCCACGCATGGATTCCCAAACTTTTGTGGTAGGTTTAGCACCTGCATGGAATATATTTTATAGTTCCATGAATCATCATCACAGTAGCAACGCATGGATTCCCAAACGTTCGTGGCAGGTTCAGCACCTGCATGGAAGATCTTTTAAAGTTCCACATATCATTTTCGTATTAGCCACACATGGATTCCCAAACTTTCGTGGTAGGTTCAGCACCTGCGTGGAAAAAATTTCTATACCGTACATCCATGTTTGTCGATATAGAGACGATACCTGGAAGTGTTAAAAAAAAATTTGAATGCGACGATACAGTCATAGATTTGCTTCAAATAGATGAAAAGCACTTCTCATGAACTAGCTCTTACATCTGCAATCAAATCCTTATCAATGATTCCTTTCAAATCTGCAAACAAGTCTGCTTAATGATGATTTCCAATTCTATCAAACTTCATCAAACAAATAATATTGCATTGTATTCCTTAAAGTAGTTACCAAGTCTTTATGATAAGCAGTAACACAAATAAAATTTGTTCAAGTAGTTTTCATACATATCCCTTTTCAAGAATCAATTCTTCAACTTCATGTTTTGTCTTTTAATGGCACAAATATTCAAACTCAAACTCAATTTGGTCACAAAGAATAGGCTCGGTCTTCAAGTTGTAATTGATGTTCTCCCATAACACTATTCAAACTCAACTTTAATTTGGTCACAAAGAATATGCTCAGTCTTCAAGTTATAACACAAGTCCTTCAAATATGCTATCAATATGTTTCAATGCCTTGCAAATTGTTCTTCTTCAAGCTTAGATTTCACATCCTTGTGTCCTTTGAATAATCACAAGGCTTAAACAACATTTTGCAATGTATGAGCTCGGTCTTACAAAGAATTATACCTTAGCTCTATTCACTTCTTAAGAAAGTCTATATGCTTCTGTAATGGTATATATTTAGATGCTTAGTAAAATTTTCTCAGAGTCATTTATCATCAAACTTTTTATGAGCTTGTAAACAACAAACACAGTCCTAGATAGATATCTAAAGAACTTGAACTAAATGTATAAACATGAAGAATTGTAAGCCCCAGTCTTAAGCACATGTGGATAGAAGTTGACTTGTAAGCCCCAGTATCTTGCATTAAAGCAATGACATGATAAAGTTTTACTTTAAACCCCTACAAGGAAATAAGATCACAATTCTACTTGTCATGAAAACCGTATAGGAAACAATTGTTCCACAAATTCTATCATTTGAAGTTTGCAATGCTACGGTTTTCTATTCTCAACACTCACTACATTTTTGAACAAGAAACTCTTTGTAGGCTTATTGAATAGAAAATAAATAGAGTGGAAAAAATGTTTGAAAATATTTCTAAATAAACTTTGAAGTCAATTGATATAATCAATGTTACCTCTAGCAAATCCCTTGTTTACCAAGTCTCCTACAAGCACACTAGGCATGTAGCAACAAACAATTATTTAAGTTACAACAAAGGAATCCAACCAAAATAAATTCTAACTTGTGCGTATATGAAAAAGGTGGGAAGCAACGCACCAAAAAGAATGCACAGAGAAGGCATGTGCAGGTTGAATGCAGAACCCCAAAAATACATCACGCCACAAGATAACAAACTTGCAAAAAACTTGAGCTAGGGCACAATAGAAGAGCCCAACTTAGCTTCCATGTTAGAGGCCACCTAATCCAATGAATGCACCAACCCAACAAAAACCAAAAAAATAAAGATCCCAATTGCAAATTTTGATGAGCTGCATAAATTATCACTGTCAAGTGCACTTTATGTAAGAGGATTTGCCAAAAATACCATAAAACTATATAGGCACCACATGCAAACAATGCAATTACCATGCACTCAAATGGGACGATGTATTCACTTAAGACCAAACAACTTCAAACAAAGACAAATTACACAATTTTACATGTAGCACAACCATGGTTACATCTCCCATGAAAATATTTGTGACTCCATACAACACTTCATGGAGATGGGATTTTCTCCATAATCTATTGTCATCTTCTCAAGTGAAACATGAAACTTCTCTGCACTTGCTCTTACCAAGAATTTCATTTGATTTCATGCCACCTTCTATATATTTTCTAGCTGCATATGCAATCACACACAAATCAACATCATCATGTGTTTTCCCACGGTGTCTATATCGCATTCTATGATCAGTTCTGGATGAAATCTCTCCACTAAAATGGTTTAGTCTCAATCAAGGACTCCCAATTTCATTGAATTTCCTATATGAAGGCCAAGGCATGATACAATTAGAGGAATCCTTGTATCTTCAAATGGACCATATTCCCTCAATTGGAAGCAAAGATCTAGTTCATTACCAGTGGGAACATCACTTGCAGCCCCCCTTAGGGGACTCACTGTTAGAAGATTCCCTAAATGGAGATGATCCTAATTTCATGTCAATGGAAAAAACCAGGTAATCAATTGGGTGTCGATAGAGGAAGAATGAAGATCACTGTCACAAGTGAGACATTATCATATTCTTTAGTTTTCCCAAGTTTTCTATGTTTTTCAACTCACCAATTTTTTTGAAATTTTAAGGTCTGAATTTATACTTGATGAGTTTTGCTGATTTTCTCTCAATTTTTCTGATTTTCCAAGTTGATGACCCGTGCCAACATTTCGCCAGTTTTTTGTTTTGCAACTAGGGTTTGATGTGGTGATTTTTGGTGTGTGAAGGCTTCTATACTATCTTACGAGGCTTGTCTAAAGGAAGGTGCCAAAGTTGGAGTGTGCCACATTCCAACTTTGGGTTTCCCAATCGCCATCGAAACTCCAACTTTCGGTAACCACCAAAATTTCTGTAGCCTGCAATTTGTAAAAGACCACAATGCCCAGATTGTTCATAAAAGACCACAATTTGATAATAATGAAGTAGTGAATACTCATCTATGTAGAATAAGTCTTGTAGGTGACTGCTAATGTCTCCTTCAATCTCAAAATGTACAACTAGTAAGTTCCTAACACAGGCTCTTTGGTAAATTCAAAACTGCCATATCAATAGAATATAATGAGTTACAGTGACAAGCAAACTAAAACGATAAACCAATATTCAGTAACATGTAATAAAATAAACATATATATCATATAACAAAAAGAGATATTTAGTTGAAGATACCAAACTCGGTGTGAAACCATTCTTGAAAATATACTCAGAAGTGTTACTTTCAGAAAATACTGTGTGTGCCTTGGAGAGGCCAGTCTTCTCTGGGAACCAGCTGACCCTTCAAAAGGGTTTGTACAAACCAGAGAGAGAGAAATGACTGGAGTTGATTAGGTCAATGAAGTCAACATAAACAAAGTTACAAAAATTATAAACTTCAACTAAGTCTCAGCAGAAGAGAAGTGATTATCAACACACCACAACTGATCGCAGGTGATCAAAGTCAACTTCTCTATAAGACCAAAAATTCAACAAGGTGGTATATAAAAAATGAAGTAGGGTAAATGACCGCATTAACCACAAGTCAAAGACAAGGTACCACAAGTCCAATAATAACTCAATCAAGGTGGGGAAGGTACATTAAACCAAAAATGAGAATTGAAGTGTGGGTACAAATATAAACAATGGTCAGAAAATAAGAAAATATAAAAGACGGTCATAAGATAGGCGTGGGTAGTAGAAGACCCATGGCCCTTAGAACCAAGAGTATGCTCCAAATGTGGCCAAACAACCATAGTATTCTATAAGAGCAAAACTTCAACAAGGTGGTTTTAAAAAAGTTACTCAAGGAGGTTAAATGACCCCATTAAACACCAGTGAAAGATAAGGTACCACAAGACTAATAATAAATCAATCAAGGTGGGGGAGGTACAACCAGTCATATCTCTCTCAAATGTACAGTCGTTCTATATAACCTGAAAGTTCATCATCGCAATATGAGGAAGGTTCATGGGATGCCAAATAAAAATATCCCTCATTTATCTCTATGCAATCCTGAAAGCTTCACATAACAGATAATTACCTTGTACTATAGAAAATAAAAGCCACATGTGTTAACATAATTTTGATCTCTATCAACTTCAACACTCCTCTGTGGTCGCTGTGCTGAAGTTGGTCCTCGAAATGTAATGGGCAGTAATCTTATAACATAATTTTCATCTCTTTCAGTAACAGTTGATAAAATAAACATATTGATCATACAACAATAAGAGAGGTATAGATGAAGATCTCCATGTAGACATTTAACCAAAAATCAGATCTGAAGTGTGGTACTATTTCTTAATAGTGCTAAAGCAACAGTAAAATATTTTACAAAATAATTTTAATCTCTATCAACTTCAGCACTCCTCTATGGTCCCTCTGCTGTAGTTGGTCCTCGAGATGTAATGGGCAGTAATTCTATAGCATAATTTTCATCTCTTTCAGTAACAGTTGATAAAATAAACATATTGATCATATAACAATAACATAGGTATAGTTGAAGATCTCCACGTCAACATTTAACAAAAAATCAGATCTGAAGTCTGGTACTATTTCTGAATAGTGCTAAAGCAACAGTAAAATATTTTACAACATAAATTTGATCTCTATTAACTTCAGCACTCCTTTTTGGTCCCTGTGTTGAAGTTGGTCCTCGAGATGTATTGGGCAATAATGAAATTATGAAGAATGATGATCATTGAAGTCATGATGAACATATCTAATATATCTAGTATAAAGAGAATTAATTTATCAGACTTATATATCAACATGCAGCACATACAAGAGTGATGATGTGTTAGAAAACACAGAATTTGAGTATTAAAATACAAAATAACTATAAACAAGCATACAATGACTTGTGATGACATTTAAATTTTAAAATTCAAATTCTATGAAAATAAAAGATATAAATGGGAAAATTGCTAAGAGCATCACATCAAAGATAAGTACCTCGTAACTAAACCAAAAAAAAGTTATCGATGTTACATACTAACAATGTTTCATACTAGCAACATCGATATCCATCAAAATACAAGTCATGAACTACTTTTTCGTTGATTTCTGTTTTTTTGCATTGAAAAAACTTGCGAGTACAGTATCACAATCATCAATTGGCGCATTATTTACTACGATATCTCCTATTATTGTTTGTGTTTCCATGCCCTCACTTATGCCACTTCTTGTACGTCGCTGAGCAGGGCATGGAGGCATTTTTGTAGGGGTGTGAACTGCAACAACGGAAACGAGGTGCATATATATGTGACGTTGAATTATTATTGAAATAAATATTTCATTATTTTGATTAAAATTGCAATATTTCTCTTTACCAGTCTCTGTAGATGTGACAACTGGGGTGCTAATTGAAGGTATAGTTGCTTCCCCTTGCAGTTCATGCTCCTAAGCTCCATGTTCTTCCATTGAAAGAAGAAAATTTATAAGTTTAGGTCAGGAAATATATATATCTAATACCAGTATACTTTTCTATTTCCAAAGCATACATACTAGAATGGACACTATGCTCCACATTATCATGGGACATGTTCACCCCAACATTAACTTGTACTTGCTGAGTATCGCTAGATTTATTGTTGCGGTTGCATTGTTGCTTAAGAACAAACATAAATTTTTAGTTATGGGTGATATAATCATAACTACTAAATAGACTTTAATAGTATACTACAATTGGTGATATACCTTCATTTGCATCATTGGGGAGATTGGAGTCTTCCCCAAGCATTTCTGATGTTCAACCACACTTTTAAAACCAAACTTGAAACCAAGCTTTAGGTCTTCGTCGGTGGTAGCAGCTTGGAACGTATTTCCCTTCAATGCATGATAACACATTTTAAAATTTCGAGTATCAAAATCAGATATTTGTTCGGTACTGTTAAATAAATATTCCCAACAATTAATCATTTAATACTTACAATTCTTGCTTTTAGTTTTCTATAGCCACCCTGGCCTAGTCTATGTTGCCCGTGCTTTTCCATTCTAGCCTTGGTTTCTTTGGAGGTGTCAAGTAGCCTATATATGAACATTTTCAAAAACCTTAGATATCAAAAATATTACTTAAAACAAGAAAGAAAAAAACAATTGAGCTTATTTCAGTAAAAAGATGATATATGTTGTACCTTGCTTTACCATTCCGTGGTTGTTTTCCTTGTCTTTTTTGCAAGTTATCCTTTGCATCATCTATAAGCGCCTTTCACTCTTTCTCGAGAACCATGGGAGGGCGCTCATGCCTGAGGTCAGCTTGCAATCTTTCCCTATATTGGGCCCTGGTATATTTCAAATTCTCACCGGCTAACCTTGCAACAACTTTCCTGTTTAAAGTATTGCCAAACAAGTTGACCATGTGGTCAATCAATTCATCTCTCTTAGTTCTATCTTGGCTATTCCACCATGTGCGAATGGTGGGTCCAAACAACTATAAGGATTTGTCATTCAAATGCCTGTAGAAGACATTGTTTCCTGCAAAAACATGTAATCCATTAATTTATAATAATTTCAACGTATGTCTATTTCAATTTCATGATTAAAATCAAAAAATTAATGGATAAATACCAGCAATTTTCTGGATCTTGATAGGAACACAAGAGTCATCCACCAGAAAGGTGAGATCTAGTTTTCCGGTGCTTTTAACTCGTACTAGACCAGGAAAAGTTTCCTGGTTGTCTACAGTACGTTCATCTCCAAAGTCATGTGGAGTCCTAGGTTCTATCTCATCATGCTCCGGCATGGCATCATGATCCGTCATGGCATCATGCTCTCTCTCACCAGTGCCATCATCAATGGAATTGAGGCCAACTGCAGGAGTGCCAAAAAGCCTCATTGGTACATTGCTTCTTTTTTGTTGCATTGGACCATCACTGCTACCTATACCTGTCGCAGCAGGTTTTGTAGTCACATGTTTTGAAAAATCCTACAAACAATAAAATTTACTTTATCAGATCACTTGGAATGATAAAAAACATAATATCAGATATGAAATCACAACATAGCTTAAAAAAAATTGTGAAGATTCCACTTACCGATAAGACTTTATAAGCTCTTGCAACTCTAGAATCTTTTCCTTGTTCTCCTGTGACAAGGGACTTTGGAGAGCCAAGGCAAGCATTTCACAATTTTCCTTTTTCAAGGCTACTCTAAAAGTGTGCATTGTGTCAGTGGAATAGAAAATCTTCTCCTCAAACCCCTCATCACCCAGAGCATGTGCACGTGACTAAATTCATCAAACAATAAATTAAATTAAGCAATATAATTTTAACATCATTCAAATTTTGATATTGAAATGAAGATTAAGTTACTATTATGCACTAACACTTACATGATGTGGTGTTATGACCGGTGAGTGTCCATAACGAACCATCGCCGTTGAAGCAGCAGGTGCCTTTCCACGGTCCTAAATGAACTAGTAATCCATCATAATGTCAGAAAAATGAACCAGTAATCCATCGTAAGCTCAAAAAAATGTGAATGTACTAAATCGAAACATTTAGTTATTTTACTAAACAATTACCTGATGGGCCACAGAGTGTGACTTTCCACAATCACCCTCAACCATGGAAGCAGCAAGTGCCTTTCCAATGGTGCCACACTGACACAATAAATCAATAAATAAATGTTTACCTCAGACTAAATAATTGTAACATAAAGAAAAATGAGATATTGCATTAATATTAATTTTTACCTCATAAGTAGAAGATACATGTTCGGCTACATGGCCATGAGCAGGCTCCTGCCACAGTTTAATAAGCATGTTTTCATATGGAAATATTAACAATAAGCACGGAAAACGCGAATGCTAACACTGAAAATCGGAACATCTTGTTAATGTAGTCATATTTATTTACTATATTTAACATTTACCTAATGAGGCGTAGATTCTAACCTTCAACGGTCACCCTAGACCATGGAAGAGGCATGTGCTTTTCCACTGCCGCCACCCTAAAAAAAATTCAATAGTCAATAATTGCATCAAAAAAAAAATGAGATATTCATAGCAGTGTAATCACCATGTAATCACATGGAAATATTCATAATAAGCATGAATAAAGCAAATGGCAACTGTGGAAATCGAATGTTAACAGAAAAAATGAAACATTTAGTTATTGTAGTCATGTTTAGTTACTACTTTTAGCATTTACCTTATGAGGCATATTTTCTGACGGTCCATGGTTCCCCTGGACCACGGAAGCCACATCTATTATGTTTAAGTTGTAATCGATCAACAACTCTTCACCTGCAAGTATTGTTTTTATTGCACATACAAATATATGATGATGTTCGCGTGCTTCGAATTCACAATTTGGTTGCTTTTTTGTTGTCACTGGTCATGTACTATTTATAAAGCCATCAACGTTTCTGGATGCTTTTGGTCTCCCATCAATATACATAGTTGCCCCTTTGTTTTTATTTTTTTCTGCTATTTGAATTTAATTCACGGCAGCTCCGTATCTCCACCTACTTTGACTATATTGGACCAAGATCAACTAGTTATTGTATCTGTATAGTGTTCTTACATACTCCATCAATTCGGTTACAGTGCCATAGTGGACCATTATTCCATCCATGGAAAATAGCCCCAATCCATGTAAGGATGAAGGAGCGATGCAATACATCCTCCCTTTGATGTGGAAATCTTTGTCCACTTGAGGTAGCATATTAGGTACCCATCGTTGCACTAGATGTTTATACATCAATGGAAAATCCATGTCTCTTATGCTCTCATCATCATAATTACACGACCCACCGTTGGCAATAAAATATTTCATGCGTCTATGAAATCTTTTCCTTATCGTTTCAGATCTAGTTGATATAAAACCGGTAGATCTAGTACAACTCGTCTCACTTTCAACCTCTCTGAGTATATCTTCATCATCACTTGAGGAAGATAGATCTTACAGATACCTATTTGGTGGTACCTACATTCCATAAAACAAGAATAAACAAGACGGTCCTTTCTGTCTTCTTTGAATGTACACATTTACTTCCCTCAAATTTGAGGCTTAGGAGGGACATGCCTAACCCTGGTGGATGTAGGAAGTTAACTTGTATATCACCCAGCTTTGGTCCTTCCAACACTGTTGGGCATATTATTGGTAGCCTACCCTCTTTCTTTGAATGTCATATTTTTGGCATCCTACCATTCATTTTTAAAATGCACATGCTGGTATTTTATGCTAATGCATATAAAAATAGTTTGTTAGTGAACTGTTTGGAAAAATCACTTAACTAAGAAACATTAATAGACTATATCATCCCAACAAACCATAACTACGGTGAGAGGGTCCACTCAGGAGTACATTGCAGCAGTGTTTGTAACTGTTTCATGTCAATACATCTTAACCAAATAATCTGTAAAATACTATATAAGATAACACAAAATACATCAGCTAACTTAGGTGAAATATTACACCTTAGACATGTTGGAAATTTCAAATCCATGCAAATTGGCACTCAAAAGGCCGTGAAAATTTTGATTTTCAAAGACTATTTTCAGACATTATGTGTATATTGATTTTCTAACTATATTGGTTTTTTTCTTTTAAATAATAAATTTCAATCAAGAATGAGCGTATCCATCAACCAAGCAGGAGGACCAAACCATAAAAATGTCAACCTAAGAGCAGTCCCTAGTCGGTCACTGTGTTGAAGAAAATTCAACATTACCAGTTAGGTCAATGTTCTAATACAATTTTCAGTGACATGTAATGTAACATAAACACATTAATCACAAAAAGGGGGTAACACACAACATCAAGAGAACTAGGCCAAATGTAGACAAGGAAAAAATAATGGTTTCAGGAAGCTTTTGAACATTGGTGTTTTAATCTGTAAGCCTTGGAGTACTCACTATATCCAGCAAAAACAAACTTCGAAATGGAGGATTTCAAATCAGTCCTTTTCTTCTCAATAATATGAATATATACAAAGCAACCAAAAAAATAGTACTGTGACACCTAGGGTTTATCACTAATGAAATCTTCTTATACTGTTTTGTTCTTCAATGCACTATGAAGATACCTATTCATATATGCTCCCATGGTCAATTTCCACAAATTCCTCTCTTAACTATTTATGGTAAATTCACTTGCTCCTAAATGTTGATGTATATGTAACTTCGGAATGTATTTCATCTGTGTATTTTATATATATTTATTGTACCCTTATAAGAGATGTGTTATTCCTCTATAAGGAAGTGTCGTCATGTGGATTGACAAGTGTCGCAAGTGTGTGTACTTGATGATGGGTTATTAGACCACCATGTGGGGTTGGCCCGGAATTATATATAATATAATGTGGATGTATCTAACTAGACAAGTCAGCCCCATAAGGTCACTGGGCAAAAAGGTGAGTATAAATAGAGATAGGAGATCTCTATTTTACTCACTCAGAAAAGTAACTCACTCTCACTCTCAGAAGTGGCGCACTAGTGAGGAAGAGGAGGATCATCTACTAGGAGACTATCTCAATGTTATTTGGTTGTATTTTTGTTGAGCCATTGCTCTCTCTATCTCTGAGAAAGTTGTGGGGTTTTTCAACTTAGGGTTTTCCCCACGGAAACTCTATGTCTCTTGTCTCTTATGCTTTTGATTCTTGTGATGCTTGTCATATTGTGATTGTCATGCATTGATATACTGTATATGTTATTCTCTTAGAAAAGATCCTAGAGTATAATGAATTAATGCTCAAAATTTAACATGGTATCAAAGCTAACATGAGAAGAAGACATTTTGCAGTGACGGAAGCTTGAGTTCCTTGTTTATTGGGTTTCTCTCCACATATTTTTGAAAATCAGTATAGTAGATTGACTCTACTCATCAGGGCACATCTATCTGTCCAATAAGAATTCCGTTCCGAGCATTTTCAGATTTGGCCCTAAAAATTAGGGTTTCCACAAAAATAGGTAATTCTGGAATCTGAAGACACAGCTGGAAGCTCCTTGCAAAAATCGAAGGTTAGAGCTTTGGATCGAGATTTTTGGCTGGGTAGATCTCCGAGAATCTCAAACCCTAATTCAGGGCTCTCTCTAGTGAACCCGAGAGGACAAAAATGCAATTCTGAAGGGAAAGACTTTGCTGATCTCAAATTTTGAATGCACCAGGCTGATCAGCTCATCAAAGTGCATCTTTCTATCTTTTCAGAAATTTGAAATTCACATTTTGAATTTTTAGGGTTTCTCTAACAAACCCTAATCTGGGATGAGATCCAGTTTTCAGCATTTCAAGTGGTAAGACCTAAATCTTTTCTATTTCCATTTGAAGTAATCTTTAAGATGTCTCTCCACACCAAGCTTGAGGATAAGCTTGAAGGGGCTGATAACTTCCGAGCCTCGAAGTATAGGATTGGGTTAATCCTGGAAGAAAATGAGTTCGACTCTTATGTGAAAGAAGACATCCCTATCCCAGAGGATGAAGAGGCCAAGGTATTGCATAAGAAGAACTTGGTCAAGGCAAAGAGAATCATTGTTGATTCTATCAAAGACCATCTCATTCCCCATGTGTCTTCTCTTAAGACACCTAAGGAGATGTTTGAATCTTTGACCAAGCTATTTGAAGGAAAGAACATAAATCGGAAGATGACCCTGCAGAACCAATTGAAAGGAGTGAAGTTTCAAAATGGAGAAACCATTCAATCTTATTTTTCAAGTGTCTCCCAGATCAAGGAACAACTAGAAGCAGTAGATGAAATGGTGGAGAATGGTGAAGTAGTGATGACCACTCTAAATGGCCTACCCAGGTCATGGGATTCCTTCATTCAAGGAATTTGTGCAAGGAAGAAGTTGATATCCTTCAACAGATTGCAGGAAGAATGTTCTCAAGAAGAAGCTAGACTTATAGCTCATGAGGAAAAGATGGGAGGTGAATATCAAGCTCTTGCAGCTCACACCAAAAGAAGCAAAACCAAGAAGGAGCACTCTCGCCACAATAGATCCCATCAAAAGAGTAAGAAGGGCCTAAGATGCTTCACATGCAATGAGAAGGGTCACTTTGCTTGAGATTGTCCCAAGAACAAAAGGGATAATAACAACAACTCCAGTAAGAAGAAGAAGGGCAGCAAAAGAAGGTTTCATGCTCATGCTGCTGAAGATGATGAACCCCCAAAGAAGAAGGCTAGGGAATAAAGTGATCGTGATGATGACTCATCAAGTGAAGAAGAGTATGTTCTGATCTCTGCTCTCACAGGTACTATCTCTCATGGTTGTAATGATTGGTTGATTGATAGTGGGGCTTCCAAACACATGACTGAGTTTAAGGAATATTTTGTGAACCTATCTGAACATGAATCACCCCATAAGGTGAAACTTGTGGATGATTATCAATACCCAATCAAAGGAAGTGGTGAAGCCTCCTACAACCTAGATTCTGGAAAATCTTTGAAGATGAAAGAAGTCCCTTATGTACCTGGGCTCAAGAAGAACTTACTCTCCATCTCTGCATTGGATGCAAAAGGTATGAGGGTTGCATTTGTGGATGGCCAAGTCCTAATGTGGCCAAAGGGAAAGAACATAGATGATGCAGTAGTGATTGGAGACCAAGAGGGAGGATTGTATAAATTGAAGGGACAACCTGAACATGCCATGGTGCATGAATCCATGGAGCCAAGTGAACTTTGGCATAGAAGACTTGCTCATATGCACTATAGATCACTTCCAATTGCAAGCAAGGCAGTAGAAGGTCCTCCTGAAATCAAGACCAAACATGAAGGTGTTTGCAAAGGATATACAAAAGGTAAGAACATTAAGAAGGCTTTCCCAAGCAGTGAAAGCAAGGCAAAAGACATCCTGGAAATCATACACTCAAATGTATGTGGCCTTATGTCATCCAATTCCCTGAGTGGGTATGTTTACTATGTCTCATTTATTGATGACTTCTTTAAGAAGACTTGGGCATACTTCTTGAAGAACAAATATGAGGTGTTTGATAAGTTCAAGGAATTCAAAACCTTGATGGAGAACCAAACTGACAAGAAGATCAAAACATTCAGATCCGACAATGGTGGAGAATTCACTCAAGTGACTTCAAGAAGCTTTGCAGTGATTCAGGGATTAAGAGGGAGTTGACTGCTCCTTATAATCCTCAACAGAATGGAGTTGCAGAAAGGAAGAACAGAACTATCATGGAAGCAGCAAGGGCAATGCTGCATGACCAGGATCCACCTATGCATCTATGGGCAGAAGTAGCTAGAATAGCTGTATATGTGCAGAACAGAACACCCCATGAGATATTGGACAATAAGACACCAGAAGAGATCTTTTCTAGTAAGAAACCTGAAGTTAGCCATCTCAGAATATTTGGTTGTCCAGTATACACTCATGTCCCAAAGGAAAAGAGGACTAAACTAGATCCTTCAGGAAAGAAGGGTATCTTTGTGGGTTACAGTAAAAGCTCGAAGGCCTATAGAATATACTTTCCAGGGTTCAAGAAGATTGATGTCAGTAGGGATGTAACATTTGATGAAAACTCTGCATTATCAAATCAAGGAAGGAACCTATCGAAGTTTATGAAGAACCCGAGGAAACTAGATTTCAAGACACTACCATGACTGAAGCAGTTCCAGAAGTTGTTCGTGAGTTTTAAGATCCGCAAGAACCTGTAGATCCACCCCATGAGGATAACTCTCACAAAAGGAAACCTGCATGGGCTAGAGGGCTCATTCAAGATGTAGAGAGATTTGGCATTCCAGAAGAAGAACACAGAGCAAAGAAGAGAACCAGATCACATACCAGTTATGTTGCTTTACTCTGTGACATTATGAACAAAGAGCCTTCCAGTTATGAAGAGGCAGCGGAAAAGAAAGAATGGAAGGATGCTATGGTTGAGGAATACCAATCAATAATGAAGAATGATGTTTGGGATGTTGTCCCAAGACCTAAAGAGAAGTCTGTTGTGACTTCCAAGTGGATCTACAAAATCAAGCATGCTGCAGATGGCAGTATAGAAAAATATGAAGCAAGATTCGTAGCTCGTGGCTTCTCTTAGAAGGAGGGAATAGATTATGAAGAAACTTTTGCACCTGTAGCCAGGTATACTTCCATCAGATCAGTACTTGCCCTGGCTGTAGCTATGAAATGGAAAATACACCAGATGGATGTCAATACTGCCTTCTTGAATGGTGTAGTTGAAGAGGAAGTATATGTGGAACAGCGACTCGGTTTCGAAATACATGACAAGGATTCATATGTGTGCAAATTGAAGAAAGCTTTGTATGGCTTGAAACAAGCTCCTAGAACTTGGTATGGTAGGATGGACAGTTTCCTATCTAGTTTGGGCTTTACCAAGAGTAAAGCGGATTCTAACCTTTACTACAAGGTTGAGGAAGGGAATCCTATGATTCTACTCCTGCATGTGGATGACTTATTTGTAACAGGAGATGACAGACTGATTGCAGATACTAAGAGGAAGCTTGCTGTTGAATTCGATATGAAAGATTTGGGAATGATGCACTATTTCCTAGGTATGGAGGTGTTGCAGAGTACAGGTGGGATCTTCCTTGGTCAAGAGAAGTACACAGTAGATATCCTGAAGAGATTTGGGATGATGGATTGCAAGGCCATGGCCACACCTATGGCATCGAATCTGAAGCTTCTATGTGATGCTTCATCTGAGCCAGTTGATGTCTATATGTATTGTCAGATGATTGGGTCCTTGATATACCTAATGAACACGACACTAGACATTTTCTTTGCTGTGAACACATTGAGCCAGTTCCTGACTGATCCGAGGAGTGTTCACCTAGTTGCTCTAAAGCATGTTTCGAGGTACCTGAAGGGTATAGTAGATTATGGGCTCAAGTATGAAGCGAATCAAAAGATTAACCTGCAGGGTTATGTTGATTCAGATTGGGCTGGCAGTGCTGCAGATAGGAAGAGCACATCTGGGTGCTGCTTCAGTATGGGATCAGGTGTGATCTCTTGGTTTAGCAGGAAATAGTCCTGTGTAGCACTGAGTACAGCTAAGGCAGAGTATGTTGCAGCCTGTTCAGCTAGTTGTGAGGCAGTATGGCTACAGAAGCTACTATCTGAGTTATTTGATCTCCCGTTGGATGCTACTGGTATCTTCTGTGATAACCAGAGTTGTGTGAAGATATCCGAGAACCCAGTGTTTCATGACAGGTCGAAACAAATAGAGATCAAATATCACTATATCAGGGATATGGTGCAGAGAGGAGCTGTGAAGCTCCTGTATGTTGCGACATACAAGCAGATTTCAGATGTGCTGACGAAGCCACTAGCCAGGGTGAAGTTCGAGTACTTCAGAGAGAGGCTTGGCGTTCTTCAGATCGAGGACACTTCAAGGAAGAAGTGATGGACACATTTGCTGAAGCCATTCCAAGCATGTTGGAAGGAGGATCCTTCACATGGGTGTGGATATAAACGCCGGATAATGAGCATCAGGATGATGTTCTGGTTTCTTTTTGGATATGATTAGTTGGATCATTTTTATGTATGTATGTATGCATCATGTTGGATGCTAGATATGATCAGTTGGATCATTTTTATGTATGTATGTACGCAACATGTTGGATGCTGGATATGATCAGTTGGATCATTTATATGTATGCATCATGTTGGATGCTGGATATGATCAGTTGGATCATGCGTATGTATTTTTGTATATGCATCATGTTGGATGCTTGGACCATGTATCTGTATATGTATCAGGTGGATACATTGTATGATCAGGTGGATCATGTATGGTGATATGTATCATGTATTTGTATTTGTATCAGGTGGATACATTGTATGATCAGGAGGATCATGTATGATGATATGTATCAGGTGGATACATGGTATGCATCAGGTATATGCATTGTATGATCAGTATGATCATGGATGACGAGCTTCAGTATGTTGCTCCAGATGACATGGAGCAGGATGTTGCAGTGATGATGATTAGGATGATCATAGACGACGAGCTTCAAGATGTTGCTCCAGATGACATGCAGCAGGATGTTGCAGTGATGATGATCAGGATGATCATGGGTACATCAGGATGATGTATGATGAGTATCAGGTTGATACTCTATGGCTGTGGATCAGGTTGTGCAGATGAGCATGTAATCCAGTGCCCTGGGAGATTTGCAGATAGTCTTTTGAGGTTTTTTCCTATGGCATGTAATTCGGTGCCTTGGGATATTTGGAAAATGCTCTTTTGAGATTTTGCTCTGGAAGGACATATAATTCGGTGCCCTGGGAGATCTGCAGATAGTCTTCTGAGGTTTTTTCCTATGGCATGTAATTCGGTGCCCTAGGATATCTAGCAGATGCTCTTTCGAGGTTTTGTCCTATGGCATATAATTCGGTTGCCTGGGAGATCCGATAGGTTGGGGAGTGTGCCTGTAATCAGTCCTGAAATGCTCTTGCAAGGTTTTGCCATGACCACATGTAATTCGTTTCCCTAGGAGATCCTATAGGTAGATCTGTGTGCTCATAACAGCCTGGGATGCTCTTGCGAGGTTTTGTGGTGAGGTCACATGTAATTCGTTGCCCTGGGAGATCCTATAGGTAGAGCTGCGTGCTCGTAATAGCCTGGGATGCTCTTTCGAGGTTTTGTGACGCACGTAATAAGTCCAGAGGATTCCATAGTATGGCCAGTGATGATGAAGACCTGCAGGTGGTGGGCCTACATCCAGTATGAAAAAGGAATGGCTATGTAGAACTTCCTATGACGAGTAGAGTCAGATATTGGTTGAGATAGCAGCAGCAGTGGCAATGATGATGACGATGCATCGATGATGATGATCCAGAGAAGAAGACTTGTCTAGCAGATCTGTGTCGAGAAATACCTTCCTAGTTAAGAGGGAGTGTTGATGTATATGTAACTTCGGAATGTATTTCATCTGTGTATTTTATATATATTTATTGTACCCTTATAAGAGATGTGTTATTCCTCTATAAGGAAGTGTCGTCATGTGGATTGACAAGTGTCGCAAGTGTGTGTACTTGCCGATGGGTTATTAGACCACCATGTGGGGTCGGCTTGGAAATATATATAATATAAGGTGGATGTATCTAACAAGACAAGTCGGCCCCATAAGGTAACTGGGCAAAAAGGTGAGTATAAATAGAGATAGGAGATCTCTATTTTACTCACTCGGAAAAGTAACTCACTCTCACTCTCAGAAGTGGCGCACTAGTGAGGAAGAGGAGGATCATCTGCCAGGAGATTATCTCAGTGTTATTTGGTTGTATTTTGGTTGAGCCATTGCTCTCTCTATCTCTGAGGAAGTTGTGGGGTTTTTCACCTTAGGGTTTTCCCCACAGAAACTCTATGTCTCTTGTCTCTTATGCTTTTGATTCTTGTGATGCTTGTCATATTGTGATTGTCATGCATTGATATATTGTATATGTTATTCTCTCAACAAAGATCCTAGAGTATAATGAATTAATGCTCAAAATTTAACACTAAAGCTGTAAAACAGGTTGTTAGTGGGTTTTCTAATGAAAAATAGTTTCCTGTAATAGCTACCAAAATGTACTTTCAGATTCAATTCATGAGTCTAAAGTGTGATTTTTCATTTTTATTAGTTGTAAAATGAATTTTGGGCATCACATGCCAACTGTGGACAATGGAAGGAAATGAACATGATTTATACCTCACATCTGGGCAGTCATGGGCCCTATAATGACAAGATACAATAGTAATTAAACATATATGGGTAATGTTTTGAACATTAGTAGACATGTTTCACCTTCTACCTCATCATTTAGTTATGTGCTAGTTTTGTGGATGTGAGATAGTTTTGAGTGCAAATTAAGACTATCCATGTCTTCTTACAATATGAGACGCTTGAAAAATTTTAGGTATGGAAAGGCTAAGAGAAGAAATAATGGGTGTGTTGAGTGGAGTTTGGACCTCATAGCAACAATAAACCTCCAATGTTTCATGCTCTAGAATTGGATAACATCAGCTATTGAGGACTTTGAATTGATTGTACCAAGGCTGATTTGCTCCCGAATGTTGTTATTTATTTATTTATCCTAATGGTATCAATGACCTTTTTAATAGACTCTTATTAAGGTTTCTATGCCTCCAAATAACTACAAGATATGCCAAATAAGGGGAGCACTCTAGTCTCTTGGGAAAGCAAACAACTGAAGGATTCCACCTCATGACCTGATAGTAAAAATCATAAAGGTCATTGATATTACCATTAGGATAAATAATTAAATAACAACATTCAGGACCAATGTGTTAGTTGCAATTAAATGTGTGGGGAATGTTATGTAAGACCCTCAAACAACCCTTACACACCACACATTCAAATCCTTGACAATTTAAGCCTTAACTTAATTGAAATGAACAAGAGATATAATTGTTGGAAACAACCAAACCATGACTAACCATTATGGAAAACATCTTAAAGTTATTATGACTTTCAATAGTAAGATCTAAAATTTTTTATGACTTTCTTTATAATCTTCATGACAATCTGAATGGACAGGCCCCACTCATAGCTAAATACTTTTGAGATATTTAGAAATCATCGAAGTATGGTGGACCAAAAATTTCTCGATAGGCATTGTCTTCATTGCACCATGCCTTTGAGTAAATAAACCTCCAAACCATGCGTCTATTATGATGCATGTGGATGTCTATGTGGGTTTTGACAAGCCATTGTTGATTGTATTTAATGTAGTACCCAAGGATTTGATCCTCAGTAACCTTTGTCTACAAAATATCTTTGACCTGTTCGAGAGACTCTCCAACTCCCCATTTTAGATTATAAATAAAAGCCAGTGATAATGATGTCAGGTTGATGCCGAATGACTACCAACAATGTCTCGTCCAATCAAGGATCTAGAATGCAGGATCCTCATAGATTTGTGGAATTTGAAGTCCAAACTTTAGCATGGTATAATATGTTCTATGTGTATTTTCTTTTCTCAAGAATTTCCACCATAATTTTGCATATTTTTCATAAGTGTGTGTAGTACTTGGAAACTGGAGACTAGCATATTTATGTGGCCATGCTTCCAAAGAATGTATTCGGTTAATACAATAGTATTTTTGGTCTAGTTGTAGCCTGAGGTGACGTGTAGAGCCCTCTGTCAATATTAAGGTAAGATCATGGTATAGATTTGTTAGCGAATTGCTTGCATCGACTGCTTTTCTCAGGGAGTTGTTGTAAATCATCTCTGGTACAATATTGGATCCCATAGGCATTCTTTTGAGTTCTGGCACGAGTCTAATAAAAGCGTCAGATCCCTGTAAGTTAGCATCTAATACTTCAGTATGTCTCAACTCCCACCTAGGTTTCCAGTCTTGCATATAATCCAACCACATCATATTATCATCAATAGTATAGATTTGATGTTTTCCATTGGTCCAAGCCGAGATTTCCATGTTTACTTGTGGGTTATGGGCCTCGGGCTCACTTGCACCAAGATAGCTTGTTTCAGGCCCGCTTGTTAAAAATTAACAACATTCTTCTGTGTCAAATATTCTCTTATTAGTAACCATTGTGAATCAAATATTCTCTTATTAGTCATTGACACATTAAAACACCTTAGATCTAAGCCCGAGGTGAATTAAGATTCAGATTCAAATCACTGTGGACAATACCTCGTAGTTGCAATTAAATGTGTGGGGAATATTATACACTCGGGAGCATCATCTAAATACTATGTGCATATGGTTGTAAAAGACAAGCCATGATTGATGCCTAGGAGGCCCGTTATGTGCTATAAATATGCACATTGTATCAATTATTATTGCAACCAAGTAATATGAAGTCAGTCTCCCAAGAAAGAAAACAACCAAAGGGTAAAAGAAGATAATCTGAGCAGAGTTTGGCATTGTCAAGATGTCTCAACAGATGCAAGGGGGTCATTTGAAATAGGCGAATGAAGAGGTGAGAGTGAACAGGGAGTAGGGTAGGAAGGACTGGGAATTACCAAACTGTCACTATGGTGAATTAATGAGATACCTAGAGTAGGAGATGCCATGATGAGGTGGGCACCAAGGAGGGGATTGCGGAAGAAGGTGACAAAGTAGTCTATGTGACAAAATAGTCTTAATGCCAAGCAAAATTTTAGAAGCATTAGACTACTCCATGAACAATTTAACATAGAGGTAATTTACAGGCAGGTGAAACTGATGTGAGTCTGTTCTTAATAACATTTCCCGTCATAATCTATAGAGGGAAAAGAACACAAGTGCATATTTTCTATCAAAAGGAATACAATTTACATCTTACTCAAGTTTTCTTATGGAATCTATTGATGGTGTTCAAAGCAGTGATATCTAGAGCACTTTCAGGGCTAAAAGTTGAAATTCAATACCTCGTTTGAAGCAATCACATTAATATCGCCAATTAAAATAGCTATCATGTCCAAAATCTACGTATAAATCCAGATGAGCTTAACAGACCAAATGAGAATTCACATCCTGAGCATTAATACCCAGAAAAATAGTGTTTTATTATAAAAAATTATTAAAATTTTCACATACAACTGGAAAAGCAATCTAGTTCAAATTCCAAAACCAAAATCTAAAATCTAGGTAAAATATCATTGAGACAATCATTCTTCTATGGCCATGAAGGTTAAACTATGCCTTCGAAACATGGGCAAACAACGCAAGAAATGCTTGCAGGATAACATAAAAGCCTCAAACACTGACCAGCTCAAATCAAGAGAGTGTGGCAAATGGCGGAGATACAAAACTACTTAAACCAAAATTAGGATTACAGCAAAGCTCCAAACTCACATCATCTCAAACCAAGGAGAATGTTTCTACTAGCAGAGAGATTTAAAACTACTTAAAATCAAAATTAAATTGCAGGCATAAACACCCTCAAAATGTGATAATGAGCACATATCTAATTCATATTCCTAGAATCCACTTGCACGAAAATATCCAAATAAAACTGGTTTGTAACTGTTTTCAAAAACCATATCAATGAAATTTGGATCACTATTTCTGTGTTAAATAGAACTACAGCCTTTACATCAGTCAACAACAAGCATTCCATGTCTGTTGGTTTCATTATAAAATCAAAACCATCCAATTAACAAATGAAATCAACAACACCTAATTCGCACCCAAAAATGCAGAAATTTGACTCAATAGAGGAGGGTTTCAAAATCCCAAAGGAACATGCATAGTGAAGGAGGTCACGGACCAAGAGCCGGTTGCAGGGGGTGGAATATCTATGAGGGAATGCTTGCGCAAAACCCTCCCCGCTCAACCCAAAAATTTACCTCCCTACTTGCAAACAAGTTTATCAAAAAGGGTTCCACATACTTACATTCCAATGCATAATTGTTATGTCCCCTCCCTAATAACATAGTAGAAACCCTACCAAAGCATAACAAGTAACAAAGGACCACACATAACCTGTAAAAATACTCATTGCCATATCAAATTTACCACAGCTTTCATAATCAATTCATGATTGGACATATCTCCAACACAGATATCAATAGTTGGTAGAGGATGGAAAACCCTATCTCAGCAATCAACACAAGCAACCGTTTAGGGTCTACCAATACTAGCTCTATCTCCAGAATTATTTTTTAGACAAATTTTAGTTCCAATACTGCAAATCTAGTGAATTAGAATCCACTTACGGTTGCCATTGAGGGTCTACGGGGATTTGCAGAAACGGCCGGAGCACACTTCGACCCACTTACGGTTGCCAACTCTGGAGAATCCATTTACAGTTTCCAACTTCAACCGCCCTCGTAGAAATTGCACAGTGAGAGTTGCAAGAGGAAATGGAATTGTTTCCAGTTGCAAGCACTAGCTGGTTCGGTCGAGCGAGAGCCACAGAGCATTTTCATTAAGCTCGACAGAGACAGTTAGAAAATGACCAAAAGTAATCACATCAAACCCGACATAACATATATTTTTGTTTTTGTTTTTAACCCACCAAGGTCAAAAATGTTAAAGGCTCTCATGACATTTTATATAACAATTTTTGTTTTATATAACAATTTTATATCACAATATTTGTTATATCACAATATTTGTGTTATATAACAATTTTATCAATAACAATACTAATTAAAAATTAAAAATTAGCATACTAATTAGCATACCAATAGGAATTTCAATATATGGATACAGAGCAAGAATGCACTCGATCATAACGATTGGGATGTTTAGATCATTGAGATGTAGATATTGAAGAATGATATAGTACTAGATGAACTAAAAGTGTACAATTTGATTCCGAAGAAGTGGATCCAAGTGTCGACATATTTGCATGAAAAGACATCATCAGATGATGCAAGATCTAGTTCTCATTAAACAAAAGTGGTTTATTGATTAAGGGGACTTAAAAATAGTGATGAACGATCAACAAGATTAAAACTAGCTTAGAAAGACCAACAAGGATAGAACCCCTTTCAAAATATGTTTTTTATGTTTCCAATGAGAGACTCAAAATAAATTTTTTATGTTTCCAATGAGTCTAGTAGAGTTCTAATATGAAATAACCCAAAAAATAACACATAAATCTTATAACACAATTTTGTATCTTGCTCAATCAACACATGTTCAATTCAAACCATTAACACTACAACCTCCAGGAACACCCACGCTACTGCGCATGTAGAACATAATTAGATTAGAAAACTAATTTTAAAATATAACCAAGTTAATCAACAAAATGAACATATGGTGAGTGCATTTAATTTAACCTAAAAACATTGCGTACCTCTACTTTTCAACAATTAAATACTAGTCATCTTCTTCTTCATACAACTCAACATTTGTATCAAGATCTTGTTCTCAATAGATATTGATGAAAGGATCATTCACATCGTCATCAGCATCAAATTCATCTTCGCTAATATAGTCAGCCATATCGTCAATGAGAGCATCGTATGATACATTTGCATGATCATCCTCTTCAACCTCTTCATCTAACACATCGACTATAGCCTAATCTGAATCATCATCATCCTCTTCTTCTTCATGATTATCTTGTTCATCTAGTACATGATTATACTTTAATGGTCTTCCTCTTGGATCATATCGAACAACGTATGACCAACCTACTTTACCTGGTACCTCGGAGTAGTGGACTTGCTCACATTGACTTTGAAGAACATAAGGCTCTGTACCGAGTTCAAATGCCCTTGTATTAACCATGGTAAATCCATTAGCATGCTCAATAACAGTTCTTTCAGGATCACGTTCATGCATCCGTAGCCTGTACCACTTCACCTCAAACAAAACTATTTTAAAGGAATTAAAATCACACTCAACAATGTCCTCCAAATGCCCATAGTACCTATTCTCGGTTTCTTCTGGATGTCTATCACTTCTAGAGGAAACATTGGTGACCTTAAAGACTGCAGTTATCCCACAATCTGAGGTTTTCCTGTTATCATCCAACTTTTTGATACGAAATTTACGACCATTACAGAACATAGCCTTGTGATGTTTGAGTTGCAACATTGACAACAGGTTAAAAATACATTGTGAATTAATAAACGTCATATAGGAGTTAGTAAATATAATTGAAAACTTAATCAAACAAAATGTAATAATTGGAAAAATGTATCGAAGTAGCTAGAAAAAATGTGGGTAAAAAAATTACTTGCCTTTTTATCTTTTAAACCATAGGCTAAATCAACTTCCCTTTGCAACGTAATGTCGGGAATTCGATGTCGAAGATGATGAGATGTTTTAATCATGTTACTAACCCCTTCCCATTATAACCTACCAAAGAATTCTTCACAATATTTTATCCAATGCTCCATCCAATCAAGGTTGTTTTCAATGTATAAATGTAAAGCATCCCAAACTCGACCAACTATATGATTAAAAAACAATTCAATTTCATAATTAATTAGATCATCATTAAAGGAACATAGTTTAATATAGTTGAAAATGCATAATTATTAAAAAGAGTTAAAAAATAGTATGATAATAAAAAAGTGGAAAAAATAAATGTGTAACATATTAATTCAACAACATATAATAATAATTACCTTTCACAGTCCTCAATGTACCTATCCCTAGTAGGACCTCCCCTTCAAATTTGTTGATAGAGTCAAGACTCCAAATGCGAGGCACATTCATATTTTCTGCTAATTTAGGTAGATATTCACTAACGTACACCATGCATTGATATACCATGTATCCTTCAACCATAAAACCCTCAGGATGCGCTCTTTGTCTAGCAAAATCCTTCAATGACTTCAACTGCCTCTCCACCATCCACATCGACCTTGTGTGTACTGGTCCACATAATTCAATCTCCTCAACTTGGTGTATGAGGTAGTGTTCTTGTGCATTGAAAAATGCTGGAGGTAGATACTATTGGATTTCACACATTAGTCGGGAAATTTCTCTCTTCCAATGCCTTATATATTCTTTATCAATTTCTTTTGATGAAAGCCACCTTCAAATGATGCAATAAAACAATATGTCAAGGCATATATAATATTTGTGGGAAAAACATATTATATGTCAATAAGTTCTGCTACAAACCACATACCAAATACATTTTCCAAGTAAAACATTTTTTACCTCATGTATTTTCCAAGAACATAAATAATATGTTTTATGTTGCTGTCAAAGTCATATAGGAGAGATAAAGGTAGAACATACTGTATCAAAAAACACATAAATATTAATATTTATTTCTAGATAAAAGAATAAAATTAATAAAATAGTGCATACCGATAATGAAATATATTATAGACTAATGATTACCTTAATGAATGTATGCCAGTCATGTGTTTTAACCCCTACAAAATCACCTTTTTTCGCCAATATATTCTTTATGTTTGACGAAAAACCCGTCGAAAACCTGATATTTTTTATGACCTCTCTTACAATATTGCTCTGTTGCTCCGTCAAGCACCAAGGAAGACTAATATTCTGTTGACGGCCATCGCCATTAGAATTAATTATCACACTTTGCAATGCGTGATTAGATTCTTGGATGTCACTACAAATATTTCCAATTCTTTCTTTGTCAGTCCATCCATCTAATATTCACCATAACATTTCTATTATGTTCTTCCCGATATGCCTTGTGTCAAACAAATGAACTATTTGCAGGTCCTCTTAGTATGGAAACCTACTGAATTGAATCGGGTAAGTTTTGATTCCTCGTGTGCCTTAACGACATTCACGAAACATCAACAAAATCAAATTAAAACCAATTAATCAATAATGGTATAACATATCGCGTTGAACATAATTCAATACAAAAAAAAAATTGGCATACCTTGAATATATTAAAAATTGAACCCCAAAAATAGTCTTACTAGGGGACAATATTCATAACCCCCTTCGGCGTGCCCCTTCTCCCTACAATGTCTTTCAGTTGTTTCTATTAAAAGTCTTCTTTTTTGCAAGCTCCTACAATCAAAGCAAGGACAATAACATTTTCTATCTCCTCTTGCCTCTAATGCGACTCTAAATTGAGCAAGCTGCCTTGCATTTTCATTCATCGTGACAAATCCTTGTAGTGGTACAAGTAATTGTCTTACCTACACCATACAAAACAATAACTTGTCAATTACATTAGATATTATAAGTACATTTATGAATATAGTATATTATAATCCAATATTTTCTATATTTATAAAGAAAAACATGAAGACTAAAGTTAATATTAATTAAAAGATGGTTATAAATTGGTTGTGAGAAAGTGAATTGAGAATGTGAGATCTAACATTTAATGTGAACACTTGGAGGGAGATTGTACCCATGTAGTGGTTGGAATTTTGAATAAATATTCTTTCCATATTTTTAGGAATGCATTGTATCAAGAGCACTAAAATTAGAAGTGGTTCTGGTTGGTTACTAAAAAAAATGGTAAATGTCAAATGTTAAGGAACCAAAAATATTGAAAAATTGATAACTACTTCTATAGTTTGAAGACCTGGTCATATAGTTTGACCACCAAAGAGGGTAGGCTCTTAACCAATATTGTAGATTTATTTCACCCACATGACATGGGATATCACCTTGGGAAGCTCAAATTTGGTTGGAAACATTAACTAGTTTATTGACAAATATTGTGAAGTATCCATTAGGTAGTGAAGGGTGTGAGTCCATAATCATACCTTATAGGTTTGAGGTAACAATATTGGTTCGAGGTACGATAGAGAAAATCAATGATGTTGAGAAGTGCACACAAGAGCTAAGAAATGAGTTGGTTAAAGGTGAACTATTGAAAATCCTCTATTTAGTCGATCCATTGCAATAGTTGAAGACTAGTAATTAGTTAAGTAGCAAATCTTGATGAGGTCAAGCCATGAAAAAATTGCATCCATATAGACATTGAATATGCAAAGCAAAAAGAAGAAAGGATTGTAATAGATCCCAAGCATTATGTATGTCAAATGTTATATAAGACCGGAAACACACTAGAGATAGTACCAATTGCAAGAGAAAACATTTTCAAAGATGCCATTTTCAAAAAGCAAGTTAACATGACCTAAGCCAAAAAAAAAGTTCTTGAAAAAAATATAGCAAGTTAAATGAAAATGATAGCAAGTTCTTGAAAAAAATATTAGAAAGGAAAAAAAACAAGTTAACATGACCTAAGCCAACCCATTACTAAACAATATTAAAATCTAACCCTTATAAAAATATAGACAAAAAATTACACATTACTAACCTTGCAAGTTCAAAATCAGAGCTATGCAAAATATCCAAGCTCATACAATCACCCCGCAAGTCCAAAATCCGTGCTCAATGAGCCGCAAGAAAAGAAAATGTGAAAATCATGGTCAGAGTGTGTAGTTTATATAGCTCGACATTCATCCCTGTTGCCACGAAAACTTAAACCTAGATTTTTTGTCCCTATATCGACGAATGTTCGTGGAACTTTCAAAAACGTGGATATTGCCACGATTTTTCCGCCTTGACAAAAAAAAACTTAAAAAATCATTTTTTTAATCCACAAATGTTGAAAACGTGAAAAATTTCCGTGGAACAATCCGCCCATATGTAGTAGTGACTTATGCACCCTCAAGTCCAACTAGGACCCCATGCCACTTCATTTTGGAGCAATTAATGATTTTTCCATAATTTATTGACCTATTTTCCACCATCAATTTTGAATTTTGAATTTCCATGAGAAACTATAAGCCTTGGGCTTAAATATCAATATTTTAATTTCCCCACATAACCCTTAGTAATTGGATAGGTAAACTTAACTATTTATCTGGAAATTATTTAATTGGGGGCATTACAGTTCTCCCCACGATTGCTTGTCCTCAAGCAATTTCTATTCATATGCTAATCAATTGCAACTAACACAATGGATGCTCAATATAAATTGTCAACCCAGGTAGGTCTTTTTATTTCAAAGGAAATTAGCAAAATCTATGCATAAACACTCAAGTAGATGATTGAATAAATGGAGATAAATTATCCTACCTATTTGTTCAGTCAAACTCGTCTTGTGGATAAGACTAATTTAATTTATCCATCTAAGAATTCAAAGTGCAATGACCATCCTACAAATATCAATCCAGCAGTTACTGATCTAGGAATAAATAAACTAGACTTAATTTTGCAAGAAGTTAAATCCTAAAAATATCAAACTACAATATTCAATCACAACCTATCTAATTCAATTAGCAACTACTGTAACTCAATCATAACATGTCTAATCTAATAAATTCTAAGAAATATAAACAGCAGTAAAGAACCAGAATTAAAGTTGAACCATAATTTGACTAAATTGGAAATCCTAAGAAAGATAAATGACTGAAAGGGATTAGAGCTGAGCCTGACTGTAACAACTAACTAACACACTTTTCATCAAAGGAAAACTAACCTACACAGTCGACTGTCACACCACACTGTTGCAGCACACCAAAGGAAATTCAATTCATAAATGATCTACTGTTGTAGCTAAATAGAAATATACCTACTGTAATTCCACACTGAATATAACTGAAATGAACTACAACATCTACCTAACTAAACAATCAGGCCCTCGCCTTCTAATAGAGATGTCGTGAACTAACACAAATTAAGACACAAATATATAAAGAACTTTGCTCCTTTTATTAGAATAGTGAGTCACAGTCACAATACTCTGTTACAGCTCTCATCATCAAATGTTAATTAGCCAATCCCAGGCTCAGAATGCCTCTTTACATTTATACATAAATGACATGAATTCGTTCCACAAATATCGGGCGGCCATGAAGATCTACAATATTCAGGCTACTGAATTACAAGGGAACAGTTGTAGCCATAAATGAACTTGAATGGGATCGTTGCGTTCAGGCCTGAGCCATTACATGTTGTTAACAGACTGAAAAAGATTCTACTGATTGGATTGGATGATTAATTGGATGCTCTATCATGGACCAGTCACAGCTGGCCTCGTGGAGGAATACTGGAACTGTCTCAACAATTTTTGGAACCGTACTCAAGAATAAATAGTTGGCGCCATGTATGTCTCTTCTCCAAAGGTTCAGCGAGCTGCTACCCCTGTGGTCTTTGCAAGGATTCTGAACTATCTTTGTCAAGTCAATTCATATTAGCATAAATCAAATGATAGAGTTCATAACCATAAAAAAATTAGGCATTAATGAAATGAAGCAATAATAAATTATACCTGTTGCAATCCATGCTCTACTTAGGAGGATATTTGCTTAGGTTATGGAATGATGAGGCAAAACAGGGAAAAAGGTATAGATAAGTGTGGGAAAAAGGGGGGTATTTTGAGGCCCAACATCTCCCCCCAGCTTTCCATTTGCATGTCCTCATGCAATAGCCAACTAATATGAATCTGATTTTGGTCCTCATTCATGTTGATCAAAAATATTGAAGGAGATTTCAAGTTCCTTACCTACATCCATAAACCCATTACAAGCAGCCCAATGTTCCTAGCACTGTTTCTCTTCTACTTTTGTCAATGTATAATTATCCCTGTATTTCCTTGTTGGCCTCCATATGAGTGTAAATTTGAACTTGAGTCCTAGCCAGTGAATTCCACACATCTTCATGCAATTGACATATCCCTCTACCCTGGGAAGAGCCTGTTTAAAATTCTTGAAGCAGTAAGGGTCCCTTTTCTTCAAAGATGAAGAAGAAGTTTTCCATCTATGATTGCTGCCTTCTAGGGAAAGATGATGTTGTTTTGAGACCATGCCAAAACAGGTAGAGATAACCTTCTCTTGCAACTTATTCAGATGTTGAGTCTTCATAGGAGATAACAGACTCCTTCCATGTTTTACAATGAGAACCTGAGGATATTGAGGTTCACTCCTAATCCATAGATTGGAGCTGGCCTCATTTCTAGAAATTATCTAAAAGGAATATTCCCATTGCACATGATTATTAACAAAAGAGGCAAAGGCCCTCAACTAAAAATTTCCCAAGTAGGGAATGGGGTTAGAGTGAGAGTCCATGAAAAAACCATATTATGCAAATATAATTCACACAATGGATTTTGCTCGAGGAAACTGCTTGCCATAAAGGTCTCTATGAACTCAAGAGAGGTTACCAATTGATGAGGTCAACCCTCCTTTAAAGCTTTCAATTTAAACAGGGTCATTTGTTCATACAGAAACACTGGATAGGAAGGGGATGGGGCTCTAGAACTTCGCAATTCCTGAGACAGGGCGTCAATTTGGTCTTTCTCTTTCTGCATGAATTTGAATTCCTTCAACTCCTCCAATTCTTTTTGCACTTATTCCCACCGAGATCTCTGAAAAGTTAATTCCTTTTCCCATTTCTCCCTTAATTAATTGATAGTCCTTCTATATTCAAAAAGGGGAACCATCCCTTCCTAACACCAGTTAGCATGATATTTCCCCTTCTTCACTTCAAGTTTCAATAGTGAAATCTCTTTTACCATGCCCCGAACCCTTCTATCATTTGCATCTTCCTTCTCATCCACATGCTTCTCATCATCATAATGTAAATTAATAGTTTCTTGAGATAATTGCGTTCCTACCTTATCACCAAATGTCTTAGCCTTCTCATTTTGTATTGGCAGTGTAACATCTTACTCTTCCATTAGTGTTGTAGTGGCTTCTATCTGTGTTGTCATCTCAACAAATAATTTTGGGAATGATGGTTCTTGTGTAAAAACATTCCCCTTTTGAATCCCATTCTTAGCAGCTTCAATTTGAGTTGCAATTTCAACGAATATTTTTGGGGATGCTGGTTCTTATGTGGCAACATCCCTTCTTTGCAATTAAATACTGGCAACTTCAATCTGAGTTGCAACTTCAGCAACCATTTTTAAGAATGTTGGTTCTTGTGTAACAACATCCTTCTCTTGTATCTCAATCTCAGCATCATCTGTCTAAGTTGCAACTTCAACGAACATTTTGAAGGATGTTGGTTCTTGTGTAACAACATCCTACTTTTCAATTTCTTTAGACTGCGGAGGTTTCTCTTGTGTTACTTCAATGTATTCTGAAAAATGATATTGTCCCAAGAATAATTTAGTATCCCCCAATGGCTTGGATTTCATTTCTTCATCTTCTCCTAGTTCCAAATCAGGGATTATGTCCATTTCTGGTTCATTTCCTTCCATTGGCTCCACTATAGGTGCGTATTCTCCTTCTTGCCTTGCTTGTGCATATTTTCATGCTGCTAAGTCCAGCACTATGAATTTACACCCTACCAATTTGAATATATCTCCACATTCTGGGCATACCCCTTCTACATCTCCTTCATCCCCCAAAATAGGAGGTGAATTTTCCAATTGATCTGCAGCCTCTACCAACGTGTTCAAGCTCTTCTCTACCTGCTTCCTACATGCTTCTTTCCATTTCGGCAATTCATTCTGAAGCATTTATACCTCCTCTTTTAGAATCTCATTCTCAAAAAGAATATTTTCAATAGGGGTTCTTCTGCAGTAGGTTCTTGTGTAACAGCGGGTGATCGGCGTTTTAAAATGGGATTTCCAATATTTTCCCCAATCGAATGCACCACTTCTGTTGCAGTAACATCTCTGGTTCTTCTTTTCTTTACAACCCCATATGACTACCCTTCACTGCATACTAGTTCTGTTGCAGTAATTGCTCTAGTTTTCCTTTTCTTCTCCTACCCAGATGGTTGACCTTCCCCTTTCGACCTTCTCTTCTTTCGGTGTGACACAGGGGTCTCCAAATTTTCTGACACAGGGATGAATTCCTCCTCTTGAATTATGGCTCTCCTTATTTTGGGGGAGGATTCAACATCCAGAACCTCGATGTTTCCTCCTTCCACTGCCTCTATGTGATGTTCTTCCTCCGCCATTGGAACTTCCGCAGTTACAGCTTCCACTGTTGCAGCTTCTACAACTGCTCCAATTTCAACTTCCTATGTTGCACCTGCTAATGATTCCATATCTACTACTTCAGCTGCTACCCTAACTTCTATTTTTATCAGGTATGTTGCTTCTTCTATAAGGTTTGCTGCTATTGCAGCTTCTAATACCACGACCTCATTTTCCACAGCTTCGATCATGTCTTCTTCTGCAACAGGGTTTTCTGATGTCGCAACTTCCCCCATATCTACCTCCTCTTCATCCTCCAATTGGTCTTCTAATACTCAATCCCTCCCCCCAGCAGAATCTGAGGAGCTCTGGTCCTCATCCACTATTTCAATACCCCCTACTTCCAAGGCAGGTTCTCGGGTACCCTTGGGTGAGCAAGAAATTGTTCCCATGTCAAATTCTAGTTTGCAAGGGCCCTTAAGACTAGTAGTTTAATTAACCCATGATTTGTGAGGGAGGATAAGGGATGTCGAGCACCTCTGACATAATGATCCATGCTTTGCAGGGATTTTAAAAGATAATATGCCATATTTAGCAATCTACAATGGCGTAAATGTGAAAGGAGGAAAAATTCATATATGTAAATGACTCGGTACCTATCCTCACATGTGATGTATTTCTTGAGAAAGATTGCAACCTGGCCCCAAGGACTTGGCAGGGTCTCCAACGTTTTTCCTCTACCCCGTGGCCAAAGACTTTCTCCTGATGCCTGTTGAGATATTGTAACTTCAAAGAATATTATATTTGTACTTTATTATTCCGGAGATGATTCATTCCTCCGTGAAGTTCTTATTGTATATCCGGAGATGTTTATTCCTCCGTCGGAATGTGGTAACTTGGGTTATTAGAATTCCCTAGTGGGGGTCGGCCCTGTATGTGTTATGTGGGTCAAAGGGTTATTAGACCACCCTAGAGGGGTCGTCCCAGTCCGTTGTAGTGGGGTATTTAACCCATTGGTTAAATACGAGCCTACATGTCTTGTGTAAAAGACAAGTCGGAGTAGTGTATAAATAGAGGAGGTGTATTCCTCATTTAACACACACACACACTCACTTGAGAGTGGCGCACTTGTGGAGGAGAGGTCTGCTATGGTGGAGGAGGAGATCATGTCTTTGGTTTGCATCTTTGTATATTGTTGGTCATCTATATTGAGGAATCTTTGCTGGGTTTTCTACCCCATGAGGGTTTCCCAGGATAAATCTGTGTCTATTATGTTTATGTTGTGCTTGTTGTTTCTTCAATGATCCAGTATATGCTATTATTGTTAAATGGAATGTAATGCTGCTATTTTCTATCTTAGAATATTAAATCTTAACATGGTATCAAAGCTAACCTGAAGGACGGCAATGTATGGCACTTATGACACTTGCTTTACTTATGACAATTTGAAGGTTAGGGTTTTATATAGCAAAAACCAGTCATCGTGGAACTTTTGCCATAAATCCATTTTGACGAAGGTTCAGGATCTGAAACCTTTATAGGTCATACATAACATCTCCAGGTATCTTGTGTCCAAAGGGAACCCTCAGATTCGTTGTACAACTATGAGTTATGATCAGTACAAGTTAGGGTTTCTGCCTCTTCCAGATCTCAATAAAAATCAGGTGACCTAGGAACAAAGGTCATAACCTGGGCTAGGAAGCTCCAAATGAAATTTAGTAAAATGTTACAGGCAGGACACAGACTTTACTATCTCAGGAAACGGTTTTAAAGGCCGAAGCTTAACCAGTGACACGTGGCATGCCGTACAAGTTCGCTCTCTTGTTTTATCCCATAAACAGGTCACGTTGCGACACTTGGCATAACATGGCCTAGGACGCTCCAAATGAAATTTAGTAAAAAGTGACAGGTAGTACACAGACTGTAATATCTCAGGAAACGTTTTTAGAGGCCGAAGTTGAACCAGTGACACGTGGCACACTGTACAAGTTTGCTCTCCTGTTTTATCTCATAAACAGGTCACGTTGCGACACTTGGCATAACTCTCTCTCAGAAAATCCAATTGAGGTTAGACCTGTCGAGATGGAAAGATGATAGGTCAGGCTACCACAGAAAAAGTTTTCAGACCCTTTGCAGCCAAAAGTTCAGAGTTACAGTAGAAACAATCAGGTACATATTTCTGTCAAAACAAAATTATTTTTGGAGCACCTTCGTTCATGGCTTCCGGAATTTAGGGTTTTGGAGAAATTTAGAATTTTTGGAATCGGAATCCACGGCTGAATGCTACTCAGGAAAATTGAAATTTAGAGACCAAGATCAAAATTTTTGGTTGGGTAGAAGACCGGGCTTGATCAAACCCCAGTTCGGGATTTTGATCGGAAAGATGGAAAATTAGGGCTTCAGCAAAAGTTGGAAATTTTGAAGTCTGTAACCACGGCTGGAAGCTCCTCAAAAAAATAAGAGTTTAGAGCCTTGGATCAAACCTTTTGATTGGACAGAAGGGTGGGCTTCATCAAACCCTAGTTCGGGTTCCTGTCCAGAAGATCCAAAAGTTTCGAAGGCAATTTTGAGGGGTCAAATTTTGGAGATTTCAAAAAAATTGAAGTATGCTAGTTTGATCAGCTCAGCAAGACACATCCTTCCTTCCATTCAGAAGTGTGAAAGTCAAAGATTGAATTTTTAGGGTTTCTCTAGCAAACCCTAATCAAGCTCCAGATCAAGTTTCAGGGGGAGTTGAGGTTAAGGCCTTACATAAGAAGAATACAAGAAGTCTCGACAGGTATGACTTAAGGAGGTTCAGGTATGTCTTGAAATTTGATTCTTGATTAAGTTCATAATGTGTTTTTCTTCATGTTATTTATTAGTACAATCTTGATTAATGTTAGAATTTTCTTATCACCCTAGTAACAGTATGAATGCATGTGAATGATCGAAGAAATTCATTGATTAGGGCTATATGATTGTACTAATGCATTATGGTGTTGTGTGAGGTTGATGTTGTCTGCTAACAAGATACAGGTACATCACAAAAGACAAATCAAGTTCCATGACCATGACATCATGAAGACAAAGACTCATCTATAATCTTTGTTCTACTTACAAGGTATGTATGAATTTGTTATATTATGCTTAACCTATGAGACATGCAGGTTCTAGCTCAGGATCTCTAAATCATTGAAGAGATTGTTTAGGTATGTTGTACATAACTAAGCAGGTATACTAATCCGGGTATGTTTTCCTATGTCATGTTAGAATCTTACCTTGTGTTAGGATCCCTTATATAAGTATACTTGGTATGATTCGTTATGCTTATTCATAAAGTTAGTAATCAAGGGTTTATGCATATTATGTCTCTTATCTTGGTTGATGATTTAACTAACTAGATCAAACATGAATATGCATGAGTAAAAGAAGACTTCCCTGAAACCTTGAATATTATCTATAATCATGTTGAGAATATACTAATGAATGAATGTTTGTGTATGAGATCATTAGGATGACACTTGAGCATGCACAGTGGTACAGAATGAATAGAAGTTCAAAAGACATACAGAAGATCAAGCGGGATGCAACCACACAAACATAAAAGATAAGTATTTGAGTTGTTATTTGAAATAGTAAATGATATTTCCTGTAATAGGTTGTATGCATATTTGTATTCCTAGAATACATCATGCTGAGTGTAAACATTCATAGAGCATTGAAAAATATACTACTAATATTCATATGATTGGTAAGTTGGACAAACATTCCATTGTTGCTTTTCTAGAATGAAACCTCTTTGCTGACAATGCTGAGAGCTGTGCACACTCTCGATAGTATGTTCTAGTAGAGATGGAAGGCATCTAGATAGCCACTGTATGCATACAGGATATGGAAAAGTGTTGTGCCAAAGTATTGGTCAAGATAGTTGCATAACTATGTAAATGATATCTGTATGCATAATAGGTTATCATGTCAATATGATTTGATGATTATGAAGTATTACTAATCATGTACTTAAATTTGATTTGTAGGAAAGCTCATGATGAATGATGAACACTGAACAAGCGATGGATGTTCAACAAAAGATTTACAAATCAAACATACTATAGAAGGCTTGTGGCTAGAAGATTCTCTTAGAAAGAGGAAGAGAATCATGATGAGATGTTTGCTCCAAGTGGCTAGATAAGACCATTCTCTTAATGGTGTAATTAAAGAAGAAGTGTGAATCAGGTTCTGTATGGGTTCCCGGGATCAATAATCAATTGATGAGCCTAATGATCACCATGGGTGATGTGGATCTCAACCTTTGCTACAAGGTTGAATATGGTTTCTATACACAGATGACATGGATGCAAGAAGGAGCTCACCACAGAGTTCGAATGATATTGAGGCTCATATCAGTAGACCCATCTAACGAGAGATGGCACAGATCGATATGCAAAAGATCATTCAATGCAGAGTGTGAATGATGTTCAGTCACAAAGGGAGAATTGACAGTTTCTTGATAAACTTGGGCTTTACCAAAAGTAAAGTTGTTCCTAACCTTTACCTTAAGGTTGTGGATGATGAACCTATCATACCATTATTGTATGACGATGATCACTTTCTGAAAAAGAATGAGAAACAGATCATGAAAAGAAATAAGAAGATGGTTGCAGAAATGAAAATGAAAGATCTCAGATTGATGCATTACTTCCTAGGTCTGGAAGTATGGCAAGGCTCAGAAGGAATCTTTCTCAACCAAGGAAAGAATGCTGAGAAATATTAAAAGGACTTGATGTGTTGGTATGGCCACTCTTGAAGTTGTTAGCAGATGACTCATCAGAGTTAGTGGATAGAACTCTGTACAGACAAAATATTGAGTCATTGATGTGTCTAACGAATACTAGGTCAGATATATGCTTTGCTGTGAACACCTTGAGTCAGTATCTAGTGGAAACTAGATGTGTTCACCTGATAAGCTGCAAATCATGTGATGAGGTACCTAAAAGATACGATAGACTTTGATCTATGTTAGCTTAGAGATCATGACTTCAGATGGCTACACTGATGTTGATTGGGAAAAAATTGTATCAAACAGGAAGAGCACATCGAGAGGATGTTACTGTCTGGGATCAGCCATGATTTCATGGTTTAGCAGGAAGCAGTCTAGTGTGGCTCTTAGCACAAGCGGAATATATGGCTGCTTTCTCTGCTAGTTGTGAAGAAGTATGGCTTCAAGATTGTTTGACTTAGAGATAGACCCAACTATGATCCTATGTGACAAACAGAGTTGTACCAAAATGGTAGAGAATCCAATGTTCCATGATAAGTCAAAGAACATAGAGATATGACATTTCTATATACAAGATATGGTTAATGTTCGAATTTTTAACAAGTTACCAATGTACTAACCAAACCTCTATCGATCCGATGTACTAACCAAACCTCTACCTCAAGTAAAGTTTTCCAAGACAAACTTAATATAGTTAAGAAGGACCCTCCTCGAAAGGGGGAGTGATGTGATCACTTATGATGAGATTTCCCGCATCGACGGTGAGGTCAATGATGTGGATACCTATATTGGTGATGCCGACAGAGAGGTGGGTGGATGGTCCTTAGACAGGGTCTAAGGTGACAAGGGGATTGCATCATCCTTGAACACATGTTCTAAAGAGAGCCGTAGATGTATGTCTTTGAGAATGAAGTCCTTGGTGGACATGATAGGATTGCATCATCCTCAAGAGAGCCGTAGACGTATGTCTTCGAGAATGAAGTCCTTGGTGGACATGATAGGATTGCATCATCCTCAAGAGAGCTATAGACGTATGTCTTCGAGAATGAAGTCCTTGGTGGACATGATAGGATTGCATCATCCTCAAGAGAGCCATAGACATGATGTCTCCGAGAATGAAGTCCTTGGTGGATATTTTGGGATTGGATCATCCCTGGACTTTAGTCCTAAAGTGAGCCGTAGACAGATGTCTCTGAGAAAGAAGAGGGATTGTATCATCCTTGAACACATGTTCTAAAAGAGAGCCGTAGACATGATGTCTCTGAAAATGAAGTCCTGAATGAACAGGTAGGGGATTGTATCTTCCCCAGACTTAGGTCCCATAATTGATCCGTAGACTGATGTCTCCGAGAATTGAAGATAGGACTGCATCGTCCTTGGACCTCGGTTCAAAATGTACATGACGGGATTGCATCGTCCTTAGACATGAGATTTGTATTAAATTGATAAGGACTGATCATCCTAGAACTGGATCGGGATTGCATCATCCCTAGACATGAGACTTGTCTTAAATTGATAAGGACTGATCATCCTGGAACTGGATCAGGATTGCATCGTCCCTAGACATGAGACTTGTCTTAAATTGATAAGGACTAATCATCCTGGAACTGGATCGGGATTGCATCGTCCCTAGACATGAGACTTGTCTTAAATTGATAAGGACTGATCATCCTAGAACTGGATCGGGATTGCATCGTCCCTAGACATGAGACTTGTCTTAAATTGATAAGGACTGATCATCCTAGAATTGGATCGGGATTGCATCGTCCCTAGACATGATCCTTGTCTTAAATTGATAAGGACTGATCATCCTGGAACTAGATCGGGATTGCATCGTCCCTATACATGAGACTTGTCTTAAATTGATAAGGACTGATCATCCTGGAACTGGATCGGGATTGCATCATCCCTAGACATGAGACTTGTCTTAAATTGATAAGGACTGATCATCCTAGAACTAGATCGGGATTGCATCATCCCTAGACATGAGACTTGTCTTAAAGTGATAAGGATTGATCATACTGGAACTTGATCGGGATTGCATCGTCCCAAGACATGAGACTTGTCTTAAAGTGATAAGGACTGATCATCCTGGAACTTGATTTGGATTGTATCATCCATGGACCTATGTCCTAAAGAGAGCGGGATTGATCATCCTGTAATATGATCGTATGTATTGCAGGGTATGCTGCTATGTTTTGATAATAGATGTATTAGTGAGAATACATGCTATTGATGATAGATGTATTAGTGAGAATACATGCTATTGATGATAGGTGTATTAGTGAGAATACATGCTATTGATGATAGGTGTATTAGTGAGAATACATGCTATTGATGATAGGTGTATTAGTGAGAATACATGCTATTGATGATAGGTGTATTAGTGAGAATACATGCTTTTGATGATAGATGTATTAGTGAGAATACATGCTTTTGATGATAGATGTATTAGTGAGAATACATGTTTTTGATGATATATGTATTAGTAAGAATACATGTTTTGATGATAGATGTATTGGTGTGGATACTAATACAGATGATCCAGATGCTATAGATCGTGATGATCTAGATGTTGTAGATCGAGATGATCCAGATGCTGTAGATCGAGATGATCCAGATGCTGTAGATCGTGATGATCCAGATGCTGTAGATGGTGATCATCCAGATGCTATAGATCGAGATGATCCAGATGCTGTAGATCGAGATGATCCAAATGATGTAGATCATGATGATCCAGATGATGTAGATCGTGATGATCCAGATGCTGTAGATCGAGATGATCTAGATGCTGTAGATCGAGATGATCCAGATGCTGTAGATCGTGATGATCCAGATGTTGTAGATCCAGATGCTGTAGATCGAGATGATCCAGATGCTGTAGATCGTGATGATCCAGATGTTGTAGATCGAGATGATACAAATGTTGTAGATAGAGATGATCTAGATGCTATAGATCGTGATGATCAAGATGATATAGATTGAGATGATCTAGATGCTGTAGATCGAGATGATCCCGGTGCTGATGATCGTATGATGACGATGCCGATGATCGTGAAAATCCAGATGTTGATGTTGCTGTAGCTATTTGAGTGCTGCAGAAGATAAAGACTCAGTACTGAAGATGTTGATGTTCCAGTATTGAAAATGTTCTAGTAACTTGTTGAGTTACTGATGATGTTGAGAAAGCTTCCAATGATTTATAGATGTATCATGTATGATGTTGATGACTCCTTGCTCGTGTAGATGCTGTTATAATATCCTTCTCGTTAAGGGGGAGTGTTGAGATATTGTAACTTCAAAGAATATTATATTTGTACTTTATTATTCCGGAGATGATTCATTCCTCCGTGAAGTTCTTATTGTATATCCGGAGATGTTTATTCCTCCGTCGAAATGTGGTAACTTGGGTTATTAGACTTCCCTAGTGGAGGTCGGCCCTATATGTGTTATGTGGGTCAAACGGTTATTAGAACACCCTAGAGGGGTTGGCCCAGTCAGTTGTAGTGGGGTATTTAACCCATTGGTTAAATACGAGCCTACATGTCTTGTGTAAAAGACAAGTCGGAGTAGTGTATAAATAGAGGAGGTGTATTCCTCATTTAACACACACACTCACTCACTTGAGAGTGGCACACTTGTGGAGGAGAGGTCTTCCATGGTGGAGGAGGAGATCATGTCTTTGGTTTGCATCTTTGTATATTGCTGGTCATCTATATTAAGGAAGCTTTGCTGGGCTTTCTACCCCATGAGGGTTTCCCAGGATAAATCCGTGTCTCTTGTGTTTATGTTGTGCTTGTTGTTTCTTCAGTGATCCTGTATATGCTATTATTGTGAAATGGAATGAAATGCTGCTATTTTCTGTCTTAGCATATTAAATATTAACACTGCCAGAAAATATTTAGATGCAGTCAAGTTATGGTGCTTCCGAACAAACAATTGCCTCCCAATTCTGGGCAATCATGTTACTTCCGCCATGATTTCCTCTGTAACATCTATCCTTATTCTGTGAACCTTTGAGTGGGTGTTGGTCAGGTTCTGAGAAAATTCAAGGGTGGTTTCCACATCAAAACCATTCAATCATTGGAAATAATCTGTCAACCCAACTTCCTGAAAGATAGCAAAAACTTCTCTATTCTCGTGTAGAGATTCTATCCTTAAAGGTTTGTATCTCACAGCAATACCCATATTGCTTAGCTTCTATGAATTCTGCTAGTGAGTGCACTAGTTACAGTTTCAGATGTTCGAATGACTGCATGCAAACACGGTTGATGGATAGCCAAAGTTGATTTGGGAAATTTTGGAAAGGTGGCATAGTTATTTTAGGGAATTGGCACAGTTATTTTTGGAATAAAATTGGTGGCAGGATTATTGCACCAGTTGGATAAAATGACGGTCATAACATAAGTACGAGTAACAACTTAAACATGGTTTTTGTTTTAGTTGATTGGTTGAAGATTGATGACAGGGACTAATGACAAATATAATCATTATTGCTTGCTGTGTCAATGCATGCCTAATCATGGTTATAGTTAGAACCTGTACCTTTGAAATTAATACTCGAACCGGTATTTGGACATGGTGGTGCCATCTCACTGTTGCATCACTGGTGGGAAGATAAATGCACTCATGCTTCCATGAGTTGGTTGTTGTCAACTGGGCAGATAAATTACATCCATATTGGCGTCAACCATAAGAGTGCACGGTGAAAGTGGAGCAAACTATCAAACGCTGGTGGAGATAGAATGAGATTTTAACTATAGAATTAGAAAAGTCACAACCCAAAATCGGAAAGATCTGGCGGAGTCAGCGCTGGGAACTTATGAAAATTTGGAAGAATTTGGCGATATATGGCGGAGTCGTAGCTGTGGAAATAGGGAAAATAGGCCAAATTTAGCAGTATCGCAGCTGTAAAAATAGAGAAATGGGAAGAATTTAGCAATGTTGGAGCTGTAAAAATAGAGAAATGGGCGGGATGTAGCAGCGTTCCAGCTGCAGAAAATGAGAAATTTGATAGGATTTGGCCGTGTTGCAGCTACAAAGATAAGGAAATGGGCGGGATTTAGTAGAGTTGCAGCTGCAGAAAAGGATGGCAAAACTTTTAACTGAGTAATTAGCACTGCAAAATTGTTCACTTTTATTTCAAGGAGTCATCCAACGGGAGGAAGATCAACCAGAATCCCACAATCGCATGGCCCGAACTATGGCTGCCTCCATTCGAGTAAATCGTTCCTCTTATACCTGTACAAAAATTTTAAAATAACAAACCCAACAAAACTGAAAAATAAAAATAAAGAAAACAATGATTTATTTAGGTACAAAAAAATTGTGCAGAATTGTAGCAGTTTTTTTTTTCAGAATTATCAAGGACAGGGAAAAATCCTGGCTCCTGAATCAATAGATAATCTGAATCAGCTGCAACATGTGAAATTAATGCATTCTTTGAAATCGGTTTATGATACAGTCACAGCCAATGACCATTAGAAATAATGGTGTTTTGTTTTCATCGATGGTGATCAACTGAACTGTTCCATTGTCAAACACTCTATCTATCTAGTAGGGTCCTAACCATCTTGTACGCAGTTTTCCCTTGAAATCCCTTTTAAACCATGAATCATACAACAGAGCCTAGACTACTTCACAGAAGACTTTCTTATTTATAAATTTGTCGTGCCATTTGGAGTGATGTTGTTGGATTAAGGCTGTATGATGTACTGTAGTTGTGCGCTTCTCATCCAATTCATTTAGTTGATTCAATCGGTTCCTATGAGCTTCTGTTAAATCAAGGTTTGCTTCTATGGCTATCTTCAAAGTTATGATTTAAAATTCAATCGGGAAGACAACATTTTTGCCGTACACCAATTCATATGGGGAAAAATGAGTAGTGTTGCACCATGTTGTACGGTAAGCCCATGATGCCTCTGGGAGTCTTTCAGCCCAATCTCTGCGGTGGCTCGTCACCGTTTTTTTCAAAATAGACTCAATTAACTTATTTGTTCTTTCCACTTGGCCATTGGCCTGTGGATGATATGGTGAGGTTATCTTATGCTGAATGTCATATTTCTGCAACAAGGATACTAATTTATGAGACACAAACTGTGGTCCTCCATATGTAACGATCTCTTTGGGTACTCCAAAATGGGTGAAGATCTCTTCATATAAGAAATCCATAATAGCTTGATCATTAACTTTGACCAAAGCTACAACCTCCACCCATTTGGTCATGTAATCTGTGCAAACCAGGTTATATACTTTCGGCTTCGAGGGAGTGTTGATATCCCTACAAAATCTAGATCCCATCTCTCAAAAGGTTCAACCACCAGTTATGGTTGAAGAGGCATTTCATCTAGTCAATTTGGTTGGCCCATTCTGTGGAAGTTGTCACAAGCTTGAACATATTTTTTTGCATCTCTGAATATTGTTTCCCAAAAATACCCCATCCTTAATACTTTATGACCAGTTCTTTTGTCAGCAAAATGTCCTAAGAGGGCTAATCATGGAAAATATTTAAGATACTATAAATTTCATCCTCTCTTACACATCTTCAGATTTCCAAATATGGACCTGTGTAGAAAAGCTTCCCATCTATCCAGCAGTATCTAGCACTCCGTTGTATGATCTTTCTTTGTTCTCTCTTTGATAGGTATGATGGAAGCTTTCCTACAACCAAATAGTTAGCAACATCTGTGTACCATAGGGAATATGCTGAAACTGCAAACAAATGTTCGTTAGGGAAGGAATCTTCAACTGGTAAACTATCATCATTGTTAGTAAGTCGAGATAAAAAGTCATCAACAACGTTTTCCTTCCTTGGTCTATCAACAAGAGTAATGTCAAATTCTTGTAACAGTAATAGCCATTTAGTTACTCTAGCATTAGTGATAGGTTTATTCATTAAGTACTTAATGGTTGAGTGATCAGTGTGCACAAAAGTAGAATATCTAGTAATGTAGTGTTTAAATTTATTGATGGAATAAACAATGGAAACAAACTCTTTCTCTGTAATAGTGTAGTTCAGTTCAGCAGGGGCCAGGTTCTTACTGATGTAATAAATTTCATATGGAGCATGACCTTCCTGCTATCCCAATATTGCTCCAATGGAAGTATTTGAAGTGTTCGGGTACACAGGGTACTACCAAAGGACCGAACACCAAGAGCAACCACTTCACACAAACAGATCACAGATCAACACACCGATGTTTTGACGTGGTTTAAACCCTCTTGAGGGAAACACTCCACGGCCCCAGCCAAATAGCTTCTACGGGACAATTTATTATGCAAAGAAAGAAAGTTACAAATGAGCTTCTCATAATCGATCAACTAAACAATGACCCTCCATGCTCTTTAAATAGAGATCATGGACCAATCGGGTGTTAAGCCACGGATCAAGGTTAGGTTTGATCTAAGACAAGTTGAGCCGTCGGATCACTCTATGTCGGAAACATATCGTGACCATCGGATTAAGTATTTACAAATGCATACTAATGCATACTAAAGAAACACACTATCCCTAACGGATATATTACACAAGTTGATCTTAACTAACTCCTAAGTGTCTAAATATCCTAACATCCCCCCTTAAGAACAACTTGGGATAGGATTGAAGGATTTACAAAAGTGACACTATTAGGAGAAGGAAGGAGGCATTAGAGCCTATCCCCCCTTAATGACAAGTTACTGAACTCCTAACATAGATCGAAGTTTAGAAAACTTCGCTTTTGTAAGAGACTTGGTGAAGATGTCTGCAACTTGATCATCTGTAGGGAAAAAGAGCACTTCAAGAACACGATCATGAACAAGATTTCTGATGAAGTGCATATGTAGCTCAATGTGTTTGCTGCGTTGATGTAGAACTGGATCTTTGGCAAGCTTGATGGCACTTTGATTGTCGCACCAAAGTGGAGTAGGCTGCTGCTGCTCGAATCCAAACTCTAAAAGGATCTGTCAAAGCCATAAAAATTCCTGACTGGCATTAACTGCTGCTCGATATTCTGCCTCTGCTGAAGAAAGAGCAAGAGCTTGTTGTTTCTTACAAGCCCAATTAATAGGTCTAGATCCCAGACTGAAAACATAACCTGCAGTAGACTTTCGATCATCAGGATCGCCGGCCCAATCTGAATCAATGAAACCAACCAACAAAGGTTTCCCCCCTGTACTGTAATGAATCCCAAACTGAACTGTACCTCGAATATATCGAAGTATTCTTTTAGCTACTTTCCAGTGACTTTCATGAGGTGTCTGCATATAACGGGCAACTCGACCAACGTCAAAGGAAAGGTCAGGACGGGACTGAGTCAAGTATAAAAGACTACCAACAAGCTGACGAGACAAGGTGGCATCTACTTCAGGTGAAGTACAAGTGGCAGAAAGTTTGACTCCAGACTGGAAGGGAAAAGGGGCTGGTGTACAATCTTCCATGTGAAAGCGACGAAGAAGGTCACAAGCATACTTAGACTGAGAAAGAAAGATTCCTTCTTTGGTTTGCAGAACTTGGAGACCAAGAAAATAATGCAAATGTCCTAAGTCTGACATTTCAAAAGTTTGTTTAAGACTGGATTTCACATGGGTTATAAGCTTAGGGTCACTACCAGTAAGAATAAGGTAATCAACATATAGAACAAGTATGATGAGATGGTTTCCTACTTTCTTGGTATAGACATTGGGGTCAAAATGACATCTAGAAAAACCAGTGTCAAGGAGAAAGTTATCCATTTTGGCATACCAAGCTCTAGGAGCTTGCTTAAGGCCATATAAGGATTTCTTAAGGCAGTAGACAAGGCTAGAGTTATTCTGAACATAGCCAGGAGGTTGTTCCATGTAAATTTGCTCCTGTAAATCATCATGTAAGAAGGCAGACTTGACATCCATTTGATGGACTTCCCAGTTGTGTAAGGCTGCAAGGGAAAGAACAAGGCAGATGGAGTTCATTTTGGCGACGGGAGCAAATGTTTCATTGTAGTCAATCCCTTCAACTTGGGAAAAACCTTTGGCAACTAACCTTGCCTTAAGTCTTTCAACACTTCCATCTGATGCATACTTAGTTCTGTAGACCCATTTACATCTGACAAGTTTTCTTCCTTTTGGAAGAGGTACAAGATCCCAAGTATCGTTCGCCATTAAGGAACGATATTCTTCATCCATGGCTGCATCCCAATCTGGATTCCCTGAAGCTTCTGCAAAAGTTTCTGGATCATGATTCTCGGAAACTTGAACCAAAAGAGAAGAGGCTCGCTGAAACTGAGAACGTGTTCGACGTTGATATCTAGGATCACTGGCAAGATCACCAGCTGCTTCACATGTTGAACGGACCCATCGAGGAAGCACTTGTGCTGGTGCAACTGGAGGAACATGAGCAGGCGGAGCTGGATTTTCATCCTCCCTGTCATCATCAGAAACTGGAGTTGAAAACCTGTCAAGGAAGTTGGAAGAAGAAGAAGAAGGCACAAACGCTGAATCAGGTTTGCAGGCCAAAGATGTCACACTCGCCGAGTTAGGCTCGCAGGCCAAGATATTTTCATCAAATTTAACATCTCTTCTAATGATTATAGCATGAGAATGTGGTTGAAGAAGTCTATAACCTTTTACATCTTCAGAATATCCAACAAATATGCACTTTTCACTTTTAGAATGCAATGCTTTCCGTTTTTCATCCGGAATGTGAGCCCATGCTTCACTACCAAACACACGAAAGTGACTTACATCAGGTTTAATTTTACTCCATGCTTCTTCCAGTGTTATACCTTCTAATGCTTTTGTGGGGGTGCGATTAACTATGTAATTTGCACAATTTATGGCTTTAGCCCAAAATTGAAGACTTAGTCCCTTAGATTGGATCATACAATTAGCCATTTCTTTTAAAGTGCGGTTCTTCCGCTCAGCTACACCATTTTGTTGTGGTGTATATGGAACAGTGTGCTATTGTTGGATGCCTTGTTCAGTGCAGAAAGTAGTGAACTATTTGTTAACATATTCTCCTCCATTGTCAGATCTTAACTTAATAATTTGATGACCAGATTGTTTTTCAACAAGGGCCTTGTAGGCCAAGAACATGTTAAATACTTCTCTCTTAAGTTTTAGGAAATAAACCCAAGTGTGTCTGGTGTAATCATCAATGAAAGTTAATAAATACTTGAAACCAGAAAAGGAAGCAGATGGAAGAGGACCACACAAGTCACTATGCACAAGCTCCAAGGGAACCGAGGCGTTCCAAGAGGCACGTTTGTCAAAACTGTCCCGATGATGTTTTCCGAGTACACAACCGAAACAAACACCATCTCTGCAAGATACCATCGGAAGACCTGTCACCATATTTTATTTACATAGTTGTTGCAATGAGCGATAATTTAAGTGACCAAATCGCTCATGCCAAAGTTTGCTCAAGTTATCACTATGAGCAACAAAAACTGAAGGTAAAGGTGATGACCCAAAGTTGTTAAACTTGTACAACCTGGTAATATCATCAACAATTCCGGTAGCTAGGACCTGTTGAGGATCTTTAAAATCCTTGATTACAACTTGGTGAGGTGTAAAGGTCACAGTTTTACCTTCACCAGAATGAGTGATCTGATAGACTGATAACAAATTGCAGGAAATTCTTGGAACACATAGTACATCACTAAAATGACCATTATCTACTGGAACTGTTCCAGCTCCTACAACACTTAGAGATCTATCATGACCAACAAATATTTGTTTGGTGTTACATTCATGCATAGTAGAAAAGATGGCTTGATCCTTAGCCATATGATAAGATGCTCCAGAATCAACAAGCCATTCATTTGAATTAGAAGAAGAAGATACATTATAAGAATAACCAGAAGCACAAAGTGCATGTCCATGAGAGGTAGATTCTGAAGACAAATCTAGGCTGATGTGGTGCTTCTTCATTGCTGCTTCCAAGGCTGCCATCTTCTTGAAACACTTAGATTCATCATGATTATCTTTCCCGCAATAGTTGCAATGACGCTCAGTCTTCTTGCCTTTTTGCTTTGATCCTTTGTCATTTTTTAAAGAAGGAGCTGACTGAGAGGGTTTGGGACCCTTGTTTGACTTATTATGGCAAAAATTTTGTTTCTTGGGAGGCTTGGACTTTTCTTTCTGTTGGGACAATAAGGCTTTCCCAGATGTATCTGCATTGTTGATTATTCCAAGATGAATGAGTTTATCTTGTTCTCTAATCAGGGAATCACAAAAGGATTCAAGACTAGGCTCTTGATAGCTAGCTGCATTCAAGGATGCTTTCATGGAGTAAAATGTAGATACAAAAACAGAATATGCAGGTCCAAGTTTGGAAAGAATATGATAAATGCACTGTTTGTCTTCCCTCTCAATCTTACATTCTGCACATAAGAGTTTAAGAGTTTTGTACTTAGATAAATAATCTTGAATGCATGAAAAGTCACTTGGATTTAAAGAAATCAACTCATTTTCGAGTTGGTGACCTCGAATTTCATTGTGTTTACCAAACACAGTTTCCAACTTGTCCCAAGCAACATTAGGTTCATCAATTCCAGATATGTGGAATCGCAAATCAGTAGAGATTGACATCCCAATCAATCCACGAGCTTCATCACATCTATTTTCCCATTTTATTTTCTTACCATCATCAGTGGGTTCTTTTTCTTTCCCTGTTGTAATTCTGAAAAGTCCCCTACTTCGTAGAACATCCTCCATACGAGATTTCCATGAGAAATAGTTGGAACTATTAAGTAGAATATCACAAGGGGCGGCCATATATGTAAATTAATGGCTGTAAAAGCAGAAACCAATAGTCTGGATGTGAAGAGCTCAAAAAAATAGGCGGTTTAAAACAAAACGGCACTGAAAACTGACTCTGTATGATGAAGTTATGCTTGAACAAAGAAACTGTTGAAGATGTCCCCAATAGTGACGTGGCAGCTAGAGAATGTCCAGCTAAAAAAAAGAACCCCCCTCTTCCCAAAATGAACCTTTTGACAATCACTTTACAAAAAAGTTGCTTTAAGTGAACCACTTTTGTAAATAAGTGATTTCACTTTTACAATGCTATTACTTTTAAATAGTACAATAATAAAAAACTTAAGTGACTCACTTGTATTTTTATTTTTTATTATTTAAGTGAGATGCACTTTTACAATAAAGTAACTTGAAAATAGAAATTGCATGCACTTTTTCTTTTAAAAGTAACTTCCTAAGACTTGAACTCAAGACCTATTAAGGAATAAAGCAACTTTGAACCAAGTGAGCTAGATTAAAAGGTATGTAAAATATGGGAATGAGGAAGGGGGCTTTTTTTTTTTTTTTAAACTCTTCTTGCTCGGTTTGCGTGCTTGCCCTTTTTCCTGCAAAACAGACCACAAATCGAAACAAAAAAACTTTTCCACACTTGTGGAGTTAGATCTTGTTAGCTTGCTCGAAAAGTATACGTTTTCTCTCTGTTTCTGATTTGCCAAGATCGCGCAAGGTGCACGGCAAAGAGCATACGCAGTCGAGAAAAACCCTTTCCCTTTCTGTTTCTGATTTGCCGAGATCGCTCAAGGTGCACGGCAAAAAGAATACGTAGACGAGAAAGCAACAATCCGAACCAAAAAAAATCTAACAGAAAAAAAAAGATGAAATATGAGATTTTTTCTTTTCAAAAAACGAAATAAAAAAAATGCGTCACTATAACATTATACCTTCAGATCTGATGAAATACGCGTTCCTGGAGCAACCGGGAACCGTTTTCGATCAAACGAAAACTATTTCCCAATGGAAACGACACTCCGGACGCAATGGAACACCTCCCATAGCCCAAAAATGCACAGAAATACTAGAACTAGAAACCCTTTCGAGTTTCGACAACAACAGTTAAAGATCTAGATCATAACCGGAAGCGGCACTTCATAAAAGCTCTGATACCATGTTCGGGTACACAGGGTACTACCAAAGGACCGAACACCAAGAGCAACAACTTCACACAAATAGATCACAGATCAACACACCGATGTTTTGACGTGGTTTAAACCCTCTTGAGGGAAACACTCCATGGCCCCAGCCAAATAGCTTCTACGGGACAATTTATTATGCAAAGAAATAAAGTTACAAATGAGCTTCTCATAATCAATCAACTAAACAATGACCCTCCATGCTCTTTAAATAGAGATCATGGACCAATCGGGTGTTAATCCACGGATCAAGGTTAGGTTTGATCTAAGAGAAGTTGAGCCGTCGGATCACTCTATGTCGGAAACATATCGTGACCGTCAGATTAAGTATTTACAAATACATACTAATGCATACTAAAGAAACACATTATCCTTAACGGATATATTACAAAAGTTGATCTTAACTAACTCCTAAGTGTCTAAATATCCTAACATGAAGCATCTGAGGAGATATGAAAAGGGAGATCCCAATTAGGTCCCTGTAAGATAGGTGTTGTGGACATCCTTTTCTTAAGTTCAGTAAATGTTGTTTGGCATGTATCATTCCAGTCAAACTGTACATCCTTCATCAGCGGAGTGAATAAAGGTGAATCCAGCTTGGAAAAATTTTCTATAAATCTGCTGTAGTACCCAGCATGCCCTAAGAAGCTATGTACCTCTTTTTGTGTTCCAAGAGAGGGTATGTTTTCAATTACCCTAATTTTGGATGGATCTACCTGGATACCATCAACAGAGATGAATTGCCCTAGAACTACACCTTCACTCATCATCATATGGAACTTTTCAATGCTTAAAGATAGTTGGGTTTGTTCATAGCGTTCTAAAACCTTTTCTAAATTATTCAATGCTTCCTCAAAGCTACTACAGTATGGAGTAAAATCGTCCATAAAAATTTCCATGCAATCGTTTACCATCTTAGAAAATATCCCAATCACAGCTCTCTGAAATGTGGTTGGTGCATTACACATCCCAAAAGGAGGTACCCTATATGCAAAGGTGCCCCAGGGACAGGTGAAGGTGTTTTTTTCTTGGTCTTTGGGAGCAATCTGGATCTTATTATAACCACTCAATCCATCCAAAAAGGAAAAATAATACTTTTCAGAAAAGGTGTCAAGAACCTTATCAATAAAAGGTAGGGGAAAGTGGTCTTTCCGCATTGCTTTATTCAATTCTCTATAATCTACATAGACTCTCCGTTTCCCATTTTTTTTGGTACGATCACGAGTGGAGAAGCCCACTCACTGTCTGAAATTGGGTATATAAATCCTGCTTCCAAATTTTTTTGGATTTCTTCCTTCATAATGTCCCTTAAGTTTGGGTTCATCATTCGTTGTGGTTGACACACTGGTCTAGAGTCGCTTTTGATTTACATGTGGTGGGTACACAGATTAGAGGGGATACCCTTCATATCTGTGTATTCCCATGCGAAAGATCCCCTATGTTTTTTCAGCAAAGTGATCAGGCATTCCAGCTCATCTGGCTTAAGATTCGGATTAATGTTCAATGTTTTTCTTGGTTCAATTTCCACTGGAATGCTTTTCGAATTTTTAAGTACTGGAATTATGTTGGCATCACTGACTAAAGTCTCTTCTATTAGATTTTCTTGTTCTTTTTCATCTAAGGTATTGTTCATAATTTGGTAAGCATGTTTAGTGACAAATGTGGGCTCACTAATGAAACTATTAATAGTGTCATTCTCTATTTCATCCTTAAAGGTTAAGGCTCTCCCAATCATTAATAATGGCTGAATGCCTTCTTCTTCCTCTAGATCCACCCAAAGTGGAGTTTTAGCTTCTAAGCTTGGTCAGGCTAGAGGGTATAAAGTCATGCTTTTAATGTCAGTCCCGTCTAAGATAGTCATGGACCTAATCGACAGCTGATGCAAGCATCTGTTATGGCTAACCAAGGTCTTCCCGGGATCAGCGAGTGTCCCCCCAGCTGTGACTTCGGTTGCAAAACCAACAAGTCCACAGGGTATTCCCACGAATCGACAGAGACTACGAGGTCAAACAGGATTCCCTCGGGATTGAATGTTGATCTGTCAGCAAGTTCTAATATGGTAGCGGTTGGCCGAAGATTAGTGAGTTTAAGTTTCTTCACCGTTTCGATGGTCATAACATTGATGGCTGCTCCTAAATATTCAAAACGTTAATTATTTGAGTGTGTCCTATGTGTATCGTAACAGTAGGGTTTCCAGGATCATCGTACTTAGCCAAAGGAGTCTTACCCATTCTTAATTCAAAGAGTTTCCCCATTACATGGATAGTGGGAGGATCCCTAGGCTTTCTGCCTAGTTTTTTTACACATGGATCTCTAACGGTCTTGGCATAGATGGGCACATCATGGAGGGATTGTAATAGTGGAATTTTGACATATAAATTCTTCAATTCCCCTAATAGATTGAATCTAGGTTATTCCACTATCTTTTGTAGGGCCAATCGTTCATGATATGGTGGTTCTCTTTTCAGTTGTGTAGGGTGTGTTTCAATGTATATTTCTTCATGTGTTTCAGCTAGTGTTTTAGTAGGAGTTTCAACATCTTCAATGATGGGGATTGTTGTGTTAACTGAATTCTTGAATTGCGGATCCATTCTTGCTTCAGTCATAGCGGATGGAACATACTCAATGACGATGGGTTCCACTACCCTCCCTGATCGTAAGTGTATGTCATTGCAAGGAATTGGGGAAATGGAATAAGCAGGCATATTCGCAGCCTCAAATTGATGAACTGCTTTATTATTCGGGTTAGGGTTAGGCTGAGTAGGAAGCTGTGGTCATAGTGGTACATTCATAGGTGCGACATTGTTTTGAAGTTGCAGCTGTGGCTACTGATACTATTGGTGAGGATACTGTTGAGGAGGATACTGTTGATAAGGAGTTTGGTGATGAGGAAAATTATTTCCTAGGTAGGAATTTCTCCAGTTGGGAGACTAGGGAGCTTCTTGGTTTGATTGTTGTGCCCATGTTGCCCAAGGGTTAGTATTTTGCATTAAAGTTTGAGATGGATTACATTGGTTGTTAGAATAATGTGAAGGGAATTGTGTATTCATATTATTCACATTATTCCAAAAAAGGTGATGGATCTGGGTTCATACCTTGATTCCGAGGCTGCCAAGGCTTTTTCTGGGCGATGAAATAAGCTTGTTCCACATCTGAAGTAGATGCCTACAGGACTGCTTTGAATTTGGGTAATGAAGGACATTCTTTGATATCATGATCGAATTCACATATCCAACATACCTCCACCTTGTCAAGTAGACATTCTTTCAGTGGGTGCTTCTTTTTGCATTTGGCACAGAATACACCAAGTGCCAGGTATTCTATTGCTTGCCTCTGTTTTTCTCTCAAGACATCCAACTTTGAGGAAATGGAGCTCATCATATATGTTTTAAAATTCTCCAGAAAGTTTCCAATTTTTGCCCGAGTAGTAGCTCCACTAGCTGACTTTTGTGTCCTAGTGAAGACATCTCGATCTCATTCTTTGTCCCAATTGTTAGTTCAAGAGGATCCCCTTGAATATCTTCGACATAAGTCAAAAATATTCTCAAAGGGTTCCTTTCAGATATCCCCCTTTCCCAACAAATTCAGCATATCTAGGCAATCTTCTCTAATCCCACGCAATAAGTGTTACACCTAAAATCCCCTCATCATCAGATTCAGTGTATACATCCCTGAAGTTACCCTGATTAAGTGATTTCCCTGCAAGGATTTGTACTCATTTGTACTAGGTTTTGAGAGGTCATCGCAGGCTGCATTCAAGCAACCTGCGACGCCGCACCTTGCCCCATTACAGGGTGCGACGAAGTTAGTTGGATGGAAAAAATAGATTCTTCGAGGTTCTTCTCGAAACTTGTTGACTTGGGGCCCTATCCTTGACCTCTAGGGGAGTTGGTACTCAATTCCTAACACCTTGGGAGGATCCCCTATATCTCTCCTACCATATCTGAACCTCTCCTATCCATACTTTATCCACTTAGTCCTATATAAGAGAAGCTCTACCCCTCTCTAAAGGGAGGAAGTCTATGGTGTCTACATGCTGGTGAAATCACTCTTGAGAGATATCTATTCATCCTTGAGAGACTTAAGCTTCCTTAGGAGGAAATGGAAAATGGCTTTGTTGGAGAAGGGCTGTAACATTAAGCCTTGGTTTTAGTTCTATATCTCTTCTATGTACTTCCCTATTTTTACAGTAATACAAATGCTTTCCACCAATATTGTTCATGTGTGTAATGATATTGAGAAGTCTACCTGGTTAACTATTCACTTAGATCTCTTATTGTATAGATGCCCTTTACTTGTTTCTCTTGTTTCTTGTCTTGATAGGTCTTGCAGCTTGGATCTGACGATCGTGAGACATGGAGCAACATTCAGGAGAAAGGATAGCGAAGTGAAAGGTAAGACATCTAGTACTCAATCCTTAAATAGATCTAGGAAATGCATTTGTATCCTGTCTCATTTGTTCTAGACTCACATTGAGCTAGCAAGATCAAGCCTCGAGTCCGCTCTCGGTAGATTGTCGGATAAACAAATCTGGCAACCATACTGGGGAAAAACATGTATGATTCTATAATTGCCTGAGAGTAATTTTCAGTTGATTGCTTGACACAAGCCTTCCATTTGTCATTTGCTTCATGAGTTGATTTCACTATTAGATCTTTGTCTTGAAGACTCTGATCTGCTTCCTCTGATTTTATAGCACTCATTTCCAAACCATTCCATAGTTCATTGCTTGGAGATCTTATTCATTTTTTGACTTAGATCTCGCCTGTCGCACCTGGTTAGTGGAAACAGAGCGACACTGTATCATTTTTGGCCTCTGTTCTTTACCTATTAGTCACTCGTCGCATCCTTTTCATTTGTATACTGCGATGTCTTCGCACTTCCTGCATTAGTGAACTACGACGTCGCACTATGTACAAGCATAGAGTGTGCCGATTTGTCAAAATTTGGCATGCAAACATCCCCTGTCCATTTATCAATTCAGAACTCTGGTTTGTTGTATGAACTCCCTCTGTGCCGCAAGATCCAGCCAGAGATCTCCTTTATGATTTACGTACTGAGTGTTTGGTTTTGTTTGGATTGATTTTGGGTTCCGTTTTGGACAAGTATGAGGACCGGTAGTGGTGGACACTCTTGCCTCCTCCACCTTCATCCACTCACCCTTGCATTCCCTTCCTTCCATCCCTGATCTGATCATTGCATTAGATCAGCTTCCAGACCTCATTTACATTATTTTTTGAGCTTTGCTTGCTTGGTTTGCTTGCTACTGTTTGATTTTGAGTTAAGTGTGTCTTTTATCTTGATTGAGTGCTTGTCTTTTCTTGAGTTTCTGAGTGTACCGAGTGTTGCAAGTAGTGTTTTATTTTTGTTCATTTAGATCTGAAAGCTCAATTGTTATCATGTTTATTCTTTGATGCATCCATTGAAAAGTTAAAAGTGCTTCTTTCCCATCATTTCTTGCATGTTTCTGAAGAAAATCGTTCTTGCATTGGAATGTTTCATTTATCAATCTTTTGGAAAGTTGAATGAATGTATGATCATTTGTGTTTTTCTTGAATTACGAATCTCTTATCTTCTCGAAAGACTCAAGCTGCACTTCCAATTTTGCAAAAGTATTTCCATGCTAGGGAAAGATAGGTGCATTTTTTTTATTTTTCATTGCTTTTGGGTTGTTGAAAGTGAGATTGAAAAGCTTGCGTAATCCATCTTACAATTCTCTCTTTTCATTACCTAGTATCATTTTTGTTTTGAAAATAAAAAGAAAAAAATGTTGTGATTTTATGTTTCGCAAAAATGAAAAGAATACTTTCATAAAACTTGTTTGAATTGGGAACTGTTGCATTGTGTTGTTTTGGCAATCTCGTCGGAAAGAAAAAGATTTCTCCTTCCCATAGATAGAATTCATTGAAAGAAAAGAATATTTCGTGGATGCATCTAGGACTTCCATTATGCTTTCGATTATGTACTCACCTCATGCATTCACCTAACCGTCCAAGATAAAATTAATGGTAGAACTAGGTAAAATTTTTAGCAACTTGTGTGTAAGTTAGAGACATGTTCCGGCGTCATTAAGCATGGCAACTATCATTATTTGCCAGCACTGTATCCCGGGGGTATTGTAGTCTTCCACGTACTTATCATTATATTGAGCTCCTTCACACACACCAAGTACCATAATCCATACTTGGCGTATATCAAAGAGTGTATCACGTACTCGGTAGTATATCGGAAGGTCTCTTGCCAAACGGTTGTGCATTAGACAGCACCACTACGGATTTGAGCTCCCACATACCTTGTGTATATCGGGAGACACCACTAGGATTCCTGAAACCAACTGAGTTAACCATTTGGTCGTCTTGGCAAAGCAATACACTGAGAACAGTACTCGGGGAGATTAGCATGCATTTATTGTCTAGGTAATCGGGTATGCAGGCAAGGGTACGGTCCCAATTCTCCTTGTCGTGTCATATTGTTGGACCCTATACTATATAGCGGTTTGCGATGCCTTGATAATCCCATGAGGTTCTAGACTTTGAATCCACTCTTATTCACACAGTTTGCTTGTTGCTTTTAGAATTGAGTAGTGTTTGACTTATGTGGTACTTTAGAGCCTCTTAGGGAGTTCAGATATGAAATATTCTTCTGGGACTACCAACCAAAGAACCCCTTTCCAAGGTGTTCCATTTGTTATTCCCCCTTGTGGAACTATTAGTCCTCGCTTTATGGCTACATTGAGTCTTCTTGGATTGATGATAGGATTACCAGTATGGTTATTCTCCAATCCAGTTACACCAAGTGCACCAATTTTGTTGGACCTAGGTCCTTCATGACATGAGCATCAATCTCATGGTGACCCTTCTCCTTCTTCATCGAAAGTTGAATCAGCTTCGATCACTTCCTCTTCTCCTACTGAAAACTCTGATGTTAGTAAGAAGGCAGGTGAGAAGAAGAAAAAAGGGAAGACTAAGAAGATGAACATTAAGTAGAAGGTCACAACCCCAACCACTGATCATCATGTTGGGGGCACCGATACACCTATTCTGAATTCACGTAAACCAAAATTCCCTTGCAAAATTTGTAAAGGGTCCCATTTTCTTAAGAGTTTCCCTGGTATCTCCAAGGTCTTAGAAATATGGTCGCATTCTGAACAACCCTTGTCATCAGTCTCCGTACATCATACTGATGATACCCCATCAACTAGTGATGTTGTAATTAAGGGTAGAGTTGCAGACCTTTGCTGGTTATGCAACGGAATGCACCGTACTTACCTTTGTCCTCTTATGGATGAAGCTTCACAATTGTTGGAAGACATGGACACATCCCATAAACACCTTCCAACGAAGTATTGTAGGTTGCCCCCTAATCCTTCACCAGTTGATAGGGCGGTCAATCCGACCCCACCCTCGGTTGACCCCACTCTTTCATCAGAGAGTGAAAATGAAGCGGTCGATTCAACAACATCGTAGATCAACCCCATGCCTCTCTTGAGGTATGATACCCAAGCGGTTAATCAAGTCTCATTCTTGGTTGACCCCACTCCCCTAGTTGAGAGTGAAATAGAAACCGCTGATATGTTTCTGGTCAGTTCAGATTGTTCTGGGCGAGGGGAAATAATGTCTATTTCCACAGGACCCCCTCCAAGTACTGAGGTCATTTCCTTTGATTGGAATGGTCTAACGGAATCTCATCTTCCTTCAAGTATTCCTTTTCAAATATCTGTAGGAGTTTCCGATAAAGAAATGTTTCATACGATAGTTGTTGAGGAAGCTTCTGTTAGTATTTTATCCTGAGTCAACTACTTGGCAAGCTATAGGTTCCCCTCAGCTTGTGCCAATAACTGACTAGATTTTGGCTTTTAATAGAAGGCTTACCAGACCTTTAGGGATTCTCCTGTAGTTACCTGTCATGTTGAGAGGTAAAACTGTTTATATTGATGTCATGGTTGTCCAGGGTCCTTTAGATTTCAATCTACTCCATGGATGTGATTATGTCTATGCTATGAAAGTTGTCATGTACACACTCTTTCGAGTGATGTATTTTCCCTATGATGGGAGTATTTTGGCTGTTGATTAGCTTTCCTTTTGTCACCCACTCATCATATGACTCCTAGTCATCAGACTTCCCTAATTGTTCTGCATGTTTTAGTGGTTTCTTCCCCCTAAGGATGAGGGGTACGAGCACGGTTTATTGTCTATTTCAAGCTCATTAAAAAATGAAACCAACCACTCTAGCATAGTTTACCTTTGGTTTCAAGCTTTCATAAAAATGAAACCAATCCACTGGAGCATAGTTTTATTATATTTCAAGCTCGTTAAAAAAAGAAATAGACCCCTCTGAGCATAGTTTACCTTTGGTTTCAAGCTTTCATAAAAATGAAACGAAACCACTCGAGCGTAGTTTTATTCCATTTCAAGCTCGTTAAAAAATAAGATGGGCCCCTTCATGCATAGTTATTGTCTATTTCAAGCTTGTGTAAAAATGAAATAGATCTCCCTCCCATCAATTCGAGTCTCTCGCTAGAGTTAGAAATTGAACCTTCATTTCATCTGATTCTCGTTTTTCCCCCCTTGGTAAACATTTTCATATTAGTATCCAGGTTGGTAGTTGGGTTAGCAAGCATCATTTTCAGACGAAATGAAGCTTGGGGGCATGCCACATGTTGTACCGTCAACAATCATGATGAGGGAACACCACCATGTTAAGCCGCTAGAAATCATGTTGGGGCCATTTACCAACCTCTGGGAATCATGTTGGGAAGGAACCTATCAATGGTTCTTAACCTTGAGCATAGTTTACCTTTGGCTTCAAGCTCATTAAAAAATGAAACCAGTAGTTTGAGCATAGTTTCCTTTCTATGTCAAGCTCGTTAAAAAATGAAACATATCCTTCCCCTTTGAGTCGAGTATCCTCGTGGACTTAGTACCTGAATCTTCTTTTCATCCACCTATGCCTTAGGTGAATGAAATGAAGTTTGCAGGGCATGTCTTCAACCTCTAGAAGTTACGTTGAAATCAACTCAATTGCCTCTCCACATCATGTAAGAGCTAAGTCACTTACTTCTAGCAATCATGCTGGGGGCACACACTGACCTGTGGATGCCATGTTGGAAAAAGTTTACCATTGGGAACATTTTCGAGCATACTTTCCTTTTTAGGCTTCGAGCTCATTAAACCATGAAAATTACCCCGAGCATAGTTCATTTTCTATTACAAGCTCGTTAAAAAATGAAGCAGATATCATGAGCATTCTTCCAACCTATCTTCGAGCTCGTTAAAAACAGTAAGATGGTGTTGAGCTTACTTTTCACTTTTTTTGTGCTCTGGTTAAAACATGAAAAGTGGCTTGAGCTTAATTTTTACTTTTTCATGCTCTGGTTCAAATATGAAAAAGATTCTGAGTTCTTTTGATACCATTCTCGTGCTCGTTAAAAATTTGAGTTAAAAGGGTGTGTCTAACGAGTATAGGTTTATCACTTTATCTGGCCTAACTAGACTATTTACGAAAAAGGAACTGTGCCAAGTTTAATTTTTCCTTTGTCGTACTTGGTCATCAACCATGAAAAATTTGTTCATGGAGTTCTTTTAAGCTCTTTTCAGACTCCCTAAATAGGAAAAGATTGCCAAGCAAACTTGTTGTGTTCACGCTTGTAAAAGTATTTGAATGGTCATCTTCTTGGTGATAGTTTACCCCTTTTTCAGACCAGGGGGCACTACTTACGAAAAAGGTATACTCCATCCAATCATGACTGGAAGAGTCCTCTCCTACATTTTTTCACCCTTTTTCGAGTGATGAGGCTAACTTTATGAAAAAGGACCGTTGGAGTCTCCTTTAGTTCTTTTCAGACTCTCTAAACATGAAATGATGTCGAGTTTTCCTTCTTTGGACTCGTTAAAATTTGAACATTGAACGGCCCATTTTGGGATGAACCCCTCATTTCCTAGGTTTGTAAAACATTTGGGATTGGACTCATCTATGAGATGATCTTACCGAGCATCTAGTTACCCTCATCAAGCTCGTAAAAAACACATGAGGCACTCATCATTCATGATGGGGAAAAAGGAAAGCTTTTGTGTTACACACTTTGTTAGTGGTAGTACATAGTCGTTCTTGAACATGGCACTCATTTGCATTTTCATACAAGTACTTGGACCATCTGTTTGTCCTCGAGTTCTACTTACTTCCTGAGTCTTATTACTCCTTTGATTCATTCAAAGAAAGCTTCTTTCATCCATCGCATTGGAAATTCATGTCATAAATCATCATCTCAATACTGCCAAGTCATGCCATGCCCATGTTCAAGAATACATTTTTCATCTGCAGTCAGTATACCCGTCACCATGTCGATCTACGCTGAGTCAGTCTTGCATATTACTATACCATCCGATCTACTCTACACATCTTTTATCGTGTTTCATGTAAATTGATGGGGGATTCATCATAACCCTCCTTAGCTAGATTCATCCTTGTCAAATTCAACTCATCATCCAAGGACTGAATCTAGAAACCAATCAAGTACCTTGGCCCTGCATTCCTCAATGGCAAGTTACCTCGCTTTCAACATGAGTTTACATTATTGACTCTTGATTGAAAGATTTCATCTTGCGTTCGACTTCAACTCATTTATTCATGCTTGATGATATGTACTAGGATACCTTGGGAATCATTAACATCAATGGTGATCTTCCTCGCACTTGTTAATGGTTTACATCAATGACCGGTAATCAAGTGGTTTCTACCATGTTCGACATCAAGACATTTGTAATCACATAGATAGATTCGTATCATTGTGGGTTCAGCTTGAAGACCCTAGGGAGTCATGTTTTACCCAGGCTGCGATGGAGTTTGTATTGAGTCATATTGCATGGATCAACATTTGTATTGGTCATGGCTGTGTTATCATCTCATCATGGATCTACGCTTGTGTCTAGTAGCCATGATTGTGTTCAGTCAGTCAATACTACTCTGTATCTACATTGTATTGGTTGGCAGCCATGTTGTATGTCATATGCGATTGTCATTTCAGAGTCAGTTGTACTGCAGCAGTGCCCTTCATCTGACAAGTCCATTTCCATTCCTTCTATCAAAGCATTTCACATGTCCAATATTTAAACAGCTTCGTTCTTTGGAGGGAATTCTGTTACACCTAAAATCTCCTCATCATCAAATTCATTGTATACATCCCTGAAGTTACCTTGATTAAGTGATTGCCCTGTAAGGATCTGTACTCATTTGTAATAGGTTTTGAGAGGTCATTGCAGGATGCATTCAAGCAACCTACGACATTGCACCTTTCCCCATTACTGGGTGCGACGAAGTCAGTTGGATGGAAACAATAGCTTCTTCAAGGTTCTTCTCGAAACATGCTGACTTGGGGCCCTATCCCTGACCTCTAGGGGAGTTGGTACTTGGTTCCTAACACCTTGGGAGGATCCCCTATCTCTTTCCTACCATATCTAAACCTATCCTATCCATACTCTATCCACTTAGTCTTATATAAGAGAAGCTCTACCCCTCTCTAAAGGGAGGAAGTCTATGGTGTCTACATGCTGGTGAAATCACTCTTGAGAGATCTCTATTCATCCTTGAGAGACTCAAGCTTCCTTAGGAGGAAATGGAAAATGGATTTGTTGGAGAAGGGTTACAACATTAAGCCTTGGTTGTAGTTCTATATCTCTTCTATGTACTTCCCTATTTTTACAGTAATACAAATGCTTTCCACCAATATTGTTCATGTGTGTAATGATATTGAGTAATCTACCTGCTTAACTATTCACCTAGATCTCTTATTGTATAGATGCCCTTTACTTGTTTCTCTTGTTTCTTGTCTTGATAGGTCTTGCAGCTTGGATCTGACGATTGTGAGACATGGAGCAGCATTCAGGAGAAAGGATAGAGAAATGAAAGGTAAGACATCTAGTACTCAATCCTTAAGTAGATCTAGGAAATGCATTCGTAGATTGTATCATTTGTTCTAGACTCACATTGAGCTAGGGAGATCAAGCCTTGAGTCCGCTCTCGGTAGATTGTCCGATAGAAAGTAAGATAATCTTGAGTAAATATTTCCCAATATCGGCATGACCAAACCTTTGTAAATTATATAACAATCTCTGAAAAGAATCTTCCAAGATCTCCTCTTCCTTCTGAACCATTTTAAACACCTCTTCCTTCCAATATATGTTTCTACAATATTCTTGATATTTTGAAAGGAAGGTTTGTTTCATTTGATCCCAAGTAGTAATGGTATCACAACCCAAACTCATGAACCAGTGCAGAGCGTTTCCTTTCAGGGTGGATGTGAATAATTTCAGCTTTTGTGCACTAGAGGTGTAATCGTAACTGCGACGCAGGATGCCGAATTCAAAAATAAATTCATCTAGATCTTTAGAGGACTTACCATGGAAGTTCGGGAGAACCGAGGGTGAAATATTCTTCATGGGGGCTGTCGCTGGTGTTTGGAGGATAGGAAATTAGAGTGTGACAATAGTATCACTCTGCTAATTATCTTCCACCTTCTCCTCATGGTTATTGTGGCGTTCATTATTTATGTCACATTCTCTGTCATCCATGTTGGTCCAAAATTTTAATTCTTCCTTTGCTCTTTCTTCCTCTGCCCTTGCTTCTTCTTCTATCCTCCTTTCTTCATCTCGTCTCCTTTCTTCTTCTTCTTCTTGGCGATGTTCCAACCAATCCTATTTAGTGACTATGTGCCCGTTAATATGATAGATCTCATCTCGGCCCACTGCATCTGCAACACTTCCTTTTTCTTCAGGAGGTTTCTTCTCTGGAATAGGAATTGAAGGTCCCATTTCGTTCTCCACGATTGATGCATAAGTTTCAAGATTAGGGAGAACATATTTTCCTCTTCCTGAAGATGCTCCTAGTAGTCTGGTAGAAGAATCATCTCTGGCAATTATGTCATCAATGTATGTCTATCTTCCCAAACCTTGGTTACAACCATGACCTCTTTCACCTGTAATGTTAGTGATTTGAGGGGGTTCCCAAGTTTTTCTTCTTATATTCATGCATGCTTCAAATAATCATAGCTAAAATGAAATCAAATAATCAACTACTATCTATGTCTATCTATTACCATCCCCGAAAACTGTGCCAAAATGTTGGTCACCCTATATGCTAATCAATTGGAACTAACACACTGGATGCTCAATATAAAATGTCAACCCAGGTAGGTCTTTTTATTTCGAAGGAAATTAGCACAATCTATGAATAAACATTCAAGTATTTGATTGAATAAACGGAGATAAATTATCCTACGTATATATTTATTCAAACTCATCTCATGGCTAAGACTAATCTAATTTATCCATCTAAGAATTGAAAGTGCAATTACCTTCCTACAAATATCAATCTAGCAGTTACTGGTCTAGGAATAAATAAACTAGACTTAATTTTGCAAGAAGTTAAATCTTAAAGATATCAAACTACAGTATTCAATCACAACCTGTCTAATTCAATTAGCAACTAATGTAACTCAATCATAACATGTCTAATCTAATTAATTCTAAGAAAGATAAACAACAGTAAAAAACCATAATTACACTTGAACCATAATTTGACTAAATTGGAAATCCTAATAAAGATAAATGACTAAAAGGGATCATAGCTGAGCTTGACTGTAACAGCTAACTAACACACTTTGCATGAAAGGAAAACTAACCTACATAGTCGACTATCACACCACATTGTTGCAGCACACCAAAGGAAATGGAATTCATAAATGATCTACTGTTGCAACTAACTCGAATTATACCTACTGTAATTCCACAATGAAAATAACTAAAGCGAACTACAACATATACCTAAATCGGAAATATCTATGAGAAGTCAGGCCCTGGCCTTCTAACAAAGATTCCTTTAACCAAGACAAATTAAAACACAAAGATATAAAGAATTCCGCTTCTTGTATTAGAATAGTGAATCATAGTCACAATACTTTGTTACAACTCTCACGATCAAATATTAATTATCCAACTCCAAGCTCATAACACCTCTTTACATTTATACAAAAATGGCATGAATTTGTTCCACAAATATCGGGCAGCCATGAAGATCTACGATCTTTGGGCTTCCAAATTACAATAGAACAGTTGCAGCCATAAATGAGCTTGAATGGGATCGTTGTGTTCAAGCTTGAGCAGTTACATGTTGTTAGCAGACTGAAATAGATTCTACTGATTGGACTAGATGATTAATTGGATTTTCTTTCGTGGCCCAGTCACAACTAGCCTCGTGGAGGAATACTGGAACTATCACAACAATTTGTGCAACCGTACTCAGGAAGGAACAACTAGCGCCACGTATGCCTCTTCTCCAAAGGTTCCGTGAGCTTCTATACCTGTGGTCTTTCCAAGGCTTCTAAAATATCTTTGTCAAGTCAATTCATATTAGCATAAATCAAAAGATAGAGTTCATAACCATAAACAAATCAGGCATTAGTGAAATGAAGCAATAATACATTATACCTGTTACAATCCATGCTCTACTTAGGAAGATATTTTTTATGGAATGATGAGGCAAAACAGGGAAAAAGGTATAGATAAGTGTGGGAAAAATGGGGCTATTTTAGGGCCCAATAATCAGCACCAAACACCAAAAGATTAATTAAATCCATAGAAGAAAAATTTTCATAATTAATCTTTTCCTCTTTCATATTTTTGAAACCGTTTCTGAACTTTAAGCCCTTTTGCTCATTATATAATTCTTTGAATTTTCCACTTAGTTGCCAAACTTTGAGTCTTCAAGAATCCAATATCATTTCATAGAAGAACCACCATGCTTGCTGCTATCCTGCTCTGATTACAATCACCTTGTCAAGTGGTAACTCAATCTCCCATACCACTTGTTGCCCCCAAAGATTGAAACCAATGAGACCAAAAATTATCCCAGGGTCCCAAATGATCATGATACATGCATGGTGTGAAATGTATACTATGAAATGCCATGAACACAAAGCTTGTGAAAACTAAATCAATCTCTCAAAATGTCTCCCACATAGGAAACTGGAACACTGCTCTACAAAGATGAACTCAAACAACTAAAGGTTTGTTTTCTCTCTCAAAGCAACAATTGAACTTCTACTCCAAGTGAGCTGAAACCAAGCAATACCAGGATCCCATTGCTTTTATTACATCCATCTAAACACCATGATTTCGAAAGATACCTCATTAAAGTACATAACTACACCATACAAATGTACATCAAGAAGGTACATCATCAAAGAATCATGAAAGTGCATATACATCCAAGTAAGTAGATCATCCTGTGTCGAGAGCATACAAGCATCAAGTTACCAATCAAATATGCTCCAATGACATAGATGAGAATTCCATGTCCTGTAATGTTGCACCAAAAGGATGGAAGATGCATCAAAATGATCAGCCATCTGTTCTTTCATCCAAGAAGTGAATGAAGAAACTCCACAAACATATAAACCAAGTAAGGAGCAAAGAAAACAAGGAGACTTCAAGTGGCTAAAATAAGTCTCATCCATACACCCATGAATGTGAGAGTCATAAAAAAATAACAAAGGATGTGGCTTCCAATAAGAATGTGCCCCAATCATTAATCTCTTCACCCCAAGTATTGGATGAAGTTTCTCCAACATCAAATGAACTAAGGATGGATCTAGAAAAGTCATGAGTCTTCAAGTGACTCAAGTGAAGATCATAGGTGCATCCATGTATATGTGTATCATCATAAGGTAACAAAGGATGTTTCTTAAGGTACTCTATTCATGTCATCATCAAAATGAGATATAGGAGTTTCGTACTCGTCATGGGTCACCATTAGAAACAACTCTTTCACCCATACTTCATTAGGATGAATGATGCAAACTATGGAAGTGTAGGATGTAGGAGAATGAACCAACTCACCCAAATGATAAGAAAGTGCAGAAGTTTATTGATATGAAAAATCCATAGGGGTAGGATCATGCACCTCCCTCAAAAGTGTGAAACGTTTCTCATAGGTTGGTTTCAAGGTAGAGGAGTCATGGACTTATTCAAAAAGTGCATAACCATCATCAACAGGAAAATCGCGTTCCTCTTCCACCACAGCAAGTGCTTGGATATCATCAAGATCATATACAAACACATCAAGCACATGCAAATTTACATGTTTGTCATGATCCACCATGTCATGAGAATCCTCCAAGCAATCTACCATATGACAATTTGAAACATAGGAGGAAGAACAAGTATCTTGCAACCTCTCAAGAAGTTGCTCAATTTGAATTTTGAGCTTATGAATATCCTTATTATTCTTCAAGTATACCTAATATAACCATTCATTAAGCTCAACCAAATTGTTTCTATCAAAAATCAAAGGCATGAAATTGCCTTTGATGTTGCACATTGCTCTTTCAATCTTCTCCGTGTCTTCAAGGAAGGATGGCTCCTCCAATGAAGTATCTCTCCAACAAGAATTTAACACCAATTCTTGAGTGTCATGGAGAGTCTTCAAGGCCTTTTAAATACTATTTTCATCCATCTTCAAGGACCTTGCAAGAAAATGAGGTTCTTGGAAATGAACGTCCTCTTCTTCTTCCTTATTGCTTGGACCAACTTCATGAAGCTCAAGTGGTGATGGGAAAGTTGATCTTGATTCTTCTTCAACCGCTACAACATCTCCATATCCATGGTCAATCGAAATTTGGCTTGCAGAAACACCTTCAAAGGTGATCTCAATGTCATCAACATAGAGGTGTGAGCACCCATATGTAGGTACTCCTTCACAATTCAAGCATCCATCAGTAGATGCTCTTTGATCCATGTCCAAAGTAGAATGTGTCTCGGAATGATCTTCAGTAGTTTCAATGGAATCTTATTCACTCTCATGTGATGTTTCTTCATCTTTTTCAAAGTCACTTGGGAGTGACTTTCAATCCTCTTCATGTGATGCTTCTTCTGTTTGGCCACCTACAAAACTAGGTGGCTCATGGGTCTCGTCCTTTTCACTCTAACATATATGACTCGCTCTCCACGGTATTTTGAAAGAAGGGCATAGAAATTTCTTTAGTAACTCCACATATTCATTCTTGCGCCCATAAAAAAACACCGAATCGACAAAGTCTTAAAAAAGGATGGCCTTCTTTTTCTTTCCCATCAAAGCAAGATATGCCTGATATTGTTTAGGAAAAGTTTTTCATCTTGCTCCCAATATTTATAATTCATTGATAGAATTATCCTTTGGTGGTATGAAACATTTATCTTCATCATACATAAGGTCATAAAAATAACCCTCATTCCTTATTAAATTTTAATACGTGTTGCATGATGGAACCTCTTCTTCATACCATTAACATTCTTCTTCATATTGCTCACACTCATCTTTATATTGCTCATAAGAATTGTACTCATAGGATTTGTCATAATAGTAAGACATGGTTGCAACTTCTTCTTAAATGGATGATATTAATGCACAGGTTCAAGGACCATGATATGATACCACTGTAATGTTTGCAAACAGAAATTAGGAATATTATGTCCAAGGTTCCAACTTTAATTATTGTTATAGGTTAAACTTGCACCTCTCTGTCCGTGATCACCTTGAGCTGTTGATCACACAAAAGGACAACTTGGATGGAGGAGCATGTTGACCTTAGATGACACTTTGACTTATTCCATTTCCTAATTTTACTGGAAAAAACACTAAACATATCATTCTGAGATATGAGCACTACTCTACCTAGAGAGACTAGTGACCATACGCTACTCCAGTGTATAAAAGTAGTGCTCAAATCCTTATGAGCGCTACTCCTTCTCAGCATAGTATCACTCACCATTTAAAAATCGATGAGCGCTAGTTGGTAAGCACTAAAGTAGTGCCCTATACGCTACTTCATTGAACAATAGTCGCATACATATCAAAAGATTATTGAAAAATAATTAATTTTCATGAGGAGGATTAGTTGCTGGTAGATTCCCAACTTCCCCAACTTCCTCCATAACCATACATTAACCTGAACTACTTCTCTTATCCTATAAATACAAGGAAGACTAAAGAGAAAGGTTAGATGGATTAATGGAGAAACTTTGAGACATAGAGATCTAAAGAAGAAGCTTGCATTGGAGGAGTTGATGCTGAAGATATCCAAGCCAGAGAAGAGCAAGAGCCCAGAATCAAGTTGCAGGAGCCTGTTCTAAAGTCAGGTATACTTGTACATCAATTTACTTTTGACAATAAAGGTTGAAGTGTCTTTCTTGTTCCAACTTAAATGTGTTCTGAAATGACATCTTAATTTGGATCTGTTTTGGTCAATATCAAATGCTTAACATTGTTTTTGTTTCTTTTAAACATTATATATTGTCCAAGATGCTTTGAGAAAGGTATTGTTATTGCAGGTTTATTGAAAGGAAGGTGAATTTGAAGGTTGAGCACAAGATCAAGTAATTGCGAGGGTCGAACATCGATTGAAAGGTGTATTCTCAAGATCCATAACTTATTTATTTTCATAAATATCTTTGTAATATCATCAATACACTTACCTGTCACCCCACTCCAGTTGATAGCATTAGTTTCCTTGCTATAGGGTAGATTTGCCCGCCAACAGACTGGCGAATCTGCTGGGGATAGTTGAGTTTTTGCTCTAGGAAACCTTTTTCTTGTTTGTCTTCCCAGAATTGTTTTGACTTCTTTGATGTGTTGAGACACCCTGTAGGTATCCCATGCCTGTTTCTTTCTGCTTCCATTGGTCTTTTGGTATCTGTCAGAGTCGGTTTTTAAACTTTTGAGATATGAGCGCTACTTTCTTGTACATACAGTAGCGCCCATACGCTACTGTGCTATACATACAGTAGCGCCCATCTCTGCAGGGGCGTGAGTTTCCCTACTGCACAGTAGGGTACGTTTCATGAAGCTCTTTGTTAGTGGTCTGCTTAAGTTTTTAACCTTTTGGTGGTTTGCTGACTTTGCTTTTAGGTCTCCTTGACTGGTGTATGAGGTTTTTAACTTTTGTTTGAGTCATAGAACCTTTCTTTGAGTCTTTTTTCCATCTTTTGAATCGCTTGTTTACTTTTGGAACGTTTGGACTGTTTATAACTTTTTGGAAGACTAGGTTGTGTTTTGTGGTGAACACTTCCACTTTTTTAGGCCCTGACTATATGCTGCTGGTTTACAAACCTGCATACTTTGGTATCTGCTGTTTGTGGCAACTTTTGTCTGCTCTTTACTCATCCTATCCTTTGTTTTAGGGTTTGGTCCGTTTTAGAGCCTCTAGGGTGTCTTCCGAATTGTTGGTTTCTAATCTTCTTGGACTTATTGTCTTTTGTCTGGTTTCAAGTGCATTTAAAAGTGCTTTAGGCTAATTCATTTCTCAGTTATTTGTGTTACTAGGGTAATTGGTAGCTTACTTGTCTACTTTTTGCTTGGCATAGTGGTCTTTCTAGGGTTAGATGCTTTAGGTCAGTCCTCTTGTATCTACCTCCTTTGTTTCCTCCCAATTTTTTTCTGAGTTTAGAAGCTTTTTCTTTGCAAAAAACCTGTAGATCAAGTCTTTTTTGAGCTAGTGCCTTGACAGCTATAAGCTTAGGAACGATTCTTAGCCATACTTACACATTGCACATAAGTTTTATTTTTCTTTCCATATTTATAGTTCTTTTTCGTTTATAGAAAAAGAAAAAAAAATTGGTAGTTTAAGTTTAATAAGACTTATTTTTTTTTGTTACAAGATAGCATAGGATATTTTGTACAATTACAAAAAGAAAACAAAAAAATTTTAGTAGATTTGCTCATATTTTCAGTTTTGAAAAGAAGTAAATGAAAAAATGAAAATAACTTTGTTGTAGAAAGTTTTGATTTTATGCACCTTTGTTTTCTTGTTGCAATCACGCCACATAAAAGCACTACCTTTTGAGTAATAACAGCCCTAATTTTTTTTTAATAAAATGAAATAGAAACAATTTTTCTTTTTAGGGATACACTACACCAACTAGTTTTGGTTAGGATCTTGAGTTTAAATGACCTTAAACCACTCAAGATCACACATTACGCAAAAATCGTAGTTTGACTATCAAAAGTAAATCCATTTCACTCAAAACTTTCCTGGGATCTATGCAGTAGGTCATTGCGAGATCAGATTGTTGGGAATACTCCTCCTACTTTCTGTTCGAGCATACGCCAGGATTGGATTGCATTTGGGGACTCTTTCGAGTTCCGGGCTTAGTTACCCTGCCCACGCTTTCTGATTTGACCAGTGACTGTTCCCCCAGGAGTTTTTGGTGTTTTGGTATCCTTAGTATCTGACTTTAGGTTCATACATAGGTGACAACAGAGGGTATATCTGTTGTACCTAAGACAAACATGGGAGGAAATCGGTTGGGTGATTCCAGCACTTGCACCCTTAGTCATTGTATTGTGGACGCCGGGTAACTGTCTTTCTTCCTTTGTTGATATGTTATGGGCCCTCATCATCCCAGACTCTTCTCCGGAAGGCACCTTGTTTTCCTAGTTTGCATACTTAGGACTTTTTTTAGTTTGCGTGTTGTTTTCCCCCTAGTTGTAGTGGCCACTAGGTTCTAGTCGGTTATTTTATATATATAATCACAGAGAATCAAGAGCTTCGTAGATCGAGAAGGTTTAAAAACCTTCCACCACTTAGAACAGAACCTTTACAGCGAGCTAGACGACAGCGGGTAAACTCCAGTATTTATTCAGAAACTACTACTGAAACAGAATTTCCTGAGGAAATTCTTACAATAGAAAATCCTGAAATAGGAATTCCTGAGGAATTACCATCTGAAGTTGAATTTCCTGAAGAACAACAAACAGCAACAGAAAACACTGAAATAGAGGTTCCTAAGGAACAACTACCAGGTACCCCAGATCAGCGACACTTTAGTTCAGTTGAGGTTGAAGATCTTACTTCTGCGGAGTGTAGCACTCCTTTCAATCCTCCTTTGACCAATACTAGAATTCCGCTTCTGTCACCTGTTGGTTTCCAGCAACCCCATTTCAGTGCAGATAATTCCTTGCCTGGGCATCTGATGTCTACTCTAGGAGGTGAACAGGGAGTTCCCCAAACTCCCCCCTTAGTTATGAACACTAGCACGGTAAATCCTTTTTTTACTGCTATGCCAAGTCAGGAACAGACAACCTATGTATCTACTCCGTCTTTCAGTTTTAATACTGGTACATTAGGTATGCCAATTTCAACAACAATGGCATCTATCCCTACACCTACTGTTGGACCTAGCAGTACATCCAACTTTGCACCACCTCCTGCTTTTCAAACCATTATATAAGATACCTAGTACTTGGATTTCCACACCTGCTGTAGGACCAAGTGCTTCTGCAACCGTGCCGATCATGAGTACCATGACTGCACCGTCCACATCAGCTACTACTGGTTTCAATACCTTTGCAGGATCTAACATGAATCAATGTAATATGCCTGTAGGTAATGTCCCTTTTTCCTTATTCTCAGGGGGAGGGGGTAATATTTTTAACCAGCAATATGGCGGGGCTAATACCCAGCCACAGTGGACAAACCCACAGAGCACTAATCCACTTTCATATGGGTGGGGAAATTTTAATAATTCTTTCGTGCAACAACAGATGGCAGGGGGCAACCCATACCAACAAGTAGCTGGGGGCAACCCCTATCAGCAATTGGTAGGTGGAAACCCCTATCAGCATATGGCCGGGGGAAACCCTTATCAACAGATGGCTGGGGGCAACCCCTACCAGCAGACGGCTGGGGGCAACCCCTACTAGCATTTCGTGGGTCAAACTATGGGTGGTTCCCCTTTTTCGACCCCAGATTATCAAATACCATCTTACCGGCCTCGTTTACCATTTCTGGAAACTTTAAATTTGCCAGTTCTTTCCAAACTGACCAACGATCCTGTGTGTCATAATGCTACATGGCCATCAGTTCCCACCAAGTTACCTTCATAAATTCCAAATTTCGAAGGCAAAGAAGGTGAAGACCTTGGTGACCATGTCACTACTTTCCACTTATGGTGTTCCTCGAATTCATTAAATGAAAATTCCATTAGATTGAGATTGTTCCAAAGCACGTTAACCAGTGCTGCAGCCAAATGGTACATTGAGTTACCTGCAGCTACATTCTCTAATTTTGGGGATCTCGCGACTGTCTTTTTGAATCTCTTCCAGCTTCCTGTTCGGTATGATGCCGGAACAGACCTTTTGTCTACATTTGGGCAAAATAAAGCCACTCATTTATCTGACCACATTCAGTAGTGGCGAAGATGGAAGAGGCTCATTAAGGCCAACATACCTCCACAATTCCTTCTTGAGTGGTATTTGAAATCACTCCTTCCTTATATTTCTAAGGAAGTAGCTACATCTGGAGTATCCAATGAGGAAGAAGCCATCCTACGGACCCAGCAGTTAGATCTCGTTTATGCACAATCCAGGTTATTGTATGAGATTATACCTGATGCACCGCGATCGAATACCAATCTGAGTAGACCTAAACCTCGACCAAATTCTAACGGCATAGTGGGTTCAGTTGACTCTGCAGCTTTCGAAGCACTGACCAAACAGGTTCATGCCCTATCAGTCAAACAATCGACTGCAGATGTTTCTTCCATCACAACCTCTCCTTCTACTTCTGATCCTGTCAACCAGGTTCAGAACAATCAAAAGCGCCCTCGGTAGCCCAATAACAAAAAGAAGGGCAAGAAAGGAGAGCGGAACCAACAAAAGCCCAAAAAAGAGAATGCCGAAGAGGGTAACAAAGAGGAAAAGAAGGTTAAGTTCCCTTGTAAACTTTGCAAGCAGAACCACCTTACTCACCAATGCCCTCTGCTTGAAGAAGCCCAGAAGCTCTTAAGAGAAAAGAAGCCTGCCATCCTGAAAGATCCATTCCCTAAAGGACAAAGCTCAACTTCTGGAACCTCCAATACTGGGGGCACTACACATGCTACAGTTGATCAAACTTTTATCAACATGGTTAATTCGGATGCACTCTTACAAACTAGAGCCAGGAACTATACCCTGGACGCACAGAAAAAGGATAAAGAGATTCCAGAATCCTCCACTCCACTCCACATACCTATGGACCCAATGCCCAAGATCTCGAAAGGTGTCTTGAAACAGGCATCGCACAATCCCAACACGCGGGCCGCTTCCAACTACAATGTAGTTGAAGATTTAGCCCAGACCCCTTGTGCCATGTTTACTTTAGAAGTCTTGCAAAGTTCTCCTTTACAACGAAATGTACTTCTGGCAGCCATTGGAAGTATGGAATCCTCTAACATGTCTGCATGATTTGATATGAATGATGTCAAATACCGGTTTCCCTATCACGTTTCCCTTCAGATTGAAGTCGTTCATGGTCCAATGACCATCAAATGAGCTATAGTAGATGAAGGTGCGTCGACTTGCGTAATGTCAATTTCCTGTTGGAAAGCTCTAGGTTCTCCTCAGTTAGCCCCTTCTAACACACTCCTTACTGCATTTGATGGTAGAACTTTCCATCCACATGGAGTTTTGCCATCATTTGATGTCACTTTGGCCGGTAAGACAGTTGCTGTTGAGGTAGAAGTTCTGGACGCTCCGCTTGATTACAATATGTTATTAGAAAGAAATTGGACATATGCCATGCGAGCTATTGCATCGGCAGTTTTTCGAGTTGTTATGTTCGCATTTGAAGGTAAGATCGTTACAGTCGATCAACTTTCTTTCACTCAGAGAAACAAATAGACTTCTTCGGAAACCACAGTTCCATTGATTGATCAAACCACCCCGGTTGGTGAGAGTTTAGGAGCAGGACTTTACGGGTCATTAATTAGCACTTTTGACCTACCGGCTCCTACCTTATCTGTTGGTACTGAGGGATGTTCATCATCTGAAACTTCCATTGATAGTTTAACAACTGATTATGGGTTTCTCCCAACTAATACAAACCCCCCCGTGCCCATCCCTGTCGCAGAAGTTACCCACCTAGATTCTTATCAAACTGCAACAGAACATATGATGACCCCATTGGTGTCTCTCAAGTCAAATATAGATTGTGATACTACTTAGTCACCCAACCCAATCCACTCTCTTGATAGTTCAGATACTACTTTACCTTCTGACGAGGAAATGTTAGAAGCCATGACCGACCCGGATCATCCTCGGGAACATATAGATCCCAACTCCTTCTTGGTTCCTTTTCTTAACTTGATAGAGAGAGGTGAATTTTGTCCAACACCCAATGAAAATACTAATTCCACTTCTTCACAAGTTGGTGTTGCTGAAGCGAATCGATTGAATACCTTGCTAGTGAACATTTTCACTGGGGTCAACAAAAACATTTTTTTTGAAACGGGCTATTATCTCGATGAGATCATTCCGTATACCAATATTTTCCGTGATTTCCATAACACCTTTTCCCGACCTCACGAGGAGGATCCAGGCATTGACCCTACCTGAAGAAGTATTACGCTTAGGATGAAGTACTTTTTCTTGTAACATAGCTGTGTATTTTTGTAAAGCTAGTTTTTGTTATGCTTGTTAGGTAATCTTATGTGTGTTTCTCGTTTCGTGTACCAGATGTCAACCGAACATTTCTTAGGATTTGCTGATGGCGCCAGTCGCCACACCTGTTAGTTGGCTGTAGCAGCTTGGGTCATTTATTCACCCGCTGGCCAACTTGTCTCTTCGGGGGGGGTTTATTTGGGTCCTACCACGAATAACATGGATGAATACAGTGCAGTTATAGAACTTCTCCGAGATGCTCTCAGTCATGGAATTTCACATTTGGAGGTAAGGCTTGACTCACAATTAATTGTATTTCAGTTAACAGGTGTCTATTAGATTAGAGATCCGGGATTGCTACGTCAGTTTCTACGAGTTAGACTTTTGAAAAGACAATTCGATTCTATTATATATGAACACATTCCAAGAAGTTTAAACACATTAGCTGATTCATTAGCAAACAATGTGTTAGACTGGAATTTGCATCATACATTTTCATAAATAATATTGCACACATAAAATTAAAACATATACATATGTAAATAACCGATACTGTATATAGCCGATGCCGTATCAAAAAATATATGAGTTTTGAGTCACAAGTCTATCAAGTCAAGTCATAAAAGAACAAAAACTAGGCATAGTAGCCTCAAAAATATATACATAGAAAGTATCCCTCTCCTATGGAGAAGGAGGGACATCATCATCATCTACTGCATTGTGATAGCATAGACTATCCTAGCTATCTTCCACAGCACCCTAAGCCATGCCGAGGGCACCCCAACAACATCTTCTTGCATATCAATAGGTATCTGATCCATACGGCATGCAGGAATTTCATGAGTCAACCGACTCATTTTTCTCTCTAAGGTCCCCAACATAGCATCTACTGCAACAATATCAGCTAGCCTCCCAAAGATGGTAGAATGTCCCTCGGGATGAACAGGCCCCAGATTTGCACTTGACACTTGATTAGAACTTCAAAATTCATTTATAAAAATCAAATATTTGAAAAAGTTTGAAAAAATTAAATAATTCTCAAAAATTTAAACATACCAATATCTCCCCATGCTCCACTTGGAGGAAGCACCAGCTCTGGATCATGACGAAAATCCAATCCAGCATATGGAAACTGCTCGAAAGCGAGCACTTGCCTCTCCCACCACCCCCAGAAATCATCAGTATGATAACAGTAGTGACTTTCCCCTCCACCCTGACGGAGGAATATGTCACCCCAATGGCCTAGTCTGGGCTCACGGGGGTTAACCTGAGGTAGAGGCATCCCCAAACTGATAGCAGGCATCCTCTCAAAGAAGAAAGTACACAAAATACTACCGTACCCAAAATTCTTCATTGTACCGGATTTGCAACCTGTCAATTGAGATTTCATGATCGCCAGTAAACTAGTACACCAATCATAGACATGACTATGTAAGCATTGTACACCAATATGCATAGACTGCCTGGAAGCTAAGTGTTGTGATGCACTACCTGCCACTCGGTTGATCATGCTCACTATCACTTTCAAAGGGAGGTGGTCAATGGTTGAGATGAAAACTTGGCTTCCCGATTTCTCAGCTCCGGCAACACAATATGTATTCACGTACTCTTCCACAGATCTTACACCCACACGAGAAGACCCTTTCAGATTGATTACATCTCCTCTCTGTGAGAGACCAATAATGAAATATATGTCATCAACTGTAAGCTCCAAATTTTTCCCATGGATGACAAAAGTATTGGTATCCACATCCCAGTACTGAATGAGTCTTTGAAACAGTTTGTTTAAAGCCCTCATGTTTACGGTTCGGTAAAACTTCAATAAACTGCATCTTCAGAGAGCATGGAGAGTGGTCGGATCTTGCATGGCCAACCTATCCATGTCCTCATGCTCTCTCTCCTTCCATTGAAGAACCATCCTGCACAAAAAATTAAATTTTTTTGAGTCTCGACGCTTGTATGTAGGTTTTCATGAGTGATTGCTACTGTGTATACTACACAGTCACGTATGGGCGCTACTCTGCTTGAGCATAGTAGCTCCCATCGCATTTACACGCTACTGTTATGGTTATACAGTAGCGCCCGCGCAGCAAAGGATGTGAGCATCACGTTGCAAGCCATTTTTTGCTCAAAAAATGAAAACTAAACCATGAAATTGCAAGTAGGGTGAATTTTAACTTACTTGGTGGAGGAATAACGATATTTGGATGCTTGCTTTGATCGCTACGGAGATTCGAAATCGCAAAAGGGTGCCCCAATCTTTGCCCTACAAAACAAATTGGAAATTGATTTTTTTAAATGAAATTATATATATGAATTAGATTTTGATTTTTACCCACCATTGTTTAATTTTCCATTAGAGAGATTTTGAGGTCAAAAAATGGCCTCCTAAGAGATGTACTACAAAAATATGAGATATATTAAAATATTATGAATTGGGGATTTTGTGGGGTAGGTATATATGGCAAGTCACCTGCCACACTATTTTCTATGCACAATATAAATAACCATGGTTGAGTTGCTTTTCAAAATTCACTAGAAATAAAATTAATAAAATAAGTCTACATTGATGTGACTAAGATTCATTGTAAATTCCCAAAAATTTATTGTCCTTTAGCATTTATTTGTCTTGAACTTGCAAATGAAATTAAATAATAAAAAATAGTTTTAAGAGCTATTTTTTAATTTTATGTTGACTTTTTATATTTAGTACTTTTCTTATGAATTTAATATAATGTAATTTAATTGAGAATTTATTTACATGTAAAATGTTAATAATATTATCATAATCCACATTGCATTATTATTATTATTATTATTTATTAAATCTATTATTATTCTTTATTAGTTTGACATTATGTTATTAAATAGAATGGAGTGAATATATAATGTAAAATTAAAAACATAAAAATGATAATATATTATTTTATAAAAAAATGTGAAAGGACTTTCTTTATGAATTAAGATTACTTCACTTGAAAATGACAAAAATATTATTTTATGAGAAAGTGTGAAAAGACATTCATTATGAGTACTTTACTTTATGACTTAAAAGTACTTACACCACTACCTTGGTTAACTATGTGTTTTCATTCACCATAGAAAATTTGACAAATAAGCATTCTTAACTCATGCAATGCCACCTCACCAAGGGGGATGATGTCATCTACTAGAATGTGATTGGTTGTTTTTTATAGTACATTTTCTTTGTTTTGAGGCCATTTTTTGACCTCAAAATTTCTCTAATGCTATAGTTTCAAAATTTTCAAAAAATATCTAATTAATCACTTGAAACACACATATGGTACAATACTAATCCAACCTCAATTTTCATTTAATTTTTGTCGGATTCATCTCCTAATTTTAAAAAAATTTGATGATAGACCTTGTCAACTACTTAAATATATCAAATTCATATATCATTCGAGATTTTTTTGCCGCATTGACTAATATTTTGTTGAAGACCTAGTTTTGGCAGAGTATGAAGCTATGATCCTAGAAGCTGACCTTTAAGTCATTTTAAGCTCTTGTTTGGACTATTTAAACCTAAACAAGATTGCCAAGCAATCTTTTCCTCTTCGAGCTCGTTAAAGTAATCGAAGGCTCATCCACTCAGGTATATAATTACCCCTTTTCCGGGCCTAGGTGGATTAACTACGGAAAAGGTATACTCTAGGTATACTCCCTATGCGCTAAAATAGTTCTTCTTCCATTGTTTTATACTTTTTCGGGGGAGGAGACTAACTGCACGAAAAATGAACTTTTGGAGCCTTTCTTTAGGGTTTTCAGGCTCTCTAAACATGAAAATACCAAGCGAGCATTCACCTACTCGGGCTCGATGTGAAATCCACGAGAGTGTAAGTAGATGATTGTTTAATTTTTTCGACTCTATAAACAAGAAAACACCGCCGAGCACAGACCAATCTGGGCTCGATATAAAATCCATGGATAGGTGAAAAGAGGATTGTTTAAGTTTTTCAGACTCTATAAACAGGAAAACACCGGCGAGCATTAATCTGCTTGGGCTCGATACTAAAATCCATGAGCAGATATATGGAGTTATTGTTTAAGTTTTTCAGACTCCTTAAAATTGAAAACACCGGTGAGCAAGAACAGATCTCGGCTCGATATTAAAATCCAAAGATAAGTAATATAGAGTAATATTCTATCTCTTCTTCAAACTCTATAAATAATGAAGAAGATACTGAGTCTTCCTCCCATGGGCTCGTTAAACTTTTTACATGGTTGGATCTATTGAGTTTTCATTCTTTCTTGGACTCATTAAAACAACAAGAGGGGTATTCTTTTATCTAAAAAGAATAAGGGACGGAAAGACATATCATATCTTCATTGTCAAAGGCAGTTCAATCAGTTCTATCCTTGAACACAGCACCTACTTGAGTCTATCTTGTCGGTTGGGTTTAGTTTTTGACCTCAGGGTGAACCGTTCCTCCGAGTTATTTACTCCCCCAGTTGGTTATTCTTCCAACCATATGGAGGGTCTGATAATGTCTCTTACATTTCATACTTATTATTTACCCCATTATGTCAGAAACTACCTGAGTCACTTTGTGTTGTGCTCAATGTTCAAGGATATACCTTGTGTCGGCCATTCTGCAGTTTACCTTGACCTCATGTGTCGGCCTTCCTAGTGTTAGTCTTGTCACATATTATTCTATATCAGCTCTTACCAGTTGAGTGTTCCTCGAGTTGGACGAGGGAGGATGCCTTAAGGCCTCCCTTCCAACGAACTTCTTCCCATCGACATCAACTCATTTTACTCTGGGAATGAAGTTTAGAGTTTCGGTTAGTACCTTGGAGATTGCAGTAACCAGTGGCAATTTTCCTCGTTGTTGAATGATGAGAATACATCAATGTCTCTTCGTCGAGAGGATTCCCAAGTGTTCGACTCCAATTCCATCTATTCACACTTGGCAGATCGTACTTGGTACATTGGACCCCATCATCATTATCGGTGGAAGTCCTCGCATTTGTTAACGGTATACATCAATGACCGGTAATAAAATGATACCCCCTGTAGCTAGGGTTTTACCCCTAGCTTGTGCAAATGAGCACCTACTAAGGAGAATGGACTCCTTAATAGCAGTTCAGTAAATGTAAATAATTAAGCTAAAACAGAAATTAAATTACTTCTAAAATATGCATGAAACATAAACATCAAATTTAAATAAATGGCTTTTTTGTATTGAAATTACCTTCAATGTGAAGGTTTGATGGAGCCCTTTGTAGTGTCCAAGAGGATGCTCCAAGCTTCAATATGCTCCTTCTCCTTCTCCAATGATGGGAATGGGCCAAAAGTGGCTCTCAAGGTGAAAGTAGTTCAATGGTGAACTAGGGTTTCGAGAGAGATTTTGGCAGAGTAAGGGTGCTTGTGATTGTGGATATGGAATAAGGGATCTCCATCACCTATTTATAGTTTTTTGGTGGTAGAGTGCTGACCCATGGTTTTGGGAAACATATGGTTTTGTGCAGCTGTATAGGGTTTTTTCCTCCTTTTCCTCATTATTTTATATTTTTTATTCCCTTTTTAGGGGATTTTTGCTATTTTTGGAGGAAAAAGGGGTTTTTTAGCCTTTTTTAGGCTATTTTGAGGGTTTTGTGGCCTTTTGGAGGCATTTTAGGCCTTTTGGAGGCTTTTTAATGGGAATTTTTGGGATTTTAAGGGAAATATGGTAGGAAAATGGACAAATGAGCCATATAATGTGGTAGATGAGGTAGTGAACACTTTTTGGGTGTTAACAGATTGCCCCCTGATGTGCGAGGTCAGGAGCTCATCGTATGGCCGATGGACATCATAAGTCATGAATGGGTTTCCTGGGTGTGGAGAGGAGAGAAGAAACAAACTGAAGCCCAGAACAACGATCCCGAACAACTGCAAGAACTAAAAGTACATAACCTCAAGAATGGATGAGGAATCATCTGATCATATGGACGAGGCGGGCATTCCCATGCTCGTATCAGGAAATAACATAATAATAACAATATGGTCCAAAATATGGGGACCTGAAATATACATGACCTCAAATACTGACTGAGGAATAATCTCAATATACGGACGAGGCGGGCATACCCATGCTCGTATCAAGATACATAAACAGAACTGTGAGGCCCGAAAAAAGGAGGACCTGTAAAATACATGACCACTGTGTACATCATAAGAGTCTAGAGGGGACACAAATCTGGGACATACTGCTGAGCTGATCATGTGCGAACTGAAGAACTGGTGCACTGGAATATCAACAGTGCTGCTGACTATGGTACCAAAGGAACGGATGAGCTGCTGGATCATAGTGACTGGGGTCATACGCTCAATGGTACACTGAACTGGAACTGAAATGGGTACTCAAGGAAGCATATAGCTGGATGGCTTCCGAATACAATCGCCAACGCAGCCTGGACATACACGGGAACAGATAACTGGGCGTTCCGAAGTGACTCACCAATGTGCTAGAGTCGAGGGAAATCCGAGGTCTTCGACTAAAAACTGATGGGATATAATCCTACGCGATCCTCAACGATGCGATCAAGGTGCTGAAGTCGAGCATGTGAGGAACAACCACTCGGAGAGGCAATGATGACTCCTCTCAGAATGATCCGTAGGCACTTACCACAGATGGTGATAAGTCCAAGGCGTAGGGACCTCTGGGCCTATCCTCTGGAATAGAGGAGCTGTCGTCGACAGAGGGAGACCTGCCCCTATCAAGGCAATGATGGTTCCTTGACAGGAGCGCGAGGTACAAGACCGAAATGTGATAGTGCTGATGGCAGGACTGATAAACTGTGGGGGGACAACTGGGCAAGTAGAGTGGATAGACTCAAACTTCCTTTGTTCAGAGTATGATAATGGGAATGATCTGGCAGCATATGAAACTGACTAAGGGGAAAGGGATCATAGCTGTAATGGATCTGGGAGGATAACTGGCTGAGGGAGACTCAAGCTGGTGTAAAAAGGCAGAAGACTGTTGAATACTCTGAACAAAGGCGACCTGATTGGGGGTGCTGCCGAGATGATCGATCGTAGTGCCGGGAGGCATGGGAGGGTACTTCTTCATGGGTTAAGGAACTAGAAGAAGTTTGTGTAAAATGATACTGTCGTGTGGATTTTACGAGCCCAGGACAGTTCATGCTCGTGGTTGCTTTCAATTTTAAGGAGTCTGAAAGCGATAAGAAGACTCTGAAATGATGGAATGGTACTGTCGTGTGGATTTTACGAGCCCAGGACAGTTCATGCTCGTGGTTGCTTTCAATTTTAGAGAGTCTGAAAGCAAGTAAGAAGACTCGAGGGGGTTGATTTTTCGTAGATTTAGTCTCCAAGGCCCAAAGAAGCATAAAAGGATGCAATGAAGAACTCTTCTAGCCGGTGTGACTAGAGTATTCCTTTTTCGTAACTAGTCTACCAGGTCCGGAAAAGGGTTAAACTTATACTAGATAGATGCCCTTTTAGGTACTTTAGCGAGCATGAAAGGAAGCAAGATTGCTCGGAGATCTTTTCATTCTTTTAGGAGTCAGAAAAGAGCTTAACGGAAACTCCCTAAGTGCCTTTTTCGTAAAGGACTTGTCCGGCCCGAAAAAGGGATAAAATTATACCGAACAAAAGGAATGGCCAGGCAAGGAGGAAGTGTTCAATCAAGAATCAATAATGGTGACCAAGAGCGAGGGTAGGTGGGAACACTGATGGGCCTCCTTGCGGGGTAGATGAAATGGTGGCAAAATAACGAGACATTTGCAGTATGACAGGAGTGAATGGCTCATGTAAAAAAGTAGAACAATCCGATAGCGGCCAATGTGGCGTGCAAACCGAGGCAACAAGGTGTCGGGGACACAATGTTAAAATTGTACCAAGTGAGAGCGAGAAATGATCTCAAGCATCATCACGAGCTCGGAAAAATGAATCCGGCGATATAAAGGGTGTCAAAAATGGGTAACGGCCGATGTGGCACGCACACCGAGGTGACGAGGGCATTGTGGAAAAAATACCCTAAAAATCTGGGGGTGAGAGCGAGAAATGATCTCAAGCATCATCACCAGCTCGGAAAAATGAATCCGATGATATAAAACATGTGAAAAATGGAGAACGGTCGATGTGGCACGCAAACCGAGGCGACAAGGTGTCAGGGCACAATGGTGATATTGGTCCTGGTGAGAGCGAGAAATGATCTCAAGCATCATCACGGGCACGGAAAAATGAATCCGGTAGTGCAAATGGTGCGAACAATGGAGGTCATAAAGACTCCGAAATGGTCAAAGGAAAGAACTATGCATATCAAATCAAATCTACAAGTGATATGTGACCTCAAAAATGGTTGAGATCACAAGTGTGAAAAAGTGAGCAGGGTTAATGACTTGCCCCCATGCTATGTGCATGGGGTTTGTGATTATGGATCACATATGTGTGGGTTTGAACAATGGGTTCATCGACGTGCTGAGATAGATGTGATGGGGAAGGTTCAAAATGATTGGTCATGCCCCCTATCCCAGGGTCGAGGGAATCTATTATGCCCCTTGACTCAGAGGTGTCAAGGTGGTGCTCTATGATGGCGGGGTCAAGACCGGGCACTTCGGTATAGGACCAGGAAAAGATATCACGAAACTCTCTGAAGAGGTTAGTGTATTCCTCAATCTCTTGTTTACTGCAGAATGCTCCTAAAGTGATGAGTTCAGGGGCACGTCCTGGGGCAGCGATATCAACTTGGATGACAGGTGAGATGTTGGCCATGTTACCTTCCTCGAAGGCATCAGGAGCAGGAATAGGGTCCTTAAACCAGTCGACCTTGGTGGGGAGGAAGTCTTTGGATTAAACCGCGTATTGGGTAGCGGAGCTAGAGGAAGACACTTCTGGGATGAAGTAGGAACGATGATGCATATCATCCCAGGGATAATCCGGGGCAGTAAGGGCCTCAAGAATCTCCTCATCGGTACGGAAAGTTTGCGTCGTCAAATCGGTTGACGAGGGGGGAGTGGTGGAAGAGATCATATAGATGGTATTAATTTCTCCAGAAGGTGAAGAGTCTGGGGGGTAGATCTCCTCAATGGTAGGTGGTGCCGTCTCAAGATCCAGATTGTTCATCTCATAGAGAGCTGCTCTGTAATCCGGGAGATCGGGACAATAATGTGAATAATGCCCGTAAATACTGCATATGGCGCAGGAGTGGTTGGTACGTAGGGACTTATCTTTAGGCTTGGGAGTGGGGTTGAGTTCGACAGTTGGGATGTTAGGGTCATCGTCGAGCATCTGCATGTGCTTCTGCAATGCTGGTAACTGTGGGCATTGGTGGGTCGCATGGCCTAACTCGTCGCACAGCGAGCATTTGGGAGGAGCACGAAATACTGGAGGGTTTTTTACTGTCTTGGGAGGTGGGACAGCAGTGTAAGGTTGTGGACCTCTGCCCCCAGTGGGTCTGGGAGGAGGGGTGGGAGTCGTGGAGGACGAAGGGGTAGAGACACCGGGGGGTGGCTGAGTGGTAGTAGCCATGGGTTGCACCGGTTGGAGGACGACATCGGGTGTCGACGGGCGAACGAGAGGCGAAAGGTACCAGACGGGTAATCCCAAGGTTAACCCCGGGAGGCTAAGGGTAGCCATAACCGGGGCGCTGACTACTCCCGATGGAGGGACTAGAAAGGGGATGGTATGGATCGGTGTAACACCAATGTGGCTAGGTACCAATTGTGGTTTAGGCAACAAGGGTGGTTGATTGCTAGGTGGTTGGCTGTCGTGGGACAAAGTACATAAGTCAGACACGTCGGTGGGAGAAGACGGAGGAGGAATAGATTGAAAGGTGGAGGTCATCGGCGCGTCTGAGTAGACTCCAGGCCCCGTAGAGGAAACAAACGAGGTGGTGGCACGAGACACAGGTTGTTCAACCATGGGGAGAACATTTTCAGGTGCCGCAGGAGCACTGGGATCATAGTAGGTGAGCTGGTCAACCTTAACCACGCGTCCCTCATGGGGGAACATCATGGTGCGAAAGACGGAAGAGGCAACCGCCCACATGGCATACATGTAGCTGCGGCCAAGTAAAAGGTTATAATCCAGTTGGGCATTGATTACCTCAATGTCAATGAGTACAGTTTTGCCGCCTAACTGGACGGGGACATTGGCTAGGAGGCCTTGGGGCTGAGCCGAACGACCGTCGTAGGCGCGTAATGGAGTGGTGGACTGCTGGAGAGGAGGGGATCCCAGCTTCTGCCATACGAACGTAGACATAATGCATGTGGAAGCACCCTCATCGATGATGCACCGATGGATGACAAGATTCCTAACGGAGACAGTAACTTGGAATGCTAAGCTGGAAGGTAGGCGTGGTTCAGACTGGTCTAAATCAAATGCCATCAAATTCGAATCATTTGGGTCAATCCCCCCAATGGCGGAAAGTAAAGTATTGCGCTGGGAAGGGCATTTCTTCAAGACTTCTAACGCAGACATGGCTGCGGGAGATTGGGCTAGGTCGTCTACAATGTTGTAGTTTGACGCAGCGCGCGCATTGGGATTATTGTTGATACGGCGAAGTGGGAAACGAGGGGCTTTTGCAGCGCCATCTATGGGAGGCGGAGGTATACGTAACGCCTGATCGGTGGGATGAGCGTTAGTGGGTTTATCCGTGGGAGGGGCTGCAGAGGTGGAGCCATATTGGTTCCGACGGGTCTAGAGGTTGACGTCAGCAGATGACATCATCAACAAGTGGTGGGTTCCTGAGTCAAACATGGGTTGATCAGGAGCAGCGTACGTGATTTGCTGTTGTTGGGGCGCGTTGGCTTGAGGGGGAGCCAACGGCTGAGTGTTCACGATGCCATGGGTTGGTAAGGGGTTTTGCAGCACCAAAGGGGGTTGTTGAGCTTGGGGGGGTTGGGCGGTGCTTGGGGAGCTGCATGCCCTTGGCGATGGGCCTCGTCAACCCATAGTTTCCGAGCTTGCTCTAAGTGTGGGCAAGCATGCGTGTAATGGCCATAAACCCCGCAAATAGAACAAGGATGGTTTGTTCGCAAATTGGGGTTTTTAGCCTGCTTGGGTGGGCGATCAGGGTTTTGATTAGCGGGGGCCGCGTTGTTGTTGTCGGGGGGATTAGTCGGTTGACCAGCTTGGTCTGTAGGTTGGTTGTTCCCACGATTACGGCCCTTGCCGCGGTTCTGTTGGCCCTGGTTGCGTTGGTTGTTCTGGTTTTGCTGCGGGTTTTGTTGGGCGTAAACTTGCCCTTGGGCAGCAGGTGGATTTTGAGGTTGCGCAGGTGCTGGAGCAGGCTGCGGTGGATGATATGCAGGTTGAGGCTGAGCAGGTGCAGCAACCTGAGGGGGTTGCTGATATGGCTGCGGAGCGGGTTGTGGGTGTGCCACAGGGGCTGCCTGTGGCGGATAATAAGCGGGTTGGGCTTGTGAAGGCGCAGGAGCTGGGGCAGCCTGCTGATGGTAGTAAGGCTGAGGTGCGACTGGGGGAGCATAAGCAGGAGTCGCATAACCGAAGCACTGAGGTGGACATGAGGGTCCATGGTGATGTGTCATGGGAGCATACGAGTTGGTTGCTCCAGACTGTGAGGTAGCCCGCGAAAGGTCGGGGCCAGAGGTAGGACGTGCTATAGAAAATGGTTGGGGATGGGAAGAAACACGATCGATGATACCGTCTGCAGCGTGGGATGCCCCCGGTGCATCATGCTGGGAGGACTCACCGCGAGGGGCGTCAGGTATAATGGTATAAAGGTAACCCGACTGGGCGTAAATGAGGTCAAACTGTTGGGCCTTAAGGATGGCCTCTTCTTCAGACTGGGGTCTTTCTGAAGCTACATCCTTAGCGATAACAGGAAGAAGGGACTTGAGGAACCAATCTAGGAAGATACGGTCGTCTAGTTTGATCTTGCATAAGCTACGGCGTCGATGCCACTCATGGATGTGGTCTGTGATATGGGTAGCCGTGTTTTGTCTACAAGATAGAAGGATCTCAACGCCTGCGTCATAGCGGACAGGCAACTGGAAGAACTGCAGGAATGTCGAGGCAAGGGAGGCAAAGGTGGCGTGGGTCCCATGAGGTTGCTCGATATACCACTTGGCTGCAGAGCCAGTGAAGCTGCGCTGTAAGAGACGGAGGCGAACAGAGTCATCCACTATGGAGTTAGAGGAACACCATAGGTGGAAAGACATGATATGGTTTTGTGGGTCCTCACCGGCCTTACCCTCGAACTTAGGGATGTCCGAGGGAAGCTTGGTAGGCATATGAGGCCATGCAGGGTCGTGTCGAATAGGGTTGTTGGTCAATCTGACCAGGTCAGGTAGGTTGAGGCTAGCCATGAATGGAAAACTGGAAGAAGGATGTGACACAGTAGTGGGTTGGACCAAGTTGGGGCCAGTGCCCCCAAGTGGAGGGACAAGATTTGGGGTGGTGCCCCCAAGTGGGGGAACTGAGGTAGTGGAGGATGGTCCAGCACCACCATAGGTAGTGTGAGCCACTGATGTAGTGGGGATAGGTATTCCCGTTGAAGGGAATAGGTACCGTGAGGGGTACGGTAGATGAGGGTCCCATGGAGGGCATACCCAAAATAGGTGTAGTAACTGGTGTAGTGGTGGATGTGCCACCAATGGTCCCTATAACAAACGGAGTGGAAGTCGTGCCAGCCATGGGGCTAGTAGGGGCCGTGTAAATAGGGTTCTCAGACTCTTCGTCAGAATCGGAGGTAAAGTAAGGGGCGTCACTATGTGGTGACGGAGTCCTACGTCCCTGACGAGTGGAGTCAAGTGACAAGGCTCTAGATCTGTGATGAGTGGTATCAACGGATAATGATCGGAATCTATGACGTGTGGTGTCAAGAGAACCGTGCTGTGGGGGCTCGCCCCTGAGGCGCCGAGAATGTCTCGGGGACTCAATGGTGACAGATGGTGTCTAATCTCTGTGGGTTGAGGTGAGTCTAAAAACAGCTCAAAAACCCTAATGCAACCGAGTGTGCAGAAGGAGAGCTAAAAAACAAGGCACTCAGGCCAACAACCAACTCAAAACACCCACTGCAACAGCTGTGCTACAATAGGTGGAGTAACAACAAAGATGGTCAGAATACCAACAAGCAGCAGGTTTCCTAAAAAGAAAAAATGGTGGACTCACTAGACCAAAGGGAGGTAAAGGAGCATGTAAACACCTAACTAAAAGTATTCTGACTCAACTAAACATATCCTCTGCAAGGTGATGAAATCCAAGTCAGACAATATGAGTAGGAAAGCCAAGTGGCTATGATATCCCCCTACCGGGAGGGATACCGGGTAGTCAATCCTAGAAGAATGGCAACTAAGATACCCCGTTCATGACACGTCCAAAAAGGTGAATCTTCCGTTTAGTTCATTGACCGCAATACCCCTATACAGGGATATCCCGCGAACCGCGAAAGGTAGCCCTTCGGTTACTGAATGGAGTGCGGTATTCCACTCAGGCCTCCGGAACCAGTCTCCCGACTTCAACCCTCCTAAGGGAGAGGCCCTCTGACAAACTGGTCATGACCGTGCCAAACAGTACTAGGGGATTTTGGTTCCCTATTTGGACAACAACTATGTCTCAAGTGAAAGTGACCGAGGGGTGTTATTGGAAGCCTATCCCCCCGACCCTACCTAACTACAATGATTCTTTTGTGTTCCCCAAGTGGGGTTAGAATGTTGGTTCAATTAGGTACTTTTTAAGGCTCACTTGATTTATGTGACAGAGTGTGTGCGCGTGAGGTGATGAACCCAAAAAATAGAAGTGCCACAAGGGGGGCAACTTCCAACTATCAATAATGCTGAAATTGAAAGTTTAACTTGCAAAATTTTCTGAATTTAAAAATACTGAAATTTTAAAAGAATTCTGTAAAGGGAACAGAAATTATGTTGCAGAAAGGCTGTAAGGAAGTGAGGCTGCAGGTAGGACAGAGGGCTGTTCAGATGCAGAAAATATTGCAGCAAAAGGGGCTGGGCTCAAAATAGGAAAACTGCAGAAATCAGACCGCGGGTCTGTGGCGAAACAGAACAGGAAGACCGCGGGTTTGGGGGAAACAGTGGCGATCAGGTCGCATCTTTCGGACCAACAGCGGCGGTCGGGACGCGGGAAATAGGGAAAAGGACGCAGTCGGGACGCGGAAAAAAGGCCGACAGGCACAGTCGGATCGCGGCAAACAGGCTGATTAGCCGCCGTCGGATCGCAGGTAACAGACTTGAATCCGCGACAGAGCGTCGGAAATAGTCTGAGAGCCGCGGTCGGGTCGCAGGTAAAGGCCTGAAAGGCGCGGTCGGGACGCGACTGCAGAGGGAAAATACGCGGTATGCGGCGGCCGAAAGGGACAGCCGAAAGGAAAAAATTTTAAAAACGGAAACCAGAAATTCGAAATCTAGGGGAGTCGCCAAAACTGTAGCTAGGGTTTTACCCCTAGCTTGTGCAAATGAGCACCTACTAAGGAGAATGGACTCCTTAGTAGCAGTTCAGTAAATGTAAATAATTAAGCTAAAACAGAAATTAAATTACTTCTAAAATATGCATGAAACATAAACATCAAATTTAAATAAATGGCTTTTTTGTATTGAAATTACCTTCAATGTGAAGGTTTGATGGAGCCCTTTGTAGTGTCCAAGAGGATGCTCCAAGCTTCAATATGCTCCTTCTCCTTCTCCAATGATGGGAATGGGCCAAAAGTGGCTCTCAAGGTGAAAGTAGTTCAATGGTGAACTAGGGTTTCGAGAGAGATTTTGGCAGAGTAAGGGTGCTTGTGATTGTGGATATGGAATAAGGGATCTCCATCACCTATTTATAGTTTTTTGGTGGTGGAGTGCTGACCCATGGTTTTGGGAAACACATGGTTTTGTGCAGCTGTATAGGGTTTTTTCCTCCTTTTCCTCATTATTTTATATTTTTTATTCCCTTTTTAGGGGATTTTTGCTATTTTTGGAGGAAAAAGGGGTTTTTTTAGCCTTTTTTAGGCTATTTTGAGGGTTTTGTGGCCTTTTGGAGGCATTTTAGGCCTTTTGGAGGCTTTTTAAAGGGATTTTTTGGGATTTTAAGGGAAATATGGTAGGAAAATGGACAAATGAGCCATATAATGTGGTAGATGAGGTAGTGAACACTTTTTGGGTGTTAACACCCCCCATGTTCGATTGTCAACTCATCTATTCACATGGTTAGGGTTTGTACCTAGAGTTATTTTGGATGAAGACCTTGGGTTTTTGGATGACATTACCTGTTTATGTTATTACCCAAGTTGTGCAACACTGAGCCTCACTTATATTCAGCTCTCCATGAGACATAGATCCAGTTTGTTGTTATGGCTATGATCTCTCAGTTTGACATGGATCCATGCTTGTATTCCAAGTGGCCATGATTTATATGCATCTCCTTGTTATGTATTGGAGATCATGTTGTATCACACTGCACATCTATATGGTGTCAAAGTTGTAATTGCTCGCCGAATTGATCTTTGCTACAGGTGTTCTTGCGACTTGTTTTCTGCGGTTCTTTGTTCCTCCTCTCGCTTTGGATTATAATGTATTTCGGCCATCATTTCCCTCTGACCTCACACATTAGGAGGCATCTATTATAGGTTAAACTTGCACCTCTCCATCCGTGATCACCTTGAGTTGTTGATCACACAAAAGGACAACTTGGATGGAGGAGCATGTTGACCTTAGATGACACTTTGACTTACTCCATTTCCTAATTTTACTAGAAAAAACCCTAAACATATCATTCTGAGATATGAGCATTACTCTACCTAGAGAGACTAGCGCCCATACGCTACTCCAGTGTATAAAAGTAGCGCTCAAATCCTTATGAGCGTTACTCCTTCTCAGCATAGTAGCGCTCACCATTTAAAAATCGATGAGCACTAGTTGGTAAGCACTAAAGTAACGCCCTATACGCTACTTCACTGAACAATAGTCGCGTACATATCAAAAAATGATTAAAAAATAATTAATTTTCACGAGGAGGATTAGTTGCTGGTAGTTTCCCAACTTCCCCAACTTCCTCCATAACCATACATCGACCTGAACTACTTCTCTAATCCTATAAATACAAGGAAGACTAAAGAGAAAGGTTAGATGGATTAATGGAGAAACTTTGAGACATAGAGATCTAAAGAAGAAGCTTGCATTGGAGGAGTTGATGCTGAAGATATCCAAGCCAGAGAAGAGCAAGAGCCCAGAATCAAGTTGCAGGAGCCTGTTCTAAAGTCAGGTATACGTGTACATCAATTTACTTTTGACAATAAAGGTTGAAGTGTCTTTCTTGTTCCAACTTAAATGTGTTCTGAAATGACATCTTAATTTGGATTTGTTTTGGTCAATATAAAATGCTTAACATTGTTTTTGTTTCTTTTAAACATTATATATTGTCCAAGATGCTTTGAGAAAGGTATTGTTATTGCAGGTTTATTGAAAGGAAGGTGGATTTGAAGGTTGAGCACAAGATCAAGTAAAGGCTAGGGTCGAACTTCGATTGAAAGGTGTGTTCTCAAGATCCATAACTTATTTCTTTTCATAAATATCTGTGTAATATCATCAATACACTTACCTGTCACCCCACTCCAGTTGATAGCATTAGTTTCCTTGCTATAGGGTAGATTTGCCCACCAACAATTATGTTGATTTTCAACTTTTTCCCAAACATTGGCTTATGAAGGCTTATGGGATGCCCTCGTTCAAAATTAGTGGAGTGTAGTTATATTTATGATGTCCATTAAAGGTGTGAATCTCATAAATGTGTTTAGAGTCCACTAATATGTGTCCCAAATAATATCTAATATAAAATTGGAATCTGGTAAAGAAACTAGGAACACTAGTTCAATTTTGGCCATAGTGAACACGAGGTTTCCAACTCTTCCCAAAAACTACCAGAGCAACTCCAATTATCCAAATATAAATTTAATGGACTCAAATATACTGAAATGAAAGTATATGACCCACTTATAGAGTCCAGAGAACTTCCAAAGAAGTATGAATGACACCCTCTCAAGACTAGGTAGAAACTAGCTCGATTTCCCCCAGATTGGAATACTAGTTTTTCAACTTGACCCAAACACTTCCCAATCCACCCAATTCTTCCCAAAAAGATCCTATTCGACCATGAAACTCTAAAATCAACATAATAAAATTAATAACATACTTGAGGGAGCTGATATGAAAATTTAATGCACATTATCTTAAGATTGCTTAACCATACTAGCATATTTGGACATAAATCACCCATAAGCTTGAACATTGAACACCATATGATGAAAATATATGTAAATATTTATTATGAATGTATGATACAGTAAATATACTGATCACAACAATATATATGTCTCTTACAAAATCTCTAAATATAATAAATATAGCGATAGAAAAGTAGTGGTGCGCCCCTCCACCAGAAGAGATGTTGAATATAGTAGATTTAGTAAAATGTTGATATATTGGGCATATGGAAAAAAAATTAGGTGAATAAAAAAGTGTTTCCCACCATAAATGATGCTTTGAATGAAACATAATAGGTCTCGTAGCCCTGAAATTATCATAAGTATTGAAACCAGAACCTCCATTTAAGCCCACCAACACCGATCCAAGCTCTATATCAATAGAAAGAAACTCAAATGATAGGAATTCGAAACCACTAATGTATATGAACATATAACATGAGATATATCTCTCTAGATAAATCTTAAATTGATTTCTACCCTCAACAATCAGCTGCAATGAAGCACAATGAAAAGATATGGATGCTCTCATCCTCTCTACTAGCTTGGGTGGAATCTTTCACCACCGAAAGTATATCAATGGAAAATTTAAGCTCTCCAAGAGTGAAAAACAACAATAATGATCCAAGAGCTCTTTCACTTTTGTCTTCTTCCCTTTTATAAATCTTCACGGAGCATTTTACCCTCATTCTAGAATTCTCTCACAAATATTTAATAAAATATTAATAAATGTTATTTTTATGATAGAATGACACATTGGGACCCATTTAATTCCTCTCTAATGTTATTTTTCCAAACAATAACTCTAGATACCTTGGAAATTTGAATTTGATAGGCTTAGCTTGATTTTGGGGAAGTTACATTAGCATGTGGGCCCACCCTTCACCTCTAGTACCCTCCTTGGCTAAATTTAGGACCTGCAACATGTCAGAGTTTGTCATAAGTTGGCATAGGACCTGATTCTTGTCATAACTTGTCATATACATCATATATTGTCATAGAATCTGTCATTGACTAAAAATAGCCTTGTGATTCTTCACCTTCCCCATGGGAGTTACTTATCCTTCCAAATTCGAATTTGAGAAATGTGCCATGTGTGAAGGAAGAATATTTCCTCATGTGGACCCCACATATCCACTTTTGCACCCCAAAGTCCAACTAGGACCCCATGCCACTTCATTTTGGAGCAACTAATGATTCTTCCGTAATTTATTGGCCTATTTTCCACCATCAATTTTGAATTTTGAATTTCCATGAGAAACTATAGGCCTTGGGTTTAAATATCAATATTTTAATTTTCCCACATAACCCTTAGGAATTGGATAGTCCAACTTAATTATTTATCTGAAAATTATCTAATTGGGAACATTACCCTCCTTTGCACTGAAGATTGCTTGTCCTCAAGCAATTTAAAACATGGATGTTGAAGAAACTGCTTTCCTTCCAAAACTTTGAGTAGTGGCACTCATGTAATCCAATTGTTTGTTTCCAAACATAAAGAGATGTGGATTTTATTTTTCATATTAATATCTCCCATGACATCACCACCAAACATCAAAAGATTAATTAAATCCATCAAAACAAAATTTGTTCAATTAATCTTTACCTCTTTCATATTTTGGAAACCCTTTCTGAACTTTCAACCCTTTTGATCACTGTATAATTCTTTGAATTTTCAACTTAGTTTCCAAACTTTGAGTCTTCCAAGTTCCAAGATCATTTCAGAGAGGAACGACCATGCTTGCTGATGCACTACTCTGATTACAATCACCTTCTCAAGTGGTTCTCATTATCCCATTCCACTTGCTGCCCCCAAAAATTGAAACCAATGAGACCAACAATTATCCCAGGGTCCCAAATGACCATGATACATGCATGGTATGAAATTTATACTATGAAATGAATGAACACAAAGCATGTGAAAACTAAATCCATCTCTCAAAAGGTCTCCCACATAGGAAACTGGAACGCTGCTCTATAAAGATGAACTCAAACAACTAAAGGTTGGTTTTCTCTCTCAAACCAACAATTGAACTTCTACTCCAAGTGAGCTAAAACCAAGCAATACTAGGATCCCATTGCTTGTATTGCATCCATCCAAACATCACGATTTCAAAATATAGATCATCAAAGTACATAACAACATCATATAAATTTACATCAATAAGGTACCTCATCAAAGAATCATGAAAGTGCATATACATCCAAGTAAGTAGATCATCGTGTGCCAAGTGCATACAATCATCAAGTGACCAATAAAATATGCTCCAATGACATAGATGAGCATTCCATGTCCTATAATGCTGATCCAAAAGGATGTAAGATGCATCAAAATGATCAGCCAATACACCCATGAATGTGAGAGTCATAAAAAATAACAAAGGATGTGGCTTCTAATAAGAATGTGCCCCAATCATAAATCTCTTCACCCCAAGTATTGGATGAAGTTTCTCCAACATCAAATTAACTAAGGATGGAGCAAGAAAAGTCAAGAGACTTCAAGTGACTCAAGTGGACATCATAGGTGCATCCATGTAGATGTGTATCATCATAAGGTAACAAAGGATGCTGCTGAAAATCTAAAGAAGAAGGTGCTTTAGTCATGTCATCATCAAAATGAGAGATAGGAGTTTCATACTCCTCATGGGGCACCATTAGAAACAACCCTTTCTACCATACTTCATTAGGATGAATGATGCAAAATATGGAATTCTAGGATGTAGGAGAATGAACCAACTCACCCAAATGATAAGAAAGTGCAGAAGTTTATTCATATGAAAAATCCATAGGGGTAGGATCATGCACCTCCCTAAAAAGTGTGAAACGTTTCTCATAGGTTGGATCCAAGGTAGAGGAACCATGCACTTCTTTATTAAGTTCATAACCATCATCAAGAGGAAACTTAGGCTCCTCTTCCACCACATCAAGTTCTTGGATCTTATTCAAACACATCAAGCACATGCAAATTTCCATGTTTCTCATGATCCACCATGTCATGAGAATCCTCCAAGCAATCTACCATATGACAATTTGAAACATAGGAGGAAGAACAAGTATCTTGCAACCTCTCAAGAAGTTGCTCATTTTAAATTTTGAGCTTATGAATATCCTCATTATTCTTCAAGTGTACCTAATGTAACCATTCATTGAGATCAACCAAATTGTTTCTATCAAAAATGAAAGACATGAAAATACCTTTGATGTTGCACATTGGTCTTTGAATCTTGTCCATGTCTTCAAGGAATAACGGCTCCTCCAATGAAGTATCTCTCCAACAAGAATTTAACACCAATTCTTGAGTGTCATGGAGAGTCTTCGAGGCCTCTTAAATATTATTTTCATCCATCTTCAAGGTCCCTTCAAGAAAATGAGGTTCTTGCAAATGAATGTCCTCTTCTTCTTCCTTCTTGCTTGGACCAACTTCATGAAACTGAAGTGGTGATGGGGAAGTTGATCTTAGGTATTCTTCAACCGCTACAATGTCTCCATATCGATGGTGAATCGAACTTTTTCTTGGAGCAGCACCTTCAAAATTTATCTCTATGTCACCAACATAGGGGTGCGAGCACCCATATGTAGGTACTCCTTCACAATTCAAGCATCCATCAGTAGATGCTCTTTGATCCATGTTGAAAGTAGAATGTGTCTCGGAATGATCTTCAGTAGTTTCAATGGAATCTTCTTCATTCTCAGGTGATGTTTCTTCATCTTTTTCAAAGTCACTTGGGAGTGAATTTCGATCTGCTTCATGTGATGCTTCTTCTACTTGACCACCTACAAAACTAGGGGGCTCATGGGTCTCCTCCTTTTCACTCAAACATATATGATCTGCACTCCAAGGTATTTTGAAAGAAGGGCATAGAAATGTCTTCAGAAACTACACATATTCATTCTTGGGCCCATAAAAAACCACCCAATCAACAAAGTCTTCAAAAAGAATGGCCTTCCTTGTCTTTCCCATCAAACCAAGATATGCCTGATATTGTTCAGGAAAAGTTTTACATGTTGCTCCCAATATTTCTAATTCATTCATAGGATTAGCCTTTGGCGGTATGGCACATTTATCTTCATCATACACAAGGTCATAAGAATAACCCTCACTCCTTATGAAATTGTAAAAAGAGTTGCATGATGGCACCTCTTCCTCATACCATTAACATTCTTCTTCATATTGCTCACAATCATCTTCATATTGCTCATAAGAATTGTACTCATAACAGACATCTTAATGGTAAGACATGGCTGCAACTTCTTCTTCAATGGATGATATTAATGCACAGGTTCAAGGGCCATGCTATGATACCACTATAATATTCCCAAACAGAAATTAAGAATATTATCTCCAAGGTTCCAACTTTAATTATGTTGATTTTCAACTTTTTCCAAAATAGTGGCTTGTGAAGGCTTATGGGAAGCCCTCGTTCAACAATAGTGGAGTGTATGTATATTTATTATGTACATTAAAGGTGTGAATATCATCAAATTTTTTAGAGTCCACATATACGTGTCTCAAATAAAATATAATATAAAATTGGAAGTTGATAAAGAAACTAGGAACACTAGTTCAATTTTGGCCACACTGAACACGAGGTTTCCAACTCTTCCCAAACACTACCAGAGAAACTCCAATTATCCAAATATAAATTTAATGGAATCAAATATACTAAAATGAAAATATATGACCCACTTATAGACTCCAGAGAAATTCCAAATAAGTATGAAAGACACCTTCTCAAGACTAGTGAGAAACTAGCTCGATTTCCCCCACATTGGAATACTAGTTTTTCAACTTGTCCCAAACACTTCCCAATCAACCCAATTCTTCCCAAACAGATCCAATTAGACCATGACACTCCTGAATCAACAAAATAAACATAATAACATAATTTATGGAGCTGATATGAAAATTGAATGCACATTGTCTTAAGATTGCTTAACCATGCTAGCATATTTGGACATAAATCACCCATAAGCTTGAACATTGAACACCATATGATGAAAATATCTGTAAATATTTATTATGAGTGTATGGATAAAGTAAATATACTGATTACAACAATTTATGTCTCTTACAAAATCTCTAAATCCAATAAATATAGAGATCGCAAAGTACTGGTGCGCTCCTCCACTAGAAGAGATGTTGAATAGAGTAGATTTAGGAAAATGATGATATATTGGGAATACAGAAACCTTTTTGAGTGAAAAAAAAAGTGGTTCCCACTGTAAATGATTCTCTAAATGCACTGGATTATGTATTACAGCTGATAAATGCTCAAAAGTATCGAAACCCTAACCTCCAATTTGGCCCTACAACACTAGTCCAAACTCTAAATCAAAAGAAAGAAAATCCAAATTATAGGAATTCAAACCCACTATTGTATATCAACATATAACCTGAGATCAATCTATGTAGATAAATATGAAAGTGATTTCTCCCCTCAATAATCATCTGCAATGAAGCACAATAAAACGATCTAGATGATCTCCTCCTGTCTACTTGCTTGGGTGGAATCTTTCATCACCGAAACTAGATCAATGGAAGGGAAGGTAAACACCCACTGTGCAATGGAAAAGTTAAGTTCTCCAATATTGAAAAACTACAACAATTGTTGGGTGTCTCTACTATCTGAAGGAATCACCAAATATTTAATTATCAACCAGGGTTGGTAATATTAGAGCTGTGGCATAGTATATGCTGAGGTAGAATGGGACCTAAGATTTCACTTGTCAGATCTTAAAAATGTTTAATAAAGAAAAGATCAAAATATCTTTCAAAATGAAAAGCTGAGTCAAACTTCAGAAAGACAACAAAGGAACTAATTAAACCTAGCTAAACTGACAGATCAGAATAGTATCAAGCTATACTACTCTACCCTATGATTAAATAATGGGAAAAGAACAAATACTGATAAAAAAGAAAACTACTTCTTATGAAAATGGAAACTACTTGACTTAAAACAAAAACTACAAATTACTTAGTGAATTCAACAACTATTCATGCATTCAATTAATACTTCAAGACTACACTAAAGTATCTAATTCCATTCTCCTTGATGTTGTACGTCAAATGTGATAGGAACTGGGGTGAATGTTTTGTAATGACTTTCGAATGTAACAACAACAAAAAAATGGAAGTAAATCTAACCTAATTTCTACAAAGAGATGTAAACTACAAAGAGACCAATTACACTTTAAACATTATGATCTATCTTCTATCCATAAGCAAAATGATATGAAACTAATGAAATCTAGAAGCAAGTAGAAAACTTAATAAAGATATTTACTTGAACTGAATTTGATTTGGAAGCAAGTAGAAAACTTGATAAAGGTATTTATTTCTGAACCAAACTCTATTTCTTGAACATCTTCATTATCTGTGTGAATGGGAAATTGATCCTATGCTTAACGAAGAAACTATCAAAACTATCAAAATTATTAACTCTAATCCGAAATAAATCTTAAGAACATATAATAAACTACACTAAGAATGAAACTAATAGATTCTAGAATAGTAACCTATTGGAAAATCAAGCATGAAAGACATAACTTGGAAAACAGTTAAAGCAAAGTTAAGGAAGATGAAATGGAAACTAAGAACGATGATGAAACTTAATTAAAACTCTATGCAGTGGGAAACAAGATCTTAATTACATCTAAGACTGCTAATTAAAAGCAAGAAATATTACAGTAAAAAAACTAAGAAACTGGATTCTAAATAAGCATAAAAACAATGCAGAAAGTATTGAGGTTCGAATGACGATCCAAATGATTGTCCGAATGACAGTCCGGATGGAGGAAAATGATTTAAACTAAGGAAGGAAGTAGTTTGTATGATCTTAACTACTAGCTGGCTTATGCATATGATCCTACAGTGCAAGGAACACAATAGATCGACTAATTAGAAGCTAAGGTAACAAGAAACCATTTACACTAATCATTATCTAAAGGAAATGAACTATTTCTATTGCATGCTAAATCAAAGCTGAGATGTAAATAGAACTAACCTACAACTACAGAAAAACTATCAGAACTAATTCTAACTATGAATGAACTTGGAATGTTACACTAACTAAACTCTAAGTATTTATAAATACATGACTAAAAGAAAACTAAGCAAACTAAACAAATTAAGCAACCTACGCAAACTAAATTTAAGTGAACTAAGCAAACTAAATTTAAGCAAACTAAGCGTGACCGGTCACTAATTACATTCTGGGAATATCACTAATATGAACAACAAATTAGACATACATATCATAAAACATAGGTATCATTTACATAAGCAGCAAAACAACATTTATTACAATACAAGGATATCATTTACAAAAAAAACACATAAATTGAACAAATAACACAACTTATCTGCAGAAGAAAAAGACAACTTATGTACACGGACGGAAGACCACTGGTTGTTGAGGGGCCCTTCTCAGCAATCAGAGGATGCACCTTAATCAATCAATCACCACGCACGCTACTAAGATTTCATAAAACTAGAATAGAGGTATAGTAAATTAAAACAGAGTTACAACGTTTTTGTGTCTACTTGCAGCTGAAAAGACTAGACTTAAAAGACTAAAGACTAACTCGTCTCAGTCACGAAGACGTCTATATATACAGATTTAAAATTGGGGGAGCAATTCAACCCTTTAGTGGTCGAATTCTCTAATAATAGGAAGACTTAATGCTAGAAAACGACCCTGCTTAACAACTCACAACAACACATGGCCAAGGAACGGCCCCATAACAGTTTACGATGGTGCACAGAGCATCTACCAGGTCCCATGGCATTGGTTTCCTTCACGCGGTCATTAATACATTGATCCTCCTTGACGTGGGCAGAGAGAGATGTGCTTTCAAGCTGAGCGTGCAGGAGAGGGAATCTTCTAGAACACCAGCTCACACACCATAAAGGCCACATTCTAAATAGAACCCATGTAACGGTTTGCTTTCTAATGGCCCGATAATATCTCAACTAACGATCTCAAGGGTTGAATGTGGGTCTAAACGATGGACTAAATGTGGCTGATCATTTGCAACATGAATACGCATCTGAATGGAGGTTCGTTTGAGAGCCATAACCTATGGAATGAAATATATTTTTCAAGCAAGCCAAGAAATATCAAATAAACATCAATAAATCATAATATGATGATTTTTACCCAAAATTCATGTGATATGTAAATATATGCATACCTGATCTCTTTGACGATATGAATGGCGGAAAGAATAACTTATTATATCAAAAATAGTGAAAATGATGCCAATAAGAGTGTGTTTGATGATCAAAAGTGGTGACAAAATGGAGACCATCAGCAATGATCCAAAATCTATTTCACGTGTGTCCTCATCCCTTTTATAAATCTTCATGGAGCATTTTCCCCTTATTCTAGAATTCTCTCACAAATATTTAATAAAATATTAATAAATGTTATTTTTATGAGACAATTACACATTGGGAACCATTTAATTCCTCTCTATTGTTATTTGGCCAAAAAATAACTCCATCTACCTTGGAAATTTGAATTTGAGAGGCTTACCTTGATTACGGGAAGTTACATTAGCATGTGGGCCCACCCTTCTCCTATAGTGCAATCCTTGGCTAAATTTAGGACCTACAACATGTCATAGGTTGTCATAAGTTGTCATAAGCTATCATAGAACCTTATTCTTGTTATAAGTTGTCATATATGTCATAGATTGTCATAGATTCTGTCATTGACTAAAAATATCCCTATGACTCTTCACCTTCCCCATGGGAGTTACTTATCCTTCCAAATTCGAATTTGAGGATGGTACCATGTGCAAAGGAGGAATATTGCCTCATGTGGACCCCACATTTCCACTTATGCAACCCCAAGTCCAACTAGGACCCCATGCCACTTCATTTTGGATCAATTAATGATTTTTCCATAATTTATTGGCCTATTTTCCACCATCAATTTTGAATTTTGAATTTCCATGAGAAACTATAGGCCTTGGTGTTAAATTTTCAGAATTTACTTCAATCTGATCTAGGATCTTAAGTGAGAGAACAACATGTACAACAAATCTACAGCATATCAACCATGGGCACAATAATACAAGCACACAAGAGACATAGAGTTTACTCGAGGAAAACCATAAAGGTGAAAAACCCCAATAACTTCCTCAGAGATAGCCTCCTCCTTCGCAAGTGCTCCACTCTCCCAAGTGTGAGTGAGAGAATAGAATGTGTAAAATGAGAGAGACACACTCTCTATTTATACACTAACTTGACTTGACCTTTACTCAACTAGGTCGGCCTGAACTTAACCACTTAACATAATACTGACTGGGCCGATCCCCATTAGGGTGGTTTAATAACCCTTTGACCCACATGGCCAACCCCCAATAGGGTGGTCTAATAACCCTTTGACCCACATGACATACACAGGGCCGACCCCAACAAGGTGGTCTAATAACCCATCAAGTATAAGTTACGACACTTACAATATAATTGATGACACTTCGGTATAGAGGAATAATAACATCTCTATAGGAATACAATATACATATATGTGAAATACATTCTGAAGTTACATATACATCAACACTCCCTCTTAACTAGGAAGGTATTTCTCAACACAGGTCTGCTAACACAAGTCTTCTTCTCTGGATCATCATCACTACTGCTGCTATCTTAATCAATCTCTGAATCTACTCGTCATAGGAAGTTCTATAGAGTCAGTCCTTTTTCATATTAGATGTAGGCCCACCACCTGCAGGTCTTCGTCATCACTGGCCATACTGTGGAAATCTCAGGAATTATTACCCGCGTCACAAAAACTTAAAAGAGTCTCTTGACTCGAAAGAACCCTAAAGAACATCTGAGGACTTTTTCATCCTATCCAGATCTCCAAGATATATTACATGTGACCCCACCACAAAACCTCGAAAGAGAATCCCGGGACTGATTACGAGCACAAGGTTCAACCTATTGGATCTCCCAGGGCACAAATTACATGTGGTCACCACAAAACCTCGAAAGAGCATCCCAGGACTGATTACGAACACAAGGCTCAACCTATCAGATCTCCCAAGGCAAAAATTACATGTGGTCATGGCAAAACCTTGAAAGAGAATCCTAGGACTGATTACGAGCACACGGATCAACCTATCGGATCTCCCAGGGCACAAATTACATGCCATAGGACAAAACCTTGAAAGAGCATCTGCCAAATATCCCAGGGCACAAATTACATGCCATAGGAAAAAACTCGAAAGACTATCTGCAGATCTCCAAGGGCACAAATTATATGTCCTCCCAAGCAAAACCTCGAAAGAGCATTTGCCAGATATCCCAGGGTACAAATTACATGCCATAGGAAAAACCTCGAAAGACTATCTACAAATCTCCCAGGGCACAAATTACATGCTTATCTGCACAACCTGTTCCACAGCCACACAGTATCAACCTGATACTCACCATACATCATCCTGATGTACACATGATCATCCTGATCATCATCACTACAACATCCTGCTGCATGTCATCTGGAGCAACATCCTGAAGCTCGTCATCCATGATCATACAATGCATCTACCTGATGCATACCAAGTATCTACATGATACATATCATCATACATGATCCACTTGATCATAGAGTGTATTCACCTGATACAAATACAAATACATGATACATATCACAATACATGATCCACCTGATCATACAATGCATCTACCTGATGCATACCAAGTATATACCTGATACATATCATCATACATGATCCACCTAATCATACAGTGTATCCACCTGATACAAATACAAATACATGATACATATCACCATACATGATCCACCTGATCATACAATGTATCCACCTGATACATATACAGATACATGGTCCAAGCATCCAACATGATGCATATACAAAATACATACAAATGATCCAACCGATCATATCCAACATCCAACATGATGCGTACATATATAAATGATCCAATTGATCATATCCAGCATACAACATGATGCATATACAGAGCAGTAACTGGAGCATCGTCCTGATGCTCATCATCCAACGATTACATCCACAGCCATGTGAAGGATCCTCCTTCCAACATGCTTGGAATGGATTTTGCAAATGTGTCCATCACTTCTTCCTCGAAGTGTCATCAATCTGAAGAACACCAAGCCTCTCCCTGAAGTACTCGAACTTCACCCTGGCTAGTGGCTTCATTAGCACATCTGCAATCTACTCGTCCATCACAATGTACAGGAGCTTCACAGCTCCTCTCTGCACCATATCCCTGATATAGTGATATTTGATCTCTATGTGTTTCAACCTGTCATGGAACATTGGGTTCTCGGACAGCTTCACACAACTCTGGTTATCACAAAAGATACCAGTAGCATCAAACGGGATATCAAATAACTCGAACAGTAGCTTCTGTAGCCATACTGCCTCACAACTAGCTGAACAGGCTGCAACATACTCTGCCTCAGCTGTACTCAGTGCTACACAGGACTGCTTCCTGTTGAACCAAGAGATCACACCTGATCCCATACTGAAGCAGGACCCAGATGTGCTCTTCCTATCTGCAGCACTACATGCCCAATCTAAATCAACATAACCCTGCAGGTTAAACTTTTGATTCGCTTCATACTTGAGCCCATAATCCACTGTACCTTTCAGGTACCTCAGAATATGCTTTACAACAACCAGGTGAACACTCCTCGGATCTGTTAGGAACTGGCTCAATGTGTTCACCACAAAGAAAATATCTGGTCTCATGTTCGTCAGGTACATCAAGGACCCAATCATATAATGATACATAGTGACATCAACTGGTTCAGATGAAGCATCACACAGAAGCTTCAAGTTCGATGCCATAGCCTCGCAATCCATCGTCCCAAACCTCTTTAGGATCTCTACTGCATACTTCCCTTGTTCAAGGAAGATTCCATCTACACTCTGCCACACCTCCATACCTAGAAAGTGGCTACTCCACATACACTTCTTCTTCAAGGTGCATCATACCCAAGTTCTGCACATATATGACTCCCTATCATGTGTCTCAGAACCAAGTGGCTACTCCACATACACTTCTTCTTCAACTACACCATTCAAGAAAGCTGTCTTGAAATCCATCTAGTGTATCTTCTATTTCATCACTTTTATATTTCTCTATGTTTCCATCTGCAGCATGCTTGATCTTGATAGATCCATATGGAAGTCATAACAAACTTCCCTTCAGGTCTTGGGACTACATCCCAAACATCATTCTTCATGATCAACGGATCATGGCATTCTTCCCATATCCTGGGAACTTCAATAGATAATTTTCTTGCTGAACAAATGTTGTAGTTCTTCTTTTGTAGGTGATGGCATACGATCTTTCCTACACAACAAGTTAAATTGCATGATTAGAAAACATCTTATAGTTTTCAGAACAAATTCTTACACATAAATAAATATGTCATACAGTCATGCAATTATCTTAGCCAATGCTTCAATACAACATTTATCCATATCCCGTAACTTTCTAGATGCCTTCCAATCTCTACCATAACATTGTTAAGAGTGTGCACAACTCCCAACATGTCAGTAAAGAGGTTTCATTCTAGATAAGTAGCAATGGAATGTTGTACAGTGCCATAGGCCACTTACCCATGCATATTAGTAGTATACTATTCATCAATGTAACTATTCTAATATGCATAATACATCAGTATATACATTATTGAAGAGTATTATTTAAACAATAAAATATGCAAGTAATGACAATTCAAATACTTATCTTTGTTTATTTGTTGGGTTGACTCCCTCTCAGTCTTTGCTTCTTTTCTGCAACTCCATTCTTATGTGGATTGTGAGAAGTGGTCAACTCCCTCTAAATATCTGCATCCTTGCAGAAACTACTGAAGTGTTCTCCTTTGCTTTCTTGCAGGAACAACTAGAGTGTGCTCCCTCTTGATCTTTGTTTCCTGGATTACCTGTCCTTGAACTTACATCCATCCTTAATCACTATGCATGCTTATTAGTATCATCATTGTGTTATCCTTGAGGTGTCATACATAATCACACATTTATTAGTATAATCTTAATACTATCAAAACACAATAATCTTAAACATGTATATTCATGATCATTCACAGATAATAAACATTAGTATTCAAGGTTTCAGGGAAGTCTTCTTTTACTCATACATATTCTTATTTGATCATAGGACTCTTCTGGTTAGTTGAATCATCAATCAAGATAAGAGATATAATATGCATAAAACCCGTGATTATTCAAACCTATACCTTCATGATTCTTCTAGTTAGTCATATCATCAATTATGCTAAGAAACATAATATGCATACAACCATGATTATTCAAACCTATGACTTCATGAATAATCATTATCAACAACACAACAGTATAAGATCCTAACACAAGGTAGGATTCTAGCTTGATATAGGAAAAACATACCTCGATTAGCATGCTAGCTAGTTATGTCTAACATACCCGCATAATTTCTTTTGGTTCTCTTTAGTGACTTGTGCTATTAACCTGCATGTCTCATAAGTTAACCATTGTAGAACCAAGTTATACATACCTCGAAACTAGATCTTCTATGTGATCCATGACAATGGATGAATCTTTGTCTTCATGTCACCATGAGCATATGTTCTTGAAGTAGAACATGATTTGACTTTCTTGGTCTACCTTTTGTGTTAGCAAACAACATAAACCTCATACAACATCACAATGCATTAGTACAATCATAAGTGTCAAAACCTTAATCAATGAATATCTTCTATTAAGGTGATACGACAAGTCCAGTAATTAATCAAGATTGTACTGTAATGATATGAAGACAAACATATGATAAACTTAACCATGAAACATACCTGTAAGCCATACCTGTCAAGATTGCTTGTAATCTCCTTATGGAAGGCCTTAGCCTCATTTCCCTCTAAGACAGGAACTTCTTCACTTATGCAGGTGACCAATCCATCTTCTTCTAGGATCAACCCAATCCACTTGATTTGCAAGAATTGGACATGGAGCTAGATTAGGGTTTGTCAAAGAAACCCCAAAAATTCAAACCATGAATTTCAAACTTTTGAAAGGATAGAAATATGCGCCTTAATGAGCTGATCAAATTGGTATATTCAGAATTTGAAAACTGCAAAGTTTCACCCCTCAAAATTGCCTTTTAGATTTCTGGATTCACTAGGGAGGACCCTGAATTAGGGTTTGAGTTTCCCAGAGCTTCACCCAACCAAAATATTTGATTCAAAACTCTAAGATTCGATTTTTCTGAGGAGCTTCCAGCCGTGGTCACAGATTTCCAAAATTCCAATTTTTGCAGAAGCCCTAATTTTCCATCTTTCCGATCAAAGTCCCGAACTGGGGTTTGATCAAGCCCGGCCTTCTTCCCAACCAAAAAATCTGATCTTGCTCTCTAAATTTTTTGTTTGATGAGTATAATCTAGCCGTGGTCTCTGATTACAAAAATTCCAACCTTCTCCAAGCCCTAAATTCCGGAATCCATGAATGAAGGTGCTCAAAAATAATTCTGACTTGACAAAAATATGTACCTGATTGTTTCTGGTGTAACTCTAAACTTTTCGATCCATAGGGTCTGAAAACGTTTTCTGAGATAGCCCGACCTGTTATATTTCCATCCCGATAGGTCTGACCTCAATTGGATTCTCTCAGAGAGAGTTATGCCAAGTGTCGCAACGTGACCTGTTTATGGGATAATATAGGAGAGCGAACTTGTACGGTGTGCCACGTGTCAGTGGTTCAACTTTGGTCTCTACAAATTTTTCCTGAGATTGTACAGTCTATGTACTACCTGTCACCTTTTACAAAATTTAATTTGGAGCTTGCTAGCCCAAGTTATGGCCTTTTTCCCAAGGTCACCTGATGTTGACTCAGGTCTAGAAGAGGCAAAAACCCTATATTGTACAAATCATAAATCACAAAGTACAATGAATTCCAGGTTGTCCTTTGGACACAAGATACATGGGGATATGATCTTCAACTTGTAAATGTTTCGGATCCGAAAACGTCTCCAAAATGGATTTATAGCGAAAGTGCTACGATGACTAGTTTTTGCTATATCAAGCCATAGCATCGTAAGTGCAACAAGTATCATACATGCCATATCATGCCTTTTTTCAGGCTAGCTCTGATACTGTGTTAAATTTTCAGAATTTACTTCAATCTGATCTAGGATCTTAACTGAGAGAACAACATGTACAGTAAATCTACAGCATATCAACCATGGACATGATAATGCAAGCACACAAGAGACACAGAGTTTACTTGGGGAAAACCATAAAGGTGAAAAACCCCAATAACTTCCTCAGAGATAGATATAGCAATGATACAACCAGAATACAAGAGATAGTGTTTTCCTAGTAGCAGAGCCTCCTCCTCCACAAGTGTGCCACTCTCCCAAGTGTGAGTGAGAGAATAGAATGTATAAAATGAGAGAGACACACTCTCTATGTATACACTAACTTGACTTGACCTTTACTCAATTAGGTCGGCCTCAACTTAACCACTTAGCATAATGTTGACTGGGCCGACCCCCACTAGGGTGGTTTAATAACCCTTTGACCCACATGGCCGACCCCCAATAGAGTGTTCTAATAACCCTTTGACCCACATGACTTACACAGGGCCGACCCCAACAAGGTGGTCTAATAACCCATCAAGTATAAGTTACGACACTTACAATATAAATGACGACACTTCCGTATAGAGGAATAATAACAGCTTTATAGGAATACAATATACATATATGTGAAATACATTCCGAAGTTACATATACATCAACACTTGGGGTTAAATATCAATATTTTCATTTTCCCACATAACCCTTAGGAATTGGATAGGCCAACTTAATTATTTATCTTAAAATAATTTAATTGGGGACATTACATTTATGCCGAATTATTTTATATCAACTATAATGATAATTACAAATTGTTCACAATCACAATTGTAATTGCAAGCTACAATCTTGGCTATAATTACAATTTAAAATCATTATTAGAATTTCACAACTACAAATTACAATAAGAATAACAATTACAATATGAAATTACTAATTAGATTTAGAAGGCACAAATTACAAATTGGAGAATTACAACTACAAATTTACAATCAGAAAATGTAGTTGTAGTTACAATTAGAACCTGTTCAGAAACTATTCTATAGGGATATGTTGATGCAAATATGGTAGGTGATAAAGATAGTAGGAGGATAACCATAGGGTATGTCTTTAATGTAGGAGGAACAACAGTAAGTTGGATTTCGAAACTACAAAAGGTTTTTGTACTTTCAACAATGGAATCAGAGTATGTTGCTACTACACATGCTAGTAAAGTGATGATTTGGTTACTGAGGCTCATGGAGGAATTGGGTAAGAAGCAGGAGAATAGAAAGTTGTACAGTTAAAACCAGAGTCCCATTCATCTTGAAAAGAACTCATCCTTCCATTCTAATACTAAACATATACAACTCATGTACCATTTAATATGGTTTGTTCTGGAAGATGATTTGTTGAAGATGGAAAAGATACGCACTAGCCAGAATCTTGCAGACATGTTGACAAAGGTAATAACCAGAGAGAAACTGATTTCCTGCGCGGTTTCAGTTGAAATTCAACCATGAAGGTGAAGATGAGAAATTTTTGAGATCCAAATTTCATAGCATTGTCTATCAAGTGCAGTAGTGGTGGAGTTGCTATGATCAGTCTCCAAGTGGGATATAGTTGGTTGTGGAGCCTTAGCTTCCTTATTTAGAGGTCCTGTTTCTATCATGCCTAGATCCCATCCCATGACACGGGGGATTGTGGGGGAATTCCCCCAAAAAATAGTCTCCATGGAGGGTCCATGCTGTGGAAACTAGTTTGGGAGACCCCTCTGGAGAGGGTTCGGGGGAAGCACCCCTGTAGCCAAAATTTTAGAAAAAAATGCCTTGCAAAATGTTGTAATTTCATATTCATGACTTGGTCGATAATGGGTGATTTACGGGCCCATGGTATTGGGTGGTCCATAGTATTTTCCCATGGTAACCACTCTTTAAAAGGAAGGCATTGTAATATGGTTGTGTATTGTAGCATTGTAACGATATTTGATTGCGTGAGAGAGACTATGAGAGAGTGAAGAGGAAGTTGCAGTGGATGTGTTGTAGGTTGTATCCATTCATTTGTTGGATGGTATAATAATAAGGATTGAAAATTTATGTTTGGATGTGGCCCATCTTGGTTGAACCATGTTATATTGGTGTCTCTCTTGTAATGTGTTTTATGTGATTTATGTTTGCATCTTGTTTATTGTTATTGCTCCGCGATCCTTTTTTTCTAACAAAAAGAGCCTATGGTGTAGGAAAAATGAGAGGTATCGATAGGACATGGAAAACAAGTTGGCCACATTGTTGGGTCGACGAGGAGTCTATCCTATACAAACTTTGGATATCATGTGATACCGTGACCTCATAGAGGTATGGAGTATGATTCCACGTGATACGATATTATTGATGTAGTATGTATTTGGTGCATCCAATATTTTAGATGCTTGGAGGCCAAAGGATCATTCTATGCCATCTCATGAGGATGGTGATATTTGTCCTTGTCTACCACCTACTCCTCCTCACCATGATGTGGGAGTTTCATCATCTCATGCTCCACCTCCTCCTCCCTCTCCTCACCGTGATCACCACCGACCACTATTTACTCCTCCACACCTAGTTGACCCACCATCATCTTTGATCCATCCAGTTACCATCCACTCCACCATATTCTACTCCACTCACCTCAAATTTATATATGATGGTTGCAATGGGTGTGATGGTGATGAGTATGTTAGATGGTGTTAGTTAGATGTGTGCATGATGGTTATGTTGTATAATGCATCTTGTGTTTTGTTAGATGTTATTATTAGATTTGTGTGTTATATGATGTTTAAATCTACTAAATGTATATGTTAGATGATGTTTAAATCTACTAAATGCATATGTTAGATGATGCTTAAATCTACTAAATGTATATGTTAGATGATGGTAGATAATGTTTACATGTGTATGTTAGGTGATTTTTTATGTGCATTTAGATTATGTTAGCTATTTTTTATGTGTTTGTAATATGTTTCTTATGTTTAATAGGTGATGATAGGTGAGTATGACATTAGATGATGTTTGTCATATGTGTGTGATGGTTATGTTAGATAATGTTTATGTTTACTAGGTGGTCATGATGATGGTACATTAAATGATGTTAGGTGATGGTGGTGGTGGCCATTTATTTCATGATGATCACATTGTAATGTTTTTTATTGTTATGTATATATGTGGACTTATTTTTTTATGAACTCAATGGGTTGTCAAATTATTCTTTAATATTTATCTTCATGTCTGTGATGTATTTTCTTTATTTCGATGAGTTAACTCATGTGTGTGATGCTATTCTATTTATTTGTTTATGTATTTATTTTAATGTTCCCAATAAGAAATTAGAAATATTATCTCCAAGTTTCCAACTTTAATTATGTTGATTTTCAACTTTTTCCCAAACAATGGCTTATGAAGGCTTATGAGATGCCCTCGTTCAAAAATAGTGGAGTGTATGTGAATTTCTGATGTTCATTAAAGTTTTTCAGCTCATAAAAGTGTTTAGAGTCCATTGATATGTGTCCCAAATCAGATCTGATATAAAATTGGAAGTTGGTAAAGAAACTAGGAACACTAGTTCAATTTTGGCCACACTAAACACGCGGTTTCCAACTCTTCCCAAACACTACCAGAGAAAATCAAATTATCCCAATATAAATTTAATGGATTCAAATAGACTCAAATGAAAATATATGACCCACTTATAGACTCGATATAACTTCCAAAGAAGTATGAAAGACACCCTGTCAAGACTAGTGAGAAATTAACTCAATTTCCCCCACATTGGAATACTAGTTTTTCAACTTGACCCAAACACTTCCCAATCATCCCAAGTCTTCTCAATCATATCCAATTATACCATGACACTCCTAAATCAACCAAAATAACTTAATAACATACTTTAGGGAGCTGATATGAAAATTAATACACATTGTCTTAAGATTGCTTAACCATACTAGCAAATTTGGACATAAATCATCCATAAGATTGAACATTGAACACCATATGATGAAACGATATTTAAATATTTATTATGAATGTATATAGATAGTAAATATACTGATTACAACAATATATGTCTCTTACAGAAGCTCGAAATCCATTTAATATAGAGATAGAAAAGTAGTGGTGTGCCCCTCCACCAGAAGAGATGTCGAATAGAGTAGATTTAGTAAAATGATGATATATCGGGTAGACATAATCCTTTTGAGTGAAACAAAAATTGTTTCCCACTGGAAATGATGCTCTGAATGCAATTTAATAGGTCTCATATCCCATAAATTCTCAAAAGTATCGAAACCAAAACCTCCAATTCTTCCCACCAACACCAGTCCAATATCTAAATCAATAGAAAGAAACTCCAAATGATAGGAATTCAAAAACCACTACTATATATGAATATATAAACTGAGATAAATATATGTATAGAAATCTGAAAGTGATTTCTCCCCTCAATAATCAGCTGCAATGAAGCACAAGGAAAACATCTAGATGATCTCCTCCTCTCTACTAGCTTGGGTCGAATCTTTCACCACGGAAACTAGATCAATGGTGGGGAAGGTAAACACCCATCGTGAAATGTAAAAATAATCTCTCCAAGAGTGCAAAACAAGAACAATTATCCAAAATATCTTTCACTTGTGTCTTCATCCCTTTTATAAATATTCATGGAGCATTTTCCACTCATTCCATTATTCTCTCACAAATATTTAATAAAATATTAATAAATGTTATTTTTATGAGACAATTACACATTGGGACCCATTTAATTCCTCTATAATGTTATTTTTCCAAACAATAACTCCATCTTCCTTGGAAATTCGAATTAGAGAGGCTTAGCTTGATTTTTGGGAGGTTACATTATAATGTGGGCCCACCCTTCTCCTCTATTGACATCCTTGGCTAAATTTAGCACCTGCAACATGTCATAGGTTGTAATAAGTTGTCATAAGCTGTCATAGTACCTGATTATTGTCATAAGTTGTCATATATGTCATAGGTTGTCATAGAATCTGTCATTGACTAAAAATAACATTTTGAATCTTCACCTTCCCCATGTGAGTTACTTATCCTTCAAAATTCGAATTTGAGGATAGTTCCATTTGTAAAGGAGGAATATTTCCTCATGTGGACACGGAATATCCACTTATTCACCCTAAAGTCCAACTAGGACCCCATGCCACTTCATTTTGGAGCAATTAATGATTTTTCCATAATCTATTGGCCTATTTTCCACCATCAATTTTGAATTTTCATGAGAAACTATAGGCCTTGGGCTTAAATATCACTATTTTAATTTTCCCACATAACCCTTAGGAATTGGACAGGACAACTTAATTATTTATCTGAAAATTATTTAATTGGGGAAATTATTGTCCTTCCCACCGAAGATTGCTTGTCCTCAAGCAATTTCAAACATGGACGTTGAAGAACTTGCTTTCCTTCCAAAACTTTGAGTAGTGGCACTCATGTACTGCAATTTTTTGTTTCCAAATGTAAAGAGATGTGGATTTTATTTTTCATATTGATACCTCTCGTGACATCACCACCAAACACCAAAATATTAATTAAATCCGTCAAAAAAAATTTGCACAATTAATCTTTGCCTCTTTCATATTTTGGAAACTCTTTCTGAAATTTCAACCCTTTTTCTCAATGTATAATTATTTGAATTTTCCATTGAGTTGCCAAAATTTAAGTCTTAAAGATTTCAAGATAATTTTAGAGAGGAACCACCATGATTGCTGATGCACTACTATGATTACAATCACCTTCTCAAGTGGTGACTCAATCTCCCATACCATTTGCTTCCCCAAAAAATTGAAACCAATGAAACCAAAAATTATCCCAGGGTCCCAAATGCTCATGATACATGCATGGTGTGAAATGTATACTATAAAATGCCATGAACACAAAGCATGTGAAAACTGAATCCATCTCTCAATAGGTCTCCCACATAGGAAATTGGAACACTTCTCTGCAAAGATGGAATCAAACAACTAAAGGTTGGTTTTCTATTTCAAACCAAAAATTGAACTACTGCTCCAAGTGAGGTGAAACCAAGCAATACCAGGATCCCATTACTTTTATTGCATCCATCCAAACATCATGATTTCAAAATATAGATCATCAAAGTACATAACAACATCATACAAATGTACATGAAGAAGGTACCTCATCAAATAATCATGAAAGTGCTTGTACATCCAAGTAAGTAGATCATCATGTGCCAAGCGCATACAATTTTCAAGTGACCATTCAAATATGCTCCAATGACATAGATGAGCATTAGATGTCCTATAATTCTATTCCAAAATGATGTAAGATGCATCAAAATGATCAGCCATGTGTTCTTTCATCCAAGAAGTGAATGAAGTACCTCCGCAAAAATATGAACCAAGTAAGGAGTAAAGAAAACAAGGAGACTTCATGTGGCTCAAAGAAGTCTCATCCATACACCAACGAATGTGAGAGCCATAAAAAAATAACAAAGGATGTGGTTTCCAATAAGAATGTTCCTCAATCATAAATCTCTTCACCCCACGTACTGGATGAAGTTCCTCGAACATCAAATAAACTAGGCATGGAACAAGAAAAATCATGAGTCTTCAAGTGACTCAAGTGAACATCATAAGTGCATCCATGTAGATGTGTATCATCATAAGGTAACAAAGGATGTTGTTGAAAACGTAAATAAGAAGGTGCTCTAGTCATGTCATCATCAAAGAGATCAGTAGCGTATGGTCTCCCTCTGTGCTTTGTGTGACCAGCTGGGATCAAAAGTTGTTTGGTTTTATGTTTGTCATCAACGATGATCTTCGCAGTCCGAAGATGAGCTGATAGTCTGTAAATGATTTTGTATTGCATGTGAAATATTAATGCAAAGAAAATGGATGGTTGCCACAGAAGATTACGAAGATGTTTGTAAAATCTATCTTAGCTCCCATGAGTAGTTTCGTACTCCTCATGGGGCACCGTCAGAAAGAACCCTTTCACCCATACTTCATTAGGATGAATGAGGAAAAATATGGAGGTGTAGGATGTAGAAGAATGAACCAAATCAGAAAAATGATAAGAAAGTGCAGAATCATGCACTTCAATCAAAAGTCTAAAACGTTTCTCATAGGCTGGTTCCAATGTAGAGGAATCATGCACTTCTTCAAAAGTGCATAACCATCATCAAGAGGAAACTCAAGTTCCTCTTCCACCACATTAAGTGCTTGGATATAATCAAGCTCATATACAAACACATCAAGCACATGCAAATTTCCATGTTTCTCATGATCCACCATGTCATGATAATACTCCAAGCAATCTACCATATGACAATTCGAAACATAGGAGGAAGAACAAGTATCTTGCAACCTCTCAAGAAGTTGCTCATTTTGAATTTTGAGCTTATGAATATCCTCATTATTATTCAAGTATACCTCATGTAACTATTCATTAAGCTCAACTAAATTGTTTCTATCAAAAATCAAAGACATGAAATTACCTTTGATGTTGCACATTGCTCTTTGAATCTTCTCCATCTCTTCAAGGAAGGATGGCTCCTCCAATGAAGTATCTCTCCAACAAGAATTTGACACCAATGCTTCATTGTCATGGAGAGTCTTCAAGGCCTCTTAAATCTTATTTGCATCCATCTTCAAGGACCATGCAAGAAAATGAGGTTCTTGCAAATGAACCTCCTCTTCTTCTTCCTTCTTGCTTGGACCAACTTCATGAAGCTCAAGTGGTGATGGGGAAGTTGATCTTGGTTCTTCTTCAACTACTACAATGGCTCCATATCCATGGTCAATTGAACTTTGTCTTGCATCAACACCTTCAAAAGTGATCTCTATGTTACCAACATAGAGGTGTGAGCACCCATATGTAGGTACTCCTTCACAATTCAAGCATCCATCAGTAGATGCTCTTTGATCCATGTCCAAAATAGAATGTGTCTCAGAATTTTGTTTAGTAGTTCAATGTAATCTTCTTCATTCTTATGTGATGTTTCTTCATATTTTTCAAAGTCACTTAGGAGTGACTTTTGATCCTCTTCATGTGATGCTTCTTCTGCTTCACCACCTACAAAACTAGGTGGCTCATGGGTCTCCTCCTTTTCACTCAAACATATATGATTTGCTCTCCAGGGTATTTTGCAAGGAAGGCATATACATTTCTTCATTGACTCCACATATTCATTATTGGGCCCATAAAAAAACACCCAATCGAAAAAGTATTAAAAAAGAATGTCCTTCTTTGTCTTTCACATCAAAGCAAGATATGCCTGATATTGTTCAGGCAAAGTTTTACATGTTGCTCCTAATATTTCTAATTCATTAATAGGATTATCCTTTGATGGTATGACACATTTATATTCATCATACATAAGTTCATAAGAATAACCCTCATTCCTTATGAAATTATAAGAAGTGTTGCATGATGGCACCTCTTCCTCATACCATTAACATTCTTCTGCATATTGCTCACAATCATCTTCATATTGCTCATAATAATTGTACTCATAGGAGTCATCATAATAGTAAAACATGGCTGCAACTTCTTCTTCAATGGATGATATTAATGCACCAGTTCAAGGACCATGTTATGATACAACTGTAATGTTCCAAAACAGAAATTAGGAATATTATCTCCAAGGTTCCAACTTTAATTATGTTGATTTTCAACTTTTTTCCAAACATTGGCTTATGAAAACTTATGGGATGCCCTCGTTCAAAAATAGTGGAGTGTATGTATATTTCTGATTTGCATTAAAGGTGTGAATCTCATCAAATTTTTTAGAGTCCAATGATATGTGTCCCAAATCAGATCTGATATAAAAGTGGAAGCTGGTAAAGAAACTAGGAACACTAGTTCAATTTTGGCCACACTGAACACGAGGTTTCCAACTCTTCCCAAACACTACCAAAGCAAATCGAATTATCCCAATATAAATTTAATGGAATAAAATATAATGAAATGAAACTATCTGACCCACTTATAGACTCCATATAACTTCCAAAGAAGTATGAAAGACACCCTCTCAAGACGAGTGAGAAACTAGCTCGATTTCCCCCACATTGGAATACTAGTTTTTCAACTTGACCCAAACACTTCCCAATCATCCCAAGTCTTCGAAAATAGATCCAATTCGAATGCGACACTCCCAAATCAAAAAAAATAACTTAACCACATAATTTAGGGAGCTGATATGAAAATTTAATACACATTGTCTTAAGATTGCTTAACCATACTAGTAGATTTGGACATAAATCACCCATAAGCTTGAACATTGAACACCATATGATGAAAATATCTGGAAATAGTTATTATGAATGTATGGAGACAGTAAATATGCTGATTAAAAAAATGTATGCCTCTTACAGAAGATCGAAATCCAAGAAATACAGAGATCGCAAAGTAGTGGTGCGCCCCTCCACTAGAAGAGATGCCGAAGAGAGTAGATTTAGTAAAATGATGATATCTCGGGCATACAGAAACCTTTTTGAGTGAAAAAAAAGTATTTCCCAACGTAAATGATACTATGAATGCACTGGATTAGGTATGATAGCTGAGAAATTCTCAGAAGTATCAAAACCAGAACCTCCATTTTGTCCCACCAACACTGGTCCAAACTCTAAATCAATAGAAAGAAACTCCAAATGATAGGAATTCAAACCCACTACTGTATATGAACATATAACCTAATATAAATCTATGTAGATAAATATGAAAGTGATTTCTCCCCTCAATAATCAGCTGTAATGAAGCACAATAAAAATATATGGATGATCTCCTCCTCTCTACTAGATTGGGTGGAATATTCCACCATCGAAACTAGATCAATGAAAGGGAAGGTAAACACCCACCGTGCAATGGAAAAGTTAAGTTCTCCAAGAGTGAAAAACAACATCAATGATCCAAAAGCCCTTCTGCTTGAATCTTCATCCCTTTCATAAATCTTCATGGGACATTTTCCCCTCATTCTAGAATTCTCTCACAAATGTTTAATAAAATATTAATAAATGTTAGTTTTATGAGAGAATGACACATTGGGACCCATTTACTTCCCCTCTAATGATATTTGGCCAAACAAAAACTCCATCTACCTTGGAAATTCAAATTTGAGAGGCTTAGCTTGATTTTGGGGAAGTTACATTAGCATGTGGGCCCACCCTTCTCCTCTAGTGCCCTCCTTGGCTAAATTTAGGACTTGAAACATGTCATAGGTTGTCATAAGTTGTCATAAGCTGTCGTAGGACCTGATTCTTGTCATAAGCTATCATATATGTCATATGTTTTCATAGAATCTGTCATTGACTAAAAATAGCCCTGTGACTCTTCACCTTCCTCATGGGAGTTACTTATCCTTCCAAATTCGAATTTGAGTATGGTGCCATGTGTAAAGGAGGATTATTCCCTCATGTGGACCTTGCATATCCACTTATGCACCCCCAAGTACAACTAGGACCCCATGCCACTTCATTTTGGATCAATTAATGATTTTTCCCTAATTTATTGGCCTCTTTTCCACCATCAATTTTGAATTTTGAATTTCCATGAGAAACTATAGGCCTTGGGGTTAAATATTAATATTTTAATTTTCCCACATAACCCTTAAGAATTGGATAGGCCAACTGAATTATTTATCTGAAAATTATTTAATTGGGGACATTACATTTATGCCGAATTATTTTATATTAACTATAATTATAATTACAAATTGTGCACAGTCACAATTGTAATTGCAAGCTACAATCTTAGCTATAATTACAATTTACAATCATTATTAGAATTTCACAACTACAAATTACAATAGTAATAACAATTACAATATGAAATTACTAATTAGATTTAGAAGGCACAAATTACAAATTGGAGAATTACAACTACAAATTTACAATCCCAAAATGCAGTTGCGGTTACAATCAGAACCTGCAAATTACAATTACAAATTTGCAATTATGTTTACAAATTTATTTACAAATTATAAAATGATTTACAAAATTGCAAAATTACAAAATAATTTACAAAATTGAAAAAGAACAATCATTTTAATCATCTTATCAATTAATTATGAGGTGATCAACTATAAAATATTTAATTGATCAGCCAATGATTATAAGTATTTTACAAGATGTCATGCATTATATGTGCAAGCCTTAGATTTTCTTGATACTAATATCTTTAATGTTTTGTACAAATAAGTTGCAAATAATTATAGAATTTAAGCACTAGATACTTCAGCTAAAAATCATAATTGCATCTATATATCAATGATATGAACATGACAATTAATGAGAAAACAATATTATAATCACTTTAATAGTAGAGGATACCTACATAAAACATATTTCAAAAATAATTTGTAATGAAAGAAGGATACCTTCATAAAACATATTTCAAAAAGGATTTTTAATAGTAGGGATTTGTGTCTATGTTCACAATTAAAGTCTTCTACAACTACCATTATTGTAATATTTAGTAACAATATTAAGGCTCTATTACAAATGGAGCACTAGCAAGCAAAATAATGAAAGGATGCACTAAGGATGAAAATAATAAATAATAAACCATTATATGATTATAATGTTTCTTGAAAAATTTTAGGGGCTAATCTTAGCCCATGTGCTAAATTTAGGGGTTTTAAATTTTTAATGGGATAATTTTTTATTAAACACCCATTAGGTATGATTAGCCCACATTTTATTTATTTATTTCTAATTAATAGAAGGCTAGCCCCATAGAATTAAAAAAGGGGGTGCAATATAAAGCAATTTCACCCCAGGCTAAAAATGGATTTAAACCTTTGTTTTCCCATGAAAAATTGCTAGACAACTCCCATTTTCCCTTGATTTCAAGAAATTGAAGTTGCTAGGGGCTCTTTCACCTTCTATCAATCATGGAAATCGATGTCGGAGTTACATTTATCCATATTTTAAGGGTTGAATCTCATTTTGCAAGTTGATTAATGTCCACATGAGAAGGGAAGTTAATATTTACTATCATATCTTATAATGACCCATTTGCATCTAAGAGAGTTTTGAATCTCATCACCTCATATCCAAAGTTTTCCCAAGAAACATGGGGATTGTGAAGCTCACAATCAATGATACGGAAATAACATTTCTATGGGAATTTGAGGCATCATGCCTAGGGGCTGGGACTTCATTCATAGCCACATATTTGGGAATGCGAGGAGCATGGCGCTGCTTATAACCAATGTCATTTTGTTTTTACTTTTGTCTGCGTTCTCCTTTCTGGGATAGCCTATGGGTGGAGAAACCTCAAATCCCACTGTCTTTGTTGCTTCTTTTGCTTTAGGTATTGTTAGGTATTTTGACATGTTTCTTGTTTTGTTTATTGAATTTTATGGTTCTCAAAGGATTTTTGTAGGATTGACATTGTATTTTTTGGCTGGTTATCCTACTATTGCAGCATGAATTTTTCTCTTTTAGTAATGAGGAATACATTAAATATGGACTTACAAAGCTAGAAAAATGGATATGTGAAGCATTAGAAAAGGTATGAAATGTTTAACTCTGTTTTTATGGCTGCCACATAGAAAGATGTATATAATGTTATGTTAGAATTGATGATAATGTGCGCTATCTAACTAACTCTTCCTAAATTTTGTATGCAGGGACATATTGGGATGAATTAAGATACATAAGGAAAGCTATTAGTTTCTTGGTAATATTCTCCCAAAAGACTTGTGATTCATTAAAAACATACATATATGCATTGGTGTTGCTCTCTTAGGATGATGTTTGGTAAGGTGTGTGCATAAATGAGGCATTGGTGGGCCCTTGTAATAAAATGGAGAGATAAATTATGATCAAGGTGTTGGTGGGCCATCATATTAACATTGATTCCATTTGTCATGTTAATGAAAAATTTCATTATTGTTTACCAAGAATATTTCTAGACTATGGTGAATTTCTATGTACTGCAGTAATTAGAGTGAGGTACCAAACTACCACCGAAAGAGGGCTTTTTATGTGATCATTTATTAATATTTATCTCCTATTTAATATGTTTTGTATATGTTTTCTTATTACTATATATGGTTTATGCTTTATTAGAAAATTCACCAAGTATTCACAAGATTTTATAATTTAGTAAAAGATTCGCCAAGACTTTACAAGGTTTTATAATTTACTGAAAGATTCATCATGATTTTATAAGGTTTTATAATTTAGAAAATCATTGGCCGATATTTTACAAGATTATATAATTCAATGAGAGATTTTCCAAAAAACATATATATATATATATATATATATAACATTGATAAAATAGCCTTCATATTTTCCTATATATCATGGCATTCACCCATTTATTATACATAGAAATTTAGATAGGGTTCTTAAAATTTCCCCTGAAATGTTTCCTCTAATAAAACCTTACAATTGTTTAATTAATGATTAATTAGACAACATAATGCTTGAAGTTCAATTTGACATTAATAATTAATTATCCCATCCACATAAACCTCATGTAACCTAGAGGATGGGAGCAATTAATCTCTCTCTTTCTCTCTCTCTCTCAGCAAGGTTCAATGTCTATTGTTGACTTAACATATTTATTTGTCTAGTAGATTTATTATCTTGGTGTAGTTTTTATATTGCTCACCTTGAATATATTACTGAACAATTCCCTAACAGAATGTTCATGTTGTACTACCATGGGATGTTTCGATTATCTCTTTCCTATAATTTGATCAATCCTTGACTCCGAGTATATAATGTTTTTGGGTGTATGAACCATTTATTTCTTGATAACTAATACTTACAACATGCATCAGCTTCATTTTCGCTTTGATTAGCCAAACTGTTAGAGAAAAAATCCTTTAGCCTGGTGGTGTCTAGAGAAGGCTCTTTGGCAACTAACAGTAATTTTATTTGGTTTTGAGAGGGAATTTGGTGGCTGAGAAAGAAAGTTCCTAATTCATCAAGAGTGTAGGAAGGGAAATTAGTTGGGTTCTTTAGATTACTAATAACATAAGTCATCTTTAGTTCCCTATATAACTGACAGGTTCCCCCCCCCAAAGTTTGGAATAGTGGCATACGATAAGTCAAATTAGATGTTTCACCCAATAGAGTTTCCCCAGTGTCTGGAAAACAACATACCATATGAAGGTGGGACATCTTCTATGACTACATCCATCATAAAAAACTTTTTAGGAAGCTAAACCATTCCCTACATGAGATCTTTGATCATTTTGAGACATTCTACTTGTTTGGAATCAAAGGAGAAAAGATCTTTATATGGACTTGTGATGTCTAATACACATTTTTCCATGACTGCTAAGGTAATTAAAGAATGGGATGCACCAGAATCATATCAAAAATTATGCAAGTAGAAGTTCTGGAGCTCGAGAGTGATATAAAAAGGGGGGGTAGCATAGTCTATTTCATTAGGCATATTTACAAGGAATATCTTGGGGGAATCATCTTGTAGGTTAATATGATCAGCTTGTAAAGGGCCCTCATCAATCAATCCGATTACATTAGAGGAAGAATAAGTTGATTTATCTAGGGGAGAAGGAGTGTTGAGTACTCCAGAGGTATTAGTATCTTTGAGGCTTAGATAAGAGGATATTTCTTTTTTATGAGCAGGGAACCTCAAGTCTTCAAACAAGGGAAATGGGATTTTAAGCTTATTCAATTCATGCCCAATATAAAAAGTAGGGGCAAGGAGAGGGCCTGTATCTCATACCTTTGTAACCAAAGGCTACTTTATTGGAGTTTGTACTAGCTCTGGTTGTGCTTTACTGGCTTCTGTACTTTTGACGTCTAGGTTGAGTGGAATGATAGTCTATTTAAAATATGCATCTTTTAGGACCACATCTCCTCTTTGTTTTTGTGCATACTTCCCATTATCTCTTCAGTTCGCATTATATGGCCTAGAGGGTTCGTCTCACCTAAAATTTTGAGCATAAGGTCAAGTCTTAGGTCATAATCTCTTCTAACTTCTGCCATCGTATTATATGTGACCAATTGCAACTGAGTGGGAGATAGGATTGGAACTCTCTATTCTTGGTGCACCATCTCCTCCTCGACAATGTACTCGTTTTCTTCCACCATGCACATACCTTTAGGTCCCAACAAATATTCTTCACATTGCATCTCATCTGAATGGAATAACATGTTCATGCTTGAGAAAGGATTTGATGGATCCTATTGCTCAGGATGATAGTAATCCCCATACCCTTCCTCTACTGAAGGAGCAACATTAGGAGGCGACATGGGATAATGCTAAGTATTAGGGTTTTCCCACCTCATTTCTTGTTGCAAATCCATCAAAGGAGTTCTTCTGTATTATGGTTAACCCTGAATCTGAGGATTTTGGTTTTAGAAAGGGGGCCCAACAAAAGGATTCCTAACTTGACCTTGCTTGACCTTAGTAAGTTCATTTTCCATATTTTTCAGAAGCTTGGTCACTTCTTCTCACCTAAGGACATCTTGATTCGAAAAGATTTTAGGCTCTTTCCATCTCCTCCTCTTGGGATATTTCCAGTCCTTGGGATCTTTTGATCTGTCTTCATGGGAAATATAGTATTCTGCATCGCAAAACAGAGTCTCCAGGTCGGTCGACTTTCTTTCTCTTAGGAGTAAAGAAAAATTAGAATCAAAAGCATCTAAGTATGTGAGCATGGAGGCTATATCGAAGGGTTTAATGGTATGAAGTATTCAATGATGCAACTTGCGAAACCGAGTGGTGAATTCTATAACAATTTCACTATTGTTCCTCTTAAGGGTATTGAGCTCGGTTAAAATATTCCTATTGTGTTTCTTCATGCCCCATTTCTTTTTAAACTTCTCAACGAACTGCATCCAATGAGTGATGGAGTTGTTAGGAAAATTTTTGAACAACTTTATGGCCTCTCCCTCCAAATAATGTGCAAACATCCTAGAAAAGACATCATCCTCTTCAACTGCAAAGTTTTCAGTGCAATCTTGGAAAGAATATAGGTGGTCTTTGGTTGAGACGCCATTTTCTCTATTGAATTTAGGGAGTATCTTGAGATATCCCTCAAGAAGATCACCAATTGGTGCGCAGGAGGAAGACCAACGGCTTAAACCTGACCTCCAACCATGGGTTGGGAAAATTAGGAGCCGCCATGCTAGGGTATTGGACAAGCATATGCATCTAACCAATGGGAAGACGATGAGGAGTGGGAATGTGGAGAACAACAAAAAGGAGGCTAGACTCGATAGGTGTATGAGTGGGATTCAAGTCTTTAGTGGGTGTAGGAAATCCTAGGAGGGAGTGCTCAATGCATGGGGTGGAAATATGCATATGAAGTCTTAATGAGGGTGAACATAGGAAATATGCATAAGGCTCTCTTGTCTCAAGCTCTATGAACATGATTATACTTCAAATAAAACAACTATGACTTCAAAATAAAATAAAAAAATGCTTCTTGAACATCAAGAAAAGACATATTGCTTTCTTATAGCCCTTTCTTCTGTAAATTAGAAAGGGTAATGCCTGTGTTTTTTTAAAACTGATATATCTTTCCCGGGCAACGACACCAGTTTTCCTTGTTGTCCCTCAAGTTATACCTTGACCAAATTTGGGATTTCTTCAATAGTTATGCCAACTACATACTTGAATATCACAAAAGAGGCTCTGGTCAGGATACAAATTCCAATGAGGGACGTGTATATAGAACCATCTATGCACCACTTTAGGACAATAAACCAGTCCTCTAACCAAGAGAGGGATCCATCAAAAAGTAGGAGGTATGAATCCTAGTTTGTCACCATAGATGCCTTTCAAATATGCATGAAAAACTTTACTGGATTTACAGTTGAAATCTGAGATGCTCGGGGGGAAATCTCAGTCGTGAAAGTAACAATGAGTGTTGAACTTTTAAAGCGAGGAAAAAAATTTCCAAAGCAAAGAAAGCTCAAAGTAAGTGCAGCTAGGGCACCTTAATATGATAACCCAATTCTTGGAAAGAATAATAGTAACCATGAAATACATTTCAATAAGAAAGTAGTTTCAACTATCCATTAAAATGCATTTAAGAGAACTATTGGAAAATCACATAGGCATAATAAATTTATGATCCATGTGATTGAAGCACTTAGATGGAGAATCATCTACTACTTTGAAAGAAAATTACATATCATATAAAAATGCTTATGATTCAAAAGCCTAGTGGCATCATTTCCTTGGTCTTGGTTCCAAAATGCTTAGTAATTTTATTTGATTTATATGATGGTGTACAATCAAGGGGATTAATTCATCACTATAGCCATGGTGCTTATCATCTATTTTTAAAATACAACATATTTTCAATGATTGTATGCAATGAAGAATGAGGAAAGAAAGAAAGAACAAGCTAATGTTGCAGATCTTGGAAACTTCTCTCATCTCTCAAAATACTGTAAATGGTTTAAACCCATATTGTGCCTCTTCACACTAATCTTAAGAATGTGCGTGAATGTTGACTATAGCCATGGTGCTTATCATCTATTTTTAAAATACAACATATTTTCAATGATTGTATGCAATGAAGAATGAGGAAAGAAAGAAAGAACAAGCTAATGTTGCAGATCTTGGAAACTTCTCTCATCTCTCAAAATACTGTAAATGGTTTAAACCCATATTGTGCCTCTTCACACTAATCTTAAGAATGTGCGTGAATGTTGACTATGCCCTTAGGTCATACTTATGAGGCATTGTTTTGTTGCTAGATTTTGTGTCTTTATGTCAATGTGGCATAACTGTGTTTTGGAGACATATAACCCCTAGCATACATTGTACGTTGACCTTAATTCCTCGTGCGCCTCTCGTTATCAAGTAGTTGGAGGATGAAACTAATTCTGGTGTTGAACATCATCGATAAGTGTTCTTTTCCTCTAATCATCATCTGCACCCAAGAAAATTTTCCCACTGATGTCTTGCACAAAGAAAATAGAAAGGGAGGTTGCATTTTCCCTTGTTGCGGTGTGTTAGGAGATAAAATTCATTGAAGAGGCTTGGTTTGTATACCTTTATTATTGAAGGCCCCAATATAGAATGGTGGTTTCTTCTCAGTGGCCGAACCAAATACCAACCTTTATGAGGAAAACCCCCATGCATCTAATAAATACACAAAACTAAGATGGACCGTGGGAACATATACCCAAACATTTAGCGACCCCACCTTAGCTTGTGCCACTCACTCCCTCAAACTCCCAAATTATGTTGCAATGACAGAAGGGGAGCTTGAGAGAATGCAATGTGTGGTGAACAAAAGGCACAGGGATGAATGGGGCTAGATGCATTTCCATCACAAGGCTTGACATGGGACAAAAGCTATCAAGAGAGGTAGGCATGAATTGTGGGTGGTGAAATTCAGTATGCATATATATATATATATAAAATAGGGATGTGATGTCTTCCTTATGGCTGAAATTAGATATAAAATATGATGAGTTGGGATTTGGCCATTGGATAAGGGTCTTCCCTCATGGAAAGCATATAATCAAAATGCAATGAGGAGGGTGAAAATTGTACATGTAGAGCATGGAATGATGAGATGTGAATCATGCGGATGGGACAATTGGATCATGAGGGTGACTATGATGTCGATCTTGGTATATCTTTTCAAGGATGACACTTTCTCTCTCTAGGAGTGACTTAGATTTCACATGAGCGAATGGTGTTCCATCTTCCATAACCATTATGCTATTGCAGGGTAATTCTGACAAAAAATGCCAGAAAATATAAGCTTCGATGTGAGTATTTTGGCAACGGATGGCATTAATGACTTTAAGGGAGAAACTTCTTGTAATTAGGGCCTTTGGTGGGAAGAGAGATTTTCTATTTTCCATGGAAGCATTTTCTATTGTTGACGGCCGAGATAATCCTTGCTGAGTCGCATTATTTGATCTGAATCTTCAGCAAGAACAATTATTTTCATGCTTAACTTCTTTCTGGATGCCTCCAACGGTCTCGATTTACTTTGACCAATCATATGTTTAAATCTTAGTCGTTCAAGGAATAAATTTCCTTGTTATCCCCAATGCACATGCCACATTACCTTCAATGGCCCATATCGATTGTGATGAAACACAATACTCGATTCAGACCGTTGGCAGGAAAGGGCCCGATTTATCTCTGTTGTTTCTTCAAATGCCTTCAGTGGTTCATATTCATTATGGGGAAGGCGTATTATGGTATCTGTGTCGTAGGCGTGAATCCCTTCTCTTTATATCCTATTCATATATCGAATCCTCCAATGGTCTAGATTTTTTCTCGGCAAGGTGTGTCGTTACATCTGAGCCATTGGTGATTAACGTTGTTTTTTATATTCAACGCGTGTCCTGACTCCTCCAACGGTCTAGATCTGATCTAGGAAATTGCATGGTACGATCAGGTCCATCGGTGGGAAAGGTTTACTTGTTATTTCTTTTTATATTCATACCTAGTGGACGGTTCAGATTTTCTTTGAAAGATTCATAACCTTTAATTCACGGTCTTTGACCAGTGATGCTTGGCCTCTTTCTATTTGAATCTTAGCCTTTTTTTTGGTGTGGGATAACTTGCACTCAAATCGCCCTATTTTTTTGGCGATTTGTTTCCTATATTCGGTTATAAAAATCGATGGAATCGTAGTTTCACCCCATTTGCTGCGGAACTATGTCATGGAACTGTGTTTTTAGGGATTTTGGCCGATTTTAAAACAACCCAGATCGTCGAAATTCTAAAAAAAAATACAAAAAAGGTAGAATTGTGCCTTGTCGAGAAATTTTACATCACCAACAAGGGGCGATTTGAGTGACAGTTATCACACACCCTTCTTTTTCATAGAATTGGAAATGGGAGGCAAAAGAATGGTTAGGAAAGAACCTAATCCCTTTAGAAGTAATAATTTATAATTATGTGTTTACTTTTTTTTAACTTATGCATAGTTGGAATAATTAATAAATTAATGGTAAGTCTATTTTTTTTTATTATGTCTTAAAATGTTAGCAATTATTTATCTTGTGGAACTCGTGCTCTTTTATTATGTTTTTACATAGTTTGCATGAAGAGAGTCAATTTCATTTTGATTTCTTTATATGTATCTCTATTATTTTCATGCGATGTTGTATATGAACCTGAAATTTCCTTAGGGTGGTAGTGTGCCACTTTTTTTAGTTGTAGGAAAAATACATAATTAGATTAAAATTTAATTAAAACTTTTATTATTATGTATATATAGAGAGAGGACCTTTCGCTTCCATGATGTGAAATTAATTAAATGATAGTGCAAGAAAATTTTATAGTCATTATGAATACATGATCTTATATTTTCATAATGTCAAAATGATTAAATTGATTAAATCTTAATCCATTGAAATTTTATAGTTGCATTTATATATATTGTTTTTCCTCTCGTGATTAGTATGTAGTAAAATAAACATATAGTAATCATTAATCTCATTAATATTGAATTTTAATAAATCATAATAATAATAATAATAATAATAATAAAAATAATCAATAATTGAATAATTGAATAATGAATATAAATCATATTATATTTATGATGCTTTATAATGTACCCAATTAAAAATTTAGGCACATTAACTCCAACTTTCCAATAGAGAGTAAATTGATCTTCAAATTTATCCAAACAATGGCTTTATTATGTTTACCGAAATATGAATAATATAGTATAGCCCATGATGTGTAAAATAAGGTTTGATATATCACTATTGTAATATTCCCGATCCAATATCAGATCTATCAACCCCAATGCAATCCCAAAGAATCACTAGATTCGAAACTAGGAGCAATAGTTCAAATATGACCACACCGAACATTGGGTTTCCAACTCTTTCCAAACACCTCCTAATAGACTCAAATATTTCCCAAATAGCTTTTCCTTGACCCTAACACTCCCAAACACACCCAATCTAACCATTAACAAACTCCAGAGAACTTTATGCAAGCTTTGAACAGATTGACCATTAGCATAATTGTACAGATTGACCCACGAGTAAAATGATCGTACCTCGGGCATATGGAAAAAAAAATTCAGTGAAATACTAGAAACAATGCTCCTGAAGCGATGAATAGGTTTCAAAACCCAAAAAACACTAAAAAATGGTTGAACTAGAAAGTAACTTTTGACCCACAAAACCCCAATGCAATATTTAGAACACCCACAATAATAAAGCTTCCATATGGGCACAAAATATTCCAAATAACTTCGAACCTATCCAAATAGATTACTAAAATATATTAGAGACTCATCTGAATGAATTAGACCCACTCATGAATTTTACACAGTCATACATTCACAAATCTACACATAGATTTACATATCCATATATAGTTTGACTAGTGCTTGAATAATGGACAATATATGAGGAATTGTTGGAATAATTAACCTCCATATAGACCTTAGAGACCTTAGCATATAAATTTTGGTTTATTATTATGTGTCTATACCATGGTAGATGTTGTTCCTAGTGCATAGCTTGACCACCAAGTGATTTTTATCGACAAGTGTACCCCACATGGTGCTTTAAAGCATATTTTATGAGCTAGGTGCCCTAATATACTTTATTCCTGCTTTATCCTACTTTACTGAGTTAAATCCATCTTTTACACTACTTTTCTCATGATGAGGATGAGTTAGGTGTGCTTTGGTGACTTTGGAAAGTTTGCATACTTTTTCCTAAACTCCTTCCATCTTTTCTCCTGAAAAGCCACTAAGTTGCTTATTTATTATCACTCATGGCCTACCTAAGCCAACTTGGCCAATTCATGATCATCTAGTATGAGTTGGAGTTAGTAAGTTGTCATAGATGGAGATTTTTCCTAAGTCTAATCCTGCCACTTCTGAGCTTTCCAAATTGCCTCTAAGGCATTTGAATTCTCTATAAGAGATGTATTATCTAATGTACACTTATTGTTCATTCATAAGATGATGGGACTTTATTCAATTGATTTTTATTTCTCAAGTATTTATGCTCAAATTTTCTCTCTTCTATGCATTCCTGTAAAATCATTATGAGGTTTTTTATGTGAACTAGATCTAGACTACATGATCAAATTTTCACATGGAATCAAAGCTAGATGAATTCAATATCACTCAGATACTTCCACTGTAGCACCAGAATTAGTGGATTTACCACATAAATTATGAGGAATTGACTTGAAGACATTGGTTTATTCTTTGGAGTCTACCCAAGTGTGAGGCACTCCTGAATGTGCTTAGTGTCGAAGTAGAGTTTGATTGAGCTTACTGAATTTTCATCCATAGTGTTTTTGTAGGTATTTTTTGCAGGTAAAACAGCTTCATGGATTTGAAATTAGTTCCTCCTCTATCACCATTCAACTATGCTAAGTGGAAATTGAAGATGGTTTTATATCTCTAGATCCATGAGCTCTTTGATGTGTCTATTGGAATTGTGGTAGATCCAGAGTCCTTTGAAGAGAAATATAATTGGAAGAATGACTATGACATATCATTTGGATCCATGTGTTTATCCATTCCTCCTAGAATGCACTATCTCATTAACATTATTGAATACCCAAGTGACATACGGTCTAGATTGGATAGAGCATTTGGCAAGCAGAATGAAGATATTGGTGCAAATCATTTGGGGAGTGAATTTGGAACCTCTGTGCATGTTCTCCATATTGATGTCTTGGCATCAAACCTCTCTCAAGAAGTTGTTCAATATGAAGACGAAGAAATTGCATAAATTTCAACACATCTAGTTCTTGTTGCTAGCATTCACTTTGATTCGAATGCTTCCTATGCTTTTCAAGAAGTAGATATTGAAGAGGAATCTTCTTCTATGTCTCTAGAAGATGATGTGGATCCTGAATCCTTATCCTATGACGTTGATTATGAAGAATAAGTGACTAATGGACGTGGAATTGTTGAATAGATTTCCATCCATTCATTGTTCTCCTATCATTCTTCATATTTCAACCTTGAGGATGATAATCTAGTTATGGATGATCCTGTGCATACTTCACAAGTTTATGGTTCACAATATGGTGATCTGTTGGATGATTTGAAGGATAGATCATATTTCAAGAGTGCTTCAATTGCACTCACTGATTTTGATCTCATGCTTTCTACCTATTCCTACATGATGACTAGCACCTTTCCTCAAAGTTTCATTAAAGATGGAGACATTGCCATCACATTGGAATACATCATTGTAGCTAATATAACTTCCTCTAATTTGAAGTTCAAGTTTCAAGAGAATCAAGTCTCTTTTGGACCTAATATTACCTTCCATGGTTCAATGTTCAAGTCTGAACATAATTCATATTTGCTTGGGTTTACTTCACATGGTTTCAAGTCTCAAGCACTTCAAGAGTGATATGGAATTGATTACAACTCTCATGTTTCAAATTTGATCTTCTAATACTCTTCATTTGGTTCTAATCTCACCCCTATTGGTTCAAAGGATATCTCAAGGGACCATCTACACATTCTTGGAGTTGATCCTACCTCATTTGGTTTGAAGTTCAAGTTCCAATATTATCTTCATATTCTTGGAGTTGTTCTTACCATGTTTGGTTCAATGAGCAAGTCTAAGGAGCTTCCAGATTCGCTTGCTTCCATTGTTGGATAAATCAAGAAAAAAATTTGGGAAAATGATTCTCTTCTACCAAGGAGGAAGATACCTCCAGACATCTTTTGGAGAGCATGATTAAAAAAATTGGTAGGTTTCATGTTCGTTTTGAGGGGAGGTTTTTCCCATGTGACTTTCTTCACTTACCTTGGTTTATTGGACATAATAATTGTAAAGGGTGACCATAGACTTTGTTGTTGGGCCCTAATTTTCTTATATTACACTCACACAAGTCAGGCCTAAGGGGGGGTGTTGGAATAATTAACCTCCATCTAGACCTTAGAGACCTTAGTATATAACTTTTGGTTGATTATTAGGTGTCTATACCATGGTAGATGTTGTTCCTAGTGCATAAATTGACCACCAAGTGATGTTTATCCACAAGTGCACCCCACAGGATGCTTTAAAGCATACTTTATGAGCCAGGCACCCTAATCTACGTTATTCCTACTTTATCCTACTTTACTAAGTTAAAGATAGATTTTGCACTGCTTTTCTCATGATAAGGATGAGTTAGGTTCTTGTTGTTAATTTTGAGCATTAATTCACAATACTCTAGGATCTTTACTGAGAGAGTAACATGTACAGTATATCAATGCATATCAATCATAACAAGCATGTTAATAATCACAAGAAGCAAAAGCATGAGAGACAATAGACACACAGAGTTTCTGTGGGGAAAACCCTAAGGTGAAAAACCCCACAACTTCCTCAGAGATAGATAGAGCAATAGCACAACCAAAGTACAACCAAATTACAAGAGATAGACTCCTCTTAGCAGTTGATCCTCCTCCTCATAAGTGCGGCACTTTTCGAGTGAAGGAAGTGTGAGTTCTGAAGTGATCCAAATACAGATCTCCTGATCTCTATTTATACTCGTCATGTTTTCCCAATAACCTTATGGGCCGACTTGTCTAGCTAGGTACAATAACTTCATATTACATTATATCGGGTCGACCCCTTACAAGGTGGTCTAATAACCCATTGGCAAGTTAACATACTTGTGACACGTGTCAATACAAATGGTGACACTTCCATATAGGGGAATAATACATCTCTATAGGAGTACAATAAATATATAAATTAAATACATTTCAAAGTTACATATACGTCAACACTCCCTCTTAACTAGGAAGGTATTTCTCGACACGGATCATCTATCACAAGTCTTCTTCTCTAGATCATCATCAGCGAATCATCATCCTCGAATCATCATCATCGTCACTGCTGCTGCTATCTCGATCAATCTCTGAATCTACTCGTCATACGAAGTTCTACAAAGCCAGTCCTTTTTCATACTGGATGTAGGTCCACCACCTATAGGTCTTCATCATTAGTGGCCATACTATGGAACCTAGGACTAATTACGTGCGTCAACAAAACCCAGCGCATACTATAGGTTCTTTTACATGTTGAGCTTCACAAAACCTACTCAGAGCATCCCAGGATGTTACAAGCAAACCGCTCTACCTGTATGGATCTCGATAGAGCATCCTAGGCTATTATGAGCACACCGCTCTACCTGTCCGGATTTTACAGGATCTTTTCTATGTGAACTTTCACAAAACCTACTCAGAGCATCCCAGGATGTTATGAGAACACCGCTCTACCTATCTGGATCTCGATAGAGCACCCCAGGATGTTACGAGCACATCGCCCTACCTATCCAGATTTTAAAGGATATTTTCTATGCGAAACTATAGAAAAACCTACTTAAAGCATCGCAGGATGTTGCAAGCACACCGCTCTACCTGTCTGGATCTCGATAGAGCAAGCCAGGTTGTTACAAGGACACCGCTCTACCTTTCCGGATTTTAAAGGATCTTTTCTATGTGAACATTCGCAAAACCTACTCAGAGCATCCCATGATGTTACGAGCACACCACTCTACCTGTTTGGATCTCGATAGAACATCCCTGGATGTTACGAGCACACTGCTCTACCTATCCTGATTTTAGATGATCTTTTCTATGCAAAACTGTAGAAAAACCTACTTAGAGCATCCCAGGATGTTACGAGCACACCACTCTACCTGTCTGGATCTCGATAGAGCAACCCAGGATGTTACGAGCACACTGCTCTACCTGTCTAATTTTTAAAGGGTCTTTTCTATGCTACCTGCACAACCTATCCACGGCCATACAGTATCAAACTGATACTCACCATACATCATCCTGATGTACATCATCACATGATCAACCTGATCATCATCATACCATCAACCTGATGCATATCATCTGGAGCAACATCCTGAAGCTCATCATATGTGATCATCCTGATCATCATCATAGCATCAACCTGATGCATATCAAAGTACATGATCTACCTGATCATACAAGTATCCACCCAATACATATACAAATACATGATCTACCTGATCATACAAGTATCCACCTGATACATATACAAATACATGATCACACTGATCAAAGCATCCAACATGATGCATACACACATATACATATAAATGATCCAACTAATCATATCCAGCATCCAACATGATGCGTACATACATATAAATATAAATGATCCAACTGATCATATCCATCATCCAGCAGTATACATATATAGAGCAGTAACTAGAGCATCGTCCTGATACTCATCGTCCAGCACTTACATCCATAGCCATGTGAGGGATCCTCCTTCCACCATGCTTCGAATGGCTTCAGAAAATGTCTCCATCACTTCTTCCTCAAAGTGTCATCGATCTAAAGGACACCAATCCTCTCTCGGAAGTACTCAAACTTCACTCTGGCTAGTGGCTTCGTTAACACATCTGCAATCTATTCATCTGTCACAACATACAGGAGCTTCACTGCTCTTCTTTGCACCATATCCCTGATATAGTGATATTTGATCTCTATGTGTTTCGACCTGTCGTGGAACACTAGGTTCTCAGATAGCTTCACACAACTCTGGTTGTCACAAAAGATACCAGTAGCCTCCAACAGGAGATCAAATAACTCAGACAGTAGCTTCTAGAGCCATACTGCCTCATAACAAAAAATAGCCGAACATGCTGCAACATACTCTGCTTCGGTTGTACTCAGTGCTACGCAGGATTTCTTCCTACTAAACCAAGAGATCACACTTGATCCCATACTGAAGCAACACCCAGATGTGCTCTTCCTATCTGCAGCACTGCCTGCCCAATCTTAATCAACATAAACTTGCAGGTTAAACTTTTGACTCGCTTCATACTTAAGCCCATAATCAACTGTAACCTTCAGGTACCTCAGAATATGCTTTGCAGCAACCAGGTGAACACTCCTTGGATCTGTCAGGAACTGGCTCAATGTGTTCACCTCAAAGAAAATATCTGGTCTCGTGCTCATCAGGTACATCAAGGACCCAATCATCTGACGATACATAGAGACATCAACCGGCTTTGATGAAGCATCACATAGAAGCTTCAGGTTTGATGCCATAGGTGTGGCCATGTCCTTACAATCCATCATCCCGAACCTCTTCAGGATATCTACTGTATACTTTTCTTGTCCAACGAAGATCCCATCTGCACTTTGCCACACCTCCAAACCTAGAAAATAGTGCATCATCCACAAGTCCTTCATATCGAACTCGGCAGCAAGCTTCCTCTTTCTATCGGCAATCAATCTATCATCTCCTATTAGAAACAGGTCATCTGCATACAGGAGTAGAATCACAGGATTTCCTTCCTCAACCTTGTAGTAAAGGTTGGAATCTACTTTACTCTTGGTAAAGCCCAAACTAGATAGAAAACTGTCCATCCTACCATACCAAGTCCTAGGAGCTTTCTTCAAGCCATATAAGGCTTTCTTCAATCTACACACATATGACTCCCTGTCATGTGTTTCAATACCGAGTGGCTTCTCCACATACACTTCCTCTTCAACTACACCATTCAAGAAGGCAGTCTTGACATCCATCTGGTGTATATTCCATTTCATCGTTGCATCCAGAGAAAGTACTGTTATGATGGAAGTGTACCTGGCTACAGGAGCAAAAGTTTCTTCATAATCTATTCCCTCTTTCTGAGAGAAGCCATGAGCTATGAACCTGGCTTTGTATTTCTCTATGGTATCATCTGCAGCATGCTTGATCTTGTAGATCCATTTGGAAGTCACAACAAACTTCCCTTCAGGTCTTGGGACAAAATCCCAAACATCATTCTTCATTATTGATTGGTATTCCTCGATCATGGCATCCTTCCATTCTTTCTTTTCCGCTGCCTGTTCATAATTGGAAGGTTCTTTGTTCATGATATCACAGAGTAAAGAAACATAGCTAGTATGTGATCTGGTTCTCTTCTTTCCTCTGTGTTCTTCTTCTGGAATGCCATATCTTTCAGCATCTTGAATGAGGTCTCTAGCCCATGCAAGTTTTCTCTTGTGAGAGATATTCTCATGGGGTGGATCTACTGGTTGTTGCGGATCTTCAATTTCACGATCAACATCTGGAATTACTTCAGTCATGGTAGTGTCTTCAAATCTAGTTTCCTTAGGTTCTTCATATACTTCAACAGGTGTCTTCCTTGATTTGACGAATGTTGAGTTTTCATCAAATGTTACGTCCCTGCTAACATCAATCTTCTTAAACCATGGAAAGTGTATTATGTAAGCCTTCGAGCTTTCACTGTAACCCACAAAGATACCCTTCTTTCCTGAAGGATATAGCTTGGTCCTCTTTTCTTTTGGGACATGAGTGTATACTAGACAACCAAATATTCTGAGATGGCTGACTTCAGGTTTCTTACCAGAGAAGACCTCTTCCGGTGTCTTTTTGTCCAATATCTTGTGGGGTGTTCTGTTCTGCACATATACATCTGTCCTAGCTGCTTCTGCCCATAGATGCATATGTAAATCCTGGTTATGCAGCATTGCCCTTGTTGCTTCCATGATTGTTCGATTCTTTCTTTCTACAACTCCATTCTGTTGTGGATTGTAAGGAGCAGTCAACTCCCTCTTAATCCCTGAGTCACTGCATAGCTTCTTGAAGTCACCTGAAGTGAATTCTCCACCATTGTCGGATCTGAATGTTTTGATCTTCTTATCAGTTTGGTTCTCCATGAAGGTTTTGAATTCCTTGAACTTATCAAATACTTCATCTTTGTTCTTCAAGAAGTAAACCCAAGTCTTTTTGGAGAAGTCATTAATGAAAGAGACATAGTAAACATACCCACTCAGAGAGCTGGATGACATCGGGTCGCATACATCGGAGTGGATAATTTCCAAGATACTTTTTTCCTTCCTTTCACTGCTTGGAAATGCCTTATTTATGTTCTTTTCTTTTGCACATCCTTTGCAAACACCTTCATGCTTGGTCTTAATTTCAGGAAGACCTTCTGCAACCTTACTTGCAATTGGTAATTCTCTGTAGTGCATATGTGCAAGTCTTCTATGCCAAAGTTCACTTGACTCCATGGAATCATGCACCATGGAATGTTCAGGTTGTCCCTTCAATTTATACAATCCTCCCTCTTGCTCTCTAATAACCACTGCATCATCAATAGTTTTACCTTTTGGCCACATTAGCACTTGGCCATCTACAAATGCAACCCTCATACCTTTTGCATCTAATGGAGAGATGGAGAGTGGATTCTTCTTGAGCCCAGGTACAAATAGCACATCTTTCATCTTTAAGGACTTTCCAGATTCTAGGTTGTAGGAGGCTTCCCCACTTCCTTTCATAGGGTATTGATAATCATCCCCAAGTTTCCCTTATGGGGTGATTCATGTACATATAGGTTTACAAAAGATTCTTTAAACCTAGTCATGTGTTTAGAAGCCCCACTATCAATTAACCAATCATTACAACCATGAGAAATAGTACCTCTGAGAGCAGGGATTAGAACATACTCTTCTTTGTTTGATGAGTCATCACTTTCTGCTCTAGCTTTCTTCCTGGGAGGTTCATCACCCTCAGCAGCATGAGCATGATATCTTCTTTTGTTATTCTTCTTCTTCTTGTTGAAGCTGTTGTCTTTCTTCTTCTTAGGGCAATTTGAAGCAAAGTGTCCCATTTCATTACATTCGTAACATCAAACATGACATAGATCTTTCTTCTTGTGATGAGGATGAGAATGTTTCTTGTTATGAGATTTCTCCCTCTTAAACTTGCTTCCCTTGGTGTGAGCTGTGAGGGCTTGATCTTCATTCCCCATTTTTTCTTCTCGTACCACAAGCCTTGCTTCTTCTTGTGAGCATTCTTCTCGTAGTCTGCTAAAGGACACCAAATTATTTCTTGCATAGATTCCTTGGATAAAGGAATCCCATGACCTGGGTAGGCCATTCAGAGTGGTCATGACAGCTTCACCATTCTCCACCATTTCATCCACTGCTTCTAGTTGTTCCTTGATCTAAGAGACCCTAGAAAAATAAGATTGAATGGATTCTCCATTCTGAAGCTTTACCCCTTTTAATTGGTTCTGTATAGCCATCTTCCAATTTATGTTCTTCCCTTCAAATAGCTTGGAAAGGGAATCAAACATCTCTTTGGGTATCTTCAGAGATGACACATGGGGGATGAGATGGTCCTTGATAGAATCAACAATGATTCTTTTTTCCTTGACCAAGTTCTTTTTGTGAAGGGATTTAGCCTCTTCTCCCTCTGGGACAGGGACCTCTTCCCTTATGTAGGTATCCAATTCATTTTCTTCCAGGATTAACCCAATCCTATACTTCCAGGATTGGAAGTTATCAGCCCCTTCAAGCTTATCCTCAAGCTTCATGTGGTGATACATCTTAAAGAGTACTTCAAATGGAAATAGAAAATATTTAGGTCTTACCACTTGATTTGCTGAAAACTGGATCTGGTCGTAGATTAGGGTTTGTCAGAAAAACCCTAAAAATTCAAAATGTGAATTTCAACTTTCTGATAGGATAGAAAGATGCACCTTAATGAGCTGATCATCCTGGTGAATTCGGAATTTGAGATCTGCAAAGTTTCACCCTTCAAAAATGCCTTTTAGTCTTCGTGGATTCACTGAGGAGGACCCTCAATTAGGGTTTGAGTTTCCCGAAGATTTACCGAGCCAAAAATATCGATCCAAAGCTCTAAACTTTGATTATTCCAAGGAGCGTCCAGCTATGTCTTCAGATTTCAGAAATTCCTATTTTTGTGGAAACCCTAATTTTTAGGGCCAAATCTGAAAATGCTCAGAATTGAATTCTAATTGGATCGATAGATTCTCCTTGATGAGTAGAGTCAATCTACTATACTTCTTTTCCAAAATCTGTGGAGAGAAACCCAATAAACAAGAAACCCTAGTTTTCACCACTGCATAGTGTCTTCTTCTCAGGTTAGCTCTGATTCCATGTTAATTTTGAGCATTAATTCACAATACTCTAGGATCTTTACTGAGAGAATAACATGTACAGTAAATCAATGCATATCAATCATAACAAGCATTTTAATCATCACAAGAATCAAAAGCTTGAGAGACAATAGACACATAGAGTTTCTGTGGGGAAAACCCTAGGTGAAAAACCCCACAACTTCCTCAAAGATAGATAGAGCAATAGCAAAACCAAAGTGTAAGAGATAGAATCCTCTTAACAGTTGATCCTCCTCCTCACAAGTGCGCCACTTTTTGAGTGAAGGAAGTGTGAGTTCTGAAGTGATCCAAATAGAGATCTCCTGATCTCTATTTATACTTGTCCTATTTGCCCAATAACCTTATGGGGCCAACTTGTCTAGCTAGGTACAATAACTTCATATTACATTATATCGGGTCGACCCCTTATAAGGTGGTCTAATAACCCATCGGCAAGTTAACATGCTTGCGACACTTGTCAATACAAATGACGACACTTCCATATAGAGGAATAATACATCTCTATAGGAGTACAATAAATATATAAATGAAATACATTCCGAAGTTACATATACATCAACACTCTTTGGTGACTTTGGAAAGTCTTCATGCTTTTGCCTAAGATCCTTCCATCTTTTTATCCTGAAAATCCACTCAAATGCTTATTTTTATCACTCATGGCCTACCTAATCCAACTTGACCAATTCGTGATCATCTAGTATGAGTTGGAGTTAGTAAGTTATCATAGGTGGATATTTTTCCTAAGTCTAAGCCTGCCACTTGAGAGCTTTCCAAATTGCCTCTAAGGCATTCGAATTCTCTCTTTGAGATGTTTATTTAATGTACACTTATTGTTAATTAATAATATGATGGAATTTTATTCAAGTGAGTTTTATTTATCAAATTTTTTTTCTCAAATTTTCTCTCCTCTTTGCATTCTTGTAAAATCTCTGCAAGGATTTTTCTGTGGACTAGATCCAAACTGTGATCAATTTTTCACAGGAATAACATTGTGATTTTCATTAATAGTGGGGAAGTTATAGAGATTGAATCAATGGATAATATAGAAAGCTAAAATACAAAAGAATATCTACTAGAGAGAGAGAATGAATGAATACAACATAACCATAGAGAAAAGGGGAATATTTACTACTCGAGATGAGTGTTTTTCCTTCACTATTGCACCCTCTATCAACAAGATTTCGACCCCAAATCTCAGATATTCCTCCTATAGTGCATCCTCCATCAAATGTGGATGATATATAGACTTTAGAACATCCCTAAAGATATTTGTATGACCACAGGTGTGCCCTCCTTTAGTAAAGACCAATGTAAACACTAATGTCCCGAAACTCCACAACTTCACATTTATACTAACTGGAACTTGAATACACCATCAAGAATTCAACCCCACTACTATATATGAACACAAACATCTGAAATAAATCTCTATAGATAAATCTAAAAGTGATTTCTTGTCTCAATCGATTTCCATGAAGCACCATGAAGAGATATGGATGATCTCCTCCTCTCTACTAGCTAGGGTGGAATCTTTCACCACCAAAAATACTTCATAATTGAAAGGGTCACATCTCCCAAGATTGAAAATACACAAGATATATCATATTCAAAACAAAAAATAAAAAATCCTTTTCCCAAGAGGCTTTCATCCTTTTTATAGATTTCATTGAGCCCCTTCCCCCTCATTCTATAATTCTCTCACATAATATTAATAAATTCTATTTTCATCATAGAATGATACCTTGGAACTCATTTACTTCCTTTGTAATGTCATTTAAACAGATAATATATTCATCTTCCTTAGCTTGATTTTGGGGAAGTTACACTATCATGTGGGCCTGATCTCTCCTCTAGTGCCCTCGGCTAAATTTAAACATGTCATATGATGCCATAGAGTTTCATAAGTTGTCATAGGACCTGATTCTTATCATAATTTGCCATAAGATTCCTTTTGGGAGTTACACTTCCACAAGTGCATCCTCACTGGTTATTTTTAGCTAGATGCCTCTTCATGAAACTTCTTGGGAGTTACTCTTCCTTAGAATTCGAATTTGTGGATGCTCTCCTTGATTTGGGGGTGTTACAACTTCCTTGTCGGCCCACTTTATCCTCCTATGTTCCCTCCTTGGCTGACTTGGACCATTTACACCTCATTTATGAATATTTGGCCATTTTATCACAAAAATTGTGATCCAAATCACCCCTTCAAGTCTTTGAATTTAAATTTGTAAAATGACTATAGGCCATTGTATCCCAAATTTAATTTTTTTTTCTCAAATGGTTAATAATGAAAATTTGGGTACATTATAGTCCTCCCCACTCAATATTCCTTGTCCTCGAGCAATTTTAAATCTGAGTGTGGTAATTACCAGTTTTTCCTTCCCGAATTAATACACAAAACATTTATTTGTCTCCTTCCTTAGTGGCGACTGTTTATAAGGCTGCAATTCCAAATGTATCAAGTCATCAACTCTATATACCAAAAACATAACCACACTAAGGTTGAAAATGATGTCATGGTTCCAATCTAATTAAAAAGAGGTGAAGTATATTCTGCTCAATGTATGGTCATGTGAGGTACTGACATAGGAAGCCTTCTGACCACTTCCAATAAGAAGAGTAAATCTGCACTGCAACCACTCACACAACTCCCCAATAGACTAGTCCACTAAGAATCTCATCATGTGAAATCCAAAGATGATTCCCATTCTCTCTATATATTCAAAGCAAAATGGTGACACCCATTAAAATAAACAATACACTTTCCCATACTCGTTAGAAGTGAAAAACTAGAGTTACAGCCATGAATTTACAAATATACACTCGTTAAAATAAATATTGTAGTACGCACTAAATTTGCAAAAATGTCTCGTGCTTTATAACAACTATTACCATTTTCAATCATTATTGTTATTGTAATGAGAATCATACAAGCGGTTTGATTTTAAAGTGCAATTACTTTTATCTTTACAAATTATAAAGTTGAGATGTTTTGAACTTTTATTTATAATGGCAGTCATAATTTCTTGAATATTGTCAAAATAAATATTGCATTGCACACTAAATTTGCAAAAATGTCTCGAGCTTTATAACTATTATTAGAATTCTCAAACATTAATGTAATGACAATCATACAAACGGTTTAATATTAAAGTGCAATTACTTTAATCTTTACAAAAGTAGTTATTGAAAAAGCAACTCTATTTTAATACAAAAGTTTTGATTTTTTTGAAAAAAAAAATACTTTAAATCTTTTTTTTCATAAGAAAAAAAGCATGCAACTTGTTATTCATGTTGAATCAATGTTACATATATCACACTACTACATCAAATAGTTTCAACCCAAATAACAATCTGAAAGTACTACTTCAACCAAAAAAAGAACCTGCCTTCAACATGTACCATCCATCATTTTCCGCACCATTAATGAATCCAGTCGGAGTATCCTCAACCATAAAAGGTCTACCTTAGGACCTAGTCTTCTTAATTTTGATTCCTTTTTCCCATTCTTTTAAGACAACTACAATTTTGACACTTATAATATGCACATACAATACTGAATTTGGAAGATGGAATTATTCCTCATTTTCCAGATTTCCCAAATAAGAAAGAAGGAAATATTCTTAAAATGTGTTTTCTTTCTGAACCAATAAAAAAACAATCTTCAAATCTTCTTGAAATCTATCTCTCCTGTAAAGAAATAATTTTACAAACTACATTACAAACAGAGATAAAAACTAGGCAATGGAAAAACAGATGAGGGACAATTTCCAATTCCTTCCAGCAAAAGATAACACATGCCCAGGCCACTGAAACTGTGTTTCTGCAATTTTTCCCAAATAAGAATTTTATTAAATATTTCCAACCAAGTAAAGCACTTAATCTTTAAAGGAATGTTTCTCATCCAAAAAACATTTTCCCACCAAATAGTACTATAGCCTTCCAACTCTTCCAAGGAAACATTGTAATCCAACTTTGTTGTAATTTCCCCGAATGCTTTGTTTCTTTCCCATACAATCATATCCCGATCATCAATGAATCTAATTCTTGCTTGTGATAGAGCCTGAATACAAGAGTTCCATTTTGCAGCCACCGTATTATGAAGGTTTAAATTTTCTGCATTAAGCCAATAACCTCCAACTTATGATAAATTATTCCTAACTTGAGACACGACCATTATATTCCTTTTATCAGTTCCGATAATAACTCCGAAGACAGCTGATAAGTTCCCATAAGGATGATAATTGGATCAATACCCAAAGAAATCTAAGTACCTCGACCAACCTTCTAGCTGCAGTAGTTACAAAGAATAGGATATATTTTCATGAAACTTCTCCAAATGGTAGAAGTATTTTGTATCTTTTTTTACCGGTTCTCGAATCGAATGAATAAGAGGAATTTTAATGTACTTAGACAGGATCACTTTGTTCCACGCACTTTTGAAAAACAGATCTCGCCATCAAATTTTCACACAGAGCGCCTTGTTGAACCAAAGTAAATTTTTCGAGGCCCTAGCCTCCCATATGTTTAGGAAGAGCAATGTTTTCCCATGCAACAAGATGAAACTTAGCAATATCCAAACTCCTAGGCCATAAAAATTGAAAAATGAATTTTCTGATTTGTGAAATGACTGAAATTGCCACTAAAGTCAAAGAGAACCAATACACCGGAACGCTTTGCAAAACCTCACTTTCCAAGACTAATCTACCACCATACGAAAGCCATTTAAAATCCCAACTGTTAATTCTTTTTTCCACCCTCTTTATAAGACAATCCCAATAAGTTTTGGAATAAGATTTTGGTTTAAGAAAAAAACCCAATATACTTTAATCCTTCCCCAACCAATGACATTTTGTACGAGAAAATAGTTATTATTTCTTCGCGGAAACTAGCATCGTCACAATTGTAAGAAAAATGGGATTTTTAAGAACTAATTTCCATTCTAGATGTCGAAGAGAAAGATAGAAAGATGACTTTAGATCGATGCTATTCACCGATCAAAGCATGACCAAGAATAAGTATGTCATCTACTAATAGCAGATGAGAAATAACCAAAGAAGAAAAGATTCTTATGCCTTTAATTTTTTCTCCTTCTTTGCATTTGATATAAGCCTATTGAGCCCTTCAATCACCAATAAAAACAAAAGAAGAAAGAAAGAAATCCTTTCCTTAGCCTTCCACTACTGTTAAAAAAGAAAGTGAGAGAACCATTAATCAAGATAGCATCATTTGTTGATGAGATACATGCTATAATCCACCTTATTACCTCATAAGAAAGACAAATTTGAAGAAGTATAAATTGGAGAAAGGACGAATTCACCTTGTCATAAGTTTTGATGAGATCAACCTTCAGAATAAAAGCTTTTATTTTGCTTTTTTTTATTTAATCAAACCTTAATCCTTACGAAATACAAAGTTGAGTTGTTTTGAACTTGTATTTGTAATGGTAAAAAAAATATTTTATTGAATATTGTGAAATGACATAAAGGCCTAGTGCTAGAGTGGATAATTTGATAGTACATAAGAGAACAATTATTGATGAAGAACTTTAAGATCGATATTACGATTCTATACTCTTTTATATGGCCATATTCTTTTCTTAATAAAGTTATTAAAGATAAAACCAAAAAATGATTTTATATTGTTTGTAGGAGAAAGCTTAATGAATGGTTGATGTATTAAAGAATATTAATTATGTAAAAAAAAGTATATTAAGTTAGAGTTTAGATGGGTAACACATTAGATGAATGAATACGAAAAAAAATGTACTTAGAAAAAACCAATATTTACATTTTAACATGAGATTTAAAAAATTTATTGACACGCTTACATTCACAATTTTTTTTAGTTGAGTAAAATAAAGAAAAAACGATAAAATATGTACCTACACTCTATTGGAAACACATGAAGGGAAAAGGAATCCAAAACAAGTCTATTAAGAAAAGGAACATTGAATATTTCATAGTGATTTCCAAAAAAAATATAGAAGTAGGCATTGAAGCATTTTTTCAATGTAAATCCCCTTAATCCTCATGGTTTAATAGTTAAGTGGTCAATTGGTCAAATGCACATGTCCACCTTTGCAGGAATTTCTAACCAAAATGTCCAATCAAGCAATATGGCATGGACTTCCTTAAGACTCTAAGTTATAGAAGCAATACATATTAAAAAAAAGGGAGGTTATATAAATAATGGGAGAAATTATAGAACATTCACGGTCATACAATCTTCATACAGGTTAGTTAGCACTATTTTAGAGAGAAAAATAAGTAAATGGTAGAAGAAAATAATGTTGATGGTCTTTCTCAAAATAGTTTTTAACCTCAAAATTTAATCAAGGAAATAAACTATGGGAAATAATGAATGAAGTAGGATTTCAAGTTATATACTAAGAAACACTTCTCTTTTTATATGAAAACGTTTCATGCATAATTAGTAGCATCAATAATGATAAAAAATGAAAGATAAAGTCAAAATTAACAATAATATTTAGTAATATTCAAGTAAAACAAAGATGTCCCTCTCGCATGCATTATTTGGGTTATTTATAGATGGAATAGAAATTGGATCATGAAGGATGGGGGAGGATGAAAATGCATAGCAAGTTATGATTTATTATTGTTGACTCAATGTTTTATTGCAAACATGAAAAGACAAAGTACAAATATAGTCTCCAAAGATATCTTTGTACAAATTGTTCAACTATTATGAAATCTAAGCTAATTGAAATAAAGGTAACCACAATAGGTAATTGGGATAAGGCATAACCATCACATTCAATAGTAATGAATTGGAGGTGGTTTCTTCTTACTGCTAGAAATATATATATATATATATATATATATATATATATATATAATAACAATAACAACAGAACACGAGATTTACATGGAAGCCTCATTGTACATAGGTAAAACCATGGGGTAATGGAAGCTTCGATCTTTGATTATTACTTGACAAAAGGATTATAATGCTTTCTTCTATCTCTCTTGTATTACAATGTCAATTGTTCATCCCCTTTAATACATTACATATGAGCCATTCCAAAAGGAATTGAAATACATTAGAAGGGTCTAGAATCCATGTTAACATCCTTTTCCCAGAATCCATTATGGAACCCACATACGTGGAGCATGCTTCTTGCATGTTCCATGATTGTGTGATTTATCCTCTGAGGCACACCATTTTGTTTTGGCATATATGTAGCAATATTCTAGTGCTTAATTACTTCATGCATACAAAATTTATCAAATTCCCTGGAGAAATATTCTATTCCATTATCATATCTGAGGCATAAAATAGACTTGCCCAAAATTTTCTCTACTTGTGCCTTGATCTTTTTAAACTTCTAAAAGGTTTCTAACTTATTTTTCAAAAAATACATTGACACTCTTCAATAATATCATATATAAAAGTAAGAAAATATCCAGTACCATTTATAGACATAGTGGGGACTTGTCCAAAAATATCAAAATGAATAAGCTGCAAAAGATCAAAACTTTTAACAGAGCTTCTAGTAAATCAAACTCTCTTTTGTTTACTGAAAATACAGTGCTCACACAAGTCTAAATCACAATATTTAATCGCAAGAAAGCATAGCTTGATCATGCAATATTTTCTAACAATTTTCACGCATATGTTCAAGATGTTGATGCCACAACATCATTGCATCCAGAACATTCCTTACATCTACTATCATTGCATGATTTGTTATTGTATCACCATACAAATGATACAAGGTCCCATAGGATTATCCCTTTTCTACCCGGAGGGATCCTTTGGTAATTTTGCATCAATTGTCACCAAGGTAGTTGAATACCCCACATTACGAATTCATAATTCATAATTCATAAAACTTACAAAATTTTAAATTATGAATTTTGCTTGAATTGGAATTAAGAACTAAAAAATGTAATGATTCAACTTGGACACAAATATCACTTTATAAGATTACGCGTAAATTCTAACTTGTGGTTAATGAAAGTGGTAAACTTATAACATATTAACCTAATTACTATTTTTCAATGACTAAAAGATAGTTATAAAGGTTTTCATGTAAAAGTAATGATTGTTATATTTATCTTAAAATAATTAAATTATGAATTAATCCATTTGAAATAAAATTTAATAATAATTTGATAGCATAATTTATAAGGAGTAAAACTTATGAGAAGAGAGTAAATTTGATAGCATAATTTTGAATCATCCTTTTTTTTCCAAAAGAAAAAAATCGTATCATTGTTATTCATACGAATCAAAGGGTACATGAAAAGCTTTAGTTTGAGATTTTTAGAAAATAAATCTCCAAAACTAGCAGCCAAAATCATAACAAAAGTATCTTCTGATCATCACGAAGGAAGTCACGAAGATCACAAGATGCACAAAGAAAAACAGACTCCAGTTGATATCGAGTGCTTACATCCAAAAACTTGATACAACAACTACTTTAAGAAATTCATAAACCTGTGATCCAGAACCTTTGAATCCAGAACTTCTTCCCAAAATAAGACACCTAAATCCTTAGTCAACGCTTGCTTTGATAATTTATCCGCCAAAATATTGTGTTGCCTAAAGATATTTTGAAAGGATATATTTCCGAAATACTTGATGGACTTTTTGATCCTTAAGCACCAGTGGGTAAGTGCTAGAACTTTGAGATCAAAAATATCCTGAGCCCATTTGATTGTGACTCCAGAGTCTCCATAGATTTCCAGGTCATCCAAGCCAAAAATACTTGCCACTTCAAGGATACACCATAAAGCAATTAATTCCGCTTTCATATTGGTGCCAATCCCATAGTTCATCTTCAGCAAAAAATGATGAGAAGCATTCAAATAGATAGCTCCCCCAACCGCACATATGCCATTTTGAGCAACTCCATCGAAGAATAGAACCGAACAGTTGAAAAGAGGCTCAAAAACTCCAATACGCTTGGACACCAGGGGCTTCTTCTCTTTGAAAAAAGACTTATATAGAGTAAGTATACTGTTCAACCCCATTTTTTGCTATCGGATCCAAGCCTTCAAAGACTGGTTTGTTTCTTATATGCCAGATTATCCAAGAGATGAATAGTGGAAGCACAGGGTGCCGTCTGCAGCTTCTAATCCATTGTAAAAAAGAGTTCTCAAAGGACTCGGCTCCCCAATTCATTTACATATCCAAACCTATACATACTTTTGTCCATATAACCCAAGTAAAAACACAGTTGACTAGAATATGTTGAGTAGATTCAACATCAAGTTTACAAAGAGTGCATCTATTTGGGCCGCTCCATCCCATTCTTAATAAAACATCCCATGTTTTCAGCTTTTCCTTTAATGCAAACCAACCAAAGCATTTAAGCTTAATTGGTATTCTCCAACTCCACAGCTTCTTGAACCACCAATGTTGAGAACAATAATTCCTGGAATTTATAATGAAATTATAGGCTAATTTGGCAGTAAATTCACCTGAGACCGGATTCCCAACCCATTTCAATTCATCCATTTGTTGTGAGAGTCTGCATCCTATAGCATCAAGCCGGGAGAAATAATGGTCCCATTCTCTCTTGAGATAGCTCTGAAGCCCCATGTCTTCCCCTTTAATCCAGTAAGAAGAGCTATTTAAATAAACATAGTTCCTCATTTGGTCGAAAGTTGTAAAATTCCTATCTTTGATAAATTCCAACAATTCAGCTGAGAGTGAGTATTCTTCATCTAGTCCTAGAATTGGATCAACACCAACGTCAACCCATTGTTCTGATCCCACTTGCCAAGCCACATTATTTCCCATCGAGTTGAAAACATTCATGAACCCTTTCCAAATCACAGAAGTATCCCTAATCCTCTTAACTAGATTCCTGAACCAAGTTAAGATGTCCTTTTTAATATATTTCACCTACGGCACCTTGGACCATAGAGAGTAACCAAATAGACCCCTCCAAAGACTCTTCAAATGAAGAGCTTTACCAAACACCTCCATATTTTTCACCCCCCATCCACCAGATTTCTCTGGAATGGTGATGGTTTCCTACTTTGCCATAATTAGCCCTTTTCAATCTAATCCACCAAACCACATAAAATTTGAGCAAAGACTCCCTATATTCAGCAGTACCGAATTGGGAACTTTGTAGAGAGATAGCTAGTAAACCGGGATACTAGTAAGAACAACTTTAACCAAAATAAGATGTCCTCCAACAGAAAGAAGTCTATGAGTCCAGCTTTTAATTCTATTTTCCAACTTCTTAAAGAGCCATGACCAATCTTTAACTCTATACCTGTTCGGCTTTAAAAAGTAGCCCAAATATTGAAAGCCATCAGCTAAACTCTATACCTTGTAAGGTAATAAATTCTGCAGATCCAGAATTTGTGACTCTTCCATATTATGCTGAAACAAGATAGATTTCCTCACACTTACTTTCATCCCTGATGCAAAGCAAAAATAGGATATATTGTCTATGATACACTGCCATTCACCAGTGGATTTTTAACCAGCAAGAAAGACATCATCAACAAACAAGAGATGAGAGACAGATAATTCTTTTGATAGTTTTATCCCGCTAATTAAACCATCATATTTTGCTTTAAGTAAGATCCTGCTAAAGCCATCAATAACCAAGACAAAGAGGAGAGGTGACAGAGGGCATCCTTTCCTAATCCCTCTGGAGCATTTAAAAAACCTTGAGGGGACACCATTTATAAGAACTGCAATATTTGTAGACATTACACATGCCATAATCCATCTCAGCATTAATGGTGACTATCCAATTTGAATCAGAATAACTTTGAGGTAGCACCAATCCACTCGGTCATATGCCTTTTCTAGATCCATTTTGAGAAAAACTACTTTGGAATTCTGAATTTTTACAGTATGAATGATCTCCTATGTAATACCTACTGCATCTAGAATCTGCCTATCATGAAGAAACCCAAACTGAGTAGCAATGATAAACTTTGACAAACCAGGTTTAATTCCCACTGCAATAATCTTTGAGATTAGCTTGTAAATCAGATTGCACAAGGCAATAGGCCTGTAATCCCCAAAGAAGGCAGGTTTATTATTTTTCGGAATTAAGGTAGAAATGTAGAATTCAGTGCTCCTGAAATAAAACCATTGGTTCTGGAGAATTCCACCATAGCCAGAATTTCATCACCCATTATATCAAAGAAATGGAGAAACAATTCCACTATCCCGCCATCCGGCCCAGGATTTTTCTCTTTTGCAAAAAGTTTCAGAGTGTCTTCAACTTCTTTTAAAGAAAATTCCCGTTCCAGGTTTAAAGCTTCCTGAGGACTAATGAAAGTAGGAAAAAGCCAAGCAATCTCCAACTGCTTTAGCAGGTAACTATCTCCAGGATCCCTAAAGATGTTTCCAAAAAAATTAACTGTTGCCTCCTGAATCTTATCTTGTCCAAAAATGCGTAAACCATCATTTGCCTCCAAATCCCAAATAACTTTTTTGTTTCTACGATGAGAAGCACACGCATGAAAAAACTTCATGTTTTTATCTCCGAACTCTAGACACAAAGCTCGACTTTTTAGCCTCCATTCTGCTTCCTCTTGTTTTAGGATACTTTCCTTCTTATCACTAAGAGTGTTTAGTAAATCTTGATCCCCCTCATCATCCAAGCCCTCAATCTTTCTGAGAAAGGCTTCCTGAATTTGAGATTGAATATCTACATACTCCTATAGATGTCTCGATTTCTTATTCTTGATCCAATATTTGACTACAGACTTCAAATCTTTGAGTTTAAGAACAAACCTGTCCATTAGGTTTAAAGAACAGTGCTGCCTTGGGCCCAGCCATGACTATCTAATGGTTTCACAGAAATCAGCAAACTGAAGCCATGCATTATTAAACTTAAAGGGAACATTCCTTGGACAAAGAGAATCATGACACTGAAGGAAAATATGCCAATGGTCTAAAAAAATTATCCCCCACCCAAGATCTGAACCGTTGAAAAGACTGCAAGAAAGGCCGAGCCACCAAAAACCTGTCAATTCTTTTGTGAATACCTACCTTACCAGCTCTGCCATTAATCCAATTTGGCACAATGGAGGCTGGGGCAACATCCACCAAATCGAAGCTGGCAAGCATATCAAAGAAATACTGTGCTAAATCATCAAAGTGGGCTTGAGGACCCCAAATCTCAGAAGAATTTAAGGAGAAATTAAGGTCTCCTACAACAATAAGGTTATGTGTATTAAGAAGGCCAGAGGACATAAGGCAATCCCAAAAAACCTTTCTACAAGCATACGGCCCATAATAGTTTAAAATAGACAAAGCACGATTTAGGTGTAAACATCTACCATACATTAGAATCCCCTAATTTGTTTTAAAAGTTTTGAACTGAAATAGACATGGATTCCATCCCATGATCAACCCACCAGACATCCCGGTTTCACTTAAAGCTGAGAACTCCCAACCTGGGCATAAATTAGCTAATTTAAAGATAGCAACACTGTCAACACTCATTGTTTCCTGTAAGAGCAAGATATCCAGACTAGTGGCAACTAACAGTTTAGACAAATCCCTAACCTGGGTAGCTTTGCCTAACCCTCTAACGTTTAATGAGAGAATCAACATTAATCACCACCACTAGAGGGATGCATTGCTCTAAGTGCCCTAGGGTTTTGACCACCTTCTAAAGCTGGGGAGGCTTCAACAAGTCTAATAGACAAAGGAATAAACACATCACCCACTAACTCAACAGATTTTGCCACACCCGACTTCTTCCCTTTTCTAATAGTGACGTTTTGAAAATGAAGACCCTCTGAGGGTAGGACCTCAGAGTCATGTGGGGGATTCTTGGAGTAAATCAAAAGGGGAGACAACTGAGGTTCATAGATAGGTAGGTACCCACTTTCAGTAAGGACCTCCCATTCGTCAAAGGAAATAACCCGGGCAACATTATATCAAGGAGAAGCAATGTCAGTGGAATCAGGTTTTGAATCATGAACAATATCCCCATGATCGAGACGAACGGAGCCACGAGAACCTTCAATCAAATAAGGCCCACCTGACGCAGATAAATTTAGGGCCACCTCCCCTCTAGAGATACGTTGGTTCAGGGAATGCTCCATGTCCTCATAGAAATTTAATCCAGCTTTTGAAATACCCTTATAGGGAGTTTCATCCAGAGACTTACCTGATGCTGACTTCATCACCGAAGTAGCATTTGTAGACAGAACAAGGGAAGGAATTGAATCATCATCCACCAAGTGAGCAACGGGACCTACCCTCAGAACCAACAGACAATGTGCACAGGTGTGGCCAACTTTCGAGCACTTGAAGCACCAGAAGGGAATCTTGAAATAGTCCAACCTCTAGCAAAAAGACCTATTCCCCCAGCTAATAACAACTTCAGCAAGAAACCCTAACTGCATATCAAACTCTACCATAACTTTGGCAGCTTTGCAGTCAAAGCCAAAAAGAGCCTTCCTATCGAGTCTGATAAACTTCCCAACCGAGTTTGCAAGAGAAATAAAAATACTTTCCGACCAAAGCTCAATTGGGAACCCAGGAAGGATCATTCAGAGATGCCGAAACCTCTGCTTGTGCTTAAGCGGATCAAATCCCACAAACCACCTCTTAAGGCACAGAGAACCGTTCTTGAAAAGCCAAACCTGCTTCAAGATTTCCTCAACATACTCTCCAGATGGAAATGTACACAAAATCCACCTATTGGCCAGCAGGTTAACCCTAGGGGCCAACCCACACAATGACATATAGTGCTCATTCACCGAGGCAACAATGTCTACCCGGCTTCCACCCGAAAACTCCAAGCGGCCAAAAACCCCCGGCGAAGCCAATAACTCGACTCTATCAAGGTTGCAATCCTAATTTATTTCAAAAAGTTCACGACCCTCTAGAGCTTTGACAGTCTTAGACCGACGTCTAGCCTTTACCTTCTCACCACATAGATTAGGGTTAACACCGGAAGGATGAACCTGCAGATTGGCATTGCTTTCCCCACTGCCAAGAAAGGACTGATGAGTCATTTTATATCAAAACCCCCTCCAGGTGTCCCCAAAAGCCAAACCTATGATTGCAGGACAAGACAAGTACCGCCACCTGTTGAAAAGGAGGGAGGCCACCAAAAAAGGGTGAAACCCTCTAAAAGCTAAGGTAAAAAGGAAGACCACCAGAATAACCAAACCACAACCAAAAACAAAGGAAACCCAGAGAAAATAGAACCACAGGTGTCAGAAGTCACAGAGAACAGACGGGTTTTTGAAGCTATAGACAGAATCACATTCCCACTTGTTTTTATCCTTGGTCGGTACTATAGATAGCTGCAAAAACTATCTAGAACTCCAAGTTTCTACAGCTCAAACAAAAACACGACATACCGCACACAGGAAGCCACAGTCTCTAACAAACCCTAACCCTCCAGAACACCATCACCACCAACCAGGAAGCTCCATCCTCCATCAGCTTAGCACCACTTTATGGTACCTTTAGGACTATCACCGCCAACCAGGAAGCTCCATCCTCCATCAAATTTTGAATCATCCTTACCACACATACTAATCCATTAAAATGATCATTTAATTTAACCTAATTTTGAATCTAACAGCTGAATAATTTTGAATCAAACAACCTTCTTGCATAATTTTGAATCAAACAATTTGATAACATAATTTAAATCAAACAACCCTTTTGTAGTTGTTACATGTACATACTCAAGAAACAATTATGAAAATTGAACAAAATGGAGCACACAAATTTAACTTAAAATTGATATTCAATATACTTACATATTCTTCAAAGTTGGAAAATTGAACCAAATAGAAAACATTAATTTAGTTTAATTGTTATTCAATATTGAATCAACTATTCAACAATTTGGTACAATAGATTCGCATATTTTTCAAAATTCAGTACATCATTAATATAAATGAGAATATGAATATCAAGATTGGAAAGAATTCATTAAAATGTTTTTCAATGAAAATTTTGCACATTTATAAGGAACAATTAACTATTTCAAAAAATAGGAACATCAATTAAAAGAAAAGGTTTCTTTGTTGGTTCCTCTAATGTTAACTCCTCTGCCCTTTGGAAATTTAAGTCTCTTTGTTGGTTTTTATATGGAGAATTTTTCTATCTTTTGAAAATTTATTGTAAAATAGAAATAAAAAATGTATCATTTATATAAAATTATATTATCAATTGTTATAAAAATAATATTAATAATAATAATTATTAGTGAATTATGAATAGAAATTAAAATTTAATATGTAAACATGTATTAAGAACGAGAATATTAGAGAGTGACATAGTCCATAAAATGACAAAATAATAAGTGACATAGTCCATAAAACGACAAAATAATAGTTGAAAGGTCAAAAAAACAATTATTCTGATGTATTTATATATAACAGATCATCATAATAGATGGATTTAATTAATGTGCTAAAAAATTTCAAGTAAATATTATTTTTAACATATATGTTTCTTAAAAAACAATGATGGCTAATAATGAAAAAGATCCAATTAAGCATTCTCTCTAACATCCTTAGAATGTATACTAGCACATTGCATTCAAATGCATCCATAATTTGATGCCATGCGGCGATGAAAATTTATTACCATAATTTTTTGTTAAATCTTCACGTTGGATTTCTAACTGATAAATTTATACAACCTCATACACTTATTCAAAATAATTGATAAATTAATACAACATCGTACACTTATTCAAAATAATTAATAAATTTATACAACATTATATACTTAGTGAAGATATTTACAATAAAATCTAAAGCGAAAAACATTAAACATTAACTTAATTTTGTAAAGCATGATTATATAAACCTTCGTAATTTGATCCCACCGCCAGAATCTGGAACTACAACATCAATGAAAATACGAAATTTTCCTTCATTTAAGACGTAGAGACGCTGTTTCGGGCTCCTTTTTCTCTGCAGCAAATAAAAATCTGCATTAATGGACTGAATTAGCAAATGCTTTTTGAGATTTTCATATTAATTTAATAGTAACTTCTGTTCCGATCGGAATCCCAGGTGGGATAAAGATAGATACGCGTTTAATGCAACGAACTCCCACGCAACTATGTATATATATGCGTGTATATATCTCATCTCACAATGATATATAGGGACTGCCGGATGTATATATATGGGTGTATATATATATCATTGTGAGATGAGATGTATATGAGCATCAATACAAACAGTATATATACATTGTCAGGCACAACAATCCAACGGTATATATGAAGCGACGACCTAACTGTATATATACACAGTCATAGGTATACGCAACTATCCAACGATGTATATACAAGGGGCTATATTGTCACGAGTAAGTTGCAATGCTGTGTTGGTGGCTAACAATATGCACCCACCTGGGGAACATTTAATGCTGGGACCATGGTAGGAATTTGGAAAAGTTTATACAGGTTAAAAATGATTGTTTGGAAATGTTTCTACAGGTTAAAAATGATTGTTCAACACATTATGGCATTTTGCAAAATGGTTCGTAACAGATATTTTGCCCATCAAATTTTTGCTCATCAAATTCCAGCTCTGGTTCGACAAGGTGCATAAGAGTCATATATCAAATCCAACAGCCTCTATGCACCAGGCTGGCTCATTAAGTGCTCCCAGCTGGATGTTTTTTGTTCGCCATGTGACTATTGCCCAACATAGATAGCTATTGATATTTATCATAAAACTATGCCATTAAAAATAATATCCAACTCTTCCAGGTACAAGTTTCATGTAGAAGAGCGAAGAGACTTTTTTTTATGAACTAGACCATTCGAGGTGCAAGTTTAATGTAGAAGAGTGGAATGACTTTATTTTTTTTATGAACTAGACCACCTAACAAGTATTTCTAACCGGGTTGTTTGGAAATAAACCTTGAGAACTGGGTCCAGTAGGCAGGACATCCACCACTATGAATACAGTCTCCATCACACTAGTAATAGGACTTTAAGAACAAGATATACATTTTTCACCACATAGAAGATTAAGAAGGGTTATTTTTTCTTTAAAGAACTAAACCATTTATCAAATATTGTTAAATGAGTTGTCTTTAAATAAACATTGGGAACTGGCTAGCTCCAGGACATCGCAAACATTATCTAGTTTGCTGTAGGTCATTTAATGGGATGGCAGCAGGCTAGTGGGCCAACCAACCTACTGCAGCTACATTAAATGACCTGCAGCATGCTGGATAAGATAAGACTAACCAGACTACTCGGGTAGCATTAAATGGCCTGTAACAAGTTAGATAATGTTCCAACTTGAGATCCAACCAACAACCAACTTACTACCACTGCATTAAATAACCTGCAGCAAGCTCAATAATATTCTCCACTCAGTATATCAGCCATAAGTACTATCACCATCACAATATTATTAGGGCTTTAAGAACGAGATATACCTTCTCCACGCGAGAGAAGAGTCAGAAGACTTACATACATGGGTAAACGAATGAGTCGCCGGCGACTCGTCGCCTCACCGGGAGTTGTGAACGAGGAACCAACTTTGTCAGGCCGAAGAAAGCTCCCTTTCCGCGTACAAACTCTGCCCAAAAAGCCTATCACGCTAAATTACAAATGACCAACTTTATCAGGCTGAAGAAACCCTTTTCGCGTACAGACCCTGCACACAAACCCTATCATGCTAAATTACAAATACTACGTTACTGTGCCTCTCCAGAAATTGCCTCGAAAATCTAAGCGAATGCCGCGTGGGTCCGATATGTGCCGTTGGATCGGACCCCACGCAGCATTATTCGTTCTACCAGTAGATTCTGCAGCGACCAACTTTGGTCATAGACGAACGGAGTGAACTTGTAAACAAAACCCCCAGTCGAATTTGACTAGTTTTGACCATTATATTAACCGTATTGACCAGTAAAATTGACCATTTTCCTGGTAGGGAATCAGGGATGACTATATTAAATCCAGTTGCAAGCTGCCAAAGACAGATTTCGATGCTTGAAAAAGTAAAAATGAAAGCAAAAGCATATTTTATCCACACAATTTTTTATTTTCATAAAACATAGTCCATATGGTTTTCGATTTTCGCTGTGGGAGATGGATTTTCAAGTATGTTACAGATTTACTGAACTTAAAGCTAATATCCAAAACTACATAAACAGACAATTTTGCTGCAAGCTGTGAAAGTCTATGCCATGAGTAACAAACATATTGTTTCTCTATGACCATTTTCCGTGCTAATATCTTATCAAAAACGTCTAAAATCACTTGTTAACAAAAATAACGAGAAATCACAGTTCAACTCTCAGTATAATAACCTAATTCTATACTGTAACACTGAAAAACACGAGAATAACATAATCAAACAACTGATATACCAGTGAAGGTGAGAAACTGTGGCAAAATGAATTATACATGAATTTAGTAATTGTGATAAAGATAAAGGTTGGAGGCAGAAATAAACACAAAGAAAAGACATTTCCTGAACGAAATCAGCTCCCGCATCATTCACACATCAACCGAGTCGTCTCGTTTGTGTGTAAAGAGTGAGTTGGTGAACGAATGAGTCGGCAGCTGTTTCGAACAGGCAACCTTCCATTGCTGGGCTGAAGAGAGCCCCCTTTCGCAGACATAGAATTCATGAATGCCTGCTTGCTTTTGACATTGGCTTCTTTATCAGTTCTCACAAAGATAATACCTACAACGAGTGTATATATATATATATATATACCTCCCAATTGTTGATCCAAATACAATCTACAGGGATGGTGACATACTAACAGAAATATAGGTCAAAAGCCATTTTACTCTTTTGGGAAAACGGACTCCCAGAGCTCGGGAAATTAAGCAAACTAGGTATAACTATATCAGAGACGACATTGTTCGAAGAAATCCGGAGAGGGGAAGTCACTTAAATAGGGACGCCCAAAGCCATGGAACGCGCCAATGCACAGATCAAACTCCGACCAACAGAATATCTTAAGCCCGCCCTTCGATTTCATATGCGCTGGCTCCGGAGTTTTGTCTTGTCAAAAAAAGAGCGGCTGAGACACACTCCAGTGCAGGGCCAAGCAACCATTAGCGCTCCCTTCCATTCAGCCTATTGTCATGCCTTCTTGTCGCGCAGTCCAATCAAGCATATCAAATCACGATAGTTTAAAAACGAGGAGCCCGACCAAGTGCTGCAGTGGGCAGTGAGCATTACGACCTACTTGTATTATCATCATTTGCGTGCCATCCTTTTCCATGTAAGGAGGACAAGGGATTCCGGTTGTTTGTCTAGATTTAATATATATGTTTGTTCGTTCCCGAGAATGTGAAGGGTTTCTCCAAATTTCTCAAAGGGAACATGCCCTCTCCTTCAAGAAAACTTTCTAAAGATAAAATATATTATTAATGATCGGAATCAATGATTTTTTGGATCCTCTTTAATAAGATTCTCCACATTTGCTTTATATTACTCACTACTCATTCGAAGATTGCTTAGGCGGTGCTTCTCGTCGGCCATGATTACAGTTTTTCATTTTCCACATGTAAATTTTTATAATAATATATTTGTTATAAAAGATAGATGATTGTCCCGTAGAATTTGTATGCATAATACTATATTTAATATTAGATAATTGGAGGGTGAAACTTATATGTTGTCGTGTACTATATGGAATTAATTTTCTTAATAGAGTTATTTATATCTTAAAAAACAGTTTTAAGATAATGTATCTCATTTTAGTAAGGGATAAGGGATATGTTTAATGAAGGGATAAGGGATATGTTTTAGTAAAAAATATAAAAATGGGTATTTACCAAATTGCAAAGAGAATATTTGTGTGTGTTTTGTATTTGAAATATATTTATTATAACGAATTAATAGTAATAAATTCTTTGGTTTAATTTTTGAGTTGTTTAAAATAATGGAAAAGGGAAATTAACATTTTCAGTTTAAATATAATTGAAATAATTTTGGATTGATGAAATGCATAACTTTTTTATAATAAAAATATTTTAAAAAGCCATGAATCCACAACAATTTCTTTAATTTTAATAATAAAAAAATATAAAAATTAAAACATTTAAACTTCCTTTATATTTATTTCACAAAAGAAGCATCTATCACAAGAAATTAAAAGATATTTGAAGGTGATTGATCATTAACACTAACCAATCTTCTTTAAAGAGATTATGGACAATTGCTTTATATTACTCACTACTCATTTGAAGATTGGTAAGGTGTTGATTCTTGTCACTGATGTGTATATTTTTTCATTTTACACATTTAAATTTTTATAATAATATATTTGATATAAAAATTAGATAGGCTACAATATTTAAATTAGATTATTGTATAGTGAAACTTATATGTTGTTTATGGCTGTTATTTTATATTTATATATATGGAATTAATGTTTTGTATATAAATATTTATGTTATAAAAACAATTTCAAGAGGTATATACTTTAAATGTATTTCATTATATGTTTTAATAAAGAATATAAAAAAAGTATTCAAAAAATGTATTGAGAATTTTATATTACTATCATTGTAATGGAAATATATTTATCACAACAAATTAAAATATGTTTGTAGGTGATTGATCAATAACACTCATAGTGTCTCATTTTTCTACCAAAACTAGACAACCTTAAGATTGATAATAGACATATTTATATTACTTAAATTACAATTTTGGTCATTTAAATGAATAAAAATATTTGTTTTAAATCTAAAATTAGAATTTGCATTGGGTGAGTTTGATTACAATTTGTGATTAAGACAATTTTCACAAATTGATTCCTCCAAAAATTTTACCATAATTATTGTTGAGTAGTTAAAATGAATGAATTCCTCTTAAATTTCATGCTCTATTTGTATGTGTAAATCTAATGGCATTGGAAAAAGTGAACTATGTCCATGGAAAAAAATAAGTAATGCAAAAAAGGATATAGGTTTTCCATATATGCTCACATTTGATTGATTGAATTGGATTAGCATAAAGGAGTTTTCATAAGTGAAGAAACTTTGATTTTTTTCCCTTGGGTTAAAGGAGGTTTTATAAGAAGACACTTTGAAAAAAAATTTCCTAAGTATTTTGTATATAATTATAATCCAATTTTATTAATGGAAAATTTAATTATAAAATTTTGTTTTAAAAATTTAAATCAATTTTAAAATAATTTAAATTAATTTTATTTGGAAATAAAAAAATAATGGATATGACGATGTAACATGCCAAGTTATTGTTTAAAAACCATGTGTGCACTTATGAACATGCATGCATTTAATAATGTGCATATGTTCCTTAGTGTACACATGTTCGGATAGTTGTATTTTTCCATAATGTGTGGCACATTCATCTAGTGGCTAAGAAGCAATTTAAGGAGTGTTTTGAGGATCTATTGGAGGAGTAATGACTACCTAAGTGTTCACATTTTACTTTGAAGACTTATCTAAGGAGATTTTGATTCAAGGTAGGTTGACTACAAGTTATTCTTTTATAATTCACAAATATCTTAATTTATAAAAAAACAAAAAAAATATATTGTATTCTTTTTTAAATACAACATATAAATCACATATCATGGATCCTTTACCTAAAGAAAAATTGAACTCACCATCACCCAATGAACATAGACCAAACTATAACCCACAACCAATAGATCAAAACATTGAAATTGATGCAAGGATTCAATCATTAAGAAAACATATATGAGATTTTAGAAACACCAAGGAACACTCACATCTTTGACTAGCTACATCATTGGAAACTAAATTATTGCTTCCATTGTTAATGTCGGATGTTAGTTATCTAATACTTTCAATTATACGGATAGGATGTTTAAGTATTATACCACAAATTTAGATAGAATATATCTTAGATATCTACAAATTTCAAGAAAAGAATTCATGACTTTGTTTATTAACCCTAGAACCTGAAAAATCCCTCTAATGACAAACAAATGCATTTTCATGTACTAGCGCACCTTGCAACCTTTTATAGACCATTGGATAGGTAGGTGGTTTGTTGGAACAATAGGCTCTTCTAGTTCACCAAACTTTACATATTCTAAATAAATATAGTTGATAGTTGATAATCGACTAGAAGAGTCAATTGAGTGGTGAACTAGATGGTCTAGCCAACTAAACAAGTTGACTGAGTGGTCAAATGGATGATCGACCAACAAATCAACTAAGAAGTCAACTAGCTGAATCACTAAGCATTTGACTATTCAAGCCGTAAGAATAGAATACTTGACTATAACATCGGACATAGCCAAAATCATGGAAGTTGTTATGTGTTAGGATCCAAGTATGTGGACCTGGTATTCCTCACTTGAAGGGATTTTGTCACATCTTGGTGCTATAAAGGGATGCCCCTATAGAGTCAATCTAACAAGAAATCATCTTGGAAAACGTTTATGATCTCCTTGTGTGCTAGCAAGTGCCTCCTTTAAGGATTTTGATGCATTTTTATTGTTATTCTAACTTGTTCTCAAGTGTTGTAGTGGTGTCTCTTGACACCACTTCTTATTGGAATCATTAGAACTTTGATCTTGAGTTAGAGAATCGATGATTATTGATGGTCACAGTTATGGAATATGGAGACCTTGCTAAGAAGTAAGGCACTTTGGTAGTTTACAAAAACTACATTTCCATATATGAGGGATGATCAATATACGTTTTTCCTCAATGGGAAGAAGGATGAGGTTGTAGGAGTCATTATCACCTACATGTCAAGAGAATTCACTTCCATGCAAGCATGATTGAACTTCCTCATTAGGTTTGAACAAACATGATTTTTTTTTATAGGATTAATGAAAGTCAGGTTATGTAGACCGAGAAAGAGATGAAAACTCTAGATCCTCTCTCTTTTGAAAGGATTTAGGACTATTTCGCTTATGTAAAGAAGGTACAATTAGATTTGGGTGAATGTGGTAAGAATTTATCAAAGAAGGATGATCGACAAATATATAAGTGATCCTCATGAACTTGAAGATACCATGTTACATAGTATGTTTGGTATCAAATGATAGTTGGGAATCTAGAAAAGAAGATGATAAGGACTATACATTTGCTTCTTTCTTTGGATTACTAATTAGGGAAGAGGAGAAATCACTTGATGAAGGAAAATTAGAAATCAAGCAACAATCCCTTCTATTGAAGGCAAATGTCAATCAGAACTACAAAAAAGGGGTTGATAATGTAACCTAGAGAAAAGTTGAGATTGTATTAACTTGAATGAGATCAAGAAGCATAATAAGAAGAATCCAACTAATAAAGGTACAAAGAAGATGACGTGTCGCTATTGTAAAAAATTGGGACACATGGAGAAGCTTTTCTAGAAGAAGACTAGATATTTGGAAGAGAAGTTCATAAATATTAATATCAACCAATGTTTAACATCAACCTCCAAAAGGAAAGACATACAACTATAATCTCCCTATTAGTACTTCTCAATCCCTACATTCTCACACCACATATTGTTAGATACCTTAGATATGAAAATGGAATAAAAAAAAGAATATAATAAATCCCACACTATATTAATATCAAAACACTAAATGTAGGATAACAACTTACAAATGTTCATTTTATGGAAGTAATACACTCCTATTCACTTGCCTCTTAAGGTTGGGTGACCTCTCTATAGGTAAGGTCTAATTACAATATTCTTCCATGCATTCATAAGGAGTGGTGGACTCCAGGAATGGATACCTAATTAGGGTAGCTAAGATGGAAGTATACTTTAATTATCAACTAGGGAGCGTACAAACTTAAGAGGTGCTAAGCATTGTATGTGCTCTATAGGATATTCTTTGTCATTTTAGGGTGTTGGAATGTCTCTTAAATGTTTCTCTAAAAAGGGAAAGGAAGTAAATTGTAACAGGATTATAAATCTATGAACTAAAAATGCTGACAATGAGAAATATCTATGCTAAGAATTAAATGCTGGAAAATTGTAAATCTAGTCTAAGAAGTAAATACTGAAAGCTTGGTAAAATTAGACTAGAAATAAACTACTGAAAGCTGGAATTTTAATCTAAGAATTGAATACTAAAAACCAATCAAACTTTTATCTATTCAAATCTAATACCAAAAGTGATGATCATTACTCTATTCAAACCAAAGAAATGAAACCATTAACTTCGATGTGATCAAACTCAGATAAAGGAAATATGCATGAATTTGTAGATCCGAATCATTGTTTAGAATTAATATAAAATGCTGGAAAACAGGGATAAAATGTGCCTACGCAGAATGCATGTACAGGACTATGGAAAGTGCATTGCGGAACTACAAAATCAATATTGACGAACTATAGAGAAAAAGTGCTGAACTAAAATGATCGCTAAACTGAAATACAACTATGTTATTCAAACCATTGTCAAGTACTTCATATACGATGATGATTAAATCAGTTAACAGTACATATGAGAAATACCTAAAGTAAAAATGAAGCTCCTGACCTACGTGTTGCAGGGGCCCTCTCCAACCCGTATTTAGGAGTGGAAAAATACTTATAAACGAAAAGCTTGAAATAACATCACTTCTTCCATTAAAATCGTAACTTCATGTTCAGAAAAGTCTTAAAATAGAACTGTCTTGAATAATATATGCTGAGTATAAGTTCTACAAAAATGCCAACAGGAACCCCTTGCTACTCAAGAGATCCATATATATATATACATATATATATATATATATATATTGAAACATAACCTAACTCTATGCTTAAATGCCGATCCTGCTAAACATGACTCTTATTCTATAAATCAGGAAAAGAGCGTTGAGCCACTTATGGTCTTTCAGTCCTCGAGCTAGAATTGCTTGTTGTCTCTTAGATTACCTGCGCCTAATTTGGGGCTCATCAAGGAGAAACATGCCTGTATTTATAGGTTACAAGAGAAATCTAATCATAAAAAACTCCTTAATACCATGTGGACATTTCTTAAACATGATTAGGAAAAAATTTAGGGGTGAAATTTAGCCCATGGATTAATTTTCCATGTCTTTTTCCCCAAAAAAATCACCAGTTTCCATTTTTTCCAAAATGATTTACCCAAATTCCATAGGTTAATTCTTTGATGCAAAAATCGCAAAAATTATCCAAAAAGTATATAAAATCTTTAGAAATTTGAATATTTTTACAAAAATATCGCCAAACATTTATGGTTGAAAATTTAAGAATTGGTAATATTTGACAAGGTTTCTACACTTTATGAAAATTTGGATCCTTAAAAATTCCCTTGATGAGGGCCCATTACAATTACTCAATAATAACTACTATAGTGGGCCTTATTTAATAATACCAAACATAGTGGACCTAGTACATCTTACACTGAATGGCCTCTAATATTATTACTCTAATAAGCCCTTTGGGCTCTTCGACCCCCCCCCCTCGCCGCCACCCAATTACTCCCCTAGGGTGGGTCATAACACTACGCCCCACTTAGAAAACCATTTCCCTCAACACTTAATGTGAGGAGCTGCAACCATAAACTAGGACCCCATGGATGAATGTTGACCTCAATGTTGAAGTAGGCCAAGGAACCAAGTTCCCATGTGTAAGCGTTAACAACCATGTTGAAGTACTCCAACAAGATCCATATTAAGCATGAGTCCCATATACAAGTTCTAAATTCCATGGTTAAGTATCTACTTCCCCATGTGTAAGTCTAGGTGGGTGCATGAAGTTGGGTCCACTTTTTTGTGCCACCATATTTTAGGATTCCCAAATACATGCTCTGTTGTTTCTGCTGTAACTTTTGACTACCTTCACCATTTCTCAAACAAATTATATTGTGCACTAGAAGAAAGAGATCTCTATAACTCATATAAAAAAATTCAAAATTTCATTAAATTATGCCCATAAAGTCTTGCATGCACACACAACGTCCTTTTTTCAAGGTATTCCGACTTCAATAAATCATAAAAAATGAAAACATCATGAAGCATTTCAGAAAAATAGTGTTGCACTAGTACAAGATGTACTCTACATAGGTAAAAAGGTTATTCAAGAATACTATCAATTAGTTGATATAGTGATGCACATGCATAGACATATATGTTATCTTGTGCTGGAAATTTTAAAACTTAATTTTAGAAAAATAAATTTTATAAACAACTACACAAAATTTCTAGAAGTAAAATTTTGATATTATGAAAGCTTATTCAATTTCCTATATTTTATCTTTTTACATCATCTTAAAAATCGTTATGCAAGTACACATAATTTCCTCTTGAATTAGTAGGTTCATGTTTTTTCTGTTTTATGTGGCAACTAAAGTGTCTGTAAAGGAGCTCATGATTGTGCATCAACATAGGACTATTTGAAATATCAAAGTAGTCAAAGGGACTCATCCATAAACCTGGGTCTAATGTCCATGTGCTCAAGTTGACACCCCATTGATGACACTTAAGCTTCACAAATACCTATGTGTTAATTATTCAAATGCCCACCACTATCATTTGGATCCAAATAATTTTAACCATCCAAATAAAAAAATCCTCCATATACTAATAAAAGGATGGATCTAAAAGAAAATATACTACTATAAAAGAAGGATATTATAAATTGGTAGCCACCACATGTTGTTTTGTTTCCTCCACAAGGTTCTCTACATATATATGGTAGAGAAGAATCATAAAAAAGAAGATGGAAGCAGTTTTATTCCCAAAAATTACAACCATCCATATACAAATCGTCATAAGCATCTTCTAAATCATACCATCCATATATTTCTTGGTTATACTTTTAAATGATGAAAGAACATGTGGTACAAATAACATAATATCCTTAAGTTTACTAATTGTTTGCTTCATATATTTCAAATTTTCACATATATCCTATAAATAATTTGCACCCACATTTGTTCATCGCATGGCATGTTCCACCATCTTTCCATTCTCGAATTCTTAGAGGATTTGAGGGAGGAACATTTTAATAGATGGATATTGGTTAGAACTATATCATATATTATTTTAGATGAAATCACTAGAAATTATCTATCCATTGGAATTGATTTGGTTGCAATGTGATCAACCGATCAAACAGTATGTCCTCTACAAGATCTTCGATTGACATTAAAATCCCTAAAATAAAGCAAATTTCAAACTACAATATCTCCTTCCCCTAGACTCTCTTTTGAGTGATATTCTTTTAGAGATTGGGTGTTTTGAGAGATCAAATCAAAAGAAACTATTTTATTCATATTTTACACATGAATTTTTAGAAATGGATATGAATTCCTCACCCTCTTTGTTTCCTTAAGAAATATTAAAAAAAAACCTCTAGTTTCTATCCCAAGAAATGTTTCTAATACCAAATATTAAATACCTTAGATATGAAAATGGAATCACAAAAAGAGATATCATAAATGAGCCACACTATATTAATATCAAAACCCTTAAGGTAGGGAAACACCTTACCATTGATAATTTTATGGAAGAATCCACTCATATTCACTTGCCTCTTAAGGTTGGGTGACCTCTCAAGAGATAAGCTTCAATATTATTCCTCCCATTCATAAGGCGTAATCCATATGAATTCTTGTTATACTAGTATATATTGACAGTATTCCATATTTTGCAAGTATTCAAACAAAGGATAAGTTTCCATGTCCAGATTGTGGTCCTAGAATGGCAGGATAACCTCCAAGCAGTTTAGGAAAGGAGGTGTTTGTTGAGTATATGAACTTACTCCCTAAGAACCATATGTATCTAACTATAGGAAAACATATTTTTAACGGGAACCATGAAGAATGTCACCTTGACTATGGAAATTGGAATATAACCAACATAGATCCATCTTAAACCTCGATCTATCAAGCACCGAAAGGGATCCAATTTTTATTGAGGTGTGATTTATTTTTATCTTAAAATTTTTAAACATTAAGAAAAAATTTACACCTCAAGATATTTGATCGCTCTTAGTTCTTGTTATATTTAGGTTTAAGATCAAATCAATATAATTTACATTTTTTTGTTTAAGCTAACATCATTTGCATTTTTTTTTGTTTTTTTATGGGAATGACATGTTACATAACGTTACGCATTACAACATCTCCCCCATATTGGGTTGTAAGCACCTTGCTACTCTTGGTGCAATAAGGACCGTCAAGGAAGGCAATTGGACTATGTATGATATTTAGTGTTATACTATTTTTATTTCTATTATATCTAACAATTATTGTTGTAATTTTATTTATGATTCATGATGGAGGTCATCAATGAATTAATGGGGTTTCATAACATTTTATCCAACTCTAGCATGTATCCTAATTGATTAAAATTGCTAAAATATTATTTTTTATTGGCTAGAATTAAAGAATATAAAAGATGCCAAAAAGATGTTTTTTTATTGGCTAGAATTTGTGAGTTTGTTTTGGAAATGTGATTTTTTATTATAAAGTAGGTGCGAGAGTCATCAAACGAAAAGTAATATAGTCAGAAAAATTTCAAATCTAGACCATTTCCAGGTAAAACTATGAGTTAACCAGTCACTTTTCAAAACTAACCAAGTTTAACATGAGTTAGCTAGTGGAAATTTCTAAAAATGATGAGTTTAACGTAGGTTATTTACCTAAAAATCGTAAATTGCATTAAATAACCACCACTTTTCCATGAGTAAAACCAGTAGTTAATATTATTTTTAATTTGAAAGTAGTTAAGATGGGCATGGAGCATTTTTGATAAGAGTGGCATTGAAAATTCATCCACTAAGCTACCTGGTAACTTCGGGCCAAGAAAAAAATAATTGAGCCATCCAATAATTTGGTGGGTAACTTTAAAAAATTGGACTCACGTTTTTGTAGTGGCATCCTGGTAACTTTGGGCCAGGAAAAAAAAATTGAGCCATACAATAATCTAGTGGGAAACTTGAAAAAATTGGACTCACGTTTTTGTAGCGGGTAATTTAAAAAAATTCATGGATTGAATTAAAAGGGAGAATGTTTTTTAATATGTTTTTTTTTTTTTTTTTTGGCTTCCTGTGAAATTTGGTAGGATAATGGCATGTCACACCAGCCAAATATTCTGTATTTCTTATTAGTTATTACCTTTGGCTTTCATCACATACCAGCCAAGTCAATTTTTAAGTGTATTGATCTAGATTCACGTACCAACGCCCAAGTCAAGTTTGAAGCCTATTGATCCAAATTCTAGATAAGTTGTGATCATAAGGTACACCATGATATATTTACTGTAGGAAATTCGCCAATTCATAGGGTTCAAATTCAATTCATTTTTATATGTTGTTTAGTCGATGGTCCAGTTTTGAGGCATTTGGTTTGTTTACAACGATGATCAATTATGATTCAATTTATTTTTTTAACAGAAAATGCAGCCAAAAATGATAAAAAACCAAGGAAAATAATAGAGTATAAACAATGTATAATCTACTTCTTCTAAATTACTAGTATATTGGACCCTAACATCCACCACCAGCCCGAGCTTATGCTGTAATTTACCCTCAAGTTGCTTTCCTCTACTCTGGATCTCTTGAATCCTCTGTTGTTTCGGATGTTGAATACTCTCTCATTGGTCGATCAACCTTAATGCATCTCTCCTCTAGCTGTGTGAAGAGAACCGATTGATGTCTTCATGTAGTGGCTTTCTTGCTCCTTGTTTCATATAACCTATAAGGATATCCTTCGAAATCAATAAAAAGGTAGGTGAAGCTCCTCGTTAAAGCGATTCCAATCCCACCTAGCAAGCATGTCTATGTGCTTTCATAGTTGGCCTGGGTGGTAAGTTGTTGAAAGCCCCTCGAATAAGAATTATGAAATGTTATCCAAAATCTTGTGATTCCATATTTCACAGAATCCCACACGCTTCAGATAAGAGATGAGGGGATGCAAAATTCAATGTGTGCACCATTTAAACGACCTCGACCAGCATGCCCGAACTGTCCTGGAAATAGATGATCAATCTACTAGCCTACATCACTGATGGTGCTCAAACTTTTTAACACTTGTCATGTCAATTAAGAGGGATATAATTTTTTGCAAATCCAATTGGATCCTGGTTCATGTTTTCAAAAGGTATATCTATCTATCTATCTATCTATCTATCTATCTATCTATCTATAACTATAGGAAGTTTGGAACTCAAATATGTTGTATAATCTTAAGTGTTATAGTATATACCAAGAAATTATATTTAAGTGGGAGGAGAAAACATATTGAAGTACTTATTATCACTGAATCATAAATAATATTACTTACTAATGATTGACGGTCTAACCTTTTAACACTTGTCATGTCAAATTAAGAGGAATCTACTTTTTTGCAAAGCCAATTGGATCCAGATTCATGTTTTCAGAAGGAATATATATTTTTTATAACGGCCGGAACTCATATATCTTGTATAATACTAAGTGTTACAGACCAAGAAATTCTATTCAGGCTGGAGGATAAAACCCATTACACATATCATATCGAAGTACACAACATCATTTACTCATACATAATATTACAGCTAATGCTTATAGACATAACACACCATCATTCAATATGAAATATCAAAGAGCCATATCATAAAATAAATAATCATATTCCACCATTACATATTTAATTTTTGGAGCATGTTGTTTGTAGTGATAGGGATAATTATTTTGACCTTCTTCAACGATCACCATATTGATGATATTTAGTCTCACCAGCATATAAGGTATAACGCGTAATGATCAAAGCCAGGTGCTTCGGTTGATTTACACATTAAGTCTAAGAAATTTAGGTGACATCAATATCTTAGTGAGTAATTAAACAAAATCAAAAATTAATCAAATACCATGTCTCATAAAATAAATGCTAAATTGAGAAATTGCAGAAATAATAATAAAAAATCAAACTGAATTCAAAATGCATAAATAATCCATTTAGCGCTACTCTGTCAACATACTATAGATTGGCTACAAACTGCAATGGATATACACTATCTGTTTTAACCTATATCATTCATTCGAAAGAAAATAAATCTAATCTAACTCAGGAAACCCATGGAAACACAAGAACAGTAATTTACTCAATAAGATAGGATGAAAGAAGACTTCATTGCTTAAGAATCACTGTCAAACATAATAAGTCTCAAAACTATTATGGTGCTCCCCAAATGATGAAAATATATCTTTGCTTATACAAAATCTAGCTTGCTTTGTAAACCAGGCACTAATATTTAAATAGACCTATTCTAATTCTAAACTACTAGTTTTTAAATCATAACTACATGTGGAACTCTATGAAGAACAACACATAATTGCAGTCTAGATAAGCTCATCCAGTCCTCGGGGACTAGGCCTCAATCATATCTTCCTTTAGAACTGTCGAACAATGGAGCTTTTCTTAGTAACTGTAACTTCTATTTTGGATCTTACTTCGCTTGTGCACTAGTCTTTCACATTCCTTAAATTGCGCTAGCTAATTGAAGCAAAATTGCTCTTCTTTCATGATCTTCTAGCAAAACTGGGTCAACCTATGTAAAAAATGATGCCGCTAATACCTGAATTACGGGTCCTGATGATCCTTTGGTGAAGGGATCATATATCCCTGATTTCGTTGAATGCAGATCTGCGTCACATCTTTGTAGTTAGCATCCTACATAAGACTATAGCAAAGGAAAAATTCAATTTATTGAGCAGCTCCTAACTCCAAATTTTATACTCGAGTTTGCAACATAGCTAGAAAACATTCTAATGTTTTCCCTTTATCATTTAGCTTTTCATTATTGGCTTTCTATTGTTGTATTACATGGTCCAGGTTCGACAACTTCGGGTTTGTCTCATCTCTCTCTTGTTGTTGATGCTCCTCTTCTTGTTGCAACATCATTTCGAAATTGTCCATGTATCGTCCAATACGCATTTCCATTCTTCTCAGGTTTATGTTAGTGTTGTTGTTGTCCTGCTCAAAATTCGATAGTTGTCAACAAATCCAGGCCCTTGTGCATTTAATTTCATCCTGTATCTACATGTTTACATCGCGAGACTAACAGACATAGTAGAATGAGTTTTTCACCATCGTTATCTCAAGCAGAGCAACCTGCATCTAGACAAAATTCCAAAAAAAACTATGAATATGTGCATCCCTACTTGTTCTATTTAATTGAAATTCACCACATGAATTACTCCTACATGATGGAGTACCGTAGATATTCCATAATCAACCACACTTGAGTGATATATTTTATTAACAGATCAGTTGTACAGTACTTCTTCATGTGACTGGATTTTTCCTTTATAAATCTGTACAGTACTTCTTCGTGTGACTGGATTGTTCCTTTATAAATCTATCTGGTTGCATGTGGTAGCATTTACTCTCTCCAGTCTTCACATTTAATCTCTATGACATCTCTATGCTTCCCTAAAATCCAGTCTCATCACTTATTGATAGAGGATTAATGGATTAGGTCCCATCTAATTTTTTATTTTTGGACCCATTTTTACTCACTTGGAAAAAATGCATGCCCAACCCTCATTATTGGGTCTTGTTTGGTGATTTAAATTGGAAATGGTGTGGATTAATATGGTCCACCTTATTGTAGATCTATTTATTTTTTTTGGGCTCAGTCACAACCTTTGCACATTGTGTCCAAAAGACAAAGCAAAATTAAGTGTTGTGTAAAAAGCCAAGTGTAAATTTCCTAAAGTGGGCTTAGTAAAATGCACACCATAGTATGTACATTGGTCAATATTCAAAAGTAAAACCAGATCCCTAAATATAGTTTCACTGTTGACAAGAACCCCTTTCAGATTCCTAAATTGATGTTTCATTTGCTTGAAATCAATCTTCCAAGATGACAGTTTTTCATTTTTGGACCATCTTTAACCACAAGGATAAAATGCATGCCTAACCCTCACTATTGGGTCTTTTTCACTGATTTAAATTGGAAATGGTGTGGATAACTATTTTCTACCTTATTATAGATCTATATATTTTTGTTGGTCTTCAGAACCTTTGCACATTTTGTAAAAAAGAGAAATCAATTTAATTAAAATAAATTTACACAGTGTTGTGTTAAAAACAAAGTGTAAATTTGATAAAATGGGCTTAGTAAAATGCATGCCACAATATGTACATTGGTAAATATTTAAAAGTAAAACCGCAAAACTAAGATAGTTTCATTTTTCACAAGAACCTCTTTCAGATTCCTAAATTAATGTTTCATTCGCTAGAAATCAATCTGCCAACATGACATTTTTTAATTTTTGGACCCATCTTTCCCACTTGCATAAACTGCATGCCCAACCCCCATTTACACCCACTTGGATAAAATGCATGCCTAACCCTCATTATGCGGTCTTTTTCATTGATTTTAATTGCAAGTGGTGTGGATTACTATTTTCCACCTTCTTATGCATATATATATATATATATATATATATATACTTTTGTTGGGCTTCACAACCTTTGCACATCCTGTCCAAAAGGGAAAGAAAAATTAAGTGTTGTGTAAAGAGCCAAGTGTAAATTTCAAAAAGTGGGCTTAGTAAAATCCACGCCACAGTATGTACATTGGTCAATATTCAAAAGTAAAACCAGAGCCCTAGGCTCTAAATATAGTTACATTGTTGACAATAACCTCTTTCAGATTCCTAAATTGATGTTTCATTTGCTCGAAATCAGTATGCCAATATGACAATTTTTCATTTTTGGCCCATCTTTAACCACTTCGATAAAATGCAGGCCAAACCCTCATTATCAGGTTTGATGATTTTAATTGCAAGTGGTGTGGATTACTATTTTCCACCTTCTTGTACATCTATCTAATTTTTTTTGGGCTTCACAAACTTTGCACGTTGTGTATAAAAGATAAATCAAAATTAAAATAGATTTACACAGTCTTGTGTAAAAACACAAAGTGTGAATTTGCTAAAATGGGCTTAGTAAAATGTATGCCACAATATTTACGTTGGCCAATACTCAAAAGTAAAACCAGAGTCCTGGTCCACAAGAAACTCTTTCATATTCCTAAATTGATGTACAATTTGCTAGAAATCAATCTGCTAAGATGGCAATTTTTCATTTTTGCACCCATTTTTACCCACTTGGATAAAATGCACGCCTAACCCTCCCTATTGGGCCTTTTTCAGTGACTTAACTTGGAAATGATGTGGATATCTATTTTCCACCATCTTGTGCATATATATATATATATATTTGTTGGGCTTCAAAACCTTTGCAAATTGTGTAAAAAAGATCAATCAAAATTAAAATAGATTTACATAGTGTTGTGTTAAAAACAAAGTGTAAATTTGCTAAAATGGGCTTAGTAAAATGCATGCCACAGTATGTACATTGGTCAATATTCAAATCTAAAACCATGGATCTAAATATAGTTTCCTTTTTCACAAGAATATCTTTCAAATTCCTAAATTGATGTTTCATTTGCTCGAAATCAATCTGCCATGATGACATTTGTTCATTATTGGACCCATTTGTACCCACTCGGATAAAATGCACACCCAACCCTCCTTATCTGGTTTTTTTGAGTGATTTTAATTGCAAGTGGTGTGGATTACTATTTTATACCTTCTTTTACAATTATCTAAATTTTTGTTGGGCTTCACAAACTTTGCACATTGTGTAAAAATGAGAAATCATAATTGAAATAGATTTACATGGTGGTGTAAAAAACAAAGTGTAATTTTGCTAAAATGTGCTTAGTAAAATGCACGTCATAGTGTGTACATTGGTCAATAATCAAAATTAAAACAATAGCCTTGAATATAGTTCCATTCCTCACCAGAACCTCTTTTAGATTCGTAAATTGATGTTTCATTTGCTAGATATCAATATGCCAAGATGACAATTTTTCATTTTTGGACCCATTTTTATCCGCTTGGATAAAATGCACGCCAAACCCTTCGTATTGGGTCTTTTTTGGTGATTTAAATTGGAAATAGTGTGGATTAATATTTTACACCTTCTTGTACATCTATATATTTTTTGGGGGCTTCACAAACTATGCACATAGTGTAAAAAAGAGAAAGTAAAATTAAAATATATTTACAGTGTTGTGTAAAAAACAAAGTGTAAATTTGCTAAAATGGGATTAGTAAAATGAACTCCACAGTATGTACATTGGTCAATAAGAAAAATTAAAACCACATCCCTGAAAATAGTTCATTCCATTCCTCACCAAAACCTCTTTCAAATTCCTAAATTGATATTTAATTTGCTAGAAATCAATCTGCTAAGTTGGCAATTTTTCATTTTTGGACCCATATTTACCCACTTGGATAAAATGCAAGCCCAAACCAAATTTATTCGTCAATATAAGAGATTAAAAGTGGAAAGTGTATTGATTTTATTCCTCACCTTGCTAAATTATAATATTTTCAATTTGTGCCTTGAAAGTTTTCCCTCTAGATTTCCTTAAGCATGCATAATTTTCCATTGGTGTGCATGTACGAGGACAATTAATGGTAGTTTACTTGATAGCATTATGTCAAATCCCTTCAAGAATGGATTTACTATGTTTTTTATAGGCACATTTATGATCAATTTCACTTTTTTTATTAAAGAAATTCAATCTAACCTCTAATGTAAATGTTGATTGCTTTTGTGGAATTTGTAGAGAAAATCATCAATGGATCATTCAAATGAGCCATATGAACAAAATAGTCCATGAAAAATGGTTGATGTAAGGATGTATATCTTTCTAATATTCCAACTTTGCCACCACGTGACATTGTCCTTCAATTCACTCGTTCTAGACCCAAAAACACCACTAAGCATGCTACTCATGGAAAATGTGGAGGATTTAGAGATCAGAACTCAATACCACAGAATCGGACCATAATATTCCCCGAAACATCAAGCAATCATGCAGCCATTGGTCAAACTCATTGTCATCTATGCAAGCAATCTTCGATAAACAACAATGTTGCTGGACAACAAAGGAAACCTTTTTCTCCAATTGTAGTTGAAGGGAATGTTAATGTCCAAAATGGAAATCTTTACAACCACAAAATGTTTTTTCTGTGTTTCACTCAAAGATCGGCCATAAATGATTCTTCCACTACAAATAAATCTCATCAAATTATAGAAGGATGTGTTTCTCAACAACAAAGGCAACATTTTCCATCAATTATACTTGCAGGGAATGGAAATCTAAATGATAGAGGTATTTACCACATAATTAATTTTGTTTCACATAATGTGGTCCCCAAATTCCCTCAAAGAACAAATTTTATTCTTTCTTCCATTACAAATCAAGTTGATCAAAGTATAGAAGGATGCATTTCTCAACAACAAGGGCAACCTTTGCCTCGAATTACAAGTGAATGGAATGACAATGTGCAAAACAAAAATATGTGTTAAAAAATGAGTCCCTAGTTTCCCCTCATAGGTCAGATATTGGTGTTGCTACTATTACAAATCAAACTAATCAGAGTGTTGAAGTTCGTGTTTCTCAACAAACTACAAAGCCTTTGACTCCAGTTATAGTTTCAAGGAATGGAAGTGTAGAACCCAATGGGAAGCCATCTGAGCATGCAACTACAAAAATTCTAAATTTTGCAATTCTAGAAGCTTCAACATAAATGCCTGAAGGGTGTTCAACAAATCAAACTACAAATGCTACTAGAAGGCCGGTACGAAGCCTCTTAAGGACATCCTTGTTGCATCTTAAGAAGCAGTTATGATGGTATAAACACAAACTAAATGAGGGGAAGAAATTTTTTAAGGAAATTGGAAGATGGTTTTATGGTAAAGCACTTCGAGATGTAGATGAAAATGACATTATTTCTAGAATTGGGTTCTTCATGAGAAAGAACTATAGTGCAAAGTCTAAAATCGAGGATGTTCTTGAACACCTGTATGGAATTCTTGATAAGATTCGATCTTTTGTTGTGAAAGGGATTCGTAATTATTTTATGCCTAGGAAAATGGCTTCTATATTTATTGAATCAAGCATGAATCATAAGGATTTGCAATGTTTGAAGTGGATTGACTCTCATGGTGTACTAAAGGGGGTTAATCCATCATTAGTTTGTAAGGAAATGAAAAAGTGGAGCAAAGAAGCTGAGGATATTGATATGGGTTGGGAGAGAATTCATGGTTTCACATGTGGAGTTAGAGTCAAGCAAGTAAAGTCATATGCTTCCTTTATGGTTGAATCATATGAAAAGAGTTCTAGAAATACAGTCAATGAAGTCTCTTTCAAACTTGGTATTGATTCTAGTGTACATTATGATCAAGGTGGGTAGGTATGTGAGATATTATTGTTGATGAATATGTAACTTCGGAATGTATTTCATATATGTATATTGTACTCCTATAGAGATGGTATTATTCCTCTATACGGAAGTGTTTGTATTCCTATAGAGATGTTATTATTCCTCTATATGGAAGTGTCGTCATTTATATTGTAAGTGTCGTAACTTATACTTGATGGGTTATTAGACCACCTTGTTGGGGTCGGCCCTGTATAAGTCATGTGGGTCGAAGGGTTATTAGACCACCCTATTGGGTGTCAGCCCAGTCAGCATTTTGTTATGTGGTTAAGTTAAGGCCGACCTAGTAAAGGTTATTAGGCAAGTCAAGCCAAGTATAAATAGAGTGCGGGAGGCACTCTATTTTATCATTCTATTCTCACACACACTCTTTGGAGAGTGGCGCACTTGTGGAGGAGGAGAAGCTGCTGCTAGGAGAAGACTATCTCTTGTACTTTGGTTGTATCATTTCTCTATCTATCTTTGAGGAGGTTATTGGGGTTTTTCACCTTTATGGTTTTCCCCAAGTAAACTATGTGTCTCTTGTGTGCTTGCATTATTGTGTCCATGATTGATATGCTGTAGATATGATGTACATGTTGTTCTCTCAGTTAAGATCCTAGATTAGATTGAAGTAAATTCTGAAAATTTAACATGGTATTAGAGCTATCCTGAAAGAAGGCATGATATGGCATGTATGACACTTGTTGCACTTACGATGCTAGGACTTGATATAGAAAAAACCAGTCATCGTAGCACTTTCGCTATAAATCCAGTTTGGAGAAGATTTCGGATCTGAAATTGTTACAGGTCGAATATAAGATCCCCATGTACCTTGTATCCAATGGAACACCTCTAATTCGTTGTACTTTGTGATTTATGATCTGTACAATATAGGGTTTCTGCCTCTTCCAGATCTCAGTCATAGATAGGTGACCTTGGAAAAAAGGTCATAACATGGGATAGGAAGCTCCAAATGAAATTTCGTAAACGGTGACAAGTAGTACACAGACTTTACTATCTCAGGAAACATTTTCAGAGGCCGAAGTTGAACCAGTGACACGTGGCATGCCGTACAAGTTTTCTCTCCTATTTTATCCCATAAACAGGTCACGCTGCAACACTTGGCATATCTCTCTCTCAGAGAATCCAATTGAGGTCGGACCTATCGGGATGGAAATATGACATGTCAGGCTACCAAAGAAAAAGTTTTCAGACCGTTTGTATCGAAAAAGGTGGAGTTACACTAGAAACAATCAGGTACATATTTATGTCAAAACAAAATTATGTTTTAGCACCTTCATTCATGGCTTTCAAAATTTAGGGTTTTGGAGAAAGTTGGAATTTTTGTAATCGGAGACTACGGTTGAATGCTACTCATAAAAATAAAAATTTAGAGACCAAGATAAGAATTTTTGGTTGGGCAGAAGACTGGGCTTGATCAGACTCTAGTTCCGTACTTTGATTGGAAAAGTGGAAAATTAGGGCTTCTGCAAAAATGGGAATTTTTTAAATCTCTTACCATGGCTGGAAGCTCCTCAGAAAAATAGAAACTTAGAGCTTTCGATCAAACCTTTTGATTGGGAAGAAGAGTGGGCTTCATCAAACCCTAGTTCGGGGTCACATCGAGTGAATCCGAAAGTTTCAAAGGAAAAATTGAGGAGTGAAACTTTGCAATTTTCAAATTATGAATATACCAGCTTGATCAGCTCATCAAGGAACATATTTCTATCCTTTCGGATGTCTGAAATTCAAAGTTTGAATTTTTTGGGTTTCTCTGACAAACCCTAATCCAACTCCAGGTCCAGTTCTTGCAAATCAATTGGATTGGGTTAATCCTAGAAGAAGATGGATTGGTCACCTATAAGTGAAGAAGTTCCTGTCTCAGAGGGAGATGAGGCAAAGGCCTTCAATAAGAAGATTACAAGCAATCTTGACAGGTATGGCATACAGGTATGTTTCGAATTCTGTTCATGGTTAATTTTATGATATGTTTGTCTTCATATAATTACAATACAATCTTGATTAATTACTAGACTTGTCATATCACCTTTATAGAAGATATCCATTTATTAAGGTTTTGACACTTATGATTGTACTAATGCATTGTGATGTTGTATGAGGTTTATGTTTTCACTAACATAAAAGGTACACCAAGAAAGACAAATCATGTTCTACTTCAAGAACATATGATCATGGTGACATGAAGACAAAGATTCATCCATTGTCATGGATCACATAGAAGATCTACCTACGAGGTATGTATAACTTGGTTCTACAATGGTTAACTTATGAGACATGCAGGTTACTAGTACAAGTCACTGAAGAGAACCAGAAGACATTATGCGGGTATGTTAGACATAACTAGCTAGCATGCTAATCTAGGTATGTTTTTCCTATATCAAGCTAGAAACCTACCTTGAGTTAGGATCTTATATTGTTGTGTTGTTGATCATGATTATTCATGAAGTCGTAGGTTTGAATAGTCATGGTTGTATACATATTACGTTTCTCACCATAATTGATGATATGACTAACCAGAAGAATCATGAAGGTATAGGTTGGAGTAATCACGGGTTTATGCATTGATGATTTAACTAATCAGAAGAGTCCTACGATCAAATAAGAATATGCATGAGTAAAAGAAGACTTCCCTAAAACCTTGAATACTAATGTTTATTATCTATGAATGATCATGACTATACGCGTTTAAGATTATTGTGTATTAAGATTATACTAATAAATGTGCGATTATGTATGAGACCTCAAGGATAACACAATGATGATACTAATAAGCATGCATAGTGATTAAGGATGGATATAAGTTCAAGGACAGGTAATCCAAGAAGCAAATATCAAGAGCGAGCACACTCCAGTTGTTCCTACAAGAAAGCAAAGGAGCACACTTCAGTAATTTCTGCAAGGATGCAGATATTCAGAGGGAGTTTGCCACTTCTCACAATCCACATCAGAATGGAGTTGCAAAGATTCAGAGGGAGTCCACCTAGCAACCAAATAAAGATAAGTATTTGAATTGTCATTTCTTACATAATGTTATTCAATGATGTATATGCTTATGTTCCTAGAATTAGGTTGTGTAATATGCATATTAGAATAGTTGCATTGATGAAGACTATACTACTAATATACATGGGTAAGTGGCCTATGGCACTGTACAACATTCCATTGCTACTTATCTAGAATGAAACCTATTTGATGACATGTTAAGAGATGTGCACACTCTTAACAATGTTCTGGTAGAGATTGGAAGGCATCTATAAAGTTACAGAATATGGATAAATGTTGTATTGAAGCATTGGCTAAGATAATTGCATGACTGTATGACATATTTCCTTATGTGTAAGAATTTGTTCTAAAAACTATGAGATGTTTTCTAATCATGCAATTTAACTTTTTGTGTAGGAAAGATCATATACCATCACCTACAAAAGAAGGACTACAACATTTTTTCAGCAACAAAGTTATCTATTGAAAATATTGAAGATATTGAAGTTCCCAGGATCTAGGAAGAAAGCCATGATCGACGAGTACCGGTCGATCATGAAGATGTTTGGGATGCAGTCCCAAAGGGTAGTCTGTAGTGACTTCCAAGAGGATCTACAAGATAAAGCATGCTGCAGGTGGTAGCATATAGACTTTTGCTCCTGTAGCTAGATACACTTCCATTGGATCCATACTTGCTCTGGCTGCAGTGATGAAGTGGAAGATATACCAGATGGATTTCAAGACAACTTTCTTGAATGGTGTAGTTGAAGAAGAAGTCTATGTGGAGAAGCCACTTGGTTCTAAGACACATGATAGGGATTCGTATATGTGCAGAAATTGGTATGGTAGGATAGACAACTTTCTATCCAATTTGGGCTTTACCAAGAGTAAAGCGGATTCTGACCTTTACTACAAGGTTGAGGAAGGCAATCCAGTGATACTACTATTGTATGTGGATGACCTGTTTGTAATAGGTGAGGATAGATTGATTGCTGACATGCAGCAGAAGCTTGTTGCTGAGTTCGAGATGAAGAACTTGGGGATGATGCACTATTTGTTTTTTGCATGGAGGTGTGGCAGAGTGCAAATGGAATCTTCCTTGGACAAGGGAAGTATGCAGTAGAGATCCTGAAGAGGTTCGGGATGATGGACTGCAAGGCTATGGCCACACCTATGGAATCGAACCTGAAGCTTCTGTGTGATGCTCCATCTCATCCAGTTGATGTCACAATGTATCGTCAGATGATTGCGTCCTTGATGTACCTGATGAACACGAGACCAGATATTTGCTTTGCGGTAAACACATTGAGCCAGTTCTTGACAGATCCAAGGAGTGTTCGCCTGGTTATTGTAAAGCATATTTTGAGGTACCTAAAGGGTGCAGTTGACTATGGCTTCAAGTATGATACGAATCAAAAGTTTAACCTGTAGGGTTATGTTGATTCAGATTGGGTAGGTCGTGCTGTAGGTAGGAAGAGCACTTCTGGGTGTGATCTCTTTGTTTAGCAGGAAGCAGTCTTGCTTAGCACTGAGTACAGCTGAGGTAGAGTATGTTGCAGCCTGTTTAGCTAGTTGTGAGGCAGTATGGCTAAGGAATCTACTGTCTGAGTTATTTGATCTCCCATTGGAGGCTACTAGTATCTTTTGTGACAACCAGAGTTGTGTGAAGCTGTTTGAGAACCTGGTGTTCCACGACAGGTCGAAACACATAGAGATCAAATATCACTATATCAGGGATATGGGGCAAAGAGGAGTAGTGGAGCTCCTATATGTTGCGACGGACGAGTAGATTGCAGATGTACTGATGAAGCCACTAGCTAGAGTGAAGTTCGAGTACATCAGGGAGAGGCTTGGTGTTCTTCAAATCGACGACACTTTGAGGAAGAAGTGATGGACACATTTTTTGAAGCCATTCCAAGCATGTTGGAAGGAGGATCCTTCACATGGCTGTGGATGTAAGCACTGGATGATGAGCATCAGGACGATGGTCCAGTTACTACTATGTATATGCATCATGTTGGATGCAGGATATGATCAGTTGGATCATTTATGTATGTATGCATCATGTTGGATGTTGGATATGATCGGTTGGATCATTTATGTATGTATGCATCATGTTGGATGTTGGATATGATTAGTTGGATCATTTATGTATTTATGCATCATGTTGGATGATGGATATGATCAGTTGTATCATTTATGTATGTATGCATCATGTTGGATGCTGGATATGATCAGTTGGATCATTTATTTATGTATGCATCATGTTGGATGCCGGATATGATCAGTTGGATCATTTGTATGTATTTTTTATATGCATCATATTGGATGCTTGGACGATGTATCTGTATATGTATCAGATGGATACGTTGTATGATCAGGTAGATCATGTATGATGATATGTATTAGGCAGATACTATGTATGCATCAGGTGCATGCATTGTATGATCAAGATTATCATGGATGATGAGCTTCAGGATGTTGCTCCAGATGACATGCATCAGGACGATGCAGCGATGATGATAAGGATGATCATGTGTACATCAGGATGATGTATGGTGAGTATCAGGTTGATACTCTATGGCCATGGAACAGGTTGTGCAGATAAGCATATAATTTGTGCCCTGGGAGATTTGCAGATAGTCTTTCAAGGATTTGCCTATGGCATGTAATTTGTCCCCTGGGATATCTAGCAAATGCTCTTTCGAGGTTTTGCTTGGGAGGACATATAATTTGTGCCCCGGGATATTTGCAGATAGTATTTGAAGGTTTTGCCTATGGCATGTAATTTGTGCCCTGGGATATATGGCAAATTCTCTTTTGAGGTTTTGTCCTATGGCATGTAATATGTGCCCTGGGAGATCCAATAGGTTGAGCCGTGTGCTCGTAATCAGTCCTGGGATGCTACTTCGATGTTTTTCCATGACCACATGTAATTTTTGCCTTGGGAGATCCGATAGGTTGAGCCGTGTGCTTGTAATCAGTCCTGGGATGCTCTTTCAAGGTTTTGTGGTGACCACATGTAATTTGTTCCCTGGGAGATCCGATAGGTTGAGCCGTGTGCTTGTAATCAGTCCTAGGATTCTCTTTCGAGGTTTTGTGGTGGAGTCACATGTAATCAGTCCTGGAGATCTGGATAGGATGAGAAAGGCCTCAGATGCTCTTTAGGGTTCTTGCTAGCCAAGAGACTCTTTTAAGGTTTTGTGACGCACGTAATATGTCCTGAGATTTCCATGGTATAGCCAGTGATGATGAAGACCTGCAGGTGGTGGGCCTACATCTAGTATGAAAAAGGCTTGGCTCTGTAGAACTTCCTATGATGAGTAGATTCAGAGATTGATTGAGATAGTAGCAACATTGACGATGATCCAGAGAAGAAGACTTGTGCTAGAAGACCTGTGTCGAGAAATACCTTCCTAGTTAAGTGGGAGTGTTGATGTATATGTAACGTCGGAATGTATTTCATGTATGTGTATTGTACTCCTATAGAGATGGTATTATTCCTCTGTACGGAAGTGTTTGTATTCCTATAGAGTTATTATTCCTCTATACGGAAGTGTCATCATTTATATTTTAAGTGTAGTAACTTATACTTGATGGGTTATTAGACCACGTTGTTGGGTTCAGCCCTGTATAAGTCATGTGGGTCGAAGGGTTATTAGACCACCCTAGTGGCATTCATCCATGTGGGTCAAAGGGTTATTAGACCACCCTATTGGGTGTCAGCCCATTCAGCATTATGTTATGTGGTTAAGTTAAGGCCGACCTAGTAAAGGTTATTAGGCAAGTCAAGTCAAGTATAAATAGAGTGCGGGAGGCACTCTATTTTATCATTCTATTCTCACACACACTCTTTGGAGAGTGGCGCACTTGTTGAGGAGGAGAATCTGCTGCTAGGAGAAGACTATCTCTTGTACTTTTGTTGTATCATTGCTCTATCTATCTCTAAGGAAGTTATTGGGGTTTTTCACCTTTATGGTTTTCCCCAAGTAAACATTGTGTCTCTTGTGTGCTTGCATTATTGCGTCCATGATTGATATGCTGTAGATATGATGTACATGTTGTTCTCTCAGTTAAGATCCTAGATCATATTGAAGTAAATTCTGAAAATTTAACAATTATTTGAGTTATTAGAAGACAATGGGTTGATGTCTTGTGTAAGCCTTGGAAAAATGGATAGGAAAGAAGAATATAAACAAGTTTTAGCACATGTTACTGTTGATGTATATGTAACTTCGGAATGTATTTCACCCATGTATATTGTACTCCTATAGAGATGGTATTATTCCTCTATATAGAAGTGTCGTCATTTGTATTGACAAGTGTCGCAAGTGTCATAACTTCCTATGATGGGTTATTAGACCACCAAGTGTGGGGTCGGCCCTGATTAATGTAACCATAGGTTATTAGACTCTCCTAGAGAAGTAAGCCCTGCTAGTTTATTATGTAAGTCAGGTTTAGTATAAATAGATTGCGGGAGCACTCTATTTGATCATCTCATTATTCACTTCTACACTACTCGAAAAGTGGTGCACTAGTGAGGAAGGAGGAGTAGATGATAGGAGAAGACTATCTCTTGTACTTGGGTTGTATCATTTCCCTTTCTATCTTTGAGGAAGTTGTGGGGTTTTTTCACCTTTATGGTTTTCCTAGTGAGATTTTGTGTGTCCATTGTCTTATGTGATTACTTGTTATGCTTGATATGATTGATACGTTGCACATGTTATTCTCTCAGTAAAGATCCTAGAGTATGTTGAATTAATGCTCAAAATCTAATATGGTATCAGAACTAACCTGAGAAGAAGACACTATGCAGTTGCAAAAACTAGGGTTTCTTGTTTATTAGGTTTCTCTCCACTTTTTTTTTAAAAGAAATATGATAGATTGACTCTCCTCAGCAAGGTGAATCTTTTTGTCCAATCATATCTCAATTATGGGCACTTTTATTTTTGGCCCTAAAAATTAGGGTTTCCACAAAAATAAGAATTTCTAAAATCTGATACCATAGCTGGAAGCTACTTGGAAAAATCTAAGTTTAGAGATTTGGATCTAAATTTTTGGTTGGGTGAAGCTCCAGGAAATTCAAACCCTAATTCAGGGTCCTCCCTCATGAATCCGGGAGATTGAAAAGCATTTCTGAAGGGTGAAACTTTGCAGTTTTCAAAATTTGAGTATACCAAGATGATCATCTCATCAAGGCACATCTTTCTATACTTTCAAAAGTTTGAAATTCAAAGTTTGAATTTTTAGGGTTTCTCTGACAAACCCTAATCCGGGACCACATCCAGTGTTCAGCAAATCAAGTGGTAATACCTAAATCTTTTCTATTTCCATTTGAAGTACTCTTTATGATGTCTCACCACACCAAGCTTGAGGATAAGCTTGAATGGGATGATAACTTCCGAGCATGGAAGTATGGGATTGGGTTAATCCTGGAAGAAAATGAGTTGGACACTTACATAAGTGAAGAGGTCCCTGTCCTAGAGGGAGAAGAGGCTGAGGCCCTAAACAAGAAGAACTTGGTCAAGGAAAAGAGGATCATTGCTGATTCTATCAAAGACCATCTCATACCCCATGTTTCATCTCTAAAGACGCCTAAGGAGATGTTTGATTCCCTGACCAAGCTATTTGAAGGGAAGAACATAAATTGGAAGATGACCTTGAGGAATTAATTGAAGAATGTCAAGATCTAGAATGTGGAGACTATGTAGTATTATTTCTCAAGGGGCTCCCAGATAAAAGAACAACTTGAAGCTATGGGAGAAGATATAGAAAATCAAGAAGTGTTAATGACCACTCTTAATGGCCTTCCTAAGTCATGGGATTCCTTCATCCAAGGAATTTGTGCTAGGAAGAAACTTATCACATTTAGTAGACTGTGGGAAGAATTCTCATAGGAAGAAGCTCGGATTATAGCTCAAGAAGAGAAAATTGGGAATGAAGATCAAGCTCTCACAGCAAACACCAGGAAAAATAATATCAAAAGGGAGCACTCTCATCACAGGAAAGGTAAACACTATCACCAAAGACAGAAGAAAAGCTCTCGAAGATCTATGAAAGATCTCTCTCATATTCGATGCTATACTTGTGATGAAAGGGGACACATTTCTAGAAATTGTCCCAGGAAAAAAAGGAAGAACAACAAGAAAAGACATCATGCTCATGCTGCTGAGGATAATGAACCTCCTAGGAAGAAGGCTAGAGAAGAAAGTGAAGACTCTTCAAGTGATGAAGAGTATGTTCTAATTTCTGCCCTCACTGGTACCATTACCCATGGAAGTAATGATTGGATTATAGACAGTGGGGCTTCTAAACACATGACAGGATTCAAGGAATCCTTTATGAACCTATCTGAACATGAATCAGCTCACAAGGTGAAACTTGGGGATGACTACCAGTATCCAATAAAAGGGAGTGGTGAAGCCTCCTACAAGCTAGACTCTGGAAAGTCTTTGAAGATGAAAGATGTACTATATATTCCAGGTCTCAAGAAGAATCTACTCTCCATATCTATATTGGATGCAAAAGGCATGAGGGTTGCATTTGTAGATGGCCAAGTCCTAATGTGGCCAAAAGGTAAAACTATAGATGATGCAGTGGTAATTGGAGAGAAAGAGGGAGGTTTATACAAACTGAAGGGCCATCCATAACAAGCCTTGGTACATGACTCAGTAGAGCCAAGTGAACTTTGGCATAGAATCCTTGCACACATGCACTATAGGGCACTTCCAATTGCAAGAAAGGTAGTGGAAGGTCTTCCTAAAATCCAGACAAAGCATGAAGGAATTTGCAAAGGATTTGCAAAGGGAAAGAACACCAAGAAGACATTTCCAAGCAGTGAAAGAAACACAAAAGGAATCTTAGAAATTATCCACTCTCATGTGTGCGGTCCAATGTCATCCAGTTCTCTGAGTCGGTATGTATACTATGTTTCCTTCATTGATGATTTCTCTAGGAAGACTTGGGTTTACTTCTTGAAGAACAAAGATGAAGTGTTTGACCAGTTCAAGAAATTCAAATCCTTGATAGAAAACCAAACTGAAATGAAGATTAAGATCTTCAGATTCGACAATGGCAGAGAATTCACCTTAGGAGAATTCAAGAAGCAATGTAGGGATTCAAGGATTAAGAGGGATTTGACTACTCCTTACAATCCACAATAGAATGGGGTTCCCGAAAGGAAGAATAGAACAATCATGGAAGTAGCTAGGGAAATGCTCCATGACCAAGATCTACCTATGCACTTATGGGATGCAGTAGCAAGGATAGCTGTATATGTGCAAAACAAAACTCCACATAAGATACTTGACAACAAAACACCAGAAGAAGTGTTCATTGGTTGTTGGGCTTGGTCCAAGGGGGACAAGTTTTGAACACAATAAGTTTTGGGAACTGCAAAGCTGAGTGCAACTTGGGTGGAGACTTTTTATGAAAAATCATTTTTGGAAGCTGCGAGGAGAAGCACAGCAACGTTGTGGTATGTTGCAACGATTGCATGCAGCACGGTGTCAAAAGAACTGTGAAGTCGGTGCCGCGAGGAGTACAACACCGCGATGTGCCACATCAATGGAGATCTAGCTAAGTAGAGCGTGGACGGAGGATGGCAGGCAATTATTTTGGTTAGGTCACAGAAGACCTATTTTTGGCAAAGATCGTCGATAACTACCAAGCAATGGGTAGGTGCATATCGGGAGATAGGTGACTAATCACAACAAACAGAAGACTATTACTACTCAAACCAGTCATCTAAGGCTGTGAAAGAAGGAATAGCTCGGCGGAAGCAACTTGTTGGCACGCATGTGACAGAAGATCAGCTTCCAGATACCAGTAGTCCGGTTGTGGGAAAACCACGACAGTTTTGTAAATCTAAGGGTTTTGCCTTCATAATGTAAAGACATGACCTACGGGTCTTGATCTATAAATAAGGTGATTTTGTAAAGGAAAGGGTTAACTCTTCATTTTGTTGGTTATTACTGAATATTGTTAGATCTGTAAGATTGAAGCATTGTAAAGGCTCCACAGCTGAGTGCGCAGAGACCTAATATTGAGGGAGAGAGAAGAGCATCTATAGCTAAGTGTGCAGACGAAGAACTGTTGTACCCTTTCCTAAGATAATAAGACAACAGTTCTTGTGAACGTACCTTCCCATCAGGGGGAGTGAGCCACGTTAAACCTTGTGTTATGTGATTGTTGTGTATGATTGCCATTATGTTTAATTAAATTACTTACAGTGCATGCATAAGTTACTGTTATCTGATATGTGTTTACTTTTAATCTGTATTCACCACAAAAGGCATGGAATAAGATGTTAGTAGTTCATGTATGGATGAAGGTTGGCAGTTAAGCACCTATAATTCCTCGAATGAATGGATCTATGAGATAACCACATCGTTAATTGTTAAGGTTGAATTGCAGTACCAAAGCACACAACACCGTGCATGCCTCCCATTTGCATAACTTAAGATGTTTATCAGTCTAAGTAAGGATGAATGATCAAGGACTATCCAATAAGATTGAATAGAAGCGATTGGGTCTCATAAATGACCATGAGGTCTAGTTGACACACCAACCCATAAGAAGTGCTGGGTGATAAGCTATTGATAACTTATCGTCGTGGAGTGAAAGTGATCCCCGTTCCCAGTCGTTGAATGCGCTGGATGCACAACAACCTTTCTCGTTGTGGAATTCAACACAGAGTAGAAGAGCTCGCACAGTCACTAACCACAAATGTGTAGTCTGGAACCGCGCTGTACATTAATCAGTTGAAACACTCACATCACAAGGTTGTGGAAACCTGATTCTACAACCACCCTCTTCACCTTTGCCTCGGGTGAGACCTCTGGATGCTTGCAGTCTATTGCCAAAAGGGCCGGTGAATAGGGGTTTTGTTGGTATCTTGTACCGTGAAGTACCTGGTTCTACATTGGAAAACCTCTAGATTAGAAGGCAAGCCAACAAATGGTTATGTTGTTGCGCTAAGACCAGTGATGCGATTGTGTATTCAAAAAAGTAATGTCCAACAGTTGGCATCCAGAAAAGAAATAGATCTAGGCTTGGTGCGATAAGATCGAAAGCGATTTCGCAAAGAAAGAAAATAGACATCCGCGTCTATTTGACATATAGTGGTTGAACAGATACCTGTGGAGGGACATCAAAAACAAAATTTGGGCTTCGTTTCCAAATGAGCTACACAAGTGGATATTGCGCCTAGCAGAAAGAAATAATTGTTCCCAAGGAAGAGTACCTATAGAGTGGAGTCCGAATCTTATTGAACAACTCAAAGCAATCGATAGCCCACTGTCGCGAGCAGTTGAATTCTGGGTTGATAGCATACTAGAAGGATTTGTGATAGAGTTTGCTGTAGATACGCTGAAGTCTTATAGCCAAGCTGAAGCATACTTTTTCGAAGGATTCAGAGGTAAGTTCCTTGAAAACTTCAGCCTAGATATTAAAATGCTTTTAGCTGAAAAAGGTGTTTTAAGAATGCAACAATAAATCTAAATTTGTCATGGTAGAGAATACACACATTGATTCTGACGAAGAAAACCATACTTTGAGAAGTGGAAAGAGATATAAGCTTACTAACGAAAAGAATCCTAGACAATCTAGAAACTGTATAGATACTGAAATTACATGTGACCTCAATAGTAAGAACACTCAGTTATCAACCAAAATCCAATGTATTACACCTCAAAATCAATCAGTCCAGAACCCACCTGCTGCGACTATTGCACAACCCATCCTACAAATTACTAATACTAGTAACACTACAAGACCGAGTGCTCACAGCACTACGGCTTAGCCAATTCTGCACAATACTATCCCTAGCACAATATAGCATCCTATGTCTACTTTTGTCACAGGCAATCAGTCACAGAACAGTACACAATCCGGACGGAGAATGAGAGATAATGATATAAAACTGTCGATATTCAAAGGAACGGGTCAGAAAAACCCTGATCATCACTAGTTTCTATGTGAAGCTGTGTGGAGTGTCAAACACGTTACGGATGATGCTATAAAAAGAGTGCATCTCATCACTACTTTTAGAGATAGAGCATTGCATTGGTTTATGAAGTATTCTCAAGCACAGCCAAGAACCTTAGCACACATCAAGACCGTGATTACAGCAGAATTTAAAAAACCCAAATCAGAATCATAGTGCATAACAAAGTTGAAAAAAATCAAGCAGAAACCTATTGAATCGATATGGGAATTCGACCAAAAATTCAAAACATTGTTGGACCATGTGAGCTTTGTTATAGCTTCACAACAAGATCAAGAAATGAAGTTGGAAGCCTCACCAATTGGAGAAAGTAGCTCTGGGATGATACAGATCCAGAACCAGTTGGCTACCCTGACATTAGAATTACAAGGTATGAAAAATGGAAAAGAACAAAGACATGAAGTTTGGTGTACAGGATGCAAAGGAGAGGGCCACACTAGAGAACATTACCCCTTATTTCAATATTATATTAATAGTGGCGCACCAAACCCAATAAATATGAATCAGAACTAGGCGCCATGGTGTGAAATTTGTAGAACCAAAGGACACCGGCCTGAGAATTGTTACCTCATACAGAAATATGTCAAAAAGTCTAAAAATTTATACTGTAATTTATGTAAATCAGTTGGACATGATGAGTCTAACTGTCGTGCTTATGAACTGATGAATGAAGAAAGCGAGATATGGAAGCAATGTGAGGTGCTGGAATGTACCGTGTCCAAGAGGAAAATTAACCAAAGCAAGAAAATACCGACTATGATCAGGGAGGATGTAGAAGCCGTGGTGGTGGATATCGCAAGAGAGGAAGAAATACTGGCCAAGCTCAAGGAAGAGGATGAGGCTAGGTTATATGCTATAACTGTGGTCATCCAGGTCATGTAGCAAGAGAATGTATTAATCCATGCACCACATGCAATTACTGTAAATCATTTGATCATGTGATTGAAGATTTCCATATGCTTGAGGTAGAAATGCAGAAGCGAAGAAGAATAGAATCACTGAACCCTAACATCCAGTTGATCGCATTAGATAGAAGACCTACAGGTCAGAGCGTCAATGCAGTAACGCGAAGTGGCACTGATACAAGAAAAGACAAAAGCGTAGAAGCCTCGACTTCTGGAACAACTGATACTAAGAAGAACCCTGCGAAAACAATAGGAATTAGAAAAGCTCCTGGGAAAGCACCTCCGTTGAACTTACATAAAAATAAATAAATAATTAAAGAAGCGCGGGACATGTTTAAACAACCACCACCTAGTTCACCAAGGATCCCGTTGCGCAGTCAATAACCACAAATATAAGACATGCCACTAGCATATGATCAGACATGCGTTGCACCAGATACATCTTCTTTTGTTGTGTAGATTCTACATAGCTGTATCAAGTTATTAAAAAACAAAGACACTCTAATGGAATTTGAAAAACTGATAAATCAGTATGAATCATGCAGTAAGAAATGAATACCACATGGCGTAGTACATAACATTAGGAGTCCCAAAAGAACCGGTAGGAAAATGAAGTTCACTGCACAACTAGGAGACTATGAGATGGATGAGATCATTCTTGATCTCGGATTTGAAGTGAATGTCTTGACCAAGCAGACATGGAAAGCGATGGGAAAACCAAAGTTACAGTGGTCACCTATAGAGTTAAGAATGGCTAATCAAGGCATAGTTATACCGCTGGGAAGGTTAACCAATACCATTGTCGAGATTGACGAAGTGCAAAGTTATGCAGACTTCAATGTAATTGAAATTGTGGATGATAGCAATCCTTATCCAACACTGCTGGGCATCGATTGGGCAATGACAAACGCCATTGTCATCAATCTGAAGACAATGAAAATGTTATTTGAAGGCAATGACATAAGGGTCATCACACCGTTGGATCCTTCACAGGGGGAGCGATATGTTGAACCTATTCAAGAAGAGTACAGAGCTCAAGACCTTAACCATATCTAACAAATTCTATGGATTATACTCATCCTACTGCGGATGGAACGCTCAGTTGGCAGTGCAATAGTTCTTGCATCTCAGACTCTGAGGTAGGATTAGAAAACTGGCAACACATAATGCATGAAGTATCTGCCAGGAGATGCGCGACAATTACAAAGTCACTCCACTGGATTGGAAAGTAGGTAAGTCCAATCCCCACTTACGATGGTACAGCTAATGTCTATTCATATATCAAAGAACATCATGTCTCAGCATTAGACATGTCACTCCACGAGACACCTGCTAGATGGTGGGCCACACATAAAAAGACATTGACAAATTGGGACCAGTGCAGAATCAAACTACAAATTAGATTTGCTGATAAGGTTACACTACCATTTGAGAAATATAATGGCCAGATAGATACAAAGGATCATATTGCCGCCTGTGCAAAAGCGTGGGAAGAAAGACCACATATAGAATGGGTACATTTCTTTGTGCATACATTGGAAGATCCTATTCCACAGAAATGTTCCCTAGAGGAGGAGCTGCACAGAGGAACAACAGATTGGTCTGTCCTTACTGCGAGTTTCCAAAAGGACTTTAGCTTTGAACACAACCATCCAACTATCCAAGACGCGCTGCAACTTATCAAGGAAAAGATATGTACACCATATTCCATGGAGGAAAACATAACATCAAAAGATTTTTTTGAAGCAAACAACGTAGTTGCGAGTCTACAACCAGATTGGATAGAACAAGTGGAGAAAGTCATGGGCTGTTATAACTTAGTTGCAAAAGATGAAGATAAGGAAGATAGTGATGAGGAGGACCCGCGCAATATAAAGATCCCTGAATCTGAAGGAATGCGCGAAGCAGAAGGACCTCCATTAGAAATTCCTGATATAAGTGGACCAGTTAAAACAAAGAAAGTGAACATCGGTACTAATGAAGAGCCAAAGTTTGCAGCAATAGGAGACTACTGGGATGATGATACAATTGCGGAGATCTCAACTATATTACAGGAATATCAGGAAGTATTCACGACAAAGGTCATAGAGATGAAAGGAATTCTGGGAGACTTAGGAGTGATGAGAATTCCTATTAAGCCTAGAGAAAAACCTATTAAACAAAGGCCATCAAGACTGAATCTATGCTACAGAGAATGAGTTAAGGCAGAATTCAACAAGATGCTCAATGCAGGAATCATTGAGCCAGTTGAAGAATCTAAATGGATAAGCCCGATGGTAATCGAAGACAAGAAAACAAAGGGTGAGATTAGGATTTGTGTTGATCTCAGAAAGTTGAATGATGCCTCGATATATGACCCATTTCCTACACCTTTTACCGACGAATTACTTGATAACGTTGGAGGAAATTAGCCATACTCTTTTATTGATGGATTTTCTGGATACCATCAGATAAGAATTGATCCAGCCGATAGGCATAAAACCACTTTTGCAATAGAATGGGGGTCTTTCCAATATACAGTCATGCCTTTTGGTTTGAAGACTGCACCAGCCATATTTTCAAGAGTGGTGATTGCAACATTTAAAGAATTCATCCACAAGTTTTTAGAAGTTTACTTTGATGATTGGACCATTTTTGGGTTTTTGAAGAACCATGCCGCGAACCTCAGAATGATGCTAGAAAAGTGCAGAGAGCATCATATTTCATTGAATTTGAAGAAATGTGTTTTATGTGTTCCTTATGGCATTCTGCTAGGACATATCGTGTGTAAGCAAGGATTGATGGTTGATCCTGTGAATATCGCAGTTATTGTAAACTTGCCTACACCAAATTCAATTAAAAAATTGTGCACTACACTAGGGCATACCAAATACTACAGGAAATTCATAAAGGGGTATGCACAGATAACCACAGCAATGGAGAAGCTTTTAAAAAAGGATGCACCATTCATTTGGAATCAGGACTGTGAGAAAGGATTCGACACATTGAAAGAAAAAATGGTCACCGTGTTGATCCTAGCTTTTCTAGACTAGGAAAAGCCATTTCACGTACATGTTGATGATTCATGTATAGCATTGGGTATTGGTCTTGCGTATCCAGGAGAAGGAGGAATTGATCATCCCATTGCATTTTTTTAGCAAAAATCTATCATCTGCTAAGAAGAACTATACCACTACTGAAAGGGAAGGACTTGAAATGGTATATGCGCTACAGAAGTTTAGACACTATTTGCTTGGTGCACACTTCTCAATGTTTACTAACCATTCTACATTAGAATACCTGGTCAATAAGCCAGTGTTAGGGGGGCGAATATGCAGATGGCTCTTACTCTTCCAAGAGTATGATTTTGAAATAATAGTTAAACTAGGCAGATTAAATTTAGGCCCTGATCATCTATCGAGGATCAAGTCAGGAGAAGAACCTATGAACCTAGAAGACAATCTACCTGATGCACAGTTGTTTTCTATTTAGGTTGCCGATGATTATTATCAGGATATCATTGATTTTCTAACTACCGGGTTCGCACCTATTGAATTCACTATGCAGCAAAAGAAGCAGTTGGTAGTGTGAGCCGTGGACTTCACCATTATCGCAGGAAATCTCTACAAGTTAGGACTTGATGAAGTGCTGCGAAAATGTGTATTAGAACATGAGAAGCCATTTATATTAGCTGATGCGCATTCATAAGTTGTAGGAGGTCATTATGTAGGAAGGGCTATTGGACATAAGATATTGTGCGCAGGGCTATGGTAGCTTATAATTCATAAAGACTCCAAAGAACATTGCCAGAACTGCGATGTCTGTCAAAGGACAGGGAAACCATCAAGAAGAGATGAAATGCCATTGAACCCCTAGCTGACCTTGCAGGAATTCAAAAAATGGGAGTCGATTTTATGGGACCTATTAACCCACCGAGAAAAAGAAATGGTGCGAGGTACATTATTACTGCAATTGAATACCTCACCAGATGGGAAGAAGCAAAACTAGTCAAAGACTGTAGCGCAACTACAACCGCCCAGTTTATCTTTGAGAACATCCTTACAAGATTTGGATGCCCAAAATTTTTGATGAGTGATTAAGGCACCCATTTTCTGAACAGAACCATTGAAGCTTTGACTGAAGAGTTCTACATCCATCATCAGCACAGTACGCCTTATCACCCTCAAGCAAATGGAACTATTGAAGCATTCAATAAATTACTTGAGAATGCGCCAACCAAGGTATGCAACGTAAACCGCGATGAGTGGGACCTATGCATTCCATCTGTATTATGGGTGTAGAGAATGACATGCAAGAAATTAACTGGACATACACCTTTCAGATTGGCTTATGTGAAGGAAGCAATAATGCCAATGGAATATATTATTCCTAGTTTAAGAATAGTTGCATTTACAAGGATGACAAATCGCGTAGCACTGGAACAAAGGCTATTACACTTGGTTGGGTTGGAAGAAGATCGCTTCATCATGGGATTCCACCAGCAAGTGCAGAAAGAATGCGAAAAATCATGGCATGATCACCACATCAAGAATAAGTCTTTTCAGGTAGGTGATCTAGTCCTCCTGTATGATATTAAATTCATGAAGTTTCCTGGAAAATTTAAAATGCATTGGCTTGGACCATATACTATCATACATGTTACTAATGGGGGCACAACCTAGTTAGCTACTTTAGCCAGTGATACACTACTCAATTTGATAAATGGAAGCAGATTAAAGCTTTACCGCGATAGTCCTGCTCCACAGCATCCAGTATGATCGGAAAGAAGAAAAATTTTCTAGGTGCCAAGTACAGTTGGAATTGGGCACTAGAAACTGTGGAAAAGTATGTACACAAACTTGTAGAGATAGATCTATACAGCACGCAGCGTTGCTGAAACTACGATAATAATAGTAATAATAATAATAATAATAAAAATAAGAAAGGAAAAGAAACAATGCGCTGTTGCAACATTCAAAAAGCAGCACTGGAAAGAGAAGAAATTATACACCGCGAAGTCACTGCATAGAACCAAAGATTGCCTACCGCGCAGTTTGATGCAAGGCTCCATAAAATAGCCGTTACAGTGTCGGTTGGGAATATAACCGTTATACAGTAATTTCCTACCGACTGCTTGGGAATTTAAAGCACAGATATCCGTTCTTAACAAAATTTTGAAGGACAAGACAGAAGGAGCAGTCTGATTTGGAAAATGGATACCACCATTAAATGTTTATCTATACATCGAAGGGCGTGGAGGAAGGTCCTCCGTGCCTATAAATAACATTGCATATCATCTCGCGGGCGTATCAAACACTTAGGATTTTCTGCATATACTTCTCTCTGAGCTAGTTTTCATAAGCTGTCTACAGCCATTGAGAGTGTTTGCATGTCTGAGAGCTTTTCATTTGAAGAAGAGTTCACGATCAAAGACACTGTGAGGTTGTTCCAATGCGGAGGAATGGACGAGTTAATGAGAACCCCAAATAAGAAATTCATCACTAAACCAGAATAGGGTCCAAGAAGATCACCAAGACACGACCCCTCAATGCAGGACAAAGTGAAAAATCCAGTAGCGCCAAGATCAAAACTACCGAAGACAAGTTCGGTAGGGCCAAATAAGCCCCTTGTCGATAAAGAGATACCTTTAACTATGAATCTAGACTATATCTCACCGCATGCAGTGGATGCGCTAGCCATTAGACTGCTGAAGAGTCCAAAGTATGAGATACCACTCTCACCGATATCAAAGCATGTTGAGGTGGACAAAAGACTGTTGGGAAAGATTCCAGAATGCAAATGGGAGGACTATGATCTACTAGCAACGCAGAAGGAGAATCCAACCGAGCCGAGGTTCCCACATATTGCAAGATGAACATGATCATCGGCTGAGATTGGAGACAACGATCACTGTGGTTGTAGATAACATTGGTGAGTTTGAAGTACAACTAGAATCAGCAGATACTATTGTCAAGATTGGCGATCTGGTCAATAGTCTTAAGAGGAAGAAGGATGACATAGAAATTCTCCATGAGTCAGAGATTGTTGCCTTGAAGGCACAGATAAATCCACAGGCCCCACCAGATGAAAAAAAATTAAGGCAGGGAGCAGTGAAAACCATAGCACAAAATATTGCAGCGGAAGTGGCTAAGTGCCAAGGGCTGTTGGACGCAGCATCGACGGTATTCACTGCCGTCGAGGAAGACCCAGCATTGAAAGGGGTGAAGGATGCCATAGAGCAGAAGAAGACTACAATGGAACAGCTAAATATAGAAGTAAAAGCAATCCTACCAAGAGATAGGCTTCCAAAGTACAAGGAAATTAACACACTGAAAATGGAAGTACAAGCATTATGGGAAAAAGAAAGTGAACTGGGCGATAAGTCACAGTCTTTGCTGGAGGATTCCAGAACGATCTCAAAATAAATCGAGGATAAGTTAAAAGAGTTGCGCGAGAATCAAGCACAAGTGGAAGGCCAGATCGACAATGAAATTACGTTGAAAATAATGGAAACAGTCCGACAAGTCGAGCAGGACACAAAGCAAGTGGTCAGCAAGATGTTAAACACATACAATGAATTCGCTACAAAGATAGCTCCACAGCCGGAAGAACAACTTGGCAAGGTTGGAAGTGGCTTGGGGAAGAGCTATATGTAAGTGTTAGGGGCCTGTTGGGCCTGGTCCAAGGGGGAAAAATTTTGAACACAATAACTTTTGGGAACTGCGAAGATGAGCGCAGCATGGATGGAGACGTTTTGTGAAAAATTAGTTTTGGAAGCTGCGAGGAGAAGCGCAACACCGTTGTGGTATGTTGTGATGAATGCACGCAGCACGGTGTCGGAAGAAATGCGAGGTTGGTGCCATGAGGAGTATAGCACCGTGATGTGCCATGTCAACAGTGCTCCAGCTAAGCACAGCGTGGATGGAGGACGATAGACAGTTATTTTGGTTAGGTCACAGAAGACCTATTTTTGGCAAAGATCGTTGAGAACTACCAAGCAGTGGGTAGGTGCAGATCGGGAGGTAGGTGACTGATCCCAACAAACAGAAGACTACTACTACTCGAACCAGTCATCTATGGCCATGAAAGAAGGAACAACTTGGCGGAAGCAACCTGTTGGTGCGCGCGTGACAGAAGATCCACTGCCAGATACCACTAGTTTGGTTGTGGGAAAATCGCGACAGTTTTTTAAACCTAAGGGTTTTTCCTTCATAATGTAAAGACATGACCTATGGGTCTTAATCTTTAAATAAGACGATTTTGTAAAGGAAAGGGTCAACTCTTCATTTTGTTGGTTATTACTGAATATTGTTAGATCTATAATATTGAAGCATTGTAAAGGCTCTGTAATTGAGTGCGCATAGACCTAATTTTGAGGGAGAGAGAAGAGCATCTGCATCTGAGTGCGCAGACGAAGAACTATTGTACCCTTTCCTAAGATAATACAACAACAGTTCTTGTGGACGCAGCTTCCCATCCGGGGGAGTGAACCACGTTAAACCTTTTGTTATGTGATTGATGTGTATGATTGTCATTATGTTTAATTAAATTAATTACAGTGCATGCATAAGTTACTGTTATCTGATATGTGTTTACTTTTATCTGTCTTCACCATGGAAGGGATGGAATAAAATGTTAGTAGTTCATGTATGGATGAAGGTTAGCAGTTAAGCACCTATAAGTCCTCGAATGAATGGATCTATGAGATAACCACATCGTTAATTGTTAAGGTTGAATGGCAGTACCAAAGCACATAGCACCGCGCATGCCACTCATTTTCATAAGTTAAGATGTTTATCAGTCTAAGTAAGGATGAATGATTAAGGACTATACAATAAGACTGAATAGAAGCGATTGGGTCTCATAAATGACCGCGAGGTCTAGTTTATACACCAGCCCATAAGAAGTGCTATGCGATAAGATGTTGATAACTCATCGTCGTGGAGTGGAAGTGATCCCCATACCCAGTCGTTGAATGTGCTGGATGCACAACAACCTTGCTCGCTACGACATTCAATGCAGAGTAGAAGACCTCACACAGTCACTAACCATAGTTGCACAGTCTGGCACCACGCTATGCATTAACCAGTTGAAACACTCACATAACAAGGTTGTGGAAACCTAATTCTACAACCACCCCCTTCAAATTCGCCTCGGGTGAGACCTCAGGATGCTTGCAGTCTATTGCTGAAAGGGCCGGTGAATATGGGTTTTGTTGGTATCTTTTACCGCGAAGTACCTGGTTCTACATTGGAAAACCTCTAGATCAGAAGGCAAGCCAACACTGGTAATAAACCTAAAGTTAGCCATTTCAGAATATTTGGTTGTCCAGTATACACTCACATTCCAAAAGAAAAGAAGACAAAGTTAGATCCTTCAGGAAAAAAGGGAATATTCGTGGGTTACAGTGAAATCTCGGAGGCTTACATAATCTACTTTCCAAGATTCAAGAAGATTGACATCAGCAGGGATGTAACATTTAATGAAGGCTCAGCATACATCAAATCAAGAAAGACACTGTAATGTCCCCACCTGCTGACCACTGCGAAGCAAGGAACATACTACCAATCGATGGGGCTCTTTAATCAAAATTTAGCCCACTCATTTCATTACAAGAAATAAGATATGAATGTGCAGATGTAGACAATCAATCATGCACAGCGGAAACAACATCCACACAATCATTCGAATACATTCAAGATTTCAGGCATTAATGAAAGCATTTCATAAATAAATATATAGGCAGAAACACTTATCTTCGTTTCAATTGTCCCAAGCAACTAGCTATGTCGCTGCAACGTTCCACCCAACCGTAGGCTCTTCGACAGCTTATACTGAGTCCGTCCGAAGGCCACCCCCGAGCTGGGCATGATTCTCACAAGGACAAAGGGGGCATTCCAGCTCAACCACTGCCCAATAACCATTTTTATCTCAGCCAAGCCAGAATAATGGATTACCCATCACCCATACCCAACATACTCTTTCTTCTCACAACAAAACGACTATTGACAGGGTTACACATTTACAACAGAGGTGTTCACAAAACAGGGTCCACATTGGTTCCCCCAGCTCGTGGTTCACCCAATGAACTGTGGAATTTTGTTTTCAACCCCAGGGAGCAAAACCGATTTCTCTCCACTGGTTAGGATCCCTTCCAATGGCCTAAACGACCCCCAGGAAGACCCAAAACGTTCTGCTCTCTTTCCCCACGGGTAACCAACACAAAAACGCCCCTTCCCAACTAAAAGATGAAGGGAGACACAGAAAAACGAGGGAGGAAAACGCCCAGGCAGCTTGAGCTGCGTGAGAGAGCAAGGCCATGGTGAATAATCAGTTAGGAAGCCATTTCGTGGCTCTATTATTGCCCAAAAAGACCAACACGTTTTTCCATGAAGGGTGGCTTGCCCATACCCGATTTTGGACAGCCATACCTTCCCATTCCCAAGGCAATAACTTCCCCAACCAACTCTTGGGAGAAATCAATGGTTGGGTACAAAAGTCAACATGGGTAGTTGAGGGTTTGATGGGTTTCCTCATCGACACTTGGCTTGACTCTATTGGCTCAAGGGTTTGAATGTTTTCCCTCCCAATTCCTTGTGAAATCGTGCCCCCATCTCTTTGTTGCATTGCATAGCTAGTTGTGGGTATTTTTTATTAAAATGCATATTACATGCTATTTGAATTTCCACTGTGCATTGCTAGCACGCAAACCATATGCATCACGAAATCGATGGCGGGGCCTTGGCCTTGAGCTCCTCACCATGATTTCCTAACAATATTACATCATTTATAGTGTTAATGCCATGGGGCCAAACTGGGGACATTACAGACACCTATTGAAGACAATGAAGAACCCATAATATCCAGAACTCAGGACACCACCATGAATGAAGTAATTCCTGAAGAAGATCGAGAAATAGAAGACCCACAAGAACCTATAGATCCAACCTGTGAGAAGAATTCTCACAAGAGGAAACCAACATGGGCTAGAGATCTCATCGAAGATGCAAAAAGATATGGTATTCCAGAAGAGGAACACAGAGCAAGGAAAAGGACAAGATCACACACCAACTATGTTTCCTTACTCTGTGATATCATGAACAAAGAACCTTAGAGGCTGTGGAAAAGAAAGAATTGAAGGATGCTATGATCGAGGAATAACAGTCGATCATGAAGATGATGTTTGGGATGTGGTCCCAAGACCAGAAGGGAAGTCTGTGGTGACTTCCAAGTGGATCTATAAGATCAAGCATGCTGCAGATGGTAGCATAGAGAAATATAAGGATAGGTTTGTAGCTCGTGTCTTCTACCAGAAAGAAGGGATTGATTATGAAGAGACTTTTGCTCTTGTGGCCAGATACACTTCCATTAGATCAGTACTTGCTCTGGCTACAGTGATGAAATGGAAGGTAGACCAGATGGATGTCAAGACATCCTTCTTGAATGGTGTAGTTGAAGAAGAAGTGTATGTGGAGCAGCCACTCGGGTTTGAGACACATGACCGAGGATCACATGTGTGCAAACTGAAGAAAGCCCTGTATGGTTTGAAATAGGCACCCAGGACCTAGTATGGTAGGATAGATGGCTTCCTATCTAGTTTTGGCTTTACTAAGAGTAAAGAGGATTCCAACCTTTACTACAAGGTTGAGGAACGCGATCCAATGATACTACTATTGTATGTGGATGACCTATTTGTAACAGGAGAGGATAGGTTGATTTCCGACATGAAGAGGGAGCTTGCTTCCGAGTTTGCAATGAAGGACTTAGGTATGATGCACTATTTTCTTGGTATGGAGGTGTGGAAAAATGAAGATGGAATCTTCCTTGGACAAGGGAAGTATGCAGTAGAGATCTTGAAGAGGTTCGGGATGATGGACTGCAAGACCATGGCCACACCTATGGCATCAAACCTAAAGCTTCTGTGTGATGCTTCATTTGAGTCAGTTGATGCTACGATGTATCGTCAGATGATTGGGTCCTTGATGTACTTGACAAATACAAGACCAGATATCTGCTTTGCGGTGAACACCTTGAGCCAATACTTGACATATCTGAGACATGTTCACCTGATAGCTGCAAAGCATATTCTGAGGTACCTGAAGGGTATAGTTGATTATGGGCTCAAGTATGAGGTGAATCAAAAGTTTAACCTGGAGAATTATGTTGATTCAGATTGGGTAGGCAGTGCCATTGATCAGAAGAGCACTTCAGGGTGCTGCTTCAATATGGGATCTGGTATGATCTCTTGGTTTAGTAGGAAGCAGTCTTGCGTGGCATTGAGTACAGTCGAAGTAGATTATGTCACAGCTTGTTCAGCTAGTTGTGAGGCAGTATGGCTCAGGAAGCTACTGTTTGATCTCCAGTTATGTGCTACTTGTATATATTGCGACAACCAGAGTTGTGTGAAGTTGTCGAAGAACCCAGTTTTTCATGACAAGTCGAAGCACATTGAGATCAAGTGTCACTATATCAGGGATATGGTGGAGAGAGGAGCAGTGAAGCTCCTATATGTTGCAACGGACGAGCAGATAGCCGATGTGTTGACCAAGTCACTGGCTAGAGTGAAGTTTGAATACTTTAGAGGGAGACATGGTGTAATTCATATCGAGATGCTTTCCAAGGGGAACTGATGAGTCCGGAGACACAAATGCACATGAGCCATTCCAACATGGTTGAAGTTTGTCTTACCATGGTCGTTGATGTAAGGGCTGGAACCATTCCAACATGGTTGAAGTTTGTCTTACCATGGTCATTGATGTAAGGGCTGGGTCATTCGAGCATGGTTGAGGTGTGTCTTCCCATGGCTGTGATATAAGTGTTGTGCCATTCCTAGCATGGTTAAGGTGTGTCTTCCCATGGCTATGGATATAAGTGCGGTGCCATTCTCCCATGGTTGAGGTGTGTCTTCCCATGGTGTAGATATAAGGGATGATCCTTTCATGGATGGTTGAGGTGTGTCTTCCCATGCCGGTGAGTGTAAGTGTTGTGTGATGTGCATCTAGGTCATGCTCCATGGACGATGAGGTTATCTGAAGACGATGATGTGACAGTATGGTACACAGGTTTTTGCAGAGGCATATGATCAGTCCTGAGATGCTCTTGTAGGTTTTGTAGAGGCAATGTAATCAGTCCTGAGAGATCTTGTAGGTTTTGTAGAGATAGTGTAATTAGTCTTGAGGTGTACCTACTTGATGGGTCGCTCACAGAGATGTTGAAGACCTACATGGAGGCTAGGCCTACATCCAGCATGAAAAAGGGCTGCCTCTGTAGATGATGAAGACCTATAGGTGGTGGGCCTACATATAGTATGAAAAAGGATTGGCTCTGTAGAACTTCCTATGACGAGTAGATTGGATATTGATTGAGATAGCAGCAACAGTGATGATGACGATGATGATGATTCGATGACAATGATCCAGTGACAATGATCCAGAGAAGAAGACTTGTGCTAGCAGATATGTGTCGAGAAATACCTTCCTAGTTAAGAGGGAGTGTTGATGTATATGTAAAATTGGAGTGTATTTCACCCATGTATATTGTACTCCTATAGAAATGGTATTATTCCTCTATACGTAAGTGTCGTCATTTGTATTGACAAGTGTCACAAGTATCGTAACTTGCTGTGATGGGCTATTAGACCACCAAGTGTGGGGTCGGCCATGATTAATGTAACCATGGATTATTATACTCTCCTAGATAAGTCATCCCTACTAGTTTATTAGGCAAGTTAGGTTAAGTATAAATAGAGTGCGGGAGCATTCTATTTAATCATCTCATTATTCACTTCTACACTACTCAGAAAGTGGTGCACTAGTGAGGAAGGAGGAGTAGCTGCTAGGAGAAGACTATCTCTTGTACTTGGGTTGTATCATTGCTCTTTCTATCTCTGAGGAAGTTGTGGGGTTTTTGATCTTTATGGCTTTCCCTAGTGAAACTTTGTGTGTCCATTGTCGTATGTGATTACTTGTTATGCTTGATATGTTGTACATGTTATTCTATCAGTAAAGATCCTAGAGTGTGTTGAATTAATGCTCAAAATCTAACAGCTACCGATCCTGAAAGTGAGGATAACTTAATGAAATAGTTAAACAATATTTCACAAGATGGGATCGAGATGAGGGATGGAAGGGTAGTGAAGATGAATTTTTTCAAAGTGTCATTATCTAGTGGCCATATGCAGTTCAGTATGCAATAATAGTGTTTCTACAATGGGTAATAGTTTCTTCCCTTGGTGTACATGCCATAAAAAATCCATACACATTGTTATAGATGAAATCAAAATTGGAGAAGGAGATACTATCTGTAGTGTTTTCGAATTTTATGCAATGTCACCAAACTTACTCCTGGTAAGCTATGCACATTTATTACAAGTTTCAGGTTTATGTTTATATTAGATATATTTCCATTGCTTTCTTAATCTTACTATGTTATAAAACATTAGGAGTTGAATCCTACTTTGGAACCAATCAAAGGATGGGAAGAAAAGTTAGATGATCGTATTATAGACATCCAACCAACCTTATATGGTACAAAAATGAATGTTATGAAGAACTATCCCATGGATAGAAGAAATTATGAAAAGGTATACACATTAATCATTAATTCCTAAATATTAATTGAGCTTATTGGTTTTTAATTATCTCATACCTAGTGAAACATGTGCTGCCAATTACAGTTGACTCCTTGCTCAATGTCTAAGCTTGTATATTGTTCTCGCCATGCTGGAATTAGAACTATTTTGAAGATGTTTCGTGAAATTCAAAGAGTGGCACAAGATTATGACAAGGTTCATCCAACTAGAGGCCTTGAGAAAACCAAATTTGTGCAAATTTGGGAGGAGATGGAGAAGATACGGGTTGCATTTGATCTTGTAGAACCATGCCATCATAAAATCCAAGAGTACAATGATCTTAACTATGGGAAATTAGATGCATCAACATCATACAAGATCCTCATTCAACATGAGGGATTTTTAAAGGTATTTTAATGATTATGTTAACATATCAAATACTTTTTATGTTGGTCTTGACTAATAATAAATGATGATGTTATTATGTTTTGAGTAACGATAAATGGCTCTCAGTTTTATTCAGTTTGAACAAAAAACTTAGTGTTTTACTATTTAATCATATGCATTGACGTGTGTTATTTCTAGGTTATTGAAGGCCTACCAGATGAAGAGAAGTATAAAAAGTTGATGAGGATGTGGAAGTACTATAAAAAACTCCACATGTTTCAATTGTAAGGGTGTAGAGGGGACAATGCATATTCATATGAGAAAAGGTATGTCCATTTATGATAGTTTCATCACATTACCTTTTTTCAGAATAGTGGTATTGTTTCACTCAAGAGAACATTTTGAAGCATTAACATTGCAGGATTGGCATCCTTGCTAGTAAGTGGATTTGGTTGTGTTCTTGTTGTTTAGGAGATGAGATGGATCCTTATATGCATGTCCAAGGGGCCCATGCTATTGAAATGACTTGAGATATTCATCCATATAATTTGGGACGACTAATGAACGAAGTAATAGAGCGTAAGCATAGAGAAATGAAAATTTTGAATAGCGCCAAGGAGGAGGGAAAGGAGTTCCTAAGGAGTATAGAAACACATTTGAACCTGATAAGATGTGTCTTGTAAATGAGATGAGAGCACAATTTCTCAATCTTGTTATGAGATCAAGAGGTAATTTCCAAAATTTTAGACAACGAAGATTCTTTCCATAAAATATTAGAATTCAACTTCGTGTTGAATATGAGAAGTCAAGAACTCAATTGAATGAGGAAACTACAACACAGTTGCAATCCGCTTTCCCTGATGTCACTTCACAACAAGTGAAGCAACTCTTTGACTCATGGGTAAAATAGTCTAAGAAATCATTAATTGCATAGCCAACAATAAGTATGTACTAATTTTAAATGGTATATCATTCAATTTTCATTTTTTAGTGTGATGAGTCATAATGTCTTTGTTTAATTATTGTTATGTCCTCACAGTTCAATAACTATCTTCCGAGATCAAGGCCAATAAAAAAATATGATGAAGAGGCCTATCATGAATCACATCGCTTTGGAAAGCTCAAGGCAAAAAATGGTGCTAAAAGAAACAAGAAACAACATGGTTTTCCCTCCACTGGTGAGTGTTGTGTTCATTCAATTTATTATATATCATTATGTATTTGTCAATCTAGTTGATTTGTGAAAGGTACATCTTTTGCTTAAACTATAAATTTCTCAATATCGTTGATCTGAGGAAATGATCCAAATTAGAGTGATCAATCACAACAAATGCAGGGGGAAGTTGTTTCCGATACCCCAATGGTTCTTGATGACATTAAAAATTATGAAAATTTGGTTGTTTCATCCTCAAGAGAAGAGGCATTGAATACCAGTCAAACATAGGAATTTCAATTGGAATTTGTTGTTGACATACCCATGATGGCAGCAGAAAATTGCATTGAAATTGGTGTTTCATCCTCAAGAGATGAGACAACATTGGTAACACACAAGAAGTAAATGGAGCAACTATTGTTGATGTGCCAATTATGGGAACTATGATTCACAACAAAATGTGTGATTCATCCCCAAAAAATGGGGCATACCAAAGTGATGAAAAACAAATAATCCAGGGGATATTTGTTGCCATCCAAATGATGGAAATTGAAAATCATACAAAAAAAATATTGGTAAACCGAGTAAGAGACAAGAAAAAAAAAAGAAAAAAGTACATGATGAATGTAAAGAAACATTGTATGCGAAATGGGGAAAAAATCATATGATGTGCTAAGCATTTGTTGATATTTTGTCATAATGGAAATTCATTCTATTGTGATCACATTTGTTACATGTGCAGTTATTATTTTTTTCCTGATAAAAGAATAATATATTTTATATTTCATAGAAATATAATTGAACACAAGTATCTATTGTTACTGCTAAAATTGACCTAGTCATCATAGTCAACATAAGGAAATGAAATTAAAAACTCATGGATAGTTGCAAATTCTCTAAATAAATGACATATTTTAATAATAGCATTTACCTTCCATCTTCAAAAATAATCTTCCCTGAGTGTATAAAAAGTGGAATTCATTTTTTACTAGTCCCTAATGTACATTAAGAGTTAAATAAAGAGAACTATAAATGAGCTATAATTTAGTAACTAAATGTAAAAAAATGCATTTTCCATTAACTTCTAAAAAATAAATACATACAATGTTTTATACAAGTCTAGCTTGTTTATGAGATTTATGCGATTGCTCTTCCTAAGAAGAATAAATTTATGTACAGTGTCTCTTTCATTTATTATAAACCTCGGATTATTCAGCAGCTGTAGGAGGCTCTTGTTTTAATTTTCTTTCAAGCTATTTGCATTTTTGGGAACAAGTATGTAAATTGTTATACAAAGAACTTTTTTCACACATTAACCTATTCAACACTTCCACATTTTTCTTATGACTATCTGTGTTTTTTTTCCCCTTCAATTCAAGATATTTTGTGCTATTCTTTAATTGATTTTTAACTTCAACCAATTCATATTTCAATTATCTACTTCCTTCTCTAGCTCTTTATCCCCCAAATATTTCTTGTTTGCGGGGATTGGGAATTGCTTCCATGTAGTCAAAATTGTGCATTTGTAATTTCCCCTACAAATATGCAATTGTGGATTTCAGTTTTCGAATTTCCTCGTCGCATCCCAAATGTTGTGCTTTTAGACCCTCCATGATTTTTTGCTTCAGCCCTCTAATCTCCGCTTCTTTTTCATCTATCTTCTGTTTCAATGCCTTGTATCTTGGTGATGAACCAAAAACATCAACTCCAACACTCATTGCTGCGAGGAATTTCTGCAAACGCTTCTCTCAAATGTTTAAGCTCTTCTCTTGCTCTTTCAAAGAACAATGAATATCATTTCCACCTTCTGTACTATCAATAAATTTTTCTTTCTTTCGTTTTTTAAGCTCCAAAGATATAGAGATCGCTTGAAACCTATTTTGTAGCAACTTTTTACATTTCATGTCAATGGTTTTCTTCAATTTAGAAATTATTGAATTTGTTTGTGCTATTTATTGTGAATGCTCTACACACTCTGCTGTCAAATTCAAAACATATTCTGTTATTAATTCTTCATTTTCTTTCAATTTCTTCTCCAATTTGGCTACCGAACCACAGTATGTTTTTAAAGGTGGTATACTAAAAAAAACTGATCTTTTTTCCAACTCTTTTGCAAGCCTAACATTTTCTTTTTCGGATTGTTCCAAAGCCTTTTGAAAGCTATCATTCATTTTTTCAATATCCTTTCTAGCATCTTCAACAATTTTATCAACCTGGGTTGATAATGATGTAATAGTGGCAACTTTTTCATTTATAATTGTTTCTACCTTCATTTGATCATGCACAATTGTATTTTGCAACTGTGCAATATCCCTAAGGCATACTACAATATTCTTATCCTTTACCTGCCACATTTCCTCCAAATTCTCTATCGAAGAGGACTCATCCTCCCTTGAAACTTGTTGTTTTGAAATGCACCATTTTATCATAAAGGAAAAACACATATCTACCATCAAAATTATAACATGGACTGACATTGTACTCATGTGCCAACTATTTTGGATGAATTCTATGAAAAATACTCTCGACGGGAGAGAAAAATGCATCATCACTTGGTGAACCATGTCACTATCCATCGGTTCATGTCCCCGAGCTTCAACTCCATGTTCATTTAGCTCATTTAAATTTGTAGCGGCAACAAATTCATCATGGGTGACAAAATCACTACCCAAACTGTCATTGGATATTCCCAAACCATCCTCATAGTGCTCAGAAGACTGTACTGGCACTCCCTCATTATGATCAGGACACTGTACTAGCACTCCCTCATTGTGCACAGGCGACTATACTGGAACTTCCTCATTGTTTCCCTTCCCAATTCCTTTCTTGAAGTATGTTTTAGAAACAGGTGGTTTTTGTCGAAATAGATCAATAATTTTATGCACTGTGCCAGAGAAACTGAACTTAATATTCTTCTATTGTCTCTCTTGTAAGACATAATGCATTTTCTTGGCCAACATATGAAAAAAATCTATGGGTTTTTCTTCAATCCAATGTATGACTAACCTCATACACTCACCTGAAATAACCTGCTTGTGATGATTCATAATGGTCTTAAGGACAGTTTGAATCAATGTTTTGTATACTCTAGGGAGGACATCTTGCATTTTTAAACCATTCCTGGGAACAAATACATTTTCCGATAAATTTTATTTGCCATCTCCTTGTTCTCCTATTTTGGTGTTTTCCTAGAGTACATGGATCCCGCTCTGTGTGGAATTTTGGTTGCTTTGGAAACCAAATCAGGGTCCAAATATACCCTATTCCCAAATATCTTCAATTCCATGGCCCCAACATCATAATTAAAAATGGCTTCATCTATCTCCTCATTAACATAATCGAACTATCCAAACAAAAAACCATACACATCAGCTTTCGTGAGGATATTTTGCATACCTGGTGGCCATTTGTTTTCATCTCTCCATGCATGAACACACTCCTGGAATTTTTTCACTGTGAAGGACCATGTTTCAACTACAGCCATCGTAGAGCACACTCTTGTTTCAACTACAACAGTGGAAGATGACACCCCTGAGTCATATGCATCCATGGTTGTCTAAGTTCCAAACTGAATTTGTGCAAAATCCCATTCAGTATAGATTTTGCACATAAGGGTGGAATGCATGCTAAGGAATGCACAAAGGCCATTGCAATGCAACTAACTTTTTAAGATCTATTTCATTTATTGCGCATCCTGAAGTCAATTTCCTTTTTGGAGTTGTGGCTCTTTGTTTTCTATGTATTAATTTGATTACTCTATTTCTTTTGGACATTATGATCAGTCAACTAGGACTGATACTATGGTCGCTATATTGTAGTTTTTGATTCAGAAGAATAAAAAAAGTATTGTTTTTTTTTTTTTTCTGCTTGAAAAAAAACATGAACTCAAATCTCATATAAAATTTGATTTTTTTTAATTATTCTTTGAAATGAATCAAATGTGTGGCTGAATTGAATCAATCTACCAAGATAACAATTTTTCATTTTTGGACCCATCTTTACCCACTTGGATAAAATGCATGCCAAACCTTAATTATCGGGTCTTTTTGAGTAATTTTAATTGAGAGTGGTGTGGATTACCATTTTCCACCTTATTGTACATCTATATATATTTTTGTTGCGATTCAAAAACTTTACACATTATGTAAAAGAGAGAAATCAAAATTAAAATAGATTTACACAGTGTTGTGTAAAAAACAAAGTGTAAATTATCCAAAATGGGATTAGTAAAATGCACGCCACGGTATGTACATTTGTCAATAATGAAAGTAAAACAAAAGTTGTGAAGAGAGTTGCATTGTTCACAAGAACCTCTTTCAAATTCCTAAATTGATGTTTCATTTGTTCGAAATCAATCTGCCAAGATGATAATTTTTCATTTTTTGATCCATCTTTACCCACTTGGATAAAATGCATGCCCAACAACCTTTGTACATTGTGTAAAACAGAGAAATACAAATTAAAATAGATTTACAAAGTGGTGTAAAAAACAAAGTGTAAATTTGCTAAAATGGGATTAGTAAAATGCATGCCACGGTATGTACATTGGTCAATAATCAAAAGTAAAACCACAAACCTAAAGATAGTTTCATTTTCACAAGAACCTATTTCAGATTCCTAAAATGATGTTTCATTTGTTAGAAATCAATCTGCCAAGATGACAATTTTTTAATTTTTGGACTCAGCTTTACCCACATGGATAAAATGCACACCCAACCCTCATTATTGGGTCTTTTTGAGTGATTTTAATTGCAAATGGTGTGGATTACTGATTTCCACCTTCTTGTACATATAATATATTTTTGTTGTGCTTCACAAAATTTTAAAATTGTGTGAAAACGAGAAATCAAAATTAAAATAGATTTACGCGGTGTTGTGTAAAAAACAAAGTGTAAATTTGCTAAAATGGGTTTAGTAAAATGCACACCACAGTATGTACATTGGTTCATAATCAAAAGTAAAACCAGATTCCTGATGAAGGTTGCATTGTCCACAAGAACCTCTTTCATATTCCTAAATTGATGTACAATTTGCTAGAAATAAATTTGCCAGGATGACAATTTTCATTTTTGCACCCAACTTTTACCCACTTGGATAAAATGCATGCCTAACCCTCATTATTGGGTCCTTTTCAGTGATTTAAATTGGAAATGGAGTGGATTTATATTTTAAACCTTATTGTACATCTATATATTTTGTTTGGATTGACAACCTTTGCACATTGTGTCAAAAAGACAAAAAAAATAAAATATTTACACAGTGTTGTGTAAAAAACTAAGTGTAAATTTGGAAAAATGGGCTTAATAAAATGCACATGACAGTATGTACATTGATCAATAATTGAAAGTAAAACCAAAATCCTGGAGATAGTTCCATTGTTCACAAGAGTCTCTTTTAGATTACGAAAATGTTGTTTCATTTGCTAGAAATGAATCTACCAAGATGGTAATTTTTCATTTGTGGACCCATCTTTACCCACATGGATAAAATGCATGCCCAACCCTCGTTATTGGGTCATTTGGGTGATTTAATTGCAAGTTGTGTGGATTACTATTTTCCACCTTCTTATAAATCTATATAAATTGTTGTTGGGATTCACAAACTTTGCACATTGTGTAAAAAAGATAAATCAAAACTAAAATAGATTTACACATTGTTGTGTTAAAAACAATGTAAATTTTCTAAAATGGGCTTAGTAAAATGCACGCCATAGTATGTACATTGGTCAATAATAAAAATTAAAACCACATACCTGAAGATAGTTCAATTCCTCACTAGAACCTGTTTCATTGATGTTTGATTTGCTAGAAATCAATCTGCCAAGATGGCAATTTTTCATTTTTTGACCCAATTTTACCCACTTGGATAAAATGCAACATAACCCTCCTTATTGGGTCTTTTTCAGTGATTTAAATTGGAAATGGTCTGGATTAATATTTTAAACATTCGTGTACACCTATATATATAGTTTTGGTCTTCACAAACTTTGGACATTGTGTAAAAAGGAGAAAGCAAAATTTAAATATATTTATAGTGTTGTGTAAAAAACAAAGTGTAAATTTGCTAAAATGAGCTTAGTAAAATGCATGCCACAGTATGTACATTGGTCAATAATCAAAATTAAAACCACAACACTGAATATATTTCCATTCCTCACCAGAACCTCTTTCAGATTCCTAAATTGATGTTTCATTTGCTAGAAATCAATCTGCCAAGATGGCAATTTTTCATTTTTGGACCCATTTTTACCTACTTGGATAAAATGCGTGCCAAACCCTCATTATTGGATATTTTTTAGTGATTTATATTAGAAATGGTGTGGATTAATATTTTACACTTTCTTGTACATCTATATGTTTTTGTTAGGCTTCACAACATTTGCACATTATGTAAAAAAGACAAAGCAAAATTAAGAAATATTTACAGTGTTGTGTAAATAAGAAAGTGTAAATTTGCTAAAATGGGATAAAAAAAAAAGTGAAATTTTGCTAAAATTTGCTAAAATGGGATAAAATTTTCTAAAAATATTAACATTGATAAATAATTCGAAGTTCTTTCACCAAACGTACTAAAAACTGACACTCGCCAGTGAAATTTGACAGCTTCTGACAGATAGTTGTCAATCAATTATAATTTTACTAGCAAGCCATATTAATTAATTAATATGCATTATATATGCCGATCGACGTATATCAACCATTCTCATCCCTGAATTTCAACTTTGGGTAAGCGCATTTCAATTTGATTTGACAATGTTGTACACTGCGCTTAGCACCAGGTGATTAAAATTCATGCGCGCGAAAGAGCACATTGAGCACCCATTACGTCAGCAAATCTGGGCCCTGAGTGGAGGTTGCTTGAAGAACAAGCATTGTTTGAAACTACCGGTGGGAAGGTACAATACCAGAAAGGAAAAATTAAGAACATGTGATGGGAGACAGGACTAGTCTCATTAACACCACGACCAAACCCGTTGAGAGATAAGAGGAGCTGCAAAATTCAAGGATGCAGGAATAATTTGGAGGAGTACAGAGTTCATTATGCACCTAAGAGGACCAGGACGAGGAACGAGGATGCATACTTTTAGGTGATTTACAAATGTATGATGATGACTTTATGGAGGAGGAGAGTCAATGAGCATCCCTCCACACGCAAGGGAGGTTATGGTTATTTAAGGGAGACTGAAATTGACAAAGAGGCCATCGCAACCAAGCATGATTCGTAGCAATCCCTCACCAATTTAGTTGAGAGTTGGGAGGAAGAGTACTTGGGTCTTTCCAGGATGGATCCGAGATAGCGTATGTGACAAAACCGTATGGGTGGTGGTAGAGGGAATGAGGCTCAGCCTCCGACTGAGATCAACTAGTGCCAAATATATATGGATTCCAACCCCCATCACATTAACGGAGACATCTAGGGAAGGGAGAGTGAGGAAATTTGGAGGTGTGAGGAGGAATACATGACGATTTCAGTATTGACTTCATATTGGATTGTCTGCACACTGCTTGCAAGAGAAATGATTAAACGTGATAAGTTTGGGAAGTTTGTGGAGGAAGTGTTGGGCAGGCTACGATGCATGATGGTCCATGATATTAAATCAATGGAATATTTCCTTAAGGTATAGGAACCACCATTCAAGCATGAGGCCAGATGGTATGAGGCGATGAACATGAAGGATAAGGACACGGGGGCAGCACAGGAGGAGAGGTAGCAGACACCTGCTCCTAAAGAAATGCTCAACATCTAAACCTTACCAAAGACAATTCTAGGAGGGTCCAGACAGACTATGTAATCTTCCCAATAAGAAATTAGGAATATTATCTCTAAGGTTCCAACTTTAATTATGTTTTTTTTCAACTTTTTCCCAAATAATGGCTTATAAAGGTTTATGAGATGCTCTTGTTCAACAATAGTGGAGTGTATGTACATTTCTGATGTCCATTAAAGTTGTGTACCTCATCAAAGTATTTGTATTCCAATGATATGTGTCCCAAATCATATCTGATATAAAATTGGAAGTTGTTGAAGAAACTAGGAAAACTAGTTCAATTTTGGCCACACTGAACACGAGGTTTCCAACTCTTCCCAAACACTACCAAACCAACTTGAATTCTACCAATATCAATTTAATGGAATCAAATAGACTCAAATGAAACTATATGACCCACTGATATAATCCATAGAACTTCCAAAGAATTATGAAAGACACCCTTTCAAGACTAGTGAGAAACTAGCTTGATTTCCCCCACATTGAAATACTAGTTTTTCAACTTGACCCAAACACTTCCCAATCAGCCCAAGTATTCCCAAACAGATCCAATTCTTCCATGACACTCCCAAATTAACAAAATTAACTTAATAATAGACTTTAGGGAGCTGATATGAAAATTTAATACACATTTTCTTAAGATTGCTTAACCATACTAGCATATTTGCACATAAATCACCCATAAGCTTGAACATTGAACACCATATGATGAAAATATCCGTAAATATTTATTATGAATGTATGGAGATAGTAAATATACTTATTAAAACAATATATGGCTCTTACAAAAGCTTGAGATCCAATAAATATAGAGATAGAAAAGTAGTGGTGTGCCCCTCACCAGAAGAGATGCCGAATAGAGTAGATTTAGTAAAATGATGATATATCGGGCATACAAAAACTTTTTTTAGGGAAAAAAAGTTTCCCACTGGAAATGATGCTTTGAATTCAATGGAATAGGCATCACAAGCCATAAATTATCATAAGTATAGAAAACAGAACCTCCATTTCGGCCCACCAACACCGGTCCAACCTCTAAATCAATAGAAAGAGACTCCAAATGATAGGAATTAGACCCCACTACTGTGTATGAACATATAAACTGAAATAAATATCTGTAGACAAATCTGAAAGTGGCTTCTACCATCAATAATCAATTGCAATGAAGCACAATGAAAAGATATGGATGATCTCCTCCTCTGTACTAACTTGGGTGGAATCTATTACCACCGAAACTAGATCAATGACAGGGGATGTAAACACCCACCATGCAATGGAAAATCTAATCTCTCCAAGAGTGAAAAACAACAATAATGATCCAAAATTTCTTTCACTTGTGTCTGCATCCCTTTTAGAAATCTTCATGGAGCATTTTCCCCTCATTCTAGAATTCTCTCACAAATATTTAATAAAATATTAATAAATGTTATTTTTATGAGCGAATGACACATTGGGACACATTTAATTTCTCTCTAATCTTATTTGTCCAAAAAATAACTCGATCTACCTTGGAAATTCAAATTTGAGAGGCTTAGCTTGATTTTGGGGAAGTTACATTAGCATGTGGGCCCACCCTTCTCCTCTAGTGCCCTCCTTGGCTAAATATATGACGTGCAACATGTCATAGATTGTCATGAGTTGTAATAATATGTCATAGGACCTGATTCTTGTCATAAGTTATCATATATGTCATAGGTTATCATAGAGTCTGTCATTGACTAAAAATAGCCATGTGACTCTTCAACATCTCCATGGGAGTTACTTATCCTTCCAAATTCGAATTTGAGGATGGTGCCATGTGTAAAGGAGGAATATTCCCTCATGTGGACCCCATATATACACTTATGCGCCCCCAATTCCGACTAGGACCCCATGCCAGTTCAGTTTGGAGCAATTGATGCATTTTCTATAATTTATTGGCCTATTTTCCACCATCAATTTTGAATTTTGAACTTCCATGAGATACTATAGGCCTTGGGGTTAAATATCAATAATTTAATTTTTCCACATAACCCTTAGTATTTGGATAGGACAACTTAATTGTTTATCTGAAAATTATTTATTTGGGGACATTACAGTCCCCCCCACCCAATATTGCTTGTCCTCGAGCAATTTCAAACATGGTGTTAACACCTAAAAAGTGCTCACTAGCTCATTCCCTTATTCACATGACCCATTTTTCCACTTTTCCACCATTTGAGCCTCTAAAGCCACCAAAAGGTCACCAAAAGACCTTAACACACCCCTTTTTCCACTCAAAATGAGTATTTTTCCTAAAAAAACATAAAAAAAAACACTCAAAAAGGGTCCAAAATTCCCAAAAATATTAAAAAGGGAATAAAAAACATTCAAAATATTCAAAAAAGGAAAAAGGAGGGAAAAGGTACCTAAACCATGTTGGTCAATACCATTGGTTTCCTCAAAACCATAATGGTATTCCCCACCACCAAAAACTATAAAAAGATGGTAGGGGCTCCTCACTTTCCATCCATCCATCATCATATCCTCATGCTGCCAAAATATCCAATGAACTTTTGGCCATTGTAGCTACCTTGGAGAAGGGACCTTTGGAGTTTGGAGCTGCTCACCCTTGGAGCTACTCAACAATCTTCACCATTTGGAGGTATCACCATTGCAAGCACTTGCTTGCCCCTATTTTCAATACAAAGTTATTTTTTCTATTTCTTATTCTTGTTTTCAATTCAAAAGTTTATTATGATATGCACATGTTAGTTTAGTTTTAGTTTTAGATTTACATTCGTTTTTGCTTTAATATTTGAGACTGCTGCTACTAGTTAGCAGGTGGCCATAGCACTAAGCTTGGTTGCAAAACCAAGCCAACAGTTTTTGGCGACTCCGCTGGCTTAGAACTCTTAGATCTCAAATTTTGCTTTAGATCTTAGTTTTTCTTAGTATTAGTCAGTTTAATTCATAGATCTGCCACCCTATACAGCAAATCCATTGCTGTTCTAGATCTTGGCCCATTTTATTTCCATTAACAGCCTGAAATTTTCAATTTTCGGGTTCATTTTTCGGCGTCTGTGTACGGATTTTTCCTCGCGGCTTTTTGCCCAACAGTCACGCGGCTCATCGTGACTACGTGGCTCTTTTCTGCGTGGCTCACTGTGGCTTCGCGGCCAATTTGCGCACTGCAAATCACAGCTTCGCGGACATTTTCCGCGCTGCACATCGCGACTGTGTGACGAAATCCCGCGCTGCACATTGCGGCTTTGCGGCTGAAACCCACGCTGCCCATCGCAACTGTGTGACAGAAACCCACGTGGTCCATCGCGACTATTCTGTCAAAACCCGCGATGCAAATTTTTTCCATTCGGCCAATCCGTTTAAAAAATTAATTTTTTGCTGTATTTTCTGCCCAATTAACACATTTTACAGTATTAAAATTCCTGCATTTTTTACAGCTAGAAATCTTTTTACTATTTAGAATGCACCTTTAAAAAAGTCTTTTTAAAAAATTTCAGAAATTGAAAGAAGGATTTATTTTGCATTTTATCTAGATTAAAAAATTTTACTGTTTACTTCCTTGATATTTTGCCCATAGCAATTTTTAAAAGAAATCCATTTATTTCTTGAAAAAGTCATATTATTTGCTTTCCTATTTCAAAAGATCCTTTGTTTTTTGAATATTTTTTGCAAAGCATTTAATTTCAATTTAAAATACCACACGTGCACCCACCCAAACACATAATTTAAACTGAGCCTTAAAATTTACCCTAACTTCAACCAACTTTTAACCCCACTTCGGGAGCACTTAAAAGAACTTTGTAGCTAGGTAGTATTGAGGGGATAGGTGTTCCAATAACACCCCTCAGTTATTACATTTGAGATATAGCTGTTGTCCATTAGGGAACCAAAATCTCCTAGTATTTTTTGGCACGGTCACAACCAGTTTATCAGAAGGCCTCTCCCCTAGGAGGGTTGAAGTCGCGAGGATGGTTTCGGAAGCCTGAGTGGAATACCGAAATCCATTCAGTAACCAAAGGCTACCATTCGCAGTTCTCAGGATATCCCTGTATGGGGGTATTGCGGTAAAAGGACCAAATGACAGATTTACCTTTCTTGAACGTGTCATGAACGGAGTATCCTAGTTGCCATTCTTTAGGATTGATTACCCGGTGTACCTCCCCGTAGGGGGATATCTAGCCGTTGATTCAACACTCAATATTATTTGACTTGGATTTCATCACCTTGTAGAGAATATCGTTTGTTGATTCACAATACTTTTAGTTAGGTGTTTGCATGATACAATCCACCTTTGGTCTAGTAGCACCTCTTTTTTCTAGAAGTTGTTTGACTGTTGGTATTCTGACCATTTTTGTTGCATCCCTCCACTTATTATAGCACAGCTGCTATAATAAGTGCCTTTTGAGGTTGATTTTTTGGCCTGAGAGCCTTTATTTTCACTCCCCTTTTTGCACAATTGGTTGCATTAGGGTTTTGAGTTTTTTATACATTACCATCTTACACAGAAGATTTTTACACAAAAACTTATTTCTCACCATTGAGAATTTCAGACAAACTCGTCATCTTCAGGGTGAACCCCCAGAGTTCAGTCTACTTGGCTCTCCACGTCACCGACGTCGAGCCTTATCCCTTGACTCGACACATCATCGGTCAAACATACAGTCATCCAATTCTAACACGCCTCACTTCACATCTGATTCTGAGGCAGAATCTGAAAACCCTACTACGTTATTCCCAACCAACCTTATGGCTGGAACACAATTCGACCCACTTTTTACCAGCACCATAGGATATACATCCACAAACCCTTCTACTGCGGTTCCATCCATGGTAACAACCACCCCCCTAGGTATTCCTAATATGGGGGACACCCCACATTTAGGAATGTCCAACACAGGACTACCTCTTATTATGGGTATGCCAAACATAGGGGTCACACCCTCTCTCACTACCACAACCCAGATCCCAGGAATTCCTACTACTATTCCTAACCCTGGTGTAACCTATGTTGCACTTGGAAACGCTGGTCCATACCAGACCACAGTTGTTGGCCTACTTTCCTTCCAAAAATTCGAGTAGTGGAACTCATGTACTGCAATTGTTTGTTTCGAAAAGTATGTTTGTTTCCAAAAGTAAGGATATGTGGATTTTCTTTTACATATTGATATCTAATGTGACATCACCACTAAACACAAAAAGATTAATTAAATCCATCAAAACAAAATTTGCACAATTAATCTTTACCTCTTTTGTATTTTCGAAACCCTTTCTAAACTTTCAACCCTTTTTCTCATTGTATAATTCTTTGAAGTTTCCATTGAGTTTCCAAAGTTTGAGTCTTCAATATTCCAATATCGTTTCATAGAGGAACCACCATGCTTGTTATTGCACTACTCTGATTAAACTCACCTTCTTAAGTGGGGACTCAATCTCCCTGCATACTACTTGCTGCCCCAAAAAAGTGAAACCAATGAGTCCAAAAATGATCCCCGGGTCCCAAATGATCATGATACATGAATGGTGTGAAATGTATACTATGAAATTCCATGAACACCAAGCATGTGAAAAATGGATTCATCTCCCAAAAGGTCACCCACATAGGAAACTGAAAAACTGCTCTACAAAGATGAACTAAAACAATTGAAGGTTGGTTTTCTCTCTAAAAAAAAATCAAACTACTAGTCCAAGTGAGATGAAACCAAGCAATACCAGGATCCCATTGCTTGTATTTCATCCTTCCAAAAATCATGAGTTCAAAAGATAGATCATCAAAGTACATAACATCATACAAATGTACATCAAAAAGGTACCTCATCAAATAATCATGAAAGTGCTTGTACATACAAGTGAGTAGATCATCATGTGCCAAGTGCATACAAGCATCAAGTGACCAATCAAATCCTCTCTAATGACATCGATTAGCATCCCATGTCCTATAATGCTGCCCCAAAAGATGTATTATGCATCAATTAATCAACCATGTGTTCTTTCATCCAAGAAGTGAATGAAGAACCTACGCAAAAATATGAACCAAGTAAGGACCAAAGAAAACAAGGAGACTTCAAGTAGCTCAAATAAGTTTGATCCATACACCCATGAATGTGAAAGTCATAAAAAAATAGAAAAGGATGTGCTTGCCAATAATAATGTGCTCCATTAATAAATCTCTTCACCCAAGTATTTGATGAAGTTCCTCCATCAAATGAACTAAGCAAGGAACAACGAAAATCGCAAGTCTACAAGTGACTCAAGTGAACATCTGTAATACCCCATTTTTCCCTTGATGTGTATTTGGCTTTGATGCAAATACTGTGTATATACAATGTGTGTATTTTCCCTAGTGTGGAGCTCAAGGACAAGGCCCTACTAGTGGATGTTTAAGGTTACTTGCTTAGGAAAGTATTTGTACAGTTAATTATTCATGGGCTGTTAAGCCATGAAGAAATGTAAATAATGTAATTATTACTAAATGAATAAAATAACAAATAAGTTTGCTAAGGAGGAAACTAATGAGAAGGGGCCATGTGTATCCATTAGGGAGAGGTGAGGGGGTTTGGGATTGGTTTCCCATATTGCCACATGTCTGACTGAGAACCCGTTGAACTCCCTGCTGACATTAATGCAACTGCAGTCGGTGGTTGACAACCCTGATGGATGAGGCTGCTGGAGTATGGATCATGCCTACGATTTTGTATGGCAAGGCATGGCTCTGATCGCTTGAGCAGGACGACACTCAATCGCCTGCGGGAACTCGCTGAACCTGTTTTACTATCTGGGAAGAGGATTCATCGATGGATCCATGCAAATACAAACCATTCATTCCTCACTCACTCGCCCAACCTTGCACTTTCCATTCACGATTCATTAACCCTTGCAAAGAATTCATTCATGTATTTTCTAGTATGCACCAAACCAACCCGGGGAAAAGGGAAATCTGAGGTTAATCGTGATTCTTGTGTGGGAGAAAAATCCTGGGATTTGAGAGTTGTAACACCCTGTGTGCAAAACCCAGTTACAGTGGCGGAGTGGCGTTGATAGAAGATGTTGCAGAGTGGTATTGGCAGAGCGGCTGTGAGGAAACCCCAAGCCTGGTAACGAATCAGTTGTTGAACTGTGGGAGAGAGTTGGGTTGCTTGATAAACCCAGTGAAGGATATAGTCTCAATGAACTAGTGACTATACCTTTCTATTCCCATCCTAGAATAACACTGGAATGGAAGGACCATGAGAGACTGTACAGTAGTGATAGGATCTTCCTTGTGTTGGATGTGGTAGGTATTGTAGGTTCAAGGTCAGCTGAGAGTGACTGGACCTTTCTATGCCCATCCTGGAATAGCACTGGAAGGGAAGATGCCTTGAGAGACTATGTAGCAGTGATGTAGGCCTTCCTTGTGTTGGATGTGGTAGGTATTGCGGGTTCTAGGTAAACTGAGTGTTGAGATTCCTGCATCTCTGTGGTCGAGTTCACTGGCTTAGCAACGCTTTCCTCGTTGTCCCCAAATTGCTTGATAACCCCTGTAGGTTGGCTTAGCATGGGTAGGAACCCTGGATTGCTTGATAAACCCAACTACATACTGGTTTAGCATGAGAATGGAGCCTTGACTGTGAGAGAACCTATTAGCCCTCCTTAGCGGATACATTGCCCAGCTCAGGGGTGATCTCTCAACTGAAATAGTATAGGATGGACAGAGAGCTATGGTTGGGTGGAACATTGCTCTCACTTAGCCAGTTGCTTTGGAATTGAAAGATAAGTATTTCTGTTATAGCAAATGATGGTTTTTCATTGTTTTGTGATGAATGCTTGTGTATAATTATGGAACTGTGGAATGTATGTGTATGCATTGGATTGACTAAAGTCATGTATAGGCCTGAGTAAGAGGTTCAATTCACTATTGTATGTATATCTTATATTGCATGAGTTTAATTCCTTGTAATTCTTGCATATGATAGATGTGTGTATTAAATATCTTAATGCATTTTACATGTTATAATGAATGATAGTGTTTCCTTATTGAAAATGAATGTCTATGCATAACTAACCTTGTGAAGGAGATGTATACTTACACCTAATTCTTGGGGACGGAAGGGAATCCTGGAAGTGGTTACAAAAACCTTTGTGGATCAGATGGAAAGGAAGATCTTAGTAGGAAGAAGGTCGATATTGTGAAGTGGAGATATAGAGAGAAATTCAGATAATAAAATAGGGAGTTTAGATGCCTCACCTGATCAGGGGGGTCCTACCATTGGATAGGAATATCCAAGATCTTTCCAATGGTACCAACCTTTCCCCATTTGGATGTTGGAGGAAGAAGTTATTCCCCTTAGAAGATTTGATGAAATTTCCTTATAGAGGCAGGGGTTCTGCACATATGGTTCAGCAATTGTGGGATCACCAAGTTCAAAACTATACATTTTGGGACTCTGCAATCCCGCATCTGCAATTGCAGGATGCGGGTTGCGGGATCAAATTTTTTGCAGGTTATGGGATCGTCAAGTGCATGTTTTCGTATTTTGGGTTTCCACAATTCCACATCTGCAATTGCAAGTTGTGGATTGTTGGACGCTAATTGTGGGATCGTCAAGTGCATGTTTGTGTGTTTGGGAATTCCGCATTCCCTCATCTGCAATTGCGGGTTGCAGATTGCGGGATATGGATTGCGGGACACATTATTGCGGGTTGCGGGTTGCGGGAGAGACCTCTTGCGGAAATTGGAATTTCGCATTCCCGCATCTGCAATTGCGGGTTGCGGATTGTGGTATGCAGATTGTGGGATTCGCTGTTGTGGAATGAGATTGCAAATTTGCAGCTGCGGGTTGCGGATTGTGGATCCGAGCTCTTCCAAATGTCCGTATGGGCACTCAGTCAATGTTTTGGGAGGAAAAAAAAAATGGATCACGGTCTCCAGTGGCCAGGTAGGTTGGTGGGGACGTGACAACATCATAGGTGTATCCATGTATATGTGTATCATCATAAGGTAACAAAGGATGTTGTTGCAAATGTAAATAATAGGGTGCTCTAGTCATGTCATCATCAAAAGGAGAGATAGGAGTTTCATACTCCTCATGGGGAACCATCATAAAGAACCCTTTCACCCATACTTCATTAGGATGAATGTTGCAAAATATGGAAGTGTAGGATGTAGAAGAACGAACCAAATCACCCAAATGATCAGAAATTGAAGTTTCATCATATGAAGGATCCATAGGGTGTTGGAATATTCTAACCATCATTTTTTATATTTGCATGTCTGCATGCATCGAATCATCATGCATGCATTTGCATGCAAATGCATGCATCCAGTCATCATTTTAGTGGTCTCCCCAGCACCTAGATCCTAATTTAATCTACCTAGAGCCTATCTTCAGCCCCCAGTAACCCTCCTACCTACCTAATGCACCTTGTTTTACTCACCTGCATGACATGTACGCCTTTTCTCACCTAACAGGAGCTAACAGTCAGTTAGAGCATTGATTGACTAGTTCTTTCATTGATTGCTCATCCTAACTGCTTGTAGCTCCAAGTTAGCTAGTTCTAGAGTGCCATTTGACTTTCTGACAGCCTCATGCGCCCTCCTTGGAGTCTCCATCACCTGATTTGTGCCTAGATGGTTCTGTTAGACTCAGTTAGACACATTTGACTGACTATTGACCATTTATGAATGATACTACTGATTGGATGATATCTCCAATGTCATCCAAACTAGACACTGAGGATGAATTTGAATGACCTTAGCTCAATTCGAATTCCATTGATAATTATTGTATTGTTTTCATTTTTCACAGTGCCAACTCACAGCTAATGTATGATTATATTTTTACTCTCCATTTTCTATGTTCATGAGTGATTATTGACTACATTCTTCTCTTCTTCTCTGCACTTCTTGAGTGAGTTTTGTGTGAGGTTTGTTACAACTATGAGATCTTCCTACAGATTATCAGATAGGGGTAGGATCATGCACCTCGCTCAAAAGTGTGAAAATTTTCTCATAGGTTGGTTCCAAGGTAGAGGAATCATGCAATTCTTCAGAAAGTGCATAACCATCATCAAGAGGCAACTCAAGTTCCTCAACCACCATATCAAGTGCTTGGATATCATCAAGCACATCTTTAAACACATCAAGTGCATGAAAATTTCCATAGTTCTCATGATCCACCATGTCATGAGAATCCTCCAAGCAATCTACCATATGACAATTTGAAACATAAGAGGAAGAACAAGCATCTTGCAACCTCTCAAGAAGTTTCTCATTTTAATTTTGATCTTATGAATATCCTAATTATTCTTCAAGTATGCCTCATGTAACCATTCATTAAGCTCAACCAAAATTTTTCTATCAAAAAGCAAAGACATGAAATTACCTTTGATGTTGCACACTTCTCTTTGAATCTCCTCCATGTCTTTAAGGAAGGATGGCTCCTCCAATTAAGTAGCTCTCCAACAAGAACTTGACACCAATGCTTGAGTGTCATGTAGAGTCTTCAAGGCCTCTTGAATATTATTTTAATCCATCTTCAAGGACCCTACAATAAAATGAGGTTCTTGCAAAAGAACCTCCTCTTCTTCTTCCTTCTTGCTTGGACCAACTTCATGAAGCTCAAGTGGTGATAGGGAAGTTGATCTTGGTTCTTCTTCAACTGCTGCAAGGTCTCCATATCCATGGATAATGGAAGTTTGGATTGCAAAAACACCTTCATAAGTGATCTCTATGTCACCAACATAGAGGTGTGAGCACCATTTAGTAGGTACTCCTTCACAGTTCAAGCACCCATTAGTAGATGCTCTTTGATCCATGTCCAAAGTAGAATGTGTCTTGGAATGATCTTCAGTAGTTTCAATGGAATATTCTTCATGCTAATGTGATGTTTCTTCATCTTTTTCAAAGTCACTTGGGAGTGACTTTTGATCCTCTTCATGTGATGCTTTTGTTGCTTCACCAACTACAAAACTAGGTGGCTCATGGGTCTCCTCCTTTTCACTCAAACATATATGATTTGCTCTCCAAGTTATTTTGCAAGAAGGGCATAGAAATTTCTTCACCAAATCCACATATTCATTCTTGGGCCTATATCCAAACACCCAATCAACAAAGTATTCAAAATTAATGACCTTCTTTGTCTTTCCCATCAAAGAAAGATATACCTGATATTGTTGAGGAAACGTTTTACATGTTGCTCTCAATATTTCTAATTCATTAATAGGATTAGCCTTTGGCGGTATAACACTTTCATATTCATCATACACAAATTAATAAGTTTATATTATATTGATATGTGTCCCAAATCATATATGATATAAAATTGCAAGATGGTAAAGAAACTAGGAACACTAATTCAATTTTGGCCACATTGAACATGAGGTTTCCAACTCTTCTCAAACACTACAAAAGCAACTCGAATTATACCAATTTAAATTTAATGGAATAAAATAGACTCAAATTAAAATATATGAACCATTGATAGACTCCATAGAACTTCCAAATAAGTATGAAAGACACCCTCCCAAGACTAGTGAGAAATTAGCTCGATTTCCCCCAGATTGGAATACTAGTTTTTCAACTTGACCCAAACACTTCCCAATCAACCTAGGTCTTTCCAAACAGATTCAATTCGATCATGAAACTCCAAAATAAACAAAATTAAATTAATAATAGACTATAGGGAGATGATATGAAAATTTAATACACATTGTCTTAAGATTGCTTAACCGTACTAGCAAATTTGCACATAAATCACCCATAAGCTTGAACATTAAACACCATATGATGAAAAACACTGTAAATATTTATTATGAATGTTTAGATATAGTAAATATACTTATTAAAAAAAAATATGGCTCTTATAGAAGCTCTAAATCCAATAAGATAGAGATAGAAAAGTAGTGGTGTGCCCCTCCACCAAAAGAGATGCCGAATAAAGTAGATTTAGTAAAATGATGATATATCAGGCATACAGAAACCTTTTTGAGTGAAACAAAATGTGTTTCCCACTGAAAATGATGCTATGAATGCAATGGAATGTGTATCATATGCCATAAATTTATATAAGTATTGAAACAAGAACCCCCATTTCGTCCCACCAACACTAGTCCAAGCTCTAAATCAATAAACAAAGACTCGAAATGGGAATTCGACCCCATTACTAAATATCAACATATAAACTTAAATAAATATCTGTAGATAAATATGAAAGTGATTTATCCCATCAATAATCAGCTACAATGAAGCACAATGAAAAGATCTGGATGATCTCCTCCTCTCTACTAGCTTGGGTGGAATCTTTCACCACCAAAACTAGATCAATGGTAGGGAAGGTAAACACCCACTGTGCAATGGAAAATCTAAGATCTCCAAGACTAAAAAACAAAAACAATGATCCAAAATCCCTTTCACTTGTGTCTTCATCCCTTTTATAAATATTCAAGGAGCATTTCCCCCTCATTCTAGAATTCTATCACAAATATTTAATAAATGTTATTTTTATGAGAGAATGACACATTGCGACCCATTTAATTCCTCGCTAATGTTATTTGAAAAAAAAATAACTCCATCTACCTTGGAAATTCGAAATTGAGAGGATCGACTTGATTTTGGGGGAGTTACATTAGCATGTGTGCCCACCCTTCTCCTCTAATGCCCTCCTTGGATAAATATAGGACCTGCAATATGTCATAGGTTGTCATAAGTTGTCATAAGCTGTCATAGGACCTGATTCTTGTCTTAAGTTGTCATATATGTCATAGGTTGTCATAGAATCTATCATTGACTAAAAATAGCCATGTGCTTCTTCACCTTCCCCATGGGAGTTACTTATCCTTCCAAATTTGAATTTGAGGATGGTTCCATGTGCAAAGGAGGAATATTCCCTCATGTGGACCCCACATATCCAATTATGCACCCCCAAGTACAACTAGAACCCCATTCCACTTCAGTTTGGAGCAATTAATGATTTTTCCATAATTTATTGGCCTATTTTCCACCATCAATCACTATTACATATGGGCGGATTGTTCCACGCAATATTTCCATTTTTTCAACATTCGTGGGTCCATGAAATGAGTTTTTATTGTTTTTTTTTTAATTACATGGTGGAAAAACCGTGGCAATAGAGACGATGTTTAATTTTTGACGAACTTTAGTCCCTATATCCACAAAATTTCAATGTTTCAATTTTCATCCCTATATCCACGAAGGTAGAGCTATATATACTACATACTCTAACCATTATTTACACATTTGCTATAGTTGAGACACATTGAGTGCAGATTTTGAACTTGCGAGGTGATTGTTTGAGCTTGAATATTCTACATAGTTCTGATTTTGAACTTGCAAGGTTAGTATTTTATATTTTTTTGTCTATATTTTTATAAGGGCTAGAATTTTATATTGTTTAGCAATGAGGCTTAGGCTAATTTTTTTTCCCATAATACATTTAAATGTGTTAGGATAATTTGTGTTAAATTTTCAGAATTTACTTCAATCTGATCTAGGATTTTAACTGAGAGAACAACATGTACAGCATATCAATCATGGAGACAATAATGCAAGCACACAAGAGACACAAAGATTTACTTGGGGAAAACCATAAAGGTGAAAAACCCCAATAACTTCCTCAGAGATAGATAGATCAATGATACAACCAACCATAAGAGATAGACATAACCTAGCAGCAGATCCTCCTCCTCCATAAGTGCGCCACTCCTCCTTGAGTGCATGAGTGAGAAGTGAGTGAGCAAATAGAGTGGCTCCCGCACTCTATTTATACTTGAATTGACTTGCCTTTTTACCTAACTCATGTAGGCTCGAACTTAACCACATAACATAATGCTGGCTGGGCCGACCCCCAATAGGGTGGTCTAATAACCCTTTGACCCACATGGCCGACGCCCAATAGGGTGGTCTAATAACCCTTTGACCCACATGACTTATACAGGGCCGACCCCAACAAGGTGGTCTAATAACCCATCAAGAATAAGTTACGACATTTATAATATAAATGACGACACTTCCTTATAGAGGAATAATACCATCTCTATAGGAATACAATATACATATATGTGAAATAGATTCTGAAGTTACATATACATCAACACTCCCTCTTAACTAGGAAGGTATTTCTCAGCACAGTTCTTCTAGCACAAGTCATCTTCTCTGGATCATCGTCACCTGATAATCGTCATCAAGTCATCATCATCGTCATTGCTGCTGTTATCTCAATCAATCTCTGAATCTACTCATCATAGGAAGTTCTACAGAGCCAGTCCTTTTTCATACTGGATGTAGGCCCACCACCTGTAGGTCTTCATCATCACTGGCCATACTGTGGAATCCTCAGGACTTATTACGTGCATCACAAAACCTCGAAAGAGCATCCCAGGCTGTTACGAGCACACAGCTCTGCCTATAGGATCTCCCAGGGCACCGAATTACATGTGACCTCACCACAAAACCTTGCAAGAGCATCCCAGGCTATTATGAGCACACAGCTCTACCTATAGGATCTCCCAGGGAAACAAATTACATGTGGTCATGGAAAAACCTCGCAAGAGCATCCCAGGACTGATTACGGGCACACAGCCCAACCTATCGGATCTCCCAGGGAACCGAATTACATGCAATAGGACAAAACCTCGAAAGAGCATCTGCCAGATATCCCAGGGAACCGAATTACATGCCATAGGCAAAACCTCGAAAGACTATCTGCAGATCTCCCAGGGCACTGAATTACATGTCCTCCCAGAGCAAAACCTCGAAAGAGCATTTGCCAGAAGTCCGAGGGCACCGAATTACATGCCATAGGCAAAACCTGAAATGCAAATCTCCCAGGGCACCGGATTACATGCTCATCTGCACAACCTGATCCACGGCCACAGAGTATCAACCTGATACTCACCATACATCATCCTGATGTATCCATGATCATCCTGATCATCACTGCAACATCCTGCTGCATGTCATCTGGAGCAACATCCTGAAGCTCACCATCTATGATCATCCTGATCATCACTACAACATCCTGCTGTATGTCATCTGGAGCAACATCCTGAAGCTCATCATCTATGATCATCCTGATCATCACTGCAACATCCTGCTGCATGTCATCATACCTAATCCACCTGATCATCAATGCATCTACCTGATGCATACCAAGTATCTACCTGATACATATCATCATACATGATCCTCCTGATCATCAATGTATCCACCTGATACAAATACAAATACATGATACATATCACCATACATGATTCACCTGATCATATCCAAGCAGAAACCAGAACATCATCCTGATGCTCATCATCCAGCGCTTACATCCACAGCCATGTGAAGGATCGTCCTTCCAACATGCTTGGAATGGCTTCAGCAAATGTGTCTATCACTTCTTCCTCGAAGTGTCCTCGATCTGAAGAATGCCAAGCCTCTCTCTGAAGTACTCGAACTTCACCCTGGCTAATGGCTTCGTCAGCACATCTGCAATCTGCTCGTCCATCGCAACATACAGGAGCTTCACAGCTCCTCTTTGCACCATATCCCTGATATAGTGATATTTGATCTCTATGTGTTTCGACTTGTCATGAAACACTGGGTTCTCAGACAGCTTTACACAAATCTGGTTATCACAGAAGATACTAGTAGCCTCCAATGGGAGATCAAATAACTTAGACATTAGCATCTGTAGCCATACTACCTCACAATTAGCTGAACAGGCTGCAACATACTCTGCCTCAGCTGTACTCAGTGCTACACAGGACTGCTTCCTGCTAAACCATGAGATCACACCGGATCCCATACTGAAGCAACACCCAGATGTGCTCTTCCTGTCTGCAGCACTGCCAACCTAATCTGAAACAACATAACCCTGCAGGTTAAACTTTTGATTCACCTCATACTTGAGCCCATAATCCACTGTACCCTTCAGGTACCTCAGAACATGCTTTACAACAACCAGGTGAACACTCCTCGGATCCGTCAGGAACTGGCTCAATGTGTTCACAGCAAAGCAAATGTATGGTCTCGTGTTTGTCAGGTAAATCAATGACCCAATCATCTGACGATACATAGAGACATCAACCAGCTCAGATGAAGCATCACATAGAAGCTTCAGATTCGATGCCATAGGTGTGGCCATGGCCTTGCAATCCATCATCCTGAACCTCTTCAGGATCTCTACTGCATACTTCCCTTGTCCAAGGAAGATTCCATCTGCACTCTACCACACCTCCATGCCAAAAAACAAATAGTGCATCATCCCCAAGTTCTTCAACTCAAACTCGGCAGCAAGCTTCCGATGCATGTCGGCAATCAGTCTATCCTCACCATACCAAGTTCTGCACATATATGATTTCCTATCATGTGTCTCAGAACCAAGTGGCTGCTCTACATACACTTCTTCTTCAACTACACCATTCAAGGAAGCTGTCTTGAATCCATCTGGTGTATCTTCTATTTCATCACTTTTATATTTCTCTATGCTGCCATCTGCAACATGCTTGATCTGATAGTTCCATTTGGAAGTCACAACAGACTTCCCTTCAGCTCTTGGGACCGCATCCCAAACATCGTTCTTCATGATCGATGGATCATGGCATTCTTCCTGTATCCTGGGAACTTCAATATCTTCAATAGATAATTTTGTTGCTGAACAAATGTTGTAGTTCTTCTTTTGTAGGTGATGGCATATGATCTTTCCTACACAACAAGTTAAATTGCATGATTAGAAAACATCTCATAGTTTTCAGAACAAATTCTTACACATAAATAAATATGTCATACAGTCATGCAATTATCTTATCCAATGCTTCAATACAACATTTATCCATATTCCATAACTTTCTAGATGCCTTCCAATCTCTACCAGAACATTGTTCAGAGTGTGCACAACTCCCAACATGTCAGCAAAGAGGTGTCATTCTATATAAGTAGCAATGGAATGTTGTATAGTGCCATAGGCCACTTACCCATGTATATTAGTAGTATACTGTTCATCAATGCAACTATTCTAATATGCACAATACATATCCTAAGTCTAGGAACATGAGCATATGCATCATTGAACAATTTTATTTAAACAGACAAATATGTAAGAAATTAAAATACTTATCTTTGTTTGTTTGTTGGGTGGACTCCCTCTGAGTCTTTGCTTCCTTACAGGAGCTGCTGGAGTCCTAATCTGAATTAGCTTCTTCTACACCTTTCTGTTGTGGAAAGATGGTCAACTCCCTCTGAATATCTGCATCCTTGCGGAAACTACTAAAGTGTGTTCCTTTGCTTTCTTGCAGGAACAACTGGAGTGTGCTCCCTCTTGATCTTTGCTTCTTGGATTACCTGTTCTTGAACTCATATTCATCCTTGGTCCCTATGCATGCTTATTAGTATCATGATTTGTGTTATCCTTGTGATCTCATATAAAATCATACATTCATTAGTATACTACAAGGTATTTTTTAAGAATCCTGATATTATACTTAAGTATAGTATCCTAGGCGAATATTTTGGATTGAAAAAAACATGCATATAGATAGGTAGGCAAATATTAAATATGAAACATACAATTTACTATTGAAATGTGTAAATTTTGGCGAATATTATGATAAAAGAACATATTTTATGTAAATATAGGCGATATTAGAGACTAAAAATGACCAAATAGCGAATTTATTTTTTGAAAAAAGCCCCAAAAATAGCCAATTGGTGAAATTTCGCCCCTAAAATTTACCCTGGTATACTATTAAAACACAATAATCTCAAGCATGTATAGTCATGATCATTTCAAATAGAAAATAATAAGCATTAGCATTCAAGGTTTATGTAGGATTCTTATGGTTAGTCAAATCATAAGAAACATAACATGTCTAAACCTGTAATTACTCAAACCTATGACTCTTCAGGTTAGTTGAATCATCAATCAAGATAAGAGATATAATATGCATAAAACCATGATTATTCAAACCTATGACTTCATGAATAATCATTATCAACAACAATATAAGATCCTAACACAAGGTAGGATTCTAGCTTGATATAGGAAAAACATACCTGGATTAGCATGCTAGCTATTTATGTCTAACATACTCACATGATGTCTTCTTGTTCTTCTTCAATGACTTGTGCTAGTAACATGTATATCTCATAGGTTAACTATTACAAAACCAAGTTATACATACCTCGTAAATGGATCTTCTATGAGATCCATGACAATGGATGAATCTTTGTCCTCATGTTATCATGATCATATGTTCTTGGACCAGGACATGATTTGTCTTTCTTGGTGTACCTTTCATGTTAGTAGACAACATAAACCTCATACAACACCATAATGCATTAGTACAATCATAAGTGTCAACACCCTAATCAATGAATATTTTCTATTGTGCATTCATAGTTTTATTAAGGTGATATGACAAGTCAATATTGTACTAATTGTAATAACATGAAGACAAACATACCATAAACTTAATCATGAACAAATCTCGAAACATACCTCAATGAGTCATACCTGTCGAGATCGCTTGTAATCTTCTTATGTAAGGCCTTAGCTTGATCTCCCTTTGAAACAGGAACATCTTCACTTATGCAGGTGACCAATCCATCTTCTTCTAGGATTAACCCAATCCACTTGATTTGCAAGAACTGGACCTGGAGCTAGATATGGGTTTGTCAGAGAAACCCCAAAAATTCAAACTTTGAATTTCAAACTTCCGAAAGGATAGAAATATGCACCTTGATGAGCTGATCAAACTGGTATATTCAGAATTTGAAAACTGTAAAGTTTCACTCCTCATATTTTCCTTTGAAACTTCTGGATTCACTGGACGTGACCCTGAACTGGGGTTTGATGAAGCCCACTATTCTTCCCAATCAAAAGGTTTGATCCAAATCTCTAAGCTTCTATTTTCCTGAGGAGCTTCCAGCCGTGGACATAGATTTCAAAAATTCTCATTTTTATAGAAGCCCTAATTTTCCACTTTTCTGATCAAAGTCCCGAACTAGGGTCTGATCAATCCCGACCTTCTGCCCAACCAAAAATTCTGATTTTGGTCTCTAAATTTTTATTTTGATGAGTAGCATTCAGCCGTGGTCTCCGATTACAAAATTTCCAACTTTCTCCAAAGCCCTAAATTCCGGAAGCCATGAATGAAGGTACTCAAAAATAATTTTGTTTTGATAGAAATATTTACCTGATTGTTTCTGGTGTAACTCCGAACTTTTCGATCCACAGGGTCTGAAAAAGTTTCTTGAGATATCCTGACCTGTTATCTTTCCATCATGACAGGTCTAACCTCAATTGGATTCTCTGAGAGAGAGCTATTCCAAATGTCGCAACGTGACCTGTTTTGGGATAATACAGAAGAGCGAACTTGTACGGCGTGCCACGTGTCACTGTTTTAACTTCGGCCTCTGAAAACGTTTCTTGCGATATCTTGGCCTGTTATCTTTCCATCCTGACAGGTCTGACCTCAATTGGATTCTCTGAGAGATAGTTATGCCAAGTTTCGCAACGTGACCTGTTTATGGGATAATACAGGAGAGCGAACTTGTATGGCATGCCACATGTCACTGGTTCAACTTCGGCCTCTTAAAACGTTTCCTGAGATATTACAGTCTATGTACTACCTGTCACTTTTTATGAAATTTCATTTGGATCTTCCTAGCCCAGGTTATGACCTTTTTCCAAAGGTCACCTGATTTTGACTCAGATCTGGAAGAGGCAGAAACCCTATATTGTACAGATCATAAATCACAACGTACAACGAATTAGAGGTTTTCCTTTGGACACAAGGTACATGGGGATCTTAGCTTCGGCGTGTAACAATTTTAGATCCGAAAAATTCGCCAAAACGGATTTATAGAGAAATTTCTATGATGACTGGTTTTTGCTATATCAAGCCCTAGCATCGTAAGTGCAACAAGTGTCATACATGCCATATCATGCATTCTTTCAGGCTAGATCTGATACCATGTTAAATTTTCAGAATTTACTTCAATATAATCTAGGATGTTAACTGAGAGAACAACATGTACAACATATCTACAGCATATCAATCATGGAGACAATAATGCAAGCACACAAGAGACACAAAGATTTACTTGGGGAAAACCATAAAGGTGAAAAACCCCAATAACTTCCTCAGAGATAGATAGAGCAATGATACAACCAACCATAAGAGATAGACATAACCTAGCAACAGATCCTCCTCCTCCATAAGTGCGCCACTCCTCCTTGAGTGCATGAGTGAGAAGTGAGTGAGCAAATAGAGTGGCTCCCGCACTCTATTTATACTTGACTTGACTTGCCTTTTTACCTAACTCATGTAGGCTCGAACTTAACCACATAACATAATGCTAACTGGGCCGACCCCCAATAGGGTGGTCTAATAACCCTTTGAACCACATGGCCGACTCCTAATAGGGTGGTCTAATAACCCTTTGACCCACATGACTTATACAGGGCCGACCGCAACAAGGTGGTCTAATAACCCTTCAAGAATAAGTTACGACATTTATAATATAAATGACGGCACTTCCTTATAGAGGAATAATACCATCTCTATAGGAATACAATATACATATATGTGAAATACATTCCGAAGTTACATATACATCAACAATTTGTTTCCATGATACATCTAAATGGGTGAGGCTAATATTGCTAAATGATACATCTATTAGGGTTAGGAGATTTTTGTTTTTCATTTATTAAATGTATCTATGAATGTATTTATAATAATTGTAGAGAAATATGATATAATAGATCAGAATTAGGTCACCCATATTACATATAACAAGATTATTCTCTTGTTTTGAATTATAAGGTTATGGAAATACTTTTAATCCTGGATTAGTTTAGCCTTGACCCACTTTCAACATTAACCATTATTACTATAGAAATAGGATGACCCTTGACATAATTAATGTCTCTTAACAAATTTTAACCTAAAACACACTAACACCTTAATACACTATAAACCCTATCCAATTTTACTGTGAACACATAATGATTGCTAACAACCTAACCCACTAGAACACCTTAGTCCCTATCTAGTATTATATATGACCCCAACCATTATCACCCCTATCAAAATCATTAACCAAGTAAAATTTGACTTCGATAACACTGAGAACCTAACCATTATGATCCCAAGTCCCTATGAGCCACAACACAATATTCCCTTAACATATTTTCTACCACAAACAAACTAATGCTTAGTACATTTTAACCCTTATCCACTATGCCCTTGAACACATGATGACACATGTAAGGTTACAAGGTTGTTTTCTTTGATATAGGTATTTATTGCCATGGTAAGTTTAATTTAAAAACAAAAATAATGACAAGTATATCAAGCTATATAAATGTATACAGGGTCCAATATATTGTTCTTATTGTACCCTTAACTTGCCACATTAAAAATGCCATGCATTTATAAACCCTTTTCAGTATTTTATTTTATGCATGGCATGTGTTTCATAAGATTGATGTTGCTTTTCATTTTTATTTTATAATGTTAGATCAATGATAAAGTATGAACAACCTTGTAAATGTAATCAATTTTGGATGCTAAACTTAATTCAAATTGCAATGGGTTTAGAATTGACTCACGAGTTTTGTAATGATTACATATTAATAAACTATCACAAGAAGATGGTACATTCGAAGTATATATTATCATCATTACAATTTAAGAAAACACACAATGTCTATTACATAACCTCAAAGCTACAATTGGTTTAATTAATCTATACCAAAAACTAAATGTCTTTATTTGATGTATCTTAATACATGACAGCTGGGACATTGTGCAAGCTGTTGTTTTAGTAGCCTAACATCACTTTTTTTAACAAAAATGGATAAGACTTTTATGAAAAGGCTGGAGTTAATGCACGAACTATCAAGGTCTCCTTTTGAGAAAACTAAAGGCCATTTCACAACACTTGTTGATCCCCAAGACACATTTGCTCCAATGGATGAGGACAACCAAGATGATAGTCATGATGTTGATCCTCTACTCGAGAAGTCATGTCAGCCTCTTTATGAAGGCTCAAAAACAAATATTCTATCTGCTATACTGTTGTTAGTGAACTTGAAGGGTTTGAATGGTTTATCAAACACCTGTCTGACACAGATACTAAGGTATGTAATTTGTTAATTATTTTTGTCTGCATGTTCACATATATAGAAAGAGTTGACTTTTTTCCTATATTATTGCTATTCTTATCTAATTTGTAAAGTTTATATGCAATATTGATGATTAATATTGTTTATATTGACTTATTCTTTTGAATTTTTTATATTGTTAGGTGAATTTCTATTACCAACTTCAAATATTTTACCATGCACATATCGAGAGATATATGTCATTATGAAAGCATTTGGAATGGAGTATCAAGCTATTGATGCATGTCCTAATGATCATATCATATACTATGGACATTATGCATTAGAAAATGAATGCCCATAATGGAAAACAAGTAGGTATTGAACCGATAAAGTGACAAAAAAGGTGCCTCAAAAAGTTCTTCGTTATATTCCGATAATTCCACGTTTCCAACGGTTGTTTAGGTGTCAAAGTATAGCAGAATTTATGGATTTCCATGCAAAGAATAGAAGTCACGACGATGTTCTTCGAATTCCTGCGGATGGTTCTGCATTGAGGTACATCGATGAAAAGTGGCCAATTTTTAAAGAAGAACCTCGTAATGTTAAACTTTCGTTGGAAGCTGATGGTGTTAATCCATTTGGAGGGATTCGTTCTACCTACTCAGCGTGGCTTGTTTTTGTTATAAACAATAACCTTCCTCCTTGGATGTCGACCAAGAGAGAGCACACAATGTTGGCAATGATTGTTCCAGGTATTTAATTATTAGTATGTAATTTTTTACTTGAAAGTCTGATCACTAAATATTTCATTGATTTGTTTTGTGCATGATAATTATGTCTTTTATATATAATGACATATAGGCACTAAATATAATTAATCATGTATGTTGGACCAATTAGGCAAGTACCAAGTTAAAGATATGAACGTATATATTCAAGCCTCTTATCGATGAGTTGTTGAAGTTATCAGCTGGCGTCACTATGTCTGACATCTCTAGACCAATAGGGCAAAGACTATTTCAATTCCATGCAATACTTGCATTTACAATTCATGATGCTCCCTGATTAACACATTTTTGTGGTATATTGTTATTTTCTTTTGTTCCTTAATATTTTGTATGTCTGTTGAAAATATCATGCATTATTTTAAATTGTAATTTTGAATTTTCTACACCAATTCATATATCTTGTAGGTCTTCAAACAAAGGGTAAATTTGCATGTCTAGTTTGCGGTCCCAGAATAAAATCTCATTGTTCAAGGATTTTAGTAAAGGAAGTGTTCAATGAGTATAGGCACTTTCTACCTAAGAACCATAGTTATCGAACTACAGACAAAGAAAAATTTAATGGTAAAGAAGAGAATGGAAAAAAACCACGAAGAATGACACCTCACCTATGGAAGTTGGAATATAATAGAAACTGTCAAGGTATGCAAATTTTTTTTTTACTGAATTATGTTCAGTGCGATATGTTATACCTATATTGATTAATTAGTGTTAATTTGATTTTGTTGATGTTTCATGAATGTCATTAAGGCACGAATGGGATTCTACGAGGAATGAAAATTTACCCCATTCAATTCACTAGGTTGCCATTCTACGAGCACCTGAAAATAGTTCATTTGTTTGTTACAATGCATTTCGGGAAGAACATAACATAAATGTTATGGCGAATATTAGATGGAAGGATCGAGAAAGAAAAAATTGGAAATATTTGTAGTGAAATTCAAGAAGCTAATCACATATTGCAAAGTGTGATAGTTAGTTCTAATGGTGATGGCCGTCAATAGAATATTAGTCTTCCTCGGTGCTTGACGGAGCAACAGAGCAATATTGTAAAAGAGGTCATAAAAAAAATCAAGTGTCCGACAGGTTTTGTGTCAAACATAAAGAATATCTTGACGAAAAAATTTGATTTTGTTGGGGTTAAAACACATTATTAGCATACATTCATTAAGGTAATTATGAGTCTATAATATATTTCATTATCGGTATGCACTATTTATTAATTTTATTCTCTTATTTTGAAATAAATATTAATAATTATTTGTTTTTGATACAGTATGTTCTACCTTTATCTCTCCCATACGACTTTGACAACAACATAAAACATATCATATATGTTCTTGGAAAATACATGAGGTAAGTAATGTTTTACATGGAAAATGTACTTGGTCTGTGGTTTGTAGCGGAACTTATTGACATATTATGTTTTTCCAACAAATATTATATATGCCTTGATATTATTTTATTGCATCATTTGTAGGTGGCTTTCATCAAAAGAAATCCATAAAGAAGATATAAGGCATTGGAAGAGAGAAATTCCCTGACTAATGTGTGAAATGCAACAGTAACTACCTCCATCATTTTTCAATCCACAATAACACTACCTCATACACCAAGTTGAGGAGATTGAATTATGTGGACCAGTACACACAAGGTTGATGTGGATGGTGGAGAGGAAGTTGAAGTCATTGAAGGATTTTGGTAGACAAAGAGCACATCCCGAGGGTTCTATGGTTGAAGGATATATGGTATATCAATGCATGGTGTATATTAGTGAATATCTACCTAAATTAGTATAAAATATGAATGTGCCTCGCATTTGGAATCTTGACTCCATCAACAAATTTGAAGAGGAGGTCCTATTGGGGAGAGGTACGTTGAGGACTATGAAAGGTAATTTGTATACGTCATTGAATTAATATATTACACATGTATTTTTTCCAGTTGTATATTATCATACTGTTTTTTAACTTTTTTTAATAATTATGCATTTTCAACTATATTAAACTATGTGCCTTTAATGATATCTAATGAATGATATTGAATTGTTATTTTTTCCTATAGTTGGTCGAGTGTGGGATGCTTTACATTTATACATTGCATACAACCTCGATTGGGTGGAGCATTGGATAAAAGATTGTGAAGAATTCTTCGGTAGGTTATCATGGGAAGCGGTCAGTAACATGATTAAAACAACTCATCATATTCAACATCAATTTCCTAAACTTGCGTCACAAAAAGAAGTTGATTTAGCCCACAATTTAAAAGATAAAAAGGCGAGTAAATTGTTTTCCCACATTTTTTCTAGTTACTTCGATCCATTTTTCAAATTACATTTCATTTGTTTAAGTTTTCAATTATTTTTACTAAGTCCTATATGACGTTTATTAATTCACAATGTATTTTTAACCTGTTGTCAATGTTGCAGTTGAAACATCACAAGGCTATGTGGTGTAATGGTCGTAGATTTCATATCAAAAAGTTGGATGATAACAGAAAAACCTCGGATTGTGGGATAACTGTAGTGTTTAAGGTCACCAATGTTTCCTCTAGAAGTGATAGACATCCAGAAGAAACTGAGAATAGGTACTATGGGCATTTGGAGGACATTATTGAGTGTGATTTTAATTCCTTTAAAATATTTTTGTTTGAGGTGAAGTGGTACAGGATATGGATGCATGAATGTGATCCTGAAAGAACTATTATTGAGCATGCTAATGGATTTTCCATGGTTAATACAAGGGAATTTGAACTGGGTACAGAGCCTTATTTTCTCCCAAGTCAATGTGAGCAAGTCTACTACTCCGAGGTACTAGTTAAAGCAGGTTGGTCATACGTTGTTCGATATGATCCAAGAGGAATACCAGTAAAGTATACTCATGTACTAGATGATGAAGACAATCATGAAGAAGAAGAAGATGATGATCATTCAGATCAGGCTACAGTCGATGTGTTAGATGAAGAAGTTGAAGAGGTTGATCATGCAAATGTAGCATACAATGATCTCATTGACGATATGGATGACTATATTAGTGAAGATGACTTTGATGATGATGACAACATGAATGATCCTTTCATCAATATCTATTCAGAACCAGATGTTGATACAGATGTTGAGTTGGATGAAGAAGAAGATGAATGATATTTAATTGTTGAAAAGTAGAGGTACGCAATGTTTATAGGTTAAAGTAAATGCATTCACCATATGTTCATTTTGTTTATTAACTTGGTTATATTTGAAAATTAGTTTTCTAATATTATGTTCTACATGTGCAGTAGCGTGGGTGTTCCTGGAGGTTGTAGTGGTAATGGTTTGAATCGAACATGTGTCGATTGAGCAAGATACAAAATGAAGTTATAAGATTTATGTGTTAATTTATGGGTTATTTCAATTACTAATTATTGGATTTGTATAATGTAAAGGATGTTTGGCATTTAGGTTCTTATTGTGATTTTTACGAATATATTCATTGTTAATGACCCTCTGAGCCATATTGGTTTGAGTTCAAGTGCAGCTTGTTTATATGCTATTCTTTTAATTTTTTTAAATTCAATCAATCAAGTATTTTTTCTTGAGATAAATTGTTGCTTTAATAAGTCTTTTTTCTTTTGAAAAGTCTTCTGGACGTGCTATTTTTAAATCTATGTTGAGTGACAAAAAAAAAATCAATATTTTTCATGGAGGTTCCCTTGTCCCATGTTCCATCTATGTCGCAACATAGCTCTGTCCCAAATCATTGTCACTTAGCTCACTATCTCTTGTCCTCCTCAACATGCTAGGATAGTACATTAACACAAGATAATCAACTTCAATCCAATTTCACAAAAGCACCTCTCCAATTTCTAGGACATCCCTTTAAATATGACTCAACTCTACACAAACTCTACATGACTTCACAACACCCACCATTTAGATGCATCATCAATCATTTCTATGATATCCCTTAGACCATGCAAGGTCAAATTATATTAAATGCCCATGTTCTTCATTTTACACTTCAAGGTAACTTATCCATGGCTATAGAGTGAAGGAGCTAATCCTTAATCCATGGAAACTTTAGAAATATGGCTATAGAGTGAAGGAGCTAAGGTTTTAATTTCCAAGCATATATTTCACTCTTGTTGTTGTTAACTTTCTCTCCTGATGCACATAAGAATTTTTCCAGGATTGTTTGAAATATCTCAAAAATAATGGTGGAAGCACCCCCAACTAGAATCATGGAATCAATAAAATAGGAATAGTTAATTCCTCTAACCCCCTTAGCTATGCTTATACCTTGAATATTCTTTGCAATTATCTCTTTATACAAGTTCCTATTAATAAATCTACCATATTGAGAAACTGATAGGAAATAATGGATAAGATAGATAATGAATATAATGGATAATTACAAACCAAGCTACTCTAATTTTGAATTATGTTGGGACATAATCAAGGACTTCTGTAAAATGATTTAGAGTAGGGAATTTTTGCATGATTTTTTTGGTTAAAATAGAAAGGGACAATAGAACACCTGTCATTGGTAAGTGCTTGCAACTAATGTTTTGGGTCTATAGAATTGAGATCAAGATGCATAACATAAATTCCACTGAGAAGGAAAGACCTAAGGATAAATGTGTGAAAATGAATCTTGCAAGTCATTGCCAAGTATCCTTTATGTAGAAAGAATGGAATTTTGCAAGAATGTGACAAGCTACAGTTTAACCAAATGAACAAAGTGTTGTGAGGAAACATTAATATTATGACTATTAAGATTAAGATTTTTGCAATGCTATATGCAAAAAGGGAGAGCCCAAGTATCCTTGTTGCAAAGAAAAATGCGCACTCAACCATAGGTGTAGAACCAAAGAACTATACAATTGCAAGGGAGACAAGTCCATTGTGTCATGAACCAACGTCAATTTTTTATCTCATAAAATCCACAAAGTCCTAAATATACACCTCCAAACCCTATTCACAACTCTATGTTGGAAAAGGGAGAAGTACCTAAGTATTTTGGTGCAAAGAAAAATGGGAACCCTACCATAAATGCAAAATCAATGAACTATACTATTGTGAGGGAGATAATGGCGACAACAACAATTTAGCAAGATTAGTTGATTCATAATTGGCTTGAATGGTGAAGGTGAATACAATTTGGTAGTTGACATAGTTGTGAAAAAGGGAGAATCTACCCCATGTTCAAAGATGCGATTTACGTCCATCACTTACATCCAACAATTAGTAGTAAGGCAATATTATTTGAGAATGTAGCCATCAATCAAAGTGGGGTCTCATCTAAACCTACAAAAGGAGATCTTAAATTTGTTCCTCCTAACCTATGATGCCTTCTTGATAGGTCTCACAACCAAAGCAAAGATAATAGGTAAGACTTTTTAGGAAAATTACAAAAGCAAAAAAGGCATTTTGAGATTTTCACTGGCAATGATTAAAGGAATTCTATAATGTCACTAAAACACTAATATTTTTAATATATCCCACCAAATACCAATTATGGTTGTATACAACCAAGAGATAATAGGGACATCAACTTGTTCTAAAGTGTATACTCAAACACTAGATTTTAAACTACAAATGAGATTTAATGCTTTACAACATGGTGGAATGGACATAGTACTATATATATAATTATTTAATTAATATATGTTATAATTTAATTAATATATATTATAATTTTTTAAACAAAAAACAAAACATATATATATTATTATTTAATTAATATATGTTATAATTTAATTAATATATATTGTAATTTTTTAAACAAAAAACAAAACATAACTGAAACATACATGTCGAGCTTGGCCAAAATGCTTTGTTGCTCTGTTGGGTTCGACGACACCCCCTGCATGTAACTGGATCTTGGGCCGTGTCCTCCTTCACTATGCAACTTACACTGGTCTTTTGGTGGCACCTGGTCTAGTAGTGTCCTCATTGCACTCTGCTATGAGTCTTTAATGTGCATGTTCCACCTAGTTTTTGGTTCCACCCGCTCCGGAATTGTCCTCATTTCGGTTCGCTATGAGGGCCATTGAAGTTGGTTTCTTTGTGGCACCCGCTCCGGCCTTGTCTGCATATCCCCGTAGAACCTCAATGGAAACCGTAAGTTGAAACCATCCTCTATTGAGTCGAATCTCTGCATTTTTGGGTGCGAATTAGGTGCTTTTGATTTCATTTTCTAATTAGGTGGTTTTAATTTTATTTCGAATCTCTGGATATTCATATTTTTTTCTAAATTATTTGAGGCCGACTTGTTTCAAATCATATTTTAGAATGTGCCTATTCCTCACCTTCCGGACCACCCATAACACACAGAGTTGAGGTCAGAGGGTAAGGAAGGATAGGTGATGGCCGAGTATGAAAATTCCTAGTTGAATTTGCTCCCGGTCATTGGAAACACATTATGTCATGGATTATTGGTTTTCAGGTTAATTGTCCCCCACCTCACTCACGCGATTGGATTATCGGTTTTCTATATGTTTGCAGGGTAGGGTTGGGTTGCTAAAGCATTCGTCATGCAACAATTATGCCAATTCTTTTAGGGCTACCTTGCAACCTAAATCAAGTCGCATCTTTCTTATATTGAATACAAGTAATGGCATGAGTACAATGTGACCGAAATTAGACAACTTAAATTAGTTAGGCTGAAAAGAAGTCCATTCCCTAAAAAAAAAAATTGAACCGGGATGGGTTCTTTCTTGATCCAAATGGTTTTGATCTAAACTAATTCATTCAGAACCAATCCATCTTCTGGCCCACCAAAATGCATTAAAAAAAAAAAGTTATCCCCCCACCTTCCTAATCCCTAGTACAACATTATATAATGCACCACTGCCCCCACTTTTTTGTTTCATTTTTTATAAAGATGATGTCAAACCAAAACAACAAAATTTGAAGGTTTCTATAGGTGAGAAAATCCCTCTAATTAGATGGTGGTACTTACTATGAATCCAACAATTATTTGTAGAATGGACATCAAGACTATGTGCTCTAATTCATAAAGTCCCATTAACTATTTAAATGGATTGATATTGTTGCAACCATACTTTACACTAGATATACAAGCCCCCATTGTTTATTAAGTGGAGCCCTATATTAGAGAAGTGTTGCACCAATGCATTAATCTCCCTCATCTCATAGGTATTGTAGCTGGGGTTTTAGCCCCTGCTTGTGCAAATGAGCACCTGCTAAGGATTATGGAATCCTTAGCAGCAGTGTGAAAGTAACTAACAATAAACTAAGTACAAATGATTGAAGCAAATGACATTAAAAAGCGAACCTGAGCTCAAACATGTGCATGAAATAAAATATAACTTAGAACAACAAATGATACACTTGCAAAAATTGTAGAATAAAGAATTTTTTTTATGTTATGGGAAAGCAAAGGGCTTGTAAAAAACACATTTACCTCGAAGATGAGGTTGGTGGAGTTCTGGCGGTGTGCTCCGGAGCTCCTTGGTTCGGTACTCTTCTCTCCAATGCTTTGATGGTGGCTAAAATTTTTATCTCAAGGGAGGCAAAAAGGCACAAAGATGGATGGCTTAAGGCTTTGGAAAAAATTCAGCAGCATGAGGGTAGAGTGACCGAGGGATATGGAAATGAGGAGCCTCCACCCCTTTTTATAAATTTTGAGTAGGGTTTTAGGGATTTTTTAGTGGTTTTGCCCTATTTTCTCTTTTTTTATTTTCTTTTGAGTTTTATTCCCTATTATTTTGATTTTGACCCTCTTTTGGGGTTTTGGTATGTTTTTGAGGGAATTTTGGGTTTTTTGGGGTTTTGGAGGCTAGGTTGGTAGGAAATTTGTCAACAGCAGTGTATGTCCAAACGGATGAGCTGGTGAGGACTTTTTTGGTGTTAATAGATTGCCCCCTGATGTGTGAGGGCAAGAGATCATCCTATGGCCGATCGACATCATAAGTATTATAGTTTTCCTCGGTGATAAGCATTGGGATGGTGAAGAGCACGAACTTGTTGGAGACTGAAACACAGGGTCTATACAGACTACCCAGAACTAACAAAATACATGCCTCACTGAGGAGTATCTCAACATATGGACGAGGCGGGCATACCCATGCTCGTTGTCAAAGTATAATAATGGGGTCCAAGAAGGGGACCAAAAAAATACAGGAAAAACTGTTGTGTACATCATATTGGTCCAAAGGGGACGCAAATATGGGACATATCCATGATCTAACCATGGTTGATGTGAAAAACTGATACACTGGAAAAAATTCGTCACTTTGATTGTGGTACTGGAATGACTGATAAAAATACTCGATCTGAAGGTGTCCAATGACTGTAAATCAAAGAAGCATGCCACTGGGGTACTTCCATAAAACTGTCGCCATGCGCACCCTAGATATCGACCGGAACATGTGATTGGTTGTTTCCTCAAGCAGACTCACAAATGTGCTAGAGTTAGGTGACATCCGGGGTCTTCTATTAATAATTGAAACGACCGATACCCTGTATGAATCTCAATGATGCGATCAAGGTGTTGACGTCGAGCATGTGAGAAACAATCATTTGGAGAGGCAATAAGGACTCCTTTCAAAATGATCCGTAGGCACTCACCATTGATGGCTATTAGTCCAAGGCACAAGGACCTCTGGGTCTATCCTCTGGAATAAATTTGTTGGCATCGACAAAGGGAAACCTTGCAACTACCAAGGCAATGATGTTTCCTTGATAGGAGCACGAGGTATGCAACTGACATGTGATAGTACTGGTGGTGGGACTAACATACGGTGGGGATGGGGAATAACTAGGGTCATGGAGTGGGAGGACTCAAAACTTCCTTTATTCAAAGCATGATGACAAGGATGACCTGGAAGCATGTGAAAATAAATTTGGGTATGAGGATCATAGCTTAAGGGATCAAGGATAAGTATTGCAATGGGAAAGACTTAAGGGGACAAACTTATATCAGGAGACTCTCAAGGTGACATATTGCAGAATGCTATAAATAAAGGTGACTGATCTGGGGAAGCTGCCATAAAAGTGTGATTATATATGCTTTGGTGTGGCACCAGGAGATACCATTGGGGCCTTCTTCATGGTTTAAGGAGCTCGAAGAAGGGATAAAAGTGTGCTCAAAATGCTAATATCGTGTGTATGTGTGCGAGCCCAGGACAATTAATGCTTGTAATTGCTTTCAATTTTAAGGAGTCGGAAAGCAATAAGGAGATTGAAATGGTGGAAATGTACCATCTTGTGGATTTGTATGAGCCGGGGATGGTGATTTCTCGTTGGTGCTTTCACTTTTAGAGAGTTCTAAACCAATAAGAGGACTCCAAGGGGGTTCTTTTTTCATGTGTTAGTCTCCAAAGCCTGAAAAAGCGTAAAACGATGCAATGAAGAACTCTTCTAGATGGGGTGACCAGAGTATTCATTTTTCATAATTAGTCTACAAGGTCTGGAAAAGGGGTAAACTTATACTAGGTAGATGCCCTTTCAGATACTTTTAGTGAGCATGAAAGGAAGCAAGATTGCTTGGTGATCTTTTCATTGTTTTAGGAGTCAGAAAAGAGCTTAACAGAAACTCCCTAAGTGCCTTTTTCGTAAAGGAATTGCTCAGACCGAAAAAGGGATAAACTTATTCCGAACAAAAGTGATGGTGAGGCAATGAGGAAGTGTTTGATGAAGGGATAAATATGGGTATCCAACAGATTGATAGGGGGGGGAACACTGATGGGGCCTCCTTGCAGGTTGATGAATGACAGCAAAACAACGGCATAATTGCAGTATCGATGGAGTGGATGGCTCATGGATAGGTTGTGATGCACGAACTTGTAAGGATTCAGCAGTGGCCGATGTGGCATGCAAACTGAGGTGGCAAGGTTAAGGGAGACAATGTAAAAAAAAAATTCAGGTGAGGGAAAGAAATGATCTCAAGCCTCGTCATGCTTGCGGAAAACGGAATCCGGCAGTATGAAGAATGTCAGAAACGGGAGACGACCAAAGTGGCACACAAACCGAGGCGACGAGGGGCATGTAAAAAATGCTGGAAAAATTTAGTGGTGAGAGAGAGAAATGTTCTCAAGCATCATCACGAGCACAGAAAACTGAATCCGACAATATAAAGAATGTCAGAAATGGACACCGATCGAAGTAGCACGCAAACCTAGGCAACAAGGGACATGTAAAAAATTCCCGGAAGATTTAGAGGTGAAAGCGAGAAATGATCTCAAGCATCATCATGAGCACGGAAAAATGAATCCGATGATATAAAGAACGTCAGAAACAAACAAAAACTGAACTGACACGCAAACTGAGGTGACGAGGGGAATGTAAAAAATGCCGAAAATTTTTAGGGGTGAGAGCAAGAAATGATCTTAAGCATCATCACGTGCGTGAAAAATTGAATCCAATGATATCAAGAACGTTAGAAATGGAAAACGGTCGAAGTGGCATGCAAATTGAGGTGACGAGGGGCATTAAAATATGCTCGAAAGAGGTGCCGGTGAAAACTGTAAACTGGCTGGACCGCTGGGGAGTTCTAGCTGCGCTGAGTGCATTGGTATCAACGATTTGAGAAATGGACCTCGGATGATCCCGTAATGGCAAAAGGTAAATAAGGCCAATGTCTATAAATACTAAGTGGTCCCCATAATAGGTGTCATTTGTGTGTGGTGAGTTTGATATAGCAAGAGAGGAGGTCAGAGGTAAAAGTTGAGTTTGTGGGAGATTTCACCAGTGGATTTGCATTCCGGGAGTTGTAGGTAAGAGCCCATGTCCCTAGCTTTGTCTTTTAAGAGTTTTTATTTTCTTTGGGGTCTCTGGGGGGTCGTACCGGCCATAAATGGGAACCTACATGGCATAGTGCAGGTTCCAGATGGTTTCGTGCGGACTGGACCGTGGCAATGGGGGAGCTAGCTGCATTGCAAAGCGCGGTTTTCTTCGCTGTAACGCCCCATATTTTGACCATGCGTGTTTACGAGTTAGACACCTTTCACCTTATTGGTTGTTATCTGTTTGACTCAGCTGGACAGCGTGAACTATATTTTCGGCTTGATAGACATGATGATATGTTGCTACTGTGTTAATGATGTTACTATATTCATGCAGTTATTAAGTTATGATTATCATGAGATTCTTTTATTTCATAATGACAGTGTATGTTTGATAATCGTCCTGGAGGAAATGTGACATATATATATGATGTGGTAAATATGCTGTGATAGATTTAATGCTATTATGTGATGAAATAAATGATGCGGACAATATGGATTAGACAATGATAGAATGTAAAATATATGGTGTTGTACGTGGATGCCATCCTATGATGATATTGATAGAACTGTTATATTCCATACATACCTGTGATGAAATTGTGACGTGAAATAAAATGATGTTGATGATATGGATCAATTGGTAATCAAATGGAAATGCTTGTTATAAAAGGTGTATCTTGCGGAATACTAACCTACAGGACACGAGGGCTATGGGATAGCCGGGTACTTGATCTGATATACGGAGAAGAACCTGTCCATGCAGTAAACCTTAGCAACCGAAATTGATGAAACGATGACATGGACGGATAATCTCGAGAGCAGCAGAGTATGATTTGATAAGGGCATAGGCCCAGTATGTTGAGAGGGATGGATGTGTTGCCCACCCTATGTTCCTATGATACCCGAGATCGTGGGAGGGCCGTGCTGAGACACGCTCCCCATGTATGTGTGATGACGATGGTCGGATGCCTGCTAGGAGGGGATAGGTCCGCTTTCTGTTCAGCCGACGCTATCGCTCTCAAGTTCTATGTGGTCAGGTCGTTGAGTCCGACATCCACTTTTATACTAGCAGAGGAAGGACAGGGAGGTTGTGGCAGTAGGTTAACGATGGGAGGATATGATAGTTAGTACTGTTGAGGGTTGGGCATTCATTGACCTGGAATTAGTGGTAGTAGGTAGCCTTCCTTGTACCTGATTGATTGAACAAACGTAATCATAAAAGCAATGAAATGGAATCTTAAAGGTTAATTGATAAAATAAACGATGATGTTTTAGTAATATTACGATGAATGTGTACTTGTTTGGTTTGCATAAAGTATTATGAATATTAGTTAGCTGATATGCATAGGATATATATATGACATATGTTTATAGTACATGTCTGTCTTGTGCATACGCTGGCCACGCATGCACATTATGCACATGCGCAATAGTACTGAATGACTTAATTAGTAAAAGATTGTCAAGTTCCAATGTGTAAAAGAAGTTAATTAGTCTTTGTGTGTGAACATGGTAATGAACGATTAAAATAAGTGTCATTAATTGCAAGTATCCTCAAGTGAAGGTGTCCTCGATATGAAGTATGATAGTTAAATATTAGTACTAGAAGAGTACACTATGTAATTGTTGATTATGGTTAAGTAAACCATTAATTATATTTCATTACTTATACCTAGGCGTATTAGGTTGACACTTATCAATTAAACAAAGAGATATTTTAATTATTATTCACGATTAATTTAATCACTATTATTATTAATCATTATTGTTATTAATATTATTATTAAATTAATAATAATAGTGTTAATAATCCTTTTAATAAAGCATAGTGGATTGAATAATAAATTTATTAAATAGATTATTCATTTAATTAATTAGCGGAATCATTCCAAGTAAATAAAATGGAGTTGTTAAATGAATTATTAAATAATCCTACTGCTCAAAAGAAAATTGGATGATTTAAAATAATATATATAATCCACCTTTTTACCTTAAAAAGGGGATGCATTAATGATTAGTACTTCCAAGACCACGACAGCTAGGGCGGTGGAGTGATAAGGAAGTTTGACTTTGGAAGGAGGTGGATTCCTATAAAGGGGGATTTTTGTGGGAGAACTGGGGGTTTTATTTTGTGAAAAGGAGGAATGCCGAGGAGGGGGTTAACTCGAAGCTTTGAGGAGGTAGGAAACTCAAATGAAAAGACTGAGGAGGGGGTTAACTCAGCAAATGATTACCATGGAAAGGTTCGATGGAAAGCTGCTGTCGGGATTATCGGTCTGTGGGCTCGGGGGCTAGGAAATCCGTTGATTTCCTAGGGTCAGCAAGATGATAGCTGATCGGCAGGGTGGACACATCATTTCGGGTTGTTAAGGTAACCTACAGAACCCACTACTGGAATCTCCCTACCTTGCTACAAATCTATGGATTCCAGGTATTTTACTGAGCTAGCTTAAATGAAATGTATTTAATTCTGTTATTTTAATTTATGCATGTTAAAAGAACAGAGTTGAAATGAAAGTTTAAGTTCATGTTTATTTAAATTGCAGAGACATATGAACATTTAGATAACAGAGACATAGACGGCTAAATTTTTTTTTTTTTTTCCTGAAAATTGACGAGAAAAACTGGGTAATTACATGAAAGTACACATTGAGACCCAGTGCCTAGATAGGGCACTACACTTGGTATCAGAGCCTTCGCTCAAACCCTGAGACCTTAGGGCCTAACTACCCCTGAAATTGTAGTGAAATTTACTATAACAAATCAATATGATGGGTGCAAAAAAAAAGGAGATAACTTGAAGAGCCTTTCCCCATTCATTTATAAAGCGTAACGGAAACAGAAGTTGAACGATATATATATAACTGCTTATGAAACTTGTGAATATATAACTGTTTAATATTTTAAATAGAACCACATTCATAGGAAAATGCGGAGACCTCAATTTGACAGGGCCTGGTGGCTTAGAGATTTCATTATAAAACGAGGGAAATAAAACAACAACATTTCTAGATAAACTCTTTTAATCTACAACCCATATCGTATAAAGAAAAAAAAAAAACATAAAATAATATGCTCCACTTCAACTGAAAATTTGTCAACAGAGCATAAGAGCTACAAATGAACTCAAATCTACAGGAAAAAAAAGGATATATGTATAAGGGTTTTAACCCCAAAATTGCTAGAAATTAGTTTCACTGCAAATGATGAACAGTTCAAAATGGAAAAAAAAAAAAAAGAATGCTGTAAATTCTCCAACACAGCTATTATAGTGGTTCAGAGAAGCATTTCTAATTGTTAAATATCCATAGTGATGAGCTGATAGGGAAGGAGGATATATCTTAATTCCAGTTACAGCAAAAACCACTATCGTGCTAACAAGCATCTTGCAGTATCCCACCTGAACACATAAGACAATCTGCCAATAGGACATATTTCAATCAAAGAATCAATCCACTGGAACTACTTGTAATGTGCAACTTTTATTTTCCTGATAATAGGCTGTAAGTATACATCATGTGACATGGTATGATATTAGGCTCAAATTAAAATAAAATAAAACAAAATAACGAGATATTCATTCATTTTACAAGTAATATATCATTAAACGCTTCAGAAAATAATTCTAATCTAATTTTACATAATTTTTTATCAGTCTAAATTTGTGCTCAGAAGAATCAGAAATTTGAAGGTTTTGCTGGGAATTATTTTTTTTGGTATTGAAGAAGTTGTTATTTTTTTTAGCATTCAAAGTTGATATAAGGGTTTTTGTATTTCTGGGAGTCATAAGCAGTTTCTAGCAGATTTAAAACAGTCATTCAGACTTAGAATAAAAATGGCCAGCATCAATAACTTTATAATGCCCGAATCTCATAAATTAAACAGAAGGAATTACCCTGCTTGGAAACAGAAAATGGAACCGATTCTTTTGTATCCTGACTTGTGTCATGACCTGTGGGAAATCGTGACAAGGGAAAATTCAAAACCGGAATCCATGTCTAACGATTACACTAAGAAAAATAAAAATCCATTACTCCTTCTCGCCTTTGCCCTAGAAGATGATATTTTACCTCATATTCGTAGTATTAAAACAGCAGTTGATGTTTGGACAAAGTTGAAAGTTTGTATGAGACCTCCAATGAGCTTCGAATTTTATTATTGAGAAACAAGTTATTTATTTCTGTGTAGCCAGGAGGAGGTTGGCTCACTATCAACAAGACTAGCTTGTTTGAAAAAAAATCCAGGAAGTAATCAACTAAAGGGGCATTTCTAACATTGAAACCTCATTTTTCCTCGTCATTCAAAATCAGGTATAAATCTCCTCCAAGAATGAGATTGGGGATTCTAGAAGCCCTTGGGTAGATAGGTCCATCTAGAACTCTTATCTATTGTGGAGAGAGGGCTGTGAAATTTTGAGCTTAGATTCAGAAATCAATTTACTTTTAATTTTCTTCAATATAATGTGCAGATCTGAAAACTTAAATGATAGATAATGCAGAAGTTGAAAGCTGTAAAGCATAAGTAGACAGTGCACAAAATAGAGTCACACATTAACAAAGAAATTTATCCTGGGGAAGCCCAAAGAGGGAGAAAACCCCAGTAAACAATCTTCCTTATCAGCAAATAGATGAATGATCAAACTGATTACAATATCACCATGAGAATGTGCTTCAATGAGTTTGCCAGGGCCCAGTATATTAAAGCCTTTCTGTGCTACCAGCAAAAGTATCCTTCTTCTCTTCTCTCATGCGCTGCATCCAAAAGTGAATAATGAAGAGAGTAAATCTCAGTATATACTAGGCACGGAAGAGAGATAATTTAACTCAGCTTTGAACTGATTGCATGACTTGACAACTCGGCTTACTTAACTTGTTCAACTCGCCATGCATCATGCTGATTTTATAAAATGATTTAGACCAGCTCTCTCCTCAAAGCCAACATCCTGCAATGATATTGGGCGGCACCACCCAAAAAAAAAAAAAAGGAAGGAAAAGCATGGTTGAAGAAAACACAGAAAGTTACAGGATTGCAAAAGTTTTTGAATTGATCTTCTTAAAGTAAGACCTGAAGGAAAGAATATACCAAAATGCAATCAGCTAGCACGATCCGCAGAAGCTGGGTATGGCCTAAACCTTGCATCAGAAACTCTCTGTGTTCGCCTTCCCACAACACCATATCCAGGAGACCCATTTACAGCAGGATCGGCTGAACGGGACCACCCATTGCATAAGCACTGTTGGGAGCACCACCAGCAACACCACTAGGAGGGGCGTTATAGGAATCCCCATAACTTGAGCCACACACGCTCCACTACAGCCCATGTACCCAGCTCCGAGAGCCTGCCTCTCTTTTGTTACCTCCCAGGAACTCAATACATAAAATTCCCACTGCAGCCAAGCGCCGAGAACGCCCTGGAGTACAGCCTCCCTTTTGAAACCCTAGCGCAACTCAAGGTTGGGGATATATAAACGTATATATCTGCCCAGCACCGAGGCTCTTTACCTGAAACTAAGAGCCAGGGCGAAGAGACCCCACGAATTCTCCAACCCCTGCACCCAACTCTGGGCAAGCTGCTGCCAGGTCGACGGGGGATCCACGTACACCATCACCGTTTGAACGCCAAGTTCACTCACGAGCCTGCCTTCCTTGTTATGAAGCGGATATGGAAATGTGGGTGCGCCCTGCTCCAAGTACAGGGCTGGTGCATGGACCCCTGCCGAAGGACGGGGTTGGAGGTTTCCTCCAGTAAGTGTCACGCACCATGGAGAGGAGGAGACCACGTGAGGCTAGCTTCCCCGCAGTGGAGGAGCTCAACACGAAGAGCTCGTCGAGTGACAGAAGGCTAAGCCTTATCGCTCAGCACCGAGAGCAACTCGCCCGGCCTGCTGCCAAGCCCAAACAGGCCGACTTAATTCACCTAATGCCAAATAAACCTAGTTTCTTCCTTAAATAGAGAATAGTCGATGCCACATAGGCGGTTTCCGCGTCTGCCCTGGAGTGGTTTACTATACCACTTTTCTGGATGCGGACCTGTGAGAAAGGGACGCGTGTAATGGCGGTTTCTTTACCGCGACCACTAGCCAACCGTATCGCCCGTGCAAGTTTCTAGCGCGGGACATAAGGGAGCCGTCGATCGCCTTGTACGACTCCCGCGAACCTCCTTAATAAACGAACTTTATTGCATTAAATCACATGCGAAAAAGGGAAAAGTTTTTTTGTTGTTTCGTATTGTATTAAAATATTTAAATTTTTTTTTTTATAATTTAATGTCTTTTAATATTAATTTAAATTTCATTAATTTGATTTAATATCTTTTAATCTAATTTAATTTAATTCGTTTGAGTTAATATCTTTTAACTTAATTAAGTTAATTTAATTTAATGTCTTCTAATTAATTAAATTAATATAATTTAATTTAACCTAAATTAATCTCATTTAATTAATTTAATTTAATTAATTCAAATTAATTTTATTTATTTATTTATTATTTAATTTAATTTGATTAATCTAATTTAATGTCTTTTGATTAATTTAATGAATTTAATAAAAGTGTGATTAAAAAGTTAGTTCGCTTACTTCAATTAGCTTGAATGAATGTTATTGAATTTAAATATAGGTTATTAATGCTTGGTTATCAATATTTGTATGGTTAAATGCCTTGATATCAATATTCTGGTTAGTTTATATTATATTTTTTTTTTGTGTTCACAATATTTTATCTAAAACGTGTAGTTTTCTTATGTGATGAAAGAATGATAATTTGGACCGATGGTATTAATATGAAAGTGTATTTGTGTTTCATCTCTACGAAGAAAGTAAAATGTTGTTTAAGACAACCATGTCGGCTATACATAGTGGAAGTAGAAGGTGAATAAAATAGATCCCGTTTAGGGTAGTACCAAAAGGGTTGCCAAGGTTACCTTTTGAAGGAGAGATTGATTATATTATTAAGCTAAAGAAGCACCTAAAATAATTGCTAGACCTAGGGTTTAGTAGACCCAATACTTCTCCCTGGTGTGCACCAACAACGTTGTCAAGAAGATTGAGGGTTCCTTATGATTGTACATAGATTACAAAGATTCAAATAGGGACAAATTGAAAAAAAAAATATATAGGTGCCCAATACCTTGAATGGATCAAATAAAAAATCGGTGTGTAATGAAATTTTATATATCAAGCTAAGAATTAAGGTGGCATTCCTCAAACCACCTTGTGAACACGATTCTACCACTATGAGTTTATAGTGGTACCATTTGGTTGTACCAATGTGCCAGTAGTGGTCATGAACCTTATGAATAATGTATGCAAAAACAAATATACTTAGACTTCTTTGTGCAAGTCACCTTAGATGAGATCCATCTATTCCATAAACGAAGGGAAATAGTGATGTCATGGTTAAGACAAGATAAAATTTATGGTAATTTATTGAAGGTCTCTTCTTTCAAAATGATACTCACAATTTAGGTCATTTTAATTCAAGAGAGGGGATGTCTATGTACACTAAGAATGTAAAGACCATAATGAATTGGCTAGCGCTGAAATATAACTCACCTCCACTTAGGGTAACCTTTGCTCACCATAATTATAAGGTGTTAGTGTTGTTTTAATTAAATTTAATGAAGTTTCGTATATATTTATATAGTTATTCAAGAGAGTGAATTGAAATATGTGAGCATGTTGTCCAAATCATTGCATAATTTAATATTGCTCTCCATCCAGGGATGATATGAGTAGGATGAAATGTGCATATTCGGAAAGAAGTCAAATGTGTTAAAAAAAAAAAAGAAAAATAAATAAAAACCTTTGCTGAGATTTCAACGTATAGTCGAGGGGACGAAACAAACATTTAATCTGAAAGCAAGAAACCGCTAAAACGAGCATGGCAAGCTGAATGCTAAGATGCTAATTTCAATACTTGACAAAATCATAAATGAAAACGACCATAGATTTCAACACGTTGATCCTAACAAACGGTTCCTTGCTCATAAGTATAAAAATAGGCATTATCAATATAAGCATTAAGGAGCACTGCATTAGGATTTCCTCGTAATGTAAAATGACGGGGTAGAAATGAATTCCTTTATTTTTCTTAAATTTCTCCTCCAATCTTGGTTCAAATTTCGGTACGAGGATGGGGTACTTATGGTGACAGTGGTTCCCATAGTTTGATTAAAATAAAAAAAAAAAAAAATTGTGTTTCATATACAAACCTTGTTTAGTTTAGTTTAAGCTAGGTTGACAGTCTTATGATAAAAGAAATGCCTGCTAAAGGTATAAGACATTCACTTACGTAAAAGATCAACTTACAAGTTAACATCTACAACCATCTAGAATAATTCAAATGAGTATTACAAAGAGTGGTAAAATTTTTATATATCAACTAAGAAGGAAAAAAAAAAGGATTGGTGTTTTAAATCTATTAATGAATTTCGTAGAATGCATTAGTTGCAATGCTAAGTAACATCATTTAGTCTTATTGAATGGTTTTACATGTTAAGTAAATGACATGTTTAGTGGTTATGGGAAGGTGTCATTTGTTAGGTCGACCACATCCAAAACCTTGCTATGCGGAATAAGAGAATCTAGTAAAATAAACATGGAGTGGTGTTTGAATTGTGAGTTCCTAGGTCCCCACCACAAATTACACAAACGTCAATGTGTGTGTATATAGATAACTTGGTACAAAGTACAAATTAAAGTGAACACTCATGAACACCTCATAATTGTGTTTACAAATAGAATTTTCACTTAAAAATATAATAAAAGTAATAATATACTAGTATTTTTAGTTGGGAAAGGATAAGATATGAAATGTTATGAAGCTCAGAGATAGAGAGAGACTTAGAAAATACATTACATATTATTTAGATAAGATAACAGAAGGAAATAAATTGTTGGATACAAGGATAGGTATCCTTTTGAATCACATTATGGAAAACACCATGTACTTAAACCGGGGGATTGCATATAAAGTTTATTAAAAGACTACTTTATTAAGGGGGAACATGGCTTAAACTAATTAAGTTAAATATTGGTATAATGGTGCGAAAGGTTTTTGAGAAAATTTCGTATTAATCATACCTAAAATAGTGATAATCTTGGGTAATAATAAGAGAGTCATAAGAATCTCAACACAGTCCTCAATTTAACTCAATTAAAGTGGTTGTTATGAAGTTCTAGTATGATTGAACATATTAAGTAATGATGTATTCGTTTAACTTGAAGGATGTTGCTGAATGGTAAGAAGTAGGATACTAAGGTGGATAACACTTGATTACAACCTTAGGGATCCTAGAGATTCAATAGAAGGATTAATCTAAATTTTTCTTTAATTATTAGAATACACATCAGGGGATAAAAGAAGCAAAGCCATAGGATAATATCGACATATTCAGTCAAGTCCAAGCTAAGTAGGACAAGTATGGCCAACATCTGCTACTTGAAGAAATGAAGAGTTATGTGTCCAGAACTTCCCTGCATTTATGACCATAACTTCGGGACGAAGTTTCCTAAAGGGTGGGTGTATGTAACGCCCCATATTTTGACCATGCGTGTTTACGAGTTAGACACCTTTCACCTTATTGGTTGTTATCTGTTTGACTCAGCTGGACAGCGTGAACTATATTTTCGGCTTGATAGACATGATGATATGTTGCTACTGTATTAATGATGTTACTATATTCATGCAGTTATTAAGTTATGATTATCATGAGATTCTTTTATTTCATAATGACAGTGTATGTTTGATAATCGTCCTGGAGGAAATGTGACATATATATATGATGTGGTAAATATGCTGTGATAGATTTAATGCTATTATGTGATGAAATAAATGATGCGGACAATATGGATCAGACAATGATAGAATGTAAAATATATGGTGTTGTACGTGGATGCCATCCTATGATGATATTGATAGAACTGTTATATTCCATACATACCTGTGATGAAATTGTGACATGAAATAAAATGATGTTGATGATATGGATCAATTGGTAATCAAATGGAAATGCTTGTTATAAAAGGTGTATCTTGCGGAATACTAACCTACAGGACACGAGGGCTATGGGATAGCCGGGTACTTGATCTGATATACGGAGAAGAACCTGTCCATGCAGTAAACCTTAGCAACCGAAATTGATGAAACGATGACATGGACGGATAATCTCGAGAGCAGCAGAGTATGATTTGATAAGGGCATAGGCCCAGTATGTTGAGAGGGATGGATGTGTTGCCCACCCTATGTTCCTATGATACCCGAGATCGTGGGAGGGCCGTGCTGAGACACGCTCCCCATGTATGTGTGATGACGATGGTCGGATGCCTGCTAGGAGGGGATAGGTCCGCTTTCTGTTCAGCCGACGCTATCGCTCTCAAGTTCTATGTGGTCAGGTCGTTGAGTCCGACATCCACTTTTATACTAGCAGAGGAAGGACAGGGAGGTTGTGGCAGTAGGTTAACGATGGGAGGATATGATAGTTAGTACTGTTGAGGGTTGGGCATTCATTGACCTGGAATTAGTGGTAGTAGGTAGCCTTCCTTGTACCTGATTGATTGAACAAACGTAATCATAAAAGCAATGAAATGGAATCTTAAAGGTTAATTGATAAAATAAACGATGATGTTTTAGTAATATTACGATGAATGTGTACTTGTTTGGTTTGCATAAAGTATTATGAATATTAGTTAGCTGATATGCATAGGATATATATATGACATATGTTTATAGTACATGTCTGTCTTGTGCATACGCTGGCCACGCATGCACATTATGCACATGCGCAATAATATTGATTTACAACATACTTATCAAGATTTAACAATGTTATAAGTATCATAGGTAACTCAATTAAGTATTTACTGAATGACTTAATTAGTAAAAGATTGTCAAGTTCCAATGTGTAAAAGAAGTTAATTAGTCTTTGTGTGTGAACATGGTAATGAACGATTAAAATAAGTGTCATTAATTGCAAGTATCCTCAAGTGAAGGTGTCCTCGATATGAAGTATGATAGTTAAATATTAGTACTAGAAGAGTACACTATGTAATTGTTGATTATGGTTAAGTAAACCATTAATTATATTTCATTACTTATACCTAGGGGTATTAGGTTGACACTTATCAATTAAACAAAGAGATATTTTAATTATTATTCACAATTAATTTAATCACTATTATTATTAATCATTATTGTTATTAATATTATTATTAAATTAATAATAATAGTGTTAATAATCCTTTTAATAAAGCATAGTGGATTGAATAATAAATTTATTAAATAGATTATTCATTTAATTAATTAGCGGAATCATTCCAAGTAAATAAAATGGAGTTGTTAAATGAATTATTAAATAATCCTACTGCTCAAAAGAAAATTGGATGATTTAAAATAATATATATAATCCACCTTTTTACCTTAAAAAGGGGATGCATTAATGATTAGTACTTCCAAGACCACGACAGCTAGGGCGGTGGAGTGATAAGGAAGTTTGACTTTGGAAGGAGGTGGATTCCTATAAAGGGAGATTTTTGTGGGAGAACTGGGGGTTTTATTTTGTGAAAAGGAGGAATGCCGAGGAGGGGGTTAACTCGAAGCTTTGAGGAGGTAGGAAACTCAAATGAAAAGACTGAGGAGGGGGTTAACTCAGCAAATGATTACCATGGAAAGGTTCGATGGAAAGCTGCTGTCGGGATTATCGGTCTGTGGGCTCGGGGGCTAGGAAATCCGTTGATTTCCTAGGGTCAGCAAGATGATAGCTGATCGGCAGGGTGGACACATCATTTCGGGTTGTTAAGGTAACCTACAGAACCCACTACTAGAATCTCCCTACCTTGCTACAAATCTATGGATTCCAGGTATTTTACTGAGCTAGCTTAAATGAAATGTATTTAATTCTGTTATTTTAATTTATGCATGTTAAAAGAACAGAGTTGAAATGAAAGTTTAAGTTCATGTTTATTTAAATTGCAGAGACATATGAACATTTAGATAACAGAGACATAGACGGCTAAATTTTTTTTTTTTTTCCTGAAAATTGACGAGAAAAACTGGGTAATTACATGAAAGTACACATTGAGACCCAGTGCCTAGATAGGGCACTACATTCGCGAAAGGTGCAGTCTAGACCACACTGGGGTATCCGAAAAACTGCGGTGTGACCCACAGGTGGACTCATGATGGTTGCACTCTGAAGCATCGATTTCCAAGGGAAAAGCACGCTTCAGAGTGCAACTAGGGAGTCATGCGGTCTGCGGTGTGCACCGCAGCTTTCCGGGAGGAAAGCGCGGTGTGAACCACATGAATATGTTTGGTAAATGTGTTCTGGAATGCGTGTTTCAAGGGAGAAAGAGTGCTCCAGATGGTTTTTTTTTGTTTTTTTTTCGGGGGGGGAGCTGATGAGATTTATTGTTCTTATTGGGAGGATGTTTGAGTTGGGATGGAGAGAGTGGGAGATTCCTCCCAACATACAGAGGAATATCCAGACAGACCGAGCAGTTCGGGAGGCACTAGCTAATAGTGGGCTCCTGAATTTTGCAGAGATCCCATACATGCGTTCAGCACCTCTGTTACTGAACAAGTTAGTTGAGTTCTGGGACTCTGATATCGAGGCTTTCGTGATCCTGGGAGAGCGGCTAGATTTGACCTTAGCCGATGTATATTTCCTAATTGGGTTGCCCTGGTTAGGTATGGTTGCTGAGACTCAGCCGAGGAGGCCGGGGAATATCTCGATGGAGACTTTACTGGAGAGACACTGTTTACTTGTGGTGGAGGTGAGTGGGTCTTCACTCATGTTGTGTGACATAGAGAGCTTGGTTACGCAGGCTATTGTAGCGGCAGGGGTATGGGTTTTGGGTTCTCATGGCCATAACCAGATCATGGGAGGGCAAATGTTGTTGATAGAGGGCGTCGTTAATGGGATGTACTATGTTTGGGGACAGATGTATTTGACCGTTGTTTGGCGAGAGCTGAGCAAGGTCCGACACTTGGGGAAGGAGTTTTGTTTCCCGTCCTCTATGTGTGCCTTTTTCTTTGAGTGGGTCGAGACATTGCAACCCCACAGACCTATACAGGCGGCAAGACCGACAGAGCTGCAGATGCAGTGATGGAGTGAGATGATGACTTGCAGGGGTGGAGAGCTAGTGGGTCATTTCTTTACAGAGGATTTGTTTTTGCAGTGGATGCAGATACCTGTATCGATTGAGGATTACCGGTATGCTGGGATGGAATTTCATGGGGACCTAGAGATGCTGAGACCTCCTGGCTAGGCTTGGGGACCAGATGGTATGTCTGTTTTATTTCAGTTTGTCAGGTGTTTTTGTATGATATCATATGTTAGTGGTTTGACCTGTATTGACATTTTGGTGTTTTTGTTTAACAGATGTGGGACCGCTACCACCACCAGGTCATAGGATACGGCGAGGGCATGTGGAGGGGGTGGATCCAGTCAGACATGGATAGGGTCATCACTGGAGTGCCGCAGTTACTCTCGAGGGGATCTCGAGTGATGGTTGGAAACATTTGGACCAGGAGCTGATAGATATCTGTTATGATGCGCCACAGGAGTGGAGGCCTATTATGCGGTGTATTGCAATGGTCATGGAGACAGTGAGAGATTTTGCTCAAGGGGATGTACCTTACCTTGGGGAGGATGAGGAGGATGAGGAGCCCGAGGAGGAGGACCCTGAGGAGGAGCTTCCTAAGGAGGAGCTGGGAGAGGATGAGCTAGCAGCTGCCACTGAGGGAGGGGGGTCAGCAGGAGATGATAATGATGAGGACTACAGGAGTCAGACTAGGCAGTTGACAAGGCTGCCCCCACTTTGATCTTTATGTGGGATTTTTTGTATATACGGCTCATGATATTTACTTAGGATGCTGTTGGGGCTCCTCGCTGTGTTTATATGTATATTTGGGTACAGTGGGTACTTGTGACATTTTCATGATGATATATATATATATATATATATATATATTTTTTTTTTCTTTTTTTCATTTTTTCTTTTTATGGCACGTGGATGCCTTTTGTGATGGTGTTTTGCTTTCTATGCACGTTGATGCAATTATGACTATTCACGTGGATGCACTTATGGTTATGCACATGGATGCACTTATGGTTATGCACGTGGATGCACTAATGGTTAATTTTATTTTTTATATTTTTAAAATTATATTGTTATGTACATGTGGGTGGTATGTATGATTGACGCCCTATATATGGTGATTCGTGTGCCAATCTAGAATATTGTTAGCCATATGGTATGCTACACGATTTTGATTTCATGGGACATGAGTGAATCTAATGAATTCAAACTGTCTAATCATTTATTTAGTGCGCAAGAAATTTCTAAAAAGGCAGGGATCTCGTACCTGATAACAGTTTTTGAGTTGAGCGACAAGCAGCTGGGAGTCAAGAAACACACGAAGGTGACATATGCCCATATGGAGAGCGGCAGTCAATAGACTGGCCACAACATCGATCTCAGCTTGGTTGTTGGTAGAAGCCCCTATGCACACTTCATCAAGGTGTATGAGGTCGTGTGAGGCGGAATATAAGACCCAAGCTGCAGAGGCGACGTTCGGGGACCATCGACTTGCACCATCGGCAAAACCGACGTATTGTGGTGGGAGGGAGCCCGTCTGTGATCATGCAGGGTAATCAAAATGTAAGTTCATAGATAAAAAGGGTGGGAAACAAAAAGGAAATGAAACTGTACAAAAGGGGACTGGTGGGTGCTCAAAAAAGGTGTTATGGGTAGAAACGTTTAAGGTAAAACCCATTTCGAGGATTGTGCAAAGGGTTCCCTTTACAATCGGTGAGGAGGTATGCCCCATGTTGCAAACAGGTATGCACGATGTATGGTCAACCTTGCCAAGTGGATTCAAATTTTCCTTTCCCAGTCTTATTGTGTGCTTGGTCATAGACTAGGACAAGGTCTCCTTCCCTGAAATTGCATGGGTGAATGTGTTTATCATAACCCGCTTTGGATCAGTTTTTTGCAGCTTCGATGGTTTGGAGGGTCGTCCGACGATCTTCATTAGCTTGTTCCAAAAGGATTAAGTGTTGTTCAAGGGGGGAAGTATCGGGAAGGATTTCTACAACTATGTGGAGGGAGGGAATTTGGCACTCTATGGGGAGGACTAATTCGACACCATGGACCAAGTTAAAAGGGGTGAACCTTGTGGCGGTCTTAGTGGAAGTGCAATAAGCCCAAAGTGCTGGAAATAACCTGTGATGCCAGTTGGACTTATGGCGATCTACGGTACGCTGAAGAATGGTCTTCAGTATTTTATTGATGGCCTCAACCTGACCATTCCCTTGAGGGTAAAAGGAGGAAGAGTATTGATGCTTGAATTTAAGAAGGATGGACAATTCCTTCCAGATGGTGTCTTCAAAGTGGCTGTCGTGGTCATACACAAGTTGCTGGGGGACACCAAACCGAGTAATGACATGATTAAAGAAGAAACAAGTTGCGGTGTTGGATTTGTAGTTGAATGTGGGCATGGCTTCAGCCCATTTAGTGAAGTAATCCACAACAACAATGATGTACTTATGGCCACCTACCGAGGTTGGGTTTCATTCCATGAAATCGATGACCCATTTGCAAAAAGGGCCAACAATGACGGCTGGGTGGAGGGGGGTGGGTGGGGTCCCTTCTTTTGGTGCAAAGAGTTGGTAATTGCGGCAATGTTTCATTGCAGTGATGTAGTCAGTGAAGAGGGAGGGCCAAAAATATCCAGCATGAATAACCTTTTGGGTGGTGGCCATCCCTGAAAAGTATCCACCACATGCTCTGCTGTGACAATCATTAATGACTTGTTCGACCTCATCATGGGTGAGGCAGCGGCATAAAATGGTGTCGATACCGTGATGGTATAACACATGTCCTAAGAGAAGGTGACGTGAAGCGTGGTGACGTATGTATCTACCCCAATCGTAGTTAAGGCCTGGTCAAAATTTCTGAGTGTGAAGATACACCAATATATCGTCATAGCAAGGGTCATCTGAAGAAATGATAAATAAATGATCATCCGAGAGATTAATATTAATGGGGGGTGAATTGGATGACAATGGCATGTCTATCATAAGTTGTGCCAGGGCAAGGGCCTTGACGCTCTTTGGTGTTGGAAACGTGAGGTCATATTCTTGGAGAATAACGACCCACTTAGCCACACGGCCTTGAAGTAGGTGACGACTCAAGAGGTAAACCATAGGATTAGAGTCGGCCACAACAATAGTTGTGCTCAACAATATATAGTGAGGGATCTTTTGTATGGAGAAGACAACGGCTAGGGCCAACTTCTCTTCAGGAGGGTAACGCAACTATGGGACAGACAAGGTTTGACTCACGTAGTAGATTACGTGCTCTTTCTGTGCACTATCTTCTTGAACAAGCACCCCGGAGACGGCGTGCTCAGATGCCGAAACGTACAGGATAAAATCCTTGAAGAAATCCAGTGGGGAGATCAAAGGGGCATTAGTTAAGGCTGTTTCAAGGGCTATAAAGGCTACTTGAGCTTGCTCATCCCAGGAAAATGGGCTACAGGTACAGAGTAAGCAAGGGAAGCCTTGGACCGTCGTGGCGTATTCAGGAACAAAGCGATGGATAAAGTTGGCTCTCCCTTCTAGACTTTGTAACTGATGTATGGTGCGAGGGGGAGGTAGGTCCAATATGGATTGGAATTTTAAGGGGTCGACAGTTATCCCTTTCTGGGACATGATGAATCCTAACAATTGTCCTACAGGAATGAAAAAGACACACTTGAGAGGGTTCAAGCAGATTCTGTATTTGTGGCAACAGAAGAAGACTTGCCAGAGGTCATTTAAGTGGTTAGATCGTTCTTTGGAGCAAGCGGTAAGGTCATCTAGGTAAACCAGGATGATATGAGTTAGGTCGTGGAAGAAGTATGTCATGGCTTGTTGGAAAGTGGCACCCATGTTCTTTAGACCAAATGGCATGACCCGATAGGAAAAGGTACCCCATGGGGTAGTGAATGCATTTTTATATTGGTCTTCTTTCCGAATGTGTATTTGGTTATATACAGAAAAACCATCCATAAAGGAGAGGACTTCATGTCTGCCACAACCGTCAACAAGCTAGTCGATGAAAGGTGTGGGAAAGTTGTCTCTGGGACATGCTTGATTGAGATCTCAAAAATCTGTGCAAACACATAGAGTGCCCTGTTTTTTATTGACAGGTACAAGGTTGGACACCGAGGTGGTGTAAGCGATGGGATAGATGAATCCAGCTTTTTGGAGCTTCTCAATTTAAGTTTTAACTACAGGGAATTTGGAGGGGTGAATTGGTCTCTGCTTCTGGCAGACAGGTGGGACCTCAGGCCATGTTTTTATGTGGTGTTCAATGATAGTAGGATCTAGGCCGAGCATCTCGGTATAAGACCAGGCCTAGACATCACGGAACTCCTGAAAACATTTTTTGGCTTCCCCGATTTCGTATTCCGTACAAGTGGCATATAAGGTGATAATCTCAGGTTGGCCACTTGGGCGAGCAATGTCTACTTGTCTAATGGGAGAAATATTTGCCATGTTTCCTTACTTGAAGGCATCGGGGGCGGGAATATGATTCTTGAACCAATTGACCTTCTCGGGGAGAAAGTCTTTTGTTTCAATTGCCAATTGGTTGGCTGTGATAGGGGTGGACTCATCGATGATGAAATATGATCGATGGTGCATGTCGTCCCATGGGTAGTCTGGTTTTGTAAGAGCTTCGAGGATTTCCTCGTCGCTGCGGAAGTGTTGAGTGATTAAGTCATATGAGGGAAGGGTAGATGTTGAAGGAGAGTCATCCCTATCGACTGTAGAGATCATGTATATGGTATTGACTTCTTCTGAGGGGGAATATGTTAGAGGGTAAATTTCTTCAATGGTAGGAGGGGATGTCTCCAAGTCAACATTATTCAACTTGTAGAGGGCTGCTCTGTAATCCAGGAGGTCAGGGCAGTGGTGCAGGTAGTGACTGTATATGCCACAGATAGCACAAGCGTGGTTAGTACATAGCGCCTTGTTGTGCTGATGGGATGGGGGGTTTAGTATGAATGCGGGGATGTTGGGGTCATCGTCGAAGGTCTGCATGTGTTTTTGGAGATTGGGTAACTGAGGACAGTTGTGGGTAGCGTTGCCGATATCATCACACAAGGAGCACATAGGGGGTACTCATGAGGTTGGTTGGTTTAGCACTGGTTTTCTTGCTGGTGGGGTGGTATAGTTTTGTAGGCCTCTGCCCCCAGTGTTTTTTGGTTGTGGTGGGGGGGGGTTTTGTGGCAGATGTGGATGTTGTGCTAGAAGGGGTATAGTTGGTCATGTTCACAATGCCTAGTGGTGGGTGGTTGGAAGTGTTAATAGGTTGAACTGGTTGAAGAATGACCTGTGGTGTTGGTGTAGGAGTAGGGGCAGGTAAATACCACACAGCTAGACCTAGGGTTAATCCAGGGAGGTTCAAAGTGGCCATCACCAGTGTACTTATCACTCCAGATGGGAGAAATAAAAACAGGATCGTGTGAGTGGGTGTTGCCCCGATATAACTTGGTACCAATGGTGGTTGTGGTAATAAAGGTGGTTTCTAGTTGGGTGCTGTGTGGGTGGAGGAAATTGTGCACAGATCCGATATCTCAGTTATCTTGACAGGGGGAGGAATGGATTGGAACATGGAGGTCATGGGTGATTCCAGGTATAACCCTTGTCCGACTGTGGAGACTAAGGATGTAGGAGCATTGTGCATGGGCTGTTCGATCATGGGGAGAACATTCTCGTGAGTAACAAGGGCATTGGGATCATAATATGTTATTTGGTCAATTTTGACCAAACGTCCCTCATGGGGGAACATCATGATGCAGAAGACAAGTGAAGCGACGACCTTTATAGCATACATGTAATTATGACCAAGTAAGAGGTTGTAATCAAGCTATGCATTGATAACAAGTATATCGATTAGGACTATTTTTCTCGCTAGTTGAATGGAAACATTGGTCAAAAGGCCCTGAGGTTGGGCTATGCAGCCATCATAAGCTCTTAATGTAGTTGTTGATGGCTGCAAAGTGGGAGATCCAAGCTTCTGCCAAGCAAACGTCGACATAACGCAAGTGGAGGCACCTTCATCGATGATGCATCGATGGATGACAAGGTTCCAAACTGATATAGAAACCTGGAAGGATAGTATTGAAGGAAAATGTGGTTCGGCTAGGTCTAAGTCGAATTCCATCAATCTTGAGTCATTAGGGTCTATAGCACCGATGGCGGATAACAACAATTTTCTCTGTGCAGGACACTTCTTTAGGACTTCTAAGGAAGACATAGCAGCGGGGGATTGTGCTAGATCCTCTACAATATTATAATTTACTGCGTCACAAACATTAGGATTGTTGTTGATCCGTCATAGTGGGAAACGAGGGGCTTTAGGGGCCCCATCGACGTGTGGTGGGGGTTATGCGTAAGGGTTAGTCTTTGGGGGGCAGCAGTATCAACGGGGGGGATTTCAGGATTAGGTCCGTATTGATTTCGACGCATTTAAAGATTGACGTCGGTTGATGACATCATGAGGAGATGGTGGGTACCCGAATCCATCGATGGTAGCATATGTGATTTACTGAGGTGGTTGTGTGGTTCCTTGAGGAGGAGGTAGTGGTTGTGCATTTACTACTCCTTGCGTGGGCAAGGGATTTTGCAGCACCATGGGAGGTGCCTGGGGGTTGGGTTGTCCAGGAGGAGCAACTTGTCCTTGGCATTGGCCGTCGTCCATCCAAATTTGACGGGCACGATCTAAATGCGGACATTTGTGCATACAGTGGACATATACCCCACATATGGAACAAGGGTGATTCATTCGTAGGTTGGGATTCTTGCCTTAACGAGGTGGTCTATCAGGGTTTTGGTCAGGTGGGGAGGCGTTGTTGTTATTAGGGGGTTTTGGTTGTTGACCGCCTTGGTCCTGAGGTTGGTTATTCCTCCGGTTCCATCCTCTACCCCTGTTCTGTTGGCCTTGCTGGTTGCGTTGAGCAAGCTGATTTTTCTATGGGTGTTGTTGGGCGTAAACTTTCCCTTGGGGATTGGGAGTATTCTGTGGTTGAGCATGTGGTGAAGGTGCCAGCGGTGGGTAGTAACTGGGATGTGCTTGAGGTTGGGCCAGAGCTGGTGGGGTCGGTTGTGGATGATAAACTGGAGGAATGGGTGGTTGCGCAATTGGGGCTTGCGAGGAGTAGTAAGCCTGCTAGACTTGGGGGTGTGAATGGGTGGGTGGATTTGGGTGTTCATAAAATGTGGATTGTCCTACAGGAGGAGTATAAGGGGAATGCGCATGGCCATAACAATATTATGGGCATGATGGTCCATGAGTATGAGGAGGCTGAGTGGCCAGGGCGTATGATGTAGTTTCTCCAGAATGGGATGTGGCGCTCGAGAGAACAGGGCCATAAGGAGTGGGCATAGCCATGTATGATTGGGTGTGTGACGATACATGTCCGGTGATACCATTGGCCGCATGCGATGCTCCTGGGGGGTCACTCCGGGACGAGTTGGGGTGAGGGGCATCTGGTAAGATAGAGTATAGGTAGACCGATTGGGGGTAGATAAGATCAAATTGTTGGGCTTTGAGGATGGCTTCTTCCTCATACCGAGGTAGCTCGAAGGCAACATCCTTTGTTATGGTTGGTATGAGAGACGTCAGGAACCAATTTAAGAAGATACGGTTCTCCAACTTGATTTTACATAAAGTGCGTTGTTTATGCCACTCGTGGATGTCGTAAGTGATGTGGGTGGTCGTATTCTTCCTACAAGATAGGAGGATCTATACACCGGCATCGTAACGCACAGGTAGCTAGAAGAATTGCAGGAAACTGGAAGCAAGGGATGTGAATGTAGGGTGGGTCCCATGAGGTTGGTCAATATACCACTTAGCTGCAGCTCCAGTAAGGGTTCTCTGTAGTAGTCAAAGGTGAATAGAGTCGTCCACGATGGAGTTAGAGGAACACCATAAGTGGAAAGACATAATATGATTTTCGGGGTCTTCTCCTCCCTTTCTCTCGAATTTGGGTATGTCTGAGGGGCGTTTGGTCGGCATAGGAGGCCACATAGGATCATGTTGTATCGGATCATTTGTCAACTTAGTCAATTCGGGGAGGTTCAGACTGGCCATGAATGGAAAACTAGCGGGAAGGTGCATTGGGGGTGGTGGGCGAAGTGTGTTCTTCGTGGCGGTGATTGTATGGCCACTGCCCCCTATGTATGGGGCAATGGTGTGGCCCATAGGGGCCATAGTGGAGGTGCTGCCCCTAATGTGTGGGGAAACAGTGTGGGCCATAGATGCCATGGTGGGGGCATTGCCCCCAATGTGTGGGGAAACGGTATGGGCTAGGGATTCCATGGTGGGGCTGCTGCCCCCAATGTGTGGGGCAACAGTGTGGGTCATAGTGGTGATGGTGGGGCCACTGCCACCAATGTGTGGGGCAACGATGTGGGTCATACCGACAATGGTGGGGCCACTGCCCCCGAGTATGCTAGTAGTTACAAGTGGATTTGTATTGGTGACCAATCCACTCCCTACAGGAATGGATGAGGTGGCGGGGATGTTAGGTGTAGACGACATGACAAGGATAGACGTTGTTGTGGTTTTCGAGTGGTTGTTGCATCGTGCACTGCCCATCTTGCCAAAAATGTGGTTGGACATCATGCCAGCCAAGGGGCTAGATGGAGCATTGTATGTGTTGTATTCTAGTTCTAAATCGTATGTGGTATAAGGAGCGTTCGGGTCAGGCAATGAGGCTGTACGTTGATGGCAAGGGGAGCCAAGTAAACCGTGTTGCGGGGGTTGGCCCCGTTGGGGCTAGGACTGTCTTTGGGACTCAATGATGACGATAAGGGTATTCTGAGTGAGGTGTGGTAAGTGAAAAGATCAAAAATCCTAGTGCAACCGTGTGTGCACAAGGAGTGCGTAAAAAGGGCGGCACTCAGGCCAACAACAATGCTCAAAATGGGCATTGCAATAGCTGTGCTGCAATCACACAGAGTGGTAAAAAATTGTCAGAATACCAACAGACAAAGGCTCCTAAAAAGAAAAAAAAGGTGTACTCACTAGACTCCAGGGAGGTAAGGGAGCATGCAAACACCTAACTAAAAGGTATGCTTATTCGAACTAGATGTATCCTCTATAGGGTGATGAAATCCCAGTCAGACAATACGAAAAGTGGAACCAAAGGCCAATGATATCCCCCTACCGAGAGGGACACTGGATAGACAATCCTAGAAGGAAGGAAACTAAGATACCCTGTTCATGACACGTCCAAAAAGGTGAATCTGCGGCTCCAATCCTATCACCGTGCGGGCCTAAAAGGAATAACCACACATGCACCAACGAGTAGGTAGCCTTTGGTGACTGAACGGATTGCAGTATTCCCCAAGTGGGGTTAAAAGTTGGTTGAGTTAAGTAGTTTTTTAGGGCTCACTTGAGTTAGGTTTCAGAGTGTGTGCAATGATAATATTGGTAGTTAACTAGCAAATAAAAAGATGGCTTTTAAATGCTAGAAAAATGGAAACAATGCCGGAAATGAATGCTGATTCAAAAACAATATTTTTTTTTTTAAACAACTAAAATTAAGACAAAAATGGAAATCAGAACGCAGCTAAGGGCCCGCTCAATGCGGTGTGTAGCGTGACTTTTGCGCTGAAGGCTGTGGTGTGCAACGCAAGTTCCAGGAAGTTGGGCGTGGTGCGGCACGGGTATCGGCGAGAAACTCACGGTTTGCAACGCAAGTTAGGGGAAGGTCAGCGTGGGTATCAGCATGAACAATGCGGTTTACAGTGCAAGTTTCAGCTCGGATAATGCGGTGTGTAGCAAACGTTTTGGCTTGGAGAATGCAGTGTGTAGCACAAAAATCATGGAGGTTTTTGCGATGCAGGCAAGGTGGTCCTAACGCGCAGTTTGCTAGGAAAGCTTCATTTTGTAGCGCAGTTCACGGGGGTGTTGCTGCGGTGGAAGTCGCACTGGTGGCGGGTATGGCTTGCAGCGAGGACTGCATATATGTCGGGGTAGTGAGCGGGGCCTCTCTTGTGTGGGGACGAGGCCACGGGAAGAGTGGTACGGACCGTGGAATGGTTCGTGAGCAAGAGACTGGATTTTATGCAGTGTCGTCTGCTTGAAAATGGAAAACAACCACGGTTGCGACTGCGAACAAGTAAGGTTAACTTGCATTTTGAGTCACAGCAAAAGGCTAAGAAGCCGATGTGCAGACTGTGTGAAGGTGGAAAACAGTTGCGGTTTGAACCACGAACAGATAAGGAAAACTCGTGTTTTGAGTCGCAGCAAAAGGCTAAGAAGCCGATGTGCACACCACGCGAAGGTGGAGAACAGCCACGGTTTGAACTGCAACTATCAGTGAAAAAGATGCATTTTTTTGTACAAATGCAAACTGGTTGCAGCCGTACAGTAAAACAAACAGAACTGATAAGCTAAACAAGAAAATAGAAAACAGAACTGCAAACAAAAATATCAATAAAAAATAAACTTGTCAGAGAGGGGTTCAGATAAATGAGCACCTACTAAGGATTATGGAATCCTTAGCAGCAGTGAGAAAGTAACTAACAATAAAATAAGTACAAATGATTGAAGCAAATGACATTAAACACCGAACCTGAGCTCAAACATGTGGATGAAATAAAATATAACTTAGAACAACAAACAATACACTTGCAAAAACTATAGAATAAAGAATCTTTTTTTGTTTATGTTATGGGCAAGCAAAGGGCTTGTAAAAAATACATTTATCTCGAAGATGAGGCCGGTGGAGTTCTGGCGATGTGCTCCGGAGCTCCTTGGTTCGGTACTCTTCTCTCCAATGCTTTTATGGTGGCTAAAAATTTTATCTCAAGGAATTCCAAAAGGCACAAAGATGGATGGCTTAAGGCTTTGGAAAAATTTCAACAGCATGAGGGTAGAGTGATTGAGCGATATGGAAATGAGGGGCCTCCACCCCTTTTTATAAATTTTGATTAGGGTTTTAGGGTTTTTTCCCTATTTTATCTTTTTTTATTATTTTATTTTGAGTTTTATTCCGTATTATTTTGATTTTGATCCTCTTTTGGGGTTTTGGTATGTTTTTTAGGGAATCTTGGGTATTTTTGGGTTTTAGAGGCTAGGTTGGTAGGAAATTTTTCAATAGTGGTCTATGTACAAAGGGATGAGCTAGTGAGCACTTTTTGGTGTTAATAGGTATAAATAGGCTTTGTGGGCAATTCAAAGGATTAGGTTGATGGAATTCTGAAAGACTTGGCATTGATTTGAAGGAATCCATTGCTAGGTATAAATAGGATTTCTGGGCTATTAAAAAATATTAGGTTGATGGAAATTCGAAAGACTTGGATTTGGTTTGACAGTCAATGATCTTTGTCATTAATGTTCTCATAAATGACAATCCTATTCATCATGAGACTATGAACATGGACTTCATTGCTTCTTTGTATGCATGTTGTTTTCGAATTTTCTAAATTAACTTATTAGGAGCCCATTATAGTCTCATGTTATGGTTTTCCTTCACTATTTATTGGTTGTTAGTACATGGTTATGATGGTGCATCTACTATTAGGGCTCCCACTTACTCTTATACAAATTGAAAATCCACTTGGACTAATTATGGCACATCCTACTATGGCCTAGTTATATAATCTTCTCCATGTTCTTAAACCCTTTTTCTTCATATTCCTTGACCCCATTACCCTTTGGATCAACTTTGGTTTTGGTCCACCATCCCATTTACTTCTAAGTTTCATTTTATACCTTTCCTTAGGGACACCCCCCTTGTGATGGACGAGCCAGCCTAAAGTTAGAGGAAGAGTTGCTGTGGTGATAGTGGGAAACATCCTTCCCTAGTTCCCATCAGGTTGGACTCATGTCTCAGGGATTTCTCACTTGAGTGCAACCTTGGGAAGTAACACTATCTATTGACATCCATGAGCTTTATTAAGGGTGTTAGAAATTAGAAACCATGCCCCTCATAGTAAACAAAAGATACCCGTGATTGTAAAATCTATAAAATGACATTAGAATTGTTGTAGTTTATCAAACTGAAGCAATATGAGATTTTGATTCAAACTGCTTCATATTTCTTTTGATGTACTAAGTGCATCTTTTTCCTTTATGGTTTGTAGCATGGCTACCATGCAACATCATTCAAATTTCATATTACAAATGCAAATAGCAACCTGTGTGTAATCCAGGAAACCATAAAGCAATTTGAGAGAATTCTTCTCATGATGGTTGTTGCCAGTGCATGTGAGTGGAAGCTATAAAAGGAGATAATGAATATATCCACCAACTGAGATATGGAGCCATTGTAGGCATCATACTAACTGCACATATAACAACATAGTCAATTTTGAAAGATATCTAGGATTAAAGATCTACCCTTATTTATCATTTTTATGGTAGTCCCAAATGTCAAAGTTTTGAGAACTATGACGGAAAATCATGTTCGTTAGGTGATTATTGACAGAAAAAATCTGGTAGCTAATGAGATGTATGCACAAATATTTATACAAATGCACCAAGACAAGGTTACATAAATCATTGACCTTCCATAATGGTCTTGGAAGACTGTCGACATTCCTTGAATTTGGTGTGAAATGTCTGGAATTAGGTGCACGTGGTGTTGAACATGGACTTCATTTCTTCTTTGTATGAATTGTGTTTTCGCATTTTCAAAATTGACTTATTGCACATTTGATTTTCAGCTATCATTGTAGTCATGGTTTGGTTGTTTCCAACACTTATATCCCTTGTTGATTTCACTTAAGTTAACGCTTAAATTTTCAAGGATTTTAACATTAGTCTTAAAGACAAAAAGACAAATTTACTGCTGATGGATTTGTTCTAATGCATGATTTTCTATGGTTTTTTCTCTATACAGCACATGACCATGGTGGGATCATTTCTGGTGGTATATTATTATTTTATAGTATTTAGACTATGTTCATTGTCTTCTTTTTTGGCATCATCATCTCTTATTTGAATGTTTGCATCAAGCACATGTGGTGTATAACGGTTGTTTGAGGGTCTTACATAACATTCCCCACACATTTGATTGCAACTAACACATTGCTCCAGAATGTTGTTATTTAATTATTTATACTAATGGTGTCAATGAGCTCTATGATTTTGACTATCAGGTGCTGAGGTGGCATCCTTCGGTTGTTTGCTTGCTTGGGAGACTAGAGTGCTCCCCTTATTTGGCATATTTTGTAGTTATTTGGAGGCATAGAAACATTTTTAACAATCTATTCAAAAGGCCATTGATACCAATAGGATAGATAATTAAATAACAACATTCGGGAGGAAATCAGAATGGTACACTCAATTCAAAGTCCTCAATAGCTGATGCTATCCAGTTCTATAGCATGAAACAGTTCCAAAACCCCAAAGTCAGCCCACTAGTCAGCTAGCAAGAGATGATTCCCATGTAGATGACTTGTGATTATTAGGGTCACTTACCCACCTTAAGTTATTCTTTAACTTATTGCTTTGGTATTTTGGGTACTTTGGTTTTGGTACACCCTTTGGTACAAAGGGAGTTCGGTCATAACACCCATTATCATCTTTTTAACTTGTACCATCTTTTTATTTTGGTCATGGTACCCTCACCCACATTTGACTTGACATAGTTTTGTGATTATGTCTTAGTGGGCTACATGATCAATGACCTCTGAACAATGACCTATGCGGATCTGAACTTAACCTCATATGCTAATACTCTTACCCAGGCTTGGGAGTGCTAAAGATGAAAAGTTGAAAGATATGAAAAATGTGTTTAATTTCTGTCTTGCTATTTAATTTTAGTACTTGCCTATTAAATGAAATGTATATTGAAGTATATTCATGTGTGCACCTGCTTATTTCAGTATTGCTTATTAAAGTATATTGATGTGTACACTTGTCCAATTGAATTATTGAGATATTGTGGAGAGTTAATAAATGTCAATCTCCCTTAACTGAGTCCTTGTTGTTAATTTCCCTTGTTAATATAAATTAATTTTTTGTTGTTCACCATACTACTCTCAGGTTGACATTTTTCTCGTTTGGTCCTCCTGCTTGGTTGATGGATATGCTCATTCTTGATTGATTTTCCAATATAGTTGGAAAATCAATATACACATAATGTCTGAAAATGTATCCTACAAGTTGCTTGCTAAAGCTTGATACAAAAATGATCCTCGTAATATTGAAAGTCTTCGAAAATCAAATTTCTCATGGCCATTTGAGTGCCACTTTGCATGAATTTGAAATTTGCAACATGTCTAATGTGTAATATCTCACCTAAGTTACCTGATGTATTTTGTGTTCTCTGCTGTAGTATTTTACTGATTATTTGGTTAATATGTATTGACAAACTGTTACGAACACTGCTACAATGTACTCCTGAGTGGACCCTCTAACTGTATTTATGTTTTGTTGGGATGATATAGTTAATTAATGTTTCTTAGTTGACTGATTTTTCCAAACAGTTCACTAAAAACTAGTTTTCATATGCATTATCATAAAATACCAGCATGTAAATTTCAAAAATGAAGGGTAGGCTTCCAATAATATGCCATTCAAAGAAAGAGGGTATGCTACCAATAATATGCCCAACAGTGTTAGAAGGACCAAAACTGGGTGATATACTAGTTAACTTCCTTAATTTGTTGGCCCCGATGATTTTGTTCTCCCCACAAGAGAAAAATACCCCCAAATATGCAAACTCAATCCAAAAAAGAGCTCACAGCCTATAGTGATGAATGTGGTGTCATATGGACAGCTTGTTATGGCACTGTAACTTGGTCTCTTCCTTCCACAAATTGTCCTCCCAATACCAAACACTTCAACTGAGATTTGTAACACTACATCCACTTTGGTTTGCATGTCCCTCCTCAGCCTCAAATTTGAGGGAAGTAAATGTGTTTCACTAGGAATCTTTGCATTTGTGGATGTGTACTTTCAAAGAAGAAATAAAGCACCGTCTTGTTTATTCTTGTTTTATCGAGTGTAGGTACCACCAAATAGGTATCTGTCAGATCTATCTTCCTGAAGTAATGATGAAGATATACTTGGAGAGGTTGAAAGTGAGATGAGTTGTACTAGATCTACCGGTTTTATATCAACTAGATTTGAAAAGATAAGGAAAAAATTTCATAGACGCATGAAATATTTTATTGCGGAGATACGGAGTTGTCGCGAATTATATTAAACTAGCATAAAAAATAAAAAACAAAGGGGCGAATATGTATATTGATGGGAGACCAAAAGCATCCGGAAACGTTGCTGACTTTATAAATAGTATACAACCAATGACAAAAAATAAGCAACCAAATTGTGAATTCAAAGGACTTGAACAACATCGTATATTTGTATGTGCAATAAAACCAATACTTGTAGGTGAAGAGTTGTTGATTGATTACAACTTAAATCGAATAGATGTGGCTTCCATGGTCCAGGGTAACCGTGGACCGTAAGAAACTATGCCTCCTCAGGTAAATGTTAAATGTAGTAGCTAAACATGACTACCATAACTAAATGTTTCGTTTTTTTTTCTGTTAACACTCGATTTCCACTGTTGACATTCACTTTTTTCGTGCTTATTATGAATATTTCCATGTGATTACATGGTGATTACACTGCTATGAATATGTCATTTTTGTTTATGATGCAACTATTGACTCAACGTTTGTTTAGGGTGGCGGTAGTGGAAAGGCACATATTGCTTCCATGGTCCAGGGTGACCGTGGAAGGTCAGAATCTATGCCTCGTCAGGTAAAAGTTAAATATAGCAAATAAATATGACTATAATAACAAGATGTTTCAATTTTCACTGTTAGCATTCGCTTTTTCCATGCTTATTGTTAATATTTCCATATGATAACATGCTTACTAAACTATGGCAGGAGTATGCACATCGACATGCAACAGAACATGTATCTTCTACTTCTGAGGTAAAAATAAATATTAATGTAATATCTCAATTTTTTTTATGTTACAATTATTTAGTATGAGGTAAACGTTTATTTATTGATTTATTATGTCAGGGTGGCGCCATTGGAAAGGCACCTGCTGCTTCCATGGTCGAGGGAGATCGTGGAAGGTCCACTCTGTGGCCCGTCAGGTAAGTGTTACTTACAATAACTAAATGTTTCGATTTAGTATGTTAAAATTCAATGTCCACTATTGACATTCACATTTTTCTTAGCTTATGATGGATTACTGCTTCATTTTTCTGACATTATGATGGATTACCGGTTCATTTAGGACTGTGGAAAGGCACATGCTGCTTCCACAGTGCTAGTTGATCATGGACACTCACTAGCCATAACATTGCGTTAGGTAAGTGTTAGTGCATAATAGTAACTTAATTTTCATCACAATATCAATATTTGAATGATGTTAAAATTATATTGCTTAATTTAATTTTTTGTTTGATGAATTTAGTCACGTGCACTCGATCTGGGTGATGAGGGGTTTGAGGAAGACATTTTATATTTCACTAACCCACTTCACACTTTTAGAATAGCCTTGAAAAAGGCAAACATAGAAATGCTTGACTTGGCTCACAAAAGGCCCTTGACACAGGAGAACAGGGAAAGTATTCAAGAGATGCAAGATCAAATACAATCTTATGGGGTAAGTGGCATCTTCACAAATTCTTTTAAGCTATGACATGATTTCATATTTAATATGATGTTTTTTATTTTTCCAAGTGATTTGATAAAGTAAAGTTTATTGTTTGTTGGATTTTTTAAAACCTGTGACTATATCAGAACCTACCGAGACAAGTATAGGTAGCAGTGATGGTCCAATGTAGCAAAAAAGAAGCAATGTACCAATGAGGATTTTTGGCACTCCTGCGCATGGCCTTGAATCCATTGATGATGGCACTGATGAGATGGGGCATGATGACATGACAGAGAATGATTCCATGCGGGAGCATGATGAGACGGAGCCTAGGATTCCACATGACTCTGGAGATGAACGTACTGTAGACGACCAAGAAACTTTTCCTTGAGTAGCACGAGTTAAAAGCACCAGATCACTAGATCTAAAAAAAAAGGAAAACAACCACGGCCTGGTAAAGCAAGGTACAACATATATCATCTTTTTACTGAAATAAGCTCAATTTTTTTTCTCTTTTGTTTTAAGTAAGATTTTTGATATCTAAGGTTTTTCAAAATTTTCATATATAGGCTACCTGACACCTCCAAAGCAACCAAGGCTAGAATGGAAAAGCACAGGAAACATAGATTGGGCTAGGGTGGCTATAGAAAACTAAGAGCAAGAATCGTAAGTATTAAATGATTAATTGTTGGGAATATTTATTTAACGGTACTGAACAGATATTTGATTTTGATACTGGAAATTTTAAAATGTGTTATCATGCATTGCAGGGAAATACGTTCCAAGCTACTCCCACCGAGGAAGACCTAAAGCTTGGTTTCAAGTTTGGTTTTAAAAGTGTGGTCAAATATCAGAAAAGCTTGGGGCAGATTTCAATCTCCCCAATGACGCAAATGCAGGTATATCACCAATTGTAGTATACTATTAAAGTCTATTCAGTTCTGATTATATCACCCATAACTAAAAATTTATGTTTTTTTTTAAGCAACAATGCAACCAAAGCAGTGAATCTAGCGGTATTCAACAAGTACCAGTTGATGTTGGGGTGCACATCTCCCATGATAGTGTGGAGCATTGTGTCCATTCTAGTATGTATGCTTTGGAAATATAAATATCTACTGTGATTAGATATATATTTTTCCCGATGTATACTTATAAATTTTCTTCTTTCAAAGGAAGACCATGCATCTCAGGAGCCTAAACTACAAGAAGAAGCAACTAGACCTCCAATCAACATGTGAAAATCCTCACAGCAGATCTAAGATATTATGTATACCTCACAAGAGAATAATTATGATTAATCAAGAAAATAGAAGAAGAGTGGTCAATACAGTATAATGAGCAATAGAATAATATGGTAGAGTAGAACTTGGATAGAAGCAATAATACTTCACACACACTAATTCATTAATCACAAATGGACAAATAAATAATACAATGCATGAGGAATTTGAATGCCTAAGGTGGCAATTCGAATTAGCCTTCATGGACTGATCAAAAGATCACTGGAGTTTCATCGGAGCACAACTGGAAGTCTTCATCATCATCAGTGGAGTCATCAATGCTCAAGTATCTGTTAGCCATCATTCAAACTGAGTTTGGTAGATGTAACTGAATGTAACTGAGTGTAAATGACTATAATGACTGTAACTAAGTGTAACTAAGTTTAACTGAGTGTAACTGAGTGTAACTAAGTGTAACTGAGTGCAACCGAGTATAAATTGAAGACAAATGGACGGGTAGGTGAAGAAGGGTGAGTTGCTTCCTAAAATCAAGGAAGAAGGGTGCATTAAGCATCTGGAGGGCTAAAAATGATTAGTGAGAAGCTCTCGGGGGTCGACCAACTGAGGACTAGGTGCATGCAAACCCTAAAAGTGCATGCATGAATGAAAATGTAAATGATCAAAATACTGGTGGGACTAGGATGGAGTATAGTAATATCCTAACACCCCCCCTTAATCCATCCCGGGCCCTGGTAACTGAGACCAAAGGTCACCCAATACAATGAATAATAACAGTCAATAAACCAAGGAAGTGGGAAAATTTCATGGGAAACATACCCCCTCCTCAAAAAACGGACTATAAGGAACACACAAAAAATAAATGCTCCAAACTCAAGCAAGTGTGATGCTTGGTCATATGTCTTGAGGTATCTTCTTCTTGGGAAGAAGTGGATCATGCTAAAAAAACATGTGCTTGTACTTGCTCTTCAAATCGAATGTGATGAGTACAAATCCAAAAGTATGAGGATGATCCTTGAACCTGTGATTCGAATCAGCTGAGGTAGGATCAAAATCATGAATATGCATATAGTCTTTTGTCTTCTCCTTCAAACCATCATGGGTGAGATTATGATAAAAAGAAGCATCAAATAATAATTGCTTGAAATCCAAATCAGATTTAAGACTTGAAGAATAGTTTCTTGAGATCTCCTTTGAACTAGCAGGGGTGAGATCCAAACTATCATATGCATGAGAAATTATCCCAAGCGAATGGCAATGGTTTCCTGAGATCTCCTTTGAACCATAAGAGGTGAGATCAAAACCAATGGATGCATGAGAAATTATCTCAAGTGGGTGGCAATGGCCATATTCTTCAATAATCTTCTGAAAGCATGGAATAATGATCATATAGTAGTAAATAAGAGGTGATTTCTTGAGGAGAGCAAATGCATTTCCTTTAATAGTTGATTTTACCTCCGAAATAATCATGTGATCATGATGCAAACCATTAGACTTTGGTGCAAGAGAGGATTTAGGACCTTCTGCAATATCAAGAGTGCGAACTGGCACAGAAAGAGATGAAAGTTGGAGCATGAGTGGAGAATCTGCAAGTTCTTTGTCAACAACTTCAATATGAGATGATACTGGTTCATGATCTGAGAGATCATCAAAGGGAGCGAATGCGTCACTTTGCTTGCTTTTGAATGGGTTTGGACCAATCCCTTCATTATGTTTGCCAAATATTACATCCAGGTGAGCCCATAGCTCTTTTGGTGATGAAAAATCAGGGAGGTTATATAACATCCATTCATGCATAGAATCCATCATTGATCCAAAGGCTCTGTCACCTTTATTTAACCAATCAATCTTCTCTTCAGAAGTTTCGAACTCTCTTTCAAAACAACAGTCAAAGAGATCATGGCTCTTCAAGTATGCTATCATTTTCAGTTTCCATTCATCATAGTTGAGTGGAGAAAGAGGAGGGATTTCTTCTGAATTCATTGAAGTTATAAAAGACCTGCAAAAATAATAGAGAATATCTGCAACTGCTACAGCTGCAAAAATGCAGAAACTGTTTCAACTGCTGCACTCGAAATCTTGGTAATAACCTGCAAAAAAATCTCAAGAATGGAGATAAACAATACTCTCAACATGCTTTGATACCATGTGAAAATACTCACAATAGATCTAACAGATGAGGTATACCTCACAAGAGAATAATTATGATTAAGAAAGAAAATTGAAGAAGAGTGGTCAATACAATATAATGAGCAACAAAATAATATGGTATAGTAGAACTCGGATAGAAGCAATAATACTTCACACACACTAATTCATTAATCACAAATGGACAAATAAATTGTTGATGTATATGTAACTTTGGAATGTATTTCATCTATGTATTATATATATATTTATTGTACCCTTAATAGAGATGTGTTATTCCTCTATAAGGAAGCGTTGTCATGTGGATTGACAAGTGTCGCAAGTGTGTGTACTTGTCGATGGGTTATTAGACCACCATGTGTGGGGTCGGCCCTGAAATATATATTATATTGTGGATGTATCTAGATAGACAAGTCGGCCCCATAGTGTAACTAGGAAAATAGGTTAAGTATAAATAGAGATCAGGAGATCTCTATTTGGATCATCTGGAAAGTCATATCTCTCTCACTCAGAAAGTGGCGCACTAGTGAGGAGGAGGATCATCTGCTACTAGGAGACTATCTTAGTGTAGTTTGGTTCTACTTTGGTTGAGCCATTTCTCTTTCTATCTCTGAGGAAGTTGTGGGGTTTTTCACCTTAGGGTTTTCCCCATGGAAACTCTGTGTCTCTTGTCTCTCATGCTTTTGATTCTTATGATGCTTGTCATGCTTACTGTGATTGTCATGCATTGATATACTATATATGTTATTCTCTCAATGAAGATCCTAGAGTATTGTGAATTAATGCTCAAAATTTAACATAAATAATACAATGCATGAGGAATTCGAATTCCTAAGGTGGCAATTCGAATTAAGCTTCATGGACTGATCAAAATATCACTGGAGTTTCATCGGAGCACAACTAGTGTCATCAGAGCACAACTGGAAGTCTTCATCATCATTAGTGGAGTCATCAATGCTCAAGAAACTGTCAACCATCAGTCAAATTGAGTCTGGTAGGTGTAACTGACTGTAACTAAGTGCAACTGAGTGTAACTGAGTGTAACTGACTGTAACTAAGTGTAACTGAGTGTAACTAAATGTAATTGAGTGTAACTGAGTATAAACTGAAGACAACTAGACTGGTAGGTGAAGAAGGGCGAGTTGCTTCCTAAAATCAAGGAAGAAGGCCGCATTAAGCAACTGGAAGGATAAAACTGATCAGTGAGAAGCTCTCAGGGGCTCACTAACTGAGGGCTAGGTGCTAGACTAATGACTATAATGCATGCAAACCCTAAAAGTGCATGCATGACTGAAAATGTAAATGATCAAAATACTGGTGAGACTAGGATGGAGTATAGAAATATCCTAACATAACACCCCAGCTATCACATCTACACATACAGGTGAAGAGAAATATTGTAATTTTAATCAAAATAATGAAATATTTATTTCAATAATATTTCAACATCATATATATATGCTCATTTCCATTGTTGCAGTTCACACCCCTTCAGAACTGCTTCCATGCCCTGCTCAGTGACGTACAATAAGTGGCATACATGAGGGCATGGAAACACAAACAATAATAGGAGATATTGCAGTAAATACTGCGCCAATTGATGATTGTGATATTGTACTCGCAAGTTTTTTCAATGCAAAAAAGTAGAAATCAACGAAAAAGTAGATGCAACATAAATTGATGAATTGTATTTTGATGTATATCAATGTTGTTAGTATGAAACATGGATTCTCTTGATATTAGCTATTAGTAACATAATCGGGTTCTTAAAATATAATCATTTTTTCCATTTATATGAAAGGTAACATAGATAACTTTTATTTGGTATAGTTACGAGGTACTTATCTTTTATGTGACGCTCTTAGGAATTTCCCCATTTATATCTTTTATTTTCTTAGAATCTGAATTAATTTAAATGTCATCACAAGTCATTGTATGCTTGTTTATAATTATTTTGTATTTTAATATTCAAATTTTGTGTTTTCTCACACATCATCACTCATGTATGTGCTGCATGTAGATATATTAGTCTGAAACATTGATTCTCTTTATATTAGATATATTAGATATGTTCATCATGACTTCGATCATCATCACTCTTTATAATTTGATTACTACCCAATATTACATCTTGAGGACCAACTTTAGCATAGGGACAACAAAGAAGTGTTGAAGTTGATAGAGATCAAATTTATGTTATAAAATCTTTTACTATTGCTTTAGCACTAGTCAGAAATTTGGCTTTTGTAGACCATATTCCTAAATTGAAAGGTAACACAGGTGGCTTTTATTTTCTATAGTACAAGTTACTATATCTGTACCCACACTACACATCTGATTTTTGGTTTAATGTTAACGTGGAGATCTTCAACTATACCTCTCTTATTGTTATATGGTCAACATGTTTATTTTATTACCTGTTACTGAAAGAGATGAAAATTATGTTATAAAATGTTTCACTGTTGCTTTAGCACTATTCAAAAACATTACCGTTTTATCATGCAGTTGTAGAATTGTTATGTTACTGTACCTTTCTTTCATATGTGTGCTTAATTTTTGTAGTATGTGGAATGTGTTAACCTGTTTGAGGTCTGTACTTAACTTTTTCTATCTCTCAAGGTACTTTCATGTTCCCTTGGTGACTTGTCCCTTAAAAGGATAAGATCTGAACTAAAATGTTGTCTGAGTACAAGGAAGCCTAATCAATTTTTATTTGGTTTTTTCATTGCTTATTTATTTTTGTTGCATATGTTATAATTTGATTACTTCCCATTACATCTCGAGGACCAACTTCAGCACAGGGACCACAGAGGAGTGCTAAAGTTGATAGAGACCAAAATTATGTTATAAAATCTTTTACTATTGATTTAGCACTAGTCAGGAATTTGGATGGTAATTGTGATGAAATTTTTCTTTTGTAGACCATATTCCTAAATTGAAAGGTAACACAGGTGGCTTTTATTTTCTATAGTACAATGTACTTATCTGTTATGTGATGCTATCAGGATTGCATAGAGAGAAATGAGGGATATTTTTATTTGGCATCCCACCACCCTTCCTTATATTGTAATGATGAACTTTTAGGTTATATGGAACGTTTGTACATTTGAGAGAGATATGACTATTTATACCTTCCCCACCTTGATTGAGCTATGATTGGTATTGTGGTACGTTATCTTTCACTTGTATTTAATGGGGTCATTTACCCTCCTTGAGTAACTTTTTTAAAACCACCTTGTTGAATTTTTGGTCTTATAAAGTACTATGGTTGTTTGGCCACATTTGGAGCATACCCTTGGTTCTAAGGGTCATGGGTCTTGTACTACCCACACCTATGTTATGACCATTGTTTATATTCATACCCACACTTAAGATCTGATTTTTGGTTTAATGTTGACGTGGAGATCTTCAACTATACCTCTCTTATTGTTATATGATCAATAAGTTTATTTTATTACCTGATAATGATTGAGTTATTAAATACTTGTTGTACCTTCCCCACCTTGATTGAGTTATTATTGGACTTGTGGTACCTTGTCATTGAATTGTGGTTAATGTGGTCATTTACCCTCCATTTTTTTTATACCACCTTGTTGATTTCTTGGTCTTATAGAGTACTTGACTTTGATCACCTGTGATCAGTTGTGGTGTGCTGATAATCACTTCTCTTGTGCTGAGACTTGGTTGAAGTTTATCATTTTTGTGACATTATTTATGTTGAGCTATGTACTATTCTTGACTATCATTGACCTAATCAACTCCATTCATTTATCTCTCTCTGGTTTGTACACACCCTCTTGTAGGGTCAGCTGGTTCCTAGAGAAGACTAGCCTCTCCGAGGCACAATTAGTCTTTTATGAAAGTAACACTTCTGAGTATTTTTACAAGAATGGTTTCACACCCAGGTTTGTATCTTCAACTATATTTCTCTTTTTGCTATATGATATATATGTTTATTTTATTACATGTTATTGAATATTATTTTATCGTTTTAGTTTGCTTGTCAGTGTAACTCATTATAATATGTTGATATGGCAGTTATGAATATACCAAAGAGCCTGTGTTAAGAACTTACTAGTTGTACATTTGGATTTCTTGGTTACAAGAGGTAAGTATGCATGTGAAACTTAGTGATTATGCCACATATCCAATTCTAGGAGTGGGATCTATCTCACTCCAAATAACATCAGGTGATATCGTTGAGCATATTGGTGTTTTGTATGTACCTAGATTAACTAAAAGCCTATAAGTTTTAGTTTCAGTGTTGATAGATCTCAAATATATGGATGTGTTTCATGATCAACACGTCCTTATCCAAAATAGACGCTTGGATCTGTTAACCCCCAATTGTGCCTAACCTACTAGAGGGTTAAGATCCAACAAGATTCCATTAGGTTGGTCACATGGTTCGTTGATGCAGGCATCCACATTGATTCCATTAGGTTGGTAACGTTATTTCACTCTACCATGCTTGCTTCTTAAGTTGAATCTCAATATGTCCAAACTCCTGGTTGTAATCAACCCAGCAAGTATAGTAGCATACTCAAAATTGGATTACAAGCCTAGTGAAACATTAGTCCTGGAGGAGTGTCCTCATTTGGGATAAGCTACAAACTTATTATTTCTTTTATGTATGATTCCCGGATGGTTACTTTTAAAATGGTAAAGAGGAACTTGGGATGGCTATGCGAAATCTAGCCAATTACACTACGAGGTTGCTTGGAGTAGGTCTCCTCATAAGCTTGCTGCAATGGCTTGTAACTATTGCTGCCATGTCTGAATTCTAAGATCCAGTTGTATAGGTGTCTCTTTTTTCAAATCCACCCAGTACTTGTATTTGATTGAGGGGTATACTTTCACTAGACCTAACTTGTGAAGACACTTTGTTTCCATACAATGTCAAAGTTGTTGGGACTTTTATCAGGTCTAGTTCTAGCAAAATGAAATGATTAATTTTTCTAGGTGACATTAACATGGAAACATGTCTAGTGTCTGAGAACTGAAGAAACTTTGATTTAACCATTGGACCCAACCTTCTTGTTGTAACTCTTCTTATGGTCTTAGATTTTTGTCTGTTCAGTATAGTGTACATCAATGTGCCAATTAAAATATTCATGATAGGATATTGATATGGGATATCTTTACATCTAATAGGTAGACTTAGATCATCTTTGCTTATTTGGAAAATGATAATGTATTTTTTTTCCAATTCTTAAGAGCTTGGTTTCAAATTTGCATATAGGGATGAGAGTTGTCCATATTATCAGTCTAAACAACTTGGGTATCATTTGAGGTATCAGGTGATTAACCATATATCCCTTGTTTGTTAGTTTCCTGATCTTATTATTCATGTGTAAACACGGGTATCGATTAGCATATCACAGTGTTTGAGATGTTGATTTCCTTAAGTTGTAAGAATCTGAGAAAGAAAATAAAGATGATGGGTCAGCTTAAGTAATTAAGTATTGATTTCATGGGATAGAGTCTTCTTTTTTCAATTGTTTTATTTCTTCTTATTGTGTCCAATAAAGTAGGTGGAACTAGTGGCTCATGTATTCTATCCATTGCAGTTAGCATTATCCTTAGAGTGAGAGTGATTACTCAAGATCCGGTGCAGTATATTCCTTTTCCACAAAAGCATAGATTAAATGTCTAGCATAAGTTAGATGTTAGTACCTGTATTAATGTTTGACTAGACAAATTGTTTTATATGATACAATGTGAAATATATTTAGGTTTAACCATAGCATGAATCACAATCATTCATTGGTGATTGTGGATCGTATGGGATCCCTAGTTCTCCACTCTTCATATTGATGTTGCACTATGCATCACAATCCAAATAAGAGATGATTTGAATCTAATTCTTTGATGGTTACATTATGCCTAGGAGTTCCCAAAACTCATTTTCACTACTGTAAGGTGATAGGAAAATCCCTAACCATGCTCAGAATTGCCCATATTTGTTAGGAATTAGCCCATAATTAGTCCAGACTCAGAAGAGATGAGGTTTTGATGAACACGAGGTCAGAAATAGTCTCAATATATACCCGACATGTTCAGGTTTGACCATAAAGAATGGCTAAAATCTGTCGAAACGTACAGGATAAAATCCTTGTAGAAATCTAGTGGGGAGATCAAAGGGGCATTAGTTAAGGCTGTTTCAAGGGTTGTAAAGGCTACTTGTGCTTGCTCATCCCAGGAAAATGGGATACAGGTACAGAGTAAGGAGAGGAAGCCATGGACCGTCATGGCGTATTCAAGAACAAAGCGATGGATAAAGTTGGCTCTCCCTTGTAGACTTTGTAACTGATGTATGGTGTGAGGGGGAGGTAGGTCCAATATGGCTTGGAATTTTAAGGTGTCGATAGTTATCCCTTTCTGGGACATGATAAATCCTAACAACTGTCCTACAGGAATGAAAAAGACACACTTGAGAGGGTTCAAGCGGATTCTATATTTGTGGCAACAGAGGAAGACTTGCCGGAGGTCATTTAAGTGGTTAGATTGTTCTTTGGAGCAAGCGGTAAGGTCATCTAGGTAAACCAGGATGATATGAGTTAGGTCGTGGAAGCAGTATGTCATAGCTCGTTGGAAAGTGGCACCCACATTCTTTAGACCAAATGGCATGACCCGATAGGAAAAGGTGCCCCATGGGGTAGTGAATGCATTTTTCTATTTGTCTTCTTTCCGAATGTGTATTTGGTTATATACAGAAAAACCATCCATAAAGGAGAGGACTTCATGTCTGCCACAACCGTCAACAAGCTAGTCAATGAAAGGTGTGGGAAAGTTGTCTCTGAGACATGCTTGATTGAGATCTCGAAAATCTGTGCAAACACATAGAGTGCCCTGTTTTTTATTGACAGGTACAGGGTTGGACACCGAGGTGGTGTAAGCGATGGGATAGATGAATCCAGCTTTTTGGAGCTTCTCAATTTCAATTTTAACTAGAGGGAGTTTGGAGGGGTGAATTGGTCTCTGCTTCTGGCAGACAGGTGGGACCTCAGGCCATGTGTTGATGTGGTGTTCAATGATAGTAGGATCTAGGTCGAGCATCTCGGTATAAGACCAGGAAAAGACATCACGGAACGCCTGAAAACATTTTTTGGCTTCCCCGATTTCGTATTCCGTACAAGTGGCATGTAAGGTGATAATCTCAGGTTGGCCACTTGGGCGAGCAATGTCTACTTGTCTAATGGGAGAAATATTTGCCATGTTTCCTTCCTCGAAGGCATCGGGGGCGGGAATAGGATTCTTGAACCAATTGACCTTCTCAGGGAGAAAGTCTTTTGTTTCAATTGCCAATTGGTTGGCTGTGATAGGGGTGGACTCGTCGAGGTTGAAATATGATCGATGGTGCATGTCGTCCCATGGGTAGTCTGGTTTCGTAAGGTCTTTGAGGATTTCCTCGTCGCTGCGGAAGTGCTGAGTGATTAAGTCATATGAGGGAAGGGTAGATGTTGAAGGAGAGTCATCCCTATCGACTGTAGAGATCATGTATATGGCATTGACTTCTTCTGAGGGGGAAGATGTTAGAGGGTAAATTTCTTCAGTGGTAGGAGGGGATGTCTCCAAGTCAACATTATTCAACTTGTAGAGGGCTGCTCTGTAATCCAGGAGGTCAGGGCAGTGGTGCGAGTAGTGACTGTATATGCCACAGATAGCACAAGCGTGGTTAGTACGTAGCGCCTTGTTGTGCTGATGGGATGGGGGGTTTAGTATGAATGCGGGGATGTTGGGGTCATCGTCGAAGGTCTACATGTGTTTTTAGATATTGGGTAACTAAGGACAGTTGTGGGTAGCATTGCCGATATCATCACACAAGGAGCACATAGGGGGTACTCGCGAGGGTGGATGGTTTACCAATCGTTTTCTTGCTGGTGGGGTGGTAGAGTTTTGTAGGCCTCTACCCCCAGTGTTTTTTGGTGGTGGTGGGGGGGGGGTTTGTGGCAGATGTGGATGTTGTGCTAGAAGGGGTATAGTTGGTCATGTTCACAATGCCTAGTGGTGGGTGGTTGGAAGTGTTAATAGGTTGAACTGGTTGAAGAATGACTTGTGGTGTTGGTGTAGGAGTAGGGGCAGGTAAATACCACACAGCTAGACCTAGGGTTAATCCAGGGAGGTTCAAAGTGGCCATCACCAGTGTACTTATCACTCCAGATGGGAGAAATAAAAATAGGATCGTGTGAGTGGGTGTTGCCCCGATATAGCTTGGTACCGATGGTGGTTGTGGTACTAAAGGCGATTTCTAGATGGGTGCTGTGTGGGTGGAGGAAATTATGCACAGATCCGATATCTCAGTTATCTTGACAGGGGGAGGAATGGATTGGAACATGGAGGTCATGGGTGATTCCAAGTATAACCCTGGTCTGACTGTGGAGACTAACGATGTAGGAGCATTGTGCATGGGTTGTTCAATCATGGGGAGAACATTCTCGGGAGCAACAAGTGCATTGGGATCATAATATGTTATTTGGTCAATTTTGACCAAAAGTCCCTCATGGGGGAACATCATGATGCAGAAGACAAGTGAAGTGACGACCTTCATAGCATACATGTAACTATGACCAAGTAAGAGGTTGTAATCAAGCTATGCATTGATAACCAGTATATCGATTAGGACTATTTTTCTCGCTAGTTGAAAGGAAACATTTGTCAAAAGGCCTTGAGGTTGGTCTATGCAGCCATCATAAGCTCTTAATGCAGTTGTTGATGGTTGCAAAGTGGGAGATCCAAGCTTCTGCCAAGCAAACGTCGACATAACGCAAGTGGAGGTGCCTTCATCGATATATGGATGACAAGGTTCCAAACTGATATAGAAACCTGGAAGGCTAGTATTGAAGGAAAATGTTGTTCGGCTTGGTCTAAGTCGAATTCCATCAATCTTGAGTCATTAGGGTCTATAGCACCGATGGCGGATAACAACAATTTTCTTTGTGCAGGACAGTTCTTTAGGACTTCTAAGGAAGACATAGCAGCGGGGGATTGTGCTAGATCCTGTACAATATTATAATTTACTGCGTCCTTAACATTAGGATTGTTGTTGATCCGTCATAGTGGGAAACGAGGGGCTTTAGGGGCCCCATAAACGTGTGGTGGGGGTATGCATAAGGGCTAGTCTTTGGGGGCAGCAGTATCAACGGGGGGGATTTCAGGGTTAGGTCCGTATTGATTTCGACGCATTTAAAGATTGACATCGATTGATGACATCATGAGGAGATGGTGGGTACCCGAATCCATCGATGGTAGCATATGTGATTTACTGAGGTGGTTGTGTGGTTCCTTGAGGAGGAGGTAGTGGTTGTGCGTTTACTACTCCTTGCATGGGCAAGGGATTTTGCAGCACCATGGGAGGTGGCTGGGGGTTGGGTTGTCTAGGAGGAGCAACTTCTCCTTAGCATTAGGCGTCGTCCATCCAAATTTGACGGGCACGATCTAAATGCGGACATTTGTGCATACAGTGGACATATACCCCACATATGGAACAAGGGTGATTCGTTCGTAGGTTGGGATTCTTTCCCTAACGAGGTGGTCTATCAGGGTTTTGGTCAGGTGGGGAGGCGTTGTTGTTATTAGGGGTTTTTGGTTGTTGACCGCCTTGGTCCTGAGGTTGGTTATTCCTCGGGTTCCATCCTCTACCCCTGTTCTGTTGGCCTTGCTGGTTGCATTGAGCAAGCTGATTTTTCTATGGGTGTTGTTGGGAGTAATCTTTCCCTTGGGGATTGGGAGGATTCTGTGGTTGAGCAGGTGGTGAAGGTGCCAGCAGTGGGTAGTAACTGGGATGTGCTTGAGGTTGGGCCGGATCTGGTGGGGTCGGTTGTGGATGATAAACTGGAGGAATGGGTGGTTGCACAATTGGGGCTTGCAAGGGGTAGTAAGCCTGCTAGACTTGGGGGTGTGAATGGGTGGGCGGAGTTGGGTGGTAATAAAATGTGGATTGTCCTGCAGGAGGAGTATAAGGGGAATGTGCATGGCCATAACAATATTGTGGGCATGATGGTCCATGAGTATGAGGAGGCCGAGTGGCCAGGGCGTATGATGTAGTTTCTCCAAAATGGGATGTGGCGCTCGAAAGAATAGGGCCATAAGGAGTGGGCATAGCCGTGTATGATTGGGTGTGTGACGATACATGTCCGGTGATACCATTGGCGGCATGCGATGCTCCTGGGGGGTCACTCCGGGATGAGTTGGGGTGAGGGGCATCCGGTAAGATAGAGTATAGGTAGACCGATCGGGGGTAGATAAGATCAAATTGTTGGGCTTTGAGGATGGCTTCTTCCTCATACTGAGGTCGCTCGAAGGCAACATCCTTTGTTATGGTTGGTATGAGAGACTTTAGGAACCAATCTAAGAAGGTACAAATGTCCAACTTGATTTTACATAAAGTGCGTTGTTTATGCCACTCGTGGATGTCGTCAGTGATGTGGGTGGTCGTATTCTTCCTACAAGATAGGAGGATCTCTACACCGGCATCGTAACGCACAGGTAGCTAGAAGAATTGCAGGAAATTGGAAGCAAGGGATGTGAATGTAGGGTGGGTCCCATGAGGTTGGTCAATATACCACTTAGCTGCAGCTCCAGTAAGGGTTCTCTGTAGTAGTCAAACGTGAATAGAGTCGTCCACGATGGAGTTAGAGGAACACCATAAGTGGAAAGACATAATATGATTTTGGGGGTCTTCTCCTCCCTTTCTCTTGAATTTGGGTATGTCTGAGGGGCATTTGGTCGGCATAGGAGGCCATGTAGGATCATGTTGTATCGGATGATTTGTCAACTTAGCCAAGTTGGGGAGGTTCAGACTGGCCATGAATGGAAAACTAGCGGGAAGGTGCATTGGGGGTGGTGGGCGAAGTGTGTTCGTCGTGGCGGTGATAGTATGGCCACTGCCCCCTATGTATGGGGCAATGGTGTGGCCCATAGGGGACATAGTGGAGGTGCTGCCCCTAATGTGTGGGGAAACAGTGTGGGCCATAGACGCCATGGTGGGGCCGTTGCCCCTAATGTGTGGGGAAACAGTATGGGCTAGGGCATCCATGGTGGGGCTGCTGCCCCCAATGTGTGGGGCAATAGTGTGGGTCATAGTGGTGATGGTGGGGCCACTGCCACCAATGTGTGGGGCAATAGTGTGGGTCATAGTGGTGATGGTGGGGCCACTGCCACCAATGTGTGGGGCAACGATGTGGGTCATAGCGACGATGGTGGGGCCACTGCCCCTGAGTATGCTAGTAGTTACCAGTGGATTTGTATTGGTGACCAATCCACTCCCTACAGGAGTGGATGAGGTGGCAGGGATGTTAGGTGTAGACGACATGACAAGGATAGACGTTGTTGTGGTTTTCGAGTGGTTGTTGCATCCTGCACTGCCCATCTTGCCAAAAACGTGGTTGAACGTCATGCCAGACAAGGGGCTAGATGGAGCATTGTATGTGTTGTATTCTAGTTCTAAATCGTATGTGGTATAAGGAGTGTCTGGGTCAGGCAATGAGGCTCTACATCGATGGCAAGGGGAGCCAAGTAAACCGTGCTGCGGGGGTTGGCCCCGTTGGGGCTAGGAATATCTTTGGGACTCAATGATGACGATGAGGGTATTCTTAGTGAGGTGTGGTAAGTGAAAAGATCAAAAATCCTAGTGCAACCATGTGTGCACAAGGAGTGCGTAAAAAGGGCGGCACTCAGGCCAACAACAATGCTCAAAACGAGCATTGCAATAGCTGTGCTGCAATCACACAGAGTGATAAAAAATTGTCAGAATACCAGTAGACAAAGGCTCCTAAAAATAAAAAAAAGGTGTACTCACTAGACTCCAGGGAGGTAAGGGAGCATGCAAACACCTAACTAAAAGGTATGCTGATTCGAACTAGATGTATCCTCTATAGGGTGATGAAATCCCAGTCAGACAATACGAAAAGTGGAACCAAAGGCCAATGATATCCCCCTACAAAAAGGGACACTGGATAGACAATCCTAGAAGGAAGGAAACTAAGATACCATGTTCATGACACGTCCAAAAAGGTGAATCTGCGGCTCCAATCCTATCACCGTGTGGGCCTAAAAGGAATAACCACACGCGCACCAACGAGTAGGTAGCCTTTGGTGACTGAATGGATTGCAGTATTCCCCGAGTGGGGTTAAAAGTTGGTTGAGTTAAGTAGTTTTTTAGGGCTCACTTGAGTTAGGTGTCAGAGTGTGTGCAATGATAATATTGGCAGTTAACTAGCAAATAAAAAGATGGCTTTTAAATGCTAGAAAAATGGAAAGAATGCCAGAAATGAATGCTGATTCAAAAACAATATATATATATATTTTTAAAGAACTAAAATTAAGACAAAAATGGAAATCAGAACGCAGATAAGGGCCCGCTCAATGCGGTGTGTAGCGTGACTTTTGCGCTGAAGGCTGTGGTGTGCAACGTAAGTTCTAGGAAGTTGGGCGTGGTGCAGCACGGGTATCGGCGAGAAACTCACGGTTTGCAACGCAAGTTAGGGGAAGGTCGGCGCGGGTTTCAGCATGAACAATGTGGTTTACAGTGCAAGTTTCAGCTCGGATAATGTGGTGTGTAGCACACGTTTTGGCTTGGAGAATGCGGTGTGTAGCACAAAAATCGTGGATGTTTTTGCGGTGCAGGCAAGGTGGTCCTAACGCGCAGGTTGCTAGGAAATCTTCATTTTGCAGCGTAGTTCACGGGGGTGTTGCTGCGGTGGAAGTCGCACTGGTGGCGAGTATGGCTTGCAGCGAGGACTGCATAGATGTCGGGGTAGTGAGCGGGGCCTCTCTTATGTGGGGACGAGGCCACGAGAAGAGTGGTATGGACCGTGGAATGGTTTGTGAGCAAGAGACTGGATTTTATGCAGTGTCGTCTGCTTGAAAATGGAAAACAACGACGGTTGGGACTGCGAACAAGTAAGGTTAACTCGCATTTTGAGTCATAGCAAAAGGCTAAGAAGCCGATGTGCAGACCGCGTGAAGGTGGAGAACAGTTGCGGTTTGAACTGCGAACAGATAAGGGAAACTCGCGTTTTGATTCGCAGCAAAAGGCTAAGAAGCCGATGTGCACACCGCGCGAAGGTGGAGAACAGCCGCGGTTTGAACCGTAACTATCAGTTAAAAAGATGCAGTTTTTTGTACAAATGCAAACTGGTTACAACCGTACAATAAAACACACAAAACTGATAAACTAAACAAGAAAATAGAAAATAGAACTGCAAACAAAAATATCAATAAAAAATAAACTTGTCAAAGAGGGGTTCAGACAAATGAGCACCTGCTAAGGATTATGGAATCCTTAGCAGCAGTGTGAAAGTAACTAACAATAAAATAAGTACAAATGATTGAAGCAAATGACATTAAACACCAAACCTGAGCTCAAACATGTGGATGAAATAAAATATAACTTAGAACAACAAACGATACACTTGCAAAAACTATAGAATAAAGAATCTTTTTTTGTTTATGTTATGGGCAAGCAAAGGGCTTGTAAAAAATACATTTTTCTCGAAGATGAGGCCGGTGGAGTTCTGGCGATGTGCTCCGGAGCTCCTTGGTTTGATACTCTTCTCTCCAATGCTTTGATGGTGGCTACAAATTTTATCTCAAGGAATTCCAAAAGGCACAAAGATGGATGGCTTAAGGCTTTGGAAGAAATTCAGCAGCATGAGGGTAGAGTGATTGAGGGATATGGAAATGAGGGGCCTCCACCCTTTTTTATAAATTTTGATTAGGTTTTTAGGGTTTTTTCCCTATTTTATCTTTTTTTATTATTTTATTTTGAGTTTTATTCCCTATTATTTTGATTTTGATCCTCTTTTGGGGTTTTGGTATGTTTTTTAGGGAATCTTGGGTATTTTTGGGTTTTAGAGGCTAGGTTGGTAGGAAATTTTTCAACAGTGGTCTATGTCCAAAGGGATGAGCTGGTGAGCACTTTTTGGTTGTAATAGGTATAAATAGGCTTTGTGGGCAATTCAAAGGATTAGGTTGATGGAATTCCGAAAGACTTGGCATTGATTTGAAGGAATCCATTGCTAGGTATAAATAGGATTTCTGGGCAATTAAAAAATATTAGGTTGATGGAAATTCGAAAGACTTGGATTTGGTTTGACAATCAATGATCTTTGTCATTAATATTCTCATAAATGACAATCCTATTCATCATGAGACTATGAACATGGACTTCATTGCTTCTTTGTATGCATGTTGTTTTCGAATTTTCTAAATTAACATATTAGGAGCCCATTATAGTCTCATGTTATGGTTTTCCTTCACTATTTATAGTTGCACACTATTTATTGGTTGTTAGTACATGGTTATGATGGTGCATCTACTATTAGGGCTCCCACTTACTCTTATACAAATTGAAAATCCACTTGGACTAATTATGGCACATCCTACTATGGCCTAGTTATATAATCTTCTCCATGTTCTTAAACCCTCTTTCTTCATATTCCTTGACCCCATTACCCTTTGGATCAACTTTGGTTTTGGTCCACCATCCCATTTACTTCTAAGTTTCATTTTATACCTTTCCCTAGGGACACCCCCCTTGTGATGGACGAGCCAGCCTAAAGTTAGAGGAAGAGTTGCTGTGGTGATAGTGGGAAACATCCTTCCCTAGTTCCCCTCAGGTTGGACTCATGTCTCAGGGATTTCTCACTTGAGTGCAACCTTGGGCAGTAACACTATCTATTGACATCCATGAGCTTTATTAAGGGTGTTAGAAATTAGAAACCATGCCCCTCAAAGTAAACAAAAGATACCCGTGATTGTAAAATCTATAAAATGACATTAGAATTGTTGTAGTTTATCAAACTGAAGCAATATGAAATTTTGATTCAAACTGCTTCAGATTTCTTTTGATGTACTAAGTGCATCTTTGTCCTTTATGGTTCGTAGCATGGCTACCATGCAACATCATTCAAATTTCATATTACAAATGCAAATAGCAACCTGTGTGTAATCCAGGGAACCATAAAGCAATTTGAGAGAATTCTTCTCATGATGGTTGTTTCCAGTGCATGTGAGTGGAAGCTATAAAAGGAGATAATGAATATATCCACCAACTGAGATATGGAGCCATTGTAGGCATCATATTAACTGCACATATAACAACATAGTCAATTTTGAAAGATATCTAGGATTAAAGATCTACCCTTATTTATCATTTTTATGGTAGTCCCAAATGTCAAAGTTTTGAGAACTATGACAGAAAATCATGTTCGTTAGGTGATTATTGACAGAAAAAATCTGGTAGCTAATGAGATGTATGCACAAATATTTATACAAATGCACCAAGACAAGGTTACATAAATCATTGACCTTCCATAATGGTCTTGGAAGATTTTCGACATTCCTGGAATTTGGTGTGAAATGTCTGGAATTAGGTGAATGTGGTGTTGAACATGGACTTCATTTCTTCTTTGTATGCATTGTGTTTTCGCATTTTCAAAATTGACTTATTGCACATTTGATTTTCAGCTATCATTGTAGTCATGGTTTGGTTGTTTCCAACACTTATATCCCTTGTTGATTTCACTTAAGTTAACGCTTAAATTTTCAAGGATTTTAACATTAGTCTTAAAGACAAAAAGACAAATTTACTGCTGATGGATTTGTTCTAATGCATGATTTTCTATGGTTTTTTCTCTATAGAGCACATGACCATGGTGGGATCATTTCTGGTGGTATATTATTAGTTTATAGTATTTAGACTATGTTCATTGTCTTCTTTTTTGGCATCATCATCTCTTATTTGAATGTTTGCATCAAGCACATGTGGTGTATAACGGTTGTTTGAGGGTCTTACATAACATTCCCCACACATTTGATTGCAACTAACACATTGCTCCAGAATGTTGTTATTTAATTATTTATACTAATGGTGTCAATGAGCTCTGTTAAGTCATGAATTTGTTTCCTTTAATTTTATATTTTGATTGTGATTTTATCTTTAGTTTGCTCATATGCTTAAATTTTCTCATTTGCTCACTTTAAGAATTTTTGGTTTTAATTGAAATTTGGATTTTTTGATTAGATTTGTTTTATTAAGTTTGTTTTCATTAGCTCTTGAAGGGTGTTAAAGGTCATATTATTGAATAATGGACTCACAAATCATATTAAAAGCAGACCCATCATTCAAACATCACGTAAACTTCATGCAAAATGGAAAAAAAGTTGTAAAACAGGGCCAAAACAACATTAAAATTATTCTTGTAGCGCTGGAGCCAAAAATTAACAAAGGCGCGCTACAAGAAAATCGTTTTTTGCCAGAATGGTCATTTTTCAGTCCGATTTTTTGGGGATTTCGCTGGGGAAGTGTTAAATAAATAATTGGTCATGTTTGATATGTGCTTTGCCAAGATTTTTTTTATGTAAACAGGCGTCAGTCTCATGAGAGGGAGATTCCGGCAACTGTCTAGCAACTGTATGCTGATTTATGGCAAAATCGTGATAGACCGTGCAATGGGGCTTGATTTCCGGCAGGAGATTCTAAATCTGAAGGTTATGAAGTTGGTGAACACTGAGGTGGAGACATCTACCAAAAATCCAGAGATTGCCGTTATAGAAGTAGTTGGTGCACTAAAGGCTGGAACAGAACCAGCGCAGGAGGCAGCTCTTGATGCATTATGCTTGTTAAAGAATTCGTGGCCATTTATTCCTGCTGAATCCGACAAAGAACAAGCCATGGTTGCAGCGGAAGCTATTCCTGTATTACAGCTATTAATACGTACTGGTCCACCTCATTTCCAGGAAAACGTTGACAGTTTGTTAAAATGTTTACCTGGAAGCTTGACAGTAACAATAAAACGTGGCAATAACTTGAAGCAGTCTATGGGAAGCACCAATGCATTCTGTAAATTGACATTTGGTAATGGTCCTCCAAGGCTAACAAAAGTAGTAAGTCGCAGCACATCTCCAGAATGGAAACAGGGTTTTGCATGGGCCTTTGACATGCCTCCTAAGGGTCAGAAACTGCACATTTCTTGCAAGAGCAAGAACACCTTTGGAAAGGGTTCTTTGGGGAAAGTTACCATTCAGATTGACAAAGTGGTAATGCTTGGAATAATTAGTGGCCAGTATACTCTTGTTCCTGATGCTAACCGAGATGGTACTTCTCAAACATTTGAAACAGAATTTCAATGGTCTAACAGGTGATTGTAATAGCATGCCATAGCAGGGAGGATGACATATCCAGTTCTGAGGAATGACTGGCAGTGCTTTGTGTTCTTGGACATTATTGGTATTGAACGAGTTTAGTTTTGTCTAGCAGTAGCAATGCTGTTTTTGAGATGATAATGTTTTAAGGTTGCAGTATCATCCCATCTTATTAATAGCCTTGCATGAAGATGCCATGAGTGATAAATTCAAGGGAATTATTTCTGTACAAAGTCTTTGGAATGTCCTGTGCTCGGCAAAGCAAGCCATTGTTAGTCTCAAATCTCATGAAGGAATTTACTATTTCAATTTTAAACAGGCATATTCTTAGATCTGTTTTCCCCCATTTATGCGGGTGTCCAGGCTATTTAACAGCTTATATGGTGATTTATTACAAAGAAACCTTGTTAAAGACCATCACTAGTAAGGAGGGACAGGCCTAATTCTATTTCAGGATTCAAAGAACGGGATTTCAATTGAGAAGAACAGCTATATATTAAAAGGTTTGCCATAGTTTAATGCCATTGGCTGTGGAGACTACACCACTAAATCACAGGTAGAAATGAATACATGTTTATAGAAAGCTCCTTAAAAAATTGCAGAAGAGGCTTCAAGCACAGCAGGATATGGTGTTTCCTTGTCCAACAATAATAAGAATAAAAATCTGCTATTTTATAATAATGCCCAGTTTCCATCATCATGTACTGACAATATTCATATATAAAGGCAAGCATTTAAGAAGGGAACATTTTCCACCAACATGGACCGAGATTCAAGTTCATTGGCCTGCATTGCATGTGGAGTTTTGGGCTTTGCGAGCATGGTTGTAGTACAACCTTGTTAGGAAGCAGCTAGGAAACTCTTGCTTTCTTACAGTAAACTTGACCAGAAATATTTGGAGACTTTTGGCACAGGGAGTGTTAGCTATGATGTTGCTTGTGGTGGAATTACAGCTACATAATCACAATCACCAATTTTAGATGAAAATATGGTGCTTCAGGAATGCCTCAAGTTTCATCTCTAGATCTTCTGGCAGTAATTTATAGCAGCATCTAGTTGACAGTGAAATGCAAAGATTATTGAGAATTCTGCTTTGTTCTTCCTGTTTTGGGTTACTGAAGTCAAATGCAAATCACGAGCTGATGGAAAGGAAATTTTGAAAACAAAAAGAGGTTTTTGTTCATAAGATACCCATCTACAAAAACCTCTCTCATTTTTGCAACAGCTTTCAAGTTTTGAAAGATTTAGTTTAATCTTTGCGGCCTATTTTTCAGGGATTTTAAAAATTTAATATTTTCCTGTTTTAGTGTTCCATTTGCGGGCCAGAGTATAATTGATTGGAGATGAATTTTTAGAAACCAAGAGAGGTTTTTGTTCATCACGGACCCGTTAACAAAAACCTCTCTCAGTTTCTACACAGGTGTCACCAATTGAGAGATATGGAAGCTTCTTTGACACCTATTTTCCAGAAATTCGCCATATTTGCCAGGAATCCGATTTGCTATTTTTAGTCAATTAGTTGAGTTAGTTAGTTAATGTAATTGCTGGGTAGTTTCAATTTCGACCTAATGAAGGGGAGATGGAACTACTTCTTTGTAATGATAAAAAAGGGACAAAGGGACTGAAAAAAGGTTCTGATTTTTGGGAGCATCAGGAGGTCTGCTAGCTGCTTGTACTTTCAGACTTATTCAGAGATAGGTACTGTAACTCTTATATGCATTTACTGATGAAATTATGAATATATGACTCTTTCCCCTTCATTTGGTCTGTGTTGGCTTCATGTTTGAACTGGTTTAGTTTCATGAATGACAAATTCATTGTTGGTCAATGTGTATTTTCTAGTAGTGCTTGTCCTTTATGTGTGAACTTCAGTACAGTCTTTTGTTGGATTTTTTGTGATATATATGCATCTTTATCAGTATATGTGTATGATTTAGTTGTTGCTTATCTGTTGAATGTATTCCCTGCATGTTCTTGAAGTTTATGACCAAAAACACTTAAAACAAAACCCTAAACCCTAGTTTGAATTGAGTTTTATCTCTTGAGATTGTGTTGGCTTGTTACCCTATCCTTAGTAACAATTTCTGGCACAAACAAGCTCTATGATTTTGACTATCAAGTGCTGAGGTGGCATCCTTCGATTGTTTGCTTGCTTGGGAGACTAGAGTGCTCCCCTTATTTGGCATATTTTGTAGTTATTTGGAGGCATAGAAACCTTTTTAACAATCTATTCAAAAGGCCATTGATACCAATAGGATAGATAATTAAATAACAACATTCGAGAGGAAATCAGAATGGTACACTCAATTCAAAGTCCTCAATAGCTGATGCTATCCAGTTCTATAGCATGAAACAGTTCCAAAACCCCAAAGTCAGCCCACTAGTCAACTAGCAAGAGATGATTCCCATGTATCTGACTTGTGATTATTAGGGTCACTTACCCACCTTAAGTTATTCTTTAACTTATTGCTTTGGTATTTTGGGTACTTTGGTTTTGGTACACCCTTTGGTACAAAGGTAGTTCGGTCATAACACCCATTATCATCTTTTTAACTTGTACCATTTTTTTTATTTTGGTCATGGTACCCTCACCCACATTTGACTTGACATAGTTTTGTGATTATGTCTTAGTGGGCTACATGATCAATGACCTCTGAACAATGACCTATGCGGATCTGAACTTAACCTCATATGCTAATACTCTTACCCAGGCTTGGGAGTGCTAAAGATGAAAAGTTGAAAGATATGAAAACTGTGTTTAATTTCTGTCTTGCTATTTAATTTCAGTACTTGCCTATTAAATGAAATGTATATTGAAGTATATTCATGTGTGCACCTGCTTATTTCAGTATTGCTTATTAAAGTATATTGATGTGTACACTTGTCCAATTGAATTATTGAGATATTGTGGAGAGTTAATAAATGTCAATCTCCCTTAACTGAGTCGTTGTTGTTAATTTCCCTTGTTAATATAAATTAATTTTTGGTTTTTCACCATACTACTCTCAGGTTGACATTTTTCTCGTTTGGTCCTCCTGCTTGGTTGATGGATACGTTCATTCTTGATTGAAATTTATTATTTGTTTAAGAAAAAAAAACCAATATAGTTGGAAAATCAATATACACAAAATGTCTGAAAATGTATCCTACAAGTTGCTTGCTAAAGCTTGATACAAAAATGATCCTCGTAATATTGAAAGTCTTCGAAAATCAAATTTCTCATGGCCATTTGAGTGCCACTTTGCATGAATTTGAAATTTGCAACATGTCTAATGTGTAATATCTCACCTAAATTAGCTGATGTATTTTGTGTTCTCTGCTGTAGTATTTTACTGATTATTTGGTTAATATGTATTGACAAACAGTTACAAACACTGCTACAACGTACTCCTGAGTGGACCCTCTAACTGTAGTTATGTTTTGTTGGGATGATATAGTTAATTAATGTTTCTTCGTTGACTGATTTTTCCAAACAGTTCAGTAAAAAATAGTTTTCATATGCATTATCATAAAATACAAGCATGTAAATTTCAAAAATGAAGGGTAGGCTTCCAATAATATGCTATTCAAAGAAAGAGGGTATGCTACCAATAATATGCCCAACAGTGTTAGAAGGACCAAAACTGGGTGATATACTAGTTAACTTCCTTAATTTGTTGGCCCCGATGGTTTTTTTCTCCCCACAAGAGAAAAAGACCCCCAAATATGCAAAATTAGTCCAAAAAAGAGCTCACGGCCTATAGTGATGAATGTGGTGTCGTATGGACAGCTTGTTATGGCACTGTAACTTGGTCTCTTCCTTCCACAAATTGTCCTCCCAATACGAAACACTTCAACTGAGATTTGTAACACTACATCCACTTTGGTTTGCATGTCCCTCCTAAGCCTCAAATTTGAGGGAAGTAAATGTGTTTCACTAGGAATCTTTGCATTTGTGGATGTGTACTTTCAAAGAAGAAATAAAGCACCGTCTTGTTTATTCTTGTTTTATCGAGTGTAGGTACCACCAAATAGGTATCTGTCATATCTATCTTCCTGAAGTAATGATGAAGATATACTTGGAGAGGTTGAAAGTGAGACGCGTTGTACTAGATCTACCGGTTTTATATCAACTAGATTTGAAAAGATAAGGAAAAAATTTCATAGACGCATGAAATATTTTATTGCGGAGATACGGAGTTGTCGCGAATTATATTAAACTAGCATAAAAAATAAAAAACAAAGGGGCGACTATGTATATTGATGGGAGACCAAAAGCATCCAGAAACGTTGCTGACTTTATAAATAGTATACGACCAATGACAAAAAATAAGAAACCAAATTGTGAATTCAAAGGACTTGAACAACATCGTATATTTGTATGTGCAATAAAACCAATACTTGTAGGTGAAGAGTTGTTGATTGATTACAACTTAAATCGAATAGATGTGGCTTCCACGGTCCAGGGTAACCGTGGACCGTAAGAAACTATGCCTCCTCAGGTAAATGCTAAATGTAGTAACTAAACATGAATACCATAACTAAATCTTTCATTTTTTTTCTGTTAACACTCGATTTCCACTGTTGACATTCGCATTTTTCGTGCTTATTATGAATATTTCCATGTGATTACATGGTGATTACACTGCTATGAATATGTCATTTTTGTTTATGATGCAATTATTGACTCAACGTTTATTTAGGGTGGCGGTAGTGGAAAGGAACATATTGTTTCCATGGTCCAGGGTGACCGTGGAAGGTCAGAATCTATGCCTCGTCAGGTAAAAGTTAAATATAGCAAATAAATATGACTACAATAACAAGATGTTTCAATTTTCACTGTTAGCATTCACTTTTTCCATGCTTATTGTTAATATTTCCATATGATAACATGCTTACTAAACTATGGTAGGAGTCTGCACATCGACATGCAATAGAACATGTATCTTCTACTTCTGAGGTAAAAATAAATATTAATGTAATATCTCAGTTTTGTTTATGTTACAATTATTTAGTATGAGGTAAACGTTTATTTATTGATTTATTATGTCAGGGTGGTGCCATTGGAAAGGTACCTGCTGCTTCCATGGTCGAGGGAGATCGTGGAAGGTCCACTCTGTGGCCCGTGAGGAAAGTGTTACTTACAATAACTAAATGTTTCGATTTAGTATGTTAAAATTCAATGTCCACTATTGACATTCACATTTTTCTTAGCTTATGATGGATTACAGCTTCATTTTTCTGACACTATGATGGATTACCGGTTCATTTAGGACTGTGGAAAGGCACATGCTGCTTCCACGGTGCCAGTTGATCATGGACACTCACTGGCCATAACAATGCATTAGGTAAGTGTTAGTGCACAATAGTAACTTAATTTTCATCACAATATCAATATTTGAATGACGTTAAAATTATATTGCTTAATTTAATTTTTTGTTTGATGAATTTAGTCACGTGCACTCGATCTGGGTGGTGAGGGGTTTGAGGAAGACATTTTATATTCCACTAACCTAATGCACACTTTTAGAATAGCCTTGAAAAAGGCAAACATAGAAATGCTTGACTTGGCTCGCAAAAGGCCCTTGACACAGGAGAACAGGGAAAGGATTCAAGAGCTGCAAGATCAAATACAATCTTATGGGGTAAGTGGCATCTTCACAAATTCTTTTAAGCTATAACATGATTTCATATCTAATATGATGTTTTTTATTTTTCCAAGTGATTTGATAAACTAAAGTTTATTGTTTGTTGGATTTTTTAAAACCCGTGACTATATCAGAACCTACCGAGACAGGTATAGGTAGCAGTGATGGTCCAATGTAGCAAAAAAGAAGCAATGTACCAATGAGGATTTTTGGCACTCCTGCGCATGGCCTTGAATCCATTGATGACGGCACTGATGAGATGGGGCATGATGACATGCCGGAGAATGATGCCATGCGGGAGCATGATGAGACGGAGCCTAGGATTCCACATGACTCTGGAGATGAACGTACTGTAGATGACCAGGAAACTTTCCCTTGAGTAGCATGAGTTAAAAGCACCAGATCACTAGATCTAAAAAAAAATGGAAAGCAACCATGGCCTGGTAAAGCAAGGTACAACATATATCATCTTTTTACTGAAATAAGCTCAATTTTTTTTCTCTTTTGTTTTAAGTAAGATTTTTGATATCTAAGGTTTTTCAAAATTTTCATATATAGGCTACCTGACACCTCCAAAGCAACCAAGGCTAGAATGGAAAAGCACAGGAAACATAGACTGGGCTAGGGTGGCTATAGAAAACTAAGAGCAAGAATCGTAAGTATTAAATGATTAATTGTTGGGAATATTTATTTAACGGTACTGAACAGATATTTGATTTTGATACTGGAAATTTTAAAATGTGTTATCATGCATTGCAGGGAAATACGTTCCAAGCTACTGCCACCGAGGAAGACCTAAAGCTTGGTTTCAAGTTTGGTTTTAAAAGTGTGGTCGAATATCGAAAAATCTTGGGGCAGATTTCAATCTCCCTAATGACGCAAATGCAGGTATATCACCAATTGTAGTATACTATTAAAGTCTATTCAGTTCTGATTATATCACCCATAACTAAAAATTTATGTTTGTTTTTAAGCAACAATGCAACCAAAGCAGTGAATCTAGCGGTACTCAACAAGTACCAGTTGATGTTGGGTTGCACATCTCCCATGATAGTGTGGAGCATAGTGTCCATTCTGGTATGTATGCTTTGGAAATATAAATATCTAATGTGATTAGATATATATTTTTCCCGATGTATACTTATAAATTTTCTTCTTTCAAAGGAAGACCATGCATCTCAGGAGCCTAAATTGCAAGAAGAAGCAACTAGACCTCCAATCAACATGTGAAAATCCTCACAGCAGATCTAAGAGATTATGTATACCTCACAAGAGAATAATTATGATTAATCAAGAAAATAGAAGAAGAGTGGTCAATACAGTATAATGAGCAATAGAATAATATGGTAGAGTAGAACTTGGATAGAAGCAATAATGCTTCACACACACTAATTCATTAATCACAAATGGACAAATAAATAAAACAATGCATGAGGAATTTGAATGCCTAAGGTGGCAATTCGAATTAACCTTCATGGACTGATCAAAAGATCACTGGAGTTTCATCGGAGCACAACTGGAAGTCTTCATCATCATCAGTGGAGTCATCAATGCTCAAGTATCTGTCAGCCATCATTCAAACTGAGTTTGGTAGATGTAACTGAATGTAACTGAGTGTAAATGACTATAACTGACTGTAACTAAGTGTAACTAAGTTTAACTGAGTGTAATTGAGTGTAACTAACTGTAACTGAGTGTAACCGAGTATAAATTGAAGACAACTGGACGGGTAGGTGAAGAAGGGCGAGTTGCTTCCTAAAATCAAGGAAGAAGTGTGCATTAAGCATCTGGAGGGCTAAAAATGATTAGTGAGAAGCTCTCGGGGGCTGACCAACTGAGGGCTAGGTGCATGCAAACCCTAAAAGTGCATGCATGAATGAAAATGTAAATGATCAAAATACTGGTGGAACTAGGATGGAGTATAGTAATATCCTAACACCCCCCCTTAATCCATCCCGAGCCCTGGTAACTAAGACCAAAGGTCACCCAATACAATGAATAATAACAGTCAATAAACCAAGGAAGTGGGAAAATTTCATGGGAAACATACCCCCTCCTCAAAAAACGAACTATAAGGAACACACAAAAAATAAATGCTCCAAACTCAAGCAAGTGTGATGCTTGGTCATATGTCTTGAGGTATCTTCTTCTTGGGAAGAAGTGGATCATGCTAAAAAAACATGTGCTTCCACTTGCTCTTCAGATCGAATGTGATGAGAACAAATCCAAAAGTATGAGGATGATCCTTGAACCTGTGATTCGAATCAGCTGAGGTAGGATCAAAATCATGAATATGCAGATAGTCTTTTGTCTTCTCCTTCGAACCATCATGGGTGAGATTATGATAAAAAGAGCCATCAAATAATAATTGCTTGAAATCCAAATCAGATTTAAGACTTGAAGAATAGTTTCTTGAGATCTCCTTTGAACCAGTAGGGGTGAGATCAAAACTATCATATGCATGAGAAATTATCCCAAGCGAATGGCAATGGTTTCTTGAGATCTCCTTTGAACTATAAGAGGTGAGATCAAAACCAATGGATGCATGAGAAATTATCTCAAGTGGGTGGCAATGGCCATATTCTTCAATAATCTTCTGAAAGCATGGAATAATGATCATATAGTAGTAAATAAGAGATGATTTCTTGAGGAGAGCAAATGCATTACCTTTAATAGTTGATTTTACCTCCGAAATAATCATGTGATCATGATGCAAACCATTAGACTCTGGTGCAAGAGAGGATTTAGGACCTTCTGCAATATATAGAGTGCGAGATGGCACATAAAGAGAAGAAAGTTGGAGCATGAGTGGAGAATCTGCAAGTTCTTTTTCAACAACTTCAATATGAGATGATACTGGTTCATGATCTGAGAGATCATCAAAGGGAGCGAATGCGTCACTTTGCTTGCTTTGAATGGGTTTGGATCAATCCCTTCATTATGTTTGCCAAATATTACATCCAGGTGAGCCCATAGCTCTTTTGGTGATGAAAAATCAGGGAGGTTATATAACATCCATTCATGCATAGAATCCATCATTGATCCAAAGGCTATGTCACCTTTATTTAACCAATCAATCTTCTCTTCAGAAGATTCGAACTCTCTTTCAAAACAACAGTCAAAGAGATCATGGCTCTTCAAGTATGCTATCATTTTTAGTTTCCATTCATCATAGTTGAGTGGAGAAAGAGGAGGGATTTCTTCTGAATTCATTGAAGTTATAGAAGACCTACAAAAATAATAGAGAATATCTGCAACTGCTACTGCTGCAAAAATGCAGAAACTGTTTCAACTGCTGCACTTGAAATCTTGGTAATAACCTGCAAAAAACTCTCAAGAATGGAGATAAACAATAATCTCAACATGCTCTGATACCATGTGAAAATACTCACAATAGATCTAATAGATGATGTATACCTCACAAGAGAATAATTATGATTAAGCAAGAAAATTGAAGAAGAGTGGTCAATACAGTATAATGAGCAACAAAATAATATGGTATAGTAGAACTCGGATAGAAGCAATAATACTTCACACACACTAATTCATTAATCACAAATGGACAAATAAATTGTTGATGTATATGTAACTTTGGAATGTATTTCATCTATGTATTATATATATATTTATTGTACCCTTAATAGAGATGTGTTATTCCTCTATAAGGAAGTGTTGTCATGTGGATTGACAAGTGTCGCAAGTGTGTGTACTTGCCGATGGGTTATTAGACCACCATGTGTGGGGTCGGCCCTGAAATATATATTATATTGTGGATGTATCTAGATAGACAAGTCGGCCCCATAGTGTAACTGGGAAAATAGGTTAAGTATAAATAGAGATCAGGAGATCTCTATTTGGATCATTTGGAAAGTCATATCTCTCTCACTCAGAAAGTGGCGCACTAGTGAGGAGGAGGATCATCTGCTACTAGGAGACTATCTTAGTGTAGTTTGGTTGTACTTTGGTTGGGCCATTGCTCTCTCTATCTCTGAGGAAGTTGTGGGGTTTTTCACCTTAGGGTTTTCCCCATGGAAACTCTATGTCTCTTGTTTGTCATGCTTTTGATTCTTATGATGCTTGTCATGCTTACTGTGATTGTCATGCATTGATATACTATATATGTTATTCTCTCAGTGAAGATCCTAGAGTATTGTGAATTAATGCTCAAAATTTAACATAAATAATACAATGCATGAGGAATTCGAATTCCTAAGGTGGCAATTCGAATTAAGATTCATGGACTGATCAAAAGCTCACTGGAGTTTCATCGGAGCACAACTAGTGTCATTAGAGCACAACTGGAAGTCTTCATCATCATTAGTGGAGTCATCAATGCTCAAGTAACTGTCAACCATCAGTCAAATTGAGTCTGGTAGGTGTAACTGACTGTAACTAAGTGCAACTGACTGTAACTAAGTGTAACTGAGTGTAACTAAATGTAATTGAGTGTAAATGAGTATAAACTGAAGACAACTAGACTGGTAGGTGAAGAAGGGCGAGTTGATTCCTAAAATCAAGGAAGAAGGGCGCATTAAGCAACTGGAAGGATAAAACTGATCAGTGAGAAGCTCTCAGGGGCTCACTAACTGAGGGCTAGGTGCTAGACTAATGACTAGAATGCATGCAAATCCTAAAAGTGCATGCATGACTGAACATGTAAATGATCAAAATACTGGTGGGACTAGGATGGAGTATAGGAATATCCTAACATAATACCCCAGCTATCACATCTACACATACAGGTGAAGAGAAATATTGTAATTTTAATCAAAATAATGAAATATTTATTTCAATAATAATTCAACGTCATATATATATGCTCATTTCCATTGTTGCAGTTCACACCCCTTCAGAACTGCTTCCATGCCCTGCTCAGTGACGTACAAGAAGTGGCATACATGAGGGCATGGAAACACAAACAATAATAGGAGATATTGCAGTAAATACTGCGCCAATTGATGATTGTGATATTGTACTCGCAAGTTTTTTCAATGCAAAAAAGTAGAAATCAACGAAAAAGTAGATGCAACATAAATTGATGAATTGTATTTTGATGTATATCGATGTTGTTAGTATGAAACATGGATTCTCTTGATATTATCTATTAGTAACATAATCGGGTTCTTAAAATATAATCATTTTTCCCATTTATATGAAAGGTAACATAGAGAACTTTTATTTGGTATAGTTACGAGGTACTTATCTTTTATGTGACGCTCTTAGGAATTTTCCCATTTATATCTTTTATTTTTTTAGAATCTGAATTAATTTAAATGTCATCACAAGTCATTGTATGCTTGTTTATAATTATTTTGTATTTTAATATTCAAATTTTTTGTTTTCTCACACATCATCACTCCTGTATGTGCTGCATGTAGATATATTAGTCTGAAACATTGATTCTCTTTATATTAAATATATTAGATATGTTCATCATGACTTCGATCATCATCACTCTTTATAATTTGATTACTACCCAATATTACATCTCGAGGACCAACTTCAGCATAGGGACAACAAAGAAGTGCTGAAGTTGATAGAGATCAAATTTATGTTATAAGATCTTTTACTATTGCTTTAGCACTAGTCAGAAATTTGGATGGTAATTGTGAGGAAATTTTGCTTTTGTAGACCATATTCCTAAATTGAAAGGTAACACAGGTGGCTTTTATTTTCTATAGTACAAGGTACTATATCTGTACCCACACTACACATCTGATTTTTGGTTTAATGTTAACGTGGAGATCTTCAACTATACCTCTCTTATTGTTATATGATCAACATGTTTATTTTATTACCTGTTACTGAAAGAGATGAAAATTATGTTATAAAATGTTTCACTGTTGCTTTAGCACTATTCAAAAATATTACCGTTTTATCATGCAGCTGTAGAATTGTTATGTTACAGTACCTTTCTTTCATATGTTTTCTTAATTGTTGTAGTATGTGGACTGTGTTAACCTATTTGAGGTCTGTACTTAACTTTTTCTATCTCTCAAGGTACTTTCATGTTCCCTTGGTGACTTATGCCTTAAAAGGATAAGATCTGAACTAAAATGCTGTCTGAGTACAAGGAAGCCTAATCAATTTTTATTTTCTTTTTTCATTGCTTATTTATTGTTGCTGCATATGTTATAATTTGATTACTTCCCATTACATCTCGAGGACAAACTTCAGCACAGGGACCACAGAGGAGTGCTAAAGTTGATAGAGACCAAAATTATGTTATAAAATCTTTTACTATTGATTTAGCACTAGTCAGGAATTTGGATGGTAATTGTGATGAAAATTTTCTTTTGTAGGCCATATTCCTAAATTGAAAGGTAACACAGGTGGCTTTTATTTTCTATAGTACAAGGTACTTATCTGTTATGTGATGCTATCAGGATTGCATAGAGAGAAATGAGGGATATTTTTATTTGGCATCCCACCACCCTTCCTTATATTGTAATGATGAACTTTTAGGTTATATGGAACGTTTGTACATTTGAGAGAGATATGACTGTTTATACTTTCCCCACCTTGATTGAGCTATGATTGGTCTTGTGGTACCTTATCTTTCACTTGTATTTAACGGGGTCATTTACCCTCCTTGAGTAACTTTTTTAAAACCACCTTGTTGAATTTTTGGTCTTATAAAGTACTATGGTTGTTTGGCCACATTTGGAGCATACCCTTGGTTCTAAGGGTCATGGGTGTTGTACTACCCACACCTATGTTATGACCATTGTTTATATTCATACCCACACTTCAGATCTGATTTTTGGTTTAATGTTGACGTGGAGATATTCAACTATACCTCTCTTATTGTTATATGATCAATAAGTTTATTTTATTACCTGATACTGATTGAGTTATTAAATACTTGTTGTACCTTCCCCACCTTGATTGAGTTATTATTGGACTTGTGGTACCTTGTCATTGAATTGTGGTTAATGCGGTCATTTACCCTCCATTTTTTTTATACCACCTTGTTGAATTCTTGGTCTTATAGAGTACTTGACTTTGATCAACTGTGATCAGTTCTGGTGTGCTGATAATCACTTCTCTTGTGCTGAGACTTGGTTGAAGTTTATCATTTTTGTGACTTTATTTATGTTGAGCTATGTACTATTCTTGACTGTCATTGACCTAATCAACTCCATTCATTTATCTCTCTCTGGTTTGTACACACCCTCTTGTAGGGTCAGCTGGTTCCTAGAGAAGACTAGCCTCTCCGAGGCACAATTAGTCTTTTATGAAAGTAACACTTCTGAGTATTTTTACAAGAATGGTTTCACACCCAGGTTTGTATCTTCAACTATATCTCTCTTTTTGCTATATGATATATATGTTTATTTTATTACATGTTACTGAATATTATTTTATCGTTTTAGTTTGCTTGTTAGTGTAACTCATTATAATCTGTTGATATGGCAGTTATGAATATACCAAAGAGCCCGTGTTAAGAACTTACTAGTTGTACATTTGGATTTCTTGGTTACAAGAGGTAAGTATGCATGTGAAACTTAGTGATTATGCCACATATCCAATTCTAGGAGTGGGATCTATCTCACTCCAAATAACATCAGGTGATATCCTTGAGCATATTGGTGTTTTGTATGTACCTAGATTAACTAAAAGCCTATAAGTTTTAGTTTCAGTGATGATAGATCTCAAATATATGGATGTGTTTCATGATCAACACGTCCTTATCCAAAATAGATGCTTGGATATGTTAACCCCCAATTGTGCCTAACCTACTAGAGGATTAAGATCCAACAAGATTCCATTAGGTTGGTCACATGGTTCGTTGATGCAGGCATGCACATTGATTCCATTAGGTTGGTCACATTATTTCACTCTACCATGCTTGCTTCTTAATTTGAATCTCAATATGTCCAAACTCCTGGTTGTAATCAACCCAGCAAGTATAGTAGCATACTCAAAATTGGATTACAAGCCTAGTGAAACATTAGTCCTGGAGGAGTGTCCTCATTTGGGATAAGCTCCAAACTTATTATTTCTTTTATGTATGATTCCCGGATGGTTACTTTTAAAATCGTAAAGAGGAACTTGGGATGGCTATGCGAAATCTAGCCAATTACACTACGAGGTTGCTTGGAGTAGGTCTCCTCATAAGCTTGCTGCAATGGCTTGCAACTATTGCTGCCATGTTTGAATTCTAAGATCCAGTTGTATAGGTGTCTCTTTTTTCAAATCCACCCAGTACTTGTATTTGATTGAGGGGTATACTTTCACTAGACCTAACTTGTGAGGACACTTTGTTTCCATACAATGTCAAAGTTGTTGGGACTTTTATCAGGTCTAGTTCTAGCAAAATGAAATGATTAATTTTTCTAGGTGACATTAACATGGAAACATGTCTAGTGTCTGAGAACTGAAGAAACTTTGATTTAACCATTGGACCCAACCTTCTTGTTGTAACTCTTCTTATGGTCTTAGCTTTTTGTCTTTTCAGTATAGTGTACATCAATGTGCCAATTAAAATATTCATGATAGGATATTGATATGGGATATCTTTACATCTAATAGGTATACTTAGATCATCTTTGCTTATTTGGAAAATGATAATGTATTTTTTTTCCAATTCTTAAGAGCTTGGTTTCAAATTTGCATATAGGGATGAGAGTTGTCCATATTATCAGTCTAAACAACTTGGGTATCATTTGAGGTATCAGGTGATTAACCATATATCCCTTGTTTGTTAGTTTCCTGATCTTATTATTCATGTGTAAACACGGGTATCGATTACCATATCACAGTGTTTGAGATGTTGATTTCCTTAAGTTGTAAGAATCTGAGAAAGAAAATAAAGATGATGGGTCAGCTTAAGTAATTAAGTATTGATTTCATGGGATAGAGTCTTCTTTTTTCAATTGTTTTATTTCTTCTTATTGTGTCCAATAAAATAGGTGGAACTAGTGGCTCATGTATTCTATCCATTGCAGTTAGCATTATCCTTAGAGTGAGAGTGATTACTCAAGATCTGGTGCAGTATATTCCTTTTCCACAAAAGCATAGATTAAATGTCTAGCATAAGTTAGATGTTAGTACCTGTATTAATGTTTGACTAGACAAATTGTTTTATATGATACAATGTGAAATATATTTAGGTTTAACCATAGCATGAATCACAATCATTCATTGGTGATTGTGGATCGTATGGGATCCCTAGTTCTCCACTCTTCATATTGATGTTGCACTATGCATCACAATCCAAATCAGAGATGATTTGAATCTAATTCTTTGATGGTTACATTATGCCTAGGAGTTCCCAAAACTCATTTTCACTACTGTAAGGTGATAGGAAAATCCCTAACCATGCTCAGAATTGCCCATATTTGTTAGGAATTAGCCCATAATTAGTCCAGACTTAGAAGAGATGAGGTTTTGATGAACACGAGGTCAGAAATAGTCTCAATATATACCCAACATGTTCAGGTTTGACCATAAAGAATGGCTAAAATCTGCTCAAAATTGTTGGTTTCTTAGAGATGAGGTTTCATTGTCGTTGGGAGGTTGAGATATACCTTAGATATTTCGAAATTCTTGCATGCCATTAGATGTTGATCTTGACTTGGATGGGTTTTTGGTTCAAATTACATTTTGGAATGGTAATTTCGTTTTACTATTCTCTCTTGCACAATATGCTACACTTTTACATGCATAAGCATCATTTTTTTTTCTGCAGCTATGCCAATTCCTAGCACAATTAATTTTATCACTCTTTTGATTAGTTAGATATATGCTTTCAGTTTTTCCTCTTGATAAGGTAATGTTACATTGGTGTAAGAATACACAGAAGATTGGAGATATGTATAATTTCAGAGCAATGTAAGTATGATTCCATAAAATCAATACAACATATGATCTTAATTTAATTTGATTTGTTGGTATGTGCACATGTACATGTGATGTTGTCATTTAAACATGCATGATAGTTAGTGACATTAAACATGCATGATTCAAGGATTTCCATTTAGTCTAGTTTTTTTTAACACTTCCAGGTATCGCCCCAATATCAACGAACGTTCGTGTAAGCTATAGAAGAGGTTTCCACGCAGATGCTAAACCTGCCATAAATAATTGTCGCTATATCAACGCACGTCTTCTATATGTTTCCACGTACATGTTGAACCTGCCACGAAAGTTAGTGAAGCGATTCGTGGATACTACTACACACATTCGTGGAGCTATAGAAAATGTTTCCATGCATATGTTGAACTTGCCACGAAATTTAGTGAAGTGATTCATGGATACAGCGACACACATTCGTGGAGCTATATAAAATGTTTCCACGCAGATGCTAAACCTGCGATGAACATTTGTCTCTATCGCAACAAACATCTGCTATAAGTTAGTCTCTATAGACACAAATATTCATGGCAGGTTTAGCATCTGCATGGAAAAATATAGAATATGTGTGCCGATATAGCGACAAATATTCATGGCAGGTTTCAAATTCCATAGATCTGAGGACTGTTGTATAGGTGAGACGTGGCCACTATGAAGCGTGGATATTGCCACAATGGGGAATATTCGTCTCTATATCCACAAAGATTTTGCAACAAAATAACGAAACCTGTATCGTGGCAACAAGGACAAAAAATCGTGGTAATTACAATGAAAAAATGTGGAAAATTTGACCAAATGTACTAGTGAATTTTGAATTTTGAACTTCCATTAGAAACTATAAATCTTGGGGTTAAATATCAATATTTTAATTTTCTTACATAACCCTTAGGAATTTAATAGGACAACTTAATTTTTTATGTGAAAATTATTTAATTTAGGACATTACAGTTCTCCCCACCCAATATTGCTTGTCCTCAAGCAATTTCAAACATGGATGTTGAAGAACCTGATTTCCTTCCAAAACTTTGAGCAGTGGCACTCATGCAATGCAATTGTTTGTTTTCAAAAGTAAAGAGACGTGGATTTTCTTTTTTATATTGATATCTCTTGAGACATCACCACTAAACACCAAAAAATTAATTAAATCCATCAAATCAAAATTTTCACAATTAATATTTACCTCTTTCATATTTTGGAAACCCTTTCTGAACTTTCAACCCTTTTGCTCACTGTATAATTCTTTGAAGTTGCCACTGAGTTTCCAAAATTTGAGTCCTCAATTGTCCAAGAGCATTTCACAGAGGAACCACCATGATTGGTGCTGCACTACTCTGATTACAATCACCTTCTCAAGTGGTGACTCAATCTCCCATGTTGCTTGCTTCCCCCAAAAACTGAAACCAATGAGTCCAAAAATGATCCTAGGGTTCCAACTGATCATGATACATGCATGGTGTGAAATGTATGCTACGAAATGCCATGAACACCAAGAATGTGAAAACTAAATCGATCTCTCAAAAGGTCTCCCACATGGGAAATTGGAACACTGCTCTACAAATATGAACTCAAACAACTGAAGGTTGGTTTTCTCTTTGAAACCAACAATCAAACTGCTACTCCAAGTGAGATGAAACCAAGCAATACTAGGATCCCATTGCTTGTATTTCATCCTTCCAAACGTCATGAGTTCAAAAGATATATCATCAAAGTACATAACAACATCATACAAATGTACATCAAGAAGGTACTTCATAAAAGAATCATGAAATTGTTGTACATCCAAGTGAGTAGATCATCATGTGCCAAGTGCATACAAGCATCAAGTGACGAATCAAATCTACTCCAATGACATAGATGAGCATTCCATGGCCTATAATGCTTCTCCAAAAGGATGTAAGATGCATCAAAATAACCATCGATGTGTTCTTTCATCCAAAAAGTGAATGAAGAAGCTCCACAAAAATCTGAACCAAGTAAGGAGCAAAGAAAACAAGGAGACTTCAAGTAGCTCAAAGAAGTATTATCCATACACCCATGAATGTGAGAGTCATAAAAAAATAGAAAATGATGTGGCTGCCAATAATAATGTGCTCCAATCATAAATATCTTCACCCAAGTATTGGATGAAGTTCCTCCAACATCAAATGAACTAATCAAGGAGCAAGAAAAATCACAAGTCTGCAAGTGACTTAAGTAAACATCATAGGTGCATCCATGTAGATGTCTATCATCATAAGGTAACAAAGAATGCTGCTGAAAATGTAAAGAAGAAGGTCCTCTAGTCATGTCATCATCAAAAGGATATAAAAAAATTTCATACTCCTAATGGGGCACCATCATAAAGAACCCTTTCATCCATACTTCATTAGGATGAATGCTGCAAAATATGGAATTTTAGGATGTAGGAGAATGAACCAACTCACCCAAATGATCAGAAAGTGAACAATTTTCATCATGTGAAGGATCCATATGGATAGGATCATGCACCTCCCTCAAAAGTGTGAAATGTTTCTCATAGGTTGGTTCTAAGGTAGATGAATCATGCACTTCTTCAAAAAGTGCATAGCCATCATTAAGACGCAACTCAACTTCCTCTTCCACCATATCAAGTGCTTGGATCTCATCAAGCTCATCTTCAAACACATCAAGAAAATGCAAATTTCCACGTTTCTCATGATACACCATGTCATGAGAATCCTCCATGCAATCTACCATATGAAAATTTGAAACATACGAAGAAGAACAAGTATCTTGCAACCTCTCAAGAAGATGCTCATTTTTAATTTTGAGCTTATGAATATCCTCATTATTTTTCAAGTATGCCTCATGTAACAATTTATTAAACTCAAACAAATGTTTTCTATTAAAAAGAAAAGACATGAAATTACCTTTGATGTTGAACATTGCTCATGACTCTTCTCCAAGTCTTCAAGGAAGGACGGATCCTCCAATGAAGTAGCTCTCCAACAAGAACTTGACACCAATGCTTGAGTTTAATGTAGAGTATTAAAGGCATATTTAATCTTCTTTTCATCCATATTTAGGGACCCTACAAGAAAATGAGGTTCTTGCAAATGAACCTCCTCTTCTTCTTCCTTATTTCTTGGACCAAATTCATGAAGCTCAAGTGGTGATGGGGAATTTGATATTGGTTCTTCTTGAACATCTACAAGGTCTCCATATCCATGGTCAATGAAACTTTGGATTGAAACAAAAACTTCAATAGTGGTCTCTATGTCACCAACATAGAGGTGTGAGCACCCATCGGTAGGTACTCCTTCACAATTCAAGCATCCATTAGTAGGTGATCTTTGATCCATGTTCAAAGTAAAATGTGTCTTGGAATTATCTTCAGTAGTTTCAATGGAATATTCTTCATGCTCATGCAATGTTTCTTCATCTTTTTCAAAGTCACTTGGGAGTGAATTTCGATCCTCTTCATGTGATGCTTTTTCTGCTTCACCACCTACAAAACTAGGTGACTCATTGGTCTCCTCCTTTTCACTCAAACATATATGATTTGTTCTCCAAGGTATTTTGCAAGAAGGGCATAAACCGTTCTTCACTTACTCCACATATTCATTCTTGGGCCTATATCCAAACACCCAATCAATACAGTATTAAAAAATAATGGCCTTCTTTTGTCTTTCCCATCAAAGCAAGATATACCTGATATTGTTGAGGAAAATATTTACATGTTGCTCTCAATATTTCTAATTCATTGATATGATTAGCCTTTGGTGGTATAACACATTCATATTCATCATACAAAAGGTCATAATAATAACCCTCATTCCTTATGAAATTGTAAGAAGAGCTGCATGATGGAACCTCTTCCTCATACCCTTCACATTCTTCTGCATATTGTTCACAATCATCTTCATAATGTTCATAAGAATTGTGCGCATAGGAGTCATCATAATAGTAAAAAATGGATGAAAAATATTATTAAATAGATGATGTTAATGCATAGGTGCAATTACCATGCTTTGATACCAATGTAATGTTCCCAATTAGAAATTAGGAATATTATCTCCAAGGTTCCAACTTTAATTATGTTGATTTTCAGCCTTTTCCCAAACAGTGGTTTATGAAGGCTTATGAGATGCTCTCGTTCAACAATAGTGGACTGTATGTATATTTATGATTTACGTTAAACATGTAAAGCTCATAAATTTTTTTAGATTCCATTGATATGTGTCCCAAATCAGATTTGATATAAAATTGGAAGCTAGTAAAGAAACTAGGAACAAGCCTAGTTCAATTTTTACCACACTGAACATGAGGCTTCCAACTCTTCCCAAACACTACCAAAGCAACTCGAATTATACAAATATCAATTTAATGGAATAAAATAGACTCAAATGAAAATATATGATCCACTGATAGACTCCATATAACTTCCAAAGAAGTATGAAAGACACCCTCTCAAGACTAGTGAAAAAATAGCTCGATTTCCTCCACATTGGAATACTAGTTTTTCAACTTGACCCAAACACTTCCCAATCAGACCAAGTCTTCCCAAATAGATCCAATTATACCATGACACTCCCAAATAAAAAAAATTAATAGAATAATATACTTTAGGGAGCTTATATGAAAACTTAATACACATTGTCTTAAGATTGTAATGTCCCCATTTTGACCCCCTTTGTATTAAATCGTAAATGATGTAAATATTGTAATTTAATCATGGTGAGGAGCTCAAGGCCAAGGCCCCACCATTGATTTAGCGTTTTATGTATCGGAAATTAAAAAATAGATGCCTATGGTTGTTGTGCGAGATGGGCACAATGTAAGTAAGACATCATGTAAATACGAATTTTAATGCAAAAGACCCACCACTGACTATGCTATGCAACAAAGAGATGGGGCATGATTCTACAAGGAATAGGGAGGGGAAATAACCAAACCCTTGAGCCACTAAGTTCATCCCATGTGTCAATGAGAGAACTCATGAACTCTTAACTACCCATTTTGTCTCATGCACCCAATCATTTAAGTCTTCCAAAGATTGGTTGGGGTAGTTAATGTCTTGGGATTGGAGAAGTATGGCAGTCACATTTTCGTGCATGGGCAAGCCACCAACCTGAAAATCGTATTTTTGGCTTGCCGGGCAAGAAAACCCCCACGAAAATGCTGCCTAAGGCCATTCCCCATGCATTATGTCTTTCCTCTCACATAGCTTGAGGTCACTGGAAGTTACCGTCACATTTTCACCATAACCCTGCGTTTTTCCATGCCCAGGAACTCGTTTTTTGGTTTTTTGCAGCAGCTGGGGAAGGAGGGACGCGATTTTGGACTGAGGGAGAGGTCATTTTTTCCCTTGGGGCGTTTTTTTGGAATGGGTTGCTCTCCTAGTCGAATTTTCCTAGTTGCCAATTCATTTTGAGTCTACCCACGTTTTTCTGAAGTTCAAGAAACCCCACCTCATGCATTCCACTGTTGAAACATTTTTCTCATGCTCAGCAAGTGTATTTTTGCTGTTATGAGCACCCTTGTTTGATTTGAACCTGTAAGCAAGAAATTGGAGTGGTAGTGGACAGAATTAGCATGATAAACCTAGTGTAGGGAGTAACCTCTCAAGAAGATCAAGAGGGCTGGCTACTTTTCTATGCACACCCTGAGAGCACTAGAAAGAAAGGAATGGCTTGAGGGACTCTGTGGCAGTGAAGAGAATACTTCCTGGTGTTGGGTGTGTAGGCATTGTGGGTGCCAAGCTGAATAGATCTGGGAGGGGTACCCATAGCTCTGTGGTTGAGCTCACTAGCTTAGCATTTCTTCCTTTCCATCTCCTAGTAGCCTGATAAACCCAATTGTAGATTGCCTTGGCTCATCTTGGTGTATGCTTGGCTATGTGTGAGTCTGCTGTTCCCTGGTTCCTTGTAGAGATCATGCCCAGCTCGGGGGGTGGCAGTGGTGCTGAGAGATTGAGGAGCACACTGGCCTACGGTTGGGTGGAACGTTGCAGTTGCATAGCCAGTTGCTTGGGGCTACTGTTATAAAATAAGTATTCTCCTGTATATTCTTGCAATTATTTAATTGATGGATATCTGAATGTATGTGGATGTGTTAAATGAATTTTAATTCCGCTGTGTTTTTCTTATGATCATACATTCCATATGTCTTTTATATGTTTGAAAATAATTATGCATCTTCATATGTCTTTTACATCATGTGAAAACAGTCTTAATAAGATCATGGGGGCTAGATGCCCGGTTTTAGCTCAATCATCCTCTCTATCATGCTGGTAGGGTAGGAGGGGACATTACAAAGATTACTTAGCCATACTAACAGATTTGCACATAAATCACCCATAAGCTTGAACATTGAACACCATATGATGAAAAGATCTGTAAATATTTATTATGAATGTATGGAGGAAATAAATATACTTATTAAAACAACATATGGCTCTTATAGAATCTCAAAATCCAAGAAATATAGATATAGAAAATTAGTGGTGTGCCCCTCCACCAGAAGAGATGTCGAATATAGTAGATTTAATAAAATGATGATATCTTGGGCATACAAAACATTTTTGAGTGAAACCAAAAGTGTTTCCCACTGGAAATGATGCTCGGAATAGAATGGAATATGTCTCACATCCCATAAATTCGCATGAGTATAAAAACCAAAACCTCCATTTCGGCCCACCAACACCGGTCCAAGCTCTAAATCAATAGAAAGAGACTCCAAATGATAGGAATTTGACCCCACCACTATATATGAACATATAACCTGAAATAAATATATGTAGAGAAATATGAAAGTTATTTCTCTCCTCAATACTCAGCTGCAATGAAGCACATTGAAAATATCTAGATGATCTCCTCCTTTCTACTAGCTTGGGTGGAATCTTTCACCACCGAAACTTGATCAATGGTAGGGAAGGTAAACACCCACCATGAAATGGAAAAGCTAAGCTCTCCAAGAGTGAAAAAAAACAACAATGATCCAAAATCCATGTCACTTGTTTCTTCATCCATTTTATAAATCTTCATGGAGCATTTCCCCCGCATTGTATAATTCTCTCAAAAATATTTAATAAAATATTAATAAATGTTAATTTGATGAGAGAATGACACATTGGGACCCATTTATTTCCTCTATAATGTTATTTGGGAAAAAATAACTCCATCTACCTTAGAAATTCGAATTTGAGAGGCTTAGCTTGATTTTGGGGAAGTTACATTAGCATGTGAGCCCACCCTTCTCCTCTAGTTCCCTCCTTGGCTAATTATAGGACCTGCAACATGTCATAAGTTGTCATAAGCTATCATAGATCTGATTCTTGTCATAAATTGTCATATATGTCATACGTGTTAGGATATTTAGACACTTAGGAGTTAGTTAAGATCAACTTGTGTAATATATCCGTTAGGAAAAGTGTGTTTCTTTAGTATGCATTAGTATGCATTTGTAAATATTTAATCCAACAGTCACGATATGTTCTAGACATAGAGTGATCTGGCGGCTCAAATTCTCTTAGATACACATGGTACTCCCAAAAGACCGAACACCTAGAGCAACCACTTCACACAAACAGATCACAAATAAATACACCGATGTTTTGACGTGGTTTAAACCCTCTAGAAGGAAACACTCCACGGCCTCGGCCAAATAGCTTCTACGGATCAATTTATTATGCAAAGAAAGAAAGATACAAATGAGCTTCTCATAATCGATCAATTAAACAATGACCCTCCATGCTCTTTAAATAGAAATTATGGACCAATCAGGTGTTAAGCCACGGATCGACAAATCAAAAACAAAGAGAAAACATAGAATTTTCAGAAAAGCTAACGAGATCTAACCCCACAAGCATGGAATTTTTTGTTTTTGTTTTGGTTTATGGTGTGATTTGCAGGAAAAAAAACAAGCACGAAAACCGAGCAAGAAGAGTAAAAAAAAAAAACCCTTCCTCCTTCCCATATTTTATATACCTTTTAATCTATCTCACTTGGTTCAAAGTTGCTTTATTCCTTAATAAGTCCTGAGTTAAAGTCTTAGAAAGTTACTTTTAAAAGAAAAAGTGCATGCAATTTCTATTTTCAAGTTACTTTATTGTAAAAGTGCATCTCATTTAAATAATAAAAAATAAAAATAAAAAGTGAGTCACTTAAGTTCATTTTTATTGTTGCACTATTTAAAATAACATCATTGTAAAAGTGAAATCACTTATTTTACAAAAGTGATTCACTTAAAGCAACTTTCTTGTAAAGTGATTGTCAAATGTTCATCTTGGGAAGAGAGGGGTTCTTTTTTTTAGCTCGTCATTCTCTATCTGTCACGTCACTATTGGGGACATCTTCAACTTTGTATTTGTTCAAGCATAACTTCATCCTATGGAGTCAGTTTTCAGTGCCGTTTTTTTTAAGCTGCCTATTTTTTCGATCTCTTCACATCCAGACTACTGGTTTCTATTTTTATAGCCATTAATTTCTAGTATGGCCGCCCCTTGTGATATTCTACTTACCATTTCGAACTATTTCTCATGGAAATATCGTATGGAGGATGTTTCACGAAGTAGGAAAATTTTCAGAATTACCTCAAGGAAACAAACAGAACCCACTGATGATGACAAGAAAATAAAATGGGAAAATAGATGTGACGAAGCTAGTGTATTGATTGGGATGTCAATCTCTATTGATTTGCGATTCCACATATCTGAAATTGATGAACATGATGCTGCTTGGGACAAGTTGAAATCTGTGTTTGGTAAACACAATGAAATTCGAGGTCACCAACTCTAAAATGAGTTTATTTATTTAAATCCAAGTGATTTTTCATGCATACAAGATTATTTATCTAAGTACAAAACTCTTAAACTCTTATGTGAAGAATGCAAGATTAAGAGGGAAGACAAACAATGCATTTATCATATTATTTCCAAACTTGGACCTGCATATTTTGTTTTTGTATCTACATTTTACTCCATGAAAGAATCCTTAAATGTAGTTATCTATCAAGAGTCTATTCTTGAATCCTTTTGTGATTCCTTGATTAGAGAGCAAGATAAGCCCATCCATCTTAGAATAATTAACAATGCAGATACATCTAGAAAATCCTTTTTGTCCCAACAGAAAGAAAAGTCCAAGCCTCCCAAGAAACAAAATTTTCACAATAATAAGTCAAACAAGGGCCCCAAACCCTCTCAGTCAGCTCCTTCTTTAAAAAATGACAAAGGATCCAAGCCAAAAAGGAAAGAAGACTGAGCGTCATTGCAACTATTGCGGGAAAGATAATCATGATGAATCTGAGTGTTTCAAGAAGATGGCAACCTTGGAAGCAGCAATGAAGAAGCACCACATCAGCCTAGATTCGCCTTTAGAATCTACCTCTCATGGACATGCACTTTGTGCTTCTGGTTATTCTTATAATGCATCTTCTTCTTCTACTTCAAATGAATGGCTCATTGATTCTGGAGCATCTTATCATATGGATAAGGATCAAGCCATATTTTCTACCATGCATGAATGTAACACCAAACAAATATTTGTTGGTGATGATAGATCTCTAAGTGTTGTAGGAGTTGGAATAGTTCCAGTAGATAATGGCCATTTTAGTGATGTACTATGTATTCCAAGAGTTTTCTGCAATTTGTTATCAGTCTATCAAATCACTCATTTTGGTGAAGGTAAAACTGTGACGTTTACACCTCACCAAGTTGTAATCAAGGATTTTAAAGATCCTCAATAGGTCCTAGCTAACGAAATTGTTGATGATATTACCAAGTTGTACAAGTAACAACTTTGGTTCATCACCTTTTCCTTCAGTTTTTGTTTCTCATAGTGATAACTTGAGCAAACTTTGGCATGAGCGATTTGGTCACTTAAATTATCACTCATTGTAACAATTATGTAAAGACAATATGGTAATAGGTCTTCCGATGGTATCTTGCGGGGATGGTGTTTGTTCCGGTTGTGTACTTGGAAAACATCATCAGGACAATTTTGACAAACATGCCTCTTGGCACGCCTCGGTTCCCTTGGAGCTTGTGCATAGTGACTTGTGTGGTCCTCTTCCATCTGCTTTCTTTTCTGGTTTCAAATATTTCTTAACTTTCATTGATGATTACACCAAATGCACTTGGGTTTATTTCCTAAAAATTAAGAGCGAAGAATTTACATGTTCTTGGCCTACAAGGTCCTTGTTGAAAAACAATCTGGTCATCGAATTATTAAGTTAAGATCTGACAATGGAGGAGAATATGTTAACAAAACTTTCACTACTTTATGCACTGAACAAGGAATCCAACAACAACACACTGTTCCATATACACCACAACAAAATGGTGTAGCTGAATGAAAGAACCACACTTTAAAAGAAATGGCTAATTGTATGATCCAATCTAAGGGACTAAGTTTTCAATTTTGGGTTGAAGGCATTAATTGTGCAAATTACATAGTTAATTGCACCCCCACTAAAGCATTACAAGGTATCACACCGGAAGAATCATGGAGTAAAATTAAACCAGATGTAAGTCACTTCCTTGTGTTTGGTAGTGAAGCATGGGATCACATTCCGGATGAAAAATGGAAAGCATTGTAGCCTAAAAGTGAAAAGTGCATATTTTTTGGATATTATGAAGATGTAAAAGGTTATAGACTTCTTCAACCACATTCTCATGATGTAATCATTAGAAGAGATGTTAAATTTGATGAAAATCTTTTGGCCTGCGAGCCTAACTCGACGATTGTGCCATCTTTGTCCTGTGAGACTGATTCGGTGATTGTGCCTTCTTCTTCTTCTTCCAACTTCCTTGACAGGTTTCCAACTCCAGTTTATGATGATGATAGTGACGATGAAAATCCACCTCTGCCTGCTCATGTTCCTCCAGTTGCACCAGCACAAGTGCTTCCTCGATGGGTCTGTTCAACATGTGAAGCAGCTAATGATCTTGCTAGTGATCCTAGAGATCAACGTCGAACACATTCTCAGTTTCAGCGAGCCTCTTCTCTTTTGACTCAAGTTTCTGAGAATCATGATCTAGAAACCTTTGCAAAAGCTTCAGGAAATCCAGATTGGGATGCAACTATGGATGAAGAATATCGTTCCTTAATGGCGAACGATACTTGGGATCTTGTACCTCTTCCAAAAGGAAAACAACTTGTCAGATGTAAATGGGTCTACAAAACTAAGTATGCATCAGATGGAAGTGTTGAAAGACTTAAGGCAAGGTTAGTTGCCGAAGGTTTTTCTCAAGTTGAAGGGATTGACTACAATGAAACCTTTGCTCTTGTCGCAAAAATGAACTCCATCAACCTTGTTCTTTCCATTGCAGCCTTACACAACTAGGAATTCCATCAAATGGATGTCAAGTCTGCCTTCTTACATGGTGATTTACAGGAGGAAATTTACATGGAAAAACCTCCTCGATATGTTCAGAATAACTCTAGCCTTGTCTGCCACATTAAGAAATCCTTATATGGCCTTAAGCAAGCTCCTAGAGCTTGGTATGCCAAAATGGATAGATTTCTCCTTGATACTGTTTTTTCTAGATGTCATTCTAACCCCAATGTCTATACCAAGAAAGTAGGAAACCATCTCATCATACTTGTTCTATATATTGATGACCTTATTCTTACTGGTAGTGACCCTAAGCTTATCACCCATGTGAAATCCAGTCTTAAGAAAAATTTTGAAATGTCAGACTTAGAAAATTTTTATTATTTTCTTGGTCTCCAAGTCCTGCAAACCAAAGAAGGAATATTTATTTCTTAGTCTAAGTATGCTTGTGACTTTCTTCATCGCTTTCGCAAGGAATATTGTACACCTGCCCCTTCTCCTTTCCAGTCTGGAGTCAAACTTTCTGCCACTTGTACTTCACCTGAAGTAGATGCCACCTTGTATCGTCAGCTTCTGGGTAGTCTCTTATACTTGACTCATTCCCGTCCTGACCTTTCCTTTGTTGTTGGTCGTGTTTCCCGTTAGATGCAAACACCTCATGAAAGTCACTGGAAAGCAGCTAAAAGAATACTTCAATATCTTCAAGGTACAATTCAGTTTGGGATTCATTACAGTACAGGGGGAAACCTTTGTTGGTTAGTTTCACTGATTCAGATTGGGCTGGTGATCCTGATGATCGAAAGTCTATAGCAATTTATGTTTTCAGTCTGGGATCTGGACCTGTCACTTGGTCTTGCAAGAAACAACAAGCTCTTGCTCTTTCTTCAGCAGAAGCAAAATATTGAGCCATAGTTAATGCCAGTCAGGAAGCTTTATGGCTTCGACAGATCCTTTCGGAGTTTGTATTCGAGCAGTAGCAGCCTACTCCACTTTGGTGCGACAATCAAAGTGCCATTAAGCTTGCCAAAGATCTAGTCCTACATCAATGCAACAAACACATTGAGCTACATATGCACTTCATCAAAAATTGTGTTCATGATCATGTTCTTGAAGTGTTCTTTTGTCCTACAAATGTTCAAGTTGCAGACATCTTCACCAAGTCTCTTACAGAAGCGAAGTTTTCTAAACTTCGATCTATGTTAGGAGTTCAGGAACTTGTCATTAAGGGGGGATAGGCTCTAATGCCTCCTTCCTTCTCCTAATAGTGTCACTTTTGTAAATCCTTCAATCCTATCCCAAGTTGTTCTTAAGGGGGGATGTTAGGATATTTGGACACTTAGGAGTTAGTTAAGATCAACTTGTGTAATATATCCGTTAGGAAAAGTGTGTTTCTTTTAGTATGCATTAGTATGCATTTGTAAATATTTAATCTGACGGCCACGTTATGTTCTAGACATCGAGCGATCCGGCGGCTCAACTTCTCTTAGATCATACCTCACCTTTATCCGTGGCTTAACACCCGATTGGTCCATGATCTCTATTTAAAGAGCATGGAGGGTCATTGTCTAGTTGATCAATTATGAGAAGCTCATTGGTAACTTTCTTTCTTTGCATAATAAATTGCTCCGTAGAAGCTATTTGGCTGCGGTCGTGGAGTGTTTCCCTCTCAAATGTTTAAACCACATCAAAACATCGATGTATCGATCTGTGATATGTTTGTGTGAAGTGGTTGCTCTAGGTATTCGATCTTTTGGGAGTACCCTGTGTACCCGAACAATAGGTTGTTATAGAATCTGTCATTGACTAAAAATAGCCATGTGATTCTTCACCTTCCCCATGGGAGTTACTTATCCTTCCAAATTCGAATTAGAGGATGGTTCCATATGTAAAGGATGAATATTCCCTCATGTGGACCCCACATATCCACTTATGCGTCCCCAAGTCCAACTAGGACCCCATGCCACCTCATTTTGGAGCAATTAATTATTTTTCCATAATTTATTGGTCTATTTTCCACCATCAATTTTGAATTGAACTTCCATGAGAAACTATAGGCCTTGGGGTTAAATATCAATATTTTAATTTCCCCACATAACCCTTAGGAATTGGATAGGCCAAATTAATTGTTTATCTAAAAATTATTTAAATGGGGATATTAGAGACAGATGGTTGGTTTTGCTCATATTTTGGTCTTTATCCTCTTTGGCTTGTGTTCATCCCTGGACATGTTATATTTCGTAGTAAGGCACAGTGGATTGTGTTTGAGGCCCTTGTTGTGGGATATTTTGGATACACTGGATTTTTTTTAGTGTTTATCAGCTGTTGAATTCTTTAGTGGTTATGCATTGATTGTTATGTCTTTGCGGGATGAGGGAATTTCCATCCATGTCTTCTCTATTTCATAGACATACCTTTTGTAATATTTTGTACATATTTTCTCTTTATTTAGTAATAGAACGTTTTATCTTACTCATAACAAAAAAAAAAATTTACACAGTGTTCTATTAAAAACAAAGTGTAAAATGGGGTTAACATGTTTCATCAAATGGTGTAATTGAAATTGTGACATTTTATTCCAATGGACTTTATTTAAAAGGCTAGATAAATATAATATTCCCTTTGTAGAGGCGATTCATTAAACAAACACATTGCAATTGAGATTGTACTATGTTGTTCTCTCCTTCCTTTGTCAAAAGAAGTTTAATAAGGATATTTTTCCAAGGTATGGGTTGTTTTGGATTCCTCAACTATTATTGCATATGAACTTACACATACCAACCTGCAACAAATCTTTCATAGAAGTGGAGTTTTCTATGTATTATCCATGATGAACTTTGATGAGAATTTGATAAAATAATTTATTTTGTTTTGCTTCATTTATAATTGAAGGCATTTAGTTTTCTAATATAGCTAGTAAATTCATTTTATTTTAATTTTATAAAAATAGAATAACGTCAACTTATATTTAATTAGACATAGTAATTGAATGTATAAAAATTCTTCTGGTAAAAATTATTTTTTGGACAAAAGTTTTACTAATATAGAGCCACTGGTGTGATGCATTTTTCCATTCAAATTGAAAACCATGGGGTTCAATTTAATTCTCAATGTATTTGAGTGGGGGAGAGTCAAAATTTGTACCAACCAATTCATGTTTCTCGCTTTCTTCTTTGCGCCATTCACTTTCCCTCACCTATAAATGGATAAGAAGAAACCACTTTCAACTTCAAACTTGTTTAGAAGCTTCTTTGCCCATGAGTAAAAGTAATTGATTCAACCATTTACTAAGACTACAAGAATAATAAAATGTTACTAAGTTTTAACATATATCAAATAAATCATTTAAAAAAAAAGTTAAATAGGAGAAATCAAAATTAAACTAGATTTACATAGTATTGTGTTAAAAACAAAGTGTGAATTTACTAAAATGGGCTTAGTAGAAAGAACACCACAATATCTACATTGGTCAATAATCAAAAGTAAATCCATAGACCTAAACATAGTTCCATTGTTCACAAGAACCTCTTACATATTCCTAAAATGTTGTTTCATTTGCTCGAAATCAATATGCCAAGATGACAATTTGACATTTTTGGAGCCATCTTAATCCACTTGGATAAAATGCATGCCCAACCCTCCTTAACGAGTCTTTTTGAGTGATTTTAATTGTAAGTGGTGTGGATTACTGTTTTCCACCTTCTTGTACATCTATCTAAATTGTTGTTGGGATTCAAAAACTTTGTAGATTGTGTAAAAAAGAGAAATCAAAATTAAAATAGATTTACACAGTGTTGTGTAGAAAAAAAGTGTAAATTTTCTCAAATGGGATTAGTAAAATGCACGCCACAATATGTACATTGGTCAATAATGAAAAGTAAAATCAGATTCCTAAAGACAGTTGCATTGTTCTCAAGAATCTCTTTCAGATTCCTAAATTGGTGTATAATTTGCTAGAAATCAATCTGCCAAGATGGCAAGGTGTCATTTTTGGACCCATTTTCACCCACTTGGATAAAATGCATACATAACACTCATTATGGGGTCATTTTCAATGATTTTAATTGCAAGTGGTGTGGATTACTATTTTCCACCATCTTGTGCATCTATATATATTTTTGTTGGGTTTTACAGCCTTTTCACATTCCCTCAAAAAGACAAAACAAAACTAAAATAGATTTACACAGTGTTGCCTAAAAAATAGGGTAAATTTGCTAAAATGGGATTAGTAAAATGCACACCACAATATGTACATTGATCAATAATTGGAAGTACAGCCACATTCCTAGAGATAGTTCCATTGTTCACAAGATACCCTTTCAGATTCGTAAAATGTTGTTTCATTTTCTCGAAATCAATCTGGCAAGATGACAATTTGACATTTTTGGACCCATGTTTAACCCACTTGGATAAAATGCACGCCCAACCCTCTTTATCCGGTCTTTTTGAGTGATTTTAATTGCAAGTGGTGTGGATTACATTTTCCACCTTCTTGTACATCTATATAAATTGTTCTTGGGCTTCACAAACTTTGCACATTATGTAAAAAAGAGAAATCAAAATTAAAATAGATTTACACAATGTTGTGTAAAAAACAAAGTGTAAATTTGCGAAAATGGGATTAGTAAAATGCATGCCATTGTATGTACATTGGTTAATAATGAAAAGTAAAATCAGATTCCTGAAGACAGTTTCATTGTTCTTGAGAACCTCTTTTAGATTCCTAAATTGATGTATAAATTGATAGAAAACAATCTACCAAGATGGTAAGTTTTAATTTTTGGACCCATTTTCGCCCACTTGGATAAAATGCACACCTAACCCTCATTATGGGGTCTTTTTCAATGATTTTAATTGCAAGTAGTGAGGATTACTATTTTACACCGTCTTGTGCATCTATATATATTTTTGTTGGATTTCAAAACCTTTTCACATTGTGTCAAAAGGACAAAGCAAAACTAAAATAGATTTACACAATGTTGTCTAAAAAAAAGTTTAAATTTGCTAAAATGGGCTTAGTGAAATTCACACCATAGTATGTACATTGAAAAAAAATTGGAAGTAAAACCACATTCTTGGAGATAGTTTCGTTGTTCACAAGAACCTATTTAAGAATCCTAAAATGTTGTTTCATTTGCTCGAAATCAATCTGCCAAGTTGACAATTTGACATTTTTGGACCCATCTTTACCCACTTGGATAAAATGCATGCCCAACCCTCCTTATTGGGTCTTTTTTAGTGATTTTAATTGTAAGTGGTGTGGATTAATATTTTCACCTTCTTTTACATCTATACATATTTTTGTTTGGCTTCACAAACTTTACACATTGTGTTAAAAAGATAAATCAAAATTAAAATAGATTTACGGAGTGTTGTGTAAAACACAAAGTGTAAATTTGCTAAAATGGGATTAGTAAAATGCACACCACGGTATGTACATTGGTCAATAATGAAAAGTAAAACCATAGTCTTGAATACAGTTGCATTGTTTTCAAGAACCTCTTTCATATTCCTAAATTGATGTATAATTTGCTAGAAATCAATCTGCCGAGATGGCAATTTTTCATTTTTGCACCCATTTTTACCCACTTGGATAAAATACACGCCTAACCCTCCTTATTGGGTCTTTTTCAGTGATTTAAATTGGAAATGGTGTGGATTTATATTTTACACATCCTTGTACATCTATACATTTTTTTTGGGATTCACAACCTTTGCACATTGTGTCAAAAAGACAAAACAAAAAAAATGTTTACACAATGTTGTGTAAAAATCTAAGTGCAAATTTGGAAAAACAAGCTTAGTAAAATGCACACCACAGTATGTACATTGATCAATAATTGGAATTAAAACCACATTCCTTGAGATAGTTCCATTTTTCACAAGAACCTCTTTCAGATTCCGAAAATGTTGTTTCATTTGCTCGAAATCAATCCGTTAAGATGACAATTTGACATTTTTGGACCCATCTTTACCCACTTGGATAAAATGCATGCCCAACCCTCCTTATTGGGTCTTTTGAGTGATTTTAATTGCAAGTGGCATGGATTACTATTTTCCACCTTCTTATACATCTATATAAATTGTTCTTTGGCTTCACAAACTTTGCACATTGTGTAACAAAGAGAAACCAAAATTAAAATAGATTTACACTGTTGTGTAGAAAACAAAGTATAAATTTTCTAAAATGGGATTATTAAAATGCATGCCATGGTATGTAGATTGGTCAATAATGAAAATTAAAACCAGATTCCTGAAGATAGTTGCATTATTCTCAAGAACCTCTTTCAGAATCCTAAAGTGATGTATAATTTGATAGAAATCAATTTGCCAAGATGGCAAGTTTTCATTTTTGGACCCATTCTTACCCACTTGGATAAAATGCACGGCTAACCCTCATTATTGGGTCTTTTCAGTGATTCACAACCTTTACACATTCTATCAAAAAGAGAAAGGAAAATTAAAGCAAATGTACAATGTTGTGTTAAAAACTATGCGTAAATTTGAAAAAATGGGCTTAGAAAAATGAAATCCACAGTATGTATATTGTTCAATAATTGAAACTAAAGCTATAGGAATAAATCTAGTTAAATTGTTCACAAAAACCTCTTTCAATTCCTACAATGATTCATCATTTGCTGGGTTTTAGAGTAAATGGAAACTCATTTGTCAGATTAGTAGTCTATGGGAAGAAAAAATTTCAGAGCTTCAATTTATTTTGTACAGTGGAGTTGGTTTGCAAAAGAGTATTGAGATAACTCTTTGGATCCATATTTCCATTATTTGTTTGGGTAAAGTTGAACCTAGCAGAAATATTGCTGAGTGATATGGAAAACCCAAAAGGGAATAGAAACTTGGTCAGCCAAAATGATGACGGGAGGGGAGATAACATTCAAGAGAATATGATATATTGTACTATCAATAGGTTAGTAAATCAATATAGGGGTCTGAGGGGAATTATTCAAATAAACATAAATCTTTCACAATATCAGTTTCTTGTTTTGAATGTTCGTAATATCAACATGAGAACAAAACTGGTGATGGTAGAGGTAGAGATTGGAAATCTAAAAGACAAGTTGAGAAGTATGAGGAATAAGTTATAGTGTTAAAAGGAATATTGTAGAATCATGGTCTGAAATGACCATTAGAGGATGTTGACCCTGCTCAAGGAATAGTTAGTACTTCAATGGATAATCTGAACAGTACACCTCGGATTGATGAACCTTTGATAGATGCTAATGTGGAGCTATAGTCTATGACTGCAAATGAAACTGCTAAGCAAGAAATACATTAGGAACTCCTCCATGCGGGGAATGAAACATGCCTCTAATGGCCATGGTTTGTATCCTTTTTTTTTGGTTAAAATCTATGTAATTATGTTGACAGACATGCTCAAGTGTTGCAATCCAGACAGTTTTTGTTCCAATGTTTTCATGGAGAACAATGGACATCAATTATCAAATTTTGAAGATTTTAAAGGCAAAGGCTATCATAAAGATGTTTTTAGGATGATTTTGAAACATACCATTATGGTTAGGAAAAAAAATCTCAAATTTTGTAAATGCATTACAATTGTATACTGTTGTGAGGTAACCTATGTAGGATCTATGCTAGTAATAATGATTGTAATTCCAGTAGCAGACATGCAGTGACAAAATACAAATATCTTGTAGATTTTTTATATCCCATTAAGCAATGTATAGTCATCAAACTATGTGAACTATGGATTTAATAGAAAGATGAATGATTAGGATACATCATACTCTTTTTTTTAAAAATACAAAACAACCATTTATGTTAAAATAAAAAACACAACTGATTTTAAATTTATATGGTTTGTCTTACAAATATGAAGAAAGTAATAGTGTTGTAAGGTTTTTGTTTTTGGAAGGTTCTACTCAATCTTTTATGTAAGTTTAGATCTTGACAGGGCATGTGATGCTGATTTTGGAAGACTATAAAAAAAATTAGGACAGATTAAAGACAGTACAAAAGCAAATTCTCAACAACCCACAGACAATATAATGTATGTTATCATTTCAAACTATCATAGTTTTTATATAAATAAAATTTTCTTATAAATCACATACCATTTAAGATACCCATAGCCTTCTATGATAAACTTTAATGAAATATTCTTCTTTACAATCCTGGGTGGTACAACATGCATTGCAATTAGTTCAAAACTAACCATGAAACTTTCATATGAGCAAGGAATTTCAACATAAGATTCACTATGTATAATGTTCTGAGACCTTATGTGATTGAAAAATTTGTAGGAAAGAAGATGAATATTGTGACAATGTATTTGATTAGGCTACAATACTCCAAGATATGATGGCAACGCATTGTGTGTCCCATATTATATAGAAGCACCTATTCTAGCAATCACAAGTTCATTGTCACCTTTTGTTGCAAGAAGTTGGAAAGAGGTGTGTGTAGCATCATTCATAGCAATTAAACAGAACATATATATATATATATATATATATATATATATATATATATATATATATATATATATATGTTCTGTTTATAGATATAGATATATATATATATATATATATATTGTTCCTTTCGAGTGCTTGTGCCCCACCTTTTAATAGAGCTATTGGATGCTTTTCGGACAGACCCGGGTTTTCAGTATGCGCAGCAACAAACACCCCTTGGCACACTGGCCCTCTCGGCAACGAGGTGTGCAGGAGCTCGAAGTCTCACCCGAAGTGGCTATGGGGGGGATAAGGAATCAGGCTTCCTTAACCTAGGCGATGCAGAGACTGCAATCTTCCTTGTCTCTCTCTTACAGGAGAGGCTTCCCCAAGCGGGACTTCTTACTCTTCCGTAGATTTCTCAGTGCAACAGTGCTTCAAATTCATGCTCACCAGCCTAGCTGCGCGGTATCTCCGCTCCGGCGCACGAGGCGATTATCCTATGTGTCCAATACTATACCGTTTCCAGCCCTGCGCCACGGTGCAGCAACACACTCCTCAATCGTCGCAGTGACAACGTTCTACAGATTCCTTCGACACTTAACGATTATAACCACCAAGGAAGCTTCGAGAACTTACTTAACATATTCATAAAGATAACGCAATGTTCATGTATACATAGATAGTGAATTAAAGCATGCAATCACACGACACAGCATCATCATAATGAGAATTAGGTAGTTCACCTCCACCGGGAAACCACGTCCATGGGAGTGTATCTTATATTAATCTCAGATGGAAATTATACAGTATGCTGCGCACACAGCTGCAGCCTTAGATCTTTCCGGGAAACTCCACGCACACAGCTGGGAGCCCTTCTCTTGATCTAGTCTCTTCTTCTACAGAGATTACAATGGTTCAGACGTCGACTCAGACTGTCGGCAACCTCAACATCAACTTACAATGGCCTTCTCACCACTCTATCTTTCTAACATAAGAACATCTAATGGCTAGCTAACTAGTAACATATCTCAAATAGCTAGCTAACCTTCTTCCTTCACAATTACACATATATATAGGTGGCCTTGACAGTCGCACCTTTACAAAACTTTGGGCCTTTCCCAGCAGTAATCCCCAAAAACCCTAACCGCGGACATGGCTAGGTGTACTACAGGCGCCGCTTGCAGTCATGTCGCCGCTTCCTGCAGGCTCCGTGACTTTTGACGCAGATTCCGGGTATGGGCGCTGCTTCCTCGTTCACTGCTCCTTGTCCTTCTCCTTCGATGCTTTGGTTCGTTTCTCTTCCTTGGTCAGAGTAACCATAACTTATGTACTTAGCCTTAATGAGGGTAGATGAGCCCTCTATTCCATCACTTCATTTATTGTGGTAGCTGAGCTCTACTCGGCCACATTCATTCTCCTTTGACGTGTGTGCTCGAGCTCCACGATTTTCAGTCCGTAATCTACGCTGAGCTCGTCCATCTGGCACCGTACTGCCCAAAAATTGGTGCTTATTCAAAATTAGCACTTCTTCCCTTCAACACTTGTGCTTTTTCTTCAAAATTCGCAACTTTTACCATAGCTACGGCCTAGGCTCCAACAGGCCCCTAACACTTACTTGTGGTTCACCCTTGAGCCACTCGCACTAGCGTGTGGTCGCTTTACCTGTGCGGTTGCATTTGCTTCGGTCGTAGCAAGGGCATTATTCCACTACGCCATAGCGGAGTCCATTTCATCGACGCACTCCACAGCTGTCTGCACCATTTCTGCAGTGGCTTCTTCTTTAGTTATGCCATCAACCAACTGTTGAGATTCAGCCAATTCTTTGATCTTTGCCTTGACTTGGGCAGCAAGTTCAACATACTCATCCATAAATGGCTGAATGTTGTTGGTAAGTTTAGCATCTTCAGTTCTGAGCTTGTGCAGTTGCTATTGTATTCTGTGCACTTCACTCATTTTCCTCATTTTTGCTAAGCCTTCTAAGGCCTTAGCTTCTTCAGTCATAACAGTTAGGGACTGTTCTGCTGCTTGTACCTGTTCCAAAAGACCGAATTTAAAAGGGAGCTTCTCAAGCTCAATCCAATTCTCCATAGATTGGGTCATCAGGTTCTCGGCTTCATCTGCTCTGCTCTTCATTTGTGCGGAATCTCTACGCAGCACTTCAAATTGTTCCTATCTATCATCTGTAGAATGTGCTGCAACACGAGATTCCAACTCGGTGATCTGCGTTCTATGGTCTTCAGCCATAGCAACTATTTCTTGCTCTAGGGCTTTCACCCTTCCACCAATAATTTTAACTTTCTCAACCAGAGGAAGGTCTGGTTGAATCTCGCAGGCCGGTAGCTCCTGGGCAATTTCATCAACTATGTTTCTTATCCCAGTGTCTTGTGCCTCATAAAGTGCGAGCTTCTCAGAGATGTTCTTATAGCCTGCCTTCAGCTCTATCTGCTGTGATTGCAGTCTTTGGTTTGCATGGAATGTGGAGAGCTCTCTAGCTCTTAGCTCAATGGAGACCTTCTCTTGCACTAACTGCAAGGTTTCTATCGAAATCAAAGACAAATTTATTTCAACGGGGCCAACTGTGCTTACCTACAGTGCGGCCAAAGGTTCCAGAAGTGTCATGCTAGTAGGTGGGATGTGCACGACAGCATGCCTCTCTGCGAGTACTTCAACTCACTCAGTACTTGTAGGTGCCTGTGGCGCCTGCGAACTAGATGCTGGCACATTGGTCTACACAATTCTTCTTGCAAGACCTTTTAATTCCATGAACTGCAGGTCCAGAGCACTTCTGATGTGAGCATGCGCAGTCCACAGCTCGCGAAATTTCTCTTTCAAGTACTGGTCAATCCCCGAGGAAATGGTCTCCGAGGGATGCGACACCTTTTGCTTCTTGGCCGCTGGTTCTGTTGAACCTTCCTCACTTCTTTGCTCAGGCACTTCCTTACCCTTATCCTTCTCTTGCGCAGCAGGGGGTGGCATCGTGGATGCGATTTCGGCGGCCTCCCTCCATTCATCCGACCAAGACTTGACAGTTTCTTCAACATCTTCAGTGGTCATCCTATAAAGGCCTACGGCCCATTCTTCTTGAATGCCGCAAGGGCGGAGGTAAATTTTGTGCAAGTTGGCAGAGAAGACCAACTTAGTTCCATATATTTGTGTCGTCTTCTCGCTCAGCCTCGGCATTTCCTGAATGGTATCTTTGAGGAGATGGTAATATTCACAGAATACAGCGCGGTTCATCTTATGCTTCACCGGATTACTAGAATCCCAGAGGTTGACATAGCGCATTCCTGCAACCTCTCCTGCGCGGCGCGGAAGGAACTGAGTCTTGGGGGGCTCCTTCAACCCGACAAAGGTGCATAAAATCAAAAGCCAAGAAAAATGGAATAACTGACCGGCGGTGTCCTGGACGTTCCGACAGTCTTCCAAGAAAGAATTGAGGAGGAAGAGAGACCAATTGTACTGCTCTCCCTCCGCAGCTGCGATGGCGAGCTCCACGACAGCTCCAGTGACTTCTTTAGGTCTGCACTTCATGAGAAGTCTTCCTGTAAGCAGACTGCCTATAAATCTAAGTGCTTCATCCTCAACTATAGTGAGGTCATAAACCCGACCTCCTCTTGTTAATTTGTATTTCTGCACTAACTGTGTAGCCAATTTTCTCTCCTTATCTTTACAAACAAAATGAATATTGGGGTCCTTACCAACCTTAGATAGGCCGGTAATACGATGAATCAAGTCGACATTTAAATCGTTTGGCCTCCCCAGCCAAAGGTAACCACCATGAACGCAAGATAGTAGTGCCTTAACAACTGCATTAACTTCATTGCTACACCCGAAGTGCAGTAGCTTCAACAGGTTCAAAAGTATAGAATTCTCTAAATTTGCTGCAAATTCCTTTGGGACAAATTCATCAACCTTTCTGGTGGGATTATGGACTACCGTTAGATAGCGATCTGGCGCAAACTTAGGATACATTCTGTAGTCTCCGAGGTTGAAATCAGAAAACTTGACCAGTGGAAGGTGTCCAAGCAGGGGCCCTTCTTGTCGCACGACTTCCGCCATTGGAGGCAGGGGAATCGGATACTTTCCATTCTTCAGAATATGCACCTCGGGTGCATCATCTGGAAGCGGCAGAATGTAATTCACCATAGTGTCCAAGGGCTCTGGAACGGGTTCATCCGGCTGCTGTGGCTGAGATGCCCTTGTGCCCGGAGATTGTCTAGGATCAGTCCAACTAGGGTGTGTGTAAGTCGAGGCCGTCATCGGGGTAGTCATGCCGAAATCTAAGCCTCTACGCTTAAATCGATGAACAATTTCTTCAGTGGATAGGTTCTCTGTCGTGAACCGGTATACACAACAAGGATTTGAACAGACAAATGGCGGAACAACATAGGATAAGAATGCTGAAAGCAAAAGGGAGCAGTCTGCAAAACACGGCTCTGAAAACAATAACTTAGATTCTCAAACAAGACACTATGCAACTTGAGAAAAGTAACCCGAAGACATACGAGTGTGGGGTATTTATAGCTAAAGGCGATAATAAATGCAGACAAGTGGGGCTAATAGCCATAGGTTCCTATGCATGAGTTGACAACCCCCCTACCCCCGTGCCTCTACGGTGCATTTAATTGTGATGGACGGGCTCTGACAGCCTTCCGGGAGAAGCTAAAGTTTTCGGCGCATGATATAAATGTGGATCTTAGGGAGATCAAGCTGATTCTGTCAGAGTGGATACAATAAAATGGCGAGCTTATCCTTCATTAATGTTTAGACGCGGTTATAGGACTATAGTAATTCAAATTTTCGGCGGGTCATTTCAGCATAGGTAACTGTGCATATAGAGGGGTCCACAATGAGAACTCCTCAAGCGGCAACTTGACACAGGGAAATTTGCAAGAGCAATGGTTTGACAAGCCAGGGAAAACTTCGCAAGAGCGCAAAATAGGGTCGCTCCACACAAACTTTATTGATAAGCGCGGATGCTTCAAGAAACTGCGTGGGAAGCCAGAGACTGAAAGTATCTCATGACTTCCATGTAGACTGATAATGCGATGCCTCTTTCAACTACACTGGGCATCTGCACTTCTTTAGCACTGAATTAAGTCGACAGGGTGGAGTGGCCATCGCGATAAAGCTTGAGCCGACTCCCGTTGATCATTGTGGGAATCAATTCTCCATTAAGCTTCGCAAGCTGAACTGCTCCTCCTTCTGTTATCTTTATCACCCGGAAAGGGCCTAACCAATGTACACGAAACTTGCTTGGAAACTTGATGAATTTACTATCATAGAGGAGTACCAAGTCTCCTTCTTGAAAAACATTATTGTTGATGGAATCCGGCTAAAAGTCTGTCTTCTTCTAAGGCAAGCAATTGTGATAGTCTTTCACTCATAGTATCAGTATCTGCCATTTCTATAATTTGCGCGATTCTGAAGCTGGGAACAATGTATTCCATGGGCATAACTGCTTCTTGTCCATACACCAAACTGAAAGGTGTGTGACCTGTTAGTTTCTTGCATGTGGTTCTGTAAGCCCATAACACAGCTGTGACTCTAAGGTCCCAATCATCTCTTTGTTGATTACAGATCTTTGTCAAGGCATTCTCCAAATTCTTGTTGAATGCCTCCATCGTACCATTAGCTTGAGGGTGGTAGGGTGTACTCTTATGGTGACTAATGTGGAATTCCTCAGTAAGGGCCTCTATAGTCTCATTCAGGAAATGTGTACCCTGATCACTCATTAGAATTAGTGGAAATCAAATCTAGTGATAATGTTCTCAAAAATGAACTGCGCGACAGTGACAGCGTCGCATTTCTTAACTGGCTTCGCCTCAGCCCATCTGGTGAGGTATTCAGTAGCTGTGATGATGTATCTTGCGCCGGTTCTTTTTCCTGGTGGGTTGATAGGTCCTACAAAATCAATGGCCCACTTATCAAAAGCACGCAGTGTTATCTGGGGTCTTAGCGGCATTTCATCTCTCCTTGAAGGTTTTCCTGTTCGCTGGCACACATCGCAACATTTGCAGAATTCCTTAGTATCCTTGTGCAATGTTGGCCACCAAAGACCTGTGGCTAAGATCTTCTGCGCAATTGGCTTTCCTGTGAAATGGCCTCCTGCGGTACCTGAGTGTGCTTCTGCGATGATGGAGTTCTTCTCATGCGGTAAGATACATCTGCGCAAGACTTCGTTGGGGCCTAGCTTATAGAGCTGGCCTGCTATCAAAGTGAAGTCTATGGCTTTGACAACAAGTTGCTTCTTCTGCTGGATTGAAAACTCAACTGGCGCTTTCCCGGTAGTGAGAAACTCAAGAATATCAGAATAATACTCATCGGCTGCTTGAACAGAAAACAGCTGCACGTTAGGCAGATTGTCCTCCATATTTGTAGGTTCCTCCCCTGACTCTATCCTAGATAAATGGTCAGGTCCTGCGTTCAATCTACCTGGCTTCACAATAACCTCAAAATCATACTCCTGGAAGAGTAGTAGCCATCTGCAAATTCTTCCCCCTAAGACTGGCTTATTGACCAAGTATTTCAAAGCAGAATGGTTAGTATACATTTTGAAATGTGCGCCCAATAGGTAGTGTCTGAACTTCTGTAAGGCATACACCATAGCTACTCCTTCTCTTTCTGTAGTGGTGTAGTTCTTCTCAGCTGTAGAGAGTTTTCTGCTAGAGTAAGCAATGGGGTGGTCAATACCTCCTTCTCCCGGTTGTGTAAGCACAACCCCAAATGCTATGGAAGAAGCATCTACATGAACATGAAAGGGTTTTCGCCAGTCTGGGAAAACTAGAATAGGCGCAGTTATCATCTTTTCTTTAAGTGTATCCAAGCTCTGTTGGCATTCTTCTGTCCACTGGAATTTCGAATCCTTTTTCAGCAATCTTTCCATAGGCGCAGTAATCTTTGCATAACCCTTGATGAATTTCTTGTAGTACCCTGTATGTCCCAATGTAGTGCGCAATTGTTTGACTGAGTTGGGTGCAGGTAAATTAGCAATGATGGCAACCTTCGTAGGATCCATCAGGAGTCCTTGTCTGCATACAATATGACCCAACAAAATATCAAAAGGAGCACAGAAGATACATTTTTTCAAGTTAAGGGAAATCTGATACTGTCTACATTTTTCTAACATCATGCGCAATTTCCCTATATGTTTCTTTAGTAAACCAAACACAGTCCAATCATCAAAATAGACTTCTAGAAACTTATGAATGAATTCTTTAAAAACAGCAACAACGACTCTAGAGAAGATAGAAGGTGCGTTTTTAAGACCGAAGGGCATTACCGTATACTGGAATGAGCCCCATTCAGTCGCAAAAGTGGTCTTATGGTGGTCGTCTGGATGGATTCTGATCTGATGGTATCCCGAAAAGCCATCAGTGAAGGAGTAAGCCTCTTGTCCTCCAACATTATCAAGCACTTCGTTTGTAAAGGGAGTTGGAAATGGATCATGCGCTGATGCGTCGTTCATCTTGCGCAAGTGCACGCAAATTCTTATTTTGCCTTTTGCCTTTTTCTCTTGTACCACCATAGGACTAATCCAATCACTTTCCTCTACTGGCTGAATAATACCTTCTGTGAGCATCTTATCAATTTCTTCTCTAACCTTTTCTTTATATCGCGGGTTCAATCTGTAAGGGCACTGTTTTACTGGCTTGGCATCTGCTTTCAGAGGTATGTGCATGACTCCTAAGTCTCCTAGGATGCCTTTCATTTCTGTGAACTTGGTAGGAAAGATATCCTGGTAGTCACGTAGTAAATCGGAAACATGGCCAACAGTTTCATCATCCCAATAATCTCCTATAGAAGCAAACTTGGGTTCGGCTTCTGTACCCATGTTAATCTTTTTGAGCTTGATGTGTTCTGTAATGGTAGGGATATCAAGCTAAGGCCTTTCGACATTGCGCGTCCCTTCTGATTCTGGAATATTGATGTTGTGAGGATCATCTTCTTCTTCTTCAGTGGTGAAATTATAGCATTCCAAAGCATGTTCCATTTGGACAGCCCAATCTGGTTGAGAATACTCTGGTAATGGACATTGTTCAAATACCTTCTTTTTGATACACTTTAAAGCGTGGTCGATGCTTGGATGTTCTGACTCAAACCTGAAAGTGAGTTGAAAACTTTCCATCATAAGAGGCCAAGTGACAATGCCTCTGTGAAATTCTGTTTCAATGTACCAATTCCTTGGAACTGTATCCAACGTGTGGACGAATAGGTGAACCCACTCATCTTCTGGAATATCTGACCATTGCTGAATACATGCTTGAACGTGTGATCTGGGGTCACTCTGTCCATCATATTTTTGAAACACTTCTGCTGTAGTTCCCTGAAATCTGTGCAGTATCAATCTGCGACAGTCTTGCCATGTGTTAATATTCTCTTTATGCTCACCCCACCATCTTGCGGGTGTAGCGCACAGTGCTATATCCAATGCTTGTATGCGCTGCTCATCTGGGATCTGTTGTTCATATGTGTGTATGAATTCACTTACTTCAGTTAAACCATAAAAAATTGGAGTGTCATTCAATTCTATGCCAATCCATCGAATTGATTTAGTCATCATGGCGCAACGCCTTGCAGAAACCTCATGTAGGAGATTCTGCCAGTTTTCGAGTCCTGCTTCTGAATCTGATGTGCACGAGCTATCGCATTGCCAGCTGATATGTCCGTCCGCTATGGGATTGACATAGTCACTATGACTAGCAGTCATCTGATACAAACTTTCCATGTGGCGCACTTCTTCTTCTGCCCGAATGGGTTCAATATACCATGGTCCTTGAAGTGGATCAAGCGGTGCGATGACCCTGATTTGCTCATCCTCAAAGGTCATCTGTCTTTTCTTCAAGTTAATGACAGCCAAATTATCAAATGCCCAGTCTATGCCTAAAAGTGTTGGATATGGTCTACTATCATCCATAATTTTGATTACTTCAAAGTCTGCAAAACTTCTTACTCCTTCAATATCAATAGGTACATTGGGTAGTCTGCCCAATGGAGAAACTCGTTGTTGATTCGCAAGTCTTAGCTAGATAGGAGATCTTGTAAGCTGAGGGATACCCATCTGTTCCCATGTCTACATGGTGAGAACATTGACTTCGGAGCCTAAATCCAAAATGACTTCGTCCATTTCAAATGCTCCAATCTACACTGTGAGCCTCATCTCTTTTCCATTTCTAGTATGACTCCCAATCTGGTGAACAACACACTGCGGTGTATTCATCGACGCAGATTGTTGACACTGATCCAATAGGTGTTGAAGTTCCATAGTTTCTTTTTCATTGCGCAACAACTTTAAACAGTTTCTCAGGAAAGCATGAACACTGCCTAGTGCATCCTCCTCATCATTAGGCCTTCCAGATGTGGTGGCATGTTCTTGCACCAGGTTCTCTTGTCTTAGCACTTGCGATCTAATATCATTATGCGGAATTGCGACAGAACTTGAAGCTCACGGGTCTGAGAAATACTCTCGAGCTTTCTTGAATGCTTCTTTTTGCTTCTGCAGGTCGAGTGGAGATGGTTTAATATTAGCACGGCGCACCCATTGTGTCGCTTGCTTTCCAGTTCCCAACTCTGGCGCACTAGTGGTTGCTCCACTACGCGTCACTATATTAACTGTAGGATTTGGTTCTCTTTTTTCTGCTCCAATCAACTGAATATTCTGATTAACCTGTGGCGTCTTTGCTTGCATATTAGTCATCAACTAAGGGCATTCTTAAATGACATGATCATAAGATTTACAGTATCTGCAGAGGGTTGTAGGATTTTGGCAATCCCTTGCATAATGACCTTGATCTCCACAATTGTAACAAGTGATCTGTCCTCTTCCTCGACCAAAACCTGCTATGCGTCCGCGGCCCCTATAATTTCCAGCTTGGCTGTCACGAGTTTGGTCATACTGTGGACCTGCTGTGGCTCCTTGTGCCTCTGACCGTACTCTATAAACATCATGTTTCCTTTCCATCATAAGATCATATGCTCTGCAATTGTTCTCATCATGGCTTACTGATTTACAGAAATTGCAATATAGATTCTTTGGAGTTTGCACATATTTCTGTAACAAGTGACATTCTTGTGGTCTGTGACCTCTAGTTCTACAGATTTCACACCAAGGTCCCTGAGCCTGTGGTAACAGGTTAGGTGCTCCAGTTGCAATATACTCTATGAAAACGGGACAATGGTCCTTTGAATGACCTTGTGCTTTACATTTTGTACACCAAATTTCTTCTTTAACTTCCTTGCCTTTCTTAATATCATGCACTTGCAAGGTTAAGTTTGCTAACTGGTTCTGCAACTGCGCAACATCGTTGCTTGTTCCAGCAATTGGTGAAGCTTCTAGTTTCATAGCCATCTCTAGAGCTTGTTCCTGAGTAGTGAGATTCTGTTGCATAAGAGGAAGTCTAATATGAGGGAGCAGCACAGCAATGAACCATTCCTTATGCTGCTGCGGTGCAAACTCAAAGCTTACTTGATCTATCAAGGCTTTGAACTTCTGGTCAAAATCCCATACTGATTCTGTAGGTAACTGTTTTATGTCTTTGAGCTCTGTTATACACTGTGATTCTGATTTAGGATTCTTGAATTCTCTAATCATAGCATTTCTTACATCAGCAAGCGTCCTATTCTGTGCTGCTGAGTATTTCATGAACCAAGTTAAGGCTCCTTCTCTTAGTGTGGTTGCTAACTGAACCAGTTTAATAGCATCATCATTAATTTGCTTAATCGTCCAAATGGCTTCACATAGGAACCAGTGCTGCTCAGGGTCTTCTATCCCTGTTCCTCTAAAGGTCGGTAGCTTCATGTCATCACCCATCCTTCTTGTGCTAGGTTGAGGTGGAGGTGCTGTAGCACTACCTCCAGGATGGTTAAACAATGGTGGTGCTGAGGTACTAGAAGTACTGTGTGGGCTACTAGAAGGTGTTACTGCGGGGTTATACTGAGCCCCGTCTGGCTTTTGCGGTGTAAAAGGGTGATAAGGGATATGAGTACTCCCTTGTCTCTCTATATGGCTCGCTCTAGGAACTTGACTATCTTCTGGGATAGACTCAAGAGAATGTTAGTCAAGGCCTACTTTATACCGTTTTCCACTACGAGTGCAACCAATAAGTTCAAGATCACTATCAGAATCTGCGGACATTACTTGTCTATGCTATTCATCAGAAGCTATGCATAGTTTTTCTTTGTGATACAGAAGCATTTTAATCGATAGGTTCAGAGAATTTAAGAACTTACCCTTGTATGCTTTGAAGAAGTTTCTCTTAGCATCACTGAAGCTCTTTCTTGTATCTATTGCAAACTCAGTGATGAAGCCTTCCAGCAGATTGTTCAACCAAAAGTCTACCACGCGGGACACAGGATTATCTACCCGCTTCAAAATGCTAACTAGCTCAGGTGTCCAAGCGATGGGTTGATCAACATGCACAGTGGGTCTAGTATCTGCTAGCTTAGCTATCCACACATGCAACTCAAGTGAAAATGTGACAAAGAAAATTTCGTGAAGGTCAATATAAATATACTTCTGCAACCAGTCTTCTGTCTGAAGCCTAGAGCTTTTATTTTCTTGTTTAGCGAACTCTCTAGCCTTTGAATCAAACCACTCTTGAATTTCTTTAGCTGTAGGATTCCAGTAGCACATTGCCTTCAAAATAAGATGGTTGAATCCGACAACGAAACCATTTGTTGGATGAGCAAGTCTCAAGGAAACAGAACCATTTGTTGGCTTCCTTTTTCTCTAAGTTGCGCATCAATCTCGTACATCGCTGAAATAACAATTCTCAAGGCAATAAGTCGCAAGGAAACGGAACCATTTGTTGGATTCTTTTTCTCTAGGTTGCGCATCAATCTCGTACGTCACCGAAATTACAAGTCTCAAGGAAATAAGTCGCAAGGCAATGGAACCATTTCTTGGCTGCTTTTCGAACAGACCCGGGTTTTCAGTATGCGCAGCAACAAACACCCCTTGGCGCACTGGCCCTCTTGGCAACGAGCTCCGCAACAACTCGAAGTCTCACCCGAAGTTGCTATGGGGGGGCTGAGGAATCAGGCTTCCTTAACCTAGGCGACGTGGAGACTGCAATCTTCCTTCTCTCTCTCTCTTACAGGAAAGGATTCCCCAAGCGGGACTTCTTACTCTTCCGCAGATTTCTCAGTGCAACAGTGCTTCAAATTCACGCTCACCAGCCTAGCTGCGCGGTATCTCTGCTCCGGCACACGAGGCGATTACCCTATGCATCCAATACTGTACCGTTTCCAGCCCTGCGCCACGGCACAGCAACACACTCCTCAATCGCCGCAGCGACAACGTTCTATAGATTCCTTCGACACTTAACGATTATAACCACCAAGGAAGCTTTGAGAACTTACTTAACATATTCATAAAGATAACGCAATGTTCATGTATACACAGATAGTGAACTAAAACATGCAATCACACGACATAGCATCATCATAATGAGAATTAGGTAGTTCACCTCCACGGGGAAACCACGTCCACGGGAGTGTATCTTATATTAATCTCAGATGGAAATTATACAGTATGCTACGCACATAGCTGCAGCCTTAGATCTTTCCAGGAAACTCCACGCACACAGCCGGGAGCCCTTCTCTTGATCTAGTCTCTTCTTCTACAGAGATTACAATGGTTCAGACGTCGACTCAGACTGTCTGCAACCTCAACATCAACTTACAATGGCCTTCTCACCACTCTATCTTTCTAACATAAGAACCTCTAATGGCTAGCTAACTACTAACATATCTCAAATAGTTAGCTAACCTTCTTCCTTCACAATTACACACATATATAGGTGGCCTTGTCGGTCTCACCTTTACAAAACTGTGGGCCTTTCCCAGCAGTAATCCCCAAAAACCCTAACCGTGGACATGGATAGGTGTACTGCAGGCGCCGCTTGCAGTCATGTCGCCACTTCCTACAGGCTCCATGATTTCTGACGCATATTGCAGGTATGGGAACCGCTTCCTCATTCACTGCTCCTTGTCCTTCGCCTTCAATGCTTTGGTTCGTTGCTCTTCCTTGGTCAGAGCAACCATAACTTTTGTACTTAGCCTTAATGAGGGTAGCTGAGCCCTCTATTCCATCGCTTCATTTATTGTGGTAGCTGAGCTCTACTCGGCCACATTCATTCTCCTTTGACGTGTGCACTCGAGCTCCATGATTTCCAGTCCATAATCTGCGCTAAGCTCATCCATCTAGCACCGTACTGCACACTGTTTACTTCTGCCCAAAAATTGGTGCTTATTCAAAATTAGCACTTCTTCCCTTCAACACTTGTGCTTTTTCCTCAAAATTCGCAGCTTTTACCATAGCTGTGGCCTAGGCTCCAACAAGAGCTCACAGTAAATAACACATCAACAATACCTACAACAAAGCAAAATATAACATTAGATACTATAAAGCCTGGAATTTTTCAGATATGAGTTGAAAAATAAATATTAAAAGATACATTCATAGTCACCATCAATGATTTCAGTTGGTATCAAAAATCCTTGTTTAGTACAAAACACCTCATGTGGATGCAAATTCACACTGTCTGGAAGATGGTGCCCTCTACCAATGACATCTACATGAATTTCAAATGATCTTAGCCCTCAAAATGTTCCTCCAGTAGAAATATATACTAAACAATCCAACACTTCTAAAAGATATGGAATTTTCAATGACTCATCTTCAGACATTCCATGCAAATTTTCATAATAATACAAATATACATGCCTTCCTTTATGGTAAAATCAAATGGATTTGTACTGTGCACCAAAACCCCATCCATATGAATGAACTTATTTCTACTAATATTCACAAAATGACCATCTCGAGTCAGTAAGGGAGTAACATATGAACAAGATTCCATATAATACCCTCACTTGATGACTGCAGTGTAATTTTTTTATGATTTTCATCTGACCCACTTGAAGATAACTCTGTTTTTATTAGAGATAGTGAAGTATTGTGCAACAAAATCTTGCCACTTTCATCTGCATACACTATTTGAACATGCAGAACATCATCCATGTTATGTGTCCATGTGTCATTGTTACCAATAGTGTAAAGAGCTGGATCATTTCCACAAGGATCCAAACATGTCAACTCTGGGTTTCCTGTGTGATAACTTTGTAGATAACGATGTCTTCTGGACCTTTTTGTCCTTTGAAAAGAGAAACTGTATCAAAGTTTGGAGCTTTGCCCCTAACAAATGGCATAGTTGAATGACATCAGAGTTGATAAGGTATTTCCTTATCATTAGATTGGACCTAGACATATTTATTGCTAGATACATCATCACCACTCCAACAATCATAATTTGTAATTCGAAATAATTATCATGAATTCCGTCGTTGTATAGATAATTGTTTCTTCATTTGCATTCTCTTTTCTCATTTAGCATCCTCTTTAACAAGTATTCGAAAAATTTCTTCTACAACTTCTAGAGGCAATTACTTCTGTTCTTTATGTGGAAATGGATTATGGTCTATATTGAACATGATTAAATTTATAAAAAAGTAATAATCTGCAATCATGACAAGATGCCCAAAATGACTACACATGTTACACATGAGATATCTTAATTGGAAATTATTATTTTTTCATCATTTAATTCAAGATGATCTAGGATCTTAACTGAGAGAATAACATGCACAACATAACAATCATAGACACAAGAGACACAATGTTTCCTTGGGGAAAACCAAGAAGGTGAAAAATCCCACAACTTACTCAGAGATAGAATAAGCACCAATACAAGTATCACAAAGATGAATCCCCAAAAGATAGACGTCTTCAGCAGCTACTCCTCATCCACTTGTGTGAAATCCTCTCTCTCAACTATGCAAGTTGGATGAGTGAGTGAATGAGAAAATAGAGTGGTGCAACCACTCTATTTATACTTTAACTTAACCTACCTTTTACCCTAATTGGGATGACTCCCTAAGAGAGTCTAATAACCCTTCCACTTAACTCATACAAGGTTGACCCCACTAAGGTGGTCTAATAACCCATCAAATATAAGTTATGACACTTACAATATAACTTGCGACACTTGCAAGTACAAATGAGGACACTTCCAATCGGAGGAATAATACATATTCGTTGGGTATAGAATAAAGTACAAATGTAATACATATAATATACAAGTGAATATATTCTGAATTTACAAATACATCAACACTCCCTCTTAAGTAGGAAGGTACTCTCTTGACACAGGTCATCAATAGATATAGGCACAAGTCTTCAATACTGGAGTTGGATCATCATCACCAGATCACTGGAGCATCATCGTCACTGCAGTTGTACTTGTCATCTCGATCACTGGTTCTATATGTCAATTCTACTCGTCATAGGAAGTTCTACAGAGCCAACCCTTTTTCATGCTGGATGTAGGCCTAGCCTCCATGTAGGTCTTCATCATCTCTGCGAGTGGCTCATCCGGTGGAATCTCAAGACTGATTATGTGCATTTGCAAAACCTCAAAAGAGCATCCGAGGACTGATTATGAGCAACTACTTCAACCTATAGGATCTCCCAAGGACCTATTAGATGTAGACAAGCAAAACCTCGAAAGAGCATTCCAGGACTAATTACCTGCCAAGCAAAACCTCGAAGATCTCCCAGGGACCCATTACATGCTACCAGGAAAAACCTCGAAAGAGCATCCCAGGACTGATTACGTGCCAAGCACAACCTACAATATATCCCTTGGACCTATTACATGCCACTGCACAAAAAAAATCTTGAAAGAGCATCCTAGGACTGATTATGTGCCAAGCACAACCTGCAAGATCTCCCAGGGACATATTACATGATACTGCATAAGTAAAACCTCGAAAGAGCATCACAGGACTTATTATGTGCCAAGCACAACCCGCAAGATCTCCCAGGGACCTGTTACATGCTATTGTGTTGATGTATATGTAACTTTGGAATGTATTTCATCTATTTATTTCATATATATTTATTGTACCCTTATTAGAGATGTGTTATTCCTCTATAAGGAAGTGTCGTCATGTGGATTTACAAGTGTCGCAAGTGTGTGTACTTGCCGATGGGTTATTAGACCACCATGTGTGGGGTCAGCCCTGAAATATATATATTATAATGTGGATGTACCTAGCTAGACAAGTCAGCCCCATAAGGTCACTAGGAAAACAGGTTAGTATAAATAGAGATTAGGAGATCTCTATTTAGACGATTCGGAAAGTCATATCTCTCTCACTCAGAAAGTGGTGCACTAGTGAGGAGGAGGATCATCTGCTACTAGGAGACTATCTCAAGTGTATTTTGGTTGTACTTTGGTTGAGCCATTGCTCTCTCTATCTCTAAGGAAGTTGTGGGGTTTTTCACCTTAGGGTTTTCCCCATGAAAACTCAGTGTCTCCTGTCTCTCATGCTTTTGATTCTTGTAATCCTTGTCATGCTTATTGTGATTGTTATGCATTGATATACTGTATATGTTATTCTCTCAGTGAAGATCCTAGAGTATTGTGAATTAATGCTCAAAATTTAACATGGTATCAGAGCTAACCTGAGAAGAAGACATTTTGCAGTGACAAAAACTTGAGTTTCTTGTTTATTGGGCTTCTCTCCACAGTTTTTGGAAACGCAGTATAGTAGATTGACTCTACTCATCAAGGAGAATCTATCTGTCCAATCAGAATTCAATTCTGAGCATTTTCATATTTGACCCTAAAAATTAGGGTTTCCAAAAAAATAGGAATTTATGAAATCTTAAGCCATAGCTGGAAGCTCCTTGCAAAAATCGAAGTTTAGAGCTTTCGATCGAGATTTTTGGCTGGGTAGATCTCCGGGAAACTCAAACCCTAATTCAGGGCTCTCCAAGTGAACCCGAGAGGACAAAAAGGAAAATCTGAAGGGTAAAGCTTTGCTGATATCAAATTTTGAATACACCAGGCTGATCCACTCATCAGGGTTCATCTTTCTATCCTTTCAGAAAATTGAAATTCACATTTTGAATTTTTAGGGTTTTTTCGACAAACCCTAATCCGGGACCAGATCCAGTTTTCAGCATTTCAAGTGGTAAGACCGACATCTTTTCTATTTCCATTTGAAGTACTCTTTAATATGTCTCACCACAGCAAGCTTGAGCATAAGCTTGAAGGAGTTGATAACTTCCAAGCTTGGAAGTATAGGATTGGGTTAATCCTGGAAGAGAATGAGTCAGACTCATATGTAAAAGAAGACTTCCCTATTCCAGAGGACGAAGAGGCTAAAGTATTACATAAAAAGAACTTGGTCAAGGAAAAGAGAATCATTGTTGATTCTATCAAATACAATCTCATACCCCATGTGTCTTCTCTAAAGACACCCAAGGAGATGTTTGACTCTTTGACCAAGCTATTTGAAGGGAAGAACATAAATCGGAAGATGACCCTGCAGAACCAATTGAAAGGAGTAAACTGGAGAAACCATTCAATCTTATTTTTTAAAGGTATTTCAGATCAAGGAACAACTAGAAGTAGTGGATGAAATGGTGGAGAATGGTGAAGTGGTGATGACCACTCTAAATGGCCTACCCAGGTCATGGGATTCCTTTATTCAAGGAATTTGTGCAAGGAAGAAGTTGATCTCCTTTAACAGATTGCGGGAAAAATGCTCTCAAGAAGAAGCTAGGCTTATGGCCCGAGAAGAAAAGATGGGAAATGAAGATCAAGCTCTCACAGAACATGCCAGGAAAGGCAAGTCCAAGAAGGAATCATCTCATAACAGGAGATTCTCACACCACCATTATCATAAAGATAAGAAAGATCTCAGATGCTTCAATTGCAATGAGAATGGACACTTTGCTTTAGATTGTCCCAAGAAGAAGAAAGAAAACAACAACAACTTCAACAACAAGAAGAAGAATAACAAAAGAAGATATCATGCTCATGCTGCCGAAGATGATGAACCCCCAAAGAAGAAGGCTAGGGAAGAAAGTGATAGTGATGATGACTCATCAAGTGAAGAAGAGTATGTTCTAATTTCCGCTCTCATAGGTACTATCTCCCATGGTTGTAATGATTGGTTGATTGACAGTGGGGCTTCCAAACACATGACTGGGTTTAAGGAATCTTTTGTGAATCTATCTGAACATGAATCACCCCATAAGGTGAAACTTGGGGATGATTATCAATACCCAATCAAAGGAAGTGGTGAACCCTCCTACAACCTAGATTCTGGAAAATCCTTGAAGATGAAAGAAGTCCTTTATGTACCTGGGCTCAAGAAAAACTTACTCTCCATCTCTGCATTGGATGCAAAAGGTATGAGGGTTGCTTTTGTGGATGGCCAAGTCCTAATGTGGTCAAAGGGAAAGAACATAGATGATGTAGTAGTGATTGGAGAGCAAGAGGGAGGGTTGTATAAATTGAAGGGACAACCTCAACATGCCATGGTACATGAATCCATGGATCCAAGTGAACTTTGGCATAGAAGACTTGCTCATATGCACTATAGGGAACTTCCAATTGCAATCAAGGCTGTAGAGGGTCTTCCTGAAACCAAGACCAAACATGAAGGTGTTTGCAAAGGATGTGCAAAAGGTAAGAACATTAAGAAGACTTTCCCAAGTAGTGAAAGTAAGGCAAAAGACATCCTGGAAATCGTCCACTCAGATGTATGTGGTTCTATGTCATCTAGTTCTCTGAGTGGGTATGTTCACTATGTCTCATTTATTGATGGCTTCTCCAGGAAGACTTGGGTATACTTCTTGAAGAACAAAGATCAGGTGTTGGATAAGTTCAAGGAATTCAAAACCTTGATGGCGAATCAAATTGACAAGAAGATCAAAAAATTCAGATCCGACCTCAGGTGACTTCAAGAAGCTTTGTAGTGATTTAGGGATTAAGAAGGAGTTGACTGCTCCTTATAATCGTCAACAGAATGGAGTTGCAGAAAGGAAGAACAGAACAATCATGGAAGCAGCAAGGGGAATGCTGCATGACGAGGATCTACCTATGCATCTATGGGAAGAAGCAGCTAGAATAGTTGTATATGTGCAGAACAGAACACCCCACAAGATATTGGACAACAAGACACCAGAAGAGGTCTTTTCTGGTAAGAAACCTGAAGTCAACCATCTCAGAATATTTGGTTTTCTAGTATACACTCATGTCCCAAAGGAAAAGAGGACTACACTAGATCCTTCAAGAAAGAAGGGTATCTTTGTGGGTTACAGTGAAAGCTCGAAGGCTTACAGAATATACTTTCTAGGCTTCAAGAAGATTGATGTCAGCAAGGATGAATATAAGTTCAAGGATAGGTAATCCAGGAAGCAAAGATCAAGAGGGAGCACACTCCAGCAGCTCCTGCAAGGATGCATATTTTCAGAGGGAGTTGACCATCTTCCTACATTCCACAACAGAAAGGTGTAGAAGAAGCTACTTCAGTAGCTCCTACAAGGAAGCAAAGACTCAGAGGGATTCCACCCAACAAACAAACAAAGATAAGTATTTCAATTATTATTTCTTGCCTATTTTTTGTTTAAATAATATTATGCTTATGTTCCTAGACATAGGAGATGTATTGCACATATTAGAATAATTACATTAATGAACAGTATTCTACTAATATGCATGTGATGGGTAAGTGGCCTATGGCACTGTATAACATTCCAGTGCTACTTATCTAGAATGAAACCTCTTTGCTGACATGTTGGGAGTAGTGCAAACTCTTAACAATGTTCTGGTAGAGACTGGAAGGCATCTAGAAAGTTGTGGAACATGGATAAATGTTGTATTGAAGCATTGGCTAAGATAACTACATGACTGCATGACATATTTCTTGATGTGTAAAGAATTTTTTCTGAAAATTATGAGATGTTTCTAATCATGCAATTTAACTTGTTTTGTAGGAAAGACCATATATCTTCACCTACAAAAGGACTACAACATTTGTTCCAGCAACAAAGGTATCTATTGAATATATTGAAGATATTGAAGTTCCCAAGATCTGGGATGAAGAAATAGAATGCCATGATCTTTCGATCATGAAGAAGATGTTTGGGATGCAGTCCCAAGACCTGACAGGGACTCACATGTGTGCAGATTGAAGAAAGCCTTGTATGGCTTGTAGCAAGCTCCCAGAACTTGGTGTGATACAAAGAGGAAGCTTGCTGCCGAATTCGATATGAAGAACTTTGGGAATGATGCATTATTTCCTAGGTATGGAGGTGTGGTAGAGTGTAGGTGGGATCTTCCTTGGTCAAGGGAAATACACAATAGATATCCTGAAGAGATTCGAGATGATGGATTGCAAGGCCATGGCCACACCTATGGCATCAAATCTGAAGCTTCTATGTGATGCTTCATCTGAGCCAGCTGATGTCTCTATGTATCGTCAGATGATTGGGTCTTTGATGTACCTGACGAACAAGAGACCAGATATTTGCTTTGCGGTGAACACATTGAGTCAGTTCCTGATAGATCTTAGGTGTGTTCATATGGTTGCTGTAAAGCATGTTCTGAGGTACCTGAAGGGTACAGTGGATTATGGGCTCAAGTATGAGGTGAATCAAAAGTTTAACATGCAGGGTTATGTTGATTCAGATTGGGCTGGCAGTGCTGCTAATAGGAAGAGAACATCTAGGTGCTGCTTCAGTATGGGATCAGGTGTGATCTCTTCGTTTAGCAGGAAGCAGTATTGCTTAGCATTGAGTACAGCTGAGGCAAAGTATGTTGCAACCTGTTCAACTAGTTGTGAGGCAGTATGGCTACAGAAGCTACTGTCTGAATTATTTGATCTCCTGTTGGATGCTACTGGTATCTTTTGTGATAACCAGAGTTGTGTGAAGTTGTCCGAGAACCCAGTGTTTCATGACAGGTCAAATCACATAGAGATCAAATATCACTATATCAGGGATATGGTGTAGAGAGGAGCTATGAAGCTCCTGTATGTTGCGATGGACGAGCAGATTGCAGATGTGCTAACAAAGCCACTAGTCAAGGTGAAGTTCGAGGACTTCAGAGAGAGGCTTGGTGTTATTCGGATTGATGACACTTCGAGGAAGAAGTGATGGACACATTTGTTGAAGCCATTCCAAGCATGTTGGAAGGAGAATCCTTCACATGGCTGTGGATGTAAGCGTTAGATGATGAGCATCAGGATGATGTTTTGGTTTCTGCTTTGTATGATCAGTTGGATCATTTATATGTATATGTATGTACGCATCATGTTGGATGCTGGATATGATCATTAGGATCATTTATATGTATGTACGCATCATGTTGGATGCTTGGAACATTTATCTGTATATGTATTAGGTGGATACATTGTATGATCTGGTGGATCATGTATGGTGATATGTATCATGTATTTGTATTTGTATCAGGTGGATACACTGTATGATCAGGTGGATCATGTATGATGATATGTATCAGGTAGATACTTGGTATGCATCAAGTAGATGCATTGTATGATCAAGATGATCATGGATGACGAGCTTCAGGATGTTGCTCCAGATGACATGCAGCAGGATGTTGCAGTGATGATGATCAGGATGATCATGTGTACATCAGGATGATGTATGGTGAGTATCAGGTTGGTACTCTGTGGCTGTGGAATAGGTTGTGCAGATAAGCATGTAATTTGTGCCCTGGGAGATTTGCAGATAGTCTTTGGAAGTTTTTCCTATGGCATGTAATTTGTACCCTAGGATATCTAGCAAATGCTCTTTCGAGGTTTTGCTTGGGAGTACATATAATTTGTGCCCTAGGATATTTGCACATAGTATTTTGAGGTTTTTCCTATAGCATGTAATTTGTGCCCTAGGATATCTGGCAGATTCTCTTTCGAGGTTTTGTCGTATGGCATGTAATTTGTGCCCTGGGAGATCTGATAGGTTGATTCGTGTGCTCGTAATCAATCCTGGGATGCTCTTTCAAGGTTTTGCCATGACCACATGTAATTTGTGCCCTGGGAGATCCGATAGGTTGAGTCTTGTGCTCGTAATCAGTCCTGGGATGCTCTTTCGAGGTTTTGTGGTGACCACATGTAATTTGTGCCCTGGGAGATCCGATAGGTTGAGCCTTGTGCTTGTAATCAGTCCTAGGATTCTGTTTCGAGGTTTTGTGGTTGGGTCACATGTAATAAGTCCTGGAGATCTGGACAGGATGAAAAAGGCCTTAGATGCTCTTTAGGGTTCTTGCTAGTCAAGAGACTCTTTTAAGGTTTTGTGACGCACGTAATAAGTCCTGAGATTTCCACAGTATGGCCAGTGATGATGAAGACCTGCAGGTGGTGGGCCTACATCCAGTATGAAAAAGCACTGACTCTGTAGAACTTACTATGATGAGTAGAGTCAGAGATTGGTTGAGATAGGAGCAGCAGTGACGATGCATCGATGATGATGATCCCAAGAAGAAGACTTTTCTAGCAGATCTGTGTAGAGAAATACCTTCCTAGTTAAGAGGGAGTGTTGATTTATATGTAACTTCAGAATGTATTTCATCTATGTATTTCATATATATTTATTGTACCCTTATTAGAGATGTGTTATTCCACTATAAGGAAGTTTCGTCATGTAAATTTACAAGTGTCGCAAGTGTGTGTACTTGTCGATGGGTTATTACACCACCATGTGTGGGCTCGGCCCTGAAATATATATACTATAATGTGGATGTACCTAGCTAGACAAGTTGGCCCCATAAGGTCACTAGGAAAATAGGTTATTATAAATAGAGATCGGGAGATCTCTATTTAGACCATTCGGAAAGTCATATCTCTCTGACTCAGAAAGTGGCGCACTAGTGAGGAGGAGGATCATATGCTACTTGGAGACTATCTCTAGTGTATTTTGGTTGTACTTTGGTTGAGCCATTGCTCTCTCTATCTATGAGGAAGTTGTGGGTTTTTTCACCTTAGGGTTTTCCCCACAAAAACTCTGTCTCTTGTCTCTCATGCTTTTGATTCTTATGATGCTTGTCATGCTTATTGTGATTGTTATGCATTGATATACTGTATATGTTATTCTCTCAGTGAAGATCCTAGAGTATTGTGAATTAATGCTCAAAATATAACATATTTCACAACATGCAAACTATCCACGGCCACCAAGCATCATCTGGATGCTCAGGATAATACGGATCATCATCATACATAACATCATATGGATGTTCATAGAGAAGCATCGTCCGGATGCTCATCACACAACACTTACATCCACAGCCATGGGGAGGACCCACCTATCACCATGCTAGGAAGGGCTCCTGCCTCTGTCTCTCGTCACTTCCTCTTGGAAGTATCTTCGATCTGAAGAACACCAGGCCTTTCTCTGAAGTACTCGAACTTCACCCTGGATAGTGGTTTGGTCAACACATCTACTATCCGCTCGTCCATTGCAACACGCAGGAGATTCACTGCTCCTATCTGCACAATATCCCTGATATAGTGATACTTGGTCTCAATATGATTTGACTTGTCATGCAACACCAGGTTCTCAGTCAACTTCACACAACTCTGGTTGTCGGAGAGGATATAAGTAGCATCCAACAGGAGATTAATCAAATCAGACAGTAGCTTCCTTATCCATACTACCTCACAACTAGCTGAACCAGCTGCAACATACTCTGCTTCGACTGTACTCAGTGCTATGCAGGATTGCTTCCTACTAAACCAAGAGATCACACCTGATCCCATACTGAAGTAGCACCCCGAAGTGCTCTTCCTATCTGCATCACTACCTTCCCAATCAACATAACTCTCCAGGTTAACCTTTTGATTTGCATCATACTTGAGCACATAATCAACCGTACCCTTCAGGTACCTCAAAATATGCTTTGCAGCAATCAAGTGAACATGTCTAGGATCCGTCAAGAACTACTTCAATGTGTTCACAGCAAAGAAAATATATAGTCTTGTGTTTGTCATGTACATCAAGGAACCAATCAACTAATGATACATCGTGGCATCAACCGACTCTAATGAAGCATCACTCAATAGCTTAGGTTCGATGCTATAGATGTGTCCATGGCCTTGCATTCCATCATCCCAAACTGCTTCAGGATCTCTATCGCATACTTCCCTTTCCCAAGGAAGATTCCATCTGCATTCTACCACACCTCCATAGCTCGAAAGTAATACATCATACCCAAGTCCTTCATCTCAAACTCAACAGCAAGCTTCCTCTTCATGTCAAAAATCAACACATCCTCACCTGTCACAAACAGGGCATCTACATATAGTAGGATTATTACTGGATTTCCTTCCTCAACCTTGTAGTAAAGGTTGGAATCATCTTTACTCTTGGTAAAGCCCAAACCAGTCAGGAAGCTATCTATCCTACCATACCATGTCTTGGGTGCTTGTTTCAAACCGTACAAGGATTTCTTTAATTTGCACATATGTGACTCCCTGTCATGTGTCTCAAATCCGAGTGACTGCTCCACATACACTTCCTCTTTGACTATACAATTCAAGAAAGTTGTCTTGACATCCATCTGGTGTATCTTCCACTTCATTACTGCAGCCAAAGCAGGTACTGTTCTGATGGAATTGTATTTGGCTACATGTGCAAAACGTTTCTTCATAATCGATCCCTTCTTTCTGGGAGAAGCCACGTGCCACAAATATTTCCTTGTATTTCTCTATGCTACCACCTGCAGCATGCTTGATCTTGCAGATACATTTGGAAGTCACAACAGACTTCCCTATTGGTCTCAGGACCACATCTCATACATCATTCTTCATGATCGAATGGTACTCCTTGATCATAGCATCCTTCCATTACTGCATCCCTGATCCTGGGAACTTTAGATTCTTCAATAGGTAGTTTTTCTTGAGCTTCGTCGCTTGTTCTTCGGAACAAATGTCATTGACCTTCTTTTGTAGGTGATTGTACACGATCTTTCCTACAAGTCGAATTCAATTGCATGATTAGAAACATCTCAGAGTTTTCAGAACAAAATCTTACACATAAGTACATATGTCATACATTCATGCAATTATCTTAGTCAATACTTCAATACAACATTCATCCATATCCCGTATTCATACGGTAACTTTCTAGATGCCTTCCATCTCTACCAAAACATTGTTAAGAGTGTGCACTACTCCCAACATGTAAGCAAAGAGGTTTCAATATAGATAAGTAGCAATGGAGTGTTGTATAGTACCATGGGCCACTGACCCATTACTATATTAGTAGTATCTTGTTCATTAATTCAACTTTTCTAAAATGCATAATATACATCCTAAATCTAGGAACATAAGTATGTACATGACTAAACAACATCATTTAAGTAATCATATATACAAGAAATGACAATTCAAATACTTATTTTTGTTTAGTTTTTGGGTAGATTCCCTCTCAATCTTTGCTTCCTTGTAGGAACTACTGGAGTCTCTAATAGTGTGCACCTTAACCAATGCTGAAAATGGATGAGAGGTTCTTCCATAGATTATTTGTTTTATGGATTCCAACTCTGCATTAGCTTCTTCTACTCCTTTCATGTAAAAATTCATTACAATACATATTCTTCATCACTTGAAGAATATTCACCATCTTCCCTAGTTCTCTTCCTTGGAGGTTCATCATCCTTTGTAGTGTGAGCATGATGTCTTCTCTTGTTGTTCTTTTTCTTGTGGGAGATGCTTTTGTTCCTGGGACAATTTCTGGAATAGTGTCTCTTCTCATCACAAGTATAACATAGGATGTTTTAAAGATCTCTCATGGATCCTCCAAAGTTCTCCTTCTGATACTGGTGGTGGTATTTACCCTTCTTGTGATGAGGATGCTCCCTCTTGTGGTTATTCTTCTTGGTGTGTGCTGTGAGAGCATGGTCTTCATTATCCATCTTTTCTTCTCGAGCTACAAGTATAGCTTCTTCTTGTGAGCATTCCTCCCACAATCTACTGAAATAAATAAATTTCTTTCTTGCACAAATTCCTTGGATGAAGGAGTCCCATGACCTAGGTAGGCCATTGAAAGTGGTCATCACAATTTCTCCATTCTCCACCACTTCATCCACAACTTCACTTTGTTCTTTGATTTGAGATACCTTAGTACAGTAAGATTGGATGGTCTCTCCATTCTGGATCTTCACACTCTTCAATTGGTTCTGCAATGTCATCTTCTGGTTTATATTCTTTCCTTCAAAAATATTGGTCAAGGAATCAATCATCTCCTTAGAGAAGACTCATGTGGTATGAGATGGTATTTTATAGAATTTGCAATGATTCTCTTGGCCTTAACCAAGTTCTTCTTCTATAAGGCCTTAGCCTCATCTCCCTATGGAACTGGAACCTCTTCACTTATGTAGGTGTTCAATTCATTCTCTTCTTATGTTCACGAGGGATGAAAATTCACCCCATCCAATTCAATAAGTCTCCCTACTATCAGAACCTACAAGTAACTCAATTTTTTGATACAATGCATATAAGGAAGAATGTAACAAAAACATTGTGGAGAATGTTAGATGGAAGTAGTAACAAATAAAAATATTAAAAATTTTGTAGTGGCATTCATGAAGCTAAACATGTAATGAAAAATTTGATTCATTCTTCTAGTGATGGACAACCAAACAATCTTCCATAGTTATTTGCAAAGTAGGAAAGCAATGTTGTAAAAGACAACATTCTAAAAATTAAATTTCTCAATGGATTTTCTTCAATTGTAAATAATGTCTTAACAAAGAAAGGTGAATTTGCTGGGGTAAAAATTCGTGACTAGCATACCATTATTAAGTTAATTCAAAAAGCACAAAATCGGGTCTAAATAGTGTGATTTCCAATTCCAAGAGTGTGATTTTAAAATCATTTTGAACCCCAAAAGTGCAAGTTTTTGTTCAAAAAGTGTGTATTTTCGATTCAAAAAGAGTGATTTCGATTCATAATATGCGTTTTTTATTCAAAACATGTGATTTTCGATTTTAAAAGTGTGATTTTTTATTCCAAAAGTGAGGTTTTTTATTCCACAAAGTGAAACCCCCATTTTGATTTCACAAATGAAATTTCTATATTTTTACCAAATTTGGTTGACTAAACTAAATAAATTATCTTGTAAAAACATATATATTATATTGTGGCCATTATCACATCACATCCTCCCCCATGTTTCATCCAGCATGACTAGTATGCTCCAATGACGGAGGAAGGCTTTGTTGAGATATTGTAACTTCAGAGAATATTATATTTGTACTTTATTATGCTGGAGATGTTTCATTCCTCCGTAAAGATCTTATTGTATGTGCAGAGATGTTTATTCCTCCGTCAGAATGTGGTAACTTGGGTTATTAGACTTCCCTAGTGGGGGTCAGCCCTGTATGTGTTATGTGGGTCAAATGTTTATTAGACCAACCTAGTGGGGTCCGCCCAGTCAGTTATAGTGGGGTGTTTAACCCAGTGGTAAAGTTGGGGCCGACCTAGTTAATATAAAGTACAAGTCGGAGATGTGTATAAATAGAGGAGGTGTGTTCCTCATTATACACACACTTCTCTCACTCAGAATGTAGTGCACTTGTGGACGAGAGGTGTGCTATGGTGGAGGAGGAGATCATGTCTTTGGTTCTTATCTTTGTATATTGTTGGTCATCTATATCGAGGAAGCTTAGCTGGGTTTTCCACCCCATGAGGGTTTCCCAGGATAAATCTGTGTCTCTTGTGTTTATGTTGTGCTTGTTGTTTCTTGAGTGATCCTGTATATGCTATTATTATGAAATGGGATGTAATGCTGCTATTTTCTGTCTTATCATATTGAATCTTAACATGGTATCAGAGCTAACGTGAACGAAGGCAATGTATGGCACTTACGACACTTGGTTCTCTTGCGACAATTTGAAGGTTTGGGTTTTACATAGAAAAAACTAGTCATTGTGGAACTTTCGCTATAAATCCATTTCTGCGAAGGTTCAGGATCTAAAAAGTGTACAAGTCGTAGATAACATCCCTAGGTATCTTGTGTCCAAAGGAACCCTCAGATTCGTTGTACTTTGTGAGTTATGATCAGTACAAGTTAGGGTTTCTGCCTCTTCCAGATCTCAGTAAAAATCAGGTGACCTTGGAAAAAAGGTCATAACATGGGCTAGGAAGCTCCAAATGAAATTTCGTCAAATGTGACAGGTAGTACATAGACTGTAATATCTTAGGAAACGGTTTCAGAGGCCGAAGTTGAACCAGTGTCACGTGGCATGCCATACAAGTTTGCTCTCATGTTTTATCCCATAAACAGGTCACGTTGCGACACTTGGCATAACTCTCTCTCAGAAAATACAATTGAGGTGAGACCTATCGGGATGGAAAGATGACAGGTTAGGATAACACATAAAACATTTTCAGACCTTGTGGAGAGAAAAGTTCGGAGTTACAACAGAAACAATCAGGTACATATTTCTATCAAAACAGAATTATTTTTACAGCACATTCATTCATGGCTTCCGGAATTTGGGGTTTCACAGAAAGTTAGAATTTTTGGAATCGGAGTCCACGGCTGAATGCTACTTTGGAAAATCAAAATTTAGAGACCAATATTGAATTTTTTGGTTGGGTAGAAGACCGGCTTGATCAAACCCCACTTCGGGATTTTGATCGGAAAGATGGAAAATTAGGGCTTCATTAAAAGTTGTAATTTTTTAAGTCTGTGACCACCGCTGGAAGCTCCTAAAAAAAAAAGAGTTTAGAGCCTTGGATCAAACCTTTTGATTGGGAAGAAGGGTGGGCTCCATCAAACCCTATTTCTGGATCCTGTCCAGAAGATCCAGAAGTTTCAAAGACAATTTTGAGGGGTCAAATTTTGGAGATTCCAAAATTGAAGTATGCTAGTTTGATCAGCTCAGTAAGACATATCCTTTCATCCATTTAGAAGTGTGAAAGTCAAAGATTGAATTTGTAGGGTTTCTCTAGCAAACCCTAATCAAGCTCCATATCAAGTTTCAGGGGGAGTTGAGGCTAAGGCCTTACATAAGAAGACTACAAGAAGTCTCGACAAGTATGACTTAAAGAGGTTCAGGTATGTCTTGAAATCTGATTCCTAATTAAGTTCATAATATGTATGTCTTCATATTATTTATTAGTACAATCTTGATTAATGTTAGAATTGTCTTATCACCCTATTAACAATATAAATGCATGTGAATGATAGAAGACATTCATTGATTAGGGTTATACGATTGTACTAATGCACTGTGGTGTTGTATGACGTTGATGTTGTCTGCTAACAAGATAAAGGTATGTCACGAAAGACAAATCAAGTTCCATGACCATGACAACATGAAGACAAAGACTCATCCATAATATTTGATCACATAGAAGTTCTACTTGCAAGGTATGTATGAATTTGTTCTATTATGCTTAACCTATGAAATATGCAGGTTCCAACATAGGATCTCTAAATCATTGAAGAGAACAAAGAAGATATTGATTACGTATGTTAGACATAACTAAGCAGGTATACTAATCCAGGTATGTTTTCCTATGTCATGTTAGAATCTTACCTTGTATTAGGATCCCTTATATAAGTATACTTGGTATGATTGTTTATGCTTATTCACAAAGTTAGTAATCAAGGGTTTATGCATATTATGTCTCTTATCTTGATTGATGATTTAACTAACAAAAAGAGTACTATGATCAAACAAGAATATGCATGAGTAAAAGAAGACTTCATTGAAACCCTGAATACTAATGTTTATTATCTATGATCATGACTATACATATTCAAGATTATTTAGAATTATATTGTTTTGATAATATTGAGAATATACTAATGAATGTATGTTTTTGTATGAGATTATGAGGATGACACTTGAGCATGCACAGTGGTACACAATGAATAGAAGTTCAAAAGACATATAGAATATCAAGTGGGAGGCAACCACACAAACATAAAAGATAAGTATTTGAGTTGTTATTCGAAACAGTAAATGATATTGCTTGTAATAGATTACATGCATGTTTAGAATATATCATCCTGAGTGTAAACATTCATATAGCATTGAACAGTATACTACTAATATGCATATGATTGGTAAGTTGGACAAACATTCCATTGTTGCTTGTCTAGAATGAAACCTCTTTGTTGACATGTTGAGAGCTGTCCACACTCTCCATAGTATGTTCTGGTAGAGATGGAAGGCATCTAGATAGCCACTGTATGCATACAGGATATGGAAAAGTGTTGTGCCAAAGTATTGGTCAAGATAGTTGCATAACTATGTAAATGATATCTATATGCATAATAGGTTATCATGTCAATGTGATTTGATGATTATGAAGTATTACTAATCATATACTTAATCTTGATTTGTAGGAAAGATCATGAAGAATGATGAACACCGAACAAGTGATGGATGTTCAACAAGAAGATTTACAAATCAAACAAAATATAGAAGGCTCATGACTAGAAGATTCTCTTAGAAAGAGGAAGAGAATCATGACGAGATGTTTGCTCCAAGTGGCTAGATAAGACTATTATCTTAATGGTATAATTAAAGAAGAAGTGTGATATAGGTTCTATATGGGTACTCAGGATCGATAGTAATTTGATGAGCTTAATGATCACCATGGGTGATGTGGATCTCAACCTTTGCCACAAGGTTGAATATGGTTTCTATATACAGATGACATAGATGCAAGAAGGAACTCACCATAGAATTCGAATGATATTGAGACTCATATCAGTAGACCCATCTGACGAGAGATGGCATAGATAGATGGCTGCAGAAATGAAAATGAAAGATCTCATTTTGATGCATTACTTCCTAGTTCTGGAAGTATGGAAAGGTTCAGAAGAAATCTTTCTCAACTAGAGAAAGTATGCCGAGAAATATTAAAAGGACTTGATATGTTTGAATGGCCACTCTCATGGATTCCAACTTGAAGTTGTTAGCGGATGACTCATCAGAGTTAGTGTATATAACTCTGTACAGACAAATTATTAGGTCATTGATGTATCTAACAAATACTAGGTCAGATATATGCTTTGCTATGAACACCTTGAGTCGGTATCTAGTGGAAACAAGATGTGTTCACCTGATAGTTGCAAAGCATGTGATGAGGTACCTAGAGTATATGATAGACTTTGATCCATGCTATCTTGGAGATCATGACTTCAGATGGCTACATAGATGTTGATTGAGCAGAAAGTGTATCAGACAGGAAGAGCACATTGAGAAGATGTTATTGTCTGGGATTAGCCATGATCTTGTGGTTTAGCAGGAAGCAGTCTAGTGTGGCTCTCAGCACAAGCGGAATATATGATTGCTTGCTCTGCTAGTTGTGAAGAAGTATGGCTTCAGGATTGTTTGACTTAGAGATAGACCCAACTTTGATCCTATGTGACAAACAGAGTTGTATCAAGATGGCAGAGAATCTAGTGTTCCATGATAAGTCAAAGCACATAGAGATCTGACATTTCTATATACAAGATATGGTGCAGAAAGGAACTATAAAGTTTGAATTTGTAACAAGTTATCGATACACTAACCAAACCTCTAACTCAAGTAAAGTTTGAGTATTTCCGAGACAAGCTTGATAGGACCCTCCTCGAAAGGGCGAGTAGTGTAGTCATTGATGATGAGATTGCCTCGTTGACAGCAAGGTCGATGATGTGTATACCTATTTAATACACTTGGATACTTAGATCATCTAGACTTAGGACTCTTATACATAGAATATTTTTTTACTTGTTTTTACTTTGATGATATATGTATCGATGAGGATACATGTTTTGTTGATTTATCGATGAGGATACATGTTTTGATGATATTTGTATTGATAAGGATATAGGTGGGGATTGTATCATCCTCGGATTTCGGTCCCTTGAATTGATCCGTAGATGTATGGTCTCCGAGAATGAAGTCCTTAGTGGATAGGTGGGGATTGTATCATCCCTGGACTTTGGTCCCTTGAATTGATCCATAGACGTATGGTCTCCATGAATGAAGTACTTAGTGGACTAATGGGGATTGCATCATCCCAAAACCACTAGTTCAAAATGTACGTGATGGGGATTGCATCATCCCGGAACCACTAGTTCAAAATGTACGTGATGGGGATTGCATCATCTCGGAACCACTAGTTCAAAATGTACGTGATGGGGATTGCATCATCCCAAAACCACTAGTTCAAAATGTACGTGATGGGGATTGCATCATCCCGGAACCACTAGTTCAAAATGTACGTGATGGGGATTGTATCATCCCTGGACTTCAGTCCCTGAATTGACCCATAGATAGATGTCTCCGAGAAGTGGTCCCTAGTGGACAAGAGGGGATTGTATCATCCCTGGAATTCGTTGCCTGAATTGATTCGTAGACATATGTCTCCGAGAAAGTGGTGCTTAGATTTTGTCTAAGTTGACTAGTGGACTGTATCATCCCTAGACATGTTATGGTGTCTTAAATGAATCATGTGTTTTGTAGAGTATGTTGTTATTGAGGATACTTGTATGGATGAGGATACTTGTATCGATATTGATGATATGTATTGATGAGGATACTTGTATTGATATTGATGATATGTATTGATGTGGATACTTGTATTGATGATGTGTATACTTGTACTGGTGTGGATACTTGTATTGATGATATACTTGTATTGGTGTGGATACTTGTATTGATGATGTGTATACTTGTATTGATGATGTGTATACTTGTATTGGTGTGGATACTTGTATTGATGATGTGTATACTTGTATTGGTGTGGATACTTGTATTGATGATGTGTATACTTGTATTAATGTGGATACTTGTATTGACAATGTTGTTGATCGTGATGATCTAGATGACGATGCTGCTAATCGTGATGATCTAGATGACAATGTTGTTGATCGTGATGATTGTATGATGACGATGTTGATGATCGTGTGATGAAGATGTTGATGATCGTGTGATGATGATGATGATGACGATGTTGATGATCGTGTGATCATGATGCTGATGATCATGTGATGACGATGATGATGATGATGTTTATGATCGTGTGACGACGATGCTGATGATCGTGAGGATCCAGATGATGATATTGTTGTAGCTGTTCAAGTGCTACAGAAGATAAAGACTCAGTACTAAAGATTTTGATGTTCCAGTATTGAATATGTTCCAGTAACTGCTTGAGTTACTGATGATGTTTAGAAAGCTTCAAATGATTTATAGATGTATCATGTATGATGTTGATGACTCCTTGCTCATGTAGATGCTGTTATAATATCCTTCTCATTAAGGGGGAGTGTTGAGATATTGTAACTTCAAAGAATATTATATTTGTACTTTATTATTCCAGAGATGTTTCATTCCTCCGTAAAGATCTTATTGTATATACAGAGATGTTTATTCCTCCGCCAGGATGTGGTAACATGGGTTATTAGACTTCCCTATTGGGGGTCGTCCCTGTATGTGTTATGTGGGTCAAAGGGTTGTTAGACCACCCTAGTGGGGTCGGCCCAGTCAGTTATAGTGGGGTGTTTAATCCAGTGGTAAAGTTGGGGCTGACCTAGTTAATATAAAGTACAAGTTGGAGATGTGTATAAATAGAAGAGGTGTGTCCCTCATTATACACACACTTCTCTCACTCAGAATGTAGCGCACTTGTGGAGGAGAGGTCTCCTATGGTGGAGGAGGAGATCATGTCTTTGGTTTGCATCTTTGTATATTGATGGTCATCTATATTGAGGAAGCTTTGCTGCGTTTTCTACCCCATGAGGGTTTCCCGAGATAAATCTGTGTCTCTTGTGTTTATGATGTGCTTGTTGTTTCTTCAGTGATCATGTATATGCTATTATTGTGAAATGGAATGTAATGCTTCTATTTTCTGTCTTAGCATATTGAATCTTAATAGGATTTGTAGTAACAAGGATTAATGTAGGGTTTAAATGCTGAGGGTGGAGGTTATCAATGTTTTGATGAATGTGCATTAATGCAATAGGATGTGGATTTCAGAGCATCGCTTTTTAAGTATTATACATGCATAGGGAAAAATATATGTTAAAATTTCGACATTAAATTGTCAACCTGGGGCTCGTAAGCTTCAAGGTACAAGCATTGTATGTGTACGTTCAAAGGTTAACCTAATCTAGTCTAACCTAACCTAATGTTGATAAACACACTTCAATAAATAAAATGAACTATGAACTACGAATGTAAATTCTATATTCCTGTTTCAAATTGCAAGGTGTTCTAATCTACAAAATAATTACAAACTAATTCTAAATAACAAATTGAATGAAATAACAACTATAAGATTTATTCCAACTTATAACTTTCTTACTTTAATCAAAATAATTAATTTAACATCTAATTGAAAACCAAAACCAAATACTACAAATTTTAATTTATAAACAAGCTACAAGCCAAATATTGTAAATTAACTAAGATATTTTGCAAACTAGATAAACTAAACTAATTAACTAAACTAAGATAAATTATAAACTAAAATAATATAGACTACAAACTAAACTAATATAAATTAGCTAAACTAATATAAATTTCAAACTAAAGAAATTACAAACTAACAACTTGAAAATTAAAAAGGGATTACTATTTACAAACTAAGTATCAATTTGTTTATGTACAGAGATAGCAGAGTAACGGGCCCTCTCGTAAATGAGAAAGCATACCCCCAAGGCTCTCTCATAGTGCGAGAAAACAAACCTCCAAAATGAGTAGCAGACTCAGTTGCATATTGAGTTTAAAAGACAATGCATAAAAGTATTAAATAGACAAACATAGGAGGCAGTAGACCTCTAAAATAGATAAGCTAACAGCAAAGCAAAAGAGAAACAGATAGAACCCGGGTCCGCAACCAGGGTCTCGAATTCCCTACGAATTTCCATGAGGCAACCACAAGAAACATCAGCATCGTGCTCAGCTTCCTGAATCTCATCCTGGACATGCTAAGCAATTTCATTTTTGAATCTGCGGGCCTTCTCCACCACCCCATGCATGAGGCGCATGGGTGGACTGGTAAAAGAGTTGGGGAACTGAGTGGAACTACACTGAGTGGAACTACGAGTGTTAATCTTCCTAACATGAGGCATGCTAAGTATCAATTATAAACTATAAAATCTCTCATTTATAACCTATCTCTATAACATCTAATTCGAAATCATGTACCTAACATATTAATTAAATCATCTAGTTGAAAATCAAATTAACATTCTAAATAAAATTTCAAACTAAAATTAAATCCTTGTTGAACTAACAATACGAAATAAAGATCATATTTTTAACTAGATCAAAACTTCGAATTCAACGAAGAGATAAACAATCTGTAAAATCTTAAAAAGGCAATGTACCTATGCTTTTTAAAAATAGGCAAGCAAATTATGATTAAATAAAACATATGATATAATTTGTATCCTGAAAGATTGAAATCAAGCTTTACTCAAATCACATTTTACAAATTAAACCCTAAAACCAAATTATATAAACAATCCTAAAACAAATGATTAAAAATAGTGACAGTGAAGGCATCAGAGAAATGTTTTGCAGGGGTTAAGATGAAATGGATCACGTTATTGTTGAATCAGTTTATCATATATTGCCACGACACACAAACAAGGAACTCATAGTTTCACTATAGTTGGTTCTATTCAATGATTCAAAATGTAATGATATGGTAAATAAATAAAATAGAGAGGATCCTATGAGAAAAATCATTGAATTTTCCGGTCTCTTGGGTCATTTAAATAGCACCATTCCCGACTCTAGATCTGTGCGGACCCGAGGAACCATCTTCCCATCTCGACGGTCATAGACAGACCAGATCCCTTACTAGAAGACATACAAGATCATCAAGGGTCTAGCAATGGGTGTCCCCTTTCATTCAACATCACAGTAGGTGGCCCAGACACCCACTTGACCCCAAAATATTCCTGAGACAACTCACTTAAACACTCCCGACTTACTTTAAATTTAAAACTCACACTCAAAATTCTCATACAATTGAAGTCAACGTTAATCCCAAGCTTATGTCATAAGACAGAAATGTATGTAGTATTCATGTTATTTACCATTTAAATCCAATCAAGTCAACGTATATGCATAAGTTCTAGCGCAAGAGCAAGGCAATGTATACAAGATCATTTGCATGTGAAGTTTCGACCATATTTCAGCAGGATTAAAATGCATCTTTGATATATACACGCAGAGCATCAAATAAATAGAGTGTAACATTGACCTGCATTCATATCTACATTCGAACATGCATTCGAACCTACGTTCAAACAATCAAGCTATCGGGACGGAGGTAGTATTATATAATGATCTGGTTCATGTGTTTCTCAAAATAAATAGAGCTCATTTAGAATAGATCCACGATATTGAACGGGACAAAAATCTAATATAAACTACATAAAATCTAATCGAAACCTACAAGTAAACATGCACATGAAATCTAATATAAATATGGAATACAAAAATTAATTTAAAACTGGGTAGAACAAATCTGAGAACAAAATTGCAAAGAAAAAAAGAAATAAATAAATACAACCCACAGGATGGCCAACCCTAAGGATTCACACATAAAATCTGTACATGGAGTTGATTTCCGGAAACCAATTCTTCATTAAAAAAGAGACTAAACTACAAAATGATCAGCTTAATTACAAAATCAGATATTCACTAATTGATCATTGTCATTCTCATCCATTGCATCTCTATTTATACAAGAAAACAATGAGCTGATGGATAGAATAGAATTCTGAAGCTCTTGCCCGTTCAACAAATTATTAAATTGAGAAAACCGTCCATAACCCTAATTATGGAAAAATCACGTCTGTTCAGGCACATTTTTCTCCCTGTATGTTAAGAAATTCCAAAAACTGTCTATGTTTTGAACCGTTTTGGAAGTGGGTTTTGAACCGTTTCTCTAGATTCTTTATGGTTTGCTCAAAATATGCTCCCGAAATATGCCTCCTGAAATGACGAGAATGCGATTGGCAGTCCAAATGAACGTCTGTACAATACCTTGCAACTGTAACTAGTTCAGAATTGATGCTGGGTTGTTGAAGTGCTGGCTGGAATTGATTCTGTTGATACCTTTGTATGATCCATGTGCATGGATTCTCGAAACATCATTTTGTCAAAGCATCTGATCCATTGTATTGAAATATTCAATCCAATGAAGCATACGTAAATGTGAAGGTATTAAAACCCATGTTGTATTAAAAATATGCACGACCTGTATGATCCACCATACACTACTTCCTCCGTTAAAACATGATCCATTATGTATTAAAATCTTTGTGCTTCAATTAATTTAAGTCCTGTATAGAAGTAAAACAATTTGTAATAAGTAATAAGCCAACTGTAAAGTGTACTAAATTTTATATGCCATCTAAAAAACAAAGTAATATTTGTTTGATGTTTCTTTTATTTAAAAGACATAACATATTAAAATGCATAAATGTCTTTACATGTTGTCATATTGAAGCACTTTTATAATGATAATTTTCTTTGAAGTGTTTTTTAATTTAAACATTTTTTAAGAAAAAGGATTAATATGGGTTTAAATAATAATTTAATCCTTTTAATATTTAATATATTTGTTTAGTTGTTTAGTTGTTTAAATTAAAAAAAGATCATTGTTAAGTCATGGTTTTGGTTTGTATATGCACGTAGTACAAGACCAACAAGAATCATAGGTAAATTTGTTCGTAAAAAAGGGTAAGCCAAACCAATAAATCAATGTAAAACATGATATCAAACCCAGGGTGGAACTTAGGGTCGGATGGTGTACCGAAATGCTCATCATTTGCGCAATTTTGCATTTAATACATAAAAAAAATAACAGGTTAGGATTCTTTTATGTTTAATGGTTTAAATTGATAAAATAAAGTAAATGACCCCCCTCTCACCTTCTTGAGAAACAATGTTAAGGTGAGAGGGGGGTGATGAAGTGGGAAATCCCATCTCATTATGCCTTTGTTCTTCCTAGTGATCTGTATCTTTAAATCCATAAGTTTGAAGGAGATGCACTGTATACAAGCTAGTCATTTATGTAGTGGGAATTCAAACAAAGGGATGAAGAAGAATCAATGTAAAGATGATGTGGTTGACGACATTGAATTATGAGACTATTTCTCTTGTGTTCCATTCAATTGATTATTGATTTATCAAGAGAGTGTCTATTGGTGTCATGTTTCATATTTCTTGAATATTCATGTTTCATATTTCTTGAATATTCCATATATGAGATTGATTGTGACAAAGATTGGGTCCTATTTCAAAACCTGGTCACATTTCATGTCTTCGTGCTCTCACCCAAAAAGTGGGAATACTATTAGTATATTGGTTGGATTTCAAGGCTCCATTGCAACGCTTGAAGCTGTTGAAGTTGTAGCTTCAAACCTTAGCATGAGCCTTATCCAAAGGTAGGGACTCCTGACCCTAGGAAAACCTATACATAGTATATCCCCTTTTGAATTAAATGTCTCATTGATGATATGGAAGCCTTTGTTTATCTAAGCAAGAGGAGCATCTAGGTCCTGATGCAAGTGCTCATTAGAGTAAATTTAGGTAAAAAATGGGCCTCCTAAGTAAAATAACAAAATAATAGTAGAGAGAGAGTTAAAAAACTACTTTTTTCTCTCATATTTTCAATTAATCTCCTTGTAGGTTTACTCAAATTTCAAGCGGAAGCACTCATTGGATGTGGAATTAAATTCTATATACAACAAGTATCCATATTACACACTTTTGATTGCATCCACATCACGAAAAATTGAAAATACAATGAAAAGGTGTTTCTAGTGAGAGAAACATGGTTCTTTTATTGTATTTTCGATTTTTAATGGTGTGGATGTTGTTAAAAGTATGCATTATGGGTACTAGTTGGATGCATAATTTGATTCCACATCCAACGAGTCCTCCCGCTTGGAATTTGAGTAAACCTACAAGGAAATAAGTTGAAAATATCATCCAAAAAAGTAGTTTTTATTTTTTCCCTCCAATTTTTTTACATGCACCTTGTTTAAATTTTAAATCATTTTGATTGGCTAATATGTGATGACAAGAAATTGTACTTTAGGGTTACAAGCCCCATTTTCACCGAAATTTCCTCTAATGCAACCCTAATGGATAACGCATAACATTCTCTCCCATCTCCTCCAGGAACAAACTAGACTCCATTTTATGGGTAATTCACAATTTAGAGATGAATATTAGAGAATCAATGGCCAAACTCAATGATATAGAAATGGTGGAAGATTTTCCATTTCAATTACATCCTCCCCAAAGTTCTGGTTCTCACAAGGAATACTTGTCTCCAACCTTTCAACCTTCATCTTTGATGGAGGAGTATCAATAGGAAAGCAAGGTGAAGCAAGACGAGAAGCTAATGTGGCATCCCTACTATGTGCCAATTGTTCAAGAATATATCGGGTTAAGTACTTCATTTTTTTTGTACCATATTTATGTTCAATCTCCATGTCTTATGTTTTAGCCTAGTTGGCAGTTATACTATGGAAAATTCTATATATATATATTTAATTGTGAACTGTCTTGAAGTATGGTACCTCGGCCTAGTTTTCCCTCCAAGGTAGGCGAGTTGAGTCAATTCTATATATATGTATATGTCAAGCATACCAGCTATGCTAGCTTCTACAGTCCTAGTCATACTAATAAGGTATTATATATGTACTTCTTTTTTGAATATTAATAGAAGGATAGTCTCATGCTTACATTAAAAAAAGTGCCATACTATTGGTTGTTATGATTTTCATTATTGTCACTAACAATAAGTTTGAATCTATTTGTTGTCCAAGTATACATGTATTGAATTATCGAAAATCATGTATTTATTCTGACTACATAGGATGAGTCTATACATTTTTGTTAATTGTAACTTATTCAAAAAGAACAAGTGGCACAAATTTATCTATGCCAAAGAATGGATTTCTACTCACATAGTAGTTAATTACAAATTAATTGTTAGCTTATTCTAATTAACAACATGCTATGTGTAATGGTAAATTAATTTTAAATAGATCTATTTGGAAGACATTTTAAACACAAATTATTATTTTTCAATATCATAAAAATATCTCTTACAACTTTGCAACATCCCTTCTTTAAATACAAACCTTATATTTTTTTTTTAAGGGAGTCCTTCCAATCTCTCCTTCCAACACATTTTTCATGAGTTCAACCAAGAGGTAGATGCATTGTCAAAGGATGTATTGGGTCTTGAGGAGGGGGTATTGTCATTTGAAGAGTACTTTGGCTAGTCACTAGTTTGTAAGGTCTCCTTGAAGTATTTTTTAGTCTGCTCAATTTTTCGTCTGACCAATGACTCTTTTTCTTTTTCTTGGTGGATATTCTGAGGTAGGGGTTCATAGATTTCCTTATTTCATATACTTTTATAAAGAAATGGGTATTGGGGTACTTGATAGATGCATTGGTTCCATATGAATCCAGATTTACTTCATAGGTTTTTCGGGGAGGGCATTCTGATGATATATTTTGTATTGTTTCTACTTTTCATTCATGACTCTTAGTTTTTGATACTTATGGATATATCAAAACTATGTGGATATTTCTGATAGCCACCATATAATGATACTGTATGGTGATTATGGTGTTCATTTCATGTTTTTTTGTTATGGAGTGTAATGTCCCCATTTTGACCCCCTTTGTATTAAATCGTAAATGATGTAAATATTGTAATTTGATCATGGTGAGGAGCTCAAGGCGAAGGCCCCACCATTGATTTAGCATTTTATTTATCAGCAATTAAAAATAGATTCCTATGGTCCTTGTGCGAGATGGGCACAATATAAATAAGACATCATGTAAATACGGATTTTAATGGAAAAACCCACAACTAGCTATGCAATGCAACAAAAATGATGGGGCATGATTCTACAAGGAATAGGGAGGGGAAATAACCAAACCTTTGAGCCACTAGGGTCAGCCCATGTGTCAATAAAAAAACCCATGAATTCTTAACTATCCATTTTTGTCCCATGCACCCAATCATTTAATTCTTCCAAAGATTGGTTGGGGCAGTTAATGTCTTGGGATTGGAGAAGTATGGTAGTTAGATTTCGTGCATGGGAAAGCCATCAACCTGAAAATCGTATTTTTGGCTTGCTGGGCAAGAAAACCCCCACGAAATGTTGCCTAAGGAAATTCTTCATCCATTACGTTCTTCCTCTCACGCAGACTGAGCTCACTAGAATTTATCCTCACGTTTTTCACCATAACCCTGCGTTTTTCCATGCCCAGGAACTCATTTTTGGTATTTTGCAACAGCTGGGGAAGGAGGGATGCGAATTGGGACTGAGGGAGAGGTCGTTTTTTCCCCTTGGGCATTTTTCTAGAATAGGTTTTTCTCTCCCAATTGAATTTTCCAAGTGCCAATACGTTTTGAGTCCACACACGTTTTTTCTGAAACTCAGGAAACCCCACCTCATGCATCCCACTGTTGAAACATTTTTCTCATGCTCAGCAAGTGTGGTTCTATTGTGATGTGCATCCTTGTTTTGTTTTGAACCTGTGAGCAAGAACCTGGAGTGGTAGTGGACAAAATTGGCTTGATAAACCTAGTGTAGGGAGTAACCTCTCAAGAAGATCAAGAGGGTTGGCTACTTTTCTATGCACACCCTGAGAGCACTAGAAAGGAAGGTATGGCTTGAGGGACTGTGTGGCAATGAAGAGAATACTTCCTTGTGTTGGGTGTGTAGGAATTGTGAGTGCCAAGCTGAATAGATCTGGGAGGGGTACCCATAGCTCTGTGGTTGAGCTCACTAGCTTAGCAATTCTTCCTTCCCATTTCCTAGCAGCCTGATAAACCCAATTGCAGATTGGCTTGGCTCATCTTGGTGTATGCTTGGCTATATGTGAGTCTGTTGTTCCCTGGTTCCTTGTAGTAATCATTCCCAACTCGGGGGTGGCAGTTGTATCAAGAGATTGATAAGCACAACTGGCCTATGGTTGGGTGGAACGTTGCAGTTGCATAGCTAGTTGCTTGGGACTACCTTATTGAGATAAGTATTCTCTTGTGTAAAATTTGCAATTATCATTTGATGAATATTATGAATGTATGTGGATGTGTTAAATGAGTTTACTTCCGCTGTGTTTTTAAAAGTTTATGCATTTCCATATGATCTTTTATAATTCTGCAAAGGTCTTTATTTAATGGTTGTCATAGAAATCTTGAATGTATGTTAGATATCAACAGGATTTATTTAATTTCCGTTGTATTTCTATAGCATGCACGTATACATGTCTTTGTATCAATAAGCTAATTAATGGATATGGGGCTAATTGCCCGGATCGAGCACCACGTCCTCTCTATCCTGCTAGTAGGGTAGGAGGGGACATTACATGGAGGGCTGTGTAAGTATGGTGACTATTACTTCGGGAACCGTCGTAAAAAAATTCAATACAGTTGTTGATATTCTCAAAATGATGTTTCTTAACAGAGAGCGGACTTTTTTCTATACATATTGATTTCGTTATGAAATAACAGATATACTGTTTGTTTTTTTAGAAAAAATATCAATTATAGGAAATACTTATTTTTTAAAATCGTCAAATTGTAGCCAAAGAAGATATGACATATATATTCTATTTCAATATCATACAAATATATCCAAAGCACATGTGATCTATATTCTTGTAAAACGAAAGAATATTTTATTTTCAAAAAGATAATATTGAAGATGAATATTACACACCATAGTGAGTATAAGCATGTGATCTCATTAACAACACTTATGAAACTACAAATAGGCATATCAATATATCAATTAATGATAACCAAAGCAACAATAAACATCTACTCATTGAAGCCATGAGTGCATATGCATGGTGATATTGATTAATTGATCTACGTAATGACCATACAAAATGAAATACATATGTATAGAATGATATTTACCATATGATTTTCACATTGAACAACATCTTGTGTTTTTTCAAAACATTTGTTTGTTGTCTATTGGTAAGTAGTGAGATGATTGGACTTAAGGTTCAAATCCCTTCTATTTTTTCTATTTCTTATGTCAGTTATAGTAATTATTTTTACTTCTTTTGTTTCTACTTCTTTTTTTTCCAGCATAAAAAAGCATATTGTTTATATTCATATTGAAATTAAACAAGTACAATGATGGATCTGACACAAATCACTATTCACTCCTTCAACAAGTCTTTACATCTTTATCATTACATCATATCTATTCAAAGATATCAAAAAAGCTATAAATATTTTCCTTCCACATTCTAATAACTCAAGTGTCCAAAAATGAACAGAAGCTTATAAAAATCATAGAAACTAGTTCATGAAAAAAAGAGATCCATAATCCTGAATCTCTTCCTCATAAAACTCTTCCCAAATAAGGAATCCATCCTCACCAGATAATGCCTGTTTGGACAATGCATCGGCATCTTGATTGTGCTCCCTAAAGACATGTTTGATATCAATATCTTTAATCTTTTCCAATTCTGCCGTTGTTCTACTGCACCACTATGTTAAAGATATGACATTCAACTTATACTCCCCTAAGGCCCATTTTATCGTAACTCTGGAATCTCCGAACAATCTAAATCTTGGGAAACCAAACATATTCGCCATTCTCACAGAAGTCCACAAAGCTAATAGCTCGGCCTTCATATTTGTGCCCACTCCACATCTATGTTTGAATGTGTAGAAATGTTCCTCCAAGGGTTGCTGCACCATCAAAAAAGATAATAGGATCATTGAAGGTGAGGTTAAAGTTTCCCAAAATCCTCTTCGAGATTGTATTCTTCATCTCTTCATATGGCCTATATTGATATAAAGCTAAAACAATCACACCATCCAAATTTGCCACATGATCCTCAAATATGCATCTACTTCTTATGTCTACTATAATATATTTTTTACTTATTTATTTTATTTCTTATATTTATACTTTTTATGCCAACTATACTATTTTTTACTTCTTTATATTTTAGGCATTGTTAAAATCAATGCAACCATATTTCTACTTCTTATATTTCTAATATTTGTTTTACGCATTGTTGAAATCAATGCAACGATGTTTCTACTTTTTATGTCATCTATTCTTTATCTTTTTTACTTCTTATATTTCTAATATTTGTTTTACACATTGTCGAAATCAATGCAACCATGTTTTTTTATTAAGGTTCAAATTCTTTCTATTTTTTCTATTTCTTATGTCGCCTATAGTATTTATTTTACTTATTTTGTTTCTATTTCATATGGCTACTATAATATTTTTTTACTTCTTTCTTTTATTTCTTATGTTTCTACTTTTTATGTCAACTATTCTTTATCTTTTTTACTTCTTATATTTCTAATATTTGTTTTACGCATTGTTAAAATCAATGCAACCATGTTTTTTTATTAAGGTTCAAATCCCTTCTACTTTTTCTATTTCTTATGTCGGCTATAGTTTTTTTTTATTTCTTTTGTTTCTACTTCTTATGTCTACTATAATATATTTTTTACTTCTTTGTTTAATTTCTTATGTTTCTACTTTTTATGTCACCTATTCTTTATCTTTTTTAGTTCTTCTTTTTCTAATATATTTTTTACTTCTTATATTTATAGTTTTTATTGCCGACATGTTAGGGACAAACGTTAAAACATCTCCCTCATACTCGACAAACATTACTCAAAAAACATTTATTAATGGCCGACAAAATATTTTTTACTTTTTTATTTTTATTACATTTTATTAATGGTCGACGTTAGAAGATCTCCCTCATGTTATTACTTTTTACTTTTTATTATTACATTTTATTAATGGCCGACAATAATATCGAAAAACGTTACACGTAAGGTTACAAGATATCCCTCATATTATTACTTTTTACTTTTTATTATTGCATTTTATTAATGGACGACAATAATATCGACAAATGTTATATGTTACATGCGTTACAAGATCTCCCTCATATTATTAATTTTTACTTTTTATTATTACATTTTATTAATGGTCAATAATAATATCGAAAAACGTTACATGTTACATGTGTTACAAGATATCCCTCACACTGGGTTGTAGAGTGCCTCTCGGCATAATTAATTTTTATTATTACATTTTTTTAATGGCCGAAATGAATAATATCGACAAACTTTACATGTTACATGTGTTATAAGATCTGCCTCATAATATTTATTTTTACTTTTTATTATTATATTTTATTAATCACTGACAATAATATTGACAAACGTTACATGTTACATGCGTTACAAGATCTCCGTCATACTGGGCAGTAGAGCGCCTCTCGGCACAATAAAATAAAAACCTGACTAAAAGAAACAAATAATAAAGAAATTGATAAAATTTAAAAATTTAGCCCTGGCTGCTTATGTTGATATGGAAGGAAACAAACTTGGATTCAATCCACCTAGTTCAGGTGGCCTAGAACCAACCAAGTAAATCAAGTGGGAAGTTATTTATTTTGTCTTTTTTGCTACTTAGTCCTGTTAGAATTTTTTAGGGTTTTTGTTGCTATTTTTTTTTTTTAGAGCGAAAGCATTTTGAGTAAGCCCCCTATGGTTTATGGGGTGGTCCTGTCTTTTGGAACTCTGTACGGGTTTCAGGTTCTGGGTCAAGATGGTGATCGGTCCTTCACCGGGTAATTTGACCTTGCGTCACTTGACTGAGATCTTGGGGACACCTGTAGGGAGATGTTAGTTTTCAGAACCGAGAAGCAGTAGTAACCGTGATAAGGACTGGTGGATTATTGGTAAAGGTTCCCCTTCATCTTTCAACAAATATTCTAGGGTTTGGGATAACACTTATTCGCAATTTGTGTACATGCCGCATAAGGTAGGTGATGGTGAGGGTAATGGGTTTGTGACTGGTATTACCTCTTCGTAGTCACTAAAAAATGGGGACTTCTCCTTACCCTGTTAAATTTTGAGCATTAATTCACAATACTCTTGGATCTTTACTGAGAGAATAACATATACAGTAAATCAATGCATAACAATCACAATAACCATGACAAGCATCACAAGAATCAAAAGCATGAGAGACAAGAGACACAGAGTTTCCATGGGAAAAACCCTAAGGTGAAAAAACCCACAACTTCCTCAGAGATAAAGAGAGCAACGGCTCAACCAAAGTAGAACCAAAATACACTGAGATAGTCTCCTAGTAGTAGATGATCCTCCTCCTCACTAGTGCACCACTTTCTGAGTGAGAGAAGTGTGATTTTTCAAGTGATAAAAATAGAGATCTCCCGATCTCTATTTATACTAGCCTATTTGCCCAGTTACACTATGGGGCCGACTTGTCTAGCTAGGTACATCCACAATATAATATATATTTCAAGGCCGACCTCACACATGGTGGTCTAATAACCCGTTGCCAAGTACACACACTTGTGACACTTGTCAATACACATGAAGACACTTCCTTATAGAGGAATAACACATCTCTTATAAGGGTACAATAAATATATATGAAATATATAGATGAAATACATTCTGAAGTTACATATACATCAACACTCCCTCTTAACTAGGAAGGTATTTCTTGACACAGTTCTGCTAAAAAAGTCTTCTTCTTGGGATCATCGTCACTACTGTTGCTATCTCAACTAATCTCTGACTCTACTCGTCATAGGAAGTTCTATAGAGCCAATCCTTTTTCATACTGGATGTAGGCCCACCACCTACAGGTCTTCATCTTTACTAGCCATACTGTGGAATCCTCAAGACTTATTACGTGCGTCACAAAACCTGGCTGCAGCATTCCATGCTATTACGAGCACACAGCTCTACCTGTCAGATCTCCCAGGAGCACATTAAATGTGACCCATCACAAAACCTAGCTGAATCATCCCATGATGTTACGAGCACAGAGCTCTACCTGTCGGATCTCCCAGGAGCACATTACATGTCATCTCACCATAAAACCTGGTTGAAGCATCCCAGGCTATTACGAGCACACAACTCTACCTGTCGGATCTCCCAGGAGCACATTGCATGTGATCTCACCACAAAACCTAGCTGAAGCATCCCAGGTTGTTACAAGCACATAGCTCTACCTGTCGGATCTCCCAGGAGCACATTACATGTGGTCAACAACAAAACCTGGCTGAAGCATCTGACGCCTTTTTCATCCTGTCCAGATCTCCCAGGAGAAAATTACATGTGGTCATGGCAAAACTTGGCTGAAGCATCGGAGGCCTTTTTCATCGTGTCCAGATCTCTCAGGATCACATTACATGCCATAGGACAAAACCTTGCAAGAGCATCGCAGGATGTTAAGGGTACACAACTCCGACTTGAAGATCTCCTAGGGCACAAATTACATGTCCTCCTAGAGCAATGTCTATAAAGAGAATCCCAGGCTATTACAGGTACACAACTCTGACCTATAGGATCTCCCAGACATGCTCATTTGAAAAACCTGATCCACGTCCACAATGTATCATCCTGATACTCACCATACATCATCCTGATGTACACATGACCATCCTGATCATCATCACTGCATCGTCCTGATGCATGTCATCTGGAGAAGCTCGTCATCCACGATCATACTGATCATACAATGCATCCACCTGATGCATACCAAGTATCTACCTGATACACATCACCATACATAGTGTATTCACCTGATACATAGATACATGATCCACACAATGTATCCATCAACATACATGATCTACCTAATCATACCTGATATATATCAACATACATGATCTACCTAATCATTACAATGTATCCACCTGATACATATATAGATACATGGTCCAAGCATCCAACATGATGCATACACAAATACATACAAATGATCCAACCGATCATATCCAGCATCTAACATGATGCATACATACATATACATATAAATGATCCAACTGATCATATCCAGCATCCACCATTATGCGTACAGACATATGCATATACATGATCCAACTGATCATATCCAGCATCCAACATGATGCAAACATACATATACATATAAATGATCCAACTAATCATATCCAGCATCCAACAGGAGATCAAATAACTCAGACAGTAGCTTTCGTAGCCATACTTCCTCACAACTAGCTAAACAGGCTGCAACATACTCTGCCTCAGTTGTACTCAGTGCTACGCAGGACTGCTTCCTGCTAAACCAAGAGATCACACATGATCCCATACTGAAGCAGCATCCAGACGTGCTCTTCCTATCTGTAGCACTGCCAGCCCAATCTAAATCAACATAACCCTGCATGTTAAACTTTTGATTCGCTTCATACTTGAGCCCATAATCCACTGTACCCTTCAGGTACCTCAGAACATGCTTTCCAGCAATCAGATTAACACTCCTTGGATCTGTCAGGAACTGACTCAATGTGTTCACAACAAAGAAAATATCTATTCTTGTGTTCGTCAGGTACATCAAGGACCCACTCATCTAACGATACATAGAGATATCAACTGGCTCAAATGAAGCATCACATAGAAGCTTCAGGTTCGATGCCATAGGTGTGACCATGGCCTTGCAATCCATCATCCCGAACCTCTTCAGGATATCTACAGTATACATCCCTTGTCCAAGGAAGATCCCATCTGTACTCTTCCACACCTCCATACCTAGAAAACAGTGCATCATACCCAAGTCCTTCATATCAAACTCGGCAACAAGTTTCCTCTTAGTATCTGCAATTAATCTGTCATCTCCTATTACATATAAGTCATCCACATATAGGAGTAGAATCACGGGATTCCCTTCCTCAACCTTGTAGTAAATGTTGGAGTCCGCTTTATTCTTGGTAAAGCCCAAACTAGATAGGAAACTGTCCATCCTACCATACCAAGTTCTGGGAGCTTGCTTCAAACCATACAAGGCTTTCTTCAATCTGCATACATATGACTCCTTGTCATGTATTTCAAACCCGAGTGGCTGCTCCACATAAACTTCCTCTTCAACTACACCATTCAAGAAGGAAATCTTTACATCCATCTGGTGTATCTTCCATTTCATTGATGCAGCCAGGGCAAGTACTGATCTAATGGAAGTGTAACTGGCTACAGGAGCAAGAGTTTCTTCATAGTCTATTCCCTCTTTCTGAGAGAAGCCACGAGCTATGAATCTTGCCTTATATTTTTGTATGCTTCCATCTGTAGCATGCTTGATCTTGTAGATCCATTTGGAAGTCACAGCAGACTTCCCTTCTGGTCTGGGACCACATCCCAACCATCATTCTTCATGATCAACAGATCATGGCATTCTTCCATTACTTCATCCCAGATCCTGGGAACTTCAATATCTTCAATAGATAACTTTGTTGCTAGAACAAATGTTGTAATCCTTCTTTTGTAGGTGATAGTATACGATCTTTCCTACAAGACAAGTTAAATTGCATGATTAGAAACATCTCATAGTTTCATAACAAAATGTTACACATAAGAATATATGTCATACAAGCATGCAATTATTTTAGCCAATGCTTGAATACAACATTTATCCATATCGCATAACTATCTAGATGCCTTCCAATCTCTACCAAAACATTGTTAAGAGTGTACACAACTCCCAACATGTCAGCAAAGAGGTTTCATTCTAGATAAGTAGCAATGGAATGTTGTACAGTACCATAGGCCACTTACCCATTACTTGCATATTAGTAGTATCGTGTTCATCAATGAAATTATTCTAATATGCATAATACATAGCCTAATTCTATGAACATAAGCATATACATCACTAAATAACATTATTTTAAACAAACAGAATATACAAGAAATGACAATTCAAATACTTATCTTTGTTTGTTTGTTTTCGGGTGGACTCCCTCTGAATCTTTGCTTCCTTGCAGGAGCTGCTCGAATCCTATTCTGAAGTAACTTCTTCTATACCTTTCTGTTGTGAATTGTAAGGAGTAGTCAACTCCCTCTTAATCCCTGAATCACTACAAAGCTTCTTGGAGTAACCTGAGGTGAATTCTCCACCATTGTCAGATCTGAATGTTTTGATCTTCTTGTCAGTTTGATTTCCATCAAGGTTTTGAATTCCTTGAACTTATCAAACACCTCATCTTTTTTCTTCAAGAAGTAGACCCAAGTCTTCCTGGAGAAGTCATCTATGAAAGAGACATAGTAAACATACCCACTCAGAGAACTGGATGACATAGGACCACATACATCTGAGTGGATGATTTCCAAGATATATTTTTCCTTGCTTTCACTGCTTGGAAATGCCTTCTTAATGTTCTTTCCTTTTGCACATCCTTTGCAAACACCTTCATGTTTGGTCTTGATTTCAGGAAGACCTTCTACAGTCTTACTTGCAATTGGTAATGCCCTGTAGTGCATATGTGCAAGTCTTCTATGCAAAAGTTCACTTGGCTCCATGGAGTCATGTACCATGGCATGTTTAGGTTGTCCCTTCAATTTATACAATCCTTCCTCTTGCTCTCCAATCAGTACTGCATCATCAATAGTTTTACCTTTTGGCCACATTAGGACTTGGCCATCCACAAATGCAACCCTCATACCTTTTGCATCCAATGCGAATATGGAGAGTAGATTGTTCTTGAGCCTAGGTACATACAAAACATCTTTCATCTTCAAAGACTTCCCAGAGTATAGATTGTAGGAGGCCTCACCACTTCCTTTGATAGGGTATTGGTAGTCATCCCCAAGTTTCAACTTATGGGGTGACTCATGTTCAGACAGGTTAGCAAAGGATTCTTTAAACCCAGTCATTCATTTTGAAGCCCCACTGTCAATTAACCAATCATTACAACCATGGGAGATAGTACCTGTGAGAGCAGAGATTAGAACATACTCTTCTTCGCTTGATGAGATATCATCATCACTTTCTTCTCTAGCCTTCTTCTTGGGAGGTTCATCATCCTCGACAGCATGAGCATGAAACCTTTTTTTGCTGCCCTTCTTCTTCTTGTTGAAGTTGTTGTTGTCCTTCTTGTTCTTGGGACAATTTATGGAAATGTGTCCTTTTTCATTACAGGTGAACCATATTCTTCTTTCTTTAAAGTGATGTGAATATTTCTTGGAGTGAGATGGCTCTCTCTTGGACTTCCCTTTCTTGGTATGAGCTGTGAGAGCTTGATCTTCGTTCCCCATCTTTTCTTCTCAAGCCACAAGCCTTGCTTCTTCTTGAGAACATTCTTCTCACAATCTGTTGAAGGAGATCAACTTCTTCCTTGCACAAATTCCTTAAATAAAGGAATCCCATGACCTGGGTAGGCCATTTAGAGTGGTCATGACAACTTCACCATTCTCCACCATTTCATCCACTGTTTCTAGTCGTTCCTTGATCTGGGAGACCCTAGAAAAATAATATTGAATGGTTTCTCCATTCTGAAACTTTACTCCTTTCAATTGGTTCCTCAAGGTCATCTTCCGGTTTATGTTCTTCCCTTCAAATAGATTGGTCAAAGAGTCAAAAATCTCCTTGGGTGTCTTTAGAGAAGACACATGGGGTATGAGATGGTCTTTGATAGAATCAACAATGATTCTCTTTGTCTTGACCAAGTTCTTCTTATGCAATACTTTAGCCTCTTAATCCTCTCGGATAGGGATGCATTCTTTTATATATGAGTCCAACTCATTCTCTTCCAGGATTAACCCAATCCTATAATTCCAAGCTCAAAATTTATCAGCCTATTCAAGCTTATCTTCAAGCTTTGTGTGGTGAGACATCTTAAAGAGTACTTCAAGTGGAAATATAAAAGATTTAGGTCTTACCACTTGAAATGCTGAAAAAACCGGATCTGGTCTTGGATTAGGGTTTGTCGGAAAAACCCTAAAACTTCAAAATGTGAATTTCAACTTTTTGAAAGGATAGAAAGATGCCGCTTGATGAGCTGATCAGCCTAGTGTATTCAAAATTTGAGATCAACAAAGCATTACCCTTCAGATTTGTCTTTTTGTCCTCCTCGGTTCACTAGGGAGAGCCCTGAATTAGGGTTTGCATTTTCTAGATATCTACCTAGCCAAAAATATCGATCCGAAGCTCTAAACTTCGATTTTTGCAAGGAGCTTCTAGCTATGTCTTAAGATTTCATAAATTCCTATTTTTGTGGAAACTCTAAGTTTTAGGGCCAAATCTGAAAATGCTCAGAATTGAATTTTTATTAGACAGATAGATTCTCCTTGATGAGTAGAGTCAATCTACTATACTGCTTTTCCAAAAATTGTGGAGAGAAACCCAATAAATAAGAAACTCAAGTTTGTGTCACTGCGAAATGTCTTCTTCTCAGGTTAGCTCTGATACCATGTTAAATTTTGAGCATTAATTCACAATACTCTTGGATCTTTGCTGAGAGAATAACATACAGTATATCAATGCATAACAATCACAATAAGCATCACAAGCATCACAAGAATCAAAAGCATGAGAGACAAGAGACACATAGTTTCCGTGGGGAAAACCCTAAGGTGAAAAACCTCACAACTTCCTCAGAGATAGAGAGAGCAATGGCTCAACCAAAATACATTGAGATAGTCTCCTAGTAGCAGATGATCCTCCTCCTCACTAGTGCCCCACTTTCTGAGTGAGAGAAATGTGAGTTTCCGAGTGATAAAAATAGAGATCTCCCGATCTCTATTTATACTAGTCTGTTTTCCCAGTTACACTATGGGGCCGACTTGTCTAGCTAGGTACATCGACAATATAATATATATTTCAGGGCTGACCCCACACATGGTGGTCTAATAACCCATCGCCAAGTACACACACTTGCGACACTTGTCAATACACATGATGACACTTCCTTATAGAGGAATAACACATCTCTTATAAGGGTACAATAAATATATATGAAATACATTGATGGAATACATTTCGAAGTTACATATACATCAACATACCCATCACCAGTTCTTTTCTCAAGGACTCTGAGATTCGTGTCGACTTGGACTTTAACAAGCCTCTGAGAGGGGAAAAGATCACTCCTATAGACATATTAATATTGAAAAAGAAGGGAAGGGTAAAACCCAGTGCATTCTGAGGAAGGATGTTACTCTAGATATGGTGCAGAGGTTATCTTCAAGGGCGTTATTGGGTAAATTTTAATACATTAAGTTGAGCAAAGTGGAAATATTGGATTGGATCACTCGTGTTTGGAAGCCATTGATACATCATGTGCCGAGGGTGATAATGTTAGTTAATGGTTGGATATATTTTCATTTCCCATCTGAAGAAAGCAAGCAAGTTTCAATATCTAGATATTATGTTATTGGGGTTGGACCCCTGGTTTTATGCAATTGGCATTCAACATTTAATCCCTCGAAAGAGAATTTCAAGAGAAGACATTTATGGGTTATGTTACTGGGGTGGCCCCTTCACTGTTAGAATTTTAGGGATTTCATGGAGTTGGGTAATTCTATTGGAAACTTTATCATGGTAGAAGAAGAGATCCTCATGTAAAATGATAGAAGAATGACAATAGTTTTAGTTGAAGTCAATATGGTTGAAGGATTGTTGGAGGATATTGAAGTCTGTTGGGATGAAGGGAATTTCATTCAAAGGTTAGACTATTGGAAGGTTCCTTTTCGATGTTTACGTTGACATAGAAAGGGTCACCTGAGTCATTCTTGTAGTTGGAATTTAAGTGTCGACTCAGATGGTTCTTCTTTGCATGAGGAGTCAGAAGACTTGGTGGATAATATTTCATTCCCACTACCACTAGATGGGGAGTCTGCTTTGCAATTTATGTGTAAGTTTCATATTTTCCTTCCTCTATTGCTTAAGTCTCTCTCTGCTGATGAAATTTTTGGGGCTATGACTTTATCGGAGTTGTTGAAGGAAAATTGTTTTTTAAATAAACCATCGGCTCAGAAGAGTCTTATTCCCTCATTGGATAGTCCCATTCTAGACTCACAGACACTGGGGAATAGAAACCCTGCTTCTCCTTTTCCTGATTTAGGCCCTCAGCAGAGCTACGAATATGGAACGGTGGTAAATTCCAAGGATATTGTTGATTGTGACTCTCACCCCTTAAATATTTATTTGTCTTCCTCTCCTTTAGATGAGGACCCTTCCAAGATCTCCCAGGAGCCTTCTCCTCCCCATTTAGAGGGCTCTAAAAAAATATTGATTACTACTTATGTTGGGCTTCTTGAAGTTAGGGATTTCAATGATCAGTCGATCCCTATTGCTTCAATTAGGTTTCATAGTATGACATCTCGCAAGAAACCAAAAAAGGGTTGTGATTGAATAGGCAGATAAATCCAAATGGGTTAACCCTAAAGTCACCTCTATCCTGTTAGTGGCATCAACCTTATCCTTTGACTCTCCCATTTCTGAAGATGATAGGGCTCTTAGAGAAAGTGTGCGCCAACAGGGGGTTCCTTAATGATTTTTTTGTCTTTTAACATTAGAGGGATTGGAAGTTCAACCAAAAGAAATTCCTTTAAGAGGATTTTATATAGGATAGGTCTGAATATTGTTTTGCTTCAGGAGACCATGACAATTGAGGATAATGCATGTGATTTATTCCTTATGCTAAAACCCAACTGGAAGTGTTGTGGAGTGGATGCAAATGGGCTGTCAGGTGGTTTATTAGTGGCATGGACCCATGTCCTTGATGATTCTTCTCCTTTTCACACAATTGCTGGTATAAATATTGAAGGTTGTATTAGGGGTTTGGACCGGCCTCTCAATATTTTAAATATTTATGGTCCTTACATCAATAAGAGGGTTTTTGGGACAAGTTTGCAGATGTTGGTTTATTAGGTTATTCCTCCTTAATTATAACAAGAGATATTAACTTGACATTATATCCGGATGAAGTTTGGGGGTCTAATGCTATCAATGATCTATTGGATCCCTTTTTTAAATATTTATTTGAGAGGGAAAGATTATTTGATATTCTTCCATCAGTATTAACTCCTACTTGGTCTAAGGGGCATTTTGGTAGATTGGGTATTGCTAAGTGTCTAGACAGGTTTTTAATGGTTGAGCATTTGGGTATGGAGATGTGAAGATTTCATTCTTGGTATATTCCTACTAGTGTTTCTAATCACAAAGTAATTGCTCTGCGGCTGGATTATGAGAATAATTTTATCTATTATCCTTTAAAGTTTAATAGAACGTGGCTGGCTAATTCTTATTTTTGCTCCCTTGTGAAAAATTGTTGGATGTCTTATTTTGAGCATACTGCATCTTCAACATTACAGATCCTGATCAAGAAGCTGAAGCTTTTAAAAGAAGAAGTGGCAAAATGGGATAGAGAAAAAAAGAAGGAGATCGTAAAATTTCTAGCATGGATTGAAAATAAAATTGTAGAGTTGGAAAGCAAGGTCGATGGAGATATTTTTTCTGAAGAGAGAAATGCTAAATTGATCAATTTGGAGCTTCATAGATCAAAGATCTTAGCGTAGACATAAGCCACTTGGAGGATTAAAATTAAATCGATATGGATAAAATAAGGGGACAATAACACTCAATTTTTCCAGCGTTTTGCATCCCATCGAAAGAATATCAATTCAATTTGGGAGCCAAGGAACAATGATGGATTCCTCCTCACTAATAAAAATACATTAAAAGGTGAAGCTGTCTTACATTTTGGTAATATATACAAACAAAACCCTTCTAAGAATTTGGAAGACCAATTAAAGTTTTAAATATGTATCCAATACTTTTCAATCCTGAAGAAGGTAGGAAAGTTTGTAGAATGGTTGAGCTTGAAGAAATTAAGGAAGTGTTAAAAAATTTCATGAAAGATAAGAGCCTATGGACAGATGGTTGGACAGTGGAGTTCTTCTTGCACTTTTTTGATATTTTGGGACAGGATTTTCTTTGTGCTATTAAAGAATCCAGAAAGAACGAACACATCCATGAAAACTTAAATACCACCTACATTACTATGATTCCTAAAAGGGACAGGCCCGAGCCATTCAATGACTTTAGGCCAATGTCTTTGTGCAACTTGGTTTATAAAATCATTACCAATATTATTTCTAATAGAATTAATCCAGTTTTGGAGAATTCCATTTCACTTGAGCAATTCAGCTTCCTTTCAAATAGGCAAATCTTGGATGTAGTAGGGATCACACAAGAATGTCTCCATTCGATGAAACTAAAGCATTTACAAGCTTTTATTTTGAAAATGGATTTAGTTAAAGCATACGATCAGGTGGATTGATCTTTTATCAGGTTTGTGTTGATTCAAATTGGGCTACCAGTTGACGTAACAAACTGGATTATGGCTTGTATTATCTCGGCTTCTTTTATTGTTCTGATTAATGGATCCCCAACATCTTTTTTTGTAGTAGCGGAGGATTAAGACAAGGGTGCCTGTTATCTCCATTATTGTTCATTTTTCTCATTGAAGGACTCATTAGCTCATAAATAAAGCGAAGGAGGAGCATGAGATAAGAGGTATAAATATTTCTTGATCCCTGTCTATTAATCATTTACTTTCCATAGATGATGTGCTTCTGTTAGGGTTGGGTAATGATCACGAATGGTAGTTCTACAGAGATATTATTGATAGCTTTTGTACAACAACACAGAAGCCACTTGGAGGCTTAAAAGCAAATTGATATGGATAAAATAAGTGTACAGTAACACTCAATTTTTTCAGCATTTTGCATCCCATCGAAAGAATATCAATTCAATTTGAGAGCCAAGGAATAGTGATGGATTCCTCCTCACTAATAAAAATACATTAAAAGGTGAAGCTCTCTCACATTTTGGTAATATTTGCAAACAAAACCCTTCTAATAATTTGGAAGACCAATTAAAAGTTTTAAATCTGTATCCAATATTTTTCAATCCTGAAGAAGGTAGGAAAGTTGGTAGAATGGTTGAGCTTGAAGAAATTAAGGAAGTGTTAAAAAATTTAATGAAAGATAAGAGCCTAGGGACAGATGGCTGGACAGTGGAGTTCTTCTTGCACTTTTTTGGTATTTTGGGACAGGATTTGCTTTGGGCTATTCAAGAATCTAGAAAGAAGGAACACATCCTTGAAAACTTAAATACTGCCTACATTACTTTGATTCCTAAAAGGGACAGGCTTGAGTCATTCAATGAATTTAGGCCAATATATTTGTGCAACTTGGTTTATAAAATCATTACCAATATTATTTCTAATAAAATTAATCTATCTCTGGAGAATTTCATTTCACCTGAGCAATTCAGCTTCCTTTCAAATAGACAAATCTTGGATGTAGTAGGGATCGCACAAGAATGTCATCATTCAATGAAACTAAAGAATTTACAATATTTTATTTTGAAAATGGATTTAGTTAAAGCATATGATCGTGTGGATTGATCTTTTATTAGGTTTGTGTTGATTCAAATTGGGCTGCCAGTTGCCGTAACAAACTGGATTATGGCTTGTATTATCTCGGATTCTTTCATTGTTCTAATTAATGGATCCCAAACCTCTTTTTTTGTAGTAGAGGAGGATTAAGACAAAGGTGCCTATTATATCCATTATTGTTCATTTTTTTCATTGAAGGACTAAGTAGGCTCATAAATAAAGCAAAGGAGGAGCATGAGATAAGAGGTATGATCATTTATCCATCCCTATCTATTAATCATTTACTTTTCGTAGATGATGTGCTTCTATTAGGGTTGGGTAATGTTGAAGAATTGTAGTTCTACAGAGATATTATTGATAGCTTTTGTACAACAACACAGATGAAGGCCAGTTCGAAAAAATATATGTTTCTACATAATAGTCCTGAAGCAGGGATTTGTGAGCATATCATAGGTTTGTTCCCTTATAGAGTGGAGAAAATTGAACAAGGGTTCAAGTATCTAGATTATCATTTGAAACCAAATTTCTATAGAATATAGGACTCGAATTGGTTCTTGCAAATGGTCAATAGAAGGATACAAAACTGGACTTTCCATTGGCTGTCAATTGGAGGTAGGCGTGTTTTGGTAAACTCAGTACTTCAAAGTCTTCCCGCTTATTGGTTTTCTCTTTCATTGGTCCCCATGTTAGTGATCAACATAAGTAGGTAAAATATCTTTCACTTCGTATGGTATGGAAGTTATCAGAATTCGAAGCTCCATATTTCTTCTTGGGAAATCTTAGCTCTACCTAAACATTTAGGTGGATGGGGCATTAAAAGACTAGAATGGTTCAATCAGGCCTTACATGCAAAAAACTTATGGAGGTGCTTATTTGACAATGGATTGTGGAGTAAAACAATCAAGGCTAAATATTTAAAAGGATTTTCGATTATACATTGGATCTGATGACCGAGGTTAAACATTGTTAATTATTCTATAATTTGGAAAGGGATTCTTAAATATTTTCCATTACTCAAAAATTGGCTAAGCTGGAGAGTGGGTAATGGAGTGCAAATATTTCTTGGTATTGATCCTTTTGTGGGGGTCACTGAATATTTCAGGTTGTCCAGATCGTTGATCGTTCAACTCCATAGTAAAAATATCCTTGTCTTGGAAAAAATTAAAAGGAAGGGAAGTGGCTATTCATCTACAACATATTGGTATCAGGATAGAGAGTTGGGATTATTTGATGAAGTGAAGGAAGAATGGAACAATTTTACGATGACATTGAATAAATATGGATTTGTTATGTCTGAGAAAGTTGAGTCTTTAGTATGAGAAAGTTGACTCTTTCAACTAAGAAATCCTATGAGGCTATTGTTGTGCAGGATGGGTCATTCTCCACAAACTGGTGGTCTGCGAAGCTGTGGAAGAGAAAAATACCCCTCAAAATAAAATTTTCTTTTGGTTGTGTATAGAAAACAAAAACCTTTCTTGGGATAGTCTGCTCAAACTTGGATTCGTGGGACTGGGTATATGTGTTCTATATATTTCAGATTCTGAGAGCGTTTCCCATTTATTTTGTTAGTGTAGTTTTTTCACAGTGATTTGGCAAGAATATAAATTGAAACTCAAACACAAGGATGAATGGGATAACCAAAATTTCAGGGACTATATTTTTCATTGGTTCCATTTAAGCGTAAAATTTAAAAATTAACCTTTGTTTATCATTTAAGAGGTATGGAAAGCCAGGAATGGTTGTATTTTTGAAGACATCAAGCCTTCTTCCTACCATGTGAGTATTAGAGTACTCTGTGCTCTTAATGAATTTGTTGCTTTCAAACATAATCTAAAGCAAATAATGATTAGATTCCCATATATTAGTGAATATATATCGACATGCTACTTTGATGGGGCTACTAAAGATGGATTATGTGGAACTGGGATGATCTTAAATATAAAAAAGGAACATGAAACTGACCTAGGGATGGATGTAGGAAGGGGTAGCAATATGAAGGAGGAATTTCTGTCCTTTCGAGGCTTATTGTGGTTCACTAGAAAATAGGTGTTTTCAGAGTCAAAATTTATGGAGATTCAAGGGTTTCCATTACTCACGCCTCTATGCTCCAACCGCCCAATTACTATAAGGATTGCATCCTTTATCTTGCAGCTTCTACCACCATGATCGCCATGGTCTCGGTCGAGGAAGACAACAACACCCAGGAACATGTGATCTATTACCTCAGTAAGGGTCGTATCGACTCTGAAACCCATTATTCACATGTCGAGAAACTCGCTCTCGCGACAATCATTTCCGTCCAAAAGTTTCGTCACTATATCCTACTCCACACCACCATTTTTATTGCCGACTCAAACCCCATGTACCACATCCTTATCTGTCAGGTGCTCGGGGGGAAGTATTCATGGTGGATTGTGATACTTCAGGAATTTGATCTCCTCTTCGAGAAATCTAAGTCAAAGAAATACTTTATTTTTGCGGAGCTCATTTGAGATCTTCCCCATGTTGATACGAGAACTAATCCCATCGAATCCCTTCCAGAAGAGTCATTGTTTCTCATCAGCACATCTGACCCATCGTATGGATATATTACATTATATCTTCAAACCCAATGGTTCAACCCCAAACTATCTCGTAATGACCGTCGTCGTATCCGCCACCATGTCAAGTATTACTTGATCATCAGTGATACCTTGTATCATCATGGTGTAGACTCTATCCTTCGACATTGTTTAACTCATGAGGAGGTTGAACACATACTGAATGAATGTCACTCTGGTGCTTCTAGTGGACATCTTTCTGGGATGGCTACAGCCCAAAAAATACTACCCACATGATACTATTGGCCTTTGATATTCAAATATTGTATTAGGGCCATTAAGAAGTGTCCTCCATGCCAGCACTTTCAATTTAAAAAGCACTCCCATCTAGCCCTTTTACATCTGGTTATTTTCATCAGCCGCTTTTCCAAATGGGGCATCAATTTCATGCATTGTAAGCCTACCTCGGAAGAGGGGCATGGTTACGTCATAGTAGCCATCGATTATTTCACTAAATGGGACGGGACGATGCCTACATACAACAAGGAAAAAAAAACCGCTGCACTCTTCATGTTTAACCATATTATTATCCGATTCAGAGTTACGCAAGCCATCGTTACCGATCAGAGATCTCAATTTCAAAACAAGATGGTAGATGAATTGAGTGTTAGATTGGGTTTTTGCCATGAGAACTCAACCCCATATTACCCACAGTCCAATGGACAAGTAGAGGCCATCAATAAGGTCTTGAAAACCATGATTCAATGCATGGTGGGTACTCATAAATAAAACTAGTATAACATGCTGTTTTCTTCCCTTTGGACATATAGGACCTCCATTAAGACTGCCACTGGGTTCACACCTTTCCAACTAGTTTACGGATTAGAGGCAGTTTTACCGATAGAGTGCAAGATTACGTCACTAAAACTCACAGTCGAACTTCTCCCACACACCACTGCTGAGGAAGAACACTTCCTTCACTTGGAAAAAATCAACGAAACCCTCCACAATGCCGCTCTTGCTAATGAAACGCACAATAAAATCATTAAATCCCAGTACAATAAGTCAGTCCAACCTCGTATCTTTGATGAGGGGGATTTGATCCTCACAATTACCAGAAACATGATAAGCTAGAGGTAGGCAAGTTTGAGTTCATGTGGCATGGGCCATATGTTGTAAAACATGTCTTGGAGAAGGGATCTTACGAGCTCAAGGATTATGATGGAATATCTCTAGGGGAGCCTCAAAATGGGATCTACCTGAAGATATACTAGCCTAAGTTTTTCACGCATTAATATCTTGTCTATACTGTGCATGGTGTGTGTTTTGTGTGGTGTGACACTTTTCTTTAGTGTGTTAGGATCTTAGTTTTACGCTTATGTCATGTTCTGCCTATATGTGCGGATGGAAACTTGTTTTGGATTCGCTGACGGCGTCAACTGGCATACCTGTAGTCTCTCTTCGGCAGCCTGGGTACTTTATTCCCCTACCGACGTGCTCATTAGTTTTGGAGGGATTTGTCTAGGGTACGCAACCAACAATGTCGTGGAATATCACATGGTGACTGGAGTCTTAACCAACGCTCTTTCCCTTAATATGGACCACATTGTCGCCCACCACGACTCACAATTAGTGGTCTCCTACCTTAATCGTGTCTATGCCATCTGCGATCCCACATTACTCTGCCTTTTCTGATGAGTATGTCTCTTGGAGAGGTCCTTCGAATTTGTTCAGTACCTTTACATTTCAAGAGACATGAACACCATTGTTGATTCCATGGCCAATTTCATATTGGACTGGTACATTGCACATACTTGGAAACATTCATAAACATAAAAGCGGCACGAGATGTACATAATGCATAAACAAGATCCCATATCATCCATAGAACACGACGTATAAATCCGCCATAGAGTTTTTATATATCATAATCAAAATGTAGTACTGATACAAAATCTTAAGCGTATAAGATTTTGAAAGATATACTCCGATACAAAATACGAATCCTATAGCTTTTAGGTTATAAACATATACAAGTGGAGTGAATCTGCTCACTGCTCATGGTAGGAGATGATTTCCCTCGCTACTTTCCTAAGTAGTGTACCAAAGCACTATGATACTCCAACAGTCTAGTGCTGGTACCAGCGAGGTAGATCATGAACTCTGGGATCTGGAATGTCCAGGGTCAAGTGCTGGAGGTTCTCCTCCAGCTCATCTAGCTCCTCTATAGCATTGCGCGCTGCATCACCAACACTGCTCCTCTATGTGAAATCAAAGACATATCCATTGGTCGTGTCAGGTCCACATCTGCATCAAACACATGTCAACCATTAGTACTACTCCAAAACATCAAATACATATAAAATGAAAAACACAGTAGAATTGTCATTCTTACCAAGATCACCCCACTGCGTCCCCTTAGGAAGCACTAGATCTAGGTCTCCCCTGAATTTGGTCTCGTCATATGAATAGTCCTCTACCATGAGGAGTTGACCCCTCAACCACTAGAAGAAGGGTTCACCAAAACTAATAATGGGACCACTGCCGCAATGGCTGGCTAGCACCTCGGTCCAATTCATTATGTGTGGATCTCTCAGATCCAAATCCTGTATGACAACCTATGGGCGCAAGTGAGGCACCTGCTCCAGGAAGAATGAAACCACAACTAAGCCATAACCAAACTGTTTCAGCATCCCACACCGAAACTTGGTGAGATGTTCTCACAAGCTTGCGAGAAGTCCCTCTCACTAGTTGAAAACTATTGGAGCCATACACTCCTCAGCATACATCATCTGGGAATTGCTCACCAGATGAGCGAGTCTACTGTCGGCCACCCTCACTATGGTAAACAAAATTGTGTGAAGAGGTTGATATCTAACCTCTTTGATGGGAATAATCCCACCTACAATCTGGGTGATGTCAGTGCACCATTGGTCGATCAAATCCTCCACGGTATAACCACCTCCTCATTATCCTTCTAATGATACGGGATTCCTTTGTCGATATAGCCCAATCAAGAAGTAGATATCCTTGATATATATCGTTAAGGTATGAACACCAATCTAAAAAAGATGATGCACCGGATCCCAACATTAGATCAAGTTCTCCAACAACAACACTTGGGCCCTCATACCCGAAACTTGGAAATACTTAAGTAATCCAAAACTCCTCAATGCAGCGACGCATTGAGGGTCATTTTCTGCTTGGGACTTGTCAAGCTTATGGTCTCGTTTGTTCCATTGGACCATTGTGTTTACTTGAACCCTGCCCAAAATTCCATACAAACACCATTAGGACCTTTTCCAAGCATAAAAAACATCAATTTTTATTTATATTTTAATTTTTCCATGTGGACTTGTGCCAACGTAGCCCATCTTTTCTGACAGGGCGTCGCCAACGCAAGACATCTTTTTGGGATTTGTGCTGGTGCACCCTCGGTGTAGTTCCCGAAAGGGCCGACTGCGCCTGTCTATGGGTGCAATATCCCCCATTAAGCAAGCTCAAAACTCAAAAAAATAGAAAGAAATGCTAAATGTAATCCATTGAAAAGAAAGGGGGCAGATTTTAGGGTTACCTGACAGTGACTACACATGAAACAACTGATCATGTCTCTTCCAATCGACAGTTGAAAATCAATCTCCAAAGGTCATTTTCACTCTCCAACTTGGTAAAAAACAATAGTAATTATTTTTTACTATTTGTCCCTGTTTATATTGAAAAATGGAATATTCCTTTATTTATGTATTTATTTATTTGTTATTAGGTTATTTTCCCTATAGTTGGAAGTGTTTTGCATGTCTGAACACCTAATTGACTATTTTGACCTAGTTTTGAGAGATTTGCAAGTGCGATAAGATGTTATAAATTATTGCTCTTGTTTGTATCCTTTTCACACTCATTGTTGAGTGTGAACCCATCATCAGTTGCTTTAGGGGTTGATATCATTCTCATTGTTTCAATACTGCCAAGTCATGCCATGACCATGTTCAATAGATGTTCTTTATTCATCTTATGCAGTCACTATACCTTCTTTCATGTTGGTTTTTCCCTGAGGAAGTCTTTCACATCACTCTACCATCTGATTCACTCCAAACATCTGTGATCATGTTTCGTGTCGATGATGGGGGATTCATCATGGCCCTTCTTGGATGGATTCATCCTTGTCGACTTCGACACATCATCCGAGGATATAATCTAGAAACCAATCAAGTACCTTGGGCCTGCATGCCTCAATGGAAGGTTACCTCATTTTCAACATGAGTTTACCTCATTAACTCTTGATTAAAATATCCCTTCGAGTGTTCAAACTCAACCCATTTATTCACACTAGATGGCATGTACTGTGATACCTTGGGAATCATTAACATCAATGGTGATTTCCCTCGCGCTTGTTAACGGTATACATTAATGACCGGTAATCAAGTGGATTCTACCCTGTTCGAATCTAAGACATTGTAATCACATGGATAGATTCGTATCATTGTGGGTTTGGCTTGAATACCCTGGGTTGTCCCATATTCCACCTAGGTTGTGATGGAGATTGTTTGAGTCATATCACACAGATCCACTTTGTATTGGTCGTGTTTGTGTTATCATCAAATCATGTAGCCATGATTGTGTTCAATTGGTCTTTACTACCATGGATCTTCATTGTATTGGTCAGAAACCATGTTGTGAGTCATGTGAGACTATGATCTCAGAGTCAGTAGTACTGCAGCTACACCTTCAAATTAACAAGTCCTTGCCAACTATCTTGCAAAGCATATCACCTGTCTCATTTTTTGAGATTCATGCTTTGGGGGCATTCTGTTACACCTAAATCTCGTCATCATGTGTCCCATGTTAACTCAAGTCCCTTGATCCCTAAAGTTTCCCTGGCCAGAAGTAATCTAGAGCAAGTTGTGGACCCTTTGTCCAAGTTTTCTAGTTAGGTCACCGCAACTTGTCTTTTATCAAGATGCGCCTGACTAGGCTCGGTGCAAAATGTCATCTCGCAGACTACGTAGGTGGATCAGGTTTCCTTCATGCAAACTACACCTATCCCTTCCTGGCACAAATTTCCCTCATGCAGCATGTGTCGGGGCTGGTTAAATTGGATAAATGGAACCTTCGAGTGATTTCTTGAAGTAGGGTGAGGTGGATGTCTATACCTAACTTATAGGTGAGTTGGCATTCAATTCCCTAACCTCTAGGGAAGATCTCTTATACCTCTCCCATCATTTATCAACCTACTCCATCCAGTTGGTCTTATAAATATGAAACTCATCCCCATTACAAAGGGAGGAAGGTCTATAGCACTCTCATGCTGGTGGAATTGGCTTAGGTGATATTTGCACCACCTTGGGAGTCCTACTTCATCCTTGGAGGCTTTTGGCTTGGCTTGTTGGAAGGAAGGTTGCAACTTTAAGGCTTAGGTTGTAACGTTCTTCTCTATTGTACTCTCTTTCATTACAGTCAATATAATCTCTTCCCATATATGTTATAGCATTGATCATGTATAGAGTTTACTTCCTTAAGTGTTAGCTTAGATCAATCATATGAAATATATGCGTTTACTGCTTGTTTGTGTCTGTTTGTTCAACAGGGTTTTGCAGCTACAGATCTGAAGATTCTGGAGCATTGGATCAAGCAAGGAGCAAAGGGATCGTAAATATTAGGTAAGACACCCGTTTACTTCTTTATGATTCTATTGTTCTAGGGAAGATGGTTTTATTCTATACTTATTTGTTCTAGATCTAGTTCAACTAGGGAGATCTGGCCTTAAGTCCGCTTAGGTAGATTATCCGAAAACAAATCTAGTGACCATACTGGGGAGTACTTTTACTTTGATTTCAGTTTGAGTGTGATTCCATTGATTTCTTGGTGATCCATTTCTTAGCCTCTTGATCCCTTCCCACCATTAGATATTATCTTTAGAGAGTCTGTTGTTTTCCCCTGATTCTTTTAAGATCATTTTCAGGTCATTTGCTTTTTATTCTTTGGAGATCTTTTGATTTTTACAAGTCATTATTCGCCTGATCTACCTGGGTTGTGCATACAGTGTGCCTAGACTTACCCGTCGCTTTCCTTATGTGTGCAATCTACGCCGGTGATGCCATTGTCCTGCATATAGTCTGCGCCAGTAGCTCTTTCCCCTTGTAGACAGCTTGCATTGGGCACTCTGCAACATACTGTTAGAGTGCACCAGCCTTTTGAGCTTGGTTCTTGGTTCAAACCCTCTCCAATTTTTGCTTTTTGATCTAATTTGCAAGCTTCTGTCTGTTGTATTTTCTCGTCATAGACTTGTTTACCCAACCTGCTTGTGTTTGGATGTGTTTTTGTTGATTTTTGGGTTCCTTTTGGTCAAGTTAGAGATTTAGTGGTGGCGTGAAATTTCAATCCCCCACGATTATCTGTTCGATCTTGCATTCCCTAATTACCACACCAGGTCTATTCAATGTGTTAGATCTGATTTCAAAACTTTTCTACACTTAACCATTTAGTTTTGACTATGTTCGATTGGTTTTGAGTGATTTGAGTGTCTTTGGACCCATTTGAGTGCTTGTCATTTTTTCTTTGAGAATTTCTAAGTCATTGGAGTGTTACGATTACTCTCTTGTTTTCTGCAATTACATCTGAAAACATTATTATTATCATATATTGTTTTGGTATATGTATTGAAAAATTCAAAAGTGCTTCATTTTTACTAATTTCAAGATCATTTGGAAATTGTTGTGGAAATTGTTTCGTGCTTTGGAATCCATTATTTATATTTTCAAGAGGTTTGAAAAGACTATTAACTAGTTATATTTTTTCTTCATTATGAATTTTTCATCTCTTTGAAAAGATCAAGTGAATTCAAGCTCTTGCAAAGTATTTCAAATTCAAACCGTTATATGCACTTTTGGTCTTTTTGTGCTTTTGGTTCATCATTGTAGAAATTGAAGAGTTAATGCATTCTAATAAAAAATCCTCCTTTTCATTATTACTTAGATTCATTCTAGTTTGAAAAGACAAGAAGAAAGAGTTTTGATTTGGTGTTTTATTGATTTTTGTGTTTTGTTGGAAAAGCGAAAAGAGTGCTTTTATCATCTTTTGTAGATTTTGGAACTTGTTGAAATTTACTATTTTGTGAGACCATTGGAAAGATATTTATCCTTACCTTACATAGGATTCATTGAAAAAAAATAAATGTGCACCTTCATATAGCTAGGGTTGCATTATTTTTACATTTATGTCTACACCTTATGCATTCACCTAACTGCATAAGATAAAATTAATCGATAGCGTTAGGTTAAAATTTACTAGTAACTTGTGTGATAAGTTAGTGACGTGTTTCGGCATTGTAAAATGTGGCATCTGTCCTTATTTTCCTACACTGCATCCCGGGGGCCTGCAGTTCTTCCATGTACCAACCGCTATATCGAAGGCTCTTTCACGTACCCTTGGGTATATCGAAAGGCACTTCATGTACTCGGTAGTATATCAGAAGGGTCTTGTCATACGGTTGTGCATTAGAAAACACCACTACGGATTTGTGCTCCCAAGTACCTTGAGTATATCGGGAGACTGTCCTAGGATTCTTGAAACCAACCGAGGTAACCATTTGGTCATCTTGGCAAAGCAATACATCGAAAACAACACCTGGGGAGCTACTACGCACGTGCTTCTAGGTAGTTAGGTTATACAGTCAAGGGTACGGTCCTAATACTCCCTGGTTAGTGTTTTGAAAAGTTGGGTCCAGTATAAATGTTGGACCCTGGGGTATATCGCGAGTTGCGAAGCCTTGAAAATCATGTGAGGTTACAGAATTTTGAATCCACACCTGTCACATAAGTTTACTTGCGGCCTTAGTTTGTGTAGATTTTTGGGATTACTTTTATTTTTTATAGAAGACACTTAGGAGCAACTTTTCTTCAATCATTCTGGTTGAACAACCTTTGAGAAGGTCTCGTAGAATTTTAAACTTGCCACCTAAATATCCCGTTAATCAGGAGGTAATTTCGAGGGAAAATATGAATCCACCAGTTACTTTCATGTCACCTGAAGAAGAAGACTCCAACATGGAGTTGGGAATAAAATTTTCACTTCCCTTGAGTCCACTAATCACCGATCCTCCAAGTTATGTGACCATGGAACCATCTACTTCACGAGACACATATTTCCACCATTCGGTGGAAGGAGAACCTGGGACTATAGATTGGTTCAATCAATCCCGAGATGACTCTGTATCCACAGCTTTTTATCCCTCTACATCCTTTCTAGACACCACTATAGGGAAACAATGGGCCCACCTGGAATTACATCCGGAGGCAGAATATTTACCTCTTCATTGGGCTCCCAATACTAGGTGCTTGGCTCTAGTCTATGAACTCATTGCCCAATTATGCCAACGTGACGAAGAACTTCGATGCTAGAATCTCTCATGGAAAAGAGACGCCACAGAAGTGCCCATATTTTGACATACCCCAATTTGTTCACGATATCTTACTTCACCGGAAAAACCTATAGATAACATGACCACTTATGAACCTGGTCAACCCTCATTTCTTGCGAGTACACCTCTTAATCACGAGACCATTTCCACACCCCAAGTGAATCGAAATGTTGAAAGACAATTGTCCAACACCCCTCCTACTTCTATTAGATCATTATCCACCCCTCCCCCACCCCAAAAATTGTGGGGACGATACTCTTTACCTCCTAATTGTATCACGACTAGTGTTCCTCCAATAGTAAGTAATCATCAACCTATTGTGAGTCAACCATCAATAAGTGGTCAAAAAATTGTTACTGGGGGGAAAACCATGTTCGCTAACCATAATATGAGTGGAGGGATTCCAACTCGTCATTCCATTGGAAATTCCATATCAGTCGCGGGACCTTCCATGGGATTACCTCATGGTGGCGTAGTATCAAACCTAACTCAATCACTATGGAGTTATATATATCGAGGTAATTTCAACCCTGCATCGGGACAATACTAGCTGGGAAACATGCTTCCCAGGGTACCTTATCGCGGAAACTCAAACACTCCATGGGGACATCACAATGTTATGCCAAGTAGACCCCTACCAACCTTTACTCATGTCCCACCACCTCCACCACCATTTTGTCCACCTCCACCTCCTTTTGGAGGCGAAGGGCCCCAACCTCATTCCAGAGGGGGCATACCTCCACCTTCTGGCAGAGGCCCACCCCATTCCAGCAGCAGCAGCCCACCCCACTCCGGTGGAGGAGGTGGATGCCAACCCACTTTCAGAAGCATAGGATCGCCACCTTCGGGCAGAGTCCCTCCTTATTCTAGAGGCGGAGGACCACCTTATTCCAGCAGCTGTGGACCCCCGCCTTTTGGTGGAGGCCCACCCTATTCAGGTGGAGGAGGTGGTGGACCACCCTATTTCGGCGGTGGTGGAGGGCCACCCTATTCCAGTGGAGGCAATGGAGGAACACCTTATTCTGGCAGTGGTGGAGGTCCCCCACCTTCTGGAGGAGCCCACCTTATTCCGGCAATGGAGGAGGACCCCCACCTTTCGGCGGGGGCCCACCTTATGCTAGTAGTGGCGGAAGATTCTCTCCTTTTGGTGGCAGACCACCCTATTATGGCGGCGGAACTCCATACAATCCACCACCCAACCTAGGAGGCACACCCCCTTATGGACAATTCCCTATGGGAACACCTTACAATCAGTCGATTCAAGGTCCTACTGGTCCATGTATGCCATATCAATACTATCAATATCCGCAACTGAACCAACAACTACCATTTATGGCTACTTTAGAACTACCCAACCTATCTCATCTGACCAATGATCCCATCTTACACGGTTATAATTTGCCACCCATTCCGATTAAGTTACCCTCTGATATTCCAAATTTTGATGGCAAGCCCAGTGAAGACCCAAAAAACCATGTGATGAAATACCATCTATGGTGCTCATCCAATTCCTTGATGGACGACTCGATCCGTCTAAGGTTATTTTAAATGACCCTCACTGGTCTACCTGCCAGGTGGTATATTGAACTACCACCACACTTGTTTCCCAATTTGTGTTCTTTAGCTATGTCATTCCTGACTCATTTCCAGTTAACCATCGACTATGAAACTAGTACGGACTTAGTGAATTCTCTCTACCAGACTACTGTGACTCATATATCCGATCATATCCATGAGTGGTAGAGGAGATGACGTCTCATTAAGGCTCCTATTCCAGACCAATTACTAGCTGACTGGTTTACTAAGTCTCTTTTACCCACCGTAGGCCCCACCCTATTCAGGCGGAGGAGTTGGTGGACCACCCTATTCCAGTGGTGGTAGAGGACCCCCACTTTCTAGTGGAGTTACGCCCAATTCTAGCGGAGCCGGTGGAGGAACACCTTATTCCGACGGTGGTGGAGGGCCCCCACCTTCTAGAGGATCCCACCCTATTCCGGCGATGGTAGAGGACCCCCACCTTTTAGAGGGGCCCCATCTTATGTCAGTGGCGGCAGCTAACTCTCACCTTTTGGTGGAAAACCACCCTATTATTGTAGCAGACCTCCATACGTTCCACCACCCAACCTAGGTGGCACACCCCCTTCTGGTCGATTCCCTATGGGAATACCTTACAATCAGTTGATTCAAGGTCTTACTAGTCCATATATGCCATATCAATACTATCAATATCTTCAGCTGAACCAACAACTGCCAATTCTAGCTACTTTAGAAATACCTGGCCTATCTTGTCTGACCAATGATCCCATCCTACATGGTTATAATTGGCCACCCATTCCGGTTAAGTTACCCTCCGATATTCCAAAGTTTTATGGCAAGCCCGATGAAGACCCAAAAAACCATGTGATGACATACCATCTATGGTGCTCATCCAATTCCTTGATGGATGACTCGATTCATCTGAGGTTATTTCAAAAGACCCTCACTGGTCCAGCTGCCAAGTGGTATATTGAACTACCACCGCACTTGTTTCCCAATTTTTTTTCTTTAGCTATGTCGTTCCTGACTCATTTCTAGTTACCCATCCACTATGAAACTGGTATGGACTTACTGACTTCTCTCCACCATACTACCATGACTCATATATTCGATCATATTGATGAGTGGCAGAGGCGACGACATCTCATTAAGGCTCCTATTCTAGCCCAATTAATAACTTACTAGTTTATGAAGTGTCTTTTACCCATCGTAGCTAGAGATGTAGCTGTGGGAGGGGTTGTCACCTAGGAATAGGCTATCACTCGTGTCCATTACTTAGACCTCATCTATGCTCAATCCGACACTTTATATGGCATTGTTCGTGATGCACCCCACCCCACCTATGATCCTGCAAAACTGCCCCAGGGACCTCATGCCGATGAAATTATTGGTTCCGTACACTCCCAAAATCCTACTCAAACTGGTGGATCATTGAACCACCATCGTTCTTCCCCACCCTTGCCACAGGCGGGCAATAGCACCACCAAGTCACCCACTCCTGCTCCCACCAAGGAGGTGAATTATGTTCAATCATCTTCTCCTCAGAAATCCAGTGGCAAGAAGAAAACCAAAGGTAAACACAAGAAGTCTTCCAACCAGCAGGAACACAAGAACCCTCCTGAAGACATGAAACAGAAATGAAAGCTCAAGTATCCTTGTTTAATGTGTGGTGGTTGTTAGTATTGATATCGTCAGCAAAAACAACCAGAGGTAACTCAACTACACCATAAGAAGATTGTCACCTCCGAGCATGAAAGTCGACAGGACGGGAGTGCCCACCCCATAAAGATGCACAAGTTGGCGCGCATCTTGGGAAAGCAAGGGTAAATCATAAATGGATGCACAACTTTCAGGATGCTGAAAGTGCTCAGAGTTTAACAATCTCATGACACCCGTGAAAGAAAATTTCCATCGACACGTGTTAGCCTCAAAATCGTTCAAGTGCCAAAAAGCAGTTTCCGTAAATGATCTTTTCAAAGCCCTGAAAACTCTAAAGACTACCGTAGTGGTTTCCCGAACCACGGGAAATTGGATAGCTAACTGACAGTGGTAGAGGGATCCACCCATAAATATTCACTAGAAGTGTGTGCATATCTAGGGCATCAGGGCATAAGATCGATGGCGGAGCTGACTTCAGGATACCTAAGGTGCTTGGACCTTAACATCCCAAGATCACTCCTGAAAGAAAACTGCCATCTACACGTGGCAAATTCTTGTTGAGTCAAGACCCAAAAAGCGTCTTCCTTAACCGCTTTATCTAGAACCTGAAACCACCATTTGTCTACAAATCACCACTTCCCACTTCGACGCATTTCCCCTCGTTTCCCCTTAAACCTTCAGTAAATAGTCATTACCGCTGCCATTTATGAGCAAGCGTCCCCAGCATTTAAGATTCCATCTACCCCTTAACCAACAGGCTAATCCCAACACGCCATGTGAACCCTACATTAAAACCTGCCGAATTCAAATACCTCCCTTTAAATACTTTCCCAGGGAAGCCATTGCGCATTTTTACTCCAGCTCCAAAGCTCCTCGGTATTCAATCTCTTTTATTGTTTTCTCCAAGATCCCTGAACAGTTCAGAGTCAGTGTTCCCTGCTATACCCCTGTGTTAGCATGGCCTCTATATCCGCTCCCAAAGTCGCCTCCGTATCCACACCCAAGAGTCCATAGGACCACCTTGGTGATGATTTCTTTGACGTTCATGACTCTATCTCTTCCTTCCCAAACCTGCAACAATTGGCTCGTGAGGCCAGGGAGCAAGCAAAGAGAGACAATGATTTATTCAACCTATGGAATTCTGGGCTAGCCAAGATGATTCTCCCTCCTTCCAAACGGTTTCCTGAGATAATACAGTGGTGTGTAGGAAGTTACACGCTGGAAAGAAAGGCCATTGTTTCCCGACTGGGAAACGTGGTCTATCTGATAAGTAAAGAGCTTATTATGGAATTAATAGACATTGGCGAAGATGCCTCAAGGTTTCAGTTTGATGAGGAAGTCCCGATGAAAACAATGTGAGAGCTCTCACCGGAGAATAGGGATTCCTTCATCCAAATGTTATTGCCACCTAAGAGTGGTTTGTCTACCACTCAACCCATGTTTAGCTTGGATATGTTTGCAGATCACGTTAAATCGGTATTTTCAAAGATATGTTATTTCCTTGGGTATGATAATGACATAGTAATCGATGACATCATGTTGGGTTTGTTATTTACCATGAACCTGTCTCAACAGGAGACCCCTGTCAGACTGGATTGGTAAGACTTCCTCGCCCAATCAATTCATCTACAACTAAAAAGCTTTCCATCCAAGAAGTTGTTTCTTTTTTACTCTATTCTCTCCATGTATATGATCATTTTTAGTAACAATTTTTTTTCCAACAAGGGTGATCTTGATAGGTCCATTTTCAGGGCTCCCCCACAGAAGGATTTCTCCCTATTTGTGGACACCATCATATCAAATGTTTATACACTACTGTTTGATTTCCCTCCTCCAAGGGTCTTCCCAGAAAGCAAACAATTGCTCCAGCTTAACCCAAATGAATATGTGGGTGATTGGTTTTGTTTCGATACACATACCGAAATCCGAGTATAGAGTTGGATCCATACACATTACCCATATTCTTGACTCCTCGGTTGTTAGCACTGTAATACATTCATCAAAGGTTCAGCTCCGATGATGTACATTTTATGAAGGGGAACACTTCCAGGACTTTCAAAGTCCCCCATGAAGCGGGGCCATTCACAATAAGGAGAAGAGCCACTCAGAAGGAAGTCGAGGATTTTTTAGCTTCATACAACTTTTTTGTAAGCGTGATACACAAGTATGATCCCAAGGGGATCATTTCTCAAAAAAGGCAAGCATCCCATTATGCAACTTATCTCCACGAGCCACATCCCTTGTTGGAAAAGATCGCCAAGATGAATAGCTAGGAAGAATGTCAATTTGTTTTGGACCCTGGCAAAGCTACTGGAGAACGAATTATTCCGACTTCCCTTAAGGTGGATACGTTGGGGAAAAGAGACACATCAAATCCTACGTCTGCAACCAGAAAGGAAGGATCAGGGAGTGTGGGGTCGAAGACAAAAAGGTTGAAGTTAGAGGGTACGTCCAGCACGACCTTCAAGGTTATGCCAACACCTACCCCTGTGGAATCCGTTGTCCTTGAAAATTTCCCATCTACAACGTGGCCTCAGAGTTAGGAGACTTGGTCTATGGAAGGAGCTTTGGTTACCACGTCGCCCGTAAAAGCAGGCTTGTTTGGGCTTTATGCGCAGATTAAAGATGATAACATAGACTTGGAGAAGTCATTGTTCCCAAAGAGTAAGCTTGACATGGGAAAGAAATCCAGGATGCTATCAGCACTGGATTTGAAACAGGGATCCCTAAAGATGGCTTTCCTAGAGAAAATAGTGCCAGGAGGGAAGAAAACACCTTCTAATTTGAAAACTACTCAAATAACATTGAATCTGGATGCATTCCCATCCAAGGATACTATGGAGCTTCATCAACAGATAGGCGAGGGAGTGTACTGTGATGTGAGGAAATATACTATGAGCACGAACAAACTACAGGCCATGGTACAAAAGCTAGAGAAGCAGTTGAGGACTGAAAAGTCTTCTAATAAATCCAAGCAATTGAAGATAACTGACTTGGAACAACAAATCATTAAAATGGTGCAAAATCCAAGCGATATGGATCCTTTACATGCCATGCTAAAGGAGAAGGATAAGGAATTTGCAACCCTAAAGAAAATTCTCAGCATTCCCACGACTGAGCATTCACAGACTATGGAAGTGGTTGAAATACAATCAAAACTAGAGAAATCAATGACCGATGGTCAAATACTCAAGGAAAAGATTGTCTCCTTGGACAGTGAATTGGAGGATAAAAGGAAGAAGAATCAGGAGATTCTCCAGTAGAAGGAAGCATCACTCCAAGCCTCCTTAGTGTCAGATCCTATTAACAAGATTGTTCAAAAGATAGTTGAAATGAGCATTAAAGATGCTAAGATGAACCAAGTCCAAAACCAACTAAGGGCCAAGTGTGATAAACTTTTCAATGTGAATGAAAAGCTAGTTAAAAGAGATCAATTCATATCGGAGATAGAACAAGCTAATGATCTAGGAAACTCACTAGAAAGCCTTTAATCAGAGGTTCCAAAACTGTAATATGGGGGCAGGTGGAAGTTCTAAAAAGATCTCAGTGGATCCACTTTAGCATAACTCAAAAAGAATTCGAGATTGCTAAAACTGCCGCCCAAGATGCACGATCTGCGGAAAGTAGTGTAAGTAAAAAGGTCGAGGCTTCCCGATAAGTGATTGAATTCTTAAATGATAAAACCTTTGAATATATTCATAATTATTCCATCCAAGATCGAATAGAGATAATAATGGAAGCAAATAAGATGATTACTAAGGGAGCGTTGGCTCAGATTGTTGCTGACATGGCGGCTCAACTGAAGCAAGATGTGCACTCATTTAAAGGGTTATTCAAGATAGTCTTATCCCTTGGTCTCTCATATTTATGGGATGGAAATGGAGATCTCTATCTAGAAAAGGATTATTTTTCCATGATGACAAAGTCAAGGAACACTGAGATCTGCTTGACAGATACTCTGCAGGAGCTCAGCGGAAAAGCAGTCGTAGAAAAGTTGCATTCCAATTTTAAAATGCTTAACCATCTCCAGGTTATCTTCAAAAGCCTCCATAAGGCCAGTTTTGAACATTGTACTCAGCTGAACTCATCTCTTAGGGATATCAAGTTATTCAATTACCCTATGGGTAAAGACTGGAAGACTAATACTAGATTTCTCACAGTTAAGCAGTCATAGTAATTCAACAAGAAGCAAGAAACATCCGTAGCTCCGACCGTGCAGCCCGCAATAGAGGCCTACTCCACTCAACATGGAATTCTTCCTCATTAGGAGAGTTGGTCCCAATCCCAGCAGCATACTATTCATCAGTAGTCCTCAAGTTTGTTTCTAGTAACAAGTTTTGTTGGAAAGTTCGAACAGAAATGTGTAAGTCGTTGGGATGTAACAAACTTTTTGTAACAACTTATTTTTTGTAAAGCCTGTGAAGGCTATATATAGTAGAATAGGAAATGGCCAATGGTCAGCTCTTTTTGTAATAAGTATTACTTCTGATATTTTGTAGTCTGATCAATATATAAAGAAGAGTATCATTTTTCCCAATCTTGGGGTCTTATGGATTCAAAACTTTGATATGTCCAGTTAGTATTTTTCTCCTATTAATTCATCTCTGTCATATTGTTCATTATTTTTTAATTCGATTATGATTTTAATGTGTGCTATAAGCTTGAATTATTGATTCTAAGATGGTTATGGCATGAAGTGTTCATGTTGGGTTATCTGGAAATAATATCCTCATATTATTCAAGTTTAGTTCTGTGATCATTTTTGTTAAAAAATATGAATTCCTCCCTTAGGCTCAATACGTTATTCTCAAACATAAAACAAAGATTTACTCTCTTTGAATTACCTTTGTTTTGTGCCATTCCATTTACATCAATTCATTCAAATTCTGGTCATGGGCATATTGAAATACTGCCCATATTTTTACAAGATTGGTTATCTGTATTATTTTATGGTAAATGTGATTTTGACCAAGAAAAAGAACACAATAAATTTTATTGATGCCCAAGCACAGTTCTAAAATCATCCTTAGAAAATCTATAGGACTAACATATTTTATGGCACCATTGCTGGGGAACACAAGCAAGAAGATAGATCTTCCCTGGGGACAACGACAAAATTATACGCTCCTAATTTCATAGTGGATGAAACTAGGTTGTAGGCTGTAATCCACTTGGCGACTCCACATAAGAAAACCTAACATCTAGACAAAGACATACCCGTTAGAACCCTAGCCACGCATAATTTGTGGCTTTTGAAGACTTAGTCTCTTGGAGACAGAGACATGGAAAATACCAGTCTACTTCACCAGGCTGTTAGCGAAGTTTCTCCTCACCTTTGTTTGGCCCTCAATTCCCTCAATCTGAATTCATTGTCCAAACCCCTAAAGAAGAGCCTTCTCCTCAAAACCCATGCACTCCCTATGATTTGTTTAGATCCCAAACCTTTCCCATCCGAAACAGAGAACCTCCTGTTCATACAAATCATCTCAAATCTTTCATCTCCCCTTAGGCCAAGAATTTGATTGCCAATCACCTCATGTAAGGAGGAGGAGGTAGAGGACCACCACCACCAACACCTAGAACAACCAGGTGGGTGGCTAACCGACATGGACCTCTGCAATTTCCCACACCCTTAAATGATATGCCTAACCCACTCTTTGAATTTGTTACCAAAGTACGATGGCAGTAAGGGAACATCTGCAGAAGATCATGTGGACCAATTTCAAGATTTCACTGACAACATTTTGATCGATCACGATGATGTGTTCATGTGATTTTTTGCTCAATCAGTAGAAGGGGAAGGCAGAAAGTTGTTCAAATCACTACCCAATGCCTCTATCAGTACAATGCAAATTCTAGAAACTACTTTCATCAAGAAGTGGGGAATCAAGCGTGATAGCCTATATTATCTCACATAATTTTCTTCCCTTAAAAAGAATAATTCTGAAAATGTGGTGGATTTTACTGCAAGATTCAACAAAGTATATTTTAGAATTCCTGAGGATATTTGACCTACCGAAGCCGCTGATAGGCCACTTATATAGGATCTTTCCCCTCATATTTTTCCATCACGTTGAAGGAAAGAAGGTCCCTCTCAATTAGCATAATGGAAGATGATGCTATAGATGTCGAAGGAAGTATGAGGGAAGGAGGCAAGATAAAACTAACTAATGAGGTGGAACAAAAAGACAAAGGGAAGTATAAATAAGAAAGTAACTCTTCAGGGTTTGAAGACTCTCCAGAACTAAAAATCGACGAAATGACTCGCATCATCAAAAAATTATCAAATAAAGTCACTAGGATGGAATTTTGAGGATTATATGGCCCTGTCCAACCTCCTACTCAGTTCCGAAGGCCATATATTCCTCAAATGGCATACAAAGAAAAGAGGAATGATGAACATGTTACGATACATTCATCATTCAGTTTTATGTCTGCATGCATTTTTGCATGCAGCATGCATTTCTGCATGCATCCCAGTCATCAGTTTGGTGTCACCCAACACCTAGTCCCCACTTTGCTAGCCCCGAGAGCTTCTTTCCTTGCAGTTTTATCCCTCCTGGTCATTAAGGTGCCCACTTCTCACCTACCACCTAAGAAAGGTGCACTTCTTCACCTACCACTCAGTTCACTTCTATTAGTTGAGATCTTTCCTTGATTTAAGGCTATATTGACTCCTCAACTGATTATATCACTCCGTTGGACCCCCAGTGAGACTAGATTTCCTATTCTGACAACAATTATCTCCCCATGCACCCTCCACTCAGCCTCCTTCATTCAGTTAGTGCCTCCATGTGCCAGTTACACCTACCACACTCAATTAGACTCAGTTTGACACCTGGTTGACTGTTACTTGTGCATTGATGACTCCACTGATTTGATGATGAGGACTCCTAGTGGAGACAAGCTACACCATGCAGGATATTTGATTGACCCCCTTGGTTAATTTGAATTTTGGGGCTTGTATTATTCATTCATTATGAATCCATATTGTATTGTATTCTACCATTTTGAGTTCAATAGAGCACTGTTGCAAGCCTTTTGCACAGTTTACACATATTTTCTGAGTTTCATCGATTGTAATTGATTTACTTGTTCATTAGATTTATTGTGCTTAATTTCACATGGTATCAGAGCCATGGTAGGGACACAACTTCTTTTCTGCAGGGATTATTCATGAAGATTGAGTAATTTTTGCTCACTTTGCAACAGTTTTCTAGAGTTGTAGCACTTTCTGCAGTTGTAGCTATTCCTCCATAATGGTTCTTGTTTGTTTGTGATTTGTAGGTTTCTTACTTCCTCCATTTGCTTTTTCTATTGCAGAGATGGAAGCTTCTTCTTCACAAAATCTTATTACTCCATTCAACTATGATTAATGGAAACCAAATATGATTCCATGTTTGAAGAGACAGTGTCTTTTTGATGTGTGCATTGGTCTTACAGGAGATTTTGATTCTAATGAAGAGGAGAATGATTGGCTTAATGATTGTGACAGAGATTTTGGGCAATATGTCTTGCAATGTCTCCTTGTATGCGCTACCTCAATACTATTGCTGAAAATACTAGAGATCTATGGGCCCATCTCAATAGAGAATTTGGAAAGCAAGAAGAAGAGGATCATGCTAGCCTTTTGGAGAACAAGTCCAGTGAGATCTCCTTATGTGTTCTCTCCGATTAAGTCTCGGCCTCAACAATTGTTCAAGATGAAGAAGAAACTATAGATTCAACACTCATTTTCTCACTGTCTTCTATTTTGAATTCTGAGCAAGATAAACCAACTCATACTCTAGATTCCAAAGAGGTTCTTGAATCCTCTCTTTCACATGAGTTTGTTGGTATGCAAAATAATGATCTACTTCATATTTTGGAGGTAAAATATGATTTTGGAGGTGAAGCATTCACCCTCATTGATTGCATGCCCACTATATACTTTTGTTATATCATTTGCACAGTTTCTCATAATTTTACTGAAGATGAAGAGCACTACCATTCGCTTGAGTTCAATTCTCATGCAAATTTTGTTGATTTTGGTTTTTATCTCACCCCTGTTGGTTCAAAGGAGATCTCAAGAAACCATTTGTCAAATCTTAGGGCTGATTTAACTTCCACTGAGAAGAAGTTCAAGTTTCAAGATCTATTTGATTCGATTGGAGCTATTCCTACCTCACTTGGTTCGAATCATAGGTTACAGGATCATCCTCATATTTTCATATTTTTTCTCACCATTTTCGGTATGAAGAGCAAGTTCATAAAGTCTCCACATCCATTTGCATCCACTGATGGAGAATTCAAGTACATGTTTTTAGAGCATGATCCATTTACTCCCAAGAGTAAGATACCTCCATACATATCTACTTGAGTTTGGAGCAGTTAAATATTTTGGTGTGTTACAGTCCATTTTGAGGGGGGGGGTTTCCCATGAGGTTTTCTCCATTTCCTCTGTTCATGAACTATTCTTTATTTGGATTATTACTGTATTGGGGTGAACTTTGGTCTGAGTTACTAGGGCTCTCTCATTTATTTTTATACCACATAGTATAGCTTGTGGGGGGGGTGTTAGGATATATTCATCATTCCATTTTATGTCTGCATGCATCATACATTTTTGCATGCAGCATGCATTTCTGCATGCATGTCATGCAATTACATGCATACCAGTCATCAATTTGGTGTCACCCAGCACCTAGTCCCCACTTTTTTAGCCCTGGGAGCTTCTTTCCTTGCAGTTTTAGCCCTCCTAGTCAGTAAGGTGCCCACTTCTCACCTACCACCTGAGAAAGGTGTACTTCTTCACCTACCACCTGAGAAAGGTGCACTTCTTCACCTGCCACTCAGTTCACTTCAGTTAGTTGAGATATTTACTAGATTTAAGACTAGATTGACTCCTCAACTGATTGTATCACTCCGTTGTACCCCTAGTGAGACTAGATTGCCTATTCTGACTCCAATTAGCTCCCCATGTGCCCTCCATTGAACCTCCTTCATTCAATTAGTGCCTCCATGTGCTAGTTACACCTACCACACTCAATTAGAATCAATTTGACACCTGGTTGACAGTTACTTGTGCATTGATGACTCCACTGATCTGATGATGAGGACTCCTAGTGGAGACAAGCTACACCATGCAGGCTATTTGATTGACCTCCTTGGTTAATTTGAATTGCTTGGGTTGGATTATTCAGTCATTGTGATTGCATCTCGTATTGTATTTTATTCTACCATTCTGAGTTCAATAGAGCATTGCTGCAAGCCTTTTTCACAATTTACACATATTTTCTAAGTTTCATCTATTGTAATTGATTTACTTGTTCCTTAGATCTGTTGTGCTTAATTTCATAGAACAACCATTAAGGACACATGTCCATGAGAGTGGTAACAATCTAATCAACATTCCAATGGAAGAAGTTTATGAATATTTTGAAGAGCAGCTGAATTGGATAGAAGAAGATTCCTATCTTATGCAACTCACTAAATATGATAATGAGAGCTCACTTAGATATAATCAAACTCATCAAAATTTGATGAATCACCAAGAAAGCTGTCAATTTCCTAATGAATATCCACTATTCCAAAATACTCAACTAGATAAATTGTGGGGAAAGCATGACATGAGACCAAGACCAGAATTGACAAATAGATAGAACAAGGTTATGCCGAAGGATTCTCCTCAGAAAGCAGTTCAAGCAAAGTTTCATCAAGAAAACCCTCTACTAAAAAGAAGTAGCCTACCAAAGGATAAAGCAAATCAAGCCACTATCCAAAATAGTCTAATCAATCCAGGCACTATCCCCCATAAAAGAATAGAGCACAATCCCAAAGAAGTGTCTACCCCTTTTGATTTAGAGCAAGAATTGAGTAAACTAAAAATAGTTGTCCCCTTGATTGGATTTATGAAGAACCCAATGTACCAGAAACAGATGGATAATATGTTACATAAAGTTGAAATATTGATCAACTGGATCATATAAATCTAAACGATCAAGTCCCAGTTATCAAATATTCCCCCCACAACAAAAATAAAAGGGGACCCACTGCTCCATTTTATGTTACCCTAAATGTTCATAATAAACTCTTCCACAACTGTATGATTGACTTAGGAGCACCCCACAATCTGATTCCCAAGGTTATCATGGAACAATTGGGATTGGAAATGACCAAGCCATACCATGACCTATATAGTTTCGACTCCAGAAAAGTCAAGTGCATAGGAACGATAAATGGCTTAGTAGTCAATCTCACTCAAATACTATCCAAAGGAGTAACGTTGGATGTAGTAGTGGTTGATGTCCTATCGAAGTATGGTATGCTTCTATCAAGAAACTGGGAAAAAGAACTCGGGGGAACCATGCAGATGGATATGAAATATGCTACGATACATGTTTTTACTGGGGAAAGAAAGAGTTTATATAGGGAATCTATGTTAGCCTATGTAGTAAGCAAGAAAAACAACCCAAGGAATTATCCTATATATAAGAGGGATGAAGACATGGGATGCTACATGCTATCATTAGGAGACCTTGAAGCAGAAGAGATTGTGCTGCCACATGAGCCAAATGTTATTATCAAAGATGGTCAGGATCAAGTATGGAAACTATATCCCAAGGGACCCTCAGCTAAAGACAAGTCTAAAGCTAGCACATGCGTGTCATCTCCTGTAGGAAAAAATATTAATGTGCCCTATGGGATAGACATTGTTGAAGCCCCCACCCTAGACCGTCCAGCTACAGAAGATTCCTCCAAGTTTCCCAAGAAGTCGAAGCTAAAGTATAAAATGTAGTTGTGACAACACCCTTCTATTCTCAACAAAATTAAAGGTCTGGAAATATTGGATGTTAAATTTTGAGCATTAATTCAATATACTCTAGGATATTTACTAAGAGAATAACATGTATAGTATATCAATGCATAACAATCATATCAAGCATGTCAAGCATTACAAGAATCAAAAGCATTAGAGATAAGAGACACAGAGTTTCCATGGGGAAAACCCTAAGGTGAAAAACCCCACAACTTCCTCAGAGATAGAGAGAGCAATGGCTCAACCAAAGTACAACCAAAATACACTGAGATAGTCTCCTAGTAGCAGATGATCCTCCTCCTCACTAGTGCGCCACTTTCTGAGTGAGAGAAGTATGATTTTCCAAATGATCCAAATAGAGATCTCCCGATCTCTATTTACACTTAACCTATTTGCCCAATATCCTTATGGGTCCAACTTGTCTAGTTAGGTACATCAATTACATATTACATAAAATAGGGCCGACCCCACACATGGTGGTCTAATAACCCATTGGCAAGTTCACACACTTGCGACACTTGTCAATACTCATGACGACACTTCCTTATAGAGGAATAACACATCTCTTATAAGGGTACAATACATATATATGAAATACATATATGAAACACATTCTGAAGTTACATATACATCAACACTCCCTCTTAACTATGAAGGTATTTATCGACATAGATCTGCTAGACAAGTCTTCTTCTCGGGATCATCGTCATCGATGCATCATCATCATCATCGTCACTGCTGCTGCTATCTCAGCCAATCTCTGACTCTACTTGTCATAGGAAGTTATACAGAGCCATTCCTTTTTCATACTGGATGTAGGCCCACCACCTGTAGGTCTTCATCATCACTGGCCATACTGTGGAATCCTCAGGACTTATTACGTGCATCACAAAACCTTGCAAGAGCATCCCAGGCTATTACGAGCACATAGCTCTACCTATAGGATCTCTCAGGGCCATATTATATGTGACCTCACCACAAAACCTTGTAAGAGCATCCCAGGCTATAATAAGCACACAACTCTACCTATAGGATCTCCCAAGGACAGATTATATGTGGTCACCACAAAACCTTGCAAGAGCATCCCAGGCTGTTACAAGCACACAACTCTACCTATAGGATCTCCCAGGGACAGATTATATGTGGTCATGGCAAAAGCTCGCAAGAGCATCCCATGACTTATTACGAGTAGACAGCCCAACCTATCGGATCTCCTAGGGACAGATTATATGCCATAGGACAAAACCTTGAAAGAGCATCTGCCAGCTATCCTAGGGCCAAATTATATGCCATAGGAAAAACCTTGAAAGACTATCTGCAGATCTCCTAGGTCCAAATTATATGTCCTCCCAGAGAAAAACCTCGAAAGAGCATTTGCCAGATATCTCAAGGACAAATTACATGCCATAGGAAAAACCTTGCAAGACTATCTGCAAATCTCCCAGGGCCAAATTATATGCTCATCTGCACAACCTGATCCATGGCCATAGAGTATCAACCTGATACTCAGCATACATCATCCTTATGTACACATGATCATCCTGATCATCATCACTGCAACATCCTGCTGCATATCATTTGGAGCAACATCCTGAAGCTCGTCATCCATGATCATCCTGATCATACAATGCATCTACCTGATGCATACAAGGTATCTACCTGATACATATCATCATACATGATCAACCTGATCATACATGATACATATCAACATACATGATCTACCTGATCATACAATTTATCCACCTGATCATACAATTCATCCACCTGATACATATACAAATACATGGTCCAAGCATCCAACATGATGCATATACAAAATACATACGAATGATCGAACCGATCATATCCAACATCCAACATTATGCGTACATACATATACATATAAATGATCCAACTAATCATATCTAGCATCCTCCTGATGCATATACAGAGGAGTAACTAGAGCATCGTCCTGATGCTCATCATCAAGTGCTTACATCCACAGCCATGTGAAGGATCCTCCTTCCAACATGCTTGGAATGGCTTCTGCAAATGTGTCCATCACTTCTTCCTTGAAGTGTCATCAATCCAAAGAACACCAACCCTATCTCTGAAGTACTCAAACTTCACTCGGGCCAGTGGTTTCGTCAGCACATCTGCAATCTACTCATCTGTCGCAACATACAGGAACTTCACAGCTCCTCTCTGCACTATATCCCTGATATAGTGATATTTGATCTCTATGTGTTTCAACCTGTCATGAAATACTGGGTTCTTACAAGGCTTCACACAACTCTAGTTATCACAGAAGATACCAGTAGCATCCAATGGGAGATCAAATAACTCAGACAGTAGCTTCTGTCACCATACTGCCTCATAACTAGCTGAATAGGATGCAACATACTTTGCCTCAGCTGTACTCAATGTCATGCAGGACTGCTTCCTGCTAAACCAAGAGATCACACCTAATCCCATACTGAAGCAGCACCTAGATGTGCTCTTCCTATCTGTAGCACTGCTTTCCCAATCTAAATAAACATAACCCTACAGGTTAAACTTTTGATTCACTTCATACTTGAGCCCATAATCAACTGTACCCTTCAGGTACCTCAGAATATTCTTTACAGCAACCAAGTGAACACTCCTTGGATCCGTGAAGAACTGGCTCAATGTGTTCACCATAAAGCAAATATCTGGTCTCGTGTTTGTCAGGTACATCAAGGACCCAATCATTTGACAATACATGGAGACATCAACTAGCTCAAATGAAGCATCACAAAGAAGCTTCAGATTCGATGCCATAGGTGTGGCCATGGCCTTGCAATCCATCATCCCAAATCTCTTTAGGATATCTATAGTATACTTCCCTTGTCCAAGAAAGATCCCATTTGTACTCTACCACACCTCCATACCTCGAAAATAGTGCATCATCCCCAGGTCCTTCATCTCGAACTCAACGACGAGCTTCCTCTTTGTATCTGCAATCAATCTATCATCTCCTGTTACAAACAGGTCATCCACATATAGGAGTAGAACCACAGGATTACCTTCCTCAAGCTTATAGTAAAGGTTTGAATCCACTTTACTCTTGGTAAAGCCCAAACTAGATAGGAAACTGTCCATCCTACCATGCCAAGTTATGGGAGCTTGCTTCAAGCCATACAAGGCTTTCTTCAATATGCACACATATGACTCCCTTTCATGTGTTTCAAAACCGAGTGGCTGCTCCACATACACTTCTTCGTCAACTACACCATTCAAGAAGGCAGTCTTGACATCCATCTAGTGTATCTTCCATTTCATCACTGCATCCAGAGCAAGTGCGGATCTGATGGAAGTGGATCTGGCTACAGGAGCAAAAGTCTCTATGTTGCCACCAGCAGTATGCTTGATCTTGTAGATCCATTTGGAAGTCACAACAGACTTCCCTTCAGGTCTTAGGACTACATCCTAAACATCATTCTTCATGATCGACAGATCATGGCATTCTTCCATTTCTTCATCCCAGATCCTGGGAACTTGAATATCTTCAATAAATATCTTTGTTGCTGAAACAAATGTTGTAGTCCTTCTTTTGTAGGTGAAGGTATATGGTATTTCCTACAAAACAAGTTAAATTGCATGATTAGAAACATCTTATAATTTTCAGAACAAATTCTTACACATAAGGAAATATGTCATACAATCATGCAATTATTGTTAAATTTTCAGAATTTACTTCAATCTGATCTAGGATCTTAACTGAGAGAACAACATGTACATCAAATCTACAACACATCAATCATGGACACAATAATGCAAGCGCACAAGAGACACAGAGTTTACTTGGGGAAAACCATAAAGGTGAAAAACCCCAATAACTTCCTCGGATATAGATAGAGCAATGATACAACCAGAATACAAGAGATAGTCTTCTCCTAGTAGCAGAGCCTCCTCCTCAAAAGTGCACCACTTTCTGAAAGTGTGAGAGAGAATAGAATGTGTAAAATGAGAGAGACACACTCTCTATTTATAGACTAACTTGACTTGACCTTTATTCAACTAGGTTGGCCTCAACTTAACCACTTAACATAATATTGACTGGGCTGACACCCAATAGGGTGGTCTAATAACCCTTTAACCTACATGGCCAACCCCCAATAGGGTGGTCTAATAAACCTTCGACCCATATGAATTATGCAAGGCCAACCCCAACAAGGTGGTCTAATAACCCATAAAGTATAAGTTACGACACTTACAATATAAATGACGACACTTCCATATAGAGTAATAATAACATCTCTAAAGGAATATAAAATACATATATGAAATACATGGGTGAAATACATTCCCAAGTTACATATACATCAACACTCCCTCTTAACTAGGAAGGTATTTCTCGACACAGGTCTGATAGCACAAGTCTTCTTCTTTGGATCATCATCAGCGAATCATCATCCTCGAATCATGGTCATCATCACTTCTGCTGCTATCTCAATCAATTTCTGATTCTACTCATCATAGGAAGTTCTACAGAGCCAGCCCTTTTTCATACTGGATGTAGGCCCACCACCTGCAGGTCTTCATCATCGCTGTCCATACTGTGGAATCCTCAGAACTTATTACGTGCATCACAAAACCTGGCGGTAGCATCCCAGGCTTTTACGAGCACACAGCTCTACCTTTCGGATCTCCCAGGGGCACATTACATGTGACCCATCACAAAACCTGGATGAAGCATCCTAGGCTATTACGAGCACATAGCTATACATGTCGGATCTCCTAGGATCACATTACATGTGATCTCACCACAAAACCTGGCTGAAGCATCTGAGGCCTTTTTCATCCTTTCCAAATCTCCCAGGAGCAAATTACATGTGGTCCACCACAAAACCTGGCTGAAGCATCTGAGGCCTTTTTCATCCTATCCAAATCTCCCAGGATAAAATTGCATGTGGTCATGGCAAAACCTGGCTGAAGCATCTGAGACCTTTTTCATCCTGTGCAGATCTCCCAGGAGAAAATTACATGCCATAGGAAAAAACCTCGCAAGAGCATCTCAGGATGGTACGGGTACACAACTCCGACCTGAAATATCCTAGGGCACAAACTACATGTCCTCCCAGAGCAATGTCTCGAAAGAGCATCCCAGGCTATTATGGGTACACAACTTCGACCTATAAGATCTACCAGACATGCTCCTCTGCACAACCTGATCCACGACCATAAAGTATCATCCTGATACTCACCATACATCATCTTGATGTACACATGATCATCCTGATCATCATCACTGCAACATCCTGAAGCTCATCATCTATGATCATTCTGATCATACACTGCATCCACCTGATGCATACCAAGTATCTACCTGATACATATCATCATACATGATCTACTTGATCATACAATGTATCCACCTGATACATATCAACATACATGATCTCAGTATCCACCCGATACATATACAGATACATGGTCCAAGCATCCAACATAATGCATATACAAAATACATACAAATGATCCAACATCTAGCATGATGCATACATACATAAATGATTCAACTGATCATATCCAACATCCAACATGATGCATATATACATAAATGATCCAACTGATCATAACAAGAATCCAACATGATGCATATACATATGCAGAGTAGTAACTAGAGCATCATCCTGATTCTCATCATCCATGATCCTCCTGATCATCATAGCATTTTCCTCTTCAAATCATCTCATCGTCCACAAAGCACATCCTAGATGCACATCATCCAGCACTTACACCACCGACATGGGAGAACACATCTACCACCATTCGGGGAAGGCTCCAACCCTTACTTTTTCACCATGGGAGAACACATCTACCACCATGTGAAAAATGGATCATCAATTACATCACGACCAAGGGAGAACACATCAACCATGTTAGAAAATTCCATGTGCATCTGCATCTTTTGGACTCATCACCTCCCTTTGGAAGGAACCTCGATCTGAAGTGCACCAATCCTCTCTCCGAATTACTCAAACTGCACTCTAACCAATGGCTTGGTCAATACATCTACAACCTACTCATCCATCGCAACATACTCTGCTTCGGCTGTACTCAGTGCTACGTAGGACTGCTTCCTTCTAAACCAAGAGATCACACCTGATCCCTATCTGCAACACTACCTGCCCAATCTGAATCAACATAACCTTGCAGGTTAAACTTTTGATTCGCATCATACTTGAGCCCATAATCAACTGTACCCTTCAGGTACCTTAGAATATGCTTTACAACAACCAAGTGAACACTCTTCGGATCCGTCAGGAACTAGCTCAATGTGTTTACTGCAAAGCAAATATCGGGTCTCGTTTTCGTCAGGTACATCAAGGACCCCATCATCTGATGATACATTGTGATATCAACCGGTTCAGATGAAGCATCACACAGAAGCTTCAAGTTCGATGCCATAGGTGTGGCCATAGCCTTGCATTCCATCATCCCGAACCTATTCAGGATATCTATTGCATACTTCCCTTGTCCAAGGAAGATTCCATCTACACTCTGCCACACCTTCATGCCAAAAACAAATAGTGCATCATTCCCAAGTTCTTCAACTCAAACTCAGCAGCAAGCTTCCACTGCATGTCAGCAATCAATCTTTCCTCACCTGTTACAAACAGGTCATCGATATACAAAAGTAGTATCATTGGATTACCTTCCTCGACCTTGTAGTAAAGGTTGGAATCCAATTTATTCTTGGTAAATCCCAAACTGGATAGAAAGTTGTCTTTCCTACCATACCAACTTCTGCACATATATGACTCCCTATCATGTGTCTCAGAACCAAGTAGTTGCACCACATACACTTCTTCTTCAACTACACCATTCAAGAAAGTGTATCTTCCTCTTCATCACTGCAGCCAGAGCAAGTACGGATCTAATGGATGTGTATCTTGCTACAGGAGCAAAAGTCTCGATGCTACCACCTGCAACATGCTTGATCTTGTAGATCCTCTTGGAAGTCACTACAGACTACCCTTTGGGACTGCATCCCAAACGTCTTCATGATCAACTGATACTCCTCGATCATGGCATTCTTCCTAGATCCTGGGAACTTCAATATCTTCAATATTTTCAGCATATGACTTTGTTGCTGAACAAATGTTGTAGTCCTTCTTTTGTAGGTGATGGTATACGATCTTTCCTACACAACAAGTTAAATTGCATGATTAGAAAACATCTCATAGTTTTCAGAATAAATTCTTACACATAAATAAATATGTCATACAATCATGCAATTATCTTAGCCAATGCTTCAATACAACATTTATCCATATCCCGTAACTTTCTAGATCCCTTCCAATCTCTACCAGAACATCGTTAAGAGTGTGCACAACTCCCAACATGTCAGTAAAGAGGTTTCATTCTAGATAAGTAGAAATGGAATGTTGTACAGTGCCATAGGCCACTTACCCATGTATATTAGTAGTATATTGTTCATCAATGCAACTATTCTAATATGCATAATACACAACCTAATTGTAGGAACATCAGTATATACATTATTGAATAACATTATTTAAACAAACAACTGTGTAAGAAATGACAATTCAAATACTTATCTTTGTTTGATTGTTGGGTTGAATCCCTCTCAGTCTTTGCTTCTTTTCTGCAACTCCATTCTAATGTGGATTGTGAGAAGTGGTCAACTCCCTCTAAATATCAGCATCCTTGTAGAAACTACTGGAGTGTGCTCCCTCTTGATCTTTTCTTCCTGGATTACCTGTCCTTGAACTTATATTCATTCTCGATCCCTATGCATGCTTGTTAGCATCATCATTGTGTTATCCTCTAGGTATCATACATATCAAACATTCATTTGTATAATCTTAATATTATCAAAACATAATAATCTCAAGCATGTATAGTTAGGGTCATTTCAAACACAGATAATAAACATTAGTATTCAAGGTTTCAGGGAAGTCTTCTTTTACTCATACATATTCTTATTTGATCATAGGACTCTTCTGGTTAGTTAAATCATCAATCAAGATAAGAGATATAATATGCATAAAACCATGACTATTCAAACCTATGACTTCATGAATAATCATTATCAACAACACAACAATATAAGATCCTAACACAAGGTAGGATTCTAGCTTGATATAGGAAAAACATACATGGATTAGCATGCTAGCTAGTTATGTCTAACATACCCGCATAATGTCTTCTAGTTCTCTTCAGTGACTTGTGCTAGTAACCTACATGTCTCATAGGTTAACCATTGTAGGACCAAGTTATACATACCTCGAAAGTAGATCTTCTATGGGATCCATGATAATGGATGAATCTTTGACTTCATGTCACCATGATCATATTTTCTTGAAGTAGAACATGATTTGTCTTTCTTTGTGTACCTTTTATGTTAGCGAACAACATAAACCTCATATAACATCACAATGCATTAGTACATTCATAAGTGTCAAAACCTTAATCAATGAATATCTTCTTTTAAGGTGATACAACAAGTCTAGTAATTAATCAAGATTGTACTGTAATGATATGAAGACAAACATATGATAAACTTAACCATGAAACATACATGTAAGCCATACCTATCAAGATTGCTTGTAATCTTCCTATGGAAGGCCTTAGCCTCATCTCCCTCTGAGATAGGAACTTCTTCACTTATGCAGGTGACCAATCCATCTTCTTCTAGGATTAACCCAATCCACTTGATTTGCAAGAACTAGACCTAGAGCTGGATTAGAGTTTGTCAAAGAAACCCCAAAAACTCAAACTTTGAATTTCAAACTTCCGAAAGGATAGAAGTATGTGCCTTGATGAGCTTATCAAGTTGGTAAATTCAAGATTTGAAACTGCAAAGTTTCACCCCTCAAAATTGCCTTTTAGATTTATGGATTCACTAGGGAGGACCCTGAATTAGGGTTTGAGTTTCCTGGAGCTTCCCCCAACCAAAAGATTTGATTTGAACCTCTAAGCTTCGATTTTTCTGAGGAGCTTCCAGCCGTGGTCACAGATTCTAAAAATTCCAATTTTTGCAGAAGCCCTAATTTTCCATCTTTTTGATCAAAGTCCCAAACTAGGGTTTGATCAAGACCGACCTTCTGCCCAACCAAAAAATCTGATCTTGGTTTCTAAATTTTGATTTTGATGAGTAGCATCCAGCTGTGGTCTCCAATTACAAAAATTCCAACTTTCTTCGAAGCCCTAAATTTCGGAAGCCATGAATAAAGGTGCTAAAAAATAATTATGTTTTGACATAAATATGTACCTGATTGTTTCTGGTGTAACTCTGAACTTTTCGATCCACAAGGTATGAAATTTTTTCTTGAGATAGCCTGACCTGTTAGATTTCCATCCCGATAGGTCTGGCCTCAATTGGATTCTCTGAGAGAGAGTTATGCCAAGTGTCGTAACGTGACCTATTTATGGGATAATACAGGAGAGCGAACTTGTACGGCGTGCCACGTGTCATTGCTTCACCTTCGGCCTTTAAACAAATTTCCTGAGATATCTCGACCTATTATATTTCCATCTCGATAGGTATGACTTCAATTGGATTCTCTGAGAGAGATTTATGCCAAGCATCGCAATATGACCTGTTTATGGGATAATATAGGAGAGCAAACGTGTACGGCACTCCACGTGTCACTGGTTAAACTTCGACCTCTGAAAAAGTTTCTTGAGATAGTACAGTATGTGTAATACCTGTCACTTTTTACAAAAATTCATTTGGAGCTTCCTAGCCCAAGTTATGACCTTTTTCCCAAGGTCACCTGATTTTGACTCAGATCTGGAAGAGGCAGAAACCCTATATTGTACAGATCATAAATCACAAATTACAACGAATTAGAGGTTTTCCTTTGGACACAAGGTACATGGGGATTTTATGTTCGACCTGAAAAAGTTTCATATCTGGAAACATCACCAAAATGGATTTATAGTGAATGTGCTACGATGACTAATTTTTTCTATATCAAGCCCTAGCATTGTAAGTGCAACAAGTGTCATAAATTTCATATCATGCCTTCTTTCAGGCTAGCTCTGATACCATGTTAAATTTTCATAATTTACTTCAATCTGATCTAGGATCTTAACTAAGAGAACAACATGTACAGTAAATCTACAGCATATCAATCATGGACACAATAATGCAAGCACACAAGAGACACAGAGTTTACTTGGGGAAAACCATAAAGGTGAAAAACCCCAATAACTTCCTAAGAGATAGATAGAGCAATGATACAACCAGAATACAAGAGATAGTCTTCTCCTAGTAGCAGAGCCTCCTCCTCACAAGTGCACCACTTTCCAAAAGTGTGAGAGAGAATAGAATGTGTAAAATGAGAGAGACACACTCTCTATTTATACACTAACTTGACTTGACCTTTACTCAACTAGTTTGGCCTCAACTTAACCACTTAACATAATGCTGACTGGGTCGACACCCAATAGGGTTGTCTAATAACCCTTGGACCCATATGACTTATACAGGGCCGACCCCAATAAGGTGGTCTAATAAGCCATCAAGTATAAGTTACGACACTTACAATATAAATGAGGACACTTTCGTATAGAGTAATAATAACATCTCTATAGGAATATAAAATACATATATGAAATACATGGGTTAAATACATTCCGAAGTTACATATACATCAACAATTATCTTATCCAATGCTTCAATACAACATTTATCCATATACCATAACTTTCTAGATACCTTCCAATCTCTACCAGAACATTGTTAAGGGTGTGCACAACTCCCAACATGTCAGCAAAGAGGTTTCATTCTAGATAAGTCACAATGGAATGTTGTACAATGCCATAGGCCTACTTACCCATCAAATGCATATTAGTAGTAAGTTGTTCATTAATGCAATCATTCTAATATGCATAATACACATCCTAAATCTAGGAACATAAGCATATACATCATTGAACAATATTATTTAAACAAACAAATATGCAAGAAATGACAATTAAAATACTTATCTTTGTTTGTTTGTTGGGTGGACTCCCTCTGAGTCTTTGCGTCCTTGCAGGAGCTGCTAGAGTCCTAATCTGAAGTAGCTTCTTCTTTCTGTTGTGGAATGTAGAAAGATGGTCAACTCCCTCTGAATATCTGCATCCTTGCAAAAACCACTGGATTGTGCTCCCTCTTGATCTTTGCTTCATGGATTACCTGTTCTTGAACTTAGATTCATTCTCGATCCCTATGCATGCTTATTAGAATCATCATTGTGTTATCCTCGAGGTCTCATCAATAATCAAACATTCATTAGTATAATCTTAATATTATCAAAACACAATAATCTGAAGCATGTGTAGTCATGATCATTTGAAACAGAAGTAATAAGCATTCTTATGGTTATTCATAAACATAATATACCTAAACCCATGATTACTCAAACCTATGACTCTTCTGGTTAGTCATATCATCAATTAAGGTAAGAAACATAATATGCATAAGCCCTAGATTACTCAAACTTGTAACTTCAAGAGTAATCATTATCAATCATACAAAAGTATATGATATAAAAACATACCTTGTCATCATATTAGCTAGTTATGTCTAGCAATGCGTTCTTGTTCACTTCAATGACCTGCATGACTCATTAGTTAACTTTTGCAAAAGCAAATTATACATACCTCTATGTGATCCATGACTATGGATGAATCTTTGTCTTCATGTCACAATGGCATGTTTAGGTTGTCCCTTCAATTTGTACAATCCTCCCTCTTGCTCTCCAATCACCACTACATCATCAATAGTTTTACCCTTTGGACACATTAGGACTTGGCCATCTACAAATGCAACCCTCATGCCTTTTGCATCCAATGCGAAGATGGAGAGAAGTTTATTCTTGAGTCCAGGTACATAAAGGACTTCTTTCATCTTCAAATATTTTCAGAATCTAGGTTGTAGGAGGCTTCACCACTTCCTTTGATAGGGTATTGTCAATCATCCCCAAGTTTCACCTTATGGGGTGACTCATGTTCAAATAGGTTTACAAAAGATTCCTTAAACCCAGTCATGTGTTTGGAAGCCACAATGTCAATTAACCAATCATTACAACCATGGGAGATAGTACCTGTGAGAGAAGAGATTAGAACATACTCTTCTTCACTTGATGAGTCATCATCACTTTCTGCCCTAGCCTTCTTCTTTGGAGGTTCATCATCTTCGGCAACATGGGCATGGAACTTTATTTTGTTGCCTTTCTTCTTCTTGTTGGAGTTGTTCTTATCCCTTTTGTTCTTGGGACATTCTGAAGCAAAGTGACGCTTCTCATTGCATATGAAACATCTTATATCCTTCTTACTCTTTTGTTGGTTGTGATAGGATCTCTTGTAGTGAGAGTGCTCCTTCTTGGGCTTGCTTCTTTTGCTGTGAGCTGCGAGAGCTTGATATTCACCTCCCATCTTTTCTTCACGAGCTAAAAGCCTAGCTTCTTCTTGAGAGCATTCCTCCCACAGTTTATTGAAAGAGATCAATTTATTTCTTGCACAAATTCCTTGAATAAAGGAGTCCCATGATCTAGGTAGGCCATTCAGAGTGGTCATAACAACTTCACCATTCTCCACTACTTCATCCATAGCTTCAAGTTGTTCCTTGATCTGAGAGACCTTGGAGAAGTATGATTGAATGATTTCTCCATTCAACATCTTGACCCCTTTCAATTGATTCCACAGATTCATCTTCCGATTTATGTTATTCCCTTCAAATAACTTGGTCAGGGAGTCAAACATCTCTTTGGGCGTCTTCAGAGATGACACATGGGGGATGAGATGGTCTTTGATAGAATCAGCAATTATTCTCTTTGCCTTAACCAAGTTCTTCTTATGTAATATCTTATCCTCTTCATCCTTTGGGATAGGGATGTCTTCTTTTATATATGAGTCCAACTCATTCTCTTCCAGGATTAACCCAATCCTATACTTCTAGGCTTGGAAGTTGTCAGCCCCTTCAAGCTTATCCTCAAGCTTGGTGTGGTGACACATCTTAGTGAGTACTTCAAATGGAAATAGAAAATATTTAGGTATTACCACTTGCTTTGCTGAAAACTGGATCTGGTCCCAGATTAGGGTTTGTCAAAAAAACCCTAAAAATTCAAAATGTGAATTTCAACTTTCAGAAAGGATAGAAAGATGTGCCTTGATGAGATGATCAGCCTGATGTATTCAGAATTTAAGATCTGCTAAGCTACACCCTTAAAAACTCCCTTTCTGTCTTCCGAGATTCACTAAGGAGGACCCTAAATTAGGGTTTGAGTTTCCCGGAGATATACCCAGTCAAAAATATCGATACAAAGCTCTAAACTTCAATTTTTGCAAGGAGCTTCCCGCCATGTCTTCAGATTCCAGAAATTCGTATTTTTGAGGAAACCCTAATTTTTAGGGCCAAATCTGAAAATGCTCAGAATTTAATTATGATTGGATAGATAGATTCTACTTGATGAGTAGAGTCAATCTACTATATTGCTTTTCCAAAATCTGTGGAGAGAAACCCAATAAACAAGAACCCAAGTTTCTGTCACTACACAATGTCTTCTTCTTAGGCAAGCTCTGATACCATGTTAAATTTTGAGCATTAATTCAATATACTCTAGGATATTTACTGAGAGAATAACATGTAAAGTATATCAATGCATAACAATCATATCAAGCATGTCAAACATCACAAGAATCAAAAGCATGAGAGACAAGAGACACAGAGTTTCCGTGGGGAAAACCCTGAGGTGAAAAACCCCACAACTTCTATTAAATTTTGAGCATTAATTCACAATACTCTAGGATATTTACTGAGAGAATAACATATACAGTATATCAATGCATAACAATCACAATAAGCATGACAAGCATCACAAGAATCAAAAGCATGAGGGAGAAGAGACACAGAGTTTCCATGGGGTAAACCCTAAGGTGAAAAACCCCACAACTTCCTCAGAGATAGAGAGAGCAATGGCTCAACCAAAGTACAACCAAAATAGACTTGAGATATTCTCCTAGTAGCAGATGATTCTCTTCCTCACTAGTGCGCCACTTTCTGAGTGAGAGAAGTGTGACTTTCCGAATTATCTAAATAGAGATCTCCCGATCTCTATTTATACTAACCTGTTTTCCCATTGACCTTATGGGGCCGACCTGTCTAGCTAGGTACATCCACAATATAATATATATTTCAGGGCCGACCCCACACATGGTGGTCTAATAACCCATCGCCAAGTACACACACTTGCGACACTTGTCAATACACATGATGACACTTCCTTATAGAGGAATAACACCTCTCTTATAAGGGTACAATAAATATATATGAAATACATAGATGAAATACATTCCGAAGTTACATATACATCAACACTCCCACTTAACTAGGAAGGTATTTCTCGACACAGATCTTCTAGACAAGTCTTTTTCTCGAGATCATCGTCATCATCATCGTCATTGCTGTTGCTATCTCAACCAATCTCTGACTCTACTCATCATAGGAATTTGTATAGAGCCAATCCTTTTTCATATTAGATGTAGGCCCACCACCTGCAGGTCCTCATCATCACTGGCCATACTGTGGAAATCTTAGAACTTATTACGTGCGTCACAAAACCTTAAAAGAATCTCGTGACTAGCAAGAACCCTAAAGAGCATCTGAGGTTTTTTTCATCCTGTCCAAATCTCCAGGACTTATTACATGTGACCCCACCACAAAACCTCGAAAGAGAATCCTAGGACTGATTATGAGCACACGGCTCAACCTATCGGATCTCCCAGGGCACAAATTACATGTGGTCACCACAAAACCTTGAAAGAGCATCCCAGGACTGATTACGAGCACAAGGCTCAACCTATCGGATCTCCCAGGGCACAAATTACATGTGGTCATGGAAAAACCTCGAAAGAGCATCCCAAGACTAATTACGAGCACACGACTCAACCTATCAGATCTCCCAGGGCACAAATTACATGCCATAGGACAAAACCTCGAAAGAGCATCTTCCAGATATTCCAAGTCACAAATTACATGCCATAGGAAAAACCTCGAAAGACTATTTGCAGATCTCCCAGTGCACAAATTATATGTCCTCCCAAGCAAAACCTCGAAAGAGCATTTGACAGATATCCCAGGGTACAAGTTACATGCCATAGGAAAAACCTTGAAAGACTATCTGCAAATCTCCCAGGGCACAAATTACATGCTTATCTACACAACCTATTCCACGGCCACAGAGTATCAGCCTGATACTCACCATACATCATCCTGATCATCATCAGTGCAACATCCTACTGCATGCCATCTGGAGCAACATCCTGAAGCTTGTCATCCATGATCATCCTGATCATACAATGCATCTACCTGATGCATACCATGTATCTTCTTGATACATATCATCATACATGATCCACCTAATCATTCAGTGTATCCACCTGATATAAGTACAAATACATGATACATATCAACATACATGATCTACCTGATCATACAATGTATTCACCTGATACATATACAGATACATGGTCCAAGCATCCAACATGATGCATATACAAAATACATACACATGATCCAACCGATCATATCCAGCATCCAACATGATGCGTACATACATATAAATGATCCAACTGATCATATCCAGCATCCAACATGATGCGTACATACATATACATATAAAGGATCCAACTAATCATACAAAATAGAAACCAGAACATCATCCTGATGCTCATCATCCAGTGCTTACATCCACAGCCATGTGAAGGATCCTCCTTCCAACATGCTTGGAATGGATTCAGTAAATGTGTCCATCACTTGTTCCTCGAAGTGTCATCAATCTGAAGAACACCAAGCCTCTCCCTGAAGTACTCAAACTTCACCCTGGCTAGTGGCTTCATCAGCACATCTGCAATATGCTCGTCTGTCGCAACATACAAGAGCTTCACAGCTCCTCTCTGCACCATATCCCTGATATAGTGATATTTGATCTCTATGTGTTTCAATCTATCATGAAACATTGGGTTCTCAGACAACTTCACACAACTATGTTTATCACAAAAGATACCAGTAGCATCCAACGGGAGATCAAATAAATCAGACAGTAGCTTCCGTACCCATACTACCTCACAACTAGCTGAACAGGAAGCAACATACTCTGCCTCAGTTGTACTCAGTGCTACGCAGGACTGCTTCCTACTAAACCAAGAGATCACACCTCATCCCATACTGAAGCAACACCCAGATGTGCTCTTCCTATCTACAACACTGCCAACCCAATCTGAATCAACATAACCCTGCAGGTTAAACTTTTGATTCGCTTCATACTTGAGCCCATAATCCACTGTATCCTTCAGTTACCTCAGAACATGCTTTATAGAAACCAGGTGAACACTCCTCGGATCCATCATAAACTGGCTCAATGTGTTCACCCCAAATCAAATATCCGGTCTCGTGTTCATCAGGTACATCAAGGACCCAATCATCTGATGATACATAGAGACATCAACAGGCTCAGATGAAGCATCACATAGAAGCTTCATATTCGATGCCATAGGTGTGGCCATGGCCTTGCAATCCATCATCCCGAATCTCTTCAGGATATCTACTGTGTACTTCCTTTGACCAAGGAAGATCCCACCTACACTCTGCCACACCTTCATACCTAGGAAATAATGCATCAATCCCAAATCTTTCATATCGAACTCAGCAGCAAGCTTCCTCTTAGTATCTGCAATCAATCTGTCATCTCCTGTTACAAATAAGTCATGCACATATAGGAGTAGAATCACAGGATTCCCTTCCTCAACCTTGTAGTAAAGGTTGGAATCCGCTTTACTCTTGGTAAATCCCAAACTAGATAGGAAACTATCCATCCTACCATACCAAGTTCTGGGAGCTTGCTTCAAGCCATACAAGGCTTTCTTCAATCTGCACACATATGACTCCCTGTCATGTATTTCGAAACCGAGTGGCTGCTCCACATATACTTCCTCTTCAACTACACCATTCAAGAAAGCAGTCTTGACATCCATCTGGTGTATTTTCCATTTCATTATTGCATCCAGGGCAAATACTGTTCTGATGGAAGTATACCTAGCTACAGGTGCAAAAGTTTCTTCATAATCTATTCCCTCTTTCTGAGAGAAGCCACGAGCTACGAATACTGCTTTGTATTTTTCTACATTGCCATCTACAACATGCTTGATTTTGTAGATCCATTTGGAAGTCACAACAGACTTCTCTTTAGGTCTTAGGACAACATCCCAAACATCATTCTTCATTATTGATTGGTATTCCTCAACCATGGCATCCTTTCATTCTTTCTTTTCTGCTGCTTCTTCATAACTGGAAGGTTCTTTATTCATAATGTCACAGAGTAAAGCAACATAACTGGTATGTGATCTGGTTCTCTTCTTTGCTCTGTGTTCTTCTTCTAGAATGCCAAATATTTCTGCATCTTAAATGAGCTCTCTAGCCCATGCAGGTTTCCTCTTTTGTGAGTTATCCTCGTGGGGTGGATCTACAGGTTCTTGCAAATCTTCAAACTCACGAACAATTTCTGGAATTCCTTCAGTCATGGTAGTGTCTTGAAATCTAGTTTCCTTAGGCTCTTCATAAACTTCGATAGGTGCCTTCCTTGATTTGATGAATGCTAAGTTTTCATCAAAAGTTACATCCCTGTTGACATCAATCTTCTTGAACCCTGGAAAGTATATTCTGTAAGCCTTCGAGCTTTCACTGTAACCCACAAAGATACCCTTCTTTCCTGAAGGATCTAGTTTAGTCCTCTTTTCCTTTGGGACATGAGTGTATACTGGACAACCAAATATTCTGATATGGCTGACTTCAGGTTTCTTACCAGAAAAGACCTCTTTTGGTGTCTTGTTGTCCAATATCTTGTGGGATGTTCTATTCTACACATATACAGCTGTTCTAGCCACTTCTACCCATAGATGCATAGGTAGATCCTCGTCATGCAACATTGCCCTTGCTGCTTCCATGATTGTTCTATTCTTCCTTTTTGCAACTCCATTCTGTTGAGGATTATAAGGAGTAGTCAACTCCCTATTAATCCCTGAATCACTACAAAGCTTCTTGAAGTCACCTAAGGCGAATTCTCCACCATTGTCGGATCTAAATGTTTTGATCTTCTTGTTAGTTTAATTCTCCATCAAGGTTTTGAATTCCTTGAACTTATCAAACACCTCATCTTTGTTCTTCAAGAAGTATACCCAAGTCTTCCTGGAGAAGTCATCAATAAATGAGACATAGTAAACATACCCACTTAGAGAATTGGATGATATAGGACCACATACATCTGAGCGGATGATTTCCAGGATGTCTTTTTCCTTGCTTTCACTACTTGGAAAATACTTCTTAGTGTTCTTACCTTTTGCACATCCTTTGCAAACACCTTCATGTTTGGTCTTGATTTCAAGAAGACCCTCTATAGCCTTGCTTGCAATTGGAAGTGCCCTATAGTGCATATGAGAAAGTCTTCTATTCTAAAGTTCACTTGCCTCCATGGAGTCATGTACCATGGCATGTTAAGGTTGACCCTTCAATTTATACAATCCTCCCTCTTGCTCTCCAATCACTACTTCATCATCGATTGTTTTACCCTTTGGCCACATTAGGACTTGGCCATCTACAAATGCAACCCTCATGCCTTTTGCATCCAATGCAGAGATGGAGTGAAAGTTCTTCTTGAGCCCAGGTACATAAAGGACTTCTTTCATCTTCAAAGATTTTCCAGAATCTAGGTTGTAGGAGGCTTCACCACTACCTTTGATGGGATATTGAAAATCATACCCAATTTTCACTTTATGGGGTGATTCATGTTCAGACAGATTCACAAAATATTCTTTAAACCCAGTCATGTGTTTGGAAGCCCCACTATCAGTCAACCAATCATTACAACCATGGGAGATAGTACCTATAAGAGAAGAAATTAGAACATACTCTTCTTCACTTGATGAGTCATCATCACTATCACTTTCTTCCCTAGCCTTCTTCTTTGGGGGTTCATCATCTTCGACAGCATGAACATGATATATTATTTTGTTGTTCTTCTTCTTCTTATGTTATACTGAGAGAATAACATATACAGTATATCAATGCATAACAATCACAATAAGCATCACAAGCATCACAAGAATCAAAAGCATGAGAGACAAGAGACACAGAGTTTCCGTGGGGAAAACCCTAAGATAAAAAACCCCACAACTTCCTCAGAGATAGAGAGATCAATGGCTCAACCAAAGTACAACCAAAATACACTTGAGATAGTCTCCTAGTAGCATATGATCCTCCTCCTCACTAGTGCGCCACTTTCTGAGTGAGAGAAGTGTGACTTTCCGAATGATCTAAATAGAGATCTCCCGATCTCTATTTATACTAACTTGTTTTCCTAGTGACCTTATGGGGCCAACTTGTCTAGCTAGGTACATCCACAATATAATATATATTTCAGGGCCGACCGCACACATGGTGGTCTAATAACCCGTCACCAAGTACACACACTTGCGACAGTTGTCAATACACACGACGACACTTCCTTATAGAGGAATAACACATCTCTTATAAGGGCACAATAAATATATATGGAATACATAGATGAAATACATTCCGAAGTTACATATACATCAACAACTTCCTTAGAGATAGAGAGAGCAATGTCTCAACCAAAGTACAACAAAAATACACTGTGATAGTCTCCTAGTAGCAGATGATCCTCGTCCTCACTAGTGTGCCACTTTCTGAGTGAGAGAAGTATGAGTTTCCGAATGATCCAAATAGAGATCTCCCGATCTCTATTTATACTTAACTTGTTTTCCCAATATTCTTATGGGGCCGACTTGTCTAGTTAGGTACATTAATTACATATTACATAAAATAGGGCCGACCCCACACATGGTGGTCTAATAACCCATCAAAAAGTTCACACACTTGTGACACTTGTCAATACACATGACGACACTTCCTTATAGAGGAATAACACATCTCTTATAAGGGTACAATACATATATATGAAATACATAGATGAAATACATTCCGAAGTTACATATACATCAACATTGGAGGGTGGTCAATAGATTAAGTGTCTCTTATGCCTCATGGACAAAACCTCGAACACCAATCAAAAACACAAAGTAGAAGAAGAGGATGAAGGGAAACTGTTTAGGCATATTATCTCCAAAGGTAAAGCAAGGATATATCAAAACATAATAGCCTTTACTAGATCTTTTGAACTCCCAAGAAATAAAAAGAAGGTGCAATCCCCTATGAGTAGGATAAATTTTGCATGTACACTCATTATTAACTTTGCTAAAGAGAAATGGATCGCAGCTGCAGGGAGCTCCTTTAAACGAATAAAATATTCCTCACGAGAAACATTTGTTTCCATAAGACCTCGTTACACAAAGGATTTTTTAATGGTCTCTTTTGTTTCCGAAAATACAATCACTCCTATTCTCTTATGGACAGAACATGGAGAACAAGATGATAGGGAAAGGAGAATCCATCAACTTATAGAAGTTCAGCAGGACAGGAAGAAGACAAACAATTTCCCCAGGATTCACCATGACAAGATTATAGCAGCATTTGATCAAGGAGCTATTATTTGACAATTTCAACATCAAGTCCCGGTTTTGAAATGGGATTCTAGGAAGGAAGAGAGAGACAACCATAGATAATTTAACAAAATATGGGTGGGTCCATTCGATATTGTAGTAATGCACAATAACGACATAGATGAAGTGGCTCAGTTAAATGGTGAAATCTTCAGAACCCCTGCAAACGGGAGATTCCTGAAGCATCTGTTTTGTTGTTAAAATTTGGTCCTACTATCAAAGGATCTTTTGTACCATAGTTGTAACATATTTTTATTGATATTTTATACTGCAAGGGTTATGCTCCTCACGTCATTTTTCTCTCTTTTTTCCTTTTTGCTTGAGCTTAAAGGACAAGGATGACTCCACAACCCAATGGACTTAAAGGCACTAATCTACTGTTCTCAGCCTGTTCCGAAGAAAAAGGTTGTCCCCACTAAAGCCAATGTTAGTACTGATATCATCAGCATAAATGAAGAGAGGTAACTCAGCTGTGTCGTAAGAATATCATCACCTCTGAGAAAGAGATTCAACAGGACGAGAGTTCCCACCCGATAAAGATACACAAGTTGACATGCATCTCGGGAAAGAAAGGGTAAATCATCAACAGATGCGGAAATTTCAGGATGCTAAAAGTGCTCAAAGTTTAACACTCTCATGACACCCCTAAAAGAAAACCGCCATCGACACATGTCAGCCTCAAAATCATTTAGGGGCTGAAATAGCGGTTTCCCTAAACCCTATTTTCAAATCCTTGAAAACTCTAAAGACTATCGCAGTGGCTTCCCGTACCACAGGTCGTTGGACAACTGACTGATAGAGGTAGTGGGCTCCACCCATAAATATGCACTGGAAACACGTGCATCTCTAGGGAATCAGGGCATAAGATCGAATATGGAGCTGACTTCAGGATACCTAAGGTGCTTGGAACTTAACATCCCAAGACTTCTCCTGAAATAAAACTGCCATCTACACATGCCAGCTTCTTGTTGAGTCAGGACCTGCAAATCAACTTCCTTAAACTGCTTTATCTGGACCCTGAAACCACCATTTTTCTTCAGTTCACCACTTCCCACTTCAGTTCATTTCCCCTTGTTTTCCCTTAAACCGTCCTTCAACGGTCATTACCGCTGCCATTTATGAGACATCGTCCCCCAACATTTAAGAATCCATCTACCCCTTAACCATCAAACCAATCCCAACACTCCATGAAAACCCTTCATTAAAACCTACCAAATTCAAATACCTCCCTTTAAATACTTTCCTAGGGAAGCCATTGCGCATTTTTACTCCAGCTCCAAAGCTCCTCAGTCTTCACTCTATTCATATGTTTTCTCTAAGCTCCATGATCAGTTCAGAGTCATCGTTCCCCGCTATACCCTTGCGTTAGCATGGCCTGTGTATCCGCTCCAAAAGTTGCCTCTGTATCCATGCCCAAAAATCCAGAGGACCACCTTAGTGATGATTTCTTTGACGTTCATGATTCTATCTCTTCCTTCCCAAACCTGCAACAATTGGCTCGTGAGGCCGAGGAGCAAGCAAAGAACGGAAATGATTTATTCAACCTATGGAAGTTTGGGGTAGCCAAGATGATTCTCCCTCCTGTTAGATCGTTTCCCAAGATAATACAGTGGTGTGCAGGAAGTTACGCGCCAGAAAGAAAGGCCATTGTTTCCCGACTTGGAAACGTGATCTCTCCGATAAGTAAAGATCTTATTATGGAATTAACAGACACTGGCCAAGATGCCTCAAGGTTTTAGTTTGATGGGGAATTACTGATGAAAAAAATGCGAGAGATCTCACCGGAGAATAAGGATTCCTTCCTCCAAATGTTATTGCCACTTGAGAGTGGTTTGTATAGCACTCAACCCATGTTTAGCTTAGATATGTTTGTAGATCACATTAAACTGGTATTGTCAATGATATGCTATTTCCTTGGGTATGATATTGACATAGTAATTGATGATGCCTTGTTGGGTTTGTTATTTACCATGAACCTGTCTCAGCAAGAGACCCCTAACAGACTGGATTGGTCAGCCTTCCTCACCCAATCAATTCATCTACAACGAAAGATATTTCCATCCAAGAAGTTGTTTCATTTTTACTTTATTCTCTTCTACATGATTGATATCTCTATCCATAAAAAGGATTATTTTTCCATTATGACAGAGGCAAGGAACACTGAGATCCTCTTGATAGCTACTTTGTAGGAGCTCAGCAGAAAAGCAGTCGTAGACAAGTTGCATTCCAATTTTAAAATGCTTAACCGTATCCAAGCTATCTTCAAAAGCCTCCCTAAGGCCTCTTTTGAATGTTGTACTGAGCTAGACTCATATCTTAGGGAGCTCAAGTTATTCAATTACCCTATGGGTAAAGACTGGAAGGCTATTACTAGATTTCTCACAGTCAAGCAGTCAGAGCAGTTCACCAAGAAGCAAGCAACATCCGTAGCTTCGGTCGCGTAGCCCACGGCAGAGGCCTCCTCCACTCAACATGGCATTCTTCCTCATCAGGCAAGTCAACAGTAGTCCTCAAGTTTGTTTCTAGTAAGAAGTTTTGTTGGAAAGTTCGAACAAAAATGTGTAAGCCGTTGGGCAATAACAAACATTTTGTAACAACTTATTTTTTGTAAATCCTATGAAGGCTATATATAGTATAATAGGCAATGCCCAATGTTCGGCTCTTTTTGTAAGAAGTATTACTTATGATATTTTGCAGTATGATCAATATATAAAGAAGAGTATCATTTTTCCCGATCTTGGGGTCTTATAGATTCAAAACTTTGATATATCCAATTAGTATTCTTTCTCCTGTTAATTCATCTCTGTCATATTTTTCATGATTTATGAATCTGATTCTGATTTTAATGTGAGTGTTGTAAGCTTGAATTATTGATTCTAAGATGGTTATGGCATGAAGTGTTCATGTTAAGTTATCTGGAAATAATATCCTCATATTATTCAGGTTTAGTTCTATGATCAGTTTTGTTAAAACTACTGAATTGCTCCCTTAGGCTCAGTACGTTATTCTCAAACATGAGACAAAGATTTACTCTCTGTAAAGTACCTTTGTGTTGTGCCATTCCATTTACATCAATTCATTCAAATTCTGGTCATGGGCATATTGAAATACTGCCCATATTTTCCAAGATTGGTTATCTGTATTATTTATGGTAAATGTGATTTTGACAAAGCAAAAGAACACAGTAAATTTTATTGATGGCGAGGCCCAGTTCTAAAAGCAGCCTTAGAACGTCTCTGGGACTAAAAGTGGTGACCATTTCTCTAAAGAGTGTCCCCACAAAGACAAAGTGCAGAAGCTTCTTAAGGGAAACCCCACACCTGAAGTTCTCAATGATCCCTTCCCCACCCAAAACCAACAAATGATTGCTCAACCCTCTCCTTTTCAAGGAGAAACATCATCCACTGTGCATTTTCTCATGATGTGTAGTGAGACGGTTAAATTGAATACACGATCACGATCATACAAATCAGTCCCTCCTAAGGAACCCATAGGAAGTAATATTGAAAAAGCTTCGACCTCTATTCCAGATATTTTTGTGCCACAAGCTCCTCTCACCATCGAGAAACCTTCACTAGAGTCAATGTTGTGTCTTCATAAGAGCATGATTCGAAAAGTAGTTTTCAATCCTAATGCTCAGGTAGCTCAGAACTATAACATTGTCAAGGACTTGGCACAAGCCCCTTGTGCCATGTCGACACTAGAAGTCATGCATAATTGTCCCAATCAACGTAAGACTCTTCTCCCTTCCATTGGCGTGGTAGACCCGGATTCCTCGAATACAATCATGTTTAGACTTGAGTATTTTACACTAAGGATTTCCCACCAGCTAGCTTTCCAAATTGCCATGAATGTTGCTGGGAAAACAATCCATCGTACTTTATTAGACGAAGGTGCCTCTACCTCGGTCATGTCGTTATCTTTTTGGAGAGCCATTGGTTCTCTTGAGTTAAACTATTCTCCTACTACTCGGAAATCATTCGACAGTCATGGCTTTTAACCCTGTGGACTATTACAAGCCTTAGCAGTAGAGCTTGGGGGTAAGACTGTAACCATTAACGTGGAAGTAGTCGCAACCCCTTTGGATTATAATCTCTTGCTTGGTCCTAACTGGTTTTATGCCATGACTGCGGTCACATCATTTTCCTTCTGCATTGTGCAATTCTCCCTTCAATGTCAAATTGTCACTATCGACCAGTTGGACTTCTGTACACCAAACACCTCTACTCATATCGCCGATAATGTCCCTTTGTTAGGATAATATTCACAGCTATATGAGAGCGTGGGGATCATCCTCATAAAAGATTCATCTCTTATGCCCGTCTTTCCAACCTCAGATCCCCCTAACCATGTTTCCTCGGTGAACATGATATCCTCCATGATTCCATCTTATTCCAACTCTACCGATCAATGGCTCATGCCCGATGAGGCCACCATGCAGTTGATTGGAGATACTATGCCTCTCTCACCAGCTGAAGCTACTTATGAGGTGATCCAGTCAGCACCTAAGGACCACTTGGCCATGGCCTCTACATCTTATTCTCTACAACGAACGTCATCTTCACTAGATCCTTTGCTCTGGAATTTTCATTCCGATGAGTCGATTATGGAGATTATGAGAATAGATGAACCTTTGTGGGAATACCTTCACCATCGATTGTCTTTCCTACCCTCATTAGACTCTGTAGAGAACACCATCACTACCATTGTTACACCATATGTCTATCATTTCCCACAATCACCGATCCTCACTTGCGATATGGTTACGAAAGAAAACAAGGTGAACATCACACCCAGCAGTCCGATTGACATCTCGGTTACACCCAGTGTCATGGAACACATTCGCATTGGCTAAACTTTCTCTCCTGAGGAGCTCACCACATTCATGACCCTATTCAAACAATTTTGCGACATCTTTGCATGGACCTATGAGGAAATGCCCAAGATTGATCCTACTATTATTTTGCATGAGATCAAAACGTATCCCCATGCTAAACCTGTTTGCCAAAAATTATGACGAGTACAACCTCGAAAAACTACAGCAATTAAAGATAAGATTGAAAAGCTCTTGAAAGTCGGTTTTATCTATCCTGTTCCTTTAACAGAAAGGGTCTCCAATGTCATCCATGTGGCCAAGAAGTAGGTTACCATAAGGGCTGTGTCATAGGGACATGAACAAGGCTTGTCCTAAGGACAATTACCCTACTCCCTTCATCGATCATATCATTGACAATTGCACCGGAAGCGTCATCTTCTCGTTTATGGATGGATTTTTCGGTTATAATCAACTAGATATCCACCCGATCGACCAACACAAGACTATTTTCATCTACCCCTGGGGTACATTTTCTTATTGTAAAATCCCCTTTGGTCTTAAAAATGTTGGTGCCACATTCCAACGGGCCATGTCGTATGCTTTTCATGATGTGAAGGACTTTGTGGAGCCTGATCTTGATGATCTCCCTGCTCATTCATAGCATCTCGAGTTCCACATCGATCATCTGACGCCTGTGTTCCTCAGATGCAAGCGGTATACCATCCATCTAAATCCTCACAAGTGTATTTTCTGCATTGAATCAGGACGTCTCCTAGGTTTTATCGTTTCAAAAGACTGGATCCACATTGATCGCTTGAAGGTGGAAGCCATTGTTTCTCTCCCACCTCCTACTGATATCACAGAACTACAAAGTTTGCAAGGGAAGGAAACTTACCTACGACGTTTTGTCTGTAATTTCACTCGAAAGACACAGGGCTATATGCGATTGTTGAAGAAGGATGTCCATTTCATATGGGATGACGAGGCCCAGCAATCCTTTGACAACTTAAAGTTTTCCATTTCTCACACCCCTGATTTCCAACCCCCTAATTACTATAAGGATTACATCCTTTATCTTACAGCTTCCATTACCACGATCACCATGGTATTGGTCAAGGAAAACAACAATGCCCAGGAACATGTGATCTATTACCTCAGTAAGGGTCTTATCAACTCTGAAACCCGTTATTCACATGTCGGGAAACTCACTCTCGCAACAGTCATTTTCGTCAAACATTTCCGTCACTATATCCTACTCCGCACCACCACTGTTATTGCCGACTCGAACCCCAAGTACCACATCCTTACACGTCAGGTGCTGGGGGGAAAGTATTCACACTGGATCGTGATAATTCAAGAATTTGATCTCCTCTTCGAGAAAGCTAAGTCAAAGAAATCCTTGGTTTTTGTGGATCTCATTTGCATTCTTCCCCGTGTTGATACGGGAACTGATCCCATCGAATCCATTCCAGATAATTCATTGTTTCTCATCATCACATCTGACCCATGGTATGGAGATATTACGTTATATCTTCAAACCCAACGGTTCAAGCCCCAACTATCTTGTGATGACTGTCATCATATCCACCACCATGCCAAATATTACTTGATCATCAGTGATACCTTGTATAATCATGGTGTAGACTATATCCTTCAACGTTCTTTAACTCATGAGGAGGTTGAACATGTACTGAATGATTGTCACTTTGGGGCTTGTAGCGGTCCTCTTTCTGCGATGGCTATATCCCAGAAAATACTACGTGTAGGATACTACTGGACTTCGATCTTCAAAGATTGTATCGAGGCCGTTAAAAAGTGTCCCCCATGCCAACAATTTCAATTTAAAAAGAAGTCCCATCCAGCCCATTTACATTTAGTTATTGGCGTCAGCCCCTTTTCCAAATGGGGCGTCGATTTCATGCACTGTAAGCCTACCTCGGCCGGGGGGCATGGTTACATCATAGTAGTCATCGATTATTTCACTAAATGGGCTGATGTGATGCCTACATTTATTGAGGATGGAAAAACCACTGCACTCTTCATGCTTAACCATGTCATTGCACGATTCGGATTTCCGCAAGCCATCGTTACAGATCACGGATCTCATTTTCAAAACAAGATGGTAGATGAATTGAGCGCCAGATTGGGTTTTCGCCATGAGATCTCAACCCCATATTACCACAATCCAATGGACAAGTAGAGGCCATCAATAAAGTCTTGAAAACCATGATTCAACGCATGGTGGGTACACATAAATCAAACTGGCATAACATGCTCTTTTCTTCCCTTTGGGCATATAGGACCTCCATTAAGATTGCCACTGGGTTCACACCTTTCCAACTAGTTTACAGATTGGAGGCAGTTTTAACGATAGAGTGTGAGATTCGGTCACTAACACTCGTAGTCAAACTTCTCCCACACACCAGTATCGAGGAAGAACACTTCCTTCACTTGGAAAAACTTGATGAAACCCACCGCGATGCCACTCTTGCCAATGAAATGCACAAGAAACACATTAAATCCCAATAGGATAAGTCAGTCCAGCCTCGTATCTTTAACGAGGGGGATTTGGTCCTCACATATGACCAAAAACATGATAAGCTGGGGGCAGGCAAGTTTGAGTCCATGTGGAATGAGACATATGTTGTAAAACTTGTCTTGGAGAAGGAAGCTTACGAGCTCAAGGATTATGATGGAATATCTCTAGGGGATCCTCACAATGGGATCTACCTGAAGAGATACTATGCTTAAGTTTTTCATGCATTAGTATCTTGTATATACTGTGCATGGTGTGACACTTTGCTTTAGTGTGTTAGGATCTTGGTTTTACGCTTATTTCATGTTATGCCTGTATGTGCAGATGGAAACCTGTTTTGGATTCGTTGACGGTTCTAGCTGACATACCCGCAGTCTCACTTCGGTAGCCTAGGTACTTTATTCCCATACCGGCGAGCTCATTAGTTCGGGAGGGAGTTGTTTAGGGTACTCAACCAACAACGTTGCGGAATATCATGCAGTGATTGGAGTCTTAACCGATGCTCTTTCCCTTGGTATGGACAACATTGTCATCCCCCTCGACTTACAATTAGTGTTCTCCCACCTTAATCATGTCTACGCCATCCACGATCCCATGTTAATCTGTCTTTTGTGATGGGTATGTCTCTTGGAGAGGTCCTTCGAATCTGTTCGGTACATGTACATGTCAAGAGACATGACACCATTGTTGATTCCATGGCCAATTCATATTGGAATGATACATTACACATACATGAAAACATTCATAAACGTAAAAGCAACATGACATGTACACAATGCATAAAAAAGCACATAAACAAGATCCCATAATCATCCATAGAACACGATGTATAAATATGCCATAGAGTTTTTATATACTCATAACAAAATGTAGTACTGATACAAAATATCAAGCATATAAGATTTTAGTAGATATCCTCCGATAGAAAATATGAAGCATATAGATTTCAGTACATAAACATATACAAGTGGGGAAACTCCACTCGCTTCTCCTAGTAGCATATGATCACCCTCGCTACTTTCCTAAGTAGCGTACAAAAGCGCTCGGAGACTCCAATGGCCTGGAACTGCTATTGGCGAGGTAGATAATGAACGCTGGGCTGTGGAATGTATAGGGTCAAGTGCTGGAGGTTCTCCTCCAGCACATCTATCTCCTCTATCATGCAATCGAAGACATATCCACTGGCCGTTCCAGACCCACATCTGCCTCAAACACATGTCAACCATCAGTACTAATCCAAAAACATCGAATGCATATAAAATTAAAAACACAGTAGAGTTGTCATTCTTATTGATATCACCCCACTACATCCCCTCAGGAAGCACTAGATATGGGTCTCCCCTGAAATCAGTCCCATCATCTGGATAGTCCTCTACCATGAGGAGTTTACCCCTCAACCAGTGGAAGAAGGGTTCACCAAAACTGATAATGGGACCACTGCTACCATGGCGAGCCAGCAACTCGGTCCAATGCATCATGTGTGGATCTACCGGATCTAGATCCTCTATGATAGCCTATGGGTGCAGGTGAGGCACACGCTCCAGTAAGAATGAAACTACAACTGAGCCATAACCAAACTGTTTCACCTCCTAGTGCTGACACTTGGTGAGTTGTTCTCGCAAGCTCGCGAGAAGTCCCTCGTACCAGTTAAAACTGTTGGAGCCATACACTCCTCAACATCCATCATATGGGACTTGCTCGCCAGATGAGCATATCTACTGTCGGCCACCCTCACTATGGTACACAAAACTGTGTGAAGAGGTTGATCTTTAACCTCTTTGATGAGAATCTTCCCACCTACCATATTGGTGTCGTCAGCGCACCATTGGTCGATCAAATCCTCCACGGTACGACCGCCTCATCGTGATCCCGCTAATGATACAGGATTCCCCCATCGAGACAGCCCAGTTAAGAAATAGATATCCTCGATATCTATCGTCAAGGTATGAACACCAATCTGAAAATGCTGCTACACCGGATCCCAACATTGGATGAAGTGCTCCAACAACAAAACTTGGGCCCTCATACCTGGAACATGGAAGTACTTGAGTAATCCACAATTTTTCAATGCGGCCATGCATTGAGGGTCATTTTCCGCTTGGGCATCGTCGAGCTCATGCTCTCATTTGTGCCATTCAACCATTGTGTTCACTTGAACCCTTCCCAAAAGTATAGTTGCATTGAGGGTCATTTTCCGCTTGGGCATTGTCGAGCTTATGCTCTCATTCGCACTATTCTACCATTGTGTTCACTTGAACCCTGCCCAAAAGTCCATAGAAACATGATTAGGACCTTTTCCAAGCTTCAAAGTTGGTTAAAATGGATAAAAGGAAGCTTCGAGTGACTTCTTGAAAATTGGTGATGTGGAGGCTTATCCCTAGATACATGGATAGGTGGCTATCGATCCCCTAACCTAATGGGATGACCTCGTCGCCCTCTCCCCTAAATCCTCAACCTATTCTATACCTTTATCCGTATATATACAATCTCCCTCTCTATTGTTAAGGGAGGAAGGATTATGCACCCATATGCTGGTGGAATTTGGTCAGACTATAGTCTTCATCCATTGAAGATTAGGAGGCTTTGGATCTTTGAGGCAAGATCATCCAACTTGGATTCATAACACCGAAGCATCAGTTGTAAATCTCCCTTCTTTGTATTTGCTGCAATTTGCATTTAATATAAACATCTTTCCATAAACATGTTTTGTCTTCTAATGTTGTTTATGATTAGCTTCTTTGACTGTTTATCTAGTTAGATTCATAATCATATGCTTTCATGTTGTTTACTTGTTTCCATTTTCTCTATCTTGTCTTGCAGTGGGAGATCAAGGGACTGTAAGTAGATCAAGTATGGAGAAAGGAATTGCGATCATAAGGTAAGTCATCCTTTGAACTATCTTGTAATTTAATCTAACTAGGAAATATTTTATATTGTGTACTCTTTTGTACTAGACCTAAACCATTTAGGCTAGAGAGATCCATTTTTGTCTGCATTAACAGATTGTCTTCATACAAAAATGGCGACCATACTGGGAAGTTATAGATCATAGTTTTGATTTGTTTTCAACTCTTGATTTTTCTTGATTGAGCCTCAATTTTCCTTTCCTTTCATTGGATCTGACCATCGGTGATTCTCTGGGTTATCCATACTCTGCTTAGGATTATCATCAGACCTTTTAACTTTTTATTCTTGAAGTATTGTTATTTTTGTGACTTGGATCTTTACCGATGCACCTGGGCCATTCATCCCCCATGTCACTGTGTTTCTGACACTCCTTGCTAGCTACCAAACTGCATCTCTGACGCTACCTGTCTGTCTGCAAACTACATCGCTAACCCGACCTACCCATTTACAAAGTGCATTGTTGGACTTTCCAATGCCTTGATGCACAATTGCAGGGTGCATTGTCCTGTATTATTTGGCACTTGGTATACAAATTTTCAAGTTGGTTTTTGGTTTGATTTTTTGATGTTTGATTTTTTGTTCCTTGCAGTCACAGAACCCCTAGGCACAGCATAGCTTATTCTTGGCTTGATTGTGAATTTTAAGTGGCGATTAGGGTCCTATCTAGTCAAATGAGTCATTCAGTCATTGTGGGAAATTTGAATCCCCCATTGATATACTTAGTTTTGTGACTCCGAATCGTTTCACCAAATCTGTTCGATTTGTTCGATCTGACTTCCGAGCCTTCTCATTTTTGTTATTGCAATTTTTTGCTTAGTTTTGAGTGTTTTGAGTGTTATTGATATTTTGGGTGATCACACTTATTTGGGAATCTCTCACTGTTTAGAGTTTGCAGTAGTGTATTCTTTCATTTTCTGATTCTCGGATTTGTTGAGTGTATTTGAGTAGGAAACCAAAAAGTTTTCATTATATTCATTTCGAGTTTCTTTCTTGAATATGTTGTAGAGATTTTTCATACTTTGGAATTTATCATTAAAAGATCTTTGAAAAGTTTTAAAGCATCACCATTATCTTGCATTTTCTTAGTTCTGAAAAATTGCTTATCATTTCTTTGAAAATTTCAAGTGCATTAGAGTGTTTACAAAGCATTTCCAAGGATTGAAAGATTCTTTCATTTTTTTATTTTCTTCCACTTTTTTATCTTTATTTTGGAAAATTGAAGTTATTGCATTGAAAGGGAATTCTCCTTTTCATCTTAGCGTAGATTCCTTTAAATTTGAAAAGAGAAAAATAAAACATCTAAGATTTGGTGTGTGTTATTTCATTGTTTTTGTTGGCTTAGTGAAAAGAGTGCTTCATTTATATTTTGGTTGATTTTGAAGTATAGGGGTACTTCATTTTTTACTATCTGAAACAAAGAAAAATTATCCTTACCTTAGATAGCTTTCATTCAAAAGAAAATAAAAGATTTTCATTTTCATGTGGCTTAGGTTTGCATTCTTTTTAAATTCCTTTCTACACCTCATGCATTCACCTAACCATAAAAGATAAAATTTACCAGTAGTGTTAGGTTAAAACTGTATAGAAACTTGTTTTTTAAGTTAGAGACGTGTTCCAGCATCTTTAACCATGGCAACTGTTATTTTTTTCCTACACTGCATCCCAGGGGCTTGTGTTCTTCCACGTACCAACTGGTATATCGAAAAACCTTTCACGTACCCTTGGGTATATAGAAAGGAACTTCACATACTCAGTAGTATATCGGAAGGCTCCTGTCATATGATTGTTCATTAGACATCACCACTATGGATTTGAGCTCCCACGTACTTTGACTATATTGGGAGACCATTCTAGGATTTCTGTAACCATCCGAGTTAACCTACTAATCGTCTTGGCATGGAAATACATCGAGAACATCAATCGGGGAGCTATTACGCACGTGCTTCAGGTAGTCGGGTTATACGGTCAGGGGTACGGTCCTAATCCTCCCTATTTAGTGCTCTAAAAGATTGGGTCGAGTATAACTGTTGGACTCTATGGTATATCACGAGTTGCACCGCCTTGATAATCCAGTGAGGTTCCAGACCATTGAATCCACACCTACCACATAAGTTTGCTTACGGCTTTAGCTTGTGTAGATTTTGGATTGCATTTTTTATTTTTGTATAGAAAACACTTAGGTGAAATTTTGGTTCAGTCATTCTAGCTGATCGACCTCTGAGAAGTTCTCGTAATATTTTGAACTTGCCACATGAATATCCCCTTAACTGGGAGGAGAACTCGAAAGCAAACATGGATCAACCTACTACATCCATGTCACATGAGGAAGACACCTCTACCTTAGATTTGGGAATGAACTATTCACCTCCCTCAAATCCACCCATCTCTGATCCTACGAGACCTTTGATCATGGAGCAACCTACTTCATATGACATGTATTTCCATCATTCGCTGAAGGACATCCTGGAGCTACATATTCAGTTTTCAGTCAGCCTCAAGATGACCCTATATCAACAGCATTCGGTCCAACTGTATCTTTTTGGGACACCTATTTAGGTCGACATGTTGCCGATTTTGGGTCACTTCCAATGGAAGAAACTATACCTTGTCGATGGATTCCTAACAATGAGTTTCTTGCACCACTCTATGAGCACATGAGCCATTGTAAATGACTGGCGAACAACTTATACGTTAAATTCTCTCACGTAGAGCAAGTTTTGAAGTACCCATTTTTTCGATATTTCATTGTACGTTCTTTATCTTTCTCTTCACCAGACTCATCCACACCCAACACGACCACTTATGAACCAGGTCAACCCTCATTTCCTATGAGTACACCTCAAATTCAGGTGACCCGTTCTACACCTCCTTTGACCCCAACATATGAAGGGAAACCTTCAACTTCTATTAACTATGTTACTGGGACATTAACTCCACCTCCCCCACCTCAAAATGTGAGGGGAGGTTATAATCTACCTATTAGCTTACAGTCTAGCAGAAGTAATCCCTTTGTTAGTAGTCAACCATTTGTTATGGGTCAACCTAGTATTAGTGTTCAACATTCAGTTACTGGGAACACTCCAATAAGTGGGAAATTTTTAGGTCAACCCTTAGCTAGTGGACCTAACCTGACTAGGGGACATCTCCCAGTTAGCAGACATAATGTGAGAGGAGGATATACTTCACATCCAAGTTATAGTACGGTTGGAAGTTCCCTTCCAACCATGGGACAATCTACATGGACACATCATACAAGGGGGCCATCTATTTGGACCCAACCCCCATGGGGGCATATTTTTATAGGACATCATAATCCTAATGTAGGACAAAACTATCCAGGAAACCTTTTAACTGGATTACCCTATCCAAAAAACCCAAGCACCCCATGGGGGCACCATAATGTTCCGTCGACTACACCTTCGTTCGGTGGAACACCCCCACCATCTTCACTAGTTCTCCCACCACTCGGTCCACCACCACCACCCCATTCTAGAGGAGGAGGACCCCCGTATTCTAGTGGAGGACCACCCCATTCAGGAGGAGGAGCCCCACCTTCTAGAAGAGTACCACCCCATTTTGGAGGAGGAGGACCCCCACCTTATGGCAGAGGACCACCCTATTGCGGAGGAGGATGACCCCCACCTTTTGGTAGAGTACCACCCCATTCTGGAGGAGGAGGAACCCCACATTTTAGTGGAGGACCACCTCACTTTGGAGGTGGTGGACCCCCACCTTTTTGTGGAGGACCACCTTACTCTGGACAGGAGAATCCCCACCTTCTGACAAAGGAACACCTTATTCTAGCGGAGGCAGGCCCTCTTCAGGTCCACCTCCCAACCCAGGAGGCCCACCCCCATATGGCCAATTTCCTATGGGAGGACCTTATGACCAATCGGTACATGGTCCTACCGGTACACAGATGCCTTATTAGTACTACCATTATCCACAACCAAACCAACAATTACCATTTCTGGATACACTTGATCTACCAGACTTATCACGGTTGACTAACGATCCCGTTTATCATGGTATAAATTGGCCAGCAATTCCGATGAAGTTACCATCTGACATCCCAAATTTTGACAGCAAACCCGATGAGGACTCGAAAAACCATGTAATGACTTATCATTTGTGGTCTTCGTCCAACTCCTTAATGGATGATTCCATACGTTTGAGGTTATTCCAGCGAACCCTTACTGGTACTTCTTCCAAGTGGTACATTGAGTTACCACCACACTCCTTTCCTGATTTTCTATCATTGGCTATGTAATTTTTGACACATTTTCACTTACCAATCTACTACGAAACCGGTACAGATATTTTGACTTCTCTCCATCAAACCACCGCCATTCACATTTTTTATCATATTAATGAGTGGAGGAGGAGATGACGTATGATTAAAGCTCCCATTCAGGACCAACACCTTGCAAATTGGTTTACAAATTCATTTTACCTGTCATATCCAAAGATGTAGCTATGGGTGGGATCGTCATAGAGGAACAAGCTATAGCACGTGTTGAGTACTTAGATCTTGTCTATGATCAATCTGACACTTTATATGATATTGTTCCTGTTTCACCCCGCCCTACCTATGACCCAACAAAACCATCCATGGGACCCCATGTTGATGGAATCATTGGTTCCATTCACACCTAGCCTGCTACACACTCCGGTGGATCGCATGGATCGACTCCACCCCCATCAAAAGATGGGAACAACACCAACAAATGACCCAACCTTGTTTCCACTGAAGAAGTGAATTCAATTCAATCTACTTGACCTCAAAAATCCGGTGGTAAAAAGAAGAAAAAAGGTAATAACAAAAAGTCTTCTAATCAGCAGGAGCCCAAACAGAACAATCCTGATGACACCAAACAAAAGTGGAAGGTTAAGTATCCTTGTTTACTGTGCGATGGTGACCACTTCACCAAAGATTGCCCACATCGGGACAAATTAAAAAATTTACTCAAAGGGAACCCCACACTTGCAGTCCTTATCGATCCCTTCCCCACACAACAACAACAGATGATCACACAACAACCATCTCCTTATCAAGGAGAAATTTCCTCTACCGCTCATGTTCTCATGATGTAGAGCCAAACGGTAAACTTGAATACTCAATCATGTTCATATGAATCTCCTCCTATGAAGGAATTTGATGGGGGGAATCCTGAAAAAACCCTTGTGTCTACATCTAACATCCCATCTCCTCAAGGTCATATCGTCATAGAGAAACCTTCATTGGATTCAGTATTGCGTCCACCCAAGAGCATGATTAGAAAATCCACTATCAATCCAAATGCTTCAGTTGCTCAGAACTACAATATAGTAGAGGACTTAACGTAAGATCCTTGTGTTATGTTGACGCTCAAAGTCTTACAAAAATGTCCTATTCAGCATAAGACCCTATTATCTACACTTGGTGCTATAGAACTGGATTCCTCCAATACCATTATGTTCAGGTTAGAGTATTTCAAGACGAGGCTTTCCCACCAACTTGCATTCCAAATCGTCACTAACGTTGGTAGGAAAAAAATCCATCGTACTGTCCTAGACGAAGGATCCTCCACCTTGGTTATGTCGTTATCTTGTTGGCGAGCCATTGGCTCTCTCGAGTTGAATCATTCCCCAACTACTTTGAAGGCCTTCAATGGACGTTTCTTCAACCACATGGACTGTTACAGTCCTTGACCATTCAGTTGGGAGGCAAGAGCGTTTCAATTAATGTGGAATTCATTGCTACCCCGTTGGACTATAAATTACTACTTGGTCGAAACTGGTTCTATTCTATGAATGCGGTAGCATCATCCGTCTTCCGCATAGTACAATTTCCCCACCAAGGGAAGATTGTCATTATTGGCCAACTTTAATTTTGTACACCAGACACCACTAGACATCTTGTAGACAATGTCCCTCTTTTAGGACACTCGACGCAAATATATGAGAGTGTGGGGGTAGCACTCCTTAAGGATTCATATCTCATGGGAGTCTTTCCAACATCAGATCCCCCTATCCATGTTGCCACAGTGAACATGATTTCATCCTCGCATTACTCCAACGATCAATGGATTGTGCCCAATCCAGACCATTTGGATACAATTGGAGATGTGATTCCTCTCAGCCCTGCAAAAGCTACATACGAGGCCATCCAATCAACACCTAATTTACCTGATTTCCACTCTACGGTGGCATCTCCTTCACATTCTCTTCCCTTATAGTGGAGCTCATCCCAACCAGATACTCTACTACGGACTTTCCATTATGATGAGTCCATCATGGATATTATGAGCACAGATGAACCACCATGGGAAGACCTCCACCACAGATTGTCTTTCCTCCCGCCGTTAGATTCAGTAGAGAATTCCATAGAAATGATTGTTTCACCATATTTCCTTCCTTTCCCTTAATATCCTATCCTGACAATGGATACGATAATTGAGGGGAACCTGGATAATATCATTCCTACCATATTAATCGACATCTCAGTGAAACAAGGAGTCGTGGAACACATCCACTTAGGTCAAACTTGCTCACCGGAATAAGTCACCACTTTACGGCCTTATTTAAACAGTTTTGCGATGTCTTTGCATGGAGCTATGAGGAAATGCTCGGGATTGATCATGCCATTGTCGTGCATGAGATTCAAACCTATCCCAATGCAAAACCTGTCCGGAAAAAGTTACATCCCATGCACCCTCAAAAAATTGCGACTATAAAGGAAGAAATAGAAAAGCTCTTAAAGGTTGGGTTCATATATCATCTACCCTTAACATATTGGATCTCCAATGTCATCCCTATTACCAAAAAATAGGGCACCTTTCGGGTCTGTGTTGACTACAAGGATTTAAATAGGGCTTGTCCCGAGGACAATTATCCTACCTCATTTATTGACCAGATCATCGACAACTGTTCCAAAAGTGTTATCTTTTCAATCATGGATGGATTTTTCGGCTACAATAAGATAGATATCCACCCTACCGATTAACAGAAGATGAATTTCATATGCTCGTGGGGTACATTTGCATATCCCAAACTCCCTTTTGTCCTTAAAAATGTTGGTGCCACATTCCTATGGGCTATGTCGTACGCTTTCCACGATGTGAAAGACTTTGTGGAGCCTTATTTAGATGATCTCCCTGCTCATTCAAATCGTCGAGAGTTCCACATTGATCATCTTACGACTGTATTCCTCAGATGTAGGCCACACAATATCTGTCTCAACCCTCACAAGTGCACCTTTAGTGTCGAGTCCGAATAGTTTTTAGGATTCATAATTTTGTAAGACGGGATCCATATTGATCCCCTAAAGGTGGAATCCATCTTCTCTTTACCACCTCCAATGGATATATCAGAACTTCAAAGTTTGTAGGGAAGGCAAACTATTTAAGGCATTTTGTGTGCAATTTCACTAAAAAGACACAGGGATACATGTGATTTCTTAATAAGGATGTCCCTTTCATTTGGGATGATTATGCACAACAGTACTTCGACAACCTAAAACATGCAATTACACATGCGCCCGAGTTACAACCACCCAATTAAACCAAGTATTACATCCTTTATCTTGTTGCTTCCACTACCACCATCGCTATGCTTTTGGTTTAGGAGGATAGAAACTCCCAGGAACATGTGATTTACTACCTCAGTAAGGGTCTCGTTGATTCTAAAATGTGGTATTCACATGTTGAGAAGGTAGAGCTCTCACACCATTCATTGTTGTCCAAAAGTTCTGCCATTATATCCTCCTCCACACTACCACCATCATTGACGAATCCAATCCCATGTACCATGTTCTCACATGTCAGGTACTAGGGGGGAAATATTCACGTTGGATTGTGATTATTCAGGAATTCGATCTCCAGTTTGAGAAGGCTAAGTCTAAAAAGTCTTTGGTTTTCACAGAGCTGATTTGTGATCTTCCCCATACTGATACGAAAACTGAGCCCATGGAATATATCCTCAATGAGTCCTTGTTTCTTATTAGTACTTCTGACCCATGGTATGGAGATATCACATTGCATCTCCAGACCCAATGGTTCAATCCTCAATTATCTTGTGATGAACACCATCGTGTGCATCACCATGCCAAGTATTACCTAATCATTGGTGACACGTTGTATCCCCGTGGTGTCAATTCCATTCTCCAATGCTTCCTAACTCATGAGGAGGCTCAAAATGTACTAAATGATTTTCACTCAAGGGCATGTGGGGGTCATCTTCCTAGGATGGCGAAAACTCATAAAATACTACGCGCTGGATACTATTGGCCTTCCATATTCAAGGATTGTATTGAAGCAGTCAAGAAGTGTCCTCCTTGTCATCTTCTTCACCACAAAAATTGATCTCATCCCGCCCCACTACATCCAGTTATCATTGTTGGTCCATTTTCCAAATGGGGCATTGACTTTATGCATTGTAAGCCTACCTCGGTCGGGGGACATGGTTACGTTATTGTCGCAATCGACTACTTTACCAAATGGGCCGAGTCTATTCCTACATACAAATAAGACGGAGCAACTGACGCACTCTTGATGTTTAACCACATCATTGCACGATTCAGAGTCCCCAAATCCATCATCACTCATCATGGATCCCATTTCTAAAAAAATATGGTAGATGAATTAAGCATCAGGCTGGGTTTTTGACATGAGAACTCAACTCCTTGCTACCCTGAATCGAATGGACAAGTAGATCCTATCAATAACGTATTGAAAACCATGATTCAACGAACGGTAGGAACACATAAGTACAACTGACACACTATGATTTTTTTAGCCATATGGGCCTATAGGACTTCCATCAAAACTTCCACTGGCTTCACTCCTTTTCAATTGGTCTATGGAATAGAGGCAGTACTAATGATAGAGTGTGATATTCCATCATCGAAACTCACCATTGAACTCTTACCCAACACCATCTCCCAGGAAGAACGTTTTCTATACTTGGCAAAACTCAACAAAACCCATCCTGATGTTGTTCTTTCCAATGAAGCTCATAAGAAGCGCATCAAGGCCCAGTATGTCAAATCAGTCAAACCTCGTATCTTCAACGAGGGAGATTTGGTCCTTACATACGATAAAAAAAATGATAACATGGGGGTAGGAAAATATGATTCCATGTGGCACGGTCCATATGTAGTTAAGCACGTGTTGGAAAAATGAGCATATGAACTTGAGGACTTTGACGAAATATCTTTGGGGGAGCCTCGTAATGGGATCTACCAGAAGCGGTACTATGCTTAAATATTTTATGCATTATTACTTTGCATATATTGTACATGATGTGTGTTTTGTGTGGCGTGACGCTCTACTTTGAGTGTGTTAGGATCTTTTCTTTACACTTATACCATGTTCTTCCTGGATGTGCAGATGGAAATGTGTTTTGGAATTGCAGACGGTGCCAACCTGCATACCCATAGCCTCGCTTTGACAGCATGGGTACTCTATTCCCCTACCAGCGAGCTCATTAGTTTAGGAGGAAGTTATCTAGGATACGCAACCAACAATGCCACTGAGTATCATGCGGTGATTGGATTGTTAACCGATGCCCTTTCCCTGGGTGTGGACCACATTGTCATCCAACTTGACTCACAATTAGTGGTATCTCCTCTCAACCGTGTCTACGCTATCCATGACCCTATGTTACTCCATCTATTTCGATGAGTACATGCCTTGGATAGGTCCTTTGAGTCCATTCAATACCTGCATATTCCTAGAGACATGAACATTGTTGTTGACTCCTTGGCCAATTTCATATCAGATTGGTACATTGCACATTCATAAACATTCTATCAAACAGATGTGTAAAAATGACATAACATAAGCTAAACATGCACAAGATCGCATAAACATCAGTGAAACATAGTATATAAATCCGTGAATAGTGTTTTGTATAATACAAAAAATGTAATACTGGTAGAAAATCTGAAGCTTATGAGCTTTCAGTAGGTCATAGATACAAAAAGTTTGAAGCTCATAGCTTTCAGTACATATACATCATGTATGAGATATCCATGAGGATGCTCATGATAGCAGATAATCACTCGGGCTACTCTATGGAGCAACCGATCGAAGCGCCCAGAATCTCCAGTTATACGGCGCTGGTACCCACAAGGAAGATCATTGATGGATATGTCTAGTATACCCACCGTTAGTACCTGAAGGTTCTCCTCCAGGTCATCTAACTCCTCTGCTGCATCCCGATGTGGAACCCCTATATCTCATACCGCTCCTTTCCTCTCGATGGGAGAATACCTTGTTGGTCGATATGGACCAATATATACATATGAAACATCAGTAATACTCAAAAAACATCAAATAACTATAAAATACAAAAACACAAAAAAAAATTCATTCTTACCTAGGTTCCCTCACTACTCACCCTTAGGTAGTGCCAAGTCTGGGTCACCTATGAAGTCTGTCCCCACATACATATAGTCCTCTATCACGAGGAGTTGTCCACATAACCACTTCAAGAATGGTGGGACCATAGCTAATGATGGGACCCCCGCCTCCATGGAGGGTCATACACTCAAACCACCTCACCATGTGAGGATCTAACGGATCGAGATACTCTATCTCCACTTGTGGTCTCAGTAGTGGGATTCGTTCTAAAAAGAACGAGACCACGATCAACCCATATCTGAACTGTTTTAGCTCACCCCAGAGGAACTTGGTGATATGTTCTCTTACATTGGTGAGGATCCCCTCACACTAGTTGAAGACTGTAGGCGCCATGCACTCAATGGCGTAGATCATGTGGGCCTTGGTGGCATGATGAGGATCCCTGATCCCCGCCACTCTTTGAACAGTGAACAAGACCATCCGCAGTGGTCTGTCTCGTATGTTCTTGATGGGAATTTTCCAAGCAATAATTTGGGTACCAGCTGTACACCACTGAGCAACCAAGCTCTCAGTAGACTGATCGCTGCCCCATAGAAGAAATAATGAAACTGGGTCTCCCCTCCTAGATAACCCCGTCAGAAAATATATATCCTCCACATCCAAGGTAAGGATGTGGGCACCCATGGAGAAGTGTTGTTGATCCGGATCCCACAATCCAATTAGGTAGTCTAAAATTTTTACCTGGGCCCTCATGCCCTGTACATGAAAGAACTTCAACAAGCCACATTCCCACAATGCATTCATTGAGTTTAGGTCATGTCCTACTTGGGAATATTCCATTTCATTCTCTCTCTCCTTCCATTGGACCATGGTGTGAGTCCAAACCTTTCCAAATACCAATTAAACAAGCATTAGTATCATTCTCAACCATTGGATTAGACAATTTTTGCCCCATTTTTTAGTTTTTCTTATGGGATTGTGCCGATGCACCCTGACTTTGTAGATAGTGCGCCAACGACATGATTCCACCATACAGGAAGTGTGTTAGAGATCCCTCGATGCACTTCCCGTAAGGGGAAAGTGCGTCGGCCAAAACACACATGATTCCCTCATTTACAAGCCAAAAACCCTACAAAATTACCATAAAACAAAAATCTAATCCAAGCATAACTAACTTACTTAATAGGATTACATGATTCTTTGAACATGAAATAATATTCTTCCTGTGATGACCTGTGGACATTATCAATTTCTTAACCTCGAAGGTTATCCTTCACCATTTCAAACACACTTCCTATTTTAGTTATACAACTTCTTTTGTAGATACCAACATCACATAGAAATAACCAATTTTCTAAAACATAGTTGCATACCTTATAATGATAACCATATACCTTTGTAAGGGTGACCGCATATCTTCTTATTATAAGATCCTCATATGTTGAGGTACCAGTTTACCTGTATCATCACATATTAGTATTACACTAAATATCACATGAATCTATATATCCCATTTTTACATCTTGACTGTTGTAGTGATGTGTGGGAATATAACATTCCGCTCGACCACAACATTAAATGTGTTAGTCGTAAAAAGGAAAAGTGTAATTAAATCATAAGAGCAATCATGCATAAAACATATGTCAATCACCCCCTTGACTTGTTTCATAAAAGCTTATACATCAATTACTGTAATTAAAGGTTTGTTGTCAAGTATGAAAGACTCTTTGAGCATCTTTATTCTATTGTCCCTCTCATTAAGATCAAACATTAATGGCATCGAGCTTACTTTTTTCCTTTCTCGTACTCATAAAACAATGATAATAAGTTACCAAGTTTTATCTTATCACTTTTTGGGCTCGTAAAACTCCTACGAAAAAGGAACCCCTCAGAGTTCCTATTTAAGCTCTTTTCAGACTCTCTAAATATGAAAAGATTTCCAAGCGAACTTGATTATTTCACGCTTGTAAAAGTATTTGAAAAGTCGTCTTCCTAGTGATAATTTACCCCTTTTGTGGACCAGGAGGACTATTTATGAAAAAGGAGCGCTTTGGTTAATCATGACTGGAAGAGTTCTCTCTCATGTTCTTTTATCCTTTTTAGGATGAGGATACTAAATTTTATGAAAAAGAACCTTTTGGAGTCTTCTTTAGTTCTTTTCAGACTCTCTAAACATGAAATGACGTTGAGTTTTCCTTCTTTGGACTTGTTAAAATATGACACTAAAGGACCCATTTTGGGACGAACCCCTCCTATCTCAGGTTCGTAAAACATTTGGGATTGGACTCGTCTGAAGGATGACCTATACCAAGCATCTGTTACTCTCCTCAAGATCATTAAAAAACAAAATAGGTACTCATCAATCATGATGGGGAAAAGGAAAGAGTTTATGTTTCATAGTAACTTATGGAAGTACTTAGTCACTCTTGAACATGGCACTTGTTTTCATATGCATCCAGTACTTGGGTAATCTATTTTCCTTTGAGTCCCACCAATTCCATGATTTTGTCACTCCTTTGAGTAATCCAAAGAATTCCTCCATCATTAGTTGCATTAGGGGTTGGTTCCATTCTCATCACGTCAATGCTGCCAAGTCATGCCATTCCCATGTTCAAGAGAGATTTGTTCATCGATTCACTATGTACGATCATTCTACCTTCTATCATGTCGGTCTTCCTCGAGTCAGTCTCATACATTACTCTACTGTCTGATTTACTCCAAAAAATATTTGATCATGTTTCATGTCGATGATGGGGGATACATCATGGCCCTCCTTTGATGGATTTATCCTTGTCAACTTCAACACATCATCCAAGGATTGAATCTAGAAACCAATCAAGTAACTTGGGCCTATATGCCTTAATTGTAGGTTACCTCGCTTTCAACATGAGTTCACATCATTGTCTCTTGATTGAAATATTCCATCGAGTGTTCGACCTCAGCTCATTGATTCACATTCGATGGTATGTACTATGATACTTTTGGAATCATTGGCATCAATGGTGATTTTCCCTCGTACTTGTTAACAGTATACATCAATGACCGATAATCAAGTGGTTTCTACCATGTTTGACTTCAAGACATTTGTAATCACATGGTTAGATTTGTGTCGTTGCGGGTTCGGCTTGAAGACCTTGGGTTAAGTCATAAATCTCACCTAGGTTGCGTTGGATATTGTTTTGAGTCATATTACATGGATCCACTTATGTATTGGCCATGGTTGTGTTATCATCTCATCATGGATCTACACTTTTGTCTAGTAGCCATGATTATGTTCAGTCAGTCTTTACTATCATGGATATGCAATGTATTGGTCGAGATCCATGTTATGAGTCATCTAAGACATACATATCAAAGTTACTTGTACTGCAGGAGTCCATTCCAACCAATAATTCTTGCCTCAATCCTTCGTATTGCAAAGCATTTCACCCATTATATTTTACCACCTTCATGCTTTGGGGGGCATTCAGTTACACCAAAATCTCGTCAACATGAGTCATGTGTCATCTATATTCCTTAATCCCTGAAGTTCCCTAGGATAAAACATCAAGAGGAAGGTTGTTGTCCTTTCCCTTTACCTTTTGTAGTCACCCCGATGCACCCTGACTTCTAGCAAGGAGCATCGAACTCAAGGTGACACACTCTGCAACTTAGCAGAGTGCATTGCTGATGCAGCATACCTTTGTAAAGAGTGTGGTAATATACCTCTGACGCATGTTTCCTTCATGCAAGGTGCATCGGAGTTGGTTAAAGTGGATAAAAGGAAGCTTCGAGCGACTTCTCAAAGCTTGGTGATGTGGAGGATTATCCCTAGATACCTGGATAGGTGGCTCTTGATCCCCTAACCTAGTGGGATGATTCCTTAGACCTCTCCCCTAAATCATCAACCTATTCTATCCATTTAGCCCTATATATAAAAGCTCCCTCTCCATTGTTAATGGAGGAATGATTATGCACCCATATGCTGGTGGAATTGGGTTAGAATATCTTCTTCATCCATAGAATATTAGGAGTCTTTGGATCTTTGAGGCAAGGTCATCCAAGTTGGATTCATAACGTCAAAGCACCAGTTGTAACTCTCCCTTCTTTGTATTTGCTGCAATTTGCATTTAATATAAACATATTTCCATAAACATGTTTTGTATTCTAATGTTGTTTATGATTAGCTTCTTTGACTACTTATCTAGTTATATTCATAATCATATGCTTTCATGTTGTTTGCTTGTTTCCATTTTCTCTATCTTGTCTTGCAGCAGGAGATCAAGGGACTGGAAGTAGATCAAGTAAGGAGAAAGGAATTGCGATCATAAGGTAAGTCATCCTTTGAACTATCTTGCAATTTAATCTAACTAGGAAATAGTTTATATTGTGTACTCTTTTGTACTAGACCTAAACCATTTAGGTTATAGAGATCCGTTTTTTTCTACATTAACAGATTGTCTTCATACACATGCAGTATCCACTGCTCCTACCCAGAATTGTTGTCCTATCCTAGCACTACTGAGCATGACACTTATCTTTTCCATTAGCATCTTATTCATCTTTTCTGCAACTCCATTCTATTGAGGTGTGCATGGAGTAGTCTTCTTCCTTTCTATACCACACTTCTTAAATAATTCCTCAAATGCATTCCCGTAGAACTCCCCACCGTTATTTGTCCTCAACACCTTTATTTTCTTTTTTTGTCTGATTCTCTAAAAGAGCCTTAAATTCTTTAAACTTAACAAATACTTCACATTTCTTTTGAAGGAAATAAATCCATGTGTTCGTTAATAAATCATATATAAATGAAACATAATACACATATCTACCTATTGATGGAATATGCATAGGTCCAAACACATCACTATTCATTAACACTAAAATTCCCTTTGCTCTTATACCACAAGATGCAAATCTTACTCAATTTTGTTTCCATATAATGTTCATAGAAATCAAAATCCATTGTGCAATTATGTAAAACAAAATGAAAGACAATACACATAGAATGATAAAACTCTCATTATATTATTCACAAAAAGAGTACCATTATATAGTACTTTGAAGATCGCCACCTCAGTGAGAGATTTGCTCTAGATTCTAACACCTTGCATGGTTACTAGGCTAGGCAATCTTATCCAAAATCCCTTAGTCATCATTTAGGATAAATGACTAATATCCTAAATAATAAATACAAATAAAGGTGACAATATCAATTTCTGATTGTTATGTTAAGCCATAAGGCTAACAATCCCCCTCTCAATCACAAGTTTATGTATCTATATCAACTAAGCAATAAACACTAATGTTGAAGTTGACAGGATGGATCTTTCATAAGCCTTCCTCTGTGCTTCAATGAAAAATATTCCCGAGAAACCATCAAATCGGGATTCTGAACGGTTCATCTGAAATGAACTTGAAATCCTGGAGTGAACAACTACCATGTCTGAACAATCCTTGTTTGCTTGACAATTTCATCATTTTCCAAGTGATTTATGTTGATATATATGTAACTTCGGAATGTATTTCATCTATGCATTTCATATATATTTATTGTACCTTTATAAGAGATGTGTTATTCCTCTATAAGGAAGTGTCGTCATGTGTATTGACAAGTGTCGCAAGTGTGTGTACTTGGTGACGGGTTATTAGACCACCATGTGTGGGGTCGGCCCTGAAATATATATCATATTGTGGATGTACCTAGCTAGACAAGTCGGCCCCATAAGGTCATTGGGAAAACAAGTTAGTATAAATAGAGATCAGGGTATCTCTATTTAGATCATTTGGAAAGTCACACTTCTCTCACTCAGAAAGTGGCACACTAGTGAGGAGGAGGATCATCTACTACTAGGAGTGTCACATACCCCAATTTTGTAATAATTATGTAATTATTTCATTATATTCCCAAGACATTATGTTAAATTTAATGCTATGTAGGAATTGATGACTCATCAGAGTCACTAGAAATGGAATGTGATTCAGAATATTATATTATTAATAAATAAATTATGCATACAACAGCATGGGAGAGCTGTTAAAAGAGGTTACTGGTCAAACAGGTGGATGGAACTAGGTGGAAAGGCAAAAGACAAGTGGCAGCATCCTCAAACACTTCCTAAGTTGCAGGTGGCAACTTCCCTATATTTGGGGTCATGATTCCCCAAGAAAGTGGAATCAGAGCAGGTGGCTCATTAATGACAATTAACCCAACAAAGACCTAGGTAATCTTTTAAATAGTACTCAATGAACTGAGCTGGGAGTTCAACATTGTTCTGGAGGGAGAATACATTATGGTGAATGTTATTCAGGAGTCCCATTGAGGAAGAGGGAAATACAGTAAGGAAGTTGTTTGAGAGGATTGCTGCAATAACTTGGTTCTAGTTTAGCTGTTTTGGCTGAGTGAATTGTTTTGCTGCACCTAGTTCCATCCAGGGAGACCAGAGCAAGCTCGGGGGTCCCGAGAAGTGCTGTCTGGGCACTCTCCAGGAGTTGGTAGGGAGGAACAGCTTCCCATTGTTGTTGTTGTCCACAGATCAATACAGGTTCTGCCATTTATTCTTTATGTTCATTAAGGATGAATGAATGCATGTTGTATTTATTGTTAATATGTTTGAATAGTAATCAATTTGTTAGTAGAATGAATATTCCAGAATATCAGTAGCAAGATTGTTGAAAGTTACTGTGATTTCCGTATTATTAGAATAATGAAATATCCCTGTTTATTTACTATTAATGTATTCATAAGTTTTAGACAGAAAATAATAATGTTTATGTATTAATTTATGAGTTATAATTATAAACCTAGTTATTTATAATTGTTGATGAGATAAGCAGAGTTTGCTTATAAGTAGTTGTTCTCTGTATACTATAAAATTAAATAAACAACAGTAGGAAACAATATTAAAATATAATCAAGTACATCACAGTATCGATAGTTTTATCAATATCATTGCTGAACATTTTGTAGTCACAGTTAGGTTATGTATGTCAGGGTACTAATCCTAGTTAAGGTTTGATCATTTTAAAACCCATTATATAAATCAAACACAACCCTAGCTAAAGTTTATCCTTTCATTATCTATCAAACCAAGCAAATGGCGCAGAAAACCTAACCGAGCTACATCACACAGGATTTATTAACAGACGATCAAATTAGTTATTATAATAGGAATAGTAGTGAACTTTGAACAATACAGTATGATTACTTCCCTAAACTTTCAAAGTACCAGCTGAATCGTATTTGACTTAACAGAACAATTTATTAACTCATTATCTAGCTCCAAACAGTTAGTATTACCTTACTAGACTCACTTCTTCAACAGAGACATAATCAAAGCAACCGAACAAACAACAAATTTAAAAGTACGAACATGGTGTTCCAAACGAACCCTATCATTCCAGAAGAAAAAACAAACAAACAAACAAACAAACAAAAACAAACAAACTAGATATTTAATCCGCAACAAAAACGAGACAGACAGAATAGATTTCCAGATCATTGTCGAGCTTCTTTATCATGATAATATCCTTCACATGTTTCTCAAAACTTTCAACAGGAGAAAATCACAACTACAGAGTCAGCATCTAAACATTTTCACCACTGTCGTTCCGGATTGAGCCTCCTACCATTCCAGACTTTACAAGTATTAAATCATGGAGAACTTAAGATAACGATTTCACCATGGCCGTAGTTCCCTACTAATTACATTGTAAAACGTAGAATCTCTCTAGGGATGTATTAAAACAATCCAAAGGAACAAAAACAAGATTTCATAATTTTTAATACCAAAACTTGGGTGAAAAACCCTGTACATTCCAAAAAGAACAGTAAATGAAAACAAAATTTAAGAGGCCGTAACATCAACTTCAGACGTCTCACACCATCTATCCATTTAAATTACACCGTATTCAACTACAGAAATCTCTCATTACAAAAGAAAGACTATTAAATTACATTCTTGACTCAAGTCATTACAACCCTTTTCGAACTAGGTTAAACCTGTTAAGGAACTCGTCTAGTAGATAAAATACTAACAGAACGGTTACATCCATAGAATGGATCTTTCAGGACCAAACCCTAACCATTCTAACAATCAGCAAGGAGAAACACCATGGTAGAAACCAGGCTTACCCGACTGCTGAAGCTCGAATCATCCACGCTACAAGCAGAATGAGGACCTGTAACAAATGAACAATTTTAGTAACTCGTCCATACTTTTATTTTGGAGTTAAGCAAATTCTTTTAACTGGAAACGATGAGTAATAAACTCTGTAACTTACTAGTGATACATTTATAACGCTAGTACAGTAGGAAGGATGATAGCCACGAGTCGAGGAAGGATAAACCCCACCCTTGCACCGGAGGACAAGCTAATAGAAGCAAACGATATTCTTCTACAATGGAAGTTCAAACGAACACTAAGACAGCTGGTACACCCACGCCATGACAGGGTTGTTTCGGGTAACAAGGGAAAACCCTAAGTACGAAATAAACTCATAGTTATCATCAGTAAGGTGTAATGACTTCCCCAAATGATATAATAGACAAGCACGAGTGCTGGGAGCAGTAAGGAAGCTGCTAGCATACAGTAGCAGCAACACCAGTAAACCCCAGTTGTGAAGTCACCTTCATAATTGCTAACAGCAAGGTGTATAAGGTTCCCTGGAGATACAGTGAACAAACACAAAGGTTCGAGGATGTGTAGGAGTAGCTAACACATAGTAGGAATAGCTAGCACACTGTAACAAAGGAGGCCGGACCTGGAGGGTTTGTTGAGAGACCAAGCCCGAAGGCAAAGGGAAATGATAAGGTAGGGTTAGTCAACGGATTTATACCATCAATACTTGGCTCCCGATCATCCACGTAGCATTTTAATATTCCCATGCAGTGGGTTTGCATCCTATAGTTCCACGAGTTGTTACAATCGTTTCTCTATCAATTAAAATCACAGGATGGGGACACGATAATTATAGCTTGGATATTCCAATCTTGTAATAAATCATAGTTTGAACTTGCAATTTACTCCATGGTAAAACAATGCTCCGAACCTTGCCTATAAAGAAAAAGGATAATAACACTTTCCCTACAACCAATGCAATATTGCAAATGTTAATAATGTTCAAATTCACGATGAGATTCCTAGCTTTATTTTTATTGATAAGACCATAGCATGGGTAAAAAGAAGTTATCGAATGGTCATCTATAAGGGTGGCAATACCCTAGTGCAAATTGTTATCCTTTTTGCAATCGAGAACATTAGGATAATACTTGGGAATCTAGACTATTATACAAGAAGAATGTTGCCTTATATTCATTTAAAACTATGAATTATAGATATCAATCAAATTCAGTTTTTAAGCACTATATATATATATATAGAGGAGTTGAATCTGCATCATAAAATTATAAGGATAATGGCGTAACCTTAAACTTTAAGTGGTTCACTTTAACTTATCACCAATATCCCTTATACCCTAGCTTCATGAAAATGACAATAGTTATTGCATCTCATTCAAGACTCTATTATAATGTAGTAGGGTTAGAGTAGCAATTTACTTGTATCTGATAGTACGGCTTATAACTATTAGAAATAAGAAAAGTAGATATTGGTAAATTCCAGATCTTTTACTGTCAAAGTTGCAAAGTCCAAACAAAGTCTAACTTTAAAATGACGTGATAAGAGAAGACTTGTATCATATGTCGCCGGTGCATTCAAGCTATCAATCGAATTTATATTTCAAGTCTATTAATTTGGGATCATGCAGTATCAACAGATAAATAAAAGTGGTATGATTATCATAATCCAGTTACTGTATAAAGTGCTAGATAAGAGATATTATTACAACACAATAATAATATCAAAGAAACAATACTTAATAAGGCTACTTAAGTCAATTTTGATCAAGAACAATAGCTATCATATTCTCATATAAATTCCGACTCTCTAACAACAAGATTTATGAATATCACAGGAAGGGAGTTCTACCTTTACACATTTGATAATCAACTAGCATGTTTAGACTTTTACTGACTGAGTTGGTGCAATTAAATGAATTATAATGCTTTAAAGATTACTTGCAACGACCCGTACTTTACCTGAATATCTGCAAGAGAAATACGTTTAGATGCATTAGCTTGAAAGCTAAGTAAGCCCAGTCTGCTATGGAAACTCCTCCTTGTGATTGCAAAACAATAAAATAAACAGTAACGGAAAAGAGAAACCCATAATATCATTAAAGTACAATAACAGATCATTCAGACATAATTATGATCTTTTAACTAACACAAGCAGATCAAGGAATGCATTTAATAACATTAATTGCTATGCTTAAAAATTTTAATTTTTTCGAAATTTTTGGGTTTTGACATGTGGTATCAGAGCATGGTTCAAATACTAGGCCTTGATGCGACTCAACTAGTTTTCGCAAAATAGTGACCATGAAAAGAAAATTTTATATATATATATAAAATGTACTAACTTGTATTTCTGTTTCATAAACACAAAGCAGAAAATTTCCTTTTTTCTGAATATAACAGGCAGGTATGGAAAAGCTAGGAGAATATGCTGAGGAAGCATCTCCAAACACTGAGACAAGGCATATGTCCAGAGAACCTGTGATAGAGGAGGTAATTGCTCACTCCTCGGAACTGATGCAGACCATAAAAGGTTTAAAGACTAAGATAGAAACAGTCAAGAAGGATAACGAAAGGATTCTGAAAACTCAGGAGCAGTTAAATCAATTATTGATAGAAAATTTTCAGACAGAAGGAAGAAGCAAAAGAGTTGAATCTGAAGGAGCTAGTCATCAAAAGGGGTCTAAAAGGTTGAAACTAGTTAAATCAGACAGCAGTTCGTCATCTGAAGGGAGAAAGGAACAACACAGCTATCATACCACTAGTGACAGCATTGAGGCTGAGTTGTATAACAGAAAGAAGAAATTCAGACCTTACGAAGAGATTTCCGGGGAGTTTAAGAAAATAAAACCCCCAACTTTCAACGGAGAATCTGAAACAGGAGAAGAGGCAGAATCCTGGTTATCCGGGATGAGAAAATATTTCCAGATTTACAACTATTCAAATCAGCTGAAGGCACGAATGGCCATCTACAACCTTTCTGGAAAGGCGGATATATGGTGGCAGGACTTGAGTCAAGGGGATCAAGGAAAAAGAGGTCAATTGGAGTACCTTTAAAAGATACTTCAAAAAGAAATTTATGTCTGAACAATACTATGAAGAGAGAGCCAAGGAATTTTATGAACTGAAGCTAGGATCTATGACTATGAAGGACTTAAACAATAAGTTCTTAAGTCTGTTAAGATATGTGCCGTATTTTGTTGAAGAGAAACCTAAAATACAACGGTTTCTTAGCTGCCTACCATATCATATAAAGGACAGAATCGAATATGATAACCCCAAAACTCTGGAAGAAGCTATGCGAAAGGCTAATTTCTGTTTTGAACAGAATAAAAAGAAAGAAGGAATAGCCAACTGGAAGGCTAAAAAGAACTGTAATCAGCTGGAGTACAGGAAAAAGGAGTTTGTACCCCAGAAAAATTTCAAGAATAACAAGAACGGAAACCATTTTAATGGTAAAAGATTCTAGGGAAACAAAAATGGAGCTGCAAATCATTCCAACAATTTCAAAGGCAGCAAGGAGGCTCCTAACAATCATGGAAACTACACTTAGAATTTTGAACGAAAAGAACCTGTTAAGTGGTGGGAGTGCAATGGTCCACACTATGCTTCAGTTTGCCCAAATCGGAAGAAACCAAATGGCAATATTCACACCATACAAGATGAAATGACTGTTGGAGACTTTGTAGGGACAATGCCCCGAATCAATGCAGCATTGGAGAACCGCCAAGCTGACTATAAAACTTCCATGGTGGAAGTAGAAGGTATGATTAACAAAATCCTTGTAACTATTTTAATAGATCCAGGTGCTAGCCTTAGTTATATTTCACCACATATAGTAGAAAAATGTAATCTGACTGTTGAAAGATTTGATAACTCTTGGTCAATACAACTAGCCACTGGGGCAAGAAAGAAGGTGAACTGTTATGTTAAAGAATGTACTCTAGATATGAATGATTTTCAAACTACTGTTAAATTCAATATTCTGCCACTTGGATCGTATGGCATACTTATTGGTATGGACTGGTTAGAACAGCATAAGGTAGTTTTAAACTGTTTTGATAAAACTTTTAGGTGTGTAAACAATAATGAACAGCCTGTAAATGTTAGGGGTATTCCTACGAAAACAGTAGTCAGGCAGATTTCTGCTTTACAACTTAAAAGGGCAATCAGAAAAGGGTGCAATGCCTATGTTGTAACTATTACAGATGAGGCAGATAAGTCTGAAATCAGCAAGATAGCAGTAGAGGATATCCCTGTAGAAAATGAATTTATTGATGTTTTCCCGGAGGAAATCCTAGTATTACCTCCCAAGAGAGAACTGGATTTTACAATTGAACTGGTACTAGGTGCTATAACCAGTTCAAAGGCTACGTATCGTATGAATATTTTGGAGCTTAACGAATTAAAAACTCAGTTAAAGGAGTTAATAGATAAGAATTACATTCGACCCAGTGTGTCCCCTTGGGGAGCACCAGTAATTTTTGTTAAAAAGAAGGACAGAACTATGCGACTTTGCATAGATTACCGTCAACTGAACAAGATGACAATTAAAAATAGATATCTGTTGCCTCGCATAGATGATCTGTTTGATCAACTACATGGAGCTATAGTGTTCTCTAAGATAGACCTTAGATCGGGTTATCATTAGGTGAAGATTAAAGAAGAAGACATTTTCAAAACAGCTTTCAGAACAAGGTATGGACATTACGAATTTGTCGTAATGCCATTTGGGCTTACTAACGCCCCAGCCGTCTTTATGTGCCTAATGAATAACATAATGCATAAATACTTAGATAAATTTGTTGTCATATTCATTGATGACATTTTAATTTATTCTAAAAATGAAGAGGAGCATAAAGAACACTTACGGATAGTCTTACAAGAACTACGAGAGCAGCAGCTCTTTGCAAAATTCAGTAAGTGTGATTCCTTCAAGGATGAAATTCAGTACTTAGGTCACGTAGTGACTAAGGAAGGGATTTCAGTTGATCCTGAAAAGATCTGGGCAATCGAGGATTGGCCAGTACCAAAATACGTAACAGATGTTAGGTCCTTCATGGGAATTACCGGTTATTACCGGAGATTCATTGAAGGTTTTTCAAGGATAGCCAACCCAATCACCTCCTTGCAAAAGAAAGGCAAGAAGTTTGATTGGAACTTGAAGTGTGAAGAAAGCTTTAAGAAATTAAATATTTTATTAACAACTGCGCCTATTCTAAGAATAGCAGATCCTAATAAAGATTTCGTGGTTTGCGCCGATGCTTGTAATGATGGTCTAGGCGGAGTGTTAACTCAGGATGGACATGTCATTGCCTATGAGTCTAGGAAGCTGAAAATTCATGAAAAGAATTATGCCACTTATGAATTAGAATTAGCTGTTGTTATTCATGCTTTAAAGATGTGGCGACACCACTTAATAGGCAGAAAGTTTACTTTAATGACTGATAATAAGGGTCTGAATACCTTTTAGATCAGCCTAATTTAAATGCAAGACAAGCAAGATGGTTGGGCTTCTTAAGTGAATACGATTTTGAAAATTAGCACATAAAAGGAAAAGAAAATAAGGTGGCTAATGCTTTGAGCAGAAATGCAAGGTTGAATTTTATATCAGCTAGCAGCACTTATACCTCTGATTTAAATGAACAGTTGTCTGAAGGGATAAAATCAGATGAAAGTTATCAAAAGTTGCAGGCTACAGCTAAAGAAGAACCCACAGAAAGTTTAATCAAGTGTTATAGCCTAAACAAAGATGGATTGTTAATGTTTAAGGACAGACTGTATGTGCCTAATGTATCCAAGGTTAAATTACTAATTCTGGATGAAGTGCATAAAACCCCTTACTCAGGGCATCCAGGCTACCAAAAAACTGTCACCATGTTGAGAAAAGATTATTTTTGGCCTATTTTGAAATCTGAAACAGCTGAGTATATAGCTAGATGTTTAGACTGTCAATAGGTAAAAACAGAACGTCAGCATCCAGCTGGGTTATTACAACCTTTGCCTATTCCTAGTTGGAAGTGGGAAATAATCAGCTTAGATTTCATTACGGGATTACCCAAAAATCAGCATCAGAATGATTCAATTATGGTGGTAGTAGATAAATTAAGTAAATCAGCACATTTTATTCCTGTTAAAACCACTTACAAGGCTGCAAACATAGCTGATATATTTCTGAAGCAGATTTTTCGGTTACATGGTGTCCCAAAAGTAATTATTTCAGACAGGGATCCTAAATTCACAGGAAATTTCTGGAAATCTTTGTTTAAAGGATTAAACACAACTCTTAATTTCAGCACTTCTTTCCATCCTCAGACGGACGGACAAACTGAAAGAGTTAATCAGGTGTTAGAAGATCTGCTAAGAATGTATGTTAAGGATCAACCAGGCAAGTGGGAGGATTATTTACATTTAGCAGAATTTGCATACAATAACAACTATCAATCGTCAGCTAAGTTTAGTCCTTTTGAAATTCTGTATGGACGTAAATGTAACACTCCTATCTCTTGGAGTAATCTAGTAGATAGATTAGTGTTAGGACCTGATTTATTAAAAGAAATGGAACAGATTGTGAAACAAGTGCAGGTAAATTTGAAGATTGCCCAGGATCGGCAAAAGAGTCAAGCAGATTTGAAAAGAACTCCTAAAGAGTTCCAGGTAGGTGAACATGTGTTCATCAAGGTAAGACCAAAGAAAAGCTCCCTAAGACTGGGGAGTTGTGCAAAATTAGTGCCACGTTACTGTGGTCCATTTGAAATTTTATCTAGAATCGGTCAAGTTGCTTATCAGCTAGCATTACCACCTAATTTAAAAGTACACAATGTTTTTCATATTTCTGTTCTGAAAAAGTATGTTCATGATGCTACTCATGTTATTGATTGGAACATTGTACAGGTAGAACCAGAAGGGGAAGTTCTGGTGGAACTGGATTGTATCCTCGGGAGGAGGGAAATTACTCTGTGGAACTGCACCATTGGCTAGCTGAAGGTGCAATGGAAGCACCTTAGTCCTGAAGAAGCTACTTGGGAACTGGAAAGTAAGATGCGGGAAGCATACCCAAATCTATTCCAGTCGGTGGCTGAGGATGAGGAAAAAGTAACATTGAGGACGATGTTACATTTTAAGGGGGTGTGTATGTCACATACCCCAATTTTGTAATAATTATGTAATTATTTCATTATATTCCTGAGACATTATGTTAAATTTAATGCTATGTAGGAATTGATGACTCAGCAGAGTCACTAGAAATGGAATGTGATTCAGAATATTTTATTATTAATAAATAAATTATGGAGACAACAGCATGGGAGAGCTGTTAAAAGAGGTTACTGGTCAAACTGGTGGATGGAACTAGGTGGAAAGCCAAAAGACAAGTCGCAGCATCCTCAAACACTTCCTAAGTTGCAGGTGGCAACTTCCCTATATTTGGGGTCATGATTCCCTAAGAAAGTGGAATCAAAGCAGGTGGCTCATTAATGACAGTTAACCCAACAAAGACCTAGGAAATATTTTAAATAGTACTCAATGAACTGAGCTGGGGGTTCAACATTTTTCTGGAGGGAGAATACATTCTGGTGAATGTTATTTAGGAGTCCCATTGAGGAAGAGGGAAATACAGTAAGGAAGTTGTTTGAGAGGATTGTTGCAGTAACTTGGTTCCAGTTTAGTTGTTTCGGCTGAGTGAATTGTTTTGCTACACCTAGTTCCAGCCAAGGAGACCAGAGCAAGATCGGGGGTCCTGAGAAGTGCTGTCTGGGCACCCTCCAGGAGTTGGTAGGGAGGAACAGCCTCCCATTGCTGTTGTTGTCCACAGATCAATACAGGTTCTGCCATTTATTATTTATGTTCATTAAGGATGAATGAATGCATGTTGTATTTATTGTTAATATGTTTGAATAGTAATCAATTTGTTAGTAGAATGAATATTCCAGAATATCAGTAGTAAGATTGTTGAAAGTTATTGTGATTTCTGTATTATTAGAATAATGAAATATCCCTGTTTATTTACTATTAATGTATTCATAAGTTTTAGACAGAAATTAATAATGTTTATGTATTAATTTATGAGTTATAATTATAAACCTAGTTATTTATAATTGTTGATCAGATAAGCAGAGTTTGCTTATAAGTAGTTGTTCTCTGTATACTATAAAATTAAATAAACAACAGTAGGAAACAATATTAAAATATAATCAAGTACATCACAGTATCGATAGTTTTATCAATATCATTGCTGAACATTTTGTAGTCACAGTTAGGTTATGTATGTCAGGGTACTAATCCTAGTTAAGGTTTGATCATTTTAAAACCCATTATATAAATCAAACACAACCCTAGCTAAATTTTATCCTTTCATTATCTATCAAACCAAGCAAATGGCGCAGAAAACCTAACCGAACTACATCACACAGGATTTATTAACAGACGATCAAATTAGTTATTATAATAGGAACAGTAGTGAACTTTGAACAATACAGTATGATTACTTCCCTAAACTTTCAAAGTACCAGCTGAATCGTATTTGACTTAAGAGAACAATTTATTAACTCATTATCGAGCTCCAAACTGTTAGTATTACCTTACTAGACTCACTTCTTCAACAGAGACATAATCAAAGCAACCGAACAAACAACAAATTTAAAAGTATGAACATGGTGTTCCAAACGAACCCTATCATTCCAAAAAAAAAAAAAAAAAAAAAAACTAGATATTTAATCCGCAACAAAAACGAGACAGACACAATAGATTTCCAACTCATTGTCGAGCTTCTTTATCCTAATAATATCCTTCACATGTTTCTCAAAACTTTCAACAAGAGAAAATCACAACTACAGAGTCAGCATCTAAACATTTTCACTACTGTCGTTCCGGATTGAGCCTCCTGCCATTCCAGACTTTACAAGTATTAAATCATGGAGAAATTAAGATAACGATTTCAGCACGGCCGTAGTTCCCTACTAATTACATTGTAAAACGTATAATCTATCTAGGGATGTATTAAAACAATCCAAAGGAACAAAAACAAGATTTCATAAGTTTTAATACCAAAACTTGGGTGAAAAACCCTGTACATTCCAAAAAGAACAGTAAATGAAAACAAAATTTAAGAGGTCGTAACCTCAACTTCAGACGTCTCACACCATCTATCCATTTAAATTACACCGTATTCAACTACAGAAATCTCTCATACAAAAGAAAGACTATTAAATTACATTCTCGACTCAAGTCATTACAACCCTTTTCGAACTAGGTTAAACCTGTTACGGAACTCGTCTAACCAGTAGATAAAAGACTAACAGAATGGTTACAGCCATAGAATGGATCTTTCAGGACCAAACCCTAACCATTCTATCAATCAACAAGGAGGAACGCCATGGTAGAAACGAGGCTTACCCGGTTAAGAAAACCAACTGCTGAAGATCGAATCATCCACGCTACAAGAAGAATGAGGACATGTAACAAATGAACAATTTTAGTAACTCGTCCATACTTTTATTTCTGATTTAAGCAAATTCTTTTAACTGGAAACGACGAGTAATAAACTCTGTAACTTACCAGTGATACATTTATAACGCCAGTACAGTAGGAAGGCTGATATCCACGAGTTGAGGAAGGATAAACCCCACCCTTGCACCGGAGGACAAGCTAACAGAAGCAAAGGGTATTCTTCTACAATGGAAGTTCAAACAAACACTAAGACAGCTGGTACACCCACGCCATGACAGGGTTGTTTTAGGTAACAAGGGAAAACCCTAAGTACGAAATAAACTCATAGTTATCATCAGTAAGGTGTAATGACTTCCCCAAACGATATAATAGACAAGCACGAGTGCTGGGAGCAGTAAGGAAGCTGCTAGCATACAGTAGCAGCAACACCGGTAAACCCCAGTTGTGAAGTCACCTTCATAATTGCTAACATCAAGGTGTATAAGGTTCCCGGGCGATACAGTGAACAAACACAAAGGTTCGAGGATGTGTAGGAGTAGCTAACACACAGTAGGAACACCTAGCACACTGTAACAAAGGAGGCCGGACCTGGAGGGTTTGTCGAGAGACCAAGCCCAAAGGAAAATGGAAATGATAAGGTAGGGTTAGTCAATGGATTTATACCATCAATACTTGGCTCCCGATCATCCACATAGCGTTTTAATATTCCAATGCAGTGGGTTTGCGTCCTATAGTTCCACGAGTTGTTACAATCGTTTGTATATCAATTAAAATCACATGATGGGGACACGATAATTATAGCTTGGATATTCCAATCTTGTAATAAATCATAGTTTGAACTTGCAATTTACTCCATGGTAAAACAATGCTCCGTACCTTGCCTATAAAGAAAAAGGAAAACAACACTTGCCCTACAACCAATGCAATATTGCAAATGTTAATAATGTTCAAATTCATGATGAGATTCCTAGCTTTATTTTTATTGATAAGACCATAGCATGGGTAAAAAGAAGTTATCGAATGGTCATCTATAAGTGTGGCAATACCCCAGTGCAAATTGTTATCCTTTTTGCAATCGAGAACATTAGGATAATATTTGGGAATCTAGACTATTATACAAGAAGAATGTTGCCTTATATTCATTTAAAACTATGAATTATAGATATCAATCAAATTCAGTTTTTAAGCACTATATATATATATATAGAGTTGAATCTGCATCATAAAATTATAAGGATAATGGTGTAACCTTAAACTTTAACTGGTTCACTTTAATTTATCACCAATATCCGTTATACCCTAGCTTCATGAAAACGACAATAGTTATTGCATCTCATTCAAGACTCTATTATAATGTAGTAGGGTTAGAGTAGCAATTTACTTGTATCTGATAGTACGCCTTATAACTGTTAGAAATAAGAAAAGTAGATATTGGTAAATTCCATATCTTTTACTGTCAAAGTTGCAAAGTCCAAACAAAGTCTAACTTTAAAACGACGTGATAAGAGAATACTTGTATCATATGTCGCTGGTGCATTCAAGCTGTCAATCGAATTTATATTTCAAGTCTATTAATTTGGCATCATGCAGTATCAACAGATAAATAAAAGTGGTCTGATTATCATAATTCGGGGACTGTATACAGTGCTAGATAAGAGATATTATTACAGCACAATAATAATATCAAAGAAACAATACTTAATAAGGTCACTTAAGTCAATTTTGATCAAGAACAATAGCTATCATATTCTCATATAAATTCTGACTCTCTAACAGCAAGATTTATGAATATCACAGGAAGGGAGTTCTACATTTACACATTTGACAATCAACTAGCATGTTTAGACTTTTACTGACTGAGTTGGTGCAGTTAAATGAATTATAATGCTTTAAAGATTACTTGCAGCGACCCGTACTTTACCTGAATATCTGCAAGTGTCACATACCCCAATTTTGCAAAAATAATATATTATTTTATTATATTCCTGAGACATTATGTTAAATTAAATGCTAAGTAGGAATTGATGACTCAGCAGAGTCACTAGAAATGGAATGTAAATCAGAATATTTTATTATTAATAAATAAATTATGGAGACAACAGCATGGGAGAGCTGTTAAAAGAGGTTACTGGTCAAACTGGTGGATGGAACTAGGTGGAAAGGCAAAAGACAAGTGGCTGCGTCCTCAAACATTTCCTAAGTTGCAGGTGGCAACTTCCCTATATTTGGGGTCATGATTCCCCAAGAAAGTGGAATCTGAGCAGGTGGCTCATTAATGACAGTTAACCCAACTAAGACCTAGGCAATCTTTTAAATAGTACTCAATGAACTGAGCTGGGGGTTGAATAGTTATTGAGGGAGAATACATTCAGGTGAATGTTATTCAGGAGTCCCATTGAGGAAGAGGGAAATAATCAGTAAGGAAGTTGTTTGAGAGGATTGCTGCAGTAACTTGGTTCCAGTTTAGCTGGTTTGGCTGAGTGAATTGTTTTGCTACACCTAGTTCCAACCAGGGAGAGCAGAGCAAGCTCGGGGGTCCTGAGAAGTGCTGTCTAGCCTCTCTCCAGGAGTTGGTAGGGAGGAACAACCTCCCATTGCTGTTCTTGCCCACAGTTTGAAACAGGTTCTGCCACCTATTCCTGTTTGTTTATTTAGTATAAATGAATGTATGTTATGTTTATCTTCATTATGTCTGAGTAGTAATTAATTCAGTAAAAGTTAGAAATCCCTGAATATCAGTAGTAGATTTATTAAGAGTTACTGTGTTTCAACATTCTTTCATAGTATTATTATCTTACGGATAAGGTAATTTCAATGCATGCTATACAAGAGTGATATTGTAAGCAATAGTTATTTGTTTTAATTTTTAACCTAGTTTATTTATAATAGTAAAAATAGATAAGTAAGGTTTAAGGGTATAGTATATTTTCTCTGAATTTACAACTCGTTAAACAACCATAGAAACAGTAAGATAAATTAGCCACTTAAATCACAGTTTTGATACCCAAATTATCGTAGTCTTTCAGGAGAGTTGTAACTATCGCTAGAAACCATTTCTCTAGTTAGTAACTATCAAATCAAACAATGGTGTAGAAAACCTAACAGAAGATCGTCACAAGCACTTATCCACAGTTAAACAAAATTGTATGGTTTTATATAGAGGTTAGATAACAGAACCAAATCTAGTTCGATATATAACTTAGTATTTATCTTTTCTTTTCCTTTAATTCACAAATAGCAACAGAGTCGAATTCATAACCACGGAGCAAGCAACCAAACCAAATCACGACTGTGGAGCTTGACTACAATTTTAGGTTACGTAAACCCTACTAATCCAGTTCTTAACAATAAGAAATTATCTTCAGATAAAACCTAGATGTTAAATCCACAGCAAAACGAAACAGACAGAATAGTTTCCCAGCTCATTGTCGAGCTTCATTATCTTTATAAAATATTTCTTTTGTTTCTCAAACTAACTACAGGAGAACCTCGTAACTACAAAATATGCATATAACTAAAATCACTATTGTACTTTCGTATTAAAACCCTATTATGCCAAACGTTACAGGTATTTAATCTTTGAACAGTATTAAGATGTCTCACTCACAGCTGTAGCTCCTTTCACTTCATTATAGATTGTAAAACGTAGAATCTATTCTGGTATGTAATAAAACAACCCGAGGAGCAAGAATACAATTTCACAAGTTATATTATCCAAACCGGGATGAAAAACCCAAATAAATTAAGAATTTAATAACAAACTTAGACACGTAACCCTACAGTAATTTATCTACAAGGGTTTATCAGTAGCAGGACAGTCTAGTTCATAATCTTATATTTTCAATAAAAATACACAAACAGAACGATAATTTAGCTTCTTGTCGAGCTTCAGTTCCGTGACATTAGATAGCATTTGACTTCAAATTTTCTTGATAGAGTTATCAACATAATAATAGATTAAGCTTTTAACAATAACCTATAACTGTAAGATTTACTTGAACCCTATCGTCATGACTTAACACACAAAGACAAAGGTTGAGAATTAAGACCATGCCTTCACTTACAGCCGCGTCACCATTTCACTCAATAAGAGTTTTAGAAACTTAAACATTCCTATTACTATACACAGTATCAAATTTAAAGGGAGACGCAGACATTATACAAGCCATCTTACAGACAACACTTATATTAAGATATATTTTCAAAACCCTGGGAGTTAACCCATAAAATATTTTGAAGAAGTGTCGTATCAAAACCTAAACACCCAAGGCCGTAACATCATTTGCAGAACAGGCTCATAAGCCTGGTTCTCCTCAAAATTTACAATACCTATCTTCTATATAAAAACCTAAGTACCGAAAGGAGGTTAAAATAGTTACAACACCGACAGAAGCCGTAGTATTGAAATACATCACAGAGTTGCTCTATCCAAACCAAACCCTAACCACTCAACAACCAGCAAGGAGGAAAAGCCATGGTGAAACCAGGCTTACCCGGTATTAGCCAAGCGCCGAGGGTTGTGTCTTTCACATCTTCACGATTTTTCCAGCACCTGCAACAACAGTGTGATATAAGCTACGGATTTTGGATTTTGTTAAACCCTTTGCTTTTAAACTGAAAAACGATGAAATGTCAATAGCTTACCAACGAACTCGAATGGGGTTCCAAACTTAGCACTTTTCCCGTCAACCACGAGCAAAGACGAATGAGCAACTAACAAGAGCAACAGATTCATTCTATGATGGAAGCCGTAACGAAAACAAGTTGAACAATACCCTTATGCCAGGGCCAGGCCAGCAAAGGAAGGCAAGGGATAAACACTGGGCATTTTCAAACACTCATATATATCAACAGTCAATGATAAAGACTTGCAAACGATAACGTTAATCAAAAGAACTATAATAGCCTGAGAGTTGTTTCAACAGTGCCACAACAAAGCTCAGACCCGGAGATGTTGCAGAGAAAGACCCGAGCCCTAAGGCGAAGGAAAATGACGAGGTAGGGTTAGGTCCATTGTTTTATATCACTAAGCACTTGGCTCTTAGTTAACCACGTAGCAACTTAAATATTTCATGCAAAGTCGGTCGAGGTTCAATAGTTTTACAACATGATTCCCAATTATTTTGTAAGACATTTAAAATCATTACAAAGGTCACCCAAAATCATAGCATGGATATTCTTCCATGCTCGTGATACGATTTTGAAACTTGCCACTATTCGTAATGAAAACAAAGCTATCAAACTTATATAGTGAATAGTAATACCTACCATGCAAACATTAGAATCATGCAATAGTGATTAGGGTTCAAGACTCCAATGAATTATCCAACATTTTTGCTAATTAAATATTATAGCATGAGAATTAGGGTTATTTGCATGGTTAACCATAAAAGTTGATATAACATAGTTTTTATGACATTCCTTAAACCATCGAAACATTTGGATAAATATCTTAAGAATCACTCATTGTATAGAGTAAACCTTGACTCATTAATTCACATATTATGAACATTGATCGAAACTCAGTCATATATTATTCTAGACATAGAAGAAGTGATTGGCATTCATTAGCATCTTGGAGATAGCTGTTAGCATGATCCTTATATTTATTAACCGTAGTATCGATGCAATCAAATCAAACCCCTAAGGATATCATGAGAAGACAAGTAACTGACAGAATATCACACAATGCTAGAAATAAGCAACTTATACGATGAACATTCCAGATCTTTTATATGGGTAGTTGTAAATAAAACAGTAACAATGGATGAGTAATGATTGTCATTTGGTGTTGGGTAACCAGTTGTAATGTACAATGCTAGCAATGAAATACTCTTTGTAATTCAGTAATATTATCAAAGCACAACTACTTCATAGAGTTATTTAATTCTTCTGTTCACAAGAAACATATCAGTCATAACCTCTAAGTAATTTATAATTCGGAAACAGTAATATCTTGCAGAGATTATAGGATTAATCCTACCTTTAAACACCTAATGATCTGTCTAGCATGTTTAGACTTTTACTGAATGACTTGGTACAGCTAAACAATTTTTATGCCTTAAAAATTAATTGCAGTGACCCGTACCTTACCTGTATGTCTGTAAGAGAAAGACATTTGGATGCATTAGCTCGAAAGCTAAGTAAGCCCAGTCTGCTATGACAACTCCCCCTTGCGGTTGAAAAACAGAAAAACAATCAGTAACTCTAAATAAAAGCCATATTTAAATTTAAGTACAAAACATATACTTCATACATAGTTATCTCCATTTAATCTAATCAAAACAGTTAAATGATCGCATTTAATAACATTATCTGCTATCTTAAAAATTTTAATTTTTTTGGAAAATTTGGGATTTGACATGTGGTATCAGAGCATGGTTCATACACTAGGCCTTGATGTGACTCAACTAGTTTCCTCAAAATAGTGACCATGAAAGAAAAATTTATATATATAATGTACTAACTTGTATTTCTATTTCATAAACACAGAGCAGAAAATTTCATTTTTCTGAATCTAACAGGCAGGTATGGAAAAGCTAGGAGAATATACTGAGGAAGGATCTCTGAACACTGCAACAAGACAGATGTCGAGAGAACCTATGAAAGAGGAGGTAATTTCTCACTCCTCAGAACTGATGCAGACCATAAAAGGTTTAAAGATGGAGATAGAAACAATCAAGAAGGATAATGAAAGGATTCTGAAAACTCAAGAGCAGCTAAATCAATTATTGATAGAAAAATTTCAGACAGAAGGAAGAAGCAAAAGAGCTGAATTTGAAGAAGCTAGTCATCAAAGAGGGTCTAAAAGGATGAAACCAGCTAAATCTGACAGCAGTTCATCATCTGAAGAAAGAAGGGAACAACACAGCTATCGCACTACTAGTGACAGCAGTGAAGCTGAGTTGCATAACAGAAAGAAAAAGTACAGACCTTATGAAGAGATTTCCGGGGAGTTCAAGAAAATAAAACCCCCAACTTTCAATGGAGAATCTGAGACAAGAGAAGAGGCAGAATCCTGGTTATCCGGCATGAGAAAATATTTCCAGATTTACAACTATTCAAATCAGCTGAAGGCTCGAATGGCCATCTACAACCTTTCTGGAAAGGCGGACATATGGTGGCAAGACCTGAAAAGGGTCAAGGGGATCAAAGAAAAAGAAGTTAATTGGAGTACTTTTAAAAGGTACTTCAAAAAGAAATTTATGTCTGAACAATACTATGAAGAGAGGGCCAAGGAATTTTATGAACTAAAGCTAGGATCTATGACTATGAAGGACTTAAACAATAAGTTCTTAAGTCTGTTAAGATATGTGCCATATTTTGTTGAAGAGAAACCTAAAATACAACGGTTCCTTAGCTGCCTGCCATATATTATAAAGGACAGAATCGAATATGATAACCCCAAAACCTTGGAAGAGGCTATGCGAAAGGCTAATTTCTGTTTTGAACAGAATAAAAAGAAAGAAGGAATAGCCAACTGGAAGGCTAAAAAGAACAGTAATCAGCTGGAGTACAGGAAAAAAGAGTTTGTACCCCAGAAAAATTTCAAGAATAACAAGAACGAAAACCATTTTAATGGTAAAAGCTTCTAGGGAAACAAAAATGGAGCTGCTAATCATTCCAACAATTTCAAGGGCAACAAGGAGGCTTCTAACAATCATGGAAATTACACCAAAAACTTTGAACGAAAGGAGCTTGTTAAGTGCTGGGAATGCAATGGCCCACACTATGCTTCAGTTTTCCCAAATCGGAAGAAACCAAATGGAAATATTCACACCATACAAGATGAAATGACTGTTGGAGACTTTGTAGGGACTATGCCCCGAATCAATGCAGCATTAGAGAACCGCCAAGCTGACTATCAAACTTCCATGGTGGAAGTAGGAGGTATGATTAACAAAATCCCTATAACTATTTTAATAGATCCAGGTGCTAGCCTTAGTTATATTTCACTACATATAGTAGAAAGATGTAATCTGACTGTTGAAAGATTTGATAACTCTTGGTCAGTACAACTAGCCACTGGGGCAAAAAGGAAGGTGAACTGTTGTGTTAAAGAATGTACTCTAGATATGAATGATTTTCAAACTACTGTTAAATTAAATATTCTGCCACTTGGCTCGTATGACATACTTATTGGTATGGACTGGTTAGAACAGCATAAGGTAGTTTTAAACTGTTTTGACAAAACGTTTAGGTGTGTAAACAATAATGAACAGCCTGTAACTGTTAGGGGTATTCCTAGAAAAACAGTAGTCAGGCAGATTTCTGCTTTACAACTTAAAAGGGCAGTCAGAAAAGGGTGCAAGGCATATGCTGTAACTATTACAGATAAGGCAGATAAGTTTGAAATCAGCAAGATAACAGTAGAGGATATCCCTGTAGTAAATGAATTTTTTGATGTTTTCCCAGAGGAAATCCCTTGATTACCTCCCAAGAGAGAACTGGATTTTACAATTGAGCTGGTGCCAGGTGCTGTACCCAGTTCAAAGGCTCCGTATCGTATGAATATTTTGGAGCTTAACGAATTAAAAACTCAGTTAAAGGAGTTAATAGATAAGAATTACATTCGACCCAGTGTGTCCCCTTGGGGAGCACTAGTAATTTTTGTTAAAAAGAAGGACGGAACTATGCGACTTTGCATAGATTACCATCAACTGAACAAGATGACAATTAAGAATAGATATCCGTTGCCTCGCATAGATGATCTGTTTGATCAACTATGTGGAGCTACAGTGTTGTCTAGGATAGACCTGAGATCGGGCTACCATCAGGTAAGAATTAAAGAAGAAGACATTTTCAAAACAACTTTCAGAACAAGGTATGGACATTACGAATTTGTCCTAATGCCATTTGGGCTTACTAACGCCCCAGCCGTCTTTATGTGCCTAATGAATAACATAATGCATAAATACTTAGATAAATTTTTTGTCGTATTCATCGATGACATTTTAATTTATTCTAAGAATGAAGAGGAGCATAAATAACACTTACGGATAGTCTTACAAGAACTACGAGAGCATCAACTCTTTGCGAAGTTCAGTAAGTGTGACTTCTTCAAAGATGAAATCCAGTACTTAGGTCATGTAGTCACCAACGAAGGGATTTCAGTTGATCCTGAAAAGATCTGGGCAATCGAGGAACGGCCGGTACCAAAAGACGTAACAGATGTTAGATCCTTCATGGAATTACCAGTTACTATCGGAGGTTCATTGAAGGCTTTTCAAAAATAGCCAACCCAATCACTTCCTTGCAAAAGAAAGGCAAGAAGTTTGATTGGAACTTGAAATGTGAGGAAAGTTTTAAGAAATTAAAGACTTTATTAACAACTGCGCCTATTCTAAGAATAACAGATCCTAATAAGGATTTCATGGTTTGCACCGATGCTTGTAATGACGGTCTAGGTGGAGTGTTGACTCAGGATGGACATGTCATTGCCTATGAGTCTAGGAAGCTGAAACTTCATGAAAAGAATTATGCCACTTATGACTTAGAATTAGCTGTTGTTATTCATGCTTTAAAGATGTGGCGACACCACTTAATAAGCAGAAAGTTTACTTTAATAACTGATAATAAGGGTGTGAAATACCTTTTAGATCAACCTAATTTAAATGCAAGACAGGTAAGATGGTTGGCCTTCTTAAGTGAATACGATTTCGAAATTCAGCACATAAAAGGAAAGGAAAATAAGGTGGTTGATGCTTTGAGTAGAAATGTAAGGATGAATTTTATATCAGCCAATAACACTTATACCTCTGATTTAAAAGAACAGTTGTCTGAAGGGATAGAATCAGATGAAATTTATCAAAAGTTGCAGGCTACAGCTAAAGAAGAACCCACAGAAAGTTTAATCAAGGGTTATAGCCTAAACAAAGATGAATTTTTAATGTTTAAATACAGACTGTATGTGACTAATGTATCCAAGGTTAAATTACTAATTCTGGATGAAGTGCATAAAACCCCTTACTCAGGGCATCCAAGCTACCAGAAAATTGTCACCATGTTGAGAAAAGATTATTTTTGGCCTAATATGAAATCTGAAACAGCTGAGTATATAGCTAGATGTTTAGATTGTCAATAGGTAAAAACAGAACATCAGCATCTAGCTAGGTTATTGCAACCTTTACCTATTCCTAGTTGGAAGTGGGAAATAATCAGCTTAGATTTCATTACAGGATTACCCAAAAATCAGCATCAGAATGATTATATTATGGTGCTAGTAGATAAATAAAGTAAATCAGCACACTTTATTCCTGTTAAAACCCCTTACAAGGCTGCAAACATAGCTGATATATTTCTGAAATAGATTTTTCAGTTACATGGCATCCCAAAAGTTATTATTTCAGACAGGGATCCTAAATTCACAGGAAATTTCTGGAAATCTTTGTTTAAAGGATTAAGCACAACTTTGAATTTAAACACTTCTTTCCATCCTCAGACGGACGGACAAACTAAAAGAGTTAATCAGGTGTTAGAAGATCTGCTAAGAATGTATGTTAAGGATCAACCAGGTAAGTGGGAGGATTATTTACATTTAGCAGAATTTGCATACAATAACAACTATCAATCGTCAGCTAAGTTTAGTCCTTTCGAAATTCTGTATGGACGTAAATCTAAGACTCCTATCTCTTGGAGTAATCCAGTAGATAGACTAGTGTTAGGACCTGATTTATTAAAAGAGATGGAACAGATTGTGAAACAAGTGCAGGTAAATTTGAAGATTGCCCAGGATCGACAAAAGTGTCAAGAAGATTTGAAAAGAACTCCTAAAGAGTTCCAGGTAGGTGAACATGTGTTCATCAAGGTAAGACCAAAGAAGAGCTCCCTAAGACTGGGGAGTTGTGCAAATTAGCGCCACGTTACTGTGGTCCGTTTGAAATTTTATCTAGAATCGGTCAAGTTGCTTATCAGCTAGCATTACCACCTAATTTAAAAGTACACAATGTTTTTCATATTTCTGTTCTAAAAAAGTATGTTCATGATGCTACTCATGTTATTGATTGGAACATTGTACAGGTAGAACCAGAAGGGGAAGTTCTGGTGGAACAGGATTGTATCCTCAGGAGGAGGGAAATTACTCTGCGGAACTGCACAATTAGACAGCTGAAGGTGTAATGGAAGCACCTTAGTGCTGAAGAAGCTACCTGGGAACTGGAAAGTAAGATGCGGGAAGCATACCCAAATCTATTCCAGCAGCTGGCTGAGGATGAGGAATAAGTAACATCGAGGATGATGTTACATTTTAAGGGGGTGCGTATGTCACATACCCCAATTTTGCAAAAATAATGTAATTATTTTATTATATTCCTGAGACATTATGTTAAATTTAATGCTAAGTAGGAATTGATGACTCAGCAGAGTCACTAGAAATGGAATGTAAATCAGAATATTTTATTATTAATAAATAAATTATGGAGACAACAGCATGGGAGAGCTGTTAAAAGAGGTTACTGTTCAAACTGGTGGATGGAACTAGGTGGAAAGGAAAAAGACAAGTGGCAGCATCCTCAAACATTTCCTAAGTTGCAGGTGGCAACTTCCCTATATTTGGGGTCATGATTCCCCAAGAAAGTGGAATCTGAGCAGGTGGCTCATTAATGACAGTTAATCCAACTAAGACCTAGGCAATCTTTTAAATAGTACTCAATGAATTGAGATGGGGGTTGAATAGTTCTCGAGGAAGAATACATTTAGGTGAATGTTATTCATGAGTCCCATTGAAGAAGAGGGAAATAATCGGTAAGGAATTTGTTTGAGAGGATTGCTGCAGAACTTGGTTCTAGTTTAGCTGTTTTGGCTGAGTGAATTGTTTTGCTACACCTAGTTCCAACCAGGGAGACCAGAGCAAGCTCGGGGGTCCTGAGAAGTGCTGTCTGGGCACTCTCCAGGAGTTGGTAGGGAAGAACAGCCTCCCATTGTTGTTGTTGCCCACAGTTTGAAACAGGTTCTGCCACCTATTCCTGTTTGTTTATTTAGTATAAATGAATGTATGTTATGTTTATCTTCATTATGTCTGAGTAGTAATTAATTCAGTAAAAGTTAGCAATCCCTGAATATCAGTAGTAGATTTATTAAGAGTTACTGTGTTTCAGCATTCTTTCATAGTATTATTATCTTACAGATAAGGTAATTTCAATGCATGCTATACAAGAGTGATATTGTAAGCAATAGTTATTTGTTTTAATTTTTAACCTAGTTTATTTATAATAGTAAAAATAGATAAGTAAGGTTTAAGGGTATAGTATATTTTCTCTGAATTTACAACTCGTTAAACAACCATAGAAACAGTAAGAGACATAGCCACTTAAATCACAGTTTTGATACCCAAATTATCGTAGTCTTTCAGGAGAGTTGTAACTATTGCTAGAAACCATTTCTCTAGTTATTAACTATCAAATCAAACAATGGTGTAGAAAACCTAACAGAAGATCGTCACAAGCACTTATCCACAGTTAAACAAAATTGTATGGTTTTATATAGAGGTTAGATAACAGAACCAAATCTAGTTCGATATATAACTTAGTATTTATCTTTTCTTTTCCTTTAATTCACAAATAGTAGCAAAGTCGAATTCGTAACCACAGAGCAAGCAACTAAACCAAATCACGACTGTGGAGCTCGACTACCATTTTAGGTTACGTAAACCCTACTAATCCAGCTCTTAACAATAAGAAATTATCATCAGATAAAACCTAGATGTTAAATCCACAGCAAAACGAAACAGACATAATAGTTTCCGAGCTCATTGTCGAGCTTCATTATCTTTATCAAATCTTTCTTTTCTTTCTCCAACTAACTACAGGAGAACCTCGTAACTACAGAATCTGCATATAACTAAAATCACTATTGTACTTTCGTATTAAAACCCTATTATGCCAGACGTTACAGGTATTTAAACTTTGAACAGTATTAAGATGTCTCACTCACAGCCGTAGCTCCTTTCACTTCATTATAGATTGTAAAACGTAGAATCTATTCTTGTATGTAATAAAACAACCCGAGGAGCAAGAATACAATTTCACAAGTTATATTATCCAAACCGGGATGAAAAACCCAAATAAATAAAGAATTTAATAACAAACATAGACACGTAACCCTACAGTAATTTATCTACAAGGGTTTATCAGTAGTAGGACAATCTAGTTCATAATCTTTTATTTTCAATAAAAATACACAAACAGAACGATAATTTAGCTTCTTGTCGAGCTTCAGTTCCGTGGCATTAGATAGCATTTGACTTCAAATTTTCTTGACAGAGTTATCAACATAATAATAGATTAAGCTTTTAACAATAACCTATAACTGTAAGATTTACTTTGAACCCTATCATCACGACTTAACACACAAAGACAAACATTGAGAATTAAGACCATGCCTTCACTTACAGCCGCGTCACCATTTCACTCAATAAGAGTTTTAGAAACTTAAACATTCCTATTACTATACACAGTATCGAATTTAAAGGGAGACGCAAACATTATACAAGCCATCTTACAGACACCACTTATATTAAGATATATTTTCAAAACCCTGCGAGTTAACCCATAAAATATTTTGAAGAAGTGTCGTGTCAAAACATAAACACCCGAGTCCATAACATCATTTGCAGAACAGGCTCATAAGCCTGGCTCTCCTCAAAATTTACAATACCTATCTTCTATATAAAAACCTAATTACCGAAAGGAGGTTAAAATAGTTACAACACCGACAGAAGCCGTAGTATTCAAATACATCACAGAGTTTCTCTATCCAAACCAAACCCTAACCACTCAACAACCAGCAAGGAGGAAAAGCCATGGTGAAACCAGGCTTACCCGGTATTAGCCAAGCGCCGAGGGTTGTGTCTTCCACATCTTCACGATTTTGCCAGCACCTGCAACAACAGTGTGATATCAGCTACGGACTTTTGATTTTGTTAAACCCTTTTCTTTTAAACTGAAAAACGATGAAATGTCAATAGCTTACCAGTGAACTCGAATGGGGTTCCAAACTTAGCACTTATCCCGTCAACCACGAGCAGAGATGAATGAGCAACTGACAGGAGCAACAAATTCATTCTATGATGGAAGCCGTAATGAAAACAAGTTGAACAATACCCTTATGCCAGGGCCAGGCCAGCAAAGGAAGGCAAGGGATAAACCCTGGGCATTTTCAAACACTCATAGATATCAACAGTCAATGATAAAGACTTCCAAACGATAACGTTAAGCAAAAGAACTGTAATAGCCTGAGAGTTGTTTCAACAGCGCCACAACAAAGCTCAGACACGGAGATTTTGCAGAGAAAGACCTGAGCCCGAAGGCAAAGGAAAATGACGAGGTAGGGTTAGGTCCATTGTTTTATATCACTAAGCACTTGGCTCTCATTTAACCACGTAGCAACTTAAATATTTCATGCAAAGTGGGTCGAGGTTCAATAGTTTTAAAACATGATTCCCAATTATTTTGTGGGACATTTAAAATCATTACAAAGGTCACCCAAAATCATAGCATGGATATTCTTCCATGGTCGTGATACTATTTTGAAACTTGCCACTATTCGTAACGAAAAGAAAGCTATCAAACTTATATAGTGAATAGTAATACCTGCCATGCAAACATTAGAATCATGCAATAGTCATTAGGGTTCAAGACTCAAATGAATTATCCAACATTTTTGCTAATTAAATATTACAGCATGAGAATTAGGGTTATTTGCATGGTTAACCATAAAAGTTGATATAACATAGTTTTTATGACATTCCTTAAACCATCGAAACATTTGGATAAATATCTTAAGAATCACTCATTGTATAGAGTAAACCTTGACTCATTAATTCACGTATTATGAACATTGATCGAAACTCAGTCATATATTATTCTAGACATAGAAGAAGTGATTGGCATTCATTAGCGTCTTGGAGATAGCTGTTAGCATGATCCTTATATTTATTAACCGTAGTATCGATGCAATCAAATCAAACCCCTAAGGATATCATGAGAAGACAAGTAACTGACAGAATATAACACAATGCTAGAAATAAGCAACTTATACGATGAACATTCCAGATCTTTTAGATGGTAGTTGTAAATAAAACAGTAACAACGGATGAGTAATGATTGTCATTTGGTGTTGGGTAACCAGTTGTAATGTACAATGCTAGCAATGAAATACTCTTTGTAATTCAGTAATATTATCAGAGCACAACTACTTCATAGAGTTATTTAATTCTTCTGTTCACAAGAAACATATCAGTCATAACCTCTAAGTAATTTCTAATTCGGAAACAGTAAGATCTTGTAGAGATTATAGGATGAATGCTACCTTTAAACACCTGATGATTTGTCTAGCATGTTTAGACTTTTACTGAATGACTTGGTACAGCTAAACGATTTTTATGCTTTAAAAATTAACTGCAGCGACCCGTACCTTACCTGTATATCTGTAAGAGAAAGACATTTGGATGCATTAGCTTAAAAGCTAAGTAAGCCCGGTCTGCTATGACGACTCCCCCTTGCGGTTGAAAAACAGAAAAACAATCAGTAACTCTAAATAAAAACCATATTTAAATTTAAGTACAAAACAGATACTTCATACACAGTTATGTCCATTTAATCTAATCAAAACAATTAAATGATCGCATTTAATAACATTATCTGCTATCTTAAAAATTTTAAATTTTTCGGAAAATTTGGGATTTGACATGTTTCTCATCCCGCAAGCAGATCAAGGAATGCATTTAATAACATTAATTGCTATGCTTAAAAATTTTAAATTTTTCAAAATTTTTGGGTTTTGACATGGAGAGTATCTCAAGTGTATTTTGGTTGTACTTTGGTTGAACCATTGCTCTCTCTATCTCTGAGGAAGTTGTGGGGTTTTTCACCTTAGGGTTTTCCCCATGGAAACTTTGTGTCTCTTGTTTCAAATCCTTTTGATTCTTATGATGCTTGTCATGCTTATTGTGATTGTTATGCATTGATATACTGTATATGTTATTCTCTCAGTAAAGATCCTAGAGTATTGTGAATTAATGCTCAAAATTTAACAATTTAGCTAGAAGAGGCTCGCGTCTTCTGCTAATTGGTGAAGATCAGCATGCTACAATCAATGAAGTTCTCTCTTAAATGAGTCATCAACATTGTTATGCATCGATTAATATGCATCATATATTTGAGTCTACCATCCATAGACTGTTGTTTTCCATTAGTCTGCCATGTACAGACTATTTTGAGTTTGCCATCTGCAAACTATAGTTCTTCATCTGCAATTTTGGAGTTTGCCACCTACAAACTATTGCTTCCTTTTGAAATTTGGAGTCTGCCATCTACAGACTATTGTTGTTTCCCATTTTGATATTTTAGAGTCTGCCATCTATAGACTTTTGTCCATATTCATAGTTTTGTTTCAGAATCTTCCATCTACATAATTTTGTTGTCAAAACTTAAAGAATGACAACCATTATCAATATTCCCCCTTTTTGTCAGCTAAAAGGTGAGAAGCTATGGGTTTTCATGTGGTTTACCCTTAACCATTTCATCATTGTACCATATCTACTCCCCCTTTAAAAGAAATAGTATTTTGTAAATGTAACCCCTCCTTTCGACGCAAGAGAGTACCATTTAGATTTCAACTCAAAGTGAGAATGTGGAAACATCCACATGTTATCTCATCCCATGAGGGCCATGCTCAAAAGCTACACCATAAGGGAACCACTGGAGTTATATTCTATCAGGTACAAAATAGACTATGTGCTACAAGATGAGTCTTTACTCGAGATTGCACTATTCGGTAAGACTGATGTAATTTCTTGGTTGTTGATGTCCATTTCCAAGGATTGATCCACCCATAGTGAATCTTTAATCTTGTAGACTTGTTTCTCTTGGAACATTTTTCTGATGAATGGTTCTTCTTGCCACAATGTTGACAAGGATGGAGATCAAAACAATTTGTCTCCAAATGACCAACTCGATGACAATGTTGGCATTCAGGAATTTCTTCCATGTGATTTTCATCAGCTTGTTTATTATCTTCTTCATGGACTTTTTGATTGGATTCTTCATTTATGAATCCTGAACTCACAAACTGAATTGGTTTGGAATAGTCTGGGATATGAAAAGTCACATCTTTTTCATATCCAAGTCCTTTTCTTTGCTTGTTGTTTCTGATTTCTTCCCAAGGTCTGATGATGGGCTTGGAAAGATCATTTTGAAGTTGTTGCTTTGACATTATTGGAAGTTGATTCTCTGCATGTTGCTGCACCTTTGAAATGTTTTCTTCATTGAACTGAAAAGAAAAGGCTTGAAAGATAGCTTCATCTTCATTGGAAGCTTCATCTTTATTAGAAACTACTTTTGCGTTTTGCCCACTGAATTTCTGTTGCACTCTTTGTTGATATGAAACATCATCATCATCATTATCATCATAGAGAGGATTGTTCTGAACAAGAACTAGTTCAGAATGTTGTCGATGCTGGAGCTGATTGAAATCATCATCTTCAAAATCGTTTATTAAGGATTCCTTTTCATCACTAGATAAAGAATCATCAGTAACACTCTCTGTTTCACAAACTTGTAATAGGTTATATGTATCACAAGTAACATCATTCATTTGCTTTTCAAGAATTTGTAGTTGAAGAATTTTAATCACTTGCTCCTTCATTTCAAGTTGGTCTTGAAGTTCAACAACTTGATTTTCCAATTTTTCTAAGGATTCTTGAAGTTCTTTGATGTTCTGATTATCATTTTGAATTTGCTTTACTCCTTTACCCATTGTCACGCTCCCTTGAACTCGCTCGCTTGCACTTGCTTGCTTTCACGCTCATTTGATTATATGTCAATTTTAGGGTGTCGTGCAAACGATCATGCACCCCAAAATGTGTTTTTACAATGATTGATGGACACAAAGAATGAAGGGTGTCGGGTTCAACCGAAAATGCACCCAAAATTCAACTTTGCTTGATAAGTAAACTTACAAAAGGACTATTGCAAGTATACTGTTCAACTAATGTTTGATTTCAAAGTTGATTTGATCTTCAAATTTGAAAACTAGTTGCTTCTTAGATTGATGTGTCCATTTGATTGTCTACCATAACTCCCTCTGTGGATGAGTGTTGATGTTGTGGCAACTTGAATTATATGGAGTGCTTGTTTGTCAAATTAAATGTGTCAAAGACTAGACACATATTATTATCTTCAAGCATCTGTAAGCATCATGTGACAAACATACCACAATGACCATCACACACAAACTCGAAGTGTACCTAAGATCCCCTTATTCAAATTTAGGGTGGATCTAGGTTAAATGAGTGCCCCTTCTCTTAGAAGCAAAGTTACAAAGAAAAATAGAGTTTACAGAAAGACTCCAGTCATTTCTGATATTATAGTCGACTTGCCGATTCCTTTTGAAGCTCTTTGGCATGCTTCCCTTCAGGTGTAAGCAGGAATCCAATCGAGCAGCAACTACCTGCCTTCCAATTTCGTGGACAAACTATAGGCGTCAAATCAAATTCTGCAATATGATAATGAAATCTGGTAACAGCTCAAACAACTTCTAACATTCTTTGTGAGTTGATATCTCCTTGATTTTTCACAAATGGACACAATTGGATTTTTTTTTTAAAGGATAACAATCCAACAGCACGTGAAAGATATTGCAACACATTGGAAAGACATAAAGTTGTAGCTACATGCAAATTACAACCTAGAAGCCATGAATCTTTATGGTGTCCTTTTTTACATCTTCAGCCTGTACAAGGCGTAAATTCGTGATCCTCTCCAAGAGGTCATTTCATTTCTGAGCAGAGAACAGAGACTGAATCTGATCTTTCCTCGAAAGATGATTAGAAGCATTCAAAAGAAAATTTTCATAGCCCAATTGCTGTTCTAATAAATGGAATCGAGGTATCCAAAAAAAAACACATCCTCAAGAACAGTCAAAGAAAGTTGGGCATATCCAGAGATTTCACGTGACTTCTATGCCCGACATACAAAAGTCCTGGACTTGTACATCACCCGAGGTAAGCACCAGATAGAAACCGGACTTGGGATGAATGGGCAATGGACAATGGCGGCGTGTGACAGCCGCATTAATAACCGACTGAATTGAGAGACGAGTGAGTGATTTCCCGTGAGAATAGCGGTCGTTTATCTCGGATCCCACCACCACGTTCTTCTGGTCATTGTATAGCTGTAGAGTCTTCCACCATTCACTCATAGAGGGCCTCTTGATGCTCCCGCTGGTGTAGATCGCAAAAAGATGCAACAGATCGTTGAAGATCGCTGGAGATTGCTGATCTGCGGGATTTAATGAATTTGTAGGCTAGGAGATCGCTTGTTCAGATCACCGATGTGGCTCAAATCGCAGATGAAAATCCCTAGCTGATGTAAAACGCAAGAGGAGAAAATCGTAGATGTAGATCCAGGCAAGAATGCACATGAACAGAACTTGATGGAAAACGCAGATGAGCATGTCACTTACATAGATCACTTAGTATACTGCCGAGAGGGTCGTTGAATGAATGATAGAAAGGACATTGATCGCTGCTAATACATCAATTCTCTACAATATAGTGGCACGGCATTTATAGATCTAACTATGCAGTAGAACTTTCTACAGATCTTAGATCTCTTATTTTTTTTATTTTTTTTGGATTTCACATGCAATATGCAAACAGATATTCTCCACAATAATTGCAATTTAAATTGATAAGAAAATGAAAGATCTGTAACCTTGTATTTTCCATTGCGCCTTCAATTCAATGTAGATCTGCGATTTTGTTTGATGTACTCTCAACCACTGTGCATTTGAGTGTGCCAATTTTCCTCATAGGACTGCTAAAATTGTTGGGAAGATTATTGTGTTGAGGACGAGATGATCAGATCAGAATTGAATATCAGGTCGCGACAAATCCAAGCCTGTCTTCATCTATGCATCGCTCGGCTCTCCAAGCGCATGTAGATCACAGGCTGGATTTGCACCTATTTTGCCTGAACTTCTGTGGCCATATATTTCTTTGCCTGGCATGATGTTAAACTAGGGAGCTATGAGCAACTATCATAGCAAATCAATAAATCATCATCCATGGAATACCAAAGGTCCTCTGATACCAAATGTAAAACAAAATGAAATACAATACACATAGAATGATAAAACTCTCATTATATTATTCACAAAAAGAGTACCATTATATAATACTTTGAAGATTGCCACCTCAGTGATAGATTTGCTCTAGATTCTAACATCTTGCATGGTGACTAGGCTAGGCAATCTTATCCAAAATCCCATAGTCATCATTTAGGCTAAATGACTAATATCCTAAATAAGAAATACAAATAAAGGTGACAATATCAATTTGTGATTGTTATGTTAAGCCATAAGGATAACAAATTAGACATACCTTCAACCATAACTTTGTAATGCTTGAAGTCCCTTTTCCCCGATATGTCCAAAAATATTTGATACCATAACATTGACTTTCCTCCTGATGCAGTTAGGATTTTTTCCTCTTTATCTCCTCCCTCAGGAAAAACATAACGGTTACATTCATCGATGATGGTGCTTCCCAATAGTTTGTATAAATTTCCACTCTAAAATCCCCTCATCACTACCATTGATCCTCAAACCATTTTGCATTTTCCATTTCCACACAAAGTCTGTACTCCTGCACCATCCATCTTTTTGAAAGATACCAAGTTTCTCACTAAATCAATGCTAAAAATATCCCACTAACCCAGGTTTATCTCAGATGCATGATCTATCAACCACATTGAACCCTTAGCAACAAAGGTGTCCCCCTGAAGCAAATAATCGAGCTCTGATACCACATGTAAGTTTTAAACCTATGCAGAGAAGCAAAGCATACATATTCTTTTAAGCAAAATAGTGATTACACCACAACATTCACACATAATACATAGAGATTTACCTTGGAAACACTTAAGTGAGAAAACCAACAAAACTTAGAGCCATACCTCTTATTTTATCATCATGATTATTAACCACTCATGATACAAAAATAGGTATTCTGTAACATCCAAAACCCTAATCCATTAACATGTATTATAAATAGACCCCAATCCCTTAACCCGAATTAAATTACATATTTTTACAATAAACCCAAAAATAGCCAGGGTCACGCACGCCGTCGTCAGACACAACCATTCCACACACAAATATTATAGCACATACACAACATACATGATGTTCCCTTTCCTCTAAAAGTTTAATCTATAATATTGGATTAATGTCTTGAATTAGTCTTACCCATAGCTCTTTTCTTATACACATATGCATGTATAAATGTTAGATATAACTCTTTGTTCACAACTAATGAATGCTTATGTTGAGTGATTGTATCTCATGATTAATTTTGGTTGAATACACACTTGCATTATGCAATGGCGCATATATTCAAGGGTTTTATACTGTTTGGAAGTGGACAATAGGGTTGGGGCATGTTTTCCTTTGTTGAATTAAACTTGGTTTTAATTCCATACCTAGGAATTGATGTGGTGGGTGAATGAGATGATGTTGACTTATGATACTGAAGAGAAAGAAGCATACCATGGACTATTGGTTCATGTAAATTAACATATGTGTTATATAGATATCTATGATGACTTGAAAATTGCTTGCAAACCCAACATTGCTATATGCAATGGTGCTTTGAAGTAGTGTGGAATATACAAAGTTCTTATTAGTTTGTATTAATACAATCATTAGGTTGTTCAAAAATACCAACAAGTATAGTGGGTGTTATATTTAAACTACTTCATGGTTGCATTCATGCCATTCATAAATAAAAATCAATATCAAATATCTTAACTTGGCCGACATCTTAAACTATTTTAAATATAGGAACATCAAGCTATAGATCGTCATGCTTGTATACCATACCTCTAAAAGTGAACTCAATCTGAACCATATCTCTAAAGATATCATATCTTCTCCTTGAATATAATTGCAGAGATATATGTACTAAGAAAGAAATAATTTAATGCCAAGTCTAGAATAAAACATGATGGAAAGATACATGACCTTTAGTATTTGTTTCTTTTTAAATTTAATTGAAACTACAAAGAAGGCTACGATTAAATTGTTATCACTCACCCAAATAGATCACAAATCTACCATCCATAACAACCACTACAAAAAGTCCCAAGTATAATGAGGTAACTATTATATGGGACCAATTTCAAGAGCTATGTTTTGATTATACAATTACATGACTTTATATTTGAGAGTGTCTTTATTTTAATTTACATTAATTTTATTCTTATATGAAATATGGTCTATGAGATTGAAATGTATTAGAAGCTAAGTGAGTGAAGTAGAATAGGTATGTTACAAAAACCATGCACTTCACCTGCATACCTAACCCACTAACCCCTATGACACTAACCTTAACCCCTAACTAACTACTGAATAGCTTTCTCCTAATATACTAAACCCTATCCAACTAAGTAATAACCCATGGGTGATTCCACGAAGGTGGTTCACCATTTTTGGTGGATGGAAGCTAAAAAAAAAAATTTCGAACCCTCGATCGAGGTATTTTCAAGCCCTTGATCGAGGTTTTAAAAGCTCGATCGAGGGTTTTAAAAGCTCGATCGAGAGTTTTAAAAGCTCGATCGAGGGTTTTAAAATACCTCGATCGAGGTTTTTAAATCCCTCGATCGAGATTTTGAAAAGCTCGCAAAAGCTCGATCTAGCTTTTAAAAAACATAAAAAGACTCATTTTAGGCCCTCGATCAAGGTCTTGTTGAACCCTCGATCGAGGTGTTGTTAAACCCTCGTTTGAGGTATTTAGCTCAATCGAGGGCTTAAAAAACAGGTCAAGAGCCCTTTTCACTGCAGAATGAAAGTTTTGCCTGCCTTCCACAGAGTTAATCCATGTCATTAAATGATCATTAATGAGCAGACTTGATACCATTAGATTTATCAATGAATCCTCTATCCAGATATATAAAATTTACGAATTTTTATCTTCATATGTCTTTTGTTTTTAAATTTCTACTAAAACTTGCCCTAAAAAACCATGTCGACAACTTCGATTGAGCTGGAAGATAAATCCACAAAATTCAAAATACACATCCAAAAAATTTGAAAAAATATACATGCCCTAGATAAACGCGTCCTCTTCAAAAGGGTATTTTTATTTTTTCAAATTATGTAAAAAATTAAAAGATTTGGTGCACGAACACACATGTGTGAAAAATGCGACTGAAATATTCATTGGTCATTTTCGAAAAATAATAATAAATATATTTTTTCAAGAAAAATTAAAAGAAAAATATGTAAGCCCTAGTGCATTCTGTCTAGATCATGTTCACATATTTCATTTTTTTTAATTATTACTTTAACATTAAATTATCGTGCACGAACACAAACTACTTGTTAATTGCTCTTCAAATTTTTAAGTACACACATTTCATTAAATGAAAATTCGACACGATAAATGACATTGGAATATTTCGAAAAAAATATCATTGGAAAGCCAACATAATTCTCTACATTTTGTTTTTCAACCGCATGTCAAAATTCATTTGGAAAATATGAGTTTCAACGGCTTCAATTTAATACATGGATAAAATTTCCGTTTTTCACCGTTAGATTTGGCCAAAAAGAGTTACCCATCTTCATGGAATCGCCCCCATAAATCCTAAAAACTAATTATCATATTACCCCGAATTTGTAACCTTTAATACACTAGTAAAATTTGACCCCTAACACCTAATTGACCTTTGACCCCTAACTCCTAATTAACCTCTAATACCCTAGACCATAACCCATTAAACACACCTATTTGTATCCATTAATTGGTCACTAACTCACTAACCCTTAATCTCATAATCCTCATCCCTTAACCAATGACCCACTAACCCATTACCTTTAATCATAAACCATTGAACAACTACCCCCTAACATATCCTAAGCCTTAGTGAGTGACCTACTAACCCTCTAACCCCTATCCTTGACCTTTATTTGTAAACCACTAACCAACTAGCCCCTAACCTATCATATCCCTCAGTGAGTGACCTACTAACCCTATAAAACCTATCTTTCCAACCCATCACTAATTGATTAATGTTGATGTCCAATATTGTCACCATTTTTTATCATTTAATTCACTCGAAGTGGCATTATTTATATCGTTTTTGCTATAGTAAGTTGTTTTCTTAGCCATTCAGTCCATCAAACAGTCCAAGTATGCACAAATTCATTTACTAAGCAAATCTTGTTATATTTTGTATACTATGGTTTATTTATGATTTAAATGATGTTTTTGGGGATAATTAACACTTATGGTTTTGATTGATAGGTTATGATTTGCAAGTTATCCATCATTCAGCCCATGCGCTACGTGCTCAGCCTAAAACACTTTCAGCTCATCATTTAGCCCTCCATTGAGCTTGCAAAATCCGTGGTTGATGCATCTCGGGCCATTGAATAAAGAGGAGGACACATGGGTTCTGTTTGCCATGTGGCACTGATGGTTAATGAACTATTGTTCTAGAAGATTCAACCTTGGGCTCGTCAAGCCTGACAACGCAATCTACATCCACATCAATGCTCCAATCCCCGATTCATCTGCGCATTCAACCCGGAATCACGCACGTCTGCTCAGCTCTCACTCACGCCATCGTTCTGGAAGAAGTTGGCCAACATAAATCCCACGTCCACGCTCAGCATGCTCACATTACTCCTGTGCCCACGTCGACACTCTAGCATATGCTTCTGCTCACGATTTGAGGGAACGAATGCTCAGTTGTTAGAATTGGAAAGGATTGACGCCCACGTCCACGCTCAGCATGCTCACGTTACTTCTGTGCCCACGTCGACACTCTAGCATATGCTTCTGCTCACGATTTCAGGGAACGAATGCTCAGTTGTTCGAATTGGAAAGGATTGACACCGAGGAGATGGGTAGATGCCCCCTGCACTGTTATGTATCATTTAATCAGCAGTTACAGACATTAAACACCTCTATTATTAGAAAGGTTGACTCTGTCGACCCTCTCACCCATTGTAACTTATAAATAGTCACCTCCGTGATTGAGAAGAGTTAGTCTTTGGAGTTCTTTTGAGTCTTTGAGTTTTTATCTTTAGTTCTCTAAAATTACGATGGCTTCCAGTCTCAGTCTAAGCATTTGCAGTCATAGATAGTTTGAAGACGGACTCTGTAATTTTCCTCAAGTTAATGGAAGTAGCAGCATCTTAATGTTTTACTAGTAGTCGTTTAAGTTGAGCTAGTTCACCTTCTGATTGCTGCGAAGGGCCCCTCATCAACTGGAGGTTTTATTTACATTTTCTGCATTTCTTTTCTTGCAATTAACTAGTTTATTTCCTGTAGATGTAATTAATTCATTTTCCTATGTGATTATCTTCATCTTTCTGTAATTGATATTCTGTTGTCAATACAACCTTCCTTCTTCTGAGTAGAATGGTCAACCAATAGTTCAGTAGTTTGATAATTTGTAGTTTGTTTTTCAGTTCCTCCTTCATCATAGATATATATTTCTTCTAACTTCTTCCATAGTTAGCATTCCTTTCCTTCTTCTCTTCTCTATTGGTTTTTCTTCATGTTTTCTGTAGGTTAACTATTCTTTCTTCTATGCCATCGTTTTCCCTTCTTCTATTCCCAACCTTCTTCCTACTTCTCATAGAATCATTCTTTTCTTTAGGTAATTATTTGCATAGACAACTTCTTAGCCTCCAATCATCTCTCTTTTGCTTTCTGTGCACTATAGGATCATTTGCATAAATCCAAGTGGTGATTAAATCATTCAAAAAATCTTCTTTTCCTCACTTTAAACCGTTTTCCTGCATTCGGATCGTCATTCGAACCGCCTTTCAGACCGGCATTTGGATCGTCATTCAAACCGCCTTTCAGACCGGCGTTCGGATCGTCATTCGGAATTTTGTGTTTTCTACATTATTTTAGGCCTTTTTCCGAATCTAATTTCTTCTTCCTCTTAATCATCATTCTCCTTATTCCTCCTTAATAGTTTGAGATGTAATTTAATATTGTTTTGTGTTATTTAGAGTTTTCAATTCAATTGTCATCATTATTTCCTCCCTTCCTACTTCTTCTTTATCCTCTTATCATCTTTCTTCCAAACTTTAGTTCTTTAATATGTTCTTTTACTTGGTTACTGTTCAGAATGTGTGAACGTTGTTCCTAAGTAGTTTATTTTCAAGTTGTAGTTGATAATTCCATTTCATTGAGTTGTTTTAGTTTGTTAATCTTAAGACTAGTTTCTATTTAATGAAGATGTTCATGTTGTAAGATCTGGATTAATAATAAGATATATTTATCAAGTTTTCTACTTGCTTCCAAATCTAATATGGTTTAGTTTAGCATCTTTGTTAAGTCTTATGATTGCTTCTCCTTACATTAGTTTCATGTTGTTCACATATGGATAGACAGTAGTTCATAATGTTTAGAATTAGTAATAGTTTGTTGATTTTTAGTTTACATTTGTTCATAGAAGTTAAGTTAGATTTACTTCTGTTTAGCTTCCTCATTACATTTGAAAGTCATTACGATACATTTACTCTAGTTCCTATTACATTTGATTTACGTAATCAAGAAGAGTGGAATTAGATGGTTTAGTCTAAATTTATGTACATTTACAAGTTCTCCCTATCAAATATCTAATATCCGTAGCTCTGATTTTGTCCATAGTTGTGATCTGGAAGTTGGATTTGGTAGTTTCTTACTTTCCTAGAGTAGTTTGTGTTCCTGTATTTGTTTCCATCTTTCTTATTAATTAACCATAGAGGTAGAGTAGTATGATCTAGTACTATTCTGATCTGTGATTTTAATGTATTGTTAAATATTTAACTTGATTTTTCATTTTGAAAGATCTTTCGATCTTTTTCCTTATTAAACATTTTTAGGTCTAACAAACCTGAAACTGTAGAACCTTTTCTACCTTGGCATATATTTTGATTTCAACTCTAAGTTTACTTATCCTGGTTGATAATTAATCTTAGGTGTTGTTTTTAATTTGAGATAGCTCACATACCCAACAATTAATAACCTCTAACAATTGCACCTAAGCCACACACCTAACACTAAACGTAACCTCTAAAGAAACATTAAGTCATTATTCTATAACCTTATGTTTCTAACCACTTATCCCTAACCCATTAACATATAACCTCCTAATCACATATTACCCCTATCTTAAATGACACATAACTATCCTCTAATTCCATAACCCCTAACCTAATAATAATGTATAAACTTATCCTTTAAGAGATTACTAACCCCTTACCCCTTACCCCCACCCACTAACACATAATCCAACTTGACCCTTATCCAATCACCCACTAACACATAACCCAACCCAACTTGACCCTTATCCAATCACCCACTAACTCTTTTCCCACTAATCCTTAAGTAACTAAACACTAACCTCGAAACTCATAATTCTTCGTAAATAACCCACTAACTCATAACTCCCTAACCCTTTAAATCCCAATCCTACAATATGTACATCTAATCCCTAACCCATAACAAACCCCTAACCATGCCCTAACAACCAAACATTTCATCCAGTAACATTTCATCCTAACCTCTAACCAACCGAACTGCAATGTGTTAACATGTTAACTCTCACGATATTGATAATATACACACCATTCAAAGTATTAATACAAATCGAAGGAATTGTTGATGGCAGGCATGGGTGGTTTAAGTTGGTTGGGTACATGATTTAAAAGTATTAAAGTCTTAAAAAAATTAGTTTTTAATGTCTAGAACAAACACTATCACTAGAAACCCTTTAACACGATACAATTTGAATTTTATATCTCTTTAAACATAATAATATTTTGAATAATATATCTTAAAATAATTTATAAATTCGATTTATTTCAAAATCTCAAAACTTATTTCCAAAATATATAAAACTATATCTCTTAAACATTAATAATATTTTTATCAATATACCGTAGAATAATTTATAAATTATCTTTTAAAATTCAAAACTTATTTTCATAACAAAATCTCTTGTACTTCACTAAAAACAAAAGATGACACGTTAAATAAAAATTTCACTACCTTTATTCCGAACAGATTTATATATTTTTAATCAGATTTTAAAAAATAATTCCATGTTATGACCTTTGGGTTGTATTCTTCTCGATGCCGGGAGATATATTTTACTAGGAAGACGAATGCCCCCTTTTGTGATGAATCAATTAGTAAAGAACACAGGTTGCATGCTCTTTTATTCGACAAGTCTCTTTATAATTAATTATTAAGGCTTAAAGTTGAGTAGATTAATCACAATAATGGACTAATAATTATAAAAGTGGTAAGCATATTATGAATATTATAACCTTAAATTCCATTATATGAATATTATAACCTTAAAATTCGATATTAAGAAAACATTTCATAATTATTATGATAAGATCCTACCTTTAAGATTTACCAAACTTAATTAAAAAACATACAAGCATAACGAAATACTTTTGAGGTAACACAACTTTTAAGGAGAATACTCGAGGAATTAAGTATTATTATTTAATGATTCATATAAAGATTATATAGACTTTAACAACTGAAAGTATTTTCTGCCTCAAAATAAGTGGACAACAACTTTAAATTTTTATTCTATCAAGGGAGGAAGTTCGGACCTCTTCAACTCTAATTTGCCACGTTTGAAGGAGAATACTCGAGGCTTTTGTAATATTATTTATTGGTTCAAATAAAGAGTATAAATATCTTAATGAACAATTGAAAGTCTTCTGATCTTTGAAAGTATAAATCGTAATAAACTCTCTATCAATGGACAATAACTATCGAATTGGATTCAACGAATTGGATATCAGTAGACAATAACCATCCAAAGCTTTCATTAAAAAAAATACAATTGGGATTCCTTCTCTTAAATGTATAATTTGTTTACAGATAAATTCAAATATGCAGTTGGTATTCCTTCTCTCATGTATACCTTGTTTAAATGTGGAAGGATTGTTTTTCAATTCAACTTTGATCATTATAAAAAACTTCTAGCAAAAGAATACAAAATTACAATTGGGATTCCTGGTCTCTAATGTATCATTTGTTTACAAATAAATTAAAAAATACAATTGGGATTCCTTCTCTCAAATGTATACCTTGTTTAAATTTGAAAGGATTGTTCTTCGATTCAACTTTGATCATCATAAATACATGCACAAATAAAACTATAGAAATAAACCATCTTTTTGTCTAAAAAGTTGTGGTTAAGTGACATATTAGAATTAATAATTTTTCCTATTTTTAGGACATCATTGAACTCATTATTTTCTCCATAATTGAATTTTTTTTAGGTAAAATTTGTAAATACCATTTGACTTGTCTATATATGATTTTTTTTAATGTATGATTGTTGTATTAATGTTTGGGTTGAATGTTTTGTTCAAATAAAAAACATTTTCAAATAACACAACCTTGGTTTTGGTGCATCTATGTGACTGGCTTATATGGACCAATTAATTAAAGAAACCTTGAATTTCATCATAGATATTGGTCTTGATAAGTTCGATAATTATACTCCTATAAGAAATTGTAAAAAAACATCTAGGAATGATCCCAAACTTATTGATATTGATGGTGGGAAATGTTAATTCCCTTAAACGAAATGCAAGTGCTTATGAAAATATGAATTACTAGGTCAATGGCTAGAAAACATTACTTAGAAAACGAGGTTTGGGAAGGGGGAATTAAATATCACCCCTTGCTAAGATAGAGGAAATATGATATTCTCTATTTTTTAAATTTCTAAATGTTTTAATATTTTGATATAATTATATATACTTTTTTGTATTTAGAAAAGAAAAAGTGTTTAGGTGTAAAATTCCCAATGATTTAATTTGTAGTAGCAACAATGAGGGTGATGGAGTTGAAGTTGATCCTATCGAGGAAAATGGTACTATTAGTATTGAAAATGAAGAGATAAACAAGTTGATGCATGGCACATTTGTTTCCATGGATGAGATATATGGTGATATTTATAACATACCTCTTTTGTTTCTCATTATTACACAATTTTTAAATATACCTCTTATTGATAAGGAACAAAAGCCCATGTTTAAATATTCAAATACAAGTCTTCTCTATGTTATTGTTATGGAGAAAAACTTCATATGGCTTGGGGTGGACCACAACAAATAGATTGAACCAAGAAATCGACTCAATTCTCAAGTATGCTAGATAAATATGAAATGCCAACAACAAAAGAGAAACTCTTACCTCAACCAGATGTTCGAAGAATACCATCGTTGAGCTCGAAGCCCAATGCTCCTTACCTACAAGTTGTCCTCAACAACAAATACATACGAGCATATGAAATATAGACATAAATTGTTAGCATAAAAACTAGCATAATCCATTAACATATTTAACAAATATACCAAAGGAAAATAACATAAAAATTTGCAACATGTAGTGGACAATAAAAGAGTATTTCCATTAATGAAATGCATAGAAGTACATAGCGGCAACCTTCTGTAGGAAAATCTTTGGAACCGAGAACTAAGTTCCTCCACTTGGGCCTCCACTAGTTCAATCCTTCGTGCAAAGGAAATCTCATGAGTTCAAGGAATAATTGGGTTCCTCCTTCACAAGATATCGAAGAGCTTGGGAGATGAACACCAAAGAGTTCAAACAACAAGGGAAAAGACATGTAGACTCAAGAAAATGGCAATGGGGTGAATTATCCATAGTTTCCTTACTCTCTAGTTTCTACTCCTCTTATGCTCCACAATGGCTCAATATATAACCCTCAAAGGAGGTGAAGGGTCAAATCAGAGCATTTCCAACATATGGAAGGCCAAGGATCAACATGGTCGTTACTTGGGAAGGAAAACTCCAAAAAAAAAAAATGAACACAAAACACGATATATGTGCGTTGTAGGGGATCAACCTGTGTATATGCATGTTGTAGTGCTTCCAGGGTGCATACATCAACAAAAATATGCTTTTTAAGGGTTTCCGTGAGCAAGAGGGATGATATGAGTCTATAGAGGGACATGGAAATGTCATCAAGGCATGTTGCGTAAGGTGTGGCAAATCATGCTATAACATTTATTGGGTTATCAGTCAACTTGAACAGACTGAATGGTATTTCAAACATGAGTATGATATAGATCCTATGGTACACACACACACATTGCATGTGTGTGTTTGCGTGTTTCTAATTTTTGTGATTGTAGTGTTCAAGATGCAATATCAAATATATAGTACATTATTCTAATTATTCTTATAAAATGTTAGGTGATATTTTCCTAACACCATCAAATATTTTAGGTTACACATATTGAGGATTGTGCACCCTTATGAAAGATATAGGAATGGATTATCAAACAATTTATATATGTTCTAATGTTCATATTATATATTAACAAGTTAGAGGCATATTTGGAAGAAGCAGGTTGCGATGACACTACTTTCACTAAAATAATCATCATCCTTGTTCTTTTCTAGTTTTTGGTCACAACAATCATGCTACTTGAGACCCATAATTTCTCTAGTCTTGGTACAATGCTTTGGGTATGAACTTCCATTTTTGAGGGATTGAATATGTTGACCACTTAGAATACAATTGACCCCTCTTATTAGACACCTACATAAATCCCAGTCTAAAATTGAGGCATCAAATGGTTCCATTGTTTAGACCCTTAACTATATATATGGTGCTCTAGTAGTATGAATGATGAGTTAAAGCATAGTTATATAGAATATTGGTGTTTTGGGTAGATTGACCACTTTGAGGAATAACATGTGAAAGGAAACTCATTGTAGTAAAATCATGATGCCCATAGTATATATGAAATTTTATAGGTAGAAGTCCTAGTGGTTTTGTTCAAATGGTTGAAGAGATTAAGGGAGTATCCATAACTATCCTAGAATAAGAGGATACACATTTAATGGAGCATAAAAAAATTGATTGCATTACATAGGTTCAACCATGAAGTCATAAGAGTGGTTGATTTCTATGTGAAGACATCGATAGAAGGTTACATTGTTGAGTTCGTAATCAAACTAAAAAAACATTTCACAAAATATTAAGAGCATTTTAGGAAAGGATCTCGCGGGAGGTTAGTGCATGATGTGGAAATGTGGGTAAAGTCCTAAAAAAGGAGGATACAAATTTAATGGAGCATACAAAACTTGATTGCATTACATAGCTTCGACCATGAAGTCATAAGAGTGGTTGATTTCCATGTGAAGACATTCATAGAAGGTTACATTGTTGAGTTTGGAGTCAAACTAAACCCGCATTTCACAAAAGATGAAGAGCATTTTAAGAAAGGAGCTTGTGGGAGGTTAGTGCATGATGTGGAAATGTGGGTAAATTCCTCCTAGCAACAGATGATTTTATGCCTTTTAGCCCAATTTAGCTCGAAGACGATGGTATCATAGACCCTTATGGATGGGGTTGACCTTGGTGTTAGGTTAATATTGACTCAGTTGTAGAGTGATTCAATATATCCTTGATTCAGTCAATAATGGGTTTACCATTGGTGGTTTAAGGGTCCATGGAATTAGGTAACCCATGGCATTAGCATGTGATGGCGCCTATTTAAAGGCTTGAGTAACTTTATTATAATAAGCCTATGTGTGGTTGATGTTGGCTGTATTGGCCATGCCTTGGATATATTGGTCAAGGATAATTTTTTTTTTACAGAAACGAGTAAGTAGATTTATATTAAAAAGGGAAGATATGATACAAAATGGGGAGACTGTTCCCATCAAAATGATTGTATTGGGCACCTCAATTCCAGTCTTAACAGTTTATAGGAAACTTAGCTACATATAGTTCTTAAAAAGAGAAGAAGACAGACTGATAAACAACTTGTTTATACAAAATACATATAGATAAGTAGAAACTAGAAGAAGAACCAGTAGTTAATTCTCTGCTAAGCGACGTGTCTTCTTCTTGCTGGTGGTTGCGAGATTTGCATTTTCCTCCATTCCCAAAATGATCGATGGGTTGTTGCTCTTGCTGGTCCGAATACAGTCTACCTTGGCTTCAACAATCTTTAGGCATCTGTGCATGGTCTCCATCCTGCCAGCGATGCTATCAAAGTACTCTTTCATTTTATTGTTGTTGTTCCTCACCTCAAATATTTCAATTTCAACAAACGTAGCTAAATGGGAGATATTTTTCTTAAGATCTTTTTGTTCATTTCTCAGTACTCCAACTTGAGCTTCGATGTCTTGCAAATGAGAAAGAAGACCAGGTGGAGGGCTTTCTGGTCCGCTGGGGAAGTCAAGGTTCACTACCCCAACATTTTCATCAATAACATTTCAGAGTTTGCATATGATAGCGTCCCCAACGTTTCCACCCAACCCGAGATGCATAGGGTTTCCAAGAAGCTGAGTGTTGGACTCCAATGTGCACCAGAGCTTCCGAGTATCCTGTTCGAATCCATTTGGCAGGATGGTATGCTGCAAATGGCCACCACCCTGTGGAACCCAACTGTTGTTGATTTCCAGTGCAGTAGGCCGGTGAACATGCTTCGCTTTGTTCATAACTCCATTATTTTCGTTGTGGCCATTCCCGTGCAAAACTTCCAGGGCAGAGATGTAGTGGTTTAGGCCAATACCTTCAACAACATGCATGGAGGTCTTGCATTGTTTGCACTTTAGCGTAGGGAGACAAAGACCGAAGGGGCTACCGTTTTCCATGATGAAACACACAATATGCCTGCAGACCAGATTACCTTCACAAAATGTTCCAGATTGCATTGATGGAGGAATGATAACAGCCAAATGTCTAATATAGGCCTTCTCTGTCAGACGTATATTACGAATTTGATTTTTGCATGCTGGGTGGGGAATTTGAAGCTGCAGATGCCATTGTTTCTCCTTGCAGCTTGATCTTGGGAGGATTATGCTCTTGACTTTCACCTCCATCAGCCAGGTGGATAAGACATTGGGTGGGCTGCCAATTAATAGGTGCACATTCCCATGTTGACATCCAAGGCCTATGTTTGAAGTGGGGTTTTTGGATCTCATTTCAAAATGATTAAAATCAAACCCTTGTGGAGAGGAGAGGGGGGTTAGGGAACCCAAACCATTGTTGGATGTTGTCCATTCTTTATCAAGGTGTTGCAATTCAATCTAGTGCCTATATTGGCCATTTGTTAACACCCAAAAAGTGCTCACTAGCTCATTCCCTTATTCACATGACCCATTTGTCCACTTTTCCACCATCTGAGCCTCTGAAGCCAACAAAAGGTCACCAAAAGACCTTGGTACACCCCTTTTTCCCACTCAAAAAGATTATTTTTCCTAAAAAGCATAAAAAACCCTAAAAAAGGGTCCAAAATTCCCAAAATATTAAAAAGGGAATAAAAATATTAATTTTATTCAAAAAAGAAAAAAGGAGGGAAAAGTACCTAAACCATGTTGGTCAATACCATTTGGTTTCCACAAAACCACAAATGGTATTCTCCACCACCAAAACCTATAAAAAGGTGGTAGGGGCTCCTCATTTCCCATCCATCCATATTCCTATCCTCATGCTGCCAAAATCTCCCTTGAGTTTTCGCCATTGTAGCAACCTTGGAGAAAGGACCCATTGGAGATTGGAGCTGCTCACCATTGGAGCCATTCAAACAACCTTCATCACTTGGAGGTATTGTTCTTGCAAGCATTTGCTTGCCCCATTGTCAATACAAAAATTATTTTTTATCTTTCTTGTTCTGTTCTTTAATTCAAAATGCACATGCTAGTTTAGTTTAGTTTAGATTTAGTTTATTGTTATTTATTTCTATTGAAACAGCTGCTACTAGTTAGTAGGTGCCCATAGCACTAAGCTTGGTTGCAAAACCAAGCCAACAGTTTTTTGGTGACTCCGCTGTTTTTTGAATCTTTAGATCTCACTTTTGCTTTAAATCTTACTTTTTGATAGTATTTGTCAGTTTAATTCATAGATCTGCCACCCTAGACAACAGATCCATTGTTGTTCTAGGTCTTGGCCAATTTTTTAGCCATTAACAGCCCGAAATTCTCAATTTTCGGCGTCGTTTTTCGGCATCCGCGTACGGCTTTCGCCTCGCGGCTTTTTGCCGAACAGTCGCGTGGCTCATAGTGACTGGGTGGCTTTTTTCCGCGCGGTTCACCGTGGCTTTGCGGCCATTTAGCGCGCTGCACATCGCGGCTTTGCGAACCTTTTCCGCGCTGCACATCGCGACTGTGTGACGAAATCCCGCGCTGCACATCGCGGCTTCGCGGTCAAAATCCGCGCTGCACATTGCGGCTTCGCGGTCAAAACCCGTGCTGCCCATCGTGACTGTGCGACAGAAACCCGCGCGGTCCATCGCGGCTTTTCTGTCAAAACCCGCGATGCTAATTTTTTCATTCGGCCAAATCGTTTCAAAAATTAATTTCTTACTGTACTTTCTGCCCACATAGCACATTTTCCAGTATTAGAAATCCTGCATATTTTACAGCCATAGAAAAATTTTACTATTTAGAATGCACATGTGAAGAAATCTTTTTAAATATTTTCAGAAATTGAAAGAACGATTTGATTGCATTTTATCTAGATTAAAATTTTTGCTGTTTGCTTCTTTAATATTTTTCCCATAGCAATTATTGAAAATGAAATCCATTTATTTCGGAAAGAAGTTATATTATTTGCTTTCCTGTTTGAAAGATCCTTTGTTTTTCGAATAGTCCTTGAAAAGCATTTAATTTCCATTTATTGAAAAAGTCATAAAATTTGCTTTTGATTTCAAAAGATCCTTTGTTTTTTGAATACTTAGCATTTACTTTTTTCAATTTCAGTTTAAAATACCACACGTGCACCCAATCAAACACTAATTTTAAACTGAGACTTAAAACTTACCCTAATTTCAACCCATGCTCACATGCTCGACTTCAACACCTTGATCGCATCGTTGAGACTTGCACAGGGCATCGGTCTGTTCAGTTATTAGACGAAGACCCCGGATACCACCTGAATCCTCCACATTTGAGAGTCTACCTATGGATACAACCAGTTACACTGTTCCTATAGATATCCGGGTTGCGTATGGTGACAGTATTCAGATGTACCCCACTTTTATACTCCCTCGAGTATACAGTTACAGATACTTCCCAGAGATGGCTCACAGTCATTACGTCCCTACAGATGTTGGACACCTTCAGTTCAAACAGTTCATCAATTATTTCAGTGTATCAGCTATTGAGATCAATCATGTCATGATCATGAGTACATCCCAAAATAATGTACCCCCTGGACCATTATGAGGTACCAGTATATTTTTATGTATTAGATCCCCCTTCTTGGGACTAATTGTTATGTATATGTCTTGATACGAGCATGGGTATTCCCGCCTCGTCCATTATCAGAGATCATCCCTCATTCATATCGAGGCAATGTAATATTTGTTTATTTTTTGCAGCTTCCATGGGACGCAGATCCAGTCTCCAATCGGTCTCTTCTCCTCCCTACAACCCCAGAAAAAAAGACGAAAGAACTATGATGTCTATCGGCCATACAATGAGCTCCTGCCCTCACACATCAGGGGGAAATCTGTTAACACCCAAAAAGAGCTCACTAGCTCATTCCCTTATTCACATGACCCATTTGTCCACTTTTCCACCATCTGAGCCTCTAAAGCCAACAAAAGGTCACCAAAAGACCTTGGTGCACCCCTTTTTCCCACTCAAAAAGATTATTTTTCCTAAAAAACATAAAAAACCCTCAAAAAGGGTCCAAAATTCCCAAAATATTAAAAAGAGAATAAAAATATTAATTTTATTCAAAAAAGGAAAAAGGAGAGAAAAGTACCTAAACCATGTTGGTCAATACCATTTGGTTTCCACAAAACCACAAATGGTATTCCCCACCACCAAAACCTATAAAAAGGTGGTAGGGGCTCCTCATTTCCCATCCATCTATATTCCTATCCTCATGCTGCCAAAATCTCCCTTGAGTTTTGGCCATTGTAGCAACCTTGGAGAAAGGACCCATTGGAGATTGGAGCTGCTCACCATTGGAGCCATTCAAACAACCTTCATCACTTGGAGGTATTGTTCTTGCAAGCATTTGCTTGCCCCATTGTCAATACAAAAATTATTTTTTATCTTTCTTGTTCTTGTTCTTTAATTCAAAATGCACATGCTAGTTTAGTTTAGTTTAGATTTAGTTTATTGTTATTTATTTCTATTGAAACTGCTGCTACTAGTTAGCAGGTGCCCATAGCACTAAGCTTGGTTGCAAAACCAAGCCAAAACCATTGTATCAGCTTGTTCATTGTTACCTCTCAAAATGTGGTAGAGAGTGATGGAGTTGAGATCCTTTATCTTTTGAGAGAAATGAAGTTGAAATTTGGAGGAGGGTTGATGATTATTTTTTGCAAGTGCCCGAGCTTCTTTGATCACCAGGAGAGAGTCACCAATTGCGACCAGGTCATGGACGTTATTTTCCTTTGCTGTATTGATCCCTTGAAGAAGCGTAATCCATTTTGCATTGTTGTTGGTCTTTTTCCCTATTCCCCATGCATAGTCCATCATCTTGTTTCCTTCAGAGTCTAGTAGGACTACCCCCCCACCTGCCAACCCAGGATTTCCTTTCGAGGCTCCATCGAAGAAGAGTTTATGTTTCTGATAGTTCGCTTTCCAATCCTGAAAATATTTTGGTTCAAGCCTAATTTTCCAATGTTGATTTTCTTGACTTTTATGGATTAAGTGAGTAGGAAATTGCTGAGGTATTAGAAGATCTGCCACCCAAACTCTTTCTTCCATGCTTAAAGGTTCTTTTGCCAAGTTCCTCATTCCTCATGTCTTGAGTGTGTCCACCCAAAGAGCTTTGGCAGAAGAGAGGACCTTGTCAATGGTGGTTATGTTTTCCTCAAATATCTCTTTATTCCTTGCATTCCAAATTTTCCAGCAGACAAACTTGGGGAAGGCAATCCAAGCTCTCTTGAAATCTGGTTTCTTGGCCAACGAGGTAGAGTAGTAGAGATGCCAATTTCCAAAGAGATCATTCCAATTGGCGAGGAGAATGAGCTCAGTTTGAATGGTTAGAAGGGCTTGATGCCAGACTGCTTTTGCGTAGCTGCACTCATTGAATAAGTGTTCAATTGTTTCCTCTACATTTTTGCATAGGATGCATCTAGCTGGACCTTCAATTCCTCGTTTCTTTAAGTTCTCGTTTGTAAGGATCTTCTTGTGCACCAAAATCCAATTGAAAGTGTTGATTTTTGGGAGCCTGTCTTTGCTCCAAACTCTGTCCCATTTCCTATCTTTGATGCTAGCATTGTTTAGTGACTCCAAATGATTGTACCCTTCCTTTACTGTGTAAGCTCCATAGCTTCCCCAACTCCTGTAATCTTTCATAGAGAGGTGAATGGGAGTGGCTCCATGAAATTGAGATAGGAACAGGTTGTAATCCTGGATTAGATGATCAGGGAGTGTGAGGTTCCTCCAACCCTTCTAGGCACCGTTCTCTGACCAACTAGAGATGTCATGAAGAGTGCGAATTCCGTTAAGGTCCATCCAATTTTTGAGTTCACGGAAGCTTTGGATGAGTGTCACCAGGGAATTTGAACAAAACTTATCTTCCCATATTTTTATTTGCTTGCCATTCCGAGGGGACCAGTAAAGATTGCTTTGGATAATGGGAGCAGCTTTCTTGCACAACTGCCAAATGGAGGTTCCTTTTCTCTCTCGATCAACAGTGTCTACACATCTTTTTCCGTTTCCCTGCATATACTTTTTTGTAAGATCTCTTTCCACCAAGCCGTCTTCCCAGAGATGATTCTCCAAATATTTTTTGTGCCTAGTGCCAGATTCATTTGAGTGGGGTCTTTTATTCCTGTCCCTCCCTGGCTCTTGGGCCTGCAGACGGTCTCCCACTTAATAAGATGGAATTTTTTGTTTTTGTTTTTCCCACCTTGCCACAGAAAGTTCCTGAGTTCTTTGGTTATTTTTAACATAACTATTTTTGGAGCAAGTGAAATTGAGTAGTTATATAAGGGGAGGCTGAGAGAATTGATTTGATGAGGACAAGTTTGCCCGCATTATTGAGCCATTTGGAGCCCCAAGCATTGACTTTGTTTTTTATTTTTTCAATGAGACCTTGCCAATCTGTGACTTTATTTTTTCCTTCGAAAATAGGAATTCCCAAATAAGAGAAAGAGTTCCAATCCTCTACTCCCTCGAAACCAAGGATCCTAGAGATTCTCGCTAGGGTTCCCAGAGGACAATTCCACCCATAGATTTTGGATTTGTCCGAGTTAACCTTGCCATCTGAGGCTCTGAGAAAGGAAGACAACACATTATTAAACCGTCCAGCTACATTTGTGGAGTCCCCTCCAAGCAGTATAGTATCATCAGAAAATTGAGAGTGGTTAACTGACTTTACTCCTCGAACAACTCTGATTCCTTTGAGATCTCTCGCATCTTGCAAAGATTGTAGCTTTCTGTTCATGGAATCAGCTACAAGAAGGTAGAGGAAAGGAGATAGAGGGAAGCGTTGTCGAAGCCCTCTAGTTGCCATGAAAAATTTTGTCGGCCTTCCATTTACAAGCGGAAAGATCCAAGGGTTGTGAACATAGGCTTTGATCCATCTTACAAACCTGTTAGAGAATCCAAATTTAAGCATGATGTCAAAAAGGAATTGGTGGTTTACTCTGTCAAAGGCATTGGCCATGTCCAGCTTGATGGCCATGCCTTGGTGTTTTTTTTCCATGCTCGAGTGAATGGCTTCTTGAAGGATGATGATGTTGTCAAGAATTTGACGCCCTACCAGGAAGCCCGCTTGAGTTTCTGAGATTATGTTTCCCATTACCTTTTTCATTCGTGAAGAGAGGATTTTTGTAAGGATTCTGTAAGAGAAGTTACAAAGAGAGATTGATCTGAAGCGGCCAAAGGAGCAAGGGGTTTGTTTTTGGGGATGAGGGAAAGAAAGGAGGAGTTGGTGACCCCTCCGATCTTGTCTTTTTTCCTGGTCCAATTGAGCATTCTTTTTAGGTCGTCTTTTATGATGCTCCATGCTGCTCTGTATAAGTTTATGGTAAAACCATCAGGACCTGGTGCGTTGTCAAGGTTTAGCGACTAAATGGCATTCAATATTTCATTTTCTGAAATGGGCTTGGTGAGGTCATGGTTGGTTTCCTCCAAAATAAGGTGAGGGATGCCTTCAATCAGGTCGGCTTGGGCTGCAGGTTCAGTTTCTCCACTATCCGTGAAGAGATATTTAAAATGACTGTGGGCATGAGCCTGGAGGTTTTCTTGTCCACTGACTTTTTCACCATTCCTGATGTTTATTTCTCTAATAGCGTTGTAGCTTCATTGGGATTTGGCTTGGTTTTGGAATTATTTGGTGTTGTTATCCCCCCCTCTAATCCTGAGTTTTCTTGACTTAATTCTCCATGTTTCTTCTTCTTTTTTGGCAGCAGTAAGTATTTCTTGCTCTAGAGTAGATTCAAGGCGAAGGAGAGAGAGGGAGATTTCTTCAGTTTCCATTTTTTTTGCAGATTAACAAGTTTGGATTGGCATCTTATTTTGTGGTGACTAGGATTTTGGAAGGAGGTTTTGGCCCAATGCTTGAGGGATTTCTTAATAGCACGGAGTTTGGACTCCCAAACAAGGCTGGGGGATCCATCGATGGTTTTAGACCAAGTGTGTGAGACTAAGTCTAGAAAGTCTTGATGTTGAGTCCAAAGATGATTGAAATAGAAAGGGATGGGTCCAAGAATAGCAGGAGGCGAGATGCCAAGGAAGATGGGTTTATGGTTTGAGGAAGAATAGGGTAGAGCAAAAGCAGTAAGCAAAAGATCAGAGTTAAAAAAGGAGGCACTTACCAGAAAGCGATCCAATCTTGCAGCTATATGTCCTATGCCACACCTTTTGTTGTTCCATGTGTATTTGGAATTTTATAGGGGGATGTCGACAAGCTCCAGATTGGTAAGGAGATCTTCTAGATTTTCTCCAAATGGGTCACGGACAATGCTTCCACATCTTTTTTCCTGTCCTGATTTTGTAACATTGAATTCACCGGCTATAATGAGTTTTTTCCAATTCATATTGTTTTTCAGGTTGCTGAGATTGATCCAAAAATTGATCTTATCCCTGTAATGATTCAGTCCGTAGACATTACATATGGAGTAGAGGTCATTGTTGTCATTGTCTTTGATTTCTGTTAACAGCCAGTGCGAGTTTACAGATGTGGAGATGATTGAGAATTTGTTGGAGCACACAATGGAAATACCACCGGAGGCCCCACGAGCACACAGAGCCAAGCCTTGGATATCCTTCCACAGAGAATGGGAGAGAGCCAAGATCTCAATGTCCTGCATTTTGGTCTCCTGGATTAGCATGAGATCGGTCTTGTTTGATTTCAACAAATTTTTTAGAGCTCCGGACATATTTAATCCACCCATACCTATGCAATTCCAAGAGACTATCAACATTATTTCCTGTTGGATTGAGATCCTTCTTGATATCTTCCTTCCTTGGTGCGAGCTTGATTTTTTTGATTTTGTAGCATCTTCATATCCTTCAGGCTCTTTTGTCTGCCCAATTCTAGTTCTCGCTCTGTTTCTATTTCTCTATGATATTTTTGGGATTTCCTTCCTCTAGTATTGTGTGGTTGCACTTCTTCAACTTCTTCCATTGATTCCATGGAGGTGTCCATATTGTAAGTAGAAGGGATGAATTTTCTTTTTACCTTGTCTTCCCAGGATCCACCAGGAGTGGTGGAGATTTCTGCGATAGGTTGAGCCGTAACATCATTGACTGGGGGATCAAGATTGATGTTTTCTTCCACTCTAGGGTCTGATGTTTCTTGAGCGATTTCTCCTTGTTCGGTAGGGAGTTTTTGTAATGACCCTTTTTCAAAATTTTATTAAAATGCCCAATTTTCCACTTTTTCCCCCAATTTCGACCTTTGACTAGTTTTACTGTTTTGACCTCCAAATCAACCCAAATGCTCCCAAATCCTTTGTAGGAGTGTATGAATGGTATTTAGACTTGAATATCATGTTTAGGTATTTTTTATGGCCCTCTAAATACTGCTGAAAACTTGATTTGTATTCTGATCAATATATGTAATTTTGAATAGTAATTTATGCATCAAACCCCCCCGGGTAACACTGCAAATGGCCTTCCAAATGCCTCCAAACTCCCACAAATTTATGAACATAGGTATATAATGTGTTAAGTATGTGATTAAGGTCTCATATGCACCATTAATTGATTTTTAAAACTGTTCTAACTCTCTCACATTCAACAGCAAAAACCCCCAATTCGACCCTTGGGGAAATGGCACTATTTCACCTCCCAATACAACTAAAATGAGTAAAAATGCTTCAAATGCTCAAGTACAGTACATGAAACTTGTAGAAGACATCCATGGAAGTATATTGATCACCAATATATCAGAGAATCATCCATCCATTCAAAATAATCAACATTATAGTGTCATACATCAATGCATTGGGGAAATGGACATTGTTTGCTCATTAATCAATAGTTTTGCATACAACCAGTGGGTATTTCTACCTGAGACTTTATGAATATTAATAAAAGAGGATATGAAGCTATTACAATCAGAAATATATAATTAGAAGCTCTCTCAAGAAGCACAAGTGCTCACCAAAAATGCCCTCCCTCAAGGAGCATGAATATGCCTTCAAAACTGGAAACGGTAGAGAGAAAGTGTTGCACTAAACCAAACAATGAAACTTCCCGTAGCTTCTACCTGCAAATACAAACTCCATTAAAGCACCATGAAAGACCTGAGTGGCCTCTCCAAACACCAACTTGGATGGGAATCTTTCACCCTCGAAATTGGCTAAGGCAAGAAACTAGTCATCCACTAGCTCTCTCTTCACAAATGCAATTTTTTTCAAATCATCAAAAGACATTCTCATACTTCATTTCTACATGTTATAACCAAAATTAGCCTTCTAAGGGTCGAAATCCTCTCAATATATTCAATAGATTTCCATTTAGGAAATATTCCACATTTGCCACTTGTCTCCTAGTTCCAACCTTCCATCTTCTCCCAAATTCGATTTTGAGTCTCTTTAGCTTCTCCAACTCCCATGAGCGCCTTCCTTGAGCCTATTTTTGGGGCTGGCATGTCATAGTGGTCAGATGTCAGAGGTCAGGTCTGCAATTTGTCATATTTGTCATAGATGCTCCATCATTGGTGTCATAGCGGCTAGGGAATATAGCCCAAGTGTCCACAAACTTCCAATTTGACTCTTTATCTTCCATGGAGGTTACCAATCCTTCCCAATTCGACCTAAGATGCTCAATGACATTTGTTATGACTTACCAAATCACCCAAGAGTGTTCACCTTCCCATTAATTCGAATTTGCAAGAGAGAGATACCATGTATTATGAAAAATCAAGCTAGTGTGGGTCCCACATCCTCCATATGTCTCCAAAACCATTTGTCATCTAGGATTTCTCTTGAATTTCTTTATTCACTCTATTTATTAAATAATTGAACCCTTCTAATTTCTAAACATCATTTATTAGCTTCCTTATTATCATTCCACATGTTCCCATCCAACCTAGGAAACTAGTAGGATTGATGGGATTGTCTTACTATGAAATTATTTGAATGGGGACATTACAGTCCTCCCCACCCAAGATTTCTTTACCTCAAGCAATCTCAATTTACCATGATGCAAACTTGTCCCTCCTCTATCAGGTGGACTTCCATGAGTAATGTCTCCCAAAATCTTTCTATTCCGGTGCTTCATGCTATGGGAAGAAACTACCTGATTCGGATAGGTGTGTTTCCCTCTCACAATCCTTAGTACTCCTTTTGAATCTTGAAATTTCATTTCAGGAATTTTATAATTTACTGTATGCTCTCCTATTGAATACAACCATTGCACTCCCCAAACAACATTAGTATTAGCAATATCAACCACATAAAAACTATCGACAAAAGTATAGTTACCTACGGTGACTTGCCGCTGTGGAATCCATGTTTTGCACTCCATTGTGTTGTGACCCGGAATGACAACTATAAAGCCATCAAATGGTTCAATAGGTATCTTTCTTTTCTCCACCATCTCTGCATCAATGAAGTTATGGGTGGCTCCTCCATCTACCAAAACTGAATTTCTTTGTCCTTGTACCACGCCCTTGCATCGGATAGTATGGTAGCGAGGTACTGCTGAAAGTACTGCCATTGTTACTTTGGTGGGTGAGGGATGCTTCACCTCTGGTTTTCCTTCTTCTGCTGTAGTATATCCTTCTTCTTGGGATGAATTATGTCCTTCTTCTTCCATGCCCCCTTCATATCCCTCATCACAAAATACTTCAATGAATTGGGCCTTTCCTTTAACACATTTATGTCCAGCTACCCATGGTTGGAAGCATGAGTAACACAATTTCTTCCTTCTGAGTTCTTCCCTGCTTAGTTCCTCTTTCTTATCCTTTCCATATTCCTATTCTTTCCATGGCTTCTTATCAGGTGCATCTCTTTGCCAAGGTTTCTTTTCAATTCTGAAGTCAGGCTTGGGAGGAAATCTCGTTCTAGGAAGCACATTTTGGAGATCCCTAGTCAAGCTCGTTGCATCTTTTAATGTAGTTGGCTTGTGGGCTTTGACCAAACCTTCAATGAACAGCAATACCAACCTTCCCATAGATACATCATCCACCTTGACTGATAATTTTTGAAAGTCCAACATATATTCAGTGGGGGTCCCAATTTGCTTCAATTGCGCTAATTCCTTGAAAGGCAATTCTGGATCTTTTTGTTCAAATCTCTCTGGTACCCTGTCAACAAATTCTCCATATGTTTTAACCTGATCATGACCCAAGGTTTTCAGGCCATAGAACCACCATTCATTGGCATCCCCTTCTAAATGCAAAATGGCCATTTTTAATGCATCCTCTTCCAACATAGGATTCAGCTGAAAATATACATCCGATTTTTGCACCCAAGTGTTAGCAGAATTTTGAGAAGAACCATCAAAAGTAGGAAGTGAAATTTTTCCAATAGCACTATTTAATTCTTTGTTTTGCAATGGACTCCTTTTTCCTGGGAATTTTGGAATGGACTCCTATTTTCTCCCTTCCTTTTAATCTTTTGCATAGCATCAATGTAGTCACTGAGTGGTACACCTCTTTTACACTCTTCATTCAAATCATTCCAATCATTTACTAGTTTCTTGTAATCCAATTCAAGATTGGGATCTTCTTTGGGTGTGAGAAATTTAGGTGTAGTATGCCTTTGTGTGCTTTGAAATTCATCAGGTCTATTATGAGGTCCTGTACTTGAGAAAATATGCTCATTCCCTTTCATCTTTTCCCCTGAGTGTGAACCACTATTATCTCCTATCATCCCTTTGCTTTGAAGTTGGCTAATCAACAATTCGAGTCCTTGCAACAATCTGTCACCTATCCTATCCATGTTTGTTGAAATTTTAGAGAAACATGGGTCTAAGGTTGCAATAAGTTCCTCCTTATATCTTGCTTTGTCCTCCTCCTCTCTACCCATGATTTCAGTAAAAGACTTCTCTTTTTCTGCTACCTCTTCTTCAACAAAAATATTTTCAACTACTGGTTCAAGGGGTGGTGGATTATTCTTTTGAATTCTTTTTAATACCATCAGGTTCCAAGAACATGCTCTTATACAACTTTTAATGACCCTTTTTCAAAATTTTATTAAAATTTCCAATTTTCCACTTTTTTCCCCAATTTCGACCTTTGACTAGTTTTACTGTTTTGACCTCCAAATCAACCCAAATGCTCCCAAATCCTCTGTAGGAGTGTATGAATGGTATTTATACTTGAATATCAGGTTTAGGGATGTTTTATGGCCCTCCAAATACTGCTGCAAACTTGATTTGTATTCTGATCAATATATGTAATTTTGACTAGTAATTTGTGCATCAAATCCCCCCCGGGTAACACTGCAAATGGCCTTCCAAATGCCTCCAAACTCCCACAAATTTATGAACAGAGGTATATAATGTGTTAAGTATGTGATTAAGGTCTCATATGCACCATTAATTGATTTTTACTATTGTTGTAACTCTCTCACATTCAACAGCAAAAACCCTCAATTCGACCCTTGGGGAAATGGCACTATTTCACCTCCCAATACAACTAAACTGAGTAAAAATGCTTCAAATGCTCAAGTACAGTACATGAAACTTGTAGAAGACATCCATGGCAGTATATTTATCACAAATATATCATAGAATCATCCATCCATTCGAAATAATCAACATTATAGTGTCATACATCAATGCATTGGGGAAATGGACATTGTTCACTCATTAATCAATAGTTTTGCATACAACCAGTGGGTTTTTCGACCTGATACTTTCTGAATATTAATAGAAGACAATATGAATCTATTACTATCAGAAATATATAATGAGAAGCTCTCTCAAGAAGCACAAGTGCTCACCAAAAACGCCCTCCCTCAAGGAGCAAGAATATGCCTTCAAAACTGGAAACGGTGGAGAGAAAGTGTTGCACTAAACCAAACCATGAAACTTCCTGTAGCTGCTACCTGCAAATACAAACTCCATTAAAACACCATGAAAGACCTGAGTGGCCTCTCCAAACACCAACTTTGATGGGAATCTTTCACCCTCGAAATTGGTTAAGGCAAGAAACTAGTCATCCACTAGCTCTCTCTTCACAAATGCATTTTTTCTCAAATCATCAAAAGCCATTCTCATACTTCATTTCTACATTTTATAACAAACATTAGCCTTCTAAGGGTCTAAATCCTCTCAATATATTCAATAGATTTCCATTTAGGAAATATTCCACATTTGCCACTTGTCTCCTAGTTCCAACCTTCCATCTTCTCCCAAATTCGATTTTGAGTCTATTTAGCTTCTCCAACTCCCATGAGTGCCTTCCTTGAGCCTATTTTTGGGGATGACATGTCATAGTGGTCAGATGTCAGAGGTCAGGTCTGCAATTTGTCATATTTGTCATAGATGCTCCATCATTGGTGTCATAGGGGCTAGGGAATATAGCCCAAGTGTCCACAAACTTCCAATTTGACTCTTTATCTTCCATGGAGGTTACCAATCCTTCCCAATTCGAACTAAGATGCTCAATGACATGTTTTATGACTTACCAAATCACCCAAGAGTGTTCACCTTCCCATTAATTTGAATTTGCAAGAGAGAGATACCGTGTATTATGGAAAATCAAGCTAGTGTGGGTCCCACATCCTCCATATGTCTCCAAAACCATTTGCCATCTAGGATTTCTCTTGAATTTCTTTATTCACTCTATTTATTAAATAATTGAACCCTTCTAATGTCTAAACATCATTTATTAGCTTCCTTATTATCATTCCACATGTGCCCATCCAACCTAGGAAACTAGTAGGATTGATGGGATTGTCTTACTATGAAATTATTTGAATGGCGACATTACAGGTTTGAAAACTGATTTGCTGTAAGGACTTCTTGGGATTCTAGGGGTGTTCCGGAGGATATTAACGGTGGGGATCCTGTCGATATGTGAGTTCTTTTTTTCCCCTTCTTAACTTGTTGCCATCCTTCCTCAGGGGATTTCTTAGTGTTTTCTTGAACTGATTTGGGGCAGTTTTTGACGAAATGCCCATATTCATGGAATTTTTTACACTTAAACGGCAATTGTTCATAATCCACCTTCTGTAGGTGTTCCCAACCATCCATAGATAGGATTACTTCCTCTAGCAAGCCTTTTTCTAGATCTACTTCCACACAGATTCTGGCACAGGAGAAGAGGGGTCCTATAGGTTCTGCTTTATCAATATATTTGCCGAGAGAGTTCCCGATGGATTGAAGGGTATCGTCGTTCCAGCAATGTAGCGGGAGGTGGGGTAAACACACCCATACCGGAACACCCGATGAAACATCCTTTTCTTGGTCAAAAGACAGGCTCCAACGATTAAGATAGAGTCGCCAGGGTCCCATAAAATAAGGTCCACTTCTAAAAATGAGATCCCGATCAGATTTGTGTTCAAAGAGAAAGGTGAAAAATCCCTTACCACAATAGCAGTTCTGCAGTCCTCCTGAGATCAGGGGCATCCAGTTTTTGTTGATCCAGGAATCCATGGATTTTGGTGAGGGCCATATTCCGATGAACTGACCAATCAGTCCTTGATCATTCAGCGCCAAGGATTTGAGTTTGGAAGCTGTTGACAGGATCTGGATACGAGGGGCGGCTGCTCGCTTAATGAAGCTGAGATCAAAAGGATTAGTGGTGGCAGGGGGGGAGGTGTGGAGTCAACCATTGTGCAGAAAGCAGTGTCCAGTAGTCTCCGTCGTTCGCTGGGGGATGGAGGCTCCGGATCAATGGTGGCCATTGCAGGCCCATGGGGCCTGAGCACGAGAGCACGATACTCTGGGAACAGGTCGCAACCCTAGCTCAAGCTCATTGATGGGGACTCCGTTTGTTTTTCACTTGGTTCTTGTCTATATTGTTCAAGGATAATTAAAGATATATTGGGTTGCCATTTTTACAATAAAATGGTTTTTATGGTAAAACAATATTCTTCCTCGTGTGGTGTGTTTGATTGATATTTATTTTACTTCTTTTTCCATGCTCATAGTTTTAATATTTGGTATCAGAGTTGGGTAGACCTTTTCTTTGTGGAAAGAGTGGTTTGATGCTTGGAACCATGGATAGAGAATTTGGGATGAACTCTCGAGCTAGGAAATGATATATAGTTATAAGTAAACGGAACATGAAAAAAATGCATGGCATGGATCTATGTGAAGCATTAGCATAAGAAGCATTAATGAGATAGATGAAGAAGTAATCAAATCACTATAATGTAATCATTTTTATGGATTTGGATTTAATGAAAATGTAAATGGGCATATGTTTAGGCATAGTTTCCCCTCGTTTATTGATTTATTGATGTAAATTCTATATGTAGACTTAGGTGATAGGGGCATGTTGTATTCTCATATACCTAGTTAAGAACTTTCAAGGGGGTTGGTGCTCACCCCAATTCAAGTTTAAAATTGGGAATGTTAGGTTAATATTGACTTGGTTATAGAGTTATTAAGGATAACCTTGACTCAATCAATAATTTTTTTACCATTGGTGGTTTACAATCCAAGGGTATTTAGTAACACATGGTATTTGCTCATGGAATTAGCATGGGATGAAGCATATTTTAAGGATTGAATAACTCCATTGTAAGATGCTTATGTGTGGATGATGTTGTCTATATTCGCCATGATTTGGCTATATTTTTCAAGGATGATTGGAGATATATTTTGTTGTTGGTTTTCCTTTAAATGAATTTCCATGGAAAAAATATTCTTCCTCTTGTGGTGTGTTGGATTGATATTTACTTTATTTCTAATACCATGCCTATAGATTTAACACTAGGATGGATTTGACATATGTAAGTGGGTGAGGGAAGGACAATGCCATGGAGGAGGCACAAGAATTGGAAAGAGCAAAAAGAACCCTGAGAGAAGGGGTTCTTACTAAAACGTGGTGGCTAGGTAAGAGAAAGGAGATCATAAGGAGAGAGAGAAAGTGGTGAGAGAATATATATAGGTAGAGATATAAGCACCAAAACCTAACTAAAGGAGTTATAAGAGTTGTGTAAGTGAGGAGAACAAGTTGGCCACTGGTTGGAGAAATAAGGATTGACCATGGAATAAGGTCTAAGGAGTAGACTAGAAGAGATTCAAATAATCAAGGAGATGAAAGGAACAATGATCAAAGATATATAAATTGGTGAAGATATTAAGCTGGAGGAGAAAGAGATAGCATATCACGAGGTTAGACTAGGATAAATTTAAAACCTCACTACCGTGAATACCATGATCTTCAGGTTGCAAGTAGAATAAATAATTGACAAGGTATTCAGGTTATTTAGAGTTGAATATAGACCATCCTAGATCCAAATCCTAGGTTCTATCAACTACCGAGAGGGATATCCCGAGTTGCAGACCTCTCCTCAGAAATCTCCTTGAGTGCAATACCTGAGAAGAGGTTTGCACCTCGGGAGATTCGATCCCTCTCGACACTTGATAGAGCCTAGGATTTGGATCTAGGTTGGTTCTAGTCATGGGCGGTGACACAAAACTGCAATTTGATCAACATTGTAAGGAACAGGTTAAGTTGAAAACATAGATAGAATTATGAGGATTATCATCATGTAAGTAATAAGTATGAGTAAATTGTTAAACTGGAAAATAGAGAGAATAATTTTGTAAGAATTAAATAAATGAAAATATGGTTCACATCGTTCTTCTGAACCATAAATGAAAATATGGGGCATATGAGAATCTACATTGGATGTGCACTTGTATTACGTACTTGTATTCCAGCATACGAATCCTGGTAGACATGACACATTTGAACTTATGCTAATTGATCAAATCATTCATGAAATTTTCGATGTCTAATATACATTTCTTCATATGGTACCGATATATTATCGTCAATTTCAATCTCCTTATATCGGACCATATTAGTAATTGAAGCTGCTTGAAATTCGACCATGTCATCAACACATCGCTCTCTGATCGTTACACGTTGAGCATCTCCCACAGTTGGTTCTACGGGTATATTGGTTGAATATTGTCTTTGTTGTTCTACATTTTGATTTCTTTTTTGTTCTACAAATTGATTTCTTTGTTCTTCCAATTGCTTCAACTTTCTCTCTCGATATGCTCTTTGTCGGTCAACGTTTTGTTTTCTTTGTTCTTCTTGTTCTTCTGCTGTGAATTCATCTAACTTTCTTTTTTGATATTCTTTTTGTCAATCCGCGTTTATTTGTCTCCATTCTTCTCGTTCTTCTGTTGTCATTTCATCCAACTTTATTTTTCGATATTCTTTTTGTTGTTCTACTTTTTGTTTCAAGTCTTCTTCTCATTCTTTTGGTGTCATTTCGTTAGATTTTATTCCTTGATATGCTTTCTGACATTCGACGTTCTGTATTTTTTGTTCTTCTCCTGTTTGTCTGATAGCATCTTCCACATGCACATCTTCCATTTCTAGTTCCGACTCTAGATAAAAAATGTCAAGCATTAACATATACACTGAAATTTCTGCATCTATGAAATCCACACTAAAATTTATGCATCCGTGAAATCTACACTGAAATCTATGCTTCCATCGATTAACAACTACACTGAAAATTATGCAATGATAAAACACCATAGAATGAAATGTATGCAAGTATAAAACACACTTTACATGATATTAAACTCAATATCCACATAACTTTTCGTTATGTGGTATAAATCTTTATCCTTCTTATTCTTTTGTTGTCATTTTGTTAGACTTTCTTCCTTGATATGCTTTCTGATGTTCGATGTTCTATTTTTTTTGTTCTTCTCTTGTTTGTCTGATAGCATTTTCTACAAGCACATCTTCCATTTCTAGTTGAGACTCTATATACAAAATGTCAATCATTAACATATACACTAAAATTTATGCATCTATGAAATCCACACTAAAATTTATGCTTCCATGACTATCTACATTGAAATCTATGCGTCAATCAATTAGCAGCTACACTGAAAATTATGCAATGATAAAACACCATACACTGAAATCTATGCAAGTATAAAACTCACTTTACATGATAATGAAATTCAACATCCACCTAACTTTTGGTTATGTGGTATAAAGATTTATCCTTCTCGTTCTTTTGTTGTCTTTTTGTTAGATTTTCTTCCTTGATATGATTTCTGATGTTCGATGTTCTGTATTTTTTGTTCTTCTCATGTTTGTCTGATAACATTTTCCACATGCACATCTTCCTGTTAAATTTTCAGAATTTACTTCAATATGATCTAGGATCTTAACTGAGAGAACAACATGTACAGCATATCTACAGCATATCAATCATGGATACAATAATGCAAGCACACAAGAGACACAACGATTTACTTGGGGAAAACCATAAAGGTGAAAAAAAAACCCCAATAACTTCCTCAGAGATAGATAGAGCAATGATACAACCAACCAATAGAGATAGCCATAACCTAGAAGCAATCCTCCTCCTCCATAAGTGCACCTCTCCTCCTTGAGAGCATGTGTGAGAAGTGAGTAAGTAAATAGAGTGCCTCCCGCACTCTATTTATACTTGACTTGACTTGCCTTTTTACCTAACTCATGTCGGCTCGAACTTAACCACATAACATAATGCTGAGTGGGCCGACCCCTAATAGGGTGGTCTAATAACCCTTTGACCCACATGGCCGACCCCCAATAGGGTGGTCTAATAACCCTTTGACCCACATGACTTATACAGGGCCGACCCCAAACAAGGTGGTCTAATAACCCATCAAGTATAAGTTACGACACTTACAATATAAATAACGACACTTCCTTATAGAGGAATAATACCATCTCTATAGGAATACAATATACATATATGTGAAATACATTCCGAAGTTACATATACATCAACACTCCCTCTTAACTAGGAAGGTATTTCTCAGCACAGTTCTTCTAGCACAAGTCATCTTCTCTGGATCATCGTCACTGGATAATCGTCATCGAGTCATCATCATCGTCACTGCTGCTGCTATCTCAATCAATCTCTGAATCTACTCGTCATAGGAAGTTCTACAGAGCCAGTCCTTTTTCATACTGGATGTAGGCCCACCACCTGCAGGTCTTCATCATCACTGGCCATACTGTGGAATCCTCAGGACTTTTACGTGCGTCACAAAACCTCGAAAGAGCATCCCAGGCTGTTACGAGCACACAACTCTACCTATAGGATCTCCCAGGGCACCGAATTACATGTGACCTCACCACAAAACCTCGCAAGAGCATCTGCCAGATATCCCAGGGAACCGAATTACATGCCATAGGAAAAACCTCGAAAGACTATCTGCAGATCTCCCAGGGCAACGAATTACATGTGGTCATGGCAAAACCTCGAAAGAGCATTTGCCAGATGTCCCAGGGAACCGAATTACATGCCATAGGCAAAACCTCGAAAGACCATCTGCAAATCTCCCAGGGCACCGAATTACATGCCATAGGACAAAACCTCGAAAGAGCATCTGCCAGATATCCCAGGGAACCGAATTACATGCCATAGGCAAAACCTCGAAAGACTATCTGCAGATCTCCCAGGGCACCGAATTACATGTCCTCCCAGAGCAAAACCTCGAAAGAGCATTTGCCAGATGTCCCAGGGCACCGAATTACATGCCATAGGCAAAACCTCGAAAGACCATATGCAAATCTCCCAGGGCACCGAATTACATGCTCATATGCACAACCTGATCCACGGCCACAGAGTATCAACCTGATACTCATCATACATCATCCTGATGTATCCATGATCATCCTGATCATCACTGCAACATCCTGCTGCATGCCAAGTATCATACATGATCCTCCTGATCATCAATGTATCCACCTGATACAAATACATGATACATATCATCATACATGATCCTCCTGATCATCAATGCATCTACCTGATGCATACCAAGTATCTACCTGATACATATCATCATACATGATCCTCCTGATCATCAATGCATCTACCTGATGCATACCAAGTATCTACCTGATACATATCATCATACATGATCCTCCTGATCATCAATGTATCCACCTGATACAAATACAAATACATGATACATATCACCATACATGATCCACCTGATCATACAATGTATCCACCTGATACATATACAGATACATGGTCCAAGCATCCAACATGATGCATACATACATACATAAAATGATCCAACTGATCATATCAAGCAGAAACCAGAACATCATTCTGATGCTCATCATCCAGCACTTACATCCACAGCCATGTGAAGGATCCTCCTTCCAACATGCTTGGAATGGCTTCAGCAAATGTGTCCGTCACTTCTTCCTCGAAGTGTCCTCGATCTGAATAACACCAAGCCTCTCTCTGAAGTACTCGAACTTCACCCTTGCTAGTGGCTTCGTCAGCACATCTGCAATCTGCTCGTCCGTTGCAACATACAGGAGCTTCACAGCTCCTCTCTGCACCATATCCCTGATATAGTGATATTTGATCTCTATGTGTTTCGACCTGTCATGAAACACTGGGTTCTCGGACAGCTTCACACAACTCTGGTTATCACAGAAGATACCAGTAGCCTCCAACGGGAGATCAAATAACTCAGACAGTAGCTTCCGTAGCCATACTGCCTCACAACTAGCTGAATCAGGCTGCAACATACTCTGCCTCAGCTGTACTCAGTGCTACGCAGGACTGCTTCCTGCTAAACCAAGAGATCACACCTGATCCCATACTGAAGCAACACCCAGATGTGCTCTTCCTATCTGCAGCACTGCCAGCCCAATCTGAATCAACATAACCATGCAGGTTAAACTTTTGATTCGCCTCATATCTGAGCCCATAATCCACTGTACCCTTCAGGTACCTCAGAACATGCTTTACAGCAACTAGGTGAACACTCCTCGGATCCGTCAGGAACTGGCTCAATGTGTTCACAGCAAAGCAAATGTCTGGTCTCGTGTTCGTCAGGTACATCAAGGACCCAATCATCTGACGATACATAGAAACATCAACTGGCTCAGATGAAGCATCACAAAGAAGCTTCAGATTCGATGCCATAGGTGTGGCCATGGCCTTGCAATCCATCATCCCGAACCTCTTCAGGATCTCTACTGCATACTTCCCTTGTCCAAGGAAGATTCCATCTGCACTCTGTCACACCTCCATGCCAAAACAAATAGTGCATCATCCCCAAGTTCTTCATCTCGAACTCGGTAGTAAGCTTCCGCTGCGTGTCGGCAATCAATCTATCTTCACCATACCAAGTTCTGCACATATATGATTTCCTATCATGTGTCTCAAAACCAAGTGGCTGCTCCACATACACTTCTTCTTCAACTACACCATTCAAGGAAGCTGTCTTGAATCCATCTGGTGTATTTTCTATTTCATCACTTTTATATTTCTCTATGCTGCCATCTGCAACATACTTGATCTGATAGTTCCATTTGGAAGTCATAGCAAACTTCCCTTCATGTCTTGGGATTACATCCCAAACATCATTCTTCATGATCGACGGATCATGGCATTTCATTTCTTCATCCCAGATCCTGGGAACTTCAATATCTTTAATATCTTCAATATCTTCAATAGATATCTTTGTTGCTGGAACAAAATGTTGTAGTTCTTCTTTTGTAGGAGATGGCATACGATCTTTCCTACACAACAAGTTAAATTGCATGATTAGAAAACATCTCATAGTTTTCAGAGCAAATTCTTACACATAAAGAAATATGCCATACAGTCATGCAATTATCTTAGCCAATGCTTCAATACAACATTTATCCAAATTTCGTAACTTTCTAGATGCCTTCCAATCTCTACCAGAACATTGTTAAGAGTGTGCACAACTCTCAACATGTCAGCAAAGAGGTTTCATTCTAGATAAGTAGCAATGGAATGTTGTACAGTGCCATAGGCCACTTACCCATGCATATTAGGAGTATACTGTTCATCAATGCAATTATTCTAATATGCATAATACACAACCTAATTCTAGGAACATTAGTATATACATTATTGAACAATTTTATTTAAACAAACAAATATGCAAGAAATGATGATTAAAATACTTATCTTTCTTTGTTCATTGGGTGGACTCCCTCTGAGTCTTTGCTTCCTTGCAGGAGCTGCTGGAGTCCTAATCTGAGGTAGCTTCTTCTACACCTTTCTGTTGTGAAATGTAGAGAGATGATCAACTCCCTCTGAATATCTGCATCCTTGCAGAAACTACTGAAGTGTGCTCCTTTGCTTTCTTGCAGGAACAACTAGAGTGTGCTCCCTCTTGATCTTTGCTTCCTGAATTACCTGTTCTTGAACTCATATTCATCCTTGGTCCCTATGCATGCTTATTAGTATCATGAATGTGTTATCCTTGTGATCTCATATAAAATCATACATTCATTAGTATACTATTAAAACACAATAATCTCAAGCATGTATAGTCATGATCATTTCAAACAGAAATAATAAGCATTAGCATTCAAGGATTCTTATGGTTAGTCAAATCATAACATGTCTAAACCTGTAATTACTCAAGCCTATGACTCTTCAGGTTAGTTGAATCATCAATCAAGATAAGAGATATAAAATGCATAAAACCTGTGATTATTCAAACCTATACCATCATGATTCTTCTGGTTAGTCATATCATCAATTATGGTAAGAAACATAATATGCATACAATCATGATTATTCAAACCTATGACTTCATGAATAATCATTATCAACAATGCGATAGTATAAGATCCTAACCCAAGGTAGGAATCTAGCTTGATATAGGGAAAACATACCTGGATTATCATGTTAGCTAGTTATGTCTAACATACCCGTATAATGTCTTTTGGTTCTCTTTAGTGACTTGTGCTAGTAACCTGCATGTCTCATAAGTTAACCATTATAAAACCAAGTTATACATACCTCGAGAATGGATCTTCTATGAGATCCATGGAAATGGATGAATCTTTGTCCTCATGATCATATGTTCTTGAACTAGAACATGATTTGTCTTCTTGGTGTACCTTTCATGTTAGTAGACAACATAAAACTCATACAACATCACAATGTGTTAGTACAACATAAGTTTCATACTCCTAATAAATGAATGACTTCTATCATGCATTCATAATTTTATTAAGGTGATATGACAAGTCTAAAATCAAGATTGTACTAACCGTGATAATATGAAGACAAGCATACCATAAACTTAATTATGAACAAATCTCAAAACATACCTCGATGAGTCATACCTGTCGAGATCACTTGTAATCTTCTTATGTAAGGCCTTAGCCTCATCTCCCTCTGAAACAGGAACTTCTTCACTTATGCAAGTGATTAACCCAATCCACTTGATTTGCAAGAACTGGACCTTGAGCTGGATATGGGTTTGTTAGAGAAACCCCAAAAATTCAAACTTTGAATTTCAAACTTCTGATAGGATAGAAATATGTGCCTTGATGAGCTGATCAAGTTGGTATATTCAGAATTTGAAAACTGCAAAGTTTCACTCCTCAATTTTGCCTTTGAAACTTCTAGATTCACTGGACGTGACCCTGAATTGGGGTTTGATGAAGCCCACTCTTTTGCCCCATCAAAATGTTTGATCCAAAGCTCTAAGCTTCTATTTTTCTGAGGAGCTTCCAGCCGTGGTCACAGATTTCAAAAATTCCCATTTTTACAGAAGCCCTAATTTTCCACTTTTCTGATCAAAGTCCCGAACTAGGGTCTAATCAATCCCGGCCTTCTGCCCAACCAAAAATTCTGATCTTGGTCTCTAAATTTCTATTTTGATGAGTAGCATCCAGCCGTGGTCTCCGATTACAAAAATTCCAACTTTCTCCAAAGCCCTAAATTCCGGAAGCCATGAATGAAGGTACCAAAAAATAATTCTGTTTTGACAGAAATATGTACCTGATTGTTTCTGGTGTAACTCCGAAATTTTTGATCCACAGGGTCTGAAAAAGTTTCCTGAGATAGCCTGACCTGTTATCTTTCCATCCTGATAGGTCTGACCTCAATTGGATTCTCTGAGAGAGAGATATGCCAAATGTCGCAACGTGACCTGTTTTGGGATAAAACAGGAGAGCGAACTTGTACGACGTGCCACGTGTCACTGTTTTAACTTCAGCCTCTGAAAAAGTTTTCTGAGATATCTCGGCCTGTTACCTTTCCATCCTGATAGGTCTGACCTCAATTGGACTCTCTGAGAGAGAGTTATGCCAAATGTCGCAACGTGACCTGTTTATGGGATAATACAGGAGAGCGAACTTGTACGGCGTGCCACGTGTCACTGGTTCGACTTCGGCCTCTGAAAAAGTTTTCTGAGATATTGCAGACTGTGTACTACCTGTAACTTTTTACGAAATTTCATTTGGAGCTTCCTAGCCCAAGATATGACCTTTTTCCCAAGGTCACCTGATTTTGACTCAGATCTGGAAGAGGCAGAAACCCTATATTGTACAGATCATAAATCACAAAGTACAACGAATTAGAGGTTGTCCTTTGGACACAAGATACCTGGAGATCTTAGCTTCAGCCTGTAACAATTTCAAATCCGAAAACTTCGCCAAAACGGATTTATAGCGAAAGTGCTACGATGACTGGTTTTTGCTATATCAAGCCCTAGCATCGTAAGTGCAACAAGTGTCATACATGCCATATCATGCCTTCTTTCAGGCTAGCTCTGATACCATGTTAAATTTTCAGAATTTACTTCAATATGATCTAGGATCTTAACTGAGAGAACAACATGTACAGCATATCTACAGCATATCAATCATGGATACAATAATGCAAGCACACAAGAGACACAAAGATTTACTTGGGGAAAACCATAAAGGTGAAAAAAACCCCAATAACTTCCTCAGAGATAGATAGAGCAATGATACAACCAACCAATAGAGATAGCCATAACCTAGAAGCAATCCTCCTCCTCCATAAGTGCACCTCTCCTCCTTGAGAGCATGTGTGAGAAGTGAGTAAGTAAATAGAGTGCCTCCCGCACTCTATTTATACTTGACTTGACTTGCCTTTTTACCTAACTCATGTCGGCTCGAACTTAACCACATAACATAATGCTGAGTGGGCCGACCCCTAATAGGGTGGTCTAATAACCCTTTGACCCACATGGCCGACCCCCAATAGGGTGGTCTAATAACCCTTTGACCCACATGACTTATACAGGGCCGACCCCAAACAAGGTGGTCTAATAACCCATCAAGTATAAGTTACGACACTTACAATATAAATAACGACACTTCCTTATAGAGGAATAATACCATCTCTATAGGAATACAATATACATATATGTGAAATACATTTCGAAGTTACATATACATCAACACTTCCATTTCTAGTTCAGACTCTATATAAAAAATATCAAGCATTAACGTATACACTGAAATTTATGCATCTATGAAATCCACACTAAAATTTATGCATCCATGAAATCTACACTGAAATCTATGCAAGTATAAAAATCACTTTACATGATAATGAAAATCAATATATTTTCAAAAAAATTACCTCACGCCCATTATCCCAACACCCTTTCCACTATACCGTAAGTAGTTCTTATTATACATAGTAAATAACTTATATATAAACTTGAACAATGTTACATTTGGTGGAAATGGTGGAAGGGTGGATCAACAAGGTTTGACCCCGTGATCTACCTATGACCACGACAATGTGTTACCAATGGAATACACCCAATTGTTTGGGAATTAAACGATTTAATATATTTATATGTTTGAATCGAGAGTTAAATTTAATATAAATATTAAATAGTTAAAATAATTTAAAATGTTTAATATTAATATAATTTAAAATTTAATATATTAAACAATTAAAATTTATTAAATTTAAAGATAGTTTAAAATTATTAAAATTAAAATTAAATAAATAGTTAAAAATGATTATAGTTTAAAATAATTAGAATTAACATTCAAAACCATTCACACCATTAATATCATATTCAAATTACTGTTTAAAACACTGTCATTAAAACTATTATTTTTAAAAAGTGAGTATATTAAACAAAATTTAGATTTCTATTTTTAGAAAACTAAATTCAAATTTAAATAATAGTTTTATAATTTTTTATGTTGTTTTGTGTATTAACTTTCATGTATTATATTGCCATTGATTTCAAACGTGTATTTCAAACGAAAATACACCTATTTTTATTAATGGCCGACATAATATTTTATTACTTTTTACTTTGTATTATTCTTTTTTGTCTATGGTCGACATGTTAGGAACAAACGTTACAACATCTCTCTCATACTCGACAAGCGTTACAACATCTCTCTCATACTTGACAAATTTACAACATCTCCATCATAATCAACAATATTATTTATGGCCGACATGTTAGGAACAAACATTACAACATCTCCCTCATACTCGACAAACATTGCAAGATCTCCCTCATACTGGGTTGTAGAGCACCTCTCGGCGCAATAATCAATAGACATAGTACAACTCATTGACATTGAACCTAGCCTAGAATAGTCACCACTCCTGACGCACTTATATAGAGGTAACCCTAAACTTAATTTTGTTCCTTGTTTACCAACATCTTATAATAGTATCAGAAAAGCAATTGGATGAAAAATTATCAATAATAGTGGGAGTACTTGAGTATACATAAAACCTTTGGGAATAGGAGGAACCATAGAAATCAACTGACCAAGTCCTTAAGTTATTTTTATATTGGTATTTTAGTAGGGAGTATGGCTAGTTTGAAAAATATCTTGATGATCCACCTTCCCAAGTTCTTTGTGAAGGGGAAAGGGGATCTTGAACAACACTAGTTTTTGTGCAAATTGATTAAGAGAGCCAACGATGTCACCACCCTAGATTCCTATCTAGTCAAATTATAGACAACTTTGAGGGGGAATAATCCTCCAATGGTATATGAAATTTTTTTAGAAATACCCTCTAGATACACCTGGACAATGAAAAAAGTAAAAGACATCTTTGTAATGGAATCTTAGATATCAAACTTGTAGAACAAAGTCACACCAAGTTGAAGATGATAAAATAATAGTTTGGAGAAATTTATTGGGAGTATGATGAAATGTTTTTGGATTTAAACATTCAAATCTCATACCCCATACACAAAACCCAATGCAAGGAGTGGTTTATTCAAGATTTATTGGATTTCGCTATGGTACCTTTGATGAAACAACAATGGAATACAAAAATATATTCATTGGCACATGAAATTAAAATTTAATCAATGAACATATACCCTAGATTAACACGAACGATTACCGTAGATATTCCTTCAACTAGTTCCTTGACTGAGCTTGCTTAGTTTTAGTCCTAGATAACAACATTAATGGAGACAATTCAAGAAATGCACAAGGATCAAAAGGGATAAAATTCCATGCATCATGTGCATATTAGAAGGGCATGTAAAATTGACCATCCAACCTTATGTTGGGACGCTAGTCTCTGACCTAACACCACTACCACCCACCCATTTCCTTGGTAATGTGGAAAATTAATACTATGAAATATAGAAAACAAGTAGACATGAATCCTTTATTTTGCTAATGTTGCAAAAATACACTTATTCATCAACCCTATTGGTATGTGTATTTTGTTGAGAAAACACTCATACTAGTAAGAACTATTGAACCCTATAGGCTCTAGATGAGTGGCTGGAAAGGAGTTCATTTTAGTTCAAGGAGGTGTCTGGAAAGATTTATATATACCTTATTAATTTTACTACGATACATAGCTTACACGTACATTCAATTATCAATATAGGGCTTGTATGCTTATGAGGTATGATGCAAAGAATATACAAGTCTTCAAAAGTAATTGGAATTCTAAACACTATCATGCTATTTATCATTTACCTAGAAATCCATTCTACTTCTAATAAAGTAAAGTTGAAAGAAATTGAAAGAAAGCAATAAATTTAAGCATGAAATCAAAGAACATTCAATCACACTTTGATCCTTAGCTACAAGTAGTATAACACAAGTCGTCCATTGGCACATACAATGTTATGTAGCAAATGAATCATTAACATAATTGAAAATGAAATTAAACACAATTGCTTGCAAGGCTGAAATTGGAAATAAACCAAACTAATTAATAGAAAAATAATAACACAACACCTGCCTCTTTAGAGTGGGCCCTTCCTTTGCAAAGAAAGATGATGGAAGGAATTCAATAGCTAAGAACTCAAATCACAACAATATTCTTACCTCAAAAAGTCATATGTAGAACAAACATAAACAATATTAGCTTTATTTATTTATATGTTAATAGTGCACATAGTATAATAGAGTTCAAAATGTTTTCTATACTTTGTTATGAATTGTTTGTACAAGAGGGTAAGAACTCTTTTTATAGGAAAAACCTTATAGATGATTACTTAAGAACAACTAAAGGAAACATGCTTGAAAATAAGAGGTTCTCAAGTTGTTGAAAAAATAGAGGTTGTGAAATAAAAGAGATAAAAGAACAGAGAAACCAAAGTGGTTTGCTCGTAAATGTTTTAACAAATTCTAAACTGGAAATATTTCCTTGCACAAATACTTGATAACTGATCATTAATTTGACAGAATATTCATGCTCTATTTCCAGTTCTCTAGTGAAGTGTCCCATAACAAACTACACTAGTTTTCTAGCAACATATTGGAATTTATTTATGATAGCAGATGCACAATTACAACAACTTGTGTCTCTATGGAAACAACAATCATAGGAACAATCATAGTAACTCTTGTCTCTATGGAAACAACAATCATAATATCGCAATCATGGCATTGTGATCCCCTGATGATGGACTCTCTTTGGAAGTCTTAAACATTGGTTGTTTTAATTTGTAACATGATTTTCCAATTCTGTTCTTAAATACTGTAGCCTTAAATGGAATATATTAACAATCATAGTAGCTAGATGTATTAATTGGACTAACAAAAAAGTGACAACTGGAATGGATCCACACTAGTAATAATTCAAATGGATTTGCAGCAAGTGTGAACTGTAAATACAGAACAAACTAAGATCACTGTCTTGGATTATTGTGGATCCATAGCAACTAGTTCCATTGGCAAGTAGAATTTCTATAAAAAACACCCAGTGACCTATTTAGTAACATGCCTCACTTTGTAGGTTAGATATGAAGATACACAAATCCTTCTAAACTATTTAACTATTGTCAATAAAATGCCATGAAATGAAACTAATGAGTACCTTCATGATGGAATCCAAGATGGTTGAGTATATGCTAAGAATGAAGGTGAATGGTTTCAAAAGGAAGAAAAAAATAAGGGAAAATGTTGGAAAAAATATGGAAAAACTAGGGCCCATCATCTTCCCCCAATTGAAGGTGTTGCAGATTCTCGTGCACCTTTTCATACTTAATCTGATTCAGGGTTGGTTGTATACCAATGCATATTAGTGAGACTATAGGAGGAATTCCCATATTCCCCTACATCATAGTATCCTGTGTTTCTTTCATTGTCTTGCCAAAGTCTATGTTCCTCATATGGTTCCCACTTATAAAGATATCCATACTTGGGTGGTGGAAAACAAATCAAAGGAAAATGGAATCTAATCCCAATCCATTTTGCTTCACACATGGTTATACATTATATATATCTATCTAATATGGTTAGTTCTTATAAGAAATTGGGGTAGCCAAAATATTCCCTTTCTTTTTGTGTTTTCTCTAAATATGCCCATCTATGCTGGTAGTTAACGAGTTCTTGCATTCTTGAAAGGATAATACTATGTGTGCATTTCTAAACAACTTCCTACTATTTTTAAAGAAGAAAATACTTTCTTTATAGTGATCTAATCAACCTTAAGTGTAAAACAAAGATGGTTGGAGTTATTCCATACTCCCCTCTGACCCACAAGCTAAAATATTTCTCATTATTTTCTATGGTATTTTGTACATAGCCCCACTTAATTTGGTTACCCACATAGGAATTTGTTGGAAGGGCCTAGTCAATTAGTCGACTAGGCCTGCCAGTAAACCTATAGTCAACTAGTCGACTAGCGTAGCAAGTCAACTGACATATGTGAAAAGTCATATGTAATTATTTATGTTGGTTCATATGTATAAAAATGGATATCATTTTATATGTAAATGATTCCTTCTTTTAATAATATAATAAATTATTGGTATCATATCTACTTTTAATGTGTATCAATGGTAACCAATGAATCCGATCTTCTAGATTGCAACATTAGTTTCATTACCAGGACCTGGACCTATAGCCGAGACAAGGAATAGAGATATGTATGCATAAATGTTGACATTGGAAGAAGTGCGTGGATGGTGGTACATGAAAATATTAAAATATACATCAACAACTATGCCATAAGGTCTCGACTAACAATCACATAAGAAGAATAATTTTTTTTCACTAAGACCCTTGAAAAATTCTTGGAATCTTTACCTATGCTAATCTATAAATTTATACGAAAAAAGTAGATGACACCAAGTAAACAATATAGAGAATTGCCACATAAAATAAATAACGATGGTAAAACTAATATTTATGAATGGGACGAGAAAAATGTAGAAGAATTTTGTGACGAACAAGTGCTTGAAGAAAGAACTTTTGTTGGCAATCTAAAAAAGGATTCTATGATGACTCACATGAGATATTTCTGTGCACAATACAAGTATTTCTTCGAAATTTCTTGATTGTCAAAGGTGTCAGACATATTTTGGAATGTAGACCACCGATAAATACACCCATTTATATATATTAGGAAAAGTAGCAAGCCAAGTGGAAGTACTTTTTAAGGGAATGAAAACATACATGCTTAGCAACATATTTAAGCTAGAATAAGTTGGGATGATGATTGGAGGGTTGCTTACCATGGGGTTCCAGTAAAATAAGAATGCTAGTTGAGCCAACAAAAGAGGAGAGGTGGGAGTTAAATGTAAGTTGTGTGAACATCTATTCAAAATTCCAGCACATAAAACAACAATGGATATCCAGAAAATTGAAAGATAAAAAAGAAGGAAGCAAATGGAAGAATTATGAGAAGATGCAAGTCCTTTTTATTGAAAAGAAAGGGGAAAAGAAAGGAAGGTACAAGTATGGAACTACTTGAGTCGAAGTTCAGTCGACCATAGGAATAAGAGGGAGTGACCACAACTGATCTAGAATTGTACGATGAGATACAGCGGGTGGTTATAATATTTGGAGCACTACGCCTATTAGACTCAAAGGGAAGAGAAGAAACCAATGGACATGAGGTTGTAGTTATTAAAACACCATCACATTTCCCTCAAACTGTCACTATTGGGAAAACATTTAGCAAATAAATTATGTATTGAACTTGGTCAAACATTAGTATGGAATCACATATATGAAACAAATCAACTCATTAGGATGATAATTGAGAGACCCGAGGATGAAAACAAGGTTTCCATCATGCAAGGTGAAGGAGCATCTAGTATCCTTGTCAAGTAATCGAACTTTGTGGAAGCACCCCGCCTACTAGATTTAATTAGTGAAGAAAAAGAAACATCACAATTGATAAGAGACAAAGTTGAAGAGTCACGACCTTTCGAAATCATTAGGTCTAAAGAAGAAAAAATCCAAACATCAAGTCAAATTATATTGGTCGCATCTGTAATGATGATTAACCACACTACATAGATACCCATCTATGAAGGGGATGAATATCCCAAATGACATTGGTTCTTATGTGAAAATATTTGGGATCTGAACAATGTCATCAATGAAGCAAATAAGTGGCACAGTTTGCGGGAGATCTAAGAAAATGAGCCCTCATATGGTATATGAACTACACAGAAAACCATAACAAGACAAAGAATGAAATCAAAGAGAACTTATTGACATTTTTTAGGACATAGGATAGAAAACACATATCATCTCCGAAGATGAAAGAAAGTAAGTAATTACTAGGAGAATCCATTCATGATTATGGAAAAAGATTTAAATATCTTCTTAGTCAGATACCATACGTGATATATGACCAATTAATAATTCAATGGTTTGTTGCATGACTACTTCTTAGAATTAGGCCACCTCTCAAAATGAATAAGACTATATATCTACAAATTCTAAATTTCTCATCATGCCATCAAGCAATGTGGATATGATGAACATAATGTTCTGTCTTTTCTAAAACTTCGTTAATGAAATGGTTGACTTGTACATGGTGGAAAAAATGATCTCAACATTAGTTATGTTTATAGGTAAAGTTTGACTAAAAGTTGAAATTAAAATTTGGAGAGAGTTACTAACCTGGGATGTCACCAATTATATCATTTTTCTTTCCTTTTCTTATGTCATAAGGCCTATGTCATAAGAGATGTATTTGAAGCTTTTTATGTCTACCATAATTTTTCCAAAATGTTGATCTTCACTCTCGTGAATGCATTAGCTCAATAAAGAACTTCCACAATGCCTAGAGTATGTCCCATCTAAACAAGTTTGTGAATAATATGTTTTCCCCTTTGCCTTATTACACATGATGCTATGAATGAAGTCTCTTGATGAATTTGTTGGTTAGTATGGAAAACATGACACATGGTTAGTATGCAAAACATGATGAGTATATAAAAATGTTTCATAATAATAATCATATTCTACATGGTATCTACAACAACAAGTGTTACGAACTGTGTTTATTCAAGCATACCAAGGCTTGCATTTCTCAAAGCATCTTTGACCCAAGTTCAATTCCTTTTGTTAATTCTTGAATCTCTCATATAGTTTTGTTTGTGTTGTTTCAAGATGATTTTTAATGTGTCATTCACATTCCCTAGAATCCCTTCTCATTTTTAGTACATACTTATGGTTTGAAGAAGGCTTGGTGTTATCATGCCAAAAACTTTGCACTAGTTTCATATTAGAACGCAACAACCTACCAATGAAGGCCCAAAAATCCGTCTGGCCATTTGTGTCAAGATGTTCTCTTCTAGTACAATACTTATGACATTCAACTTAACAAGTTTGGATATAAGTTTCAACAAATGAATATTTCTTTTGTTCTTGTTTACAATTACTTGTGATAAATACAACGAGATGCATCACAATATTTAAAAAAACTTTTCTTACCAATTGTGCTAAAAACATCTACTAGGATTTTAACAATATGACTACTTGGGCCATACTTGGGCCATAATTATTTATTAACTTAATGCCTAAATGTTTTCTAGCAAGAATAAAAACTTAGATTTTAACAAAGATAAAAATAACCTATGTTTGTTAGAATCACATTTTGAATGAAAGTAATCATTAATTATTTGCCAATTCTAATAAGAAATAACACATTTAAGAGAACTAATGACACTTTCATCCACCTGGATACATTTTGGATTTATTCGACTCACTAGTGTTAGTTGAGGTAATGAAGTAACATTTGTAGCATGGAACACTTCATTAGTAGGATGTAACTATTCAACAAGAGCTTATGGTTGTTCATACTTTTGTTGGTAGCTAAATGAAAGACACCAGACATCCTCATGGATGGTCTCAAAAACATTTACTTGTTAAATAGTAGGTTGGACCTAGGGTATTTTCTAAGGATTCTAATATTATACTTAAGTATAGTATTCTAGGAAATTATTTTAGATTGAAAAAACATATATATAGATAGGTAGGTGAATATTAATTATGAAACCTACAATTTACTATTGAAACTTGTAAATTTTGGCGAATATTATGATAAAAAAACATATTTTATGTAAATATAGGCGATATTAGAGACTAAAAATTACCCAATAACGAATTTATTTTTTGAAAAAAAAAGCCCCAACAATAGCCAATTGGCTAAATTTCGCCCTTAAGAATTACCCTAGTTGGACCTCATGTGTGCCCTCAACAACATTTACTTGTTCTTCATTGGAATTCTCTTCATGATTTAAATCTAAAATTTCATGATTTGCATAACTAGTATAGGCCAAAAGTTCTAGTGTTTCCTCCACATCCAAATTATCTTCAAATGGTGCTATATTTGTTTGGAAATGGCTTGATGTTTGAATTGCAACATGTCTTGATGAACACCTATGCTTTAATTCTTGAGTAGGGCCATGAGGGGCTTCTTCATCCATTTTTCTTGAAAATGAGAGCTCATATGTTGAATGTTCACACTTATCCTGTCGTAAATTTGTAGAAAGAATTATATCATTTGTTGTTCTTGGAATTGAAGCATGCATATGATTCACCATGTCTTCCATTTTTTTTCTCTAATTTATTTGATGTTTTCATGAGGCTTCTTTTTTCTTTCTAATATTCTTATTCTATTCATATATTTCCCATTGTCACAATAATCCATGTTAGTATCTTGTTTTGGGTTCTTTATCAATAAAAAATCAATAAGACATAAAACTTGCAATCGTTGTTCGCTCGGGATAAACCTATAGAGCACGACATTCTAGCAGAGTTTGACAAAAATAAGGTTGTGATGAAACCAAGGGAATTTGTATATCATGATATCGCCGAATGTGTTATACCAGCATAGATCCATCTTAAAACTGTATCTATCAAGCACCGAGAGGGATCCAATTTCTTGAGGTGTATTTATTTTTCTAAATTTAAACTCAAAAAATTTGATCTCTCTTGATATGGGTTTAAGTTTTAATTTTTATTTTATAAACGGACATCTATTTTTTAATTAATTTTCATAATATTTTATTTTATGAACCAACATGGATTTTTTTTAAACACTTCCCATAATTTTTTTTATTTTATGAGCTGACATGATTTTTTTAACTATTTTGTTAGTAACAAACGTTACATCACAAATGTTACAACATCTCCCCCATACTAGACTATAGAGCACCTCGTTTCTCTCGGTGCAAAAATGCATGTGTGATATGTTACAAACCACATGCATGATGATTTACAAATTGTGTGCATGATTTGTAACACATTGCACAGGCATTATATAGCACATCATGTGCACGGTGACCTACATGACAACTATGTGGCTAGGTTTAGATTTGTCAGGTCTAGTTCTTATAAACGTGAGAATGCTATTGTTTTTTATAACGTGAGTGGATTTTGCAGAACTTCGGTTGCACCTAAAAGGTACACCAAATTCATGTGCATGCCCATAACTAATCACTCAAACAACCCATCCATTGCCTTTAAATATTTCTTCCACTCATCACCTTCCCTTGTATTGAATCTGATGATACCCACTCTTCATATCTATCTTCGTAAAGTGCCTGCCTAGCCCCACTCAAATAGTCCATGAGGTCATCCATCCTTAGTAAAGGAAATATATATTTGATGGTGATCTTATATGGCTTATGAATTAATACACATTCACCATTCACCATCAATTTTCATTTTCAATACTATAAGTATAGTACAAGGGATCAAACTTTTTTGTATCAATGATCTATCAAGAAACTCTTGTATTTGCTGAATAACTTCTTCTTTGTCTATTGTGGTCATCTAGTAAAGGGATTTATTAGGAAGACTTGATCCCAGTATCAAGTCAATTTGATGTGCTATACTTCTCATAAATCATTTGTATTATAATTACATTGAATTCCTTCAACATAGCCTAAATCTCTTGTGGCATAGATTTGATTTGGCCAACTGCTTGGACTCCATTTGGCATGATATCCAAACATAAATTTGTTCTCTTTTGTTCTCTCAGAAATTCCTTACTTGAGCATAACATTACTCGGCTACTAGTGCTTCCCACATCTTTCCCATTTTCAGTGTGTCTCATTGTCATTGCATTCTTCAACATTGGTTCTAACCAAGCCTTGTCCATCCTTTGTAAACTCATACGTATTTTCCCTTCCATCATGAGCCACCTTTCTATCAAATAACCATATCATGTCGTGCAATACATGTCCACTACAACACACAAGACCTACTCCCTGAATTTTCCAAACTGAAAGATCAATAGTCACTGTTCATTCACGATCACCTGCTTCCATTTCTGTAGCCATGAGACCCTGTATGGATTAGGATGGAAACTACAATTCATTTTTAATTTCTTCACGTCTTCCATGGACACCAAATTTTTACTACATCCACCATCTAGAACTAAATTGCAACACTTGTCCTGAATTTTATATTTAGTTTAAAAAATCTTCTTTCTCTACTTATCTTCTTTCTCTGCTTAGGCTCAACCGCTATCTTCTCTTTAAGCTGAAGTATCACTCTCCAAAACATTAATTTTTTTACCGTACTCTTGTTTTTTGGAACCATCACATTATCACCAACCATCAATGTCTCATCTTCAGGTATGACCTCTGTTTTGGCCTCACTTCTCTTTCTTGAGTTATGTTTTTTGGGCATTCATATGCCTTATGTCCCTCTACAACATATCGGTAACAAGTGATACGATATTAAAATGTTGGAATGAATGGCTTTTTGCAAGTCTTTTAAGAGATGATACGATATTAAAATGTTGGAATGAATGGCTTTTTGCAAGTCTTTTAAGAGATTCTCCGCGTTTGGTTTATGATAATCACATGGAACTGCTCATTCAAAGATCCTTTGAGGCGGTCCTGAATGCGTGTTGTCAGGATGTGTAGTACAGTTTTATCATTCTATATATGATGTATATTTTGGTAGTAGATGAAATGTATTTAATGTATATGTTAATTATTCTCTGTGTAGTTTTGTAAGAGTAGTATTAGTATAGTCATTTAATTTGTGGTAGGTGAATACTTATAGGTCGTTTATAGATCACAATTTAAGTGTTATTTGTTACTTATTTTTCATTATTTGTAAAAAAGTTAAGTGTTATTTGTTACTTATTCTCCATTATCTGTCTTAGCTATCTATTGACTTATTTAATTAATTAAATGGGTTGTATGTCACAACATATTATTCATGCATGAGTTATGTCACAACATATTATTTATGCATGAGTTATGTGTTGGCTGCTTTTTGGACAGACCCAGGTTTTAATGAAGCGCAGCAACAAAAACCCCTTGGCGCACTGGCCCTCTCGGCAACGAGCTGCGCAGCAGCTCGAGGTCTCACCCGAAGTGGCTATGGGGGGGCTAAGGAATCAGATTTCCTTAACCTAGGCGACGTGGAGACTGCTCTCTCTTCCTCAACGATTCCTCTAAGGTGAATGTCTGACCCTTCTTCAGACTCCCAAGCGCAGCAGCTCTCATCTCCCGCTCAGCAGCCTAGCTGCGCGGTATTTCCACTCCTGCGCTAGCACCAATTATCCTTTGCGCTGATACTCTATGTATTGTTTCTGCTTTCGCCCCCGTCGCAGCCACGCATTCCTCTATTGCTGCGGCGACAGCGTCTTACCGATTCCTTCCGACACTTAACGCTTATAATTCCCAAGGAAGCTCCAAGAACTTACTCAACACACTCATAAAGATAATGCAACATTCAGGTATACGCTGGTAGTAAACTAAAATAGGAAATCACCTCAATCACAGCTTCACACAACGAGAAATATGAAGTCCACCTCCATGGGGAAAACCACATCCACGGGAGTATCTTATATTAACCAGAAAATGATAGAATTACACAATATGCTGCGCACACAGCTGCAGCCTTAGATCTTTCCAGGAAACTCCACGCACACAGCTGGGAGCCCTTCTCTCGATCTAGTATCTTCCTCTCCAGAGATTACAATATCTCAGACGTCGACTCAGACTGTCTGCAACTCAAGGATTAGCTTCACTGCTAACCAGCTCTAACTCCTGTTTTCTAGCAACACGGTAGAAAACAACCAATAAGATCGTAACAGAGGATGATCAACTCGATCACTCCTTCTTACATCTAGTATCTACTATCTAGCTAGCTCACTCACAGGCTTAGCTAACTGACTAACTAACTACTAGCTAGCTTACTAAATAACCTTTTCCCTTATCAATTATACATATATATAGGTGGCCATGACGGTCACACCTTTACAAAACTGTGGGCCTTTCCCAACAGTAATCCCCAAAAATCCTAACCACAGACATGGCTAGGTGCACTATAGGCGCCGCTTGCAGTCATGTCGCTGCTTCCTGCAGGCTCCATGATTTCCGGCGCAGCTTGCGGGTATGGGCGCCTTGTCCTTCGCCTTCAATGCTTTGGTCCATTGCTCCTTCTTGTTCCGTGCAACCATAACTTCTGTACTTAGCCTTAATGAGGGTAGCTGATCCCTCTACTCCATTGCTTCATTTATTGTGGTAGCTGGGATTTCTACTCAGCTACCTTTATTCTCTTCTGACGTGCATGCGAGCTTCGCGATTTTCGGTCCGTAATCTGCGCTGAGATTATCCATCTGGCACCGTACTGCGCACCGTCTGCTTCTGTACCAAAATTGGCGCTTACTCAAAATTTAGCACTTTCTCTTCCACACTTGTGCTTTTTCCTCAAAATTCGCAGCTTTTACCATAGCTGCGGCCTTGGCTCCAACAGGCCCCTAACACTTACTTGTGGCTCGCCCTCGAGCCACTCGCACTAGCGTGTGGTCGCTTTACTTGCGCATCTGCTTTTGCTTGAGTCTCCGCGAATGTTTTCTTCCACTGCGCAATAGCGGAGTCCATTTCATCGACACACTCCACAACTGTCTGCACCGTTTCTGCAGTGGCTTCTTCTTTAGTTATGCCATCAATCACCTGTTGAGATTCTGCAATTTCTTTGATTTTTTCCTCGACTTGGGCAACGATGTCAGCATACTCATCCATAAATGGCTGAATGCTGTTGGTGAGCTTCTCGTCTTTAGTTCTGAGCTTGTGCAGTTGCTGTTGCACTCTGCGCACTTCGCTCATTTTCCTCATTTTTGCTAAGCCTGTTAAGGCCTTAGCTTCTTCAGTCAAAATAGTTAGGGATTGTTCTGCGGCTTGCACCTGTTCCAAAAGACCAACTTTAAAAGGGAGCTTCTCAAGCTCCGTCCAAGCATCCATAGCTTGGGTCATCAGGTTCTCGGCTTCCTGTGTTTTATCTTTCATTTGTGTGGAAGCTCTGCTCAGCGCTTCAAATTTTTCCTGCGCATCATCTGTAGACTGCGCAGCAACACGAGCTTCCACCTCGGCGATTTGGGTTCTATGGCCCTTAGCCATAGCAACTATTTCATGCTCCAGGGTTTTCACCCTTCCTCCAATAATTTGAACTTTCTCAACCAGAGTGAGGTCTGGTTGAATCTCGCAAGCCGGCAACTCCTGGGAAATCTCATCAACTACGTTTCTTATGCCAATGTCTTGCGCCTCATAAAGTGCGAGCTTCTCAGAGATATTCTTATGGCTTGCCTTCAACTCTATCTCCTGCGATTGCAGTCGTTGGTTTGCATGGAATGTAGAGAGCTCTCTAGCTCTCAACTCAATAGAAACTTTCTCATGTACTAGCTGTAGAGTCTCTATAGGAATTAAGGACAAATTTATTTCAACGGGCCCAACTGCGCTTACCTGTAGTGCAGCTAGAGGATCTGGAAGTGTCATGCTCGTAGGCGGAATGTGCACGACAGTATGCCTTTCTGCGAGTTCTTCAACTCACTCAGTATTTGTGGTTACTTGTGGCGCCTGCGAAGTAGATGCTGGTGCATGGGTCTACGCAATCCTTCCTGCGAGACCTTTTAATTCCACAAACTGCAGGTCTAGAGCACTTCTGATGTGAGCGTGCGCGGTCTGCAGCTCGCGAAATTGCTCTTTCAAATACTGGTAGATCCCCGAGGGAATGGCCTCAGAGGGATGCGACACCTTTTGTTTCTTGGTTGCTGGTTCTGTCGAGCCTTCATCACTTCTTTGCTTGGGGGCTTCCTTACCCTTATCCTTCTCTTGCGCAACGGCGGCTGGCATCGCGGATGCGATGTCGACGGCTTCCCTCCATTCATCCGACCAAGACTTGATAGTTTCTTCAACATCTTCGGTGGTCATCCTGTAAAGGCCTACGGCCCATTCCTCTTGAATGCCGCAGGGGCGGAGGTAAAGTTGATGTAAGTCGGCAGTAAAGGCCAACTTTCCGTCATATCTTTTCGCTATCTCCTCACTCAGCCTCGGCATTTCCTGAATGGTATCTCTGAGGAGATAGTAGTATTCACAAAATACAACGCGGTTCATCTTGCGCTTTGCAGGATTAGCAGACTCCCAAAGGTTAACATAGCGGATTCCGACAGGTTATCCTGTGCGGCGCGGAAGGAACTGAGTGTTCGGGGGCTCCTTCCACCCGACGAGAGCACATAAAATTAAAAGCCAAGAAAAATGGAACAACTGACCGGGGTTATCTTGGACGTTCCGGCAGTCTTCCAAGAAAGAATTGAGGAGGAAGAGGGACCAGTTGTATTGTTCTCCTTCCGCAGCTGCGATGGCGAGTTCCACGATAGCTCCAGTAACTTCCTTCGGTCTGCACTTTGTGAGAAGTCTGCCTGCGAGCAGACTTCCTGTAAATCTAAGTGCTTCATCTTCTACTATAGTGATGTCATAAGCCCGACCTCCTCTTGTAAGGTTGTATTTCTGCACCAGCTGTGCAGCCAATTTTCTATCCTTGTCTTTTCCCACAAAATGAATATTGGGATCCTTACCAACTTTAGATAGGCCGGTAATACGGTGAATCAAATCGACATTTAAATCGATTGGCCTCCCCAGCCAAAGGTAACCTCCATGAACGTAGGATAGCAGTGTTTTAACAACTGCGTTCACTTCATTGCTATGCCCGAAATGCGGTAGCTTTAATAGGTTCAGGAGTCCAGGCCGCTCAAGATTTGCTGCAAATCCCTTTGGGATGAATTCGTCAACCTTTCTGCTGGGATTATGCACTACCGTCAGATATCGATCTGGCGCGAACTGAGGATATGTTTTATAGTCTCCTAGGTTGAAATCAGAGAACTTGGCCAGTGGAAGGTGTCCGAGCAGGGACCCTTCTTGTCGCACGCCAGCCGGTAGTGGGGGTAACGGAAGCGGATACTTTGCATTCTTCGGAATATGCACCTCTGGTGCATTGTCTGGACGCGGCGGAATATAATTCACCATAGTGGCCAACGGCTCTGGAACGGGCTCTTCTGGCTGTTGCTGAGACGCTCTCGTGCCCGGAGATTGTCTAGGATCATTATAACCAGGATGTACGTAAGTCGAGGCCGTCACCGGAGTAGTCATGCCGAAATCTAGGCCTCGGCGCAGGAATTGACGAACAGCTTCTTCATTTGACAGGTTCTCCATCGTGAACCGGTATAGGTAACAAGAACTTGGACAGAAACGGCGGAACAGCGTAGGATATGAACGCTGACAACAAAGGAAGCACTCTGCACAACTCGGCTCTGAAAACAATGGCTTAGATTCTCAAACAAGACGATGCAACTTGAGGAAAGTAACCCGAAAATATACAAATATGGGGTATTTATAGCCAAAGGTGATAGTAAATGCGGGCAAGTGGGGCTACTAGCTGTAGGTGACTCTGCATGAATTGACAATCATTCTATCCCCCTCGCCTCTGTGGTGCATTTATTGTGATGGACGGGCTCTGACAGCCTTCCAGGAGAAGCTAAAGCTTTCGGCGCATGAGTTAAATCCAAATCTTACGGAGATCAAGCCGAATCTGTCAGAGCGGCTATTCTTAAATGGCGGGCTTATCCTTCATTTATTCTCAACCGCGGCTACATAACTGCTGTAATTCAAATTTTTCGGCGGGTCATTTCAACTTAGGTAACTGTGCGTAGAAGGGTCCACAACGAGAACTCTTCAAGCGGCAAATTGACACAGGGAACTCCGCAAGAGCGACAGTTTGACATCCCGGGGAAAAACTTCGTCAGAGCGCAAAATAAGGTCGCTTCTTACAAACTTTTACTGATATGCGCGGATGGTTCAAGGAACTACGCGGGAAGCCAGAGACTGAGGGTCTCGCGACTTCTGTGTAGACTGATAATGCGATGCCTCTTTCAACTACACTGGACATCTGCATTTCTTTGAGCAGCTATTTAAGTCGACAGGGCGGAGTGGCCGTCGCGGTAAAGCTTGAGCCGACTCCCGTTGATCTTTTTAGGCAGTACTTCTCCATTCAGCTTCGCAAGCTGAACTGCTCCTCCTTCTGTTATTTTTATCACCTGAAAAGGGCCTAACCAGTGTACACGAAACTTGCCTGGAAACTTGATGAATTTACTATCATAGAGGAGTACCAAGTCTCATTCCTGAAAGACTTTATTCTTAATATGCCTATCATGCCAAGCTTTCTGTCTTGCCTTCTGTACCTGTTGATGGAATCCGGCTAAAATTCTGTCTTCCTCTAAGGCAAGCAGTTGTGAAAGTCTTTCACTCATGGTATCCGTATCTGCCATTTCTGTAATTTGCGCAATTCTGAGACTGGGAATAATGTATTCCATAGGCATAACTGCTTCTTGTCCATACACCAAACTGAAAGGTGTGTGGCTTGTTAGTTTCTTGCATGTGGTTCTGTAAGCCCATAATACAACTGTGACTCTAAGGTCCCAATCATCTCTTTATTGATTACAGATCTTCGTCAGGGCATTCTCAAGAATTTTATTGAATGCCTCCACCGTGCCATTAGCTTGAGGGTGATAGGGTGTACTCTTATGGTGACTAATTTGGAATTCCTCAGTAAGGGCCTCTATAGTATCATTGAGGAAATGTGTACCTTGATCACTCATTAGAATCAGTGGACATCCAAATCTAGTGATAATATTCTCAAAAATGAACTCCGCGGCCGTGGCAGCGTCGCAGTTCTTCACTAGCTTAGCCTCAGCCCATCTGGTGAGGTATTCAGTAGCTGTAATGATGTATCTTGCACCGGTTCTCTTTCCTGGTGGGTTGATAGGACCTACAAAATCAATGGCCCATTTATCAAAAGCACACAGTGTTATCTGAGGTCTTAGCGGCATCTCATCTCTTCTTGAAGGTTTTCCTGTTCACTGGCACACATCGCAACATTTGCAGAATTCCTTAGTATCCTTATGCAATGTCGGCCACCAAAGACCTGCGGCTAAGATCTTCTGAGCAGTTGGCTTTCCTGCGAAATGGCCTCCTGCAGTGCCTGAGTGCGCTTCTGCGATGATAGAGTTCTTTTCATGCGGTAAGATACATCTGCGCAAGACTTCATCGGGGCCCAACTTATAGAGCTGGCCTGCTATCAAAGTGAAGTCTGCGGCTTTGACAACAAGTTGTTTCTTCTGCTGGATTGTAAACTCAACTGGCGCTTGTCCAGTAGTGAGAAACTCAAGGATATCAGAATAATATTCATCTGCTACTTGAACAAAAAATAGCTGCGCATCAGGCAGATTGTCCTCCAGATTTGTAGGTTCTTCCCTTGACTCGATCCTAGATAAGTGGTCAGGTCCTGCATTCAATCTACCTGGCTTTACAATAACCTCAAAATCATATTCTTGAAAGAGCAGTAGCCATCTGCAAATTCTTCCCCCTAACACTGGCTTATTGACCAAGTATTTCAAAGCAGAATGGTCAGTGTACATTTTAAAATGTGCGCCCAGAAGGTAGTGTCTGAACTTCTGTAGGGTGTACACCATAGCTAGTCCTTCTCTCTCCATAGTAGTGTAGTTCTTCTCGGCTGTGGACAGCTTCCAGCTAGAGTAAGCAATGGGGTTATCGATACCTCCTTCTCCCGGTTGTGTAAGTACGACCCCCAATGCTATGGAAGAAGCGTCGACATGAACATGAAAGGGTTTATTCCAGTCTGGGAAAACTAGAATTGGCGCACTGATCATCTTGTCTTTAAGTGTGTCCAAGCTCTGTTGGCATTCTTCTGTCCATTGGAATTTCGAATCCTTTTTCAGCAATCTTTCCATAGGTGCTGTGATCTTTGCATAACCTTTGATAAATTTTCTGTAGTATCTTGTATGTCCCAATGTAGTGCGTAATTGCTTGACTGAGTTGGGCGCAGGTAAATTAGCAATGATGGCAACCTTCGCAGGATCCATCAGGAGTCCTTGTCTGCATACAATGTGACCCAACAAAATACCAAAAGGAGCACAGAAGATACATTTTTTCAAGTTAAGGGAAATCTGATGCTGTCTACATTTTTCTAACATCATTCGCAGGTTCCCCATATGGTTCTTTAGTAAACCAAATAGAGTCCAGTCATCAAAATAGACTTCTAAAAACTTATGGATGAATTCTTTAAAAACAGCAACAACGACTCTAGAGAAGATAGCAGGAGCGTTTTTAAGACGAAAGGGCATTACCGTATACTGGAATGATCCCCATTCAGTTGCAAAAGTAGTCTTATGGCGGTCGTCTAGATGGATTCCGATCTGATGGTATCCCGAAAATCCATCAGTGAAGGAGTAAGCCTCTTGTCCTCCAATATTATCAAGCACTTTGTCTGTAAAGGGAGTAGGAAATGGATCATGCGCTGATGCGTCATTGAGTTTGCGCAAGTCCACACAAATTCTTATTTCACCTTTTGTCTTCTTCTCTTGTACGACCATAGGGCTAATCCAATCACTTTCCTCTACTGGCTCAATAATACCTGCTGCGAGCATCTTGTCAATTTCTTCTTTGAATTTTTCTTTATAGCGCGGGTTCAACCTGTATGGGCGTTGCTTTACTGGCTTTGCGTCTGCTTTCAGAGGTATGCGCATCACTCCTAAGTCTCCTAGGATGCCTTTAATTTCTGTGAACTTGGTAGGAAAGATATCCTGGTAGTCACGTAATAAATCTGAAATATGACCAACAGTTTCATCATCCCAATAGTCTCCTATAGAAGCAAACTTGGGTTCGGCTTCTGTACCAATGTTAATCTTTTTGAGCTTGATGTGTTCTGTAATGGCAGGGATATCAAGCTGAGGACCTTCAACATTGCGCGTCCCTTCTGATTCTGGGATATTGATGTTGCGAGGATCATCCTCCTCTTCTCCAGCGGTGAAATTGTAGCATTCCAGGGCATGTTCTATCTGAATAGCCCAATCCGGTTGGGAATATTCTGGTAATAGGCATGGTTCAAATACCTTCATTTTAATACACTTCAGAGCCTGATCAATACTTGGATGCTCTGACTCAAAACTGAAGGTAAGTTGAAAACTTTCTATCATAAGAGGCCAAGTAAGAGTGCCTCTGCTCAATTCTGTTTCAGTGTACCAGTTCCTTGGAACTGTGTCCAATGTGTGGATGAATAGGTGAACCCACTCATCTTCCGAAATATCCGACCATTGCTGAATGCATGCTTCAATGTGTGACCTGGGGTCACTGTGTCCCTCATATTTGCGCAGCACTTCTGCTGTAGTGTCCTGGAATCTGCGCAGTATCAGTCTGCGACAGTCTTTCCATGTGTGAATATTCTCTTTATGCGCACCCCACCATCTTGCGGTTGTAGCGTGCAGTGCTACATCCAATGCTTGTATGCGCTGCTGTTCTGGAAGTTGTTGTTCATATGCATGTATGAATTTTCTTACGTCAGTTAAACCATCAAAAATTGGAGTGTCAGTCAATTCTGTTCCAATCCATCGAATGGATTTAGTCATCATGGCGCAACGTCTTGCAGAAACCTCATGTAAGCGGTTCTGCCAGTTTTCCAATCCTGCATCTGAGTCTGATGTGCACGAGCTATTGCATCGCCAGCTGATATGGCCGTCTGCTATGGGATTGACATAGTCACTCTGACTAGCAGTCATCTGATACAAACTTTCCATGTGGCGCGCTTCTTCTTCTGCCCGAATGGGTTCTATATACCTTGGTCCTTGAATCAGATCAAGCGGTGCAATGACCCTAATCTGGTCATCCTCGAAGGTCATTTGTCTTTTCTTCAGATTAATGACAGCCAAATTATCAAATGCCCAGTCTATACCTAAAAGTGTTGGGTAAGGTCTACTATCATCCAGAATTTTGATTACTTCAAAGTCTGCAGAACTTCTTACTCCCTCGATATCAATAGGTACATTGGGTAATCTGCCCAATGGAGAGACTCGTTGTTGGTTCGCGAGTCTTAGCTGGATGGGGGATCTTGTAAGCTGAGGGCTTCCCATCTGTTCCCATGTCTGCATGGTGAGAACATTAACTTCTGAGCCCAAATCTAAAATGACTTCGTCCATCTCAAATGCTCCAATCTGCGCTGTGAGCCTCATCTCTTTTCCAGTTCTAGTGTGACTCCCAATCTGGTGAACAGCACGCTGCGGCGTGTTCGTCGAAGCGGATTGTTGACATTTATCAAATAGGTGTTGAAGTTCCATAGTTGCTTTTTCATTGCGCAACAACTTTAAGCAGTTCCTTAGAAAAGTATGGACACTGCCTACTGCATCTTCTTCATCGGGCCTTCCGGATGTAGTGGCCTGTTCTTGTACCAGGTTGTCTTGTCTTAGCACTTGCAATCTAATATCATTATGCGGAGTTGCGACAGAACTTGAAGCTCTCGGATCTGAGAAATACTCTTGGGCTTGCTTGAATGCTTCTTTTTGCTTCTGCAGATTAAGTGGGGCTGGTTTAATATTAGCGCGGCGCACCCATTGCGTCGCTTGCTTTCCAGTTCTCGACTTTGGCGCACCAATGGTTGTTCCACTGCGCGTCACAATATTAACTGTAGGGTCTGGTTCCCTTTTTTCTGCTCCAATCAATTGAATATTCTGGTTGACCTGTGGTGTCTTTGCTTGCATCTTAGCCATCAACTGAGGGCATTCTTCAATGATATGATCATAAGATTTACAATATCTGCAAAGGGTTGTAGGGTTTTGGCAATCTCTTGCAAAATGACCTTGTGCTCCACAATTATAACAAGTGATCTGGCCTCCTCCGCGGCCAAAATTTGTTGCGCGTCAGCGGCCCCTATAATTTCCTTCTCGGCTGTCGCGAGTTTGGTCATACTGTGGACCTACTGCGGGTCCTTGTGCTTCTGATTGTACTCTATAAACATCGTGTTTCCTTTCCATTATAAGGTCATATGCTCTGCAATTGTTCTCATCATGGCCTACTGATTTACAGAAATTACAATATAGATTCTTTGGAGTTTGTACATATTTCTGAAGTAAGTGACATTCTTGTGGTCTATGACCTCTAGTTCTACAAATTTCACACCAAGGCCCCTGTGCCTGTGGTAAAGGGTTAGGTGCTCCAGTTGCAATATACTATATGAAAACGGGACAGTGGTCCTTTGAATGACATTGTGCTTTACATTTTGTACACCATATTTCTTCCTTAACATCCTTGCCTTTCTTAATATCATGCACTTGCAGGGTTAAGTTTGCTAATTGGTTCTGCAACTGCGCAACATCATTGCTTGTTCCAGCAATTGGTGAAGCTTCTAGTTTCATAGCCATCTCTAGAGTTTGTTCCTGAGTAGTGAGATTCTGTTGCATAAGAGGAAGTCTAATGTGTGGAAGCAGCGCAGCAATGAACCATTCCTTATGTTGTTGTGGTGCAAACTCAAAGCTTACTTGGTCTATCAAGGCTTTGAACTTTTGGTCAAAGTCCCATACTGACTCTGTAGGTAACTGTTTTATGTCTTTGAGCTTTGTTATACATTGTGATTCTGATTTAGGTTTCTTGAATTCTCTAATCATAGCATTTCTGACATCAGCAAGCGTTCTATTCTGTGCTGCTAAGTATTTCATGAACCAAGTTAAGGCTCTTTCTCTTAATGTGGTTGCTAACTGAACCAGTTTAACATCATCATCATTAATTTGCTTAATTGTTCAAATGGCTTCACATAGGAACCAGTGTTGCTCAGGGTCTTCTATCCCTGTTCCTCTAAAAGTTGGTAGTTTCATGTCATCACCCATCTTTCTTGCGCTAGGTTGAGGTGGAGGTGTTGTAGCAGTGCTTCTGGACTGGTTAAACAAAGGTGGCACAGAGGTACTAGAAGTACCGTGTGGGCTAATAGAAGGTGTTACTGCGGGATTATACTGAGCTTCGTCTGGCTTTTGCGGTGTAAAAGGGTAATAAGGGATATGAGCGCTCCCTTGTCTTTCTATGTGGCTTGCTATAGGAACTTGACTGTCTTCTGGGCCCGACTCAAAAGAATGTTGGTCAAGGCCTACTTTATACCGTTTTCCACTACGAGTGCAACCAATAACTTCAGGGTCACTATCAGAGTCTACGGACATTACTTGTCTATGCTATTCATCTGAAGCTATACATAGTTTTGCTTTTTCATACAGAAGCATTTTAATCCATAAGTTCAAAGAATTTAAGAACTTACCTCTATGTGCTTGGAAGAAACTCCTCTCAGCTTCACTGAAACTCTTTCTTGTATCCACTGCAAACTCAGTGATGAAACCTTCCAGCAGACTATTCAACCAAAATTCTACTGTGCAGGACACATAATTATCTACCCGCTTCAAAATGCTGACTAGCTCAGGGATCCAAGCGACTGGTCGATCAATATGCACAGTGGGTCTAGTATCTGCTAACTTGGCTATCCAAGCATGCAACTCAAGTGCAAATGTGACAAAGAAAATTTCGTGAAGGTTAGTATAGATATACTTCTGCAACCAGTCTTCTGTCTGGAGCCTAGAGCTTCTATTTTCTTGTTCAGCGAACTCTTTAGCCTTTAAATCAAACCAGTCTTCAATTTCTTTAGCTGTAGGATTCCAGTAACACATTTGTTAGCTGAGCAAGTCTCAGGGTAACAAAACCATTTGTTGGCTCAACAACAGGGTTCAGAGCAACGAAAATGAAGTGCTCAGAAAGTCATAAGGCAACGGAAACATTTGTTGGCTCGACCAATCATAAGGCAACAACCTCGCGTCGTCGGAGTAACAAGTCTAAGTCGCAAGGCAACGGAACCATTTGTTGGCTCCTTCTTTCTCTAGGTTTCGCCTCAATCTCGCTCATCGCCGAAATAACAAGTCTCATAGTAACAAGTCACAAGGCAACGGAACCATTTGTTGGCTTCTTTTTGGAAAGACCCGGGTTTTAATGAAGCATAGCAACAAAAACCCCTTGGCGCACTGGCCCTCTCGGCAACGAGCTGCGCAGCAGCTCGAGGTCTCACCCGAAGTGGCTATGGGGGGGCTAAGGAATCAGATTTCCTTAACCTAGGCGACGTGGAGACTGCTCTCTCTTCCTCGACGATTCCTCTAAGGCGAATGTCTGACCCTTCTTCAGACTCCCAAGCACAGTAGCTCTCATCTCCCGCTCAGCAGCCTAGCTGCGCGGTATTTCCACTCTTGCGCTAGGACCAATTATCCTCTGCGCCGATACTCAATGTATTGTTTCTGCTTGCGCCCCCGTCGCAGCCACGCATTCCTCTATTGCTGCAGCGACAGCGTCTTACCGATTCCTTCCGACACTTAACGCTTATAATTCCCAAGGAAGCTCCAAGAACTTGCTCAACACACTCATAAGGATAATGCAACATTCAGGTATACGCTGGTAGTAAACTAAAACAGGCAATCACCTCAATCACAGCTTCACACAACGAGAAATATGAAGTCCACCTCCACGGGGAAAACCACATCCATGGGAGTATCTTATATTAACCAGAAAATGATAGAATTACACAATATGCTGCGCACACAGCTGCAGCCTTAGATCTTTCCAGGAAAATCCATGCACACAGCTGGGAGCCCTTCTCTCGATCTAGTCTCTTCCTCTTCAGAGATTACAATATCTTAGACGTCGACTCAGACTGTCTGCAACTCAAGGATTAGCTTCACTGCTAACCAGCTCTAACTCCTGTTTTCTAGCAACACGGTAGAAAAAACCAATAAGATCGTAACAGAGGATGATCAACTCGATCACTCCTTCTTACATCTAGTATCTACTATCTAGCTAGCTCACTCATAGGCTTAGCTAACTGACTAGCTAACTACTAGCTAGCTTACTAACTAACCTTTTCCCTTATCAATTATACATATATATAGGTGGCCATGACGGTCACACCTTTACAAAACTGTGGGCCTTTCCCAACAGTAATCCCCAAAAACCCTAACCACAGACATGGCTAGGTGCACTGTAGGCGCTGCTTGCAATCATGTCGCCGCTTCCTGCAGGCTCCATGATTTCCGGCATAGCTTGCGGGTATGGGCGCCTTGTCCTTCGCCTTCAATGCTTTGGTCCGTTGCTCCTTCTTGATCCGAGCAACCATAACTTCTGTACTTAGCCTTAATGAGGGTAGCTGAGCCCTCTACTCCATTGCTTCATTTATTGTGGTAGCTGGGCTTTCTACTCAGCTACCTTTATTCTCTTCTGACGTGCGCGCGAGCTCCGCGATTTTCGGTCCGTAATCTGCACTGAGATTATCCATCTGGCACCGTACTGCGCACCGTCTGCTTCTGTCCCAAAAATGGCGCTTACTCAAAATTTAGCACTTTCTCTTCCACACTTGTGTTTTTTCCTCAAAATTCGCAGCTTTTACCATAGCTGCGGCCTTGGCTCCAACATTATGTCATTAACTATTATTTATTTTTTACATTTCTTTATTTTCTATAATTGTTTATTTTGAATTTTGAACTAATACCATAAAATCAATCAATCTGTACACTTATCTGATCCTCCTTCAATCTAAAAAATACTTATAATAGTAATATTTTGTAATCAATTTTTTTATCAATCAAAATCTAATTTTTTTCTTTAATCATGTATTGTGAACCAAACATACTTACATGTCTACATAAAAATTAAGGTTAATTTTGGACAATGTTTACAGCTTTCATCTAAATGGAAGAGTTGGTTGGTGTTGCTTCTGCTTTCGAAGGAGCTGGAGCTCGGCATAATGAAGGTCTGAATCGGTATTTTATTGAAAAGTTGACAACCGTAACATAGACTTCTTTTGCCACTTCTTTCAAGACATTTACATTGTTGCTTCTAAATCTTTATCATTCCCATTGAGTCCGGTCATAGAGAAGATGAGAACTACACCTCTGTTTCTCATTGTTTTAGATGTTGAATGGAGGATTGAATTGATTGGTGTTCAAGCATTGTGGATTGACATAGAACCTCTCTTCTAGTTATACCAATGTCATAACCTGCGTTGCCAAGGCAGAGGTGCATCTACACATCTTTCATTGCGGCAAGCTTTCACCCGAATGCTTCTAACTATTTCTCTAGATTGCAGTGGTGCGGGTCTATTTTTCTATAGGAGAGGAGGACGCAAGGAGAAACCAACATCAAACAGAGGACCAATTCAATCACCATCAAGAGCTTCACAAGGGAGATGTTCAAACCCTGGTTAGCAACATATAGAATTAAATTAGGGTGGGATGCCCATATGCCCGAATTTGCAGACGCGAACATGTGAGAGAGGGCTGAAAAAGGCCAGGCTCTGTTCAACGTCTACGTAGAGGAATGACGCCAGAGCTGTGGAGTGACAAAGGGTGGAAGCCACCTCTATTCGCATGCATGCACGAGGAGACAAGGGTGAAGGGAATTAATTGCCCATTTGAATTCATTATTATGAGGAGGCAACTAACAACGAAAACCAAAGTGGGCGATATGAGTTTGCCATTCCTCAATTGAAAATATCATGCGACACAAATTTAGTTTGTCCAGGGTCTCTCTCGGCCCCATTTACAGTTCCATAGCATCCGTTTACGGTTCATTGGTTTGGAGAACATAGTGGAAGTGGACTCAGCGAACTCGACATTTTGTTCTAATGATTAATTTGGTCTGATGGAGTGGCATTACCTATCTTTGATTTCAGAGAGTTGATGATAATGGAAGAATCGCTTATTATGGACGAGAGTTTAGAAACACCAAATAAGAAACTCTCAATGCTGTCTAAATACCCAAAGATCATATCAACAAAAAAATTCTGAACCCATACCCACAAAACTAAAGTTGAGAATATTTCCGACCATATACAAAACTAAAGAGACTGAATCAACTTTCCATATGACCATAACAAAACATGATAAGTCCAGACTCTAGAAAGCAATCCTCGTAGAATTCCTAAAAAGAAGTTGTCCATCCATATTCCCAATAGCACACATTTAAAGACCGAAAGTTGTCCATCCATATTTTCAATAGCACACATTGAAAGACCATCAGCCTCCCTGTTAAAGATGCGATAAACATGGCAGAAAGTGATGCAAGCAAAATGTTGAACCAGAAACTCAACTCTGTTCATCCAATAATCCGTAAAAACCATTTACCTATAATAACTTTGGAATCCCCCACAATTTGGATCTCCATTATTCTGCGCTTCTTTGCAAACCATAACAGATCCCAAAGAGCACTCTACCCACTCTCATTCTCATTCTGATGACATGTTTCCCTTTTATTTTCAAAACCATGCCCACTTCACAAAGTCCTTTTTTTTCATCTCCATCCAAGTATCCCATTCAAATATTTTCATTTAATGTAGGTCTGACAAGGAATTTGGGTTTCTTCAATTTGTCAACCACAGAGAAATCCTGAAGTGCAAACAATATCTTAGAACATATATGAAATATTGAAGGTTTCAATTCCTGGAATATATATCTGTTTTGAGCCTTCCAAATTTCCCAAATAACAAATACGGGAAGCTCCTTCAATTTGACTTTCTTCTTGAACCAAAAAAGCTTACTTTCCTCAAAATAGTTCATCCGCCATTTTTACTGATGCATTAAAATATGGCCTAATTCTTACCCGACCGACATAAAAATAGGACAATGACCAAATTAATGAGATACAGTTTTAAATTCCTTCCTACATAGACCCGGTCCATAGAACCTTTTTTTTTTAAGATTGTCCCACATTAGAATTTTGTTATTAAAGGTCAACCCCACAAAGCACTTAATTTTCAATGGAATTCTCCATTGCCAAACATATTTCGCCCACCAATTTGGAAGATAACCTTCCCAATTCGCCAAAGAAACACTGTATTCAATTTTGCAGTAACCGCACCATTTAGTTTATTCTTGTCCCATACAATAATATCATCCCGGTTCTATAGGATAATACCTACATGCAAAAGATATAATTTACGTAATTATCCAATTCCCCTGCACCTGACATAGGTAATTCCAGGTTACCAGCCGAAATCCAATAATCCTCAATAGCGTTCGAATTGCTTTTAACTTGGGACAGGACCGATATATTTCGCTTATGAGGTTCAGTTCTCAATTGTGCAGACAAAGAGAAGTCACTAGAAAATCCAATAATTTGATCAATACGCAAGAAAATATGATTTCTACATCGAATCTTCTAGTTGAAGAACCTGCTAAGGATAGGATAAAATTTCATAAACCTCCTCACTATGATTTGATGCTTTGTGGTATATTTTCACTTGATCACGAATCCAATGGATTACATAGAAAGATTTTATGTACTTTTCCTTAATAACTTTATTCCACGGGCCATCCATAAACATATATCTCTACAGACTTTTGGCACATAAATATCTATTAAAGCAATATTCCATATTTTTTATGTCCCAACCACCCAAATTCATGTGCCTAGCTATGCTCTCCCATGATGATAAATAAAACTTAAAAATATCCAACCTGCTATCCCATACAAACTAAAAGATCCTTCTTTTGATGTATGGGACAATAGAAGCAAGAATTATAGTGAGAGAAAACCAATACACCATAATACTTTGAAGCACTATACTTACAATAACCAGTCTTCTGCTACTAGAGAGCGATCTAGAAGACCATGAATTTATCCTCTTTTCCACTTTTTTGACTAACCATCCCTAGTCTTCTTTTGTATATCGTTTTGGCTTAAGGGATAAGCTCAAATATTTTAACCCTTCATCTATCAGAGACATCTTATCAGGTAATAGGGAGGCGACATCTTATTGGGTAATAGGGAGGCAATTTGATCATGAATAACATAATCAACACAATTCTATATAAAATTTGACTTATGTTAACTTATTTCCTTCCCCAAGGTCATACAAAATGAAGTGAAAATAGAGCAGTAATGTTGCCATTCATCCATTGAGCCACGACTAAATATGAGAATGTTATCCACAAATAGAGAAAGAGTAATAAATAAGGATGATGAGATTTTGATACCTTTTATTTTGTTTTCCACTTTTGCAACTTCAATAAGTCGACTCAAACCTCCAATCACCGGTAGGAATAATAAGGGAGAAGCGGACATCCTTATCTGAGACCCTTGCTACAACTGAAGAAAAACGTTACGGAGCCGTTAACCAAAACGGAAATGTTTGTTGATGTAATACATGCCATTATCCTCAAGGGTAGGTTTCATGCTTCTACTACTATAGAAGATGAACCTACAAGATAAAAGTCTTCCAATGATCATGAGACAAGGAAGGCATACTATCTTGTGTCATCCCTATCTAGATCCATTATCACTAGTGCTGAGACATGGATGGTGTATAGTGGTGCATCCAAAAACATGACTAGATATAGGAACGCTATCATAGATTTGAAGGAAAATAAGTTCTCCTATCAGGTGGAGCTTTGAGATAATACCACCTATTCAATCAAAGGAGTTGGATCCATTTATTTTCAATTAGATTCAGTAGATGTACTACATGTTGATGAAATTCTGTTTGTTCATGTTCTGAAGAAGAACCTCTTATCTGTTTCAGTTCTAGAAGATAAAGGATCCAGAGTAATCTTTATGGACAACAAAGCACCCTTGTGGCCTAAGAGTATAGACTTGAACTCTGCATTTGTAATTGAAGTTAGAGAGGGAGGTCTCTATAAAGTTCATGAAAAGCTCATTCAAACCATGATCCATGACACAGTCATTCCTTGTGAACTGTGGCATAGGAGGCTTGGTCATCTTCATATCAAAGCGATACCTGGCTTGCAGAAGATGGTAAAAGGAATGCATGTGTTTCAATCTAATCATGATGATATTTGTAGAGGTTGTGCTCTTGGTAAGAACACCAAGTAGAGATTTCCAAGAAGTACCAAAAGATCCAAAAGGATCCTGGACTTGATACATTCTGATCTATGTGGTCCTATGTGTTAGGATATTTCAATACTCCATCCTTGTCCTACCTATCATTATTTATTTTTCCTAGTTTCTAATGATGTCATTTTCCCCCTAGTGGTATGCATAAGTCATCTAGGAACCATATACCACTTTCTAAGCCCTGGATGCATCATTTTAGGACCACTTCAGTCGGTTCCCTATTTTATAGGAGCCTACTAAATGTTCCGGTGTAGTCCACCTGAGTTATCTAACTCTTGTGGGGGGTTTGAGCTCTGGATGCCACTGATTGTGGCCTCATGCACCCTTTTTTGACTGGCATGCATGACAGACTCACTATGTCTCCCTCCTTAGTTAGTTAAATGATTGTGACTTCAGTTAACTGAGTTTAGGGTCAGTTCAGTTGACTTGGGGTCTTCTAGAGAACTCCAGTGGTGATGATTCCTATGCTAGACCAGTTGAGGTTCGAATTCTCTGGCATGATTCGAATTTTCTCCATTGTAAAATCATTGTTTATTATATTGGTTATTGGAACATGTGATATTATTCTGCTCCTATCTCAGTTCTACTGCATTATTATTCCTATGCTCCTTTTTACTGCAGTTTTCACTTTTATTCTAATTTTGTACTCATTCTTTCTTTCTGAGGTATCCATCATCTCTTAGATCTACTGTGACATATAATTTCACATGGTATCAGATCATTTTGAGAGAATAGGTTGAGTAGCTGCTTTCGGTAGTGCACTAGAAGCCTCTAGATTTCCATAGGAAATCTTGGTGCTATTGCATTGAATTCATTGGAGAAATCCAATGAGGTCTATCCAGGTGTGAAGTATTTGGATAAAAGTGCATACTGTCCTAAAGTAGTGTTCAGTAGTAGTCTACCTCCATTATTGAGAGTTTTTTGCAATTTATTCAATTTTTTGAGTGAAGTAGTAGTTTTCTGCAGTTACAATAGTTTTCTACAAGTGCAGCAGTTTTATGTAGTTGCAGCAGTTTTTTCTGTAGTAGCAGCAGTTTCACCTTGTATTCGCTTCATCATTTGTAATGGATAATTCAAACTCTCCTCTCTCTCCTAGAATCCTGACACCCTTCAATTATCTTGATTGGAGGGTTGATATGCAAATGGTATTGTGAAACAGATCACTATACAGGGTGACAATGGGGAAGGATCCCAAACCACATTCAGCTATGGAGAAAACCAAGTATCTGAATAGATTGGATGAAGCATTTGGTTTCATGTGTATTCATATTTACATAGATCTATTTTTCCACATCAAAGGATTGAAGACTTGAAAAGAGTTATGGTTGAAGTTAGAGACCCTCTTAGGTAAACAAGATGAGCTAAGAGGCCATATTCTGGAAAATGAGTTGATTGATCTACAACCAAGTAGTTTCGAGACCATTCAACAATTATTTTCAAAATTCAAATGTTTAGTTAAGAATGCAAGCAGTGTGGCATTGAAAAGAAGGATGAGCAGCTAGTGCTATCCATTTCAGGTAAGCTAGGTCCTGAGTTATCCATCTGTCTCTACCTTCCTTTCTGGGAGAATGTCAATCCTTGGTTGGAAGATGCCCTCAAATGTTTTCACTAAATCTCTCATCGAAGAACAAGACAAGTTGGCCCAGATGGGTTCCTTGAAGGCCTCCAAACATCAAGCTCTTATGACTAGGGAAGAAAAAAGTGCGAATGGGAAAGGGAGGCACAAAGGAAAGGACACGAGGCCATCTGAACCCAAGTTGAATTCCAAATCAAGTCCATCAGAAGGAGCCACCATATCTAAGAAGGAAAAACTAAAGGTATTTGATAAATCCAAGTGTTCTTATTGCAAGAAAGGAAACCCCTCAGAGATATATTGCATGTAGAATAAGATAGCTAAGTTGACCAATCTTCTTGAACAACACAACATTGCCCTCCCAAAAGGTGCAAGAGAGACTGATTCTAGAAGTGAGTCTGATGGTCATGAGAGACACGATGCACTTAAGGCTGGATTTTTGAAATCACAAGCCCTCCTCATAGATTCAGGAGCCTCCCACCACTTGGTTTCCTCCAGAGAATCATTTTCTTCTCTAGATCTCAAAGATGGTCCGATTATTCACATGGGATACAACTCTCATATCTCTCCTGAAGGGATGGGCATAGTACATATGGAGCATGGAAGGTCAAGAATGTTCTATTTGTCCCTTCTTTGTCAGAAATTTTGTTGTCTATATATTAGATGACTCACACAGGTTCACCGAAGAAAGTGGTATTTGGTCGTGACACAGTTGACATTGTAGAGATCTCTACTGGGAAGATTATAGCAAAAGGGTTTGCAAACCATGCGTCCAAGGCATATGAATTCTCACATTTTTTTCCATACTCTTTGCTGACCCCATCGGAATCTGATGAAGATCAGAGTGATACATCTTCTAATGAAGATGAGGATCAAGATCTTGATGTTGAGAATAAAGTTCAAGAAGATTCAGATTTAGATCTAGATCCAACACATGCTCCCAATCCATGGTCAAGGTCAATATGGGCTCACAAAGTCCTTGTAAATGCTGGGAACACAATTGGGGATCCATCTAACCCTAGAACCACCAAATCTCAGTATCATGCAAAACTTGCAATATGTCATGCAGATCCACTTCTCTCAAAGAGGTGTTGCATGATGGTGGGGTTTGATCCACAATATCTTTGAGAGACTTTCCATGGGGGATCTACAACCAAGAAACAATCTCGGTTGTATGAAAAAAAGTACTCAAAGGTTCATGATTTGGACCACAATGATCCATCCGCTCTAGTAGCAAGAAGGGTTCTTAAAAGACTTGTTTTGGCTAATACAACTTCTACACAATGGGAGGCACATTAGAGGAGCAGATCCAAATCTAGCACATACATTGCTATCCTACAAAGGGGTAGCTTGTCAATATTTTTGCAAAGGCTTTCACTGAGGAAATTTTTTTCCTTCTCTGCTTAGTATGAAGGTTCTTTGAGTTCCCTACTGCTGTTCTTTTTGAGGGGGGGTATTTTTCCCATGAGGTTTATCACCATTTCCTTGGTTCATGGACAATTCTTTATTTTTATCATTTATTTGATTGTATGGGTGACCTTTGGTCTTAGTAACCAGGGCCCAGGATGTAAAAGTATGTATTAAGGGGGGGGTGTTAGGATATTTCAATACTCCATCCTTGACCTACCTAGCATTATTTATTTTTCCTAGTTGTTGATGTAACATCCAGAAATTTCACTAAAATTTAAAATTTTTAAAGGAGCATTAATTTCTAAAAATGTTGACTGCAGAAAACAAAATTTTTGTTAACCATTTAACTAATAGCAAATTAACAAAGTGACACTTAGTAATTCTTAAACATGATAAGACAATAGTTCATATGAAATAAAATATAAATCTACCACAGTATTTAAAATCTCATGTGATACAATTCTTGCGATAAATACTAACAGCTATGTTTGAATGTTGATGAAGGGGTTCCTACAGGGTGCCCTGAGGTTTACTTAGCTTTGATAGCTAAAGCATTGAACCTGTTTCCTTTCACAGATTCCCAGGTAAGGTATTACAACAATTCAAGTACTTCAAGTAATTCAATATTTGTTTCAGTTAGTTGTCATTGCAATAAGATATCGAAAGCATTTTCTGTACAAGAAAGATGTTAATGGTATGGATCTTTAGTTTTGTTCTTTCAATTTAACAAGTTTTATCCTGGCTATTTATACAATTTGTGGATGTCACTGTTATTACAATCTGCTTAAATATATGGACGCTCCAACTTTTATGTTGATTTGCATCATAGAAACATAAGTTACTTTCTATTCTAATACCTGCAAGGGTTAGGTAAGTTTTACATTTCAAAGTACAAGTGTTAACGTAAAACAATTTCGACAGAAGGCTTCATTAATGAATGATATTACTAATGCGTAATGGTGAAATCATTGAATTCTAGACTGATCCTTTGATATGCTATTTAAGACTTTAATGGAATATCATAACATTCCTATGTGCATTGTAATGGTCTTTAACCTATATATTGTGTCCTCATACTATATCAATTTTCGACCTATATATTGAGACCTCATACTATATCAAAAAATGATACAATGCTTATTTATTGGATTATATTTCTAATGCCACTACCATATATTACCCATAGTGCATCTACCATGTGTTATACGTAAAATTGCGACCTATGCATTGTATGAAACACTTATATGATTGTGAACTATGCATTGGAATGATATGAAATAATGTAATGCAACCTTAGATATAATACTATGCAATAGCTACAATAACCTTTGTTATCATGGATTATTAACTCTATGAAAATTCACGCCAATGCAGCGTTAATGGAAATGGCGGATCTTTAATGCTCTGTAGTCCTTCGTGGATTGTTGATAACATGTCTGAACCAAGCTTTTAATGCTCCCATCCACTCCTTCGGTGGAATGTCCCGTTGGCTATCCAAGTGGTAGATTCCACGTGAAGTCTTGTGCGGAACAACAATAATTTTTCCGAGTTGTATGGTAGTAACTTGATAAATCTCCTCCGAGCTAGACTCTGCATTAATGGAGTCACTAATGAAGCTTTGTAAGTACCAGTGCTTTGGACTTCGTAACTCCTAGCTAGCTCGATCACCTCCGTTGATCTGGTTCTGTCCTTAGGTTTGGGTTTTTGACCTAACTGCTCATACTATACCTTCGCTTGTATTACTCCTTGGCATTCATTTGGAGAAACTGGGCTTCGAGAGAGGACGACATGCCGCGTAGTTGTAGGGTTTGAAGAACGAATGCCTAAGGACTCCTTCCTCAGGTTCGATGGTGAGACCTTCAGTTAAAATAAATGGTGATAGTTTCAAGTTGTTAGTGGAGCTTTGAGTGTCGATTTCCCAGTGGCTTTTGTCGTGTACTTCGATAGAGGGTTCCTAGGGTTTAGTTTTGGAACCAATGATCTTAAATGAGAGTGAAAGGTGAATTCGTGGCATCTGAAAGCTTTCTCTGTTACAATTGTTAGATGGATTCTGAATCTTGGTACTCTTGGCATTCCAGCTTCGTTTTCCTGCAAACAGAGGTAATGTTTTTGACTCTATGAGTATTGTCTGCAAATGTTTTAAGTTTGCACTTTGTGTATCTTCTTGTTTTAGTAATGTATTTAACCTCGTGATGTTTTAATGGCAGGTATTGACGCCATTTGGAGGTTTTAATGCTCAAAAGCTCAGTGGAATGGCACTAGCTCGCTCCATCCAGTAAGCCTTGATGGTTTAAACTCCTCGTAGGTTCTCCTGGCATAGCTTGATGATGACGCTGCTTGTCAGACTTGATGCTAGTTCCTAGCATTGTTTTGGCCATAAACGTAAAAGTTTTAATGGACAGAGGGTGACCCCTCGTCATATTTTTATAACTGTCCCAGCCGTGTATTGTTTTGACATTTGCATAGTTGTGTCGACGTAGGGAATGAAACCCTCTCGTAGATAAATAAAATTTATAGTTACGATTTGGAAGAAACAATGGTGTAGCTTTGTGTTTGAAAATAATGTGATGCTCGACTAAATACTTATAGCATTTAAATGTGTAGAGATGCCGAAAGCCAATAGGCTATAATGATGTACTAATCTGTGGTTCTAACTTTAATGGAAAAGTTTAGTTTATGCATCGATTTTAATTGAATAAGAGTGAAGGATTTTCGCTGAGAGGATAATATCCCTTGGTCAATAGACTATAAAATAAATGTGATTTCACAAATCTTTGATACTACTTAAAGAAGTAATTACTAGCTCTATCGCAAAGAATGTTTGTGAAAAGAATGTTAAAGTGTTTAGGGTCTCAATCATGTATTTAGAGACATTGACAAAACTGATATAAATTATGTTTATGAGGTTTTGATGATATGTTTTTAAGAGTTTGATCGACTCTTGTTTTCCTATTCGAAATGTTAGATGCTATGATTTTTATTGCATAAATTATTATATAGGAAAAGGAAATAGAAACTGCTACAAAAGTTAGAAAGATGACATGAAAATAGCATAAACCCTAGACTAATCTATTACTGTCGAAATAGAAATGAAATCAAATGTTTGATGATGTTATTTAATTTACAGCTGTTATAATTTCCTAAATACTGTATAACAGAAAGATAATTTCGGTACTTAGATATGAAAACTGTTTATTTTCATATTAAATATACTTACTAATAGTAAGGGATAACAGTACTGTATACTTAGAAAATAAATGTTTTTGTATTTGTTAAATTCAATACCTCCTAATGAAAGAATTACAGTGAACCTGAAACATTTAACTAATAAAAATAATGATAATAGAAAGACATAGAATTGTGTTATTTGATACAGAATATTAATGGTAGGAAAAACTAACAAAATATAATAGGGTTGATCTTCTCATTCACCTAGCAATTTGCCTATCAATTTATCTACCTTAATTTCTTCTCTATACTAGAGTACGATTTAGATCCATTAGCATGGGGAAAAATACAGAGAAATATTTTATTCATTTCATCTTACATAATTATTACCATACAGAATCCTATTTAAGTCAGGAACTAAAATAGATGCATTTGTTTAATAATAACCTGGATAACAGTAAATCGATAAGTTGCAGATAGAAAATTTAACTGCTTAGAATTTGAAAATACAAGTAGAACCTGTAAATGAAGATAGGGCCGACAAACACCCAAGGAGGCCTGTTCCTCCCAACCTTCTCCAGAAGAAGCACCCAATCTACTTGCTTCCTTTGGACCACTGAGCCTGTTCACTGAACCACTAGGTAGAAGATTCTAGGTAGAACCAAGGCATTCAACTTCAACACTCAATACTATAGCTTTAGCACTCAATAGTAAAACTCTGCACTCAGCAGTATAACAGGAAGACTTACTCCATGATAAAAAACTCAACATATCCCCTCATTGAATCTCTTGGGTGCAAGCATAGCAAAACCCCAAGGTAAATTCCCTCGTCAGGAAAAGTGATGAACCTCAGTTCACAATTCAATGGCTCTTTTATAGATTGCCTAGGTCTTGAGTGGTCAGTTTCAGAATAAATGAGCCTCAAGCTCCAGTCCCACCTTCCAGGGCACTATGACCACATTTCAAGGGAGTTGTCCCATACCAATAGCTAGTTAGTTGAATATCAAATGCCAACTTCCATTCAACCAATTGTCATCACATATTATTATTCAAACATATCAAGACACGGTCATTGAAATTGACGAGCCGAATCAAATCAGAGTGTTTACACCAAGTGAAATCCTCCGTAGTAAAATAAAGTTTGTAAACTTGTAAGCATTTTCATCATACACTTCCCTTCCATTTCATATGAATGAGGACTGATGTCGGTTGTCCATCGAGATTTAACATATTACTGTTGGCTTTCATCAAAGTTCGCACAAGAACATCGATATTCAAAAAAGTTATCCGAAGACTGAGATATTAAAATGTTAGGAATGATCAATGAATGACTTTTTTGAAGTCTTTTAAGAGATTCCCCGCGTTTGGTTTATGATATTCACATGGAACCGCTCATTTGAAGATCCCTTCAGGTGGTCTTGAATGCATGTTGTCGGGGATGTGTACAGTTTTATCATTCTACATATCATCTATGTTTTTGTAGCAATTGAAATGCATCTATCACAACTTATTTCATGTATATGTTAATTGCTCCATTCATGAATGTGTAGTTTTTTCTTAATTATCTCTTCAGTAGTACAATTTGATCTAGATGTCAATTATTCTACTCATTTATATGAATTTGTTGTGTTTACCTAATCACCCTATGAGTGATTAGTGCGCATGATCAGAGGAACATATAAAAAGTTCATTATTTAGTGCAATCAATTATTTTTCAATCAAAATCTATTTTTCTATTTTCTAATAAAGTATCATGAACAAAAAATACTTACACGTCTACCAGAAGAAAAATTGAGGTTGAATTTGGACAATGTTTACAGATTTCATCTAAATGCAAGGGTTGGATGGTGTTGCTTCTTCTGTCGAAGCAGTTGGAGCTTGACATAATGAAGGAATCGATTTTTTATTGAAAATTTGTCAAACTTAGAGTTTTGTTTTGTCACTTCTTTCAAGACATTTACATTGTTTCTTCTAAATCTTTATCATTTCCATTGAGTCTGGTCATGGATAAATAAGATGAGAACTACACCTCTAAGCTGAGAACTACACCTCTGTCTTTCATTGTTTTAGAAGTTGAATGGAGGATTGAAGTGATTGGTGTTCAAGAATTATGGATTGACATTGAATCTCTTTTCTTGTTATAAAAATGTCATAACCTGCCAAGGGGAAGGTGGCATCTACACATCTCTTTTAGATGATTTCAATTCCTCCATACATAGGATTGTTTTGACACATACTGCAGATCCACCATGCTCTCATGCTCTTCTTTACCTTATCCAATCTCAAAATAGTTTCATGTATGTGACACTTTACATTTTTTGTGAAATGAACAAAACCATTGAAACATGCGAGCATTTTTTAACTAACTAGCACATCCATTAGACCAAATCCAATGCCTTTCCATTTTTATATTTCTCTCATTCAACTGATCATAGAACATGTGGGAGAAATGGCATACTTAAGTGAAGTCATGATACCTATCATCACTTATGCATAACTGACATTGATTCAATATTTCTCATTTCTCTGCACTACTATCTAGACCATGCTTATATGTGATTTGGACCATCAAGGAAACTTGCTCGTTATGGAAATATTGACTTTGAATCTTATTTTCTGGATGTTGGAGGGTTTAGTTCTAAAAAAAATCAACCACTGAGAGTATAGTACTAAGGGTAAATGTATAGGTCTACAAATCAAAATTTCTCATCATGCCATCAAGCAATGTGGACATGCTGAACATATTGTTGTGCCTTTTCTAAAAATTCCTTGATGAAATGCCTAACTTGTACATGGTGGAAAAAATGATCTCAACATTAGTTATGTTTATAGGTAAAGTTTGACTAAAAAATGAAATTAAACGTTGGAGAGAGCTACTAACATGAGATGTCACCAACTATATCATTTTTATTTCCTTTTCCTATGTCATAAGTCCTATGTCATAAGTGATGTATTTGAAGCTTTTCATGTCTACCATAATTGTCTCAAAATTTCAATCTCCACTCTCATGAATGCACTAGCTCAATAAAGAAATTCCACAACGCCTGGCGTATGTCCCATCTAAACAAGTTTGTGCATAATATGTTTTCCCCTCTACCTTATTACACATGATGCTATGAATGAAGTCTCTTGATGAATTTGTTGGTATTAGCATTGAGCAATCATGCACATGGTTAGTATGCAAAACATGGCGAATATATAAAAATGTTTCATAATAATAATGATATTCTACATGGTATCTACAACAACAAATGTTACGAAGTGTGTTTATTCAAGCATACAAAGGATTTCATTTCTTAAAGCATCTTTGATCCAAGTTCAATTCCTTGTGTTAATTCTTGAATCTCTCATATAGTTTTGTTTGTGTTGTGTCAAGATGTTGTTTAATGTGTCGTTCACATTCCCTAGAATCCCTTCTCATTTTTGGTACATACTTATGGTTTGAAGAAAGCTTGGTGTTATCATGCCAAAAACTTTGCACTAGTTTCATGTTATAACACAAAAACCTACCAATGAAGGCCCAAAAATCCATTTGCCCATTTGTGTCAAGATGTTCATTTCTAATACAATACTTACGTGTTGTCTTAACATTCAACTTAACAAGATTGGATGTAGGTTTCAACAAATGAATATTTCTTTTGTTCTTGTTTACAATTACTTGTGATAAATACAACGAGGTGCATTACGATCTTTAAAACAACTTTTCTTACCAATTGTGCTAAAAGCATCTACTAGGATTTTAACAATATGACTAGTTGGTCCATAATTATTTATTAACTTGATGCCTAATTGTTTTCCAGCAACAATAAAAACTTAGATTTTAACAAAGATAAAAATAACCTATGTTTGTTAGCATCACATTTTGAATGAAATTAATCGTTAATTATTTTCCAATTCTAATAAGAAATAACACATTTAGATAACTCACGTTTAAGAGAACTAATGACACTTTCATCCACCTAGATACATTTTGGATTTCTTTGACTCACTAGGGTTAGTTGAGGCAATGGAGTAACATTTGTACCATGGAACACTTCATCAGTAGGATGTGACGATTCAACAAGAGCTTATGGTTTTCTATACCCTTGTTGGTAGCTAGATGCAAGAAGCTAGACATCCTCATGGATGATCTCAAAAGCATTTACTTGTTAAATAGTAGGTTGGACCCAGGGTATTTTCTAAGGATTCTAATATTATACTTAAGTATAGTATTCTAGGATATTATTTTAGATTGAAAAAACATATATATAAATAGGTAGGTGAATATTAATTATGAAACCTACATTTTACTACTGAAAATTGTAAATTTTGGAGAATATTATGATAAAAAACATATTTTATGTAAATATAGGCGATATTAGAGACTAAAAATGATCAAATAACATTTTTTTTTTTTTAAAAACCCTAAAAATAGCCAATTGGCTAAATTTTGCCCCTAAAAATTACCCTGGTTGGACCTCATGTGTGGTCTCAACAACATTTACTTGTTCTTCATCGGAATTCTCTTCATGATTTAAATCTAAAATTTCATGATTTGCATAACTAGTATAGGCCAAAAGTTCTAGTGTTTCCTCCACATCCAAATTATCTTCAAATGGTTCTATATTTGTTTGGAACTTTCTTGATGTTGGAATTGCAACATGTCTTGATGAACACCTATGCATCAATTCTTGAGTAGGGCCATGAGGGGCTTCTTCACCCATTTTTCTTGAAAATTAGGGCTCATATGTTGAATGTTTACACTTATCCTATCGTAAATTTGCAAAAATAATCATATCATTTATTGTTCTTGGAATTGAAGCATGCATATGATTCACCATGTCTTCCATTTTTTTTCTCTAATTTATTGAATGATTTCAAGAGGTTACATATGTTTTCGATTGTCACAATAATCAATGTTAGTATCTTGTTTTGGGTGCTTTATCAATAAAAAATCAATAAGACAAAAAACTTGCAATCATTGTTTGCTTGACAGAAACCTATAGAGCACGACATTCTAGCAGAGTTTGAAAACAATAAGGTTGTGAAGGGACGAAGGGAATTTGTATATCATGATATCGCTTGATAGGTTATAAAATGCACGTGTGATGTGTTACAAACCACATTCATGATGTTTTACAAATTGTGTGCATGATTTGTAAAACATTGCACACGCATTATATAACACATCATGTGCACGGTGGCCAACATGTCAACTACGTGTCTAGGTTCATATTGTTAGTTCTAGTTTTTATAAACATGAGAATGCTATTGTTTTCTATAACGTGAGTGGATTTTGTAGAACTTTGGTTGCACCTAAAAGGTACACCAATTTCATGTGCATGCCCATAACTAACCAATCAAACAACCCATCCTTTTTGTTCAAATATTTCTTCCACTCATCACCTTCCCTTGTACTGAATCCGATGATACCCACTCTTCATATCTATCTTCGTAAAGTGTTTGGCCCCACTCAAATAGTCCATGAGGTCATCCATCCTTGGTAAAGGAAATATATATTTGATGGTAATAAACGGATCATGAATTAGTACACATTCCCCATTCACCATCTTTTTTCATTGTCAATACTACAAGTATAGCACAAGGGCTCAAATGTTTTTGTATCAATGCTCTATCAAGAAACTCATGTACTTGTTGAATCACTTCTTTGTCTGTTGTGGTCATATAGTAAAGGGATTTATTGTAATGTCCCCAATTAAATGGTTTTAAGATAAATAATTAAGTTGGACAACTCCATTCCTAAGGGTTATGTGGAAGAATTAAAATATTGGCATATAAACCCAAGGTCTATACTTTCTCATGAAAATTAAATATCCTAAATTAATGGTGGAAAAATAGGCCAATAAATTATGGAATAAATGTTAAATTCTCCAAAATGAAGTGGCATTAGGTCCTAGTTGGACTTGGGGGTGCATAAGTGGACATGTGGGGTCCACATGAGAGAATATTCCTCCTTTAAACATGGAGCCATCCCCAAATTTGAGTTGGAAGGGAAGAGGTAACATTCATGAAGGAAGAGGAAGAGTCATAGGGATAAAAATAGGCATTGACATATTCTATGACAACAATGACAAGCATTTTGACACTTATGACATATTTTATGACACTTATGACACTTATGATAGATTCTATGACATCTATGACAATGTAAGAGCTAAAAATAGGCCAAGAGGGCGCATGAGAGGAGTTACACATATCCAAAGCATCCAAAGGATTCCCCAATTAGATGTCATGGAGGAGTTGGAGATAAAAGATGAGCCAAGTGTCATATGGGGCCAATGAAGGGTCATAACTCCCACTAATTTGAATTTCATGAGTAATTAGGAGATAATTTGAGTTCTAAGGAGGTAAATGAGTCAACTAAAGTTATTAAAAGGAGTCCAAGTTGAAATGGAGCAGATTTTGGTCATTTTTTATTTGCATCTTTGCAATTTGGGAGAGCTTCAAGCTTGTCCTTGCACGGTGGATGTTCATCCTCTCTTCCTTAGAACCAATTTCGAGGGTGCAAGATTCCCATCCAGGTTGGTTGATTGAGAGTCCATTCATACCTCTCAACAGAACTTCATGGATATTTTTTGATGCAGGTTCAAACCCCCATTGAGTTCGAGTTCATCTTCCCTCATTATTCTCTATGCCTATTCTATTATCTTTTTCTCATTGTCATGTAAATGTGCAAGGGAACACTTCCTGTTTCATATAGTTAGTGGAGGATTGTTATTTTGAATTCATGGACAAGTTATCTTCTGCATATATCTATAATAATCATATCATGATATCCACATCTCAAAACACCATGTATTGCAAGTGATATTTCCAATCAAGAAAGAGATTCAAGCCATTTTCCCCATAGCATTTGCATAGTGATTTTGGAATGATGTTGTAACTATTTTATATCATAGTTTAATGAGATATTTATCCATGTTATGATATTTATATGAAGTTAATTTTATGGAACAAATAATTTTTGCATACCCCTGAAGTGCCACCATGGTTTATGATTAAATTCGAGACTCCTTGTCCACCATTTTCACCACAAATTCTAGACTTCAGAAGCTATTGTTCATTGGGATATCTATTCGACCCTAAAACCAAATCTAATGTAGCACACATATTTTCCTTGATTTCCTCTAACATATAAAATTCTCAGAACAAGAATTAGTGAAGTCCGTTCAGTGTTTGGAAGAGCATTTAATGGAATACCTAGGGGGGATTTCCACTTCTCAAATTAACCAGTCTTGTGCCAAAATTTATTTCCTTGAAAATTGCAGACCATGGATGGGTATATCAATTGTTTGGGTGTCTAATATATGTATTAATGTGTCCTATATCCTCCTAACTCCATCCATACAGAATTCAAAACCATTTGGGATAGTTTGGGGTTTCACTAATCCAAGGTTCGAAAATTGGCCAAATTGTGTAAACTTTCAAATTAGGGATACTACAGTGGTATCAGAGCATGGTCCTTACACCTGTTCATTAATATCATCCATTGAAGAAGAATTTGAAGCCATGTATTACTATTATTATGACTCCTATGAGTACAATGCTTATGAGCAATATGAATAAGAATGTGAATGGTACGAGGAAGAGGTGCTATCATGCAACACTTCTTACAATTTCCTAAGGAATGAGGGTTATTCATATGACCCTATGTATGATGAATATGTATGTGCTGAACCACTAGAGGATAATTCTATGAATGAATTACAAATATTGAGAGAAACATGTAAAATCTTGCCCCAACAATATCATGCATATCTTGGTCTGTATAAGGGAGATACAGAAAAGGCCATTCCTTTGGAATACTTTTTTGATTGAATGTTTGGAAATTGAACCAAGAATGAATATGTGGAGTTAGTGAAGAAATATTTATGCCATTCTTTCAAAATACCTTTGAGATAAAATCATATATGTATGAGTGAAAAGGAGGAGCAAAATGAGGATACCCATGAGCCACCTAGTTTTGAAATAGGTGAAGTAGAAGAAGCATTACATGAAGAGGATCGAAATTCACTCCCAAGTGACTCTGAAAAAGATGAAGAAACATCACATGATCATGGATAATATTCCATTGAAAATACTGAATATCATCCTGAGACACACTATACTTTGGACATGAATCAAAGAGCATCTACTGATGGATGCTTGAACTATGAAGGAGTACCTACTGATGGGTTCTCACACCTCTATGTTGGTGAAATAGATACCACTTTTGAAAGTTTTTCTGGAAGAAAAAGTTCCATTAAGCATGAAAATGAAGGTCTTGTAGTAGTTGAAGAAGAACCAAGATAAACTTCCCCATCACCACTTGAGCTTAATGAAGTTGGTTCAAGCAGAAATTACAAAGAAGAGGAGGTACCTCTACAAGAGCCTCTTTTTCTTGAAGGGTCATCAAAGATGAATGAAAAGAAGATTTAAGAGACCCTTAGCATACTCCATGAAACTCAAGCATTGGTGTCAAATTATTGTTGGAGAGTTTCGTTATTGAAGGATCCATCCTTCCTTGAAGACATGGAGAAGATTCAAACAACAATGTTCAACATTGAAGGTAATGTCATGTCTTTGCTTTTTGATAGAAACAATTTGGTTCAGCTTAATGAATGGTTACATGGAGCATATTTGAACAATAATGAGGATATTGATGAGCTCAAAATGAAAAATGAGCAACCTCTTGATAGGTTGCAAGATACTTGTTCTTCCTCCTATGTTTTAGATTGTCAAATGGTAGATTGCTTGGAGGGTTCTGAGGGCATGATGGATCATGAGAAACATGGAAACTTGCAGGTGCTTGATGTGTTTGAAGATGAGCTTGATGAGAACCAAGCACTTGTTGTGGTGGAAGAGGAACTTGAGTTGCCTCTTGGAAATGGTTACACACTTTTTGAAGAAGTGTATGATTCCACTACCTTGAACCAACCTATGAGGAAAGTTTTTCACTTTTGAGGGAGGTGCATGATCCTACCATTATGGGGCCTTCACATGACAACACCTTTTCATTTTATGATCATTTGGGTGAGTTGGTTCATTCTCCTACATCCTACACTTCTATATTTTGCAGCATTCATCCTAATGAAGTATGGGTGAAAGGTTTCTTTTTAAAGGTGAGACATGAGGAGTATAAAAATCCTATATCCCTTGTTGAGGATGGCATGACTAGATAAATTTATTCTTTACATTTGTGGCATCATCATTTGTTACTTTATGATGGTACACATCTACACGGATGAACCTGTGATGTTCACTTGAGTCACTTGAAGACTCATGATTTTCCTTGCTCCTTGCTTAGTTCAATTGATGTCGGAATAACTTCATCCAATACTTGGGTGAAGAGATATATGATTAGAGAACATTTTTATTGGCAACAACATCCTTTGTTATTTCTTGATGATACACATATCCATGGATGCATAAATGGCACTTCTGCAAGCCCCTTGAAGGCTCATTGTGTTCTTTTCTCCCTAATTGGTTCATATTTTAGTGGAGGTTCTTCATTCACTTCTTGGATGAAAGAACACATGGCTGATTAGTTTTTTGCATCTTACATTCTTTTGGAGCCGCATGGACATATTTTCTTGTGGGATGATTCCTACTCTTTTGGTGATGAGACATGGTACTTTCACCCTTTTCCTTTGAGATTCAATGGTCTCACTCTTGATTCATGTGTGCATTTGGCACATGAGCACTATCTGGTTGATTGGGGGAGACTTTTTTGAATTCATCATCACTATGAGGATATGTATTTCATGATGGAGAGTCTCTCTTGGTCTCGACCCAACATTGAAGAAGTTCATATTTTGATGCAGGGGCCCTCAAAGTTTCAATTGTGCACTAGATATGTTGAACTTCCAGTGTGGTGGTATGATATTTACATTTTTCCTTGCATTTTTCATAGTGATGAATTTTTATTGTCGTTACTGATGTTTGGAAAGATTCAGATGAGACAATGGGATCACAACATTCTTTGGAATGTTAGTTTTCGACTTGTGACACTTCCACTCAAAGATTTGCAACTCAGGAAGTGGGATGTGGGAAATATTTTTCCTGCAAATTTTTGTGGTAGAGCATGCCTATATTTTGTAATGCGATACAAGCAATGGGATCCTGGTGTTGCTTGGTTTAAGCTCACTTGGACCAGCAGTTCGATTTTTTGTTTGAGAGAGAAAGCCAAGCTTCAGTTGTTTGAGTTCATCTTTGCAGAGCAGTGTTCCAGTTTCCTATGTGGGAGACCTTTTGAGAGATGGATTCAATATTCACATGCTTGGTGTTCATGGCATTTCATACTAGAAATTTCACACCATGCATGTATCAGGATCATTTTGGGCCCTGGGATCATTTTTGGTCTCGTTGGTTTCAATTTTTTGGGGCAACAAGTAGTATGGTTTGAGTCACCATTTGAAAAGGTGATTGTAATCAGAGTAGTGAAGCAACAAGCATGGTGGTTCCTCTCTAAGCTTTTCATGGATTCTTGAAGACTCAAAGTTGGGAAACTCAGTGGAAACTTCAAAGAATTATACAGTAAGAAAAAGGGTTGAAATTTTAGAAAGGGTTTCAAAAATATGAAAGAGTACATGAGTGCCACTACTCAGAGATTTGGAAGGAATGTTTTGGAAAGATAGCAGGTTATTCAACATCCATGTTTGAAATTGTTTGAGGACAAGCAATATTGGGTGGGGAGGACTATCATGTCCCCAACTAAATGGTTTTCAGATAAAAAATTAAGTTGGCCTACCCTATTCCTAAGGGTTATGTGGAAGAATTAAAATATTGAAATTTAACCCCAAGGTCTATAGCTTCTCATGAAAATTCAATATCCTAAATTGATGGTGGAAAAATAGGCCAATAAATTATGGAAAAAAAATTAAATGCTCCAAAATGAAGCGGCATTAGGTCCTAGTTGGACTTGGAGGTGCATAAGTGGACATGTAAGGTCCACATGAGAGAATATTCCTCCTTTAAACATGGAGCCATCCCCAAATTCGAGTTGGAAGGGAAGATGTAATATTCATAAACGAAGAGAAAGAGTCATAGGGATAAACATAGCCAATGACATATTCTATGACAACTATGACAAGCATTATGACACTTATGACAGATTCTATGACACCTATGACACTTATGACAGATTCTATGACACCTATGACACTTATGACAGATTCTATGACATCTATGACAATGTAAGAGCTAAAAATAGACTAAGAGAGTGCATGAGAGGAGTTACACATCTCCAAAGCATCCAAAGGATTCCCAAATTCGAATTCATGGAGGATTTGGAGACAAAAGATGAGCCAAGTGTCATGTGGGGCTAATGAAGGGTCATGACTCCCACTAATTCGAATTTCATGAGTAATTACGATATAATTTGAGTTCTAAGGAGGTAAATGAGTCAAATAAAGTTATTAAAAGGAGGCCAATTCTAAATGGAGTAGCGTATGGTCATTTTTTATTTGCATCTTTGCAATTTGGGAGAGCTTCAAGCTTGTCCTTGCACAATGGATGTTTATCCTCCCTGCCTTAGAACCAATTTCGAGGGTGCAAGATTCCCATCCATGTTGGTTGATGAAGAGGACATTCAGAACTCTCAACATATCTTCATGGAGATGTTTTGATGTAGGTGTAAACCCCAACTGAGATCGAGTTCATCTTCTCTCATTCTTCTCTATGCCTATTCTACTATCTTTCTCTCAATGTCATGTAAATGTGAAAGGGCACACTTCTTGTTGCATATAGTTAGTGGAATATTGTTATTTCAACTTCATGGACATGTTAGTTGCTGCATATCTCTATAATAATCATACCATGAGAGCCACAGCTCAAAACACCATGTATTTCAAGTGATATTTCCAATCAAGAAATAGATTCGAGCCATTTTCCCCATAGCATTTGCATAGTGATTTTGGAATGATGTTGTACATGTTTTATATCATATTTTTCTGAGATATTTATCCATTTTATAAGCTGTATATGAATTTAATTTGATGTCCCAAATAATGTTTGCATACCCCTGAAGTGTCAGCATGGTTTATGCCTAAATTTGAGACTCCTTGTCAACCATTTTCACCACAAATTCTAGACTCTAGAAGCTATTGTTCATTGGGATACCTATTCAACCCTAAAACCAAATATAATGATGCAAACATATTGTCCTTAATATTCTCTAACAAAGACAAGTCTCAGAACAAGAATTAGTGAAGGTCGTATAGTGTTTGGAAGAGCATTTAATGGAATATCTATGGGGGATTTCCACTTCTCAAATTAACTAGTCTTGTTCTGAAACTCCTTTCCTTGCAAATTGCATACCATGGATGGGTATATCAGTTGTTTGGGTGTCTGATAGATGTATTAATGTGTCCTATATCCTCCTAAGTCCCTCCATACATAATTCGAAACCATTTGGGATCATTTCGGACAAGTTGGGGTTTCACTAGTCCGAAGTTTGAAAATTGGCCAAATTGTGTAAAATTTAAAATTAGGGATATTACATTTATTAGGAATACTTCATCCGAGTATCAAGTCAATTTGATGTGCTATGATCCCCGTAGAGTCATTTGTATTATAATTACATTGAATTCCTTCAACATAGTCTAAATCTCTGGTGGCATAGAGTTCACTTGCCCAACTACTTGGACTCCATTTGGCATGATGGCCAAACATAAATTTGATCTTTTTTGTTCTCTCAGAAATTCCTTAGTTGAGCATAACATTAATCAGCTACTACTGCTTCCAACATATTTCCCATTTCAGTCTGTCTCGTTGTCATTCCATTCTCCAACATTGGTTCTAACCAATAGCGTTGCCCATCATTTGTAAAATCATACATATTTTCCCTTCCATCATGAGCCACCTTTCTATTAAATAACCATATCATGTCGAGCAATAAATACCATGCATTCATGTCCACTACAACACACAAGACCTATTTGCTGAATTTTCCAATCTGAAAGTTCAATAGTCACTGTTCAATCACGATCACCTGCTTCCCTTTCTGTAGCCATGAGACCTTGTATGGATTAGGATGGAAACTACAATTCATTTTTTATTTCTTCACGTCTTCCGTGGACACCAAATTCTTACTACATCCACCATCTATAACTAAATTGCAACACTTGTGATGAATTTTATAGTTAGTTTCAAAAATCTTCTTCCTCTGCTTAGGCTCAACCGCTATCTTCTCTTCAAGTTGAAGTATCACTCTCCAAAACATTAATTTTTTATCCTACTCTTGTTTCAGAACCATCACATTATCACCAATCATCAATGTCTCATCTTCGTGCATGGCCTCTATTTTGGTCTCACTTCTCTTTCTTGAGTTATGTTTTTTCGGGCATTCAAATGCCTTATGTCCCTCTACAACAAATCGGTAACAAGTGATACGATAATTTTCTCTTCCTCTACCTCTTCAAGTACCATGTCCTCCTCTTCCACTGTGGCTACTGGTTGTTTCATCTTCCTTTTCACTACTTTTGGAAGTGTTTGCTCTTCCCTTACCTCGAGGGTCCTTTCCTCAGAATTTTTGTTGTAACTTCGTGAAAATCTTTTCATATACCTTCAGAGCAAACACAACCTAATAGACTTCATCAACATTACGGAAGTAATGTGTGCTAATCTCATCTTGAATTTGATATTTCAATACATGATATATCTTGCAACTCTCTGATATTTCGGTCCATTTATCCCTGACCCAAAGTGACAATCTGAAAAACTACTCAGTGTATTCCCAGGCATATGTCTCTTTCTGTCTGAAGTTCTATACTTGCTTGCATAAATTTTGCTGATAATCGACATGCATGAATTTATCCTTGATTTTATTCACCATCTTCTTCCAGGTTTTAATCTTCTCCTGTCGGTTGTTTATTATGCTACACATATCCCACAAAAGTGTAGCATGCCCTTTCAGTTTTGTTATTGCAACCCAAACGCAATTAGGGTCCTAAACATTCTCATACTTGAACTACATTTTGATCTCTCCTATCCAGTTCAGGAGAGCCCCATCCTTTAAACTGCCATTGTAGCAGGCCACTTCCACCTTGGCATTACCTTTATCGTTGAGAAAAAATATCAGGCACACTGCTAGGTCTACTTCATTATCATTTCTCTCTTCTCTGATCTCTTCCTCGGAATCTGAATATGTCTCAACATCCCCAATTCTTATCTTCTCCAATTCTTCTATCCTTCTTCTCAATTCCTCTAATTCTCGGTTCCTACCACCTCCTCGTGCCCCTTCTCTCCGTGGAGGCATTCTTCTAAGCGGTCTCGTAGTCCTCACTCTAACTAACATTCAAAAGCCTTCCCTCCAGGCTCTATTCCACCAAACTTGTATCACTCAGGCTTTCATTTACCACATTCTACAAGGGTAAATTAGGAAACCAATCCTCAGGAGCAAACCCTCTCTGATACCACTTGGTGTAGAGGATTTAAGACTGTAACCTACCCTCCGCTACAGGACAGAGCTACCCTTTAGAGTCCCTAGCTTCATCCTCCATTCATCCTCCATTAATTAGTTAAATAGTAATTTTAATGAACCAGACAATGGGAAACACACACACAAGAAGGATTCGGGACAGAAATATGATGCTGCATTTATTCAATTTAAAATTCAGTATATACAAAGGAGAATCATAGTCAGAGGGCTTCATCAGCTCTGTTCTTACAGGGCATTGACTCATTTCAGTTCACTTCCACCCGCTCCACGGCTTCTGTGTACCTGTGTGCTTGCCTCTCCTGCTGTGCTCTGGGTTCTTTCTTCCACACTCAGAGTTATCTCGAACTGATGAACCGACCCCTCTTCCTCTCCCTTGGTCTCCTCTTAAACAATTTAACTGTGCCTATGATGGGAAGATGGACAGTTTGGCAGTTCGCTTCTTCAATCGTTTTCAAGGTCGAATGCCCTTCCTTACATAAACGATCCACCATATACCATTTGGATTTCTCATGCCACGTGGATTTGCAACAAACGTTGCGTAGCATCACACTCCTAGACAGCTCTGCCAGCTACCAACAGGATATGTTCCTTCTTATTTCTCCCTACAAACAATGAACTCAGAAATTAAATATTTGGGTGATGCCGATTGCCCAAGACCAGGAATGCTCCTGCATTACGTCTCTTCCGATCCCAATATTGTTTACATGGATAGGAATGTTCAAAGCTTAGAAAATTGTGAATAGTGTACAGTAGATAGCTCGCTAGAGCCTCCTAAGTATTAGTTTTCAAGAAAATCAAAATCTGTCAACAAACCACAAAAGTCTCAATAAATAAACTTGATAACTTTGTGAATGAACAATGCATTTTAAATTATAAAATTAGAAAAGAGTTAGTGGCAATGAACAAAACTGCTCGACCCACCTAATCTCGCAACCATTTACTTTTGAAGCAACATAGCTAAAGCTCTGTTTAAATAGGCAACAAATACAGTTGCCATAAATACTGGGTTCAAGTAAATCCGATGAGAATGACTAAACCATTTTTCTCTGGGCTAATAATCAATTCTTAAATAAAGATCAGACTTAATCAAAACTTTCTAATATTTGGGATCCAGCTTATATTTACTCTAATACCATGCTAAAATATTTTGTAGATTAGAGGAAAAACATGAACAACCTGTATAATACAAGTGCCAAACTTATGCCTGGATCAAGATTATATTTACTCTAATAACAAGATAAAATATTTCTATTAAGTTTGGATCAAGATCATATTTACTCTAATAGCAAGATAAAATATTTCTTAGAATAGAGAGAAAATGTAAGTAACCTGTATCATAAGTGCCAAAATACAAAATAGTAATAATTAAAGAATGCATCACAGTATGTGAAAATGGTCCAAGTAAACATAATCTCCAATACACAGCACACAGCACAGCTGAATTAAAAAAATAACATACATATAACCGGATTTTATATGGTGTTATAGATACACAAATCTTTTTTAGGTATCAAATTCAGTATTTAATGCTTATTACACTATAAGCACCCGAGCAGTGCCACATTTAATGCTGATGTGAGCAGTTTAATCATTAATACTGCACTGGGATTTCTTACTGTTAGCAACATGTAAATACCTGAAAGAACAATCCCAAGAATTTCCCTCCCAGAACTAAATTTTGCAGCCAACAACTTTGCCTACCCTAAACGTATATCGATTGTGCGTTTCCCATAAAGGAACAGAAATTGTTGGGATGGATGAATATAACATGTCGCGTACATGAAAATGAATGAGCAAGGCGCCATAAAGAAGCTGCAATTAAATATTCTAAATTAACCTCCGGATCCAGGTACGCCAGGGAATGTCCTTGAAGAAAATATTGAGAAACCTGCAATTTTCTGTAAACACGCACAAGTCTTATCACTGGTTTGACAAGCATATCAACTGCAGAAAATATACAGAAAAAACCATGAAGTTATTTTATTTTATTAAGAAGACATATTGCAAACGCTTAGGGAAGACATATATGTGTTACCATGCAACCTCAGTTTCTGGAATCTTTCTTCAGAGAGGATATAGGGAAAAACAGTTCCCCCTCATCACTTTTCGTAGACACAGGTGCAAGGAGGGATCCAAAAACTATATTTACGGACAAGGTTGCATGAGTATCATGCCTCCATTAATATACTTTTATCAAAAGAATAAGCATATACCATTTCATTGTGAGATAAACATATATATTGGATAATGAACAAAACAGATCCACGTGTGCAGTTAAAATGATTGTATTCATATACACAGTTGCAGAAGCGTAATTATAAATAATAATAAAAGAAAAGCATATTGTTCCTGTGGTCGGTTGGTTTGACCGTGCAGTGCTAAAGTGTCTTTCAAGTTTTCTCCGAAACTATTTCTTTGGAAAGCTTAAAAGTGGTTTGGGATTTTAAATTCATTGAACTTTAACCTAAAATACAGGAAGATGTGAAAATCTACAGCCTATGAATGACAGTTTACTCGCGTCGCGGTGACACGTACATGTGTTACTATTTTAATATAAACTAAAATATTTCAACTGACAAATCACAGCTAAAAATTGTTGTGATCATTAACCAGTCTGTAATCTAATAATGATTATTGCAACATGTTCATTGCTTATCGTTGGATCTCAGCATTGTTGGATCTAATAGCAATCAATGAAAAATCTAATAACAAACAATGAATTTGCTTAAAGAATAAAAAGTAACCATAGCGCTCGAATTTATAGTGTAGCTGTAATAAAACTGTGGATTCGAAGCCAGGTGAGAAATTGCACCATTATGAAGTGTAAATAAAGGAATTCGTTAATTACTTTTTAGATTTTTTAAATTAATTTTTAAAAAATCTGTCTTAGTATTTTTTTGTTCAAATTGTATTTTGATTTAAAAAATAGATTCCAAATACCCAACACTCTCATTCTACAATCCCAACAAAAAAATATATAAAATTTAAAAAGAAAATCTTCAAAATCTAACTACAACCTTACACCTTAAATGAATTTATTTGAAATTACACGTTAAATGAATTTATTTATTAATTTCAAAATGGATTAAAAAAGCCCTACAATTCCAACAAAATATACATACAATTTCAACAATTTTAAGTAAATTTCAAAAAGAAAATCCCAAGAACCTAACTACACCCTTACACCCTGAAGGGATTTATTAATTGGAACAGAGTACTCCAAGAAAAATACTGACCTCTTCCAAGATATAACGAAAAACCTGTTAAACAACCACACGAAAATTTCATAATAAGCAGAATTTGTCAGATCTTAGATATCAAAGAATAACAGAACTACCCAAACAAATTTTAAACCGTGTAAAACCTAATTTAAGAATAACGTGTGCTACCCGAGGGAACTCCCTTCAGTCCAAGAAAAGACATTCCTGGACGAAATCAGCTACCGCGTCATTCACACATCAACCCAGTCGTCTCGTCTGTGTGTAAAGATTGAGTTGGTGAATGAATGAATCGGCTGCTGTTTCGAAAAGGCTACCATCCTTTGTTGGACTGACAGAGAACTCCCTTTGGCGGACATAACATTCAATATAAATTCATGAATGCCTCCTTGTTTATGACTTTGGATTTATCTCCAAAAGACAATACAACAGGAATATAATATATCTTCTAATTGTCTAATTGTTGATACAAATGCAATCTATAGCGATGGTGACATAATAACAGTAACTGAAATAAAAGGCCATTTTGCTCTTTTGTGAGAATAGCCTCCCAGAGTTGGCGAAAGTAAGCAAAATATATGTATCACACGATACGATTGAACCTATACTGAGAGGGGAAGCTTTTAAATAGAGAGCATTGATATGCCCAAAGCTCTCGAGTACCTGCGCGCCGGCACTGGCTCTGTGTCTTGTCATACAAAAAGCAAGCCTGAGAGTAACGCCACCTTCCATTCAACCTATTTTTATTCAAAACATATCAAGACACGGTCATTGAAACAGACGAGGCGAATCAAATCAGAGAGTTTAGAAATGCAATCTATCGCGATGGTGACATAATAACCGTAACTGAAATAAAAGCCCATTTTACTCTTTTGCGAGAATAGCCTCCCATAGTTGGCGAAAGTAAGCAAAATATATGTATCACATCATACGATTGAACATATATATTGAGAAGGGAAGCTTTTAAATAGAGAGCATTGATATGCCCAAAGCTCTCGAGTAGCTGCGCGCCGGCATTGGCTCTGTGTCTTGTCATACAAAAAGCAAGCCTGAGAGTAACGCCACCTTCCATTCAACCTATTTTTATTCAAAACATATCAAGACACGGGCATTGAAACAGACGAGGCGAATCAAATCAGAGAGTTTAGAAACGACGAGACCAAGTGAAATCGGCGGCGCTAAAATAAAGATTGTAAACTTGTAAGCATTTTCTATCTTTCACATCCCTTCCATTTTCATATGAACGACGACAAAGGATGCCCGTTGTCTACCGAGATTTAACATATTCCTGTTGGTTTTGATCAAAGTTCGCTCAAGACCGTCGACATTCAAAAAAGTTTTCCGAAGACTGGCATATTAAAATGTTGGAATGAATGGCATTTTCCAAGTCTCTTAAGAGATTCTCCGCGTTTGGTTTGTGATAATCACATGGAACCGCTCATTCAAAGATCCTTTGAGACGGTCCTCAATGCGTGTTGTCGGGATGTGTAGTACACTTTTATCATTGTACATATGGTGTATATTTTGGTAGTAGATGAAATATGCATTTAATGTATATGTTAATTAACATATGTGTTAAGAGTATTATTATTATAGTCATTTAATTTGTTGTAGGTAAACATTTATAGGTTATTTTTAGGTTACAAGTGAAGTGTTATTTGTTAGTTATTCTCTATTATCTTTTTTTAGCCAAAAGAGCGTACTATTGCTATTTATAGGAATAAATCAACTAGTACAAGGATGAGCATATTTCAGCACTGATTTGTCTAGAGTATCAAAAATGATCCAAGATCAGCTAGATCCCAAGGATATATGTCCAAAATAATAATTACAAATAGCCATAAAAAGTAAAAATTGACAACATTTTTCTACCCTTAGATCTCAAAAAGTGAAATAGAACCAGTAGAGTCCAGCCTCGATTCTATGAATTCTTCCCAAAAAAGAATGCCTTCTTCAGTCTCCAATGCCTCCTTAGATAACTTATCAGCAAAAGCATTGTTTTCTCTATAAATATGTTGAAGAGTATAGTCCTTGAAGTATGGCAGTTCTTCCTGCCACACCTGCAACTTATATTCACCACAAGCCCACTTAATAGTGACCCTAGAATCACCAAAGATTTTTACATTGTCAAACCAAAAAGATTTGCCATTTTATGTTATTAACTTATTTAATTAATTAAATGAGTTGTATGTGAGTACATATTATCAACTACTATTTATATTTTATAATTGTTTATTTTGAATTTTGAATTACTATAATAAAATCAATTTGGACATTACACTTTAGACATCCTTGTTCCATCTAAAAATAAGTATAAATTATAATATTTAATAATCAATTTTTTTATCAATCAAAATCTAATTTTTTTTCTGTAATAATGTATTTTGAACCAAACATACTTACATGTTTACTTGATGAAAAAATATAAGGTTAATTTTGGACACTGTTTACAGCTTTCATCTAAATGGAAGAGTTGGCTGGTGTTGCTTCTGCTTTCGAAAGAGCTGAAGCTCGACATAATGAAGGTCCAAATCGGTATTTTATTGAAAAGTTGACAAGCCTAACATAGACTTCTTTTGCCACTTCTTTCAAGACATTTACATTGTTGCTTCTAAATCTTTATCATTTCCATTGAGTCCGGTCAGAGAGAAGAGGAGAACTACACCTCTGTTTCTCATTGTTTTAGATGTTGAATGGAGGATTTAGATTGGTGTTCAAGCATTGTAGATTGACTTTGAACCTCTCTTCTAGTTATACCAATGTCATAACCTGCGTTGCCAAGGAAAAGGTGCATCTACACATCTTTCATTGCGGCAAGCTTTCACCCTATTGCTTCCAAGTATTTCTCTAGATTGCAGTGGTACAGGTCTATTTTTCTATAGGAGAGGAGGACGCTTAGGACCAGTCGATCAGGAAGGAGAAACCAACAACGAACAGAGGACCAATTCAATCACAATCAAGAGCTTCACAAGGGAGATGTTCAACCCCTGGTTAGCAACATATAGAATTAAATTAGGGTGGGATGCCCATATGACCGAATTTGCAGATGCGAACATCTCGGAGAGGGCTGAAAAAGGCCAGGCTCTGTTCAATGTCTAGGTAGAGGAATGACGCCACAGCTGTGGAGTGACAAAGGGTGGAAGTCACCTCTAATCGCATGCATGCACGAGGAGGAATTAATTGCCCATTTGAATTCATTATTATGACGAGGCAACTAACAACGAAAACGAAAGTGGGCAATATGAGTTTGCCATTCCTCAATTGAAAATATCATGCGACACAAACTTAGTTTGTCCAGGGTCTCTCTCGGCCCCATTTCGTGAACATGTAATGGTTTAGGCTAACCAATCATGTGCCATAGCGTCCGTTTACGGTTCGTTGTTCTAATGATTAATTTGGTCGGATCGAGTGGCATTAGCTCTCTTTGATTTTAGAGAGTTGATGATCATGGAAGAATCGCTTAATATGGACGAGAGTTTGTCATTCTGTCAGAAACACTAATTCAGAGTAACTAAGAAACTCTCAATATTGTCTAAATATCCAAAGATCATATCATTAAAAAAATTCTGAATCCACATCCACAAAACTAAAGTTCAGAATATTCTCTACCATATACAAACTAAAGAGACTGAATCAATAATTCATATCACCATAAAAAAACATGATAAGTTCTAGAATCCAAGAGGCAATTCTTATAGAATTCCTCAAAAAAAAGTTGTCTATCCATAACCCCAATAGCGCACTTTGAAAGACCATCAACCTCCCTGTAAAAGATGCGATAAACATGGCAGAAAGTGATGCAAGCAAAATGTTGAACCATAAACTCGACTCAGTTCATCCAATGATCCAAACACAAATTCTGCATGGTGGAAAAACCATTTGTCTAATCTATGATAACTTTCAAATCCCCACAATTTGGATCTCCAATATTCTGAGCTTATTTGCCAACCATAGCCGACCCCAAAGAGCAATTAATTCAGCTTGGGTATTTGTACCACTACCTACTCTCATCCTCATTCTGATGACACGTTTCCTTTTTATTTTCAGAACCATGCCCGCTCATCTCCATCAAAGTATCCAATTCAAATATTTTCATTTAATGTAAGTCTGACAAGGAACTTGGCCCTTCTTCAATTTGTCAACCACAAAGAAATCCGGAAGTGCAACCAATATCTTGGAACATATATGAAATATCGAAGGTTTTAAATCTTGGAATATATATATATATGTTTTGAGCATTCCAAATTTCCCAAATAACAAATAAGGGAAGCTCCTTTACTTTGAATTTCTTCTTGAACCAAAAAAGCTTTTCTGCCTGATGCATTAAAATATGGCCTAATTCTTACCAGACCGAGATAAAGAAAGGAAAATGGCCAAATAAAGGAGATACAGTTTCAGATTCCTTCCTATATAGTATACATAGACTCGGTCCATAGAACCCCTTTTTTTTTTGAAGGTTGTCCAAATTAAAATTATGTTATTCAAGGTCAACCACACAAAGCACTTAATTTTCAATGGAATTCTCCATTGCCAAACATATTTAGCTCACCATTTTAGAAGATAACCTTCCCAATTTGCCAAAGAAACACTGTAGGCCAATTTTGCAGTAACCACACCATTTAGTTTATTCTTGTCCCATACAATAATATCATCCCGGTTCTATAGGATAATACCTACATGCAAAAGAGATAATACGCAATTATCCAATTCCCCTGCACCTAACATAGGTAATTCCAGGTTTCCAGTCGAAAGCCAATAATCCTCAATAGCCTTCGAATTGTTTTTAACTTGTAAGAGGACCAATATATTTCGCTTATGAGGTTCAACTCTCAATTGTGCAGACAAAGAGAAATCGCCAGAAAATCCAATAATTTGATCAATACCCAAGGAAATATGATCCCTCAATATAATTGATGCTTTGTGGTATATTTTCACTTGATCACGAATGCAATGGATTACAGAGAAATTTTTTATGTACTTTTCCTTAATAACTTTAAATTCCATAGGCCATCCATAAACATACATCTCCACATACTTTTGGCACATAAAGATCTATTAAAGCAATATTCCATATTTTTTATGCCCCAACCACCCAAATTTCTTGGCCTAGCTATGCTCTCCCATGATGATAAATAAAACTTAAAAATATCCAACCTACCAGGCCATAAAAACTAAAAGATCCTTCTTCTGATGTATGCGACAATAGAAGAAGGAATTATAGTCAGAGAAAACCAATACACCAGAATACTTTGAAGCACTACACTTACCAAAACCAGTCTTCCACTAGTAGAGAGCCATCTAGAAGACCACAAATTTATCCTCTTTTCCACTTTTCTAATTAACCATCCCTGGTCTTCTTTTGTATATCAATTTGGCTTAAGGGGGAATCTCAAATATTTTAACCCTTCATCTATCAAAGACATCTTATAGGGTAATAGGGAGGCAATTTGATCATGAGTAACATTATCAACACAATTGTATATAAAATTTGACTTATGTTGACTTATTTCCATCCCCAAGGCCATTCAAAATAAAGTGAAAATGGAGCAGTAATGGTGCCATTCATCCAATGAGCCACGACCAAATATGAAAATTTCTTTTATAAATAGAAAAAGAGTAATAAACAAAGATTATGAGATTTTGATACCTTTTATTTTGTTTTCCACTTTTGCAACTTCAATAAGTCCACTCAGACCTTCAATCACCAATAAGAATAATAAGGGAGAAAGAAGACATCCTTATCTGAGACCCCTGCTATAGTTGAAGAAAGAAGTTAGGGATCCGTTTACCAAAATGGAAAATTTTGTTGATGTAATACATGCCATTATCCTCAAGGGTAGGTTTCATGCTTCTACTGCTATAGAAGATGAACCTACAAGAAAGAATTCTTCCAATGATTAGGAGACAAGGAAGGAGTACTATCTTGTGTCATCCCTATCTAGATCCAATACCAATAGCGCTGAGACATGGATGGTGGATAGTGGCGCATCCAAAAACATGAATAAATTTTAGGAGCTCTATCATAGATTTGAAGGAAAATAAGTTCTCCTGTGATCTGAGGTGAAGCTTTGAGATAATACCACCTATTCTATCCAAGGAGTTGGATCCACTTCTTTTCAATTAGATTCAGTAGATGTACTACATGTTGATGAAATTTTGTTTGTTCCCGTTTTGAAGAAGAACCTCCTATTTGTTTCATTTCTAGAAGATAAAGAATTCAGAGCAATCTTTATGGACAATAAAGTGCCCTTGTGGCGTAAGAGTACAAACTTGAACTCTGCATCTGTAATTGGAGTTAGAGAGGGAGGTCTCTATAAAGTTCATGAAAATTTCATTCAAGACATGATCCATGACATAGTCAGTCCTTGTGAATTGTGGCATAGGAGGCTTGGTCATCTTCATATCAAAGCACTACCTGGCTTGTAGAAGATGGTAAAAGGAATGCATGTGTTTCAATCTAAACATGATGGTATTTGTAGAGGTTGCGCTCTTGGTAAGGACACCAAGAAGAGATTTCCAAGAAGTACCAAAAGATCCAAAGGGATCCTGGACTTGATACATTATGATCTATGTGGTCCTATGTCAGCACTATCCTTGAGTGGTTATTTGTACTATGTTATTTTCATAGATGACTTCTCTTGCAAGTCTTGGGATCTATTTTCTGAAGGAAAATAGTGAAAATTTCAACAAGTTTCAAGAGTTTAAGCACTATTTTAGAATCAAACTAGAAATCACATTGATGCTTTGAGATATGATAATGGAGGATATTTCGAGTCTCATGAATTTAGTGACTTCTACCAATAGGCAAGGAGAAGAATGCAAATGATTGTATCTTACAACCCCTAGTAGAATGGGGTTGCTTAAAGAAAGAACATAACAATTTTTGAGGTTGGGAAAGCTATGACGTGTGATTAGGATCTACCTCCTTCCTTATCGGAAGAAGCCTCCAGAACTACTATTTATATACATAACAAACGTCCTCATGCTATCCCGGAAGAAAAGAATCCTGAAGAAGTTTTCACTAGTGAAAAAACAGATGTAGTAATGCTTTTTCCTTCATTTCTGATCATTATTATATAAATGATAAAGCTTCCAACAAAGAAATCTATGAAAAGGAATTAGGGATCTTCCTCTCATTTTCTAGATTAATCAACTCACACTATGCATGAAATAATCAATGCATTCACACCCAATCCAAATCAAGGCAATGCATAACCAACACATAGTATGTAGGCATATTAATTACCAATCAAGACAACTTCTAGAAAATGCACAATAATTAACCATTTACCTATCCATTTATTGTTTAGTAGCTAGTAATGCTTTCATTGTTGAAGCATGAATGGTGTGTGATGTAATACTAACCATGGTCTTAGAGATGGATAAGCTATTAAGTCTCCTCTAGATACTGGACACCTCTAGAGTGAATTCCTTTAGCATATGACCACTTGGAACAAGAATAGAACAAGATGATCTCATCATTGGAAAAATATTCTTAATATATTTGATATGATAAATAATTAAGTTGTCACAAGTGGATCATGCAGATAAGACACAAGATAAGGATAATCTAATTTAAGATAAGAGAGAACTCAAATTTGTTGACTTCGATGATCAGTGTGCTAAAGAGTTAGCTATGTGTTAACAAGAAAGACTTTAGTTATCAAGTGTTCTAAAAGAGTTAACTAAAGTGTTAAAAATAAATACTTTAGTAAAAAGAGTTAAGTAAAGTGTTAACAAAGAAGATATAGTTAACTAAGTGTTATGCATGATGACACTTGAGTTAAACTAAAATATGACACTTAAGTTATGACACTTTCATGTCGACAATTGAGTTAAACTAAAAGAAAACACTCGAGTTATAACACTTGCATGTCGACACTTGAGTTAAACTAAAAGACGACACTAGAGTTACGGCACTTGAGTTGTGACACTTGAGTTATGGCACTGGAGTTATGACACTTCCATGACAACACTTGAGTTAGCCACCTAACTAAGTGATCTAGAATCTAGTTGAATGGTGAGTTCATCTTGAAGTCAGAGGACAAAGATAAAATCCAAACCATGAGAATTATGGTACACTTGTTATGCAGGATTGATGAAACCAATGTCCGAACGAATTCTCTCTTGAAGGGAATTCATAACTTTTTTGCATGTGACCAAATTAGCGAATTGGTTCAATGCAGCATGTTATTTTGAGTTCTCTTATTTCATCTATCTCTCTTGCTCTGTAATTGAACCAAGGGTTCTTGGTATTTCTCTCTAATATTTCACCAAGGGTGCTTGATGTAATCTACTCATTGTAAAGGAAACATTCTTTGTTATCTATCAATATACTAAGGAATATTTTAATTGGTCTTTTTCCCTCAAGTTATATAGGGTTTCCCTAGGATAAATTTCTATGTCGACTTTGGATGTTTATGCTTCTTATTATTCAATGTTTTCAAGTAATATTGAAATTCCGAAATTAAGATTAAAAATCAATAGAGATGATGATGAGGATAGGTTTGTCGTTAAAGTAGTAGCTGGGGAGATGGACATGGTGGGCCATGTGGGGGTAGATGACAAGATGAAGTAGATGATGGAGGAGGAGGTGGTGGATGAGATGTCAAATATCATGTAGGAGGAGATGGATGACATGTTTGATATCATGGTGGAGGAGGTGGAGGAGGAGGAGGTGGATGAGGTGTCAAGGCTATGTCCTCTTAAAAATAAGAAGGATCTTATGGAGGGGGATGTGGAGGAAGAGGATCTATGCCCTCATTAGATGAGGAATGGTTAATTAGCTAAGCAAATGGATGCACGGAAAATATACTTCATCAAGTTCCTCATATCACGAGGAACCATCCTCCATATCTCTACGACGTCAAGCTATTGCAAAATGTCACATACCCATACAGGATGAAACCACTTCTATGCCGGCATTAATTTCAGTAACCTGTCTGTCGCACCCTATTGATACCTATTATTTGGCATGCACCAAAGGCTAGGTATGGCCAATTGTGGCACCTCAAGTTATTTCATATCCTCACCATCCTGAATGGGAGGAGGTGGAACCTCCCCATCCAATGTGCCAATGTATCCAAAATATATAGTACACAACAATAATTAGTCAATTCCGTTAAACAATTTAATATAACAATTTAGAATAAATTTCCTTTGCATGAAGTATAAAGAGAATAAAATGAAACTAGAATAATTTAAACATAGCGCTAATATTATCTCTCTCATCTGGTGGATCATCATGAGTGAAGAACATGTTGTGGAATGCTCTAGAATCCAAGATCGTGTACGGATATAGAAAAATGTCTAATGCATGATAATCCTCACTGGATATCATCAAGCACCTCTGATGTGATCCTATATGGGAACTGAGGATGCCCCCTCTTGGACATCATCTTCCCTCTAATCTTCATACGCACCTCCATCATCAGCATAGGATGGTGGTGCTGAAATGGGGGCCTATTAGTCGGAAATCTCTTAGAAATTAGAAAAAAAATATCTAAACAGTAATGGAACTTGGCCCTCCCATCAATTTATGCATGGCATCAACCCAAAGAAAAACAAAACTGTTGCAAAAAATGGCAAATGGCCTAATGCATCTAGGCCTCTACAATAAAGAATCAACATAATACAATAGAGGGAAACTAATGCACTTCCATTCATTGGTGGATTATTCCACCATCATAATAAAAAGAGAGAGGCACCTAACATCCTCTCAACCAAAAGAAAAAATCCCCAACTTCCCTCCACGCATCTGAAAATCAGCAAGATCGATGATGTGGTCATCGATATATGTCTTGGAGTAAGCTAGTTGAATCTTTGTTGCAACACCAATTGGGACATTAGGAAACTAGGGAAAATTCCCCCATCTCTTGGATATCCCAATGAAGAAATAAATTTTCTCCTTAGTGGTATGGAACCATTGATCAAAACCAACATGAAATGATGACCTGTCGTGATCCCAGCGTCGGATCAACTGTGTTGACAATGATGAGTTCCCCTTAAGGATGTAACCTCTTGAAAGAATTTCAGGAGGTCAGAAACAATCAAGAGGTCTTGGGTATAAATATTAATGGGGTGAGGGTACAAATCCCTCTCCCTCTCCCTATCCTCCCACTCATGCATGAAGTTGAATTGATCTACTCGTGCATGTCGCTGCTCATTAGCCTCTCACCACTAATGTCTTTGCTTGAAATATAACATGAATTAGTTTCATAAATAAACATATAAAAGAATTAAGTATTTCATTCAATTAGAGTGCTATTTAGTAACATAATTTTTTTTTTTCTCAAAAAACGTGATTTTGACTAGCGGTGCACTTTGTTTACAGTATCGCATTGCAAACGGTACTTTTATACCAAAACCGCACTACTAACGGTTCTCTTGGAACACATGTGAAATGATTAACAAAGAATAGAATTAGGTGTTTTATAATTTTTAAATGGTGGATGATAGTGTTCCCCTTAAACATAAAAGCATTGAAAATGATGTGCAAACGTTCATAAACAACACCATCGAAGTCCTTTGTAAGTTTTTTAAAATTTTATGCTTTAATAGTGTGCCTGTTACAAGTTAGTGCATGGGGAAATCAATGAAGAGAGTTTAACGTAGCATACTGTTAAATGTTTTTGTTTTATTAAGAATTTTTAAAGTTTTCCACCACTTAATTACTGCGTTGTGGATAAGTCATCACATTGTAAATGGTGCGTCTAGTTTCCTTGAGTGCACCATAGCTTCTCTTGGTGTGTTCCTAATTTGTTTGTGATATCGATGTGACATTTACACATTAGTGTAGCGTGATATCAGTGCAGAAATGTCAATGGAGCACACCACTTGACGTAATAATACTTTTTAAATTATGGTTGTCTATGCAGTGCACTTGAAACACATCAGCACAATGTTTATATGGTGTGTTGGGTTTGTGTGTGCACTGTAGAGGTTGTTTGTGAATTTTTTTAATTTTGTATTGTTTACAGTGTGCCAGATACACGTCAATGCACCAAAAAAAATTTGTGGTGATTTTATCAAACTACACCGTTAAACGATTTTGTCTTTTTATTTTTTTTAAATTTTGCACCCATAGCATTGGTGCATTGTGTAAATGCCATTGCACCATTAATGATGTGTAATTGTTCTTGAAGCACATTGTATCTACCCTTAATGAGGTCAAAAATTAGTTTGTGGTAGTGGTGCATTGGATACATGTCGGCACACCGTGAAATCGGTGGAAAAAGGTTAATGGATTGCATCGCTTAACATAATGAATTTTTTAAATTAATGTTTGGTTTTGCGGTGTGCTTGGGACATGTTAATACACTGTATCTACGATGCGTTTGGGTTTAGTGTACGAACCGGTTTATAGTGCATCATTAAGAAACACATTAAGAATAGTGCACCCTATAAATGTATAGGGAGCATTGTGCGCAGTGCAGGCCAAACAACTCAAATGCACTACGTAGCGATTTTTTTTTTTAGTTAAGGAGAAAAAGAGGCTCGTTCTCAATTTTAATCTACTAAAAAATTAAATTATGAAGTAAAAAAGAATTTTCATGGACATTTGCATGTCGGGGAGGCATGGATGTGATGTATGTCAAATTTGAATTTTTTCCCACCATTTGGAAAAATGCAAAATCTAGTCAGCAAACAATGGAAGAGAGCAATGCCGCCACATGGAGTATGAATGTCAGGGCGTATGAGTAGGGGATGTATGATACTGGTGTTTTAGGGCTCAAAATAAACGTAAATGTGGTGAAAATAATTTTTTCATGTGGTATTTTGTAAACCTTGTTTGAGTGCACCCGACAATATAACACATCCACTAGTACATTTGGACCAAATTCTGATAATCGTTTCGTCTCACTTCCAACCTCAAACTGTCGGTATGTCAACAATCACAATTCTGAAATTTTAGACATTGTCGCAAGTCCGACATCCAATATCCGACGTTTTCTCACTTTCGATGTTTTGTCACGTCACAATTGCGAATAAAACTAAACACGGTTTTCAACCAAAAATCCACTTGTTATCATCGCCATAGCAACCTTCTCGTTAATTTTTTGCGACAGTATTCTATCACAATTGCGACAATCAGCAAGTAAAGGAATTTTCCGTTGCGACAGGACGAAAGTCAAAGTTGCGATGGAAGAAAGTCATAGTTGCGACAAGCAGGAAGTCACTGTTGCAACGAAAGAAAGTCAGAGGTGCGACGACAGGAATTCTCCATTGTAGTGGAAGGAACTCACAATGGAGATGGACAGAAATTTGCGGTTGCGACAGACAGAAGTTGTAGTGGCTACAGACAAAAATTTGTAACTACAATGTTTGGGCGTCGCAATTGCGACGACGTTAAGCAACAATTTATACGGTATTGCTATACCAATGATGATTGTGTTCATCGCAATTGCGATTCCGTGAAATTTTAAAATATATATATATATATAAAATGACGTCGGTTCATTTATACCAAGCCTAAGGATCCCGTAGTATTCTCCTTTCCACAATATTTTAAATGAGTTTGGTGAAGATTTGAATTCAAAATTTCATCATAATTGCTTGGATTATAATTATTGTCTTTGTGCAAAGAATAATCAAGGCCTTGGGGTCTTTAATCATGTAGAATATATTATAATTGAAATAATTTATCTGCATCATAATGCCAAGGGTTGTGGCTGACATCTTTGTGTCATTCATTTATCACGGTTCTTTCTTAGAAATAATTTTCCGAACTTCTCATCAAGGATTGACAACATAACAAAATCTACGTAATGATTTAGATGGACATGTTTTGTCGAAAAGAGAAATTTAGAAATGAGAGGTTAATGGTCGCACTGATAGTGGTATAGTGTGAATATGGTCACAAAAATCTTATAGAGGTAGCGATTAATAAGTGAAAATTTGATTATACAAGTAGCCATGTGTGGAGTTATGCTTACAGATGCATGATTGTATCAAAGACATTTAGAGAAACACTTAACCAAAACACAATCACACAATGAAAATGAATAGATCAAATAGTCCCTAATATAATAAGCTAGTAAACCACTCAAACTAGTGAAAAATCATAACATGAAATGCAGACGAAAAATATTTTTTCACCCGATAATCAGGTGAACATACCAGGATAGTATACTGACAAACCCACTTTGCAAAATCGAAGGAAGATGATGCAGGAGGGGCCTTTACTAACTTCAGCATCCATTGTCAATTCCTCTTAAGAGCACTTTCAAAAGTAATATGATGTGGTTGTGCCTTTTATGAATCCATAAACAAACCTAACAATATGTTGCATGCTGAACATATGGAATGCATATCCTAGATGGAATTGTTTTGAGAAAGAGAAACTCATAAATGATTCCTTCTTAAGAGGTAATGGAGGTATTGACGACCCTTGCAATTTTCTCACATAGAAGATCATTGTAATAAAATCCATTTTTCCATCTCTATCATAGAAAAAATATATCTAAGGTCAACTTCAAACTTGTTTACATAAATATTGTTATGCACTAAATGTATTTCCCTAAAACTTGCATATATTTAATTGGAATGCATATCCTAGTTGGAATTGTTTTGAGAAAAGTGAAATTCAGAAACGATGCTTGCTAAGAGGTAATGGAGGTATTGATGACCCTAGCAATTTTCTCATATAGAAGCTCATTGTAATAAAATCCATTTTTCCATCTCTATCATAGCAAAAATCTAACTAACCTCAACTTCAAATTTGTTTGCATAAATATTATTATGCACTAAATGCATTTCCCTAAATATAACATATATTTAACTAAATATTGATATACATTAAATGGATTTCCCTGAATCTTACACATGTATTCCGATGGGTGTCATTACACATAACCTTCAATGAATCAATTCCAGTTTAAATTATTTTCCAATATATAATAGTTTCAAATCTAAGACAAATATCTAAAGAGAACTATTTACAAGTTATCCTAGAAGTAAATACTAGAAACCAAGGCATCTTATAGGTAGATTATCACATGCATGATGTTGATGTTATGGAGCTCCATGGGATACTTTAATTGTATAAACAACCACTAAATTAACAACCTTCCCTAAATTTTACACCTTTCCCTTCCTCTATGCCTTAACATCTTTGGAAGTGTTATACAATTCACGGTAGTGCAAAAGAGAAAAAATACAGAAGCATTATGATAATCCAAACATCACATATTTAGAGGGAATCATTTTATATGGAACCAAAAATAAAAATAAAAAAATATATGACACTAGATAGATGTGGTACCCATGGCACCCCACACACGCTAGAGATAATGTTCTTACACAACCAATCCACACTTTACACATCCCAAAATATAGTAGTCCTAGAAACAATATAGGAAATTTTACTGCACAAGCAATCTATCTTTTACACATATCCCTATATATAGCATCGTAACTAAGGATCTAATGATTATAACCAAAAATATAGTTATTACACAACTAATCCATACTTTACACAACCCAAAATATAGTAGTCCTAGAAACAATATACGAAGTTTGACTGCACAAGCAATCCTCTCTTCACATATAGCCCTATATAAAGCAGTCCTAATTGAGGATATACATAGCCCAATAAATACCCATACTAATGGAGTATCCAATGATTATATAGAAAAAACTTGATTAACATTACCGCTTATTTATGCTAGATGAGTAGTATCTACTAATAGTTAGTGTTATGGATACTAGAGTGAATATGACCAAAGTTGTTATAGATAGCAAGTTGGTGGCTTGAAACTATCACAGTTAACCTATGTATTAGGGATCATATTAGAAAAATAATACAAATCTCACGTAACACCGAATGTTGAACTACTGATGCACTATAATATTATACTCAAAACCCTCTCAGATAAATGAAAATAAAAGCAATACAACAAGATTGAAATTGATTATGAACAATACAAGCTTGTATGGTACCAACATTTTAGTTATATGTGCAACAAGTTTAACATAGCCAACCACAATACCATGATAATAAAACTACTTCAGAGATGCTTTCAATGAAAAAAAATGAACACACATAAAACCTACAACTAAGATTCAAAATATCGTCCAAAAGTACAATTGACACTTAGTAATGCCTGTAAACCTTTGTATGCAAAAAAAAGAAAGAAAAATGCAAAATTATCAGAAGAGTGATTTTTGCTGAATGAAAAACAAGCAATGTCATTCAAACACATCTTGCTAATAAGTTTTAGGATCAAGTAGGTTATTTGGATACAAGGACTTTAGACAACATCATTTATCTTCAGATCAAAGAAAGTTTATCTTTGTATGCAACTAAGAAAAAGCATTTTATTGTACCTAGTTAGAGGCAGTTTGGTAGAGCATTTGGACTCACAAAGGAAAATGAAATATATTGTCCTCCCATTATATGCTCTATTTTGATATATAAATCTAGGATATTTATTCTACTAGAGTAAAATATACATGACCTATACAGAATTTGATTTGAGGCAAGATCATAGACATAATGCAATGTTGGTTGTGCTGAAGAAAGATATATAATAAATATCCATAACATAAAAAACTTTAAAGTGGTGATCAACCAAATGCAACAACTAATGACTTTTTGCGCAATTAGTCCAACTTACATAAAGATGACACCCAAGATCAGAGTTACTAGGTTGGTTGAGCTGGGAAAGTACAATATCATTTGTATCTATTGTGAAAGAAAACACTAGTAATAAAATGCCTCTCAAGTTATTTTGAGGAATCAATACAATATATGTGAAGATGAAACTTTATGGTCATTGGTATTCATCTCAAGAAGCACTATGTTTGAAACTTCATAAGGAGAGTATAATATCCTTTAAGATAAAATAAAATAAAGTAAAATACATACATTTCCCAATACATGGAATCTGCCTCTATTGTGACATGTGGTATCATTCTACGTTACAAGTGTCGCACACTCCTATGGTGCCAATTGCCACAACACTGCACTGCCATGCATGATGGTTCTAAAGTGACAAGTTCCCTAGTTTCTATTATGCCAATTGTCACACCCATGAGATGAAACTCCATTGTCGTCAGTATTCGTCTCAAGAAGCAATAGGATTGTAACTTGAGAAGAGAAGTGTAGTATCCTTGGGTTTATACTTTTAAGAAAACAACTATAACGAAAAACAATAAAAGGAATTTTATAGAGTTGATTCCAGATGAGACTACATGGTTACATTGTTATTTATTTAGAAAAATCATGGAATAATGTTTCTAATTTTCTTGTATCTCAGCAGAAATTTGCTTGGGCTACAAGAGAAGCCATGCAAATATCTAGTATTCATTAGTAGTCATAGTGGAAATTTTTGTACTTTCAGAAACATTAAAGCTTGGAAACGTAACCCCCCTACAAATCAATAAATAAAATGGGTACATTGGCTGAAATGTACCCATTTTATGTGTGTGTATATATCTTGCAATAAAATAAGAGTGGTTTGAATAGAAACAATTTAGAGGTTACGTTGTCTTCATTTTCCATAGATGAGGGGTATTTTTACATCCCATGGGTCTCATGCCCCTCATGGGAACTTGGGGATTTCCCATAATTTTTTGAGATACTACATGTTTTCGGTGCGGATAAGTGAGTAGGTTAGGAGTTATGTGCAGCATAGGAAAGCTTACAACAATAATCAACCAATCTTATGGAAATAATCAACCAAGTTTATAACCCAACAACCTTGCTCTGTTTTTTTTTAATAAGGTCTTCTACAAAGATGAGGCTGGTTGTAAGTCCTAGGTAAAATTTATTAACATCTATAGCTTGAGAGCCCCAATTTTGTACTCAACCACAACCAATATTTGAAAAGACTAAGATTGAGAGCCCCAATATAAAAATGGATTGCATCCATAGAAAACACCTCTGCAAACTCTAGCTCATAGGAATGTCCAAATCTTCTTCACAACATTTTCCAAGTACACTGTGACAATCACTGAGGTGATGAATTATCCAAGGGAGTCTAGCAATTCTAAGTAGAAAAATTCTAAGACACTACCATTTTTTGGACAAGGAAAATATATATGTAAAAGAAATACCCTCAGTGCTACTATACTTGCAATCACTGGGAGTTTAAAGAGGTGTCCTTGTTTTTCTTTATTAGGTAAGGTTACCCACTTGAACCAATGATATGTGTTCTAGTTTTAGATATGATAGGATACATTCTATGTTGCAAAGGAAGGCTCCTGACATGATCCCCCTAGAAAACGTTTTGGGCTATTTCGCCAACAGATTTTGGGCCCATGGTTTTGGGTAACCCGTGGTATTTTCCCATTGTATTTCCCTTATAAAAGAAATTCATTGTAACACGGCTAGGATGGAGGGATTAGGTTTTATGCATTGTAAATATCTCTGAGATCATAAGAGAGACTGTGAGATAGTGAAGAGGAAGTGCAGCGGCTGTGTTGTAGGTTGTATCCCTTCACTTTGTTGGACAGTATAATAATAAGGACTGGCAACTTCAGTGTGGGCGTAGCCCATCTTGGGTGAACCACAATATATCTGTGTCTCTCTTGTAATGTGTATGTGTGATTATATTTACATTTATGTTTATTGTTAATGCTCTGTGATTCTGTTTTTCTAATAGAACCCCCTAATTTTGATTCATGGGATCTTAGACTATTTGTATCTAATGCTGCTTTGTCTGTTGAAACTGATGATTCTGATGCCTGGTTTGTGGATTCTAGAGCATCAATACATATGACATGTAATAAGAAGTGGTATACTAATTTTAAAGAAAAAGAGAATGGTGCCATCATATACCTTGGAGATGACCGTGCTCATCAGATCAAGGGATATAGAGATATTCCAGTAACATTGTCGAATGGTACTATTCATCACATTCGCAATGTTTTGTATGTGCTAGGGATAAAGAAAAATTTGATCTTTGTGTTCACCATTGCAGATCAGAACTTGAAGGTTGAATTCTTCAAGAATTATTGCATAGTGAAGGATGTGCTGGACCAATACAGAACTATTGCAATGAGAGCTAGAGGAGGAGGACTATACAAGCTTGACGTTACCAACAAAGAATATCACGCACTAACTTCTGCAACTATGCCAACATAGAGTCTTTGGAATCAAAGGTATGGCCACATCAATCATCATGATTTATTATTGTTACAGAAACAAAATATGGTTGAAGGACTTCCCATGTTAAAGAATGAGAATGTTTCTTGTGAAGGATGTGCACTAGGAAAGATGCACAGAGATGAATTTCCCTCTAATCCTGATAAGAAAAAGAGAGATGTGTTAGATCTTGTGCATACTAATGTTTGTGGACCTATGTAGACAAGGTCTTTAGGAGGCACATTTTACTTGCTGTTATTTATTGATGATTGCACGAGATACACATGGGTTTATTTCCTTTGAAGAAAAAATGACATTTTTGAGTACAGTTTAAAGAATTTAAAACCATGGTGGAAAAACAAACAGGAAAATCCATCAAAATCCTTTGTTCAGATCAAGGGGGAGAGTATAAATTAGGGGACTTCATCAAATATTGCAAAGATCATGCAATAGTACAGCAGTTTACAGTACCCAACACTCCAAATCATAACAGAGTTGCTGAAAGGAAAAACAGAACTCTGGTAGAGTGTGCACGCAGTATGATGAAAGGTAAGAATCTCTCGAATGCATTTTGGGGTGAAGCCATAAATACTGTAGTTTATTTAAAAAATAGAAGTCCAACAAGGTGTCTTGATAATATTACTCCTTTCGAAGCCTTGTATGTTTCCAAACCAGCAGTTCATAATTTGAAAGTATTTGGGTGTAAGGATTTTGCACATATTCCAAAGGAGAATAGGAAGAAATTGGATGCTAAAGCCATTAAATGTATTTTCATAGGGTATTGTTCTGAATTTAAAGCATATAAATTGTTTGATCTTTCTACTCACAAAGTATTTGCAAGCAGAGATGTACTTTTCCATGAGAAAGAAGTAGGAAATCATCACAACAACAGTCATGAGGAATGGCATAGAATTCTTGATGAAGGAGTTAAAGGATAGCAACAACAACAACAACCATTACAGCAGCAACCATCACAGCTGCAACCACAATTACAACAACAGACACCACAACATCAACCACAACCATAGAAGCAAGAAGGACTCAGTGATATGGACACTTCAAGCAGTTCGAGGTCATCTAGTGGTGAAGACAGATCTTCACAAAGTGAGGAGGAAGATAATTAGTTGAGAAGATATTCACGACAGGTTCGGCTTCCTGAGAGGTGTAGAGACTATGCCCTAATGAGTAGCATTTCCAATGTCATAGAACCCATCAGTTTTAATGAATCTAATGAGCATGATGAATGGCGAAATGCAATGGAGGAAGAATATGAATCTATAATGAAAAATAATACTTGGGAATTGACTGAATTGCCTAAACATAGAAATCCCATTGGATGAAAATGGATATACAAACCCAAGTTTAAATCAGATGGTAGTATAGATAAATATAAGGCTAGATTGGTGTCAAAGGGGTATTCACAAACAAAAGGTATTGATTATGCGAAAACATTTTCACCAGTAGCTAAATTGAATACAATCAGATTGTTAATTGCTTTAGCTACAAAGTACCATTGGAAGCTACACCAATTAGATGTTAAATCCGCATTTTTGAATGGTGAGTTAAAGGAGGAGGTTTATCTTACTCAACCTGAAGGGTTTGTGGAACATGGGAAAAAACACTTGGTGTGTAAGTTAAAAAAAGCATTGTATCGACTAAAACAGGCACCTAGTTCATGGTATGAGAATATAGACTCTTTCTTTCTTCAACAGGGTTTTATGAGGAGTAAGAGTGATCCAAATCTGTATGCCAAATTTGATGAGCAGGGGTATATAGTATTGATTTCCTTATATGTTTAATCATTACAGGAAATGTAGAGAAATTAATTGATGAACTCAAGGAGCAGTGTCACAAGTTTTTGAAATGAAAGATCTTGGTGAGTTACATTGCTACCTACGAGTAAGTATGTCAGAGATATACTTAAAATATTTCAAATGGATCAGTGTAAATCTTCCATTGTTCCCATGCAGCAGAATGTGAAACTTTATTGTGATGATGGTTCGAAGGAGGTGAATGGCACTATGTATAGACAAATGGTGGGAAGCTTGAAATATCTCACCACAACCAGACCTGACATTGCATATTCTGTGAGTGTGTTAAGTTAGTTTATTGCGAAACCTCAAGAAATCCATTGCAATGTAGCAAAGGCGGTACTCAGGTATCTAAAAGGAACACTTGATTATGGTATTAAGTATACTGATGCATCTGATATTGAGTTGACAGGTTACTTAGATTCTGATTGGGATGGAAATCCAGATGATCGAATATCAACCACTGGATATGCGTTTGGCATCTATCTGGAATTGTTTCGTGGAGCAGTAAAAAGCATCCTATTGTATCTTTGTCTTCTACTAAAGCAGAATATAAAGCCTTGTGTGCAACAACTTGTGAAGCTGTTTGGTTGAGAAGACTTCTTCAAGATATTGGAGAAGAACAAAAGGAACCTACAATGCTCAAATGTGATAATCAAAGTTCAATCAAGCTGGCAAATAATCTGATTTATCATGCAAGGACAAAGCTTGTTGATGCTCAGTTTCATTTTGTTAGAGAAAAGCTACAGTCCAATGAAATAACTCTTATGTATTGTAACACTTGTGAAAATACTGCTGATATTTTCACTAAGCCTCTTGGAAAGATTAAGTTTGAGTTATTTAGAGAGATGTTAGGTGTAGAAGTCAATCCACTCTCCTTTATTATCCATTAAGGGGGAGACTTGGAAATAATGGAGCCCTAGTTAGTTACCTAGATAAACTCTAGTTTACCTCTCTTCCGATCTAGTAAAAAGAGTTAACTAAATTGTTAACAAAGAAGCTTTAGTTAACTAAGTGTTATGCATGATGACACTTGAGTTAAACTAAAATATGACACTTAAGTTATGTCACTTGCATTTTGACACTTGAGTTAAAATACATAACAACACTTGAGTTATGACACTTGCATGTCGACACTTGAGTTAAAATAAAATATGACACTAGATTTACGACACTTGAGTTGCGACATTGGAGTTACGACACTAGAGTTATGACACTTGAATGACGACACTTGAGTTAGCCACCTAACTAAGTGATCTAGAATCCAGTTGAAGGGCGAGTTCATGTTGAAGTCAAAGGGAAAAGATAAAAGCCAAAGCATGAGAATTATGGTAGACTTGTTATGCAGGATTGATGAAACCAATGTCAGAGTGAATTCTCTCTTGAAGGCAATTCACAAATTTTGTGCATGTGACCAAATTAGCGAATTGGTTCAATGCTGAATATTATTATGAGTTCTCTTATTTTATATATCTCTCTTTCTCTGTAATTGCACCAAGGGTGATTGGTATTTCTCTTCGATATTTCACCACGAGTGCTTGATGTAATCTACTCATTGTAAATGAAACATTCTCTGCTATCTATCAATATACTAAGGAATATTTTGCTGGGGTTTTTTCCCTCAAGTTATATAGGGTTTCCCTAGGATAAATTTCTATTTTGACTATGCATGTTTATGCTTCTTACTATTCAATGTTTTCAAGTAATATCATAATTCCGAAATTAAGATTAAAAATCAACAGAGATGATGCAGAGGATAGGTTTGTTGGTAAAGTAGTAGTTGGGGAGATGGACATAGTGGTCCAAGTGGGGGTAGATGACAAGATGAAGGAGATGATGGAGGAGGAGGTGGTGGATTAGATGTAAAATATCTTGTAGGAGATGGATGAGGAGTTGGATGAGATGTTTGAGCTCATGGTAGAGGAGGTGTAGGAGGAGGAGGTGGATGAGGTGTCAAGGCTGCGTCCTCTTAAAAATAAGGAGGAGCTTATGGAGGAGGATGTCGAGGAAGAGGAACTCTGCCCTCATTAGAAGAGGAATGGTCATCCCTCCTAGTAGCTAAAAAAATGGATGCACCGAAGATATACTGCCTCAAGTTCCTCATATCACGAGGAACCATCCTCCATATCTCTGGTAGGTCAAGCTATCGCACAATGTCACACACCCATATAGGATGAAACCCTTTCTATGCCAACATTAATGGCGGTAACCTTTCTATAGCACCCTATCGATACCTATTATTAGGCTTGTGTCAAAGGCTAGGTCTATCCAATTGTGGCACCTCAAGATCTTGCATATCCTCACCATCCTGAATGGGAGGAGGTGGCCCCTCCACATCCAATGTGCCAATGTATCAAAAATATAAAGTACACAACAATAATTAGTCAATTCTATTAAATAATTTAATATAACAACTTAGAATATATTTCATTTGCATGAAGTATAAAGAGAATAAAATGAAACTAGAATAATTTAAACATAACACTAATATTACCTCTCTCATCCGGTGGATCATCCTAGGTGAAGAACATGTTGTGGAATGCTCTCGAAGCCAAGCTCATGTATGGATATGGAACAATTTCTAATGCATGGTCATCCTCACTAGATAGCATCTCAAGAACCTCTAATGTGATCCTATATGGGAAATCAGGATGCCTCGTCTTGGACATCATCTTCCCTCACATCTTCATATGCACCTCCGTCATCATCATAGGAGGGTGGTGCTAAAATGAGGGAATATTAGTCGAAAACCTCTCAGAAAATAGACAAAAAATATCTGAACAAAAATGGAACTTGGCCCTCCCATCAATCTATGCATGGCATCGACCCAAAGAAAAAAAAACTGCTGCAAAAAATGGCAAACGACCTAATGCATCTAGGTCTCTCCAATAAAGAATCAACATAATACAATACTAGAGGGAAACTAATTCACTTCCCTTCACTGATGGATTATTCCACCATTGTAAGAAAAAGAGAGAGGCACCTAACATCCTTCAACCAAAAGAAAAATCCCCAACTTCCCTCCACTTACCTGAAAATCAACAAGATCGATGGCGTGGGCATCGATATATCTCTTGGAGTAAGTTAGTTGACTATTTGTTGCAACACCAGCTGGGACATTAGGGAACTAGTGAAAATTCCCCCCTCTCATGGATATCCCAATGATGAAATAAATGTCCTCCTTAGTGGTATTGAACCATTGATCAAAACCAACATGAAATGACTACCTGTGGTGATCCCAGACTCATATCAACTACACTGACAATGATGAGTTCCCCTTAAGGATGTAGCCTCCTGATAGAATTTCAGGAGGTTGGAAACAATCAAGAGGTCTTGGGTATAAATATTAATGGGGTGAGGGTACAAATCCCTCTCCCTCTCCCTATCCTCCGACTCATGCATGAATTTTAATTGGTCTACTCGTGCATGTCGCTGCTCATTAGCCTCTCACCGCTGACATCTTTGTTTGACATATAACATGAATTAGTGTCATAAATAAACGTATAAAAGCATTAAATATTTCATTCAATTAGAGTGCTATTTAGTAACATCAAAAAATATTTTTTCTCAAAAAAATTGATTTTGACTAGTGGTGCACTTTGTTTACAGTATCGCACTGCAAACAGTACTTTTATACGAAAACCGCACTGCTAACAGTTCTCTTGGGCCACGCATGAAATGATTAACAAAGAAAAGCATTAGGTGTTTTATAATTTTTAAATGGTGGATGAAAGTGTTCCCCTTAAACATAAAAGCATTGAAAACGATGTGCAAACACTCATAAATTGCACCGTCCAAGTCCTTTGTAAGTTTTTTAAAATTTTATGCTTTAATAGTGTGCTTGTTACAAGTTAGTGCATGGGGAAACCAATGCGGAGAGTTTAACGTAGCATACTATTAAATGTGTTTTTTTTATTAGGAAAATTTTAAAATTTTTCCACCCCTTAATAAGTGCGTTGTGGATAAGTCATCATATTGTAAATGGTGCGTCCAATTTCCTTGAGTGCACCATAGCTTCCCTTAGTGTGTTCCTATTTTTTTTGTGATATCATTGTGCCATTTAAACATTAGCGTAGCGTGATATCAGTGCGGAAATGTCAGTGGACCACACCACTTGATGTAATAATATTTTTTAAATTACGGTTGTCTATACAGTGCACTTGAAACACACCAGCACAATGTTTATATAGTGTGTTGGGATCCTGGATACATCAAATCAAAATCAGTGATCACCTTCCTATTATTCTACAGTTTGAGGAGGAGCCTTGTCACAAAGCCTTCCCCTTCAAATTCAATTCCACGTGGCTTTCTCATGATGAATACACCACGGGGGTGAGTACCAGATGGCTACAGAAGGATGTTTCTGGCGAGAGATCTGCTATGGATAAACTGGCGGTAAAACTTAAGGAGATAAAGGATTTTACCATATTGTGGGAAAAAAACAAAAAAGCTTTGATGAATGAAGAACTTGCTGAGATTGAAAAAGAACTGGAATCACTGATGCTAAGTGAGATCGGTACTGGACTCAATTCTATGGAAGCGGCGAGGCTCTCGTCATTGGAGTGTCGAAAGATGAAAATACTTCTGATGCAAGAGGAAACTTGGAGATTGAAGAGTAGAGCTATTTGGCTCAAGGCGGGGGATCTGAATACAAATTTTTTCCATAAATTTGCTGACTCCCGCAGGATGCAGAATTCTATTTGGGACCTAAATGATCACTCGGGCCGGAGGATCTGGGGGGAGGAGGATTTAATGAATGAAGTGGTCCATCATTTCTAGGAATATTATTATGACCCGAAAAATACAACTCTGGGTGAACAGTTTAAACTTATTAAGGAATACCCAAGGATTTTAATGAGAAGGAGGGTGATGATATTTTCCTGGAGGTCTCACTGGGGGAAGTGGAGAACACCTTACGAGGACTTGCTAAAGATAAATCTCCTAGTCCTGATGGGTGGACGATGGAACTATTTATCCATTTCTTCGATATTATGGGGGAAGACCTTCGGTTGGCTGTGGATGAATCTCGAAAACTTGGTACTGTCTCTGGAGCTCTAAACTCTACATACCTTGCTCTCATCCCGAAAACATCCCATCCGAACAATTATGATGAATTTAGACCGATTGCTTTATGCAATCTGGTCTACAAGATAATTTCTAAGGTCATTGCTGATAGGATCAAACCTATGCTATCTAGACACTTATCTGTGGAACAGTATGTGTTCCTTCGTGGCCGACAGATACATGATGCTGTGGGAGTGGCTCAGGAAATCTTCCATACAACAAAACAGAAGAGAATGGAAGCTCTCATCCTACAACTGGATCTGGTGAAAGCATATGATAAGGTGGACTAGAATTTCCTGAGACTCATTCTCATCCAAATCAGCCTGCCGTGGAAGGTGATGAAATGGGTTATGGCTTGCATATCCTCGGTAAATTATGCTGTGCTGATTAATGGACATCCTACGACATTTTTTAAGGCATCCCGAGGCCTTAGACAGGGTTGTCCTCTATCTCCACTTCTATTTCTGTTGGTCATTGAAGGCTTGAGTCTATCGATAAATAAGGCTCGTCGGGAGGGGCGGATTATTGGCATTAAAATTACGCGGGAGATTGCTGTTACACATTCACTGTTTGTGGATGATGTTATGCTATTTGGTAAGGGCATTATAGCTGAATGGACACAATATAATAACATCCTCGACCTATTTTGCTTGGTTACAGGTATGATCATCAGTTATATAAAATCATTATTTTTGAAACATTCGCTGGTGGCTGAGGAGGAACTGGCGATAAGCAATATTTTACCATTTACCTTCAAGGAGCTTGATACTAGAACGAAATATCTTGGTTTTTTCATTAAGCCAATGAAATATCTGATAAATGACTGGACTTGGCTTGTTACACGGTTTGAAAAGAGGATTAGTCACTGGAGCTTCCGGCATTTATCCTTGGGGGGCAGACTTACTTTGGTGAAAGCCGTATTACAAAATGTTGGTGTCTATTGGTTTTCTCTTTGCAAAATTCCTCGATCCATCCTATGCTTAATCAGACGGAAGTGCTTCAGTTTCCTGTGGTCGGGTGGGAGTGCTCAGGAGAGATTTCATCTCATAAAATGGAAAGTCTTGGCTCGACCATGGAAATTGGGAGGCTGGAATATTAAGGACCTTGAATCATTTGTTACGGCTCTACACGCAAAAAGCCTCTAGCGTGCTCTCTTTGATAAATCGTGTTGGGGTAGGATTATCAGAGGCAAATATCTTAAGGGTATTCCTGTGAATGACTGGTTGTGGCTGAAACAAACTGCTTCATTGGGGGTGTCGAATATTTGGAATGGCTTGTTAGGATCTTTCAGGGTGATTGCACTTTGGATTGCTTGGCTACCGGGAAATGGGCATGACATAAAACTGGGTTTGGATCCGTTCGTGGGTGGACCTATGGAACATGCTTTATCATTGGAATTGAGGACCCATCTCCATGCTAAAGGTTTTTATTCTCTGGCTCATGCGGCTGGTAGGCATGCTGATGGGCGACCTCAATGGATTTCGGTCTCTCAACTGGGATTATCGGGCTCCTTGGCGGTGGAATGGGATGACTATATCAAGCCGATATACCAATCAAATATCATGCTGGCTGATGGTGCAGACAAATTAGTCTGGTCGTGGGATGTGGCTGGTGGGGTTGTATCTGCTAAACTGGCATACGAAGCATTGTTTGCTGGGACACGGACTGTGATACGTTGGTGGGAAAAAGCTATTTTGAAACTGGTGTTACCCCTTAAGCTAAAATGTTTTGTCTGGCTTGCTTTGAGTAACAAGATTCTAACTTGGGACAATCTTTGTCGACGTGGATTTTGTGGCCCAGGTTGGTGCTCACTATGTTGCTCACAGGAAGAAACTGTGGACCACCTTTTCTCTACCTGCCAGTTCATACGGGACCTCTGGGCTCAAATTGCATGCAAAGCTGGTGTGCAATTTTGTTGGATCCACAGTTCACTGAATGATTGCCTTGACTCTTGGTCTCGTGTATCTTTTGGGTGTACTGAGCTTCCATATTATATGATATGGGAGGTTTGGAAGGATAGAAACCTATATATCTTTGAAAACATTACTCCTTCTCGGGATGGGATTTGTTTCAGAACTCTTGCAGTGTACAATGAATTTATCTCCGTTCATGGAACTGTTGGTAGTAGAGATATGTCAAATTGGAAAAATCGACATGCCCCTCCTGTGTTGACTTTTCCATGTGGATTTTGTGACGGGGCTGCTGTGGGTCGGGCTAGGGGGGGTGGTGCAGGAGTGACACTGCACATCTCCACTGATGTTACTATACATTTATGGTTAAATATGGGCAATAAATCCAACACTAGGAGCGAGCTTTGTGCCCTTTGGCTTTTATTGTTCTTGGGTCAATTAAGGAAGATATCCTCGCTTGTTTTTTATGGTGATTCATCAACCATTATCTCTTGGGCTAGAGGCAGGACAACACTCAATGTATTGCTTCTCTCACATTGGATGGATGTGGTGATGAAGCTTATCAGGAATTTTGAACATATACATTTTGAACATGTATTCAGGGAGGATAATATGACGGCAGATATGTTATCTAAGAGGGCTCTTACCTCTCGGGTTGGGGTCATCATTTGGCAGGAATGGCGGGAGGATACACTAATATCCCATGGAACATATCCGTTACACTGGACTTGATACTTTTCTTTTATATATTTCACTTTTTGATGATGCTTTCATGATTTATGCTGACCGATATACTTATATACCTGTTAGTTCTATGTGCAGATCCTTGATTGATAAAGGTTCCAACTACTTGTTGGAGTTTTTGTATACTTATCTTTGCGGCACTATTGACAGACTCCTATGGAGACTGTTCGGTATATAGCTTTGATGGATCATACATATGATGGTTTTGATTTTTTGGGATGACTGTATATGTTTTGTTGATTTGGATACTTTGTGTTGGAGACTATTGGAACTGTTTATTTCAGGTTGGAGTCCTGTTTGATCTTGTGGACATATTTATTGGACTTTTCATATGTTGTGGACAACATATTATCTCTTTGATGGCCTTTCCCCTGTTCATGTACATGACAGGCTGTGAGGTTTACTGTATGTTACTGACAGCTGGTTTTATTTACTATTTCGTATATTAATAGTAAGTTGAATTTTTCTATTAAAAAAGAATAGTGTGTTGGGTTTAGTGTGTGCACGGTAGCAGTTGTTTGTGAATTTCTTTAATTTTGTATCGTTTACAATGTTCCAAATACACGCCAATGCACCGAAATTGTTTTGCGATGAGTTTATCAAACTTCACCATTAAAAAAAAAAAAAAAATTATTTTTTTTAGATTTTGCGCCCACAACAATGGTGCATTGTCTATATGTCATTGCACCATTAACGGTGTGTAATTGTTCTTGGTGCACATTGTATCTTCATTTAATGAGGTTAAAAATTAGTTTGTGGTAGTGGTGCATTGGATACATGTTGGCACAACATGAAATCATTGGAAAAATTTTTATGGACTGTATCGCTTAACATAATGATTTTTTTTAAATTAATGTTTGGTTTTGCAGTGTGCTTGGGACATGTTAACACACTATATCTATTATGCATTTGGGTTTAGTGTATGAGCCAGTTTATGTTGATATTTTTTAAAATCTAGTTTATCAGTGCGTTATGAAATTGTAGTGCAACATTTTTGTGGTGTGCATCGCTAAGAAACACATCGCAAATGATGCACCTTATAAATTTATAGGGAGCATTGTGCACGGTGCAAACCAAACAACTCGAATGCACTATGTAGGGATTTTTGTTTTTTTTAGTTAAGGAGAAAAAGAGGCTCATTCTCAATTTTAATCCGCTAAAAAAATTAAATTATGAAGTAAGAAAGAATTTTCATGGACATTTGCGCATCAGGGAGGCATGGATGTGATGTATGTCAAATTTGAATTTTTTCCCACCATTTGGCAAAATGAAAAATCTAGTCAGCAACCAATGGAAGAGAGAAATTCCTCCATGTGGATTATGAATGCCAGAGTGTACGAGTAGGGGATGTATGATACCAATGTTGTAGGGTTCAAAAGAAATGTAAATGTGGTGAACATAATTTTTTCATGTGCTACTTTTATAAACCTTGTTTGAGTGCGCCCGACACTATAACACGCCCACTAGTACATTTGGAACAAATTCTAATGGTCGTTTAGTCTCACTTCCGACCTCAAACTGTCCATATGTCGACAAACCATGGTTGGCCCAAATGTTGTTTCACATGCCGTCACAATTCCGACATTTCAAACATCGTCGCAAGTTCGACGTCCAATATCTGACGTTTTGTCTCATCCCAATTGCGACTAAGCCTAAACAATGTTTTCAACAAGGCCGTTAGACAACATCCTTTATCTTCAGATCAAAGAAAGTTTATCTTTGTGTGCAACTAAGCAAAAGAATTTTACTGTACCTAGTTAGAAGCAGTTTGGTGGAGCATTTGGACTCACAAAGGAAAATGAAATATATTGTCCTCCCATTCTATGCTCTATTTTGATATATAAATCCAGGATATTTATTCTACTGGACTAAAATATACATGACCTATACATAATTTGATTTGAGGCAAGATCATAGACATAATGCAATGCTGATTGTGCTGAAGAAAGATATATAATAAATATCGATAACATAAAAAACTTTAAAGTGATGATCAACCAAACGCAACAACTAATGGATTTTTCCGCAGTTAGTCCAACTTAGATAAGGATGAAACTCAAGATTAGAGTTACTAGGTTGGTTGAGCTGAGAAAGTACAATATGATTTGTATATGCTGTGAAAGAAAACATCAGTAAAAAAACGCCTCTCAAGGTATTTTGAGGAATCAATACAATATATGTGAAGATGAAACTCCATGGTCATTGGTATTCATCTCAAGAAGCACAATGTTTGAAACTTGATAAGGAGAGTACATTATCCTTTAAGATAAAATAAAATAAATAAAATAAAGTAAAATACATGCATTTCCTAGTGCATGGAATCTGCCTCTATCGTGACATGTGGTATCATTCTACGTTATAAGTGTCACACACTCCTATGGTTCCAAGTGCCACAACACTACACTGCCATGCATCATGCTTCTAAAGTGACAAGTGCCCTAGTTTCTATTATGCCATTGTCACACCCATGAGATGAAACTCCATTGTCATCAGTATTCATCTCAAAAAGCAATAGGATTGTAACTTGAGAAGAGAAGTGTATTATCCTTGGGTTTATACTTTTAAGAGAACAACTATAACGAAAAACAATAAAAGGAATTTTACAGAGTTGATTCCAGATGAGACCTCATGGTTACATGGTTATTTATTTAGAAAAATCATGGAATAATGTTTCTAAGTTTCTTGTATCCTAGCAAAAATTTGCTTGGGCTACAAGAGTAGCCATGCGAATATATAGCATTCATCAGTAGTCATAGTGGAAATTTTGTACTTTCAGAAATGGTAAAGCTTGGAAATGTAACCCCCCCCAGATAAATGAATAAAATGGGTACATTGACTGAAGTGTACCCATTTTATGTGTGTGTATATATCTTGCAATAAAATAAGAGTGGTTGGAACATAAACAATTTAGAGGTTACTTTGTCTTCATTTTCCATAGATTAGGGGTATTTTTACATCCCATGGGTCTCATGCCCCTTGTGGGAACTTGGGGATTTCCCAAAAGTTTCTGAGATACTAGAAGTTTCCTGTGTCGATAAGTGATTAGGTTAGGAGTTATGTGCAACATAGGAAAGCTTACAACAATAATCATCCAAGCTTATGGAAATAATCAACCAAGTTTATAACCCAACAACCATGCTCCTTTTTTTTAATAAGATCTTATCCAAAGATGAGGCTAGTTGCAAGTCCTAGGTAAAATTTATTAACATCTAGATCTTGAGAAACCCAATTTTGTACTCAACCACAACCAATATTTGACAAGACTAAGCTTGAGAACCCCAATATAAAAATGGATTGCATCCATACAAAACACCTATGCAAACTCTCTCTCATAGGAATGTCCAAATCTTCATCACAACATTTTCTAAGTACATTGTGACAATCGATGAGGTGATGAATTCTCCAAGGGAGTCTAGCAATTATAAGTAGCAAAATTCTAAGACACTGCCAGTTTTGGCCAAGGAAAATATATATGTAAAAGAAATACCCACGGTGCTAGTATACTTGCAAGCACTGGGATTTTAAGGAGGTTTCGTTGTTTTTATTTATTAGGCGAGGTTACCCACTTGAACCAATGCTACACGTTCTAGTTTTAGCTATGATAGAATACATTCTATGTTGCAAAGGAAGGATGGGTCTTATCAAGGGTATCCCTCTTATTGGGTTGGGTGCGAACTAGTTTGTGAACAACTATTTCACTAATGATTATTTCATAACCATACTAAATGATCAACCTTCTTGGGATAATATGATCGACTTCCTCAATACTTTCTTCCTTTGTGCAGTTGTGATATTCAATGGAATATAACTTATGTTACAATTATAGTGAATTGGAAATCCCACACTAGTTGGGCTCAATAAATTGGGCTTGTATTCAACAAGGGTAAGTGTTTAACTTCGTGGGAATTCCAATGCTTGTCCATTGACTTATGGTATGTTTTAGAAAATGGAAAAGAAGGTTGAAAAATGGATGACTAGGCCCTTAGCCATAGCAACCAAGTTTCATATTTGTACGAAAATATTCATAGTGGCTCATGTTTACTACAATCTCTATTGGATCATTTCCATCAATGCTTAGAGAAATCCCTTGAAAATATTCTTTGGGATAATGATACCAATGAAAAAAGATTTCATAGAATCAATTTGGACCATTGTTGCACTCCACAAAATTTTGGGATCCGTCTATTATTAAAATGATGATTCATGTAGAGGGTAAAGGTTTCCCATTGGGTAATAAGGCTTACAAAGGTGTATCCTTTCAAACTTGGATAGGCACTTCTACTAAAGTCAAAGTTGCTAAAATTTATTTTGCATAGTATATGGAAGCCTTGGGAGGGCATTAAACCCTTGTATCCTAAAGAGTCATCTCTCCATTTGAATGGGCTTGTTCTTCAATGATCAATGTCTATGGTGACCCCTTATGTGACTACATGAGGGTAAGACCTTGAGAAAATTGACTTGGTTCTTAGTTAAGACATTGTTCATGAAGGAAAACTAGTCTACAAATGCCATGGTTGACTTGCAATAAAGAGAATTGATGCCATGACTGAATTTTAAGTGAAAGTTTAATTTGGCTACTACTAACAATTTTAGTTTAGAATGGGTTTAATGCCTAATTGTAGAGGTCTTGTACTTAAGCAAGGCCCACGAGGTTGGTGGTGTGGCTACAAGTGGGGGTGTGTAACAACCTTCACCAAATATAAATTTTTCCTCGTCTATGGGTGGTTTTGCTTTAATCCTATGTTGGAAGGACATCTTAATATCATTTCAAATGTGAAATCTAAGAAAAAGTACAGGTTGTTTAGGTTCAGGAGCCTTTCAAAGCTAGTATTGGAGCCTAAAATATGAATGTTTCCCTCATTGCTAATAATGAGAGGGATACCATTTAGGAAAAGGATTTCTTACCTATGAATTCCAAACTTGCATTACCCCTAATGTGGTGAGGACGAGAGATTATCATGACCTCACAAATTAAGAGCTAGACAAAATGATGAACCATTACTAACATTGATCCTGTCTGTTTCAAAGAGGATAACCAAAGTGTTATGTTTTTCACTTATTAGTTATAGTCTGAAATGAAGGTTTCACTCAAGAGTGTCTGATACAAAGACAACTATCGGTTGATGACAGATACTTTATTTTATAGTGTCGAAGAAGCGTATCTAAGCGCTAATACTGGAAATACCTCCGAAAATGGATGCAAGTTCTCACTAACTATTTAGAAAACCCTCAATCCTATATTTATGCAGAGAACAATCCTTCCTCCATGCCACCACACTACAAGATTTGAACCCAAAATCCAACAACATCCGATGAAAAGGACTGTGTCATCGGATTTCACCTTCAAAATTACGAGATTTGATGATTTTTTTTTTAAATTGAGAGAAGGCACCGTTGGATATCCTACGACTCTTGGATATCCGACGAGGTCCCTGTAATAGTGACCAATTTCGTCAGATATCCGACCTAATATTAATCCCACGGGTGTTGGATATCCGACAATATATTATGGTCCTAGCTATCGACTATCCGACGACAATGGATACCCGAGACTGTCAGATATCCGATAGCATATGATGCCCTAGCATGTCGGATATCTGACATCTACTCTCCAATGGTAACTAAGTTCAAGACGTCGGATATCCGACGAACTGTTAAATTTTAAAACCTATAAATGTCAAAACATTCCGACATGTTTACTATACAAGCGATGGTTTGCAGAAGTTTTTTTATTCGGGGGACTGCTTTTCATTATTTCCATTGTTTTTGTGATTTCAGCGAGCGAAGTTTGGAGCTTTATTTTCTAAGATTGATAATCTTCATTCAAGCTATTTATGATAAAATGTCAACTAGCAATATTCCTGATCCAGACAAACAAAATCGACAATTGCTTGCTAGATTGTGGGAAGGAGTTGAAAGAAGGGGTGATGGGAAATGCTATTGTCCATGTAGTCAATGCAGGGGCTTTAAGAGGAGAATAATTTTGATCACAATAGCCACAGAACATTGCAAGGAACATGGACATGCTGAGGGGGGACATGAATATCATCCATTTGTAAGTTTTGCATTATATATGTTTTTATTTTGATTGATTTTGTAAATGTATGCATTATTTTAATATTTATTATATTAATTATTATCTATTGATCATGGTTTCAATAGATGGGGGACTACCATGGACAATAAATATTATTTTAATATTTAATATTTATTATAATAATTTCTTCTTGTGTGCATGTTGAATCTAGGGTATAATAGAAATAATTATAATAGAAATAATAGAAAAAATGACTATATTGGCATGTTGTTTCTCTTCTATTTTCTCTATAGAAACCGTAGCATCGTTTATCTTACCTTAGCAGACAATATGAGAAATTTTGAGTTATATTTGAGTAGCTTTGCTCAGTAATTGGGTCAATTTTTATGTCTCTTGGATAGTTTGGATGCACCTATTTGACCAATAGTACAATTGGTTGTTGTTCTTTTCATCCCTAAAGTAGCGACTAGACCCTTCTCGTTTACCCTTTTTATTTAACTGTAGAGACCACTCATGAAAATAGTCATTTTTAACCTGTTATTTTTAGTCTTTCTTGTATTTTTCTCTTCTTGTTTGTATTACACTCAAAGGTAATGATAAAGAGTAGTTGATTGATCTATTTGATTGATTGCATGTTTTGTTTACCGAGAAAAATCATAGCACCTTGCTTCTCTAAATGAAAAAATAAAACATGAACATTATAATACTGATTGCATTGTTGATTATATAATATTCTCTATTAACCATACAAAATTTGTTTCATTTTAAATGCATCACAAAAATGTTTTCATTTTGTGTTTGAATTTTTTACATTTTGCGTTTGAATTTCTTATATTAACTTTTATCTATTCACTAGTACAAAATGAGAGATAAGTGACCAAGTGACCAAAAAAATTGGTCACCACAGTTTTTCCAAGGGATAAAAGACCAAAATTGAGAAATTTTAAGTGAACTAACTAAAAATGACCACATAACAATTGGTCATTTATTTGGTAATTTTTAGTAGTGTCACTCCAGCAATGGAAAATTACAATTTTGACAATGAATTTGTACGATTTACTAAATTTTAACACTGCAGATGGATTTAGAGACCCCTTAGAATCCATCTGCAATGTTAAAATTTAGTAAATTGTTGAAACCATCATGTGTCACAACTAAGCAATTGACACCAAATTAGCTTATAAATTCTATATTTATATAAAATAAAATTATTATTATTAGAAAAATTTATAATATGAAGCCCCATAACCATGTAACAATGGTGAGCCATTAAAGATTTTAACCATAAACTATAGGTTTTATAACCCATATACCCCATGCCAATACTCATCATAGAGTTTCAAAGTTATGGCAACATTTCACAACAATGCCCTTATTTTCCATCTTCCACTTTAACCATGTAGGAAACCTTACAAACATAGGTTTCAATAGTTTAAGGCCCAAATGAAAGGTGCACTATTTCAAAGAGTAGCCAAAGTCTAACAAAGAGGTCTAAGGATAAAATCTCTTGAAGTCCCCTATCTAACCATGTTAAAATTTAAAAATAATGTAAAACCTAAGGTTTAAAGCTCCTCAAGAGATCAAACAAAATTAATTATTATAATGTAATATAACTATAAACCTGACGAGTGTGGTCCTTGTGCTAGTATACTTGTGGTGTGATGTTGTGTTAATTGATAAGAAATGGTTGTCCACTCATAATATGGTTATTTCATTGTCTTAAAATATAATGGTTGTCCCCGTGCTAATGTGGTCATTATGTTATCTTATAACACAATGGTCATCCCTATGCTAATGTGGTGATGGTGTTACATTGTAATATTTGATGGTTAGTTGATCCTAGAATATTGATCCTATGCTAATGTGGTTATTGTGTTATCTTGTAATATTTGATTATTAATTGATCCTATAAATGTTTTCTTAGGAAGAGAAACCCCTTGATCGAATCTACACCAAAGGTAAGCCCAATTCATTAACAATAGACTAACAACTTTCCTTTGGACAAGATATAAAGTCTCCTAAACACAAATCCCTAGGGAATATGTAGGATCCTAGTATTGACTTCACAAAGCCTTGTGGGTATTTTTATGGAGCATGCCAAGGTACACCTAAAGAATGTGGGGCATGTACCATCCTCTTTCTGGATAAAGCACATAATGTTTCATTGATATATGGAGATGTCAGGAGAACAAACAATATAATAGAACTCTAAGATCTTTGATCCTACTAAATTTGTTATTGATCACAAGCAGGATGGCAGGCTACAAGTCCTAGGGGATTCAAAACTATTGATGGACTGGGCCATTGGAAGATGCCAAGTCACAAATATGACATTGATGACTATTATGAAAAAATATTGGAGCTAAAAGCTCATTTCAAGGAGGTTTATTTTGTTCATGAATATAGGGACTTCAACTACAAAGCAAATCAACTTTCAAAGGAAGTGCTTACATTAGAGGAAGGCTTGTTGTATGTCCAATAAACTAGGGATCATATCCCTTTGGATGTAGTACAAATGTATATTTTCGTATTTAGCTTACTCTGGTCTATATATTACTATGCATTCTGACATAAAGGTTTAGTTTTGGTTTTTTGAGATTAGGCATCAACTCTATTTAAGTTAAGATGTATTGAATCCATTTTATATTTATGGTTGTTTGGAATGACATGTATGTCTTAAAAATAGCTGGTGTGGCTTATAGGTGGATATTGAAAGTAGTTGATAGTCTTAATATCTTAAACTTAGAGCTAGTTTATGTGTAATTTGATTTCATATTCAAAATATCAAATACAGTGATTTTTTTTCTTGGAAAAAAATTTACGTAGATAAAACTAATACATACAGAGGGTTATATGGTTGTTGATGGTTTAAATAAGGGCGTGTCAATATAATAAAATAAATAAATTTGATTATATTAAATCATTCACAATATTTGGAAATGCAATTGGCATTTGCATTCATAATTGGGTTTCCATCGTCGAATGCACTCAACTCACTGTGCTTTGAAACCCTCACCAGTTCTTTGAAATGGTTTTCCACCACTAAACACTCTCTAGTGACTTGTGCACTGAAACATTAGGAAATAGCCTCACCTTCAACTAGTGAAACAACACCAACAAATCGAATTTGTGGGCCAACGAGATTCAGTGCAAACAGTGCCGACAGAGGTAGAATGATGGGACTCAGAGAAGATCGAAAAAAGTGTATACTCGAATCTGACCTATGACATTCAGAGTAAAGATAGAGATTCCTCCTGAATATTTGCGGTGCTGAAGACAGATATCCCTCCTGAAGATTTGTTGATTGGTCAATATAATCAACCAAAAAAAGATAATTGATGCAGGGTTTTGGAGCTAGAGGGAGGATGAAATCATTGACAATGTTTGGAAATGAAATTGGCATTTGCATTGAGAATCAGGTTTCCACCGTTGATCGCTCTCAACTAACTATGCATTAAAACCATTACTAGTTCTTCTAAATGGTTTTCCACCACCGAACACTCTCAGGTCACTTGCGCACTGAAACCCTAAGAAATAGTCTCACCTGCAACCAGTGGAACAACCCCCACAAATTGAATTTGTGTTCCAACGGGATTCAACGCAGAGGGTTCCAATGAAGGTAGAACGACGAGACTCAAAGAAGATGGGAAAAAGTGAATACTCAGATCCAAACTAAGAGATTCAAAGTAAAGACAGAGCTTCCTCCTGAAGATTTATGGTGCTAGTTATCAAGTATTTACCACTAACCCACTTTGGTTCATGATTGGATTATTCAATAGATGTTAAGTAGCCCATCTTGGCAGTGTAGGTGCCTCCAATGTTGTTCTTGATCCACATCAACTCATCTTCCTTCTCCCAAATTACGATATGACCTCTTTTCGGCTCCTCTAGCCAAAGAACCCACGTCTGAGCTTGATCGTCAACAATATGTCCTTCTAACCAGAGCAAAGTTGTCGAATTATGTAAGGGTCAGACTATCCTAATTCGATCTTCTATGGAATTGTACGACACCATTCTAGCAATCTAGCCAAGGTCAAGCATTCACCCAAACTAAACCATCCATATGTACATGAATCATTGCTAAGGACATAGCCATCTCCTAGCAAGGTGAAAACACTTTTGGAGTAACCCCAAAATCTAGCACTTGGCACATGTTGGACATATGTTGGGTAAACTTGACTTAGAAGACATTAAGTGTTATGATGTAAGGTCATAATGATTTGCATTAATACGGTGGTTAGAAGGTGGCCTTAGTGGTCCCTTATTGATATGGTATTTAGAAGGTGGCCTGGTGGTCTGTAATTAATGTGATAGCTACGCTAGAGCTAATCACTATATGAATGTGTCTAGTACCCCATTGTGATACACTATGTGACACTCAAGAAGAAAGCAATGTTGCTGAGAGTAGAGATTTCTACCCCATGAGGGTTTCTCCATTATAGATCTGGTGTCTATCTTTTATGTGATGATGTGCCTTTGATTTATCTTGGGCTCTGAGCCTATATCTCTAGCATGGTATCAAAGTGGTGGAAATGCCCCATGATTTCGTTTACCTTGTGGACTGAATTTGAAATCAAGGAAATTTTCACAAGAAATAAATTGACAGTATAACCTAACAATTTTGTTGTATTCAGCCTCTTTCAACTTATTTTGTTTTGCACTTGAATTTAGAAAAGAGAAAAATTTGTTTAGGCACTATATAGTGTTTAATATTTAAGAGTAATTAATGTCACCTTCTTTGCAACCTATTTTGTCGGGGACAAGGTCAAACAGGCCAAAAAGTTATTGTAGTTGTAAAGCAGGGGAATTTACTAGTAGTAGCTTTTCATCTAGAGTTGACATCAGTTGATCAATTGCCTCCTTATAACTAGAAGGCTCAGAATCTATTGTGTTTCTCATCAACTCTATATAGTTCTGAATCTTCTTTGAAGGTCTTCTATCCTCAAATGTGCTCCTAGGAGTCTCAACATGCTCCTCAACATCCCTCAACATATTACTCAACCATCGAGTTCTCCTAATAAAACTAGTAGGAGTTGGTGGCTCCTCATCTATTTTTGAATGTTGCTTCCTCAAACTGTAAATCATTTTTGATCCACTCCATGAAGCACAAATAGGTGTTACAACATCCTCAATAAGCTCCTTCTTTTTTAGCAGATTGGTTCACAGTTCTTCATAGTTAGTCCCTTTGAATACTCCATGATCTATGTTAATTTCTCTCACCATATATTTCCAATAAGAAGACAAAACCATGCTAAAAGGGATACACAGGCATATATGGCCATTTCCACCCTTGTTTACATGAAAAGATACTTTTGTCCCTTCAACATTTACTGTTTTGGATTTTCTGCTCTCTTGAAGTATGGAAGCAAAACCTTTGAATTTTTCATGTTTCTTGTTGTTGTTGAGCTGCTTTCCTCTTCTTTATGCACATTACTCGATTCAATGTTAGGATTTTGATTGACATTATCAATTTGTGCACATCTTCTTTTGATCCTATCAGCCACATTACGCTCTATCTCAAAATTCTCCCTCTCTTTTGGGTTACTTGTTTTTTTTGCTACAATCAATGCTCGATCCCGATTCCTGCAAAAAGTGTGCCTTCACTCTTGGTTAACACCCTTGGTATGGTTAATGACAGAGATTTCACTCCCTTTCCCATGAATCACCATGGGGAATTGATGCAATATTCTTAACATGCCTCCAAAGAGAATAGAAGTCATTCTTCTTGTTGGATTTAGAAGCTGGAGGAAAGAGAAGTAGCTTTGGCTGGAAGGCATTGCCACTTCAAAAGAATTAAAAAAAAAACATGTAATGAATAATATGGATAAATAAAGCATAGACACTAAGAAATCACTCAAATAACTACCAAGGAAGCTTACTGTTCATGTAAACACAAAGAAAATGGTTGTTGAAGTTGCCTAAAACACCACAATATTCTTGTCGTGGCTGACCAAAGACCAAATTGCTTGTTGTTCACCTAAACACACATGATTGATGGCTATGGATGCCCAAAAAACCACTCGGTTCCTGTTCTATCTTCCTAAAATAATGAAATTCCTTTTGATGGAATTACTCTTGCTCGGGCTGCCCAAAAGACTGAAATTCTTCTTGCTACAATAACCCTTGCTCAAATGGTGTGTGGAAAAAATGAGAAATTCTTTTTATAAAAATAATGCTACTGCTAGAGGATTTTAGAAGTGTTATTCATGCCCAATTAACTTCGAATTTGGGTATAGAGTTGTCAAGGTGGGTCTACATAGTCGAATGAGTTTGGTCAATCCATAGTTACATAGTTGAATGAGTTTGGTCAATCCAACTAACTTCATAGAAAAGCATGCAAGGGGAAAAATAGGGGGAGCAACACTTCAAATGCACAACAAGTCAAACGACTTGTGACCTTCTAAAGCCTTAAAAAAAACTAGAAAAGTGCTTCCTCTATGTGCAATCACCTTGTCTTGTTAAGTTGGTGAAATGGACAAAGTTCATTTCTTAAATATGAGATGAGCAACTTGTTTCATTACGTGAATATCCAATGTAAAAATGACAAAAGGCTGAAATCCATGAAGGACAAATATATAATAATTGAATATTAATGATAGAATATGATTAGAATTCCATGCGATGATATACTTATATGCATTAATTACTTACCATTGTTGATATGTCAGGCCCTTGATTAGGTCATGTCCTTTAATCAAAATGTTTCTCTTCATTATGTTTTGTCCTCAAAGAATACATAAGTTATATCTTCGTTCTAGCTTGTACTTCCTTCTCATGATTCTTTATTCTTAAGTTTGTCATGGTTGAGGACATGAGACTAAATTGATGTTATTATAGAAGTGACAGATGGCTATTTCAATTTAGAGGCTATTGGGAATACCTAGAACCCATTTCAGTTTGGTTATAGATTTAATTTTCGCTTGTTAGAACATCTCTAATTTACAATTTGATAGTTAAGAGTCCTAATTGAAATTATGTGCACAACCTATTAATCTGATATTTACTTGGTGTCCGTTTTCCATTTTTTCCAACAAGCAGGCTTCCCTTGTCTGTCCTTCTGAAATCCTTCTGATCACTTCCTCTAGTGCATCAACTTAGATTTTGACAAAGTAAAAGCAACTCTGAAGGGATCCATGAAATTGCGGGTAATTACAAATTTACAACGCCCTGAATAGAACCACTACTGTTGCATTTTAGATAGCAATGTGAATATCAGTTATAAACTTATATCTGTCGTGAAGTTAAATTTTCTGGCCTCGAGTTCACCAAGGGCTATTGCTTCTGTTTCAGAAGGCTGATTCCAAAGTTTATGTATTCTTTTGTGCAGTTCGATGAATAAAACAAATATAGATATCTGAATAAAATTTTTCATTTTGATGCTCTGTGTTTTTTCTTGATGTTATTTCATTGGTCATAATTTCATACATGCTAATGTGCCTTAGTGTTGTCTTGATGCAATTTTGAGTAGAGTTACGAGAAGAAATTAACTAGGAGTAAGAATTATAGTTCTAGTTTTTGATGGGGTCGATTATATATGTATAAAGTCTGATTTCTTTCATTTTTCATTTCAACATAGCTCTACACCTTTGGAACTAAATGGGCCTATCTAATCTTTTTGCTTGTAAATTTGTAGTGTCAAAGATGGAAACCTTTGTTATACAGTTGTAGGAAGAAGATAGATGGAGACTATGCTTTGTATTCATACTTTTCAATTGCCAAAGCTTGACAACATTTGGTTGATTAAAGCAGTTGCTATTCACATAGTTTCCCATTGAAAATACCTTTTTGTTGTGATGCTTAAAGCCTCCATGTTGTCATATTTTTTTTTTAAAACTTAAAGGAACATGAAGAAACTTTGTGTCTGAATATAGGATGCATTTAAAGTTCAGACTAGATTTGCAAAAAGTTTGGTTTTTTATTGCAAGACATGGATTTTATTTGTTTTTTCTTTCATTTTTCATGTCCTTTTGGAGGAAGTGCATGAGTTGAACATTGTAGGGCTCATCTAGTTATGATTTGCTATCTGGGTTAGTGCATCTGAAAACTTGCCAAAGTCCTCTCTAGGGATTTTAGTAATCCATCTCTACACCTCGTATGGGATGCTCCATCCACAGGTTGTAGGGCCACATTTAACTTATCGACGTGGTTGTGAGTGTGTTGCACCTTGAATGCTAAGTTGATCTTGCTTAACCATGCATGCAACTTTGACTTTCCTCCAAAGTCGTATTGTGAGATCTTCATTTGAAGGTTTAAAGTGGGTCTATGAGAGTTCTATGTAACTGACATTTTTGAATGGGTGTTGCCTCCCATTACCCAAAGGTTTATTCTACTTCCTCCCCAAAGCTGTCAAGGCTATTGATTGAGCTATTATACTCGATGTTCCATGGTCCACTTTCCTAAGGTTTGTAGCTATGTCAACTATTTCATTTCTTTTGAAAAATTCGTAAAGCATTCATCCAACTCTTCTATAGTCACATATCGGGATTCACCCCTCAACATTTTCTTTCCAAAATTGCGCAACAAAAGCGAAAAGCAATTGAAGCTCTGATACCAACTTGCAGTGCTCCTATACCCATAGTGGAATTACGACAACTACAGATCTAACTGAAAAAAAGTTATGAGCAATTTAAATTAAGAGTCAAAGGAAGCTAAATAAATAATGGGGGCACTTGCACACCTGAGGGTTGCACCTTCAAATGCATGGAATGAGGAGACTTATCCAATGAATTGTTTGATTTTATTGATAAAATGATAAGAGTAACAAATGAGAGGGGGGAAGCCTTATTTATGTTAAAAACAGGCAATAACCCTATCTCGAAGCTTAAGTTTGTAATAAAAGTGATATGTCCCTTATTACGTAAAGGTGTTCTTTTACAATTATTAAAATACAATTCTATAGAGGCCTTAGACTAGAACATTATTACAAAATCATGATAGCTCATGTACATAGAGTCTATTACCCAACAAAGATGTTGTGGTTAAGTACACAACATTTTGTATGGGTAATGGAAAGGTCTTGGTATGGCATCACAATTTTCTTATCGATTCCAATATGGGAGCACTTGAAGGCATTAAGAATAATCATCATTTTATTGTGGAATTGTGTGCGAAGTCACTAATGAACTATAGGTAGAATAGAATACAATAGATTTTATTTAATGTCCACAAGGCCAGAAGGCCTATGGGATGGAGAGGTTGCATCTTTAGGAGGATGTGCTTTTGCAAAGACCAAAAGAATAATAGCACATGTAAATGAGAACATAAGCGAGTTGATAAAGTGGGAGAGAAGTACGATGTCACTAAAGGTGAATCTTGAACATGTCAATAATGTATTTATATGGGTGACCTATCTTAGGGTTCTCCAACTTGGCAATCATGCAGTAGCTTGTCTCTTACCTAAAACATTCTCATAGTATTTATAACAATGTCCTTCATGTGGTTGCTCTGAAATATTGTTGACTTGTTTTCCCCTTCCAACCCTGATCCTTTTCTCATGTTGATGTAGGCTTCGTAATGAAACAAGAATTTTTATTTAGTCTTGACTCCCCCTGAGCCGCATGTATGGCATGTTATGTAAAATGTCAAGTTTGAGAAATTTTTGAAAATAGGTTCTTCAATTTGTACACTTGGGTATCTTGCCCATGCATGCCAGCAAACAAACTCTCTTGGTTGATCAATGTATGGTTCTTCCTCGATGAAGTCATTAAGGAAGGATGTCTTAAGTTTTAACATCCATTTGATATAATTGCCAATTAGAAATAGATGTTGAAGACATAATGGTTCTGATAGAAGTATAAATGATAACTAGAGCAAACGTCTCCTCATAGTCAAATCCCTCTATCTGGAGAATCCTCTAGCTATGAATCAATACTTGCACATCTCTATGTTGCCATCAACTACATGCTTCACCTTGGACAACCACTTGGAATCAGCGATTGATTTCTCCTTTGTTCTCAACACAATCTCCCACACATCATTCTTCATGATGGAGTTATACTCCTCAACCATGGCACCTTCCCATACTTGCACACTTGTTGCCTCCTCATAACTGGAAGGCTCTGAATCAATAATGGAAGACATTGGTGCAATATAATTGAGAAATTTCTTAGGAGGACCGTTCACCTAAAATGAAGTCTCTGGAGCACCAAATTGCTCCTCAGTGGTCACCTTCCTAATGAGGGCTAGGTCTAGATCATCCACATAATTGGTTGAGACTTGTTGTAGTCTCATATCCTCTCCAATGAAGGCATCCCACAATTGCTAGAAGTCAGGTAGCTTCTTTGGACCACATATAACTTGGACAAAGTTGTGCCATGGTGGACTAAATCCATTTGGAGAAATCCAAACTATGTCATTGTCATCAACTATGACCCCAGTTGCAACAATCTGATCTCTGAATTCTGCTATCTTCATGATATGGCTTGTGACTATATCTATTTTACTCATGCGGGTATTGGTGAGGTTGTCCTTCAGGAGCATCTTTCTATATATGTTCACACTCTGGTACAAGGTTCCCAAGGCATCATACATCTCTTTGATAGTCTTTTTCTCGGCAATATGAGGGATCAAGAGATTCTTCATTGAATTCAATAGGATTTTCTTTGTTTTTATTGCCTTTCTGTTGTGTTCTGCCAGATCTCTGGGATTTGTAAGAAGTGCAACCACCTTCTTCACAAGGTACCATAAGTCTGCCATTTCCAGGAGTTTTTGCAATGTCAGCATACATGACACAAAGTTGGATGCTCCCTCCAACATGGGACTCTCTTACATAATGGGAGTTGCCACTGCTACAACTGCTTCAAACAAACTACAATCTACAATAACTGGATAAAAAAATAGGGTTTCACAGCCCACAACCCTTCTCAGGTTCATGTGCCAATCACTGTCACATTTCTACTTTGATCACTGAAGCTTGGACATACTGCCCATTGAAACCCTCTGATAGCTTTGTATTCAGACAGCGTGCCACTCCATACACAGAATCTGAAAGATTTCAGAAACTGCACTCTGATACCATGTTAAATTTTCTAGACCATTCTAAACAGACTTTGCATTAAAAGAATTACTTACAAAAAAATAGATAGCTGACAACTGAAAGCCACTAAAAACTACAACTTAATAATGCTAGAATATATAAACTTATACTGCAGAAAATATATAACAGAAACTCAGTAGACAGATTGTAAACACCTTTTACTGCTTTCTCATTATTTCTGAACTGAAATCTGCTATAGGAAAACAACAAACTGATACACTACTCGCAGCTGAACTGAATGAATTAAACCTATGCCCTGCCTTCTCCTTTATAGACTAGAAGGTACAATGAAGCTGGACACATGCAAAATAGTGCCTCATTTGAAGGTCTTGATTCCTGGTTCCAGTGCCCCTTCCTTGCATGTATATACAAGCTAGAGTAAAGTGCATCTCTACTAGAGATAATCTAGGGTATGCAAACATTCATCCTACTAGAGTTCTGCACCCTCAACTGAACTGCACGTGCCTTACCTGATTGAACTTAGACTTAAGTAAAAATTAGAAAATTGTTAGAATAAATCTGAACTAACACATACAAACTGTTGAGGCAAACAGTTGATAGATTGTTGGATCAAATCTATATAATAATTGACAGATTTGGCTATATAGATTGACCAAATATGTGCAACCAAATCTATATAACTTTCTGGGTTTAGAAGATCCGGAGCAACCACTCAATACTCATTGTGACTGAAACTGTTAATAATGAATTCTACTCATCCTGTATACTATTAACTCTGTTGCAACTGGCCACCTTTTAGTCTTGAAGGACATAGTCAGTCATTGTAAGTGATGCCTTATAGTTGCTTGCAATTAGATTTATAGCTGCTTGTATATAAGTTGGGAAATGTTTCCATGATATGCTACTCCTATTTATATATCACAGCTCTTATAGTTTCTGGCGTGAAATTAATTGTATGATGATCATTGATAACATTGCTAGGAAAACAACTATGTCTTTCATATTATAAGCCCATGTCAAAACTAACAACCAGAAATTTCTGGCCTGTATTAAACAGAAAGTAGATCAAATTTTCAGACTATAATGTTAACAAACCATAGATCTAAAGCAGGCCAAGTTGAATGCATAGCAAATACTAACTTATTAACATTATTAAAATCAATATTATAGCAGGCATTCTGTTGTTATTTTGTAAGTGTTACCCATTACCATCTACTTATAACAATACCCACCATTTGGGGTATTTGTGTTTTAAATGCAAAGTTCTAAGATCATGAAAATGTGACCTTGAGGGAGCTCAATTGAAATTGCGGAAGTGCATGGAGTATTGTAAGACATTCCAATGCAACTAATGGTACACAAAGTTTGGCGTTAAGAAAATTGTCATCCCCATTTTATTTGTATGCATATATTTCTCAGTTCTAGTAGAACATGGTATGTCTGAAATGCATGTTTCTTCAGAGGATATGAACATTTTGTAAGAGGAAAAACGATTATTTCCCTCCCAAATTTAGGTAAAATAGGGTTTGGTACAAAGTTTGAGGTAAAAGCCAACTCTTGATGAACAGTTTTCAGTCGATCTGGAATTTTGTAGGTAGAGCCCACATGGTTTAGATTGATTGAAAAATCTTTGCACAGTATGCTAGAAAGTTGAAGTTTTCACTGAAATTCTTACCATCTAAATCTTGGAGAGTGGTTTTTCTCTGCATTAGTATTATGTTTGTCCATCAACATGCTTGTCTATATCCATCTTGCTATACAATAGAATATAGAAAATGGATTACTGAACAACACATTCAAGGAAGACAGGAACCTATGGGACTGTGTACAATGCCAAGGATAAGAACACTGGGCAATTGGTCGATCTCAAGAAAACGAGGTTGGAGTTTGATGAATAGGGTATTCCTCCCACTGCTCTCCGTGAGATTTCCCTTATGTAAATGCTTTCTAAGGATATCCACATTGTCAAATATTACCGGTGTAGTAGATTATCCACATTCTCTTTGTATTTTATAACGAATTTGTACATAAATCTGTGAACCTTAAACCCAAACTTGTGGTAGAGTCTTCCAATGGTTTGAATCCTAAAACAACCCATCTCATCCAATGAACCTTGGAATTGAATTGGAAAGGCACAACAAAGTACCTTCTAGTAAGTATGGTTACCAACTTACCTCTGCTGAATCCTGGAGGTTCGAAACTTTCAAATCCAGCTAACTACGGTCTGGTATGTAGATCATAATCCAATGAACTAACATATGAATCTTTGACCATTAAGGCTGAGCTACATGATATTCCAGGTCCAGTTTTATTATAATCCCTTCCACTTAACAGAAACGACATTATCCTTTTGGGTTGGGGGAACTTTACACTATTTCTGCAGGTATTTCATAGTCATTGTTGATTTTTGTAGGGAGAGAAACCTTCTCCCCCCTTTCCTGTCTTAGAAACAGATTCATATTTACTGAAATCGATGATGTTGCATACATATCCAGTAAAAACTTGTACTTTCATCCTGGACTCCATGATGTTGGATGTAATGTCCCTTGCTGGTTATGGATCATGGGTTGGTAGGTGTAGCTTTGACTACAATTTTTTGTGTATTATTTTCAGTTGCTACTTTGAGGCTGTCCAAAATCTCACCAAGATCTTTTCCAGGGGAAGTTTATGAAATTTGCAGCTTTGAATCAAGGGAATAGACATATTTTCAAGTACAGGAGGTGTGGAATATAAACTTTTTAATAAATGGAGTTATATATATATATATATATATATATATATATATATATATATATATAGAGAGAGAGAGAGAGAGAGAGAGAGAGAGAGAGAGAGAGAGAGAGAGAGAGAGAGAGAGAGAGAGAGAGAGAGAGAGAGAGAGAGAGAGAGAGGAGTAGTCAATTTATTCTAATTTTTTGACTTTAGGGTGGATTTTGGTTGGAATTCGGTAATTTCTTTTCAGTAAAATCCAAATTTCTACGTGTTTAAATTGTATTTTGAATCCACAAATAGATTCAACACCCTCAAATACCCCATGGCACCCAAATTATGCAATTTCTATAGCTAATATATGTGATTCTGAGATTTTTTAAAGATTTCCAACCAGAATACGATCAAAATTTGTGATGCACCTGCAACAATTAATTAACAAGAATATGCGAAATAGCAGAAATGACAACACTCAGAATCACTTTTATATTGATCACAGGACACTTCGAGGGGGCAACCTCCTTTGAGCAAGCTCAATACAATTAACTTCACGGTGCCTTCATAGGTCTCAACACACACTTATATACTAATTCTAGGCGCCAATGCTATGGGTCAAAACCATGGGCCGTTACAAACTATGGATCGACAATACTACGGGCGACTTACAAAGCATATGCACCAACAACAATAACACAAACTTTTGATCAACAAATACTACGGGACGACTTACAAAGCATATGCGTCCAACAACAACATACTAACAAAGTAAATACATGGGTTCCTAATATCCCCTCCCCCTTAAAAAGAGCTTTGTCCTCAAAGCTTTAGATGTGGAAATTGTTGTTGAATCTGAAGGAGTGGTTCCCATGTAGCATCCTCTGGTTGCATGCCGTGCCATTGAATTAAGACCTCTGTGATAGAGCGAGAGCGAAGCTGACACGTGTGCTGATTGAGGATGGCCTCTGGCTCCAAAAGGATGGATCCTTCATTATCCAGTTCGGGTAACATCATTTGTCCACTGATGTTGGTGCCAAGAACTTTCTTCAGACAAGAGACATGAAAGACTGGATGAATGCGGGAAGAAGGAGGAATTTCCAATTTATAAGAAACGGACCCAATCGTCTGAAGAATCCGATATGGCCCATAGAACTTTGGAGCGAGCTTATGACACCCTTTGACTTTCAAGGATGATTGTTTGTACGACTAGAGATGAAGAAAAACCATATCGCCGACTTGAAAAGTGCGCTCAGAATGGTGCTGATTAGCTTGTTGCTTCATGTGATTTCTTGCCATGTGAAGATTGTCCCGCAAAATGCAAAGAATCTGATCGCGGTTTCGAAGGACCGTGTCAACTTCCTGAACTGGTGAACTGGTGGGGGTGTATGGAAGAAGAGCTCGAGGTGCCTGACCATAGATTGCTTCATATGTGTTCATTTTAGAGGCAGTGTGGTAAGAGGTATTGTATCACCATTCAGTGAGAGGGAGCCATTTTTCCCATTGATGTTGTTGTTATGAGGTGAAGCAACAAAGATAAGTTTCCAAGCATTTATTGACAATTTCAGTCTAACCATCTGTTTGTGGGTGATACCCTGAACTCATCTTTAGTTTGGTGCCAGTGTGGTGAAATAGTTCTGTCCAAAAATGACTGGTGAAAGTTGCATCACGATCCGAGACAATGGAAGAAGGGATGCCATGAAGACGAAAGATCTGGTCCATAAAAATTTGAGCAACGGAGGAGGCTGTATAGGGATGGCTGAGAGCACAAAAATGACAATATTTGGAGAGGAAATCAACCACAACGAGAATCACTGTCTTCCCACCAGATTTAGGGATCCCTTCAATGAACTCCATAGAAATATCTGTCCAAATCCGTGTAGGTATGGGCAAGGGTTCAAGCAATCCTGGAAGGAGTGTTGTTTCACCCTTATTGCGCTGGCAGGTATCACATTCAACCACCATCTGTTGAATTGTCCTTTTCATGCCCTGCCAAAAGAAGTTACGCCATGCTCGTTCATACGTTTTGAGGAACCCAGAGTGCCCTGCCGATGGAGAAGCATGGAGTTCATAGAAGACAGCCTGTTGAAGATCTATGCTCTGGGGAAGCACCGGACGACCCTTGTATCACAGAGAAGCACCATCCCAAGAGTAATGTGGTACAGTAGAAGGGTTGTTGGTCAAGCGTTAGATGATTTGAGATAAGGAGGAGTCATTGACATAACCATGTTGAATAGATTGTAACCAATTTGGAACAGGCATAGAAATAACTGAAAGAGAACCTTGGGCATCAAATGTGCGAGAAAGAGCATCTGCCACAATATTGTCTTTACCCTTCTTGTAAGTGATCTCATAGTCATAACCCATGAGTTTGCTAACCCATTTCTGTTGTGTCAGGGAGGAGACACACTGGTCCAAGAAATATTTCAGACTCTGGTGATCAGACTTGATGCAGAAATGATTCCCTAATAGGTATGGGCGCCACTTCTGTACTGCATGCAAAATAACCATCATTTCCTTCTCATAGGTAGAGGCAGCTAAATTCTTACCTGAAAGGGCTTTGCTAGTGAATGCAATGGGGTGTTCATCTTTAAGGAGAACAACACCAAGTCCATTGCCGCAAGCATTAATCTCAATAGTGAAGGGCTTGGAAAAATCGAGCATAGCTAGCACAGGTGTAATACACATAGCTTGTTTTAGTTTGTCAAATGCACACTGAGCAGCAGGTGTCCATGTGAAGGCATCCTTTTTCAATAGATCAGTTAATGGAGCTGCAATCTTCCCATAATCCTTGACAAACTTGTGGTAGTAGCCAGTCAACCCCAAAAAACCACGAAGGCTCTTTAGTTTTTGAGGATGCGGCCAATTGTTCATGGCATCGATTTTGGCAGGATCCACGCGAACCCCTTATGTTGAGATAATGTGCCCAAGATACTCAACTTCCTTCTATCCAAAAACACATTTAGACTACTTGGCATGGAGATGATGGTCAGAGAAAAGTTGCATGACAAGATCTAAATGCTGGAGATGTTCATCCCATGTTTTATTGTAGATGAGGATATCATCAAAGAATACCAGAATGAATTTCTGCAAGTAGGGTTGAAATATTTTATTCATTAAGGCCTGGAATGTGGAAGGAGCATTAGTGAGGCCAAAGGGCATGACCAAAAAATCATAATGGCCATCATGTGTGCGAAAAGCTATTTTAGGGATATCATCCTCATGAACCCGAATTTGATGATACCCAGAACGAAGATCCAACTTGGAGAAAAAGTGAGCCCCATGAAGCTCATCAAGAAGCTCATCAACAACAGGAATCGAAAACTTATCCTTGATGGTGAGGTGATTAAGTGCTCGGAAGTCAATGCAGAGGCGCCATGACCCATCTTTTTTGTGGACAAAAATAACTGGAGAAGAAAAGGAACTAGTGCTTGGGCGAATAATACCTTGCTTCAATAAGTCTCGAACGAGCATTTCAATCTCCGTTTTTTGGTGAAATGGGTAGTGATAGGGCCTGATGTTGGGAGGAACGCTGCCAGGAAGGAGCTGAATAGGATGGTCTTCTGGCCTGGAAGGTGGCAGTCCCACTGGTTCAGCAAAGACACCTGTATATCGATCTAGAATTTGTTGCAGATCCAAAGGATTAGTGGAGACTGTTGATGGTTGCATCTGGATGGAATGGATCTGAGCGATGACACCATGTGAATTCTTCTTGAGGAGTTTTTCCATGCGATGTGAACTGATGATGCTGAGAGAACCTGGTTGTAATCCTGTCAATGTGTGTTTTTTTCCATTGAGGGAAAACTGCATCCAAAGTTCAGCAAAATCCCATAAGATAGGGCCAAGTGTGCGTAGCCATTGAGCGCCCAAAACCACATCACATCCGCTTAAGAGCAAGGAAAACATGTCAGAGCGCAAGGTATAATATCCCATAGAGATATGCACATTTCGACACTTCCCTTTGCAAGGTAAGGTGCCCCCATTGGCAACCATGACTTCAAAGTTGGAGCAAGGATGGATAAAACAATCAGCTTGTTTAGCGATCCGAGGGTCAATGAAATTATGAGTGCTACTAGAATCAATGAGTATTGTAAGAGGAAGCTTCTTGAAGTAACCCCTGACCTACATTGTTTGGGGGGTGGTGATTCCAGCTAAAGCATGGAGAGATATCTCTGGCTGGTCATCCTGAGACGGAGGGTCAATAGGCGGTTCCTGAATGTCGATCGGAGCATCCAGTGTTTTTGGATCTTCATCACCAATTTCATAGGCAGGCGGAGACTCCACATCCAAGAGATAGAGCTTTTGCTGAACACATCTATGTCCCCGAGTGAATTTCTCATCACAATTATAGCAAAGCCCCTTTTCTCTGCGTGCTTGCATCTCTGTTTCAGACAAATGCTTGATAGGAGTCGGTCGAGGAGCCTGCGGTATAGGTGGTTGCTGAGAACCCATATTTCAGAAGCGAACAAAAGTGAGCTTGGAGCGTTGTTGGGCTGCAATCTTGTCTTCTACCAACTTAGCCAACCCTAGTGCTTCCATCATTGTGTTGGGACAGAACATTTTGACCTCAGAGCGGATGGCATCCTTTAGACCACTGATAAAACAACTCCGGTAAAAGTCATCAGACAATCCTTCAGTGTGGTTGGCTAGATTCTCAAATTCGGTTTGATACTCTCTCATAGTGCCATATTGGCGAATTTTAGTGAGGGCTCCTGTGAAATCATCAAAAGCACTAGGACCAAATCGTTGCAAAAGGAGCTGGCAAAAGTCTGTCCATTTGGGCTCTGGATGAGCCTTGATGTACCAACGGTACCATTGAAGAGCTTCCTGTTCCAAATGAAAGGATGCCAACAGAACTTTGTTGATATCAAAAGTATTATGCAGACTGAAATACTGTTCTTCACGATAGATCCATCCAGTTGGATCGGTACCATTGAAGCGAGGAAAATCAAGCTTCGGACCACATAAATTGTTGGAAGAAGAGAATCCATTGTTTGCCGAAGACTCAGACTGTCGTTTGTTGTTCATAGCTGAATATTCAAGATGGAGACTGAGAAATTTTTCATCTAGATCCTGGAGTTTGGCTTGGATGGCTGCAAGTGCGTCCTCCATGGTTTTTGCTCCTGCACGGGTGACAACCATTTTTTTTTTTTTCGGTTGACTGGGTAGGAAAACAAAAACAGAAACTACTTCAGTAAAGGAAAATCTGGACTTGGGAAAAAATCAGAAGGGTAATTGGGGTTTGACTAGGTTTTGGACACTGTTGGAGAGACAGGGAAACAAAACTGAGGATTTCAGAAGCAAGGTGAGAGAATGGGAAAATTTGGCAAAGGGGAACAAAGAAGCAGAATTCAGAAAGGAACTCTGTGGTAAAATTTGAAGGTGATTGGGTGAAATCTGAGGAAGTTATGGCAAACCCTAAAAATAGACAAACATGGGATGTCGGGCTTTGGGAAGGGGAATTGGGGAGAGGGTCCTCAGGACTAAAATATGCAGAATGGAATGACAAGTGTTTCCCAAAAATTTCAAGGGAAACAGAGTGAAAATAAGGGAGATATGGAGAAAAAACTGTTTTTTTTTTTTCCAGACTGGAGCAGCTATGGCTCGAAAGGGATCTGGAACAACGCTGAATGGATTGAAAATAGTTGAATTTGGAACGGCTTGCAAAATGGATCTGAAACGGCGTAGCAGTGATCGACAATAGTTCAGCTGAAAGTAGATATGGACCCCAGGTATGTGCGGCTTCCTAACAATTTAGGGGTTTCACTCGGCCACCAATGTTGTCTAACGACTTTCTTATTGGAGTAGTACCCCTCACTCCACGGATCAGGTAAAACTAATAACCGCTTTGCCACAAACGACAGCTCTTTGTTTACCTCATGGGTGGGAACTAGTCAATCAGGTAGGGGTCGTTGCCCTGTTTGCTGGTAGGTCCTCTCAATGGGCCAGCTACTTCGGGGTTCCTGTGGTACTCCTCACAATGAGTTTTAGGGCTTATGTTGGAGTACTTCCCACAGTTAAGTGGATAGGGATTATTCCCAAATGCGAACCTGCAACAGATGCGAAAAAAAAAATTTGGTAGAAATTTCACCCAGTGAGCCCAAGAAAGTGCTCTGATACCATATGTGATGCACCTGCAACAATTAATTAACAAGAATATGCAAAATAGCAGAAATGACAACACTCAGAATCACTTTTATATTGATCATAGGCCACTTCGAGTGGGCAACCTCCTTTGAGCAAGCTCAATACAATTAACTTCATGGTGCCTTCATAGGTCTCAACACACACTTATATACTAATTCTAGGCGCCAATACTATGGGTCAAAACCATGGGCCGTTACAAACTATGGATTGACAATACTACGGGTGACTTACAAAGCATATGCACCAACAACAATAACACAAACTATTGATCAACAAATACTACGAGACGATTTACAAAGCATATGCGTCCAACAACAACATACTAACAAAGTAAAGACATGGGTTCCTAACAAAATTAAACGGAAAACATGCTCGGAAAAAGGTTGAAACATAGAATATTTAGACTACACCTATATATATATATATATATATATATATGTATATATATATATATGACTCCATTTATTATATATATATAATTTTAATAGTACTAGTTATAAATTTGTATTAAAAAGGCTTTAATCAAACTATACAGTTGAGTAATACAAAAGTATGAGATGGTATGGGTGTGGTCCCCAGATCTTCCGAAAGACAAAAAGTTCCATAGCTGTTCTATTGTCCTTTTCAGAGAAGACTAAAAAGCTACATGTATAACTATAAGCCCAGTAAAAGACACCCAATACAAAAAGAGATTTAGTTTTACATATCATGCTAGAACATTAGTGAAAGAAGTGCTGGCAGTGGGTTTTCCCTGGTTCTCTATTGTCTTGATTTTATTCTGGATTCTCAAGCTCCATGTCTTCATATATTTCTTTCCATAGAAAAAACATATTTCTTATTCCAGTATAGAACAAAAAATACATTCTGCAGGTGCTCAAGGCACTGTATCAACTGTAGGGAGGTCTAGAAGCCTCCAGCGTTAACCAAAAAAAAAAAGATAAGCAAAGGTAAGTTGTCTGTCCAACAGGCTCATCAGTCTCCATTTAGTTCTATAGTGAGATCTGGCATGATTATATATCCATTACAAACATCCTTTCTAGTATACTGAAATTACATTAAGATGAGAGTCAAATGACCAATATAAAGGTTAAATACAAAATCATCAATGTCTTGAAAATTTAGATCCAAATCATCGACAGAGATCTGTCCATCTAGTGATTCTTCAATATAAACCTAACCTACAAGGGAAAGCAATCCTCTTTTATATAAATAATTTTCCAAGGAGTTGTGTTCATCATAGACATGAGTGAAAGATAGAGAGTCGAAAGTGTTTTAGATGTCTCTTAGACTAGTTTAAGTTTTTGGTTTTATAATGAGTGTATTTGAATTAGACGTTATACCCACTCTCTCTATGTTAATAGTAGAGAGAATCCATTGAAAAGATGCTTTAAGTTTCTCAAACAAAAAACAACGAGAAGAGGAGAGGTGAAGAGGTTGAGTTAGGTTGCCGATATCCAAGAACAACATGAGTTCAATGAGGAGAATTGCACGAGTAGGAAACTATATCATTGAGATCAATGAGGAGGATTACATGAGTAGGAAAATACATCAACAACATCAAAGATATCCATTTTTAAATCTAAACAACCAAACAGAACTGATAATATCTTATGTACACAAATTTTACAAATTAGCTTAGAGAAGAGATCATCATTTGAGAGTGATGATGATCATCAAACTTGCAATGCAGTATATGAGAGCAAATGAGGCTCTCTTTTAGTTTCACACTTTTGTTGTGCCACTTTCCACAGTAGACGATGCACATGATCTCTAGAGTTTCAATGTTGAGGCCCACCACTATATGCTACATCCCCTCCTAGCTTAGCTACAACACGTAGATATGTAAACAATATCCAGATTAGGGTTACGCAGAGAGTAAAAACATAGGTCACGGGTGGATATGATGGAGCTGTGTAGTATGTGATTGAATTCCCTTGAGGTATTAAAAAGACGAAAATAACAGTACCAGGAGGGAATACGCTGGTTGCAGGTCATGGACGCAGCCTCCATAATGAAGGTGAACATGTAGGTCGTGGGAGGTTTCAGATAGCACATAGATAGAGGTGAATACAATCCAATGCTCAGAGAACAATAGCTAGCAGAGGAGAGGTAATGCCTACGACTTAGGGTTTGCAAAATGCTTAAGCACAGAGAATGCAGAGAGGAAGGAAAACGCCTGTGGTTGTTAGAGGAGGATAGGGATGGCAGAGCAAAACTGAAGGGGACATGCAATCATGGAGTTATGATAGTAGCCAGGGCTCTGATACCATTGTTAGGCATGTAGGAATAATTCCAATATTTGATTGATTTGTATTGATTGTAAATGCCTTATTTACACATCAGTGAGGAGACCTTTAGCCTATTGGTTCCGAAGGTGTGTGACTGTTCATTTTCTAATATCTAAAATATTTACAAATTACAATTGAAACTTATAGATTAAGTTTCGAACACTAACATAGAAGTTGGAACATAAACTTTAGACTGGATCTGTATTCTCTTGAAAACCCTACAGCTGTCTAGGGCCAAAACTATATATGTGGGTATGTATCTGTATGTTTGTTCTGAAATCCCATTGTCTTTGTGCAGGTTGTTGGATGTGAAACTCACTGAGAACAAGGACGAAAAGCCCCTTTTGTACTTAGTTTATGAATCCCCTTCTATGATATATAAACTAAATAGTGCACGGGGAGGTTCCCTGTGTTGTGTATTTATCTTTTTGTCGGCCAACAAGACACAAATTCGTATGTAAATTCAAACCAGTGGTTCTCCGACACATTCTACAGTGATTTTCTATTAGGGATGCAGGCTTGTGTATATTGCATTTGTTCTCTTTGTTTTTAGGGATGTAGGCTTGTTTATAGTAGTCTTGTTTGCAGAACTAATAGTTTATTTCTATATGAATACACCCCTAATCACTAGCACTGGCCATCATAATCAATGTACTCATATTATTAATATGTTTCAACTTTGTGTTTTTGAGCCGTGAAAGCTTAGGGCCTAAGTTTAACTCAATGCTTGTTAGCCAACCACATTCCTCTATGGCTTGAGAGGTCTGCACTCACAAAATTTCAAGTATGGCAATCTATTCACTTATGGAGCTTGATAAGGGTTGCTCAAAACACACAGGAAAACACAATTTGGTCAAATTTATGGGTAAAGTTTTGATTGATCCAATTGAGTTTCAGAAAAATATGTGGGTGGATCTTTGCCCAAGGAATTGTTAACAAATTCCAGAGAAAGTTCTCATTTATCCTTTGAGTTTCAGGAAATCTAACATTTTTATATTTGTTCCAAGGGAAAAGATCATTATGAGAAGAACATGGATCATTGATTCATTTCCCTTCCTTTCCCATATTTCCCAAAAACAATTTGTATATACCTTCGTCTTTAGAAATTTTATAAAACATTTATAGTTGCATTTTAAGAATTAATAATTTCCACCAAAGTTTATACGGAAAGTCCGATTCTTTTCTACTGTTGCTATTGACATACACATCTCTCCACCTAAAGTTAAGCCCATCATGACCTGTCTTTGTTCTCACCTTTATGTATATAAGGTGGCCAGTGAAGTAGACTGTGGACTTTGAATTTGTTCTATGTCTTGATTAGTGGGGAATTCCTAAATTTCTTTAGCTCAGATATGTGACACTCCAAAATTTATTTGATTATTTCTTATATTTCCTGCAACATGGATTTTGTATTTTAGAGATCAATTTTGTCACATAATTGAATTGCAGGTGGGAGAGGTGCAGGAAGAACTCCTTTGGATTGGGACACAAGGATTAGGATAGCCTTGGGAGCAGCAAGGGCATAGCTCATATCCATCAAGAAGGGGGAGGCAAACTTAGCCATGCAAACATTAGATCTTCCAATGTCCTTCTTACCACATACCTAGATGGATGTGTTTCTGATTTTGGTTTGTCTTCTTTGACAAACTTGTCTATCCTTCCCAGCCGCATTGTGTGATATAGAGCTCCATAGGTTATTGAAGCGTGCAAGGTTTCACAAAAATTTGTTGTTTATAGTTTTGGGGTTCTACTTTTGGAGCTTCTCACAGGGAAGGCCCCAATCCAAGCATCGGTAAATGAAGAGGTAATTGATTTTCCCAGATGGGTTCAGTCAGTGGTTCGTGAGGAGTGGACTCCTGAAGTATTTGATGTGGAATTGATGAGATATCAGAATATTGAGGAGGAGATGGTCTAGATGTTGCAGATTGCCATGGCTTGTGTTATTATAATGCCTGATCAGAAGCCTAAAATGACAAAATGATTTAAAATGATTGAGGAAGTAAAAAAATTAGATTCAGAAAACAAGCCATCCTCAAAAGACAAAGCTAAAGATTCAAATGGCCACACTCCTTCACAACAAAAATCTCCACCATCTGGAGTGCACACTCCTAGTGCAGTCACCCCATAAATTTCATTTTCTTTTCTCATTTTCTTTTATGTTGCATTCCTCTGTGCATAAAGTATTTAATGTAGCAGTGCAACCCCTTCTTTCTCCTCGGGATTTCTATCTGTTTGTAAAAGTAGAAAAGGCTTCCAAACATATCCATTCGAGCTTCCCAGTATCAACACTTTTTTTTTCATTTCTATTGTTTGCAGGACATGTCTATTACTGACTTTGAAAGTTGGCATTTATCAAATTATTTATTACTTAGGAGAGCTCTGAGAATTGTATGGAATTTATCAAGTTATTTATTACTTAGGAGAGCTCTGAGAATTGTATGGAAATGCAACTGTGCATAGACAAGCCAAGGATATTTGATTTATGTTAAATAAGGAATTTGGGGTGTTTTGACTATGAGCGTATAAGCGTTCTTAATATAGTATTTTCAGTGTTTATCAATTACAAGATGCTTGTGCTTGATCTGGCAGCTTTTGTTTGTTCCAAAAGATAAACTTTTTGCATTATAAAAATAAAAAATATAGTAGACATAAAATATTCATTGAAAAAATGTGAAAGCAAGATGCAGTAGTTACATTTAAGTACTGATTCAATTCCCAACTCCAAATAGAATAACATCATCAACAAATAAAGGGTGGCACAATGGCACTGAATTCTCCACTCTTATTCCTTTGATGGATCCTTCTGTTTTGTAAGCTGATGTAAGCATGCTCAATCCTTAGGCCTTCCATGGAAAATAAAACCTAGAGTTTGGTCCATTTATCAATACAACAAATGATCTTGAAGACCCTCAATAGTGAAGGTATGCAAGAGAACTCTTGTAGATCCTTTCATCCTATTTATTCATATTGTGAGAGCAGCATTGTAGATCCATTGAACCTTAGTGAAAGGTAACCTAGTGAATATCATAGACTTCAAGAAAACCACATTTTCCTATGATGCAACAACCACCACATTATAAGATGGATTGCAATCACATTTCAGATTGCATTTCTTTCGATTGTTGTGGTTATTTGAAGAGCTAAGCTCCATTGCTTGGTACTTTCATTATTTGATAAATATTGGTTGAATATATGTAGCCATGGCATAAAAAGAATCTTAGAAAGTGGTGCTTGAAAGTGACTTAACTGTATGTTAACCTTGCATAGTGTGCAGTCTAATTTTAACTTAATTGTGCGTTAACCTTTCACAGTGTGCAGTCTTATTCTAATTTAATATATTTTCATTTTTGCAGCAATTCTTGATATAATTTTTAGCTGGAAAGAAAGAAAATATATGAAATTCAGACATATCCTAAGATATATATTGTAGGATGTAGTTGTTTCTGCATGTGTCATCATTCTTCCAGCTTGTTATGTCCATACCTGAAAGAATCCTATTGGTCTTGTCAAAACCTTCTAGAACTTTTCCAGCTATTGGATTTTTGCTTCATTGTATATCTTGGCCATTGCAATATATTTGTTTCCTAATGCACTTGCGGCATTTATGTTCATGTTTCCCATGCTGAAGCGGTCTATTGAAAGGTCAAACTAGTGCATTTGTACTATTCAAACTGGTGCATTTGTACTATACTGACAAGTGCTTAAAAATGTCTTATTAATGTTTATAGCATGAATCTGACACACTTTAGGATCACTGCTTATTCAGTGAAGATAAGGTATATCTTGTTTAATAGTGTTTTTCAAACATTGGACTGCATTGTTTTGACATGTTGCTAATCTTCCACTTGTCACAAGACTACATTATGAAATGCCTAGATTGTTCCTTCACTCAAAAAATATGACTTGTAAAAAATTCAGTTATTCATAACTTTGTATTTACATGTAGACTCTGGTTGGGTGTATCCAATGTTAATATCCCACTCGTTACATTTTATTCTCATATCAATCCATAAAGAATTCTATTTAAGGGTTCTAGCTCAATGGTAGAGCACCTACCTTATAGGCAGGAGGTTGGTGGTTTGATTCCACCGTGCCCTATTTATATTCTGAAACCACTAAAAAGAGATAAACGACTAAAAAAAGACCAAAATTTGCATATAAATGACCATCATTACAACATGAGAGATAAGTGATCAAAATATGCATATAAATGACCACTTTTGAGTTGGCGATCGCTGGTAGCAAATTAGTGGTCATTTATCACGTGACCATTAATGACTAAATATATTACCAAATTAATGACCAAATATATGACCATAAGATAAGCTATAAATGACCAATCTAAATATGACCACATTTTTGGTCTCGTGATATATGGCCACTAATTTGCTACCAGTTGTCACCAACTCAAAAGTGGTCATTTATATGTGGATTTTGGTCGTTTTTTTGGTCACTTATCTCTCATTTTGTACTAGTGATTGGTGGTTTCATGTAATTTTAAAGGAAATACATCCTATGGCATATCGTTCAGAGGAAGTGCTTCTAGAACAAGTACCGAAGGAACATGGAGCTATGAATAATGGAGAACAAGTTAATGATCATATTGAAGAAGATGATCATACTGATAACAGAGTTGAAGATGATGTTACAGATACTTTGATCCATGATTCATTTAATGTTATAATGGATGATGATGATCATGATGATCATTTTGATGATATTCATGATATACCTCTTCTGGAGAAGGCATACAAACCCCTTTATGAGGGCTCCAACACAAATCTTCTCTATGTTATATTGTTGATAATGAACTTGAAATTTATGAATGGTATTTCAAACATATTAGTCACACGGATGTTAAGGTATGTAATATATTCCATCACATAATATATATGATCGCCTAATAATTTTATCGTTAATTCATAAGTCAAATTAATACAGATGAAATGTGTTTCATTAATATTATTTCTATATTATATTAACTAGATTTTTATTTTAATTTGTTTTAGCATGATAGGTTAATATTTGTTACCACCATCAAATATTTTACCTCACAGGTATCGAGATTTATTTTCCATCATGAAAGAAATTGGAATGCATTATGAAGCAATTCATGCATGCCCCGGTGACCATGTTCTATATTATAATCAGCATGAATTTACAACAGAATGTCCTAAATGTCATAGCAGTAGATATCGAACAGATCAAGTAACAAAAAAGGTGCCTCGCAAGGTTATTCGTTATATTCCCATTATTCCACGTTTGCAACGATTGTTCAGGTGCAAAAACATAGCACAGTTTATGGATTACCATGCATGGAACAGAATTCAAGACGAAATTATTCGGATGCCTGCAGATGGGTCTTCTTTTAGATATATGGAGGAAAAATGGCCTCACTTTAAAGAAGAACCTTGTAATCTTAGGATTTCTTTGGCAGCAGATGGTGTTAATCCATTTGCAGAGATGAGATCTGTTTACTCGGTGTGGCCTATTTTTGTTATCAACAATAACATTCCTCCATGGTTGTCAATAAAGAGGGAGCACATAATTTTGTCGATGATTGTTCCAGGTATATTGTGTCTACAGTTTTATTTTTAATGTAGTGGTATCTCATTTGTTGTATTTTGTTGCATAATGTCATATATATTTATTGTTTGTCTCTTGTGCAATATGTTTTATATATCTAAATGGTACGTCTCATAATTATATTTTTTATATGTTCATATCAATCAGGTAAGTACCAAGTCAAATATATGAATGTATATATCGAACCTCTTATTGACGAGCTACTAAAGTTATGGAATGGCATCACTATGTATGACGTATCTAGACCATTACGACAAAGGCAATTTCAATTCCATGCAATGCTTGTATGGACAATACATGATGCCCTAGGGTTAACCCATTTTTGCGGTATGTAATTATAAGTTCCACTTTATTTGCATTTAATTTTATGACTAGTTAATATACTACACATGCATGTTTTTCTAAATAATCCATGCATTTTGTATATAATTATAATTGACATAGATATTCCATCTCTTTATGTAGGTCTTCAGACAAAGGGGAAATTTGCATGTCCAGTTTGTGGTGCTAGGATCAAATCTCATCGTTCAAAAAGCTTAGGAAAGGAGGTGTTTGATGAGTATAGGCACTTCCTCTCTAAGAATCATAGGTATCGAACTATCGAAAAACATATGTTCAATGGCAAGCAAGAGACTGCATTAAAACTGTAGAGAATGACACCTCACCTATGGAAGTTGTAATATAATAGGAATCATCAAGGTACATATAATGATTCATCGCATATGATATCTTATATTGTATTTTCTTTTATTGTGTGTTGTTTACTGTAATTGACATTGATTTATGTAATTTCTTTATAAACTACTATTCATGATTGTCGTTCATGTGATCATGAAGGCATTAATCAGATTCCACGAGGAATGAAAAGTTATCCTAGACAATTTAGTAGGTTGCCCTACTATGAACACCTACAAGTTGCTCATCTGTTTGATACAATACATATCGGAAAGAATGTGGCTGAAACATTATGGCGAATATTGGATGGAAGGAGTGAAAAAGAAAAAAATGTCAAAATTTGCAAAGACATTCAAGAAGGAAACCATGCAATGAAAGACATCATTCAATTTCATAGAAATAGAGAGCAAATTAATATAAACTCACTTCCATGGATGTTAATGAACCAACAAAGTAATTTTTAAAAGAATTCATGCGAAAAATTAAATTTCCAACCGGATTTTGTGTGACCATGAAGAATATCATAACAAAGAAAGGTGATTTTCCACGGGTTAAAATGCACGATTGGAATGTCTTCATGAAGGTAATTATTATGGTATGCATTTAATTTTTTTTTTCTATTCCAGTGAATATGGTTGGTATTTTTGTTTGTCTACTCCTTGTTTACAAAATGAAACGATTTGTATAATTTGTTATAGTTTGTGCTACCTCTCTCTCTCCTGGACAACTTGGACAACAATATCAAACAAGTAATATATAATCTCGGGAAATACATGAGGTAAGTGGCCGTGATTTATTCCATGCACTTAGTGTTTGTTTAATTCATCGTAGAGATTATATTTGATGTTTGTTCTCTAATTCATGTTATGTAATTATATAATTTTTTTTTCTTTAATCTCTTGATTGGGTTGTCATGTCACTTGTAGGTGGTTGTCATCTAAAGAATTCCATAAAGACAATATAAAGTATTGGATGAGAGAAATTCCACATCTCATGTGTGAAATGGATAAGCATCTACCTTCGGCATTTTTCAATGCATAGGAACACTACCTCATACACCAAGTTGAGGAGATTGAATTGTGTGGACCTGTGCACTCAAGGTCCATGTGGATGGTTGATAGGCACTTGAAATTTATGAATGGTTTGGTCAAACAATGAGCATATGCTGAGGGTTCAATGATGGAGGGATATATGGTATACCAAAACATGTTGTATATTAGGTAATATCTTCGTATATTAGCATCAAAGCTCAATTTACGTCGCATTTGTGATCTGGACTTCAATAAAGATTTCGAAAGGGAGTACCCGAAGGGGAAAGGTAGATTGAGGAAGGTGAAAGGTAATATAACACATTTGATTGTTGATTTTTATGTATATATATCATACATATTCTATTTTCATATTCAATATTTTGCATCAATTTAGAGTGTAATATACTTTGTTAAGTGACTATACATTTGTATTGAATTTTAATTTTATTGTCATCAAACAGTTGGCCAAGAGTGGGATGCAATTCATTTACACATCACAAACAATCTTGACTGGATGAAGGTATGGATTGAATGATGTGAACAATATAGTCATGGAATATCATGGGAAGGTCTGGCTTCATTGGTTAAAGCTGTACATCGCAATGGAGATACCAGTCTAACACAAAGGGAAATCAATTTAGCATATGGTTTAAAAGATAAGCAGGTAAGCAATATATTAATCAACCAAACTATATATTTATTTTTTTGGAAAAAATATTGTCATTGTACACGCTGATGTTTTTCCCTGTATGGCATTATAAACATGCACTAGTTAATCATAAATATTGGATCATTATGTAATCTTTCTTGTATGGCTTATTGTAGGTACAACACCATAAGGCTATGTGGTGCAATGGCTGTAGATATTGCATCAAAAATTTGGATGAAACAAAGAAAACATTAGATTGTGGGATATCTACAGCCTTTGAGGTGACCAATTTTTCCTCTAGAAGTGACAGACATCCAGAACTCTATGAAAAATGATACTATGGGTATCTGGAAGACATTCTTTGGTGTGACTTTAACTCCTTCAAGGTATTTATGGTCGTTGTCAAATGGTACAGGTGTCGATTGAATGAATGTGATCCCGATAAAACAATTATTGAACATGATAATGGATTTACCATGGTAAATACAAGGTTGTTTGAGCCAGGAACAGATCCCTATGTTCTTCCAACCCGATGTGAACAAGTATTTTACTCTGAGGTTCCAGGTAGAGCAGGTTGGTCATTTGCTGTGAGACATGATCCAAGGGGAAGGCCGATAACGTATAACATAGATGAAGGTAATGAATACATTATCGAAGAAGAAGACATCGTTGAAGATGATCATGATCAACATGAGTTAGATTATCATGTTCCAGAAGAAGATGTCGAATAATTAGTTGAATCCGATGATATATCAAACAATGTCCATGAAGATGATATCGACGATGACATGATGATCATCACTGACATCGACGATGATGTTGATATAGCCAATCCTTACAATGTCGAATCTAGATCATCAGATGATACAGATGATGACTCAGATGAAGAAGATGGTGAAGTCCATTGAAGTGTACGAGGTATGCAGTAATATATCTACTCTATATATTTTGATTTAATATTGCGATAGAAATATTGAATTTCTTTGCTGGTACGTATAATAAATTAACTGTTTCTTAGTAAGTTTACATTTTCCTATATGTTATAATTAGAAACATTGCTTGTTATAGATTATGACAAAAAACACATTTAGTTTTTTTGTACATAGATATTTTTGTCGGGTTATGGGGAATTGAGAGTGATGTGAGGGGGGGGAGGGGCCATAAGAGATTCCACCTTCACATGGTTGGCCTTGTTTAGTAGAGAATATTAAATTATTCTTGAAACGGAGAGAATATTAGTAAGGAAATGCAAAATTGTCATGCTAACCCAAATGGCATGCTTTATCACCATCATCTTCATCATGATCATCATTGTTGTATGATATCCGACGCAGATACCTAGAAAGACCAACGACATTTTTCGTTGGTGGTTTAGCAAGCTCGTCGGATTCTTTTGAAGTCATAAGTCTGATATCAGATGCCTCTTGCCATCGGTGGTATGGTGAGGTCGTTGGATTCATGATCATCATCCTCTTCATCATCATCATCATCATTATCATCATCTTCATCATCTTCATCATCGTCATCCTCATCATCATCATCATCATCATCATCGTCGTGATCATCATGGACGTTGTCGTCGTCGGATTCTTTTGAAGTCATAAGTCTGATATCCGACACCTCTTATCGTCGGTGGTATGGAAAGGTTGCCGAATCCATCATCACCATCATCATCATCATCATGTTTATCATCGTCATCATCATCATGATCATCATGACCATCATCCTCATCTTCATCCTCATCTTCATCATCGTCATCATCGTCATCATCATCATCATCATCATCATCATCATGGATGTTGTCATCGTCATATTCTTTTTGTCGACGGTATGGTGAATTCATCGAATCCATCATCATCATCATCATACATGGGTCCAACGTCATCACCACCACAACATTGACATTTCCGTCATCATCATTGACATTGTCGTCATCATCATCATCATCATCATCATCATCGTATTCATCATCATCATTGACGTTGTTGTCGTCCTCACCACCACCATCTTCATCATCATCATCATCATCATCATCATCATCATCACCATCATGATCATGATCATCATCATCATCATCATCATCATCATCATTGACGTTGTCGTCATCATCGCCACCACCATCATCAACATCATCATCATCTTCATCATTATCATCATTATCATCATCCTCATCATCCTCATCATCATCATCACTATCATCATCATCATCACCATCATCATCATCATCATCATCATCATCATCATAATCATTGTCATTTTCATCATCATCTTCATCATCCTCATCCTCATCCTCATCATCATACTCATCATCATTGTCATCATGGACGTCGTCGTCGTCATATTCTTTTGAAGTCATAAGTCTAATATCTGACGCCTCTTGTCGTCGGTGGTATGGAGACACAATATTAATAAAATTAATAAAATATAGATAGATTACATGTCTTAAGAAGCCGGGGAGAGAATATAATGTTCTCACTTATCACGTTTACATATATTAAAAGGATTTGGTGAATATGATACCTTAACTCAAATCGAGTAGCATGTTCCTTTCCTATCACTTTATTTTTAAGGAGAGTAGGAAAAGAATAAAGTGCAATGTTGAAAGCCTACTCATTTTTAGTGGTGAATTACATGAAGCTCTTACTTTTACTATGAAACTTTGATCATATTACTTATCACTAATGTTCAATTAGATTTTGATTATCCTATTTTTTGTGATTTTAATTATCCCAATTTTTGTGACAAAGTTGGTACAAATGGAGATACACTAAATGCCAAGTAATTTTATGTTGCTAATTTTTTTTTATGACGTATAAATATATTGTATGTCATATCAAGAGTTACTTGTTTATTGTGTTAGCTTGAGTAACACAACATATTGAAAGACGATGAGAATGGTCATGTTGTTAATGATGATGACGCTGATTAATGACAATGACGATGTTAATGATGATGCTTATGATGATGATGATGGTGATGATGATGATGATGATGACAACGACAATGATGATGGTGATGACATTGATGTTGTTGTTTATGAAGACAATGATGATGAATAGTGATGATGACGATTATGATGGGGATGGTGATGATGAGGATGATCATGACCATGATGATGATGATCCCAATGATGATGATGAAAATGAATACGGTGATGATGATTATAATGATGATGATGGTGATGATGACGATGGTGAATATGGTGATGATGATGATGATGACGATGATCATATGTATGATGATTATGATGGTTGTGATGACAACAATGATGACCATGATGATGAAACATATGATGACGATGATGTTCTTGATGTTGATGACAATGAATATCATGATGATGTTGTTGTTTATCATGATTAGTGATGGCATTGACTTTGATGATCATGATGATGATGACGATGACAAAGGTGTTTTTTATGATGATGATGACATATTTAATCATGATGCTTATGATGACAATGATGTTCTTGATGATGATGATGTTGATGATGATGCTAATGATGATGACAATGATGATGATGATCGGGATGGTGGTGATGGTGATGATGATCATCATCATCAACACTGATTTCATCAGCACCACCATCACTTAAATCATCATTAAATTTTTAATTTAATTTTTTTTTATCAATTTTTTAAATAAAATCTTTTTTTAATTTTTAATTTTTTTTTCAATATATATATATAACAATTAAAAAACATATATATATAAATAACAATTAAAAAAATTATATATAATAACAATTAATAAAACATAATATATATAACAAAACATTATATAACAATTAGAAAAAGAAACATTATATATATTAATATATATATATAACAATTAAAAAAAATCCATATGTATTTCATAAAACAAAAACATAACCCCTGTGCATGACTTTTCGATTTGGCTGACCTGCTCTCGTTCTGCTCTAGATTTGTAGCATAGATTGACCTGCTCTCGACCTTCTCTCTACCTGAGGGATTTTGCGATTGCAATAGTGGAGAGGGAGTGACCCGATTAGCAAGAAGTGGGAGTGACCCGATGTGCAAACAGTGGGAGAGGTGGTTTGGACCAGTTGATAGTTGGATTTTTTTGGTGTGGTTTCGACTAATGGATAGTGGCAGAGGCATTTTGAATTTGCAGAAAGGGAGAGGGAGTGACCCAACAAGCAAGCTGTGGGAGTGACCCGATGATCAAGCAATGGGAGAGGAGGTTTGCAATTGCGGAATGGGAGAGGGAGTCCAAGTAGAGAAACTATCAGAGGAGCTCAAGATGCCTCCCCAGTCTATGAGTACCAAGCCCTAATTCAATCTACATTGGGGTTTCTATCTTCCAAGAGGGTTTCATTTCTAATTCAATCTACATTGGGGTTTCTATCTAATTGGAATGCGGTTCGAAGTGTTGCACTCATTTGATGTTTCAGTGGTATAATCCTCTAGTGAATTTGAGCCTATTTTTTCCATTAAACAACAATATAATCCATCAAACATTGTGCACACACCCTCAACTATAGTTCCGGGCACTCCAATAGCTTGAACTGATCTTCTAGTGACTACTTCTAGAACAATGCTGGTTGTGGCAAAAAGTATTGTGTATTGAGGTATGGAATATTATGGGCATCGAAAACAATTTGTTATGGCAATAAACATGATTTCTTAGTGTATGCTAATCCTTAAACAATAGGAATGGAATCCTAAAGGGAAAACTAGGAAATATTTGAACAGGTAATCAATAGATATATTTCATCAATTGTAAATTATGGGCATTGTTGTTGGTAAAGGTACCCTATAACTTACCTTTATGCCCCAGGAAATAGTAAACAAGCATTAAAAATCATATCTAGGTACTATTGATGGACATTTTGAGCACTTTCCAACAATAAAAGTGGTAAATACAAGGTCCTATAGCAGCAATCTTTAAATCAGGGACATTCTGCTTCCTTTGGATCCAAATAAGTTTCATGCCTTAGAACATATTACCTCATCATTGTTTCAGTCTCTAGGAAAGAGTCTCTAACCTAAAATGGTCTCTCCTCTGCCTATTTCACCCTCTGACCAACACGTTGTTTAGCTTCAGTTATTAGGTCAATGTTTCACTCCAATAAGGGAAGCATCAAGGATTCATAAGGTCTAAAATGTTCCTATCCTTAGGGAAAATTTATATCATTTGAGAAAGTGTTTATGTGTGGGGTACTCTTTCATACTTAACATCCTCTAGTTTGGGAAATATTTCAACATGTGTTTCCACATGTGAAGACTTTTATTGGTTATTATGTGGACATGGATGGTTGCTTCATTTTCAAAAGTGGACAATCTTGATGGGTGCAAACCCCATTTGAGGACCTTGCTTGTTGAATAGGTAATCTTGAAGGAAGCCCCCATAATTTTTTTCTTTCATGGTGCCACCATATGAGTGTTGACAGTAATATTAATTGGCCCCATCCCATTTTGAAGTAGAACCATGTGAGATAGATACTATAACACCATTAGCATCATGATATTCCCCTAAATTATTTGCGGTGCATTTTCAATTGTGAAGTGCATCCAGGATGATAAATATATCCAAATTGAGTATACCTGAGATAAAATTGTAACTCATGCAAGCTCGAACTCATGCACTGGTCATTACACATATCATTATTTGTTGATGTTTCCTTTTTAGGTAGTGGAAATATCGAAAGCAGAGTTACCAAATATGGCATATTTTTCCACATTATTTACATGTATTTGAAAATATTGCATATTTTCCACTGTAAAGAAGAAGCTATGCAACAACACAAATTTATTAGTGGATATTCCAATAGTACTGGGAAACAATTATTGGAAAAGTTTCCCCTAGTCTGCTCATGATCTTGAAAATTATTTATGAATGTATTGTTGTTTAAACCCTTTAAAGTACCTCCCATTTTATTTTAGCCATTTCGTCTTCTTCGCCTAGAACCTATATCAATTTATGTGCTCACCTTCGTGTTGTAATGGGATGTTTTATAACCTTTCTTGGATCTACAAATAAACCACATCATTAACTTTATCACTTGGGGAAGAGCATATTACATCCTCATTTTCAAGTACATTCATCCCAAACAGATCTTTAAGAGTGTCGTGATCAGTATTTGTTGAAAAAAAATGACTTGCAACAAATTAGAGACCTCATGAGTATTCCTTTAACAACTTTATTCAAAATGAACAATCCTCAAGAGTTACATCTATCATTTAGGCATCAACATCCTCGTCTTGGAATGAATGCTCCAAAATAGTTGGCCCATAGTATACTTGTACAATAGGAATTGATGTTATAAAACACATCTCAAATGAATGGATGCTCCAAAAAGAATTTGCTAGTTGTCTTTTCATTGTCTAATAATATGCAAAATTCCCATTGTAGTGATGTCACTAGGATGCCAATATCTAAAGAAACCTCAGCATTAATCTTGATTTAGGTACATTAATCACTAGGATTATGTTCGAAACAGTTGAATAGTAACTCTACTCCTAAAACATAATGGATCGATAGCTAAAAAGGGTCAAAAAAGTTATGGCTATAGAATCAAAAGATGCATGCGACCTAGCTGATTGATTAATGTACCTAACTCGATCGACTGGATCATTTACTGATGAAAGGTGAACTAGCTCTACCAATTCCATAGCTTTCTTTGTTGATGTTGCTAGTGGTATTACTAGTAGGGGTGGAAAATTTCCTTGATTCTCAAGGTAATGTAGTTTCCTTGGATTATCAAGCCCACAACCCCACATTGCCATGAATTCTTTCTCAAAAACACATTAAATGTACCATATATAGGTCCTAATTCAAGGACATTAGACTATGAATAATTTTTCTTGAGTTCAATGCGCATGGATGAGAGCTCAAACCACCACATATAATCTTTGTGTGAAATATTTAGCATCTCATTATGAAGATGAGCTCCATTGGTTGATATTGCATTTTGCATATGGTTATTAAGGACTTTACAATGATTGGGGAATGAAAATAAATTACTTAGGATTTAAATGAGGCTTCTTAAGCGCTACAACTATGAGTGAATCCTATAACACCACATATGACCTCATTGGGGGATCTCTAGCCTCCGACTAAGTATATGAGCATCATTAGCTATTTTTACAAACTAAAGATAGGTCTTGGGACCTTGACAATAGTTAGGGAATGAAAAAATGGCTTAATCCATGAATGTAGTGTCTTGGCCTCCAAAACCATGAACTAGTCCTTGAATAAGCACACGTGAACTCGATTTCAGATTTTTGGATCCCTGGCATGGAATATGAGCATCATTTGGAGGTATTACCACGGTCTTTCACACCACAAACCATTGTCTAGGCCTTGGCAATGGTTTGTGGAGATAAATAAGAACATTAGGTCCTAAATGAGTCTTTTCAATCTCAACAACAATGAACAAGGCGTACAACCACCCCACATGACCTCTATATGAGATCTTTGAACTCCCATGATGATTACAACCATTAGCTTGTTTTAGATTGATTACATATCATTATGTTAATGCTTCCTTTTCAGGTAGTGGAAATATCCAGAGCAGAGTTACCAAATATGGCATTTTTTCCACATTATTTACCATGTATTTGGAAATATTGCATATTTCCACTATAAAGAAGAAGCTTTGCAACAACACAAATTTATTAGTGGATATTCCAATAGTATTGGAAAAAAATTATTGGAAAAGTGGCCCCTAGGACGCTCGTGATCTTGAACATTCTTTATGAATGTATTGTTGTTTACACCCTTTAAAGTACCTCAATTTGTTTTAGCCATTTGGTCTTCTTCACCTAGAACCTATATCAATCTATGTGCTCACCTTCATGTTTTAATGTGATGTTTTATAACCTTTCTTGGATCTACAAATAAAACACATCATTAATTTTAGCACTTGGGGAAGAGTATATTCCATCCTCATTGTCAACATTCATCCCAAACAGATCTTTAAGAGTGTTGTGATCAATATTTGTTGAAAAAAACGAATTGCAACAAAGTAGAGGCCTCATGAGTATTCCTTTAACAAATTGATTCAAAATGAACAATCCTCAAGAGTTACATCTATCATCTAGGCATCAACATCCTCATCTTGGAATGAATGCTCCAAAATAGTTGGCCCATAGTATACTTGTACAATAGGAATTAATGCTATAAAACACATCTCAAATGAATGGATGCTCCAAAAAACGTTTGATAGTTGTCTTTTCATTGTCTAATAATATGCAAAATTCCCATTGTAGTGATGTCACTAGTATGTCAATATCTAAAGAAACCTCAACATTAATATTGAGATGTAGATTCTTCCTTTTCTTTTCAAATTGTCTATTAGATGGGATTATCCATACATGGGATATATCAAGGATGAGAGGACCACAACCAAATGAATTGAAAATTATAGGACAAAATATATGTGGGAGAAATAACTTGTCATTTCAAAATTAACACTCTAATTTCAACATTAAAACTCTATCATTTCTAAATTATGATCATGAACTTATATCATGATGACACTTATTGACTCAACATGTAGACTAAAAAACTCAATTGATACGCCTATGTAGACTCTAAACTGAATGTCTGCAATTCTTGAGGTTTTCATCTTTTGGTGACTATGCACAATATCACAATGTCATGCTTATGCTTGCTAATGTTTAAACAATGTCATGCATTTTACTCATCAGAAGTAGAAGAAAGTTATTGTTGGATTCATTTAATTTGAAAGAGTAGTTATAGTTTGAAAGAACTCTCTCCTTACCTTAGATAGCATTCATTGAAAGGAAAGGCTTATTGGATTCATATTCATTTGCATGGTTTGAGTTAGTCACCATACCACAAGTTGCACTTCCATCACCCAACTGAGTCATACAACCATTAAAATTTAACTCGCTAACTCAACACACTTTAACCTCGCTTGAGGATAAAAATAATTTGGTAGTTAGGTAGGACACCGGGGATAGGCATCCAAATACTTCCCCCTTGTCATTTTCATCTGAGACATAGTTGTTGTCCTCTAGGGTACTAAAATCCTCTATTACTTATTGACACAGTCATCGGCCAGTTTGTGGAGGGGCCTCCCATTTTTTCGGGGGTTAAGCTGCGATGATTGATTCTGGATGGAATTTTTGGAATGCCGCACTCCTCTTAGAGCCTAAGGCATATCGATCCATTGTCTTCCTTTTACTCTACCATGTTGGTGCTATAGGGGTGATAAGACATAAGTGCTGAAAACCTTCTCTGACATGTCATGAGCGAGGTAGCTTAGTGGCTTTTCTTCTAGGGAAGTTTTACCCAGGATCCCTTTTGGTAGAGGGATATCCTCCCATTATTGGTCTCTAATTTCGTATTGTTCGACTTGGATTTCATCACCTTGTGAAAAATACGATTTATCGAGGTCTCCAGCTCCTAGTTAGGAAGTTTTCTTGCTATTTCACCTTTTTATAGGGTCTTTTTCTTTCTAGTGTTGCTCGTTAGCATTCTGGCCACTTTTGTTTCAGCTCGCTTACTATGACACCGGTCCCAGTATAATTTTTTTAGCTTGCTTTTTTGGCCTTCAAGCCTTGTATTTTCCTAGCTCCCCTTCTGCAGGCTCAGTTTCTTTAGGTTTTTTGAGTTCTTACATGGCCAATTACCAATTATCTGATGATGTGTGATGTCCTCTTCTCCTAGGTCTTCGAGATGGTTGAGTTAGACGGTCTTCTCAAGGGACTTGCCACCCCTTGATGGATCCACTAACACTTGACCTTAGGAGTAGTCTAGAGGACCACGTGATCACATCATCTGTGTGGACTTTTCCTTTTACTGTGATGATGGAATTTCAGGTTATATGGAACACTAGTACATTTGAGAGAGAGATTATTGGTTGTACCCCACCTTGGTTGATTGCCTTTTCGTCCTTTCATTTTTTTGATAAAAATTTTGTTGTACCTTTCCTTTTACCTTTTGAGTCTTTTACTCATCTTGGGTAATCTTTTGATTTGTACCACATTTTATGTTTTTGGTCTTGTGGGTACTATGGTAGTTTGTCCACATTTGAGGTATACCCCCTTTGTCCAAATTTTTATGATTCTTTATACCCACTCCGTAACACCCAACAAACCTTAGTTAGGAAGATTGCTTGCTATCATACCTTTTAGAGGTCCTATTTGAGTTACAAGAGGTAGTTACAAGGAGCGATTTCATATAATTGACATTATTTGACCTTCCATCACTTTGGCATGTCGAATAACAGGTACTTACAAGGAGCCATTGCAATATTTATTTGGCCTTATTTGTACCTTCCCCACAATGGTTGATTTACTTTTGGTCCTTACACCCTGTTGTTTATTGGTATTGTGGTACCTTGTCCTTTCATTTTTTTGTGGTACCTTGCTTCTTACCTTTTGGGTCTTTTACTCATCTTGAGTTATCTTTTGATTTGTACCGCCTTTTATGTTTTTGGTCTTGTGGGTATAACTATGGTAGTTTTTCCACATTTGAGTTAGTACACCCCCTTAGTCCCAAGGGTTATGAGTCTTTATACCCACTCTTTTTTTTTGACTTGTACCTTACTTGTTGGTCTTTGTACCCTTTGGTTGGTCCTTGTACCTTACCGGAGGCCATGAGTCTCTTTTGCCTCAATATGCTGGCTGTCAGCTCATCTTTATTGTGATTTTACTAAGCCTTTTGACTTTAATTGAATTTCTTTGATTGACCGTACCATAGCCCGGTCATCTCTCTCTCTCTGGTTTGTACTAACCCTATAATAGGGTCACATGGTTCCTAGAGTCGACTTGCCTCTAAGAGGCACAGTCATTTTTGAAAGTAACTCTTCTGAGTATATTATAGGAAACATCTACGCCTAGGTAATGAAATATTTGTTGGTAAGACTTATGTAATCAAATTGTTGGTAATCAAATATGTGGTAAATAATTTGAATTAAGTAGTTAAGACTTGTCGTGTCAGAAAAAATTGTTGGTAATCAAATATGTGTTGGTAAAGATCTTTAGGAGTGGTGGAACTCCTCAATTAAACTTGTGAGGAAAATTATTTTGGAAAATAAGTGTCCTGACTATGGGACAACAACAAATATCTATTCAACAACATATGAGATATTATGGGCACTAGGTGGGAAAATAATTATAAACCTTCAATTACCAAGTACTATAGTGATGAGTGACTTAATGAAAACCATGCAAATTCCATCATTTAATACGGTATATTAGGACAAAGCCATCCTTGAGAGGTGGAGAATGGATTTATAGAGTTTTCCACTAAACTTGAGAGATTTAGATGTTACAACATGATAGGGACATGGGACTAAGAAGCAGGGTAATTTTTAAGAATTCTAATATTATACTTAAGTGTAGTATCCTAGGCGATTATTTTTTATTGAAAAAAACATGCATATAGATAGGCAGGAAAATATTGAATATGAAACATACAATTTACTATTGAAATGTGTAAATTTTGGCGAATATTATGACAAAAAAACATATTTTATGTAAATATAAGTGATATTAGAGACTAAAAATGACCAAATAGCGAATTTATTTTTTGAAAAAAATCCCGAAAAATAGCCAATTGGCGAAATTTCACCCTTAAAAATTACCCTACTAAGAAGGTATACGATTAACGGGGAACACATGGGGTAGCAGACACTCTTTTACAATAAGTCATCACAAGGTTCCTTTCTTAGGTTAGATCACCCTTTTGTTACAAAAGGAATTGGTGCACATACGAGAATGTGAACACTTTGAAAAACAACTGCCTTGAATATAAGAGCAAGGTAAAAATGTTAGCCATACTGCATGACATCGATGATAACCTTCCAAAGATTATAGAAGCAGATGATTCAAACCTAGGATGGGGAGGAGTTTTAAAGAAGGTAAGAAAACATAAAGAAGAGGAAATAGTCCAGTTTGCATCAGGAACATGGAATAAAACTAAGTAGAAATATGGCACTATAGATAAAGAAATCTTTGCAGCACTGATGGCAAGCATTGTTTTCCTGTTATAACTATACTGTTCAACACATTTATGGTAAAGCAAATAGCATTCCTAACTTTTTAACAAGAGAATATTTGACACAGAAGTATCTTGTTAATTTTTAACAAGAGATCCTGATAGCAAGTGAGCCTGAAACAAGAAATCCTAGAGCAAGCGAGCCCCAAGAAAGTGAGTGCAGAAGGTCGAAGCGGAATCCAGTGGGCCCATAACCCACAAGTAAACATGGAAATATTTGCTTGGATCGGAGGAAAACATCAAATCTATAATATTAATGATAATATGAGTTGGTTGGATTATATGCAAACATGGAAACCTAGGTGGGAGTTGAGACATACTAAAGTATTAGATGCTAACTTATAGGGATCTGATGCTTTTATTAGACTAGTGCTAGAACTCAGAAGAATGCCTATGGGATCCAATAGATTTACAACAACTCCCTGAGGAAATCAATTGATGCAAGCAATTGGTTAAAACACCTCTACCATGATCTTAACTTAATCACGAAAGAGGTCTCTACACATCACCCCAAGCTACAACTAGACCATCAATACTCCTGTATTAACCGGATACATTCTTTGAAAGCATGACCACATCAAGATGCTAGTCTCCAGTTTCCAAGTACTACCCACACTTATGAAAAATATTAAAAAAATTATTGTGGGATTTCTTGAGAAAAGAAAATACAGAGAGAGCATATTATACCATGCTAAAGTTTGGACATCAAAGTACACATATACATGAGGATCCTCCATTTTACAGCCCTGATTGGATGAGAGACTAGTGGCAGTCATTCGGCATCAAATTGACAAAATTAGAACGAGCTGCTATTTATAATCTAAAATAGGACATTGGAGAATCTCTCGAACAAGTCAAATATATTTTGCAGACAAATATTAAAGAGGATCAAATCCTTGAGTACTACATTCAAAAAAGGTACAATGGCTTGTCAAAACCCGCATAGATTTCCACATGCATCATAATAGACACGTGGTCCCAAGGTCTGTTTATTCAAAGGCATGGGATACTCAATCCAATGTCTTTTGAGAATTATATGGTCCCCCAGACTCCGATGATTTGTAAATATATCAAAATTATTTTGCTATGAGTGCGGTCTGTCCATTCAGACTATCATAATAAGATTCTGCTCGGCTAAGAGAGTGGGCCTGTCCTCCCTAAGTCTTAGGTAGAGAACCGGTTGAGGCCTTCGAGTTTGGTATCTCTCTGCTTTGTGTCTGAGTCTGAGAAAAGGTGTATGCTCTGCAACTAGCCTTTGTCGTATTAGATTGCAACGAAAACCTTGTCTCTCCTTAAGTCTAGCATCTGTTAGGAAAATGAATAATAGGAGTATGCTCTGTGGCTGGCCCTCGTGGTATAAGATCACTCCAGAAACCTAATACTTCCTTAAGTATAAATCTCGAGTTTGTATATGTTTGAGAAATTATGCTTTGTCTGTATTTCAGTTTAGATTTTGAATAAGATTATACAAGTTTCAAAACATTACATAAAATATTGTTTTTGAATATTTGTGAACACTTATTAACCACCTCAAAGATATTAGTTTTGAAAGTCATAAAAACTTTTAGAAGTTTTCCATAATGGTTAGTTATTTTTATTTTATATTATTATTGTTAAATACAAATATCTTACTAAATGTGAGTGTAATTCAATTACCGAGGTGCTGAGCCCAAACTGATGGGATGAGAGAGACTTTAGGGCCATGACGACAAAGATAGTTAGATGGTGTGATATGGGACTCAAGACCCAAAGGAGCAATAAAAGATAGCTCATAGTTACAGGAATTTTTACTCATAAGAAAGATAAAGTGATCCTCTTCATCATCACTTGAATGCCTACATTTTGAGAAAAGGAATGTGGTACAAGTCACCTTATAAAATGCGTTACACGTCACCTTTTAAGAGGCGCTATGACTTGTGGTCCTATCTAGACTTTTTTCCCATGGTGTGGGTAGAACCAAACAGGTATTCGTCAGATCTGTCTTCCTCAAGTGAGGGGAGTTTAGGAAGGCTAGAGGAAAGTGAGACATCCAATAGGTCTACAAGAGTTTTATCAACTAGATGTCAAAAGACCAGAAGAAAATTCCATAAACGCATGGAATTTTTTCGCGCTCAAGGGGGGTCATGTTCCTATGATGATGAGACAATAGGCGATGTTGAGGTGCCCTTGAGGTACAAACATTTAGTGAAACAATGGGTACCCAAGGATCTTCCTCAACCGAACACAGATTTTTTTGTGGACGAGAGGATATATTGAATTGCACCATTGTCATTACATGGTTTGGGGTTGTTTTGCATGGATGTCATCAAGGTTCGTTATGGAACATGTACAGAATTGATGGAGTATGTTGGACCCTGTTACAACTACAAAGATTGGATGCGCCCTATCCAATATACACGAAGTATGCGTAGATATGGATTGTCAGCAAACTATTTATAGTTGACAGACAAAGATCAAAATAAAGGAGCAACGTTGTACATTGACGAAAGGCCAAAGGCAACAAGGAATATTGCGAGGTTTATAAACAGTACACAACCAGGATCTACAATTAAGCAACCAAACTGTGAATTTGAGGGGCATGAAGAAAACCGTGTTTTTGCATGTGCCATTAAATCAATATCTGCAGGGGAAGAGTTGCTTATTAATTACAATTTGAATCAAGTAGATACAAAAACAATTACTATGGGAGTGTTACATACACTAGTACAAAATGAGAGATAAGTGACAAAAAAAATGACCAATTTTGAGTTGGTGACCACTAGTAGCAAATTAGCGGTCATATATCACGCAACCAAAAATGTGGTCATATTTAGCTTGGTCATTTATAGTTTATCTTGTGGTCATAAATTTCGTCATTAATTTGGTCATATATTTGGTCATTAATTGTCAAATTTAATGACCAAATTTTTTACCACATTTTTTGTCACGTGATAAATGACCGCTAATTTGCTACTAGCAATCACCAACTCAAAAGTGGTCATTTATATGCATATTTTGGTCATTTGTTTGGTCACTTATCGGTTATGTTGTACCGGTGGTCATTTATATGCAAATTTTGGTCATTTTTTTAATCATTTATCTCTTTTTAGTGGTTTCAGAATATAAATAGGGCACGGAGGAATCGAACCACCAACCTCCTTCCTATAATGCAGGTGCTCTACCATTGAGCTAGCACCCTTAAATAGAATTCCGTATGGATTGATATGAGAATAAAATTTCCAACAGTTAACACCATCTTGCCAAATTCTGGAAAAGGGTCACATACCTAGGTAAGCAACAAATATTACCCAATAGTCACCAAAAATGGTCATGTTAATGATAACCTTCTTTTGCCAAAATCTCCCAAATATCAAGAATGAAGTTGTATTGTCAAATGTTTCTCCGAGTGGTACCAAATCAAGAATCACAATTGTCTTTTCCTTATATTGGGCATATGCATTTTCTCCCATTGTCTTTTCTTGATCTTGGGCATCTTCATTTGTTAGACTGCAACGACGACCTATGTCATATTCAAATGTAGATTAGCTTGGCCCTCTTGACCACAATGTATATCATGTGTGTCAAATAGTTTTTGAGTGTAAATTCAACTGATATAATAAAAATAGATATGTTTTGAGGAAAGGAAAAGAAAAAAGAAAACAAAAATGAATTATTATATTCTCCAAATATATTGATTTTTAACCAAAACCTATACAATGAATAAAAACTGATGCAAGTACTTAACCCATACCTAGAGCTTTTGGACTTTATCTTGAAGGGTGTAAGTTTTTGTGATAACAATTTACAAATAGTGTTGCAATGTAACATCCAAGTAAATGTAAGTAGCTCTACTAAGTTAATCTATTCCCTGTTGAGTTCATCTATTCCACCCAGAAAAAACATGTGCAAACAAACTCACTAAAACAATTATAAGCACAAAGAACTTACAATTCATAAGCAACAATAATTGACAAAAGAGGAGCATACAACATTCACTTTTTCTACAAATGTATGGGCTTCACATTGAGTATCTAGATTCCACTTTATTTACAATCAACATGAAAGGATTTCCAAACAAAAAAGTAATCCTTGCCATATTAAAAGTTAAAATAAACTATGGAAATTTTTTTGACTGAAAATTATAGCCACTTTTAGAGTTCCAAGTTTTAACAAAGAATCAACGAAAGATAATTAAATACATAAAAGCCTCTACCTTACAATTTTTCATTGTAAGAAAATTAACTAAATATATAATAGCCTCTGACTTAAATTTTCTACCCCGAGAGAATATGAGAACTGGTTTTAGCCAACACCTGTAATGACTATCAATGGGTCATCTATAGATACACTGCATATCTTGTAATGAGAGGAAGATTTTCTAAAATACAATAGCAAGAAAGTTCTAGTAAATCTCGAAAAGTCCCGTGACAACAAGAAAAAGAAGATAAAAAATGTTGTGCCAAAAAGACAGGCTACTAGAAAAACAACAAGAGAGATTGCCCATGACCACCTCCTTCTAAGGGGAGAGAATAAACTGATGAAATTTCTTGGCTGCTCAAAACTAAGATCGATACCATTAATATGTTTTTTAGCACAACAACCATAAGATTCATCCATAACTACCCCACTCTTCTCTTCATCAACAATCCGAATGTTTTGCGGTTCTAGCTTCATTCTGATTCTCAAGCTAGATGAGACTGTATTTGATGTAGGGAATCCAACAACTTCAATAGGGCATGTACTGATATATGAAATAGCAGTAACATGACCATTCTTAATTGAAACATCTTCTAATCCATAATTAGTCGCAACATCCAAATCTAGGATGCCCTTGGCAGGGTTGAAATTAGCATTGTACTCCACTGTAGAAACTGGACTTGTAGGAATGCAACTCTAAAACTTTGAAAGGTTTTTAGAGTGTTTGGAATCTTCATTATGGAATGAAATGACCATTACTTCTGATGAGATTAGTTCTAATTCATTCATCTGTGGCCCAAGCTCCAAAGAAGAAGTTCCTGAATTTTCTAGAACCTTTACAAGTAGTGAGTCCTTACCTAAACATGCTGCTTGTGTTATTTTTCCTATAGCATTTTTCGATGCTGAGTTTTCACTTAAGATCAATTACTGAGACTTTGTCCATTATCAAAAACTGCCTTCAAAACCTGACTTGGTTTTGGGGGCCAAAACTTAGTGGAGGTGGGTCTCACAATAATCAGAGCCACAGGAATCCCTATGGCATAAAAAATATGCTCCTCACCTAGATACACAAGATCTAATCTTCTTTTCCAAGGACGCGAAAGGCTTGCACATATGGAACTTAGCTTCTCAAAATAAAGAGCTCATCCAACAACACAGTGTCACGTCCCCATCTAGACCCTATCACTTTAACATTTTAAATGATGTAATATTGTTATGAAATCATGGTGAGGAGCACAAGGCCAAGGCCCCACCATCGATTTATTGATGCATATGGTTTGCATGCTAGCCAGGCACATTGGAACTTCAACATCATGTAATATGCATTTTAATAAAAATACCCACAACTAGCTATGCAATGCAACAAAGAGATGTGGGCATGATTTCACAAGGAATTGGGAGGGAAAAAATTCAAACCCTTGAGCCAATCAGTTCAAGCCAAGTGTCAATGAGAGAACCCATCAAACCCTCAACTACCCATGTTGACTTTTGTACCCAACCATTGATTTCTCCCAAGATTTGGTTGAGGTAGTTAATGCCTTGGGAATGGAGAGGTATGGTTGTCCAAATTCGGGTATGGGAAAGCCACCCTTCATGGAAAATCGTGTTTGTCTCCTTGGGCAAGAAAAGAGCCACAAAATTGCTCTCTAAGCGATTATGTAACCATCGGCCTTGCTCTCTCATGCAGCTCTAGCTGCCTGGGCGTTTTCCTCCCTGGGTTTTCTGTGTTCCCCTTCATCTTTTAGCTAGGAAGGGGCATTTTTGTGTTGTTAACCAATGGAGAAGAGAACAGAATGTTTTTGGGTCTTCCTGGAGGTCGTTTATGCCATTGGAAAGGATCATAACTAGTGGGAGAAATCGGTTTTGCTTCCTGGGGGTTGAATTAGAAATTTTACATTTCATTTGGGTGAACCACGAGTTGGGAGAGCCAATGTGGTCCCTGTGTTGTGAGTACCTCAGTTGTAAATGTGTTAGGGTATGGGTAATGGGTAATCCATTGTTTTGGCTTGAGCTTGAGAGTAAGCATCCAGGGTTCAAGTGTAGCCTGATAAACACAGTTGGACTGGCTTGGTTGAGATGAAATGGTTAATGGGCTACGTGTGAGCTTGAATGTCCCCTTTTCCTTGTAAGAATCATGCCCATCTCGGGGGTGGCCTTCAGATGGACTAAGTATAAGCTCTCAAAGAGCCTATGGTTGGGTGGAACGTTGCAGCGACATAGCTAGTTGCATGGAGCAGTTGCAAAAACGGAGATAAGTGTTTTTATGTCTATGTATTTGCTTCTGCAATGTTTAATTAATGATTATTTTGATATGTTGGATGAGCATGAATTGTGTGTGGATGGTTTTTTAATTCTGCTGTGCATAATTGATTTGTTTTACATCTGCACACTCATATTTTAATTATATGAATCTAACGAATGGGTTGAGATCATGTGAAAGCCCTGAATTTGGCATCATGTTCCCTGCCTTGCATTGGATAAATGGGTGGGTACCTGACACACAGTTTCCAGGAAATAGGGAATGGCAGGTCGACATCATTTTGGAACGACTCATGGAAGCAGTGCCTTGGTCTAATCACATCCTTCCCTATGCCAGAAAAAATGTTGCAGCTTTAGGACAGGGGCATGGAACAAGTCCACAATTATTGAAGAGGAACCAAACAATGAATATAGACATTGGATCCATCCCACCCTTTGGTTGTGTCATCTTCCACAGGAGGAAATCACAACAATATGGGAAGAACTAGAAGATTGGATCATCAAAACACAAGATATCCCAGATAAGCTAATATGGGGTTATTTCTGAAGGGCACATATACTATAAAAAAAGCATATAGCTCGGCTACATGACAACACAACCTCCTAATGGCATATATCTTGCATAAACTCTGGACTTTAAATCTCTGGCCAAAGATAACTTTGTTCCCCCGGTTAATGCTCAAAGGTAAAATTCTCACATGAAATAACATGTTCAAGAAAGGATTTGAGGGTCCTTCTCTGTGTCCGCTATGCAAGGAGAATCAAGAAAACATTGGGCACCTCTTAGATGCCTATCTCTCTACCTTATATTTTTGGGACAAATCAGAACCTCTTTTTCAAAGAACTGATCAAGTTCATGGAAATATTGCTCTAACAATCACAAAATAGCATGACAATTCTTTTCAAAACCCCATTCTCAATCGTCTATGGAAAGCTTTTCCTCATTTCATGGTCTGGTTTGTTTGGAAAGAACGAAAAAAGCAAATTTTTGAAGACAAGCAAATATCAGTTACTGAGACTTGGTCCATTATCAAAAACTGCCTTCATGAATCACTCCAATGAAATCATCGACTTCTCAATATTTCTAGATGAATGAATAGGATCAGGCAATCTTCAACACATGGAAACTCCTAGTCCTCAAAGGCTCTGAAGCTGAAACGGGTGATAGACCTCACATTCCAAGACCCACTATATGGCACCCCCCTCCCCCAGGATTTTTGAAGCTTAATTTTGACGAGGCTTCCAAAGACAACCTAGGTTGTGTTGGCTTTGGAGGATTTTTTCACCAAGTCAACGAATCCATCCTTCATCTCTTTGGGGGATATATTGGTAAGAACACTAATAACAAAGATGATATGGAAGGGTTTATAAGGGGACTTCTCGTAGCTCATAGAGAGGGCTATACCAAAATCATAATTGAGGGGGGCTCCCAAAAGAAAAAGCAAATTCAAGCATTAGAGGTTGAGTGCAATATGCTTCAACCTCTGGTTTCAAATCTGGTTGGGGGTTCACAATCCACTGCTGGTTTTGCTTGGATCCCTGTTCTAAGAGGAGCCACTTTCATTTGGGATTTGGATGCAATTGGTGGCTCCTTCCTTCTCAGCACCTCCCTTCAGTTCTCCAAACTGAAGGTACCTACACTTTCTCTTGTGGAAATCAGGAATCGACCCTTCTTATCATTGTTAGTTGCGGAGGTGACTTATAGTGATTATGTGTGTAACCTACAGCTTTAGACTATTCCTCTATGCTCTTTGATATTGGGTTGGTGTGGAGTTTCAATTGGGTCTTGGTGCAGGATGAAGGTGCTAAAGAAGGAAATTGGGAGTCATTTTTTTGTTTTTCTTGAGAATGGATAGCATGGGAAGTCATCCCTACCAAGGGAATTTCCCATTCTATGAAATCCTTGACATCCATAATTTCTTATGAAGGAAAGAGGACCTTATAACAGATAACAGGACCTACATTTTCCGCGTTACAGGAAAAATTCATGCTCAACAAAAAAATCACAATAATGGTTATGAGGTTTTAATGGAGACCCTGCTATAGTAGAAGATATAAATTCAAGCCTTCGAGGCCGAGTGCAATATGCTTCATCATCTTGTTTCAAATCTTGCTAGGGGCTCACAGTCCAATGCCTTCGATTATAGAATGTCAATGGGTCCAGTTCCTGGGTATTTTCAAGAAGAGGAGACTATTCATCAACTGCCAGAAGATATGGACATGGTTTATATGAATCAGGATTCCTAGCCTTCACTTGTGGAACAAGAGGAAGCTCACAGCTACCATGTTTTTCAGTCATCTCACATTAAATAATGTTAAGCAAAATAGGTATGTTTTTAGGTGACCCTTCCAAGATTTATAGTTTATACTAATAAAAAATTTTGGACATCCTCTATGAAGGATAGCAATGCTTTTTTGTAGTCAATTTCCAAGTTTTTGGGAAAACTCTGAATCATAGACTGTGGGACAGTCCTACTCTTTTTACATTATTATGCTGACCAACAAGGCTGTAGCAACTTTCTAATACAAAAATGAACTATTTTCATTTTGATATTAAAAGAAGAAGAAATTGCAGAGATCTTTCAAGCAGTTTTTTCAGATATTTGCTTCATTGCTGCTTGGGCAATTTTACCACCCTAGATCAAGAAAAACTAGCTTTGCGCCTTTGATGGTAAATTTTCTCCAAATGTCTAGAATTTCTGATCCTTTGAATTGAGTCTTGATATTATTTTGCATTTGGAAACATATTTTTTTATGGGTTATAGTTTACTTGAGGTCCAAGAAATCATTTTTTTATGCATACATTAATGCTCTGATTTAAATTATTCGTCCAAGATGCCTATAATAAGATGCACTCTCTTCAAACTCCTACATAAAACAAGTTATTTCATAGATGTGAAATATGACGACAAAGACACAAGAATATCTGCAAAGCTAGTCAACTCTCTCATAACCAGCCAATACTTACATAAATAGAAAGTATAATAAAATTGTCACAAAGAAATAAGGATTATTATGTGCACATGCAACAACAGTTCACTTTCCTAGCATAGATCAAGCTTGATTGATTTTATATTTTCATTGAGAGATTTTGTTTCTTTTACCACATGAGGGCCTCACATTGCAAAGTATTTAAGACTTACAGGTATATGAATTTTAGGTGCTCCACCAAAGAAAGATGAAAATAGCTTTGCATTCAGGGTTGCACTCATAAGAATTAACTTGAGGTCTGGGTGCCAAGGAAGAATATCTTTCAAAACAATCAGAAGAAAATATGCAATCCAAATCAATAGTCACACACATGCTTTCAATGCATTTCTAGCAATATCAATTTATAACAATGTACAAATAAGTTATAGTACTGAAAACATCATTACCTTCGTTCATGCCACGCTCATGAATTTCATACACAATTACATGGGTTACACCTTTTAATTCCCCATCCACTAGCAATCTTCTGAGAAAAATACTTGTTGTACAGAAAAGCAAGCGTGTGTTTTTCTCTCGCATGCCCTCTATGCAAACTTTGTAACCAACCTAACATGTTTGTTGATATAGTAAAAAAATAGTGCATGATGGAATAAATCAACCAAACTTATCAAAAGAGCTAAATACAAAAGTATTCAAGAACAGTGTTTGACATTTTGACAACATAAAAGCATGGAAAAAGAGTTGTTCAAACAACAGAAACTCACTAATTCACCCAATTGTTCCCCTCTTTCTGCAACAACCCTTTCTGCAACTTCCATAGAAGATATATGCATAGGTTGAGTGCAAATAATATTGCACATTTCCCCACGGCCATACACTATTTCAAACTCTAATATGTATTGAGGAAGTTGTGTTTTTTTCCCACAACCAAGCTCCCCAGATACAACGATAACCTGAGAAATCTACCCAACATACTATAATTTTTTCTAGCTTCTGCAGAAACTATGTAAAAGAAGTACAACAAGTGAATCAGATATTTGAAAATATTAACATTCATAAATTTAGATGAACAATAAAAGAGATAAAATCTCATCTATCAACTTCATCAAACCAATCACAACTAGTCTGATCAAGAAATCAAATGTTGAAAACAAGAAAAAAGTGTAAATCAACCATATGTAGATTCTGTTTATCAGAAAAATAAGTTCAATTTTATATTGAGATTATCATTTAAAGTCCTTTTTTGTCGAATACATGCCAATAACAGTGAAATTTATCATGGTAGAAACCTTTAGTTACACAAGTAGCCTGTACACTTGCTACAACTCATATAAGGTTGAACTTGCTAGTTGGGTAAGTTTAGTGCTCCTTGCCACTCAGACAATGGAGGTGTTACAAACATGTTTTGAATAGACCGTGAAAAATTTCTTCAAAATTACTTGCACATAGTTGTATGTGTATGGAAAAAAATTGGAACAATTAGATAAGACTCATGAGGAAAAACCGAAACTGCATAAGGAAAGAAAATGATTGACCAATTATGCAAAAGAGTACAGATATTTGATGCTTGCTAGCATGGAAAAATTAACGGTCCTTAAAGAACTTGCTTCCCATTCCACAACGACCCTGCCATTACACAAGTGGCCTCTAGGCTCTTTACAGCTACCTTGAAATTTGAATAGGCTAACCTGCTATAATTAATGCTCCTACCTACTCATGAATCAGGACTATAGTCAAATTGTTCACTTTACCATAGTCTAAAACTGTATTCTGAGTAGACATTGAGACAATGATAATACTTCCGCAAAATTAGTTCTAGTAGCTTTACACCTGTTTGAAAAAAAGATATAACAAGAAGACTAGGGACAAAGTGCCAAAGTAGATGGAAAGAAAACGATTAATGAATTACTTGCATGAACAACTAATGCTTCAAAGAGTTCATAACATGACATATGATAAGCAATTTGTAAGAGGTTATGAAAGTTGTTCCCATTTGGTCCACATGACATATGATAACTTAGAGGGTTACATGATAGTTGGATTCTATATTTGGACTCTCCCTTTGGAACTTGGCAAGTTGGAATGGAGCTTGAAAATAACCTGAATAACAGAATAATTTGACTAGTAGTAACAGTAGTCTTGATGCATTTATGAGGGTTTTAGTATGACCATGGTTTGATAATGTATGATCTCGAGTCATGGTTGTGTATTTTGCATGTGAAATGGCGATGCTTTATGGATGCAACTCATGATAGGAATTTGCATGTGGCATGAAAGAATGATTTGTGAGTGGGACCATATCTTATCTGAACATATTATGCATGCGACTCATAAGAGGTGTATTTTTCTTGTGCATCATAAATTATAGGTATTGTCCCGACCACATCTTCTACAATTTATACTTATTGTATATTATGAACTTGCATGGAATTCCCACTCCTATATGGACAATTCTTGAGCAGGTGGCCTTCTCCACATACCCAACATTGAATGGGTTCCCCTAGCTTGTTTTCCACAAACCTTGCTAGCTTAGCCTCTCCATGAGTTGACCTCACAGTTTCAGTACTAGTAGTTTTGGATCCATCTTACCTTCACGTGGTTACAAATCTATCCATTGATCCATCAGTCAAATAACCAGAAGTAGATACAGAGATAAGGGAAAATAGGATACGGCTGGGACCTGTAGAGCTAGGTAGCATCATAGATAAACTACAAACAAGGAGAAAGTTTCATCTGTTTCTTCGACTTATCCACCACCCCACTAAATAACCCTTACAAATAGACCCCATTAAACATCTGGCGAGTTAACAACAAAGTATGTTGTGTTCTTTCCTTTGCTATGGGTTTATGGCTCTACCTACACTCTACTGGGATCTGGATCTTCCTCTCTAGCCAAAATATATGAGACTTTCACCAATTTATAGAGCACTACTAACTAATAGCTAATAGAGCAACACTATCAATCACTTAGAGGAACTATCAGATGTTCATTCTCTTACCGAAGTAAATCTATTTCAATAAATATATATTTTAGAGGAGCTCTATAGCTCAACGCTTTTAATTTAGTGATTTTCATTCAAGTCAAAGTAAACACTACAAATAGGATAATAATAATAAAATCGTAGTTCATATACATATAATTATTGTTCACCCAATGGATGTAACACAAAATATCACTGTCAACAACCTCAAATAAGATATCAATTATGCACAACTCCATTTTCAATATCTAAATAGATTTTAATACAACACACTATTAACTAATCATACTAGGCTTTGGTGATAATTTTGGCTATTATTCGTTTTAGAGGTGCAACCATTTATAACTGATGTAAATAATATACTTATAAAAGAAAAATAACAAACAAAACCAATAGAACTAAAATACAAGGTGCATCTAGAACCTATGTATATTTCTGACATCCTTTGTAAAATTTATGACTACGTTCCCTTAGTGCCTCTACAGTTTCTTGTAATGCTTGTAGCCGCATTAAAATTCAACAAACAACGTCATGGTGTAGATATACGACTAAAATCTATTACAGAACATGAAATAATATAACATTGCCATGCCATTTTAGGAAGATGTTTTTAGAAGTGTGCTGTTATGATTCCAGAACACTGCAGAGTCACAGACTCTATCTCTTAAAATGGATAAACCATAAAAACAATAAAAGTAAACTAGATGCATACAATGTCATAAGTTAAGGACATCTACAGGATAGTCAACTTATATTCAAGTTGTATTGTTATACAACAAAGTACATACTCAAAACCTTGCTAACAAAACAACATCAATAACATTCAGTTTACCTCAAAATTTGATAATTGTGGGGTGGAAAATGGCCACGGAATTGGGTATAGATAGATCCCATCTCTCATCCATTTAAAATAATTAACACCCAAGCGGATTATAATACTATATACAATAGTTACCTAAGAAGCCATAACACATAGCATTTCTGAAACAGAAAGTGGCCTATTTTGAAATCTTACGGAGAAGAGCAATTGGTAGTCAAATTTTATTAATAGATATCCACAACATTAAATTAATACAATAACCAAACTTGGGTTAAGATATACATTCAAAGATGATTATATTCCAGCTATGTTACAAGAAATAGGTTCAGTCACCCAGTGTGGGAAACATAAAATCTCATGTTTCCAGATAATATATGTTTTAGGTTTGTAAGGATATTTTAAATGTATTGCATTAGGCAATACATTCAAAGATGATTATATTCCAGGTATGTTACAAGAAACATGTTCAGTCACTCGGTGTGGGAAACACAAAATCTCATGTTTCTAGATAAGATATGTTTTAGGGTTTTTAAAGATATTTTTAATATATTTGCAAGAATTTAAACTTGGGCTCTTAAGACATCATGAGGACTTCAACCTTTCAATTTTATGCGAGGGAATGATATTATGTCACGATCTCATACTGGGATGCATGTAGCTAGAAACTGACTTGTAGAATCTACATAAACACCTGAAGGAGAGACCCAAGACAGGAAAAAATGAAGAAGGCGTGTCTGAGTGAGTTGGAGAGGTTGCAGAAACCTGAAAAGAAGGTCGGTTGGTGATTAAAAGAGCCTGGATTGGTAGCATCATAGATTATAGAAAGACTTATTTTTTATTTTCCTATTCCAATTTCCTGATGCATTCCATAGTTTTTCAGCCCATTCTCTATTGTGTGATGGGAAGAACCATACCTTTGGACATCTCCACCAACTATATAGTCACTTTATCAAGTTGATTCTACACCTGGGTTAATATAGAGGAAGGCTCCAGGCATCCTACTAAAAATTTCAAGTGTACAACAATTTATAGTGCTTCCGGTAACTGAGATGCCATGATTTGGGGCTACCAAACACGCAGATCCACTAAAAATCCAGTTCCAGCATAGAGATATAGATCGATACTACTTCTGCAGAAAGAGAAGTACTAACTCAATCCAAATTATTAAGGAAGGACCTAGAGACTATAAGCCTTAAGGTTTCCCACAAAAACACCTGAAACCCCAGCTTTAACGCCTCTATAGTCTAATCAATTTTTTCCCTAGTGAGTGATCCCGTTACAATCCACCCAATTATAGCATAGTGGTCAAATCCTTCTCAACAAGAGTTACGATTTCAAGGGAAAAGAAAAGTGCAGGAAGAACTCGAAGATCAAGCAAGAAAATTGAACTGCAAAAAGACAAAATCCGAGAGAGTGAGAGAGTGAAAAATACCTTATCGATCTCAAACACATGTGTTCCAATCAAACCAACCTAAAGGCTTCATGTGTTTCATATGAGGCCTCTGTTCATTGCTAATGATAATCAGAATGCCAGTTTTGAACCTTAACATCCGACATGTTACCACAATTTAGTGAAATATTTATATATACTCCTCTCACTTGCAAAAGAGTTTTATTTGTGCCACTGTTTTTATTGCGTGTGTCCGGATTCCATAGATTTTTCTTTTTATTATGGTTAACTCAAAATTCTAGGTAGAGTAAACAATTTTTATATTACTCTATACATTAAACCTTACTTTGGTTAAATCTTCTCAAAATTTAACATTAAAATTGATTTTTTTAAATAAAATGATCAATTTGTTTTCACTAAGCTTAACTATTTTATAGCCCTAACGGTTAGCTCACACACACTCTCCTTGAGTCCTTCGGGATTAGGCCTTGTGCTAGGGAGGTGGAAATTCTAAAATATCAATAAAATTTGAAAAAAAAGAAGAAGAAATTGTCACATAAACTTAAAAAGACAAGTTCTGTATACATGTAGCTTAAAAGGGCTACAATTTCAACCATTCTTGGGGGCTTTTTCAAGCATGAATTCAATAGAATCTAATAGAAATTTCGAAGGAATTCTTAAAATTTTAAATATCAATGTTTACTATCTAAAAATATGGGTTCCTTGGGGTTTTTGAGGGCACTAAAGCTATTTATGAATTTAGAATCATTATTTGACCAACACAAAATTTATATTTATTAAAGAAATCATTGTCAGATTCCAGCCAAAACCCATCGAGAAGTGGAAATCATCGTAGTTTTAGACTTATTCCTTTTGTATATATGGAATAAGTAGTTTATACAATTTTACATATAAAAAAGAAATTGAAATGTAAACCTTTTGTGCTTCAAATATTTAGTGTTAAAATGTATCTTAGTCTTAATCAATGTATGGACACATACATACATCCTCAAATTTTTTAACTAGCAATTACATCTTTCAGGGCAAATAATGTCGTTAAAAAATCGTGATTATATATAATATGTTTATTTTGAAGAAATAGCATGCTTGTACAAGGATCCATTGAAATTTAGTCATAAATGTTATGATTTATCTTATATAAGTATGATTGTAAATGATACGCTCCATTCAATGTTATCTTCTTACTAAAATTGAACTCTGAGTGCCATCCATTCAATGTGATCTTCTTATTAAATTTGAACTCTCAATGCAATCCATTGAGTGTGATGATATTCTTACTAGAGTTGAACTCTTAATGCAATCCATTTAATGTGATATTCTTACTAAAATTGAACTCTAATGCAACTCTCTCTCACACTATCACACATGTCCATGTATGCATTAACCATGTTAAACTTTTGAGAGCAAAGTCTCTACTTTGTTAAACTTTGATATCAAAATTAACCAAGGTTCTTGGATTACTCCATTTCACATGTGAAATTATTAGGAACAAAAATGGCCACAAAAAAGGCCATGATATTCTTTTAATTTTATGCTTACTAGAATCTTTAGAAGAGATAAACATTCATAAAGAAAATCCAGGAGAATAACCTAAAAAGTATTAAGATGCCAAAATTAAAGTACAACTACCAAGTTTCATAAATATTAAAGGGAAACAAAATAAATCCATAACTCACACCTCTCATTATAACCAAAATAAATAGTTATGCCTTATGGTGCCTCCAACACGAAACCTCATCCCATGCAAGTGAGTTAAAATCAAGGATTAATATATCAGACTGTTGATATGGTGAAACGACGATGGTTTTGTTCAAACAAATTATGAACTCAAAGAAATGATCCCTTAGAAGATTCTCCTATAATCTAACACAATAGGTATTGGGATGGACTCAAAGAAATGATCCCTTAATTAGAAGACATGTATTGAAAAATAATCCAAGTTGTGTACTATTAGTGTTACAATTTACTAAATTTTAACATTGCTCGAATCTATCTGTAGTGTTAAAATTTAGTAAATTGTACAAATTCATTATCAAAATTATAATTTTCCATTGTCGGAATGACACAACTAAAAATGACCACATAAATGACCAATTGTTATGTGGTAATTTTTAGTTTAGTTCTTATATGTTGACCAAATTGGTCATTTATCTTGGTCATTTATAGTTTAGTTCTTATCCCATGACCAAATTGGTCATTTATCTTGGTCATTTTTAGTCAGTTCACTTAAAATTTCTCAATTTTGGTCATTTATCCCTTGAAAAAACTGTGGTGACCAATTTTTTTGGTCACCTGGTCACTTATCTCTCATTTTGTACCAGTGATATAACAATTTACCCAACCTTTTATTAATGAATTTAACATCTTACGGATTTTTCGTTAGTTTATTTCGTTTAAGTTTCCATATTTACTTCGCATGCTAGTGATCAGGAAAAATCCCCGCCAGTAGATGGTCGGAGGAGTACATCTTCCTCGAGGGAGCAAGTATACATCTTTGTAATAGTAAAAATATAATAAGAAAAAAGAGTTTTTTTTTGCATTGTTTTTTCATTAGTATATTGGTTTGGTTTATATAATGTTATCTATATTTGGTGTAGAACATTGATTGGGAAATCCACCCGAATGTTCATCAGACGACAGTAGCCTCAAGGCAACAGGTAAACCTGATTGTAATTGTACAATTTAAATATGTCACAATGTTTTCTCATGATATTAATGTTTCAATGAATATTTTGGTTTCGTTTAGGTAATTTTCTCTATGTTTTTATACAGGCCGGTTTTGTAAGGGTCACAGTAGATCATACCATACCTGCCTCGACGCAACAAGTATACCTCTTTGTAATAGTAAAAATATAATATGAAGAATAATTTTTTATTTTGCTGTGTTTTTTCATGAATAGTTTTGGATTCGTTTAGGTGATATTCTCTATGTTTTTTATTTAGGGTTCTGTAAGGGGCAGCTCCCAGCTATTAGTAGATCGGGGAAAGTCACCTATGACCATTGATCCAATGAATGGATCACGATCCTTGAGGTTGCAGGTATAATTTATTGGAATTGTACCAATATAATACGTAGCATAATGTTTATTTTGTTATGTATTTTTTGTGTGTATACTGGTTTCATTATGATAATGTTTTCTACTTCTTTTTTGCAGGGGTGAGATGAACGGGGAAAGTCCACAACTATGGATCAGACGAAGCCATCATCCAGGCATTAGGTAAACCTAGTTGTAATTTTAGGAATCTATTACAATAGATATGTTTTGTTAATATAATTTAAGGAATCTATCATGATAGAACTCAATAGTGTTTTATATATTTTTGTTGTAGACCAGTGAATCGATGTATGAAATGAAATCACAACAATATTCAATAGATCTTGAAGTGGCTAAGATGCTTAACGATCCCGACATAATTGGTGAAGCCACAAACCCGTTTAAGATGATAGACAAAATCTTGAATAAATATAGTGCGGAAATTGTTTCTCTTATAATCAAGGTTTCGTAGACAAGCCAGATTATAGCAAGGATTGAGTTGTTGGAATGAAGATATGAAACCTTGCGAGTAAGTTGAGGAATCTTGAATCATAAAATAATTAATTTATAAATTTATAATTTTCTCTTTTATATGATAGTACTGAATGTATAAAATGTGGTTTGTATTTATAGAATTATCAGAGACAAAAAAATAGTGGTCAAGGCAGTGTTGGTCACAGCAAGGCTCCTGGAGAGACGTCACATCATGAGCAAATGACTCCACGTGCATCGAATCCTTCTCGATTATTGTCGACTGAATAGTCGGCAACACGTTCTGAAACACCACGGACCCCAGTTGTGAGCACATCGGCCACTAGTGACCAACGCACACCAGATCGTCCAGAATAAGGGGTCGACACTGAGACTCTTAGTAATATTGATATTGTCGACGCTGCATTTCTTGGATCTTCCCATTTCACTATCACGGGAACAGTTCAGGAAAAAATTTTGGTGGACGAAGATCTCACCCCAATAAAGATAGAGAATATCCCGGGTAATTAATATACGTTGATCAAGTTAGTGTTTATAATTTCATTGTAATATACCTAAAAAACGTTTTTTTTCAACTAATTATGATCATGGCATGATCCTTTTGCAGGAAATAAAGTTTTCTATAAACAAATGAATGACTTTTCCTTGGAGGTATTTGGGCCCACCATCCGAACAAGGTGGGATAGACAACCGCAAAATTTAAAAGATGAGCTCACTAATCGGTTGGTTGGCCTGTTCAGCGACAAGTCCTTCAATCAAGCTAAGGTCCTAAAAAAGGATGGACAACATATGAAGATTGTTCGAGACCAATATAGGGTCCACCTGGAAAAAGACCATAGGTATGAGTTCCCTCCAATGATTCCAGCAATGGAGTGGAAATATCTAGTGGATGATAGAAAGGAGAGGGCTCAACGAAAAGAAGGAAAGATAACACTAGTCACAAGGAGGTATGGAATACTTTCCGTAATGTAATTATAAACCTTATTATTATTGATTTCTATATCAAATTTGGAACATCTAATGTATTTCAACACTTGCACAGGCTTTTAGACACATCAAAGGCCACAAAGGAAAGACTGGAAAAAATAGGTCAGCAAAATCTTGGGCCTGGTGGTTATTCGAATTTGGCGGTACAAATTGTAAGTTTCGAAAAATCAATAATGCATACAAATAATTAATTGCAAATTATTTTCCATTTTATTGCACCGCAAATTGTTAATTAACGACGTTATGAAAATATGTCGGCTGACCGATTCAAAGAATTTCCCACTGAGGACGACATGAAGCTTGGCTTCCAGCACGGCTTTGGAGCTGTTGTTGAACGCAGAAAAAGCTTGTATGGGAAAATGCATTCTTCTAGTACTAATCCATCTGTTGCACATGTATATAGAATCTATATATCTTAATGAAGATTTATTACTTGTGCAATCTATTCGTTATAAATAATCGACATAAAATATTGACTCTGTTTTGAGCAGGAAAGCAATGATCCCCTGATTAATGTCGAGGAGGGACCACAACAAATCAAAGATCATGCTTCAAATCCTGGTAATGAATTTATTCATATGCTACAATTTTATGTATAGCATTGCGGATGGTGAACATTAATTGTAGTTCACCGTATTTCAACTGCAGAGCATGTAGAGGGTGACACTGTACAGGTTGAGCCTAGAGAAGAAAATGAACATGATGATGCCACACCAGGTAAAAAAACACCTTTGTAATGTTTTTTTAGATGAAATACTTGTCATTACAATAGAAAAATATAACGATGTAACATTTTCACATTGTTACAGTAAATACAAACCCCCTTCCGCAAAATCCACGTCTGGATCAGAACTCTATGATGCAGACACCACGAGAAGTTCCTGATGAAGAACCAAGAACCGGAGGAGAAAATCCATAAGATGATCTTATTAGAGATTTTGTATTAAAGAGAAAAATAAGTGGCTGGAAAACTATTGTCTAATTATTTTTTATAATAATATGTCGTCCCTGATTTTTGGCCTAATGAATGAATGAATGGTTTAATGGTTTAATGATTCAGTGTGGTAAACTATTACCTTTATTGAATGTTAGATTCTATTGAATGAATGTGATCACTGAATGAATGAATGAATGGTTTATTGAATGTTATCTTTTATTGAATGAATGTGTTGATTGAATGAAACAATGGTTTAATGAAGGTTAGCCTTTATTGAATGAATGGTAGATGTTTGTTTATGATGAAATATGCATGAATTTGGACGTAATTTTTTTTTTCAAGTACATGCATTGGGTATGGGGAATTGAGAGTGATGTGATGGGGGGGAGGGGGCATAAGAGCTTCCACCTTCACATGGTTGGCCCTGTTCAATAGAGAATATTAAATTATTCTCGAAACAGAGAGGAGCTCAATGAATGGCTACGATGCTGGCTTTATACAACCCACGTGTGTGTCATCTAAATTTTGACAATTTCTTGGAGCTTGTTGTGATGTTTGATTGCTCCTCATAACCAATTTCGAGTTTCCACAACTTCAAAGGCTGAGTAAATTATACACTAGAACCAATATCCTTCACATTCTCTTTAATTTCCTTGGAATCTCCTTGAGAATATTTGAATGAGATGTGTCTCAAATCCTTTAGATCATTTGCATCCTCTCCATTATGTCCAATCTTCCTACAATAGAGAAGATATCTCATCTCTTTTCTAGGGAGAATAATGTGGATAGTGAAGATTAAAGAGGATGAGAGGTTGTTTGTATCACTAACCCAAGGATAAGAAATTGTCTAGAGAGTTATAAGAAAACTGAAGGTCAATTCTATCAACGAGGTGGATGTAAGTTGATGCTGACATCAAGGGAAACTCCTATTTAATTGTTGTCATTTATCTTCCCATGTTCACATGAAGTCAACTGATATCAGTCTTTATACTTAAAAAATCATCGCATAGTGATAACTAAGGATTATTATGCATGCACCTCCTCACCTTATAATATCATTTCGATCAAGGCACATAGACAACCATAAATTATCAAATGTGTACGCAAAGAGTAAGAGACAACTATAAGTATGTCTTATATTAAATTTACCATATTATAAGTCTTTAATTGGAACTATCATCTGAGATTTGACACGTTGGATTGTTGTGATATTCTTATCACTCCTTACCAATGTGATTGCAAGGCTTCTTTGATGGTGAAGTCCATAATTTTAAGTCTTCTTCCTCATTCTCATGCCTTTTGGTAAGACAACAAGGAGGGCAGTGGCCTGCATCAACATGGAAAATAGTTTCAACATAGAGGTAGATAAGATCAACGCCTTGCACTATACATAAGATCATGCAGTTACAATATCTAGTTACAACGTCTTTCACTATACATAAGATCACGTAGATGCCCCAATATGGTTATTGCATAGTCTAAGTATTTTTTCTGTATAATGAAGTTTGGTCTAACCCTGAAAAATACAACAAAATAGTTGTTATTTTAATGACTGTAAAATTAATGTTACATATTAATCAATTTAATGTGTTCAAATTCGTTTTTATTTAAAATATACCATTCTATCATGTAGATATTAAGGAGTTCTCAATTGTTTAAGATTGTACAAATATGGATGAGCAATATTTGTTTCTATCATTTTTTGGGGGAAAGGGATTAGTTAATTTATACTTGTCAATTGAAGTACAATTATTTAAATTTCCCTTCATCTTTGAAGGGCTCCAAGAACAAATTCCCTTCCAATAAAAATTAAGACCCACCGTTCAAATTTGATCACAACATAATAGTGTATTTTTTTTAAATTACCATCTTTTTGTCGCATATCTGACATCTTGATCTATGATATCCGACGTTCTTGCCATACCACTGACGGCTAAGAAAGTTGGATCTCAGCCATTTGTACATGGCACGACCGTGGGATATCCAACTTCTTTCTCTATGATATTCGACGTTCTTGCCATACCACCGACGACTAAGAGCATCAGATATCAGCCATTTGTACATGGCATGGCCATCGGATATCCGACGGCTTGCTCTATGATATCCAACATTATTTCCATACCATCGATGGCTCAGACCGTCAGATATCATCCATTTTTACATGGAACGGCCGTCGGATATCTAACTTCTTGCTCTATGATATCTGACATTCTTGCCATACAATTGACAGCTAAGAACGTTGGATATTGGCCATTTTTACATGGCACAACCGTCGGATATCCGATGTCAACCGCTAAGATAACCGACTTCATATTAAGTGCTAGGCGTCAGATATCCGAATTCATATTAACGACAAGGTGTCGAATATTCGATGTCATATTACGGTCGGATATCTGATGGAGAGTCTTACCACTGGATATCAGCCAAATTTGGCCGACGTTTAAACAAGACAAAGGTTGTCGGATGGTCAATAGCAATATGTAGAAAATATGACAATCTTGCCATCGGATTTTAGGTCGAAAAAACATAGTGCCACTATCGCCCAACCATGGAAGGGAAAAATGATCAAGACGGTTGTTGAAAATAATTACCAGGTACCCAATCATAAAATCCCTCATCCTTCACATGATTTTACGATGGTATTTATGCTTGAACCAAGTTGGCGATGACTAAAAAATGATGTCTAGGGTAACAAAAAAGGAAAAACTCCATACAGAGAGAAAACTCACCGATCTAGTAGGCATTCTACGTGGCAGAGTGTTCATGTTCGTGTTCATGTTGTTCATGGTGCCTGGTGTAGGTTTTCATGGGTGCTGAGTGTTTGTGTTTGTGGTTTTCCTTATTGGGTGCCTAGTGTAGTGTGTTATCCCACTTTGGTGCCTAGTTGGTATGCAACTCTAGTTCTAGTCGACGGGAGGTAGATTTTGTGGAGAAGCCGAGAAGAAGAGTTTGTGGAGGGGGTGATGGGAGGAAGAATTCATGGAGGAGGTGAGAGTTGGGTGGGAGAATTAGGTATAATGTTTTTGTTTTAATTTTTTATTTTGTTTTTGTTTTAATTAATAGTTTTTTGTTTTATTTTTTATTTTGTAATATTTAATAATAGTTGTTTTTTAAATTAAATTTTGTTTAATTTAATATGTAATATTAGGTTTATCTCAATGGGTTACATGTTAGGGCTAGTTGCATGGGATAGATGTATTGTTGGGTGTAATACAAGTTAGGTTCATCTCTCATGTTACTAGGTGTGTTTCTTATGTGTATGGGTTTGCATAACATTAAGTGCATGGGTAGGCACATAGGATAGGATCATCATAATATTAGTTGTGTCCCTTATGTATTTTGCATTTTATGTACATGTGTTAAAATTGAATAAGTTAACTATTGGGTCATGTGCATGGGTTAGATGTTTATATAGTTACATAGGTTGCATGCATTGCTTATTTTAGTTATGTTCTTAATATGGGTGTGTGTGTGGGTTATATGTGTCTCTTAGGATAACTAAATTCTCTTCTATCTGTGTCTAGGTCCATATCCATGTCCTAACATAATAAACTTCTAAACACTAATAAACAATGCTATAAATGTGGCAACAACCTAACCCTTAGCCAATAAATTGCTAACATCATGAACCCATAATCTATCAGTATCCATGTATTATTTAGTTTAATATGTGAGTTTTGATGGAATCTGTGAATTCTTCTTGAGGTCTTATAGAAATTTGTGGGACATCGATAGCATAGCTTTAGCATTGCTTAGGAATCTCTTAAGCTATGTGTATAAAAAATATGTCAATGCCGAGATAAATTATACTGTGGGGGAATTCTATATGAGACTCAGAATCCCTCACACCTAGATTCCATCGAATGCTAAGAGAATGCCTAATATTAACGATTCAAGGGAGAATCATTGCATCAACATGTCTACCATGATACTTGGTAATCATAGTCTCAATCCTTCTATAGTTTATTATGAAAAATTGTCCAGTTTAAGGGTTGATAGGGAGTTGGATTATGTTTTAAGTAAGAAAAGTACCTCATTTCTAAGCCCCATGGATGAAAAATCTAAGTATTTTTTATCCTCTCCCATGATCAATGAGAACCCCTTAAATAGGTGAAATAAGGTATGTCATGTCCAATTTTAACAAATATAGTAATCTATTGAATACCCACTATTCATCTATAGGGAGTCAATAGGGTACAAAGGGTTTGTTCAATTAGATCCAAATAATCTATTCTAAAGGAAATAGATTAGGGGAAAAAGGGTGGTTTGGAATTGAATGAACTAATATCCATTTGGATCTAGAGGGTGGAGGAACATGTTTATGTCTATGGATGAAGAAAAATCTAAGAAAGATGTTTGGCTTGTAAATAACCTCTTATTAATGGAACGGATTAGGGTTTTTGTAACAAAAAAATATACATAGGTTAATTATGCTAAGTTAGACAAGTAGGCCCTAAAACAATGAAGGACCTCAACCTAATAGACTATGAGGTGGAAGACGACCTATATTTGTAACTAGTCTTTATATCTCATTAGGAGGTACTTGAAATACGGAAAGTAAGAGACATTGAAAAAGTGATAAGAATGTTAACAATTGATAGCTTCAAGTAATTAAAAATGGTTTCAAAATAAATCCTCCAAACTTTTTAAAGAGAATTTTCTTAGCAAATTTTGAAGTCAGTGGTTTATTCATAATCATCTTGAAGAACAAAGCCACAGATCTCATTTTGGACACATGAAGATGAAACAAATCACTTGGTGGTAGGAATTCAATGCAAGTAGGTCTCCTATTCTACTGTATAATATAACTATTTATGTCTTCTACTTCAGTCTTCTTTTTAAAAACACACTATATGGAACTTGTGTTATTTCTTGATGATTTAACTTTGCACTTCCATTTTGAAGTTGTCTCATTTCCTCTTAGTGTATGATTTTCATGGTCACATTTAAAATTCACTTAAATGCTCATACAACACGTTACACTAGAATGACCAATGATCAATAAATAAAATATGCCCTTGGTTGTTTTGCTTGGGTATGCTTAAGAGATGTTTCTTAAGAGACCTGTAACCAACGGCAATGCAATTCCATCTACATTTTCTAGAGGTTGATAACATTGCATCGGCATCGGTTACACATCAATTAAGCGATGAGTATAACAATATATAATAATATAAATTTTAATGTTGGTGACTTGCTAGATGAGCTAAATGTTGCAAACTATTAGGAGGATTTTCTAGATGTCACTCATTTTTTTCTAGACTAACTTTCCATCATGATGTGTAGATGGTACATTAGACTATTGTTATCATGCAGTGTCAAGATTATTCAAGGGATAATCAACCCTTTGCAAAATTAGAGAGTAAATTACCATATTAAATATGACAATCAACTCTTTGCATATTCGTGCTTGCTTGCATAAGAATTATTGTAACGTACACCCAATTGACTTTATCAAAGGCATTTTAGAGGTCAACCTTAAGCACCACTACAAACATCTTGTCATATTTAATACAATGCAAACCCTCTTAGGATGTACCCACAACATCATGGATCTATCTAATGAAGATAAAACTAAAGTGTTCCTTAGATATGAAGGAAGACAACATCCCTTTCAATTTGGTAGCGATCACTTTTGCATTATTTTTGTAAATAAGTTGCATAATGAAATTGGTCTAAAGTCATCAAAGGAATTGGGGTTGTTCTTTTTTGGGATGGGTGTGATAAAAGTTGAGTTCAAGGAACCAAGCATGTTCCCAGAGACCTTAGATTTTTCATATACTCTTAAAATTTCCTCTTATATTAGGTCATAGAATCCTAGGTATGACTTCGCTTTCCATCCACTATAGCATGGAATTTTTGCTTTCTTAAAAGCAAAAGAACAACCTTGAATTCTTCCTTTTTGACTTTAGCCTTTAGGGATTCATTCATCATATGATAAAAAATCCTGGGAAAATTTATAACAACTTTCATTGAATCACCAATATTAGTATTATTGGGAGCCTTAAAAATATTTTGAAAATGACTCATGCATGCTCCTATTTTACATGTGAAACATACTTTGAAGCAATCGATGGTGAACATTGTGTTACTTTTGCTTCATAGCTGTGCATCAAAATGACATATTGTGCTAGTTTTGCACATTAAAATGACGCTTGGGCATTGTATTAGTATCAAAATTTTCACGATGTCACATTTTGATGAAAATTTAATTTGTGTCGCACTGCAATACTGTTACGGAGAAAACTTCCTATGGCTTGGGTTAGACCACAACAGATAGCTGACTACCATAAAATAACTCAATTCCCAATACAATGCTATATAAATGACAATGCTAAGATAATGGAGAATATAGCCAACCTTGAACCAGACGTTTGATGTAGATCCCCGTTGAAGCTTTCAATTTATGCACTTGGACCTGCAAATTAGTCTTGACAGCCAATACACAACAAGCGCATATAATATATGAAAGACATTAACATCATTAATAACAATGGTCCATGATATCATAAGTAAATGCAACCCAATGTAATATAAACAACATTCACAACATTAATGGATGAGAATATGAGTATTTATATTAATGAATAACAAGAAGTACAATGTGATACAACCTCTTGTAGGCAACCAATCTGAACCAAGAACTGGGTCTCTCCACTTGTGCCTCCACCACTTCAATCCTCCATACTATGGAAAACTCAAACTATGAAAAGGAGTTTGGGAGGTGACCATAAGAAGTTCACAACAACAAGGATCAATGAGTGTAGACTCAAGCCACGAAAAAAATCCACTAGAGTTCTCTTGCTTTTCTCTTTCTCCTCCCTTCCATATTCCATAAGAGCTCAATATATAACCTTCCAAAGGTAAGTGAAAGGACACATCGAGGCGTTTCGGGGAAAATGGAGGGCCAAAGGTCACCTTAAGACTGCTTTTTGGGAGTAAAAAGTAATTTTCTAGTGACTTTTACAATTTTACTTGGCACCCGTGGGCTATAGTGGAATAGCTCATGTGTACACTAGCTAAAGTGGAACAGCTAGTGTACAGGAAGAAAAATAGGGAAAAAGTGTTTATGAAGGACATAAAGTGAATCTGAGTCAGTGAAATGGATCCTGAAGGCCAAAGAGTGTTGATGCTCACAAGGTGGAAAATTACGCTGTAACAGATGCGCCCTAATGTGTGAGGTCAGAGAATGGTGCTACGATGGCCAAAATACATTATAAATCTCAGAAGTGGAGTGATGGAGACACAAGTGGAAGGAGCAGCTCAATAGTCATAATACAATAATATCTCTGAGTACATGTCGGTACAATACAACAATTTGATACAATGGCCATGAATAAGAAGTACATAGTGAATACATGTCATAAGTGATCATAGCCATGATCCCTCTACAGTAAGATATGGTTCCCTACTAAAAAGGAAACAACTGGTGCAAACTATAGGTACAAACTGTTGATATCTGAGAGATGATATCCTAGATGTAAAGTCACACTAATAAGTAGCATATTGAATGCCACGATCGCCTAGGGTCTTCTACACAAATCATCTACGGTGCAAGTCCCATCAAGTGAATAAAGGTGTTGAGGTCGAACCTAATGTGACATCATCTGATTACTAGTCAATAATGCATATCGTTAAGAGATGCGAGATAACCCACCAATAATGAAAATGTGCATCAAGGCACATAGTACAATCATCAGAGTGTGAATAGATGTGTTGAAGTCGAACACTAAGATGAATCCATCGATTAGGAGACATTGATGTATTCCCAAAACTATCGATGGCGAGAGAACCTACCACTAATGACTGCAAGCCTCAAGGTACTCAACCGAACTCTAAGTCTCAAATTACGGGAATAAATGAGTTGAGTTCAATGGAATGAAACTCGCTGGAAGGAGGGAATTAAGGCATCCCCCATCAACCAACATGAGGTAACAGCTATGATGAAAGATTTAGAAGAACTCAGGTGAAATGGAATGACTCAATTAGGATGGATGACATGCAATAGTCAAGAGATCTAAGGAGTGACTGACTCTGGTTTCAGGACTTCCTTTGAACAAGAGCATGAGAAGATGGATAGACTCAGGCAACATAGACTCAAATGACTCGGTGATAATGACATTGTGTGATGCAGGAGGCATCAACAAAGGGCTCCATAAGGACTGGAAGCTGAACCAACCGGTGGAGTAACAACTGAGAAACAAGTACAACTCCTAGGGTCCTACTATAGTCCCAACTCATAATGGATGGAGTGGAGTAAATGCTCTGTTCAAAGGTGACACAATAGCTTCCAACTAGAAGTAGTAACCATAATCCCGTCCGGCTTTTTGGAATCATTGATTTTTTTGGTCTTTTTCATATTTGGAAATCTTGAAAAAAAAATAAAATTGCTTATAGTAAAACAGGTGAGGGAACGAATGTCAAATAGCGAGCAAACTAGTTCCAAGCAGTGGAACATACCTATGATCAATGCAAGGAAGCATGTGTAGGATGTGGACACTTGGGGAGGTGTTCCCTCAAGGTTAAAGGGTCATCAAACTATGAAAGGAAAATGAAAGCTCTGCATGGATTGACAGGGAAAGTGCTCAGGCACCAGGCTAACAATTGAGTAAATGGGAGCTGGAACAAGGATCAAGCAACAAGAAGGATGATGCAATGCAATCACACATTGATAAAAATGGGGGGAGTCCTTATGGGAGATGGCCAGCATAAGACAAAGTAGAGTATGAATCTTTATCGTAAAGTCATGGCGTAACTACGAAGGACTCCAGATCTTAAGGACAAACAACGACATGGGCGTCATAAGACAATGGGGTTCTAACTAGGGCACCCATGTTCGGAAAGGCCCTCTCGCCAAATAACGACACTTCTATAATAGTGTGAAAGTTCCATGTTGGTTAAGAAGCGGGGTCGCACCTAGGGTTTGTGAAAATGGTCGAAAGGTCAAATGCATAATGCATGTGAAAATGGCATCTAACCTATATGCCAAGTGTGAAATATACCTGCCGTAGGCGTGAAACGATCGAAAAAATCAACTCTCATTGAAGAAATCTATGCAAAATGCTACTCAAAGACATTACATTAGTCCAAAACAGCTTAAAACGATAAAAACTATAGACAAGTGGGTTTCCAAAACTATAAATCGTAATAAAAAATTACAATTTAAAATTCATTTTCACTTTTAACCCAATTTGGAGTTTTTGGGTAGTTTTCACCTTGGATTTCAGTCATTGATTCTGGGAGCTATGGGCATCCGTTCATTGAGACATCTACAGTAGGTAAGCTATCTCATCCTCCTCTTTCATTTAAAAGTTTTTATTTAAATTTTCAGTGGTTAAAAATGTTTAATGGGGAAGCCCTATTTGGTTACGGCGTTACCATGGGATACAAGCATACGAGTAGCAAGTAGGGCCTGGTACCTACAATCAACGCATGCATTGACCGCAGGTACCCGCCTCTGTGAGCTAATTAGCCCATGGGTATGGCCATAAGGTTGGTTTTTTAAAATGAAAAAGACTAAACTGTTGATTTCTCTTCCTCCAGGATGGTTCTAGAATGGAGAGAAAGGGAGCATGACATTTTGGATGAGGCCATCCGCAATTATTTTCCTGCACAACAAGCATTACAAGCATGTGGGATTTTCAAATTTTGGAGCATAGGGGGTTTGAGAGCCCAAAAAATATTGCTCTGTCACTTGATAGACTACTGGGACGTAGATGCACAAAACTTCAGCCTGGATAGTCAAATACTCTCCTTGGAGGTAGATGACATTTACTTTATTATTGGATTATCCCGTCGAGGTGAAGTGACAAGTCTTCGATCTCATACTGTGGGTGTTGGGATCACCACACCTGACTACATAGAGTAGTACTGTCTTCCCAACACTCAGAAGGTGGGGGGAGCCAGATACCCATTGGATCCATAGTCAGTCTGAGGATGAAGATTATAGTGGCTACCCTTGTCAAGATTATAGTTCGGCAGCTCTACACTAGGATTCAAGACCGATGATGTTCTATGCCTCATAGTGCATGCGGCCCATGGTATATGACTGGTGCACAACGTTACTGGGGTCTATGAAGAATCAGTTAATGGATACGATTGTATACTATGCAGCTTCTTCTTTGAGAGGGTTCTGGAGCTCAATCTGAGGGTTGAAGTCCCTCCTCATAGTCTCCGTGACCTAGCTCTAACCCGGTGGGTAGAGGTCTTGACACAACAGGGTGGTGGGTGAAAGGAATCACCGTACTCAGTTGAGTTCTTCCACTTGTGGGACCGACAGGTCATAGACATTGACGATTACCCCTATGCAGGGATAGACTTCCATGGTGATCACGACATGCCACTTCCACCAGGGGCATCGTTTGGATACATCGGTAAGTGACTCTTTTTATGTTTTTGTGTATTAAATTTTTTGCTATTTTTTATTATATATGAAAATGAAAAAATATTTTTGGTGTGGTATCACCTATTAACATTCTCTTGTTTGCTCGCAGATCTAGGTCCGCAAAGACCATATGGTTTCCCAAGACATTGTTGATGAGGCAGGGGTGGAGAGGTAGTCGATGTTGTGGCAGAGTGCACATTAGAGACCGTGTGGGTCAACTTGTCCCACATGACCACCAGGGTACCTATGATCGAGGTAGTACAGTTTCCAGAGGACATGCAGCGCCATGTTGTAGGACTACCGAGGACCTGGGTGCGACTACTGTAGTGGATAGCTAATGCAGTACACTATTACTATCAGACACATCCTGTCGAGGCAGCTAGGCCTCCTCGTGGGACTTAGATATTTCAGAGTCCCATATTTTTTGTATCAATATGTATATTTTTGAGAGCTACGGGCTCCAGTTTTGTATTATGAAACTACCATTTTGGACATGTTATTTATAAAAAACTATGGTTCTCCGGTTATACTATATGTGTATGTACAAATGTATGAATGTATGTTTATTTGTGTGATTCATTATGAATGTGACAAATGCCAATCTAGGACATAGTTAGCATATGCATAAGATACATGATTAAAACTTCTCGGAACATGAATGTATGTAATGGAAAAAAAATGTCGTTCCAAGAGTCTTACCCTTAAGAATCTCTGTAGTAAAGTAGGGTCTCTCACACGGTACTAACCATTCAACTGAGACACAACCAGTTGTGAATCCAGGAGGAATTTTAAAAATTGGATACCATGTGAAATAGCATCCTGAAGTAGCTCAACTACAACACTGTACTCAACCACATTTTTAGATGTAGGATCGAGACAAGCACCTCCGTAAGACACAACTAGGTGGTCAGGTGAATAAATAACCTAGGCAGTAGAAGCAAGTTCCTGCATATGACGGCTATCACCATCCACGAATCCTAAGAACGTAGGAGATTCCATTGACATCTATCAATCAAACGAAAGTGAATTAGCAGGCCCAGAAAACCAAAAGAAATCTAAACTATGTACAGATGCAACTATACAATAGTATACAAAAGTATTAGCTCGAACTAGAAGTTCAAGCGTAATACCGCTTGAGGTAGAGCCCATTTCTAGGCTCCTTCAAGACATTCCCTTCATAATCTTCCAATTCATAGGCTCCTTTTCCAGGAGACGCCTCACGATGTAAGGACTGTGCCACATGGGGTTAAACTTTCTTTCCCCCAGGGTTTCTTTAGCTTGGTCATATAAAAGGACCAAGTCACCTTCAGCATATTTCTAGGGACGGATAGACATATCGTACTGAACCTTGATACAAAATTTATTGGCATCTATAGCCACAGCGGCATCTCGACGTTGTTCGTCAAGCTGCTCAAGGTGGATTAAATGCTGCTCAATACCCAATGTATCACGGAGGAGCTCTATGTCTAGTTTTAACGAAGGGATTTCACATTCGATCGGTAAAATAGACTCCACACCATGTACCAACTGAAACAGTGAGAACCCAGTGGCAATCTTGACTACGGTTTGATATGCCCACAAAGCAGTATATAACATAATATGCTAGTTGTTCTTGCTCTGTTGGATGGTATGTTGGAGAATGGTCTTTAAAGACTTATTTACTACTTCAACCTGACCATTCGCTTGGGGGTAGTAAGAAGATGAGTGTTCTTGGTGAGACCCAAGCTTGACTGACAAATTCTCCATCATCTTGTTCTAAAAGTGACTTCCATGGTCAGTGATAATCTCTTTCAGAATACCGAACCGAGTAATAATCTGATTGAATACGAAATGGGCTACTATAGCACCATCAGCTTTTATGGTAGGCATGGCCTCAACCCATTTGGAGAAGTAGTCCCTGACCACTATGATATGGTGATGCCCCCCAGCCGAAGTTGGGTTGCAATCCATGAAATTCACCCCCCACATGGTGAAGGGACCGATGGTGACGATCGGATGAATGGGCACTGGATGCGAGTGTATATTGCGAGAAAACACATGGAAAGGGTGACATTTCTTTACAACGTTCAAACAATCCTTGAAAATGGAAGGACAAAAGTAACCAGCTCGCATAATGCGTTGGGCTATTGCAAGCCTGGATAAGTGACCACCACATGCCCCGCCATGGGAATCATTAAGCACACGCTCCGCTTCATCGGGAGTCAAACAACGATGGAGAATAGAATCTTTTCCTTGACGATACAAAGAGTCACCAACGACGGTATAAACTTGGGCATGATGTTTCACATGTCGTCGTTCATCTCATGAATAGTGCGAAGGAAAATTCAAAGTTTGGAGATATAAAATGATATCCCCATACCAAGGGTCCTCAGAGGAGATAAGGAATAAATGCTCATTCACAAAGGAATATTCATGGATGATGTCATCATCAAGTCGAGGAAGGTTCGACATGAGCTTAGCAAAAACCAAGGATTTCACCAACTTTGCCAAAGCAAAATCGAGATCAAACTCATGAAGGATCACAATCCATTTATTGTACTTCCCCCCTATAAGACGTCGTGATAGCGTGAACTGAAATGGATTGATATGCGCTATGACTGTCGTCTTCCTAAGCATGATATAGTATCGTAACCGTTGGACTGCATGTACAGTCACAAGTGCCAACTTTTCCACATGAGTATATCTCAGCTCAACGTCTACTAGATTTCGACTAAGGTAATAGATCACATGCTCCACAACCACATCATCAACCTGAACTAAGACCATGCCAATCGTCTCTTGATATGTAGCCACATAAAGTATAAAATCTCTTGTAAAGTCGGGTGGACTAAGTAGAGGGGTTGATACCAAAGCTTTCTTTAAAGCATCGAAAGACTACTGGGCTTGCTCATCCTAGATAAACAGTGTGTCTTTCTTCAACAAGCACGCGAAACCTTTGGTACGACTAGCATATTTCACTACAAAGCGACGTAGAAAAGTAGCTCTCCCTTGGAGGATCTGAAGTCAAAACAAGTTGCGTGGAGGAGGCAACCGAAGTATTTCCTCAACTTTAAGAGGATCGACTCTGATACCATCTTTTGAAACTATGAAACCTAGAAGGCGACCTATCCTCACAACGACGATGTAATTATTGGGATTCAATCGAATCTTGTAGCATATACCTCATTCGAGAATCAAATGGAAGTGCTTGGGGTGTTCCACTCTCTTGCGAGAATGGCGAGCAAGATCATCCAAGAAAACTTCCATTATACATTTAAGGTCATGAAAGGCATAGGTCATAGCATGCTGAAACGTAGCTCCAGCATTTTTAAGGCCGAAGGGCATTTTTTGGTATGCAAATGTACCCTAAGGACAAATGAAAGAAGTCTTATGTTGGTCCTCGGGTCTGATATGAATCTAGTTATATCCTGAAAAGTCGTCCATGAATGAAAAAATTCCACTTCCCGCACAAGCATACAAGATCTGATCAATGAATGAAATGGGGAAATTGTCTTTCGGACATGTGCAGTTCAGACCTCTAAAATAAGAGCATACATGGATAGTTCCCTACTTCTTATCCACAGGAATGGGGTTTGATACCCATTCAGTAAGGGGAACTGGGTAGATGAAACCTGCCTTAAGCAGTTTGTCCACCTCTATCCTGATGGTGATTGCCTTCCTAGGGTTAACAACATAAAGACATTGTCAAACTAGTTTAGCATGAGGATATGTTCTAATTTCATGTTCGACAATACTGGGGTCCATTCCTGGAATCTCCTCATATGACTAGGTGTTGGAGCATAGGCCGCAGCTATAGTAAAGCTGTGAATGTTGAGGAAAAAGCACAAGTGTTGAAAGGAAGAAATGCCATTTTTGAGTAAAAGCACCAATTTTGGGCAGAAGTGAACAATGCGCAGTACGGCGCCAGATGGACGAGCTCAGCGCAGATTACGGGTCAGAAATTGCGAAGCTCGCGTGCACACGTCAAAGGAGAGTGAATGTGGCCAAGTAGAAAGCTCAGCTACCACAATAAATGAAGCGACGAAATAGAGGGCTCAGCTACCCTCATTAAGGCTAAGTACAAAATTTATGGTTGCTCTGACCAAGGAAGAGCAATGGACCAAACCATTGAAGGCGAAGGACAAGGAGCAGTGAACGATGAAGCGGCGCCCATACCCGCAATCTGCGCCGGAAATCACAGAGTCTGCAGGAAGCGATGACATGACTGCAAGCGGCGCCTACAGTACACCTAGCCATGTCCGTGGTTAGGGTTTTTGGGGATTACTGCTGGGAAAGGCCCACAGTTTTGTAAATGTGCGACCCTCAGGGCCACCTATATATATGTGTAATTGTAAAGGGAAAAGGGTTAGAGAGATTAGAGGTTAGATTCTAGATGAGTTAGAGAGCTGTAGAGCTAGTCACTGAGTTGCAGACAGTCTAGGTTGATGTCTGAGTCATTATAATCTCTCTAGAAGAAGAGAGTAGATCTAAGAGAAGGGATCCCAGCTGTGTGCCTGGAGTTTCCCAGAAAGATCTAAGGCTGCAGCTATGTGCGCAGCAGGACTGTGTAATTCCCATTTTGAGATAATATAAGATGCAAGTTCCCATGGACGTGATTTCCCCGTGGAGGCGAACCACATAATTCTCATTGTTATGATGCTTGTTGTGTGAATGCATGTTTATGTGTTACTATCTGTGTTTACATGAATGTTTCGTTATCTTTATGAATGAGTATATAAAGCAAGTCCTTGAAGTTCCTTTAGACGTTATATTCGTACACTATCGAAGGAATCGGTAAGAGCACTATCGCCGCAGCGCTTAAAGGAATGTGTTATTGCATTGTGGCACGGAAGCAAATATGATACATAGTGTATCGGACATAGTGGGTAGACACCTCGTGCGCAGGTGTGGAGGTGCTGCGCAGCTAGGCTAAGGCAAGTAAGCTCCAGCGTTGTTGCGCTGTATGACCTGTGGAAGAATCAGATGCTCCGTTCAGAAGTTACTGCGGAAGAAGGGAAGAGAGAGGACTGTGGATTCCACACCGCCCTGGTTAAGGAAACCTGATTCCTTAGCCCCCCCATAGCCACTTTGGGTGAGACCTTGGGCTGCTGCGCAGCCCGTTGCCGAAAGGGCTAGTGCGCTAATGGGTGTTTGTTGCTGCACCTCCTGAAAACCCAGGTCTGCCCAGAAAGCGGCCAACAAATGGTTTCGTTGCCTTAAGACTTGTTATTCTGGCGACGTGCGAGATTGATGCGAAACCTAGAGAAAAAGGGAGCCAACAAATGGTTCCATTGTCTTGCGACTTGTTGCCTTGAGACTTGCTCAGCCAACAAATGGTTTCGTCGTCAGCTTTAACCCTATTATTTTGAAGGCAATGTGGTGCTGGAATCCTACAGCTAAAGAAATTCAAGAGTGGTTTGATTCAAAGGCAAGAGAGTTCGCTGAACGTGAAAATAGAAGCCCTAGGCTTTAGACAGAAGACTGGTTGCAGACGCATATTTACACTGACCTTCACGAAATCTTCTTTGTAACATTTGCACTTGAGTTGCATGTGTGGGTAGCCAAGTTAGCAGATACTAGACCCACTGTGCATGTTGATCAACCCGTCGTTTGGACGCCTGAGCTAGTTAGCATTTTGAAGCGGGTAGATAATCCTGTGTCCCACGCAGTAGACTTTTGGTTGAACAGTCTGCTGGAAGGCTTCATCACTGAGTTTGCCGTAGATATGAGAAAGAGCTTCAGCAAAGCTGAGAGGAGCTTCTTCCAAGCATACAAGGGTAAGTTCTTAAATTCTCTGAACTTATGGATTAAAATGCTCCTATATGAAAAAGGAAAACTATGCATAGCTTCCGATGAATAGCATAGACAAGTAATGTCCGCAGATTTTGATAGTGATCTTGAAGTTATTGGTTGCACTCGTAGTGAAAAATGGTATAAAGTAGGCCTTGACCAACATTCTTTTGAGTCTAGCCCAGAAGATAGTCAAGCTCCTAGAGCGAGCCATATAGAGAGACAAGGGAGTGCTCATATCCCTTATCACCCTTTTACACCGCAAAAGCCAGACAGGGATCAGTATAACCCCGCAGTAACACCCTCTAGTAGCCCGCATAGTACTTCTAGTACCTCAGCTCCACCTTTGTTTAACCATCTCGGAGGCAGTGCTACAGCACCTCCACATCAACCTAGCGCAAGAAGGATGGGTGATGACATGAAGCTACCAACCTTTAGGGGAACAGGGCTAGAAGACCCTGAGCAACACTGGTTCCTATGTGAAGCCATTTGGACGATTAAGCAAATTAATGATGATGTTGTTAATCTGGTTTAGTTAGCAACCACACTAAGAGAAAGAGCCTTAACCTGGTTCATGAAATGCTCAGCAGCACAGAATAGGACGCTTGCTGATGTAAGAAATGCTATGATTAGCGAATTCAAGAAACCTAAATCAGAATCACAGTGCATAACCGAGCTCAAAGACATAAAACAGTTACCCACAGAGTCAGTATGGGACTTTGACCAGAAGTTCAAAGCCTTGATAGATCAGGTAAGCTTTGAGTTTGCACCGCAGCAACATAAGGAATGGTTCATTGCTGCGTTGATTTCTCATATTAGACTTCCTCTTATGCAATAGAATCTCACTACCCAGGAACAAGCTCTAGAGATGGCTATGAAACTGGAAGCTTCACCAATTGCTGGAACAAGCAACGATGTTGCGCAGTTGCAGAACCAGTTAGCAAACCTAACCTTGCAAGTGCATGATATTAAGAAAGGAAAGGATATTAAAGAAGAAATTAGGTGTACAAAATGTAGAGCACAAGGTCATTCAAAGGACCATTGTCCCGTTTTCATAGAGCATATTGCGACTGGAGCACCTAACCCTTTACCACAGGCTCAGCGGCCTTGGTGTGAAATCTGTAGAACAAGAGGTCACAGACCACAAGAATGTCACTTGTTACAAAAATATGTACAAACTCCAAAGAATCTATATTGCAATTTCTGTAAATCAGTAGGCCATGATGAGAACAATTGCAGAGCATATGACCTTATGATGGAAAGGATACATGATGTTTATAGAGTACAGTCAGAGGCACAAGGACCCACAACAGGTCCATAGTATGACCAAGCTCGCGAAGGTCAAGGAGGAAATTATAGGGGCCGTGGACACTCAGCAGGTTTTGGTCATGGACGAGGATAGATCACTTGCTATAACTGCGGAGCTCAAGGTCATTATGCAAGAGATTGCCAAAATCCTACAACCATCTGCAGATACTGTAAATCGTATGATCATGTGATTGAAGAATGCCCTCAGTTGATGGCCAAGATGCAAGAAAACACGCCACAGGTTAACCAGAATATCCAGTTGATTGCAGCAGAAAAAAGAGAACCAGATCCTACAGTTAATATAGTGACGCGCAGTGGAGCAACCACTGGTGCGCCAGAGTCGGGAACTGGAAAACCAACTACACAATGGGTGCACCGCACTAATATCAAACCATCTCCACTCGACCTGCAGAAGCAAAAAGAAGCATTCAAGCAAGCTCAAGAGTATTTCTCAGATCCCCGAGCTTCATGTTCTGTCGTAGTATCGCACAAAGATATTAGACCGCAAGTGATCAGACAAGAGAACCTGGTACAAGAACAGGCTACTACATCGGGAAGGCCTGATGAGGAGGATGCACTAGGCAGTGTTCATGCTTTCTTGAGAAACTGCTTAAAGTTGTTGCGCAATGAAAAAGCAACTATGGAACTTCAAAACTTGTTGGATCAGTGTCAGTAGTCTGCTTTGATGAATACACCGCAGCATGTTGTTCATCAGATTGGGAGTCATACTAGAACTGGAAGAGAGATGAGACTCACAGCGCAGATTGGAGCATTTGAGATGGACGATGTCATTTTGGATTTAGGCTCAGAAGTTAATGTTCTCACCATGCAGACATGGGAACAGATGGGTAGTCCTCAGCTTACCAGATCTCCTATCCAGCTAAGACTTGCAAATCAGCAACGAGTTTCTCCATTGGGCAGATTACCCAATGTACCTATTAATATTGAGGGAGTAAGAAGTTCTGCAGACTTCGAAGTAATCAAAATTCTAGATGACAGTAGACCGTACCCAGCACTTTTAGGTATAGACTGGGCATTTGATAATTTGGCTGTCATTAATTTGAAGAAAAGATAGATGACCTTTGAAGATGAGCAGATTATGGTCATTGCACCGCTTGATCCCCTTCAAGGAACACGGTATATTGAACCCATTCGAGCAGAAGAAGAAGCACACCACATGGAAAGTTTGTACCAGATGACTGCTAGTCATAGTGACTATGTTAATCCCATAACGGATAACCATATCAGCTGGCGATGTGATAGCTCATGCACATCAGATTCAGAAGCAGGACTGGAAAACTGACAGAATCGCTTACATGAGGTTTCTGCAAGGCGTTGTGCCATGATGACCAAATCCATTCGATGGATTGGCACATAATTGAATAACACTCCAATCTTTGATGGTTTAACTAGAGTAAGTGATTTCATACATACATATGAACAACAAATCCCATAAGAGCAGCGCATACAAGCATTGGAGGTAGCACTGCGCGCTACACCCGCAAGATGGTGGGGTGCGCATAAAAAAAATATTGACACATGGCAAGACTGTCACAGATTGATACTGCGCAGATTTCAGGAAACTACAGCAGAAGTGTTGCACAAATATGATGGACAGAGTGACCCCAGGTCACACGTTGAAGCATGTATTCAGCAATGGTCAGATATTCCAGAGGATGAGTGGGTTCACCTATTCATCCACACGTTGGATATAGTTCCAAGGAACTGGTACACTGAAACATAATTGTGCAGAGGCACTATCACTTGGCTTCTTATGATGGAAAGTTGTCAACTTACCTTCAGCTTTGAGTCAGAACATCCAAGCATCGATCACGCTTTAAAGTGTATTAAAAAGAAGGTATTTGAACAATGTCCGTTACCAGAATATTCTCAACCAGACTGGGCTGTCCAGATGGAACATGCCATGGAATGCTATAATTTCACCACTGGTGAAGAGGATGATGATCCTCGCAACATCAATATTCTAGAATCAGAAGGGTCGCGTAAAGTCGAAGGCCCTCAGCTTGATATCCCTGCCATTACAGAACACATCAAGCTCAAGAAGATTAACATTGGTACAGAAGCCGAACCCAAGTTTGCTTCTATAGGAGATTATTGGGATGATGAAACTATTGGCCATATTGCAGATTTACTACGTGACTACCGAGATATCATTCCTACCAAGTTTACAAAAATGAAAGGCATCCTAGGATTTTTAGGAGTTATGCGCATACCTTTGAAACCAAACGCCAAGCCAGTAAAACAACGCCCATACAAGTTGAACCCACGATATAAAGAAAAAGTTAGAGAAGAAATTGATAAGATGCTCATAGCAGGTATCATTGAGCCAGTAGAAGAAAGTGATTAGATTAGTCCTATGGTGGTACAAGAGAAAAAAGGCAAAAGGTGAAATAAGAATCTGAGTGGACTTGCGCAAGCTGAACGACGCATCAGCACATGATCCATTTCCTACACCCTTTACATATGAAGTGCTTGATAATGTGGGAGGACAAGAGGCTTACTCCTTCACTGATGGCTTTTCGAGATACCATCAGATCAGAATCCATCCAGAATACCACCATAAGACCACTTTTGCAACTGAATGGGGCTCATTCCAGTATATGGTAATGCCCTTTGGTCTTAAAAATGCTCCTGCTATCTTCTCTAGAGTCGTTGTTGCTGTTTTTAAAGAATTCATTCATAAGTTTCTAGAAGTCTATTTTGATGACTGGACTGTGTTTGGTTTACTAAAGAACCATATATGGAATCTGCGGATGATGTTAGAAAAATGTAGACAGTATCAGGTTTCCCTTAACTTGAACAAAAAGTATTTTCTGTACTCCTTTTGGTATTCTGTTGGGTCATATTGTATGCAGACAAGGACTCTTGATGGATCCTGCGAAGGTTGCCATCATTGCCAACTTACCTGTGCCCAAATCAGTCAAACAATTGCGCACTACATTGGGACATACAGGTTACTACAAGAAATTTATCAAGGGTTATGCAAAAATAACTGCGCCTATGGAAAGATTGTTGAAAAAGGATTCAAAATTCCAATGGACAGAATAATGCCAACAGAGCTTAGACACACTTAAAGAAAAGATGATTACAGTGCCTATTCTAGTTTTCCCAGACTGGAGAAAACCCTTTCATGTTCATGTAGATGCTTCTTCCATAGCATTGGGGGTTGTGCTGACACAACGGGGAGAAGGAGGTATTGACTACCCCATTGCTTATTCTAGCAGAAAACTGTCAACAGCTGAGAAGAACTACACCACTATAGAAAGAGAAGGACTAGCTATGGTGTATGCCTTATATAAGTTCAGAATCTATCTATTGGGCGCTCATTTTAAAATGTATACTGACCATTCTCCTTTGAAATACTTGGTCAATAAGCCAGTGTTAGGGGGAAGAATTGCAGATGGCTACTGCTCTTCCAGGAGTATGATTTTGAGGTTATTGTGAAGCCAGGTAGATTGAATGCAGGACCCGACCATTTATCTAGGATAGAGTCAGGGGAGGAACCTACAAATATGGAGGACAATCTGCCTGATGCGCAGCTATTTTCTGTTCAAGAAGCCAATGAGTATTATTCCGATATTCTTGAGTTTCTCACTACCGGGAAAGCGCCAGTTGAGTTTAAAATCCAGCAAAAGAAGCAACCTGTTGTCAAAGCCGCAGACTTCACTTTGATAGCAGGCCAGCTCTATAAGTTGGGCCCCGATGAAGTCTTGCGCACATGTATCTTACCGCATGAGAAGAACTCCATAATCGCAGAAGCGCACTCAGGGACCGCAGTAGTTCATTTCGCAGGAAAGCCAACTGCATAGAAGATCTTAGCCGTAGGTCTTTGGTGGCCAACATTGCACAAGGATACTAAGGAATTCTGCAAATGTTGCGATGTGTGCCAGCGAACAGGAAAACCTTCAAGAAGAGATGAAATGCTGCTAAGACCCCAGATAACAGTGCGTGCTTTTGATAAGTGTGCCATTGATTTTGTGGACCTATCAACCCACCAGGAAAGAGAACCAGCGCAAGATACATCATCACAGCTACTGAATACCTCACCAGATGGGCTGAGGCCAAGCCAGTTAAGAATTGCGACGCTGCTACTGCTGCGCAGTTCATTTTTGAGAATATTGTCACTATGTTTGGATGTCCACTGATTCTAATGAGTGATCAGGGCACACATTTCTTGAATGACACTATAGAGTCCCTTACTGAAGAATTCCACATTAGTCACCATAAGAGTACACCCTACCACCCTCAAGCTAATGGTATGGTGGTGGCATTCAATAAGATTCTCGAGAATGGCCTGACAAAGATCTGTAACCAACAAAGAGATGATTGGGACCTTATAGTCACAACTGTGTTATGGGCTTACAGAACCACATGCAAGAAATTAACAGGTCACACACCTTTCAGTTTGGTGTATGGACAAGAAGCAATTATGCCCATGGAATACATTGTTCCTAGCCTCAGAATTGCGCAAATTACATAAATGGCAAATACTGATACTATGAGTGAAAGACTCTCACAATTGCTTTCCTTAGAAGAAGACAAACTTTTAGCTGGATTCCATCAACAAGTGCAGAAGGCAAGACAGAAAGCTTGGCATGATAGGCATATTAAGAATAAAGTCTTTCAAGAAGGAGACATGGTACTCCTCTATGATAGTAAATTCATCAAGTTTCCAGGAAAGTTTCGTGTACATTGGTTAGGCCCTTTTCAGGTGACAAAGATAACAGAAGGATGAGCAGTTCAGCTTGCAAAGCTTAATGGAGAATTGCTTCCCACAATGATTAACGGGAGTCGGCTCAAGATTTATCGCGATAGCCACTCTGCCCTGTCGAATTAATTAGTTGCTAAAGAAGTGCAGATGCCCAGTGTAGTTGAAAGACGCATCGCACTTATCACAGTCTACACGGAAATCGTGAGACACTTTCAGTCTCTGGCTTCCCGTGCAGTTCCTTGAAACATCCACGCATGTCAATAAAGCCTGTTTGGAGGGAGCCTATTTTGCGCTCTTGCGAAGTTTTGCCCCGGGTTGTCAAACCGATGCTCTTGCGGAGTTCCCTATTGTCAATTTGCCGCTCGAGGAGTTCTCCTCGCCGTGGAGCCCTCCATTTGCATAGTTACCTATGCTGAAGTGACCCGCCGAAAATTTGAATTACGGTAGTCCTATAGCCACGTCTGAATATTAATGAAGGATAATATTGCCAATTAATTGTATCTGCTCTGACGGATTCGGCTTGATATCCCTAAGATTCGCATTTAAGTAATAAGGCGAAGGCCTTAGCTCATCTCCCGAAAGGCTGTCAGAGCCCGTCCATCGCAATTAATGCACCGAAGAGGCGCGGGGGTAGGGGGGTTGTCAAATCATGCATAAGCGCCTATGGCTATTAGCCCCACTTGTCTGCATCTACTACCGCCTTTATCTATAAATACCCCGCACTCGTACATGTTCGGGTTACTTTCCTCGAGTTGTATCGTGTCTTGTTTGAGAACCTAAGTCATTGTTTTCAGAGCCGTGTCATGCAGACTACTCCCTTTGTTTTCAGTGTTCGTATCCTACGTTGTTCTGCCATTTGTATGTTCAGGTGCTTGTTGTGTATACCAGTTCATGACGGAGAACCTGTCAACTGAAGAAGTTGTTCATCAATTCAAGCGCAGAGGCTTATATTTTGGCATGGCTACCCGAGTGACGACCTCGGCTTACACGCATCCTGGTTGGTCTGATCCCAGACAATCCCCGAACACAAGGGCATCTCAGCAGTAGCAGCCGGACGAACCCGTTTCAGAGCCCTTGGCCACTCTGGTTAACTACATTTCTCCACGTCCAGATGATGCACCCGAGGTGCATATTCCCAAGAATGCCAAGTATCTGATTCCGCTGCCACCAATGGTGGAAATCGTGCAAGAAGAAGGGTTCCTGCTTGGACACCTTCCATTGGTTAGGTTTTTTGACTTCAACTTGGGAGACTACAGAACGTATCCTCAGTTCGTGCCGGATCGCTATCTGACGGTAGTCCATAAGCCCATTAGAAAGGTTGATGAATTCGTCCCGAAGGAATTTGCAGCAAATCTAGAGAGGCCTGGACTGTTGAACCTGTTGAAGCTACCGCACTTCGGGCGTAGCAATGAAGTAAATGCAGTTGTTAAGGCCCTGCTATCCTGTGTTCATGGTGGTTATCTTTGGCTGGGGAGGCCAATCGATTTGAATGTGGACTTGATTCATCGTATTACCGGCCTATCTAATGTTGGTAAGGACCCTGATGTTCATTTTCTTGGTAAAGATAAGGACAGAAAGTTGGCTGCACAACTGGTGCAGAAATACAAATTGCTGAGAGGAGGTCGGGCTTATGACCTCACTATAGTTGGAGATGAAGCACTTAGATTCACAGGCAGTCTGCTTGCAGGCCGACTTCTAACGAAGCGCAGACCTAAAGAAGTCACTGGAGCTGTTATAGAGCTCTCAATCGCAGCTGCGGAGGGAGAGCAGTATAACTGGTCTCTCTTCCTCCTGAATTCTTTCTTGGATGACTGTCGAAACGTTCAGGACACCCCCGGTCAGTTGTTCCATTTTTCTTGGCTTTTGATTTTATGCGCCTTTGTCAGGTGGAAGGAGCCCCCCAACACTCAGTTCCTTCTGCGCCGCGCAGGAAAGGTTGCAGGGATGTGCTATGTCAACCTCTAGGATTCTAGTAATCCCACGAAGCGCAAGATGAACTGTGTCATGTTCTATGAATATTACCATCTCCTCAAGGACACCATCCAGGAGATGCCGAGGCTGACTGAGGAGACAACACAAATCTATGGAACGAAGTTGGTCTTTTCCGCCAACTTACATGAAATTTACTTCCGCCCTTACGGAATTCAGGAAGAATGGGCCGTAGGCCTCTACTGTATGACTACTCAGGATGTCGAAGAAACTGTGAAGTCCTGGCTAGACGAATGGAAGCAGGCCGCTGACATCGCTGCCGCGATGCCACTCCCTGCCGCACCAGAAAAAGATCAAGGAAAGGAAAAGGCTGCGCAGAAGACTGATGAAGGTCCGTTAGGACCGCCTCGAAAGAAGCAGAAGCTGTCGCACCCCGTAGAAGCGACAGGAGATCCTTATGAGACCCTTGCCTCGGGGTTCGACCAGTACCTGAAGGAGAAATTTTGTGAGCTGTGGACCTCGCAGGCTCACATCAGAAGTGCTTTGGACCTGCAGCTCGTGGAGTTGAAAGGTCTCACAGGAAGAGTTGCACAGACCCATGCGTCAACATCAGGTTCGCAGGTGCCGCAGGCATCTACAATCACCGAGCGGGTTGAAGTACTTGCAGAGAGCCATATTGTCGTTCACATCCTGCCTACAAGTATGGCATTCCCGGATCCTTTGGCTGCAACCCAGGTAAACACGGTTGGCCCTATTGAGATAAATTTGTCATTAATTTCGATAGAAACTTCGCAGTTAGTACAAGAGCAGGTCTCTATTGAGCTGAGAGCTAGAGAGCTCTCCACATTCCATGCAAACCAAAGACTGCAATCACAGGAAATAGAGCTGAAGGCAGGCTATAAGAACATCTCTGAGCAGCTTGCACTTTACGAGGCACAAGACACTGGGATAAGAAACGCAGTTGATGAAATCGCCCAGGAGATGCCGGCCTGCCAGATTCAACCAGACCTTCCTCTGGTTGAGAAAGTGCAAATTATTGGCGAAAGGGTGAAAGCCCTAGAGCAGGAAATAGTTTCTATGGCTGAGGACCATAGAGCGCAGATCGCCGAGTTGGAAGCTTGTGTCGCAACACCTCCTATAGATGATAAGCAGGAACAATTCGAAGCACTGCACATAGCTTCCACACAAATGAAGTGCAGAGCAGATGAAGCCCAGAACTTAATGATGCAAGCTATGGAGGCTTGGGATGAGCTTGAGAAGCTCCCTTTCAAAGTCGGCCTTTTGGAACAGGTACAAGCAGCAGAATAGTCCCTAACTGTGCTGAGTGAAGAAGCTAAGGCCTTAGAAGGCTTAGCCAAAATGAGGAAAATGAGCGAAGTTTGCAAAGTACAACAACAACTGCACAAGCTCAGGAATGAAGATGCTAATGTCACCAAAAACATTCAGCCATTTATGGATGAGTATGCCGAACTTGCTGCCCAAGAAGAGGCAAAGATCAAAGAATTTGCTGAATCTCAACAGTTGGTTGATGGCATAACTGAAGAAGAAGCCAGTTCAGACATGGTGCAGACAGCTGCGGAGTGCGTGGATGAAATGGACTCTGCCATTGCGCAGTGGAAGCAAGCATTTGCTGCGACCCAAGCAAAGGCAGACGCGCAAGTAAAGCGACCACATGCTAGTGCAAGTGGCTCGGGGACGAGCCACAAGTAAGTGTTACGGGCCTGTTGGAGTGTAGGCCGCAACTATAGTAAAGCTGCGAATTTTGAGGAAAAAGCACAAGTGTTGAAGGGAAGAAATGCTAGTTTTCAGTAAAAGCACCAATTTTCGGCAGAAGTGAACAGTGCGCAGTACGGCGCCAGATGGACGAGCTCAACGCAGATTACGAGCCAGAAATCACAGAGCTCGCGCGCACACATCAAAGGAGAGTGATAGTGGCCAAGTAGAAATCTCAGCTACCACAATAAATGAAGCGACGGAATAGAGGGCTCATCTAACCTCATTAAGGCTAAGTACAGAAGTTATGGTTTCTCTGACCAAGGAAGAGCAACGGACCAAAGCATTGAAGGCGAAGGACAAGGAGCAGTGAACGATGAAGCTGCGCCCATACCCGCAATCTGCGCCGAAAATCACGGAGTCTGCAGGAAGCGGCGACATGACTACAAGCGGCGCCTACAGTACACCTAGCCATGTCCGCGGTTAGGGTTTTTGGGGATTACTACTGGGAAAGGCCCACAGTTTTGTAAAGGTGCGACCCTCAGGGCCACCTATATATATGTGTAATTGTAAAGGGAAAAGGGTTACAGATATTAGAGGTTAGATGCTAGATGAGTTAGCGAGCTGGATAGTTGTAGAGCTAGTCACTGAGTTGCAGACAGTCTAGGTTGATGTCTGAGTCATTGTAATCTCTGTAGAAGAAGAGAGTAGATCTAAGAGAAGGGATCCCAGCTGTGTGCATGTAGTTTCCTAGAAAGATCTAAGGTTGCAACTGTGTGCGCAGCAGGACAGTGTAATTCCCATTTTGAGATAATATAAGATGCAAGTTCCCGTGGACGTGATTTCCCCATGGAGGTGAACCACATAATTCTCGTTGTTATGATGCTATGTTGTGTGAATGCATGTTTATGTGTTACTATTTGTGTTTACATGAATGTTCCGTTATCTTTATGAATGAGTATATAAAGCAAGTCCTTGAAGTTCCTTTAGACATTATATTCGTGCACTATCGAAGGAATCGGTAAGAGCACTATCACCGCAGTGCTTAGAGGAATGTGTTACTGTGCTGTGGCGCGGAAGCAGAGATGATACATAGTGTATCGGACATAGCGGGTAGACGTCTCGTGCACAGGTGCGGAGGTGCCGCGCAGCTAGGCTAAGGCGAGTAAGCTCCAGTGCTGTTGCACTGTATGACCTATGAAAGAATCAGACGCTCTGTTCAGAAGTTACTGCAGAAGAAGGGAAGAGAGAAGACTGTGGATTCCACACCGCCCTGGTTAAGGAAACCTGATTCCTTAGCCCCCCCATAGCCACTTCAGGTGAGACCTCGGGCTGCTGCGCAACTCGTTGCCGAAAGGGCCAGTGAGCCAATGGGTGTTTGTTGCTGTGCCTCCTGAAAACCTGGGTCTGCCCAGAAAGCAGCCAACACCAGGCGAAAGCTTCCCAAAGTTCTGTAAACAACTCGTTGTAAATGGAAACCTCCTTAGAAGAGAAATCATCACCAATGTAAATGTTCTCAATCTTTTCGGGAGTGCAAGAGATGTTGATCGGTATAGTCGAGGAGACATTAGCCATGTTCACCTCCACATAAATTCCATGTGAAACCAGAGGAGCCACAGGGTGACCAACCATCTTGGCAAGAATCGTCCTAAATTCTTCTTTCTCGACGATATCAAGGTTGGGAAGAAAATAAAAGTGATGATGCATGAACTCCCAAGGTCTCTCACTACCACACATGGCCTCGATAATAGCTTCATCCGAAAGTAAAGTACCATTAAGGAAATCATGCGAACAAGACGAGTCGACTGCCCATTCCAGCAGCATAATGAGATCTTTCTCCTCTATCTGAGAAGAGGGAAGATCCGGATCTGCGGTGGCTTGTTGAATATCGAGATATGCAAGCTCAACAACAGATAGTGGCATAGCCATTCCAACATGCGCAATGTCTCCAGACATGGAATTCATGGATGGTAAGGTCCATGGATCATCAAAATACGAAGTCCAGAATGATACATTATTCAATGGAGGAGACGCATTATCGGAAATTGTTCAAATAAAATTAACGGGTGAAGTGAAATCATAAGATCCCATCAATGAGGGGTACAATTCGACACCCATGTTTCCAGTTTCCGGATGAGAATCTGTAACTTGGCGGACCACTGATCTCGTGGATGTTGTGGAATAAAGACTAACGAAATCTAGTTGGTCGACTGTCACAATATTGCCTTTGTGAGGAAAGCAAATAACTCTAAACACAGTGTACATGATTTCTTTCATAGTGTACATCCAATTCCTACCCAGGAGAAGGTTGTAGTCGATGGGCGCATCAACCACCTCGACTTCAATAGGCACGATTTTCCTGCACAAGCGGAAAACAAGGAAAGCGATAATCCCATGCGGCTTAAACGACCGACTGTCAAATGCAGTGACCATGGTCATAGACTTGGATAAGGGAGGAGAGCCAAGAGCTTTCCAACAAGAAGCACCTTCGTCAACCACCATTCTCTTGACGAAATTCTGAAGGCACTCCACATGGATTTGAAAATCCACGTGGTAAGGTAAGCGAGTTGGAACATCAGTAGTATCAAACATGATAACACTAGGACTTACCCCATCCTGAACTCACAAAGCACTCAAAAGGGCATGCCTTTGATAAGGATGTGCTTGTAAAACTTCAAGAACCGACATGGCACACGGAGTTTGACCCAAATATTCTATAGTAGAGTAGTTCTAGGTGGCTCGAGCATTGGGATTATGCATAGAGCACTTGAGAACACCTTTCGGTATCCGCGGCATAGTAGAGGGCTTCTCGATATGCAAGGAAGTATCAAGAGGAGGAGGAGGAGGCTCATTCCCCATATTTGGTTGTGGTGCACCATAATCACATTGACAAGTAGCAACACTAACCTTTGATTGGACCATATTCACGCATCCATAGCTAGTAGTATTGGAGGAAGATGTTGTAGTCTCATTAGGTCCGTAACCAGTAGCGGGAGCATGCGAAGCCATTTTTTGATGATGAGGAAGGGGATCTTTCAACACAACTGGGCTCTGTGCAAGATGCTTCGATGCTTCTTCCATACGGGGACACAAGTGAGTAATATGATCTTCCCCGCAAAGCTGGCAAGGAAATTTCACTTTACGCCTAGGTTTACGGTCCTCACTAGCATTTTTGCCATCCCGAGGAGGGTTGGTGTTCTCTTTCTGAGGGGTATTAAGATTACTACCATTGTTCCCATTTTTCCCACCCTTACAGTCATTTCTCCCCTTCTTCTTACCACCAGACTGCTGGTTACTTGATGTGTTCGTTGATTGCACAGCATGTACATCGGACAATGGGGTGGAAGTGGACAAGGTGTGAACCTATCCAGGAATATATTGGTTAAGCAAATTTTTTTGCATTTGATTAGCAACCAAATCTATAGTTCGAGTACTTGCAGATCCAACAATTCCGTCAGCATGTGGTCCAGGACCTGACTTCAGCTCAAGTCATGTTCACAGTGCGTCAGGAATAATGTCATACAAGATGCTAGACTGAGAATATAGTAAATCTAGCTGCTGGACTTTTAAGATGGCTTGTTCCTCAGTCACAATGCCGGACATCGAAACATCCTTAGCAATATATGGAAGCAAAGACTTGAGAAACCATTCCAACAGAAACTCTGGAGGAATGTTGGCTTTCACTAACCTCTTCCCTCGACGCCACTCTTGAACATGGTCAGAAATGTGTGTGGCATTATTTTGGCGAAAGGTAGACAAAAGTTTAATACCAGTATCATAACTAACCGGCAACTGGAAATGATCGAAGAAAACAAAATTTATCTCATTGAAACCCCTATAAGTGCCCCCAGGAAATTGGACATACAACATCGCGGCTGCCCCTGTGAGGGTGCGTTGAAATAGTATCGAATGAACGGAATCATGATTTAACGAGTTTGATGAACAACACAGGTGAAAAGTTGTAACATGATAACCCGGATCCTCACTACCCTTCCCCTCAAACTTGGGAATGTACGAAGGGAGCTTGGTAGGGACTGGAGGCCAAGAAGGAAGGATTGTGACACACTAGATCATTCGTGAGCTTCAAAAGATCCGGAAGATTCAATCGAGTAAGGAACGGAAGATGCGGCTATAAAGCTTGATTATAAGCTCCCATAAAAGGTTTATTGTACAGACCTGAAGGATAGGATTGACCATAACTGTGACCATGACCATGATTATAAGGCTGATAACCTCGTCCAACCTGACCTGTGTGAGGGTAAGCAGGTATATATGTATTATGAGCACCGTAATGAGGTGGGTTGTAGTGAGGGCCAGAACCGACTGTATTGTACTAAGGGTTACCACCATAATTATGGGGCATATAAGTACTATTCGTAGCATGAACCGTATTGTAAGAATTGTAATGGTAATTTATGTTCCCACCCCCTGCATAAGTACCCTGCATAGCAGGAGCAGTCGTATTGTGACCCTAAGTGTAAGGTATATCCCCCCCCCCCATGTAAGCACTACTAGTAGCAGGAGCGGTAGAGTTATGACCTTAATTATAAGGTATATTCCCACACCCCACATTGTTGTTATGAGTAGTAGGAGTAGTTGTAAAACTATACGATATGTGTCTACTCCCAGTATTAGGAGGATTTTTAACATTAGCAAATGTGGTCTTGAGTTGACGTGTAGAAGCATGTGTATTATACTATGGAATCTGAGTCGTAGAATGCACAATATTCCCACCAGGTGGGGCAGTCCTAGGAGGCGGCCGCCCTCCAAGATTTGGAAATTTGGGAGGGATATGGCTCACCCCAGCATGATGTGTGTGAGTAGCGAATGTGGTGCCCCTAGTGGGTGTAGTGTTTCCAACACCATGACTAGTGCTAACATGACTACCTCACATAGTGGAGGTATTAAGTGCATTCAAACCCAACATACCATAAGATAATGGTGAAGTGTTGGTCGTAGGATCCATGGTAACATGTGACTCTAGCATCCCATATAGGAAATTATTTGGAATCGAAGGATCGAATGGGTCATCCTCAGGTTGATCCAGAACAAACAAATTAGGTTGGGTCTTGAGTGGATCACCCCCAAAAGCCTCTCTAGGAGTAGCGGTGTCTGATGTGTGCTCGAATCTACCCGATGGAGTCTTAGGGATTTCTCCCGTGCCAGAATGTACAGTCATGAAGTCAGTACGATACATTTTGTAAGAATACAAAGACTCGGAGAGGGCCTTCCGGTGTACCCAAATAACATGAAGTGAAAGCTCGACGGCCGGTAAACCAACCAACTGATGAGACCAGCGGAGGGTTGGACCTCGCGCCACGATATCTCTATCCAGAGACTATAAAATCAAAGCGTCCCCTAATGGCCAAACTATCAATCAAAAATAGAAAATCAAGAGCAGACACTTAGAGAAACTACAACCAAATGCACACAAACAGAGTGGCTAAATGTGCTCCTGACACTACAGCCGGTATGTCTCACCTTGGAGAGGCTTGAGACTCCCAAAATATATCCAAAGGTAACAGAATCAGTTATAAAGGCCCCAGAATTCACTGCATGCACAGGGTCAAATTCCTACACAAACACAACTGTGCTATACGACCTCTACCTGACTCAGGACACTCATAGTATAACCACTACGAATACCATATGCAATACCTAGGTAAGGAAACTAAGGTCACCAAAATATAACCAATGCTCATGGGGACAGTCACAGGTGGGATCAATCATATGGGTTGGGTATCTAATCCCGAAGCACGAGAGGACGAACCTCCAGTACCCCCAAATACGAACAAATCCTGGAAATATCTCCCATGTTCAGCCAATATTGGAGGGCTATCTCCGTAACCAACCTCCCATGACCTCGTGCTTAACTCTGGTCCGAGTAGAACTTCCTGAGAACACTAAGGTATATAATGGATTTCACCACTCCCTCGTCAGACACATAATGTTTCATCTAGTAGTCTTGGATTGTTAACTCACAATGATCTATTCCAAGACTATAAACCTATACTAGTTGGTGCACCTTATAAATAAAAATCGTTCTAATCAATTTTAAGATTAAGTGTTAATTTTAGGTTGTTGTGATTACTCAAAGGATATGGTCATGAAACTGATGATGTATAAGACTCAATAGTATGCACAATCAGAAAACACTAGACTCATCTACTCAATAAAAACAATGCCACTAGAATGACAATCAATCTAACGGTTTCAAAATAAAAATGCAACTCTTTTATATTTTCAATGCACAAGCAGACCCTAGATGAAAGCACAATCACTCAGATGCAAAATGCAGTACATAAAAGTAATTTTTTTGTATTTTCATTTATAAGCAAAAGGAAATGCAAAACTATGTTTTTTGTATTTTTCAATATAATGAAATGAAAAATGCAAGCAAAATCCCACTATTTAGTTACAGAAATGTAGAGGATATCACTAAGACAACCGATCAGATCCCAAACAGTAAGACTCAGCCAATGTAATGAGCTAGAAAATTCAAGGATGGGTAAAAACCAACAGAAGAGAGGATTTCTGGTCACGAATAGGGCATAAAACAATCGGGATGGGATAATAAAGACTCAGGAACATTCAAAGCCAACCCAACAACAACCAAAGGTCATCTAACAGCCAAGTCTGGAGTTGTACATGACTGTACAGGGAAAACCATCGGGTACATGCGATCAATAATGCAAATAGAGGCAGGTAGACGCGGGAAGAACTAGGCTCACCTGCGTATAGGGAAGGAAAAATGAACCAAACAAGAGTCCAATAGCCTAGAAGAAACTAGTTTTCTATAGTGTATCCCAATGGCCAATCAATGACACAGATCTTCGACAAACAACAACTCTATAAAAGGACAAATGCCTAAAAATCCCAAAAAATGGATGTTCTCACCAGCGGAGTCGCCATTTCTGTTATGGAGAAAACTTCCTATGGCTTGGGGTAGACCACAACAGACAGCTGACTACCAGAAAATAACTCAATTCCCAATACAATGTTATATAGATGACAATGCTAAGATAATGGAGAATATAACCAACCTTGAACCGGACGTTCGATCTAGATCTCTATTGAAGCTTTCAATTTATGCACTTGGACCTGCAAATTAGTCTTGATAGCCAATACACAACAAGCGCATATAATATATGAAAGCCATTAACATCATCAATATCAATGGTCCATGATATCGTAAGTAAATGCAACCCAATGTAATATAAACAACATTCACAACATTAGTGGATGAGAATATGAGTATTTCTATTCATGAATAACAAGAAGTACAATGTGATACAACCTCTTGCCGGCAACCAATCTGAACCAAGAACTGGGTCTCTCCACTTGTGCCTCCACCACTTCAATCCTCCATACTATGGCAAACTCAAACTATGAAAAGGAGTTTGGGAGATGAACATAAGAAGTTCACAACAAGAAGGATCAATGACTGTAGACTAAAGTCACGACAAAAATCCATTAGAGTTGTCTTTCTTTTCTCTTTATCCTCCCTTCCATATGCCATAAGAGCTCAATATATAACCTTTCAAAGGTAAGTGAAAGGACACATCGAGGCGTTTTGCGGCAAATGGAGGGACAAAGGTCACCCTAATACCGCTTTTTGGGAGTAAAAAGTAATTTCTAGTGACTTTTACCATTTTACTTGGCACCCACGAGCTATAGTGGAACAACTCGCGTGTATGTTGGCTAAACTGGAACAACTAGCATACAGGAAGAAAAATAGGGAAAAAGTGTTTATGAAGGACATAAAGTGATTCTGAGTCAATGAAATGGATCCTGAAGGCCAAAGAGTGTTGATGCTCACAAGGTGGAAAATTACACTGTAACAAATACAAAATTTATTTCGTCTTTATTTGCAATGCAAAATTTTTCATTAGGCTTAATTAATGTTAAAAATTAATAATTATTATTTATATATACATTAATTTCCTTTAAAATATAATTTTATTATATATAACAAAATTACATTTGTAGATGCATGATCACATTCCAAAAATAGTTCCGCAATGGGAATACCATAAAAAATTTATTTAAAATCCTTCTCCAACATATCCTTCAAACTAGTGCAAAAAAAATAAAATAAAATACCATCAAGCTACAAAGAGTTTCCCTAACAACTGGTTTCCCATAAACCATAAAGATATAAAGAGTTTCCCTAAGAATTATGGTGCCCGATCGTGGACCCTTGAATGTGCCATACTCCTAACTTGGTACTTGCCTAATTGTTTGGAATTACACTCAACTACTACTATTATATGTATATATAAGTAAATAAATAAAAAAACTATAGTATGCAAAAAACAAGACAAATGAAAATGTCACATTCGAAAAATTAATATAGACAAATGCCTGGAACAATCATTGCCAACATTATGTGCTCCCTCTTTATTGACATCCAAGGAGGAATGCTATTGTTAATAACAAAAAAATGCCACACCTAGTAAATATATCTAAGCTCTTTGAATGGATTAACATCGTCAGCTGCCAATGAAAGCCTAATATTACAAGGTTCATGTTCAAAATATGGCCATTTTCCCTCAATTTCCCTAAATGCATATCCATCTGCAGGAATTCAAAGAACACCATCTCCACTTCTATTCCACGCATAGTAATCCATAAAATATGCTATGCTTTTGCACCTGAATAGTTGTTGCAAACATGGAATTATGGGAATATGACAAAGAACCTTTCGAGGAACCATTTTTGTTACTTGATCAATTTGATATCTACTAATATGACATTCTGGGCATTCAATTTTCGACAAATGTTGTTCATAATATATAATATGGTCATTAGGACATGCATCGATACTTTGATACCTCATTCCAATGTCTTTCATAATGGCAAGTAAATCTTGATATGTGCAGGGTAAAATATTTGACGATGGTAACATAAATTCACCTAACAATCTACATCATAAAAATTAACTAGTTAATGAAAAGAATATTAATAGTAAATATTACATTCTTATTTAACACATTAATTAACGTTAAAAAGAGGAAAAAAGGTCAACCTCTATGTATATCTAATGAAACATATTGCATACCTTAGGATATTTGTCATACAAGTTTTTGAAAAATGATTCATAACCTTTAAGTTAATCAGACGTAATGTTGCGGAGAGAAGATTTTCTCGTGACCCTTTATAAAATCGTTTATTTGCATTTTCCATTAGAGGTTCATCATAAATACCATCACTCTCCCCATCCTCATCTAGCTGACCGAACATGTCTTGGATCATTTGATTTATCCCATCATCATCAACTATGTTATGATTGTCATCTACTTCCATGGGATCATTAACTTGATCTTCATTATTCCCTTCATGTTCCTCATCTTGTACAACATCATTTCTACTACTACTTGGGGCATTTTGCAAAAAGTTAGAGGGCAACTCTAACTTTATAATTACAAGCAATCATGCAAAATTAGAGCATGTATAACAAATACTAAAACAATATAAAATTTAACAAATAAAATAAATATTAAGAAATATAATGAATATATAGAGAGGTATTACCATGGGACAACATTCCTTCAATCCCCCATCCATGTGACCATATTTCCTACAATCCTTTTTAGTTGTTGTTATTGAAATTCTCATGGGACATCTCATACAACAACTATTGCAAGGGCAAAAACATCTACCATCACCGTTTTCACATTCTTCATCTCTTTCCCTACCTCTAATATTTTCTGACATTCTTCCCACAAAAAGTATAGTAATGATTATAAAAAAAATACACTTTTTGCTTGACATTAAGAGCTTATATCGTTTTCGAACCATCATTCATATAGAAAAATTGTCACAACCACTATAAATGGGAGCTTATTGATAAATTTTAAACTAGCGGTATTCTAATGAAAGTTGACCATGTCAACGTTGAATTTCTTTAAACCGTGGAAAACCGTTTGGAAAGGGAACGACAACTTTTGTATTTGTCACGCTTGCAACGGAATGGGTTACGAAGTCGCAACATCAACAAACTCTTATGTTGTCTCTATTGAAATAGTATGATATTCATAGTCGCAACACCGATGACAAAGGATAATCCGTTGCAATACCAACATTATCGAGGAGGTAATTTTTTTTTATGTTTTCTCTTGAATGTTTTTACATCTATCAGAACCCTATAGTCGGAATTTGGTCCTAATGTATTAGTGACCGATGCGGCCCATTAGATATAACGCACCACTAATAAAAGTTTAAAATAAAAAAAATAATATAGTCTTTGGTTTTAAATTAAGAATTTTGTAACCCTAACATGGTGCAGCTTGGGTTATACCACCCCAATGTTGTTAATAGAAGCTCTGTACCGGTAATGGAAATGAAAAAGAAAAAAATATAGAAATTTAGTGCTCTTGACTATCTGTTTACCCTACTTTGGTGATTCCAATTGTGACACACCATTGCACTTTGATTACATAAATGTATCGCTTGTAAAATTCTAATAAAACCTGTTACGGTGCACCAAAAACTATAATGCACCGGTGCAGTTGACTATATATAACAGACTGCTAATAAAAATTAATCTAGTCCATGGTTTTAATTTCGGCATTTTTTAACCCTAATGCAATGTGGATTAGGAAATACCACTCTGGTTATATTGCATAAATGAACCACACCAATTTGGAATAAAACAAATATAGTAATCCGATGCTCTCACCTATCCATTTACCCTACTTTGGTGCATTCAAATATGTGGTGCCCCAGTGTGCTTAGTTAATATAAATGCACCATTTGCATAATTTTTTTTCCCATCTTGATGGTGTTTCCGACTGTGGTGCCACATTATTTATTTGTAGCATTGGTGCATTGTTGTCATGTATGCATCAGTGCATTTAGTATGTAGAAACAAAATGGAAAAGAAATCATCCACTAAAACCTCCACTTGCTCACCTCTGCTAGTGACCTTCTCTATAAACAAACGTTTTGGATCTTTTAGAGTAGAATATGCTATAAACTCTACAAAAAGTCCTTTTCTTTTTACTGCAGGAAGTGATATAGGTGGATATTGTTGATCATGCCACATATCCCACTTTGAGAGTGGGATCCATCAGAGTTTGGATGGCCTCAAGTGATTTTCTTGAGCTTAGTGGTGTTTCATACATACATATTTTTTACAATTATTTCACTTCTAGTTTAAATTATCTTAGACCTAGTATGTATTCCTAAGTTTTATAATCAACAAGTTATCATCTGGAGGAGATGCCATAACCCTATTCTAGTTTTGGGAATAGGTAATCAATGTGTTTGTTTGTAAAGGTTTGTAGTGCATCCAGTGAGATCCCAACTAGTGCATGAAAGTTACAAGTTGTGAATCCTTTGAAGTAAGATGCTAGGCAATCTTCACTACATATAATTTCCAATATTGAACAACATGGTGTAGGCATTTCCATATTCCAAGAATGAGAAGACAAGTTTGTGCAAGCATAGTGCACTCAATAAGAATGTTAATGTTTCCTTGATTAACATTTTGTATTAGAGGTTCAACAAAGTCGTCAACCACTAACTAGTGATTATTTTTGGGTCACTTAGCTTCAAAATGAATTGGATCACCTCCTTATTGATGAAACTAGTAATTGCATGAGTCGGTAAGTATTATTTGTAACATTGTAGCAAACACATCCATGAAAGTACCAAGTACATTATAAATGAGCTAGGACACTTTTCTTTGTCCATTTATTTAAGGTTTGTTTTCAACTCATCCAACATCATCCCTTTTTCATTGAAGGATTCATCAAAATATACATGTCAATGATAGTGTATATGAAAGTGCACGTCTTTTAGTGGATTCTTATCATGATGTAACATGTACCTTTGGGATGTTGATTACAAAGTATATAATTTCATAGGTACATACAAATTGAAATTTGGAGGATAGATCAAACCATCGATAAAAGGTGGAATTTTGGTGATAAATGCATATGAAGTAGACTTGCAAGACGATTTCTACACATATATCACCTATACTAAATTTTACGTACTTGTGCAAGTGCATGAAAGGTAACTCTCTCAAAGAATAGGATGATGGCATGACGATCAAACTATAGAGGTTTATTCAAGACAAAAAAATATATCGAGGAAGATGGTACAATAGATTAAATGTAGAAAAAATTTAAGCACAACAATAAGTATATAGTACCCATGTCAAACATAATATTCTATGATATCTACAAAAAAATGGCTACTAATCCCCACACATGATTGCAAAGAATAATTGCAATCAACACGTATCTTTATGGCTTGAAAATCAACAAAAAGAGTGATAATGTTCATATACCAGAGAAAAACCATGAGATAACAACACAATTTAATCAATCTATGAAATTTCATCCATCATCCATCTAAATAATCGAACAAAAAAATTATGAATTCCTGACCATGTCATTGCGGTGTTTAAAGGCACCAGGTTCTTTTCTTTTTTTTTCCTTCAACTGCTATGTCTAGATTCTTTGTAGAACCTTTGCCTATGGCAGGATAGAATATTTAGTATTATCATGCATTACATTGAAAATAACAATTTGCATAAATAACACAATTGAAATAGCATTAGAAATAAATTGTTAGGTGCGCAATGATGGAAAATGGGCATAAACACACAAATATGAGAAGAATAGGAGTGAAGCACAAATTCTCATTACTCAAATGTACAATATATTACAAGTGAATGCTTCTTGGGTTCAACTTCCCAATGAGGTCTCTTGGACTCCCAATTACATTTTCCTATTCACAAAGGCTTTTGGTCTTCCTTGCACATGAATAGTGCACAATAATCCTAACACCAAGGATTGTGTTCCTAAAAATATCCCCCCCTTAATCCAAAGGGTGTATATGAGTTCAAGAAAATAGAGTTGAATAATTGGAAGTGTACAACTACCTCTATTCAACATTTCCAATTTGACAATTTGAATCTCCAAGCAAGTTAGAAAATCCTGACTTCTCCTCCTAAATCCAAGTGCTCTCTAAAGTGGTGTTTTTGGATGACCACAAACCAAAGGGTTAGCATAAGTTGAAATATTCTACTAGGTGGGTCATTTAATGTTGACCACAAACTCGTGAAATTGGCACAAAGGCTCATAGGTTATGTCTGGAACTTGGCATGAAGGCTCATAGGTTCTCTGGAAAGTGGTGTTTTAGTGACCACCATCTGATGTCTAGAAGAAGCTGAAGTCTTCTACTAAATGTGTGGTTTTAGGCTAACCAAAAACTCTAGATCTCATTCAAACATGGTGATTTAGGATTGCTTGTTCTCGCTCGCTTGTTTACGATGCTCTTAATTCCCCCCTATTAGGAACAATGTAAGGAGAGGAAAGTCTCATGGTGTCAAAACTAGACACAAAACACATGAGTACTCTTGGACATGGTTCTCTTTTATCTTCATGCTACATCTGTAGATTTGGCCTCCCAAAATGGTTGTGGCTCGAGATCGCTTGATCTATCTTACTTGAATAAGGCCATCACTACTTGTTGTTATAATGAAAAGGCTTCGAAACTTGAAGCTTTACATCATGTTCCCCCCTTTCATGTACAAGATAAGAAGCATTATAATAATATGCTGCAAGTTTCACTCTTGCAGGTTTCTTCAGTTACACACACCTATCTGAAGAATGGTTATGCTTCCTGCAATGTTGACAAGGATGACTATCAAAACAATGATATTTCATATGGCTAACTCGATCACAATGTTTTCATATAGAACTTTGAATAGGTTGTGCATCTTCTAACATCATTTCACTATTTTGGTCATGTGCTAGAAGCTAATAAGAATCATCTCCAAATAGAGGGTTGTTCTAAACAAATACTAGTTCAAAATGTTGATTCTTTTGCTACACATCATCCTCTTTGGATTTCAAATCATGTAGATGATTGATGACAACTTGGAGAGTTTATTTCTTGATTGTGATTGATTCATATATAACAATAATTATTACTGTTTAGAAACTCTCATATTTCCTTAGTTTTAGACATGGTGAGGACTATTTGAGGCCTCTTTGTGCAAGTAGGACCAAGTAGACTCAGTCATCAAGTTGAGGTATTCTTGCAACTTCACCCTTTACAAACAAGACTCAAGAGATTAAAAAAATTAGGGATGTCAGTCTTAGCCAAGAATGCACCTGTTAGGAACCCATGTCTTTACTTTGTTACTATATTGTTGTTGGACGCATACACTTTGTAAGTCATCCCATAGTATTTGTTGATCTAGTTTGTGTTAGTGTTGTTTGGCTCATATTCTTTGTAAGTCTCCCATAGTATAGTTGATTTATAGTTTGTATTGGCCCATGGTTTTGACCCATAGTATTGGCGCCTATACTTAGTATATAAGTGTGTGTTGAGGCCTATGAAGGCACCATAAAGTTATTTTGTATTGAGCTTGCTCAAAGGAGGTTGACCCCTTGAAGTGGCCTATGATCAATAAAATTATTATGTGATATGATATATCGTGTATTCATTAATTAATTGTTGTAGGTTCTTCACATATAGTATCAGAGCACTTTCTTGGGCTTGTAAGGTGAAATTTCTACCAATTTTTTTTTCCGCATCTATTGCAGGTTCGGATCTAGGAATAATCCCTATTCGCTTAACTGTAGAAAGTACTTAGGCATAAGACCTAAAAATCATTGTGAGGAGTACCACAAGAAACCCGAAGTAGCTAGCCCATTGAGAGGACCTACTAGCGAAAAGGGAAACGACCCCTACCTGATTGATAGTTCCCACCCATGAGGTAAACCAAGAGCTGTCGTTTGTGGCAAAGCAGTTATCAATTTTACCTAAGCCGTGGAGTGAGGGGTACTACCCCAATACGCAAGCCGTCAGACAACATTGGTGGCCGAGTGAATCCCTTGAACCGTTAGGAAGCCGAGCATATGGGGTCCATATCTATTTTCAGCTAATAAATTGCAGATTTCCTCTATCCAGAACTGTTGCCGATCTCTTTCGCGTTGTTTCAGATCTATGTGTTGCCGATCCCTTCAGCATCATTTCTGATCCATCTATTGCCGATCCATTCTGCATTGTTGCAGATCCATCTGTTTCCGATCCCTTCTGCACCGTAGCAGATCCATTCTAAAAAAAAAAAAAATCACCATATGTCCCTTGTTTTCACTCTATTTCCCTTGAAACTTCCCTGGCACCCCTGTAATCTCATTCTGCATATTTCATTCTTGGGGACCCTATCCCAAATTCCACTTCCAATGCCCGAGTTCCCACATTTCTCTATTTTTAGGGTTTTCCATAACTTCTTCATATTTCACCCAATCACCTTCAAATTTTACCACAGCGTTCATTTCCTAATTCTGCTTCTTTGTCCCTCTCTGCCAAATTTTCCAATTCTTTCACCTCACTTCTGAAATCCTCATTTTCTGCTTCCCTGTCCATTTAATAGTGTCCAAAACCTAGTCAAACCCAAATTATGCTTCAGATTTTTTCCCAAATCCAGATTTTCCTTTACTGAAACAGTTTCTGTTTTTGTTTTTCTACCCACTCAACAAACAAACAAAAAACTCTTGGTTATGGTTGTCACCTGCGCAGAAGCAAAAACCATGGAAGAAGCACTTGTAGCCATCCAAGCCATACTCCAAGATCTGGATGAGAAATTTTTCGTCCTCCATCTTGAGCATTCAGCCATGAAGACCAAAAAATAGTTTGATTCTTCATCAGACAATGGGTTCTCTTCTTCCAGCAATTTTCGTGGTCCAAAGCTTCATTTTCCTCACTTCAATGGTACTGATCCGACTGGATGGATCTATCGTGCAAAACAATATTTTAGTCTGCATAATACTTTTGATGTCAACAAAGTTCCATTGCATCCTTTCATTTGGAACAGGAAGCTCTTCAATGGTAATGTTGGTACATTAAGGCTCATGAAGAGCCAAAATGGACAGATTTTTGCCAGCTCCTTTTGCAACGATTTGGTCCAAGTGCTTTTGATGAATTCATAGGATCCCTCACTATATTTTGCCAAATTGGCACCGTGAGAGAGTACCAAACCAAATTTGAGAAACTAACCAACCACACTGAAGGATTGCCTAATGACTTCTACCGGAGTTGTTTTATCAGTGGTCTAAAGGATGCAATTTGCTCTGAGGTCAAAATGTTCTGTTCTAACACAATGATGGAAGCCCTGGGGTTGGCTAAGTTGTTAGAAGACAAGATTGAAGCCCAAAAACACTCCAAACCCACTTTTGTTCCCTTCCGAAATATGGGTTCTCAATGACCTCCCTTCCCGCCAGCTCCTCGACAAACTCCTATCAAGCATTTGTTTGAAACTGAGAGGCAGGCACGTAGAGAAAAAGGGCTTTGTTATAATTGTGATGAGAAATTCACTCGGGGACATAGATGTGTTCAGCAAAAGCTCTATCTCTTGGATATGGATTCTCCGCTTGCCTCTGAAATTGGTGAAGAAGCTCCAGATACAATGGATGCTCAGGTCGACATTCTGGAGCTGCCTATTGATCCTCCGTCTCAGGATGACCAACCAGAGATATCTCTCCATGCTTTAGCTGAAATCACCACCCCCCAACCCATGCGGGTCAGGGGTTACTTCAAGAAGATTCCCCTTACAATGCTCATTGATTCTAGCAGCACTCATAATTTCATTGACCCTCGGATCACCAAACAAGATGATTGTTTTATCCATACTTGCTCCAAATTTGAAGTCATGGTTGCTAATGGGGGCACCTTACCTTGCAAAGGGAAGTGTCGTAATGTGCGTATCTTTATGGGAGATTATAACCTGTGCTCTGACATGTTTTCCTTGACCTTAGGCGGATGTGATGTGGTTTTGGGTGCTCAATGGCTATGCACACTTGGCCCCATTTTATGGGATTTTGCTGATCTTTGGATGTAGTTTTCCCCCAATGGACAAAAACACACATTGACAGGATTACAACCAGGGTCTCTCAGCATCATTAGTTCACATCGCATGGAAAAAATACTTAAGAAGAATTCACATGGTGTCATCGCTCATATCCATTCCATTCAGATGCAACCATCAGTGGTCTCCACTACTCCTGTGGATCTACAACAAATTCTGGATTGATATACAGGTTTGTTGTTGTTGCAACATCCTTCCCCAAAATTTTGAAGATATTTGGGGCCCCTCCTTTTGCACGTTTTGTAACAAGTGTTTTCTTGTCTTTCAGGCTTATTTTTTTCTCTTTAACTTGGAAAAATTTCAACACTTGCTTTCCAAAAGTTTTCTAGATTATTTTCTCTATGGCAAATTCACCTTTTCTCTTCAGTGCATTTTTTAGCCTTAAGTCGGCCGCCCTTTAGCGCAATTTTTAACCATAGATCTTCTGCTTGGTGCAAATGATAACTATAGGTTGGTCGCACCTTAGTGCAACCGCTATTGCTAAATCTCCTGCCTTGGCGAAGAAGTTAACTCTAAATCTATCGATGCGAAAGCTCTGTTGCTCCTTTGTTTGGTCCAAAACACTTGCTTCCCAAAGTTTTCTCAATCATTTTTCTAAGGCAAAGTCACCTTTTCTCTTTAGCGCATCTTTTAGCCCTAATTCATCCACTTGAGCGCAAATGTTAACTATAATTCGGCCACCCCTTGGCACATTTAGTAATCATAAGTCTGCCACTTGGTATGATTTGTAACCATATCTCGACCGTAGTTGGCACAAAACCAATCCTTAAATGAATTCCTACGTGAAAATCTTTAATGGCTCGTTGGCGCGATCCTCGTTAGCGCATGTTTTGGGACTAAAACTTGCACCAAAGGCATAAGGCTTATCCATATAATGCCCGTCATCATAGCCACGCAGCCTTGAGCTCATTTTTTGGCGTAGCACTATCATTGCAGGATTTAACGTTGCGATCACCGCTTTGGGGCCAGACTTAACGTTACGCTCACCGCCTTAACGGAGAGCTTAATCTTGCGATCGTGGTTTTGGGCGCGACGGTTTATTTTGGTGCATGTGCAACATCAGATTCGGTAGGGTCATGAATGCGGCCATGTGCCATTTTAAATTCACAAGTTCGTGAGCCCCATACTCATCCAATTCGCCAACCCGCCACCTTACGTGACATAAATGCCACCCCATTATAAACACATGCAACGGAGTTTGAAAGTTATTCTGTCATTCGCAAAGTTGAACAAAGCTCACCATTCACTATCCGAGAAAAAAGCTTGCCATTCACTACCGAACACCTATGGGAACTATCACCCATCTTGAAGCATCCTCCAGCCCTCCAGGGACCCCGCAAGTTTGACAGGTAAGTGCTTCGCCCGTTCCTTTCTTATCTCTTAAGGCTTTGAGTCAAGTTTTACCTTGTAGGTAACTCGCTATCACTATACATATACCTTTGAAGGCATGGAACAACCAATTTCTTCCTTATTCCAAGAATGAGGATATGAATTCACCCTATGCAAACCGGGGCATGGAGAGCCCTATCCTCACCGGCTCATCTCAGGATTGTCCTGCTATCACTTGCGCGGCACCCTAGGTAGGTGTTTCCCACATAGCGTTCCATCTTTGAGTTTTCCCGGTTAGATCCTAGTGGCCAAAATTAACCCACTTAGATGTCGTTCCAAGCCCAAATCTATAGCTAGTGCTTGTTTCGGTTGAAACACCGCGTACATTTTCACCCAATGGGAGGGAATGCTATGAACCATGGCAGCTACGTGCATACAATGAATAAATGGCTTAAGTATGTAACGGTTGAATAGCTTTATTAGCACTGTGAATCGCTCAGACTCTGTGACAGGCATGTGCATAGGGAAGCATGGTGGTTATGTCGATTCCTTTAAGCCAAGAAAGATTTACCAATGCTTGATAGCTAGGTATGATTCACCCATCGAGGATTATACATTCATGCCTAGGTCATGAAGCTAAAAGAATGCTTGGCCAAAACCCCCCCCTTAGAACATGATAAGAGAAAAATGACGGTTCTGCTATAGGGAACATTATGAATGGCCTCGCTTTCACTTATAAACCACTCATGTTTATTTACCTGCATTAGTGGTGCAAACCTAATGGTGTCCCAAGGCACACAAAACATTTTAGGTACTTGCGCAATTTCCCAGACAACGAACTAACCTTGTTCTAATAATCTAATTAAACATGAAATCAAGATAGCCATGATCCTAAGATGTCACATAGGTTCCAGAGCTACCATTCCAAGGGTAATTTAACCATAGTGCCTTTTATATTATGTATGAAACCACAGTGGCTTGTATAGCTTGTTGGCATTTGCGTCTAGTATTTGTCATGATTCTCAACTGTGAAACGTTAGCTGCAATTATGAATTAGTGGATCTTTTGTTAAAACAACCTCCATATTATGAAAGTAGCATATTCTGGACTTTTTCATAACTGTTTTGCTAATACTTGAAAATTATCTAGTTAAAGCCAACTCTATCATTTCTTCTTTCACAGATCTATAAGAGGCTTTGCATTATAATAATGGCTGAATATCTACATACGCCTTATTTGTACTGCCATGCTCCAGACTTGGGATGCTCATGGAAGCTGAAGGAAATGGCTCTCTTCATGGCCTATCAACTCACATGGGCAAGTAAATACACAAACTATTACAAGCGGGTTTGCGAGAAATTCATCATGCATCTATACCAGCTTATTTTTGTAAAAGAACCAGATTGCATGTCCGAGAATGCCATACCCATTATAGAAGCATTTGGTGATTATTATCATAGTATAGAAGGTACCTATATCCGAATGAATGGAGGATCCGTAGCTCCCTTTTTGCTTCTCAGAGATGCTACAGATTTTATCATTCACAGGGAAGCCATAAGGAAACTCTTCAGCATTGGCAGAATCAGCAAAGTTCTCACTGAAAGGAAGAAAGGAATGTATCCGCCAATCCCTTTCACTATTGGTGCATATAGCCTCCCGAAGGCCAAGGAAGGAGACAACTATGTTCAATATTTAGACATCTTCCATTTTGGTATAAAGTTTTTCAGAAGGCATGACCCTTGTGGTGAAGTTTCCAAACATATTATTGATGTCAAAACTAGCTTTGAGTACACCCATCTTAAAGATATGGAGGAAGAGTTTTTCCGTAATGCTCGGAACTTAACGGAATTAGGCAAGCACTACAAGAAGAAAGGTGTAAGGAGCCCTAACCCCAAGCCTGTCAGCCTAATTCAAAAGGAACATGAAGCATCAGTGTCCCAATTAGGAGATCCGATGGGAATAGAGCAGGAGGAAGATGATAAGATACTACATCAGCAGGATCAAGAAGCAGCTAGGATCCAAAATTTACAAGCTGCCAAGTTCCAACAAGAAGAGGCAGCAAGAATCCAATGAGAGTAGGCTATTCAGCTCTAGCAGCAAAAGGAAGTTGCTAGAGTGCAGAGAGAGCAAGAGAAAAGGCCTTTGGAAGATGAGGCTGCTAGAATTCAGAAGGAAGAGGAAGTAAGGGCCCAAAGAGAAGAAGAAGAAAGAATCCTCTAGGAGTAGGCTGCTAAACTGCAAGAGGAAAAAGAAGAAGAGAGGATTTTGTTAGAATAAGTAGACAGATTACAAAAAGAATTAGCAGACCTAGTTGAAAGGCAGCAAAGGGAGCAGACTGAGAAAACTCACAAGCCAGAATAGTCTACTCCACAAGACATGGAGTTGGATCCGTTATTGATAGACCAACTAGGGATAGCTCGAGAAGGGGTTGCTTCTACTAAAGGTTGAGCACTGACCCCGTACAACCCCAGAAAGCAGCACCAGGTGGCCAACCTGGATTCCATGTATTTTCACGAGCGAAAAAGGGCTATCATTGACGAAGAGTAAGGAAAATGGAAATTGGGGAGGAATTATACGAATTCAGGGTATCGGAAACCACACTGGTCCAAGGAACTAATGTTGACCCTTCATTCCAAGCCCAATGCACTGTGGCATCAACTGAGGAGAGTAAAGCCAATACTGATCGGTTAATAAATGAGATAAAGCATTACAGAGATCAATGTTTCAAAATAAGAGACGACAGGAAGAGGGAGGTTCTAGAAGCAAATGAATTGAAGAACAAATACAAGGAAATAACATAAGAGAAGTTAAGGATAACTTCGGGAGCTCTACAACTTGAAAACGAGAATAATTCACTACAGATGCAACTACCCATCTTCGAAGACGAGCAAAAGAACTTAAAGGCTCGGATATCAGAATTGGAGTTGCTCGAAGCCAGCAGGTCCCAACAAATTTATCTCCCCAAGGATCAGTATGAGGGGTTAATCCAAGAAAAGGAGCAATTGTTGAAACAGCTCAAAGAAGCAGTGGAAAACAAGCAAGATCTGTTCACATTTCACAAGCAAGCATGTGACATGCTAATAAAAGGCCATCAGCTGCTGGTGCTGATCTTAGAAGAAATTTGCAACGTGAAAGAAATGATCATGAAAATGACAGTCATCGAAGTTGGATCCTTAAAGAACAGAGACAAATTTGCAAAACATTTGGAATATTTTAAAAAAAAAATTGAGTGGAGAAGAGGAAAATCTGGATTCCCCTCAAGCTTGCGCACCACCACCAAAGAAGAATTTGACTTGGATGTAGGAGTCCTTGAATTCAATAAATATTGTGGTGCTAGGATAAGCTTGGAGAGCAGAAAGACTATCTACAAATGTCACTCTTTCTACTCCAAAATCAGAGAATCCCAAGGCAAGTGCCACTTGGTTCTGCGTGAAACTATCAATGAATTCCCAGAACGAGAACATCGGTTGGCTGAGTTGCAGGGTGAGTTGGACCAAGGATTGAACCATGTTAAAAAGGTAGAGGTGATAACCGAAGATGAACTCCAACAATTCGTTGGCCAATCCACTATGCATATCTACTTTCTGTAAGCAATTGCTCAAGAAGCATCAGCAGGAGCTGCACAAGTCAAATCAGATCTGCGCAAGCATGAGATTGCAGCAAAGGCAATACTATCTGTTCGGAGCAAAATTATCTTGAAAGAGATCAGTCAATGGGCCACACATATCCAAAGTGCAAATGGCCAATCATCCACAAGCGAGCCAGTTGGTGGGGATGAGTCAGCAGGTCAGCAAAAGCAAGCCAAATAGAATAAATAAACCCTCAGAATTCTTATTGTCTTAATGTGAGAAAAGGATGAAATTCCTTGATTGTATAACTATTTTAAAAGGACAGCTGACTCTGATTTTGTCTTATATGGAAATATCCCCATGAATCTGTGGGTTTTGTAACTATGCACTAAAGGACAAATTAGAAGGTTCTAGAGTTTAGGGTACACTTGTCAGCTCAAGGAGCAATTTGTAAATTGATAAATAGGAGAATAGAAGAAGGAGAAAGGAGTTTTGGCAGGTGAAAGACATTTTTTGTCTTGTACGTGAATTACTTCTCTGCATGTATAAGGAACTCGATTTTTCCTAATGAAAGCCATGGAGAGGGCATTTTTTCCTGGAATTGTGTGCTAAATGCTTGCTAGACTACTCTTGTGTCATTCACATACTACAGTGAGATCTTTCTTTGCTGCTATGAATTATTTCTATGTAATGCATGATCTTTCTATTTTCCTGTACAATGATGTCTATCTTAAATGAGTAATTGAATGTATTGCATTTGAATTAAAGCTATCTTTAATATCTTTTACCTCCTGCTGAGATTGCATCTTTAGATTTAATGGCTATCCGTATGATCTTTAGATGTTTCTTTTAGTGTATTGCTCATATTTACAGTTTTCTCCTTGCAAGGGTAGATTAGATTTTCTTTATCTCAATTTTAGAATAATATTTGTTTCAGCTCTGCATTTAGATTAAATTAGTTTACAACACTTGCATAGCATCTTAAAAAGTAAAATAAAAAAATGGTGGATCAGGCTGCAACCGGTGAAAAAGAAGAATACAAATCTTTAAATCGTATGGTCGCCAGAACCGTTAACCGGATGGATTCCACACACCAAACGGTGAGCAATCTAATTGGGCTCGCTTACCGGGGAGAATCCCTTGCTGCTTGATGCTGCGATTTTCGGGGCATCAATAGTTTTTGGCGCTAGACGGAGGGCCTACAGTGCATGTCTGACAGAGGAGACTCTTCCTGTCAAGCAGATCCTACTGAAAACCTGCTTGAAATAACAATCCCAGGAAATCAAGAAAATCTCAATTCTGATTTTGAGCAACAAGAAATGTTGTATGTTATACCTTTTGCTGAAGTAGATAATTTACGAAGACATACACGAGATTATGTTAAACAAATCGGTGGTTTAAATGTAATAACTTTTCTCCCTAGAAGAAGAACCCCTAGAAGAGAAAGACAGTACACTCGTGATTCGATTCTTGTGCATAACTTTGAAGAGCTGATAGATTTATCTTTGGAAGAGATCATAAAACCTCTGAAAGAAGTCGATCTTGAAAATCCAGAAAATTTTGAAGATCCAGAAAATCGTGGAGAACTTTTTACTCCAAAGAACACTCCACTTAATTCAGCACATGATTCTCCACCTAATTCTCCACATAGAGCCATGGCTATACCTACTTGGAGAGCAAGGGGAGCATTAAACCTAGTTGGGCCATTCCACAATCTGCCTAAAAATCCAGCGAAGGTTTTGCCCAAATACGACCTAGGTAAAGGCATATCTTTTGAAGATCATCTTAAGAGTTTTTATTTAGCTTTGAATCTTTTAAATGTACAGCATGAAGATGTAGTTTGTAGGCTTTTCCCATACACATTTGAACTGAAAGTTTCTTCTTGGTATTTCAGCCTTCAAGCTAGTTCAATTTCCAATTGGGAAGAGTTTGAAAAATGCTTTTTAAAGAAGTATGGAAATCAAAAAATTGTAGCTACACTCATGAAAGAATTATTGTCCATGAGAATGGAAAAGAAAGAAAAGGTTCAAGACTTCAACCAAAGGTTCACTACGCTCTTGAATAATTTCAATGAAGCAACTAAACCTGCAGAAGAATCTTTAGTTGAATATTATACAACAGTACTTGAAGGCCCCATAGCAATGTTTGTCAAAATAACTAATTAGACCACCTTGATAGAAAATTTCGAAGAAGCTACGAAGGTGGAAGAAGAAGCAGAGATCATTACTAAACATGCTTTAGATGCATAAACAAAGCCAACAACTAATAGAAAACCTCTGCTGCTTACTAGGAATAAAGAAGAGTCATCGGGGGACATGGAAAACGTAATTAAAATGATGCAGAAATTGTCCAATAAAATTGTAGATCTTGAGAAAGATAAGTTAGCTAGTACATCTAGGAAGCCTTTCAAACCATTCTACAAGAAGAGAGAAGACAATTACCAGCCTCATCCAGCTATGAATAAATCCCCTATTTTAAATCTAAATGAAATAGGAATGGAACACTTATGTACCTTTCATCAAGAGCCGCACTCTAAAAAGAGATGCCCACAATGGATTAATTCTATGGGTTTAGTAATGAACCAAATGTTGGATTCACAGATTCTAGATCAAGATGATCCTCCAGAGGAACAAACTCTTGAAGTAGAGGAGCCCTCCCTAGATACCCCTATGGTGTTATGGAATTGGATACCATTAACTGATTTAATAGAAGACAATCCCGGGGAGAGCCCAGTCTCTGCTGTAAACATTAACACTCGTAGTAAAGGTCCCATTGTAGATCCAGTTCCAAGCTCAACTACGCCCAAACCTAAAGTTTCCAAAGAGATGCCTAAAAAACACATTACAGTCATTCCGCCTCAACCTAAAGCTAACCCAACAGCTTCCAAGCAGCCAAACATTGAAACACCTATCCAGCAACCAAAGGTCACATTGAGCAAGACAGACAATCAAACGAAAGTTATAAAAGAATGTGATATAGCATATGACATCATTGAAGATATAAAGAAGGTAAAAGAAAATGTTTCGATATTCGATATGTGTAGTCTGCCCCAATAGCGAAACAAGTTGTTGCAAGCTCTTCCATCCCAACCCAGCATTCCATTAACGAACACTCAACAAGACCCTGAAATTAATGGAGCCAATATTAGCGGGGAATCCCAATCCCAGACATTTCCTTTTCTTTTAACTTTTGAGATCTTCAATCACAATGTACACAATTTTCTGGTATATTCTAGAGCATCTTCGAATGTCATGCCATTGTCGATCTATAAGAAGATTAACCGTCAACCAATTTCATCTCCTGCTCAGATTATTCAGTTAGATAGGACTGCTATTAAAGTTATTGGGGAGATGAAGGATGTGCTCATTAGGTTGTCGGCAGATTCTAGGGTATGTCAGTTCATTGATATAATGGTAGTTGATATTCCTAAAGCCTATGGTTTAATCCTAAGCAGGGACTAGTCCACAAAACTAAATGGTTACTTTGCAACTGATTGGTCCCATTTATGGTTACCATATTAGAATAGGCAAAATCAGATTAAAATTTTGAGGGAACCACACATGAAACAAAATGTAACTTAGCTAGAAGGAAAGAACGAAGATGTAACCTTCTCATCTTCAGTCTTGGGGAATTATTTCTTAGAAATTGATCTGGGTAATTACCAATTTGAAACTATTAGCCATGAATCAGATAAATAGTCCAATCTCCTTCATTTTTCTCGGACTAATGATATCAATTGTAACATAGTTAGCTTACTCACTAACTTAGATCATAAAGATACTAACTTAGTTAAATCAAGCAATGTTTTTTGGACTTTATACTTTGATGGTTCCAAGACTCTGGAAGGATTCGAAGCTGGTTGTATTCTAGTGGATATTGAAAGTAATAAGTACTTATTGTCCTGTAGATTAGAATTTGAGTGTACTAATAACACTGCTGTAAAATCTCAAGCACAGTTGAATCTAGCTACTGTGGATTCCTCACTGGTGAAAGATTGCACAACATTTGCAAGAATTAGCATAAAAAATTTAAATCAATGAAGAACAATACTCATGAATTGGTGAATAATGTCAATATTATTAACTGTCCAACCTTAACAAAGGTTAAGAACACCCATATATACAAATCTGGAAGAATTCGAATCCATCTGGAGTGTTCACACTGATCTAGCTTAGAAAAAGCTCAAACCCCCCTAGGTTGACCAAAATATCCCAAACCATCCCAAACTGGTTCGAATCTGCAGTGTGAATGCTGGGAATGACTGGACAGGCCCATGTGACCTCACACATGTGAAGAAACTGGTTGGTTAGAGGTTTGGAGTCTAAAATTGGTCAAAAATGTGGACAAAACAAGGCAAGATTGTCCACAAAGAGAGCAAATGCGCCCTAGGTAGAAGAGAAGCATGCTGAGTGCATTAAATGACCTGAGGAGGGCGCTCTAGGCATGCTGAGTGCATTAATTGCCCTGGGGAGCGCTCCACTTAGCTGGTTTGACTCAGCACTTGTTCACATTTGCTATCTAGTTCATGATAATTGACCATTTAGTAGCTAATCAACTTAGGGATGTAATCATTAATCACTTGGGCTAATTAATCATCATTAATAAATGATTAATGTACATAGGTGGAAAAATGTTCTAACACCCCCCCTTAAGCTAGACTTAGTGAAATATCAAAAATTAAGGCCTTGGCAACTAGGCTCAAGTCACCTTTTACATCATAAAATTTATTTGTCCATGTAACCAAGGTAAGGAGGAAAACCACATGGGAAATAAAACCTCCCCTCTAAAATGGACATGTGGCATATATTAAAATACACCAATCATCACCATGCATCACTCACCCCAAGCAAAGATCTAAGGTGAGTGAAGGTCTTCTCGGTAAAACACTTGGTGAAGATATCAGCAGTTTGCTCACTGGATGGGCAATACTGCAATGCTATGATCCGGTCATGCACCAAACCCCGAATGTAATGCATGTGTATCTCTATGTGCTTGGTCCTCTATCTCTGTACTGGATCGGTAGAAATCTTGATTGTACTTTGATTATCACACCAAAGAATAGTGGGTGAATCAAAGACAATCCCGAACTCTGCAAGAATACCTTGCAACCAAACACATTGTGTGGCTGCATTGACTGCTCCCCTGTACTCGGCCTCAGCTGAAGATAAGGAAATAGTGCTTTGTTTCTTGCTTGACCAGCATATAGGTCCATGTGCAAGCATAAAGACATAACCGGAAGTTGACTTCCGATCAATACAATCACCGGCCCAATCAGAATCTGTAAATCCTACTAGTTCAAGGGATGAACCAGCAGCATAATGGATACCAAAAGACTTAGTACCCTGAACATAATGAAGGATCCTCTTGGCTGCCTTCCAATGGATCTCATGAGGCTCTTGCATGTGCCTTGCAACAGCCCCAACATCATATGACAAATCTGGTCTAGAATGAGTAAGATATAGCAAACTCCCAACAAGTTGCCTATACAACGAACTGTCAACTAGTGGTGAAGAACCCCATTCTGTAAGCTTAACTCCTGAAAGAAATGGAAATTTTGCAGACTTACATTCAGCCATCTTAAATTTCTGCAGCAAATCTGAAGCATACCTTGACTGACATACAGAAATTCCATTCACAGATTGATCAATCTCCAAACCCAGAAATTGTTTTAGCAATCCTAGATCGGTCATGGAGAATGCACTGTGCAATGCTCTCTTAACTGAGTCAAGTTCTTTGGTGCAGCTACTAGTGATCAAAAGATCATCAACATACAGTACAATAATCAATATCAGATCACTAACATGCTGCATATACACATTTGGATCAGACTTACACCTCTCAAACCCCAAAGATAGCAGAAAATTGTCCATTTTTGCATACCATGCTCTAGGAGCTTGCTTGAGCCCATAGAGTGATTTGTTCAACCTGCAAACAAGTGTATGATCAGAAATAAAACCTTCAGGCTGCTGCATATAAATCTCCTCATTCAGATCCCCATGAAGAAAGGCACTTTTTACATCCATGTGATGAATCTCCCAGCGCTTGGAAGCCCCAATTGCCAAAACTAGTCTTATGGAGTCCATCTTTGCCACCGGTGCAAATGTTTCTGTATAGTCCACTCCTTGGACCTGAGAGTAACCCTTAGCTACCAACCTGGCCTTATACTTCAGATCAGAGCAATCAGATCCAATTTTGGTTCTATAAATCCACTTGCATTGCACTAGTTTCCTCTTGGGAGGAAGAGGGACCAAATCCCAAGTTTTGTTCTCATGGAGTGAGTTCATCTCCTCTTGCATGGCTGATTGCCATCTTGGGTCTGTACATGCTTCTGAATATGACATTGGATCAGATCCAACCATCAAATAACATGCCTCACTCAGATCAGAATTATTATATGCAAAGGAATTGTGAAATTGAGATCTAGTTTTCCTAGCATCTTGGGGATCTCCCACTAGCTCTCCGGCACTTTGAATTGTTTTCTCTGCCCACTTGGGCCTTGAGGGAGGGATATGTTCAGAATCCATATCAACATCATCTTCAGAAATATCAGAATCAGAAATATTAGAGAATGAATCACTACTTACTTCATCATCAAGACGAGGGAATGAGCATTCCCCATCACCTTGTTCACTAGCTTGCAAGAATTCTTCCTCTTCGAATTTGACACTTCTTTCAATGAAAGTTTTGTGAGTGGATGGATCAAAGAGCTTGTAGCCCTTGGAATCCTCTGCATACCCAACCATGATTGACTCCTTGCTTTGGTGCTGCAATGCCTTTCTCTTCTCCGGTGGAATTCTGGCCCAAGCCCTTGAGCCAAAAATTCTGAAATGTGAGACATTTGGCTTGTGGCCCATCCAAGCTTCAAATGGAGTGATTCCTTGCAATGCTTTGTGTGGTGCCCTGTTCTGAACATATGCTGCACAATTCATAGCTTCAGCCCATAATTTAGGAGACAAATCCCTTGCTTGCAACATGCAAGTTGCCATCTCTTTCAGTGCTCTATTTTTGCGCTCTGCAACACCATTTTGCTGAGGTGTGTAGGGCACTGAGTGTTGCATCTGAATGCCATGCTCTTGACAGAGCTGCTGCAAATTGTTGTTGACATACTCTCTACCATTATCAGTCCTCAAAATCTTCATGGCCTTCCCACTGAAGTTCTCAACCATGCTCTTAAAAATCTTGAAACAATCAAAGACTTCAGATTTTTGCTTAAGGAAAAATAACCAGCAGTACCTTGAGTAGTCATCAATGAAGGTGAGCACATATTTGCTGCAGCCATAGGAGGGTGTGGGGAGTGGCCCTATGAGATCAGAATGTACTATCCCAAGAGGTTGATCAGCCCTCCTAGCCTTCCCTTTGTCATACTTCCTTTCAGGATGTTTCCCAATCATGCAACCCTTGCATGTTCCACTCGAAAATCTGATTTGGGGCAGCCCTTCTACCATATTTTCTTTGCTTAAAACTTGAAGATATCTGTAGTTTAGGTGCCCATACCTTTGATGCCATAGCTTGCTGGTCTCATTCCCATGTGACAGCAGCACACTTGGTGAAGAAAATTCGAGGAAGTGGGAGAACATGTACATCTTCATGTCATGGTCTGCAACACCCTTTGCAACAATTTTCCCGGTGGAAACTTCTGATATCTCCACTTCATCCTGAGTGAAGACCACCTTCTTTGCTGCTCCAGTATGTGTCATTTGATACATAGAGAGCAAGTTTGCTGCAAGATTTGGCACATACAGCACATTGGAGAAGAAGCCATTCTCCATAGAGATTTTCCCAATGCCATGAGCAGGGATTTCTGAGTCATCTCCCATTCGAATTGAGAGGCCACTGTAGGGAGCAAGTTCAGAAAACGAGTCTCTTGAGGAAGCCATGTGCCTTGAGGCACCTGAATCAATGATAAACAAAGGTGAATGAGATGAGCTAGCCACCAAAGCATGGAAGCTCTCCTTGTCTTCAGAAACGCACTCCTTCTTCTTGGAACTTTCAGGAAGAGGAATATTATTTTTCTGTAGGAGATGGGTCATGGTGTCTATGGTTTTCTTCATGCATGAGCTCTCTGGATGAAAACCTCTTTGACAGTAGCTACATTTTGTCTTCTCAGCCTTCTTTCCCTTGTTCTTGACAGGATTCGAAACCCCCTCAGAGGATTTGGGCCTCTCATCCTTTCTCTTCTTCTCTTGAGGTTTCGAAACCCTGGGTTTTTTCTTGCTTCTTCCACATTTCGAATCTCCAGCTGCAAGAACTTGATCTTTTTGTTTGATGGATCCCATCAAGACCAGCTTGTCTTGCTCTTGAGTTAGCATTTCCATGAAGTTAGCCAAGGATGGCATCTTCCAACCTCTGACTGTGAGCCTTGTGGAGTTGAAGGAAGACACAAAAACTGAGTATTCAGAACCCAATTTGGAGAGAATGGACAACACCAACTGTTCTTCTTTCTTCTCTATGCCACATTGTCTGATCTGCAAGACCAAGTTCTTGAACTTGGTGAAGAAGTCCTGGATGGAATCGAAATTCCCTGGGCTCAGTGAGACAAGCTCATTTTCGAGCTGGTGGCCTCTCATCTCATCAGTCTTTCCAAACAGTGTCTCAAGCTTGAGCCACACTTCATTTGGAGTTGCTAGACTTTCTACATGAAACAGAAGGTCTCTCGAAATGCTGAGACAAAGGAGGCCAAATGCCTCATCCATTCTGTTAAAAAACTTGGATTTCTCCACAGCTGAGTTTGGCTCAACCTCAGTGCCCATCGTGATTCTGTAGAGACCCTTAGATCTCAGCAAAATCACCATTTCTGCCTTCCAATCGAAATAGTTGAAGGGTGTGAGCACGTTTGGGTGAGATGGCTCCATTCTCCTCTGCTGCAATTCGCACTTGCTGACAATGCTTAACTCCAATACCTGCAAACAACTCTCAAATCACTCTGGAGGGATCTACACTCACATATTCGAACCCTGTATGGATAGTGGGTGCATTCGGGAGAGCATCACACCTGAGAGGAGCCACTAGATTTCTCCAGTAAGCTCAAGGCAATGGCCTCAGGAATTATGTGGTTTCTCCACTGTTTCTGGCAATCCACTACAACAGTCTGCTGGTTCGAATTCTAGCTCCAAGAGCTCTGATACCATGTAAAATCTCAAGCACAGTTGAATCTAGCTACTGTGGATTCCTCACTGGTGAAAGATTGCACAACATTTGCAAGAATTAGCATAAAAAATTTAAATGAATGAAGAACAATACTCATGAATTGGTGAATAATGTCAATATTATTAACTGTCCAACCTTAACAAAGGTTAAGAACACCCATATATACAAATCTGGAAGAATTCGAATCCATCTGGAGTGTTCACACTGATCTAGCTTAGAAAAAGCTCAAACCCCCCTAGGTTGACCAAAATATCCCAAACCATCCCAAACTGGTTCGAATATGCAGTGTGAATGCTGGGAATGACTGGACAGGCCCATGTGACCTCACACATGTGAAGAAACTGGTTGGTTAGAGGTTTGGAGTCTAAAATTGGTCAAAAATGTGGACAAAACAAGGCAAGATTGTCCACAAAGAGAGCAAATGCGCCCTAGGTAGAAGAGAAGCATGCTGAGTGCATTAAATGACCTGAGGAGGGCGCTCTAGGCATGCTGAGTGCATTAATTGCCCTGGGGAGCGCTCCACTTAGCTGGTTTGACTCAGCACTTGTTCACATTTGCTATCTAGTTCATGATAATTGACCATTTAGTAGCTAATCAACTTAGGGATGTAATCATTAATCACTTGGGCTAATTAATCATCATTAATAAATGATTAATGTACATAGGTGGAAAAATGTTCTAACAACTGCTGGATATGAAGATTTAGTCCATGGATTGAAGAAAGCCATTGGTTTGAATGTTAAGTACCTGAAAGTTTTTGGTGACTCAGAAATAGTTGTAAGACAGGTAAGAGATACCATTCACTGTCTTTCACCTCATTTGAAAGGTTATCAGGATGAGGTATGGGATTTAACTACACATTTTGATGCTTTCAATATAAAATTTGTTCCTAGACTGCAAAATGCTGCGGCTGATTTATTAGCAACTTCCGCTTCCAGATTGGTGTCGAATAATAAAAAATGTTCAATTGAACTGGTTTTCAGGCCTTCTGTCCCAGACAATATCACCAATTTTAGAATTTTCGATGATGACAATCAGATCATTAGTTTTCTAACAAATGAAGACATGTTCCAAGAAACTATGATAGACGAAGAAGAGCATGATGCTATCTTACAAAAGAAAGATGAGGCTAAAGGAAATTTCATCCCCAAAGGGGTGAGGTCACTTGAAATGATATTCGATCTGCATAGCAAATTCAAAAGCCCAGCAAATGCTAAAACCAATAGCTCATCGATGCAGCACAAATTGGTAAATTTGGGCACTGAAGTTGAACCGAAGTTTGTTAACCTTGGTAAATGTTGTTCACCGCGAGAAAGAGATAAGTTCATCAAGATTTTTCGACAATATAAGGACGTTTTTGCATGGACTTATGAAGATTTGAAAACATATGACACCCGCATTATTCAGCATATCATACCAATGAAAGCAAGCGTCAAGCCATTTCAGCAACAATTGAGGAGGATGCACCCTACTCTCGAACCCCTGATTCAAAAGGAATTAAAGAAGTTACTTGATGCTAAGATGACACTTAAAGTTCGGGATTCCGAGTCGGTTGCTAACCTAGTTCCCGTAAGAAAAAAGTCAGGAGAGATAATATTATGTGTTGACTTCAGGAATCTGAACAGATCTTCAGATAAAGATAACTATCCCATCCCTTCAATGGAACAAATTCTCCAGATGGTATCAGGATCGAAACTATTTTCTCTTCTTGATGGTTTCTGTGGTTACAATCAAGTATTAGTAGCTGAAGAAGACCGCCTTAAAACTACTTTCTGCACCAAGTGGGGAACTTTCACATACCGAAGAATTCCATTCGGCCTAATAAACATAGGATCTACGTTCTAGCGAGCAATGGACATCACCTTCTGAGGATTGGGTGGCCATTCTGTCATCGTCTATCTAGATGATGTGACCATTTTTTCAAAGAAAAGAGAAGACCATGTTGTTTATTTGAAGCATATTTTTTTATCTTTGTCGAAAATATGGTATTTCTTTAAACCCCAAGAAGAGTTTGTTTGTTGTTCTTGAAGGTAAAATTATGGGTCATATCATTTCAAAAAAAGGAATTTCAATAGATCAAGAGAGAGTCCAAATTATCAATAAAATTCCCATGCCCCATAACAAAAAATCCATGCAGTCATTTATGGGCACTATCAATTTTGTTCGAAGATTTGTCCCCGATTTCGCTCAAACTGTTAAACCTTTATCGCAAATGGTCAAGCAAAGCACACAGTTCAAATGGACAGAATTGGAGAAAGATGCATTTAGAGATATTAAAGCGGCCATAGCTAATGCTCCTTCCTTAAGAAGCCAAGATTTTGACAAAGATTGTATCTTGTATACTTTTGCTTCGGACTACTCTCTCGCAACTGTGCTCACACAAAAGATAGAATTAGGAGATGAATAACCAATTTTGTTTATGAGCACTGGTCTGCAAGGTGCTGAACTGAACTATCTTGTTGTCGACAAACAAGCGTATGTTGTTTTCAAAGCAGTAAAATAGTTCAAACCATATATTCTTAAGAACATAACTAATGTTATAGTTCCCTACCCAGCTGTCAGATCCCTTTTCGTTCAAAAGGAGTTGGGAGAAAGAAGGGGAAAATGGGTCATAGCTCTTCAAGAATATGACTTAGAATTTAAACCGTCCACTATCATTAAAGGACAAGGCCTATGTAAATTTCTTACTAAACATACAACTGAGGAAGAGCAGGATTGGAAGAATGAAGCCGAGATAAATTCAGTCGAAGTATGTCCCATTTTCACAGCTCCAGAATCATGGTATATGGATTTAGTGCATTACTTGCAACAAGGGTACCTACCAGAACACTGGAGTTCTAAACAAGAAAGGCCCTCCATTTAAAGTCAGTAGATTAAGAAATCATTGACATAATACTTTTCAGAAAAAATTTTGATGGAGTTTTTCTCAGATGCCTAGAGAAGGAGGATGCAAGTAAAGTTGTCAAGGAGTTACACGATGGTCTTGCTGAGGGACATTATTCAGGGGAGACAACAGTTCACAAAATACTGAGAGCTAGATATTACTGGACCACTTTATTCTGAGATGCCCATACTTATGCACGGAACTGTGATGTATGCCAAAGGAGTGCTGGAAAATTACCAAAGGCAACAGGGCCTTTGTAGTCGGTTATCATCTCAGAACCTTTCAAACAATGGGGTATAGATGTCATCGGAGAGATAAAACCAAATTCTTCTCTACAACATCGATACATCCTAATAGCCACCAATTATTTCACCAGATGGACAGAAGCTACCCCATTGCGCAATATCAATGAATATGCAGTCATCACTTTCTTGAAAGAGAACATCATAACCAGGTTTGGGGTTCCAATTTCCCTAGTATTTGGTAATGCCACTTATTTCTCATCTTTTTAAATAAATGAATTTGTTTATGAAAGGGGAATTAAATTGCATTATTCATCCAATTACTATCCCCAAGGAAATGGACTGGCTGAAACTTCAAACAAAAACCTCATCCGAATTCTCAAGAAGACTATGATTGAAAATCAGCGAAGTTGGCATATAGCTCTCCCAAATTCCTTATGGGCAGATAGGGTGAATCCAAATAATGCATTAGGGGTTTCCCCTTACACCCTTGTTTATGGAAAGGAAGCCATCCTTCCTCCCCGCATCTTACTCCCATCCTTATCATTGTGCCAAGCCTCTCAAGGGTTTGGTATTCAGATTTTACAATCCAAGATTGACACCCTGCTTCAACTTGAAGAAGCTCAACAGAGAGATAAGAACCGATTTCACCAGCACCAAGACATAGTCAAAAGATGGCTTGATAAAAGGAAGTCTGGTAAAATAATTTTTGAAGTAGGAGATTTAGTTCTGAAATGGGACCATCATCATGAAGGCAAGGGAATGCACATGAAATTCAAACACTTATGGGTAAGCCCTTACCAAATTTCTGCAAAGCTTGGCCCATCCTCTTACAAGCTAACAGACCTCCAGGGAGAGGAAGTAACCCTTCCCCTCAATGGCCTCTCCTTGAAACAATACTTTGCATAGTTTCGTTGAGGTTTTCTGTACATAAATAAAAGCTTTGTTTTTTTTTCTTTTACTTTTTACTTTAGTCTCTTGACTTCTGTTTGTTCCAACCAAGGTGTCCTCTTTTCTGAGTATTTGAGTTTTCCCTTTCCCCTTTTCTTTGTATAGTTTTTTCCCGCTAGCCCTCAAGAAGATAGATCTCTCAAGAAATCTCACAACTCATGAAGCTGGAAATGTATCCTCAAAAGAAAGTTTATCTATGCATTTTGGCTTTTGCTGATCGTTCTCCAAAATGAGGAGATCCTATTCTGTTGGTCGCATTAACCCTTGTTTAATAGTAGAGATCTATGATTATCTTTATCACTATCTTTAGGCTCCATCCACCCTCACATTTATAAGTGTCTCAATAAGATCGTTGTAGTTGGACCCACGGAAAGGAAGCACATCTTGAAGGCATAGGGTGTTAAAATGACTCCATGTTGTAAATCTAAAGCCAAAAAGGCTTATAATCAAGAGTTTGTTTTCCAGAAATTCTTGCCTCAATCAAAGCATGGATGAGATAAAAGAAAAATGTTCAAGTCAAGAAAGCTGTTCAAAAGACTCAGCTCAAGTTAGGTTCTTCTTCGTCTGTGAGGATTGATAAATCAAATAAAATCTCTCGCTCACACAAAAGGACATCATGGATTGAAGAACCAAAATCAAAGATCGAAATTTTAAGGAAACTATTTCTGCAAGGCTCAAACATCAAAAGCTATCAAATACATGAACATCCAAAAGGATGCAAGCAGCATGGGAATGAGGAACAAGAGAATATTGTCTACGAGATGTTGTTACAATCCTGTGGAGTCCAATGATAGTGGTCATCTAAAAGATGGATCTTCTAAAATGAACCCCATATTTTGGCCCTTTGAAAGTTTTAAGGATGTCTTTATCAAAGCTCCCCTTTCCCAATGACCAACGGATAAAGTGACTACTTCATTTGTCAAGATTCGAACACTCAAGTCGACTGTTGCACATAAGGTGAACAACTTTTAAAATTTCCTATGAACAAGAGCGAGTTTTTCAGAGATCTGTGTTCACTAGCGATTCGCCAATTGTTGTTGCTACAACATCCTTCCCCAAAATTTTGAAGATATTTGGGGCCCCTCCTTCTGCATGTTTTGTAACAAGTGTTTTCCTTGTCTTTCACGCTTATTTTTTTCTCTTTAACATGGCAAAATTTCAAACACTTGCTTTCCAAAAGTTTTCTAGATTATTTTCTCTAAGGCAAAGTCACATTTCCTCTTCAGCGCATTTTTTAGCCCTAAGTCGGCTTCCCTTTAGCGCAAGTTTTAACCATAGATATTTCACTTGGCGCAAATGAGAACTATAAGTTGGTCGCGCCTTAGCGCAACTAGTAATGCTAAATCTCTCGCCTTGGCGCAGAATTTAACTCTAAATCTACCGACGCGAAAGCTCTGTTGCTCCTTTGTTTGGTCCAAAATAGTTGCTTCCCAAAGTTTGCTCAATCATTTTTCTAAGGAAAAGTCACCTTTTCTCTTCAGCGCATTTTTTATCCCTAATTCATCTGGTTGAGCGCAAATGTTAACTATAATTCAGCCACCCCTTGACGCATTTACTAATCATAAGCCTGCTGCTTGGCGCGATTTGTAACCATATCTCGACCACTGTTGGTGCAAAACCAATCCTTAAATGAACGCCTACACAAAAATCTCTTAATGGCTCGTTGGCGCGATCCCCATTAGCGCATGTTTTGTGACTAAAACTTGGGCCAAAGGCGTAAGGCTTATCCCTATAACGCCCTCCATCATAGCCGCGCAGCCCTGAGCTCATTTTTTGGCGCAGTGCTATCATCGTAGGATTTAATGTCACGATTGCCGCTTTGGCGCCGAACTTAATGTTACACTCACCGCCTTAGAGCAGAGCTTAATCTTGCGATTGCCATTTTTGGTGCGACGATTTATTTTGGTGCATGTGTAATGTTGGAGTCGGTAGGGTCATGAATGCGGCCATGTGCCATTTTAAATTCACAAGTTCTCGAGACCTGTGCTCATTCAATTCTCCAACCCACCACCTTACGTGACATAAATGCCACCCCATTATAAATGCATGCAATGGAGTTTGAAATTTATTCTATCATTCTCCAAGTTGAACAAAGCTCACCATTCACTATCCGAGAACAAAGCTCGCCATTTGCTACCGAACGCCTGTGGGAACTATCGCCCATCTTGAAGCGTCCGCCAGCCCTCCAAAGACCCCACAAGTCTGACAGGTAGTTGCTCTGCCCATTCCTTTGTTATCTACTGAGGCTTTGAGTCACGTTTTACCCTGTAGGTAACTCGCTATCACTATACATATACCTTTGAAGGAAAGGAATAGCCAATTTCTTCCTTATTCCAAGAATGAGGATACGAAGTCATCCTATGTGAGCCAATGCCTAGAGAGCCCTATCCTCACCGAATCATCTCAGGTTTGTCTTGCTATCACTTGCGCAACACCCTAAGTAAGTCTTTCCCACATAGTGTTCCATCTCTGAGTTTTCCCGGTTAGATCCTAATGGCCACAGTTAGCCCACTTAGATGTCGTTGCAAGCCCAAATCTATAGCTAGTGCTTGTTTCGGTTGAAACACCGCGTACATTTTCACCCAGTGGGAGGGAATGCTATGAATCATGGCAGCTACGTGCATACAATGAATAAACAGCTTAAGTATGTAACGGGTGAACAGCTTTATTAGCGTTGTGAATCGCTTAGACTCAGTGACAGGTGTGTGCATAGGGAAGCATGGTGGTTATGTTGATGCCTTTGAGCAAAGAAAGATTTAGCAATGCTTGCTAGTTAGGTATGATTCACCTGTCGAGGATTATACATTCACGCCTAGGTCATGAAGCTAAAGGAATGCTCGTCCAAAACCCCCCCCTCAGAACATGATAAGAGCAAAATGATAGTTCTGCTATAGGGAACATTATGAATGGCCTCACTTTCACTTATAAACCACTCATGTGTATTTACTTGCATTATTGGCGCCAACCTAATGGTCTCCCCAGGCGCATGAAACATTTTAGGTACTTGCGCAATTTACCATACAACGAACTAGCCTTGTCCAGATAAGCTAATTAAACATGAAATCAAGACAACCATGATCCTAAGATGTCACATAGGTTCCAAGGCTACCATTCCAAGGGTAATTAAACCATAGTGTCATTTATCTTATATATGAAACCACAGTGGCTTGTATAGCTTGTTGGCATTTGCGTCTAGTATTTCTCATGATTCTCAACTGTGAAACGGTAGCTACAATTATGAATTAGTGGATATTTTGTTAAAACATGTTAAAATTTGATCATTAATTCACAATACTCTTGGATATTTACTGAGCGAATAACATATACAGTATATCAATGCATAACAATCACAATAAGCATGCCAAGCATCACAAGAATCAAAATCATGAGAGACAAGAGACACAGAGTTTCTGTGGGGAAAACCCTAAGGTGAAAAACCCCACAAATTCCTCAGAGATAGAGAGAGAAATGGCTCAACCAAAGTACAACCAAAATACACTTGAGATAGTTTCCTAGAGCAGATGAGATAGTTTCCTAGAGCAGATGATCCTCCTTCTCACTAGTGTGCCACTTTCCGAGTGAGATAAGTGTGTCTTTCCGAATGATCCAAATAGAGATCTCCCGATCTCTATTTATACTTAACCTATTTTCCCAGTGACCTTATGGGACCAACTTGTCTATCTAGATACATCCACAATATAATATATATTTTAAGGCCGACCCCACACATGGTGGTCTAATTACCCATCGGCAAGTACACACACTTGCAACACTTGTTAATCGACATGACGACACTTCCTTATAGAGGAATAACACATCTCTTATAAGGGTACAATAAATATATATGAAATACATAGATGAAATACATTCCGAAGTTACATATACATCAACACTCCCTCTTAACTAGGAAGGTATTTCTTGACACAGTTCTATTAGACAAGTCTTCTTCTCGGGATCATCGTCACTGCTGCTGCTACCTAAACCAATCTATGACTCTACTCGTCATAGGAAGTTCTACAGAGCCAGTCCTTTTTCATACTAGATGTAGGCCCACCACCTAAAGGTCTTCATCATCTGTGCGAATAGTCTGATAGAGGTGGCCTCTCAGGACTAATTTTATGTGCGGATGCAATACCGGAAAGAGTATCCCAGGAACATTTATGTGCCTAAGCACGATCGGCAAGATCTCTCAGGACTGATTACATGCATCTCCTCCACAATACCTTCAAAGAGCATCCCAGGAACATTTATGTACCGCAGCATGACCGACAAGATCTCTAAAGAGCATCCCAGGAGTTATTACGAGCATACAGCTCAACCTTTCGAATCTCCAGGACTGATTACATGTGGATAGAAAAAACCTTTAAAGAGCATCCCAGGAACATTTATGTGCCGCAGCACGATCGGCAAGATCTCTAAAGAGCATCCCAAGACTAATTACGAGCACACAGCTCAACCTCTTGGATCTCCAGGACTGATTACATGTCTTCGTAGTAATACCTCATCCCAGGACTGATTACAAGCACAGAGCTCAACATATCAGATATCTGAGGACTGATTACATACTACATAGCAATACCGGAAAGAGTACCCCAGGAACATTTATGTGCTGCAACATGACTGGCAAGATCTCCGAGGACTGATTACAGGCTATTTGCACAACCTACCACATATCATCTCTAACCTCCAAGTATCAACATGATACTCATGATCCAACAGATCATCATCGTACGAGGCATCATCCTGATGCCCATGATCATACTAAGCATCATCACTTGTACCATCCTTGTACATATCATCTAGAGCAACATCCTGGAGCTCATCATCATGATCAACCTGATCATACAATGCATCCACCTAATGCACACCAAGTATCTACCTGATACATATCATCATACATGATCCACCTAATCATACAGTGTATCCACCTAATACAAATACAAATACATGATACATATCAGCATACATGATCTACTTGATCATACAATGTATCCACCTGATACAGATACATGGTCCAAGCATCCAACATGATGCATATACAAATACATACAAATGATCAAACCGATCATATCTAGCATCCAACATGATGCGTACATACGTATAAATGATCCAACTGATCATATCTAGCATCAACACAATGCATACATACATACAAATATAAATGATCCAACTAATCATATCCAACATCAACATGATGCGTACATACATACAAATATAAATGATCCAACTGATCATATCTAGCATCAACACGATGCGTACATACATACAAATATAAATGATCCAACTGATCATATCCAACATCAACATGATGCATACATACATACAAATATAAATGATCCAACTGATCATATCCAGCATCAACACGATGCATACATACATACAAATATAAATGATCCAACTGATCATATCCAACATCCAACATGATGCATATATAGAGCAGTAACTGGAGCATCATCCTGATACTCATCATCCAGCACTTACATACACATCCATGTGAAGGATCCTCCTTCCAACATGCTTGGGATGGCTTCAGCAAATGTGTCCATCACTTCTTCCTCGAAGTGTCATCGATCTGAAGAACACCAAGCCTCTCCCTGAAGTACTCAAACTTCACCTTGGCTAGTGTCTTCGTCAGCACATCTGCAATTTGCTCGTCCATCACAACATATAGGAGCTTCACGGCTCCTCTCTGCACCATATCCATGATATAGTGATATTTGATCTCTATGTGTTTCGACCTGTCATGAAACATTGGGTTCTCATACAACTTCACACAACTCTGGTTATCGCAGAATATACCAGTAGCATCCAATGGGAGATAAAATAACTCAAACAGTAGCTTCCGTAGCCATACTGCCTCACAACTAGCTGAACAGGCTGCAACATACTATGTCTCAGCTGTACTCAGTGCTACGCAGGACCGCTTCCTGCTGAGCCAAGAGATCACACCCGATCCCATACTGAAGCAGCACCCAGATGTGCTCTTCCTATCTGCAGCACTTCCATCCGAATCTGAATCAACATAACCCTGCAGGTTAAACTTTTGATTCGCTTCATACTTGAGCCCATAATCCACTGTACCCTTCAAGTACCTCAGAACATGCTTTACAGCAACCAATGAACACTCCTTGGATCTGTCAGGAACTGGCTCAATGTGTTCACTGCAAAGCAAATATCTGGTCTTGTGTTCGTCAGGTACATCAAGGACCCAATCATCTGACGATACATAGAGACATCAACCGGCTCAAATGAAGCATCACATAGAAGCTTTAGATTCGATGCCAGGGGTGTGACCATGGCCTTGCAATCCATCATCCCAAATCTCTTCAGAATATCTACTGTGTACTTCTCTTGACCAAGGAAGATCCCATCTGAATTCTGCCACACCTCCATACCTAGGAAATAATGTATCATTCCCAAATATTTCATATCGAACTTAGCAGCAAGCTTCCTCTTAGTATCTACAATCAATCTCTCATCTCCTGTTACAAATAAGTCATCCACATATAGAAGTAGAATCACAAGATTCCCTTCCTCAACGTTTTAGTAGAGGTTGGAATCCGCTTTACTCCTGGTAAAGCCCAAGCTAGATAGGAAATTGTCTATCCTACCATACCAAGTTCTGGGAGCTTGCTTCAAGCCATACAAGGCTTTCTTCAATCTGTACACATATGACTCCCTATCATTTATTTCAAAACTGAGTGGCTGCTCCACGTATACTTCCTCTTCAAGTACACCATTCAAGAAAGCAGTCTTGACATCCATCTGGTGTATTTTCCATTTCATTGCTACAGCCAGGGCAAGTATTGTTCTGATGGAAGCATACCTGGCTACAGGTGCAAAAGTTTCTTCATAATCTATTCCCTCTTTCTGAGAGAAGCCACTAGCTACGAATCTTGCTTTGTATTTCTCTACACTTCCATCTGCAGCATGCTTGATTTTGAAGATCCATTTGGAAGTCACAACAGACTTCTCTTTAGGTATTGGGACAACATCCCAAACATCATTCTTCATTATTGATTGGTATTCCTCAACCATGGCATCCTTCCATTCTTTTTTTTCCACTGCTTCTTCATAACTGGAAGGTTCTTTGCTCATAATGTCACAGAGTAAAGAAACATAGCTGGTATGTGATCTGGTTCTCTTCTTTACTCTGTGTTCTTCTTCTGGAATTCCAAATCTTTTTGCATCTTGAATTATCTCTCTAGCTCATGCAGGTTTCCTCTTGTGAGAGTTATCCTCATGGGGTGGATCTACAGGTTCTTGCAGATCTTCAAACTCACAAACAACTTTTGGAATTGCTTCAATCATGGTAGTGTCTTGAAATCTAGTTTCCTTAGGTTCTTCATAAACTTCTATAGGTTCCTTCCTTGATTTGATGAATGCTAAGTTTTCATCAAATGTTACATCCTTGCTGACATCAATCTTCTTGAACCCTGGAAAGTATATTCTGTAAGCCTTCGAGCTTTCACTATAACCCACAAAGATACCCTTCTTTCCTGAAGGATCTAGTTTGGTCCTCTTTTCCTTTGGGACATGAGTGTATACTAGAGAACCAAATATTTTGAGATGGTTGACTTCAGGTTTCTTACCAGAAAAGACCTCTTCTGGTGTCTTGTTGTCCAATATCTTGTGGGGTGTTCTGTTATGCACTTATATAGTTGTTCTAGCTACTTCTGCCAATAGATGCATAGGTAGATCTTGGTCATGCAGCATTGCCCTTCCTGCTTCCATGATTCTTTTGTTCTTCCTTTCTGCAACTCCATTATGTTGAGGATTATAAGGAGCAATCAACTCCCTCTTAATTCTTGAATCATTGCAAAGTTTCTTGAAGTCACCTGAGGTGAATTTTCCACCATTGTCGGATCTGAATGTTTTGATCTTTTTGTCAGTTTGATTCTCCATCAAGGTTTTGAATTCCTTCAACTTATCAAACACCTCATCTTTATTTTTCAAGAAGTATACCCAAGTCTTCCTGGAGAAGTCATCAAAAAATGAGACATAGTAAACATACCCACTTAGAGAACTGGATGACATAGGACCACATACATCTGAGTGGATGATTTCCAAGATATCTTTTGCCTTGCTTTCACTACTTGGGAAAGCCTTCTTAATATTCTTACCTTTTGCACATCCTTTGCAAACACCTTCATGTTTGGTCTTGATTTCAGGAAGACCCTCTACAGCCTTGCTTGCAATTCGAAGTTCCCTATAGTGCATATGAGTAAGTCTTCTATGCCAAAGTTCACCTGGCTCCATGGAGTCATGCAGCATGGCATGTTCAGGTTATCCTTTTAGTTTATACAAACCTCCCTCTTGCTCTCCAATCACAACTGCATCATCTATGGTCTTTCCCTTTGGCCACATTAGGACTTGGCCATCCACAAATGCAACCCTCATACCTTTTGTATCCAATGCAGATATGGAGAGTAAGTTCTTCTTGAGCCCAGGTACATAACGGACTTCTTTCATATTCAAAGATTTTCCAGAATCTAGGTTGTAGGAGGATTCACCACTTCCTTTGATGGGATATTGATAATCATCCCCAAGTTTCACTTTATGGTGTGATTCATGTTCAGACATATTTACAAAGGATTCTTTAAACCCAGTCATGTGTTTGGAAGCCCCACTATCAATTAACCAATCATTACAACCATGGGAGATAGTACCTATGAGAGCAGAGATTAGAACATACTCTTCTTCGCTTGATGAGTCATCATTACTATCATCACTTTCTTCCCTAGCCTTATTCTTTGGAGGTTCATCATCTTTGGCAGCATGAGCATGGTACCTTCTTTTGTTACCCTTCTTCTTCTTGCTGGTTTTGTTGTTGTTGTGTTTGTCCCTTTTGTTCTTGGGACATTCTGAAGCAAAGTGACCCTTCTCATTACAAGTGAAACACCTTAGATCTTTCTTGTCTTTGTGAAAATAATGAGAAGATTTCTTCTTGTGATGGGATGGCTCCCTCTTGAACTTTCCCTTCTTAGTGCGAGCTGTGAGAGCTTGATCTTCCTTTCCCATCTTCTCTTCTCTTTCCACAAGCCTTGCTTCTTCTTGAGAACATTCCTCCCATAATCTGTTGAAGGAGATTAAATTCTTTCTGGCACAGATCCCCTAGATAAAAGAATCCCATGACCTAGGTAGGCCATTCAAAGTAGTCATAACAATTTCACCATTCTCCACCATTTCATCTATAGCTTCAAGTTGTTCCTTGATATGAGAGACCTTGGAGAAATAGGATTGAATGGTTTCTCCATTCGACATCTTGACCCCTTTCAATTGATTCTGCAGGGTCATCTTCCGATTTATGTTGTTTCCTTCAATTAGCTTGGTCAAAGAGTCAAACATAGCCTTGGGTGTCTTTAGAGAAGACACATGGGGTATGAGATGGTCTTTGATAGAATCAGCAATGATTCTCTTTGCCTTGACCAAGTTCTTCTTATGCAATACCTTAGCCTCTTCATCCTCTGGGATAGGGATGTCTTCTTTTATATATGAGTCCAACTCATTCTCTTCCAGGATTAACCCAATCCTATACTTCCAAGCTTGAAAGTTATAAGCCCCTTCAATCTTATCCTCAAGCTTGGTGTGGTGAGACATCTTAAAGAGTACTTCAAATGAAATAGAAAAGATTTAGTTCTTACCACTTGAAATGTTGAAAAATGGATCTAGTCCCGGATTAGGGTTTGTCCAAAAAACCCTAAAAATTCAAAATATGAATTTCAACTTTATGAAAGGACATAAAGATGCGCCTTGATGAGTTGATTAGCCTGGTGTATTCAAAATTTGAGTTCAGCAAAGATTTACCCTTAAGATTTGCTTTTTTGTCCTCTTAGGTTCACTACGGAGAGCCATGAATTAGGGTTTGAGTTTCCCGGAGATCTACCCAGCCAAAAATCTCGATCCAAAGCTCTAAACTTCAATTTTTGCAAGGAGCTTCCAGCTATGGCTTCAGATTTTAGAAATTCCTATTTTTGTGGAAACCTTAATTTTTAGGGCCAAATCTGAAAATGCTCAGAATTGAATTCTGATTGGATAGATAGATTTGCCTTGATGAGTAAAGTCAATCTACTATACTGCTTTTCCAAAAATTGTGGAGAGAAACCCAATAAACAAGAAACTCAAGTTTCCGTCACTGCAAAATGTCTTCTTCTCAGGTTAGCTTTGATACCATGTTAAAATTTGAGCATTAAATCACAATACTCTTGGATATTTACTGAGAGAATAACATATATAGTATATCAATGCATAACAATCACAGTAAGCATGACAAGCATCACAAGAATCAAAAGCATGAGAGACAAGAGACACAGAGTTTCTGTGGGGAAAACCCTAAGGTGAAAAACCCCACAACTTCCTCAGAGATAGAGAGATAAATGGCTCAACCAAAGTACAACCAAAATACACTTGAGATATTCTCCTAGAGCAGATGATCCTCCTCCTCACTAGTGTGCCACTTTCTAAGTGAGAGAAGTGTGTCTTTCTGAATGATCCAAATAGAGATCTCCTGATCTCTATTTATACTGAACCTGTTTTCCTAGTGACCTTATGGGGCCGACTTGTCTATCTAGATACATCCACAATATAATATATATTTTAGGGCCGACCCCACACATGGTGGTCTAATTACCCATCAGCAAGTACACACACTTGCGACACTTGTCAATCCACATCAAAACACTTCCTTATAGAGGAATAACACATCTTATAAGGGTACAATAAATATATATGAAATACATAGATGAAATACATTCCGAAGTTACATATACATCAACAAAACAACCTCCATTTTATGAAAGTAGCATATTCTGGACTTTTCCATAACTGTTTTGCTAATACTTGAAAGTTATCTAGTTAAAGCCAACTCTGTCATTTCTTCTTTCACAAATCTATAAGAGGCTTTGCATTATAATAATGGCTGAATATCTACATATGCCTTATTTCTACTGCCATGCTATAGACTTGGGCTGCTCATGGAATCCAAAGGAAACGCCTCTATTCATAGCCTATCAACTCACATGGGCAAATAAATACGCAAACTATTACAAACAGGTTTGCGAGAAATTCATCATGCCTCTATACCAGCTTATTTTTGTAAAGGAACCAGATTGCGTGTTAGAGAACGCCATGCCCATTATCGAAGCATTTGGCAATTATTATCATAGTATAGAAGGTACCTATATCCGAATGAATGGAGGATCCGTAGCTCCCTTTTTGTTTCCCAGATATGCTACATATTTTTTCATTCACAGGGAAGCCATAAGGCAAGTCTTCAACATTGGCGGAATCAGTAGAGTTCTCACTGAAAGGAAGAAAGGAATGTATATGCCAATGCCTTTCACTATTGGTGCATATATCCTCCCGAAGGCCAAGGAAGGAGACACCTATGTTCAAGATTTAGACATCTTCCATTTTGGTACAAAGTTTTTTAGAAGGCATGACCCTTGTGGTGAAGTTTCCAAACATATTATTGATGTCAAAAGTAGCTTCAAGTATGCCCATCTGAAATATATGGAGGAAGAGTTTTTCCGTAGTACTCGGAACTTAACAGAATTAGGCAAGTGCTACAAGAAGAAAGGTGCAAAGAGCCCTAAACCCAGGCCTGTCGGCCTAATTCAAAAGGAACAGGAAGCATCAGTGTTCCAATCAGGATATCCGACAGGAATAGAGCAAGAGGAATATGACAGGATACTACACTAGCAGGATCAAGAAGCAGCTAGGATACAAAATGAACAAGCTGCCAAGTTCCAACAAGAATCCAAAGAGAGCAGGCTGTTCAGATGCAGCAGCAAAAGGAAGTTGCTAGAGTGCAGAGGGAGCAAGAGAAAAGGTCTTTGGAAGATGAGGCTACTAGAATTCAGAAGGAAGATGAAGTAAGGGCCCAAAGAGAAGAAGAAGAAAGAATCCTCCAAGAGCAGGCTGCAAAACTGCAAGAGGAAAAAGAAGAAGCACATAGATTACAAAAAGAATTAGCAGACCTAGCTGAAAAGCAGCAGATTTAGAAAACTCCTGAGCCAGAACCATCTACTCCACAAGACATGGAGTTGGATATGCCATTGATAGACCAACCAGGGATAGCTCGAGAAGGGTTTGCTTCTACTGAAGGTTTAGCATTGACCCCATACAACCCCAGAAAGCAGTGCCAGGTGGCCAACCTGGATTCCGTGTATTTTCACGAGCGGAAAAGGGCTATCATTGACCAAAGAGTAAGGAAAATGGAAATTAGGGAGGACTTATATGAATTGAAGGTATCGGAATAAGGAAAATGGAAATTGGGGAGGACTTATATGAATTCAACGTATCGAAAACCACACTGGTCCAAGGAACTGATGTTGACCCTTCATTCCAAGCCCAATGCATTGTGGCATCAGCCGAGGCGAGTAAAGCCAATACTGATTGTTTAATAAATGAGATAAAGCATTACAAAGATCAATGTTTCAAAATAAGAGACGACAGGAAGAGGGAGGTTCTAGAAGAAAATGAATTGAAGAAGAAATACATGGAAATGACAGAAGAGAAGTTAAGGATAACTTCGGGAGATCTACAACTTGAAAATGAGAAGAATTCACTACAGATGCAGCTAGCTGTCTCCAAAGACAAGAAAAAGAACTTAAAGGATTGGATATCATAATTGGAAGAGCTCAAAGCCAGTAGGGCCCAACAAATTTATCTCCCCAAGGATCAGTATGAGGTGTTAATCCATGAAAAGGAGCAATTTTTGAAACAGCTCAAAGAAGCAGTGGAAAACAAGCAAGATCTGTTCACATTTCACAATCAAGCATGCGACATGCTAATAAAAGGCCATCAACTGCTGGTGCTGATCTCAGGAGAAATTTGCAACATGAAAGAAATGATCATGAAAATGATAGCCATCGAATTTGGAGCCTCAAAGAACATAGAAAAATTTGCAAAACATGTGGAAGAGTTAAAACAACAATTTGAGTGGAGAAGAGAAAAATCTAGATTCCCCTCAAACTTGCGCGCCACCACCAAAGAAAAATTTGACTTGGATGTAGGAGTCGTTGAATTCAGTAAATATTGTGGCTCTAGGCTAAGCTTGGAGATCAAAAAGACTATCCGCAAATGTCACTCTTTCTACTCCAAAATCAGATAATCCCATGGCAAGTGCCACTTGGTTCTATGTGAAACTATCAATGATTTCCCAGAACGAGAACATCGGTTGGCTAAGTTGCAAGGCGAGTTGGACCAAGGATTGAACTATGTTAAAAAGGTAGAGGTGATAACCCAAGATGAACTCCAACAATTCATTGGCCAACCCAATGTGCATATCTACTTTCTGGAAGCAATTGCCCAAGAAGCACTGGCAGGAGTAGCACAAGTCAAATCAGATTTGCGCAAGCATGAGATTCCAGCAAAGGCAACAGTATCTGTTCGGAGAAAAATTATTTTGAAAGAGATCAGTCAATGGGACACACATATCCAAATTGCAGATGGCCAAGCATCCACAAGCAAGCCAGTTGGTGGAGCTAAGTCAGCAAAAGCAATCCAAATAGAATAAATAAACCCTCAGAATTCTTATTTGTCTTAATGTGAAAAAAGGCTAAAATTCCTTGATTTTATAACTATTTTAAAATGACAGTTGGCTCTAATTTTGTCTTATATGGAACGCTCCCCACGAATCTGTGGGTTTTGTAATTATGCACTAAAGGACAAATTAGAAGGTTCTAGAGTTTAGGGTACACTTGTTAGCTCAAGGAGCAATTTGTAAATTGATAAATAGGAGAGTAGAAGAAGGAGAAAGGACTTTTGGTAGGTGAAAGACATTTTCTGTCTTGTACGTGAATTACTTCTCTGCATGTATAAGGAAATCGATTTTGCCTAATGAAATCCATGGAGAGGGCATTTTTGCCTAGAATTGTGTGTTGGATGCTTGCTGGACTACTCTTGTGTCATTCACATACTACAGTGAGATATTTCTTTGCTGCTATGAATTATTTTTGTGTAATGAATGATCTTTCTATTTTCCTGTACAATGATGTCTCTCTTAAAAGAGTAATGGAATGTATTGCATTTGAATTAAAGCTATCTTTAATATCTTTTATCTCCTACTGAGATTGCATCTTCAGATTTAATGGCTATCCATATGATCTTTAGATGTTTCTTTCAGTGTATTGCTCATATTTACAGTTTGTTCCTTGCAAAGATAGATTAGATTTGCTTTATCTCAGTTTTAGATTAAGATTTGTTTAAGCTCTACATTTAGATTAAATTAGTTTACAGCACTTGCATATCATCTTAAAAATTAAAATCACAAAACGATGGATTGGGCCACAACTGGTGCAAAAGAAGAATACAAATATTTAAATCTTATGGTAGCTGGAACCGTTAATCGGATGGATTCCCCATACCAAACAGTGAGCAATCTAATTGGGCTCGCTTACCGGGGAGAATCGCTTGCTGCTTGATGCTGCGATTTTCGAGGCATTAACAAGGTTTCTTTGTTGAACCAGTGGGATTGCCACCTTCAAGGCCAGAGGACCATTGTATTCATCTCCTTCCTAGAAGTGTTCCTCCCAACATCATTCCCTATCGCTACCCATTTCACCAAAAAATAGATATTGAAATGCTCATTTGCGACTTACTAAAGCAAGGTATTATTTTCCCAAGCACTAGTTCCTTTTCTTCACCAGTTCTTCTTGTCCGCAAAAAATATGGGTCATGGTTCCTTTGCATTGAATTCCGAGCACTTAATCACCTCACTATCAAGGATAAGTTTCCAATTCTTGTTGTTGATGAGCTTCTTGATGAGCTCCATGGTGCTCAATTTTTCTCCAAGTTGGATCTTCGTTCTGGGTATCATCAAATTCGGGTTCATGTGGATGATATCCCTAAAACAGCTTTCCGCACACATGATGGCCACTATGAGTTTTTGGTCATGCCCTTTGGCCTCACTAATGCTTCTTCCACATTCCAGGCCTTGATGAATAAAATATTTCGGCCCTACTTGCGGAAATTCATTTTGGTATTCTTTGATGATATCCTCATCTACAGTAAAACCTGTGTTGAACATCTCCAGCATCTGGATCTTGTAATGAAACTTTTCTCTTACCATCATCTCCATGCCAAATAATCTAAATGTGTTTTTGGACAGAAGGAAGTCGAATATCTCAGACACATTATCTCAGAAGAAGGGGTTCACGTGGATCCTGCCAAAATTGCTGCCATGAACAATTGGCTGCATCCTCAAACACTCAAGAGCCTTCGTGGTTTTTTGGGGTTGACTGGATACTACCACAAGTTTGTCAAGTATTATGGGAATATTGCATCTTCATTAACTACTCTATTGAAAAAGGATTCTTTTACATGGACACATGCTACTATGTGTGTATTTGAAAAACTAAAACAAGATATGTGTACTACACCTATTCTAGCTATGCCTGATTTTTCCGAGCCCTTCACTATTGAGAATGATGCTTGTGGCAATGGACTTGTTGTTGTTCTCCTTCAATATGAACACCCCATTACATTCACTAGCAAATTCCTTTTAGGTAATAATTTAGCTTCCTCTATATATGAGAAGGAAATGATGGCTATTTTGGATGCAGTACAGAAGTGGTGCCCATACCTATTAGGGAATCATTTATGGATCAAGACTGATCACCAGAGCCTGAAATATTTCCTGGAACAACATGTATCCTTCCCAACACAATAGAAATGGGTTATCAAACTCATGCGTTATGACTATGAGATCACTTACAACAAGGGTAAGGACAATATTGTGGTGGATGCTCTCTCTCGCACATTTGATGACCAAGGTTCTCTTTCAACTATTTCTATGTTTGTTCCAAGTTGGTTGCAATCTGTTCAACAGGGCTATGTCAATGACTCTTCATTATCTCAAATCATCCAATGCTTGGACAACAACCCTTCTGTTGTACCACATTACTCTTGGGATGGTGCTTCCCTGAGATACAAGGGTCGTTTGGTGCTTCCCCATAGAACAGATATTCAACAGGCTATCTTCTATGAACTCCATGCTTCTCCATCGATAGGGCACTTTGGGTTCCTTAAAACGTATGAGTGGGCACAGCGTAACTTCTTTTGGCAGGGAATGAAAAGGACAATTCAATAGATGGTGGTTGAATGTGATACCTGCCAGTGCAATAAGGGTGAAATGACACTCCTTCTGGGATTGCTCGAACCCTTTCCCATACCTACACGGATTTGGACAGATATCTCTATGGATTTCATTGAAGGGTTGCCTAAGTCTGGAGGGAAGACAATGATTTTGGTTGTGGTTGATCACCTCTCCAAATATAGTCATTTTTGTGCTCTCAGCCATCCCTATACAGCCTCCTCAGTCACTCAAATTTTCCTGGGCCAGATCTTTCATCTTCATGGCATCCCTTGTTCCATTTCCTTGGATCGTGATGCGATTTTCACTAGTCATTTTTGGACAGAACTATTTCACCACACTGGCACCAAATTGAAGATGAGTTTAGGGTATCACCCACAAACAGATGGTCAGACTGAAATTATCAATAAATGCTTGGAAACTTATCTTCATTGCTTCACCTCTGAGCAACAACATCAGTGGGCAAAGTGGATCCCTCTCGCTGATTGGTGGTACAATACCTCTTACCAAACTGCCTCTAAAATGACCCCATATGAAGCAGTCTATGGTTAGGTACTACTAGTTCTTCTTCCATACAACCCCAGCAGTTCACCAGTTCAGGCAGTTGACACAGTCCTTCACATCCATGATCAGATTCTTTGCATTTTGCAGGACAATCTTCACATGGAAAGAAATCGCATGAAGCAACAAGCTGATCAGCACTGTTTTGAGCACACTTTTCAAGCAGGTGATATGGTTTTTCTTCGTCTCCATCCGTACAAGCAATCCTCCTTGAAAATCAAAGGGTGTCATAAGCTCGCTCCAAAGTTCTATGGGCCCTATCAGATTCTTCAAAATATTGGGTTCGTTGCTTATAAATTGGAACTTCCTCCTTCTTCCTGCTTTCATCAAGTATTTCATGTCTCTTGTTTGAAGAAAGTTCTTGGCACCAACATCAGAGGACAAACTATTTTACCCGAATTGGATAATGAAGGATCCATCATTTTGGAGTTGGAGGCCATTCTCAATAAGCACACTCGTCAGCTTCGCTCTCGATCTATCACAGAAGTCTTAATTCAGTGGCACGGCATGCAACCAGAGGATGCTACATGGGAACCACTCCTTTAGATTCAATAACAATTTCCACATCTAAAGCTTTGAGGAAAAATCTTTTTCTAAGGGTGAGGGGATGTTAGGAACCCATGTATTTACTTTGTTAGTATATTGTTGTTGGACGCATATGCTTTGTAAGTCATCCTGAGTATTTGTTGATCCATAGTTTGTGTTATTATTGTTTCGTGCATATGCTTTGTAAGTCACCCATAGTATTGTTGATCCATAGTTTGTATTGGCCCATGGTTTTGACCCATAGTATTGGCACCTAGATTTAGTATATAAGTGTGTGTTGAGGCTTATGAAGGCATCATGAAGTTATTTCGTATTGATCTTGCTCAAAGGAGGTTTACCCCTCGAAGTGGTTTGTGATTAATAAAATTATTTTGTGATTTGATATATCGTGTATTCATTAATTAATTGTTGCAGGTTCTTCACAGCACCCACATGCAATTCAACTTTTCTTCAATTTTGCTAATGTACAAAAACACACATGCAAATACCAAAAAAATGCAATAGAACTTAAAAACAAACAATAGTTTCAATTTACACTTATGAATGTTGAACTGATGAATCTGTAATACTTGAGTTATTGTGTAATGATGATTTGCTTCTACAAGAAAACTACTGATACAAATAGGCCACTGGACTTGAGTGAGAAAAGATGTGGTGTGAAGGCTACTAAGAAGAAACTACAAATTTTCTTGGATTCTTTAAATACCCCTTAACTTTCTCAACCATCTTCAATAAGTGTCTTTTCTGGTAAGAGGACGTGAAAGAATGCATCTTCTCAGATCTACAATTTAACAAATATTGCAGAGAATCTTTTAGAAAAAGTTTACACTATAAGCAGGTCTTTGTCTTTTAAACCAATGAATAGAGAATCCATTGTATTAGCTGTGTTTGCATTGATTTCCATCAAACTCTCTATGAACTATTGTCTAATTGTTCTAATTATCTCCATGTTGCTTCTATAATCATCTCTTCCCTCTTTCTTTTATCTCCCTTCTCCTCCTTCAAATAAGTAACAACTTTGCAATTAACTCCTCCAATGATCTCAGTCTTGTGGTCCCAGCACAATGTTCTTGCATCAAGTGTCACCCTCAATAATACTTTTACATCTTCGTGTTTGCAAGAGCTAAGAAGCTCCACCAATTAATAACTCCACGAAGTCTTCTTGGCATTCAAATATCAAACCATGAGTGCCAATTTCTTCCTTATAGGTACATGTCAGAAGAAGTGTACTCAACAACTACAATGATTGTCATGTTCATAGTCAAGTAGGCTTAGATGAATACACAATCGATATATGGATAAAAAACGCAACTGTTGTATTAAACATCTTCTTGTGGAACATTTGAAGATGCAGTAGCTTTATTAATATGAGCACTGATATTAATTCTGTTAATATTCGTTGGAAGGATAGCTACAAATCCACAATCTTAACCTTGAGCACTATATTTTCAAATGCTCGTTGTGACATGCAAAGCCTTTACTGCAATACTCGAGAGATAATGTGGTCCTTCTCCACGTTAACTCAACCAACATTCTATTTGGTGATGATTCAGTTCCATATATTTATCAATGACGGATTACACCAATGAGGAGTTTGAGAAAAAAATCAACAACGATTCGGGATACCAAATCACTTGTGGAGGAAAAGTTCATCAATATGAAAAAACAACATTTACCTACCTCTCATGATTTTCAATGCTCTAACGGCTAGTTAGAAGATGTAAACCAACATATAGTTACAAACTAATGAATACCAATCCAATGGTCCTCAACCACGAAGTGATGGTCACAGACATCTTAGAGGCTCATTTAGTATTTCCATTTATAGAAGGGTTAGCATAGACACTGAGGGGATTAGTGAAGGATGACAGACCTACAACATGGTTGGATTCCATTATTATAAATCGAGACCTTCAAGATGCCATTCCCAATACCATATTTCCCCCCTGAAAAAACTTTCTAGCTAAGTTCAAAGACAAGAAGTCTTTACAAAACTATGCAGCATGGAAAGACAAGAGGGAAAGAAATATCGGAGATGATATAAGGAGGAAAAATATGTTTCACATGCCAAGAGAGTTGGTTTCTAGCTGTTGAGATATTGTAACTTCAAAGAATATTATATTTGTACTTTATTATTCCGGAGATGATTCATTCCTCCGTGAAGATATTATTGTATATCCGGAGATGTTTATTCCTCCGTCGGAATGTGGTAACTTGGGTTATTAGATTTCCCTAGTGGGGGTCGGCCCTGTATGTGTTATGTGGGTCAAAGGGTTATTAGAAAACCCTAGAGGGGTTGGCCCAGTCAGTTGTAGTGGGGTATTTAACCCATTGGTTAAATACGATCCTACATGTTTTGTGTAAAAGACAAGTTGGAGTAGTGTATAAATAGAGGAGGTGTATTCCTCATTTGACACACACTCACTCACTTGAGAGTAGCGCACTTGTGGAGGAGAGGTATGCTATGATGGAGAAGGAGATCATGTCTTTGGTTTGCATCTTTGTATATTGCTGGTCATCTATATTGAGGAAGCTTTACTGGGTTTTCTACCCCATGAGGGTTTCCCAGGATAAATCTGTGTCTCTTGTGTTTATGCTATGCTTGTTGTTTCTTTAGTGATCCTATATATGCTATTATTGTGAAATGGAATGTGATGCTGCTATTTTATATCTTAGCATATTAAATATTAACATGGTATCAAAGCTAACCTAAAGGAAGGAAATGTATGGCACTTACGACACTTGCTTTACTTACGACAATTTGAAGGTTAGGGTTTTATATAGAAAAAACCAGTCATCGTGGAACTTTCACCATAAATCCATTTTGGCAAAGTTTCAAGATCTGAAACCTTTACAGGTCGTACATAACATCTCTAGGTATCGTGTGTCCAAAGGGAACCCTCATATTCGTTTTACTTTGTATGTTATGATCAGTACAAGTTAGGGTTTCTGCCTCTTCTAGATCTCAGTCAAAAACAGGTGACCTAGGAAAAAAGGTCATAACTTGGGATAGGAAGCTCCAAATGAAATTTCGTAAATAGTGACAGGTAGTACACAGAATTTACTATCTTACAAAAAACATTTAGAGGCCGAAGTTGAACCAGTGTCACGTGGCACACCGTACAAGTTCGCTATCCTGTTTTATCCCATAAATAGGTCACGTTGCGACACTTGGTATAAATCTCTCTCAGAAAATCCAATTGAGGTCAGACCTGTTGTGCTGGAAAGATGATAGGTCAGGCTACTGCAGAAAAAGTTTTCAGACCATGTGGAGCAAAAATTTCATAATTATAGCAGAAACAATCAGGTACATAGTTCTGTCAAAACAAAATTATTTTTGGAGCACCTTTATTCATGGCTTCCAGAATTTAGGGTTTCGAAGAAAGTTAGAATTTTTGGAATCGGAATCCACGGCTGAATGCTACTTAGGAAAATAAAAATTTAGAGACCATGATCGAATTTTTTGGTTGGGTAGAAGACCGGGCTTGATCAAACCCTAGTTCGGGATTTTGATCAGAAAGATGGAAAATTAGGGCTTTAGCAAAAGTTGGAATTTTTGAAGTCTGTAACCATGGCTGGAAGCTCCTCAGAAAAATAAGAGTTTAGAGCCTTGGATCGAACCTTTTTATTGGACAGAAGGGTGGGCTTCATCGAACCCTAGTTCGGGATCCTGTCCAGAAGATCTAGAAGTTTCGAAGGCAATTTTGAGGGGTCAAATTTTGGAGATTTCAAAATTAAAGTATGCTAGTTTTGATCAGCTCAGCAAGTCACATCCTTCCATCCATTCAGAAGTGTGAAAGTCAAAGATTGAATCTTTAGGGTTTCTCTATCAAACCCTAATCAAGCTCCAGATAAAGTTTCAGGGGGAGTCAAGGCTAAGGCCTTACATAAGAAGACTACACGAAGTCTCGATAGGTATGACTTAAGGAGGTTCAGGTATGTCTTGAAATCTGATTCTTGATTTGTTTGTCTTCATGTTATTTATTAGTGCAATCTTGATTAATGTTAGAATTGTCTTATCACCCTAGTAACAGTATGAATGCATGTGAATGATCGAAGACATTCATTGATTAGGGCTATATGATTGTACTAATGCATTATGGTGTTGTGTGAGGGTGATGTTGTTTGCTAACAAGATACAGGTACATCACAAAAGACAAATCAAGTTCCATGACCATGACATCATGAATACAAAGACTCATCCATAATCTTTGTTCTACTTACGAGGTATGTATGACTTTTTTATATTAAGGTTAACCTATGAGTCATGCAGGTTCTAGCTCAGGATCTCTAAAATCATAGTAGAGATTGTTTAGGTATGTTGTCCATAACTAAGCAGGTATACTAATCCAGGTATGTTTTTCCTATGTCATAGGATCCCTTATATAAGTATACTTGGTATGCTTATTCATAAAGTTAGTAATCAAGGGTTTATGCATATTATGTCTCTTATCTTGGTTGATGATTTAACTAACTAGATCAAACAAGAATATGCATGAGTAAAAGAAGACTTCCCTGAAACCTTGAATATTATCTATAATCATGACTATACATTTTCAAGATTATTTAGAACTATAATGTTGAGAATATACTAATGAATGTTTGTGTATGAGATCGTGAGGATGACACTTGAGCATGCACAGTGGTACATAATGAATAGAAGTTCAAAAGACATACAGAAGATCAAGCGGGAGGCAACCACACAAACATAAAAGATAAGTATTTGAAGTAGTAAATGATATTGCCTGTAATAGGTTGTATGCATATTTGTATTCCTACAATATATGATGCTGAGTGTAAACATTCATAGAGAATTGAACAGTATACTACTAATATGCATATGATTGGTAAGTTGGACAAACATTCCATTGTTGCTTGTCTAGAATGAAACCTCTTTGCTGACATGTTGAGAGTTGTGCACACTCTCGATAGTATGTTCTGGTATAGATGGAAGGCATCTAGATAGCCACTGTATGCATACATGATATGGGAAAGTGTTGTGCCAAAGTATTGGTCAAAATAGTTGCATAACTATGTAAATGATATCTATATGCATAATAGGTTATCATGTCAATATGATTTGATGATTATGAAGTATTACTAATCATGTACTTAATTTTGATTTGTAGGAAAGATCATGATGAATGATGAACACTGAACAAGTAATGGATGTTCAACAAGAAGATTTACAAATCAAACAAAATATAGAAGGCTCATTGCTAGAAGATTCTCTTAGAAAGAGGAAGAGAATCATGACAGATGTTTGCTCCAAGTGGATAGATAAGACCATTCTCTTAATGGTGTAATTAAAGAAGAAGTGTGAATCAGGTTCTATATGGGTACCTAGGATTGGTAGTCAATTGATGAGCTTAATGATCATCATGGGTGATGTGGATCTCAACCTTTGCTACAAGGTTGAATATGGCTTCTATACACATATGACATGGATGCAAGAAGGAACTCACCACAGAGTTCGAATGATTTTGAGGCTCATATTAGTAGACCCATCTGACGAGAGATGGCACAAATAGATATGCAGAAGATCACTCAATGCAGAGTGTGAATAATGGACAATTGACAGCTTCATGACAAAGCTTGGGCTTTACCAGAAGTAAAGTTGATCCTAACCTTTACCTTAAGGTTGTGGATGATGAACCTATCATACCATTATTGTATGACGATGATCTCTTTCTGACAAGGAATGAGAAATAGATCATGAAAATGGCTGCAGAAATGAAAATGAAAGATCTCGGATTAATGCACTACTTCTTAGGTCTAGAAGTATGGCAAGATCCAAAAGGAATCTTTTAAATCAAGGTAAGTATGCTGTGAAGTTTCTAAAAAGATTTGATATGTTGGAGTGTAAAGCCATGGCCACTCCCATGGACTCCAACTTGAAGTTATTAGTTAATGACTCATCGTATTTAGTGGACCTAACCCTATATAGACAATTCATTGGGTCATTGATGTATTTAACAAATACTAGGCCAGATATATGCTTTGCCGTAAATACCCTAAGTCAGTATCTAGTAGAACCTAGAAAGGTTCACTTAATAGCTACAAAGCATGTAGTGAGGTACCTAAAAGGTACTTTAGAATTTGGTCTATATTATCTTGGAGGTCATGAACTCCGTTTACATGGTTACTCAGATTCTGATTGGGCAGGAAGTGTCTCAGACAGAAAGAGTACATCAGGTGGATGTTATAGTCTTGAATCTGCCATGATCTCATGGTTCAACAAGAAACAATCTAGTGTGGCTCTCAGTACTACTGAAGTAGAATATATGGTTGTCTGCTCTGCTAGCTGTGAAGCAGTGTGGCTTCAGAAGCTATTATATGGAGTGTTTGACTTAGAAATGGATTCCACTGTGATTATGTGTGACAATCAAAGCTGCATCAAGATGATAGAAAATCTTGTATTCCACGATAAGTCAAAACACATAGAGATCCGATACTTTTATATACGAGATATGGTGCAGAGAGGAGCTATCAAGCTCGAGTATATAAGCACTGAGGATCAGATTGCTGATATTTTGACTAAACCTCTATCTCAAGTAAAGTTTGAATACTTCCGAGACAAGCTTGGTGTAGTTCAAAAGGGACCCTCCTCGAAAGGGGGAGTAGCATAGTATTTGATAATAAGTGTCTCATCAATGATGAGGTTATCTATTTACTGCACTTAGTTACTTAGACTTATTTAGATTTAGGACCCTTATATTTTTACTTTTGATAGATGTATACATGCTTTTGATGATAGATGTATTAGTGAGAATACATGCTTTTGATGATAGATGTATCAGTGAGAATACATGCTTTTGATGATAGATGTATACATGCTTTTGATGATAGATGTATTAGTGAGAATACATGCTTTTGATGATAGATGTATACATGCCTTTAATGATATATGTATTTGATGCTATTGATGAGGATACATGTTTTGATGATGAGGATACATGATGCCTGATGTATTGATATCTGTACTTGTATGGATGAAGATACTTGTACCCATATTGATGAGAGGATTGGATCATCCCTGGACTTCAGTCCTAAAGAGAACCGTAGACGTATGTCTTCGAGAATGAAGTCCTTGGTGGACTTGAGGAGATTGGATCATCCCTGGACTTCAGTCCTAACGAGAACCGTAGACGTATGTCTTCGAGAATGAAGTCCTTGGTGGACTTGAGGGGAGTAGATCATCCCTGGACTTCAGTCCTAAAGAGAACCGTAGACTTATGTCTTCGAGAATGAAGTCCTTGGTGGACTTGAGGGGATTGGATGATCCCTAGAATTCAGTCCTAAAGAGAGCTGTAGACATATGTCTTCAAGAACAAAATCCTGAATGAACAGGTAAAAGGATTGGATCATCCCTGGACTTCAGTCCTAAAGAGAGCCGTAGACGTATGTCTCTGAGAACAAAATCTTGAATGAACAGGTAAGGGGATTGGATCGTCCTCGGACTTTGGTCCTGTGAATTGAGCCGTAGGCATGATGTCTCCGAGAACAAAATCCTGAATGAACAGGTAAGGGGATTGGATCGTCCTCGGACTTTGGTCCTATGAATTGAGCCGTAGACATGATGTCTCCGAGAACAAAATCCTGAATGAACAGGTAAGGGGATTGGATCATCCTCAGACTTTGGTCCTGTGAATTGAGCTGTAGACATGATGTCTCCGAGAACAAAATCCTGAATGAACAGGTAAGGGGATTGGATCGTCCTCGAACTTTGGTCCTGTGAATTGAGCCGTAGAGATGATGTATCCGAGAACAAAATCCTGAATGAACAGGTAAGGGGATTGGATCGTCCTCGGACTTTGGTCCTATGAATTGAGCCGTAGACATGATGTCTTCGAGAAAAAAATCCTGAATGAACAGGTAAGGGGATTGTATCGTCCTCGGACTTTGGTCCTATGAATTGAGCCATAGACATGATGTCTCCGAGAACAAAATCCTGAATGAACAGGTAAGGGGATTGGATCATCCTCGGACTTTGGTCTTGTGAATTGAGCCATAGATATGATGTCTCTGAGAAAAAAAATCCTGAATGAACAGTTAAGGGGATTGGATTGTCCTCAGACTTTGGTCCTATGAATTGAGTCGTAGACATGAGGTCTCTGAGAATTGAATGATAGGACTGGATCATCCCTGGACTTCGGTTCAAAAGGTACATGATAGGACTGGATCGTCCCTGGACTTCGGTTCAAAAGGTACATGATAGGACTGGATCGTCCCTAGACTTCGGTTCAAAAGGTACATGATAAGACTGGATCGTCCCTGGACTTCGGTTCAAAAGGTACATGACAGGATTGCATCATCCATGGACGTATGTCCCAAAGAGAGCAAGATTGATCATCCTGTAATATGATCGTGTGATGACGATGCCGATGACGTTGCTGATGATCGTATGATGACGATGCTGATGATTGTGTGATGACGATGTTGATGATCGTGTGATGACGATGCTGATGATCGTGTGATGACGATGCTGATGATCGTGTGATGACGATGCTAATGATTGTGTGATGATGATGTTGATGATCATGTGATGACGATGCTGATGATCATGTGATGACGATACTGATGATGTTGATGTTCCAGTAACTGCTTAAGTTACTGATGATGTTGAGAAAGCTTCCAATGATTTATAGATGTATCATGTATGATGTTGATGACTCCTTGCTCGTGCAGATGCTGTTATAATATCCTTCTCGTTAAGGGGGAGTGTTGAGATATTATAACTTCAAAGAATAGTATATTTGTACTTTATTATTCCGGAGATGATTCATTCCTCCGTGAAGATCTTATTGTATATCCGGAGATGTTTATTCCTCTGTCGGAATGTGGTAACTTGGTTTATTAGAATTCCCTAGTGGGGGTCGGCCCTGTATGTGTTATGTGGGTCAAAGGGTTATTAGACCACCCTAGAGGGGTCGGCCCAGTCAGTTGTAGTGGGGTATTTAACCCGTTGGTTAAATATGAGCCTACATGTTTTGTGTAAAAGACAAGTTGGAGTAGTGTATAAATAGAGGAGGTGTATTCCTCATTTGACACACACTCACTCACTTGAGAGTAGCGCACTTGTGGAGGAGAGGTCTACTATGATGGAGAAGGAGATCATGTCTTTGGTTTGCATCTTTGTATATTGCTGGTCATCTATATTGAGGAAGCTTTACTGGGTTTTCTACCCCATGAGGGTTTCCCAGGATAAATTTGTGTCTCTTGTGTTTATGCTATGCTTGTTGTTTCTTCAGTGATCCTATATATGCTATTATTGTGAAATGGAATGTAATGCTGCTATTTTCTATCTTAGCATATTAAATCTTAACACTAGCTCATAAGTGTGCAAAGGGAAAGGACCACTACATAGAAGATTTTTTATGAAAGTGAGGGGGAGGAAGAAGATGTTGAACAACATGAACTAATTCAAGGATATGGATAAGAGACTGCGGAAGAGGAGCATCCCCAACCTGAGTCAGGGAAAGGTGTTATTCTTGTTCTATTAAAGGTCCCTCAGTACCACACACTCATATTCAAGGGAGTGCTACAAGACCAAAGATTCAAAGTGTTGGTTGATGGAGGAGCCACTCACGACTTCATTAATTCTACATTGGTGGAAAGGAGGAACCTACCTACTAAAAATTTGATGGATTTATGGTGATTATCCCAGGTAACAATCATATGGATTGTTGTAGGTGCATTCCCAAACTATATTGTGACCATAGGTAACTATATTGTGACATATAGTTTCTATGTTTTGAATGTTGACGATACAAAGATAGTTTTGGGCGTACAATGGTTGTTTTCAATTGGTGAGAATTCCATGAACTATAGGGTGCTCGAAATGAGATTTAAGGAAGATGATGGGAAGAAAATAACCTTGAGAGGCATCAACAATTATTTGAATAAGGTGGTTTCTGCACATAATACGAGCGATGTCCTAAGGCATGGAGACATATAATGGGATGCAGAATGCTCTGTTATGGATAAGAATCCTGCAATAGACACCTCACAGTATCCAAAATACACGAGGAAGCTACTACAGAAACATGAGAAGGTTTTTGGAGACCTTCCTCCTGGTAGGACACTAGAAAGAGGGGTGGACCAAACTATAGAATTGGAGGTGGGAAATTGACCTATCATGATTCATCCATACAAACACCTGAAGCGGTGAAAAGATGAAATTGAAAAATACATAAATGAAATTCTTGATTTAGGACTCATCAAGCCAAGTTCGAGTCCCTTTGCATCTTCATTGGTCCTAGTGAACAAGAAAGATGGAACAATGAAGATGTGCATAGAATACAGGGCCTTAAACAAGAATACCATCAAGAACTGATACCCCATCCCACAAATTAATGAGCTAATGGATGAAGTACATGGGGCCAAGTTATTTTCCAAGATTGATCTGCGTTCTGGCTACCACCAAATCAGAATGAGAGAAGAAGACACACAAAAGACAACCTTCCATTGTCACTATGGCCTCTTTGAGTTCCTAGTCATGCCTTTAGGCTTGACTAAGGCACCTTCTACATTCCAATCTTGCATGAACATAATATTCAACAAGCTCCGTAAGTTTTTTTTAATATTTTTTTATGATATTTTCATTTATAGAAAGACTTGGGAAAAACATTTGTATCATTTGGAAGTTGTACTAACTATTTTGGCAAAACAATCCTTTTATGGAAAGTTGTCCAACTGGGAATTTGGAATGACTGATATGGTGTATCTTGGTCATGTGATTGGACAATATGGAGCATAATTCTACATGGAGAAAATTCAAGCCATTTTTTATTGTCCAACCCCAAAAAATGTAATAGAATTGAGAGGATTCATTGGGATTTGCACATACTATAGAAAATTTGTCAAATGCTTCTCATAGTTGACATCACCTTTGATCAATCTTATGAATAAAGGACCCTTTGGTTGGATAGAGGAGGCTAAATAGAAATTCAACAGAATGAAGGAAGTGATGAGTAGTTTCCCAGTCTTTGCTTTACCATATTTAACTCAACCATTTGTGCTTGAATGTGATTTCCTGGGGGAAGGCATTGGAGCTATCCTAATGCAAAACCAACACCCCATTGCCTTTGAAAGCATAAATTTACAACCACATGAGTTCCACTATTCCATTTATGACAAGGATATGTTGGTCATTATCCATGCCTTAGCCAAGTTCAAACAATATTTCGTGGGTAGCAAGTTTGTGGTCAAAATAGATCATAATAGTTTGAAGCACTTCCTCACTCAAAAGGAGCTAGATGATAGGAAACTAAAGTGGGTTAGAAAGGTGAGAGCCTGTGATTTTAAGATAGAATATTCACAAAATAATTTTTCTTGTGAATTGTTGGATGGGTTGGTACAATATGAACAGTACAAAGTCATCAATTAGGTCATATACTATAAATATATAATCTATTTGGTCCTTGAACCATCCTTGAAGAATAATATTTTGGGAGCACCTCATGGTTCCCCACTAGTAGGTCATCCATGGTGGTCGAAGGCATATAGGAAAACAAGAGAAAGATTCACATGGAAGGGGATCGAAAATGATGTCTTGAATTATGTGAGGGAATGCAGCACCTGTGAACAAAATAAAATAGATCATACAAATCATGCTGGTATACTACACCCTTTACCCATTCCAAAACAAAAATGGGAAAGCATCTCAATGGACTTCATCATCGGATTACCCAAGGTACAAGGTAGAGATCACATATATGTAGTAGTGGATAGAATCACTAAATTTACTCATTTCTTTGATGTTCCATCCACTTATCTAGATTCCCAAGTGGCCAATTTGTTTTTTAGAGAAGTTTTCAAATTGCATGGGTTTCCAAAAACTATTGTTAGTGATAGAGATAGCAAGTTTACTAGTGCATTTTTGCAAGAATTGTTTAAATTGGAAGGAACAAATTTGGTCCTTAGAAATAGCTACCAACCCCAAACTGATGGTAAAACAGAGAGATTCAACCAATGGCTAGACGGATACTTGATAAATTATGTGACAGGATAGCAAAAAGATTGGGTTAGATACCCGCATTTGGGAGAATTCTACTACAATACAACTTACCACTTATCCATTGGAATGTGTCCATTCAAAGCGTTGTATGGTTATGAATCTCCTACCTATGTTGACCAAATTTCTAGAGAATGTAAAGCCCCTAAAGCTAGATATTGGATTCAAGAGATCCAAGGCATCCTAAAAACACTTAAAGATAATTTGCAAACTGCTCAAAATCAATAGAAGTTATATGCATATAGGCATAGAATAGAGTGTATTTTCAAAGTGGATGATTCGATATACATAAGGTTGCAACCATTAAAACATACATCATTGAAGGTAAAGGGGGATTCAAAATTGAATCCAAGGTTCTATGGACCCTATAAAATTTTGAGGAGAGTTGTAGACGCAACATATGAGTTGGAGCTCCCAGAAGGAAGAAAGATACACAATGTGTTCCATGTCTCATGTCTCAAGAAATATGTTGGCCAACAAGTGAAGATGTCAACAAAGCTTCCTAATTTGGATGATGAAGGGAAATTGGTCTTTGTTCTAAAAATATTTTTCCAGGTAAGGCAGAGAAGGTTGGGAAATAGGACCATTCGAGAGTGCCTTGTTCATTGGAAATACATACCAAGTGAAGATGCTACATGGGCAGGTGAACAAGTATTGCAACACCCAAGTTTGCAAATGATTTAGGACAAGCAATATTGGGTGGGGAGCACTAAAATTCCCCTTCTCTAATATAACTAAGGTCATTCTACTAATTTATGTAATTCATATAGGTTAGGGTGGGAGTTAAATTGACTAGGAAAATAAAATTGGCCTATAGTCACTATGGAGATTAAAATTAACTTAAGAGTGATGTGGGTTATACATATGGAATAATAATGGAAAAATAATTAATAAATGAGTTGGAAAAGGTATACTCATCCATAGAGGGCTCATAGGGGGATGACTAGGTCAAGGAAGAAGTGTAACCCCCAAGTTAGATCGAAGGAATCCAATCATGAAGGAATCTCTTGAGTTATAACTTCTTGGGATAAAATTAGAAAAGGGAGGGTACACAAGGGGAAGAGTAGCTCCCAAATATTCTCATGAAGTCGGAAAAGGATAAAAATAGCCAAGGAGGGTGCATTAGAGAAGTGTCACCCCCAAATGAACCTATGACAATTTATGACAGAATCTATGACACCTATGGAAACTTATGAGAGATTATATGACATCTATAACAAGTGAAGGTACTAAATTTAGCATATGAGGGTGCTTGAGTGGAGAAGGGGGGGACAACAGGAATTACAAGCATCATTAAGTCAAATTTCATGAAGGCTAAGTTAATAATGGGTGCCAAATGACATTAGGAAGCAAGTTAAATTGTTGTAAATGTCAACTCTCAATTGTAATCCAAATTTTATTATTAATTTTGGGAGAAAACACTAGAATGGGGGGGAAATGATTCTTGTATTTTATAAAAGGAGTGTAGTGCCTTGTGAAGGGGCTTTTTTTCAATTTACAATTGAAATTGGAGAGCTATTGAGCTTCTCAAGCTTGGGATATGTGCCCCTTGCTATTGCATCTAGTTTTGGTGTTGAAACATTTCACCCAAGCTAGCCTTTAGAGGATGAATCACTCATATTTTTCAAGTGAGATTCACTTGTGGGAGAATTATACCTATCCATTTTCTGGTTTGATTCCATCTTTACGTGGTTGTAAAGACATTTGGTAGAAGCAAATATCTATGGTGTTTTGTTAAAGTGTTGGATTTGGGTTGATGGTTTGTGCTTGAGGAGGGTGCACCCATTATTAGATATATTTATTGTGGGAGGTCCTGGAGGATACATAACTCATATTTTGGACTAAGGGCACACTCTAGGTGGTGTATTTACTAATTGGGGTCGAATTTGGGCCTCGGAGGGTGCACTTGGTGAAGCAGATTTAATCTTTGGAGTAACATTCTCTCTTTTCATCATTGTTGGTTTTAGGGTAGTCTTTTCCTTTCATTGTAGTAGAAATCTTATCTATTTTGTTGCTGCTATAGCAGCCTCTGATTTAAACACAAATAATGTTCAATGTCTAATGAAAATCTACAATGTTTACCTCATGGATTGATCTATGTGCAAGCACTAGTTTCCCAGTCTAAAAATCTGCAAATTATGGTTTACTAGCTAAAGTCTATTATTGTTTAGCCATCATAAATAGTTGTTTATAAGTTATCAGTGGCTCAAGTTTATGAATTTGGATGTGTATATCCCTCCATACGACTTATGGAAGAATTAGAATCAATTGGTAGTGTTTGGGATCGTTTGGAAATAGTACCTTTTTGTAGCATAATTTGACTAGTTTTGACTAGTTTCGAATTAGGGTCAAGTTGGTTCAAAAAATATTGGTTATGAGGGTTACGCAAATTTCAGAGTATTCAAGATTTAACACAATTTTATAAAAATCCACTCTACATTAAAGTTCCATCTCAAAAAAAAAAAAGAGCTCCATTCCCAAAAGAACATATATAAGCAAATATCTTGATGATTTTGATAGAAACTGTTGTGACTACATAACCAAATAAATATACTTGTGGCTTTTCCATTCCAATAGGAAACACCGCTTGTAATTCTTTATTTCCATATTAAAAAATATTTTTTCGAATTATTACAAATATTTTTTCTTTTTAGGTGAATATATGAAGATGGGAAACATTTTTAATCAAATTTGAGGATGAAAATTTGAGATTTTACTTATTTTTTAATTTGAATCTTTCTAAACTTATGTATTCCTTATTAATTTTGATGTATAGTAAAAAAAATTAAGGAATTGTGTTGTCTTTTAAAAAATATTTTTTTCAAAAAATATTAATATCATTTAACGTGTCAAATTCGCATTCAAAAAAGTTAACATGAGTATTTCTTTCCTATCAAATAATTCAACATTCAAAGTATAATTTTGAAGAGAAAACATTTATGAGGATCACACATGTTTTTTAGTTTTTTTTGCTTATGTAGTTTTTATATTTTTCTCCAAGCACCTTTCGTGGAACTATGGAAAAAAAATATGAAGTATAAATTTTGAAATTGAGAGGACCCTTCAGCGATTACATGATGAAAATGCACGATATATCAAAAATAACAGAACACATAAGGAATTTATTGATCACAGACCACTTCGAGGGGGAAAGCTCCTTTGCGCAAGCTCAATACAAACAACTTATGGATGCCTTCATTGGCCTCAACACGTACTTATATACTAAGTCTATGCGTCCAATACTATGGATCAATACCATGGAACATATAATACTACAGGATGACTTACAAAGCATATGCGTCCAATACAATGGATCAATATCATAGAACATATAATACTATGGGACGACTTTCAAAGCATATGCGTCCAATACTATGGATCAATACCATGGAACATATAATACTATGGGATAATGCAATATACTAACAAAGTAAAGAGAAGGGCTGACATAGGTTCCTAACATCCCCTCCCCCTTAGAAAAAAATATTTGTCCTCAAATATTTAGATGTGGAAATTGTTGTTGAATCCAAAGGAGTGGTTCCCATGTAGCATCCTCCAATTGCAGTTCATTCCAATGAATAAATACATCTGGGATAGATCGAGAGTGAAGCTGATGAGTGCACCTAGTGAGGCTGGCCTCCGGCTCTAAAATGATGGATACTTCACTATCTAGTTATGGTAAAATAGTTTGTGCACTGATTTGGGTGCCAAGAACTTTCTTTAGACTAGAGACATGAAATACTAGATGAATGCAGGAAGAAGGAGGAATTTCCAATTTATAAGAAATAGACCCAATCTTCTGAGGAACCTTATATGGACTATAGAACTTTGGAGCCAGCTTATGATGCCCTTTGAGTTTAAGGGAGGATTGCTTGTAAGGTTGTAGACGAATAAAAACCATATCACCTACTTGAAAAGTGCGCTCAAAACGATAATGAATAACAAGTTGTTTCATTCCATTTCTTTCCATGTGAATATTGTCCTGCAAAATGCAAAGAATATGATCTCGGGTTCGAATAACCGTGTCAACTTCCTAAACTGGTGAACTGTTGGGGATGTATGGAAGAAGCACTAGCAGTTCTTGACCATAGATTGCTTCATATGGATAGGAGGTATTGTACAACCATTCAGCGAGAGGGAGCCACTTTTCCCCCTGATGTTGTAGTTCGGAGGTGAAGCAACGAAGAGAAGTGTCCAAAACTTTGTTGATAACTTTAGTTTGACCATTTGTTTGTGGGTGATACCTTGAACTCATCTTCATTTTGGTGTCATTGTGGATAAATAGTTATGTCCAAAAATGACTGGTGAAAGTTGCATTGCAATTTGAGACAATGGAAGAAGGGATTCCATAAAGACAGAAGATCTGGTTCACGAAAATTTGTGCAATTGACAAGGTCGTATAGGGATGGATAAGGGCACACAAATTACTATATTTGGAGAGGTGATCAACCAAAACCAAAATTACTGTCTTCCCTCCATATTTAGGGAGCCCTTCAATGAAATCCATAGAAATATCTATCCAAATCCGTGTAGGATGGGCAACGGTTCGAGAAATCCTAGAAGGAGTGTCATTCACCCTTGTTGTGCTGGAAGGTATCACATTCAACCACTATATGTTGAATTGTCCTTTTCATTCCCTTCCAAAATAAGTTACGTCATGCCTGCTCATACGGCTTGAGGAACCCAGAGTTCCCTACCGATGGAAAAGCATGGAGTTCATAAAAGACAACTTGTTGAAGATCTGTGCTCTAGGGAAGCACAAGATGACCCTTGTATCTCAGGGAAGCACCATCCCAAGAGTAATGCGGTATAGTGGAAGGGTTGTTGGAAAATCATTGGATTATTTGAGATAATTAGGAGTCATTGACATAGCCCTGCTGAACAGATTGCAACCAACTTGCAACATACATAGAAATAGATAAAAGAGAAAATTGGTCATCAAATGTGTGAGAAAGACCATCCAACACAAGATTGTCCTTACCCTTCTTGTAAGTGATCTCATAGTCATAACCCATGAGTTTTATAACCCATTTATGTTGTGCTGGGGAGGAGACCCATTGTGCCAGGAAATATTTCAGTCTCTGGTGATCATTCTTGATGCAGAAAGGATTCCCTAATAGGTATGGCTGCCACTTCTGTACTGCATGCAAAATAGCCATCATTTCCTTCTCATATGTAGAGGAGACTAAATTATTACCTAAAAGGGCCTTGCTAGTGAACGTAAGGGAATGTTCATCTTGAAGGAGAACAACACCAAGTCCATTGTTGCAAGCATCACTCTAAATAGTGAAGGGATTGGAAAAATCAGGCATAGCTAGAACATGTGTAGTATACATAGCTTTTTTTAGTTTGTCAAATGCACACTCAGTAGCATGTGTCCATGTAAAAGCATCATTTTTCAAGAGAGCTATAACATCCCGTATTTTCATAAAAATTTAAAACTTTAAAAAAAATCCATTAATATTAAAAACACAATGCGGAAGTAATAATTATTTATCAATCAGTATTAAATAACAAAATCATTGATGTAGAAAACAACTTAACTTTTGTGTCGTTTTAACTAATGACATTTTAAGATAGTGACACGTCATACTTCTATAATGCTTAATATGCTAAATTATCTTTGTTGTAATGTTTCTTTTAAGATAGAGTTCTTTTGAGAGGGTACTAATGACTTGTTTTCTTAATGATGATGAAAGGGGTCCCTCGAGGTGCCCCTAGGCTTACTTAGCTATGTTAGCTAAAGAATGTGTACCTGTCCTTCATGCACAGATCCACAGGTAAGAGAAAAAGCAACCGAATAGGTGTTAAGAGTATTTAAAAATTCTAATGGTCGTCAATGTTTATAAAGAAATCTATGTGACTCTTTGCTGTAGGTATGGATCTCTTATTTGTTCTAAAATATGATGTTTTTAAACATGAAAACGACTTGCCTCATTAGCATAGTTTTTAATTGATACTTCTCTCGAAAATGAATATGTCAACAAAATGCTTTTTGTCTAAAGCTTATTATGATATATGCTAGAATACAAAATTAGACATTATGATGATACTTCTACTATCTTTTTTAATCGCAATGTACTATGCATCGTTATAGAGATACCTAACTTTGTGTAGGCTTTGAATCTATAGAAAAATACCATATGAAAAGTTATGATGCAATTAGACCTTTAATTTAACTCTATTTGAAGTTTTGGTAACAATTTAAACTATATGAAAAGAAAACATATATATACGATCCTAAATAGAGAATACAATTTCGATTAATATGTCCAATATGAATTCCAGGCATCGCTCATACGAGAACTATATGAGTTAATTTATAGTGCAAGCTATGAAGATTTATGAAATGTATAATATATTCTAAAGTCAACCGCTGTAAATAAATCATTCATCCTACCTTTGATATTATTTAAAACAATGTATTTTTATGTATTGCATTAACATCAAAGTGGTGATTTGGCAGGTGATGCCATCATAATGAGTAATAAGTACAGAGGGGTTGTATCATGACGCCATTCCTGGTCTTGGTATTGAAGTCTATTGACAGTGGTAATTAATGGGAGCATGAGTGTAAGCCACCGTGGAGAAAATATGTAAGAGAGCTTGTTAAACAACTGATTAGAGGTCTTACCTGTAACTATCCTTACCCATTGATCCGTTGATATGGCACTTCGTGGTTGTAACATTTAATAGAGCAATAAATGTGGTGGTTTTCCATACTCCAATATGCCCAGTTGGCAATGATCTCCACCGTTGATTTCTGAAATCTTGAGATTGTAATGAGAAACCCTATTTGCATACTACAACAACTTTGAATCGTGTTTCTCTCGGCATTCATTTTGCTAGGTTAAGGTTCAAAAAGGAGGCTGACAGGCTGAGGAGTTTTAGGGTTTTTTAATGTTTGTTCTATGTATTAGAACCCGTGACCTCTGTGAATTCATCCTATAACTGACAGTTCTGTTTTTAATAAGCTGAGCTATGGTTTTGTAATGTCACGATGATTCACTTGTTGAAGGGTTTGAGTCTGCAACTTCTTTCTCTGTAAGAATTTGAGTGGTGTTCATATAGGGTCTTTATTGAGCAATGGCGTTGGTTTTTGAACCTCTGTAAGTCGTAATCGTTGTTTTTTCTCAAAAAACGTTGGCTTTTTCCATCTTTTCCTACAGGAAGTTTTCTTAGATGCAAAGGTAAGAATCCTTCTTACCCATTTCTTGGTTTTACAAACCTACATACATAATGTGGAACCTTGTTTTAATCAATGCATTGTTCTTGTGGCAGGTTAGCTTTCATCATAGAACCATTCTCTTGGAGATGAAGGGGGAGTTCTGCGTGTTCACCGGTAAGCTTCGTTGGTTTCCTTACCTCGTTGGACATCCTGTCAGTTGAAGTCTGTGGAAGATGTTTGACACAGTTCTGGGTATTTGAATCTCGACACAGTTTTTGTTCAAGAACTTTGTGGACAGTGATACTATGCTCTTAGCTCCACTATCGTGTTGGATAGTATTTTGATGCAGTGTCTATTGTAAGAGTTTAATGAATAAATGACTCGTCTTAGGTATTGTAGCTCTACGGAGTAAACCTTCGTCATAAGGTTGTTATAGTTGGTTAAAAACTACCAAGTTTACTGTATAAATTTTGAGATTCTCAATGTTGATGGTAATGTAAAAGAAACAGTGTTTATAATGACAAGTGTTATGATAGTGAATTTGTTTTCTGTAAACGAATAGATGGATTATGGTTTCTCAACAAAACAACAATGTATTTAAGGGTTAATGTTTTAGTAGTTGAATGTTGACCGATAGCTTATGGCTTGTTGTACTTAAATGCCTGCACATCGTTTTTGTTGTTGGATAATCATGATTTAGAAAATAGTTGAAGTAGTTTATACTATAGAAGTTTGTTGTGAAGGTTTTTCCTTCACATTCTAGTTTTTGTTTAGAATGGACACTATACCTGCGTCCTTCAATTTGTCATCGGACTATGCTCGGGTTTGTCCAACTGTTACTTTCGGCTATATAATTAAATGATGTATAAATACCTTGTGTAAACATAAGTGTTTAAGACCAAGAACGGGAATGCATCCTACTAAATGAAATTTACAGTAATGTAGTAGTCTCGAATGCTAGTTAGGGTTTATAATGTAAAGGGTTTTGATGCTACTGATATAAATGATTGATACATGAAATCAACAGAAAAATAGTGAAGAATTACAGTACATGTAAAGATAAGAATACTATTTAAAAGTTCAATTCTAACAGCTGTTAAAATCATTGGAATCACTTATCACTTGGAAACATGATATATATGATTTTAATTGCATTTGTTTGTCATATCGAATAAAAATAAAACAATTATAGTTACAATGTTAATGCTCTATGACAAAATGAAAAGTATTTACTTATGACCAATTTTGTATGGAATGAAATTTGCAGTTGTTATATTTTTGCAAAATTCCTGTACTATGAAAATTTGAAATGTTTAATACTGAAAGCATTTGCTTGCTATTTGAATAGGATAGAGATTAAGAAAAGTTACAATGTATTTGTACAGGAAATAACAATGTATGCTTTTCATGAAAACAATGGAATATTCTATACTGTAATGGTTACTGTAATTACTACTGTTATTTTAGCTATAGGGCAGAAAATGAAATACCACTTCAATCACTATACTTATCTATCGAATCAATTGGCAGTATTATTTTTTCATTTATACTTAATTTGCTTCTCTACACTAGAGTACGATGCATAAAACAACATGTGGAAAAATGTAGAGATTGGATTTTCAATTCAGAATATCATTAAACTTTGACATTCAAACTTGAAATAAAATCAGAAATCAATTCTTCTTCAAAACATAGATTACTAATTTTTCTTTTACTAAACAAAACTATTAACTAAAATAAAATAGGAAACAATAAAACCTGGATAAATCTGTAGGGAACAAACAGCCCAAGAAGACTGTTCCACCCCAACCAATTCCTGAAGACATTCAAGTACTTGCCTTAGGTCCCCCAAGCCTGTTCACTGAACCACCAGGAGGAAGAAACTTAGGAATTTAGGATCTCCACTTGTAGTAGCACTAACTGTGTAATCTTCAAGAACTAGCAGTAAAAAAGACCTGCACCAGCACCTCTGGTTCTTCTTAGCAATAGTATGCAGACTTATAATTGCACACACAACCAGCCTCCCTATTCGAATCTCTCACCGATCACTTGATGCACATGAGGAAATATTTCTACACAAATTATTGTGTAAGAGCTGCCTGCTCAATTCCAATTTGCCTTATGTAGGCTGCCTAGGCCTTTTCAGTTGCTACTTGGGTCATTAAGTGAGCTTCCTGTCCACTCCCACCACCTAGGGGATAATGCCACATTTTTAGGGGTAGTTTTCCCATAACCAACAACTAGTGGTGAAGTGCATTTGCTACCATATGTCCCATACCTTCCAACGACTCCATTCCTCCTAGTGGGTCAGTGAGCACTCATTTAACAGTCCCCCTGGGTGTTTCTCTCCTAATTAATTTGTTTAAATAATAATAATCAGTAATTATATTCATCCTTGATCAAAATTGATCATAATTACAAAACTTTGTAATTAAATTTAACATAAAGTATTTTGCTAATAAAATAATAATTTCAGAAATTTGGGTAGGTGACAAGAGCGATTAATGGAGCTTCAATCTTCCCGTAATCATTGACAAACTTGTGGTAGTAGCCAGTCAATCCCATTATTTCAACAAAGGACACATGCATATCCATCCAAAATTTGTTGTAGATCCAAAGGCATAGTTGAGACTGCTTAAGGTTGCATCTGAATGGAATGGAGATGAGCGACGACACCATGTGAATTCTTCTTAAGGAGATTTTTCAGGCGATATGAACTGATGATGCTGAGAGACCCTTGTTGTAATCCCTTCAATGTGTTTTTTTTTCCCCATTGACTGAAAACTGCATCCAAAGTTCAACAAAATCCCATAATATGGACGTAACCATTGGGCACCCAAAACCAAATCACATCCGCCTAAGGGTAAGGAAAACATGTTGGACCCCAGGTTATAATCTCCAATAGATAGTATGCACATTGAGACACTTTCCATTGCAAGGTAAGGTGTCCCCATTGGAAATCATGACTTCAAAGATGGATCAACGATGGACAAAAAAAATCAACCTGTTTCAACCTGTTTGGCTCTATGAGGGTTAATGAAGTTATGAGTGCTACCAAAATCAATTAATATTGTAAGCAGGAGCTTTTTGAAGTAACATTTGACCCACATTGTTTGTGGGGTGTTGACTCTGGCTAAAGCATGGAAATATATATATGGATGGTCATCCTGAGAAGGAGGGTCAACATGCAACTTCTGAATGTCGACTTGATCATCTACTATATCCTGAGCTTCTTCACAAATTTTAGTTCCAGGCGGAGAATCCACATCCAAGAGATAGAGATTTTTCTTAACACATCTATGTTCCCAAGTGAATTTCTCATCACAATTATAACAAATCCCTTTTTCTTATGTGCCCCGCATCTCTACTTCAGACAAATGTTTGATAGGAGTTTCTCTAGGATCTAGCGTGATGGGAGGTATTTGGGAAACCATATTTCTGAATGGAAAAAAATGGATTTTGAGCATTGTTGGGCTATGATCTTGTCCTCCGCTCACTTAGAAAACCCTGGGACTTCCATCATTGTGTTGGGACAGAAAATTTTAACCTCAGATTAGATTGCATCTTTCATACCACCGACAAAACAACTCCTGTAGAATTCATCAGACAATCCTTCTGTGTGATTGGATAGTTTCTCAAATTCTGTCTGATACTCTCTCACAGTGCCAATTTGGAAAAGTTTAGTGAGTTCTCATGTGAAGTCATCAAAAGCACTGGGACCAAATAGTTGCAAAGGGAGTTGGCAAAAATCTATCCATTTTGGCTCTACATGATCCTTGATGTACCAACAGAACCATTGCAGGGATTCATGTTCCAAATGAAAGGATGCAAGTGGAACTTTGTTGACATCAAAATTATTGTGCAGAATGAAATATTTTTATGCCTGGTATATCCATCCGTTCAAATGAACAGCATTGAAGCAAGGAAAATCAAGCTTCGGTCCACGAAAAGTGATGGAAGAAGAGAACCGAGTGTCTGCAGAAGACTCTAGTTGTTGTCTATTTTTCATGGCTGAAGGTTGAAGATGGAGGCCAAGAATTTTTTCATCCAGATCTTGGAGTTTGGTCTTGAGGGATGCAAGTTCTTCCTCCATGCTTGTTTGCTCCTGTATGGGTGACAACCATAACCAGGATTTTCTTTTGTTTTTTATTTTCGGGAAAGGGGTAGAAAAAAAAAAAAAAAAACTTATTTAGTAAAGTAAAATTTGGATTTGGGAAAAACTTTGCTGGTTAATTGGGATTTGACTAGCTTTTGGACACTTTCTAATGGACAAGGAAGCAAAAAATCAGGATTTCAGGAGTGTGGTGAAAGAATGAGAAAAATATTCAAAGAGGGACAGAGAAGAAATAATAGGAAATGAACACTGTGGCAACATTTGAAGGCTATTGGGTGAAAATTGAAGAAGTTATGGAAAACCCTAAAAATAGACAGATGTGGGATTTATGGTTTTGGGAAGTGGAATTTGGGATAGGTTCCTTAGGAAGTAAATATGCAGAATGAGATTTTATGGATGTCAATAAATTTTCAAGGGAAACAATGTTAAAGAAAAGAAGATATGGTGAAAAAACAATATTTTTTTGTGTGTTTTTTTTTCAAAATTGATCTGCAACGAATAGGAATTGATTTGCAATGGCTCTGGACATATGCAAGCTGCTATTTATCAGATGCCAATATAGATGGACACCAGATAGGCTCGGCTTGCTAAATTTTCAAGGGATTCACTCGGCTACCAATGATGTCTAATGGCTTGCATATTGGGGAAGCACCCCTCACTCCACAACTTAGGTAAAATTGATAACCACGTTGCCACAAACAAAAGCTCTTGGTTTACCTCACGGTGGGAACTGGTCAATCAGGCAGGGGTTTTTCCCTTTTTGTTGGAAGGTATTCTCAATAGGCTAGCTACTTCGGGGTTCCTATGGTACTCATAATGAGTTTTAGGGCTATGCCCAGGTAGTTCCCATAATTGAGCAAATAGGGATTATTCCTGGATCCAAACCTGCAATTGAAAGGAACAATACATATGTGAAATTTTTTTTGGCAAAAATTCCACCCAACGAGCCCAACAAAGTGCTCTGATACAAGATGAGAGGAACCTTCAACAATTAAATGATGAAAATGCACGATATATCAGAAATAGCAGAACACCGAAGGAACTTATTGATCATAGGCCACTCGAGGGGGAAACCTCTTTTGAGCAAGCTCAATACAAACAACTCGTGGATGCCTTCATTTCCTTCAACACATACTTGTATATTAAGTCTATGCGTCCAATGCTATGGATCAATACCATGGAACATATAATACTACGGGAAAAAATTACAAAGCATATGCATCCAATACTATGGATCAATACCATGAAACATATAATACTATGGGATAATACAATATACTAACAAAGTAAATAGAAGGGCTGACATAGGTTCCTAACATAAATAAATAATTAAAAATATAACATGAAATCAATAGTGTGAGAATGATATTTCATTGGATAAAGGATTCAGTGAAAACTCCACTAGAATTAGCTATTCCACCCAGGGTTAAAGAGATAAAAATTTGCATTTGTAAATATTGTAGCAAGAGGGTTCGATTTATAGATTTTAGACCCATGATTGAGCAATGTAACTAGAATGAAAGTTTCTAGAAATATCAATCAAGTGTTTAATTAGTGTTTTCAAATTATCTCAATTAAGGGTTAATTAAACCCTCGATCGAGGTCTTTGTCAGATAAGAAGAATGGCACAATCAAGTTGTATGGATTTATTGAGCTACTACTACAACTACTAATGAAACGATAGTTTGCATGAAAAAAACTAAAAGGAACATATGCTTGTGAACCAACCCACATGTGGCTTATTTGGCATTGAGAAAAATAAACAAAATAATAAAATTGATTCTTTATAATGATTACCTCTAAATTAATCAATAATGAAGATGGGGAATACGAAAAAGAGTAGTACAAAATATGAAGTACAAGAGTGGTCTAAAAATGTATCTATTGTTAATTAGCATGTCAATCCAGTTGGTTTAGGAATTCGTCGACAAAGTTGGCATTATAAAGCCTCAAGTTCGAGTGACCATTCATCGGAATGGAGGAAGTAATGCAAATATATGCACCAATGGTCAAGATTTGTCGGACGTATCCAAGACCATTGATCGGGGCCATTATTGCAAAGGTACACACACGAAAGATTAAAAAGTAGTACTCCATGTGAATGACAAGATTAAAAAGTAGCACTCCATGTGAATGACAAATATACATCGAGCACCCTTCCATATTTTAATAATGGTCATTCATGCCAAGGTATATGCATGGGGTATAAAAAGGGGACAACCCACACAAATGGCCCAAATACATTGCACAAGTTTATAACTTTTAATCGCAACCATCTGTGTGAAACTACAAGGAGATGTGATAGTTTGGTTGGGAACCCATGTGAATGGCCCAAATCCATCAGGGATCTTTATAACTTTAAATCGTGGCCATTCATGTCAAGGTACAAGAACTTGAAATTATAATGGGGTTCTCGAGCTAATCGTTAAGATTAAACCTCCCATATCCATGTGAATGCATCCATGTCATTCGCACAAAATGTACCATATCATCGGTTATAGAAAATTATCTAAGAGTCATTAGAAAACAAGAGATACCATGCTATATTCCGACATGGTGAATTGATTCCAATATCCTTCATCAACTTACGAGGCCAATTAATGTGGGGAATGCCCCGTCAACAGTGATGGTCAATCATGAATGAATTTTCGTACTGCCAGCTTAGACAGGGTGAGAATGCCACCTTAAATTCACCATGAATGCAACATGAATGATCAGGTCTATATATTAAATTAGGATGTGTTTCTCAAATAATACCATGAATTTTGCATTCTATTCAACTTTATCTCCTATTATCAAAACCCTTGATGCTGCTAATTTCATTCAAGAGCACTCTACTCATAAAAATTATACCATCTACACTATGTGAACGAGAAAAACCACATACCGTTGTCTTCGATGGCATGGCCATCACCCTACGTATTAACCAGGCAAGTCAGTGAGTATCCCTTCCCATTCATAGCAAATTATATCGAAATCGCCTGTCTATTCGATCTTTTATAGAATCCTCCATATCGCTTGGTTCTAAATAGTAAATCAACCTTACTTTAGAAGAGAAACGCCACCTATGAAATCTCCTCATCCTTTTCTATGTCAGCCATGTTAGATACTAGTCATTTTTCTTCATAGCAAGGCACATTTTTTCATCGATGAATTAGCTGCAATTGCCACACCCAAAACAACAAAGCACTATCCTAAGCAACTCAAATAATTTGATTATGGAAATTTCATGTCCTCGCAATCCCAAAGTAACTTATGGGACTCTAGATTTTCCTAACACCTCGTCATTGATACCTTCTTGTTGTGGAAAATATTGCACAAGGGTGCATCCTTCCACTTTGTAAGGAGAAAATCCTTGTAGGTTATAGCAAGGCCTTGATCCTTGGTGCCCTTGGTGGGGTGAGTGAGTTCTCTAAGTGATCCTTCAAGTAGTTTTTAGTGAAATTTGAATAAAAGAAATAAAACTAAAAAAAAATATAACAAAGATAATGGGGTAGGAATGCAAACTCCAACAACCAAATGTATGCAAAAACACTTTGTATTCTCCAATGGTCAAGCATGTATAACACCTATAAGGTGTAGGCTTCAAGGGAATCCAAAAATATTAGGGAGTTACTTCTTGTACAAACTAAATGCTAAGTGTTAGATTTTGAGCATTAATTCACAATACTCTAGGATCTTTACTGAGAGAATAACATATATAGTATATCAATGCATGACAATCACAATAAGTATGACAAGCATCACAAGAATCAAAATCATAAGAGACAAGAGACACAGAGTTTCCGTGGGGAAAACCCTAAGGTGAAAAACCCCACAACTTCCTCAGAGATAGAGAGAGCAATGGTTCAACCAAAGTACAACCAAAATACACTGAGATAGTCTCCTAGTAGCAGATAATCCTCCTCCTCACTAGTGCGCCACTTTCTGAGTGAGAGAGATGTACTTTTCCGAATGATCTAAATAGAGATCACCTGATATCTATTTATACTAACCTGTTTTCCCAGTGACCTTATGGGGCCGACTTGTCTAGCTAGGTACATCCACATTATAATATATATTTCAGGGCCAACCCCACACATGGTGGTCTAATAACTCATCGGTAAGTGTACACACTTGTGACACTTGTCAATCCACATGATGACACTTCCTTATAGAGGAATGACACATCTCTTATAAGGGTACAATAAATATATATATAATACACAGATGAAATACATTCCAAAGTTACATATACATCAACACGAAGTGGGTTGATAGAACAATGGAGAGAAACTCTTGCTCCTTGGAGGAAGGAGGAAAAGGAGCTTTGGAATGCTTTCAAAGGTGGGAAGAGTTGAGATATGAAGGAGATCTAACACCAATCCAACAACATAAATTTGCTCTTTTTTCTCTTTCTAAGATGCATTCCCATGTACTCTTCCTTTTATAGACAAAGAGGTGGCCCAGAAACAACTAGCTCCAAATGTGAATGCCATCACCTCATGAAGTGGTTCCAAGTACACATAGGGGGTTATTTGATGCCACAAGGAGTTTAAGGAGCCCAAATTCGAATTTTGGATGTGATGGTCCATTGATGAGCCTTCAATTGTGCCACTAGTAGGTGAGATTTGAAAGTCATGTGGATATCAAAGGAATTTTCGTGTGAGGGTCACACAGGATCTAAATTGGTAACATGTGCTATAGTGCAGGTTAATGAAGGTTGAGATGCATTACCTATTCATTTGATTTATCTTGGGAGCTTTTGGACTCACGTTTCCTTTTGGGTTTGTTCAGGATGCCTTTGGTGAACTTCATTCTATATGTTGATGATGCCTTACTGCAAGAATTGCCAAAATGTCGCATGTGTGCGATATTTAGGCATTAAAACTTCCCCTTCCCATAATTGATCCATATATATGCAAAAAATATAACCTCGCATTATTTTTCATCACCATAGAGGATGGCTAGTCCAATGTCAATCCTTTTCCATGTTAATTCCCTCCACATAGTTCAAACACTAAATACCTCCCTATGGACTACCATTCTCTCACACGAAGTGCAAACGAGAAGTTACAAGAAGATGAATAGGATCAATGAGCCAAAATATTCTATAGGATAAAGTATAACCAAGGTAAGGAGGAGGTCCCCCCAACTTGATGTAAACTGAATAACTTCTTTACATGGGCCCAACAATACTTCACTACCTTCACACTAATATTGGGTCGAGAATACGATGAGGAAATCAATGAAGGAATTGTATCCCTAGTGTATTCCTACAATGCATGAGAAAAATCTAATTTCACTCATTTAGAGGCCATAAATACCAAGATGAGGAAACAATTGGTTGGTTTCTCTACAACATCGATATTTAGGTACCCTTCATAGTTAGTCCACCTCTTTATTTTCCACCAATCTCATAACTTTGAATCTTTTAGGATACAAAATACCAAGGATGGAAACCCCAAGAAGGTAAACAACTATATTCCTAGGTAAAGAAGGGGGAACAAGGAGCTACATGGATTAAGTATATTGTTGAGTTTATGTATGTGGCCTACTCAGTTGTATTGGGGACAGAGCCTAAGAGAATTCCTGCATAGATCAAGCCATATCTTAAGATGGGAGAAGCAATAAAAATGGGAGATTGGTACCTGGGGCCATATTACGCAATGATCAGACTATATGGCACTGAGGCGGCTCATCAAAGGTTTCCCAGATTACTGACATCTAGAATATTTTTTCTAGAATACCTAAGACAAGTTGATGAACTCCACTTTGTAAGTCTAGGAAGAAGGGTAGGACAACCTTCCCTATAGCCATGAAGGGTTACAAAATCAATGATAAGAGATGAATTAATAAGTTGATGGAAACCCTTAAGGGGTTGGATATACCCTTAGATCAAACCCTGGAAATATGACCCTCTTTTCTTTCATAATCGAGTAAGAAAAAGAGAGGAAGATTCCAAATCCTCAAGATCATGAGCCAAGGCCAGATATTGAAAGGTTGGCCAACAAAGAGTCCTACCAAGAAGTGGAGTAAATTATTAAGGGGAAAGGGGATTCAAGTAAAATATGTAACCAATATTTTCCTACTTATTCCTTAAAAGCACCATAAGCACCATTGTATTTTACATTTTACAGACTAGAGGGAGCAATAGTGTTAAAAGAAGAAAACATTTGAAGCTTCCACACATGAAATGGACAATGAGCTCATTCAAGATAAATTCAACAAGCATAAGAGAGGTGCATGGTGGAAAATGAGGAAATGCCTTGGAAAAAGAGAGGTTCCCTATCTTAACATTCCATATGACTGGGTTGGCAGGTGCAGGAGGAGTTATCTATGACTCCACGGGGAACAAGAAGACTGATTATGCATGGGGGATTGGAAGAAAAACAAACAATGGTGCTGAATGGTTAGCTCTTATCAAGGGACTAGATTTAGCTAGGATCTGTGGTGTCGAATATTTGGTGGTCTTCGGAGACTCACTCTTGGTCATCAAAGAAGCAAGAAATATTATGAAGAAGCAGAAGAACCTGACCAACAAGTCACACCATCTACTAAATTGCATTATTAAAGAGTTCAAAACTATTGATTTCAAGCATGTGTTCCGTGCACTCAACAAGCAAGCGGATGATTTGGCCAATGATGGAGCTCGACTCAATTGTGGCACTCTGGTGTGTGATAAAGAGGTCTATAACAAAGTATGGATCCCCTAACATTTAAGTACTCTAAACCCAAGGGATATGGGAAAATCACGACTGTTAAAAGAAACTCAATTCAGAATGTTTTGAATGACCGAAATCCTATCACATTTATGAACTCGGGTTGCATTGATAGGTTGAGACAGGTGTATAACAGGAAGAAGGTGGCAACGACAACGTTTAATTCGTATCAAGGAAGCACCAAAAACATAGTCTATGGAACTTTGGTTGTTTATTCCATCAAGAAGAAGCTGTTGTGTTTTCTCTACAATAGGGGTGACTCTTTGGTGGCTCGATGCTCGACCTCTCCTCTGCCCCAGTGCCTGTGGTGCAGAAATACCATCAAGAAGCATGAGATCCCAATGGCCCTGGACATAAGGAAATCCTTCGCAATTCAAGATGAGTGTCTAGTAATTCCATCCACCTCGGTAAGCCCTTCTGGTCATGTTTCGTGTAATCTGGACTTTCTTCGCATTAAGGGGAAATAGTACCCCTCCTCGTCTTAGCGTGAACACAACACTCCTAGATCCCCCATGATCCTAGAAGGAGGTGTCAATTTGAAAGATTATTCAAAAACATTCAAAGAAATGCAGGACCAGCTATGAGTGCTTTGTTATAAAAGCGTGGAGACGAAGTGGGCCCTTACTAGCGTCTTCTCCCTCATTCAAATCATGCTCGTTGAGGTTTGAAATTCTCAAGAAAAGGCTGCCAACCTTGGTGAGAAAATGGATGTGGTCTCGGCCATCAACATGGACATCAACTTTGGAAATGTCAACAGTGGCATTAAAACTGTGGAGAAGAAATTGAACCTTCTCAGGAATGACATTGGACACTTCTTCATTGGTTGGAGAGCATGCAGGGGAAAGGTGAAAGGTAGTTCTAAGGAACCGGTAATTTGTCTCTCCAGGATCCCAAAGAATCAAATCCAGACTCAAAATCCCTAAACCTACTTCGTCTTCCAGCAGAGCTTTCTGGCCTGGGTTGTCATATGGTTTCTACTTCAAGTTCCGGGGCATTATTCTGTCACCCTTTTTTGCTACCATTTATGTTATGCAGTCTCCTTTTTGTTAAAGCAATTTGATGTTGTCCTCCTAGAACACACTCTTTGCTATTATGTACTGGTTCTATATTTAATTAATTGGGCAATTTTTTAGGTTCTATAGCATTCATAGAATAAGGTTTTTCCATGACAACCACAGATTAGATAAGGATGAACATAGATTCATGGACTCTGTTTCTCGATGGGAGCAATCCTTCTCCCTTTTTTTTAAATCTCTTCTCTCTTTTTTAATAGAAAGATTATTGTACGTTTTTGTAAAAAATAAACATTCCATACGATATAGATTTCGACAAAATATATGATGAATTTCATGAAGAGAAATACGTAGATATGGTAACTATGATGATCTATAAACTGTCGTGGATATTCCATTGGAACAGTTCATTAGAATGGATCTTACAACTTAGTTCTTGTTTTATTATCTTATTTTTATTGGATGCCAAATAACTAGCTCTAAAACAAGAAAAAAGAGACCAAATAAGTACACAATCCACAAAATAACATAAGATATAGCCTAGGAAAACCCACTATGGCGAAAACCCAAGCCACAAATGAGGATTATTTCTTTCTCTTTATGTCAAATTGAAAATACAAATGAAATTGTGCTCTTTATGGAGTTTCCTACGACACTGTGGCCAGAATGACTAATAAGGGATCTATTATCTCCTCTATGACACTCTAACATCCACTCATGTGTTGTTTCTCAACTATGGAGCAATACAATACATCAAAAGAATGGAACCCCTTCTTCTTCTAGCGACCCGGTATTTAACTTAGATCGATAGTCGTCTAGGGTTAATTTTAGGGTTTTTGCATGCCCAAACTCCCAATTAGGGTTAGGGTATTGGATCTTCTAGAATGTGTTTGAAAGTCCATACATGACTACCTTTACATGCACAAGAAATGAGAGATGATGTGGAATTCACTTGGTACCATGGTCGTCAATTGGATAAGTCAACTTGTGGGAGGCATAACTTCTTCATATAGACTCCATTTGAGGTGATTTTTGGACCGTTGGGAAAGTATTGGCCTCAAAAATTTTCAGATGGTTTTTTAACCCAATTCTTAAAAGTGAGACTTACCTCTAAAATTTTCCCTATAACCGAATTCAATCAATCTTTCAACCCCAAAATCTCCAAGTAGGTAACAAATTATATATCGATCCATTCAAGATCATATGACCTATATGACAGATGAAGGAATGGGGCATGCTACCCCCATGGAAGAAGTGAGGGATTTTTGTGAAAGGTAGTTGAGAAAGGATAGTAGAAATAATCATACTCCCAACTCCCAAGGAGATAGTACCATACTTAAAATCCCTTAACTTTATGAAATCAATGTGATTCTCTCAAGGATTAGGGAAGGACAATCAAGGTATAACATGGTCTATTCAAGTAGAAAAGATACCTTGGAGGTTGGGTTTGGGAGTTGAACCTAATGCCCCAAAAAATGGAGAGAAGGGCCTTCAGAAAGCATTTCAACCTTCAGTGCATATAACACAATAGTGGGAACCTACAACAAAACCCAACACAACCACAACATAGGCAATAGAATACCAACCTTTAGAAGATAGCCCTTGGCATGGAATAAAAGAATATGGTCGGGAAATAGGTGGTTAAAGTAGGAGAATAGGAATAGGTGGAAGCATTCCCTAGAATTGAAGAGATATTGGATCAATCAATTATCACAAAAGAGGAGAGGGAAAGTCAACCACCAGTAGAACTAGCGATTACAAAGAGCCAAACACTGGTCCAATAAAAAGGCTTGATCGAGGAGAAATATCCAAAGAATCATGAAAGGTTGTGGTCTCCTAATCTAGAGGAAATCCTTTAATCTAAAATAGGTAGTTTTGGTCTAATTTTGACCACTATTTTTTATATTTTGGAGGAATCTGAAAAGAGAAAGGACACTAATCCTACTCAATAAGAACTAGATTAAGGTAGAAGTTTCAAATTAGGACCCAGAGAACATGAGAAAGAAGAACAAGGTACTCAGTGAAACCTACCAATGCTAGAGAATGTTCAATAGGAACCAGAGAAACCCAAAGAGACTCAACAAGAAGGGGGTTCAATTCCTCATCTCATCCTCTTCCCCTTTTTTGTTTTATTAACATATTGTTTGTTGTCTATTAATTCATTTTCATTTTTGCAAAGAATACATCTGCATGGACCTATCCAGTTCTTCTTTTCTCTATTATCCCAAGTTAATAATTTAATGGCTAGTGCCAACCAAATAAGAATTTTTATTTTTATTAGACAAGATGGTTTCCAAAAAGTTCTCCATCACCAAAATCTCTTAGTATGCACATCCTTTTCTATTCTTGCTACATACCCTATCTTGACGGTATACTGCTTAGTACCGAAGTTCTTTGACCATCTAATTTTTTCCTTCTCTTCTATAAATTTGCTAGCACAATGGGAGAAATTATTTACATACTAACCCCATTCCACTACCAAGTCACCTTGTAAATTTCTCTTCTTTGAACTCACCGATCCGTGGGTTTGATCATTTCTATTCAAGTGAATAGTTGCATACTTTCTAAAAAATCCCTTGATCATGTAGTACATCTAATGATTCCTTTGAAACGATGAAATTTCCTTTGGTTCCTCTCCAATCCTCACCTTCCCACCATTATCATCTTTCCAAATTGTCCATTTGCATGCTAAATGAAAGACCATAACTAAAGCTCTCCAAACCATGGATCCATGCTTAATTTTTATTTATACTCTAAACAAATTTTCCATGGCCAATCCCCTCAAATGCTTAGATTTAAAAACATTTTCCCATACACCTTCATTGTAAACCAACCGCCACAAATTTTTGGCTACCAATGCCATATTAAAGAGGTGAATATTTGGTCAATCCCAATCCTCCTAAACCCTCATTGGTCGTATTGCTGGTCCATAAGAAGGTAAATAACTTCTTTCTAACTTTATTAAGTATTTATTTAGGAACCATTCCTTGGCCAGAAAAAAAAATGACCTCCCTAAGATAGCCACCTGTAGCACCACACTAAAATTCTAACTTCTGACTTTTTGTATAACAAAATCCAATCCTCATAATGATAACCATTTGGTTTCAATATGAAACCAAGAAATCCCAATGTGATTGCAAGCAATCCTACATTGGTGAAACTGGAAGGTCCTTTCGAACAAGGGTTAAGGAACACTATGTTGATATCGGTCTAGATCAAACCCACAAATCCGCACTAGCAAAGCACTCCCATGACACTAAGCACCTAATTAGGATATCAGACATGAAGGTGTTGGCTCAAGTTGATAATTGGTCCAAAAGAAGAATCAAGGAGGAAATTAAGATAGTTAAGAACCCTAAATGCTTGATTAGGGATGACGGCTTGACCATTAGTAAAACCTGGCTTCCTAAACTCACAAATTTAAGCTAAGTTTCTAACTAAATCTAATGAAACTCAAGTAATTAAAAAATTTAACTATAATTTAATAGGAATTAACTTAAAATTTTAAAACCCTAAAAAAAAATTGAATTTAATAAACCCTAAATACCCCTAAAAAACCTTAAACTACATAAATTTATCAAACTTGAAGAAATTAAATTAAACAACTAAATAACCTTGTAAATTTAATAGTAATCAATCCTATCCCTAATTAAATAATAATTTATTGTGTAAATAAAATTAATAAGAAGTAATTTGAAAATAAAAAACTTAAACTTTAATATAAAAAAAAGAACAAATCCTTAAAAAAATTATGAATCTAAGGTAACAAACCCTAAAACATAAAAAAACTTATCATTAATTAACTTAACATGGGAATTCAACTAAATTGTCTCCCCAAAAACCCTAGAGTCGGCTCCATAAACCAACGGCCCCCTTTTTTACTATTCTATATTTAAGGAATTGATGAGGGAGAAGATTTTCTTGGCATCGCTAATGTCCTGATGATGAGCCAAAGATGACTTGAAATGTTGACTATAACTCACCCACGGCAGACTCTCCACAAGATGCCATGAAGTTCACCTAAATTTATGGGAAAGAGGACTTTTGTGTGCACTTTTACTTATTTAGTCAATTCATTGTTCATAATTGTGGATGCCTATAACTTTGCAATAAAGATCCAACAACTAATTTTTTTCCATCTCATATACTAAACCATGACCAAATATCATGATATCCTCTACAAATAGTAAATGAGAGATGTAAAATGAATAAATTAAAGGTTTATCCCCTTCCAATCCTCTTTATTTTTTTATTCTTTAATTAATATACTTAATATTTAAGATACAAGCAAAAAGATAAATGGGCATCTTGAAAAAAAAAAGTAAAACATCCCATAATCCAATTTAGCACATGTATATTTATCCCTAATTGTAAAATCAATAATCTAATGGACAACCAATTCACTCACTCTATCATACACCTTGGACAAGTCAATATTCAAAATTGCAACAAGCCATTTTAGAATCTTGACTTAGTTTATTCACTCTTGAGCACTACCCAATTGATCATGAATTTATGATTGTAAATGAATCTAAACTATTCACTAACAACAATACATAATAGTATCTCTTCAAACATGAAAAACGATGCATAATGAAATTAGTCTAAATCATACTAGATTTTTTCACAAAGAAGTTAGTCTATAATCATACTAGACTTTTTCATTACTTATTTGTATTTATATTATCATTCATACTCAAATATTACTATTATACTCACGAAATCTATATTTATTGTAAGAAGCAAAATTGTTATTCTATATGTACAAATTGTTTCACACCGAGATGCCATTATGTATAATTTTATTAAGAAAACTATAAAGTAGTTAGATTTTTATCCTCCTAAATATAAATGCACCCGCCACTCCACCATCTCCTACTCCACTAACCTCATCTTTATATAGGATGATTGCAGTGGGTGAGATTCATCTAGAGATATATATACTGCTCTCCAGTCTATTTTTTCTCCTAACATAGGAATTAATGCATCTGTTGGTGGGGGTGTCAATGCCTCTAGTTCTATAGGTGGACAAGATATAGATGATGGTAGATAATGTTTGGATGTGTATGTTAGGCGATGTTTGATATGTATGTTAGATTATGTTAGCTATTTTTTACGTGTTTGTAATATGGTGCTTATGTTTGATAGGGGATGATAGATGTGTATGAAATTATATGATTTTTTTCATACGTGTGTGATGGTTATGTTAGATGATGTTTATGTTTAGTAGGTGGTCATGATGATGTTACGTTACATGATGTTAGGTGATGGTGGTAGTGGCCATTGAATCCATGATGATCACATTGTAATATTTTTTATTGTTATGTATATATATATGGACTTATTTTTCATGAGCTTAATGGGCTATCAAATTATTCTCTGATATTTATCTTCATATGTATGATGTATTTTGTTTATGTCAATGAGTGTGATTCATGTGTGTGATGCTACCATATTTATTTGCTTATGTATTTATGTCGAAGTATTTTATATTAGCTATAATTATAATTACAAATTGTGGACAACCACCGTTATAATTGCAAGCTATATTCTTCGCTATAATCACATTTTACAATCATTATTAAAATTTCACAACTGCAAATTACAATTACAATATGAAATTACTAATTTGAGTTACAAGGCATGAGTTACAAATTGAACAATTACAACTACTAATTTACAATCACAAATTGCAGTTGTAATTAAAATAAGAATCTGCAAATTACAATTACAAATTTGCAATTACGTTTACAAATTAATTTAAAAATTATAAAATTATTTACAAAATTGCAAAATTGCAGTCATTTTAATCATCTTATAAATTAATTATGGGGTGGTCAACTATACAATATTTAATTGATCAACCAATTATAAATCTTTTACAAGATGACATGCATTATATGTGCAAGCCTTATATTTTCTTGATACTAATATCTATAATGTGCTATACAAATAAGTTGCAAATAATTCTAGAATTGAAGTTCTAGTTTCTCTTGCTAAAAATAATAATTGCATCTATATATAATAATTTTAAACTCAATGATATGAACACATAAATCAATGAAAAAATACTATTCTAATCATTTTAATAGCAGAGGATACCTCCATAAAATATTTCAAAAATGATTTTTAATAGTAGATGTTTTTTCCTATGTTCACAAATAAAGTATTCTACAACTACCATTATTGTAATATTTAGTAATAGTATTAAGGTTATGTTACAAATGGAGCACCAACAAGCCAAATACCGAAAGGATGCACTAAGGATGAAAATAATAATTAATAATAAATAATAAACCATTATATGATTATAATGTTTCCTTTAATCAAACCTTACAATTATTTAATTAATGATTAATTAGACAACATAATGCTTGAAGTTCAATTTGACATTAATAATTAAATATCCCATCAACATAAACACCATGTAATGTAGAGGATGGGAGAAATTAATCTCTCTCTGTCTCTCTCTCTCTCTCTCTCTCTCTCTCTCTCTCACACACACACACACACACACACACACACAAAATAGAAAAGAGAAGATAAATATGTCCAGGGACTACCAATGAATACATGAATATAAATCCACTTCTCATTAACAATTGCTTTACCTACAGCCAAGCATGTCTCTCTAGAAAGAGACATGTTAAATAACAAAAAATCATTCAATAGTACTTGGATTGACTTTCCATTTTTGTCCAACAACTACTATCATTATTTTTTTAAGTAGAAAAAAATTATATATATAAATAAACTTAGTCATGGCTTAACCCATACAACCATAATACATTGACCCGAGCAAATTCTAAAATCAAGCTTTCTCCCCATCCCCAAATAGGATAGGATTGGGTCAAGTGTTTTTTTTTAATTTTTATTTCATATATAAACTTCTCTTTAAACTTGCGAGAAAGGTAGATATTTACAAACTAATTATATAGAAACACACACAAACATTTCATTGAAAACACTATTTTGGTTACCTTGGTTTCAATCATTCCCCTTTATAGGTTTGGTCATCGTGTACTTTTAATTAACCTTGTAATTCTTTTTAAATTTCTTATTTTTTCACTAAATCAAATCCTTGGGATTTTTCTAAAACAAAGTGCATGGCACATCGATAGGATTACATCTTTTTCCTCTACTCAATTCTTCTTACTAGTTCCAATAACTTCATATTTTAATTTTCCCTTCAACATCCAGTTGGGATCCTTCCTTTTTGAAGGGTCTATCATGTCTCTAGGTTGCTCCTCCTCTAAAATTTGGGTTCCCTCCTAGGGGATGGGATCCATTTTTCAATGTATAGTGATACATCATTTTCTTGCTTTACATTTGGACATCTTATTTAAAATCTAGGTGAACAACCTCCACTACAACCTCAAATTCCACCAAGTATGCTAATGGATGTTCCACATTTTAGTGAGTAACCTAAAAAAAAGTTGTGTTCCTTCTTAACTTCAGATTTTCATTTAGGGAAAATCCCAATTATGTCTTCAAATAAATATGTACACTAGAAAGAGATATTCTCATAACCTAGGTTTTTAAACATAGTCAATGTCTTTTAATAACATGTCCTATGTTAGTCCTCCAGAAGGTTTATTTCTACACATATCCTCATATAGGTAGTAATATGTATTTTTCACCAACATTAAGAATAAGTAGAAATTACTGTAGTTCAAAGATACTCATTTTTGTAATCCACCAACATTAAAAATAAGTAAAACTTAGTGTACTACAAAGGTTCCTTTTAATTGAAAAAAATTACATAATAAGTTGGCAAAACTTTCAATCAACAAGTGATCGAAAGGAAATTGTTGAGCATGGACAATACAATCGAAGGAAATTGTTATATCCTTGAAATATTTCTTATATCTAATATCTTCTTTCACTTCTAGTGCTATGGGGCCCTATATTTTCAATAGAGAGATGCATACCTAGGAGGAAAAAAAGAATCTTGACCTAAAGAAGGAACCTTCACGCTAATGAGGGAAGAACCATCTACATAGAGACACATCCCTATCTTGGATAAATTTAAATATAACTTTGAAGGATGATTGAAATGTTGAGTAGGAGAGTTGAGCTTGTGACAACTAGGGTAGAATGTAGATACACAGAAAGTTCGTGTTCAAGATTTCCATTATCATATTAAAAAATTATAGATATAAAAACTATTATAATTACTATAAGTTATTGTATGTATCTATTATTCTTATATTCTCTTGCAACAAAAATATTCCATTTCTTGATAGTTTGTGAAAACATATAAAAGTGGGGATTAAGAATGTCAACCAAATAAATTGAAACAAATACCTCCCTACCATCCCTTAGCTTTAAAATACAACCCATTATGTTGATTCTCAACATTTTAGTGGTGATGGATGGTGGAGGCTGAAGCTAAACATTAAAATTCAATTTTCCTTTTAACAACATTTTTATTTTGAGGGTTTAGTGATATTCAAACCATGATTAGTGTAACAAAAAATGCACAATACCTACATTTATAGAAAATACACACTTCGAATACAATGGGGTATTGAACTATTCTCTTTATTAAAGTATCAATATAAATACAAAGTCTTTTGTTTGAACAATTTAGTTCTCTAACAAACTTAGTTCCAATTGTTCGTGTTCCTTAACTATTAACTGAATTGTCTCCATTCTTTGAACTTCTCGTAGATTTTATTTCAAATTCCTTGAAATGTCTCTTGGATGTTTGGAAGGGACTAGATTCAACTATCATTATTTATAATGGTCGACATAGGTGGTTGATTCAAATATAAAATTAAGTGCCACTAGGGACACAAATCGTGATTAAATAATATCACTGGAAAAAAGGGGGTATGAATTAGTACTATTCAACATTAACTTAATATTGCAAGTTGTTCTTGATATGATCATTCTTTAATTTGTGCAAACTTTCATTTGCATATTATTGCTCATGTCCAAAATGTTGATATGGGCATAGTAAATTTTAATATTATTATTCATGCCCAAACTATTAATATGGAACTAGTTCCTTTTGTATTCGGCTAGAAAGGAGTATGAATAAGCTGTAAAGGTGTACAAATCAATAGGAATTCCATATCCTATAATTGGTGGTTATCATGAAATACTGCAACCGTTATGAATTATTTTATTAGTGTTGGGAGTTGGAATAATGCCCCATTTATTTTAAACAAAATAATGGTCGCTTCCCATAGTTCCATGCGCTGCTCACTATCATGATATGAAATTTTGAGATTTCTAAATATTGAATAATATCTACTTTGGGATTCCTAAATAAGGAATAAAATCTTACAACATAAATTTTTTAATTACAATGGTGTGCCATAAGAAAAAAAACCACATGGGTGCATCCTATGTAAATAGATGGATAGTGCTACAAAACCACATACACACCATTCTGGAACATCTGCAAAAAAACCCCCAAAATAAAATATCTATTATATTTGATAGTAGATAGTTATCTATATAGGTTTCAATATTGTCGACACCGGTGCGCTTAGTATATAAAGGCACACAAGTGCCGCCGTAATATTTTACGCACTGTAGTATGATGCTTTTTTTTATTATTGTTTGCCAATATGGTGCATAATGGAAAACATAGTGTTCTGGTGCATTCATGTATTTTTGATGTACCACTATACAAAATTCATTTAAAAATATATATTGATGGTGTGTTTCAAGTTATAATGCACCAATGTCCAGGAAATTGAAAATAAAAAGTCACACGAATAATTTTCCTATAAACTAAAAAAGAAATGGGAATTTCAATTTCAAAAAAATTCTATAAGGTATAAAAAAACCTAATCATTGTTTCATTATTTTTCCAAAATGTCGTGGGGAGATATTTGAAAGAGAGAGTTATTGGGGAGGAGTTGGAGCAACCAAATTATTCCGAAGATCGAAATTTGTTTGAATGCTATAAATATTGCTTGGTGAAAAGAGGTTATGTGGATAAGTGAGGTATAGAATTTAATGAAATCTTCTCTCAAGTAGTGAAGTTGACTATTGTAAGAGTTTTACTTTCGCTTATAGTAGCTTAGGATTTAGATTTGGAGAAACTAAATGTAAAAAATGCTTTCCTTCATGGTGATATGGATGAACAAATTTGTATGGATTAGCTTGACGTATATTATTAAATAGGAAAACAACATTTGGTTTGAAGTATTAAGATATATATGTATCGATTGAAAGAAACATCAAGGTCGTGGTACAAAAAAATTGACACCTTCATGAAGAGACAAGGTTTTAGGAGTGAAGTTGGCCATTGTACATAACATAAGAGGTTTGGTCATTGTGGTTTCATTATCTTCGTGGTTTTATGCGATTTATATTTGCATCTTGTTTATTGTTATTTCTCTATGATCTTGTTTTTCTAACAATTGATATTAGAGCCAAAGGTCTATTTGGTAGATAAAATCGTAGGAAAGAAGGGTTCCTGATTCGAGTGGGAGAAATAGAGAAAGAAGGAAATTTTAAGTTTGAGAAATTTAACAACCAAAACTACCAGCTATGGAATATGCAAATGGAGGACTATCTGTATCAAAAGGATCTATTCCTACCCTTGGTAGGAAAAGCAAAACAGTTGATGACTATGAAGGACGAAGAATGGGAGGTTCTTAACAAAAAGTCATTGGGAACAATACAGATGTGCCTTGATTCGTCGTTGACTTTCAATATTTCAAAATAAAAGACAACGGAGGGTCTGATGAGTGCATTGGGTAAGTTGTATGAAAAATCGTCTGCCTCCAACAAGGTATTTCAAATGAAGCGTTTATTTAATATGAAGATGTCAAAAGGTGGATCTGTTGCTGATCATTTAAATGAATTTAATACGATTACAAATCAACTAAGTTCTGTAAAAGTGAACTTTGATTATGAGGTTAGGGCTCTTCTAATATTGTGCTCATTTCTAGAAAGCTGGAACAACTTGGTCATGGCTGTAAGTAACTCTGTCTCTGGTTCAAACACTTTGAAATTTGATGATGTTGTTGGTGTTATTATTAGCAAGGAAATTTGAAGGACAAGCACAGGTGAGACATCAAGTAATGCATTGACCATCGAGAGTAGGGGAAGAGAAAGGGAGAGAGGAAAGATCCTAGGTAATCGTTGCAAGTTTAGGAAGGGTAGATCCAAGTCAATATTGGGAAGAGAGACTACTAGAATTGTGGAAATAAATGGCATATGAAGAAAGAGTGCAGATCTCTAAAGAAGAAAGGAGAAGGATAATAGGAGACTACTTAGGAAGCAAATGTAGCAGGTGATGTGTTACAAGCTTCTTTAATTCTTGCATTAGATAATACTAGTGATTACTGGGTAGTATATTTAGGGGATTCATGTCATGCTACACCCCAAAAGAAATTGTTTCATGATTATGTTTTAGGCGATTTTGGACATGTTTTATTAGGCGATGATCAACCATGTAAAATTGTTGGAATGGGTAAGGTATGGATAAAGTCAAAGAATGGTAAATGGCTACTGAAAGATGTAAGGAATATTTCGGCTATGAAAAGAAATATGATCTCAACAGGGAAATTGGGAGATGGTGGTTTTTTATCTATGTTTGGAGAAATGTGGTGGAAGATCACTAAAAAATGAATGGTGATAACAAAAGGAGACAGGATAGGTACGTTGTATTTATGTCCTCATAATAATGACTGTTCTATCTCTTTAGCTTCCATAGGAACAAATACAACATTGTGGCATCATAGGCTTGGCAACTTGAGTGAAAATCGGATGCAGATTCTCCACTCAAGGAAGTTGATGCCATATCTAAAGCAGTTAAGTTTGGAATTATATGATAATTGTGTTTATGGAAAACATAAGAGAGTTAGATTTTTTAGGGTTGGGAAACATAAGAAGAGTGAAAAGTTAGATCTTGTGCATACAGATGTATGGGGACCGACTCAGGTACAATCTCTTGGTGTCTCTCGTTATTATGTTACTTTTATTGATGATACAACTAGAAAGACTTGGGTTTATTGCATTAGACAGAAATCTAATGTGTTTGTTACTTTTAAGAAGTGGAAATATTTGGTTGAGAATGATACAGGAAAAAGGTTCAAGTGTTTCAGATCTGATAATGGAGACAAGTACTATGGAAAGGATTTTGATAGTTACTATTCATACCATATTAGGATTCGTAGAGAGAATACAGTCCAAGGAATGCCACAAGAAAATGGTGTGTCAGAAAGGATGAATAGAACAATCATGGAGTGTGCAAGGTGTATGAGATTTCATGCAGGGTTTCCCTTACATTTTTTGAAAGATGTTGTAGATAATTTTGTTGAATTAATAAACAGAGGGCCTTCAATTTCTTTGGATGGTGGTATTCTAGAGGAGGCATGGACAGGTAAAAAGGTAAACTACTCATTTCTGATAACTTTTGGTTGTGAATCATTTTTCCATATTGATAAAGAAAATAGAACAAAGCTTGAGGCTAAATCCAAGAAATGTACCTTTATTGGATACGGGGTTGATGATTTTGGTCATTGCATATGGGATTATGAAAATAAAAAAATCATTAGGAGTAGGGATGTGGTATTCAATGAAAATGTCATGTATAAATATCAGTTGCAGGGAAAGAAACAGGAAAAGGAAAACACAGAGTACATAGTGCTTGATGAAATCAAAGAAAATGAAGTTCCAAAGGTGCCAAAAAATCAAGAACAGTAGCAGGTAACTTAAACTCGTGCAAGTGTTAGAAGATATACCAGGTTAAATAGACCCCTTGAACGATTCTCTCCTCAATTGTATAATTTATTCATGACTTATTCTGATGAACCAGAATGTTATGAAGAAGCAATGCAGGTGGAAACTAGAAAGAAGTGGGAGAAAGGCATGAATTAGGAGATGGACTCATTGGTAAGAAACCAGACTTTGAATTTGGTTTAGTTTCCTGATGGTAAAAGAGAATTGCAGAATAAATGGGTTTATAGGTTGAAGGAATAAGATGGAGGAAATAATCAGTACAAGGCTAGACTCGTTGTAAAGGGGTTTGCATAGAAGAAAGGTATATATTTTGATGAAATACTTTCTCCTGTTGTTAAAATGACTTCAATTAGGACAATTTTAATTCTAGTGGCGGTAGAATATTTGCACACCCTTTCTCCATGGGGATTTGGAGGAAGATATTTATATGCAGAAGCCATAGGGGTATGAGGTAAAAGGGAAGGATAATTTTGTATGCAGACTGAAGAATAGCTTGTATGTCCTGAAGCAAGATCCAAGGTAGTGCTATTTTAAATTTGACAGGTTTATGATAGAACAAGGTTATAGTAGATGTAATTCTGACCACTTTTTTCATTTCAAGAGGCTAGATAATGGAAGATACATTATCTTGTTATTGTATGTGAATGGCATGCTTGTTGTAGGGTCTAACATGTAGGATATAAATGTGCTCAAAAGGAAGTTAGCTAATTCATTTGCAATGAAGGATTTGGGTGCTGTAAAGAAAATCCTTGGTATGAGAATAAAAATCGATAGCAAATATCGCAAATTCACATTGTCTCAGGATGAGCACATACAAAAGGTGTTGGAGAGGTTTAGAATGTAGAATGCAAAACTAGTTAGTACACCTTTGGACAACCATTTCAAACTAAGTAAGGAGATGTCTCCCAAGACATAGGAAGAGATATTTTACATGTCCAGGGTTCCCTATTCATCAGTAGTTGGAAGCTTGAAGTATGCCATGGTGTGCAAAAGACTAGATATTGCACACGCAGTGGGAGTTGTGAGCAGGTATCTGAACAATCCAAGTAAAGAACATTGGAAGGAAATACAGTGGATTCTTAGGTATTTGAGAGTTACTACCAGCCATGCATTATGTTTTGGAGGTTCAGACATTGTTCTACAGGGATATGTTAATGCAGATATGGTAGGTGATAAATATAGCAGGAGGAGAACCACAAGGTATGTCTTTACTGTAGGTGGAACAACAATAAGTTGGATTTCGAAACTACAAAATGTTTTGTACTTTAGACAATAGAAGCAGAGTATTTTGTTTCTACAAAGGATAGTAAAGAGATGATTTGGTTACTGAGGTTCATGGAGGAATTGGGTAAGAAGCAGGAGTATACAAAGTTGTACAGTGAAAACCAGAGTCCCATTCATCTTGCAAAGAACTCAGCCTTCCATTCTAATACTAAACATATACAGCTCATGTACCATTTAATACGATATGTTCTAGAAGATTATATGTTGAAGCTAGAAAAGATACACACTATCTAGAATCATGCAGACATGTTGACAAAGGTAGTAACCAGAGAGAAACTGATTTCCTACTCGGTTTCAGTTGGCCTTCAAGCATGAAGGTGAAGATGAGAACTTTTCTAGATCCAAAGTTCATATCATTTTCTAACAAGTGCAACAGTGGTGGAGTTTCTATGATCAGTATCCAAGTGGGATATTGTTGGTTGTGGAGCCTGATCTTCCTTATTCAGAGTTCATGTCTTAGCCATGTCTAGATCCCATCCCATGATGGGGGGGTTTATAGGGGCTTTCCACAAAATAATAGTGGACATGGCATGTCCATGGGGGTGGCGACTAGTTTGGGATCCCTTCTGGGGAGGGTTTGGGGGCAGGGCCCCCGTAGCGAAAATTTCAGAAACAAATTCCTTGTAAAATGTTGTAATTTCATAGTCATGACTTCGTCGATAATGGGTGATTTACGGGCCCATGGTATTGGGTGTTCCATAGTATTTTCCCATGGTAACCACTATTTAAAAGGAAGTCATTGTAATACGGTTGTGTATTGTATCATTGTAAAGATCTCTTATTGCGTGAGATAGACTGTGAGAGAGTGAAGAGGAAGTTGTAGCGAGTGTGTTGTAGGTTGTATCTCTTCATTTGTTGGATGGTATAATAATAAGGACTAACAATTTATGTGTGGATGTAGCCCATCTTGGGTGAACCATTTTATATTGGTCTCTATCTTGTAGTGTGTTTTATGCGATTTATATTTGCATCTTGTTTATTGTTATTGCTTCACAATCCTGTTTTTCTAACAGAAAGGGCCTATGATGTAGGAAAAATGAGAGGTATCAATAGGACATGGAAAACAAGTTGGCCACATTGTTGGGTCAATGAGGATTCTAGCTTATACAAACCTTGGATATCATGTGATACCCTTAGCTCGTAGAGGTATGGAGTATGATTCCACATGATACGAGATTGTTGATGTAGTATGTATTTGGAGCATCCAATATTTTAGATGCTTGGAGGCCGAAGGATCAATCTATGTCATCTGATGAGGATGGTGATAGTTGTCCTTGTCTACCACCTCCTCCTCCTCACCATGATGTGAAATTTTCATCATCTCATGCTCCACCTCCTCCTCCCTCTCCTCACCATGATCACCACCGACCACTATTTACTCCTCCACACCTAGTTGACCCACCACCATCTTTGATCCATCTAGTCATCATACCATCCACTCCACCATATTCTACTCCACTCACCTCAAATTTATATAGGACGGTTGCAGTGGGTATGATGGTGATGTGTATGTTAGATGGTGTTAGTTAGATGTGTGCATGATGGTTATGTTAGATAATGTATATTGTGTTTTGTTAGATGTTATTATTATATTTGTGTGTTAGATGATGTTTAAATATACTAAATGTATATGTTAGATGATGGTAGATAATGTTTACATGTGTATGTTTGGTGATGTTTGATGTGTATGTTAGATTATGTTAGATACTTTTTATGTGTTTGTAATATGTCTCTTATGTTTAATAGATGATGATAGGTGAGTATGACATTAGATGATGTTTCTCATATGTGTGTGATGGTTATGTTAGATGATGTTTATGTTTACTAGGTGGTCATGCAGATGGTACATTAAATGATGTTAGGTGATGGTGGTGGTGGCCATTGATTTCACGATGATCCATGAATATTTCTCTAAGTGGGTATGTTTACTATGTCTCATTTATTGATGACTTCTCCAGGAAGACTTGGGTATACTTCTTGAAGAACAAAGATGAGGTGTTTGATAAGTTCAAGGAATTCAAAACCTTGATGGAGAATCAAACTAACAAGAAGATCAAAACATTCAGATCCGACAATGGTGGAGAATTCACCTCAAGTGACTTCAAGAAGCTTTGCAGTGATTCAGGGATTAAGAGGGAGTTGACTGCTCCTTACAATCCACAACAAAATGGACTTGTAGAAAGGAAGAACAGAACAATCATGGAAGCAGCAAGAGCAATGCTACATGACCAGGATATACCTATGCATCTATGGGCAGAAGCAGCTAGAACAGCTGTATATGTGAAGAATAGAACACCCCACAAGATATTGGACAACAAGACACCATAAGAGGTTTTTTTTCTGGTAAGAAACCTAAAGTCAGCCATCCCAGAATATTTAGTTGTCCAGTATACACTCATGTCCCAAAGGAAAAGAGGACTAAACTATATCCTTCAGGAAAAAAGGGTATCTTTGTGGGTTACAGTGAAAGCTCGAAGGCTTACAGAATATACTTTCTAGGGTTCAAGAAAATTGATGTCAACAAGGATGTAACATTTGATGAAAACTCAGCATTCATCAAATCAAGGAAGGCACGTACTGAAGTTTATAAAGAACCTAAGGAAACTAGATTTCAAGACACTACCATGACTGAAGCAATTCCAGAAGTTGTTCGTGAGTTTGAAGATCCGCAAGAACCTGTAGATCCACCCCATGAGGATAACTCTCACAAGAGAAAACCTACATGGGCTAGAGAGCTCATTCAAGATGCAAAAATATTTGGCATTCGAGAAGAAGAACACAGAGCAAAGAAGAGAACCAGATCACATACTAGCTATGTTGCTTTACTCTGTGACATTATGAACAAAGAACCTTCCAGATATGAAGAAGCAGTGGAAAAGAAAGAATGGAAGGATGCCATGGTTGAGGAATACCAATCAATAATGAAAAATGATGTTTGGGATGTTGTCCCAAGACCTAAAGAGAAGTCTGTTGTGACTTCCAAATGGATCTACAAAATCAAGCATGTTGCAGATGGCAGTGTAGAGAAATACAAAGCAAGATTCGTAGCTCGTGGCTTCTCTCAAAAAGAGGGAATAGATTATAAAGAAACTTTTGCACCTGTAGCCAAGTATACTTCCATCAGAACAATACTTGCCCTGGCTGCAGCAATGAAATGGAAAATACACTAGATGGATGTCAAGACTGCTTTCTTGAATGGTGTAGTTGAAGAGGAAGTATATGTGGAGCAGCCACTCGGTTTTGAAATACATGACAAGGATTCATATGTGTGCATATTGAACAAATCCTTGTATGGATTGAAGCAAGCTTCCATAACTTGGTATGGTAGGATGGACAGTTTCCTATCTAGTTTGGGATTTACCAAGAGTAAAGCGGATTCCAACCTTTACTACAAGGTTGAGGAAGGAAATCCTGTGATTCTACTTCTGTACGTGGATGACTTATTTGTAATAGGAGATGACAGATTAATTGCAAATACTAAGAAGAAGCTTGCTGCTGAGTTCGATATGAAAGATTTGGGAATGATGCATTATTTTTTAGATATGGAGGTGTGGCAGAGTGCAGATGGGATCTTCCTTGGTCAAGGGAAGTATACTGTAGATATCCTGAAGAGATTCGGGATGATGGATTGCAAGGCCATGGCCACACCTATGGCATCGAATATGAAGCTTCTTTGTGATGCTTCATCTGAGTCGGTTGATGTCTCTATGTATCGTCAGATGATTCGGTCCTTGATGTACCTGACGAACACGAGACCAGATATTTGCTTTGATGTAAACACATTGAGTCAGTTCCTGACAGATCCGAGGAGTGTTCATCTGATTGCTGTAAAGCATGTTCTGAGGTACCTGAAGGTTATAGTGGATTATGGGCTCAAGTATGAAGCGAATCAAAAGTTTAACCTGCATGGTTATGTTGATTCAGATTGGGCAGGCAGTGCTGCAGATAAGAAGAGCACATCTAGGTGCTGCTTCAGTATGGGATCAGGTGTGATCTCTTAGTTTAGCAGGAAGCAGTCCTGCGTAGCACTGAGTATAGTTGAGGCAGAGTATGTTGCAGCTTGTTCAACTAGTTGTGAGGCAGTATGGCTACGGAAGCTACTGTCTGAATTATTTGATCTCCTATTGGATGCTACTGGTATCTTTTGCGATAACCAAAGTTGTGTGAAGCTATCTGAGAACCCAGTGTTTCATGATAGGTCAAAACACATAGAGATCAAATATCACTATATCAGGGATATGGTGTAGAGAAGAGCTGTGAAGCTCCTATATGTTGTGATGGACGAGCAGATTGTAGATGTGCTGACGAAGCCACTAGCCAGGGTGAAGTTCGAGTACTTCAGGGAGAGGCTTGGTGTTCTTCAGATCAAGGAAACTTCGAGGAAGAAGTGATGGACACATTTGTTGAATCCATTCCAAGCATGTTGGAAGGAGGATCCTTTACATGGCTGTGGATGTAAGCATTGGATGATGAGCATCAAGATGATGTTCTAGTTTCTGCTTTGTATGATCAGTTGGATCATTTTTATATGTATGTACGCATTATGTTGGATGCTGGATATGATCAGTTGGGTCATTTATATGTATATGTATGTACGCATCATGTTGGATGTTGGATATAATCAGTTGGATCATTTGTATGTATTTTGTATATGCATCATGTTTGATGCTTGGACCATGTATCTATATATGTATCAGGTGGATACATTGTATGATCAGATAGATCATGTATGTTGATATGCATCAGGTATAATCAGATAGATCATGTATGTTTATGGATACAGTGTGTGGATCGTGTATCTATGTATCAGGTGGATACACTGTGTATGGTGATATGTATTAGGTAGATACTTGGTATGGATCAGGTAGATGCATTGTATGATCAGGATGATCGTGAATGACAAACTTCTCCAGATGACATGCATCAGGACGATGCAGTGATGATGATCAAGATGATCATGTGTACATCAGGATGATGTATGGTGAGTATCAGGATGATACTTTGTGGCCATGGATCAGGTTGTGCAGATGAGCATGTCTGGGACATCCTATAGGTCAGAGTTGTGTACCTGTAACAACCTGGGATGCTCTTTCAATACATTTCTCTGGGAGGACATGTAATTTGTGCCCTGGGAGATCTCAGGTCGGAGTTGTGTATCTGTAACATCCTGAGATGCTCTTGTGAGGTTTTGTCCTATGGCATGTAATTTGCTCTTGGGAGATCTTGACAGGATGGAAAAGGCCTCCGATGCTTCAGCCAAGTTTTTCCATGAGCACATGTAATTTGCTCCTGGGAGATATAGACAGGATGAAAAAGGCCTCAGATGCTTCATCCAGGTTTTGTGGTGGACCACATGTAATTTGCTCCTGGGAGATCTGGACAGGATGAAAAAGGCCTCAGATGCTTCAACCAGGTTTTGTGGTGAGATCACATGTAATGTGCTCCTAGGATATTTTACAGGTAGATCTATGTGCTTGTAACAACCTAGGATACTTCAGCCAGGTTTTGTGATGGGTAACATGTAATGTGCTCCTGGGAGATCCGATAGGTAGAGCTGTGTGCTCCTAACAGCCTAGGATACTACCGCTAGGTTTTGTGACGCACGTAATAAGTCTTGAGGATTCCACAGTATGGCCAGTGATGATGAAGACCTGCAGGTGGTGGGCCTACATCCAGTATGAAAAAGGATTGGCTCTGTAGAACTTCCTATGACAAGTAGAGTCAGAGATTGGTTGAGATAGCAGCAACAGTGATGATGATGATGATGATGCATCGATAAGGATGACCCAGAGAAGAAGACTTGTCTAGAAGATCTGTGTCGAGAAATACCTTCCTAGTTAAGAGGGAGTGTTGATGTATATGTAACTTCGGAATGTATTTCATATATATTTATTGTGCCCTTATAAGAGATGTGTTACTCCTCTATAAGGAAGTGTCATCATGTGTATTGACAAGTGTTGCAAGTGTGTGTACTTGGCGACGGGTTATTAGACCACCTTGTCTGGGGTCAGCCCTAAAATATATATTATATTGTGGATGTGTCTAGGTAGACAAGTCGGCCCCATAGTGTAACTGGGCAAACAGGTTAGTATAAATAGAGATCAAGAGATCTCTATTTTCATCACTCGGAAACTCACACTTCTCTCACTCAGAAAGTGGCGCACTAGTGAGGAGGAGGATCATCTGCTACTAGGAGACTATCTCAGTGTATTTTGGTTGTACTTTGGTTGAGCCATTTCTCTCTCTATCTCTGAGGAAGTTGTGGGGTTTTTCACCTTAGGGTTTTCCCCACGGAAACTCTGTGTCTCTTGTCTCTCATGATTTTGATTCTTCAGATGCTTGTCATGCTTATTGTGATTGTTATGCATTGATTTACTTTATATGTTTTTCTCTCAGTAAATATCCAAGAGTATTGTGAATTAATGCTCAAAATTTAACAATTAATACACATTGTCTTAAGATTGCTTAACCATACTAGCATATTTGGGCATAAATCTACCATAAGCTTGAACATTGAACACCATAAGATGAAAATATATTTAAATATTTATTATGAATGTATAGATAAATTAAATATAATTATTACAAAAATATATGGCTCTTGCAGAAGCTCGAAATCCAATAAATATAGAGATAGCAAAGTAGTGGTGCGCCCCTCCACTAGAAGAGATGTCGAATATAGTAGATTTAGTAAAATGATGATATATTGGGTAGACATAAACCTTTTTGAGTGAAAGAAAAAGTGTTTCCCACTGTAAATGATTCTATGAATTCAATTTAATAGGTCTCATATCCCATAAATTCTCAAAATATCGAAACCAAAACCTTCATTTCTTCCCACCAACACCGTTCCAAGCTCTAAATCAATAGAAAGAAACTCCAAATGATAGGAATTTGAAACTACTACTGTATATGAACATATAAACTGAGATAAATATATGTACAGAAATATGAAAGTGATTTCTCCCCTCAATAATCAGTTTCAATGAAGAACAAGGAAAACATCTAGATGATCTCCTCCTCTCTACTAGCTTGGGTGGAATCTTTCACCACTGAAACTAGAAGAATGGTAGGAAAGGTAAACACCCACCGTGAAATGGACAAGATAATCTCTCCAAGAGTGAAAAACAAGAACAATGATCCAAAATCTCTTTCACTTGTGTCTTCATCCCTTTTATAAATATTCATGGATCATTTTCCACTCCTTCTATAACTCTCTCACAAATATTTAATAAAATATTAATAAATGTTATTTTTATGAGATAATTACACATTGGGACCCATTTAATTCCTCTCTAATTTTATTTTTCCAAACAATAACTCCGTCTTCCTTGGAAATTCGAATTAAAGAGGCTTAGCTTGATTTTGGGAAAGTTACATTATCATGTGGGCCCATGCTTCTTTTCTAGTGACATCCTTGGCTAAATTTAGGACCCGAAACATGTCATAGGTTGTCATAAGTTGTCATAAGCTGTCATAGTAGTTGATTCTTGTCATAAATGGTAATATATGTCATAGGTTGTCATAGAATATGTCATTGACTAAAAATGGCATTGTGACTCTTCACTTTCCCCATGGGAGTTACTTATCCTTCCAAATTCGAATTTGAGTATAGTGCCATTTGTAAAGGAGGAATATTCCCTCATGTGGACCCCAGATATCCACTTATGCACCCCCAAGTCCAACTAGGACTCCATGCCACTTTATTTTGGAGCAATTAATGATTTTTCCATAATTATTGGCCTATTTTCCACCATCAATTTTGAATATCGAATTTCCATGAGAAACTATAGGCCTTGGGCTTAAATATCAACATTTTAATTTTCCCACATAACCCTTAGGAATTGGATAGGCCAACCTAATTATTTATCTGAAAATTATTTAATTGGGGACAGTACAATCCTCACCCAAGATTGCTTGTCCTCAAGCAATTTCAAACATGTATGTTGACGAACCTGCTTTCCTTCCAAAACTTTGAGTAGTGGCACTCATGTACTACAATTGTTTGTTTCCAAAAGTAAAGAGATGTGGATTTTCTTTTTCATATTGATATCTCTTCTTACATCACCACTAAACACCCAAATATTAATTAAATCCATCAAAACAAAATTTCCACAATTAATCTTTACCTCTTTCATATTTTGGAAATCCTTTCTGAACTATCAACCCTTTTGCTCATTGTATAATTCTTTGAATTTTCCACTTAGTTTCCAAACTTTGACTCTTCTTGATTCCAAGATCATTTCAAAGAGGAACCACCATGCTTGTTGATGCACTACTCTGATTACAATCACCTTCTTAAGTGGTGACTCAATCTCCCATACCACTTGTTGCCCCAAAAAATTGAAACCAATGCGACCAAAAATTATCCTAGGGTCCCAAATGATCATGATACATGCATGGTGTGAAATGTATACTATTAAATTCCATGAACACAAAGCATGTGAAAATTAAATCCATCTCTCAAAAGGTATCCCACATAGGAAACTGGAACACTTCTCTACAAAGATGAACTCAAACAAGTAAAGGTTGGTTTTCTCTCTCAAACCAACAATTGAACTTCTACTTCAAGTGAGTTGAAACCAAGCAATAACAAGATCCCATTGTTTGTATTGCATCCATCCAAACATCACGATTTCAAAAGATAGATCATCAAAGTATGTAACAACATCATACAAATGTACATCAACAAGGTACCTCATCAATGAATCATGAAATTTCATGTACATCCAAGTAGATTATCATGTGCCAAGTGCATACAAGCATCAAGTGAATAATCAAATCTGCTCCAATGACATAGATGAGCATTCGATGTCCTATAATGTTGTTCCAAAAGGATGTAAGATGCATCAAAATGATCACCCATGTGGTGTTTCATCCATGAAGTAAATGAATAACCTCCACAAAATAATGAACCAATTAAGGATCAAATAAAAAAAAGAGACTTCAAATGGCTCAAAGAAGTCTCATCCATACACCCATGAATGTGAGATTCATAAAAAATTAACAAAGGATGTGGCTGCCAATAAGAATGTGCCCCAATCATAAATATCTTCTCCCCAAGTATTGGATGAATTTTCTCCAACATCAAATGAACTAAGGATGGAGCAAGAAAAATCATGAGTCTTCAAGTGACTCAAGTGAACATCATAGGTGCATCCATGTAGATGTACATCATCATAAGGTAACAAAAGATGCTACTGAAAATGTAAATAAGAAGGTTCTGTAGTCATGTCATCATCAAAATGAAAGATAGGAGTTTCATACTCCTCATGGGGCACCATTAGAAACAACCCTTTCACCCATAGTTCATTAGGATGAATTATGCAAAATATGGAAGTGTAGGATGTAGGAGAATGAACCAACTCACCCAAATGATAAGAAAGTGCAAGAGTTTATTCATATAAAAAATCCATAGGGGTAGGATGTAATACCCCAATTTTGAACCCTTAGGAAATATTGGCTCTAATGTAAATATTGTATACACACGTTGTATTTTTTCCCTAGCGTGGAGCTCAAGGCCAAGGCCCCGCTAGTTTATGCTCGGATTTTATTTAAATTAGACACGCTTGATATTTTGTTACCCATGTGCTATTAAGCCATGGGATATTGTAAATTTGATGTAAATATTTAACATTGAAATAAAATACCAAAAACTGGCTATGGAGGAAACGAATGAGAAGGGGCCATGTGTATCCACTAGGGAGTGGTGAGGGGGCTATGGGATTAAACCCTAGGCTGCCATTTGTCATTATGAGAACCCATTGACTTTCCAAGGTGACATTAAAGCCTGCTGTAAGAAGGTGGTTGAGTTTTCAGCCCATGGCTTCAATGGAGCATGGGCAGCCCTGAAATTCGTATGGGTGGGCATGGGCTCTGATTGCTTGGGCAAGAAGTCACTCAACCTCATGGGAGGTTGCTTCATTCTCACCCCAGTCCATTGTGAAACTATCTAGCATCATTCCCATCCAAAAAACGAGTGCCAGCAGTGAGGAAAAACCAGAAATCGCGACTTTGAAAGAACCCGCGTTTTGGGAAGCCAAAAACGTCCAGATTTGGCATGGGACAGGGAAATCCAAGGGGGAATCCAATAGCATGAACCTTGGGGCGAATTTGGGAGCATTAGCTACCCCGAAATCAATGGAAAAACCCAGTTTTTGCAGCTCAAAAAACGAGTGACGGATTGAGTATTTGGTGAGCAGAATGGTGAGGAATCAAGTTGGGAATGACGATGCAGAGGTTGGGTGTGCTTGATAAACCCAGTGAAGGCTAGGATCTCAAGGATCAGCAGCTGGACCTTTCTATGCCCATCCTGAAGAGCACTGGAGGGAAGAGTTGCCTGAGGGACTGTGTGACAGAGAAGGGGATCTTCCTTGTGTTGGATGTGGTAGGTAATGTGGGTGGCTGATTGTTGAGCTCACTTGAGATGCCTGTAGCTCTGTGGTTGAGCTCACTGGCTTAGTGTTACCCTCCTCTATCTTCTTGGATGCTTGACCAGAACCATGGCTGTGAGTGAACCCAGCTAGTCCTCCTTAGTGGATACACAGCCCATCTCGGGGGTGACCTCTCAGCTGAAAGAACACAAGCTGGACAGAGGTCTACGGTTGGGAGGAACGTTGCCCTTCCATAGCCAGTCGTTTGGACCGTTGCAATTCAAGATGAGTATCCTGTGATTAAATTTATATACAGTCTGTGTTTTGCAATGCATTCATGATTAATGGAACGAAAGGCATCATGTCTTATGCAGTATGATAATTGTCCATGCATTAATAAAATTAATGACTGATACATGTATGGTTGATATGTGTATGCTGAACGCATGAAGAAATTGTATGCACATGTAATGTTTAGTTTCCGCTGTGTTGATATTGAAATGAATCTGCATTTGGACATTCTTAAATTGTTAGGAATTTATGGACAAGAATTATTTAGGCTAAGTCTATCTAAAAGCCTGTGTGTTGATTAACGTTTCCTTCCTTGCACGGGAATGCTGGAAGGGAGTGTTACAGTTTGGTATCAGAGCTGCGTTGCAGCATTGGGCCTCTATGGGCCAAATCTGATAGAGTTTTTAAGTCTGTTTTGGAAAAATGTTGTTTTAAGACTATTTTTGAAAATTTTGGTTTTAAGACTGTTTCGGGAAGTCATCCCGAAACCTGCGGAAAGGTTCCGCGAACCTTCCTGCAATTGCGGAAGAGTTCGGTGAACCTTCCCGCAATTGCGGAAGGATTCAGCGAACCGCTCCGAAACAGCGGGGAAATTTTTTTTTAAAAAGTGAAAAAATTTTCTAAGTGTCGGCGTCGAAAGGAATTTTCGGAAGGATTTCTCTTCCGAAATTTCGGAAGGAATTCTCTTCCGAAATTGCGGAAGGATTCCGCGAATCGTTCCGCAACGTGGAAGAGTTCGGCGAGTCGTTCCGAAGTTGCGGAAGACTTCGGCGAATCGTTCCGCAACTGCGGAAGGCTTCGCCGAATCGTTCCGCAACTGCGGAAGGCTTCGCCGAATCGTTCCGCAACTGCGGAAGACTTCGCCGAATCGTTCCGCAACTGCGAAAGACTTCGGCGAAGCGTTCCGAAGTTGCGGAAGGCTTCGGCGAATCGTTCCGCAACTGCGGAAGGCTTCGCCGAATCGTTCCGCAATTGCGGAAGACTTCGCCGAATCGTTCCGCAACTGCGGAAGACTTCGGCGAAGCGTTCCGCAGTTGTGGAAGGCTTCCACAAACCTTCCTGAAATTTCGGAAGCGTCCGGCGAACCGCCCCGCAACGGAGGCGAGCCGAGAATCACCCTGAAACCACGGAAGGCTTCGGCCAAGCGCCCCGCAGTGCGGAAGGCTTCGGCCAAGCGTTCCGCAGTTGCGGAAGGCTTCGGCCAAGCGTTCCGCAGTTGCGGAAGGCTTCGGCCAAGCGCCCCGCAGTGGCGGAAGGCTTCGGCCAAGCTCCCCGCAACTGCGGAAGGCCACAGCGAAGCGCCCCGCCAATTTCGGGAGTGTTCAGTGAACTGGCCCGCAACGGCGGCGCTCAGCGGACGAAAAAAAAAAAAAAAAAAAAAAAAAAAAAAAAAAAAAAAAAAAAAAAAAAAAAAAAAAAAAAAAAAAAAAAAAAAAAAAAAAAAAAAAAAAAAAAAAAAAAAAAAAAAAAAAAAAAAAAAAAACCTAGTGAATTTTTGGATAGGGGAAGCACCGGGGCTCAGAATGGGATGATTCCTGTGGGGCTCGGAGGCCATTGACGGGGGGCATGAAAGAACCAGTGAAGACCCCGAGCCCATTACACTCCAATTTGACAGAAAAAGGGGAATAGTGACTTTTGAAGGACAGAGTCCCGAGGCTTGACAGAAGGTCGGATTGAGCTGAAATTGATCAGGCGCGGCCATGAAGCAGGCACAATGTTAAGTTCCGAATCTTGGAACCAAACTCCAAAGGATGTGGAGTTGGGGTGAGCAAGAAGGCCAAAAAGCACTGTTCCGGGCCACTTTTTCGGGATTTTGAAAAGCTTGGGGGTAGTAAAAGTGACCCTAGATGTGGGAGTCAGAAATTTTACTGAACTAGACATTTCATATTCTCATTAAGACGGACAATTTCCGTTAAACGAAGATTTCTCAGAAATGCACCGTTTGGGAGATAGCCATTTTTGGCCCAGAATTTGGAATTTTGGAAAAATGTGAAAAGTAAGAAGTAGTAAAACCCAGAAATTCATAAAAGATGAATGGTACATCAGAATTGAAATCAGTGAATTGCTGAGTGTTCCTTGTTATATGGAATAACCTTTTCCCGATAGATAAGTTTTTGTGATTCCTCATAGATTTTCTTCCACAGGTGGCTGAAGTTGGCCTTCGGGACCAAAATACAATTGAGTAAATGTGCAGAATTATTGGTAAAAGTTGTCATTTTTGAGACAACGTTGTTTCCACACCCGATGTCGGAATGGAGCACGGGGACAGGCATTGGAAAGCTTGTCTAGAAAGGAATAATGGAGTATGACCGGAATTTGAATTGGGCTATCATACATCATAGATAATCAGGGCAGAAAAGTGCCGGTGACTGTTTTGTCAAATTAATGACAATATGGGCAATTTTCAGAATTGCATGAATGGGCAAAAGAATTGAATAAGTAACAGCTATGTGAATTATTCCATGAGTTCTATTATGTTAAATATTGATTGTTGTATATTCCTAGATGCATTTTTATGAGGTCTAACAAATATCATAATAATGCACAGTGTTTGCAGCTCATAAAGTTTATAATTGTAGCAGAGGTAAGATGGTGACCATTAATGATGCTCAAGATCCTTATGAACACGAAGAAGACGTTCTAGGAGAAAATGTGCATGAAGGGAATGCGGAGACTGAATCCAATGGGAGAAGGGAGCAGGTGACTCCTCAAATTTTGGTTGAAACCATGGTGAGCTTCAATGAAAGATTGATGAAGGCTCAAGAAGAACAACACCAACTCAATGCTGCTATTTTGCAAAGCCTCACTGATATGCAGCATAAGATAAACCTTGGGTCCAACCCAAGCAATATGGGTGAAGAAGGAAGAGATGCAGGGAGTCATTCTAGAGGCCGTTCGAGGAGGAGGACTCCAAGCCCAAGGAAGAGTTCGGTGAGCAGAAAACATAAAACATCTTCATCAAGATCTTCTTCCAGCAGGTCGGGTGACTCCAAATGTTCTAGGAGAAGTCCCGGACATGCACCTAAGAGGTTGGACGGAAGAAAGAAGTTCAAGGGCATCCCACAGGGAGAATTCAGGAAGGCAAGACCTCCCACATTTGATGGGGAAGGAAAGACAGGTCAAGAGGCAGAAGCATGGCTTCTGGGAATGAAGAAATACTTCAGAATTCAAGACTACTCAGGAAATGAAAAAGCCAGAATTTCCATTTACAACTTAAATGGCAGAGCTTCCATTTGGTGGGACAATCTCTTGCAAGTGAAAGGGATCAATGAAAGAAGGATCAGTTGGGAAAGATTTAAGAGGTACTTCAAGGAGAAATACCTTTCTGCTAGGTATTATGACGGTAAGAGAAAAGAGTTTAATGAACTCAGGTTGGGACAAAAATCTATGGAAGAGCATGTCCACAAATTCTTGGAATTACTGAGGTATGTTGACTATATCAAAGATGAGAGAGTAAAAATACAATGCTTTCTTGGGGGTCTACCTCAGAGTTTCAGAGATCGTATTGAGTTTGTTAATCCACCAAGTTTGGATGAAGCCATTAGGATGGCAATGCACTGCTATGAGCAAAATAGGGGAAAAACATAGGCTAACCCAACATGGAAAGGAAATCCAAGAGGGAATTTTGACCAGAAGAAGGATGGCTTCAAGCCACCATTCAGAGGTCAGCTTAGGACCTTTCCACAGGGGCAACAAGCAAGGAGTGGATTCAAACCAGCAGTGGCAGTAGACAAAGCATCAAAGGGACCACTTCAGTGTTGGGGATGTGGAGAAAACCACATGTTGAAGGATTGTCCACATCGGAAAAACAATGCTCGAAAGTTGAACAACCTGAAGGGAGTAGCTACGGTAGAGGACATGTCAAGGGCAGCACCTCGGATTTATGCAGCGTTGGATAATCACCAAGCAGACCATCAGTCATCAGTGGTGGAAGTCGAAGGTAAGATTGCTACGCAATCTATTTCTGTTTTGATTGATCCAGGATCTACTCATAGTTATGTTTCTCCAAAAGTGGTTGAAGGTTGTTCTCTTAGAAAACTAAAGCATAATAAGTCTTGGCTAGTGCAACTAGCCACGGGAACCAAGAGAAAAGTAAGTGAGGTAGTGATGGAGTGTCCCATAGAATTGAATGGACTCCACACATATGCTGAATTGAATGTGCTACCATTAGGATCCTATGATGCATTAATTGGCATGGATTGGTTAGAAAAACATAGAGCCAAATTGGACTGTTATGAGAAAGCACTTGAGTGCATTGATGAAAAGGGAAGGCCAACATTGGTAAAAGGGATTCCCAAGCAAGTTTCAATAAGACAGATTTCAGCACTGCAGTTGAAAAAGTTTTATAAGAAGGGTTGTCAATTATATGCAGTCCATATGCCAGATTCATTAGAGGACAAAGGGCCAAGACTAGAAGACTTCAGGATATTGCAAGAGTTCCAAGATGTGTTTCCGGATGAGGTACCAGGGTTGCCACCGATGAGAGATATTGATTTTACCATCGATCTTGTTCCAGGGGCAGCACCGAATTCCAAAGCTCCTTATAGAATGAGTACACCGGAGTTGGTGGAATTGAAGATACAGCTGCAAGAATTAATAGATAAAGGGTATTTCAGGCCTAGTGTGTCTCCTTGGGGAGCACCGGTGTTATTTGTCAAGAAGAAAGATGGGACTTTAAGGCTGTGTATTGATTACAGGCAGCTCAATAAAGTGACAGTTAAGAACAAGTATCCATTACCAAGAATTGATGACTTGTTTGATCAAATGAAGGAAGCCAAGTTATTTTCAAAGATTGACTTGAGGTCTGGCTACCATCAAGTGAGGATTAAAGAAGAAGACATTCACAAGACGGCTTTCAGAACTAGATATGGTCATTATGAGTTCACTGTGGTTCCATTCAGCCTTACCAACGCACCTGCCACATTCATGTGTCTCATGAATAGTGTATTCAGCAAATATTTGGACAAGTTCGTGATTGTGTTTTCAGATGACATTCTTGTCTATTCAAGAAATGAAGAAGAACACGAGGAGCATCTAAGAATGGTGTTGCAAGTTCTTAGAGAACATCAGCTATATGCCAAGTTAAGCAAGTGTGAATTCTATCAAAAGAGGATCCAATATTTGGGTCACGTCATTTCAGAAGAAGGAATTGCAGTGGATCCAGAGAAGATTAATTCCATCATGGATTGGCCAACTCCAAGAAATGTTTCAGATGTTAGATCTTTTATGGGCCTTGCTGGTTACTACAGAAGGTTTATTGAAGGATTCTCCAGGATAGCGCATCCGATCACTTCATTGCAAAGGAAGAACATCAAATTTGTATGGTCTGAAAAATGTGAGAAAAGTTTTCAGAAATTAAAGGAGTTACTTACCAGCGCTCCTGTTTTGAAGATAGCAGATCCAGGGAAGGATTTTGTAGTGTGCACAGATGCTTGCATTGAAGGACTAGGTGGGGTTCTCATGCAAGAAGGAATTGTGATTTGCTATGAATCCAGGAAATTAAAAGAGCATGAAAAGAATTATGCCACACATGATTTAGAATTAGCAGCCATAGTGCATGCTCTTAAAATGTGGAGACATTACTTGATGGGAAGAAGATTCGAGCTTAGAACAGACCACATGAGCCTGAAGTATTTATTTGAGCAGCCAAACTTGAATGCTAGGCAAGCTAGATGGATGGAATTTCTTTGTGAATTTGATTTTGAAATTAAACATGTAAAAGGGAAGGAGAATAAGGTTGCAGATGCTCTTAGCAGAAAATTTCATGTTTCAGCAGTAAGTATGTGCAAATCAGATTTGAAGACAAGAGTTCGTGAAGCCCAAAACGGTGATGAAACTTGCCTTCAAATGAAAGAGAAGTTGCAGCACGGTAATGTGGATGAAAAGTGTGCAGAATATCAGCTGGGTGAAGACAGTATCCTCATCTACAAAGATAGGTTGTACATTCCAAATAATGCAGATTTAAAGAAACTAGTGATGGATGAAATACACCAAATGTCGTACTCTGGACACCCAGGATATCAGAAGACTATAACAGCGGCAAGAAAGCAATACTTTTGGAATGGCATGAAGAAGGACATAGCTGAGTACATTGCTAGGTGTCAGAAGTGCCAACAAGTCAAGGCAGAACACCAACATCCAGCAGGGTTATTGCAGCCCTTACCCATTCCAAAATGGAAGTGGGAAGTGATCTCCATGGATTTTATAACAGGTCTACCCATGACAGTAAAGAAGCATGATTCAATCATGGTTGTGGTGGATAAGCTATCAAAGGTAGCTCACTTTATTCCAGTGAAGTCCACTCACAAGGCTAGTGACATTGCGAACATCTTCATGAGAGAGATATTCAGATTACATGGATTGCCTAAGGCAATAATTTCTGATCGTGATACAAAGTTCACCTCCAATTTCTGGAAGGGATTATTTCAGGAATTGGGAACTAAATTGAATTTCAGTACAGCTTACCATCCTCAAACGGACGGCCAAACCGAGAGGGTGAACCAGGTTCTTGAAGATATGCTGAGAATGTATGTGATGGACAAACCATCCAAGTGGGAAGATTATTTACACTTGGTTGAATTTGCATACAATAATGGACACCATGCATCCTTGGGAATGAGTCCATTTGAAGCATTGTATGGCAGGGGATGCAGGACGCTAGTGAATTGGGATGGCCCAGTGAACAGGGTGGTGCTTGGACCAGAAATGATCAAGGAAATGGAACGGGAAATTGTCAAGATCAGGCAGAATTTAAAGGCAGCTCAGGACAGGCAAAAGAGTTATGCAGATTTGAAAAGAGTACATAAGGAGTTTCAGATTGGGGATCATGTTTATTTGAGAGTGAAACCAAGGAAGAGTTCCCTCAAGTTGGGAAGTTGTGCCAAGTTGTCACCAAGATATTGTGGTCCATTTGAAGTCCTTGATAGGATAGGGCCAGTTGCATATAGAATTGCATTGCCTGCTAGCATAAGAGCTCATAATGTTTTCCATGTATCTTTGCTTAAGAAGTACGTACATGATCCTAATCATATGATTGATTGGAATGTGATACAGGTGGAACCCGAGGGAGAGTTCCAAGTAGAACCTATGCGCATCCTCGACAAGAAGGTCACATTGCTCCGGAACAGAGCCATCGGGCAGGTAAAGGTCCAATGGGAGCACCTTAGTCCCGACGAGGCTACATGGGAGCTGGAGGATGCCATGAGGGAGGCATTTCCATTTTTGTTCAGTTTTGAGAACACCGAGGACGGTGTTGTTCTAAGGGGGAGGGCAATGTAATACCCCAATTTTGAACCCTTAGGAAATATTGGCTCTAATGTAAATATTGTATACACACGTTGTATGTTTTCCCTAGCGTGGAGCTCAAGGCCAAGGCCCCGCTAGTTTATGCTCGGATTTTATTTAAATTAGACACGCTTGATATTTTGTTACCCACGTGCTATTAAGCCATGGGATATTGTAAATTTGATGTAAATATTTAACATTGAAATACAATACCAAAAACTGGCTATGGAGGCAACGAATGAGAAGGGGCCATGTGTATCCACTAGGGAGTGGTGAGGGGGCTATGGGATTAAACCCTAGGCTGCCATTTGTCATTATGAGAACCCATTGACTTTCCAAGGTGACATTAAAGCCTGCTGTAAGAAGGTGGTTGAGTTTTCAGCCCATGGCTTCAATGGAGCATGGGCAGCCCTGAAATTCGTATGGGTGGGCATGGGCTCTGATTGCTTGGGCAAGAAGTCACTCAACCTCATGGGAGGTTGCTTCATTCTCACCCCAGTCCATTGTGAAACTATCTAGCATCATTCCCATCCCCAAAACAAGTGCCAGCAGTGAGGAAAAACCAGAAATCGCGACTTTGAAAGAACCCGCGTTTTGGGAAGCCAAAAACGTCCAGATTTGGCATGGGACAGGGAAATCCAAGGGGGAATCCAATAGCATGAACCTTGGGGCGAATTTGGGAGCATTAGCTACCCCGAAATCAATGGAAAAACCCAGTTTTTGCAGCTCAGAAAACGAGTGACGGATTGAGTATTTGGTGAGCAGAATGGTGAGGAATCAAGTTGGGAATGACTATGCAGAGGTTGGGTGTGCTTGATAAACCCAGTGAAGGCTAGGATCTCAAGGATCAGCAGCTGGACCTTTCTATGCCCATCCTGAAGAGCACTGGAGGGAAGAGTTGCCTGAGGGACTGTGTGACAGAGAAGGGGATCTTCCTTGTGTTGGATGTGGTAGGTAATGTGGGTGGCTGATTGTTGAGCTCACTTGAGATGCCTGTAGCTCTGTGGTTGAGCTCACTGGCTTAGTGTTACCCTCCTCTATCTTCTTGGATGCTTGACCAGAACCATGGCTGTGAGTGAACCCAGCTAGTCCTCCTTAGTGGATACACAGCCCAGCTCGGGGGTGACCTCTCAGCTGAAAGAACACAAGCTGGACAGAGGTCTACGGTTGGGAGGAACGTTGCCCTTCCATAGCCAGTCGTTTGGACCGTTGCAATTCAAGATGAGTATCCTGTGATTAAATTTATATACAGTCTGTGTTTTGCAATGCATTCATGATTAATGGAACGAAAGGCATCATGTCTTATGCAGTATGATAATTGTCCATGCATTAATAAAATTAATGACTGATACATGTATGGTTGATATGTGTATGCTGAACGCATGAAGAAATTGTATGCACATGTAATGTTTAGTTTCCGCTGTGTTGATATTGAAATGAATCTGCATTTGGACATTCTTAAATTGTTAGGAATTTATGGGCAAGAATTATTTAGGCTAAGTCTATCTAAAAGCCTGTGTGTTGATTAACGTTTCCTTCCTTGCACGGGAATGCTGGAAGGGAGTGTTACATAGGATCATGCACCTCCCTCAAAAGTGTGAAACGTTTCTCATAGGTTGGTTCCAAGGTAGAGAAATCATGTACTTCTTCAAAAATTGCATAACCATCATCAATAGGTAACTTAAGTTCCTCTTACACCACATCAAGTGCTTGGATCTCATCAAGATCATATACAAACACTTCAATCACACGCAAATTTCCATGTTTCTCATGATACACCATGTCATGAGAATCCTCCAAGAAATCTACCATATGACAATTTGAAACATAGGAGGAAGAACAAGTATCTAGCAACCTCTCAAAAAGTTTCTCATTTTTAATTTTGATCTTATGAATATCCTCATTATTCTTCAGGTATACCTCATGTAACCATTCATTAATCTCAACCAAATTGTTTCTATCAAAACTAAAAGACATGAAATTACCTTTGATGTTTCACATTGCTCTTTGAATCTTCTCCATGGCTTCAAGGAAGGATGGCTCCTCCAATGAATTATCTCTCCAACAAGAATTTGACACCAATTCTTTTGTGTGATGGAGATTCTTCAAGGCCTCCTGGGTAAGGATCCATAGGGGTAGGATCATGCACCTCCCTCAAAAGTGTGAAACATTTCTCATAGATTGGTTCCAAGGTAGAGGAATCATGCACTTATTCAAAAATTGCATAACCATCATCAAGAGGAAAATCAAGTTCCTCTTCCACCACAGCAAGTTCTTGGATCTCATCAAGCTCATCTACAAACACATCAAGAACATTCAAATTTCCATTTTTATCATGATCCACCATGTCATGAGAATCATCCAAGCAATCTACCATATGACAATTTCAAAGAAAGGAGGAAGAACAACTATCTTGCAGCCTCTCACGAAGTTGCTCATTTTAAATTTTGAGCTTATGACTACCCTCATTATTATTCAATTATACCTCATGTAACCATTCATTAAGATCAACCAAATTGTTTCTATCAAAAAGAAAAGACATGAAATTACCTTTGATGATGTACATTGCTCTTTGAATCTTCTCCATGTCTTCAAGGAAGTATGGCTCCTCCACTCAAGTAGCTCTCCAACAAGAATTTGACACCAATGATTTTGATTCATGGAGATTCTTCAAGGACTCCTGAATCTTATTTTCATCCATATTCAAGGACTCTGCAAGAAAATGAGGTTCTTGCAAATGAACCTCCTCTTCTTCTTCCTTCTTGCTTAGACCAACTTCATGAAGCTCAAGTGGTGATGGGGAAGTTGATCTTGGTTCTTCTTCAAATTCTACAACGTCTCCATATCCATGGTCAATGTAAATTTGGATTGTATAAGAAACACCTTCAAAAGTGATATCTATGTTACCAACATAGAGGTGTGACCACCCATCAGTAGGTACTCCTTCACGATTCAAGCATACATAAGTAGATTCTCTTTGATCCATGTCCAAAGTAGAATGTGTATCAGAATGATATTCAATAGTTTCAATGGAATCGTTTTCATTCTCATGTGATGTTTATTTGTATTTTTCAAAGTCACTTTGGAGTGACTTTTGATCCTCTTCATGTGATGCTTCTTCTGCTTCACCACCTACAAAACTAGGTGGATAATGGGTCTCCTCCTTTTCACTCAAGCATATATGATTTTCTCCCCAAGGTATTTTTCAATAATGTCATAAACCTTTCTTCACTAACTCCACATATTCATTTTGGGCCTATAAAAAAACAACCAATTGACAAAGTATTCAAAAAGAATGGCCTTGTTTGTCTTTCCCATCAAAGCAGGATATGCCTGATATTGTTGAGGCAAAGTTTTACATGTTGCTCTCAATATTTCTAATTCATTCATAGGATTAGCATTTCGTGGTATGTCACATTCGTATTCATAATACACAAGTTGATAAGTCTAACCGTCATTCCTTATGAAATTGTAAGAAGTGTTGCATGATGGCACCTCTTCCTCATACCATTCACATTCTTCTTCATATTGCTAACAATCATATTCATATTTCTCATAAGAATTGCACTAATAGGAGTCATCATAATAGTAATATGTGGTTTAAACTTCTTCTTTAATTAATTTTAAAAAAAAACTTAATAACAGACTTTAGGAAGCTGATATGAAAATTTAATACACATTGTCTTAAGATTGCTTAACCATACTAGCATATTTGGACATAAATCACCCATAAGCTTGAACATTGAACACCATATGATGAAAAGCTCTGTAAATATTTATTATAAATGTATGAATACGGTAAAAATATTAATTACAACAATATATGGCTCTTACAAAATATTGAAATCCAATAAATATAGAGATAGCAAAGTAGTGGTGTGCCCCTCCACTAGAAGAAATGCCGAATAGGGTAGATTTAGTAAAATGATGATATATCGGGCATAAATAAAACTTTTTGAGTGAAACAAAAAGTGTTTCCCATTGTAAATTATGCTATTCATGCAATAGAATAGGTCTCATAGCCCATAAATTTTCAGAAGTAGCAAAATCAGAACCTCCATTTCGGCCCACCAATGTCGGTCCAAGCTCTAAATAAATAGAAAGAAACTCCAAATGATAGGAATTCGAACCCACTATTGTATATGAACACATAACCTGACATAAATACATGTAGATAAATCTGAAAGTGATTTCTCCCCTCAATAATCAACTGCAATCAAGCACAATGAAAAGATCTGGATGATCTCCTCCTCTCTACTAGCTTGGGTGGAATATTTCACCATAATAACTAGATCAATTGCAGGGAAGGTAATCACCCACCGTGAAATGGACAAGTTAAGCTCTCCAAGAGTGAAACAAAACAACAATGATCCAAAATTTCTTTCACTTGTGTCTTCATACCTTTTATAAATCTTCATTGAGCATTTTCTCCTCATTCTAGAATTCTCTCACAAATATTTAATAAAATATTAATAAATGTTATTTTTATGAGAGAATGACACATTGGGACCCATTTAATTCCTCTCTAATTTTATTTTTCCAAACAATAACTCCATCTACCTTGGAAATTCGAATTTGAGAGGCTTAGCTTGATTTTGTGGACGTTACATTAGCATGTGGGCCCACTGTTCTCCTCTAGTTCCCTCCTTGTCTAAATTTAGGACCTGCAACATGTCATAGGTTGTCATAAGTTTTCATAAGCTTTCATAGGACCTGATTCTTGTCATAAGTTATCATATATGTCATAGGTTTTGATAGAATCTGTCATTGACTAAAAATAGCCTTGTGACTCTTCACCTTCTCCATGGGAGTTACTTTTCCTTACGAATTCAAATTTGAGGATGGTGCCATGTGTAAAGGAGGAATATTCCCTCATGTGGACCCCACGTATCCACTCACTACTACATATGGTCTAATTTGCCATGAAATATCGTTGTAATAGCCACAAATTTTCGTCCCTGTTGCCACGATTGGGTTTTGTTTTTTTCGTGGAAAGTGATTCATGGATATAGGGATGAAAATTCCACATCGTGGCAATAGAAACGATTCATTGTTTCCACATGTCAACAACACAACAGTTATCATATCTACAAAAAATGAATACTTCCACATAATTTCGTCACTATAGAGATGAATAACTCCTATAAATTTCCACACAGATACTGAACCTTCCACGAATCATCGTCGCAGTAGCCACGCATGGATTCCCAAACTTTTGTGGTAGGTTCAGCACTTGCATGGAAGATCTTTTATAGTTCCATGAATCATCGTCATAGTAGCCACACATGGATTCCCGAACGTTCGTGGTAGGTTCAACACTTGCATGGAAGATCTTTTAAAGTTCCACAAATCATTGTCGCAGTAGCCATGCATGGATTCCGGAACTTTCGTGGAAGGTTCAGCATCTGCGTGGAAACATTTTCTATATCTTGCATCCATGTTTGTCGATATAGAGACGATACTTGGAAGTGTTAAAAAAAAATTTGAATGCGATGATATAGTCATAGATTTGCTTTAGATAGACGAAAAGCACTTCTCATAAACTAGCTCTTACATCTGCAATCAAATCCTTATCAATTATTCATTTCAGGTCTTCAAATAAGTCTGCTTAATGATTGTTTCCAATTCTATCAAACTTCATCAAACAAATAATCTTGCATTGTATTCCTTAAAGTAGTTACCAAGTCTTTATGATAAGCAGTAACACAAATAAAATTTGTTCAAGTAGTTTTCATACTTATCCCTTTTCAACAATCAATTCTTCAACTTCAAGTTTTGTCTTTTAATGGCACAAATATTCAAACTCAAACTCAATTTGGTCACAAAGAATAGGCCCGGTATTCAATTTATAATTGATGTTCTCCCATAACACTATTCAAACTCAACTTTAATTTGGTCACAAAGAATATGCTCAGTCTTCAAGTTATAACACAAGTCCTTCAAATATGATATCAATATGTTTCAATGCTTTGCAAATTGTTCTTCTTCAAGCTCAGATTTCACATCCTTGTGTCCTTTGAATAATCACAAGGCTTAAACAACGTTTTGCAATGTATGAGCTCGGTCTTACAAAGAATTATACCTTAGCTCTATTCACTTCTTAAGAATGTCTATATGCTTCTGTAATGGTATATATTTAGATGCTTAATAAAATTTTCTCAGAGTCATTTATCATCAAACTTTTCATGAGCTTGTAAACAACAAACACAGTCCTAGATAGATATCTGAAGAACTTGAACTAAATGGATAAACATGAAGAATTGTAAGCCCCAGTCTTAAGCACATGTGGATAGCAGTTGAATTGTAAGCCCCGGTATCTTGCATTAAAGCAATGACATGATAAAGTTTTACTTTAAACCCCTACAAGGAAATGAGATCACAATTCTACTTGTCATGAATACCCTATAGGAAACAATTGTTCCACAAATTCTATCATTTGAAGTTTGCAATGCTATGGTTTTCTATTCTCAACACTCACTGCATTTTTGAACAAGCAAGTCTTTGTAGGCTTATTGAATAGAAAATAAATAGAGTGGAAACAATGGTTGAAAATATTTCTAAGTAAACTTTGAAGTCAATTGATATAATCAATGTTACCTCTATCAAATCCCTTGTTTACCAAGTCTCCTGGAAGCACACTAAGCATGTAGAAACAAATAATTATTTAAGTTACAACAAAGGAATCCAACCAAAATAAATTCTAACTTGTGCGGATATGAAAAAGGTGGGAAGCAACGCACCAAAAAGAATGCACAGAGAAGGCATGTGCAAGTTGAATGCAGAACCCCAAAACTACATCACACCACAAGGTAAAAAACATGCAAAATACTTGAGCTAGGGAAAAATAGAAGAGCTCAACTTATCTTCCATGTTAGAGGCCACCTGATCCAATGAATGCACCAACCCAACAAAAACCAAAACAAATAAAGATCCCAATTGCAAATTTTGATGAGCTGCATAAATTTTCACTGTCAAGTGCACTTTATGTAAGAGGATTTGCCAAAAATACCATAGAACTATATAGCACCACATGCAAACAATGCAATTACCATGCACTCAAATGCGAAGATGTATTCACTTAAGACTAAACAACTTCAAACAAAGACAAATTACACAATTTTACATGTAGCACAACCATGTTTACATATTCCATGAAAATATTTATGACTCCATACAACACTTCATGGAAATGGGATTTTCTCCATAATCTATTGTCGTCTTCTCATGTGACACATGAAACTTCTCTGCACTTGTTGTTACCCAGAATTTCATTTGATTTCATGCCACCTACTATATATTTTCTAACTACATATGCAATCACACACAAATCAATATCATCATGTGTTTTCCCACAGTGTCTATATCTCATTCTATGATCAGTTCTGGATGAAATCTCTCCACTAAAATGGTTTAGTCTCAATCAAGGACTCCCAATTTCATTGAATTTTCTGTCTGAAGGCCAAGGCATGATACAATTAGAGGAATCCTTCTATCTTCAAATGGACCATCTTCCCTCAATTGGAAGCAAAGATCTGGTTCATTGTCAGTGGGCACATCACTTGCAGCCCCCCTCAGGGGACTCACTGCTAGAAGATTCCCTAAATGGAGATGATCCTAATTTCCTATCAATGGAAAAGACTAGGTAATCAATTGGGTGTCGAGCGAGGAAGAATGAATATCATTATCACAAGTGAGACATTATCATATTCTTTAGTTTTCCCAAGTTTTCTATGTTTTTCAACTCACCAATTTTTTTGAAATTTTAAGGTCTGAATTTATACTTGATGAGTTTTGTTGATTTTCTCTCAATTTTTTTGATCTTCCAAGCTGATGACCCATGCCAACTTTTTGCCAGTTTTTTGTTTTTCAACTAGGGTTTCATGTGGTGATTTTTGGTGTGTGAAGGCTTCTATACTTGTTAAATTTTGAGCATTAATTCACAATACTCTAGGATCTTTGCTGAGAGAATAACATATACAGTATATCAATGCATGACAATCACAATATGACAAGCATCACAAGAATCAAAAGCACAAGACACATAGTTTCCGTGGGGAAAACCCTAAGGTAAAAAACCCCACAACTTCCTCAGAGATAGAGAGAGCAATGGCTCAACCAAAGTACAACCAAATAACACTAAGATAGTCTCCTAGTAGCAGATGATCCTCCTCCTCACTAGTGCGCCACTTTCTGAGTGAGAGTGAGTTACTTTTTCGAGTGTGTAAAATAGAGATCTCCGATCTCTATTTATACTAACCTTTTTGCCTAGTGACCTTATGGGGCCGACTTGTCTAGCTAGGTACATCCACATTATATTATATATAATTTAGGGCCGACCCCACAAGGTGGTCTAATAACCCATCAGCAAGTACACACACTTGCGACACTTGTCAATCCACATGATGACACTTCCTTATAGAGGAATGACACATCTCTTATAAGGGTACAATAAATATATGTAAAATACACAGATGAAATACATTCCGAAGTTACATATACATCAACACTCCCTCTTAACTAGGAAGGTATTTCTCGACACAGTTCTGCTAGAGAAGTCTTCTTCTCAGGATCATTGTCATCATCATCGTCACTGCTGATGCTATCTCAACCAATCTCTGACTCTACTCGTCATAGGAAGTTCTACAGAGCCAGTCCTTTTTCATACTGGATGTAGGCCCACCACTTGCAGGTCTTCATCATCACTGGCCATACTGTGGAAACCTCAGGACTTATTACGTGCGTCACAAAACCTAGCTACAGCATCCCAGGCTATTACGAGCACACAGCTCTACCTGTACGATCTCCCAGGAGCACATTACATGTGACCCATCACAAAACCTGGATAAAACATCCCATGCTGTTACGAGCACATGGCTCTACCTGTCGGATCTCCCAGGAGCACATTACATGTGATCTCACCACAAAACCTGGCTGAAGCATCTGAGGCCGTTTTCATCCTGTCCAGATTTCCCAGGAGAAAATTACATGTGGTCAAGGCAAAACCTGGCTGAAGCATCTGAGGCCTTTTTTATCCTGTCCAGATCTCCCAGGAGCAAATTACATGCCATAGGAAAAAACCTCGAAAGAGCATTTGCCAGATATCCCAGGGCACCGAATTACATGCCATAGAAAAAACCTCAAAGGTTTATCTGCAGATCTCCCAAGGCACAAATTATATGTCCTCCCAAGCAAAACCTCGAAAGAGCATTTTCCAGATGTCCCAGGGCACCGAATTACATGCCATAGGCAAAACCTCGAAAGACCATCTGCAAATCTCCCAGGGCACAAATTACATGCTCACATGCACAACTTGATCCACGGCCACAAAGTATCATCTGATACTCATCATACATCATCCTAATGTACACATGATCACCCTGATCATCATCACTGCAACATCTTGCTGCATGTCATCTAGAGAAGCTCGTCATCCACGATCACCCTAATCATACAATGCATCCATATGATGCACACCACGTATCTACCTGATACATATCATCATACATAGTGTATCCACCTGATACATAGATACATGATCCACACAATGTATCCATCAACATACATGATCTACCTGATCATATCTGATACATATCAATATACATGATCTACCTGATCATACAATGTATCCACCTGACACATATACAGATACATGGTCCAAGCATCCAACATGATGCATACATATATATAAATGATCCAAGTGATCATATCCAGCATCCAACATGATGCATACATACATACAAAAATGATCCAACTGATCATATCTAGCAGAAACTAGAACATCATCCTGATGCTCATCATCCAGCGCTTACATCCACAGCCATGTGAAGGATCCTCCTTCCAACATGCTTGGAATGGCTTCAGCAAATGTGTCCATCACTTCTTCCTCGAAGTGTCCTCAATCTGAAGAATGCCAAGCCTCTCTCTGAAGTACTCGAACTTCACCCTGGCTAGTGGCTTCGTCAGTACATCTGCAATCTGCTCGTCCGTCGCAACATACAGGAGCTTCACAGCTACTCTCTGCACCATATCCCTGATATAGTGATATTTGATCTCTATGTGTTTTGACCTGCCATGAAACACTGGGTTCTTAGACAGCTTCACACAACTCTGGTTATCACAGAAGATACCACTAGCATCCAATGGGAGATCAAATAACTCAAACAGTAGCTTTCGTAGCCATACTGCCTCACAACTAGCTGAACAGGCTGGAACATACTCTGCCTCAGCTGTACTCAGTGCCACGCAGGACTGCTTCCTGCTAAACCATGACATCACACCTGATCCCATACTGAAGCAACACCCAGATGTGCTCTTCCTATCTGCAGCACTACCAGCCCAATCTGAATCAACATAACCCTGCCGGTTAAACTTTTGATTCGCTTCATACTTGAGCCCAAAATCCACTGTACCCTTCAGGTACCTTAGAACATGCTTTACAGCAACCAGGTGAACACTCCTCGGATCCGTCAGGAACTGGGTCAATGTGTTCACAGCAAAGCAAATATCTGGTCTCATGTTCATTAGGTACATCAAGGACCCAATCATCTGATGTTACATATAGACATCAACCGGCTCAGATGAAGCATCACATAGAAGCTTCAGATTCGATGCCATAGGTGTGGCCATGGTCTTGCAATCCATCATCCCGAATCTCTTCAGGATATCTACTTTGTATTTCCCTTGACCAAGGAAGATCCCACCTGCATTCTGCCACACCTCCATACCTAGGAAATAGTGCATCATTCCCAAATCTTTCATATCGAATTCAGCAGCAAGCTTCATCTTAGTATCTGCAATCAGTCTCTCATCTCCTATTACAAATAAGTCATCCACATACAGGAGTAGAATCACAGGATTCCCTTCCTCAACCTTGTAGTCAAGGTTGGAATCCGCTTTACTCTTGGTAAAGCCCAAACTAGATAGGAAATTGTCCATCCTACCATACCAGGTTCTGGGAGCTTGCTTCAAGCCATACAAGGCTTTCTTCAATCTGCACACATATGACTCCCTGTCATGTATTTCAAACCTGAGTGGTTGTTCCACATATACTTCCTCTTCAACTACACCATTCAAGAAAGCAGTCTTGACATCCATTTGGTGTATTTTCCATCTCATTGTTGTAGCCAGAGAAAGTACTGTTCTGATGGAAGTATACCTGGCTACAGGTGCAAAAGTTTATTCATAATCTATTCCCTCTTTCTGAGAGAAGCCACGAGCTACGAATCTTGCCTTGTATTTCTCTACACTGCCATCTGCATCATGCTTGATTTTGAAGATCCATTTAGAAGTCACAACAGACTTATCTTTAGGTGATGGGACAACATCCCAAACATCATTCTTCATTATTGATTGGTATTCCTCAACCATGGCATCCTTCCATTCTTTCTTTTCCGCTGCTTCTTCATAACTGGAAGGTTCTTTGTTCAAAATGTCACAGAGTAGAGCAACATAGCTGGAATGTGATCTGGTTCTCTTCTTTGCTCTGTGTTCTTCTTCTGGAATGCAAAATCTTTCTGCATCTTGAATGAGCTCTCTAGCCCATGCAGGTTTCCTCTTGTGAGAGTTATCCTCACGGGGTGGATCTTCAAACTCACGAACAACTTCTTGAACTGCTTCAGTCATGGTAGTGTCTTGAAATCTAGTTTCCTTAGGTTCTTCATAAACTTCGATAGGTGCCTTCCTTGATTTGATGAATGTTGAGTTTTCATCAAATGTTACATCCCTGCTGACATCAATCTTCTTGAACCCTCGAAAGTATATTCTGTAAGCCTTCGAGCTTTCACTGTAACCCACAAAGATACCCTTCTTTCCTGAAGGATCTAGTTTAGTCCTCTTTTCTTTTGGGACATGAGTGTATACTGGACAACAAAATATTATGAGATGGCTGACTTCAGGTTTCTTACCAGAAAAGACCTCTTCTGGTGTCTTGTTGTCCAATATCTTGTGGGGTGTTCTGTTCTGCACATATACAGCTGTTCTAGCTACTTCTGCCCATAGATGCATAGGTAGATCCCGGTCATGGCACATTGCTCTTGCTGCTTCCATGATTGTTCTGTTCTTCCTTTCTGCAACTCCATTCTATTGTGGATTGTAAGGAGTAGTCAACTCCCTCTTAATCCCTGAATCACTGCAAAGCTTCTTGAAGTCACCTGAGGTGAATTCTCCACCATTGTCGTATCTGAATGTTTTGATCTTCTTGTCAGTTTGATTCTCCACCAAGGTTTTGAATTCCGTAAACTTTATCAAACGCCTCATCTTTGTTCTTCAAGAAGTATACCCAAGTCTTCCTGGAGAAGTCATCAATAAATGAGACATAGTAAACATACCCAATCAGAGAACTGGATGACATAGGACCACATACATCTAAGTGGATGATTTCCAGGATGTCTTTTTCCTTGCTTTCACTGCTTGGGAAAGCCTTCTTAATGTTCTTACCTTTTGCACATCCTTTGCAAACACCTTCATGTTTGGTCTTGATTTCAGGAAGACCCTCTACATCCTTGCTTGAAATTGGAAGTGCTCTATAGTGCATATGAGCAAGTCTTCTATGCCAAAGTTCACTTAGCTCCATGGATTCATGCACCATGGCATGTTCAGGTTGTCCCTTCAATTTATACAAACCTCCCTCTTGCTCTCCAATCACTACTGCATCATCTACGGTCTTTCCCTTTGGCCACATTAGGACTTGGCCATCCACAAATGCAACCCTCATACCTTTTGCATCCAATGCAGAGATTGAGAGTAAGTTCTTCTTGAGCCCAAGTACATAAAGAACTTCTTTCATCTTCAAAGATTTTCCAAAATCTAGGTTGTAGGAGGCTTCACCGCTTCCTTTGATTAGGTATTGATAATCATCCCCAAGTTTCACCTTATGGGGTGATTCATGTTCAGATAGATTCACAAAAGATTCCTTAAACCCAGTCATGTGTTTGGAAGCCCCACTATCAATCAACCAATCATTACAACCATGGGAGATGGTACCTGTGAGAGCAGAGATTAGAACATACTCTTCTTCACTTGATGAGTCATCATCACTTTCTTCCCTAGCCATCTTCTTGGGTGGTTCATCATCCTCGGTAGCATGAGCATGAAACATTCTTTTCCTGCCCTTCTTCTTCTTGTTGGAGTTGTTGTTGTCCTTCTTGTTCTTGGGACAATTTATGGCAATATGTCCTTTCTCATTACAAGTGAAGCATATTCTTCTTTCTTTGAAGTGATGTGAAGATTTCTTGGAGTGAGATGGTTTTCTCTTGGACTTCCCTTTCTTGGTGTGAGCTGTGAGAGCTTGATCTTCATTCCCCATCTTTTCTTCTCGTGCCACAAGCCTTGCTTATTCTTGTGAGCATTCTTCCCGTAGTCTACTGAAGGAGATCAACTTCTTCCTTGCACAAATTCCTTGTATAAAGGAATCCCATGACCTGGGTAGGCCATTTAGAGTGGTCATTACCACTTCACCATTCTCCACCATTTCATCTACTGCTTCTAATTGTTCCTTGATCTGGGAGACCCTTGAAAAATAATATTGAATGGTTTCTCCATTCTGAAACTTTACTCCTTTCAATTGGTTCTGCAGGATCATCTTTCGATTTATGTTCTTCCCTTCAAATAGCTTGGTCAAAGAGTCAAACATCTCCTTGGGTGTCTTTAGAGAGGACACATGGGGTATGATATGATCTTTAATGGAATCATCAATGATTCTTTTTCCTTGACCAAGTGCTTCTTATGCAATATATTTGCCTCTTCATCCTCTGGGATAGGGATGTCTTCTTTCACATATGAGTCCAACTCATTCTCTTCTAGGATTAACCCAATCCTATACTTCCAAGCCCGGAAGTTATCAGCTCCTTCAAGCTTATCCTCAAGATTGGTGTGGTGAGACATCTTAAAGAGTACTTCGAATGGAAATAGAAAAGATTTAGATCTTACCACTTGAAATGCTGAAAACTAGATCTGGTCCGAGATTAGGGTTTGTCGAAAAAACCATAAAAACTCAATATGTGAATTTTAAATTTTTGAAAGGATAGAAAGATGCGCCTTGATGAGCTAATCAGCCTAGTGCATTTAGAAATTGAGATCAGCAAAGCTTTACCCTTCAGATTTGATCTTTTGTCCTCCCGGGTTCACTAGGGAGAGCCCTAAATTAGGGTTTGAGTTTCCCGGAGATCTACCCAGCCAAAAATATCGATCCAAAGCTCTAAACTTTGATTTTTGCAAGGAGCTTCCAACTGTGTCTTCAGATTCAAGAAATTCCTATTTTTGGGTAAACCCTAATTTTTAGGGCCAAATTTGAAAATGCTCGGAATTGAATTCTGATTGGACAAACAGATGCGCCTTGATGAGTAGAGTCAATATACTATGCTGATTTTCAACAATTTGTGGAGAGAAACCCAATAAACAAGGAAATCAAGCTTCCGTCACTGCAAAATATCTTCTTCTCAGGTTAGCTCTGATACCATGTTAAATTTTGAGCATTAATTCACAATACTCTAGGATCTTTGCTGAGAGAATAACATATACAGTATATCAATGCATGACAATCACAATATGACAAGCATCACAAGAATCAAAAGCATAAGAGATAGAGAGTTTTTGTGGGGAAAACCCTAAGGTGAAAAACCCGACAACTTCCTCAGAGATAGAGAGAGCAATGGCTCAACCAAAGTACAAGCAAATAACACTGAGATATTATCCTAGTAGTAGATGATCCTCCTCCTCACTAGTGCGCCACTTTCTGATTGAGAGTGAGTTACTTTTTTGAGTGTGTAAAATAGAGATCTCCGATCTCTATTTATACTAACTTTTTTGCCTAGTGACCTTATGGGGCCGACTTGTCTAGCTAGGTACATCAACATTATATTATATATAATTCAGGTCCGACCCCACAAGGTGGTCTAATAACCCATCAGCAAGTACACACACTTGTGACACTTGTCAATCCACATGACGACACTTCCTTATAGAGGAATGACACATCTCTTATAAGGGTACAATAAATATATATAAAATACACAGATGAAATACATTCCAAAGTTACATATACATCAACAATACTATCTTACAAGGCTTGTCTAAAGGAAGGTGCCAAAGTTGGAGTGTGCCACATTCCAACTTTGGGTTTCACAATCTCCATCGAATCTCCAACTTTTGGTAACCACCAAAATTTATGTAGCTTGCAATTTGTAAAAGACCACAATGCCTAGATTGTTCATAAAAGACCACAATTTGATATTAATGAAGTAGTGAATACTCAACTGTGTAGAATAAGTCCTGTAGGTGACTGCTAATGTCTCCTTCAAACTAAAAATGTACAACTAGTAAGTTCCTAACACAGGCTCTTTGGTAAATTCAAAACTGCCATATCAACAGATTATAATGAGTTACAGTGACAAGCAAACTAAAACAATAAACCAATATTCAATAAGATGTAATAAAATAAACATATATATCATATAACAAAAAGATAGATTTAGTTGAAGATACCAACCTTGGTGTGAAACCATTCTTGAAAATATACTCAGAAGTGTTACTTTCAGAAAAGACTGTGTGTTCCTTGGAGAGGCCAGTCTTCTCTGGGAACCAGCTGACCCTTCAAGAGAGTTTGTGCAAACCAGAGAGAGAGAAATCACTGGAGTTGATTAGGTCAATGAAGTCAACATAAACAAAGTTACAAAAATTATAAACTTCAACTAAGTCTCAGCAGAAGAGAAGTGATTATCAACAGACCATAACTGATCGCAGGTGATCAAAGTCAACTTCTCTATAAGACCAAAAATTCAACAAGGTGGTATATAAAAAATGAAGGAGGGTAAATGACCGCATTAAACACAAGTCAAAGACAAGGTACCACAAGTCCAATAATAACTCAATCAAGGTGGGGAAGGTACATTAAACCAAAAATGAGATCTGAAGTGTGCGTACAAATATAAACAATGGTCATAAAATAAGAAAATATAAAAGATGGTCATAACATAGGTGTGGGTAGTAGAAGACCCATGACCCTTAGAACCAAGGGTATGCTCCAAATGTGGCCAAACAACCATAGTACTCTATAAGAGCAAAACTTCAACAAGGTGGTTTTAAAAAGTTACTCAAGGAGGTTAAATGACCCCATTAAACACCAGTGAAAGATAAGGTACCACAAGACCAATCATAAATCAATCAAGGTGGGGAAGGTACAACCAGTCATATCTCTCTCAAATGTACAACCGTTCTATATAACCTGAAAGTTCATCATCACAATATGAGGAAGGGTCATGGGATGCCAAATAAAAATATCCCTCATTTATCTCTATGCAATCCTAAAAGCTTCACATAACAGATAAGTACCTTGTACTATAGAAAATAAAAGCCACATGTGTTTACATAATTTTGATCTCTATCAACTTCAGCACTCCTCTGTGGTCGCTGTGCTGAAGTTGGTCCTCGAGATGTAATGGGCAGTAATCTTATAACATAATTTTCATCGCTTACAGTAACAGTTGATAAAATAAACATATTGATCATACAACAATAAGAGAGGTATAGTTGAAGATCTCCACGTAGACATTTAACCAAAAATCAGATTTGAAGTGTGGTACTATTTCTTAATAGTGCTAAAGAACCAATAAAATATTTTACAAAATAATTTTGATCTCTATCAACTTCAGCACTCCTCTATGGTCCCTCTGCTATAGTTGGTCCTTGATATGTAATGGGAAGTAATTCTATAGCATAATTTTCATCTCTTTCAGTAACAGTTGATAAAATAAACATATTGATCATATAACAATAACAGAGGTATAGTTGAAGATCTCCACGTCAACATTTAACAAAAAATAAGATCTGAAGTGTGGTACTATTTATGAATAGTGCTAAAGCAACAGTAAAATATTTTACAACATAAATTTGATCTCTATCAACTTCAACACTCCTTTGTAATCCCTGTGTTGAAGTTGGTCCTTGAGATGTATTGGGCAATAATCAAATTATAAAGAGTGATGATCATTGAAGTCATGATGGACATATCTAATATATCTAGTATAAAGAGAATCAATTTTTCAGACTAATATATCAACATGCAGCACATACAGGAGTGATGATGTGTTAGAAAACACAAAATTTGAGTATTAAAATACAAAATAACTATAAACAAGCATACAATGACTTGTGATGACATTTAAATTTAAAATTCAAATTCTACAAAAATAAATGTTATAAATGGGAAAATTGTTAAGAGCATCACATCAAAGATAAGTACCTCGTAACTAAACCAAAAAAAAGTTATCGATGTTACATACTAACAATGTTTCATATTAACAACATCGATATCCATAAAAATACAAGTCATGAACTACTTTTTCATTGATTTATGTTTTTTTGCATTGAAAAAACTTGTGAGTACGGTATCACAATCATCAATTGGTGCAGTATTTACTGCAATATCTCCTATTATTGTTTTTGTTTCCATGCCCTCACTTATGCCACTTCTTGTACGTCGTTGAGCAGGGCGTGGAGGCAGTTTTGTAGGGGTGTGAACTGCAACAACGGAAACGAGGTGCATATATATGTGACGTTGAATTATTATTGAAATAAATATTTCATTATTTTGATTAAAATTACAATATTTCCCGTTACCAGTCTCTGTAGATGTAACAACTGGGGTGCTAATTGAAGGTATAGTTGCTTCCCCTTGCATTTCATGCTCCTGAGCTCCATGTTCTTCCATTGAAAGAAGAAAATTTATAAGTTTAGGTCAGGAAATATATATATCTAATACCAATATACTTTTCTATTTCCAAAGCATACATACAAGAATGGACACTATGCTCCACATTATCATGGGACATGTTCACCCCAACATTAACTTGTACTTGCTGAGTACCACTAGATTCACTGCTGTGGTTGCATTGTTGCTTAAGAACAAACATAAATTTTTAGTTATGGGTGATATAATCAGAAGTACTAAAAAGAATTTAATAGTATACTACAATTATTGATATACCTGCATTTGTGTTATTGGGGAGATTGGAGTCTGCCCCAAGCTTTTCTGATGTTCAACCACACTTTTAAAACCAAACTTGAAACCAAGCTTTAGGTCTTCGTCAGTGGTAGCAGCTTGGAATGTATTTCCATTCAATGCATGATATCACATTTTAAAATTTCCAGTATCAAAATCAGATTATTTTTCAGTACTGTTAAATAAATATTCCCAACAATTAATCATTTAATACTTACAATTCTTGCTTTTAGTTTTCTATAGCCACCCCGACCCAGTCTATATTGCCCATGCTTTTCTATTCTAGCCCTGGTTTCTTTGGAGGTGTCAAGCAGCCTATATATGAAAATTTTCAAAAACCTTAGATATCAAAAATATTACTTAAAACAAGAAAGAAAAAAACAATTGAGCTTATTTCAGTAAAAAGATGATATATGTTGTACCTTGCTTTACCATTCCATGGTTGTTTTCCTTGTCTTTTTTGCAAGTTCTCCTTTGCATCATCTATCATCCCCTTCCTCTCTTTCTCAGGAACCATGGGAGGGTGCTCATGCTTGAGGTCAGCTTGCAATCTTTCCCTATATTGGGACCTGGTATATTTGAAATTCTCACCAGCTAACCTTGCAATAACTTTCCTGTTTAAAGTATTGCCAAACAAGTTGACCATGTGGTCAATCAATTCATCTCTCTTAGTGCTATCTTGGCTATTCCACCGTGTGCGAATGGTGGGACCAAACAACTCCAAGGCTTTGTCATTCAAATGCCTGTAGAAGACATTGTTTCCTGCAGAAACATGTAATCCATTAATTTTCTAATAATTTCAACGTATGTCTATTTCAATTTCATGATTAAAATCAAAAAATTAATGGATAATTACCAGCAATTTTCTAGATCTTGATAGGAACACAAGATTCATCCACCAGAAAGGTGAGATCTAGTTTTCCAGTGCTTTTAACTTGTGTTGTACTAGGAAAAGTTTCCCAGTTGTCTATAGTATGTTCATCTCCAGAGTCATGTGGAGTCCTAGGGTCTATCTCATCATGCTCCGGCATGGCATCATGATCGGTCATGGCATCATGCTCTCTCTCACCAGTGCCATCATCAATGGAATCGAGGCCAACTGCAGGAGTGCGAAAAAGCCTCATTGGTACATTGCTTCTTTTTTGTTGCATTGGACCATCACTGCTACCTATACCTGTCGCGGCAGGTTCTGTAGTCACGGGTCTTAAAAAATACTACAAACAATAAAATTTACTTTATCAGATCACTTGGAATGATAAAAAACATAATATCAGATATGAAATCACAACATAGCTTAAAAATAATTGTGAAGATTCCACTTACCCCATTAGACTTTATAAGCTCTTGCAGCGCTAGAATCTTTTCCTTTTTCTCCTGTGACAAGGGCCTTTGGTGATCCAAGGAAATCATTTCACAATTTTCCTTTTTCAAGGCTACTCTAAAAGTGTGCATTGGGTCAGTGGAATAGAAAATATCTTCCTCAAACCCCTCATCACCCAGAGCGTGTGCACGTGACTAAATTCATCAAACAATAAATTAAATTAAGCAATATAATTTTAACATCATTCATATTTTGATATTGTAATGAAGATTAAGTTACTATTATGCACTAACACTTACATGCCACGGTGTTATGACCGGTGAGTGTCCATAACGAACCATCATCGTGGAAGCATCAGGTGCCTTTCCATAGTCCGGAATGAACCAGTAATCCATCATAACGTCAGAAAAATGAACCATTAATCCATCGTAAGATCAAAAAAATGTGAATGTACTAAATACAAACATTTAGTTATTTTACTAAACAATTACCTGACCGGCCACAGATTGTGACCTTCCACAGTCACCCTCTACCATGGAAGCAGCAGGTGCCTTTCCAATGGCGCCACACCAACACAATAAATCAATAAATAAACGTTTACCTCAGACTAAATAATTGTAACATAAAGAAAAATGAGATATTGCATTAATATTAATTTTGACCTCATAAGTAGAAGATACATGTTCTTCTACATGGCCATGAGCAGGCTCCTGCCGCAGTTTAATAATCATGCTTTCATATGGAAATATTAACAATAAACACGGAAAAAGCGAATGCTAACACTGAAAATCAGAACATCTTGTTATTGTAGTCATATTTATTTACTATATTTAACATTTACCTGACGAGGCGTAGATTCTAACCTTCCACGGTCACCCTGGACCATGGAAGAGGCATGTGCTTTTCCACTGCCGCCACCCTCAAAAAACTTCAATAGTCAATAATTGCATCAAAAACAAAAATGAGATATTCATAGCAGTGTAATCACCATGTAATCACATGGAATATTCATAATAAGCATGAATAAAGCGAATGGCAACTGTGGAAATCGAATGTTAACAGAAAGAAGAAAAAAAAAATAATAAAAAAATAAATAAAAATTAAAATAAAAATAAAAATAAAAAATGAAACATTTAGTTATTGTAGTCGTGTTTAGTTTCTAATTTTAGCATTTACCTTATGAGGCATATTTTCTGACGGTCCACTGTTCCCCTGGACCACGGAAGCCACATCTATTCTATTTAAGTTGTAATCGATCAACAACTCTTCACCTGCAAGTATTGTTTTTATTGCACATACAAATATACGATGATGTTCGTGTGCTTCGAATTTGCAATTTGGTTGCTTATTTGTTGTCACTGGTCAAGTACTATTTATAAAGCTAGCAACGTTTCTAGATGCTTTTGGTCTCCTATCAATAAACATAGTTGCCCCTTTGTTTTTATTTTTTTTCTGCTATTTGAATATAATTCACGGCAACTCCGTATCTCTGTATACTTCAACTATATTGGACCAAGATCAACTATTTATTGTATCTGTATAGTGGTCCTACATACTACATCAATTTGGTTACAGTGCCATAGTGGACGATTATTCCATCCATGGAAAATAGCCCCAATCCATGTAAGGATGAAGGAGCGATGCGATACATCCTCCCTTTGATGAGGAAATTTGTGTCCACTTGAGGTAGCATATTAGGTACCCATCGTTGCACTAGATGTTTATACCTCAATGGCAAATCCATGTCTCCTATGCTCTCATCATCATAATTACACGACCCACCATTGGCAATAAAATATTTCATTCATCTATGAAATCTTTTCCTTATCTTTTCAGATCTAGTTGATATAAAACCGGTAGATCTACTACAACTCATCTCACTTTAAACCTCTCTGAGTATATATTCATCATCACTTGAGGAAGATAGATCTGACAAATACCTATTTGGTGGTACCTACATTCCATAAAACAAGACGGTCCTTTCTCTCTTCTTTGAAAGTACACATTTACTTCCCTCAAATTTGAGGCTTAGGAGGGACATGCCTAACCCTAGTGGATGTTGGAAGTTAACTAGTATATCACCCATTTTTGGTCCATCCAACACTGCTGGGCATATTATTGGAAGCCTACCCTCTTTCTTTGAATGTCATATTTTTGGCATCCTACCCTTCATTTTTAAAATGTACATGCTATTATTTTATGCTAATGCATATAAAAACTGTTTGTTAGTGAACTGTTTGGAAAAATCACTTAACTAAGAAACATTAATTGACTATATCATCCCAACAAACCATAACTACAGTGAGAGGGTCTACTCAAGAGTACATTGCAGCAGTGTTTGTAACTATTTCATGTCAATACATCTTAACCAAATAATCTGTAAAATACTACAGCATAGAATGCAAAATACATCAGCTAACTTAGGTGAAATATTACACCTTAGACATGTTGGACATTTCAAATCCATGCAAATTGGCACTCAAAAGGCCATGAGAAATTTGATTTTCAAAGACTATTTTCAGACATTATGTGTATATTGATTTTCTAACTATATTGTTTTTTGTTTTTTAAATAATAAATTTCAATCAAGAATGAGCGTATCCATCAACCAAGCAGGAGGACCAAACCAGAAAAATGTCAACCTAAGAGCAGCCCCTAGTTAGTCACTGTGTTGAAGAAAATTCAACACTACCAGTTAGGTCAATGTTCTAATACAATTTTCAGTGACATGTAATGTAAGATAAATACATTAATCACCAAAAGGGGGTAACACACAACATCAAGAGAACTAGTCCAAATGTAGACAAGGAAAAAATATTGGTTTCAGGAAGCTTTTGAACATTGGTTTTTTACTCTGTAAGCCTTGGAGTACTCACTATATCCAGCAAAAGAACACTTCAAAATGGAGGATTTCAATTCAGTGCTTTTCTCCTCGATAATATGAATATATACAAAGCAACAAAAAAAACAGTACTGTGACACCTAGGGTTTATCACTAATGAAATCTTCTTATACTGTTTTGTTCTTCAATACACTATGAAGATACCTATTCATATATGCTCCCATGGTCAATTTCCACAAATTCCTCTCTTAACTATTTATGGTAAATTCACTTGCTCCTAAAGCTGGAAAACAGGTTATCGGTGGGTTTTCTAATGAAAAATAGTTTCCTGTAATAGCTACCAAAATGTACTTTCAGATTCAATTCATGAGTCTAAAGTGTGATTTTTCATTTTTATTAGTTGTAAAATGAATTTTGGGCATCCCATGTCAACTGTGGACAATGGAAGGAAATGAACATGATTTATACCTCACATCTGGGCAGTTCTAGGCGCTATAATGACAAGCTACAACAATAATTAAACATATATGGGTAATGTTTTGAACATTAGTAGACACGTTTCACTTTCTACCTCATCATTTAGTTATGTGCGAGTTTTGTGGATGTGAGGTAGTTTTGAGTGCAAATTAAGACTATCCATGTCTTCTTACAACATGATACGCTTGCAAAATTTGAGGTATGGAAAGGTTAAGAGAAGAAATAATGGTTTTGTTGAGTGGAGTTTGGACCTCATAGCAATAGTAAACCTCCAATATTTCATTCTATATAATTGGATAACATCAGCTATTGAGGACTTTGAATTGATTGTACCAAGGCTGATTTGCTCCTGAATGTTGTTATTTATTTATTTATCCTAATGGTATCAATGACCTTCTTAATAGACTGTTATTAAGGTTTCTATGCCTCCAAATAACTACAATATATGCCAAATAAGGGAGCACTCTAGTCTCCCAGGTAAGCAAACAACCGAAGGATGCCACCTCAACACCTGATAGTCAAAATCATAGAGGTCATTGATATTACCATTAGGATAAATAATTAAATAACAACATTTGGGACCAATGTGTTAGTTGCAATTAAATGTGTGGGGAATATTATGTAAGACCCTCAAACAACCCTTACACACCACACATTCAAATCCTTGACAATTTAAGCCTTAACTTAAGTGAAATCAACAAGAGATATAATTGTTGGAAACAACCAAACCATGACTAACCATTATGGAAAACATCTTAAAGTTATTATGACTTTCAATAGTAAGATCTAAAAGTTTTTGTGAATTTCTTTACAATCTTCATGACAATCTGAATGGACAGGCCCCACTCATAGCCAAATACTTTGTAGATATTTAGAAATCATCGGAGTATGGTGGACCAAAAATTTCTCAATAGGAATTTTCTTCATTGCACCATGCCTTTGAGTAAATAGACCTCCAAACCACGCGTCTATTATGATGCATGTGGATGTCTATGCGGGTTTTGACAAGCCATTGTTGATTGTATTTAATGTAGTACCCAAGGATTTGATCCTTAGTAATCTTTGTCTGCAAAATATCTTTGACCTGTTCGAGAGACTCTCCAACTCCCCATTTTAGATTATAAATAGTAGCTAGTGATAATGCTATCAGGTTGATGCCGAATGACTACCACCAGTGTCTCGTCCAATTAGGTATGTAGAATGCAGGATCCTCATAGATTTGTGGAATTTGAAGTCCAAACTTTAGCATGGTATAATATGTTCTATCTATATTTTCTTTTCTCAAGAATTTCCACCATAATTTTGCATATTTTTCATAAGTGTGTGTATTACTTGGAAACCGGAGACTAGCATCTTTATGTGGCCATGCTTCCAAAGAATGTATCCGGTTAATACAGTAGTACTGTTGGTCTAGTCATAACCTGGGGTGACGTGTAGAGCCTTCTGTCAAGATTAAGGTAAGATCATGGTATAGGTTTGTTAATGAATTGCTTGCATCGGCTTCTTTTCTTAGGGAGTTGTTGTAAATCATCTTTGGTACAATACTGGATCCCATAGGCATTATTCTGAGTTCTGGCACTAGTCTAATAAAAACATCAGATCCCTGTAAGTTAGCATCTAACACTTCAGTATGTCTCAACTCCCACCTAGGTTTCCAGTCTTGCATATAATCCAACCACATCATATTATCATCAATAGTATAGATCTGATGTTTTCCATTGGTCCAAGCAGAGATTTCCATGTTTACTTGTGGGTTATGGGCCTCGGGCTCGCTTGCACCAGGATAGCTTGTTTCAGGCCCGCTTGTTAAGAATTAACAACATTCTTCTGTCTCAAATATTCTCTTATTAGTCATTGACACATTAAAACACCTTAGATCTAACCCCGAGTTGAATCAAGATTCAGATTCAAATCACTGTGGATAGTACCTCGTAGTTGTATTCAAATGTGTGGGGAATAATATACACTCGGGAGCATCATCTAAATACTATGTACAGATGGTTGTGAAATACAAGCCATCATTGATGTCTAGGAGGCCTGTTATGTGCTATAAATATGCACATTGTATCAATTATTATTTCAACCAAGTAATATGAAGTCAGTCTCCTAGGAAAGCAAACAACCAAATGGTAAAAGAAGATAATTTGAGCAGATTTTGGCATTGTCAAGATGTCTCAGCAGATGCAGGGGGGTCATTTGAAATATAAAAATGAAGAGGTGAGAGTGAACAAGGAGCAAGTTAGGAAGGACTGGGCATTACCAAACCGTCACTATGGTGAATGAATGAGAGACCTAAAGTAGGTGATTCCTTGATGAGGTGGGCACCAAGGAGGGGATTGATGAAGAAAATGACGGGGATTGCGGAAGAAGGTGACAAAATAGTCTTAACGCCAAGCAACATTTTAGAAGCGTTAGACTACTCCGTGAACAATCTAACATAGAGGTAATTTACAAGCAGGTGAAACTGATGTGAGTCTATTTTTAATAACATTTCCCGTCATAATCTATAGAGGGAAAAGAACACAAGTGCATATTTTCTTTCAAATGGAATACAATTTACATCTTACTCAAGTTTTCTTATTGAATCTATTGATGGTGTTCAAAGCAGTGATATCCTCAGCACTTTCAGGGCTAAAAGTTGAAATTCAATACCTCGTTTGAAGTAATCACATTAATATCGCCAATTAAAACAACTATCATAAACAAAATCTACATATAAATCCAGATGAGCTTAACAGACCAAATGAGAATTCACATCCTGAGCATTGATACCCAGAAAAATAGTGTTTTATTTTAAAAAATTATTAAAATTTTCACATACAACTTGAAAAGCAATCTAGTTCAAATTCCAAAACCAAAATCTAAAATCTAGGTACAATATCATTGAGACAATCATTCTTCTATGGCCATGAAGGTTAAACTATGCCTTCGAATCATGGGAAAACAACCCAAGAAATGCTTGCAGGATAACAGAAAAGCCTCAAACTCTCACTAGCTCAAATCAAGAGAATGTGGCAAATGCCAGAGATACAAAACTGCTTAAACCAAAATTAGGATTACAGCAAAGCTCCAAACTCACATCATCTCAAACCAAGGAGAATGTTTCTACTGGCAGAGAGATTTAAAACTACTTAAAATCAAAATTAAATTGCAGGCATAAACACCCTCAAAATGTGATAATGAGCACATATCTAAGTCATATTCCTAGAATCCACTTGCACGAAAATATCCAAATAAAATTGGTTTGCAACTATTTTCAAAAACCATATCAATGAAATTTGGATCACTATTTCTGTGTTAAATAGAACTACAGCCTTTACATCAATCAACAACAAGCATTCCATATCTGCTAGTTTCATTATAAAATCAAAACCATCCAATTAACAAATGAAATCAACAACACCTAATTCACACCCAAAAATGCAGAAATTCGACTCAATAGAGGAGGGTTTCAAAATCCCAAAGGAACATGCATAGTGAAGGAGGTCATGGACCAAGAGCCGGTTGTAGGTGGTGGAATATCTATGAAGGAATGCTTGCGCAAAACCCTCCCAACTCAACCCCAAAATTTACCTCCCTACTTGCAAACAAGTTTATCAAAAAGGGTTCCACATACTCACATTCCAATGCATAATTGTTATGTCACCTCCCTAATAACATAGCAGAAACCCTACCAAAGCATAACGAGTAACAAAGGACCACACATAACCTGTAAAAATACTCATTGCCATATCGAATTTACCATAGCATTCATAATCAATTCATGATTGGACATATCTCCAACAAAGATATCAATAGTTGGTAGAGGACAAAAAACCCTATCTTAGCAATCAACACAAGCAACCGTTTAAGGTCTACCAATACTAGCTCTATCTCCAGAATTACTTTTTAGACAAATTTTAGTTCCATTACTGCAAGTCTGGTGAATTAGAATCCACTTACAGTTGCCATTGAGGGTCTGCGAGGATTTGCAGAAATGGCCACAACACACTTCGACCCACTTACGGTTGCCAACTCCGGAGAATCCATTTATGGTTTCCAACTGCAACCGCCCTCGTAGAAATTGCACAGTGAGAGTTGCAAGAGGAAATGGAATTGTTTCCAGTTGCAAGCACTAGCTAGTGCGGTCGAGTGATAGCAACATAGCGTTTTCGTTAAGCTCGATAGAGACAGTTAGCAAATGACCAAAAGTAATCACATCAAATCCGACATAACATATGTTTTTGTTTTTGTTTTTAACCCACCAAGGTCAACAATGTTAAAGGTTCTCATGACATTTTATTTAACAATTTTTGTTTTATATAACAATTTTATATCACAATATTTGTATTATATAACAATTTTATCAATAACAATACTAATTAAAAATTAAAAATTAGCATACTAATTAGCATACCAATAGAAATTTCAATATATGGATAGAGAGCAAGGATGCACTCGATCATAACGATTAGGATGTTTAGACCATTGAGATGTAGATATTGAAGAATGATATAGTACTAGATGAACTAAAAGTGTACAATTTGATTCCGATGAAGTGGATCCAAGTGTTGACATATTTGCATGAAAAGACATCATCAGACGATGCAAGATCTAGTTCTCACGAAACAAAAGTGGTTGATTGATTAAGGGGACTTACAAATAGTGATGAGCGATCAACAAGATTAAAACTAGCTTAGAGAGACCAACAAGGATAGAACCCCTTTCAAAATATGTTTTTTATGTTTCCAATGAAAGACTCAAAATAAGTTTTTTATGTTTCCAGTGAGTCTAGTAGAGTTCTACTATGAAATAACCCAAAAAATAACACATAAATCTTATAACACAATTTTGTATCTTGCTCAATCAACACATGTTCGATTCAAACCATTAACACTACAACCTCCAGGAACACCCACGCTACTGCACATGTAGAACATAATTAGATTAGAAAACTAATTTTAAAATATAACCAAGTTAATAAAAAAAATGAACATATGGTGAGTGCATTTAATTTAACCTAAAAACATTGTGTACCTCTACTTTTCAACAATTAAATACCAGTCATCTTCTTCTTCATCCAACTCAACATTTGTATCAGGATCTGGTTCTGAATAGATATTGATGAAAGGATCATTCACATCGTCATCAACATCAAAGTCATATTTGCTAATATAGTCATCCATATCGTCAATGAGATCATCGTCTGATACATTTGCATGATCATCCTCTTCAACCTCTTCATCTAACACATCGACTGCAGCCTGATCTGAATCATCATCATCCTCTTCTTCTTCGTGATTATCTTCATCATCTAGTACATGAATATACTTTAATGGTCTTCCTCTTGGATCGTATCGAACAACGTTTGACCAACCTACTTTACCTAGTACCTCGGAGTAATATACTTGCTCACATTGACTTGGAAGAACATAAGGCTCTGTACCCAGTTCAAATGCCCTTGTATTAACCATGGTAAATCCATTAGCATGCTCAATAATAGTTCTTTCAGGATCACGTTCATGCATCCGTAGCCTGTACCACTTCACCTCAAACAAAACTATTTTAAAGGAATTAAAATCACAATCAACAATGTCCTCCAAATGCCCTTAGTACCTATTCTCGATTTCTTCTGGATGTCTATCACTTCTAGAGGAAACATTGGTGACATTAAAGACTGCAGTTATCCCACAATCCGAGGTTTTCTTGTTATCATCCAACTTTTTGATACAAAATTTACGACCATTACACAACATAGCCTTGTGATGTTTGAGCTGCAACATTGACAACAGGTTAAAAATACATTGTGAATTAATAAACGTCATATAGGAGTTAGTAAATATAATTGAAAACTTAAACAAACGAAATGTAATAATTGGAAAAATGTATCGAAGTAACTATAAAAAATGTTGGTAAAAAAATTACTTTCCTTTTTATCTTTTAAACCATAAGCTAAATCAACTTACCTTTGCGACGTAAGGTCGGGAATTTGATGTCGAAGACGATGAGATGTTTTAATCATGTTATTGACCCCTTCCCATGATAGCCTACCAAAGAATTCTTCACAATATTTTATCCAATGCTCCATCCAATCAAGGTTGTTTGCAATGTATAAATGTAAAGCATCCCAAACTTGACCAACTATATGATAAAAAACATTTCAATTTGATAATTAATTAGATCATCATTAAAGGAACATAGTTTAATATAGTTGAAAATGCATAATTATTAAAAAGAGTTAAAAAATAGTATGATAATAAAAAAGTGGAAAAAATAAATGTGTAACATATTAATTCAACAACGTATAATAATAATTACCTTTCACAGTCCTCAATCTACCTCTCCCCAGTAGGACCTCCCCTTCAAATTTGTTGATAGAGTCGAGATGCCAAATGCGAGGCACATTCATATTTTCTGCTAATTTAGGTAGATATTCACTAATGTGCACCATGCATTGATATACCATGTATCCTTCAACCATAGAACCCTCGGGACGCACTCTTTATCTAACAAAATCCTTCAATGACTTCAACTGCCTCTCCACCATCCACATCGACCTTGTGTGTACTGGTCCACTTAATTCAATCTCCTCAACTTGGTGTATGAGGTAGTGTTCTTGTGCATTGAAAAATGTTGGAGGTAGATACTATTGGATTTCATACATTAGTCGGGGAATTTCTCTCTTCCAATGCCTTATATCTTCTTTATGGATTTCTTTTGATGAAAGCCACCTACAAATGATGCAATAAAACAATATGTCAAAGATTTATATAATATTTGTGGGAAAAACATATTATATGTCAATAAGTTCCGCTACAGACCACATACCAAATACATTTTCCAAGTAAAACATTATTTACCTCATGTATTTTCCAAGAACATAAATAATATGTTTTATGTTGCTGTCAAAGTCATCTGGGAGAGATAAACGTAGAACATACTGTATCAAAAAACACATAATTATTAATATTTATTTCTAGATAAGAGAATAAAATTAATAAAATAGTGCATACCGATAATGAAATATATTATAGACTAATGATTACCTTAATGAATGTATGCCAGTAATGTGTTTTAACCCCTGCAAAATCACATTTTTTTGTCAATATATTCTTTATGTTTGACGAAAAACCCGTCAGAAACCTGATATTTTTTATGACCTCTCTTACAATATTGCTTTGTTGCTCCGTCAAGCACCAAGGAAGACTAATATTCTGTTGACAGCCATCGCCATTAGAATTAATGATCACACTTTGCAATGCGTGATTAGATTCTTGGATGTCACTACAAATCTTTCCAATTCTTTCTTTGTCAATCCTTCCATCTAATATTCGCCATAACATTTATGTTATGTTCTTCTCGATATGCCTTGTGTCAAACAAATGAACTATTTGCAAGTCCTCGTAGTATGGCAACCTACTGAATTGAATCAGGTAAGTTTTGATTCCTCGTGTGCCTTAACGACATTCATGAAACATCAACAAAATCAAATTAAAACCAATTAATCAATAATGGTATAACATATCACGTTGAACATGGTTCAATACAAAAAAAAAATTGGCATACCTTGATGGTTTCTATTATATTCCACCTTTCATAGGTGAGGTGTCATTCTTCGTGGTTTTTTTCCATTCTCTTCTTTACCATTAAATATTTCTTTGTCTGTAGTTCGATAACTATGGTTCTTAGGCAGAAAGTGCCTATGCTCATCAAACACTTCCTTTGCTAAACTCCTTGAACGACAAGATTTTATCCTAGGACCGCAAAATGGACATGCAAAGTTACCCTTGGTTTGAAGACCTACAAGATATATGAATTGGTGTAGCAAATTAGCATTACAATTTAAAATAATGCATGATATTATCAACAGATATATAAAATATTAAGGATCAAAAGAAAGTAACAACATACCACAAAAATGTGTTAACCTGGGAGCATCATGAATTGTAAATGCAAGTATTCCGTGGAATTGAAATCATCTTTGCCCGATTGGTCTGGAAATATCATACATAGTGATGCCATCCCATAAATTCAACAACTCATCCATAAGAGGCCCAAGATATACATTCATATCTTTAACCTGGTACTTGCCTAATTGGTCAAACATACATGATTAATTATATTTAGTGCCTATATGTCGTTATATATAAAAGACATAATTATCATGCACGAAACAAATCAATTAAATATTTACTAATCAGACTTTCAATTAAAAAATACCTATTAATTAAATACCTAGAACAATCATTGTCAACATTGTGTGCTCTCTCTTGATCGACATCCAAGGAGGAAGGTTATTGTTTATAACAAAAGCAGGCCACACTGAGTAGGTAGAACAAAGCTCTCCAAATGGATTGACACCATCAGCTGCTAAAGAAAGTTTAACATTACGAGGATCTTCTTTAAAAATTGGCCACTTTTCTTCGATGTAACTCAATGCAGAACCATCTGTAGGCATTCAAAGAACATCGTCATGACTTCTGTTCTTTGCATGGAAATCCATAAACTATGCTATACTTTGACACCTGAACAACCGCTGGAAACATGGGACTATCGGAATATAACGAAGAACTTTTTGAGGCACCTTTTTTGTCACTTTATTGGTTCGATACCTACTTGTTTGACATTGTGGGAATTCATTTTCCAATGCATATTGTCCATAGTATATGATATGATCATTAGGACATGCATCAATAGCTTGATACTCCATACCAAATGCTTTCATAATGACATATATCCCTCGATATGTGCGTGATAAAATATTTGAAGTTGGTAATAGAAATTCACCTAACAATCTACAAAATTCAAAAGAATAAATCAATGAAAACAATATTAATCATCAATATCACATCCAAACTTTACACATTAGATAACAATAGCAACAATATAGGAAAAAAGTCAACCTTTTCTATATATAGATATTGTGAACATGCAGAAAAAAATAAAAAAACAAATTACATACCTTAGTATCTGTGTCATACAGGTGTTTTATAATCCATTCAAAACCTTCAAGTTCAATAACAACAATATAGAAGATAAAAGATTTGTTTTTGAGCCTTCATAAAGAGGTTGACGTGACTTCTCAAGTAGAGGATCAACATCAGCACTATCATCCTGGTTGTCCTCATCCATTGGAGCAAATGTGTCTTGGATCAATCTATGTATCTCATCTTCCTGATTTGTGTCACTAATGTTATCTACATCCATTATATCATCAGAAATAACTACTTGATCATATTCAATATTCTGATGTGGCAGTTCGTCAGGCCGTGAATGAGTATTTCTGCTAGTACTTGGCAAATAACTCTTTGGAACGTGACATTTTGGGGGCATTGTCTATAAATTTACAAACAACATAGAAAAATTAGTTTGTATAAAACATATAGTAAAAAAATAAGACATTTTACTAAAATTCATGCAGACATGATGAATATTACAGTGAATATATTAAAAATTGAACCCCAAAAATAGTCTTACCAGGGGATGATATTCATAACCCCCTTCGGCGTTCCCCTTCTCCCTACAATGTCTTTCAGTTGTTTCTATTAAAAGCCTTCTTTTTTGCAAGCTCCTACAATCAAAGCAAGGAATATAACATTTTCCATCTCCTCTCGCCTCTAATGAAACTCTAAATTGAGCAAGCTTCCTTGCATTTTCATTCATAGTGACAAATCCTTGTAGTGGTACAAGTAATTGTCTTACCTACAACATACAAAACAATAACTTGTCAATTACATTAGATATTATAAGTACATTTATGAATATAGTATATTATAATCCAATATTTTCTATATTTATAAAGAAAAACATTAAGACTAAAGTTAATATGAATGAAAAGATGGTTATAAGTTGGTTGTGAGAAAGTGAATTGAGAATGTGAGATCTAACGTTTAATGTGAACACTTGGAGGGAGATTGTACCCATGTAGTGGTTGGAATTTTAAATAAATATTCTTTCCATATTTTTAGGAATGCATTGTATGAAGAGCACTAAAATTAGAAGTGGTTTTGGTTGGTTACTAAAAATAATGGTAAATGTCAAATGTTAAGGAACCAAAACTATAGGAAAATTGATAACTACTTGTATAGTTTGAAGACCTGATCATATAGTTTGACCACCAAAGAGGGTAGGCTCTTAACCAATATTGTAGATGTATTTCACCCACATGACATGGGATATCACCTTGGGAAGCTCAAATTTGGTTGGAAACATTAACTAGTTTATTGACAAATATTGTGAAGTATCCATTAGGTAGTGAAGGGTGTGACTCCATAATCATACTTTATAGGTTCGAGGTAACAATATTGGTTCGAGGTACGATAGAGAAAATCAATGATGTTAGAAGTGCACACAAGAGCTAAGAAATTAGTTGGTTAAAGGTCAACTATTGAAAATCCTCTATTTAGTCAATCCATTGCAATAGTTGAAGACTAGTAATTAGGTAAGTAGCAAATCTTGATGAGGTCAAGCCATAAAAAAATTGCATCCATATAGACATTGAATATGCAAAGCAAAAAGAAGAAAGAATTGTAATAGATCCCAAGCATTATGTATGTCAAATGTTATATAGGACCGTAAACACACTAGAGATAGTACCAATTGCAAGAGAAAACATTTTCAAAGATGCCATTTTCAAAAAGCAAGTTAACATGACCTAAGCCAAAAAAAAAGTTCTTGAAAAAAATATAGCAAGTTAAATGAAAATGATATCAAGTTCTTGAAAAAAATATTAGAAAGGAAAAAAAGCAAGTTAACATGACCTAAGCCAGCTCATTACTAAACAATATTAAAATCTAACCCTTATAAAAATATAGACAAAAAATTACACATTACTAACCTTGCAAGTTCAAAATTAGAGCTATGCAGAATATCCAAGCTCATACAATCACCCCGCAAGTCCAAAATCTGTGCTCAATGTGCCGCAAGAAAAGAAAATGTGAAAATCATGGTGAGAGTGTGTAGTTTATATAGCTCGGCATTCGTCCCTGTTGCCACGAAAAATGAAACCTAGATTTTTTGTCCCTATATCGACGAATGTTCGTGGAACTTTCAAAAACGTGGATAATGCCACGATTTTTCCGCCCTAACAAAAGTTAAAAAATCATTTTTTTAATCCACGAATGTTGAAAACGTGGAAAATTTCCGTGAAACAATCTACCCATTTGTAGTAGTGACTTATGCACCCTCAAGTCCAATTAGGACCCCATGCCACTTCATTTTGGAGCAATTAATGATTTTTCCATAATTTATCGGCCTATTTTCCACCATCAATTTTGAATTTTGAATTTCCATGAGAAACTATAGGCCTTGGGCTTAAATATCAATATTTTAATTTTCCCACATAACCCTTAGTAATTGGATAGGTAAACTTAACTATTTATCTGAAAATTATTTAATTGGGGACATTACAATTCTTTCCACGATTGCTTGTCCTCAAGCAATTTCTACTCATATGCTAATCAATTGCAACTAACACACAGGATGCTCAATATAAATTGTCAAACGAGGTAGGTCTTTTTATTTCAAAGGAAATTAGCAAAATCTATGCATAAACACTCAAGTAGATGATTGAATAAACGGAGATAAATTATCCTACCTATTTGTTCAGTCAAACTCATCTTGTGGATAAGACTAATCTAATTTATCCATCTAAGAATTCAAAGTGCAATGACCATCCTACAAATATCAATCCAGCAGTTACTGATCTAGGAATAAATAAACTAGACTTACTTTTGCAAGAAGTTAAATCGTAAAAATATCAAACCACAATATTCAATTACAACCTATCTAATTCAATTAGCAACTACTGTAACTCAATCATAACATGTCTAATCTAATAAATTCTAAGAAATATAAACAGCAGTAAAGAACCATAATTAAACTTGAACCATAATTTGACTAAATTGGAAATCCTAAGAAATATAAATGACTGAAAGGGATCAGAGCTGAGCTTGACTGTAACAACTAACTAACACACTTTACATCAAAGCAAAACTAACCTACATAGTCGACTGTCACACCACACTGTTGCAGCACACCAAAGAAAATTCAATTCATAAATGATCTACTGTTGTAGCTAACTAGAAATATACCTACTGTAATTCCACACTGAATATAACTGAAATGAACTACAACATCTACTTAACTAAACAATCTTTATGAGAAGGCAGGCCCTGGCCTTCTAATAGAGATGTTGTGAACTAACACAAATTAAAACACAAATATATAAAGAACTTTGCTCCTTTTATTAGAATAGTGAATCACAGTCACAATACTCTGTTACAGCTCTCATGATCAAATGTTAATTAGCAAACCCCAGGCTCAGAACACCTCTTTACATTTATACAAAAATGACATGAATTTGTTGCAAAAATATCGGGCAGCCATGAAGATCTACAATCTTCAGGCTGCCGAATTACAAGAGAATAGTTGTAGCCATAAAGGAACTTGAATGGGATCGTTGCGTTCAGGCCTGACCCATTACATGTTGTTAGCAGACTGAAATAGATTCTACTGATTGGACTGGATGATTAATTGGATGCTCTATCATGGACCAGTCATAGCTAGCCTCGTGGAGGAATACTGGAATTGTCGCAGCAATTTGTGGAACTGTACTCAAGAAGGAACAGCTGGCGCCACGTATGTCTCTTCTCCAAAGGTTCAGTGAGCTGCTACACCTGTGGTCTTTGCAAGGATTCTGAACTATCTTTGTCAAGTCAATTCATATTAGCATAAATCAAAAGATAGAGTTCATAACCATAAAAAAATTAGGCATTAATGAAATGAAGCAATAATAAATTACACCTGTTGCAATCCATGCTCTACTTAGGAAGATATTTGCTTAGGTTATGGAATGATGAGGCAAAACAGGGAAAAAGGTATAGATAAGTGTGGGAAAAAGGGGGCTATTTTGATGCCCAACATCTTCCCCCAACTATCCATTTCCATGTCCTCATGCAATAGCCAACTAATATGAATCTGAGTCTGGTCCTCGTTCATGTTGAGCAAAAATATTGAAGGAGATTTCAGGTTCCTTACGTACATCCAGAAACCCATTGCAAGTAGCTCAATGTTCCCAGCACTATTTCTCTTTTGCTTTCGTCAATGTATAATTATCCCTGTATTGCCCTGCTGGCCACCATATGAGTGGAAATTTGAACTTGATTCCCAGCCAGTGAATTCCACACATCTTCATGCAATTGACATATCCCTCTACCCTGGGAAGAGCCTGTTTAAAATTCTTGAAGCAGTAAGGATCCCTTTTCTTCAAAGATGAAGAAGACGTTTTACATATGTGCTTGCTTCCTTCTAGGGAAAGATGATGTTGTTTGTAGACCAGGCCAACACAGGTAGAGATAACCTTCTCTTGCAACTTATTCAGATGTTGAGTCTTCATGGGAGATAACAGACTCCTTCCATGTTTTACAATGAGAACCTAAGGATATTGAGGTTCACTCCTAATCCATAGATTGGAGCTGGCCTCATTTCTAGAAATTATCTGAAAGGAATATTCCCATTGCACATGATTATTAACAAAAGAGGCAGAGGCCCTCAACTGAACATTTCCCAAGTAGGAAGCAGGTAGAGAGTCCATGAAAAAACCATATTATGCAAATATAATTCACACAACGGATTCTGCTTAAGGAAACTGCTTGCCATAAAGGTCTCTATGAACTGAAGAGAGGTTACCAATTGATGAGGTCAACCCTCCTTTAAAGATTTCAATTTAAACAGGGTCATTTGTTCATACAAAAACACTGGATAGGAAGGGGATGGGGCTCTAGAACTCCACAAATCCTGAGACAGGGCGTCAATTTGGTCTTTCTCTTTCTGCATGGATTTGAATTCCTTCAACTCCTCCAATTCTTTTTGCACTTCTTCCCACCGAGATCTCTGAAAAGTTAATTCCTTTACCCATTTCTCCCTTAATTATTTGATAGTCCTTCTATATTAAAAAAGGGGAACCATCCCTTCGTAACACCGGTTAGCATGATATTTCCACTTCTTCACTTCAAGTTTCAATAGTGAAATCTCTTTTACCATGCCCCGAACCCTTGTATCATTTGCATCTTCCTTCTCATCCGCATTCTTCTCATCATCATAATATAAATTAATAATTTCTTGAGAAAATTGCATTCCTACCTTATCACCAGATGTCTCAGTCTTCTCATTTTGTATTGGCAGTGTAACAGTTTCCTCTTCCATTAGTGTTGCAATGGCCTATGTCTGTGTTGCAGTCTCAACAAATAATTTTGGGAATGATGGTTCTTGTGTAAAAACATTCCCCTTATGAATCCCATTCTTAGTAGCTTCAATTTGAGTTGCAATTTCAACAAATATTTTTGGGGGTGCTGGTTCGTGTGTGGAAGCATCCCTTCTCTGCAATTAAATACTGGCAACTTCAATCCGAGTTGCAACTTCAGCAACCATTTTTAAGAATGTTGGTTCTTGTGTAACAACATCCTTCTCTTGTATCTCAATCTCAGCATCATATGTCTAAGTTGCAACTTCAACGAACATTTTGAAGGATGTTGGTTCTTGTGTAACAACATCTTGCTTTTCAATTTCTTTAGACTGCGGAGGTTTCTCTTGTGTTACTTCAATGTCTTCTGAAAAATTATATTGTCCCAAGAATAATTTAGTATCCCCCGATGGCTTGGATCGCATTTCTTCATCTTCTCCTAGTTCCAGATCAGAGATTATGTCTATTTCTAGTTCATTTCCCTCTATTGGCTCCACTGTAGGTGCTTATTCTCCTTCTTGCCTTGCTTGTGCATCTTTTCGTGCTGCTAAGTCCAGCACTATGAATTTACACCCTGCCAATTTGAATATATCTCCACATTCTAGGCATACCCCTTCTACATCTACTTCATCCCCCAAAACAGGAGGTGAATATTCCAATTGATCTGCAGCCTCTACCAACATGTTCAAGCTCTTCTCTACCTGCTTCCTACATGCTTCTTTCCATTTCTACAATTCATTCCAAAGCATTTATACCTCCTCTTTTAGAATCTCATTCTCAAAAAGAATATTTTCAATTTGGGGTCTTCTGCAGCAGGTTCTTGTGTAACAGTGGGTGATCAGGGTTTTAGAATGGGATTTTCAATATTTTCCCTGATCGAATGCACCACTTCTGCTGCAGTAACAGCTCTGGTTCTTCTTTTCTTTACAACCCCATATGACTACCCTTCACTGCATACTACTTCTGTTGCAGTAATTGCTCTAGTTTTCCTTTTCTTCTCCTGCCCAGATGGTTGACCTTCCCCTTTCGACCTTCTCTTCTTTCAGTGTGACACAGGGGTCTCCAAATTTTCTGACACGGGGATGAATTCCTCCTCTTGAATTATGGATATCCTTATTTCAGGGGAGGATTCAACATCCAGAACCTCGATGTTTCCTCCTTCCACTACCTCTATGTGATTTTCTTCCTCCGCCATTGGAACTTCCGCAGTTACAGCTTCCACTGTCGCAGCTTCTACAACTGCTCCACTTTCAGCTTCCTCTACTGCAGCTGCTGATTCCATCTCTATTGCTTCAGCTACTACCCTAACTTCTATTTCTATCAGGTATGTTGCTTCTTCTATAGGGTTTGCTACTATTGCAACTTTTAATACCATGACCTCATTTTCCACAGCTTCCATCGTGTCTTCTTCTGCAACAGGGTTTTATTATGCCGCAACTTCCCCCATATCTACCTCCTCTTCATCGTCAATTGGTCTTCTAATACTCCATCCCTCCCCCCAGTAGAATCTGAGGAGCTCCAGTCCTCATCCACTATTTCAATACCCCCTACTTCCAAGGCAAGTTCTCAGGGTACCCTTGGCTGAGCAAGAAATTGTTCCCATGTCAAATTCTAGTTTGCAAGGGTCCTTAACACTAGTAGTTTAATTAACCCATGATTTGTGAGGGAGGATAAGGGATGTTGAGCACCTCTGACATAATGAGCCATGCTTTGCATGGGTTTTAAAAGATAATATGGCATATTTAGCAATCTGCAATGGCGTAAACGTGAAAGGAGGAAAAATTAATATATGTAAACGACTCGGTACCTATCCTCACATGTGATGTATTTCTTGAGAAAGATTGCAACCTGGTCCCAAGGACTTGGCAGGGTCTCCAATGTTGTTCCTCTGCCCCGTGGCCGAACACTTTCTTCTGCTGCCAGAAAATCTTTAGCTGCAGTCAAGTTATGGTGTTTCCGAACAAACCATTGCCTCCCAATTCTGGGAAATCCTATTACTTCTGCCATGATTTCCTCTGTAACATCTATCCTTATACCGCAAACCTCTGAGTGGGTGTGGGTCAGGTTCTGAGAAAATTCAAGGGCGGTTTCCACATCAAAACCATTCATACGTTGGAAATAATCTGTCAACCCAACTTCCCGAAAGATAGCAAAAACTTGTCTATTCTCGTGTAGAGATTCTATCCTTAAAGGTTTGTATCTCACAGTGATACCCATATTGCTTAGCTTCTGAGAATTTTGCTATCGAGTGCACTAGTTACAGTTTCAGACGTTCGAATGACTGCATGCAAACATGGTTGATGCAGAGCCGAAGTTGATTTGGGAAATTTTGGAAAGGTGGCATAGTTATTTTAGGGAATTGGCACGGTTATTTTTGGAATAAAATCGGTGGCAGGATTATTGCACTAGTTGGATAAAATGACGGTCATAACATAAGTATAAGTAACAACTTAAACGTGGTTTCTGTTTTAGTTGATTGGTTGAAGATTGATGACAGGGACTAATGACAAATATAGTCATTATTGCTTACTTCGTCAATGCATGACTAATCATGGTTATAGTTTGAACCCGTACCTTTGAAATTAATGCTCGAACTGTCATTTGGCGATGGTGGTGCCATCTCATTGTCGCATCACTGGTGGGAAGATAAATGCACTCATGCTTCCATGAGTTGGTCGTTGTCAACTGGGTACATAAAGTACATCCATATTGGCATCAACCATAAGAGTGCACGGTGAAAGTGGAGCAAAATATCCAACGCTAGCGGAGATAGAATGAGATTTTAACTATAGAATTAGCAGAGTCACAGCCCAAAATCGAAAAGATCTGGTGGAGTCAGCATTGGGAACTTATGAAAATTTGGAAGAATTTGGTGATATATGGCGGAGTTGCAACTACGGAAATAGGGAAAATAGGCCATATTTAGTAGTGTCACAGCTGCAAAAATAGAGAAATGGGCAGAATTTAGCAGTGTTGCAGCTGCAAAAATAGAGAAATGGGAAGGATTTAGCAGCATTGCAACTGCGGAAAAAGGGAAATTTGATAGGATTTGGACATGTTGCAGCTGCAAAGATAAGGAAATGGGCAGGATTTAGCATATTTCCAGCTGCAGAAAAGTTTGGCAAAACTTTTAACTGAGTAATTAGCACTGCAACATTGTTCACTTTTATTTCAAGAAGTCATCCAACGAAAGGAAGATCAACCAGAATCCCACAATCGCTTGGCCCGAATTATGGCTACCTCCATTCGAGTAAATCGTTCCTCTTATACCTGTACAAAATTCTTAAAATAACAAACCCAACAAAACTGAAAAATAAAAATAAAGAAAACAATGATTTATTTATGTACAAAAAAAATTGTGCAGAATTGCAGTAGTTTTTTTTTTTTTCAGAATTATTAGGGACAGGGAAAAATCCTTGCTCCTGAATCAATTGATAATCTGAATCAGCTGCAACATGCGAAATTAATGCATTTTTTGAAATCAGTTTATGATACAGTCACAGCCGATGACCATTGGAAATAATGGTGTTTTGTTTTCATCGATGGTGATCAACTGAACTGTTCCATTGTCAAACACTCTATCTATCTGGTAGTGTCCTAACCATCTTGTACGCAGTTTTCCCTTGAAATCCCTTTTAAACCGTGAATCATACAACAAAGCCCAGTCCGCTTCACATAAGACTTTCTTATTTATAAATTTGTTGTGCCATTTGGAGCAATGTTGTTGGATTAAGGCTGTATGATGTACTGTAGTTGTGTGCTTCTCATCCAATTCATTTAGTTGATTCAATCGATTCCTATGAGCTTCTGTTAAATCAAGGTTTGCTTCTATGGCTGTCTTCAAAGTTATGATTTCAAATTCAATCGAGAAGACAACATTTTTGTCATACACCAATTCATATGGGGAAAAACCAGTAGTGTTGCACCATGTTGTACGGTAAGCCCATGATGCCTCTGGGAGTCTTTCATCCCAATCTCTACGGTGGCTCGTCACCGTTTTTTTTTCAAAATAGACTCAATTACCTTCTTTGTGCTTTCCACTTGGCCATTGGCCTATGGATGATATGGTGAGGTTATCTTATGCTGAATGTGATATTTCTGCAACAGGGATACTAATTTATGAGACACAAACTGTGGTCCTCCATATGTAACAATCTCTTTGGGTACTCCAAAATGGGTGAAGATCTCTTCATATAAGAAATCCATTATAGCTTGATCATTAGCTTTGACCAAAGCTACAGCCTCCACCCATTTGGTCATGTAATCTGTGCAAACCAGGATATAAAATTTTGGCTTCGAGGGAGGGTTGATATGCCCTACAAAATCTAGAGCCCATCTATCAAAAGGTTCAACCACTAGCTATGGCTGAAGAGGCATTTCATCTAGTCTATTTGGTTGGCCCATTCTCTGGTATTTGTCACAAGCTTGAACATATTTTTTCGCATCTCTAAATATTGTTCACCAAAAATACCCATCCTTAATACTTTATGACCAGTTCTTTTGTCAGCAAAATGTCCCCAGAGGAATCATCATGGAAAGTCTTCAAGATACTATAAATTTCATCCTCTCTTACACATATTCTAATTTCCAAATATGGGCTTGTGTAGAAAAGCTTCCCATCTATCCAGCAGTATCTAGCACTATGTTGTATGATCTTTCTTTGTTCTCTCTTTGATAGGTGTGATGGAAGCTTTCCTGCAGCCAAATAGTTAGCAACATCTGGGTACCATAGGGAATAAGCTAAAAATGCAAACAAAATGTTCATCAGGGAAGGAATCTTCGACTGGTAAACTGTCATCATTGTTAGTAAGTCAAGATAAAAAGTCAACAACAACGTTTTCCTTCCCTGGTTTATCAATAATAGTAATGTCAAATTCTTGTAACAGTAACAGCCATCTAGTTACTCTAGCATTAGTGATAGGTTTATTCATTAAGTACTTAATGGCTGAGTGATCAGTGTGCACAAAAGTAGAATATCCAATAATGTAGTGTCTAAATTTATTGATGGCATAAACAATGGAAACAAACTCTTTCTCTGTAATAGTGTAGTTCAATTCAGCAGGGGCCAGGTTCTTACTAATGTAATAAATTTCATATGGAGCATGACCTTCCTGCTATCCCAATACTGCTCCAATGGAAGTATCTAAAGCATCTGAGGAGATATGAAAAGGGAGAGTCCAATTGGATCCCTGTAAGAGAGGTGTTGTGGACATCCTTTTATTAAGTTCAGTAAACGCTGTTTGGCATGTATCATTCCAGTCAAACTGTACATCCTTCATCAACAGAGTGAATAAAGGATAAGCTAGCTTGGAAAATTTTTCTATAAATCTTATGTAGTACCCAGCATGCCCTAAGAAGCTATGTACCTATTTTTGTGTTCCAGTAATGGGATGTTTTCAATTACCCTAATTTTGGATGGATCTACCTAGATACCATCAACAAAGATGAAGTGCCCTAGAACTACACCTTCACTCATCATCATATGGAACTTTTTAGTGCTTAAAGATAGTTGGGTTTGTTCACAACCTTTTCTAAATTTTTCAATGCTTCCTCAAAGCTACTACCGTATGGAGAAAAATTGTCCATAAAAATTTCCATGCAATCGTTTACCATCTTCGAAAATATCCCAATCACAGCTCTCTGAAATGTGGTCGGTGCATTACACATCCCAAAAGGAAGTATTCTGTATGCAAAGGCGCCCCAGGGACAGGTGAACGTGTTTTTTTCTTGGTCTTCGGGAGCAATCTGGATCTGATTATAACCACTGAATCAATCCAGAAAGGAAAAATAATACTTTCCAGAAAAGGTGCCAAGAACCTTATCAATAAAAGGTAGGGGAAAGTGGTCTTTCTGCATTGCTTTATTCAATTCTCTATAATCTATGCACACTCTCCGTTTCCCATTTTTTTTGGTATGATCGCGAGTGGAGAAACCCACTCGCTATCTGAAATTGGGTATATAAATCCTGCTTCCAATTTTTTTTGGATTTCTTCCTTCACAATGTCCCTTAAGTTCGGGTTCATCATTCGTTGTGGTTGACACACTGGTCTAGAGTTGCTTTTGATGTAAATGTGGTGGGTACATAGATTAGAGGGGATACCCTTCATATCTGTGTATTCCCATGCGAAAGCTCCCCTGTGTTTTTTTAGAAAAGTGATCAGGCGTTCCAGCTCATCTGGCTTAAGATTCGGATTAATGTTCAATGTTTTTCTTGGTTCAATTTCCACTGGAATGCTTTTCGAATTTTTAAGTACTGGAATTATGTTGGCATCACTGACTAAAGTCTCTTCTGTTAGATTTTCTTGTTCTTTTTCATCTAAGGTACTGTTCAAAATTTGGTAAGCATGTTTAGTGACAGATGTGGGCTCACTAATGAAACTATTAATAGTGTCATTATTTGTTTCATCCTTGAAGGTTAAGGCTCTCCCAATCGTTAATAATGGCTGAACGCCTTCTTCTTCCTCCAGATCCACCCAAAGTGGAGTTTTAGCTTCTAAGCTTGGTTAGGTTAGAGGGTATAAAGTCATGCTTTTAATGTTAGCCCGTCTAAGATAGTCATGGACCCAATCGACAGCTGATGCAAGCATCTGTTGTGGCTAACCAAGGTCTTCCCGGGATCAGCGAGTGTCCCCCCAGCTATGACTTCAGTTGCAAAACCAAGAAAGCTGCAGGGTATTCCCATGAATCGACAGAGACTACAAGGTCAACCAGGATTCCCTCGGGATTGATTATTGATCTGTCAGCAAGTTCTAATATGGTAGGGGTTGGCCGAAGATTAGTGAGTTTAATTTTCTTCACCATTTCGATGGTCATAACATTGATGGTTGCACCTAAATATACCAAAATGTTAATTATTTGAGTGTGTCCTATGTGTACCGTAACAGTAGGGTTTCCAGGATCATCGTACATAGCCAGAGGAGTCTTACCCATTATTAATTCGAAGAGTTTCCCCATTACATGGACAGTGGGAGGATCCCTAGGCTTTCTGCCTGGTTTTTCTACACACAGATCTCTAACGGTATTGGCATAGATGGGCACATCATGGAGGGATTGTCACAGTGGAATTTTGACATATAAATTCTTCAATTCCCCTAAGAGATTGAATCGAGGTTATTCCACTATCTTTTTTAGGGCCAATCATTCAGAATATGGTGGTTCTCTTGTCAGTTGTGTAGGGTGTGTTTCAATGTATATTTCTTCATGTGTTTCAGCTAGTGTTTCAGTAGGAGTTTCAGCATCTTCAATGATGGGGATTTTTGTGTTAACTGAATTCTTGAATTGCGGATCCATTCTTGCTTCATTCATAGAGGATGGAACATACTCAATGACGATGGGTTCCACTACCCTCCCTGATCGTAAGTGTATGTCATTGCAAGTAATTGGGGAAATGGAATAAGCAGGCATATTGGCAGCCTCAAATTGATGAACTACTTTATTATTCGGGTTAGGGTTAGGTTGAGCAGGAAGCTGTGGTCGTAGTGGTACATTCATAGGTACGACATTGTTTTGAAGCTGCAGCTACGGATGGTGATACTATTGGTGAGGATACTGTTGATAAAGAGTTTGGTGATGAGGAAAATTATTTCCTGGGTTGGAATTTCTCTAGCTGGCAGACTAGGGAGCTTGTTGGTTTGATTGTTGTACCCAAGCTGCCCAAGGGTTAGGATTTTGCATTAAAGTTTGAGATGGATTCCATTGGTTGTTAGAATAATGTGAAGGGAATTGTGTTTTCATATTATTCACATTATTCCAAAAAAGGTGATGAATCTAGGTTCATACCTTGATTCTGAGGCTGCCAAGGCTTTTTCAGGGCGATGAAATAAGCTTGTTCCACATCTGAAGTAGATGCCTACAAGACTGCTTTGAATTTGGGTATTCAAGGACATTCCTTGGTATCATGATCGAATTCACATATTCGACTTACCTCCACCTTGTCAAGTAGACATTCTTTCAATGGGCGCTTCTTTTTGCATTTGGCACAGAATACACCAAGTGCTAGGTATTCTACTGCTTGCCTCTGTTTTTCTCTCAAGACATCCAAATTTGAGGAAATGGAGCTCATCATATATTTTTTAAAATTCTCCAGAAGGTTTCCAATTTTTGCCTGAGTAGCAGCTCCACTAGCTAACTTTTGTGTCCTAGTGAAGACATCTCGATCTCATTATTTGTCCCAATTGTTAGTTCGAGAGGATCCCCTTGAATATCTTCTACATAAGTCGAAAATATTCTCAAAGGGTTCCTTTGATATATCCCCCTTTCCCAATAAATTCAGCATATCTAGGCAATCTTCTCTAATCCCACGCAATACGTGTTACACCTACAATCCCCTCATCATCAGATTCAGTGTATACATCTCTGAAGTTACCCTGATTAAGTGATTTCGCTGGAAGGATTTGTACTCATTTGTACTAGGTTTTGAGAGGTCGTCGCAGGCTGCATTCAATCAACCTGCGACGTCACACCTTGCCCGATTACAAGGTGCGACGAAGTCAGTTGAATGGAAAAAATAGATTCTTCGAGGTTCTTCTTGAAACTTGCTGACCTGGGGCCCTATCCCTGACCTCTAGGGGAGTTGGTACTCGGTTCCTAACACCTTGGGAGGATCCCCTATCTCTCTCCTACCATATCTCAACCTATCCTATCCATACTCTATCCACTTAGTCCTATATAAGAGAAGCTCTACCCCTCTCTAAAGGGAGGAAGTCTATGGTGTCTACATGCTGGTGAAATCACTCTTGAGAGATCTCTATTCATCCTTGAGAGACTCAAGCTTCCATAGGAGGAAATGGAAAATGGCTTTGTTGGAGAAGGGCTGTAACATTAAGCCTTGGTTGTAGTTCTATATCTCTTCTATGTACTTCCCTATTTTTACAGTAATACAAATGCTTTCCACCAATATTGTTCATGTGTGTAATGATATTGAGAAGTCTACCTGCTTAACTCTTCACTTAGATCTCTTATTGTATAGATTCCCTTTACTTGTTTCTCTTGTTTCTTGTCTTGATAGGTCTTCCAGCTTGGATCTGACAACCGTGAGACATGGAGCAGAATTCAGGAGAAAGGATAGCGAAGTGAAAGGTAAGACATCTAGTACTCAATCCTTAAATAGATCTAGGAAATGCATTTGTAGCCTATCTCATTTGTTCTAGACTCACATTGAGCTAGGGAGATCAAGCCTCGAGTGCGCTCTCGATAGATTGTCCGATAAAAAAATCTGGCAACCATACTGGGGAAAAACATGTCTGATTCTATAATTGCCTGAGAGTCATTTTCAGTTGATTGCTTGACACAAGCCTTCCATTTGTCATTTGCTTTGTGAGTTGATTTCACTATCAGATCTTCGTCTTGAAGACTCTGATCTGCTTCCTCTGATTTTATACCACTCATTTCCAAACCATTCCATAGTTCATTGCTTGGAGATCTGATTCATTTTTGGACTTAGATCTCGCCTGTCGCACTTGGTTAGTGGAAATAGATCGACACTGTATCATTTTTGGCCTCTGTTCTTTACTTGTTAGTCACTCATTGCATCCTTTTCATTGGTATACTGCAATGTCATCGCACTTCCCGCATTGGTGAACTGTGATGTCGCACTATGTACAAGCACAGAGTGTGCCGATTTGTCAAAATTTGGCATGTAGACATCCCCTCTCCATTTGTCAATTCTGAACTTTGGTTTGTTGTATGAACTCCCTCCGTGCTGCAAGATCCAGCCATAGATTTCATTTATGATTTGTGTACTAAGTGTTTGGTTTTGTTTGGATTGATTTTGGGTTCCGTTTTGGACAATTCTGAGGACAGGTAGTGGTGGATACTCTTGCCTCCTCCACCTTCATCTGCTCACCCTTGCATTCCCTTCCTTCCATCCCTCATCTAATCATTGCATTAAATCAGCTTCCAGACCTCATTTACATTATTTTTTGAGCTTTGCTTGCTTGGTTTGCTTACTACTATTTGATTTTGAGTTAAGTGTGTCTTTCAGCTTGATTGAGTGCTTGTATTTTCTTGAGTTTCTAAGTGTACCGAGTGTTGCAAGTAGTGTTTTATTTTTGTTCATTTAGATCTGAAAGCTCAATTGTTATCAAGTTTATTCTTTGATGCATCCATTGAAAAGTTAAAAGTGCTTCTTTCCCATCATTTCTTGCATGTTTCTAAAGAAAATAGTTCTTGCATTGGAATGTTTTGTTTATCAATCTTTTGGAAAGTTGAATGAATGTATGATCATTTGTGTTTTTCTTGAATTACGAATCCCTTATCTTCTTGAAAGACTCAAGCTGCACTTCCAATTTTGCAAAAGTATTACCATGCTAGGGAAATATACGTGCATTTATTATTTTTCATTGCTTTTGGGCTATTGAAAGTGAAATTGAAAATCTTGCGTACTCCATCTTACAATTCTCTCTTTTCATTACCTAGTATCATTTTCGTTTTGAAAAGAAAAAGAAAAAAATGTTGTGATTTAATGTTTCGTAAAAATGAAAAGAATACTTTCATAGTCAAACTTGTTTGAATTGGGAACTATTGCATTATGTTGTTTTGGCAATCTTGTCGGAAAGAAAAATATTTCTCCTTCCCATAGCTAGAATTCATTGAAAGAAAATAATATTTCGTGCATGCAGCTAGGACTTGCATTATGCTTTCGATTATGTACTCACGTCATGCATTCACCTAACTGTCCAAGATAAAATTAATGGTAGAACTAGGTAAAATTTTTAGCAACTTGTGTGTAAGTTAGAGACGTGTTCCGACGTCATTAAGCATGGAAGCTGTCGTTATTTTCCATCACTGTATCCCGGGGGTATTGTAGTCTTCCACGTACTTATCAGTATATCGAGCTCCTTCACGTACCCACCAAGTACCATAACCCGTACTTGGCATATATCAAAGGGTGTATCACATACTCGGTAGTATATCGGAAGGTATCTTGCCGAACAGTTGTGCATTAGACAGCACCACTACAGATTTGAGCTCCCACGTACCTTGTGTATATCGGGAGACACCACTAGGATTCCTGAAACCAACTGAGTTAACCATTTGGTCGTCTTGGCAAAGCAATACACTGAGAAAAGTACTCGGGGAGATTAGCATGCACGTACTATCTAGGTAATCGGGTATGTAGGCAAGGGTACGGTCCCAGTCCTCATTGTCATGTCATATTGTTGGGCCCTGCAGTATATAGCGGTTTGCGATGCCTTGATAATCCCATGAGGTTCCAAACCTTGAATCCACTCATATTCACACAGTTTGCTTGTTGCTTTTAGACTTGAGTAGTGTTTGACTTGTGTGGTACTTTAGAGCCTCTTAGGGAGTTCAGATATGAAATATTCTTCTGGGACTACCAACCAAAGCGCCCCTTTCCAAGGTGTGCCATTTGTTATTCCCCCTTGTGGAACTATTGGTCCTACCTTTATGGCTACGTTTAGTCTTCCTGGATTGATGATAGGATTACCAGTATGGTTATTCTCCAATCTAGTTACACCAAGTGCACCAATTATGTTGGACCTAGGTCCTTCATCACATGAGCATCATTCTCATGGTGACCCTTCTCCTTCTTCGTCGAAAGTTGAATCGGCTTCCATCTCTTCCTCTTCTCCTACTGAAAACTCTAATGTTAGTAAGAAGGTAGGTGAGAAGAAGAAGAAAGGGAATACTAAGAAGAAGAACATTAAGCAGAAGGTCACAACCCCAACCACTGATCATCATGTTGGGGGCACCGATACACCTGTTCTGAATTCGCGTAAACCGAAATTCCCTTACAAACTTTGTAAAGGGTCCCATTTTCTTAAGAGTTTCCCTGGTATCTCCAAGGTCTTAGAAATATGGTCGCATTCTGAACAACCCTTGTCATCAGTCTCCGGACATCATACTAATGATACCCCATCAACTAGTGACGTTGTAATTAAGGGTAGAGCTGCAGACCCTTGCTGGTTATGCAAGGTAATGCACCGTACTTACCTTTGTCCTCGTAAAGATGAAGCTTCACAATTGTTGGAAGCCATGGACACATCCCATAAACACCTTCCAACGAAGTATTGTAGGTTTCCCCCTGATCCTTCACTAGTTGATAGGGCGGTCAATCTGACCCCACCCTCAGTTGACCCCACTCTTTCATCAGAGAGTGAAAACGAAGCGGTCGATTCAACAACATAGTCGATCAACCCCATTCAGCCCTTGAGGGATGATACCCAAGCGGTTAATCAAGTCATATTCTCGGTTGACCCCACTCCCCTAGTTGAGGGTGAAATAGAAACCGTTGATATTTTTCTAGTCAATTCAGATTGTTCTGGGCGAGGGAAAACCATGTCTATTTCCACAGGACCCCCTCCAAGTACTGAGGTCATTTCCTTTGATTGGAATGGTCTAACGAAATCTTGTCTTCCTTCGAGTATTCCTTTTCAAATATCTGTAGGAGTTTCCAATAAAGAAATATTTCGTACAATAGTTGATGAGGGAGGTTCTGTTAGTATTTTATCCTCAACTGCTTGGCAAGCTATAGTTTGCCATCAGCTTATGCTCGTAACTGACCATATTTTGGCTTTTAATAGAAGGCTTACCGGACCTTTAGGGATTCTCCCACAGTTACTTGTCACGTTGAGAGGTAAAAATGTTTATATTGATGTCATGGTTGTCCAAGGTCCTTTAGATTTCAATCTACTCCTTGGACTTGATTATGTCTATGCTATGAAAGCTGTCGTGTACACACTCTTTCGAGTGATGTATTTTCCCTATGATGGGAGGATTGTGGTCATTGATCAGATTTCCTTCGTGACACCCACTCATCATATGACTCATAGTCATCAGACTTCCCTAAATGTTACGTATGTTTTAGTGGTTTCTTCCCCTTGAGGATGGGGGGTACGAGCACGGTTTATTATCTATTTCAAGCTCATTAAAAAATGAAACCAACCACTCTAACACAGTTTACCTTTGGTTTCAAGCTTGCATAAAAATGAAACCAATCCACTAGAGCATAGTTTTATTCTATTTCAAGCTTGTTAAAAAATGAAATAGACCCCTTTGAGCATAGTTTACCTTTGGTTTCAAGCTTTCATAAAAATGAAACCAATCCACTCGAGCATAGTTTTATTCCATTTCAATCTAGTTAAAAAATAAGATGGGCCCCCTCAAGCATAGTTATTGTCTATTTCAATCTTGTGTAAAAATGAAATAGATCTCCCTCCCATTGGTTCGACTCTCTCGATAGAGTTAGAATTTGAACCTTCATTTCATCTGATTCTCATTTTTCCCCCCTTGGTAAACATTTTCATATTAGTATCCAGGTTGGTAGTTGGGTTAGCAAGCATCATTTTCAAACGAAATGAAGCTTGGGGGCATGCCACATGTTGTACCGTCAGCAATCATGATGAGGGAACACCACCATGTTAAGCCTATAGAAATCATGCTGGGGGCATTTACCAGCCTCTGGGAATCATGTTGGGAAGGAACCTATCAATGGGCCTTAACCTTGAGCAGAGTTTACCTTTGGCTTCAATCTCATTAAAAAATGAAACTAGTAGTTTGAGCATAGTTCCCTTTCTGTGTCAAGCTCGTTAAAAAATGAAACATAGCCTTCCCCTTTGAGTAGAGTCTCCTCGTGGACTTAGTACCTGAATATTATTTTCATCCACCTATGCCTTAGGCGAATGAAATCAAGTTTGGGGGGCATGTCTTCAACCTCTAGAAGTTATGTTGAAGTCAACTCAATCGCCTCTCCACTTCATGTTAGAGATAAGTCACTTACTTCTATAAATCATGCTAGGGGCACACACCGACCTTTGGATGCCATGTTGGAAAAAGTTCACCATTGAGAACATTTTCGAGCATACTTTCCGTTTTAGGATTCGAGCTCATTAAACCATGAAAATTACCCTGAGCATAGTTCATTTTCTATTACAAGCTCGTTAAAAAATGAAGCAGATATCATGAGCATTCTTCAAACCTATCTTCGAGCTTGTTAAAAACAGTAAGATGGTGTTGAGCTTACTTTTAACTTTTTTCGTGCTCTGGTTAAAACATGAAAAGTGGCTTGAGCTCACTTTTTACTTTTTCGTGCTCTAGTTCAAATATGAAAAAGATTTCGAGCGCTTTTGATACCATTATCATGCTCGTTAAAAATCTGAGTTAAAAAGGTGTGTCTAACGAGTATAGGTTCATCACTTTATCTGGCCTCACTAGACTATTTACGGAAAAGGAACTGTGCCAAGTTTACTTTTTCCTTTGTCGTACTCGGTCATCAACCATGACAAATTTGTTCATGGAGTCCTTTTAATCTCTTTTCAGACTCCCTAAATAGGAAAAGATTGCCAAGCGAACTTGTTGCGTTCACTCTTGTAAAAGTATTTGAATGGTTGTCTTCCTAGTGATAGTTTACCCCTTTTTCGGACCAGGGGGCACTACTTACGAAAAAGGTATACTCCAGCAAATCATGACTGGAAGAGTCCTCTCCTGCATTTTTTTACCCTTTTTTGGGTGATGAGGCTAACTTTACGAAAAGGGACCGTTGGAGTCTCAATTAGTTCTTTTCAGACTCTCTAAACATGAAATGACGTCGAGTTTTCCTTCTTTGGACTCGTTAAAATTTGAACATTGAAGGGCCCATTTTGGGATGAACCCCTCCTTTCCTAGGTTTCTAAAACATTTGGGATTGGACTCATCTATGAGATGAGCTATACCGAGCATCTAGTTACCCTCATCAAGCTCGTAAAAAACACATGAGGCACTCATCATTCATGATGGGGGAAAAGGAAAGATTTTTTGTTACACACTTTGTTAGTGGTAGTACATAGTCGTTCTTGAACATGGCACTCATTTTCATTTTCATACAAGTACTTGGACCATCTGTTTGTCCTCAAGTTTCGCTTACTTCCTGAGTCTTATTACTCCTTTGATTCATTCAAAGAAAGCTTCTTTCGTCAGTCGCATTGGAAATTCGTGTCATAACTCGTCATGTCAATACTGCCAAGTCATGCCATGCCCATGTTCAAGAATACATTTGTCATCTGCAATCAGTATACCCGTCACCATGTCGGTCTACTCTAAGTCAGTGTTGCATATTACTATACCATCCGATCTACTCTACACATCTTTTGTCGTGTTTCGTGTCAATTGATGGGGGATTCATCATAACCCTCCTTCGACATATTCATCCTTATAGAATTCAACTCATCATCCGAGGACTGAATCTAGAAACCAATCAAGTACCTTGGCCCTGCATTCCTCAATGGAAGGTTACCTCGCTTTCAATGTGAGTTTAAATTATTGACTCTTGATTGAAAGATTTCATCTTACATTCGACTTCAACTCATTTATTCATGCTTGATGATATGTACTGTGATACCTTGGGAATCATTGATATCAATGGTGATATCCCTCGTGCTTGTTAATGGTTTACATCAATGACCGGTAATCAAGTGGTTTCTACAATGTTCGACATTAAGACATTTGTAATCACATGGATAGAATCGTATCATTGTGGGTTCAGCTTGAAGACCCTGGGGAGTCATGTTTTACCCAGGATGTGATGGAGTTTGTATTGAGTCATATTGCATGGATCCACATTTGTATTGGTCGTGGATATGTTATCATCTCATCATGGATCTATGCTTGTGTCTAGTAGCCATGATTGTGTTCAGTCAGTCAATACTACCATGGATCGTCATTGTATTGGTCAGCATCCATGTTGTATGTCATATGCGATTGTCAGTTCAGAGTCAGTTCTACTGTAGCAGTGCCATTCATCGGACAAGTCCATTTCCATTTCTTCTATCAAAGCATTTCACCTATCCAATATTTAAACAGCTTCATGCTTTGGGGGGAATTCTGTTACACCTAAAATCTTCTCATCATTAGATTCAGTGTATACATCCCTGAAGTTACCCTAATTAAGTGATTGCCCTGGAAGGATTTGTACTCATTTGTAATAGGTTTTGAGAGGTTGTCGCAGGCTACATTCAAGCAACCTGCGACATCGGACCTTGCCCCATTACAGGGTGCGATGAAGTCAGTTGGATGGAAAAAATAGCTTCTTCGAGGTTCTTCTCAAAACTTGCTGACTTGGGGACCTATCCTTGACCTCTAGGGGAGTTGGTACTTGGTTCCTAACACCTTGAGAGGATTCCCTATCTCTTTCCAACCATATATAAACCTATCCTATCCATACTCTATCCACTTAGTCTTATATAAGAGAAGCTCTACCCCTCTCTAAAGGGAGGAAGTCTATGGTGTCTACATGCTGGTGAAATCCCTCTTGAGAGATCTCTATTCATCCTTGAGAGACTCAAGCTTCCTTAGGAAGAAATGGCAAATGGCTTTGTTGGAGAAGGGTTGCAACGTTAAGCCTTGGTTGTAGTTCTATATCTCTTCTATGTACTTCCCTATTTTTACAGTAATACAAATGCTTTCCACCAATATTGTTCATGTGTGTAATGATATTGAGTAATCGACCTGCTTAACTATTCACTTAGATCTCTTATTGTATAGATGCCCTTTACTCGTTTCTCTTGTTTCTTGTCTTGACAGGTCTTGCAGCTTGGATCTGATGACTGTGAGACATGGAGCAACATTCAGGAGAAAGGATAGCGAAGTGAAAGGTAAGACATCTAGTACTCAATCCTTAAGTAGATCTAGGAAATGCATTCGTAGCCTGTCTCATTTGTTCTAGACTCACATTGAGCTAGGGAGATCAAGCCTTGAGTCCTCTCTCAGTAGATTGTCCGATAAACAGTAAGATAATCTTGAGTACATATTTCCCAATATCGGCATGACCAAACCTTTGTAAATTATATAACAATCTCTCAAAAAAATCTTCCAAGATCTCTTGTTCCTTCTGAACCATTTTAAACACCTCTTCCTTCCAATATCTGGTTCTACAATATTCTTGATATTTGGAAAGGAAGGTTTGTTTCATTTGATCCCAAGTAGTAATGGTATCACAACCCAAACTCATGAAAAAGTGCTGAGCGTTTCCTTTTAGGGTGGATGGGAATAATTTCAGCTTTTGTGCACTGGAGGTGTAATCGTAACTGCAATGGAGGATGTCGAATTCAAAAATAAATTCATCTAGATCTTTAGAGGACTTACCATGGAAGTTTGGGAGAACCGAGGGTGAAATATTCTTCATGGGGGCCTCCCTTAGTGTTTGGAGGATAGGAAATTTGAGTGTGACAATAGTATCACCATGTTGATTATCTTCCACCTCCTCCTCATGGTTATTGTGGCATTCTTTATTTCTGTCACATTCTGCGTTATCCATGTTGGTCTAAAATTTTAATTCTTCCTTTGCTCTTTCTTCCTCTGCCCTTGCTTCTTCTTCTCTCCTCCTTTCTTCCTCTCGCCTCCTTTCTTCTTCTTCTTCTTGGTAATGTTCCAACCAATCCTATTTAGTGACTATGTGCCCATTAATATGATAGATATCCTCTCGGCCCACTACATCTACAACACTTCCTTTTTCTTCAGGAGGTTTCTTCTCTGGAATAGGAGTTGAAGGTCCCATTGCTTTCTCTATGGTTGATGCAGAAGTTTCAAGATTAGGGAGAACAGATTTTCCTCTTCCCGAAGATGCTCCTGGTAGTCTGGTAGAAGAATCATCTCTGGGAATTATATCGTCAATGTATGTCTATCTTCCCAAACCTTGGTTAGGACCACGACCTCTTTCACCTGTAATGCTAGTGATTTGAGGGGGTTCCCAAGTTTTTCTTCTTGTATTCATGCATGCTTCAAATAATCATAGCTAAAATGAAATCAAATAATCAACTACTATCTATGTCTATCAATTACCATCCCCGGAAACTATGCCAAAATGTTGGTCACCCTATATGCTAATCAATTGGAACTAACACACTGGATGTTCAATATAAAATGTCAACCCAGGTAGGTCTTTTTATTTCGAAGGAAATTAGCACAATCTATGAATAAACAGTCAAGTAGTTGATTGAATAAATGGAGATAAATTATCCTACCTATCTATTTATTCAAAATCATCTCATGGCTAAGACTAATCGAATTTATCCATCTAAGAATTCAAAGTGCAATTACCTTCCTACAAATATCAATCTACCAGTTACTGATGTAGGAATAAATAAACTAGACTTAATTTTGCAAGAAGCTAAATCCTAAATATATCAAACTACAGTATTCAATCACAACCTGTCTAATTCAATTAGCAACTATTGTAGGTCAATCATAACATGTCTAATCTAATAAATTCTAAGAAAGATAAACAATAGTAAAAAACTAGAATTACACTTGAACCATAATTTGACTAAATTGGAAATCCTAATAAAGATAAATGACTAAAAGGGATCATACCTGAGCTTGACTGTAACAGCTAATTAACACACTTTGCATCAAAGGAAAACTAACCTACATAGTCGACTGTCACACCACATTGTTGCAGCACACCAAAGGAAATCAAATTCATAGATGATCTACTGTTGTAGCTAACTGGAAATATACCTACTGTAATTCCACAATGAAAATAACTAAAATGAACTACAACATCTACCTAACTTAGCAATTTTTGTGAGAATTCGGGCCCTGGCCTTCTAACAGAGATGCCTTTAACTAACACAAATTAAAACACAAAGATATAAAGAATTTTTCTCCTTGTATTAGAATAGTGAATCACAGTCACAATACTTTGTTACAGCTCTCACGATCAAATATTAATTATCCAACTCCAGGCTCAGAATGCCTCTTTACATTTATACAAAAATGGCATGAATTTGTTCCACAAATATTGGGCATACATGAATATCTACGATCTTCAGGCCGCCGAACTACAATATAACAGTTGCAGCCATAAATGAGCTTGAATGGGATCGTTGTGTTCAAGCCTAAGCATTTACATGTTGTTAGCAGACTGAAATAGATTCTACTGATTGGACTGGATGATTAATTGGATTCTCTTTCGTGGCCCAGTCACAATTGGCCTCGTGGAGGAATACTGGAACTGTCGCAGCAATTTGTGGAACCGTACTCAGGAAGGAACGGTTGGCGCCACGTCTGCCTCTTCTCCAAAGGTTCCGTGAGCTTCTATACCTGTGGTCTTTAGAAGGCTTCTGAAATATCTGTCAAGTCAATTCATATTAGCATAAATCAAAAGATAGAGTTCATAACCATAAACAAATTAGGCATTAATGAAATGAAACAATAATACATTATAACTGTTGCAGTCCATGCTCTGCTTAGGAAGATATTTTTTATGGAATGATGAGGCAAAACAGGGAAAAAGGTATAGATAAGTGTGGGAAAAATGGGGCTATTTTAGGGCCCAATAATCAGTACCAAACACCAAAAGATTAATTAAATCCATAAAAACAAAATTTTCATAATTAATCTTTACCTCTTTCATATTTTGGAAACCCTTTCAAAACTTTCAGCCCTTTTGCTCATTATATAATTCTTTGAATTTTCCACTTAGTTTCCAAACTTTCAGTCTTCAAGAATACAATATCATTTCAGAGAGGAACCACCATGCTTGTTTTTGTCCTACTCTGATTACAATCACCTTGTCAAGTGGTAACTCAATCTTTCATACCACTTGTTTCCCCCAAAGATTGAAACCAATGAGACCAAAAATTATCCTAGGGTCCCAAATGATCATGATACATGCATGGTGTGAAATGTTTACTATGAAATTCCATGAACACCAAGCAAGTGAAAACTAAATCCATCTCTCAAAAGGTCTCCCACATAGGAAACTGGAACACTTCTCTGCAAAGTTGAACTCAAGCAACTGAACATTAGTTTTCTCTCTCAAACAAACAATTGAACTTCTACTCCAAGTGATATAAAACCAAGCAATATCAGGATCGCATTGCTTGTATTGAATCCATCCAAACATTATGCGTTCAAAATATAGATCATCAAAGTACATAAAAACATCATACAAATGTACATCAAGAAGGTACCTCATCAAAGAATCATGAAAGTGCTTGTACATCCAAGTAAGTAGATCATCATGTGCCAAGTGCATACAAGCATCAAGTGACCAATCAAATCTACTCCAATGACATAGATGAGCATCCCATGTCCTATAATGCTGGTCCAAAAGGATGTAAGATGCATCAGAATGATTAGCAATGTGTTCTCTCATCCAAGAAGTGAATGAAGAACCTCCACAAAAATTTGAACCAAGTAAGAAGCAAAGAAAACAAGGAAACTTCAAGTGGCTCAAAGAAGTCCCATCCATACATCCATGAATGTGGGAGTCATAAAAAAATAACAAATGATGTGGCTTCCAATAAGAATGTGCTCCAATCATAAATCTCTTCACCCAAGTATTGGATGAAGTTCCTCCAACATCAAATTAACTAAGCAAGGAGCAACAAAAATCACGAGTCTTCAAGTGACTCAAGTGAACATCATAGGTGCATCCATGTAGATGTGTATCATGATAAGGTAACAAAGGAAATTACTGCAAAAGTAAAGAAGAAGGTGCTCTATTCATGTCATCATCAAAAGGAGAGATAGGAGTTTTGTACTCCTCATGGGGCACCATCATAAATAACCCTTTCACCCATACTTCATTAGGATGAATGATGCAAAATATGGAATTGTAGGATGTAGGAGAATGAACCAACTCACCCAAATGATAAGAAAGTGCAGAATTTTCATCATGTGAAGGATCCATAGGGGTAGGATCATGCCCCTACCTCAAAACTATGAAACTTTCCTCATAGGTTGGTTCCAACGTAGAGGAATCATGCAATTCTTTAGAAAGTGCATAACCATCATCAAGAGGAAACTCAAGTTCCTCTTCCACCACATAAAGTGCTTGGATATCATAAAGCTCATCTACAAACACATCAAGCACATGCAAATTTCCATTTTTCTCATGATCCACCATGTCATGAGAATCCTTCAAGCAATCTACCATATGACAGTTTGAAACATAGGAGGAAAAACAAGTATCTTGCAACCTCTCAATAAGTTTCTCATTTTGAATTTTGATCTTATGAATATCCTCATTATCCTTCCAGTATACCTCATATAACCAACCATTCATTAAGCTCAATCAAATTGTTTCTATCAAAAAACAAAGACATGAAATTACCTTTGATGTTGTACACTACTATTTGAATCTTCTCCATGTCTTCAAGGAAGAATGGCTCCTCCAATGAAGTAGCTATCCAACAAGAATTTGACACGAATTCTTGAGTGGCATGGAGAGTGTTCAGGGCCTCTTAAATCTTAATTTCATCCATCTTAAAGGACCTTGCAAGAAAATGAGGCTCTTCCAAATGAACCTCCTCTTCTTCTTCCCTTTTTCTTGGACCAATTTCATGAAGCTCAAGTGACGATGGGTAAGTTGATCTTCGTTCTTCTTCAACTACTACAAGGTATCCATATCCATGGTTAATGGAGCTTTCGATTACAGAAATACCTTCAAAATTTATCTCAATTTCACCAACATAGAGGTGTGAACACCCATCAATAGGTACTCCTTCACAATTCAAGCATCTATCAGTAGATGCTTTTTTATCCATGTCCAAAGTAGAATGTGTCTCGGAATGATCTTTAGTAGTTTCAATGGAATATTATTCATTATCATGTGATTTTTCTTCATCTTTTTCAAAGTCACTTGGGATTGAATTTCGATCCTCTTTGTGTTATGCTTCTTCAGTTTCACCACCTACAAAACTAGGTGGCTCATGGGTCTCCTCCTTTTCACTCAAACATATATGATTTGCTCTCCAAGGTATTTTACAAGAAGGGCATAGACCTTTCCTAACTAACACCACATATTCACTCTTGGGCCCATAAACAAACACCCAATCGACAAAGTCTTAAAAAAGAATGGGATTCTTTGTCTTTCCCATCAAAACAAGATATGGTTGATATTGTTGAGGCAAATTTTTACATGTTGCTATCCATATTTCTGAATCATACACAGGATTAGCCTTTGGTGGTATGACACATTGATCTTCATAATACACAAGATAATAAGAATAACCCTCATTCCTTGTAAAATTGTAAGAGGTTTTGCATGATGGAACCTCTTCCTCATACCATTAACATTCTTCTTCATATTGCTCACAATCATCTTCATATTGCTCATAAGAATTGTACTCATAGGAGTCATCATTATAGTAAGACATGGTTGCAGCTTCTTATGAAATGGATGATATTAATGCACAGGTTCAAAGACCATGCTATGATACCACTGTAATGTTCCCAATTAGAAATAAGGAATATTATCTCCAAGGTTCCAACTTTAATTATGTTGATTTTCAACTTTTTCCCGAACAGTAGCTTATGAAGGCTTATGAGATGCCCTCGTTCAACATTAGTGGAGTGTATGTATGTTTATGATTTCCATGAAAGGTGTGCATATAATAAAATTATTTAGAGACCACTTATATGAGTCCCAAATCATATCTGATCTAAAATTGGAAACTGGTAAAGAAACTATGAACACTAGTTCAATTTTGGCCACACTCGATGCGAGGTTTCCAACTCTTCCCAAACACTACCATGGAAACTAAAATTATACAAATATAAATTGAATGGACTCAAATAGATTCAAATGAAACTATATGACCCACTTATAGACTTCAGAGTGTTAAATTTTGAGCATTAATTCACAATACTCTAGGATCTTTACTGAGACAATAACATATATAGTATATCAATGTATGACAATCACAATAAGTATGACAAGCATCACAAGAATCAAAAGCATAAGAGACAAGAAACACAGAGCTTCCGTGGGGAAAACACTAAGGTGAAAAACCCCACAACTTCCTCAGAGATAGAGAGAGCAATGGCTCAACCAAAGTACAACCAAAATACACTGAGATAGTCTCCTAGTAGCAGATAATCCTCCTCCTCACTAGTGCGCCACTTTCTAAGTGAGAGAGATGTACTTTTCCAAATGATCGAAATAGAGATCACCTAATCTCTATTTATACTAACCTGTTTTCCCAGTGACCTTATGGGGACAACTTGTCTAGCTAGGTACATCCACATTATAATATATATTTCAGGGCTAACCCCACACATGGTGGTCTAATAACCCATCGGCAAGTACACACACTTGCGACACTTGTCAATCCACATGACGACACTTCCTTATAGAGGAATGACACATCTCTTATAAGGGTACAATAAATATATATAAAATACACAGATGAAATACATTCCGAAGTTACATATACATGAACACTCCCTCTTAACTAGGAAGGTATTTCTCGACACAGATCTGCTAGACAAGTCTTCTTCTCGGGATCATCGTCATCGATGCATCGTCATCATCATCGTCACTGTTACTGCTATCTCAACCAATCTCTGAATCTACTCTTCATAGGAAGTTCTATAGAGCCAGTCCTTTTTCATACTGGATGTAGTCCCACCTCCTGGAGGTCTTCATCATCACTGGCCATACTGTGGAATTCTTAGGACTTATTATTTGCGTCACAAAACTTGGCTACAGCATCCCAAGCTATTACGAGCACACAACTCTACCTGTAGGATGTCCCAGGATCACATTACATGTGACCCATCACAAAACCTGGCTGAAGCATCCCAAGCTGTTACGAGCACACAGCTCTACCTGTCGGATCTCCCAGGAGCACATTACATGTGATCTCACCACAAAACCTGGCTGAAGCATCCCACGTTGTTACGAGCACACAGCTCTACATGTCGGATCTCCCAGGAGACCATTACATGTGGTCCACCACAAAACCTGGCTGAAGCATCTGAGGCCTTTTTCATCCTATCCAGATCTACTAGGAGCAAATTACATGTGGTCATGGCAAAACCTAGCTAAAGCATCTGAGGCCTTTTTCATCCTGTCTAGATCTCCCAGGAGAAAATTACATGCCATAGGACAAAACCTCGCAAGAGAATCTCAGGATGTTACGGGTACACAAATCTAACCTGAAGATCTCCCAGGACACAAATTACATGTCCTCCCAGAGGAATGTCTTGAAAGAGCATCCCAGGCGGTTATGGGTACACAACTCTAACCTATAGGATCTCCCAGACATGCTCATCCGCAGAACCTGATCCACGGGCACAAAGTATCATCTGATACTTATCATACATCATCCTGATGTACACATGATCATCCTGATCATCATCACTGCAACATCATGTTGCATGTCATCTGGAGAAGCTCGTCATCCACGATCACCCTGATCATGCAATGCATCCATCTGATGCACACCAAGTATCTACCTGATACATATCATCATACATAGTGTATCCATCTGATACATAGATACATGATCCAAACAATGTATCCATCAACATACATGATCTACCTGATAATATAATGTATCCACCTGATACATATACAGATACATGGTCCAAGCATCCAACATGATGCATATACAAAATAGATACAAATGATCCAACCAATCATATCCAACATGATGCGTACATACATATAAATGATCCAACTGATCATATCCAGCATCCAACATGATGCGTACATACATATAAATGATCCAACTGATCATGTCCAGCATCCAACATGATGTGTACATACATATACATATAAATGATCCAACTGATCATACAAAGCAGAAACTAGAACATCATCTTGATGCTCATCATCCAACGCTTACATCAACAGCCATGTGAAGGATCCTCCTTCCAACATGCTTGGAATGGCTTCAGCAAATGTGTCCATCACTTCTTCCTCGAAGTTTCCTCGATCTGAAGAACACCAAGCCTCTCCCTGAAGTACTCGAACTTCACCCTGGCTAGTGGATTCGTCAGCACATCTGCAATCTGCTCATCCGTTGCAACATACAGGAGCTTCACAGCTCCTCTCTGCACCATATCCCTGATATAGTGATATTTGATCTCTATATGTTTTGACCTGTCATGAAACACTGGATTCTCGGATAGCTTCACACAACTCTAGTTATCACAGAAGATACCAGTAGCATCCAACGGGAGATCAAATAACTCAGACAGTAGCTTCCATAGCCATACTGCCTCACAACTAGCTGAACAGGTTGCAACATACTCTGCCTCAGTTGTACTCAGTGCTATGCAGGACTGCTTCCTGCTAAACCAAGAGATCACACCTGATCCCATACTGAAGCAGCCCCCAGATGTGTTCTTCCTATCTGCAACACTGCCAGCCCAATCTGAATCAACATAACCTTGCAGGTTAAACTTTTGATTCGCTTCATACTTGAGCCCATAATCTACTGTACCCTTTAGGTACCTCAGAACATGCTTTACAGCAACCAGGTGAACACTCCTCGGATTCGTCAGGAACTGGCTCAATGTGTTCACAGCAAAGCAAATGTCCGTTCTCGTGCTCGTCAGGTACATAAAGGACCCAATCATCTGACGATACATAGAGACATCAACCGGCTTAGATGAAGCATCTCATAGAAGCTTCAGATTCGATGCCATAGCTGTGGCCATGGCCTTACAATCCATCATCCCGAATCTCTTCAGGATATCTACTTTGTACTTCCCTTGTCCAAGGAAGATCCCAAATCTTTCATATCGAACTCGGCAGCAAGCTTCCTCTTAGTATCTACAATCAATCTAACATCTCCTGTTAAAAATAAGTCATCCACGTACAGAAGTAGATTCACAGGATTCCCTTCCTCAACCTTCTATTAAAGGTTGGAATCCGCTTTACTCTTGGTAAAGCCCAAACTAGATAGGAAACTGTCCATCCTACCATACCAAGTTCTGGGAGCTTGCTTCAAGCCATACAAGGCTTTCTTCAATCTGCACACATATGACTCCCTGTCATATGTTTCCAAACCAAGTGGCTGCTCCACATATACTTCCTCTTCAACTACACCATTCAGGAAAGCTATCTTGAAATCCATCTGGTGTATCTTCTATTTCATCACTTTTATATTTCTCTATGCTTCCATCTGCAGCATGCTTGATCTGATAGATCCATATGGAAGTCATTACAAACTCCTCTTTAGGTCTTGGTACTGCATCCCAAACATCATTCTTCATGATCGACGGATCATGGCATTCTTCCAATTCTTCATCCCAAATCCTGGGAACTTCAATATATTCAATATCTTCAATAGATATCTTTGTTGCTGGAACAAATGTTCTAGTCCTTCTTTTGTAGGTGAAGGTATACAGTCTTTCCTACAAAACAAGTTAAATTGCATGATTAGAAACATCTCATAGTTTTCAGAACAAATTCTTCCACATAAAGAAATATGTCATACAGCCATGCAATTATCTTAGCCAATGCTTCAATACAACATTTATCCATATCCCATAACTTTCTAGATGCCTTCCAATCTCTACTAGAACATTGTTAAGAGTGTGCACAACTCCCAACATGTCAGCAAAGAGGTTTCATTCTGGATAAGTAGCAATGGAATGTTGTACAGTTCCATAGGCCACTTACCCATGTATATTAGTAGTATATTGTTCATCAATGCAACTATTCTAATATGCATAATACACATCCTAAATCTAGGAACATAAGCATATACATCATTGAACAATATTATTTAAACAAACAAATATACAAGAAATGATAATTCAAATACTTATCTTTGTTTGGTTGTTGGGTGGACTCCCTATGAGTCTTTGTTTCCTTGCAGGAGCTGCTGAAGTAGATTCTTCTACACCTTTTTGTTGTGGAATGCAGAAATATGGTCAACTCCCTCTGAATATCTGCATCCTTGCAGAAACTACTGGAGTGTGCTTCTTCTTGATCTTTGCTTCCTTGCAGGGGAAACTGGAGAGTGCTCCCTCTTGATATTTGCTTCTTGGATTACCTGTCCTTGAACTCATATTCATCCTTGGTCCCTATGCATGCTTATTAGTATCATGATTGTGTTATCCTTGTGATCTCATACAAAATCATACATTCATTAGTATATTCTCAATACTATCAAAACACAATAATCTCAAGCATGTATAGTCATGATCATTTCAAACAGAAATAATAAGCATTAGCATTCAAGGTTTATATAGGACTCTTATGGTTAGTCGTATCATAAGAAACATAACATGTCTAAACTTGTGATTACTCAAACCCATGACTCTTTTGGTTAGTCATATCATTAATTAAGGTAAGACACATAATATGCATATACCCATGATTATTCAAACCTATGACTTCATTAATAATCATCATCAATCATGCCATGCATACTTATATAAGAGATCCTATGATATAAGGAAAACATACTTGTTCACCATATTTGCTAGTTATGTCTGGCAATGTTTTCTTGCTCTCTTCAATGACTTGCATAACTCATAAGTTAACCTTTTCAAAACTAAATCATACATACCTCCATGTGATCCATGACTATGGATGAATCTTTGTCTTCATGTCACCATAGCAAGTTCAGGTTGTCCCTTCAATTTGTACAAACCTCCCTCTTGCTCTCCAATCATTACTGCATCACCTATGGTCTTTCCCTTTGGCCACATTAGGACTTGACCATCCACAAATGCAACCCTCATACTTTTTGCATCCAATGCAGAGATGGAGAGTAAGTTCTTCTTGAGCCCAGGTACATAAAGAATTTCTTTCATCTTCAAATATTTTCCAAAATCTAGGTTGTAGGAGGCTTCACCACTTCCTGTGATTGGGTATTGATAATCATCCCCAAGTTTCACCTTATGGGGTGATTCATGTTCAGATAGATTCACAAAAGATTCCTTAAACCCAGTCATGTGTTTGGAAGCCCCACTATCAATCAACCAATCATTACAACCATGGGAGATGGTACCTATGAGAGTAGAGATCAGAACATACTCTTCTTCACTTGATGAGTTATCATCACTTTCTGCCCTAGCCTTCTTCTTGGGTAGTTCATCATCCTCGGCAGCATGAGCATGAAACCTTCTTTTGCTACCCTTCTTCTTCTTATTGGAGTTGTTGTTGTCCTTCTTGTTCTTGGGACAATTTATGGCAATATGTCCTTTCTCATTACAGGTGAAGCATATTCTTCTTTCTTTGAAGTGATGTGAATATTTCTTGGAGTGAGATGGCTCTCTCTTGGACTTCCCTTTATTGGTGTGAGCTATGAGAGCTTGATCTTCATTCCCCATCTTTTCTTCTCGTGCCACAAGCCTTGCTTCTTCTTGTGAGCATTCTTCCTGTAGTCTACTGAAGTAAATCAACTTCTTTCTTGCACATATTCCTTGAATGAAGGAGTCCCATGACCTAGGTAATCCATTTAGAGTGGTCATGACAACTTCACCATTCTCTACCATTTCATCCACTGCTTCTAGTTGTTCCTTGATCTGGGAGACTCTTGAAAAATAAGATTGAATGGTTTCTCCATTCTAAAACTTTACCCCTTTCAATTGGTCCCGCAGGGTCATCTTCTGATTTATGTTCTTCCCTTCAAATAGATTGGTCAAAGAGTCAAACATCTCTTTGGATGTCTTTAGAGAAGACACATGGGGTATGAGATGGTCTTTGATAGAATCAACAATGATTCTCTTTGCCTTGACCAATTTCTTCTTATGCAATCCTTTAGCCTCTTCATCCTCTGGGATAGGGAAGTCTTTTTTTATATATGAGTCCAACTCATTCTCTTCCAGGATTAACCCAATCCTATACTTCCAAGCTCGGAAGTTATTAGCCCCTTCAAGCTTATCCTCAAGCTTGGTGTGGTGAGACATCTTAAAGAGTACGTCAAATGGAAATAGAAAACATTTAGGTCTTACCAATTGAAATACTGAAAACTGGATCTGGTCCTAGATTAGGGTTCGTCGGAAAAACCCTAAAAATTCAAAATGTGAATTTCAAATTTCTGAAAGGATAGAAAGATGCGCCTTGATGAGCTGATCAACCTGGTGCATTCATAATTTGAGATCATCAAAGCTTTACCCTGCAGATTTATCTTTTTGTCCTCTCGGGTTCACTAGGGAGAGCCGTGAATTAGGGTTTGAGTTTCCTGGAGATCTACCCAGCCAAAAATCTCGATACAAAGTTCTAAACTTCGATTTTTGCAAGAAGCTTCCAGCTATGTCTTCAGATTTCATAAATTCCTATTTTTGTGGAAACCCTAATTTTTAAGGCCAAATCTGAAAAAGCTCGGAATTGAATTCTGATTGGACAGATAGATGCGTCTTGATGAGTAGAGTCAATCTACTATACTGGTTTCCAAAATCTATGGAGAGAAACCCAATAAACAAGAAACTCAAGTTTCCGTCACTGCAAAATGTCTTCTTCTCAAGTTAGCTCTCATACCATGTTAAATTTTGAGCATTAATTCACAATACTCTAGGATCTTTACTGAGAGAATAACATATATGGTATATCAATGTATGACAATCACAATAAGTATGACAAGCATCATAAGAATCAAAAGCATAAGAGATAAGAGACATAGAGTTTCCGTGGGGAAAACCCTAAGGTGAAAAACCACACAACTTCCTCAGAGATAGAGAGAGCAATGGCTCAACCAAAATACATTGAGATAGTCTCCTAGTAGTAGATAATCCTCCTCCTCACTAGTGCGCCACTTTCTGAGTGAGAGAGATGTACTTTTCCGAATGATCTAAATAGAGATCACTTGATCTCTATTTATACTAACCTGTTTGCCAAGTGACCTTATGGGGCCGACTTGTCTAGTTAGGTACATCCACATTATAATATATATTTCAGGGCCGACCCCACACATGGTGGTCTAATAACCCATCGGCAAGTACACACACTTGCAACACTTGTCAATCCACATGACGACACTTCCTTATAGAGGAATGACACATATCTTATAAGGGTACAATAAATATATATAAAATACACAGATGAAATACATTCCGAAGTTACATATACATCAACACAGAGAACTTCCAAATAAGTATGAAAGACACCCTATGAAGAATAGTGAGAAACTAGCTCGATTTCCCCCACATTGGAATACTAGTTTTCAACTTGACCCAAAGTCTTCCCAAACAGATCCTATTCGACCATGAAACTATAAAATCAGCAAAATAAACTTAATAACAGACTTGAGAGAGCTGATATGAAAATTTAATAAACATTGTCTTAAGATTGCTTAACCATACTAGCATATTTTGACAAAATCACCCATAAGCCTGAACGTTGAACACCATATGATGAAAATATATGAAAATATTCGTTATGAATGTATGGATGCAGTAAATATACTAATGAAAACAATATATGTCTCTTACAAAATATTTAAATACAATAAATATAGAGATAGAAAAGTAGTGGTGCGCCCCTCCACTAGAAGAGATGTTGAATAGAGCAGATTTAGTAAAATTATGATATATTGGGCATATGGAAACCTTTTTGAGTGAAGAAAAAAGTGTTTCCTACTGGTAATGATGTTCTGAATGCAACATAATAGGTCTCATATCCCATAAATTATCATAAGTATTGAAACCAGAACCTCCATTTAAGCCCACCAACACTGGTCCAAGCTCTATATCAATAGAAAGAAACTCCAAAGGATAGGAATTCGAACCCACTAATGTATATGAACATATAACCTGAGATAAATCTCTATAGATAAATATTAAATTGATTTCTCCCCTCAATAATTAGCTACAATGAAGCACAATTAAAAGATCTAGATGATCTCCTCCACTCTACTAGCTTGGGTGGAATCTTTCACAACCGAAACTAGATCAATGGAAAGGAAGATAAACACCCACTGTGCAATGGAAACTTCCAAAACAACAATAATGATCCAAGATCTCTTTCACTTTTGCTTTCATCCCTTTTATAAATCTTCATGGGGCATTTTCCCCTCATTCTAGAATTCTCTCACAAATATTTAATAAAATATTAATAAATGTTATTTTTATGAGAGAATGACACACTGGGGCCCATTTAATTCCTCTCTAATGTTATTTGCAAAACAACAACTCCAATAAATGTTATTTTTATGAGAGAATGACACATTGGGACCCATTTAATTCCTCTCTAATGTTATTTGGCAAAACAACAACTCCATATACCTTGGAAATTTGAATTTGAGAGTCTTAGCTTGATTTTGGGGAAATTACATTAGGATGTGGGCCCACCCTTCTCGTCTAGTAACCTCCTTGGCTAAATTTAGGACCTCCAACATGTCATAGGTTGTCAGAATTTTTCATAAGTTGTCATAGGACCTGATTCTTGTCATAACTTTTCATATACGTCATAGGTGAAATCGCGAACCTAGGAAACACTTTGGTGACAAACATAGTGAAACAAACAAAGCACGAGCGGATGATCACGCGAAAAAAAGTCAAACTCAAACTCTAGGCCGAGAGTTTTGAGAGTTCAAACTCTGGGCTGAGAGTTTAAAAAAACTATAGGCCGAGAGTTTGAACCAATCGCCGCATTGTATTTTAAAAAAAACTCTCGGATGAGAGTTTGAACTAAACTCTAGGCCGAGAGTTTGGAAGAGATTTTCTTGCCAGAGAGTTTCTGGTCAACAATTCCAACACCATTTCTGCAGAATTCAGAAATGTGTCACTTTAACAAGGTCGAACCACTGTAAAACATGAGAATTACATGTTGGAGTTTATACCAGTAGATTCACCATTCAAACTACTTTCTAATAATATAAGTTTTTTTCAATTTCATTTAGGATTACTATTTTTTTCTATTTTTTTACTAAACTTTATCATTAAAAAATTAAGTGACTGAAAAATCAGTCACAATGAAAATTCAATATCATCCCAATGCCGAAGCCAAATTTTTTTAAAAAAATACAAGGATGTTCCTTGAAGTGTCCTCTTCAATGGGTTGGCTTTAGTTTGTTTGATAAGAGTAACATTTGAATGAAAATGTGAAGACAAAAACATGTGTCGATAATGCACCATTTTCTGAACAAACGTTGTTTCGATAAATAATAAAAAATAGTTCCCAAGTCTTAAAAAAACTCAAACTATAGTCCAGGATCAAGTTTAGTGTGTGTAGATTATGAGCATACAATTTTTTTCCCTAAAAATAACCATATATCAAAAAACCGTGGTCAACACAGGTCACTCATTATCCATATCTAAAATTTTCAAGTATATGTCGTTGGTTGACAACAAATGTGTCCCATGATATGTCCATAAATTTTTTTTAAAAAATATGAGTAGAAAGCTAATTCAATTCTATAAAACCTTTTTGTTTACTTCAAGTTGAAATTCCTAAGGGAGATATGGGTTTGAAGAGGTCGAAGTTGAAAAACATAAAAATTAGCAGTTTGTTTTGTCAAAAACAAGCCAAAATTGTTTCCCAACTTCATGTTTTCACCCTCATAGATTGTCATCGAATCTGTTATTGACTAAAAATAGCCTTGTGATTCTTCACCTTCCCCATGGGAGTTACTTATCCTTCTGAATTCGAATTTGAGGATGGTTCCATGTGTAAAGGAGGAATATTTCCTCATTTGGACCCCACATATCCACTTATGCACCCCAAATTCCAACTAGGACCCCATGCCACTTCATTTTGGAGCAATTAATGATTTTTCCATAATTTATTGGCCTATTTTCAACCATCAATTTTTAATTTTGAATTTCCATGAGAAACTATAGTCCTCGGGGTTAAATATCAATATTTTAAGTTTCTTACATAACCATTAGGAATTGGATAGTCCAACTTTATTATTTATCTGAAAATTATTTAATTGGAGACATTACCGTCCTTCCCACCGAAGATTGCTTGTCCTCAAGGAATTTCAAACATGGATGTTGAAGAACCTACTTTCCTTCCAAAACTTTGAGTAGTGCCACTCATGTACTGCAATTGTTTGTTTCCAAATGTAAAGAGATGTGGATTTTATTTTTCATATTGATATCTCTTGTGACATCACCACCAAACACCAAAAGATTAATTAAATCTGTCAAAACAAAATTTGCACAATTAATCATTACCTCTTTCATATTTTGGAAACCCTTTCTGAACTTTCAACCCTTTTGATCGTTATATAATTCTTTGAATTTTCCACTTAGTTTCCAAACATTGAGTCTTCTAGATTCCACGATCACTTTAGAGATGAAACACCATGCTTGCTAATGCACTACTATGATTACAATCACCTTCTCAACTAGTGCTCAATCTCCCATACCACTTGCTGCCCCCCAAAATTGAAACCAATGAGACCAAAAATTATCCCAAGGTCCCAAATGATCATGATACATGCATGGTGTGAAATGTATACTATGAAATGTCATGAACACAAAGCATGTGAAAACTAAATCCATCTCTCAAAAGGTCTCCGACATAGGAAACTGGAACACTGCTCTATAAAGATGAACTCAAACAACTAAAGGTTTGTTTTCTCTCTCAAAGCAACAATTGAACTTCTACTCCAAGTGAGCTGAAACCAAGCAATACCAGGATCCCATTGCTTTTACTACATCCATCTAAACACCACGATTTCGAAAGATACCTCATTAAAGTACATAACTACACCATACAAATGTACATCAAGAAGGTACCTCATCAAAGAATCATGAAAGTGCATATACATCCAGGTAAGTATATCATCCTGTGCCGAGTGCATACAAGCATCAAGTTACCAATCAAATATGATCCAATGACATGGATGAGCATTCCATGTCCTATAATGTTGCACCAAAAGGATGTAAGATGCATCAAAATGATCAGCCATCTGTTCTTTCATCCAAGAAGTGAATGAAGAACCTCTGCAAACATATAAACCAAGTAAGGAGCAAAGAAAACAAGGAGACTTCAAGTGGCTAAAATAAGTCTCATCCATACACCCATGAATGTGAGAGTCATAAAAAAATAACAAAGGATGTGGCTTCCAATAAGAATGTGCCCCAATCATTAATCTCTTCACCCCAAGTATTGGATGAAGTTTCTCCAACATCAAATGAACTAAGGATGGAGCTAGAAAAATCATGAGTCTTCAAGTGACTCAAGTGAAGATCATAGGTGCATCCATGTAGATGTGTATCATCATAAGGTACCAAATGATGTTTCTTAAGGTACTCTATTCATGTCATCATCAAAATGAGAGATAGGAGTTTCGTACTCCTCATGGGTCACCATTAGAAACAACCCTTTCACCCATACTTCATTAGGATGAATGATGCAAAATATGGAAGTGTAGGATGTAGGAGAATGAACCGACTCACCCAAATGATAAGAAAGTGCAGAATTTTATTCATATGAAAAATTTATAAGGGTAGGATCATACACCTCCCTCAAAAGTGTGAAACGTTTCTCATAGGTTGTTATCAAGGTAGAGGAATCATGCACTTATTCAAAAAGTGCATAAACATCATCAACAGGAAACTCACGTTCCTCTTCCACCACATCAAGTGCTTCGATATCATAAAGATCATATACAAACACATCAATCACATGCAAATTTACATGTTTGTCATGATCCACCATGTCATGAGAATCCTCCAAGCAATCTACCATATGACAATTTGAAACATAGGAGGAAGAACAAGTATCTTGCAACCTCTCAAGAAGTTGCTCAATTTGAATTTTGAGCTTATGAATATCCTTATTATTCTTCAAGTATACCTAATATAACCATTCATTAAGCTCAACCAAATTGTTTCTATCAAAAATCAAAGGCATGAAATTACCTTTGATGTTGCACATTGCTCTTTCAATCTTCTCCATGTCTTCAAGGAAGGATGGCTCTTCCAATGAAGTATCTCTCCAACAAGAATTTAACACCAATTCTTGAGTGTCATGGAGAGTCTTCAAGGCGTATTAAATACTATTTTCATCCATCTTCAAGGACCTTGCAAGAAAATGAGGTTCTTGCAAATGAATGTCCTCTTCTTCTTTCTTCTTGCTTGGACCAACTTCATGAAGCTCAAGTGGTGATGGGAAAGTTGATCTTGGTTCTTCTTCAACCGCTACAACATCTCCATATCCATGGTCAATCGAAATTTGGCTTGCAGAAACACCTTCAGAAGTGATCTCAATGTCACCAACATAGAGGTGTGAGCACCCATATGTAGGTACTCCTTCACAATTCAAGCATCCATCAGTAGATGCTCTTTGATTCATGTCCAAAGTAGAATGTGTCTCGGAATGATCTTCAGTAGTTTCAATGGAATATTATTCATTCTCATGTGATGTTTCTTCATCTTTTTCAAAGTCACTTGGGAGTGACTTTCAATCCCCTTCATGCGATGCTTTTTCTCCTTGGCCACCTACAAAACTAGGTGGCTCATGGGTCTCGTCCTTTTCACTCAAACATATATGATTTTCTCTCCACGGTATTTTGAAAGAAGGGCATAGAAATTTCTTCAGTAACTCCACATATTCATTCTTGCGCCCATAAAAAAACACCCAATCGACAAAGTCTTCAAAAAGAATGGCCTTCTTTTTCTTTCCCATCAAAGCAAGATATGCCTGATATTGTTCAGGCAAAGTTTTTCATGTTGCTCCCAATATTTCTAATTCGTTGACAGCATTATCCTTTCGTGGTATGAAACATTTATCTTCATCATACATAAGGTTATAAAAATAACCCTCATTCCTTATGAAATTTTAATACGTGTTGCGTGATGGAACCTCTTCTTCATACCATTAACATTCTTTTTCATATTGCTCACACTCATCTTCATATTGCTCATAAGAATTGTACTCATAGGAGTCATCATAATAGTAAGACATGGTTGCAACTTCTTCTTAAATGGATGATATTAATGCACAGGTTCAAGGACCATGCTATGATACCACTATAATGTTCCCAAACAGAAATTAGGAATATCATGTCCAAGGTTCCAACTTTAATTATGTTGATTTTCAACTTTTCCCCAAACAGTGGCTTATGAAGGCTTATGGGATGCCCTCGTTCAAAATTAGTGGAGTGTATGTATATTTATGATGTCCATTAAAGGTGTAAATCTCATCAATGTGTTTAGAGTCCACTAATATGTGTCCCAAATCAGATCTAATATAAAATTGGAATCTGGTAAAGAAACTAGGAACACTAGTTCAATTTTGGCCATTGTGAACACGAGGTTTCCAACTCTTCCCAAAAACTACCAGAGCAACTCCAATTATCCAAATATAAATTGAATGGACTCAAATATAATGAAATGAAAGTATATGACCCACTTATACACTCCAAAGAACTTCCAAAGAAGTATGAATGACACCCTCTCAAGACTAGTGAGAAACTAGCTTGATTTCCCCCAGATTGGAATACTAGTTTTTCAACTTGACTTAAACACTTCCCAATCCACCCAATTCTTCCCAAATAGATCCTATTCGACCATGAAACTCTAAAATCAACAAAATAAAATTAATAATATACTTGAGGGAGCTGATATGAAAATTTAATACACATTATCTTAAGATTGCTTAACCATACTAGCATATTTGGACATAAATCACCAATAAGCTTGAACATTGAACACCATATGATGAAAATATCTATAAATAATTATTATGAATGTATGATACAGTAAATATATTGATCACAACAATATATGTCTCTTACAAAATCTCTAAATACAATAAATATAGAGATAGAAAAGTAGTGGTGCGCCCCTCCACCAGAAGAGATGTTGAATATAGTAGATTTAGTAAAATGTTGATATAGTGGGCATATGGAAAAAAATTTGAGTGAATAAAAAAGTGTTTCCCACCAAAAATGATGCTCTGAATGAAACATAATAGGTCTCATAGCCCTAAAATTATCATAAGTGTTGAAACCAGAACCTCCATTTAAGCCCACCAACACTAGTCCAAGCTCTATATCAATAGAAAGAAACTCCAAATGATAGGAATTCAAAACCACTAATGTATATGAACATATAACATGAGATATATCTCTCTAGATAAATCTTAAATTGATTTCTACCCTCAATAATCAGCTGCAATGAAGCACAATGAAAAGATCTGGATGATCTCATCCTCTCTACTAGCTTGGGTGGAATCTTTCACCACCGAAAGCATATCAATGGAAAGGAAGGTAAAAAACCACTTTGCAATGGAAAATTTAAGCTCTCCATGAGTGAAAAACAACAATAATGATCCAAGAGCTCTTTCACTTCTGTCTTCTTCCCTTTTATAAATCTTCACGGAGCATTTTCCCCTCATTCTAGAATTCTCTCACAAATATTTAATAAAATATTAATAAATGTTATTTCTATGATAGAATGACACATTGTGACCCATTTAATTCCTCTCTAATGTTATTTTTCCAAACAATAACTCCAGATACCTTGGAAATTTGAATTTGAGAGGCTTAGCTTGATTTTGGGGAAGTTACATTAGCATGTGCGCCCACCCTTCACCTCTAGTACCCTCCTTGGCTAAATTTAGGACTTGCAACATGTTAGAATTTGTCATAAGTTGTCATAAGCTGTCATAGGACTTGATTCTTGTCATAACTTGTCATATACATCATATATTGTCATAGAATCTATCATTGACTAAAAGTAGCCTTATGATTCTTCACCTTCCTCATGGGAGTTACTTATCCTTTCAAATTCGAATTTGAGAAATGTGCCATGTGTAAAGGAAGAATATTTACTCATGTGGACCCCACATATCCACTTTTGCACCCCAAAGTCCAACTAGGACCCCATGCCACTTAATTTTGGAGAAACTAATGATTCTTCCGTAATTTATTGGCCTATTTTCCACCATCAATTTTGAATTTTGAATTTCCATGAGAAACTATACGCCTTGGGTTTAAATATCAATATTTTAATTTTCCCACATAACCATTAGGAATTGGACAGTCCAACTTAATTATTTATCTGAAAATTATTTAATTGGGGACATTACCCTCCTTCGCACCGAAGATTGCTTGTCCTCAAGCAATTTAAAACATGGATGTTGAAGAAACTGCTTTCCTTCCAAAACTTTTAGTAGTGGCATTCATGTACTCCAATTGTTTGTTTATAAATGTAAAGAGATGTGGATTTTATTTTTCGTATTAATATCTCCCGTGACATCACCACCAAACACCAAAAGATTAATTAAATCCATCAACACAAAATTTGTTCAATTAATCTTGAACTCTTTCATATTTTGGAAACCCTTTCTGAACTTTCAACCCTTTTGATCACTATATAATTCTTTGAATTTTCAACTTAGATTCCAAACTTTGAGTCTTCCAAGTTCAATGATCATTTCAAAGAGGAACCACCATGCCTGCTGATGCACTACTCTGATTACAATCACCTTCTCAAGTGGTGCTCAATCTCCCATACCACTTGTTGCCCCCCAAAATTTAAACCAATGAGACCAACAATTATCCCACGGTCCCAAATGACCATGATACATGCATGGTATGAAATGTATACTATGAAATGCATGAACACAAAGCATGTGAAAACTAAATCCATCTCTCAAAATGTCTCCCACATAGGAAACTGGAACACTGCTCTACAAAGATGAACTCAAACAACTAAAGGTTGGTTTTCTCTCTCAAACCAACAATTGAACTTCTACTCCAAGTGAGCTAAAACCAAGCAATGCCAGGATCCCATTGCTTGTATTGCATCCATCCAAACATCACGATTTCAAAAGATAGATCATCAAAGTACATAACAACATCATACAAATTTACATCAAGAAGGTACCTCATCAAAGAATCATGAAAGTGCATATACATCCAAGTAAGTAGATCATCGTGTGCCAAGTGCATACAAGCATCAAGTGACCAATAAAATATGCTCCAATGACATAGATGAGCATTCCATGTCCTATGATGTTGCTCCAAAAGGATGTAAGATGCATCAAAATGATCAGCCAATACACCCATGAATGTGAGAGTCATAAAAAATAACAAAGGATGTGGCTTCTAATAAGAATGTGCCCCAATCATAAATCTCTTCACCCCAAGTATTGGATGAAGTTTCTCCAACATCAAATTAACTAAGGATGGAGCAAGAAAATTCAAGAGTCTTCAAGTGGCTCAAGTGGACATCATAGGTGCATCCATGTAGATGTGTATCATCATAAAATAATAAAGGATGCTGCTTAAAATCTAAAGAAGAAGGTGCTTTAGTCATGTCATCATCAAAATGAGAGATAGGAGTTTCGTACTCCTCATGGGGCACGATTAGAAACAACCCCTTTAGCCATACTTCATTAGGATGAATGATGCAAAATATGGAAGTCTAGGATGTAGGAGAATGAACCAACTCACCCAAATGATAAGAAAGTGCAGAAGTTTATTCATATGAAAAATCCATAGGGGTAGGATCATGCACCTCCCTAAAAAGTGTGAAACGTTTCTCATAGGTTGGATCCACGGTAGAGGAACCATGCACTTCTTTAAAAAGTTCATAACCATCATCAAGAGGAAACTTAGGTTCCTCTTCCACCACATCAAGTTCTTGGATCTTATTCAAACACATCAAGCACATGCAAATTTCCATGTTTCTCATGATCCACCATGTCATGAGAATCCTCCAAGCAATCTACCATATGAAAACTTGAAACATAGGAGGAAGAACAAGTATCTTGCAACCTCTCAAGAAGTTGCTCATTTTGAATTTTGAGCTGATGAATATCCTCATTATTCTTAAAGTGTACCTAATGCAACCAGTCATTAAGCTCAATCAAATTGTTTCTATCAAAAATCAAAGACATGAAATTACCTTTGACGTTGCACATTGGTCTTTGAATCTTGTCCATGTCTTCAAGGAAGAATGGCTCCTCCAATGAAGTATCTCTCCAACAAGAATTTAACACCAATTCTTGAGTGTCATGGAGAGTCTTCGAGGCCTCTTAAATATTATTTTCATCCATCTTCAAGGTCCCTTCAAGAAAATGAGGTTCTTGCAAATGAACGTCCTCTTCTTCTTCCTTCCTGCTTGGACCAACTTCATGAAGCTGAAGTGGTGATGGGGAAGTTGATCTTGGTTCTTCTTCAACTGCTACAATGTCTCTATATCGATGGTCAATCAAACTTTTTATTGGATTAGCACCTTCAAAATTGATCTCTATGTCACCAACATAGGTGTGTGAGCACCCATATGTAGGTACTCCTTCACAATTCAAGCATCCATCAGTAGATGCTCTTTGATCCATGTTGAAAGAAGAATGTGTCTCGGAATGATCTTCAGTAGTTTCAATGGAATCTTCTTCATTCTCATGTGATGTTTCTTCATCTTTTTCAAAGTCACTTGGGAGTGACTTTCGATCCTCTTCATGTGATGCTTCTTCTGCTTCACCACCTACAAAACTAGGTGGCTCATGGGTCTCCTCTTTTTCACTCAAACATATATGATTTGCTCTCCAAGGTATTTTGCAAGGAGGGCATATACATTTCTTCATTGAATCCACATATTCATTATTGGGCCCATAAAAAAACACCCAATCGAAAAAGTATTAAAAAAGAATGGCCTTCTTTGTCTTTCCCATCAAAGAAAGATATGTCTGATATTCATAGGATTAGCCTTTGGTGGTATGGCACATTTATCTTCATCATACACAAGGTCATAAGAATAACCCTCGCTCCTTATGAAATTGTAAGAAGAGTTGCATGATGGCACCTCTTCCTTATACCATTAACATTCTTCTTCATGTTGCTCACAATCATCTTCATATTGCTCATAAGAATTGTACTCATATCAGACATCTTAATAGTAAGACATGGTTGCAACTTCTTCTTAAATGGATGATATTAATGCCCATGTTCAAGCACCATGCTATGATACCACTGTAATGTTCCCAAACAGAAATTAGGAATATTATTTTCAAAGTTCAAACTTTAATTATGTTGATTTTCAACTTTTTCCAAAACAGTGGCTTATGAAGGCTTATGGGAAGCCCTCGTTCAACAATAGTGGAGTGTATGTATAATTCTGATGTCCATTAAAGGTGTGAATATCATCAAAGTGTTTAGATTCCACGTATATGTGTCTCAAATCAGATCTAATATAAAATTGGAAGTTGATAAAGAAACTAGGAACACTAGTTCAATTTTGGCCACACTGAACACGAGGTTTCCAACTCTTCAAAAACACTACCAGAGAAACTCCAATTATCCAAATATAAATTTAATGGAATCAAATATACGGAAATGAAAATATATGACCCACTTATAGACTCCAGAGAACTTCCAAATAAGTATGAAAGACACCCTCTCAAGACTAGTGAGAAACTAGCTCGATTTCCCCCACATTGGAATACTAGTTTTTCAACTTGTCCCAAACACTTCCCAATCAAACCAAGTCTTCCCAAACAGATCCAATTAGACCATGACACTCCTGAATCAACACAAATAACTTAATAAAAGAATTTATGGAGCTGATATGAAAATTTAATGCACATTGTCTTAAGATTGCTTAACCATGCTAGCATATTTCGACATAAATCACCCATAAGCTTGAACATTGAACACCATATGATGAAAATATTTGTAAATATTTATTATGAGCGTATGGATAAAGTAAATATAATGATTACAACAATGTATGTCTCTTACAAAATCTCTAAATCCAATAAATATAGAGATCGCAAAGTAGTGGTGCGCTCCTCCTCCAGAAGAGATGCTGAATAGAGTAGATTTAGTAAAATGATGATATATTGGGAATACAAAAAACTTTTTGAGTGAAAAAAAAAGTGGTTCCCACTATAAATGATTCTCTAAATGCACTGGAATAGGTATTACAACTGATAAATTCTCAGAAGTATCGAAACCCTAACCTCCATTTCGGCCATACAACACTGGTCCAAACTCTAAATCAAAAGAAAGAAACTCCAAATTATAGGAATTCAAACCCACTATTGTATGTCAACATATAACTTGAGATCAATCTATGTAGATAAATATGAAAGTGATTTCTCCTCTCAATAATCATCTGCATTGAAGCACAATAAAAATATCTAGATGATCTCCTCCTCTCTACTTGCTTGGGTGGAATCTTTCATCACCGAAACTAGATCAATGGAAGGGAAGTTAAACACCCACCGTGCAATGGAAAAGTTAAGTTCTCCAATATTGAAAAACTACAACAATTGTTGGGTGTCTCTCTTGTCTTAAGGAATCACCAAATATTTAATTATCAACCAAGGTTGGTAATCTTAGAGCTGTGGCATAGTATATGTTGAGGTAGAATGGGACCTAAGATTTCGCTTGTCATATCTTAAAAATGTTTAATAAAGAAAAGATCGAAATGTCTTTCAAAATGAAAAACCGAGTCAAACTTCAGAAAGACAACAAAGGAACTAATTAAACGTAGCTAAACCGACAGATCAGAATAGTATCAAGCTATACTACTCTACTTTATGATTAAATAATGGGAAAAGAACAAATACTGATAAAAAAGCAAACTACTTCTTATGAAAATGGAAACTACTTGACTTAAAACAAAAACTACAAATTACTTACTGAATTCAACAACTATTCATGCATTCAATTAATACTTCAAGACTACACTAAAGTATCTAATTTTATTCTCCTTGATGTTGTACGTCAAATGTGATAGGAACTGGGGTGAATGTATCGTAATGACTTTCGAATGTAACAACAAAACAAAATGGAAGTAAATCTAACCGAATTCATACAAAGAGATGTAAACTACAAAAAGATCAATTACACTTTAAACATTATGATCTATCTTCTATCCATAAGCAAAATGATAAGAAACTAATGAAATCTAGAAGCAAGTAGAAAACTTAATAAAGATATTTACTTGAACTGAATTTGATTTGGAAGCAAGTAGAAACCTTGATAAAGATATTTATTACTAAACCAAACTCTATTTCATGAACATCTTCATTATCTGTGTGAATGGGAAATCGATCCTATGCTTAATGAAGAAACTATCAAAACTAAGATAACTTGGAGAATGAAATTATTAACTCTAATCCGAAATAAATATTAAGAACATATAATAAACTACACTAAGAATGAAACTGATAGATTCTAGAATAGTAACCTATTGGAAAATCAAGCATGAAAGACATAACTTGAAAAACAGTTAAAGCAAAGTTAAAGAAGATGAAATGGAAACTAAGAACGATGACGAAACTTAATTAAAACTCTATGCAGTGGGAAACAAGATCTTAATTACATCTAAGACTGCTAATTAAAAGCAAGAAATATTACAATAAAAAAACTAAGAAACTGGATTCTAAATAAGCATAAAAACAATGAAAAAAGTATTGATGTCCGAATGACGATCCGGATGATTGTCCGAATGATAGTCCGGATGGAGGAAAATGATTTAAACTAAGGAAAGAAGTAGTTTGGATGATCTTAACTACTAGCTGGCTTATGCATATGCTCCTACAGTGCAAGGAAAGCAATAGATCGACTAATTAGAAGCTAAGGTAACAAGAATCCATCTACACTAATCATTATCTAAAGGAAATGAACTATTTATATTGCATGCTAAAACAAAGCTAAGATGTAAATAGAACTAACCTACAACTACAGAAAAACTATCAGAACTAATTCTATCTATGAATGAACTTCAAATGTTACACTAACTAAACTCTAAGTATTTGTAAATACAGGACCAAAAGCAAACTAAGCAAACTAAACAAATTAAGCAACCTAAGCAAACTAAATTTAAGCGAACTAAGAAAACTAAATTTAAGCAAACTAAGCGTGACCGGTCACTAATTACATTCTAGGAATATCATTAATATGAACAACAAATTAGGCATACAAATCATAAAACATAGGTATCATTTACATAAGCAGCAAACAACATATATTACAAGACAAGGATATCATATACAAAATAAATACATAAATTGAACAAATAACACAACTTATCTACAGAAGACAAAGACAAATTATGTACACATACAGAAGACCACTGGTTGTTGAGGGGCCCTTCTTAGCAATCAGAGGTTGTGCCTTAATCAATCAATCACCACGCACGCTACTAAGATTTCATAAAACTAGAACAAAGGTATAGTAAATTAAAACAGATTTATAGTGTTTCTGTGTCTACTTGCAGCTGAAAAAAAATATACTTAAAAGACTAAAAGACTAACTCGTCTCAGTCACGAAGACGTCTATATATACAGAGTTACAATTGGGAGAGCAAGTCAACCCTTTAGTGGTCGAATTATCTAATAATAGAAAGACTTAAAGATAGAAAACGGCTCTGCTTAACAACTCACGACAACACATGGCCAAGGAATGGCCCCATAATAGTTTACAACGGCGCATAGAGCATCTACCAGGTCCCATGGCGTTGGTTTCCTTCACGCGGTCATTAAGACGTTGATCCTCCTTAATGTGGGAAGAGAGAGATGTGATTTCAAGTTGAGCGTGCAGGAGAGGGAATCTTCCAGAACACTAGCTCACACACCATAAGGGCCATGTTCTAAATAGAACCCATGTAACGGTTTTCTTTCTAATGGCCCGAGAATATCTCAACTAACGATCTCAGGGGTTGAATGTTGGTCTGAACGATGGGCTGAATCCGGCTAATCATTTGCAACATGAATACGCATCTGAATGGAGGTTGGGTTGAGAGCCATAACCTGTGGAATGAAATATATTTTCCAAGCAAGCCAAGAAATATCAAATAAACATCAATAAATCATAATATGATGATTTTTACCCAAAATTCATGTGATATATAAATATATGCATACCTGATCTCTTTGACGGTCTGAATGGCAAAAAGAATAACTTATTATATAAAAAATAGTGAAAATGATGCCAATCAAAGTGTGTTTGATGATCAAAAGTGGTGACAAAATGGAGACTAACAGCAATGATCCAAAATCTATTTCACATGTGTCCTCGTCCCTTTTATAAATATTCATGGAGCATTTTCCCCTCATTCTAGAATTCTCTCACAAATATTTAATAGAATATTAATAAATGTTATTTTTATGAGACAATTACACATTGGGACCCATTTCATTCCTCTCTATTGTTATTTGGCCAAAAAATAACTCCATCTACCTTGGAAATTTGAATTTGAGAGGCTTAGCTTGATTATGGGGAAGTTACATTAGCATGTGGGCCCATCCTTCTCCTATAGTGCGATCCTTGGCTAAATTTAGGACCTGCAACATGTCATAGGTTAAGTTTTCATAATCTATCATAGAACCTTATTCTTGTCATAAGTTGTCATATATGTCATAGGTTGTCATAGATTCTGTCATTGACTAAAAATAGCCCTATGACTCTTCACCTTCCCCATGGGAGTTACTTATCCTTCCAAATTCGAATTTGAGGATGGTACCATGTGTAAAGGAGGAATATTGCCTCATGTGGACCCCACATTTCCACTTATGCAACCCCAAGTCCAACTAGGACCCCATGCCACTTCATTTTGGATCAATTAATGATTTTTTCATAATTTATTGGCCTATTTTCCACCATCAATTTTGAATTTTGAATTTCCATGAGAAACTATAGGCCTTGGGGTTAAATATCAATATTTTCATTTTCCCACATAACCCTTAGGAATTGGATAGGCCAACTTAATTATTTATCTTAAAATAATTTAATTGGGGACATTACATTTATGCCGAATTATTTTATATCAACTATAATGATAATTACAAATTGTTCACAATCACAATTGTAATTGCAAGCTACAATCTTGGCTATAATTACAATTTAAAATCATTATTGGAATTTCACAACTATAAATTACAATAACAATAACAATTACAATATGAAATTACTAATTAGATTTAGAAGGCACAAATTACAAATTGGAGAATTACAACTACAAATTTACAATCGTAAAATGTAGTTGTAGTTACAATTAGAACCTTTTCAGAAACTGTTCTATAGGGATATGTTGATGCAAATATGGTAGGTGATAGAGATAGCAGGAGGAGAACCACAGGGTATGTCTTTAATGTAGGCAGAACAACAGTAAGTTAGATTTCAAAACTACAAAAGGTTTTTTTACTTTCAACAATGGAAGCAGAGTATGTTGCTGCTACACAGGCTAGTAAAGAGATGATTTGGTTACTGAGGCTCATGGAGGAATTGGGTAAGAAGCAGGAGAATAGAAAGTTGTATAGTTAAAACCAGAGTCCCATTCATATTGAAAAGAACTCATCCTTCCATTCTAATACTAAACATATACAACTCATGTACCATTTAATATGGTTTGTTCTGGAAGATGATCTGTTGAAGATGGAAAAGATACACACTAGCCAGAATCTTTCAAACATGTTGACAAAGGTAATAACCAGATAGAAACTGATTTCCTGCCCAGTTTCAGTTGGAATTCAAGCATGAAGGTGAAGATGATAATTTTTTTGAGATCCAAATTTCATGGCATTGTCTAGCAAGTGCAGCAGTGGTGGAGTTGCTATGATCGGTCTCCAAGTGGGATATTGTTGGTTGTGGAGCCTGAGCTTCCTTATTCAGAGGTCGTGTTTCTGTCATGTCTAGATCTCATCCCATGACGGGGGGGATTGAGAGGGAATTCCCCCAAAAAATAGTCTCCATGGAGGGTCCATGGGGTGGAAACTAGTTTGGGAGACCCCCCTGGATAGGGTTCGGGGGTTGCACCCTTGTAGCAAAAATTTCAGAAAAAAATGCCTTGCAAAATGTTGTAATTTCATATTCATGACTTGGTCGAAAATGGGTGATTTACGGGCCCATGGTATTGGGTGGTCCATAGTATTTTCCCATGGTAACCGCTCTTTCAAAGGAAGGCATTGTAATACGGTTGTGTATTGTAGCATTGTAACGATATTTGATTGCATGAGAGAGACTATGAGAGAGTGAAGAGGAAGTTGCAGTGGATGTGTTGTAGGTTGTATCCATTCATTAGTTGGATGGTATAATAATAAGGACTGAAAATTTATGTTTGGATGTAGCCCATCTTGGTTGAACCATGTTATATTGGTGTCTCTCTTGTAATGTGTTTTATGTGATTTATATTTACATCTTGTTTATTGTTATTGCTCCGCAATCCTTTTTTTCTAACAAAAAGAGCCTATGGTGTAGGAAAAATGAGAGGTATCGATAAGACATGGAAAACAAGTTGGCTACATTGTTGGGTCGACGAGGAGTCTATCCTATACAAACCTTGGATATCATGTGATACCATGAGCTCGTAGAAATATGGAGTATGATTCCACATGATACGAGATTGTTGATGTAGTATGTATTTGGTGCATCCAATATTTTAGATTCTTGGAGGCCAAAGGATCAGTCTATGCCATCTCATGAGGATGGTGATATTTGTCCTTGTCTACCACCTCCTCCTCCTCACCATGATGTGGGAGTTTCATCATCTCATGCTCCACCTCCTCCTCCCTCTCCTCACCATGATCACCACCGACCACTATTTACTCCTCCACACCTAGTTGACCCACCACCATCTTTGATCCATCCAGTCATCATACCATCCACTCCACCATATTCTACTCCACTCACCTCAAATTTATATAGGATGGTTGCATTGGGTGTGATGGTGATGTGTATGTTAGATGTGTGTATGATGGTTATGTTGTATAATGCATCTTGTGTATTGTTAAATGTTATTATTAGATTTGTGTGTTAGATGATGTTTAAATCTACTAAATGTATATGTTAGATGATGTTTAAATCTACTAAATGTATATGTTAGATGATGGTAGATAATTTTTACATGTGTATGTTAGGTGATGTTTGATGTGTATTTAGATTATGTTAGCTATTTTTTATGTGTTTGTAATATGTTTCTTATGTTTAATAGGTGATGATAGGTGAGTATGACATTAGATGATGTTTGTCATACGTGTGTGATGGTTATGTTAGATAATGTTTATGTTTACTAGGTGGTCATGATGATGGTACATTAAATGATGTTAGGTGATGGTGGTGGTGGCCATTTATTTCATGATGATCGCATTGTAATATTTTTTATTGTTTTGTATATATATGGACTTATTTTTTTATGAACTCAATGGGTTGTCAAATTAGTCTTTAATATTTATCTTCATGTGTATGATGTATTTTCTTTATTTCGATGAGTTAACTCATGTGTGTGATGCTATTCTATTTATTTGTTTATTTATTTATTTTAATGTTCCCAATAAGAAATTAGAAATATTATCTCCAAGTTTCCAACTTTAATTATGTTGATTTTCAATTTTTTCCCAAACAATGGCTTATGAAGGCTTATGAGATGCCCTCGTTCAAAAATAGTGGAGTGTATGTATATTTCTAATGTTCATTAAATTTTTTCAGCTCATAAAAGTGCTTAGAGTCCACTGATATGTGTCCCAAATCAGATCTGATATAAAATTGGAAGTAGGTAAAGAAACTAGGAACACTAGTTCAATTTTGGCCACACTAAACACGAGGTTTCCAACTCTTCCCAAACACTACTAGAGAAAATCAAATTATCCCAATATAAATTTAATGGATTCAAATAGACTCAAATGAAAATATATGACCCACTTATAGACTCCAAATAACTTCCAAAGAAGTATGAAAGACACCCTCTCAAGACTAGTGAGAAATTAGCTCGATTTCCCCCACATTGGAATACTAGTTTTTCAACTTGACCCAAACACTTCCCAATCATCCCAAGTCTTCTCAAACATATCCAATTATATCATGACACTCCCAAATCAACCAAAATAACTTAATAACATACTTTAGGGAGCTGATATGAAAATTAATACACATTATCTTAAGATTGCTTAACCATACTAGTAGATTTGGACATAAATCACCCATAAGATTGAACATTGAACACCATATGATGAAAATATATTTAAATATTTATTATGAATGTATAGAGATATTAAATATACTGATTACAACAATATATGTCTCTTACAGAAGCTTGAAATCCATTAAATATAGAGATAGAAAAGTAGTGGTGCGCCCTCCACTAGAAGAGATGTCGAATAGAGTAGATTTAGTAAAATGATGATATATCGGGTAGACATAATTGAAACAAAAAAATTTTCCCACTGGAAATGATGCTCTGAATGCAATTTAATAGGTCTCATATCCCATAAATTCTCAAAAGTATCGAAACCAAAACCTCCATTTCTTCCCACCAACACCAGTCCAAGCTCTAAATCAATAGAAATAAACTCCAAATGATAGGAATTCAAAAACCACTACTGTATATGAACATATAAACTGAGATAAATATATGTATAGAAATCTGAAAGTGATTTCTCCCCTCAATAATCAGCTGCAATGAAGCACAAGGAAAACATCTAGATGATCTCCTCCTCTCTACTAGCTTGGGTTGAATCTTTCACCACCGAAACTACATCAATGGTGGGGAAGGTAAACACCCACCGTGAAATGGAAAAATAATCTCTCCAAGAGTGCAAAACAAGAACAATTATCCAAAATATCTTTCACTTGTGTCTTCATCCCTTTTATAAATATTCATGGAGCATTTTCCACTCATTCCATAATTCTCTCACAAATATTTAATAAAATATTAATAAATGTTATTTTTATGAGACAATTACACATTGGGACCCATTTAATTCCTCTCTAATGTTATTTTTCCAAACAATAACTCCATCTTCCTTAAAAATTCGAATTAGAGAGGCTTAGCTTGATTTTGGGGAGGTTACATTATAATGTGGGCCCACCCTTCTCAACTATTGACATCATTGGCTAAATTTAGGACCTGCAACATGTCATAGGTTGTAATAAGTTGTCATAAGCTGTCATAGTACCTGATTATTGTCATAAGTTGTCATATATGAGGTTGTCATAGAATCTGTCATTGACTAAAAATAACATTTTGAATCTTTGCCTTCCCCATGCGAGTTACTTATCCTTCCAAATTCGAATTTGAGGATAGTTCCATTTGTAAAGGAGGAATATTCCCTCATGTGGACCCCACATATCCACTTATGCACCCTCAAGTCCAACTAGGACCCCATGCCACTTCATTTTGGAGCAATTAATGATTTTTCCATAATTTATTGGCCTATTTTCCACCATCAAATTTGAATTTTGAATTTCCGTGAGAAACTATAGGCCTTGGGGTTAAATATCAACATTTTAATTTTCCCACATAACCCTTAGGAATTGGATAGGCCAACTTAATTATTCATCTAAAAAATATTTAATTGGGGACATTACCGTCCTCCCCACCCAAGATTGCTTGTCCTCAAGCAATTTCAAACATGTATGTTGAAGAACCTCCTTTCCTTCCAAAACTTTCAGTAGTGGCACTCATATAGTGCAATTGTTTGTTACCAAAAGTAAAGAGATGTGTATTTTATTTTTCATATTGATATCTCTTGTGACATCACCACTAAACACAAAACTATTAATTAAATCCATCAAAACAAAATTTGCACAATTAATCTTTACCTCTTTCATATTTTGGAAACCCTTTCTGAACTTTCAACCCTTTTTCTCACTGTATAATTCTTTGAATTTTCCACTTAGTTTCCAAACTTTGAGTCTTATAGATTCCAAGATCATTTCAGAGAGCAACCACCATAATTTCTGATGCACTACTCTTATTACAATCACCTTCTTAAGTTGTGACTCAATCTCCCATACCAATTGCTGCCCCAAAAAATTGAACCAATGAGACCAAAAATTATCCTAGGGTCCCAAATGATCATGATACATGCATGGTGTGAAATGTATACTATGAAATTCCATGAACACAAAGCATGTGAAAACTAAATCCATCTCTCAAAATGTCTCCCACATAGGAAGCTGGAACACTACTCTACAAAGATGAACTCAAACAACTAAAGGTTGGTTTTCTCTCTCAAACCAACAATTGAACTTCTACTCCAAGTGAGCTAAAACCAAGCAATACCAGGATCCCATTGCTTGTATTGCATCCATCCAAACATCACGATTTCAAAATATAGATCATCAAAGTACAAAACAACATCATACAAATTTACATCAAGAAGGTACCTCGTCAAAGAATCATGAAAGTGCATATACATCCAAGTAAGTAGATCATCGTGTGCCAAGTGCATACAAGCATCAAGCGACCAATAAAATATGCTCCAATGACATAGATGAGCATTCCATGTCCTATAATGTTGCTCCAAAAGGATGTAAGATGCATCAAAATGATCATCCAAGAAGTGAATGAATAACCTCCGTAAAAATATGAACCAAGTAAGGAGCAAAGAAAAAAAGGAGACTTCAAGTTGCTCAAAGAATTCTCATCCATACACCCAGGAATGTGAGAGTCATAACAAAATAACAAAGGATGTGACTGCCAATAAGAATGTGCCAAATCATAAATATCTTCACCCCAAGTATTGGATGAAGTTTCTTGAACATCAAATGAACTAAGGATGGAGCACGAAAAATCATGAGTCTTCAAGTGACTCAAGTGAACATCATAGGTGCATCCATGTAGATGTGTGTCATCAAAAGGCAACAAAGGATGTTGCTGAAAATGTAAAGAAGAAGTCCCTCTAGTCATGTCATCATCAAAATGGGAGATAGGAGTTTTGTACTCCTCATGGGGCACCATTAGAAACAACCGTTTTAGCCATACTTCATTAGGATGAATGACGCAAAATATGGAAGTGTATGATGTAGGAGAATGAACCAACTCACCCAAATGATAAGAAAGTGCAGAAGTTTATTCATATGAAAAATCCATAGGGGTAGGATCATGCACCTCCCTCAAAAGTGTGAAACATTTCTTATAGGTTGGTTCAAGGTAGAGAAATCATGCACTTCTTCAAAAAGTGCATAACCATCATGAAGGGTCAACTCAAATTCCTCTTCCATCACATCAAGTGCTTGGATATCATCAAGATCATATACAAACACACTAATCACATGCAAATTTCCATGTTTCTCATGATCCACCATGTCATGCGAATCCTCCAAGCAATCTAGCATATAACAATTTGAAACATAGGAGGAAGAACAAGTATCTTGCAACCTCTCAATAATTTGCTCATTTTGAATTTTGATCTTATGAATATCCTCAGTATTCTTCAAGTATACCTCATGTAACCATTCATTAAGCTTAACCAAATTGTTTCTATCAAAAAGAAAAGACATGGAATTACCTTTGATGTTTCACATTGCTCCTTGAATCTTCCCCATATCTTCAAGGAAGGATGGCTCCTCCAATGAAGTATATATCCAAAAAGAATTTGACACCAATGCTTTTGTATCATGGACATTCTTCAAGGCCCCCTAGGGTACGATCCATAGGGGTAGGATCATGCACCTCCCTCAAAAGTGTGAAACTTTTCTCATAGGTTGGTTCCAAGGTAGAGGACATCAAGATGCAACTCAATTTCCTCTTCCACCGCATCAAGTGCTTGGATCTCATCAAGATCATCTACAAACACATCAAGCACATGCAAATTTTCATGTTTATCATGATCCACCATGTCATGAGAATCGTCCAAGCAATCTACCATATGACAATTTGAAACAAAGGAGGAAGAACAAGTATATTGCAACCTCTCATGAAGTTGCTCATTTTGAATTTTGAGCTTATGAGTATCCTCATTATTTTTCAATTATACCGCATGTAACCATTCATTAAGCTCAACCAAATTGTTTCTATCAAAAGGAAAAGACATGAAATTACCTTTGATGTTGTACATTGCTCTTCGATTCTTCTCCATGTCTTTAAGGAAGGATGGATCCTCCAATCAAGTAGCACTCCAACAAAAATTTGACACCAATGCTTTTCCTTCATGTAGATTCTTCAAGGCCTCTTAAATACCATTTTCATCCATCTTCAACGACCCTGCAAGAAAATGAGGTTCTTGCAAATGAACCTCCTCTTCTTCTTCCTTCTTTCTTGTACCAACTTCATGAAGCTCAAGTGGTGATGGGGAAGTTGATCTTGGTTCTTCTTCAAATTATACAACATCTCCATATCCATGTTCAATGGAAATTTGTCTTGTAGCAACACCTTCAAAAGTGATATCTCTGTCACCAACATAGAGGTGTGAGCACCCACCAATAGGTACTCCTTCACAATTCAAGCATCCATAAGTAGATGCTCTTTGATCCATGTCCAAAGTAGAATGTGTCTCAGAATGATATTCAACAGTTTCAATGGAATATTATTCATTCTCATGTGATGTTTATTCATATTTTTCAAAGTCACTTGGGAGTGACTTTCGATCCTCTTCATGTGATGCTTCTTCTGCTTCACCACCTACAAAACTAGGTGGCTAATGGGTCTCCTCCTTTTCACTCAAACATATATGATTATGATTTTCTCTCCAAGGTATTTTGCAAGAATGGAATAAACCTTTCTTCACTAACTCCACATATTCATGATTGGGTCTATAAACAAAAAACCAATCGACAAAGTCTACAAAAAGAATGGCCTTCTTTGTCTTTCCCATCAAAGCAAGATATGCCTGATATTGTTGAGGAAAAGTTTTACATGTTTCTCTCAATATTTATAATTCATTCATAGGATTAGCCTTTGATGGTACGACACATTCATATTCATCCTACACAAATTCATAAGAATAACCCTCATTCCTTATGAAATTGTAAGAAGTACTGCATGATGGCACCTCTTCCTCATACCATTCACATTCTTCTTCATATTGCTAACAATCATCGTCATATTGCTCATAAGAATTGCACTCATAGGAGTCATCATAATAGTAATATGTGGCTGAAAATTCCTCTTCAATGGATTATATTAATGCATAGGTGAAAGGACCATTCTCTGATACCACTGTAATGTTCCCAATAAAAAATTACGAATATTATCTCGAAGGATTCAACTTTAACTATGCTGATTTTCAATTTTTTCCCAAACATTGGTTTATGAATGCTTATGAGATGAACTCATTCAAAAATAGTGGAGTGTATGTATATTTATGATGTCCATTATAGTTTTTAAGCTCATAAAAGTGTTTAGATTCCACTAATATGTTTCCCAAATCAAATCTGATATAAAATTGGAAGTTGGTAAATAAACTAGGGACACTAGTTCAATTTTGGCCACACTGAACACGGGGTTTCCAACTATTCCCAATATAAATTTAATGGATTTAAATAGACTCAAATTAAAATATATGACCCAATTATAGACTCCATAGAACTTCCAAAGAAGTATGCAAGACACCCTCTCAAGACTAGTGAGAAACTAGCTTGATTTCCCCCACATTGGAATACCAGTTTTTCAACTTGACCCAAACACTTCTTAATCAGCCCAAGTCTTCCAAAACAAATCCTATTCGGCCATGAAACTCCCAAATTAACAAAAAAAAATTAATAATAGACTTTAGGGAGCTGATATGAAAATTTAATACACATTGTCTTAAGATTGCTTAACCATATTAGCATATTTTGACATAAATCACCCATAAGCTTGAACATTGAACACCATCTGATGAAAAGCTCTAAAAATATTTATTATAAATGTATGAATACATTAAATATACTAATTACAACAACATATGGCTCTTAGAAAATCTCAAAATCCAAGAAATATAGAGATAGCAAAGTAGTGGTGCGCCCCTTCATTAGAAGAAATGTCAAATATAGTAGATTTAGTAAAATGATGATATATCGTGCATAAAGGAACATTTCTGAGTGAAACAAAAAGGGTTTTCCATTGTAAATTATTCTTTTCATGCAATAGAATAGGCCTCATAGCCCATAAATGTTCATATGTAGCGAAATTAGAACCTCCATTTAGGCCCGACAACATCGGTCCAAGCTCTAAATCAATAGAAAGAAACTCCAAATGATAGGAATTCGAACCTACTATTGTACATGAACATATAACCTGAGATAAATATATGTAGATAAATATGAAAGTGATTTCTCCCCTCAATAATCAGCTGCAATGTCGACGCACAGTGACAATATTTGTATGATCTCCTCCTCTCTGTTAGGATATTCCTATACTCCATCCTAGTCCTCCTAGCTTATCTGTCATTTTCATTTTCAGTCATGCATGAAAAATTAGGGTTTGCATGCATTTTGCATGCATCCTAGTCATCAGCACCAGCACCTAGTCCTCAACAAACTAGCCCCCAGAGCTTCCTTCAAATCAGTTTCAGCTCTCCTAGAGCTTAGTGCACCCTCATTTCACCTACTGCATGAGAAGGGCACCTTTCTTCACCTAGCAGTCCAGTTTAGTTCAGTTATCTTCAGTTCTTTCCTTGATTTAAGTATTAACTGACTCCTAACTAACCTTACCACTCCGATGGACCTCCAGTGTGACTAGACAGTCTGTTCTAACTCCAGTTAGCTCTATTTGTGCCCTCCACTGAGCCTCCTTCACTACATTAGTGCTTCCATGTGCCAGTCACACCAACCACACTCAGTTAGACTCAGTTTGACTCTCGGTTCACCATTACTTGTGCATTGATGACTTCACCGATGAGAAGTTGGACTCTTAGTTAGGCATTGATGACTCTCCATTGATTATGGATCTGTGCATGAAGGCCAATTCGAATTCAAACTAGTGAATTCGAATCCTCATACTCAGCATTGTATATTTACCAATTTATTATTATGTTAATAGCAACATGTGTAATTATTCTGCCTCAATCAGAGTTTCTTTGGATCTAAGTTCTATTGCTTGTCTCTTCTTCTATTGTTCCTAAATTCTTTCATTGTGAGGTTTACATCATCTCTTTGGATCTTATGTGGGAAATTTCACATGGTATCAGAGCCATTTGAGAGTATATTCTACCTCCATTGTTGAGAGTTTTTTGCAGGTATTTCGAAGTTCCAGTAGTTGCAGCAATAGATTCAACAGTTTCTATTTGCACTTGTTCAAGTAGTCAAGATGAGCAATTCGAATGCTTCTTCTTCTCTTATAATTCTCACTCCCTTCAATTACTTTGAATGGAAGACTAATATGATAGTACTCTTGCAGTCAAAAGGGTTCACTAGAATTGTTGAGGAAAGAGATGCCATACCACATCAAGCTTTAGAGAGAATTAAGCATCTAAAAAAAATGGATGAAGCCCTTGGATGCATACGCCTTCATATGTCTGATGAGCTATTGTTTCATGATGAAGGATTGAAGTCTCCAAATGAGTTATGGATAAAATTGAAGAGTCTTTTTGGAAAAAAGGATGAACTAAGAGGCTACATTCTCGAGAATGAATTGGTTGCTCTTCAACCTAGCAATTTCGAGAGCATCCAAGAATTCTTCTCCAAATTTCAGAATTTGGTTTTACATTGCAAGCATTGTGGCATCACTAAAAATGATGAGAAATTGGTACTCTCTATATTGAGCAAACTTGGATTTCAATTTTATGTCTTTGTATCTACCTTTCATTTTGTTCGAATGTCAATCCCTGGATGGAAGTTTCCCACTTTAAAAGACTTTATTGAATCTCTCATTCAAGAAGAGAACAAATTGATTCAAATGGGTGCCATCAAGGCCTCCAAAGATCTAGCTCTTTTAGTTGGTGAAGCCAGTGGAACGAATGCAAAAGGGAGGAAAAATGACAAAGGAAAGAAACATTCAAGATCCAAGAATGACAAACCAAAGAGACCAAATTGTTCCTACTGCAAGAGAGGAAACCACCCTGAAAGTGCTTGCATGCATAAGAAGATTGATCTTCTAACCAAGATTCTTGAACAAAACAAAATTGTTGTTCCAAAAGAAGCAAATATGTCTGATTCTGGAAGTGGATCTGATTATTGTCATGCATTGATGGCTGGATTTTCAAAGACAAAAGCCCTCCTCATAGATTCCGGAGCCTCCAACCACATGATTGCATATGAAGAATCTTTCTCCTCTTTGGATCTCCAAGATGGGCCTACCATTCACATGGGAGACAACTCTCAGATTTCTGCCAAAGGATTGGGAATAGTTCATATGGAGCATGGTAAGTTCGAAAATGTCTTATTTGTTCCTTCTCTTACAACTAATTTGTTGTCAATTTATCAAATGACTCATACAGGATCACCAAAGCAAGTTATTTTTGGTCCAAATAGAGTAGAGATTACAGAAATCTCCACTGGAAAGGTTATAGTGAATGAGATTGCTAATCATGCCTCAAAGGCATATGATTTCTCACACTTCATGCCTTTCTCTCCAACTATTCCTTCAGATTCTGAGGAAGATCACAGTGACTCCTCTTCTTTTGATGAAGAAGAAGATCAAGTTTTTGATGTTGAGATAATGGTTCAAGAAGATCTAGAACCAACACCTATTCTCAGTCTAGATTCAAGGTCAATATGGGCTCACACAAACCTTGCTACTACTGAGAACACAGTTGATGACTTATATGACCACAGAACTACTAGACTTCAACATCATGCCAACCTTGCATTATGCCATCCACCTCTCCATGAGAGATGCAACATGATGATGGGGTTCTCTCTTCAATTTTTTGGGAAGACTCCTCATGTTCCATTCGCTCCAGATACAGAAAGAGTTCTTGAAAGACTTGATTCATTCTCCACATAGTGGGAGACCTTCCTATAGGGGATCAGCTTGCCAAGTATTTTACAAAAGTTTTCACTGATGAAATCTTCTTTCTTTTCTGCATAGTATGATGGTTCCTTGAGATTATTTACTGTTCTTTTGAGGGGGGGTATTTTTCCCATGAGGTTTTCCCCATTTCCTCAGTTTATGGACAGTTCTTTATTTTTTATTTTTTTCATTTATTGTATGGGTGACCTTTGGTCCTAGTTACCAGGGCCCAGGATGGATTAAGGGGGGGTGTTAGGATATTCCTATACTCCATCCTAGTCCTCCTGGCTTATCTGTCATTTTCATTTTTAGTCATGCATGCAAAATTAGGGTTTGCATGCATCCTAGTCATTAGCACCAACACCTAGTCCTCAAAAAACTAGCCCTTGGAGCTTCTTTCAGATCAGTTTCAACTCTCCTAGAGCTTAGTGTGCCCTCCTTTCACCTACTGCATGAGAAGGGCACCTTTCTTTACCTACCAATCCATTTTAGTTCATTTATCTTCATTTCTTTCCTTGATTTAAGGATTAACTGACTCCTAACTGAACTTACCACTCTGATGGACCTCCAGTGTGACTAAACAGTCTGTTCTGACTCCAGTTAGCTCTATTTGCACCCTCCACTGAGCCTCCTTCACTACATTAGTGCTTCCATGTGCCAGTTACACCAACCACACTTAGTTAGACTCAGTTTGACTCCCGGTTCACCATTACTTGTGCATGGATGACTTCACTGATGAGAAGGTGGACTCCTAGTTAGGAATTGATGACTCTCCACTAATTATGGATCTATGCATGAAGGCCAATTTGAATTCAACCTAGTGAATTTGAATCCTCATACTCAGCATTGTATATTTACCAGTTTATTATTCTGTTAATAGCAACATGTGTAATGATTCTGCCTCAATCAGAGTTTCTTTGGATCTAAGTTCTATTGCTTGTCTCTTCTTCTATTATTCCTAAATTCTTTCATTGTGAGGTTTACATCATCTCTTTTGATCTTATGCGGGCAATTTCACACTCTCTACTAGCTTGGGTGGAATCTTTCACCACAAAAAATAGACCAATGGTAGGGAAGGTAAGCACCCACTGTGCAATGGACAAGTTAAGCTCTCCAAGAGTGAAAAAAAACAAAAATGATACAAAATCTCTTCACTTGTGTCTTCATCCCTTTTATAAATCTTCATCGAGCATTTTCCCCTCATTCTAGAATTCTCTCACAAATATTTAATAAAATGTTAATAAATGTTATTTTTATGAGAGAATGACATGTTGGGACCCATTTAATTCCTCTCTAACGTTATTTTTCCAAAAAATAACTCCACCTACCTTGGAAATTCAAATTTGAGAGACTTAGCTTGATTTTGGGGACGTTACATTAGCATGTGGGCCCACCCTTCTCCTCTAGTTCCCTTGGATAAATTTAGGACCTGCAACATGTCATAGGTTGTCATTGTGATGTACCTGCAATAATTAATTAATGCAAATACACGAGATATCAGAAATAATAGAACATAATCGCTTTTATATTGATCACGGGCCACTTCGAGGGGGCAACCTCCTTTGAGCAAGCTCAATACAATTAACTTCACGGTGCCTTCAATGACCTCAACACACACTTATATACTAAGTCTATGCCCAATACCATGAGTCAAAACCATGGGACATATGATACTACGGGACGACTTACAAAGCATATGCGTCCAATACTATGGGTCAATACTATGGGATAATATAAACTACGGATCAACAAATACTACGGGACGACTTACAAAGCATATGCGTCCAACAACAATATACTAACATAGTAAAGAGAAGGGTTTACATAGGTTCCTAACAGTCATAAGTTTTCATAAGTTGTCATAGGACCTGATTCTTGTCATAAGTTGTCATATATTTCATAGGTTGTCATAGAATCTGTCATTGACTAAAAATAGCCCTGTGACTCTTCACCTTCCCCATGGGAGTTACTTTTCCTTCCAAATTCGAATTTGAGGATGGTGCCATGTGTAAAGGAGGAATATTCCCTCATTTGGACCCCACATATCCACTTGTGCACCTCCAAGTCCAACTAGGACCCCATGCCACTTCATTTTCGAGCAATTAATGATTTTTCCATAATTTATTGGCCTATTTTCCACCATCAATTTTGAATTTTGAATTTCCATGAGAAACTATAGGCCTTAGGGTTAAATATCAATATTTTAATTTTCCCACATAAACCATAGTAATTGGATAGGGAAACTTAATTATTTATCTGAAAAATATCTAGTTGGGGACATTACAGTACTCCCCACCCAGGATTGCTTGTCCTCAAGCAACTTCAAACATGGATGTTGAAAAACCTGCTTTCCTTCCAAAACTTTGAGTAGTGGCACTCATGTACTGCAATTGGTTGTTTCTAAATGTAAAAACATGTGGATTTTCTTTTTCATATTGATATCTCTTGTGACATCACCACCAAACAACAAAAGATTAATTAAATCCATCAAAACAAAATGTGCACAAATAATCTTTACCTCTTTCATATTTTGGAAACCCTTTCTGAACTTTCAACCCTTTTGCTCACTTTATAATTCTTTGAATTTTCGATTGATTTTCCAAACTTTGAGTCTTCAAGAATCCAATATCATTTCAAAGAGGAACCACCATGCTTGTTGCTGACTACTTTGATTACAATGAGCTTCTCAAGTGGTGACTCAATCTCCCATACCACTTGCTGCCCTCAAAAACTGAAACCAATGAGATCAAAAATTATCCCAGGGTCCCAAATGATCATTATACATGCATGGTGTGAAATGTCTACTATGAAATGCCGTCAACACCAAGCATGTGAAAATTGAATCTATCTTTGAAAAGGTATCCCACATATGAAATTGGAACACTTCTTTGCAAGGATGAACTCAAGCAACTGAAGGTTAGTTTTCTCTCTCAATCCAACAATTGAACTGCTACTCCAAGTGATCCGAAACCAATCAATAGCAGGATCCCATTGCTTGTATTGCATCGATCCAAACATTATGCGTTCAAAATATAGATCATCAAAGTACATAAAAACATCATACAAATGTACATCAAGAAGGTACCTCATCAAAGAATCATGAAAGTGATTGTACATCCAAGTAAGTAGATCATCATGTGTCAAGTGCATAAAGCATCAAGTGACCAATCAAATCTGCTCCAATGACATAGATGAGCATCCCATTTCCTATCATGTTTCTCCAAAAGGATGTAAGATGCATCAAAATGATTATCCATGTGTGCTTTCATCCAAGAAGTGAATGAAGAACCTCCACAAAAATATGAACCAAGTAAGGAGCAAATAAAACAAGGAGACTTCAAGTGGCTCAAAGAAGTCTCACCCATACACCCATGAATGTGAGAGTCATAAAAAAATAACAAAGGGTGTGTCCTCCAATAAGAATGTGCACCAATCATAAATCTATTCACTCAAGTATTGGATGAAGTTCCTCCAACATCAAATGAAATAAGTAAGGAACAAGAAAAATCACGAGTCTTCAAGTGACTCAAGTGAACATCATAGGTGCATCCATGTAGATTTGTATGATCATAAGGTAACAAAGGATGTTGCTGAAAATGTAAAGAAGAAGGTTCTCTATTTATGCCATCATCAAAAGGAGAGATAGTATTTTCGTACTCCTCATGGGGCACCATCAGAAATAACCCTTTCACCCATACTTCATTTAGATGAATGATGAAAAATATGGAAGTCTAGGAAGTAAGAGAATGAACCAACTCAGCCAAATGATAAGAAAGTGAATAATTTTCATCATGTGAAGGATCCATAGGGGTAGGATCATGTACCTCCCTCAAAAGTCTAAAATTTTTCTCATAGGTTTGTTCGAAGGTAGAGGAATCAAGCACTTCTTCAAAAAGTGCATAACCATCATAAAGAGTCAACTCAAGTTCCTCTTACACCACATCAAGTGCTTGGATCTCATCAAGCTCATCTACAAACAAGTCAAGAACATGCAAATTTCCATGTTTCTCATGATCCACCATGTCATGAGAATACTTCAAGCAATGTACCATATGACAGTTTAAAACATAGGAAGAAGAACAAGTAACTTGCAACCTCTCATGAAGTTGCTCATTTTGAATTTTTAGCTTATGAATATCCTCATTATTCTTCAATTATACCTCATGTAACCATTCATTAAGCTCAACCAAATTGTTTCTATCAAAAAGCAAAGACATGAAATTACCTTTGATGTTGCACATTGCTCTTTGAATCTTCTCCATGTCTTCAAGGAAGGATGGCTCCTACAATGAAGTAGCTCTCCAACAAGAACTTGACACCAATTCTTGAGTGTCATGGAGAGTCTTCAAGGCCTCTTAAATATTATTTTTGTCCATATTCAAGGACCTTGCAAGAAAATGAGGTTCTTGGAAATGAAACTCCTCTTCTTCTTCCTTTTTGCTTGGACCAACTTCATGAAGCTCAAGTGGTAATGGGGAAGTTGATCTTGTTTCTTCTTCAACTAATACAAGGTCTCCATATCCATGGTCAATGGAACTTTTTCTTGCAGCAACACCTTCAAAATTTATCTCTATTTCACCAGCATATAGGTGTGAGCACCCATGAATAGGTACTCCTTCACAATTCAAGCATCCATCAGTAGATGCTTTTTGATCCATGTCCAAAGTAGAATGTGTATCAGAATGATATTCAGTAGTTTCAATGGAATATTATTCATTCTCATGTGATGTTTCTTCATATTTTTCAAGTTCACTTGGTAGTGCGTTTTGATCCTCTTCATGTGATGCTTCTTTTGCTTCACCACCTACAAAACTAGGTGGCTCATGGGTCTCCTCCTTTTCACTCAAACATATATGATTTGATCTCCAAGGTATTTTGAAAGAAGGGCATAGAAATTTATTAACTAACTCCACATATTCATTCTTGTGCCCATAAAAATACACGCAATCAACAAAGTCTACAAAAAGAATGGCCTTATTTATCTTTCCCATCAAAGCAAGATATGCCTGATATTGTTGAGGCAAATTTTTACATGTTGCTCTCAATATTTCTGATTCCTGCATAGGATTATTCTTTGGTCGTATGACACATTCATCTTCATCATACACAAGGTCATAAGAATAACCCTCATTCCTTATGAAATTGTAAGAATTTTTTCATGATGGCACCTCTTCCTCTTACCATTAATATTCTTCTTCATATTGCTCACAATCATCTCCATATTGCTCATAAGAATTGTACTCATAGGAGTCATCATAATAGTAAGACATGGCCACAAATTCTTACAAAATGGATGATATTAATGAAAAGGTGCAAGGAACATTCTATGATACCACTATAATGTTCCCAATCAGAATTTAGGAATATTATCTCCCAGGTTCCAGCTTTTTCCCGATCATTGGCTTATGAAGGCTTATTAGATGCCTCATTGAACAATAGTAGAGTGTATGTAAATTTATGATTTTCATTAAATGTGTGCAGATAATCAAAGTGTTTAGAGTCCACTTATATGGGTCCCAAATCAAATCTGATATAAAATTGGAAGCTAGTAAAGAAACTAGGAACACTAGTTCAATTTTGGCCACACTAAACACGAGGTTTCCAACTCTTCCCAAACAATACCAGAGCAACTCAAATTCTAAAAATATAAATTTAATGGACTCAAATAGACTCAAATGAAACTATATGACCCACTTATATACTCCATATAACTTCCAAATAAGTATGAAAGACACCCTCTCAAGACTAGTGAGAAACTAGCTCAATTTCCCCTACATTGGAATACTAGTTTTTCAGCTTGACCCAAACACTTACCAATCAGCCCAAGTCTTCCCAAACAGATCCTATTCAACCATGAAAATCTCAAATCAACAAAATAAACTTAATAAGAGACTTTAGGGAGCTTATATGAAATTTTAATACACATTGTCTTAAGATTGCTTAACCATACTAGGAGATTTGGACATAAATCACCCATAACCTTGAACATTGAACACCATATGATGAAAATATTTGTAAATATTTGTTATGAATGTATGGAGACAGTAAATATACTGATTACAACAATATATGTCTATTACAAAAGCTCTAAATCCAATATATATATATATATATATATATATATATATATATATATATATATATATATATATATATATAACAAAGTAGTGGTGTGCCCCTCCACTAGAAGAGATGCTGAATAGAGTAGATTTAGTACAATGATGATATCTCGGGCATAAGAAAACATTTTTGAGTGAAGAAAAAAGTGTTTCCCACTAGAAACGATTCTATGAATGCAACATAATAGGTCTCATAGCCTATAAATTATCATAAGTATTGAAACCAGAACCTCCATTTAAGCCCACCAACACTGGTCAAAGCTCTAAGTCAATAGAAAGAAACTCCAAATGATCGAAATTTGAACCCACTACTGTATATGAACATATAAACTGAGATAAATCTCTGTATATAAATCTTAAATTTGTTTCTCCCCTAAATAATCACTTGCAATGAAGCAAAATGAAAAGATCTAGATGATCTCCTCCTCTCTACTAGCATGGGTGGAATCTTTAACCACTGAAACTAGATCAATGGCAGCGAATGTACACACCCACTGTGCAATGGAAAATTTAACCTCTCCAAGAGTGCAAAACAACAACAATGATCCAAGAGCTCTTTCACTTTTTTCTAAATCCCTTTTATAAATCTTCATGGAGCATTTTCCCCTCATTCTAGAATTCTCTCACAATTATTTAATAAAATATTAATAAATGTTATTTTTATGAGAGAATGACACATTGGGACCCATTTAATTCCTCTATAATGTTATTTGGCAAAACAATAACTCCATATACCTTAAAAATTTGAATTTGAGAGGCTTAGCTTGATTTTGGGGAAGTTACATTAGCATGTGGGCCCACCCTTCTCCTCTAGTGCCCTCCTTGGATAAATTTAGGACCTACAACATGTCATAGGTTGTAAGAAGTTTTCATAAGCTATCATAGGACCTAATTCTTGTCATACATTGTCATATATGTCATATATTTTCATAGAATCTGTCATTGACTAAAAATAGCCCTGTGATTCTTCACCTTCCCCATGGGAGTTACTTATCCTTCCAAATTCGAATTTGAGGATTGTGCCATGTGTAAAGGAGGAATATTTCCTCATGTGGACACCAAATATCCACTTATTCACCCTAAAGTCCAACTAGGACCCCATGCCACTTCATTTTGGAGCAATTAATGATTTTTCCATAATTTATTGGCCTATTTTCCACCATCAATTTTGAATTTTGAATTTTCATGAGAAACTATAGGCCTTGGGCTTAAATATCACTATTTTAATTTTCCCACATAACCCTTAGGAATTGGACAGGCCAACTTAATTATTTATCTAAAATTTATTTAATTGGGGAAATTACTATCCCTCCCACCGAAGATTGCTTGTCCTCAAGCAATTTCAAACATGGAAATTGAAGAACCTGCTTTCCTTCCAAAACTTTGAGTAGTGGCACTCATGTACTGCAATTGTTTGTTTCCAAACGTAAAGAGATGTGGATTTTATTTTTCATATTGATATCTCTCGTGACATCACCACCAAACACCAAAAGATTAATTAAATCCGTCAAAAAAAAATTTGCACAATTAATCTTTACCTCTTTCATATTTTGGAAACCCTTTCTGAAATTTCAACCCTTTTGGTCACTATATAATTATTTGAATTTTCCATTGAGTTGCCAAAATTTAAGTCTTAAAGATTCCAAGATAATTTTAGAGAGGAACCACCATGCTTGCTGATGCACTACCATGATTACAATCACCTTCTAAAGTGGTGACTCAATCTCCCATACCACTTGTTGCCCCAAAAAATTGAAACCAATGAGACCAAAAATTATCCCAGGGTCCCAAATGCTCATGATACATGCATGGTGTGAAATGTATACTATGAAATGCCATGAACACAAAGCATGTGAAAACTGAATCCATCTCTCAAGAGGTCTCCCACATAGGAAATTGGAACATTGCTCTGCAAAGATGGAATCAAACAACTAAAGGTTGGTTTTCTATTTCAAACCAAAAATTGAACTGCTACTTTAAGTGAGCTGAAACCAAGCAATACCAGGATCCCATTACTTTTATTGCATCCATCCAAACATCACGATTTCAAAATATAGATCATCAAAGTACATAACAACATCATACAAATGTACATGAAGAAGGTACCTCATCAAATAATCATGAAGGTGCTTGTACATCCAAGTAAGTAGATCATCATGTGCCAAGTGCATACAAGCTTCAAGTGACCATTCAAATCTGCTCCAATGACATAGATAAGCATTACATGTCCTATAATTCTGTTCCAAAGGGATGTAAGATGCATCAAAATGATCAGCCATGTGTTCTTTCATCCAAGAAGTGAATGAAGTACCTCCTCAAAAATATGAACCAAGTAAGGAGAAAAGAAAACAAGGAGACTTCACGTGGCTCAAAGAAGTCTCATCCATACACCAACAAATGTGAGAGCTATAAAAAAATAACAAAGGATGTGGTTTCCAATAAGAAAGTTCCTCAATCATAAATCTCTTCACCCCAAGTACTGGATGAAGTTCCTCCAACATCAAATAAACTAGGCATGGAACAAGAAAAATCATGAGTCTTCAAGTGACTCAAGTGAACATCATAAGTGCATCCATGTAGATGTGTATCATCATAAGGTAACAAAGGATGTTATTGAAAATGCGAATAAGAAGGTGCTCTAGTTATGTCATCATCAAAGAGATCAGTAGCGTATGCTCTCCCTCTATGATTTGTGCGACCAGCTAGGATCAAAAGTTGTCTGGTTTTATGTGTGTCATCAGCAATGATCTTCGTAGTCCGAAGATGAGCTGATATTCTGTAAATGATTTTGTATTGCGTGTGAAATATTAATGCAAAGAAAAGGGATGGTTGCCACAGAAGATTACGAAGATGTTTGTAAAATCGATCTTAGCTCCCATGAGTAGTTCCGTACTCCTCATGGGGCACCGTCTGAAAGAACCCTTTCACCCATACTTCATTAGGACGAATGAGGAAAAATATGGAAGTGTAGGATGTAGAAGAATGAACCAACTCAGACAAATGATAAGAAAGTGCAGAATTTTATTCATCTGAAGGATCCGTAGGGTAGGATCATGCACTTCAATCAAAAGTCTAAAACGTTTATCATAGGCTGGTTCCAAGGTAGAGGAATCATGCACTTCTTCAACACTGCATAACCATCATCAAGAGTCAGGAAACTCAAGTTCCTCTTCCACCACATTAAGTGCTTGGATATCATCAAGCTCATATACAAACACATCAAGCACATGCAAATTTACATGTTTCTCATGATCCATGATGTCATGATAATACTCCAAGCAATCTACCATATGACAATTTGAAACATAGGAGGAAGAACAAGTATCTTGCAACCTCTCAAGAAGTTGCTCATTTTGAATTTTGAGCTTATGAATATCCTCATTATTATTCAAGTATACCTCATGTAACCATTCATTAAGCTCAACTAAATTGTTTCTATCAAAAAGCAAAGACATGAAATTACCTTTGATGTTGCACATTGCTCTTTGAATCTTCTCCATCTCTTCAAGGAAGGATGGCTCCTCCAATGAAGTATCTCTCCAACAAGAATTTGACACAAATGCTTCATTGCCATGGAGAGTCTTCAAGGCCTCTTAAATATTATTTTCATCCATCTTCAAGGACTGTGCAAGAAAATGAGGTTCTTGCAAATGAACCTCCTCTTCTTCTTCCTTCTTGCTTGGACCAACTTCATGAAGCTCAAGTGGTGATGGGGAAGTTGATCTTGGTTCTTCTTCAACTACTACAATGGCTCCATATCCATGGTCAATTGAACTTTGGCTTGCATCAACACCTTCAAAAGTGATCTCTATGTCACCAACATAGAGGTGTGTGCACCCATATGTAGGTACTCCTTCACAATTCAAGCATCCATCAGTAGATGCTCATTTATCCATGTCCAAAGTAGAATGTGTCTCAGAATTTTGTTTAGTAGTTTCAATGTAATCTTCTTCATTCTTCTGTGATGTTTCTTCATATTTTTCAAAGTCACTTGGGAGTGACTTTTGATCCTCTTCATGTGATGCTTCTTCTGCTTCACCACCTACAAAACTAGGTGGCTCATGGGTCTCCTCTTTTTCACTCAAACATATATGATTTGCTCTCCAGGATATTTTGCAAGGAGGGCATATACATTTCTTCATTGAATCCACATATTCATTATTGGGCCCATAAAAAAACACCCAATCGAAAAAGTATTAAAAAAGAATGGCCTTTTTTGTCTTTCACATCAAAGCAAGATATGCCTGATATTGTTCAGGCAAAGTTTTACATGTTGCTCCCAATTTTTCTAATTCATTCATAGGATTATCCTTTGGTGGTATGACACATTTATATTCATCATACATAAGTTCATAAGAATAACCCTCATTCCTTATGAAATTATAAGAAGTGTTGCATGATGGCACCTCTTCCTCATACCATTAACATTCTTCTTCATATTGCTCACAATCATCTTCATATTCCTCATAATAATTGTACTCATAGGAGTCATCATAATAGTAAAACATGGCTGCAACTTCTTTTTCAATGGATGATATTAATGCACAAGTTCAATGACCATGTTATGATACAACTGTTATGTTCCAAAATAGAAATTAGGAATATTATCTCCAAGGTTCCAACTTTAATTGTGTTGATTTTCAACTTTTTCCCAAACATTGGCTTATGAAAACTTATGGGATGCCCTCGTTCAAAAATAGTGGAGTGTATGTATATTTCTAATTTCCATTAAAGGTGTGAATCTCATCAAATTGTTTAGAGTCCAATGATATGTGTCCCAAATCAGAATTGATATAAAAGTGGAAGCTGGTAAAGAAACTAGGAACACTAGTTCAATTTTGGCCACACTGAACACGAGGTTTCCAAATCTTCCCAAACACTACCAAAGTAAATCGACTTATCCCAATATAAATTTTATGGACTAAAATATACTGAAATTAAACTATCTGACCCACTTATAGACTCCATATAAATTCCAAAGAAGTATGAAAGACACCCTCTGAAGACGAGTGAGAAACTAGCTCAATTTCCTCCACATTGGAATACTAGTTTTTCAACTTGACCCAAACACCTCCCAATCATCCCAAGTCTTAGAAAATAGATCCAATTCGAATGTGACACTCCCAAATCAAAAAAATAACTTAACCACAGAATTTAGGGAGCTGATATGAAAATTTAATACACATTGTCTTAAGATTGCTTAACCATACTAGTAGATTTGGACATAAATCACCCATAAGCTTGAACATTGAACACCATATGATGAAAATATCTGGAAATAGTTATTATGAATGTATGGAGATAGAAAAATATACTGATTAAAAAAATGTATGCCTCTTACAAAAGATCGAAATCCAAGAAATATAGAGATCGCAAAGTAGTGGTGCGCCCCTCCACTAAAAGAGATGCCGAATAGAGTAGACTTAGTAAAATGATGATATCTTGGGAATACAGAAACCTTTTTGAGTGAAAAAAAAATATTTCCCAATGTAAATGATACTCTGAATGCACTGGATTAGGTATGACAGCTAAAAAATTCTCAGAAGTATTGAAACTAGAACCTCCATTTCGTCCCACCAACACCTGTCCAAACTCTAAATCGATAGAAAGAAACTCCAAATGATAGGAATTCAAACCCACTATTGTATATGAACATATAACCTAAGATAAATCTATGTAGATAAATATGAAAGTGATTTCTCCCCTCAATAATCAGTTGTAATGAAGCACAATAAAAATATATGGATGATCTCCTCCTCTCTACTAGCTTGGGTGGAATATTTCACCATCGAAACTAGATCAATGGAAGGAAAGGTAAACACCCACCGTGCAATGGAAAATTTAAGTTCTCCAAGAGTGAAAAACAACATCAATGATCCAAAAGCTCTTTCGCTTGCATCTTCATCCCTTTTATAAATCTTCATGGAACATTTTCCCCTCATTCTAGAATTCTCTCACAAATATTTAATAAAATATTAATAAATGTTAGTTTTATGAGAGAATGACACATTGGGACCCATTTACTTCCCCTCTAATGTTATTTGGCCAAACAATAACTCTATCTACCTTGGAAATTTGAATTTGAGAGGCTTAACTTGATTTTGGGGACGTTACATTTGCATATGGGCCCACCCTTCTCCTCTAGTGCCCTCCTTGGCTAAATTTAGGACCTGCAACATGTCATAGGTTGTCATAAGTTGTCATAACCTATCATAGGACCTGATTCTTGTCATAAGATATAATATATTTCATATGTTGTCATAGAATCTGTCATTGACTAAAAATAGCCCCGTGACTCTTCATCTTCCTCATGGGAGTTACTTATCCTTCCAAATTCGAATTTGAGGATGGTGCCATGTGTAAAGGAGGAATATTCCTTCATGTGGACCTTGCATATCCACTTATGCACCCCCAAGTCCAACTAGGACCCCATGCCACTTCGTTTTGGATCAATTAATGATTTTTCCCTAATTTATTGGCCTATTTTCCACCATCGAATTTGACTTTTGAATTTCCATGAGAAACTATAGGCCTTGGGGTTAAATAATAATATTTTAATTTTCCCACATAACCCTTAAGAATTGGATAGGCCAACTTAATTATTTATTTGAAAATTATTTAATTCGGAACATTACATTTATGCCGAATTATTTTATATTAACTGTAATTATAATTACAAATTGTGCACAATCACAATTGTAATTGCAAGCTACAATCTTAGCTATAATTACAATTTACAATCATTATTAGAATTTCATAACTACAAATTACAATAGTAATAACAATTACAATATGAAATTACTAATTAGATTTAGAAGGCACAAATTACAAATTGGAGAATTACAACTACAAATTTACAATAGCAAAATGCAGTTGCAGTTACAATCAGAACCTGCAAATTACAATTACAAATTTGCAATTATGTTTACAAATTTATTTACAAATTATAAAATTATTTACAAAATTGCAAAATTACAAAATAATTTACAAAATTGAAAAAGAACAATCATTTTAATCATCTTATCAATTAATTATGAGGTGATCAACTATAAAATATTTAATTGATCAGCCAATGATTACAAGTATTTTACAAGATGTCATGCATTATATGTGCAAGCCTTATCTTTTCTTGATACTAATATCTTTAATGTTTTATACAAATAAGTTGCAAATAATTATAGAATTTAAGCACTAGATACTTTAGCTAAAAATCATAATTGCATCTATATATCAATGATATGAACATGGCAATTAATGAGAAAACACTATTATAATCATTTTAATAGTAGAGGATACCTCCAGAAAACATATTTCAAAAATAATTTGTAATGAAAGGAGGATACCTTCATAAAACATATTTCAAAAAGGATTTTTAATAGTAGGGATTTGTGTCTATGTTCACAATTAAAGTCTTCTACAGCTACCATTATTGTAATATTTAGTAACAATATTAAGGCTCTATTACAAATGGAGCACCAGTAAACAAAATAATGAAAGGATGCACTAAGGATGAAAATAAGAAATAATAAGAAATAATAAACCATTATATGATTATAATGTTTCGTGAAAAATCTTAGGGGCTAATCTTAGCCCATGTGCTAAATTTAGGGGTTTTAAATTTTCAATGGGATAATTTTTTATTAAACACCCATTAGGTATGATTAGCCCACATTTTATTTATTTATTTCTAATGAATAGATGTCTAGCCCCATAGAATTAAAAAGGGGGTGCAATATAAAGCAATTTCAGCCCAGGCTAAAAATGGATTTAAACCTTTGTTTTCCCATGAAAAATTGCTAGACAACTCCGATTTTCCCTTGATTTCAAGAAATGGAAGTTGCTAGGGGCTCTTTCTCCTTCTATCAATCATGGAAATCGAAGTTGGAGTTACATTTATCCATATTTTATGGGTTGAATCTCATTTTGCAAGTTGATTAATGCCCACATGAGAAGAGAAGTTAATATTTACTATCATATCTTATAATGACCCATTTGCATCTAAGAGAGTTTTGAATCTCATCACCTCATATCCAAAGTTTTCCCAAGAAACATGGGGATTGTGAAGCTCACAATCAATGATATGGAAATAACATTTATGTGTGAATTTGGGGCATCATGCCTAGGGGCTGGGACTTCATTCATAGCCACATATTTGGGCATGTGAGGAGCATGGCGCTGCTAATAACCAGTGTCATTTTGTTTTTACTTTTGTTCGTGTTCTCCTTTCTGGGATAGCCTATGGGTGGAGAAACCTAAAATACCACTGTCTTTGTTGCTTCTTTTGCTTTAGGTATTGTCAGGTATTTTGACATGTTTCTTGTTTTGTTTATTGAATTTTATGGTTCTCAAAGGATTTTTGTAGGGTTGACATTGTATTTTTTGGTTGGTTATCCTACTGTTGTAGCATGAATGTTTCTCTTTTAGTAATGAAGAATACATTAAATATGGACTTGCAAAGCTAGAAAAATGGATATGTGAAGCATCAGAGAAGGTATTAAATGTTTAACTCTGTTTTTATGGCTGCCACATAGAAAGATGTATATAATGCTATGTTAGAATTGATGATAATGTGCACTATCTAACTAACTCTTCCTAAATTTTGTATGCAGGGACATATTGGGATGAATTAAGATACATAAGGAAAGCTATTAGTTTCTTGGCAATATTCTCCCAAAAGGCTTGTGATTCATTAAAAACATACATATATGCATTGGTGTTGCTCTCTTAGGATGATGTTTGGTAAGGTGTGTGCATAAATGAGGCATTGGTGGGCCATCATATTAACATTGATTCCATTTGTCATGTTAAAGAAAAATTTCATTATTTTTTACCAAGAATATTCCTAGACTATGGTGAATTTCTATGTACTGCAGTAATTAGAGTGAGGTACCAAACTACCACCGAAAGAGGGCTTGCTATGTGATCATTTATTAATATTTATCTCCTATTTAATATGTTTGTATATGTTTTCTTATTACTATATATGGTTTTATGCTTTATTAGAAAATTCACCAAGTATTCACAAGATTTTATAATTTAGTAAAAGATTCGCCAAGACTTTATAAGGTTTTATAATTTACTAAAAGATTCGTCACGATTTTATAAGGTTTTATAATTTAGAAAATGATTGGCCGATATTTTACAAGATTATATAATTCAATGAGAGATTTTCCAAAAACATATATATATATATAATAGCCTTCATATGTTCCTATATATCATGACATTCACCCATTTATTATACATAGAAATTTAGTTGGGGTTCTTAAAATTTCCCCTGGAATGTTTCCTCTAATCAAACCTTACAATTGTTTAATTAATGATTGATTAGACAACATAATGCTTGCAGTTCAATTTGACATTAATAATTAATTATCCCATCCACTTAAACCTCTTGTAACCTAGAGGATGGGAGCAATTAATCTCTCTCTCTCTCTCTCTCTCTCTCAGCAAGGTTCAATGTCTATTGTTGACTTAACATATTTATTTCTCTAGTAGATTTATTATCTTGGTGTAGTTTTGATATTGCTCACCTTGAATATATTACTGAACAATTCCCTAACAGAATCTTCATGTTGTACTACCATGGGATGTTTCGACTGTCTCTTTCCTATAATTTGATCAATCCTTGACTCCGAGTATATAATGTTTTTGGGTGTATGAACCATTTATTTCTTGATAACTAATACTTACAACACACATCAGCTTCATTTTCTCTTTCATTAGTGAAACTGTCAGAGAAAAAATCCTTTAGCCTAGTGGTGTCTAGAGAAGGCTCGTTGGCAACTAACAATAATTTTGTTTGGTTTTGAGAGGGAATTTGGTGGTTGAGAAAGAAAGTTCCTAATTCATCAAGAGTGTAGGAAGGGAAATTAGTTGGGTTCTTTAGATTACTAATAACATAAGTCATCTTCAGTTCCCTATTTAACTGACAGGTTTCCCCCCCAAAGTTTGGAATAGTGGCATACGATAAGTCAAATTAGATGTTTCACCCAATAGAGGTTCCCTAGTGTCTTGAAAACAACATACCATATGAAGGTGGGACATCTTCTATGACTACAGCCATCATAACAAAATTTTTAGGAAGCTAAACCATTCCCAACATGAGATCTTTGATCATTTTGAGGCATTCTGCTTGTTTGGAATCAAAGGAGAAAAGATCTTTATATGAACTTGTGATGTCTAATAAAAGTTTTTCCATGACTCCTAAGGTAATTAAAGAATGGGATGCACTAGAATCATATAAAAAATTATGCAAGTAGAAGTTCTGGAGCTCGAGAGTGATATAAAAAGGGGGGGTAGCACAGTCTATTTCATTAGGCATATTTCCAAGGAATATCTTGGGGGAATCATCTTGTAGGTTAATATGATCAGCTTGTAAAGGGGCCTCATCAATCAATACCATTACATTAGAGGAAGAATAAGTTGATTTATCTAGGGGAGAAGGAGTGTTGAGTACTCCAGAGGTATTAGTATCTTTGAGGCTTAGATAAGAGGATATTTCTTTTTTATGAGCAGGGAACCTCAAGACTTCAGACAAGGGAAATGGGATTTTAAGCTTACTCAATTCATGCCCAATATAAAAAGTAGGGGCAATGAGAGGGCCTGTATCTCATACCTTTGTAACCAAAGGCTACTTTATTGGAGTTTGTACTAGGCCTGGTTGTGCTTTACTGGCTTCTGTACTTTTGACTTCTAGGTTGAGTGCAATGATAGTCTATTTAAAATATGCATCTTTTAGGACCACATCTCCTCTTTTTTTTGTGCATACTTCCTATTATCTCTTCAGTTCTCATTATACGGCCTAGAGGGTTCGTCTCACCTAAAATTTTGAGCATAAGGTCAAGTCTTAGGTCATAATCTCTTCTAACTTCTGCCATCGTATTATATGTGACCAATTGCAACTGAGTGGGAGATAGGATTGGCACTCTCTATTCTTGGTGCACCATCTCATCCTCGACAATGTACTCGTTTTCTTCCACCATGCACATACCTTTAGGTCCTAGCAAATATTCTTCACATTGCATCTCATCTGAATGGAATAACATGTTCAGGCTTGAGAAAGGATTTGATGGATCCTATTGCTCAGGATAATAGTAATCCCCATACCCTTCCCCTACTGAAGGAGAAACATTAGGAGGAGACATGGGATAATGCTAAGTATTAGGGTTTTCCCACCTCATTTCTTGTTGCAAATCCATCAAAGGAGTTCTTCTGTATTATGGTTAACCCTGAATCTGAGGATTTTGGGTTTAGAAAGGGGGCCCAACAAAAGGATTCCTAACTTGACCTTGCTTGACCTTAGTAAGTTCATTTTCCATATTTTTCAGAAGCTTGGTCACTTCTTCTCGGCTAAGGACATCTTGATTCGAAAAGATTTTAGGCACTTTCCATCTCCTCCTCTTGGGATATTTTCAGTCCTTGGGATCTTATGATCTGTCTTCATGGGAAATATAGTATTCTGCATCGCAAAAAAGAGTCTCCAGGTCGGTCGACTTTCTTTCTCTTAGGAGTAAAGAAAAATTAGAATCAAAAGCAGCTAAGTATGTGAGCATGGAGGCTATATCTAAGGCTTTAATGGTATGAGGTATTCAATGATGCAACTTGCGAAACCGAGTGGTGAATTCTATAACAATTTCACTATTGTTCCTCTTTAGGGTATTAGGCTCAGTTAAAATATTCCTATTGTGTTTCTTCATGCCCCATTTCTTTTTAAACTTCTCAACGAACTGCATCCAAGGAGTGATGGAGTTGTTAGGAAAAATTTTGAACCACTTTATGGCCTCTCCCTCCAAATAATGTGCAAACATCCTAGAAAAGACATCATCCTCTTCAACTGCAAAGTTGTTAGTGAAATCTTGGAAAGAATATAGGTGGTCTTTGGTTGAGACGCCATTTTCTCTATTGAATTTAGGGAGTATCTTGAGATATCCCTCAAGAAGATCACCAATTGGTGCGCAGGAGGAAGACCAACAGTTTAAACTTGACCTCCAACCATGGGTTGGGAAAATTAGGAGCCGCCATGCTAGGGTTTTGGACAAGCATATGCATCTAACCAATGGGAGGACGATGAGGAGTAGGAATGTGGAGAACAACAGAAAGGAGGTTAGACTCAATAGGTGTATGAGTGGGATTCAAGTCTTTAGTGGGTGTAGGAAATCCTAGGAGGGAGTGCTCAATGCATGGGGTGGAAATATGCATATGAAGTCTTAATGAGGGTGAACATAGGAAATATGCAGAAGGCTCTCTTGTCTCAAGCTCTATGAACATGATTATACTTCAAATAAAACAACTATGACTTCAAAATAAAATAAAAAAATGCTTCTTGAACATCAAGAAAAGACATATTGCTTTCTTATAGCCCTTTCTTCTGTAAATTAGAAAGGGTAATGCCTGTGTTTTTTTAAAACTGATATATCTTTCCCCGGAAACGGCACCAGTTTTCCTTGTTGTCCCTTAAGTTATACCCCGACGAAGTTTGGGATTTCTTCAATAGTTATTCCAACTACATATTTGAATATCACAAAAGAGGCTCTGGTCAAGATACAAATTCCAATGAGGGATGTGTATATAGAACCATCTATGTGCCACTTTAGGACAATAAACCAGTCCTCTGACCAAGGGAGGGATCCATCAAAAAGTAGCAGGTATGAATCCTAGTTTGTCACCATAGATGCCTTTCAAATATGCATGAAAAACTTTATTGGATTTATAGTTGAAATTTGAGATGCTCGAGGGGAAATCTCAGCCATGAAAGTAACAATGAGTGTTGAATTTTTAAAGCGAGGAAAAAAATTTCCAAATCAAAGAAAGCTCAAAGTAAGTGCAGCTAGGGCACCTTAATATGATAACCCAATTCTTGGAAAGAATAATAGTAACCATGAAATACATTTCAATAAGAAAGTAGTTTCAACTATCCATTAAAATGCATTTAAGAGAACTATTAGAAAATCACATAGGCATAATAAATTTATGATCCATGTGATTGAAGCACTTAGATGGAGAATCATCTACTACTTTGAAAGAAAATTACATATCATATAAAAATGCTTATGATTCAAAAGCCTAGTGGCATCATTTCCTTTGTCTTGGTTCCAAAATGCTCAGTAATTTTATTTGATTTATATGATGGTGTACAATCAAGGGGATTAATTCATCACTATAGCCATGGTGCTTATCATCTATTTTTAAAATACAACATATTTTCAATGATGTTATGCAATGAAGAATGAGGAAAGAAAGAAAGAACAAGCGAATGTTGCAGATCTTGGAAACTTCTCTCATCTCTCAAAATACTGTAAATGATTTAAACCCATATTGTGCCTCTTCATACTAATCTTAAGTATGTGCGTGAATGTTGACTATGCCCTTAGGTCATACTTATGAGGCATTGTTTTGTTGCTAGATTCTATGTCTTTATGTCGATGTGGCATAACTATGTTTTGGAGACATATAACCCCTAGCATACATTGTACATTGATCGTAATTCCTCGTGCGCCTCTCGTTATCAAGTTGTTGGAGGATGAAACTAATTCCAGTGTTGAACATCATCGATAAGTGTTCTTTTCCTCTAATCATCATCTCCACCCAAGAAAATTTTCCCACTGATGTGTTGCACAAGGAAAATAGAAAGGGAGGTTGCATTTTCCCTTGTTGCGGTGTGTTAGGAGATAAAATTGGCTGAAGAGGCTTGGTTTGTAATACCTTTATTATTGAAGGCTCCAATATAAAACGGTGGTTTCTTCTCAGTGGCCCAACCAAATACCAACCTTTATGAGGAAAACCCGCATGCATCTAATAAATACACAAAACTAAGATGGACCGCAAGAACATATACCCAAACATTTAGCAACCCCACCTTAGCTTGTGCCACTCACTCCCTCAAACTCCCAAATTATGTTGCAATGACAGAAGGGGAGCTTGAGAGAATGCACTGTGTGGTGAACAAAAGGCACAGGGATGAATGGGGCAAGATGCATTTCCATCACAAGGCATGACATGGGACAAAAGCTATCAAGAGAGGCAGGCATGAATTGTGGGTGGTGAAATTCAGTATGCATATATATATATATATATATAAAATGGGGATGTGATGTCTTCCTTATGGCTGAAATTAGATATAAAATATGATGAATTGGGATTTGGCCATTGGATAAGGGTCTTCCCGGATGGAAAGCATATAATCAAAATGCAATGAGGGTGAAAATTGTACATGTAGAGCATGGAATGATGAGATGTGAATCATGCGGATGGGACAATTGGATCATGTGGGTGACTATGATGTCGATCTTGGTATATCTTTTCAAGGATGACACCTCCTGTCCCTAGGAGTGACTTAGATTTCACATGAGCGAATGGTGTTCCATCTTCCATAACCATTATGCTATTGCAGGGTAATTCTGACAAAAAAATACCAGAAAATATAAGCTTCGATGTGAGTATTTTGGCAATGGATGGCATTAATGACTTTAAGGGAGAAACTTCTTGTAATTAGGGCCTTTGGTGGGAAGAGAGATTTTCTATTTTCCATGGAAGCATTTTCTATTGTTGACGGCTGAGATAATCCTTGCTGAGTCGCATTATTTGATCTGAATCTTCAGCAAGAACAATTATTTTCATGCTTAACTTATGTCTTGATGCCTCCAACGGTCTCGATTTACTTTGACCAATCATATGCTTAAATCTTAGTCGTTCAAGGAATAAATTTCCTTATTATCCCCAATGCACATGCCACATTACCTTCAATGGCCCATATCGATTGTGATGAAACACAATACTCGATTCAGACGGTTGGCAGGAAAGGGCTCGATTTATCTCTGTTGTTTCTTCAAATGCCTTCAGTGGTTCATATTCATTATGGGGAAGGCGTAGTATGGTATCTGTGTCGTAGGCGTGAATCCCTTCTCTTTATATCCTATTCATATATCGAATCCTCCAATGGTCTAGATTTTTTCTCGGCAAGGTGTGTTGTTACATCTGAGCCATTGGTGATTAACGTTGCTTTTATATTCAACGCGTGTCCTGACTCCTCCAACGGTCTAGATCTGATCTAGGAAATTGCATGGTACGATCAGGTCCATCGGTGGGAAAGGCTTACTTGTTATTTCTTTTGATATTCATACCTAGTGGACGGTTCAGATTTTCTTTGAAAGATTCATAACCTTTAATGCACGGCCTTTGACCAATGATGCTTGGCCTCTTTCTATTTGAATCTTAGCCTTCTTTTTGGTGTGGGATAACTTGCACTCAAATCGCCTTGTTTTTTTGGCGATTTGTTTTTTAGATTTGGTTATAAAAATCAGTGGAATCGTAGTTCCATCCCATTTACTGCAGAACTATGCCATGGAATTGTGTCTTTAGGGATTTTGGTCGATTTTAAAACAACCCAGATTGTCGAAATTCCAAAAAAAATTACAAAAAAAAGTAGAATTGTGCCTCGTCGGAAAATTTTACATCACCAACAAGGGGCGATTTGAGTGACAGTTATCACACACCCTTCTTTTTCATAGAATTGGAAATGGGAGGCAAAAGAATGGTTAGGAAAGAACCTAATCCCTTTAGAAGTAATAATGTATAATTATGTGTTTACTTTTTTTTAACTTATGCATAGTTGGAATAATTAATAAATTAATTGTAAGTCTATTTTTTTTTATTATGTCTTGAAATGTTAGCAATTATTTATCTTGTGGAACTCGTGCTCTTTTATTATGTTTTTACATAGTTTGCATGAAGAGGGTCAATTTCATTTTGATTTCTTTATATGCATATCTATTATTTTCATGCCATGTTGTATACGAACCTGAAATTTCCTTAAGGTGGTAGTGTGCCACTTTTTTATTCGTAGGAAAAATACATAATTAGATTAAAATTTAATTAAAACTTTTATCATTATGTATATATATAGAGGACCTTTTGCTTCCATGATGTGAAATTAATTAAATGATAGTGCAAGAAAATTTTATAGTAGTTATGAATACATGATCTTCTATTTTCATAATGTCAAATTGATTAAATTGATTAAATCTTAATCCATCTAAATTTTATAATTGCATTTATATATATTGTTTTTCCTCTCGTGATTAGTATGTAGTAAAATAAACATATAGTAATCATTAATCTCATTAATATTTAATTTTAATAAATCATCATAATAATAATAATAAACTAAATAAAAATAATCAATAATTGAATAATTGAATAATCAATATAAATCATATTATATTTATGATGCTATATAATGTACCTAATTAAAAATTTAGGCACATTAACTCCAACTTTCCAATAGAGAGCAAATTGATCCCCAAATTTATCCAAACAATGGCTTTATTATGTTTACCGAAATATGGATAATATAGTATAGCCCATGATGTATAAAATAAGGTTTGATATATCACTATTGTAATATTCTCGATCCAATATCAGATCTATCAACCCCAATGCAATCCCAGAGAATCACTGGATTTGAAACTAGGAGCAATAGTTCAAATATGACCACACCGAACATTGGGTTTCCAACTCTTTCCAAACACCTCCTAATAGACTCAAATATTTCCCAAATAGCTTTTCCTTGACCCTAACACTCCCAAACACACCCAATCTGACCATTAACAAACTCTAGAGAACTTTATGGAAGCTTTGAACACCTTACATAGACATTTATAACTGAGGGTGCATTAGCATAATTGTACAGATTGACCCACAAGTAAAATGATCGTACCTCAGGCATATGGAAAAAAAATTCAGTGAAATACTAGAAACAATGCTCCTGAAGCGAAGGAATAGGTTTCAAAACCCAAAAAACACTAAAAAATGGTTGAACTAGAAAGTAACTTTCGACCCCCAAAACCCTAGTGCAATATTTAGAACACCCACAATAATAAAGCTTCCATATGGGCACAAAATATTCCAAATACCTTCGAACTTATCCAAATAGATTACTAAAATATATTAGAGACTCATCTAAATGAATTCAACCCACTCATGAATTTTACACAGTCATACATTCATAGATCTACACATAGATTTACATATCCATACATAGTTTGACTAGTGCTTGAATAATGGACAATATATGAGGAATTGTTGGAATAATTAACCTCCATATAGACCTTAGTATATAACTTTTCGTTTATTATTATGTGTCTATACCATGGTAGATTTTGTTCCTAGCTCATAGCTTGACCACCAAGTGATGTTTATCGACAAGTGTGCCCCACATGATGCTTTAAAGCATATTTTATGAGCTAGGTGCCCTAATACACTTTATTCCTGCTTTATCCTACTTTATTGAGTTAAATCCATCTTTTACACTACTTTTCTCATGATGAGGATGAGTTAGGTGTGCTTTGGTGACTTTGGAAAGTTTGCATGCTTTTTCCTAAACTCCTTCCATCTTTTCTCCTGAAAAGCCACTCAGTTGCTTATTTATTATCACTCATGGCCTACCTAAGCCAACTTGGCCAATTCGTGATCATCTAGTATGAGTTGGAGTTAGTAAGTTGTCATAGATGGAGATTTTTCCTAAGTCTAATCCTGCCACTTCTGAGCTTTCCAAATTGCCTCTAAGGCATTTGAATTCTCTATAAGAGATGTATTATCTAATGTACACTTATTGTTCATTCATAAGATGATGGGACTTTATTCAATGGATTTGTATTTCTCAAGTATTTATGCTCAAATTTTCTCTCTTCTATGCATTCCTATAAAATCATTATGAGGATTTTTATGTGAACTAGATCTAGACTACATGATCAAATTTTCACATGGAATCAAAGCTAGATGAATTCAATATCACTCAGATACTTCCACTGTAGCACCGAAATTAGTGGAGTTACCACATAAATTATGGGGAAATTGACTTGAAGCCATTGGTTTATCCATTGGAGTCTACCCAGGTGTGAGGCACTCTTGAATGTGCTCAGTGTTGAAGTAGAGTTTGATTGAGCTTACTGAATTTTCATCCAGAGTGTTTTTGTAGGTAAAACAACTTCATGGATTTGAAATTAGTTCCTCCTCTATCACCATTCAAATATGCTAAGTGGAAATTGAAGATGGTTTCATATCTATAGATCCATGAGCTCTTTGATGTGTCTATTGGAATTGTGGTAGATCCAGAGTCCTTTGAAGAGAAATATAATTGGAAGAATGACTATGACATATCATTTGGATCTATGTGTTTATCCATTCCTCCTAGATTGCACTATCTCATTAACATTATTGAATACCCAAGTGACATAAGGTCTAGATTGGACAGAGCATTTGGAAAGCAGAATGAAGATATTGGTGCAAATCATTTGGAGAGTGAATTTGGAACCTCTGTGCATGTTCTCCATCTTGATGTCTTGGCATCAAACCTCTCTCAAGAAGTTGTTCAATATGAAGACGAAGAAATTGCATAAATTTCAACACATCTAGTTCTTGTTGCTAGCATTCACTTTGATTCGAATGCTTCCTATGATTTTCAAGAAGTAGATATTGAAGAGGAATCTTCTTCTATTTCTCTAGAAGATGATGAGGTTCCTGAATCCTTATCCTATGATGTTGATTATGAAGAATAAGTGACTAATGGACATGGAATTGTTGAATAGATTTCCATCCATTCATTGTTCTCCTATCATTCTTCATATTTCAACCTTGAGGATGATAATCTAGTTATGGATGATCCTGTGCATACTTCACAAGTTTATGGTTCACAATATGGTGATCTATTGGATGATTTGAAGGATATATCATATTTCAAGAGTGCTCCATTTGCACTCACTGATTTTGATCTCATGCTTTCTACCTATTCCTACACGATGACTAGCACCTTTCCTCAAAGTTTCATTAAATATGGAGACATTGCCATCACATTGGAATACATCATTGTAGCTAATATAACTTCCTCTAATTTGAAGTTCAAGTTTCAAGAGAATCAAGTATCTTTTGGACCTAATATTACCTTCCATGGTTCAATGTTCAAGTCTGAACATAATTCATATTTGCTTGGGTTTACCTCACATGGTTTCAAGTCTCAAGCACTTCAAGAGTGATATGGAATTGATTACAACTCTCATATTTCAAATTTGATCTTCTAAGACTCTTCATTTGGTTATAATCTCACCCCTGTTGGTTCAAAGGATATCTCAAGGGACCATCTACACATTCTTGGAGTTGATCCTACCTCATTTGGTTTGAAGTTCAAGTTCCAGGATTATCTTCATATTCTTGGAGTTTTTCTTACCATGTTTGGTTCAATGAGCAAGTTTAAGGAGCTTCTAGATTCGCTTGCTTCCATTGTTGGAGAAATCAAGCAAAATTTTTGGGAAAATGATTCTCTTCTACCAAGGAGGAAGATACCTCCAGACATCTTTAGCTCTGGAGAGCATCATTAAAAAAATTGGTAGGTTTCATGTTCATTTTGAGGGGAGGTTTTTCCCATGTGATTTTCTTCTTTTACCTTGGTTTATTGGACATAATAATTGTAAAGGGTGACCATAGACTTTGTTTTTGGGCCCTAATTTTCTTATATTACACTCACACAAGTTAGGCTTAAGGGGGGTGTTGGGATAATTAACCTCCATCTAGACCTTAGAGACCTTAGTATATAACTTTTGGTTGATTATTAGGTGTCTATACCATGGTAGATGTTGTTCCTCGTGCATAAATTGACCACCAAGTGATGTTTATCCACAAGTGCACCCCACAAGATGCTTTAAAGCATATTTTATGAGCTAGGCATCCTAATCTACGTTATTCCTACTTTATCCTACTTTACTGAGTTAAAGATAGATTTTGCACTGCTTTTCTCATGATAAGGATGAGTTAGGTTCTCTTTGTTAATTTTGATCATTAATTCACAATACTCTAGGATCTTTACTGAGAGAATAACATGTACAGTATATCAATGCATATCAATCATAACAAGCATGTCAATCATCACAAGAAGCAAAAGCATGAGAGACAATAGACACACAGAGATTCTGTGGGGAAAACACTAAGGTGAAAAACCCCACAACTTCCTCAGAGATAGATAGAGCAATAGCACAACCATAGTACAACCAAAGTACAAGAGATAGACTCCTCTTAGTAGCTGATCCTCCTCCTCACAAATGAGGCACTTTTCGAGTGAAGGAAGTGTGAGTTTTGAAGTGATCCAAATAGAGATCTCCCGATCTCTATTTATACTTGTCCTGTTTTCCCAAAAACCTTATGGGTTGACTTGTCTAGCTAGGTACAATAACTTCATATTACATTATTTCGGGTCGACTCCTTACAAGGTGGTCTAATAACCGATCGACAAGTTAACATACTTGCAACACTTGTCAATACAAATGGTGACACTTCCATATAGAGGAATAATACATCTCTATAGGAGTACAATAAATATATAAATGAAATACATTTCGAAGTTACATATACATCAACACTCCCTCTTAACTAGGAAGGTATTTCTCGACACAGATCATCTAGCACAAGTCTTCTTCTCTGGATCATCATCCGTGAATCATCATCCTTGAATCATCGTCATCGTCACTACTGCTGCTATCTCGATCAATCTCTAAATCTACTCATCATAGGAAGTTCTACAGAGACAGTCCTTTTTCATACTGGATGTAGGCCCACCACCTAGAGGTCTTCATCATCAGTGGCCATACTGTAGAACCTAGGACTGATTACGTGCGTCAACAAAACCTAGCGCATACTATAGGTTCTTTTACATGTTGACCTCCACAAAACCTACTCAGAGAATCACAGGATGTTACAAGCAAACTGCTCTACCTGTCTGGATCTCGATAGAGCATCCCAGGCTGTTACGAGCACACCGCTCTACTTATCCGGATTTTAAAGGTTCTTTTCTATGTGAACTTTCACAAAACCTACTCAGAGCATCCCAAGATGTTATGAGCACACCGCTCTACCTGTCTGGATTTCGATAGAGCATCCCAGGATGTTATGAGCACATCGCTCTACCTGTCTGGATTTTAAAGGATCTTTTCTATGCGAAACTGTAGCAAAACCTACTTAGGGCATCATCGGATGTTACAAACACACCGCTCTACCTGCCTGGATCTCGATAGAGCAACCCAGGTTGTTACGAGCACACCGCTCTACCTATCCAGATTTTAAAGGATCTTTTCTATGTGAACTTTTGCAAAACCTACTAAGAGCATCCCAGGATGTTACGAGCACACCGCTCTACCTATCCGGATCTTAAAGGATATTTTATATGCAAAACTGTAGCAAAACCTACTCAGAGCATGCTAGGATGTTACGAGCACACCACTCTACCTATCTGGATCTCGATAGAGCAACCCAAGATGTTATGAGCACACCGCTCTACCTATCTAGTTTTTAAAGGGTCTTTTCTATGCTACCTGCACAACCTATCCACATCCATAGAGTATCAAACCGATACTCACCATACATCATCCTGATTTACATCATCACATGATCAACCTGATCATCATCATACCATCAACCTGATGCGTATCATCGGGAGCAACATCCTGAAGCTCGTCATCTGTGATCATCTTGATCATCATAATATCATCAACCTAATGCATATCAAAGTACATGATCTACCTGATCATACAAGTATCCACCCAATACATATACAAATACATGGTCTACTTGATCATACAAGTATCCACCTGATACATATACAAATACATGATCTACCTGATCATACAAGTATCCACCTGATACATATGCAAATACATGATCACACTGATCAAAGCATCCAACGTGATGCATACATACATATACATATAAATGATCCAACTAATCATATCCAGCATCCGACATGATGCGTACATACATATACATATAAATGATCCAACTGATCATATCCAACATCCAACAGTATACATATATAGAGTAGTAACTGGAGCATCATCCTGATACTTATTGTTCAGCGCTTACATCCATAGACATGTGAAAGATCCTCCTTCCACCATGCTTGGAATGGCTTCAGCAAATGTCTCCATCACTTCTTCCTTGAAGTGTCATCAATCTGAAGGACACCAATCCTCTCTCTGATGTACTCAAACTTCACTCTAGCTAGTGGCTTCGTCAACACATCTGCAATCTGCTCATCTGTCGCAACATACAGGAGCTTCACTGCTCCTCTCTGCACCATATCCCTGATATAGTGATATTTGATCTCTATGTGTTTCGACCTGTCATGGAACACTAGGTTCTCATACAGCTTCACACAACTCTGGTTGTCACAAAAGATACCAGTAGCCTCCAACGGGAGATCAAATAACTCAAACAGTAGCTTTCGGATACATACTGCCTCACAACAAAAACTAGTCGAACATGCTGCAACATACTCTGCTTCGACTGTACTCAGTGCTACACAGGATTTCTTCCTACTAAACCAAGAGATCAAACCTGATCCCATACTGAAGCAGCACCCAAATGTGCTCTTCCTATCTGCAGCACTGCTTGCCCAATCTGAATCAACATAACCCTGCAGGTTAAACTTTTGAATTGCTTCATACTTAAGCCCATAATCAACTGTACCTTTCAGGTACCTCATAATATGCTTTATAGCAACTAGGTGAACACTCCTTGGATCTATCACGAACTGGCTCAATGTGTTCACTGCAAAGCAAATATCTGGTCTCGTGTTCATCAGGTACATCAAGGACCGAATCATCTGACGATACATAGAGACATCAACCGGCTTTGATGAAGCATCACATTGAAGCTTCAGGTTTGATGCCATAGATGTGGCCATGGCCTTGCAATCCATCATCCCGAACCTCTTCAAGATATCTACTATATACTTCCCTTGTCCAAGGAAGATCCCATATGCACTTTGCCACACCTCCATACCTAGAAAATAGTGCATCATCCATAAGTCCTTCATATTGAACTCGGCATCAAGCTTCCTCTTTGTATCAGAAATCAATCTGTCATCTCTTGTTACAAACAGGTCATCCACATACAGGAGTAGAATCACAGGATTTCCTTCCTCAACCTTGTAGTAAAGGTTGAAATCTGCTTTACTCTTGGTAAAGCCCAAACTAGATAGAAAACTGTCCATCCTACCATACCAAGTCCTAGGAGCTTCCTTCAAGCCATACAAGGCTTTATTCAATCTGCACACATATGACTCCATGTCATGCGTTTCAAAACCGAGTGGCTGCTCCACATACACTTCCTCTTCAACTACACCATTCAAGTCTTAAAATCCATCTGGTGTATCTTCCATTTCATCGCTGCAGCCATAGCAAGCACTGTTCTGATGGAAGTGTACCTGGCTACAGGAGAAAAAGTTTCTTCATAATCTATTCCCTCTTTCTGAGAGAAGCCATAAGCTACGAACTTGGCTTTGTATTTCTCTATGCTGTCATTTGCAGCATACTTGATCTTGTAGATCCATTTGGAAGTCACAACAGACTTCCCTTCAGGTCTTGGGACAACATCCCAAACATCATTCTTCATTATTGATTGGTATTCCTCGATCATGGCATCCTTCCTTTCTTTCTTTTCCACTGCCTGTTCATAATTGGAAGGTTCTTTGTTCATGATATCACAAAGTAAAGCAACATAGCTGGTATGTGATCTGGTTCTCTTCTTTGCTCTGTGTTCTTCTTCTAGAATTCCTTCTTCTTCTAGAATTCCATATCTTTCTACAGCTTGAATGATCTCTCTAGCCCATGCAGGTTTTCTCTTGTGAGAGTTATTCTCATGGGGTGGATCTACTAGTTGTTGCGGATCTTCAATTTCACGATCAACATCTGGAATTACTTCAGTCATGGTAGTGTCTTGAAATCTAGTCTCCTTAGGTTCTTCATAAACTTCAACAGGTGTCTTCCTTGATCTGACGAATGCTGAGTTTTCATCAAATGTTACGTCTCGACTGACATCAATCTTCTTGAACCCTGGAAAGTATATTCTGTAAGCCTTCGAGCTTTCAATGTAACCCACAAAGATACCCTTCTTTCCTGAAGGATCTAGCTTGGTCCTCTTTTATTTTGGGACATGAGTGTATACTAGACAACCAAATATTCTGAGATGGCTGACTTAAGGTTTCTTACCAGAGAAGACCTCTTCTGGTGTCTTGTTGTCCAATATCTTGTGGGGTGTTCTGTTCTGCACATATACAGTTGTCCTAGTTGCTTCTGCCCATAAATGCATAGGTAGATCTTGGTCATGCAGCATTGCCCTTGTTGCTTCCATGATTGTTCGATTCTTTCTTTCTACAACTCCATTCTGTTGTGGATTGCAAAGTGCAGTCAACTCCCTCTTAATCCCTGAGTCAATGCATAGCTTCTTGAAGTCACCTGAAGTGAATTCTCCACCATTGTCGGATCTAAATGTTTTGATCCTCTTATCAGTTTGGTTCTCCATCAAGGTTTTGAATTCCTTGAACTTATCAAACACTTCATCTTTGTTCTTCAATAACTAAACCAAACTCTTCCTGGAGAAGTCATCAATGAAAGAGACATAGTAAATATACCCACTCAGAGAGCTGGATGACATCGGGCCGCATACATCGGAGTGGATAATTTACAAGATACTTTTTTCCTTGCTTTCACTGCTTGGAAATGCCTTCTTTATGTTCTTTTCTTTTGCACATCCTTTGCAAACACCTTCATGCTTGGTCTTAATTTCAGGAAGACCTTCTATAACCTTACTTGCAATTAGTAATGCTCTGTAGTGCATATGTGCAAGTCTTCTATGCCAAAGTTCACTTGGCTCCATGGAATCATGCACCATGGCATGTTCAGGTTGTCCCTTCAATTTATACAATCCTCCCTCTTGCTCTCCAATCACCACTACATCAACAATAGTTTTACCTTTTGGCCACATTAGCACTTGGCCATCTACAAATGCAACCCTCATACCTTTTGCATCTAATGTAGAGATGGAGAGTAGATTCTTCTTGAGCCCAGGTATAAATAACACATCTTTCATCTTTAAGGACTTTCTAGATTCTAGGTTATAGGAGGCTTCCCCACTTCCTTTGATAGGGTATTGATAATCATCCCCAAGTTTCACCTTATGGGGTGATTCATGTTCAGATAGGTTTACAAAAGATTCTTTAAACCCAGTCATGTGTTTAGAAGCCCCACTGTCAATTAACCAATCATTAGAACCATGAGAAATAGTACCTGTGAGAGCAGATATTAGAACACACTCTTCTTCGCTTGATGAGTCATCACATTCTACTCTAGCTTTCTTCCTGGGAGGTTCATCATCCTCAGCAAGCATGAGCATGATATCTTCTTTTGTAATTCATCTTCTTCTTGTTGAAGCTGTTGTCTTTCTTCTTCTTGGGGCAATTTGAAGCAAAGTGTCCCATTTCATTACATTCGTAAAATCGAACATGAGATAGATCTTTCTTCTGGTGATGAGGATGAGAATGTTTCTTGTTATGAGATTTCTCCCTCTTAAACTTGCTTCCCTTTGTGTGAGATGTGAGGGCCTGATCTTCATTCTCCATTTTTTCTTCTCGTGCCACAAGCCTTGCTTCTTCTTGTGAGCATTCTTCTTGTAGTCCGCTGAAGGACACCAACTTCTTTCTTGCACAGATTCCTTGGATAAAGGAATCCCATGACCTGGGTAGGCCATTCAGAGTGGTCATGACAGCTTCACCATTCTCCACCATTTCATCCACTGCTTCTAGTTGTTCCTTGATCTGAGAGACCCTAGAAAAATAAGATTGAATGGATTCTCCATTCTAAAGCTTTGCCCCTTTCAATTGGTTCTACAGAGTCATCTTCCGATTTATGTTCTTCCTTTCAAATAGCTTGGAAAAGAATCACACATCTCTTTCGGTGTCTTCAGAGATGACACATGGGGGATGATATTGATCCAAATTTTAGGGGGCATATGGTCTAAATTCGGATGGATAAGCCATAAAAGAATTAAATGGAGAGGCCACCCTCTCCCATTTATCATAAAATCATTAAATGAAGAGGCCACCCTCTCATATCCATGGTATTTGGTAGCACATAGTTTTGGCCCATGGTATGGCCTCAAGACACATTGTAATAATTCTATATAAAGGCCTAGCAAGCCTTCTCATGATAACAAGTTACTCATTTGGTTTCTATCCTACATTTCTCTTATTTTATTGAGTTATTATTGGGGTATTGGTTTTGAGTGTCTTTCTTAGTATAGTTTGAGAGGTGAGGCTCAAAGAAACCTCTTTGAGCCTCACCCCTCCATGTGGTATATTTATTCTATGTTTTTCCATCTATGTTATTCATAGCCCAGATCTCACTACTTTGTATTTCTCACAGCTGGTTCATTGTTTGCTTCAGTTTTGAAGCTATCTCTTCTCCTCCTCTCTCGGCATTCAAGTCTTTCGAGTCTCATCCCCCAAGATCCAGATCAGTGGTATCAGAGCGGGTATGCACTCCACCGGGACAATATTTTGAAGCATGATGCAGGTTCAATGGAGGTTCTCCAACCTCTACAACAACCCATGCTTCTCTACAAACCCTTGGCATCTCTATACTCAACACTCTCACATTCAGCAAAATTTGAACAGGTTCCATGGATTGCACAAGATGTTTCAGAGGCTCTACCATAGCTTATCGAAAAGTTATTTCCTTCAGCTCAAATGGGTATTTCGCAGAATTTCATTTCGTTTCCCGGTTTGTGAGATATGCTTGCTTGAAGTAGCACATATGTGTGCATAATGCGGCTGGACGTACAACAACTTTAAACAAGTGCTACAAACTCCAAAGAATGTCTCACAAGCTCTAACATAGCTCATTGGAAAGATCTTTCTATCAAATAAAATGGGTATTTCACGAAATTTCATTTCATTTTCTGGTTTGTGAGATATATTTGTTTGAAGTAGTAGATGTTTGTACACAATGCGGCTGGATGTACAACAACTTTAAACAAATGCTACAGATTCCAAAAAATGTTTCAGAGGCTCTATAATAGCTCATTGGAAATCTCTTTCTGTCAGCTAAAATGGGTATTTCTTGTTTTTCCATTTGGATTTCGTGTTTGAGAGATATCATCAATTGAAGTAACATATGTCTGCAAAATAGTGTGCGCACGTCTCTCAAACTGCAACAAAAATTTTCTCAATCTCTGGGCCACCCTAGAGCAAGTATGTTATATGGATGTAAAGGTCTTTTCGATATCTCAAATGGGTCTTCAATGGAATTCAATTTCAATACATGCATCAGAAGCTATGAATGGATTTGCAGCAAGACATCAACTACACCAAAGATCATGAATTTTCAATTTGTTAAATCTTAATGTAATCATGGTTATGGTTAACCACACAAACCCTATGGTTCTGGGTCAACCAAAAAATACCCATGGCTATGGGGGGGACCACACAAAACCCACATTTATGTATTGTAATCACGGTTATGGGTCAACCACACAAAACCCATGGTTATGGGTTAACCACACAAAACCCATAGTTATGGGTTAACCACACAAAACCCTTCTCTTTAGTGGAAACAAGCTTGTCATTGCCACCATGGTTATGGGTCAACCACGTAAAACCCATGGTTATGGGTCAACCACATAAAACCCATGGTTCTGAGTCAACCACACAAAACTCTTCTCTTCATTGGAATCAAGCTTGCCATTGCCATCATGCTTATGGGTCAACCTCACAAAACCCACGGTTATGGGTCAACCACACAAAGCCCTTCTCTTCATTGGTAACTAGCACATTGTAATCATGGGTCTCTTTTTAGCATGAAATGATGGGGACCATCATTTTATAAGGGGGGAGGAATGATTCGAATTTTAGGGGGCATATGGTCTAAATTCGGATGGATAAGCCATAAAAGCATTAAATGGAGAGGCCACCCTCTCCCATTTATCGTAAAAGCATTAAATGAAGAGGCCACCCTCTCATATCCATGGTATTTGGTAGCACATAGTTTTGGCCCATGGTATGGCCTCAAGACACATTGTAATAATGCTATATAAAGGCCTAGCAAGCCTTCTCATGATAACAAGTTACTCATTTGGTTTCTATCCTACATTTCTCTTATTTTATTGAGTTATTATTGGGGTATTGGTTTTGAGTGTCTTTCTTAGTATAGTTTGAGAGGTGAGGCTCAAAGAACCCTCTTTGAGCCTCACCCCTCCATGTGGCATATTTATTCTATATTTGTCCATCTATGTTATTCATAGCCCAGATCTCACTACTTTGTATTTCTCACAGCTGGTTCATTGTTCGCTTCAGTTTTGAAGCTATCTCTTCTCCTCCTCTCTCGGCATTCAAGTCTTTCGGGTCTCAGCCCCCAAGATCCGGATCAGAGATGGTCCTTGAGAGAATCAACAATGATTCTTTTTTCCTTGACCAAGTTCTTCTTGTGAAGGGATTTAGCTTCTTCTTCCTCTGGGACAGGGACCTCTTCCCTCATGTAAGTATCCAATTCATTTTCTTCTAGGATTAACCCAATCCTATAATTCCAGGCTCGGAAGTTATTATCCCCTTCAAGCTTATCCTCAAGCTTCATGTGGTGAGACTCTTAAAGAGTACTTCAAATGGAAATAGAAAAGATTTAGGTCTTACCACTTGATTTGCTGAAAACTCGATCTAGTCCTAGATTAGGGTTTGTCGGAAAAACCCTAAAAATTCAAAATGTGAATTTCAACTTTCTGAAAGGATAGAAAGATGTGCCTTGATGAGCTGATCATCCTGGTGAATTCAGAATTTGAGATCTGCAAAGTTTTACCCTTCAAAAATGCCTTTTAGTCTTCCTGGATTCACTAGGGAGGACCCTGAATTAGGGTTTGCGTTTCCAGGATATTTACCCAGCCAAAAATCTCGATCCAAAGCTCTAAACTTCGATTATGCCAAGGAGCTTTCAGCTATGTCTTCAGATTTTAGAAATTCCTATTTTTGTGGAAACCCTAATTTTTAGGGCCAAATGTAAAAATGCTCAAAATTGAATTATGATTGGATAGATAGCTTCTCCTTGATGAGTAGAGTTAATCTACTATACTTTGTTTCCAAAATATGTGGAGAGAAACCCAATACACAAGAAACCCTAGTTTCCGCCACTGCACAGTGTCTTCTTCTCAGATTAGCTCTGATTCCATGTTAATTTTGAGCATTAATTCACAATACTCTAGGATCTTTACTAAGAGAATAACATGTACAGTATATAAATGCATATCAATCATAACAAGCATTTTAATCATCACAAGAAGAAAAAGCATGAGAGACAATAGACACACAAAGTTTCTGTGGGGAAAACCCTAAGGTGAAAAACCCCACAACTTCCTCAAAGATAGATAGAGCAATAGCACAACCAAAGTACAACCAAAGTACAAGATATAGACTCCTCTTAGTAGCTAATCCTCCTCCTCACAAGTGCGCGAATTTTCGAGTGAAGGAAGTGTGAGTTCTGAAGTGATCCAAATAGAGATTTCCCGATCTCTATTTATACTTGTCGTGTTTGTCCAATAACCTTATGGGGCCGACTTGTCTAGCTAGGTACAATAACTTCATATTACATTATATTGGGCCGACCCCTTACAAGGTGGTCTAATAACCCATCGGCAAGTTAACATACTTGCGACACTTGTCAATATCAATGACGACACTTCCATATAGAGGAATAATACATTTTTATAGGAGTACAATAAATATATAAATGAAATACATTCTGAAGTTACATATACATCAACACTCTTTGATGACTTTGGAAAGTCTTCATGCTTTTTCCTAAAATCCTTCCATCTTTTTATCCTGAAAATCCACTCAGATGCTTATTTTTATCACTCATGTCCCACCTAATCCAACTTGACCAATTTGTGATCATCCAGTATGAGTTGGAGTTAGTAAGTTGTCATAGGTGGATATTTTTCCTAAGTCTAAGCCTGCCACTTGAGAAATTTCCAAATTGCCTCTAAGGCATTTGAATTCTCTCTTTGAGATGTTTATTTAATGTACACTTATTGTTAATTAATAATATGATGGAATTTTATTCAAGTGAGTTTTATATATCAAGTTTTTTTTCTCAAATTTTCTCTCCTCTATGCATTCTTGTAAAATCTCTGCAAGGATTTTTCTGTGGACTAGATCCAGAATGTGATCAATTTTTCACAGGAATAACATTGTGATTTTCATTAATAATGGGGAAGTTATAGAGATTGAATCAATGGATAATATAGAAAGCTAAAATACAAAAGAATATCTACTAGAGAGAGAGAAGGAATGAATACAACATAACCATAGAGAAAAGAGGAATATTGACTACTCCAAATGAGTGTTTTTCCTTCACTATTGCGCTCTCTATCAACAAGATTTCGACCCCAAATCTCAGGTATTCCTCCTATAGTGCACCCTTCATCAAATGTGGATGATATATAGACTTCAGAACATCCCCAAGATATTTGTATGACCACAGGTGTGCCCTCCTTTAGTAAAAACCAATGTAAACACTATTGTCCCGAAACTCCACAACTTCACACTTATACTAACTGGAACTTGAATACACCATCAAGAATTCAGCCCCACTACTATATATGAACACAAACATCTGAAATAAATCTCTATAGAAAAATATGAAAGTGATTTCTCATCTTAATCGATTTCCATGAAGCACCATGAAGAGATATGGATGATCTCCTCCTCTCTACTAGCTAGGGTGGAATCTTTCACCACCAAAAATACTTCATAATTGAAAGGGTCACATCTCCCAAGATTGAAAATACACAAGATATATCATATTCAAAATAAAAAATAAAAAATCCTTTTCTCAAGAGGCTTTCATCCTTTTTATAGATTCCATTGAGCCCCTTCCCCCTCATTCTATAATTCTCTCACAAAATATTAATAAATTCTATTTTGATCATAGAATGATACCTTGGAACTCATTTACTTCCTCTGTAATGTCATTTAAACAGATAATATCTTCATCTTCCTTAGCTTGATTCTGGGGAAGTTACACTATCATGTGGGCCCAATCTCTCCTCTAGTGCCCTCGGCTAAATTTAGGACCTTAAACATGTCGTATGATGCCATAGAGTTTCATAAGTTGTCATAGGACCTGATTCTTATCATAATTTGTCATGAGATTCCTTTTGGGAGTTACACTTCCACAAGTGCACCCTCACTGGTTATTTTTAGCTAGATGCCTCTTCATGAAACTTCTTGGGAGTTACTCTTCCTTAGAATTCGAATTTGTGGATGCTCTCCTTGATTTGGGGGTGTTACAACTTCCTTGTGGGCCCACTTTATCCTCCTATGTTCCCTCCTTGGCTGACTTGGACCATTTACACCTCATTTATGAATATTTGGCCATTTTATCACAAAAATTGTGATCCAAATCACCCCTTCTAGTCTTTGAATTTAAATTTGTAAAATGACTATAGGCCATTGTATCCCATTTTTTTTTTTTTCTCAAATGGTTAATAATCAAAATTTGGGGACATTATAGTCCTCCCCACTCAATATTGCTTGTCCTCGAGCAATTTTAAATCTGAGTGTGGTAATTACCAGTTTTTCCTTCCCCGGATCAATGCACAAAACATTTATTTGTCTCCTTCCTTAGTGGTGACTGTTTATAAGGCTGCAATTCCAAATGCATCAAGTCATCAACTCTATATACCACAAACATAACCACACTAAGGTTGAAAATGATGTCATGGTTCCAACCTAATTAAAAAGAGATGAAGTATATTCTGCTCAATGTATGGTCATGTGAGGTATTGACATAGGAAGCCTTTTGACCACTTCCAATAAGAAAAGTAAATCTACACTGCAACCACTCACACAACTCCCCAATAGACTAGTCCACTAAGAATCTCATCATATGAAATCCAAAGATGATTCCCATTCTCTCTATATATTCAAAGCACAATGGTGACACCCATTAAAATAAACAATACACTTTCCCATACTCGTTAGAAGTGAAAAACTAGAGTTACAACCATGAATTTACAAATATACACTCGTTAAAATAAATATTGTAGTGCACACTAAATTTGCAAAAATGTCTCGTGCTTTATAACAACTATTACCATTCTCAATCATTATTGTTATTGTAATGAGACTCATACAAGCGATTTGATTTTAAAGTGCAATTACTTTTATCTTTACAAATTATAAAGTTGAGATGTTTTGAACTTTTATTTATAATGGTAGTCATAATTTCTTGAATATTGTCAAAATAAATATTGCATTGCACACTAAATTTGCAAAAATGTCTCGAGCTTTATAACCATTATTACAATTCTCAATCATTAATGTAATGACAATCATACAAATGGTTTAATATTAAACTACAATTACTTTAATCTTTACAAAAGTAATTATTAAAAAAGTAACTCTATTTTAATACAAAAGTTTTGATTTTTTTGAAAAAAAAAATACTTTAAATCTTTTTTTTCATAAGAAAAAAAGCATGCAACTTGTTATTCATGTTGAATCAAAGTTACATATATGACACTATTACATCAAGTAGTTTCAACCCAAATAACAATCTGAAAGTACTACTTCAACCAAAAAAAGAACCTGCCTTTAACATGTACCATCCATCTTTTTCCGCACCATTAAAGAATCCAGTCAGAGTATCCTCAACCATAAAAGGTAGGAGAATCCTCAACCATGAAAGGTCTACCGTAGGACCTAGTCTTCTTAATTTTGATTCCTTTTTCTCATTCTTTTAAGACAACTACAATTTTGACACTTATAATATGCACATACAACACTGAATTTGGAAGATGGAATTATTCCTCATTTTCCAGATTTCCCAAATAAGAAAGAAGGAAATATTCTTAAAATGTGTTTTCTTTCTGAACGAATAAAAAAATAGTCTTCAAATCTTCCTGAACCCTATCTCTCCTGTAAAGAAAGAATATTACAAACTTCATTACAAACAGAGATAAAAATTGGGCAGTGGAAAAACAGATGAGAGACAATTTCCAATTCCTTCTAGCAAAGATAACACATGCCCAGGCCACTGAAACTGTGTTTCTGTAATTTTTCCCAAATAAGAATTTTATTAAATATTTCCAACCAAGTAAAGCACTTAATCTTTAAAGGAATGTTTCTCATCCAGAAAACATTTTCCCACCAAACAGTACTATAGCCTTCCAACTCTTCTAAGGAAACATTGTAATCCAACTTTGTTGTAATTTCCCCGAATGCTTTGTTTCTTTCCCATACAATCATATCCTGATCATCAATGAATCGAATTCCTGCTTGTGATAGAGCCTGAATATAAGAGTTCCATTTTGCAGCCACTGTATTACAAAGGTTTAAATTTTCTGCATTAAGCCAATAACCTCCAACTAATGATAAATTATTCCTAACTTGAGATAGGACCATTATATTCCTTTTATTAGTTCCGATAATAACTCTGAAGACAACTGATAAGTTCCCATAAGGATGATAATTGGATCAATACCCAAAGAAATCTAAGTACCTCAACCAACCTTCCAGCTGCAGTAGTTACAAAGAATAGGATATATTTTCATGAAACTTCTCCAAATGGTAGCTGTATTTTGTATCTTTTTTTACCGGTTCTCGAATCCAATGAATAAGAGGAATTTTAATGTACTTAGACAAAATCACCTTGTTCCACGCACTTTTGAAAAACAGATCTCGCCATCAAATTTTCACACAGAGCGCCTTGTTGAACCAAAGTAAATTTTTTGAGGCCCTAACCTCCCATATGTTTAGGAAGAGCGATGTTTTCCCATGCAACAAGATGAAACTTTGCAATACCAAACTCCTAGGCCATAAAAATTGAAAAATGAATTTTCTAATTTGTGAAATGACTGAAATTGGCACTAAAGTCAAAGAGAACGAATACACCAGAATGCTTTGCAAAACCTCACTTTCCAAGACTAATCTACCACCATACGAAAGCCATTTAAAATCCCAACTGTTAATTCTTTTTTCCACCCTCTTTATAAGACAATCCCAATAAGTTCTGGAATAAGAGTTTGGTTTAAGAAAAAACCCAATATACTTTAATCCTTCCCCAACCAATGACATTTTGTACGAGAAAATAGTTATTATTTCTTCACAGAAACTAGAATCGTCACAATTGTAAGAAAAATGGGATTTTTAAGAACTAATTCCCATTCTAGATGTTGAATAGAAGGATAGAAAGATGAGTTTAGATCGATGCCATTCACCTATCAAAGCATGACCAAGAATAAGTATGTCATCTACTAATAGCAGATGAGAAATAACCAAAGAAGAAAAGATTCTCATACCTTTAATTTTTTCTCCTTCTTTGCATCTGATATAAGCCTGTTGAGCCCTTCAATCACCAATAAAAACAAAAGAAGAAAGAAAGGAATCCTTACCTTAGCCCTCCACTACTGTTAAAAAAGAAAGTGAGAGAACCATTAATTGAGATAACATCATTTGTTGATAAGATACATGCTATAATCCACCTTATTACCTCATAAGAAAGACAAATTTGAAGAAGTATAAATTGGAGAAAGGACCAATTCACCTTGTCATAAGTTTTGATGAGATCAACCTTCAGAATAAAAGCTTTTATTCTGCTTTTTTTTTTTAATCGAACTTTAATCTTTACGAAATATAAAGTTGAGTTGTTTTAAACTTGTGTTTGTAATGGTAAAAATAATATTTTATTGAATATTGTCAAATGACATAAAGGCGTAGTGCTAGAGTGGATAATTTGATAGTACATAAGAGAACAATTATTGATGAATAACTTTAAGATCGATATGACGCTTCTATACTCTTTTATATGGCCATATTCTTTTCTTAATAAAGTTATTAAAGATAAAACCAAAAAATGATTTTATATTGTTTCTACGAGAAAGCTTAATGAATGGTTGATGTATTGAAGAATATGAATTATGATGAAAAAAAATATATTAAGTTAGAGTTTAGATGTGTAACACATTAGATGAATGAATACGAAAAAAATGTACCTAGAAAAAACTAATATTTACATTTTAACATGAGATTTAAAAAATTGATTGACACGGTTACATTCACAAATTTTTTTAGTTGAGTAAAATAAAGAAAAAACGATAAAATATGTACCTAAACTCTATTGGAAACACATAAAGGGAAAAGGAATCCAAAACAAGTCTATTAAGAAAAGGAACATTGAATATTTCATAGTGATTTAAAAAATATATATATAAAAGTAGGCATTGAAGCATCTTTTCAATGTAAATCCCCTTAATCCTCATGGTTTAAGGGTTAAGTTGTCAATTGGTCAAATGCACATGTCCACCTTCGCATGAATTTCTAACAAAAATGTCCAATCAAGCAATATGGCATGGGCTTCCTTAAGACTCTAAGTTATAAAAGCAATACATATTAAAAAAAAGGGAGGTTATATAAATAATGGGAGAAATTATAGAACAATTATGGTCAGTACAATCTTCATACATGTTAGTTAGCACTATTTTAGAGAGAAAAATAAGTAAATGGGTAGAAGAAAATAATGTTAAGGGTCCTTCTTAAAATAGTTTTTAACCTCAAAATTTAATCAAGGAAATAAACTATGGAAAATAATGGATAAAGTAGGATTTCAAGTTATATACTAAGAAACACTTCTCTTTTTATATGAAAATGTTTCATGCATAATTAGCAGCATCAATAATGATAAAAATTGAAACATAAAGTCAAAATTAACAATTATATTTAGTAATATTCAAGTAAAACAAAGATGTCCCTCTCGCATGCACTATTTGGGTTATTTATAGATGGAATAGAAATTGGATCATGAAGGATGGGGGAGGATGAAAATGCATAGCAAGTTTTGATTTATTATTGTTGACTCAATGTTTTATTGGCAACATGCAAAGACAAAGTACAAATATAGTCTCCAAAGATATCTTGGTATAAATTGTTCAACTATTATGAAATCAAAGCTAATTGAAATAAAGGTAACCACAATAGGTAATTGGGATAAGGCACAACCATCACATTCAATAGTAATGAATTGGAGGTGGTTTCTTCTTACGGCTAGAAATATATATATATATATATATATATATATATATATATATATATAATAACAATAACAATAGAACATGAGATTTACATGGAAGCCACGTTGTACATAGGTAAAACCATGGGGTAATGGAAGCTTCGATCTTTGATTATTACTTGACAAAAGGATTATAATGCTTTCTTCTATATCTCTTGTATTACAATGTCGATTGGTCATCCCCTTTAATACATTACATATGAGTTGTTCCAAAAGGAACTGAAATACATTAGAAGGGTCTAGAATCCATGTTAACATCCTTTTCCCAGAATCCATTATGGAACCCACATACATTGAGCATGCTTCTTGCATGTTCCATGATTGTGTGATTCATCCTCTCAGGCACACCATTTTGTTTTGGCATATATGTAGCAATATTCTAGTTCTTAATTCCTTCTTGCATACAAAATTTATCAAATTCCCTGGAGAAATATTCTACTCCATTATCATATCTGAGGCATAAAATAGACTTGCCCAAAATTTTCTCTACTTATGCCTTGATCTTTTTAAACTTCTAAAAGGTTTCTAACTTATTTTTCAAAAAATACATTTACACTCTTCAATAATATCATCTATAAAAGTAAGAAAATATCCAACACCATTTATAGACATAGTGGGGACTAGTCCAAAAATATCAAAATGAATAAGCTGCAAAAGATCAAAACTTTTAACAGAGCTTCTAGTAAATCAAACTCTCTTTTGTTTATTGAAAATACAGTGCTCACACGAGTCTAAATCACAATATTTAATCGCAAGAAAGCATAGCTTGATCATGCAATATTTTCTAACAATTTTCACGCATATGTTCAAGATGTTGATGCCACAACATCATGGCATCCAGAACATCCCTTAAATCTGCTATCGTTGCATGATTTATTATTGTATCACCATACAAACGATGCAGGGTCCCATAGGATTATCCCTTTTCTACCAGGAGGGATCCTTTGGTAATTTTGCATCAATTGTCACCAAGGTAGTTGAATACCCCACCTTACGAATTCATAATTCATAAAACTTACAAAATTTTAAATTATGAATTTCGCTTGAATTGGAATTAAGAACTAAAAAATGTAATGATTCCAACTTGGACACAAATATCACTTTATAAGATTATGCATAAATTCTAACTTGTGGTTAATGAAAGTGGTAAACTTATAACATATTAACCTAATTACTATTTTTCAGTGACTAAAAGATAGTTATAAAGGTTTTCATGTAAAAGTAATGATTGTTATATTTATTTTAAAATAATTAAATTATGAATTAATCCATTTGAAATAAAATTTAATAATAATTTGATAGCATAATTTATAAGGAGTAAAACTTATGAGAAGAGAGTAAATTTGATAGCATAATTTTGAATCATCCTTTTTTTTTCAAAAGAAAAAAATCATACTATTGTTATTCATACGAATCAAAGGGTACATGAAAAGCTTCAGTTCGATATTTTTAGAAAATATATCTCTAAAACTAGCAGCCAAAATCATAACAAAAAGTATCTTCTGATCATCACGAAGGAAGTCACGAAGATCACAAGATGCACAAAGAAAAACAAACTCCAGCTGATATCGAGTGCTTACATCCAAAAACTTGATACAACAACTACTCTAAGAAATTCATAAACCTGTGATCCAGAACCTTTGAATCCAGAACTTCTTCCCAAAATAAGACACCAAAATCCTCAGTCAATGCTTGCTTTGATAATTTATCCACCAAAAGATTGTGTTTCCTAAAGATATGTTGAAAGGATATATTTCTGAAATACTTGATGGACTTTTTTATCCTTAAGCACCAGTGGGTAAGTGCTAGAACTTTGAGATCAAAAACATCCTGAGCCCATTTAATTGTGACTCTAGAGTCTCCATAGATTTTCAGGTCATCCAAGCCAAAAATACTTACCACTTCAAGGATACACCATAAAGCAATTAATTCTGCTTTCATATTGGTGCCAATCCCATAGTTCATCTTCAACGAAAAATGATGAGAAGCATTCAATTAGATAGCTCCCCCAACTACACATATGCCATTTTGAGCAGCTCCATCGAAGAATAGAACTAGACAGTTGAAAAGAGGCTCAAAAACTCCAATATGCTTGGACACCAGGGGCTTCTTCTCTTTGAAAAAAGACTTATATATAGTAAGTATACATTCAACCCTATTTTGTGCTATCGGATCCAAGCCTTTAAAGACTAGTTTGTTTCTTATATGCCAGATTATCCAAGAGATGAATAGTGGAAGCACAGGGTGTCATCTGCAGCTTCTAATCCACTATAAAAAAGAGTTCTCAAAGGACTAGGCTTCCCAATTCATTGACATATCCAAACCTGTACATACTTTTGTCCATATAACCCGAGTAAAAATGCAGTTGACCAAAATATGTTGAGTAGATTCAACATCAAGTATACAAAGAGTGCATCTATTTGGGCCGCTCCATCCCATTCTTAATAAAACATCCCATGTTTTTAGCTTTTCCTTTAATGCAAACCAAACAAAGCATTTAAGATTAATTGGTATTTTCCAACTCCACAGCTTCTTGAACCACAAATGTTGAGGACAATAATTCCTGGAATTTATAATGAAATTATAGGCTGATTTGGCAGTAACTTCACCTGACATCGGATTCCCAACCCATTTCAATACATCCATTTGTTGTGAGAGTCTGCATCCTATAGCATCAAGCCGGGAGAAATAATGGTCCCATTCTCTCTTGAGATAGCTTTGAAGCCCCATGTCTTCCCCTTTAATCCAGTAAGAAGAGCTATTTAAATAAACATAGTTCCTCATTCGGTCCAAAGTTGTAAAATTCCTATCTTTGAGAAATTCCAACAATTCAGTTGAGAGTGAGTATTCTTCATCCAGTCCTAGAATTGGATCAACACCAACCTCAACCCGTTTTCCTGATCCCACTTGCCAAGCCACATTATTTCCTAGCCAGTTGAAAACATTCATGAACCCTTTCCAAATCATAGAAGTATTCCTAATCCTCTTAACTGGATTCCTGAACCAAGTTAAGATGTCCTTTTTAATATATTTAACCTGCAACACCTTGGACCATAGAGAGTAACCAAACAGACCCCTCCAAAGACTCTTCAAATGAAGAGCTTTACCAAACACCTGCATATTTTTCACCCCCCATCCACCAAATTTCTCTAGAATGGTGATAGATTCCCACTTTGCCATAATTAGCCCTTTTCAGTCCAATCCACCAAACCACAAAAAATTTGAGCAAAGCCTCCTTATATTCAGCAGTACCAAACTAGGAACTTTGTACAGAGATAGCCAGTAAACCGGGATACTAGTAAGAACAATTTTAACCAAAATAAGACGTCCTCCAACAGAAAGAAGTCTATGAGTCCAGCTTTTAATTCTATTTTCCAACTTCTTAAAGAGCCATGACCAATCTTTAACTCTGTACCTGTTCGGCTTTAAAAAGTAGCCCAAATATTGAAAGCCATCAACTAAACTTTGTACCTTGTAAGGTAATAAATTCTGCAGATCCAGAATTTGTGACTCCTCCATATTATGCAGAAACAATATAGATTTCCTCTCACTTACTTTCATCCCTGATGCAAAGCAAAAATAGGATATATTGTCTCTGATACACTGCCATTCACTAGTGGATTTTGAACCAGCAAGAAAGACATCATCAACAAACAAGAGATGAGAGACAGATAGTTCTTTTGATAGTTTTATCCCACTAATTAAACCATCATATTTTGCTTTAAGTAAGAGCCTGCTAAAGCCATCAATAACCAAGACAAAGCGGAGAGGTGATAGAGGGCATCCTTTCCTAATCCCTCTAAAGCATTTAAAAAACCTTGAGGGGACACCATTTATAAGAATTGCAATATTTGTAGACATTACACACGCCATAATCCATCTAAGCATTAATGGTGACTATCCAATTTGAATCCGAATAACTTTGAGATAGCACCAATCCACTCGGTCATATGCCTTTTCTAGATCCATTTTGAGAAAAACTGCTTTGGAATTCTGAATTTTTACAGTATGAATGATCTCCTATGTAATACCTACTGTATCTAGAATCTGCTTGTCATGAAGAAACCCAAACTAAGTAGCAGTGATAAACTTTGACAAACCAAGTTTAATTCTCACTGCAATAATCTTTGAGATTAACTTGTAAATCAGATTGCACAAGGCAATAGGCATGTAATCCCCAAAGAAGGAAGGTTTATTATTTTTCAGAATTAAGGTAGAAATGTAGATTTCAGTGCTCCTGGAATAAAACCATTAGTTTTGGAGAATTCCACCATAGCCAGAATTTCATCACCCATTATATCAAAGAAATGGAGAAACAATTCCACTGTCCAGCCATCTGGCCCAGGACTTTTCTCTTTTGCAAAAAGTTTCAGAGTGTCTTCAACTTCTTTTAAAGAAACTTCATGTTCCAGGTCCAAAGCTTCCTGAGGACTAAAGAATCTAGGAAAACGATGAGCAATCTCCAACTACTTTAGCAGGTCACTATCTCCAGGATCCCTAAAGATGTTTCCAAAAAAATTAACTGCTGCCTCCTGAATCTTATCTTGTCCAAAAATGCGTAACCCATCATCTGCCTCCAAATCCCAAATAGATTTTTTGTTTCTACGATGAGAAGCACACGCATGAAAAAACTTCATGTTTTTATCTCCCAACTCCAGTCACAAAGCTCGACTTTTTAGCCTCCATTCTACTTCTTCTTGTTTTAGGATACTTTCCTTCTTATCACTAAGAGCATTTAGTAAATCTTGATCCCCCTCATCATCCAAGCCCTCAATCTTTCTAAGAAAGGCTTCCTGAATTTGATATTGAATATCTACATACTCCTTTAGATCTCTCAATTTCTTATTCTTGATCCAAGATTTGACTACAAACTTCAAATCTCTAAGTTTAAGAACAAACCTATCCATTGGGTTTAAAAAACAGTCCTGCCTCGGGTCCAACCATGACTGTCCAATGGTTTCACAGAAATCAACAAACTGAAGCCATGCATTATTAAACTTAAAGGGAACATTCCTTGGACAAAGAGAATCATCACACTGGAGGAAAATGGGCCAATGGTCTAAAAAAATATTATCCCCCACCCAAGATCTGAACCGTTGAAAAGACTGCAACAGAGGCCGAGCCACCAAAAACCTGTCAATTCTTTTGTGAATACCTGCCTACCAACTCTTCCATTAGTCCAAGTTGGCACAATGGAGGCTGGGGCAACATCCACCAAATCGAAGCTGGCAAGCATATCAGAGAAATGCTCTGCTAAATCATCAAAGCAGGCTTGAGGACCCCAAATATTAGAAGAATTTAAGGATAAATTAAGGTCTCCTGCAACAATAAGGTTATGTGTATTAAGAAGGCCAGAGGAAATAAGGCGATCCCAAAAAAACTTTCTACAAGCATACGACCCATAATAGTTTAAAATAGACAAAGCACGATTCAGGTGTAAACATCTACCATACATTAGAATCCCCTAATTTGTTTTAAAAGTTTTGAATTGAAATAGACATGGATTCCATCCCATGATCAACCCACCAGACATCCCGGTTGCACTTAAAGCTGAGAACTCCCAACCTGGGCATAAATTAGCTAATTTAAAGATAACAACACTGTCAACACTCATTGTTTCCTGTAAGAGCAAGATATCCGGACTAGTCGCAACTAACAGTTTAGACAAATCCCTAACCTAGGTAGCTTTTCCTAACCCTCTAACGTTTAATGAGAGAATCAACATTAATCACCACCACTAGAGGGTTGCACTGCTCTAAGTGCCCTAGGGTTTTGACCACCTTCTAAAGTCGTGGAGGCTTCATCTAGTCTAATAGATAGAGGAATAAACACATCACCCACTAACTCAACAGATTTTGCCACACCTGACTTCTTCCCTTTTCTAACATTGACGTTTTGAAAATGAAGACCCTCTGAGGGTAGGACCTCACAGTTAGGTGGGGGATTCTTGAAGTAAATCAAAAGGGGAGACAACTAAGGTTCACAGCTAGGTAGGTACCCACTTTTAGCAAGGACCTCCCATTCGTCAAAGGAAAGAACCCGGGAAATATTATATGAAGGAGCAACAATGTTAGTGGAATCAGGCTTTGAATCATGAACAACATCCCCCTGATCGAGACGAATGGAGCTGCAAGAACCTTCAATCAGATAAGGCCCACCCGACGGAGACAAATTTAGGGCCACCTCCCCTCTAGAGATACGCTGGTTCAGGGAATGCTCCATGTCCTCATAGAAATTTAATCCAGCTTTTGAAATACCCTTATAGGGAGTTTCATCTAGAGACTTACCTTATGATGACTTCATCACCGAACTAGCATTTGTAGATGGAACAGGGGAAAGAATTGAATCATCATCCACCAAGTGAGCAATGGGACCTACCCTCAGAACCAGCGGACAATGTGCACAGGTGTGGCCAACTTCCCGGCACTTGAAGCACCAGAAGGGAATCTTGAAATAGTCCAACCTCTAGCAAAAAGACCTAGTCCCCCAGCTAATAACAACTTCGACAGGAAACCCTAGCCGCATATCAAACTCTACCATAACTTTGGCAGCTTTGCAGTCAAAGCCAAAAAGAGCCTTCCTATCCAGTCTGATAAACTTCCCAACCGAGTTTGCAAGAGAAATAAAAATACTTTCCGACCAAAGCTCAATCGAGAACCCGGGAAGGATCATTCAGAGATGCCGAAACCTCTTCCTGTCCTTAAGTGGATCAAATCCCACAAAACACCTCTTAAGGCACATAGAACCTTTCTTGAAAAGCCAAACCTACTTCAAGATTTCCTCAACATGCTCTCCAGATGGAAATGTAAGCAAAATCCACCTATTGGCCAGCAGGTTAACCCTAGGGGCCAACCCACATAATGACGTCTAGTGCTCATTCACCCAGGCAACAATGTCTTCCCAGCTTCCACCCGAAAAATCCAAGTGGCCAACAACCCCCCGTGAAGCTAATAACTCGATTCTATCAAGGTTAAAATCCTGGTTTATTTCAAAAAGTTCACGACCCTCCAAAGCTTTGACAGTCTTAGATCGGCGTCTAGCCTTTACCTTCTCACCACACATATTAGGGTTAACACCGGAAGGACAAGCCTGCAGATTGGAATTGCTTTCCCCACTGCCAAGAAAGGACTGATGAGCCATTTTAGATCAAAATCCCCTCCACGTGTCCCCAAAAGCCAAACCTATGACTGTAGGATAGGACAAGTACCGCCACCTGTCGAAAAGGAGGGAGGCCGCAAAAAAAGGGTGAAACCCTCTAAAAGCTAAGGTAAAAGGGAAGACCACCAGAATAACCAAACCACAACCAAAAACAAAGGAAACCCAGAGAAAATAGGACCACAGGTGTCAGAAGTTGCAGAGAAAATATGGGTTCTTGGAGCTGTAGACAGAATCACATTCCCACTTGTTTTTATCCTTGGTTGGTACTATAGATAGCTGCAAAAACTATATAGAACTCCAAGTTTCTACAACTCAAACAAAAACATGACATAGCGCACGGAGGAAGCCACAGTCTCTAACAAACCCTAACCCTCTAGAACACCATCATCGCCAACAAGGAAGCTCCATCCTCCATCAGCTTAGCACCACTTTATGGTACCTTTAGGACTATCACCACAAACTAGGACGCTCCATCCTCCATCAAATTTTGAATCATCCTTACCACACATACTAATCCATTAAAATGATCATTTAATTTAACATAATTTTGAATCTAACAAGTGAATAATTTTGAATCAAACAACCTTCTTGCATAATTTTGAATCAAACAATTTGATAACATAATTTAAATCAAACAACCCTTTTGTCGTTGTTACATGTACATACTCAAGAAACAATTATGAAAATTGAACAAAATGGAGCACACAAATTTAACTTAAAATTGATATTCAATAAACTCACATATTCTTCAAAGTTAGAAAATTGAACTAAATAGAAAACATTAATTTAGTTTAATTGTTATTCAATATTGAATCAACTATTCAACAATTTGGTACAATAGATTCACATATTTTTCAAAATTCAGTACATCATTGATATAAATGAGGATATGAATATCAAGATTGAAAAGAATTCATTAAAATGTTTTTCAATGAAAATTTTGCACATTTATAAGGAACAATTAACTATTTCAAAAAATAGGAACATCAATTAAAAGAAAAGGTCTCTTTGTTGGTTCCTCTAATGTTAACTCCTCTTCCCTTTGGAAATTTAAGTCTCTTTGTTGGTTTTTATATGGAGATTTTTTCTATCTTTTGAAAATTTATTGTAAAATAGAAATAAAAAATGTATCATTTATATAAAATTATATTATTAATTGTTATAAAAATAATATTAATAATAATTATTATTAGTGAATTATGAATAGAAATTAAAATTTAATATGTAAACATGTATTAAGAACCAGAATATTAGAGAGTGACATAGTCCATAAAATGACAAAATAATAAGTGACATAGTCCATAAAACGACAAAATAATAGTTGAAATGTCAAAAAAAACAATTATTCTGATGTATTTATATATAACAGATCATCATAATAGATGGATTTAATTAATGTGCTAAAAAATTTCAAGTAAATATTATTTTTAACATATATGTTTCTTAAAAAACAATGATGGCTAATAATGAAAAAGATTCAATTAAGCATTCTCTCTCACATCCTTAGAATGTATACTAGCACATTGCATTCAAATGCATCCATAATTTGATGCCATGCCGCGATGAAAATTTATTACCATAATTTTTTGTTAAATCTTCACGTTGGATTTCTAACTGATAAATTTATACAACATCATACACTTATTCAAAATAATTGATAAATTAATACAACATCGTACACTTATTCAAAAATAATTGATAAATTTATATAACATTATATACTTAGTGAAGATATTTACAATAAAATCTAAAGCGAAAAACATTAAACATTAACTTAATTTTGTAAAGCAAGCTTATATAAACCTTCGTAATTTGAACATTTTCCCACCGCCAGAATCTGGAACTACAACATCAATGAAAATACGATCGGAAACCCAGGTGGGATAAAGATAGATACGCGTTTAATGCAACGAACTCCCACGCAACTATGTATATATATGCGTGTATATATCTCATCTCACAATGATATATAGGGACTGCCGGATGTATATATATGGGTGTATATATATATCATTGTGAGATGAGATGTATATGAGCATCAATACAAAGTTTATATACATTGTCAGGCACAACAATCCAACGGTATATATGAAGCGACGACCTAACTGTATATATACACAGTCAGAGGTATACGCAACTATCCAACGATGTATATACCAGGGGCTATATTGTCATGAGCAAGTTGCAATGCTGTGTTGATGGCTAACAATATGCACCCACCTGGGGAACATTTAATGCTGGGACCATGGTAGGAATTTGGAAAAGTTTCTACAGGTTAAAAATGATTGTTCAACACATTATGGCATTTTGCAAAATGATTCATAACAGATATTTTGCCCATCAAATTGCAGCTCTAGTTTGACAAGGTGCATAGAAGTCATATATCAAATCCAACGGCCTTTATGCACCAGGCTGGCTCATTAAATGCTCCCATCTAGATGTTTTTTGTTCGCCATGTGACTATTGCCCAACATAGATAGCTATTGATATTTATCATAAAACTATGCCATAAAAAATAATATCCAACTCTTCCAGGTACAAGTTTCATGTAGAAGAGCGAAGAGACTTTTTTTTTTAATGAACTAGACCATTCGAGGTGCAAGTTTAATGTACAAGAGTGAAATGACTTTATTTTTAACAAGTATTGTTAACTGGGTTGTTTGGAAATAAACCTTGCGAACTGGGTCTAGTAGGCAGGGCATTCACTATGAATACAATCTCCATCACACTAGTAATAGGACTTTAAGAACAAGATATACTTTTTTACCACATAGAAGATTAAGAAGGGTTATTTTTTCTTTAAAGAACTAAACCACCTAGCAAATATTGTTAAATGGGTTGTCCTTAAATAAACATTGGGAACTGGCTGGCTCCAGGATATGGCAAACATTATCTAGCTTGTTGTAGGTCATTTAATGCGATGGCAGAGGCTGGTGGGCCAACCAACTTGCTGCAGCCACAGTAAATGACCTGCAGCTGGATAAGATCAGGCTAACCAAACTACTGGGGTAGCATTAAATGGCCTGTAACAGGCTAGATAATGTTAGAACTTGAAATCCAAGCACCAACCAACATACTAGCACTGCATTGCATTAAATGACTTGCAGCAAGCTCGATAATATTCTCCACCCAATATATCAACCATGAGTACCGTCACCATCACAATATTATTAGGGCTTTAAGAACGAGATATACCTTCTCCACGCGATAGAAGAGTAAGAAGACTTACATACATGGGTAAACGAATGAGTCGCCGGCGACTCGTCGCCTCACCGGGAGTTGTGAACGAGGAACCAACTTTGTCAGGCCGAAGAAAGCTCCATTTCCGCCTACAAACTCTGCCCCAAACCCTATCACGCTAAATTACAAATGACCAACTTTATCAGGCTGAAGAAACCCTTTTCGCGTACAAACCCTATCATGCTAAATTACAAATACTACGTTACTGTGAGATCCGTACCTGAATCTCCAGAAATTGCCTCGAAAATCTAAGCGAATGCTGCGTGGGTCCGATATGTGCCGTTGGATCGGACCCCACGCAGCATTATTGGTTCTACCAGTAGATTCTGCAGCAACCAACTTTGGTCATAGACGAACGGAGGGCCTTTATGTGTGATAAAAACACTGTGTAGGAATCAGAGTGAACTTGTAAACAAAACCCCCAGTCGAATTTGACTAGTTTTGACCATTATATTAACCGTATTGACCAGTAAAATTGACCATTTTCCTGGTAGGGAATCAGGGATGACTATATTAAATCCAGTTGCAAGCTGCCAAAGAGAAATTTCGATGCTTAAAAAAATAAAAATGAAAGCAAAAGCATATTTTATCCACACAATCTTTTATTTTCATAAAACATAGTCCATATGGTTTTCGATTTTCGCTGTGGGAGATGGATTTTCAACTATGTTACAGATTTACTGAACTTAAAGCTAATATCCAAAACTACATAAACAGACAATTTTGCTGCAAGCTGTGAAAGTCTATGCCATGAGTAACAAACATATTGTTTCTCTAGGACCATTTTCCGTGCTAATATCTTATCAAAAACGTCTAAAATCACTTGATAACAAAAATAACGAGAAATCACAGTTCAACTCTCAGTATAATAACCTAATTCTATACTGTAACACTGAAAAACACGAGAATAACATAATCAAACAACTGATATACCAGTGAAGGTGAGAAACTGTGGCAAAATGAACTATACATTAATTTAGTAATTGTGATAGAGATGAAGGTTGGAGGCAGAAATAAACACAAAGATTATGCAGAATGAGCTAGAGCTCTTCAATCTTCAATCTTTATTGATAAATAGAAGATCAATTAATACCTTACAAACCAAATCTTAATGTGTATTTAAACACTTATGAAAACCCTAAAAAAATTAATCTAATGAATACCCTTCCGAACAAGCAGACGAAAAGCAGGATCTGTCAATCTTAGATGTTAAAAAAAATAGATATAACACAAACAGAATGTAAACCCTGCTAAACAAGAGTAAGCAGTAAAACCTAGTTGAAGAATATTATATACTAGAAGAAGCAGTATAAAAACCCAGTTGAAGAATATTATATACTAGAGGAAGCAGTATAAAAACCCAGTTGAAGAATATTATATACTAGAGGAAGCAGAAAAACCTAGTTGAAGAATATTATATACTAGAAGAAGCAGTATAAAAACCCAGTTGAAGAATATTATATACTAGAGGAAGCAGTAAAACCTAGTTGAAGAATAATATATACTACCTGAGGGAGCTCCCTTCAGTCCAAGAAAAGACATTTCCTGAACGAAATCAGCTCCCGCATCATTTACACATCAACCCAGTCGTCTCGTTTGTGTGTAAAGAGTGAGTTGGTGAACGAATGAGTCGGCAGCTGTTTCGAACAGGCAACCTTCCATTGCTGGGCTGAAGAGAGCCCCCTTTCGCAGACATAGAATTCATGAATGCCTGCTTGCTTTTGACATTGGCTTCTTTATCAGTTCTCACAAAGATAATACCTACAACGAGTGTATATATATACACACATATATATATATATACCTCCCAATTGTTGATTCAAATACAATCTACAGGGATGGTGACATACTAACAGAAATATAGGTCAAAAGCCATTTTACTCTTTTGGGAAAACGGACTCCCAGAGCTCGGGAAATTAAGCAAACTAGGTATAACTATATCAGAGACGATATTGTTCGAAGAAATCCGGAGAGGGGAAGTCACTTAAATAGGGACGCCCAAAGCCATGGAAGGCGCCAATGCACAGATCAAACTCCGACCAACAGAATATCTTAAGCCCGCCCTTCGATTTCATATGCGCTGGCTCCGGAGTTTTGTCTTGTCAAAAAAAGAGCGGCTGAGACACACTCCAGTGCAGGGCCAGGCAACCATTAGCGCTCCCTTCCATTCAGCCTATTGTCATGCCTTCTTGTCGCCCAGTCCAATCAAGCATATCAAATCACGATAGTTTAAAAACGAGTAGCCCGACCAAGTGCTGCAGTGGGCAGTGAGCACTACGACCTACTTCTTGTATTATCATCATTTGCGTGCCATCCTTTTCCATGTAAGGAGGACAAGGGATTCCGGTTGTTTGTCTAGATTTAAGATATATATGCCTGTTCGTTCCCGAGAATGTGAAGGGTTTCTCCAAATTTCTCAAAGGGAACATGCCCTCTCCTTCAAGAAAACTTTCTAAAGATAAAATATATTATTAATGATCGGAATCAATGATTTTTTGGATCCTCTTTAATGAGATTCTGCACATTTGCTTTATATTACTGACTACTCATTCGAAGATTGCTTAGGCGGTGCTTCTCGTCGGCCATGATTACAGTTTTTCATTTTCCACATGTAAATTTTTATAATAATATATTTGTTATAAAAGATAGATGATTGTCCCGTAGAATTGGTATGCATAATACTAAATTTAATATTAGATAATTGGAGGGTGAAACTTATATGTTGTTGTGTACTATATGGAATTAATTTTCTTAATAGAGTTATTTATATCTTTAAAAACAGTTTTAAGATAATGTATCTCATTTAGTAAGGGATAAGGGATATGTTTGATGAAGGGATAAGGGATATGCTTTAATAAAAAATATAAAAATGGGTATTTACCAAATTGCAAAGAGAATATTTGTGAGTGTTTTGTACTTGAAATATATTTATTATAATAAATTAATAGTATTAAATTCTTTGGTCTTGTATGTTGTTGTGTACTATATAGAATTAATTTTCTTAATAGAGTTATTTATATCTTAAAAAACAGTTTTAAGATAATGTATCTCATTTAGTAAGGGATAAGTGATATGTTTAATGAAAGGATAAGGGATATGCTTTAGTAAAAAATATAAAAATGGGTATTTACCGAATTGCAAAGAGAATATTTGTGAGTGTTTTGTACTTAAAATATATTTATTATAATAAATTAATAGTAGTAAATTCTTTGGTCTAATTTTTGAGTTGTTTAAAATAATGGAAAAGGGAAATTAACATTTTCAGTTTAAATATAATTAAAATAATTTTGGATTGATGAAATGCATAACTTTTTTATAATAAAAATATTTTAAAAAGCCATGAATCCACAACAATTTCTTTAATTTTAATAATCAAAAAATCAAAAAATTAAAACATTTAAACTTCCTTTATATTTATTTCACAAAAGAAGCATCTATCACAAGAAATTAAAAGATATTTGAAGGTGATTGATCATTAATACTAACCAATCTTCTTTAAAGAGATTGTGCACATTTGCTTTATATTACTCACTACTCATTTGAAGACTAGTAAGGTGTTGATTCTTGTCACTGATGTGTATATTTTTTCATTTTACACATTTAAATTTTTATAATAATATATTTGATATAAAAATTAGATATGCTACAATATTTAAATTAGATTATTATATAGTGAAACTTATATGTTGTTTATGGTTGTTATTTTATATTTATATATATGGAATTAATGTTTTGTATATAAATATTTATGTTATAAAAACAATTTCAAGAGGTATATACTTTAAATGTATTTCATTATATGTTTTAATAAAGAATATAAAAAAAGTAATAAAAAAGTGTATTGAGAATTTTTTATTACTATCATTGTAATGGAAATATATTTATCACAACAAATTAAAATATGTTTGTAGGTGATTGATCAATAACACTCATTGCGTCTCATTTTTCTACCAAAACTAGACAACCTTAAGATTGGTAATAGACATATTTATATTACTTAAATTACAATTTTGGTCATTTAAATAAATTAAAATACTTGATTTAAATCTAAAATTAGAATATGCATTGGGTGAGTTTGATTACAATTTGTGATTAAGAGAATTTTCACAAATTAATTCCTCCAAAAATTTTACCATAATTATTGTTAGTAGTTAAAAAGAATGAATTCCTCTTAAATTTCATGCTCTATTTGTATGTGTAAATCTAATGGCATTGGGAAAAGTGAACTATGTCCATGGAAAAAAAAAGTAATGCAAAAAAGGATATAGGTTTTCCATATATGCTCACATTTGATTGATTGAATTGGGTTAGCATAAAGGAGTTTTCATAAGTGAAGAAACTTTGATTTTTTTTCCCTTGGGTTAAAGGAGGTTTTATAAGAAGGCACTTTGATTTTATTTTCCTAAGTATTTTGTATATTATTATAATCCAATTTTATTAATGGAAAATTTAATTATAAAATTTTGTTTTAAAAATTTAAATCAATTTTAAAATAATTCAAATTAATTTTATTTGGAAATAAAAAAATAATGGATATGATGATGTAAAATGCCAAGTTATTGTTTAAAACCATGTGTACACTTATGAACATGCATGCATTTAATAATGTGCATATGTTCCTTAGTGCACACATGTTCGGATAGTTGTATTTTTCCATAATGTGTAGCACATTCATCTAGTGGCTAAGAAGCAATTTAAGGAGTGATTTGAGGATCTATTGGAGAAGTAATGACTACCTAAGTGTTCACATCTTACTTTGAAGACTTATCTAAGGAGATATTGATTCAAGGTAGGTTGACTGCAAGTTATTATTTTATAATTCACAAATATCTTAATTTATAAAAAAACAAAAAAAAAATATTGTATTCTTTTTTAAATACAACATATAAATCACATATCATGGATCCTTCACCTAAAGAAAAATTGAACTCACCATCACCCAATGAACATAGACCAAACTATAACCCACAACCAATAGATCAAAACATTGAAATTGATGCAAGGATTCAATCATTAAGAACACTTATATGACATTTTAGAAACACCAAGGAACACTCACGTCTTTGACTAGCTACATCATTGGAAACTAAATTATTACTTCCATTGTTAATGTTGGATGTTAGTTATCTAATATTTTCAATTATAGGGATAGGATGTTTAAGTATTATACCACAAATTTAGATAGAATATATCTTAGATATCTACAAATTTCAAGAAAAGAATTCATGACTTTGTTTATTAACCCTAGAACCTGAAAAAGCCCTTTAATGACAAACAAATGCATTTTCATGTACTAGTGCACCTGACAACCTTTTATAGACCATTAGATAGGTGGGTGGTTTGTTGGAACAATAGGCTCTTCTAGTTCACCAAACTTTACATATTCTAAACAAATATAGTTGATAGTTGATAGTTGACTAGAAGAGTCAATTGAGTGGTGAACTAGATGGTCTAGCCAACTAAAATAGTTGACTGAGTGGTCAAATGGATGATCAACCAACAAATCAACTAAGAAGTCAACTAACTGAATCACTAAGCATTTGACTATTCAAGCCGTAAGAATAGAATACTTGACTATAACATAGGACATAGCCAAAATCATGGAAGTTGTTATGTGTTATGATCCAAGTATGTGGACCTGGTATTCCTCACTTGAAGGGATTTTGTCACATCTTGGTGCTATAAAGGGATGCCCCTATAGAGTCAATCTAACAAGAAATCATCTTGGAAAATGTTTATGATCTCCTTGTGTGCTAGCATGTGCCTCCTTTAAGGATTTTGATGCATTTTTATTGTTATTCTAACTTGTTCTCAAGTGTTGTAGTGGTGTCTCTCGACACCACTTCTTATTGGAATCATTAGAACTTTGATCTTGAGTTAGAGAATCGATGATTATTGATGGTCACAATTATGGAATATGGAGACCTTGCTAAGAAGTAAGGCACTTTGGTAGTTTACAAAGACTACAGTTCCATATATGAAGGATGATCAATATACGTTTTTCCTCAATGGGAAGATGGATGAGGTTGTAGGAGTCATTATCACCTACATTTCAAGAGAATTCACTTCCATGCAAGTAGGATTGAACTTCTAAATTAGGTTTCAACAAAGATGTTTTTTTTTATAGGATTAATGAAAGTCGGGTTATGTAGACCGAGAAAGAGATGAAAACTCTAGATCCTCTCTCTTTTGAAAGGATTTAGGACTATTTCGCTTATGTAAAGAAGGTACAATTAGATTCGGGTGAATGTGGTAAGAATTTATCAAAGAATGATGGTCGACTAATATATAAGTGATCCTCATGAACTTGAAGATACCATGTTACATAGTATGTTTGGTATCAAATGATAGTTGGGAATCTAGAAAAGAAGATGATAAGGACTATACCTTTCTTCTTTCTTTGGATTACTAATTAGGAAAGAGGAGAAATCACTTGATGAAGGAAAATTAGAATTCAAGCAATAGTCCCTTCTATTGAAGGCAATCTCAATCGGAACTACAAAAAAGGGGTTGATAATGTAACCTAGAGAAAAGTTGAGATTGTATTAACTAGAATGAGATCAAGAAGCATAATGAGAAGAATCCAACTAATAAAGGTACAAAGAAGATGACGTGTCGCTATTGTAAAAAATTGGGACACATGAAGCTTTTCTAGAAGAAGACTAGATATTTGGAAGAGAAGTTCATAAATATTAATATCAACCAATGTTTAGCATCAACCTCCAAAAGGAAAGACATACAACTATAATCTCCCTATTAGTACCTGTCAATCCCTACATTCTCACACCACATATTGTTAGATACCTTAGATATGAAATTGGAATCACAAAAAGAATATAATAAATCCCACACTATATTAATATCAAAACACTGAATGTAGGATAACAACTTACAAATGGTCATTTTATGGAAGTAATCCACTCCTATTCACTTGCCTCTTAAGGTTGGGTGACCTCTCTATAGGTAAGGTCCAATTACAATATTCTTCCACCCATTCATAAGGAGTGGTGGACTCCAGGAATGGATACCTAATTAGGGTAGCTAACCCGGAAGTATACTTTAATTATCAACCAGGGAGCGTACAAACTTAAGAGGTGCTAAGCATTGTATGTGCTCTATAGGATAGTCTTTGTCATTTTAGGCTGTTGGAATGTATCTTAAAGGTTTCTCTAAAAAGGGAAAGGAAGTAAGTTGTAACAGGATTGTAAATCTATGAACTAAAAATGCTGACAATGATAAATCTCTATGCTAAGAATTAAATGTTGGAAAACTGTAAATCTAGTCTAATAAGTAAATACTGAAAGCTTGGTAAAATTAGCCTAGAAATAAAATACTGAAAGCTGGAATTTTAATCTAAGAATTGAATACTCAAAACCAATCAAACTTTTATCTATTCAAATCTAATACCGAAAGTGATGATCATTACTCTATTCAAACCAAAGAAATGAAACCATTAACTTCGATGTGATCGAACTCAGATAAAGGAAATATGCATGAACTTGTAGATCTGAATCATTGTTTAGAATTAATATAAAATGCTAGAAAATAGGGATAAAATGTTCCTGCGCAGAATGCATGTACAAGACTACAGAAAGCGCATTGCAGAACTACAAAATCAATATTGACGAACTACAGAGAAAAAGTGCTGAACTAAAATGATCGCTGAACTGAAATAAAACTATATTATTCAAACCATTGTCAAATACTTCATATACGATGATGATTAAATCAGTTAACAGTACATATGAGAAATACATAAAGTAAAAATGAAGCTCCTGACCTACGTGTTGGAGGGGCCCTCTCCAACCCGTATTTCAGGAGTGGAAAAAGACTTATAAACGCAAAGCTTGAAATAACATCACTTCTTCCATTAAAATCCTAACTTCATGTTCAGAAAATTCCTAAAAAAGAACTGTCTCGAATAATAGATGCTGAGTATAAGTTCTATAAAAATGCCAACAAGAACCCCTTGCTACTCAAGAGGTCCATATATATATATATATATATATATATATATATATATATATATATATAGATATAGATATATATTTTGAAACATAACCTAACTCTACGCTTAAATGTTGATCCTGCTAAACATGAGTCTTCTTCTATAAATCAGGAAAAGGGCGTTGAGCCACTTGTGGTCTTTCAGTCCTCGAGCTAGAATTGCTTGTTGTCTCTTAGATTACCTTCGCCTAATTTGGGGCTCATCAAGGAGAAACATGCCTGTATTTATAGGCTACAAGAGAAATCTAATCATAAAAATCTCCTTAATACCATGTGGACCATCTTTAAAGAGGATTAGGAAAAAAATTAAGGGGTGACATTTAGCCCATGGATTAATTTTCCATGTCTTTTTCCCCAAAAAAATCACCAATTTCCATTTTTTCCAAATGATTTACCCAAATTCCATAGGTTAATTCTTTTATGAAAAAATCGCATAAATTATCCAAAAACTATATAAAATCTTTAGAAATTTGAATATTTTTACAAAATATCGCCAAACATTTTATGGTTGAAAATTTAAGAATTGGTAATATTTGACAAGGTTTCTACACTTTATGAAAACTTAGATCCTTAAAAATTCCCTTGATGAGGGCCCATTACACTTACTCAATAATAACTACTATAGTGGGCCTTATTTAATAATACCAAACATAGTGGACCTAGTACATCTTACACTGAATGGCCTCTAATATTATTACTCTAATAAGCCCTTTGGGCCCTTCAACCCCCCCCCTTACCACCCCCCAATTACTCCCCTAGGGTGAGTCATAACACTCCACCCCACTTAGAAAACCATTTCCCTCAACACTTAATGTGAGGATCTACAACCATAAACTAGGACCCCATGGATGAATGTTGACCTCAATGTTGAAGTAGGCCAAGGAACCAAGTTCCCATGTGTAAGCGTTAACAACCATGTTGAAGTACTCCAACAAGATCCATATTAAGCATGAGTCCCATATACAAGTTCTAAATTCCATGGTTAAGTATCTACTTCCCCATGTGTAAGTTCGGGTGGGTGCATGAAGTCGGGTCCACTTTTTTGTGCCACCATATTTTAGGATTCCAAAATACATGCTCTGTTGTTTCTGCTGTAACTTTTGACTACCTTCACCATTTCTCAAACAAATTATATTGTGCACTAGAAGAAAGAGATCTCTATAACTCATATAAAAAAATTCAAAATTTCATTAAATTATGCCCATAAAGTCTTGCATGCACACACAACGTCCTTTTTTCAAGGTATTCCGACTTCAATAAATCATAAAAAATGAAAACATCATGAATCATTTCAGAAAAATAGTGTTGCACTAGTACAAGATGTACTCTACATAGGTAAAAAAGTTATTCAAGAATACTATCAATTAGTTCATATAGTGATGCACATGCATAGACATATATGTTATATTGTGCTGGAAATTTTAAAACTTAATTTTAGAAAAATAAATTTTATAAACAACTACACAAAATTTCTAGAAGTAAAATTTTGATATTATGAAAGCTTATTCAATTTCCTATATTTTATCTTTTTACATCATCTTAAAAATCATTATGCAAGTACACATAATTTCCTCTTGAAGTAGTAGGTTCATGTTTTTTCAGTTTTATGTGGCAACTAAAGTGTCTTTAAAGGAGCTCATGATTGTGCATCAACATAGGACTATTTGAAATATCAAAGTAGTCCAAGGGACTCATCCATAAACCTGGGTCTAATGTCCATGTGCTCAATTTGACACCCCATTGATGGCACTTAAGCTTCACAAATACCTATGTCTTAATTCTTCAAATGCCCACCACTACCATTTGGATCCAAATAAAAAAATCCTCCATATACTAATAAAAGGATGGATCTAAAAGAAAATCTACTACTATAAAAGAAGGATATTATAAATTGGTAGCCACCACATGTTGTTTTGTTTCCTCCACAAGGTTCTCTACATATATATGGCGGAGAAGAATCATAAAAAAGAAGATGGAAGCAGTTTTCTTCCCAAAAATTACAACCATCCATATACAAATCCTCATAAGCAGCTTCTAAATCATACCATCCATATATTTATTGGTTATACTTTTAAATGATGAAAGAACATGTGGTACAAATAACATAATATAATTAAGTTTACTAATTGTTTGCTTCATATATTTCAAATTTTCACACATATCCTATAAATAATTTTCACGCACATTTGTTCATCTCATGGCTTGTTCCACCATCTTTCCATTCTTGAATTCTTAGAGGATTTGAGGGAGGAACATTTTAATAGATGGATATTGGTTAGAACTATATCATATAATATTTTAGATGAAATCACTAGAAATGATCTATCCAATGGAATTGATCTGGTTGCAATGTGATCAACCTATCAAACAGTATGTCCTCTACAAGATCTTCGATTGTCATTAAAATCCCTAAAATAGAGCAAATTTCAAACTATAATATCTCCTTTCCCTAGACTCTCTTTTGAGTGATATTTTTTTAGAGATTGGGTGTTTTGAGAGATCAAATCAAAAGAAACTATTTTATTCATATTTTACACATGAATTTTTAGAAATGGATATGAATTCCTCACCCTCTTTGTTTCCTTAAGAAATATTAAAAAAAACCCTCTAGTTTCTATCCCAAGAAATGTCTCTAATACCAAATATTAAATACCTTAGAAATGAAAATGGAATCACAAAAAGAGATATCATAAATGAGCCACACTATATTAATATCAAAACCCTTAAGGTAGGGAAACACCTTACCATTGATAATTTTATGGAAGAATCCACTCATATTCACTTGCCTCTTAAGGTTGGGTGACCTCTCAAGAGATAAGCTCCAATATTATTCCTCCCATTCATAAGGAGTAATCCATATGAATGCTTGTTATACTAGTATATATTCACAATATTCCATATTTTGCAAGTATTCAAACAAAGGATAAGTTTCCATGTCCAGATTGTGGTCCTAGAATGGCAGGATAACCTCCAAGCAGTTTAGGAAATGAGGTGTTTGATGAGTATATGAACTTACTCCCTAAGAACCATATGTATCTAACTATAGGAAAACATAATTTTAATGGGAACCATGAAGAATGTCACCTTGACTATGGAAATTGGAATATAGCCAACATAGATCCATCTTAAACCTCGATCTATCAAGCACCGAAAGGGATCCAATTTTTATTGAGGTGTGATTTATTTTTATCTTAAAATTTTTAAACATTAAGAAAAAATTTACACCTCAAGATATTTGATCGCTCTTAGTTCTTGTTATATTTAGGTTTAAGATCAAATCAATATAATTTACATTTTTTTGTTTAAGTTGACATCATTTGCATTTTTTATTTTCTGTTTTTTTTATGGGAATGACATGTTACATAACGTTATGCATTACAACATCTCCCCCATATTGGGTTGTAATCACCTTGCTACTCTCGGTGCAATAAGGATCATCAAGGAAGGCAATTGGACTATGTATGATATTTAGTGTTATACTATTTTTATTTATATTATATCTAACAGTTATTGTTGTAATTTTATTTATGATTCGTGATGGAGGTCATCAATGAATTAATGGGATTTCATAACATTTTATCCAACTCTAGCATGTATCCTAATTGATTAAAATTGCTAAAAGATTATTTTTTATTGGCTAGAATTAAAGAATATAAAAGATGCCAAAAAGATGTTTTTTTATTGGCTAGAATTGGTGAGTTTGTTTTGGAAATGTGATTTTTGATTATAAAGTAGGTGGGAGAGTCATCAAACGAAAAGTAATATAGTTGGAAAAACATAAAATTCAGACCATTTCCAGGTAAAACTATGAGTTAACCAGTCACTTTTCAAAACAAACCAAGTTTAACATGAGTTAGCTAGTGGAAATTTCTAAATATGATGAGTTTAACGTAGGTTATTTACCTAAAAATCATAAATTGCATTAAATAACCACCACTTTTCCATGAGTAAAACTAGTAGTTAATATTATTTTTAATTTGAAAGTCGTTAAGATGGGCATGGAGCATTTTTGATAAGAGTGGCATTGAAAATTTATCCACTAAGCTACCTGGTAACTTTAGGCCAAGAAAAAAATAATTGAGCCATCCAATAATTTGGCGTGTAACTTTAAAAAATTGGACTCACGTTTTTGTAGTGGCATCCTGGTAACTTTGGGCCGAGAAAAAATAATCGAGACATCCAATAATCTAGTGGGAAACTTGAAAAAATTGGACTCACATTTTTGTAGCGGGTAATTTAAAAAAATTCATGGATTGAATTAAAAGGGAGAATGTTTTTTAATATGTTTTTTGTTTTTGTTTTTGGCTTCCTGTGAAATTCGGTAGGATAATGGCATGTCACACCAACCAAATATTATGTATTGCTTATAAGTTATTACCTTTGGCTTTCATCACATACTAGCCAAGTCAATTTTTAAGTGTATTGATCTAGATTCACATACCAACGCCCAAGTCAAGTTTGAAGCCTATTGATCCAAATTCTAGATAAGTTGTGATCAGAAGGTACACCATGATATATTTACTGTAGGAAATTCGCCAATTCATAGGGTTCAAATTCAATTCGTTTTTATATGTTGTTTAGTCGATGGTCCAATTTTGAGGCATTTGGTTTGTTTACAATAGTGATCAATTATGATTCAATTTATTTTTTTAACAGAAAATGCAGCCAAACATGATGAAAAACCAAGGCAAATAATAGAGTCTAAACAATGTATAATCTACTTCTTCTAACTTACTAGTATATTGGACCCTAACTTCCACCACCAGCCCGGGCTTATGCTGTCATTTACCCTCAAGTTGCTTTCCTCTACTCTGGATCTCTTGAATCCTCTGTTGTTTTGGATGTTGAATCCTCTCTCGTTGGTCGATCAACCTTAACGCACCTCTCCTCTAGCTGTGTGAAGAGAACCGATTGATATCTGCATGTAGTGGCTTTCTTGCTCCTTGTTTCGTATAACCTATAAGGATATCCTTCAAAATCAATAAAAGGGTAGGTGAAGCTCCTCATTAAAGCGATTCCAATCCCACCCAGCAAGCATGTCTATGTGCTTTGATAGTTGGCCCGGGTGGTAAGTTGCTGAAAGCCCCCCGAATAAGAATTATGAAATGTTATCCAACATCTTGTGATGCCATATTTCATAGAATCCCACACGCTTCAGACAAGAGATGAGGGGACGCAAAATTCAATGTGTGCACCATTTAAACGACCTCGACCAGCATGCCCGAACTGAGTTGGAAACTGACGATCAATCTACTAGCCTGCGTCACTGATGATGCTCGAACTTTTTAACACTTGTCATGTCAATTAAGAGGGATATAGTTTTTTGCAAATCCAATTGGATCCTGGTTCATGTTTTGAAAAGGTATATATATATATATATATATATATATATATATATATATATATATATATATATATAGGAAGTTTGGAACTCAGATATGTTGTATAATCTTAAGTGTTATAGTATAGACCAAGAAATTCTATTTAAGTGGGAGAAGAAAACATATTGAAGTACTTATTATCACTGAATCATAAAGAATATTACTTACTAATGATTGACGGTTGAACCTTTTAACACTTGTCATGTCAAATTAAGAGGGATCTACTTTTTTGCGAAGCCAATGGGATCCAAATTCATGTTTTCAGAAGGAATATATATTTTTTATAATGGCCGGAACTCATATATCTTGTATAATACTAAGTGTTACAGACCAAGAAATTCTATTCAAGATGGAGGATAAAACCCATTACACATATCATATTGATGTACACAACATCATTTACTCATACATAATATTACAGCTAATGATTATAGACATAACATACCATCATTCAATATGGAATATCAGAGAGCCATATCATAAAATAAATAATCATATTCAACAATTACATATTTAATTTTTGGAGCATGTTGTTTGTAGTGATAGGGATAATTATTTTGACCTTCTTCAGCGATCACCATATTGATGATATTTAGTCTCACTAGCATATAAGGTATAACGCGTAATGATCAAAGCCAGGTGCTTCGGTTGATTTACACATTAAGTCTAAGAAATTTAGGTGACATCAATATCTGAGTGAGTAATTAAACAAAATCGAAAATTAATCAAATACCATGTCTCATAAAATAAATGCTAAATTGAGAAATCACAGAAATAATAATAAAAAATCAAACTGAATTCAAAATGCAGAAATAATCCATTTAGCGTTACTCTATCAACATACTATAAATTGGCTACAAACTGCAATGGATATACACTATTTGTTTTAACCTATATCATTCATTTGAAAGCAAATAAATCTAATCTAAATCAGGAAACCCATGGAAACACAAGAACAATAATTTACTCAATAAGATAGGATGAAAGAAGTCTTCATTACTTATAAATCACTGTCAACCATAATAAGTCTCAAAACTATTATGATGCTCCCAAAATGATGAAAATATATCTTTGCTTATAAAAAATATAGCTTGCTTTGTAAACCAGGCACTAATATTTAAATAGACCTATTCTAATTCTAAACTACTAGTTTTCAAATCATAACTGCATGTGGCACTCTATGAAGAACAACACGTAATTGCAATCTAGATAAGCTCATCCAGTCCTCGGGGACTAGGCCTTAATCAGATCTTCCTTTAGAATCATCGAACAATGGAGCTTTTCTTACTAACTGTAACTTCTCTTTTGGATCTCACTTCTCTTGCGCACTAGTCTTTCACATTCCTTAAATTGCGCCAGCTAACTAAAGCAAAATTGCTCTTCTTTCATGATCTTCTAGCAAAACTGGGTCAACCTGTGTAAAAAATGATGCTGCTAATACCTGAATTACGGGTCTCGATGATCCTCTGGTGAAGTGATCATATATCCCTGATTCTGTTGAATGTAGATCTGTGTCACATCTTTGTAGTTAGCATCCTACATAGGACTAGAGCGAAGGAAAAATTCAATTTATTGAGGAGCTCCTAACTCCAAATTTTCTACTCGAGTTTGCAACATAGCTAGAAAAAATTCTAAGGTTTTCCCTTTATCATTTAGCTTTTCATTATTGGATTTCTATTGTTGTATTACATGTTCCAGGTTCGACAACTTCTGGTTTGTCTCATCTCTCTCTTGTTGTCAATGCTCCTCTTCTTGTTGCAACATCATTTCGAAATTGTCCATGTATCATCCAATACGCATATCCAGTCTTCTCAGGTTTATGTTAGTGTTGTTCATGTCCTGCTCCAAATTCGATAGTTGTCAACAAATCCAGGCCCTTGTGCATTTAATTTCATCATGTATCTACAGGTTTACATCGCAAGACTAACAGACATAGTAGAATGAGTTTTTCACCATCGTTATCTCAAGCAGAGCAACCTGCATCTAGATAGAATTCCCAAAAAAACTATGCATACCTGCATCCCTACTTCTTCTATTTAATTTAAATTCACCACATGAATTACTCCTACATGATGGAGTATCGTAGATATTCCATAATCAACCACACTTGAGTGATATATTTTATTAACAGATCATTTGTATAGTAGTTCTTCGTGTGACTGGATTGTTCCTTTATAAATCTGTCTGGTTGCATGTGATAGCATTTACTCTCTTCAGTCTTCACATTTAATCTCTATGACATCTCTATGCTTCCCTAAAATCTAGTCTCATCACTTATTGATGGAGGATTAATGGATTAGGTCCCATCTAATCTTTTATTTTTGGACCCAATTTTACTCACTTGGAAAAAATGCACGCCCAACCCTCATTATTGGGTCTTGTTTAGTGATTTAAATTGGAAATGGTGTGGATTAATATTTTCCACCTTGTTGTAGATCTATATATTTTTGTTAGGCTCAGTCACAACCTTTGCACATTGTGTCCAAAAGAAAAAGCAAAATTAAGTGTTGTGTAAAACGCCAAGTGTAAATTTCCTAAAGTGGGCTTAGTAAAATGCACACCATAGTATGTACATTGGTCAATATTCAAAAGTAAAACCAGATCCCTGAATATAGTTTCATTGTTGAAAAGAACCTCTTTCAGATTCCTAAATTGATGTTTCATTTGCTTGAAATCAATCTTCCAAGATGACAATTTTTCATTTTTGGACCCATCTTTAACCACAAGGATAAAATGCACGCCTAACCCTCACTATTGGGTCTTTTTCACTGATTTAAATTGGAAATGGCGTGGATAACTATTTTCTACCTTATTATAGATCTATGTATTTTTGTTGGTCTTTAAAACCTTTGCACATTTTGTAAAAAAGAGAAATCATTTTAATTAAAATAAATTTACACAGTGTTGTGTTAAAAACAAAGTGTAAATTTGCTGAAATGGGCTTAGCAAAATGCATGCCACAATATGTACATTGGTAAATATTTAAAAGTAAAACCACAAAACTAAGATAGTTTCATTTTTCACAAGAACCTCTTTCAGATTCCTAAATTAATGTTTCATTTGCTAGAAATCAATATGCCAACATGACATTTTTTAATTTTTGGACCCATCTTTCCCACTTACATAAACTGCATGCCCAACCCCCATTTACACCCACTTGGATAACATGCATGCCTAACCCTCATTATGGGGTCATTTTCATTGTTTTTAATTGCAAGTGGTGTGGATTACTAATTTCCACCTTCTTATGCATCTATATATACTTTTGTTGGGCTTCACAACCTTTGCACATTCTGTCCAAAAGGGAAAGAAAAATTAAGTGTTGTGTAAAAAGCCAAGCGTAAATTTCAAAAAGTGGGCTTAGTAAAATGCACGCCATAGTATGTACATTGGTTAATATTCAAAAGTAAAACCAGATCCCTAGGCTCTAAATATAGTTACATTGTTGACAAGAACCTCTTTCAGATTCCTAAATTGATGTTTCATTTGCTCGAAATCAGTATGCCAATATGACAATTTTTCATTTTTGGCCCATCTTAACCCACTTCGATAAAATGCAGGCTAAACCCTCATTATCGGGTTTGATGATTTTAATTGCAAGTGGTGTGGATAACTATTTTCCACCTTCTTGTACATCTATCTAATTTTTTGGGCTTCACAAACTTTGCACGTTGTGTATAAAAGATAAATCAAAATTAAAATAGATTTACACAGTCTTGTGTAAAACACAAAGTGTGAATTTGCTAAAATGGGCTTAGTAAAATGTACGCCACAATATTTACGTTGGCCAACACTCAAAAGTAAAACCAGAGTCCTGGTCCACAAGAACGTCTTTCATATTCCTAAATTGATGTACAATTTGCTAGAAATCAATCTGCTAAGATGGCAATTTTTCATTTTTGCACCCATTTTTACCCACTTGGATAAAATGCATGCCTAACCCTCCCTATTGGGCCTTTTTCAGTGATTTAAATTGGAAATGGTGTGGATAACTATTTTCCACCATCTTGTGCATATATATATATATTTGTTGGGCTTCAAAACCTTTGCAAATTGTGTAAAAAAGATCAATCAAAATTAAAATAGATTTACACAGTGTTGTGTTAAAAACAAAGTGTAAATTTGCTAAAATGGGCTTAGGAAAATGCATGCCACAGTATGTACATTGGTCAATATTCAAATCTAAAACCACAGATCTAAATATAGTTTCCTTTTTCACAAGAATCTCTTTCAAATTCCTAAATTGATGTTTTATTTGCTCGAAATCAATTCAATCTGCCAAGATGACATTTGTTCATTATTCGACCCATCTTTACCCACTCGGATAAAATGCACACCCAACCCTCCTTATTTGGTTTTTTTGAGTGATTTTAATTGAAATTGGTGTAGATTACTATTTTCTACCTTCTTTTACAATTATCTAAATTTTTGTTGGGCTTCACAAACTTTGCACATTGTGTAAAAATGAGAAATCATAATTGAAATAGATTTACACGGTGGTGTAAAAAAAAAGTGTAATTTTGCTAAAATGGGCTAGTAAAATGCACATCATAGTGTGTACATTGGTCAATAATCAAAATTAAAACAATATCCTTGAATATAGTTCCATTCCTCACCAGAACCTCTTTTAGATTCATAAATTGATGTTTCATTTGCTAGATATCAATCTGCCAAGATGGCAATTTTTCATTTTTGGACCCATTTTTACCCGCTTGGATAAAATGCACGCTAAACCCTCCGTATTGGGTCTTTTTTGGTGATTTAAATTGGAAATAGTGTGGATTAATATTTTACACCTTCTTGTACATCTATATATTTTTGGGGGGCTTCACAAACTATGCACATTGTATAAAAAAGAGAAAGTAAAATTAAAATATATTTACAGTGTTGTGTAAAAAAAAAGTGTAAATTTGCTAAAATGGGATTAGTAAAATGAACTCCACAGTATGTACATTGGTCAATAATCAAAATGAAAACCACATCCCTGAAAATAATTCATTCCATTCCTCACCAAAACCTCTTTCAAATTCCTAAATTGATGTTTCATTTGCTAGAAATCAATCTGCCAAGTTGGCAATTTTTCATCTTTGGACCCATATTTACCCACTTGGATAAAATGCATTCCCAACCCAAATTTATTCGTCAATCTAAGAGATTAAAAGTGGAAAGTGTACTGATTTTATTCCTCACCTTGCTAAATTATAATATTTTCAATTTGTGCCTTGAAAGTTTTCCCTCTAGATTTCCTTAAGCATGCATAATTTTCCATTGGTGTGCATGTACGAGGACAATTAATGGTAGTTTACTTGATAGGATTATGTCAAATCCCTTCAAGAATGGATTTACTATGTTTTTTATAGGCACATTTATTATCAATTTCACTTTTTTATTAAAGAAATTCAATCTAACCTCTAATGCAAATGTTGATTTCTTTTGTGGAATTTGTAGAGAAAGTCATCAATGGATCATTCAAATGAGCCATATGAACAAAATATTCCATGAAAAAAGGTCGATATAAGGATGTATATCTTTCTAATATTCCAACTTTGCCACCACGTGACATTGTCCTTCAATTCACTCATTCTAGACCCAAAAAACACCACTAAGCATGATGCTCATGGAAAATGTGGAGGATTTAGAGATCAGAACTCAATACCACAGAATGGGACCATAATATTCCCCGAAACATCAAGCAATCATGCAGCCATTGTTCAAACTCATTGTCATCTATGCAAGCAATCTTCAATAAACAACAATGTTGCTGGACAACAAAGGAAACCTTTTTCTCCAATTGCAGTTGAAGGGAATGTTAATGTCCAAAATGGAAATCTTTGCAACAGAGCTAACTCTATCTCACAAAATGTTTTTCCATGTTTCACTCAAAGATCGGCCATAAATGATTCTTCCACTACAAATAAATCTGATCAAATTATAGAAGGATGTGTTGCTCAACAACAAAGGCAACATTTGCCATCAATTATACTTGCAAGGAATGGAAATCTAAATGATAGAGGTATTTACCACATAATTAATTTTGTTTCACATAATGTGGTCCCCAAATTCCCTCAAAGAACAAATTTTATTCTTTCTTCCATTACAAATCAACTTGATCAAACTATAGAAGGATGCATTTCTCAACAACAAGGGCAACCTTTGTCTCCAATTACAAGTGAAGGGAATGACAATGTGCAAAATAAAAATATGTGTTACATAATGGACTTTGTTTTGCACAATGGGGCCCCATTTTTGCCTCATATATCAGCTAATTGTATTGATTCCATTACAAATCAATTTGATCAAAGTGGTGAAGTTTGTGTTACTCAACAAACTACAGATCCTTTGACTCCAATTATCGTTGTAGGAAATGGAAATGTACAAGATAGAAGTATTTACCATAGAATTAACTCTGTTTCACATACTGTGGTCCCAAATTTCACTCGAAGAACATATTTTATTCATGTGGCCATTACAAATCAATCTGATCGAAGTATTGAAGGATGTGTTTCTCAACAACAAGGGAAACATTTGTCTCCAATTACAAATAAATAGAATGGAAATCTACAGAATACAAATATGTACCACAAAATGAAATCACTTTTACAGAATAAGTCTCCAGTTTTCCCTCATAGGTCAGCGATTGGTGCTATTGTGATTACAAATCAAACTAATCAAAGTGTTGAAGTTCGTGTTCCTCAACAAACTGCAGATTCTTTCACTCCAATTATAGTTGCAGGGAATGTCAATGTACAAGATTTAAGTATTTACCATAGAATTAACTCTGTTTCCCATACTGTGGTCCAAAATTTCCCTCAAAGAATAGATTTTATTCATGTGACGATTACAAATCAATCTGATCAAAGTATAGAAGGCTGTGTTTCTCAACAACAAGGGAAACATTTGTCTCCAATAACAACTAAAGAGAATGGAAATGTACATAATACAAATATGTATCACATAATTAACTATGTTTTAAAAAATGAGTCCCTAGTTTCCCCTCATAGGTCAGATATTGGTGTTGTTGCTATTACAAATCAAACTAATAAGAGTGTTGAAGTTCGTGTTTCTCAACAAACTACAAAGCCTTTGACTCCAATTATACTTTCAAGGAATGGAAGTGCAGAACCCAATGGGAAGCCATCTGAGCATGCAACTACAAAAATTCTAAATTTTGCAATTCTAGAAGCTTCAACAGAAATGCCTAAAGGGTGTTCAACAAATCAAACTACAAATGCTACTAGAAGGCCGGTACGAAGCCTCTTAAGGACATCCTTGTTGCGTCTTAAGAAGCAGTTAGGATGGTATAAACACAAACTAAATGAGGGGAATTTTTTATTTAAGGAAATTGGAAGATGGTTTTATGGTAAAGAACTTCGAGATGCAGATGAAAATGACATTGTTTCTAGATTTGGGTTCTTCATGAGAAAGAACTATAGTGCAAAGTCTAAAATTGAGGATGTTCTTGAACACCTATATGGAATTCTCGATAAAATTTGATCTATTGTTGTGAAAGGGATTCGTAATTATTTTATGCCTAGGAACATGGCTTCTATATTTATTGAATCAAGCATGACTCATAAGGATTTGCAATGTTTGAAGCGGATTGACTCTCATGGTGTACTAAAGGGGGTTAATCCATCATCAGTTTGTAAGGAAATGAAAAAGTGGAGCAAAGAAGCTGAGGATATTGATATGGGTTGGGAGAGAATTGATGGTTTCACATGTGGAGTTAGAGTCAAGCAAGTAAATTCATATGCTTCCTTTATGGTTGAATCATATGAAAAGAGGTCTAGAAATACAGTCAATGAAGCCTCTTTCAAATTTGGTATTGATTCTAGTGTACATTATGATCAAGGTGGGCAGGTATGTGAGATATTATTGTTGATGTATATGTAACTTCGGAATGTATTTCATATATGTATATTATACTCCTATAGAGATGGTATTATTCCTATATATGGAAGTGTTTGTATTCCTATAGAGATGTTATTATTCCTTTATACGGAAGTGTCGTCATTTATATTGTAAGTGTCGTAACTCATATTTGATGGGTTATTAGACCACCTTGTTGGGGTCGGCCCTGTATAAGTCATGTGGGTCGAAGGGTTATTAGACCACCCTATTGGGGGTCGGCCATGTGGATCAAAGGGTTATTAGACCACCCTATTGGGTGTCATCCCAATCAGCATTATGTTATGTGGTTAAGTTAAGGCCGACCTAGTAAAGGTTATTAGGAAAGTCAAGTCAAGTATAAATAGAGTGCGGGAGGCACTCTATTTTATCATTCTATTCTCACACACACTCTTTGGAGAGTGGTGCACTTGTGGAGGAGGAGAATTTGCTGCTAGGAGAAGATTATCTCTTGTACTTTGGTTGTATCATTGCTCTATCTATCTTTGCGGAAGTTATTGGGGTTTTTCACCTTTATGGTTTTCCCCAAGTAAACTCTGTGTCTCTTATGTGCTTGCATTATTGTGTCCATGATTGATATGCTGTAGATATGATGTACATGTTGTTCTCTCAGTTAAGATCCTAGATTAGATTGAAGTAAATTCTGAAAATTTAACATGGTATCAAAGCTAGCCTGAAAGAAGGCATCATATGGCATGTATGACACTTGTTTCACTTACGATGTTAGGGCTTGATATAGCGAAAACCAGTCATCATAGCACTTTCGCTATAAGTCTAGTTTGGAAAAGTTTTCGGATCTGAAATTGTTATAGTTAGCATCTAAGATCCCCATGTACCTTGTGTCCAAATTAAAACCTCTAATTCGTTGTACTTTGTGATTTATGATCTGTACAATATAGGGTTTCTATCTCTTCCAGATCTCAGTCATAAATAGGTGACGTTGGAAAAAAGGTCATAACATGGGATAGGAAGCTCCAAATGAAATTTCGTAAAAAGTGACAGGTACTACACAGACTGTACTATCTCAAGAAACATTTTTAGAGGCCGAAGTTGAACCAATGACACGTGGCATGCCGTACAAGTTTGCTCTCTTGTTTTATCCCATAAACAGGTCACGTTGCGACACTTGACATAACTCTCTCTCAAAGAATCCAATTGAGGTCAGACTTGTCGAGATGGAAAGATGACAGGTCAGGCTACCACAAAAATTTTTTCAGACCCTGTGTATCAAAAAAGGCGGAGTTACACTAGAAACAATTAGGTACATATTTATGTCAAAACATAATTATTTTTTAGCACCTTCATTTATGGCTTTCAGAATTTAGGGTTTCGGAGAAAGTTGGAATTTTTGTAATCGGAGACTACGGTTGAATGCTACTCATAAAAATAGAAATTTAGAGACCAAGATCAGAATTTTTGGTTGGGCAGAAGACCGGGCTTGATCAGACCCTAGTTCACGACTTTGATTGGAAAAGTGGAAAATTAGGGCTTCTGCAAAAATGGGAATTTTTAAAATCTGTGACCACGGATGGAAGCTCCTCAGAAAAATAGAAGCTTAGAGATTTGGATCAAACCTTTTGATTGGGAAGAAGAGTGGGCTTCATCAAACCCTAGTTCGGGGTCACGTAGAGTGAATCTGGAAGTTTCAAAGGAAAAATTGAGGAGTGAAACTTTGCAATTTTCAAATTCTGAATATACCAGCTTGATCAGCTCATCAAGGCGCATATTTCTATCCTTTCGAAAGTCTGAAATTCAAAGTTTGAATTTTTTGGGTTTCTCTGACAAACCCTAATCCAGCTCTAGGTCCAGTTCTTGCAAATCAAGTGGATTGGGTTAATCCTAGAAGAAGATGGATTGGTCACTTGCATAAGTGAAGAAGTTCCTATCTCATAGGGAGATGAGGCAAAGGCCTTCCATAAGAATATTACAAGCAATCTTGACAGGTATGGCTTACAGGTATGTTTTGAATTTTGTTCACGGTTAATTTTATCATATGTTTGTCTTCATATCATTACAGTACAATCTTGATTAATTACTATACTTGTCATATCACCTTAATAGAAGATATCCATTGATTAAGGTTTTGACACTTCTGATTGTACTAATGCATTGTGATGTTGTATGAGGTTTATGTTTTCGGCTAACATAAAAGGTACACCAAGAAAGACAAATCATGTTCTACTTCAAGAACATATGATCATGGTGACATGAAGACAAAGATTCATCCATTGTCATGGATCACATAGAAGATCTACTTACAAGGTATGTATAACTTGGTTCTACAATGGTTAACTTATGAGACATGCAGGTTACTAGTACAAGTCACTGAAGAGAACTAGAAGACATTATGCAGGTATGTTATACATAACTAGCTAGCATGTCAATTCAGGTATGTTTTTCCTATATCAAGCTAGAAACCTACCTTGAGTTAGGATCTTTTACTGTTGTCTTGTTGATAATGATTATTCATGAAGTCATAGGTTTGAATAGTCATGGTTGTATGCATATTATGTTTCTTACCATAATTGATGATATGACTAATGAGAAGAATCATGAAGGTATAGGTTGGAGTAATCACGGGTTTATGCATCGATGATTTAACTAATCAGAAGAGTCCTATAATCAAATAAGAATATGCATGAGTAAAATAAGACTTCCCTAAAACCTTGAATACTAATGTTTATTATCTGTGAATGATCATGACTATACATGTTTAAGATTATTGTGTATTAAGATTATACTAATAAATGTGTGATTATGTATGAGACCTCAAGGATAACACAATGATGATACTAATAAGCATGCATAGTGATTAAGGATGGATATAAGTTCAAAGATAGGTAATCCAAGAAGCAAAGATCAAGAGGGAGCACACTCCAGTTGTTCCTGCAATAAAGAAAAGGAGCACACTTTAGTAATTTCTACAAGGATGCAGATATTTAGAGGGAGTTGTCCACTTCTCACAATCCACATCAGAATGGAGTTGCAAAGATTCAGAGGGAGTCCACCCAGCAACCAAACAAAGATAAGTATTTGAATTGTCATTTCTTACATAATGTTATTCAATGATGTATATGCTTATGTTCCTAGAATTAGGTTGTGTATTATGCATATTAGAATAGTTGCATTGATGATCAGTATACTACTAATATACATGGGTAAGTGGCCTATGGCACTATACAACATTCCATTGCTACTTATCTAGAATTAAACCTCTTTTCTAACATGTTAGGAGTTGTGCACACTCTTAACAATGTTCTGGTAGAGATTGGAAGGCATCTAGAAAGTTACGGAATATGGATAAATGTTGTATTGAAGCATTGGCTAAGATAATTGCATGTCTGTATGACATATTTCCTTATGTGTAAGAATTTGTTTTGAAAACTATGAGATGTTTTCTAATCATGCAATTTAACTTGTTGTGTAGGAAAGATTGTATACCATCATCTACAAAAGAAGGACTACAACATTTTTTCAGCAACAAAGTTATCTATTGAAAATATTGAAGATATTGACTAAAACTATCCATGTGACTCTTCACCATCCCCATGGGAGTTACTTATCCTTCCAAATTCGAATTTGAGGATGGTGCCATGTGTAAAGGAGGAATATCCCCTCATGTGGACCCCAAATATACACTTATGTGCCCCCAATTCCGACTAGGACCCCATGCCACTTCAGTTTGGAGCAATTGATGCCTTTTCTATAATTTATTGGCCTATTTTCCACCATCAATTTTGAATTTTGAACTTCCATGAGATACTATAGGCCTTGGGGTTAAATATCAATAATTTGATTTTTCCACATAACCCTTAGTATTTTGATAGGACAACTTAATTGTTTATCGGAAAATTATTTAATTGGGGACATTACAGTCCCCCCCACCCAATATTGCTTGTCCTTGAGCAATTTCAAACATGGATGTTGAAGAACCTACTTTCCTTCCAAAAATTCGAGTAGTGGAACTCATGTACTGCAATTGTTTGTTTCCAAAAGTAAGGAGATGTGGATTTTCTTTTGCATATTGATATCCCATGTGACATCACCACTAAACACAAAAAGATTAATTAAATCCATCAAAACAAAATTTGCACAATTAATCTTTACCTCTTTCATATTTTCGAAACCCTTTCTAAACTTTCAACCCTTTTTCTCATTGTATAATTCTTTGAAGTTTCCATTGAGTTTCCAAAATTTGAGTCTTCAATATTCCAATATCATTTCATAGAGGAACCACCATGCTTGTTATTGCACTACTCTTATTACAATCACCTTCTTAAGTGGCGAATCAATCTCCTTGCATACTACTTGCTGCCCCAAAAAATTGAAACGAGTGAGTCCAAAAATGATCCCCGGGTTCCAAATGATCATGATACATGAATGGTGTGAAATGTATACTATGAAATTCCATGAACACCAAGCATGTGAAAACTAGATTCATCTCTCAAAAGGTCACCCACATAGGAAACTGGAAAACTGCTCTACAAAGATGAACTAAAACAACTGAAGGTTGGTTTTCTCTCTCAAAAAACAATCAAACTTCTACTCCAAGTGAGATGAAACCAAGCAATACCAGGATCCCATTGCTTGTATTGCATCCTTCCAAAAATCATGAGTTGAAAAGATAGATCATCAAAGTACATAACATCATACAAATGTACATCAAGAAGGTACCTCATCAAATAAGCATGAAAGTGCTTGTACATACAATTGAGTAGATAATCATGTGCCAAGTGCATACAAGCATCAAGTGACCAATCAAATATGCTCCAATGACATAGATTAGAATCCCATGTCCTATAATGCTGCCACAAAAGATGTATTATGCATCAAATAATCAACCATGTGTTCTTTCATCCAAGAAGTGAATGAAGAACCTACGCAAAAATATGAACCAAGTAAGGAGCAAAGAAAACAAGGAGACTTCAAGTAGCTCAAATAAGTGTTATCCATACACCCATGAATGTGAGAGTCATAAAAAATAGAAAAGGATGTGGTTGCCAATAATAATGTGCTCTAATCATAAATCTCTTCACCCAAGTATTTGATGAAGTTCCTCCAATATCAAATGAACTAAGCAAGGAACAACAAAAATCACAAGTCTACAAGTGACTCAAGTGAACATCTGTACCCCATTTTTCTCTTGATGTGTATTTGGCTTTGATGCAAATAATGTGTATATATAGTGTGTGTATTTTCCCTAGTGTGGAGCTCAAGGCCAAGGCCCTACTAGTGGATGTTTAAGGTTATTTGCTTAGGCAAGTATTTGTACAGTTGATTATTCATGGGCTGTTAAGCCATGAAGAAATGTAAATGATGTAATTATTACTAAATGAATAAAATAACCAATAAGTTGGCTAAGGAGGAAACTAATGAGAAGGGGCCATGTGTATCCATTAGGGAGAGGTGAGGGGGTTTGGGATTGGTTTCCCATATTGCCACATGTCTGACTGAGAACCCATTGAACTCCCTGCTGACATTAATGCAACTGCAGTGGGTGGTTGAGAACCCTGATGGATGAGGCTGCTGGGGTATGGAGCATGCATGCAATTTCGTATGGCAGGGCATGGCTCTGATCGCTTGAGCAGGACGACACTTGATCGCTTGGGGGAACTCGCTGAACTTGTTTTACTATTTGGGAAGAGGATTCATGGATGGATCCATGCGAATACAGACCATTCATTCCTCACTCACTCGCCCAACCATGCACTTTCCATTCACGAGCCATTAAAACTTGCAAAGAATTCATTCATGTATTTTCCAGTATGCACCAAACAAACCCGGGGAAAAGGGAAATATGAGGTTAATCGTGCTTCCGGTGTGGGAGAAAAGGCTTGGGAGTTGAGAGTCATAACACCCTGTGTGCAAAACCAAGTTACAGTGGTGGAGTGGTATTGATAGAAGATGTTGCAAAGTGGTATTGGCAGAGTGGCCATGAGGAAACCCCAAGCCTGGTAACGAATCAGTTGTTGAACTATGGGAGAGAGTTGGGTTGCTTGATAAACCCAGTGAAGGCTATAGTCTCAATGAACTAGTGACTGGACCTTTCTATGCCCATCCCGGAATAACACTAGAATGGAAGGACCGTGAGAGATTGTGAAGTAGTGATAGGATCTTCCTTGTGTTGGATGTGGTAGGTATTGTGGGTTCAAGGTCGGCTGAGAGCGACTGGACCTTTCTCTGCCCATCCTGGAATAGCACTGGAAGGGAAGATGCCTTCAGAGACTGTGTAGCAGTGATGTAGGCCTTTCTTGTGTTGGATGTGGTAGGTATTGTGGGTTCCAGGTAAACTGAGTGTTGAGATTCCTTCAGCTCTGTGGTTGAGCTCACTGGCTTAGCAACGCATTCCTTGTTGTCCCCGAATTGCTTGATAACCACTATAGGTTGGCTTAGCATGGGTAGGAGCCCTGGATTGATTGATAAACCCAACTACATACTGGTTTAGCATGAGAATGGAGCCTTGACTGTGAGAGAACCTATTAGCCCTCCTCAGTGGATACACTGCCCAGCTCGGGGGTGATCTCTTAGCTGAAATAGTATAGGCTGGACAAAGATCTAAGGTTGGGTGGATCGTTGCTCTCACTTAGCCAGTTGCTTTGAAATTGAAAGATAAGTATTTCTGTTATAGCAAATGATGGTTTTTCATTGTTTTGTGATAAATGCTTGTGTATAATTATGGAACCGTGGAATGTATGTGTATGCATCGGATTGACTAAGTCGTGTATAGTCCCGATTAAGAGGTTGAATTCACTAGTGTATGTATATCTTATATTGCATGAGTTTAATTCCTTGTAATTCTTGCATATGATAGATGTGTGGATTAAATACTTTAATGCATTTTACATGTTATAATGAATGATAGTGTTTCCTTATTGAAAATGAATGTCTATGCATAACTAACCTTGTGAAGGAGATGTATACTTACACCTGATTCCTGGGGATGAAAGGGAATCCTGGAAGTGGTTACAGAAACCTTTGTGGATCGGATGGAAAGGAAGATATTGGCAGGAAGAAGGTCGGTAGTGTGAAGTGGAGATATAGAGAGAAATTTAGAGAATAAAATAGGGAGTTTAGATGCCTCACTTGATTAGGGGGATCCTACCATTGGATAGGGATCTCCAAGATCTTTCCAACAGTACCAACCTTTCCCCATTTGGATTTTGGAGGAAGAAGTTATCCCCCTTAGAAGATTTGACGAAATTTCCTTACAGAGGCAGGGTTCTACACGCATGGTTCAACAATTGTGGGATCACCAAGTTCAAAACTATACGTTTTGGGACTCCGCAATACCGCATCTGCAATTGCGGGATGGGGGTTGCGGGATCAAATTTTTGCGGGTTGCGGGATTGTCAAGTGCATGTTTTCGTATTTTGGGTTTCCACAATTCCGCATTCGCAATTGCAGGTTGTGGATTGCGGGACACTAATTGCAGGATCGTCAAGTGCATGTTTGCGTGTTTGGGAATTCCACATTCCCTCATCTGCAATTGTGGGTTGCGGATTGCGGGATATGGATTGCAGGACACATTGTTGCGGGTTGCGGGACAGACCTCCTGCGGAAATTGGAATTCCGCATTCCCACATCCGCAATTGCGGGTTGCGGATTGTGGTATGCGGATTGTGGGATTCGTTGTTGTGGAATGAGGTTGTGAATTTGCAATTGCAGGTTATAGATTGCAGATATGAGCTCTCTTGACTGTTTGTATGGGCAGTCAGTCGATGTTTTGGGAGGAAAAAAAAATGGATCATGGTCTCCAGTGGCTGGGTAGGTCGGTGGGGACATGACAACATCATAGGTGCATCCATGTATATGTGTATCATCATAAGGTAACAAAGGATGCTGCTGCAAATGCAAATAATAGGGTGATCTAGTCATGTCGTCATCAAAAGGAGAGATAGGAGTTTTATACTCCTCATGGGGAACCATCACAAAGAACCCTTTCACCCATACTTCATTAGGATGAATGTTGCAAAATATGGAAGTGTAGGATGTAGGAGAATGAACCAAATCACCCAAATGATCAGAAATTGAAGTTTCATCATGCGAAGGATCCATAGGGTGTTGGAATATTCTAACCATCATCTTTTATATTTGCATGTATGTATTCATTTTGCATGCATCCAATCATCATGCATGTATTTGCATGCAAATGCATGCATCCAATCATCATGCATGCAAATGCATGCATCCAGTCATCATTTTAGTGGTCTCCCCAACACCTAGAGCCTAATTTAATCTACCTAGAGCCTGTCTTCATCCCCCAGTAACCCTCCTACCTACTTGATGCACCTTGTTTTAGTCATGTGCATGACATGTGCACCTTTTCTCACCTAACAGGAGTTAACAGTCAGTTAGAGCATTGATTGACTAGTTCTTCCATTGATTGCTCATCCTAACTGCTTGTAGCTCCAAGTTAGCTAGTTCTAGAGTGCCATTTGACTTTCTGACAGCCTCATGCACCCTTCTTGGAGTCTCCATCACCTGATTTGTGCCTAGATGGTTCTATTATACTCAGTTAGACACATTTGAATGACTATTGACCATTTATGAATGATACTAATGATTGGATGATGTCTCCAATGTTATCCAAACTAGACACTGAGGATGAATTTGAATGACCTTAGCTCAATTTGAATTCCATTGACAATTATTGTATTGTTTTCATTTTTCACAGTGCCAACTCATAGCTGATGTATAATTATATTGCTACTCTCCATTTTCTGTGTTCATGAGTGATTATTGACTACATTCTTATCTTCTTCTTTGCACTTCTTGAGTGAGTTTTGTGTGAGTTTTGTTACAACTATGAGATCTTCCTGCAGATTATCACATAGGGGTAGGATCATGCACCTCCCTCAAAAGTGTGAAAATTTTCTCATAGGTTGGTTCCAAGGTAGAGGAATCATGCACTTCTTCAAAAGGTGCATAACCATCATCAAGAGGCAACTCAAGTTCCTCTTCCACCATATCAAGTGCTTGGATATCATCAAGCGCATCTTTAAACACATCAAGCGCATGAAAATTTCCATATTTCTCATGATCCACCATGTCATGAGAATCCTCCAAGCAATCTACCATATGACAATTTGAAACATAAGAGGAAGAACAGGCATCTTGCAACCTGTCAAGAAGTTTCGCATTTTTAATTTTGATCTTATGAATATCCTCATTATTCTTCAAGTATGCCTAATGTAACCATTCATTAAGCTCAACCAAAATTTTTCTATCAAAAAGCAAAGACATGAAATTACCTTTGATGTTGAACATTTCTCTTTGAATCTCCTCCATGTCTTTAAGGAAGGATGGCTCCTCCAACTATGTAGCTCTCCAACAAGAACTTGACACCAATGCTTGAGTGTCATGTAGAGTCTTCAAGGCCTCTTGAATATTCTTTTAATCCATCTTCAAGGACCCTGCAAGAAAATGAGGTTCTTGCAAAAGAACCTCCTCTTCTTCTGCTTCCTTCTTGCTTGGACCAAATTCATGTATCTCAAGTGGTGATGGGGAAGTTGATCTTGGTTCTTCTTCAACTATTGCAAGGTCTCCATATCCATAGATAATGGAACTTTGTCTTGCAGAAACACATTCAAAAGTGATCTCTATGTCACCAACATAGAGGTGTGAGCACCATTTAGTAGGTACTCCTTCACAGTTCAAGTGCCCATTAGTAGATGCTCTTTGATCCATGTCCAAAGTAGAATGTGTCTTGGAATGATCTTCAGTAGTTTCAATGGAATATTCTTCATGCTCATGTGATGTTTCTTCATCTTTTTCAAAGTCACTTGGGAGTGACTTTCGATCCTCTTCATGTGATGCTTTTGTTGCTTCACCAACTACAAAACTAGGTGGCTCATGGGTCTCCTCCTTTTCACTCAAACATATATGATTTTCTCTCCAAGGTATTTTGCAAGAAGGGCATAGAAATTTCTTCACCAAATCCACATATTCATTCTTGGGCCTATATCCAAGCACCCAATCGACAAAGTATTCAAAATGAATGACCTTCTTTGTCTTTCCCATCAAAGAAAGATATACCTAATATTGTTGAGGAAATGTTTTACATGTTGCTCTCAATATTTCTAATTCATTCATAGGATTAGCCTTTGGAGGTATAACACTTTCATATTCATCATACACAAGGTAATAAGTTTATATTATATTTATACATGTCCCAAATCATATCTGATATAAAATTTTAAGATGGTAAAGAAACTAGGAACACTAATTCAATTTTGGCCACATTGAACATGAGGTTTCCAACTCTTCTCAAACACTACCAAAGCAACTCGAATTATACCAATTTCAATTTAATGGAATAAAGTAGATTCAAATTAAAATATCTGAACAATTGATAGACTCCATAGAACTTCCAAATAAGTATGAAAGACACCCTCTCAAGACTAGTGAGAAACTAGCTCGATTTCCCCCAGATTGGAATACTAGTTTTTCAACTTGACCCAAACACTTCCCAATCAGCCTAAGTCTTTCCAAACATATTCAATTCGATCATGAAACTCCCAAATAAAAAAAATTAACTTAATAATATACTTTAGGGAGCTGATATGAAAATTTAATACACATTGTCTTAAGATTGCTTAACCGTACTAGCAGTTTTGCACATAAATCACCCATAAGCTTGAACATTGAACACCATATGATGAAAAGCACTGTAAATATTTATTATGAATGTATAGAGACAGTAAATATACTTATTAAAAAAATATATGGCTCTTATAGAAGCTCTAAATCCAATAATATAGAGATAGAAAAGTAGTGGTGCGCCCCTCCACCAAAAGAGATGCCGAATAAAGTAGATTTAGTAAAATGATTATATATCGGGCATACATAAACCTTTTTGAGTGAAACAAATGTGTTTCCTGTTGGAAATGATGCTATGAATGCAATGGAATATGTATCATATGCCATAAATTTATATAAGTATTGAAGCAAGAACCCCCATTTCGTCCCACCAACACTAGTCCAAGCTCTAAATCAATAAACAAAGACTCCAAATGGGAATTTGACCCCATTACTAAATGTCAACATATAAACTTAAATAAATATCTGTATATAAATATGAAAGTGATTTCTCCCATCAATAATCAGCTACAATGAAGCACAATGAAAAGATCTGGATGATCTCCTCCTCTCTACTAGCTTGGGTGGAATCTTTCACCACCGAAACTAGATCAATGGCAGGGAAGGTAAACACCCACTGTGCAATGGAAAATCTAAGATCTCCAAGACTAAAAAAAAAAAACAATGATCCAAAATCCCTTTCACTTGTGTCTTCATCCCTTTTATAAATCTTCAAGGAGCATTTTCCCCTCATTCTAGAATTATGTCACAAATATTTAATAAAATATTAATAAATGTTATTTTTATGAGAGAATGACACATTGCGACCCATTTAATTCCTCGCTAATGTTATTTGGAAAAACAATAACTCCATCTACCTTGGAAATTCGAAATTGAGAGGCTTAGCTTGATTTTGAGGGAGTTACATTAGCATGTGGGCCCACGCTTCTCCTCTAGTGCCCTCCTTGGATAAATATAGGACTTGCAATATGTCATAGGTTGTCATAACTTGTCATAAGCTGTCATAGGACCTGATTCTTGTCATAAGTTGTCATATATGTCATATGTTGTCATAGAATCTATCATTGACTAAAAATAGTTGTGTGCCTCTTCACCTTCCCCATGGGAGTTGCTTATGCTTCCAAATTTGAATTTGAGGATGGTTCCATGTGTAAAGGAGGAATATTCCCTCACGTGGACCCCACATATCCATTTATGCACCCCCAAGTCCAACTAGAACCCCATTCCACTTCATTTTGGAGCAATTAATGATTTTTCCATAATTTATTCGCCTATTTTCCACCATCAATCACTATTACATATGGGTGGATTTTTCCACGCAATATTTCCATTTTTTCAACATTCGTGGGTCCATGAAATGAATTTTTTTTTTTTTAAATTACATGGCGGAAAAACCGTGGCAATAGAGACGATGTTTAATTTTCCACAAACTTTAGTCCCTATATCCACAAAATTTCAATGTTTCGATTTTCATTCCTATATACACGAAGGTAGAGCTATATATACTACATACTCTAACCATTATTTACACATTTGCTATAGTTGAGAGACATTGAGCGCGGATTTTGAACTTGGAAGGTTAGTATTTTATATTTTTTTGTCTATATTTTTATAAGGGTTAGAATTTTATATTGTTTAGTAATGAGGCTTAGGCTAATTTTTTTTTCCCAGAATACATTTAAATGGGTTAGGCTAATTTGTTTCCATGATACATCTAAATGGGTGAGGCTAATATTGCTAAATGATACATCTATTAGGGTTAGGATAATTTTTTTTCCATTTATTAAATGTATCTATGAATGTATTTATAATAATTGTAGAGAAATATGATATAATAGATCAGAATTAGGTCACCCATATTACATATAACACGATTATTCTCTTGTTTTGAATTATAAGGTTATGGAAATACTTTTAATCCTGGATTAGTTTAGCCTTGACCCACTTTAAACATTAACCATTATGACTATAGAAAGAGGATGACCCTTGACATAATTAATGTCTCTTAACAAATTTTAACCTGAAACACACTAACACCTTAATACACTATAAACCCTATCCATTTTTATTGTGAACACATTATGATTCCTAACAACCTAACCAACTGGAACACCTTAGTTCCTATGTAGTATTATATATGACCCTAACCGTTATCACCCCTATCAAAATCATTAACCAAGTAAAATTTGACTTCAATAACACTGAGAACCTAACCACTATGATCCCAAGTCCCTATGAGCCACAACACAATATTCCCTTAACACATTTTCTACCACAAACAAACTAATGCTTAGTACATTTTAACCCTTATCCACTATTCCCTTGAACACATGATGACACATGTAAGGTTACAAGGTCGTTTTCTTTGATATAGGAATTTATTGCCATGGTATTTTTAATTTAAAAAAATAAAAAATAACAAGTATAGCAAGCTATATATATGTATACAGCATCCAATATATTGTTCTTATTGTACCCTTAACTTGCCACATTAAAAATGCCATGCATTTATAAACCCTTTTCGGTATTTTATTTTATGAATGGCATGTGTCTCATAAGATTGATGTTGCTTTTCATTTTTATTTTATAATGTTAGATCAATGATAAAGTATGAACAACCTTGTAAATGTAATCAATTTTGGATGCTAAACTTAATTCAAATTGCAATGGGTTTAGAATTGACTCACGAGTTTTGTAATGATTACATATTAATAAACTATCACAAAAAGATGGTAAATTCAAAGTATATATTATCATCATTATGATTTAAGAAAACACACAATGTCTATTACGTAACCTCAAAGCTACAATTGGTTTAATTAATATATACCAAAAACTAAATGTCTTTATTTGATTTATCTTAATACATGACAGCTGGGACATTATGCAAGCCGTTGTTTTAGTGGCCTAACATCACTTTTTTTAACAAAAATGGATAAGACTTTTATGAAAAGGCCGGAGTTAATGCACGAACTATCAAGGTCCTTTTGAGAAAATTAAAGGCCATTGCACAACACTTGTTGATCCCCAAGACACATTTGCTCCAATGGATGAGGACAACTAGGATGATAGTCATGATGTTGATCCTCTACTCGAGAAGTCATGTCAACCTCTTTATGAAGGATCAAAAACAAATCTTCTATCTGCTATATTGTTGTTAGTGAACTTGAAGGTTTTGAATGGTTTATCAAACACCTGTCTGACACAGATACTAAGGTATGTAATTTGTTAATTATTTTTGTCTGCATGTTCACATATATAGAAAGGGTTGAATTTTTTCCTATATTATTGCTATTCTTATCTAATTTGTAAAGTTTGGATGCGATATTGATGATTAATATTGTTTACATTGACTTATTCTTTTGAATTTTGTAAATTGTTAGGTGAATTTCTATTACCAACTTCAAATATTTTACCATGCACGTATCGAGAGATATATGTCATTATGAAAGCATTTGGAATGGAGTATCAAGCTATTGATGCATGTCATAATGATCATATCATATACTATGGACAATATGCATTAGAAAATGAATGCCCACAATGTCAAACAAGTAGGTATCGAACCGATAAAGTGACAAAAAAGGTGCCTCAAAAAGTTCTTCGTTATATTTCGATAATTCCACACTTCCAACGGTTATTCAGGTGTCAAAGTATAGCACAAATTATGGATTTCCATGCAAAGAATAGAAGTCATGATGATGTTCTTCGAATTCCTGCGGATGGTTCTGCATTGAGGTACATCGATGAAAAGTGGCCAATTTTTAAAGAAGAACCTCGTAATGTTAAACTTTCGTTGGCAGCTGATGGTGTCAATCCATTTGGAGAGATTCGTTCTACCTACTCAGCATGGCTTGTTTTTGTTATAAACAATAACCTTCCTCCTTGGATGTCGATCAAAAGAGAGCACACAATGTTGGCAATGATTGTTCCAGGTATTTAATTATTAGTATGAAATTTTTTACTTGAAAGTCTAATCACTAAATATTTCATTGATTTGTTTTGTGCATGATAATTATGTCTTTTATATATAACAACATATAGGCACTAAATATAATTAATCATGTATGTTGGACCAATTAGGCAAGTACCAGGTTAAAGATATGAACATATATATTCAAGCCTCTTATCGGTGAGTTGTTGAAGTTATTGGCTGGCATCACTATGTATGACATCTCTAGACCAATAGGGCAAAGACTATTTCAATTCCATGCAATACTTGCATTTACAATTCATGATACTCCCGGGTTAACACATTTTTGTGGTATATTGTTATTTTCTTTTGTTCCTTAACATTTTGTATGTCTGTTGAAAATATCATGCATTATTTTAAATTGTAATTTCGAATTTGCTACACCAATTCATATATCTTGTAGGTCTTCAAACAAAGGGTAAATTTGCATGTCCAGTTTGCGGTCCCAAGATAAAATATCATCGTTCAAGGAGTTTAGCAAAGGAAGTGTTCAATGAGTATAGGCACTTTCTGTCTAAGAACCATAGTTATCAAACTATAGACAAAGCAAAATTTAATGGTAAAGAAGAGAATGGAAAAAAACCACGAAGAATGACATGTCACCTATGGAAGTTGGAATATAATAGAAACTGTCAAGGTATGCAAATTGTTTTTTACTAAATTATGTTCAGCGTGATATGTTATACCTATATTGATTAATTAGTGTTAATTTGATTTTGTTGATGTTTCATGAATGTCATTAAGGTACGAATGGGATTCCACGAGGAATGAAAATTTACCCAATTCAATTCACTAGCTTGCCATTCTACGAGCACCTGCAAATAGTTCATTTGTTTGATACAATGCATTTCGGGAAGAACATAACATAAATGTTATTGTAGTGCTCTGGTTTTTACAGCAGAGCACTATGTAATATTTCTCAGTTAATTTTCTACTTATTAAACTTTATCAAGTGTATGGGAGTAAATTTCTAAGAATTACTATGTGCCTAAATAATAGTTAGTGTTCTGTTGTGTTTTTTTTTCATCAACATTACATTCGTAATTTAAAATAGACAAACATATCAATATTTCCTTTTCAACAATCATGTTCTAGCATAAGAATAAGTTTCACAACTGAGTAAATCAGTAAATAGCAGTAAATCAGTAAATAGCAAGTTATGCATGTTTACAGTAAGTTTTAGCATAGTAGTCAATAACGGAAATTACCTGATGCTGATGCTAACCGTAAGTTGTAGCAGGTTGTATAACCCCTTAGACAGCCAAACTGAAGTGTCCACCCTACCGACCAGCTATTATCTTGCTGGCCCTTGGAAATCAAAGGATTTCCAAGCCCCCGAGCCCACAATCTGATAATCCCGAGAGCAGTCTTTCCTTCTGTTCTCAAAATCTTTCTGTTCTCCAATCAAACTTTCTGTTCTCAAAACTTCTTTTCTTCCCCCGTCCAAAAACCTCCCCTTTCTCCAAGCTCTCCCCCTCTATATAATTTCCCTTCCTCGAGAATATCTTGGGCTTACTCCACCGCCCCAAAATTCCCCTCTCGAGCCCCTCAACATTTACTCCTATCCCCAGTTCATTCATACACGGTTCTTTATAAAAATGTATAATTAATTACCCTCATGGAAAAATTAGTTGGTTTTGGATTGACGGTCGTAAGTATTTATTACGGTGGGGATTATCACCCAAGGGTTATCCATTCGGGACAAGCTTCATTAAATACAAGTCTATTCGCTATCCTTGGTATTTAATGTTATTAATGTAATTAATAAAATATTATAATTAGTTGCCCCTTTTTAACTTGGACATGATGTGTCTTAATGGTCCACCTTATCCGTCAAGACTACTTAGCTTGAGGTTTAAATTCCAAGATTAACATTGAATAATTAAATCACCATTTAACAATAATAAAAGGTGAATTAATCATAGTATTCTTAATTATTTGTTTATCACATGAGTACCCTATCATCAACATAGCATCCTTGTTCTTATAAACAAATCACTTGTGAGGGCTTAAACAATTTTACTAATTAATTAGACACTATCATTACCCTATTCACAACAGTTCTCCTATGACAATGTTAACTGACGACACTTGTCTTATTATTACAATGTTTTCATATAATTACTAATTCACTTATTTACACATCGACAACCTAACCATTCATTACCTAAGTTGATGGATGTACCCTTAACTGAGTTATCTATGACATTTATACTACTATTCAAGCATGACGAGTATGTTATACACCAGTAATATTGTGCACGTACAAGGTGTGCATGCATGGCCAGTGTATGCACATGTCAGATATGTACTATAAACAAACCCCATTCCGCCTATGCATACTTGCTAACTAATAATAGTATCTACCCCCATGCAGAAGAGCAAGCATAATATATAGTATAATTACTTTAACATCCTCGGTTATTTAACAGTTAACCATTTACGATTTAACATCATTCTCTTTATCTTTACATTAGTTTTATCAATCATGTACAAGGAGGGTGCCTACTTCCACTAACTCGAACTCAAGGAATACTTAACCCCCAACAGTACTAACTAACGCATCCTCCCGTCATAACCTACGTCCAGCATCCTCCCTATCCTTCCTCTGCTAGTACAACAGTGGATGTCGGACTCACCGATCTGACCACATAGAACTTGAGAGCGATAGCGTCGGCTGAACAGCGGACCTATCCTCCCCTAGCAGGCATCCGACAATCGTCATCACAACAACATGGGGAGCGTGTCTCAGCACGGCCCTCCCACGACCTCGGGTCTCATGGAACCATAGGGTGGGAAACACATCCATCCCTCTCAACATACTGGGCCTACGCCCTTATCAACTCATACTTGCTGCTATCGGGATTATCAGTTTGTGTTATCGTATCCTCATTTTGGCTGCTAAGGTTTGTTGTATGAACATGTTTTTCCTTTCCAATATATATCAGATCAAGTAACTGGCTATCCCATAGCCCCTGTGTCCTGTAGGTTAGTGTTTTGCAAAATACAATTTATAGAAAGCATTTTCCATTGATCGCCAATTGATCCAGGTTATCATTTTATTTCATGTAACCTTTTAGCTCATCATAGATGCGTATGACATATAACATTTCAGCAATTCATATAAGAAGATGGTATCCACGTACCGAATCATATATTTCACATTTCATTAAGGAAAACATATAAACATATACTGCAATCGTAAAATAAGGAAATCATATGATAATCATGACATCATAACTGCATAACATAGTAACATCATAATCATGGTGAAATCATAAGACAGAGTAACATTATATAATGAGGTCCAATATAGTTTACTCAGTCGAGCTGAGTTCGACAAAATATATAAGAAATAAAGTATGGTGTGTCTAACTAATAAATATGCCGAATCAAAATATGGGCATTACATACACCCACCCTTCAAGAAACTTCGTCCCGAAGTTACACTCGAAATGGTATGGGAATTTCAAGACACAAGGCTCTACATTTTCCTAAATAGTAGAACATGGGCTATACTGGTCCCTATCGATATTAACCTAGTCCATTTGTTTGATATAGTCCCTTATTGTACTCCTGTAATATGGTAGTATAATCACCACATCTTTCTTGGTAACCTTACTAATGTGCCCTGCTTTTGATACTATGGAGTTAAATTATTAGTTTGCATGCTTGTCATGTCATTTTCTATGATGAGATCTAAATGTCATTTATGCATTCACTTATTTTACTCTAATAAGGATTGAAATACTTCATCCTTTCACCCCTCTCTTCCTATTACTAACCTTCTTATGGAAGTAGGTGTTACTAAACATATTGTTGCCTCGTCCTCTATTTATATCACCCTCATTTATTATCATAATGATTTGTATTCTCCCCATTTTATCATATACCCAATTATCCTCCTTATGCATAATTTGCCTCTCTCCTTAATCAATTACATATCCTTACTTAATGCTCCTTATGAACCCCGACGCATGCATCTCGCACTACCCCTTTTGTTATAGATTAAATTTTTTTGACTTGAGTGCACTCCCTTATAGAATACCATCATCTGAACTGCACCATGAATTCCAAGTTATCATGGCCTTATAAATTTTCGTTTTTGTAACCCCCCCCGCATTGTTGATCTGCTCTTATTCTACCCTCACTAGGTGAAGGTGAAGGGCATGCTTTTACTTGAGGTACTAAAATTAGTCCCTTATACCCCCATGACTAGACACCACTTTCACATGTTCATTCTACTATGATCTACTCTTCATTATTATTGTTATATGCTTTCCTCGCCACCTTCTTTCATCATTATCTTATGGGTATATCACGCGTTATCATACTCTCCCTAATAGGGATGCTATATGCCCTAACATATTCATGTTATTTCATCATTATGTTCCTTTATGCATATATGCATTGTACATTTCAGGCTTAATGATAATGCCCTTCTATCTCCTTATTTAACCATACCCTACTTATTGACAATCCTCATCAAGTTATCCCATAATTATACTATTACTAACTTCTCGCCTTGCTCAATTGTTTATTTTTCTAGTATAACTCTATCCATCGACATGTCACTAGTTCCATTTTATTCCTCCGATACTACTCCCATCTTTCATACATTGATGTACATATCATTTCATGCACATTCATTAGACGTTAATTTGTTGACACAATCCATCACATAGGGTCTCCTCATGCTTTACTCTTATTGCATTTCACATCTCCTTCTCATTTTAAAGCATAAAGAACCTTATCTCCTTGTCGTAAATTTTATTAATTGCAATGAATTTGCACCGGAATTTATCTTCCTTGGTATTAAGCGTACACTACTTATTAAACATGGGCATACTATAGTCTTCTTTGGCTTGGGACATTTATTAAAATGACACAAATGGACTTCTAAGAATTGAAATTACTTCATGGTTACATGGTCATTATGCTCAACCCATGTTTCTTATTTAGTACTACATGTGAGGTCTCACTGACTAAATGCCAAGTACAGGGCACCTTCCTCATACAATCATTATACTAAACTATGTTTGTATAATTGGTACTATATATTTAGTTATGCTTTTGTCGATTTAGAAGTTGCGATCATATGCTTCCCAAATGGGTTTATTAACATTGTTTGTCTATATTCATTCTCGTAAAAATAATGTAGGCACATATTGACTTATTTCATTATATATATATATATATATATATATATATATATATATATATCAATCTCTATTTGTATTTGTTAAAATAATGGTTAGTTATTATATTATTTCACTTTAATCGCATATTATTCATTATGCTATACTCCTACATTGTATTCATCTCTCTCTCTCTATATATACACTCATCCAAAGTAATTTATTATTTATAAGCTAATCTAAGTAATTATTATTTTTAATTTATTCGGGTAGAATATATATATAAACTCCTTATTCTTAATATTCTTCAAGTACTTCGAGCCATTATAAATGGTGTTGGAGATATAATAATACATGGTTTGAAGTTCTCACTAATAATAAAATTAATAAATAACATTGAAGATTATAAAATAATTATTTCGTGACATACATATATGTGAAATTATAATATCTCAACCAAATTGAGTAAATGAATTTTCAATGGTACTTTACTTGACATTTGACATTTAAATAATAAATCGTTAAATTTAATTTTCCCAATACACCAAATGTAATATGAAACCATGGATAATCTTTTTGGATGAATATGAAACCTTATAAAAGCGCTTGCCTTAGACTAGAACACTATGCTATGTTTTCATAAGCATTAATTTCCAACCAAAGATATTGAATAAATTAATTCGTCCTTACTATAATAAATAAATATGCTAGGGTACTTTTGTCCTTACCAAATTAACCCAATTTGATTGAATTTGAATTTCTACTTTATTTTATTTTAATCAAAATATCATAATCTAATTTTTATTTATTTATTTATTGAAATAAGATTCGCAAATATACTTTTTAGCATATATAACTTTATTTCAATTTTGTTAATATAAATACTAAAACAGAAATAACAATTTAAATTTAAAAATATTAATTATATATCAAAATAGATTTGGTATACCAAAAATCATTCTTTAACTATCACACTCATTATAACTATTACTCACCGTCATTATAACTAATACCCATAGTGCACGTTGTAACTAATACTCATAGTGCACGTTGTTGTTGAGGGATTGCCCATAATACTTTAAATTGTAATAAACTATATAAATATATAAATGGCTATATATATATAAAAGTTTAAATAGAATCTTAATTGACGCTAATCATCTCACTTGTTCCTATATATATATATATATATATATATATATTTTTTTTTTTTTTAAATTTTTTTTTTTAACTTTAAATGTTACCCTATAATCTAAATAACCTAATTTACATTAACCTAATTAACATCAATCGTTAACCCTCAACCAATCATAGTTAAGTTTACTACTAAAATTTAAAATTTCTATAAAACATATTCTTAACAACACATGTTACAACAGAAAAGAAAAATTAATTTTTATGATACATATATTCTAACAAAATATGAATAAATTTAAATTTATAAAACATATATTCTATCAGAGTATACAACAATAAATTTAAACTTTAATACCACGTATATTATAACAGTAAAGTAAAATTAATTTTTATATTACATATATTCTACAAAATATGAATAAATTTAAATTTATAAAACATATATTCTATCAGAGTATACAACAATACATTTAAACTTTAATACCACGTATATTATAACAGTAAAGTAAAATTAATTTTTATATTGCATATATTCTACAAAATATGAATAAATTTAAATTTATAAAACATATATTCTATCATAATATACAACAATACATTTAAACTTTAATACCACGTATATTATAACAATAAAGTAAAATTAATTTTTATATTACATATATTCTACAAAATATGAATAAATTTAAATTTATAAAACATATATTCTATCATAATATACAACAATACATTTAAACTTTAATACCACGTATATTATAACAATAAACTAAAATTAATTTTTATATTACATATATTCTACAAAATATGAATAAATTTAAATTTATAAAACATATATTCTATCATAATATATAACAATAAATTTAAACTAGCCCTACACCTTCCTACGTTTAAAGGCTTGAACGCCACGCGGCCTCTCACCGCCATGCAAAGAGCGAGCACGCATGAAGGACACGCGGTCTCTCCAAGCAACCCACCGCCCTCGGAAAGTGGGGGAAACCCTAAATAGGGTCAATCCCCAAGACGCGGCCATTTTTCCTTCTCATTCTGAGCTCTGCAACTCAAATGCAAGCTCGCTTAGGGTTTCAGAAAGGAAGGAGCTTTCCATTTTTCTACTGCAGAATACTAATGTCAGACCTGCTATTGTAAAGAATGAACGGGATTTACCTTTTCATTTCAGGTGTTTTAGGGCTATCGTAGGGTGTTTATCTGATTACTGTTGAGTTTTTTTTGTATTCTCAGTGGCTTTATTCTATTTCAAATTCTGGCAGTCCACGGAAATCAAACCTGGGTGGTGGATATGGTGATTTTCGACGTAGCCCTTGTCAAGAAGGTAGAAAGTACTGCAAGATGTTCTCAAGGAGGTTAATGATGTACCATTAGAAGTAGCCAAATTCCCGGTTGGGCTGAGCGAGAGGGTGGAGAAACTTGAGGCATTATTGTTATCAAACCCAGATGGAAATAAAGCCACTGTGGTAGGCATTGCAGGCATGGGAGTGGTGGGAAAAACCACTCTTGCCAAAGCTACATACAATCGAATCCGCTCTAATTTCAGAGTTAGTACCTTCTTATATGATGTCAAAGAATTAATTGACAGAGAAGGGTTAACAGCCGTGCAGGAAATAATTCTGGGGGATCTACTGCGTTTCGAGTGTAAAATTCGGAGTATAGACGAAGGCAAAGTATTATTGAGGAGGCGTTTGAAAATAGCCAAGAACATTCTTATTATTTTGGACAACGTTGATAATTTTGAACAATTAGATACTCTAATGGTTACAAAAGTTCTTGGGCCAAGCTGTACTGTGTTAGTCACGACTCGAGATAAGAGAATACTGGAGCTCGCGCAAATTTCTATGGTTTATGAAGCTACAAGACTCAACCATGATCAGGCAACTGAACTCTTTTGCCGTCATGCTTTTCTCAGTCCCCGGTCTAATGTTGGTTTTGATGATTTGGTCATAAAATTTGTAGAGATCTTAGACAGTTTGCCGCTCTCTTTGGAAACATTTGGGAGCCATCTATATGGAAAAACTGATAGAAAGATATGGGAAGCTCTACTGGGCAAGATTTCGAGAATTCTGCCGCGGAATATCAAGGAAAGGCTGAAGATCACCGTCGAGGTACTCGATGAAGAAGAGAAATCAATGTTCCCCGACGCTGCTTGCTATTTGGTGGGGGAAGACAAGGATACAGCTATACGGATATGGGGCGCGTCCGGGTGGAGTGGTTGGCTCGGTTTTGAGACTCTTGAACAAAATTGCTTGATTCAGGTGGATGCTAAGAACCGGATCAAAATGCACGATCATCTGCGCGACATTGGTGAGTTAATACCAAGCACTATTAACATTTGTTACAAACTATCTTCATACCAGTGTTTTTTTCAATTCATTATTGTTGCTATTGTAAACTGTGCATGCAGCATCTGTAGTGCTCTGGCTTGGGTCTCGTTCAGTTGAAAAGCCCTCGGTGCTGGGCCCTCGGTGCTGGGCAAATGAGAAAAGCTTTGGCGTTGGGTGTTTGGGCGATGGAGGATTCGCGGGGCTCCTTTGACTTGGCTCGTGGTCCCTAGGTAAAGCCGTGGGTGCTGGGCGCGTCACCTTTGATCTGCGCTAGGGTTCCACAAGTTTCTATGCACTAGGGTTCCAGTGGTATGATTCTCGCTTAGGGTGCGAGAGGTCCCAAGTTCAATTCTCGGAATGCCCCAGGTTTTTCTTGCAATGAGTTTTGGAATGCCCCATGTTTTTCTTTTTTTGTTTCCTGATATGAATATTAATAACTCATCCGTTGCAGTCTTGATATATATACATAATCCATTTCTGAAATAAATCTGCAGAGCATTTTTTTTTTTTTTGACTTAATGAACAGAGTATAATATATTTTTTTTTTTCTTCCATTAATCTCCGGTAGCGTTGAAAACACAAAATAGAGTTCCATCATCCCGGTTGAATATAAATCTAAGCCATCCATGATTATGTATATAATATAAAATCGATCTAAAAAGGAGTTTCTTTCTAAAATAATTCAAGCTATATTTTACTCTGTATTTCCTACAGAAACCATAGATCCGAGATCAACACTATAATATTGTTATTTTAAAATTTCGATTCACATATATATATATATATATAATATCATTAATATACAGCATTCCGTCAATATTTCACAATTGTAGAGAACGTTTTCCAGCAAAACCTACGGTATTCAAAGGAAGTAACACTTTAAACCATTAGGAGTATCATATGTATTGTCAATTAGAATAGCATTCACCATTTTCTAAGGTGATGTTAGCAAAGAATTAAACCTGGAATAATGTCGCTATAATAGGATTGTCATTGATGTCAAAGAAGCTCACTAATGACAAAGGAAGAATCAAGGATTGATGACAAGGCAAATACAAGTGAAGGCAGGGATTTAAAGTTTCTGATATTGTTGGTTCGAAGAAACTAACATTGGCAAATAAATTCTAACATTTGAGTGCTTCCCTTTGAGTTGCCCCACACTAATAAAAGTGATTGTCTCGTGAGATCTTCTTTTCTCTTTTTAACTATAGATTTTTTTTGTCTTAAATTCCTTGCTACCTAAATATTTAGGCTCCCTGATTTTCGTTTGCACAAATTTTACCCAAATTTTATCACTTCCAATTTGCTCGGTTAGTTAACAATTTTAACCCAAGCTGCACTAAAAGGAAAAAAGTTGCTAGCTCGTGTTATTTTTTTTTTTATTTATTTCTAACTATATTTGCTCTATTTATTTTTATTTCTAAATATATTTCCAATGTGTATCTATTTTGAAATACAAACACATGCCGTTTTCTAACATATCCAGATTTTCTAATGGTGTTCCAATTTGTGGTCGTGCAGGTAAAAGAGGCTAAAGTTTGGTGCTGTTCATACCTCAATTCTATCCAGGTTTATGTCCTAAGTTCTTGTAGGTTTTAATATCTTGAATCCTCACAATGGTTTAGGCGTGTGCAGGCCCGAAAGGTCCAAAAGTGTCTGAACCTCGCTCTGATACCATCTGTAGTGCTCTGGTTTTTACAGCAGAGCACTATGTAATATTTCTCAGTTAATTTTCTACTTATTAAACTTTATCAAGTGTATGGGAGTAAATTTCTAAGAATTACTATGTGCCTAAATAATAGTTAGTGTTCTGTTGTGTTTTTTTTTTCATCAACATTACATTCGTAATTTAAAATAGACAAACATATCAATATTTCCTTTTCAACAATCATGTTCTAGCATAAGAATAAGTTTCACAACTGAGTAAATCAGTAAATAGCAGTAAATCAGTAAATAGCAAGTTATGCATGTTTACAGTAAGTTTTAGCATAGTAGTCAATAACGGAAATTACCTGATGCTGATGCTAACCGTAAGTTGTAGCAGGTTGTATAACCCCTTAGACAGCCAAACTGAAGTGTCCACCCTACCGACCAGCTATTATCTTGCTGGCCCTTGGAAATCAAAGGATTTCCAAGCCCCCGAGCCCACAATCTGATAATCCCGAGAGCAGTCTTTCCTTCTGTTCTCAAAATCTTTCTGTTCTCCAATCAAACTTTCTGTTCTCAAAACTTCTTTTCTTCCCCCGTCCAAAAACCTCCCCTTTCTCCAAGCTCTCCCCCTCTATATAATTTCCCTTCCTCGAGAATATCTTGGGCTTACTCCACCGCCCCAAAATTCCCCTCTCGAGCCCCTCAACATTTACTCCTATCCCCAGTTCATTCATACACGGTTCTTTATAAAAATGTATAATTAATTACCCTCATGGAAAAATTAGTTGGTTTTGGATTGACGGTCGTAAGTATTTATTACGGTGGGGATTATCACCCAAGGGTTATCCATTCGGGACAAGCTTCATTAAATACAAGTCTATTCGCTATCCTTGGTATTTAATGTTATTAATGTAATTAATAAAATATTATAATTAGTTGCCCCTTTTTAACTTGGACATGATGTGTCTTAATGGTCCACCTTATCCGTCAAGACTACTTAGCTTGAGGTTTAAATTCCAAGATTAACATTGAATAATTAAATCACCATTTAACAATAATAAAAGGTGAATTAATCATAGTATTCTTAATTATTTGTTTATCACATGAGTACCCTATCATCAACATAGCATCCTTGTTCTTATAAACAAAGCACTTGTGAGGGCTTAAACAATTTTACTAATTAATTAGACACTATCATTACCCTATTCACAACAGTTCTCCTATGACAATGTTAACTGACGACACTTGTCTTATTATTACAATGTTTTCATATAATTACTAATTCACTTATTTACACATCGACAACCTAACCATTCATTACCTAAGTTGATGGATGTACCCTTAACTGAGTTATCTATGACATTTATACTACTATTCAAGCATGACGAGTATGTTATACACCAGTAATATTGTGCACGTACAAGGTGTGCATGCATGGCCAGTGTATGCACATGTCAGATATGTACTATAAACAAACCCCATTCCGCCTATGCATACTTGCTAACTAATAATAGTATCTACCCCCATGCAGAAGAGCAAGCATAATATATAGTATAATTACTTTAACATCCTCGGTTATTTAACAGTTAACCATTTACGATTTAACATCATTCTCTTTATCTTTACATTAGTTTTATCAATCATGTACAAGGAGGGTGCCTACTTCCACTAACTCGAACTCAAGGAATACTTAACCCCCAACAGTACTAACTAACACATCCTCCCGTCATAACCTACGTCCAGCATCCTCCCTATCCTTCCTCTGCTAGTACAACAGTGGATGTCGGACTCACCGATCTGACCACATAGAACTTGAGAGCGATAGCGTCGGCTGAACAGCGGACCTATCCTCCCCTAGCAGGCATCCGACAATCGTCATCACAACAACATGGGGAGCGTGTCTTAGCACGGCCCTCCCACGACCTCGGGTCTCATGGAACCATAGGGTGGGAAACACATCCATCCCTCTCAACATACTGGGCCTACGCCCTTATCAACTCATACTTGCTGCTATCGGGATTATCAGTTTGTGTTATCGTATCCTCATTTTGGCTGCTAAGGTTTGCTGTATGAACATGTTTTTCCTTTCCAATATATATCAGATCAAGTAACTGGCTATCCCATAGCCCCTGTGTCCTGTAGGTTAGTGTTTTGCAAAATACAATTTATAGAAAGCATTTTCCATTGATCGCCAATTGATCCAGGTTATCATTTTATTTCATGTAACCTTTTAGCTCATCATAGATGCGTATGACATATAACATTTCAGTAATTCATATAAGAAGATGGTATCCACGTACCGAATCATATATTTCACATTTCATTAAGGAAAACATATAAACATATACTGCAATCGTAAAATAAGGAAATCATATGATAATCATGACATCATAACTGCATAACATAGTAACATCATAATCATGGTGAAATCATAAGACAGAGTAACATTATATAATGAGGTCCAATATAGTTTACTCAGTCGAGCTGAGTTCGACAAAATATATAAGAAATAAAGTATGGTGTGTCTAACTAATAAATATGCCGAATCAAAATATGTGCATTACAGTTATGACGAATATTAGATGGAAGGACCGAGAAAGAAAAAATTGGAAATATTTGTAGTGAAATCCAAGAAGCTAATCACATATTGCAAAGTGTGATAGTTAATTCTAATGGTGATGGTCGTCAACAGAATATTAGTCTTCCTTGGTGCTTGACGGAGCAACATAGCAATATTGTAAAAGAGGTCATAAGAAAAATCAGGTTTCCGACGGGTTTTGCGTCAAACATAAAGAATATCTTGACGAAAAAATTTGATTTTGCTGGGGTTAAAACACATTATTAGCATACATTCATTAAGGTAATTATGAGTCTATAATATATTTCATTATCGGTATGCACTATTTTATTAATTTTATTCTCTTATTTTGAAATAAATATTAATAATTTTTTTTTTTGATACAGTATGTTCTACCTTTATCTCTCCCAGACGACTTTGACAACAACATAAAACATATCATTTATGTTCTTGGAAAATACATGAGGTAAGTAATGTTTTACATGGAAAATGTACTTGGTCTGTGGTTTGTAGCGGAACTTATTGACATATTATGTTTTTCCCACAAATATTATATATGCCTTGATATTATTTTATTACATCATTTGTAGGTGTCTTTCATCAAAAGAAATCCATAAAGAAGATATAAGGCATTGGAAGAGAGAAATTCCCCGACTAATGTGTGAAATGCAACAGTAACTACCTCCATCATTTTTCAATGCACAAGAACACTACCTCATACACCAAGTTGAGGAGATTGAATTACGTGGACCAGTACACACAAGGTCGATGTGGATGGTGGAGAGGCAGTTGAAGTCATTGAAGGATTTTGGTAGACAAAGAGCACGTCCCGAGGGTTCTATGGTTGAAGGATATATGGTATATCAAGGCATGGTGTATATTAGTGAATATCTACCTAAATTAGCAGAAAATATGAATGTGCCTCGCATTTGGCATCTCGATTCCATCAACAAATTTGAAGGGGAGGTCCTATTGGGGAGAGGTACATTGAGGACTATGAAAGGTAATTATTATACATCATTGAATTAATATATTACACATGTATTTTTCCAATTGTATATTATCATACTGTTTTTAAACTTTTTTTAATAATTATGCATTTTCAACTATATTAAACTATGTGCCTTTAATGATATCTAATGAATGATATTGAATTGTTATTTTTTCCTATATTTGGTCGAGTGTGGGATGCTTTACATTTATACATTGCAAACAACCTCAATTGGATGGAGCATTGGATAAAAGATTGTGAAGAATTCTTCGGTACGTTATCATGGGAAGGGGTCAGTAACATGATTAAAACAAGTCATCGTATTTGACATCAATTTCCTGAACTTACGTCGCAAAAGGAAGTTGATTTAGCCCATGGTTTAAAAGATAAAAAGGCAAGTAAATTGTTTTCCCACATTTTTTCTAGTTACTTCGATCCATTTTTCAAATTGCATTTCGTTTGTTTAAGTTTTCAATTATATTTACTAAGTCCTATATGACGTTTATTAATTCACAATGTATTTTTAACCTGTTGTCAATGTTGCAGTTGAAACATCACAAGGCTATGTGGTGTAATGGTCGTAAATTTCGTATCAAAAAGTTGGATGATAACAGAAAAACCCTAGATTGTGGGATAACTGTAGTGTTTAAGGTCACCAATGTTTCCTCTAGAAGTGATAGATATCCAGAAGAAACTGAGAATAGGTACTATGGGCATTTGGAGGACATTATTGAGTGTGATTTTAATTCCTTTAAAATACTTTTGTTTGAGGTGAAGTGGTACAGGATACGGATGCATGAACGTGATCCTAAAAGAACTGTTATTGAGCATGCTAATGGATTTACCATGGTTAATACAAGGGCATTTGAACCGGGTACAGAGCCTTATTTTCTTCCAAGTCAATGTGAGCAAGTCTACTACTCTGAGGTACCAGGTAAAGCAGGTTGGTCATACATTGTTCGATACGATCCAAGAGGAATACCATTAAAGTATACTCATGTACTATATGATGAAGATAATCATGAAAAAGAAGAAGACGATGATGATTCAAATCAGGCTATAGTCGATGTGTTAGATGAAGAAGTTGAATAGGTTGATCATGCAAATGTAGCATACGATGATCTCATTGACGATATGGATGACTATATTAGCGAAGATGACTTTGATGATGATGACAACGTGAATGATCCTTTCATCAATATCTATTCAGATCCAAATCTTGATACATATGTTGAGTTGGATGAAGAAGAAGATGAATGATATTTAATTGTTGAAAAGTAGAGGTACGCAATGTTTATAGGTTAAAGTAAATGCATTCACCATATGTTCATTTTGTTTATTAAGTTGGTTATATTTGAAAATTAGTTTCTAATATTATGTTCTCCATGTGCAGTAGCATGGGTGTTCCTAGAGGTTGTAGTGGTAATGGTTTGAATCGAACATGTGTCGATTGAGCAAGATACAAAATGAAGTTATAAGATTTATGTGTTAATTTCTGGGTTATTTCAATTACTAATTAGTGGATTTGTATAATGTAAAGGATGTTTGGCATTTAGGTTCTTGATGTGATTTTTACGAATATATTCATTGTTAATGACCCTTTGAGCCATCTTGGTTTGAGTTCAAGTGCAGTTTGTTTATATGTTATTCTTTTAATTTTTTTAAATTCAATCAATCAAGTATTTTTTCTTGAGATAAATTATTGCTTTAATAAGTCTTTTTTCCTTTGAAAAGACTTCTGGACGTGCTATTTTTTAATCTATGTTGAGTGACAAAAAAAAAAATTCAATATTTTTCATGGAGGTTCCCTTGTCCCATGTTCTGTCTATGTCGCAACATATCTCTGTCCCAAATCAATGTCATGTAGCTCACTATCTCTTGTCCTCCTCAACATGCTAGGATAGTACATTAACACAAGATAATCAACTTCAATCCAAGTTCACAAAAATCACCTCTCCAATTTCTAGGACATCCCTTTAAATATGACTCAACTCTACACAAACTCTATATGACTTCACAACACCCACCATTTAGATGCATCATCAATCATATATATGATATCCCTTAGACCATGCAAGGTCAAATTATATTAAATGCCCATGTTCTTCATTTTACACTTCAAGGTAACTTATCCATGGCTATAGAGTGAAGGAGCTAATCCTTAATGCATGGAAACTTTAGAAATATGGCTATAGAGTGAAGGAGCTAAGGTTTTAATTTCCAAGCATATATTTGACTCTTCTTGTTGTTAACTTTCTCTCCTAATGCACATAAGAATTTTTCCACGATTGTTTGAAATCTCTCAACAATAATGGTGGAAGCACCCCCAACTAGAATCATGGAATCAATAAACTATGAATAGTTGATTCCTCTAACCCCCTTGGCTATGCTTATCCCTTGAATATTCTTTGCAGTGATCTCTTTATACAAGTTCCTATTAATGAATCTACCATATTGAGAAACTGATAGGAAATAATGGATAAGATATATAATGAATATAATGGATAATTACAAACCAAGCTACTCTAATTTTGAATTATGTTGGGACATAATCAAGGAATTCTTTAAAATGATTTAGAGTATGGAAAGGGAATTTTTGCATGATTTTTTTGGTTAAAATAGAAAGGGACAATAGAACACCTGTCATTGGTAAGTGCTTGCAACTAATGTTCTGGGTCTATAGAATTGGGATCAAGATGCATAACATAAATTCCACTGAGAAGGAAAGACCTAAGGATAAATGTGTGAAAATGAATCTTGCAAGTCATTGCCAAGTATCCTTTATGTAGAAAGAATGGAATTTTGAAAGAATGTGACAAGCTACAGTTTAACCAAATGAAAAAAGTGTTGTGAGGAAGCATTAATATTATGACTATTAAGATTAAGATTTTTGCAATGCTATATGCAAAAAGGGAGAGCCCAAGTATCCTTGTTGCAAAGAAAAATGCACACTCAACCATAAGTGTAGAACCAAATAACTATACAATTGCAAGGGAGACAATTCCATTGTGTCATGAACCAACGTCAATTTTTTATCTCATAAAATCCACAAAGTCCTAAATATACACCTCCAAACCGTATTCACAACTCTATGTTGGAAAAGGGAGAAGTACCTAAGTATTTTGGGTGCAAAGAAAATGGGAACCTACCATAAATGCAAAATCAATGAACTCTACTATTGTGAGGGAGATAATGCCGACAACAACAATTTAGCAAGATTAGTTGATTCATAATTGGCTTGAATGATGAAGGTGAATACAATTTGGTAGTTGACATAGTTGTGAAAAAGGGAGAATCTACCCCATGTTCAAAGATGCGATTTATGTCCATCACTTACATCCAAGAATTAGTAGTAAGGCAATATTTATTGAGAATGTATCCATCAATCAAAGGGGCGTCTCATCTAAACCTACAAAAGGAGATCTTAAATTTGCTCCTCCTAACCTATGATGCCTTCTTGATAGGCCTCACAACCAAAGCAGAGACAATATGTAAGACTTTTTAAGAAAATTACAAAAGCAAAAAAGACATTTTGAGATTTTCACTAGCAATGATTAAAGGAATTCTATAATGTCACTAAAACACTAATATTTTTAATATATCCCACCAAATACCAATTATGGTTGTATACAACCAAGAGATAATAGGGACATCAACTTGTTCTAAAGTGTATGTTTAAACACTAGATTTTAAACTACAAATGAGATTTAATGCTTTACAACTTGGTGGAATGGACATAGTACAATATATATAATTATTTAATTAATATATGTTATAATTTAATTAATATATATTATAATTTTTTAAACAAAAAAAACATATATATATTATTATTTAATTAATATATATTGTAATTTTTTAAACAAAAAACAAAACATAACTAAAACATACATGTCGAGCTTGGCCAAAATGCTTTGTTGCTCTATTGGGTTCGACGACACCCCCTGCATGCAACCAGATCTTGGGCCGTGTCCTCCTTCACTGTGCAACTTACACTAGTCTTTTGGTGGCACCTGGTTCGGTAGTGTCCTCATTGCACTCTGCTACGAGTCTTTAATGTGCATGTTCCACCTGGTTTTCAGTTGCACCCTCTCCGGCATTGTCCTCATTTCAGTTTGCTACGAGGGCTATTGAAGTTGGTTTCTTTGTGGCACCCACTCCGGCCGTGTCTGCATATCCCCACAGACCCTTAATGGCAACCGTAAGTTGAAACCCTCCTCTATTGAGTCTAATCTCTGCATTTTTGGGTGCAAATTAGGTGGTTTTGATTTCATTTTTTAATTAGGTGGTTTTATTTTTATTTTGAATCTCTGGATATTCATATTGTTTTCTAAATTATTTGAGGCCGACTTGTTTCGAATCATATTTTAGAATCATATTTTAGAATGTGCCTAGTCCTCACCTTCCGGACCACCCATAACACACGAAGTTGAGGTCAAAGGGTAAGGAAGGATAGGTGATGGCTGAGTATGGAAATGCCTAGTTGAATCCGCTCCCGATCATTGGAAACACATTATGTCATGGATTATCGGTTTTCAGGTTAATTATCCCCCACCTCACTCACACAACTGGATTATCGGTTTTCTAAATGTTTGCAGGGTAGGGTTGGGTTGCTAAAGCATTCATCATGTAACAATTATGCCAATCCTTTTAGGGCTACCTTGCAACCTAAATCAAGTCCCATCTTTCTTATATTGAATATAAGTAATGGCATTAGTACAACGTGACCGAAATCATACAACTTAAATTATTTAGGCTGAAAAGAAGTCCATTCCCTAAAAAAAAATTGAACCGAGATGGGTTCTTTCTTGATCCAAATGGTTTTTATTTAAACTAATTCATTCGGAACCAATCCATCTTCTACCCCACCAAAATGCATTAAAAATAAATAAGTTAGCCCCCCACCTTCCTAAACCCTAGTACTACATTATATAATGCACCACTGCCCCCACTGTTTTGTTTCATTTTTTATAAAGATGATGTCAAACCAAAACAAAAAAAATTGAAGGTTTCTATGGGTGAGAAAATCCCTCTGATTAGAGGGTGGTACTTACTATGAATCCCACAATTATTTGTAGGAAGGGACATCAAGACTAAGTGCTCTAATTCATAAAGTCCCATTAACTATCCAAATGGATTGATATTGTTGCAACCATACTTTCCACAAGATATACAAGCCCCCATTGTTTATTAAGTGGAACCCTATATTAGAGAAGTGTTGCACCAATGCATTAATCTCCCTCATCTCATAGGTATTGTAGCTAGGGTTTTAGCCCCTGCTTGTGCAAATGAGCACCTTCTAAGGATTATGGAATCCTTAGCAGTAGTGTGAAAGTAACTAACAATAAAATAAGTACAAATGATTGAAGCAAATGAGATTAAACAACGAACCTGAGATCAAACATGTGCATGAAATAAAATATAACTTAGAACAACAAACGATACACTTGCAAAAACTGTAGAATAAAGAATCTTTTTTTTTATGTTATGGGAAAGCAAAGGGCTTGTAAAAAACACATTTACCTCAAAGATGAGGTTGGTGGAGTTCTGGCGGTGTGCTCTGTAGCTCCTTGGTTCGGTACTCTTCTCTCCAATGCTTTGATGGTGGCAAAAAAATTTATCTGAAGGGAGGCCAAAAGGCACAAAGATGGATGGCTTAGGGATTTGGAAAAAATTCAGCAGCATGAGGGTAGAGTGATTGAGGGATATGGAAATGAGGAGCCTCCACCCCTTTTTATAAATTTTGATTAGGGTTTTAGGGCTTTTTTACGGTTTTTTTCCCTATTTTCTCTTTTTTTATTTTCTTTTGAGTTTTATTCCCTATTATTTTGATTTTGACCCTCTTTGGGGTTTTGGTATGTTTTTTAGGGAATTTTGGGTATTTTGGGGTTTTGGAGGCTAGGTTGGTAGGAAATTTGTCAACATCAGTGTATGTCCAAAAGGATGAGCTGGTGAGCACTTTTTTGGTGTTAATAGATTGCCCCTTGATGTGTGAGGGCAGGAGATCATCATATGGCCGATGAACATCATAAGTATTGTGGTTTTCCTAGGTGATAAGCATTAGGATGGTTAAGAGCACGAACTCGTTGGAGACCGAAACACAAGGTCTATACGAACTTCCAAGAACTAACAAAATACATGTCTCATTGAGGAGTATCTCAACATATGGACGAGGCGGGCATACCCATGTTCGTTGTCAAAGTATAATAATGGGGTCCAAGAAGGGGGACCAAAACAATACATAAAAATCTGTTATGTACATCATATTGGTCCAGAGGGGACTCAAATATGGGACATACCCATGATCTAACCATGGTTGATGTGAAAACCTGATACACTGGAAAACATTCGTCACTCTGATTGTGGTACCAGAATGACTGATAAAAATGTTGGATCTAAAGGTGTCCAATGACTATAAATCAAATAAGCATGCCACTGGGGTACTTCCATAAAACTGTCGCCATGCACAACCCGGATATCGACAAGAACATGTGATTGGTTGTTTCCTTAAGCAGACTCACAAATGTGCTAGAGTCAGGTGACATCCGAGGTCTTCTATTAATAACTGAAATGACCGATACCCTATACAAATCTCAATGATTCGATCAAGGTGTTGACGTCGAGCATGTGAGAAACAATAATTTGGAGAGGCAATAAGGACTCCTTTCAAAATGATCCGTAGGCACTCACCACTGCTGGCGATGAGTCCAAGCCACAGGGACCTTTGGGTCTATCCTCTGGAATAAATTGGTTGGCATCGATAGAGGGAGACCTTGCAACTACCAAGGCATTGATGTTTTCTTAATAGGAGGATGAGGTATACAACTGAGATGTGATAGTACTGGTGGCAGGAATGACATATGGTGGGGATGGGGAATAACTGGGGTCATGGAGTGGGAGGACTCAAAACTTCCTTTATTTAGAGCATGATGACAAGGGTGACCTGGAAGCATGTGAAAATAACTTTGGGTATGGGGATCATAGCTTAAGGGATCAAGGATAAGTATTGCAGTGGGAAAGACTTAGGGGGAAAAACTTATATCAGGAGACTCTCAAGGCGACATATTGCAGAATGCTATAAATAAAGGTGACCAATCTGGGGAAGCTGGCATAATAGTGTGATTATATATGCTTTGGTGTGGTGCGAGGAGGTACCGTTGGGGCCTTCTTCATGGTTTAAGGAGCTCGAAGAAGGCAGAAAAGTGTGCTCAAAATGGTAATGTCGTGTGGATTTGTGCGAGCCCAGGACAGTTAATGCTTGTAAGTGCTTTCAATTTTAAGGAGTCTGAAAGCGATAAGGAGACTCTGAAATGGTGGAAATGTACCATCTTGTGGATTTGTATGAGCCTAGGACAGTGATTGCTCATTGGTGCTTTCACTTTTAGAGAGTCTGAAAGCAGTAAGAGGACTCCAAGGGGGTTCTTTTTTCATGTGTTAGTCTCCAAATCCTGAAAAAGTGTAAAAGGATGCAATGAAGAACTCTTCTAGCGTGGGTGACCAGAGTATTCCTTTTTCGTAAATAGTCTACAAGGTCTGGGAAAGGGGTAAACTTATACTAGGTAGATGCCCTTTCAGATACTTTTCATGAGCATGAAAGGAAGCAAGATTTCTCAGCTATCTTTTCATTGTTTTAGGAGTCAGAAAAGAGCTTAATAGAAACTCCCTAAGTGCCTTTTTCGTAAAGGAATTGCTCGGCCTGAAAAAGGGATAAACTTATTCCGAACAAAAGTGATGGTGAGGCAAAGACAAAGTGTTCGATCAAGGGATAAATATGGGTATCCAATAGAGTGATAGGGGGGGAATACTGATGGGGCCTCCTTGTGGGTTGATGAATGACAACAAAACAATGGCATAATTGCAATATCGATGGAGTGGATGGCTCATGGATAGGTTGTGATGCACGAACTTGTAAAGATTCAACAGCGACCGATGTGGCACTCAAATTGAGGCGGCAAGGTCTAGAGACACAATGTAAAAAAAAAATTCAGGTGAGGGCGACAAATGATCTCAAGCCTTGTCATGGCCACGGAAAATTGAATCTGGCAGTATAAAGAATGTTAGAAACAGGCGACGGCCAAAGTGGCACACAAACTGAGGCGACGAGGGGCATGTAAAAAATGCTGGAAAAATTTAGCGGTGAGAGAGAGAAATGTTCTCAAGCATCATCACGAGTGCGGAAAACTAAATCCGGCGATATAAAGAACGTCAGAAACGGACACCGGTCGAAGTAGCACGCAAACCAAGGCGACAAGGGACATGTAAAAAATGCCTGAAAGATTTAGAGGTGAGAGTGAGAAATGATCTCAAGCATCATCATGAGCAAAGAAAAATGAATCTAACGATATAAAGAACATCAGAAATAAACAATGGCCGAACTGGCATGCAAACCGAGGCGACGAGGGGCATGTAAAAAATGCCGAAAATTTTTAGGGGTGAGAGCAAGAAATGATCTCAAGCATCATCATGAGCACGAAAAATTGAATCCGATGATATCAAGAATGTCAGAAATTGACAACGGTCGAGGTGGAACGCAAACCAAGGTGACGAGGGGCATTAAAATATGCTCGAAAAAGGTGCCAGTGAAAACTGCAAATTGACTGGACCACCGGGGAGTTCTAGCTGCACTGAGTGCATTGGTATCAACAGTTTGAGAAACAGACCTCGGATGATCTCGTAATGGAAAAAGGTAAATAAGGACAATGTCTATAAATAGTAAGTAGTCCCCATAATAGGTGTCATTTGTGTGTGGTGAGTTTGACAGATCAAGAGAGGAGGTCAGACGTAAAAGTTGAGTTTGTGGGAGATTTTACCTGTGGATTTGCATTCTGGGAGTTGCAGGTAAGAGCACATGTTCCTAGCTTTGTCTTTTAAGAGTTTTTGTTTTCTTTGGGGTCTCTAGGTGGTCATGCTGGCCATAAATGGGAACCTACATGGCATAGCGCAGGTTCCAGATGGTTTGGTGTGGTCTGGACCGCGGCAATGGGGGAGCTAGCTGCGTTGCAAAGCGCGGTTTTCTTCGTGAAAGGTGCGGTCTAAACCACGCTAGGGTATCTGGAAAAATGCGGTGTGCCCCATAGGTGGACTCATGCTGGTTGAGCTCTGAAGCGCAGCTTTCTAAGGGGAAAGCACGCTTCAGAGTGCAACTAGGGAGTCATGCGGTCTGCGGTGTGCATCGCGGCTTTCCGGGAGAAAAGCGCGGTGTGAACCGCAGGAATATGTTTGGTAAATGTGTTCTAGAATGCATGTTTCAAGGGAGAAAGCGCACTCCAGAGGGTTTTTTTTTGTTTTTTTGGGGGGGGAGCTGATGAAATTTATTGTTCTTATTGGCAGGATGCTAGAGTTGGGATGGAGAGAGTGGGAGATTCCTCCCAACATCCAGAGGAATATCTGGATAGACCGAGCAGTTCAGGAGGCACTAGCTAATAGTGGGCTCCTGAAGTTTGCAGAGATCCCATACATGCGTTCAACACCTTTGTTGCTGAACAAGTTAGTTGAGTTCTGGGACTCTGATATCGAGGCTTTCGTGATCCAGGGTGAGCGGCTAGATTTGACCTTAGCCGATGTATATTTCCTGATTGGGTTGCCCCGGTTAGGTATGGTTGCTGAGACTCAGCCGAGGAGGCCGAGGAATATCTCAATGGAGACTTTACTGTAGAGACACTGTTTGCTTGTGGCGAAGGTGAGTGGGTCTTCACTCATGTTGTGTGACATCGAGAGCTCGGTTATGCAGGCTATTGTAGCGGTAGTGGTACGGGTTTTGGGTTCTCATGGCCCTAACCAGATCACGGGAGGGCAGATGTTGTTGATAGAGGGCATTCTTAACATGATGTACTATGCTTGGGGACAGATGTATTTGACCGTTGTTTGGAGAGAGCTGAGCAAGGTTCGACACTTAGGGAAGGAGTTTTGTTTCTCGTCCTTTGTGTGTTCCTTTTTCTTTGAGTGGGTCCAGATGTTGCGACCCCACAGACCTGTACAGGCAGCGGGACCGACAGAGCTGCGGATGCGGCGATGTAGCGAGATGATGACTTGCAGGGGTGGAGAGCTAGTGGGTTGTTTCTTTATAGAGGAGCTATTTCTGCAGTGAATGGAGATACCTATATCGATTGAGGATTACCGGTATGCTGGGATGGAATTTTGTGGGGACCCAGAGATGCCGAGACCTCCTGGCCAGGCTTATGGACCAGATGGTATGTCTGTTTTATTTCAGTTTGTGAGGTGTTTTTGTATGATATCATATGTTAGAGGTTTGACCTGTATTGACATTTTGGTGTTTTTGTTTGACAGATGTGGGACTGCTACCACCACCAGGTGATAGGATATGGCGAGGGCATGTGGAGGGGGTGGATCCAGTCGGTCATGGACAGGGTCATCGTTGGAGTGCCGTAGTTACTCTAAAGGGGATCTCCAGCGATGGTTGGCAACATCTGGACCAGGAGCTGATAGATATCGGTTATGATGCGCCACAGGAGTGGAGGTGTATTATGCGACGTATTGCGATGGTCACGGAGATAGTGAGAGATTTTTCTCAAGGGGATGTACCTTACCTTGGGGAGGATGAGAGGATGAGGACCCTAAGGAGGAGCTGGGAGAGGATGAGCTGGTAGTGCAAGCAGCTGCTGCTGAGGTAGGGGGGTCAGTAGGAGATGATGATGATGAGGACTACCGAGAGGAGTTAGACCAGGAAGTTGACAGGGCTGCCCCCACTTTGATCTTCATGTGGGATTTTTTGTATATACGGCTCATGATATTTACCGAGGAGGCTGTTGGGCTCCTCGCTGTGTTTATATGTATATTTGGGTATAGTGGGTACTTGTGACATTTTCATGATGATATATATATATATATATATATATATATTTATGGCACGTGGATGCCTTTTGTGATGGTGTTTTGCTTTCTATGCACGTTGATGAAATTATGACTATTCACGTGGATGCACTTATGGTTATGCACATGGATGCACTTATGGTTATGCACGTGGATGCACTGATGGTTAATTTTATTTTTTATATTTTTTAAATTATATTGTTATGTACATGTGGGTGGTATGTATGATTGACGCCCTATATATGGTGATTGGTGTGCCAATCTAGAATATTGTTAGCCATATGGTATGCTACACTATTTTTATTTTATGGGACATGATTGAACGTAATGAATTCAAACTGTCTAATCATTTATTTAGTGCGTAGGAACTTTCTAAAAAGGCACGGATCCCGTACCTAATAATAGTTTTTGAGTTGAGCGACAAGCAACTGGGAGTCAAGAAACACACGAAGGTGACATATGCCCATATGGAGGGCGGTGGTCAGTAGACCGACCACAGCATCATACTCAGCCTAGTTGTTGGTAGCAGTACCTATGCACACTTCATCAAGGTGTATGAGCTCGTGTGAGGGGGAATATAAGACCCAAGCTGCAGAGGCGAGGTTCAGGGACCAGCAACTTGCACCATCGGCAAAACCGACATATTGTGGTGGGAGGGAGCCCATCTGTGATCATGCAGGGTAATCAAACTGTAAGTTCGTAGATAAAAAGGGTGGGAAACAAAAAGGAAATGAAACTGTACAAAAGGGGACTGGTGGGTCCTCAAAAAAGGTGTTATGGGTAGAAGCGTTTAAGGTAAAACCCATTTCGAGGATTGCGCAAAGGGGTCCCTTCAGAATCGGTGAGGATGTATGCCCCATGTCCTAAATAGGTATGCATGATGTATGGTCGACCTTGCCATGTGGATTCAAATTTTCCTTTCTCGGTCTTATCGTGTGCTTGGTCATAGACTAGAACAAGGTCTCCTTCCCTGAAATTGCATGGGTGAACGTGTTTATCATAACCCACTTTGGATCGGTTTTTTGCAGTTTTGATGGTTTGGAGGGCCGTCCGGCGATCTTTGTTAGCTTGTTCCAAAAGGATTAAGTGTTGTTCAAGGGGGGAAGTATCAGGAAGGAGTTCTACAACTATGTGGAGGGAGGGAATTTGGCACTCTATGGGGAGGACTAATTCAACATCGTGGACCAAGTGAAAAGGGGTGAACCCTGTGGCGGTCTTAGTGGAAGTGCGATAAGCCCAAAGTGCTAGAAATAACATGTGATGCCAGTTGGACTTATGGCGATCTACGGTACACTGAAGAATGGTGTTCAGTATTTTATTGATGGCCTCAACCTGACCATTCCCTTGCGGGTAATAGGAGGAAGAGTATTGATGCTTGAATTTAAGAAGGATGGACAATTCCTTCCAGATGGCGTCTTCAAAGTGGTTGTCGTGGTCATACACAAGTTGCTGGGGGACACCAAACCAAGTAATGACATGATTAAAGAAGAAACGAGCTGTAGTGTCAGCTTTGCAGTTGAATGTGGGCATGGCTTCAGCCCATTTAGTGAATTAATCCACAGCGACAGTGATGTACTTATGGCCACCTACCGAGGTTGGGTTTCATTCCATGAAATTGATGGCCCATTTGCAAAAAGGGCCAACAGTGACGACTGGGTGGAAGGGGGCGGGTGGGTTCCTTTCTTTTGGTGCAAAGAGATGGTGGTTGCGGCAATGTTTCATTGCAGTGATGCAGTCAGTGAAGAGGGAGGGCCATAAATATCCGGTGTAGATAACCTTTTGGGCGGTGGCCATCCCTAAAAAGTATCCACCATAGGCTCCGCTTGACAATCATTAATGACTTGTTCGTCCTCATCATGGGTGAGGCAGCGGCGTAAAATGGTGTCGATACCGTGACAATATAACACATCTCCTAAGAGAAGGTAACATGAAGCGTGGTGATGTATGCGTCTACCCCCATCGCGATTAAGGTCTAGTCGAAATTTCTGAGTGCGAAGGTACACCAATATATTGTCGTACCAAGGGTCATATGAAGAAATGATAAATAAATGATCATCCGGGAGACTAGTATTAATGGGGGGTGAACTGGATGACTATGGCAAGTCTGTCATAAGTTGCGCCAAGGAAAGGGCCTTAATGCTCTTTGGTGTTGTAAATGTGAGGTCATATTCTTGGAGAATAACGACCCACTTAGCCACATGGCCTTGAAGTAGGCGACGACTCAAGAGGTAAACCATAGGATTACAGTCGGCCACAACAATAGTTGTGCTCAGCAATATATAGTGACGGAGATTTTGTACGGAGAAGACGATGGCTAGGGCCAACTTCACTTCAGGAGGGTAACGCAACTGTGGGATAGACAAGGTTTGCCTCACGTAGTAGATTACATGCTCTTTCTGTGCACTATCTTCCTGAACAAGCACCCTGGAGACGGCGTGCTCAAATGCCGAAACGTACAGGATAAAATCCTTGGAGAAATCTAGTGGGGAGATCAAAGGGGCTTTAGTTAAGGTTGTTTCAAGGGCTGTAAAGGCTACTTGAGCTTGCTCATCCCAGAAAAATGGGCTACGGGTATGGAGTAAGCAGAGGAAGCCATGGACCATCATGGCGTATTCAGGAACAAAGTGGCAGAGAAAGTTGGCTCTCCCTTGTAGACTCTATAACTGATGTATGGTGCAAGGGGGAGGTAGGTCCAATATCGATTGAAATTTTAAGGGGTCAATAGTTATCCCTTTTTGGGACAGGATGAATCCTAACAACTGTCCTGTAGGAATGAAAAAGACACACTTGAGAGGGTTCAAGCAGATTATGTATTTGTGGCAATGGAGGAAGACTTGCCGGAGGTCGTTTAAGTGGTTAGATCGTTCTTTGGAGCCAGCGGTAAGGTCATCTAGGTAATCCAGGATGATATGAGTTAGGTCGTGGAAGTAGTATGTCATGGCTCATTGGAAAGTGGCACCCGCATTCTTTAGACCAAATGGCATGACCCAATAGGAAAAGGTGCCCCATGGGGTAGTGAACGCAGTTTTATATTGGTCTTCTTTCTGAATGTGTATTTGGTTATATCCGGAAAAACCGTCCATAAAGGAGAGGACTTCATGTCTACCACAAGCGTCAACGAGCTAGTTGATGAAAGGTGTGGGAAAGTTGTCTCTGGGACATGCTTGATTGAGATCTCAAAAATTTGTGCAAACACATAGAGTGCCCTGTTTTTTGTTGACAGGTACAAGGTTGGACACCCAGGTGGTGTAAGCGATGGGATAGATGAATCCAACTTTCTGGAGCTTCTCAATTTCAGTTTTAACTACAGGGAGTCTGGAGGGGTGAATTGGTCTCTGCTTCTAGCGGACAAGTGGGACCTCAGGCCATGTGTCGATGTGGTGTTCAGTGATAGTAGGATCTAGGCCGGGCATCTCGGTATAGGACTAGGCAAAGACATCACAGAACTCCCAAAAACGTTTTTTGGATTCCCCGATTTTGTATTCCGTACAAGTGGCACCTAAGGTGATAATCTCGGGTTGGCCATTTGGGCGAGCAATGTCTACTTGTGTGATGGGAGAAATATTTGCCATGTTTCCTTCCTTGAATGCATCGAGGGATGGAATAGGATTCTTGAACCAATTGACCTTCTCGAGGAGAAAGTCTTTTGTTTCAATTGCCAGTTGGTTGGCTGTGATAGGGGTGGACTCGTCAGGGATGAAATATGATCGATGGTGCATGTCATCCCATGGGTAGTTTGGTTCCATAAGGGCTTCGAGGATTTCCTTGTCGCTGCGGAAGTGCTGAGCGATCAAGTCATATGAGGGAAGGGTAGATGTTGAAGGAGAGTCGTCCCTATCGACCGTAGAGATCATGTATATGGTATTGACTTCTTCCGAGGGGGAAGATGTTGGAGGGTAAATTTCTTCAATGGTAGGAGGGGATGTCTCCAAGTCGGCATTATTCAACTCATAGAGGGATTCTCTGTAATCTGGGAGGTCAGGGAAGTGGTGCGAGTAGTGACTGTATATGCCATAGATAGCTCAAGTGTGGTTAGTACGTAGCACCTTGTTGTGCTGATGGGCTGGGGGGTTTAGTATGACTACGGGAATGTTGGGGTCATCGTCCAAGGTCTGCATGTGTTTTTGGAGATTGGGTAACTGAGGACAGTTGTGGGTAGTGTGGTCGATATCATCACACAAGGAGCACTTAGGGGGTGCTCGCGAGGGTGGTTGATTTACCACTGGTTTTCTTGCTGGTGGGGCAGTATAGTTTTGTGGGACTCTGCCCCTAGTGTTTTTTGGTGGTGGTGGGGGGGGGTTTGTGGCAGATGTGGATGTTGTGCTAGAAGGGGGATAGTTGGTCATGTTCGCAATTCCTAGTGGTGGGCGGTTGGAAGTTTTAATAGGTTGAACTGGTTGAAGAATGACCTGTGGTGTTGGTGTAGGAGTAGGGGTAGGTAAATACCACATGGGTAGACCTAGGGTTAATCTAGGGAGGTTCAAAGTGGCCATCATCGGTGTACTTATCACTCCAGATGGTGGAAATAAAAATGGGATCGTGTGAGTGGGTGTTTCCCTGATGTAACTTGGTACCGATGGTGGTTGCGGTAGTAAAGGCGGTTTCTAGTTGGGTGCTATGTGGGTGGAGGAAATTGTGCACAGATCCGATATCTCAGTTATCTTCACAAGGAGCGGAATGGATTGGAACATGGAGGTCATGGGTGATTCCAAGTATAACCCAAGTCCAACTGTGGAGACTAACGACGTAGGAGCATTGTGCATGGGTTGTTCGATCATGGGGAGACCATTCTCGGGAGCAATGGGGGCATTGGGATCATAATATGTTATTTGGTCAATTTTGACCACACGTCCCTCATGGGGGAACATCATGATGCGGAAGATAGGTGAAGCGACGACCTTCATAGCATACATGTAACTACGACCAATTAAGAGGTTGTAATCAAGATGTGCATTGATAACCTATATATCGATTAGGACTGTTTTTCCCGCTAGTTGAATGGGAATGTTGGTCAAAAGGCCCTGAGGTTGGGCTATGCGGCCATCATAAGCTGTTAATGCAGTTGTTGATGGCTGCAAAGTGGGAGATCCAAGATTCTGCCAAGCAAACGTCGACATAACGCAAGTGTAGGTGCCTTCATCGATGATGCATCGATGGATGACAAGGTTCCGAACTAATACAAAAACCTGGAAGGCTATTGTTGAAGGCAAATGTGGTTCGGCTTGGTCTAAGTCGAATTCCATCAATCTTGAGTCATTAGGGTCTATGGTACCGATGGCGGATAACAACAATTTTCTTTGTGCAAGACAGTTCTTTAGAAATTCTAAGGAAGACATAGCAGCGGGGGACTGTGCTAGATCCTCTATGATATTATAATTGCTGCGTCACAAACATTAGGATTGTTGTTGATCCGTCGTAGTGGGAAATGAGGGGCTTTAGGGGCCCCATCGACGTGTGGTGGGGGTATGCGTAAGGGCTAGTCTTTTGGGGCAACAGCATCAATGGGGGGGATTTCGGAGTTAGGTATGTATTGATTTTGACGCGTTCGAAGATTGACGTCGGTTGATGACATCATGAGGAGATGGTGGGTACCTAAATCCATAGATGGTGTAGCATATGTGATTTGCTGAGGTGGTTGTGCGGTTCCTTGAGGAGGAGGTAGTGGTTGTGCGTTTACTACTCCTTGCATGGGCAAGGGATTTTGCAGCACCATGGGAGGTGGCTGGGGGTTGGGTTGTGCAGGAGGAGTAGCTTGTCCTTGGCATTGGGCATCGTCCATCCAAAGTTGACAGACACGATCTAAATGCATACAATTGTGCATATAGTGGACATATACCCCACATATGGAACAAGGGTGATTCGTTCGTAGGTTGGGATTCTTTCCCTAATGAGGTGGTCTGTCAGGGTTTTGGTAAGGTGGGGCGGTGTTGTTTTTATTGGGGAGTTTTGGTTGTTGACCGCGTTGGTCCTGAGGTTGGTTATTCCTCCAGTTCCATCCTCTACCCCTGTTCTGTTGGCCTTGCCGGTTGTGTTGAGCAAGATGATTTTGCTATGGGTGTTGTTGGGAGTAAACTTGCCCTTGGGGATTGGGAGGATTCTGTGGTTGAGCAGGTGGTGAAGGTGCCGGCAGCGAGTAGTAACCGGGATGTACTTGAGGTTGGGCCGGAGCTGGTGAGGTTGGTTGTGGATGATAAACTGGAGGAATGGGTGGTTGCGCAATTAGGGCTTGCGGGGGGTAGTAAGCCTACTGGAATTGGGGGTGTGAATGGGTCGGCGGAGTTGGGTGTTGATAAAATGTGGATTGGCCCGCAAGAGGAGTATCATGGGAATGCGCATGGCCATAACAATATTGTGGGCATGATGGTCCATGAGTATGAGGAGGCCGATTGGCCAGGGTGTATGATGTAGTTGCTCCAGAATGGGATGTGGCGCTCGAGAGATCAGGGCCATAAGGAGTGGGCATAGCCGTGTATGGTTGGGTCTGTGATGATACATGTCCGATGATGCCGTCAGCGGCATGGGATGCTCCTGGGGGGTCACTTCGAGATGAGTTGGGGTGAGGAGCATCCGGTAAGATAGAGTATAGGTAGCCTGATTGGGCATAGATAAGATCAAATTGTTGGGCTTTGAGGATGGCTTCTTCCTCAGACTGAGGTCGCTCGGAGGCCACATCCTTTGTGATGGTTGGTATGAGAGACTTCAGAAACCAATATAAGAAGATACGGTTGTCCAACTTGATTTTACATAAAGTGTGTCATTTATGCCACTCGTGGATGTGGTCCGTGATGTGGGTGGCCATATTCTTCCTACAAGACAGGAGGATCTCTACACCGGCATCGTAACGCATAGGTAGCTAGAAGAATTGCAGGAAAGTGGAAGCAAGGGATTTGAATGTAGGGTCGGTCCCATGAGGTTGGTCAATATACCACTTAGCTGCAGCTCCATTAAGGTTTCTCTGTAGTAGTCGAAGGTGAATAGAGTTGTCCACGATGGAGTTAGAGGAACACCATACGTGGAAAGACATAATATGATTTTGGGGGTCTTCTCCTCCCTTTCCCTCGAATTTGGGTATGTCTGAGGGGATTTTGGTGGGAATAGGAGGCCACGTAGGATCATGTCGTATCAGATCATTTGTCAACTTAGTCAAGTCAAGGAGGTTCAGACTGGCCATGAATGGAAAAGTAGCGGGAAGGTGCGTTGGGGGTGGTGGGGGAAGTGTGTTCGTCATGGCAGCGATAGTATGGCCACTGCCCCCTATGTGTGGGGCAATGGTGTGGGCCATAAGGGCCATAGTAGAGGTGCTGCCCCCCAATGTGTGGGGAAACAGTGTGGGCCATAGATGCCATGGTGGGGGTGCTGCCCCCAATGTGTGGGGAAACGGTATGGGCTAGGGAATCCATAGTGGGGCCACTGCCCCCAATGTGTGGGGCAACAGTGTGGGTCATAGCGGTGATGGTGGGGTCACTGCCCCCAATGTGTGGGGCAAGGATGTGGGTCATAGCGACGATGGTGGGGCCACTGCCCCCGAGTATGCTAGTAGTCACCAGTGGATTTGTATTGGTGACCAATCCACTCCCTACAAGAATGGATGAGGTGGCAGGGATGTTAGGTGTAGATGAAATGATAGGGATAGACGTTGTTGTGGTTTCGGGGTGGTTGTTGAGTCCCGCGTCGCCCATCCCGCCAAAAAAGTGGTTGGACGTCATGCCAGCCAAGGGGATATATGGAGCATTGTATGTGTTGTATTCTAGTTCTAAATCGTATGTGGTATAAGGAGCATCCGGGTCAGGCAATGAGGCTCTATGTCGATGGCGAGGGGAGCCAAGTAAACCATGTTCAGGGGGTTGGCCCTGTTGGGGTTGGGACTGTCTTTGGGACTCAATGAGGACGATGAGGGTATTTTGAGTGAGGTGTGGTGAGTGAAAAGCTCAAAAATCCTAGTGCAATCGTGTGTGCACAAGGAGAGCGTAAAAAGGGCGACACTTAGGCCAACAACAATGCTCAAAACGCACATTGCAACAGCTGTGCTGCAATCACACAGAGTAGTAAAAAATGGTCAAAATACCAATAGACAAAGGCTCCTAAAAAGAGAAAAAAAGTGTACTCACTAGACTCCGGGGAGGTAAGGGAGCATGCAAACACCTAACTAAAAGGTATGCTGATTCGAACTAGTTGTATCCTCTACAGAGTGATGAAATCCCAGTTAGACAATACAAAAAGTGGAACAAAAGGCCAATGATATCCCCCTACCGGGAGGGACACCAGATAGACAATCCTAGAAGGAAGGAAACTAAGATACCCCGTTCATGACATGTCCAGAAAGGTGAATCCACGGCTCCAGTCCTATCGCCATGTGGGCCGAAAAGGAATAACCACACGTGGACCAACGAGTAGGTAGCCTTTGGTGACTAAATGGATTGCAGTATTCCACTCAGGCCTCCAGAACTAGTCTCACCACTTCAACCCTCCTAAGGGAGAGGCCTTTCCGACAAATTGGTCATAACCATGTTAAAAAATGCTAAGGGATTTTGGCACCCTAGATGACAGCAACTATGTCTCAGATGTAAGTGACAAAGGGGTGTTATTTGAATACCTATCCCCCTTGTCCTACCTAGATACCAAGTTCTTCTATGTTCCCCAAGTGGGGTTAAAAGTTGGTTGAGTGAAGTAGTTTTTTAGGGCTCACTTGAGTTAGGTGTGAGAGTGTGTGCAATGATAATATTGGTAATTAACTAGCAAATAAAAAGATGGCTTTTAAACGCTAGAAAAATGGAAACAATGCCGAAAATGAATGTTGATTCAAAAACAAAAAGTTTTTTTTTTTTTAAACAACTAAAATTAAGACAAAAATGGAAATCAGAATGGAGCTAAGGGCCCGCTCGATGTGGTGTGCAGCGTGACTTTTGCACTGAAGGTTGTGGTGTGCAGCGCAAGTTCCAGGAAATTGGGCATGGTGCAGCACGGGTATTGGCAAGAAACTTGTGGTTTGCAATGCAAGTTAGGGGAAGGTCAGCGTGGGTATCAGCGCGAACAATGCAATTTGCAGCGCAATTTTTGGCTTTGAGAATGTGGTGTGCAGCGCACCTTTTGGCTTGGAGAATGTAGTGTACAACACAAAAATCGGGGAGGTTTTTGCGGTGCAGGCGGGGTGGTGGCAGTGCGCAGGTCGCTAGGAAAGCTTCGTTTTGTAGCGTAGTTCACGGGGGTGTTGTTGTGGTGGAAGTCGCACTGGTGGTGGGTCTGGCTTGCGGCGGGGACCGCGTATATGTTGGGGTAGTGAGCGGGGCCTCTCTAGTGTGGCGATAAGGCCGTGGGAAGAGTGGTATGGACTGCGGAATGGTTCGTGAGTAGGAGACTGGATTTTATGCGATGTCATCCTCTTGAAAATGGAAAACAACCACGGTTGGGACCACGAACAAGTAAGGTTAACTCGCATTTTGAGTCACAACAAAAGGTTAAGAAGCCAATGTGCAGCCGCGCGAAGGTGGAGAACATTCGCTGTTTGAACCGTGAACAGATAAGGAAAACTCATGTTTTGAGTCGCAACAAAAGGCTAAAAAACTGATGTGCAGACCCCGCAAAGGTGGAAAATAGCCGCAGTTTGAACCCTAGCAGTCAGTGAAAAAGATGTGGTTTTTTGTTCGAATGCAAACTAGTTGCAACCATACAGTAAAACATGCAGAACTAATAAACTAAACAAGAAAATAGAAAACATAACTACAAACAGAAATATCAATAAAAAATAAACTTGTCAGAGAGGGGTTTAGACAAATGAGCACCTGCTAAGGATTATGGAATCCTTAGCAACAGTGTGAAAGTAACTAACAATAAAATAAGTACAAATGATTGAAGAAAATGACATTAAACAACAAACCTGAGCTCAAACATGTGCATGAAATAAAATATAACTTAGAACAACAAACGATACACTTGCAAAAACTATAGAATAAAGAATATTTTTTTGTTTATGTTATGGGCAAGCAAAGGGCTTGTAAAAAATACATTTATCTCGAAGATGAGGCTGGTGGAGTTCTTGCGATGCCCTCCGGAGCTCCTTGGTTCGGTACTATTCTCTCCAATGCTTTGATGGTGGCGAAATTTTTTATCTCAAGGGATGCCAAAAGGCACAAAGATGGATGGCTTAAGGCTTTGGAAAAAATTCAGCAACATGAGGGTAGAGTGATTGAGGGATATGGAAATGAGGGGCCTCCACCCCTTTTTATAAATTTTGATTAGGGTTTTAGGGTTTTTTCCCTATTTTGTCTTTTTATTTTATTTTATTTTGAGTTTTATTCCCTATTATTTTGATTTTGATCCTCTTTTGGGGTTTTGGTATGTTTTTTAGGGAATTTTGGGTATTTTGGGGTTTTGGAGGTTAGGTTGGTAGGAAATTTTTCAACAGTGGTTTATGTCCAAAGGGATGAGCTAGTGAGCACTTTTTGGTGTTAATAGGTATAAATAGGCTTTGTGGGCATTTCAAAGGATTAGGTTGATGGAATTCCGAAAGACTTGGCATTCATTTGAAAGAATCCATTGCTAGATATAAATAGGATTTCTCGGCAATTAAAAAATATTAGGTTGATGAAAATTCGAAAGACTTGGATTTGGTTTGACAATCAATGATCTTTGTCATTAATGTTCTCATAAATTACAATCCTATTCATCATGAGACTATGAACATGGACTTCATTTCTTCTTTGTATGCATGGTGTTTTCGAATTTTCAAAATTGACTTATTAGGAGCCCATTATAGTATCATGTTATGGTTGTCCTTCACTATTTATAGTTGCACACTATTTATTGGTTGTTAGTACATGGTTATGATGTTGCATCTACTATTAGGGCTCCCACTTACTCTTATACAATTTGAAAATCCACTTGGACTAATTATGGCACATCCTACTATGGCTTAGTTATATAGTCTTCTCCATGTTCTTAAACCCTCTTTCTTCATATTCCTTGACCCCATTACCCTTTGGATCAGCTTTGGTTTTGGTCCCCCGTACCATTTACTTCTAAGTTTCATCTTATACCTTTCCTTAGGGACACCCCCCTTGTGATGGAGGAGCCAGACTAAAGTTAGAGGAAGAGTTGTTGTGGTGATAGTGGGAAACATCCTTCCCTAGTTCCCCTCAGGTTGGACTCATGTCTCAGGGATTTCTCACTTGAGTGCAACCTTGGGAAGTAACACTATCTATTGACATCCATGAGCTTTATTAAGGATCTTAGAAATTAGAAACCATACCCCTAACAGTAAACAAAAGATACCCGTGATTTTAAAATCTATAAAATGACTTTAGAATTGTTGTAGTTTATCAAACTGAAGCAATATGAGATTCTGATTCAAACTGCTTCAGATTTCTTTTGATGTACTAAGTGCATATTTGTCCTTTATGGTTTGTAGCATGGCTACCATGCAACATCATTCAAATTTCATATTACAAATGCAAATAGCAACTTGTGTGTAATCCAGGGAACCATAAAGCAATTTGAGAGAATTCTTCTCATGATGGTTGTTGCCAGTGCATGTGAGTGGAAGCTATAAATAATGAATATATCCACCAACTGAGATATGGAGCCATTGTAGGCATCATATTAACTCCACATATAACAACATAGTCAATTTTGAAAGATATCTAGGATTAAAGATCTACCCTTATTTATGATTTTTATGGTAGTCCCAAATGTCAAAGTTTTGAGAACTATGACAGAAAATCATGTTCGTTAGGTGATTATTGATAGAAAAAATCTGGTAGCTAACAAGATGTATGCACAAATATTTATACAAATGCACCAAGACAAGGTTACATAAATCATTGACCTTCCATAATGGTCTTGGAAGATTGTCGACATTCCTAGAATTTGGTGTGAAATGTCTGGAATTAGGTGCATGTGGTGTTGAACATGGACTCCATTTCTTCTTTGTATGCATTGTGTTTTCGAATTTTCAAAATTGACTTATTGCACATTTGATTTTCAGCTATCATTGTAGTCATGGTTTGGTTGTTTCCAACACTTATATCTCTTCTTGATTTCACTTAAGTTAAGGCTTAAATTTTCAAGGATTTTAACATTAGTCTTAAAGACAAAAAGGCAGATTTACTGCTCATGGATTTGTTCTAATGCATGATTTTCTATGGTTTTTTCTCTATAGAGCACATCACCGTGGTGGAATCGTTTCTGATGGTATATTATTAGTGTATAGTATTTAGACTATGTTCATTGTCTTCTTTTTTGGCATCATCATCTCTTATTTGAATGTTTGCATCAAGCACATGTGGTGTATAACGGTCGTTTGAGGGTCTTACATAACATTCCCCACACATTTGATTGCAACTAACACATTGCTCCAGAATGTTGTTATTTAATTATTTATCCTAATGGTGTCAATGACCTCTATGATTTTGACTGTCAGGTGCGGAGGTGGCATCCTTTGGTTGTTTGCTTTCTTGGGAGACTAGAGTGCTCCCCTTATTTGGCATATTTTGTAGTTATTTGGAGGCATGGAAACCTTTTTAAAAATCTATTAAAAAGGCCATTGATATCAATAGGATAAATAATTAAATAACATCATTCGGGAGGAAATCAACCTTGGTACACTCAATTCAAACTCCTCAATAGCTGATGCTATCCAGTTCTATAGTATGAAACGGTTCCAAAACCCCAAAGTCAGCCCACTAGTCAGCTAGCAAGAGATGATGCCCACGTAGCTAACTTGTGATTATTAGGGTCACTTACCCACCTTAAGTTATTCTTTAACTTATTGCTTTGGTATTTTGGGTACTTTGGTTGTGGTACACCCTTTGGTACAAAGGGAGTTCAGTCATAACACCCATTATCAGCTTTTTAACTTGTACCATTTTTTTAGTTTGGTCATGGTACCCTCACCCATGTTTGACTTGACATAGTTTTGTGATTATGTCTTAGTGGGCTACATTATCAATGACCTATGAACAATGACCTATGATGATCTGAACTTAACCTCATATGCTAATACTCTTACCCAGGCTTGCGAGTGCTAAAGATGAAAAGTTGAAAGATATGAAAACTGTGTTTAATTTCTGTCTTGCTATTTAATTTCAGTACTTGCTTATTAAATGAAATGTATATTGAAGTATATTCATGTGTACACCTACTTATTTCAATATTGCTTATTAAAGTATATTGATGTGTACACTTGGCCAACTGAATTATTGAGATATTGTCGAGAGTTAATAAATGTCAATCTCCCTTAACTGAGTCATTGTTTTTAATTTCCCTTGTTAATATAAATTCATTTTTGGTTGTTCACCATACTACTTTGAGGTTGACATTTTTCTGGTTTGGTACTCCTGCGTGGTTGATGGATACGCTCATTCTTGATTGAAATTTATTATTTGTTAAAAAAAAAAACCAATATAGTCGGAAAATCAATATAGACATAATGTCTGAAAATATGTCCTACAAGTTGCTTGCTAAAGCTTGATACAAAAAAGGTCCTCGTAATATTGAAAGTCTTCGAAAATCAAATTTCTCATGGCCATTTGAGTGCCACTTTGCATGAATCTAAAATTTGCAACATGTCTAATATGTAATATCTCACCTAAGTTAGCTGATGTATTTTGCGTTCTCCGTTGTAGTATTTTACTGATTATTTGGTTCAGATGTATTGACAAACAGTTATGAACATTGCTACAATGTACTCCTGAGTGGACTCTCTAACTGTAGTTATGATTTGTTGGGCTGATATAGTCAATTAATGTTTCTTAGTTGACTGATTTTGCCAAACAGTTCACTAAAAAATAGTTTTCATATGCATTATCATAAAATACCATCATGTAAATTTCAAAAATGAAGGGTAAGCTTCCAATAATATTCCATTCAAAGAAAGAGGGTAGGTTGCCAATAATATGCCCAGCAGTGTTAGAAGGACCGAAACTGGGTGGTATACTAGTTAACTTCCTTAATTTGTTGTCCCCGGTGTTTTTGTTCTCCCCACAAGAGAAAAAGACCCCCAAATATGCAAACTCGGTCCAAAAAAGAGCTCACAGCCTACAGTGATTAATGTGGTGTCTTATGGATAGCTTGTTATGGCAATGTAACTTGGTCTCTTCCTTCCACAAATTGTCCTCCCAATACCAAACACTTTAGCTGAGATTTGTAACACTACATCCACTTTGGTTTGCATGTCCCTCCTAAGCCTCAAATTTGAGGGAAGTAAATGTGTTTAACTAAGAATCTTTGCATTTGTGGATGTGTACTTTCAAAGAAGAAAGAAAGCACCGTCTTGTTTATTCTTGTTTTATCGAGTGTAGGTACCACCAAATAGGTATCTGTCAGATCTATCTTCCTCAAGTAATGATGAAGATATACTCGGAGAGGTTGAAAGTGAGATGAGTTGTACTAGATCTACCAGTTTTATATCAACTAGATCTGAAAAGATAAGGAAAAAATTTCATAGACGCATGAAATATTTTATTGCGGAGATACGGAGTTGCCGCGAATTATATTAAACTAGCATAAAAAAATAAAAACAAAGGGGCGACTATGTATATTTATGGGAGACCAAAAGCGTCCAGAAACGTTGTTGGCTTTATAAATAGTATACGACCAATGACAAAAAATAAGCAACCAAATTGTGAATTCGAGGGACTCGAACAACATTGTATATTTGTATGTGCAATAAAACCAATACTTGCAGGTGAAGAGTTGTTGATCAATTACAACTTAAATTGAATAGATGTGGCTTCCATGGTTTAGGGTAACCGTGGATCGTAAGAAACTATGCCTCATCAGGTAAATGCTAAATGCAGTAACTAAACATGACTACCATAACTAAATGTTTCAGTTTTTTTTTTTTTTGTTAACACTCGATTTCCACTGTTGACATTCGCTTTTTTCGTGCTTATTATGAATATTTCCATGTGATTACATGGTGATTACACTACTATGAATATCTCATTTTTGTTTATGATGCAATATTGAGTCAACGTTTGTTTAGGGTGGCAGCAATGGAAAGGCACATATTGCTTCCACGGTCCAGGGTGACCATGGAAGGTCAGAATCTATGCCTCGTCAGGTAAAAGTTAAATATAGCAAATAAATATGACTATAATAACAAGATGTTTCAATTTTCATTGTTAGCATTCGCTTTTTCCATGCTTATTGTTAATATTTCCATATGATAACATGCTTATTAAACTGTGGTAGGAGTCTGCACATTGACATGCAACAGAACATGTATCTTCTACTTCTAAGGTAAAAATAAATATTAATGCAATATCTCAGTTTTGTTTATGTTACAATGATTTAGTATGAGGTAAATGTTTATTTATTGATTTATTATGTCAGGGTGGTGCCATTGGAAAGGCACCTGCTGCTTCCATGGTCGAGGGAGATCGTGGAAGGTCCACTCTATGGCCCATCAGGTAAGTGTTACGTACAATAACTAAATGTTTCGATTTAGTATGTTAACATTCAATGTCCACTATTGACATTCACATTTTTCTTAGCTTATGATGGATTACTGGTTCATTTTTCTGACATTTTGATGGATTACTAGTTCATTTAGGACCGTGGAAAGGCACATGCTGCTTCCACGGTGCCAATTGATCGTGGACACTCACTGGCCATAACACCGCGTCAGGTAAGTGTTAGTGCATAATAGTAACTTAATTTTCATTACAATATCAATATTTGAATGATGTTAAATTATATTGCTTAATTTAATTTTTTGTTTGATGAATTTAGTCACGTGCACTCGATCTGGGTGATGAGGAGTTTGAGGAAGACATTTTATATTCCACTAACCCACTGCACACTTTTAGAATAGCCTTGAAAAAGGAAAACATAGAAATGCTTGACTTGGCTCGCAAAAGGCCCTTGACACAGGAGAAAAGGGAAAGGATTCAAGAGCTGCAAGATCAAATACAATCTTATGGGGTAAGTGGCATCTTCACAAAAACTTTTAAGCTATGACATGATTTCATATCTTATATGATGTTTTTTATGTTTCCAAGTGATTTGATAAAGTAAAGTTTATTGTTTGTGGGATTTTTTAAAACCCGTGACTAGATCAGAACCTACCAAGACATGTATAGGTAGCAGTGATGGTCCAATGCAGCAAAAAAGAAGCAATGTACCAATGAGGATTTTTGGAACTCCTGTGCATGGCCTTGAATCCATTGATGACGGCACTGATGAGACAGGGCAAGATGGCATGCCGGATCATGATGAGACGGAGCGTAGGACTCCACATGACTCTGGAGATGAACGTACTGTAGACGACTAGGAAACTTTCCTGGAGCAGCATGAGTTAAAAGCACCAGATCACTAGATCTCACCTTTCTGGTGGATGAATCTTGTGTTCCTATCAATATTAAAAAGATTGTAGGTATTTATTAATTAATTTATTGATTTTAATCGTGAAATTGAAATAGACATATGTTGAAATTATTATAAATTATTGGATTACATGTTTTTGCAGGAAACAATGTCTTCTATAGGCATTTGAATGACAAATCCTTGGAGCTATTTGGCCCCACCATACGCACACGATGGAATAGCCAAGATAGAAATAAGAGAGATGAGTTGATGGACCACATGGTCAATTTGTTCAACAATACTTTCAACAGAAAAGTTGTTGCAAAGTTAGCCGGTGAGAATTTGAAATATACCAAGGCCCAATATAGGGAAAGACTGCAAGCTGACCTCAAGCATGAGCACCCTCCCATGGTTTTGGAGAAATATTGGAAGGCACTCATAGATGATGCAAAGGAGAACTTTCCAAAAAAAAAGGAAAACAACCACGACCTGGTAAAGCAAGGTACAACATATATCATCTTTTTACTAAAATAAGCTCAATTTTTTTTTCTTTTTTGTGTTAAGTAAGATTTTTGATATCTAAGGTTTTTCAAAATGTTCATATATAGGATATGGCACCTCCAAAGCAACCAAGGCTAGAATGGAAAAGCACGGGAAACATAGACTGGGCTAGGGTGGCTATAGAAAACTAAGAGCAAGAATCGTAAGTATTAAATGATTAATTGTTGGGAATATTTATTTAATGGTACTGAACAAATATCTGATTTTTATACTGGAAATTTTAAAATGTGTTATCATGCATTGCAGGGAAATACGTTCCAATCTACTGCCACCGAGGAAGACCTAAAGCTTGGTTTCAAGTTTGGTTTTAAAAGTGTGGTTGAATATCAGAAAATATTGGGGCAGACTTCAATCTCCCCAATGACGCAAATGTAGGTATATCACCAATTGTAGTATACTATTAAAGTCTATTCAGTTCTAATTATATCACCCATAACTAAAAATTTATGTTTGTTTTTAAGCAAAATTGCAATCGAAGCACTGAATCTAGCGGTACTCAACAAGTACCAGTTGATGTTGGGGTGCACATGTCCCATGATAGTGTGGAGCATAGTGTCCATTCTGGTATGTATGCTTTGGAAATAGAAATATCTACTGTGATTAGATATATATATTTCCTGACGTATTCTTATAAATTTTCTTCTTTCAAAGGAATACCATGTAGCTTAGGAGCCTAAACTTTAAGAAGAAGCAACTAGACCTCCAATTAACATGTGAAAATCCTCACAACAGATCTAAGAGATTATGTATACCTCACAAGAGAATAATTATGATTAATCAAGAAAATAGAAGAAGAGTGGTCAATATAGTATAATGAGCAATAAAATAATATGGTATATTAGAACTCGGATAGAAGCAATAATACTTCACACACACTAATTCATTAATCACAAATGGACAAATAAATAATACAATGCATGAGGAATTCGAATGCCTAATGTGGCAATTCGAATTATCCTTCATGGACTGATCAAAAGATCACTGGAGTTTCATCGGAGCACAACTAGAAGTCTTCATCATCATCAGTGGAGTCATCAATGCTCAAGTAACTGTCAACCATCATTCAAATTGAGTATGGTAGGTGTAATGAATGTAACTGAGTGTAACTAAGTGTAACTGAGTGTAACTGAGTGTAACTAAGTGTAACTAGGTGTAACTAACTATAACTGACTGTAACTGACTGTAACTTATTGTAACTAAGTGTAACTAAGTGTAACTAAGTGTAATTGAGTATAACCAAGTATAAACTGAAGACAACTGGACGGGTAGGTGAAGAAGGGCGAGTTGCTTCCTAAAATCAAGTAAGAAGGGTGCATAAGCAACTGGCGGATAAAACTGATCAGTGAGAAGCTCTCGAGGGATGACTAACTGAGGGCTAGGTGCTAGACTGATGACTGGAATGCATGCAAACCCTAAAAGTGCATGCATGACTGAAAATGTAAATGATCAAAATACTAGTGGGACTAGGATGGAGTATAGGAATATCCTAACACCCCCCCTTAATCCATCCTGGGCCTTGGTAACTAAGACCAAAGGTCACCCAATACAATGAATAATAACAATCAATAAAGTAAGGAAGTGGGAAAATTTAATGGGAAACATACCCCCTCCTCAAAAAACAGACTGTAAGGAACACACAAAAAATAAATGCTCCAAACTCAAGCAAGTGTGATGCTTGGTCATATGTCTGGAGGTATCTTCTTCTTGGGAAGAAGTGGATCATGCTCAAAAAACATGTGCTTGTACTTGCTCTTCAGATCGAATGTGATGAGAACAAATCCAAAAGTATGAGGATGATCCTTGAACCTGTGATTCGAATTAGCTAAGGTAGGATCAAAATCATGAATATGCAGATAGTCTTTTGTCTTCTCCTTTGAACCATCATGGGTGAGATTATGCCAAAAAGAATGATCAAATAATAATTGCTTGAAATCCAAATCAGATTTAAGACTTGAAGAATAGTTTCTTGAGATCTCCTTTGAACCAGCAGGGGTGAGATCAAAACTATCATATGCATGAGAAATTATCCCAAGCGAATGGCAATGGTTTCTTGAGATATCCTTTGAACCATGAGAGGTGAGATCAAAACCAATGGATATATGAGAAATTATCTCAAGCGGGTGGCAATGGCCATATTCTTCAATAACCTTCTGAAAGCATGGAATAATGATCATATAGTAGTAAATAAGAGGTGATTGCTTGAGGAGAGCGAATGCATTACCTTCAATAGTTGATTTTACCTCCGAAATAATCATGTGATCATGATGCAAACCAACAAAATCTGGTGCAAGAGAGGATTTAGGACCTTCTGCAATATCTAGAGTGTGAGCTGGCACAGAAAGAGAAGAAAGTTGGAGCATGAGTGGAGAATCTACAAGTTCTTTGTCAACAACTTCAATATGAGATGATACTGGTTCATGATCTGAGAGATCATCAAGGGGAGCAAATGCATCACTTTGCTTGCTTTTGAATGGGTTTGGACCAATCCCTTCATTCTGTCTGCCAAATATTACATCTAGGTGAGCCCTTAGCTCTTTTGGTGATGAAAAATCAGGGAGTTTATATAACATCCATTCATGCATAGAATCAATCATTGATCCAAAGGCTCTGTCACCTTTATTTAACCAATAAATCTTCTCTTCAGAAGATTCGAACTCTCTTTCAAAACAACAGTCAAAGAGATCATGGCTCTTCAAGTATGCTATCATTTTCAGTTTCCATTCATAATAGTTGACTGGAGAAAGAGGAGAGATTTCTTCTGAATTCATTGAAGTTGTAGAAGACCTGTAAAAACAATAGAGAATATCTGCAACTGCTACTGCTACAAAAATGCAGAAACTGTTGCAACTGCTGCACCTGAAATCTTGGTAATAACCTGCAAAAAACTCTCAAGAATGGAGATAAACAATACTCTCAACATGCTCTAATACCATGTGAAAATCCTCACAACAGATCTAAGAGATGATGTATACCTCACAAGAGAATAATTATGATTAAGCAAGAAAATAGAAGAAGAGTGGTCAATACAGTATAATGAGCAACAGAATAATATGGTATAGTAGAACTCAGATCGAAGCAATAATACTTCACACACACTAATTCATTAATCACAAATGGACAAATAAATAATCCAATGCATGATGAATTCGAATGCTTAAGGTAGCAATTCGAATTAACCTTCATGGACTGATCAAAAGATCACTGGAGTTTCATCGGAGCACAACTGGTGTAATCGGAGCACAACTGGAAGTCTTCATCATCATCAGTGGAGTCATCAATGCTCAAGTAACTACCAACTATCAGTTAAATTGAGTCTGGTAGGTGTAACCGAGTGTAACTGAGTGTAACTAAGTGTAACTGAGTGTAACTAAGTGTAACTGAGTGTAACTGAGTATAAACTAAAGACAATTGGACTGGTAGGTGAAGAAGGGTGAGTTGCTTCCTAAAATCAAGGAAGAAGGGCACATTAAGCAACTGGAGGGCTAAAACTGATCAGTGAGAAGCTCTCGGGGGCTGACTAACTGAGGGCTAGGTGCTGAACTGATGAATGGAATGCATGCAAACCCTAAAAGTGCATGCATGACTGAAAATGTAAAGGATCAAAATACTAGTGGGACAAGGATGGAGTATAGGAATATCCTAACATAACACCCCAGCTGTCACATATACACAGACAGGTGAAGAGAAATATTGTAATTTTAATCAAAATAATGAAATATTTATTTCAATAATATTTCAACGTCATTTATATATGCTCATTTCCATTGTTGCAATTCACACCCCTTCAGAACTGCCTCCACACCTTACTCAGTGACGTACAAGAAGTGGCATACATGAGGGCATGGAAACACAAACAATAATAGGAGATATCGCAGTAAACACTGCACCAGTTGATGATTGTGATACCGTACTTGCAATTTTTTTTATGCAAAAAAACAGAAATCAACAAAAAAGTAGATGCAACATAAATTCATGAATTGTATTTTGATGTATATCGATGTTGTTAGTATGAAACATGGATTCTCTTGATATTACTTATTAGTAACATAATCGGGTTCTTAAAATATAATCATTTTTCCCATTTATATGAAAGGTAACATAGATAACTTTTATTTGGTATAGTTACAAGGTACTTATCTTTTATGTGACGCTCTTAGGAATTTTCCCATTTATATCTTTTATTTTATTAGAATTTAAATTAATTTAAATGTCATCACAAGTCATTGTATGCTTGTTTATAATTATTTTGTATTTTAATATTCAAATTTTGTGTTTTCTCACACATCATCACTCCTGTATGTGCTGCATGTAGATATATTAGTCTGAAACATTGATTCTCTTTATATTAGATATATTAGATATGTTCATCATGACTTCGATCATCATCACTCTTTATAATTTGATTACTGCCCAATATTACATCTCGAGGACTAACTTCAGCATAGGGACAACAGAGGAGTGCTGAAGTTGATAGAGATCAAATTTATGTTATAAAATCTTTTACTGTTGCTTTAGCACTAGTCAGAAATTTGGATGGTAATTGTGAGGAAATTTTGCTTTTGTAGACCATATTCCTAAATTGAAAGGTAACATAGGTGGCTTTTATTTTCTATAGTACAAGGTACTATATTTGTACCCACACTACACGTCTGATTTTTGGTTTAATGTTAGCATGGAGATATTCAACTACACCTCTCTTATTGTTATATGATCAATATGTTTATTTTATTACCTGTTACTGAAAGAGATGAAAATTATGTTATAAAATGTTTTACTATTACTTTAGCACTATTCAGAAATATTACCGTTTTATCATGCAGCTATAGAATTGTTATGTTACTGTACCTTTCTTTCATATGTGTGCTTAATTGTTGTAGTATGTGGACTGTGTTAACTTGTTTGAGGTTTGTACTTAACTTTTCCTATCTCTCAAGGTACTTTCATGTTCCCTTGGTGACTTGTCCCTTGAAAGGATAAGATCTAAACCAAAATGTTGTCTGAGTACAAGGAAGCCTAATCAATTTTTATTTGCCTTTTTCATTGCTTATTTACTGTTGCTGCATATGTTATAATTTGATTACTTCCCATTACATCTCGAGGACCAACTTCAGCACAGGGACCACAGAGGAGTGCTAAAGTTGATAGAGATCAAAATTATGTTATAAAATCTTTTACTATTGCTTTAGCACTAGTTAGAAATTTGGATGGTAATTGTGATGAAATTTTTCTTTTGTAGACCATATTCCTAAATTGAAAGGTAACACACGTGGCTTTTATTTTCTATAGTACAAGGTACTTATGTGTGTTGAGATATTATAACTTCAAAGACTATTATATTTGTACTTTATTATTCTGGAGATGTTTCATTCCTCCGTGAGGAACTTATTGTATATCCGGAAATGTTTATTCTTCCGTCGGAATGTGGTAACTTGGGTTATTAGACTTCCCTAGTAGGGGTCGTCCCTGTATGTGTTATGTGGGTCAAAGGGTTGTTAGACCACCCTAGTGGGGTCAGCCAAATTAGTTGTAATGGGGTATTTAACCCAATGGTTAAATACGAGCCTACATGACTTGTGTAAAAGACAAGTCAGAGTAGTGTATAAATAGAGGAGATGTATTCCTCATTTAACACACACACTCACTCACTTGAGAGTGGCGCACTTGTCGAGGAGAGGTCTTCTATGGAGAAGGAGGAGATTATGCTCAGGGTTACATATTTTTATATTGCTGGTCATCTATATTGAGGAAGCTTTGCTGGGTTTTCTACCCCATGAGGGTTTCCCAGGATAAATTTGTGTCTCTTGTGTTTATGCTGTGCTTGTTGTTTCTTCAGCGATCCTGTATATGCTATTATTGTGAAATGGAATGCAATGCTGCTATTTTTTGTCTTAGCATATTAAATATTAACATGGTATCAGAGCTAACCTAAAGGAAGGCAATGTATGGCACTTACGACACTTGCTTTACTTACGACAATTTGAAGGTTAGGGTTTTATATAGAAAAAACCAGTCATTGTGGAACTTTCACCATAAATCCATTTTGGTGAAGGTTCAGGATCCGAAACCCTTACAGGTAGTAGATAACATCTCTAGGTATATTGTGTCCAAAGGGAACCCTCAGATTCGTTGTACTTTGTAAGTTATGATTAGTACAAGTTAGGGTTTCTGCCTCTTCTAGATCTCAGTCAAAATCAGGTGACCTAGGAAAAAATGTCATAACTTGGGCTAGGAAGCTCCAAATGAAATTTCCTAAAAAGTGACAGGTAGTACACATACTGTACTATCTCAAGAAATGTTTTTAGAGGCCGAAGTTGAACCAGTGACACGTGGAACTCCATACAAGTTCGCTATCCTGTTTTATCCCATAAACAGGTCACGTTGCGACACTTGGCATAACTTGGGCTAGGAAGCTCCAAATAAAATTTCGTAAAAAGTGAAAGGTAGTACACAGACTATACTATCTCAAGAAATGTTGTCAGAGGCCGAAGTTGAACCAGTGACATGGGGCACTCCGTACAAGTTCGCTCTCCTGTTTTATCCCATAAATAGGTCACGTTCGGACACTTGGCATAACTCTCTCTCAGAAAATCCAATTGAGGTCAGACCTGTCGGGATGGAAAGATGATAGGTCAGGATACCACAAAAAACGTTTTCAGACCTTGTGGAGTGAAAAGTTTGGAGTTACAGCAGAAACAATCAGGTACATATTTCTATCAAAACATAATTATTTTTGGAGCACCTTCATTCATGGCTTCCGGAATTTAGGGTTTCGGAGAAAGTTAGAATTTTTGGAATCAGAATCCACGGCTGAATGCTACTCAGGAAAATAAAAATTTAGAGACCAAGATCGATTTTTTTGGTTGGGTAGAAGACCGGGCTTGATCAAACCCCAGTTCGGGATTTTGATAAGGAAGATGGAAAATTAGGGCTTCAGCAAAAGTTGTAATTTTTGAAGTCTGTAACCACGGCTAGAAGCTCCTCAGAAAAATAAGAGTTTAGAGCCTTGGATCGAACCTTTTGATTGGATAGAAGGGTGGGCTTCATCAAACCCTAGTTCGGGTTCCTGTCCAGAAGATCCAGAAGTTTCGAAGGCAATTTTGAGGGGTCAAATTTTGGAGATTTCAAAATTGAAGTATGCTAGCAAGACACATCCTTCCATCCATTCAGAAGTGTGAAAGTCAAAGATTGAATTTTTAGGGTTTCTATAGCAAACCCTAATCAAGCTCTAGATCAAGTTTCAGGGGGAGTTGAGGCTAAGGCCTTACATAAGAAGACTACATGAAGTCTCGACAGGTATGACTTAAGGAGGTTCAGGTATGTCTTGAAATCTGATTCTTGATTAAGTTCATAATGTGTTTGTCTTCATATTATTTATTAGTACAATCTTGATTAATGTTAGAATTGTCTTATCACCCTAGTAACAATATGAATGCATGTGAATGATCGAAGACATTCATTGATTAGGGCTATATGATTGTACTAATGCATTATGGTGTTGTGTGAGGTTGATGTTGTCTGCTAACAAGATACAGGTACATCTCAAAAGACAAATCAAGTTCCATGACCATGACAACATGAAGGAAAAGACTCATCCATAATCTTTGTTCTACTTATGAGGTATGTATGACTTTGTTATATTATGCTTAACCTATGAGACATGCAGGTTCTAGCTCAGGATCTCTAAATCATTGAAGAGATTGTTTAGGTATGTTGTACATAACTAAGCAGGTATACTAATCCAGGTATGTTTTCCTATGTCAAGTTAGAATCTTACCTTGTGTTAGGATCCCTTATATAAGTATACTTGGTATGATTGGTTATGCTTATTCATAAAGTTAGTAATCAAGGGTTTATGCATATTATGTCTCTTATCCTGATGATTTAATTAACCATAAGAGTACTATGATCAAACAAGAATATGCATGAGTAAAAGAAGACTTCCTTGAAACCCTGAATACTAATGATCATGACTATACATATTCAAGATTATTTAGAATTAGAATGTTTTGAGAATATACTAATGAATGTATGTTTGTGTATGAGATCATGAGGATGACACTAGTGCACACTTGAGCATGCACAGTGGTACAGAATGAATAGAAGTTCAAAAGACATATAGAAGATCAATCGGGAGGCAACCACACAAACATATAAGATATGTATTTGAGTTGTTATTTGAAACAGTAAATGATATTGATTGTATGCATATTTGTATTCCTAGAATATATCATACTGAGTGTAAACATGCATAGAGCATTGAACAGTACACTACTAATATGCATATGATTGGTAAGTTGGACAAACATTCCATTGTTGCTTGTCGAGAATGAAACCTCTTTGCTGACATGTTGAGAGCTGTGCACACTCTCGATAGTATGTTCTGGAAGAGATGGAAGGCATCTAGATAGTCACTGTATGCATACATGATATGGAAAAGTGTTGTGCCAAAGTATTGGTCAAGATAGTTGCATAACTATGTAAATGATATCTGTATGCATAATAGGTTATCATGTCAACATGATTTCATGATTATGAAGTATTACTAATCCTGTACTTAATCCTAATATGTAGGAAAGATCATGAAGAATGATGAACACCGAACAAGTGATGGATGATCAACAAGAATATTTACAAATCAAACAAAATATAGAAGGCTCATTGCTAGAAGATTCTCTTAGAAAGAGGAAGAGAATCATGACAAGATGTTTGCTCCAAGTGGCTAGATAAGACCATTCTCTTAGTGGTGTAATTAAAGAAGAAGTGTGAATTACGTTATGTATGGGTACCCAGGATCGATAGTCAATTGATGAGCTTAATGATCATCATGGGTGATGTGGATCACAACCTTTGCTACAACGTTGAATATGGTTTCCATACACAGATGAACTAGATGCAAGAAGGAACTCACCTCAGAGTTCGAATGATGTTGAGGCTTATATCAGTAGACCCATCTGACGAGAGATGGCACAGATAGATGGCTGCAGAAATGAAAATGAAAGATCTCATATTGATGCATTACTTCCTAGGTCTAGAAGTATGGCAAGGATCAGAAGGAATCTTTCTCAACCAGGGAAAGTATGCCGAGAAATATTAAAAGGACTTGAGGTGTTGGAATGGCCACTCTTATGGATTCCAACTTGAAGCTGTTAGGGGATGACTCATCAGAGTTAGTGGATTAAACTCTATACAGTCAAATTATTGGGTCATTGATGTATCTAACATATACTAGGTTAGATATATGCTTTGTTGTGAACACCTTGAGTTAGTATCTAGTGGAAACTAGATGTGTTCACCTGATAGTTGTTAAGCATGTGATGAGGCACCTAAAGGATACGATAGACTTTGATCTATGCTATCTTGGAGATCATGACTTCAGATGGCTACTCAAATGTTGATTGGGCAGAAAGTGTATCAGACAGGAAGAACACATTGAGAGGATGTTATTGTCTGGGATCAGCCATGATCTCGTGGTTTAGCAGGAAACAATCTAGTGTGGCTCTTAGCACAAGCGGAATATATGGCTGTTGGCGGGAAAATCTACCCTATAGCAAGGAAACTAATGCTATCAACTTGGTTGGGGTGAAAGGTAAGTGTATTGATGATATTACAGAGATATTTACAAAACGAAATAAGTTGTGGATCTTGAGAGCACACCTTTCAATTGAAGTTTGATCCTAGCCTTGACTTGATCTTGTGCTCAAGCTTCAAATCCACCTTCCTTTCAGTAAACCTGCAATAACAATACCTTTCTCAAAGCATTTTGGGCATCATATAAAGCTTGAAAGAAACAAAAACAATGTTTAACAGTCAGCATTGACCAAAACAGATCCAAATTAAGATGCCATTTCATAACACATTTAAATTGGAACAAGAAAGACCTACTTAAAAATTTTGTTTTCTTTTTTGAAATTATACAAAATATCCTAAGTTATCTTGTAACAACAAAAACAAGTTTTATTTAAACTTAAAATACCAATTTTTTTTGCTTTTTCTATAAACGAAAAAGAACTATATAAATTGGAAAGCAAAATAAAACTTTATGTGCAATGTGTGTAAGTATGGCTAAAAAGTTCTTTAGGCTTATAGCTATCAAAACCCTAGCTTGAAAAAGACTTGATCTACTGGTTTTTTGCAAAGAAAAAGCCTCTAAACTTGGAAACAAAGTGGGAGAAAACAAAGGAGAAAGACACAAAAGGACTGACCTAAAGTATCTTGCCCTAGCAAGACCACAATGCCAAGCAAAAGTAGACAAGCAAGCTGCCCTACTAACATGGAGAAACTGAGAAATGACTCAGCCTATAGCTGTTTAAATGCACTTGCAACCAGCAAAAGACAATAAGTCCAGGAAAAATGGATCTCGACCAAAAAAAAGACACCCTAGAGGCTCTACAAAGGACCAAACCCTAAAACAAAGTATAGGCGGAGTAGAGAGCAGACAAACGTCGCCAGAAACAGCAGATACAAGAGTATGCAGATTTGTAAGCTAGCAACAGGTAGTCAGGGCCTAAAAAGTGGAAGTGCTCACCACAAAACACAACCTAGTCTTCCAAAAAGGTCAATAAACAGTCCAAAAGTTCCAAGGGTCAACAAGCGGTTCGAAAGATGGAAAAACCCAAAGAAAAGGTTCTATGACTTAACCAAAAGTTGAAAACCTCATGCAACAGTCAAAGAAATCCCATAGCAAAGTAAGCAAACCACCAAAAGGCTAAAAATCAAGCAAACCAAGAAATAGAATGCTTCAGAAAGTGTATCCTACTGTGCAATAGGGAAACTCGTGCCCCTTTAGAGATGGGCGCTACTGTATATATAGCACAATAGCGTATGGGCACTACTGTATATATAGCAGAGTAGCACTCATATCTCAAAAGCTTTAAAACTGACTTTAAAAGGTACCAAAAACTGATGGAAGCATAAAAGAAACAGGCAAGGGATACCTATAAGGTTTCTCAACACATCAAAGAAGTCAAAACAATCTGGGAGGACAAACAAGAACAAGGTTTCCTAGAGCTAAAACTCAACTTTCCCCAGCAGAGTCACCAGTCTGTTGGCGGGCAAATCTACCCTATAGCAAGGAAACTAATGCTATCAACTTGGTTGGGGTGACAGGTAAGTGTATTGATGATATTACAGAGATATTTACAAAAAGAAATAAGTTGTGGATCTTGAGAGCACACCTTTCAATCGAAGTTTGATCCTAGCCTTGACTTGATCTTGTGCTCAACCTTCAAATCCACCTTCCTTTCAGTAAACCTGCAATAACAATACCTTTCTCAGAGCATTTTGGGCAATATATAAAGCTTGAAAGAAACAAAAACAATGTTTAACATTCAACATTGACCAAAACAGATCCAAATTAAGATGCCATTTCATAACACATTTAAATTGGAACAAGAAAGACACTTCAACCTTTATTTGTCAAAAGTAAAATGAAGTACAAGTATACCTGATCATGGAACAAGCTCCTGTAACTTGATTCTGGGCTCTTGCTCTTCTCTGGCTTGGATGTCTTCAGCATCAACTCCTCCAATGCAAGCTTCTCTTTATGTCTCAAAGTTTCTCCATTAATTCATCTCATCATCTAGGGTCTAACCCTTCTCCTTTAATCTTCTTTGTATTTATAAGATTGGAGAAGTAGTTCAGGTCGATGTATAGTTATGGAGGAAGTTGGGGGAGTTAGAAAACTAGCAGCAACTAATCCTCCTCGAGAAATTAATTTATTTTTTAATCATATTTTAAGATGTACGCGACTCTTATTCAGTGGAGTAGCGTATAGGGCGCTACCTTAGTGCTTATCAACCAGTGCTCATTCAATTTTAAATGGTGAGCGCTACTATGCTGAGAAGGAGTAGCGTATACTTGGATATGGTCGCTACTATGATACACTGGAGTAGCGTATGGGCGCTAGTCTCTTTGAGTAGAGTAGCGCTCATATCTCAAAATGATATTTTTTGGGGTTTTCCAGTAATGTCAGGAAATGGAGTGAGTCAAAGTATCATCCAAGGTCAACATGCTCCTCCATCCAAGTTGTCATTTTGTGTGATCAGCAGTTCAAGGTGATCACAGACGGAGAGGTGCAAGTTTGACCTATAACAGATTAACCCTAATGTGTGAGGTCAGAGGGAAACGATGGCCGAAATACATTATAATCCAAAGCCAGAGGAGGAGCAAAGAACCGCAGAAAACAAGTCCCAATAAACCTGCAACAAAGATCAAGGTCAGCGAGCAATTACATTTTTGTCATCATAAATATGTGTAGTGTGATACAACATGATCTCCGATACATAATAAAGAGATGTATATAAAAGCATGGCCACTTGGAATACAAGCATGGATCCATGTCAAACTGAGAGATCGTAGCCATAACAACAAATTGGATCTATGTCTCATGGAGACCCAAATATAAGTGACGCTCAGTCTTGCACAACTTGGGTGATAACAAAATGAGGTAATGTCATCCAAAATCTGAAGGTCTTCATCCAAAGCAACTCTAGGTACAAACCCTAACCATGTGAATAGATGAGTTGACAGTCGAACATGGGGGGTATCGTTTGATTACCGGTCATTGATGTATACCGTTAACAAATGCGAGGACTTCCACCGATAATGATGATGGGGTCCAAGGTACCAAGTACGATTTGCCAAATGTGAATAGATGGACTTGGAGTCGAACACTTGGGAATCATGTCAAAGAAGAGACATTGATGTATTCTCATCATTCAACAGCGAGGAAAATTGCCACTGATGACTGCAATCTCCAAGGTACTAACCGAAACTCTAAACTTCAATCCCAGAATAATGAGTTGATGTCGATGGGAAGAAGTTCGTTGGAAGGGAGGCCTTAAGGAATCCTCCATCATCCAACTCGAGGAATACTCAAATGGTAAGAGCTGATATGGAATAATATGTAACAATACTGACACTAGGAAGGCCGACACATGAGGTCAAGGTAAACTGCAGAATGGCCGACACAGGGTATATCCTTGAACATTGAGCACGACACAAAGTGACTTAGGCAGTTTCTGACATAATGGGGTGAACAATAAGTCTGAAATGTAAGAGACATTAGCAGACCCTCCATATGGTTGGAAGAATAACCAACTGGGGGAGTAAATAACTCGGAGGAAAGGTTCATCCCGAGGCCAAAAACTAAACCCAACCGACAAGATAGACTCAAGTAGGTGCTGTGTTCAAGGATAGAACTGTCAGAACCCGAAATTTCTGAAAAATTTAAAATTTTTATTCATAACAATAAATGTTAACTAGGTAGTTTTTTTCTGATTTTGTTTTAAATTAAATAACTAACATAATCTGTTGAAAGACTCTGTCTTATTAAAAACTTTGATTTTGGTGATTGTAATCAATGACTGTTTTGTTTTGAACTGCAAGGGAAGAGCTAGTCGTAGTTGACTGGCTTACTTAGCTTACGAGCTAATGCATATGTCGTCTTTTGTTTCTCAGGTGCGCCAGTGAAGTAAGGATCACCGTTGGTTGAACTTGGTGAGCATCAATATTTCCTGTACTTAAAACTTAAAAGATCGTCATGATATTTCTTATGCAGATAGTATCAACATGTTCTGCGATAGATTACACAGTTCAGTTATAATTATTGTTTTATGAATATTATGTTATGTTACTGCTGTAACTTATCAATGGAACAATAGTTTGTATCATAAACTATCATCTGTGTAAGCGACTTAGCATCATGTGACATGTTGTCAATTTAATACTGGAGATTACTGTTTTGTTCACATAATGATAATGCGAGTTGAGAAGGTGACGCTTCTAGCGTTGTTTCAATATATACTCCTATGCATCGAAGTCCAATGTCTACTTAGAGTTTAACATATGTTTCCTGACTGCGTCTTGATTTTTTTTTTTAACTACCTTTACAATGTGAACCTATAGATGAAACTCTATTTCAACATATTAATAATAGAGGTTTATTATTCAAATTAATACTGTTAACATTAGTATTAGTAGCAATTCCGATGAGTACGTATGATAGCAATTGTGTAAAATGTCTGATAGACTTGGTAACATTTCCAGGGTTAAATATCAAGGTATTTCATTTAAGGTTAACTACCTTATTTCTTAAATGATCATGAGAATGTAGTATGCTCATAGCATTAGTCTATGATTTGGTTTTAATATATCTATATCATAAATTGATTGTGCAATAATCTTAATATTCCCATACGTTGGCAAGCTTTATATTCTATATAGTGTTTAGGTTGTATTGATCATAAACTTTATGGTTTTAAATTGACTATATCTCCTTTATATCGTTGTAGTGATTATACATTCCAAGTGCTTGGGATTTTCGATGATTCATTTGCAAGGCATGCACTATATGCCAAATGATTATATATCATTGTTATCTTATACGTTGACTTACATATGTAATGATTTGGAAAAATCGGTGTATGATGATTTGGTTGGCAATGGAACTATAGGGTCTCGACCCATATTACGTTGATTTATTTGGAGGCTACGTGGTTCACTCTCCTCCATGCAATTTGTGATATATAAGCTGGTTTCGTAAACCCTACAGGTTATTGTAGTTGCCTTCGGGCTCGGGTCCTAGGGATGAAACCCTCCCTGTCTGAGTTTCGTATTGAAGCCCTGTAACAAAGTGCAGAGTGTGGTGGTTATAGCCTCGTGGTTCCATTCTGTAGCAAGATAAGTCTTCGGCTCTGGTCATGGCGTTTGCTATGGTTTTCATTGTCTCGTGGTCTTGTTCTTCCTTCTTTGTTTAAGTCTCGGCTGTCTACAAACCTTCACTGTACTGGTGCGGATGTGAGATAGAGTTTCTCTATTGTCTTTAATGTTATGAGAGGGTTGAAGCATTGTTTTTTTTTGGGTGTGCTTGTGGACTGGTTCAATTCCAGTGTGAGGGTTTCGACTGCAAGAGTTGTCTGTCACGGCTGTCATTTGAAAGTTATGAGGGTGTGCTTTACTCTTTCAACCGACGAGGGTTTGGGGTTTCACTGCCTGCTTTCACCGGTGGCTTCCAGATTATCCACGGCTACAAATGCACAGGTAATGAACAACATTACTTTCATTATTTCTGTTTTGCAAGCAAGTGTAAGTTTACTCTTATTTAAACTCTCGGCAATGAATGTATATTAACATCCCTCTGCAATGAATGTGCAGGTCTCACAGTTTTGAAGGTGTACAGGGTTCTATCTTCAACGCTCTCATACGGGTAAGCCTGGTTATCCACGGCTGTCTCTTCCTTTGCTGGTTTAAGTGGTTAGGGTCGTGTCAAGGAGGAGACTCCTGTGTAGTGAGGTCGGTTGACGACTTGATGTTTATGGTTACAGTCATATGTATGGAGTCGTTTTGTTTGAAATGAAATGGGGTTTGAAACCCTGTTAAGTTTATGGAGAGCCATTCACGGCCATCTGTAAGAGGCCAGGGTTTTCTGTTATTGTGCTTTGTATTTGCGGAGCATGGGGTTCTAACCTCACTGTATGAGATTTAAACTTAATATAATGTTGGGCCTGATATGGCCGTATTTTGAATTTCGTATTTTGTTAAAATATTACAATGTATTTGTAATGTGTGGATAGATGTATTCTTCGGTACCTGCAATGGAAGATAACTATGTTTAATGAAACCCTATAATTGTTGTTCTGCGTTTTACTTCGGTCTGGAGTGTTAAAATAAAGATTATGGATAATCCTCGGCTGTGACTATAATCTTTAAAAGCATCGGGTTGCTCTGGTGAATTGGGGTTCTGTTTTATGTTCAAAGCATATGTAGGGTATTGTGAACTCGATAGTGACTGGTATGAATTATAATAATATTTGTTTTGATTCTTGTACAGCTGTTAAATGAAACTGTAGGTTAAATAATATATACACATAGAAATATGTGTAAAGTTACTGTAGGTTATAGCTGCCATATAAGGCATTCTTTTCATTTGTTTTTCAGTCTGTCGATGGGATACTGTAAGGCTACGGCCATGTAGGGTTTTTGGGAACTACTCCAAGGGAGATATTTATTCTGAGTAATTAAAATTACTGCGTATAATTTAAGATGGTTGTAACAGCCAATGATGACTGTGTTCGTCGACAGTTTCTCTGTTGTATTAATATGTTTGTTTTGTAAAGAAAACAACTCTGTTAATTCTATTACAATGACATGGCTACTGGATTCTAATACTAGGAAGAAAGAAAATAATAATCTACAGTTTCTATATGCTTGTACTTGACTACTGTGTAGAAGATTAAGACTATGTGAAAGCTTGTAACAATAAAATATTGTTACAGTTACTTCTTTAGTTAATCGATAACTACCAAACATGTTCTGAGTATAAATATTATATATTGGGATGAGCTTTGTTCATCTGTTAACTTGATATAAGAAAGACCTGTAACTTAAAGTTTACTAAAATATACAATACATTTATATATACAGATAGTTTATTCTGGTAGGAATTATCTCAAGGTAAACACTGAGGTTTGTCTAGATTTGTTCTTATGATTGTTTAATAGCTATAATTCTGAATTATCTATTGTCTAATATTTCTGTATATTATTTAAACTATTAACAGAAATTTGAGCATGTGCATAAACATGGTATTTGTTAACTGTAGCTGTAACAATTAGATTCTGTATAAGATAAATACTTTATATAAATAAAAATAGGAAGTTTCTACAACATCTGCATTCTGAAATTTATACCAAAGGAATATACAGAAAATGATTTACTGAAGTTGAATACAATCAAACCGTAGTTGTACTAGTCTATCTCATAGGAAAATTAAATAAACCAACAACAGGAAGAGTGGCAGAACCTGTAGATGGTAGACAATAACAGCAATGGGAGGCTGTTCCTCCCTACCAATTCCTGGAGAGTGCCCAGACAGCACTTCTCAGGACCCCCGAGCTTGCTCTGGTCTAACTGGCTGGAATCTAAGTACGGCCAATAATTCCCTCAGCCAAAACAGCTATACTGGAACCAAGTTACTGCAACTTCCTGCTCAAAACACTTCCTTACTGTTTTCCCACTTCCTCAATGGGACTCCTGAATAGCATTCACCTGAATGTATTCTCCCTCTAGAACAAATGCTGAACCCCCAGCTCAGTTCATTGAGTAGTATTTAAAAGATTGCCTAGGTCTTAGTTGGGCTAACTGTCATTAATGAGCCACCTGCTCAGATTCCACTTTCTTGGGGAATCATGACCCCAAAATATAGGGAAGTTGCCACCTGCAACTCAGGAAGTGTTTGAGGATGCTGCCACTTGTCTTTTGTCCTTCCACCTAATTCCATCCACCAGTTAGACCAGTAACCTCTTTTAACAGCTCTCCCATGCTGTTGTCTCCATAATTTATTTATTAATAATAATTATTCAGAATTTACATTCCATTTCTGGAGACTCTGCTGAGTTATCCATTCCTACTTAGCATTAAATTTAACATAATGTTCTCAGGAATATTAAAAATAATTACATTCAGTCCAGACTTCCCCTTCATACTAAGAGCTCCACAATAATGCCACCCGAATTCCCTCTCTCACAGTTGCGCCCCTTCCAATCTATATGCCGGCATCAAGCCTTATCGAATTTATTATAGAGATGATGTGGCTTCAGCTCCGATGAGAAGCAGATAACCCATTCCTCTTCCATACCAAGCTGTGCAGAGATTAAGTTCTATCTTGACATCGGCATTTCCCCAGATTCTAAATCCCTCTTCTCTAAAAAAAAGACCTCTTCATTCTTTGTTTTCCACTGAAACCTCTCTCCCCCAACTTGGCTACTCCCCTCCGTATGGTGACGGCCTTCAAACTACCGAAAACCCTAACGGAAATACCATAGCTCAACACTTGGCCTAAAAATGATACAAATGGTAAGACTTCGGTGAAAAAAAATGCCTACTCATGCGAAAATCTAGATGGCTTGTCTCCTTAGTGGGAAGAGAGGTCGACAAAGTTTATTGAGATGGTTTGATGGCGCTTTAACAAGACTTAAAGCATGAGAGATGGATCTTAGGTTCTTAAGATTGTAACAATCTGCATGGACAACCCTCCGAAAAAGGTTCCGAGTGCTCCTTGATTTCGAGATGAGCGTTACTCCCATGTGGTCGCCACCCTTCCAACTATCTACCGATCATAAATTCTCTGAATGGTGATTTTAATACGGAGGCAACTAGCTCACGTCAAGATCCTCTACCCTTGACTAACAGTATTTTATGATTTCACTGTTCGCCTTGTTAATGGGACTACCCGTGCTCACACATGGTGATAAACTCTAAGTAATAAAGTGGAGCAAGTCTCCTTTCTTTGTTTAGTGTAAAACATGGGTTCCACATGGCATTACCCAAATCGTGCGTGGTTGGTGCTTCCTTCCCACAAGGGGAACAACGTGAGAGAGAAAAGAGGAAATGGTTAAAAATCATTTAAAATAGAGGAGGTGGTGCTCGGCTCTCTTAGGAGGCCACCACCTTGACTCCCTTATCATTAAGAATAATCATAACCAAATAAGCTTTGAACTTAACCCCTTTTTTGGGTAAGTTATCTTTGTCTATGGTATGTTTTTACTTTATTAACCTCAACTACTTTTCTCACCCTATAAAATATAGGTAAGTGTAATTTATTTTTAGCAAAAATAACAAGTATGCCCTCTTACCAATGTAGTAATTCTATTAATTTCACTATTTTGATAAGCATGATAATAGCTTCATTAATAAGTCAAGCTTAGCAAATCTACTCACAAAAAAGTAATACTTTAAAGTTTCTTAACTCATGGTACTTTAAACATATACTTTATGTTTAATGCTCAATCTAGGTACTCATAGATATATTCCAATGTCTACTATGATGGGATAGTAGATCTTTTAGCTTGGAGTTCCAAGGATTTGTATTGACACTAATGCCACATTTAACATTTAAGATGGATATAAGATCATCCTTTCTCCTTATTAACTTTATGAGATACACTTTATTTAAATATTTATTATATTAATTTATTGATGACCTTAGCTCTTTATATATATAATATTCACCATATTATATATATATATATATATATATATATATATATATATAAATCTATCTTTATGTATTAATCATAATAGGATTAGAATGACTTTAGTCCATAGTATCTTAGCCTACTAGAATGAACATATATCCCCACCTATCATAATTTAATATGATAAGTCATGAAATGATTAACCAACACATTATCCCGTGCGTTGGGTTACTTATTGGTTAGTTGTATTATCATTCTTTAGACTTTTAGACTTAATTTAAGACTTATAAACATAACACTAGCTCTTGGTCCGCTGGTGGGGCCTTGGCCTTGAGCTCCTCACCAGGGTCGCCTATACAATTCATAATTTTATTTTTATGAAATAAATAACAATAGCAGTCGAATTTTGAGGGATGTTACACACTCCACCCCTTAAAGATAACACCGTCCTCGGTGTTCAATAGTTTGTTTTTTGTGTCCATTCATCATCTTTCGCTTACTTTTGCTCTTAAGGTTTGGTCGTCTTTACATCTTTGCGATTTCAGCAAGCTCTCTTCAATTGTAACCTGCACATTGTACAACTCGTACAAGATTTTTCAGTATTTTTCAGTATAACATAAGTATACAAAATTTCAAAATAGAAAATGTTTACCATTCATCCTCATCCTTGATGAAATATTTGCTTACTTTAGCATTCATAACATTCACACATAAATACATGTGGTAGTCTAGCTATAAGACAATCATTATCATTAACTCATATCATAAAACAATTCTTTCAACTGAACTTTGTAATCACCAAACCTCTTTGTACTTCCGCAATCATGGAGAATTGCATACAAAACTCTTATGTATTTTCTGCAATCGTGGAGACTTGCCATACAAAACCCTTTATGTATTTCCGCAATCGTGAAGACTTGCCATACAAAAACCCTTTATGTATTTCTGCAATCGTGGAGACTTGCCATACAAAAACCCTTTCTGTATTTCTGCAATCGTGGAGACTTGCCATACAAAACATGAGTCTTCTGTAACTCAGCCGGAAAACCTCTGCATACAGCAGACAATATGACAGTCTTACTCTGCAACTCATCACATAGCTTTCCCTCATCGAATCTTCTTGTGGGCTCAGTTCTAACACCACAAGGAAAAAAAAAATTTAGTCTCCTCAGAGAACCTCTTGTGTGCTCCATTCTAACAACACAAGCAAAATCGTGAGCCCTTCCTCTGCTCAATTCGATGGTTATAAAGTTTGCCTAGGACTTTTGGGTCAGTATAACATTCAACGAGCTTCCCACCTGCTCTGTTCCACTTCCATGGGGAACATGACCACAATTTTTAGGGAAGTTGCACCCTGCAACAGCTAGTAAGTGAGTGCAAGATGCAGCCTCTACTTAAGTTCAGGAAATATTATTTTCCCCTCAAATCTTCTCATTTGAGTCCGAGAATTTCACTTAGTAACAATCATTTAGTATTTCTTGTATTCCACATGCGACAAAATAGCCACAAAATATTTAATGAATATATTCATCTATTTACCATCATATTCTATGCATTTTGATGATAACACATCATCATTCATAATTCTTATCACCAATCATGATTCATAAAATCCTGTAAATAACATGTAAAGAAAAATCATTGCTTACTTTTGAGCAACATAGTTCAACTTATCTGTATAGGTCAACGTCCCTTTTGATCATGTTGTCAGTTGGGATTAAGTTCACTTCCTAAAATGTTAGTATAAGGATAAGTTTCTCTGCTTCAATTGCTCATCTTCTGAACATATTAGTTCCATAGCATTATACGCTTGCTCATTTACTTGCACATCCTCTTTATTTCATCCTGATGCAAACTCTTTTGCTTAACAAATAAACATGTTAGTTTCATAATTTAAAATGGCTAGTTATACATAGATTCATTTCAAATTGAATACTTTTCGAACCTTTAACAATGATGATACTCATCAATAGTGTATTCAAGTAATTTCTGAACTTCACTTTCTAATTCCTCATATAACATGCTTAGTTCTAAACATGACACATTTTACGGTAATGAAAGGCCTTTATTTACAATATCTCAATAATCTAGCCCATAACTTGGAATATCCTACCACTTCATATGGATGTATAAAAATAACTTCACATTGATATAAAGTAAATTCAAATGTAACTTCACATATATAAAAATATATATACTGCACTTTTAGTTAAGGTCAAAGTATTATCATTAACATCCAACATCAAGACAATTCTTATTATCAAGGGTCAGTCAAATCTCATCAAATTGAAGATACACAATACTCACATATCAAATTAGATTTGCACATCAACTACTTTGCTTAAATAACTGAAATACTCATCTTTACTCCTTTGGGAAACTTTGAAGCTTGAACTTTTGAATGATATTGCCTCTCGTCCATTCCAGTTCCATGCATACAAAGTGAAACAAAAATAATCGATTAGTAAACTTAACAACCTTCATATTTATTTATTGCATATTGAGCTCATCAGGCCCAAGTGTTGTAACCTAATGCTCTGATACCATATGTCACGAACCCAAAATTTCGTAAAATTTAAAACTTTTCTAAGTGCCTAAAATGTCACTGAAATATATGTAGATGTTTTACTTTTAACTAAATCAATGCTTAACTTATCTTGTCAACCCTTTCTTAAATCTTGCGGGAAACACAAATTTCATTATGTCTTAATATACATCCTTTAAGAAACATATACTTCTTTCAATAAAACAGTTTAAATGGTAACATCATAACCATAAGAGAAACATTATAATAACAATCAACCTTCTATATGAATTGTATACATCAAGTAATCATAAACATTTTTAAGGACAGAAACAAGTACTCATACATAAGACACATTGAGAAACACCATAGAAAACATAGGAGACAAAATATAACGTGGTTCACCCGAACTCAGGCTAGTCCACAAAGGTGTGTGCAGCTTTTATTATTAGGCAAAAACTAATAGGATTACAATGAGCAACACCGTTGCTGGAACAAGATTCCTTCTCCTTCCGTCAAGCCTCTATTACATAAAGCTTTTTATGAAACAACTAAATATATTAGGTATCCTAAATTGGATCCTTATTAACTTCATGGTGGCAAAATAGTCGTAACCAATAAAAGGGGTAGAACAAAAAAATATACTTATCTTTATACTAATTTAAGAATAATCATAATCTAGCATTTAGACATTTAACTATCATTATCTCCCTAAGTTCCTCTTAGTATCCTCAAATTGTATATCAATCTTTTCTTATCGAAACACAGGTAAGTGTAATATACTCAATGTAAAAATTTCTTTAATCATGGTTAAATCTTTGCACAAATAAACCTAATGGAATCTTTATCCATCCCAAACCAATTGAAATTTAGATGACATTCATTAATCATTACTACATTAATGTATCCTCTAAATAATGTCTATAACAAACTCTATATCCATACATTATCTTAATGTAACACACCCTTATTGTACATTACCATGATCCGAGAATATCTTTTATACTATATGGGCTATACCCTTTTCCCAAGGGTGTATTTCACCCAAGACCTTAACTAAGGAAGCTCATATTATATATTAGAGACAAACGTCTTACCCTAAGATATAATTTATTAAATATGGATAACACCTCATATTAAATCACACTTTTAAAGATTTTTTTAACATTTCAAATCTTATGAAACATTTTTGTAAAGGATATATTATAATATTAATGTATTTCCTAAACTTTAACTAAAGAAGAAAACATTCCAAACAATCTATCTCGTGAATAAAAATTCAATTAATTGACATGTAACATGAAATAACTTGAGCATTATGCTAACCAAGTAAGAGGTTCACGAGATTAAGGCAATGTAAGATATTTAAACAATTTAAGGTGACTCCATTCATAAAGGAAAAACCTCAGAGAATCTTTACTTAATGTTTATACAAACCTTAGTTCTCATAGGTTAAGCACCGGCCGTCACTATGTAAAAAGATAACATTTCGCTATAGTATATATATATATATATATATATATATATATATATATATATATATTTATATATCGTTTCTCATGCTAATAAATTTAAGAATTTAAAAAGGTAGGTGCCCAGCTAACAAATCGAGATTCATAACCCCACACCTGAGACTAATATCTCAAAAATTAAGACAAAAAAATTAGTTACTTTGCGACGGTATCACGCTAGAAATCATAAGCTTTTAAAACAGATATCAATACTATCCTAAGTATTTTTTTGGAAATGGACGAACCAGTCAGTTATTATTTTTTTAATACTACACATTTCTTGGTTGAAATCAACCAAGACTGAGATCCACCGAAATCAAATACTAAGATGGTTGTAAAACGATCCATGGTAAAGGCATGGTAAAATCCTTTTTGTAGCAAAAAAAGTTCAAAGCGTTTTTACGCAGATACTAAAAGATTTCCACAATATTAATTATCTCGGAGCAAAAGACAAAAATTCTACACGGTTTACATCTCCATAGCTGTTTAACATTATAACGAGTTCTGGCATCAAACCAAAATCTCCAAACGTATACTTGTGGTAGCAAAAACCTACAGGGAATCCTACAGGAACCGACCTGTTTGTGGCAGGATATGAATATAACAGGTATACTAAAATCAAAGACCTAGACCAAAGATTGCTTTCCTGGACTCAGCTTAGTGGTTGCCACTTATACGAAATAAAAGTCAGAATGACAACTAACCCGAATTCTTTGGGGCATTACAATAGTTAAGTACTCACCATTGATCACTACTGCAGTGCCAATATTACTTGTCTTGACGTCGTGCTTCGATATGCTTACGGATTTCCTCCATCATCTGGCTTCAATCAAGCTGTCAGTCAGCCACTTCTACATTCAGTCCAGACTTCCCCTTCATACTAAGAGCTCCACAATAATGCCACCCGAATTCCCTCTCTCACAGTTGCGCCCCTTCCAATCTATATGCCGGCATCAAGCCTTATCGAATTTATTATAGAGATGATGTGGCTTCAGCTCCGATGAGAAGCAGATAACCCATTCCTCTTCCATACCAAGCTGTGCAGAGATTAAGTTCTATCTTGACATCGGCATTTCCCCAGATTCTAAATCCCTCTTCTCTAAAAAAAAAGACCTCTTCATTCTTTGTTTTCCACTGAAACCTCTCTCCCCCAACTTGGCTACTCCCCTCCGTATGGTGACGGCCTTCAAACTAAACCCAACCGACAAGATAGACTCAAGTAGGTGCTGTGTTCAAGGATAGAACTGACTGAAACTGCCTTTGACAATGTAGATATGATATGTCTTTCCCATTCCTTATTATTTTTAGATAAAAGAATGCCCTTCTTGTTGTTTTAATGAGTCCAAGAAAGAATGAAAACTCAATCGATCAAACCATGTAAAAAATTTAATGAGCCCATGGGAGGAAGACTCAGGACCTTCTTCATTATTTATAGAGTTCGAAGAAGATATATAAGATTACTCTATATTTACTGATCTCTGGATTTTAATATCGAGCCGAGATCTGTTCTTGCTCGTCGGTGTTTTCAATTTTAAGGAGTCTGAAAAACTTAAACAATAACTCCATATATCTGCTTGTGGATTTTAATATCGAGCCCAAGCAGATTAATGCTCGCCGGTGTTTTCCTGTTTATAGAGTCTGAAAAACTTAAACAATCCTCTTTTTACCCTCTCGTGGATTTCACATCGAGCCCGAGTAGGTGAATGCTCGCTTCGTATTTTCATGTTTAGAGAGCCTGAAACCCCTAAAGAGAGGCTCCAAAAGGTCCTTTTTCATACAGTTAGTCTCCTCCCCCGAAAAAGTATAAAACAATGAAAGGAGAACTCTTCTAGCGCATACAAGAGTATACCTTGAGTATACCTTTTCCGTAGTTAATCCACTTAGGCCCAGAAAATGGGTAATTCTATACCTAAGTGGATGAGCCTTCGATTACTTTAACGAGCTCGAAGAGGACAAGCTTGCTCGGCAATATTGTTTAGGTTTAAATAGTACAAACAAGAGCTTAAAATGACTTAAAGGTCAGCTTCTAGGATCATAGCTTCATACTCTGCCAAAACTAGGTCTTCAACAAAATATTAGTCGATGCGGAAAAAATCTCGAATGATATATGAATTTGAAATATTTAGCTAGTTGACAAGTTCTATCATCAAGAAATTTTAAACTTAGGAGACGAATCCGACAAAAATTAAGTGAAAATTGAGTTTGGATCAGTATTATACCATATTGTGTGTTTCAATTGATTAATTAGGGATTTTTTGAAAGTTTTGAAACTATAGAAAATTAGCAATTATGGGTAAAAATCAAAATCCAATTTATATATAATTTCATTTTTTAAAAATCAAGTTTCAATTTTGTTTTGTAGGGCAAAGATTGGGGCAACCTTTGGAAATTTTCAAATCTCCGTGGCGATCAAGCTGAGCATCTAACCAACAATCTTCCTCCACCAAGTAAGTTAAAATCCACCTGACTTGCATTTTCATGGTTTATTTGTTAATTTTTGAGCAAAAAATAGCTTGCAACGCAATGTTCATAAGTGTTTCTGCACGAGCGCTACTGTGTAACCACAGCAGTAGCGTATAAACGCGATGGGCGCTACTGTGCTGAAGCAGAGTAGCACCCATACGCGACTGTGTAGTATACACAGTAGCGTACACTTTTGCAAACCTACCTACAAGCGCCGAGACTCAAAAATTTTGGTTTTTTTGTGCAGGATGGTCCTTCAATGGAGGGAGAGGGAGCATGAGGACATGGATAGGTTGGCCATGCAAGATCCGGCTTCCCTCCATGCTCTCCAAAGATGCGGTTTGTTGAAGTTTTATCGAACCGTAAACATGGAGTACTAACACCTTAAACAAACTGTTTCGAAGACTTATTCAATATTGGGATGTGGATACTAACGCCTTTGTTATCCATGGGCAAACTCTGGAGCTTACTGTTGATGACATATATTTCATTACTGGTCTCTCGAGGAGAGGAGATGTAATCAATCTGAAAAAGGTCTTCTCGTGTTGGTGTAAGGTCTGTGCAAGAGTATGTAAATACATATTGTGTTGTCGGAGCTAAGAAATCAGGAATCCAAGTCTTGATTTCAACTATTGATGGTCTCCCTTTGAAAGTGATAGTGAGCATGATCAACCGAGTAGCCGGTAGTTCTTCACAACACTTAGCTTCCAGGCATTCTATGCATATTGGTGTACAATGCTTACACGGTCATGCCTATGATTGGAGTACTAGTTTACTGGCAAACATGAAATCTCAATTGACAAGTTGCAAATCCGGCACAATGAAGAATTTTGGGTACGGTAGCATTATGTGTACTTTCTTCTTTGAGAGGATGCCTGCTATCAGTTTGGGGATGCCTCTACCTCAGGTTAACCCTCGTGAGCCCAGACTAGGCCGTTGGGGTGACATATTCCTCCTCCATGGTGGTGGGGAAAGTCACTACTGTTATCATACTGATGATTTCTGGGGGTGGTGGGAGAGGCCAGTGCCCGCTTTCAAGCAGTTTCCATATGCTGGATTGGATTTCCGTCATGATCCAGAGCTGGTGCTTCCTCCAGGTGGAGCCTGGGGAGATATTGGTATGTTTAAATTTTGAGGTTTATTTAATTTTTTCAAAAATTTTCAAGTATTTGATTTTGATGAATGAGTTTTGAAGTTCTAATCAAGTGTCACATGAAGATCTGGGGCCTGTTCGTCCTGAGGGACATCCTACCATCTATGTGAGGCCAGCTGATATTATTGCAGCAGATGCTATGTTGGGAACCCTGGAGAGAAAAATAAGTCGGTTGACTAACGAAGTTCCTGCATGTTGTATGGATCAGATACCTGTTGATATGCAGGAAGATGTTGTTGGGGTGCCCCCAACATGGCTTAGGGTGCTGCGGAGGATGGCTATGCTAGTCATATGCTATCACAATGCGGTAGATGAGGAGGAGGTCCCTCCTTCTCCATAGGAGAGGAATACATTCTATGTATATATTTTTGAGGCTATGATGCCCAGCTTTTGTACTTTTATGACTTGACTTAATAAACTCGTGACTCAAAACTCATATATTTTTTGATACGGTATCGGCTATATACAGTATCGGTTATTTACATGTGTATGTGTTTTAATTTTATGTGTGCAATGTTGTTTATGACAATGTATGATGCAAATTCCAGTCTAACACATAGTTTGCTAATGAATCAGCTAAAGTGTTTAAACTTCTTGGAATGTGTTCATATCTGATAGAATGAAATTGTCTTTCCAATAGTCTAACTCGTAGAAACTGACGTAGCGATCCTGGATCCCTAATCTGATAGACACCTGTTAACTGAAATACAATTAATTGTGAGTCAAGCCTTACCTCCAGGTATGAAATGCCATGACTGAGAGCATCTCGGAGAAGTTCTATAAATGCACTGTATTCAGCTACATTATTCGTGGTAGGACCCAAACAAACCCCCCCCAAAGAGACAAGTTGGTCAGCGGGTGAATAAATGACCCAAGCTACTGCAGCCAATTGACAGGTGTGGCGACTGGCACCATCAGCAAATCCTAAGAAATGTTCGGTTGACATATGGTACACGAAACGAGAAACACACATAAGATTACCTAACGAGCATAACAAAACTAGCTTTACAAAAATATACAGCTATGTTACAAGAAAAAGTATTTCAGCCTAGGCGTAGTACTTCTTCAGGTAGTTTCAATGCTTGGATCCTCCTCGTGAGGCCGGGCAAAGGTGTTATGGAAATCATGGAAAAGATTGGTATACAGAATGATCTCATCGAGATAACATCCCGTTTCAAAGAAAATGTTTCTGTTGACCCCAGTGAAAATGTTCACCAGCGAGGTATGTAAACTATTTTCTTCAACAATACCAACTTGTGAAGAAGTGAAATCATTATTTTCATCGGGTGGTGAACAAAATTCACCTCTCTCTAACAAGTTAAGAAAAGGAACAAGAAAGACGTGGGATCTATATGTTCACGAGGAAGATCTGGGTCGGTCATAGCTTCTAACATTTCTTCTTCAGAAGATAAAGTAATATCTGAACTATCAAGAGAGGGAATCAGGTCTGGTGACTGAGTAGTGGCACAATCTATGTTTGACTCGATAGACACCAATGGAGTCAACATATGTCCTGTTGTAGTTTGATAAGAATCCAAGTGGGTAACTTCTACAACAGGGGTGGGCACAGAGGGGTTTGTATTAGTTGGGAGAAACTCAACATCAGTTGTTAAACTAACCATGGAAGTTTCAGGCGATGAACATCCCTCAGTACCAACAAATAAAGTAGGAGCGGGTAGGTAAAAAGTGCCAATTAGTGATCCGTAAAGTCCTGCTCCTAAACTTTCACCAACTGGGGTGGTTTGATCAATCAATGGAACTGTGGTTTCCAAAGAGGTCTGGTTGTTTCTTTGAGTGAAAGAAAGTTGATCGACTATAACGATCTTACCTTCAAATGGGAACATGACCACTCAAAAAACTGTCGATGCAATGGCTCGCATGGCATATGTTCAACTCCTGCCTAATAACATATTGTAATCAAGTGGAGCGTCCAGAACTTCTACTTCAACAGCAACTGTCTTACCGGCCAAAGTGACATCAAATGATGGCAAAACTCCATGTGGATGGAAAGTTCTGCCATCAAATGCAGTAAGCAATGTGTTAGAAGGGGCTAACTCAGGAGAACCTAGAGCTTTCCAACAGGAAATAGACATTACGCAAGTCGACGCGCCCTCATCTAATACAACTCGTCTGATGGTCATTGGACCATGAACGACCTCAATCTGGAGGGCAACGTGATAGGGAAACCGGTACTTGACATCAGTCATATCAAATCGCGTAGACATGTTGGAGGATTCCATACTCCCAATAGCTGCCAGAAGTGCATTCCGTTGTAAAGGACAACTTTGCAAGACTTCTAGAGTGGGCATGGCACAAGGAGTCTGGGCTAAATATTCAACCACATTGTAGTTGGAAGCATCCCGGGTGTTGGGATTGTGCGATGCCCTCTTCAAGACACCTTTCGGAATATTGGGCATTGGGTCCAGAGGTATGTGGAGTGGAGTGGAGGATTCTGGAATCTCCTTATCCTTTTTCTGCATTTCCTGGGTATAGTTCCTAGCTCTTGTTTGCAAAAGTGCATCCGAATTAACCATGTTTATAAACGTTTTATCAACCGTAGCGTGCGAAGTGCCCCCAGTTTTGGAGGTGCCAGAAGTTGAGCCTTACCCTTTAGGGAATGGATCTTTCAGGATGGAAGGCTTCTTTTCTCTTAAGAGCTTCTGGGCTTCTTCAAGTAGAGGGCATTGGTGAGTAAGCTGGTTATGCTTGCAAAGTTTACAAGGGAACTTAACCTTCTTTTCCTCTTTGTTACCCTCTTCGGCATTGTCTATTTTGGGCTTTTGTTGGTTCCCCTCTCCTTTCTTGGCCTTCTTTTTGTTGCTGGGCTATCGAGGGCTCTTTTGATTGTTCTGGACCTGGTTAACAGGCTCAGAAGTAGAAGGAGAGGTTGTGACGGAAGAAATATCTGCAGTCGATTGTTTGACAGCTAAGGCATGTACCTGTTTGGTCAGTGCTTCGAAGGCTGTAGAGTCAACTTAACCCACTATGCCGTCAGCATGTGGTCTAGGTTTCAGTCTACTCGGATCGGTGTTCGATCGTGGTGCATCGGGTATAATCTCATACAGTAACCTAGATTGTGCATACACGAGGTCTAACTGCTAAGTCCGTAAGATGGCTTCTTCCTCATTGGATACTCCAGATGTAGCTACTTCCTTAGAAATATAAGGAATGAGTGATTTCAAGTACCACTCAAGAAGGAACTCCAGAGGTATGTTGGCCTTAATGAGCCTCTTCCGTCTTCGCCACTCCTGAATGTGGTCAGATAAGTGAGTGGCTTTATTTTGTCTAAAAGTAGACAAAAGTTCTATTCCGGCATCATACCGAACAGGAAGCTGGAAGTGATTCAAAAAGATTGTGGCGAGATCTCCAAAACTAGAGAATGTTGCTGCAGGTAACTCAATGTACCATTTGGCTGCAGCACCGGTTAAGGTCCTTTGAAACAATCTCAATCTGATGGAGTCTTCGTTTAACGAATTTGAAGAACACCATAAGTGGAAGGTTGCTTCCGGCCATGTGCTGATAGGAGTTTCCACCTACCATCTGTTGATAGGGGTTGCCCCCAGCTACTTGTTGGTAGGGGTTACCCCTAGGTATTTGTTGGTAGGGGTTGCCCCCCGCCATCTGCTGTTGTACAAAAGAGTTATTAAAATTTCCCCACCCATACGAAAGTGGATTAGTGCTTTGTGGGTTCGTCCAGTGTGGCTGGGTGTTAGCCCCGCCATATTGTTGGTTAAAGATATTACCCCCTCCCCCTGAAAATACGGAAAAAGGGGCATTACCTGTAGGCATACTACATTGATTCATGTTAGGGCCTACAAAGGTATTGAAACCAGTAGAAGTTGATGTGGATGGTGCAGTCTTGGTGCCCATGACTGGTATGTTTGCAAAATCACTTGGTCCTACAACAGGTGTGGAAATCCAAGTACTAGGAATCTGATATAACGGTTGAGAAGCACAAGGTGTTGTACAGTTGGCCGTACTGCTAGGTCCAACAGTAGGTGTAGGAATACATTCCATCGTTGTCAAACTAGGCATTCCTAATGTACCAGTGTTGAAACTGAAAGATGGAGTAGACACATATGTGGTTTGTGCTTGACTTGGTGTAGCAATAAAAGAAGGATTTACTGTGTTGGTGTTCATACCTAAAGTGGGAGTTTGGGGAACTCCCTGTTCACCTCCTAAGTTAGACATCAGATGTCCAGGTAAGGAATTATCTGCACTGAAATGGGGCTGCTGGAAACCAACAAGTGACAGAAGTGGAATTCTAGTATTGGTTAAAGGACGATTGAAAGGAGTGCTATACTCCGCAGAAGTAAGATCTTCCACCTCAATTGTACTAAAGTGTTGCTGATCTGTGGTACCTGGTAGTGGTTCCTCAGGAACCTCAATTTCAAGGTTATCTGTTACAAGAATTTCTTCAGGTAATTCAGTTTCAGGAGTAATTTCTGAAGAAATACCGGGGTTTACCCACTGTCGTCTAGCTGGCTGTATAGGTTCTGTTCTAAGTGGTGGAAGGTTTTGGAACCTCCTCGATCTACGAAGCTCTTGATTCTCCGTGATTATAAATATAAAATAACAGACTAGAACCTATTGGCCACTACAACTAGGGGGAAAACAGCACGCCAACTAAAAAAAGTCCTAAGTATACAAACCAGGGAAATAAAGATGCCTTCCGGAGAAGAGTCTGGGATGATGAGGGCCCAGAACAGATCAACGAAGGAAGAAAGACAGTTACCCAGGGTCCACAATACAATGACTAAGGGTGCAAGCGCTAGAATCACCTAACCACCCTCCCAAAGACCTGCAAGGGATTTCCTCCCACGTCTGTCTTAGGTACAGCAGATATACCCTCTGATGTCACCTGTGTATGAACCTAGAGTCAGATACTAAGTATACCACAACACCGAAAACTCCTGGGGGAACATACACCGGTCGAATCAGAAAGCATGGGCAGGAAAGCTAATCCCGAAACTCGAAAGAGTCCCCAATACACAATACGATCCTGGCGTATGCTCGAACAGAAAGTAGGAGGAGTATTCCCAACAATCTGATCTCGCAATGACCTACTGTATAGATCCCAGGCAAGTTTTGAGTGAGGTGGGTTTACCTGTGATAGTCTCACTACGATTTTTGCGTAATGTGTGATCTTGAGTGGTTTAAGGTGATTTAAACTCAAGATCCTAACCAAAACTAGTTGGTGTAGTGTATCCCTAAAAAGAAAAATGTTTCTAGTTCATTTTATTAACAAATTTTAGGGCTGTTATTACTCAAAAAGGGTAGTGCTTTTGTGTGGCGTGGTTATAACAAGAAAACAAAAGTGCAATAAAATCAACACTTTCTACAACAAAGCTCTTTTCATTTTTTCATTTACTTCTTTCCAAAACTGAAAATTTGAGTAAACCTACTTAAAATTTTTGTTTTCTTTTTTGAAATTATACAAAATATCCTAAGTTATCTTGTAACAACAAAAACAAGTTTTATTTAAACTTAAAATACCAATTTTTTTTGCTTTTTCTATAAACGAAAAAGAACTATATAAAATGGAAAGCAAAATAAAACTTTATGTGCAATGTGTGTAAGTATGGCTAAAAAGTTCTTTAGGCTTATAGCTATAAAAACCCTAGCTTGAAAAAGACTTGTTCTATTGGTTTTTTGCAAAGAAAAAGCCTCTAAACTTGGAAACAAAGTGGGAGAAAACAAAGGAGAAAGACACAAAAGGACTGACCTAAAGTATATAGCCCTAGCAAGACCACAATGCCAAGCAAAAGTAGACAAGCAAGCTACCCTACTAACACGAAGAAACTGAGAAATGACTCAGCCCACAGCTGTTTAAATGCACTTGCAACCAGCAAAAGACAATAAGTCCAGGAAAAGTGGAACTCGACCAAAAAAGAAGACACCCTAGAGGCTCTACAAAGGACCAAACCCTAAAACAAAGGATAGGCAGAGTAGAGAGCAGACAAACGTTTCCACAAACAGCAGATACAAGAGTATGCAGGTTTGTAAGCTAGCAACAGGTAGTCAGGGCCTAAAAAGTGGAAGTGCTCACCACAAAACACAACCTAGTCTTCCAAAAAGGTCAATAAACAGTCCAAAAGTTCCAAGGGTCAACAAGCGGTTCAAAAGATGGAAAAACCCAAAGAGAAGGTTCTATGACTTAACCAAAAGTTGAAAACCTCATGCAACAGTCAAAGAAATCCCACAGCAAAGTCAGCAAACCACCAAAAGGCTAAAAATCAAGCAAACCAAAAAACAGAATGCTTCAGAAAGTGTACCCTACTGTGCAGTAGGGAAACTCACGCCCCTTTAGAGATGGGAGCTACTGTATATATAGCACAGTAGCGTATGGGTGCTACTGTATATATAGCAGAGTAGCGCTCATATCTCAAAATATTAAAAACTGACATTAAAAGGTACCAAAAACTGATGGAAGCAGAAAAGAAACAGGCAAGGGATACCTATAAGGTTTCTCAACACATCAAAGAAGTCAAAACAATCTGGGAGGACAAACAAGAACAAGGTTTCTTAGAGCTCAAACTCAACTTTCCCCAGCGGAGTCGCCAGTCTGTTGGTGGGAAAATCTACCCTATAGCAAGGAAACTAATGCTATTGTTAGAACATTTTTCCACCTATGTACATTAATCATTTATTAATGATGATTAATTAGCCCAAGTGATTAATGATTACATCCCTAAGTTGATTAGTTGGTAAATGGTCAAATTATCATGAACTGGTTAGCAATGTGAACAAGTGTTGAGTCAAACCAGCTTTGTGGAGCGCTCCCCAGGACAATTAATGCACTCAGCATGCCTAGAGCGCCCTCCTCAGGTCATTTAATGCACTCAGCATGCTTCTCTTCTACCTAGGGCGCATTTGCTCACTTTGTGGACAATCTTGCCTTGTTTTGTCATATTTTTGACCATTTTTAGACTCCAAACCTCTAACCAACCAGTTTCTTCACATGTGTGAGGTCACATGGGCCTGTCCAGTCATTCCCAGCATTCACACTGCAGATTCGAACCAGTTTGGGATGGTTTGGGATATTTTGGTCAACCTAGGGGGGTTTGAGCTTTTTCTAAGCTAGATCAGTGTGAACACTCCAGATGGATTCGAATTCTTCCAGATTTGTATATATGGGTGTTCTTAACCTTTGTTAAGGTTGGACAGTTAATAATATTGATATTATTCACCAATTCATGTGTATTGTTCTTCATTCATTTAAATTTTTTTATGCTAATTCTTGCAAATGTTGTGCAATCTTTCACCAGTGAGGAATCCACAGTAGCTAGATTCAACTGTGCTTGAGATTTTACATGGTATCAGAGCTCTTGGAGCTAGAATTCGAACCAGCAGACTGTTGTAGTGGATTGCCAGAAACAGTGGAGAAACCACATAATTCCTGAGGCCATTGCCTTGAGCTTACTGGAGAAATCTAGTGGCTCCTCTCAGGTGTGATGCTCTCCCGAATGCACCCACTATCCATACAGGGTTCGAATCTGTGAGTGTAGATCCCTCCAGAGTGATTTGAGAGTTGTTTGCAGGTATTGGAGTTCAGCATTGTCAGCAAGTGCGAATTGCAGCGGAGGAGAATGGAGCCATCTCACCCAAACGTGCTCACACCCTTCAACTATTTCGATTGGAAGGCAGAAATGGTGATTTTGCTGAGATCTAAGGGTCTCTACAGAATCACGATGGGCACTGAGGTTGAGCCAAACTCAGCTGTGGAGAAATCCAAGTTTTTTAACAGAATGGATGAGGCATTTGGCCTCCTTTGTCTCAGCATTTCGAGAGACCTCCTGTTTCATGTAGAAAGTCTAGCAACTCCAAATGAAGTGTGGCTCAAGCTTGAGACACTGTTTGGAAAGACTGATGAGATGAGAGGCCACCAGCTCGAAAATGAGCTTGTCTCACTGAGCCCAGGGAATTTCGATTCCATCCAGGACTTCTTCACCAAGTTCAAGAACTTGGTCTTGCAGATCAGACAATGTGGCATAGAAAAGAAAGAAGAACAGTTGGTGTTGTCCATTCTCTCCAAATTGGGTTCTGAATACTCAGTTTTTGTGTCTTCCTTCAACTCCACAAGGCTCACAGTTAGAGGTTGGAAGATGCCATCTTTGGCTGACTTCATGGAGATGCTAACTCAAGAGCAAGACAAGCTGGTCTTGATGGGATCCATCAAGCAAAAAGACCAAGTTCTTGCAGCTGGAGATTCAAAATATGGAAGAGGCAAGCAAAAACCAAAGGGGCCGAAACCTCAAGAGAAGAAGATGAAGGAGAAGAAGCATTCAAGTGATGAAAGCTCAAGTTCAAGTGATGAAGATTCAAAAGTCAAGAAGATGAAGAGCAAGAAAGAGAAGCCCAAATGTGGTTATTGCAGAGGTTCTCACAATGAAAAATCATGTTTCAGAAAGAAGATAGACATTCTAACCAAGCTACTTGAAGAACATAACATTGATGTTCCAGATTTTGCAAGAAGAGAAGAAGCCAAGCTCTCTTTGGAACAAGATCATTGCCTCTATGCCACATGCAAAGGTAAAAAGCTCTATGATTTGGGTGAAAGAGCCAAATATTTTTCTGATATCTCTGTTTCTGATTTACATTCTGATATATCAGATTCAGAAAAATCAGTCTCTTCCCTGAAAGAATCTCCATCCAGTTCACCGAAGCTTTCTCCCAATACTAGTAATTTTTCACTAGTTTTTGACATGCCTTCTGAAAGCTCTTTCCCACTTCAATCAGATATTTCATATTCTGATATGGAAGATAATATGCAGGCTGATATACAGGTTATGACAGCCATCAAACCATTTCCCCAACCATCGGATGCCCAAAAGACCACACAAACCCCAAGTTCTACAGTTGGAAAATCTCACAATTTTATTGTTTCCAAAACTGTGTCACTGATCTATCTTGGTTTTATGTCTTGCATATCATTCCTTGGTTGGACAGCCATGTCATTGGCTATCATGGGACTGCTGTTCCACATGTCTGGACCTGATCTTACCACCTATGGTTCAAAACTCAAGTCTCCAGACCCTTCAAGTTTGCTCAACTGTCAGTGTGATCCAGTTACACACACTTCTCTTACTGTAAAACCATTCGATCATGGAGACATTATACCTCTAGTTTTTGCTGCTACATATGGCTCCTATTCTGATATATCAGAGCCACGTGATCTCTATTACAGATTTGGGAAGGTGCTACATCAGTTCGGAAGGAAGATTCATGGTTTGATTTGCCATGTGGAAGCTCCTCAAAATGCAGATTTTGTTGAGATTTTTGATGTTCTTTGGGAAGGATTTTGCAGAGATATCTTTTCCATTATTGATCATGTATTCATATCAGAGTATGTATGCAGCAAGAAGCATTCTTATAATGCTCCCCCATCATCAAATGATGAGATTCAAGGAGCCTTCCAACATGTTTTTTTCCTACAAAACATTGAAGAATTGGTGCATGATCATGACATCCATAACATCTTCACCAAGTATTTCAGCAAGAAGTTGTTCATTCAACTCATTCAAGTGAAGAACAAGACCTGTTGAAGACCTTTTGATCATCTCTGTATCATGTCCATTCTTGAGGGAGGATTTTTCCCATGTGGTTTTGCCTCTTTCCTCATTTACATGGACAAATAAATTTTATGATGTAAAAGGTGACTTGAGCCTAGTTGCCAAGGCCTTAATTTTTGATATTTCACTAAGTCTAGCTTAAGGGGGGGTGTTAGAACATTTTTCCACCTATGTACATTAATCATTTATTAATGATGATTAATTAGCCCAAGTGATTAATGATTACATCCCTAAGTTGATTAGTTGGTAAATGGTCAAATTATCATGAACTGGTTAGCAATGTGAACAAGTGTTGAGTCAAACCAGCTTTGTGGAGCGCTCCCCAGGACAATTAATGCACTCAGCATGCCTAGAGCACCCTCCTCAGGTCATTTAATGCACTCAGCATGCTTCTCTTCTACCTAGGGCGCATTTGCTCACTTTGTGGACAATCTTGCCTTGTTTTGTCATATTTTTGACCATTTTTAGACTCCAAACCTCTAACCAACCAGTTTCTTCACATGTGTGAGGTCACATGGGCCTGTCCAGTCATTCCCAGCATTCACACTGCAGATTCGAACCAGTTTGGGATGGTTTGGGATATTTTGGTCAACCTAGGGGGGTTTGAGCTTTTTCTAAGCTAGATCAGTGTGAACACTCCAGATGGATTCGAATTCTTCCAGATTTGTATATATGGGTGTTCTTAACCTTTGTTAAGGTTGGACAGTTAATAATATTGATATTATTCACCAATTCATGTGTATTGTTCTTCATTCATTTAAATTTTTTTATGCTAATTCTTGCAAATGTTGTGCAATCTTTCACCAGTGAGGAATCCACAGTAGCTAGATTCAACTGTGCTTGAGATTTTACAGCTATAACTTGGTTGGGGTGACAGGTAAGTGTATTGATGATATTACAGAGATATTTACAAAAAGAAATAAGTTGTGGATCTTGAGAGCACACCTTTCAATCGAAGTTTGATCCTAGCCTTGACTTGATCTTGTGCTCAACCTTCAAATCCACCTTTCTTTCAGTAAACCTGCAATAACAATACCTTTCTCAAATCATTTTTGGCAATATATAAAGCTTGAAAGAAACAAAAATAATGTTTAACATTCAACATTGACCAAAACAAATCCAAATTAAGATGTCATTTCATAACACATTTAAATTGGAGCAAGAAAGACACTTCAACCTTTATTTGTCAAAAGTAAAATGAAGTACAAGTATACCTGATCATGGAACAAGCTCCTGCAACTTGATTATGGACTCTTGCTCTTCTTTGGCTTGGATGTCTTCAGCATCAACTCCTCCAATGCAAGCTTCTCTTTATGTCTCAAAGTTTCTCCATTAATTCATCTCATCATCTAGGTTCTAACCCTTCTCCTTTAATCTTCTTTGTATTTATAAGATTGGAGAAGTAGTTCAAGTCGATGTATAGTTATGGAGGAAGTTGGGGGAGTTAGAAAACTACCAGCAACTAATCCTCCTCGAGAAATTAATTTATTTTTTAATCATCTTTTAAGATGTACGCGACTCTTATTCAGTGGAGTAGCGTATAGGGCGCTACCTTAGTGCTTATCAACTAGCGCTCATTCAATTTTAAATGGTGAGCGCTACTATGCTGAGGAGTAGCGTATACTTGGATATGGACGCTACTATGATACACTGGAGTAGCGTATGGGCACTAGTCTCTTTGAGTAGAGTAGCGCTCATATCTCAAAATGATATTTTTTGGGGTTTTCCAGTAATGTCAGGAAATGGAGTGAGTCAAAGCATCATCCAAGGTCAACATGCTCCTCCATCCAAGTTGTCCTTTTGTGTGATCAGCAGTTCAAGGTGATCATGGACGGAGAGGTGCAAGTTTGACCTATAACAATGGCTGCTTGCTCTGCTAGTTGTGAAGAAGTTTGGCTTCAGGATTGTTTGACTTAGAGAGAGAACCAACTGTGATCCTATGTGAAAAATAGAGTTGTATGAAGATGACAAAGAATCCAGTGTTCCATGATAAGTCAAAGAACATATGGATCTAATAAGATATGATGCAGAAGGAACGATAAAGTTTGAATATGTAACAGGTTACCGAAGTACTAACCAAACCTCTACCTCAAGTGAACAAGTTACCAACATACTAACCAAACCTCTACCTCAAGAAAAGTTTGAGTATTTTCGAGACAAGCTTGGAAGGACCCTCCTTGAAAGGGGGAGTGATGTGGTCACTGATGATGATATTGCCTCATCGACAGCAAGGTCGATGATGTGGATACTTGTTTACTACACTTGGATACTTAGATCATTTAGACTTAGGACTCTTATACTTAGAATATTTTTTTTTACTTGCTTTTACTTTGATGATATATGTATCGATGAGGATACATGTTTTGTTGATGTATCAATGAGGATACATGTTTTGTTGATGTATCGATGAGGATACATGTTTTGTCGATGTATCGATGAGGATACATGTGTTGTTGATGTATCGATGAGGATACATGTTTTGTTGATATATCAATGAGGATACATGTTTTGATGATATCTGTATTGATACAGGTAGGGATTGTATCATCCCCGGACCTTGGTCCTTGAATTGATCCGTAGACGTATGGCCTCCGAGAATAAAGTCCTGAGTGGACAGATGGGGATTGTATCATCCCTGGACTTTGGTCCTTGAATTGATCCGTGGACGTATGGTCTTCTAGAATTAAGTGATGGGGATTGTATCATCCCCGGACCTTGGTCCCTGAATTGATCCATAGACGTATGGTCTTCGAGAATGAAGTGATGGGGATTGCATCATCCCAGAACCACTAGTTCAAAATGTATGTGATGGGGATTGCATCATCCCAGAACCACTAGTTCAAAATGTACTTGATGGGGATTGCATCATCCTGGAACCACTAGTTCAAAATGTACGTGATGGGAATTGCATCATCCCAGAACCACTAATTCAAAATGTACGTGATGGGGATTACATCATCCCGGAACCACTAGTTCAAAATGTACGTGATGAGGATTGTATCATCCCCGGACCTTGGTCCCTGAATTGATCCGTATACGTATGGTCTTCGAGAATGAAGTGATGGGGATTGCATCATCCCAGAACCACTAGTTCAATGTACGTGATGGGGATTGCATCATCACGGAACCACTAGTTCAAAATGTACGTGATGGGGATTGTATCATCCCCGGACCTTGGTCCCTGAATTGATTCGTAGACGTATGGTCTTCGAGAATGAAGTGATGGGGATTGCATCATCCCGAAACCACTAGTTCAAAATGTATGTGATGGGGATTGCATCATCCCGGAACCACTAGTTCAAAATGTACATGATGGGGATTGTATCATCCCCGGACTTCAGTCCCTGAATTGATCCATAGACAGATGTCTCCGAGAAGTGGTCCCTAGTGGACGAGAGGGGATTGTATCATCCCTGGACTTCGGTCCCTGAATTGATCCGTAGACATATGTCTCCGAGAAAGTGGTCCTTAGATTTTGTCTAAGTTGACGAGTGGACTGTATCGTCCATATACATGTTATGGTGTCTTAAATGAATCATGTGGTTTGCAGAGTATGCTGTTATTGAGGATACTTGTATTGGTGTGGATACTTGTATTGATGATCTGTATACTTGTATTGGTGTGGATACTTGTATTGATGATGTGGATACTTGTATTGGTGTGGATACTTGTATTGATGATGTGTATACATGTATTGGTGTGGATACTTGTATTGATGATGTGTATACTTGTATTGTTGTGGATACTTGTATTGATGATGTGTATACTTGTATTGGTGTGGATACTTGTATCGGTGTGGATACTTGTATTGATGTGGATATTTGTATTGATAATGTATACTTCTATCGGTGTGGATACTTGTATTGATGATGTATACTTGTATTGATATGTATACTTATATTGATGAGGATACTTGTATTGATGGTGTGTATACTCGTGATGGTCTAGATGATGATACTGCTGATTGTGACGGTATAGATGACGATGTTGCTGATCGTGATTGTCTAGATGACGATGCTGCTGATTGTGATGGTCTAGATCACAATGCTGCTGATTGTGATGGTCTAGATGATGATGCTGCTGATCGTGATGGTCTAGATGACGATGCTACTGATCGTGATGGTCTAGATGATGATGATGCTGATCGTGATGGTCTAGATGACAATGTTGCTAATCGTGATGGTCTAGATGACGATGATGATGATCGTGTGATGACAATGCTGATGATCATGTGATGACGATGCTGATGATCATGAGGATCCAGATGTTGATGTTGCTATAGCTGTTTGAGTGCTGCAGAAGATAGAGACTCAGTACTGAAGATGTTGATGTTCCAGTATTGAAGATGTTCCAGTAACTGCTTGAGTTACTGATGATGTTGAGAAAGCTTCCAATGATTTATAGATGTATCATGTATGATGTTGATGACTCCTTGCTCGTGCAAATGCTGTTATAATATCCTTCTCATTAAGGGGGAGTGTTGAGATATTGTAACTTCAAAGAATATTATATTTGTACTTTATTATTCTGGAGATGTTTCATTCCTCAGTGAGGATCTTATTGTATATCCGGAGATGTTTATTCCTTCGTCGGAATGTGGTAACTTGGGTTATCAGACTTCCCTAGTGGGGGTCGGCCCTGTATGTGTTATGTGGGTCAAAGGGTTGTTAGACCACCCTAGTGGGGTCGGCCTAGTTAGTTGTAATGGGGTATTTAACCCAATGGTTAAATACGAGCCTACATGACTTGTGTAAAAGACAAGTCAGAGTAGTGTATAAATAGAGGAGATGTATTCCTCATTTAACACACACACTCACTCACTTGAGAGTGGTGCACTTGTGGAGGAGAGGTCTGCTATGGATAAGGAGGAGCTTATGCTCAGGGTTACATCTTTGTATTGTAACATCTCCAAGATTTGCATGTTAGTAATTTTGGTGTAGTGATTTTGTTTTTTTAAATATTTTCATCAGAAAATACAATTCATTCCTATAAGAACCAAGATTCTGAACACATTCCCTGATAATTAGAGGTCAATTAAATTGAAATACTCATCACGCATCATCTTTTAACTTGAAACATACTCATGAAGTTCTTACCGTGTAACGGTTAACTGCTTCCGGAATTGTCCGTAACCATGTGATCGTCACAACACATCAACATGAAATATCATTGTAACAACATTAACATGAAACATCATTTTTACAACATTAACATGAAATATCGTTGGTCAAGATACACTCAACCGATGTGTTATAATCATCAATTACAAGATAGCACCTTTGAGAAGAAAATCATGCAACCGTCAAAGGACCATACGCATATAAAAACCATGGAAATAACGAGACCAAGATAACGTGGTTCACCCGTACACGGGCTAGTCCACAAAAGGTGTGTGCATCTTTTATTAATCATGGAAGAGTTTTACAATAGCAACGTCATCATTGCACTACACAATTCAGACTTCCCTCAAAGCCTTTCTGTAACAAGTCTTCTCCTTCCTATGGATCGCAGCAGGGTGACGGTAAGCTTAGACAAGAAATACGAACGCAATGAGCCACAACCACAAAAGAAGGACTATTTCAAGTGGTTCGACCCACTATTCAAAAGAGCATTACATTCTGCAACACTGATATTGCCTTTTTCGTAAATAAAGGTCAAATACTTCTTTTCCAGAACTTTAAAAATAAGAGGCATCGGATTAAGATGCAAGGCATCCCAACTAATCCTATATACCTCTCTATAACTATTCGACCCACTATTCAAAAGAGCATTACATTCTGCAACACTGATATTGCCTTTTTCGTAAATAAAGGTCAAATACTTCTTTTCCAGAACTTTAAAAATAAGAGGCATCGGATTAAGATGCAAGGCATCCCAACTAATCCTATATACCTCTCTATAACTATTTAATCATTGAATACATAAGTTCCTACTTCAATACTTATCTTAATTACCCATTAAGTAACATTAATGGGGCAAGTTCCACTCTAGCTTACACCTGAAACTTTAAACATTTCCTATACAATCTCAAATCTTATTTAGAGAATTTATCTACCATAATAATACTCTTTGTCTCTACGAAAGATTAATATATTTCCGAGATAGTATTTCAAGAAAGAACTTCATCGTAGCCCGAGACAACCGAGATTTGAAATTCCATTCATCAGTATGGAAACCATGCAACACTAAAAGACTGAGATACATTCCAGATTATACTTTTCTATTCTCGGAAAGCAAGACAACAAGGATGCACCTCGGCAGAGATCTAGCAGTGCGATTTCTCTGTAAGGTAGTATATGCAATGTGAACTGAAATAATTCCATTTCAGGATCTACGTTTCCTATCTTAGCATACCCAGAAACTAGCTCAGGCAGAAGCTTAGCAAATGCGATTAAAGAAAAGTATGCAATCCTAACGGATTAAATCAATCTCAACAATTAATACTTTTCCGACTTCTCATTGCATTCAACAACAAAAAACTCAGGATAAAATTACCAAAGAAAACATTAAAGAATCGACCATATCGAATCTGCTGTAACATCCCCACTATCAACAGTTAAAATACAGAGATCCTTTTCGGCATATAATTAAGTGTATCTGACGAATAACCATACCTCTTTCAACGAGAATAATAACATTACTAGTATCTACCATTTTCAGGAAATGATAAACGAACCATGCTACAAATAACTTATTAAAGCGCAGAGGGAAGACCTAAACCGAAAGTTCAGAATACACAAAGTTAAGCCAAAGAGGTTTAAGCTATTCAATTCAGAATGCCTGTGCATTCAACTCCGTTGTGGATATGAGAGAATCGATTCGGACTGTTTTGCGCCATTCACATAGCATACAAAACAATTAAAACCTGTCAATCCAGGATTGTACAGCATTCAAACAAAAAGGGAGGTTTATCCACCTGGAAGAACAACATTTAACTTACCCTATCAACGCAGGCAAGCTGAAATCTCAACATCATGAATATCATATGATTTTAAAATAAACACAACAGAGGTCGAAAATGTCCCTTACACAGGGATCATGCCATTCTCCTAATTCAAAGGCGCAGAGCTTAAGAGCCTCCCCTTTCATAGGGATTCAGTGGTTTCATAAATACAAATTGATCTAGAAATGTATTGTGCTTTCCACACGGTATACCCTAAAATAACAGCGATATATTTTAAGCAGGATAACTAAGTTTCCTTAACGCTATGGATAAATATAATTTCTTTAAAAGACTCCACGGAGATCAAAATCTGTCCCTTCTGTAGGGATCGAACTACACACCTAAATTACTAATGCGCACCGATCCGCAGGAAAAACATTTCCGTGACAAAAGCAAGATCCTATATTAAAGGATTCAAAACGCCAAGTGATAAACTCCAGCGACAAGGAATGGATATCGATCTACACACTAACCAGACAATGGACTCAACGAAGTGCTCAGCACTCGACCAGATCTCATCACAGAGCACGTTCGTATATGATGTCAATGAAACATCTATCAATTAAAGAAACACTAAATGGTTAACCAAGAATAGTGTAGCTATTTCATACCCATTACAGTAGGCGTGAATCACTGGATTTCTTCGCAGGAAAAACTTTACTGTGGTTAGGATCCCCTTCCTCACGCATCAGACACACTGGTCCTCTTCCTCCTTCCATCGCAGAAATCCCATTTATTTCCTACACACAGATAGTAGAGCTTCAGAATATCGCCGAGCTCCCTGACTCAGACCGCTCGATCCCCCTTCAACCTGCTGTCGCATATAATTTATAGAGACCATAATGCTGGAACCGTTGGGCAGATGGCATGCCTGCTTCTCATCGCCCTCCGCGTGGAGAAGACAAACTCCCACACAAAACGTAACTCCCATGCCACTTGTTTGGCATTTTTGCTAATGGCAGATGGCAGCCATGAAGAGTTTAAGTTCTCTCAACAAATGGCGAGGGAAAAGCACCACGTGCTCCACGAAAATAGATGATGGAGGTGGTAGTAAAGTCATCGGAGTGCTCAACTCCTTCCAACCGATCGTGGAGATCAGCCAAAACTGTCATCACAAGTTTTAAATGGGTCGCGGGAACAAACATCCCAACTAATTCTTAAGAGATCATTTATGTATAAAGGCTTGGCTCCATCTCTTTTCCAATGAGTAACAAACAAACAAATCATGTATTAAGACATGTCACCATTTTCTAAGCGAATCCCAATAAAATTTGTGGAAAGTGCTTTGTTTACAGTTCCTAAATGGCCTGTGGAAAATACAACGATTATCTTCATATATATATGAACATAATCTGTATACCTTGATTTCTAGTTCGCATAATTTTTATATTTGTTTATAACTTTATATAAATGAGATTGTAGTATACAACCTTAGCTTTATTTCAATAAAGTCTTTATTAACTTCCAAATAATATCCTAATAATTAAATACCTTCTTGGAAACTAATATATCGAAAATTATGGGTTTAACCAAATATATATATAGGATAAGTTATATATATATATATATATATATAAATTTAGGCTAAGCTTTTCCCTTTGCTTTATACTCATGAATATAATAATATTCTTCATAGTTTTTATCTTAATGCCACGGAATAATAATAATGATCAAATTTTGAGGGATGTTACAACGACGACACTTATTACCTCAGGTTACATTGTAAACCCCAAACTTACAATGCTTCTACTGGTGGGGCCTTGTCCTTAAGCTCCTTACGAGAAGAATAAATACAATATAATCAAGTACATAACAAATTAATAGGGTATTAGAGGCGGGATATTACATCATTCTCCCCTTAAGAATAACACCGTCCTCGGTGTTGTTCTTTTCAGTAGATCGTATTTTTCTCTTGAGTCATCTTCTGCTTGCTTTGTAATTTCTATTTTGGCCTCCTTGAGTCTTTCATGAACTTTTTGCGAGTTCACTTTCGATCAAACCTGCATTTTCGACTATAAGGCCAGAAATCCAAGGAATCGTAAAATATTTCCTCAATACCGTAATCAAACTCAGAGCATAAATAATGAGTCATTTTTGCAACATGACATTTTACAATTCATAAAATATATTTTAGTCTTTTATTTGTGCTTTTATTACCACAATCACACATAATTCTAGTGCTTGTAATAATGTAGGCTACTAATTTAATCCAAAACACATCATGCACTTTATCCCATAAATTCTTGCCGAACACCCGAGTGCTCACACAACAATTCTTTCAGATATTTCTTGCCTAACACCACAGTGCTCACACAGCAATACTTTCAGATATTTCTTGCCTAACACCACAGTGCTCACGCAGCAATACTTTCAGATATTTCTTGCCTAACACCATAGTGCTCTCGCAGCAATACTTTCTCTCATGCATACTAAGCAGCGTCCTGCCTCCCGCATATGCATTCTCTTATAGCTTGCCTAGGTCTTACAGCCAGCCGATTCTCCAAGAATCCTAGTGGCTGTTCAATCCCTGATTTTAGGGAGTATTTCAATGCCATTATAACACTCTTTACACAATTCCCCTCAAGCCTTCTCGCTTGAGTCCCGGAATTTATTTTCCCAAGCCGCCTTGCTTGAGTCTAGGAAAATCTCATTCAAATTCATCAATTATTTCGTCACATTACATTTTGTAATCCTACAATTTCTCGGACCAATTTGGTCTAGTTCTTTACTCAATAACAATTAACAATAATAAAAGCTACAATGTGGATCTTTCATCCTCACCCCTTTATCGTACCATGCATATTACGTTAAGCTTTTGTCTTTCAACAAGTTCCACCGAGTTTTTGGCCATCTGCCAAATTCAGTTGTTACTAACAATTTATATAACAAAATCAAATATTGTAAATAAGAAAATTATTCATTCTTCAAACTACCATATCCATACTTGCATACCTTATAATGATAACCATATACCTTTGCAAAGGCGACCGCATAGCTCACCTTCATCTGCCGAGGGTCCAGTTTACCTCGATTACTGTCTCAAAGATCCCTTCCGATCTACCCTGTAAATTCCATGTGAGCAATGTTTTCCTTAACACATAATAAATAACAACAGTCTTTCCTTGATGGCAACATAAGGACGTCAGAAGATTACCGCATCCTACTAAACTGTATTTATTTCATGTTGGTTCTAGGTTTCCAATAATCTATCTGTTTTAACAAAATAATCAATTTGAGAAAACATATAACTGGACATGAATAGTAAGTCGGCATAATTATTGAGCAAAAATAAAAGTATCACTATTACTCATTGTTTCCCACGTCTATCTTAGTAGAAATTACTGAAGTAAGAGGTATATATAAAAGATACTCATGCATTCTTTAACGGATTTTCAAGTATCCATACATATAACACAAAGCTTTGACCACATGAAGGTATAATCCTTCTGTCAACCACTCCCAGTATCCCAACATTTCTAGTAAGGATACAAAAATGAAATCATAACATTTCATCATAAGCATCCTTTTAACTACTTTGAATACACATGTATACTTCTTGAGTAATTATAACCATCATCCTTTTGAACCTTCAAGCAAGGCTACCAGCGTGTTCCCATGTCACACATTTATACTTCATTATTATATATAATCCTATACTGCAAAGAGACAAGGGGATTCTTAACAATTATTCTCTTTTATCCCTTGAAATCTTCAGATAAGGTTATAATGACGAAAGGTACTCGTTTGTGGAAGTAGAGTTAAGTCGAAGGTCATGAAAATCATTCACAAGGATGGCAATTTCCTAGTCCTAGAACATTTCTCACAGTAGAATGTCCATTTAACCCAATGAAGTTAATTCCTATCCTTTCAATCTTTTACCTTGAGGATGACCCTTTGTTAAACATTCATAAAATTTTTACAATTCTTCTAACCATCTATGGTTTGAATAGTAACATTACTTACATTAACCTTGAAGATTATATATTTATAAAATCTACTAATCATTCTTTTCTACCATGTCACATAACAATTAAGGAAGAACACAAAACTAATCTTCTATATCGAAACCATCACATGTAATATTCAATATAATGTACAAACATCTTCTACACCTTCTCCCAATAACATTTAGCCAAAAAGGAGAATTTCAGGAGTTACTCCTTAGTACCATTTATGCATTTTTCTAACATGATAAGGATCCCTGCACCCTACAATCTCGTGCACATCCTTAATACAATCGTCCCAACATAAATGCGTGAAATCAATAACTAGGTAATTCCTGACAATTTTCCAATCCTTCTCATAATAACCTAACCATCATTCATTCAATCCTTATGATTCAATATGTTTGCTATCCTGTCTTCTTTTGTATAGTCACCTTTCCAAGCCTAGAACTTTTCTTATCCTCATAAATATGATTGAAGCAATCAAGTACCTATGATGAATGTCTATGACTTGACTTATATATGTACTAAAGCCCTACCAATGGCATCAATCGACCAGATATGAGTGTACATCTTTCATTAGATACATAATCCTAAATATGTTTATGAACTTTTGAACATGAAAACGCTCCTATGATTCTCATTACTATCATTGCGATCAACGTATATGAAAATATTAACAAGATTACCAAGGTAAATATAGGAACATATTCCAACTATTCTAATCATTTTTAAAGAATACTTTCTTATCCTTTAATGAAACTAATTGTAGAGCATGAGGAGATATTCATACTCTAGTATTTATAAATAGAAGATCATTCAATCTTCGGGAGGAAACATATAAATGATCACATATAGACAATGCTTTTCTTTAGAATGTTTCAACAAGTGAAGTATACTTACTTGCGATTTAAAAGACATCTTGTCGATTACCTCTTGCTGATTCTTTGGAACATAAATCCTTTGTTTGCGTCTTATCGATGGAGTTCCCTTGACCAGCTTATATTATCTCCTCTACTGAGCCCAACTATGCCCGAGTGTTTGCAACCTGTGCTCTGATACCATATGTAACATCTCCAAGATTTGCATGTTAGTAATTTTGGTGTAGTGATTTTGTTTTTTTAAATATTTTCATCAGAAAATACAATTCATTCCTATAAGAACCAAGATTCTGAACACATTCCCTGATAATTAGAGGTCAATTAAATTGAAATACTCATCACGCATCATCTTTTAACTTGAAACATACTCATGAAGTTCTTACCGTGTAACGGTTAACTGCTTCCGGAATTGTCCGTAACCATGTGATCGTCACAACACATCAACATGAAATATCATTGTAACAACATTAACATGAAACATCATTTTTACAACATTAACATGAAATATCGTTGGTCAAGATACACTCAACCGATGTGTTATAATCATCAATTACAAGATAGCACCTTTGAGAAGAAAATCATGCAACCGTCAAAGGACCATACGCATATAAAAACCATGGAAATAACGAGACCAAGATAACGTGGTTCACCCGTACACGGGCTAGTCCACAAAAGGTGTGTGCATCTTTTATTAATCATGGAAGAGTTTTACAATAGCAACGTCATCATTGCACTACACAATTCAGACTTCCCTCAAAGCCTTTCTGTAACAAGTCTTCTCCTTCCTATGGATCGCAGCAGGGTGACGGTAAGCTTAGACAAGAAATACGAACGCAATGAGCCACAACCACAAAAGAAGGACTATTTCAAGTGGTTCGACCCACTATTCAAAAGAGCATTACATTCTGCAACACTGATATTGCCTTTTTCGTAAATAAAGGTCAAATACTTCTTTTCCAGAACTTTAAAAATAAGAGGCATCGGATTAAGATGCAAGGCATCCCAACTAATCCTATATACCTCTCTATAACTATTCGACCCACTATTCAAAAGAGCATTACATTCTGCAACACTGATATTGCCTTTTTCGTAAATAAAGGTCAAATACTTCTTTTCCAGAACTTTAAAAATAAGAGGCATCGGATTAAGATGCAAGGCATCCCAACTAATCCTATATACCTCTCTATAACTATTTAATCATTGAATACATAAGTTCCTACTTCAATACTTATCTTAATTACCCATTAAGTAACATTAATGGGGCAAGTTCCACTCTAGCTTACACCTGAAACTTTAAACATTTCCTATACAATCTCAAATCTTATTTAGAGAATTTATCTACCATAATAATACTCTTTGTCTCTACGAAAGATTAATATATTTCCGAGATAGTATTTCAAGAAAGAACTTCATCGTAGCCCGAGACAACCGAGATTTGAAATTCCATTCATCAGTATGGAAACCATGCAACACTAAAAGACTGAGATACATTCCAGATTATACTTTTCTATTCTCGGAAAGCAAGACAACAAGGATGCACCTCGGCAGAGATCTAGCAGTGCGATTTCTCTGTAAGGTAGTATATGCAATGTGAACTGAAATAATTCCATTTCAGGATCTACGTTTCCTATCTTAGCATACCCAGAAACTAGCTCAGGCAGAAGCTTAGCAAATGCGATTAAAGAAAAGTATGCAATCCTAACGGATTAAATCAATCTCAACAATTAATACTTTTCCGACTTCTCATTGCATTCAACAACAAAAAACTCAGGATAAAATTACCAAAGAAAACATTAAAGAATCGACCATATCGAATCTGCTGTAACATCCCCACTATCAACAGTTAAAATACAGAGATCCTTTTCGGCATATAATTAAGTGTATCTGACGAATAACCATACCTCTTTCAACGAGAATAATAACATTACTAGTATCTACCATTTTCAGGAAATGATAAACGAACCATGCTACAAATAACTTATTAAAGCGCAGAGGGAAGACCTAAACCGAAAGTTCAGAATACACAAAGTTAAGCCAAAGAGGTTTAAGCTATTCAATTCAGAATGCCTGTGCATTCAACTCCGTTGTGGATATGAGAGAATCGATCCGGACTGTTTTGCGCCATTCACATAGCATACAAAACAATTAAAACCTGTCAATCCAGGATTGTACAGCATTCAAACAAAAAGGGAGGTTTATCCACCTGGAAGAACAACATTTAACTTACCCTATCAACGCAGGCAAGCTGAAATCTCAACATCATGAATATCATATGATTTTAAAATAAACACAACAGAGGTCGAAAATGTCCCTTACACAGGGATCATGCCATTCTCCTAATTCAAAGGCGCAGAGCTTAAGAGCCTCCCCTTTCATAGGGATTCAGTGGTTTCATAAATACAAATTGATCTAGAAATGTATTGTGCCTTCCACACGGTATACCCTAAAATAACAGCGATATATTTTAAGCAGGATAACTAAGTTTCCTTAACGCTATGGATAAATATAATTTCTTTAAAAGACTCCACGGAGATCAAAATCTGTCCCTTCTGTAGGGATCGAACTACACACCTAAATTACTAATGCGCACCGATCCGCAGGAAAAACATTTCCGTGACAAAAGCAAGATCCTATATTAAAGGATTCAAAACGCCAAGTGATAAACTCCAGCGACAAGGAATGGATATCGATCTACACACTAACCAGACAATGGACTCAACGAAGTGCTCAGCACTCGACCAGATCTCATCACAGAGCACGTTCGTATATGATGTCAATGAAACATCTATCAATTAAAGAAACACTAAATGGTTAACCAAGAATAGTGTAGCTATTTCATACCCATTACAGTAGGCGTGAATCACTGGATTTCTTCGCAGGAAAAACTTTACTGTGGTTAGGATCCCCTTCCTCACGCATCAGACACACTGGTCCTCTTCCTCCTTCCATCGCAGAAATCCCATTTATTTCCTACACACAGATAGTAGAGCTTCAGAATATCGCCGAGCTCCCTGACTCAGACCGCTCGATCCCCCTTCAACCTGCTGTCGCATATAATTTATAGAGACCATAATGCTGGAACCGTTGGGCAGATGGCATGCCTGCTGCTCATCGCCCTCCGCGTGGAGAAGACAAACTCCCACACAAAACGTAACTCCCATGCCACTTGTTTGGCATTTTTGCTAATGGAAGATGGCAGCCATGAAGAGTTTAAGTTCTCTCAACAAATGGCGAGGGAAAAGCACCACGTGCTCCACGAAAATAGATGATGGAGGTGGTAGTAAAGTCATCGGAGTGCTCAACTCCTTCCAACCGATCGTGGAGATCAGCCAAAACTGTCATCACAAGTTTTAAATGGGTCGCGGGAACAAACATCCCAACTAATTCTTAAGAGATCATTTATGTATAAAGGCTTGGCTCCATCTCTTTTCCAATGAGTAACAAACAAACAAATCATGTATTAAGACATGTCACCATTTTCTAAGCGAATCCCAATAAAATTTGTGGAAAGTGCTTTGTTTACAGTTCCTAAATGGCCTGTGGAAAATACAACGATTATCTTCATATATATATGAACATAATCTGTATACCTTGATTTCTAGTTCGCATAATTTTTATATTTGTTTATAACTTTATATAAATGAGATTGTAGTATACAACCTTAGCTTTATTTCAATAAAGTCTTTATTAACTTCCAAATAATATCCTAATAATTAAATACCTTCTTGGAAACTAATATATCGAAAATTATGGGTTTAACCAAATATATATATAGGATAAGTTATATATATATATATATATATATATATATATATATATATATATATATATATAAATTTAGGCTAAGCTTTTCCCTTTGCTTTATACTCATGAATATAATAATATTCTTCATAGTTTTTATCTTAATGCCACGGAATAATAATAATGATCAAATTTTGAGGGATGTTACAACGACGACACTTATTACCTCAGGTTACATTGTAAACCCCAAACTTACAATGCTTCTACTGGTGGGGCCTTGTCCTTAAGCTCCTTACGAGAAGAATAAATACAATATAATCAAGTACATAACAAATTAATAGGGTATTAGAGGCGGGATATTACATGTATATTGCTGGTCATCTATATTGAGGAAGTTTTGCTGGGTTTTCTACCACATGAGGGTTTCCCAGGATAAATTTGTGTCTCTTGTGTTTATGCTGTGCTTGTTGTTTCTTCAGTGATCCTGTATATGCTATTATTGTGAAATGGAATGCAATGCTGCTATTTTCTGTCTTAGCATATTAAATCTTAACAATCTGTTATGTGATGCTATCAGGATTGCATAGAGAGAAATGAGGGATATTTTTATTTGGCATCCCACCACCCTTCCTTATACTGTAATGATGAACTTTCAGGTTATATGGAACGTTTGTACATTTGAAAGAGATATGTCTGGTTGTACCTTCCCCACCTTGATTGAGATCTAATTGGTCTTGTGGCACCTTATCTTTCACTTGTGTTTAATGGGGTCATTTACCCTCCTTGAGTAACTTTTTTAAAACCACCTTGTTGAATTTTTGGTCTTATAGAGTACTATGGTTGTTTGGACACATTTGGAGCATACCGTTGGTTCTAAGGGTCATGGGTCTTGTACTACCCACACCAATGTTATGACCATTGTTTATATTTTCTTATTTTATGACCATTGTTTATATTTGTACCCACACTTCAGATTTGATTTTTGGTTTAATGTTGACGTGGAGATCTTCAACTATACCTTTCTTATTGTTATATGATCAATAATTTTATTTTATTACCTGATACTGATTGAGTTATTAAAGACTTGTTGTACCTTCCCCACCTTGATTGAGTTGTTATTGGACTTGTGGTACCTTGTCTTTGACTTGTGGTTAATGTAGTCATTTAACCTCCTTCATTTTTTTTATACCACCTTGTTGAATTTTTGGTCTTATAGAGTACTTGACTTTGATCACCTGTGATCAGTTGTGGTGTGCTGATAATCACTTCTCTTATGCTGAGACTTGGTTGAATTTTATCATTTTTGTGACTTTATTTATGTTGAGTTATGTACTGTTCTTGACTATCATTGACCTAATCAACTCCATTAATTTCTCTCTCTCTGGTTTGTACACACCCTCTTGTAGGGTCAGCTGGTTCCTAGAGAAGACTAGCCTCTCCGAGGCACAATCAGTCTTTTATGAAAGTAACACTTCTGAGTATTTTTACAAGAATGGTTTCACACCCAGGTTTGTATCTTCAACTATATCTATCTTTTTGTTATATGATATATATGTTTATTTTATTGCATGTTACTGAATATCATTTTATCGTTTTAGTTTGCTTGTCAGTGTAACTCATTATAATCTGTTGATATGGCAATTATGAATATACCAAAGAGCCTGTGTTAAGAACTTATTAGTTGTACATTTGGAGTTCTTGGTTACAAGAGGTAAGTATGCATGTGAAACTTAGTGATTATGCCACATATCCAATTCTAGGAGTGGGATCTATCTCACTCCAAATAACATCAGGTGATATCCTTGAGCATATTGGTGTTTTGTATGTACCTAGATTAACTAAAAATATATAAGTTTTAGTTTCATTGATGATAGATCTCAGATATATGGATGTGTTTCATGATCAACACGTCCTTATCCAAAATAGATGCTTGGATCTGTTAACCCCCAATTGTGCCTAACCTATAAGAGGGTTAAGATCTAACAAGATTCCATTAGGTTGGTCACATTGTTCGTTGATGCAAGCATGCACATTGATTCCATTAGGTTGGTCACAATCTTTCACTCTACCATGCTTGCTTCTTAATTTGAATCTCAATATGTCCAATCTCCTAGTTGTAATCAACCTACCAAGTATAGTAGCATACTCAAAATTGGATTACAAGCCTAGTGAAACATTAGTCCTGTAGGAGTGTCCTCATTTGGGATAAGCTCCAAACTTATTATTTCTTTTATGTATGATTCCCGGATGGTTACTTTTAAAATGGTAAAGAGGAACTTGGGATGGCTATGCGAAATCTAGCCAATTACACTATGAGGTTTCTTGGATCAAGTCTCCTCATAAGCTTGATGCAATGGCTTGCAACTATTGCTGCCATGTCTGAATTCTAAGATCCAGTTGTATAGGTGTCTCTTTTTTCAAATCCACCCAGTACTTGTATTTGACTAAGGGGTATAATTTCACTAGACCTAACTTGTGAAGACACTTTGTTTCCATACAATTTCAAAGTTGTTGGGACTTTTATCAGGCCTAGTTCTAGCAAAATGAAATGATTAATTTTTCTAGGTGACATTAACATGGAAACATGTCTAGGGTATGAGAACTGAAGGAACTTTGATTTAACCACTGGACCCAACCTTCTTTTTGTAACTCTTCTTATGGTCTTAGCTTTTTGTCTTTTCAGTATAGTGTACATCAATGTGCCAATTAAAATATTCATGATAGGATATTGATATGGGATATCTTTACATTTGTTAGGTAGACTTAGATCATCTTTGCTTATTTGGAAAATGATAATGTATTTTTTTTCCAATTCTTAAGAGCTTGGTTTCAAATTTGCATCTAGGGATGAGAGTTGTCCATATTATCAGTCTAAACAACTTGGGTATCATTTGAGGTGTCAGGTGATTAACCATATATCCCTTATTTGTTAGTTTCCTAATCTTATGATTCATGTGTAAACACGGGTATCGATTACCATATCACAGTGTTTGAGATGTTGATTTCCTTAAGTTGTAAGAATATGAGAAAGAAAATAAAGATGATGGGTTAGCTTAAGTAATTAAGTATTGATTTCATGGGATAGAGTCTTCTTTTTTCAATTGTTTTATTTCTTATTATTGTGTCCAATAAAGTAGGTGGAACTAGTGGCTCATGTATTCTATCCATTGCAGTTAGCATTATCCTTAGAGTGAGAGTGATTACTCAATATCTAGTGCAGTATATTCCTTTTCCACAAAAGCATAGATTAAATGTCTAGCATAAGTTAGATGTTAGTACCTATATTACTGTTTGACTAGACAAATTGTTTTATATGATACAATGTGAAATATATTTAGGTTTAACCATAACATGAATCACAATCATTCATTCGTGATTGTGGATCGTATGGGATCCCTAGTTCTCCACTCTTCATATTGATGTTGCACTGTGCATCATAATCCAAATAAGAGATTATTTGAATCTAATTCTTTGATGGTTACATTATGCCTAGGAGTTCCCAAAACTCATTTTCACTATTGTAAGGGGATAGGAAAATCCCTAACCATGCTCAGAATTGCCCATATTTGTTAGGAATTAGCCCATAATTAGTCTAGACTCGTAAGAGATGAGGTTTTGATGAACACGACGTCAGAAATAGTCTCAATTTATACCCAACATGTTCAGGTTTGACCATGAAGAATGGCTAAAATCTACTCAGAATTGTTGGTTTCTTAGAGATGAGGTTTCATTGTCGTTGGGAGGTTGAGACATACCTTGGATCTTTCGAAATTCTTGCATGCCATTAGATGTTGATCTTGACTTAGATGGGTTTTTGGTTCAAATTACATTTTAGAATGGTAATTTTGTTTTACTATTCTCTCTTGCACAATATGCTACACTTTTACATGCATAAGCATCATTTTTTTCTGTAGTTGTGCCAATTCCTAGCACAATTAATTTTAGCACTCTTTTGATTAGTTAGATATATGCTTTCAGTTTTGCCTCTTGATAAGGTAATGTTACATTGGTGTAAGAATACACATAAGAATGGAGAGATGTATAATTTCAAAGCAATGTAAGTATGATTCCATAAAATCAATACAACATATGATCTTAATTTGATTTGATTTGTTGGTATGTGCACATGTACATGTGATGTTGCCATTTAAACATGCATGATAGTTAGTGACATTAAACATGCATGATTCAAGGATTTCCATATAGTCTGGTTGTTAGCTCTCCAGGAAACTACCTAGGGTTATAAGCTAGGTATGCCTGGTAACTTAAGAATTCAATGTTTTTTGTGTCTTTTGAAAAGGTGGATCGATGGGACAACTCAATCTGAGTATGGCATTCAGACATTCAGCATGATAAAGAAATGAAACAGTGCTCTCAAGAGTTGATTAATCAGCATATAAATTCAAAGATGGATGAAGAAAAGAAATGTAACCAAACCAGTACAGAGTAGGGTTCGAGAGACATTCAAGAAACTAATACCAGGCTATGAGCTGAACAATGGAAAAGAAACCATTCAAAGCTAGACAACACAGATAATAGTGAAAGGAAAATGGAAAGCTGACATCAAAACTGAAAGAAACCTGTGATCTATATTAGCATAAAGAAAACTCAATACAATAGCAGATTACTCTATCCAAAATCGAACCCCTTAATAGTCTTGGTTCTGTGGCTTTATAGCCTTTACAAAATTGTTTTTCCCAGATCCCAAAAACGTGGATCTGTCACACTAAAAGATTAACTAGAACAGTAAATGCAGAAAGATAGGGAATGATCCCTAAAATCATGGAAAAGATGAGATGTGGATCTCCTTTCATAGCTCGGTGGTTGGTGAAGAGAAGCTGGCATCCCAAGGCTTGGTGGGGCTGAGTTTGGTACATGCAGATTCGACCTAGCTGACGTGGCACTTGAACTTAGAGCTGTTTCCTCAAAAAGATGCTTAAAATCAGCTAAAACGCCCCCCTGACTTAGATCTCGCTCAAAAGCCTCAAGATATTGATAAGATAATTCATGATCCATCTCTTTTGACTGGCCTTTCGCCACTTCAGCTAATAAATCCGCGATCTGGGCGAAATTTGAGAGAATCTGTGAAAACAGGCTTTCGGTAGCTAAGCCTGCTGCCTGTTTCACGTGTTAGCTGCCAAAAGCTGGCCTTTTCGGCAGCTAATGAGCGCTGTGGTGGCCCGCCTAAGCTGCCGAAAGCCTGTAGATTTCCAAAAAAAACTGCCTTTGGCAAAAATCGATTTTCTCAGCCGTCCGATGTCCGTTTTGCATGTCCGAATAGTCGATTTTGATCTACAGATCATAAGCTATCCATTGGTGCTTCCAGATCGGAATTTGGAGTTCGGGAAGGCCATCAAAATTTCCCCGCAAGAACACGCGATTTCAGCAAAAATATTCCTCCAATTTCCATTCACTGCCCTGTGCAATAATTATTTTTTGCCAATTCCTTGACAATTCTGCTGCTTTTAGTCCTTTAGCTTTACTGGTCGTTGTAATATAGCTGGTAGTATTTTTCCAGAGCACAATCTTTTTTTAAATTTACACATGGAAACATTTTCGGCAACTAAAATCATTCTGGCAAACCGAATTAGCTGATGAAACTGGCCTGTTTCGGCAGTTAAGTAAACTTCCACAGACTTAGTTAACTGCCGAAAACTGAGATTTTGAATTTTGAAGGCCATGACTTATAGAAATAAAGATTTTTACCCATTCTGTCATCCAAAATGATGGTGGTCAATTTGGGAGATAACACTGGTTTTTTTTTTAACACTTCTAGGTATCGTCCCAATATCGACGAAAGTTCGTGTAGGCTATAGAAGAGGTTTCCACGTAGATGCTAAACCTGCCATGAATAATTGTTGCTATATCGACGCACGTCTTCTATATGTTTCCACGTAGATGTTGAACCTGCCATGAAAGTTAGTGAAGCGATTCCTGGATACTACTACACACATTCGTGGAGCTATAGAAAATATTTCCATGCATATGCTGAACCTGCCACGAAAGTTAGTGAAGTGATTCGTGGATACAACGACACACATTCGTGGAGCTATAGAAAATGTTTCCACGCAGATGCTAAACCTGCAACGAACATTTGTCTCTATCGCAACAAACATATATTATAAGTTTATCTCTATATACACAAATATTCATGGCAGGTTTAGCATCTACGCGGAAAAATATAGAAGACGTGCGCCTATATAGCGACAAATATTCATCGCAGGTTTCAAATTCCGTAGATCTGAGAACTGTTGTATAGGTGACACATGGCCACTATGAAGCGTGGATATTTCCACAATGGGGAATCTTCGTCTCTATATCCACAAACATTTCACCACAAAATAACGAAACCCGTATCGTGGCAACAAGAACAAAAAATCGTGGTAATTACAACGAAAAAACGTGGAAAATTTGACCAAATGTACTAGTGAATTTTGAATTTTGAACTTCCATGAGAAACTATAGACCTTGGGGTTAAATATCAATATTTTAATTTTCCTACATAACCCTTAGGAATTGAATAGGACAACTTAATTTTTTATGTGAAAATTATTTAATTTAGGACATTACAGTTCTCCCCACCCAATATTGCTTGTCCTCAAGCAATTTCAAACATGGATATTGAAGAACCTGCTTTCCTTCCAAAACTTTGAGTAGTGGCACTCATGCAATGCAATTGTTTGTTTTCAAAAGTAAAGAGATGTGAATTTTCTTTTTTATATTGATATCTCCTGTGACATCACCACTAAACACCAAAAGATTAATTAAATCTATCAAATCAAAATTTGCACAATTAATATTTACCTCTTTCATATTTTCGAAACCCTTTCTGAACTTTCAACCCTTTTGCTCACTGTATAATTCTTTGAAGTTGCCACTGAGTTTCCAAAATTTGAGTCCTCAATAGTCCAAGAGCATTTCAGAGAGGAACCACCATGATTTCTCCTGCACTACTTTGATTACAATCACCTTCTCAAGTGGTGACTCAATCTCCCATGTTGCTTGCTTCCCCAAAAAACTGAAACCAATGAGTCCAAAAATGATCCTAGGGTCCCAAATAATCATGATACATGCATGGTGTGAATTGTATGCTACGAAATGCCATGAAAACCAAGAATGTGAAAACTAAATCGATCTCTAAAAATGTCTCCCACATGGGAAATTGGAACACTGCTCTATAAATATGAACTCAAACAACTGAAGGTTGGTTTTCTCTCTGAAACCAACAATCAAACTGCTGCTCCAAGTGAGATGAAACCAAGCAATACCAGGATCCCATTGCTTGTATTTCATCCTTCCAAACATCATGAGTTCAAAATATATATCATCAAAGTACATAACAACATCATACAAATGTACATCAAGAAGGTACTTCATAAAAGAATCATGAAATTGTTGTACATCCAAGTGAGTAGATCATCATGTGCCAAGTGCATACAAGCATCAAGTGACGAATCAAATCTACTCCAATGACATAGATGAGCATTCCATGTCCTATAATGCTTCTCCAAAAGGATGTAAGATGCATCAAAATAACTAGCCATGTGTCCTTTCATCCAAAAAGTGAATGAAGAACCTCTGCAAAAATCTGAACCAAGTAAGGAGCAAAGAAAACAAGGAGACTTCAAGTAGCTCAAAGAAGTATTATCCATACACCCATGAATGTGAGAGTCATAAAAAATAGAAAATGATGTTGCTGCCAATAATAATGTGCTCCAATCATAAATATCTTCACCCAAGTATTGGATGAAGTTCCTCCAACATCAAATGAACTAATCAAGTAGCAAGAAAAGTCACAAGTCTATAAGTGACTCAAGTAAACATCATAGGTGCATCCATGTAGATGTCTATCATCATAAGGTAACAAAGAATGCTGCTGAAAATGTAAACAAGAAGGTGCTCTAGTCATGTCATCATCAAAAGGATATATAAAAGTTTCGTACTCCTCATGGGGCACCATCATAAAGAACCCTTTCACCCATACTTCATTAGGATGAATGCTGCAAAATATGGAACTATAGGATGTAGGAGAATGAACCAACTCACCCAAATGATCAGAAAGTGAAGAATTTTCATCATGTGAAGGATCCATAGGGATAGGATCATGCACCTCCCTCAAAAGTGTGAAACGTTTCTCATAGGTTGGTTCTAAGGTAGACGAATCATGCACTTCTTCAAAAAGTGCATAACCGTCATCAAGAGGCAACTCAAGTTCCTCTTCCACCATATCAAGTGCTTGGATCTCATCAAGCTCATCTTCAAACACATCAAGCAAATGCAAATTTCCACGTTTCTCATGATACACCATGTCATGAGAATCCTCCATGCAATCTACCATATGAAAATTTGAAACATAGGAGGAAGAATAAGTATCTTGCAACCTCTCAACAAGATGCTCATTTTGAATTTTGAGCTTATGAATATCCTCATTATTTTTCAAGTATGCCTCATGTAACCATTTATTAAACTCAAACAAATGTTTTCTATTAAAAAGCAAAGACATAAAATTACCTTTGATGTTGAACATTGCTCATGACTCTTCTCCATGTATTCAAGGAAGGATGGATCCTCCAATGAAATGGCTCTCCAACAAGAACTTGACACCAATGCTTGAGTTTCATGGAGAGTATTAAAGGCATATTTAATCTTCTTTCCATCCATATGTAGGGACCCTGCAAGAAAATGAGGTTCTTGCAAATGAACCTCCTCTTCTTCTTCCTTATTTCTTGGACCAACTTCATGAAGCTCAAGTGGTGATGGGGAAGTTGATCTTGGTTCTTCTTGAACATCTACAAGGTCTCCATATCCATGGTCAATGGAACTTTGGATTGAAACAAAAACTTCGAAAGTGATCTCTATGTCACCAACATAGAGGTGTGAGCACCCATCAGTAGGTACTCCTTCACAGTTCAAGCATCCATCAGTAGATGATCTTTGATCCATGTCCAAAGTAGAATGTGTCTTGGAATGATCTTCAGTAGTTTCAATGGAATCTTCTTCATGCTCATGCGATGTTTCTTCATCTTTTTCAAAGTCACTTGGGAGTGAATTTCGATCCTCTTCATGTGATGCTTTTTCTGCTTCACCACCTACAAAACTAGGTGGCTCATTGGTCTCCTCCTTTTCACTCAAACATATATGCTTTGCTCTCCAAGGTATTTTGCAAGAAGGGCATAAACCATTCTTCACTTACTCCACATATTCATTCTTGGGCCTATATCCAAACACCCAATCGATAAAGTATTAAAAAATAATGGCCTTCTTTTGTCTTTCCCATCAAAGCAAGATATACCTGATATTGTTGAGGAAAATATTTACATGTTGCTCTCAATATTTCTAATTCATTGATATGATTAGCCTTTGGTGGTATAACACATTCATATTCATCATACAAAAGGTCATAATAATAACCCTCATTCCTTATGAAATTGTAAGAAGAGCTGCATTATGGCAACTCTTCCTCATACCATTCACATTCTTCTGCATATTGCTCACAATCATCTTAATAATGTTCATAAGAATTGTACTCATATGAGTCATCATAATAGTAAGACATGGATGCAAATTATTCTTAAATGGATGATATTAATGCACATGTGCAATTACCATGCTCTGATACCAATGTAATGTTCCCAATTAGAAATTGGGAATATTATCTCCAAGGTTCCAACTTTAATTATGTTGATTTTCAGCCTTTTCCCAAATAGTGGTTTAGGAAGGCTTATGAGATGCTCTCGTTCAACAATAGTGGATTGTATGTATATTTATGATTTACATTAAAGGTGTGAATCTCATAAAAAAATTTAGATTCCATTGATATGTGTCCCAAATCAGATCTTATATAAAATTGGAAGCTAGTAAAGAAACTAGGAACAAGTCTAGTTCAATTTTTACCACACTGAACACGAGGTTTCTAACTCTTCCCAAACACTACCAAAGCAACTCGAATTATACCAATATCAATTTAATGGAATAAAATAGACTCAAATGAAAATATCCACTAATAGACTCCATATAACTTCCAAATAAGTATGAAAGACACCCTCTCAAGACTAGTGAAAAAATAGCTCGATTTCCCCCACATTGGAATACTAGTTTTTCAACTTGACCCAAACAATTCCCAATCAGCCCAAGTCTTCCCAAATAGATCCAATTATACCATGACACTCCCAAATAAAAAAAATTAAAAAAATAATATACTTTAGGGAGCTGATATGAAAACTTAATACACATTGTCTTAAGATTGCTTAGCCATACTAACAGATTTGCACATAAATCACCCATAAGCTTGAACATTGAACACCATATGATGAAAAGATCTGTAAATATTTATTATGAATGTATGGAGGAAATAAATATACTTATTAAAACAACATATGGCTCTTACAGAATCTCAAAATCCAAGAAATATAGATATAGAAAATTAGTGTTGTGCCCCTCCACTAGAAGAGATGTCGAATATAGTAGATTTAGTAAAATGATGATATCTTGGGTATACAGAAACATTTTTTAGTAAAACCAAAAGTGTTTCCCACTATAAATGATGCTCGGAATAGAATGGAATATGTCTCACATCCCATAAATTTGCATAAGTATAAAAACCAGAACCTCCATTTTGGCCCACCAACACCGGTCCAAGCTCTAAATCAATAGAAAGAGACTCCAAATGATAGGAATTTGACCCCACAACTATATATGAACATATAACCTGAAATAAATATATGTAGAGAAATATGAAAGTTATTTATCTCAATATTCATCTGCAATGAAGCACATTGAAAATATTTGGATGATCTCCTCCTCTCTACTAGCTTGGATGGAATCTTTCACCACCGAAACTAGATCAATGGCAGGGAAGGTAAACACCAACCATGAAATGGAAAAGATAAATCTCCAAGAGTGAAAAAAAACAACAATGATCCAAAATCCATTTCACTTGTTTCTTCATCGCTTTTATAAATATTCATGGAGCATTTCCCCCTCATTTTATAATTCTCTCAAAAATATTTAATAAATGTTATTTTTATGAGAAAATGACACATTGGGACCCATTTATTTCCTCTATAATGTTATTTGGAAATAAAATAACTCCATCTACCTTAGAAATTCGAATTTGAGAGGCTTAGCTTGATTTTGGGGAAGTTACATTAGCATGTGAGCCCACCCTTCTCCTCTAGTTCCCTCCTTGGCTAAATATAGGACATGCAACATGTCATAAGTTGTCATAAGCTATCATAGATCTAATTCTTGTCATAAGTTGTCATATATGTCATAGGTGTCAGGATATTTAGACACTTAGTAGTTAGTTAAGATCAACTTGTGTAATATATCTGTTAGGAAAAGTGTGTTTCTTTAGTATGCATTTGTAAATATTTAATCCGACAGTCACGATATGTTCTAGACATAGAGTGATCTGGCGGCTCAACTTCTCTTAGATCATACGTAACATTGATCTATGGCTGAACACCCGATTGGTCCATAATCTCTATTTAAAGAGCATGGATGGTCATTGTCTAATTGATCGATTATGAGATGCTCATTTGTAACTTTCTTTCTTTGCATAGAAAATTGCTCCGTATAAGCTATTTGGATGGGGCCGTGGAGTATCTCCCTCTCGAGGGTGTAAGCCACGTCAAAACATCGGTGTATCGATATGTGATCTTTTTGTGTGAAGTGGTTGGTCTAGGTGTTTGGTCTGTTGGAGTACCCTGTGTACCCGAACATGCTCTGATACCATGTTCGGGTACACATGGTACCCCCAAAAGACCGAACACCTAGAGCAACCACTTCACACAAACAGATCACAGTCTGATACACCGATGTTTTGACGTGGTTTAAACTCTCGAGAGGGAAACACTCAACGGCCCTGGCCAAATAGCTTCTACGAATCAATTTATTATGCAAAGAAAGAAAGATACAAATGAGCTTCTCATAATCGATCAACTAGACAATGACCCTCCATGCTCTTTAAATAGAAATCATGGACCAATCAGGTGTTAAGCCACGGATCGACAAATAAAAAACAGAGAGAAAACGTAGACTTTCCAGGCAAGCTAACGAGATCTAACCCCACAAGCATGGAAAAGTTTTTGTTTTGGTTTATGGTGTGATTTGCAGGAAAAAAAGCAAGCACGAAAATTGAGCAAGAAGAGTAAAAAAAAAGAAACCCCTTCCTCCTTACCATATTTTACATACCTTTTAATCTAGCTCACTTGGTTCAAAGTTGCTTTATTCCTTAATAAGTCGAGTTAAAGTCTTAGAAAGTTACTTTTAAAATAAAAAGTGCATTCAATTTCTTTTCTCAAGTTGCTTTATTGTAAAAGTGCATCTCACTTAAATAATAAAAAATAAAAATAAAAAGTGAGTCACTTAAGTTCATTTTTATTGTTGCACTATTTAAAGTAACATCATTGTAAAAGTGAAATCACTTATTTTACAAAACTGATTCACTTAAAGCAACTTTCTTGTAAAGTGATTGTCAAAGGTTCATCTTGGGAAGAGGGGGGTCTTTTTATTTTTAGCTCGTCATTCTCTATCTGCCACGTCACTATTGGAGACATCTTCAACTTTTTATTTGTTCAAGCATAACTTCATCATACGGTGTCAGTTTTCAGTGCCATTTTTTTTTAAACTGCCTATTTTTTCGAGCTCTTCGCATCCAGACTACTGGTTTCTATTTTTATAGCCATTAATTTGTAGTATGGCCACCCCTTGTGATATTCTACTTACCAGTTCTAACTATTTCTCATGAAAATCTCGTATGGAGGATGTTCTACGAAGTAAGAAAATTTTCAGAATTACCTTAAGGAAAGAAACAGAACCCACTCATAATGACAAGAAAATAAAATGGGCAAATAGATGTGACGAAGCTAGTGGATTGATTTGGATGTCAATCTCTATTGATTTGCGATTCCACATATCTAGAATTGATGAACCTGATGTTGCTTAGGACAAGTTGGAATCTGTGTTTGGTAAACACAATGAAATTCGAGGTCACCAACTCTAAAATGAATTGATTTATTTAAATCCAAGTGATTTTTCATGCATACAAGATTATTTATCTAAGTACAAAACTCTTAAACTCTTATGTGAAGAATGCAAGATTAAGAGGAAAGACAAACAATGCATTTATCATATTATTTCCAAACTTGGACCTGTATATTCTATTTTTGTATCTACATTTTACTCCATCAAAGAATTCTTGAATGAAGCTAGCTATCAAGAGCCTAGTCTTGAATCTTTTTGTGATTCCTTGATTAGAGAGCAAGATAATCCCATCCATCTTGGAATAATTAACAATACAAATACATCTAGGAAATCCTTATTGTCCCAACAGAAAGAAAAGTCCAAGCCTCCCAAGAAACAAAATTTTCGCAATAATAAGTTAAACAAGGGTCCCAAACCCTCTCAGTCAGCTCCTTCTTTAAAAAATGACAAAGGATCCAAGCCAAAAGGCAAGAATACTGAGCCTCATTGCAACTATTACGGGAAAGATAATCATGATGAATCTGAGTGTTTTAAGAAGAAGGTAGCCTTGGAAGCAACAATGAAGAAGCACCACATCAGCCTAGATTCGCCTTTAGAATCTACCTCTCATGGACATGCACTTTGTGCTTCTGGTTATTCTTATCATGCATCTTCTTCTTCTACTTCAAATGAATGGCTCATTGATTCTGGAGCATCTTATCATATGGCTAAGGATCAAGCCATCTTTTCTACCATGCATGAATGTAACACCAAACAAATAATTGTTGGTGATGAAAGATCTCCAAGTGTTGTAGGAGTTGGAATAGTTCTAGTAGATAATGGTCATTTCAGTGATGTACTATGTGTTCCAAGAATTTTCTGCAATTTGTTATCAGTCTATCAAATCACTCATTCTGGTGAAGGTAAAATTGTGACGTTTACACCTCACCAAGTTGTAATCAAGGATTTTAAAGATCCTCAACAGGTCCTAGCTAACAAAATTGTTGATGATATTACCAGGTTGTACAAGTTTAACAACTTTGGTTCATCACCTTTTCCTTCAGTTTTTGTTGCTCATAGTGATAACTTGAGCAAACTTTGGCATGAGCGATTTGGTCACTTAAATTATCGCTCATTGCAACAACTATGTAAAGACAATATGGTGACAAGTCTTCCGATGGTATCTTGCAGGGATGGTGTTTGTTTCGGTTGTGTACTCGAAAAATATCATCGGGACAGTTTTGACAAACGTGCCTATTGGCACGCCTCGGTTCCCTTGGAGATTGTGCATAGTGACTTGTGTGGTCCTCTTCCATCTGCTTTCTTTTATGGTTTCAAATATTTCTTAACTTTCATTGATGATTACACCAAACGCACTTAGGTTTATTTCCTAAAACTTAAGAGCGAAGTATTTAACATGTTTTTGGCCTACAAGGCCCTTCTTGAAAAACAATTTGGTCATCAAATTATTAAGTTAATATCTGACAATGGAGGAGAATATGTTAACAAAAATTTCACTACTTTCTGCACTGAACAAGGAATCCAACAACAACACATTGTTCCATATACACCACAACAAAATGGTGTAGCTGAACGAAAGAACCACACTTTAAAAGAAATGGCTAATTGTATGATCCAATCTAAGGGACTAAGTCTTCAATTTTTGGATAAATGCATTAATTGTGCAAATTACATAGTTAATCGCACCCCCACTAAAGCATTACAAGGTATCACACTAGAAGAAACATGGAGTAAAATTAAACCAGATGTAAGTCACTTCCGTGTGTTTGGTAGTGAAGCATGGGCTCACATTCCGGATGAAAAACAGAAAGCATTGCAGCGTAAAAGTGAAAAGTGCATATTTGTTGTATATTCTGAAGATGTAAAAGGTTATAGACTTCTTCAACCACATTCTCATGATGTAGTCATTAGAAGAGATGTTAAATTTGATGAAAATATCTTGGCTTGCGAGCCTAACTCGACGATTGTGCCATCTTTGGCTTGTGAGTCTGATTCAGCGATTGTGCCTTCTTCTTCTTCTTCCAACTTTCTTGACAGGTTTCCAACTCCAGTTTCTGATGATGACAGTGAGCATGAAAATCCACCTTCGCCTGCTCATGTTCCTCCAGTTGCACTAGCACAAGTGCTTCCTCGATGGGTCCATTCAACATGTGAAGCGGCTAGTGATCTTGCTAGTGATCCTAGAGATCAATGACGAACATGTTCTCAGTTTTAGCAAGCCTCTTCTCTTTTGGCTCAAGTTTTCAAGAATCATGATCTAGAAACCTTTGCAAAAGCTTCAGGAAATCCAGATTGGGATGCAGCTATGAATGAAGAATATCATTCCTTAATGGCGAACGATACTTGGTATCTTGTACCTCTTCCAAAAGGAAGAAAACTTGTCAGATGTAAATGGGTCTACAGAACTAAGTATGCATCAGATGGAAGTGTTGAAAGACTTAAGGCAAGGTTAGTTTCCAAAGGTTTTTCTCAAATTGAAGGGATTGACTACAATGAAACCTTTGCTCCTATCGCAAAAATGAACTCGATCCACCTTGTTCTTTCCCTTGCATCCTTACACAACTGGGAAGTCCATCAAATGGATGTCAAGTCTTCCTTCTTACATTGTGATTTACAGGAGAAAATTTACATGGAACAACCTCCTGGATATGTTCAGAATAACTCTAGCCTTGTCTACCACGTTAAGAAATCCTTATATGGCCTTAAGCAAGCTCCTGGAGCTTGGTATGCCAAAATGGATAGCTTTCTCCTTGATACTGGTTTTTCTAGATGTCATTCTAACCCCAATGTCTATACCAAGAAAGTAGAAAACCATCTCATCATACTTGTTCTATATGTTGATGACCTTATTCTTATTGGTAGTGACCCTAAGCTTATCACCCATGTGAAATCTAGTCTTAAGCAAAATTTTGAAATGTCAGACTTAGGAAATTTTTATTATTTTCTTGGTCTCCAAGTCCTGCAAATGAAAGAAGGAGTCTTTATTTCTCAGTCTAAGTATGTTTGTGACCTTCTTCATCGCTTTCACATGGAAGATTGTACACCTGCCCCTTCTCCCTTACAGTCTGGAGTCAAACTTTCTGCCACTTGTACTTCACCTGAAGTAGATGCCACCTTGTATCGTCAGCTTGTTGGTAGTCTCTTATACTTGACTCATTCCCATCCTAACATTTTTTTTGTCGTTGGTCATGTTGCCCGTTAGATGCAAACACCTCATGAAAGTCACTGGAAAGCAGCTAAAAGAATACTTCGATATATTCCAGGTACAATTCAGTTTGGGATTCATTACAGTACAGGGGGAAACCTTTGTTGGTTGTTTTCACTGATTCAGATTGGGTTGGTGATCTTAATGATCGAAAGTCTACAGCAAGTTATGTTTTTAGTCTGGGATCTGGACCTGTCACTTGGTCTTGCAAGAAACAACAAGCTCTTGTTTTTTCTTCAGCAGAGGCATAATATCAAGCCGCAGTTAATGCCATTCAGGAAGCTTTATGGCTTCGACATATCCTTTCAGAGTTTGCATTCGAGCAGTAGCAGCCTACTCCACTTTGGTGCGACAATCAAAGTGCCATCAAGCTTGAAAAAGATCTAGTCCTACATCAACGCAGCAAACACATTGAGCTACATATGCACTTCATCAAAAATATTGTTCATGATCATGTTCTTGAAGTGCTCTTTTGTCCTACAAATGATCAAGTTGCAGGCATCTTCACCAAGTCTCTTACAGAAGCGAAGTTTTCTAAACTTCGATCTATGTTAGGAGTTCAGGAACTTGTCATTAAGGGGGGATAGGCTCTAATGCCTCCTTCTTTCTCCTAATAGTGTCACTTTTGTAAATCCTTCAATCCTATCCCAAGTTGTTCTTAAGGGGGGATGTTAGGATATTTATACACTTAGGAGTTAATTAAGATCAACTTGTGTAATATATCCGTTAGGAAAAGTGTGTTTCTTTTAGTATGCATTAGTATGCATTTGTAAATATTTAATCTGACGACCACGTTATGTTCTAGACATAGAGTGATCTGACGGCTCAACTTCTCTTAGATCATACCTAGCCTTGATCCATGGCTTAACACCCGATTGGTCCGTGATCTCTATTTAAAGAGCATGGAAGGTCATTGTCTAGTTGATCGACTATGAGAAGCTCATTTGTAACTTTCTTTCTTTGCATAATAAATTGCTCCGTAGAAGCTATTTGGCCAGGGCCGTGGAGTGTTTCCCTCTCAAAGGTTTAAACCACGTCAAAACATCGATGTATCGATCTGTGATGTGTTTGTGTGAAGTGGTTGCTCTAGGTGTTTGGTCTTTTGGGAGTACCCTGTGTACCCGAACAATAGGTTGTCATAGAATCTGTCATTGACTAAAAATAGCCATGCGACTCTTCACCTTCCCCATGGGAGTTACTTATCCTTCCAAATTCGAATTAGAGGATGGTTCCATATGTAAAGGATGAATATTCCCTCATGTGGACCCCACATATCGACTTATGCACCCCCAAGTCCAACTAGGACCCCATGCCACTTCATTTTGGAGCAATTAATGATTTTTCCATAATTTATTGGTCTATTTTCCACCATCAATTTTGAATTGAACTTCCATGAGAAACTATAGGCCTTGGGGTTAAATATCAATATTTTAATTTCCCCACATAACCCTTAGGAATTGGATAGGCCAACTTAATTGTTTATCTGAAAATTATTTAAATGGGGATACTACAGACAGACGGTTGGTTTTGCTCATCTTTTGGTCTTTATCCTCTTTGGCTTGTGTTCATCCCTAGACATGTTATATTTTGTAGTAAGGCATAGTGGATTGTGTCTGAGGCCCTTGTTGTGGGATATTTTGGATATGCTGGATTTTTTTAGTGTTTATCAGCTGTTGAATTCTTTAGTGGTTATGCATTCATTGTTATGTCTCTGCGGGATGAGGTAATTTCCATCCATGTCTTCTCTATTTTATATACATACCTTTTGTAATATTTTCTCTTTATTTAGTAATAGAAGGTTTTATCTTACTCATAACAAAAAAAAAATATTTACACAGTGTTGTGTTAAAAGCAAAGTGTAAAATGGGGTTAACATGTTTCATCAAATGGTGTAATTGAAATTGTGACATTTTATTCCAATGGACTTGATTCAAAAGGCTAGATAAATAGAATATTCCCTTTGTAGAGGCGATTCACTAAACAAACTCATTGCAATCGAGATTGCACTATGTTGTTCTCTCCTTCCTTTGTCAAAAGAAGTTTAATAAGGATATTTTTCCAAGGTATGGGTTATTTTGGATTCCTCAACTATTATTGCACGTGAACTTACACATACCAACCTACAACAAATCTTTCACGGAAGTGGAGTTTTCCATGTATTATCCATGATGCACTTTGATAAAATAATTTATTTTGTTTTGCTTCATTTATAACTGAAGGCATTTAGTTTTCTAATATAGCTAGGAAATTCATTTTATTTTAATTTTATAAAAATATAATAACGTCAACTTATATTTAATTAGACATAGTAATTGAATATATAAAAATTCTTCTGGTAAGAATTTTTTTTGGACAAAAGTTTTACTAATATAGAGCCACTGATGTGATGCATTTTTCCATTCAAATTGAAAACCATGGGGTTCAATTTAATTCTCAATGTATTTGAGTGGGGGAGAGTCAAAATTTGTACCAACCAGATCATGTTTCTCGCTTTCTTCTTTGCGCCATTCACTTTCCCTCACTTATAAATGGATAAGAAGAAACCACTTTCAACTTCAAACTTGTTTAGAAGCTTCTTTGCCCATTAGTAAAAGTAATTGATTCAACCATTTACTTAGACTACAAGAATAATAAAATGTTACTAAGTTTTAACATATATCAAATAAATCATTTTAAAAAAAAGTTAAAAAGGAGAAATCAAAATTAAAATAGATTTACACAGTGTTGTGTTAAAAACAAAGTGTGAATTTACTAAAATGGGCTTAGTAGAATGAACACCACAATATCTACATTGGTCAATAATCAAAAGTAAAGCCACGGACCTAAACATAGTTCCATTGTTCACAAGAACCTCTTAATATTCCTAAAATGTTGTTTCATTTGCTCGAAATCAATATGCCAAGATGACAATTTGACATTTTTGGAGCCATCTTTATCCACTTGGATAAAATGCACGCCCAACCCTCCTTAGCGGGTCTTTTTGAGTGATTTTAATTGTAAGTGGTGTGGATTACTGTTTTCCACCTTCTTGTACATCTATCTACATTGGTCAAAAACTTTGTAGATTGTTTAAAAAAGAGAAATCAAAATGAAAATAGATTTACACAGTGTTGTGTAAAAAAAAAGTGTAAATTTGCTCAAATGGGATTATTAAAATGCACGCCACGGTATGTACATTGGTCAATAATGAAAAGTAAAATCAGATTCCTAAAGACAGTTGCATTGTTCTCAAGAATCTCTTTCAGATTCCTAAATTGGTGTATAATTTGCTAGGAATCAATCTGCCAAGATGGCAAGTTTTCATTTTTGGACCCATTTTCACCTAGTTGGATAAAATGCATACATAACCCTCATTATGGGGTCTTTTTCAATGATTTTAATTGCAAGTGGTGTGGATTACTATTTTCCACCATCTTTTGCATCTATATATATTTTTGTTGGGTTTTACAACCTTTGCACATTCCCTCAAAAATACAAAACAAAACTAAAATAGATTTACACAGTGTTGTCTAAAAAATAGGGTAAATTTGCTAAAATGGGATTAGTAAAATGCACACCACAATATGTACATTGCTCAATAATTGGAAGTACAGCCACATTCCTGGAGATAGTTCCATTTTTCACAAAAGCCCCTTTCAGATTCCTAAAATGTTGTTTCATTTGCTCGAAATCAATCTGCCAAGATGACAATTTGACATTTTTGGACCCATCTTTAACCCACTTGGATAAAATGCACACCCAACCCTCTTTATCAGATCTTTTTGAGTGATTTTAATTGCAAGTGATGTGGATTACATTTTCCACCTTCTTGTACATCTATTTAAATTGTTCTTGGGCTTCACAAACTTTGCACATTGTAAAAAAAGAGAAATCAAAATTAAAATAGATTTACACAATGTTGTGTAAAAAACAAAGTGTAAATTTGCGAAAATGGGATTAGTAAAATGCACGCCATTGTATGTACATTGGTCAATAATGAAAAGTAAAATCAGCTTCCTGAAGACAGTTTCATTGTTCTCAAGAACCTCTTTTAGATTCCTAAATTGATGTATAAATTGATAGAAATCAATCTACCAAGATGGCAAGTTTTCATTTTTGGACCCATTTTCACCCACTTGGATAAAATGCACACCTAACCCTCATTATGGGGTCTTTTTCAGTGATTTAATTGCAAGTAGTGAGGATTACTATTTTACACCATCTTGTGCATATATATATATATATATATATATATATATATATTTGTTGGGTTTCAAAACCTTTTCACATTGTGTCAAAATGACAAAACAAAACTAAAATAGATTTACACAATGTTGTCTAAAAAACAGTGTAAATTTGCTAAAACGGGCTTAGTAAAATTCACACCATAGTATGTACATTGATCAATAATTGGAAGTAAAACCACATTCTTGGAGATAGTTTCGTTATTCACAAGAGCCTATTTCAGATTCCTAAAATGTTGTTTCATTTGCTCGAAATCAATCTGCCAAGTTGACAATTTGACATTTTTGGACCCATCTTTACCCACTTGGATAAAATGCATGCCCAACCCTCCTTATTGGGTCGTTTTGAGTGATTTTAATTGCAAGTGATGTGGATTAATATTTTCACCTTCTTGTACATCTATACATATTTTTTTTTGGCTTCACAAACTTTGCACATTGTGTTAAAAAGATAAATCAAAATTAAAATAGATTTACAGAGTGTTGTGTAAAACACAAAATGTAAATTTTCTAAAATGGGATTAGTAAAATGCACACCACGGTATGTACATTGGTCAATAATTAAAAGTAAAACCAGAGTATTGAATACAGTTGCATTGTTTTCAAGAACCTCTTTCATATTCCTAAATTGATGTATAATTTGCTAGAAATCAATCTGTCCAGATGGCAATTTTTCATTTTTGCACCCATTTTTACCCACTTGGATAAAATGCACGCCTAACCCTCCTTATTAGGTCTTTTTCAGTGATTTAAATTGGAAATGGTGTGGATTTATATTTTACACATCCATGTACATCTATACATTTTTTTTGGGATTCACAACCTTTGCACATTGTGCAAAAAAGACAAAACAAAAAAATGTTTACACAATGTTGTGTAAAAATCTAAGTGTAAATTTGGAAAAACGAGCTTAGTAAAATGCACGCCACAGTATGTACATTGATCAATAATTGGAATTAAAACCACATTCCTTGAGACAGTTCCATTTTTCACAAGAGCCTATTTCAGATTCCTAAAATGTTGTTTCATTTGCTCGAAATCAATCTGCCAAGTTGACAATTTGACATTTTTGGACCCATCTTTACCCACTTGGATAAAATGCATGCCCAACCCTCCTTATCGGGTCTTTTGAGTGATTTTAATTGCAAGTGGCGTGGATTACTATTTTCCACCTTCTTATACGTCTATCTAAATTGTTCTTTGGCTTCACAAACTTTGCACATTGTGTAACAAAGAGAAACCAAAATTTAAATAGATTTACACTGTTGTGTAGAAAACAAAGTATACATTTTCTAAAATGGGATTATTAAAATGCATGCCATGGTATGTAGATTGGTCAATAATGAAAATTAAAACCAGATTCCTGAAGATAGTTGCATTATTCTCAATAACCTCTTTTCGAATCCTAAAGCGATGTATAATTTGCTAGAAATCAATCTGCCAAGATGGCAAGTTTTCATTTTTGGACCCATTCTTACCCACTTGGATAAAATGCATGGCTAACCCTCATTATTGGGGGTCTTTTTCAGTGATTCACAACCTTTACACATTCTATCAAAAAGAGAAAGGAAAATTAAAATAAATGTACAATGTTGTGTTGAAAAATATGCATAAATTTGCAAAAATGGGCTTAGAAAAATGAAATCCATAGTATGTATATTGTTCAATAATTGAAAGTAGAGCTATAGGCCTAAAGCTAGTTAAATTGTTCACAAAAACCTCTTTCAATTCCTACAATGATGCATCATTTACTAGGTTTTAGAGTAAATGGAAACTCAGTTGTCAGATTAGTATAGTCTATGGGAAGAAAAAATTTCAGAGCTTCAATTTATTTTGTACAGTGGAGTTGGTTTGCAGAAGAGTATTGAGATAACTCTTTGTTGGATCCATACTTCCATTATTTGTTTGGATAAAGTTGAACCTAGCAGAAATATTGCTGAGTGATATGGAAAACCCAAAAGGGAATAGAAACTTGGTCAGTCGAAATGATGACGAGAGGGGAGATAACATTCAAGAGAATATGATATATTGTACTATCAATAGGTTAGTAAATCAATGCATGGGTCTGAGGGGAATTATTCAAATAAGCATAAATATTTCACAATATTAGTTTCTTGTTTTGAATGTTCATAATATCAACACGAGAACAAAACTGGTGACGGTAGAGGTAGAGATTGGAAATCTAAAAGGCAAGTCGAGAAGTATGAGGAAGAAATTAGATTTTTAAAAGGAATATTGTAGACTCATGGTTTGAAATAACCATCAGAGGATGTTGACCCTGCTCAAGGAATAGTTAGTACTTCAATGGATAATCAGAACAGTACACCTCAGATTGATGAACCTTTGATAGATGCTAATGTGGATCTAGAGTATGTGACTGCAAATGAAATTGCTAAGCAAGAAATACATTAGGAACTCCTCCATGCAGGGAATGAAACATGCCTCTAATGGCCATGGTTCGTATCCTTTTTTTTTGTTGGTTAAAATCTATGCAATTATGTTGACAGACATGCTCAAGTGTTGCAATCCAGACAATTTTTGTTCCAATGTTCTCATGGACAACAATGGACATCAATTATAAAATTTTGAATATTTTAAAGGCAAAGGCTATCATAAAGATGATTTTGAAACATACCTTTATGGTTAGGAAAAAAAATCTCAAATTTTGTAAACGCATTACAATTATATACTGTTGTTAGGTAACCTATGTAGGATCTATGCTAGTAATAATGATTGTAATTCCTGTAGCAGACATGCAGTGATAAAATAAAAATATCTTGTAGATTTTTTATATCCCATTAAGCAATGTATAGTCATCAAACTATGTGAACTATGGATTTAATAGAAAGATGAACGATTAGGATACATCATACTCTTTTTTTGAAAAATACAAAACAACCATTTATGTTAAAAGAAAAAACACAACTGATTTTAAATTTATATGGTTTGTCTTACAAATATGAAGAAAGTAATAGTGTTGCAAGGTTTTTGTTTTTGGAAGGTTCTACTCAATCTTTTATGTAAGTTCAAATCTTGACAGGGCATGTGATGCTGATTCTGGAAGACTATAAAAAAAAATTAGGACAGATTAAAGACAGTACAAAAGCAAATTCTCAACAACCCACAGACAATAAAATGTATGTCATCATTTCAAACTATCATAGTTTTTATATAAATAAAATTTTCTTATAAATTACATACCATTTTTAACATAACATTATAAAAATATACCATGACAGAAATAACAAAATGTTACAAATAAATAAAGATATATATTAAATTATAGAATTCGCCATATAGATTTCATAAAAAGGTACAAAAATATATTAGTGAAAAGTATAACATTTACAACTCCAGATGGGGTACATCAGTCCTCATCCCTAATCCATAGCATTGATGGACAGGATCCCATTGGTGTGAATCCCATGAAAAGTTTTATACAAATATCGAAATCTAAATGTTGGTCCCACTTTCCATTTACCTGGAGGTTGAGTTTGATCACTTGAGCCTGAAGTTGGTTGATATCTATCAGGGAAGGTTTCCTAGGTATAGAAAACTGCTTCCTTAAGATACCCATAGCCTTCTATGATAAACTCTAATGAAATATTCTTCTTTACAATCCCGAGTGGTACAACATGCATTGCAATTAGTTCAAAACTAACCATGAAACTTTCATCTGAGCAAGGAATTTCCACATATGATTCACTATGTATAATGTTCTAAGACCTTATGTGATTGGAAATTTTGTAGGAAAGAAGATGAATATTGTGACAATGTATTCGATTAGGCTACACTACTCCAAGATATGATGGCAATGCATTGTGTGTCCCATATTATATAGAAGCACCTATTCTAGCAATCACAACTTCATTGTCACCTTTTCTTGCAAGAAGTTGGAAAGAGGTGTGTGTAGCATCATTCATAGCAATTAAACAGAATATATATATATATATATATATATATATATATATATATATATATATATATATTCTTCCTTTCGAGTGCTTGTGCCCCACCTTTTAATAGAGCTCATAGTAAATAACACATCAACAATACCTACAACAAAGCAAAATATAACATTAGATACTATAAAGCCTGGAATTTTCCACATATGAGTTGAAAAATAAATATTAAAAGATACATTCATAGTCACCATCGATGATTTCAGTTGGTATCAAAAATTCTTGTTTAGTATAAAACACCTCATGTGGATGCAAATTCACACCTTCTGGAAGATGGTGGCCTCTACCAATGACATCTACATGAATTTCAAATGATCTTACCCCTCAAAATGTTCTGCCAGTAGAAACATATACTAAACAATCCAACACTTCTACAAGATATGGAATTTTCAATGACTCATCTTCAGACATTCCATGCAAATTTTCATAATAATACAGATATACATGCCTTCCTTTATGGTAAAATCAAATGGATTTGTATTGCGTACCAAAATCCCATCCATATGAATGAATTTATTTCTACTATTCTTCACAAAATGACCATCTCGAGTCAGTAAGGGAGTAACATCTGAACAAGATTCCATATAATACCCTCACTTGATGACTGCAGTGTAATGTTTTTTATGATTTTCATCTGACCCAATTGAAGATAACTCTGTTTTTATTGGAGATAGTGAAGTATTGTGCAGCAGAATCTTGCCACTTTCATCTGCATACACCATTTGAACATGCAGAACATCATCCATGTTATATGTCCATGTGTCATTGTTACCAACAGTGTAAAGAACTATATCGTTTCCACAAGGATCCAAACATGTCAACTCTAGGTTTCCTGTTTGGGACTCATCTATAACATTGTAGATAACGATGTCTTCTGGACCCTTTTGTCCTTTGAAAAGAGAAACTGTATCAAAGTTTGGAGCATTGCCCCTAACAAATGGCATAGTTGAACGACATTAGAGTTGATAAGGTATTTCCTTATCATTAGCTTGGACCTGGACATATTTATTGCTAGATACATCATCACCACTCCAACAATCAGAATTTGCAATTCTAAATAATTATCATGAATTCCGTCATTGTATAGATAATTGTTTCTTCATTTGCATTCTCTTTTCTCATTTAGCATCCTCTTTAACAAGTATTTGAAAATTTTCTTCTACAACTTCTAGAGGCAATTACTTCCGTTCTTTATGTGGAAATGGATTATGGTCTATATTGAACATGATTAAATTTATAAAAAGTAATAATCTGCAATCATGACAAGATGCCCAAAATGACTACACATGTTACACATGAGATATCTTAATTGGAAATTGTTATTTTTTCATCATTTAATTCAATATGATCTAGGATCTTAACTGAGAGAATAACATGTAGAACATAACAATCATAGACACAAGAGACACAATGTTTCCTCGGGGAAAACCAAGAAGGTGAAAAAACCCGCAACTTACTCAGAGATAGAATAAGCACCAATACAAGTATCACAAAGATGAATCCCCAAAAGATAGACATCTTCAGCATCTACTCCTCGTCCACTTGTGTGAAATCCTCTCTCTCAACTATGCAAGTTGGATGAGTGAGTGAATGAGCAAATAAATGACTCTATTTATACTTTAACTTAGCATACCTTTTACCCTAACTGGGCTGACTCCCTAAGAGAGTCTAATAACCCTTCCACTTAACTCATACAAGGTTGACCCCACTAAGGTGGTCTAATAAGCCATCAAATATAAGTTACGACACTTACAATATAACTTGTGACACTTGCAAGTACAAATGAGGACACTTCCAATTGGAGGAATAATACATCTCCGTTGGGGATAGAATAAAGTACAAATCTAATATATATAATATACAAGTGAATATATTCTGAATTTACAAATACATCAACACTCCCTCTTAAGTAGGAAGGTATTCTCTTGACACAAGTCATCAATAGATATAGGCACATGTCTTCAATATTGGAGTTGGATCATCGTCACTGGATCACTAGAGCATCATCGTCACTATAGCTGTACTTGTCATCTCGATCAGTGGTTCTATATGTCAACTCTACTCGTCATAGGAAGTTCTACAGAGCCAACCCTTTTTCATGCTAGATGTAGGCCTATCCTCCATGTAGGTCTTCATCATCTCTGCGAGTGACCCGTCTGGTGGAATCTCAGGACTGATTATGTGCATCTGCAAAACCTCAAAAGAGCATCCCAGGACTAATTGTGAGCTACTACTCAACCTATAGGATATCCCAAGGACCTATTATATGTAGACAAGCAAAACCTCGAAAGAGCATTCTAGGATTGATTACCTACCAAGCAAAACCTGCAAGATCTCCCAAGGACCCATTACATGCTACCAGGAAAAACCTCGAAAGAGCATCCCAGGACTGATTACGTGCTAAGCACAACCTACAAGATCTCCCTTGGACCTATTACATGCCACTGCATAAGAAAAATATTGAAAGAGCATCCCAGGACTGATTACGTGCCAAGCACAACCTGCAAGATCTCCCAGGGACCTATTACATGATACTGCATAAGTAAAACCTCGAAAGAGCATCACAGGACTGATTACGTGCCAAGCACAACCTGCAAGATCTCCCAGGGACCTGTTACATGCTATTGCACAACCTGCAAACTATCCACAGGCATGGAGCATCATCCGGATGCTCATGGTCATACGGATCATCATCATACAGAACATCATATGGATGTTCATAGAGAAGCATCGTCCGGATGCTCATCACACAACACTTACATCCACAGCCATGGGGAGGACCTGCTTATCACCATGCTAGGAAGGGCTCCTGCATCTGTCTCTCGTCACTTCCTCTTAGAAGTATCTTCGATCTAAAGAACACCAGGCCTTTCTCTGAAGTAATCGAACTTCACCCTGGCTAGTGGTTTGGTCAACACATCTACTATCTGCTCATCTGTTGCAACATACAGGAGATTCACTGCTCCTCTCTACACCATATCCCTGATATAGTGATACTTGGTCTCAATATGATTCAACTTGTCATGGAACACTGGGTTCTCAGATAACTTCACACAACTCTGGTTGTCGGAGAAGATATAAGTAGCATCCAACAGAATATTAATCAAATCAGACAGTAGCTTCCTTAGCCATACTGCCTCACAACTAGCTGAACAAGCTGTGACATACTCTGCTTCAACTGTACTCAGTGCTATGCAGGATTGCTTCCTGCAAAACCAAGAGCTCATACCTGATCCCATACTGAAGTAGCACCCCGAAGTGCTATTCCTATCTGCATCACTGCCTTCCCAATCAACATAACCCTCCAGGCTAACCTTTTGATTCGCATCATACTTGAGCCCATAATCAACCGTACCCTTCAAGTACCTCAAAATATGCTTTGCAACAATCAAACGAACATGTCTAGGATCCATCAGGAACTACCTCATTGTGTTCACAGCAAATAAAATATATGGTCTTGTGTTTGTCATGTACATCAAGGACCCAATCAACTAATTATACATCATGGCATCAACCGACTCTAATGAAGCATCACTCAATAGCTTAGGTTCGATGCCATAGGTGTGTCCATGGCCTTGCATTCCATCATCCCGAAATGCTTAAGGATATCTATCACATACTTCCCTTTCCCAAGGAAGATTCCATATGCATTCTACCACACCTCCATAGCTAGAAAGTAATGCATCATACCCAAGTCCTTCATCTCGAACTCGACAGCAAGCTTCCTCTTCATGTCAAAAATCAACCCATCCTCACCTGTCACAAATAGGGCATCTACATACAATAGGATTATTACTGGATTTCCTTCCTCAACCTTGTAGTAAAGGTTGGAATATTCTTTACTCTTGGTAAAGCCCAAACTAGTCAGGAAGCTGTCTATCCTATCGTACCATGTCCTCGGTGGTTGTTTTAAGCCGTACAAGGATTTCTTTAATTTGCACATATGTGACTCCCTGTCATGTGTCTCAAATCTGAGTGACTGCTCCACATACACTTCCTCTTTGACTATACCATTCAAGAAAGTTGTCTTGACATCCATCTGGTGTATCTTCCACTTCATCACTGCAGCCAAAGCATGTACTATTCTGATGGAAGTGTATTTGGCTACATGTCCAAAATGTTTCTTCATAATTGATCCCTTCTTTCTGGGAGAAGCCACGTGCCACAAATCTTTCCTTGTATTTCTCTATGCTACCACCTGTAGCATGCTTGATCTTGCAGATACATTTGGAAGTCACAACAAACTTCCCTATTGGTCTCAGGACCACATCTCAGACATCATTCTTCATGATCGAATGGTACTCCTTGATCATGGCATCCTTGCATTACTGCATCCCTAATCCTGGGAACTTCATATTCTTCGATAGGTAGTTTTTCTTGAGCTTCGTCGCTTGTTCTTTGGAACAAATGTCATTGACCTTCTTTTGTAGGTGATTGTACACAATCTTTCCTACAAGTCAAATTCAATTGCATGATTAGAAACCTCTCAGAGTTTTCAGAACAAAATCTTACACATCAGTACATATGTCATATAGTCATGCAATTATCTTAGCCAATACTTCAATACAACATTCATCTATATCCCATATTCATAAAGTAACTTTCTAGATGCCTTCCATCTCTACCAGAACATTGTTAAGTGTGTGCACTAATCCCAACATGTGAGCAAAGAGGTTGCAATCTAGATAAGTATCAATGGAGTGTTGTATAGTACCATGGGCCACTGACCCATTACTATATTGGTAGTATCTTGTTCATTAATGCAACTTTTCTAAAATTCATAATAGACATCCTAAATCTAGGAACATAAGTATGTACATGACTAAATAACATCATTTAAGTAATCATATATACAAGAAATGACAATTCAAATACTTATCTTTGTTTAGTTGTTGGGTATATTCCCTCTCAATCTTTGCTTCCTTATAGGAACTATTGGAGTCTCTAATAGTGTGCACCTTAACCAATGCTGAAAATGGATGAGAGGTTCTTCCATAGATTATTTGTTTTCCGGAGTCCAACTCTGCAGTAGCTTCTTCTACTCCTTTCATGTAAAAATTCATTACAATACATATTCTTCATCACTTGAAGAATATTCACTGTCTTCCCTAGTTCTCTTCCTTGGAGGTTCATCATCCTCTATAGTGTGAGCATGATGTCTTCTCTTGTTGTTCTTTTTCTTGTGGGAGATGCTTTTGATCCTGGGACAATTTCTGGAATGGTGTCTCTTCTCATCACAACTATAACATAGAATGTGAGAAAGATCTCTCATGGATCCTCCAAAGTTCTCCTTCCGATTCTGGTGGTGGTATTTACCCTTCTTGTGATGAGGATGCTCCCTCTTGTGGTTATTCTTCTTGGTGTGTGCTGTGAGAGCATGATCTTCATTATCCATCTTTTATTCTCGAGCTACAAGTCTATCTTCTTCTTGTGAGCATTCCTCCCACAGTCTACTGAAATAAATAAATTTCTTTCTTGCACAAATTCCTTGGATGAAGGAGTCCCATGACCTAGGTAGGCCATTCAAAGTGGTTATCACAATTTCTCCATTCTTCGCCACTTCATCCACAGGTCCACTTTGTTCTTTGATTTGAGATACCTTAGTACAGTAGGATTGGATGGTCTCTCCATTCTGGATCTTCACACTCTTCAATTGGTTCTGCAATGTCATCTTCTATTTTATATTCTTTCCTTCAAAAATCTTGGCCAAGGAATCAAGCATCTCCTTAGGGAAGACTTATGTGGTATGAGATGGTATTTTATAGAATCTGCAATGATTCTCTTGGCCTTAACCAAGTTCTTCTTCTGTAAGGCCTTAGCCTCATCTCCCTCTGGAACTGGAACCTCTTCACTTATGTAGGTGTTCAATTCATTCTCTTCTTATGTTCACGAGGGATGAAAATTCACCCCATCCAATTCAATAAGTCTCCCTACTATGAGAACCTACAAGTAACTCATTTTTTTGATACAATGCATATAAGGAAGAATGTAACAAAAACATTGTGGAGAATGTTAGATGGAAGTAGTAACAAATAAAAATATTTCAAAGTTTGTAGTGGCATTCATGAAGCTAAACATGTAATGAAAAATTTGATTCATTCTTCTAGTGATGGACAACCAAACAATCTTCCATAGTTATTTGCAAAGTAGGAAAGCAATGTTGTTAAAGACAACATTCTAAAAATTAAATTTCTCAATGGATTTTCTTCAATTATAAATAATGTCTTAACAAAGAAAGGTGAATTTGGTGGGATAAAAATTCGTGACTAGCATACCTTTATTAACTTAATTCAAAAAGCACAAAATCGGGTCTAAACAGTGTGATTTCCAATTCCAAAAGTGTGATTTTAAAATCATTTTGAACCCCAAAAGTGCAAGTTTTTGTTCAAAAAGTGTGTATTTTCGATTCAAAAAGAGTGATTTCGATTCATAATATGCATTTTTTATTCAAAACATGTGATTTTCAATTTTAAAAGTGTGATTTTTTATTCCAAAAGTGAGGTTTTTTATTCGAGAAAGTGAAACCCCCATTTTGATTTCACAAAAGCAATTTCTATATTTTTACCAAATTTGGTCGACTGAACTAAATAAATTATCTTGTAAAAACATATATATTATATTGTGGCCATTATCACATCACATCCTCCCCCATGTTCCATCCAACATGACTAGTATGCTCCAATGAGGGAGGAAAGCTTTGTAGTAACAAGGATTAATGTAGGGTTTAAATGATGAGGGTGGAGGTTATCAATGTTTTGATGAATGTGCATTAATGCAATAGGACGTGGATTTCAAAGCATCACTTTTTAAGGATTATACATGTGTAGGGAAAAATATATGTTAAAAATTCGACATTAAATTGTCAACCTGGGGATCGTAAGCTTCAAGGTACAAGCATTGTATGTGTAGGTTCAAAGGTTAACCTAATATAGTCTAACCTAACCTAATGTTGATAAACACACTTCAATAAAGAAAATGAACTATGAACTACGAATGTAAATTCTATATTCCTGTTTCAAATTGCAAGGTGTTCTAATCTACAAAATAATTACAAACTAATTCTAAATAACAAATTGAATCAAATAACAACTATAAGATTTATTCCAACTTATAACTTTCTTACTTTAATCAAAATAATTAATTTAACATCTAATTGAAAATCAAAACCAAATACTACAAATGTTAATTTATAAACAAGCTACAAACCAAATATTGTAAATTAACTAAGATAATTTGCAAACTAGATAAACTAAACTAAGATAAATTATAAACTAAACTAATATAGACTACAAACTAAACTAATATAAATTAACTAAACTAATATAAATTTCAAACTAAAGAAATTACAAAATAACAACTTGAAAATTACAAACGGATTACTATTTACAAACTATGTATCAATTTTTTTTATAAGCTAGATGCAGATCCTTATATTGTCTTAACCAAAAGAACCAAAATATATAGAGATAACAGAGTAATGGGCAAATGAGAAAACAGACCTCCAAGGCCCTCCTCTCATAGTGCGAGAAAACAAACCTCCAAAATGAGTAGCAAACTGAGTTGCAGATTGAGTTTAAAAGGGAATGCATAAAAGTATTAAAGAGACAAACATAGGAGGTAGTAGACCTCTAAAATAGATAAGCTAATAGCAAAGAAAAAGAGAAACATACAGAACCCGGTTCGGCAACCAAGGTCTCGAATTCCCTACGAATTTCCTCATCCGTGAGGCAACCACAAGAAACATCAGCATCATGCACAACTTCCTGAATCTCATCGTGAACATGCTAAGCAATTTCATTTTTGAATCTGCGGGCCTTCTCCACCACCCCACGCACAAGGCGCATGAGTGGACTGGTAGAGTTGGCAAACTGAGTGGAACTATGAGTGTTAATCTTCCTAACATGAGGCATGCTAAGTATCAATTATAAACTATAAAATCTCTCATTTATAACCTATCTCTATAACATCTAATTTGAAATCATGTACCTAACATATTAATTAAATCATCTAGTTGAAAATCAAATTAACATTCTAAATAAAATTTCAAACTAAAATTAAATCCTTGTGAACTAACATTACAAAATAAAGATCATATTTTTAACTACATCAAAACTTCAAATTCAACGAAGAGATAAACAATCTATAAAATCTTAAAAAGGCAATGTACCTGTGCTTTTTAAAAATAGGCAAGCAAATTATGATTAAATAAAACATATGATATAATTCGTATCCTGAAAGATTGAAATCAAGCTTTACTCAAATCACATTTTACAAATTAAACCCTAAAACCAAATTTTATAAACAATCCTAAAACAAATGATTAAAAACAGCGACAGTGAAGGCATCAAAGAAATGATTTGCGGGGGTTAAGATGAAATGGATCACGTTATTGTTGAATCAATTTATCATATATTGCAACGACCCACAAACAAGGAACTCGTAGTTTCACTATAGTTGGTTCTATTCAATGATTCAAAATGTAATGATATGGTAAATAAATCAAATAGAGAGGATCCTATGAGAAAAATCATTGAATTATCCAGTAGCTTGGGTCATTTACATAGCACCATTCCCTACTCTAGATCTGTGCGGACCCGAGGAACCATCTTCCCATCTCGACGGTCATAGACAGACCAGATCCCTTACTAGCAGACATACAAGATCATCAAGGGTCTAGCGGTGGGTGTCCCCTTTCATTCAGCATCATAGTAGGTGGCCCAGACACCCACTTGACCCCAAAATATTCCTGAGACAACTCACTTAAACACTCCCGACTTACTTTAAATTTAAAACTCACACTCAAAATTCTCATACAATTGAAGTCAACGTTAATCCCAAGCTTATATCATAAGACATAAATGTATGTAGTATTCATGTTATTTACCATTGAAATCCAATCAAGTCAACGTATATGCATAAGTTCTAGCGCAAGAGCAAGGCAATGTATACAAGATCATTTGCATGTGAAGTTTTGACCATATTTCAGCAGGATTAAAATACATCTTTGATATATACACGCAGAGCATCAAATAAATAGAGTGTAACATTGACCTGCATTCATATCTACATTCGAACATGCATTAGAACCTACGTTCAAACAATCAAGCTATCGGGACGGAGGTAGTCTTATATAATGATCTGGTTTAGGTGTTTCTCAAAATAAATAGAGCTCATTTAGAACAGATCCACGATATTGAACGGGGCAAAAATCTAATATAAACTACATAAAATCTAATCTAAACCTGCAAGTAAACATGCACATGAAATCTAATATAAATATGCAATCCAAAAATTAATTTAAAACTGCGTAGAACAAATCTAAAAACAAAATTGCAAAGAAAAAAGAAAAAAAAAAATACAACCCACAGGATGACCAACCCTAAGGATTCACACAAAAAATCTGTACATGGAGTTGATTTCCGGAAACCAATTCTTCATTAAAAAAGAGACTAAACTACAAAATGATCAGCTTAATTACAAAATCAGATCTTCACTAATTGATCATTGTCATTCTCATCCATTGCATCTCTATTTATACAAGAAAACAATGAGTTGACAGATAGAATAGAATTCCGAAGCCTTTGCTCGTTCAACCAATTATTAAATTGAGAAAACCGTCCATAACCCTAATTCTAGAAAAATCACGTCTGTTCAGGCACATTTTTATCCATGTATGTTAAGAATTTCCAAAAACTGTCTATGATTAGGCATAAATGAGCCCATTTGAGAAGTGGGTTTTGAACCGTTTCTCCAGATTCTTTATGGTTTGCTCAAAATATGTTCCCGAAATATGCCTTCTGAAATGATGACGAGAATGCGATTGGCAGTCCAAATGAACGTCTGTACAATACCTTGCAACTGTAACTAGTTCAGAATTGATGCTAGGTTGTTGAAGTGATTGCTGGCTGGATTTGATTCTGTTGATACCTTCGTATGATCCATATTTATGGATTCTCGAAACATCATTTTGTCAAAGCATCTGATCCATTGTATTGAAATATTCAATCCAATGAAGCATACATAAATGTGAAGGTATTAAAACCAACGTTGTATTAAAAATATGCACGACCTGTATGATCCACCATACGCTACTTCCTCCGTTAAAACATGATCCATTATGTATTAAAATCTCCGTGCTTCAATTAATTTAAGGCCTACATAGAAGTAAAACAATTTGTAATAAGTAATAAGCCAACTGTAAAGTGTAATAAATTTTATATGCCATCTAAAAAACAAAGTAATATTTGTTTGATGTTTCTTTTATTTAAAAGACATAACATACTAAAATGCATAAATGTCTTTACATGTTGTCATATTGAAGCACTTTTATAATGATAATTTTCTTTGAAGTGTTTTTTAATTTAAACATTTTTTAAGAAAAAGGATTAATATGGGCTTAAATAATAATTTAATATTTTTAATATTTAATATATTTGTTTTGTTGTTTAGTTGTTTAAATTAAAAAAAGATCATTGTTAAGTTATGGTTTTGGTTTGTATATGCAGGTAGTACAAGACCAACACGAATCATAGGTAATTTTGTTCATCAAAAGGGTAAGCCAAACCAATAAATCAATGTAAAACATGTTATCAAACCCAGGGCGGAACTTAGGGTCGGATGGAGTACCGAAATGCTCATCATTTGCACAATTTTGCATTTAATACATAAAAAAAATAACAGGTTAGGCTTCTTTTATGTTTAATGGTTTAAATTGATAAAATAAAGTAAATGATACCTTCATTAAACATAAATGTACTAAATTATGGGTGGATGAGCTAGGAAAGTAGCGAAAATGAAGTCATGATGGACTATTTTTGGAGCCCAACAACATGATATCATCATAAGGTTGGTGTTTTTTATTTTTTAATTGTAAGTTTTCCTTAAGTGTAATCTTATTTCCCTAGATGCGGGTTTAAATGCTCATACCACTCTATAGCCACCTGTTACCTTGCATGGAGGGCTTGGAAACCGAAGCAAAGTTCTTGCGAAACAATGTTAAGGTGAGAGGGGGGTGATGAAGTGGGAAATCCCATCACATTATGCCTTTGTTCTTCCTAGTGATCTGTATCTTTAAATCCATAAGTTTGAAGGAGATGCACTGTATACAAGCCAGTCATTTATGTAGTGGGAATTCAAACAAAGGGATGAAGAAGAATCAATGTAAAGATGATGTGGTCGACGAATTTGAATTATGAGACTATTTCTCTTGTGTTCCATTCAATTGCTTATTGATTTATCAAGAGAGTGTCTATTGGTGTCATGTTTCATATTTCTTGAATATTCATGTTTCATATTTCTTGAATATTCCGTATATGAGATTGACTGCGACAAAGATTGGGACCTATTACAAAACCTGGTCAGATTTCATGTCTTCATGCTCTCACCCAAAAAGTGGGAATACTATTAGTATATTGGTTGGATTTCATGGCTCCATTGCAATGCGTGAAGCTGTTGAAGTTGTAGCTTCAAACCTTAGCATGAGCCTTATCCAAAGGTAGGGACCCCTAACCCTAAAAAAACCTATACATAGTATATCCCCTTTTGAATTGAATGTCTCATTGATGATATGGAAGCCTTTGATTTATCTAAGCAAGAGGAGCATCTAGGTCCTGATGCAAGTGCTCATTAGAGTAAATTTAGGTAAAAAATGGGCCTCCTAAGTAAAATAATAAAATAATAGTAGAGAGAGAGTTAAAAAACTACTTTTTCTCTCATATTTTCAATTTATCTCCTTATAGGTTTACTCAAATTTCAAGCGCGATCACTCATTAGATATGGAATTAAATTCTATATACAAAAAGTACCCATATTACACACTTTTGATTGCATCCACATCATGAAAAATTGAAAATACAATGAAAAGGTGTTTCTAGTGAGAGAAACATGGTTTTTTTAATGTATTTTCGATTTTTAATGGTGTGGATGTTGTTAAAAGTATGCATTATGGGTATTTGTTGGATGCATAATTTAATTCCACATCCAACGAGTCCTCTCGCTTGGAATTTGAGTAAACCTACAAGGAGATAAGTTGAAAATATCATCCAAAAAAGTAGTTTTTATTTTTTCCCTCCAATTTTTTTACATGCACCTTGTTTGAATTTTAAATCATTTTGATTGGCTAATATGTGATGACAAGAAATTGTACTTTAGGGTTACAAGGCCCATTTTCACCCAAATTTACTCTAATGCAACCCTAATGGATAACGCATAACATTCTCTCCCATCTCCTCCTGGAGTAGGAACACAAACGAGACTCCATTTTATGGGTAATTCATAATTTAGAGATGAATGTTTAGAAGCAACAGCCAATCTCAATGATATAGCAATGGTGGAAGATTTTCCATTTCAATTACATCCTCCCCAAAGTTCTGGTTCTCACAAGGAATACTTGGCTCCAACCTTTCAACCTTCATCTTCGATGGAGGAGTATCAATAGGAAAGCAAGGTGAAGCAGGACGAGAAGCTAATGTGGCATCCCTACTATGTGCCAATTGTTCAAGAATATATCGGGTTAAGTACTTCATTTTTTTGTACCATATTTATGTTCAATCTCCATGTCTTATGTTTTATCCTAGTTGGCAGTTATACTATGGAAAAGTATATATATATATATTTAATCTTGAACTATCTTGAAGTATGGTAGCTCGGCCTAGTTTTCTCTCCAGGGTAGGCAAGTTGAGTCAATTCTATATATATGTATATGTCAAACATACCAGCTATGCTAGCTTCTACAGTCCTATTCAGACTATCAAGGTGTTATATATGTACTTCTTTTTTGAATATTAATAGAAGGATAGTATCATGCTTACATTAAAAAAAGTGCCATACTATTGGTTGTTATGATTTTCATTATTGTCACTAACAATAAGTTTGAATCTATTTGTTGTCCAAGTATACATGTATTGAATTCTTGAAAATCATTTATTTATTATGATTACATAGGATGAGTCTATACATTTTCGTTAATTGTAACTTATTCAAAAAGAACAAGTGGCACAAATTTATCTATGCCAAAGAATGGATTTCTACTCACATAGTAGTTAATTACAAATTAATTGTTAGCTTATTCTAATTAACAACATGCTATGTGTAATGGTAAATTAATTTTAAATGGATCTATTTGGAAGACAATTTAAACACAAATTATTATTTTTCAATGTCATAAAAATATCTCTTACAACTTTTCAACATCCCTTGTTTAAATACAAACCTTATATTTTTTTTTAAGGGAGTCCTTCCAATCTCTCCTTCCAACACATTTTCCATGAGTTCAACCAAGAGGTAGATGCATTGTCAAAGGATGTATTGGGTCTTGAGGAGGGGGTATTGTTGTTTGAAAAGTACTTTGGCTAGTCACTAGTTTGTAGGGTCTCCTTGAAGTATTTTTTAGTATGCTCAATTTTTCGTTTGATCAATGACTCTTTTTCTTTTTCTCGGTGGATATTCTGACGTAGGGGTTCATAAATTTCCTTGTTTCGTATACTTTTATAAAGAAATGGGTATTGTGGTACTTGATAGATGCATTGATTCCATATGAATCTAGATTTACTTCACAGGTTTTTCGGGGAGGGCATTATGATGATATATTTTGTATTGTTCCTACTTTTCATTCATGACTCTTAGTTTTTGATACTTATGGATATATCAAAACTATGTGGATATTTCTGATAGCCACCATACAATGATTGTAACGTACCCTTCCATCATCAAATGCCGAGAAAGAAACGTTAACAACACACCGGGCTTTTGGCAGACTTAGCCCCAATATTTTTACTCGTAAATATGTAATAATTAAAACTTCTGTGTGCAAATCCGAATTTCAATAAAACACAGTGGAATTAAACATATAAACACACATAAGCACAAACAGAAGATGATTCCATATGTAGGGATTCAATCCCATTCTTATGCTATGCACAGACTTCATTTCAATTTCAACCTCATGAATAAATAACATTCAGATTTAGCACATTGCAGAATACAGATTGTGTATAATTTAATCCACGAAGAATACTTATCTTGCAATGCAAATATCCAACGACTAGCTAAGTGAGAGCAATGTTCCACCCAACCATAGATCTCTGTCCAGCCTGTATTCTTTCAGCTGAGAGATCACCCCCGAGCTGAGCTGTGTATCCACTAAGAAGGAACTAAATCGCTCAATCACAGTCAGGGTTTCACTCAAACAGCCATGCTAAGCCAACACACCGTTGGGTTTTTCAAGCATGCAATAGGAGATGGAGGAGGATGCTAGTCCACTGAGCTCAATCCCAGAGCCACATACACTTCAAGCTAGACTCAGCAATCCCATCCTCTGTTCATACATCCACTCTTAGATTTCTCACATCTCTGTCACAAATAACCCCAAATCCGTCACCGTTTTCTAGGCTGTTAAAACTGGGTTTTCCCATGGATTTTGGGGTAACTATTGCTCCCAAATTCACCCCAAGGCTCATACCAATAGATCCCCCATTGGATTTCACTGTCCAATACCCATTTTGGGCGTTTTTGGCTTCCCAAAACGTGGGTTCATTCCAAGTTGCGATTTCTGGTTTTCTCCCTCATGGGAGCTCGTTTTTGGATGGAAAATGATGCTGGGTTCTTTCACCATCGAATGGGGATGAGAATGAAGCCACATCCCTGAGGTAGAGTGACTTCTTGCACAAGAAAACAGAGCTCATTACTGTCCATACGAATTTCTGGGCTGCCCATGCTCCATCAAAGCCATTGACTTAATTCTTCAACCACTTTCTTACAATAGGAATAAATGTCATCTAGAAAAGTCAAATGGGTTCTCATAATAACATATGGAAACCTATGGTTCACTCCCTTAGCCCCCTCACCACTCCCTAGTGGATACACATGGCCCCTTCTCATTCGTTGCCTCCGTAGCCAGTTTTGGTATTTTATATTGCATGATGTTTATTTACATCATTTTTACAATTTCCATGGCTTAAGAGCACGTGGGCATCAAATATCAATGCTTGCCCTTTTAAATCAAATTCGGGCTTTCACTAGCGGGGCCTTGGCCTTGAGCTCCACGCTAGGAAAACATACATTACATGTACACATTATTTACATTAAATGCTAATACATCATAAGAGTCAGAATGAAGTATTACAATGATACTCTATGGTAATTATGTTGTTCATTTCATGTTTTTTGTTATGGAGGGCTGTGTAAGTATGGTGACTATTACTTCGGGAACCGTCGTAAAAAATTTCAATACAGTCATTGATATTCTCAAAATGATGTTTCTTAACAAAGAGCGGACTTTTTTCTATACATCTTGATTTCATTATGAAATAACAGATATACTGTTTTTTTTTTGAGAAAAAATATCAATTATAGGAAATAATTATTTTTTAAAATCATCAAATTGTAGCCAAAGAAGATATGAGATATATATTATATTTCAATATCATACAAATATATCCAAAGCACATGTGATCTATATTCTTGTAAAACGAAAGAATATTTTATTTTCAAAAAGATAATATTGAAGATGAATATTACACACCATAATGAGTATAAGCATGTGATCTCATTAACAACACTTATGAAACTACAAATAGGCATATCAATATATCAATTAATGATAACCAAAGCAGCAATAAACATCTACTCATTGAAGCCATGAGTGCGTATGCATGGTGATATTGATTAATTGATCTACATAATGACCATACAAAATGAAATACATATGTATAGAATGATATTTACCATATGATTTTCACATTGAGCAACATCTTGTGTTTTTTCAGAACATTTGTTTGTTGTCTATTGGTAAGTAGTGAGATGATTGGACTTAAGGTTCAAATCCCTTTTATTTTTCTATTTCTTATGTCGGTTATAGTAATTATTTTTACTCCTTTTTTTTCCAGCGGAAAAAAGCATACTGTTTATATTCATATTGAAATAAAACAAGTACAATGATGGATCTGACACAGATCACTATTCACTCCTTCAACAAATCTTTACATATTTATCATTACATAATATCTATTCAAAGATATTAGAAAAGCTATAAATATTTTCCTTCCACATTCTAATAACTCAAGTATCAAAAACTGAACAAAAGCTTATAAAAACCATAGAAACTAGTTCATGAAAAAAAGAGATCCCTCATCTTGAATCTCTTCCTCATAAAACTCTTCCCAAATAAGGAATCCATCCTCACCTGACAATGCCTATTTGGATAATGCATCAGCATATTGATTGTGCTCCCTGAAGATATGTTTGATATCAATATCTGTAATCTTTTCCAATTCTGCCCTTGTTCTATTGCACCACTGTGTTAAAGATATGACATTCAACTTATACTCCCCTAAGGCCCATTTTATTGTAACTCTGGAGTCTCCGAACAACCTCAATCTTGGGAAACCAAACATATTCGCCATTCTCACAGAAGTCCACAAAGCTAATAGCTCGACCTTCATATTTGTGCCCACTCCACATCTGAGTTTGAATGTGTAGAAATGTTCCTGATTTAGAAAAATCTTACCCCCAGCTGCACACTGTCCAAGGGCTGCTGCACCATCAAAAAAGATAATAGGATCATTTAAGGTGAGGTTAAAGTTTCCCACAATCCTCTTCGAGATTGTATCCTTCATCTGTTCATATGGCCTATATTGATATAAAGCTAAAACAATCACACCATCCAAATATGCCACATGATCCTCAAATATGCATCTACTTCTTATGTCTACTATAATATATTTTTATCTTCTTTATTTTATTTCTTATATTTATACTTTTTATGCCAACTATACTATTTTTTACTTCTTTATATTTTAGGCATTGTTAAAATCAATGCAACCATGTTTTTTTATTAAGGTTCAAATTCCTTCTATTTTTTCTATTTCCGATGTCTCCTATAGTATTTATTTTAATTCTTTTGTTTCTACCTCTTATGACTACTATAATATATTTTTATTTCTACTTCTTTTGTTGAAATCAATGCAACCATGTTTCTACTTCTTATATTTTTAATATTTGTTTTACGCATTGTTGAAATCAATGCAACCATATTTTTTTATTAAGGTTCAAATTCCTTCTATTTTTTCTATTTCTTATGTCGCATATAGTATTTATTTTACTTTTTTTGTTTCTACTTCGTATGGCTATTATAATATTTTTTTACTTCTTTCTTTTATTTCTTATGTTTCTACTTTTTATGTCAAATATTCCTTATCTTTTTTACTTCTTATATTTCTAATATTTGTTTTACGCATTGTTAAAATCAATGCAGATCCTTATATTGTCTTAACCAAAAGAACCAAAATATATAGAGATAACAGAGTAATGGGCAAATGAGAAAACAGACCTCCAAGGCCCTCCTCTCATAGTGCGAGAAAACAAACCTCCAAAATGAGTAGCAAACTGAGTTGCAGATTGAGTTTAAAAGGCAATGCATAAAAGTATTAAAGAGACAAACATAGGAGGTAGTAGACCTCTAAAATAGATAAGCTAATAGCAAAGCAAAAGAGAAACATACAGAACCCGGTTCGGCAACCAAGGTCTCGAATTCCCTACGAATTTCCTCATCCGTGAGGCAACCACAAGAAACATCAGCATCATGCACAACTTCCTGAATCTCATCGTGAACATGCTAAGCAATTTCATTTTTGAATCTGCGGGCCTTCTCCACCACCCCACGCACAAGGCGCATGAGTGGACTGGTAGAGTTGGCAAACTGAGTGGAACTATGAGTGTTAATCTTCCTAACATGAGGCATGCTAAGTATCAATTATAAACTATAAAATCTCTCATTTATAACCTATCTCTATAACATCTAATTTGAAATCATGTACCTAACATATTAATTAAATCATCTAGTTGAAAATCAAATTAACATTCTAAATAAAATTTCAAACTAAAATTAAATCCTTGTGAACTAACATTACAAAATAAAGATCATATTTTTAACTACATCAAAACTTCAAATTCAACGAAGAGATAAACAATCTATAAAATCTTAAAAAGGCAATGTACCTGTGCTTTTTAAAAATAGGCAAGCAAATTATGATTAAATAAAACATATGATATAATTCGTATCCTGAAAGATTGAAATCAAGCTTTACTCAAATCACATTTTACAAATTAAACCCTAAAACCAAATTTTATAAACAATCCTAAAACAAATGATTAAAAACAGCGACAGTGAAGGCATCAAAGAAATGATTTGCGGGGGTTAAGATGAAATGGATCACGTTATTGTTGAATCAATTTATCATATATTGCAACGACCCACAAACAAGGAACTCGTAGTTTCACTATAGTTGGTTCTATTCAATGATTCAAAATGTAATGATATGGTAAATAAATCAAATAGAGAGGATCCTATGAGAAAAATCATTGAATTATCCAGTAGCTTGGGTCATTTACATAGCACCATTCCCTACTCTAGATCTGTGCGGACCCGAGGAACCATCTTCCCATCTCGACGGTCATAGACAGACCAGATCCCTTACTAGCAGACATACAAGATCATCAAGGGTCTAGCGGTGGGTGTCCCCTTTCATTCAGCATCATAGTAGGTGGCCCAGACACCCACTTGACCCCAAAATATTCCTGAGACAACTCACTTAAACACTCCCGACTTACTTTAAATTTAAAACTCACACTCAAAATTCTCATACAATTGAAGTCAACGTTAATCCCAAGCTTATATCATAAGACATAAATGTATGTAGTATTCATGTTATTTACCATTGAAATCCAATCAAGTCAACGTATATGCATAAGTTCTAGCGCAAGAGCAAGGCAATGTATACAAGATCATTTGCATGTGAAGTTTTGACCATATTTCAGCAGGATTAAAATACATCTTTGATATATACACGCAGAGCATCAAATAAATAGAGTGTAACATTGACCTGCATTCATATCTACATTCGAACATGCATTAGAACCTACGTTCAAACAATCAAGCTATCGGGACGGAGGTAGTCTTATATAATGATCTGGTTTAGGTGTTTCTCAAAATAAATAGAGCTCATTTAGAACAGATCCACGATATTGAACGGGGCAAAAATCTAATATAAACTACATAAAATCTAATCTAAACCTGCAAGTAAACATGCACATGAAATCTAATATAAATATGCAATCCAAAAATTAATTTAAAACTGCGTAGAACAAATCTAAAAACAAAATTGCAAAGAAAAAAGAAAAAAAAAAATACAACCCACAGGATGACCAACCCTAAGGATTCACACAAAAAATCTGTACATGGAGTTGATTTCCGGAAACCAATTCTTCATTAAAAAAGAGACTAAACTACAAAATGATCAGCTTAATTACAAAATCAGATCTTCACTAATTGATCATTGTCATTCTCATCCATTGCATCTCTATTTATACAAGAAAACAATGAGTTGACAGATAGAATAGAATTCCGAAGCCTTTGCTCGTTCAACCAATTATTAAATTGAGAAAACCGTCCATAACCCTAATTCTAGAAAAATCACGTCTGTTCAGGCACATTTTTATCCATGTATGTTAAGAATTTCCAAAAACTGTCTATGATTAGGCATAAATGAGCCCATTTGAGAAGTGGGTTTTGAACCGTTTCTCCAGATTCTTTATGGTTTGCTCAAAATATGTTCCCGAAATATGCCTTCTGAAATGATGACGAGAATGCGATTGGCAGTCCAAATGAACGTCTGTACAATACCTTGCAACTGTAACTAGTTCAGAATTGATGCTAGGTTGTTGAAGTGATTGCTGGCTGGATTTGATTCTGTTGATACCTTCGTATGATCCATATTTATGGATTCTCGAAACATCATTTTGTCAAAGCATCTGATCCATTGTATTGAAATATTCAATCCAATGAAGCATACATAAATGTGAAGGTATTAAAACCAACGTTGTATTAAAAATATGCACGACCTGTATGATCCACCATACGCTACTTCCTCCGTTAAAACATGATCCATTATGTATTAAAATCTCCGTGCTTCAATTAATTTAAGGCCTACATAGAAGTAAAACAATTTGTAATAAGTAATAAGCCAACTGTAAAGTGTAATAAATTTTATATGCCATCTAAAAAACAAAGTAATATTTGTTTGATGTTTCTTTTATTTAAAAGACATAACATACTAAAATGCATAAATGTCTTTACATGTTGTCATATTGAAGCACTTTTATAATGATAATTTTCTTTGAAGTGTTTTTTAATTTAAACATTTTTTAAGAAAAAGGATTAATATGGGCTTAAATAATAATTTAATATTTTTAATATTTAATATATTTGTTTTGTTGTTTAGTTGTTTAAATTAAAAAAAGATCATTGTTAAGTTATGGTTTTGGTTTGTATATGCAGGTAGTACAAGACCAACACGAATCATAGGTAATTTTGTTCATCAAAAGGGTAAGCCAAACCAATAAATCAATGTAAAACATGTTATCAAACCCAGGGCGGAACTTAGGGTCGGATGGAGTACCGAAATGCTCATCATTTGCACAATTTTGCATTTAATACATAAAAAAAATAACAGGTTAGGCTTCTTTTATGTTTAATGGTTTAAATTGATAAAATAAAGTAAATGATACCTTCATTAAACATAAATGTACTAAATTATGGGTGGATGAGCTAGGAAAGTAGCGAAAATGAAGTCATGATGGACTATTTTTGGAGCCCAACAACATGATATCATCATAAGGTTGGTGTTTTTTATTTTTTAATTGTAAGTTTTCCTTAAGTGTAATCTTATTTCCCTAGATGCGGGTTTAAATGCTCATACCACTCTATAGCCACCTGTTACCTTGCATGGAGGGCTTGGAAACCGAAGCAAAGTTCTTGCGAAACAATGTTAAGGTGAGAGGGGGGTGATGAAGTGGGAAATCCCATCACATTATGCCTTTGTTCTTCCTAGTGATCTGTATCTTTAAATCCATAAGTTTGAAGGAGATGCACTGTATACAAGCCAGTCATTTATGTAGTGGGAATTCAAACAAAGGGATGAAGAAGAATCAATGTAAAGATGATGTGGTCGACGAATTTGAATTATGAGACTATTTCTCTTGTGTTCCATTCAATTGCTTATTGATTTATCAAGAGAGTGTCTATTGGTGTCATGTTTCATATTTCTTGAATATTCATGTTTCATATTTCTTGAATATTCCGTATATGAGATTGACTGCGACAAAGATTGGGACCTATTACAAAACCTGGTCAGATTTCATGTCTTCATGCTCTCACCCAAAAAGTGGGAATACTATTAGTATATTGGTTGGATTTCATGGCTCCATTGCAATGCGTGAAGCTGTTGAAGTTGTAGCTTCAAACCTTAGCATGAGCCTTATCCAAAGGTAGGGACCCCTAACCCTAAAAAAACCTATACATAGTATATCCCCTTTTGAATTGAATGTCTCATTGATGATATGGAAGCCTTTGATTTATCTAAGCAAGAGGAGCATCTAGGTCCTGATGCAAGTGCTCATTAGAGTAAATTTAGGTAAAAAATGGGCCTCCTAAGTAAAATAATAAAATAATAGTAGAGAGAGAGTTAAAAAACTACTTTTTCTCTCATATTTTCAATTTATCTCCTTATAGGTTTACTCAAATTTCAAGCGCGATCACTCATTAGATATGGAATTAAATTCTATATACAAAAAGTACCCATATTACACACTTTTGATTGCATCCACATCATGAAAAATTGAAAATACAATGAAAAGGTGTTTCTAGTGAGAGAAACATGGTTTTTTTAATGTATTTTCGATTTTTAATGGTGTGGATGTTGTTAAAAGTATGCATTATGGGTATTTGTTGGATGCATAATTTAATTCCACATCCAACGAGTCCTCTCGCTTGGAATTTGAGTAAACCTACAAGGAGATAAGTTGAAAATATCATCCAAAAAAGTAGTTTTTATTTTTTCCCTCCAATTTTTTTACATGCACCTTGTTTGAATTTTAAATCATTTTGATTGGCTAATATGTGATGACAAGAAATTGTACTTTAGGGTTACAAGGCCCATTTTCACCCAAATTTACTCTAATGCAACCCTAATGGATAACGCATAACATTCTCTCCCATCTCCTCCTGGAGTAGGAACACAAACGAGACTCCATTTTATGGGTAATTCATAATTTAGAGATGAATGTTTAGAAGCAACAGCCAATCTCAATGATATAGCAATGGTGGAAGATTTTCCATTTCAATTACATCCTCCCCAAAGTTCTGGTTCTCACAAGGAATACTTGGCTCCAACCTTTCAACCTTCATCTTCGATGGAGGAGTATCAATAGGAAAGCAAGGTGAAGCAGGACGAGAAGCTAATGTGGCATCCCTACTATGTGCCAATTGTTCAAGAATATATCGGGTTAAGTACTTCATTTTTTTGTACCATATTTATGTTCAATCTCCATGTCTTATGTTTTATCCTAGTTGGCAGTTATACTATGGAAAAGTATATATATATATATTTAATCTTGAACTATCTTGAAGTATGGTAGCTCGGCCTAGTTTTCTCTCCAGGGTAGGCAAGTTGAGTCAATTCTATATATATGTATATGTCAAACATACCAGCTATGCTAGCTTCTACAGTCCTATTCAGACTATCAAGGTGTTATATATGTACTTCTTTTTTGAATATTAATAGAAGGATAGTATCATGCTTACATTAAAAAAAGTGCCATACTATTGGTTGTTATGATTTTCATTATTGTCACTAACAATAAGTTTGAATCTATTTGTTGTCCAAGTATACATGTATTGAATTCTTGAAAATCATTTATTTATTATGATTACATAGGATGAGTCTATACATTTTCGTTAATTGTAACTTATTCAAAAAGAACAAGTGGCACAAATTTATCTATGCCAAAGAATGGATTTCTACTCACATAGTAGTTAATTACAAATTAATTGTTAGCTTATTCTAATTAACAACATGCTATGTGTAATGGTAAATTAATTTTAAATGGATCTATTTGGAAGACAATTTAAACACAAATTATTATTTTTCAATGTCATAAAAATATCTCTTACAACTTTTCAACATCCCTTGTTTAAATACAAACCTTATATTTTTTTTTAAGGGAGTCCTTCCAATCTCTCCTTCCAACACATTTTCCATGAGTTCAACCAAGAGGTAGATGCATTGTCAAAGGATGTATTGGGTCTTGAGGAGGGGGTATTGTTGTTTGAAAAGTACTTTGGCTAGTCACTAGTTTGTAGGGTCTCCTTGAAGTATTTTTTAGTATGCTCAATTTTTCGTTTGATCAATGACTCTTTTTCTTTTTCTCGGTGGATATTCTGACGTAGGGGTTCATAAATTTCCTTGTTTCGTATACTTTTATAAAGAAATGGGTATTGTGGTACTTGATAGATGCATTGATTCCATATGAATCTAGATTTACTTCACAGGTTTTTCGGGGAGGGCATTATGATGATATATTTTGTATTGTTCCTACTTTTCATTCATGACTCTTAGTTTTTGATACTTATGGATATATCAAAACTATGTGGATATTTCTGATAGCCACCATACAATGATTGTAACGTACCCTTCCATCATCAAATGCCGAGAAAGAAACGTTAACAACACACCGGGCTTTTGGCAGACTTAGCCCCAATATTTTTACTCGTAAATATGTAATAATTAAAACTTCTGTGTGCAAATCCGAATTTCAATAAAACACAGTGGAATTAAACATATAAACACACATAAGCACAAACAGAAGATGATTCCATATGTAGGGATTCAATCCCATTCTTATGCTATGCACAGACTTCATTTCAATTTCAACCTCATGAATAAATAACATTCAGATTTAGCACATTGCAGAATACAGATTGTGTATAATTTAATCCACGAAGAATACTTATCTTGCAACGCAAATATCCAACGACTAGCTAAGTGAGAGCAATGTTCCACCCAACCATAGATCTCTGTCCAGCCTGTATTCTTTCAGCTGAGAGATCACCCCCGAGCTGAGCTGTGTATCCACTAAGAAGGAACTAAATCGCTCAATCACAGTCAGGGTTTCACTCAAACAGCCATGCTAAGCCAACACACCGTTGGGTTTTTCAAGCATGCAATAGGAGATGGAGGAGGATGCTAGTCCACTGAGCTCAATCCCAGAGCCACATACACTTCAAGCTAGACTCAGCAATCCCATCCTCTGTTCATACATCCACTCTTAGATTTCTCACATCTCTGTCACAAATAACCCCAAATCCGTCACTGTTTTCTAGGCTGTTAAAACTGGGTTTTCCCATGGATTTTGGGGTAACTATTGCTCCCAAATTCACCCCAAGGCTCATACCAATAGATCCCCCATTGGATTTCACTGTCCAATACCCATTTTGGGCGTTTTTGGCTTCCCAAAACGTGGGTTCATTCCAAGTTGCGATTTCTGGTTTTCTCCCTCATGGGAGCTCGTTTTTGGATGGAAAATGATGCTGGGTTCTTTCACCATCGAATGGGGATGAGAATGAAGCCACATCCCTGAGGTAGAGTGACTTCTTGCACAAGAAAACAGAGCTCATTACTGTCCATACGAATTTCTGGGCTGCCCATGCTCCATCAAAGCCATTGACTTAATTCTTCAACCACTTTCTTACAATAGGAATAAATGTCATCTAGAAAAGTCAAATGGGTTCTCATAATAACATATGGCAACCTATGGTTCACTCCCTTAGCCCCCTCACCACTCCCTAGTGGATACACATGGCCCCTTCTCATTCGTTGCCTCCGTAGCCAGTTTTGGTATTTTATATTGCATGATGTTTATTTACATCATTTTTACAATTTCCATGGCTTAAGAGCACGTGGGCATCAAATATCAATGCTTGCCCTTTTAAATCAAATTCGGGCTTTCACTAGCGGGGCCTTGGCCTTGAGCTCCACGCTAGGAAAACATACATTACATGTACACATTATTTACATTAAATGCTAATACATCATAAGAGTCAGAATGAAGTATTACAATGATACTCTATGGTAATTATGTTGTTCATTTCATGTTTTTTGTTATGGAGGGCTGTGTAAGTATGGTGACTATTACTTCGGGAACCGTCGTAAAAAATTTCAATACAGTCATTGATATTCTCAAAATGATGTTTCTTAACAAAGAGCGGACTTTTTTCTATACATCTTGATTTCATTATGAAATAACAGATATACTGTTTTTTTTTTGAGAAAAAATATCAATTATAGGAAATAATTATTTTTTAAAATCATCAAATTGTAGCCAAAGAAGATATGAGATATATATTATATTTCAATATCATACAAATATATCCAAAGCACATGTGATCTATATTCTTGTAAAACGAAAGAATATTTTATTTTCAAAAAGATAATATTGAAGATGAATATTACACACCATAATGAGTATAAGCATGTGATCTCATTAACAACACTTATGAAACTACAAATAGGCATATCAATATATCAATTAATGATAACCAAAGCAGCAATAAACATCTACTCATTGAAGCCATGAGTGCGTATGCATGGTGATATTGATTAATTGATCTACATAATGACCATACAAAATGAAATACATATGTATAGAATGATATTTACCATATGATTTTCACATTGAGCAACATCTTGTGTTTTTTCAGAACATTTGTTTGTTGTCTATTGGTAAGTAGTGAGATGATTGGACTTAAGGTTCAAATCCCTTTTATTTTTCTATTTCTTATGTCGGTTATAGTAATTATTTTTACTCCTTTTTTTTCCAGCGGAAAAAAGCATACTGTTTATATTCATATTGAAATAAAACAAGTACAATGATGGATCTGACACAGATCACTATTCACTCCTTCAACAAATCTTTACATATTTATCATTACATAATATCTATTCAAAGATATTAGAAAAGCTATAAATATTTTCCTTCCACATTCTAATAACTCAAGTATCAAAAACTGAACAAAAGCTTATAAAAACCATAGAAACTAGTTCATGAAAAAAAGAGATCCCTCATCTTGAATCTCTTCCTCATAAAACTCTTCCCAAATAAGGAATCCATCCTCACCTGACAATGCATATTTGGATAATGCATCAGCATATTGATTGTGCTCCCTGAAGATATGTTTGATATCAATATCTGTAATCTTTTCCAATTCTGCCCTTGTTCTATTGCACCACTGTGTTAAAGATATGACATTCAACTTATACTCCCCTAAGGCCCATTTTATTGTAACTCTGGAGTCTCCGAACAACCTCAATATTGGGAAACCAAACATATTCGCCATTCTCACAGAAGTCCACAAAGCTAATAGCTCGACCTTCATATTTGTGCCCACTCCACATCTGAGTTTGAATGTGTAGAAATGTTCCTGATTTAGAAAAATCTTACCCCCAGCTGCACACTGTCCAAGGGCTGCTGCACCATCAAAAAAGATAATAGGATCATTTAAGGTGAGGTTAAAGTTTCCCACAATCCTCTTCGAGATTGTATCCTTCATCTGTTCATATGGCCTATATTGATATAAAGCTAAAACAATCACACCATCCAAATATGCCACATGATCCTCAAATATGCATCTACTTCTTATGTCTACTATAATATATTTTTATCTTCTTTATTTTATTTCTTATATTTATACTTTTTATGCCAACTATACTATTTTTTACTTCTTTATATTTTAGGCATTGTTAAAATCAATGCAACCATGTTTTTTTATTAAGGTTCAAATTCCTTCTATTTTTTCTATTTCCGATGTCTCCTATAGTATTTATTTTAATTCTTTTGTTTCTACCTCTTATGACTACTATAATATATTTTTATTTCTACTTCTTTTGTTGAAATCAATGCAACCATGTTTCTACTTCTTATATTTTTAATATTTGTTTTACGCATTGTTGAAATCAATGCAACCATGTTTTTTTATTAAGGTTCAAATTCCTTCTATTTTTTCTATTTCTTATGTCGCATATAGTATTTATTTTACTTTTTTTGTTTCTACTTCGTATGGCTATTATAATATTTTTTTACTTCTTTCTTTTATTTCTTATGTTTCTACTTTTTATGTCAAATATTCCTTATCTTTTTTACTTCTTATATTTCTAATATTTGTTTTACGCATTGTTAAAATCAATGCAACCATGTTTTTTTATTAAAGTTCAAATCTCTTTGTTTTTTTATTAAGGTTCAAATCCCTTCTATTTTTTCTATTTCTTATGTCGGCTATAGTTATTTTTTTTATTTCTTTTGTTTCTACTTCTTATGTCTACTATAATATATTTTTTACTTCTTTCTTTTATTTCTTATGTTTCTACTTTTTATGTCACCTATTCTTTATCTTTTTTAGTTCTTATATTTCTAATATGTTTTTACTTCTTTATTATTTTTGTTTCTTATATTTATAGTTTTTATTGCCGACATGTTAGGGACAAACGTTACAACATCTCCCTCATACTCGACAAACATTACTCAACAAACGTTTATTAATGGCCGACAAAATATCTATTATTTTTTTCTTTATTACATTGTATTAATGGCCGACATTACAAGATCTCCCTCATATTATTACTTTTTACTTTTTATTATTACATTCTATTAATGGCCGACAATAATATCGAAAAACGTTACACGTAAGGTTACAAGATCTCCCTCATATTATTACTTTTTACTTTTTATTATTGCATTTTATTAATGGCCGACAATAATATCGACAAACGTTACATGTTACATGCGTTACAAGATCTCCCTCATATTATTAATTTTTACCTTTTATTATTACATTTTATTAATGGTCGACAATAATATCGAAAAACATTACATGTTACATGTGTTACAAGATATCCCTCATATTGGGTTGTAGAGTGCCTCTCGACATAATTAATTTTTATTATTACATTTTATTAATGGCCGACATGAATAATATCGACAAACTTTACATGTTACATGTGTTACAAGATCTCCCTCATATTATTAATTTTTACTTTTTATTATTATATTTTATTAATGAACGACAATAATATTGACAAACGTTACATGTTACATGCGTTACAAGATCTCCCTCATACTGGGCAGTAGAGCGCCTCTCGACGCAATAAAATAAAAACCTAACTAAAAGAAACAAATAATAAAAAAATTGATAAAATTTAAAAATTTAGCCCTTGCTGCTTATGTTGATATGGAAGGAACAGACTTGGATTCAATCCACCTGGTTCGGGTGGCCTAGTACCAACCAAGTAAATCAAGTGGGAAGTTATTTATTTTGTTTTTTTGCTACTTCGTCTTGTTAGAATTTGTTAGGGTTTTTGTTGCTAGTTTTTTTTTTTTTTAGAGCGAAAGCATTTTGAGTAAGCCCCCTATGGTTTCTGGGGTGGTCCTGTCTTTTGGAACTCTGTATGGGTTTCAGGTTTTGGGTCAAGATGGTGATCGGTCCTTCACCGGGTACTTCGACCTTGCGTCACTTGACTAAGATCTTGGGGACACCTGTCGGGAGATGTTAGTTTTCAGAACCGAGAAGCAGTACTAACCCTGATAAGGACTAGTGGATTATTGGTAAAGGTTCCCCTTTATCTTTCAACAAAGATTCTAGGGTTTGGGATAACACTTATTCACAATTTGTGTACATGCCGCATAAGCTAGGTGATGGTGAGGGTAATGGGTTTGTGACTGGTATTACCTCTTCACAGTCACTAAAAAATGGGGACTTCTCCTTACCCTATTAAATTTTGAGCATTAATTAACAATACTCTTGGATCTTTACTAATAGAATAACATATACAGTATATCAATGCATAACAATCACAATAAGCATGACAAGCATCACAAGAATCAAAAGCATGAGAGACAAGAGACACAGAGTTTCCGTGGGGAAAACCCTAAGGTGAAAAACCCCACAACTTCCTCAGAGATAGAGAGAGCAATGGCTCAACCAAAGTACAACCAAAATATACTGAGATAGTCTCCTAGTAGCATATGATCCTCCTCCTCACTAGTGCACCACTTTCTGAGTGAGAGAAGTGTGAGTTTCCAAGTGATAAAAATAGAGATCTCACAATATCTATTTATACTAGCCTATTTTCCCAGTTACACTATGGGGCCGACTTGTCTAGCTAGGTACATCCACAATATAATATATATTTCAGGGCCGACCCCACACATGGTGGTCTAATAACCCGTTTCCAAGTACACACACTTGCGACACTTGTCAATACACATGACGACACTTCCTTATAGAGGAATAACACATCTCTTATAAGGGTACAATAAATATATATGAAATACATTCCGAAGTTACATATACATCAACACTCCCTCTTAACGACGAAGGTATTTCTTGACACAGTTCTACTAGACAAGTCTTCTTCTCGGGATCATCATCATCGATGCATTGTCATCATCATCGTCACTGCTGCTGCTATCTCAACCAATCTCTGACTCTACTCATCATAGGAATTTCTACAGAGTTTATCCTTTTTCATACTGGATGTAGGCCCACCACCTGCAGGTCTTCATCATCACTAGCCATACTGTGGAATCCTCAAGACTTATTACGTGCGTCACAAAACCTGGCTACAGCATCCCAGGCTATTACGAGCACACAGCTCTACCTGTCGGATCTCCTAGGAGCACATTACATGTGACCCATCACAAAACCTGGCTGAAGCATCCCAGGCTGTTATGAGCACACAGCTCTACCTATCGGATCTCCCAGGAGCACATTACATGTGATCTCACCACAAAACCTGGCTGAAGCATTCCAGGCTGTTGTGAGCACATAGCTCTACCTGTCGGATCTCCTAGGAGCACATTACATGCGATCTCACCACAAAACCTGGCTGAAGCATCCCAGGCTATTAAGAGCACATAGCTCTACCTGTCGGATCTCCCGAGAGCACATTACATGTGGTTTACCACAAAACCTAGCTAAAGCATTTGAGGCCTTTTTCATCCTGTCCAGATCTCCAAGGAGAAAATTACATGTGGTCATGGCAAAACCTGGCTGAAGCATCTGAGGCCTTTTTCATCCTGTCCAGATCTCCCAGGAGCACATTACATGCCATAGGACAAAACCTCGCAAGAGCATCTCAGGATGTTATGGGTACACAACTCTGACCTAAAGATCTCCCAGGGCACAAATTACATGTCCTCCCAGAGCAATGTCTCGAAAAGAGCATCCCAGGCTGTTACGGGTACACAACTCTGACCTATAGGATCTCCTAGACATGCTCATCTGCACAACCTGATCCACGGCCACAAAGTATCATCCTGATACTCACCATCCATCATCCTGATGTACACATGACCATCCTGATCATCATCACTACATCATCCTGATGCATGTCATCTGGAGAAGCTCGTCATCCACAATCATCCTGATCATACAATGCATCCACCTGATGCATACCAAGTATCTACCTGATACATATCACCATACACAATGTATTCACCTGATACATAGATACATGATCCACACAATGTATCCATCAACATACATGATCTACCCGATCATACCTGATATATATCAACATACATGATCTACCTGATCATTACAATGTATCCACCTGATACATATACAGATACATGGTCCAAGCATCCAACATGATGCATATACAAAATACATACAAATGATCCAACCGATCATATCCAGCATCTAACATGATGCATACATACATATACATATAAATGATCCAACTGATCATATCCAGCATCCAACATGATGTGTATGTACATATGCATATACATTATCCAACTAATCATATTCAGCATCCAACATGATGCATACATACATATACATATAAATGATCCAACTGATCATATCCAGCATCCAACAAGAGATCAAATAACTCATACAGTAGCTTCCGTAGCCATACTGCCTCACAACTAGTTGAACAGGCTGCAACATACTCTGCCTCAGCTATACTCAATGCTACGCAGGACTGCTTCCTACTAAAGCAAGAGATCACACCTGATCCCATACTGAAGTAGCATCCAGATGTGCTCTTCCTATCTATAGCACTGCCAGCCCAATCTGGATCAACATAACCCTACAGGTTAAGCTTTTGATTCGCTTCATACTTGAGCCCATAATCCATTGTACCCTTCAGGTACCTCAGAACATGCTTTCCAGCAATCAGATGAACACTCATCGGATCTGTCAGGAACTGATTCAATGTGTTCACAGCAAAGTAAATATCTGGTCTTGTGTTCATCGGGTACATCAAGGACCCAATCATCTGACGATACATAGAGATATCAACTGGCTCAAATGAAGCATCAGATAGAAGCTTCAGGTTCAATGCCATAGGTGTGGCCATGGCCTTGCAATCCATCATACTGAACCTCTTCAGGATATCTACAGTATACTTCCCTTGTCTAAGGAAGATCCCATCTATACTCTGCCACACCTCCATACCTAGGAAATAGTGCATCATACCCAAGTCCTTCATATCGAACTCGGCAGCAAGTTTCCTCTTAGTATCTGCAATTAATCTGTCATCTCCTGTTACAAATAAGTCACCCACATACAGGAGTATAATCATAGGATTCCCTTCCTCAACCTTGTAGTAAAGGTTGGAATCCGCTTTACTCTTGGTAAATCCCAAACTAGATAGGAAACTGTCCATCCTACCATACCAAGTTCTGGGAGCTTGCTTCAAGCCATACAAGGCTTTCTTCAATCTGCATACATATGACTCCTTGTCATGTATTTCAAACCTGAGTGGCTGCTCCACATAAACTTCCTCTTCAACTACACCGTTCAAGAAGGCAATCTTGACATCCATCTGGTGTATCTTCCATTTCCTCTATTCCCTCTTTCTGAGAGAAGCCACGAGCTATGAATCTTGCCTTGTATTTTTCTATGCTACCATCTGCAGCATGCTTGATCTTGTAGATCCATTTGGAAGTCACAGTAGACTTCCCTTCCAGTCTGGGACCACATCCTAACCATCATTCTTCATGATCGACAGATCATGTCATTCTTCCATTACTTCATCCCAGATCCTGGGAACTTCAATATCTTCAATAGATAACTTTGTTGCTGGAACAAATGTTGTAGTCCTTCTTTTGTAGGTGATAGTATACGATCTTTCCTACAAGACAAGTTAAATTGTATGATTAGAAACATCTCATAGTTTCATAACAAAATCTTACACATAAGAATATATGTCATACAATCATGCAATTATTTTAGCCAATGCTTCAATACAACATTTATCCATATCCCGTAACTATCTAGATGCTTTCCAATCTCTACCAAAACATTGTTAAGAGTGTGCACAACTCCCAACATGTCAGCAAAGAGGTTTCATTCTAGATAAGTAGCAATGGAATGTTGTACAGTACCATAGGCCACTTACCCATTACTTCCATATTAGTAGTATCTTGTTCATCAATGCAATTATTCTAATATGCATAATACACAACCTAAGTCTATGAACATAAGCATATACATCACTGAATAACATTATTTTAAACAAACAGAATATACAAGAAATGATAATTCAAATACTTATCTTTGTTTGTTTGTTTTCAGGTGGACTCCCTCTGAATCTTTGCTTCCTTGCAGGAGCTGCTCGAGTCCTATTCTGAAGTAACTTCTTCTATACCTTTCTGTTGTGAATTGTAAGGAGTAGTCAACTCCCTCTTAATCCCTGAATCACTGCAAAGCTTCTTGAAGTCACCTAAGGTAAATTCTCCACCATTGTCGGATCTGAATGTCTTGATCTTCTTGTCAGTTTGATTCTCCATCAAGGTTTTGAATTCCTTGAACTTATCAAACACCTCATCTTTGTTCTTCAAGAAGTAGACCCAAGTCTTCCTCGAGAAGTCATCTATGAAAGAGACATAGTAAACATACCCACTCAGAGAACTCGATGACATAGGACCACATACATCTGAGTGGATGATTTCCAATATATCTTTTTCCTTGCTTTCACTGCTTGGAAATGCCTTCTTAATGTTCTTTCCTTTTGCACATCCTTTGCAAACACCTTCATGTTTGGTCTTGATTTCAGGAAGACCTTCTACAGCCTTACTTGCAATTGGTAATGCCCTGTAGTGCATATGTGCAAGTCTTCTATGCGAAAGTTCACTTAGCTCCATGGATTCATGTACCATGGCATGTTCAAGTTGTCCCTTCAATTTATGCAATCCTCCCTCTCGCTCTCCAATCACTACTGCATCATCAATAGTTTTACCTTTTGGCAACATTAGGACTTGGCCATCCACAAATGCAACCCTCATACCTTTTGCATCCAATGCGGATATGGAGAGTAGATTCTTCTTGAGCCCAGGTACATAGAAAACATCTTTCATCTTCAAAGACTTCTCAGAGTCTAGATTGTAAGAGGCCTCACCACTTCTTTTGATAAGGTATTGGTAGTCATCCCCAAGTTTCACCTTATGGGATGACTCATGTTCAGATAGGTTAGCAAAGGATTCTTTAAACCCAGTCATTTGTTTTGAAGCCCCATTGTCAATTAACCAATCATTACAACCATGGGAGATAGTACCTGTGAGAGCAGAGATTAGAACATACTCTTCTTCGCTTGATGAGTTATCATCATCACTTTTTTCTCTAGCCTTATTCTTGGGAGGTTCATCATTCTTGGCAGCATGAGCATGAAACCTTCTTTTGTTTCCCTTCTTCTTCTTGTTGAAGTTGTTGTTGTCCTTCTTGTTCTTGGGAAAATTTATGGCAATATGTCCTTTTTCATTACAGGTGAAGCATATTCTTCTTTCTTTATAGTGATGTGAAGATTTCTTGGAGTGAGATGGCTCTCTCTTGGACTTCCCTTTCTTGGTATGAGTTGTGAGAGCTTGATCTTCATTCCCCATCTTTTCTTCTCGAGCCACAAGCCTTGATTCTTCTTGAGAACATTCTTCCCGCAATCTGTTGAAGGAGATCAACTTCTTCCTTGCACAAATTCCTTGAATAAAGGAATCCCATGAATTGGGTAGGCCATTCAGAGTGGTCATGACAACTTCACCATTCTCCACCATTTCATCCACTGCTTCTAGTTGTTCCTTGATCTGGGAGACCCTAGAAAAATAAGATTGAATGGTTTCTCCATTTTGAAACTTTACTCCTTTCAATTGGTTCCGCAGGGTCATCTTTCGGTTTATGTTCTTCCCTTCAAATAGCTTGGTCAAAGAGTCAAACATCTCCTTGGATGTCTTTAGAGAAGACACATGGGGTATGAGATGGTCTTTGATAGAATCAGCAATGATTCTCTTTTCCTTGACCAAGTTCTTCTTATGCAATACTTTAGCCTCTTCATCCTCTGGGATAGGGATGTCTTCTTTTATATATGAGTCCAACTCATTCTCTTCCAAGATTAACCCAATCCTATACTTCCAAGCTCAGAAGTTATCATCCCCTTCAAGCTTATCCTCAAGATTGGTGTGGTGAGACATCTTAAAGAGTAATTCAAATGGAAATAGAAAAGATTTAGGTCATACCACTTGAAATGCGGAAAAAACTGGATCTAGTCCTCGATTAGGGTTTGTCGAAAAAACCCTAAAAATTCAAAATGTGAATTTAAACTTTTTGAAAGGATAGAAAGATGTGCCTTGATGAGTTGATCAGCCTAGTGTATTCATAATTTGAGATCAGCAAAGTTTTACCCTTCATATTTGTCTTTTTGTCCTTTTGGGTTCATTAGGGAGTTTCTGAATTAGGGTTTGAGTTTCCCGGAGATCTATCCAGCCAAAAATCTCGATCCAAAGCTCTAAACTTCGAGTTTTGCAAGGAGCTTCCAGCTATGTCTTCAGATTTCAAAAATTCCTATTTTTGTGGAAACCCTAATTTTTAGGGCCAAATCTGAAAATGCTCAGAATTGAATTCTGATTGGACAGATAGATTCTCCTTGATGAGTAGAGTCAATATACTATACTGCTTTTCCAAAAACTATGGAGAGAAACCCAATAAACAAGAAACTCAAGTTTTTGTCACTGCAAAATGTCTTCTTCTCAGGTTAGCTCTGATACCATGTTAAATTTTGAGCATTAATTCACAATACTCTTGGATCTTTACTGAGAGAATAAAATATACAGTATATCAATGCATAACAGTCACAATAAGCATGACAATCATCGCAAGAATCAAAAGCATGAGAGACAAGAGACACATAGTTTCCGTGGGGAAAACCCTAAGGTGAAAAACCCCACAACTTCCTCAGAGATAGATAGAGCAATGGCTCAACCAAAATACACTGAGATAGTCTCCTAGTAGCAGATGATCCTCCTCCTCACTAGTGTGCCACTTTCTGAGTGAGAGAAGTGTGAGTTTCCGAGTGATAAAAATAGAGATCTCCGGATCTCTATTTATACTAGTCTGTTTGCCCAGTTACACTATGGGGCTGACTTGTCTAGCTAGGTACATCAACAATATAATATATATTTTAGGGCCGACCCCACACATGGTGTTCTAATAACCCATCGCCAAGTACACACACTTGCGACACTTTTCAATACACATGATGACACTTCCTTATAGAGGAATAACACATCTCTTATAAGGGTACAATAAATATATATGAAATACATAGATGAAATACATTTCGAAGTTACATATACATCAACATACCCATCACCAGTTCTTTGCTCAAAGACTTTGAGATTCGTGTCGACTTGGGCTTTAACAAGCCTCTAAGAGGGGAAAAGATCACTCCTATAGACATATTGATATTGAAAAAAAAGGGAAGGGTAAAACCCAGTGCATTCCGAGGAAGGACGTTACTCTAGATATGGTGTAGAGGTTATCTTCAAGGGCGTTATTGGGTAAATTTTAATACATTAAGTTGAGCAGAGTGGAAATATTGGATTGGATCACTCGTGTTTGGAAGCCATTGATACATCATGTGTCGAGGGTGATAATGTTAGTTAATGGTTGGATATATTTTCATTTCCCATCTGAAGAAAGCAAGCAGGTTATAATATCCAGATACTGTGTTATTGGGGTTGGACCCCTAGTTTTATGTAATTGGCATTCAACATTTAATCTCTCAAAAGAGAATTTCAAGAGAAGACATTTATGGGTTATGTTACTAGGGTGGCCCCTTCACTGTTAGAATTTCAGGGATTTCATGGAGTTGGGTAATTCTATTGGAAACTTTATCATGGTAGAAGAAGAGATCCTCATGTAAAATGATAGAAGAATGCCAATAATTTGAGTTGAAGTCAATATGGTTGAAGGATTGTTGGAGGATATTGAAATCTGTTGGGATGAAGGGAATTTCATTAAAAGGTTAGACTATTGGAAGGTTCCTTTATGGTGTTTACCTTGACATAGAAAGGGTAACCTGAGTCATTCTTGTACTTGGGATTTCAGTGTTGGCTCAAATGGTTCTTCTTTGCATGAGGAGTCAGAAGACTTGGTGGATAATATTTCATTCCCACTGCCACTAGATGGGGAGTCTGGTTTGCAATTTATGTGTAAGTTTCATATTTTCCTTCCTCTATTGCTTAAGTCTCTCTCTGCTGATGAAATTTTTGGGTCTATGACTTCACCGAAGTTGTTGAAAGAAAATTGTGTTTTAAATAAACTGTCAGCTCAGAAGAGTCTTATTACCTCGTTGGATAGTCCCATTCTAGACTCACAGACACAGGGGGATAGAAACCCTACTTCTCCTTTGCCTGATTTAGGCCCTCAGCAGAGCTCCGAATATGGAACGGTGGTAAAGGCCAAGGATATTGTTGATTGTGACTCTCACCCCTTAAATATTTGTTTGTCTTCCTCTCCTTTAGATGAGGACCCTTCCCAGATCTCCTAGGAGCCTTCTCCTCCCCATTTAGAGGGCTCCAAAAAAATTCCGATTACTACTTATGTTGGGGTTCTTGAAGTTAGGGATTTCAATGATCAGTCGATCCCTATTGCTTCAATTAGGTTTCATAATATGACATCTCACAAGAAACCAAAAAAGGGTTGTGATTGAATAGACAGAGAAATCCAAATGGGTTAACCCTAAAGTCACCTCTATCATGTTAGTGGCATCAGCCTTATCCTTTGACTCTCCCATTTCTGAAGAAGACAGAGCTCTTAGAGCAAGTGTGCACCAACAGGGGGTTCCTTAATGATTTTTTTGTCTTTTAACATCAGAGGGATTGGAAGTTCTCCCAAAAGAACTGCCTTTAAGAGGATTTTAGATAGGATAGGTCTGAATATTGTTTTGCTTCAGAAGACCATGACAGCTGAGGATAATGCATGTGATTTATTCCTTATGCTAAAACCCACCTGGAAGTGTTGTGGAGTGGATGCAAATGGGTTGTCAGGTGGTTTATTAGTGGCATGGACCCATGTCCTTGATGATTTTTCTCCTTTTCACACAATTGTGGGTATAAATATTGAAGGTTGTATTAGGGGTTTGGAGCAGCCTCTCAATATTTTAAATATTTATGGTCCTTACATCAACAAGAGGTTTTTTGGGACAAGTTTGAAGATGTTAGTTTATTAGGTGATTCCTCCTTAATTATAACAAGAGATCTTAACTTGACATTATATTCGGATGAAGTTTGGGGGTCTAATGCTATCAACAATCTATTGGATCCATTTTTTAAATATTTATTTGAGAGGGCAAGATTATTTGATATTCTTCCATCAGTATTAACTCCTACTTGGTCTAAGGGGCATTTTGGTAGATTGGGTATTGCTAAGCGTCTAGACAGGTTTTTAATGGTTGAGCATTTGGGTATGGAGATGTGAAGATTTCATTCTTGGTCTATTCCTACTAGTGTTTCAAATCACAAAGCAATTGCTCTATAGCTGGATTATGAGAATAATTTTATCTATTATCCTTTAAAGTTTAATAGAACGTGGCTGGCTAATTCTTATTTTTGCTCCCTTGTGAGAAAATGTTGGATGTCTTATTCCGAGCATACTGCATCTTCTCCATTACAGATCCTGATCAAGAAGATGAAGCTTTTAAAAGAAGAAGTGGCGAAATGGGATAGAGAAAAAAAGAAGGAGATCGTAAAATTTCTGGCATGGATTGAAAATAAAATTGTAGAGTTGGAAAGCAAGGTCGATGGAAATATTTTTTCTGAAGAGAGAAATACTAAACTGATCAATTTGGAGCTTCATTGATCAAATATCTTAGCGTAGACATAAGCCACTTGGAGGCTTAAAATTAAATCGATATGGATAAAATAAGGGGACAATAACACTTAATTTTTCCATCATTTTGCATCCCATCGAAAGAATATCAATTCAATTTGGGAGCTGAGGAACAGTGATGGATTCCTCCTCACTAATAAAAATACATTAAAAGGTGAAGTTGTCTCACATTTTGGTAATATATGCAAACAAAACCCTTCTAAGAATTTGGAAGACCAATTAAAGTTTTAAATATGTATCCAATACTTTTCAATCCTGAAGAAGGTAGGAAAGTTGGTAGAATGGTTGAGCTTGAAGAAATTAAGGAAGTGTTAAAAAATTTCATGAAAGATAAGAGCCTAGGGACAGATGGTTGGACAGTGGAGTTCTTCTTGCACTTTTTTGATATTTTGGGACAGGATTTTCTTTGTGCTATTAAAGAATCCAGAAAGAATGAACACATCCATGAAAACTTAAATACCACCTACATTACTCTGATTCCTAAAAGGGATAGGCCCGAGTTATTCAATGACTTTAGGCCAATATCTTTGTGCAACTTGGTTTATAAAATCATTGCCAATATTATTTCTAATAGAATTAAGCCAGTTCTAGAGAATTGCATTTCACCTGAGCAATTCAGCTTCCTTTCAAATAGGCAAATCTTGGATGTAGTAGGGATCGCACAAGAATGTCTCCATTCGATGAAACTAAAGCATTTACAAGCTTTTATTTTGAAAATGGATTTAGTTAAAGCATATGATCGTGTGGATTGATCTTTTATCAGGTTTGTGTTGATTCAATTTGGGCTGCCAGTTGATGTAACAAATTGGATTATGGCTTGTATTATCTCGGCTACTTTCATTGTTCTGATTAATGGATCCCCAACATATTTTTTTGTAGTAGCGGAGGATTAAGACAAGGGTGCCCGTCATCTCCATTATTGTTCATTTTTTTCATTGAAGGACTAAGTAGGCTCATAAATAAAGCGAAGGAGGAGCATGAGATAAGAGGTATAAATATTTCTCGATCCCTGTCTATTAATCATTTACTTTTCATAGATGATGTGCTTCGGTTAGGGTTGGGTAATGATGGCGAATGGTAGTTCTACATAGATATTATTGATAGCTTTTGTACAACAACACAGAAGCCACTTGGAGGCTTAAAAGCAAATCGATATGGATAAAATAAGGGTACAATAACACTCAATTTTTTCAGCGTTTTGCATCCCCTCGAAAGAATATCAATTCAATTTGGGAGCCGAGGAATAGTGATGGATTCCTCCTCACTAATAAAAATACATTAAAAGGTGAAGCTCTCTCACATTTTGGTAATATTTGCAAACAAAACCCTTCTAAGAATTTGGAAGACCAATTAAAAGTTTTAAATCTGTATCCAATATTTTTCAATCCCGAAGAAGGTAGTAAAGTTGGTAGAATGGTTGAGCTTGAATAAATTAAGTGTTAAAAAATTTCATGAAAGATAAGAGCCTAGGGACAAATGGCTGGACAGTGGAGTTCTTCTTGCACTTTTTTGATATTTTGGGACAGGATTTTCTTTGGGCTATTGAAGAATCCAGAAAGAAGGAACACATCCTTGAAAACTTAAATACCACCTACATTACTTTGATTCCTAAAAGGGACAGGCCCAAGTCATTCAATGAATTTAGGCCAATATATTTGTGCAACTTGGTTTATAAAATCATTACCAATATTATTTCTAATAGAATTAAGCCAGTTTTGGAGAATTGCATTTCACCTAAGCAATTCAGCTTCCTTTCAAATAGGAAAATCTTGGATGTAGTAGGGATCGCACAAGAATGTCCTCATTCGATGAAACTAAATAATTTACAATATTTTATTTTGAAAATGGATTTAGTTAAAGCATATGATCGTGTGGATTGATCTTTTATCAGGTTTGTGTTGATTCAAATTGGGCTGCCAGTTGACGTAAAAAACTGGATTATGGCTTGTATTATCTCAAATTCTTTCATTGTTCTGATTAATCGATCCCAAACCTCTTTTTTTGTAGTAGCGGAGGATTAAGACAAGGGTGCCTTTTATATCCATTATTGTTCATTTTTTTCATTGAAGGACTAAGTAGGCTCATAAATAAAGCGAAGGAGGAGCATGAGATAAGAGGTATGAATATTTCTCGATCCCTATCTATTAATCATTTACTTTTCGTAGATGATGTGCTTCTATTAGGGTTGGGTAATGTTGAAGAATTGTAGTTCTACAGAGATATTATTGATAGCTCTTTTACAACAACACAGATGAAGTCTAGTTTGGAAAAATATATGTTTCTACATAATAGTCCTGAAGCAAGGATTTGTGAGCATATCATAGGTTTGTTCCCTTATAGAGTGGAGAAACTTGAACAAGGTTTCAAGTATCTAGATTATCATTTGAAACCAAATTTCTATAGAATATAGGACTGGAATTGGTTCTTGCAAATGGTCAATAGAAGGATACAAAACTGGACTTTCCATTGGCTGTCAATTAGAGGTAGGCATGTTTTGGTAAACTCAGTACTTCAAAGTCTTCCCGTTTATTGGTTTTCTCTTTCATTGGTCCCCATGTTAGTGATCAACATAATTAGGTAAAATATCTTTCACTTCGTATGGTATGGAGGTTATCGGAATTCGAAGCTCCATATTTCTTCTTGGGAAAGCTTAGCTCTACCTAAACATTTAGGTGGATGGGGCATTAAAAGACTGGAATGGTTCAATCAGGCCTTACATGCAAAAAAATTATGGAGGTGCTTATTTGACAATGGATTGTGGAGTAAAACAATCAAGGCTAAATATGTAAAAGATTTTCCGATTATATATTGGATCTGACGACCGAGGTTAAACATTGTTAATTATTCTATAATTTGGAAAGGGATTCTTAAATATTTTCCATTACTCAAAAATTGGCTAAGCTAGAGAGTGGGTAATGGAGTGCAAATATTTCTTGGTATTGATCCTTTTTTGGGGGTCACTAAATATTTCAGGTTGTCCAGATCGTTGATCGTTCAACTCCACAGCAAAAATATCCTTGTCTTGGAAAAAATTAAAAGGAAGGGAAGTGGCTATTCATCTACAACATATTGGTATCAGGATAGCGAGTTGGGATTGTTTGATGAAGTGAAGGAAGAATGGAACAGTTTTACGATGACATTGAATAAATATGGATTTGTTATGTCTGAGAAAGTTGACTCTTTAGTATGAGAAAGTTGACTCTTTTAACTAAGAAATCCTATGAGGCTATTGTTGTGCAGGATGGGTCATTCTCCACAAACTGGTGGTCTGCGAAGCTGTGGAAGAGAAAAATCCCCCTCAAAATAAAATTTTCTTTTGGTTGTGTATAGAAAACAAAAACCTTTCTTGGGATAGTCTGCTCAAACTTGGATTCGTGGGACTAGGTATATGTGTTCTATATATTTCAGATTCTGAGAGTGTTTCCCATTTATTTTGTTAGTGTAGTTTTTTCACAGTGATTTGGCAAGATTAGAAAATGAAACTCAAACACAAGGATGAATGGGATAACCAAAATTTCAAGGACTATATTTTTCATCGGTTCCATTCAAGGGTAAAATTTAAAAATTAACCTTTGTTTATCATTTAAGAGGTATGGAAAGCCAGGAATTGTTGTATTTTTTAAGACATCAAGCCTTCTTCCTACCATGTGAGTATTAGAGTACTCTGTGCTCTTAATGAATTTGTTGTCTTCAAACATAATCTGAAGCAAATAATTATTAAATTCCCATATATTAGTGAATATATATCGACATGCTACTTTGATGGAGCTACTAAAGATGGATTATGTGGAACTAGGATGATCTTAAATATAAAAAAGGAACATGAAATTGACCTAAGGATGGATGTAGGAAGGGGTAGCAATACGAAGGAGGAATTTCTGTCCTTTCAGGGCTTATTGTGGTTCACTAGAAAATAGGTGTTTTCAGAGTCAAAATTTATGGTGATTCAAGGGTTTCCATTACTCACGCCTCTGTGCTCCAACCACCCAATTACTATAACGATTGCATCCTTTATCTTGCAGCTTTTGCCACCACGATCGCCATGGTCTTGGTCCAAGAAGACAAGGACACCCAGGAACATGTGATCTATTACCTCAGTAAGGGTCTTATCGACTATGAAACCCCTTATTCACATGTTGAGAAACTCGCTCTCGCGACAATCATTTCCATCCAAAAGTTTCGTCACTATATCCTACTCCGCACCACCATTTTTATTGTCGACTCGAACCCCATGTACCGCATCCTTACCTGTCAGGTGCTCGGGGGCAAGTATTCATGGTGGATTGTGATACTTCAGGAATTTGATCTCCTCTTCGAGAAATCTAAGTCAAAGAAATCCTTAGTTTTTGCGGAGCTCATTTGCGATCTTCCTCGTGTTGATACGAGAACTAAGCCCATCGAATCCCTTCCAGAAGAGTAATTGTTTTTCATCAGCACGTCTGACCCATCGTATGGAGATATTACATTATATCTTCAAACCCAACGGTTCAACCCCAAACTATCTCGTAACAACCGTCGTCGTATCCGCCACCATGTCAAGTATTACTTGATCATCAGTGATACCTTGTATCATCATGGTGTAGAATCTATCCTTAGACATTGTTTAACTCATGAGGAGGTTGAACACGTACTGAATGAATGTCACTTTGGTTCTTGTGGCGGTCATCTTTTTGGGATGGCTACAGCCCAAAAAATACTACGCGTAGGATACTATTGGCCTTCGATATTCAAATATTGTATCGGGGCCATTAAGAAGTGTCCTCCATGCCAGCACTTTCAATTTGAAAAGCACTCCCATCCAGCCCCTTTACATCTGGTTATTTTCATCGGCCCCTTTCCAAATGAGGCATCAATTTCATGCATTGTAAGCCTACCTCGGACGAGGGGCATGGTTACATCATAGTAGCCATCGATTATTTCACTAAATGGGAAGGGGCGATGCCTACATACAACAAGGAAGGAAAAACCGCTACACTCTTCATGTTTAACCATGTCATTATGAGATTCAGATTTACGCAAGCCATCGTTACCGATCATGGATCTCAATTTCAAAACAAGATGGTAGATGAATTGAGTGCTAGATTGGGTTTTCACCATGAGAACTCAACCCCATATTACCCATAGTCTAATGGACAAGTAGAGACCATCAATAAGGTCTTGAAAACCATGATTCAATGCATGGTGGGTACTCATAAATCAAACTAGTATAACATGCTCTTTTCTTCCCTTTGGGCATATAGGACCTCCATTAAGACTACCACTAGGTTCACACCTTTCCAACTAGTTTATGGATTGGAGGCAGTTTTACCGATAGAGTGCGATATTCCATCACTAAAACTCACAGTCGAACTTCTCCCACACACCACTGCCGAGGAAGAACGCTTCCTTCACTTGGAAAAACTCAACGAAACCCTTCGCGATGCCACTCTTGCTAATGAAACGCACAATAAAATCATTAAATCCCAGTACGATAAGTCAATCCAACCTCGTACCTTTGATGAGGGGGATTTGATCCTCACAATTACCAGAAACATGATAAGCTAGAGGCAGGCAAGTTTGAGTTCATGTGGCATGGGCCATATGTTGTAAAACATGTATTGGAGAAGGGATCTTACGAGCTTAAGGATTATGATGGAATATCTCTAGGGGAGCCTCAAAATGGGCTCTACCTGAAGAGATACTATGCCTGAGTTTTTCACGCATTAATATCTTGTCTATACTATGCATGGTGTGTGTTTTGTGTGGTGTGACACTTTTCTTTAGTGTGTTAGGATCTTGGTTTTATGCTTATGTCATGTTCTACCTGTATGTGCGGATGGAAACTTGTTTTGGATTCGCTGATGGCGTCAACTGGCATACCCATAGTCTCTCTTCGGAAGCCTGGGTACTTTATTCCCCTACCGATGAGCTCATTAGTTTTGGAGGGAGTTATCTAGGGTACGCAACCAACAACACCGTGGAATATCACATGGTGACTAGAGTCTTAACCAACGCTCTTTCCCTTGGTATGGACCACATTGTTGCCCACCATGACTCACAATTAGTGGTCTCCTACAATAATCGTGTCTACACCATATGCGATCCCACATTACTTCGTCTTTTCCAACGAGTATGTCTCTTGGAGAGGTCCTTCGAATCTGTTCAGTACCTTTACATTTCAAGAGACATGAACACCATTGTTGATTCCATGGCCAATTTCATATTGGACTAGTACATTGCACATACTTGAAAACATTCATAAACATAAAAGTGGCACAAGATGTACATAATGCATAAACAAGCACATAAACAAGATCCCATAAGCATCCATAGAACACGATGTATAAATCCACCATAGAGTTTTTATATATCATAATCAAAATGTAGTACTGATACAAAATCTTAAGCATATAACATTTCAGTAGATATACTATGATACAAAATATGAAGCCTATAGATTTCAGGTTATAAACATATACAAGTGGGGCTAATCCGCTCGCTACTCATGGTAGCAAATGATCGCCCTCGCTACTTTCCTAAGTAGCATACCAAAGCGTTCGGATACTCCAATGGTCTAGCGCTGGTACCCGGCGAGGTATATCATGAACTCTGGGATATGGAATGTCCAAGGTCAAGCGCTAGAGGTTCTCCTCCAACTCATCTAGATCCTCTATAGCATCGCGCGCTGCATCACCAACACTGCTCCTCTATGTGAAATCGAAGACATATCCATTGGTCGTGTCGAGCCCACATCTGCATCAAACACATGTCAACCATTAGTACTACTCCAAAAACATCAAATACATATAAAATGAAAAACACAGTAGAATTGTCATTTTCTCGTCGTTTCAATACTGCCAAGTCATGCCATGCCCATGTTCGAGAGATGTTTGTTATTCATCATCTGCAGTCATTGTACCTTCTTTCATGTTGGTTTTTCCCTGAGTCGGTCTTACACATCACTCTATTGTCCAATTCACTCCAAACATCTGTGATCGTGTTTCATGTCGATGATGGTCGATTCATCATGGCCCTCCTTCGACGGATTCATCCATGTCGACTTCGACACATCATCCAAGGATATAATCTAGAAACCAATCAAGTACCTTGGGCCTGCATGCCTAAATGGCAGGTTACCTCGCTTTCAACATGAGTTTACATCGTTGAATCTTGATTGAAATATCTTGTCGATTGTTTGACCTCAAGTCATTTATTCACACTCGATGGTATGTACTATGATACCTTGGGAATCATTGACATCAATGGTTATTTCCCTTGCACTTGTTAACAGTAAACATTAATGACCGGTAATCAAGTGGTTTCTACCATGTTCGACTCTGAGACATTGTAATCACATGGATAGATTTGTATCCTTGCAGGTTTGGCTTGAAGATGCTAGGTTGTCCCATATTCCACCCAGGTTATGATGGAGATTGTTTGAGTCATATCACACGGATCCACTTTGTATTGGTTGTGGTTGTGTTATCATCTCATCATGGATCTATGCTTGTGTCTAGTAGCCATGACTATGTTCAGTCGGTGTTTACTACCATGGATCTGCATTGTATTGGTCGACAACCATGTTGTGAGTCATGTGAGACGGGGATATCAAATTCAGTAGTACTATAGCGGAACCTTCCAACCAAAAAGTCATTTCCAACTATCTTGCAAAGCATATCACCTGTCTTGTTTTTCCAACTTCATGCTTTGGGGGGAATTCTTTTACACCTAAATCTCATCATCATGAGTCCCATGTTAACTTAGTTCCTTGATCCCTAAATTTTCCCTGGCCATAATTCATCTAGAGCAAGTTCTGGACCCTTTGTGCAAGTTTTCTAGTTAGGTCGGCGCAGCTTGTCTTCTAGCAAGATGCTCCTGACTAGGCTCGGCGCAAAATTCCATCTGGTAGACTGCACTGGTGGCTCAGGTTTCCTTCATGCAACCTATTCCTGCCCCTTTCTAGCTCAAATTTCCCTCATGCAACATGCGTCAGGGTTGGTTAAATTGGATAAATGGAATCTTTGAGCGATTTCTCAAAGTAGGGTGAGGTGGATGTCTATCCCTAACTTCTAGGTGAGTTGGCATTCGGTTCCCTAAACTCTAGGGAAGATCCCTTAGACCTCTCCCATCATTTCTCAACCTACTCTATCCACTTGGTCTTATAAATATGAAGCTCCTCCCCATTCCAAAGGGAGGAATGTCTATAGCACTCTCATGCTGGTAGAGTTGGCTTAGGTGATCTTTGCACATCCTTGGGAGTCCTACTTCGTCCTTGGAGGCTTTTGACTTGGCTTGTTGGAAGGAAGGTTGCAACGTTAAGGATTAGGTTGTAACGTTCTTCTCTATTGTACTCTCTTTCATTACAGTCAATATAATCTCTTCCCATATATGTTATCGCGTTGATCATGTATAGAGTTTACTTCCTTAACTGTTAGCTTAGATCAATCATATGAAATATATGCTTTTACTGCTTGTTTGTGTCTATTTGTCAACAGGGTTTTGCAGCTGCAGATATGAAGATTCTGGAGCATTGGATCAAGCAAGAAGCAAAGGGATCGTAAATCTCAGGTAAGACACCCGTTTACTACTTTATGATTCTATTGTTCTAGGGAAGCTCTTTTTATTATGTACTTATTTGTTCTAGATCTAGTTCAACTAGGGAGATCTAGCCTTAAGTCCGCTTAGGTAGATTTCCCGAAAACACTAGATCCAAAGATTATTTTTTGTCCAAGGCCTCCATTTGTTCAACCATGGCCTTCTTCCAGAGATGTCTATGCTCTGAATCAACAACGTCCTTCACTTTTATAGGATCATCATTAGTAATATGTAATAAAAACTAGACAAAAAATCAGGAGGGGAATACCTTTCAAGTTTCCTTCTTTCTCAATATGATCTCCTCAAAATTGGGGTATGAGGTTCTTCTTCTTCTGATTCATCTTCTTCCATTGAGTCAGATTCTCCATTTTCTAACTCAAACTCTATTTTCTCTCGTTCCTCTTCAATTGGAGTCACTTTCTATCTAGGAACTTCTTTGAACTCTCTAAAAACAAAATCTTGACTATAAACAATCTTCTTATTTACAAAATTCCAAAGCTTAAAACATTTAATACCATCTTTATAATTGATAAAGATACATTTTCAATTTATTATCCAGCTTATTCCTTTTATCCTTTGGAACATGTACATAAGCATCACGGCCAAAAATCTTTAGAGGTTTAATAGAGGGTTTCTTACCAGTCCATACCTCATGTGAATTTTTTCCAACCAATGCTGATGTGGGTGATCAATTTACCAAGTAACATGTTGTTACACCAAAATCTCATCACCATGAATCATGTGTCATCTCTATGCCTTAATCCCTGAAGTTCCCTGGGATAAAACATCAAGAGGAAGTTGTTCTCCTTTCCCTTTACCTTTTGTAGTCACCCCGATGCACCCTGATCTCTAGCAAGGAGCGTCGAACTCAAGGTGATGCTCTCTGTAGGTTAGCAGAGAGCATTGTTGATGTAGTGTTCCTTTGTACAGAGTGCAATGATATATCTTTGATGTATGTTTCCTTCATGCAAGGTGCGTCAGAATTGGTTAAAATGGATAAAAGGAAGCTTCGAGCAACTTCTCAAAGATTGGTGATGTGGAGGCTTATCCCTAGATACATGGATAGGTGTGTTGATGTATATGTAAATTCAGATGTATTTCACATATATGTATATTATATTCCTATAGAGATGTTATTATTCCTCTATACGAAAGTGTCGTCATTTATATTGTAAGTGTCATAACTTATACTTGATGGGTTATTAGACCACCTTGTTGGGGTCGGCCCTGTATAAGTCATGTGCATCAAAGGGTTATTAGAACACCCTATTGGGGGTCAACCATGTGGTTCAAAGGGTTATTAGACCACCCTAGTGGGGGTCGTCCCAGTCAGCATTATGCTAAGTGGTTAAGTTGAGGCCGACCTAGTTGAGTAAAGGTTAAGACAAGTTAGTGTATAAGTAGAGAGTGTGTCTCTCTCATTTTACACATTCTATTCTCTCACTCACACTTTGGAGAGTGGTGCACTTGTGGAGGAGGAGGCTCTCCTGCTAGAAGAATACTATCTCTTGTATTCTGGTTGTATCATTGCTCTATCTATCTCTGAGCAAGTTATTGGGGTTTTTCACCTTTATGGTTTTCCCCAAGTAAACTATGTGTCTCTTGTGTGCTTGCATTATTGTGTCCATGATTGATATGTTGTAGATTTGCTGTACATGTTGTTCTCTCAGTTAAGATCCTAGATCAGATTGAAGTAAATTCTGAAAATTTAACATGGTATCAAAGCTAGCCTGAAAGAAGGCATGATATGGCATGTATGACACTTCTTGCACTTACGATGCTAGGGCTTGATATAGCAAAAACCAGTAATCGTAGCACTTTCGCTCTAAATCCATTTTGGTGAAGTTTTCGGATCTGAAACTTTTACAACTCGAATATCAGATCCCCGTGTACCTTTTGTCCAAAGGACAACTTCTAATTCGTTTTACTTTGTGATTTATGATCTGTACAATATAGGGTTTCTGCCTCTTCCAGATCTAAGTCAAAATCAGGTGACCTTGGGAAAAAGGTCATAACTTGGGCTAGGAAGCTCCAAATAAAATTTCGTAAAATGTAACAGGTAGTACACAAACTGTACTATCTCAGGAAAAAAATTCAGAAGCCTAAGTTGAACCAGTGACACGTGGCACGCCATACAAGTTTGCTCTTCTGTATTATCCCATAAACAGGTCACATTGAGACACTTGGCATAACTCTCTCTCAGAGAATCCAATTGAGGTCATACTTGTCGAAATGGAAAGATAACAGGTCAGACTATCTCAAGAAAATTTTTCAGACCCTGTGGATCGAAAAGTTTGGAGTTACACCAGAAACAATCAGGTACATATTTCTGTCAAAACAGAATTATTTTTTAGCACCTTCATTCATAGCTTCCGGAATTTAGGGCTTCGGAGAAAGATGGAATTTTTGTAATCAGAGACCACGGCTGGATGCTACTCATCAAAATCGAAATTTAGAGACCAAGATCAGATTTTTTGGTAGGGCAGAAGGCCGGGCTTGATCAAACCCCAGTTCGAGACTTTGATCGGAAAGATGGAAAATTAAGGCTTCTGCAAAACTTGGAATTTTGGAAATCTGTGACCACAGCTGGAAGCTCCTCAGAAAAATTGAAGCTTAGAGCTTTGAATCAAATCGTTTGGTTGGGTGAAGCTCCAGGAAACTCAAACGCTAATTCAGGGTCCTCCCAAGTGAATCTTGAAATCTAAAAGGCAATTTCGAGGGGCAAAACTTTACAGTTTTCAAATTATGAATATACCAACTTGATCAACTCATCAAGGCGCATATTTCTATCCTTTCGGAAGTTTGAATTTTTGGAGTTTCTTTGACAAACCCTAATCCAGCTCCAGGTCCAGTTCTTGCAAATCAAGTGGATTGGGTTAATCCTAGAAGAAGATGGATTGGTCACCTGCATAAGTGAAGAAGTTCCTGTCTCAGAGGGAGATGAGGCTAATGCCTTCCATAAGAAGATTACAAGCAATCTTGACAGGTATGGCTTACAGGTATGTTTCATGGTTAATTTTATCATATGTTTGTCTTCATATCATTAAAGTACAATCTTGATTAATTACTAGACTTGTTGTATCACCTTAATAGAAGATATTCATTGATTAAGGTTTTGACACTTATGAATGTACTAATGTATTGTGATGTTATATGAGGTTTATGTTGTTCGCTAACATAAAAGGTACACCAAGAAAGACAAATCATGTTCTACTTCAAGAACTTATGATCATGGTGACATGAAGACAAAGATACATCCATTGTCATGGATCACATAGAAGATCTACTTTCGAGGTATGTATAACTTGGTCCTACAATGGTTAACCTATGAGACATGCAAGTTACTAGCACAAGTCCCTAAAGAGAACCAGAAGACATTATGCGGGTATGTTAGACATAACTAGCTAGCATGCTAATCCAGGTATGTTTTTCCTATATCAAGCTAGAATCCTACCTTGTGTTAGGATCTTATATTATTGTGTTGTTGATAATGAGTATTCATGAAGTCATACGTTTGAATAGTCATGGTTGTATGCATATTATGTTTCTTACCATAATTGATGATATGACTAACCAAAAGAATCATGAAGTTATAGGTTTGAGTAATCACGGGTTTATGCATTGATGATTTAACTAATCAGAAGAGTCCTAGGATCAAATAAGAATATGCATGAGTAAAAGAAGACTTCCCTGAAACCTTGAATACTAATGTTTATTATCTATGAATGATCATGACTATACATGTTTAAGATTATTGTGTTTTGATAGTATTAAGATTATACTAATAAATGTGTGATTATGTATGAGACCTCAAGGATAACACATTGATGATACTAATAAGCATGCATAGTGATTAAGGATGGATGTATGTTCAAGGACAGGTAATCCAGGAAGCAAAGATCAAGAGGGAGCACACTCCAGTTGTTCCTGCAAGAAAGCAAAGGAGCACACTTCAGTAGTTTCTGCAAGGATGCAGATATTCAGAGGGAGTTGACCACTTCTCACAATCCACACCAGAATGGAGTTGCAAAGATTCAGAGGGAGTCCACCCAGCAACCATACAAAGATAAGTATTTGGATTGTCATTTCTTACATAATGTTATTCAATGATGTATATGCTTATGTTCCTAGAATTAGGTTGTGTATTATGCATATTAGAATAGTTGCATTAATGAACAGTATACTACTAATATGCATGTGATGGGTAAGTGGCCTATGGAACTGTACAACATTCCAGTGCTACTTATCTAGAATGAAACCTCTTTGCTGACATGTTGGGAGTAGTGCAAACTCTTAACAATGTTCTGGCAGAGATTGGAAGGCATCTAGAAAGTTGTGGAACATGGATAAATGTTGTATTGGAGCATTGGCTAAGATAATTGCATGACTGTATGACATATTTCTTTATGTATAAGAATTTGTCTGAAAATTATGAGATGTTTCTAATCATGCAATTTAACTTGTTTTGTAGAAAAGACCACATACCTTCACCTACAAAAGAAGGACTACAACATTTGTTCAAGCAACAAAATTATCTATTGAAGATATTGAAGTTCCCAGGATACGGGAAGAATGCCATGATCCGTCGATCATGAAGAACGATGTTTGGGATGCGGTCCCAAGAGATGAAGGGAAGTCTGTTGTTACTTCCAAATGGAACTATCAGATCAAGCATGCTGCAGATGGCAGCATAGAGAAATATAAAAGTGATGAAATAGAAGATACACCAGATGGATTTTAAGACAGCCTTCTTGAATGGTGTAGTCATATATGTGTGTAGAACTTGGTAGGATAGACAGATTTCTATCCAATTTGGGCTTTACCAAGAGTGAAGCAGATTCCAACCTTTACTACAAGGTTGAGGAAGGGAATCCTGTGATTGTACTCCTGTATGTGGATGACCTGTTTGTAACAGGAGATGACAAATTGATTGCTGACACATAGTGGAAGCTTGCTACCGAGTTCGAGATGAAGAACTTGGGGATGATGCACTATTTGTTTTTTCTTGGCATGTAGGTGTGACAGAGTGTAGATGGAATTTCCCTTGAACAAGGGAAGTATGCAGTATAAATCCTGAAGAGGTTCGGGATGATGGACTACAAGGATATGGCCACACCTATGCCATCGAACTTGAAGCTTTTGTGTGATGCTTCATCTGATCCGGTTGATGTCACGATGTATCATCAAATGATTGGGTCCTCTATGTACCTGACGAACACAAGACCAGATATTTTCTTTGTGGTGAACACATTGAGCCAGTTCTTGATGGATCCGAGAGATGTTGACTTGGTTACTGTAAAGCATATTCTGAGGTACCTAAAGGGTACGGTTGATTATGGGCTCAAGTATCATGCGAATCAAAAGTTTAACCTGCAGGGTTATGTTGATTCAAATTGGGCAGGCAGTGCTGCAGATAGGAAGAGAACATCTGGGTGCTGCTTCAGTATGGGATCAAGTGTGATCTCTTGGTTTAGTAGGAAGCAGCCCTGCGTAGCACTGAGTACAGCTGAAGATGAGTATGTTACAACAGATGAGCATGTTGCATATGTATTGACCAATCCATTGGCCAGAGTGCAGTTTGAGTACTTCAGAGAGAGGCTTGGTGCACTTCAGATCGAGGTTCCTTCCAAAGGGAAGTGATGATTCCAGAAGATGCAAATGCACATGAGATTTCCTGACATGGTTGATGTGTTCTCCCTTGGTCGTGATGTAATTGCTGAGCCATTTTTCTTATGGTGGTAGATGTGTTCTCCCATGGTGAAAAATTAAGGGCTGGAGCCTTCCCCGAATGGCGGTAGATGTGTTCTCCCATGTCGGTGGTGTAAGTGTTGGATGATGTGCATCTGAGCTGTGCTTCTTGGACGATGAGATGATCTGAAGAGGACGATGCTATGATGATCAAGAGGATCATGGATGATGAGCATTAGGATGATGCTCTGGTTACTACTCCGTATATGCATCATGTTGGATGTTGGATATGATCAGTTGGATCATTTATATGTATATGTATGTACGCGTCATCTTGGATGTTGGATATGATCAGTTGGATCATTTATATTTATATGTATGTACGCATCATGTTGGATGCTTGGACCATGTATTTGTATATGTATCAGGTGGATACATTGTATCATCAGGTAGATCATGTATGTTGATATGTATCATGTATGATCAGGTGGATCATGTATTTGTATTTGTATCAGGTGGATGCATTGTATGATCAGGTGGATTATGTATGATGATATGTATCAGGTAGATACTTGGTATGCATCAGGTAGATGCATTGTATGATCAGGATAATCATGGATGATGAGCTTCAAGATGTTCCTCCAGATGACATGCAGCAGGATGTTGCAATGATGATGATCAGGATGATCATGTGTACATCAGGATGATGTATGGTGAGTATCAGGTTGATACTCTGTGGCAATGGAACAGGTTGTGTAGATAAGCATGTAATTTGTGCCCTGGGAGATTTGCAGATAGTGTTTTGAGGTTTTGCCTATGGCATGTAATTTGTACCCTGGGATATCTGGCAAATGCTCTTTCGAGGATTTGCTTGGGAGGACATATAATTTGTGCCCTGGGAGATTTGCAGATAGTCTTTCGAGGTTTTTCCAATGGCATGTAATTTGTGCCCTGGGATATCTGGCAGATTCTCTTTCAAGGTTTTGTCCTATGGCATGTAATTTGTGCCCTGGGAGATCCGATAGGTTGAGCCGTGTGCTCGTAATCAGTCCTGGGATGCTCTTTCGAGGTTTTTCCATGACCACATGTAATTTGTGCCCTGGAAGATCCGATAGGTTGAGCCTAGTGCTCGTAATCAGTCCTGGGATGCTCTTTCAAGGTTTTGTGGTGACCACATGTAATTTGTGCCCTGGGAGATCCGATAGGTTGAGCCTTGTGCTCGTAATCAGTCCTGGGATTCTCTTTCGATATTTTGTGGTGGGGTCACATGTAATAAGTCCTGGAGATATGAACAGGATGAAAAAGGCCTCAGATGCTCTTTAGGGTTCTTACTAGTCAAGAGACTCTTTTAAGGTTTTGTGATGCACGTAATAAGTCCTAATATTTCCACAGTATGGCCAGTGATGACGAAGACCTGCAGGTGGTAGGCCTACATCCAGTATGAAAAAGGATTGGCTCTGTAAAACTTCCTATGACGATTAGATTCAGAGATTGATTGAGATAGCAGTAGCAGTGTCGATGATGATGACTTGATGATGATTATCCAGTGATGATGATCCAGAGAAGAAGACTTGTGCTAGAAGACCTGTGTCGAGAAATACATTCCTAGTTAAGAAGGAGTGTTGATGTATATGTAACTTCAGAATGTATTTCACATATATGTATATTGTATTCCTATAGAGATGTTATTATTCCTCTATACGGAAGTGTCGTCATTTATATTGCAAGTGTCGTAACTTATACTTGATGGGTTATTAGACCACCTTGTTGGGGTCGGCCCTATATAAGTCATGTGGGTCAAAGGGTTATTAGACCACCCTATTAGGGGTCGTCCATGTGAGTCAAAGGGTTATTAGACCACCCTAGTGCGGTTCATCCCAGTCATCATTATGTTAAGTGGTTAAGTTGAGGCCGACCTAGTTGAGTAAAGGTTGAGACAAGTTAGTGTATAAATAGAGAGTGTGTCTCTCTCATTTTACACATTCTATTCTCTCACTCACACTTTGGAGAGTGGCGCACTTATGGAGGAGGAGGCTCTGCTACTAAGAGAAGACTATCTCTTATATTCTAGTTGTATCATTGCTCTATCTATCTCTGAGGAAGTTATTAGGGTTTTTCACCTTTATGGTTTTCCCCAAGTAAACTCTATGTCTCTTGTGTGCTTGCATTATTGTGTCCATGATTGATATGTTGTAGATTTGTTGTACATGCTGTTCTCTTAGTTAAGATCCTAGATTAGATTGAAGTAAATTCTGAAAATTTAATAAGGTGGCTATCGATCCCCTAACCTAATGGTATGACCCCGTCGACCTCTCCCCTAAATCCTCAACCTATTCTATCCCTTTATCTGTATATATACAAGCTCCCTCTACATTGTTAAGGGAGGAAGGATTATGCACCCATATGCTAGTGGAATTTGGTCAGACTATATTCTTCATCCATAGTAGATTAGGAGGCTTTGGATCTTTGAGGCAAGATCATCCAAGTTGGATTCATAATGCCAAAGCATCGGTTGTAACTCTCCCTTATTTGTATTTGCTGCAATTTGCATTTAATATAAACATCTTTCCATAAACATGTTTTTTCTTCTAATGTTGTTTATGATTAGTGTCCTTGACTATTTATCTAGTTAGATTCATAATCATATGCTTTCATGTTGTTTACTTGTTTCCATTTGCTCTCTCTTGTCTTGCAGTAGGAGATCAAGGGACTATAAGTAGATCAAGTATGGAGAAAGGAATTGCGATCATAAGGTAAGTCATCCTTTGAACTATCTTGCAATTTAATCTAACTAGGAAATATTTTATATTGTGTACTCTTTTGTACTAGACCTAAGCCATTTAGGGTAGAGAGATCCATTTTTGTCCGCATTAACAGATTGTCTTCATACAAAAATGGCGACCATACTGGGGAGTTATAGATCATAGTTTTGATTTGTTTTCAACTCTTGATTTTTCTTGATTGAGCCTCAATTTTCCTTTCCTTTCATTAGCTCAGACCATCAGTGATTCTTTGGGTTATCCATACTCTGCTTAGGATTATCATCAGACCTTTTACCTTTTTATTCTTGAAGTATTTTTATTTTTGTGACTTGGATCTTTCCCAATGCACCTGGGCCATTCATCCCTCGTGTCACTGTGTTTCTAACACTCCTTGCTAGCTACCAAACTGCATCTCTGACGCTGCCTATTTGTCTACAAACTACATCACTAACACGACCTGCCCATTTACAAAGTGCGTTGTTGGAATTTCCAATGCCTTGATGCACACTTGCAAGGTGCATTGTCCTGTATTATTTGGCACTTGGTATACAAATTTTCAAGTTGGTTTTGTGTTTGATTTTTTGAGGTCTGTGTTTTGTTCCTTGCAGTCACAGAACCCCTAGGCACAACATAGATTATCCTTGGATTGATTGTGAAGTTTAAGTGGCGATTAGGGTCCTATCTAGTCAAAAGAGTCATTTAGTCATTGTGGGAAATTTCAATCCCCCATTGATATACTTAGTTTTGTGACTCCAAATCGTTTCACCAGATTTGTTCGATCTGACTTCCGAGCCTTCTCATTTTTGTTATTGCAATTTTTTGCTTGGTTTTGAGTGTTTTGAGTGTTATTGATATTTTGGGTGATCACACTTATTTGGGAATCTCTCACTGTTTAGAGTTTGCAGTAGTGTATTCTTTCATTTTCTGATTCTCGGATCTATTGAGTGCATTTGAGTAGGAAACCAAAAAAATTTCATTGTATTCATTTCAAGTTTCTTTCTTGAAATTATTGTAGAGATTTTTCATACTTTGGAATTTATCATTAAAAGATCTTTGAAAATTTGTAAAGCATAACCATTATCTTGCATTTTCTTAGTTGTGAAAACTTGCTTCTCATTTCTTTGAAAATTTCAAGTGCATTAGAACGTTTACGAAGCATTTCCAAAGATTGAAAGATTCTTTCATTTTTTTATTTTCTTCCACTTTTTTATCTTTATTTTGGAAAATTGAAGTTATTGCATTCAAAGTGAATTCTCCTTTTCATCTTAGCGTAGATTCCTTTAAATTTGAAAAGAGAAAAATAAATCATTTAAGATTTGGTGTGTGTTATTTCATTGTTTTTGTTGGCTTAGTGAAAAGAGTGCTTCATTTATATTTTGGTTGATTTTGAAGTATAGGGGTACTTGATTTTTTACTATCTGAAACAAAGAAAAATTATCCTTACCTTAGATAGCTTTCATTGAAAAGAAAAGAAAAGATTTTCATTTTCATGTATCTTAGGTTTGCATTCTTTTTAAATTCCTTTCTACACCTCATGCATTCACCTAACCGTAAAAGATAAAATTTACTGGTAGTGTTAGGTTAAAACTATATAGAAACTTGTTTTTTAAGTTAGAGACGTGTTCCAGCATCTTTAAGCATGGCAGCTGTCATTTTTTTCCTACACTGCATCCTGGGGGCTTTTGTTCTTCCACATACCAACCAGTATATCGAACAACCTTTCATGTACTCGGTAGTATATCGGAAGGCTCCTATCGTACGATTGTTCATTAGACATCACCACTATGGATTTGAGCTCCCACGTACTTTGAGTATATTGGGAGACCGTTCTAGGATTCCTGTAACCATCCGAGTTAACCTATTGGTCGTCTTGGCATGGAAATACACCGAGAACATCACTCGGGGAGCTACTACTCACGTGCTTCAGGTAGTCGGGTTATACGGTCATGGGTACGGTCGTAATCCTCCCTGTTTAGTGCTCTAAAATATTGGGTCGAGTATAACTATTGGACCCTATGGTATATCACGAGTTGCACCGCCTTGATAATCCCATGAGGTTCTAGACCATTGAATCCACACCTACCACATAAGTTTGATTACGGCTTTAGCTTGTGTAGATTTTGGATTGCATTTTTTATTTTTGTATAGAAAACACTTAGGTGAAATTTTGGTTCAGTCATTCTAGCTGATCAACCTTTGAGAAGTTCTCATAATATTTTGAACTTGCCACATGAATATTCCCTTAACTGGGAGGATAAATCGGGAGCAAACATGGATCAACCTACTACATCCATGTCACATGAGGAAGATACCTCTACCTTAGATTTGGGAATGAACTATTCACCTCCCTCAAATCCACCCATCTCTGATCCTACGATACCTTTGATTGTGTAGAAACCTACTTCATATGACATGTATTTCCATCATTCACTGGAAGGACATCCTAGAGCTACATATTCGGTTTTCAGTCAGCCTCAGGATGACCCTGTATCAACAGCATTCAGTCCAACTGTATCTTTTTGGGACACCTATTTAGGTCAACATTTTGCCGATTTTGGGTCACTTCCAATGGAAGAAACTATACCTTGTCGATGGATTCCTAACAATGAGTTTCTTGCACCACTCTATGAGCACATGAGCCATTTGCAAACGACTGGCGAACAACTTAGACGTTAAATTCTCTCACATAGAGCAAGTTCGGAAGTACCCATTTTTTTGATATTCCGTTGTATGTTCTTTATCTTTCTCTTCACCAGAATCATCCATACCCAACATGACCACTTATCAACCAGCTCAACCCTCGTTTCCTACGAGTACACCTCAAATTCAGGTGACTGGTTCTACACCTCCTTTGACCCCAAAATATGAAGGGAAACCTTCAACTTTTATTAACTATGTTATTGGGACATTACCTCCACCTCCCCCACCTCAAAATGTGAGGGAAGGTTATAATCTACCTGTTAGTTTACAATCCAGCGGAAGTAATCCCTTTGTTAGTAGTCAACCATTTTTTACGGGTCAACCTAGTATTAGTGTTCAACATTCAGTTACTGGGAACACTCCAGTAAGTGGGAAATTTTGGGGTCAACCCCTAGCTAGTGGACCTAACCTGACTAGGGGACATCTCCCAGTTAGCGGACATAACGTGAGTGGAGGATATACTTCACATCCAAGTTATAGTATGGTTGGAAGTTCTCTTCCAACCATGGGACAATCTACATGGACACATCATACAGGGGGGCCATCTATTTGGACCCAACCCCCATGGGAGCATATTTTTATAGGACATCATAATCCTAATGTAGGACAAAACTATCCAGGAAACCTTTTAACTGGATTACCCTATCCCAAAAACCCAAACACCCCATGGGGGCACCATAATGTTCCGTCGACTGGACCTTCGGCCGGTGGAACACCCCCACCATCTTCACCAGCTATCCCACCACCTTCACCACCACCACCACCCCATTCTAGAGGAGCAGGACCCCCGTATTCTGGTGGAGGACCACCCCATTCCGGAGGAGGATCCCCACCTTCTGGCAGAGTACCACCCCATTTTGGAGGAGGAGGACCCCACCTTATGGCAGAGGACCACCCCATTGCGGAGGAGGAGGACCCCCGCCTTTTGGTGGAGTACCACCCCATTCTGGAGGAGGATAAACCCACATTTTGGTGGAGGACCACCTCACTTTGGAGGTGGTGGACCCCCACCTTTTTGTGGAGGACCACCTTACCCTGGACAGGAGAATCCCCACCTTCTAACAAAGGAACACCTTAATCTAGCGGAGGAAAACCCTCTTCAGGTCCACTTCCCAACCCAGGAGGCCCACCCCCATATGGCCAATTTCCTACGGGAGGACCTTATGACCAATCGGTACATGGTCCTACCGATACACAGATGCCTTATTAGTACTACCAGTATCCACAACCAAATCAACAATTACCATTTCTGGCTACCCTTGATCTACCAGACTTATCACGATTGACTAACGATCCCATTTATCATGGTATAAATTGGCCAGCAATTTTGATGAAGTTACCATCTGACATCCTGAATTTTGACGGAAAACCCGACGAAGACCCGAAAAACCATGTAATGACTTATAATTTGTGGTGTTCGTCCAACTCCTTAATGGATGATTCCATATGTTTGAGGTTATTCCAGCAAACCCTTACTGGTACTTCTTCCAAGTGGTACATTGAGTTACCACCACACTCCTTTCCCAATTTCGAATCATTGGCTATGTAATTTTTGACACATTTTCAATTACCAATCTACTACGAAACTGGTACAGATATTTTGACTTCTCTCCTTCAAACCACCGCCACTCACATTTTTTATCATATTAATGAGTGGAGGAGGAGATGACGTATGATTAAAGCTCCCATTCAGGACCAACTCCTTGCAGATTGGTTTACAAATTCATTTTACCTATCATATCCAAATATGTAGCTATGGGTGGGGCCGTCACAGAGGAACAAGCTATAGCGCATGTTGAGTACTTAGATCTTGTCTATGATCAATCTGACACTTTATACGATATTGTTCTTGATTCACCCCGCCCTACCTACGACCCAACAAAACCATCCATGGGACCCCATGTTGATGGCATCATTGGTTCCGTTCACACCTAGCCTGCTACACACTCCGGTGGATCGCATGGCTCGACTCCACCCCCATCACAGGATGGGAACAACATCAATAAATGACCCAGCCTTGCTTCCACTGAAGAAGTGAATTCAGTTCAATCTGCTTCACCTAAAAAATCCGGTGGCAAAAAGAAGAAAAAAGGTAAAAACAAAAAGTCTTCTAATCAGCAGGAGCCCAAACAGAACAATCCCAATGACACCAAACAAAAGTGGAAGGTTAAGTATCCTTGTTTACTGTGCGGTGGTGACCACTTCACCAAAGAGTGCCCACATCGGGACAAAGTACAAAATTTACTCAAAGGGAACCCCACACTCGCAGTCCTAATCGATCCCTTCCCCATACAACAACAACATATGATCGCACAACAACCATTTCCTTATCAAGGAGAAACGTCCTCTACCGCTCATGTTCTCACGGTGCAGAGCGAAACGGTCAACTTCAATACTCAATCACGTTCATATGAATCTCCTCCTCTGGAGGAATTTGATGGGGGAAATCCTAAAAACACCCCTACGTCTACATCTAACATCCCATCACCTCAAGGTCATATCATCATAAAGAAACCTTCATTGGATTCAGTATTGCGTCCACCCAAGAGCACGATAAGAAAATCCACTTTCAATCCAAATGCTTGGGTTGCTCAGAACTACAATATAGTAGAGGACTTAGCGCAAGATCCTTGTCTTATATCGATGCTCGAAGTCTTACAAAAATGTCCTATTCAGCATAAGACCTTGTTATCTACACTTGGTGCTGTAGAACCGGATTCCTCCAATACCATTATGTTCAGGTTAGAGTATTTCAAGACGAGGCTTTCCCACCAACTTGCATTCCAAATCATCACTAACGTTGCTGGGAAAAAAATCCATCGTACTGTCCTAGACGAAGGATCCTCCACCTTGGTTATGTCGTTATCTTGTTGGTGAGCCATTGGCTCTCCCGAGTTGAATCATTCCCCAACTACTTTGAAGGCCTTCAATGGAAATTTATTCAACCACATGGGTTGTTATAGTCCTTGACCGTTCAGTTGGGCGGCAAGAGCGTTTCCATTAACGTGGAATTCATTGCTACCCCCGTTGGACTATAAATTACTACTTGGTCGAAACTGGTTCTATTCCATGAATGTGGTAGCATCATCCGTCTTCCGCATAGTACAATTTCCCCACCAAGGGAAGATTGTCACTATTGGCCAACCAGAATTTTGTACACCAGACACCACTACACATCTTGTAGACAATGTCCCTCTTTTAGGACACTCGATGCAAATATATTAGAGTGTGGGGGTAGCACTCCTTAAGGATTCATATCTCATGGGAGTCTTTCAAACATCAAATCCCCCTATCCATGTTGCCACAGTGAACATGATTTCATCCTCGCATTACTCCAACGATCAATGGATTGTGCCCTATCCAGACCATTTGGATACGATTGGAGATGTGATTCCTCTCATCCCTGCAGAAGCTACATACGAGGCCATCCAATCAACACCTGATTTACCCAATTTCCACTCTGCAATGGCATCTCCTTCACGTTCTCTTCCCTTACAGTGGAGCTCATCCCAACCAGATCCTCTACTATGGAATTTCCATTCTAATGAATCCATCATGGAGATTATGAGCGCAGATGAACCACCATGGCAAGGCCTCCACCACAGATCGTCTTTCCTCCTGCTATTAGATTCAGTAGAGAATGCCATAGAAATTATTGTTTCACCATATTTCCTTCCTTTCCCTTAATATCCTGTCCTGACAGTGGATACGATAATTGAGGGGAACTTGGATAATATCATGCCTACCATTCTGATCGACATCTCAGTGAAACAAGGAGTCATGGAACACATCCACTTAGGACAAACTTGTTCTTTGGAACAAGTCACCACTTTTACGGCCTTATTTAAACAGTTTCGCGATGTCTTTGCATGGAGCTACGAGTAAATTCGTGGGATTGATCATGCCATTGTCATGCATGAGATCCAAACCTATATTGACTTAAAACCTGTCTGGAAAAAGTTACATCCCGTGCACCCTCGAAAAACTGTGACTACAAAGGAAGAAATAGAATAGCTCTTAAAGGTTGGGTTCATATATCTTGTACCCTTAACAGATTGGATCTCCAATGTCATCCCTGTTACCAAAAAACAGGGCACCTTTCGGGTCTGTGTTGACTACAAGGATTTAAATAAGGCTTGTCCCAAGGACAATTATCCTACCCCATTTATTGACCAGATCATTGACAACTGTGCCGGAAGTGTTATCTTTTCAATCATGGATGGATTTTCCAGCTACAATAAGATAGATATCCACCCTACCAATCAACACAAGATGACTTTCATATGCCCGTGGGGTACATTTGCATATCGCAAACTCCCTTTCGGCCTTAAAAATGCTGATGCCACATTCCTGCGGGCTATGTCGTACGCTTTCCATGATGTGAAGGACTTTGTGGAGCCTTATTTAGACGATCTCCCTGCTCATTCGAATCGTCGAGAGTTCCACATTGATCATCTGACGACTGCATTCCTTAGATGCAGGCGACACAATATCTGTCTCAACCCTCACAAGTGTACCTTTTGTGTCAAGTCCGGATAGTTTTTAGGATTCATAATTTTGTAAGACGGGATCCATATTGATCCCTTGAAGGTGGAATCCATCTTCTCTTTAACACCTCCAACGGATATATCAAAACTTCAAATTTTGCAGGGAAGGAAAACTATTTAAGGCGTTTTGTGTGCAATTTCACTGAAAAGACATAGGGATACATGCGGTTTCTTAATAAGGATGTCCCTTTCATTTGGGATGATTATGCACAACAGTACTTCGACAACCTAAAACATGCAATTACCCATGCACCCGAGTTACAACCACCCAATTACACCAAGTATTACATCCTTTATCTTGTTGCTTCCACTACCACCATCGCTATGCTTTTGGTTTAGGAGGATAGAAACTCCCAGGAACATGTGATTTACTACCTCAGTAAGGGTCTTGTTGATTCTAAAACGCGGTATTCACATGTCGAGAAGGTAGAGCTCTCATAGCAGTCATTATTGTCCAAAAGTTCCGCCATTATATCCTCCTCCGCACTACCACCATCATTGACCACTCCAACCCCATGTACCACGTTCTCACACGTCAGGTACTAGGGGGGAAATATTCACATTGGATTGTTATTATTCAGGAATTCGATCTCTAGTTTGAGAATGCTAAGTCTAAAAAGTCTTTGGTTTTCACGGAGCTGATTTGTGATCTTCCCCGTACTGATACGAAAACTGAGCCCATGGAATATATCCTCAATGAGTCCTTGTTTCTTATTAGTACTTCTGACCCATGGTATGGAGATATCACATTGTATCTCCAGACCCAACGGTTCAATCCTTAATTATCTTGTGATGAACACCATCATGTGCATCACTATGCCAAGTATTACCTAATCATTGGTGACACATTGTATCCCCGTGGTGTCAATTCCATTCTCCGACGCTGCCTAACTCCTGAGGAGGCTCAAAACGTACTAAATGATTTTCACTCAAGGGCATGTGGGGGTCATCTTCCTGGGATGGCTAAAACTCATAAAATACTACACTCTGGATACTATTGGCCTTCCATATTCAAGGATTGTATGGAAGCAGTCAAGAAGTGTCCTCCTTGTCATCTTCTTCACCACAAAAAGCGATCTCATCCTACCCCACTACATCCAGTTATCATTTTCGGTCCATTTTCCAAATGGGGCATTAACTTTATGAATTGTAATCCTACCTCGGCTGGGGGACATGGTTACGTTTGTTAAATTTTGAGCATTAATTCACAATACTCTAGGATCTTCACTGAGAGAATAACATATACATTATATCAATGCATAACAATCACAATAAGCATCACAAGCATCACAAGAATCCAAAGCATGAGAGACAAGAGACACAGAGTTTCCGTGGGGAAAAACCTAAGGTGAAAAACCCCACAACTTCCTCAGAGATAGAGAGAGAAATGGCTCAACCAAAGTACAACCAAAATACACATGAGATAGTCTCCTAGAAGCAGATGATCCTCCTCCTCACTAGTGCGCCACTTTCTGAGTGAGAGAGATATGACTTTCCGAATGATCTAAATAGAGATCTCCTTATCTCTATTTTTACTAACTTGTTTGCCCAGTGACCTTATGCGGCCAACTTGTCTAGCTAGGTACATCCACAATATAATATATACATTTCAGCACCAACCCCACACATGGTGGTCTAATAACCCATCGGCAAGTACACACACTTGCGACACTTTTCAATCCACATGATGACACTTCCTTATAGAGGAATAACACATCTCTAATAAGGGTACAATAAATATATATGAAATACATAGATGAAATACATTCTGAAGTTACATATACATCAACACTCCCTCTTAACTAGGAAGGTATTTCTTGACATAGTTCTGCTAGACAATTCTTCTTCTCGGGATCATCATCATCGATGCATCGTCATCATCATCGTCACTGCTGCTGCTATCTCAACCAATCTCTGACTCTAATCTTCATAGGAAGTTCTATAGAGCCAGTCCTTTTTCATACTGGATGTAGGCCCACCACCTGCAGGTCTTCATCATCACTGGCCATACTGTGGAAATATCAGGACTTATTACGTGCATCACAAAACCTTAAAAGATTCTCTTGACTAGCAAGAACCCTAAAGAGCATCTGAGGCCTTTTTCATCCTGTCCAGATCTCCAGGACTTATTACATGTGACCCCACCACAAAACCTCGAAAGAGAATCCCAGGAGTGATTACGAGCACAAGGCTCAACCTATCCCATCTCCTAGGGCACAAATTACATGTGGTCACCACAAAACCTCGAAAGAGTATCCCAGGATGTATTACGAGCACAAGGCTCAACCTATCGGATCTCCCAAGGCACAAATTACATGTGGTCATGGAAAAACCTCGAAAGAGCATCCCGGGACTGATTACGAGCACACGGCTCAACCTATCGGATCTCCCAGGGCACAAATTACATGCCATAGGACAAAACCTCGAAATAGCATCTACCAGATATCCCAGGGCACAAATTAAATGCCATAGGAAAAACCTCGAAAGACTATCTGCAGATCTCCCAGGGCACAAATTATATGTCCTCCCAAGCAAAACCTCGAAAGAGCATTTGCCAGATATCCCAGGGTACAAATTACATGTCGTAGGCAAGACCTCGAAAGACTATCTGCAAATCTCCCAGGGCACAAATTACATCCTTATCTACACAACCTGTTCCACAGCCACAGAGTATCAACCTGATACTCACCATACATTATCCTGATGTACACATGATCATCCTAATCATCATCACTGCAACATCCTGCCGCATGTCATCTGGAGCAACATCCTGAAGCTCGTCATCCATGATCATACAATGCATCTACCTGATGCATACCAAGTATCTACTTGATACATATAATCATACATGATCCACCTGATCACACAGTGTCTCCACCTGATACAAATATAAATACATGATACATATCAACATACATGATCTACCTGATCATACAATGTATCCACCTGATACATATACAGATACATGGTCCAAGCATCCAACATGATGCTTATACAAAATACATACACATGGTCCAACCGATCATATCCAGCATCCAACATGATGCGTACATACATATAAATGATCCAACTGATCATATCCAGCATCCAACATGATGCATACATACATATACATATAAATGATCCAACTGATCATATCCAGCATCCAACATGATGCATACATACATACATATAAAAATGATCCAATTGATCATACAAAGCAAAAACCAGAACATCATCCTGATGCTCATCATCCAGCGCTTACATCCACAGCCATGTGAAGGATCCTCCTTCCAACATGCTTGGAATGGCTTCAGCAAATGTTTCCATCACTTCTTCCTTGACGTGTCATCAATCTGAAGAACACCAAGCCTCTCTCTGAAATACTCTAACTTCACCCTAGCTAGTGGCTTCGTCAGCACATCTGCAATCTACTCGCCCGTCGCAACATACAAGAGCTTCACAGCTCTTCTCTGCACCATATCCCTGATATAGTGATATTTGATCTCTATGTGTTTCGACCTATCATGAAACACTGTTTTCTCAGACAGCTTCACACAACTCTGGTTATCACAAAAGATACTAGTAGCATCCAACAGGAGATCAAATAACTCAGACAGTAGCTTCCATAGCCATACTTCCTCACAACTAGCTGAACAGGCTGCAACATACTCTGCCTCAGCTGTACTCAGTGCTATGCAGGACTGCTTCCTACTAAACCAAGAGATCATACTTGATCCCATACTGAAGCAGCACCCAGATGTGCTCTTTCTATCTGCAGCACTGCCAGCCCAATCTGAGTCAACATAACCCTGTAGGTTAAACTTTTGATTCGCCCCATACTTGAGCCCATAATCCACTGTACCCTTCAGGTACCTCAGAACATGCTCTACAGCAACGAGATGAACACTCCTCGAATCTGTAAGGAACTGACTCAATGTGTTCACCGCGAAGCAAATATCTGGTCTCATGTTCGTCAGGTACATCAAGGACCCAATCATCTAACGATACATAGAGACATCAACTGGCTCAGATGAAGCATCACATAGAAGCTTCAGATTCAATTCCATAGGTGTGGCCATGGCCTTGCAATCCATCATCCCGAATCTCTTTAGGATATCTACTGTGTACTTCCCTTGACCAAGGAAGATTCGACCTGCACTCTGCCACACCTCCATACCTAGGAAATAATGCATCGTTCCCAAATCTTTCATATCGAACTCGGCAGCAAGCTTCCTCTTCGTATCTGCAATCAATTTCTCATCTCCTGTTACAAATAAGTCATCCACATACAGGAGTAGATTCACAGGATTCCCTTCCTCAACCATGTAGTAAAGTTTGGAATCCACTTTACTCTTGGTAAATCCCAAACTATATAGGAAACTGTCCATCCTTCCATACCAAGTTCTGGGATCTTGCTTCAAGCCATACAAGGCTTTCTTCAATCTGCACACATACGACTCCCTGTCATGTATTTTGAAACCGAGTGGTTGCTCCACATATACTTCCTCTTCAACTACACCATTCAAGAAAGCAGTCTTGACATCCATCTGGTGTATTTTCCATTTCATCACTGCAGCCAGAGCAAGTATTGTTCTGATGGAAGTATACCTGGCTATAGGTGCAAAAGTTTCTTCATAATCTATTCCCTCTTTCTGAGAGAAGCCACGAGCTACAAATCTTGCTTTGTATTTCTCTACACTGCCATCTGCAGCATGCTTGATTTTGTAGATCCATTTAGAAGTCACTACAAACTTCTCTTTAGGTCTTGGTACAACATCCCAAACATCATTCTTCATTATAGATTGGTATTCCTCAACCATGGCATCCTTCCATTCTTTCTTTTCCACTGCATCTTCATAACTGGAAGGCTCTTTGTTCATAATGTCACAGAGTAAAGCAGCATAGCTGGTATGTGATCTTGTTCTCTTCTTTGCTCTGTGTTCTTCCTCTGGAATGCCAAATATTTCTACATCTTGAATGAGCTCTCTAGACCATGCAGGTTTCCTCTTGTGAGAGTTATCCTCACGAGGTGGATCTACAGGTTCTTGCGGATCTTCAAACTCAGGAACAACTCCTAGAACTGATTCAGTCATGGTAGTGTCTTGAAATCTAGTTTCCTTAGGTTCTTCGTAAACTTCGATAGGTGCCTTCCTTGATTTGATGAAGGATGAGTTTTCATCAAATGTTACATCCCTGCTGACATCAATCTTCTTGAACCCTGGAAAGTATATTATGTAAGCCTTCGAGCTTTCACTGTAACCCACAAAGATTTCCTTCTTTCCTGAAGGATCTAGTTTAGTCCTCTTTTCCTTTGGGACATGAGTGTATACTGGACAACCAAATATTCTGAGATGGCTGACTTCAGGTTTCTTACAAAAAAAGACCTCTTCTGGTGTTTTGTTGTCCAATATATTGTGGATTGTTATGTTCTGTACATATACAGCTGTTCTAGTTGCTTCTGCCCATAGATGCATAGGTAGATCCTGGTCATGTAGCATTGCCCTTGCTGCTTCCATGATAGTTCTGTTCTTCCTTTCTGCAACTCCATTCTATTGAGGATTATAAGGAGTAGTCAACTCCCTCTTAATCCTTGAATCACTGCAAAGATTCTTGAACTCACCTGAGGTGAATTCTCCACCATTGTCGCATCTAAATGTTTTGATCTTTTTGTCAGTTTGATTCTCCATCAAGGTTTTGAATTCCTTGAACTTATCAAACACCTCATCTTTATTTTTCAAGAAGTATACCCAAGTATTCCTGGAGAATTCATCAATAAATTAGACATAGTAAACATACCCACTTAGAGAACTGGATGACATAGGACCACATACATCTGAGTGGATGATTTCCAGGATATCTTTTTCCTTGCTTTCACTGCTTGGAAAATCCTTCTTAATATTCTTACCTTTTGCACATCCTTTGCAAACACCTTCATGTTTGGTCTTGATTTCAGGAAGACCCTCTACAGCCTTGCTTACAATTGGAAGTGCCCTATAGTGCATATGAGCAATTCTTCTATGCCAAAGTTCACTTGGCTCCATGGATTCATGTACCATGGCATGTTCAGGTTGTCCCTTCAATTTATACAAACCTCCCTCTTGCTCTCCAATCACTACTGCATCATCTATGTTCTTTCCCTTTGGCCACATTAGGACTTGGCCATCCACAAATGCAACCCTCATACCTTTTGCATCCAATGCAAAGATGGAGAGTAAGTTCTTCTTGAGCCTAGGTACATAAAGGACTTCTTTCATCTTCAAAGATTTTCCAGAATCTAGGTGGTAGGAGGCTTCACCACTTCCTTTGATTGGGTATTGATAATCATCCCCAAGTTTCACCTTATGGGGTGATTCATGTTCAGATAGATTCACAAAATATTCCTTAAACCTAGTCATGTGTTTGGAAGCCCCACTATCAATCAACCAATCATTACAACCATGGGAGATAGTACCTGTGAGAGCAGAAATTAGAACATATTCTTCTTCACTTGATGAGTCATCATCACTATCACTTTCTCCCATAGCCTTCTTCTTTAGGGGTTCATCATCTTCGGCAGCATGAGCATGATATCTTCTTTTTTTATTCTTCTTTTTCTTGTTGAAGTTATTGTTGTTGTCTTTCTTCTTCTTGGGACAGTCTGAAGCAAAGTGTCCCTTCTCATTGCAATTGAAGCATCTGAAATCTTTCTTATCTTTATGATAATGGTGGTGTGAGAATCTCCTGTTATGAGATGATTCCTTCTTGGACTTGACTTTCCTGGCATGTGTTGTGAGAGCTTGATCTTCATTTCCCATCTTTTCTTCTCAGGCCACAAGCCTAGCTTCTTCTTGAGAGCATTCTTCCCGCAATCTGTTGAAGGAGATCAACTTCTCCCTTGCACAAATTCCTTGAATAAAGGAATCCCATGACCTGGGTAGGCTATTTAGAGTGGTCAGCACCACTTCACCATTCTCCACCATTTCATCCACTACTTCTAGTTGTTCCTTTATCTGGGAGACCCTCAAAAAATAAGATTGAATGGTTTCTCCATTCTGAAACTTTACTCCTTTCAATTGGTTCCGCAGGGTCATCTTTCGATTTATGTTCTTCCCTTCAAATAACTTGGTCAAAGAGTCAAACATATCCTTGGGTGTCTTTAGAGAAGACACATGGGGTATGAAATGGTCTTTGATAGATTCAGCAATGATTCTCTTTGCCTTGACCAAGTTCTTCTTATGCAATACCTTAGTCTCTTCATCCTCTGGGATAGGGATGTCTTCTTTTACATATGAGTCCAACTCATTCTCTTCCAGGATTAACCCAATCCTATACTTCCAAGCTCGGAAGTTATCAGCTCCTTCAAGCTTATCCTCAAGCTTGGTGTGGTGAGACATCCTAAAGAGTACTTCAAATGGAAATAGAAAAGATTTAGGTCTTACCCCTTGAAATGTTGAAAACTGGATCTCGTCCCGATTAGGGTTTGTCGGGAAAACCCTAAAAATTCAAAATGTGAATTTCAACTTTCTGAAAGGATAGAAAGATGCACCTTGATGAGATGATCATTTTGGGGTATTCACAATTTGAGATCAGCAAAGCTTTACCCTTCAGATTTGCCTTTTTGTCCTCCCGGGTTCACTAGGGAGAGCCCTGAATTAGGGTTTGAGTTTCCCGAAGCTCTACCCAGCCAAAAATCTCGATCCAAAGCTCTAAACTTTGATTTTTGCAAGGAGCTTCCAGCTATGTCTTCATATTTCAGAAATTCTTATTTTTGTGGAAACCCTAAGTTTTAGGGCCAAATCTGAAAATGCTCAGAATTGAATTCTGATTGGACAAATAGATTCTCCTTGATGAGTAGATTCAATCTATTATACTTCTTTTCCAAAATCTGTGGAGAGAAACCCAATAAACAAGAAACTCAAGTTTTCGTCACTGTAAAATGTCTTCTTCTCAGGTTAGCTCTGATACCATGTTAAATTTTGAGCATTAATTCACAATACTCTAGGATCTTCACTGAGAGAATAACATATACAGTATATCAACGCATAACAATCACAATAAGCATGACAAGCATCACAAGAATCAAAAGCATGAGAGACAAGAGACACAAAGTTTACGTGGGGAAAACCCTAAGGTGAAAAACCCCACAACTTCCTCAGAGATAGAGAGATCAATGGCTCAACCAAAGTAAAACCAATATACACTTGAGATAGTCTCCTAGAAGCATATGATCCTCCTCCTCACTAGTGCACCACTTTCTGAGTGAGAGAGATATGACTTTCCGGATGACCTAAATAGAGATCTCTTGATCTCTATTTATACTAACCTGTTTTCCCAATGACCTTATGGGGCCAACTTGTCTGGCTAGGTACATCCACAATATAATATATATATTTCAGGGCCAACCCCACACATGGTGATCTAATAACCCATCGGCAAGTACACACACTTGCGACACTTTTCAATCCACATGACGACACTTCCTTATAGAGGAATAACACATCTCTAATAAGGGTACAATAAATATATATGAAATACATAGATGAAATACATTCCGAAGTTACATATACATCAACAACATTATTGTCGCAATCGACTACTTTACCAAATGGGCCGAGTCTCTTCCTACATACAAATAAGACGGAGCAACTGACGCACTCTTGATGTTTAACCACATCATTGCACGATTCAGAGTCCCCAAATCCATCGTCACTGATCATGGATCCCATTTCCAAAAAAATATGGGAGATGAATTAAGCGTCGAGCTGGGTTTTTGACATGAGAACTCAACTCCTTACTACCCTGAATCGAATAGACAAGTAGATGCCATCAATAAGGTATTGAAAACCATGATTCAACGAATGGTAGGAACACATAAGTACAACTGACACACTATGATTTTTTCAGCCCTATGGGCATATAGGACTTCCATCAAAACTGCCACTGGCTTCACGCCTTTTCAATTGGTTTATTGAATAGAGGCAGTACTAATGATAGAGTGTGATATTCCATCATCGAAACTCGCCATTGAACTCTTACCCAACACCATCTCCCAGGAAGAACGTTTTCTATACTTCGCAAAACTCAACAAAACCCGCCGTGATGTTGTTCTTGCCAATGAAGCTCATAAGAAGTGCATCAAGGCCCAGTATGAAAAATCAGTCAAACCTCGTATCTTCAACGAGGGAGATTTGGTCCTTACATACGATCAAAAAAATGATAATATGGGGGCAGGAAAAATTGATTCCATGTGGCACGGTCCATATGTAGTTAAGCGTGTGTTGGAAAAACGAGCATATGAACTTGAGGACTTTGACGAAATATCTTTGGGGGAGCCTCGTAATGGGATCTACCATAAGCGGTACTATGCCTAAATATTTTATGCATTATTACTTTGCATATATTGTACATGATGTGTGTTTTGTGTGGCGTGACGCTTTACTTTGAGTGTGTTAGGATTTTGTCTTTACGCTTATACCATGTTCTTCCTGGATGTGCAGATGGAAATGTATTTTGGATTTGCAGACGGCGCCAGCATTCATACCCATAGCCTTGCTTCGACAGCATGGGTACTCTATTCCCCTACCAGTGAGCTCATTAGTTCAGGAGGAAGTTGTCTAGGATACGCAACCAACAATGCCACTGAGTATCATGCGGTGATTGGATTGTTAACCGATGCTCTTTCCCTGGGTGTGGACCACATTGTCATCCAAATTGACTCACAATTAGTGGTTTTTCATCTCAACTGTGTCTACGCTATCCGCGACCCTATGTTACTCCATATATTTCGATGAGTACATCCCTTGGATAGGTCCTTTGAGTCCATTCAATACCTGCATATTCCTAGAGACATGAACACTGTTGCTGACTCCTTGGCCAATTTCATATCGGATTGGTACATTGCACATTCATAAACATTCTATCAAACAGATGCGTAAAAATGGCATAACATAAGCTAAACATGCACAAGATCCCATAAACATCAATGAAACACAGTATATAAATCCGTGAATAGTGTTTTGTATAATACAAAAAATGTAGTACTGGTAGAAAATCTGAAGCTTATGAGCTTTCAGTAGGTCATAGATACAAAAAGTTTGAAGCTCATAGCTTTTAGTACATATACATCATGTATGAGCTATCCATGAGGATGCTCATGATAGCATATAATCACTCGGGCTACTCTACGGAACAACCGACCGAAGCACCCAGAAACTCCAGTTGTACGGAACTGGTACCCACAAGGAAGATCATCAATGGATATGTCTGGTATATCCACTGTTAGTACCTGAAGGTTCTTCTCCAGCTCATCTAACTGCTCTGCTGCATCCCGATGTGCAGCCCCTATATCTTGTACCTCTCCTCTCCTCTCGATGGGAGAATACCTTATTGGTTGATATGGACCAATATCTACATAAGAAACATATGAAACATCAGTAATACTCAAAAAACATCAAATAACTATAAAATACAAAAACACAAACAAATTTTCGTTCTTACCTAGGTTCCCTCACTACTCACCCTCGGGTAGTGCCAAGTCTAGGTCACCTATGAAGTCTGTCCCCACATACATATAGTCCTCAATCATGAGGAGTTGTCCACGTACCCACCTAAAGAATGGTGGGACCATAGCTAATGATGGGACCCCCGCCTCCATGGAGGGCCATACACTCAAACCACCTAACCATGTGAGGATCTAACAGATCGAGATCCTCTATCTCCACCTGTGGTCTCAGTAGTGGGATTCGTTCTAAGAAGAACAAGACCACGATCGACCCATATCTGAACTGTTTTAGCTCACCCCGGAGGCACTTGGTGAGATGTTCTCTTACATTGGTGAGGATCCCCTCACACTAGTTGAAGACTGTAGGCACCATGCACTCAATGGCGTAGATCATGTGGGCCTTAGTGGCATGATGAGGATCCCTGATCCCCGCCACTCTCTCAACAGTGAACAAGACCATCCGCAGTGGTCTGTCTCGTATGTTCTTGATGGGAATTTTCCCATCAATAATTTGGGTACCAGGTGTACACCACTAAGCAACCAAGCTCTCAGTAGACTGATCGCTGCCCCACAGAAGAAATAATGAAACTGGGTCTCCCCTCCTAGATAACCCCGTCAAAAAATATATATCCTCCACATCAAAGGTAAGGATGTGGGCACCCACAGAGAAGTGTTGTTGATCTGGATCCCACAATCCAATTAGGTAGTCTAAAAATTTTACCTGGGCCCTCATGCCCTATACATGAAAGAACTTCAACAAGCCACATTCCCATTGAGTTTGGGTCATGTGCCGCTTGGGAATCTTCCATTTCGTTCTCTCTCTCCTTCCATTGGACCATGGTGTGAGTCCAAACCTATCCAAATACCAATTAAACAAGCATTAGTATCATTCTCAACCATTGGATCAGACAATTTTGCCCCATTTTTTAGTTTTTCTTATGGGATTGCGCCGACGCACCCCAAATTTGTAGATAGTGCGCCGACGACGCGCTTCCACCATACAGGCAGTGCGTTAGAGATCCCTCGACCCACGTAAGGGGAAAGCGCGTCGGCCAAAACACACATGATTCCCTCATTTACAAGTCAAAAACCCTACAAAATTACCATAAAACAAAAATCTAATCCACTAGAAAGATGCTGGACAAAGTTTAGGATTACTTATCGCTGATGTGGAAAGAAATGGTGGATCATGGCCTTCGCAATAGATGTTTGAAAATTGGCTCCAAATGGTGTTTTCACTCTTCCCAATTTGGTAAAAAACAATGGTAACTATTTTTTACTATTTCGCCCTTTTATAAAAGAAAATGGAATATTCATATTTTAATTTTCACTTTTGTGGGTCATTTTTACTATAGTTGGTAGTATTTTATGTCTAAACACCTGATTTTGTCATTTTGAATTAGTTTTTGGAGTCTGCAGATGGAATAAAGTGGTGTTCTAACTTTTCGGCAGCTGTCGTGCTCATTTCATGCTTGTTGTCAAGTATGAAAGGCTCTTTGAGCATCTTTATTCTATTGTCCCGCTCATTAAGATCAAACATTAATGGCATCGAGCTTACTTTTTTCCTTTCTCGTGATCATAAAACAATGATAATAAGTTACCAAGTTTTATTTTATCACTTTTCGGGCTCGTAAAACTCCAACGAAAAAGGAACCCCTCGGAGTTCCTCTTTAAGCTCTTTTCAGACTCTCTAAATATGAAAAGATTGCCAAGCGAACTTGATTCTTTCACGCTTGTAAAAGTATTTGAAAATTCGTCTTCCTGGTGATAATTTACCCCTTTTTCGAACCAGGAGGACTATTTATGAAAAAGGAGCACTCTCGTTAATCATGACTAAAATAGTTCTCTCTTATGTTCTTTTATCCTTTTTCGGATGAGGATACTAAATTTTATGAAAAAAAACCTTTTGGAGTCTTCTTTAGTTCTTTTCAGACTCTCTAAACATGAAATGACGCCGAGTTTTCCTTCTTTGGACTTGTTAAAATATGACACTAAAGGACCCGTTTTTGGATGAACCCCTCCTATCTCAGGTTCGTAAAACATTTGGGATTGGACTCGTTTGAAGGATGACCTATACCAAGCATCTGTTACCCTCCTTAAGAACGTTAAAAAAAAAAATAGGTACTGGTCAATCATGATGGGGAAAAGGAAAGAGTTTATGTTTCATAGTAACTTATGGAAGTACTTAGTCACTCTTGAACATGGCACTTGTTTGCATATGCATCCAGTACTTGGGTAATCTGTTTGCCTTTGAGTCCCACCAATTCCATGATTCTGTCACTCCTTTGAAGAATCCAAAGAATGCCTCCATCATTAGTTGCATTAGGGGTTGGTTCCATTCTCATCATGTCAATGCTGCCAAGTCACGCCATGCCCATGTTCAAGAGAGGTTTGTTCATCGATTCACTATCTACGGTCATTCTACCTTCTATCATGTCAGTCTTCCCCGAATCAGTCTCATACATTACTCTATTGTTTGATTTACTCCAAAAAATATTTGATCATGTTTCGTGTCAATGATGGGGGATACATCATGGCCCTCCTTTGATGGATTTATTCTTGTCGACTTCAACATATCATCCAAGGATTGAATCTAGAAACCAATCAAGTAACTTGGGCATGTATGCCTTAATGGCAGGTTACCTCGCTTTCAACATGAGTTCACATCATTGTCTCTTGATTGAAAGATTCCATCGAGTGTTTGACCTCAGCTCATTAATTCACATTTGATGGTATGTACTATGATACTTTCGGAATCATTGACATCAATGGTGATTTTTCCTCGTACTTGTTAACAGTATACATCAATGACCAATAATCAAGTGGTTTCTACCATGTTTGACTTCAAGACATTTGTAATCACATGGTTATATTCGTGTCGTTGCGGGTTCAGCTTGAAGACCTTGGGTTAAGTCATAAATCTCACCTAGGTTGCGTTGGATATTGTTTTGAGTCATATCACATGGATCCACTTATGTATTGGCCATGGTTGTGTTATCATCTCATCATGGATCTACGCTTTTGTCTAGTAGCCATGATTACGTTCAGTCGGTCTTTACTATCATGGATATGCAATGTATTGGTCGAGATCCATGTTATGAGTCATCTGAGACATATATATCAAAGTTACTTGTACTACGGGAGTCCATTCCAACCGATAATTCTTGCCTCAATCCTTCGTATTGCAAAGCATTTCACCCATTATATTTTACCACCTTCATGCTTTGGGGGGCATTCGGTTACACCAAAATCTCATCAACATGAGTCATGTGTCGTCTCTATTCCTTAATCCCTGAAGTTCCCTAGGATAAAACATCAAGAGGAGGGTTGGTGTCATTTCCCTTTACCTTTTGTAGTCACCCCGATGCATCCTGACTTCTAGCAAGGAGCATCAAACTCAAGGTGACACACTCTGCAACTTAGCAGAGCGCATTGTTGATGTGGCATACCTTTGTAAAGAGTGTGGTAATCTACCTCTAATGCATGTTGACTTCATGCAAGGTACATCGGAGTTGGTTAAAGTGGATAAAAGGAAGCTTCGGGCGACTTCTCAAAGCTTGGTGATGTGGAGGCTTATCCCTAGATACCTGGATAGGTGGCTCTTGATCCCCTAACCTAGTGGGATGATCCCTTGGACCCCTCCCCTAAATCCTCAACCTATTCTATCCCTTTAGCCCTATATATACAAGCTCCCTCTCCATTGTTAATGGAGGAATGATTATGCACCCATATGTTGGTGGAATTGGGTCAGACTATCTTCTTCATCCATAGAATATTAGGAGTCTTTGGATCTTTCAAGCAAGGTCATCCAAGTTGGATTCATAACGTCAAAGCACCAGTTGTAACTCTCCCTTCTTTGTATTTGCTACAATTTGCATTTAATATAAACATATTTCCATAAACATGTTTTGTATTCTAATGTTGTTTATGATTAGCTTCTTTGACTGCTTATCTAGTTAGATTCATAATCATATGCTTTCATGTTGTTTGCTTGTTTCCATTTTCTCTATCTTGTCTTGCAGTAGGAGATCAAGGGACTGGAAGTAGATCAAGTAAGGAGAAAGGAATTGCGATCGTAAGGTAAGTCGTCCTTTGAACTATCTTGCAATTTAATCTAACTAGGAAATATTTTATATTGTGTACTCTTTTGTACTAGACCTAAACCATTTAGGCTAGAGAGATCCGTTTTTTTTCTGCATTAACAGATTGTCTTCATACACATGCAGTATCCACTGCCCCTACCCAGAATTATTGTCCTATCCTAGCACTACTGAGCATGAAACTTATCTTTTCCATTAGCATCCTATTCATCCTTTCTACAACTCCATTCTATTGAGTTGTGCATGGAGTAGTCTTCTTCCTTTCTATACCACACTTCTTAAATAATTCCTCAAATGCATTCCCACATAACTCCCCACCGTTATTTGTCCTCAACACGTTTATTTTCTTTTTTTGTCCAATTCTCTAAAAGTGCCTTAAATTCTTTAAACTTAACAAATACTTCACATTTCTTTTGAAGGAAATAAATCCATGTGTTCCTTAATAAATCATATATAAATTAAACATAATACACATATCTACCTATTGATGGAATATGCACAGGTCCAAACACATCACTATTCACTATCACTAAAATTTCCTTTGCTCTTATACCACAAGATGCAAATCTTACTCAATTTTGTTTCCATATAATGTTCATAGAAATCAAAATCCATTGTGCAATTATGTAAAACAAAATGAAAGACAATACACATAGAATGATAAAACTCTCATTATATTATTCACAAAAAGAGTACCATTATATAGTACTTTGAAGATTGCCACCTCAGTGAGAGATTTACTCTAGATTCTAACACCTTGCATGGTGACTACGCTAGGCAATCTTATCCAAAATCCCTTAGTCATCATTTAGGATAAATGACTAATATCCTAAATAAGAAATACAAATAAAGGTGACAATATCAATTTGTGATTGTTATGTTAAGCCATAAGGCTAACAATCCCCTCTCAATCACAAGTTTATGTATCTATATCAACTAAGCAATAAACACTAATGCTGAAGTTGACATGATGGATCTTTCATAAGACTTTCTCTGTGCTTCAATGAAAAATCTTCCTGAGAAACCATCAAATTTGGATTCTGAACGGTTCATCTGAAATGAACTTGAAATCCTAGAGTGAACAACTGCCATGTCTGAACAATCCCTCTTTGCTTGACAATTTCATCATTTGCCAAGTGATTTAGCTAGAAGAGGCTGGCGTCTTTTGCTAATTGGTGAAGATCACCATGCTACAATCAATGAAGTGCTCTCTGAAATGAGTCATCAACATTATTATGCATCGATTAATATGCATCATGTATTTGAGTCTACCATCCATAGACTAATGTTTTCCATTATTCTGCCATGTACAGACTATTTTGAGTTTGGCATCTGCAAACTATAGTTCTTCATTTGCAATTTTGGAGTTTGCCACCTGCAAACTATTGTTTCCTTTTGAAATTTGGAGTCTGCCATCTATAGACTATTGTTGTTTCCCATTTTGATATTTTGGAGTCTGCCATCTACAAACTTTTGTCCATATTCATAGTTTTGTTTCAGAATCTTCCATCTACAGAATTTTGTTGTCGAAACTTGAAGAATGACAACCATTATCAATACTCCCCCTTTTTGTCAGCTGAAAGGTGAGAAGCTATGGGTTTTCATGTGGTTTACCCTTAACCATTTCATCATTGTACCATATCTACTCCCCCTTTAAAAGAAAGAGTATTTTGTAAATGTAACCCCCCCTTTGAATGCAAGAGAGAACCATTTAGATTTCAACTCAAAGTGAACATGTGGAAACATCCACATGTTATCTCATCCTGTGAGGGCCATGCTCAAAAGCTACGCCATAAGGGGACCACTGGAGTTATATTCTATCAGGTACAAAAAAGACTATGTGCTACAAGATGAGTCTTTACTCGAGATTACACTATTCGGTAAGACTGATGTAATTTCTTGGTTGTTGATGTCCATTTCCAAGGATTGATCCACCCATAGTGAATCTTTAATCTTGTAGACTTGTTTCTCTTGGAACATTTTTCTGATGAATGATTCTTCTTGCCACCATGTTGACAAGGATGGAGATCAAAACAATTTGTCTCCAACTCGATGACAATGCTGGCATTCAGGAATTTCTTCCATGTGATTTTCATCAACACTCACAAACTGAATTGGTTTATTATCTTCTTCATGGACTTTTTGATTGGATTCTTCATTTATGAATCCTACACTCACAAACTGAATTGGTTTGGAGTAGTTTGGTATATGAAAAGTCACATCTTTTTCATATCCAAGTCCTTTTCTTTGCTTGTTGTTTCTGATTTCTTCCCAAGGTCTGATGATGGGCTTGGAAAGATCATTTTGAAGTTGTTGCTTTGACATTATTGGAAGTTGATTCTCTGCATGTTGCTGCACCTTTGAAATGTTTTCTTCATTGAACTAAAAAGAAAAGGCTTGAAAGATAGCTTCATCTTCATTGGAAGCTTCATCTTTATTGGAAACTACTTTTGCATTTTGCCCACTGAATTTCTGTTGTACTCTTTGTTGATATGAAACATCATCATCATCATTATCATCATAGAGAAGATTGTTCTGAACAAGAACTAGTTCAAAATGTTGTCGATGCTGGAGCTGATTGAAATCATTATCTTGAAAATCGTTTATTAAGGATTCATTTTCATCACTAGATAAAGAATCATCAGTCACACTCTCTGTTTCACAAACTTGTAATAGGTTATATGTATCACAAGTAACATCATTCATTTGCTTTTCAAGAATTTGTAGTTGAAGAAGTTTAATCACTTGCTCCTTCATTTCAAGTTGGTCTTGAAGTTCAACAACTTGATTTTCCAATTTTTCTAAGGATTCTTGAAGTTCTTTGATGTTCTGATTATCATTTTGAAGTTGTTTTCCTCCTTTACCCATTGTCACGCTCCCTTGAACTCGTTCGCTTGCACTTGCTTGTTTTCACGCTCGCTTGAGTTTATTTCACGCTCATTTGATTATATGTCAATTTTAGGGTGTCGTGTACAAACGATCATGCACCCCAAAATGTGTTTTTACAATGATTGATGGACACAAAGAATGAAGGGTGTCGGGTTCAACCAAAAATGCACCCAAAATTCAACTTTGCTTGATTTCAAAAAAGATAAGTAAACTTACAAAAGGACTATTGCAAGTATACTGTTCAACTAATGTTTGATTTCAAATTTGAAAACTAGTTGCTTCTTAGATTGATGTGTCCATTTGATTGTCTACCATAACTCCCTTTGTGGATGAGTGTTGATGTTGTGACAACTTGAATTATGTGGAGTGCTTGTTTGTCAAATTAAATGTGTCAAAGACTAGACACATATTATTATCTTAAAGCATCTGTAAGCATCATGTAATAAACATACCACAATGACCATCACACACAAACTCAAAGTGTACCTAAGATCCCCTTATTCAAATTTCGGATGGATCTAGGTTAAGCATTAAAGCTTTAGACCCCCTTATTCAAATTTCAGGACAGGGCAAGAATTTCAAGTTTGTCTTTACAATGAATTTTACTTTCAAAAGCTTACAAAGCTTTTTATAACCTTTTTACGAATGGAATTTTTTTTTTTTTTTAAATGAACTAAAAGATCTATTTTTTTTATTTTTTTTTTAAATGTTTCACCAATTACTCATAGAGGGGTTCTTGATGCTCCCGCTGGTGTAGATCGCAAAAAGATGCAACAGATCGTTGAAGATCGCTGGAGATTGCTGATCCGCAGGCTTTGATGAATTTGCAGGCTAGGAGATCGCTTGTTCAGATCACCGATGTGGCTCAAATCGCAGATGAAAATCCCTAGCTGATGTAAAACGCATGAGGAGAAAATCGCAGATGTAGATCCAGGCAAGAATGCACATGAACAGAACTTGATGGAAAACGCAGATGAGCATATCACTTACATAGATCACTTAGTATACTGCCAAGAGGGTCGTTGAATGAGTGATAGAAAGGACATTGATCGCTGCTAATACATCAATTCTCTACAATATAGTGGCACGGCATTTATAGATCTAACTATACAGTAGAACTTTCTACAGATCTTAGATCTCTTATTTTTTATTTTTTTTGGATTTCACATGCAATATGCAAACAGATATTCTCCACAATAATTGCAATTAAAATTGATAAGAAAATGAAAGATCTGTAACCTTGTATTTTCCATTGCGCCTTCAATTCAATGTAGATCTGCGATTTTGTTTGATGTACTCTCAACCACTGTGCATTTGAGTGTGCCAATTTTCCTCATAGGACTGCTAAAATTGTTGGGAAGATTATTGTGTGGAGGACGAGATGATCAGATCACAATTGAAGATCAGGTCGCGACAAATCCAAGCCTGTCTTCATCTATGCATCGCTCGGCTCTCCAAGCGCATGTAGATCGCAGGCTGGATTTGCACCTATTTCGCCTGAACTTCTGTGGCCAAATCTTTCTTTGCCTGGCCTAATTATTGTTTGTGTGTCCAAGTCTGGATATAGTTTGCAGCAAACTCACACACTCGCATGGCATGATGTTAAACTAGGGAGCTATGAGCATCATAGCAAATCAATAAATCATCATCCATGGATGACTACCATGGAGAAATCAGGCCCTTAAGGCCATAGGTGCTCTGATACCAAATGTAAAACAAAATGAAAGACAATACACATAGAATGATAAAACTCTCATTATATTATTCATAAAAAGAGTACCATTATATAGTACTTTGAAGATTGCCATCTCAGTGAGAGATTTGCTCTAGATTCTAACACCTTGCATGGTGACTAGGCTAGGCAATCTTATCCAAAATCCCTTAGTCATCATTTAGGCTAACTGACTAATATCCTAAATAAGAAATACAAATAAAGGTGACAATATCAATTTGTGATTGTTATGTTAAGCTATAAGGCTAACAAATTAGACATACCTTCAACCATACCTTTGTAATGCTTGAAGTCCCTTTTCCCCGATATGTCCAAAAATATTTGATGCCATAACATTGACTTTCCTCCTAATGCAATTAGGATTTTTTCCTCTTTATCTCCTCCCTCAGGCAAAACATAACTGTTACATTCATTGATGATGGTGCTTCCCAATAGTTTGTATAAATTTCCACTCTGAAATCCCCTCATCACTACCATTGATCCTCAAACCATTTTGCATTTTCCATTTCCACACAAAGTCTGTACTCCTGCAGCATCCATCTTTTTGAAAGATACCAAGTTTCTCACTAAATCAATGCTAAAACTCTCCCACTAACCCAGGTTTATCTCAGATGCATGATCTATCAACCACATTGAACCCTTGGCAACAAAGGTGTCCCCCTGAAGCAAATAATCGATCTCTGATACCACATGTAAGTTTTAAACCTATGCAGAGAAGCAAAGCATACATATTCTTTTAAGCAAAATAGTGATTACACCACAACATTCACACATAATACACAGAGATTTACCTTGGAAACCCTTAAGTTAGAAAACCAACAAAACTTAGAGCCATACCTCTTATTTTATCATCATGATTATTAACCACTCATGATACAAAAATAGGTATTATGTAACATCCAAAACCCTAATCCATTAACATGTATTATAAATAGACCCCAATCCCTTAACCCGAATTAAATTACATATTTTTACAATAAACCCAAAAATAGCCAGGGACCGTCAGGCACACCGTCACCAGACACAACCATTCCACACACAAAGATTATAGCACAGACACAACATACATGATGTTCCCTTTCCTCTAAAAGTTTCATCTATAATATTGGATTAATGTCTTGAATTAGTCTTACCCATAGCTCTTTTCTTATACACATATGCATGTATAAATGTTAGATATAACTCTTTGTTCACAACTAATGAATGCTTGTGTTGAGTGATTGTATATCATGATTAATTTTGGTTGAATACACACTTGCATTATGCAATGGCGCATGTATTCAACGGTTTTATACTGTTTGGAAGTGGACAATAGGGTTGGGGTATGTTTTCCTTTGTTGAATTAAACTTGGTTTTAATTCCATACCTAGGAATTGATGTGGTGGGTGAATGAGATGTTGTTGACTTATGATAGTGAAGAGAAAGAAGCATACCATGGACTGTTGGTTCATGTAAATTAACATATGTGTTATATAGATATCTATGATGACTTGAAAATTGCTTGCAAACCCAACATTGCTATATGCAATGGTGCCTTGAAGTAGTGTGGAATATACAAAGTTCTTATTAGTTTGTATTAATACAATCATTAGGTTGTTCAAAAATACCAACAAGTATAGTGGGTGTTATATTTAAACTACTTCATGTTGGCATTCATGCCATTCATAAATAAAAATCAATATCAAATATCTTAACTTGGCTGACATCTTAAACTATTTTAAATATAGGAACATCAAGCTATAGATTGTCATGCTTGTATACCATACCTCTAAAAGTGAACTCAATCTGAACCATATCTCTAAAGATATCATATGTTCTCCTTGAATATAATTGCAGAGATATATGTACTAAGAAAGAAATAATTTAATGCCAAGTCTAGAATAAAACATGATGGAGAGATACATGACCTTTAGTATTTGTTTCTTTTTAAATTTAATTGAAACTACAAAGAAGGCTATGACTAAATTGTTATCACTCACCCAAATAGATCACAAATCTACCATCCATAACAACCACTACAAATAGTCCCAAGTATAATGAGGTAACTATTATATGGGACCAATTTCAAGAGCTATGTTTTGATTACACAATTACATGACTTTATATTTGAGAGTGTCTTTATTTTAATTTAAATTAATTTTATTCTTATATGAAATATGGTCTATGAGATTGAAATGTATTAGAAGCTAAGTGAGTGAAGTAGAACAGGTATGTTACAAAAACCATGCACTTCACCCGCATACCTAACCCACTAACCCCTATGACACTAACCTTAACCCCTAACTAACTATTGAATAGCTTTCTCCTGATATACTAAACCCTATCCAACTAAGTAATAACCCATGGGTGATTCCACGAAGGTGGTTCACCATTTTTGGCAGATGGAAGCTAAAAAAATTGTTTTTCGAACCCTCGATCGAGGTATTTGCAAGCCCTCGATCGGGGTTTTAAAAGCTCGATCGAGGGTTTTAAAAGCTCAATCGAGGGTTTTAAAATACCTCGATCGAGGGTTTTAAAAGCTCAATCGAGGGTTTTAAAATACCTCGATCGAGGGTTTTAAAACCCTCGATCGAGCTTTTGAAAAGCTCGCAAAACCTCGATCGAGCTTTTGAAAAGCTCGCAAAAGCTTGATCTAGCTTTTGAAAAACATAAAAAGGCTCATTTTAGGCCCTCGATCGAGGGTTTTAAAATACCTCTATTGAGGTCTTGTTGAACCCTCGATCGAGGTGTTGTTAAACCCTCGATCGAGGTATTTAGCTCAATCAAGGACTTAAAAAATAGGTCGAGAGCCCTTTTCACTGCAGAATGAAAGTTTTGTCTACCTTCCACAGAGTTAAACCATGTCATTAAATGCTCATTAATGAGCGGACTTAATACCATTGGATTTTTCAATGAATCCTCTATCCAGATATATAAAATTTACGAATTTTTATCTTCATATGTCTTTTGTTTTTAAATTTCTACTAAAACTTGCCCTAAAAAACCCTGTCGACAACTTCGATTGAGCTGAAAGATAAATCCACAAAATTCAAAATACACATCCAAAAAATTTGAAAAAATACACATGCCCTAGATAAACGCGTCATCTTCAAAAGGGTATTTTTATTTTTTCAAATTATGGAAAAAATTAAAAGATTTGGTGCACGAACACACATGTGTGAAAAATGCGACTGAAATATTCATTGGTCATTTTCAAAAAAAATAATAAATATTATTTTTTGAGAAAAATTAAAAGAAAAATATGTAAGCCCTAGTGCATTCTATCTAGATCATGTTCACATATTTCATTTTTTTTAATTATTACTTTAACATTAAATTATCGTGCACAAACACAAACTACTTTTTAATTTCTCTTCAAATTTTTAAGTACACACGTTTCATTAAATGAAAATTCAACACGATAAATGACATTGGAATATTTCGAAAAAAATATCATTGGAAATCCAACATAATTCTCTACATTTCATTTTTCAACCGCATGTCAAAATTCATTTGGAAAATATGAGTTTCAACGGCTTCAATTTAATACATGGATAAAATTTATGTTTTTCACCGTCATATTTGGCCAAAAAGAGTTACCCATCTTCATGGAATCACCCCCATAAATCCTAAAAACTAATTATGATATTACCCCTAATTTGTAACCTTTAATACACTAATAAAATTTGACCCCTAACACCTAATTGACCTTTGACCCCTAACTCCTAATTAGCCTCTAATACCCTAAACCATAACCCATTAAACACACCTATTTGTATGCATTAATTGGTCGCTAACTCACTAACCCTTAATCTCATAATCCTCATCCCTTAACCAATGACCCACTAACCCATGACCTTTAATCGTAAACCATTGAACAACTACCCCCTAACATATTCTAAGCCTTAGTGAGTGACCTACTAACCCTCTAACCCCTATCCTTGACCTTTATTTGTAAACCATTAACCAATTAGCCCCTAACCTATCATATCCCTCAGTGAGTGACCTACTAACCCTCTAAACCCTATCTTTCCAACCCATCACTAATTGATTAATGTTGGTGTCCAATATTGTCACCATTTTTTATCATTTAATTTACTCGAAGTGGCATTATTTCTATTGTTTTTGCTATAGTAAGTTGTTTTATTAGCCATTCAGCCCATCAAACAGTCCAGGTATGCACAAATTCATTTACCAAGCAAATCTTGTTATATTTTGTATACTATGGTTTATTTATGATTTAAATGATGTTTTGGGGGATAATTAACACTTATGGTTTTGATTGATAGGTTATGATTTGTAAGTTATCCATCATTCAGCGCATGCGCTACGTGCTCATCCTAAAATGCTTTCAGCTCATCATTTAGCCCTTCGTTCAGCCTGCGAAATCCGTGGTTGATGCATCTCAGGCCGTTGAATAAAGAGGAGGACACATGGGTTCTGTTTGCCATGTGGAACTGATGGTTAATGAAATATTGTTCCAGAAGATTCGACCTCGGGCTCGTCAAGCCTGACAATGCACTCTACGTCCACATCAACGCTTCAAGCCCCGATTCGTCTGCGCATTCAGCCCGGAATCACGCACGTCTGCTCAGCTCTCACTCACGCCATCATTCTGGAAGAAGTCAACCTGTTCACACTCAGTTGGCTGACATAAATCCCACGTCCACGCTCAGCATGCTCACGTAACTCCTGTGCCCACGTCGACGCTCCAGCGTATGCTTCTGCACACGATTTGAGGGAACGAATGCTCAGTTGTTCGAATTGGAAAGGATTGACGCCGAGGAGATGGGTAGATACCCCCTGCACTGTTATGTATCATTTAATCAGTAGTTACAGACATTAAACACCTCTATTATTAGAGAGGTTGACTCTGTCGACCCTCTCACCCATTGTAACTTATAAATAGTCGCCTCTGTGATTGAGACAAGTTAGTCTTTTGGAGTTCTTTTGAGTCTTTGAGTTTTTATCTTTAGTTCTCTGAAATTACGATGGTTTCTAGTCTCAGTCCAAGCGTTTGCAGTCATAGATAGTTTGAAGACAGACTCTGTAATTTTCCTCAAGTTAATGGAAGCAGCATCATCTTGATGTTTTACTAGTAGTCGTTTAAGTTGAGCTAGTTCACCTTCCGATTGCTGGGAAGGGCCCCCTCATCAACTGGAGGTTTTATTTACATTTTCTGCATTTCTTTTCTTGCAATTAACTAGTTTATTTCCTGTATATGTAATTAATTCATTTTCCTGTGTGATTATCTTCATCTTTCTGTAATTGATATTCTGTTGTCAATACAACCTTCCTTCTTCTGAGTAGAATGGTCGACCAATAGTTCAGTAGTTTGATAATTTGTAGTTTGTTTTTTAGTTCCTCCTTCATCATAGATAGATATTTCTTCTAACTTCTTCCATAGTTAGCATTCCTTTCCTTCTTCTCTTCTCTATTAGTTTTTCTTCCTGTTTTCTGTAGGTTAACTATTCTTTCTTCTATTCCATCCTTCTCCCTTCTTCTATTCCCAACCTTCTTCCTACTTCTCATAGAATCATTCTTTTCTTTAGGTAATGATTTGCAAAGATAACTTCTTAGCCTCCAATCATCTCTCTCTTGCTTCATGTGCACTGTAGGATCATTTGCATAAATCCAGTTGGTGATTAAATCATTCAAAAATTCTTCTTTTCCCCACTTTAAACCGTTTTCCTACATTCGGATCATCATTCGGACCACCTTTCAGACCGGCGTTCGGATCGTCATTTGGACCTGTGTGTTTTTTGCATTATTTTAGGCCTTTTTCCGAATCTAATTTATTCTTCCTCTTAATCATCATTCTTCTTATTCCTCCTTAATAGTTTGAGATGTATTTTAATCTTGTTTTGTGTTATTTAGAGTTTTCAATTCAATTGTCATCATTATTTCCTCCCTTCCTACTTCTTGTTTATCCTCTTCTCATCTTTCTTCCAAACTTTAGTTCTTTAATCTGTTCTTTTACTTGGTTACTGTTCAGAATGTGTGAACGTTGTTCCTAAGTAGTTTATTTTCAAGTTTTAGTTGATAATTCCATTTCATTGAGTTGTTTTAGTTTGTTAATCTTAAGACTAGTTTCTATTTAATGAAGATGTTCATGTTGTAAGATCTGGATTAATAATAAGATATCTTTATCAAGTTTTCTACTTGCTTCCAAATCTAATATAGTTCAGTTTAACATCTTTGTTAAGCCTTCTGATTGCTTCTCCTTACATTAGTTTCATGTTGTTCACATATGGATAGACAGTAGCTCATAATGTTTAAAATTAGTAGTAGTTTGTTGATTTTTAGTTTACATTTGTCGTAGAAGTTAAGTTAGATTTACTTCTATTTAGCTTCCTCATTACATTTGAAAGTCATTACGATACATTTACTCTAGTTCCTATTACATTTGATTTACATAATCAAGAAGAATGGAATCAGATGGTTTAGTCTAAATTTATGTACATTTACAAGTTCTCCCTATTAAACATCTAATATCCGTAGCTTTGATTCTGCCCATAGTTGTGATCTGGAAGTTGAATTTAGTAGTTTCTTACTTTCCTAGAGTAGTTTGTGTTCCATTATTTGTTTCCATCTTTCTTATTAATTAGCCATAGAGGTAGAGTAGTATGATCTAGTACTATTCTGATCTGTGATTTTAATGTATTGTTAAATATTTAACTCGGTTTTTCATTTTGAAAGATCTTTCGATCTTTTTCCTTATTAAACATTTTTAGATCTGACAAACCTGAAACTGTAGAACATTTTCTACCTTGGCATATATTTTTCTTTCAACTCTAAGTTTACTGATCCTAATTGATAATTAATCTTAGGTATTGTTTTTAATTTGAGATAGCTCACACACCCAACAATTAATAACCTCTAACAATTGCACCTAAGCCACACACCTAACACTAAACGTAACCCCTAAAGAAACATTAAGTCATTATTCCATAACCTTTTGTTACTAACCACTTATCCCTAAGCATCCACTTTCCCACTTATCCCTAACCCATTAACATATAACCTCCTAATCACATATTACCCCTATCCTAAATGACACATAACTATCCTCTAATTCCATAACCCCTAACCTAATAATAATGTATAAACTTATCCTTTAAGAGATTACTAACCCATTACCCCCACCCACTAACACATAATCCAACTTGACCCTTATCCAATCACCCACTAACTTTAATCACCCACTAACAGATAACCCAACCCAACTTGACCCTTATCCAATCACCCACTAACTCTTCTCCCACTAATCCTTAAATAACTAAACACTAACCTCGAAACTCATAATTCTTCATGAATAACCCACTAACTCATAACTCCCTAACCCTTTAAATCCCAATCCTACAATATGTACATCTAATCCCTAACCCATAACAACCCCTAACCATGCCCTAACAACCAAACATTTCATGCAGTAACATTTCATCCTAACCTCTAACCAACCAAAGTGCAATGTGTTAACATGTTAACTCTCACGATATTAATAATATACACATCATTCAAAGTATTAATACAAATCCAAGGAAATGTTGATGGCGGGCATGGGTGGTTTAAGTTGGTTGGGTACATGATTTAAAAGTATTTAAGTCTTAAAAAAATTAGTTTTTAATGTCTAGAAACAAACACTATCACTAGAAACCCTTTAACACGATAAATTTGAATTTTATCTCTCTTTAAACATAATAATATTTTGAATAATATATCTAAAAATAATTTATAAATTTGATTTATTTCAAAATCTCAAAACTTATTTCCAAAATATATAAAACTATATCTCTTAAACATTAATAATATTTTTATCAATATACCATAAAATAATTTATAAATTATCTTTTAAAATTCAAAACTTATTTTCATAACAAAATCTCTTGTACTTCACTAAAAACAAAAGATGACACGTTAAATAAAAATTTCACTACCTTTATTCCGAACAGATTTATATATTTTTAATCAGATTTTAAAAAATAATTCCATGTTATGACCTTTGGGTTGTATTCTTCTCGATGCCGGGAGATATATTTTACTAGGAAGAACAATGCCCCCTTTTGTGATGAATCAATTAGTAAAGAACACAGGTTGCATGCTCTTTTATTCGACAAGTCTCTTTATAATTAATTATTAAGGCTTAAAGTTGAGTAGATTAATCACAATAATGGACTAATAATTATAAAAGTGGTAAGCATATTATGAATATTATAACCTTAAATTCCATTATATGAACATTATAACCTTAAAATTCGATATTAAGAAAACATTTCATAATTATTATGATAAGATACTACCTTTATGATTTACCAAACTTAATTAAAAAACATATAAGCATAACGAAATACTTTTGAGGTAACACAACTTTTTAGGAGAATACTCGAGGAATTAAGTATTATTATTTAATGATTCATATAAAGATTGTATAGACTTTAACAACTGAAAGTATTTTATGCCTCAAAATAAGTGGACAACAACTTTAAATTTTTATTCTATCAAGGGAGGAAGTTCGGACCTCTTCAACTCTAATTTGCCACGTTTGAAGGAGAATACTCGAGGCTTTTGTAATATTATTTATTGGTTCAAATAAAGAGTATAAATATCTTAATGAACAATTGAAAGTCTTCTGATCTTTGAAAGTATAAATCGTAATAAACTCTCTATCAATGGACAATAACTATCGAATTGGATTCAAAGAATTGGATATCAATAGACAATAACCATCCAAAGCTTTCATTAAAAAAATACAATTGGGATTCTATCTCTTAAATGTATAATTTGTTTACAGATAAATTCAAAAATGCAGTTGGTATTCCTTCTCTCATGTATACCTTGTTTAAATGTGGAAGGATTGTTTTTCAATTCAACTTTGATTATTATAAAAACCTTCTATAAAAAAAAATACAAAATTACAATGGGGATTCTTGGTCTCTAATGTATCATTTGTTTATAGATAATTCAAAAATTACAATTGGGATTCCTGGTCTCTAATGTATCATTTGCTTACAAATAAATTAAAAAATACAATTGGGATTCCTTCTCTCAAATGTATACCTTGTTTAAATTTGAAAGGATTGTTCTTCAATTCAACTTTGATCATCATAAATACATGCACAAATAAAACTATAAAAATAAACCATCTTTTTGTCTAAAGAGTTGTGGTTAAGTGACATATTAGAATTAATAATTTTTCCTATTTTTACTACATCATTGAACTCATTATTTTCTCCATAATTGAATATTTTTAGGTAAAATTTGTAAATACCATTTGACTTGTCTATATATGATTTTTTTAATGTATGATTGTTGTACTAATGTTTGGGTTGAATATTTTGTTCAAATAAAAAACATTGTCAAATAACACAACCTTGGTTTTGGTGCATCTATGTCACTGGCTTATATGGACCAGTTAATTAAAGAAACTTTGAATTTCATCATAGATATTGGTCTTGATAAGTTCGATAATTATACTCCTATAAGAAATTGTAAAAAACATCTAGGAATGATCCCAAACTTATTGATATTGATGGTGGGAAATGTTAATTCCCTTAAACAAAATGCAAGTGCTTACGAAAATACGAATTACTAGGTCAATGGCTAGAAAACATTACTTAGAAAACGAGGTTTTGGAAGGGGGAATTAAATATCACCCCTTGCTAAGATAGAGGAAATATGATATTCTCTATTTTTTAAATTTCTAAATGTTTTAATATTTTGATATAATTATATATACTTTTTGGTATTTAGAAAAGAAAAAGTGTTTAGACTTAAAATTCCCAATGATTTAATTTGTAGTAGCAACAATGAGGGTGATGGAGTTGAAGTTGATCCTATCAAGGAAAATGGTACTATTAGTATTGAAAATGAAGAGATATACAAGTTGATGCATGGCACATTTGTTGCCATGGATGAGATATATGGTGATCTATTTATAATATACCTCTTTTGTTTCTCATTATTACACAATTTTTAAATATACCTCTTATTGATAAGGAGCAAAAACCTATGTTTAAATATTCAAATACAAGTCTTCTCTATGTTATTGTTATGGAGAAAAACTTCATATGGCTTGTGGTGGACCACAACAAATAGATTGACCCAAGAAATCGACTCAATTCTCAAGTATGCTAGATAAATATGAAATGCCAACAACAAAAGAGAAACTCTTACCTCAACCAGATGTTCGAAGAAGACCATCGTTGAGCTCAAAACCCAATTCTCCTTACCTACAACTTGTTCTCAACAACAAATACATACGAGCATATGAAATATAGACATAAATTGTTAGCATAAAAACTAGCATAATCCATTAACATATTTAACAAATATACCAAAGGAAAATAACATAAAAATTTGCAACATGTAGTGGACAATAAAAGAGTATTTCCATTAATGAAATGCATAGAAGTACATAGTGGCAACCTTCTGTAGGAAACTCTTTGGAACCAAGAACTAAGTTCCTCCACTTCGGCCTCCACCAGTTCAATCCTCCATGCAAAGGAAAGCTCACGAGTTCAAGGAATAATTGGGTTCCTCCTTCACAAGATATGGAAGAGCTTGGGAGATGAACACCAAAGAGTTCAAACAACAAGGACAAAGACATGTAGACTCAAGAAAATGGCAATGGGGTGAATTATCCAGAGTTTCCTTACTCTCTAGTTTCTCCTCCTCTCATGCTCCACAATGGCTCAATATATAACCCTCAAAGGAGGTGAAGGGTCAAATCAGAGCATTTCCAACATATGGAAGGCCAAGGATCAACATGGTCGTTACTTGGGAAGGAAAACTCCAAAAAAAAAAAATTGAACACAAAACACGATGTATGTGCGTTGTAGGGGATCAACCTGCATATATGCATGTTGTAGTGCTTCCAGGGCACATACATCAACAAAAATATGCTTTTTAAGGGTTTCCGTGAGCAAGAGGGATGATATGAGTCTACAGAGGGACATGGAAACGCCATCAAGGCATGTTGCATAAGGTGTGGCAAATCATGCTATAACATTTATTGGGTTATCAGTCAACTTGAACGGACTGAATGGTATTTCAAACATGAGTATGATATAGATCCTATGGTACACACACACACATTGCGTGTGTGTGTTTGCGTGTTTCTACTTTTTGTGATTGTAGTGTTCAAGATGCAATATCAAATATATAGTACATTATTCTAATTATTCTTATAAAATGTTAGGCAATATTTTCCTAACACCATCAAATATTTTAGGTCACACATATTGAGGATTGTGCACCCTTATGAAAGATATAGGAATGGATTATCAAACAATTTATATATGTTCTAATGTTCATATTATATATTAACAAGTTAGAGGCATGTTTGGAAGAAGCAAGTTGCGATGACACTACTTTCACTAAAATAATCGTCATCCTTGTTCTTTTCTAGTTTTTGGTCACAACAATCATGCTACTTGAGACCCATAATTTCTCTAGTCTTGGTACAATGCTGGGTATGAACTTCCATTTGTGAGGGATTGAATATGTTGACCACTTAGAATACAATTGACCCCTCTTATTAGACACCTACATAAATCCTGGTCTAAAATTGAGGCATCAAATGGTTCCATTGTTTAGACCCTTAACTATATATATGGTGCTCTAGTAGTATGAATGATGAGTTAAAACATAGTTATATAGAATATTGGTGTTTTGGGTAGATTGACCACTTTGAGGAATAACATGTGAAAGGAAACTGATTGTAGTGGAAGCATGATGCCCATAGTATATATGAAATTTTATAGGTAGAAGTCCTAGTGGTTTTGTTCAAATGGTTGAAGAGATTAAGGGAGTATCCATAACTATCCTAGAATAAGAGGATACACATTTAATGGAGCATAAAAAAATTGATTGCATTACATAGGTTCAACCATGAAGTCATAAGAGTTGTTGATTTCTATGTGAAGACATCCATAGAAGGTTACATTGTTGAGTTCGCAATCAAACTAAACCAACATTTCACAAAAGATTAAGAGCATTTTAGGAAAGGATCTCGCGGGAGGTTAGTGCATGATGTGGAAATGTGGGTAAAGTCCTAGAATAGGATGATACAAATTTAATGGAGCATACAAAACTTGATCGCATTACATAGCTTCGACCATGAAGTCGTAAGAGTGGTTGATTTCTATTTGAAGACATTCATAGAAGGTTACATTGTTGAGTTTGGAGTCAAACTAAACCCACATTTCACAAAAGATGAAGAGCATTTTAAGAAAGGAGCTTGTGGGAGGTTAGTGCATGATGTGGAAATGTGGGTAAATTCCTCCTAGCAACAGAGGATTTTATGCCTTTTAGCCCAATGATTTAGCTCAAAGATGATGGTAGCATAGACCCCTATGGATGGGGTTGACCTTGGTGTTCGGTTAATATTGACTCAGTTGTAGAGTGATTAAATATATCCTTGATTCGGTCAATAATGGGTTTACCATTGGTGGTTTAAGGGTCCATGGAATTAGGTAACCCATGGCATTAGCATGTGATGACGCCTATTTAAAGGCTTGAGTAACTCTATTATAATAAGCCTATGTGCGGTTGATGTTGGCTGTATTGGCCATGCCTTGGATATATTGGTCAAGAATAAATTTTTTTTTACAGAAATGAGTAAGTAGATTTATATTAAAAAGGGAAAATCTGATACAAAATGGGGAGACTATTCCCATCAAAATGAGGGTATTGGGCACCTCAATTCCAATCTTAACAGGTTATAGGAAACTTAGCTACATATAGTTCTTAAAAAAAGAAGAAGACAGGCTGATACAAAATACATCTAGATAAGTAGAAACTAGAAGAAGAACTAGTAGTTAATTCTCTGCTGAGCGACGTGTCTTCTTCTTGCTGCTGGTGGCCAGATTTTCATTTTCCTCCATTCCCAGAATGACCGATGGGATGTTGCTCTTGCTGGTCCGAATACAGTCTACCTTGGCTTCAACAATCTTTAGGCAGTTGTGCATGGTCTACATCCTGCCAGCGATGATATAAGAGTACTCTTTCATTTTATTGTTGTTGTTCCTCACCTCAAAGATTTCAATTTGAACAAACGTAGCTAAATGGGAGATATTTTTCTTAAGATCTTTCTGTTCATTTCTCAACACTCCAACTTGAGCTTCGATGTCTTGCAAATGAGAAAGAAGACCAGGTGGAGGGATTTCTGGTCCACTGGGGGAGTCGAGGTTCACTACCCCAACATTTTCATCAGTAACATTCCAGAGTTTGCCTATGACAGCGTCCCCAATGTTTCCACCCAACCCGAGATGCACAAGGTTGCCAAGAAGCTAAGCGTTGGACTCCAACGGGCGCCAAAGCTTCCGAGTATCCTGTTCTAATCCATTTGGCAGGCTGGCCTGATGCAAATGGCCACCACCATGCCGAACCCAGCTGTTGTTGATTCCAGTGCAGTAGGCCGGCGAACATGCTTTGCTTTGTTCATAACTCCATTATTTTCGCTGTGGCCATTCCCTTGCAAAACATCTAGGGCAGAGATGTAGTGGTTCAGGCCAATACCTTCAGCAACATGCATGGAGATCTTGCATTGTTTGCACTTCAGTGCAGGGAGACAAAGACCGGAGGGGCTACCTTTTTCCATGATGAAACATGCAATACGCCTGCAGACCAGATTACCTTCACAGAATGTTCCAGATTGCGTTGATGGAGGAATGATAACATCCAAATGTCTAATATAGGCCTTCTCTGTCAGACGTATATTGCGAATTGAATTTTCGCATGCTGGGCGGGGAATTTGAAGCTACAGACACCGTTGTTTCTCCCTGCAACTCAATCTTGGGAGGATTATGCTCTTGACTTTCACCTCCATCAGCCAGGTGGATAAGACATTGGGTGGGATGCCAATTAATAGGTGCACATTCCCATGTTGACATCCAAGGCCTATGTTTGAAGTGGGGATTTTGGATCTCATTTCAAAATGATTAAAATCAAAACCTTGTGGAGAGGAGAGGGGGTTAGGGAACCCAAACCATTATTGGATGTTGTCCATTCTTTATCAAGGTGCCGCAATTCAATCTAGTGCCTATATTGGCCACTGTATCAGCTTGTTCATTGTTACCTCTCAAAATGTGGTAGAGAGTGATGGAGTTGAGATCCTTTATCTTTTGAGAGAAATGAAGTTGAAATTTGGAGGAGGGTTGATGATTATTTTTTGCAAGTGCCCGAGCTTCTTTGATCACCAGGAGAGAGTCACCAATTGCAACCAGGTCATGGACATTGTTTTCCTTTGCTATATCGATCCCTTGAAGAAGCGCAATCCATTTTGCGTCATTGTTGGTCTTTTTCCCTATTCCCCATGCATAGTCCATCATCTTGTTTCCTTCGGAGTCTAGTAGGACTCCCCCCGCACCTACCAACCCAGGATTGTCTTTCGAGGCTCCATCGAAGAAGAGTTTATGTTTCTGATAGTTTGCTTTCCAATCCTGAAAATATTTTGGTTCAAGCCTGATTTTCCAATGTTGAGTTTCTTAACTTTTATGGATTAAGTGAGTAGGAAAGTGCTGAGGTATTAGAAGATCTGCCACCCAAACTCTTTCTTCCACGCTTAAAGGTTCTTTTGTCAAGTTCCTCATTCCTCTTGTCTTTAGTGTGTCCACCCAAATAGCTTTGGCAGAAGAGAGGACCTTGCCAATGGTGGTTCTGTTTTCCTCAAATATCTCTTTATTCTTGGCATTCCAAATTTTCCAGCAGACAAACTTGGGGAAGGAAATCCAGGCTCTCTTGAAATCTGGTTTCTTGGCCAACGAGGTAGAGTAGTAGAGATGCCAATTGCCGAAGAGATCGTTCCAATTGGTGGGGAGAATGATCTCAGGTTGAATGGTTAGAAAGGCTTGATGCCAGACTGCTTTTGCGTAGCTGCACTCAATGAATAAGTGTTCAATTGTTTCCTCTGCATTTTTGCATAGGACGCATCTGGTTGGACCTTCGATTCCTCGTTTCTTTAAGTTCTCGTTTGTAAGGATCTTCCTGTGCGCCAAAAGCCAATTGAAAGTGTTAATTTTTGGGATCCTGTCTTTGCTCCAAACTCTATCCCATTTCCTGTCTTTGATGCTAGCATTGTTTAGTGACTCCAAATGATTATAACCTTCCTTTATTGTGTAAGCTCCAGAGCTTCCCCAACTCCTGTAATCTTTCATAGAGAGGTGAATGGGATTGGCTCCATGAAATTGAGATAGGAGCAGGTTGTAATCCTGGATTAGATGATCAAGGAGTGCGTGGTTCCTCCAACCCTTCCAGGCACCATTCTCCGACCAACTAGAGATGTCATGAAGAGTGCGAATTCCATTAAGGTCCATCCAATTTTTGAGTTCACGGAAGCTTTGGATGAGTGTCACCAGGGAGTTTGAACAAAACTTATCTACCCATATTTTTATTTGCTTGCCATTCCCAGGGGACCAGTAAAGATTGCTTTGGATGATGGGAGCAGCTTTCTTGCATAGCTACCAAATGGAGGTTCCTTTTCTCTCTGGATCAATAGTGTCTACACATCCTTTTCTGTTTCCCTGCATATACTTTTTTTTTAAGATCTCTTTCCACCAAGACATCTTCCCAGAGATGATTCTCCAAATAATTTTTGCGCCTAGTGCCAGATTCATTTGAGTGGGGTCTTTTATTCCCATCCCTCCCTGGCTCTTGGGCCTGCAGACGGTCTCCCACTTAATAAGATGGAATTTTTTGTTTTTGTTTTTCCCACCTTGCCACAGAAAGTGCCTGAGTTCTTTGGTTATTTTTAACATAACCGTTTTTCGAGCAAGTGAAATTGAGTAATTATATAAGGGGTAGGCTGAGAGAATTGATTTGATGAGGACAAGTTTGCCCGCAATATTGAGCCATCTGGAGCCCCAGGCATTGACTTTGTTTTTTATTTTTTCAATGAGACCTTGCCAATCTGTGACTTTCTTTTTTCCTTTGAAAATAGGAATTCCCAAATAAGAGAAAGAGTTCCAATCCTCCACTCCCTCGAAACCAAGGATCCTAGAGATTCTTGCCAGGGTTCCCGGAGGACAATTCCACCCGTAGATTTTGGATTTGTCCAAGTTAACCTTGCCATCTGAGGCTCTGAGAAAGGAAGACAACACATTATTAAACCGCTCATCTACATTTGTGGATGCCCCTCCAAGCAGTATAGTATCATCGACAAATTGAGAGTGGTTGACTGATTTTACTCCTCGAACCACTCTGATTCCTTTGAGATCTCCCGCATCTTGCAGAGATTGCAGCTTTCTGTTCATGGACTCAACTACAAGAAGGTAGAGGAAATGCAATAGAGGGAAGCCTTGTCGAAGCCCTCTATTTGCCATGAAAAAGGTCGTCGGTCTTTCATTTACAAGCGGGGAGATACAAGGGTTGTGTATACAGGCTTTGATCCATCTTACAAACCTGTTAGAGAATACAAATTTGAGCATGATGTCAAAAAGGAATTGGTGGTTTACTCTATCAAAGGTGTTGGCCATGCCTTGGTGTTTTTTTTCTGTGCTCGAGTGAATAGCTTCTTGAACCATGATGATGTTGTCAAGAATTTGACACCCTGCCAGGAAGCCCCCCTTAAGTTTCTGAGATTATGTTTCCCATTACCTTTTTCATTCTTGAAGAGAGGATTTTTGTAAGGATTTTGTAAGAGGAGTTACAAAGAGAGATCGGTCTGAAGCGGCCAAAGGAACAAGGGGTTTTCTTTTGGGGGATGAGGGCAAGAAAGGAGGAGTTGGTGACCCCTCCGATCTTGTCTTTTTTCCTGGTCCAATTGAGAATTCTTTTTAGGTCATCTTTTATGATGCTCCAGGCTGCTCTCTAGAAGTTTATGGTAAAACCATCGGGACCTAGGGCTTCGTCAAGGTGTAGCGACTAGATGGCATTCAAGATTTCATTTTCTGAAATGGGCTTGGTGAGGTCATGGTTGGTTTCCTTTGAAATAAGGTGAGGGATGCCCTCAATCAGGTCGGCTTGGGCTACAGGTTCGGTTTATCCACTCTCCGTGAAGAGATATTTAAAATGATTATGGGTGTGAGCTTGGAGGTTTTCTTGTCCACTAACTTTTTCACCATTCTTGATGTTTATTTCTCTAATAGCGTTGTAGCTGCATCGGGATTTGGATTGGTTGTGGAAGTATTTGGTGTTGCTATCACCCCCTCTGAGCCAGAATTGTCTTAACTTAATTCTCCACATTTCTTCTTCTTTTTTGGCCGCGGTGAGGATTTCTTGCTCTAGAGTAGATTCAAGGTGAAGGAGAGAGAGAGCGATTTCTTCAGTTTCCATTTTTTTTGCAGATTAACAAGTTTGGATTGGCACCTTATTTTGTGGTGACTAGGATTTTGGAAGGAGGTTTTGACCCAATGCTTGAGGGCTTTCTTAACAGCACAGAGTTTGGACTCCCAAACAAAGCTGGGGGATCCATCGATGGTTTTAGACCAAGTGTGTGAGACTAAGTCCAGAAAGTCTTGATGTTGAGTCCAAATATGATTGAAACGGAAAGGGATGGGTCCAAGAATAGCAGGAGGCGAGATGTCAAGGCACATGGGTTTATGGTCCGAGGAAGAACAGGGTAGAGCAGAAGCAGTAAGCAAAAGATCATAGTTAAAAAAGGAGGCACTTACCAGAAAGCGATCCAATCTTGCAGCTATATGTCCCATGCCACACCTTCTGTTGTTCCATGTGTATTTGGCATTTTTGAGGGGGATGTCGACAAGCTCCAGATCGGTAAGGAGATCTTCCAGCTTTTCTCCAAATGGGTCATGGACAATGCTTCCACCTCTTTTTTCCTGTCCTAATTTTGTAACATTGAAGTCACCAGCTATAATGAGTTTTTTCCCATTCATACTGTTTTTGGGGTTGCTGAGATTGATCCAAAAATTGATCTTATCCCTGTAATGATTCGGTCCGTAGACATTACATACGGAGTAGAGGTCATTGTTGTCATTGTCTTTGATTTTCGTTAACAGCCAATGCAATTTTACAGATGTGGAGATGATTGAGAATTTGTTGGAGCACAGAGTGGCAATACCACCGGAGGCCCCGCGAGCACACAGAGCCAAGCCTTGGCTATCCTTCCACAGAGAACGGGAGAGAGCCAAGATCTCCACGTCCTACGTTTTGGTCTCCTGGATCAGCATGAGATCGGGCTTGTTTGATTTCAATAAATTTTTTAGAGCTTCGGACTTATTTAATCCACCCATACCTCTGCAATTCCAAGATACTATCAACATTATTTCCTATTGGATTGAGATCCTACTCGAGATATTCCTTCCTTGGTGCTAGCTTGATTTTTTTGATTTTGTAGTATCTTCATATTATCCAAGCTCTTCTATCTGCCCAATTCTAGTTCTCACTTTGTTTCTATTTCTCTATGATATTTCTAGGATTTCCTTCCTCTAGTATTGGGTGGTTGCACTTCTTCAACTTCTTCCATTGATTCCATGGAGGTGTCCATATTGGAAGTAGAAGGGATGAATTTGCTTTTTACCTTGTCTGCCCATGATCCACCAGGAGTGGTGGAGATTTCTACGATAGGTTGAGCCGTAACATCATTGACTGGGGGATCAGGACTGATGTTTTCTTCCACTCTAGGGTTTGATGTTTCTTGAGTGATTTATCCTTCTTCGGTAGGGAGGTTTGAAAACTGATTTGTTGTAAGGACTTCTTGGGATTCTGGGGGTGTTCCGGAGGAGATTAACGGTGGGGATCCTGCCGATATGTGAGTGCTTTTTTTCCCCTTCTTAACTTGTTGCCACCCTTCTTCAGGGGCTTTCTCAGTGTTTTCTTGAACTGATTTGGGGCAGTTTTTGACAAAATGCCCATATTCATGGCAGTTTTTGATGAAATGCCCATATTCATGGCATTTTTTACACTTAAACGGAAATCGTTCGTAATCCACCTTCTGTAGGTGTTCCCAGCCATCCATAGATAGGATTACTTCCTCTGGCAAGCCTTTTTCTAGATCTACTTCCACACAGATTCTGGCACAAGAGAGGAGGGGTCCTTTAGGTTCTGCTTTATCAATATATTTTCCGAGAGAGTTCCTGATGGATTGAAGGGTATCGTCGTTCCAGCAATGTAGCAGGAGGTGGGGTAAACGAACCCATACCAGAACAGCCGACGAAACATCCTTTTCCGAGTCAAAGGCCAGGCTCCAATGATTCAGATAGAGTCCCCGGGGTCCCATAAAATAAGGTCCACTTCTAAAAATGAGATCCCGATTAGATTTGTGTTCAAAGAGAATGGTGAAAAATCCCTTACCACAATAGCAGTGCTGCAGTCCTCCTGAGATCAGGGGCATCCAGTTTTTGTTGATCCAGGCATCCATGGATTTTGGTGAGGGCCATATTCCGGTGAATAGACCAATCAGTCCTCGATCATTCAGCGCCAAGGCTTTGAGTTTGGAAGTTTTCGACAAGATCTGGATACGAGGGGCAACTGCTCGCTTAATGAAGCTGAGATCAGAAGGATCAGTGGCGGAAGGGGGGGGAGGTGTGGAGTCAACCATTGCGCGGAAAGAAGCGTCCAGTAGTCTCCACCGCTCGCCGGGGGATGGAGGCTCTGGATCAATGGCGGCCATTGCAGGCCCACGGGGGACGAGCACGAGAGCACGCTTCTCTGGGAACAAGTCGCAACCCTAGCTCAAGATCATTGATGGGGACTCCGTTTGTTTTTCACTTGGTTCTTGTCTATATTGGTCAAGGATAATTAAAGATATATTGGGTTGCCATTTTTATCATAAAATGGTTTTTATGGTAAAACAATATTCTTCCTCTTGTGGTGTGTTTGATTGATATTTATTTTACTTCTTTTTTCATGCTCATAGATTTAATATTTGGTATCAAAGTTGGGTAGACTTTTTCTTTGTGGAAAGAGTGGTTTGATGCTTGGAACCATGGATAGAGAATTTGGGATGAACTCTCAAGCTAGGAAATGACATATAGTTATAAGTAAACGGAACATGAAAAAAATGCATGGCATGGATCTATGTGAAGCATTAGCATAAGAAGCATTAATGAGATAGATGAAGAAGTAATCAAATCACTATAATGTAATCATTTTTATGGATTTGGATTTAATCAAAATGTAAATGGGCATATGTTTAGGCATAGTTTCCCCTCGTTTATTGATTCATTGATGTAAATTCTATATGTAGACTTAGGTGATAGGGGCATGTTGTATTCTCATATACTTAGTTAGGAACTTTCAGGGGGGTTGGTGCTCACCCCAAGTCAAGTTTAAAATTGGGAATGTTAGGTTAATATCGACTTGGTTATAGAGTTATTAAAGATAACCTTAACTCAATCAATAATGGTTTTACCATTGGTGGTTTACAATCCAAGGGTATTCGGTAACACATGGTATTTGCTCATGGAATTAGCACGGGATGAAGCCTATTTTAAGGATTGAATAACTCCATTGTAATATGCTTATGTGTGGATGATGTTGTCTATATTCGCCATGCTTTGGTTATATTTTTCAAGGATGATTGGAGATATATTTTGTTGTTGGTTTTCCTTTAAACGAATTTCCGTGGAAAAAATATTCTTCCTCTTGTGGTGTGTTGGATTGATATTTACTTTATTTCTCATACCATGCTTGTAGATTTAACACTAGGATGGATTTGACATATGTAAGTGAGTGAGGGAAGGACAATACCATGGAGGAGGCACAAGAATTGGAAAGAGCACAAAGAACCCTGAGAAGAGGGGTTCTTACTAAAACGTGGTGGCTAGGTAAGAGAAAGGAGATAATAAGGAGAGAGAGAAAGTGGTGAGAGAATATATAGGTAGAGACAGAAGCACCAAAACCTAACTAAAGGAGTTATAAGAGTTGTGTAAGTGAGGAGAACAAGTTGGCCACTGGTTGGAGAAATAAGGATTGACCATGGAATAAGGTCTAAGGAGTAGACTAGAAGAGATTAAAACAATCAAGGAGATGAAAGGAACAATGATCAAAGATATATAAATTGGTGAAGAGATTAAGCTGGAGGAGAAAGAGATAGCATATCAGGAGGTTAGACTGGGATAAATTTAAAACCTCACTACCGTGAATACCATGATCATCAGGTTGCAAGTAGAAGAAATGATTGACAAGGTATTCAGGTTATTTAGAGTTGAATATAGACCAGCCTAGATCCAAATCCTAGGCTCTATCAAGTGCCGAGAGGGATATCCTGAGTTGCAAACCTCTCCTCGGAAATCTCCTTGAGTGCAATACCTGAGAAGAGGTTTGCACCTCAGGAGATTTGATCCCTCTCGACACTTGATAGAGTCTAGGATTTGGATCTAGGTTGGTTCCAATCGTGGGCGGTGACACAAAAATGCAGTTTGATCAACATTTTAAGGAACAAGTTAAGTTGAAAACATAGATAGAATTATGAGGATTATCATAATGTAAGTAATAAGTATGAGTAAATTGTTAAACTGAAAAATAGAGAGAATAATTTTGTAAGGATTAAATAAATGAAAATATGGTTCACATCGTTCTTCTAAACCATAAATGAAAATAGGGTTCATATGAGAATCTACATTGGATGTGTACTTGTATTACGTACTTGTATTCTAGCATATGAATCCTGGCAGACATGACACATTTGAACTTCTCCTAATTGATCAACTCATTCATGAAATTTTCATTGTCTAGTATACATTTCTTTATATGGTACCAATATATTATCATCGATTTCAATCTCCTTATATCGGACCATATTAGTAATTGAAACTGCTTGAAATTGGACCATGTCATCAACACATCGCTCTCTGATCGTTACACATTGAGCATCTCCCACAGTTGGTTCTACGGGTATATTGGTTGAATATTGTCTTTGTTGTTCTACATTTTGATTTTTTTTTGTTCTACAAATTGATTTCTTTGTTCTTCCAATTGCTTCAACTTTCTCTCTCGATATGCTCTTTGTCGGTCAACGTTTTGTTTTCTTTCTTCTTCTTGTTCTTCTGCTATCAATTCATCTAACTTTCTTTTTTGATATTCTTTTTGTCAATGCGCGTTTATTTGTCTCCATTCTTCTCGTTCTTTTGTTGTCATTTCATCCAACTTTATTTTTCGATATTCTTTTTGTTGTTTTGCTTTTTGTTTCAAGTCTTCTTCTCATTCTTTTGTTCTCATTTTGTTAGATTTTATTCCTTGATATGCTTTCTGACATTCGACGTTCTGTATTTTTTGTTCTTCTCTTGTTTGTCTGATAGCATCTTCCGCACGCACATCTTCCATTTCTAGTTCAGACTCTATATAAAAAATGTCAAGCATTAACATATACACTGAAATTTATGCATCTATGAAATCCACACTAAAATTTATGCATCCGTGAAATCTACACTGAAATCTATGCATCCATCAATTAACAACTACACTGAAAATTATGCAATGATAAAACACCATACACTGAAATCTATGCAAGTATAAAACTCACTTTACATGATAATTAAATTCAATATCCACATAACTTTTCGTTATGTGGTATAAATATTTATCCTTCTTATTCTTTTGTTGTCATTTTGTTAGACTTTCTTCCTTGATATGCTTTCTGACGTTCGACGTTCTGTTTTTTTTGTTCTTCTCCTGTTTGTTTGATAGCATCTTCTGCAAGCACATCTTCCATTTCTAGTTGAGACTCTATATAAAAAATGTCAAGCATTAACATATACACTAAATTTATGCATCTATGAAATCCACACTAAAATTTAAGCTTCCATGACTATCTACATTGAAATCTATGCGTCCATCGATTAACAACTACACTGAAAATTATGCATTGATAAAACACCATACAGTGAAATCTATGCAAGTATAAAACTCACTTTACATGATAATGAAATTCAACATCCACATAACTTTTGGTTATGTGGTATAAAGATTTATCCTTCTTGTTCTTTTGTTGTCTTTTCGTTAGATTTTCTTCCTTGATATGATTTCTAACGTTCGACGTTCTGTATTTTTTGTTCTTCTCCTGTTTGTCTGATAACATTTTCCACATGCACATATTCCATTTCTAGTTCAAACTCTATATAAAAAATCTCAAGCATTTACATATACACTAAAATTTATGCATCTATGAAATCCACACTAAAATTTATGCATCCATGAAATCTACACTGAAATCTATGCGTCCAGCAATTAACAGCTACACTGAAAATTATGCAATGATAAAACACAATACACTGAAATCTATGCAAGTATAAAAATCACTTTACATAATAATGAAAATCAGTATATTTTCAAAAAAATTACCTCACGCCCATTATCCCAACACCCTTTCCACTATACCGCAAGTAGTTCTTATTATACATATTAAATAAATTATATATAAACTTGAATAATGTTACATTTGGCGAAAATGGTGGAAGGGTGGATCAACAAGGTTTGACCCCGTGACCTACCTATGACCACCACAATGTGTTACCAATGGGATACACCCAATTGTTTGGGAATTAAACGATTTAATATATTTATATGTTTGAATCGAGAGTTAAATTTAAATTTAAATTTAAATTTAATATAAATATTAAATAGTTAAAATAATTTAAAATGTTTAATATTAATATAATTTAAAATTTAATATATTAAACAATTAAAATTTATTAAATTTAAAAATAGTTTAAAATTATTAAAAATTAAAATTTAGTAAAATTAAAATTAACTAAATAGTTAAAAATGATTATAGTTTAAAATAATTAGAATTAACATTCAAACCCATTCACACCATTAATATCATATTCAAATTACCGTTTAAAACATTGCCATTAAAACTATTATTTTTAAAAAGTGAGTATATTAAACAAAATTTAGATTTCTATTTTTAGAAAACTAAATTCAAATTTAAATAACAGTTTTATAATTTTTTATGTTGTTTTGTGTATTAACTTTCATGTATTATATTGCCATTGATTTCAAACGTGTATTTCAAACGAAAATACACTTATTTTTATTAATGGCTGACATAATATTTTATTACTTTTTACTTTGTATTATTCTTTTTTGTTTATGGCCGATATGTTAGGAACAAACGTTACAGCATCTCTCTCATACACGACAAGCGTTACAACATCTCTCTCATACTTGACAAATTTACAACATCTCCAACATAATCGACAATATTATTTATGGCCGACATGTTAGGAACAAACGTTACAACATCTCCCTCATACTCGACAAACGTTGCAAGATCTCCCTCATACTGGGTTGTAGAGTGCCTCTCGGCGCAATAATCAATAGACATGGTACAACCCATTGACATTGAACCTAGACCAGAATAGTCACCACTCCTGACACACTTATATAGAGGTAACCCTAAACTTAATTTTGTTCCTTGTTTACCAACATCTTCTAATAGTATTAGAAAAGCAATTGGATGAAAAATTATCAATAATAGTGGGAGTACTTGAGTATACATAAAACCTTTTGTAATAGGAGGAACCATAGAAATCAACTGACCAAGTCCTTAAGTTATTTTTATATTGGTATTTTAGTAGGGAGTATGGATAGTTTGAAAAATATCTTGATGATCCACCTTCCCAAGTTCTTTGTGAAGGGGAAAGGGGATCTTGAACAACACTAGTTTTTGTGCAAATTGATTAAGAGAGCCAACGGGGTCACCACCCTAGATTCCTATCTAGTCAAATTATAGACAACTTTGAGGGGGAATAATCCTCCAATGGTATATGAAATTTGTCTAGAAATACCCTCTAGATACACCCGGACAATCAAAAAAGTAAAAGACATCTTTGTAATGGAATCTTAGATATCAAACTTCCAGAAACAAAGTCACGCAAAGTTGAAGATGATAAAATAATAGTTTGGAGAAATTTATTGGGAGTATGATGAAATGTTTTTGGATTTAAACATTCAAATCTCATACCCCATACACAAAACCCAATGCAAGGAGTGGTTTATTCAAGGTTTATTGGATTTCGCTATGGTACCTTTGATGAAACAACAATGGAATACAAAAATATATTCATTGGCACACGAAATAAAAATTTAATCAATGAACATATACCCTAGACTAACACGAAAAATTACCGTAGATATTCCTTCAACTAGTTCCCTGACTGAGCTTGCTTAGTTTTAGTCCTAGATAAAAACATTGATGGAGACAATTCAAGAAATGCACAAGGATCAAAAGGGATAAAATTCCATGCATCATGTGCATATTAGAAGGGCATGTAAAATTTACCATCCAACCTTATGTTGGGACGCTAGTCTCTAACCTAACACCACTACCACCCACCCATTTCCTTGGTAATGTGGCAAATTAATACTATGAAATATAGAAAACAAGTAGACATGAATCCTTTATTTTGCTAATGTTGCAAAAATACACTTATTCACCAACCCTATTGGTATGTGTATTTTGTTAAGAAAACACTCATACTAGTAAGAACTATTGAACCCTATAGGCTCTAGATGAGTGGTTTGAAAGGAGTTCAGTTTAGTTCAAGGAGGTGTCTGGAAAGATTTATATATACCTTATTAATTTTACTACGATACTTAGCTTACAAGTACATTCAATTATCAATATAGGGCTTGTATGCTTATGAGGTATCATGCAAAGAATATGCAAGTCTTCAAAAGTAATTGGAATTCTAAACATTATCATGCTATTTATCATTTACCTAGAAATCCATTCTACTTCTAATAAAGTAAAGTTGAAAGAAATTGAAAGAAAGCAATAAATTTAAGCATGGAATCAAAGAACATTCAATCACACTTTGATCCTTAGCTACAAGTAGTATAACACAAGTCGTCCATTGGCACATACAATGTTATGTAGCAAATGAATCATTAACATAATTGAAAATGAAATTAAACGCAATTGCATGCAAGGCTTTAATTGGAAATAAACCAAACTAATTAATAGAAAAATAATAACACAACACCTGCCTCTTTAGAGTGGGCCCTTCCTTTGCAAAGAAAGCTGATGGAAGGAATTCAATAGCTAAGAACTCAAATCACAACAATATTCTTAACTCAAAAAGTCATATGTAGAACAAACATAAACAATATTAGCTTTATTTATTTATATGTTAATAGTGCACATAGTATAATAGAGTTCAAAATGTTTTCTATACTTTGTTATGAATTGTTTCTACAAGAGGGTAAGAACTCTTTTTATAGGAAAAACCTTATAGATGATTACTTAAGAACAACTAAAGGAAACATGCTTGAAAATAAGAGGTTCTCAAGTTGTTGAAAAAATATAGGTTGTGAAATAAAAGAGATAAAAGAACAAAGAAACCAAAGTGGTTTGCTCGTAAATGTTTTAACAAATTCTAAACTGGAAATATTTCCTTGCACAAATACTTGATAACTGATCATTAATTTGATAGAATATTCATGTGCACATGCTCTATTTCCAGTTCTCTAGTGAAGTGTCCCATAAAAAACTACACTAGTTTTCTAGCAACATATTGAAATTTATTTATGATAGCATATGCACAATTACAACAACTTGTGTCTCTATGGAAACAACAATCATAGTAACTCTTGTCTCTATGGAAACAACAATCATAATATCTCAATCATGGCATTGTGATCCCCTGATGATGGACTCTCTTTGGAAGTCTTAAACATTGGTTATTTTAATTTGTAACATGATTTTCCAATTCTGTTCTTAAATATTGTAGCCTTAAATGGAATATATTAACAATCATAGTAGCTAGATGTATTAATTGGACTAACAAAAAAGTGACAATTGGAATGGATCCACACTAGTAATAATTCAAATGGAGTTGCAACTAGTGTGAACTGTAAATACACAACAAACTAAGATCATTGTCTTGGATTATTGTGGATCCATAGCAACTAGTTCCATTGGCAAGTAGAATTTCTATAAAAAAAACACCCAGTGACCTATTTAGTAACATGCCTCACTTTGTAGGTTAGATATGAAGATACACAAATCCTTCTAAAATGTTTAACTATTGTCAATAAAATGCCATGAAATGAAACTAATGAGTACCTTCATGATGGAATCCAAGATGGTTGAGGATATGCTGAGAATGAAGGTGAATGGTTTCAAAAGGAAGAAAAAAATAAGGGAAAAGGTTGGAAAAAATATGGAAAAACTAGGGCCCATCATCTTCCCCCAATTGAAGGTGTTGCAGATTCTCGTGCACCTTTTCATACTTAATCTGAATCAAGGTTGGTTGTATACCAATGCATATTAGTGAGACTATAGGAGGAATTCCCATGTTCCCCTACATCATAGTATCATGTGTTTCTTTCACTGTCTTGCCAAATTCTATGTTCCTCATATGGTTCCCACTTATAAATATATCCATACTTGGGTGGTGGAAAACAAATCAAAGGAAAATGGAATCTAATCCCAATCCATTTTGCTTCACACATGGTTATACATTATATATATCTATCTAATATGGTTAGTTCTTCTAAGAAATTGGGGTAGCCAAAATATTCCCTTTCTTTTTGTGTTTTCTCTAGATATGCCCATCTATGCTGGTAGTTAACTAGTTCTTGCATTCTTGAAAGGATAATACTATGTGTGCATTTCTAAACAACTTCCTACTATTTTTAAAGAAGAAAATACTTTCTTTATAGTGATCTGATCAACCTCAAGTGTAAAACAAAGATGGTTGGAGTTATTCCATACTCCCCTCTGACCCACAAGCTAAAATATTTCTCATTATTTTCTATGGTATTTTGTACATAGCCCCACTTAATTTGGTTACTCACATAGGAATTTGTTGGAAGGGCCTAGTCAATTAGTCGACTAGGCCTGCTAGTAAACCTATAGTCAACTAGTCGACTAGCCTAGCAAATCAACTGACATATGTGAAAAGTCATATGTAATTATTTATGTTGGTTCATATGTATAAAAATGGATATCATTTTATATGTAAATGATTCCTTCTTTTAATAATATAATAAATTATTGGTATCATATCTACTTTTAATGTGTATCAATGGTAACCAATGAATGCGATCTTCTAGATTGCAACATTAGTTTCATTACGAGGACCTGGACCTATAGCCGAGACAAGGAATAGAGATATGCATGCATAAATGTTGACATTGGAAGAAGTGTGTGGATGGTAGTACATGAAAATATTAAAATATACATCAACAACTATGCCATAAGGAATCGACTAACAATCACACAAGAAGAAGAATTTTTTTTCACTAAGACCCTTGAAAAAGTCTTGGAATCTTTACCTATGCTAATCTATAAATTTATAGGAAAAAAGTAGATGACACCAAGTAAACAATATAGAGAACTGCCACATAAACTAAATAATGATGGTAAAACTAATATTTATGAATGGGATGAGAAAAATGTAGAAGAATTTTGTCAAGAACAAGTGCTTGAAGAAAGAACTTTTGTTGGCAATATAAAAAAAAGATTCTATGATGACTCACATGAGATATTTCTGTGCACAATACAAGTATTCCTTCAAAATTTCTTGACTGTCAAAGGTGTTAGACATATTTTGGAATGTAGACAAACGGTAAATACACCCATTTATATATATTAGGAAAAGTAGCAAGCCAAGTGGAAGTACTTTTTAAGGGAATGAAAACATACATGCTTAGCAACATATTTAAGCTAGAATAACTTGGGATGATGATGGGAGGGTTGCTTACCATGGGTTTCCAGTAAAAGAGGAATGCTAGTTGAGCCAACAAAAGAGGAGAGGTGGGAGTTAAATGTAAGTTGTGTGAACATCTATTCAAAATTCCAGCACATAAAACAACAATGGATATCCATAAAATTGAAAGATAAAATAGAAGGAAGCAAATGGAAGAATTATGAGAAGATGCAAGTCCTTTTTATTGAAAAGAAAGGGGAAAAGAAAGGAAGGTACAAGTATGGAACTACCTGAGTCGAAGTTCAGTCGACCATAGGAATAAGAGGGAGTGACCACGACTGATCTAGAATTGTATGATGAGATACAACGGGTGGTCATAATATTTGGAGCACTACGCCTATTAGACCCAAAGGGAAGAGAAGAAACCAATGGACATGAGGTTGTAGTTATTAAAACACCATCAAATTTCCCTCAAAATGTCACTGTTGGGAAAATATTTAGCTAATAACATGTGTATTGAACTTGGTCAAACATTAGTATGGAATCGTATATATGAAACAAATCAACTCATTAGGATGATAATTGAGAGACCCAAGGATGAAAACAAGGTTTCCATCATGCAAGGTGAAGGAGCATCTAGTATCCTTGTCAAGTAATCGAACCTTGTGGAAGCACCCCCCCTACTAGAGTTAATTAGTGAAGAAAAAGAAACATCACAATTGATAAGAGACAAAGTTGAAGAGTCATGACCTTTTGAAATCATTAGGTCTAAAGAAGAAAAAATCCAAACTTCAAGTCAAATTATATTGGTCGCATCTGTAATGATGATTAACCACACTACATAGATACCCATCTATGAAGGGGATGAATATCCCAAATGACATTGGTTCTTATGTGAAAATATTTGGGATCTAAACAATGTCATCAATGAAGCAAATAAGTGGCACAGTTTGCGGGAGATCTAAGAAAATGAGCCCTCATATGGTATATGAACTACACAGAAAACCATAACAAGACAAAGAATGAAATCAAAGAGAAATTATCAAAGAGAACTTCTTGACATTTTTTAGGACATAGGATAGAAAACATATAACATCTCCAAAGATGAAGAAATTAAGTAATTACTAGGAGAATCCATTCATGATTATGGCAAAAGATTTAAATATCTTCTTAGTCAGATACCATACGTGATATATGACCAATTAATAATTCAATGGTTTGTTGCATGACTACTTCTTAGAATTAGGCCACCTCTCAAAATGCATAAGACTAAAACTTATGAGGAAACTCAAATGATAGATTAGAATATTGAGACCGATAATGAATGGGTCTCTCTGAGCACTAATATAAGATTGGAAGAAATAATAGACATGATACATAGATATCTTAAAGACCTTACTATACACCATTTAGAGTTATGGTGTACAAATTGTTTGCAAGGACACACCAAGGACAACTATATAGGAAGCTAGTTAGTCGACACTGGGATACCATACTACTACATATGGAGAGATACTATAAAATACGTGAATATACAATTAAACATGTGTCCTATGATTGTCCTCAGTACATCTTGAATAATAACAAGAGAAAATGGTGTACCATCTATGAAGAGGCATCCCATAACACTTCTAAATGCCATCTAAATGCAAGAGATAAAATGAATGTCTATCACACCCAAGAAGCTAACCAAAATCAACAAAACAATGGCTTCCAAAATAATGGATATAATGGTCAAGGATGATATAGAAGTCGAGGTGGGTATGGAAATTGTGGTGTCTATAGGGTATTTAATGGAAACAGGGGGGGGTAGTTTGGTGGTTGACTAAGAAAATCATATTTCTTTATCTTTTAAAAAACTGACCACGTTATCCCCAAATGTAACGTAAAAAAATATATGACTTAACATTTTGCACAAAATGTGGTGTTGGAGATCATTCATTAGAAGATCGTCTGATCATGTTAGAAAAAAATTGAAATAAAATTACTTTTCACCTACTATAAAGCTACTCGAAATACATAGATTTAAATTCCAAAAACTTACAAGTAATCATGAGTTTAGGTGCCACAATAGGGAACCAAAATACCCAAGATAATCATATTGCAAGAATAAGAAAAAATAAAGAATAGGAGCACCCTAACCCCAAGAAGACCCCAAGAAGACAGGAGAACCCTAACCCCAAGAAGAAGAAAAAATATCCAAGGAAGCACAAAATCTATTTTGTGACATCATCTAAGAAGAGGATTTACATAAAGCTGCATAAGAACATACAAATATAAACAACGTGTTAAATGAATTTCTCATACTCTTAGCTAATGAAAAAGCAATCAATAGGTTAATTGAGTTTTTAAGTCTCTTAAAATATTATCAAGATAATTCTAGGTATTCAAAAAATACATCCCAATTGAATATTTAAACAAAAAATTTAGAGGATCGAGACCCCTTAGTTTACCTAGAAATAGAAGATGATCATGTTCAATAGATAGTCGAATTTGGATCACTAGTAAAAATACTACCATGAGAAACGTGGCTAAATATGGTTCGATCTAATATGGCGAGACCTCAAAACTACCTCAAACTAGCAAGTCAAGTTCTAATAGAACCAATTGGAATATTAAAATAACCCAAACGAGTATTATGGGAGTATCGACAACAATCGACTATGCGGTCATCGAATTAGTCAATGTTATGGATCCATATATGGCCTTGGTCAATTGACCGTCAAGAGGAAATATGGAAGCAACCATCTCGTTGGAAAAATACAAGATAAAACTTAAAGGGGAAGGGAAAATAATTATAACACCACTTGGCCCTAACAAATGGAAGCCATGGATAGAACCTTGTGATGAAGAAGCTGACATAAAGAATTTATATTAGCTTATTTAAGGTGATCAAGACACAATCGACCCTAATAATGAGTGAGAATTACATATTGGGACACCTTTATCTATTGGTCATCTATTGGTCAGGATTCATATACATAGTTATATGATTGGAAAATCGACAATTATAAATCAAAAGCTTAAGATTGTTGGATAATAGAATAAATACCAAAAGTTAGCTACTGCGGATGTTTCTCCATCACAATGGTCCTACAAATTCATGAAAGAATATAAATTTAGATCTCAAGCCTCATACCATAGTTCTTCCTCACCTAATATACAAAGAAAGAGATTCACCATCAGTACATGTTGACCAAGTAAAAAAAACTATTGGTGAGTAAGTCCATCTTTAAAGTATTGTCCAGACATTTACAGGGGAAGCCATGAGATGGTGGTACACTCATAAAACACATAAAACACAATTTCATATGTGGAAAAATACAACATACTTCATCAAAATATTTGAAGGGAAGCTAGTGGAACAAGCTCATATTTAAAAAAATATACCTGGATTGGACCTAGTAGCTCATATACATAAATGTAAATGAAAATGGCACACGATATGCTACAAAGATGAAAAAACGTGGCCACACATGTTTCCAAATACTTTATATGACTTCCTAACAAATGGTATAAGGTTGAAGAATCCAAGGAAGAAACCAAAAATTGGGAAGCAATACAAGTAAATTTTGTTAGTAACTTCTCATTTATTCTTGCAAAGGAAGAATTGAAATGTGTGTTGAACATAATGGGCACAAGAAGGGGTGTGAATCAGTGTCCATCTAATTTAACACTTTTTCAATCTTTATCATCAACAACTAAGAAGATTTCATCATTAACTGAGTGGATCATCACATCATTGACATGATATTAATTGATCATCAACATAACAATAAACACATCACAAGAGGAACACCAAATTTGTGTGAAACTTAAGTTGTATTATGTTTATATGAGGTATGTGGAAGACAACAATCTCTGCGATTACATCAGCACCAACTCTTACAACAGGTCCCAGCCTGGTCTTCTCAATTCTAATTGAGAAAGGGTAAGGAATCCAATCCTCAAGTGTACAAGACACTACTTGCAAATATGATGTCAATCTGCAACCACTTTGTCGATTGTCCCAACTCAATCTACTGCTACTTGTCATCATCTGCTCTACTGCTCAAGGATCATGCCAAGTCACCTTCCTATCATGACGAGATATGCCAACTTCTCAGAGGTCTGCTCAAGTCATCAAGGTTTTGTCCCACTAAGCATTGTCTCATTTTCCCCAAGCACACGCAATATGTACCTTCAAACATTGTCAAGATCTGCTTACTAGCTTAGTCAAAGTCAGTGAAATCCTGCTATACTTGGTCAATTTTCTGTCACCTATCAGAGTGCTGTTGTTGCTGCTATCATTGACAATTCAAAGTATGTATTTGTCAAGTTCACTGACAAATAACTGTCATCAACTACCACTCTTCAAATGTCAAACAGTCATCAATTGTCAACTACTTACAATCACTGACTGTTCATGCAACCAATATGTGAATACTGATATACCCCTTAAACACTGTGAAAAAGAAAAAATCATGCATCATGCAAGCTTAAGCCTACTCTCAAAGGTCTAGATACCTCCAACCTTTATGCATTCAATAGAACCGAGAACACAAGATGTCTGCAAGACGGTATGCTTATTTGAATTAGTATTTCTTGGACATTACTTTATATTTATTGTTGTAGCTTCATAAAACTTTACTTGATCTCTTTTGCACAATACTTTCAGTAGTGTCCTCCTTTGACTGTCTTTAACCTCCGAGCTTCAACACATACTTTGACTGTTTCTTGTATGCCCAATTTCCAAATATGGTGCTTGAAACGATACTGATTTGTCACTGTATGTACAACTATTTACACTTACAAAATACAAGGTTTTATACATGCCACATGAAGAAGGCAGTCACTGTCAAGTCAATGTTATCGCTGTCAGATCAAGTCAATTCACCCATCAGACACTGTGAAGTGCATCCACTGTCATTGAACACAAGGGATCAATCTTAATGTACCTTCAGTTCTTTGGAAGACGACTTCTTCCTTTATTTATGTGGTTACTAGTGCATACTGCTGCTCGAATTCAGAGATGATAAAACTTCAGAGATCAGGCCTCAAATGCTGAAGTGATCTTCTTGCCTTACACCTTGACTGTCATCAAATCAGACCTAACTTTGGATTGTCCAGACTTTGCATACTACTGCCCGAATTCAGAGATGATAAAACTTCATAGATCAGTCCATAGTGTGCAACATACCAGGTGAACTTTGCCTCTTATCGTGGCTGCCTTAGTCTTCAGAACATGAATACATCCATTTTACATCATATTGTCCTACCACTAGTTTATTATTCAGTATTCTATTGCCTCTAAAGTTGGTGATTTAGAGGTATTCTTTTACTTACCCTATGACTCTGGTCACTTCCAACCTTTCTTACCATTGGTTCTTTCTCTGCCATATTAATAGAAACAGAGAGAATATAGATAAACTCGAAATAAAATAGTTTATGTGCCAATGCTTGAAACTACCGAGTAATATTTCATGTGGCTTTTCTTTCTACCCATTTAGCAAATGCATCGAAGACACTATAGATTATTTGGGCTTGAGGCAATTCTGAGTCTTCTTAGAGTGGTTTCTATCTTCTTTCTAACCATTTAGAAAATGAGCTGCATCCAAGCCGTTTTCTATTATTTAGGCTTGAGGAATTTCTTAGTCTTCTTTGAATTTTATCCATCAGAATATTCTTAATTGTATAACTTGATGAATGTCTGGCGCAAGTAGGTCAATGGGACAGAACCATTATATAGTGTAAAAGGGAACCTTACACCGATAACTTCTTTGATCTTCGTTCGATCTACCCCAGCTCCTTTTCCAAAGTATACAGCTGCAATATCCAAGATAGTTGCATTAGTGAAAAGTGCCAAGTGCTTGTAATAGAGCTGGAATATTATAAGCATTAGTGAAAAGAGCCAAGACTAAAGTAGTTGCAAGTGAGATCAAGGCCTGTTACCGGAAAAGTCAGAGCGTGAAAAGCTGGGTTAGTAGTTATGTTCCAAGATATTTAAGCAGCAGTACAAGTACCTGTAGGTTAAGCTGTTGCTTATTTGGTTGATCAAGATGATGAACTTTCATTAGTTGTTTGTGAACTAGTTTAACTAGTTACACGCGACATTTACAATTAAAACTTTGCGACCTCTAAACCGGCCTTAGTTTCATACTAAGAAAAATATTTCTATAATATGCATTTATGTTAGAAATAGTAATTACTTTAGTTAATATCTTAGCTTTAGCTTTAGCTTTTACTTGAGTTCCTATTTAGAAGTTCAGTTAATAAATGCAACAACATGCTTTGCATGCATGCAAAAGCTAGGCTAGACTTTTTAAGGTTTCCATAAGTGTTTAAATACACATTACATTTTGGTTTGTATTACATTAGTTGATTTTCCGTTTATCAATAAAGATTGAAGCGTTGTAGCTCATTCTGCATAATCTTTTGTTTATTTCTGTCTCCAACCTTCAGTTTGGTATCAAAGCCTTGATAGAAGATCATTGATCGGAGCATGAGAGTGCCGAAGAAGCCAAAGCCGTAGCTTTGAAGGAATTAGCAAAACAAATTCCTTGCAGAAATTTCTGTGCCCCTCCTCTACATAGAGGCGCAAAAATATTTGGCTAAATTTCAAAATAAAAATAGAACGGAATTTTCACAGCCTCATTATAGGCCAAAGCGCGAAAATCTCATGAGAAGGGCGAAAATTATTCCATGAGATTGTTTTTTACTTTCACGAAGTTATTTTTTTTTACAAGATTCTTTAAGTAAGATTTTTTTTACAAAATTATTTTACAAGAGTAAGAGAGATTTTGTTTTACAAAAGTATTTTTTATTTTTAAGGAAGTGAAGAGGAGGGAGTCATTAAAAGAAAAGGAATGAGATTGTTTAAAAAAAAAAAGCCAGTGAAAGACTCCGCAGCATCTATGGCTTCTAGTAGCAACAATCAATCTCATATTTCTCCTCTTGTAGGGAAAAAATAATATGATGTCTGGGCCACGAGGATGGCGGTTTATCTCAGATCAGAAGATGTGTGGGAATATGTCGTGAATGGCTATTCCGAACCAGCAGATGACAGATTTTCAAGCCCTATCAAACGCAGAAAAGGATGTCCTGCGAACACACAGGAAGAAGGATGTAAAGGCACTACATCTCATAATGAACGCTTTGGATACTAACGTATTTTCAAAGATATCAGCTTCATTACATGCCAAAGCAGCATGAGAAACCTTGGCCATCAGTTATCAGGGTGCTGGTAAGGTACAAAAAGCTACACTCCAAAACCTAAGAAGAGATTTTGAAGATATGAAGATGAAAGAATCAGACTCAGTAGATTCTTTCATGACCCAAGTCATGGGGATTGTTAATCAGTTGAATACCTATCACTACTACATATGGGCGAATTGTTCCACGAAAATTTTCCACGTTTTCAACATTCGTGGGTTAAAAAAATGTTTTTCTAACCTTTTTTTTGTCAGGGCGGAAAAATCGTGGTAGTATCCACGTTTTTTAAAGTTCCACGAACAATCGTCGATATAGGGACGAAAAATCTAGGTTTTAGTTTTCGTGGCAACAGAAACGAATGTCGAGCTATATAAACTACACACTCTCACCATGATTTTCACATTTTCTTTTCTTGCGGCACATTGAGCACGGATTTTGGACTTGCAGGGTGATTGTATGAGCTTGGATATTCTGCATAGCTCTGATTTTGAACTTGCAAGGTTAGTGATGTGTAATTTTTTGTCTATATTTTTATAAGGGTTAAATTTTAATATTGTTTAGTAATGAGTTGGCTTAGGTCATGTTAACTTGATTTTTTGCCTTTCTAATATTTTTTTCAAGAACTTGCTATCATTTTCATTTAACTTGCTATATTTTTTTCAAGCACTTGTTTTTTTGGCTTAGGTCATGTTAACTTGCTTTTTGAAAATGGCATATTTGAAAATGTTTTCTCTTGCAATTGGTATTATCTCTAGTGTGTTTGCGGTCCTATATAACATTTGACATACATAATGCTTGGGATCTATTACAATCATTTCTTCTTTTTGCTTTGCATATTCAATGTCTATATGGATCCAATTTTTTTATGGCTTGACCTCATCAAGATTTGCTACTTACCTAATTACTAGTCTTCAACTATTGCAATGGATCGACTAAATAGAGGATTTTCAATAGTTGACCTTTAACCAACTCATTTCTTAGCTCTTGTGTGCACTTCTCAACATCATTGATTTTCTCTATCGTACCTCGAACCAATATTATTACCTCAAACCTATAAAGTATGATTATGGACTCACACCCTTCATTACCTAATGGATACTTCACAATATTTATCAATAAACTAGTTAATGTTTCCAACCAAATTTGAGCTTCCCAAGGTAATATCCCATGTCATGTGGGTGAAATACATCTACAATATTGGTTAAGAGCCTACCCTCTTTGGTGGTCAAACTATATGATCAGGTCTTCAAACTATACAAGTAGTTATCAATTTTCCAATATTTTTGGTTCCTTAACATTTGACATTTACCATTTTTTTTAGTAACCAACCAGAACCACTTCTAATTTTAGTGCTCTTGATACAATGCATTCCTAAAAATATGGAAAGAATATTTATTTAAAATTCCAACCACTGCATGGGTACAATCTCCCTCCAAGTGTTCACATTAAATGTTAGATTATATTAACTTACCATCTTTCCATTTTCAATTCACTTTCTCACAACCAACTTATAACCATCTTTCCATTCATATTTACTTTAGTCTTCATGTTTTTCTTTATAAATATAGAAAATATTGGATTATAATATACTATATTCAGAAATGTACTTATAATATCTAATGTAATTGACAAGTTATTGTTTTGTATGGTGTAGGTAAGACAATTACTTGTACCACTACAAGAATTTGTCACTATGAATGAAAATGCAAGGAAGCTTGCTCAGTTTAGAGCTGCATTAGATGCAAGAGGAGATGGAAAATGTTATTGTCCTTGCTTTGATTGCAGGGGCTTGCAAAAAATAAGACTTTTAATAGAAACAGCTGAAAGACATTGTAGGGAGAAGGGGCACGCCAAAGGGGGTTATGAATATTGTCCCATGATAAGACTATTTTTGGGGTTCAATTTTTAATATATTCACTGTAATATTCATCATGTCTACATGAATTTTAGTAAAATGTCTTTTTTTTTACTATATGTTTTATACAAACTAATTTTTCTATGTTGTTTGTAAATTTATAGACAATGCCCCCAAAATGTCGCGTTCCAAAGAGTTATTTGCCAAGTACTAGCAAAAATACTCATTCACGGCCTGACAAACTTCTACATCAGAATATTGAAGATGATCAAGTAGTTATTTATGATGATATAATGGATGTAGATAACATTAGTGACACAAATCAGGAAGATGAGATACATAGATTGATCCAAGACACATTTGCTCCAATGGATGAGGACAACCAGGATGATAGTGATGATGTTGATCCTCTACTTGAGAAGTCACGTCAACCTCTTTATGAAGGCTCAAAAACAAATCTTTTATTAGCTATATTGTTGTTATTGAACTTGAAGGTTTTGAATGGATTATCAAACACCTATACGACACAAATACTAAGGTATGTAATTTTTTTTTTATTTTTGTCTGCATGTTCACAATATCTATATATAGGAAGGGTTGAATTTTTTCCTATATTGTTGTTATTGTTATATAATGTGTAAAGTTTGGATGCGATATTGATGATTAATATTGTTTTCATTGATTTATTCTTTTGAATTTTGTAGATTGTTAGGTGAATTTTCTATTACCAATTTCAAATATTTTACCATGCACATATCGAGGGATATATGTCATTATGAAAGCATTTGGTATGGAGTATCAAGCTATTGATGCATGTCCTAATGATCATATCATATACTATGGACAATATGCATTAGAAAATGAATTCCCGCAATGTCAAACAAGTAGGTATCGAACCGATAAAGTGACAAAAAAGGTGCCTCAAAAAGTTCTTTGTTATATTCCGATAATCCCACGTTTCCAGTGGTTGTTCAGGTGTCAAAGTATAGCATAGTTTATGGATTTCCATGCAAAGAACAGAAGTCGCGACGATGTTCTTCGAATGCCTACAGATGGTTCTGCATTGAGATACATTGAAGAAAAGTGGCCAATTTTTAAAGAAGGTCCTTGTAATGTTAAACTTTCTTTGGCAGCTGATGGTGTCAATCCATTTGGAGAGCTTCGTTCTACCTACTCAGTGTGGCCTGTTTTTGTTATAAATAATAACCTTCCTCCTTGGATGTCGATCAAGAAAGAGCACACAATGTTGGCAATGATTGTTCCAGGTATTTAATTAATAGGTATTTTTTTAATTGAAAGTCTGATCAGTAAATATTTCATTGATTTGTTTCGGACATGATAATTATGTCTTTTATATATAACGACATATAGGCGCTAAATATAATTAATCATGTATGTTTGACCAATTAGGAAAATACCAGGTTAAAGATATGAACGTATATCTTGAGCCTCTTATCGATGAGTTGTTGAAGTTATGGGCTGGCGTCACTATGTATGATATTTCTAGACCAATCGGGTAAAGACAATTTCAATTCCATGGAATACTTGCATTTACAATTCATGATGCTCCCGGGTTAACACATTTTTGTGGTATGTTGTTACTTTCTTTTGTTCCCTAATATTTTATATATCTGTTGATAAAATCATGCATTATTTTAAATTGTAATGCTAATTTGCTACACCAATTCATATATCTTGTAGGTCTTCAAACCAAGGGTAAATTTGCATGTCCATTTTGCGGTCCCAGGATAAAATCTCATCGTTCAAGGAGTTTAGAAAAGAAAGTGTTCGATGAGTATAGGCACTTTCTTCCTAAGAACCATAGTTATCGAAATATAGACAAAGAAAAATTTAACAATAAAGAAGAGAATGGAAAAAAGCCATGAAGAATGACACCTCACCTATGGAAGGTGGAATATAATAGAAACCGTCAATGTATGCCAATTTGTTTTTTTGTATTGAATTATGTTCAACACGATATGTTATACCATTATTGATTAATTGGTTTTAATTTGATTTTGTTGATGTTTCATGAATGTCGTTAAGGCACACAAGGAATCAAAATTTACCCGATTCAATTCAGTAGGTTGCCATACTACGAGCACCTGCAAATAGTTCATTTGTTTGACACAATGCATATCGGGAAGAACATAACAGAAATTTTATGGCGAATATTAGATGGAAGGATTAACAAAGAAAGAATTGGAAAGATTTGTAGTGACATCCAAGAATCTAATCACGCATTGCAAATTGTGATCATTAATTCTAATGGCGATGGCTGTAAACAGAATATTAGTCTTCCTTGACGGAGCAACAGAGCAATATTGTAAGAGATGTCATCAAAAATATCAGGTTTTCGACGGGTTTTTCGTCAAACATAAAGAATATATTGACGAAAAAAGGTGATTTTGCAGGGGTTAAAACACATGATTGGCATACATTCATTAAGGTAATCATTAGTCTATAATATATTTCATTATCGGTATGCACTATTTTATTCATTTTATTCATTTTATTCTCTTATTGTAGTGCCCCTAGACTTTTGTAGACATTGAGGGCACCTGCTGAGTGACCCGGCCGATTGAAACATTAATTAAATAACCTTTTGACCTTATTTTTTTGAGTATGTGTATCTGAACTGTTGAGGTAAATGAATAATTGCATATGTTAAACGATTAGCTATGACTATGGAAAATTATGTTGATGGATAATGCTTAACGACTAGCTGTATGGTGATTATGTAATTGTCGACGAAATGTATAATTGATTAGATGAATAAGAAGTTGAATAAATCATAAATGTTAACAATACTAGATTTAGAAATCAGATGATGATTATTGAGGACAGTGCTACTAATAATTTGTTGTGAGAAGTGTGTGTAGAAACAAGTGATACGATTCACCAACGGACACACAAAGGAACATGAAGGGTCATAGAGTACGGGTAAATCACACACAGGGGAGCGACAACGATGTCGACTTTCGACAAGAATACCACGCATGAGCAGATAAGCATTGATCCACTTGCTCAAGAGGAATGCGTGAGGGCGTACGAGGTGGGCCACAACGGAGCTGGTCACGTACGATTTGAGGGGCGCTTAGTGAGAACGTACTCACTCCTCAGCGCGATTAGTCCCTAAATAGCATGTAGACGGAGGATGGATGGTAACGATTCCTAAAATCCCTACAAGAGTTCCCGCAAGTCAAAATGGAAAGATGGTGGCAGAAGGGCCCAACGATGCGTTACCCTGTCGAAAATGGAAAAAATGGACGCAAGGACCCAACGATGCGGTACCATGCCAAGGAATGGAAACCATGGATGATTGGACCCGACGGAGTGGTGCCATGTCAGGGAATTAAAAATTAAGGAACCAGGAGCCCAACGGCGCGGCACCGTGATCTTAGTGAGTTTGATTGTTAAATTAAACTGCATAAAAACTTATGAGAATAACTCTAGATTATTACTTAGCAAATGCATAAAAATAGTGTAGACATTTGCACATGAATAGTTATTTTTGTTGAGCATTTAAAATAATAGAAATCATTATTTAGGACCAAAATTGAATCCTAAGATTAGACACCTAGTCAACAAAAAGCTAGGAGTTGATTAAAATATCTAGGGGACAAACTAGAGCACACTTAGGGGTCTGGTGCATTTCCCAGAGAAACTGACACTTGGATGGGTGAGTGTTTTAATTAAATAATTAATTAAAAATATTTAATTATGCATGAAGCGACATGTGTCACATGAGATTTTACTTTATAAGGAAGGCTTAGGGAATGGGTAAGGGGCCCATAATTTTGGACGATTGTCGTAATTTTCGAGTACCTCAAGACTTGCTGCTATCTAAAGGGTTTGGCTAAGAAATACTGGTGGGGAGGGGAAACCCAAGCTGGATTTCTGAAGAAAAAACATGTGTGAACTCTACGGCCCGACTAGCTCGTGGGTCTGGAAGAAAGAAGAGTACTTCCAGAGTGGTAGGGTGGTTAACCGAGGTGTCCGTCTATGACCGGGGTGATTGTCTACGAGTTTGGAGCTGCAGCAAACGAGGAGGTTCACCTTTCGATTGGAGCTGCGACCATTACAGGTTCTTATTGTTCATATGATTAGTGTATTTATAATTTTGTTAATCTAAGATCGTCGAGTTAAGATTTCTGTAAAACTTTGATTATGTTTTATTAAAATTAGATCTGAATTATTAATTCTCTATCGAAAATATTAGAGATCTGGTTCGTATTATGAATTTGATTTATTTAGCAGGTAGATCTGTAATATTCAGTCGATATTTTATAGATCAGAATTATAAATTTTCTGTAGAAAATAACAGAGATCGGATCTGTTTTATGAATCTGAATTATTTAGTAATTAGATCTGTGTTGTTCACGGTCAAATTTTATTAAAATTTCTATGTTAAATTGAAGATGATCATTATGGCATAGATTGAAAGGCTAGATCTATTCTTATAGTTTACCTTAAATCTCTGCGTTGGTTGAAGTTGAAACGTCTCTATACTAGTCGAAAACTCATATCTCTGCTGTTCAGTTTCGGCGAACTCTGATTTCTATTTGAACCCAGATCCCATATCGCCCCGCTGCATTATTTTTGTTTTCCTATACATTTTATTTACAATATCGGTTGATGAAATCATATACTTAAATTTAATTTGAGATCAAAATGTCTACGTTTAGTTATTTTTGTTTTTACCTGTCGCATCTCTGTTGTTAAACTTCAAATTCAGTTTGCTTGTATCTCGCCGATTGAATCTATGATCCTAGATCTCGGGCGAAGGTCGCATCCCATAGTCTTGATATTGATCTCAATTCCCTGTAATATTTTCCCCCTCTTTTACTGTCGAATCATTCTTAGAAAGAGGTTTAGGTTAATGATCTATTTATTTAATACTTGCCTCAAATCTGTGTAATATTCCTTCACCTTTAATGACAAATTATGCTCAGAAACCGAGCAAGGTTACGGATCTATGCATATAGTGTTCCTTGAATTCAAATTTGTGTAAATTCCTTCTTTTAATGTTGAATCTTATTTTAGAACTGGCAGTGATAATAGATCTAAACTCTGTTGTATATTAGTTACTTATCAAGATTGTTCCCCATTCGAATTTCATTGGCGTCTCAGATCTAAACTCTGTTTGTATTTGATTATTTTAAAAATTGGTGTGTGCTGAAATCGAGGCTTCAATGGTCATTTCAGGTTTCATTTCATTACTTTTGAGTTTTTGTTTCAATAAAGTTCATGGATCTGTAATACAACGGCTAGTTTGCTTTTGATAAAAAAATTTTAAAAAAATCCCGAGATCTGAATTCGAGGTCTCAATAGCGATTGCAGGTTTTCATTTTATGATTTCTATATCTCGGTATCAAACTATTCAGACTCTGTTCTCCCTTCGATTAGCATTTCCAATTCCTGAAGTGTTTTCCCGATTTCAATATGTAGTGAATTCTCTTTAAAAGACTGAGCGAATCCAATCTTCTTTGGCGTGTCCAGATCCTTTAAAAATAAATTATAATTTAAATCTGTAGTTACCCATTCCGAAACTATTATTTGGCATTTCCAGATCTCCTTATTAGAAGCGATTGGGCATAAGTCTATTGTGATTCAATTAGCATCTCAAGAATGGTTTTCGATTGAAGCTTAAATTTATTCTGCAAATCATTTTAGCGTTTCCAGATCTTCGCGTCAGAACTCGATTGGGGACCGAGAGTATTGAAACTCTGTTTGCCCTTGCTAAAAACCCCACCAGTGTATTGACATGGTATACCACGAGTGACTCGGCCTTGGGAGAATGAGCTCGACTTCTTGATACACTCGGCTGTGTGTTTAATTCACTACTCCTTTCTCTTTGTGTTTGAATAAGAAAAGATTATAATTATATTTCATTATAGGAGTAAAGTGCTCATATCTACGTCATCTTACATTTCAAAGGTAGAAGAAAAATACACTTATTCATGTCAATTTATACTTCAAGAATAGAATTGAAGTAAAATGCTTTTGTTTATGTCCATTTGTGTTTCCAGATAGAAATGAAGTAGAATGCTTTATTATGTCAATTTGCATTTCTAAGGTAGAAGTGAAAAGGAGAAATTTTAATTATGTCAGTTACATTTAATGGAATAGATGATAAACGCTTAAAATAAAATATATGATGACTCTGTTATATTACTTGATGCCAACAAATGCTAAGTTGTGATAGGGTGGAAATTTATACATTTGTAGATTATATTTATATATAAGTTAATGTTGGGAAAGCTGATTCTAGTTCATATGTAGCAATCTATAAATTTAATAAATTATATATATAGATATTGCTTGATTAGAAAGAAGGAAGTTTTATAACTTTATTAGTGGAATATTCATACATAAATATTACATTCAATAAGTATAAGAAGAGAATATATGTTGATTATGTATATGTTAAAAGGTTTTCCTTTTCTTTTTAATATACCATTGAATTGTGTACGCTTGACCTTAATAGGAAAAGGGGTGTCCATCATAAATGTGTTATGGAGTTCAGCGTTGTTGTATTATGACCAAGGATGTATATGTTAAGTCTTAGTAGAATTTCTTAAGGATATGCATTACCCATTTAGAATGGAACAAGAAATGAGAATGCATATGTGATTTAAGAACACTTTGCCGTAATTGAAATTATATTGTTGTATTGGAAATGGAGTAGAATTACACACCTCGGGTGGATCATATATCTTATATACTTAATGAAGAATAGAATGTATGTGTATTTAAGAATTTGAAAATTGGGAAAGTTTATGTCTTGATAAATCTATATGTTGTCTTCTTGAATTAGTACAAGTTAAACAAGGTATCTCCAAGTAAGTTATAGGAAGTAGAGTCATAAAAGACATTACATTTATAATAATATGCACTCGCAATAGAATGAAAGGATAGTATGGTTAAATGAGTTTTATTGTTCATAAAGGTTATTGTGGCATACACCCGTAAGTTTAATATTAATAATATAAATTGGTGTAGTATTACATTTGTTTAAAGGTAATGTAATATATTAGCTTTTAGAGATAATATAGATTTAATGTATTACATTGTTATGGGAATCATCACGACTTACACTTGAGGGTTCTTGTTGATAATGTAAATGAATATTAATTAGCAATACCTTTGTTTATTAAGTTATGCATTATGTCGGTATTGTGTAATTGTGTAAAAAAAATAAAAATCACTTACTCAACTTGACAAACCCTACATTTGGTATCAGAGCGAGGTCGAACTTAGTTCAGACCTAGACAATTCCGCACGAAACAGTTTTTGATGTTTAGTTGACTAATAAATTTTATTTTACATCTGAACAGACTTCGTCATGGATCGAAGAACTCGCCAGGGTAGAGCCGGAAGGGGACGAGGACAATCTGCACGCCTGTCAACCCCAACAACCCCTGTGGATAAACCTCCAAGAGCTGAGGAAACCATTAACTTACCTGCGGACGAGGTCATGACAATGATGAGAAACTACCACAGAATGACGGAAGCGTTAATGACACGACTTGACCGCGAAAACGTTGGTTCTCAAGTCACTGCAGTACCGCGGGCGCCACCTCCAGTCAACATACACCAAGAGTTAGAAAAGGTGAATTTTCCTGAATTTTAGGGTTCCACTGAGGGGACCGCCGCAGAGGCATGGCTAGAAAACATGGCCATGTGTTTTTCTTTGAGAGACTACACGTCTAACATGAAGGTACAGATGGTGATACTACAACTGAAGGGGGAATCCCTTCTTTGGTGGAAGACCTTGCGACCTCAGCTAGGTCTAGAGCTTGAGGAGATATCTTGGGAATTGTTCGATGAACATTTCCGTCAGCATTACCTATCAGACGAATTCATTGAGCGACAACTGAATGATTTCCATGCACTAAACCGAGGACTACAGACAATACAAGAGTACGAAATCCGTTTCATGGAGTTACTAAGGTATGCACCCCATGTTGCCATGGAGAAATTAAAGGTCAATAAGTTCATCTATGGATTAAACCCAGTCATACGGGACAAGGTTTGTATTTTGACACCTTCTACTTTGCACGATGCGGTCCAGAAGGCCCTCATAGCGGAAGAAGAACTTCCCGGCAAGATGCTACAGAATAAGAACTTTACGAGTACAGACCGAGGAAGTCAACCTTCGCATGCACCCAAACATCAGTATGGGAATAAGAATTTTGGAAGGAGACCTTTCAACGGAGGGTCTAACAGAGATGATAGAACACCATACCGACCGCCACCACGGAATGATCATGCAAAGCCTTTTGCAAAACCGGCGCAGTTTGGACCAAGAAGAAATGATGCACCTGCCAGAAACAAAACCAGAGGGCCCAAAGCAGGATGTTGGAGGTGTGTAGGACCACACTTCCAAAGCGAATGTCCTCAGCAAGACTGGGGAAACCAAAGATCCCAAGCACCACGAAAAACTACCGCAGCCGATTTAGGACGAGCGCATCGTATACATGCTGCCATTAACAACCGCCAAGCTGAACATCAGTCCACCGTCCTCGAGACTACTGGTAATGTAATATATTAGATTTTAGAGATAATATAGATTTAATGTATTACATTGTTATGGGAATCATCGCGACTTACACTTGAGGGTTCTTGTTGATAATGTAAATGAATATTAATTAGCAATACCTTTGTTTATTAAGTTATGCATTATGTCGGTATTGCGTAATTGTGTAAAAAAAAATAATAAAAAAAATCACTTACTCAACTTGACAAACCCTACACTTATCTAGAAATAAATATTAATAATTATGTGTTTTTTGATACAGTATGTTCTACCTTTGTCTCTCCCAAATGACTTTGACAACAACATAAAACATATTATTTATGTTCTTGGAAAATACATGAGGTAAGTAATGTTTTACTTGGAAAATGTACTTGGTCTGTGGTCTGTAGCAAAACTTATTGACATATAATATGTTTTTCCCGCAAATATTATATATGCGTTGACATTATGTTTTATTACATCATTTGTAGGTGGCTTTCATCAAAAGAAATCCATAAAGAAGATATAAGGCATTGGAAGAGAGAAATTCCCCAACTAGTGTGTCAAATCCAACAGTATCTACCTCAAACATTTTTCAATGCACAAGAACACTACCTCATACACCAAGTTGAGGAGATTGAATTATGTGGACCAGTACACACAAGGTCGATTTGGATGGTGGAGAGGCAGTTGAAGTCATTGAAGGATTTTGTTAGACAAAGAGCACGTCCCGAGGGTTCTATGGTTGAAGGATATATGGTATATCAATTCATGGTGTACATTAGTGAATATCTACCTAAAATAGCATAAAATATGAATGTGCCTCACATTTGGCATCTCGACTCCATCAACAAATTTGAAGGGGAGGTCCTATTGGGGAGAGGTATATTGAGGACTGTGAAAGGTAATTATTATTATACGTTGTTGAATTAATATGTTACACATTTATTTTTTCCAATTTTATATTATCATACTGTTTTTTAACTCTTTTTAATAATTATGCATTTTCAACTATATTAAACTATGTTCCTTTAATGATGATCTAATTAATTATGAAATTGAATTGTTTTTTTATCATATAGTTGGTCGAGTGTGGGATGCTTTACATTTATACATTGCAAACAACCTTGATTGGATGGAGCATTGGATACAATACTGTGAAGAATTCTTCAGTAGGTTATCATGGGAAGGGGTTAGTAACATGATTAAAATAGCTCATCGTCTTCGACATCAAATTCCTGACCTTACATCGCAAAGGGAAGTTGATTTAGCCTATGGTTTAAAAGATAAAAAGGCAAGTAATTTTTTTACCCACCTTTCTTCTAGTTACTTCGATCCTTTTTTCCAATTATTACATTTCGTTTGTTTAAGTTTTCAATTATATTTACTAACTCCTATATGACGTTTATTAATTCACAATGTATTTGTAACATGTTGTCAATGTTGCAGTTGAAACATCACAAGGCTATGTGGTGTAATGGTCATAAATTTCGTATCAAAAAGTTGGATGATAACAGGAAAACCTCGGATTGTGGGATAACTGCAGTGTTTAAGGTCTCCAATGTTTCCTCTAGAAGTGATAGACATCTAGAAGAAACCGAGAATAGGTACTATGGCTATTTGGAGGACATTCTTGAGTGTGATTTTAATTCCTTTAAAAGAGTTTTGTTTGAGGTGAAGTGGTACAGGCTACGGATGCATGAATGCGATCCTGAAAGAACTGTTGTTGAGCATGCTAATGGATTTACCATGGTTAATACAAGGACATTTGAACCGGGTACAAAGCCTTATGTTCTTCCAAGTCAATGTGAGCAAGTCTACTACTCTGAGGTACCAGGTAAAGCAGGTTGGTCATACGTTGTTCGTTACGATCCAAGAGGAAGACCAGTAAAGTATAATCATGTACTAGATGATGAAGATAATCAGGGAGAAGAAGAAGATGATGATGATTTAGATCAGGCTGCAGTCGATGTGTTAGATGAAGAAGTTGAAGAGGTTGATCATGGAAATGTAGCAAACGATGATCTCATTAACGATATGGATGACTATATTAGCAAAGATGACTTTGATGATGATGATGATAATGTGAATGATCCTTTCATTAATATCTATTCAGAAGTAGATCCTGATACAGATGTTGAGTTGGATCAAGAAGAAGATGAATGATATTTAATTGTTGAAAAGTTGAGGTACGCAATGTTTATAGGTTAAAGTAAATGCACTCACGTACCATATGTTCATTGTGTTGATTAACTTGGTTATATTTGAAAATTACTTTTCTAATCTTATGTTCTACATGTGTAGAAGCGTGGGTGTTCCTCTAGGTTGTAGTGGTAATGGTTTGAATCGAACATGTGTCAATTAACCAAGACACAAAATCAAGTTATAAGATTTATGTGTTATTTTTTGGGATATTTTAATTACTAATTAGTGGATTTGTATAATTTAAAGAAAAGTATATTTTTTTCTTAATTTTGGATAATGTATAGAATAATTAATGTACCGAATGGGGCCAACGTTGAATTTTTTTCAATGGGTGGTTGTACAGACTGGAGTTTTGCATGGTTATACAGCTAGACACATGTAGTGATGGTATGGGAGGGTTTCTAGACTCAATCATGTCTCACACTAACAATTCGACAATAAAGCGATCAACCTATAGAATAATTAATGTACCGAATGGGGCCAACGTTGATTTTTTTTCAATGGGTGGTTGTACGGACTGGAGTTTTGCATGGTTATACTAGACACATGTAGTGACGGTATGGGAGGGTTTCTAGACTCAATCATGTCTCACACTAACAATTCGACAATAAAGAAATCAACCTATAGAATAATCAATGTACCGAATGGGGCCAACGTTGAATTTTTTTCAATGGGTGGTTGTACAGACTAGAGTTTTGCATGGTTATACTAGACACATTTAGTGACGGTATGGGAGGGTTTCTAGACTCTATTCGAGTAGATGTTTGCACCTCGGGAGATTTGATCCCTCTCGGCGCTTGATAGAGCCTAGGATTTGGATCTTTTACTCAACTTGCTTTACATATTATGATGATGATTATGATGATGACGATGATGATGGTGATGTAAGTGGAGATGGTGATGATGACAATGACATTGACATTGATGATAAAGATGACGATGATGTGTGGGTTTTATAAGTGTTGTGGGTTACACGTTATGGCGATGATGACGGAAACAACGACGACAATGATGGTTTTAAAGTGTTTCTCATTTGGTTTATATGCTATACGATTAAGGCTTAAGAGTTACAAGAGACACAAATTAAGGCTGATATGTATTGGTGTTGATAAAGGTTAGATGTTAATAATTGTAAGAGTAGGGGGATATATATTGTTGTCAAATAGATGTTTTCAAGGGTTAGTATTTTAGGGTTATATGGAATTCAATAGAACAATAATATGCTTTATAGGATTTTCATGGTATGCATTATAACGTTAAACATTACGCATGGTGATAATGGTCATAGTGGTAAAATATTTTAACGTTTTAGGTTACTAGTGTACAATGCTACCAAGTTTAGGTATAAGACCCAACATGTAACGCCCCATATTTGACCAGGTGTTTACGAGTTAGATACCTTTCATTTTATTTGCTTATTATTTGTTGGAATCAGATAGACAGAGTGAACTATATTTTGGCATGTTAGACATGATGATATGTTGCTACTATGTTTAGAATGTTACTATTTTCATGCTGATACCACGGTTATGATGTTACTATATTCATGCAGTTATTAAGTTATGATTAGCATGAGGTTCATTGTTTTTATGATGAAAATATATGTTTAAGCGTTTCCACTAATGAAATGTGAAATATATGGTGTTGCACGTGGATGCCTCCTATGATGAAATTGATAGAACTGTTATATTCCATGCATATCTGTGATGCAATGGTGATGTGAAATAAAATGATGTTGATGATATGGATCAATGGGTGATCAAATGGAAATACTTGTTATAAAATGTGTATTTGCGAAATACTAACCTACAGGACACGAGGGCTATGGGATAGCCAGTTACTTGATCTGACACATTGGCAAAAGAACATGTTCGTACAGTAAACCTTGGCAGCCAAGAATGATGCTACGATAACACAAACTGATAATCCCGATAGCAGCAAAGTATGAATTGATAAGGGCATAGGCCCGGTATGTTGAGAGGGATGGATGTGTTGCCCACCCTATGTTCCTATGATACCCGAGGTCGTGGGAGGGCCGTGCTGAGACACGCTCCCCATGTATGTGTGATGACGATGGTCGGATGCCTGCTAGGAGAGGATAGGTCCGCTTTCTGTTCAGCCGACGCTATCGCTCTCAAGTTCTATGTGGTCAGGTCGTTGAGTCCGACATCCACTTTTATACTAGCAGAGGAAGGACAGGGAGGATGTGGCAGTAGGTTAGGATGGGAGGATATGATAGTACTGTTGAGGGTTGGGTATTCCTTGATTCTGAGTTAGTGGTAGTAGGTACCCTTCCTTGTACATGATTGATTAAACTAATATAAAGATAAAGGTAATGATGTGAAATCGTAAAGACTTAACTGTTAAATAACTGAGGATGTTAAAGTAATTGTACTGTATATATATTATGCTTGTTCTTCTGCATGAGGGTAAATACTACTAATAGTTAGCAAGTATGCATAGGCGGGATGGGGTTTGTCTATAGTACAGTTATGATCTGTGCATACGCTGGCCACGCATGCACACCTTGCACCTGTACATTAGTATCGATAAATAAACACTTAACATGTTGAATAAATGTATTAGTTGTCGTAAGTAATTATGCTAATCATGCATTGATCGAACTCAGATAATGAATATAAAGTTATCTAAGGAGTGTAAACAAATCAATTAAAGCTATGTATTACTTGTTGGTAAACATTGTGATAAACAAATAGTTTAAAAGACACTTTTATTAAATTCACCATTTACGGTTACTTTGTGGTAATTCAATTAAATATTGTTATTTAATTAATGTTATTTTAATAATATTACCATTCATGTATAACAATGGCAAAATAGGTAAAGGTTAAATATTGATTAATAAATGATTAAAGTGTGGTTATTTCCATTTCCAAGTTAGACGTAATAGGGTCAACTATTTATATAATATTTTATTAATAACATTAAATACCAAAGGAAGGGAATTAATGTTTGAGGGGCTCGAGAGAGGATTTTGGGGGCGGTGGAGTGAAAAGGAGTTATGAATTTATGGAGGAAAAGGATTTCTATAAAGGGAAAGTTTTTGCATAGTAGTAAGGGGGGTTGGTTTTGGAGGAGGGAAGACTTAGTATTTTTGTAAAAAAAGGAGGAATGCCGAGGAGGGGGTTAACTCGGAGCTTTGAGGAGGTGGGAAACTCAAAGAAAGTCTGAGGAGGGGGTTAACTCAGCAAATTATTACCATGGAATGATAAAAAGAAATCAATGGAATTCTGCTCTCAGGATTATCAGTTTGTGGGCTCGGGGGCTAGGAAATCCGTTGATTTCCTAGGGTCAGCAAGATAATAGCTGATCGGTAGGGTGGACACATCGTTTTGGCTGTCTGAGGCACATGACATCACCTGCTACAACCTACGGTCGATTAGCATCAGCATCAGGTAATTTCCTTGTTATTTATGTAATTTAATTATTATGTTGAGACTTACTCTGAAACCTGCAAATACGTACTATTTACTGCTTATTTACTGTGAACATACTCATATGCTGGAACAAATTGCTGGAAAGGAAATAGTAATATGTTAGTTTATTTAAAAATACGCATGTATGGACAATAAGGACAAGACAGTAAACTAAGTTTCATTTAACAGAAATAGAGATTAGATTGGAGATTCACTTCCTTACACCTGAATATAGTTGATACATAGAAAAATTGACTCAGAAATGCTACCCAGTGCTCTGCTGGAAAACCAGGGCACTACAGATGGTATCAGAGCTTCGTTCGGACTCTCGAACCTAACGGCCTACCGGAAATAGAAACTAAGCATCCCTAAGCAAAATATCTGTAAATCTAGGTAGAACTCTATGCAGAAATCTGAAATCAATGTTCACGATTCTCCAAACCTCCTTTCCTAATTTACGTAACAGTAGTTTATCTGCACAAACACAAAAATCAGAAATAGTCAGTTACATATATATATAGCCGTAGAGTAAGAATTCTGTAAACTTTATAAGAAAACAAGAAGACATTGTTCTGAATTAAAATCAGAGAATTATGTTTAAAAAAAAAAAAAGAGAAATTTTGTTAATTAATTTAATTTAATGCCTTTTAACTTAACTTAATTTAATTAATTTAATGTAATGTCTTTTAATTAATTAATTAAAATTAATTTGATTTATTTATTTTATTATTTTATTATTATTATTATTATTATTTAATGTAATTTAATTTAATTGTGGTTAAGAATTAAGAGTTAAAAAGTAAAAAAAAAAAAATATATATATATATATATATATATCAAGTACAATTCAAAGCTTATGGCTATTAATACCTTGTCTTGGAAGATATATCCTGTAAAAGTTAGAAATAGAAAATTGTCCTGAGGGATGCAACAGCTAATCCCAACTGTTGTGCCTAAAGATTAAAGATACTTGGAAAAACACTTTTGAAGGATTTAAAAAAAAAAAAAAACAATTATATATTTCAGAAGCTGAAACTCCTTTTCACAAACCCTTCCCTGCATACAAGCTAAGCACTCTACCTTACTGTCACTATGTCGTCAATCTTCAAAATCATCCGAACACATTCTGTTGCCAAGGATATAGCACTAGTACTGACCAGCAGTGGCTGAACCACATTCTCTTCCAAAATGTTTGTTATCTGACCCTTCCTCACATTAATGCCTGTGTATATCTCACCATTCGCATGCTGATTCCGAAGCTCTGTGACCATAGCAATTGGATTCAGCCCTGCATTGTCAGCCGGAGTAAACGGAATGACTTCTAGCGCTTCAGCAAACGCGCGAATACAGTAACTCTCCATTCCCTGCAGATTCTTCGCCCACACACCAAGCTGCCTTGACATTTCAATCTCCGGTGCACCACCCCGGCAATCAAAACCCTTTTGTTGACAAGGCACCTGACAACACAAGGCGCATCATGCAAACTCCGCTCTGCCTCGTCCAAAACTAACAGATTGACCCTACCGACCATTCTGCAGTGTCGAACGTACCGAGCCAATGCCTGCACCTCCCGACCTTGCCACGAATTTCAGCCGACCATTCTGCAGATTTGACAAACCTATCAATGCTCCTCCTGCCTTGGGATGCTCTACAAGCCGCTTTAATTCACCCACGTTAAACAAACTCCTTTCCACCATTTGGTCCAAATTCTCTAAAATTCATGGCAATGCGGTCTTTATCTTTGTTTCCTGAACAGAAGGCGGGCATATCGGTTTCATTATGAAGGATCTGAAGCTGCGCTGGGGTTCCACCTTCTTCTATTCTCTGCACAAGTATTTTGCTAAGCTTCGGGCTCTTTCTCCCCTATGAGAACTGGATTCTTCTTCTTAACCTTTAGAAGGATTTCTATGAGTCTTCTAATCTCATCATTTTATTGCCGGTGGCTTCAGCACCATCCCCTAAACTTTGAAGTCGCAGCCTGGCCAGCCTGGCGCAGATGGCTAGTAGGGGCTGCCCAAAACGTCACCGCGACATGTAGAGGAATTGTTCGGCCGTGCCCTTGGCGACGAGCTTCTGTTATGGCATGATTTAAGATTCTTGCCGCCTCCGGAGTTAGCGTCTGCTGCACGGTGCTTAGCCCTTCTTGCATCATTGCCGATAAGCAAATCAATCTTCGGAAACTGTCTCCCACTGGGGAATTGCAAAGCCCCTCATTCCACGACACTCTTCCAGGTCAAATGGTGACCACCACGAAAAGCTACAGCCGATGCGTCGAGCACAAGCCTTCATATGGGCCAAACCCTAGCGCTCGGCACCGCGAGCCCTTCATGCGAGGAGCAGCCAACAATACCAAGTAAAACCTAGCCCTCCTCCTTAAATAGAGAAAAGCTGACGGTAAGGCGGTTTCCGCGTCGCCCGTGGGTGGTTTACAAACCGCCTTTTCGTATGCGGATGAGTAAGGGTTAGCCACGTGTCATGGCGGTTTTCCTTCCGCGACCACTAACCTCCGTTAACGCGCGTGCATGTTGCCGACGCGGAATGATGGGAGAGCCGTCGATTGTCTCGTGCGGAAAGGATAGGTCTTTTTATGTTTTGTATTGTTTTAAAAAAATTTTACTAATGTCTTTAAATATTAATTTAACTTTATCAAAAAAAAAAATTCTTCCAACCGAAATTTAATTTTATTAATGTTTTTTTTTATTTAATTTAATTCATTAATTTAATTTAATGTAATTTAATTTAATTTAATTAGGTTGATGTAATGTCTTTTAATATTAGAATTAATTTTATTAATTTAATTTAATGACTTTCGATTAAATAATTTAACTTAATCAATTTAATTTAATGTCTTTTGATTCAATTTAATTTTTATTTTTTTTTTTATTTTTTTTTTAATATTTTATTATTTAAATTAATTTAATTTAATTGATGGAAAAAAAAGGGGGTTTCAGCTATTTCGTATTTCGGATATAATGTTAGAGTATTTTATTTAAATTAAATTAAATTAAATCTCATATATATATATATATATATATATATATATATACATATATATATATATATATATATATATATATATATATATATATACATATATATATATATATATATATACATATATATATATATATATATAATGTTATAACCTAGTTAGGTTGTTAAAGAATTAAAAAGTTAATATTTAAAGGAAAAAAAAAAAAAAAATATATATATATATATATATATATATATATATATATATATATATATAAAGCTACTCACCAACTTGAAATTCAGAAGTTCGTCATAGATTCAAAATTCTTAGGTCAAGTATAGTAAAGTTGAAGTGATTTGGAGAAATTATATTTAGATTTTTATATATAAATTTTAAATTATAATTTATATTGGAGGAAGAAATTTAAAATATTTAAATTTAATATATATATAAATATTTAAATTTTGGAAAAGAAATAAATAAATAAAAAATATGAATATATATAGATAAATAAACAAGGAGTGGTTTAAGTGGTTGGATGAGGATTTAGGGTTTAATGAATTCAGGTATTTAATCAAATTGTCTTAGTATTTATTATATTTAACATCCCACATAAAATTAAATTCAGAAAGAAAATATAGGTAGGTGTAACTATATAAGGATGCAAAAAAAAAAAGAGGGGAAAGTTAGTGTTTGATATACAAAGCTTATTTAAATATAATTTTGAGTTTACCTTAAACTAGGTTGACAATATTACGATAAAAGAATTACATGCCGAAAGTAAGACATTTACATTTATTAATTAACACTTTACAACCATCTAGATAATTCAATTAAGTATTACCAAGAGTGGAAAATTTTACATACCAACTAAGAAGGGAAAGTTGGTGTTTTAATATATTAATGAAATTTCGTCCTAACCAGACTTTAACATTTTCTTAACATGACACCTTCATTGCAAATTTTGACTTAATGAAAATTTTAATTTTATTACTTTTGTAGTTGCGTGTTGGTACCAAGTCTTTATTTTATTTTAATATTTTAAAATAATATATTTGTATGGGAAAACCACAAAAACATTTTTCAAATAAAAATACGAAATAAATTAGTATAAGTAATTGAACAAATATAATTCCAACTTCAATTATCTAAGCGGATATTAAGAACCTTACCCTATACTCAAAATTTATGTGAAACAATTTTAAACAAACATAACATTGTGTATATTAAAATTACAAAAATCCTTATAGACTCATTTATATTTAAATGCAAAAGTGGTACTCGTTTATTATACACATAATTGTCAAATGGTTAAGTTAAAAGTAAACATGATACTTTTAATTAAGATCGACACGACACATAAGTTATTATGGTTATAATCATAGATTAGTTTCACCTTTAATTAATAAATTATTATACTCATAATTATAAATTTAAAATAGACATTAATAGTAAAAAGGATTTAAATATTTCACAATAATTTACTATACAAGTGGTAAAGCAAATAGTAAAAGAAAGTCTTTTCAAATGAGATGAACATGACGCATTAATTTACGAATTTATATATATTAGGGATGTTATTCATATTATTGAGAACAACTTTGTTACATCGACATCAAATTCAATAATAATGATGCGATGCTTAAGCATCCATATTGGTCATTTTAACTTCCAAATCATGTGAAAATAGAGACTAGGATGGTTGGATAGATTTCATGGTCCAAAATGTGGTAAAAGGGAATTGGACAATGCACTCATGTATACATACAGATAGACTGGTGCAAGCTAATGCTCATCTTTCATGACATGTTAGTGGTAAGGCGAACCTAGAAAAACAACTATATGTTAACTTGGAGGGATTATTCAAGATACTTATACAATGAATTCGATTGTGGAAGTAGAGAACACACTTAACATGAGAACACCCTTTGCATTACGAAATTTGCTATATCATTGAAATGACAACGTCTTATGTTAGTTCAAGAAGATGTGTTTTAACATGATCAAACAATTATATTTTGTAATCATAGCTCTTAGTGTGTTTTACTACACCATATAATTTTGCGAAAATTCTTAAAGTCAAAAAAAAAAAAAAAAAAAAAACATTTAAAAAGAGACAAGAGGATATGGTAAAATAAACATGGAGTGGTGTCTGAGTTTTGAGTCCCTAGGTCTCCACACCAAATTACGCAAACCTCGATGTGTATATAGATAACTTGGTACGAAATACAAATTAAAGCGAAAATTCATGAACACCTCATAAACATATTTACAAATAAAATTTCTCATTTAAAAAATGTAAATAAATGTAACAATATACCAGTATTTTAGTTGGGAAATGTTAAGATATGAAATGTTATGTAACTCCGAAATAGAGAGACTTGGAAAACACATTATATATTATTTAGATAAGATAAGGGATGGAAATAAATTTGCTCGATGCAAGGACTAGGTACCCTTCTGAATCACATTAGGGAAGACACCCTGTACTTAAAACCAGGAGATTGCATCCAAAGTTTATTACAAGATTATTTTATTAAGAGGGTACATGACTTTAGAATAAATAAGTGAAATATTGGGGTAATGGTGCAATCAGGTTTTGAGAAAAAAATTTGGATTACCTAATATAGTGATGATCTTGGGTAATAATAAGAGATTCATAAGAATCTCCACCTAATCCTCAACTTAACTCAATTCAAGCGGTTGTTATGAAGTCTAATATGATTAAACATATTAAGTAATGATGTTTTCGTTCAACTTGTAGGGTCCGACTAAGACCTTACCAAAGTACATAAGGTTGCTGCTGTACACATACAATGAAATACCTGGATAAATGCTAGTAATCACCTTTGCGATGGTAAGGATGGGAACAAAACAAGCTATGAAATTCTTAAGGAATTGAAGCAGGAATGGTTTCTCCATAGGTTATATTAGTTTAAAAGGAGGGAATAACAAATAGACATGATAACAATTGTATTTCGATAAGAAATAGCCATGAAAACCTTGTGAATGATAAAAATTTCCCTAGTTTAACGATGTTACGATACTTTCGTTATTGTTTATTACCGATACGGGATTAATAATATATGACCTTAGGATTTTGAGGACACGAATCTTCTTCCCTAAAAGAGGTATGCAAACCTTAAGAGTCCTTGGTGGTTGCACATTGAGTGAATACAAATTATGAGTTCAAATGACCCCCAATTTAAATTGTTGACTATTCCACGCCAAGTTGGATCAATAAAAGCTTCGGTAAACTCCATTTTGTGATGGATAAACTTATCTGGATGATGTAACTCAAATAATATTAAACAGGGTATGAAATAGGATACTAAGGTGGATAGAACATGATTATAACATTGTGGCATTCTAGCCATAACATTGAGGCCCAACAAAAGGATTAATCTAAAATGTTCTTTAAATATTAGAACACATATCACGAGATAAGAGAAGTAAAATTAAAAGATAATATCGGCATATTGGGTCAAGATTAAAAGCTAAGTAGGACATGTATGGCCAGGACCCGCCATTTGTGGAATTGCATAAACTATGAGTCAAGATTTTCCTGCATTATTATGACCATAACTTCGGGACGAAGTTTCCTGAAGGGTGGGTGTATGTAACGCCCCATATTTGACCAGGTGTTTACGAGTTAGACACCTTTCATTTTATTTGCTTATTATTTGTTGGACTCAGATAGACAGAGTGAACTATATTTTGGCATGTTAGACATGATGATATGTTGCTACTATGTTTAGAATGTTACTATTTTCATGCTGATACCATGGTTATGATGTTACTATATTCATGCAGTTATTAAGTTATGATTAGCATGAGGTTCATTGTTTTTATGATGAAAATATATGTTTAAGCGTTTCCACTGATGAAATGTGAAATATATGGTGTTGCACGTGGATGCCTCCTATGATGAAATTGATAGAACTATTATATTCCATGCATATCTGTGATGCAATGGTGATGTGAAATAAAATGATGCTGATGATATGGATCAATGGGTGATCAAATGGAAATACTTGTTATAAAATGTGTATTTGCGAAATACTAACCTACAGGACACGAGGGCTATGGGATAGCCAGTTACTTGATCTGACACATTGGCAAAAGAACATGTTCGTACAGTAAACCTTGGCAGCCAAGAATGATGCTACGATAACACAAACTGATAATCCCGATAGCAGCAAAGTATGAATTGATAAGGGCATAGGCCCGGTATGTTGAGAGGGATGGATGTGTTGCCCACCCTATGTTCCTATGATACCCGAGGTCGTGGGAGGGCCGTGCTGAGACACGCTCCCCATGTATGTGTGATGACGATGGTCGGATGCCTGCTAGGAGAGGATAGGTCCGCTTTCTGTTCAGCCGACGCTATCGCTCTCAAGTTCTATGTGGTCAGGTCGTTGAGTCCGACATCCACTTTTATACTAGCAGAGGAAGGACAGGGAGGATGTGGCAGTAGGTTAGGATGGGAGGATATGATAGTACTGTTGAGGGTTGGGTATTCCTTGATTCTGAGTTAGTGGTAGTAGGTACCCTTCCTTGTACATGATTGATTAAACTAATATAAAGATAAAGGTAATGATGTGAAATCGTAAACACTTAACTGTTAAATAACTGAGGATGTTAAAGTAATTGTACTGTATATATATTATGCTTGTTCTTCTGCATGAGGGTAAATACTACTAATAGTTAGCAAGTATGCATAGGCGGGATGGGGTTTGTCTATAGTACAGTTATGATCTGTGCATACGCTGGCCACGCATGCACACCTTGCACCTGTACATTAGTATCGATAAATAAACACTTAACATGTTGAATAAATGTATTAGTTGTCGTAAGTAATTATGCTAATCATGCATTGATCGAACTCAGATAATGAATATAAAGTTATCTAAGGAGTGTAAACAAATCAATTAAAGCTATGTATTACTTGTTGGTAAACATTGTGATAAACAAATAGTTTAAAAGACACTTTTATTAAATTCACCATTTACGGTTACTTTGTGGTAATTCAATTAAATATTGTTATTTAATTAATGTTATTTTAATAATATTACCATTCATGTATAACAATGGCAAAATAGGTAAAGGTTAAATATTGATTAATAAATGATTAAAGTGTGGTTATTTCCATTTCCAAGTTAGACGTAATAGGGTCAACTATTTATATAATATTTTATTAATAACATTAAATACCAAAGGAAGGGAATTAATGTTTGAGGGGCTCGAGAGAGGATTTTGGGGGCGGTGGAGTGAAAAGGAGTTATGAATTTATTGAGGAAAAGGATTTCTATAAAGGGAAAGTTTTTGCATAGTAGTAAGGGGGGTTGGTTTTGGAGGAGGGAAGACTTAGTATTTTTGTAAAAAAAGGAGGAATGCCGAGGAGGGGGTTAACTCGGAGCTTTGAGGAGGTGGGAAACTCAAAGAAAGTCTGAGGAGGGGGTTAACTCAGCAAATTATTACCATGGAATGATAAAAAGAAATCAATGGAATTCTGCTCTCAGGATTATCAGTTTGTGGGCTCGGGGGCTAGGAAATCCGTTGATTTCCTAGGGTCAGCAAGATAATAGCTGATCGGTAGGGTGGACACATCGTTTTGGCTGTCTGAGGCACATGACATCACCTGCTACAACCTACGGTCGATTAGCATCAGCATCAGGTAATTTCCTTGTTATTTATGTAATTTAATTATTATGTTGAGACTTACTCTGAAACCTGCAAATACGTACTATTTACTGCTTATTTACTGTGAACATACTCATATGCTGGAACAAATTGCTGGAAAGGAAATAGTAATATGTTAGTTTATTTAAAAATACGCATGTATGGACAATAAGGACAAGACAGTAAACTAAGTTTCATTTAACAGAAATAGAGATTAGATTGGAGATTCACTTCCTTACACCTGAATATAGTTGATACATAGAAAAATTGACTCAGAAATGCTACCCAGTGCTCTGCTGGAAAACCAGGGCACTACAGATGGTATCAGAGCTTCGTTCGGACTCTCGAACCTAACGGCCTACCGGAAATAGAAACTAAGCATCCCTAAGCAAAATATCTGTAAATCTAGGTAGAACTCTATGCAGAAATCTGAAATCAATGTTCACGATTCTCCAAACCTCCTTTCCTAATTTACGTAACAGTAGTTTATCTGCACAAACACAAAAATCAGAAATAGTCAGTTACATATATATATAGCCGTAGAGTAAGAATTCTGTAAACTTTATAAGAAAACAAGAAGACATTGTTCTGAATTAAAATCAGAGAATTATGTTTAAAAAAAAAAAAGAGAAATTTTGTTAATTAATTTAATTTAATGCCTTTTAACTTAACTTAATTTAATTAATTTAATGTAATGTCTTTTAATTAATTAATTAAAATTAATTTGATTTATTTATTTTATTATTTTATTATTATTATTATTATTATTTAATGTAATTTAATTTAATTGTGGTTAAGAATTAAGAGTTAAAAAGTAAAAAAAAAAAAATATATATATATATATATATATATATATATATATCAAGTACAATTCAAAGCTTATGGCTATTAATACCTTGTCTTGGAAGATATATCCTGTAAAAGTTAGAAATAGAAAATTGTCCTGAGGGATGCAACAGCTAATCCCAACTGTTGTGCCTAAAGATTAAAGATACTTGGAAAAACACTTTTGAAGGATTTAAAAAAAAAAAAAAACAATTATATATTTCAGAAGCTGAAACTCCTTTTCACAAACCCTTCCCTGCATACAAGCTAAGCACTCTACCTTACTGTCACTATGTCGTCAATCTTCAAAATCATCCGAACACATTCTGTTGCCAAGGATATAGCACTAGTACTCACCAGCAGTGGCTGAACCACATTCTCTTCCAAAATGTTTGTTATCTGACCCTTCCTCACATTAATGCCTGTGTATATCTCACCATTCGCATGCTGATTCCGAAGCTCTATGACCATAGCAATTGGATTCAGCCCTGCATTGTCAGCCGGAGTAAACGGAATGACTTCTAGCGCTTCAGCAAACGCGCGAATACAGTAACTCTCCATTCCCTGCAGAGTCTTCGCCCACACACCAAGCTGCCTTGACATTTCAATCTCCGGTGCACCACCCCGGCAATCAAAACCCTTTTGTTGACAAGGCACCTGACAACACAAGGCGCATCATGCAAACTCCGCTCTGCCTCGTCCAAAACTAACAGATTGACCCTACCGACCATTCTGCAGTGTCGAACGTACCGAGCCAATGCCTGCACCTCCCGACCCTGCCACGAATTTCAGCCGACCATTCTGCAGATTTGACAAACCTATCAATGCTCCTCCTGCCTTGGGATGCTCTACAAGCCGCTTTAATTCACCCACGTTAAACAAACGCCTTTCCACCATTTGGTCCAAATTCTCTAAAATTCATGGCAATGCGGTCTTTATCTTTGTTTCCTGAACAGAAGGCGGGCATATCGGTTTCATTATGAAGGATCTGAAGCTGCGCTGGGGTTCCACCTTCTTCTATTCTCTGCACAAGTATTTTGCTAAGCTTCGGGCTCTTTCTCCCCTACGAGAACTGGATTCTTCTTCTTAACCTTTAGAAGGATTTCTATGAGTCTTCTAATCTCATCATTTTATTGCCGGTGGCTTCAGCACCATCCCCTAAACTTTGAAGTCGCAGCCTGGCCAGCCTGGCGCAGATGGCTAGTAGGGGCTGCCAAAAACGTCACCGCGACATGTAGAGGAATTGTTCGGCCGTGCCCTTGGCGACGAGCTTCTGTTATGGCATGATTTAAGATTCTTGCCACCTCCGGAGTTAGCGTTTGCTGCACGGTGCTTAGCCCTGCTTGCATCATTGCCGATAAGCAAATCAATCTTCGGAAACTGTCTCCCACTGGGGAATTGCAAAGCCCCTCATTCCACGACACTCTTCCAGGTCAAATGGTGACCACCATGAAAAGCTACAGCCGATGCGTCGAGCACAAGCCTTCATATGGGCCAAACCCTAGCGCTCGGCACCGCGAGCCCTTCATGCGAGGAGCAGCCAACAATACCAAGTAAAACCTAGCCCTCCTCCTTAAATAGAGAAAAGCTGACGGTAAGGCGGTTTCCGCGTCGCCCGTGGGTGGTTTACAAAACTGCCTTTTCGTATGCGGATGAGTAAGGGTTAGCCACGTGTCATGGCGGTTTTCCTTCCGCGACCACTAACCTCCGTTAACGCGCGTGCATGTTGCCGACGCGGAATGATGGGAGAGCCGTCGATTGTCTCGTGCGGAAAGGATAGGTCTTTTTATGTTTTGTATTGTTTTAAAAATTTTTTACTAATGTCTTTAAATATTAATTTAACTTTATCAAAAAAAAAATTTCTTCCAACCGAAATTTAATTTTATTAATGTTTTTTTTTATTTAATTTAATTCATTAATTTAATTTAATGTAATTTAATTTAATTTAATTAGGTTGATGTAATGTCTTTTAATATTAGAATTAATTTTATTAATTTAATTTAATGACTTTCGATTAAATAATTTAACTTAATCAATTTAATTTAATGTCTTTTGATTCAATTTATTTTTTTTTATTTTTATTTTTTTTTTTTTAATATTTTATTATTTAAATTAATTTAATTTAATTGATGGAAAAAAAGGGGGTTTCGGCTATTTCGTATTTCGGATATAATGTTAGAGTATTTTATTTAAATTAAATTAAATTAAATCTCATATATATATATACATATATATATATATATATATATAATGTTATAACCTAGTTAGGTTGTTAAAGAATTAAAAAGTTAATATTTAAAGGAAAAAAAAAATATATATATATATATATATATATATATATATAAAAAGCTACTCACCAACTTGAAATTCAGAAGTTCGTCATAGATTTAAAATTCTTAGGTCAAGTATAGTAAAGTTGAAGTGATTTGGAGAAATTATATTTAGATTTTTATATATAAATTTTAAATTATAATTTATATTGGAGGAAGAAATTTAAAATATTTAAATTTAATATAGATATAAATATTTAAATTTTGGAAAAGAAATAAATAAATAAAAAATATGAATATATATAGATAAATAAACAAGGAGTGGTTTAAGTGGTTGGATGAGGATTTAGGGTTTAATGAATTCAGGTATTTAATCAAATTGTCTTAGTATTTATTATATTTAACATCCCACATAAAATTAAATTCAGAAAGAAAATATAGGTAGGTGTAACTATATAAGGATGCAAAAAAAAAAAGAGGGGAAAGTTAGTGTTTGATATACAAAGCTTATTTAAATATAATTTTGAGTTTACCTTAAACTAGGTTGACAATATTACGATAAAAGAATTACATGCCGAAAGTAAGACATTTACATTTATTAATTAACACTTTACAACCATCTAGATAATTCAATTAAGTATTACCAAGAGTGGAAAATTTTACATACCAACTAAGAAGGGAAAGTTGGTGTTTTAATCTATTAATGAAATTTCGTCCTAACGAGACTTTAACATTTTCTTAACATGACACCTTCATTGCAAATTTTGACTTAATGAAAATTTTAATTTTATTACTTTTGTAGTTGCGTGTTGGTACCAAGTCTTTATTTTATTTTAATATTTTAAAATAATATATTTGTATGGGAAAACCACAAAAACATTTTTCAAATAAAAATACGAAATAAATTAGTATAAGTAATTGAACAAATATAATTCCAACTTCAATTATCTAAGCGGATATTAAGAACCTTACCCTATACTCAAAATTTATGTGAAACAATTTTAAACAAACATAACATTGTGTATATTAAAATTACAAAAATCCTTATAGACTCATTTATATTTAAATGCAAAAGTGGTACTCGTTTATTATACACATAATTGTCAAATGGTTAAGTTAAAAGTAAACGTGATACTTTTAATTAAGATCGACACGACACATAAGTTATTATGGTTATAATCATAGATTAGTTTCACCTTTAATTAATAAATTATTATACTCATAATTATAAATTTAAAATAGACATTAATAGTAAAAAGGATTTAAATATTTCACAATAATTTACTATACAAGTGGTAAAGCAAATAGTAAAAGAAAGTCTTTTCAAATGAGATGAACATGACGCATTAATTTACGAATTTATATATATTAGGGATGTTATTCATATTATTGAGAACAACTTTGTTACATCGACATCAAATTCAATAATAATGATGCGATGCTTAAGCATCCATATTGGTCATTTTAACTTCCAAATCATGTGAAAATAGAGACTAGGATGGTTGGATAGATTTCATGGTCCAAAATGTGGTAAAAGGGAATTGGACAATGCACTCATGTATACATACAGATAGACTGGTGCAAGCTAATGCTCATCTTTCATGACATGTTAGTGGTAAGGCGAACCTAGAAAAACAACTATATGTTAACTTGGAGGGATTATTCAAGATACTTATACAATGAATTCGATTGTGGAAGTAGAGAACACACTTAACATGAGAACACCCTTTGCATTACGAAATTTGCTATATCATTGAAATGACAACGTCTTATGTTAGTTCAAGCAGATGTGTTTTAACATGATCAAACAATTATATTTTGTAATCATAGCTCTTAGTGTGTTTTACTACACCATATAATTTTGCGAAAATTCTTAAAGTCAAAAAAAAAAAAAAAAAAACATTTAAAAAGAGACAAGAGGATATGGTAAAATAAACATGGAGTGGTGTCTGAGTTTTGAGTCCCTAGGTCTCCACACCAAATTACGCAAACCTCGATGTGTATATAGATAACTTGGTACGAAATACAAATTAAAGCGAAAATTCATGAACACCTCATAAACATATTTACAAATAAAATTTCTCATTTAAAAAATGTAAATAAATGTAACAATATACCAGTATTTTAGTTGGGAAATGTTAAGATATGAAATGTTATGTAACTCCGAAATAGAGAGACTTGGAAAACACATTATATATTATTTAGATAAGATAAGGGATGGAAATAAATTTGCTCGATGCAAGGACTAGGTACCCTTCTGAATCACATTAGGGAAGACACCCTGTACTTAAAACCAGGAGATTGCATCCAAAGTTTATTACAAGATTATTTTATTAAGAGGGTACATGACTTTAGAATAAATAAGTGAAATATTGGGGTAATGGTGCAATCAGGTTTTGAGAAAAAAATTTGGATTACCTAATATAGTGATGATCTTGGGTAATAATAAGAGATTCATAAGAATCTCCACCTAATCCTCAACTTAACTCAATTCAAGCGGTTGTTATGAAGTCTAATATGATTAAACATATTAAGTAATGATGTTTTCGTTCAACTTGTAGGGTCCGACTAAGACCTTACCAAAGTACATAAGGTTGCTGCTGTACACATACAATGAAATACCTGGATAAATGCTAGTAATCACCTTTGCGATGGTAAGGATGGGAACAAAACAAGCTATGAAATTCTTAAGGAATTGAAGCAGGAATGGTTTCTCCATAGGTTATATTAGTTTAAAAGGAGGGAATAACAAATAGACATGATAACAATTGTATTTCGATAAGAAATAGCCATGAAAACCTTGTGAATGATAAAAATTTCCCTAGTTTAACGATGTTACGATACTTTCGTTATTGTTTATTACCGATACGGGATTAATAATATATGACCTTAGGATTTTGAGGACACGAATCTTCTTCCCTAAAAGAGGTATGCAAACCTTAAGAGTCCTTGGTGGTTGCACATTGAGTGAATACAAATTATGAGTTCAAATGACCCCCAATTTAAATTGTTGACTATTCCACGCCAAGTTGGATCAATAAAAGCTTCGGTAAACTCCATTTTGTGATGGATAAACTTATCTGGATGATGTAACTCAAATAATATTAAACAGGGTATGAAATAGGATACTAAGGTGGATAGAACATGATTATAACATTGTGGCATTCTAGCCATAACATTGAGGCCCAACAAAAGGATTAATCTAAAATGTTCTTTAAATATTAGAACACATATCACGAGATAAGAGAAGTAAAATTAAAAGATAATATCGGCATATTGGGTCAAGATTAAAAGCTAAGTAGGACATGTATGGCCAGGACCCGCCATTTGTGGAATTGCATAAACTATGAGTCAAGATTTTCCTGCATTATTATGACCATAACTTCGGGACGAAGTTTCCTGAAGGGTGGGTGTATGTAACGCCCCATATTTGACCAGGTGTTTACGAGTTAGACACCTTTCATTTTATTTGCTTATTATTTGTTGGACTCAGATAGACAGAGTGAACTATATTTTGGCATGTTAGACATGATGATATGTTGCTACTATGTTTAGAATGTTACTATTTTCATGCTGATACCATGGTTATGATGTTACTATATTCATGCAGTTATTAAGTTATGATTAGCATGAGGTTCATTGTTTTTATGATGAAAATATATGTTTAAGCGTTTCCACTGATGAAATGTGAAATATATGGTGTTGCACGTGGATGCCTCCTATGATGAAATTGATAGAACTGTTATATTCCATGCATATCTGTGATGCAATGGTGATGTGAAATAAAATGATGCTGATGATATGGATCAATGGGTGATCAAATGGAAATACTTGTTATAAAATGTGTATTTGCGAAATACTAACCTACAGGACACGAGGGCTATGGGATAGCCAGTTACTTGATCTGACACATTGGCAAAAGAACATGTTCGTACAGTAAACCTTGGCAGCCAAGAATGATGCTACGATAACACAAACTGATAATCCCGATAGCAGCAAAGTATGAATTGATAAGGGCATAGGCCCGGTATGTTGAGAGGGATGGATGTGTTGCCCACCCTATGTTCCTATGATACCCGAGGTCGTGGGAGGGCCGTGCTGAGACACGCTCCCCATGTATGTGTGATGACGATGGTCGGATGCCTTCTAGGAGAGGATAGGTCCGCTTTCTGTTCAGCCGACGCTATCGCTCTCAAGTTCTATGTGGTCAGGTCGTTGAGTCCGACATCCACTTTTATACTAGCAGAGGAAGGACAGGGAGGATGTGGCAGTAGGTTAGGATGGGAGGATATGATAGTACTGTTGAGGGTTGGGTATTCCTTGATTCTGAGTTAGTGGTAGTAGGTACCCTTCCTTGTACATGATTGATTAAACTAATATAAAGATAAAGGTAATGATGTGAAATCGTAAACACTTAACTGTTAAATAACTGAGGATGTTAAAGTAATTGTACTGTATATATATTATGCTTGTTCTTCTGCATGAGGGTAAATACTACTAATAGTTAGCAAGTATGCATAGGCGGGATGGGGTTTGTCTATAGTACAGTTATGATCTGTGCATACGCTGGCCACGCATGCACACCTTGCACCTGTACATTAGTATCGATAAATAAACACTTAACATGTTGAATAAATGTATTAGTTGTCGTAAGTAATTATGCTAATCATGCATTGATCGAACTCAGATAATGAATATAAAGTTATCTAAGGAGTGTAAACAAATCAATTAAAGCTATGTATTACTTGTTGGTAAACATTGTGATAAACAAATAGTTTAAAAGACACTTTTATTAAATTCACCATTTACGGTTACTTTGTGGTAATTCAATTAAATATTGTTATTTAATTAATGTTATTTTAATAATATTACCATTCATGTATAACAATGGCAAAATAGGTAAAGGTTAAATATTGATTAATAAATGATTAAAGTGTGGTTATTTCCATTTCCAAGTTAGACGTAATAGGGTCAACTATTTATATAATATTTTATTAATAACATTAAATACCAAAGGAAGGGAATTAATGTTTGAGGGGCTCGAGAGAGGATTTTGGGGGCGGTGGAGTGAAAAGGAGTTATGAATTTATGGAGGAAAAGGATTTCTATAAAGGGAAAGTTTTTGCATAGTAGTAAGGGGGGTTGGTTTTGGAGGAGGGAAGACTTAGTATTTTTGTAAAAAAAGGAGGAATGCCGAGGAGGGGGTTAACTCGGAGCTTTGAGGAGGTGGGAAACTCAAAGAAAGTCTGAGGAGGGGGTTAACTCAGCAAATTATTACCATGGAATGATAAAAAGAAATCAATGGAATTCTGCTCTCAGGATTATCAGTTTGTGGGCTCGGGGGCTAGGAAATCCGTTGATTTCCTAGGGTCAGCAAGATAATAGCTGATCGGTAGGGTGGACACATCGTTTTGGCTGTCTGAGGCACATGACATCACCTGCTACAACCTACGGTCGATTAGCATCAGCATCAGGTAATTTCCTTGTTATTTATGTAATTTAATTATTATGTTGAGACTTACTCTGAAACCTGCAAATACGTACTATTTACTGCTTATTTACTGTGAACATACTCATATGCTGGAACAAATTGCTGGAAAGGAAATAGTAATATGTTAGTTTATTTAAAAATACGCATGTATGGACAATAAGGACAAGACAGTAAACTAAGTTTCATTTAACAGAAATAGAGATTAGATTGGAGATTCACTTCCTTACACCTGAATATAGTTGATACATAGAAAAATTGACTCAGAAATGCTACCCAGTGCTCTGCTGGAAAACCAGGGCACTACAGATGGTATCAGAGCTTCGTTCGGACTCTCGAACCTAACGGCCTACCGGAAATAGAAACTAAGCATCCCTAAGCAAAATATCTGTAAATCTAGGTAGAACTCTATGCAGAAATCTGAAATCAATGTTCACGATTCTCCAAACCTCCTTTCCTAATTTACGTAACAGTAGTTTATCTGCACAAACACAAAAATCAGAAATAGTCAGTTACATATATATATATAGCCGTAGAGTAAGAATTCTGTAAACTTTATAAGAAAACAAGAAGACATTGTTCTGAATTAAAATCAGAGAATTATGTTTAAAAAAAAAAAAAGAGAAATTTTGTTAATTAATTTAATTTAATGCCTTTTAACTTAACTTAATTTAATTAATTTAATGTAATGTCTTTTAATTAATTAATTAAAATTAATTTGATTTATTTATTTTATTATTTTATTATTATTATTATTATTATTTAATGTAATTTAATTTAATTGTGGTTAAGAATTAAGAGTTAAAAAGTAAAAAAAAAAAAAATATATATATATATATATATATATATATATATATATATATATATATCAAGTACAATTCAAAGCTTATGGCTATTAATACCTTGTCTTGGAAGATATATCCTGTAAAAGTTAGAAATAGAAAATTGTCCTGAGGGATGCAACAGCTAATCCCAACTGTTGTGCCTAAAGATTAAAGATACTTGGAAAAACACTTTTGAAGGATTTAAAAAAAAAAAAAAACAATTATATATTTCAGAAGCTGAAACTCCTTTTCACAAACCCTTCCCTGCATACAAGCTAAGCACTCTACCTTACTGTCACTATGTCGTCAATCTTCAAAATCATCCGAACACATTCTGTTGCCAAGGATATAGCACTAGTACTGACCAGCAGTGGCTGAACCACATTCTCTTCCAAAATGTTTGTTATCTGACCCTTCCTCACATTAATGCCTGTGTATATCTCACCATTCGCATGCTGATTCCGAAGCTCTGTGACCATAGCAATTGGATTCAGCCCTGCATTGTCAGCCGGAGTAAACGGAATGACTTCTAGCGCTTCAGCAAACGCGCGAATACAGTAACTCTCCATTCCCTGCAGATTCTTCGCCCACACACCAAGCTGCCTTGACATTTCAATCTCCGGTGCACCAACCCGGCAATCAAAACCCTTTTGTTGACAAGGCACCTGACAACACAAGGCGCATCATGCAAACTCCGCTCTGCCTCGTCCAAAACTAACAGATTGACCCTACCGACCATTCTGCAGTGTCGAACGTACCGAGCCAATGCCTGCACCTCCCGACCTTGCCACGAATTTCAGCCGACCATTCTGCAGATTTGACAAACCTATCAATGCTCCTCCTGCCTTGGGATGCTCTACAAGCCGCTTTAATTCACCCACGTTAAACAAACTCCTTTCCACCATTTGGTCCAAATTCTCTAAAATTCATGGCAATGCGGTCTTTATCTTTGTTTCCTGAACAGAAGGCGGGCATATCGGTTTCATTATGAAGGATCTGAAGCTGCGCTGGGGTTCCACCTTCTTCTATTCTCTGCACAAGTATTTTGCTAAGCTTCGGGCTCTTTCTCCCCTACGAGAACTGGATTCTTCTTCTTAACCTTTAGAAGGATTTCTATGAGTCTTCTAATCTCATCATTTTATTGCCGGTGGCTTCAGCACCATCCCCTAAACTTTGAAGTCGCAGCCTGGCCAGCCTGGCGCAGATGGCTAGTAGGGGCTGCCCAAAACGTCACCGCGACATGTAGAGGAATTGTTCGGCCGTGCCCTTGGCGACGAGCTTCTGTTATGGCATGATTTAAGATTCTTGCCGCCTCCGGAGTTAGCGTCTGCTGCACGGTGCTTAGCCCTTCTTGCATCATTGCCGATAAGCAAATCAATCTTCGGAAACTGTCTCCCACTGGGGAATTGCAAAGCCCCTCATTCCACGACACTCTTCCAGGTCAAATGGTGACCACCACGAAAAGCTACAGCCGATGCGTCGAGCACAAGCCTTCATATGGGCCAAACCCTAGCGCTCGGCACCGCGAGCCCTTCATGCGAGGAGCAGCCAACAATACCAAGTAAAACCTAGCCCTCCTCCTTAAATAGAGAAAAGCTGACGGTAAGGCGGTTTCCGCGTCGCCCGTGGGTGGTTTACAAACCGCCTTTTCGTATGCGGATGAGTAAGGGTTAGCCACGTGTCATGGCGGTTTTCCTTCCGCGACCACTAACCTCCGTTAACGCGCGTGCATGTTGCCGACGCGGAATGATGGGAGAGCCGTCGATTGTCTCGTGCGGAAAGGATAGGTCTTTTTATGTTTTGTATTGTTTTAAAAAAATTTTACTAATGTCTTTAAATATTAATTTAACTTTATCAAAAAAAAAAATTCTTCCAACCGAAATTTAATTTTATTAATGTTTTTTTTTATTTAATTTAATTCATTAATTTAATTTAATGTAATTTAATTTAATTTAATTAGGTTGATGTAATGTCTTTTAATATTAGAATTAATTTTATTAATTTAATTTAATGACTTTCGATTAAATAATTTAACTTAATCAATTTAATTTAATGTCTTTTGATTCAATTTAATTTTTATTTTTTTTTTTATTTTTTTTTTAATATTTTATTATTTAAATTAATTTAATTTAATTGATGGAAAAAAAAGGGGGTTTCAGCTATTTCGTATTTCGGATATAATGTTAGAGTATTTTATTTAAATTAAATTAAATTAAATCTCATATATATATATATATATATATATATATATATATATATATACATATATATATATATATATATATAATGTTATAACCTAGTTAGGTTGTTAAAGAATTAAAAAGTTAATATTTAAAGGAAAAAAAAAAAAAATATATATATATATATATATATATATATATATATATATATATATAAAAAGCTACTCACCAACTTGAAATTCAGAAGTTCGTCATAGATTCAAAATTCTTAGGTCAAGTATAGTAAAGTTGAAGTGATTTGGAGAAATTATATTTAGATTTTTATATATAAATTTTAAATTATAATTTATATTGGAGGAAGAAATTTAAAATATTTAAATTTAATATATATATAAATATTTAAATTTTGGAAAAGAAATAAATAAATAAAAAATATGAATATATATAGATAAATAAACAAGGAGTGGTTTAAGTGGTTGGATGAGGATTTAGGGTTTAATGAATTCAGGTATTTAATCAAATTGTCTTAGTATTTATTATATTTAACATCCCACATAAAATTAAATTCAGAAAGAAAATATAGGTAGGTGTAACTATATAAGGATGCAAAAAAAAAAAGAGGGGAAAGTTAGTGTTTGATATACAAAGCTTATTTAAATATAATTTTGAGTTTACCTTAAACTAGGTTGACAATATTACGATAAAAGAATTACATGCCGAAAGTAAGACATTTACATTTATTAATTAACACTTTACAACCATCTAGATAATTCAATTAAGTATTACCAAGAGTGGAAAATTTTACATACCAACTAAGAAGGGAAAGTTGGTGTTTTAATATATTAATGAAATTTCGTCCTAACCAGACTTTAACATTTTCTTAACATGACACCTTCATTGCAAATTTTGACTTAATGAAAATTTTAATTTTATTACTTTTGTAGTTGCGTGTTGGTACCAAGTCTTTATTTTATTTTAATATTTTAAAATAATATATTTGTATGGGAAAACCACAAAAACATTTTTCAAATAAAAATACGAAATAAATTAGTATAAGTAATTGAACAAATATAATTCCAACTTCAATTATCTAAGCGGATATTAAGAACCTTACCCTATACTCAAAATTTATGTGAAACAATTTTAAACAAACATAACATTGTGTATATTAAAATTACAAAAATCCTTATAGACTCATTTATATTTAAATGCAAAAGTGGTACTCGTTTATTATACACATAATTGTCAAATGGTTAAGTTAAAAGTAAACATGATACTTTTAATTAAGATCGACACGACACATAAGTTATTATGGTTATAATCATAGATTAGTTTCACCTTTAATTAATAAATTATTATACTCATAATTATAAATTTAAAATAGACATTAATAGTAAAAAGGATTTAAATATTTCACAATAATTTACTATACAAGTGGTAAAGCAAATAGTAAAAGAAAGTCTTTTCAAATGAGATGAACATGACGCATTAATTTACGAATTTATATATATTAGGGATGTTATTCATATTATTGAGAACAACTTTGTTACATCGACATCAAATTCAATAATAATGATGCGATGCTTAAGCATCCATATTGGTCATTTTAACTTCCAAATCATGTGAAAATAGAGACTAGGATGGTTGGATAGATTTCATGGTCCAAAATGTGGTAAAAGGGAATTGGACAATGCACTCATGTATACATACAGATAGACTGGTGCAAGCTAATGCTCATCTTTCATGACATGTTAGTGGTAAGGCGAACCTAGAAAAACAACTATATGTTAACTTGGAGGGATTATTCAAGATACTTATACAATGAATTCGATTGTGGAAGTAGAGAACACACTTAACATGAGAACACCCTTTGCATTACGAAATTTGCTATATCATTGAAATGACAACGTCTTATGTTAGTTCAAGAAGATGTGTTTTAACATGATCAAACAATTATATTTTGTAATCATAGCTCTTAGTGTGTTTTACTACACCATATAATTTTGCGAAAATTCTTAAAGTCAAAAAAAAAAAAAAAAAAAAAACATTTAAAAAGAGACAAGAGGATATGGTAAAATAAACATGGAGTGGTGTCTGAGTTTTGAGTCCCTAGGTCTCCACACCAAATTACGCAAACCTCGATGTGTATATAGATAACTTGGTACGAAATACAAATTAAAGCGAAAATTCATGAACACCTCATAAACATATTTACAAATAAAATTTCTCATTTAAAAAATGTAAATAAATGTAACAATATACCAGTATTTTAGTTGGGAAATGTTAAGATATGAAATGTTATGTAACTCCGAAATAGAGAGACTTGGAAAACACATTATATATTATTTAGATAAGATAAGGGATGGAAATAAATTTGCTCGATGCAAGGACTAGGTACCCTTCTGAATCACATTAGGGAAGACACCCTGTACTTAAAACCAGGAGATTGCATCCAAAGTTTATTACAAGATTATTTTATTAAGAGGGTACATGACTTTAGAATAAATAAGTGAAATATTGGGGTAATGGTGCAATCAGGTTTTGAGAAAAAAATTTGGATTACCTAATATAGTGATGATCTTGGGTAATAATAAGAGATTCATAAGAATCTCCACCTAATCCTCAACTTAACTCAATTCAAGCGGTTGTTATGAAGTCTAATATGATTAAACATATTAAGTAATGATGTTTTCGTTCAACTTGTAGGGTCCGACTAAGACCTTACCAAAGTACATAAGGTTGCTGCTGTACACATACAATGAAATACCTGGATAAATGCTAGTAATCACCTTTGCGATGGTAAGGATGGGAACAAAACAAGCTATGAAATTCTTAAGGAATTGAAGCAGGAATGGTTTCTCCATAGGTTATATTAGTTTAAAAGGAGGGAATAACAAATAGACATGATAACAATTGTATTTCGATAAGAAATAGCCATGAAAACCTTGTGAATGATAAAAATTTCCCTAGTTTAACGATGTTACGATACTTTCGTTATTGTTTATTACCGATACGGGATTAATAATATATGACCTTAGGATTTTGAGGACACGAATCTTCTTCCCTAAAAGAGGTATGCAAACCTTAAGAGTCCTTGGTGGTTGCACATTGAGTGAATACAAATTATGAGTTCAAATGACCCCCAATTTAAATTGTTGACTATTCCACGCCAAGTTGGATCAATAAAAGCTTCGGTAAACTCCATTTTGTGATGGATAAACTTATCTGGATGATGTAACTCAAATAATATTAAACAGGGTATGAAATAGGATACTAAGGTGGATAGAACATGATTATAACATTGTGGCATTCTAGCCATAACATTGAGGCCCAACAAAAGGATTAATCTAAAATGTTCTTTAAATATTAGAACACATATCACGAGATAAGAGAAGTAAAATTAAAAGATAATATCGGCATATTGGGTCAAGATTAAAAGCTAAGTAGGACATGTATGGCCAGGACCCGCCATTTGTGGAATTGCATAAACTATGAGTCAAGATTTTCCTGCATTATTATGACCATAACTTCGGGACGAAGTTTCCTGAAGGGTGGGTGTATGTAACGCCCCATATTTGACCAGGTGTTTACGAGTTAGACACCTTTCATTTTATTTGCTTATTATTTGTTGGACTCAGATAGACAGAGTGAACTATATTTTGGCATGTTAGACATGATGATATGTTGCTACTATGTTTAGAATGTTACTATTTTCATGCTGATACCATGGTTATGATGTTACTATATTCATGCAGTTATTAAGTTATGATTAGCATGAGGTTCATTGTTTTTATGATGAAAATATATGTTTAAGCGTTTCCACTGATGAAATGTGAAATATATGGTGTTGCACGTGGATGCCTCCTATGATGAAATTGATAGAACTGTTATATTCCATGCATATCTGTGATGCAATGGTGATGTGAAATAAAATGATGCTGATGATATGGATCAATGGGTGATCAAATGGAAATACTTGTTATAAAATGTGTATTTGCGAAATACTAACCTACAGGACACGAGGGCTATGGGATAGCCAGTTACTTGATCTGACACATTGGCAAAAGAACATGTTCGTACAGTAAACCTTGGCAGCCAAGAATGATGCTACGATAACACAAACTGATAATCCCGATAGCAGCAAAGTATGAATTGATAAGGGCATAGGCCCGGTATGTTGAGAGGGATGGATGTGTTGCCCACCCTATGTTCCTATGATACCCGAGGTCGTGGGAGGGCCGTGCTGAGACACGCTCCCCATGTATGTGTGATGACGATGGTCGGATGCCTGCTAGGAGAGGATAGGTCCGCTTTCTGTTCAGCCGACGCTATCGCTCTCAAGTTCTATGTGGTCAGGTCGTTGAGTCCGACATCCACTTTTATACTAGCAGAGGAAGGACAGGGAGGATGTGGCAGTAGGTTAGGATGGGAGGATATGATAGTACTGTTGAGGGTTGGGTATTCCTTGATTCTGAGTTAGTGGTAGTAGGTACCCTTCCTTGTACATGATTGATTAAACTAATATAAAGATAAAGGTAATGATGTGAAATCGTAAACACTTAACTGTTAAATAACTGAGGATGTTAAAGTAATTGTACTGTATATATATTATGCTTGTTCTTCTGCATGAGGGTAAATACTACTAATAGTTAGCAAGTATGCATAGGCGGGATGGGGTTTGTCTATAGTACAGTTATGATCTGTGCATACGCTGGCCACGCATGCACACCTTGCACCTGTACATTAGTATCGATAAATAAACACTTAACATGTTGAATAAATGTATTAGTTGTCGTAAGTAATTATGCTAATCATGCATTGATCGAACTCAGATAATGAATATAAAGTTATCTAAGGAGTGTAAACAAATCAATTAAAGCTATGTATTACTTGTTGGTAAACATTGTGATAAACAAATAGTTTAAAAGACACTTTTATTAAATTCACCATTTACGGTTACTTTGTGGTAATTCAATTAAATATTGTTATTTAATTAATGTTATTTTAATAATATTACCATTCATGTATAACAATGGCAAAATAGGTAAAGGTTAAATATTGATTAATAAATGATTAAAGTGTGGTTATTTCCATTTCCAAGTTAGACGTAATAGGGTCAACTATTTATATAATATTTTATTAATAACATTAAATACCAAAGGAAGGGAATTAATGTTTGAGGGGCTCGAGAGAGGATTTTGGGGGCGGTGGAGTGAAAAGGAGTTATGAATTTATGGAGGAAAAGGATTTCTATAAAGGGAAAGTTTTTGCATAGTAGTAAGGGGGGTTGGTTTTGGAGGAGGGAAGACTTAGTATTTTTGTAAAAAAAGGAGGAATGCCGAGGAGGGGGTTAACTCGGAGCTTTAAGGAGGTGGGAAACTCAAAGAAAGTCTGAGGAGGGGGTTAACTCAGCAAATTATTACCATGGAATGATAAAAAGAAATCAATGGAATTCTGCTCTCAGGATTATCAGTTTGTGGGCTCGGGGGCTAGGAAATCCGTTGATTTCCTAGGGTCAGCAAGATAATAGCTGATCGGTAGGGTGGACACATCGTTTTGGCTGTCTGAGGCACATGACATCACCTGCTACAACCTACGGTCGATTAGCATCAGCATCAGGTAATTTCCTTGTTATTTATGTAATTTAATTATTATGTTGAGACTTACTCTGAAACCTGCAAATACGTACTATTTACTGCTTATTTACTGTGAACATACTCATATGCTGGAACAAATTGCTGGAAAGGAAATAGTAATATGTTAGTTTATTTAAAAATACGCATGTATGGACAATAAGGACAAGACAGTAAACTAAGTTTCATTTAACAGAAATAGAGATTAGATTGGAGATTCACTTCCTTACACCTGAATATAGTTGATACATAGAAAAATTGACTCAGAAATGCTACCCAGTGCTCTGCTGGAAAACCAGGGCACTACAGATGGTATCAGAGCTTCGTTCGGACTCTCGAACCTAACGGCCTACCGGAAATAGAAACTAAGCATCCCTAAGCAAAATATCTATAAATCTAGGTAGAACTCTATGCAGAAATCTGAAATCAATGTTCACGATTCTCCAAACCTCCTTTCCTAATTTACGTAACAGTAGTTTATCTGCACAAACACAAAAATCAGAAATAGTCAGTTACATATATATATAGCCGTAGAGTAAGAATTCTGTAAACTTTATAAGAAAACAAGAAGACATTGTTCTGAATTAAAATCAGAGAATTATGTTTTAAAAAAAAAAAAGAGAAATTTTGTTAATTAATTTAATTTAATGCCTTTTAACTTAACTTAATTTAATTAATTTAATGTAATGTCTTTTAATTAATTAATTAAAATTAATTTGATTTATTTATTTTATTATTTTATTATTATTATTATTATTATTTAATGTAATTTAATTTAATTGTGGTTAAGAAATAAGAGTTAAAAAGTAAAAAAAAAAATATATATATATATATATATATATCAAGTACAATTCAAAGCTTATGGCTATTAATACCTTGTCTTGGAAGATATATCCTGTAAAAGTTAGAAATAGAAAATTGTCCTAAGGGATGCAACAGCTAATCCCAACTGTTGTGCCTAAAGATTAAAGATACTTGGAAAAACACTTTTGAAGGATTTTAAAAAAAAAAAAAACAATTATATATTTCAGAAGCTGAAACTCCTTTTCACAAACCCTTCCCTGCATACAAGCTAAGCACTCTACCTTACTGTCACTATGTCGTCAATCTTCAAAATCATCCGAACACATTCTGTTGCCAAGGATATAGCACTAGTACTCACCAGCAGTGGCTGAACCACATTCTCTTCCAAAATGTTTGTTATCTGACCCTTCCTCACATTAATGCCTGTGTATATCTCACCATTCGCATGCTGATTCCGAAGCTCTGTGACCATAGCAATTGGATTCAGCCCTGCATTGTCAGCCGGAGTAAACGGAATGACTTCTAGCGCTTCAGCAAACGCGCGAATACAGTAACTCTCCATTCCCTGCAGAGTCTTCGCCCACACACCAAGCTGCCTTGACATTTCAATCTCCGGTGCACCACCCCGGAAATCAAAACCCTTTTGTTGACAAGGCACCTGACAACACAAGGTGCATCATGCAAACTCCGCTCTGCCTCGTCCAAAACTAACAGATTGACCCTACCGACCATTCTGCAGTGTCGAACGTACCGAGCCAATGCCTGCACCTCCCGACCCTACCACGAATTTCAGCCGACCATTCTGCAAATTTGACAAACCTATCAATGCTCCTCCTGCCTTGGGATGCTCTACAAGCCGCTTTAATTCACCCACGTTAAACAAACGCCTTTCCACCATTTGGTCCAAATTCTCTAAAATTCATGGCAATGCGGTCTTTATCTTTGTTTCCTGAACAGAAGGCGGGCATATCGGTTTCATTATGAAGGATCTGAAGCTGCGCTGGGGTTCCACCTTCTTCTATTCTCTGCACAAGTATTTTGCTAAGCTTCGGGCTCTTTCTCCCCTACGAGAACTGGATTCTTCTTCTTAACCTTTAGAAGGATTTCTATGAGTCTTCTAATCTCATCATTTTATTGCCGGTGGCTTCAGCACCATCCCCTAAACTTTGAAGTCGCAGCCTGGCCAGCCTAGCGCAGATGGCTAGTAGGGGCTGCCCAAAACGTCACCGCGACATGTAGAGGAATTGTTCGGCCGTGCCCTTGGCGACGAGCTTCTGTTATGGCATGATTTAAGATTCTTGCCGCCTCCGGAGTTAGCGTCTGCTGCACGGTGCTTAGCCCTGCTTGCATCATTGCCGATAAGCAAATCAATCTTCGGAAACTGTCTCCCACTGGGGAATTGCAAAGCCCCTCATTCCACGACACTCTTCCAGGTCAAATGGTGACCACCACGAAAAGCTACAGCCGATGCGTCGAGCACAAGCCTTCATATGGGCCAAACCCTAGCGCTCGGCACCGCGAGCCCTTCATGCAAGGAGCAGCCAACAATACCAAGTAAAACCTAGCCCTCCTCCTTAAATAGAGAAAAGCTGACGGTAAGGCGGTTTCCGCGTCGCCCGTGGGTGGTTTACAAAACCGCCTTTTCGTATGCGGATGAGTAAGGGTTAGCCACGTGTCATGGCGGTTTTCCTTCCGCGACCACTAACCTCCGTTAACGCGCGTGCATGTTGCCGACGCGGAATGATGGGAGAGCCGTCGATTGTCTCGTGCGGAAAGGATAGGTCTTTTTATGTTTTGTATTGTTTTAAAAAAATTTTACTAATGTCTTTAAATATTAATTTAACTTTATCAAAAAAAAAATTTCTTCCAACCGAAATTTAATTTTATTAATGTTTTTTTTTTTATTTAATTTAATTCATTAATTTAATTTAATGTAATTTAATTTAATTTAATTACGTTGATGTAATGTCTTTTAATATTAGAATTAATTTTATTAATTTAATTTAATGACTTTCGATTAAATAATTTAACTTAATCAATTTAATTTAATGTCTTTTGATTCAATTTAATTTTTTTTTTTTTTTTTTTAATATTTTATTATTTAAATTAATTTAATTTAATTGATGGAAAAAAAAGGGGGTTTCGGCTATTTCGTATTTCGGATATAATGTTAGAGTATTTTATTTAAATTAAATTAAATTAAATCTCATATATATATATATATATATATATATATATATATATATATATATATATATATATATATATATATAATGTTATAACCTAGTTAGGTTGTTAAAGAATTAAAAAGTTAATATTTAAAGGAAAAAAAAAAAAAAATATATATATATATATATATATATATATATATAAAAAGCTACTCACCAACTTGAAATTCAGAAGTTCGTCATAGATTCAAAATTCTTAGGTCAAGTATAGTAAAGTTGAAGTGATTTGGAGAAATTATATTTAGATTTTTATATATAAATTTTAAATTATAATTTATATTGGAGGAAGAAATTTAAAATATTTAAATTTAATATATATATAAATATTTAAATTTTGGAAAAGAAATAAATAAATAAAAAATATGAATATATATAGATAAATAAACAAGGAGTGGTTTAAGTGGTTGGATGAGGATTTAGGGTTTAATGAATTCAGGTATTTAATCAAATTGTCTTAGTATTTATTATATTTAACATCCCACATAAAATTAAATTCAGAAAGAAAATATAGGTAGGTGTAACTATATAAGGATGCAAAAAAAAAAAGAGGGGAAAGTTAGTGTTTGATATACAAAGCTTATTTAAATATAATTTTGAGTTTACCTTAAACTAGGTTGACAATATTACGATAAAAGAATTACATGCCGAAAGTAAGACATTTACATTTATTAATTAACACTTTACAACCATCTAGATAATTCAATTAAGTATTACCAAGAGTGGAAAATTTTACATACCAACTAAGAAGGGAAAGTTGGTGTTTTAATCTATTAATGAAATTTCGTCCTAACCAGACTTTAACATTTTCTTAACATGACACCTTCATTGCAAATTTTGACTTAATGAAAATTTTAATTTTATTACTTTTGTAGTTGCGTGTTGGTACCAAGTCTTTATTTTATTTTAATATTTTAAAATAATATATTTGTATGGGAAAACCACAAAAACATTTTTCAAATAAAAATACGAAATAAATTAGTATAAGTAATTGAACAAATATAATTCCAACTTCAATTATCTAAGCGGATATTAAGAACCTTACCCTATACTCAAAATTTATGTGAAACAATTTTAAACAAACATAACATTGTGTATATTAAAATTACAAAAATCCTTATAGACTCATTTATATTTAAATGCAAAAGTGGTACTCGTTTATTATACACATAATTGTCAAATGGTTAAGTTAAAAGTAAACGTGATACTTTTAATTAAGATCGACACGACACATAAGTTATTATGGTTATAATCATAGATTAGTTTCACCTTTAATTAATAAATTATTATACTCATAATTATAAATTTAAAATAGACATTAATAGTAAAAAGGATTTAAATATTTCACAATAATTTACTATACAAGTGGTAAAGCAAATAGTAAAAGAAAGTCTTTTCAAATGAGATGAACATGACGCATTAATTTACGAATTTATATATATTAGGGATGTTATTCATATTATTGAGAACAACTTTGTTACATCGACATCAAATTCAATAATAATGATGCGATGCTTAAGCATCCATATTGGTCATTTTAACTTCCAAATCATGTGAAAATAGAGACTAGGATGGTTGGATAGATTTCATGGTCCAAAATGTGGTAAAAGGGAATTGGACAATGCACTCATGTATACATACAGATAGACTGGTGCAAGCTAATGCTCATCTTTCATGACATGTTAGTGGTAAGGCGAACCTAGAAAAACAACTATATGTTAACTTGGAGGGATTATTCAAGATACTTATACAATGAATTCGATTGTGGAAGTAGAGAACACACTTAACATGAGAACACCCTTTGCATTACGAAATTTGCTATATCATTGAAATGACAACGTCTTATGTTAGTTCAAGAAGATGTGTTTTAACATGATCAAACAATTATATTTTGTAATCATAGCTCTTAGTGTGTTTTACTACACCATATAATTTTGCGAAAATTCTTAAAGTCAAAAAAAAAAAAAAAAAAAACATTTAAAAAGAGACAAGAGGATATGGTAAAATAAACATGGAGTGGTGTCTGAGTTTTGAGTCCCTAGGTCTCCACACCAAATTACGCAAACCTCGATGTGTATATAGATAACTTGGTACGAAATACAAATTAAAGCGAAAATTCATGAACACCTCATAAACATATTTACAAATAAAATTTCTCATTTAAAAAATGTAAATAAATGTAACAATATACCAGTATTTTAGTTGGGAAATGTTAAGATATGAAATGTTATGTAACTCCGAAATAGAGAGACTTGGAAAACACATTATATATTATTTAGATAAGATAAGGGATGGAAATAAATTTGCTCGATGCAAGGACTAGGTACCCTTCTGAATCACATTAGGGAAGACACCCTGTACTTAAAACCAGGAGATTGCATCCAAAGTTTATTACAAGATTATTTTATTAAGAGGGTACATGACTTTAGAATAAATAAGTGAAATATTGGGGTAATGGTGCAATCAGGTTTTGAGAAAAAAAATTGGATTACCTAATATAGTGATGATCTTGGGTAATAATAAGAGATTCATAAGAATCTCCACCTAATCCTCAACTTAACTCAATTCAAGCGGTTGTTATGAAGTCTAATATGATTAAAAATATTAAGTAATGATGTTTTCGTTCAACTTGTAGGGTCCGACTAAGACCTTACCAAAGTACATAAGGTTGCTGCTGTACACATACAATGAAATACCTGGATAAATGCTAGTAATCACCTTTGCGATGGTAAGGATGGGAACAAAACAAGCTATGAAATTCTTAAGGAATTGAAGCAGGAATGGTTTCTCCATAGGTTATATTAGTTTAAAAGGAGGGAATAACAAATAGACATGATAACAATTGTATTTCGATAAGAAATAGCCATGAAAACCTTGTGAATGATAAAAATTTCCCTAGTTTAACGATGTTACGATACTTTCGTTATTGTTTATTACCGATACGGGATTAATAATATATGACCTTAGGATTTTGAGGACACGAATCTTCTTCCCTAAAAGAGGTATGCAAACCTTAAGAGTCCTTGGTGGTTGCACATTGAGTGAATACAAATTATGAGTTCAAATGACCCCCAATTTAAATTGTTGACTATTCCACGCCAAGTTGGATCAATAAAAGCTTCGGTAAACTCCATTTTGTGATGGATAAACTTATCTGGATGATGTAACTCAAATAATATTAAACAGGGTATGAAATAGGATACTAAGGTGGATAGAACATGATTATAACATTGTGGCATTCTAGCCATAACATTGAGGCCCAACAAAAGGATTAATCTAAAATGTTCTTTAAATATTAGAACACATATCACGAGATAAGAGAAGTAAAATTAAAAGATAATATCGGCATATTGGGTCAAGATTAAAAGCTAAGTAGGACATGTATGGCCAGGACCCGCCATTTGTGGAATTGCATAAACTATGAGTCAAGATTTTCCTGCATTATTATGACCATAACTTCGGGACGAAGTTTCCTGAAGGGTGGGTGTATGTAACGCCCCATATTTGACCAGGTGTTTACGAGTTAGACACCTTTCATTTTATTTGCTTATTATTTGTTGGACTCAGATAGACAGAGTGAACTATATTTTGGCATGTTAGACATGATGATATGTTGCTACTATGTTTAGAATGTTACTATTTTCATGCTGATACCACGGTTATGATGTTACTATATTCATGCAGTTATTAAGTTATGATTAGCATGAGGTTCATTGTTTTTATGATGAAAATATATGTTTAAGCGTTTCCACTGATGAAATGTGAAATATATGGTGTTGCACGTGGATGCCTCCTATGATGAAATTGATAGAACTGTTATATTCCATGCATATATGTGATGCAATGGTGATGTGAAATAAAATGATGCTGATGATATGGATCAATGGGTGATCAAATGGAAATACTTGTTATAAAATGTGTATTTGCGAAATACTAACCTACAGGACACGAGGGCTATGGGATAGCCAGTTACTTGATCTGACACATTGGCAAAAGAACATGTTCGTACAGTAAACCTTGGCAGCCAAGAATGATGCTACGATAACACAAACTGATAATCCTGATAGCAGCAAAGTATGAATTGATAAGGGCATAGGCCCGGTATGTTGAGAGGGATGGATGTGTTGCCCACCCTATGTTCCTATGATACCCGAGGTCGTGGGAGGGCCGTGCTGAGACACGCTCCCCATGTATGTGTGATGACGATGGTCGGATGCCTGCTAGGAGAGGATAGGTCCGCTTTCTGTTCAGCCGACGCTATCGCTCTCAAGTTCTATGTGGTCAGGTCGTTGAGTCCGACATCCACTTTTATACTAGCAGAGGAAGGACAGGGAGGATGTGGCAGTAGGTTAGGATGGGAGGATATGATAGTACTGTTGAGGGTTGGGTATTCCTTGATTCTGAGTTAGTGGTAGTAGGTACCCTTCCTTGTACATGATTGATTAAACTAATATAAAGATAAAGGTAATGATGTGAAATCGTAAACACTTAACTGTTAAATAACTGAGGATGTTAAAGTAATTGTACTGTATATATATTATGCTTGTTCTTCTGCATGAGGGTAAATACTACTAATAGTTAGCAAGTATGCATAGGCGGGATGGGGTTTGTCTATAGTACAGTTATGATCTGTGCATACGCTGGCCACGCATGCACACCTTGCACCTGTACATTAGTATCGATAAATAAACACTTAACATGTTGAATAAATGTATTAGTTGTCGTAAGTAATTATGCTAATCATGCATTGATCGAACTCAGATAATGAATATAAAGTTATCTAAGGAGTGTAAACAAATCAATTAAAGCTATGTATTACTTGTTGGTAAACATTGTGATAAACAAATAGTTTAAAAGACACTTTTATTAAATTCACCATTTACGGTTACTTTGTGGTAATTCAATTAAATATTGTTATTTAATTAATGTTATTTTAATAATATTACCATTCATGTATAACAATGGCAAAATAGGTAAAGGTTAAATATTGATTAATAAATGATTAAAGTGTGGTTATTTCCATTTCCAAATTAGACGTAATAGGGTCAACTATTTATATAATATTTTATTAATAACATTAAATACCAAAGGAAGGGAATTAATGTTTGAGGGGCTCGAGAGAGGATTTTGGGGGCGGTGGAGTGAAAAGGAGTTATGAATTTATGGAGGAAAAGGATTTCTATAAAGGGAAAGTTTTTGCATAGTAGTAAGGGGGGTTGGTTTTGGAGGAGGGAAGACTTAGTATTTTTGTAAAAAAAGGAGGAATGCCGAGGAGGGGGTTAACTCGGAGCTTTGAGGAGGTGGGAAACTCAAAGAAAGTCTGAGGAGGGGGTTAACTCAGCAAATTATTACCATGGAATGATAAAAAGAAATCAATGGAATTCTGCTCTCAGGATTATCAGTTTGTGGGCTCGGGGGCTAGGAAATCCGTTGATTTCCTAGGGTCAGCAAGATAATAGCTGATCGGTAGGGTGGACACATCGTTTTGGCTGTCTGAGGCACATGACATCACCTGCTACAACCTACGGTCGATTAGCATCAGCATCAGGTAATTTCCTTGTTATTTATGTAATTTAATTATTATGTTGAGACTTACTCTGAAACCTGCAAATACGTACTATTTACTGCTTATTTACTGTGAACATACTCATATGCTGGAACAAATTGCTTTAAAGGAAATAGTAATATGTTAGTTTATTTAAAAATACGCATGTATGGACAATAAGGACAAGACAGTAAACTAAGTTTCATTTAACAGAAATAGAGATTAGATTGGAGATTCACTTCCTTACACCTGAATATAGTTGATACATAGAAAAATTGACTCAGAAATGCTACCCAGTGCTCTGCTGGAAAACCAGGGCACTACACAACACCTTGAGCATTTGTTGATCGACATCAAAGTCATTATTAGGAGCAGTCAACAATTTCTCACCAATAAAAATGGATTTTTCCCTATCTAGAAATCATAGTGCCTACTCTAGCAAAGATAAACGGACCCGCCCAGTAGACAATTGGACCATGGCCCTTGGAATCATAATTCTTGTTGTTTTTATCAAGTGATTCATTTCCCTAGTTTTTATAATGTTGGGGTAAAATTCCCTTGACATGTCTAAGTTATGGTTATAAGTTGTAAGGCTAGCCTTTTTGAGATCCTCTTCTTGTTTCTTCTCCAACATACCCAAAGTGCAACATACTTCCATTCCCATGCCCCTGATTTCTTTCACATAGTCATGAATTTTATTGAAGTTTGTCTTCCTACCCACGGTATCTCTCCATGTAGCACCCATGCAGAAACGTGAATTTCCTGCCTCTTTTGACTTTTTTGCTGACTCAATCACTGCATATTTCTTCATGCGATTTTGACCTTTCACCCTAGTGTCATCTCGAGATGACTGGGAACAATATGCACAATCTTAAAATTAAATAAAATTAAATAAAATTAAAATTAAAAATAAAAACAAAATTAAATAAAATTAAAATTAAAAATTAAATAAAAATTAAATTAAAAATTAAATAAAAATTAAATAAAATTAAAATTAAAAACAAACAAAATTAAACAAAATTATTAACAAATAAAATTAAAATTAAAAGCAAACCAAATTAAAATTAAGTTAAAATAAATTAAATTAAAAAAACAAATTGCAAACCAATACAACTTACCTCGGCCCCGTGTTGCCCCTGCTCGAACACTGAAAACTCTTGCGTTCTGCGTTTCCATAGTGGTGAGAACCTTGGCCCCATGTTTTCATTGCTCGAACATTGTTGCCCTTGCTTGAAAACTGAACACTATTGTAGTCTACTCCAACACTGTTGTGGTTACTGTGCATTTCCATAGTGGTGAGAACCTTGGCCTATTGACCCTACTCAAACCCTGTTGCGATCTGCTTGAACATTGTTGCGGTCAGCTCGTTGCTCCTGCTCAAACCCTAGCCCGTTGCACCTTCCCAAACAGTGTTGCGGCCATTTCCATTGTGGAGGAGAGACCTAGAACAATTTGTCCCTGCTGCATTTCTAGAGAGGGCGCCCAAAAGCATCCTCGAGAACATGGTGAGTTTCCAATGTTACTATCTCCATTTTTCATCTGATGGATAAAACTAATTATTCAACACGACTCATGTTTAGTATATTTTGGGCATAATTCATCCATAAATTTTAGGGCATATTTCCTTTTTCTCTTCACACCTTTCCATGTTCTCTTCACGCAATTGGGCATAAATTTTAGGGCAATTGTCTCACCCTATTAGGGTTCAGAGATTCGCTTATGTTCCAACCTCTGGTTCCATCAAATTTTGAGGTGCACAAAAATTCTTACCTCCAATCTCTTTATTTCAAAATTTTGAAAGTCATAATTGTTGAAAGGTTCCCATAATAGGTTCCATTTCCCTTCGATGTGGGAATAGTGGGACACTTACAAGGAAATATTGAAAGACCACTTGTTCCATTCCCCTTCGGTATGGGAATCATGGGAGATTTTTAGAGAATTCTTGAAAGACCATTTGATATTTCTTGATTCGTTCAGAGAGTTGTTCATAGACATATAGTATTTGAAGTTGGTTGTAAGGTGTTTCCTCCATGCATTGCCCTGTAATCCATGAATTCAAAATGGCATTTCCTTGTATGATTGGTTATGTTGCAAGAATTTTGATTGAAGGACCAAGCCCCACAAAATTAGGTTGTAGGAAGTGAAAGACATATGCAGACCAACAAGGTTAGACAGTGTGAATTTGAATATCTAGAGCCGTGGGTTATTTGAAAACTAGTGTGGATACACAAGGTTTAGCTGCAGGCCATAGAAAAAACTATAATGTCAGGTTACGATTTTTGGAGAGAAAGGATTTTGACAGGTTGTGGAATATCCAATGCAGAAAGTATGGAGAAGTTGAATCAACATACAACAAATTGAAGATAAATAGATTAGAAGTTGAAGAGTTGGAAGATTAAACGATGACTTTTGTATTTTTTGTATCATATGAACTAAAGGTACAAATAGTTGAATGCCTCTTGTAACAAAGTTTGAGAATGGAGTCTAATGAAATTAATGTATTGTTCTGCAGTGCATCTATACTTAAGTGAAATTAGTATCTATAGCATTGCACCTCATCTCTTTTTTGTTACGCATGTAATGATGTTTTTCTTGTTATTTGTTGTGCTATTTGTTGTGGTGTTTGTATTTTATGCACCTACGCAACTAAGGTTTGGTTAGCTGTGGTAGGCCAAATAGAGTTTCAAAAATAAATTTAGTTGTAGATGTGCATAAGCCCTATACTGTGATATCCAATGATAATGTCATGGTCTACCCATATCACGTCCCTTATAATAAGATATCTGCCAAATTCAAAGATATCACATGGTCTAATAAATAGCAGAACTCAATCTAGCATTTGATACAATGAAATTTCGGAGATTTTAATCACAACTTTAGTTCATAAAATTTCATACAACTAGGGGAACATACATCCATGTAAATTTCAACATATAGGATCAACATGCATCAAAGAGAGAAAAAGTCAGGACACAACTGCTCAATTCATTATTATTAAAGGTTAAAGAGTAGTTACAGTACATGGGGGATCCAACCCCTTCTCCAACTTCTGAAAACACCTTAAATAGATGGTCTCTTAGGGATGAGTTCCCTCCTTGTGTGTGCCTAAAATAATGTAACTACTTAATTTGATTCTCCCTCATGTTGCCAATGTTTTCCTTGGGAAATACACCATCATGTTGCTAATGTTTAGGTGTATAACTACTCACTAATGCACACTTGATCCTTACTTAAGTCACGAAATGCATCATTATGGCTTGTAACTCATTGTCTTCTTGTCTATATTTAGCAAAATCTAAAAAATGATTTGAGATTGCATAGCCAAGACTCCACCTTGACCCCATTAACAAATCTTCCAAACTTTAGGACTGAGATAAAGGCATTGTTAGGAAATAGTTGTAGTTATTGATATATTATGTTGAGTACATTTGAGGTGCTGGTTGTTGTTGTAGGACCTCATGTAGATTTTTTTGTATACCCTACTCAAAATGCCAAAGATTCCCTTTGTAGGGTATCATATGGTGGCCTAGCGTTCACTAAATGACGACATCAAAGTCATGCATCATTATGGCTTGTATCATTGTCTTATTGTATCGATTCAATAAAAACTACTTTGTTAAGAGATTACTAAGTAAAACAACCCTTGGCTACATATCATTTTTTTTCTTCACTACTATTGAAGTTTCTGTCTTGAATCTGATGGGAACTTCAACAATAATTGGTGCAATCATTTCTTGCTTCATACTCAATTGCTGTATAATAAAGTAAACACTCGGAAACCTGTAACTACTGTAAATTTTAAGCACCAACTATGGTCCAATTAGCATGAATTTGTCAAAGGGATCTTTCCTTGTTTGTAAAATTTGGGGTGTTCTTATTTCCCACACCAGGTTTCAATTCCCCAAGTGATATGTTTGTCCCTTGTGGTACTACACTATCTACATTAAAAACACTAAAGGCTAAGATTCTCCCTACAAGCACCTACTTTCTGAATGCCTTAAACATTTCTGAAATAGGACAATTGAATTTTTTAATGCTTTAAACCTTTTAACTTATTCAATTGTAATATTAACCTCCTACACATCTCATCTTGGATTATGTGTTGTAAACTGCCATTATTTCCTATACACGTTAATTTTTCTCAATTTTCCTAGCCCATTTGGGTTGTTTTAGATCCATCAGGTTTCCAAAAACATAAGATATCAGTCTAGGCATGTTCATAATGAATAGTCCTAAGAACGATAATTAAGTGTAATGGTCCATCGACCAAATACTCTGAATTGGGCCTACAATCCATTGAGTTGACAAAGAATTTACTCAATACACGCACCTAACTATTTATGCACATAATACTCTCACAGAATTTGAGTTTGGTTTTGTCAAGATGAGCACAGACTGTGGACGTGAGTCCCAGTTCAGCGTGATCTTTATGCATCACATGTGAATCACAAACAAAATGTTGTACTTTGATTTTTGGGAAAATGAACAAACATTCCATCAACAGCAGAAGTAATAGCAAATAATATCTTCAACTCTGCATCTAACATTGATAAGGAATTAAAATTCAAGCAAGAAAAGAAATAAGTTAAATATTTTCTGGTTACAGAAAAGACTCTCAAGTCAAGATCAAACAAATAATAAGTTAGTAAGAGGGAACACTAGTATGTTTATATCTAGTACTTTCATATATTTTTATTTTCAGTGGTTCATGAGAGAATACATCAAAGTTGAATCTTAGCACATGTTGAATCTTAGATATCAGTTGAATCTTAGCACATGTTAGTTTTATAAACCAAAGCAACCAGAGGCCTCAAAGTATCCGAGACTAGCAAAGGCTTTTCTTATTGATCCAAGAGGCCTCCCATGGTGCACAAATCCCCCCTAAATATGCCAAAAAGGTGTTGTTGCTGCCCATATCAACCCATCATTGTAGGTTTACTATTGCTATGAGATCCAAACTCCACTCAACACACCCATGATTTCTTCACTTAGCCTTTCCTTACCTCAAATTTTGAAAGTGTCTGTTGTAAGAAGACATGGATCGTCTTAATTTGTGCCCAAAACTACCTCACATCCACAAAACTGGCCCAGAACTAAATGATGAGGCTGCTAGAAGGTGCACTATTGTAGCTTGTCATTATAGGGCCCAGAACTGCCCAGATGTGAGGTATAGGGCATGTTCATTACCTTCCATTGTCCACAAATGGCATGGGATGCCAAAGAATTCATTTTAGAACTAATGAAAAGGAAAAATCACATTTGAGACTCATGAATTAGTGATAGCTTACACAAGATTATTGCTAATTGTTGGTTTTTTAATATTTGAGCAAACCCTACTTCTTTCCATTGTAGGATTGGTGAAAAAGCATTTTAGGAGTTGAATAGGTAAGGGACAGCAGAGAGAAGTGTGGTTGAATCTGAAAGTACATTCTGCTAGCTATTACAGGAGCCTATTTTTCATTAGAAAACCCATCCACATCTTGTTTTACAGCTTTAGGAGCAAGTGAATTTACCATAAATAGTTAAGAGAGAAATTTGTAGAAATTAAACCATGGGAGCATATATGAATAGGTATCTTCACCTCAACGTTCATCTCTCTTGCTTCACAGCTTGTGCTTTTCCAGCTATCGTGAGTTATGCCTAAGTCACTAAGTGTTGTGTCTGATATGCAAATTAGGCTCAGATGTGTATGACAAATCAAATCAAGATAATGTGTTTTGATTCTAATTTCTATTGAATATTTGTAAATGTTCTAGTTTCTAAATTTTATTGGATCTATATGTTTATATTTTTAAATTTAAATATATTTTAAAATATATATATGTGTGTGTGTATAAAACGTGTACTTAGATATAGTCAATTAATGTTTCTTAGTTGAGTGATTTTGCCAAAGAGTTCACTAACAAATAGTTTTCATATGCGTTAGCATAAAATACAAGCATGTAAATTTTAAAAATGAAGGGTAGGATGCCAAAAATATGCAAATACCAAAAAAATCGTCCTCCCAATACCAAACAATTCAGCTGAGATTTGTAACACTACATCCACTAAGGTTCGGCATGTCCCTCCTAAGCCTCAGATTTGAGGGAAATAAATGTGTTTAACCAAGTAAATGTGTACTTTCAAAGAAGAGAGAAGGAACTATCTTGTTTATTCTTGTTTTATCGAGTGTAGGTACCACCAAATAGGTATCTGTCATATCTATCTTCCTCAAGTGATGATGAAGATATACTCGAAGAGGTTGAAAGTGAGACGAGTTGTACTAGATCTACCGATTTTATATCAACTAGATCAAAAAAGATAAGGAAAAGATTTCATAGACGCATGAAATATTTTATTGCCAACGGTGGGTCGTGTAATTATGATGTTGAGAGCATAGGAGACATTGATTTTCCATTGAGGTATAAACATCCAGTGCAACGATGGGTACCTAATATGCTACCTCAAGTGGACACGGATTTCTTCATCAATGGGAGGATGTATCGCATCGCTCCTTCGTCCTTACATGGATTGGGGCTATTTTCCATGGATGGAATAAAGGTCCGCTATGGCACTATAACTGAATTGATGGAGTATGTAGGACCACTATATAGATACAATAATTGGTTGATCTTGGTCCAATATACTCGAAGTATGCGGAGATACACATTTGCCACGAATTATATTCAAATAGCAAAAAACAATAAAAACAAAGGGGCGACTATGTATATTGATGGGAGACCAAAAGCGTCTGGAAACGTTGCTGGATTTATAAATAGTACACGACCAGTGACAACAAATAAGCTACCAAATTGTGAATTTGAGGCACGCGAACATCATCATATATTTGTATGTGCAGTAAAAACAATACTTGTAGGTGAAGAGTTGTTGATCAATTACAACTTAAATAGAATAGATGTGTCTTCCGCGGTCCAGGGGAACTGTGGACCGTCAGAAACTAAACCTCATCAAGTAAATGCTAAATGTAGTATCTAAACATGACTACAATAACTAAATGTTTCGTTTTTTTATGTTAACATTCGATTTCCACTGTTGTCATTCGCTTTATTCATGCTTATTATGAATATTTTCGTGTGATTACATGGTGATTACACTACTATGAATATCTCATTTTTGTTTATAATGCATCTATTGACTATTGACGTTTGTTTAGGGTGATGGTAGTGGAAAGGCACATGCTTCTTCCACGGTCCAGGGTGACCGTGAAAGGTCAGAAACTATGCCTCGCCAGGTAAATGTTAAATATAGTAAATAAATATGACTACAACAACAAGATGTTCCGATTTTCACTGTTAGCATTCATTTTTTCAGTGCTTATTGTTAATATTTCCATATGAAAGCATGCTTATTAAACTGTGGTAGGAGTCTGCTCATGGCCATGGAGCAGAACATGTATCTTCCACTTCTGAGGTAAAAATTAATATTAATGCAATATCTCATTTTTCTTTATGTTACAATTATTTAGTATGAGGTAAACGTTTATTTATTGATTGATTGTGTCGGTGTGGCGCCATTGGAAAGGCACCTGCTGCTACCATGGTCGAGGGTGAGCGTGGAAGGTCACACTCCATGGCCCGTCAGGTAATTGTTTAGTAAAATAACTAAATTTTTTGATTTAGTATGTTAACATTCAATGTCCACTATTGACAATCACATTTTTCTGAGCCTATTATGGACTACTGGTTCATTTTTATGACATTATGATGGATTACTGGTTCATTCAGGACCGTGGAAAGGTACCTGTTGCTTCCACAGTGATAGTTCATCGTGGACACTCACCAGCCATAACACCGTGCCAGGTAAGTGTTAGTGCATAATAGTGACTTAATCTTCATTACAATATCAATATTTGAATGATGTTAAAATTATATTGCTTAATTTAATTTATTGTTTGATGAATTTAGTCACGTGCACACAATCTGGGTGATGAGGGGTTTGAGGAAGAAATTTTCTATTCCACTGACCCACTGCACACTTTTAGAACAACCTTGAAAAAGGCAAACATAGAAATGCTTTCCTTGGCTTACAAAAGGCCCTTGACACAGGAGGACAGGGAAAGGATTCTAGAGCTGCAAGATCAAATACAATCTTATGGGGTAAGTGGCATCTTCACAAATTTTTTAAGCCATGTTGTGATTTCATATCTGATATTATGTTTTTTATTTTTCCAAGTGATTTAATAAAGTAAAGTTTATTGTTTTTAGGAGTTTTTAAAACCCATGACTACAGAACCTGCCCCGACAAGTATAGGTAGCAGTGATGGTCCAATGAAGCAAAAAATACGCAATGTACCAATGAGGCTTTTTGGCACTCCTGTGGTTGGCCTTGAATCCATTGATGACGACATTGATGAGAGAGAGCATGATGCCATGTCGGAGCCTGATGCTATGCCTCACCATGATGAGACGGAGCTTATCACTCCACATGACTCTAGAGATGAACGTACTGTAGACAACCAGGATAGTTTTCCTAGAGCAACACGAGTTAAAAGCACCAGATCACTTGATCTCACCTTTCTAGTGGATGAGTCTTGTGTTCCTATCAAGATCCAAAAGATTGCTGGTATTTATTAATTAAATTATTCATTTTAATCATGAAATTGAAATAGTCATACGTTGAAATTATTTTAAATTAATGGATTACATATTTAATTTGCAGGAAACAATGTATTCTACAGGCATTTGAATGACAAATCCTTGGAGCTGTTTGGCCCCACCATTCACACACGGTGGAATAGCCAAGATAGCAATAAGAGAGATGAATTGATGGGCCACATGGTCAACTTGTTGAGCAATACTTTCAACAAGAAGTTTGTTGCAAGGTTAGCCAGTGAGAATTTGAAATATATCAGGGCCCAATATAGGGAAAGATTGCAAACTGACCTCAAGCATGAGCGCCCTCCCATGGTTCTGGAGAAAGAGTGGAAGTAACTCATAGATGATGCAAAGGAGAACTTGCTTAAAAGACAAGGAGAAAAACAACAGCCTGGTAAATCAAGGTACAACATATATCATCTTTTTACTGAAATAAGCTCAATTATTTTTTTCTTTTTTTGTTTTTAGTGAGATTTTTGATATCTAAGGTTTTCAAAATTTTCATATATAGGCTACCTGGCACCTCCAAAGCAACCAAGGCTAGAATGTAAAAGCAAAGGAAACATAGACTAGGCTAGGGTGGCTATAGAAAAATAAGAGCAAGAATCGTAAGTATTAAATGATTAATTGTTGGGAATATTTATTTAATAATACCGAACAAATATTAGATTTTGATACTGGAAATTTTGAAATGTGTTATCATGCATTGCAGGGAAATACGTTCCAAGCTGCTGCCACCGAGGAAGACCTAAAGCTTGGTTTCAAGTTTGGTTTTAAAAGTGTGGTTGAATATCGGAAAAGCTTGGGGCAGACTCCAATCTCCCCAATGACGCAAATGCAGGTATATCACCAATGGTAGTATACTATTATAGTCTATTCAGTACTTCTGATTATATCACCCATAACTAAAAATTTATGTTTGTTTTTAAGCAACAATGCAACTGCATCGGTGAATCTAGCGGTACACAACAAGTACCAGTTGATGTTGGGGTGCACATGTACCATGATAGTGTGGAGCATAGTGTCCATTCTGGTATGTATGCTTTGGAAATAGAAATATCTACTGTGATTAGATATATATATTTCCTGACGTATACTTATAAATTTTCTTCTTTCAATGAAATACCATGCATCTCAGGAGCATGAACTGCAAGAGGAAGAAACTATAACTCCAATTAACACTCCAGTTGCGTCATCTACATCGACTGGTAAAGAGAAATATTGTAATTTAAATAAAAAAAATGAAATATTTAATTCAATAATAGTTCTATGTCATATATATATTCTCATTTCTGTTGTTGCAGTTCACACCCCTACAGAAATGCCTCCACGCCTTGCTTAGCGACATACAAGAAGTGACATAAATGAGGGCATGGAAACGCAAACAATAATAGGAGATATTGCAGTAAATACTGCTCCATTGGATGATTGTGATACCCCACTCGCAAGTTTTTTACATGCAAAGAAACATAAAACAACAAAAAAGTAGATGCAACATAAATTCATGATTTGTATTTTGATGGATGTCGATGTTGTTACTATGAAACATTGTTAGTATGATACATAGATAACTTTTATTTGGTATAGTTACGAGGTACTTATCTATAATTTGATGCTCTAAGGAATTTTCCCATTTATATCTTTTATTTTGAGTTTTAAATTTAAATGTCATCACAAGTCTGAAACATTGATTATGTTTATATTAGATATGTTCATCATGACTTCGATCATCATCACTCTTTATAATTTGATTACTGCCCATTACATCTCGAGGACCAATTTTAGCACAGGGACTAGAGAGGAGTGCTGAAGTTGATAGAGATCAAATTTATGTTGTAAAATCTTGTACTGTTGCTTTAGCACTATTCAGAAATAGTACCACACTTCAGATTTGATTTTTGGTTAAATGTTGACATAGAGATCTTCAACTATACCTCTATTATTGTTATATGATCGATATGTTTAATTTATTACATGTTACTGAAAGAGATGAAAATTATGTTATAAAATATTTTACTATTGCTTTAGCACTGTTCATAAATAGTATCGTTTTATCATTCAGCTGTAGAATTGTTATGTTATTGTACCTTTCTTTCATCTGTGTGCTGAATTGTTGTAGTATGTGGACTGTGTAAACCTGTTTGAGGTCTGTACTTAACTTTACATATCGAGGACCAACTTCAGCACAGGGACCACAGCGGAGTGCTAAATTTGATAGAGATCAAAATTTATGTTGTAAAATCTTGTACTGTTGCTTTAGCACTATTTAGAAATAGTACCACACTTCAGATCTGATTTTTGGTTAAATGAGATCTTCAACTATACCTCTCTTATTTTTATATGATAAATATGTTTATTTTATGACATGCTACTGAAAGAGATGAAAATTATGTTATAAAATATTTTATTGTTTCTTTAGCACTATTCAGAAATAGTACCGTTTTATCATTCAGCTGTAGAATTGATATGTTACTGTACCTTTCTTTCATCATATGTGTGCTTAATTGTTGTAGTTTGTGGACTGTGTAAACTTGTTTGAGGTCTGTACTTAACTTTACATCTCGAGCACCAACTTCAGCACAGGGACCAAAGAGGAGTGCTGAAGTTGATAGAGATCAAAATTATGTTATTAAATCTTTTACTGTTGCTTTGGCACTAGTCAGAAATTTGGATGGTAATTGTGATGAAATTTTGCTTTTGTAGACCATATTCCTAAATTTAAAGGTTAAATAAGTGGATTTTATTTTTTATAGTACAAGGTACTTAACTGTTATGTGATACTATCAGGATTTCATAGAGAGAAATGATGGATATTTTTATTTGGCATCCCACCACCCTTCCTTATACTGTGATGATGAACTTTCAGGTTATATGGAATGTCTATACATTTGAGAGAGATATGACTGGTTGTACCTTCTGCACCTTGATTGAGCTATGATTGGTCCCATAACTTTTTAAAAAACACCTTGTTGAAGTTTTTCTCTTATAGATTCCTATGGTTGTTTGGCGACATTTGGAGTAACTTTTTAAAAACCACCTTGTTGAGTCCTTGAGTAACTTTTAAAAACCACCTTGTTGAAGTTTTGCTCTTATAGAGTCCTATGGTTGTTTGGATACATTTGGAGCATACCCTTGGTTCTAAGGGTCATGGGTATTCTACTACCCACACCTATGTTATGACCGTTGTTTATATTTTTCTTATTTTATGACCATTGTTTATATTTGTACCCACACTTCAGATCTGATTTTTGGTTTAATGTTGACGTGGAGATATTCAACTATAACTCACTTATTGTTATATGATCGATATGTTTATTTTATTACCTGTTACTGATTGAGTTATTAAATACTTGTTGTACCTTCCCCGCCTTGATTGATTTATTATTGGACTTGTGGTACTTCCCTAAGACTTGTGGTTAATGCGGTCATTTACCCTCCTTCATTTTTTTTATACTACCTTGTTGAATTTTTGGTCTTATACAGTACTTGACTTTGTCGAAGTTTAGAATTTTTGTGACTTAATTTATGTTGAGTTATGTACTATGCTTGATTGTCATTGACCTAATCAACTCCAGTCATTTCTCTCTCTATCTGGTTTGTACACACCCTCTTGTAGGGTCAGTTGGTTCCTAGATAAGACTGGCCTCTCCGAGGCACAATCAGTCTTTGTTGAAAGTAACACTTATGAGTATATTTTCAATAATGGTTTCACACCCAGATGGTTGGTATCTTCAACTATATCTCTATTTTTGTTATATGATATACATGTTTATTTTATTACATGCTACTAAATATTAGTTTATCATTTTAGTTTGCTTGTCATTGTAAGCAATTATAATCTATTGATATGGCAGTTATGAATGTACCAAAGAGCCTATGTTAATAACTTACTAGTTGTACATTTGGAGTGCTTGGTTACAGGAGGTAAGCATGCATGTGAAACTTAGTGATTATGCCACATATCCAATTCTAGGAATGGGATCTATCTCACTCCAAATAACATAAGGTGATATCCTTGAGCATATTGGTGTTTTGTATATCATGCTGTGGTAGTGTTTCTGATGTTTTCTTTTTCTTGTTGGGTGCTTGCCTTATAGACACTAAAGAAATACTGGATAGACAATTTTGGAATCCAAATATTGAACTTGTTCGGTTGTTAGGTAAAAGTTTTGCTACACAGGAGAGAAAGGTTGCACATGAATACTTTCTCAGTTTGGAAGCTTGCAATACAATAGTCCTGGAGTATTTACCGTGTTTATTGAATTATGCTGCTCACGGATGTCTACTATTTAAAATAAGGTTTGTGGAAGACTAGAGATAGATGTTTTCTAATGTTTCACTAGTTTTTGTGAAAACAAATTTGAGTGTATCCAAATTCTGAATTGGAAACCTTCATCTTTTAAGGTGTTCATGGGTCGTACTTCTAGGAAGAATGCACATGGGATTGGAACAGGTAGCTTGCTTATCTCGCTTGTAAATAGTCAGCTTTAGAAAAGGTTTTGGCTTGTACATATAAATAATTATTCCAGTCAGAATATAATATTAAATTCAGTGCCTTCTTATGAATTTGCATGATACAGCTGATGCAATGATCTCCATTGGATTATCCAAGGTCGAATATCAGTATGTGAATATAGGTAACTTAACATATTTTCTATCTCATGTGTTTATGCATTATCAACTCTTAATTTAATATATATATATAGGTAACTTAACATATTTTGTGTTTGGTACATTTGGCCAGATCCAACACATGCCATAAAATGATGCCAGGTTCACTTGGACACGAGGAACAAGATGCAAGCATGTTTGCTTCATGGGTAACTTCTTGTCAATAAATTTTCTTGTCTCTTTGATAGATTTGTTGAAGAATGCCATCAGTGCAATAATGAAAAATGGTTGCCTATTTTGTGGAAAGGCACATGCTATTGGTTGTGGGTATGATAAAAAAGTATTGCATGATACCTAGGTCATCCATTCAGTAGCCATTAATGAAGACTCAAGAAGAAATATAGAAGATACATCACAATTCCAAAACCAACATTCCCCACCAAAAGATGACTATTTGCATACCAAAATATAGGAAATTAGAACTTAGAAGTACAATCCTTAATGATTTTATCTTTGGTATCTTGAAGTACTTTTTGGTCGTGTTTTGTTGCATGTATGGAAATATTATTGATCTTGATAGGATTTTCTACATATTTTTCAACAACATATTTAATATTAATAGGTACATGGCATTCAAAAGTGTTTTTGCTAGGGATTGTAATTGCTTGGCCACTTGTATGAAAGGTGATGCTATCTTTGCCTATCAAGAAAGGAAGATGATAATCAACAAAATCTTGACCAAACAATAGATCAACACCTTTATCAAAACAATACCAATTACAGAAGTATTATGGCCATTAATCATGATAGGAAAATTAAGAGGAAAACTTATCATGCTTGCACACCATTTAAGCAAATAACTTATCGTGCCTACACACCATTTAACTCTTGCAACTTTTGTTGATGTGAAGAAATTCACAAGAAGTTGTCGTCTTTGCTTCACAATTTATGTACAATTGAGGGTCCTCTTATGCTGGTTCAATAGAAAAGGCTGACACTATTGGGAAATGGTTAGGACCAACATTTGGACATCAATCGCTTTGCCTTGGGTACTTGCAAATGTGACGCCATTCTTGTGACCATAAATTATGTCCAATGACAATCTAGTTTGAATACACTTGTCTCTTGGTTGCATATTAGATCAAGTGAATTCCCCCCCATAATCAAGATGCTTTGGTCTCCAATTGGGATGAAACCCCTATACTGCTACCTTGTCGATGGTATGTAGACCAAAAGGGGCCTCACCAACCCATCCTAGTCCTAAGCTCAAAACAAAATGTCCTCACTTCCTGAAGGAAGGCAATATCTGACTTCACATCATGCAACATATCTCTCACAAGCATGCTCCTACCGGGGATAGACATCCCTGTCACATTCCATGACAATGGTGACAATTACATTGGGAATACCTTGCATCAAAAGTGAACCAAATCAATTGTTGGGCAAAAAATGTCCCATGGTGATGGCTTAGTGAGTGGGATATTTCCTATTTGCATCCTTGTTAGCCCTGTGATGTGGCTGAGAATACTCCTTTACTGGATTTCTTTGGATGGACTAGGTTGAGTTTGAGATCCTCTCATTCTTGACTGCTTTACTTGCCATTCCTCATCCATATTTCAATGTTGATATCAAGCAAGTGATGCTTGCTGGAAGGTGGATCCATGCCCTTATCCTAAGAAGAATCTTTAATAGAATTATTTGAGGAACAACATCGACATATGGGTCTCCTCATGGCCTTTGCATTTGAGCAGTTGTCGGGGCAAAGTCTTGAGGAAGGTTAGAAGTAGGCTATCCTTAGGTGCTGAACAAGGCTTTCTACTAGGGTACCCCCTTATCTAGTAGTCTTGATCTTGGTAAGCAGAGTTATCAAGAACCAATCCCCTTAGATGAGTTCGATGCGATCCCTTTAATCTATCAGTTCATAATGCATAATTGACTAAAGGCTTCTTCATCCAACATTCTTCAAAGGAAATATAATATGACTCTTCCTTACTCCAAGTACTTCCACTGTTCTGTATGTTCAACAATATCATCAAAAAGGAAACTGGTGCTCTCATCCTCCTCTCTATGAGTTGCTTCCTCAGGGTCCACAGGATCCATCATTAGGCTAATATTCTCTTAATCATTAGCTACTGTCTCTGCTACTGTGTTTCTTTAGGAAATCACTGTGACACTTGTATTTTGAATGCCCTAATAGCATTGAATTGATCTTAAACAAACCTACTTCATTGTTGCTCAGTTGAGCCCCATTGGATTCATCAAACCAATGATTTACAAGGTATGCATTGTTCTGCATAGGTGTATTCCCTACACTTGAGAGTAACCCAGATCTAGCAGAGGGCTCACTCTGCACTGCTTCAAACACAACCACTAAACTTGTGTTGTTGGGCATGCTAACTTCTTTATGATTTATAGATTCACATATATTCTACAGCACACATACACATCCCAAGTGTGAGATATTATGCCATGAAATGATACAGAAGTGATGATGACATATTGCATATACACAGTCCCGAAGTTAACTCTTCCCAAGCAAGCAAACAGTCCCATAATGTTGAAGATTATTGAGGCAGCCTCAGGGTCATAGATGGAAGATGACTCCCTGGACATCAATGCATGGGTGTAGCTCTTGTGTTGATCCAAAAGATCTTGTACACCAGATGGAAGTAAAATTGGAACATGTTCAAACATACACAAAGTTTTGAAGATGGTGAGCAGCTGAAGTAGTCTAATGACAAACACTGATTGACCAAGTGAGTAGATCAGATTGACATAACATAATTATACTTGACAGATCAATTTTGGTAAGGTTGAATTGGAAAAATTCAGATTTGTTACTTTTAGCAAAAGAATTGTTGAAAAAAATTCCTTTCAGCTTGATTTGACAAGAAGTTTGAAGCAGCATATTTGATAGGAGGGTGTGTGCTTATTAAAAACTTGAAGATGAGCAGACTTAAATGAACATTATGATGAAAAGTTAAATGTTTGAAGAATGATGATGATGCATGCTTACCTTTTATGAATTTACTGAACTTCAGCATATCGGTTAGGGGGAGCATTTACGTGATGATCATCAAAACTTTGAGGCATATATATTTATGCTTTGAAATGGTGCTCTGCTATGATTCAACGATTTCCATTTAGGCTTTTTTTTTAACACTTCCAGGTATCATCGCAATATCGACGGATTCATGTCACGAAAGTTAATGATATTTAGACAAACAGCCGTGGAACCAATGAAAATTTTTTGACGCACATGATGAACCTGCCATGATTTTTCGTGGATACAGAGACGAAATTTCATGGATACAGAGACAAAGTTTCTAGGATCTATAGAAATGTTTCCACGCATATGCTGAACCTACCACAAAAATTAGTGAATCTAATCATCTCTATTGCAATGAACGTTCGTGGAGCTGTATAATATGTATCCACGCAGATGCTGAACCTGCCACGAACATTCGTCTCTATAGCGACGAACCTCCAATTTAAGTTCGTCTCTATAGACATGAAAGTTCGTGGTAGGTAAAGCATTTGCATGGAAACATATTGATGAGGGGCATTGATATATCGACAAAACTTCATGGAAGAATTCATTTTTCAAAAATCTAAGGACTGTTGCGAAGGTGACACATGGCCACTGAGAAATGTTGCTATTGCCACGATGGGGAATCTTCGTCCCTATATGCACAAAGTTGGTTCCACGAAAAAATGAACCCTAGATCGTTGCAATAGGGACAAAAAATAGTGGCTATTACAACGAAAAAATGTGGCAATTTTGGCCATATGTAGTAGTGTATGGTGAAAAGATCGAAGATCAATGGGTGGTTGAAAGGGTTCTGAGATCCCTACCCCACAAATTTGATCCGAAAGTTGCAGCGATTGAAGAAGCAAAGGATCTGAGTACTCTCTCTATAGACAATTTATTCGGATCGCTACTATCATATGAATCCAAAATCAACAAAAATGAAGAGTCCTCTCTGGAGAATTCTTTCAAAGCACAAGGATCATTCTCAAAAGGTAGAGGAAGAGGCAGAGGCAGAGGAGGATCAAGAGGAAGAGGAAGAAGTGGATGAAGTAATGACAAGGAAGATCAAGATCACTATCATAACCATGAAGGTGGAAACTACAACAAAAAAGGTCAGATAAATCTAATATTAAGTGTTATTATTGCAATAAATTTTGGCATTATGCTCATGAATGTAGAAAGAAAAAGTCTGATCAAGCAAATCATAATTCTAATGTGACTAATAAATCTGAGGATAAAGAAGAAATGTTATTTCTTACATGTCATGCTGCACACGAAATCCCAAAGGGACTTTGGATTTTAGATAGTGGTTGCAGTAACCATATAACAGGTGATAGAGGTCTAATTGCAGACCTAGATGGATCAGTGAGGACAGAGGTCAAATTCGGCATGGATGAGGTAGTTCCAGTTCTTGGCAAAGGAGAGGTCAACATTCTAACCAAACAAGGTCAACACAAGACAATCACGGATGTATATTATGCTCCAGGATTGAAACATAATATGCTTAGCATTGGACAACTTACTGAAAATAAATACAGACTTGTCTTTGATGGATCAGACTATAAAATTTATGACAAACCCCCAAATAGACAGTTGATCATCAAAGTACAAGTGACTAGGAACAAGATGTATCCACTAGTCATGAATTGCAGCAGCAAGGTAACCTCTTTTGCTAAAAAATCCACTCGCATGGATGATTATTGGTTATGGAATTTTAGATATGGACATCTTCACTTTGGTGGTCTCATGTTTTTGCAGCAGAAAGAGATGGTAAAAGGATTACCCCCTATGAAGGAGCCAGCAAGCAGTTGTGAGTGTTGCATCATTTCAAAGCAACACAGGGATAGCTTTCCTAAAGGTATGTCTCGAAGGGCACATGCACCTCTAGAAATTATTCATAATGATCTGTGTGGTCCAATGCAGAAACATTCAATTGGTGGAAGCTATTATTTTCTTACGTTTATTGATGATTTTATTAGAAAAACATGGTGTATTTCCTTCGTCAGAAGTCTGAAACTTTTGGAAAGTTCAAGGAATTTAGGGCTCTAGTTGAAAAACGAAGTGGTTATCAACTCAAAGTATTGAGATCAAATGGAGGGGGAGATTATGACTCAAAGGAATTTCATGATTACTGCAAACATTATGGAATCAAGAGGCAATTCACTACAAGATATACACCTTAGCAGAATGGTATTGCAGAATGCAAGAACAGAACCATCATGAATATGGCAAGGAGCATGCCGAAAGGAAGAAATTTGTCCCATGAATTTTGGGGAGACACAGTGGCTTGTGTTGTTCATGTGATGAACAGATCTCCCACAAAAATTGTGAAGAAAAAAGAACCAGAGGAAGCATGGACAAGTATGAGTTGTAATGTTTCTCATTTCATAATATTTGGTTGTGTTGCTTATGCTCATGTTCCTAAACAGCTAAGAAAAAATCTAGACGACAGGAGTGAGAAATGTATATTTCTTGGATACGGTAAAGAAACTAAAGCCTACAAGCTGTATAACCCTATTACCAAAAGGGTTATCCTCAGCAAAGATGTTTTGTTCAAGGAGGAAGATTCATAGAATGGAACCATATACAAGGTTGTGGGAGATGGAATATCCAAACCAGAAGATGGAGAAGAAGAGGAGTTGATTGGACAATAGGGTCCAATAGCATCTTCACCAATAGAAAATTCTCCAAAAAGAACACCTAGAAACTCAGTTCGAGGTGAAGCATCAAGTCCGCAATCAAGTAATGAATCTGATCACAGTAATAGAAAGACTAGAAGATTGGAAGATATTTATGATGAATTGGATGCAAATACCAATTATGTTTTTATTGCTAGTGAACCCGTGTTCTATGAAGAGGCTATAAAACAAGAGCATTGGGTAAAAGCTATGGATGAAGAGATAGATTCCATTGAGAGAAATGATACATGGGATCTAGTTGACTTTCCAAACAATAAGAAACCCATTGGTGTGAAGTGGGTCTATAAGACCAAAGTTACTCAATAAAAAAAGGTGATATTGATAGGTATAGGGCAAGGTTAGTAGAAAAAGGTTTCTTGCAACACCCAGGAATTGATTTTGGAGAAGCTTTTACACCAGTGGAAAGATTGGACACGGTAAGAGTAGTCCTAGCAATTGTAGCACAAAAAAAATGGAAAGTGTATCAGATGGATGTCAAGTCGGTATTCTTGAAGAAGAAATGTATGTGGAGCAACCACACAGGTATGAAATAAAAGAACATGAAGAGAAAGTTTACAAGTTGAAGAAATCTCTATATGGGCTCAAGCAAGCTCCAAGATCTTGGTACAACATAATTGATTCTTATCTGATCAAAAATGGTTTTAGCAGAAGCAACAGTGAACCAACACTTTACACAAAGGTAAATCAACAAGGACATATTTTGATAGTTTGTTTATATGTTAATGATATGATTTTTACAGGTGACCTGTCAGTAGATGAGTTCAAGGAAGCTATGAAGAAAGAGTTTGAGATGACAAACCTTGGATTAATGAAGTTCTTTCTTGGCTTAGAAGTAGAATAGTCAGAAAAAGGTATATTTATCTCTCAAAATAAATATGCTAATGAAGTTCTTAAGCGATTCAGAATGCTTAAATTCAAAATGACACCTACACCAGTGGAAACAGGTACAAAGTTGAGCAAAGAAGATGACAGACCCAATGTAGATCCAACATTGTTTAAGAGACTTGTAGGAAGTCTCATGTATCTCACAGCTACGAGACCAGATATTATGTTTGTTGTCAGCTTGATTTTGAGGTTCATGGAGTCTCCCAAAGACTCGCATTAGCAAGTTGGAAAAAGGATCTTACGATATGTTGCAGGGACTTCAAGCTATGGAATTTTATACTCAAGCACTGAGTATGATGTTTTGATAGGTTTCAGTGACAATGATTTTGCAGGAAGTTTGGATGACAGGAAGATCACTTCCGGTCATGTTTTTCATCTTGGACCAGGTGTGATTTCATGGGAATCCAAGAATCAGCCCATTGTGACACTTTCATCAGCAGAAGCAAAGTATGTAGCAGCAACATCAACAACATGTCAAGCATTCTAGTTATGCATATTTTTAGAAGGTCTTTAACAGAAACAAGAAGGACCAACAACAATCTATTGTGACAACAATTCATCAATCGCTCTATCCAAGAACCATGCTTTTCACCAAAAAAGCAAGCACATTGATATCAGATATCACTTCATAAGAGAACTTGTGAACAATGGTGAAGTTCATGTTGAGCATTGTAAATCGATTGACCAATTGGCTGACATATTCACAAAGCCATTGGCAAAATAAATTTTTGAAACCCATAGAAATAATTTAGACATTGTAAAAGCAGCAGTAGTTAGTAGTAGTAATTAAGAGGGAGTGTTAGAAATAGTAATTACTTCAGTTAGCTTATCTTTAGCTTTAGATTTTACTTGAGTTCCTATTTATATGTTCAGTTAATAAATGCAACAACATGCTTTGCATGCATGCAAAAGCTAGGTTAGACTTTTTAGGGTTTCCATAAGTGTTTAAATACACATTACATTTTGGTTTGTATTAACTTAGTTGATATTCCGTTTATCAATAAAGATTGAAGAGCCGTAGCTCATTCTGCATAATCTTTTGTTTATTTCTTCCTCCAACCTTCAATTCACACTCTGTTCAGTCAAAATAACTGAGAGGGAAAAATGCGCTTGCTCTTATTAGATGATGCATTGGTATTTAGATTCTATGAATCCTAACATGTTCAAACAGACCCAATGAGTTAGGTAAGGATCCATCAAGTGGATGGTATTTTTAGAGATCCGAGTTCCCAAATGAAATTAACACGACACCATTCTTGTATATTTGTTCTCATATTCCTGCATTGAGTTGTTTTGAGATGTGTTTTCAGGGATTACTACACTGGTTTCGAATGTCCATGTTTCAAACCCAAATCTAGTTTCATCTTCAGGACAATGAGTCAAGTTGAGGAGAAGTTGATCAAGCTAGATTACTATAGAAGCATCCTTTCACAAATTAACCAGGATAAAAAATGTCGACAAGAAACTTAAAAGCCCTAAATTTTTAGATATATTAATTAATTATATATGGATTTAACTAGCTATATTAGCTGAAATAGTAATATTAATATTAACTATCTACTAATTAGATAATTTATTACCAAAAAAGTAAAGTTCTAATTAATTAATTAATTAATTAGATATAAATAATAATAAGTTAACCATAAAGTCTAGTTAAAATAAAATAACCCTAAACAAAACATAATAATAAAACCTATAAAAAATCTATAGCCTTACAAACCCTGAAAGGGGAAATAACCCTACACCTAATGTAAAAAGGAGAAATTAAAGAGAATGGGGGAGCTTAAGAAAATAACTAAGAAACCAAAAAACTATTTGATGTCTTATCATCCACAAGGGGGCGAGTTAGAGCTTGCAGAGTTCTTCTTGATTTGGGGGAGCCATGCATTTCCTATTTCAAGCCCTCCATCCATGTTCAAATTACTGGGATGTTTAGCTATTTCTAAAGCATCTCTAACCTTATGCTTGTAGTAATGGTTTTCTTTTGCTAGGATCTTAGTATTATCTAGATAAATGTGGTGTTTAGAGTTAAGAGAATGCTCAACTAAGGCCGATGTGCAATTTTGTTCATTCCTAATATATGCTCATGTTCTTTTATCCTCTATCAAAGGATCTCCCTGTTTCCCCAATGTAGCAATCACCGCAGAAACAAGAAATACTATACACACCTTGGCATTGTTTTGGATCAATTGGATCTTTTACTGACCTGATTCTCTGCCTAATGGTTTCAGCTGGCTTGAACGAGGTAGATATCTCTTTCTTCTTTAGTACTTTGGAAATTCCATCTGTAACCCCTTGAATGTATGGGAGGAAATCTTTCATAGTGGTTGGATGATTACGAGGGGAAGTTTGCTTCTCAACTTTAACTAACGCTTTATGGATATATTTCTTCTTATACCCGATGTTTTGAAAAGTTTGGGTCATGTGGTATTTTTCTTGATTAACATGCTTGTTATAAAAAATTCTAATAGCCCTTGTTGCTAAAGTGTTAAGGATACTCATATTTTGAGAGGGATGGGACTCCTAACAACAAGCTTTTGAATGTTGTTTGGAAGATCTGAGGGTTTAATCAAACATTTTAGCCCTGCAGGCCTGAGTTGAGAGTGAGATTACCCTTGACTGCGGTTGAGATGTATTACCTTATCCAATGATGATTGGTCAACTAGACAAGGCCACTCTAGCACATGTATATTCTTAAGCATGTGAGTCCCGTTGACCTGCAAATTTATGTTGTGCTACACTTTCCACTCTTCCATAGGTGGTGCAATCTCAAGAACCAAAATTTAAGGAAAACAATGACATCATTCAAATTAAATAACCTATAGGATTATATTCTCACCAGTATGCATGGGTTACAGTTAGGGGAATTCCCTTACCTTGTATTTAAACTTCAATTGAAACTATCACATCTTGTACATGATGTGGATGAAAAAAATATAGCCGAGTGTTGTATAAAAAAGAGATTATGGAACAGCACGATTGTTGATGCTAGGGATTTTGAATTGTGTTTCAAAATAGGGTCACCTTCTAAATATCGTGAAACATAGTCATTCATTCATGATCAGATGTCACCATAGAGATCATTGGATGGATCCGCAGGTAGCTTCATTTGAATAGATCCATAAATCCTTGCTTGAATAAATAGATAGGTTGTTGGAGCCATAGATTGCTTCGAATTCAGTCCCTAGAGCCATAGATCTCCATGAGAATATAACCCTAGAGCTGCAGATCTCTGGGAGAATTTAATCCTAGAGCCATAAGTATTTATTTGTTTGAATAGAGCCACAAATTGCGGAGATGTTTGGATGGATCCCTAGGTATACAGGTTGTTGGAGCCGCAGATTGAAATAACATTTAACAATTCGTGGGAGGCGGATTGAATAGAGTCACGAGTTGTAGTCTAGTCACAACATTGGTTCTCGACCATTTGAATTGTTTCAAAATGCCAATCCAACCGATTTTAATGAAATATATAGAATGGATAAAATTTTTAACATTTCAAAGAAATCGATCTGCACCAAATACCAGGAAGCATAAACTAGAATAATAAGAAATAAATAAAAGGAGGCTGAAATCCATACCTGAAGCAAGAACTGCCAGAACCGCTAGATCTTCACCTATAGATGAGCCAATTTGTTCCAAAACCTCCGAATCTGTACCTATTGATGAACCAATTTTTACATCCTCTGTAGTGGAAGATAATAGGAATGCTAAATGGAAAAACCCCAAAAATCCCCAATTTATTTTCTATAATTCCATCCTTATGAATTTAATTTTTTAAAATGAATTAATAATATTATATTATGTATAAAATAATTTTTAAAACATATTATATACTAATATAAAAAAACGTGTTCATTATTATCCCTCCCCCTTTTCTAAATAGTTTAATCTGCTCTCCCTGGTTGTGGCAGGAGGATTCCCTAGCACACCATGTGCTAGTTCCTCATAGACATCTAGACCGTTGCCCTCTTCGTTAGATGGCATCCAACCCCTTGATATAGTTGACCCTGCCATGCATCTATGAGAATAAAAAGAAAGACAAAGGGCCATGATGATGAGAGTGGCCTTTTAACCTTGAACACCCTAGAGCCCGTACCCTATAATACCTATAAGAGATGAGACCTGAGGATTGAAAGGCTGCTCAACTCAGGTTCCAGCCCTATTCCCAGTTTCCTGCCTTAGTAATATCATAATGGATAAGAGTATTAATATTAGCATTAATATTAATATTAAAAACATAGTAATACTTATATTAATATTAATAATAATTTTATATTAATATTAAAACGTTTTAAAAACATATTATATTATATTAATATTAGTTTTTGACAATAGTTTTTTTCAATGCATTAATTTAGTTATTTTGCTTATTTAATCCAAGACTTGACTCAACCACACTATGTCCAAGGAGAGGAGATATTTTTTTCTTGAAATAGGGGTCATTGGCACTTTCAAATGTAGGGATATTTCCAAAGGGAGAATTTTCAAATTTTTTAACTTAGATGAAGTGACAATCATGGCAAATGGTTGTGGCTTGTAAATTAATGGAGGACAAGAAATTAACAATTTTTGGCGATCATAACTCAAAATACATGCACTTGCTGAAACTTTGATAGACTGCCAAAAGGGTTAAATGGTGCCGTTTTTCATCAAATGAAACATGGACGTGACCGGAATGATGAGCCAAACCTATTGGTATAACAATCATGATATGATGATGCTTATAACAAGAAATGACTAACTCCATGGCATGACTCAACATGACACATGATGACACATAAGATGAAACTTGACAAGTGTGCCGAAGGGGGCATACAAAAGTGAAAATAGTGAAACAAGGTATGAACACGACAAGAACATCACCCTGGATACAAAAATACAAACCGAATGGCCTTGTGAGAAAGTTTAATAGGTTCTCATTTGGCTACCCATTTTCATACTAGTGATTAACAATGCTCCTCATACAAATTGTAATAGGCGATTAAAATTAGATAATAAAAACAATATTTGAAGCAGATCCTTTTCAAGAAGAGGGAATTATCCATTGTTCAAATAATGGAAAATTGCAATTTTGACAATAAAATTTTAAAATTTTGTAAATTTTAATGTTGCAGATGGATTCAGAGACTGCCTTTAAGGGGGTCTCTGAATCCATTTGCAACATTAAAATTTACGAAAATGTAATAAAATTATCACAATTTCATAAATTTCAACTTGTAATTGAGATATTATATAATTAATAACTTAGATGTTCTAGTCATATTTTGTATCTCATGACTAAATTAGTCATATTTTTATCCCATGACTAAATTAGTCATTTATTTTATGTAGATTTTCTGAGATTTTCAACTTGTTGGTTTTATGTCAAGTTTTTCACTGTTTCATTCCCAACCCAGTTTTTGCATTGGCTGAAAATTACTTATAAAATTTTAGACATTTAAAACACACTAAAAATCACATTTACAGGCAGAAAAACTAAATACACGTGCACGCCATAAAATATTTCAAACTCAAAAATTTAGCAAAAATTTAGCCAATGGCCCTGGAAAACCCCCCCCAGGGAAAACCAGTCACGGAGAGAGAGATTTTAATTTTTTCAACAATATTTCTGTACAAAAATGTTTAGTCAAAAACTACTTATCTCAACCAGAAAATACACCCACAGACTACCTTGAAAAATGTGCTGAAATTGCCTCTTTTTCTACACGCAAATCTAAAAGTTGAAATCTGTGCTAAGAAGAAAGTATAAATCCGTATTGTCTCGGTTTCAGTGCCTTCTCACTCCTCGGGATTCATGTTGTACCACCTCGAAATCTGTGCTGACTGTATTGGGAAATGTGCTCTCTAAAATACCTCGAAACCTGTGCAGTTGTCTCGGATTTTGTGCCCAGTTACCTCCCTTCAAAGTTGTGCCTGCAATTTCTTGGGTTGTGTCCAAAAATGATCCTCAAAACAAGTGCTATTGTTCTCGGGTTTTGTGCCCGGAACTACACCTAAAAACTTGTGCTATAACTCAGGATTTGTGCCCAGATAATCTCCTCGAACTTTATGCCCAGAATCCATACTGTACAGCTTGCCTTGGGAACTGTGTTGTAATAAACTTGTTGTCTAGAAATTCGTACTGTGCATTTAATGCTCTGTAAGCTACCTCGAAAATCATGTTGGAAACCCTCCTCGAAAATCGTGCCTTGCTCACTTTCTCTCTCTTCTCTCCAATCTTTTCTCAAGAATAGTAAATTCTCCTTGCCTCCCTTGCGTTTTTTTCTAAACCCTAGGGTTCTCCACATCCAATGGATGAGATTAGATTATATCCATGGATGAGATTAAATGCTCTCATTTAAATCTCATAAATATTAATTTCACTCACGGATGAAAACGCAAAGTTGGGTAACACTTCCGTGAGAATCGGGCGCCCGAGAAACATAGCGGAAGCTATTCGGCCGAATAACCATATTTATTCGGTCGAATAACCATATTTATTCGATTGAATAAATATGGTTATTTGGATGAATAAGTGAGTCATTATTCGACCAAATAACATTTAACGGTGAACCTTTAAAATTAACGATGTCCTCGAAATGCGTGCGATGCATAGCAGGCTCGTAAATTTGACTGGTGGTTCTATGTTTATTCAGCCGAACAATTATTCAGTCGAATAATTGTTCGATCGAATCATTTTTATGCATAAAAGCTTGGCTGCGACCCACATTTCTCATTTTTCATAGCTGCAGACTGTTGGTCCCTGCTTGTCTCCTCGCCAACAGTTGTCGAACCCCCTCCTATCGCCCTGTTTGTTGTTGTCTCCTGTCGTTCGGGCCGTTCTGTTGGCCCCGCTGGTTAGACTCTGCCCTCTTGGCCCCGCGTTGTTGGCTCGTCTGATTGGACGCGGCCTATTGGACCCCGCCAATTGTTTTACGTGGAGGTTTGTTGAGATCTTCCACCCTGTCGACGTGGAGATCGCCACCTTCTTGACATGGTTCTTCTTAGGTAAGTAGTCGTTGGTTGTTTTTTCTCTCTTTTTCTATTTTTTATGTTTTGTAACATTTTGGTTTTTTTTTGTAATGTTTGCAGGTCTTGTTGGGCTGTTTCGACTTCATCGGTTTGTTCGGTTGTGTTATGTTTGCCCCACTGGTTGGATTCTGCCCTGTTTTCCCCACTATGTTGGCCCTGCTGGTTGGCCTCGACCTGTTGGACCCCACCGGTTGTTTGACGTAGAGGTTTGTTAGATATGCCACCTTTCTATTTGGAGTTCGTCACCTACTCTACGTGGTTTTGTTCGCAGGTGATCAGTCGATTTTCATTTGCGTTTTTCATATTTTTTTGTTATTTTTTATGTTTTAACAGGTTTTGTTTATGGGCAGGTTTTGTTGGGTTGTCTCCTATGTTCGGATTCGTCAGTTTGGTCTACTTTCACCTGTTCCACTGCTATAAACAAGTATGCCGATTTTTTTATTTCTTATTTTGTTAGTTTTTATAAGTTAACGGTTTGTTTTTAATCACCCATAGATTATGGCATTTTACAGAGCTAGCTATCCATGTCATTTTTAATTCTTATGAATTTAGTTCACTTTGGCATAACACACAGAATATCAGTTTCAATTAAACTAGTGATAAAGTTATTAAAAGAATGTTATACTCAAGAAAAATATTCATTTAAATTTACTTAGATAGGAAAAATCAGTTATACTCAAGTTACTTAGATGAGAATGTTAATTAACAAGAATGTTTATTAATGTTTACAAATACTGAGAGAATAAATAGTTCTGATATTACAAATGTAATAAATAGGATATGTGATAGAGTAGAGCTAGAAAGTATAGTATAAAGTTGTTCATTTTATCTGCTACTTAATTATAGACCACATTACATACCTGACTCTTAAATTCTGCATTTATAGTAAAATACAGTAACTGTCTTGCCGCTAAATACCAAGTGTATACACACTGACTAAATCTACTCTCTACCCGAGTACAAGGCATGTACTATCTTAGGTGTTTTCCATACCAAGAAACATTGCTATCCCTTAGTAGTTTATCAGAGTTCAATTAACGGGTACAACTAGGAAATCTGTTGATCCTAGGTTCAGAGTAGATTACTAACAAGAACATAGATTAGATTTCCTCCTTCTTGTTACTTAGATGAAAATAATTCTAAGATGAGAAACTTAATGTTACTTGAGTATAACATTCTTATTAATTTCATTAGTTTCTTAATTTTAACAGGAATGTCTCATTCTTGTTAATTAGATGAGAATGTTATACTCAAGAAACTAGTGATAAGCAGTTTTGATAATATATATTGAACCATTAAGTTTTGTTTTACATAGATACGTATTAGTTTTACAATCAGTTTAAAGGAAGTCGAAAGGGTGTAAAATCTGGTAGACATAAGATTCAAACTTCATAAAAACAAAGAAAAACAAAAGTAGTAAAATAACCTTTGACCATATCCATGGTGGAATGAATTTGTTGAAGGAGTTGGACATATAGATACAATGTCTATAGGCCAGTGAATAAGAAAGACTAATTGTAGAAAACTCTACCTTAGTTTCGAGACTAATTGTAGAAAAACTCTACCTTGGGTTAGATTTTACTTAGTTTAAGAAACAAAAATCTATGTTTGAATAGAGGTACCCAGTAGGTTTATGTAATTCTGACAATTAAACACAACATCTTTGACATAAAACATGGCTCTTAACCTTGGTAGGAGATAAAGAACAAAAATACATTATCACAAATAAAGTATAGAATTAGTAAATTTTGATTTATAGAGACATTATCAGTTGATAGCAAGTGTTGTAAAATATAGCAGACTAAATTATAATAGACTAATGAAGCATATATAATTCATCTAGTAATTAAAATGTAGTATTTTCAAAGGGCATTTGCACACATATATGAACCATTCCCTATTATCTATGAACCATTCCCAACTTAAATCCATGATTAGCATTGTGGTGTGACTACATAAAATAGTTTACTTGACTATTTTCTATCACCACTATGCAACTTAAAAGGATTTGAAACCTTGAATATAAGGAGAGCAATGAATAGCTAGTTTCTTGAATTCAATTTAAATATCCCTAAATTTAATTTAAATAATCTCATTATCCATTCAATAATGTAGATGTTTTTATACATCATATTATTTCCCTAACAAAGTAAACTGAAATGCTTTTATTTAGCATATTGGTTGCAGGAACATATCATATAATTAACAAAACTGCTTAGATAGGAAAAATCAGATTTCATTAGAATTGGTTAATAAGTGCATAGATTTGTCTTGAAGACAATGATTGACCAATTTGCTTTCTTTTCATGAACTATGTTATGTTCAAGAACAGAGTTTTGTGCATGAACTTTGTTCATAAATAGAGTTTTGTTCATGAGAAGAGTTATGTTCATGAACAGAGTTCTCATAATTGACATTACAGAATGCCCCCTAGAGCTTATGTGAAATAAATCCATCATTTAGTTATCATTATGTTAATATTTAGTGAAATAAGTTTATCCATTCAAACTCTTAATTAAATTGGGGACATCAAAAATAAGTAGGGGTTGGGGGCAAGCATAATTAAATTGGGGACACCAACACTCCTAAGTATACTATGGCCACCTTAGACAACATGCCTACTCAATTTATACCTACCTATGCTCTTTGTGACCTAATCATCCATGCCACAAATAATTTCCATTCACTCCCCCAGAATTGTGAGAGCTTATCTACCCCAAAGAGGAATATTCTTATAACTCTACCCTTGTAGTGGAGATCACTCTACTTACCTCTTATTAATATTTAGCAGTATATTGGTAGTTATCATTTATCATTGTAGATAATATTTGGCTTATATTATATTAGTAGCTATTATTTTTTAGATATCTTTAATACTTTAAATATAGTAGAAAACCTTGTTGGTGGTCACTTTTATTAATATTTGGCTTATATCTAGGTCCTTATTTAAGAACGTAGTTTATTTAATAGCTAGGTCTTAGAATTTGTAGAATTAACATGTAGAATTTGAATACGTTATGAGTTGATAGTTATGTAAATGTAGATATCATATCAAATGGAAAGAGATGAGTCTTTGAGGCAAAAGCATAGGAGGTCATCACGTTCTTCGGGAGTTGGTGTCCCAATTGATAATCTAAGGTTGTCGATTTCACCTCAGAATTCAAGCTTATTGTATAGTTCACATTCATCTGATCATCAACGAGGTGATAGGGGTACAGATGATTCCCCTTTATCTTCTGTGGGAGAACATCGATCTCAACCTTCTGTCGGTATGAACATCAATCTTTTAATACATGTATAAATTGTATTTTTGTGTGTACACAAAGTTTCTACATGTTTACACATAACACTGTTTGTATTTGAAGCAGAGCATGGTCGAAAAGAGGCTTGTAATTATATAGAGAGGGAAGAAGATCGAGCAAGGGAGACAGACATGGGTGCAGAGCAAGGTTCCCAAGAGGCTCGTCATTCTACACAGAGTGACGAAGGTCGATCCAGGATGCAATATGTTGAACTAGCTGAGGGTTGTACACCCATATCGACTTATCCATCTGATTTACCTGAGAAGCTTCCATGGAAAAGTGGTCTTCAACAAATGACCCTTGAAAGTTGTAGATCTCACTATGACAAGCTACAACGTAATCTTTCTAGTTTGGATCTCCCTCCAGAGAACAAACAAAGTTTAGAGATGGTTTTGCGATCCTTACAAAAATTCATTGAGGTATATGAGGATCTTGGACCAACAATAGATGGTTTTGTTGACTTGATGCGGAGAAGAAAGGCCCAAGTGATGGGTCCAGATAAGTGGGTTGTTGTGCAGGAGAGAGTGACCAAAGAACAAGCCAACTCAATGTTTAACTTCAAAGAGTGCCTAAAGTGAAAAGCATTCAAAGTGTAATATTTTAAGCACTCTAAACTTGCACATCATTTATATGATCGGTTCATTGCAGCCTATGGTCAGTTGCCATGGAACGATGAGGTTTCTAATTATTTTGCCATATTTTTTTATGCCAAGTTGTTTTTATAATATGAAGCCAGATTATACTGATATTCATTCTGACTTTTATGGAGTTGGAATGGGGCTAGTATACAATCGAAAAGGTGCTCTCAGAGATCCCACTACTCTTCGACCTCCACCTCAGATATCTCGCCCACCTAGGCTTGTGACTTACAAATCGGAGATGGAGACCACATCACAACTTGGGACAACTGCAAGGCATTTTGTTGTTGAAGGTTTAACTTCGGTGCTTGTAGGATTTGATGTGGGATTGAGTCGAGAGAGGGCTCGAGTCACTATTTGTCAAAATTTTGTTTACAAAACGAATGATGAGTTAGATGGAGTGAGCATTGAAGATCTCAAGGCTTATGCTAAGGTTTGTCGTGATATAGCTTCAGATGTTCTATCCAATGACACATCAAGTATAGGAGAGGCTTGTGCACTTTCAATTTATTTATTTTTTTTATTCATTTTAAATTGAACTTTTTGCTACATTATATCTATGTATGGTATTATGCATTTTTTTATGTATAGCAATAAATACATTACGTAAATGTTTATTGGTTGCAGTTTTCTAGAATGTTGAATGAACATAATTTTCAAGTCTCCACTAGTGAAAATGTTGAAAATGTAGAAAATGTAGAAGAGCATCTTAGAGAGGTATATTTATTATTTACATATTTATATTTATGTTTGAAAGATATTTTATCATTTTTTTTTTTAATTTAACTATGTATCTTATTGTTAATTTGATTTATCCATGCAGGTTACTTTAGATTTGAACTTTTTAGATGATTTTCCATCTCTTGTGAGCTAATAATTTTAATTTTTTTGTTTCACTTTTAAGTTAATTACTTAATTTTAGTTTTTTTTGTTTGCACTATGTTTTATTTATTAACAAAATTTAAATTTTAAGGAAGAGAATATATGGAAATTGGCGGTGCAGCTTGGGTCTCTTCGAGGCAAAGGGAAGACTCCAGTGGATTATAGTGGTGGACTTGCATTTAGAGAATTTGAGGTAATTTTGTTAATAATTGAATTGTTATTTGATATAAGTTTAATATTTTAATTTTTTGAATTTAGTTTAAAATTGTTTAAATAATTTATGATATTCATAATCTGCTTCTATACATGTTGCAGGTTGGGTCAAGGCTAAGGGAAGACCCTAGTGGAGGATAGTGGTGGACTTCCATTTAAATAATTATTTATATTGCTCTTGATATATATATTGTAGTTGTTTTGGACATCAAAGAGTTTTATTTTTGGATTATACATATGTACATTGAACTCACATGTTCATAAATGTTTTTTTTATTATATACATGTACATTGAACTCACATGTTCATGAATGTTTTTTTTATTATATACATGTACATTGAACTTACATATTCTTTATTTGCTTTAAATTATCTAACTTTTTTTTTGTTAATTATTTAGCATATTTGGTGTGGTAAATGTTTAAAATATGTTTTTGCATGTTTATGAATGTATGTAATATTAAATTTATGTATGTATGTAGATGTAAAATATTTTCAATGTTGAGATGTAAATAATGATAAGAATGTTAGGAATATTAAAAATGAATGCTATGGAGTTTTGATAAGTGCAATATAAATATAGGAATGTTAGGAATGAATGTTATGAAGTTTTGATAGGAATGTTAAGAATGTTAAGAATGAATGTTAGAAAATTTTGATAGGTGCAATCTAATGTCAGGAATGTTAGGAATATTAAGAATGAATGTTATGAAGTTTTGATAGGAATGTTAAGAATGTTAAGAATAAATGTTAGGAAGTGTTAGGAATATTAATAATGAATGTTAGGAAGTTTTGATAGGTGCAATCTAATGTTATGAATGTTATGAATGTTAAGAATGAATATTAGGAAGTTTTGATATGAATGTTAAGAACGAATGAATGTTAGGAAGTTTCGATAGGAATGTTAGAAATGTTAAGAATGAATGTTATGAAGTTTTGATAGGTGCAATCTAATGTTTAGGAATGAAAAAATATGAGTGTAGATGTTAGGAATGTTAAGAATGAATGTTAGGAAGTTTTGATATGAATGTTTAGGAATGAAAATATATGAGTGTAGATATAAAATATTTTTAGTGTCGAGATGTAAATAATGATAGGAATGTTAAGAATGAATGTTAGGAAGTTTTGATAGGTGCAATCTAATATTATGAATGAAAATCTATGAGTGTAGATGTAAAATATTTTCAGTGTTGAGATGTAAATAATGATAGGAATCTTATGAATGTCAAGAATGAATGTTAGGAAGTTTTGACAGGTGCAATCTAATATTAGGAATGTTAAGAATGAATGTTACGAAGTATTAATATGATAGAAATTTTTTATAAGAATGTTAGGAATGTTAAGAATGAATTTTATTGATATGATAGGAAGTTTTGATAGGAATGTTAGGAATGTAAGGAAGTTTTGATAGGAAGTTTTGATAGGAATGTTAGGAATGTAAGGAAGTTTTGATAGGAATGTTAGGAATGTTAAGAATGAATGTTAGGAAGTCTTGATAGGTGCAATCTCGTGTTAGGAAGTTTTGATAGGAATTTTAGGAATGTTAAGAATGAATGTTAAGAAGTCTTGATAGATGAAATCTAATGTTATGAATTTTTGATAGGTGCAATCTAATGTTAAGAATGTTAAGAATGAATGTTAGGAAGTTTTGATAGGAATGTTAGGAATGTTAATATAATGTTAAGAATGAAAATCTATGAGTGTGTTAGGATGTAAAATATTTTCAGTGTTGAGATGTAAATAAAATTTAGTGAAGATTTTAATTTTTAACTAATGTTTCATATTTTCAATGTTCAGGTACCACACTTTGTTAGTTGGTGAACTATAGATGCTGCTGAAATCATAGCAAATGGGGATTTAACGATTTTATTTTTTTTAATCATAAGCAAAGATTTCAGGATTATGAAGCTTATGCTAAATTAGAGCAATGATTTTAGACAACAATTTGATGAATTTTCATCGGTTTGTTGTAAATAATCATTGATCTAATTTAGCGTAAGCTTCACAATCCTGGAATCCTTGCTTGTGATTAAAAATCAAATTATCGCTATCTCCATTTGCCATGATTTCAGTTATGTGAACTTACACAAGTGATATTATCCTTGTGTATGTATCATTTCTTTAAAAGCCATAGATTAGCAAAGTTCTAAAAAACTCATGGATCATATTTATATGAATTGTTCAGCCCACCACAAAGGTAGTAGTGGATCAACTCATCTAATGGATCAAGAAGAAGAATTTCTCATTGTTAAGTATATTAGAGAAACATTAAATGGATCAAATGAATATAAAATCTAGTAGGTTTCATGGTGATTCATCACTGACATCATTCAGTCAAAAGTAAAGATTCAGGGCGCAGTGAGGGGACAGCCACATTCGTTATCTCATCCCTTAAGTGGTATAATAGACATATGGGGACCCGAATAAAGTACTTTAGACAGAATTTAAGACGAAATTACACATTTTTCAACTTCTTCCAACTTTTATTAAAGTTTTCATTACCAAATAATTTTTGAATTCATTTCAACATGCTAAAATACAATCATTTAAACTCTTATTATAGTTCTCATTCAAGATCATAGTCATAGTTCAAAGGAAAAAATATATTGTACACAACATTTTTCATGGAAAAAACATCGATCAATTCATTTTTGATATAGTTAAAAATATTGCAATGGAATGTCATCCTCAATTATCCGTTCATGGTCATATTTGGACAGTTTCCATTTTCTATTTTTTAATTTTTTTTTCGATGGAACTTATACCAATTTTATTTGAGATGCACATACTAAATGACTATATTGACAACATATAACATCAGGTTCATAATCCTAAAAGTAGACATAATTTTCAGTCATATGGATCTGCTGAAAAAAATAGCCTTTTAAAATAATGGATCCTCTCTCATATATAAATCCATTGTTATCGTAGTCCTCCAATAACTTCATCTTTCCTTCAATGCATCGTATCAAATAATATTTCACATTTTCGTTGTTGTCTAAATTTGCAATCACAACGAAAACATCTCCTATGCAAATTACAAATGGCGTCAGGGTTTTTAAATCAATTAAATTGACTATACACATAAGGTGATGGACAACAATGAACAATCAACAAAAAATTTGAAAGTTCATTACCTTCTCTAACAAGATCTTAAATTCTATCGCCATCAGATGATATTGCTATTTCTTCTGATTCTAATTCTTCTACGCTTGCTAGTGGCATTTTTTCCTTTGGATTAATCTCTGTGTGTTTCCAATGTTTTATGTAATTGTTCATTATGTTTTCACAAAATTCTATAGATTCAACATTTTCAATGCAAATATGACAAAAGCATGATTCCTTTCCACTGGAAAATGCAAACACGTTTTGGAAGGATTTTGTTTGAACAGAGTGAAAATCTCTAGTCCCATATATGGTGCTAGCCTCGTATGGTATTGATCTATCTATATCTTGGACCCCAACAAGCCAAAAAAACCTACACAAGAAATGATAAATCACAAATGACATCTTTTAATGTTAGTGTACATATACTTAAATGTTAGTGTACATTTTTTTAAATTGACAAGTAATATAAATTAAAAAAATAGTGTACATACCTGCACACATATTTTGATTGTTGATTATAATCATGGCTTAGATGTAATTTAGACCATTGGACAACCTCTGCAGCTGAATTAAATCGTGCAGAAGAATGGTTCATTTTCCATCTTCGAAGTGCTCTTTTTATGCATGCTCCTGCACCATCATGTTCACCTTTTCCATGTCTAGTTTCAAAGAAATTTCAGCGATGTTTAATGTTCAATGCTTTATGAAGTAGACATAACCAAAAAAATGATCGTGAAGATTTAAATTGTCCCGCACATCCATCCGACCATATCCAGTGTTCATTGAATTTAACTTCACGTCTTTTTAGTGAATCATAGAAAATATTTTCAATACAATGTTGAACAAAATGTGTATCGTGTATACGATCATCGCTGATATAAAAGTGATATTCTTTAATCACATCTCAATTGTCACACGTGATTTCAATGCCATCAACATCCTGTTGAGAATGTCTATATAGAACATGGCCAAATATCGAAACGTGGTCAGAATGATAGTATTCACTTTGTATCTATTTTTGTGCAGCAAATGTGTAGTTTTATGCAAAATCAACCACAAAAAAAAAAATTCGGGTGGAAAAATTTCACAATACTATTTGAATTGAAGGTCTTTCCATTGTGCTCTATATGAATGCTTAGTGTATTTATAAATTTCACTTTCAAATTTCTTGAGAAAATCTGTCACACATATTTTATCTTCTCGCAAATCAATTATTTTGGAATGTGCATCAGTAGAACTTGTAGCATAATTGATGTATTCATATCTTCTCCAATCAACAATTACATTTGACAATGACTGATCATTATCGATAGGATATTTATTGTGGAATAAAATCAGATTTCCACAACGATGACAATTTTTTTCATTGACACATTTCTTATTATAAAATACTTCATCGTGATCTCTCTCACATAGAGTTTGAGATATGAATTCACATATTGTGGACGGAGGTGGTGAATTTGTCCAAAACATTTTACCAAATTCAAGAAACATGTCATAATATAATTGAAATTGCACATGATAATGACAACATGTGTCACATATAGTAATAGGTCTAACATACCATGGTTTTTTATGCACAAATGTAGTGATATACATATTAATTCCACGATGATCTTCCTTGAATTTATTGAACAATTGTACTTGTGTCATTTCCATTATATGTTTTGGACGGCTATCATATATATTTTGTGATACTCTTTGTCGTATCACATCCATTGAATTTGATGAAAATCGATCATGTGCCAACCAATATTTTCATACAATTTCTTGAACACCTTCTCCCATTCTATCTTTGTAAGGTTGTCTACAAATAATTGCCCAATAAGCAAGTTCATCATTTTCATCTATTTGCATTCTGAATTTGTTATGTTTGTATAATGTCTTTCTTAAGGTCCCAATTACTTTTTCCAGTTGTGTTGTCAAACGTTTTTGTCTAGTACTAGCTGAAACAATTAATGTCTGAATTGCTCTACGTGCAGCACTGGTATCTTTCTTCTTGGATTTTCCAAAAAACATTATTGCATCACCTATATTTTCTATTACATTATGTTTCAATTTCGACTCTTTTGTCACCTTGTGAATACCCAATAATGACGTAGCACCTTCTAACTTCTTGGACACTAATAAACATCTCAAAATTTGTGTTTATCATGCTATTGAATAATCCTTGAGAATATTATCATAATTTTTTGTAGCACGATATCGTACAACATGTATGAGTATTTTTTCTCCATTTTTGTCGCAATCAATGTCTTCTAACATTTCATCATCAATAGTGAAAGTACCTATACATCAAATTTAATTTAATTTAACATATATCCAAAAATACAATTCATTATAAAAAAATGAATTTGAAAAATACATGATATATACATACCAGGTCCAATTTCTAGATCTTGAACTTGATCTTCAATATGGACTTCATCGACATTAGCATGTAAATCACTATTTACATCTTCAACAATGGTCTCTTCAACTTCAATTTGTTCGTCTTGTACTCAATTTTCAATTTCCATTTCATGACCATTATCATGTAAATCCGTATTTATATCTTCAATAATTATCTCTTTTATTTCTGCAACCCTTGCTTTTTTGACATTATATCTAAGTTTTTGTTTTTCCCTATTAGCATCATCATCACGTTTACGATAACTTTTTTTTAACGGTTTCTCTTAATGCCCATGATTGTTTAATCTATAAATGATAAATTAAAGAATCATCACGTTATAGTAAAAAAAAAAAAAAAGATTTAAAAACAGTTACGAAATTTATAAAAACATGAACTAAAATTTACTTCACCTTATCAAAATCTTGTAAGAGTCATTTGAGGAAAAACTCCTTGGAAAGAAATTTCCTTTGAAAAAACCCCTTGAAAAAAAATGTCCTTTGAAAAAAATCTTCTTTGAAAGAAATAAGAACTCCTTGACAATAAATCTCCTTTGAAAAAACACCTTGGAAAATAATAAGAACAGTTTGTAAAGAAATCTTCTTTGTAAAAACCACTAGAAAAAAAAAAAAAAAAACCTTTGAAAAAATAACTTGGAAAAAAATCTTCTTTGAAAAAACCACTTTGGAAAATACTTTGGAAAAAAAAACTCATTTGCAAAAATACATTGGAAAAAAATATATTTGAAAAAACCCTTGCAAAGAAATAACTTCTTTGCAAAAATACCTTGGGAAAACAACTCTTTGAAAAAACCTCTTTCAAAGAAATAAGAAGTAGAAATACAACTCATTTGCAAAAATACCTTGAAATAAAAAATTCTTTGCAAAAATACCTTGAAATAAAAACTTCTTTGCAAAAATACCTTGGAAAAAAAACTCTTTAAATGCACCCCTTGGAAAGAAACCTTCTTTGAAAAAACCACTTGAAAAATACTTTGTAAAAAAAAACTCATTTGCAAAAATACCTTGAAAAAAATACTTTTTGAAAAAATCCCTTGCAAAGAAATATCTCATTTGCAAAAATATATTGGGAAAACAACTCTTTGAAAAAACCTCTTTCAAAAAAATAAGAAGGAAAAATACATCTCCTTTGCAAAAATACCTTTAAATAAAAACTTCTTTGCAAAAATACTTTTAAATAAAAACTTTTTTGCAAAAATACCTTGGAAAAAAAACTCTTTAAATGTACCCCTTAGAAAGAAACCTTCTTTGAAAAAATCACTTGGAAAAATACTTTGTAAAAAAAACTTCTTTACAAAAATACCTTGGAAAAAAAACTTTTTGAAAAAACCCCTTGCAGAGAAATAACTCATTTGCAAAAATACCTTGAAATAAAAACTTCTTTGCAAAAATACCTTGAAATCCATCCCTTGGAAATAAACCTTCTTTGAAAAAACCACTTGGAAAAATATTTTGTAAAAAAAAACTCATTTGCAAAAATATCTTGGAAAAAAAACTCTATGAAAAAACCTATTGCAAAGAAATAACTCATTTGCAAAAATACCTTTGGAAAACAACTATGTGAAAAAACCCCTTTCAAATAAATAAGAAGGAAAAATACAACTCATTTGCAAAAATACCTTGAAATAAAAACTTCTTTGCAAAAATACTTTGGAAAAAAAACTCTTTAAATGCACCCCTTGGAAAGAAACTTTCTTTGAAAAAACCACTTGGAAAAATACTTTTTTAAAACAAAACTCCTTTGCAAAAATATCTTGGAAAAAAAATACTTTGAAAAAAACCCTTGCAAAGAAATAACTCCTTTGCAAAAATACATAGGAAAAAAAACTCTTTCAAAAAACGTTGGAATAAAAAAATCCTTCGCAAAAATACCTTGAAATAAAAACTCCTTTACAAAAATGTTTTGGAAAAAAACTCTTTGAATGTACCCATTGGAAAGAAATAAGAAGAAAAATACCTAGTAAAAAAAACTCATTTTGCAAAAAAAATCTCCTTTGAAAACCCATTCAAAAATATTTTGACCATACATATGCAAAAACAAAATGTGCAAAAATAATGAATCTATTTAGTTGTATTTATACAAATATAGATAACGTAATTTTTTTTTCCCGCCGACGAAAAAGTTTTTGCGTTTGGTTTTTGGGCCGAACAACCTTTGTTGTAAATAACGGTTCCGTTAAGGAAAAATATTATTCGGCCGAATAATCTCTGAGAACTGAAAACTTCACGGTTCTGCACAAATTTTTGGTTTCTCCATTTTTGAAAGGTAAAAACTGTAGTGCCCATAGACTACTGCAGACCTTGAGGCACCGATTGAGTGACCCGACTAAATGAAACATTAATAAAACAACCCCTTGATGGGTGATTCCACGAAGGTGTTTCACCATTTTTGGCGGATGGAAGGTAAAAAAATTATTTTTCGAATCCTCAATCGAGGTCTTTTCAAGCCCTCGATCGAGGTTTTAAAAGCTCGATCGAGGGTTTTAAAAGACCTCGATCGAAGGTTGAAACAAGAGCTCGATATAGCTTTTGAAAAGCTCGATCTAACTTTTGAAATGCTCGCAAAAGCTCGATCTAGCTTTTCAAAAACTCGATCGAACTTTAAATCTCACAAAAGCTTGATCTAGCTTTTGAAAAACATAAAAAATGCTCATTTTAGGCCCTCGATCGAGCAAATACCTCGATCAAGGGTTTTAAAATACCCCGATCGAAGTCTTGTTAAACCCTCGATCGAGGTATTTTAAATATCTCAATCGAGCAAATAGCTCGATCGAGGGCTTAAAAAACAAATCGAGACCCCTTTTCACTGCAGAATGAAAGTTTTGTCTGCCTTCCACAGAGTTAAACCATGCCATTAAATGCTCATTAATGAGCGGACTTGATACCATTGGATTCCTCAATGAATCATCTATCCATATACATAAAATTTACAAATTTTTATCTTCATATGTCTCTTGTTTTTAAATTTCTACTAAAACTTGCCCTAAAAAACTCTGCCGGCAACTTCGATTGAGCTCAAAGATAAATCCACAACATTCAAAATACACATCCAAAAAATTTTAAAAAATAAACAAGCCCTAGATAATCGCGTTCTCTTTAAAATTATGTTTTTAGTTTTACAAATTATATGAAAAATCAAAATATTTCGTGCACACACACACACATGTGTGCAAAATGAGACTTAAATATTCATTGGTCAGTTTCAAAAAATAATAATAAATATAATTTTTCAAAAAAAATTAAAAGAAAAATATGTAAGCCCTCGTGCATTCTGTCTAGATTATGTTCACATATTTCATTTTTTTAAATTATTACTTTAATATTAAATTATTGTGCACACTCACAAACTACTTGTTAATTGCTCTTCAAATTTTTAAGTACACACGTTTCATTAAAAGAAAATTCGACATGATATATGACATTGGTATATTTTGAAAAAAATATCATTGGAAAGCCAACATAATTCTCTACATTTCGTTTTTCAACATCATGTCAAAATTCATGTGGCAAGTATGAATTTCGAGGACTTCAATTTAATACATGGGTAAAATTTCTGTTTTTCACCATCATATTTGGCCAAAAAGAGTTACCCATCTTCATGGAATCACCCTTATGTTATATTGAGTATATTCACGACTACGACTAATTGTGAATCAATAAAATAATGATATATGTGTATCTGGATAGTTGATGTAAATGAATGATTACATGTTGTTTAACGATTAACTTTGATTATAAAAAGTGTACATGTGAATGATGCTTAATGACTAGCTATATTATTAATTATGTGATGAGAACGAAGAAAGTAAACGAGATGCATTTCTTATTAGATGAATAAGTAATGCTATGAGTAAACTATAAATGCCTAACGAAATAACAAATTTATGAATCATATTATGATAATTGAGGACAGTACTACTAATATATGTCTGTGTGAAATATGCGTAGCGGCAGGTGAAACGATTCACCGACGGACACAAAAGGGAATTGAAGGGTCATAGAGTACAGATAAATCACACACAGGGAGAGCGACGACGGTGTCGACTTCCGACGGAATGCCACGCGTGAGTAGAGAAGCATTGATCCACTTACTCAAGAGAAGTGTAGTGCCCCTAGACTACTGCAGACATTGAGGGCACCTGCTAAGTGACCCGAGTGATTGAAACATTAATAAAATAACTCTTTGATTTTATTTTGAGTATGTGTATCTAGACAGTTGATGTAAATGAATGATTACATGTGTTTAACGATTAACTATGATTATGGAAAGTATGCTTATGAATGATGCTTAACGACTAGCTATACGATTGATCATGTGATGAGGACGAAGAAAGTAATTATTGACGAAATGCATGTTTGATTAGATGAATGAGTAATGTTTGAATAAATTATAAATGCTTAACGAAGTAACAGATTTATGAATCAAATGATAATTTTTGAGAACAGTACTACTAATATATGTTTGTGAGAAATGTGTGTAGCGGCAGGTGAAATGGTTCACCAATGGACACACAAAGGAATATGAAGGGTCGTAGAGTATGGATAAATCACACGTAGGGAGAGTGACGAAAATATCGACTTCCAACAGAATACCACGCATGAGCAGATAAGTATTGATCCGCTTACTCAAGAGGAAAGAATGAGGGCGTACGAAGTGGGCCACGATGGAGCTGGTCACGCACGAGTTGGAGAGCACGCAGTGAGAACGGAATCACTCCTCAGCGCCATTAGTCCCTTATAGCGTGTAGACGGAGGATGGAAGGTAACGGCTCCTAAAATCCCTACATGAAGTTCCTACAAGTCAAAACGAAAAGATGACGGCAGAAGGGCCCGACAGCGCGGTACCTTGTCGAGAACGGAAAGAGTGGACGCAAGGACCCAATGATGTGGTACCTTGTCGAATAATGGAAACTATAAATGATTGGACCCGATAGAGTGGTGCCATGTCGGGGAAAAATGAAATTAAGGAACAGGGAATCCCAACGACGCGGCACCAGGGTCCTAGTGAAAATGATTAAACTTAACTGCATAAAAACATATAATTTTGCACCTATAACATTACTTGGAAATGAATTTGAGTACTCTAGGCATTTGCACATAAATGATTACTTTGGCATTTAAATAATATTAAGTGTTATTTAGGCATTTGCAAATAAAAGAATATTTTGAGCATTTAAAATAATATAAATCTTTATTTTTTGAGCAAAGAAGAATCCTAAGCATGGACACCTAGTCAACTCCACTTACACCTCAAAACTAGGAGTTAAGTAAAATATTTAGGGGACAAACATGAGCAAACTTAGGAATGTTGGTGCAACTCCTAGAAAAACTGACACATGGAAGGGTGAGTTTTATTAAATTGAAAATTTAATAAAATATGTATTTATGCATGAAGCGACATGTGTCGCATGGAATGTTCCTTTAAAATGAAGGCTTTGGGAATGGGTAAAGGACTCAGATCCTGGATGATTATCGTAATTTTGATTTGCCTCATAACTTGTTGCTATTAAGGGTTTGACTGAAAATTTTGGTGGAGGGGAAACCCAAGCTGAGTTTCTCGAATTATTATGTGTGAGCTATATGACCCAAAGCTCGAGGGTGGCCACGCAACTGAAAGCATGAACCTATGGTTGAGTGGCGAAGCTAACGGTTGCTTCGCCTATGGTTCAAACGAGCTTTGCTGGAGGGATCCTACGGAAGATGCAGACAACAGTGGACAAGATGAATCGGTTGACAGGTTATGTTTTGTTTTAATTTGCTAAGTTATTCATTTATTTATTTTATCTTTCTTGTAAATTATGATAGCTAATATGTTTGTATCAAGTTGTTAAGTTTCAGGTTCAGTTCGTGAGGACCCAACGAAAGGGGTCCTACAAGAAGCGTGAGGTCGTTCGGGTGGGCCACGATGGAGTTGGTGTAGTGCCCCTAGACAGCTGTAGACCTTGAGGGCACCTGTTGAGTGACCCGACTGATTGAAACATTAATAAAACGACCCCTTGATGTTATATTTAGTATATTCATAACTATGACTGATTGTGAATCAATTAAATACCGATATATTTGTATCTGGATAGTTGATGTAAATAAATGATTACATGTTGTTTAACGATTAACTTTGATTTTAAAAAATGTTCATGTGAATGATACTTAACGACTAGCTGTATGATTGATTATGTGATGAGAACGAAGAAAGTAAATATTGACGAGATGCACTTTTGATTAGATGAATGAGTAATGTTATGAGTAAACTATAAATGCTTAACGAAATAACAGATTTATGAATCATATTATGATAATTGAGGACAATACTACTAATGTATGTTTGTGAGAAATGTGTGTAGCGGCAGGTGAAACGGTTCACCGACGGACACACAAGGGAATTGAAGGGTTGTAGAGTATGGATAAATCACACATAGGGAGAGTGACGACGATGTCGAATTTCAACGAAATACCACACTGAGCAGATAAGCACTGATCCACTTGCTCAAGAGGAAAGCGTGAGGGCGTACGAGGTGGGCCACGACGGAGCTGGTCACGTACGAGTTGAAGGGCGCACAGTGAGAACGTACTCACTCCTCAATGCCATTAGTCCCTAATAGCGTGTAGACGGAGGATGGAAGGTAACGGCTCCTGAAATCCTTACATGAAGTTCCCGCAAATCAAAACGAAAAAATGATGGCAAAAGGGCCCGACGGTGCGGTACCCTGTCGAGAACGGAAAGAGTGAACGAAAAGACCCAACGATGTGATACCTTGCCAAGGAATGGAAACTACGGATGACTGGACCCGACGGAGTGGTGCCATGTCGGGAAAATGAAATTAAGGAACAGGGAAGCCCAACGACGCGGCACCAGGTTCCTAGTGAAAATGATTGTTAAACTTAACTGCATAAAAACATATAAGTTTGCACCTAGAACATTACTTAGAAATGCATTTGAGTACTTTAGGCATTTACACATAAATGATTACTTTGGCATTTAAATAATATTAAGTGTTATTTAGGCATTTGCACATGAAATGATATTTCTGATTATTTAAAAATATTATAAATATTTATTTAGGAGCAAAATGGAATCTTAGGCATGGACACCTAGTCAAATCCATCTACACCACAAATCTAGGAGTTGAGTGAAATATTTTAGGGACAAACATGAGCAAAGTTAGGAATGTTGGTGCATCTCCTAGAGAAACTAACACATGGATGGGTGAGTATTATTAAATTAGAAATTTAATAAAATATATATTTATGCATGAAGCGACATGTATCGCATGGAATTTTCCTTTAAAATGAAGAAATTGGGAATGGATAAGGAACCCAGACCCTGGATGACTATCATAATTTTGAGTTACCTCATGACTTGCTGCTATTGAGGGTTTGGTTGTAAATCTTGGTGGGGGGGGGGAACCCAAGCTGGGTTTCTTGATTATTGTGTATGAGCTCTACGACCCAAAGCTTGGGGGAGGCCATGCGATTGAAAGCATGAGCCTATGGTTGGGTGGTGTTAGCATAGGGTGGTGAAGCTAACAGTTGCTTCGTCTATCGTTAAACGAGCTTTGCTCGAGGGATCCTATGGAAGACTCGGACGACAATGGACAAGATGGTATCAGATACAGGTTATGGTTTGTTTTAATTTGCTAAGTTATTCATTTATTTAATTTATTTATCTAGTGATTATGCTTTCTAATCTCTTTTGCATCAAGTAATTGAGTTTCAGGTTATGCAGGAAGGACCCTAGAGGAAGGGCCTTACATTTGGTATCAGAGCTGGTCGATCCTTGAGGGCACCGGACTCGACAGAGGAAATTACTTATACATGTTCTTACTTACTAAAATCTCGTACATCTATTCCATTTTTGTTTAGAAGTTATAGATCTTGGATTGCATACATGAATGAGAAAATGTTTGTTGTATATTTGAAGATTTGTACATATTTTATTATTGTTCCATTAAAAGTTAAAGATCAGAACCTTGAGGAAGTCATAGATCTAGTATTTCATGTAAAAAATAAAAATAAAAAAATTCTTGAACTTATTCGTCATATTGCTGAAAGTTATATTTTTATTTCTATCTCTGTTTATGTCAATAGAGGGATCAGATTATAAAAAAAAAAATGTATGTTGTTTTGCTTACATTCAATTTCTGAGAATCCGTATTGTAAATAGTTTCTGCTGTGCTTCATGAACAAAGTTTCTAATTTGCATTACTGGTTAGCAGATCTCGACTTTTAATTCTTTATATATATATATATATATTATATTTTTTGAATTGAGGAAATTAGATCTCTATATTTAAAACTGCTTTCGTATTCTTAAGGTACATTTTGACTCCAGTTTTTGTTACGCCTCATGTGATTCTTACTTCGCTCTGACTGCAATTCTTTCCTTAAAACTATACATGACCCTGCTTAGATTAGAGTTCAATCAGATTCTGGCTTATAGTGCTTTGACATGTCGACATAACCCTGTTCGATCTTCACACTCTGTGTTTTTTATTAATTCAACCACAATTCTGTTTACATGAGAAAATAACTTCCATCTTCTGAGCATCTCCTCTCAAATCAAATCTGCAGAAGGAATTTAATTTACATAACTTATGTTATTTGTGTCATCGCATTTCTATTTGCCTTATCCGAATTTGTATGTCCAGTTCCGTATGATTGAAAGGATCTACTCATCTTCAATCCTGCCGTGACTTTTGCTAATAAGTATTAGATTCTGCGTCTTGACTCAAAGGTTGAGGATGAATCCGATTTCTTCATTCTATCCCTCTGAGGATGTGAAAACAATTGATGTTGTTTACACCGTGAAGGCCTTACAATCTTAACTTGCAATCTTTTTCTTGATTGATCTGTGCACCTATCTCCCGATCTCTGTTTATGATATCGATTTTCAAACAATTGGTTTGCAAGGATCCCGTATCATTCTTTTAATTTAAGGTCATTACTAACGCATGGACTTGAGAAGTGGCAGCTACTGTAGAATATGATTCTAATAAATTTAAATGAGACCCAAACTCACGTTAAGGTATATCTAATGGAGCAGCTAGAGGGAACAATGTATTGCACGCAATTCATAAATGTTTATGTGCATTCAATTTCGTAATTTTGATTTACACGTATTCATAATTCTGATTTGCATCAATTTCATAACTCTGATGGCATCATATTAGCTTGGAGATATTACAATAATAATTATTCCTTGTTTTAATTTGAAACGACATAATGTGGGTGAAATTATAAAGCGGTATGGTATTTATGTAATAACAATATTTAGACGAAAATGAAAATGATATGATATTTATTAATTTAGTTATATAATAATATGAGTTAGAAACACCATATGTTATGTGCGTAACAACTTGATTCGGATGAAAATGTAAATAACATGAGATGTTATATTTCATTTATGAAAAGACATAATTGGGTGAAATTATAAAACGATAATGTATTTCATATTTCAATTATGAAATTAGCTAGAAGAAAATGAAAAGTTGAAAAAAAAAATTGTAGCATGTTTAAAAGGTGAAAATATAACTATAAATTTTAGAATACATCTATGTGTTGATAAAAACTAGGGAAAGGAATTTGTGATATTTTAGTGTGAATTTCTTTATGGAGTGACCTCATTTGGGTCAAAAGATAATGCATCCTTATAATTCATAATTTAATAGTGAGACAACAAAAAGTAAGATAAAGGTTGAGGTCTTATGTACAATTCATAAGTTTTATTATGGATGGTTAGGAAGGTTAATATATCCTTATTATGTCCCCGAAGGGGAACATAAATGGATCGTCGGGTGCCTATTATTGTAGGCTATGGAACCTATAAATTTACCCTAGAGCTATAGTTTGGATATAGTTTGAATATGCTATATTAAATCCAGTTTTTTTAAAATGGCATTTTTTTAAAATATGATTGGTTGTAAAACAATGACGCCAGCCTAGTTTTTCCCACCCCAAGAGGGGGCGGCAGGCTGACGTCATGGTGGTTTTTGGCTTCCGTGCAAGGAGTTATTGTTTGATAGCGAATACATTTATTGTTGATAGCGGAGAGCGTATGGGTGGTGAGTCAACGACCTTATGCTAGCGCTCGCGCCATGGGTTTGGAACTTAGTTAAAGCGATCTCGATTGCATACATAGTAACTTGTCACGCTAAGATCTGACGTCTAAACATGGTCTAGGGCAAGGGTGACATATAGGCCTTGTTTTTAATCCCAATGTTTTGGCTCTGAACCTCGCTGTCGATTCCATGTATCGATGCCTTGCATTAATACCCTGAACCTCGCTGTCGATTCCATGTATCGATGCCTTGCATTAATACGCTGATGTGAGTCACCACCCTGCTGCTGGAGTTTTTAATAAATGTTAATAAATAGTGTTATGATGGCAGCGTCTAATCTTTGTACTGCCATGACCTTTGGCTCCGCGAAGAGGCTTTACCCTGTTGCATTATTTGGGAGGCGTTCCTCTTGCATTATTTGGGAGGCGTTAGCAGGTGGATGGTAGAAATTGTAGCCGATAGTTCTGAAGGAAGCAAAGGGAGTGAAAGGTGATGGCTTGGAGGTCTATGAATTTTTGTGACAGAGTGGAGTTATAGTCTTGCCAGATAGAGCTTCTGACGGGAGCTAGATCCGCGTTGAAGAAGCCGATGTCATAGCTTCGGGGCTTGGCTGATTGCAAAGGCGGAGCTTCATACCGACATCGAACTGAGACTTTAATTCGTGTTTTTCCTGGTAGGTTTGGTCACAGTAGACCCTACATTTAAACTGTTCTTTGGTTACTTATCTATTGATTCATAAAAAAAATTCTGGTTTAACTTATGCCTTGTACGTGATGGCAGGTTGCATCGAGGTTACAAAGGCCCAGTTTCATGTCGACATCAAATTGAGACTTCAATTGGTCTTTCTGGTAGGTTTGGTTACAGTGAATCGTAGACTTAAACTGATCTTTGCTTACTTACCTATTGATTCATAAAAATTCCCCTGGTTTAACCTGTGTCTTGTGCGCGATGGCAGGTTGCCTCGAGGTTACAAAGGCGCGGCTTCATACCGACATCCCAATGTTTTGGCTCTGAGCCTCACTGTCGATTCCATGTATCGATGCCTTGCATTAATACCCTAATGTGAGTCACCACCCTGCTGCTGGAGTTTTTAATAAATGTTAATAAATAGTGTTATGATGACAGCGTCTAATCTTTGTACTGTCGTGACCTTTGGCTCTGCGAAGAGGCTTTACCCTGTTGCATTATTTGGGAGGCGTTCCTCTTGCATTATTTGGGAGGCGTTAGCAGGTGGATGGTAGAAATTGTAGCCGATAGTTCTGAAGGAAGCAAAGGGCGTGAAAGCTCATGGCTTGGAGGTCTATGAATTTTTGTGACACAGTGGAGTTATAGTCTTGCCAAATAGAGCTTCTGACAGCAGCTAGATCCGTGTTAGATCCGCGTTGAAGAAGTCGATGTCATAGCTTTGGGGCTTGGCTGATTGCAAAGGTGCAGCTTCATACCGACATCAAACTGAGACTTTAATTCATGTTTTTCCTGGTAGGTTTGGTCACAGTAGATCCTACATTTAAACTGTTCTTTGGTTACTTATCTATTGATTCATAAAAATTTCTCTGGTTTAACTTATGCCTTGTACGTGATGGCAGGTTGCATCGAGGTTACAAAGGCGCAGTTTCATATCGACATCAAATTGAGACTTCAATTGGTCTTTCTGGTAGGTTTGGTTACAGTGAATCATAGACTTAAACTGATCTTTGCTTACTTACCTATTGATTCATAAAAATTCCCCTGGTTTAACCTGTGTTTTGTGCGCGATGGCAGCTTGCCTCGAGGTTACAAAGGCGCGGCTTCATACCGACATCGAATTGAGACTTCAATTTTTGTTTCTGGTAGGTTTGGTTATAGTGAATCATACACTTAAACTGCTCTTTACTTGCTTGCCTATTGATTCATAAAAAATTTCGTCGTTTAACTTATGTCTTGTACGTAATGGCAGGTTCCATCAAGGTGTTCAAACTGCGTAGAGGCACATGCTGTTCCTCGGGTAAGAAACAAACTGTCTGCTGTATGTTTTTTACGTTTGTTAGAAATGAACTCAAGAGTGAAGAAGACCCTTAAGTTCTGAGGATGGCACAACAGTTGGTAGCTGTGGTCCAACTTGTGCAATTGGCAATAGTTCTGTAGGCTTTGAACCTGATTATTTGTGCTTCCTCGTTTGGGTCGTGCAAATAAGTCGTCGTGTAGAGTAGTTAGAAAACAAAAGCTCGTAATAAGTGGTGTCTTATTATATATGTAATAATAAGAAGGTGATTCTTAAAGAATATAAATGCCGAGCGGATGGTTGGGAGAGGTGTCTGTGGGTCATCATTTCTCTGCGAAAGGGCCCTGAGGGCAAGAAATCCATCCATACCTATGGGCACAATCGCAGCGTCCGTGCCATCTGCAAGCATGATGTCTGCCTCACGTTTACGAATATTGGACTTAAACTGTTCTTTATTTGTTTACCTATTGATTCATAAAAATTTCCCTCGTTTTAAAATTCTTTTGTTTAACTTATGTCTTGTACGCGATGGCAGGTTTGTTTGTTTTGTACGTTCATCAGAAATGAACTCAAGAGTGAAAAAGACCCTTAAGTTATTAATAAGCGCCTTTATTGTTAAATAGGTGACGTGAGTCGTTTTGGGCTTTCATAGTTTGATTTTATTCTGCTCATTGCATCTGATAATAACTAAGGCCTCGATAATAATACAAAATTTTAACTCATAAAATCTGGATGAAGATGTGAGTCATCAGCGTGCTGCTGGTGTTTTTATTAAATATTAATAAATAGTGTTATGATGGCACCGTTAAATCTTTGTACTGCCATGACGTTGGCCTGTGCGAAGGGCCTCTACCCTGTTGTGCTATATGCGAAGCGTTAACAAGTGGATGGTAGAAATTCTAAGCGATAGTTCTGTAGGAGACAAAGGGCGTGAAAGCGTTTATTCTACGATTTTGTTCTGGTGGGTTTGAGTTTGAGGGTCTATGAATTTTTCCTGATACAATCGAGTCTCAGTCTTAGCAGATAGAGCTTTTAACACCAGCTAGACCCGGGTTGAAGAAGCCCATGTCATAGCTTTGGGGCTTGGGTGATTGCAAAGGCGGATTTTCATACCGACATCGAATTGAGACTTCAATTCTTGTTTCTGGTAGGTTTGGTTACAATGAATCATACGCTTAAACTGTTCTTTACTTAGTTACCTATTGATTTATAAAAAATTTGTTGGTTTAATCTATTGAAACATGGAAGTCTCATCTTGCCTATGGACATTTTTTACATGGCAGGTGGGGTATGGTATTAACGGAAGTCTTAAATACATAGTTGTTTTTCAACTATTACGGGACCAATTCGTATTGCAGATTCCCCATAGTGTGCTAGAGGGTTAAACTGTTAAATAGTTAAATGGACAGCTTCTCAAAACTAAAAACTTCTATCTGTAGGGTTGACAACTTAACTACACACTAAGAGATCAAATAATGCGAGACCAGGTCTCAAAATTATTAACCATAGGTTATATGGGAGAAAAAAAATACCAAATTACTTGCAATGGAGATGGAATGGAGCTCAAATCATGAAGGGAGGTGCCGAATAATTCCATCTAGTTAAGAAATTAATCAAAATCCAAAACTAGTAATATTAATCGTTTCATCGGGATATATCTATAGATATATATTTCAGGATGTAGTGTTAATAGCTGCTTTCATATATATGTTTTTTTGCCATGCGCCATTAAGAGCTGCATTTATATATATATATATATATATATATATATATATATATATATATATAGCGATTTTCAACTGTACATGGCAATCGCAGCTTTAAAAAGACCAACTGTGGTTGTCAAGCGATCTGAAAGCACCCAAGTGGTGATGGTACTCAGCATTGCAGTTGTGTTTTGATAGGCAAATAAGGGTGAACATGGGAATTTTGAACATAAAGTGTCTTCACGGATAAGCAGAGAAACCCCTGGTAGAATTTTCATAAGGATGCTAAGGGCTGGCAGACTCAATATCTTGATAAAATTTCATACTTTATTCTTTTTTATTTTCGACCGAATAAAATTTCGAAGGGCTACCAGACTCAAAACCCTGAGAAATAATCTATAAAACATTGAGGGAATTCCGAAGGGCTACCAGACTCAAAACCCTGAGAAATAGTCTATAAAACATTGAGGGAAGACCTTATACATTTTAACTTTAGGCTATAAAAAAGTTTCTAAGTAATAAACCACAATTACCTGGTAGCAAGCACAATTACTCTAGCTTGAATAATATTGAGTGTAATACGAAGATGTTGTTGCAAGCCCTGTAAAGAAAAATATGGTTGAACAGAGAAGAATAACGAAGTTTGTCTAAAACTAAATTCTAGGTTTAGGAGGATGTAGTTGTAAGCATTTACCTGTGCAGAGGTAAGAACCCATGTATCTGGAAGAGACTCTCGTCTCGTATCGAAGCCACAATCCTCCACAAATTTCTATAGTGGCCGCAGTGGAGTGCAGTGCTCCGCTGGAGCTCTGAATATAAAACATTTTTTTCAGCCTCTACGTTTCTCGAGCTTTCTGTATAAACACAATATGTTGAAATAGGGACGTGAGCTAGATGAAGGACCGCCGGTTCCAAGATTATGTTGTGTCACAACGCTTAAAAAGAAACAGGTGTCAATAAGATACACCGCCCATACTATATGCTTACAGCTGCTATATAAGCTGGCAAATTAGCGTCGGCATGCAAGGCAAGGCTAATTGTTTATAATTTCGCCCTTGTGGGTAGTGTAAATGCATTGGTAGAATGTGCTCAAGATTTTAAACGCTAAATAACAAAGGTGGCTGCAACAGCCAAATGTAGCGTATGCATGAAATCATTGCTGCTTGATTAGTACTATGACATGGATACACGACCGACATGTGTTTTTATTAATTGAATCTGATTATATTCAGCCTCTGCGGTCCTGCAGCTATCTGTATAAATACAGTATGTTGAAGTAGGGACGTGAGCTAGACGAACGAACGCCCGTAGCAAAATTATGTTGTGACAACGATTAAAAAGAAACAAGTGTCAACAACATATACCGCTCATACCATCTGCTTATAGCTGCTATGTAATCTGGCAAATTAGCGTCTGTATGCAAGTCAAGGCTAGTTGTTTATAATTTTTCTCTAGTCGGTAGTGTAGATGCATTGGTGGAATGCGTTCAGGATTTTAGACCCTAAATAAAAAAGGTGGCCGCAGCAGCTAGATATAGCATATGCATGGAAGCATTGCTACCTGATTAGTACTATGAAATGGATACACGACATGTGTTTATATTGGTTGAATCTGATTCTATTGAATAGATATATTCATAACTGTTCATCTTGTTATGTCCCCGAAGGGGAACATAAATGAATCGTCGGGTGCCTATTATTGTAGGCTATCGAACCTATAAATTCACCCTAGAGCTATAGTTTGGATATAGTTTGAATATGCTGTATAAAATGGCATTTTTTTAAAATATGATTGGTTGTAAAACAGTGACGACAGCCTAGTTTTTCCCACCCCAAGAGGGGGCAGCGGGCTGGTGTCATGGTGGTTTCTGGCTTCCGTGCAAGGATTTATTGTTTGATAGCGAATACATTTATTGTTGATAGTGGAGAGCATATGGGTGGCGAGTCAACGACCTTATGCTAGCGCTCGCGCCATGGGTTTGGAACTTAGTTAAAGCGATGTCGATTGCATACATAGTAACTTGGCATGTTATTGTTGACAATAATAATTGAGTTGTTGTTGTCGATTCCATATATCGATGCGGGCTTCATGTTGATGAAGTAATGAACCGTTGAGCGACTACAAACCCCAAGGTAAAAATGGATTGATGGCTAGGACATCACTCCATATCAGATATTAAAATGCAAAAAAGTGGGTTGATGTGCTTCTTGAAATGAGATGTTAGATCTTATGGCTAAGATCTGACGTCCAAACATGATCTAGGGCAAGGGTGGCACATAGCCCTTGTTTTTAATCCCAATGTTTTGGCTCTGAACCTCGCTGTCGATTCCATGTATCGATGCCTTGCATTAATACCCTGATGTGAGTCACCACCCTGTTGCAGGAGTTTTTAATAAATGTTAATAAATAGTGTTATGATGACAGCGTCTAATATTTGTACTGCCGTGACCTTTGGCTGTGCGAAGAGCCTTTAGCCTGTTACATTATTTGGGAGGCGTTACCAGCTAGATGGTAGAAATTCTAGCCGATAGTTCTGGAGGAAGCAAGGGGCATGAAAGATCTCGTCTTGTTGAAATATGTATCCTCCTTTTTCTACATTGTCTATACCGGTGGGTTCGATTCAATTCTTAAAAACTTTCATATATATGTTTTTTTGCCATGTGCCATTAAGAGCTGCGTTTTTATATATATATATAGCGATTTTCAACTGTATATGGCAACCGCAGCTTTAAAATGACCAACTGTGGTTGCCAAGCCATCTGAAAGCACCTAAGTGGTGACGGTACTCAGCATTGCAGCTGTGTTTTGATAGGCAAATAAGGGTAAACAGGGGGATTTTCAACATAATTTGTCTTCACGGATAAGCAGAGAAACGGCTGGCAAACTCAACATACTGATAAAATTTGATACTTTATTCTTTTTATTTTCGGCCGAATAAAATTCCGAAGGGCTACCAGACTCAAAACCCTGAGAAATAGTCTATAAAACATTGAGGGAAGACCTTATACATTTTAACTTTAGGCTATAAAAAAGTCTCTAAGTAATAAACCAGAATTACCTGGTAGCAAGCACAGTTACTCTAGCTTGAATAATATTGAGTGTAATAGGAAGATGTTGTTGCAAGCCCTGTAAAGAAAAATATGGTTGAACAGAGAAGAATAACGAAGCTTGTCTAAAGCTAAATTCTAGGTTTAGGAGGATGTAGTTGTAAACATTTGACTGTGCAGAGGTAAGAACTCATGTATCTGGAGGAAACTCTCGTCACGTGTCGAAGCCACAATCCTCCACAAATTTCTACAGTCGCCGCAGTGGAGTGAAGTGCTCCACTCGAGCTCTGAATATAAAACATTTTTTCAGCCTCTGCGGTCCTCAAGCTTTCTGTATAAACACAATATGTTGAAATAGGGACGTGAGCTAGATGAAGGACCGCCGGTGCCAAGATTATGTTGTCTCACAACGCTTAAAAAGAAACAGGTGTCAACAAAATACACCGCCCATACTACCTGCTTACAGCTGCTATGTAAGCTGGCAAATTAGGATCTGCATGCAAGGCAAGGCTAATTGTTTATAATTTCTCCCTTGTGGATAGTGTAAATGCATTGGTAGAATGCGCTCAAGAGTTTAGACGCTAAATAACAAAGGTGGCTGCAACAGCCAACTGTAGCGTGTGCATGAAATCATTGCTACTTGATTAGTACTATGACATGGATACACGACGGACATGTGTTTATATTAATTGAATCTGATTATATTCAGCCTCTGCGGTCCTGCAGCTATGTGTATAAATCCAATATGTTGAAGTAGGGACCTGAGGTAGACGGACGAACGCCCCTAGCAAAATTATGTTGTGTCAGAACGATTAAAAAGAAACAAGTGTCAACAACATATACCGCTCATACTATCTGCTTACAGCTGCTATATAAGCTGGCAAATTAGCGTCTGCATGCAAGACAGGGCTAGTTGTTTATAATTTTTCTCTTGTCGGTAGTGTAGATGCATTGGTGGAATGCGCTCAGGATTTTAGACCCTAAATAACAAAGGTGGCCGCAGCAGCTAGATGTAGCATATGCATGGAAGCATTGCTTCCTGATTAGTACTATGCCATGGATACACGACAAATGTTTATATTGGTTGAATCTGATTGTATTGAATAGATATATTCATAACTGTTCAGCTTGTTGAAATATGTATCCTCCTTTTTCTACGTTGTCTATACCGGTGGGTTCGATTCAATTGTTAAAAATATATTTAGCAAAAAAAAATACTTTAGTCTGGTACGAACGTTGATTCACTAATTTTATTTAAATACGAGAGCGCTGTGCTCATTTTCTCTATGAAAAGTTTCATGGTAATCCCCGGACTTTGAAATGATCACTGACAAATGATCATAGGATCAATGCCTAAACATTTTCTATGTTGCTAGGATGAATGCTTACGTTTTTTGTGGCTTCGATGCTACAAACTTTAACAGCTGTCTTTGTTAAAACCGGCGTTTAAAGTTATGAGGATGTCATTAGTTTTAAGCTGTATTAAACTACTAGAGTTCCGTTTTTTGGCTCCGCATTGCGACGAGCTTGAGCCATTGCAAAAAGTTTTTACAAATCAAAACAAAAACTATAAATTTATCACTTACTCTATTTTCTTTTAACTAAACTTCAACCAATTTAAAATCGACAAAATTATATTCTTTGAACAAGAGATTTAAATACAGCAAAGATCCTTAGTTAAAAAATAGAAATTATATTGTTTAAACAAGAGATTTGAATAGGGCATATATCCTTAGTTAAAAAGTCAACAAAATGATATTCTGTTGTGCAAAACTTTGAATACAACAAAAGTATCAAGTCCAATGTGGCTTCCTTTTAAATAGCTATAGTTTTTTTCACGTTATACATAAAACGGGCATACTTATTGGCATTAAGTATTCTGGTCTAAGTTTAAAAATTCACGTTTTAATATAAAATTTTAGATGGATAGGGACAATAAAATTTTAGATGGATAGAAACAAAGATTGTCTAGATTTGATAGATGGATAAAAATAAAATAAAAAATATATGTTTTGACAATAAAAAAATTCCTTTGTTATAGAAGTTTAGTGCTGGGAAATCTTGTCTTCGAGCTGGCTTATAACATGTATATGGGTGGTGTCAATTTCTACTAGTCTATGGAGACCATGGTTTCTTGTCTATAATTTATGACTCCTATTCGGCTACGGTTTTTTATGCTATTGAGCAATCTTTTAAAATGTGCGATGTTTGATGGTTTCCACTACTGGTTTTGCCCTTGTATTTTCTTCTATTGCAATTTAATAGTCTCTTTGTTCAATATTTTTTACTATTTTGGAATAGGTTATATTATTGAATTGAAAGGATTTATATAGCCATAGTTTTAAAGCTCTGTATTTTGATTTTCAAGCTATTTGATCGTTAGTTTTCTTGCAATGCCATATGCTTAAATATGTTTTAATAACATTTTAGACAGCTATAAATAAATTTTAATACAAAATTTAGAAAAAGATAATGTTGAATACTGTAATCTTGGTTATACTGTCATCAATTCAACATATGTTTGCTGAGAAAATACCCTGCCTATGAGATTGCTGAATTTCGCTTTTGCATTGTTTGCCTTTTTTCATTGCATTTAATTAAACAATTCATTGCTAACTGTGAACAGCTTATTAGCAAATTGATTATAATTTATCGCCCAGCTTAGAAGAATTTATAGCAATAGTCAATTGAGTGTAGATCAAGTGGTTCGGAGAAATGTTCTTGTCCTTCCCACTCAGATTCGGAACTTGCTTTATGGCACTTGCTTCATGGAACCTGATTTTGACTACGTAATAGAGCTAGTCACAAGTGAACTTGAAGAAAATTCTAGAAACTCCAATACCCTGATCCTAATCAAGAGTTGAGGCATATATAAACACTTTAAGTAGCCATAGACAGTTACTAGGCTATGTTAAATAGTGGTTCATTATGACGACAAGTGATTTCATTATGGTGATTTTATTCTATTATTTCATAGCTTACCAACAATAACAGAGTGTATATTAGTTTATTCATCATTTCATGAAATTAGGCTGACATCATGAATTAAGTTGTGAGATATCTTGCGATGAACTATTCCAATGGAGTATCCATGGCAATTTATAGATCACTTGTTGAAGAATGCTTAAGTGATCTTACTAAACTAAAGACAGACCCTTGTTCAACATTACTTTAAAATCGAGGTCAATCCTTCCCAATATTCGATCAAAATACTAGATTTTGAAATTTTGAGGGTAGATGATACAAATCAAGAGGAGGAATAGAAGTAATGTATCCAGAAATGATAATATGAGCTGCCTATGAAGGTATCGAAGTGTAACATCCCTCATTTCTCCCTAGTAATTTGTTTATAAATGTAAATAAATATTGTATCGGTTATCTGGTGAGGAGCTCAAGGCCAAGAGAACCTTGTGTTAGGACTATTTAATTCCTAATTTGAAGATCATAAATTTAGATGGTGACGCAACTTAAAGATGAAGCTTGAATCCATTAAGGTAGGGGAAATGTTGATGGCTAGGAAGCCACAAAGATCGAGCATCGACGACCGTTGTCATCCTGATACCTTAGGAACCTAAGAAGGGGAAACTTGTTTCACTTGATCGTCTAAACCTCATGCGTCCAACCATATGATATGGGTAAGTCTTGAAGAGACATAGCTACTATTTCTTTTGCCGCTAGCAAGATAGTGAAATTATTTAATTACACTATTGGTGGAAATTATTTACTAATTAGGTTAAGTGATTTTATTATCCTTATGGCATCGAGTGCCATAGAGCTATTCATCTAGTCTTAGAACTCATAATAAGAAACTAGAATAAAGAAGAGGTCATTGGTATAGAATATACCATGGTCCTATGCCTTGGTAAAGTATAGATGAATATATATATATACATACAATCTAACGAGTCTTGAATTATCATTAATACACACAATGCCATCCTTCTTTTTGGCATGGAATTAGCACGGTTGTTGTTTAGGCCACCTCACTAAGTGGTGTGCACAACTCGTGATGCACACCTTGGTCATATGTTCCGTTTTTTTTAAAAGACCACCACCTATTAACAGTGGTATTGCATTGTCAATTAAGGACGATTTAAATGCCTCTCTAATAGGCATTTCCACTTACCCTTATCTTATGTAGATTCTGAGATATGAGAGTTTTATTTTATTTTTTCCAGCTATATTTTACTTAGTCGGATTATTCCCTTATGGGAGTGGGATTCCACGTGGAGTTTATTCGCTTGGTTGCTGAAAGATGGCACCTTGTGAAGTACCATCTGGCATGTGGATAGAGGATCCGATGGTTACCTAACTGGGGCGGATCTTACAAAGAAAACTCCCCAGGTGTTTAAAGGGGAAAAAAAAAAACTTTCGATAGGACGGGTGATCGAATCCAGCTGAGTCTATCCCCTGGCCTTGAAAAAGATCGCCTGCGCTCCGGTCTTCAGCATCGATGTAAATGGAAGATATTGCAGCATGGATGTCATCGCGGTAAGCGTTTGGGATGAAAGCTAACGGTGGCACGGTATGCATTTCTAGGATTTCGTCTTGTTTTAAGGGAGATTTTTGCTGAAATGTCAAATAAGGTTTTCAAGATAAAAGTGACTGTAATTAAAGATGCTTGTAGGAAGTCTCTCTTTACCGCATTTCTTAACTTTCCGTCTGATTATGGAAGTGTCAGGCATGGCATCTGTCCTTACGAATCGAAGCAAAAGGCTTCAATTTTCCACTGAAAGTCATCTAACGACTCATTTGCCGGTTAGAAAACCTCATGTTACCAAGATAGGGTGATTGCAATTAAAGATGCCGATAGGAAGTTCTGTTGCATTACATTTCTCAGCTTTCGTTTTCTTTTAATGGAGATTTTGATAATTTAATGTGACTATGGTAGTATTAGGCGTGGCATCTGCCTCTAATTATTTGAATACTTGAACAATCGAAGTAAAAGACTTAATTTTTCCAGTCAAAGCCGGAATCATTTGGAAGACCAAATGTTACCAAGACAGAGTGACTGCAATTAAAGATGTTGGTAGCAAGTTTCTTTTGACTGCATTTCCCAGTTTTCGTTTACTTTTATTGGAGATTTTGTTAATTTCGTGTGATTATGGAAGTATCAGGCGCTGAATCGATTGATGGAATCTAAGTAGTGCAAATCTGAAATTGTTGTTATTCTTGTTATGAGTAATGAACGATTTAAGATGGAAAAGGGCCGTCGATTTGTGGGCATCCCTTGGTGTAACCGAGTCGGCCGGTCTGCCCAAATGCTTGAGATACTCAGTGATCCTCAGATCTGAGTGATCCCAATCTTTATTGGACTACATCTCTATTTTCTCAATTCAACAGAATGTTTATTGAAATTTATTTTGAGTAATTTAATTGGGGAAATCGCTAGTCGATTGTCGATTGACTGAAAAACGATCAGGAGGTGAAGTCTGTATGAGTTTTCCAATTTATTTCAGAATACAGTCGTTTTGTCCCCTCTAGATATGATCTTAATCCAAATTAGGTCGACTCTGTAGAAACAATTGCAGACCTCGACCATGATTCTTGGGTCGGTCTCCATGTTCTGAAATGTATTTACATTGTAATACTCTGAGTGTGATTCAAGATCGATTGGATGTCACATTAATTTCTGAATCGCATTTATAGTTGAGTACTCTGTGTGTGATTCAAGATCGACTTGTTTTTCGCATAATTTCTGAACCGGAACGGTCTGTAGAATCTGATCCCCGAATAACGTTGTAAATATATATATATATATATATTATATATATTGTGGTTCTTGTTTTATATATAGCCGCCACTAGAATGCATTGATAAATAGAGGGAAAGGACAGTTTGTAAAACCTGATCCCTGTATGATATACCTAGTATTGTTTACATCCGGCTGCCATTGAAGGCGTTGATGAACAGAGGAAAGGAAATAATTTCCCTGTGATCTCATTATATGCGCAAACCTCTGTGTATGGTGTGCGTAGTGCAATTCGCAGGTAATGTAGCTTTTATGTGATAATGATGATCGCTGGATTTTTATTTAGTTAAATTATATTGTCCCTTACATACGAAAGTTTTGATGGGAAATAAAATTGCACCTTGGTTTATGAGATATGATACAGGAAGAAAATTGAAGTGAAAATTGTTCCAGATAGTTAGAAGGGCTTGGAATAATGAAGAACGCAACAACTGGTTGCTGATGTAAAACCCCCTTCTCATTGAGTAATAAAAGAAATGACCTGCCTTTGTGGACGTAGCCCAATAGGGGTGAACCACCTGAAATTGTTCTCTTCTTATGCGTATGTGTGTTTCTTATGTGTATGTGTGTTATTGTGGTTGTTATGGGAATTCCTGGATGTCATGAGATTAAAATGTATGCTTGAATGGATATCCAAGGAGCTGCAATGGTAATACTTAACAACATAAGAAAATTGACTTTTATAAGAATGTCAAGTGTATGCACAATGATTAAATTACATGCTGGCTGTTTCCTGATATTGTTGATTTTATTGTGAAGATCTTTAAGGAAAGAAATCTTAATTTTCACCAAAATACTAACTCGCTAATCGTGGAGATGTTACATATGGTATCAGAGCGCATGTTACAGCACTCGGGCCTATAGTGGGCTCAACATGAAGAATGAGTTTGATGAATCAGGTGAGGGACTCCATTTGAAAATAAGTAAATGGGCAGTTCAAGCTGGGCAGGAGGTAACTGACAGATTTCCTTGAATTACAAATTATCCTCTCCATTGCTTGAGGTACGCATTATAGAATGTGACCATTCTACTGTTAGAAAGTAAAGGTCGTCGAGAGATCAAAAAGGTATGTTGATTGATAGCAAAGTTCATATCAAATATTTTGCTGGTAAAGTAGTCTTACTGGCTCGTCTGGCTTTCTACTTGCACTCACCCCCTCCCTACTCCTTGTATGAAGATATAGATGGTCTAGTAATTGGTATTTTATTTAAAAATTCGAAATGGTGGTTAGTATTATTCTACGTGATAAGATTCACTGTCGTGTTTGATATTTAACTCGCAATGTTTTTGTTGGATTGGGTGATATCCATTTCGATATGTAGGGTTTAAGTGGATTAAATATTCATCCAATTCAAAGTCTCAGAATTTTGAACTTTGAATTCAAAAGCGTGTGTGGAAATTCCTTTTGTTAGGACCTATTATTGAAATTGTTTCAGTACGAACTCGACATAGTAGTCTGGTTGAAAAACCATGCAAATGAAAATAACAACCAATACAAATGTTTACATCGAACAAATGAAATTAGGAAGTATTCAGATCCATTTGTAAAAGAGTTCATACAAAAATTTGTAGGTCTCAGGGATGTCGTAATTCAATAGAGGATTAGAGTTAAACTTCCCAAGTCCTAATTATCAAAGGAATTCTCGATTAGCATGAAATCCCCATGTCGATTCTGTCGCCTTAAGGTTGGGCATATATTGCAAAGGTTTTCCTTATTTTTAAGCAAATAATATTATGGTCTGTGAAGTAGACAAGTGTAGTATGATATGTTTGACTGTGCAAACTCTTTAAACCTTAAGTGCATTATTGAATAGATAAATGCTCAGCCCGTCCACCTAGAAATTTGAGGCTTACATGTTGAATACAATTATAGTGTGAAATATTATCTCCTTCAAAGTCATCTACAGTCCTAAAATGTTAGGATTCGGTTAAATTATCATTGAGTCTATTCAAAGGATTTAATACTAACAAATGACCAATTTTAAGAGTTCAAGCATCACACTAGTTTGTCTATGTTGTTTTGTATTAGATGGATGGTCACATATTTAGATTTTGATTCAAAGTATTGAAAGTTAATGAGAGTTACGAATATTTTAAGGGACATACCAGTCGTTATGCAAATTGTGCCTTGCTTAAATACAACTCAGAACTTTGAAAATTCGAATGGTAAAGCTTGTCTCAATCTCATAGAACGGTTATGAGATTAATAGGTTGTTGAGACTATAATATCAAGTGCCAAGGTAAGGTTCATGAAAAAGTTTCTTGGTTTTAAAATGTTTCATTTCGTTTGGAATTAAATGAGGTTCAATTTTATAAAAAAAAAAAAAAAAAAATCTTCTATGACTAGGAAATTGTCAAAAAGCGGAAAATTGTTAGTAGTCTCCTTACTAATCAATTCAATTAGTATGTAATTGTATAGGATAAAAGATGCAATACTAATGTGTAATAATGGAGTTGGTTTGTAACCTTGCTTGTAAGTTCCACAAAAGGAAGATGGTCAAAATTACTTAAAAGTATACATGTGCACTCTATTTAGATGTATGTGATGAAGATACACGAGCTCATTATATATACTCCTTAGTAAATGATCTCTACTATGGATGCGGGGATATTTGAGTGGGTGTTATAAAGGTTTGTATTTTAGATTTATGAGATAAAAGTATACTTTACCTTGACTACCTATTGCAGTTTGGTTATGGATTCCACAAGATGTTGAGCATAATACTAATATGTGTTAAATGGAAGTGAGCCTCCACCTCGGCATATGAGCATCATACAATAAAGATATATGTCGTCAACTTCATGAAGGTATGTGGTTACAAAGGTATGCAATTATAAATTGTTATTACTTACATGGTATTAGCATGTACGGAAAAAGGGTTAAGTGATCATGTATAGATATTGTTTATAAAAGTTAATATTCTGATTATTATATTTCATACAAATTGGATATTGTTATACTGACAAAGGAATTTGGCAGATGGTCAAAACTCGGTGGGAATTGTTGGAAGAGCGTAATATATTATGCAGGGTAAAGAGGTGAGGATTTAAGATCTACATCACAACTGTTGTGTATTCTTAAATTTTTATAATTATTGTTGAATAAAGAACTAAAACTAAATTCGTTAGAGAAATCGTAAGGTTACGAAAAGTAATATGATGAAACAATTGATCATTTTGAAAGAGATTTTCCTAGACTCAGGTGCGGAGGATTGAAGGAAAATAGATTCCGGGACTCAAGCGAGAAGGCTTGAGGGGAATTATGTAAGAGTGCGTTAAGGGCACTAGAACACTCCCTAGAAATCAGGGAGTTGATAGCTGCCAGGATTCTCGAATGAATCAGCAGGCTATAAAGACCTAGGCAAACTATAATAAAATGCATATGCGGGAGGCAGGACGCTGCTTAGTATGCATGGGAGAAAGTATTGCTGTGTGAGCACTGGGGTGTTAGGCAAGAAATCTCCAAAAGGATTGCTGCGTGAGCACTGGGGTGTTAGGCAAGAATTTCCTGGAGCAAATGATTGATGTATTGATTAAATTAAACAGTATACAATTCTCGAACACATGGATTTCTTTTATATGCGTCGGGCATAAGCCGTGGATCACATGGACTACTTTATGATGTGTTGAGCATAAGCTCTGGAACACATGGATTCATTGTTTATGTTTCTTAATTTGATTATGGAATTGATGATAAGTATTATAGTTTCTTGAAATATCAAAAAATTTCAAGGGTAACGTTGAATGATGAATTTTATAAGTTTATTGCTTGAAGATTGTTTTGCTTGAAAGTAAGCGAGAAAAATGTTACCAACCTACGTATTGGAGGTAATAGCTGTCCTTCAAAAGGATAATTACATTCTACATTGCTTATAAATCGTATTTGAAATTTAGTGTGTATTGTGTATACTTATGATGATAAGAGCACAAATAAGGACTAACAGATATCCAAAGAATAGAAAATGTTATGTTGCAACAAGGCCTCAATGTTTATTGGAATATAAAATTATTGTTGCATTGAAATACAGGATATGAATGACAACGACATAAAAATAATAAAAAAATAAAAAAAAAAAAAAAAAAAAACTTGAAGGTTCGAAGAAGAGAAGCAAGCTAAAGATGATTCCAGAAAGGAAGATGAATTTACAAGAAGTATGAACACCGAGGACGGTGTTATTCTTAACGGGAGGAGGATGTAACATCCCTCATTTCGCCCTAGTAATTTGTTTATAAATGTAAATAAATATTGTATCGGTTATCTGGTGAGGAGCTCAAGGCCAAGAGAACCTTGTGTTAGGACTATTTAATTCCTAATTTGAAGATCATAAATTTAGATGGTGACGCAACTTAAAGATGAAGCTTGAATCCATTAAGGTAGGGGAAATGTTGATGGCTAGGAAGCCACAAAGATCGAGCATCGACGACCGTTGTCATCCTGATACCTTAGGAACCTAAGAAGGGGAAACTTGTTTCACTTGATCGTCTAAACCTCATGCGTCCAACCATATGATATGGGTAAGTCTTGAAGAGACATAGCTACTATTTCTTTTGCCGCTAGCAAGATAGTGAAATTATTTAATTACACTATTGGTGGAAATTATTTACTAATTAGGTTAAGTGATTTTATTATCCTTATGGCATCGAGTGCCATAGAGCTATTCATCTAGTCTTAGAACTCATAATAAGAAACTAGAATAAAGAAGAGGTCATTGGTATAGAATATACCATGGTCCTATGCCTTGGTAAAGTATAGATGAATATATATATATACATACAATCTAACGAGTCTTGAATTATCATTAATACACACAATGCCATCCTTCTTTTTGGCATGGAATTAGCACGGTTGTTGTTTAGGCCACCTCACTAAGTGGTGTGCACAACTCGTGATGCACACCTTGGTCATATGTTCCGTTTTTTTTAAAAGACCACCACCTATTAACAGTGGTATTGCATTGTCAATTAAGGACGATTTAAATGCCTCTCTAATAGGCATTTCCACTTACCCTTATCTTATGTAGATTCTGAGATATGAGAGTTTTATTTTATTTTTTCCAGCTATATTTTACTTAGTCGGATTATTCCCTTATGGGAGTGGGATTCCACGTGGAGTTTATTCGCTTGGTTGCTGAAAGATGGCACCTTGTGAAGTACCATCTGGCATGTGGATAGAGGATCCGATGGTTACCTAACTGGGGCGGATCTTACAAAGAAAACTCCCCAGGTGTTTAAAGGGGAAAAAAAAAAAACTTTCGATAGGACGGGTGATCGAATCCAGCTGAGTCTATCCCCTGGCCTTGTGTAACATCTCCATAATTTGCGATGTTAGTAAAGTAGTGATTTAAAAAAAAATTGCATAAGATTAAAGAAACTTCAGAATACAATTCATTCATGTAAGGACCAAGATTCTGAACACATTTCCTGATAATTGGAGATTAGTTAAATCACGCCTCATTTTGTTACTTGAAAACATGCTCCTGAAGTTCTTACCGTGTAAAGGTTAACTGCATCCGTAATTGTCCATAACCATGTGGTCGTCACATCACATCAACATGAAATATCATTTTAACAACATGAACATGAAATATCATTTTAACAACATGAACATGAAATATCATTTTAACAACATTAACATGAATTATCATCTTAACAACATTAAAACGAAATACCCCTGGTCGAGATGCATTTGATCATTGTGTTATAATCATCAATTATAAGATAGCACCTTTGAGAAGAAAATCATGCAACCGTCAAAAGGGATCATACGCATATAAAAGCCATGGAAATAACGAGACCAAGATATAACGTGGTTCACCCGAACTCGGGCTAGTCCACAAAGGTGTGTGTGTCGCTTTTATTATTCATCAAAGATAATTTACAACTACAACCCAATGGTTGCTTCAATCATCTTCCAGCTTTTTCCAAGCTTCTCAATGAATGAGTACTTTGGTTGTCGCAACCAGATTTCTTCTCCTTCCTTCAAGTCTCTATCCCATAGAGTACTTTATCAAACATTATAATAAAAGGAAATAACTTTACCTCACATAAGAAGAGAAAACACATCAGAACCATATTAGGATACATAAGGTAACACATGAATAAGTGCACAAATAACAACTTCCAAGGAGACGATTTTCAGGTGGTTCACCCAAACTTGGGCTACGTCCACAAAGGGGTGTTGTATCATTATTTATAATCATAAAGATTTACATCTGCAACATAGTTGTTGCATTAATCAAGTTCCACTTTCTCAAGCCTCCCTCATAAGAGCATCATCAAAACAATCAGAAGTAAGTAGATGTATTTTGTTCGTCAAGGAGATCTCATAATAATATAAGGTCAATTTATCTAACTTTTCTAGACGAACTAAATCTTTATCGACGATCTAAGTCTTTATCAAGATGAGGAGTAATCTATCGACAAGAGGAATGATTACATTCTTCTAATACATATTACAATTCGTAAAACATTCCTAAACTTATAACCCACAATATAATATAATCATATATTATATATTATAAAAGTATTATAATCATCTCCTTCAAAATATAATTATAAATCTCATCCATTAAAAGATTTTAACCATTTACGTCACCATCTAATATAATCATATATTATAAAAATGATTATAATATATATATTATAAAAGCATTATAATCATCTCCTTCAAAATATAATTATAAATCTCAACCATTAAAGGATTTTAACCATTTACGTCGCAATCTAATATAATCATATATTATAACAATGATCATAATCACATCTTTCATAATATAGTTACAAAACATTATATTCACAAAATCTTATCACATTTAGAAAACTATAAATATAGATAATTAGATGTTTCGCAATTTATAACGCTTAAGCATTCCCATTTAATACACTCCATACATTAAAAGAGAGAGTAAATAACTAACGCCAGCAACTCTTAGTGAGGTCGTCGAGTTCCAACAACACGACAAGGATCGAACGCTCAAGGCGAGAGGTGGCAGATTGAGGCTGACCACCGAGAAGATCCTATCACAGTAAGACAACTTACTACATGCAATATGTATAACATAGATTTCTTCTTTAACTATTCAACACTAACTGCCAACAGCCTATGGAGAACTCATTCAGATATTCGCATTGAGGCAAGGCTAAGTAAATGCAACCACCGTGGGGAATCAGAACATACCACAGTCAAACGGAACCTTGTGTTGCAAGGATAGATACAACAAAATAATAAAAAGGAATCGCCCAACAGCCATTCGATTAGCAAGCACAAAAATTACACTCAAAAAAAATAACTATAATGGCTTAATCCTTGTTTGGGGTCCATGCCATCGCAAAACGGTTACACTCAAATTCTCGGTTCATATTAAAAAGCAGGGATTTCAGCTTATAGACATCTCTAACAGGAGACCAGCCTCTACACTTTTCCATCTAATAAAATTTACATATCTACACCTACGTTTGCTTTGCAGCGATCGATCCAGATCGGAAGGTAACCAGCAATCAAACATAATGCATCTGGCATTTGCCTCACAGTGATCATTCCAGATCGGGAAAATGGCGCTCACACAAGAATATACTCAACAACAGAACTAAACAATAACACATGAAATTCTTGAATGCAACCAGACCCGACCGAGATCATACTCTGTTATCATATATTATAAAAATGGATCGGGTTCTTGATCATCACACCAAGCAGAGATGTATAAAAAGAACCATACTCAGAAATAACAACCATAACATGTATTAAGGAGAAATCGTAATACTATAATCGTCTAACCACACATTAGCTGGAGATTCATATATCACATACCTCATTCGCAGACTAAGTCCCAAATCGCGGATTAGCACCCAGGCAACATAGATCTGTAGCAGAGTATAAACCCAATGGCCATGGATGGATCCGTGACTCTGTAGGAGAGTATACAATATGGCAATGGATGAATCCTTAAACTCCAGATCTGAGCTCCTCCAGACCGAGGTATATAGCCACTCCGTCGAAAGAAAATACATCGATCCAGTGTGTTTCGCAGGGATCCATCACGTCTCAGCGATCCCCCTAAACTCCATACTGCAGTAGTTTATAATGCGGAAATCTCTTGCTTTCAGAGTTTAGAATGGACCCGGCTTCGCTCCATTCCCTCCCACCTTTTCAGCATTTGAACTCTCATGATCATCAATCGTCTGCCCTCCTTTTTCGCCCGCACTTCCCAACTACCAGTAAAAATAAATAAAAGAAGAAAACAAATCCCTATACTCCAGCGGCTCGGCTCCCCTTGTAGAGTCCGCCAACCACTAAGAAATACCTTCCTTAGCAGTTTCCACCTGTCAACCGTTGGGGTTGATCGTGGCAGGAGTGGTAGGTCGTGGGCGTATCCTTTAAGATTTTAATTTAAAGCTTAACCAACTACTAAGATGGGATGCGATACGAGAACCCCAAGTCATGGTAACTATGAACCTTATTATCATCGGTACTAGTTGTATCCGGAGTAATATATTATTTAATGTTTTCCTCCATATAGTCTTTTAAGCATTTTTCATAGATATATATATATATGTGACTCGCTTCCTACTACTTTGGTAGTTCTTCAGAAAAATACTTATATACATATATATAAAATATACATAGCACCATCATAGTATATTAGTGTTAGTGCTATGACTTTTCCCTTTCTATTTTAAGGTGAATATTACCCATAAACCTCTAAAAAAAATCTAATCTCCATAGAGCTCCTTGGCATGTTATGCCAAGACTTATCATATTCACTTCTTATGACTTAATCATAAAAATAACTAGGCCTTAGTATCCTAGTTAGGTACTTATTGTGAGAAGGACAGTTTTAAAGTGATGAAACTTTATCTTAATAATTGGACTCCGAGTATCAAAATCACGAATTCCCAATTATTCGCTCCTTCCCCTTAGTGAATCATTTTCCCATCGTTTCTAGATGCGTCATTATAGGTTACCACTTATAACAACCTAAGAAAAACAAAACTTTCAAGGTCGACTAGTGCGGCCTTGGCCTTGAGCTCCTCGCCCGGCCATTTACACAATCCTAATTACACTTACTAACAAAATAATGGGGCATAAGGGAGGGATATTACATCCTCCTCCCCTCAAGAAGAACACCGTCCTCGGTGTTCATGTTTTGTTTTTTTTTTTTTTTTTTTTTTTTTTGCTCATATCACTTGCAATATATTGAATAAATCTAGCGCTCCATGATTTTATACTGTTGACTAAACCAACAAATAGCATTCCCTTGATCCGAGAAATTCTTGCCTAACACCTTAGTGCTCACGCAGCAATCCTTTCTCTCCTGTCTTGCCTAACACCTGAGTGCTCACGCAGCAACCATTTCATTCATGTCTTGCCTAACACCTTAGTGCTCACGCAGCAAACATTTCTTTCATGTATACTAAGCAGCGTCCTGCCTCCCACATATACATTTTCTTATAGCTTGCCTAGGTCTTATAGCCAGCCGATTCTCCGAGAATCCTAGTGGTTGTTCAATCCCTGATTTTAGGGAGTGTTTCAGTGCCTTTAACGCACTCTCGCATAATTCCCCTCAAGCCTTCTCGCTTGCGTCCAGGAATCTAATCCCCTCAAGCCTCCTTGCTTGAGTCTAGGAACATCTCATTCAAATTCATCAATTATTTCGTCATATTACATTTTATAACCATACAATTTCTCTGACCAATTCGGTCTAGTGCTTTATTCAACAATAATTAATCAATAATAAAAGCTGCAATGTGGATCTTTCATCCTCACCCCTTTATTGTACCATGCATAATATATTACGCTTTTGTCTTTCGACAAGTTCCACCGAGTTTTTGGCCATCTGCCAGATTCAATTGTTAGTAACACTTTATATAACAAAATCAAATATTTGTAAATGAGAAAATCATTCGTTCTTCATACTACAATATCCATAATTGATTATCTGAAGTAAACGTTTTTCTCCTTCCAATCATATCTAACTTACTTAATAGGATTACATAATTCCTTGAATACGAAATAATATTCTTCCTATGATGACCCATGGACAAGATGATTTCTTAACCTCGAATGTTATCCTTCACTATTTCAAACACACTTCCTATTTCAGTTATGCAACCAACATCACATAGAAATCGTCAATTTTCTAAAACATACTTGCATACCTTATAATGATAACCATATACCTTTGTAAGGGTGGCCGCATATCTTCTTATTATATGATCCTCATATGTCAAGGTACCAGTTTACCTGTATCATCACACATTAGTATTACACTAAATATCACCTGCATCTATATATCCCATTTTTACCTCTTGATTGTTATAGTGATGTGTGGGAATATAGCATTCCGCTCGACCACAACATTAAATGTGTTAGTCGTAAAAGAAAAACTGTAATTAAATCATAAGAGCAATCATGCATAAGACATATGTCAATCATCACCTTGACTTGTTTCATAAAAGCTTATACATCAATTACTATTAAATATTACTTCTGATCTATCATGGAACTCCCATGTTATTATCGGTTTTTCCTTAACTCCTAATGCGGATTTAAAACAGTCGTTATAAAAACATCAGAGAATTTAAAGTGTCATGTATTACCATTCCGTGGCGGTTCTAGTTTTGCAATACTTTTATTCATACAATAACACATACTCACCATTAATTACATCTATGCATTCATTATGTGAGCAACATGATTAACTATAGTTTTATTTCTTAACCGGAATAATCATTTTGACACCACATATAACATATGTATAAAGCCATTTTGAATGATAAATTTACGATGTTGACATAACTAAGAAGTTCTGGTAATATACATACAGCCGAACTAACCTTCCACAAGAAATGTTCGGCTTTATATATGAAAGGAACTCGACAGTTCCTAACACAATCAAAACATTAGACCACCTTCTTTGGTCAGGTATTAGCATATATACTTACTTTATAAACGACTTAACAGATATAAGTTGCTTATTTTATCTATCTAACTCTCATATTCGGAAATCCTGACGATTTGATCAATAGAATTCGATTAGTCAGAAACAATTAACAAAATGTATCAACCCTAGTCTTCCATATGACGCGTTTACTGAAACTGAAAGATATCCACCCCTAAGAGTAACAATAAAGGTAGAGAAGGTAATAAGTAATTAAGACGAATTGTCCAATCAACAGATTTAGGAGAGCTCCTCCGTTTAGCACATTCACAACTAGGATGACTTTCAATAAACGAAGACTCATTCCACAAAACCATAACCGTTATCATGCTAACGATTATTTTCTCGTCGTCCAATGAATTCTAATTTGTAAAATAGGAGGATATATTCATCAGCTAATTTTTACCAATAATAGATTGTTCATCTCATAATGAAACATATACTATCCTTACCTACAAACAATGTTGCGCCATTATGATGCTTTCACCAAATGAAACATACTTACTTGCAATTCAATGACGACTTGTAAGCTACCTGTTGTCGATCCGTTGGAATGAAATTTTCCCATTGCGTCTTGTGTCGCCAATTCGACTAGCTCATATATGTTTTCCGCGAGTGCCCAAATAAACCCGAGTGTCTGCAACCTGCGCTCTGGCGGAAGAAACTTGAAGTCGAGCTCGGAGATTCATTCTCCCACTCAATCGCAATTCATGCATCCAAAATGAAACCAAACAATTAATTAGTAAACAACCTTCATACTCACTTATCGCATGTTGAGCTCATTAGGCCCTAGTGTTGTAACCTAATGCTCTGATACCATATGTAACATCTCCATAATTTGCGATGTTAGTAAAGTAGTGATTTAAAAAAAAATTGCATAAGATTAAAGAAACTTCAGAATACAATTCATTCCTGTAAGGACCAAGATTCTGAACACATTTCCTGATAATTGGAGATTAGTTAAATCACGCCTCATTTTGTTACTTGAAAACATGCTCCTGAAGTTCTTACCGTGTAAAGGTTAACTGCATCCGTAATTGTCCATAACCATGTGGTCGTCACATCACATCAACATGAAATATCATTTTAACAACATGAACATGAAATATCATTTTAACAACATGAACATGAAATATCATTTTAACAACATTAACATGAATTATCATCTTAACAACATTAAAATGAAATACCCCTGGTCGAGATGCATTTGATCATTGTGTTATAATCATCAATTATAAGATAGCACCTTTGAGAAGAAAATCATGCAACCGTCAAAAGGGATCATACGCATATAAAAGCCATGGAAATAACGAGACCAAGATATAACGTGGTTCACCCAAACTCGGGCTAGTCCACAAAGGTGTGTGTGTCGCTTTTATTATTCATCAAAGATAATTTACAACTACAACCCAATGGTTGCTTCAATCATCTTCCAGCTTTTTCCAAGCTTCTCAATGAATGAGTACTTTGGTTGTCGCAACCAGATTTCTTCTCCTTCCTTCAAGTCTCTATCCCATAGAGTACTTTATCAAACATTATAATAAAAGGAAATAACTTTACCTCACATAAGAAGAGAAAACACATCAGAACCATATTAGGATACATAAGGTAACACATGAATAAGTGCACAAATAACAACTGCCAAGGAGACGATTTTCAGGTGGTTCACCCAAACTTGGGCTACGTCCACAAAGGGGTGTTGTATCATTATTTATAATCATAAAGATTTACATCTGCAACATAGTTGTTGCATTAATCAAGTTCCACTTTCTCAAGCCTCCCTCATAAGAGCATCATCAAAACAATCAGAAGTAAGTAGATGTATTTTGTTCGTCAAGGAGATCTCATAATAATATAAGGTCAATTTATCTAACTTTTCTAGACGAACTAAATCTTTATCGACGATCTAAGTCTTTATCAAGATGAGGAGTAATCTATCGACAAGAGGAATGATTACATTCTTCTAATACATATTACAATTCGTAAAACATTCCTAAACTTATAACCCACAATATAATATAATCATATATTATATATTATAAAAGTATTATAATCATCTCCTTCAAAATATAATTATAAATCTCATCCATTAAAAGATTTTAACCATTTACGTCACCATCTAATATAATCATATATTATAAAAATGATTATAATATATATATTATAAAAGCATTATAATCATCTCCTTCAAAATATAATTATAAATCTCAACCATTAAAGGATTTTAACCATTTACGTCGCAATCTAATATAATCATATATTATAACAATGATCATAATCACATCTTTCATAATATAGTTACAAAACATTATATTCACAAAATCTTATCACATTTAGAAAACTATAAATATAGATAATTAGATGTTTCGCAATTTATAACGCTTAAGCATTCCCATTTAATACACTCCATACATTAAAAGAGAGAGTAAATAACTAACGCCAGCAACTCTTAGTGAGGTCGTCGAGTTCCAACAACACGACAAGGATCGAACGCTCAAGGCGAGAGGTGGCAGATTGAGGCTGACCACCGAGAAGATCCTATCACAGTAAGACAACTTACTACATGCAATATGTATAACATAGATTTCTTCTTTAACTATTCAACACTAACTGCCAACAGCCTATGGAGAACTCATTCAGATATTCGCATTGAGGCAAGGCTAAGTAAATGCAACCACCGTGGGGAATCAGAACATACCACAGTCAAACGGAACCTTGTGTTGCAAGGATAGATACAACAAAATAATAAAAAGGAATCGCCCAACAGCCATTCGATTAGCAAGCACAAAAATTACACTCAAAAAAAATAACTATAATGGCTTAATCCTTGTTTGGGGTCCATGCCATCGCAAAACGGTTACACTCAAATTCTCGGTTCATATTAAAAAGCAGGGATTTCAGCTTATAGACATCTCTAACAGGAGACCAGCCTCTACACTTTTCCATCTAATAAAATTTACATATCTACACCTACGTTTGCTTTGCAGCGATCGATCCAGATCGGAAGGTAACCAGCAATCAAACATAATGCATCTGGCATTTGCCTCACAGTGATCATTCCAGATCGGGAAAATGGCGCTCACACAAGAATATACTCAACAACAGAACTAAACAATAACACATGAAATTCTTGAATGCAACCAGACCCGACCGAGATCATACTCTGTTATCATATATTATAAAAATGGATCGGGTTCTTGATCATCACGCCAAGCAGAGATGTATAAAAAGAACCATACTCAGAAATAACAACCATAACATGTATTAAGGAGAAATCGTAATACTATAATCGTCTAACCACACATTAGCTGGAGATTCATATATCACATACCTCATTCGCAGACTAAGTCCCAAATCGCGGATTAGCACCCAGGAAACATAGATCTGTAGCAGAGTATAAACCCAATGGCCATGGATGGATCCGTGACTCTGTAGGAGAGTATACAATATGGCAATGGATGAATCCTTAAACTCCAGATCTGAGCTCCTCCAGACCGAGGTATATAGCCACTCCGTCGAAAGAAAATACATCGATCCAGTGTGTTTCGCAGGGATCCATCACGTCTCAGCGATCCCCCTAAACTCCATACTGCAGTAGTTTATAATGCGGAAATCTCTTGCTTTCAGAGTTTAGAATGGACCCGGCTTCGCTCCATTCCCTCCCACCTTTTCAGCATTTGAACTCTCATGATCATCAATCGTCTGCCCTCCTTTTTCGCCCGCACTTCCCAACTACCAGTAAAAATAAATAAAAGAAGAAAACAAATCCCTATACTCCAGCGGCTCGGCTCCCCTTGTAGAGTCCGCCAACCACTAAGAAATACCTTCCTTAGCAGTTTCCACCTGTCAACCGTTGGGGTTGATCGTGGCAGGAGTGGTAGGTCGTGGGCGTATCCTTTAAGATTTTAATTTAAAGCTTAACCAACTACTAAGATGGGATGCGATACGAGAACCCCAAGTCATGGTAACTATGAACCTTATTATCATCGGTACTAGTTGTATCCGGAGTAATATATTATTTAATGTTTTCCTCCATATAGTCTTTTAAGCATTTTTCATAGATATATATATATGTGTGACTCGCTTCCTACTACTTTGGTAGTTCTTCAGAAAAATACTTATATACATATATATAAAATATACATAGCACCATCATAGTATATTAGTGTTAGTGCTATGACTTTTCCCTTTCTATTTTAAGGTGAATATTACCCATAAACCTCTAAAAAAAATCTAATCTCCATAGAGCTCCTTGGCATGTTATGCCAAGACTTATCATATTCACTTCTTATGACTTAATCATAAAAATAACTAGGCCTTAGTATCCTAGTTAGGTACTTATTGTGAGAAGGACAGTTTTAAAGTGATGAAACTTTATCTTAATAATTGGACTCCGAGTATCAAAATCACGAATTCCCAATTATTCGCTCCTTCCCCTTAGTGAATCATTTTCCCATCGTTTCTAGATGCGTCATTATAGGTTACCACTTATAACAACCTAAGAAAAACAAAACTTTCAAGGTCGACTAGTGCGGCCTTGGCCTTGAGCTCCTCGCCCGGCCATTTACACAATCCTAATTACACTTACTAACAAAATAATGGGGCATAAGGGAGGGATATTACACCTTGAAAAAGATCGCCTGCGCTCCGGTCTTCGGCATCGATGTAAATGGAAGATATTGCAGCATGGATGTCATCGCGGTAAGCGTTTGGGATGAAAGCTAACGGTGGCACGGTATGCATTTCTAGGATTTCGTTTTGTTTTAAGGGAGATTTTTGCTGAAATGTCAAATAAGGTTTTCAAGATAAAAGTGACTGTAATTAAAGATGCTTGTAGGAAGTCTCTCTTTACCGCATTTCTTAACTTTCCGTCTGATTATGGAAGTGTCAGGCATGGCATCTGTCCTTACGAATCGAAGCAAAAGGCTTCAATTTTCCACTGAAAGTCATCTAACGACTCATTTGCCGGTTAGAAAACCTCATGTTACCAAGATAGGGTGATTGCAATTAAAGATGCCGATAGGAAGTTCTGTTGCATTACATTTCTCAGCTTTCGTTTTCTTTTAATGGAGATTTTGATAATTTAATGTGACTATGGTAGTATTAGGCGTGGCATCTGCCTCTAATTATTTGAATACTTGAACAATCGAAGTAAAAGACTTAATTTTTCCAGTCAAAGCCGGAATCATTTGGAAGACCAAATGTTACCAAGACAGAGTGACTGCAATTAAAGATGTTGGTAGCAAGTTTCTTTTGACTGCATTTCCCAGTTTTCGTTTACTTTTATTGGAGATTTTGTTAATTTCGTGTGATTATGGAAGTATCAGGCGCTGAATCGATTGATGGAATCTAAGTAGTGCAAATCTGAAATTGTTGTTATTCTTGTTATGAGTAATGAACGATTTAAGATGGAAAAGGGCCGTCGATTTGTGGGCATCCCTTGGTGTAACCGAGTTGGCCGGTCTGCCCAAATGCTTGAGATACTCAGTGATCCTCAGATCTGAGTGATCCCAATCTTTATTGGACTACATCTCTATTTTCTCAATTCAACAGAATGTTTATTGAAATTTATTTTGAGTAATTTAATTGGGGAAATCGCTAGTCGATTGTCGATTGACTGAAAAACGATCAGGAGGTGAAGTCTGTATGAGTTTTCTAATTTATTTCAGAATACAGTCGTTTTGTCCCCTCTAGATATGATCTTAATCCAAATTAGGTCGACTCTGTAGAAACAATTGCAGACCTCGACCATGATTCTTGGGTCGGTCTCCATGTTCTGAAATGTATTTACATTGTAATACTCTGAGTGTGATTCAAGATCGATTGGATGTCACATTAATTTCTGAATCGCATTTATAGTTGAGTACTCTGTGTGTGATTCAAGATCGACTTGTTTTTCGCTTAATTTCTGAACCGGAACGGTCTGTAGAATCTGATCCCCGAATAACGTTGTATATATATATATATATATATATATATATATATATATTATATATATACTGTGGTTCTTGTTTTATATATAGCCGCCACTAGAATGCATTGATAAATAGAGGGAAAGGACAGTTTGTAAAACCTGATCCCTGTATGATATACCTAGTATTGTTTACATCCGGCTGCCATTGAAGGCATTGATGAACAGAGGAAAGGAAATAATTTCCCTGTGATCTCATTATATGCGCAAACCTCTGTGTATGGTGTGCGTAGTGCAATTCGCAGGTAATGTAGCTTTTATGTGATAATGATGATCGCTGGATTTTTATTTAGTTAAATTATATTGTCCCTTACATACGAAAGTTTTGATGGGAAATAAAATTGCACCTTGGTTTATGAGATATGATATAGGAAGAAAATTGAAGTGAAAATTGTTCCAGATAGTTAGAAGGGCTTGGAATAATGAAGAACGCAACAACTGGTTGCTGATGTAAAACCCCCTTCTCATTGAGTAATAAAAGAAATGACCTGCCTTTGTGGACGTAGCCCAATAGGGGTGAACCACCTGAAATTGTTCTCTTCTTATGCGTATGTGTGTTTCTTATGTGTATGTGTGTTATTGTGGTTGTTATGGGAATTCCTGGATGTCATGAGATTAAAATGTATGCTTGAATGGATATCCAAGGAGCTGCAATGGTAATACTTAACAACATAAGAAAATTGACTTTTATAAGAATGTCAAGTGTATGCACAATGATTAAATTACATGCTGGCTGTTTCCTGATATTGTTGATTTTATTGTGAAGATCTTTAAGGAAAGAAATCTTAATTTTCACCAAAATACTAACTCGCTAATCGTGGAGATGTTACACGAAGTGGATAATGCATGAGGACCATGATGAGTGCAGCAAGGCATAGAAGTTGGAATGGAGACGAAGGACACAATGATGGAATACCATAACAGGTTTTCATCTATTACCAAAGTTGAGCATGGGTGAATAGAGAAAAATATTTAGGGGCCATGAGCCAACAATGCTTCAAAATGTATTCTTGTTTAGCTCAAACACTAGAAACTTGATATTGGCTTTTTCCATTTCCAATGCACCCATGAAAATTGCTTTCCACTTAGAAACTAAATTCATTGTGGCTTAGGTTATTGAAGATTGGCACATGCAACAATAATGCATTATGAATAAATTTGAATTTTTTCATCAAAAGTATGACACTTTAGTCAAAATTATTTGGGACATGGAAGTAATAGCCAAGGAGAAGAATCAATATAAGCAGATGCTAACCACCCATGTGGACTCTACATTTGAAGTGGAGGACTAGCTTGATAGGTATTTTAAATGATTCACATATAACTGATTTTTAGTGCTTAGTATCATATCATTTGTGTTGTGTGTACACATAGGATATTATTGTTAATGCCTTGTTGGTTTCCTAATATTGAGCAGCAGTTGACATGTTATCTACAACCATCTTTGTTATTGTACTTAGTTGCTAGTTTTAAGAATCTTGTTCAAATTTTTCTCTTTTTGTTTTCATAGTTAGTTGTCTTGATGTAAAGCTATGTAGCACTATGTTTACTTACTAAAAATCAATTAAAAAATTTATTTTCGGACTTTGATTTCGAACTCCGCTCATGAGTGACAATCCCCACATCATTGGTATTAGACCAAGTTTCCAATCTAGTTTGAGTTTGGGTAATATTTTATTCAAATTCAATTTCAAGTTTAGGTTTTTTAGGAAGGTATCCTATCATTAATTTCCATAAATGATTGGTGTTAGATTGATTTAAGTGTGCAACTCTATTGTCATCAAAATCTCAAATAGATTTTTAATCATCCACCTACAAAGCGATCATGTTCACGCCTCATAGCCACATAGGTACATATTGCATTAGCTCAAAATCTAGTTGTTACTAGATATCAAGCCTTGCTCACATAAGGTGTGCATCGTTCCTATTTCCAAATTTTGCAGCTTCATAGCGTGATGTACATTGCTTATTCTTAAACATGTAGATTTGCTTGAGGCATTAAAGCATCATCTCTATTATTGTACTTAGTTCCGAGTTTCAAGAATCTAGTTCAAATTTTCTCTTTTTGTTTTCATGGTTAGTTCTCTTCATGTAAATCTATGCAGGGTTATGTTTACTTAATACAAATCAATAAAGAAATTTATTTTCCAGACTTTGATTTCAAACTCTGCTCATGAGTGAGAATCCCAACATCATTGGTATTAGAGCAAGTTTCCAGTCTAGTTTGAATTTGGGTAATATTTTATTCAAATTCAATGTCAAGTTTAGAATTTTTAGGAACGAATCCTATGATTAATTTGCATAGGTTATTGGTTTTGGATTGATTTAAGTGTGCAATTCTATTGTCATCAAAATCTTGAATAGATTTTGATTCATCCACCTACAAAGCGACCATGTTCACTGCTCATAGCCACATACATACATGTTGCATTAGCTCAAAATCTATTCTTTATTATATATCAAACCTTTCTCCCATGAGCTGTGTATCATTTCTATTTCCAAATTTTCTAGCTTTATAATGTGATCTATGTTACTTATTCTGAAACATGTACAATTGCTTCAGACATTAAAGCATCATAAAAAATTATCGTGGGGTCAACAGCTCCCTAGCTACTTCTTGTTGTGGCTATAGCAAACAATAGCAATATGACCATCCACACAAGCAAACATCAAATTTTTGTCTCTATTATATTTGAGCAATGTCAAAGGCCTCTTATGGCCCTCCACCAAAATCAGCCTCATCTTGCTTGCAATATAATGGCTCAATTGATGAAATTTCTTCTTTATTTAGATCGGACTTCATAATCAAATTCAAGCATCTAAGATTAAAGTAATGTTATTGATGCTTAAAATATAATTCAACGCATGACAATAAGTTATTTTATTGCCATTCTATCCATGATTAAAAAAATGAAACTTGGCAATTCATTTGATATTAAGGGCATGGTGTTCCCATTATTGCAATTGATTGTCACAAGCCACGCTACATATTCTTATTTTTAATGCATTCTGCATATTTGATTTTGTTTGGTATCCTCAGTGCTTTGTGTTTTGCAAACTCAAAATTCATGGTTTAACAATTATTTTATGCTTAACAAGTCGCAATTATGATTGTTTATTTGTTATGTAGCCCAACAACATAATTGGAAATTCATAACATAGATTAAAAAAATAAAGCAAGATTTCAATATGAAAAAGACATAATTGCCACAACAATAGATAGTTCTAGATAACAAAATGTTATAATAGCAATATATTTATTGATTGAAGCAATATTCATTTGCCTTTTCAACGGAACAACCTCCAAATGAGGCCAATCTATAATTACAAAATACTTCACAAGACATCTTGTTTCATTGCTTCTACCTCTAGATATATAGTTTCTAGTGAACAAACTTTTTACTAGGCTGAACCTTTTAATAAGCGTCCTTAGTAAAGGAACTTTCTAGTAGGTGCATCTTCTAATAAATCTTTTTACGAATATTGCTTTCACAATAAAGAGACTTTCTAGTAGGTGGAAGCTTCTAGTAAACATTTTTACAAATATTCCTTCCACACTAAATCTACTTTATTGACATGATTTAATATAGATGGTCTCAATACATAACAACCTATCTATTAAGACGGTTAGGCCAAGCCGCTAGCATTAATTGTTTTTTTTTCCTGTTCTAATTGGGGTTATGTAACATTTTCCTTTATTTGGACAAGATGGAAAATTTGGAAGAGATGCTGATAAGAGAGATTTACTTGTATCATTGAAATTGACTCTGTAAGATAGACACATAGTGATTTTGGATGTTGATGAGACAATGTTGAATAGCTTTCTTTATATCGGCTCGTTTTCTAGGGGTTCATTGGAGCTTCATTGACACTATACACTAATCATTTTTTTGTTGTTATGGATTGATTAACAATCTCCTAAGTTTTTAAGTAATTGATGGCGATATTCCTTGATATTTGAAGATGTTCTTGAGTCTTCAACTTTGTTTACAAGACTCTTGACCTTTAATTTAATAGAGATTCATAGATATTTGAAAGCTGTTTTGCAATTTTTAATACACTTTCAAAGAAATCAAGTTTCTAATAATTGTATTGGTGGCCATATCTCCTGAGTGTCAATGATGACTACTATAAGATCCATGGAAATAATGATCTTATACAAAAGAATGGTGGAAGTTGTAAACACAATTGCTTTGAGTGCATAAAATGTTAATAATATTTTTATTAGCAATATATCCCCTCGATGTTAAAAATCCAAAGTTATCACTTATGATGAATCCCACGATTTGAAACTGCTCCAAATTTAGATTCTTGACATAGACACTTGATTTATTTATAATCTGTTTCCTGATCTTCAGAAGGTTCTGTCCATTAACTTGAAACTCAAAGGCCTTTGTATGCATGATGTGAATCAAAACTCAATTACCATTTGGACCGGGTTTGTGGAATGCCTTTATGTCTCCTTCAGTTCTTCCTTCTGCGAATAGCATATGAATATTAAGTGGATTTAGCTAAGTGAAGGATTCAACATTCCTGCATGGGAGAACTTTCATCAATACAATCAATTGTTCATTCTTCTCAATATCGCTAATGCATTTGATAATGCTATTCTCAAGTTTAAAAGTAGGTTGCAACAATGATTGTAGCAAGAGCTGGTGTACATGGAGATCACTATTCTTTATGTTGTGTACAATCAAGCAAAATTGATTAAAGATAAGTTTCTAGATTATTATAGAATTCAACACCGGTCATCTTCCTCAATTGTTTGCATATCTACATTTTCAAAACTTGCATCTCCTATTGCTACAAGGTCATCTTGTTTCTGACAATCTGCTTCTTCTTTTCTCCGTCTTCTACTAAGTTTCGTAAACATTGTAATAAACAAGCACATGATTAGTCCAAATGTTTCAAATTTAAGAACAAGGAAAAATGGTTTGACAGTCTCCTAATCAGGGAAACCATAATGCTGCCATTGAGGTATTTGATGAAGGCACAAGTTATGAAGACTTAAGTGCACTCAATAAAGTCACCATCTAGCTAGACCCCAATTCTTCTAAATCTTGATATAGTTTGTTTGTCACTCCCTTTGACAAAAAATATGATATTTCGCATTCCCTTCCTAGGCCTAGGGAAATGACTAGTGTCAAAAAGAAAGTTTAAGGTGTGAGTGTTTAATACAAAAGCATAAATGAAACAATATGATATAAAAGAGAAATTATTAATCATGTGTTAAAATTATAGATTCATGACTTTAATCTATATGTTATTAGCTAGTCTCAAATAAAATTCTAGGTAGTAGCAACTGCTTATAAATTAAAGTTCAATACAAAGACTAAGAGAAACAATAATCACAGCTTTGTTTTTGAAATAGATTTTTTATGTTCATTCTTTAATTTCCCATGCTTTTTTCTTGCTTTGTCTTGATATGCAAAATCATTGTCACTTATGCCATTTATATTTACATTTATTTATAAGAAATAGCATATGTCACTTATGCCATTTATATTTACATTTATTTATAAGAAATAGCATATGGATTGAACAGTCGTGAATCACAATGGTCGTTCTCTTGCAATGATAAAGTTACAAATAGTATGAGCCATGAATATTAGCTATGACACTATTCTAATTCACTCTTACATTAACAATTAATTAGTAGTTGAATTGTTAACAATCAAGCTACAAACTATAGCATGGGCATACAGCATGGTGGTATACTGAGTTTAAATATTTAAATGTTTCTTAACACACATAGTTATATTTTATTGATATATGAAAGTTTAAAACTATAAATATGTTTAAACATTTACCAATTCACTCTGCCATATTTGTTTAATCTTCTAAATTCTGTCTTTGCAAAACTATTGCTTCCGGTGATTTGCTTACCAAAAAATAAAAATATAATTTCATTTCACCTTTCAAGAATCATTTTAGACTAGGCTTATGCAATAAGTATTTTATGTAAGACAATGCACATGTACTGTAGCTTATATTTTATCAACCATATGGAAAGATGACAATAAAACTTTTTCTATTTTGTGCTTGTTTGGAGACTTACTTTGCAGCATCTTGATCAATGATAAGTCGCAAAGGCAAGCGTCAACTTTGTCAACAATAGGTATTTTCCCCATTCCCTATCTTTCTTCAATTCCTCTTAGTGCAAAGCACACATGCTTCTGCCTATGAAATGCATGTGAATGTAAACATGGATAGGATTGATGAATAGAGTTTTTAAACTTATATTGATTCTTTTAAGAGTAGTTGGATTTAGTGTTTGGTCTTGGCGACTTGACATCATTATATTATTATGATTAAAAGTTTCAAGGTCTAGCTATAGTTATAGATGTTAATGAATATTAGAAGCAAATCCTTATACTAACACATGAGATTGGGCTTATGTTTATCATCATATCCGCTTTAGATATATGTAAAAGCTTATGTAGGATGATTCATCGACATTAAATAGGCAATGCAATGCCTTGAGTTTGATTCGCTTTGTTATAGGTCACCAATAAATCTAATATTGCATTGAATCTAATGATTCCTCCCAATTAGAATAAGAAATCAAGTGTGTAGTGATGTGTCATGAGAAACATTATATCCATATTTCTTGATAAAGTGACTCTGACCTTTTAACCTTTTAAGCGCCGAAAGCTTTACCTTTGACCAGAACCGTGTCTACATAGTTCCTACAAAAAACCATCTTGGTGGTTGTAACATAACAAACCCAAACATAGCTTCAACAAAAAAGAAAACACAAAAAAGACAAAATTTTCTTCTTTGATAGTTGCCATTTTTTTGTATTGATACCAAATTTTGCATATTTAATAATTTTAACTTAGCAACCAACATGTTGTTTTTGCCTATTTTAGTAGCAGGACAAAATACATTTCATTCGAAAATTTTTTTGTTGCGAATATGTTGTTCCCTTTGCTTTGCTTATTTGCAATGACAAGAAAAATCTACAATGTTTACAACATCAAGGTTTAAAAAAAAAACCATGGTCTTTGCTTATTTTGTTGACACCTATTTCTTTTTAAGCGTTGTGACACAACACAATCTTGGCACCGGAGGTCCTTCATCTAGCTGACGTCCATATTTCAACATATTGTGTTTATACATAAAGCTCGAGGACCGCAGAGGCTGGAAAAATGTTTTATATTGAGAGCTCGAGCGGAGCACTGCACTCCACTGCGGCCACTGTAGAAATTTGTGGAGGATTGTGGCTTCAATATGAGACGAGAGTTTCCTCCAGATACATGAGTTACTACCTCTGCACAGGTAAATGTTTACAACTACATCCTCCTAAACCTACAATTTAGTTTTAGACAAACTTCGTTATTCTTCTCTGTTCAACCATATTTTTCTTTACAGGGCTTGCAACAACATCTTCGTATTACACTCAATATTATTCAAGCTAGAGTAACTGTGCTTGCTACCAGGTAATTCTGGTTTATTACTTAGAGACTTTTTTATAGCCTAAAGTTAAAATGTATAAGGCCTTCCGTCAATGTTTTATAGAGTATTTCTCAGGGTTTTGAGCCTGGTATCGCTTCGGAATTTTATTCGGTCGAAAATAAAAACAATAAAGTATGAAATTTTATCAAGATATTGAGTCTCCCAGCCCTTGGCATCCTTATCAAAATTCTACTAGGGGTTTCTCTGCTTATCCGTGAAGACACTTTATGTTGAAAATCCCCCTCTTTACCCTTATTTGTCTATCAAAACACAGTTGCAATGCTGAGGACAGTCACCACTTGGGTGCTTTCAGATGGCTTGGCAAGCACAGTTGGTCTTTTTAAAGCTGCGATTGCCATGTACAATTGAAAATCGATATATATATATATATATATATATAAATGCAACTCTTAATGACGCATGGCAAAAAAACATATATATGAAAGCAGCTATTAACACTACATCCTGAAATATATATCTATAGATATATCCCGATGGAATGATTAATATTACCAGTTTTGGATTTCGCTTAATTTCTTAACTAGATGCAATTATTCGACACCTCCCTTCATGATTTGAGCTCCATTCCATCTCCATTGCAAGTAACTTGGTATTTTTTTTATCCCATATAAGCTATGGTTAATAACTTTGAAACCTGATCTCGCATTATTTGATCTCTTAGTGTGTAGTTAAGTTGTCAACCCTACAGATAGAAGTTTTTAGTTTTGAGAAGCTGTCCATTTAACTATTTAAGAGTTTAACCCTCTACCACGCTATGGGAAATCTGCAATACGAATTGATCTTGTAATAGTTGAAAAACAACTATGTATTTAAGACTTCCGTTAATACCATACCCCACCTGCCATGTAAAAAATGTCTAGAGGCAAGATGAGACTTCCATGTTTCAATAGATTAAACCAGCAAAATTTTTATAAATCAATAGGCAACTAAGTAAACAACAGTTTAAGCGTATGATTCATTGTAAGCAAACCTACCAGAAACAAGAATTGAAGTCTCAATTCAATGTCGGTATGAAACTCCGCCTTTGTAATCAGCCAAGCCCCAAAGCTATGACATGGGCTTCTTCAACCCGGGTCTCGCTGGTGTTAAAAGCTCTATCTGGTAAGACTGAGACTCGATTGTATCAGGAAAAATTCATAGACCCTCAAACTCAGACCCGCCAGAACAAAATCCTAGAATAAACGCTTTCACGCCCTTTGTCTGCTACAGAACTATTGCTTAGAATTTCTACCATCCACCTGTTAACGCCTCGCATATAGCTTAACAGGGTAAAGCCCCTTCGGACAGCCCAAGGTCATGGCGGTAGAAAGATTTGACGGTGCCATCATAACACTATTTATTAATATTTAATAAAAACTCCAGCAGCACGCTGATGACTCACATCTTCGTCTACATTTCACGAATTAAAATTTTGTATTATTATCGAGGCCTTAGTTATTATCAGATGCAATGTGCAGAATAAAATCAAACTATGAAAGCCCAAAACGACTTACGTCACCTATTTAACAATTAAGGCCCTTATTAATAATATTACCAGCAACATTAAATATATAATAATGACACAAGACGACTTACGTCACCTGTTTAACAATAATAATAAACAATAAACAACAATTAAACCGCTTATTAATAAGGCTCTAGCCTGTACCAATAACTCTGTCTATTAGCCTGTACCAATAACTCTGTCTATTATTAATGCAAGGCGTCGATATATGGAATCGAAAACAATTCAATTATTGCTGGTGACCATACCATGCATAAACTATGAATAATCCATCTAATGCGTTGAGCCATGTAACCTTTTATGATAACCAATATGTTTATAATTATAAATGTTTGAATATAGATAAATCAAATCATATGTAGTACATTGAATGGTTTGTAGTACCCAATAGTTTATAAATTGACATTGAAAATTATGGGCAGGCCCGATTCATGTCTAATCCTTTGATTATGTAATCCGTTGATTATATACATGTGTGTGTTAGGTATTAATATGCATATGCTAGAGTTATATGGTAATAATAATAATAACATACCAAGTTACTATGTATGCGATCGAGATTGCTTTAACCAAGCTCCAAACTCATGGTGCGAGTGCTAGGCTAAGGTCGTCAACTCGCGACCCATACGCTCAATGCATTGGGCTATAATGTGGTTACAGAAGCAACAAATATTTGCTATCAACAATAAATGTATTCGCTATCAAACAATAACACAAAACGATTTTCTCCATTGCGAAGTCTGCAACTCCTTGCACGGTAGCCAGAAACCACCATGAGGCCAGCTCGCTGCCCCCTGGGGTGGGAAAAACTAGCCTGGCGTCATTGTTTTACAACCAACCATATTTTTAAAATGGCTGCGGCCTAGGCTCCAACAAATCCATAGGAAAGCAATATGCAAGACAAAGCTAGGGTATGTATCACATTTAATGTTTGGTGTTTCTTATCTACTTTATATGTGTTTAGAAGATTGTGCAGTCATGCAATGGTTATTTGTGTAAGCAACTTACATCTCGAGGACCAACTTCAGCATAGGGACCACGCAGAAGTGCTCAAGTTGATAGAGATCAAAATTTTGTTATAAATTCTTTTGCTATTGCTTTAGTCCTAGTCAGAAATCTCAATGGTAATTGTGACAAAATTTTGCTTCTGTAGATCATATTGCTAAATTGAAAGGTAACACAGGTGGCTTTTATTTTCTAAAGTACAAGGAACTATATTTGTACCCACACTTCAGATCTGATTTTTGATTTAATGTTGATGTGTAGATGTTCAGTGGCACCTGTTTTATTGTTATTTGATCAATACAGAGAAATGAGCGATATTCCTATTTCGCATCCCACCACCCTTCCTTATACTATGATGATGAGCTTTTAGGCTATATTGGACGGCTGTACATTTGAGAGAGATATGACTGGTTGTACCTTCCGCACCTTGATTGACATATGATTGGTTTTGCGCTGCCTTATCTTTTACTTGTTTTTAATGGGGTCATTTATCCTCCTTGAGTAACTTTTTTTAAACCAGCTTGTTGAAGTTTTGCTCTTATCCAATACCACAGACATAATTGCTTTGTCTTCCATAGAACTATCGCTTAGAATTTCTACCATCCACCTGTTAACGGCTCGCATATAGTACAACAGGGTAGAGCCCCTTCGCACAGCCCAAGGTCATGGGAGTACAAAGGTTTGACGTTGCCATCATAACACTATTTATTAACATTTATTAAAAACTCCAGCAGCAGGGTGGTGACTCACATCCTCGGTCACATTTTACAAGTTTAAACTTTGTATTGTTATCAAGACCTTGGCTATTACCAGATGCAATGTGCATGATAAACTCAAACTATAAAAGCCCAACACGACTTACGCCACCTATTTAACAATAATAATAAACAATAAACAACAATTAAAGCACTCATTAATAAGGCTCTAACCTGTACCAATAACTTTGTCTATTATTAATGCAAGGCATCGATATATGGAATCGACAACAATTCAATTATTACTGGTGGCCATACCATGCATAAATTGTGAATAATCCATGTAATGCGTTGAGCCATGTAACCTTTTATGGTAACCAATATGTTTATAATTATAAATGTTTGAATATAGATAAATCAAATCATATATAGTACATTCAATGGTTTGTAGTACCCAATACTTTACAAATTGACATTGAAAATTATCGGCATGCCCGATTCATGTCTAATCCTTTGATTATGTAATGCGTTGATTATATACATGTGTGTGTTAGGTATTAGTATCAATATGGTACAGTTATATGGTAATAATAATAATAAGATGCCAAGTTACTATGTATGCAATCGAAATTGCTTTAACTAAGTTCCAAACCCATGGGGTGAGGGCTAGGATAAGCTCGCCGACTCGCCACCCATACGCTCAATGCATTGGGCTATAATGTGGTTACACAAGCAATAAATATATTCGCTATCAACAATAAATTTATTCGATATTAAACGATAAAAGAAAACGGTTTTCTCCATTACGAAGTTTGCAACTCCTTGCACAGAAACCAGAAACCACCATGGCTCCAGCCCGTGGCCCCCTCTTGGGGTGGGAAAAACTAGGCTGGCGTCATTGTTTTTCAACCAACGATATTTTAAAAAAATGCCATTTTAAAAAACTGCATTTAATATAGCATATTCAAACTATATCCAAACTATAGCTCGAGGGTAAATTTCTACGTTCAACAGCCTAGAATAATAGGCAAATAATCAGGTTCAGAGCCTACAGAACTATTGTCAATTGGACAAGTTGGACCGCAGCTACCAACTGTTGTGGCATCCTCACAACTCAAGGGTCTTTTTCACTCTTGAGTTCATTTCCAACGAACGTAGAAAACATACAGTAAAGAGTTTGTTTCTTACCCGAGGAGCAGCACCTGCTTGTACGCAGTTTGGTTCTAAGGGTCATGGGTCAGCAGTCTTCAGTCCCGAGACCATTTAAACCTCATTTAAATCTCATTTAAAATAGCAAATGGCATCTTGCTGTCCGGGCCTGGGGAAGATAGCCCCAGGCCAACGTCGCTGCATAAGCATGAAACCACAACCACGTAAAATGAACTTTAAAAAAAATCAAAAAATACAAATAAATATAAACTTTAACAAAAGCTTTGCAACTTCATATCCATGATTTTTGTCTCCCCAACTAATGCCACCTGACTCATGCCACCACCTTCAGGCTTGAACTATAGCTGACAATGGAAGACACAAGTGTAGTTTATCACCATTATGCAAATTTAATTTACCCACTCCTGATTCATTCTGTATGCATTTCACTATGCAACCATCTCAGATTCTCATTGCATTTTCCCTCGATTAGTTTATCAATTCAGTATGATCCATGCCCGCCATTCAAGGAGTGTTGTCAGCGGTTGTGGGTCATACTGAATTGATCAACTAATCGAGGCAAAACGCAGTGAATATCTGAGACAGTTGCATAGTGAAATGCATACAGAATGAATGAAGAGTGGGTGTCAAGAGAAATGGTTGTGGCATGTCATATTAATGTGATTGTAAGGAACTCTTTGAACGTGAAGTCCATGGTTTTAAGTCTTTTTCCTCATTCTCATGCCTTTTTGTAAGACAATAAGGAGGGTAGTGGCATCAACATTGAAAATGGTTTTTATTCAAACCTATCAAGTATACTTTTAGGTCAGTAGTATTTTTGGCTCCAAACTATAGCTACAATTTGGACAAAAAAATACTGCTGACGTAAAAGTACACTTGATAGGTTTGGATCGAACAAATTACCATTGACATGTATGCTGTTGTATTTTTAGTTTAATGTTGACGTGGAGATCTTCAACTATACCTCTCTTATTGTTATATGATCAATACATTTGTTTTATTACTTGTTACTGATTGAATTATTAAATACTTGTTGTACCTTCTCCACCTTGATTCAGTTATTATTGGACTTTTGTTACCTTGTCTTTGACTTGTGGTTAATGCGACCATTTACACTCCTCCATTTTTTTAATACCATCTTGTTAAATTTTTGGTCTTATAAACTACTTGACTTTGATCACCTATGATCAGTTGTGATGTGCTGATAACCACTTCTTTTATCCTAAGACTTGGTTGAAGTTTATAATTTTTGTGACCTTATTTATGTTAAGTTATGTACTGTGCTTGACTGTCATTGACCTAATTAACTCCAGTCATTTCTCTCTCTCTGGTTTGTACACACCCTCTTGTAGGGTTAGCTGGTTCCTACAAAAGACTGACCTCTCTGAGGCACAAACAGTCTTTTCTGAAAGTAACACTTCTGAGTATATTTTCAAAAATAGTTTCACACCCAAGTTGGTACGTTAAACCATATCTCTATTTTTGTTATGTCCCCAAAGGGGAAATATATATTTCGTTGAAGGCCTATTATTTTTTGCCTATTGAACTTATAAATTTTTCCTAGAGCTATAGTTTGAACTATGTTGTATTAAATTCAATTTTTTAAATTGGTATTTTTTCTAAATATGATTGGTTGCAAAACAATGACGCCAGCCTAGTTTTTCCCACCCCAAGAGGGGGCGGCGGGCTGACGTCATGGTGATTTTAATGTGTGGAGGGTACGATGCTTGGACAAGTGTCCTGTTTGCTGACGGGTGTATTGTTTTTACCACTTGGAAACTATGTCGTGATTTTAAACACTGACATGAATTTAATGAATGGCAGCATTTGAGTTGATGGTCATTAATATGACATGGTCTCGAGCTGCTATGGAGATCACGTCTCGATCCTGTAATAATAGTTGGGTTCACACCTCAGCATACGGAAAATCAATGCTAGTCCACGTAATTGAAAGGTTGATGTATTATTAGCCAAATCTATCTCTGTGTGATGATTTCTAAAAGTATTCCTCCGAGATGGCTATTATCTGAACATTTGGGTGCCAAATTGACATTCCCATACTAGTTTCGAATCATGGAATAATAAATGCAGAGGTTGTTTATCCCAATACCCTTCGTTGGCATCATCCTGCTCGTTGATTGCAGACCATTTTGACCGTTAGATGGCAATCCCTAACTGCTGTTGTCATTTGGTTTAAGAGATTGAAAGTTGTTCATTTTGCTATTGTTACGGGTTGTAAGGCCGACAGGCTACCAAATTTTTCTAGGTTAGCAGCTATCAAGAAGTCTCGACCTCGAGTCCTTTAGATAGGATCTGAGTTGTAGGTTTTAGCCTTTGTAATGGCGCTGTCAAAAGAGGATTGTTCCTCTGGTTTGAACTGTTAAAGCGTTCTTGGTTTCGAACCCTTCATTGTGATTTGTATGAGTTTTCCAAATTGTAGAGTAATAGAAGTTCTCTGGAACTTATCGTTTTGTTTTGAGTAAAAGATACATCTAGTGTAAAAAGACCGCGGAATTCCTGTCTCGTCTTTGGCATCGGATCATCCTGTAGGTGGTTAAAGTGGAATTCTTTGGTGCTTACCATAATGTAAGTTTTTCCTACAACGAATAGTAATTCATTCAATGTGTTTCTTCTTTCATTTTGAAAGGATAACATTCTTCTAAAATTTAACCTTCGTTTAAATGTCAGTTGCAGGTTTGATGGCCCGGTACCCATCAATTAGACAGGCTATCAGAACATTGGACTGGTTTCAGCATTTTTTGCAGAATCAGTATGCCACATTTTCCTTGAATTGCTTTACTGTGTTCTTTTCTGCATTGTTGTTGGCCTAGTTTGGTTATCTTTCTGAGAGATGCGTGAAGCACTCTATTTTTTTATTTGTACTTGCTACAGACCATACTCTGGAGTTCCATTTACCTCTGTTTGGTCACGGGTGGACATGATTTTCATTTCATTTCTGCTTCTGATATCTGTATTTATAAAACAATCATTTTTGCAGGTCTTCCATGGGAGCTATTGTGGCTGTCACCCGCAATCCTTGCATGCAAGATCTTTTAATGAGCATCATTGGTTAATAAAGAAATAGTAGGCCAACTCAATGGCAAAGCCTTACCTTTTTTACTGTGTTTGACATAGGCCAACTCAATGGCAAAGCCTTAACTTTTTTACCGTGCATGCAAGATCTCTTAATGAGCATCATTGGTTAGTGAAGAAATAGTAAGTCAACTCAATGGCAAAGCCTTCCTTTTTTACTTGAATTTTGAAAGAATGCCATTTCTATATCATAGATCGCTACGTTGCACTCATTGGTATCTCATATGAGCAATTTGAAATTCCCTCTACATTATTATGTGCCTGTTAGTGTTTTGTCTCAAATAATTTTTGAGGCATGTGCCTACAGATGTAAACAATCAGAAATCCTTGTGCTTATGGGAGGCATTACCATGTTTGCACCAGCACTATATTCAATTCCAATATTGGTATTTAACATGATCAATGAATATTAAACTGAGATATGCATTTTGAATTGTTAGTATTACATTGTCAAGGTAAATGAATACTTTGTTCATTACTCCCCTTACAATCTACATCTCTCATTCACGACAATCCATGGAACCTGCAATTGATGCATCACTGGCAAGTGTGGGTTATTTCAGCGATTCTCTATACACCTGTATCATGCACTCTACACACTTGTACCGTGCACTGGTGGTGGGGATAGTCATGGCATTGGAGTCTAAGGCACCGAGTCAATGGACCAATTCATATTGCAAATTGTTCAGAATTAAGCTTATTCAATTCAATAGAGAAATCAATCAACGAGAAGGGTGTTCAGAGAGCAATCGGTAGTATTCGACATAAAATATGAGTTCCGATCAGAGTCCCATGTCAAAAGATGCCCAAATGAGGCTCAAACGGGGAGCCATGAAAGGGTTGAGCAGCAAGGAAGGTACCAGTGAGCCAACAAAGGAAGAAGTTAAGTAGAAAGGGCCCATGTCCAAGGAATCCAGGTAAACTACTTCATATCATATTCAAATATTTTCAAAATGATAGAAGGGTAATCAGCTGCAACTCTTGAGCATGCTATTGAATAATAACTCCAACCATGATGTTGTAGTTGTGCAATGAGATAAAGAGTTTCATAAACACGAGTAAGAAAAGCAATGCCAAATAGAATCTAAAAAAAAATTACAATGTATCACACACACACACACAATAACAAAAGACTAGCATGCGCAAAAGGCATAAGTTAATTAGAGGTAGTTTGACACTTGTGTCCACATTGTAATACGCTCAAACCATTCTGAAATGTATAAATATGCAAGGAATATTTGGGTTAAGGGTCGTTCATTAGTTGTTTCTCTAGAAGTTTTGCTTTATGCTATCTAATGTTGGGGTATTTCTGGGTATGTGGCATAGATCCAATGAGCACTGCAGGTTTTGCAAGTTGTTCCAGGGGATAATAATATAGAAATGAACCTATTTTACAGCAAATATCTTGTGTGGTTGATGTGATGAATGTTTTGTGTATTGCACGCATGGAATTTGTGTTTCTATTATTGCTTTGAATATGTTATCAATTCTTATGAATAAGATGCCTATTTATGTGCATGGAGTGAATGAATGTCTATTTATGTGCAAAATCAATTAAAGTGAAGGAATTAACAATGAATGGATAAAAATGGAATAGACCTATTTTTTATCCTTCAACCTCATGTTAATATCCCTAAACTTGGTAGTTTGGTATGCAATTTCCATGAGCACCAACCTATATAACATGTGCTTTGAGACAATATGTGGAGTTAAGGTGTATCCATATACCAGCACATAATTTTATCCCTTTCTATGTTCTAATAAGCTATAGGATCAAGTTCCTATAGTGTTCGCTTGCCACTAGATTGTATATTTTCGGTCATGCTTGTTAATCATGCCACTAGAATGATTTTTGGTTAGAAATATCATTAAGGGCTTATTAATTAGGATTTTATGCTCAAAATAATAGTCTACCAACTGGGTTGCAGTTCGGCAGTCAAGGAAGTGGCGTGTGAGGACTTGGGACACCCACCAAGGTACAAGTATTCCAGAGGGACGAATAAAAGGTTGCGTTACTGTAAGGTGCAATCCCTGGGTAATTTTGAAAGAAGCGAAACCCATGTCATGGATGCTCAGCTGAACGAAAGTGCCTATGATTAATAGGTTTCCCTTTGAAGAATGTCTCACTTGTGAAAAAGGGCCACTTAAGGTGCTTGATGGATTTGGTCTGATGTTAATGCTCTTGGAGTTTAAAGGAAGCACTTAAAAAAATTCTTACTTTAAGGAACACAAAGATAGACAATTTTTTAAAGCTTGACTCGAAAGGTCTCGCATCTTGTCCATCTTGTTGGGTAGAATATGCTTATTATTTTGGAGGCAATTATCTAGTTTCTTGGATATGCTTTTGTATTGTCGGGTTTTTGGCAGCTGTGGAAATGGGAGTCTCAACTATTGTTACCTCTTAAGGTTGCTTAAATATGATTCTTTAATATTGTTACCTCTTAAGGTTCTTAGAATGGATGAACTTCGCCTATTTCTCATACAATTGTTTTCTGAGGATACTTTCACAAAGTCATTTTCAAGGTGGAATCAAGGTGAATGACCCATTAATAATGGAATGAACATATATGAGGGTGCCAAATTTCATTAATCACTTGCATGGATATTGGTCATGAAATCAACATATATGAGGCTGCCAAACTTATAGTTCTAAGGAGGTACTTGATAGAGTATAGATATATGTGAGCGTGCTATTATAGCATATATGTGAGGGTCCTAAATAGATATATGTGAGGGTGCTAAACTTATAACATGTAGAGGTGGATTATGAATAACTTCTATTGTTACAAAATGTATTATAATTTTGTAAACAAGACTCATTATGAAAAAATTGTGTAAAGATTTTAAGCTTTATAAAAATGACATGTATTTGGAACACACCATCTAACTAATCCAATTTGAAAATCACATAGTAAGTATCACATATAAAACTGACTTAAATTTGAATTTCATGACAAATTGCTCATATTTTATACTAATGCCCATCTCATATGCTATGTGCCATATGTCATCTTATGTGTCCAATTCACATTGCTTTGAAATAACAAACCTAATGATTTCGAACGTATAAGCTATAACAAATAGAAAATTAATATTTCCATTTTATTTTATTTCTCATTTAGCATGTATAAATCATAACAAACTTAAAATTTTTACTTGTATTTTGTTATATTTCTTATTTTTCATTCATAATGTATAAATTATAGAAAAAATTAAAATTTATATTTTAATTTAATTATATTTTTTCATTTAAAAAAAAATATTTAAATATATTTTAAATACTCATATATAATATTACAAAATTATATAAATATTAAAATTTTAAATTTTAAAAAAATATTATTGTATTTTTTTTCATTCTTAATTTTGAAACATCCTAATAATTTCAAAAGATAAACATTTATAATTTTATCTATAACTCTATAGCAAGTAAATCATTAATATAAACTCAAAAAACAAAATTCAATTTTGATATAATATTAATATTTTATAAGTTTTCTTATAACATATTTTTCTATATTGATAGTTTAGTATGAAAGAGAAGTCTTAGCCCTAACATAAAAGGTAAATGTGAAAATTAAACACAGCACTTTGATCAAATATTAAGTAAATAAATTTTTACAATGTTGACTCTAATCTAAACAATATATATTTCAATTAACTAAAACTAAAAATAATAATTAAACCATGATTTACATGTGAGGGATTGGACCACAACAAAGATTTATATATTAAACTAATATAAATTCATCTTAACTCTGGCTTGAGGGATCAAATACTTTAAGTGTAAAACTTAAATGCAAATTTGAGGAAAATTTTGCACCTAAGGGATTTGATCCATCTCTAAGCTGGATCCTATAGCATATACATGTCATCTTCTTACACTAGATCTAGATCCATTGTATTAGTATCTCAAATTATCACTTTAACTGGACGGATACCTATCTTTTAGAGCTCCATTTCAAAATTTAATCCATAAACTTAAACCTACACCTCTAATTTTAAAATTAAACCATTAATCTTTACTCGGTAGCATCTCAAGCTCACGACGACTAGGGGGTATATAGACACTGATAAACTATGGCTTCCATTTTTGAGTCAATGTTTCGAATCCTTAGCTAGATTCATCATTACGACAATTTGTCAATGGTAAGAATTGCAAATGAGATGTATGACATATGTGCCAACATCTACTTTATAAGAAGAAACAATTTGCAATGAATCACACAAATATCCAATAGTTTATTCCTTTAAAAAATAATGATGATCATGGATTCTTAAATATTCTACCTAACAAGGAGAGAAGTGCCTCGGCCTCCACTTCATTTTTCAGAAATATTTTACAATCTCACCATTGATTGCCCGACCTAGATATATCAAGGAAGATAGATATAAAATTCCTTTTTAGCATAATTTATGTATGTTTGCTTAATTCTATGTTGTGGAAGGCTTATTCATGACCTTATTTCCCATTATCTCATTAACAATGAAACATGACAAGATCTTGTTACTCCTCCTACAATATTTCACATCCCCAATGGCAATGTCGGGGACATTGCCACCACCTGGCTCTTGTTTATAATGTGATATGGAGATGAAGGATATGTTATGAGATCTTATGAAAATGCATGTATTAATGTTCTGCAACTTATTAACTGATGTGTCACTGTGGTAATACTGCGATTGCGAGTTTCTTGATAGCCGGTACTCTTGCATGGTATCCTCTTCCGTTAGCTTACGCCCAACTTTTATCACTCGAATGATACCCTTTAATCCACGATGGGATGATCCCTCAAATTCTGGGGAAAAACGAGTCGTGGTACTCTCAACTCTATAACTTCGGCTCCCTGCATCGTTCGATCCTTATAAAAGATGGTGTGGAAACTTGTGTTGGCCGCATAGATCCTCAACGATACCTCTGCCACGCTGACTGCCGAGATTGAAGGCGTAAGTCCTTCGGAGAATAGACAGCATGGTCAACGTTAGGATGAAGATCATGTTCCCGTAATCTTGCCGAGCTGACATAAACTCATCTCGCCAAGGAGCCAGTCGATTGCGAGGCTGGGACTTTAGCCAGTCGCAATTAGTGTGATGGTGAGGCGGTGTCTACACACCTGGGCGATTAAATTGATGAAATACTCATCGAGTTAAAATTATGTGATTCATGTTTATTATTGTATTTAAATATATTTGAAAAACGGAGTTAATGTTATATTTTAAAATTAGCAAAGTTTATGTTGAAATAGATGGGAAGGAGTATAGAAATAGTTTAGCTCAAATGTTCATATTCTTTTTTGATCGCTTCAACTTCAAGGATATATATATGTAGTAATCGTTTAAATACATATAGTGTAATGCTATACTCTATTTTTCATTGAGTTAAAATCGAATGATTTACATATAATAGTAGTTATATAGAGAGAGCCTTAATAATATATTATATTCTACTTTAACTTGAAAGACATATATAAGGATGGTTTACATACATATTGATAGAATGTTATACGATATGTATGGAAAGATATAAGCATTGCATTACTATAAAGATATAGAATTCAATATTTTATGTTTCTTTATAATCTCTCTATATATAAAGGAGGAACTATATTATGAGTAATTCTAAGTGTTGCTATCACACCGCATATATTATGTAAATGCATATTTAATTATTATAAAGTTCTATTACATATTTCTTTGCATAATGACTTAGCCATATATATAAAGAGAAAGCCTAATATGAGTGATTCTATGTGTTATAGATCACACCTAAAGTATTAATTAAATGCATAGTAAATAATTATAACGTTATGTTACATATTTCTTTTTATAATGATCTTGGTTGCATATAAAAGAAAGATGATATAAGTAATCCTATGTGTCCAAAATTACACCTCATGAAGGAATGAAAAGCATATTTTATTAATGTAATGCTATGGTTAAAAAAAAAAATGTTCTATATGAATTTGTAGGTAGCATTGAGATTACTGTTATATTCTTTATGACATTTTAGCTAGACATTGACTATGACCATATATGGACATAATGTGCAAACAAGAATTACCAAGTTGGATTAGCATTTGCAAGTAAAATTATGAATGTCCATGGATAAGTATGATCCTTGGTGTAATGGAGCATAAGAAATTGAAAAATTCAATTTTAATAGGGAGATTTATATAAAATAAGCCTTGTAAATAGTAATTTATAAATGATAGGGTAACATTGAGATACTATGGTCCTTGGGCATTAATTGAATTCTATAAGTGTTGTATGTGAACGAATAGAAAGAATGGGAATAAAGAAGTTGAATAGGGAAATACTATAAGTGAATAGGCAGAATAGTATCGATATAGAAAAGAAGAAATGGAATTATATTATCAATTGTTGGTGTTGATAAATTAAATAGAAGAGAAATGTCATACCTCTTGTTAGAACTCTCGACTCTAAGAAGGGAAATTGTTAATAGAGATTGTATCAAAAGCCTATATTTGAATTTCAAGGAAATTGTACCCGGATAAAGGAACAAGACCGGAGGTATTTGAAACTTTTCCTACCTAGTCGTGATGAGAATGACAAGAAGATGAGAATAGGAAATTAACAGTTAAGCCTAGTGTCGGAAGTACGAGAACAAAATTAACTTCGGGACGAAGTTCTGTATAAGGAAGGGTGTATGTAGTGCCCGTAGACGGCTGTAGACCTTGAGGGCACCTGTTGAGTGACCCGACTAATTGAAACATTAATAAAATGACCCCTCGATATTATATTGAGTATATTCATAACTACGACTGATTGTGAATCAATTAAATATTGATATATCTGTATCTGGATATTTGATATAAATGAATGATTACATGTTGTTTAACGATTAACTTTGATTATGAAAAATGTTCATGTGAATGATGCTTAACGACTAGCTGTATGATTGATTATGTGATGAGAACGAAGAAAGTAAATATTGACGAGATGCAATTCTAATTAGATGAATGAGTAATGTTATGAGTAAACAATAAATGCTTAATGAAATAGCATATTTATGAATCATATTATGATAATTGAGGACAATACTACTAATGTATGTTTGTGAGAAATGTGTGTAGCGGAAGGTGAAACGGTTCACCGACGGACACACAAGGGAATTGAAGGGTCGTAGAGTACGGATAAATCACACACAGGGAGAGTGACAACGATGTCGAATTCCAACAGAATACCACACTGAGCAGATAAGCACTGATCCGCTTGCTCAAGAGGAAAGTGTGAGGGCGTACGAGGTGGGCCACGACGAAGCTGGTCACATACGAGTTGGGGGGCGCGCAGTGAGAACGTACTCACTCCTCAGTGCCATTAGTCCCTAATAGCATGTAGACAGAGGATGGAAGGTAACGGCTCTTGAAATCCCTACATGAAGTTCCCGCAAGTCAAAACGAAAGGATGATGGCAGAAGGGCCCAACGGTGCGGTACCCTGCCGAGAACGGAAAGAGTGGATGCAAGGACCCAACGATGTGGTACCTTGCCATCGAATGGAAACTACGGATGACTAGACCCGACGGAGTGGTGCCATGTCGGGGAAATGAAATTAAGGAACGGGGTGGCCCAACGGCATGACACCGAGATCCTAGTGAAAATGATTGTTAAACTTAACTGCATAAAACATATAAGTTTGCACCTGGAACATTACTTAGAAATGCATTTGAGTGCTTTAGGCATTTGCACATAAATGATTACTTTGGCATTTAAATAATATTAAGTGTTATTTAGGCATTTGCACATGAAAGGATATTTCTGATTATTTAAAAATATTATAAATATTTATTTATGAGCAAAATGGAATCCTAGGCATGGACACCTAGTCAAAGCCATCTACACCACAAATCTATGAGTTAAGTGAAATATCTTGGGGACAAACATGAGCAAACTTTGAAATGTTGGTGCATCTCCTAGAGAAACTGACATATGGATAGGTGAGCATTATTAAATTAGAAATTTAATAAAATATATATTTATGCATGAAGCGACATGTGTTGCATGGAATTTTCCTTTAAAAGGAAGACATTGGGAATGGGTAAGGAATCCAGACCCTGGATAACTATCGTAATTTTGAGTTACCTCATGACTTGCTGCTATTGAGGGTTTGGCTGAAAATCTTGGTGGGGGGGGGAACCCAAGTTGGGTTTCTTGATTATTGTGTGTCAGCTCTACGACCCAAAGCTTGGGGAAGGCCATGCGATTGAAAGCATGAGCCTATGGTTGGGTGGCGAAGTTAACAGTTGCTTCTCCTATGGTTAAACGAGCTTTGTTGGAGGGATCCTATGGAAGGCGCGGACGACAGTGGACAAGATGGTATCAGATACAGGTTATGGTTTGTTTTAATTTTCTTTAAGTTATTCATTTATTTAGTTTATTTATCTAGTCATTATGCTTTCTAATCTCTTTTGTATCAAGTGGTTGAGTTTCAGGTTATGCAAGAAGGACCCTACAGGAGGGGCCCTACAGTTGGTCACATACAATTTGAGGGGCGCGCAGTAAGGACAGACTTACTTCTCAGCGCCATTAGTCCCTAATAGTGTGTAGATGGAGGATAGAAGGTAACAGCTCCTGAAATCCCTACATGAAGTTCCCGCAAGTCAGAATGAAAGAATATCGATAGAAGGGCCCGACAATGTGGTACCCTACCGAGAACAGAAAGAGTGGACGCAAGGACCCGACTATGTGGTACCTTGTCGAGAAACAAAAATGACAGATGACTGGACCCGAGGGAGTGATTCCTTGTCGGGGAAATGAAGTTAAGAATAGGGAAGGCCCAACGGCGCGACACTGGAATCCTAGTAAAAATGATTGTTAAACTAAATTGCATAAAAGACGTATAAATTTGCACCTAGAACATTTACTTAGAGAAATGCATTTTAGTGCTTTAAACAATAGAATTTAGCACTTGAGACTTTTGCATATAAAAGATTATCTTAGCATTTAAAATAATATTAATTGTTATTTATGCATTTGCACATAAAAGATTATTTTGAGTATTTAAAATAATATAAATCCTTATTTATGAGCAAAATGGAATCCCAAGCATAGACATCTAGTCAACTCCACCTTCACCACAAATTTAGGAGCTAGGTGAAACATCTTGGGGACAAACATGAGAAAACTTAGGAATGTTGGTGCATCTCTTAGAAAGACTAACACATGGATGTGTGAGTTTATTTAAATTTGAAATTTAATAAAATAAATATTATTGCATGGAGCAACATGTGCCACATGGGATTTTCCTACTTAAGGAAGGCCTTGGGAAGGGAGAAGGGACCCAGTTTTTGGATGGATGTCGTAATTCTTGCGATAGATGCAACTTGCTACTATTGAGGTTTGGCTAGAAATTCTTGTTGGGGGGGGGAACCCATTGAAGATTTTCTTGAAAGGTGTGTGTGAGCTTTATGACCCAAAGCTCAGGGGAGGCCATGCGACTAAAAGTATGAGCCTATGGTTGGGTGGAGAAGCTAACGGTTGCTTCTCCAATGGTTAAATGAGCTTTGCTGGAGGGATCCTATGGAAGACGCGGACGGCAATGGATAGCTGGATCGGATTGACAGGTTATCGTTTTGTTTATTTTTGTTAATTTATTTAATCGTTCGAGTAATTATGATAGCTAATTTATTTGTATGAAGTTGTTAAAGTTTCAGGTTCAGTTCAGGAGGACCCTAAAGGAGGGGCCCTACAAAAACAATCTCTTACACTACAAATCGACTGTCGAAATTGATACCATTAGTTTTATCATTGAATCTATTTTCTGTAGGTATAGATTTTGTTGTGTATAGGTGAGATCTGATATTTTTAATTATTTTTTTTCTTAACATGTGTCGAGTTTGGTTTCATCTCTTTCAAAATGAGGTGAAATGAAAAATCCATAACTTTAAACATACACCACCAAAAACATTGAAAAAAATATGGTGCAGTTAATTGGAGTGTCTACTTCAAAAGAGTATTCGTAGAGTTTTTAGTTTTATAGTCAATTGAGAGAAAAGTGACGCAACAAAAAACATGTTGAAAATCAACAAGGTTTCCCCATTGATCGAATTCAAAAAAATATAAAGATCCAAATCCTAGACTCTATCAAGCACCGAGAGAGATCAAATATCCCAAGGTGCAAACCTCTCCTTGAATAGCTCCTTGAGTGCAATATGTGAGCCACCTAATCCTAAGCTCTAAAGTCTCTAATTTAAGTCTCATATTTACATTTTGCTTTGTATTATTCTTTTTTGTTTATGGTCAACATAATATTTATTACTTTTTACTTTGTATTATTATTTTTTGTTTACTTTGTATTATTTTGTTAGTGGACAAACACTTTAAAGTCTCATATTTACTTTTTACTTTGTATTAAAAGTAAAAAGTAAAGTCTCTAGTTTAAGTCTCATATTGACTTTTTACGTTGTATTATTCTTTTTTTTATGCCTGACACAATATTTACCACCTAATCATAAGCTCTAAAGTCTCTAGTTTAAGTCTCATATTTACTTTTTAGTTTGTATTATTCTTTTTTGTTTATGGACGACATAATATTTATTACTTTTTACTTTGTATTATTCTTTTTTTTTGTTTACTTTGTATTATTTTGTTACTCAACAAACTCGACAAACACTTGACTCACAATATCTCCTCCATACTGGGCTGTAGAGTGCCTCTCGGCGTAATAATTAGTATATAGATCCATTGGTTACAAACTTATAGTCATGCAGTAGTACATTATGTGTAGATTGTCGTAGCATATTTTGTTTTTGCAAAAAACAAGTTTAACAATGATTTTAGGGGTGCAACAGAACATGACTAATTTTTAGTCCTTTCATTTTATAAGAACACACTGTCAAACATTTTCCAAATCGACATATCAAATCTCAATAACAAAAATTGAAAAAATTATGAATAGAAAGATAACATAATTCTCTAAAAGCGTTTTTTTACTGAAAAGTGGAATTCTAAACAAAAATATCACTTTTGTTCGCCTAAAGTTGAAAAACATGAAAAAATCATATTTATTTTCTCATAAGACCCTCCAAAATAGACACCCATCTCCATGTATGTTGATTTGATCAGTTGCATTGATTTCAACAATGCATTGTTTTTGTTTTTACATGTATGCATTGAATTTATCAATTTAATAAAAAAATAAATGTTCTTCAAAAACACAAAATGCATATTGATTGGATTTGTTGCATTGATTTCAACAATGTCAGCCATAATAATAGTTAGATTTGATAACTAAATATAACTCAAAGCAAAAAGGGTTTTGAACATTGATTTCTAGGTTAACACAAGCCCAATAACCTTACTACTTACCAATAGACCACACACAAATATTGTTAAATAACACAAGATGCATATTTATTTGATTTGTTGCATTGATTTTAACAATGCATATTTTGTTTTGTTTTTACATGTATGTATTCAATTTATCAATTTAATAAAAAGTAAAAAATTTACATTGATTTCAACAATGCATTTTTTTGTTATTTACATTTATACATTGAATTTATCTATTTAATAGAAAAACTATTTGCAATGATTTCAACATAATAAAGTTTGTTTTCTCTATTTTATGGTATATTGTGGAACCTTGTGATAATATTACAAATAATGAAGATATTGATGATCAAAAAATAAAAGTACGACAAATGTATAGAAGAGAAAAAGAAAAAGAATCATCGGAACTTATAGAAAAACCTAGAAAACACGACCTTGAACTAAAGAGATCATGAAGAAGTGTTATTTGTGCAAAGGGATTCTCAAAAGCATGAATGGAATATAATTTCAGGGTTATATAAGAATCAGTATATAACTACCAATGAATATGACATACTTGGATACATGGAATGTGATAACAAAGAAAATTGAAACTTTAATTTTGTTGATATGGAAACTTCCAATCATGCACTACAGTTTATATATGAAAACCGACAATTGAATGAAAAGATTTGGTAGGTCTACGATTTCAACCTCCATTTTGAATCGGGGTATTTTTTAAGGATTCTAATATTATACTTAAGTATAATGTTCTAGGCGATTATTTTAGACTGAAAAAAACATATATATAGATAGGTAGGCGAATATTAAATATGAAAGTTATAATTTAATACTAAAACATGTACATTTTGGCGAATATTATGATAAAAAAACATATTTTATATAAATATAGGCGATATTAGAGACTAAAAATGACCAAATAGCCAATTTAATTTTTGAAAAAAAAACCTAAAAAATAATCAATTGATGAAATTTCACCCCTAAAATTTACCCTGATTCTGATATGATCGATATGAGAAGATGTCAAAACTAACAGATGTGAAAATAAGAAAAGATGAAGAAGATAGATTGAGAATGATCACGATGTGAACCATATTTTCATTTATTTAATCCTTACAAAATTATTGTCTCTATTGTCCAGTTTAACAATTTACTCAATCCTTAATACTCATTACTTACATTATGATAACCTTTGTAAATGTATCTTTGTTTTCAACTTAACATGTTCCTTACAATGCTGATCAAACTCTATTTTTGTGTCACCGCCCATGACTAAAACCAGATTAGATCCAAATCCTAGGCTCTATCAAGCGCCGAAAGGGATCAAATATATCGAGGTGCAAACCTCTTCTCAAGTATTGCACTCAAGGAGATTTTTGAGGAGAGGTTTGCACCTCGGGAGATTTGATCCCTCTCGATGCTTGATAGATTGAGAATGATAGATGAAGATCCCGAGAGGTGCTCTACAGTCCAATATAAGAGAGATCTTGTAACGCATGTAATATGTAACGTTTGGCAATATTATTGTCGACCATTCATAAAATGTAATAATAAAAAGTAAAAAGTAATAATATGAGGGCGATCTTGTAACGCATGTAACATGTAACGTTTCTCGATATTATTGTCGTCCATTAATAAAATGTAATAATAAAAAATAAATAGTAATAATATGAGAGAGATCTTGTAACGTTATGTGTAAAGTTTGTCGATATTATTATCGGCCATTAATAAAATGTAATTAAAAAAAAGTAATAAATATTTTGTGAGTCATTAATAAATGTTTGTTGAGTAATGCTTGTGGAGTATGAGGGAGATGTTGTAATTATAGTCGACATAAGAAATAGAAAAAATAGAAGGGATTTGAACCTTAATAAAAAAATATAGTTGCATTGATTTCAACAATACGTAAAACAAAGATTAGAAATATAAGAAATAAAAAAGATAAAGAATAGCTAACATAAAAAGTAGAAACATGGTTGCATTGATTTCAACAATGCGTAAAACAAATATTAGAAATATAAGAAGTAGAAACATGGTTGCATTGATTTCAAAAAAAATTATTATAGCCAGCATAAGAAATAGAAAAAAAAATAAGGGATTTGAACCTTAATAAAAAAACATGGTTGCATTGATTTTCAACAATGCGTAAAACAAATATTAGAAATATAAGAAGTAAAAAAGATAAAGAATAATTGACATAAAAATGAGAAACATGGTTGCATTGACTTCAACAATGCGTAAAACATTAATTAGAAATATAAGAAGTAAAAAAGATAAAGAATAGCTCACATAAAAAGTAGAAACATAAGAAATAAAAACAAGAAATAAAAAATATAATATAGTAGCTATAAAAAGTAGAAACAAAAGAAGCAAAACAAATACTTTAGCCGACAAAAGAAATAGAAAAAATAGAAGGGATTTGAACCTTAATAAAAAAACATGGTCACATTGATTTTAACAATGCGTAAAACAAATATTAGAAATATAAGAAGTAAGAAAGATAAACAATAACTGACATAAAAAATAGAAACATGGTTCCATTGATTTCAACAATGCGTAAGACAAATATTAGAAATAAAATAAGTATAAACATAGTTGTATTGATTTCAAAAAAAATACTATAGCCGACATAAGAAATAGAAAAAATAGAAAGGATTTGAACCTTAATAAGAAAACATGGTTGCATTGATTTCAACAATGCGTAAAACAAATATTAAAAATATAAGAAGTAAAAAAGATAAAGAATAGTTGACATAAAAAATAGAAACATGGTTGCATCGATTTTAACAATGCGTAAAACAAATATTAGAAATATAAAAAGTAAAAAAGATAAAGAATAGCTGACATAAAAAATAGAAACATAAGAAAGAAAAGAAAGAAGTAAAAAATATATTATAGTAGCCATAAGAAGTATAAACAAAACAAATAAAATAAATACTATATCCGACATAAGAAATAGAAAAAAAAAGAATGGATTTGAACCTTAATAAAAACACATGGTTGCATTGATTTCAACAATGCGTAAAACAAATAATAGAAATATAAAAAGTAAAAAAATGTAAGAATAGTTGACATAAAAACTAGAAACATGGTTACATTGATTTCAACAATGCGTAAAATAAATATTATAAATATAAGAAGTATAAACATGGTTGCATTGATTTTAAAAAAAGTTACTATAGCCGACACAATAAATAGAAAAAATAGAAGGGGTTTGAACTTTACTAAAAAAAGATGGTTGCATTGATTTCAACAATGCGTAAAACAAATATTAGAAATATAAGAAGTAAAAAAGATAAATAATAGTTGTCATAAAAATGAGAAACATGGTTGCATTGATTTCAACAATACGTAAAACAAATATTAAGAATATAAAAAATCAAAAAGATAAAGAATAACGGACATAAAAAGTAGAAACATAAGAAATAAAATAAAGAAGTAAAAAATATATTATAGTAGCCATAAGAAATATAAACAAAAGAAGTAAAATAAATACTATAGATGACATAAGAAATAGAAAAAAGAGAAGGAATTTGAACCTTAATAAAAAAAAAACATGGTTGCATTGATTTCAACAATGCGTAAAACAAATATTAGAAATATAAGAAGTAAAAAAGATAAAGAATAGCTGACATAAAAAGTAGAAACATGATTGCATTGATTTCAACAATACGTAAAACAAATATTAGAAATATAAGAAGTAGAAACACGGTTGCATTGATTTCAAAAAAAATACTAAAGACGACGTAAGAAATAGAAAAAATAGAAAATATTTGAACATTAATATGAAAACATGGTTGCATTGATTTCAATAATGTGTAAAACAAATATTAGAAATATAAGAAGTAAAAAAGATAAAGAATAATTGACATAAAAAATAGAAACATGGTTACATTGATTTCAACAATGCGTAAAACAAATATTAGAAATATGGGTTTGTGCACGAAGTTGAGGGACCCTTTAGGTGCAATTCTGCACCTAAATATGCATGTTTTTCATCGCTCTTTACAGCATGACATACATGACCATTATTGACGAAATTTTAGGCATAGATAGAATTTTTTAAGCAGATTCCAAATATGTAATTTAAAAACAAAAATATTGATATTTTCTATTTATTTCCTAATTTTCTTGTTTCATCACTCCGTTGGTTAAAAAACATACTGTTAGTGTTTATTTCGTAACTTTTTCATTTCACAACCATTTTTTAAAAAATTGTATGCTACACTAGAAGACACCGATCTCTACATGCTATAAAAAATCCAAGTCGAAATAACTGCATTAAGACCTTCAAAGGCTGCACCCACATTTGACATATCGCTCTTAAGGTTTGATCACTTACATAATTAAAAAATAAATAAAAATTAAACATTTAATTTTGAAAAAATAGTGCTACACTAGTGCTAAGGGTTCTATACATGTCTACCAATTTTTGTATCCTGAAACCGTCATTTAAGCATTGAAAGGCTACACTCACAAAAACATATACCTTATCATTTGCCAAAAAAATAAAAGTGATTGTTAGAAAACATGAAATTTGACATAATTATGTAAATTTTCAATACTTAAAACTTATATATTCGGAAACAGGACTCAATTTCCTACGTTTCATATTTTTTTACTCGATGCAAGATATTTTGCGTAACAATGTCAAAAAAACCAAGTAAGTTGAGGGACGCCTGATTTTTTATTTTTTTATTACATCTAACGCGTCAAAAGTGACCCTCATTAGTTTGCACATGCCCATATAAAAAGTAAAAAAGATAAAAAATAGCTGACATAAAAAGTAGAAACATAGTTGCATTGATTTCAACAATGCATAAAACAAATATAATAAATATAAGAAGTAGAAACATTGTTGCATTGATTTCAAAAAAAATACTATAGCCGACATAAGAAATAGAAAAAATAGAAAGTATTTGAACTTTAATAAAAAAATATGATTGCATTGATTTCAACAATACGTAAAACAAATATTAGAAATATAAGAAGTAAAAAAGATAAAGAATAGTTGAAATAAAAATGAGAAACATGGTTGCATTGATTTCAACAATGCGTAAAACAAATATTAGAAATATAAGAAGTAAAAAAGATAAAGAATAGCTGACATAAAAAGTAAAAACATAAGAAATAAAAGAATGAAATAAAAAATATATTATAGTAGCTATAATAAGTAGAAACAAAAGAAGTAAAATAAATATTATAGCCAACATAAGAAATAGAAAAAATAGAAAGGATTTGAACCTTAATAAAAAAACATGGTCACATTGATTTTAACAATGCGTAAAACAAATATTAGAAATATAAGAAGTAAAAAAGATAAAGAATAGCTGACATAAAAAGTAGAAACATGGTTGCATTGATTTCAACAATGCATAAAACAAATATGAGAAATATAAAAAGTGAAAATAATAAAGAATAGCTGACATAAAAAGCAGATTTACATAAGAAGTAAAAAATATATTATAGTAGCCATAAGAAGTAGAAACAAAACAAGTAAATAAATACTATAGCCGACATAAAAAATAGAAAAAAAAAATTGAATCTTAATAAAAAAACATGGTTGCATTGATTTTAACAATGCGTAAAACAAATATTAAACATATAAGAAATAAAAAAGGTTAAAGAATAGTTGACATAAAAAATAGAAACCTTGTTGCTTTGATTTCAACAATGCGTAAAACAAATATTAAAAAATAAGAAGTAGAAACATGGTTGCATTGGTTTTAAAAAAATTACTATAGTAGACATAAGAAATAGAAAAAATAGAAGGGATTTGAACCTTAATAAGAAAGCATGGTTGCATTGATTTCAACAATGCTTAAAACAAATATTAGAAATATAAGAAGTAAAAAAGATAAAGAATAGAGGACATACAAATGAGAAACATGGTTGGATTTATTTCAACAATGTGTAAACAAATATTAGAAATATAAGAAATAAAAGTATAAAGAATAGCTGACATAAAAAATAGAAACATAAGAAATAAAAGAAAGAAGTAAAAAATATATTATAGTAGCAATAAGAAGTAGAAACAAAAGAAGTTAAATAAATACTATACCGACATAAGAAATAGAAAAAATAGAAAGGATTTGAACCTTAATAAAAAAACATGGTTGCATTGATTTCAACAATGCGTAAAAGAGAAAGAAGTAAAAAATAATATAGTTGACATAAAAAGTAGAAATATAAGAAATAAAATAAAGAAGTAAAAAATATATTATAGTAGACATAAGAATTAGAAACAAAAGAAGTAAAAAAAAATTACTATAACCGGCATAAGAAATAGAAAAAATAGAAAGGATTTGAACCTTAAGTCCAATTATCTCACTACTTACCAATAGACAACAAACAAATATTCTTAAAAACACAAGATCTATGTTGATTTAATTAGTCGCATTGATTTCAACAATACATTGTTTTTGTTTTTTGTATGTATGCATTGAATTTATCAATTTAATAAAAAAATAAATGTTCTTTAAAAACACAAGATGCATATTGATTTGATTCGTTGCATTGATTTCAACAATGTCAGTCATAATAATAGTTAGATTTGATAACTAAATATAACTCCAAGCAAAAAGGATTTTGAACCTTGGTCTCTAGGTTAACACAAGCCCAATAACCTTACTACTTACCAATAAACCACATGCAAATGTTGTTAAATAACACAAGGTGCATATTCATTTGATTCATTGCATTGACCTCGGGAAATTTGATCCCTCTCGACGCTTGATAGAGCCTAGGATTTGGATCTAGGATGGTTTATTATTTGTTTCTTTTAGTTAGGTTTTTATTTTATTGCACTGAGAGGCACTCTACAACCCAGTATGAGGGAGATCTTGTAACGCATATAACATGTAACATTTGTCGATATTATTGTCGGCCATTAATAAAATGTAATAATAAAAAGTAAAAATTTATAATATGAGGGAGATCATGTAACGCATGTAACATGTATTTTTTGTCGATATTATTGTTGGCCATTAATAAAATGTAATAATAAAAAGTAAAAAGTGATAATATGAGGGAGATCTTGTAACCTTACGTGTAACGTTTGTCGATATTATTGTCATCCATTAATAAAATGTAATAATAAAAAATAAAAAATAATAATATCAGGGAGATCTTGTAACGTCGGCCATTAATAAAATGTAATAAAAAGAAAAAAGTAGTAAATATTTTGTCAGCCATTAATAAATGTTTGTTGAGTAATGTTTGTCTAGTATAAGGGAGATGTTGTAATATTTGAGAATGATCACGATGTGAACCTTTTAAATGTGGTAAAAGACAATGAATTGTATCTCTTACCTGTCTCACAATTATCTCTGAGTCACCAAAGACTTTTAAGTATTTGACATTCAAACTAATAGCCTTCTTTAATCCTTGAACTAGAGATTCATATTCAGTTGTGTTATTTGTGCATTCAAACTCTAATCTAAAAGATAAAAAATGTTTGTTTGTTTCAGGGTCAATCAAAACACAGCCAGCTCCAGATCCTTCTTGGGTTTTAGAACCATCGAAGTATAGAAACCAAAATACGTTTTATGTTTTAATTAAGTTAGTGTCGCTACCATCTAAGTCAGTGACTAATTCTACTATGTTACAATCAATATCATCAATCCAAGAAAAATGAAGGAGATTGGATTGTTCGTTTGAGTCATGGCTAACATCCGTTGATTGATAATTCCCAAGTTCAATCTCTAAAAAATAATTTCCCAATACTAAAGACGAAAAAGTTACAACCTCATTCTTTTCTTCCAATGAGTTACATTTTGTTTCATGTGGGGTTCTCTCAGTATTTTGATCTGATTTTGTCTGTTCTGGTATGGGAGCCATAAGTGAGACCAATATGTTGCAAAATAACCATTCATTTTCGTAGGCCAATCCCTGCTTAATATTAACCCATAGGCTTCAAGTATATCCACCACCATGATATCAATGAATTAACACACCCTTGGATCTGCAGACAATCTAATGAGTAGATCTTTCATCTCTCCCATTACTTTAACAACAATTCTATCTAACTGTATGATCTGCGAAGTTGATGGTATCGATTGTCCATTAATTTTCTTGCAGATAGACAATGGCATTACATTTGAGGAAGCTCTAGAATCTACTAGGAAATTTTGCACGTTATGATTAAATATCTCGAAAGTTAACAGGAAAGACAAAGTTTGAGATCTTGATTTTCCCCAAATGCTAGCTTCATTTATCTCAATATATTCCTCAGTGTTTTCTACTACAGTTGTAGATCGTGGTTCAAAGGCTTATAACAATTTCTTCCTTTGTTGGGGGAGATTACACAATTCAAATATAGAAATGTTTTCTTTCGTTTTCTTTATATATTCAATGATGTTGTACCCCATGTTGTAATCTTTCGAGCTCTTCCCATTATTTCTTGTTTTACCAAGCGTAGCCTTTGGTTGTTTATTAAATTCTGGGTTTGATTCTTTTACCACTGTTGGAGTTATCTTAGGTTGTGGTTGAATGAAATCTATGTGTCACTTTGGTATTTCTCGCGCAACTTTAGTTTTAGGGACATCCGGGGTTTGATCAGCAACCGAGCCCTTACTCCTAGTAGTGATATTGACTAATGATATTTAAACTTCATCTGTTAATTGTTGTGTGGGTGCTCAATCCCATAAGACCATCGTGGTATTGAGAGTGGTATCTTCTTGTTCGAAAATCTGCTCTTCTTGAGGGTCTTCCTAGTCTGTTACTTGGGCATCTAGTCGTTGATTCATAACCAAACTCATTGATTTTATCCACTGTGGATAGCTCTTTTCAGAGTGTTGTTCTTGATGAAAGGTGCATAAATGGTCCATGCCTACTTTGTTCAAATTTAGAACAGCAGAATTGTTTACAGGTGGAAGAGGATGCCCACTTTCATCCCTTTTCTTGTAGAAAGGTTTGAAGGGTTTTCTATATGTACTGGCTATCTTATCATTTTCCAGATCTACAATTTTATTTGTAGATTTTCTCCATCATCATGACCACATTTTCTAACTCATTAGATGATTCTTCCTTGGGTATATATAACAACAAAGGCTTCTTGTTGGTTGATGATTTTGTTTCCAAATCAAGGGAATGTTTTGCAATACTATCTGCTTCAGCTTCTACTTTCTTAGCCTCCTCGAATTTCTCTACCAATGTAAGTTGTTTCGTTCTTTTAACAAACATAGCTATGGGTGGATCAAGTGTTGTGGTATAATATTTTACCAATGATTCTTTAGCGGGTCTTGTTGTAGCGCTAAAATTATTTAATAAAGTAGTAAATCTTTGATTAAATTCTTGTACCTTTTCTTTCTTTTCCATCCTCATAGACAGTAATTATTTCATCAACGTAGCAACAGTCTTTTGATTTCCGAATTTACTTAGAAAATGCATCTCGAAATCTTCCCAATTTGCTATTGAATTAGCTTGCAAACTAAAATACCAAGATACTTTATGTAAGATCGCTCAAGATGAGCAAGTGAAAAAAAAAATTTGTAAAGGTCTAAGAGTATCCTAGACATATGATCCTAGAGAACTTATGATTCAATTCATAATTTCATAAGTTATCCATAAATCCTAAATCTTTAACTTTCTCTAAGTACCTCATGCAATTAGGTGCGTACAAATCTTTAACCAAAATCTATCCTAATGCTAAACACATATAGATTATTTTAAAGTATACTTATGTAATTATATAATGGACCAACAAGGAGACAATTATTGGAGCATAACAAATATTCAAAAATAGAGAATTTATTAATATATCGAAATAATACTCAAAAGATATTTTATTGAATAGAGAGAGAGATATATTCATAATTCCAATCAAAGAAAGGGTTTCCAAAAGACATGTAGAGATATTACATTACACAATTATATAATTCTCAGAATTAAAGAGGATTCCTAAAAGCATAATTAAATAACCAACAGACTCTTCCCAATGATATTTAAGACAAATATTGAATTAATAGAAGGATAATTTATTTAACAATACGGCCTCTAAAAAGGCATCATACTAATACATAAATTATGATATAATCAATTGTAATTCTTACTTAACAATTTCAAGAACATAATTACAACACAATACCTATGTGGCCAATATTAAAATATATAGCATTCTCGATTATTTCTAAAGGACAATATGCAATTTAAAAATAATGAAATAATATCATTTAATTGAGCTACTACTTATAATTCAATCATAAATGATATTCCCAATAATTTCTGAGGGATAATGCAAAATTAAAAATAGTAGATAAGGATATTTTATTGAACTACCCCATACAATTTAAACCACAAAAGATATTCTCGATGAATTCTAAATACAATTTGGAAATTCGATGATAGATAAATTAAGACATCTTATTGAAGTGCACAACCCCTTGTGTTGGTTATGGTTTACTATTATTTTAATACATGTTACATTCTGATTTGGATCTCTATAATCTTAACACTTAACTAAGATCAACGTGCATACTTCGAATCAAGATAATCAATCTATACTTATGACACTTGGCTATCAGGAGCATAATACATACCTTAGATATGCTATATTTAAAATATGACTATCATTCTTGTTATTGTCGAATATAACTCGTCCTCCAATACCCAAATACTATTACATAAATTAGTTCTTAGCTCATGCGATTCTCTGCATGATTTTAATATTATTTAATGTAAAATGCAAATATTTAAGGAATAAGAAAATACCACTACCATACATATAATGACTGGGCGTTTCTCTATATGGGTTCATAAACATTGAAGCCATCTACTACGGAAGACGACTGTTTTAAAATACCGTAGCAAAGTATCAATTTCGATTGTCTATAAGCTTGAATGGAAGGACTTACACAGGTATCCGGATCTAGGTCGCTCGCCCAAAGGCAAGGGCCACACCATAACTCAATGGTTCAGATGAATTGTACAAATGCAGAGAAGTAAACATCTGAAACTAAATCGATTAATAGATACAAAATCGAGCATATCCGTTAAGATTTCACCGGTTTCAGAATTTGGTCATAGGGTCAACAGCTGGATGAAATTGATCACCCGATTCGAACATAAACACAGGGGTCTTAAATCAAATAAGAGTATCATTTTAACAAACAGGACACAGTCATAGATTTTATAAATCTACGTATATATCGACTACCACGGTATCTACACCGAGGTTCAGACTTAGACGGTGATGGGGATCCGGTCATCCTCCAAGTGCATCAATACGATTGCAACAATGCTAAATTTAAACTTTCGTACAGTAAAATCTCATTTATATGAATAATATCAAAGAAATCGAGATCAAATTAGGGATCGGCTCTGTAATTGACATACAGAGTTGATCAGCATCCGGTCATCCTCCAAGTGCATCAATACGATTGCAACAATGCTAAATTTAAACTTTCGTACAGTAAAATCTCATTTATATGAATAATATCAAAGAAATCGAGATCAAATTAGGGATCGGCTCTGTAATTGACATACAGAGTTGATCAGGATCCGGTCATCCTCCAAGTGCATCAATACGATTGTAACAATGCTAAATTTAAACTTTCGTACAGTAAAATCTCATTTATATGAATAATATCAAAGAAATCGAGATCAAATTAGGGATCGGCTCTGTAATTGACATACCGAGTTGATCAGGATCCGGTCATCCTCCAAGTGCATCAATACGATTGCAACAATGCTAAATTTAAACTTTCATACAGTAAAATCTCATTTATATGAATAATATCAAAGAAATCGAAATCAAATTAGGGATCGGCTCAGTAATTCATATACAGAGTCGATCGGGATCCAGTCATCCTCCAAGTGCATCAATACGATTGCAACAATGCTAAATTTAAACTTTCATACACTAAAATCTCATTTATATGAATATTATCAAAGAAATCGAAATCAATTTAGGGATCGGCTCGGTAATTGACATACAAAGTCGATCGGGATCCGGTCATCCTCCAAGTGCATGAATACGATTGCAACAATGCTAAATTTAAACTTTCATACAGTAAAATCTCATTTATATGAATAATATCAAAGAAATCGAAATCAAATTAGGGATCGGCTCAGTAATTCATATACAGAGTCGATCGGGATCCGGTCAACCTCCAAGTGCATCAATACGATTGCAACAATGCTAAATTTAAACTTTTATATAGTAAAATCTCATTTATATGAATAATATCAAAGAAATCGAAATCAATTTAGGGATTGGCTCTGTAATTGACATATAGAACCGATCTCTGTCTTCCTTATTCAACTAAAATTTAACTACAAAAATAAGTCTGTGAGAGCGAGTTCTCATTCATATATATATTAAAAATCGATATCAAAATTTTAGGGATCTAGCTCTGAAATGGGCATACAGAATCGTTCGCTATTTTCATTTGAGAAAAAAAAATTAACTGGAGATGTGGATCCGAGAGGGAGGGTTCAAGACTGTCACTAGAAATTGCAGACCGCTATTTTATACACAGTAAATCTAATTTAAAGGACTTTAAACCTTCCGATTATATTCTTTATAAGATGGTTTCAATTTGTCCACATAAGATTATAATTTCATAAATATATCCAGATTAAGAAATTTCTATTCTGTAAGCATAAATAAAATTTCGTTCCAGGAATTAGTTCAACCAGAATTATATATTCATTTCTCAACATAACTTAATGTAAACAAATGAAACTTAAATTGCATAGAATCTGTATGAGCAAGTGCTCCCGCAGTAGGTCAGATGTAGATTTCTAAGCGAATGCAGCTTCGGTCTCGCCGTTCTTCCACACGATCACCAACTAACCCCTCGGTTGACCACCCTACCGTATTGAGGTTACTCTTCTTTACCTCGAACCCCTGAGCTCATGGGGTCGTAAGAACACACACAAATAGCCTCCCGAAAGGATCTCCCAATCCTCGTTCCGGCTAATCCCAACTCCAAGGATCATAACATAATCCGCGATTATGATGACCATCCAGCATTAGGGAGCAAGAGAGGGATTCTTCTCCCTTCTCCTCCCTCATTATATAGCAAATTCTTGTGTGCCATGTGTCTATCCATGCACATTTTTAAATTAATTTAATATTTTAATTAATTTTATTCTCAAGTACAAGTGTCTGTTTCTAACTCAAAGTGTACACCTAACTCCCTAAATCAATGCAAAGTAGGTGTGGTTGTCTTTAAGAGAGTTCTAGTTGTGTTTGTCTTCTCATATATAGTTCTTGATTTTAACCACATGTTCAAACTAGATTTCTTTTCTTTTTCTTTTTCATTTTTTTATAAATATTTTATTCAAAACCAAAAAGTTTTCTAAATTTATTTCTTAAAAGTAAAAGGATATTTTAAAATAAGACATTTTATATTTCATTTAATTTTTTTCTTTTTCTCTTAAAACAAAAAGAAAAATACTTTAACTAAAGATAAAGAAATTATCATTCACTTTTCAATTTTAAATCTCTTTTCTCATAATAATAATATAACCATCCTGATAATAAAATATTAATTCTTTTTAATAATAAATTCTCTAGAATCTTCACACATATTTTATTTTATTTTTAATTATGAGTGCATGAATAATTTTATTTTCCCACTTTTCTTTGTCTAGGTACCTCTTCGGCAAGCCCTTCCGACAGTATCTTTCTTTTTTCTTATGGGGAGCACTGCATAGCGATCAAGAGTCATTATCGCGATCTCTCAACTACGCTCCTTGGAGACTAAGGGATGTTGAGGGATAAGGCTCTCCTTATTGCGTGCCCCTCAACTCATCGTACGCGACCAAATCATTATGGTCTTGCCTGTACGGCATACGCTTCCCCGGGTGAGCTGAAACGGCTTCACTCGTGCGTGGATTACTAATTCAGGGTTGACAGTCAGTCGTCGTACCCCTAAGTGTTCTTTCCGTTCTTACGACCCCGATATTTCCATTGTGGGTCAGTCGATAAATCATCTTACCTACCACTGCACACACTCAAATGCATATTAGTAGCGTTGCACTAATAAACATTTCAACATTCATCATTTTCATTTTCTCAGTCAGTCAAGTATAAACAAATCATCATTTTTCATTTCAAGTAATTCCAATATTCATCATTTTCATTTTCTCAGTCAGTCGAGTATAAATAAATCGTCATTTTTCATTTCAAGTAATTCGAATATTCATCATTTTCATTTTCTCAGTTAGTCGAGTATAAACAAATCATCATTTTTCATATCAAGTAATTCCTATAATTATCATTTTCATTTCACATATAAAATCTAGAGCAATCATTCATGGTCCAAGTTTTTATAACTCCGGGTCACTTCAAACTAGTGCCCTCAATTAGTCAAATCGGTCGTAGGTCTCAAAAGTAGTCTGATCAACCATAGGTCCCAACAATCTAATCAATCATAAGTCTAAAATAGTCAAAATCAAACATAAGTGTTGAGGCGGGCATTACACTTTAAGTTCAAATGTGTAGGGAAAAAGTATGCAAACTACATCTTCATGTTCTACATTTAAGAGATTCAAATCCAAATCAAAACTCTTGAGGTGAGCTTCAGCGGAAATGCCTTTTCTGGGATCATATTTCGATAACACATTTTCCAGATGTTTGGGAAGATCATGTAAAGGTGCAGCTAAATTAAGCGCTCCTCTGGCTCTCCACGCAGGTATAGCCATAATTCTCGGTGGAGCACATGGTGGTGAATGCAGTGGAGAGTGTGGTGGTGAATTTGGTGGGGTTTTAGGTATTTCCCAAGTTGGAGGAGCTTCGGGTCTAATCTCACTGATAGGTTCTGTGATTTCTAGTAAGGATAGATCCAATAATTCTTCTAAATTTTCAACAAGAACTGAATCTCTAGTGAATTGCGTTTGTCTCCTAGGAGCTCTCCTTTTGGGTACTAAGGGAATTACGTTTAACCCTCCAAGCCTCCCAACATAAGAATGGGTATGTCTCCTGAAGTTCTCTACTTCTTCAAAAGGACAGCGTATTCTCTACTTCTTCAAAAGGACAGCGTATAATGGTTCTTGATGTTCACCTTCAGGATTGGGATCTTCTTGATCTTTTGATTCCAGAATGAAATTATCTGGGATAGTTGTTTCAAGTGGGTATTCAGTGGGATTTCTTCTAACGAATGAATCTCCTCTATTACTAGCACTTGGTTGTAACCAAAAAAAACCGTCTAGTAGGGAAAAGAGTTACGATCCTGATACCATCTGCAATATCTGCTCCGTTGGGGGTACCGGATAGTTGTCTTTATCGGAAGCTCTGTTAAGTTTCAGAAATCTACACACAGCCTGATCTCCCCCGATTTCTTCTGCACGGGGACTAAATTAGCCACCCATTCAGAATGTCAGACTTTAAAAATAATCTTGGCCTCCAACAATTTTTTTAACTCTTTCTGTATTAGAGGCTCGAGTGTCGGATGCATCCTTCTTAACTGTTGTTGAAAAGGTTTGACACCTTCCTTCATAGGTATTACATGTTGAATTATGCGGGTGTCATATGTCTTCAGATCGTCATAGGTCCAAGTGAACACATCTTTATATTGCTGAAAAATTTTAATGAATCTACTTCTTTCTTCCTGCGTACAACATTTACCAAGATTGACATACTTTGGTTCAACTTCTATGCCCAAGTTTATTAATTCGTATTGCATGGACGAGCTATGGGTTTTGGCATTCACAAGTCTCCTGAACTTGCTTTGCAAATCAAAAAGCGCTTCTAGAGTTCTTACTCCTTTGGGCATGAAGTTCCCTTTCACTGTGTCTTTATTTTGTAGGTTTGAGTCATGCTCTTCTTCTTCTATGATGGCTTCCTGAAAGGCATTTTCACTGGTTAAAAAACTGATAATCTGATCTTCGCCATTAAATACTCTGAAATTTGTGATGTTGTCCGGAACAGAAGGCCTAAAAATTAATTCAATAGAACATTTATTAATAGTGGGTACTAATCTGGAAGCGAAAGTGGCTAACAGATCAGCTGCAGCGTTTTGCAATCTTGAAACAGAATTGATGTTTTTTTTTTCCTCGGAAAAATTCGTAATTTTATTTCAAATAGTTGATCAAAATTACATTCTGCACATGTATTAGGATCGCTGAGATCCCTACATTATAAACAGAATTGATGTTAAAAGCATCAAAACACGAAATTAAATTCCAAACTTCTGCTCGATAACCTTTTAAGTGTGGTGAAAGACAATGACTTGTGGGTTGATGCACAATCCTGGACTCCTTTAAAGACACTTTAGATGCCACATAATACTGAAAAAACCTGGAACCTATGACTTTAGGTGACAATTAGGGGTACTTCCGTAACGGATTTGAAGATGAAGTAAAAAGACAAAAGATAGGTAATTGAATCAGCTTTCATAATATATAACATTTATCTATAAAACATTTGTGTAAATGATTATAAAATTAGTTTCCGTTAAATTGGGTTTTCAAATTTTCAGCGCATCATAACATATATTTTTGTGCGGGTGCAGCACTTATTGAGGTAAATGATGTCCATTTTGGATCAAATATTACAGACATATAAAGGACATATGGGCCTAGTGCAACACTATTTTTTCAAAAAAATTCATGAATTATTTTTTTATAATTAATTATTGAAGTTAGAAAACCTTGAAATTAAAACGTTATGTGCGGGTGTAACACTTTAGGGGCAAAATTTAATGAAATCATTGTTTTCTATATATGAGATTGTAGAGCTCAGTCTCCTCTAGTGCACCATATAGTTTTCTTGGGAAATGGTGAAGGCAATCAAAAGTTATATAAAAACGAATCGATGTATGTATTTTCGAAAACTGACGTGTGTCATTTAGAAAATTAATAATAAATAGATAAAACATACATTTTTATGAAAAAATTACTTATTCAGAATCGTCAGACCATACTCTACAATATTCTATATTTTCATAAAAAAATATTTAGTTTTTCATAGCAAAACACGCCATTGAAACTGAGCATATTGATAGAGTTCAAAAATACAGGCAATGGCCCTAGTTTTTTTGTTCTAGCCAATAGGTTCAGTAGTCCGAAGCTATTTCCGAACATCATCCCAAGCCTTGTTCCCGCAAATTTTTTAACTTTTAAATTAACGCATATGCATTATAATGGATATGCAGTTTAGACTTGTTCATATCGCATATGCGATATAACGGATATGCGTTTTTGTTTAGTAAAAAAGAGTAAAAAGAGAATAAAGATTATTAGATAAAAGAGTGGCATAAAGATTATTCTTTTGAAAGGTAAGATAGCATCCCATCATGGTTAATATAACATTGTTTAACATGACAAATGGGTTCGGAAACAATACATCTCTATTTTCAACTAAGTTATATTTGATATATTAGGTAGTATAGTATAAAGTATAAACTCACATCAAAGTGAATGGGACATCTAAGAAGCCAAATGGTGGATTGTTATTGATGAAGTAATTGGGATATCGTGGTGAGTATAATTTGGTTTTCAATCCATTTTCAAGGGTTAGGGATTTCATCCTCGCCGTTTTAATAATTTTTCTTGTATCCTATCCTAGGTATGAGAGTTAGTAGGCACCGAAGAAAAATCGATTCAAATATATCTCGAGAATTCCATCTTCACTATTGTGTAGTCTCCTAGTATAGAACTTCACCTTACTACACTAAGATAGTTGAAGTTTGTGGCTTCGACCTATAGTTCACTATGCATCTATTGATTGATGTTATTGATGAGAACCAAAATATCTTTGCACTTATTTTGTTAATCAAACTTTCTTTGATATTAGTGTAGTTAAATGACTTCAAGTACGGTTTTTTTATTTAATGACAAATTTATTATATAACTTAATAATGTTCTACTTGAGTTGATGATGATTATGGTTGTTATTAACGTCCATTGAGACCAATTTTGATCTATCAAACCTTTAAGAAGGTAAGGAGTCACTTGGTTATCTTTAGAATTATATTTCTGTGCTCGAAAATTTTAGGAGAAACATTCATAAATCACCATAGTTTTGATGAGTTAAAAAGTTAGGAATGTTGGTATTGTAACAAATATTTTGAATTTGGGATTAAATGTGGGTGTACACATGACATTTTAATGTGATTTGTTTTTATATGATCTTTAATAGTTTAATCACATTACACTATTGATTCAAAAATAACAAATCATTTAACTAGAAATTTTTCAACAAATAATTTAACTAGAAATCTTGATGATTGATCCTCTCACTCACTCCATACCTCACTTTCTCCCCCTACCTCCTCTCTCCACCCCCTTCTCTCTCCCCCCATAATTCTTTCTCTCTTTCTCCACCCCCTTCTCTCTCACACACATCCACACACCCTCTAAAACAATTCCTTTGTTTCCCCTCCCTCCCGCCAAAACTCTTTCTCTCTTCCCCCCTCCCTCCTCCATGTGTTCCATCCTATCACTCACTCCATCCCTCACTTTCTCCCCCTACCTCCTCTCTCCACCTTCAATCCTTCATCCCTCCTTCATCTCTCCATATTTCTCTCCTTTCCTTAATATCCATGATCTCTCCCTCTCTCTCTCTCTCTCTCTCTCTCACACACACACACACACAATCCCTCATATCTATCCCTCAATGTAACCATCCTTCATTTACCTAAATCCCTACTCTCTCATTGTTATTATCCTGCTCTCTCACCCTCTAACCATCCCTCCATCCATCATTCTCTCTCTCTCTCTCTCTCTCTCTCTCTCTCTCTGACTCTCCCCCTCACACTCTTTAACCACCCCCCATTTGTCTCTCTCATTCACTCACTCTATACCTCTATCTATACCACCACTCCATCCATCCCTCTCCTCCCTCTCACTCTTTAATGACCCCCCCCATCTGTCCCTCCATCCATTATGCTATATATCTTTCCTCCATCCATTATCCTATATATTTCTCCCTCCCTCCCACTTATATTTATTCCCCTCCCACCAATCCCTTCCCTTTATATTTCTCCTCCCTTTAGTTCCCCCTCATATCAATGTCCAGAGACAAATCCCTCCCTTCCCCTTATATTTCTCCTCCCTTCATCCCCCCATATCTCTCCCCTACCCATCCCTCCCTCCCATGATTCCCTCTACAACTTCCTCTCCCACCTTTGACTCCCCCCACGCCTCTTTTAGCTTAATCAATGTAATTTTGGGGCATGAGCCACGCCATAGATCGCCTGGATGGAATCTTGGGAGTCTAAATTGTATTATAAGGGGATAAGGGTGACATTATAGGGTTTTGGATGGTAGGGACGGGTCTCTGGACATTGACCATAATCATGGAAGAAAAGATGGTCCAATGAGTCTCTAAATCAACACACATGCATTATAGATGGAATATTTGGCCTTTAGTGGGATATGGGTGTCATTATGAGGTTTTATGCACTAAGGATGGGTCTCATGGTCTTAACCATGGTAATGGGACAAAAGTGTAACAGAAACAAGTCTTAAACCACTACACATGACCTTTAAAATGGATATTTAGCCTTAATATGGGATATATGTGCCATTAGACTATTTTATGCATTGAATATTGTTCTTGGGGCGTTGACCATGGTCATATAGGAACCATTACGAATATTTCCAGACAAAACATAGTTCTGAAGACACTACCATGGTCCAAGAATAAATCCAATCTTCTAGGGATTAAATGATGTTTTAATGGTTCATGGTTAAATGAGGTTTCAATAGTTGATATGCACTAAATCGCATATGCGATTTAGTGATCACATTTATAACAAACTGGCCATTTGTAAAAAGCTTAAAAAGCATATGTGATATAACGGAGATGTGTTATATCGCATATGCGATATTTGTTTAATAATTAATCTTGGGTTGCGGGTCGTGGGCCGTTTTTACTGTACAAGAAAAGACATAATTCTTCTGAAACCTGCGCAGAGCATACTGTTCAACCTGTAATTTAATCATTTATTACACAGATCCATATGTTTTGTACAATTTTGGGTGGATTTCAATGGGGAATCCACGTAATAGAGTTCGGAAGTCAGCGAGGAAGATGATTACACCCGAAGAAGCTGAAATTAAAAAAGAAAAGAAGAGGGAACATTCAAGAAATCACCGGCATTCATTGGATGAGCAAATACTTCCCATTCCCACTCAACAGATACTTGACAAAGAGGTTGAGGAAGATATTGCAACTTTAATGCAAGCTGGTTATAACCAAGATGAAAATCTCGATCCATTATTAACCAAACAGCCCTATGAAGAGTTCAATCATTACACTCCTAACGAGACTTAGAAACAACCATGCCAGGTGGTTCAATATCCTATTCGAAGTTGTCATCCTGCAGTGGATGTAAACGTCTCTCCAGCATTTCAAACGACAAGAAATCTCACATCAAAACGAAAGAGAACTCCTAAACGCATACAAGTGGACGAGAGTGAATTGACTTCCATGGAAGGTAAGGTGGCTAAATGCACAATCCTTCGTCATTGTTCTCAAATAATGAAACAATATTTTGAACCAAAATCTAAAGCCAATAAATGTCAATTGTTTTTAGCTTCGATTAAATATAGATGGCAAATGTTAGAAAAACGTTAGGCATAAGAACATTGAAGAATACTGAATCAAGTAATCACATTGTTAAATCTCTTGCTGCTGCATTCACATCAATTGGTAAAAAAACTCATTCAAAAAATTGTAATGTGGCTCGCCGCATATTGGCTGAATCAATTGTATCTAGATCCAGAAGACAATGTCGTTACTTAAATGCACATCAGAAATTGTCCCTTTACATCCAAAGACACTTAAAAAATATTCAGTAAGAAGAGACAACCTTGATGTAGAGGGACAAATGGATACATTATGGGCATTTAGCGGTAGGTTGCCCCGCAAAGACATGAACTTGTTGAGATATTCTAACTTCAAAGAATATTATATTTGTACTTTATTATTCCGAAGATGATTCATTCCTCCGTGAAGATCTTATTGTATATCCAGAGATGTTTATTCCTCCGTCGGAATGTGGTAACTTGGGTTATTAGACTTCCATAGTGGGGGGTCGGCCCTGTATATGTTATGTGGGTCAAAGGGTTATTAGACCACCCTAGAGGGGTTGGCCCAGTCAGTTGTAATGGGGTATTTAACCCAATGGTTAAATACGAGCCTACATGATTTGTGTAAAAGAAAAGTCGGAGTAGTGTATAAATAGAGGAGGTGTATTCCTCATTTAACACACACTCACTCACTTGAGAGTGGCGCACTTATGAGAGAGAGGTCTGCTATGGAGAAGGAGGAGCTTATGCTCAGGGTTACATATTTTGTATTTTCTGGTCATCTATATTGAGGAAGCTTTGTTGGGTTTTCTACCCCATGAGGGTTTCCCAGGATAAATCTGTGTCTCTTGTGTTTATGCTGTGCTTGTTGTCTCTTCAGTGATCCTGTATATGCTATTATTGTGAAATGGAATGTAATGCTGTTATTTTCTGTCCTAGCATATTAAATCTTAACATGGTATCAGAGCTAACCTGAAGGAAGGCAATGTATGGCACTTACGACACTTGCTTCTCTTGCGACAATTTGAAGGTTAGGGTTTTATATAGCAAAAATCAGTCATCGTGGAACTTTCGCTATAAATATATTTTGGCGAAGGTTCAGGATCTGAAACCTTTACAGGTTGTAGATTACATCCCCAGGTACCTTGTGTCCAAAGGGCACCCTCAGATTCGTTGTACTTTGTGATTTATGATCAGTACAAGTTAGGATTTCTGCCTCTTCCAGATCTCAGTCAAAATCAGGTGACCTAGGAAAAAAGGTCATAACTTGGGATAGGAAGCTCCAAATGAAATTTCGTAAAAAGTGACAGGTAGTACACAGACTGTACTATCTTATAAAACGTTTTCAGAGGCTGAAGCTGAACCAGTGACACGTGGGACGCCGTACAAGTTCACTCTCCTGTTTTATCCCATAAACAGGTCACGTTGCGACACTTGGAATAACTCTCTCTCAGAAAATCCAATTGAGGTTATACCTATCGGGATGGAAATATGACAGGTTAGGTTACCACAAAAAAACATTTCAGACCCTGTGGAGTGAAAAGTTCATAGTTACAGTAGAAACAATCAGGTACATATTTATGTCAAAACAGAATTATTTTTGGAGCACCTTCATTCATGGCTTCCGGAATTTAGGGTTTTGGAGAAAGTTAGAATTTTTGGAATCGGAATCCACGGCTGAATGCTACTCAGGAAAATCGAAATTTAGAGTCCAAGATCAAATTTTTTGGTTGGGTAGAAGACCGGGCTTGATCAAACCCCAGTTCGGGATTTTGATCGGAGAGATGGAAAATTAGGGCTTCAACAAAAGTTGGAATTTTTGAAGTCTGTAACCATGGCTGGAAGCTCCTCAGGAAAATAAGAGTTTAGAGCCTTGGATCGAACCTTTTGATTGGGAAAAAAGGTGGGATTCATCAAACCCTAGTTCAGGATCCTATCCAGAAGATCCAGAAGTTTCAAAGGCAATTTTGAGGGGTCAAATTTTGGAGATTTCAAAATTGACGTATGCTAGTTTTGATCAGCTCAGCAAGTCACATTCTTCCATCCATTCAGAAGTGTGAAAGTCAAAGATTGAATTTTTAGGGTTTCTCTAGAAAACCCTAATCAAGCTCCAGATCAAGTTTCAGGGGGAGTCGAGGCTAAGGCCTTACATAAGAAGACTACAAGAAGTCTCGACAGGTATGACTTAAGGAGGTTCAGGTATGTCTTGAAATCTGATTCTTGACTAAGTTCATAATGTGTTTGTCTTCATATTATTTATTAGTACAATCTTGATTAATGTTAGAATTGTCTTATCACCCTAGTAACAGTATGAATGCATGTGAATAATCAAAGACATTCATTGATTAGGGCTATATGATTGTACTAATGCATTATGGTGTTGTATGAGGTTGATGTTGTCTGCTAACAAGATACAGGTACATCACGAAAGACAAATCAAGTTCCATGACCATGACAACATGAAGACAAAGACTCATCCATAATCTTTGTTCTACTTACGAGGTATGTATGACTTTGTTATATTATGCTTAACCTATGAGATATGCAGGTTCTAGCACAGGATCTCTAAATCATTGAAGAGAACAAAGAAGATATTGTTTAGATATGTTAGAATCCAGGTGTGTTTTCCTATGTCAAGTTAGAATCTTACCTTGTGCTAGGATCCCTTATATAAGTATACTTGGTATGATTGGTTATGCTTATTCATAAAGTTAGTAATCAAGGGTTTATGCATATTATGTCTCTTATCTTGATGATTTAACTAACCAGAAGAGTACTATGATCAAACAAGAATATACATGAGTAAAAGAAGACTTCCTTGAAACCCTGAATACTAATGATCATGACTATACATATTCAAGATTATTTATAATTATAATGTTTTGATAATATTGAGAATATACTAATGAATGTATGTTTGTGCATGAGATCATGAGGATGACACTAGTGCACACTTGAGCATGCACAGTGGTACAGAATAAATAGAAGTTCAAAAGTCATATAGAAGATCAAGTGGGAGGCAACCACACAAACATAAAAGATAAGTATTTGAGTTGTTATTTGAAATAGTAGATGATATTGCTTGTAATAGTTGTATGCATATTTGTACTCCTAGAATATATCATGTTGAGTGTAAACATTCATATAGCATTGAACAGTATACTACTAATATGCATATGATTGGTAAGTTGGACAAACATTCCATTGTTGCTTGTCTAGATTGAAACCTCTTTGCTTACATGCTGAGAGCTATGCACACTCTCGATAGTATGTTCTGGTAGAGATGGAAGGCATCTAGATAGCCACTGTATGCATACAGGATATGGAAAAGTGTTGTGCCAAAGTATTGGTCAAGATAGTTGCATAACTATGTAAATGATATCTGTATGCATAATAGGTTATCATGTCAACATGATTTCATGATTATGAAGTATTACTAATCATGTACTTAATTTTTATATGTAGGAAAGATCATGAATAATGATGAACACCGAACAAGTGATGGATGTTCAACAAGAATATTTACAAATCAAACAAAATATAGAAGGCTCATTGCTAGAATATTCTCTTAGAAAGAGGAATAGAATCATGACAAGATGTTTGCTCCAAGTGGATAGATAAGACCATTCTCTTAATGGTGTAATTAAAGAAGAAGTGTGTATCAGGTTCTGTATGGGTACCCAGGATTGGTAGTAAATTGATGAGCTTAATGATCATCATGGGTGATGTGGATCTCAACCTTTGCTACAAGGTTGAATATGGCTTCTATACACATATGACATGGATGCAAGAAGGAACTCACCACAGAGTTCGAATGATTTTGAAGCTCATATCAGTAGACCCATCTGACAAGAGATGGCACAGATAGATATGCAGAAGATCACTCAATGCAGAGTGTGAATGATGGACAATTGACAGCTTCTTGACAAAGCTTGGGCTTTACCAAGAGTAAAGCTGACCCAAATCTCTATCTCAAAGTGATGGATGATGAACCAGTTATACTGTTGTTATATGTAGACGATCTATTTCTAACCGAAAATGAGAACCAAATTATTGAAAGCAAGAAGAAGATTTCTTCAGAATTCGAGATGAAAGATCTCAGATTAATGCACTACTTCTTAGGTCTAGAAGTATGGAAAGAACCAAAAGGAATCTTTCTAAATCAAGGTAAGTATGCTGTGGAGATTCTAAAAAGGTTTGATATGTTGGAGTGTAAACCCATGGCCACTCCCATGGATTCCAACTTGAAGTTATTAGTTAATGACTCATCGGAATTAGTGGACCTAACTCTATATAGACAAATCATTGGGTCATTGATGTATTTAACAAATACTAGGCCAGTATATGCTTTGTTGTAAATACCCTAAGTCAGTATCTAGTAGAACCTAGAAAGGTTCACTTAATAGCTGCAAAGCATGTAATGAGGTACCTAAAAGGTACATTAGATTTTGGTTTATATTATCTTGGAGGTCATGAACTCAGATTACATGGTTACTCAGATTCTGATTGGGCAGGAAGTGTCTTAGACAGAAAGAATACATCAGGTGGATGTTATGGTCTTGGATCTGCCATGATCTCATGGTTCAGCAAGAAACAATCTAGTGTGGCCCTCAGTACTGCTGAAGCAGAATATATAGCTGCCTGCTCTGCCAGCTGTGAAGCAGTGTGGCTTCGGAAGCTATTATGTGGAGTGTTTGACTTAGAAATGGATCCCACTGTGATTATGTGTGACAATCAAAGCTGCATTAAGATGACAGAAAATCCTGTATTCCACGATAAGTCAAAACACATAGAGATCCGATACTTTTATATACGAGATACGGTGCAGAGAGGAGCTATCAAGCTCGAGTATGTGAGCACTGAGGATCAAATTGTTGATATCTTGACCAAACCTCTGTCTCGAGTGAAATTTGAATACTTTCGAGACAAGCTTGGTGTAGTTCAAAAGGACCCTCCTCGAAAGGGGGAGTAGTATAGTCACTGATGATGAGATTGTCTCATTGAACAATAAGGTCGATGATGAGGTTACCTGTTCACTACACCTAGATACTTAGAAATATTTAGATTTAGGACTCTTATACTTAGAATACATGCTTTTGATGACAGATGTATTAGTGAGAATACATGCTTTTGATGATAGATGTATTAGTGAGAATACATGCTTTTGATGACAGATGTATTGGTGAGAATACATGCTTTTGATGACAGATGTATTGGTGAGAATACATGCTTTTGATGATAGATGTATTGGTGAGAATACATGCTTTTAATGATAGATGTATTGGTGAGAATACATACTTTTGATGATACATGTATTGATTAATGTACTTGTATGGTTGAGGATACTTGTACTTGTATTGATGAGAATACATGTGAGGATTGCATCATCCTTGAACACATGTTCTAAAGTGAGCCGTAGACAGGTGTCTCCGAGAAAGAAAGAGGATTGGATCATCCCTGGACTTCAGTCCTAAAGATAGCTGTAGACATGTTGTCTCCGAGAATGAAGTTCTTGGTGGACATGAGAGGATTGGATCATCCCTGGACTTCAGTCCTAAAGAGAGCCATAGACATGATGTCTCCGAGAATGAAGTCCTTGGTGGACATGAGAGGATTGGATCATCCCTGGACTTCAGTCCTAAAGAGAGTCGTAGACATGATGTCTCCGAGAATTGAAGATAGGACTGCATCGTCCCTGAACTAGGTTCAAAATGTACGTGATGGGATTGCATCATCCCTAGACATGAGACTTGTCTTAAAGGTACGTGTGAGGACTGCATCGTCCATGAACTAGGTTCAAAATGTACGTGATGGGATTGCATCATCCCTAGACATGAGACTTGTCTTAAAGGTACGTGTGAGGACTGCATCGTCCATGAACTAGGTTCAAAATGTACGTGATGGGATTGCATCATCCATAGACATCAGACTTGTCTTAAAGGTACGTGTGAGGACTGCATTGTCCATGAACTAGGTTCAAAATGTACGTGAGGACTGCATCGTCCATGAACTGGGTTCAAAATGTACGTGAGGACTGCATCGTCCATGAACTGGGTTCAAAATGTACGTGAGGACTGCATCGTCCATGAACTGGGTTCAAAATGTATGTGAGAGGACTGCATCATCCGTGAACTGGGTTCAAAATGTACGTGATGGGATTGCATCGTCCCTAGACATGAGACTTGTCTTAAAGTGATAAGGATTGATCATACTGGAACTTGATCTGGATTGTATCATCCATGGACCTATGTCCTAAAGGGAGCGGGATTGATCATCCTGTAATATGATCGTGTGTGTTGCAGGGTATGCTGCTATGCATACATGACTAATGAGGATACTTGTATTGATGTATTGATACTTGCATTGATGATATGTATTAATGATGATACTTGTATTCATGATATGTATTGATGAGGATACTTGTGTGTATACTTGTATTGGTGTGGATACTAATACTGATGATCTAGATGATGATGATGCTGATCGTGTTGATCTAGATGACGATGTTGTTGATCATGTAGATCGAGATGATGATCCAGATGTTGTAGATCAAGATGATCCAGATGTTGTAGATCGTGATGATCCAGATGTTGTAGATCGTGATGATCCAGATGCTATAGATCGAGATGATCCAGATGATGTAGATCGAGATGATCCAGATGCTGTAGATCGTGATGATCCAGATGCTGTGGATCGAGATGATCCAGATACTGTAGATCGAGATGATCCAGATGCTATAGATCGTGATGATCCAGATGCTGTAGATCGTGATAATCTAGATGCTGTAGATCGAGATGATCCCGATGCTGATGATCGTATGATGACGATGCTGATGATCGTGAGGATCCAGATGTTGATGTTGTTGTAGCTGTTCGAGTGCTGCAGAAGATAAAGACTCAGTACTGAAGATGTTGATGTTCCAATATTGAAGATGTTCCAGTAACTGCTTGAGTTACTGATGATGTTGAGAAAGCTTCCAATGATTTATAGATGTATCATGTATGACGTTGATGACTCCTTGCTCGTGCAGATGCTGTTATAATATCCTTCTCGTTAAGGGGGAGTGTTGAGATATTGTAACTTCAAAGAATATTATATTTGTACTTTATTATTCCGGAGATGATTCATTCCTCCGTGAAGATCTTATTGTATATCCGGAGATGTTTATTCCTCCGTCGGAATGTGGTAACTTGGGTTATTAGACTTCCCTAGTGGGGGGTCGGCCCTGTATATGTTATGTGGGTCAAAGGGTTATTAGACCACCCTAGAGGGGTCGGCCCAGTCAGTTGTAATGGGGTATTTAACCCAATGGTTAAATACGAGCCTACATGATTTGTGTAAAAGAAAAGTCGGAGTAGTGTATAAATAGAGGAGGTGTATTCCTCATTTAACACACACTCACTCACTTGAGAGTGGCGCACTTATGAGAGAGAGGTCTTCTATGGAGAAGGAGGATCTTATGCTCAGGGTTACATCTTTTGTATTTGTTGGTCATCTATATTGAGGAAGCTTTGCTGGGTTTTCTACCCCATGAGGGTTTCCCAGGATAAATCTGTGTCTCTTGTGTTTATGATGTGCTTGTTGTTTCTTCAGTGATCCTGTATATGCTATTATTGTGAAATGGAATGTAATGTTGTTATTTTCTGTCTTAGTATATTAAATCTTAACAAAAGCTGATCGAAGCAGTGAAGGGACTAGTGCACACTTTTTGGCACGATAACACTAGGCCTTCTTCTAACACATAGGATGTGTTAAAACCTTGTAGGGTTTCTATGAACAATGAAGGGCATGTTAAACATTACCTTGACATGACACAAACTCTATTGTTCGAGATGTTTAAAGTTTCCCACGTAGAGCTAAGGCTCGGGAAAAGATCTTTTGAAAAATGCAAGCCTTGGTATGTTAGAATCAATAGAATCTGGAACACTTGTTGTTGTAGATACCACATAGAGTTTGATCTATATTATCATACATTTGCACATATACGTCATTTTTTTCATCCTAACCATGTGCAGGAATGCTCAAGTACAGTACCGCCAATGTCATCTAGAGATTTCATCCATAGCATAATGTGTCCGAGGCAAGATGGGCAGACACAGTATTTAAAACAATGTGTAGACGGTTCTTGCAACAATTGTGGTGGGCTATCATTATGGTCTGATTGCATCCATGAGAGTGAAGATCATGCATTAGGGAATGCAATTGTCGAGACGTAGAAATTTCAATATGAGACATATCAGCTACGTGATGGGAAAGAAAGCAAGAAGATTAAATTGGTGACTTCACAGGTGACAATCTACACAAAAAATGTTCATTTAACTGAGTGTACATTGTTTATATGTTGTTTTATAACATTGTTAAATATTGATGTATATTAATATTCATGTAAATATTTTTATGTTGTTTTATAACATTGTTTATTTTTTTCCACCAGGTGCAAGTATGTGATTTTATTCCAGAGTTCCGTGGAAAGATCCAACAGTACATCCAGCATGTCGATATGGCACAGTGGCAAGATGAGCAATTCAGAATATGCCGGGACACCTTCCCTCTCAGAACAATACTATCAGTGGTTGACTTTGCAGAAAATTACACCCTACAACCACAAAATGAAATACAAAGTCAATACTATCACTCAGAGCAAGTGAGCATAATGGTCCATATCACTTATCGACATGGGCCAGATAGCAATGAAGAGAAACATGTGATATTGAAAGAGAGTCACTTTTACATTAGTGACGACCGGACCCATGAGATCCATTACATGCAACATTGCTTTTAGTTGTTCTATGATCATGTGATAGCTATGGATATACCATTTTATCGTCATTTGATTTGGTCAGATGGTTGTGCTAGACAGTTCAAGAATGCACGTGTATTTCAATGGTTGTGTTTGTTGCACATAATATACAAGGTGCCACATACATGGAACTACTTTGAAACAGGTCATGGCAAAGGAGAGCATGATGGGGCCGGTGCATGCATAAAAACTGCCCTTCGAAGGGAAGAGATGAAGTTTGCAGGTGCTCCCCTTCGAGACACTTTATCTATAGTCGAATGGTGTGCATCTATGATGGGAGAACAAGCAACAAGGAAACACCTAGTGCGTAGAATATTCTGGGAGGTGACAGATGTGGACCGATCCCAAACACATCGAGTGAACACAGTGCATGGAACTCGAGGTTTTCATTCAATTAGAAGCTCAGACAAATCAGCCCTACAAATTTGGACAAGATTGAAGGCTTGCTTTTGCAGTTCTTGTAGAATAGATGAATGGTATGATTGTGAGTATACAGATACAGTTGATACATGGTATCGAGTGACACTTGGCACCGATTTCAAGGGGGTTAATGAAATAGACCATTTGGAAGATGATCAGACATATATTTCTACATATTATGATCACATATCGGATCTCATACAAGTAGGTACAAAAAAATAAATTAGTAGTACCTAAATCACTACAAGCTTTTACATTGAAAGAAATTTTATTTATGTTACATGCAAGACCTTTTTTAATATTTATGTATTTTTAACCTTTTTCGATTTCCTTTCACAGGTCATATATATGCAGTGGTTTCCCCAAAAAATAATGAATGGGGTTTTGACTATTGGTTGGCATGTTGCTTAGAGGGGGAACAAACCCTTCTCGAACCTATTACAGATGATGAAAATATTGAATACCCAACAGGCTCGATGGTTATAAAAGGGGAGTACCTGACACTAGCAGCACAACAAAAAAGGAAGGGTGGGTATGTATATCAGGTTTATAAACTAGGAGCTATTGTATACCACTTCACCAACCTGGTAGTTGGTATAAACATCAAGCTGCGCACAATTTCGAACAAAAATAGGTCACATGTACGATACTTGCTACCTCATTTAGAGCATGAGAGATTGATGGACACCATCGGCAGCAGAGTTGATCCAGATGTCCTACTTGAGTGAGTGCATTGTCAAGTGTTACTAGATTGTCCAGTGTGGCTAGATTGTCAGGTGCGTTAAATTTAATCCTTATAGTGTGTGCTGAAGCACAATTTCAATTATTTAGCCTTCAGTTTATTCCCAATGTACTAATTTGTGATTGTCGGATACCATTCATAGACATAATTTACTATTCAGAGGATACTGGACAAGTTATAAACATGATCCTACAACCTTAGGTGAGTTATCTATAAATAATGTTTGCACATTTTCTTTATTTTCTTGTGAGAGTACTAATGTTTAGCCTTTTGTGTGCCTAGGATACAAACACTATTTATGGCACATTGGAGGTGCCAAGAACAATCGGTGTCTTTAGACACCACCAAATAGAAATTGGAAAATAACATGCTCTCGAGTCAAGTTTATCTTCATCATCTTCATATTCCAAAAGTTCTCTTGTATGTCAAGTTTATGAATATTTATGCCAATTTTTACATATGACCAATAAACCTTAAAACTAGCAATTATCAACAATTATCATGTATACATGCATAGCCTATTCATTTTGTTTCATGTATGTGCATAGCCTAGGTACATGATCTAAACCTAGAGAGTTCATAAAACCCTATCTTTTAGTTCCATGTCTCAATTTGTGAATCCTAGTTTTATTATGTGGTGTCTAGTTCATGAAACCCTAGTTGGTTTGTAATTTGTAAGCGTAGATTAGGCATATTCTTATTGGATTATACTTTGATACAAAAATAATCGCATTCCAGGAGAGCAACGGAGTCAACGGTTCGTCGATCCGACCTCCGGTTGACGAGTTATGTCGAGTTGCAAGTCGCATGAAAATGTCGTTCAGGGACACTTGGTGACTTTCGGTCCGGGAGTGAAAAAACAAATGGAGCAGCAAGATTTCATGTTGTTGCCTCTTGGTAGTGTGTATGTGCAATGCCGACGTGGGACCGCTACCAACACTTGCTCGATGGAGTGTTTTGCGGAGTTGACCCAACAATGCGAGATTACATTGATGGAAACTGAGCAAAATCCTAGTTTATGAAATGAATGCACAATGAAGTCATTAGGCCATGAAAACACAGGGGAGAGGGCTACCTAGAGGTAATCGCATGCCAGGAGAGCAACGGATTCGACATTTCATCGATCCGAACTCCGGTTATCGAGTTATGTCGAGTTGCAAGTCGCATGAAAATGTCATCCAGGGACACTTGGTGACTTTCGGTCCGGGAGCGAAAAAACAAATGGAGCAACAAGATTGCATGTCATTGACTCCTAGTAGTGTGTATGGGAAATGCCGACGTGGGACCGCTACCAACACTTGCTTAGTGGAGTGTTTTGCGGATTTGACCCAGCAATGCGAAATTGCATGGATGGAAACTGAGCAAAACCCTAGTTTACAAAATGAATGCACAATGAAGTCACTGGGCCATGAAAACACGGGGGAGAGGGATACCTAGAGGTAATCACATGCCAAAAGAGAAATGGAGTCGATGGTTCATCGATCCAACCTCCGGTTGCCTAGTTATGTCGAGTTGCAAGTCGCACGAAAATGTCGTTCAGTGACACTTGGTGACTTTCGGTCCGGGAGTGAAAAAACCCTTGTTTACGAAATGAATGCACAATTCGTTTCATGGCTCTAGAAGTACTACAAATCTTATTCCAACTATATCACTACATCCCTTATGGAAGAAACACTTAGCATGTTTAGATAGCTAATGAGTTAATAGCATGCCTAAAAATCAATCATTCATAGGAATTGAGGTACATACCTAGCTTTGAATAACAAAGATTTAGGTCTTATGACGATATGCCCAAATTTAGATTCAAAATTGCATTGTCAACTTGACGTACATACAAATACATTTATCAAACATGATTCTTTACATCTAAGAATTCCTTGTCTCATTTAGCACATTTATACTCATTCATTAAAGCATTGGTAATCATAGCACAACGTTGAAGAATTACCAAAAATGAAATTACATAGTTTTACAAAGAGGATTTCTCCATACAGTAAGCCACTAGAGCCTTCCTTTCTATACCGAACACATTACATTCATTATTTGCAATTCCAACTCTTCTCCAAGTTTCTTCTTCATTAAATGAAAGCTAAGTGGTGAATGGAATTAGTTATTACTATTTACAAGAGTCTTGATTAAGTTGGGAAGCAAACGACCCTCACAGGAAGAAATTTGCTTAAAAATCAACACATAATATTCCATAAGAAGCCATGTACTTGGATGGAAACTTGTCCATTTGCAACTGAAACGTACCCTCAAACAAACACAAAGCCATAAACCTAAAAACATATTCAAGCATATATCAACAAGGCATATAATACACATGTCTCCATCCCATATCAAGTCAACCATATATAGGTAAATCAGAACGTTGCTTTATATTATATGTACATGTATAATGTTTTCAAAAATGGCATGCCATGGCCATAATACAAAATTGTGGATCATATTGTACATCTATGTGTACATACAAACAAAACGGTACATGTATGTATTCCCCCTATACATGGATTCTATATGTACCCCCCCTATACATGATTTCTATTTATCCCCCATTTCACTGCCAATGTGAGTGGCTAATGAGAAGTCTATCTTTCTTTTGCGGCTGCTCGATGGCATTCTCCAACGATCCACAGGAGGACGCATTCTCAATATCGGAGACTACACACAAACCAAAATTTGTAAGTTAGTTTACCAAGCTATAAAAATAAATACAACTCTATGTACATTTGTTCAAATTCCAAGCAAATATAACATTTTTACTTACCATGCATGTGTAAGTCCTCGGCACTGAAACTGCATGTACTTGGGTGGGGGGGCGTGCAGGGTCATCAGTGGCCCCAATTGGGTGCTCTTCAGGCACCACTAGCTCAGTAGATGCCTGCATAAAGTAACATACATGTCAATGTCAGCAAATACAAAGAAAAAAAGACATATATATTACATGGACGGACAATGACTCTTTCAAAGAAAGAGAAACATACACATACCTGGGGGGGCAGAGGTGGGCCACCAAAAACCTCGGTTGGGTGCTCTTCAGACACCATTGCATCACTAGATGCCTGCACATAAAGTAACATATGGACCAATGTCAGCAAATACAAAGAAAATGAGACTGTATATAATAAGTATGGACGTACAATGACCTTTTCAAATAAAGAGAGACATGTACACATGTACCTGGGGTCGGGGGAGAGGTGGGTCACCAACAACGTCGATTTGGTGCTCTTCAAGCACCACTGCATCACTAGATGCCTGCACACAAAGTAACATATGGACCAATGTCAACAAATACAAAGAAAATGAGACTGTATATAATATGTATGGATGTACAATGACCTTTTCAAAGAAAGAGAGACATGTACACACGTACCTGGGGTGGGGGAGAGGTGGGTCACCAACAACCTCAGTTGGGTGCTCTTCAGGCACCATTGCATCACTAGATGCTTGCACATAAAGTAACATATGGACCAATGTCAGCAAATACAAAGAAAATGAGACTGTATATAATATGTATGGACATACAATGACTTTTTCAAAGAAAGAGAGACATGTACACATGTACCTGGGGGGGGGGGGAGAGGTGGGTCACCAACAACATCGATTTCTTGCTCTTCAAGCACCAATGCCTCACTAGATGCATGCATAAAGTAACATATGGACCAATGTCAGCAAATACAAAGAAAATGAGGTTGTATATATACTATGTATGGATGTACAATGACCTTTTCAAAGAAAGAGAGACATACACGTACCTGTGGGGGGGGCGGGGAGAGGCGGGTCACCAACAACGTCGATTGGGTGCTCTTCAAGCACCATTGCATCACTAGATGCCTGCATATATGTCAATGTCAGCAAATACAAAGAGAACAAGACTGTATATATACTACATGGATGGACAATGGCTTTTTCAAAGAAAACAACACATGTACACGTACCTGGGGGGGAGGAAGAGGGTCACCGGTGGGTGGAATACTAAATAGTGGCCTTAATAGACGGTCAAACATAACCTAGTAACCATGCTACATAACAAAAGATAAAGATACAATTAGAAAATTTCTAATAATTAAACACATACATGTTTCAAATCATTAAAAGCATATAATTAAAAGCATGTAATGAAAAGAATACCTGAGTTTGGGAATCTTCCTCTACATGGGAGGGACTGACCTGGGATTCCACAAACTCATCGTGCCCACCCTGCATAAAAGATATTGTATCAAGTTTAAGAAGTATTGAATGTTGCAATCTCTAAATTATAAATATGTAAATCACTCGATGACAAATTAAAAAGTAAAGTTCTTACAGCTAATGGTGAAGCACCAAAATCATATGCAGCATTGACCACTGCATCAATGACATCAGCATCAACAGCCGGATTATGTGAATCTGGGATGTCATTGGACACCAGTTGTATATTTGTTCATGTAAATTTTTAGATAATTATTTAAATAGAAATAAATTACGAAACAATTGAAAACTGTGATATAAAACAAAATATATATACGATGTAAAGAATGAATTTTACTTACATATTGGAGTAATCCATCGCCCTGAAACTCTGAAGCAGACCCATAGCATATGCTTCGACACGATGTGCAAGGGTGTGGAATAACCCGATGCTCTAAAGACTCCGCGTCACCGGTGTGATGTGTAGCTCTGGTTTGGTCTGGGGACCTAAAAGGTGGATCCTGACTGTGAGATGATCCAACCCCAAATGGGCCAACCTCAGAAGTTCCAACCCCTTGGTCTACATTGCCTTCGACGGACATCCCATGTCGAAGTAATGTATCAACCAAATCGAATAAGGCCTCCTACATATCATCAAGAATGAGACCCGCTGGAGGATATACCCGAGGGGGGTTTTGTGTGCATGGAGGGAGTCGCACACGGTTAGGATCGGTCCTAGCCCCTTCCCTATCTTGGTGCATCCCATGACCTACACCCTAGAACTCTAGAATGTCAAAATAGTTCACATGCTTCCCGAGGATAAATTCTGCATACAGCTTCCTAAGGAAATAAAATGGGATGTCTCTATTCCCGTGAGGGTCTTCATCGAAGACCATGTACCAGCGATCCATCCAATTGGATTTAATATTTGGTTCCACGCACCAATCTATGGAAATGTGTGGTCGACTGGTGGGTGGAACCAATCCGGTGCTAGGGTCCCGGAATAATGAAAACAATTGGTCTTTGGTTATCTTTAGTTTTTTGACATCGTTGTAGCTCAACCCAGTGGAATAGTATTGCCTCTAGGAATATCTGTACGAGCTAATGTTGTACAGTGCTCCCTGGGCATTGGCAATTGTATTTGTTATGGAATCTAATGCCTCGGCTAATGATTGTCTTAAGTGGTCCCCCCCACCCTAAAGAGTGAGCTAAGGCGCCTCAATGAACACAAACGAGCCAAAATCTCTGAATTACGGTCGTGTTCCTCCTCAGTGTGTGGGTTTGTGTCTGGATTTTGTTTTGGGTTTGGGTTTGGATTTTGGTTTGGGATTGGGTTTGTGTTTGGGTTTGTGGTCTCTGTGAAGAATAAAACAGCAATTTCAAAATTTAATTAATCAATTTCATTGTTTGTTTTATAATACATGTAACAAATTTTATTAAATTGGTTTTAAAAAAAACAAAAACTAGTAAATTAGCAAACACAATAACGAAAAATTCAAAAGGAATTAACAAACTAGTAAATCTTGCCACCCACCTTCCATTTTATCCAATTTGTGAATTGGCTTGCCTCCTCCTTCTCTCAAACGCAAATTGATTGTGCGTTTTTTTGCCTTCCCAATATCGTCGGCCTTCACTGTGTAGATTGGGAAAATGAGGCCGCGGGCACTCTGTTTTATATTTTTTCTTTTTTTTTGCATTACAAATCGCACTTGCGATATATTTCACTAGCAATATATCGCAGTTGCATTACAAATCTCACTTGCGATATATCAAAAGTAAGATATATCGCACTTGCGTTTTTTAACTCTATTAATCCTTTATATATGAATGAATAAATGATTGGGGATTTCCTTGGACTATTAATCCTTTATATATGAATGAATAAATGATTGGGGATTTCCTTGTACCAAGGACAATGGAGACAAGGGCACATTGAATTCTACAAATCCTTAATTAGTAGGTTGAAATCCCATCATTTGGACCTTCATTTTTGCCAATGTATAAGGATTTTCACCCCTTTCTCCTTGACTAGGGAGGGACAATTACAACTTTTTCACTCCTTGCAAGCCTACTGGGGAGTGATAATTACAACATTTTCACTCTATGCCATGCCTTAGGGGAGCGATAATCATGTTTGCACCATTTGAGCTTGGACATCAAGTGAGGCCCTGCATAGCCACCCAAGGATTTCTTTTGCTTGCGATTACAACACTCAACCACTTGAGCTAACCCACTGGGATTTTGTGTCACAATTTCTCCTTTGCTATTAATGGTATTTATATTATATAAATTTATGGAGCCCCTTTTATCTTCCAATGGTTTACCCAACAATCAACATCCTCATATAAAATTTTACTAGATATAGAGTAATTCCATGAATGCTCTTCTCCTTCATGTTTATTATCGTATGCTTGTGTAGAATACATAATTAATCAAAATAAAGTTTCATCGAAGAAAAGAACTCAAAATACCTTAGGATATGTATTATAAATTAGTAATGTTCATTATAAGTATTGATTACAAAACATCATTACCAAAATGTGTTATTTTATCTCCATGGAGTTTATTTGTAATTGAATTACCATATTTGTAGTCATCAAATATATTTTCATAAAGAGATCACATGGGTAATGAGATAAAGATAGAGAATAGTTTTTTTCAAATGTCTAATTTTATTTCTTCGTAGGATAGGGGCAAATAGGTTTGAAGGGAGAAAAGGTAATGGTAGAAGAGAGGAAGTGGGTTGCTTATTTTTATGATCTATAATAAGAGATATTAGCCTCCATCTTAATAACTTTAGTTGAAATAGTGGGTGCATGGATGGGTGACATGGTGTGGTTGGATAAGCAAGGAGGGAGTTATATGGAGAAGGGTATGATAGAAGACATCAAAGGAAGAAAAAAAAATAGAGGAGAAGATATCGAAACAAGAAATCAATTTAGTGCACAAATTGTACATGTGACATTAGTTGTAGAAGAGATCCAAGGTGCCTTATACAGAAGGATAACATCTCAAATAAAAACGGATATAAGACAAGAAAATTAATGTTTCAAATCATCTCTAGTATTCACATCTATAAAACAAACAAAGTTTGTATATGGTCCCCTCTCTCATAAATCAATTGAATCTCTCTAACTACGTATTTGCAAGTAAAATTATTTGCATAGAGACAAAAAAATTAGTACAATAAATGAAACTCTAATCATTCAAACAAACGGAGAAAAAAAACAAAAACACAAATGATGGTGAAATAAGAAGACCATATGAATTGAAGCCTAGTTTGACTACAACTTTGAAATATGGAAGAGATATGGAGGGATTCAATCCTTCTAGAAGAATGAGAGGAATTGGGAGTACATATACCATTACAAATCATGATTCTTAGACTGTATTTTGATCATCGTCAAAGAAAATAAAATTTAAGATGATCCAAATCGCACTTATGATATAATGCAAGTGCGATATATCACACTTGCGATTTGTAATGCTTAAAACATGCAAGTCCGATATATCGCACATGCGATATAGGCTAACTAAGCTTAGCCTCAGTTTTGGGCTTGGGTTTGTCCGAACCTAGCCACAATAATGCATATGCATTATGGATTTCCGTTTCGGATGTGCATTTTTTATTTCTAGAGTGGCACTAAAAAGTGGAACCAACTTCGTGCACATGCCTTTGTATTTCTTATTTGCCTAACAACAATTTCAGAATCACCAAAGACTTTCAAAAACTTGATATTAAGACCAATGGCTTTCTTCAAACCTTGAATGAGAGCTTCGTATTCTGCGGTATTATTAGTACACTCAAACTCTAACCTACATGATAAAAAATGTTTGTTTCTATCAGGATCAATTAAAATGCAACCGGCTCCAGATCCTTCCTGAGTCTTGGAGCCATCAAAGTAAAGAGTCCAAAAGATATCCTCTTCTTTAATTAAGCTAGTTTCATTACTGTCTAAATTAGTAACTAAGTCTACTATATTACAATCAATATCATCAGCCTGTGAAAACTGAAGGAGATCGGACTGTTTGTCTGAAATATGGCTAACTTCTTCTGATTTGTAGTTCCCAGGTTCGATTTCCAAGAAGTAATTTCCTAAAACTGAAGACGAAAAATCCACAGCTTCATTTTTTTCCACTAATTGAGTCACATTTTGTTTCATGTGTGGCTCTCTTAATATCTTAATCTAATTCTGCCTATTTTGATAAGGCAGCCACAAATGAGACCAATCCATTGCAAAATAGCCATTCAGTTTCGCAAACCAATCCCTACTCAAAATTAAACCATATGCCTCAGGGATATCAACCACCATTATATCAATGAATTGACATACTCTAGGATCGGACGACAACCTAATAAGTACATCTTTCAGCTCACCAATAACCTTGACAGCAGTTCTATCTAATTGGATGATTTGAGATGGGGATGGGATTGGCTGTCCATTAATCCTTTTGCAAATTGACAAAGGAATGACATTCGAACTAGCACCCGAATCTACCAAACAATTATGCACGTTGTGATTAAAAATATCAAAGGTTAAGAGAAAATGAATGGTTTGAGATTTCGACTTCCCACCAATACTTGCTTCATTAATTTTTGGGTTCTCGTCAGTGTTTTCTACTGTGACATTTGTTTATGGGTCAAAGGCTTCCATCAATCTCTTCCTCTGTTGCGGTAAGCTACACATATCAAAAATGGAAATGTTCGCTTTTGTTTTCTTAATATCCTCGATTATATCATAGCTCATGTCACATCCCTTTGAAATCTTTGATTGATTTTATATTTTGTTTAAAGAAGCTTGTGGCTGTTTAATTATTTCTGAGTTTGGTTCTTTAGTTACCGTAGGAGCAACCACTGAGCTTGTCTTGGGTTGGGGAGGAATGACAGTTATGTCCCGCTTCAGTATTTGATTAGATCTTGCTTTAGGTGCTTCTATTGTTGGATCAATCACAGGACCTTTACTCCTGGTAGTGATGTTAATAGATGTTGTTTGCACTTCATCTACGAACTCTTCACAAAATGGCTCTTGGGAAGGAGTCCAATCCCAAAGGATCATTGTGGTGTCAGGAGCTGGTTATTCACTGTCAAAAATTTGTTCTTGTTGGGGGCTCATTTTCTCGGGTATTTTTGCATCTAACATTTGGTTCATTACTAAGCTCATAGAATTGATCCACTATGGGAAGCTTTTCTCCGAGTGTTGTTCTTGGTGGAAAGTGCAGAAGTGGTCCATACCTATTTCATTTAGATTTAGTACAGTAGAATTATTTACTAGTGGGGTTGACTGTCCATTTTCTTGTTTATTTTTATAGAAAGGCTTGAAAGGTGGTCTGAAGAACTCGTTGCCTTATCCTTTTCTAGATCCACAATCTTATTGGAGAGTTTTTGCATCATTTTTATGACATTTTCTAAATATGCTATGGGTTCTTCTTTATCCCTAGTTAACAGAAAAGGCTTCTTAACAGCTATCGGCTTAACCTCTATATCTAAAGCATGTTTAGCGATGTTGTTGGCCTCTTCTTCTACCTTCTTGGCTTCTTCAAAATTTTCTATCAGGGTAGGTTTTTTTGTTCTCTTGATGAACATTGCTAGCGGGGATTTAAGAGTTGTTGTATAATACTCTACTAAGCATTCCTCAACGGGCTTTGTTACATCACTAAAATTATTTAACAATGTTGTGAAAGAGACGACAAACCATGTCCTCATATTCCACATTCAGAAGATTTAGAGCTAAATAAAATCTTTTAAGGTGGTCTTCAGCAGAAATTCCTTTGCTACGGTCATACTTAGGTACAACCTTTTCTGGGTTTTTGGGTAAATCATGGAATGGTCCGACTACATTTAATGCTCCACTGGCTCTCCATGTGGGTACGGCCATGAATCTTGGCAAAGAACGTGGTGGTGTATGTGGTGGTGAGTTAAGAGGAGTATGCCTTGGAGTATGCTGTTGTTCTGGATTCGTGGGGGTTTCAGGTCTAACTTCATCAAAAGGTTCGGTGATTTCTTCTAGAGATAAATCTAATAATTCTTCTAGACTTTGAACAAGAACGAAATCCCTTGTACACTGAGGATTTTTTCAAGGAGCTTTGATTCTGGGTAACAAAGGAACTGTGCTTAGCCCTCCAAGACTTCTCACATATGAGCGAGTATGTCTCCTGAAGCGATTTACTTCTTCAAAAGGGACAGCATACAATGTTTCAGGCTGTTCTTGTTGATGTATATGTAACTTCGAAATATATTTCATATATATATTTATTGTACCCTTATAAGAGATGTGTTATTTCTCTATAAGGAAGTGTCGTCATGTGGATTGACAAGTGTCGCAAGTGTGTGTACTTGCTGATGGGTTATTAGACCACCATGTGTGGGGTCGGCCCTGAAATATATATTATATTATGGATGTATCTAGATAGACAAGTCGGCCCCATAGTGTAACTGGGAAAACAGGGTAAGTATAAATAGATATCGGGAGATCTCTATTTGGATCGTTCAGAAAGTCACACTTCTCTCACTCAGAAAGTGGTGCACTAGTGAGGAGGAGGATCATCTGCTACTAGGAGACTATCTCACTATATTTTGGTTGTACTTTGGTTGAGCCATTGCTCTCTCTATCTCTGAGGAAGTTGTGGGGTTTTTCACCTTAGGGTTTTCCCCACGAAAACTCTGTGTCTCGTGTCTCTCATGCTTTTGATTCTTGTGATGCTTGTCATGCTTATTGTGATTTTTATGCATTGATATACTGTACATGTTATTCTCTGAGTAAAGATCCTAGAGTATTGTGAATTAATGCTAAAAATTTAACATGGTATCAGAGCTAACCTGAGAAGAAGACATTTTGCAGTGACGGAAACTTAAGTTTCTTGTTTATTGGGTTTCTCTCAACAAATTTTGGAAAAGAAGTATAGTAGATTGACTCTACTCATCAAGGAGAATCCATATGTCCAATCATAATTCAATTCTGAGAATTTTCAGATTTGGCCCTAAAAATTAGGGTTTCCACAAAAATAGGAATTTCTGAAATCTAAAGACATAGCTGGAAGATCCTTGCAAAAATTGAAGTTTAGAGCTTTAGATCGAGATTTTTGGCTGGGTAGATCTCTGGGAAACTCAAACCCTAATTCAGGGCTCTCCCTAGTGAACCCAGGAGGACAAAAAGTCAAATCTGAAGGGTAAAACTTTGTTGATATCAAATTCTGAATGCACCAGCTGATCAGCTCATCAAGGCGCATCTTTCTATCCTTTTAGAAAGTTGAAATTCACATTTTGAATTTTCAGGGTTTTTTTGACAAACCCTAATCTAGGACCAGATCCAATATTTTCTATTTCCATTTGAAGTACTCTTTAAAATGTCTCACCACACCAAGCTTGAGGATAAGCTTGAAGGGGATGATAACTTCCAAGCTTGGAAGTATAGGATTGGGTTAACCCTGGAAGAGAATGAGTTGGACTCATATATAAAAGAAGACATCCCTATCCCAGAGGATGAAGAGGCTAAAGTATTGCATAAGAAGAACTTGGTCAAGGCAAAGAGAATCATTGTTGATTCTATCAAAGACCATCTCATACCCCATGTGTCTTCTCTAAAGACACCCAAAGAAATGTTTGACTCTTTGACCAATTTATTTGAAGGGAAGAACATAAATCAGAAGATGACCCTGCGGAACCAATTGAAAGGAGTAAAGTTTCAGAATGGAGAAACCATTCAATCTTATTTTTCAAGGGTCTCCCAGATCAAGGAACAACTAGAAGTAGTGGATGAAATGGTGGAGAATCGTGAAGTTGTCATGACCACTCTGAATGGCTTACCTAGGTCATGGGACTCCTTCATTCAAGGAATTTGTGCAAGAAAGAAGTTGATTTCCTTCAGTAGACTACGGGAAGAATGCTCACAAGAAGAAGCAAGGCTTGTGGCACGAGAAGAAAAGATGGAGAATGAAGATCAAGCTCTCACAGCTCACACCAAGAAAGGGAAGTCCAAGAGAGAGCCATCTCACTCCAAGAAATCTTCACATCACTTCAAAGAAAGAAGAATATGCTTCACCTATAATGAGAAAGGACATATTGCCATAAATTGTCCCAAGAACAAGAAGGACAACAACAACAAGAAGGGCAGAAAAAGAAGGTTTCATGCTCATACTGTCAAGGATGATGAACCACCCAAGAAGAAGGCTAGGGCAGAAAGTGATGATAGTAATGATGACTCATCAAGTGAAGAAGAGTATGTTCTGATCTCTACTCTCACAGGTACTATCTCCCATGGTTGTAATGATTGGTTAATTGACAGTGGGGCTTCCAAACACATGACTGGGTTTAAGGAATCTTTTGTGAACCTATCTGAACATGAATCACCCCATAAGGTGAAACTTGGGGATGATTATCAATACCCAATCAAAGGAAGTGGTAAAGCCTCCTACAACCTAGATTCTGGAAAATCTTTGAAGATGAAAGAAGTCCTTTATGTACCTGGGCTCATGAAGAACTTACTCTCCATCTCTGCATTGGATGCAAAAGGTATGAGGGTTGCATTTGTGGATGGCCAAGTCCTAATGTGGCCAAAGGGAAAGACCATAGATGATGCAGTAGTGATTGGAGAGCAAGAGGGAGGTTTGTATAAATTGAAGGGACAAACTGAACATGCCATGGTGCATGAATCCATGGAGCCAAGTGAACTTTGGCATAGAAGACTTACTCATATGCACTATAGGGAACTTCCAATTGCAAGCAAGGCTATAGAGGGTCTTCCTGAAATCAAGACCAAACATGAAGGTGTTTGCAAAGGATGTGCAAAAGGTAAGAACATTAAGAAGGCTTTCCCAAGCAGTGAAAGCAAGGCAAAGGATATCCTGGAAATCATCCACTCAGATGTATGTGGTCTTATGTCATCCAGTTCTCTAAGTGGGTATGTTTACTATGTCTCATTTATTGATGACTTCTCCAGGAATACTTGGGTATACTTCTTGAAGAACAAAGATGAGGTGTTTGATAAGTTTAAGGAATTCAAAACCTTGATGGAGAATCAAACTGACAAGAAGATCAAAACATTCAGATCTGACAATGGTGGAGAATTCACCTCAGGTGACTTCAAGAAGCTTTGCAGTGATTCAGGGATTAAGAGGGAGTTGACTGCTCCTTACAATCCACAACAGAATGGAGTTGCAGAAAGGAAGAACAAAATAATCATGGAAGCAACAAGAGCAATGCTACATGACCAGGATCTACCTATGCATCTATGGGCAGAAGCAACTAGAACAACTGTATATGTGCAGAACAGAACACCCCACAAGATATTGGACAACAAGACACCAGAAGAGGTCTTTTCTTGTAAGAAACCTGAAGTCATCCATCTCAGAATATTTGGTTTTCCAGTATTCACTCATGTCCCAAAGGAAAAGAGGACCAAACTATATCCTTCAGGAAAGAAGGGTATCTTTGTTGGTTACAGTGAAATCTCGAGGGCTTACAGAATATACTTTCCAGGGTTCAAGAAGATTGATGTCAGCAGGGATGTGACATTTGATGAAAACTCAGTATTCATCAAATCAAGGAAGGCACCTATCCAAGTTTATGAAGAACCTAAGGAAACTAGATTTCAAGACACTACCATGACTGAAGCAATTCCAGAAGTTGTTCATGAGTTTGAAGATCCGCAAGAACCTGTAGATCCACCCCGTGAGGATAGCTCTCACAAGAGGAAACCTGCATGGGCTAGAGAGCTCATTCAAGATGCAGAAAGATTTGGCATTCTAGAAGAAGAACACAAACCAAAGAAGAGAACCAGATCACATACTAGCTATGTTTCTTTACTCTGTGATATTATGAACAAAGAACCTTCCAGTTATGAAGAAGCAGCGGAAAAGAAAGAATGGAAGGATGCCATGTTTGAGGAATACCAATCAATAATGAAGAATGATGTTTGGGATGTTGTCCCAAGACCTAAAGAGAAGTCTGTTGTGACTTCCAAATGGATCTACAAAATAAGGCATGCTGCAGATGGCAGTGTAGAGAAATACAAAGCAAGATTCGTAACTCCAGAAAGAGGGAATAGATTATGAAGAAACCTTTGCACCTATATCCAGGTATACTTCCATCAGAACAGTACTTGCCCTGGCTGCAGCAATGAAATGAAAAATACACCAGATGGATGTCAAGACTGCCTTCTTGAATGGTGTAGTTGAAGAAGAAGTATATGTAGAGCAGCCACTCAGTTTTGAAATACATGACAGGGAGTCATATGTGTGCAGATTAAAGAAAGCTTTGTATGGCTTGAAACAAGCTCCCAGAACTTGGTATGGTAGGATGGACAGTTTCCTATCTAGTTTGGGATTTACCAAGAGTAAAGCGGATTCCAACCTTTACTACAAGGTTGAAGAAGGGAATCCTGTGATTCTACTCCTGTATGTGGATGACTTATTTGTAACAGGAGATGACAAATTGATTGCAGATACTAAGAGGAAGCTTGCTGCTGAGTTCGATATGAAATATTTGGGAATGATGCATTATTTCCTAGGTATGGAGGTGTGGCAGAGTGCAGGTGGGATCTTCCTTGGTCAAGGGAAATACACAGTAGATATCGTGAAGAGATTCGGGATGATGGATTGCAAGGCCATGGCCACACCTATGGCATCAAATCTGAAGCTTCTATCTGATGTTGCATCTGAGCCGGTTGATGTCTCTATGTATCGTCAAATGATTGGGTCCTTGATGTACCTGATGAACACGAGATCGGATATTTGATTTGCTGTGAACACATTGAGCCAGTTCCTGACCGATCCAAGGAGTGTTCACCTGGTTGCAGTAAAGCATTTTCTGAGGTACCTGAAGGGTACAGTGGATTATGGGCTCAAGTATGAAGCGAATCAAAAGTTTAACCTACAGGGTTATGTTGATTCAGATTGGGCTGGCAGTGCTGCAGATAGGAAGAGCACATTTGGATGTTGCTTCAGTATGGGATCAGGTGTGATCTCTTGGTTTAGCAGTAAGCAGTCTTGTGTGGCACTGAGTACAGCTGAGGCAGAGTATGTTGCATCCTGTTCAGCTAGTTGTGAGGAAGTATGGCTACGGAAGCTACTGTCTGAGTTATTTGATCTCCCATTGGATGCTACTGGTATCTTCTGCGATAACCAGAGTTGTGTGAAGCTATCTAAGAACCCAGTGTTTCATGACAGGTCGAAACACATAGAGATCAAATATCACTATATCAAGGATGTGGTGTAAAGAGGAGCTGTGAAGCTCCTGTATGTTGCGACGGACGAGCAGATTGCAGATGTGCTGACGAAGCCACTAGCCAGGGTGAAGTTCAAGTACTCCAAGGAGAGGCTTGGTGTTCTTCATATTGAGGACACTTCGAGGAAGAAGTGATGGACACATTTGCTGAAGCCATTCCAAGCATGTTTGAAGGAGGATCCCTCACATGGCTGTGGATGTAAACACTGGATGATGAGCATCAGGATGATGTTCTAGTTTCTGCTTTGTATGATCAGTTGGATCGTTTATATGTATATGTATGTACGCATCATGTTGGATGCTGGATATGATCAGTTGGATCATTTATATGTATGTACACATCATGTCGGATGTTGGATATGATCAGTTGGATCATTTATATGTATGTACGCATCATGTTGGATGTTGGATATGATCAGTTGGATCATTTATATGTATGTGCGCATCATGTTGGATGTTGGATATGATCGGTTGGATCATTTGTATGTATTTTGTATATGCATCATGTTGGATGCTTGGACCATGTATCTGTATATGTATCAGGTAGATCATGTATATTGATATGTATGATTAGGTAGATCATGTATGATGGATACATTGTGTGGATCATGTATCTATGTATCAGGTGGATACACTATGTATGATGATATGTACCAGCTAGATACTTGGTGTGCATCAGATGGATGCATTGTATGATCAGGGTGATCGTGGATGACGAGCTTCTCCAGATGACATGCAGCAGGATGTTGCAGTGATGATGATCAGGATGATCATGTGTACATCAAGATGATGTATGGTGAGTATCAGATGATACTTTGTGGCCGTGGATCAGGTTGTGCAGATGAGCATGTCTGGGAGATCCTATAGGTCAGAGTTGCGTACCCATAACAGCCTGGGATGCTCTTTCGAGACATTGCTCTGGGAGGACATGTAATTTGTGCCCTGGGAGATCTTCAGGTCGGAGTTGTGTACCCGTAACATCCTAAGATGATCTTGCGAGGTTTTGTCCTATGGCATGTAATTTGCTCCTGGGATATCTGGATAGGATGAAAAAGGCCTCAGATGCTTCAACCAAGTTTTTCCATGACCACATGTAATTTGCTCCTGGGATATTTGGATAGGATGAAAAAGGCCTCAGATGCTTCAGCCAAGTTTTGTGGTGAGATCACATGTAATGTGCTCCTGGGAGATCCGACAAGTAGAGCTATGTGCTCGTAATAGCCTGGGATGCTGCAGCCAAGTTTTGTGATGCACGTAATAAGTCCTGAGGATTCCACAATATGGCCAGTGATGATGAAGACCTGTAGGTGGTGGGCCTACATCCAGTATGAAAAAGGAGTGGCTTTGTAGAACTTTCTATGACGAGTAGAGTCAGAGATTGGTTGAGATAGCAGCAGCAGTGACGATCATGATGACGATGATCCCGAGAAGAAGACTTGTCTAGCAGAACTGTGTCGAGAAATACCTTCCTAGTTAAGAGGGAGTGTTGATCTATATGTAAGTTCGGAATGTATTTCATATATATATTTATTGTACCCTTATAAGAGATGTGTTATTCCTCTATAAGGAAGTGTCATCATGTGGATTGACAAGTGTCGCAAGTGTGTGTACTTGCCGATGGGTTATTAGACCACCATGTGTGGGGTTGGCCCTGAAATATATATTATATTATGGATGTATCTAGATAGACAAGTCGGCCCCATAGTGTAACTGGGAAAACAGGTTAAGTATAAATAGATATCGGGAGATCTCTATTTGGATCATTCAAAAAGTCACACTTCTCTCACTCAGAAAGTGGTGCACTAGTGAGGAGGAGGATTGTCTGCTACTAGGAGACTATCTCAGTGTATTTTGGTTGTACTTTGGTGGAGCCATTGCTCTCTCTATCTCTGAGGAAGTTGTGGGGTTTTTAACCTTAGGGTTTTCCTCACGGAAACTCTGTGTCTCTTGTCTCTCATGCTTTTGATTCTTGTGATGCTTGTCATGCTTATTGTGATTGTTATGCATTGATATACTATACATGTTATTCTCTCAGTAAAGATCCTAGAGTATTGTGAATTAATGCTCAAAATTTAACATTTTTGTTTCAGGATTAGGATCTTCTTGATTCCTTGATTCAAGATCTGGAAATTCTAGGATGACTGTTTCAGATGGGTTTTCAAAGGAATTTTTAACAACAAAAGAATCTCGTCTACTAGCCATGCACTGGTGGCCCTCCTTCTAGTGCCAAAAAATTTTGATGCCTCGAATATTGCTGCATCAATCAGTAAGGGATTCTCCCTAGTAAGCGATCCCAACTAGATCTCCCACCATTTTTGTGTGGGGAATCCATCCAGTTAACGGTTCCGGCTACCGTGTGGGGTTTATAGATTTGTTTATTTTACCGGTTGTAGCCCGATCCACCGGTTATATATTTTATATTTAATAGGATATGCATGTGCCCTAAATTAAATGAATGTGGTAAACGAATCTATGCTAATCTAATTTAAATCTAAATTATCCTATCCTTACAAGGAGAAAATTTAGAGAATGAGTAATAAACTGAAAATGCACCCAAGAACTTCACAGATAGCTGTTAAATTGAAAGGAGCGTTTACATCGGAAATAAAGATTATCCAAGATAGATTAGATAAAGATAAGCATTCTATCACCCAATTAACACAGAAATTTTTGCAAAGGAAATGAAACCATTCATAGCACAGAATTAATTCACAATAGTCAGGAAAGATCTCATAGGAAATGTACGAAAGACGCAGAAATAGTTCAGCAATAATCCAACAAGACTCCAAGCAAAGTGTTGTGCAGGCTTCCACAGGACAAAACGATTTTTCTTATTCGTGTAGCGGAAATACTTCATATACAAGATAGAAACGTCCTTTCACCTGCCAAAAGTCCTTCTATCTTTCTCTAATCAGCTATATATAGCTTTACAAGATGTGCTAGGAGTTTCCACCTATACCATAACTTTTTATATTCCTCTAATTTGTCTTGTAGTGTTGATATTATAAAAAGAGAAATATCCCAAATAACTTTTACAAAAATGAACGGAAGTTAAAGACCACAAGTCATTTTAATATTTCAATGGTACATGCATAAAATAACAACTCAAGAGGCATGCTGGCGAATGTGAGCTATCCCTAAGCTGGCTCCTTGGTCGACTTGGGTGCTTCTGAGACCGTCGGTGTTTCTTCTAGCACTACTGCAACAACTGGGACATTCTTTGAGGTCGAAGCTTTGTTGGCTTCCAACACCCTATCTACTTATACTATATAATTTCCCCACTGATTTTCTTTCTTTACAATATTTATTCCAACCAAGGGAATCGTAAACCTGAGAGACACTTCTTGCTTGGCAAGTTCCTCTGCTAGAACAATCAATTCCACCATAGTGGCCCGGATACTTTCTTCTAGGCAGTGTTTATGAATAGCAACTTGGCTGATAAATTGGTGCAGGTCTTCTGAAGTCAAGACATCCAGCTTCTGAACATATTCACTTTCTGCCTTGACTTCCTCACTTAGATTAGATAAACGTTGTGTTCTATCTGGGAATTCTTCTATCTTTTGGGGCATGGCTATTCGATAACTTTCCTGTGTGGATCATATTTGGGAATACAAATTCTTGCACCGCTCATAAGTGGCTAAGGTTACGGTGGCCAACTTTACTCCGCAATATTTAGAATAATCTAGGGTGCACACATCTGCCCTCTATTCAACAATAGACTTAAGGAGAAGAGTTGTCGGGAACTCTGATTTTCCTTCTCTCCACTCGATGTGTTTCTTAATTTCTCCACTAATGCGTGCATGTTTCCTCCTGACCCTGGTGGCTTCGACTTTGATTTCCTTGACTTTGGCCATTATTGATTTTAGTTTGTATATTTCCTATAATAGGAGCTCTTGGAAGCCGTAGGTACTTCTTAGTATTTCACAGGCTTGGTCGTGGAAGCGGCTCATGTCCCCCATTTTTTTGTTGGCCATCTCCATTTGTTTTTCTAACAATTCGTTGCATTCTTGTAACTTTTAATGTGTTCCTTCAGGTCGATGATCTCTTGAATGTTGTCAAACTTCTCTGATTCAAGATTCAGGTTTTTACCTTCAAGTTCTCCCTTTTCTTCCTCTAACACCCTTGTATTTCCAGAGCTCTCCTGTCAGCTTCCAACTATTGGAGAGTTTCATTTAATTCTTCCTTTTGAGATGTGAGAGCATCATTCCTCTCAATCATCAAATTGGTATAATTCTGCTCTTTGACTAAAGCTTCCTGTAACTGACATGCCTTTTCCTTTTCTAGACTCAATTTATCTCCTAGTATGTTGACATTGTCTGCAGTCGCTGTAACCGTGGCTATGAAGATGGATGCTAGGAGTTTATCAGCCTCCTCTGTGTTCCGCATGACCGTGGTTTCATGTGTAGTGACGATGTCTAACCGAAAAGGTATTTTCAAACTGGAACCTATCTCTTTAACAATGGTTTTTCTTTTCTTGCTGTAAGCGAACTTTTCCCATTTAGAGACTGTACTTCCTTTTGAGGGTGTAAAAGGGACAATGGGGAGATCTCTTATGGGGGAACCTAAGTCTTGCAGGTATGGGCTTTTGGGGTCAACATCTTCTTGGGATTTCTTTTCTTCTTCTTCTTTTCTTCATGCCTATTCCTCCTGCTCCTTTCTTAGTGTGTCATCTTCTTTCTACTTCGCATTTCTTTCCAATATGATTCTCTCCTTTTCTTCCTTCCTCTTTGCCTCCGCTTCAGCTGCTTGGATTCTCAAATTCTCTTCTTCTTTTCTTCATGCCTCTTCCTCCTTTGCCTTGGCTTGTTCCAGGAGCCTTTGTTCTTCTTTCGAGAGAGCCTCCGCAGTCTCCATCGTACCCTTTTCTCGTTGTTGATCTAGTTTTCCCACAACATTAGAGCTTGAGCTGGCCCCTCCTTTTCTAATTTGACAAATCCGTAGCTCAGTCATATTGCTAAACCCCCTATATGCTTCCTCCTCTTGATAATAATAGTTAGCATACTCAAAGGGAGTGGAGATTTCTTTGCAATGTTCTGCAGCTTTGCCTTGCCGATCATTCCTGTGAAAAAAAATTTCTCCAAAATGAAAGCTTCTCAACTCTGCGACAAAATATTTTATAGTTGCAATTCCTGAGAACTTATAGGCCCCGACGTAGAAGGGGAAGGGTGGAAAAGTAGCTTTCTTGGCCTTATATAGGGTATTACCAATTCCATCAATGAATACCTGTCTTACCATCTCCTTGTGGACTATATAATTCGTAGCGTACCTAGGTAGGATATATGGGGCTTTGGAACCTCCGTACATTCTTATGTAGGTACCTTCTGGAGAGAAATAGAAATCACCATATTTCTCCAGAGCTTCCATGGCTTTCTCAGATAGGTAGTTGGGTTCTTCATTAAAGATTAATTCATATAGGGGCATGATGAACTCCTCGCAAATGAGTTTGTAATCGCTTTTGTAATTCTAAGCCCAGAAGATTTCATAGGTAATGAACATTGATCCATCCGCCGAGTTCCATATGCATCCCAACTTGGGAAAGGGGCATTTCGACACAATACAATCTATCAAGTAAGAGGCCATATAATATTCTACATTCCTCTCCACTAATCCTTCTCGTGCAGCTATTATAGCTGACGACGGGCTGTCTGAGAGAATATCAACCCAGTTGAAGATTGTCCCTTTGAAAGCTACATAGTGGATGATAGGAACACATTGCAGCATGAACATCATCCCATCAGGTCTTCCGAAGATTCTTCTTAATATGAGAGCAATCAGTCTGAAGGGGGCCTCAAATTCTGAACCTCGTACTCCTCACTATCCTTTCTTCTGATTTGCTTTCCTGAAATTAACAGCTTCCTTGCCATCTCTAGATTATCCATCTGGATCCCTTCCAACCACGCATCATCATGAAGCCACTGCTGGGATTTGGGAAACTTGTAGGCCATTGAGATATAGGATGGGTGAAACGAGGTAAAATCCTTTCCTTTGTTGTCTGCTATAACTCTTGTCTTAGTGTTCGCATGCTGCAAAACCCATCCAATTACTTCCGAGCACGGGAAGAGTTCTGGAAGTGTGGCTGCCTTGGATATACAAGAGTTTCGGGAGTTTTGATATAAAAATTCCTCCTCAAGAAGAGCATCAGGGAAGTCCCGATATCTTATCATGTGGTATACGTCTCCCCAGTTCACTTCTGGAGGCACGCCTATGGTGCACTTGGTATCCTGGAATGTAGTTTCTACGCTTGTGCTTTCGTCGGCTGCCTTTGATTTTCTCTTGCCACCTTTAGCCATTTTTCGAAAATCCTATTCAACAATCAGACATGAATAAGAATATATGATGCGACGTTAACAATCCAAACCAGCATCCTACTTATAATGATAATATCAAAATGCCAACCAGAACTCCTAATTCCTGCTCGTCTCACTGTTTCAAAATAATTCTTTCACATGCCATTTGAAAAACTTTAATTTGGTTACTTTCGCTACTGATATTGTAACTATGAACTATGAAAGCGAACGCACATAAAGTAGGCCTAGGTATTCTATGTTCTTATAAAAGACATGATATTAACCAACTTCAAAGCGCAGAAAGGCATAAAATTCTACAGTCGCAAAGGAAAACACTTATTACTATGGCGTAAGGACGGGCAAGGTGTGTTGTAGGTTCTTTAAACATTTAAGCGGTGAATGTTTGAGGTTCTAGAGCCTTTTATGCGCACAACTAGGGCTTCCATATGCCTAGTGGGGGTGCACATGGGTCGGCTATCATCTGTGATTACTCTGAGAGCCCCGCCATGGCTAGGATGGAAAGAGTGATGGATCATGCCCCTTTAAATGAGAAGAACACAATATAACAAGGTCTATGAAGGTACTAACCTGTGAAGGGATGAGGATGCCGACGTTCGTTGCAGAGCCTGCGAGCCTGGAATGTGCTTCGTGACTTTGAACAGAAATAGGAAGAGAGCTCCAAGGCAATGAGAGACAATGGAACACCAATGGGGTTCACACCCTATATATTAAAACGATACGTGCGAACCATTATTAGGGTGGCTGCAAGCCATTAAAACGGGACTTAAGGCAGCGTACGGATGAGTCAAATCAACTTTTTCTCAATAAATACAATCGCCAAAAATTAGAAAGACTAGGTTAAGGTTTTCGTCTCCTGCAGACAGAAAAGCTGAGTTTTTCCCATCGTTGCGGGAGAATTGTCCGAATGTTTCCACAAGGGAGAAGTGTGTCATGATGCATCGAAAAACTTAAGTGAGTTTGTCCGCCTTTGCAGGAAAGTTAGTCGAGTTCTTCTGAAAATGTGCCACTCTACCCACTGGTGCAGAAGAGTTTCTTTAAGGCCTTCGCTATTTCGAGAAAGATAGGCGAGTCTTCCCGCAAGGATGACTTATTGGTACATTTCTGATTATTGCGGAAGAGTTAGATGAAAAATCCCGTTGTTGCGGAGGAACTTGATGAATATGTTCCGCCGCAGGCCCACTTGATCAAAGGTTTTGCCCTTTCGGAGGTTTTTAAGATAAGTTTTTGGCCGCAGATTTACTTATCCCTTTTGATTCCACAGTTTCAGAAAGTTTGGACCAACTCTTCCGCCATTGCGGTAAAGTTAGCTCAAAGCTTCCGCCATTGCAGCCCAAAATCTTGAGTTTTACTTAGGTGAAAAAGACATAACTCAAAAAGTAAGACAAGTAAAATACTTTTCTACAGGGAAAAAAAAACTAAGGAGAGACTATGATGTCCAGATAACCTTAGGGAAACTTTTCCTCAAAAACAAAGGAGGGGCCCCAATATTTTTTTTTTAAATCTAGGGGGGGATGTTGTAGAAAGAGAAAATGGTGATTCGCTGGTGAACACAGATATCTGAAACAAACTCATCTGAAGGTCAGGAAACTTTCAAAGTCCTGATTACATGCGCAACCAGATGTCTCCATAGTTCAGCTTCGAAGAATGTAGTGATCACTCTTATCGTGATGGTGATAAAGGGGGAAGGCAGCTTTGACTCAAATTTCTTTAAAACTCTCTAAGGGCCGAATTGTGGGATTTATTTTAAAAATATGTCTTTCAAAAGCTTACTAGTATAGGACTCCACAGGATCATGACAAAATATCACAAGCACATTCGTTTGTTCCTCGTTCCCATGCTTTTACATCCTTTTAGACGTTTCTTTAATTCATGACTTTTAGCCGCTTTGAGTCTTCCAGAAATAAGTTTCTCCTGCTTTCAAAATTTCGATATAAGTTCTTCAATCCAAAATGTCCTTTTGTGTGAACAGAAGATTTGATTTCATGATTCACGGACGAAGAAGAACCTTGCTGGACTGGTTTATTAGAACAGCTTCCTTCAGCTTCATTTTATTTTCTCAACCATGCTTTAATTGAGGCAAGAATTTCTGGAAACCAAACTCTTTGACATATGCCTTTTGGCTTTACTTACAGCATGAGATCATTTTAAATACCATGTATCTGTGAGACATGCTTCCTCTCCATGGGTCCTACCATAGTTAACTTCTTGAGACAGCTATTAATGTTAGGGTGAATGGGCCCTAAGATAGTCAAAAGGAAATGCTAGATCTTAGTTATTTGACAGGGGTTATTTTTGACCGAACAGGAAAGAGGATCGTTGCATCATAAGAAACCAATCAGTGAAAGAAAATTTAAAAACATGTATTCCCTTTATTGGTGGGCTTCTTATGACCATCCTTCTGATTTCTCTGGAGTCTCATTCATTCAGCTACACCATGATTTGAGTTTGGATTTATTTCAATTAAAGAACCTAATCAAAAAGGAAAACCAAACAAATAAAATAAAATGAATCAAGCTGAATGGAAAACCAAAGGTAATCAAACTAATTTAAAATGAAGCAAAACAAAAGAAGAGCAAAACAAAAAGAAAAATAGTGTTTTATTTATGTACAGAAAAGCCTTCATAAATCAGGCAAAGTATTGTTTTAGGGCAAGGCCATTGAGAGGGAGGTTTAGTTCCTCTCCTTGTAAATCTTTCACTTTATAGGTTGATGGACCAATTTTTTTAGAAATTTGATAAGGGCCAAGCCATAGGTGCTGAAACTTTGTGTGCATTCCCTTATCGTCGTGTTGGTGGTCCCATTTGAGGACTAAGTCCCCTACTTCGAAAGTCCTCTTCCTGGATTTTCTTTATCAAACCATCGTTTGACTATGTCTTGGTGATGATGAAACCGTTCCTTGGCCTTTTCTCGTGACTCTTCTAGTTTTAACAGGGTATCAATCCTGGATTGTAGGGCTTAACTGCTAGAACCATGGGAGGATTGGGCCAACTTCAAGGATGACAGTAATATATTCGGAGGGAGAATAGCTTCTTTGCCATAGACCAGGTTGAAAGTGGAAGCTCCTAAGGTGTTTTTGGGTGTTACCCTATCTGCCCATAGGGAGTGAGGGAGGGGTGTGTGCTAGCTTTTTTTATTTTCGATCATAGTCTTTTTCAGGATTTGGATGAGATTTTTATTGGTAGATTCAGCTAAACCATTTTCCTGAGGGTAGTAATGGATGGATAATGTAATTTAATTCCACTTTCATACATGAATTCATTAATATTTATTGACAAAAAATAAGGTGCATTATCAAAAACTCGGGAAATTGGAACCCCAAACCTGGTTATGATGTTCTCTTCCAAAAAGTTGATGACCGTATCCTCATTAGCTTTCCACAGTGGAATAGCTTTGGCCCATCTTGTAAAATAATCTGTAGCGGTCAGAATGTACCGATGCTACAATGGGGAGTTAGGGTTTATTTCTCCAATAATATGTATACCCCATTGCTCGAATGGTTCAGTGATGATAACTGGTTGCAAGGGACCTGCTGCTTTAGATAGCTTTCCAGTGCTTCTTTGCCATACATCGCAATTTCTAACATAGGAATGGGCATCCCTGAAGAGAGTAGGCCAATAATATCCTGCTCTGAGAATTTTGTGGGCTGTAGTGTCCCCGGAGTAATGTCCTCCGGCAGGTCCGTCATGTAGTTCCTTGACCACGTTAATAGCATCTTCCTTTTCTAAACATCTGAGATAAATGCCATCCTAAATAGTACTCCTTTAATGATCTGATAAGTTGCTGATTTAAGATAGAGGGCTCTCCTTTGCTTCGGACTCCAATGTTCTGGTAAGTAACCTGACTGTAAGTTATGTACTAGGTCTCTGTACTAAGACTCTGGGGCCATAAAAATTGGACATACGTCTATCACATTCAACTCAGCTTCATTCCTCCAATCTAGCTCTTCGTCCGTTGGGCTTTGAGTAAGTAGATTGCATAGGCCTTGACCTTTGATGATGTTAACCGGCTTGAATTCTAAATCGTACTCTTGGAGAGCAGTGACCCAATTCCCTCTTCTTTCTCCCAATTCTTTCTGAATGAAAAGGGATCTGACAGCGGGATGAGGGACTATAACTTTAGTTCTATTTTTTAGAATATATGGCCTAAACTGCTTTACTGCTTTGAAAACTATGTATGCTTGCTTATCTACCACGGGATAGTTCAATTCAGTGCCCTGCAGACTAGTGCTCATAAAAGAAATTGGGTATTCATCTCCTGATTCCGTCTTTTGAGTAAGCACAGCTGCGAGAGAGTTATCAGAAGCAAAAGTGTACATTATAAAATCTTTGTCAAAATCTGGACTTCTTAAAGAATGTGCCTTGGCTATAGAAGCTTTGATTTCCTTGAATGCAACCCTTTCCAAGTTTGTCCACTTAAATTGTACACTTTGTTTGACCATTTGTTGCAAAGGTTTAACAATCTAAGCGAAGTCTGGCACAAATCTTTGGACAAAATTTATGGTGCCCATGAATGATTGCATAGACTTCTTGTTATGGGGCATGGGAATATTATTGATAGCTTGAACCCTTTCTAGAGCTATTGAGATTCCCTCCTTGGAAATGATATGACCGAGAAGCTTTCCCTCAAGAACAGCAAAAACGTTTTTCTTAGGATTTAGAGAGATGCCGTACTTTCTACAGCAATCAAAGATTTGTTTTAGGTGAGAAACATGGTCTTCTCTCTTCTTCGAAAAAACTGTCACATCATCCAAATATACTACCACACATTCGCCGCCCAGTCCTCGAAAAGCAATTTCCATTGCTCGCTGAAAGGTAGCTCCTACATTAATTAAGCCAATAGGTATTCTCTGGTATGTGAAGGTTCCCCACTTTGTGCGAAAAGTGGCCTCTGTTACTAGCACTTGGTTGTAACCAGAAAAGCGGTCTAGTAGGGAAAAGAGTTATGATCCTGATACCATCTGCAATGTCTGCTCCATTGGGGGTACCGGATAGTTGTCTTTATCGGAAGTTCTGTTTAAGTTCTGAAAACCTACACACAGCCTGATCTCCCCCGATTTCTTCCGCACGGGGACTAAATTAGCCACCCATTCAGAATGTCGGACTTTAAAAATAATCTTGGCCTCCAACAATTTTTTTAACTCTTTCTATATTAGAGGCTCGAGTGTCAAATGCATCCTTCTTAACTGTTGCTAAAAAGGTTTGGCACCTTCCTTCATAGGTATTACGTTTTGAATTATGCGGGTGTCATATGTCTTCAGATTGTCATAGGTCCAAGCGAGCACATCTTTATATTGCTGGAAAAGTTTAATGAATCTACTTCTTTCTTCCGGCGTACAACATTTACCAAGATTGACATACTTTGGTTTAGCTTCTATGCCCAAGTTTATTAATTCGTATTGCATGGCCGAGCTATGGGTTTTGGCATTCACAGGTCTCCTGAACTTGCTTTGCAAATCAAAAAGGGCTTCTAGAGTTCTTACTCCTTTGGGCATGAAGTTCCCTTTCACTGTGTCTTTATTTTGCAGGTTTGAGTCGTGATCTTCTTCTTCTATGATGGCTTCCTGAAAGGCATTTTCATTGGTTAAGAAACTGATAATCTGATCGTCATCATCAAATACTCTGAAATTTGTGATGTTGTCTGGAACAGAAGGACTGAAAATTAATTCAATAGAACATTTATTATTAGTGGGTACTAATCTGGAAGCGGAAGTGGCTAACAGATCAGCTGCAACGTTTTGCAATCTTGGGATGGAATTGATGTTAAAAGCATCAAAACACGAAATTAAATACCAAACTTCTGCTTGATAACCTTTTAAGTGTGGTGAAAGACAATGAATTGTATTTCTTATTTTCCTAACAACAATTTCAGAATCACCAAAGACTTTCAAAAACTTGATATTAAAACCAATGGCTTTCTTCAAACCTTGAATGAGAGCTTCGTATTCTACAGTATTATTAGTACACTCAAACTCTAACCTACATGATAAAAAATGTTTGTTTCTATCAGGATCAATTAAAATGCAACTGGCTCCAGATCCTTCCTGAGTCTTTGATCCATCAAAGTAAAGAGTCCAAAAGATATACTCTTCTTTAATTAAGCTAGTTTCATTACTGTCTAAATTAGTAACTAAGTCTACTATATTACAATCAATATCATCAGCCCGTGAAAACTGAAGGAGATCGGACTATTTGTCTGAAATATGGCTAACTTCTTCTGATTTGTAGTTCCCGGGTTCAATTTCTTAGAAGTAATTTCCTAAAACTGAAGTCGAAAAAGCCACAGCTTCATTTTTTTCCTCTAATTGAGTCACATTTTGTTTCATGTGTGGCTTTCTCAATATCTTAATATGATTCTGCCTATTTTGATAAGGAAGCCACAAATGAGACCAATCCGTTGCAAAATAGCGATTCAGTTTTGCATACCAATCCCTACTCAAAATTAAACCATATGCCTCAGGGATATCAACCACCATTATATCAATGAATTGACATACTCTAGGATCGGACGACAACCTAATAAGTACATCTTTCAGCTCACCAATAACCTTGATAGCAGTTCTCTCTAATTGGATGATTTGAGATGGGGATGGTATTGGTTGTCCATTAATCCTTTTGCAAATTGACAAAGGCATGACATTCTAACTAGCACCTGAATCTACCAAAAAATTATGCATATTGTGATTAAAAATCTCAAAGGTTAAGAGAAAAGGAAGGGTTTGAGATTTCGACTTCCCACCAATACTTGCTTCATTAATTTCTGGGTTCTCGTCAGTGTTTTCTACTGTGACATTTGTTTGTGGGTCAAAGGCTACCATCAATCTCTTCCTCTGTTGCGGTAAGATACACATATCAAAAATGGAAACATTCGCTTTTGTTTTCTTAATATCCTCGACTATATCATAGCTCATGTCACATCTTTTTGAAATCTTTGATTGATTTTCTGTTTTGTTTAAAGAAGCTTGTGGCTGTTTAATTATTTCTGAGTTTGGTTCTTTAGTTACCGTACGAGCAACCACCGGGCTTGTCTTGGATTGGGGAGGAATGACAGTTATGTGCCGCTTCAGTATTTTTTTATATCTTGCTTTAGGTGCTTCTATTGTTGGATCAATCACAGGGCCTTTACTCCTAGTAGTGATGTTAATAGATGTTGTTTTCACTTCATCTACGAACTCTTCACAAAATGGCTCTTGGCCAGGAGTCCAATCCCAAAGGATCATTGTAGTGTCGGGAGATGGTTCTTCAATGTCAATAATTTGTTCTTGTTGGGGGCGCATTTGCTCGGGTATTTGTGCATCTAACATTTGGTTCATTACTAAGCTCATCGAATTGATCCAATCTGGGCAGCTTTTCTCCGAGTGTTGTTCTTGGTGGAAAGTGCAGAAGTGGTCCATACCTATTTCATTTAGATTTAGTACAGTAGAATTATTTGCTGGTGGGGTTGACTGTCCATTTTCTTCTTTATTTTTATAGAAAGGCTTGAAAGGTGGTCTTGAAGAACTCGTTGTCTTATCCTTTTCTAGATCCACAATCTTATTGGAGAGTTTCTGCATCATTTTTATGACATTTTCTAAATCTGCTGTGGGTTCTTCTTTATCCCTAGTTAACAGAAAAGGTTTCTTAACAGATGTCGGCTTAACCTCTATATCTAAAGCATGTTTAGCGATGTTGTCAGCCTCTTCTTCTACCTTCTTGGCTTCTTCAAAATTTTCTGTCAGGGTAGGTTTTTTTGTTCTCTTGACGAACATTGCTAGCGGGGATTTAAGAGCTATTGTATAATACTCTACCAAGCATTCCATGGCGGGCTTTGTTGCATCACTAAAATTATTTAACAATGTTGTGAACCTTTGGTTAAACTCTTGAACTTTCTCATTCTTTCACATTCTCATAGACAACAATTCTTTCATGAGAGTAGCTACAGTTTTCTGATTGCCATACTTTTTAAGAAAACATTTCTCAAAATCTTCCCAACTTGTTATCGAACCAGCTTGCAAACTAAAGTACCAGGAAGATACTTTGGGTTCAAAATTATAAGGAAAGAGGCAAAAAACCGCGTCCTCGTATTCCACATTTAGAAGATTTAGAGCTAAATAAAAGCTTTTAAGGTGGCCTTCAGCAGAAATTCCTTTGCTAGGGTCATACTTAGGTAAAACCTTTTCTAGGTTTTTGGGTAAATCATGGAATGGTCTGACTACATTTAATCCTCCCATGGCTCTCCATGTAGGTACAGCCATGACTCTCGACGGAGAACATCGCGGTCTATCTGGTGGTGAGATAAGAGGAGGATGTTGTTGTTCTAGATTCGTGGGGGTTTCAGGTCTAACTTCATCAAAAGGTTCAGTGATTTCTTCTAGAGATAAATCAAATCATTCTTCTAGACTTTGAACAAGAACGGAATCCCTTGTACACTGAGGATTTTTTTGAGGAGCTTTGATTCTGGGTAACATAGGAACTGTGCTTAGCCCTCCAAGACTTCTCATGTACGAGCGAGTATGTCTCCTGAAGCGATTTACTTATTCAAAAGGGACAACATACAATGTTTCAGGCTGTTCTATTTCAGGATTAGGATCTTCTTGACTCCTTGATTCCAGATCTAGAAATTCTGGGATGACTGTTTCAGATGGGTTTTCAAAGGAATTTTTACCAACAAAAGAATCTCTTCTGCTAGCCATGCACTGGTGGCCCTCCTTCTAGCACCAAAAACGGTTGATGCGTCGAATATCGCTGCATCAATTAGCAAGAGATTCTCCCCAGTAAGCGATCCCAACTAGATCGCCCACCATTTTTGTGTGGGGAATCTGTCCAGTTAACGGTTCCGGCTACCATGTGAGGTTTAAATATTTGTTTATTTTACCGGTTGCGGCCCGATCCACCGGTTATATATTTTGTATTTAATAGGATATGCATGTGGTAAACGAATCTATGTTAATCTAATTTAAATCTAAATTATCCTATCCTTATAAGGAGAAAATTTAAAGAATGAGTAATAAACTGAAAATGCACCCAAGAACTTCACAGATAGCTTAGATAAAGATAAGCATTCTATCACCCATTTAACACAGAAATTTTTGCAAAGGAAATGAAACCATTCATAGTAGAGAATTAATTCACAATAGCCAGGAAAGATCTCACAGGAAATGTATGAAATACGCAGAAATAGTTCAGCAATAATCCAACAAGACTCCAAGCAAAGTGTTGTGCAGGATTCCATAGGCCAAAACGATTTTTCTTATTCGTGTAGCAAAAATAGTTCATATACAAGATAGAAACATCCTTTCACCTTCCAAAAGTCCTTCTATCTTTCTCTAATCAACTATATATAGATTTACAAGATGTGCTAGGAGTTACCACCTATACCCTAACCATTTATATTCCTCTAATTTGTCTTGTAGTGTTGATATTACAAAAAGAGAAATATCCCAAATAACTTTTACAAAAGTGAACGGAAGTTAAAGACCACAAGTCATTTTAATATTTCAAAGATACATGCATAAAATAAAAACTCAAGAGGCATGCTGGCGAATGTGAGCTGTCCCTGAGCTACCTCCTTGGTCGACTTGGGCGCTTCTGAGACCGTCGGTGTTTCTTCTAGCACTACTGCAACAACTGGGACATTCTCTGAGGTCGAAGCTTGGTTGGCTGCCAGCACCCTATCTACTTCTTCTATATAATTTCCCCACTGATTTGCTTCCTTTACAATATTTATTCCAACCAAGGGAATCATAAACCTGAGAGACACTTCTTGTTGGCAAGTTCCTCTGCTAGAACAATCAATTCTGCCATAGTGGCCCAAAGACTTTCTTCTAGGCAGTGTTTATGAATAGCAGCTTGGGTGATAAATTGGTGCATGTCTTCTGAAGTCAAGACATCCAGCTTCTACACATATTCACTTTCTGCCTTGACTTCCTCACTTAGATTAGATAAACGTTGTGCTCTATCTGGGAATTCTTCTATCTTTTGGGGCATGGCTATCTGACAAATTTCCTGTGTGGATCGTATTTGGGAATACAAATTCTTGCACCGCTCATAAGTGGCTAAGGTTACGATAGCCAACTTTACTCCGCAATCTTTAGAGTAATCTAGGGTGCGCACATCTACCCTATATTCAACAACATACTTAAGGAGAAGAGTTGCCGGGAACTCTGATTTTCCTTCTCTCCACTCGATGTGTTTCTTAATTTCTCCACTGATGCGTGCATGTTTCCTCCTGACCTTGGTGGCTTTGACATTGATTTCCTTGACTTTGGCCATTATTTCTTTTAGTTTGTATATTTCCTCGGATAGGAGCTCTTGGAAGCCATAGGTACTTCTTCGTATTTCACAAGCTTGCTCGTGGAAGGGGCTCATGTCCCCCATTTTGTTGTTGGCCAGCTCCAATTGTTGTTCTAACAATTTTTTGCCTCCTTGTAACTTTTCAATGTGTTCCTTCAAGTCGATGATCTCTTGAATGTTGTCAAACTTCTCTGATTCAAGCTTCAGTTTTTTACCTTCAAGTTCTCCATTTTCTTCCTCTAACACCCTTACTTGTATTGCCAGAGCTCTCCTGTCAGCTTCCAACTATTGGATAGTTTCATTTAATTCTTCCTTTTGACATGTGAGAGCATCATTCCTCTCGATCATCAAATCGGTATAATTCTACTCTTTGACTAAAGATTCCTATAACTGATGTGCCTTTTCCTTTTCTAGACTCAATTTATCTCCTAGTATGTTGACATTGTCTACAGTACTTGTAACTGTGGCTACGGAGATGGATGTTGGGATTTTAGAAGCCTCCTCTGTGTTCCGCATGACAGTGGTTTCATGTGTAGTGACGATGTCTGACCGAAAAGGTCTTTTCAAATTGGAACCTGTCTCTTTAACAATGGTTTTTCTTTTCTTGTTGTAAGCGAACTTTTCCCATTTAGAGACTGTACTGCCTTTTGAGGGTGTAAAAGGGACAATGGGGAGATATCTTATGGGGGAACCTAAGTCTTGCAGGTCTGGGATTTTGGGGTCAACATCCTCTTGGGATTTCTTTTCTTCTTCTTCTTTTCTTCGTGCCTCTTCCTCCTGCTCCTTTCTTAGTGTGTCATCTTCTTCCTGCTTCGCATTTCTTTCCAATCTGATTCTCTCCTCTTCTTCCTTCCTCTTTGCCTCAGCTTCAGCTGCTTGCATTCTCAAAGTCTCTTCTTCTTTTCTCCATGCCTCTTCCTCCTTTTCCTTGGCTTGTTCCAGGAGCCTTTGTTCTTCTTTCGAGAGAGCCTTTGTAGTCTCCATGGTACCCATTTCTCGCTGCTGATCTAGTTTCCCCACAACATTAGAGCTTGAGTTGGCCCCTCCTTTGCTCATTTTACAAATCCATAGCTCAATCATATTGCTAACCCCCCTATATGCTTCCTCCTCTTGATAATAATAGTTAGCATACTCAAAGGGAGTGGAGAGTTCTTTGCAATGTTGTGCAGCCTTGCCTTGCCGATCATTCCTGAATATTTTCTCCAAAATGAAAGCTTCTCAACTCTGCGACAAAATATTTTACAGTTGCAATTCCTGAGAACTTGTAGGCCCCGACATAGAAGGGTAAGGGCAGAAAAGTATCTTTCTTGGCCTTATATAGGGTATTACCAATTCCATCAATGAATACATGTCTTACCATCTCCTTGTGGACTATATAATCCATAGCATACCTAGGTAGGATATATGGGGCTTTGGAGCCTCCGTACATTCTTATGTAGGTACATTCTGGAGAGAAATAGAAATCACCATATTTCTCCAAAGCTTCCATGGCGTTCTCAGATAAGCAGTTGGGTTCTTCATTAAAGATTATCTCATATAGGGGCATGGTGAACTCCTTGCAAATGAGTTTGTAATCCCTTTTTTAATTCTGAGCCAAGAAGATTTTGTAGGCAATGAACACTGAGCCATCCGCCGAGTTCCATATGCATCCCAACTTGGGAAAGGGGCATTTCGCCACAATACAATCTATCAATTAAGAGGCCATATAATAATCTACCTTCCTCTCCACTAATCCTTCTCGTGTAGCTATTATAGCTGACGACAGCCTGTCTGAGAGAATATCATCCCAGTTGAAGATTGTCCCTTTGAAAGCTACATAGAGGATGATAGGAACCCATTGCAGCATGAACATCGTCCCATCGGGTCTGCTGAAGATTATGCTTAACGTGAGAGCGATCAGTCTGAAAGGGGACCTCAGATTCTTAACCTCGTACTCCTCACTATCATTTCTTCTGATTTGCCTTCCTAAAATTAATAGCTTCCTTGCCATCTCTAGATTATCCATTTGGATCCCTTTCAACCACGCATCATCAAACCGCCGCTCGGCTTTGGGAAACTTGTAGGCCATTGAGATATAGGATGGGTGAAACGAGGCAAAATCCTTTCCTTTGATGTTTGCTATAACTCTTGGCTCAATGTTCACATGCTGCAAAACCCATCCAATTACTTCCGAGCACAGGAAGAGTTCTGTACGTGTGGTTGCCTTGGATAGACAAGAGTTTCGGATGTTATGATATAAAAATCCCTCCTCAAGAAGAGCTTCAGGGAAGTCCTGATCTCTTATCATTTGGTATACATATCCCCAGTTCACTTCTGAAGGCACGCATGTGGTGCACTTGTTATCCTGGAATGTAATTTCTACTCTTGTGCTTTCGTCGGCTGCCTTTGATTTTCTCTTGCCACCTTTAGCCATTTTTCGAAAATCTTGTTCAACAATCAGACATGAATAAGAATATATGACGCAACGTTAACAATCCAAACCAACATCCTACTTATAATGATAATATCAAAATGCCAACCAGAACTCCTAATTCTTGCTCGTCTCATTGTTTCAAAATAATTCTTTCACATGCCTTTTGAAAAACTTTAATTTGGTTACTTTCGCTACTGATATTGTAACTATGAACTATGAAAGCGAACGCACATAAAGTAGGCATGGGTATTCTACAATCTTATAAAAGATATGATATTAACTGACTTCAAATCCCAGAAAGGCGTAAAATTCTACAGTCGCAAAGGAAAATGCTTATTACTATGGCGTAAGGATGGGCAAGGTGTGCTGCAGGTTCTTTAAACATTTAAGCGGTGAATGTTTGAGGTTCTAGAGCCTTTTACACGCACAACTAGGGCTTCCATATGCCTAGTGGGGGTGTACATGGGTCGGCTATCATCCGTTATTACTCTGAGAGTCCTACCATGGCTAGGATGAAAAGAGTGACGGATCATGCCCCTTTAAACAGGAAGAACACAATATAACAAGGTCTATGAAGGTACTAACCTATGAAGGGACGAGGATGCCAGCGTTCATTGCAAAGCCTGCAAGCCTGGAACATGTTTCGTGACTTTGAATGGAAACAGGAAGAGAGCTCCAGGGCGACGAGACAATGGAACACCAACGGGGTTCACACCCTATATATTAAAACGGTACGTGCGAACCATTATTAGGGTGGTTGCAAGCCATTAAAACGGGACTTAAGGCAGCATACGGATAAGTCAAATCAGCTTTTTCTCAATAAATACGACCGCCAAAAATCAGAAAGACTAGTTTAAGGTTTCCATCTCCTGAGGATAGAAAAGCTGAGTTTTTCCCGCCGTCACGAGAGAATTGTCCGAATGTTTCCGCAAGGGAGAAGTGTGCCGCGATGCATCGGCAAACTTAAGTCAGTTTGTCCACCTTTGTGGGAAAGTTAGTCGAGTTCTTCCAAAAATGTGCCACTCTACCCGCTGGTGCAGAAGAGTTTCTTTAAGACCTTCACTATTTCAGGAAAGCTAGGCGAGTCTTCCCACAAGGATGACTTATTGGTACGTTTCCAATTATTGCGGAAGAGTTAGATGAAAACTCCCGCTGTTGTGGAAAAACTTGATGAATTTGTTCCACCGCGGCCCCGCTTGATCAAAGGTTTCTCCCTTTCGTAGGTTTTTAAGATAAGTTTTCGGCCGCAGCTTGACTTATCCCTTTTGATTCCACGATTTCGAAAAGTTTGGACCAACTCTTCCGCTGTTGCGGAAAAGTTAGCTCAAACCTTCCGCCATTGCAGCCCAAAATCTTGAGTTTTACTTAGGTGAAAAAGACATAACTCAAAAAGTAAGACAAGTAAAAGTCTTTTCTACAGGGAAAAAAAAAAATAAAGAGAGACTATGATGTCGAGATAACCTTAGGGAAACTTTTCCTCAAAAACAGAGGGGCCCCAATAATTTTTTAAAAAATCTAGGGGGGGATGTTGTAGCAACAACAAATGGTGATTCACTGGCGAACACAAATCTCTGAAACAAACTCATATGAAGGTCAAGAAACTTTCAAAGTGTTGATTACATGTGCAACCAGATGTCTCCATAGTTCAGCTTCGAAGAATGCAGTGATCACTCTTATCGTGAGGGTGATAAAGGGGGAAGGCAGCTTTGACTCAGATTTCTTTAAAACTCTCTAAGGGCCGAATTGTGGGATTTATTTTAAAAATCTGTCTTTCAGAAGATTACTCGTATAGGACTCCACAGGATCGTGACAAAATCTCACAAGCACATTCGTTTGTTCCTCATTCCCATGCTTTTACATCCTTTTAGATGTTTCTTTAATTCACGACTTTTAGCCACTTTGAGTCTTCCAGAAATAAGTTTCTCCTGCTTTCAAAATTTCGATATAATTTCTTCAATCCAAAATGTCCTTTTGTGTGAACAAAAGATTTGATTTCATGATTCACGGACGAAGAAGAAACTTGCTAGGTTGGTTTATTAGAACAGCTTCCTTCAGCTTCCTTTTATTTTCTCAACCATGCTTTAATTGAGGCGAGAATTTCTGGAAACCAGACTCTTTGACATATGCCTTTTGGCTTTACTTGCAGCATGAGATCATTTTAAATACCATGTATCTGTGAGACATGCTTCCTCTCCATGGGTCCTGCCATAGTCAACTTCTTGAGACAGCTATTAATGTTAGGGTGAATGGGCCCTAAGATAGTCAAAAGGAAATGCTAGATCTTAGCTATTTGACAAGGGTTATTTTTTACCAAACAGGAAAGAGGATTGCTGCATCGTCAGAACCCAATCAGTGAAAGCAAAGTTACAAATGTGTATTCTCTTTATTGGTGGGCTTCTTATGACCATCCTTTTGAGTTCTCTGGAGTCTCATTCATTCAGCTACACCATGATTTGAGTTTGGCTTTATTTCAAGTAAAGAACCTGATCAAAACGGAAAAAAAAAAAAAAAAAAAAAAAAAAAAAAAAAAAAAAAGAATCGAGCTGACTAGAAAACCAAAGGTAATCAAACTAATTTAAAATGAAGCAAAAGAAAAGAACAGCAAAACAAAAAGAAAAATAGTGTTTTATTTATGTACAGAAAAGCCTTCAAAAGTCAAGCAAAGTATTGTTCTAGGGCAAGGCCATTGAGAGGGAGGTTTAGTTCCTCTCCTTGTAAATATTTCACTTTATAGGTTGATGGACCAATTTTTTCAGAAATTTGATAAGGGTCAAGCCATAGGTGCTGAAACTTTGTGTGCATTCCCTTACCGTCATGTTGGTGGTCCCATTTGAGGACTAAGTCCCCTACTTCGAAATTCCTCTTCCCGGATTTTCTTTTATCAAACCATCGTTTGACTATGTGTTGGTGATGATGAAACCGTTCCTTGGCCTTTTCTCGTGACTCTTCTAGTTTTAATAGGGTATCAATCCTGGACTGTAGGGTTTGACTGCTAGAACTACGGGAGGATTAGGCCAACTTCAAGGATGGCAGTAATATATTCGGAGGGAGAATAGCTTCTTTTCCATAGTCCAGGATGAAAGGGGAAGATCCTAAGGCGTTTTTGGGTGTTACCCTATCTGCCCATAGGGCATGAGGGAGGGCTATGTGCCATCTTTTTTTATTTTCAATCACAGTCTTTTTCAGGATTCGGATGAGATTTTTATTGGTAGATTCAGCTAAACCATTTCCCTGAGGGTAGTAATTAGCTGAATAATGTAATTTAATTCCTCTTTCATACATGAATTCATTAATCTTTATTGATGAAAAATAAGGTGCATTATCAAAAACTAGGGAAATTGGAACCCCAAACCTGGTTATGATGTTCTCTTCCAAAACGTTGATGACCGTATCCTCGTTAGCGTTCCACAGAGGAATAGCTTCGGCCCATCTTATAAAATAATATGTAGCAGTCAGAATGTACCAATGCTGCATCAAGGAGTTAGGGTTTATTTCTTTAATAATATCTACACCCCATTGCTCGAATGGTTCAGTGATGATAACTGGTTGCAAGGGACCTGTTGCTTTAGGTAGCTTTCCAGTTCTTCTTTGACATACATCGCAATTTCTGACATAGGCATGGGAATCCTTGTACAGAGTAGGCCAATAATATCATGCTCTGAGAATTTTGTGGGTTGTAGTGTCCCCGGAGTAATGTCCTCCGGCAGGTCCATCATGTAGTTCCTTAACCACGTTAATAGCATCTTCTTTTCTAAACATCTGAGATAAACGCCATCATAGTTCTTCTTGAAGAGTACTCCTTTAATGATCTGATAAGCTGCTGATTTAAGACGGAGGGCTCTCCTTTGCTTCAGACTCCAATGTTCTAGTAAGTAACCTGACTGTAAGTATTGTACTAGGTCTCTGTACCAAGACTCTGGGGCCGTAAAAATTAAACATACATCTATCACATTCAGCTCAGCTTCATTCCTCCAATCTAGCTCTTTGTCCATTGGGATTTGATTAAGTAGCTTGCATAGGCCTTGACCTTTGATTATGTTAGCCGGCTTGAATTCTAAATCGTACTCTTGGAGAGCAGTGATCCAATTCCCTCTTCTTTCTCATAATTCTTTCTGAACAAAAAGGGATCTGACAGTGGGATGAGGGACTATAACTTTAGTTCTATTTTTTAGAATATACGGCCTGAACTACTTTACTGCTTTGAAAATTGCATATGCTTGCTTATCTACCATGGGATAGTTCAATTCAGCGCCATGCAGACCAGTGCTCATAAAATAAATTGCGTATTCATCTCCTGATTTTGTCTTTTAAGTAAGCGCAGTTGTGAGAGAGTTATCAAAAGCAAAAGTGTACATTATAAAATCTTTGTCAAAATATGGACTTCTTAAAGAAGGTTCCTTGGCTATAGAAGCTTGGATTTCCTTGAATGCAACCCTTTCCAATTCTATCCACTTAAATGGTACACTTTGTTTAACCATTTGTTGCAAAGGTTTAACAATCTAAGCGAAGTCTGGCACGAATCTTCGGGAAAAATTTATGGTGCCCATGAATGATTGCATAGACTTCTTGTCATGGGGCATGGGAATCTTATTGATAGCTTGAACCCTTTCTGGATCTATTGAGATTCCCTCCTTGGAAATGATATGACCGAGAAGCTTTCCCTCAAGAACAGCAAAAACGCTTTTCTTAGGATTTAGAGAGATTCCGTACTTTCTACAACAATCAAAGATTTGTTTTAGGTGAGAAACATGGTCTCCTCTCTTCTTCGAAAAAACTGTCACATCATCCAAGTATACTACCACACATTGGCCGCCCAGTCCTTGGAAAGCAATGTCCATTGCTCGTTGAAAGGTAGATCCTGCATTAATTAAACCGAAAGGAATTCTCCGGTATGCGAAGGTTTCCCACTTTATGAAAAAAGTGGTCTCGAGTAGGTCTTCCTCTGTTACTAGCACTTGGTTGTAACCAAAAAAACCATCTAGTATGGAAAAGAGTTATGATCCTGATACCATCTGCAATATCTACTCCATTGGGGGTACCAGATAGTTGTCTTTATCGGAAGCTCTGTTTAAGTTCTGGAAATCTACACACAGCCTGATCTCCCCCAATTTCTTCCGCATGGGGACTAAATTAGCCACCCATTAAGAATGTCAAACTTTAAAAATAATCTTGGCCTCCAACAATTTTTTTAACTCTTTCTGTATTAGAGACTCAAGTGTCGGATGCATGCTTCCTAACTATCGCTGAAAAGGTTTGACACCTTCCTTCATAGGTATTATGTGTTGAATGATGCGGGTGTCATATGTCTTCAAATCGTCATAGGTCCAAGCGAACACATCTTTATATTGCTGAAAAATTTTAATGAATCTACTTCTTTCTTCCGGCGTACAACATTTACCAAGATTGACATACTCTGGTTCAGCTTCTGTTCCCAAGTTTATTAATTCGTATTGCATGGCCGAGCTATGGGTTTTGGCATTCACAGGTCTCCTGGACTTGCTTTGCAAATCAAAAAGGGCTTCTAGAGTTCTTACTCCTTTGGGCATGAAGTTCCCTTTCACTGTGTCTTTATTTTGTAGGTTTGAGTCATGCTCTTCTTCTTCTATGATGGCTTCCTGAAAGGAATTTTCATTAGTTAAGAAATTGATAATCTGATCGTCATCGTCAAATGCTTTGAAATTTGTGATGTTGTCCGGAACAGAAGTCCTGAAAAATTAATTCAATAGAACATTTATTATTAGTGGGTACTAATCTGGAAGCGGAAGTGGCTAACAGATCAGCTGCAGCATTTTGCAATCTAGGGACAGAATTGATGTTAAAAGCATCAAAACATGAAATTAAATTCCAAACTTCTGCTTGATAACCTTTTAAGTGTGGTGAAAGACAATGAATTGTATTTCTTATTTTCCTAACAACAATTTCATAATCACAAAAGACTTTCAAAAACTTGATATTAAGACCAATGGCTTTCTTCAAACCTTGAATGAGAGCTTCGCATTCTACGGTATTATTAGTACACTCAAACTCTAACCTACATGATAAAAAATGTTTGTTTCCATCAAGATCAATTAAAATGCAACCGGCTCTGCATCCTTCCTGAGTCTTGGAGCCATCAAAATAAAGAGTCCAAAATATATCCTCTTCTTTCATTAAGTAAGTTTCATTACTATCTAAATTAGTAACTAAGTCTACTATATTACAATCAATATCATTAGCCCATGAAAATTGAAGGAGATCGGACTATTTCTCTGAAATATGGCTAACTTCTTCTGATTTGTAGTTCCTAGGTTCGATTTCCAAGAAGTAATTTCCTAAAACTGAAGACGAAAAAGCCATAGCTTCATTTTTTTCCTCTAATTGAGTCACATTTTGTTTCATGTGTGGCTCTCTTAATATCTTAATCTGATTCTGCCTATTTTGATAAGGCAACCACAAATGAGACCAATCCATTGCAAAATATCCATTCAGTTTCGCATACCAGTCCCTACTCAAAATTAAACCATATGCCTCAAGGATATCAACCACCATTATATCAACGAATTGCAATACTCTAGGATCGGACGACAACCTAATAAGTACATCTTTCAGCTCACCAATAACCTTGACAACAGTTCTATCTAATTGGATGATTTGAGATGGGGATGGGATTGGCTGTCCATTAATACTTTTGCAAATTGACAAAGGCATGACATTCGAACTAGCACACGAATATACCAAACAATTATGCACATTGTGATTAAAAATCTCAAAGGTTAAGAGAAAAGGAAGGGTTTGAAATTTTGACTTCCCACTAATACTTGCTTCATTAATTTTTGGGTTCTCGTCAGTGTTTTCTACTGTGACATTTTTTGTGGGTCAAAGACTTCCATCAATCTCTTCCTCTGTTGCGGTAAGCTACACATATCAAAAATGGAAACATTCACTTTTGTTTTCTTAATATCCTCGATTATATCATAGCTCATGTCACATCCCTTTGAAATATTTGATTGATTTTCTTTTTTGTTTAAAGAAGCTTGTGGCTATTTAATTATTTCTGAGTTTGGTTCTTTAGTTACCGTAGGAGCAACCACCGGGCTTGTCTTGGGTTGGGGAGGAATGATAGTTATGTGCCGCTTCGATATTTGATTAGATCTTGCTTTAGATGCTTCTATTGTTGGATCAATCACAGGGCCTTTACTCCTGGTAGTGATGTTAATAGATGTTGTTTGCACTTGATCTACGAATGGTCCAACTACATGTAAATCATGGAATGGTCCAACTACATTTATTACTCCCCTGGATCTCCATGTAGGTACAGCCATGACTCTCGGCGGAGAACGTGGTGGTGTATGTGGTGGTGAGTTAAGAGGAGTATACCTTGGAGTATGCTGTTGTTCTGGATTCGTGGGGGTTTCAGGTCTAACTTCATCAAAAGGTTCGGTGATTTCTTCTAGAGATAAATATAATAATTCTTCTAGACTTTGAACAAGAACGGAATCCCTTGTACACTGAGGATTTTTTCGAGGAGCTCTGATTCTGGGTAACAAAGGAACTGTGCTTAGCCCTCCAAGACTTCTCACGTATGAGTGAGTATGTCTCCTGAAGCGATTTACTTCTTCAAAAGGGACAGCATACAATGTTTCTGGCTGTTCTATTTCAGGATTAGGATCTTCTTGATTCCTTGATTCCATATCTGGAAATTCTGGGATGACTGTTTTAGATGGGTTTTCAGTGGAATTTTTTCCAACAAAAGAATCTCTTCTGCTAGCCATGCACTGGTGGCCCTCCTTCTAGCGCCAAAAATTGTTGATGCCTCAAATATCGCTGCATCAATTAGCAAGGGATTCTCCCCAGTAAGCGAACCAAACTAGATCACCCATTGTTTTTGTGTGGGGAATTCGTCCAGTTAACAGTTCCGGCTACCGTGTGAGGTTTAAAGATTTATTTATTTTACCGGTTGCGGCCCGATCCACTAGTTATATATTTTGTATTTAATAGGATATGCATGTGCCCTAAATTAAATGCATGTCGTAAACGAATCTATGCTAATCTAATTTAAATCTAAATTATCCTATCCTTATAAGGAGAAAATTTAAAGAATGAGTAATAAATTGAAAATGCACCCAAGAACTTCACATATAGTTGTTAAATTGAAATGAGCGTTTACAGTGGAAATAAATATTCTCCAAGATAGCTTAGATAAAGATAAGCATTCTATCACCCATTTAACACAAAAAAAATTGCAAAGGAAATGAAACCATTCATAGCAGAGAATTAATTCACAATAGCTAGGAAATGTATGAAAGACGCAGAAATAGTTCAGCAATAATCCAACAAGAATCCAAGCAAAGTGGCGTGCAGTCTTCCACAGGCCAAAACGATTTTTCTTATTCATCTAGCAGAAATAGTTCATATACAAGATAGAAACGTCCTTTCACCTGCCAAAAGTCCTTCTATCTTTCTATAATCAGCTATTTACAAGATGTGCTAGGAGTTGCCACCTATACCCTAACTGTTTGTATTCCTCTAACTTGTCTTGTAGTGCTAATATTACAAAAAGAGAAATATCCCAAATAACTTTTACAAAAATGAACGGAAGTAAAAGACCACAAGTCATTTTAATATTTCAAAGGTACATGCATAAAATAACAACTCAAGAGGCATGCTAGCGAATGTGAGTTATCCCTAAGTTGGCTCCTTGGTCGACTTCGGCGCTTCTGACACCACCGGTGTTTCTTCTAGAACTACTGCAACAGCTCGGACATTCTCTGAGGTCAAAGCTTGGTTGGCTGCCAGCACCCTATCTACTTCTGCTATATAATTTCCCCATTGATTTTCTTCCTTTACAATATTTATTCCAACCAAGGGAATCATAAACCTGAGAGACAATACTTGCTTGGCAAATTCCTCTGCTAGAACAATCAATTCTGCCATAGTGGCCCGGAGACTTTCTTCTAGGCAGTGTTTATGAATAGAAGCTTGGTTGATAAATTGGTGCAGGTCTTCTGAAGTCAAGACACCGTACATATTCACTTTCTACCTTGAGTTCCTCACTTAGATTACACAAACATTGTGCTCTATCTGGGAATTCTTCTATCTTTTGGGGCATGGCTATCCAACAACTTTCCTATGTGGCTCGTATTTGGGAATACAAATTCTTGCACTGCTCATAAGTGGCTAAGGTTACGGTGGCCAACTTTACTCCGCAATCTTTAGAATAATCTAGGGTGCGCACATCTGCCCTGTATTCAACAACACACTTAAGGAGAAGAGTTGCTGGGAACTCTGATTTTCCTTCTCTCCACTCGATGTGTTTCTTAATTTCTCCACTGATGCGTGCATGTTTCCTCCTGACCCTGGAGGCTTCGACATTGATTTCCTTGACTTTGGCCATTATTGCTTTTAGTTTGTATATTTGCTCGGATAGGAGCTCTCTGAAGCCATAGGTACTTCTTAGTATTTCGCAGGCTTGCTCGTGGAAGGGGCTCATGTCCCCCATTTTTTTGTTGGCCAGCTCCAATTACTGTTCTAACAATTTGTTGTCTTCTTGTAACTTTTCAATGTGTTCCTTCAGGTCGACGATCTCTTGAATGTTGTCAAAATTCTCTGATTCAAGATTCAGGTTTTTACCTTCAAGTTCTCCCTTTTCTTCCTCTAACACCCTTACTTGTATTGGCAGAGCTCTCCTGTCAGCTTCCAGCTGTTGGAGAATTTCATTTAATTCTTCCTTTTGAGATGTGAGGGCATCATTCCTCTCGATCATCAAATTGGCATAATTCTACTCTTTGACTAAAGCTTCTTGTAACTGACGTGCCTTTTCCTTTTCTGGACTCAATTTATCTCCTAGTATGTTGACATTGTCTGCAGTCACTATAACCATGGCTACGGAGATGGATGCTAGGAGTTTAGCAGCCTGCTCTGTGTTCCACATGATAGTGGTTTCATGTGTAGTGACGATGTCTGACCGAAAAGGTCTTTTCAGACTGGAATCTGTCTCTTTAACAATGGTTTTTCTTTTCTTGTTGTAAGCGAACTTTTCCCATTTAGAGACTGTACTGTCTTTTGAGGGTGTAAAAGTGACAATGGGGAGATCTCTTATGGGGGAACGTAAGTCTTACAGGTCTGGGCTTTTGGGGTCAACATCCTCTTGGGATTTCTTTTCTTCTTCTTCTTTTCTTCGTGCCTCTTCCTCCTGCTCCTTTCTTTGTGTGTCATCTTCTTCCTGCTTCGCGTTTCTTTCCAATCTGATTCTCTCCTCTTCTTCATTCCTCTTTGCCTCAGCTTTAGCTGCTTGGATTCTCAAAGTCTCTTCTTCTCTTTTTTGTGCCTCTTCCTCCTTTGCCTTGGCTTGTTCCAGGAGCCTTTGTTCTTCTTTCGAGCGAGCCTCCGCAGTCTCCATGGTACCCTTTTCTCGCTACTGATCTAGTTTCCTCACAACATTAGAGCTTGAGCTGGCCCCTCCTTTGCTCATTTGAAAAATCCGTAGCTCAGTCATATTGCTAACCCCCCTATATGCTTCCTCCTCTTGATCATAATAGTTAGCATACTCAAAAGGAGTGGAGAGTTCTTTGCAATGTTCTGCAGCCTTACCTTGCCGATCATTCCTGTGAAAAATATTTTTTCCAAAATGAAAGCTTCTCAACTCTGCGACAAAATCTTTTACAGTTGCAATTCCTAAGAACTTGTAGGCCCCGACATAGAAGGGTAATGGCAGAAAAATAGCTTTCTTGGCCTTATATAGGGTATTACCAATTCCATCAATGAATACCTGTCTTACCATCTCCTTATGGACTATATAATCCGTAGCGTACCTAGGTAGGATATATGGGGCTTTGGAACCTCCGTACGTTCTTATGTAGGTACCTTCTGGAGAGAAATAGAAATCACCATATTTCTCTAGATCTTCCATGGCGTTCTCAAATAGGCAGTTGGGTTCTTCATTAAAGATTAATTCATATAGGGGCATGATGAACTCCTCGCAAATGAGTTTGTAATCCCTTTTGTAATTCTGAGCCCAGAATATTTTGTAGGCAATGAACACTGAGACATCCGTCGAGTTCCATATGCATCCCAACTTGGGAAAGGGGCATTTCTCCACAATACAATCTATCAAGTAAGAGGCCATATAATATTCTACCTTCCTCTCCACTAATCCTTCTCGTGCAGTTATTATAGCTGACGACAAGCTGTCTGAGAGAATATCATCCCAGTTGAAGATTGTCCCTTTGAAAGCTACATAGTGGATGATAGGAACCCATTGCAGCATGAACATTGTCCCATCGGGTCTTCTGAAGATTATTCTTAACATGAGAGCGATCAGTCTGAAAGGGGGCCTCAGTTTCTAAACCTCGTACTCCTCACAATCCTTTCTTCTGATTTGCTTGCCTGAATTTAACAGCTTCCTTGCCATCTCTAGATTATCCGTATGGATCCCTTCCAACCACGCATCATCAAGCCACTGCTGGGCTTTGGGAAACTTGTAGGCCATTGAGATATAGGATGGGTGAAACAAGGAAAAAGCCTTTCCTTTGTTGTCTTCTATAACTCTTGTCTCGGTGTTCGCATGCTGCAAAACCCATCCAATTACTTCTGAGCACGGGAAGAGTTCTGAACATGTGGCCGCCTTGGATATACAAGAATTTCGGATGTTTTGATATAAACATTCCTCTTCAAGAAGAGCTTTAGGGAAGTCCTGATCTCTTATCATGCGGTATATGTCTCCCCAGTTCACTTCTGGAGGCATGCTTATGGTGCACTTGGTATCCTGGAATGTAGTTTCTACTCTTGTTCTTTCGTCGGTTGCCTTTGATTTTCTCTTGCCACCTTTAGCCATTTTTCGAAAATCCTATTCAACAATCAGACATGAATAAGAATATATGACGCAATGTTAACAATCCAAACCAACATCCTACTTATAATGATAATATCAAAATGCCAACCAGAACTCCTAATTCCTGCTCATCTCACTGTTTCAAAATAATTCTTTCACATGCCATTTGAAAAACTTTAATTTGGTTACTTTCGCTACTGATATTGTAACTATGAACTATGAAAGCGAATGCACATAAAGTAGGCCCGGGTATTCTATGTTCTTATAAAAGACATGATATTAACCGACTTCAAAGCGCAGAAAGGCATAAAATTCTACAGTCGCAAAGGAAAACGCTTATTACTATGGCGTAAGGACGGGCAAGGTGTGATGCAGGTTCTTTAAACATTTAAGCGGTGAATGTTTGAGGTTCTAGAGCCTTTTACGCGCACAACTAGGGCTTTCGTACGCCTAGTGGCGGTGCACATGGGTCGGCTATCATCCGTGATTACTCTGAGAGTCCCGCCATGGCTAGGATGAAAAGAGTGACGGATCATGCCCCTTTAAATGAGAAGAACACAATATAACAAAGTCTGTGAAGGTACTAACCTATGAAGGGACGAGGATGCTAGCGTTCATTGCAGAGCCTACGAACCTGGAACGTGCATCATGACTTTGAACGGAAATGGGAAGAGAGCTTTGGGGCGACGAGAGACAATGGAACACCAAAAGGGTTCACACCCTATATATTAAAATGGTACATGCAAACCATTATTAGGGTGGTTACAAACCATTAAAACGGGACTTAAGGCAGCGTACAGATGAGTCAATTCAACTTTTCTCAATAAATATGACCGCCAAAAATCAAAAAGACTAGGTTAAGGTTTCCGTCTCCTGCGGACAGAAAAGCTGAGTTTTTCCCTCTGTTGCGGGAGAATTGTCTGAATGTTTCCGCAAGGGAGAAGTGTGCCACGACGCATCGGGAAACTTAAGTGAGTTTGTCCGCCTTTGCGGGAAAGTTAGCCGAGTTCTTCTGAAAATGTGCCACTCTACCCCCCGGTGCGGAAGAGTTTCTTGAAGACCTTTGCTATTTCGAGAAAGATAGGCGAGTCTTCCCGCAAGGATGACTTATTGGTACGTTTTTTATTATTGCGGAAGAGTTAGATGAAAACTCCCGTTGTTGCGGAGAAACTTGATGAATCTGTTTCGCCACGGGCCCACTTGATCAAAGGTTTCGCCCTTTCGGAGGTTTTTAAGATAAGTTTTTGGCCGCGGCTTGACTTAGCCCTTTTGATTCCGTGGTTTCGGAAATTTTGGACCAACTCTTCCGCCGTTGCAAAAAAGTTAGCTCAGAGCTTCCGCCATTGCGGCCCGAAAACTTAAGTTTTACTTAGGCAAAAAAGACATAACTCAAAAAGTAAGACATGTAAAAGACCTTTCTACAGGGGAAAAAAACTAAGGAGAGACTATAATGTCCAGATAACCTTAGGGAAACTTTTCCTCAAAAACAAAGGAGGGGCCCCAATATTTTTAAAAAAAATCAGGGGGGGGGATGTTGTAGCAACAACAATTCCATACGCATCCCAAAGTGGGGAAAGGATGTCTAAGAAGTATACAATCTAGGAGATAGGAGGAAATGAAGAAATCATCTTTCTTCTAAGTCAGACCTCGTTGAGCTGCATCAATATGTGAAGACATGCTATCAGAAATGATCTCAGCCCAATTGAACAATGTTCCATGTGTGGCAATGTGGTACCATCACTGGTACCCAGCTGAATTTGTAAGTGTTCCCATTTGTCAATTCCAAAATTCGGCTCAGCATTAAAGCCATTAGCCGATAAGGGATTTTCAGGTGTTGAGTTTCATATTCCCCACTATTTCTTGTTCCCGTCTGTCTTTCAAGGAGTGTCATCTTCTTTTCAAATTCAAAATGGTCTCTCCTGGTCAACTTAACCCATTCATAACTCATCATAACTTCAAGAGGAGGAAACCTGTATGTTACGGTTAAGTGATCTGGATGGAAAGACGCAAGTCCTTCGCCATTGATGTCTAAGACAATCCTGGAAGTTGTGTCGGTCTGGGGAAGAATCGTCCCTATGACTTCAGAGCATGGAAATAGCTCGGGGCATGTAGCTTCTCTGTGGAGGTGATACTTCTTAATATTTCGATAGACCAATAATTCTTCGATAGTAGCATCACGGAAATCTGTGTCCCTGATGGCTCGGTATAGCTCATTCCATGTGAACTCTAGGGTGGCTCCCGTCATAGATTTTGTGTCCGCAAACATCGTTTCAAGGGAGGTGTCCAGTAGGATTTCCATGTCTGAGTCAGACTCTACTAGCCTAGCTTTACTTCTAGCAGAGCGCCTATGCATATTAGGCCTGTCGGGACACAAGAAGAACAAATGAGGAAACAATACCGACACATCAATATTTCAAATGAGCAACATTTAAACAAAATGAAAGTGTCACAAGCATTCATTTTTCTTTGCCTCTCAAGATGTAAACAACCTATACCATAACTAAACTTTTAAGTAAACAAATGCAGCTCAAGCCTGACCAACTAAAGCTTTTAAGCAAAAAATCAATGCAGTGGAAGGCAGAGCAAACAGTTAAGCAAACTTTAATTTGGAAAAAATAAAATGTCTCGGGTGTGTGCGTGAGGGTGAGAGAAGCATTAATCCTGGCGCGATTCTGTTGCCAAAAATCCGAAACAAAAAACTTGATGTATAAGACGACTTCCATCTAGCTTGAAAAAATGACACAGCTGGCACGTTTCTGTATCAGGGGTTGCGACGGAGCAGGAGAGCGCGTGAGTGATAAGAAAACAACAAAGGTGCCCTGCCATCTAAATTAAAGTCCTCCCCGAGGTCATTGAGTGCAAGGGAAACTTCCAAGATAGGGGAGAAATGAATTCGGCGAAACTCAGTCAACGAGACCCCAAGGCAGTGATGGTCGGTGCTAGTATGCTAAAGGTAGTTGAGCCTAGAACCCATAAGAAAAAGGCGAGAGTGAGCAGTCAGGATGCCAGAGGTCTAAAGAGAAAGCTACTGAGGCAGGCAGTGAAACAAAAAGAACAAAACATGTCGTCGACCTTCACCCTCGTGGAACACTAAAACAAACACCAAAACTGAAAGCAAATAGGACCAGAATAGTGGGCAAGAAACCTACCTGGAAACCAGGGGATGGTTTGGGAAAACGTGAACTTGCTGACCGTGCTTACTGGGCGAGAGATGACTAGCCGGAAACCCCTTTCTCCTTTAAGCGAAAAACCTTCGCTCTTCCTCGGCAAACAAACAATTATAAAGAAAAATTGAATCTCGTTTTCCTATATAAAGAGTGGGCCATAAATGTGAAAGGGGGCGGGTAGGTGGGCCTTTAAAGGGGGTAGGTAGGTGGGCCTTTAATGCCCCCATCGACTGGATTGTGCATCACGTTGGTGTGCTTCCCAAAACAAAACACGTCGATCGTTTCGGCAGGTTTCCCTTTACTTCCGCGAAACGATCGGTGGACTTATCATAAGCCTTGTGAAAAGATCGGCGAGATTAATCGAACCGTCAAGACTAAAGGGTTGCGACGGGGAACTGGAAACATCTAGCAAACAATTTACCCAAAAGGCGCGATTGCTTGCCCGCAGAAAAAGACCTGGTCGGTGACATATGAATAAACCTCACGACAAAGATCGGCGACGGGTGAGCGATCGACGGGTTTAGCACCAAACTCGCGAAATGCTCGACGAGCACTCGCTGGACTGCCATGACCGAAAATCTGCGACATGTGTGGAAGAGAAAACCTTGGTCGGTGACAGATTAGTAAACCTCATGAAACCATCTGTGAAAGATAATGAAACAACTACGAAACAGGCGACCAAGATAAACCACAAACCGTGAGACTAGTCAGCAAATGATAAACAAAAATCGGCGAAACAGTCGACATGATATGAATACAAAACTACAGTCGTTTCGGTGAAAGATAAAAAAATATTAACAAAACAGTCGGCGACAAATGAACAAATACCGACGAAAAAGTTCGGCAATAATTAACCGAAAAGCTGCAAAACAGGTCGGCGAGGAAAGAGCAAAAACTTGTGACCACCAAAAGCCAAAAAAGCCTTAGCCAAAAAAGACAAGTTTCTTCAATCTTCTCTAGGAAAAACTAAGGGTAAAAGCTATACTTTCAAAAAGACTTCAAACTTTTGGAAAAAATAAAGGATGGGACCATATAATTTTTTGAAAATTATGGGGATCAGGTTGCAGCAGCAACAATTGGCGATTCACTAGTGAACACAAATCTCTGAATTAATCTCCTTCCAAGGTCAGAAAACTTACGAGTTGTGGCCCCATATGTAACAATTTGCTTACATATTCCAGTTTCTACAAAGGGAGTGATCACTTTTATCAAAATGGTCATTGGGAAAGAGGTAACTTTGAATCAGACTTCCCTAGAACTCTCTTAGGGCCAAAGTGTGGAGTTCATTTTAAAATCTGTCTTTCAGATGCCAACTAAAATAGGACTCCATAGGATCGTAACAACATCCCACATACATATTCGTTTGTTCCTTATTCCCATGCCATTAGCACCCTTTTGGATGCTTTCTTTATTTACAAATTTTGTCGTCTGAGCCTTCCAGGACAACTTTCTTCAATCATTAACATTTAACTTAGGTTCTTCAATCCATAATGTCCTTTTGTGTGAGCAAGAGATTTACTTGATTGTCATGCTCATGGATGGAGAAGAACCTTGCTGGGATGACTATTAGAACAACTTTCTTGATTGAATGTCTTTGCTTTTCTCAACCATGCTTTAATGGAGGCAAGATTTTCTGGAAAACAGACTCTTTGATATAAGCTCTTTTGGCTTTTAATTTGCAACATGGGATCATTTTAAATGCCATACATCTGTGAGACATGCTTCCTCTTCGTGGGTCCATTGTAGTGAAATTCTTGAGACAGTCATTAATGTGAGAGTGAATGGAGCCCCAAGATAGTAACATAGAAATCATAAATCTTGGTTATTTAACAGGGATTATTGTGATCCAAATATGAAACAGAAAGGATCTCCTTATTCTAGAACTAGTGAGCAAAAGCAAAGTCACATAGAGAAATTTTCTTAAGTAGATTCCGACCTTCCAAAGCTTTAAGATTTGCTCAGAGCCCTATCTTTCCACTACACCAAGAAGTTGGGTTGGGATTTATTAAAGAATAAAGAACTTAAACAAAGAGCAGGATAAAAAATCAAATGAAAGAAATCAGACTAAACAGACTAAAGAATCTAAATGAAAGAAAACAACGACTCAAAGTAACTCACACAGAAAAGTAAACTTAGAAAAAACAAAACAGTGTTTATTTATGTACAGAAAGTGTCCCTAGAACTAAGTGAAGTACTGCTTCAAAGCAAGGCCGTTGACAGGAAGGCTTTCTTCCTCCCCTTGTAATTCTTTCAGTTTGTATGTCGACGAGCCAAGCTTCTCAGAAATTTGGTAAGGGCCAAGCCATAATTGTTGAAACTTTGTGTGCTTCCCCTTATCATCATGCGGGTGATCCCACTTCAGAACCAAGTCACCAATTTCAAAACTCCTTTTTCCATATTTCTGCTTATCGAACCACCTCTTGACAACGTCTTGGTGTTGGCGGAATCTATCTTTGGCTTTCTGTCGAGACTCTTCTAACTTCAGCAGGGTATCAATTCGTGATTGTAGGACCTATCTGTTGGAACCTCGAGAGGATTGGGATAATTGTAAGGATGGGAGCAGTATGATAGGCGGGAGTATGGCTTCCTTCCCATTTACTAGAATGTATGGGAAAAATCCTAAGGAATTCTTCGGGGTAACTTTATCTACCCATAAAGCGTTTGGGAGGGCTGCATGCCAACTTCTCTAATTTTCAATGACTATTTTCTTAAGAATTCGGATGAGGTTTTTATTTGTAGATTCAGCTAGTCCATTCCCTTGGGGATAGTAATTTGCTTAATAAATCAATTTAATTCCTTTCTCATAAACAAACTCATTTAATTTCACAGATGAAAAATAGGTTGCATTATCAAAGACTAGGGAAATTGGAACCCCAAACCTGGCTATGATGTTTTCTTCCAAGAACTTGATAACCGCATCCTCATTCACTTTGCGCAACGGAATAGTTTTGTCCACTGGGTGAAATAATCCATAGCCGTAAGAATATACCGATGCTGCAGCGAAGAGTTCGGATTTATCTCTCCAATAACATATATCCCCCATTGCTCAAATGGTTCAGAAATAATAACCGGTTGCAACGGTCCTACTTCTTTCGGCAATCTGCTAGCGCTTCTTTGACATACATCGCAATCCCTGGCATAGGCATGAGCATCTTTGAATAGAGTGGGCCAATAGTAACCAACTCTGGGTATTTTATAAGCCGTGGTATCTCTAGAGTAGTGTCTCCCAATAGGGCCATCATGTAATTCTTTGACCACTTTATCAGCATCCTCTTTCTCAAGACATCTGAGAAATATCCCATCATAATTCTTTCTAAAAAGTATTCCATCGATTATTTGATAGGATGTTGATTTCAGACGGAGTGCCCTTCTCTGCTTAGAACTCCAATGCTTTGGAAAATATCCTTGTTGTAAATAATGCACCAAGTCCCTATACCAAGATTCAGGAGCGGTGAAAATAGGACATACCTCGATCAAATTAAATTCCGATTCATTTTCTCACTCCAGCTCTTCATCAACCGTATTTTCAGTGAGTAATTTACACAACCCTTGACCTTTAATAGTGGTGGCTGGTTTGAATTCCAAATCATACTCTTGAAGAGCAGTGACCCGGTTTCCTCTTCTTTCACCTAATTCCTTCTGTACAAACAGAGATCTAACAGCGGGGTGAGGTACTATGACCTTGGTTCTGTTCTTTAGGATATATGGCATGAACTCCTTTACCGCTTTAAATACTGCATATGTTTGCTTGTCTACAGCGGGGTAATTCAGTTCAGCACCCTGCAAACCAATGCTCATAAAGGATATTGGATACTCGTCTTCTGATTCTCCCTTCTGAGTGAGCACAGCTGCGAGAGAGTTATCTGAAGCGAAAGTGTACATGATGAAATCTTTTCCAAAATCTGGACTCCTTAAAGAAGGCACGTTAGCTATGGCAGTTTTGATGTCTTTAAACGTTATCTTCTTTATGTCAGTCCATTTAAATTACACACTCTTTACCATTTGTTGCAAAGGTTTCACAATTTGAGTGAAATCTGGTACAAACCTTTGAACAAAGTTTATCGTGTCCATAAAAGATTGCATATATTTTTTGTTATGGGGCATGGGAATCTTACTTATAGCCTGCACTCTCTCTTGGTCTATCGAGATTCCCTTCTTTGATATGATATGACCTAAAAGCTTACCCTCAAGAATAGCGAAAACACTCTTCTGTTGGCTTGATTTTATGACCTGGCCAACTTAAGGAGATAAAGCCCACACAAGTAGCTTAGAGAAGCTCCCAGTGTGTTTGGGATGGAAATACCTCGTAGGTTATGGTCCTACTACCAGTTGGATTTATTCTCTTAAGGAGAATTATAAAATTCAACAAAAATGTAACCTAAGTTAATCTACTGATTTCCAAAGAATCCTAGAGTTATTTTCTGAATCTAATCTGACCTAATGTGCTTTCCTAAAGAAAGTCTTATGTTTTGTTTTTGTTTTTGGATTTTAAGTTTTTAATCAAAAATGACTATTTCAGAAAATTAAACAAATAATCTAAATAAATCTTATCTAAGAAATACAGCAAAAATAATCTAAAAATTAACTAAACTATTTAACTTCTTTATCCTAACCTATCTCAGCTGAGAGCAATTTGAGAAGACTAAATCAATCATTAATTAATCTTTAAAATACAAAGATTAAATATGGTAATATCTCAGATAAAAATATCATAAGAAATTATCACATAAACTTCTTTCTTGTATATGCATAGAACAGAAAAATTGAAATAGAAAAACTACTTCAAATAATTCTATAATGATGTATTAATCAATAATCAATATTCAGATTAAAAGATTGTATTCATTTCAGAAAACACTGTGGACACACACATGCTATCAAAATAAATATGAAATGTACTAATACTAAATCACATTTACCAATAACATATTGAGTAAAAGATTTAGCAACATTTAATCAAATATTAATATTGAGCAGATAGAGTAACTTTCAGATGATTTACACAATTATAATCACAGTCCAATCATGTAAGTATAAAATGAGAAAAGTAGTATATTGAAATATGTATTAAAGTTTCTGAAAAAGATAGCCAAACAAAGGTACCAGTTTAAGAAATTCAGTCACAATCATTCCCCAGGACACAACTCCAGTAGAGCGATCAAACTAAGATTTGCATAATATTTCAACAAGTCTTTTCTTCAGAACTCCATCGACCCTCAGTTCAACGATCTTCATAGTATTTATAACACTAACCTATTGATTACTTCACTAAATGCTATACAACTGACTACTAAAAATATATTTCTAAAACTACCAACTATCCTAGACCTGGATCCTATTTACAATCGTTTCAAACTAAAACATCCTTCATTGATGCACCTGGCATTCGATCATCATCAAGCGTTCAACTTCGAGTAACCACTTCGCCCATGTGGAAAACGAACAGCAAGAAACTTTGACATCTGGTATCCACATCATTCAAGAAAAAATGCTTTATCATTCATTGGAAAAAGAGTAATGAGAAAATCAACAAAAATCCGCTTCCTCATGACACTTGCAAGAATCAACCGACTGTGTGTAAATAGTCATGAATAGTGGATAAGTGATCAAACAGAAATATTAAATTCTTAAATAAATGATGAGCAACACCCACATGCTTTTTACCTGTAAAATCACTTGCATCCTAAACTAATAATAGCCAAGATTTTCAACTTGAAAATTGTAATTTGGTAGCCCTGCGAGCCTTGGCCAACTTAGCTTTTAATTTTACAATTCTAGTTCTGTATCGTTCTTCCTGCTGCAATATTTTCTCATTCTCATAAACTAGGTTTCTATTTTATGTTTTGATCTCAGATTTTTTGTTTTCAAACTCTGCCAACGATTAACCCAAGTCAATAATTCATCCTTCAACTTTTTAACTTCTTCCTCTTTGCACAGCATATCAGTTCGTATAATTGCAACTTCAGCCTCTAATACAGAGATTCGATTTCTAAACACCCGCTTAAACATTTCTTGAATATTTTCATTACTTTTGGCTAGAGGAGATGAAGAAGAACTCAATATATCATGAGAATTGTTACCTAGATTTTCATTAGTCATTTCATTCTTTATCTCAACATTTTCCAACTCGAAGTTTTCATTTTCAAAATCATTAAAACCTGACAAATCAACTTCATTCTCACTGTCAATTTCAACTAATGGAATTTCCTTTTGTTGTTGAACAGTTGCAGGGGTTTCAATTTTTTTCATACTTCGAGTGAATCTGCGAAGAGGCTTAGACATGCAATCATCTAATTTTGACTTGGACCTCTTTGGCATAACAGAACTTATAATTCCATCTTCAACCATTTCATTTGACCTCCTATTGAGCTTTTCATCACACAAATCCATAGGGCTTTCCTTATTTACTATCAATTTTCCCTTTTCAAAATTAATGTTAACATTTCCTTTTATTTGTGCAAGATATTTATCAAACTTAGAAACAGAGGGTTGACAATCAGCCGGTTTTCTTCTCTTTGGTCGGGTTCTATTCTTTGTAGGAGGCCAATGTTCGATTGCTCCAAAATCATTATCAACTAAGAATTGTTCCTGGGTTCTATTTATCAAAGTTAATTGATATTGAACCAAGATTTTGACTAAACCAAAATGAAACAAGCTATGATCTTGCTTTAAAATCGTATTTTTAACAGCATTCGACATCTTCTCCAAACTATTGAGCAAAAAGTAAGGAAGATTTAACTCAAAACCAGTAAATGCCATCAAAAGTTTGAGATGATAGAAATGTACCGATGCATACCGGCCATCACACGCAATATAGCGAACAATCAAATGAAACAAGGTTTTCCACTGTGGCTTTAAGAACTTTACTGAATACCCAAATGTATCATCATATCCTGCAGGAAAAGTTAGCAGAAAATGTTTGAAATTAACCTTATTCACTGTCTCCTTCTTAAACCATTATTCTTCGACTTCTGGAAGTTGGGTGGCCCTAGCTATAAAATTCTCAAACAGAAATAGGGTTAAGTCTCCAATTTGGGCAACATTGTCTTTCAGCGATAATGCGAACCTGTGAGTAAATTCAACGTTATAGCCATCAAAGCTTGAAAATGATTTTATCCAACCAACTTTCTCAATTAATAATGCAAGTTCAAGTTCAATATCCAATAATTCATCACCAGATGGTTCATATCGGCATAGCGGAGCCATCTTCTCTGCAACTAGTTTTCCTTACACCTGGGGAGCATATGGGATAGTAAAAATTGAAGGTATGGGTATCCAGCTTTCAATAGGCATGATGAAAATTCTACTTTGCTCACACGCAAACCCTACACTCATGCTCAAAAATGATACTTTCACCGCCAAACATATATTCATGAACCACCATCATGATGCTACAATCTGAATAGATCATCCAGTACTAAATATTAAATGAGATTTAAATGCAGAAGTGAACTGGATAATACCTTTAGGATGTTTTATGTCGAATAGGTGTAATCAAATATGGATTTGTGTCAAGTATCAAAATATTATACTTCCAAGTTTTGATTGACAAAGTTACACGGAACTTTGATGTACTGTCAATTAGAATGACTTGAAGTTTTCACATAATGACTGATCGTGATTCATATAACTTCAAGAAATCATTAAAATCAATGATCTAACATAATCCCAAACCATAGACCCTTGCCTAAAAACATAATTTGATATATGATATAATTCGTATATTAAACACGAAATATCATAATATCAATTCAATCTTATATCAGACAGATCCATTCAGGATTTTGACAGGAAGGTAATATACGTGGCAACCAAGCGTACTATTATCCTAGATGAAGGATAATCTCTCATTATGAAACATTATGGTTCGAAGTTTTATGAAATCGATGAAATCAATCAACCCTAGGCCGATGATAATATGAACCAAAATTCATAATAATTCAATCAAGAATTTAAGTCAAGTTGATACAAGGTGGTATAACAAATGTGAAATATTATTCAGATTGTCAAGCCAATAAATTGTAAATCAACCAACCAAGGGTTATTATAAGTTTCAAACCACAATAAATATTCAGAATGAAATCAAATGTAGAGTTTGAAACATATAAAAAATGCTAATTTATTTATTTACAAAAATTAAAACATAGCTTACCTATGACTAGGATGATATGAATATCCACTTAGGGTTTAAATAGATTATGAAGTAAAATTAATCAACCCTAAGCAAAATATATTAATCATATGCTTAATCATAGGACACCATATCTCAAAGAGAAAAAAGGAATGATAGAATCAAGTTCAAGCAGTGTTAATTAACAATAAATAATAATAACTTAGCAAAGCATAAATATAATCACTTAAAATAGTGATAAAGATTGATCATATTTTAACAGCAGCTAGAATAATCAATTTATAAAAACCACAAGCTTGAATTGAAATTATTTTCTCAACTTATTTTAACCATCAATACCTTCCTTTAAGAGTACCTTCAAAACCATAGATTCTGAAGGCACCTCTAAATAATTTTTGATAAATTATAGAAGGAAACTGATCAATTTTTTTTCAATAGAGCAGAAAAAATTGAGAAGGTTGTTGCCTGCCAACATCTTCTTAGGATTTAAATATATACCATTATTTTCTGCAGCGTTCAAAAATTTGCTTTAAATGGTCTTCCCTTTTCTTTGAAAAGATTGTCACATCATCTAGATAAATTACCACACAATGGCCAACCAACCCTCAAAACGCAATGTCCATGGCTCTCTGAAATGTAGCTCCTGCATTTATCAATCCGAATGGCATTCTATGATATGCAAAGGTTCCCCACTTTTTACAAAAAGTGGTCTTGATTCGTTCTTCTTCTGCTGCTAGTACTTGATTATATCTAGAGAATTCGTCTAGTAGAGAGAAGAGTTCTGATCCTAACACCATCTATAAAATTTGCTCCATTGGTGGAACAGGGTAGTTGTCTTTATCTGAACCTTTATTCAAGTTCCGGAAATCTACACACAATCTTATCTCTCCTGACTTCTTTCGCACGGGGACTATATTAGCGACCCATTCAAAGTGTCGAACTTTAAATATGATCTTGGCATCTAACAACTTCTTCAATTCTTTCTGAATCAATGATTGAAGCGTTGGATGCATTCTCCGCAGTTGCTGCTGAAATGGTTTCACACCTGGCTTCATTGGTATTATGTGTTGTATGATGCGGGTATCATATGTTTTCATATCTTCATAAGTCCATGCAAAAACATCTTTATATTGCTGAAATAGTCTGATGAACTTATCTCTCTCGCCTGGCGAGCAACATTTACCAAGACTGAAAAATTTCAGCTCAGCTTCTATGCCCAGGTTTACCAATTCATACTGCATAGAGAAGCTATTAGTTTTGACATTCACTGGCCTCCTAAACTTGTTCTACAGATCAAACAATCCCTCAAGATTCCTTACTCCTTTTGGCATGAAGTTTCCTTTAGCCGCATCTTTGTTTTTCAAATCCAAATCGTGCTTCTCTTCATCGATAATAGCTTCTTGGAAGGCATCTTCTTTTGTTAAGAAGCTAATAATCTGATCATCATCATCAAACACTCTAATATTTGTAATGTTATCAGGTACAGATGGCCTGAAAATCAATTCAATAGAGCATTTTTTTACTTTTAGGCACTAATTTGGAAGCAGAAGTAGCTAACAAATCAGCAGCAGCATTCTGTAATCTAAGAATAGAATTTATATTGAAAGCATCGAAATGTGAGATCAAATTCCAGATTTTAGATTTATAACCTTTTAAATGTGGTGAAAGATAGTGAATTGTATCTCTTACCTGTCTGACAACTATATCTGAGTCACCAAATACTTTTAAGTATTTGACATTCAAACTAATAGCCTTCTTTAATCCTTGAACTAGAGCTTCATATTCAGCAGTGTTATTTGTGCATTCAAACTCTAGTCTACAAGATAAAAAAATGTTTGTTTGTTTCAGGGTCAATCAAAACACAACCGGCTCCGGATCCTTCTTGGGTTTAGAACCGTCGAAGTATAGAACCCAAAATACATTTTCTATTTTATTTAAGTTAGTGTCGCTACCATCTAAGTCAGTGACTAATTCTACTATGTTACAATCAATATCATCAGTCCAAGAAAAACGAAGGAGATCGGACTGTTCATCTGAGTCATGGCTAACATCTGTTGATTGATAATTCCCAGGTTCAATCTCTAAAAAATAATTTCCCAATACTGAAGACAAAAAAGTTACAGCCTCATTCTTTTCTTCCAACCGAGTTACATTTTGTTTCATGTGGGGTTCTCTCAGTATTTTGATCTGATTTTGTCTATTCTGGTATGGCAGCCAAAAGTGAGACCAATATGTTGCAAAATAACTATTTAGTTTCATAGACCAATCCCTGCTTAATATTAACCCATAGGCTTTAGGTATATCCACCACCATGATATCAATGAATTCACACACCCTTGGATCTGCAGACAATCTTATGAGTACATCTTTCATCTCTCCAATTACTTTAACATTAGTTCTATCTAACTGTATGATCTACGAAGGTGATGGTATCAATTGTCTGTTAATTTTCTTGCAGATTGAAATTGTCATTACATTTGAGGAAGCTCCAGAATCTACTAGGCAATTGTGCATGTTATGATTAAATATCTCAAAAGTTAACTGGAAAGGCAAAGTTTGAGATCTTGATTTTCCCCCAATGCTAGCTTTGTTTATCTCAGTATCTTCCTCAGTGTTTTCTACTGCAGTGCTAGATCGTGGTTCAAAGGCTTCTAACAATTTCTTCCTTTGTTGGGGGAGATTACACAATTCAAATATAGAAATATTTGCTTTCGTTTTCTTGATATCTTCAACGATGTTATACCCCATGTTGTAATCTTCCGAGCTCTTCCCATTATTTCCTATTTTACCAAGCGTAACGTTTGGCTGTTTATTAACTTCTGGGTTTGATTCTTTTACCATTGTTGGCGTTACCTTAGGTTGTGGTTGAATGACAATTATGTGTCGCTTTGGAATTTCTCACGCAACTTTAGTTTTAGGGACATATGAGGTTTGATCAACAACTGGGCCCTTACTCCTAGTAGTGATATTGACTGATGATATTTGAACTTCATCAGCATGAGCTTCATCTGTTAATTGTTGTGTGGGTGCCCAATCCCATAAGACCATCGTGGTATAGAGAGTGGGTTCTTCTTGTTCGAAAATATGCTCTTCTTAAGGGTCTTCCTGGTCTGTTACTTGGGCATCTAGTAGTTGATTCATAACCAAACTCATCGTGTTTGTCCACTATGAACAGCTCTTTTTAGAGTGTTGTTCTTGGTGAATGGAAATTGTGGGTATACTGATCTCTTCTTATCTGCGAGAAATATACAAATCCCATCTACAAAAACTTGTCTGACAAAATCCTTATGCACAACAAAGTCGGTGGCTTATTGAGGCAATAAGGAAGAAAGCTTGGTTCCACCATACATTTTGATGTATACGCCTTCCATGGAGAAGCAATAATCCCCATGTGCTTCAATGACTAACATGGAGTTTTCGGACATGCAACTTGGTTATTCCCTGAAGATTAGTTTGTACAAGGGCATGATGAATCCTTCACAGATCCTTTTATAGTGGCTTGCATATCTGTGAGCCTAGAGAATCTGATTGGTTACATGGAGGGGAGGCCCTGTGGGGTTCCATATGCATCCCAAAGTAGGGAAAGGATGTCTGAGAAGTATACAATCTAGGAGCTAGGCGGACATGAAGAAATTAGCTTTCTTCTAAGTCAGACCTCCTTGAGCTACAACAATATGTGAAGACATGCTATCGGAAATGATCTCATCCCAATTGAATAGTGTGCCATGTGTGGCAATGTGGTACATCACTGGTACCCAGCTAAGTTTGTAATTGTTCTCATTTTCAAGTCCAAAAATTGTGCTCAGCATTAAATCCATTAGCCGATAGGGGGTTTTCAGGTGTTGAGTTTCATATTCCCCACTATTTCTTGTTCTCATTTGTCTTTCAGGGGGTGTCATCTTATTTTCACATTGAAAATGGTCTATCTTGTTCGCCTTAACCCATTCATCACTCATCATAACGTCAGGAGGAGGAAACCTGTATGCTGCAGTTAAGTGATCTGGCTAGAAAGACGTAAGTCTTTCGCCATTGATTTCTGAGATAATCCTGGAAGTTGCGTCAATCTGGGGCAGAATCCACCCTATGACTTTCGAGCATGGAAATATCTCAGGGCGTGTAGCTCCTCTATGGAGGTGAGACTTCTTAGTATTCCGACAGACCAATAATTCCTCGATAGTAACATCATGGAAATCTATGTCCCTGATGGCTCGGTATAGCTCATTCCATGTGAACTTTGGGGTGGCTCCCATCATAGCTTTTGTGTCCGTAAACATCATTTCAAGGGCGATGTCTAGTAGGACTCTACTAGCCTAGCTTTACTTCTGGCAGAGCACCTCTGCATATCAGGCCTGTCGAGACACAAGAAGAACAAATGAGGAAACAATACTAACACATCAATATTTCAAATGAGCAATATTTAAACAAAATGCAAGTGTCACAAGCATTCATTTTTCTTTGCCCCTCAAGATGTAAACAACCTATACCATAACTAAACTTTTAATTAAACATATGCAGCTCAGGCCTGACCAACTAAAGCTTTTCAGCAAACAATCAATGTAGTGGAAGGCAGAGAAATCAGTTAAGAAAACTTTAATTTGGAAAAAATGAAATGTCTCAGGTGTGTGCATGAGGGTGAGAGAAGCATTAATCCTAGCACGATTATGTTGCCAAATGAGGAAACAATATTGGCACATCAATATTTCAAATGAGCAATATTTAAACAAAATGCAAGTGTCACAAGCATTCATTTTTCTTTGCCTCTCAAGATGTAAACAACCTATACCATAACTAAACTTTTAAGTAAACAAATGCAGCTCAGGCCTGACCAACTAAATATTTTCAGCAAAACAATCAATGCAGTGGAAGGCAGAGCAATCAGTTAAGAAAACTTTAATTTGGAAAAAATAAAATGTCTCAAGTGTGTGCATGAGGGTGAGAGAAGCATTAATCCTGGCACGATTATGTTGCCAAAACACTGAAACAAAAAGCTCAATGTATAAGATGACTTCCATCTGGCTTGAACAAACGACACTGCTGACACGTTTCTATATCAGGGGTTACGGCGGAGCAGGAGAGCGCATGAGTGCTAAGAAAACAACAAAGGTGCCCTACCACCTAAAGTAAAGTCCTCCCTGAGGCCGTTGAGTGCAAGGGAAATTGCCGAGACAAGGGAGAAATGAATTCAGCGAAACTTAGTCAACGAGACCCCAAGGCAGTGATGGTCGGTGTTGGTATGGCTATGGGAAACTAAGCCTAGAACCCAAAAGAAAAAGGTGAGAGTGAGCATTCAGGTTGTCGATGGTCTAAAGTGAAAGCTACCGAGGAAGGCAGTGAAACAAAAAGAACAAAACGTGTCGGTGGCCTTCACCCTCACAGAAAACTAAAACGAACACCAAAACCGAAAGCAAACAAGACCACAAAAGTGGGAAAGAAGCCTACCTGGAAACCACAGGGTGGCTGGGGAAAATGTGAACCTGCTGACTATGCTTACTCGGTGAGAGACGACTGGCCGGAAACCCCTTTCTCCTTTAAGCAGAAAACCTTCACTCTTCCTCGGCAAACAAACAATGATAAAGAAAAACTGAATCTCGTTTTCCTATATAAAGAGTAGGCCATAAATGTGAAAAGAGGCGAGTAGGTGGGCCTTTAATTCCTCCATCGGATGGAGTGTGCGTCACGTCGGTGCGCTTCCCAAAGTAAAACACGTCGATCGTTTCTGCAGCTTTACCTTTAATTCCGCAAAACGATCGGTGGACTTATCATAAGCCTTGCGAAAAGGTCAGCAAGATTAATCAAACCGCCATGACTAAAGGACTACAATGGGGAGGTGGAAACATCTAGAGAAACATTTACCCAAAAGGCGTGATTGCTTGCTGGAAGAAAAAGGTCTGGTCGGAGACATATGAGTAAACCTCACGCCAAAGATGGGCGACGGGTGAGTGATCGGCGGTTTTAGCACCAAACTAGCGAAATGCTCGGTAAGCACTCGCTAGACTGCCACGACCGAAAAGCCACGACGGGTGTGGGTGATAAAAACTCGGTCGACGGCGGATTAGTAAACCTCGCGAAACCGTTAGTGAAAGATAACGAAACAACTACGAAACAAGCGGCCAAGATAAACCACAAGCTGTGAGACTGGTCGGCAAATGATATACAAAAATTGGCGAAACAGTCGGCAAGATATGAATACAAAACTGTGGTCATTTCGCTGAAAGATAAACAAATATTAGTGAAATAGTAGGTGACAAATGAACAAAACCCGGCGAAGAAGGTCGGCGAGAATTAACCGAAAAGCTGCGAAACAGGTCGGCGAGAAAAGAGCAAAAACTTGCGACCACCAAAAGCTAAAAAAGCCTTAGCCAAAAAAGACAACTTTCTTCAATCTTCTCTAGGAAAAACTAAGGGTAAAAGATAGACTTTCAAAAAGACTTCAAACTTTTGGAAAAAATAAAGGAGGGGACCCTAGAATTTTTTGAAAATTATGGGGATCAGGTTGCAACAGCAACAAGTTCATATATGAAAATGGACAATTGAATGAAAATATTTGGTAGGTCTACGATTTCAACCTCCATTCTGATATGATCGATATGAGAAGATGTCAAAACTACCAGGTGTGAAGATAAGAAAAGATGAAGAAGATAGATTGAGAATGATCACGATGTGAACCATATTTTCATGTATTTAATCCTTACAAAATTATTGTCTCTATTTTCCAGTTTAACAATTTACTCTATCCTTAATACTTATTACTTACATTATGATAATCCTCATAAATGTATCTGTGTTTTCAACTTAACCTGTTTCTTACAATGCTGATCAAACTCCAGTTTTGTGTCACCGCCCATGACTAAAACCAGCCTAGATCCAAATCCTAGGCTCTATCAAGCGTCGAGAGGGATCAAATCTCCAGAGGTGCAAACCTCTTCTCAGGTATTGCACTCAAGGAGATTTTCAAGGAGAGGTGTGCACCTCGGGATATTTGATCCCTATCGGCGCTTGATAGAGCCAAGTATTTGGATCTAGGCTGGTTTTATTTTATTTTATTTTGCTTTTAAACATTTGTAATTGTGTTTCATTTCATTCCGTATTTTTTGTCTTTTTTTTGTTTTCCAAAATGTATTCAATATATGTAAAAAAAATCATATTTGGTTTTTTAAAGGTTTTTTTCTTAAATTTTGTTTCTTTTTTCTTTAAATTGTCATATATTTTTTCACTTTTATAGAGATTTAAAATATATATATATGGCATGGTTTATTTTTTCGGACAATATACCTAAGCGGACTTAAAGGTCAGATCTCCCTAGTATAACTAAATCTAGAAAAAATAGATACATAATAGAATCAGCTTCCCTAGATCAATAGAATCATAAAATAACAAGCGAGTATATTACCTAAGATTTACGATCCCTTTGCTCCTTGCTTGATCCAATGCTCCAGAGCGTTCAGATCTGCAGCTGCAAAACCCTGTTGAACAAGCAGACACAAACAAGTAGTAAAAGCATATATTTCATATGATTGATCTAAGCTAACAGTTAAGGAAGTAAGCTCTACACATTAACAACACGATAACGTATATGGGAAGAGATTGTATTAACTGTAATGAAAGAGAGTACAATAGAGAAGAACATTACAACATATGCCTTAACGTCGCAACCTTCCTTCCAACAAGCCAAACCAAAGCCTCCAAGGATGAAGTAGGACTCCCAAGGATGTACAAGGATCACCTAAGCCAATTCCACTAGCATGAGAGTGCTATAGACCTTCCTCCACTTGGAATGGAGAGGAGCTTCATATTTATAAGACCAAGTGGATAGAGTAGGTTGAGAAATTATGGGAGAGGTCTAAGGGATCTTCCCTAGAGGTTAGGTAACCGAAGGACAACTCACCTATTAGTTAGGGATAGACATCCACCTCATCAAGCTTCAACAAGTCGCTTGAAGGACTCATTTATCCATTTTAACCAACCCCGGTACATGCTACATGAGGAAAATTTGCGCCAGGAAGGGGAAAGTGCAGGTTGCATGAAGGAAACCTGAGCCACCAGCGCAGGCTGTCAGATGACACTCTGCGCTGAGCCTAGTCAGGCGCTTCTTGCTGGAATACAAGCTGGGCCGACCTAACTAGAGAGTGTGGATAAAGGATCAACAAATTTCTCTAGATGAATTTCTGGTCAATGAATCTTTAGGGATCAAGGCACTGAGTTAACATGGGACTCATGATGATGAGATTTAGGTGTAACAGAATGCCCCCCAAAGCATGAAGATAGAAAAACGAGATAGGTGATATGCTTTGCAAGATAAATGGTAAGGACTTGTTGGTTGGAAGGTGTTGTTGCAGTACTATTGACTCTGAGATCCCATTATCACATGACTCACAACATGGTTTCTGACCAATACAATGCAGATCTATGGTAGTAAAGATCAATTAAACACAATCATGGCTACTAGACACAATCGTAGATCCATGATGAGATGATAACATGGCCGCAACCAATACAAAGTGGATCCGTCTGATATGACCCAAACAGTCTCCATCGCAACCTGGATGGAATATGAAACAACCCAGGGTCTTCAAGCCGAACCCGCAATGATACGAATCTATCCATGTGATTACAATGTCTTGGAGTCGAACATGGTAGAAACCACTTGATTGCCCGTCATTGATGTATACCGTTAACAAGTGTGAGGGAAATCACCATTGATGTCAATGATTCCCAAGGTATCATAGTACATACCATCAAGTGTGAATTAATGAGTTGAGGTCGAACACTCGACGAGATATTTCAATTAAGAGCTAATGATGTAAACTCATGTTGAAAGAGAGGTAACCTACCATTAAGGCATGCAGGCCCAAGGTACTTGATTGGCTGCTAGATTGCATTCTCGGATGATTTGTTGAACTCGACAAGGATGAATCCATCGAAGGAGGGCCATGATGAATCCCCATCATCGACACGAAACACGATCAAATATGTTTGGAGTGAATCGGACAGTAGAGTGATGTGTAAGACTGACTCATGGTAAACCAAGATGAAAGAAGGTACAGTGACTGTAGATGATGTAGGTACGAACATCTCTTGAACATGGGCATGACATGACTTGGAAGTATTGAAATGATGAGAATGACCAACCCCTAATGAAACTGATGATGGAAGCATTCTTCGGATGACCCAAAGGAGTGACAACACTCATGGAATTAGCAGGACTCAGAGACAAACGGATTACCCAAGTACTGAATGCAAATGCAAACAAGTGCCATGTTCAAGAGCGACTATGTACTGCCATAACTATAATGAACACAATATCATCCCTATTCCCCATCATGATTGATGAGTAACTCTTTTGTTTTTTAACGAGCTTGAGGAGGGTAATAGATGCTCGTTATAGCTCATCCCGGTGTCGGGCATGAGAGCCCAAGTGTCGTTATTGGAGCACTTGAGGGGATTTTTGGATCCGATGCAGCAGCATTTTCAAATTGGGGTTCACACACTGACGATAGATATCAAGGATATATATTTCTTGGTGGGGCTGTCTCGACGGGGGAATCCCGTATCATTAGCAGGATCACGAGGAGTTGATTGTACCATAGAGGATTTGATAGACCAATGGTTCACTGATGGAACCCAGATGGTAGGTGGGAATATTCCCATCAAAGAGGTTAGAGATTGACCTCTTCGCACTATTCTGTTTACCATTGTGAGGGTGGCCGGCTGTAGATCTGCTCATCTGGCGAGCAAGTCCCAGGTGATGTATGAAGAGGAGTGCATGGCTCCAACAGTCTTCAACCAGTTTGAGGGACTCCTCGCAAGTTTGTGAGAACAACTCACCAAGTGTCGGTGCGGGGCGCCGAAACAGTTTGGTTATGGCTCGGTTGTAGTTTCATTCTTCCTGGAGCGGGTGCCACATCTACGCCCATAGGTTGATATGGAGGATCTGGATCCAAGAGATCCACACATGATCCGTTGGATGGAAATAGTGGTCCACCATGGTGGCGGTGGTCCCATTATCACTTTGGTACACCCTTCTTCTGGTGGTTGAGGGGTCAACTCCTCATGGTTGAGGATTATCCATACAACGGGACCGACTTCAGAGGATATCCAAACCTAGTGCTTCCTGAGGGGATGTAGTGGGGTGACATCAGTAAGAACGACAACTCCATTGTATCTTTCATTTTATATAAATTTGATGTTTTTGGAGTAGTATTGATGGTTGACATATATTTTATGCAGATGTAGGCCCGTCATGACCAACGGGTGTATCTCTAATTGCGTGGAGAGGAGCAGTGTCGGTGCTGGGTGCCGCAACGCGTGATGCTATAGAGGAGCTGAATGAGCTAGAGGAGAACCTCCAGCGCTTGAATCTAGACATTCCAGAGCCCAGGGTTCATGATTTACCTCACCGGTACCAACACCAGACCATTGGAGTGTGAGAGTTTTGGTATGCTACTTAGGAAAGTAGCGAGGGCGATCATCTACTACCATGAGCATCATGTGGAGTAGGCCCACTTGTATATGTTTATGTACTGAAATCTGCAGGCTTCGGATTTTGTATCGGAGGATATTTACTGAAAGCTTGTACGCTTCAGATTTGTGTATCAGTACTACATTTTGATATGATATATAAAAACTCTATGGTGGATTTATACATTGTGTTCTTATGGATGATTATGGGATCTTGTTTATGTGCATGTTTATGCATTATGTACATGTCATGCATCTTTTATGTTTATGAATGTTTTCATGTATGTGCAATGTACCAGTCCAATATGAAATTAGCCATGGAATCAGCAACAGTGTTCATGTCTCTTGAAATGTGCAGGTATTGAATAGATTCGAAGGACCTCTCCAAGAGACATACTCATCGAAAAAGACGGAGTAACGTGGGATCACATATGGCATAGACACGATTAAGGTGGGAGACCACTAAATGTGAGTCGAGGTGGACGACAATGTGGTCCATACCAAGGGAAAGATCGTTGGTTAAGACTCCAATCACCGCATGATTTTCTGCGGTGTTGTTGGTTGCGTACCCTAGACAACTCCCTCCCGAACTAATGATCTCGCCGTTAGGGGAATAAAGCACCCAGGCTGCCAAAGCGAGATTGCGGGTATGCCGACTGGCACCGTCAATGAATCCAAAATAGGTTTCCATCTGCACATGCAGGAAAAACATGACATAAGTGTAAAGCCAAGATCCTAACACACTAAATCAAAGTGTCACACCACACAAAACACACACCATGTACAGTATATACAAGATACTAATTCGTGAAAAACTCAAGCATAGTATATCTTCAAGTAGAGCCCATTGTGAGGCTCCCATAGAGATATTCCATCATAATCCTTGAGCTCGTAAGCTCCCTTCTCTAAGACACGTTTTACAACATATGCCCCGTGCCACATGGACTCAAACTTGCATGCCCCCATCTTATCATGTTTTTGGTCATATGTGAGGACCAAATCCCCCTCGTTATAGAAATGAGGTTTGACTGACTTATCGTATTGGGATTTAATGCGTTTCATTGGTAAGAGCAGCATCGCAGCGGGTTTCGTCGAGTTTTTCCAAGTGAAGGAAGCATTCTTCCTCGGCAGTGGTGTGCGGGAGAAGTTCGACTACAAGTTTCAGTATTGGAATCTCTCACTCTATCGGTAGAACTGCCTCCAATCTGTAAACTAGTTGGAAAGGTGTGAACCCGGTGGAAGTCTTAACGGAGGTCCTGTATGCCCATAGGGAAGAAAAGAGCATGTTATGCCAGTTTGATTTATGAGTACCCACCATGCGTTGAATCATGGTTTTTAAGACCTTATTGATGGCCTCTACTTGTCCATTGGACTGTAGGTAGTATGGGTTTGAGTTCTCATCGTGAAAACCCAATCTGGCGCTCAATTCATCTACCATCTTGTTTTGAAAATGGGATCCGTGATCGGTAAAGATGGCTTGCGGGACTCCTAATCGCGTAATGACATGGTTAAACATGAAGAGTGCAGTGGTTTTTCCGTCCTCATTGTACGTGAGCATCGCCTCGGCCCATTTAGTGAAATAATCGACAGCTAAAATGACGTAACCATGCCCCCCGACCAAGGTGGGATTACAGTGCATGAAATCTATGCCCCATTTAGCAAAGGGGTCAACGGCAATAACCGAATGTAAAGGGGATGGATGGGAGCGCTTTTTAAATTGAAAGTGTTGGCATGGGGGACACTTCTTAACGGCCTCAATACAGTCCTTGAAGATCAAAGGCCAGTAGTATCCTATGCATAGTATTTTTTGGGCTATAGCCATCCCAGAAAGATGACCGCCACAAGCCTCGGAGTGACAGTCATTCAGTACATGTTTAGCCTCCTCATGTGTTAAACAATGTCAAAGGATAGAGTCTATGCCACGACAATACAAGATATCACTGATGAGCAATTAATACTTGGCATGGTGGCGTATATGACGATGTTCATCACGAGATAGTTGGGGGGAACCATTGGGTTTGTAGATATAATGTGATATGTCCATACCAAGGGTTAGACGTGCTAATGAGAAACAATGACTCATCTAGAAGGGATTCGATGGGCCCAGTTCCCGAATCAAAACGGGGAAGATTGCAAATGAGCTCCGCAAACACCAAATATTTCTTTGACTTGGATTTCTCGAAGAGGAGATCAAATTCTTGAAGTATCATGATCCAGCATGAATACTTTCCCCCGAGCACCTAACGTGTACGGACGTGGTACATGGGGTTCGAGTCAGCAATCAAAATAGTCGTGCATAGTAGGATGTAGTGACAGAACTTTTGGATGGCAATGATTGTCACAAGAGCGAGTTTCTCAACATGTGAGTAACGACTTTCAGAGTCAATAAGACCATTACTGAGGTAATAGATCACATGTTCTTTGGTTTTATTTTCTTCCTGGACCAAGACCATGGCGATCGTAGTGGCGGAAGAGGCAAGATAAAGGATATAATCCTTACAGTAATTGGGTGGTTGGAGCACAGGGGTGTGAGTAATGGTAGACTTCAAATTGTCGAAGGATTGTTGGGCTTGGTCGTCCCAAATTAAAGGGACTTCCTTCTTCAGCAATCGCATATAGACCTATGTCTTTTGAGCGAAATTACAGACAAAATGTCATAGGTAAGTTGCCTTCCCTTGCAAACTTTATAGTTATGTGATATCAGTAGGAGGTGGGAGAGCAACAATGGCTTCCACCTTCAAGGGATCAATGCGGATCTCGTCCTTTGAAATGATAAAACCTAGGGGGCATCCTGATTCGACGTAGAAAATACACTTGTGAGGATTCAGACGGATGTTATACCACCTGCATATAAGGAATACAGTCGTCAGATGATCGATGTGGAACTCGTGATGCTGTGAATGTGCAGGGAGATCATCAATATAGGGCTCCACAAAGTCCTTCACATCATTAAAAGCATACGACATGGCCCGCTGGCATGTAGCACCAGCATTTTTAAGACCAAAGGGGAGTTTATAATAAGAAAACGTACCCCAGGGGTAGATGAAAACAGTCTTGTGTTGGTCGGCTGGGTGGATCTCTATTTGATTATAACCAGAAAATCCATCCATAAAGGAGAATATGATGCTCCCATTGCAATTTTGATGATCTAATCGATGAAGGGAGTAGGGTAGGTGTCCTTAGGAAAATCCTTGTTCAGATCCCTATAGTCGACACAGACGCTAATAGTACCCTACTTCTTGGCCACAGGGATGACATTGGAGACCCATTCTGTTAAAGGAACGAGATAAATGAAGCCGTCCTTCAAGAGCTTTTCAATATCATCTTTAATTGCCGCATTTTTTTGACGGTGTATTGGTCGTAATTTTTGGCGGACAAGTTTAGCATTGGGATAGGTTTTGATCTCATGCGAAACAATAGCAGGATCAATCTCGCGCATTTCCTCATACGTCCATCCGAATACGTCTCAAAATTGTTTAAATAAGGTCGTGAATGTGGTGAGCTCCTCAGGAGAGCAAGTATGGTTGATGCGGATATGTTCCACGAAGCCGGGTGTAACTGAGATGTCAATCGGGATGGTGGGCGTGATGTTCACCATGATGCCTTCTGTAACTGTATTGCAAGTGAGGATCGGTGACTGTGGGCAAGGATAGACATATGGTGTAAAAATGGTAGTGATAGCGTTCTCCACGGAATCTAATAAGGGTAGGAAAGATGATCGATGGTGAAGGTCTTCCCACGGAGGTTCATCCATGCTCATAATCTCCATAATGGACTCATCAGAATGAAAAGTCCGGAGCAGAGGATCTAGTGAGGGTGACGTCCGCTGCAGAGAATAAGATGTAGAGGGCATGGTCAAGTGGTCCTCAGGGGCTAACTGGATAGCCTCATAAGTAGCTTCAGCTGGTGAGAGAGGCATAGTATCTCCAATCAAATGCATGGTAGCCTCATCGGGCATGAGCCATTAATCAGTTGAGTTGGAAGAAGATGGAATCATAGAGGATATCATGTTCACTGTGGCAACATGGTTAGGGGGATCCGGGGTTGGAAAGATGCCCATAAGAGATGAATATTTTATGAGGCCGACCCCCATGCTCTCATATAGTTGCGAAGATTTCCCTAATAAAGGGACATTATCGTCGGGATGAGTAGCGGTTTCCAGTATACAAAAGTCCAATTATTCGATAGTGACAATTCAGCCTTGATGGGGGAATTGCACAATGCAAAAGACAGATGACACAATCGCAGCCATGGCGTAAAACCAATTATGACCAAGAAATATATTATAATCCAAAGGGGCTGCGACTACTTCCATGTTAATGTTCATAGTCTTACCCCCCAACTCTACTGTTATGGCTTGTAATAGTCCATGGGGTTGGAAGACACAACCGTCGAATGCTTTCAGGGTAGTAAGAGAACGGTTTAACTCAGGAGAACCAATGGCACGCCAATAAGATAATGACATGACCAAGGTGCAGCCATCTTCATCTAATACAGTACGATGGATTGTCTTCCTAGCAACCTTCATGGCAATTTCAAAAGTTGGCTGGTGGGAAAGCCTCAGTTTAAAATATTCAAGTCTAAACATGATCGTATTCGAGGAATTCGTGTCTACCGCGTCAATGGCAATGAGAAGAGTCCTATGTTGATTGGGACAATTCTACAAGACTTCTGGCGTCAACATGGCACAAGGGGCTTGCGCCAAGTCCTCTACAATGTTATACTTCTAAGCTTCCCAAGCATTAGGATTGAAAACTGCTTTTTGAATCATGCTCTTAGGCAGACGCAACCTTAAATCTAATGAAGGATTCTCAATGGTGAGAGGACCTTGCGGCACGGAAATATCTGGGGTAGAGGCGGAAGATTTTTTAGTATTACTTCTAACAGGTTCCTTAGGAGGGACTGAGTTGTATGATTGTGATTGTGTATGCAAGTTAACCGTTTCACTACGCATCATGAGAACATGCGTGGTGGAGGAATTTTCTCCTTGAGAAGGAGAGGGTTGGGCAATCATTTGTTGGTTTTGGGTGGGGAAGGGATCATCGAGAACTGCGGGTATGGGGTTTTCCTTAAGAAAATTATGGACTTCGTCTCTGTAGGGACACTCTTTGGAGAAATAGTCACCACCACACAATAAACAAGGATACTTGAGCTTCTATTTTTGTTTTGTGTCTTTGGGAGGGTTCTTATGTTTCTGTGGGTTGGAAGACTTCTTGGGTTTACCTTTGGTTTTCTTCTTACCACTGGATTTATGAAGCGAAGCTGATTGAACAGAATCCACCTCCTCGATGGGACCAGGAGTGGGTTACTTGGCGGTGCTACTGCCAACCTGTGGCGAGGGTGGGGAAGAAACATGGTGGTTCGACGATCCACCGGTTTGAGTAGGAGGCTGGGAGTGTACGGAACCAATAACGCCATCGGCATGAGGTCCCTAGGGAATTTTTGTAGGATCGTAGGTGGGGTGAGGGGCATGAGGAATAATGTCATATAAAGTGTCAGATTGAGCATAGAAAAGGTCTAAGTAATGGGCACGAGAGATAGCTTGTTCCTCGATGATAGCCCCTCCCATAGCTACATCTCTTGCTACGGTGGGTAAAAGATACTTTGTGAACCAGTTAGCTAGTAATTGGTCTGGAATGGGAGCTTTAATGAGACGTCGTCTCCTCGGCCACTCATGGATATGATTAGATATATGAGTTGCGGTAGTTTGACGAAGAGAAGTCAATAAGTCCGTACGAGTTTCATAGTGGATGGGTAACTGGAAATGAGTTAGGAATGACATAGCTAAAGAAAGAAAATCGAAAAACAAGTGCGGTGATATTTCAATATACCACTTGGAATCTGAACCGGTGAGGGTCTGTTGAAATAACCTCAGACGGATCGACTCATCCATCAAGGAATTGGATGAACACCATAGATGGTATGTCATCACATGGTTCTTCGAGTCTTCACCAGGCTTTCCATGAAACTTTGGAATATCATAAGGTAACTTAACGGGAATGGGTGGACAATTATAACCGTGTAGGATTGGATCATTGGTCAAACGAGACAGGTCTAGTAGGTCTAAAGTAGCCAGAAATGGCAGTTGTTGATTCGGTTACGGATACTAGTAGTATTGATATGGCATGTATGGACCAATAGGACCTTTAATCAACTAATTGTAAGGTGTTACCATAGGGAATCGGCCATAAGGGGGTGTGCCTCTTGGGTTAGGTGGTGGACCTGATGGTAGTCTTCCTCCATAATAGGGTGGTCTACCACCGAAAGGTGGGAGTCCTCCGTTACTGCCGGCATAAGGTGGTCCTCCACCTCCTCTGTCGGAATAGGGTGGGCCTCCACCAAAAGGTGGGGGTCCTCCACCACCGCTGGAATAAGGTGTTCCTCCACCTCCTCTGCCGAACTAGGGTGACCCTCCACCAAAAGGTGGGGGTCCACCACCACTGCCGGAATAAGGTGGTCCTCCACCTCCGTTGTCGGAATAAGGTGGTCCACCACCAAAAGGTGGGGGTCCTCCGCCGCTGGAATAAGGTGGTCTGTCGCCTCCAGAATAAGGAGGGCCTCCACCCAAAGGTGGGGTTCCTCCGCTGCTGGAAGGGGGTTAGCCTCTGCATCTCCCACCGGAGTGGGGTGGGTCGTCGCTGCCGGAAAGGGGTGGGCCTCCACCGGAAGGTGGAGGTCCGCCCCCTCTGGAATGAGGTGGGGGCCCGCCACCACCGAAAGGAGGTGGAGGTGGACCAAACAGTGGTGGGGGTGGTGGGACTTGAGGAAAGGTTGGTGGGGGTCCAATGAGGGGGGAAGATTCTTCCCCCAAATGCAAAGCAAAGTGGGCCCATTGTTTCCCTAGAGTGGTGTCCCAAAAGGATGCAAATGGACCAAAAGTTGTAGATACATGGTCATCCTGGGGTTGATTGTACCATTCTACAGTCCCAGGTTCTCCTTCCACCGAATGGTGGAAAGATGTGTCTCGTGAAGCAGACGGTTCTGTGGTCACAGACCTTGGAGGATCAATGATCAGTAGACTCAAGGGAAGTGAAATGTTCATTCCTGAATCCATGGTGGAGTTTTCTTCTTCAGGTGACATGACAGTAACTGTTGGATCCATGTTTTCCCTCGAAAGTACCTCCCGATTAAGGGGATATTCGGGTGGCAAGTTTAAAATTCTATGGGACCTTCTCAAAGGTTGTTCATCCAAAATGACTGAAGCATAATTTCTCCTAAGTGTCTTCTATAAAAAAGAAAATCAATCCAAAATATACACAAACTAAGGCCACAAGCAAACTTATGCGACAGCTGTGGATTCAAAAGTCTGGAACCTCACAGGATTGTCAAGGCTTCACAACTCGCGATATACCCCAGGGTCCAATAGTTATACTCGACCCAATTTTTCAGAGCACTAACTAGGGAGGATTAGGACCATACCCCTGACCATATAAACTAACTACCTACAACTACGTGCGTAGTAGCTCCCCGAATATTGTTCTCGGTGTATTGCTCTGCCAAGACGGGAAAATGGTTAGCTCGATTGGTTTCAGGAATCCTAGGAGAGTCTCCTGATATACTCTAGGTACGTGGCAGCACAAATCTGTAGTGGTGTTGTCTAATTCACAATCATATGACAAGAGCCTTCTGATATACTAATGAGTACTTGAAGTGCCTTTCGATATACCCAAGGGTACGTGAAAGAGCCTTCAATACCGGTTGGTATGTGGAAGAACTCAAGGCCCCCGAGATGCAGTGCAGGAAAATAATGACAGCTGCCATGTTTTACGATGTCGGAACACGCCACTAACTTATCACACAAGTTACTAGTAAATTTTAGCCTAACGCTACCGATTAATTTTATCTTATACGGTTAGATGAATGCATGAGGTGTAGGCAGAAATGTAAAAATAATGCAACCCTAGCTACATGAAGGTGCACATTTCCTTCTCTTTCGATGAATTCTATCTACGGTAAGGACAAATCTCTTTTTACAATGGTCTCACACAATAGTAAATCTCAACAAGTTCGAAAATCTACCAAAGATGATTGAAAGCACTCTTTTTGTTTTTCCAACAAAACACAAAAATCAATAACAGACCAAATCAACTTTTTCCTTTTGTCTTTTCAAACTAGAATGAATTTCAGTAATAATGAAAAGGAGGATTTCTACTTAGAATGCACTAACTCTTCAATTTCTACAATGATGAACCAAAAGCACAAAAAGACCAAAAGTGCATAGAATGTTTCGAATTTGAAATACTTTGCAAGAGCTTGAATTCACTTGATTTTTTCAAATAGATGAAATATGCATAACAAAGAAAAACATAACCAATTGATGGTCTTTCCAAACTTCTCGGAAATATAAATAACGAATTCCAAAGCATGAAACAATTCCACAACAATTTCCAAATGATCTTGAAAATAGTCAAAAATGAAGCACTTTCGAATTTTTCAATACATATGCCAAAACAAGATCTGATAATAATAATGCTTTCAGATGTAATAGTAGAAAACAAGAGACTGATCATAACACTCCAATGACTCAGAAATTCTCAAAGAAAAAAAAATGTCAAGCTCTCAAATGGGTCCAAAGACACTCGAATCACTCAAAATCAATCAAATGCAATCGAAACTAAATGGCTAAGTGTAGAAAGAGTTTGGGATCAAATATGAAACAATGAATAGACCTGGTAAGGTGATTAGGGAATGCAAGATCAAGCGGATGAACGTGGGGGATTGAAATTTCCCGCCACCACTGAATCTCTAACTTGACCAAATGAAACCCAAAAATCAACAAAACTAAACTAAACTCAAATAAGCTGGGCAAACAAGTCTATGACTGGAAGATACATCACACAGAAGATTGCAAATCAAATCAAAAAGCAAAATTTGGAGAGGGTTTGAACCAAGCACCAATCTCAAAAGGCTGGCGCACTCTGCCAGTATGCTGCAGAGCTCCCCGCGTAGACTATCCGCAAGGTAAAAGCATTGTTGGCGCAGAATGTATGTAAGGCAATAGCACCACTGGTGCAGATTGCACACACAAATATAGCATCGGATGGTTCTAAGCGCACTGGATGCAGAGCCCAGGTGTGTCGGGTGAATAATCACTTGTAAAAATCAAAAGATCTCCAAAGAATAAAAAGCAAATGACCTGATAATGAGCTTAAAAGAATCAGAGGAAATCAACAGACTCTTTAATGATAAGATATCATGGTGGAAAGGGATCAGGAGGCTAAGAAATGGATCACTAAGAAATCAATGGAATCACACCCAAACTGAAATCAAAGCTAAAGTACTCCCCAATATGGTCCCCAGATTTGTTTTCGGACAATCTACCTAAGTGGACTTAAATGCTAGATCTCCCTAGTCTAAATAGGTGTAGAACAAATAGATACAGAATAGAATTAGCTTCCCTCGATCAATAGACTCATAAAATAACAAGTGAGTATCTTACCTTAGATTTACGATCCCTTTGCTCCTTACTTGATCCAATGCTCCAGAGCCTTCAGATCTACAGCTGCAAAACCCTATTGAACAAGCAGACACAAACAAGCAATAAAATCATATATTTCATATGATTTATCTAAGCTATCAGTTAAGGAAGTAAGCTCTACACATTAACAACATGATAACATATATGGGAAGAGATTGTATTAACTGTAATTAAAGAGAGTACAATAGAGAACGGCGTAACAACCTATGCCTTAATGTCGCAACTTTCCTTCCAACAAGCCAAACCAAAGCCTCCAAGGATGAATTAGGACTCCCAAGGATGTACAAGGATCACCTAAGCCAATTCCACCAGAATGAGAGTGCTATAGACCTTCTGTAATGTTCGCCTTAATACTTTAACTGATTAGACTAATGAGGGTACTAGTTTTGAAATAAACCGACTAAGTAAAAAAACGAACCATTTGAATTTACTTTGAAAATGTTTATAATGAAAATGATGAATGATGAGAATGCTTTAAAATGAAAATGAAGAATAGTGTATATGCTCGACTGACTGAGACATGATGATAAATGATGAATAATTTGTATGCTCGACTAACTGAGATACTAGAATGAATGATGTAAATATTTTATATAGTGCAGCGCTACTAATGTGCGCTTGAGTGTGTGCAGTGGCAGGTAAGACGATATACCGACTAACCCACAATGGAATTTTAGGGGTCATAAGAACGGAAAGAACACATAGGGGTACGACGACAGACTGTCGACCCTGAATTAGCAATCGACGCACGAGTCGGAAGCTTGCGAGCTGGACTGGGGAAGCGTGTGTCGTACGGGCGAGGCCATACTGACTTGGTCGTGTATGAGAGTTTAGGGGCGCGCGATAAGGAGAGCCTTATCCCTCAGCAGCCCTTAATCTCCGAGAAGTGTAGTCGATAGATCGCGGTAACGACTCCCCAATCGCTACACAGTTCTCCTCACAAGAAGAAAGAAAAGAAATTGTCGAAAGGTCTTGCCGAAGAGATACCTAGACAAAAACAAGAAGAAGAAATTGATCAACTGTATAAATGAAAATTTCACATAAGATTTAAGAAATATTTTATTCCATTTTGTTTCATTTTATTATTTTGAATTATTTTTCAAGATTTCATTTTAATTGATTTCATTAATTTTGAATTATTTATTTTAATTAATTTTATCATCTCGAAAAAGAATTGAAAAGATTGATATTATTTAATTGATTTTGTTATATTGAAAAAGGTTATTTGTAAAAGAATTATTTATTCAAAGGTTTTAATTTGATGGATTTTTTTTTTTTTTTTTTTAATTGATTTTATTATTTTGGAATTATTCTATTCAAATTAATTTTATTAATTCTTGATTAATTTTACTATCTTGAAAAGATTTGAAAAAGATTAAAATCTAGTTAATTGATTTTATCATTATTGAAAAAGAGTTTAATTTAGATTAGAATTTTTAGAAAAGAGATATTTTAATTCTTACTTTTATTCTTTTAAATTTTTATAAAGAAGAAATTTAAAATAAATTAGAATTTTAGTAAAATCTTCTAATTCTATTTTAGTAATTAGAGAATAAAGGAATTTAGAAAGCTTTAAATCTAAGTAAAAGATATTAAGTAAACTAAATAAGAACCAAAACATAAGAAGAACTCTACTACACCTAACTCCCATTGATTTAGGGAATTAGGTGCACACTTGAGATAAAGAGACACTTGTAATTTGAGAATAATTGTTAATTATTAAATTAAATTAAATATGTGCATGGACAGACACATGGCACACAGACTTTTTCTATATAATGAGGGAGGAGAAGGAGAGAAAGACATCTCTTGCTCCTTAGTGCTGGATGGGCATCGGAACTGAGAATTAATCTTGTGAATTATTGTGAGTTGGGCTTAGTTTTCCGGGGATTGGGGAATCCCACCAGAAAGCTTGTGTTGTGTGTTCTTGCGACCCCATTTGCTAGGGGGTTCGAGGTGAAGAAGAATAACCCCAATACAGTAGGGAGGTCAACTGAGGGGTCACTCGGTACTTCATCCGGAAATTGGATTGGATCATGTGGAAACCACTTCAAGGACTCCATCGATTTGATGGACCAACCGTCAAAAACAGGTTTGAAGTATTTAGTTTATTTATTTTGCTAACTCTTGTGGTGGAACGAATAAATCTAGGTATATAGTTTTATTTATTGACATTTATGTACTGCAATAGATAGAACTAGATCTGTGGCCTCTATATCTTCTTCTGAAAAATCGTACTGCAAGTTCTGAAATTAATTATACTTATATGTTCAAATTCCGTGGAAGTCTTTTTGGGGAACCCGAAATGGGGGTCCCTACATTTGGTATCAAAGCCGGTCGAGGCTTGAGGGCACCTGACTCATATTTCTACCAAGAGGTTGTTGGTATTCCGTCAAGTTGGGTTGATCGGACAATCAAATCCGATGCTACTACAACGATCTACTCCTCAAATTTCGACACTCGAATGAGGTTCAAAACTGTTTTTTTTAGATTATTTAGTTTCCAGTATTTGAGATTATATTTTAATTTTGTTTTCAAGGAAAAGAAGAGGAAATGGCTGTAACTCGAACCGAATTGCTAATGATTTTATAACATTGTTTTTTATATTTATATATGGGAAAGCACAGAGATATTGGGTTAGTTCTATATAGTTTAAACATTGTTTTATTTGACCAACATTTCCAGATTTATTTCTTCAAGATCATTTTGGTTCAAAATTATTTAAAACCCTGTGTATATTTCTCATGCGTTTTTCCAAAATTAAATTTTTCGTCAGGATGATTTGGATCCAAGAAAACAAGAACTCTATTTGCATCCTTTGTGCGTTCCCAGAATTGCTTTGTTGTCTTCTTGAGATCGATTTGTGTTATTATTTCAATCTTTGTATTTCATAATGAAGGGCGACTTTCAGAATTTATCAAGAATTTTAATTGAGCTTTTTGAAATTCTCTGTGATTCATGATGAAAGGGCAATTTCCAGAACCTAGTTTCGTAGTTGATCCATTTTCTGAGATTCAAAAACTCAATTTAAAACCCGATCTCATTTTCATAAATCGGTTGTTGCAGACTGCAATTGATCAAAAAAAAAATTGAGATTTAAATCATCAATTTGTGACCCGATTTCATTTCCGAATCGATTGTTTGTAGTCGATCTATATCTTCTGAGATTGAAAACTTGGTTTGTATTATGATTTCGTTGCTAGAATTCTTTTTTGGGTTTTATTTTAAACATCAACAAATCTCTATAATTAAATTTAAAATAAATAAAGATCGGCGTCCTCCAAGATTTATTCTTGAAATCGTATTCGAATCACTTAAATACCTCTGAGTTTAAATCGAACCCTGGTCGGTGTATTCTCCATACCCTTAATCCAGTTGAAAATCGACATTAAAGGATCTCTGCCTCGAGATTGAAATGATTTATTCAGGATCCGTGATTACGAATCGATTTGCCCTTAGTCTTATGTACCTGCACCCTGTGGTTAAAAATCTGAAATCGAATTCCTAGCTTAATCCGTGAACATAATCCTTGCTAGACTCTGTGTTATTATTAAGATTCCATATTTGGATTCGTATATTTCAATTCGATTTCCAGAACCGTCCAAGACTAAGGGAAGACACCGGTGCGTTATCATTCAGGACAGATTGTAAAATTAAGTTTTTAAGCGTTATATTTCAGCAACACAGTGCGTGAACTGTACAAGTCTCTATACACTTATGCCAAATTATAGTGACCTTCCAACCTATGCTTATGCAATTGATAACTCTGTATTTGGAATTAATCATTAAGTTCTCGATCTGCCAAACGACTATGTGACTCCATTGAATTTGATCACTAAGTTTTCGACTCTGCCAATTTGTGAATCCAATCCGGAAAGTGTGATTGATCCTTAAACAACTCTGTGCATCTATTTCAGAAATTGAAGGTGTCTTCCAGAATTTGTAGTGTGATTGTATTTGATCCTTAAATACCCTGTGCCCAATTTGAGATTTGAATGACGATTCCAAAAATTGCAAGTAAATTGTGGTTGATCATTAAATAGCTCTTTGTAACCTCTACGATTATTAAATCCCTTTCCTGGATCAAACATCTGGTGTGTAACCGATCCCAACTCCAGAAGGCGCAATCGCGTTCTTAGTGACAGTCTGGAAGCATTTGTTATGTAATTTCTTCAAAGGATCTGTGTGATGCTATGGCCGTATTATGTAACTACGCAGAGTTTTTCTTGCAAGCGTTTGATAATAACCGACCTCATCTCTCTCGAAAGGATTGGAATTTCTTGTGAAGGCATTGTGATTCAGTTACTGCGAATCTTAAACTCTGTCTTTGTTTTATAAATTTTGGATGTAAGGACCCCAGATCCGATCTACTTCGATTTTATTTAATCTCTGTTGTCGTTTTACAATTTCTTTTGATAACTCTGTGTAAGCACATTGGCATTCCTAGACCCGAATCACAAAGGAGTTTAACTTTTCAAACTCTATGTCTTAAATTACCATCTGGGGAGGCGTTAAGGGTAATCGCCTTATTCCATTTCAAATTCTTGAATTGATGTTTCCAGAATCGCAATGGCATACCAATCTCGATTTTTCTCTGCGTATTCTTCAGGGTGCTGGCATTTGATATTTATTTACGTTTAAAAAAAAATCTCAGATCTATTTCCTTCTCTGCGTTTCCTTTAAAGTTTATTGGTGTTTGACATGAAGCCTCAATTCGACTTTCCTCTCATCCCCATTTAAACGTTTGAGTTTTGGCATTTCAATTTTTTTAGATTTCACAGTAATGTAATCCAGATCTTAGCATCATTTAGTTTCCAGCTTCTGAGTTTTGCTTTCAAAACTTGGTTAAAACTCTGCTCTACCCATTCCAGTGTGGTGTTTCCAGATTCCACAAATTGATTTTAACCTGATCTTTAATGTTACGTTTTCGGATTGGAACTCTGCCCAAATTCATTTTGGTGTATTAAGTTTTCTTCTTACCCCTCCAGAAATTCGAACATGTGTCCCTGCGTGGTCTATATAAGACTCTGTAGCATAAAGTTTCAGGGATTGCTTTTAATTAACTTTTTTGTTTTCTTCATATTATCATAACCGTTCTGGGCTAATAGAAGTACCCTGCGTGTTATCTACCAGTAAATCAGATTCCGATCCTTGAGTCCTTATACCTTAAATTGCTTCCTGAACATTTAAAATTATGAACTGTAATTGCATCATCTCTAATCATTAACCTTCTAAAATTTGTAAAATGGAATGCGATCTGGATCCATGAGTTTCGTAATTCTTGGTGTTTCTTGAAAATTAGAAACTTTATGAAGTTGTCTCTGTACTATTTTTTTTTAATTTTAATGGCCTCCTAGAATTCGTAATTGTGAAAAGAATTGACCATTCATGCAATTGTGCATTAAATCTTCGTCATCACTTTCGGAGTTGAATTTTCCATTGCATTTATCCGTGTAAATGACCTCTTGCATAAACGTTACTAGTCTGACGAAACTAGGTGGCTAATGCTCAGTTAGACAGAGTGTTATGAGTTGCTGAGTTTGGGAGTTCTTATGCGTTTGTTGTAAATACCTTCATTTGCAATTATAGACATATATCCGTTTAAATTGTTTATATGTTACTGAACTTCTAGAATTACATTTATGAATGTTGTGAATACTTTTAATGAAATATATATATATATATATATATATATATATATATATATATATATATATATATGAATACCTTTTCAAACTTATGTATAAGTTAATTAACTTTTAGAGTTTTATATATATTTGTACACACCTTCCAATTGTTATTTTGCGCTGGCTATGGAAGACCCCTACTACTTACATAGTGTTAATGAAATACTTAGCTGTCGATTAGCTAATGGTGAGAACAGGGAGTTACTGATCTTAGTGCCACATGTAGAACTTTCTTTATTATATCTGGAATATGTAGATGTTACTTCAATAGGAAAAATGAAAAAGCTATCAGCTAGTTGTGTATAAGTGTATAAAAAGTAAAATAAATTGATCATATTGTCACTTGTCGAAATCTCTTTTTATTTATATATTGGAATACAAATAGAAAATGATCATATTACCACTTGTCGCACTTTCTTTTATTTTGTATTTGGAATATATATATTATACTTTAATAAGAAAAGGAGAAAGCTATTAGGTAGTTGTGTTTAAGAAGTAGGATGAAATTCCATATATAAAATATAAAATGTAATTATTTTACTCCCAAGGAAAAGAGCCATTTAAAAACATATTATGAATACTCAGTTAAAGAGAAAAAGAGTTAGATTTTATGTATAGTTATAGGGAGTAGTTCCCTTAAAGGTATGTTGGAATAAGTTTTATGTTATGAAATGTGAATACTTTAGTTGAAGTAAAAAGAGTCATTAGAATGTATTTAACTATGTATAAAGTATAGAAAGTAATCTTTCTATTTATATTTTGGAATATGTACCTTCCACTCAAAAGAAGAAGAATCATTAGGTACCATAAGTTATGTCAAATTGTAAAGGTGTCTTTTATGAATGTTGGGAGTATGTATACCTTACGACAATAAGAAAAGGGAACCCTGTAAATGCATCTCCCATATTTATAATATAGAAATAGTATGGTTACAATAGGCTGGAGAATTAAATTGTTCATCTTAGTTCAGTAAGAAATACTTATGTGTTATGTTATAAGTCATATGCTGGTAGATATGAGAATTGTAGATTCATTGAGTTTTAAAGGAAGTTCCTCGTGATCACTTTTCTCTGAGTAAGTAACTGACCTTATTTAACTGTGCGACAGTTGAAAAAAAAAAATCTTCGTCAACTGTCGAAGTCTTACATTTGGTAAATGGTTTTGAATTTAAAGATGGGAAACTTGAATGATTCTTTAGATGGATTTTAGTAAGCTAAGGAAGAGAAGATGATATGTGTATTAAATTATTTCTTTGAAGTTATGGATTAAAGTAACTGAATCATGAGCTATGATTGTTATGCTAATTATGGTTCTATAAAAAGATTGGATACTTATGGTGATAATTGTATTCCAAGATAAGTTCATGACCTACACTTGATACGAAGGATGTTAGTACAAAAATATTTTTTCACTTGCTCATGAGAAGAGACCCTACATTTGGGTTCGTTAGTGATGCATAAAGATCGACATAGAAAAGTCAGAGCTGCGATTTTTACTTCTTCATCCTCGGCAAGAATATTTCCAGCTTCTCGAACAGGTTAGAATTATTCTTCACTAAATTTGCTAGTATAAAAGTTTGAATGATATTCAGGGTTCATATACTTTGATGATGGGTTATGCGTCAAGAATTTTATCGATTGGTTGTAAATGCTTTTTTTTTAAATCAAGGCGATGGCTTCGCAGGTATGCACTACTAGCTTGTAATCGTGCTTTGAATTGTGAAAAAAGAGAAGTTAAACTTACTTGAATTATAGAATCTTAACTGTGCTTAAGTTAGGAAGAGAAGAAAACCTTGCATGATGTTGTTTATAAAAATCTAAGATTATACTAAGTAAATGGCACTCCAATATTTAATTATACTTTCGATTATGAGAAGAGAGAGGTTGCATGTAAGATAAGTTTAGTAATGGTTAAGGTATGTATTGAAAAACTGAATTGGGAAGGGTAAATTCTTATTTTAAAATTCGGACATTGTTTTAAACATATGATAGTTATACGTAATTATAGAGAAGAAAGAAGTTGGAATTATCCCTTATGTTGAAATATGTTAGTGCCTTAAGGATTTTCATTAATGATATACTTATAGTTTTGTTGAATGGAAAGAATTTGTTGTAGACAATTTCAATCCCGGTTACAATTAGTGAGTCAAGAGAGAACTGCTGTGGGGGTTGCTACACTATGAAAGGCACGATTTAGGGATATTATTAATTATGCAATTTATAGTTATATGAGGGTAGAAAAGAAGAAATGAAATTTTATTATCAATTGTGGTTATGTTGAAGAAATGAATGTGAAAAGAAAGTGAAAACTCACCGTGAAAGCACATGAGACTTAACTTCGGTACGAAGTTTTAATAAGAGGGGGTGTATGTAATGCCCGCCTCAGTACTTTAACTGATTAGACTAATGAGGGTACTAGTTTTGAAATGAACCGGCTAAGTGAAAAAACAAACCATTTGAATTTACTTTGAAAATGCTTATAGTGAAAATGAAGAATAGTGTATATGCTCAACTGACTGAGACATGATGATAAATGATGAATAATTTGTATGCTCGACTGACTGAGATACTAGAATGACTGATGTAAATATTTTATATAGTGCAGCGCTACTAATGTGCGCTTGAGTGTGTGCAGTGGCAGGTAAGACGATATACCGACTGACCCACAATGGAATTTTAGGGGTCGTAAGAACGGAAAGAACACATAGGGGTACGATGACAGACTGTAGACCCTGAATTAGCAATCGACGCACGGGTCGGAAGCTTGCGAGTTGGCCCAGGGAAGCGTGTGTCGTACAGGCAAGGCCATACTGACTTGGTTGCGTACGAGAGTTGAGGGGCGCGCGATAAAAAGAGCCTATCCCTCAGCATCCCTTAGTCTCCAAGAAGTGTAGTCAATATATCGCGGTAACGACTCCTCAATCGCTACACAGTTCTCCTCACAAGAAGAAAGAAAAGAAATTGTCGGAAGGGCCCGCCAAAGAGGTACCTAGACAAGAACAAGAAGAAGAAATTGATCGACTGTATAAATGGAAATTTCACATAAGATTTAAGAAATATTTTATTCCATTTTGTTTCATTTTATTATTTTGAATTATTTTTCAAGATTTCATTTTAATCGATTTCATTAATTTTGAATTATTTATTTTAATTGATTTTATTATCTCGAAAAATAATTGAAAAGATTGATTTTATTTAATTGATTTTGTTATATTGAAAAGGGTTGTTTGTAAAAGAATTATTTATTCAAAGGTTTTAATTTGATGGATTTTATTATTTTATTATTTTTATTATTTTTATTTTTTTTAATTGATTTTATTATTTTGGAATTATTCTATTCAAATTAATTTTATTAAATCTTGATTAATTTTACTATCCTGAAAGATTTGAAAAATATTAAAATCTAGTTAATTGATTTTATCATTATTGAAAAAGAGTTTAATTTATATTAGAATTTTTAGAAAAAAAGATATTTTAATTCTTACTTTTATTCTTTTAAATTTTTATAAAGAAGAGATTTAAAATAAATTAGAATTTTAGTAAAATCTTCTAATTCTATTTTAGTAATTAGAAAAGAAAGGAATTTAGAAAGCTTTAAATCTAACTAAAAGATATTAATTAAACTAAATAAGAACCAAAACATAATAAGAACTCTACTACACCTAACTCCCACTGATTTAGGGAATTAGGTGCACACTTGAGATGAAGAGACACTTGTAATTTAAGAGTAATTGTTAATAAATTATTAAATTAAATTAAATATGTGCATGGACAGACACATGGCACACAGACTTTTTCTATATAATGAGGGAGGAGAAGGAGAGAATTGATCTTGTGAATTCTTGTGAGTTGGGCTTAGCTTTCCAGGGATTGGGGAATCCCACCAGAAAGCTTGCATTGTGTGTTCTTGCGACCCCATTTGCTTGGGGGTTCAGAGTGAAAAAAGAATAACCCTGATACGGTAGGGAGGTCAACCGAGGGGTCACTCAGTACTTCGTCAGGAAATTGGATTGGATCGTGCGGAAACCACTTCGAGGACTCCATCGATTCGCTGGACCAACCGTCGAAAACAGGTTTGAAGTATTTAGTTTATTTATTTTGCTAACTCTTGTGGTGGAACGAATAAATCTGGGTATATAGTTTTATTTATTGACATTTATGTACTGTAATAGATAGAACTAGATCTGTGGCCTCTATATCTTCTTCTGAAAAATTGTACTGGAAGTTCTGAAATTAATTATACTTATATGTTCAAATTCCATGGAAGTCTTTTTGGGGAACCCGAAATGGGGGTCCCTACACCTTCCTCCCCTTGGAATGGAGAGGAACTTCACATTTATAAGACCAAGTGGATAGAATAGGTTGAGAAATGATGGGAGAAGTATAAGGGATCTTCCCTAGAGGTTAGGGAACTGAAGGACAGCTCACCTATTAGTTAGGGATAAACATCCACCTCATCAAGCTTTGAGAAGTCACTCGAAGGACTCATTTATCCATTTTAACCAACCCCGGCGCATGCTACATTAGGACAATTTGCACTAGGAAGGGGCAAGCACAGGTTGCATGAAGGCAACCTGAGCCACTGGTACAGGCTGTCAGATGACACTCTGCACCGAGCCTAGTCAGGCGCTTCTTGCTGGAAGACAAGTTGTGCCGACCTAACTAGAGAATGTGGATAAAGGATCAACAACTTTCTCTAGATGACTTTTTGGTCAGGGAAACTTCGGGGATCAAGGCACTGAGTTAACATGGAACTCATGATGACGAGATTTAGGTGTAATAGTTTAGAAATGTCTTCAAATTTAACCCGGCAAAGAAAAGAGGTGCTACTGGTAGCACCTCATTCTTTTTTCTTGAAATTGTCATATATTTTTTCACTTTTATAGAGATTTAGAATATATATATATATATATATTGATTGGGCATGGTTTAGAAACGTCTTCAAATTTAACCTGACAAAGAAAAGAGGTGGTACCGGTAGCACCTCATTCGTAGGTTGATTTTGGCATTAACATTGCAAAGGCGTCGGTTGTTAAGGCGACAATGTCAAAAAGTTGCAATTTTAGCCCCAGAAAGAAAATTGTGTGAAAATGCGTGCTACCATTTTCAATTCGGGGGTCTATTTTATGGTTTTGATTACAGTGACACCACCCGGGATTACCAAAAGTTGTAATTTTAGCTCCAAAAAAAAAGTCGTGCTACTGATACCACCACTTTTCGATTCGAGGTTGTTTTTTTGTGGTTTTGAAGCAAAAATATGAGTTATATAGGTAGAGTTCTAATTTTGAGTATAAAGTTCTCATCAACTTGTATAACTTGTTGTGCTAAGACAAAACATATTAATGTGCAATATCACTTTGTGAGAGATATGGTTGAAGACAAAAAGGTGTTGCTGGGAATGGTTGACACTTTGAAAAATGTTGATTAACGAAGTCTATTAGTACTGAGAAGTTCTCTTGGTGTAGAGAATCTATGGGCATTGATGCCCTGAACCTGTGACCCTATGAGTACATGATTCATTGGTATGCAAAGAAAACAACAAGTGGGAGAATGTTGGGTATGTGTTGTATTATTTGCATGTGTGTGTAGGGGGGTACGTTTTCTTGATGATCCCCACCATCTAGTGCTTTGTTGTTTGCATCGAGTGTTGCGCATGGTGCTAGATCAAGGGGGGTTATGGGGGGGGCATGACGATGCCCTCTCCCTTCCGTGAAGAAAGTTCAAAAAAAATTAGGCTATTTTTGAGCTATTTTGGGGTTTCTTCTAAAAATATGTAATTTAATTATGGTTAAGGAATTGGGATCTATTTATAATACGATATAATGGATTAGGGTTTTGGATGTTGCAGAGTAATTATTTTTTTATTGTGAGTGGTTAATAATCATGATGAGAAAACAAGAGGTGTGACTCTAAGTTTTGTTGCTTTCCTCAGTTAAGGGTTTCTAGGATTCTCTATGTATTATGTGTGAATATTGCTATGGCGTAATCTCTATTTTGCTTAAAAGAATCAGTATGCTTTGCTTATATGCATAGGTTTAAAACTTACACTTTAATGGGATGTAATTCATCTTTGACCAACATGGTAGAGACATTTTGTCAAAAACTTTGTGGGCGACCTCAAACAAAGGAAAATGGTAGAGACATGTTGTCATACACTTTGTGTACAACCTCAAACAAAGGCAATTGGTACAGACATTTTTTCAAACACTTTGTGGACAACTTCAAACAAAGGATAATGGCAGATACATTTTTTCAAACACTTTGTAGCTTTTTCTTGGCTTCCCACCCCATTTCCTCCATCAAACACCCATTGTTGTCTTAGAGGAAAAGGGCCATGTTACAAAGTTAATATCTCACAAATGGAAACATGGGTATCTAATATTTTGGGGGTGAATTTGGACATGGATGTCTAGATATTATATAAAAAAAACTCATGGCTACACACTTTGTAAATTTGAAGATATAGATCAAGGTTTATAGGGTGTTTTGTGCATTCCTACAATAATCAAAATAAAAAAGGTCCATGTTACAAAGTTAATATCTTGTAAATGGAAAGACAATTATATGATATTTTTGTTGAGCATGTTAACATGTTTGTTTAGAACCAGAACAAAACATTTCATACCTACGTATTTGATATTTTGTGAGATATAGATAAATATTTATATGGTGTTCTACATAATCCTACAGTGCTAAAAACTCGAGAATTTTTCCATTTTTAAAGCTACGGGATTCTTCCAATTTGAACCATGGATTGGATATAAGTAATGAAATTTTTATAAATCTATGAATACATTCCAAAAACATTCATTAATTTTTTACAAGGTTTAGTTCATCCGTAGGACTAGTTTATCCATCATAATGGGATAAGGAAATCTTTCCTTAGTTCTTTTGTCAAACAATTTTCACGCAAGAAATTATAACACTTTTCCATACATGAATCTCACATGACTTGATAAAAAAAAGGAGACATCATCTAAAGAAAAATTTCATTCAAAATACCATGATAATAATCTCATGTACTCATCATTCTACAATATTGAATTCATAAATAAAAAGTACGAAGGATCACACTTATATTTTCCAAGGTGAAGCTCCAAGGAAACTAACTGTTTGGGGACTAAGATCATCCCAAACATAATCTATTTAACTATACAATTATGCCCATGTGTTGGGATATGAGCCACTAGGGAAAATAATATTAGCAAGGTTTCCAAAACCCGTCTTCTTTTAACAAAAGGCTTCCAATATACCAACCAAGTTAAAGTCTATACTAGTTCTTTATTCAACCTCTTAGATAACACAGCTCTTGGCACTCATCCCTTACTCCATAAAATGCAAGAATTCATCATTTATATGCGCTTTAGTACCTCAAGCATGCCCTTGCTCTCAGTGCTCTTCAATATGGCCAATATGAGCCCAAGACACTGCCTCCTTCCAGGTTTCATTTCCAATATTGTGAAGCTTCTTGGACATAGATTTTATGGTTCTTTGGACAACTTAACAGGACAACAAACTTTATGGATTTGAAATGGTATTTGTATACTCTCCAGTTGTTTCTAATATCACTTAGAATCATAAATTTCCTCTTTCCATGGTTCATATGAGAGTTGGGATAAGTTTTCTTCCTTCAAACCCTTCTTTTCTCTCCAAGAACTCTCTTTTTTCCAAGCTTTTCTCTCCCCCTTAGAATTTCCCATCCATGGATTGAGAGAATGGGATTGGATGTGAGGAAGAATTATTTCATCGATGTTAATACTCAAATTTCACACACATATGAAATTTTAGCTAGTCTTGCAGTAAGGAATCATCAAACTATAGCATGCATCCCACCGAAGACATCCTCATCATATCCAAAAAGAACCATGAGTCCAAAAATTCCAAAAAATAGTCAAAAGAAGAGGTCACACAAATAAAGCCAATGTAGCCCATGCTACAGCGCGTGTTATAATCGTTGTTCCCATGCTAGCCTAGCGTGGATTATCCTTTGAGATTCGTGCTACTGTAAAAAGTGAGGGGATCTCAACTGTCACGTCCCCTCCCATCCTACCAGCTAGATGGAGAGGATCGTGAGGTTAAACCGGGCATCTAGCCCCATAAATCAGTCATTAAACATTCAATTTAAGAAGAAGATGGACATATGCAATTGAATAAACATTTGAATACACAGCGGGAGTAAATTCATTAACACATCCATCATACATTCAAGATATTCATCAATTAAACAATTGAAATATAGCACAAGAGAATACTTATCTTAATGAAGTAGTCCCAAACAACCAGCTACGCTTCTGCAACGTTCCACCCAACCATAGGCCAGTGTGCTCTTCAATCTCTCAGCACCACTGCCACCCCCGAGCTGGGCATGATCTCCACAAGGAACTAGGGAACAACAGGGTCTCACATAGCCATAGATACACCAGAATCAGCCATACCAACTAGCAGTTGGGTTTCTGAGGTGGCTAGGAGATGGACGCATATAACAGCAAAAAGAGTAAGTGCTGGGCATGAGAAAAACGGTTCTATAGTGAAGTTCCCAAGAATGGGTTTCTAACGGTTCCAGAAAAACGTGGGCAACCAAAACGAAAGGAGAAAATGGGAAATCAACCCCAGGAGAGCAGATTCATTTTCAGAAGAATACTCATGGGCATTTCGTGGGCAAAAATGGCCTCCATAACCCCAAAAATCGTGGCTCTCTTCTCCCAGCCAATGAGCTAACCAAAAACGAGTTTATGGGCATGGAAAAACACAGGAAAATGGTGAAAAACGTGAAGGATAGAACCCCAACAGGCTCAAACTGCGTGAGAGGATGAATGCCATGGGTGAAGAATGGCTTTTGGGCCAATTTCGTGGGGGTTTTCTTGCCCAACAAGCAAAAACATGATTTTCCAAGTTGATGGCTTGCCCATGCACGAAAATTGGCAGCCATACCTCTCCCATCCCAAGGCATTTATTGTCTCAACCAATTCTTTGAATGATTAAATGATTGGGTGCATGAGACCAAATGGGTAGTTGAGAGTTCATGGGTTTCCTCAATGAAATGGCTTAACACCATGGCTCAAGGGTTTGGCTATTTTTCCCTCCCTATTCCTTGTAAAGATCATGCCCCCGTCTCTTTGTTGCATTGCGTAGTTGATTGTGGGTTTTTTATTAAAATTGCATATTTACATGATGTCCGATTTTACATTGTGCACCCCTAGCACAAGAACTCTATGCATCTATTCTAATTGCCGATACATAGAACATTAAATCAATGGCGGGGCCTTGGCCTTGAGCTCCTCACCATGACTAAATAACAATATTTACATCATTTACAATATTAATGCAATAGGGTCAAGCTGGGGACATTACATCAACCATCAGTTGTGCATTGAAGGATCATGAAAGCTCCCTCACTAACAAAATTTGAATTTGGATCTTCAAGCATTGAATAGCCCCCTTTGTGTACCTTGTAGATAGGTCATGAGGTGATGGGGTTCACACTTGGATCTAGATGTTTCTTGGCCGGCTCTTGTACTATAAAAGAAAGTCATGGGAATGCATCTAAGTAGAGAAAATTAGAGCAAGGTTATGCTACTGGAATTATGCTAGAAATTCCTCATAGTCCACCTCTTCCTACACCTCTTGGAATTCCTCAATCTCCCTTGCCACCTTCCTCCAAGGGGCAAGTGTTTCTCTCATTTGTTCTTCAAGTTATTTAGCATTTAGTGTGGACAAAAAATACCTCCTTAAGGGAGATTGTTGGCTTCCCTTGAATCTTGCACCTCCTAGGTGACACTACATGTAACAAGATTGAACATTGGGGAATATAAAATGGTTCTAGCATTTGCTTCTTGTTGTGGTTTGCATATCCTCACTCTGTTTATTTCAAGTTATTTGTTTTTATTTTTTCTTTTTTTTACTAACAAGAGCTTGTAAGGTCAATTTTGAGTCATTACATTTGCTTTAGTATCACAATATTGGGCCTTGTTAACAACCTCCAAGGCTTTCACCTCCAAAGTGGGAAGAGGTGCACAATAGTATTTATGGAGACTCCACTTCATTTTTTTCATTTCTTATTAACTAGGTTGTTATTTTCTAAATAGCTAATTTGGGGTTCATATATTGTGTAGGAGATCAGGTTCATACCCTCCATTCCCAGAATTCGGCCTCCTCTTGGCCATAATTGTCGTTTACACAGTAGCATGGATCCCTGCACCTCGTGCGCACTACCCACCCATATTTTCCTTCAACAATGACGTTACTGCGTAGTTTACCGAACCTTCTCACAACCAGATTTGAACCCAAAATCCAACAGTGGTTTGTTCATATTTCGATGGTCATATGTCCATAATCTGACAAAAAAACATACTTTGAAACCATCTGACTCATAACGTTGGATTTTCTGTACATGAATAATTTGTTGGATCTCCGACACCACATGCATCGAAATTCCAACAGCGTTTATTTTTAAAAGGTGTTGGATTTTCCGCGCCCATATGTCGGATCTCTGATACACGTCCAATTGCCAAACGTTGGATCTTCGCCGCTAGCCTGTTGAATTTTCGATGGACTACATTTTTAAAAGTTGAATCCCATGCTGGATATACGATGTTAGTATTTTTCGGAGTGCCATATTTGTAGCGCCAACGTGTTGGAGATCCGACGCACGTATTTTTTACGTCGCAGATTCTCGGTGCTTTTATGTCTGAAAACCGACAAAATCAATTTTCGAGATGTCGGATTGTTTCCTCCCAAATGCATAATATCAGATGGTGGGTATTGTTTTATCCATCGAATGTCCAAATTTGGTTCATTGGAGATTCGACATGTATCCTTCAAAAAATGTCGAATATCCGAAAATGGAGCAGAAACTATGACGAATGACATTTCGAAGGCATCCGATAGCAGCATTTATTAACGTGGTAGTGTCATATTAGTGATCGTCGGAGATCCAACAATTGAATATGATTTTTTTTTAAATGCAATTTGTTATCAACCCAAAGGAAGGGAATGAAATTACAAAATGGTAAGGTTTATTCCAAGAAGTATATTTTATTGACCAATTCCAAACTATATTTAAAAAAATTAATAAGGTCTACATCTAATTAGGTTATGTACCTTCCAACAATTAAATAATAAAAAAATTTGCTCCAACATCCCTGCGAGAGAAGAAATATAAGCTCAATAGATACCTTATAAACTACTCTTATTTGTTACAAATTCCCACAACTACTTCCCTCATACATTGTACAATTTGATAACCAAGGGCATATCCATGTGTTAGATAGCCAAGGGCATTCCTTTTGGTTCATCAATGAACTCAACATATAGACATCAAATCATGTTCTTTGAGATTTGTATATTTCATAGTCTAGTGTAAATATCTCTTGATTAAATGGAGAGATTACTATATACTTATGCATAATATCCTGGCCTCTGACCAAGATACTCTATTTTAATATTGACTCCTATAGAATCTTTACAAGCTTCTACAAACCTCTTGACTGACCCAACTGTCCACATCAAAATGACATAGGTAGGAAAAAGTTGCAAAATATATCAGGCCTCACATAAACAATGAGAAAAATCTAACATACATTTTCTAGTGCCAACATTATATACCCATACTTCACCAAGATAAACATTAATGATAATATTGACTCCCTTAGCAAATTTACAAGATTCTACAAACTTCTTGACTGGCCCAGCTGTCCACTGAGAAGAACCTGCAACAATTAATTGATGAATACACGATATATCAGATCACGGAATATTTTTATTGATCTCAGGTCACTTCGAGGGGGTAACCTCCTTTGAGCAAGCTCAATACAAAATAACTTCACGGTGCATTAATAGGCCTCAACACACACTTATATACTAAGTTTAGGTGCCAATAATATGGGTCAAAACCATGGGCCAATACAAACTATGGATCAACAATACTACAGGATACTTACAAAGCATATGCGCCAAACAACAATAACACAAACTATGGATCAACAAATACTATGGGACGACTTACAAAGCATATGCGTCCTAACAACAATATGCTAACAAAGTAAAGACATGGATTCCTAACATCCCCTTCCCCTTAGAAAAATCTTTGTCCTCAAAGCTTTACATGTGGAAATTGTTGTTGAATCTGAAGGATTGGTTCCCATGTAGCATCCTCTAGTTGCATGTCGTGCCACTGAATTAAGACCTCTGTGATAGTGCGAGAGCGAAGCTGACAAGTGCGCGTATTGAGGATGGCCTCCGGCTCCAAAAGGATGTATCCTTCATTATCCAGTTTGGGTAAAATAGTTTTTCCTCTAATGTTGGTGCCAAGAACTTTCTTTAGACAAGAAACATGAAATACTGGATGAATGCGGGAAGAAGGAGGAAGTTCCAATTTATAAGCAACGGACCCAATCTTCTGAAGAATCCAATATGGCCCATATAACTTTGGAGCGAGATTATGACGCCCTTTTAGTTTCAGAGAGGATTTCTTGTACAGCTGGAGACGAAGAAAAACCATATCACCTGCTTGAAAAGTGTGCTCAGAACGATGCTGATCAGCTTGTTGCTTCATGCGATTTCTTGCCATGTGAAGATTGTCCCGCAAAATGCGAAGAATATGATCGTGGTTTCAAAGGGCTGTGTCAACTGCCTTAACTGATGAACTGCTCGGGGTGTATGGAAGAAGAACTAGCGGTGCCTGGCCATAGACTGCTTCATATGGGGTCATTTTAGAGGCAGTGTGGTAAGAGGTATTGTACCACCATTCAGCGAGAGGGAGCCACTTTTCCCACTGATGTTGTTGTTTAGAGGTGAAGCAACGAAGTTAAGTTTCCAAGCATTTATTGATAATTTCAGTCTGACCATCTGTTTGGGGGTGATACCCTGAACTCATCTTCAGTTTGGTGCCAGTGTGGCGAAATAGTTCTGTCCAAAAATGACTGGTGAAAGTCGCATCATGATCCGAGACAATGGAAGAAGGGATGCCGTGAAGACGAAAGATCTGGTCCAGGAAAATTTGAGTGACTGAGGAGGCTGTATAGGAATGGCTAAGAGCACAAAAATGACGATATTTGGAGAGGCGATCAACCACAACCAAAATCATTGTCTTCCCTCCAGATTTAGGGATCTCTTTAATGAAATCCATAGAAATATCTATCCAAATCCGTGTAGGTATGGGCAAGGGTTCGAGCAATCCCGGAAGGAGTGTCATTTCACCCTTATTGCGCTGGTAGGTATCACATTCAGCCACCATCTATTGAATTGTCCTTTTCATGCCCTGCCAAAATAAATTATGCCATGCCCGCTCATATGTTTTGAGGAACCCAGAATGCCCTGCCAATGGAGAAGCATGGAGTTCATACAATACAGCCTGTTGAAGATCTATGCTCTGGGGGAGCACTAGACGACCCTTGTATCTCAGGGAAGCACCATCCCAAGAGTAATGTGGTACAGCAGAAGGGTTGTTGGCCAAGCATTGGATGATTTGAGATAATGTAGAGTCATTGACATAGCCCTATTGAACAGATTACAACCAATTTGGAATAGGCATAGAAATAGCTGAAAAAGAACCTTGGTCCTCAAATGTGCGAGAAAGAGCATCCGCCACAATATTGTCCTTACCCTTCTTGTAAGTGATCTCATATTCATAACCCATGAGTTTGATAACCCATTTCTGTTGTGTTGGGGAGGATACACGTTGTTCCAGGAAATATTTCAGACTCTGGTGATCAGTCTTGATGCAGAAATGATTCCCTAATAGGTATGGTTGCCACTTCTGTACTACATGCGAAATAGCCATCATTTCCTTCTCATATGTAGAGCAAGCTAAATTATTACCTAAAAGGGCTTTGCTAGTGACCGCAATGGGGTGTTCATCTTGAAGGATAACAGCACCAAGTCCATTGCCGCAAGCATCACTCTCAATAGCGAAGGGCTTAGAAAAATCAGTCATAGCTAGAACAAGTGTAGTACACATAGCTTGTTTCAGTTTGTCAATTGCACACTCAGTAGCATGTGTCCATGTAAAAGAATCATTTTTCAATAGAGTAGTTAATGGAGCTGTAATCTTCCCATAATCATTGAAAAATTTGCGATAGTAGCCAGTCAATCCCAAAAAACCATGAAGGCTCTTGAGTGTCTGAGAATGCGGCCAATTGTTCATGGCAGCGATTTTGGCAGGATCCACACAAACCCCTTGTGCTGAGATAATGTGCCTGAGATACTCGACTTCCTTCTGTCCAAAAACACATTTAGACTGTTTGGCGTGGAGATGATGGTCAAAGAAAAGTTTCATGACAAGATCGAGATGCTAGAGATGTTCAGCCCATGTTTTACTGTAGATGAGAATATCATCAAAGGATACCAGAATTAATTTTCGCAAGTAGAGCCAGAATATTTTATTCATCAAGGCCTGGAATGTGGAAGGAGAATTAGTGAGGCCAAAGGGCATGACCAAAAACTCATAGTGGCCATCATGTGTGCGGAAAGCTATTTTAGAGATATCATCCTCATGAACCCGAATTTGATGATACCCAGAACAAAGATCCAACTTGGAGAAAAATTGAGCACCATGAAGCTCATCAACAACAGGAATTGGAAACTTATCCTTGATAATGAGGTGATTAAGTGCTCAAAATTCAATGCAGAGGCGCCATGACCCATCTTTTTTGCGGACAAGAAGAACTGCTGAAGAAAAGGAACTAGTGCTTAGGCAAATAATACCTTGCTTCAATAAGTCCCGAACGAGCATTTCAATCTCTATTTTTTGGTGAAATGGGTAGCGATAGGGCCTAATGTTGGGAGGAATGCTTCCAGGAAGGAGCTGAATATGATGGTACTCTAGCCTTGAAGGTGGCAATCCCACTAGTTCAGCAAAGACACCTGTATATCGATCCAGAATTTGTTGTAGATCCAAAGGAGTAGTGGAGACCCCTGATGGTTGCATCTGAATGGAATGGATCTGAGCGATGACACCATGTGAATTCTTCTTAAGGATTTTTCCATGCGATGTGAACTGATGATGCTAAGAGACCCTGGTTGTAAGCCTGTCAATGTTTGTTTTTGTCCATTGAAGGAAAACTGCATCCAATTTTCAGCAAAATCCCATAAGATGGGGCCAAGTGTGCGTAGCCATTGAGCGCCCAAAACCACATCACATCCGCCTAAGGTCAAGGAAAACATGTCAGAGCGCAGGTTATAATCTCCCATAGAGATACGCACATTACAACACTTCCCTTTGCAAGGTAAGGTTCCCCCATTAGCAACCATGACTTCAAAGTTGGAGCAAGAATGGGGTTACAGCGTAATTTTCCACCTTGTGAGCATCAACACTCTTTGGCCTGTAGGATCCATTTTACTGACTCAGATCCACTTTATATCCTTCAGAAACACTATTTTCCTTATTTTTTCCTCTGTACGCTAGCTGCATCACTACAGTGGGCGTACCCGCAAGTTGCATCACTATAGCCCGCGGATAGCATGTAAAATTGTAAAAATCACTAGTGAATTACTTTTTAATCCCAAAAAGCAGTCATAGGGTGGCCTTTGGCCCTCCATCTGCCCTGAAACGCCTCGATGTGTCCTTTCACTTACCTTTGAGAGGACTATATATTGAGCACATATGGCTTATGGACGGGAGGAGAAAGAAGAGCAAGAGAACTCTAGTGGATTTTTGCCCTTCTTGAGTCTACACTCATTGATCTTTGTAGTTGTGAACCCTTTATGTTCACCTTTCAAACTCCTATCATAGTTTTATTTTTCCATTCCATGGAGGATTGAACTAGTGGAGGCACAAGTGGATTGATCCAGATCTTGGTTCATATTGGTTGCCAGCAAGAGGTCGTATCACATTGTACTTCTTTTTATTTATTAATAGAAATACTCATATTCTTGCCCATTAATGTTGTGAATGTTGTTTATATTACATTGGGTTGCATTTACTTATAATATCATAGACCATTGCTATCGATGATGTTAATGTCGTTTATATATCATATGCGCTTGTTGTATATTGGTCGTCAAGACTAATTTGCAGGTTCAAGTGCACGGATTGAAAGCTCCAACGTTTGGATCGAGGTTGGTTATCTTCTTCATTATCTTAGCATTGTCATTTATATAGCTTAGTATTGAGAATTGAGTTAATTTCTGGTAATCAACTGTTTGTTGTGGTTCACCCCAAGCCATAGGAAGTTTTCTCCAACACAGAAATGGCGACTCCGCTGGGGAAAACATCCATTTTAGGGGATTGTTTAGCATTAGTCCTTATTTAGAGTTTTTTTTTGTCGAATCTCTATGTCACTGATTGGCCATTGAGATACATTATAGAAAATTGGTTTTTTCTTAGCCATTGCACTCTTTGTTGGTCCATTTGCTTTTCCCTACCCGTGGGTGAGCTTAGCTCTTCTAGCGTACACCCACCTCTGTTTACACTACTGCTCACGGGTACCCGCAGGTATTCCTTCGACAGTAGCATACAACTCCAGATTTGGTTGATCTATGACCTTTGGTTGTTGCTGGGTTGGTTTTGGATGATCCTAAGTCTTTTTTGGCATCATTCTTAACTGCTACATGCCTTGTTTGTGACCAGAACTCTTCTCTTCTCTTGGTTGAGGCTTGTTGGTTTTTTACCCATCCTTGGATTTAGCCTTGTTGGTTTTTTCCGATCAAGCTCATTCCGTTGGCTAAGTCTTACTATTTGGGATCTGTTGGGTTGTCTTAGTGGTCTCCTCTGCATATCAGTGACTAAATAGTAGGATTTTGCTTGCATTTTTCATTCCATTATATTGAAATATACAAAAAAAAGGTTTTGCATTTTCCTTTTGTTTATAAGAGAAAATACAAAAAAAAAAATCTTCCATGTACTGCATTTTGCATTGAGTGCTTGCTGCTTTCATTTAGGTTCTGCTTGTGCATTGGAAAATATAAAAGAGTTGCATTTTTATTTCAAAACCATTGGATTGATTTTGCATGCTAGTGGCATTGTTTTTCTTGGATAGATGAGTCTAGAGTTTGACGATTTTTGCATACTATTGAGTCATATACATCACTAGTTTCATGACCATATCCTTTGAGTAACCAGGGCAATTAAAATTAATGCTTAATATTAAAATTGATTAGACCGATTCTATTTATAGGGTACACCAACTAACATAGGTTTAGAGTCTTGGAATAGATCATTGTGAGTAAAAAATCCAATACTACTAGACGAAACATTATGTGTCTGACCAGGGAGTGGTGAAATACATGGTATACATCGATGTTCTCAGGAAGCTCTACTCAGACCAGAGTTAAGAACGAGGTCACGGGAGGTTGGTTGTGGAGATATCCCTCCAATATCGGCTAAACATGGGAGATATTTCCAGGGTTTGTTCGTATCTGGGGACTCTTGGGGGATTTGACCCTCTTGTAGTTTCGGGCTTAGCTACCCTGCCCATACAACGGATCCCACCTGCGACTATCCCCCTGAGCATTGGTTATACTACGGTGACCATAGTTTCCTTACCTAGGTATCGCATAGGGTACTTGCAGTGGTTATACTGTTTGTGTCCTGAGTTAGATAGGGGTTGGAGAGCATAGTTGTTTGTTGTCGAGGGTTACGGCCCTTTGCACACAGTGAAGCCTGGGTGCCTCTATAACTGATTATGTTACCTCCGGCTACAATTTGGGAGTCTCAAGCCTCTCCTAGGCGAGACATACTAGCTCTAGTGTCGGGAGCTCATTTAGCCACTCTGTTTGTCTTCTCTTGGTTGTAGTTTCTCTAGGTGTGTGCTTTTGATTTACTGTTTTTGAACGATAGTTGGTCATTAGGAGACGTTGCGATTTTATTTTCTATCTGGAGATATCGTGGTGCGGAGTCCTACTCTCCGTCGATCCCGTCAATTGGCTGGTTTAAAACCAGGCGAGCTTTCACGTCATGTTTCTAGGGGACGCCGGCGGGCTCTCTCCGAGTCTTCGGATTCTCACGAGACATATGTCTTAGACGTCATGACTGATGCACACTCTGACATAGGAGAAATCCCTACGACTCCATCGTGTAGATTCGAGCACACTTTAGACACCCCTACTCCTCGTGAGGCATGGGGGGGTGATCCACCTAAGACCCAACCTAGTTTGTTTGGTCCAAACCCACCCGAGACTTGAACTAGTTTGTTTGGTCCAAATCCACCTGAGGACGACCCGTTCGATCCTTCATAACCACATAATTATTTATACAGGATGCCAGAGTTACATGATGACACAGGTCCTACGATCAACCCTACCGCGTTCTCATATGGTATGCCTAATTACAACACAGTTGATCCTTCCACTGCTTTTGGTATTCACGCTGGCACTAGTCATGGTGTTAGCAACACTACACCCATTGGGGGAAATACCCTTGCCGGCGGCACCATGTTTTCCACCCACACACATAGTATGGGGACCGGTCATATTCCTCCTAACAATGCTAATGTTGGAAGACAGTCGCCTCCTAGGGATACCCAACCTAATAGGAACATTGTTCGCAACACGACTCGCCATCCACCACCTTATACACATGTTACTACTCGTCAACCTATGACCACTTTCGCAAATGTTAACGCTCCTCCCAACCATGGGGGTGGACATATACCGCATACTTTTTCGTCCGCTGCCGCTACTAGTAATGCTAATATAGGAGGTGGGAATATACCTCATTCTCACGGTCATAACGCCACCATTCCTGCTACTAATAACACCAATGTTGGGGTTGGGAATACATCTCATACTTATGGTCACCACACGACTGTTCACACTAATCCTAATGCTTATGCTGGGGGTGGGAACATACCTCACCATTATGGTCATTACAACATGTTTCCCGCTATGAATAGTACATATATACCCCATACTTATGGTGGCAACCCTTACTACAACATAGTCGGTGCTGGCCACCAGTACAACCCACCTCAATATGGTGCCCAAAACACTTATATACCTGCTTACTCTCATACAGGTCAGGTCGGAGGAGGTTATCAACCTTATGGACATGGTCAAGCCTATCGTCCGTCAGGTCTACATAATCAAGAGTTTAATTCTCATGGTCAAGATTTTGGTCCACCTTATAATTCGGTTCTGTTCAACCAACCTTTTATGGGGGCTTATAATCAAGCTTTCCAGCTACAACTCTTGTTCCTTGCACGTTTGAGTCTTTCGAATCTTTCGAAGCTCACGAATGATCCGGTGTGTCATGACCCTAGTTGGCCTCCAGTCCCTACCAAGCTCCCTTTGGACATTCCTAAGTTTGAGGGGAAAGGTGGTGAGGATTTGGGTGATCATGTCACAATGTTTCACCTTTGGTGCTCCTCCAACTTGTTGAATCACGATTCCGTTAGATTACGACTATTTCAACGCACCCTCATGGGGGAAGCTGCGAAGTGGTATGTTGAGTTTCCTGGGAACACTTATAGGGGATTCAATAATATCGCTTTGGTTTTCTTGGATCATTTCCAGTTGCTGGTTCACTATGATACTGGTACTGAACTTTTGTCTGCCTTCCGTCAGAATAAGGCCACACATATTTCTGACCACGTTCAAGAGTGGCGTCGACAGAAGCGATTAGTGAAAGCCAACATTCCTCGAGAGTTTATGTTGGAATGGTTCCTCAAGTCTCTACTTCCATATATTGCTAAGGATGTTTCGATGTCCAGTATTATGACTGAGGAGCAAGCCATCTTAAAAGTCCAGCAGTTAGATTTACTATACTCTTAGTCTGGCATTTTGTATGACATTATTCCAGGACACACCGCAAACACGCCATGAGCCCAATTCAGTTCCTGGACCGCATGCCGATGGCATTGTGGGATCCGCAAGCACTCACCCTGTAGATTTGGTGTCTAATCAAATGCAAAATTTGTCGCTAAACCAGTCTACTCCCGGACAGGTTCACACCTTGTCCACTTTCGCCCCATCGTCCGATGTACACACTGTGCAAACGACAAACCCATCGGGTAACCAGCAACTTGGTGGTAAGAAAAAGGGGAGAAATAACCGTAAGGGTGGAAACAATGGGAATAATAATAGCAATCACAATACCCCTCATAAGGAGAATGCCAACCCTCCTCGGGAAGGCGGAAATGCTAGTGAGGATCGTAAACCTAGGTATAAGGTGAAATTTCCTTGTAAGCTTTGTGGGGAATATCATCTTACTCACTTGTGTCCTCAAATCAAAGAAGCATCGAAGCATTTGGCACAGAGCCCAGCTATGTTGAAGGATCCCCTTCCTCCTCATCAAAACATGGCTTCGCATGCTCCCGCCATTGGTTATGGACCTAATGAGACTGCAACATCTTCTTCCAATACTAGTGGTTATGGATGCGTGAATATGGTTCAATCAGAGGTTAGTGTTTCTACTCGTCAACGCGATTATGGTGCACCACAACCTAATATGGGGAGTGAACCTCTCCCTCCTCCTGATAATTCCTTGCATATCGAGAATCCATGTATTATGCCACAAATACCGAAAAGTGTTCTTAAGCACTCTACGCATAATCCCAATGCCCGAGCCGCCTAGAACTACTCCATTGTAGAATATTTGGGCCAAACTCCGTGTGCCATGTCAGCTCTTGAAGTTTTACAGGCATGTCCTTCTCAAAGGAATGCCCTTTTGAGTGCATTAGGAGTTCAGTATGGGGTGAGTCCCAGTGTTATCAAGTTCGACACTACTGTTGTTCAACCTCGCTTACCATACCATGTGGCTTTTCAAATCCATGTGGAGTGCCTTAAGAATTTTGTCAAAAGAATGGTGGTTGACGAAGGTGCTTCCGTGTCAATGATGTCGTTAGCTTGTTGGAAAGCTCTTGGCTCTCCTCCTCTACTCATGTCTAGGACCATGCTCACTGCATTTGATGGTCCGTCATTTAAGCCGCACGGGATTATCCCTTCCTTTGTTGTCCGCTTGGGAGGTAAACCTGTGCCTATTGAAGTTGTAGTGGTTGATGCACCCATTGACTACAACCTTTTACTGAGTTAGAATTGGATTTAGGCTATGAAATCTGTTGCGTCTATTGTATTTAGAGTTATCTGCTTTCCACACGAAGACAAAATTGTGACAATCGATCAGCTGGATTTCGTTAATCCTCCTCCTGAAGCATCCACGGGATCAGTAGTTCCGCAAGTTACAAATTCTCAACCGGCAACTAGGAACATGGGTGTTGGTATGTACCCTTCATTGATTGGAACTTATGATCTCCCCACACCTATGAATTTTATTGGAACCGTTTCTGACAATGCGTCTCCTCCTTTTCATAATGTACCATTCTGGACTTCATATTTTGATGATCCATGGACTTTACCGTCCATGATTTCTACGTCTAGAGACATTGCGCACGTCGGGATGTCTATGCCACTATCTACTATTGAGCTTGCTTATCAGGATATTCAGCAAGCCACCACAGAGCCGGATTTCCCCTCTTTTCGGACAATTGAGGAAGATCCCGTTACATTGGCAGTTTGGGCAGTCGACTCATCTTGTTCGAACGATTTCCTTGATGGTACTTTACCTTCTGATGAAGCTATTATCGAGGCCATGTGTGGTAGTGAGAGACCTTGGGAGGATTTGCATCATCACTCTTATTTCCTTCCCAACCTCGATCTCGCCGAGCAAGAAGAGTTTTGGACAACTCTCGCCGAGAAGGTTGGTCACCCTGTGGCTCTTTTGGGTTCACATGAGATTTATGCGAAGGGGAACATGGCTAATATTTCCCCGACTCAACCAATCAACTTCTCTTGCACTCCCGAAAAGCTTGAGAATGTTTACATCGATGATGATTGCTCTCCTGAAGAGATTTCCATCTACACCGAAATGTTTACAGAACTTCGGGAAGCTTTCGCCTAGTCATACAAGGAGATGCCAGGAATAGACCCTAGTATTGTCGAGCACGAGATTAGAACATATCCTCATGCTAAACCAGTTCAACAACGTATTCGAGCTGTTAACCCTAGGAAGGCAGCTGCTATCAAGGCAAAGGTGGAAAGACTGCTAAAAGCTGGTTTTATCTACCTCGTTCCCCTTACCGAATGGGTGTCAAACCCCATTCCTATGGATAAGAAGCAAGGAACAAACTGTGTATGCACTGATTTGAGAGACCTGAATCGTGCATGTCTGAAAGACAACTTCCCCACACCATTCATTGATCAGATCTTGGATGCTTGTGCGGGAAGTGAGATTTTTCATTCATGGATGACTTTTCGGGGTATAACCAAATTCAAATCAAACTTGAGGACCAACATAAGACCGCTTTCATTTGTCCTTGGGGTACGTTTGCATATCGTAAAATTCCCTTCAGCCTTAAAAATGTCGGAGCTACGTTTCAGCGTGCCATGACCTATGCCTTTCACGACCTTAATAGTATAATGGAGGTTTTCTTAGATGATCTTGCCGGCCATTCTCATAAGAGAATGGACCACCCCACGCTCCTCCGTTGGATTCTCGAACAATGTATACGCTACAAGATCCGATTGAATCCCAATAAATGCATCCTTGCGGTAAGGTCGGGTCACCTTCTAAGATTCATAGTTTCGAAAGAGGGTATGAGAGTCGATCCTCTTAAAGTTGAGGAAATACTTCGGTTGCCTCCTCCGGGCAACTTGTTTCAACTTCAGAGCCTCCAAGGGAGAGCTACTTTTCTATGTCGTTTTGTAGTCAATTATGTTAATCTTACCAAAGGTTTCGCGTGATTATTGAAGAAATACACACCGTTTATCTGGGATGAGAGAGCCCAGCAGTCTTTCGATGCCCTTAAGAAAGCTTTAGTATCAGCCCTATGCTTAGTCCACCCGACTTCGCACGAGATTTTATACTTTATGTGGCTGCGTCTCAAGAGACGATTTGCATGGTCTTAGTTCAGGTTGATGATGCACTCGTTGAGCATGTCATCTATTACCTCAGTCAAAATCTAGTAAACGCTGAACTGAGATATACTCACGTGGAAAAGCTGGCGCTTGCGACTGTCCATGCAGTCTAGCGGTTACGACATTATATTTTGCTTAGAACGACCACAGTTGTAACGCACATCAATCTGTTTCAGTTCATGCTATCACGATGCCTTATAGGGGGGAGTATAATAAAAGGATTGTGATCCTTCAGGAGTTCGATCTCGATTTTGCTTCGGCGAAGTCAGTGAAATCGTTGGTGTTTGTTGAGCTTATGTCGGACCTTTCGAGACTTGATGAGGATGTCATCCCTGAAGATTCCTTTGTGGATGAACATTTTTTTCTTATCTCGTTAGAGGACCCTTGGTATGGGGATGTCATTGTATATCTCCAAACTTTGAATTTTCCTTCACACTATTCACGGGATGAGCGACGACATGTGAAACATCACGCTAAAGATTATACTATCGTCGGTGACACTTTGTATCGCCAAGGAAAGGATTATATTCTCTGTCGTTGCTTGAATCATGAAGAAGCGGAGCATGTGCTTAATGATTGCCATGCTGGGGCATGTGGCGGTCACTTATCCGGGCTTGCTACAACCCAACGTATTATGCGAGCTGGTTAATTTTGGCCTTCAATACTTAAAGATTGTATTAACGTTGTGAAGAGATGTCACCCTAGCAAGGTGTTTTCTCGGAATATACACTCGCATCCAGCGCCCCTTCATCCGGTCGTCACTGTCGATCCCTTCACCAAGTGGGGAGTGGATTTCATGGATTGCAAACCAGCTTCGGCTAGGGGGAATCACCATATCATAGTGGCCCTGGACTACTTTTCCAAATGGGCTGAGGCCATGCCTACTGTAAAAGCCAATGGTGCTACAGCAACCCATTTCGTGTTCAATCAGATTATTACTCGGTTTGGTATTCCGAAAGAGATTGTCACTGACCATGGTAGTCACTTTCAAAACAAAATGATGGAGGATTTGTCTCTCAAGCTTGGGTTTCATCAAGAACACTCATCTTCTTACTATCCCCAAGCTAATGGTCAAGTTGAAGCAGTCAATAAGTCTTTAAAGACCATTCTCCAACGTACCATCCAACAAAGCAAGAACAACTGGCACATTATGTTATATCCTTCTTTGTGGGTATATCGAACCGTAGTCAAGACCGCCATCGGGTTCTCACTGTTTCAGCTAGTACATGGTGTGAGTCAATTTTACCGATTGAATGCGAAATCCCTTCACTCAAACTGGCCATAGAGCTCCTCCCTAATACAACGGGTATTGAGCAACGTTTAATCCACCTTAAGCAACTTGACGAGCAACATCGAGATGCCACCATGGCTATAGATTCCAATAAACGTCGGGTTAAGGTTCAATATGATAGGTCTGTCCATCCTCGGCAGTATGCTGAAGGTGACTTGGTCCTCTTATATGACCAAGCTAAAGAACCCCTGGGGGCATGCAAGTTTAACCCCATGTGGCATGGTCCTTACATTGTGAGGCATTTCCTGGAAAAAGGAGCCTATGATTAGAGGATTATGAGGGAAACGTCTTGAAGGAGGAGCCTAGAAATGGGCTCTACCTCAAGCGGTATTACGCTTGAACTTCTAGTTCGAGCTAATGCTTTTGTATACTATTGTATAGTTATTTCTGTACATAGTTTTAGCTTGCTTTTGGTTTTTCAGGTCTGCTGATTAGCTTCTGTTTGATTGACAGATGTCAACATATTTTTGTACGTTCTTAGGTTTCGCGGATGGTGCTAGTCGTCATACGCAGCAGCTTGCTTCTACTGTCTGGGTTATTTATTCACCTGACCATCTAGTTGTGTCTTCAGGAGGTGCTTGTCTTGGTCCTACATCTAACAATGTGGTTGAGTATAGTGCCGTGATTGAGCTACTTCAGGATGTTATTTTACATGGTGTCCAGTCTTTAGAAGTCTACCTGGACTCACAACTAGTTGTGTCTCAGTTGAATGGTCAGTACCGTGTGAGGGATCCTACGCTACTACGGAAATTCTTAAGGGTAAGACTCTTAGAACGACATTTTGTTTCAATTACATCCGTTCATGTTATGAGAAGTGTTAATCATATATCTAATGCATACGCTAACTATGTATTAGATTGGCATTTGTCACATTCACAATGAAGCACACAAATAAAAGATGCATTCATACATTTGTACATACACACATATAGTAGAACCAGAGAACCAAAGTTTTTTATAAATAATATGTCCAAAAATGGTAGTGTCATAATACAAAACTGGAGCCCATAGCCCTCAAAAATATACATATCGATACAAAATTGGGATCCTGAGATATCTACTCCCTACGAGAAGGCCTAGCTGCCACCCTGACAGGATGAGTCTGATAGTAATATTTTATTGCATTTGCTATATGCTGCAGTGGTCGTACCCAGTTACCCAGCTCCCCCACTACTTGGCACTACATATCCTTTGGTATCCGTGCCACCTCTATTTGTGGTACCCTGGCAGTCATCTGTGATAGGTTGCCCCGCAGAGTCTGTAGTGTACACTCTACTGCAGCACCCCTTGCCTCATCACCCCTGCCCCGGTGACGATGTTTTGGGAATCCCTCGGGTATCACTGGGCCCTTGTTTGCGAGCAAAGGGTAAAACATTAATATATGATACTACCCCCAAAACAATTTTTGCATTCACATCTATAATCAAAAATCCATCAAAATTTAATACACCAAAAACCTAAAAAGAGTACTGACCTATGTCTCTGAATGCTGCATCTAGTGGAAACAGCATGTCACGATCCTGGCGGAAGTCTATCCCTGCATAGGGGTAGTCCTCTATGGCTATGACTTGTCGATCCCACCAATGAAAGAACTCCTTTTTGTATGGTGATGCCTAACCGCCACCACCCTATCGCGTTAAGACCTCTACCCACCGAGTCATGGCTGGGTCGCGGAGACTATGAGGAGGGACCTTAACCCTCAGACTGAGCCCCGGAACTCGCTCAAAGAAGAAACTACATAAGATACTGCCATATCCAAATTTTTTTGCCTCCCCTTGCTTGCACTCTGTCAGTTGGGTCTTCATTGACCCCAATAATGTGGTACACCAATCAAATATCATGGGCTGTATACACTGCGACGCATAGAACATCACTGGCCTGGATGCCTGGTGCAGAGCTTTTGAATGAGTAATCCGCACTAAGGTAGCCACTATAATCTTCATGCTCAGATTAACTATGGCTCTAATGGGCACCTGACTCCCCACTGCCCGAGTATTTGCAATAGAATACCGCTCTATATAGTCGGAGATGGTGATCCCACCACCCACGGAACGAAATCAAAGGCTCGACACCTCACCTCGGTGGGACAAACCAGTAATGAAGTAGATATCTTCCACTTCCATTAAGAGTATTTTCCCGTCTAGGTTGAAGTTCTGTGCATCGATGTCCTAGTAGTCTATCAAGCGGTGGAGCAATAGGTTTTGGGCCCTTAAACCCCCTATGCTCCAAAATTTGTATAACCCACATGCTTGCAGTGCTTGCTATGCACGCACATCATTGCGGACGGCCTCATCCACTAGGTCACGTTCCCTCTCTCTCCACTCTAGAACCATCCTGGAGGGAGAAAAACCAAAGAGTTTAGTCAATTTTACTTCAAAAACTAGCTTCACGACCGTACCCACGGGCAAGTTTGCTTACAAAGGCGGGTACCCGCGGTCAACGTGTGCGTTGACTATGAGTACCTTTCCCTACCCGCGACCCGCATAGTTATAGCCCGCGGGTAGCACCGAAGCCATTTAGGACTTGGCCAAATTAAAAATCCAACCAATGAAAATTGAAATAAAAGCATTGAAATGGAAGGTATGGATGAGATTACCAACCTGCTCCTGACAGTTCGATGATCGGACACCCATAGCTCCCAGAATCAGCAGTTGAACTTCAAGGTGAGAACTAACCACAAAACTCCAAATGGGTGAATAGTAAAAATGAATTGTAAATTGTAAATTTTTGTTACTATTTATAATTTTCAAAACCCACTTGTCTATAGTTTTTGCCATTGTATGTTGTTTTGGACTAATATAATGTCTTGGAGTAGCATTTTTTACCAGATTTCTTCGATGAGACTTGTTTTGGACCATTCCGCGCCTATGGCAGGTATATTTCACACCTGGCATATAGGTTAAATGTCATTTTCACATGCATTATGCATTTGACCTTTTGACCGTTTTCATAAACCCTAGGTACGACCCTGATTCTTAACCAACACGGAACCTTCACATTGTTATAGAAGTGGTGTTATGTGGTAGTAGGGCCTTTCCAAACATGGGTACCCTAGTTAGAACCCCCTTTTACATTATGGTGCCCATGCTGTTGTGTTTCCTTAGGATTGGGATTCCTTTGTAGTTACGCCATGACTTTGTGATAAAGATTCATACTCTACTTTGTCTTATGCTAGCCATCTCCCATGCGAACTCCCCCATTTATATCAAGTTGTGATTGCATTGCATCATCCTGCTTGCCGCTTGAGCCTTGTACCGGCTCCCGCTTACTCAGTTGCTAGCCTGGTGCCTGAGCACTTTTCCCTATCGAGCCTTGCAGAGCCTCCATTTGACCTTCACAATTTGATGACCTTTTGACCCTGAGGGAACCTCCCCCCCGAGTGTCCACACCCTGCACACGCTTCCTTGCATTGATCATAGCTATGTTCCACTGCTTGGAACTAGTTTGCCTGCTATTTGACACTCGTTCCCTCACTTGTTGTACTATAAGCAATTTTATTCTTTTTCAAGCTTTTCCAAATATGAAAAAGACCAAAAAAAATCAAATATTCCAAAAAGCCGGACGGGATTATGGTTACTACTTCTAGTTGGCAGTTGTTGTGTCGCCTTTGAATAGAGCATTCATTCCACTCCATACACTATAAGTCGAGACTATAGTTGGACCTTAGGAGCTGTACTTGTTTCTCAGTTTACTCCACTGATTGGTTAAGCTTCCATTCATTATGGAGCCCTTTGCGGTGCCTCCTGCATCGGACAGTTTATATTGAGTCTATGTTGCCTGAGTCTATCCATCTGCTCATGCTCTTGTTCAAAGGAAGTCCTAAAACCAGAGTCGACCTCCTCAGATTTATTAACTATTGCATGTCGGCCATCCTTATTGAGTCAGTCTGTTTCACCTGATATCTTCCAAATATTTCAGCGTAGTTGGTACCTCGTGCTGGATGATGGGGGATGCCTCAATTCCCTCCTTCCAGCGAGTCTCATTCCATCAAATTCAACCCATTTATTTTGGGACTTGAGGCTTAGAGTTCGATTGAGTACCTTGAGGCTTGCAGTCATTAGTGGTGGGTTCTCTCACCATCGACAGTTTTGGGAATACATCAATGTCCCCTGATCGATGGATTCATCTTAGTGTTTGACTTCAACACATTTATTCACACTCTGATGATTGTACTTTGTGCCTTGATGCCCATTTTCATTATTGGTGGGTTATCTCGCGTCTGTTAATGGTATACATGATTGACCGGTAATCAGACGATGTCACATCAGGTTCGACCTCAACTCCTTTATTCACTTGATGGAACTTGCACTGTCGAAGACTTGTGTAGAACACCCCAGGCTATAGTGGCATTTAGTATGTTACTTATGATTATGACTTTACATATGAGATATCACCTCTCAGATATCAGCAGTTTGTACCTCCAGTTTGCACCAGTTGTTTCCTTTTCAGCAGGAGACCATATCTTACTGTAGAGGGATCATGGCTATGATCACTTATGACATGTATTCACTATGTACTGCCTATTCATGGCCATTGTATCAGATTATTGTACTATACCGACATGTATTCAGGGATACTATTGTATTATGATGAGTGAGCTGCTCCTTCCACTTATGTCTCCATCACTCCACTTCTGAGATTTATAATGTATTTCAGCCATCGTAGCATTAGTCTCTGACCTCACACATTAGGGGGCATCTATTACAAAGTAATTTTCCACCTTGTGAGCATCAGCACACTTTGGCCTGTAGGATCCATTTTACTGACTCAAATCCACTTTATATCCTTCAGACACACTATTTCCCCTATTTTTTCCTCTGTACACTAGCTGCATCACTACAGTGGGTGTACCCGCGAGTTGCATCACTATAGCCTGCGAGTAGCATGTAAAATGGTAAAAATCACTAGTGAATTACTTTTTACTCCCAAAAAGCGGTCATATGGTGACCTTTGGCCCTCCATCTACCCCGAAACGCCTCGATGTGTCCTTTCACTTGCCTTTGAGAGGACTATATATTGAGCACATATGGCTTATGGACGGGAGGAGAAAGAAGAGCAAGAGAACTCTAGTGGATTTTTGCCCTATCTTGAGTCTACACTCATTGATCCTTGTAGTTGTGAACCCTTTATTTTCACCTTCCAAAATCCTATCATAGTTTGAGTTTTCCATTCCATGGAGGATTGAAGTGGTGGAGGCACAAGTGGATTGATCCAGATCTTGGTTCATATTGGTTGTCGGAAAGAGGTCGTATCACATTGTACTTCTTGTTATTTATTAATAGAAATAATCATATTCTCATCCATTAATGTTGTGAATGTTGTTTATATTACATTGGGTTGCATTTACTTATAATATCATAGACCATTTCTATCAATGATGTTAATGTCGTTTATATATCATATGCGCTTGGTGTATATTGGCTGTCAAGACTAATTTGTAGGTTCAAGTGCATGGATTGAAAGCTCCAATGGGGATCTACATCAAACGTTTGGATCGAGGTTGGTTATCTTCTTCATTATCTTAGCATTGTCATTTATATAGCTTAGTATTGAGAATTGAGTTACTTTTCGGTAGTCAACTGTCTTTTGTGGTTCACCCCAAGCCATAGGAAGTTTTCTCCAACACAGATGGATAAAACATTCAGCCTGTTTGGTGATCCAAGGGTCAATCAAATTATGAGTGCTACTAGAATCAATGAGTATTGTAAGAGGAATCTTCTTGAAGTAACCCCTGACCCGCATGGTTTGTGGGGTGGTGATTCCAACTAAAGCATGGAGAGATATATCTGGCTGGCCGTCCTGAGACGGAGGGTCAATAGGCGGCTCTGGAATGTCAACCTGAGCATCCATTGTATCTAGAGCTTCTTCACCAATTTTAGAGGCAGGTAGAGAATCCATATCCAAGAGATAGAGCTTTTGTTGAATGTCCCCGAGTGAATTTCTCATCACAATTATAACAAATCCCTTTTTCTCTACATTCCTGCATCTCGGTTTCAAACAAATGCTTGATAGGAGTGTGAAATTGCCCACATAAGATCCAAAGAGATGATGTAAACCTCACAATGAAAGAATTTAGGAATAATAGAAGAAGAGACAAGCAATAGAACTTAGATCCAAAGAAACTCTGATTGAGGCAAAATAATTACACATGTTACTATTAACAGAATAATGAATTGGTAAACATACAATGCTGAGTATGAGGATTCGAATTCACTAGGAGGAATTTGAATTGGCCTTCATGCACAGATCCATAATCAGTGGAGAGTCATCAATGCCTAACTAGGAGTCCACCTTCTCATCAGTGAAGTCATCAATGCACAAGTAATGATCAACCGGGAGTCAAACTGAGTCTAACTGAATGTGGTTGGTGTAACTGGCACATGGAAGCACTAATATAGTGAAGGAGGCTTAGTGGAGGGTGCCATAGGTTCTAACTGGAGTCAGAATGGTCAATCTAGTCTCACTGGAGGTCCAACGGAGTGATAAACTCAGTAAAGAGTCAGTTAATCCTTAAATCAAGGAAATAACTGAAGATAACTCAATATAACTGAATATAACTGGACTGGTAGGTGAAGAAGGCACCCTTGTCATGCAGTGGAGCAAAGGAGGGCGCATTAGTCACTGGGAGGCCTAGAAATGATCTGAAAGAAGCTCCGAGGGCTAGTTTGCTGAGGACTAGGTGTTGGGACTGATGACCTAGAATGCATGCAAAATGCATGCAAACCCTAACTTTGCATGCATGATTGAAAATGAAAATGACTGGAAAGCTAGTAGGACTAGGATGGAGTATAGGAATATCCTAACACCCCCCCTTAATCCATCCTAAGCCCTGGTAACTAGGACAAAAGGTCACCCATACAATAAATGAAATGATAATAAAATACATAACTGTCCATAAACTGAGAAAATGGAGAAAAACCTCATGGGAAAAAAAAACCCCCTCAAAAGAACAGTAAATAACTCAAAGAACCATCATGCATAAAAGAAAGAAGCTTTCATCAGTGAAAACTTTTGTAAAAGACTTGGCAAGCTGATCCCATGTAGGAAGGTCTCCCACTGTGTGGAGGATGAAGCAAGTCTTTCAGGAACTTTTTCTGTATCTGGAGCGAATGGAACATGAGTAGTGTTCCCAAAAGATGTAAGAGAGAATCCCATCATCATGTTGCATCTCTTATGGAGAGATGGATGGCATAATGCAAGGTTAGCATGCTGCTGAAGTCTAGTAGTTCTGTAAGTAAATAAATCATCAACTGTGTTCTCAGTAGTAGCAAGGACTGTGTGAGAACATATTTCTCTTGAATTTGGATTGAGAATAGGTGTTGGTTCTGAATCTTCTTGAACCATGATCTCAACATCAAAATCTTGATCTTCTTCTTCACTAGAATAGGAGTCACTGGAAGAGAAGTCACTGTGATCTTCATCAGAATCTGAAGGAATAGTTGGAGAGAAAGGCATGAAGTGTGAGAACTCATATTCCTTTGAGGCATGATTTGCAATCCCATTCGCTATAACCTTTCCAGTGGAGATTTATGTAATCTCTACTGTGTCTGGACCAAAAATTACTTGTTTTGGAGATCCTGTATGATTCATTTGATATACTGACAACAAATTAGTTGTAAGAGAAGGAACAAATAAGACATTTTTGAACTTACCATGCTCCATATGAACTTTACCCAAACCTTTGGCAGAAATCTGAGAGTTGTCTCCCATGTGAATGGTAGGCCCATCTTGGAGATCCAAAGAGGAGAAGGATTCTTCTTGTGCCATCATGTGGTTGGAAGCTCCATAATCTATGAGGAGAGCTTTTGTCTTTGAAAAACCAGCCATCAATGCATGACAATCATCAGATCCACTTCTAGAAATAGACATCTTTGCTTCTTTTGGAACAACAATTTGGTTTTGTTCAAGAAGCTTGTTTAGAAGATCAATCTTCTTATGCATGCAGGCATGCTCAGGATGGTTTCCTCTCTTGCAGTAGGTACAATTTGGTCTCTTTTGTTTGTCATTCTTGGATCTTGAAGGTTTCTTGCCTTTTCCTTTTTGTCCCCCTTTTGCATTCGCTCCACTTGATTCACCAGCTAAAAGAGCTAGATCTCTAGAGGTTTTGATGGCACCCATTTGAAACAGTTTGTTCTCTTCTTGAGTGAGAGCTTCAATGAAGTCACTTAAGGTGGGAAACTTCCATCCAGGGATGGACATTCGAACAGAATGAAAGGTAGATACAAAGATAGAAAATTGAGATCCAAGTTTGCTCAATATAGAGAGTATCAATTGCTCATCACTTTTAGTGATGCCACATTGCTTGCAATGCAAAACCAAATTCTGAAATTTGGAGAAGAAATCTTGGATTCTCTCGAAATTGCTAGGTTGAAGGGCAACCAATTCATTCTCAAGAATGTAGCCTCTCAGTTCGTCTTGTTTGCCAAAAAGAATCCTCAATTTTATCCATAAATCATTTGGAGACTTCAATCCATTAGTATGAAACAATAGATCATCAGATATATGAAGGCATATGAATCCAAAGGCTTCATCCATTTTGTTTAGGTGCTTGATTCTCTTTTCAGCTTGATGTGGTATGGCATCTTTTTCCTCAACTATTCTAGTAAACCCTCTTGATTGCAAGAGTATTATCATCTTCCTCTTCCATTCGAAATAATTGAAAGGAGAGAGAAGTGTAGAAGAAGGAGCATTCGAATTGCTCATCTTGACTGCTTGAACAAGTGCAAATAGAAGGTTGTTGAATATGCTACTGCAACTGCTGGAACTTCAAAAATACCTGCAAAAAAACTCTCAAGAATGGAGGTAGAATATACTCTCAAGGATTTGATACCATGTGAAATTTCCCACATAAGATCCAAAGAGATGATGTAAACCTCACAATGAAAGAATTTAGGAATAATAGAAGAAGAGACAAGCAATAGAACTTAGATCCAAAGAAACTCTGATTGAGGCAAAATAATTACACATGTTACTATTAACAGAATAATGAACTGGTAAATATACAATGCTGAGTATGAGGATTCGAATTCACTAGGAGGAATTCAAATTGGCCTTCATGCACAGATCCATAATCAGTGGAGAGTCATCAATGCCTAACTAGGAGTCCACCTTCTCATCAGTGAAGTCATCAATGCACAAGTAATGATCAACCGGGAGTCAAACTGAGTCTAACTGAATGTGGTTGGTGTAACTGGCACATGGAAGCACTAATATAGTGAAGGAGGCTCAGTGGAGAGCGCCATAGGTTCTAACTGGAGTCAGAATGGTCAATCTAGTCTCACTGGAGGTCCAACAGAGTGATAAACTCAGTAAAGAGTCAGTTAATCCTTAAATCAAGGAAATAACTGAAGATAACTCAATATAACTGAATATAACTGGACTGGTAGGTGAAGAAGGCGCCCTTGTCATGCAGTGGAGCAAAGGAGGGTGCATTAGTCACTGGGAGGCCTAGAAATGATCTGAAAGAAGCTCCGGGGGCTAGTTTGCTAAGGACTAGGTGCTAGGACTGATGACCTAGAATGCATGCAAAATGCATGCAAACCCTAATTGCATGCAAACCCTAACTTTGCATGCATGACTGAAAATGAAAATGACTGGAAAGCTAGTAGGACTAGGATGGAGTATAGGAATATCCTAACAAGGAGTTGGTTGAGGAGCTGGCGGGATGGTAGGTCGTTGAGAACCCATATTTCGGAAGGGATCAAAAGTGGGTTTGGAGCGTTGTTGGGATGCAATCTTGTCTTCTTCCAACTTAGCCAATCCCAGGGCTTCCATCATTGTGTTGGGACAGAACATTTGACCTCAGAGCGGATTGCATCATTTAGACCACTGATAAAACAACTCCGGTAGAAGTCATCAGGCAATCCTTCGGTGTGGTTGGCTAGTTTCTCAAATTAGGTTTGGTACTCTCTCACAGTACCAATTTGGCGAAGTTTAGTGAGGACTCCTGTGAAGTCATCAAAAGTACTAGGACCAAATTGTTGCAAAAGGAGCTGGCAAAAATCCGTCCATTTTGGCTCTTCATGAGCCTTGATGTACCAACGATACCATTGAAGAGCTTCATGTTCCAAATGAAAGGATGCAAGTGGAACTTTGTTGACATCAAAATTATTATGCAGACTGAAATATTGTTCTGCACGATAGATCAATCCAGTCGGATCAATACCATTGAAGCGAGAAAAATCAAGCTTCAGACCATGGAAATTGCTGGAAGAAGAGAACCCATTGTATGATGAAGACTCGGACTGTTGTTTGTTGTTCATGGCTGAATGTTGAAGATGGGGGCCAAAAAAAAATTCATCCAGATCCTGGAGTTTGGCTTGGATGGTTGCAAGTGCTTCTTCCATGGTTTTTGCTCTTGTGCGGGTGACAACCATAACCAAGAGATTTTTATTTTTTTTGGGTGAGTGGGTAGAAAAACAAAAACATAAATTGTTTCAATAAAGGAAAATCTGGATCTGGAAAAAATTCTAAAGGGTAATTTGGGTTTTACTAGGTTTTGAACACTGTCGAATGAACAGGGAAGCAAAAAAGGAGGATTTCATAAGCGGGGTGAAAGAATGAGAAAATTTGGGAGAGAGGGACAAAGAATCAGAATTAGGAAAGGAACTTTGTGGTAAATTTTGAAGGCGATTGGGTGAAATCCTAAGAAGTTATGGCAAACCCTAAAAATAGACAAATGTGGGATTTCGGGCTTTGGGAAGTGGAATTTGGGATAGGGTCCTCAGGAATGAAATATGCAGAATGGGATTACAGGGGTGTCAGGAAATTTTCAAGGGAAACGGAGTGAAAACAAGGGAGATATGGCCAAAAAAGCAGAATTAGATAGGGAGATGATCTATCTATTTTTTTTTTCAGGAATGGATCTGCAACGGCGCGGAACTGATTGGAAACAGATAGATCTGCAACGATGTGGAACTGATCGGAAACAGATAGATTTACAACGGCGCGGAACTGATCAAAAACAGATAGATCAGAAAATAGATATGGACCCCAGGTATGCTCGGCTTCCTAACGGTTCAGGGGATTCACTCGGACACCAATGTTGTCTGACGGATTGTGTACTGGGGTAGTACCCATCACTCCATAGCTCAGGTAAAACTGATAACCGCTTTGCCACAAACGACAGCTCTTGGTTTACCTCATGGGTGGGAACTAATCAATCAGGTAGGGGTCGTTGCCCTTTTCGCTGGAAGGTCCTCTCAATGGGCCAGCTACTTCGAGGTTCCTGTGGTACTCCTCACAATGAGTTTTAGGGCTTATTCCCAAGTATTTCCCACAATTAAGCGGATAGGAACTATTCCCAGATCTGAACTTGCAACAGATGCAAAAAAAATTTAGCAGAAATTTCACCCAACGAGCCCAAGAAAGTGCTCTGATACCAGATGAGAAGAACCTGCAACAATTAATTGATAAATACAGGATATATCAGATCACATAATATTTTTATTGATCGCAGGCCACTTCGAGGGGGAAACCTCCTTTGAGCAAGCTCAATACAAAATAACTTCACGGTGCCTTCATAGGCCTCAACACACACTTATATACTAAGTCTAGGCGCCAATACTATGGGTCAAAACCATGGGCCAATACAAACTATGGATCAACATTACTATGGGCGACTTACAAAGCATATGCGCCAAACAACAATAACACAAACTATGGATCAACAAATACTATGGGATGACTTACAAAGCATATGCATCCAACAACAATATACTAACAAAGTAAAGACATGGGTTCCTAACATCCACATCAAAATTACATAGGTAAGAAAAAGTTGCAAAATATATCAGGCCTCACATAAACAATGAGGAAGACCTAACATACCTTTTTTAGTGCCAACATTATATACCCATACTTCACCGGGATAAACATTAACCAAGTCTTTCACATGCGTAGCCACCAAATCTATCACATCAATATAGTTGCATCAATAAAAGCAACACTACAATCAGATTTCATAGTTATAATAATCTAGATGTTCACAAATAGGCTTATCTATTAAAGTGAATAATTTCAATAATCCTCAAAACATTTGTTTCAAATAACAACAAGTTTAATGTTTAATTTGGTCATGTAATCCAAAGTATAAGAAAATAGTGGAAATTCTAAATGCAACATAATGTCAGCTAACATGTCCAGCTTCAAGGCATTAATTGTGGACTCCAAATTTGTTAAAACATATTGTCTTAGAATTAGCATCTAAAACAATAACCCCACAGAGTTTGACATTAATCCGTACAATGCCTTTACAGTACTTAAACCATGTTACTAGATTAATATATTAACATGCATGTGAATAAATCGATACAGGACTCTAAAGAAGTTGAACACAAATGTTTTAGTAGGACCAGGAGGACAAGTTTTGGTGCTTGTAACATTCCATGTGAATGGATACTCAATCATTTTAGTTTTTGCGGAAATATGTTTTTCACTATTTATTGTCTTGTTTCTTTTGATTCTAGCCTTTAAGTCTTCCTCTAACAAGGAAAGGTGCATTTAATCATAGCCTATCAAACAGCAATGTGACTAATGCCTTTGACTACAAATTCTCTTTGGATTATTCTTAAGTCGCATAGATCTTTCTTGTTAAAAATCTCTTCCAAAATCATCTTACTCTTATTTTTGGGATCGTTGAACACATGCATATGGAATTTCACATGTCAGATGGATGGATATTTCCTCCTAGATAGTTAAGAGGTCCATCCTCATAAACATTGGTTGGAAATTGAATATTTCATTCATGACCTTCCCAGTGGAAACTTATGTTTTCTAAGGTGTATTGATATTATAGGTAGGGACCATCATATATTAAGAGATTCAAGAAGCTCTTGTTTCCTGATATGTTATGACTAATCTAAATTGGAAACCTTTATAGGAGGAAGTGACTTGGATTGTAAAACCTTGTTTCATTTCACTTTTCATTGATTCCTCAAAGGTGTTAATGTTCTATCAAGGAGGGTCAACAATAATACATTTATCTCAAGATTGGTTGCCATGGATGTATTAATTTGCTTTAGGATAAGGAGCATTTGAAAATTTTAAATTATGCACTGGAAAATATTTACTTGTTCTCAAATTACAATTGTTACATTAAGTTGTACTTGTTTATCTACATCTAAAACTATGGCTACCTACAAATTGACCATATTAGGTTGTCTTTGTTATATAGTTTGGTTTATGGGATCTTTGTATCAAAATGTCTTGATAGTGGAATGACAAATTAACAGGGCTAGAATGGTTCTATTAGATTTCATGTTTTACAATGCCTCTTCTAAGTTACTATATAAGAGATTCAAAGTAAACTTTTGAAAAATCTAATCTGACAAGATTAATGAATATATATATAGTATTGGTTAATCCCCTAAATATTTCCAAGCTGTAATTTTCAAATTTTCTATAAATGATTTAGAGTTACTAATTTTGATCTTGTTTTTGACACATTTTGGAAATGACACATGGGGAATCTCGTTCAAATTGCCACTTTATTATTTTACATGAAAATAGCTTGCCATTATATTCTTTGATGCTTGGATGATAGAGTTTACAATGTTTGGAACCAAAAGATTTGTCTTAGGCTCACTGAAGGTATTGTTGGCTCTCACACCATATTTCATAGTCCAAACCATTGTTTGATGTTTAATATATATTGAGTTAAGTGTGTTGAGTAAACAATAGGACAATTCTTTCCTAACTATTGCATAATGTAAAGACAGTCAATATAGTCCATATTTAGTGATGACTAATAGTGTCCAGATATTTTCTTTTTTATATTTACAATTACAATTCTATTGGAAGGTATGGATTATTTTTATATCACTAAGAATTTTACCTAAACAATTTATATTCTTCCTAAAAATGTGCAGATATGTTGCAATTGAAAATGAGCCTCTCTTGTCAACATACAATGGCCCATATCTGGATAATACTTTTCCTACTCTACAAAATGTTTACAAAGATACTTTCAAAGTAGGTTTAGGAGACCAAATTAAAGTTATTATACCTCTCAATGTAGATATTGAAGGGAAAGACAACAAAAGAAACCTTTACAAGTGAGAAGCTTCGGGAATTAAAATCTCATTTCTTTGGTTGTCTTGTTTATATTCATATTCCTTAGGTAATTTCCCCACATTAGTGGCTCCATGGTCACCTCTCTAACCCATTTAATTTCCATGGGTTCAAGCGGAAATTAAATAAACTAATTAGGCAATTAATTTTGGCCTATAGTTATCTTGTATAATTAAAATAAATCGAGAAAAAGTGATGTAGTTCATAGATTTGAATATTTAATTGTTAATTAAGTGTTTAATGAGTTAGAAATTCCTAGGTGGCCTAAGAGGGCGCATAAGAGGTTGGGTGGACCCTCATGAGTTGTCTCCCACGAATGAATCTAGACAAAGCAATGAAAAGCGGGAAAGAAGCAGAAAAGAAAGAAAGCAACTAAAAAGCAGGAAAGCAACAGAAAATCAAAGAAAGCAAAAGTTTCCAGATTTTTCCTAAAAACAGAAAAAGAATCCTAAAGTAGAAAAGACAATAAAGCAAGGAAGGAATCTCAAGAAAATCTAAAAGTCCTAATTTTAGCCAATGAGGGCACAATTGATGAGGCAAGTAGGTTCATGTGCAATGTAACTTACCAAAGAAGCAACCAATTCATCAATGGATCGAATTCCAAGAAGGAAGGCTCTAGAGGAGGAGAAAAGCCACCATAAGCTTACAAAGTGAGTATGATAGCCTCCATGAGGAATATTTTGGTCATTTTTCAATTTTCATTGAGGATCTCTGTGCTTTTCAAAGCTTGGGTGATGTGCCCCTTGCTAGCATTGGGAGATGTGCCCCTTTGCATCTAGTGATCTAGTAGTTGGGAGATTGTGAAATCCTTTCAACTGGAGACTAAAGGAGAGAACACACAGTTCTTCTTATGGAAATTCAATGCAGCATTTAATTTCTTTTGCAGGTCCATTTTGGTTCTATTCCATTTCCAGTTAATCTGCTTATGTCCTATACAGTTTCGAGTTCGAGTTTCTAGGTGTTGTTGATAGTGTGATATTTTAGCAGTGTTGATAATTGAATTTTTGTGCCCTATGAGTCATGGTAGTTGTTTTATACATTCTGAATGTGTAATTTCATACTTACATATTAATAAAATCAGATTTATGTGCCTCTCTCTACATTTCTATGTCTTTCTTCAATGTTCTCTCTTTACTATGCACCAGTTTATTGTAAAATTTGACTAGTAACTATCAATTTTGTTGTTATAAACAGTCTTTTGTACCTGCAAATCACATTCTGAAATTCGTTGTAGTTTGATAAGAGGAATTTGGATCCATTCCAAGACTCAAAACATAAATTTATGAGGCTCGGGTTCCTTTAGAATTCATTTGGAAATTTCCTAATGGAGTTGTCCAAATTTTGAACCTTTCTCCAATCTTCCCAATCTTGCAGTAAAAGAGCCAATTGTTGAGTCTCGTGTTTCAATTTTAGGTTGGGGTTTTCACAAGTCAATATACTTCCATATTTTCACCAGAAACAGAAGGATTTCCAAATAATTCCTGGGTAAATTTCCTCTGGTCATTTGGTTTATCCAAATGGTCTTCCCAAGTGTGGTGCATCCTGAAATGTGCAACTGTTGAAGTAGGAACCTAGACTAAATATTCCAAGTCTTATTGTAGGTTTTCCTAAGTGTGTTTAAAACCCTATAGTCCCTCCTTGATAAATTTTTAAATACCTAGAAGTGTTTGGGAACAAGTTGGTAAAATAATAGTCTCAAGTTGTCCATTTCTAGCTAGTCATGGTATTGGGTCAAGGTTGAATGCAAAGTGTGTGTGAAAAGTCCCAAAGCATACCTGCATAAATCAGATTGTCAATCCTTCATATAAAACTTGAACATTTCCATAACAGAGGCCCCAAATCATTCCCCATGGGCTGCACTATCTAAATCCTATTCCAAGCATGCCTTCCTATGCCTAGTTTGGAGCAAAAAAACACCTAGTCTTGAAGAATTTTGATTTCTTTAGTTAGGGGTTGAGTTAATATTCCAAAATTTAAAATTGGGGATATTAAAGTAGAGTCGTAGCATGGTCCTTTGCACTTGATCATGGTAATCATTGATGATTCCAAAGAGAAGGCCATATTCTAAGAGGAAAGATCCAAAAGATCCCCTTGTAGAAGAAGAATTTGACTCCACTAAAGGCAAGATCCAAGGAGAAAGAGAAATTTAGAACATGGATGAAAAGGATGAATTCAGATTTTTTTTCCAAAGCATGGTGAAAGGCATGATAGATATATCCGATAATATCATCTGGTCGGGGCAAGAGACTAGAGAATTATTGGCCAAGAAAATGGGGAGCAAAGATGGATAAGGGAGCAACAATGGCTCTCAACATGAAGGAAAGAATGTATATGGTGATACTCTCTTTTAAAAGACATGGCCTCACAATCTACCTCATGAGTTCAAGAGTGAGTTCAAGAATCAGCCACGACCTACCATGCCTAAATTCCTTGAAGAACACAAAGAGGAACTAGAAGTGCAGAACGAAACAATTGCTACATGGGAGGATCGCTATGCAGAGTACCCTACTCTGAGTGAAGAATGTAGAAGAGCATTTCCTTTCAAGGAATTCTATAAATCCAAATAAAAATTCAATACAAGAGGGAGAAAGATGATTCCTTCTCACAATATTGAGTTGAAGAATGCCATTGGTAAGACCTCTCTTCCATATTTTGATGGTTCATCAAAATGCACTATCAATTCATGTATCCAAAAATTAGGTACATACTTCCAATTGAACCCCATGGTTGAAAGGGATGCCATAAAAATGGCTAGCATGCATCTAGATGGGGAGGACAATGACTGGTGGTTCAATGACATGAGGACTCTGGGTCATGACCAAGTTACAAATACGAGGATTTCACCAAGAGATTGGCAGATAGATTTGATTGAAAAAATCTTGAAGTGCCTTTTAGGGAGATAGTGCATTTAAGATAGACATGAAATCCTAAGGCATATATTTCGGAGTTCCAGAAGCTAGCTATGATGGTCACAGACATACCTAGACCTCACTTGATCCTTTTATTCACAGAAGGATTAGAAGATCCATTGAAAGGGTTGGTTAAATCCTGTAGACCATCTACCTTGCAGGATGCAATTAGTAGAACAAGAGATCTACAAAATCCCATACCAAGAACAAGATTTCCACCAAGAACAAATATTCTGGTCAAATTCATGGACAAGAAACCTTTCACAAAAGGTTCGACAAAAAATTTGAGGAAAGATGGCAATGTCAAATACTGAGATAAGTTAAGGAGAAATAAATTGTGCTTCACCTGCCAAGAACCATGGGCTCCAGTCCATAAGTTTGCTAAGGGAAAGGAACATTACATTGAGGTATTATCAGAGAGAGAAGTTGAGGAGGAAGATGAGGAAGAACCAGTTGAAGCACATGGCGGATATGAGGTAGCAGATGAAAAACAACTACCACCAACAAGTGGAAAGATTGTAGTCATGGCAGGAGTACCTTGCTTCCACACTCTCAGATTCAATGGAGTGGTTCAAGGACAAAGGGTTATAGTTTTGGTTGATGGAGGTGCTACTCATTACTTCACTGATTCATACTTGGTAGAAAGAAGGAAGCTTCCTACTAAATCCTGTGAATGTTTAACTATCATCATACCAGGTAATAACTCCATGGATTGTACTAAATGGATTCCAAGGTTGCAAGTAACCATATAATATTATACCTTGACATATAGTTTCTATGTTTTTAATGTGGACAACACTAACTTGGTTTTGGGATTTCAATGGTTGTACTCCATTGGAGAGAATTCCATGAATTATAATGTGCCTCAAATGATCTTCAAAGATCGTGATGGGAAGCAAATAATGTTTATAAGCATCAACACCCATCCCAATCAAGTGATGTCTTCACACAATATGAGATCAATATTGAGGCATGGAGACATTGAAAGGGATGTTGAGTGCCTCATCACCACTCAAGAAACCACCATAGATATTCCACAACACCTTGAAGACATCAAGTGTAATGTACCCACTTGTTGACCCAATGCAAGGAAGGGAACATGGCACTAAAATCTGGGCATTTCATAAAACTCAGCCCACTAATTAGAATCATAAGAATTTAAACATTGTTGTGCAGATACAAATTAGGCAATATGCACAGCAGAATTTAAAACTAATCCACACACAATTCATGCCCATCCAGCATATCAAAACAGTCATCAAATTGACACATTGCAGAAATAAATACATAGACAGAAAGAACTTATCTTCATTGTGCAATTGTCCCAAGCAACTAGCTATGTTGCTACAACGTTCCACCCAGCCATAGGCTCTTCGAAAGCTTATACTGAGTCCGTCCGAAGGCCACCCCCGAGCTGGGCATGATTCTCACAAGGAAAGGGGACATTCACTCTCTCACAACCAATTAATCATTCCATCTGAGCCAAGCCAGTCCATAGCTGGGTCTATCAGGCTTCAATTGAACCATGGATGCTTATTCTCAAGCTCAAGCCAAAGCAATGAATACCCATACCCATACCCCAACATATTCATTTCTCACACAACAAGCACAAACATTGGGCATAGATACACATTTCCAGCAATGGAATTCGCAAACAAGGTGGCCATAGATTTTCCCCAAATCGTGGCTCACCCAAAACGAGTTGTGGGAAGGAAAATGCACCCACAGGGAGGAGAAACGTTTTCTCCCCAACTCTCTCAGCATTTAACAACAAAAACAATCTCTATGGAATCCCCGTTCCATTCCCCTTCTTCCCCACTGGTATACAACACAAAAACGCCCTTCTCTACTGGGAGAATGAAGGAAAAACACAACAAACATGCCTGGAAAACGCCCAGGTAGCTCTAAACTCGTGAGGGAGAAGGAATGATCATGGATAATGGCTTGGGGAAGAAATTCATGGCTCTTTTCTTGCCCAAGAAGAAAAATGCGAATTCCCATGCAGGGTGGTTTTCCCATACCCGAATTTGGACAGCCATACCTTCCATTCCCCAAGGCATTAACTACCTCAACCAACTCTTGGGAGAAATCAATGATTGGGTACAAAAGTCAACATGGGTAGTTGAGGGTTTGATGGGTTCTCTCATTGACACTTGGCTTGACTTGAGTGGCTCAAGGGTTTGAATGTTTTCCCTCCCAATTCCTTGTAAAATCATGCCCCCATCTCTTTGTTGCATTGCATAGCTAGTTGTGGGTATTTTTATTAAAATGCATATTACATGATGTTGAAGTTCCAATGTGTTTGGCTAGCACGCAAACCATATGCGCCAATAAATCGATGACGGGGCCTTGGCCTTGAGCTCCTCACCATGATTTCATAACAATATTACATCATTTAAAATGTTAACGTGATAGGGTCTAGATGGGGACGTGACATCAAGATATTGCTATGAAAGCATGAGAAGGTATTTGGAGACCTCCCACATGGAAATCCACCTAATAGAGGTTCAACTTACATTCATAGAATGTTGGATGTAGTAGTTCATGTAATAAGTTAGCTAGCATGGGAGGAGATCCAAAATTTGTTGGATCTAATAGAAAATGTTTTCAGAGGCATTGGTAGTGGTGGTATACCAATCTGGTTATGGGATCCTAGCACTCTTTGGGATGAAAAATTGTTGTAGATGATGGATATGTGTAGTAGGATGCATCATAAACAATGGGATCCTAGAATTGTATGATGCACCAATTCAGTAGTTGGAAAAGGAGTGCAGGACAACATTCATCTACAAGAGTCTATCCATGGGAATTAGTGGTACAATTTCTTAAATGGGAAGCCTTGTGATGGATGGACATACTTTTTGTCTTTTTTTAGCTTGTTGTTTTAGGAGTCTTCAGAAGGCTCTTTGTATGGATCATAGGTGGATGTTGTAGACACCTTGCAAATATCAGGTCCATTTGGGACACTAGAATCATTATGGAACTTAGTTTCTCAACTGGGGTGAACACAAAATTGCATTAGGAACATATTTGTTTCTAGTGGGAAAGGTTATAACCAGATTTGGCATAGTAATAGCATGGTGTTTCTTAATTGATTTCAATTTGAAATTTGGAATATCAATGTCTGTCAGGTGCCAGTACTAGTAAAGCTTCTCCCAATAGATGATGAAGGATAATTGATTCTAGTGGATGAAAGAATTTTGCTAGCAAGAGAAAGGAATTTGAGAAATAGGACCATCAAAGAATACCTTGTTCTATGGAAATATCTACCCAATGAATATGCAACATGGGAAGGTGAGCAGGTGTTGCAGGACCCAGGATTGCAATTGCTTGAGGACAAGCAATATTGGATGGGGAGGACTATAATTTCCATGCCTTAGTGGGTCCATGGTCATCTCTCTAACCCATTCAATTCCCATGGGTTCATGCGGGAATTAAATAGATTAGTTAAGGAAATAATTTTGGCCTATAATTATCTTGTATAATTAAAATAAATCAAGAAGAAGTGATGTAGTTCATAGATTTGAATATTTAATTGTTAATTAATTGTTTGACGAGTTGGAAATGCCTACGTGGCCCAATAGGGCACATAGGAGGTTGGGTGGACCCTCATAGTTGTCTCCCACAAAGGAATTTGGACAAAGCAATGACAAGCAGGAAAGAAGTTGAAAAGAAGGAAAGCAACTAAAAAGTAGGAAAGCAACAGAAAATCAAAGAAAGCATAAGTTTCCAGATTTTTCCTAAAAGCACGAAAAGTATCCTAAAGCATAAAAGACAAGAAAGAAAGGAAGGAATATCAGGAAAAGCTAAAAGTCCTAATTGTATCCAGTGAAGGTGCAAATGAATAGGCAAGTGGGTACATAGGCAATGTAACTTACCAAAGAAGCAACGAATTCATCAATGGTTCAAATTCCAAGAAGGAAGGATCTAGAGGAGGGGAAAAGCCACCAAAAGCTTATAAAATGAGTATGAGAGCCTCCATGAGGAATATTTTGGTCATTTTTCAATTGTCATTGAGCAGCTCTGTTCTTTTCAAAGCTTGGGTGGTGTGCCCCTTGCTAGCATTGGGAGATGTGCCCCTTTGCATCCAGTGATCTAGTTGGTATATTGTGAGATCCTTTCAACTAGAGATTGAAGGAGAGAACACACAATTCTTCTCGTGGAGATTCAAAGCATCACTTAATTTATTTTTCAGTTCCATTCCAGTTCTATTCCATTTCCAGTCAATCTACTTATGTCCTATACAATTTCGAGTTACCGTTCATAGGTGTATTTGACAGTGTGGTATTCTAGCAGTGTCGATAGTTGAAGGTTTGCTCCCTATGAGCCATGAAATATGTTTTATACAGTATGAATATGTAATTTCATACTTGAATATAAATAAAATCATATTTCTTTGACTCTCTCTGCATTTCTATGTCTTTCTTCAATGTTCTCTCTTTACTATGCACTGATTTATTGTAAAATTTGACTAGTTATCAATTGTGTTGTTATAAATAGTCTTATGTACCTCCAAATAACATTATGAAAGTTGATACAGTTAGATAAGAGGAATTTGGACCCATAACAAGCCTCATAAAATAAATTCATGAGGCTCATGTTCCTTTATAATTCGTTTGGAAATTACCTAGTGGAGTTGTCCAAATTTTGAACCTTTCTCCAATCTTCCCAATCTTGCAGTAAAAGAGCCTAGTGTTGAGTCTTTCCTTTGCATTGAAGTTTGGGGTTGTCATAGGTCAATATAATTCCATATTTTCACTAGAAGTAGAAGGATTTCCACATAACTCTTGGGTAAATTTCCTCCGGTCATTTGGTTTATCCAAATGGTCTACCTAGGTGTGGCGCATCCTGAAATGTGCAATTGTCGAAGTAGGAACCTAGAGTAAATATTCCAAGGCTTTATGTAAGTTTTCCTACGTGTGTTTCAAACCCTATAGTCCCTCCTTGATACATTTGTAAAGACCTAGATGTTTTTTGGAACAAGTTGGTAAAAGACTAGTCTCAAGTTGTCCATTTCTAGCTAGTCACAGTGTTGGGTCAAGGTTACATGCAAAGTGTGTGTGAAAAGTCCCAAAGCAGACCTGCATAAAACAGATTGCCAATCCTTCATATAAAACATGAACATTTCCATAAAAAATGACCCAAAGAATTCCCCATGGGATGCATTATCTAAATCATACTTCGAGCATGTCTCCCTATGCCTTGTTTGGAGCAAAAAAACACCTAGTCTTGAGTAATTTCAATTTCTTGAGTTAGGGTTTGAGTTAATATTCCCAAATTTCAGATTGGGGATATTACACGTATGAGCGGAAGACTAAATTTTAACCCTTAAGCATCAAGGTTATTTTTTTGGTTATAGTGATATCTCCAACGCTTACTGTATGTATATTCCAACACAATAGAAAAAAGTGGTGAACAAAGATGTTAAGTTTGATGAGGATGCATGGTTATTTAAGTAATGGATCCAAAGGTTGAGGAGGGAGAAAATATTTCTATCCCGAATGCAAATCTGAAATAATACAAGAACATATTCAGATTAGCAAGGTTCCAGTGAGGGAACAAGAGCCTCTTTACTATATAGTTCACCTAGGAAGTTGAGATGGCTTACCTAGGATTTGCAGGGGGCACATGAACAAGTGGAAGCACCAAAACATTCTTTTCAAGTGAGTCATCCAACTAAGAAATTTCCTACTTATGTTACACTAATGTCTTATCTTATTGATACATATTTTTCCAACTTTTATAAGTAAAATGCAAATTAGGTGTGGCAAGGTGCCATGACTTAGGAGCATGAATTCATCTTCAACAGTGGTGTTTTAGAGGTTTCTTAAAGACCGACGGAGAAATCTATGGTAGATTCCAGGATGTTGTTTAAAACCAAGCATTTGGCTATTGGAAACATCCAAAAGTACAAGGAAAAATCTATGGTGAGAGAATTCTTCCAAAAAAAGAGAGTTGACTATAAGGATACTTTTGCTCTAATTGCAAGCAATACTCCTATTAAAGTAATTATGTCTTTTGCATCAATTTTTTGTTGGTCTTTCTACCTTTATAATGTAAAGACTACTTTATTTGAATAGTGTGATTGAAGAGGAAGTGTAACTAATCAATTGAAGGGCATTGAAGTGCGTGAGTGAGATACCCATGTGTGCAGGTTCAAGAAGGCCCTTTATGGGTTGAAGCAGGAGCCACATACATGGTACTTAAGGATTAACAGGTACTTATTAAATTTGGGTTTTACCAAGTCTTCTACAAATCCTAACCTTTATTTCCATTTCCCTATTGTATCTAGATCTTAGATTTTCAAAAATCTGGTAAATACATATCCAGATCCATATCTAAATCTTGGTAAGTAAATTTAGATTAAAGAGAGTAGGTGAGCGGTTATTATCTTGAGTAACGGAACTTGATGGGAACGTATACAACATCCTTATGTCTCGTTTCTAAGCACAATGATAATATATGATATTTCATTTCAATTTATTTTTTATCTTATCTATATTTTAGTTTACCATCCTGTAGTAGATACATTATGCATGTAATGATTTGAGTCCAGGCACTGATAGGAAAGAATATTGAAAATATCTTGCCTCTTCAATTTCAATGGGATAGACCCTATATTTTTCGATATATTGAGTTCTAAAAAAATACAGATCAGTTTAGAGGTAGAGGGACAGTAAGAGGAAGGAGAACAACTAGCTATTTTCATTTATGGGAAACACACTTATTTCAGGAGTAGAGACTTTGTGATTCCATTGTATTTGATTCTGAGCATGAATTAAAACAAACTTACAAGGCAGGGATCTCTTGGAACCCACTACCATCTTATGGGGATTTTAAAGTAGATATTCATGACCTCATGAAGAAAATTGTGACATTTTTGAATGATAATGAAGCACCCTTTACGGTCAATAACTATGAGGTGTTTCTAAGATTATATACTTATGATAACTTCCCCCATGGATTTTTCCTTCTTTAATGGTGATATCCAACCAATAGTTGATGGGACTGTCCTATACACCAATGTCTTTGATGTGAATATTGATAAATTAGTTTGGTCTCTAAATAAGGTAGGGTCCCTAATATGACAATTATTGTTGGAGAAGTGGGTTGGACCATATATGGTGATCAGCATGCAACTGTCACATCTACTCATATAGACTCATGGAAGTAAATCTCTCATACAAACTATGTTTATGGTCCACGATAGTTGGATTTGAAGCTATGAATGTGTACTACCTGTTGGAGCATTAATCAGCTAGGTCAATGATTTATTTTGACCCCAAAAAGTGCATTTTTGGGTCCGAAATGGGTCGTTTCAATTTTGGCCCTGCTTAATGGATTTCAAGATTAGTCCAGTTCTTTACCCCATAAAGTAAAAAAAAATGATGAAAACTTATATAGTAATCCATTTAAGAACAACAACTTAGGCTTGCAAGTCATACCAAGCTCAATGCCTAAACTAAGCTAAGTCAACACAACCCAACAAAAACTTATCACCTAAAAGTCACAATAGAAAAGGAAAAGGAGAAAGGGAGAAAAGCGAAGAATGTATTCAGTCAAATGTAGAAGTTCTAAAACTACATTGTTGAGATCTTTCTGCCATGAGATGCATGTTGACAACATGCTAACTTGTGTGCTAATTAAGGCTTGCAATTTGTTGAAGATCCCATCATTGAGCTCTTGGACCGATGTGGAATTTAAAAATTTTATCAAGTCCCATCATCAAACTACATGATAGGCATTCATCGATGGGTTCATTGAGAACCTATGATAATCTTGATTTTTGGTAGGGCATCCACCCTCAAGATGAGAATAAAAGGGATGATGGGCAGGATGAGATATGGATTTTATCATATATTGGAAGGTCTATGAGGATTTTTTAATGGTTTTATTGTTCAAATATCTTATGGAAAGGATAATATAGAATTATTTAGGCACTGAACGAGCAGATGATGCTCAAATAACTTGTTGGATTGAAAATTTATAAAAATTTAAACAGAACCAAACAACAAAATGTAGTCTAGATTTCATGGATCCTTATAGGCATGTTGGGGAAAAAATTTCAACCAAACAACAAAATGTAGTCTGGATTTTATGGATCCTCATAGGCAGGCTTGGAAAAATTTGTCAACCAAACAAAAAAATAAATTCTGAATTTCATGGATCCTCATAGGAATGCTTAGCAAAATTTGGCAACCAAACATCAACATCTAGCTTGGTTTTGATGGCTCCTCATAGGCATGATTAGAAAAAAAATTCAACCAAACAAAAAAATGTAGTCTGAATTTCATGTATCCTCATAGCCATTCTTCGATAATCCCTCCATACGAAATTAACAAATTGCAAGTGAGAACATTGCTGATTGACAACTATGAAAACTATACTTACAATATTTTTCAATTACTGGAAGTGGTAAATGGAGGTAAGTCATCTTGGATTTTGAACTTTCATTTTTTATATACTATGGAATGTACTTTATAATTTATTATTGTTTTGTTGTATGTTTCCCATATCATTATATACCATTTTGTTTATATATGCATACTAATATCTAAAAACATTATTTTTCAATTAAGTTATCAAAAGGTAATCTATATTCATTAATCGCCAAGCTATTGAGAAAGTAAGTAGATAGTTTGCATTCATATTATGTTATTTACCAAGGACTATAATGAAAATTGGTTAGAAAATACTGGTGAACATGGAAATTGTTGGAGGATGGTATATGTCTGTATTTTGTGTTTTTGTAGAGTGTAAACTAGTATTATAGTACCAACATAAATGCATCTTAGCCCTAAAGCTAATAAGCAACTAGAGGGATAAAAAAGAAATGGAAGCACAAACTTATTGGTGTTTAAATGAATCGGGGGATATGAAACATTTATGGTGGTTTATTTTAATATTATATACTTTATTATTGCTAGAAATAATAGTGAAATTTGTTTAAGGGAAAATAGGAAGGGATTAGCAACATTGTTGCATCATAAGGTGCTTTGAGCAGTAGCTTTTAAGGCACCACTCCTAGTCGCACGTCAATTTCTCCAGCACATCATTCCTATTGTTGGTTTATTTCCATAAAATAGCATTTAGAATGAATTATTCATCCTTTGATAGTTTAATTTGGTTAAGAATACTTTCATAGGTGAACTATTATTCTTCTTAAGTTCCTAAAATATCTTACCAAGTGAATGAGGTTTTTTCCTTGGAACCAAGTGAATGAGGTTATTAAGGAACTCTAAGAATTAAACACTACACTAATGGACTTTGCCAAAACTATTTTCTATGTTTCTGACCAGCAAGGCTGAAAGAAGTAAAGGGAAAGTCAACTTCATGGGACTTTGATTTCATTATGTTCATCTACATGCCCATTCCTTATGGTGGATTTCCCTTATTCTCATACCATCTACTTCATATTTCTTCCATTATCCTTTCCGTGAAAAAAAAAGATAAATCATTGGAACTCTTTGCTAGTTGACATATTGGTGTTGCACTACCAGTATAATAGACTAGACTTCATGAGCCCCAAATCCTGAATCTGGGCACTTAAGAAGTGTGAATCTAGTCTTGAATATAAGTCTAACCAACTCCAAACTAAAGGAATGTCAATACACATATACAAGGTAAATAGGCTAGCTCCAAAATAGTGAACACCGTCATCTAGGAAGATCCAAAATAGTGAGAAGGTGGAGGAAGATGTGGATGAAGGATCTTCAAATACAAATATACAACCACAAACATAACACATACAAGTGTACAACCCTCATCCAAAGTTGGACTCTACAAGTGGAGCGCTTCCTCAACTGCAAAACCCATAGTAATCTCCCACACCAAACTATAAGCTTAGACCAATTGGCTTGACCATAGTGTTTTTTATATTAATATTAGTATATATGTTTCTATTAAAAAATGAACTTCAATAATATATATAAATATCCTTTAATATAAATTAAAGTTTCCATAAAGAGGATAAATATGAGAATACGATTAGTCTCTTCTCATATAAATTGTCTTTCAATTATGTCTTGGTGTATGTTCATTTGATTTTTGTAGTCAAACATTATGCTTATATCAAAGCTAAGTCAAACACTATGCTATGAAAGCTAAGTCAAAGTTGTATTATAAAGATGCATATTGTCAACCGATTAAATGAAATAAACTACATAGAATAATAAACGAAGTAAACCACTACAATTCCCATGAAAATTCAATAGCTAAAACATCATATAAAAATACATATTCATGAGTATTATGTACCTTTGAGTACAATTGATGCAGCCTCTCCACACAGGCTAGTGATTAACTGCAATTCCTAGTGTGAAGTCCTGTAGAAATCAATGAACCATGAAATGTTAAATTTATGGAAAATAATTTAAGAAATAGACATGCATTTCAAAATTTACAAGACTCTATAATACATAAGAATAAAATGCATTACCTTATTGAGCTTGTCCTTATTTAGAGAATAATTTAATATTCTCTATTGACCAGATCCAACCATGTGAAGGTGGAATCTCATATGGTCCCTTATCCCCCCCACTGTTACACCTAAAATCTACCCATCATCATGATTTAGTGTATACATCCCTGAAGTCATCTGGACCAAGTATTCATTTGAGAGGATTTGTACTCAGTTTGTACAACCTTTTGAGAGGTTGTCGCAGGTTGCACACTAGCAACATGCGACGTCGCAGGTTGCTCCTTAACAAGGTGCGACGAGGTCTGTTAATGGGAAAAAATAGCCATTTCGAGATCTTTCTCGAAGCTTTCCCATTTGGGGGCTTATCCCTGATCTCTTGGAGAGCTGGTACTCGACCCCTAACTCATTGGGAAGATCCCCTATCTCTCTCCTACCATCTCTCATCCTATCCTATCCATAATCTCATCCACTTAGTCCTATATAAACGAGGCTCACTCCCATACCAAAGGGGGGAAGACTATGGTATCTACATGCTGGTGAAATCTCTCTTAGGACACCTTCACTCACCTCTTGGAGAATTCATGCTTCCTTGGAAGGGCTTGGAAATTGGCTTGTGTGGAGAAGGGCTGCTACGTTAAATCATTGGTTGTAGTTCTATATCTCTATCATGTACTCCTCTATTTGCAGTAATACAAATGCTTTCCACCAATATTGTTCTTATGTGCAATGATGTTGTGTTGTTTACCTGCTTAACCATTTACATAGATCTCTTATTGTATAGATGCTCTTTACTCATTTCTCTTTTCTGTGTCTTGACAGGTCTTGCTGCTTGGATCTAACGACCGTGGGACGTGGAGCAACATTCAGGAGAAAGGATAGCGATTCAAAGAGGTAAGACATCTAGCACTTGATCCTTAAGTAGATCTAGGAAACGTGTTTGTAGTCTGTTCTATTTGTTCTAGACTCACATTGAGCTAGGGAGATCTGGTTCGCCTCCGGTCGAGTGGATTGTCCAGTAACAAATCTGGCGACCATATTGGGGAAAATTCTTGTTTGGTGATCGTTAATCTGAGTCATTTTCAATTGATTACTTGTCACAAGCCTTGTTGTCATTTCTTTTGCCATTTTCCTTCTTAGGATTGATTCCATTGTCAGATCTTCACGTTGAAGATCCTGATCTTATTCCTTTGAGTTTATACAACTCAGTTTCAAACCTGTTGGTGGTTCATTATTAGGAGATCTGATTCATTTTTTAATCTAGAGCTCGCCTGTCGCACCTGGGCAGTGAAAACAGAGTGACACTGTGTTTTTCTAAGTCTTTTCCCTATGACTGTTGCTTGATCGTCGCGTCCTTTTCATTAGTAGGCTGCGACACTGTCGCATATCTCGTGCAGGTAACCTGCAACGTCGCATTGTCTACAAAGCCAGAGTGTGTCGATCTGTCGAGACTTAGCATACAAGTATCCATACTCTTGTTTGACAGTCTGAGCCTTGTTTTGATGTATGAACTCCCTCTGTGCTGCAACATCCATCCAGAGATCCCATTTTGATTTGTGTGTTGAGAGTTTGGTTTCTTTTGGATTGACTTTGGGTTCCGCTTTGGACAAGTTTGAAATCGGTATTGGCAGATACTTTTTTCTCCCACACCTTCATCCATTCGCTCTTGCATTCCCTTCCTTCCATCCCTGATCTAATCATTGTATTGGATCACCTTCCATACCTCATCTATTTTGTTTTTAGCTTTGCTTGCTACTACTTGATTTTGAGTTAAGAGTGTCTTTTTGCTTGGTTGAGTGCTTGTCTTTTCTTGAGTTTTCTGAGTGTATGAATGCTGTGAGTAGCATTTTCTTTTCAGTCATTTAGATCTTAAAGCAAAGTTGTTATCAAGTTTATTGTTTTGATGCATCCATTGAAAGATTAAAAGTGTTTCTCTCCCTTTGTTTCTCAAAAGTTATTGAAGAAAGATCATTGCGCATTGGAATGTTTTGGAAAAGATGAATGGAAATATGATTGATTGTGTTTTTCTTGAATTATGAATTATTCATCTTTTTGAAAAGCTCTAGTACATTTCATTTTTTTCAAAGTTGTTTCCATGCTAGAGAAAGATAGGTGCATTTTTTTATTTTTGTTGCCTTTAAATCATTGAAAAGAGAAAGTGAAAAGCTTGCATTTTCCGTTTCAGAATCCTGTCATTTCATTACTTAGTGTTGTTTTGATTTGAAAAACAAAAGAAAAGAAAAATACTTTGATTTGGATAGTAGTTTTGTGAACGTTTGTGTGTTTCATTGAAAAAGAAAAGAGTACTTTCATTGTGAAATTTGTTTGCATTGGGAATTGTGTTGCATTGAGTTTGTTTGGAAATACCATTGGAAAGAAAAAGCTTTCTCCTAACCATAGGTAGAATTCATCGAAAGAAAAGAATATTTCATGCATGTAGCTAGGGCTTGCATTCTGTTTCTGATTATGTACTCACCTCATGCATTCACCTAACTGTCCAAGATAAAATTAATGGTAGAACTAGGTAAAACTTTTAGTAACTTGTGTGTAAGTTAGAGACATGTTCCGATGTCGTTAAGCGTGGTAGCTGTCGTTACTTGCCAGCACTGTAGTCCGGGGGTATTGTAGTCTTCCACGTACAACGGTATATCAAGCTCCTTCACATACCCACCAAGTACCATAATCCGTACTTGGCATATATCGAAGGGTGTATCACGTACTCGACACGTATATCGGAAGGTCTCGTGCCAACGGCTGTGCATTAGACAGCACCAATACGGATTTGAGCTCCCACGTACCTTGCATATATCGGGAGACACCATTAGGATTCTTGAAACCAACCGAGTTAACCATTTGGTCGTCTTGTCAAAGCAATACATCGAGAACAGCACTCGGGGAGATTAGCGTGCACGTCCTGTCCAAGTAGTCGAATATGCAGACAAGGGTACAGTCCCAATCCTCCTTGTCGCGTCATATTGTTGGGCCCTGCAGTATATTGCGGTTTGTGATGCCTTGATAATCCCGTGAGGTTCCAGACTTTTGAATCCACTATGTCACACAAGTTTGCTTGTTGCCTTAGTTTGAGTAGGTTTTCTTGGACTGCTTTTCTTTTAGAATACCTTTAGGAGAAACGTTGTTTCAGCCTTTTTTGGCTGATTTTCCTGACACTCTGGCGGATTTTCCCTGGAGAAGGTCCTGTAGGATCTTGAACTTGCCAACCAAATTTCCCCTTAATCCGGAGATTATTTCGAGGGTAAGAATGGATCAGCGTAATGCGGTCGTAGTTACTGAAGTAGGGAACCCCACTTTGAATATTGGCGGACATTTGTTTCCACCAAATTCACCTGCCTCTCATCCCAGGCAAGATGAAGGAGCACAAACCCCCACTTCACATGCCCTTTCTCTCGTCATCTCGGGAGAACCTGTATCGTTGGAATGGATAAATCGACCCCAGGACGACCCTGCTGCAGCTATTGGTCCTTCAGCAGCTTATTGGACATCTTCTGCAGACCACCCAGTGGCTCATTTTTCCATCTCATCCCCACCTAACTGGACTACTCCAGAGTTCACTAGGCCTTACTATAGGCCTGACCTTGCCGAGACTTTCGGCCTCATCCATGAACATTTGGAATAGTTACGTGTTAAAGGAGATGAGCTTCGAAGACAAAGTCTCGAGCGACACTCTGAAGAGTTCCACAATCGTCATTTCCAAATAAGACTTGACAATGGAAACATCCCAGTTCGTTCGATATCTTTCGGATCACTTGAAGCACCCCACCACGTGACCACTAACGAGACTAGTCAACCCTTACAGGAATCCAGTCCTGCACCTCAAGTGAACCAACCGGTGGAAGGACAACGATCCAACACACTTGTCACTACCATGGTTACTTTACCAGTTCCTCCCCCACCTCAAAATTCGCGAGGAGGGTATTCCATTCCTACGGATTATCTTATTGGTAATGTTATTACCACGGTAGCTAGTCAACAACCCACATTGGTTCAACCTTTGAATAGTGGTCAGCCCATTGTGGCTAGGGGGAAACCCCCGTTTCCTAACCAGAACGTAGGCAGTGGAGTCCCCAACGAGCCTTCCGTTGGACCTTCCCAACCTGCTAGACCATCCACCACAAGATTATCACATGTTGGAGGGCCATCAAATGTAACCCAACCCTCATGGAGTCAAGCGTATCCAAGTTTTTTAACCCTGTGCCAGGTCAACCTAATCCTGAAAACGCGCCATACGGGATACCTTATCCCGGGAATCCATACACTCTATGGGGGAAACAACCTGTGTTACAACATGGACCCCAACCAACTATCCCTCAAGTACCACCACCCCCAATCGGTCCTCCCCCACCTCCTGTTGGAGGCAGCGGGCCCCCACCTAACACTGGTGGAGTCCCACCTCATTTTACCTACAACCCCCCTCACCCCTTAGGTGGTGGCAGGAATGGTCCACCACCTCTTCCAGGAAGAGGCGGCAGCGGACCACCCTTTAATGGTGGAGGAGGACATTTCCCTTCGGGTGGCGGCGGTGGTCCACCACCCCCTCCAGGCGGAGGCGGTGGAGGACCTAATTACTATGGTGGTGGTGGTGGTGGTGGAAACCCTCATCCTTTCGGCAGCGGAGATGGTGGGGGCCCCCACCCATCTAGCAACAAAAGTGGTCCACCACCCCCTCTAGGCAGAGGCGGTGGTGGGCCACCTTATTACGGTTATGGACCTCCACCTCCTCCCGGTGGTGGCGGCCACCCCCTCCCGGAGGTTGAGGTGGACCCCCACCTTATTGGAATGGACCACCTTATGGTGGCGGACCTCCTTACGGTCCAGGCGGTACAACCCCCTACGGTCAATTTTATCCTGGTACACCTTACGATCAGTTTAGTCCTTACATGCCATACCCGTATTATCAATACAAGCAGCCTAATCCACAGCTTCCCTTTCTAGCTACTTTGGACCTACCTGACCTCTCTCATTTGACCAACGATCCTATTTACCACAGATCTAACTGGCCACCAATTCTGGTGAAACTTCCGTCTGATATCCCCAAGTTTGACGGCAAGCCGGGTGAAGACCCCAAGAACCACGTGATGACATACCACTTATGGTGTTCATCTAATTCCTTAATGGATGATTCAATTCGTCTTAAATTGTTCCAAAGGACTCTCACCAGTTCGGCTGCCAAGTGGTACATTGAGTTGCCACCGCACTCTTTTCCTGATTTTGGCTCTCTTGCTTTGAACTTTTTGACGCATTTCCAGTTGCTTATATGGTATGAGACTGGTACTAAGCTTTTAACCTCACTCCGTCAGAATACCGCCACTCACATTTCGGATCATATCCATGAGTGGCGAAGGAGACGATGTCTCATTAAAGCTCCCATTCTAGTTCAGCTCCTAGCAAACTAGTTTAATAAATCGCTTCTTCCCACCTTAGCAAAAGATGTTTCCATGCGAGGTGCTGTCACCAAAGAACAAGCCATCCTGAGTGCTCATCTGTTAGAGCTGGTCTACACCCAGTTTGGCACTCTATTCAATATTTTTCCTGATGCATCCCAGGACATTAATGATCCCACGAAACCACATATGGGACCCCAAGCTGATGGGATGATAGGTTCCCTTACCACCCAGCCTACTGTTATCACTGTTGGATCATCCAACCCAACTCCGGCTGGCCACAGCACCGCCAAGTCCGCCACTCCTGCTGTAACCAAAGAGGTGAATTATGTTTAATCAGCTTCATCTCAGAAGTTTAATGGAAAAAAGAAGAACAAGGGAAAACCCAAGAAGTATTCTGCCCAGCAGGAAATGAAGAGCACTCCTAAAGATACTAAGCAAAAAAGGAAACTGAAGTATCCTTTCTTACTGTGTGGAGAAGACCATTTCTCCAAAGAATGTCCCCATAGAGACGAAGTGCAAAAGTTTCTTAGGGGTGAACCAACTCCCGCAATCCTCAATGATCCATTTCCTTCTCAAAACCAGCAGATGATTTCTCAGAACCCCCCAACCCAAGGGGAACCATCCAATACCGCGCATGTTCTCATGTTGCGTAATGAGGTGATCAATTTAACTACTCGTTTGCGATCTTAGGAACAGGTCCCTTCGAAGGAACCCGCCGAAAGTAATGCTGAAAAAGCTTTCGACTCTTTACCTGATGTCACTGTACCATCAACCTCTCTCACCATAGAGAGACCCTCCTTAGATTTGATATTACGTCCGCCCAAGAGTATGATTCGAAAAGCTGTTTTCAATCCTAATGCTTGCGTGGCATAGAATTACAATATCGTAGAGGACTTGGCCCAAGCTCCTTACGCCATGTCCACCCTGGGAGTTTTGCATAATTGTCCCAATCAACGCAAAACTCTCCTTGCAGCTATTGGTGCAGTTGACCCAGATTCCTCGAACACCATCATGTTCTGACTTGACAACCTTAAGACGAGGCTCTCACACCAGCTCGCATTCTAAGTTATTGCGAACCTTGCTGGGAAGATTGTCCATAGCACTCTTTTGGACGAAGGAGCCTCCACTTTTGTCATGTCCATCGCTTGTTGGAGAGCCATTGGCTCCCCCGAATTGAATCGTTCTCCTAACACGTTGAAAGAATTCGACGGGTGTGGCTTTCAACCTCATGGGCTCTTACAAGCTCTTGCAGTTGAGTTGGGCGGAAAGATCGTAACCATTAACATGGAAGTGGTCTTGGCCCCATTATATTATAATCTCTTGCTTGGTCACAATTGGTTTTATACCATGCAGGCGGTAGCCTCTTCAGTATTCCGCACAGTACAATTCCCCCACCAAGGACGAATTGTTACTATCAACCAGTTAGATTTTTGTACACCAGACACCACTACTCATCCTGGTGACCATGTTCCTTCCATTAGACAGTCGTCAAAATAGTATGAGAGTGTAGGGGTTGGCCTTTTGAAAGATTCATCTCTCATGGGCATTTTTCCAGCTGCGGACCCCCCTAATCATGTTTCTACAGTGAACATGATCTCTACTGAGATTTTATCTCACTCAAATGATGCTTGGCTTGTACTGGATGAAGCCACAACACACCTTTTTGGAGATATGATGCCTCTTTCACCAACTGAACGCATTTATGAGGCTATCCAATCAGCTTCAGAGGACCATTTAACCATGGCCTCCCCATCTTGTTCTCTACGACGAACGTCCTCTCTACCTGATCTCTTACTTCGGACTTTTCATTCAGACGAGTCCATCATGGAAGTAATGAATGTTGACGACAGTCTGTGGGATGATCTCCATCATAGGTCATCTTTTCTTCCTCCTTTGGAATACATAGAGAACAACATCCATACCCTTTTTTCACTAGCTATCTACCCATCCCCTCAGTCCCCCATCCTTATATGTCTTACGTACACGAAGGGCAACTTGGACAACATTGAGCCAACCACCCCGGTAGACATCTCGATGAAACCTGGTATAGTGGAACACATTCGCATAGGCCAGAAGTGTTCCCCTGAAGAAATAGCTATTAGCACGCCCTTGTTCAAGCAATTTCGAGACGTGTTTGCTTGGTCCTATGAGGAGATGCGTGGGATAGACCCCGCAATTGTTTCTCACGAAATAAAAACCTATCCCGACATCAAACCTGTACGTCAAAAGTTGCGACCGGTACACCCCCGGAAGACTGCAGCAATAAAGGAAGAAATTGAAAATCTCTTAAAGGATGGCTTTATTTATCCCATCCCATTGACAGATTGGGTCTCAAACATCGTTCCTGTCAATAAAATGCAAGGCACCATTCGTGTCTGTGTCGATTATCGGGACCTTAATCGGGCTTGTCCAAAAGACAACTACCCGACGCCCTTCATCGACCAGATCATCGACAACTGTGCCGGAAGCGTCATCGTCTCATTCATGGATGGATTTTCTAGTTACAACCAAATTGAGATCAACCTAGCCGACCAACATAAGACGGCTTTCATCTGCCCATGGGGTACATTCGCTTATCGCAAGCTCCCATTTGGCCTTAAAAATGTTGGCACCATGTTTCAGCGGGCTATGTCGTACACCTTCCACGATATTAAGGACTTTGTGGAACCCTACTTGGACGATCTCCCTGCTCATTCAAAGCAGCGCTAGTTCCACATTGATCATCTGACGGCCATTTTCCTCAGATGCAGACGGTACAATATCTGTCTGAATCCTCACAAGTGTATCTTTTGCGTTGAGTCTGGACGCCTCTTAGGATTTATCGTTTCGAAGGATGGGATCCGCATTGATCCCTTAAAGGTGAAGCCCATCATCAACCTACCACCCCTGACTGATCTGACAGAACTTCAAAGTCTCCAAGGGAAGGCAACTTACTTAAGATGTTTTGTGTGCAATTTCGCGGAAAAGACTCAGGGCTATATGAAACTGCTTAAGAAGGACGTCCCATTCATTTGGGATGATCAATTCGACGGTATCAAACATGCCATCACGCATGCCCCTGTGCTCCAACCGCCTAATTATTATCGAGATTACATCTTATATCTCGCCGCTTCTGCTACCACTATCACCATGGTTTTGGTACAAGAGGATTAAAACGCTCAGGAACATGTGATATACTATGCAAGTAAGGCTCTAGCTGACGCTGAAACTAGATATTCACATGTCAAAAACTTGCTTTCGTGGCATTCATTTCCGTCCAGAAGTTCCGTCACTACATTTTGCTCTGCACCACCACTATCATTGCCGACTCAAACCCCATGTACCACGTACTGACACGTCAGGTGCTTGGGGGCAAGTATTCACGCTGGATTGTGATACTACAAGAATTTGATCTTCTTTTCGAGAAAGCTAAGTCTAAGAAGTATTTGGTGTTTGTTGAGCTCATTTGCGACCTTCCCCGTCCTAATGCAGAAGTTGAGCACAATGACTCATTTCCGGGTGAATCATTGTTTCTCATCAGTACAACTGACCCCTGGTATGGAGATATTCTATTGCATCTTCAAACCCAATGCTTTGATCCTCAACGACCATCATAAGATTCATCACCATGCAAAGTATTATTTAATCATCAATGATACTTTGTATCGTCGTTGTGTCGATTCAATTATTCGAAGTTGTCTCACTCATGATGAGGCTGAACGCGTTCTGAATGACTGCCACGCTGGGGCATGTGGCGGTTATCTCTCTAGGTTGGCTATAGCCCAGAAGATTTTGCACGCAGGATATTACTAGCCTATTCTCTTCAAAGATTGTATTGAGGTCGTTAAAAAATGTCCTCCTTGCCAACACTTCCACACAAAGAAGCGTACTCATCCTGCCCCACTACATCCGGTTATTTCCGTTGGCCCATTTGCAAAATGGGGCATCGATTTTATGCACTGTAAGCCTATCTCTGCCAGGGGGCATAGTTACATCATCGTAGCTGTGGATTACTTCACAAAGTGGGCTAAGGCTATGCCTACATACCAAAACGATGGCAAAACCGCCGCACTCTTCATGTTTAACCATGTAATAGCGCGGTTTGGAGTTCTGCAAGCCATAGTTACTGATCATGGTTCTCATTTTCAGAACCATATGGTTGATGAATTGAGCGACAAGTTGGGTTTTCGTCATGAAAACTTGACACCCTACTAACTGCAATCCAATGGACAGGTCGAGGCAATTAACAAGGTCTTGAAAACTATGATCCAGAGGATGGTAGGGACACAAAAATCCAACTGGCATAATATGCTCTTTTCAGCATTATGGGCCTATCGAACTACCATTAAAACCACCACGGGCTTCACTCCCTTCCAATTGGTATATGGATTGGAGCCCATTCTGCCGATAGAGTACGAAATCCCGTCTTTACAGCTCGCAGTCGAACTTCTTCCTAACACTACTGTTGAGGAGGAACGTCTCTTACAACTAGCAAAACTTGACGAGTCCTGCCAAGATGCCGCTCTAGCTAATGAAGCACAGAAGAGATGCATCAAATCCCAGTACGATAAGTCAGTCGAACCTCGTGTCTTCAATGAGGGTGATCTGGTCCTCACTTATGACCAGAAGCACAATAAGCTAGGAGTTGGGAAGTTCGAGTCCATGTGGCATGGACCCTACGTTATAAAACGTGTGTTGGAAAAAGGTGCCTACGAGCTTGAAGATTATGATGGAATCTCTTTAGGTGAACCCCGCAATGGGCTTTACCTGAAAAGATACTACGCTTGATCTCTCATGCATAGACTTGCTTGTATATACTGTACATGGCATGTTTTTTTTGTTTTTGTGTGGTGTGACGCATTTCTTTTCAAGTGTCTTTTGATCTTGTTTCCACTTCTCATACCATGTTCTGTCTGCGTGTGCAGATGGCAACGTGCTATGGATTCGCGGACGGCGCCAGTCGACATACCATTCACCTTGCTTCGGCAGCATGGGTACTGTATTCCCAAAACAGGTGAGCTCATTAGCTCAAGAGGAAGTTGCCTAGGGTTTGCGACCAACAATGCCACAGAATATCAGGCAGTAATCGGAACCCTAGTTGATGCCATTTCCTTGGGTATGAACCACATTGTCATCCACATGGATTCTCAATTAGTGGTTTCTCATCTTAACCGGGTCTACGCCATCCGTGATCCCATCTTACTCCGTCTCTTCAGACAAGTACATCTCCTGGAAAGGTCATTTGAATCTGTTCAATACTTGCACATTCCACGAGAGTTAAACACAGTTGCTAACTCGATGGCCAATTTCATTCTGGATTGGTACATTGCACACACATAATACTCATAATATGTAAAAGCATTCACAACATGTAAATATAATGTACAGAAGCAAACATATAAACAAGATCACATCACTAATCATTTGAAGAACACATAATGTATAAACCGCCGATAATGTATATATATATAAATTGCTCAAAAGTAGTGTTGGTACAAAATCTGAAGCACGATGGCTTTCAGCGAGTCTCTACAAAAATCTGAAGCATCATAGCTTTCAGTAAGTACAAAAATCTGAGGCCTCTAAGCTCTCAGTACAAGTCTAAAAGTGCAATCAGGCTAGATGCCTGACCCGTACACCATCCCTGCCTCTAACAGCTCTCTAACGCTGGGTGAGAAAGCAGTCTATAGTACGAGCCACCTTGCGGAGTAAGGAGTTGAAGCGCACGGACGCTCCAACCCAAAATCTCTGCATGGGCCTTGGTAGGTCATCGATGGCTAGCTCTGGTACCTCCACAGTCAGCCCAGATAGGTTCCGGTACACCTCCTCCATCTCCTCGACGGCAGGATGAGCACCAGCGGGAACCACTGCCTCTCCACCTCTGTCTCTCCTCGCCAGAAGGGAGAGACCTACTGGTCGCATGGGACCCACATCTGCACACACATATTACGCACTTGTCAGCACTATATCAAAAAAATAATATAATTCACAAAACTAAAAGGTATAAGGGATTTGTTCTTACCGATATCACCCCATGCTACACCCTCTGGCATCACTAAGTCGGGATCCTCCCAAAAGTCCGTGCCACGTATGGAAAGTCCTCGACCATAAGCAACTGGCCTTCTAGCCAGCTAAAAAACTCAAGACCAAAATTGATGATGGGACCCCCACCATGGCGGGTCATCACCTCTGCCCACCTGAGCATGTGAGGATCTCTCAGATCCCTATCATCCAGTAAGCAGTATGGTCCTCAGTGGATGACTCACCACATCTCTGATGAGTATCTTCCCACTGGAAGGACGAGAAGAAGCTATGTAGTGTTGTGCCACCATGTCCTCCACTGTATGATCACTGGCTCGTGTCCCAGTGAGTTGGCAATTTGAACAATGTTTCTATTTTTGGCCCATATTTCTATTTATAGAATAGAATGGAATATTCCTTTTCAAATATTTTGATACTTTTGGGCTATTTACTATAGTTTCGACCATTTGTCATTATATTTAGCGCTATTTGACACTTTCTCTAGTGTACAGGAGTCGTAAAGTGGTCTTTTGTAGCGTTTCTCGCATTACCAACGGTAATTACAAGTATGAACACTCCTTTGAACATTTTATCATTATTGTTTTTGGTTAAGTCGTAATTATTGCATGAGGATGAGTTCACTCTTCATTTGTTCTCGTACTCACCAAATCATGAGAACAAGTACCGAGTTATGATTTATCACTTTTCCGGGCTCGTTAAACTTCCACGGAAATGGACACCCCCCGGAGTCCATAGTTAAGCTCTTTTCAGACTCCCTAAAATTGAAAAGATTGCCAAGCGAACTTGTCACGTTCACGCTTGTTAAAGTATTTGAATGGTCATATTCCTGGTGATAGTTTACCCCTTTTTTGGACCAGGGGGCACTAATTACAAAAAATGAATACTCCATCCAATCATGACTGGAAGAGTCCTCTCCCGCGTTGTTTTACCTTTTTTTCAGGCGATGAGGCTAACTTTACGAAAAAGGACCGTTGGAGTCTTCTTTAGTTCTTTTCAGACTCTCTAAATATGAAATGACGACCAAGTTTTCCTTCTATGGACTCGTTAAATTTTCACATTGAAGGGCCCGTCATGGGACGAACCCCTCCTATCCTAGGTTCAGAAAATATTTGGGATTGGACTCATCTATGAGATGAGCTATACCGAGCATCTGGTTACCCTCATCAAGCTCGTTAAAAAACACATGAGGCACTCATCATTCATGATGGGGAAAAAGGAAAGTGTTTGTGTTACATACCTTAGTGGTAGTATATAGTTGTTCTTGAACATGGCACTCGTCTGCATTTGCATACCAATACTTGGATCATCTGTTTGTCTATGAGTCCCCGCTTAATTTCTGAGTCCTGTTACTCCTCTGAGTCATTCGGAGAAAGCTTCCACTATCAGTTGCATTAGAAGTTTGCGTCATTCTCATGTCAATACTGCCAAGTCATGCCATGCCCATGTTCAAGAACACATTCATCACTCATAATTTTTCAGTCAGTACACACGTCATCATGCCATTATTACTTTGAGTCAGTCTCACATGTTATTGTACCATCCGATCCACTCTACACATTTTTTGTCATGTTTCATGTCGATTGATGGGGGATTCATTATGGCCCTCCTTCGACGGATTCATCCTTGTCGACTTCAACTCATCATCCAAGGATTGAATCTAGAAACCAGTCAAGTACCTTGGTCCTACATGCCTCAATGGCAGGTCACCTTGCTTTCATCATGAGTTTACATCATTGACTCTTGATTGAAAGATTTCATCTTGCGTTCGACGTCAACTCATTTATTCACGCTTGATGATATGTACTGTGATACCTTGGGAATCATTGACATTAATGGTGATCTCCCTCGTACTTGTTAATGGTTTACGTTAATTACCGGTAATCAAGTGGTTTCTACCATGTTCGATGTCAAGACATTTGTAATCACATGGATAGATTCGTATCATTGCGGGTTCAGCTTGAAGACCCTGGGGAGTCATGTTTTACCCAGGTTGCGATGGAGTTTGTATTGAGTCATATTACACAGATCCACTTTTGTATTGGTCGTGGCTGTGTTATCATCTCATCATGGATATACGCTTGTGTCTAGTAGCCATGATTGTGTTCAATCGGTCATTACTCCCATGGATCTGCAATGTATTGGTCAGCAGCCATGTTGTACTACATATGAGATTGTCAGTTCAAAGTCAGTTGTACTATAGCAGCGTCCTTCATCTGGCAAGTCTTTTGCCATTTTTTCTATCAAAACACTTCACCTGTACATCCTTAACAGCTTCATGCTTTGGGGGGCATTCTGTTACACCTAAAATCTACCCATCATAATGATTTAGTGTATACATCCCTGAAGTCATCTGGACCAAGTATTCATTTGAGAGGATTTGTACTCAGTTTGTACAACCTTTTGAGAGGTCGTCGCAGGTTGCACACTAGAGACATGCGACATCGCAGGTTGCTCCATAACAAGGTGCGACGAGGTCTGTTAATGGGAAAAAATAGCCATTTCGAGATCTTTCTCGAAGCTTTCCCATTTGGGGGCTTATCCCTGATCTCTTGGAGAGCTGGTAATCGACCCCTAACTCATTGGGAAGATCCCCTATCTCTCTCCTACCATCTCTCAACCTATCCTATCCATAATCTCATCCACTTAGTCCTATATAAACAAGGCTCACTCCCATACCAAAGGGGGGAAGACTATGGTATCTACATGCTGGTGAAATCTCTCTTAGGACACCTTCACTCACCTCTTGGAGAATTCATGCTTCTTTGGAAGGGCTTGGCAATTGGCTTGTGTGGAGAAGGGCTGCTACGTTAAGTCATTGGTTGTAGTTCTATATATCTATCATGTACTCCTCTATTTGCAGTAATACAAATGCTTTCCACCAATATCGTTCTTATGTGTAATGATGTTGTGTTGTTTACCTGCTTAACTGTTTACATAGATCTCTTATTGTATAGATGCTCTTTACTCGTTTCTCTTTTCTGTGTCTTGACAGGTCTTGCTGCTTGGATCTGACGACCGTGGGACATGGAGCAACATTCAGGAGAAAGGATAGCGAATCAAAGAGGTAAGACATCTAGCACTTGATCCTTAAGTAGATCTAGGAAACGTGTTTGTAGTCTGTTCTATTTGTTCTAGACTCACATTGAGCTAGGGAGATCCGGCTCGCCTCCGGTCGAGTGGATTGTTTGGTAACACCCACATCACTCTCAATTCCCCATACCCAATGTATGTACTTCAAAACAAATGAATATATCTACAAAAATGTGGTTTTTGTAACGTACCCACCTGCGGACCCAATTCGAAGAGGGGAATATGCTACCAATCTATGGGGCTTTTCATAAAACTCAGTCAATTCATTAGATGCATACAGTTAAAAACAAATGTGTGCAGATGTAAATCAACAAATATGCACAGCGGAAATAAACTCATCCACACAATTATTTTCATATGCACTCAATATATCAATAACAGTCATTAATTTAAACACTACATAGGTAAAACACATAGATAGAAAACACTTATCTTTGTTGTGCAATTGTCCCAAACAACTAGCTATGTCGCTGCAACTTTCCTCCCAACCATAGGTCTCTGCCCAGCCTGTATTCTTTCAGCACTCAAAGACCACCCCTGAGTTGGGCATGATATCTACAAGGAAAAGGGAACCCTCAAGCACAGCACAGCCCAAAGCAATGGATCCCCATCTCAACCCCAGCATTCTCTTGCACACCAAACTCAGATATGGGCTCTGGAACACACTTTCAGCAGTGGGACTTAGGAACTAGATGGACAAGGGTTTTCCCAAAAAAGTAGGCACACCAAAAATGGATTTTGAGAGGGAAAATCGACCATAGGGAAGAAAAAGATCTCTCCCACAGATATACAAGCAATCTGTGAGACAAAACAACCTCCATGGTCCCCAAATCGATTTCCCTTTTCTTCCCCACTATTACACAACACAAAAAAAGCCCTTCCTCGCTAGGATAATGAAGGAAACACAACAAAAACCCTGGAGAAAACGCCCAGGTAGCTCTAAATTCGTGGGAGAGCAAAGCTGGTTAATGGGTTATGGCTTGGGGAACAATTCATGGCTCTTTTCTTGCCCAAGAAGCCAAACACGTTTTTCCATGCAGGGTGGCTTTCCCATACTCGAATTTGGACAGCCATACCTCCCCTTCCCCAAGGCATTAACTAACTCAACCAACTCTTGGGAGAAATCAATGATTGGGTGCAAAAGTCAACATGGGTAGTGGAGGGTTTGATGGGTTCTCTCATTGACACTTGGCTTGACTTGATTGGATCCAAGGGTTTGAATGTTTTCCCCTCCCAATTCCTTGTAACATCATGCCCCCATCTCTTGTTGCATTGCATAGCTAGTTGTGGGCATTTATATTAAAATTCATATTTACAATTCTCATGGTTCACTAGCACATGGGTAGCATAATATCAAATACTTGCCTCTTCTAGATCGAGCGTTCACTAGCGGGGCCTTGGCCTTGAGCTCCACGCTAGGAATCATACATAATATGCATACATTATTTGCATTATAGCCCAAAATATTACAAGGGTCAAAATGGGGGATGTTACAGTTTTCATCTTAAAGAAACATTTAGCATTCATTCATTAACATATAACATTCATTCATTCATTCATTCATTCATTCACAGGCAAAAAATACTTCATTACTTTATATTATCAAAAATAAGTTGTCATAATGTTATTACAATCACTTATTTTTCTGTTTTCTTTTTTTGACATATGCAGCAAGCAACTCATTGTAATCTTCAACTTCCCTTTCAGTTCTTATGGCATATGTTTGTCTTACTGTCTACCTAGTCATGTACTCATGGTGATGTGGAGGCTACTGCAAGGTGGGATTTGCTGCAATAACAAAGAAATGTTAGATTGATATGTTTTGTTATAATTATTACAAGTATTCCATTAATAAAAAGAACATTAGAGTGGTTTTATTTACCTAATGGGGACACATCTTGTTCATCTTCCTGTCTATACTCATCTTATACATGCTGACCCTCTACATGCTCTGGAGTTGAAACATGAAAGTTTACCATTAATGCACCATTTGCATTGAAATATTTTTAATTGTAATCCATGCTAGGTTTTTTATAGCACATGAATACATCCAGTATCGAGATGCACACCATGACCTTCATTGGGTTGTTCTCTATCCTCACCAGGTTGTGTTCCAATGATAGGGGCATTATTGGATCATTTCTTTCCTGCTTAAAACAAATAGACACATATATTTTATGGTTGAAATTAATAATGATTAGATTGCACAAGCCTAATCAATCTTAGATCAACTTCGTTGATTTTATTTACCTATGAGTCAGATGGATTACCAAAACACTGTGTTTTGCTAGTCAATTTTTTTCAACGTTCAGCCACAGCTCTAAAGTTGTGCTGGAATCCAAGCTTGAAGTTTTCCTCTGTGAGGACTTCCTTGAATTGACTGGCCTACACTTTTGCATAAGATCATGAATTTAGCTTTTATGGTGCAATAAAACCAAAATTATTTGCAATTTATTATTTGAATGCAATATTTGATTTATTGATATGTACAATTCGTGTGGCCAGTTTCAAATAACCACCAGGGCCAAGCCTGTATTGCCCATGTTTTTCTTGTCTTTCCTTCGTGTCCTTCGATGTGTCTGGAAACCTATGGAAAGTTTGAAATACGTTAGATGTTGCAAATTTAATGTCAAAAATAAAGAGTAATAAACATATAATTACATTGTTTAAAGTATTACATACCTTCATGTGCCTAGTGGTTCCTTTCCTTCTTTTCTTAAATCCTTCTCCTTTCCATCCTCCACCAAAGCCTTCCACACCCTCTCTGGAATAATTGGATGGTGCTCATACCTAGATTTATTTTGTAGATGAACCCTATATTGGTCCCTGACATACTTGATATATTGGCCAGCTTTCTTGAGGACCTCGGTTCGGTTGAAAGTTTCATCGTCGAACGGGCCAACTAAGAGATTGATGAGCTCAGCTTTTAAATTGTTACTTTGACCATTCCACCTTTTGCATATGGTGGGCCCAAATATCTTTAATGAAATATCATTACAATGTTTATAAAAAACATTGTTTCCTACAAAACGATCATATGATCATTATTTTAAAAAGAATGATCTATAAGTAATTTTCAAATAGATTATATATAATAATAAAATATTTTTTAAATGCCTGGGACCTTCCCTATATTTATAGGAACTATATCGTAGTACACCAAAAATGTAGCATGTAGTGTTCCCGTGCTAATGACACGGGAAGATCCAGGAAATGTTGCTTCAACACTAGAAAAAATAGTTCCTTCATCAACCCCATGAACATGTTCTGCACGTTCTGGCGTGCGTGGGCCGCTAGAGTGTGCACTCAAATCTATCCTAGAGGGTGTTGTGCTACGTGTGTCTAACTGTTCAATTGGAAAGAAAGCCACATGAGATGCAGGTGGGGACAAACTCTCATGTGATTACTCTCCAGGAGCATCGCTAGTACCAGCACCAACTTGACCAGGGGTATGTGGATGCAAAAATTCCTATAAAAACAAAGCATATTTTATTTCATGACATATATGAGTACAAAATAAAAAATCCTAAATTAAATATTTTAATTAAATATACTGCAACTTATAGTCAAGGCCTGATTTCTCTTGATCAAACAATCATCCTTTGCTCTAATCCCATTCACATGTGGCTGGATGAATAGCAAACGAAGGATTTATGCCTTGTATTTTTTAATGGTCGCATTTGTCATATGCAATGAGTCCTTGAAAGTTGCAATGTCTGCATCGCACAATATCTAATCCATGTGATGACCTATGGATTGCTCTATTGTCGGAGACTTCCCCTAATCACCCTACGACAAAAATACAGAAAACATTATCGAAATCAAACCAATAGGCTGACGAAAAAAACATATGGCTCATGTTTAATTTGTACAATTACAATGTGGTATACCTATTGCATAAAGGGGCCATCCACATCATGAAATTTAGCATGGTGATCTACTACCGGAGACTTCCCCTAATCACCCTACAACAAAAATATAGAAAACATTACCAAAATGAAACCAATAGACTGACGAAAAAACATAATAATAAAACTTGAAGTGGAACATATTGCTCATATTTATGTACAAATACATTGAATTTTACCTGTGGTGTCCTAGTAGAGGGTGGTGGACTTCTTTGATCACCATGCCACATCATAAGAACCATATTGAAGTATTAAAATGTTTCCTTAAAGTACAAGATGAATGAGATTTTACAGTGAATAATAAAAATAAAATATCGGAGTAATTAATAATTAAACAAACTTATTACTAAAACAAATTGTTGATCATATTTATGTGCAATTGTTGTTTACCTGATGCGTGATATTTTTTCGTGAATGACAGACATAATATATTAGATTCATTAATTATAGGTTGGGTAAAATTGTATACGTACCACGAATCTAGTAATAGTGTTTATATCTATTTAATTCAAATTGTAATAGATCAACAACTCTTCCCCTACAACTATTGATTTTATGGCACATACGAATACACGGTTTCCTTCATGCCCCTCAAATATGCAATTGAGTTGCTTATTTGTTGACCCTGGTCGTGTACTGTTTATAAACCCTGCAATATTCCCTAATGCTTTTGGCCTTTCGTCAATGTACATAGCCGCTCCTTTATTTTGATCCTTGTCTTTTAGTTGTAAATAATTTGCAGACACTATATATCTGTGCATACTTTGTGTATATTGTACCAGTCGCATCCAATCATTATAGTTGTAATAGGGTCTGGCATACTCCATCAATTCAGTACATCTATCGTAACAAACATTTATGCCATCCATGCAAAATAACCCCAAACCATGTAATGATTATGATGCAATCCGATATATCCTCTTGTTCAAAAAAAAATCCATGTTTACTGGAGGAAGACCTGTTGGTACCCATTGTTTCACTAGATGTTTGAACCTCAAGGGAACACGATCGACGTCTCCTATGGTCTCATCATCATAAGAACATGACCCCCTTCAGCGAGAAAAAATTCCATGCGTTTATGGAATTTTCTTCTGATATTTTGACCTCTAATTGATATCCCTCTTTTAGACCTACTAGATGTCTCACTTTTCTCTAGTCTTCCTGAACTTCCCTCGTTCGAGGAATACAGGTGTGACAAATACCTATTTGGTTGTACCTACACTCCATCGAACGAGAGAAATAGTTAGAGAAAATTCCTTGAAGGATACAACATACGGAAACACAATTTTGAAAGGCATTGATAAAGCTAAGAAGTATGGCATCTTATGTTGTCTCCTTTATTATATGTCTACATAAAATTTCAAAAACTTTCTTGAGCAGTGTAGGACTTTAACACAAGAAAACTAATGAGCGTGCATGGAATAATTTGGAGACACATTTCACAAGGTATTCAATACATTGTGACCTCAACGCTAGCACATTTTGAGCTTGGATCTACCCCCAAACTTCACCTTTACCTTGTGGCCTTGTCATAGTCATATATTTGTTGAATTAATAGAGATTTCCAAAAGATTACGGACTTATTTTTCCAACTACTTCCATATTCTTTAGAGGTGAAAATTCTACCCAAAACTAAGATTTTTTTTACAAAATTGTGATGTTGAAGACCACTTCAACATTGTTGCTAAAATTTTGTTGGGGTAGGTTGAGGTAACTGCCCCCAACCTTCACCCCTTCCTCACATATCTTTTCATTTCAATGTTTGGGTGATAGTTGCATACTGAGGTGACATATATGATAAGGATAGCTTCCAACATTCCTCTATCCATGTCCAATTCAACACAAATACTTGTGCATGCACACATGCCTACCTTTGGTTCAAACTTGTCAATGCCATTATAAAGAGTGTTTCCTATGCACCTTAGATAGTCTTAATTCTAGCAATGTAAAGACAAATATTGAAAGCAAACCCAAACATGGACTACTAATGGAACACTAAGTTCAAGATGATAATTTGGGATCTAACAATTAATATACACCTCCTTGGTTCCAAAAACATGGACCATTTTAGATAATAACATTTCGATCATCCCTGGCTTCAAATAGGAAGGCATAGAACCCTCCTCCACATAAATAATAATTCAACGTCCCTTTAATTGTGACCATCCAATTTTTTACATCCAAATATCCATTTATTTGGGTGAGGGATAAATTCTAGTGAACTACCCTCTGAGCCATCTTTTATCCAATACCAAAGCCACGTGTCGAGAAGAGGTAGCGCGAAGATTTACTTCAAGAATTTGATCCATATTCTTCACAAACATAGAGGGATAAGATTTATTAATTGATGTCCCTATGGAGAAGATAAGAGCTTGGGAAGTGATCACATTTGTATCAAGATGGGGAGAACGACCCCCTATTGGATCCAAATCATTGATTTTAAGGGCCTAAACACACAACATTAGCTAGGGTTATTGGCTCTCCCCTAGGAGTTATTATGAAGAAGAAGGATATTTTGGATAGTATTATTGCTAAGCATGTTTTTCGATAATATGTATTGCTAGTCCAAAAAATTGCCAAATGAATATTTATGTTGTATTTACTTCATGGAGTTGTTAATTGATTTCAAAGGAAAGAAAACATAAAAATAAATATTAACGACTTTTATTGTGTTTTTCTTTTTTTAGGAAGGTTGGGAAAAATAAAGACGTCGAAATAAATCATATTTGAAACATGCTAGTAGGGGTGTCAAAAAAATGTACAAGGACATAGTTAAACACATAAGAATAATTGAATATTTGAAAGAGCTATCCCAACAACAATGTGCATCACATCCAAGGAAAAAACAATGTGCATCACACGTATGTAATCATTGACTTTGTTTATATGTACCAAAGAGTTTAGCATGAAGTGCGAATTCTCAATTTTTTTTGTTGAAAGAGGAAAACAAAATATAACCCATTTATCACATAAGGGTTAGATGATAAGGGTGTGGGTGTAGGTGTTGACAAGAAGGCCATTCTTCCAATCTGAAACATCCAATACCCCGCTAGGTTAGAACTAATAGCCTACATATGTACTGAAGTATTTTTCTAGATAAATACCCTCCACCATCGAAAAACAATGATCTTTTGGAGGCCGCTACTTTCATACTAAATGCAATGAATTTATGCCCATTTATGGCCACACAAAAATCATAATTATGGTATGTTTTGGTTTTTTAGATTCTTAACATTGGAGAAAGTTTACAAGTCAATTAGGGGATAGGGTTTTACAGGTACATAAGGGAAACTACTAGGTTTTCCAACTTAGGTTGAACACCATGGAAGACATGGTGAATTATGGAGAGGGGGAGTTCATGGTCCATGTTTAGTTTTTAACTCACATGAAGAGCTTATTGAGATATGGGGAAATTTGGAGCGTGTGTGTGGTGTCGTGTGAGAGGTACCAATAAAGGATACTAGACCTATGATGCAGGTAGCTAGTTTTCAAAACAATGAGTTGATGGGTGAGTCTTAGCACACCATTTTTTAGTCTCAGCCCCTAGTAGATGTTGAACCAATCAAATATTGTACCAACCTGGAGACACGTTAAAAGAAACCTCCAAGTCCATTGAAATTTAACCATGCTTAGCTATTGGAGAAATATTTTAGAGACTTCGTGATTAAAACATGGAAGCCTCTAGATCTACTAGTAGGGGTTTATGCCATGAAAAAATTTGTAGACAATATTAAGAGCATAGAAGATGCCATGAAAAGGTTGGATTCCACAATTCTAGCGAACTCCCAAAAAGATTTAAAGGAGGATTATGAAGGGATTAAAGCCCTTTTTTACAATGACATTTGTGGGAATGTTTTCATGAGATGACGTTTAATCCCTTAAATATTTGGAAAGAAAAAAGAATGAACTATTGGATAAGGAGGAGATTGTCGGGAGACTTAAAAAAATCCATTATTATGCTAGTCATAGAAAACATATTAACACCATTTGGGAGATCCTTCACCCAAATGACTCCAAAATAAATATTTTCAAAGATACAACAAAGGCAAGAATAATTCATTTTGAAACTCTCTTTCAAGATCCTACAGATCAATATATATATATATATATATATATATATATATATATATATATATATATCATATATATATATATATATATATATATATATATCATATATATATATATCAGAGAACTTATGAAAATCATAAGCATGTTTGCCAATTTAATTGATGAAGGCATGAACACATATTTGGGGGTTGAGATTAATTGTGATGAACTGGTTCGAACCCTGTTCCCATAGGTTTTCCATTTGTCGAGTTGTATGGACCATGTTAAATAATGATCCACTAAGAAAAAAACAACAAACCATTGTTCTAGAAACCTCTACCCAATAAAAACTACATAACGTGAAAAGGGGGCACATTCCTTGTATTTTATTTAGGTTATCTTCTTAAGGATCACTTGATTTGAATGTAGGGTAATAGGCTTCTCAAAGGATCCATTACTTTCTTATAAAGAAGGAAAAAAATTAAGAAAGATGATATTACTTGTTGTTTCATTTAGCCTAGTTAGGTGTCTAACGTTTTCAAATACCTAACCAACATGGACAAAGGTGCCATGCGACTTATTTTGTAGTGTAGTGGACACTTTATCATACCATTAAAGGATTTCCATATCACATCAAGCCTTTTATAGGTTTTTCTAGGTAAGTCCATGGTTGATAGTGGATATGTTTACTAGGGAATCAATAGAGTTCAAATTCACCATAGACAAATCTATAAAAGGATTGGGATCAGTATTAAAATCACAAAACTCAAGCTTAGCTACCACCACCAAAAAATTTCCAACTCCCATTCATCTAAGAAACTAGAGATAATTTATTAATACATTATGTTATTTTTACTAACACTATTAATGGGGTAAATGTCTCCTTGTGTGAATCATTGGTAGAAAAAATGGCACCAAGGAAGTAATCCAAGGACAAGGGGAAAGAACCTCAGGTATGGAGGAAGATTTCAAAGAACCAGTGGTGGAAGATACAACTATGTCATTTTTTGGTGATATTGAATGCAATATAGTTGCAAGCCAGTAGCTACACTGGGGTGAAATTTATCAATTGTTTTAAAATGAAACTTACTCAAAAGACTCTAACCACAAAGTATAATATTCAATAGGAGATCTCACTTCCATTGGGTAGCATCAAAAGTGACCTCGATGTTGATGGAAGAAGTAATTTCATGGTTAGTTAGTCATGATGATGTCGAAAATAAGTCAATCAAATATGAGAATAGGAAAGGAAGAGCCTCATTCCAACCATCAAGTTTGGATATCTACTATAAGTTCCCAAAGATATAAATCAACATGAGTGAAGAATGGGTAATGAGGCTCACCACTAACATATATTATCATGATATTTTGAAAACTTGGTGGATTAAGGACAAGTTATTTAGAGAAAGGAATAAATTTGTCTACCCCACCTCAAACCTTAGATTCCCTTATAGACATGGAGTGGCACTGGTTAAGAAATCATATAGTAAAAAGGATGCCACAAAGTTCGGAGAAGCTTGGATCCCACTTATATATTAAGTAGTTAAAATGGGCCAAGTTTCAATTGGTTTAGTATTTTATCCACCACTATGACTGATGCTATCTCTAGGGAAACTAATATACTCTTGATAGTCCCATAGTTTTCTATATGTCATATTTCAGAATATATAGAGCATCCAAGTCTCCACATATTTGAACCAAATTTCATCCATGATATAATATTGTTATTACAATATTTCATAGAATACTTTTGTGCATGGGCTTGCAGCATTTTATTTATTTATTTGCAAGAAAATAATTGAAAAAAAATCCATTCTATTCAAGGCTTTCGATCGATCGAGCGTGAGAATGGCGACACCATTGGGATAAAAGTTTCCTCGAAGAAAAGATGCAATGTCGAAAATTGTTGACAAGCTCATAGTCGATCCCAAAACCCTTGTGAAGGGCCTCAAAATTTGGAACCCCAAATTTTTATGGAACCCCGGTGCATGATTTCCCCTTATAATTGGTATGAAATCACTCTTTTAACCAATATTTATTAGTAACTGCTTGAAAACTCATTTTTTTAACCAAAAATGACAAGGGTTTTAACTAAAGGATTTTAACTTACCATGATTCCACGAAGGCAGCACCATTGTCACTGTCACTCTCCTCCATGGAGGAATCACCATTGTTCACTCTCCTCTACAAAGCAGCACCTCTTTCCAACAACGCAACAAATGACAGCACGACACGGGCATGATCAATTCTCCACCATGGCAGAAGGGAAAATCGAATCAAGGGCTAGGCGCAAGCAGCATAGTAGAAAATGATAATTAGGTTTGTAAAATGTTTTTTGCAACACCTATGTCCAACAACGCAGGAAATGACAACTTAACACGGGCATGGTCAATTCTCCACCATGGAAGCAGGGCAAATCGAATCAGGGGATAGGCGCAGCCAGTTGAAAATGATAGGTAGGTTTGTTAAATGTTTTTGGTTATTGTTGTTTTTGTTTTTATTTTGTTTTATTTTTTATTTTGTTTTTTGTTTTTTTTTAATTTTGTTTTAATTTAATATTTGTTTTATGTATGAAATAATTCAAAGAGGGACATTTCATTTTAACCTTAAACCATGTCATGTGTTGAGATAGCAACAACACTTCACAATTGTTTCTTCTCAAGAAGAAAACCTGAGGGTTCCCTCTGATCAAAATTTTCCAATTTTTGTTGACTTTACATTGTTTGCAAATTATATGGATTCACTATTGCAAAATATTTTTTGATCATCAATCTTCATCCCTTGATTGAAGACGTTTTGTTGATTAATTCTTATTAGATTGCATTGGAGTTACTCTAATATACACTGACTTACAATTTGCTTAATTGAGACCACTCCTCACTCCTTTCTAATTGTTACGCGGAATTTTCATCATAAGCCTTGTACTTGCCATAATCCATAAAGAACTTGTGGTCAAACTTGTTAGATAGATGAGAGCTATTGTTTTTCCCTTTCAAATTATTTTTTTGACAACAGTGTCGCAAGTTACTGAAGAGAAACATGCGACACTTTCCCTTGTCGTGAGTTGCTATCTAGAAAGGTGTGACAATTTTGCAGCTCTCCTGTTATGCAAATTGTGACCCCTTGATATGTCGCAGGTTGCTATAATTCAAGGTGTGACACTATTGCTTAGAATGGGAAAAGAGAATTTTCGAGGACATTCTAGATAGAGCCCTCGTGGATGGATATCCCTTCCTATTAGGATGGATCTCACTCGACTCCTGACCTATTGGGATCTTTCCCTATCCTTCTCCCCTTATCTCTCATATTCCCCTTATCATATTTTCCCTATAAAAGCAATCTTAGGCTCATGGGTGAGGAGAGAGGAGTCTACTATATCTAGATGCTAAAGTAATTTTGCTAGAAATTCTTATCTTGAGTGATCATCCTCTTGGAGCAAAGTGACGGAATCGGGGCAAAGGATCGTCAAGTAGGAGCTTGCAACGCCAAGGCTTGGTTGTAATATTTCTCTCTCTTATTTAATATAGAAATGTGTTTTCTTCGACATTATTTGCCAATAATATTGTTGTTTTCCTCCTTGGATGATAACCTAAGTTCTGGTAGATTGCTATCATCTTGTTTTCTCTTCTTGTCAACTCTTTTGCAGGTGTTCTACATAGCTCTTACATGGAACGATGGAGTTAGGAGCTAAATCAAGACAAAACTTCAAGCTATATAGGTTAGTTCTCTTTGCTTGTATCTTTTACTATAAATAAATTAGGGGAAGTTGTCTATTATGTGGCTTTTTGTTCTAGATATAAACCATTTAGACTAGGGAATTCCACCTTTTTCCGCACCAGTAGAATAATCCTCAAACAAAATTGGTGACTTTGTTGGGGATCAAAGTGTTCTCTAAGATTTTATTTTCCTCATTTAGGGTTTGTCTGATTTAGAGATTTAAATCCTCTTGATCTAGTCATTTTTTGTCTTTTCTTTGCTTAAGTTCAGTCATATGAGTCATTGGGCCATCCAGACTGACTCTGGAACATTTGGTTCACCAAAATCCCTGAGATTTTGAGACCCTTTTTGTTTTTTTGCATTCCATCCCCCTCCTGCCATACTCTTCCTTCATTTACAGTGCGAAATTATCGCACCTGGGCCTTTCATAACCTGCAACTGTTTGCTTTATCGCACTAGTGTCTACCCCTGAACTGCAACACTTTGAGGAATTTTTGGATTTTGCTTGGGTTTTCCTCACTGGATTTTGTGTTGGATTGTTTCTCCTGATAACCCATTGTCTGTCACAGTGTCATTTGTCTCCAGAACCTACATTTTACTCCCTCTTGATCATTAGTTAAATATTGGATTGAGTTTGTTTGCATAGGATTTATTGAGAACTAGCGTGCAGTGTGAGTTTTTTCATCTTGGGATTGGTGTATGGTTTCCTTAGATCTCTTGATAATTGAGTTTAGGAGAAATTGATTGCTCTTCTTGTTTCCATTTCAAATTAAAGGAAATCTTTATTTTGTTTCTTTGGTAGGTTAAATACTTGAAAATAAAAAATATTCTTGTTTTTGTATTGATTTGATTTCGATCTTTACATTTATTAAAAAAAATAGGTTTATTTTAAAGTTCCATAGTTTTAAAAGAAGTTGTGAGCGTCTTTTCTTTGCTTTCCTAACTATAGTTGGAAACATTAGTGCAATCTTCTTCTTAGTGAACTTAGAGATCTACTTTTCATTTGTTTTGAAAAGGATAGGAAATAATTAAAAAATAATTTTTTGCATTTTTGGCGTGAGTTTGAAGGACTTTTGTTCATTGTTTTGAATTTGGGTTACATATTGGTTTGGCTTTGTGCATGTCATCAAAAATTGAAATTGAAAAGAGTATGTGCATTGGAATTTTTTTGCATTTGGGAACCTCTCTCTATCTCTTAAGTAGGACACTTTAAAAAAAAAAGGAAAAAGATTTCTTCCCTCTCGTAGTATAGCATTCATCGAAGTGAAAGGTTGCATTTTCATTTCTTTGCATGGTATTTGAGTTGGTTGAAACTCTGCATTGTCCACTTGACCGTTCAAGATAAAATAAAGTGCACTTTAATTAAAATCTTTAGCAACTACATGTGTTAGGATAGAGACGTGTTCTGGCGTCGTTAAGCATAGGAGCTGTCATTACTTTTCCAGCACTACAATATGGGGACTGTGTGGTTCTTCCACGTACAAAGAGTATATCGGAAGGCCCATTTCGAACAGTTGAGCATTAGACAGCACTAATATGGATTTGAGCTCTCGCATACCTTGAGTATATCGGGAGACCCTAATAGAATCCTAGAACCAACTGAGTAAACCTTATGGAAATCCTGTTGTCACAACACACCGAGAATAGCACTCGGGGAGATTACTACGCATGTAATGTCAGGTATTCGGGTAATACGGTCAAGGGTACGATCACAATCCTCCTTGGTTATTGCTCTAAAATTGGGTTGAGTATTACTGTTGGAACCTATAATATATCACGAGTTGTGATACTTGACAAACCCGTGAGGATCCGACTTTTAATTCCACCTATTGGCACGTTTGCTTGTTTCCTTAGAATGAGTAGCATTTGCTTTGTGTGTTTTGTTTAGAAGACTATAGAGAGAGATTTATCTTGTACCACTTATTTTTTTCACCATGGAGGACCAAGGTCCAAGGAAATCATGAAGGAATCAAGGGATGAGTCCCGAACCGTTTACGCCCAGAACTAGCCAACCACCACCTCAACGTACCCAAGCTCCTTCTATAAAAGTACAAATGGGTGGGGAAATTGTCCCGGGCAAAACTACTGTAACACCGCATATTAGTGTAGCATCGCAAACTAGTGCAGCGCCACAAATTAGTGTAGCACCACAGGTTCCACCCCAGAATAACCCACCTGAGGGGTTCATTGAAGTTATTGAATATCCAAATCCTCATCCTTCTACAACTATTCAATTTCCAACAGGTTTTTATCAACCACTACTTCAATTAGTGGCAACAAATTTTGTTCCCACTAGTCCTATTACCCCCTCTGGCCAACCTGAATCTTCTCACAAAAGAACCTTAGGAATGCCCACCCCAGACCTCGTTCAGACGAAGAGGTTATGGAATCCTTGAGAGAAACAATCACTTTCATACCCCATAATAGTCAATATATTATATCAATGGTCAGGGACATATCAGCACCCCATGCTACACAAAGTCAAGGGACGATTCCCTTAAGTCCATAAATTTAATTACCTTCCACTTCTGAAGTGGTAGATCCTTCTTATATGAGAACACCCCAGCCTTCTTCAAGTGATACATCCTATCGTGTGTCCTTTATAGGTCGATTTCCACCCACATATTGGATATTTACCAAGCCCCCACTAGATGATCTGGTGATGACAAAAAAATTTGACCTGACCTCCTTGTTATGGAATACTACTTTAGGTCAAGCCCTTAATGAATTTCGCACTTTCCCATCACCCATGCAATTGACTCTAGAACCTCCACATCGGACTCTTCCACCTATGTTACCAAGTGAAATCCTTGGTCATTCTATAGGAATTGTTCCTAGTAGAGGGGTTGATCCTCATGTCATGGCATCACCTATGGTTACTTAGGTAGGTGCACATTTGTATTCACAAGTTGGTAATACCTCAGCAGCTGCTCAGACTGCCCAATCATTTTTTTCAAAGTTCCGGTATGAAGTTCACATATACCTTCTGTCGGAATTCCAAATGTAGTTGGAGGTCAATCTTCAACTGCAATTTACACCATATATGGAGGAAATCCTTTCACTGCTTGACCAAACATGGCCAGTAGTCAACCTCTAGCTACAGGACAACCTATTTCATGGGGACAACAACAACTACTTGCTTGGGGGGAACCTATAGTAGGTAACCAGAACCCCAATGGGGGGGGAATTAATCAATTTCAACCCACTTATCCCCCAAACTCGAATCTATATTCCGGTTTACCTTACCCATGCATTGTGAATAATTAGTGGAAACCACCCCCTCAAACGCCTCCCCTAACCCAAGGGGTTGTTCCTTCTCAACCTTTCAACCCTATGGTTCAAAACCCTCAACCTTTTAACCCCGTGATTAAAAATCCACAACCTTTTAATCTTATGATTCTGAATCCCCAATCTTTCCAATAGTACCCTACGGATGGCCTATATGGTCCTAACATGCAACCGCCTCTTGTTTTTGTACCTAGAGGAATTCCTATGCCTTGTCAATATTATTCATACCTGCAGCCAAATAGACAAATTCCTTTCCTGGAAACATTCCACTTTCCCAACTTGTCGAGGATTATTAATGATCCCATATTGCACGAGCCTCATTGGCCCCCCATACCTGCCAAACTACCATCGGATATTCCCAAATTTGATGGAAAACCTGGAGAAGACCCAAAGAACCATGTCATGACATTCCATATCTGGTGTTCTTCCAACTCATTACTGAATGACTCCATACATTTAGGATCTTCCAACGAACACTCACGGGGATGGAATCAAAATGGTATATCAAGCTGCCACCACACTCCTCTATGGACTTTAAATCCCTTGCAATGCAATTTCTTAGACATTTCCAATTTCCAGTTAGATATGAGACTAGTACAGACCTATTAACCTCACTTCGACAATCCACCTCTACCCATATTTATGATCATATACATGAATGGAGGAGATGACATAGTTTGATTAAGGATCCTATTTCGGATCAATTACTAGATGATTGGTTCACAAAATCACTTCTTCCACCCATCCCTAGGGACATCGACGTGGGAGGCGTTGTTATAGAGGAGCAAGCAATAAGTTGTTCTCAATACCTAGACTTAGTTTTTTCCCAATACGTAACTTTATATGACTTGATTCACAATGCTCCTCGTCCCACACACGATCCTTCTAGGCTCGCTATTGAACCTCTTGTCGATGGTATAGTTGGTTCTTTCAAGGCCCATCCTACATCCAAAACGGTTGGACAACAAGTTCAATCGACCTCAACTCCATCTCAGAATCAGGCCACAACCAACACCAAAACTACCCCTTCTCTTGCTCAATCCTCTTTGGTGAATGTCGTTCAATCCTCCCCATCTAAAAGAAAGAATAAAAACAAATGGAAATCCAAGAAATATCCAAACCAACAGGATAATATGAAACCCCAAGAGACCAATGTTGATGCTAAACCCAAGAGAAAGGCTAAGTTTCCTTTCCTAATATGTGAGGGTGACCACTTCACGGAACAATGTCCTCATCGTGAGGAGATTAATAAGTTTTTAAAAGGTACACCAAACCCTGCGGTGCTAACCGATCCTTTCCCACCACAACAACAGCACATGGTCGCTCACAATAATGCACCCCATGATGGTAATACCTCCAACCCCCATCAAGGAGATGCACCCCTAGCTGCAGATATATTTATGATGTGTGGAAAAACAGTTTATCTAAGTACTCAATCACAGACATATGATTGCATTCCAGATAAGACACCTTGATCCATTCAGGAGTTGCCATTGTTGTCAAATGCTAACCTCAACTGCGACAAGACATTGAATTTGACACAAATTTGGCAAGTTGTCAACGTTGACACATCTTCGACAAACTCAGCAAACTTCGACAAGTTCAGCGACCTCAAAATAGTTTTGCGACGTCGACTCGACTCGAAGACAAAGAGACAATCCGTCAAAGTTCGACAGTCGCAAGTCACAAGTCGATGATGCATGTCGACGACATGAAATTATTTTGAGGTCACTGAACTTGTCGAAGTTTACTGAGTTTGTCAAAGATGTGTCGACGTCAACAACTTGCCAAAGTTGTGTTGAATTCGATGTCTTGTTGCAGTTGAGGTTAGCATTCGACAACATTGCCAACTGCTGAATGGATCACACCTAGTGTAGATAATGTCGATAATACTTCAACCTCCACATCCACTTCTCCCACCCCTCCTATAGCCGCTCTTCAAATAGAGAATTCTATGGATTACTCGATATTACGCCCACCCAAGGAAACTATTTGAAAAGTGACATTCAATGCAAATGCTTTGGATGCTCAAAATTATAATATTGTTGAGGATTTGGTCCAAGCACTTTGTGCTATGTCGACTCTCAGGTTTTGCAGAACTTCCCTAGTCAACAAAGAACCTTATTGTTAGCTTTAGGAGAAGTAGACCCTGAGAGATCCAACTCTATCATGTTTCATTTGGAATACTTTAAACCGAGGCTCTCCCACCAACTAGCATTCCAAATCAATACCATAGTTTCTGGAAAGAACGTCCATTGTACTATTTTGGACGAAGGAGCCTCCACATCGATCATATATTTATTGTGTTGGAGAGCCATTGGCTCTCCTAAGTTTAATCATTCGTCGACCACACTCAAAGCTTTTGATGGCCACGGTTTTCAACCATATGTACTTTTACCATCAGTATCCATGGAACTGGGGGCAAGACCATTTCCATTCATGTGGAAGTAGTTGATGCACCCTTGGATTACAATTTTTTATTGGGTCATAACTGGTTTTATGCGATGACTGTCGTTGCATCCTCAATCTTTCGCTTAGTGCAATTTCCCCATCAAAGGAATATTATCACCATTAAGCAGCTCGATTTATTTACACCCAATATCCATGACAACTCTACCCATAATGTTCCTCTATTAGGACATGCAAAACCTCAATATGAGGACATTGGATTCTGACTCCTGAAGGAATATTCACTCATGGGAGTCTTTCCTTTACCTACACCTAATCATCCATCAAGAGTTTCCATAGTTAATATGATCTCGCTTGTGTTACAACAATCACATGCATCAGATGACCTATGGGTATTACCTAGTCCATCTCAATTTGAGTCCATTGGTGATTCGATGGCGTTCAATCCCATTGAAGCAACGTATGATGCCATTCAATCCACTTCAGATGACCCACTCTCCGATGACCAACATATAATGGAATTTGTTAATGCCTAAATTTCGCACACATACGACATTTCGGAAATTCTTCTAGTAAGGCGTCATCAACATAGATAAATGCATCTCACCACAGGCATCCTCAACAAATCCAAAAGACAACATGAGTCTAGAATTCCCTAGTCAGTCAAAATAAGTGACCGCGTGGCTAAACTATTGTCAACCCACACTATAGCACAGGTTACCAGTTTAGTGCCTGTGTTATACCTGCGTGGCTATTCCTTCGATATTCATGCTACTATCAAAACGGTGGGACCACCAACTTCCCACAGTGCATTGAAGGATCCATCACCTCCAAAGATCCGAATTCGAATCCTCACACACTTGGTGGCATTAAATATCCCTCTTGGTGTACCTTGGAACTAGTTCATGGAGGAGATGGGTTCACATTTGGATCTAGTTGTTTTTTGGCCACCTCTTGGCCTATATAAGGAAGCCATTGAGATGCATTGTGTAGAGAGAAATCAAGAGAATGGTTATGCTACTGGATTTGTGTTGGAGCTTCCTCATATCCCACCTCTTCCTATCATTGTAAGCATTCCCAAGCTCCCTTTTCACCTTCCTTCAATGGGCAAGAGTTCCTCTCCATTGTTCCACCATTGACTTAGCATATAGTTTGGAAAAGAAAGGCCTCCCTAAGGGATATTTTTGGCTTCCCTTGAATCCCACACCTCCTAGGTGTTGTGCAGCTTGACCATTGGGTAATACAAAACTAATTTGGCATATCTTGGATTGTTATTGGAGTTTTCAATCTCCCCCCATCTCTTTTATTTTGCATTTCATCCATATTTCTTTGGTTTATGTGAATTACACTAACAATCTATTGAGGGATCACTTGGAGGAAAACCAACCCACCACATTGGGGATCCAAGGACTGAGGCCTTGTTGTAGCCTACAAGGCCTGGCCCCTTACCAAGTGGAAGAGTGCACACTTGTGCAATTTTTCCCACAACAATTCTAATGGAGACTCCACTTATTTTTGTTCATTTCTTATTTAACTAGGTTGTTGTATGCTAAGTAATTAATTCTGAGTGTTTATCATTTGTAGGAGATCAGGTATTCCACCTATTGCTCCATAATTTGGCCCCAAGTCGGCCTCAATTAATTTGTACACAATATCATGGATCACGGCCTCTCGGTCGCACTACCAGCGCGGAATCACCTTCGACAGACGCGCTATCAGCATAGGTAATCAATTCACGACCTGCACAACCTCCCATAAGTTGAATCATGCACCTTGTTAGTGTATCACCCATGCTACCAGTGCACCTATTTTGTATTTCTCCACGCTACCCACGCGGCAGAGTAGTGCACCTATAGTCTTTTTTTTGCTTTTCATCTGCATAGTACAATCTGGCAGCCCAATTGTTGCTTACTAATGAACTCAAATTAAGTTAAATTCGTATAATTACTTAGTTTTTTAGTAATTAGTCCACATAGAACAAGATTAGGAAGTAAAGAGTTTGTCTCTCTTGAAACTTACCTAGGTAACCAACCTTGAGGCTTGGCAACAGGCCTCATTTTTGTCACTAGTATTCAAGACCATTCTTGTTTATGCACAATTGACATGGTTTTAGGATTAAAGCTAGTGTAGAATCCACTTTTTGCACACACGCAAGGACCTAAGGACTCTTGTCTCCCCAAGTATGTTCTTCACCTCGCACTTCATGTGAGCTTGGTGAATCAAAAAAGGGTGATAAGGGTGAAATACCTCCATTGCACACTTGTCTATTAATTGGCATTTTGATTTGCAAAGCACCATGAGCATCTTTTAGAGTTAAAAGTACATCTAGGTTTGCATTTACTTTATATACTCTTCTAGTTAATTTTCTGACAATCGATTTGTTTTCATCGCATGTGTTTGCACCACTAGCGCACACTAAGAGACCTAAATACTCTTCTAACCCAAGTATCCTCTTCACCTCACACTTCTTGTGAGCTTGGTGAATCAAAAAGGTAGGTATTGTTAAATACCTCTCTTACACTCCCTATGTGAAATTCAAACCCATTAAAATCAACTTTGTAAATTGTCCAACCAAATAAAATCCTCCACGGAAGGTCACAAAACAACATTTTAGTTAGGTAGGATTGATTGGGATAGGCATCCTTTAATTCCCACCAATCTAGTTTCATTAACGATATTTTGAAACATAGCATTGTTGTCTTATAGGGTACTTACAAAATCCTGCTATAAGCAAGTGTTCAAAGAAGACCCAGATCATAAGTGCGTCGTGAACAAGGAGGTGAAACCCGAGGTATAACTACCCTTCTCACCCCTACAAACTACTCAACTTGTTGTAGGGAGACGATACTATACCGTGCAAGCAGAATCACTGATCCACACTTGACGCAAGGTATCTTAGTGGCCAAACTTAGGGCATCACCAAGGAGAAATTGTGAGCGCAATTGACTCTTGAAGTTAGCTATTTCCTTTGGGAGGTGTTTCCAAGACTTCTTGATTAGAACATTGGCCCCATTGACGGTAGAACTTGCTCTTTGTTACCTCCACTAGTCAATTGGTGTGTGGATACCATCATCACCATCAGTTGTGCTTTTGGGAGGACCAGTTACATTTGAGAGGAAGGACATTAGGTATTTTTAAGGAATTTACATTTAGTTTCTTTTTAAATACAATTTCACTAACTCGTAATTAAAAATAACCTACATGTGGGAACACTTGCACTAAAACCTCATTTTTGGACATATCACTCACTTATTGCACCATAATGCATCTGTTGTGGTTGGCATATTTTTTGCATTTGTTCAATTGTGTTTAATTCCACCATCACTCTCATTTGAAACAAATATTTCACCATTGAGGACCAAAACAACCTCCGAAGGCAGTCCTGAATACTACAAGGCCTCTCCCCTCTCTTGAGGGGTGTGTTTACACCTTCCCCCTGTGGTTCACATGGAAGGTACTCTAGCCAGGGCCGCTCCCAGGACACTCTGATAGGATCATTTGGGAGAGACTGATATTTTCTTAGGACATTATCTCCTCTCGGAGGAAGTGAGAATAGCCCCACCTCCTCCACCACCAAAAAAGGAACCCCTTTGGCTTCTCCTCGTAGAGATCCTTTGGACCCCTTCAATCCCTCCTCTAACATAGTAGGTCACTTGTTGTTTTCCACACCACCTAGTCACCCCCTCATGGAATTCACACCCAACACACAATGGCAGGACCAAATCCCCCTACCTTACCCTTCATGGCTAGTTTAAATCTCCGTGATTTGGCCAAACTAATCAATGACCCCATTGCACATGATCCATCATAGCCATCTATGCTAGAAAAAAATCACTATGATATTCCCAAACTCAAATGAAATCAAGGGGATGATCCTTCCAACCATGTCATGTCTTTCCACTTATGGTGTTCATCTAACAGCATAGTGGATGATCCCGTGAGGCTTCGCCTCTTCCAGCATACCCTCACCGGAATAGCAGCAAAATGGTATTTAAACCTAGCGAGAGAAACCCATGCCACATTCGTTACATTGGCCACCGCATTTCTCACTTACTTCCAGCTCTCGATTTGGCGTGACCTTGGTCTCTAAATTCTCACAGAATTTCGACAAAACACCCATATTGTGGAGCACATCCATGAGTGGCATAGATGTCGCACGTTGTGTAAAATTGAAATACAACCGCCCTTTTGTTGGATTAGTTTATCAAATCTCTCAAACTCGCCATAGCTAAAGATGTCGCCACCTCCATGCTGCAAAGCGAGGAAGAGAGTTTTTTGAAATCCTGACATTTCGATCTCACATATGCACAATCTGGCTACCTTTACACTATCCTTCCTAATGCCCCTCGGCATCGATCGTTGGATCCTACACCTTCGGGCTCGTCACATTTGGTGGACGGGATTATTGGGTCCATTTGCCACTTAGGAAATATTCCTCCTACCACACTAGCACCATTTAATATGGTTCCACAATACTTATCCATTCCACCTACGTCAGTACCACCTACACCACTACCAACCCCACTAGTTGGTCAGTTACAGTACGGACCATATAGTCCTACTTACCCCAACGTTATCCAAACAACAATAGTTCCTACACTACCAATGGCACAAGTTGTTCCTATGTCCACATCTTATGGAGCACAACCCGCATTTATCTCGCCCCCGGGATATAACCCTTATTACCCATTCCCATGCCCAACTGGCCAGCAATCCCCACCCCACATCGGGGTGAACTTGGTTCAACCTTCTTATGTTCAACAAGATCAACAGTTTGAGCAATTGAACACCACAAACCCCTAGAAGCCACAGACTCAGGGGAATAAGAAAGGAAAAAACAAGCAAGACCAGCAATTGGGACAAGGGGTCAATCCCCCTCCCCAGCAAACCAGAATACGGGAAATCAAAACATGGGGACTAACAATCCCCCCCAAACAAGAGAAAAACGTGAACCTGAGGACCAATTACTGCTGCTCCATTTGAGGCGATTATGGCCATTACACACATCATTGTCCTCTTATTCCCGAATTCCAACAGTTAGTGGAGGCCAAAAATAAGAGAGTGGCGAACCCCCCTTATGAATAAAACCCTCCCTAACCCCAAACCGTAGTGTTGCAACAACCCTTCACAAATTAAGGGGTAGTTACAGAGAAACCAGATCCTCGCCCTCCCGACAATGGCTCTTTTCAAAATATCTACACGCTGGATGTTAATCTTCAAACTTGATCCAAAGGTTATGATAGGCCTAAAACTCCCCAAGTGGAATTCATCCCTATCCCCTCGGTGGGACCTTTGCAAATACCACGACTGACTGCAAAACAGATCCCTCGGATTCCCAAGGTTCCACTTTGGTGTACCCCTAATAACCCACACATGAAATTCGCCCACAACTACAGTATTGTGTATGACTTGGCTCAGTCTCCTGCAGTTATGTCCACGTTAAAAGTGCTACAGTCATGCCCAACTGAGTGAAAGTCATTACTTAATGCACTCAGCGTCATCGATCTTTCCGATGCATGTATCATGAACTTTTATCTCGACAAAGGTGAACCGCGACTACCCTCTTTAGTATCATTTCAAATTCCCATCACGATAAAAAACATTATGATTCATCATTTTATCATCGATGAAGGTGCATCCACTTGCGTTATGTCCGCTAAAGTGTGGAAATGGTTATGGTCACCTGAGTTGGTCCCCTCATCTATCGCTCTTCGTGCATATGATGGGAGACCATCCCAACCAAGAGAATTGTACCAAAATGTCCCCACAGAGATGGGGGCCAAGATGGTTATGATCGATATTGAAGTAGTCAACACAGAACTCGGCTACAACATCCTCTTGGGGCATAGTTACATGTACGCCATGAAGGAAGTCTCCTCCTTGGTCTTCTGTATCATGATTTTTCCCTTAAACGCGAAGGTCGTCACCCTCGACCAGTTTAACTACTATGACCCCAACACCACTAGCACCTTAACAATGTCCTGCCAATTGTCATCGGCACTGATCAACCGTATGTTGATATTTCCCCCTGTTAAATTAATGTAACTTCGAAGTATATTCTACTTGTACTTTATTATTGTAACTCCGTCGAGGATTTTTTACCTCCATCGGGGATGTCATTATTACATTTTTTCATGTAAATGTCATGAGGTTAACCCTCCATTGTCAGTCGGGTCATTAGCACCCAAGTAAATGTAATATAAGTGGTAATTGAGTCTCCCTAGAGAATTCGTCCCAGTTAGGGTTATTGAGGCCGACCTAGTTGAGTTAAAGGTTAAGTGAAAAGTAAAGTATAAATAGAGGAAGAGCTTCCCTCATTTATTCATTCACTCACTTGTTCAATTCGCATTAGTGGAGCGAGAGAGAGATATCTGCAAAGGAGAAGAAGGAGTGGCTTGAGTCCATAGTTTGGTATTTTTGTCTCTCTTATTTGTGAGACATATTTTGGGGGAATTGTACTTGATCATCCATATTGAGGAATTTCTTGTTGGGTTTTCTTCCCCTTGAGGGTTTCCTAGGGTATATTGTTTTTGTGCTTTGTGATTTTGTATCTTTCAGACATCCTGATTATGCTGCTATTGTGAATAATGTATTAAATGCTAATGAATTTGCAATATGATATATGGTATCATATAATCTTAACACCCCCGACATGTATAAGGACTCTAATTTGTTAGGAGTATATTCGGGATCACCACCTAAGATACCCACATCAATCAATGGCCTAATGTGCACAATTTTCACCGCTGAAAAATGGAGTCGCCTCCACCTCAACACCATCATCAACATCGTCGTTGAGTCATGGCATTGAACAAACATTGAGTCCATCGATCCCACCAATATTCCAAATCTCATTATTGTACCCTCTAACAAGTGTACAAGGGACACCGGTTATGGCTCAGTTAACTCTACCTAGGCTCACTCTGGGCATTTTGGTATGGTACCTTACACCACCCTACCTAGAGATGGCTTCCAAACCAATCGCTCATTATAATTTTATCCTTGTATTAGGTAATTTTCCTGTAACACCCTTGGTTACAATAGCCCAACCTATGACATCCACTACTAAACCACAACCGGTCGTCGCAAATACTACCAATAGGGGCACCAAACAACCAAAGTTGAAAGGTCCCCTATTACCAACTCCTACACCTGATTCATCGGGGGTCGCTAAGCCTAACATAGGGGGCATCAACCAACAACAGTTAAAATCCCCACTTATGACTAATACTCCCACTCAAATATCCATGCCACCGTGCTCTCTTTGCAGGCAACAAGGCCACGCGACCAACCTATGTCTTACTTTGTCAGAACTACAGAATTTTCTTAACACTCTTATTAGCATAACCCATGCTCCTCTGGCGATAAAATGGGGCACAAAAACCAATTTCAAAACATTGCATACGAATCATGCGTGTGCCATGTGTTCTCAGTATGGGCACTATACACACCATTTCCCTAATCTCCCTTCATTTTGGGATGCTCTAGAGACCATTGGTCTCACCCAAGTGACAATCGAGGAAACTCCCTCCTCTACCCAAGAAACAACATCTATTAATGTGGTCACTACAACAGCGACATCATCATTCGCACCACTCACACATGCTTCCCAAGTAGCAAGCCTACTGGTGGAGCGTATACCACCGCAAGATCCTCAACATCTCAATCTTATGCCGACAGCCCCACATGATGAATGCTCCTCCTGTGGGCATTCCACACACATGCTTCCTCCTAATGTCATCGCTTGCATTATGGATCAAGTCAAATCCTGGAAGTACAAGCACGCTTTCATGCTCGAGTCCCATGACCCTGTCATTCTTGTGGCGAGACCTCTCACTTCTCATTTTAGTGCCCCATATTGCACGTCGAACGAGAAGCTCTCCTTGAACTAATGAGACTGCAAGGTCAAATTCCCCCCTTCCATGCAACCCCGCAAGGGCCAGGAACCGAGGAGGTAACACCTACCTTTCCAGATACCATCGATGTTGAGTCTCCCTTGGTCGATGTCCTCACTTGTAGTGATTCCTCGTCTTCTGACAAAGAGGCAAGTCATCTGCAAGCATTCCCAAATAATTAAAAATTTCTCGGGGCTCCTATGTTAAAAAATCGGATAACCTCCCATATGTGGTATTAACAAATAGTACCACAATATACCCTGACATTTAACAATCCCCAAAGCACACACAAATAAGACATCCAACACCTCCTATTGATATTCTTATTTGTGTCAAAATTTTACTTTCTTTGTATCCAGGCCTTTGTTGAAGTATGAGAATAATTTTATCTCCTCTCTATGCAGATGACCTCTCAAACAGACATTTACATTGGCTATGCGGAAGGTGCAAATCGATGGTCTAAGAACCTAGCATCAGCTGCTTGGGTTATCTTCTCCCCCTCCCATGCACTCCACCACACCGGCGGAGTTTGTCTGGCGAAACTTACGAATAACCAAGCAAAATATGATTCCATCGTAGGTATATTAAGCGGTGCCCTCCACCTCGGCATTCACCATCTACAAGTCCACCTCGACTCACAGCTAGTCATATCACAGTTAAATAATGTATTTCGTGTCCTTAACCCACTCCTCTTTTGAAATTTTTAGTGTGTGCACCTTCTCATTCAACAGTTTGAAACAATTACTTTCACACATATACCGAGAAACGCCAATGCATTCACCAACTTCGTCGCCAATGAGGTTTTGAATTTGCACCTAATACATAACTCGACTCCATAGTCCCGCACACCCAAAAAAAGTACATATATCTATGTGTCACACCTACCACTAAACATACATGTATATCATCATCATAAGTCCTCGGCAAGGATAATTTTAGGGGTGAAATTTAGCCCATGGGCTATTTTTCCATGTTTTTTTCCAAACAAGTATTCGCCAATTTGCATTTTTTGAAGCCCCATTTCACCCAATTTTGATGGGGTAAACTTTTTTCACTTTAAAAGTCGCTATATTATTATATAAACTATATAAAATCCTTAGAAATTGAAATAATTTTAGAAACATATTGCCAAATATTTTATAGTTGACATTTTAAGGATTGGTAAGATTCGCTAAGCTTTATACACTTTTAAATAAGTATGGCTCCTTAAAATTATCTCTGGTCCTCAGTTGATAACCAGGTGCAAACATGCATGCTACTATCTACCACTACATATGCATCACATCAATATATAGGCAACATAAACCATACATACATACATCACATACACAAAGAAACGCATAATCATATGTCGCAAAAATGGTATACATATATATATATATATCTCCAAAAAATGTGTGTCATGTACAAGGAATGGCCCTCCTAGGGCATATACAAAACAACCTTATGGGGGATACATCAAATAGAAATCACCTCCCATAGGTTCATCGAAATCATATACAAAATGGGGCTCAAGGCCCTATACAAAGTCAAGTTTCCCTACTAGTTAGTGGATCTTGGGGTCCCATAATGACCAACGACCATACAACTTCCCCTCTAGCAATATTTGGATCAGGCCCTCATGTTGGTCCTGGTCCCGACCGCAATCTCAGTTGAGGAGGAGGGGCTGCACCTCACTACACATCTTGTGCCATATGGCACGCCTCAGCTAGTCGTCGCATGATATGCCTCCAAGATGGCCTGCACTCTGCCGGCAGATGTAGTGTCAAGTCCATCTCATCATCCTCTATATCGATGACACCCCGATCATCAACTCCAGCAAATATGGTACCCAACAGCTGCTCCAAGTCAGCAATGATGGCTACCATCTGATCTTCTGCAGCCATCCCACCCGCAGCAACTCCTTCGGCACCCACTCCCCAATAGGAGCCCCTCTGGCTACTTCTCCTCCAGTTGCGGCAACTCCCCCAATCACCACACCAACACCAACTGTTGGTTGGTCTCTCCTAGCCCGGGGTCACTGAGGTGGCCATATAGGACGAATATCTGCATCACAAAGGGGGAAACTATCATCACTACATGATAATCATAGGTATATCAAATGTGCAGAAATCAAAGTATGTACAAATATATACAAGTATCAACAAAATAAAAACATAAAATGTACATGAGGCATTGAATCCCCCATCAGGAGGAGGCAGCTCCAGATCTCCCATGTAGTCCATCCCACTCGAGGGGTACCTCTCCATCTGACCAATGCAACCCTCCCACACATACAGAAACTGTGGGGTAAAGTATGCGTCCACGGGCCCTCCGCCAGCACGAGACATGATCTGACCCCAATACATCATACAAGGCTCCTGTGGCCCCCTAGGAGGTACCACTATAGGTAGCCTCAGGGATGGGTACCGCTCGAAGAAATACGAGCACAACACGCTCCCAAAACAGAAATTGGTCCTAATCCCACCCCGATGCAGATCCAACATTTGTCGAGTCATCGCATGCAGTAGTAGAGGCCCCCACGCCACCATTCAATCATCCAACACCCTCTAAATGAGATACAACTACCCTCCAGTAATATGTTTGGGGGACGCTACCCCCAACACTCTCACAATAGTTGTCGCCACAACCCGCACAGGAAGATCCCTTAGATGGCTCATCAAAATTTAACCGGAGTTTATTGCACTCCGGTTACCCTCACAAAACTGATCCACCAAGTCAAGGATCATATTTCCCTCCATCTAAGGAGGGAAGGGCTCTCTTACTCCTCGATGAGACAACCCAATCAGAAATTAAATTTTTTGAGCCATGGCCCGGTTCCTCACCACCAACTCGAAAGACCCCACTTTCTGGGTCCCACATGTTGAGCAACTTCCAAAGAAGATAGTCTGAAGACCACATCAAGGGGCACTTGAAAAAATTCAAGAGCCCTGTGTCTCGTAAAATATGCATCGCCTGCAGATCCCTCAGCACCAAGGGACAAAGAGTATCATGCTCCCTCTCCCTCCACTCTACCACACCCATGTGAGTCATGAGAAGCTGAAAATCACCTGTAAAAGGAGAATGCACATCCATTAAACATACATATATCCAAAAACATAAAAATCACGTGGCCTTCCTAAAGAAGGTCCATGTGTAGCACTACAATCACAAGGAAAGTCGCGCTTAGTGCAGCTGAACCTTATTCTGCCGCGTGACACCATCACGTGGGACATGCATTGTTCGGGCGTGCTGGTAGCACAGTTGACCCAGGTTTAGCCACGCTACACCAGCGCGCATCCGAACTACAATTGAACCACATGTAGCACAGTAAAATGCATTTAACCCACGCTACTCCCCTGCGCTACACCGCGTGCGATTTTGGGAAAAACTTGCGCTACAGTTGCACGTGATTTTCTCAAAATTGTGCGCTATAGAGCGGTATTTTTCCAAAATCCTACGCGGTAGCCCCTAAAGGGATAAAACAAACCCTTGACCACCTAGGGGCCCACTAATCCTAATTATACCCAGCCCAAATTGATGGAGATAGAGTTACAACATACCTGGAACTCACGTCTCGTCAAATAGATATCTGGATCTCCAAAACCTCCCAAAATGCACTCTAGGAGGTCGTCAGCGAATAGTACAAATGATTTTTAAAAGTGGGCACCACCCCTATTTATATTCATTTGACACAAATTTCAAACTAGCCACACGGCTAAAACGTAGCTCTGTTTTACAAACCGTTCACACCACCGCGATCAGTGCTTCAAGCCCTTCAACATGAAGCCAACCAATCTGTATTCCCAATAGTTTGATCATGACGCTATTTCACATGAGTACCCCTTAGGTATGGCTTGTTTTGGTTATATCATTTATGCATTGTCAATACCTTGGTCATGTTCTTTAATACACTTCGGTATGTGCACTGTATGTGCAGGTTCTCGACCAAGAAAATTTGGAGACTCGTGTTTTTCCATTAAAAGAAAAAGACTCCATTCTATAACAAATGGTGTCGGGCACCTTACCACATGTATCACCATGAAACTAGTATATAGACACTATTTACCCTTTATTTATATTTTACATCTACCAATACTCCCACTGATAACCATAGAGACCTCATTTCCAGTTATGATGTGCCATCAATGTCATAACTGGGAATAGCATACCCCCCATGGATATATGCACCGCCACCATTTCAGTCATCAAATTGACACCCATGATGTCGACCCCCTACAAGTCCAAGGAATCTAATACAGCTCGGAAAGATTGCCCCTTAGCATATCATTTTATAGTTGCACCTTTACTCCACCGAGTAGAGAACATCATATTCCTCGTCCCATGTTACAATAAATATTCACAAAGCCCACTCATACCTCCATGAGCACTTTTACCTTCTGCAATATTCTTCGTATCATCACCTCCACAAAGACACATATGGGGCCCCCACCCCCCAAAGTAACCAGTTCTATTCAGTTATCCCATAGGTATACACTGCATGGCATTGATTCTTAGGGAACATGTCTTTGCGTCTGCAAATTAACCCCCACTTCATTTTAGAAAGCGTCCCCAAACCCACTCAAAACCATGGGGACTCTTCCCATCAACAAATTTGTCCCTCGACACACAGCAAACTATGGGGACCCCACCAATATTATTTATGTACAAACATTTCCCTCATCACCTCATATTGAAGGAACGCCCTATTCTTTTCACAGCAACCCATGGTTTCCTTTGACAGATGTATTTGAGTATCAATATCTTTGGTAGTATCTGTTCTCCAAGTCACGATTACTCTCTGTTTTTTGTCTCCATCAAAGCCCTTTCATTTGCAATTTGTCTCCCTCCATGTCAATCTGTACCATTCCGAAAGGAAAGCTTCATGTTGGGCCTAGCTTTTGGAAGTACCAATTTTTGAAGAACTAGTTTTGGTGTGGACAAAGGAAAAATGGAAGCGGTTCAGTGAAGTGGTCAAATCCGACAAGGCGGCCAAGAAAATAGGGAAAACAGTCATATTGATTGAGTCAATGGTCGGGGTTGATTCAGTTAGTTAGAACTGGTCCAGATTATATTAATGAGTCGGTTAGGAAGTTAGTGAGTTAGTGGGAGCGGGGCAAGCTAAGTGCTCCCTATAAATATATAATAAGAGAGAAATTTTGGGGTTGGTTATGATTATGCTCTGATGGTTATTGTAATTCAGGTTATTTTTCTCTATAATGAAGATATATGCTATGTCTGTCAGAGATATTTTGGGGAATCTAATTCGCTAATATGTAGGTTGTGTGCACAGATCCATTGTAATCCATGAATAAATATGTAAGTCTTACTTGAAGTGCTTATTTGGCTGTGACTCATAATAAAAACAAGCGCTTCTGTGGTTTTTCCCAGATGGGTTTCCACATTAAACATGGTGTTTTGCATGTTGTGTCATGATGTGATATGATACGTGTTTCCTTTATTGAATATCTAAGTGGACATATGATAAAGTAAAGTGTATGAATGCAAATATAATCTAAGCATGTCAATATGGCGAAGTTAAGGGTTTTGTCGAAGTAATATATGTGTCAAAGCTCTACTTCCATCGATGTTATGAAGTAAAATATGTTGATGATTTTATTGTATGCTGAGTATTCCCATTCTATAATGCATGAAGTTTGGTTCCTGTAGTTCCCATAGATACTTCAGGTGAGACCTCATCTACTCTGCAGGTGTTTCCGAAAGGGATTTGCTCCCCTTTCGGGTCGTTGTCTGTGGATAGGTTGTTTGTTGGTGAAATGTTAAGTGTTGAACCCTGGTCGAAGTAAAAGTGTGCCAACAAATGGTTCTGTTGTCGGGGAGGGGAATGTTGTGGCATACTACTAAACTGGAGATTGACGATTGGGTATATCTACAGCTAGAGGAATTTGCAAGGGAACATAATAGGAACCCTAGGTTGGACAGCGAAGACTGGTTAGGGAGGTATATTTTTACTGATATTGATGGGGTATTCTTCAGCGAGTTCCCAGTGATAATATATGAATGGTTATCAATATTGACCGAACAAAAGACAAATTTCCAAGGAGGTGAACCTAGGAGCTAGACACTCACATTAATACAGTGATTGAAAGGTGTGAAGACAAAATTTCTCACGCAGTTGGACAATGTGTTGGAGGGGTATATTACCAAATTTGTTGTTGACACTATCAAGTCCTATAGTGCAACAAAATGTGATTTCTTTGAATTTTTGCATGGTAAGTACCTCAATTCGTTGAATTTGTCAATCAAAAAGCTTCTTTGTGAAAAAGGTATAATGCGAATGGATTCTGACAAGTAGAGCGATTATGCAAGGTGGGCCTGGGTATCGTATGGATGACGATCTGGACGAATTAATGGGATGAGCTAAAATGATTAAATGGGATGAGACTAAACCAGACGAAGAGTGTGTATTTTTGCAAAGTGGGAGATGGTTTTAGTCGAACAAGAGAAGGAGAACTGCAACAGGAAAGAGAGGTTGGAGTGTGATTGAAAGAAGAGGCTACGAACTAGTACCACATATTGATGAGGAGTCTAGCAAGAAATAAGAAGACTACCCACTCATTTTCGAGGAAGAAGAAGGATATGAAGAACCGTTCCAGGCCTGAGGCTATGACATACCCACGACCCCCCGTACATATCCATAGATTGAGGTAAGACTTAATAATTCTTCACAATTCTTTCAACCGATTCCGGGTAGTGGCAATAGTCAGAATAATACTTCGATGAGTGGGAAGGTTCCAAGTAGTGGTCCATTAGTGGTAAGTCAGCCAAGACCCTAGAGGCCCTAAATGGATGGGGATGACATAAATTTACCTATTTTTAATGGGAATGGATCAAAAGATCCAGAACAAAACTGGTTCTTATGCAATGCAATATGGACTGTAAAGAAATTTCAAGACAAAAACGTCAAGTTAGCACAGTTGATCATGACCTTCCGGGGTCGTGCTTTAGACTAGTTTATGAAAAAAATTTATTTCACTGATAATCATCCTGCGAAGACCTTAGCAGAAGTTGAGGGACTAAAGACTGAGTTCAAGAAGTCGAAGTATGAATATCAGTGTATTACTCAGCTGAAAGAAATCAAGCAAGCACCAAATGAGTCTGTTTGGGACTTTGACCAGCGATTTAAAACTTTAATGGCGTGCACAAGCTTTCCAATGAATGATCTACAGCATAAGGATTGCTTTATAGTTGCGTTACTGCCTCATATCAGGGTACCGCTCACTCAATAGAAGATCCTAACACAGATAGAAGCATTGGAATTGGTTATGAAGTTAGAAGCGTCACCCATTGAAGAGACTGGAGCCGGTATGGCACAAATACAGCCCCAGTTAGAAAACTTGTATGTTCAGATCCAAGATATCAAGAAAGGTAAAGAAAAACGAGAAGATGTTTGGTGCACTAGATGCAAGGAAGATGGACATTCTAAATATCAATATACAGCGTTTCATGTTTATCTCAATGTTGGTAACTCGGGTCCATTTAATCTTGTTGTATGGTGTAGATTTTGTCAGACTAAAGGAAATTGACCAGAAGAATGCTACTTATTATAGAAGATGGTAAGTGATCCCTGGAACTTATGTTGTAAGTTCTATAGCTCTGTCGAACATGACGAGAAGCACTATTGAGCATACCAGTTGCTCATTGAGCGAACTACATACACTTTTGTTATGAAGGGAGAAGGCCAGGCTGAGATAAATGGTTTACAGTTCAATCAACTGCAAGGTGGATTTAGAGGTCATGGACGAGGAGGATTTGGTAGAGGTTGGGAACAACTGATTTGTTATAATTGTGGTATGCCTGGACATTATCCTAGAGATTGTTCACATCCTGCCACGACTTGCATGTATTGTAGAGAAGTAGATCATACCATTGAAGACTTTCCACAGCTTATAGCGAAATGGAAGGCGAAGCAAAACCAGAACCAAAGTCAGAATCAAAATGTATAGAAGATATTCGTAGAACTGGGACCGAATCAGCCTATTGTCGTTGTAGTAACAAGAGGAGGAGCTACGACGAGTGGAGACAAGAATGGCTCCAATAATTTGAGAGATCTGAGAGTAAGGCCAGTAGCTCAGAAGCTGTCGCAGTTTGATGCTCAAAAGGAGAAAGATACATTCTTTGAAGTTCACGACGAAACTTTGAAGGGTCCATCGATATTCTCTCCGCCAAGTGTTACCAAAGAAGGATCTGTATATGACATTCCACTTCGCTTCAACAAGTCTGTAGCAAAGAAGAACCTAGGAAAGGTAAGTGCTCTTTATTCTTTTCTAAAATGTTTTTTATCCCTAGTTAAAGATGAGAATGCTTTAAGAGAATTGCAAAATCTAATTGCGGAATCTGAGGAAGAAGTGAGATCTGAGAGGGTTTTTAACCATATTCAGAAAAGACTCAATACTGGTCAAGAACTGCGACTCAATGTGTAGATCGGTGACTACGACATGGATTTTGCTATTTTATATTTGGGTTCAGATGTAAACATCCTGACCAAACAGACATGGGATAATATGGGTAAGATGAAGATAGTATGGTCTCTTATTTAGTTGCAGCTGGCCAATCAGCATAAAGTAATACCATTCGGTAGAATGGTTGGGGTTCTTGTCGAAGTAGAGGGACTGCGAACATATACAGATTTTGAAGTAATTGAGATAGTCGATGACACTAATCAATATCCTGCACTTTTGGGAATTGATTGGGAAATACATAATCAAACTATTATAAATTTTAAAAAGAGAATAGTAACGTTTGAAAATGAAGAGATTGGAGTTCTCTCACCTTTGGGTCCATTAGAAGTTCATCAGTATGTCGAACCAGTCGAAGGAGATTATGATGCTCAAGATATAGATAACATCTATAATGCATCCTCCAGGATGAATGACTATATCAATCCCACAGCAGATGGGGCACTCAATTGGAGGAGCATTATATCTTGTTCATCTGATTCTAGTGAAGCTCTCGAAAACTGGTAGAACATATTACATGAAGTTTCCATGTGAATATGTGCTCGTGTGACAAAGTCACTGCGTTGGGTTGGAACACAGGTATGTAGTCTACCTACTTATTATTGAATATTTGTTTGAGCTTTGATCTTTAATTATTTTATATATAGAGACTTGAAGAAATGAGAGAATTCAATCCATGAAATTCATACAACCATAACACAAGATATACCCTGGGGAAAATCCTCAAAATTATGAGAACAAAAATGCCATTAATTCTTCTCAGTATAATATAATGGATAAAAGAGAATTCTTTCTTTTACAACATCGCATATTTATTTTGGAATATAAGAGATCACAAAACACTCTTGATGAAGATACAGAAGCAATCAAGAAGAGAGATCAATTGGATGTGTTCCCAGCACAACAATAACAAGCACGAACAATACCCTGCACAAAGAGAAGAACCTTGCCTTCAATGAAGAAGAGAATTCGCTTCACATTAAATTCATCAATACCATATAACATATTTATACATTCTTCTCTTCTATTTTTAACTTCTAAATTCGGGATGAACTCGCCCTCAAACTGGATGTATTAATCTTGCATGCAGAGGTGTGCCCAACTTCTCATGCAGTGCTTTATCTCACTGACCTATAACTTAGGATGAAATTGACTCTTAAATGAAAGTTAAGTTTCCCACTTAGTTAGGTGGCTAAATTAAGTGTTGACATGCAAGTGTCACAACTCACGTGTCATATTTTATTTTAACATAAGTGTCGTCATGCAATAACACTTAGTTAACTAGATCTTCTTTGTTGTCACTTAGTTAAATCTCTTTAACTGAAGTGTCGTCTTTTAGTTTAACTAAAGTGAAAACACTTTATTTAACAAGTCCTTCTTATTTAACACTTAGTTAACTGAAATCATGTTGATCGATTTACTTGAAGTGACCACTGTGAGTTATTTAGTTAACTGAGGCATATCTTCAACTGGTGCTTTAACTGAAGCATTGATACTTAATTGAAGCTTTCTAACTGAAGCTTTAACAATTCAAGTTCTCTTTAATTATCTGAAGTGTATGCATGAGCAATTTAGAATTCTCTTGATCCCTATGCTTTATCTTTTATTTCTTTATCTTTTACTGCATGGTCAATATGTGCTAACTTTAATTATCCATCACATTACATTATACTAAGAAGAATCATCGGATGCTATGATCATATTATATTTTTCCAGACCAAATGATCATATGCTAAAGTAATTCACTTTAGAGGTGATTAATATCTAAAGTAGACTTAATAGCAACTGGTGATCATAGTTAATAATACATCACACAACATTAAATGTTTTTAACAAGTAAAGCATGACCTTTATGGAAGGTTTACTTCTATACGGGAGGTCCATCTCATGGATACCTTTATACAAAAGGTTCAATGATAATCATTACTTGACACACAAGTCTTGAGTCTTGTCCAATAAGACTTTACAACATCATTACTTTGATCAAGTACCTCTATACGGGAGGAATAACCTTTACACGGAAGGAAATCAAAGTGCTCACCTCTATACATGAGGATCAATATTGGCTACAAAAGATTGGTTTGGAGAATGTCTCATGATATTGTATATTTAACACTCCCTCTCAGCGAGGGAGGCATTCTCTTCCATACCAAGCTTGTCTCGGAAGTACCTGAACTTTGTCACTGGTAGAGGCTTTGTTAACACATCTTCAATCCGCTCATCAGTAGCAATGCATTGAATTTTCATTGTACCTTTCTGGACCATGTCTCAGATGAAGTGATACTTCATTTCAATGTGCTTTGACTTGTCATGAAACACTAGGTTTTCATAAATATTGATGCAAATATGATTGTCACACCTAATAACTGTAGGCTCAAGCTTTTCACCGAACAACCCTGCAAGTAGATTTCTGAGGCACACTGCTTCTCGACAAGCAACACTAGCAGCTATGTATTCTGCTTTGGTAGTGCTCTGCACTACAGATCCCTCCTTCCTACTGGACCAAGATATCACAGTTGATCCTAGGCTATAACAGTAGCCGGATGTACTCTTATGGTCCACGATGCTTCCTCCCCCGTATGAGTCTGTATAATCAAGTAACATGACTCCTCCACTGGAGGAATATCTGATTCCATATGAAATTGTACCTTGAAGGTACCTAAGCACATGCTTAGCATATTTCTAGTGTCTGTGTCTCGAATCAGACATAAAATGACTCAAAATGCTCACAGCAAAACATATATCAGGCCTCGGATGTATCAAGTACATTAGCGAGCCTATATTCTGTCTATACAAAGTGGGATCTACTAGATCTGATCTAGATCCTAACTCATGAAATTTCCTCAAATTGGAAACCATCGGTTTAGTCATAGATTTGCAATCTATCATGCCAAACTTGTGCAATATATCCACAGTGTACTTCCCTTGAGATAGAAAAATTTCATCTTTTGTTTTCTAAATCGCAAGGCCAAGAAAGTAGTGCATTAGACCAAAGTCTTTCATCTCAAACTCTAAGGTGAGCTCCCTCTTGCACCAAGTAATTAGATGTTCCTCTCCAGTGAGAAATAAATAATCAACATACATAACCAATATAAATGGTTGGTTCTTCACTACTTTGAAGTACAAATTTGGATCAGCTTCACTCTTACAGAAACCCAGTTTCTGAAGGTAGTTATCAATTCTGGAGTACCAAGCCCTTGGGGCTTGCTTAAGCCCATATATAGCTTTCTTAGCTTGCAAATATGGGACTCCTTCCCATGCACCACAAATCCTTCGGGATGTTCGATATAAACCTCTTCCTCAACATCACCATTGAGCAAGGTTATCTTCACATCCATCTGGTGAAGTTTCCATCCTAGGACATATGCAAGTGCAATCATTGCTTGGATTGTGGTGTACCTTTCCATAAGGAAAAGGTCTCATCATAATCAATGTCTTATTTTTTAGAGAAACCTATGGAAAAGAATATGGTTTTATACTTCTCAATGCTACCATCTACAACATGGTGTATCTTGTAAATCCATCTGGAAGTCACAATGGACTTCCCATCAGGTTTGGGAACAACCTCCCAAACATCATTCTTCATTATAGAGTTGTATTCTTTTGTCATTACATATTTACAAACTTGCTTCTTTGGAGCTTCTTCATATGAGGATGGTTATGAATCACTAATGTGACTCATCAGTTCAACATACTCTGAATATATGTCAGGTTTCTTGCGCTCTCTGGATGAGCCTGTTGGTGCTCCATGTTTCTCTGCATTTTGTAAGATGTCTCAGCACCAAGCAGGTCTTCTTTTAGCGAGAGGTTCATCAGGTGACCTCTCAACTAGTTCTGTTGGTTATTCAGGAGCTAGCGAATTTGAGACATATTCTAGTTTCTCCCTCTCAAACTCTAAAGGGGGGGAATCAGACTTGAGATCCTCCATCTCTGAATCACATTGAATCTCTTTCGATCTTTTGAAATTAGCTTTCTCATTGAAGGTAACATCTCGAATGACTTCAATGTGTCTCTCACCAAGTACATATATTCGGTATGCTTTGGATGACTCATTATAACCCACAAAGGTGCCTTTCTTTCCAGAAGGCTCCATCTTTGTTCTCTTTTCTTTCGGTACATGAATTTATACTAGGCTCCCAAAGATCCTCAAGTGCGAGATGTCTAGCTTCTCACTGGTAAACACTTCTTCTGCTTTCTTCTCATCTAGAATGGCATGCAGGATTCGATTATGGATGTACACAGTTGTACAGGTGGCTTCTTCCCATAATGAGGTAGACATATCTTGATCATGCATCATGGATTTTGCAGCCTCACATATGGTTCTATTCTTTCTTTTGGTAACCCCATTTTGCTTAGGGTTGTATGGTATTGTTAAATGTATACATATTCCTACATCAGTACATAGCTCATTAAATGCAAGTGAATCAAATTCATCTCCATTATCAAACCTTAATGCATGGATGTGCTTTTCTTTCTTATTTTCAACTAGGGTTTTAAACTCTTTAAATTTTCAAGAGTTTCACTTTTAGCCTTCATGAAATAAATGAATGACTTTCTAGAAAAATAATCTATGAACAGTACATAATATAAGAAGCCACTCAAGGAGGGGGGTGACATGGGACCACATACATCATAATGTATTAAATCTAAAATCCCCTTAGATCTTAGTATAACTTCTAGAAAAACTTTTCTTAACATTCTTCCCACATGCACAACCCCGACATACATTATCATGCTCAAAATCAAATACGGGCATACCTTTTACCATATTTTGAAGTCCTAGTAGTGCTTTGCAGTGTAGGTGTCCAATCCTTCGGTTCCTTAGATCGCATGGACTAATAGTGTGGTGAATCATAGCTTGAATGTACTTCTCGGCTACCTTGTAGAGTGATTCCTCTCAAAATCCAATCACAGCAAGCAAATTCTAGGCTTTTGTTCTTTGGCCATAAAAGTGCTAAGTTATCAATGAAGATAACTTGGAATCCTTTGTCTTCAAGAACCGAAACTGAAAGCAAGTTCTTCTTCAATCCTGGAACATATAGAATGTCCTCCACATGTAGAATATCACATGTGGTCAACTGGAATGAGGTGGATCTAACTCCTTGGATCGAATAAGTTGAGTTGTCCCCCAACTCTACCATGCATGTGAATTCTTTCTCCTTTAGATCGATGATGGCACTCTTGTAATCAGTCATATGTTTGGATGCACCACTATCAATCAACCATGTGTCTACATTTGTGATGACAGATTCTGAAAGGGATGAGACAAGGTAATACTCCCTTCTTGTCTCATTTTCTTTGGATCCATTCTTTTGAATGATTTCATCTTCCATGGGAGTAGAAGCATGAAACTTTCCTTTCTGCTTTGCTTGGAACTCTCTTGAGAAATGGCCTTTCTTGTTGCAATTGAAGCATCTATCGTTTGACTTGTCAAAGCCTTTGTTGAACTCCTTATTATTTGGATGAGAGAACTTCTTTTGGAAGAAGGGTTTCTTTCATTTCTTCATTCTTGCCGTGAGGGAAATATTTTCTTCTTTGATGCACACTATTTTGCTCTAGGTTCTCCCATCCTCTTGGAGGCAGTCATGCCACAACCTTTCAAAGTTAGGTTGTACCTCTCGGCCATTTACCGTAGCCAAGAATGTCTCCCATGAGGATGGGAGACCATCAATAGTGGTTTGGAGAATATCATATTCATCCACCAGTGCTCCAATACTAGCAAGCTTATCTCTTACCTGAGATATCTTGGTGAAGAAGGAGGCCATTGTCTCATCTGTCTCCATGTTTAAGTTTCGAAGCTTGTTCTTCAATGCCCTCTTTTGACTCGGGGCCTTCTTCTCATATATATTAGTCAATGTATCATAACATTCTTTCGCGGTCTTCAGTGATGTGATCACGAGCATCAAGTTATCTTTCACTGAATCATAGATGATTTGTTTGGCCTTATCTTGATTCTTCTTGAAGTTGATGCACCCTGCATTAGATGTAGGCTCCTCCACCATAGTGGATACATAGCCATCCAAGTCATGTTCCTCTAGGATGTTGAGAATCCTATACTTCCAAGTGTTGAAGTTTGAGGTGCCCTCAATGCGGTATTTCGGTCATACAGAGACTGCTGCCATAGTATTCAAATCTTGTGATCAACTTCTCAGGATCAACGTAGGCTCTAGATGGCATGTAAAATTGATCTCCTTCACACCCTAAGCTCCGATACCATGTTGAATATTTGGTTGAGATTTGATCTTTAATTATTTTAGATGCAGAGACTTGAAGCAATGAGACAATTCAATCCATGAAAATTCATACAACCATAACACAAGATATACCCTAGGGAAAATCCTCAAAATTATGAGAACAAAAACCCCAGCAATTATTCTTAGTATAATATAATGGATAGAAGAGAATGCTTTATTTTACAGCATAGAAGATTGCTTTTGGAAGATAAGAGATCACCAAACATTCTTGATGAAGATACAGATGCAATAGAGAAGATAGATCAATCGGATGTGTTCCCGGTACAACAATAATAAGCACGAACGATACCCTGCACAAAGAGAAGATCCTTGCGTTAAATGGAGAAGAGAATTCACTTCACATTGGATTCATCAATCCTGTATAACATATTTATACATTCTTCTCTTATGTTTTTAAATTCTAACTTCAGGATGAACTCACCCTCAAAATGGATGTAGTGATCTTGCATGTAGAGGTGCACCCCACTTCTCGTGCAATGCTTTATCTCACTGAGCTGTCACTTAGGATGAACTCGCCTCTTAACTTAAATCTTGCACACTTAGTTAGGTGGCTAACTTTAGTGTCAACATGCAAGTGTCACAACTCATGTGTCATATTTTAGTTTAACATAAGTGTCGTCATGCAATAACACTTAGTTAACTAGATCTTCTTTGTTGTCACTTAGTTAACTCTCTTTAACTGAAGTGTTGTCTTTTAGTTTAACTAAAGTGAAAACACTTTAGTTAACTAGTACTTCTTATTTAACACTTAGTTAACTGAAATCATGTTTATTGATTTACTGGAAGTGACCATTGTGATTTCTTTAGTTAACTGAGGCATATCTTTAACTGAAACATTGATACTTAACTGAAGCTTTAACAATTCAAGTTCTCTTTAATTTGTTGAAGTGTCTACATGGGAAATTTCGAATCCTCTTGATCTCTATGCTTTATCTTTTATTTATTTATCTCTTAATGCATGGTCAATATGTGCTAACTTTAATTATCCATCACAGTGCATTATACTAAGAAGAATTATCGGATGTTGTGATCATATTATATTATTCTGAACCAAATGATCATATGCTAAAGTAATTCACTTTAGAGGTGATGAATCTCTAAAGGATACTTAATAGAAACTAGTGATCATGGTTAATAATAAATCACACAACATTAAATGCTTTTAACAAGTAAATCATGACCTTTATATGGAAGGTCCACCTCTATACGGGAGGTCCATCTCATGGATACCTTTATACGGAAGGTTCACATGATAATCATGACTTGACACACAAGTCCAGAGTCTTGTCCAACAAGACTTTACAACATCATTGCTTTGATCAAGTACCTCTATATGGGAGGAATAACCTTTACACGGAAGGCAATCAAAGTCCTCACCTCTATACGGGAGGATCAATCTTGGCTACACAAGATTCGTTTGGAGAATGTCTCCTTATGCTGTATATTTAACACTTATGATCGGTTTACCTAATGTCGATCACTTTATTAATGAATTTGAAGGTAAGGTCCTTGAGAAACGGTGCTTATTAGCCCTAGATGTCTCCTTAAAAGAAACATCAGCGAGATGGTGGGCTACTCATAAGCACTCTATAACCGGTTGGTCACAATGTAGAAGATACTTAAGTTTGGTTTGGATAAGGAATCCCTTATATTGGAGAAAAATATACAGGGATTACTAGCCCTACTGATGATTTTGATACCTGCGCTACAATCTGGTAGAATATACTTAGGAAAGAATGGGTACATATGTTCATTCACACACTTGAAACCATCCCAAGAAATTGGTATACGTCATTGGAGCTGTGATAAGGAACTGTAGAATGGGACAATTTAACTACAAGCTTCAAACAGACATTTAATTATGAGGATGAAAATCCTACAATAGATGCAGCTCTACAGATTATCAAGGTTAAATTTTTTTAAGAAATCCCGGGACCAGTGTCCAATTTGCCACAATGGAGAAAATGATGGAATGTTACAACATCAGCGGAGAACCATAGGATGATGATCCAAGAGACCTTCATATCCCATAAAGTGAAGGAAGTCGTGATCTGCAAGGACCGGAAATTTCGTCAGACAAATTCCTAAAGCCATTGAAGATTAAAAAGGTAAATATTGGCTCTACCGAAAACCCAGAGTTTGCAAATATAGGTGATTACAGGGACGATGAAACGGTGGGAAAAATTACTGACTTGTTGCATGAGTTTCAATTTCTATTCCCTAATAAATTTTCAGAGATGAAACGTATTGTTGGTGACCTGGGTGAAATGAAGATTCCACTGAAACCACATGCTAATCCAATTAAGCAACAACCGTACAGGTTGAATCCACGTTACAAGGAGAAAGTTCGATCAGATCTTGACAGAATGCTTGATGCAGTAATAATTGAACTTGTCGAAGAGTCAGAATGAATCAGTCCTATGGTGGTCCAAGACAAGAAGACTGGAGAGATCCGGATTTGTGTCAACGGAAGATGAATGATGCATGTCTACATGATCCTTTTCCAACCCCATTTACAAACGAAGTACTTGAAAGTGTTGGATGGAAGGAAGCAGATTCATTTAAGGATGGATTCTCTAGGTATCATCAGATTAAGATTGATAAGGAAGATCAACATAAGACAACATTTGTGACAGAGAGGGGCTACTTCCAGTACATGATAATGCCTTTTGGCCTAAAAAATGCTCTCGTAATTTTCTCACGAATAGTTTTCGCTTCATTTAAGAAATTCATTCATAAGTTCTTAGAATTATATTTTGATGACTGGATAGTCTATGGGTTACTTAAGAATCATATTGAAAATTTGAGGTTGATGCTAGAACGTTGTCGACAGTATCAAATCTCTTTGAATCTAAGGAAATGTATATTTTGTGCCCCAATTAGTATTTTATTGGGACATGTATTTTGTGAGCAAGGATCGTTATTGGAGCCTACAAATATTGATATTATAGTGGATCTGCCTCCGCCTACTATAGTTCGACAACTATGCACAACTTTGGGTCACACAGGATATTATAGGAAATTTATGAAAAGTTATGCTCAGATTACAGCGACGATGGAAAAATTACTTAAGAGGGATGCAAAGTTTCACTGGAATGAATATTGTCAACAAAGTCTCGACTTGCTAAAGGAGAAGATGGTTACAAAAACTATCTTGGTATTCCCTGAGTGGAAAAAATAATTTCATGTCCATGTCGATGCATCATTTGTCACTCTAGGTGCGGTTCTTGCTCATCCAGGTAAGGGTTCTATCAACCATCCTATTGCATTTTCCAGTAGGAACATATCTACTACAGAAAAAATTATACTACGAAAGAAAGGGAAGGACTTGCCATGGTTTATGCATTACAAAAGTTTAGACATTATTTTCTAAACAGTCATTTTAAGATGTTTACTGACCACTCTACGTTAAAGTACCTAGTCAATAAGCCAATGTTGGGGGGGGAGATCTATCGATGGTTACTATTGTTTCAGGAATATGATTTCGAGATCAATGTAAAGACCGACAGGTTGAATGCAGGTCCTGACCATCTGTTGAGGCTAGAAACAGGCGAAGAACCAACCAGTTTAGAGGATAACCTTCCAAATGCACAACTCTTTTCGGTAAGAATTGTGGATGACTACTTTCAATATATTGTGACATTTTTATCTACAGGAACACCACCAAAAGGATATACAACTACTCAGAAAAAAGCAGTTGGAAGTTAAGTCCACCAACTATCAGTTGATCGTCGGTCAGTTGTATAAATTGGGACCGAATGAAGTATCGTGTCCCTGTGTTTGGGAGCATGAGAGACCAATTATCTTGTATGAGTCTTCTGATGGAGTGGCGGGAGGCCATTACGCAGGAAAAGCTACAATGCAAAATATTTTAAGAGCATGATTATGGTGGTTGACCCTTCACAAAGATGCTAAAGAATATTGTCGGAACTGCGACGTATGTCAAAGAATTGGGAAACCATAATGAAGAGATGTCATGCCTTTGGTACCTCAGGTTACATTGCAGGAATTCAAAAAATGGGTTATTGACTTTGTCAGACCCATCAATCCACCTGGCAAAGGACGGGTGCAAGGTATATTATCATTGCGACAGATTATCTTACACGGTGGGCTGAACCTACACTAGTATGAGATTGCACTATTGCGACTGCTGAGAGGTTTCTATTTGATAATGTTATTACTAGGTTTGGTTTCCTTCGAGTTTTTTTAAGCGATCAGGGTGCACATTTTGTTAACGAGACTATAGAGGCCCTTACTGAAGAGTTTTAGGTCTATCATCAGAAGAGTACTCCATATCATCCACGAGAAAATGGAACGGTTGAAGTATTCAATAAAATCCTGGAACATGCACTCACTAAAGTCTATAATGTGAATCGCAATGACTGGGACTTAAAAATACCTACAGTTTTATGGGCCTATAGAAAAACAAGTAAACGGCTGACAGGTCAGACACCCTTCAAGTTGGTGTATGGGCAAGAGGTTGTAATTCCCATGCAGTATATTATAACAAGATTAAGAATTGATGTGTTTACAAGTATGTCTGATACTAGTGCTATAGAAGAAATATTAGTGCAGTTACTCCAGATGGAGGAGGACCATTTTGTCGCAAGTTTCCATCAGTAGGTGCAAAAAGATCGAGAAAAAGTGTGGTATGATCGTCACATTACTAAGAAGTATTTCCAGCGAGGATACTTAGTTCTTCTCTATGATAGCAAATTTTTCAACCATACCGGTAAGTTACGGATGCTTCAAACATCCTAATAAGTTACGGATCCTCCAAGGTTTAGTGAATGGCAGCCGGCTAAAGTCTTACAAGGACAGTCGTGTGTCAAAGTAAATATGATGGATTGCATGATTGTACATATAAAAATGTGTGTGTGTGTGTGGGCATGCGTGTGTGTGTGTGTGTGTGTGTGTGTGTGTGTGTGTGTGCGTGTGTCTGTGTCGTTTAGAAACCCCAAGTTTTATTTCTGTCATAGTTGTTTTTGTCATAGATAGTTGTGTCGATGTACAGCTCTGTCGGAGCCTTGCGGAAACCCCAAGTTAATGTTATGTCGAAGATGCTCTGTCAAGGGTCTCCTTATCGAAGTCTCATTTTTTTCAATTAGAAACCCGAACTCCCTAGTATGTCAAACTCTTTTATTATGTCAGAGTTGCTTATCTTTCGAAGTTCATTTCGTCGAAGTGTTATTCCTGTCGCTCGGAAACCCCAACTTCCTATTTCTGTTGATTTTACATTTCTACGGAAGTTGGTCGTCTATCGCAATTCAATATGTTGAAGTTCGAGACTGACTTTCCTATCGAAGTTGCATTTATTGAGCATTTATTGTTGCTTTCATGACGTGTTTAGTGGTGGCAATCATGGAATTTTTGAATTAAATGTTGAAATGACGGAAGTGTGTGAAGAGATCCGATGCTACCACCATCATCATTGGAGGATCGAGTACATTTATTTCATCTCAGGAATGGCAGACGGATCTCACGCAGGGGATAAACTTAAAAATATCGCTTCTCCCTCACTCGTTCTTCATTGTGACTTGAGCTATTGCAGTAGAGCGAAGAAACCAGAGCCGAACTGCCTGTGTTGTGTGATCAAGAGTTTGTAAGACATCAACATGCAGGTTGATTTTTCAGTTGGTAGTGTGGCCCAGGGGTCTATCGAGGAGGTCCCAATACTCGATTTTGTTTCTGGGGGTCTAGATCCTAAAGTAATTTCCTTGCAGATTCTTGTTAATGTCCCTAGGAAGATGTGAAACACGAATAGGATAAAGCTGGAGCCAAGGACAAAGGCACGCCATGATGCCAACACATCTACATCAGGCTATGCAAATTTATTTCCGGAGTATGTCGCACCACGAAATTTGTGTGCCAAGCAAGTGAAATTACCGAAAAATGCACAATACTAATTGGAAATTGTCTCGGTGTTGAAGGGGGTCATGGTACAAGGAGACATTTTGAAGAACATCACGAAGTTGCCATATGTAGACCATGATGTGAGTAAGTTGATCGAGTTCAATTATACTCATTACATGCGGCCTATTGTCTCAGCAGAAGGGCATCCAGTCGAGTTGGAACCACAATAATGGGCTCTTGGAGTTTCTACAGCCGGTCTTTTGCCACTAGTGCATCTTCCACACTTTGGTCGCATTGCGGAGTCAAATGCATGTGTTAAACAATTGCTACTATGTATGCATGGGGGATACTTGGGGTTGGAAACCAAGATTTCCATTGATATGGACCTTATTTCTAGAATTACGGGTTTACCTAACGTTGGGGTGGACACAAGCAGTTCTTCGTTGGGAAAGAATGCAACCGTGACCTTGCGACTAGGATGAAGGAAAAATATAATATGTCGAAGAGCAACATGGATTTCAGTGACCAGGGTGTTCGGTTCGCTGCAAAAATGCTAGCAACAAAATTGATTTGTAAGAATAGACCGAACCAAGTCATTGTGTTTGTAATTGCTATGGCAGAGCAGTGCGCACAAGGAGTTCAAATGAATTGGGCTAATTTTATGTTAAATGAGTTCCTAGAAAACTGTGCAGATTCCCAAGATAGTGATACACCATTTACATACTCATGGATTTTATTGTTTATATCATTCGTTGGATGGGTTGAGCCAGCTAATTATTAGGGAATGCAACCAATTGGCCCATTCCAAGGTTCCAGGTACATGAATTTATCTTATTCGGACATAAGGAGATGACAACAGGAAAGTAACGTGTCATTGTATATGCAGTTGGAAGCATTGAGGTACTATGTGGTTGAAATACCATGTATTGATGAATCTATGGTGGCCAAGTATTGCGGTGTTATGAAGTTCAAATCCGGGACCCACCACATGTATGTGCAAGCCAGAAGGAACCCACACCAGCAATGGTTAATGACAGGGTTCAAATTTTCAAATGGAGAAGTGGATGCGATGATTCACGACTAGCCACCGGAGTGGAAAGTACCTATTGAGCCTAAAAATATATCACCAGATCCATCGCAACAAGACCATCAAAAGGACGGCACATCAAGCCAGCAGCAAACGAGTCAAAATACCCAACAAACTGAAGGTGGCGATGATGAACAAGAAGACCAAGAGTCGATCCATACCCCTACTGACCCGTACTTGGGGGATAAGTGCAAAGGCAAAACATCAAGGCAAGATGCAAGGAAGAAACTGAAAGCACGGAAACTTGAAAATGTCCAAGCCTTAATGGACGATGATATTAACATCATGTTTGACAGGATGACATAAGTTGCAGAAGAGAACCGTATAAAATCAAAAGATAAAACAATCCAGCTATTCACCGACGTCCTGGATACATTGTGTCAGGAGGTAAAGAAGATCCATATTTCGGCTCCGTCACAGATCGCACCACCACAGGTCGAAGCTGCTCAGGTAGAGGAGGCACAAGACCAAGTAACGCCACTTCCCTCAGCAAAAGGGGTGGTTAAAATTATGTCGCATGCAATAATTTTTGATGAACCAGGTACTAGCGTGCAAGTTATGAAATTTGGGTATGCAGACATTAAATTACTTGCATTACCTCTTTATATGTTGCACAAGTTATAGGAAATCATTGAAAAAGAAATTAAGTCATGATAAAGTTCTATGTTGGAACTAATGAAGAGATACAAGAATTAGGCGGCTACACCGAAATAATTGAATGCTGAGCTTCAATAGGAAAAAGACCTGTTGCAAAAGGAAAAGGACAAAGTATAGCATGCGGTCGAAGTTGTATGCCAAGCAGTGCCTGAGGATAAAATCATTGAAGAAATGACGCGAAAGAAAAGGTACAGCACTTAGATACAGTCATATCAAGATGCCACTTGAATGTGCAAGAGTTAGAGGATAAGATGGTGACAAGCACCCCACCTGAAGTAACTAAGAAGAGACGACCATGAGTTTAATAGGTTGTTTAGAGCTTACAAGCAGCAGAAGCTCTATATATGAAAATGTATGAAGAGGTGTCACAGTCCCGGGATGCGCTATTTGAAGATGTTTCGTTACAAGAGGTGCAAACGCGCCTTAGTCTTGTTGAAGGAAAGATGAACGCTCTACGTGAGCAATTGAAGACTTTACCTCCAGTAAAATGCATGAGCAAAGAAACAGAAAGCAAAGACATGCAGCAGGAGATCAACCAACTGAGAATCCAGCATAGGAAACGAACAAAGAGGGTCTAGACGCTCCAGTCCGAGGCCCGACATGTTTCAGAGGAAAATGGAAGTAGGCATACTTCCCTCTAGTCAGAAGTCACCCAGGCTTTCAAGCAGAGCTAGACACATATAACTACAGAGGTAATAGAAACTGTTGGCCAGAAGAAATATGAAGTCCAGCAGCTCATCAAGGTGAGCATGAACATTTACACAGAGTTTCTGTCGAAGCTACAGGAACCTGAATCACAGCCTTGAAGTGGATCGGGACAAGCCACATGTGAGTGTTGGGGGCCTGTTGGACCTAGCTTTTAGAAGTACCAATTTTTGAAGAACTAGTTTTGGTGTGGACAAAGGCAAAGTGGAAGCAGTTCAGTGAAGTGGTCAACTTCGATGAGGCGGCCAAGAAAATAGAGAAAACAATCATATTGATCGAGTCAATGGTCAGGGTTGAGTCAGTTAGATAGAATTGATCCATATTATATAAATGATTCGATTAGGAAGTTAGTGATTTAGTAGGAGCGGGGCAAGCTAAGTGTGCCCTATAAATATGTAATAAGAGCGAATTTTTGGGGTTGGTTATGATTATGCTCTGATGGTTATTGTAATTCGGGTTATTTTTCTCTGTAATGAAGATATATGCTATGTCTGTCGGAGATATTTTGGGGAAGCTGAGTCTCTAATATGCAGGCTATGTGCGCATATCCATTGTAATCCATGAAGAAATCTATAAGTCTTACCTGAAGTTTATTTGGCTGCGACTCATAATAAAAACAAGTGCTTCTATGGTTTTTCCCATATGGGTTTCCACGTTAAACATGGTGTTTTGCATGTTGTGTCGTGATGTGATTTGATATGTGTTTCTTTCCTCTATTGAATATTTAATTGGATTTATGATAAAGTAAAGTGTATGAATGCAAATATAATCTAAGTATGTCAATCTAGCGAAGTTAAGGGTTCTGTCGAAGTAATATATGTGTCGAAGCGTTGCTTCCGTCGATGTTATGAAGAAAAATATGTTGATGAATTTATTGCACGCTGAGTATTCCCCTTCTATACTACATGAAGTCTGGTTCCTGCAGTTCCAATAGATACTTTGGGTGAGACCTCATCTTCTCTACAAGTGTTTCCAAAATGGATTCACTCCCCTTTCGAGCCGATGTCTGTGGATAGGTTGTTTGTTGGTGAAATGTTAAGTGTTGAACCCTGCTCGAAGTAAAAGTACGTCAACACTTCCATCCCCACTCCCCATGTTTACATCGATCAAAGGAAGTTATGATCCCCATGCTTGTCAACTAGTATTGTGTCAGGTATGTCCGTCCACCGGTTGGTTACAATATGACCTCGGTTTTCAAGGTAAGACCCTTGTCTTATCATGTACTTCAGCTCTCGTCAATGTCAAAACACTACATTCTGAGAGTTGCAGTAGTTGCAGTTGTACCTTGGGATCACTTTCAATAACTATAAGGGATCACCTCGAACTTGGTAGGGAGAGTCATTAGTGCTCCCTAACTAAGTGTTTCCTCCCTATGCTCGACATCAAAGCATCCATCGCATTAGTGGGAAATGTAATTTTGAAGGTAGCATGGTTCACATTTACAAATCATGGTAGCAGTCCATCTAGCATAATGGATTTCTCATGCAACTTCATCAACCATATTGTTCCCCCACCCCCATGGGCTTATCATGGTCATCAGCAGTACCGCTTCTTCATCACTTTGCAGCAATTCCTGGGTTATGTACTCTAACATGGATCGAAGTCGCCTTCATCCATGTCCCAGCAATATATTCAAGTGACCCCTTTGGTCGTCTATTATTGTAATCACCTTGATATCATTTCATGAGCATGGGTATCCCCCCCTCATTTGTATAAAAAACTATTCTTTATTACAGCTCCAACGGTCATCACCAACCATATTCCCTCACGAGAGAACCTTCTTGTCCACATATGCTTCGTCCTACATAACAGGAGAGAAACACAAGAAAACATGATGCATTATAGGCTCTACAGCACCCTCGGAACCTCATACATCAAGGGGCATCTATTAACGCCTAAATTTCGCACACATGCGACATTTCAAGGATTCTTCAAGTAAGGCATCATTAACATAGAGAAATTTAGATCACCACAGGCATCCTCCACAAATCCAAAAGACAGCATGAATCCAAAATGCCCAAGATTAGTCAAAATAAGGGGTCGTGCGGCTAAACCATTGTTGACCCGTGCTATAGCGCAAGTTACCAGTTTAGTGGTCGTGCGATACCTGCGTGGCTATTCATTCGATAGTCGTGCTAGTGTCAAAATAGCAGGACCACCAACTTCCCACAATGCATTGAAGGCTCCATCACCTCCAAGGATCCGAATTTGCCTCCTCACACACTTGGTGGCATTAAATAGCCCCCCTTGGTGTACCTTGGAACTAGTTCATAGAGGAGATGGGTTCACATTTGGATCTAGTTGTTTGTTGGCCACCTCTTGTCCTATATAAGGAATCCATTGAGGTGCATTTTGTAGAGAAAAATCAAGAGCGAGTTTATGTTGTTGGATTTGTGTTGGAGCTTCCTCATAGCCCACCTCTTCCTATCATTGTAAGCATTCCCAAGCTCCTTTGTCACCTTCCTTCAAGGGAAAAGATTTCATCTCCATTGTTCCACCATTGACTTAGCATATAGTTTGGACAAGAAAGGCATCCCTAAGGGATATTGTTGGCTTCCCTTGAATCCCACACCTCCTAGTTATTGTACAGCTTGACCATTGGGCAATACAAAAGTGGTTTGGCATATCTTAGATTGTTATTGGAGTTTGCATCCTCCCCCAATCTCTTTTATTTTGCATTGCATCCATATTTCATTGTTTTATGTGAATTACTCTAACAATCTATTGCAGGATCACTTGGAGTACAACCAACCCACCATACAGGGGCTCTAAGGATTGAGGCCTTACTGCATCTTACAAGGCCTAGTCCCTTACCAAGTGGAAGAGTGCACACTTGTGCAATTTTTTCCACAACAACATTGAACCAATACTCTCTACCAACCTGGTTGGACTCATCCACAACTTCCATGGATTATCTTTTGAACACATTTTTCGTCATACAAATCCATATTGGAAGTTATGAGCCTAGACGAACTCCCATGGGAAGATAACCACCATCATTCATCTTTGCTCCCTGACCAAAATAAGGTAGAAAACAATATTAAATATGTGGTTCCACTCGATGTAATCGACAACCCACAGTATCCCATTTTGACTCAAGGCACAGTCTCTGAAGGAAACTTGGGAAACATCACACCCACCATGTCAATTGATATATCGGTGAAACCCAATGTTGTGGAAAATATCCAGCTAGGCCAGACCTATTCCATAGAAGAAGTTAAAATCTATAAGGCCTTATTTCAAGAATTCCATAACATATATGCATGGAGATATGAAGATATTCACGGGATTGATCCATATATTGTCACTCATGAGATAAAAACCTACCCAGGAGCAAAACCTGTCAAGAAAAAGCTCCACTCAGTACACCCCCACAAAACTACTGCTATCAAAGTAGAAGTCGAAATTTTTTTTAAAGCTGGATTCATTTATCCTATGTTGTTAACATAATGGGTCTCTAATATTGTCCCAGAGTATGTGTTGATTATAAGGACTTGAATAAGGCTTGTCCAAAGGACAATTACCCTACATGCTTCATCAACTAGATCATTGACAACTGCGCTGGAAGCATCGTCTTTTCATTTATGGATGGATTTTTCGGTTATAATGAGATCGAGATCCTCACATCTAATCAACATAAGACAGCTTTCATTTTTCCATGGGGAACATTTTCTTATCGAAACTTACCCTTTGGCCTTAAGAGTAATAGGCCTAATTTACAACGGGCTATGGCCTACGCTTTTCATGATATCAATCATATTGTGGACCCCTATATCAATGATCTACCCGCTCATTCTAATCAATGGCAAGACCATCCAAAGCAACTTAGAGATATCTTCCTTTGGTGTTGTCATTACAATATTCACTTGAATACACACAAGTGTGTATTTTGTGTTGAAGCTGGTAGACTCCTTGGATTCATAATTTCCAAGGATGGGATCAGAATTGATCCACTGAAGGTTGAGGCCATTTTATCCTTACCTTCCCCCACTAATATTCCTGAATTTCAAAGTTTGAAAGGAAAGGCAAACTTTTTGCGCCACTTTGTTTGTAATTTCGCGGAGATTAGCCAGGGATACATGAGGCTACTGAAAAAGGGCGCCCCTTTTGTCTGGGATGACCAAGATCAATAGTCCTTTGATAATATTAATAAATCCTTGACAAATGCACTCATGCTAAAACCCCCTAATTACACACGGGACTATATTTTGTATCTCTCCGCATCCACTTCCACCATTGGAATGGTGTTAGTGCAAGAGGATGACAATGGCCAAGAACATGTGATCTATTATTTAAGTAAGAGTATCGCTGACTTTGAAACTTGGTACTCACATGTTGAGAAGTTAGCTTTTGCAGCCGTTAACGCTGTCCAAAGGTTCTGTCACTATATTATGCTCCACAAGACGACGATTGTTGCGGACTCCAAACCCATGTACCATATCTTGACATGCCAAGTACTAGGGGGAAATACTCTCATTGGATCATGGTCCTTCAGGAGTTCGACCTAGATTTTTCCAAATATAAATCCAAAAAGTCCTTAATCTTTGCTAAGCTTATGTGTGACCTTCCTCGTATGGATGCAGAATCTCAGCCCATTGACTCTCTACCCGACGAGTCTTTGTTTCTCATCGGTATGACTGATCCTTGGTATGGATATATCATCTTGTATCTCCAAACCCAATGTTTTCGGCCTGAACTATCTCGTGATAATCATCATCGTATTCGCCATCATGTGAAATATTATCTTATCGTTGGTGACACACTCTATCACTGCGGTATTGATTCTATCTTACGGCAATGTGTAACCCATGAGGAAGCCAAACACATACCAAATAACTATCACTCTGGACCCTGTGGCAATCATCTTTCTAGGATGGCTACAGCAAGGAATATCTTACACGCTAGATACTTTTGGCACTCCGTCTTCAAAGATTGCATGGAAGCAGCTAAAAAGTGTCCTCCATGTCAATCGCTTTACACAAAAAAGTTCTCTCATCCATCTCCACTCCATCCAGTCGTTACCATCGGTCCCTTTGCAAAATGGGGCATAGATTTTATGCATTGTAATCCTACCTCAAATGGGGCCATAGTTATGTCATAATTGTTGTTGACTACTTCACAAAATGGGTTGAGGCTATGCCTACATATGCTAAATATGGAAAAACGATTGCATTATTTATCTTAAACCACATCATAGCTAGGTTTGGATTCCCTCGAGCTATCGTCACCGATCATGGTTCTCACTTTAGGAACCATGTGATGGATGAACTTAGTGCCAAAGTCAGTTTTCGTCACAAAAAATCTTCTCCATACTATCCACAAGCAAATGGACAAGTAGAGGCCATTAACAAGGTCTTGAAAACAATGATCCAACGGATGGTAGGAACACACAAATCCATTTGGAATCTGAATTTATTTTCATCTCTGTGGGCTTATAAGATTTCAGTAAAACTATGACTAGTTTCACACCTTTTCAATTGGAGTACGGACTAGTAGTTTTACCTATTGAATATGAGATTCCATCTCTTAAACTAGTTGTCGAACTTCTACCCAACACTACTGCCGAGGAAGAATGGTTCCTCTATCTGACCAAACTAGATGAAATTCACCGTGATGCTTCTCTTGCCAATGAGACTTACCAAAAGTGATTCAAAGCTCAATATGACAAATCCTTTCAACCCCTCACCTTTGATTAAGATAATATGGTCCTTACTTATGATCATAATCATGACAAATTAGGGGCAGGAAAGTTTGAATCTATGTGGCACGGTCCCTATATCGTCAAGCGTGTCTTAGAGAAAGGGGCCTATGAACTAGAGGACTAGGATGGGATATCTTTAGGGGAGCCCCGAAATGGGCTCTACCTTAAGAAGTAGTACACTTAGATACATAGTGCATGTGTACTGTGTACATTTTGTACATAAAGTGTGTTCTAGTATGGTGTGAACTTTTTTTTTGCGTGTTAGAGTCTTTTGTCAGCTATGATTGCTTACACCATGTTGTGCTTGGATGCATAGATGGCAATGTATTATGGATTTTTGGATGGCTCCAATAGCCATACCCAAAACCTCGCTTTGGCGACATGGGTACTTTATTCCCCCACCAATGAATTAGTAAGTTCAGGAGGAGTTTGCCTAGGTCCCGCAACCAACAATATCGTTGAATATCACGCAGTGATTGGATTATTGACCGACGCTTCCTCCAATGGCTTAAGACATATTACTGTCTACATGGATTCTCAACTTGTGGTTTCCCAGTTAAAACCTGTTTATACTATTTGTGATCCTATGCTACTATGTTTGTTTTGAAGGGTATGTCTTCTTGAAAGGTCATTTGGCTTCATACAGTACCAACATATCCCAAAAAGCATGAATACAATTGTTGACTCGTTATCCAATTTTATTCTAAATTGGTATATTGCACTTTCATAGATATTTCATTAAGGAGTGTGTAAATAACACAAGTAGTCCAAAATATCCATGTACGTACATACACCATAAACATGTCATGTAATAAAGCCGATATAAGCCGCTTTTATATTAACAATGACAAAAATGGTTTTACAAAATGTCGTGACACAAAAAACAGAATCTCATAAGCTTTCAGATATCACTATATGTAGATGACAAAAACCTAACCATGGTGTCGTGGTAGCATACAATATCCCGAGCCAATCAGCACAGTAGACGGCTGATACGACTAGAAACCCCTATAGTATGGCGTCGATAGTGTCATGGCAGCTCATCTATGGATATGTCTGGGATGTCAGCAGTGAGCCTCTCTAGGTTCTCCCCAATCTCCTCCAAATCCTCTACTGCCTCACGGTCTTGAGCCATCATGAATCTCTGCTCTCCCCGCCTCTAGATGGGAGATGATCCAGGTGGTCTCATAGCTCCAACATTTGCAATCAATGAAATGTAAAGTCTCAAATATTCAAAAATGCATAAAAATTAAATATGTGAAAATTTTCATTTTTACCTATATCACTCCAGTGTGCCCCATCTGGAAGCACTAGGTATGGGTATCCTCTAAAGTCTGTCCCTACGTAGGCATAGTCCTCTATCATGAGCAATTTCCCATGCAACCACCTAAAAAAGGTTGGTCCATATGATATAATGGGCCCGCCACCATGGAGGGAAATTTGCTCCACCCACCACCTCATATGCAGCTCTTGTTCATATGGACTCCCAATCTCGATGTTATGTGGATGGAAGTGGTGGACCCTCTCCAAGAAAAAGAAAAATATGATAGAACCATAGCTAAATTGTTCCAGTCAGATCGTCCTGCATTTGGTTAGTTGTTCCTTCAGGTTTTCCAAAATACCTTCACACTAGTTGAAGAATTTTTGGTCCAGGTATCCTAATGCATACAACATATGATCCCTAGTTTCCTGATGTATGCCCTTGCTTCCCATAACCCATGTAATCATGAACAATATGGTCCTAAGTGTAAGATCCCTCACATGTTTAATTGGGATCTTCCCACTTACCTTCCAAGTCCCTTCTTCACAATATTTCGCGATCAATGAATCTATGTATTCTTCTCCTCCCCTAGTCCCGGAGAGGGAAACATGGCATCCACGTCTAGACAGTCCAGTGAGGAAGTAAATGTCTTATATTTCCAATGTAAGGGTATGGACCCCGACTTGGAAATGTTGTTCATCTACATCCCACATCCTCACAATATGTTCCAATAATGGAACTTGAGCCCTCTTTCCTGGGATGAGGAAGAACTTGATTAAACCACATTCATGGAGAGCTGGCATAGTATTGGGATCATTGGTCACTCGGACATCATCATATTCATGCTCTATTTCTCTCCATTCAATCACACTATTATGGAAAAATATTGCATGAAAGTCAAAAAAGAGGAAGGTCAAGACACATTCATCCAAGAAATTTCAAGCTAAACATATTGCATTTATTTTTTGGGTCTCAACCTACCAGTGTATAAGTCCGCTTTCAGGGACAGTGCGAAAATGCCGCACTTTTCCCTATCATGATTTGCAACATTGCCCAATGTCGCAATTCTCAAAAGGGACAATTGCGACACTGTCGGTGCATTCTTAACCCCAAAAATCACCAAAAAATGCCTAAAATACTTTCAAAATACAAAAAACTGACCTTAAAATGAAGAGGAAAGGAAGGAGAATTACCTGGATCTGACGGCTCTGAAAATGGTTGCATGAAACACCCAGAATCTCCACCGCAGTTTTCAACCCAAAGAGGGTTTTTTGCTCTTCTTACAAATGGTAAAAATAGAGTTACTATTACCCTTTTTATAATTCTAAGATGGAATATTTTATTATTTTCTTCCATTATTTTACCATTTTTGTTATTTTTAGTCAAACTACCATTAATATTTTGATTTGGACACATTTTTAACATCGATTGTGGAGATTCCATGTTGAAATTAACCATATTGGTTGTGACCAAGCATACTTTTATCTCTTTTTCAGGCTCGTAAAAGCTATTTATGAAAAAGGGACCCCTTGGATTTTCCTTTAATCTCTTTTCAGACTCCCAAAATAGGAAAAGATTACCAAGCGATCTTGATTTTTCACACTTGTAAAAGTATTTGAAAAGTCGCCTATTTAGTTTTAGTTTACCCCTTTTTTGGACTGAGTAGTATTATTTACGAAAAAGAATACCTTAGTCAACCATTTTCCTAAGAGAGTTCTTCTAGGTATCATTTTATACTTTTTCGGACCCAGGGACTAATATTTGTGAATTTTTTTACCTTGGAGTCTTCTTTAAGTGATTTTTAGACTCTTGAAAGATGAAAAACAAACAAGTTTACCTTCTTTGGACTTGTAAAACTTCACATCAAAGGACCCTTTTTGGGAACCAAACCATTCCTCCCTCAAGTTCGTAAAACGTATGAGGTTGGACTCATTTTTATGAGCTACATTGAGCGTTTGTTACCATCTTCTTGCTCGTTAAAAAGCAAAGAGGTTCTCATCCATCATGATGGGGAAATAATGGAAGGAAATGTATATGAATCTATATTTATGGCAACTTGTTGTCATCCTTGAACATGGCACCTGTTTAGTTTCAGTGAAACAATTGGGTAATCAGCTTTCTCTCTATTCATGCCAAGTCCATGAGTCATTTTACTCCTTTGGGTCACCCAAAGAATGTCACAATCATATGTTGCATTATGCCCTTCGCTTCTCCTCATTGAGTCAATGTTTCCAAGTCATTTTTTGTGCCATTAAATGTTCAAAGGAATTCTTTGTCGAGAGTCAACCCTTTGCATTCCTTAAGCCTTCTTTTGTGTCGGTCATCCCTAAAACAGCCTCTACGGTATTACTCACCAATACAACTTTTATGTCAGTACACACTCCTCTTATCTACCAATTTGTATCATCTTCCTGAGTCAGTTTTGTGTCGATGATGTGGGATATATCATGGTGGCCCTCCTTCAACGAGTCTGTTCCTATTGACATCATCACATTATCCAGGAATTAGGCTTAGAGACCATTATTTAGTACCTTGGGTCCTACATGCCTCAATGGTAGGTTTCCTTGCCTCCAACAAAAGGTTTACATCATTGACCTTTGATCGGATGATTCCATAAGTGTTCAACTTCAGCTCCTTCATTCAAATTCATTGGAATGTAATATGATACCTTGGGAGTCATCCTCATAACTGGTGATTTCCCTTGCACTTGTTAACGGTTTACATTATTGGCTGGTAATCAAGTGGTTTTTATCATGTTCAACACCAACTTCTTTATTCACATGGCTAGAATCGTATAAATTCAGGTTCACATTGAAGACCCTGGGGACTATCATCATGTACTTTACCCATGTTGCGATGGATGTTTTCTTAGTATATTCTCGCATCGATATCATGTTGGTGATATCATTCATGTATTGTCACACAAATCCACTTTTGTATTGGTCATGGATGTGTTGTTATTATTGCATCATGGATCTATGTTTGTATTCTAGTAGCCATAATTTTTTCTCAGTCATTGTTAGAAACAAATCCACAATGTGTGTCGGTGGTCGTTTCCCGGCTCAGTACTACCATGGATCTGCAATGTATTGGTCGGCAACCATGCTATGAGTTGTACATATTTCAAAGTTGGAAATTGTTGTATTGCATAAATTCCTTTTTGCTTGTTGGCAGGTTTCCGGTCAATGGTTATTTTCCTTGATCTTCATTGGACAAAGTATTTCTTTTATCCTTTTACTCTAGCTTCATACTTTAGGGGCAATCTATTACACGTAATTTTCATCATAAGCCCTGTACTTTCCATAATCCCTAAAGAACTTGTGGTCAAACTTGTTAGAGAGATGAGAGATATTTATTTTCCCTTTCAAATGATCTTTTTGACAACAATGTCGCAGGTTGTTGAAGATCAACATGCGACACTTTCCCTTGTCATAAGTTGCTATCCATCTTGGTGTGACAATTTCGCAACTCTTATGTTATGCAAATTGCAACACCCTGATATGTCGCAGGTTGTTATAATTCAAGGTGCGACACTGTTGATAGAATGGAAAAAGAGAAGTTTCAGGGACCTTCTAGATAGAAGCCCTCGTGGATGGATATCCCTTCCTATTACAGTGGATCTTACCCTAATCCTAACCTGTTGGGATATCTCCCTATCCTTCTCCCCTTATCCTCGTTGCCCTATAAAATCAAGGTTAGCATCATGGGTGAAGAGAGAGGAGTCTACTGTAGCTAGATGTTGGATTAATTGTGCTACATAGTCTTATCTTGAGTGATCATCATCTTGGATCAAAGTGACAGAATCGAGGCAAAGGATCATCAAGTAGGATATTGCAACACCAAGGCTTGGTTGTAATCTTTCTCTCTCTTATTTAATACAGCAATGCATTTTCTTTCCCACATTATTTGTCATTAATATTCTTGTTTTCCTCCTTGGCTGATAACATAAGTTCTGGTAGATTGCTATCATCTTGTTTTCCCTTCTTGTCAACTCTTTTGCAGGTGTTCTACGTATCTCCTGCATGGAATGACAGAGTTAGGATCTAAATCAAGACCAACCTTCAAGCTATACATGTCAGTTCTCTTTGCTTGTATCTTTTACTACAAAGAACTTAGGGGAACTTGTGTATTATGTGGCTTTTTGTTCTAGATCTAAACCATTTAGATTAGGGAATTCCACCTTTGTCCGCATTGGTAGAATAATCCTCAAAAACTAACCTTGTGTCTACCACATTTTATCTATTTTTATCTAAGGATGCCTTACTTTGTCACTTTGATGATATCTTTCGAACTATTAACAAGTTTAACCCAATTTTAGAAATTTTGTTTCCAAATGATATATTGCATGATCCAAATCTTCTTATTCCATGGTATGTTGCATTGATTAAAAATTTCAACCCCATAATACATCAAAAAATGAAGAATTAGCTCTACCAATGAACCACATTGATATGAAACTTTGCATCATATGCCCAAATGCATTTCACAAACATGGAGTTCTATTAATCACATTTAAAAGAGTTTCTATATGTAATGTGTTGACATCCCAAATATTTTCTATGTATACAATGTCTCATAGAAGTAAAAACTTATACCCTTAGGATATATCGACGACATGATACAATTGTTGAAGTTCTCTCATCACACCTTAAACGGAGCATCTTCCTACAACATGTCAACAAACCACAAATTAGGAGCTCTTGCCACACATATTATTCTAAAGGAGACCTTTTGTATTGCAAGATTAAACACTTCTATACTGTAATGTGTCATGAATCACAAAGATTCGTCGTGAGAAACATGTATGATTAGATTCCCATCATTTCCTTGAAAGGTTCCTATTATCTAAAGTCTCTCTATCAACAATCCAGAAAGCTTATTCCCTACAACATGTCACACTCCCATGAGTTTGAAGTAAAGTGACATGGTATATATTGGCACAATAACGTTGAAAGTTTTACCATACAACACATTCCACATATGATAAGCTCCAATGATTTAAAACCTTGTCATACTATTTTATCACACAAATGTTGATGACTACAAGATTTTTTTTCCCAAATAAACTTCAATTAAAAGAAATCTTTGCACCAATGACTTTACCATGTTGTTATAAAAAGGTCAAAATGGGGCACACTAGCCATAATCATTTGTTACCTTTGCAAACAAATAAAAGATCCTAGACATGAGTACCCTTAACCAACAAATTCATTGTTGCCATCTATCATATGAGTAAAGGAGAAGGATAACTACCATTTTCAACTAGACTATGTTGCATCTTTACTTAGCATACTTCCCCCATTAAATAGGTCATCACATCTTACTAGTCTCTTTTATTTACAATTCAACATTGTAATGTAGGGTAAACGACCAACCAAATACATTCATGCTAGGCCATTTTCCAACCAATTAACCAACCCTGTCATCTTTTGATATATTCAAGCCATTTGCTTAGCCTCAATATTTATTTAGAAAACCTGACATCTTTGTTGTTTCCCTTTTTTTCCCCCATCTCCCTATGAATGGTCAGTGCACTCACTTAGAAAACCAATTCCCTAGGTATTCCCCCCTCAACCAAGTACATAATGTATGCTTGAATGGAACAAAGGATATTGCTTCATTCTATCCCTCAAATTTGGATGCATTTTATAAGTTCTTGACCATCTGGGTGGACTTTTTTTAAGAATGGATTTTAAAATTCATCATTAGTTACCATTACATTTCAAAAGATGGTGAATAAATAAAAAAGATTTTGGAACTAAAAAAGAGGAATTTATCCCACCAAGTACCTGAGAACCCCTTATAGAGTTATTGTAGCTCTAATAAGAAGGATCTATGGGGAATATGACTCTACATAGTTTAAGGAAGGTTAGGTCCCTTTTGATCCATCAAGTAAAGCACAACCTTCAATTGGGCCTCAATTTTGTCTTCTTCTCTAACAGTGTCTAAGACCAGTTGTTTCTAGATACAAACACATCAATACAGGAATCTTTCCATTATTCTTTATGTACTCATACCAACTAGATATTGCCTATGCTTCTAATCATTTTCAATAACTAGGATGGAAATTGAATCCAAGTGAACCTTCTGTACATGTATACTTCTAGATGCTCCAAGGGCATAAATCAGGAGTTCATTACCATAGGATCTATGAAGATCATGGCACCAATGTATAAGTTAATATTCTGTGTACTTGCACATTGACAACTGCACTGGAAGCATCGTCTTTTCATTTATGGATGGATTTTATGGTTATAATTAGATCGAGATCCTCCCATCCGATCAGGACAAGATAGATTTCATTTGTCCATGGGGAACATTTGCTTAACGAAAGTTACCCTTTGGCCTTAAGAATGCTAGGCCTACTTTCCAATGGGCTATGGCCTACGCTTTCTCGATATCGAGCATATTGTAGACCCCTATATCGATGATCTACCCACCCAATCTACTAGACGGGAAGAGCATCCAGAGCACCTTAGAGTTATCTTCCTTCAAGGTCGTCATTACAATATTCGCTTGAATCCACACAAGTGTGTGTTTTGCATTGAAGCTGGCAGACTCTTGGAATTCATAATTTCCAAGGATGGGATCAGAATTGATCCACTGAAGGTTGAGGCCATTTTAGCCTTACCTTCCCCCACTAATATTCTCAAATGTCAAAGTTTGTAAGGAAAGGCAAACTTTTTGCACCACTTTGTTTGTAATTTCGCGGAGATTACCCAAGGATACATGAGGCTGTTGAAAAAGGATGCCCCTTTTGTATGGGATGACCAAGATCAACGGTCCATTGATAATCTTAAGAAAGCCTTGACAAATGCACCCATACTTAAGCCCCTTAATTACACACGGGACTATACTTTGTATCTCGCCGCATCCACTTCCACCATTGGAATGGTGTTAGTGCAAGAGGATGACAATGGCGAGGAACATGTGATCTATTATTTAAGTAAGAGTCTCGCCGACTCTAAAACTTGGTACTCACATGTTGAGAAGTTAGCTTTGGCAGTCGATATCACTGTCCAAAGGTTCTGTCATTATATTATGCTCCACAAGACGACGATTGTTGCGAACTCCAAGCCCATGTACCATATATTGACATGCCAAGTACTAGGGGGGGAATACTCTCGTTGGATCATGGTCCTTCAGAAGTTTGACCTAGAGTTTTCCAAATATAAATCCAAAAAGTCCTTAACCTTTGCTAAGATTATGCGTGACCTTCCTCATATGGATGCAAAATCTTAGCCCAATGACTCTCTACCTGCCGAGTCTTTGTTTCTCATCAGTATGACTGATCCTTGGTATGGATATATCATCTTGTATCTCCAAACCCAACATTTTCGGGTTGAATTATCTCATGATAATCGTCATTGTATTCGCCATCATGTGAAATATTATCTTATCATTGGTGACACACTCTATCACTACGGTATTGATTCTATCTTACGAAGATGTGTAACCCATGAGGAAGCCAAATGCATACTAAATGACTTTCACTCCATAGCCTATGGAAGTCATCATTTTGGGATGGCTACAGCCCGGAAGATCTTATGCGCTAGATACTTTTGGCACTCCATCTTCAAAGATTGCATGGAAGCAGTTAAAAAGTGTCATCCCTATCAATTGTTTTATACAAAAAAGTGCTCTCATCCATCTCCACTCCATCAAGTCGTTACCGTCGATCCTTTTTCCAAATGGGGCATAGATTTTATGCATTGTAAGCCAACCTCAACTGGGGGGCATAGTTATTTCATAGTTGTCGTTGACTACTTCACAAAATGGATTGAGGCTATGCCTACATATGCTAAAGATGGCAAAACGGTTGCACTATTTATCTTTAACCACATCATATCTAGGTTTGGAGTCCCTAAATTTATCTTCACCAATCATGGTTCTCACTTTAGGAACCATATGATGGATGAACTCAATGCCAAACTCAGTTTTCATCACAAAAACTCTTCTCCATTTTATCCACAAGCAAATGGATAAGTAGAGGCCATTAACAAGGTCTTGAAAACAATGATCCAACGGATAGTAGGAACACACAAATACAGTTGGCATCTAAATTTATTTTCAGCTCTGTGGGCTTATAAGACTTCAGTAAAAACCGTGACTGGTTTCACACCTTTTCAATTGGTGTACGGTCTAAAAGTAGTTTTACCTATCGAATCTGAGATTCCATCTCTGAAACTAGTTGTCGAACTTCTACCCAACACTATTGTCAAGGAAGAACGATTCTTCTATCTGACCAAACTAGATGAAACTCACTATGATGCTTCTCTCTCCAATGAGACTTACCAAAAGCGATTCAAAGCTTAATATTACAAATTCATTCAACCCCACACCTTTGATGAAGGTAATCTGGTCCTTACTTATTATCAGAATCTTAACAAATTAGGGGTAGGAAAGTTTGAATCTATGTGGCACGGTCCCTATATCATCAAGTGTGTCTTAGAGAAAGGGGCCTATGATCTAGTGGACTATGATGGGATATATTTAGGGGAGCCCCGAAATGGGCTCTGCCTTAAGAAGTACTACGCTTAGATACATCATGCATGTGTACTTTGTACATTTTGTACATAAAGTGTGTTCTAGTATGGTGTGAAATTTTTGTGTGTGTGTTAGGGTCTTTTGTCATCTATGATTGCTTACACCATGTTGTGCTTGGATGCACAGATGGAAATGTATTATGGATTTGTGGATGGTGCCAGTAGGCATACCCGAAACCTTGATTCGATGGCATGGGTACTTTATTCCCCCACCAATGAATTAGTAATTTCAGGAGGGGTTTGCCTAGGTCCCACAACCAACAATATCGATGAATATCATGCAGTGATTGGATTATTAACCGACGCTTCCTCCAATGTCGTAAGCCATATTATTGTCTACCTAGATTCTCAACTTGTGGTTCCCAGTTAAAATGCGTTTATACTATTTGTAATCCTATACTACTTCGTTTGTTTTGAAGGGTACATCTTCTTGAAAGGTCATTTGGCTTCATATAGTACCAACATATCCCAAAAAGCATGAATACAATTGCTGACTCGTTAGCCAATTTTATTCTAAATTGGTACATTGCACATTCATAGATATTTCATTAAGGAGTATGTAAATAACAAGCACATCAGACATAAAACAAGTAGTCCAAAAGATCCATGTACATACATACACCATAGACACGTCATGTAATAAAGTCGATATAAGCCGCTTTTATATTAAGAGTGACAAAAATGGTTTTACAAAATGTCCCGAGACAAAAAACTGAAGCTCATAAGCTTTCATATATCACTATATGTAGATGACAAAAACCTAACCATGGTGTCGTGGTAGCATACAATATCCTGAGCCACTCGGCACAGTAGACGGTTGATACAGCCAGAAACCCCTATAGTATGGCGTTGATAGTGTCGCGTAAGCTCATCTATGGAGATGTATGGGATGTCAGCGGTGAGCCTATCTAGGTTCTCCCCAATCTCCTCCAACTCCTCTGCCGCTTCACGGTCTTGAGCCATTATGACCCTCTTCTCTCCCAGCCTCTGGATGGGAGATGATCCAGGTGGTCTCGTAGGTCCAACATCTGCATCAATGAAATGTAAAGTCTCAGTACCCCAAAAAAATCAAATATTCAAAAATGCATAAGAATTAAATATGTGAAAATTTTCATTTTTACCTATCTCACTCTAGTGTGCCCCCTCTGGATGCACTAGGTCTGGGTATCCTATGAATTCTGTGCCTACGTAGGCATAGTCCTCTATCATGAGCAATTTCCCACGCAACCACCTGAAAAAGGTTGTTCCATATGATATAATGGGCCCACCACCATGGAGGGAAATTTTGATATTTGATTATTGAATGACATTGGGAAACACAGTATAGTGCATATTTGGTTATTGATTATTTTATTGACAATATAGTATTTTGATCCAATATTGATTATTGTGACATATGTGTACATGCTCATTGAATGACCTAAGTGAATTACTGATCTTAATCCTATGTCTGCACTCACTGGCATTGATCATAATATCATTGAATCCATTTAGGCACTGGTCTAACCTTAAGATTGCATAGAATATATTTGGTTGGTTGTTCTAGTGTTTTTACAGGTTTCATAATGATACTTCTCCTTGGAGGTTTCAACTTCTGAAGAAGTTGGAACAGTGACCGAGGCGACATTGGGTCACTCTTCTTATTTTTGCGTACTGGGAATTAGCCCTGCTAATTTTCTCGGTAACAGGTCCAACAGTAAAATAATTATCCAATTATGAAGTCACTTTTGAGAAATTTATATTTTGGAGTTCTCGCAAGAAAATGAGGGACCTTTTAGATGCAATTGATGTTTTGCAAAACACACATCCATTGTAGAATTTAGAAACATGTACCCGTTTCTTATCTCTAGGAATGGACAAGCCCAAGAAAGCCAACTAGGATGACATGAAAGATAAGAGAGAAAAACGCGTACGCATTTTTTCTCTCCAAAATTTTTGTTGTTTGATTGTCGACTATTTGTTTGTGTGAGTCATGTTTGAGTCTCGAAACCCTCCCATACCGTCAATGCATATTTCTAGTCTAACCAAGTCAAATTTCAGTCCATACAAGCATACATTGAAAATATTTCAACGTTGGCCCCATTCACATGTTAGTTATTATAATATGTGGGGTCAAGTACATGATCAGTTGGTCCACCTTATTTTTGGGTTATGACACAAACAAATATTTGATCATATATATTCGTAAAGGAATCAGGATTTGTATGGAAATTTGTTGTTAGATTTATGTATTTCATCTCCTTCACATTTATTCTATAATTTTGTTGTTTGATTATTGAATATTTGTTTGTATGAGTCATGTTTGAGTTATAAGTCCTCAATGGGCCTTAAGTACACAATTATATATATAACAATTACTTCATAAAATTAACTTAAGATCGATTCATTATTATGAGAAATTTGTAGTTCTAAAAAAAACCAAGATATCATAATAACACTACAAATGAAATAAGGAGAAGACATACCTGAATATGATGTGTGATAGAAATAATGTGCCTCTATAATTCCATAAGCGATGAGGGAAAACAACTTGTTGGGGACGACTATCCACCCAACCAACTCCTTAGTGAAACACTGAGATCCCCCAAGGCCCCAACCAATAAACTGTAGCCAATGTTCTCTTCCCTTCCATAACCATAAGCATACCTATCTTCCTTCAAGCTAAGAATAATGAATGCCCTTCCCCTCCAATCCTCCTCTTTTTTATAGGTTTTTCTAATTTTCTTTGGAATTTGAATCTAGTATATTTTATTATTTAATTAGCAATTTCATGTTATTTGTTTTTTTATAATATTATTAATCATAGTTATCCTATTCATGATGAGAAGTGTTTCCTTTTCTTTTATTTATTTATTTATTTTAATATTAATTTAGTTTTCCTATATTTATATTTATATTTAATTTAATAGTAATTTTGGATTGTTACATGCTTCCCTCCTTTAGGAAACTTCATACCGAAGTTACATTTTACTTATATAGTATACATATTTTTAGTAATATTGCACAAGTGAGAGTCACTCGTGTGGCCAGTACCAGTAATTATTTATCTGTACTAATAATAAATTATATTATTACATGTTCTTGATTATTCTTATTAATTCATATTTTTATCAATTAATGTTATTAGGTTTCTTTATTATATTATGTATAGTTTACTTCCTCCCTTTCACACTCATACCATCCGATCAACCTCCATAATCCTCCACATGAAAATCTGGATCGTCCTCATGACCATGGTGTGTTCCCTCTACTACAGCGTGATCCCACAGTAGGCATCAGAAGTTATCGAGAAGTTACTGTGGCATTAGCCACCCTCCCCTTCCAGTTTGTCGACCTTAAAGGTATCATCTGAGTCAGGTCATGCATCTGGTTATCAACACACTACTCCCATGTACTACCAGGCATCTCAAAAGGTTGGTCCAACTTCCTCCCTATCTACAGCCCGGAAGATCTTATGCGCTAGATACTTTTGGCACTCCATCTTCAAAGATTGCATGGAAGCAGTTAAAAAGTGTCATCCCTATCAATTGTTTTATACAAAAAAGTGCTCTCATCCATCTCCACTCCATCAAGTCGTTACCGTCGATCCTTTTTCCAAATGGGGCATAGATTTTATGCATTGTAAGCCAACCTCAACTGGGGGGCATAGTTATTTCATAGTTGTCGTTGACTACTTCACAAAATGGATTGAGGCTATGCCTACATATGCTAAAGATGGCAAAACGGTTGCACTATTTATCTTTAACCACATCATATCTAGGTTTGGAGTCCCTAAATTTATCTTCACCAATCATGGTTCTCACTTTAGGAACCATATGATGGATGAACTCAATGCCAAACTCAGTTTTCATCACAAAAACTCTTCTCCATTTTATCCACAAGCAAATGGATAAGTAGAGGCCATTAACAAGGTCTTGAAAACAATGATCCAACGGATAGTAGGAACACACAAATACAGTTGGCATCTAAATTTATTTTCAGCTCTGTGGGCTTATAAGACTTCAGTAAAAACCGTGACTAGTTTCACACCTTTTCAATTGGTGTACGGTCTAAAAGTAGTTTTACCTATCGAATCTGAGATTCCATCTCTGAAACTAGTTGTCGAACTTCTACCCAACACTATTGTCAAGGAAGAACGATTCTTCTATCTAACCAAACTAGATGAAACTCACTATGATGCTTCTCTCTCCAATGAGACTTACCAAAAGCGATTCAAAGCTTAATATTACAAATTCATTCAACCCCACACCTTTGATGAAGGTAATCTGGTCCTTACTTATTATCAGAATCTTAACAAATTAGGGGTAGGAAAGTTTGAATCTATGTGGCACGGTCCCTATATCATCAAGTGTGTCTTAGAGAAAGGGGCCTATGATCTAGTGGACTATGATGGGATATATTTAGGGGAGCCCCGAAATGGGCTCTGCCTTAAGAAGTACTACGCTTAGATACATCATGCATGTGTACTTTGTACATTTTGTACATAAAGTGTGTTCTAGTATGGTGTGAAATTTTTGTGTGTGTGTTAGGGTCTTTTGTCATCTATGATTGCTTACACCATGTTGTGCTTGGATGCACAGATGGAAATGTATTATGGATTTGTGGATGGTGCCAGTAGGCATACCCGAAACCTTGATTCGATGGCATGGGTACTTTATTCCCCCACCAATGAATTAGTAATTTCAGGAGGGGTTTGCCTAGGTCCCACAACCAACAATATCGATGAATATCATGCAGTGATTGGATTATTAACCGACGCTTCCTCCAATGTCGTAAGCCATATTATTGTCTACCTAGATTCTCAACTTGTGGTTCCCAGTTAAAATGCGTTTATACTATTTGTAATCCTATACTACTTCGTTTGTTTTGAAGGGTACATCTTCTTGAAAGGTCATTTGGCTTCATATAGTACCAACATATCCCAAAAAGCATGAATACAATTGCTGACTCGTTAGCCAATTTTATTCTAAATTGGTACATTGCACATTCATAGATATTTCATTAAGGAGTATGTAAATAACAAGCACATCAGACATAAAACAAGTAGTCCAAAAGATCCATGTACATACATACACCATAGACACGTCATGTAATAAAGTCGATATAAGCCGCTTTTATATTAAGAGTGACAAAAATGGTTTTACAAAATGTCCCGAGACAAAAAACTGAAGCTCATAAGCTTTCATATATCACTATATGTAGATGACAAAAACCTAACCATGGTGTCGTGGTAGCATACAATATCCTGAGCCACTCGGCACAGTAGACGGTTGATACAGCCAGAAACCCCTATAGTATGGCGTTGATAGTGTCGCGTAAGCTCATCTATGGAGATGTATGGGATGTCAGCGGTGAGCCTATCTAGGTTCTCCCCAATCTCCTCCAACTCCTCTGCCGCTTCACGGTCTTGAGCCATTATGACCCTCTTCTCTCCCAGCCTCTGGATGGGAGATGATCCAGGTGGTCTCGTAGGTCCAACATCTGCATCAATGAAATGTAAAGTCTCAGTACCCCAAAAAAATCAAATATTCAAAAATGCATAAGAATTAAATATGTGAAAATTTTCATTTTTACCTATCTCACTCTAGTGTGCCCCCTCTGGATGCACTAGGTCTGGGTATCCTATGAATTCTGTGCCTACGTAGGCATAGTCCTCTATCATGAGCAATTTCCCACGCAACCACCTGAAAAAGGTTGTTCCATATGATATAATGGGCCCACCACCATGGAGGGAAATTTTGATATTTGATTATTGAATGACATTGGGAAACACAGTATAGTGCATATTTGGTTATTGATTATTTTATTGACAATATAGTATTTTGATCCAATATTGATTATTGTGACATATGTGTACATGCTCATTGAATGACCTAAGTGAATTACTGATCTTAATCCTATGTCTGCACTCACTGGCATTGATCATAATATCATTGAATCCATTTAGGCACTGGTCTAACCTTAAGATTGCATAGAATATATTTGGTTGGTTGTTCTAGTGTTTTTACAGGTTTCATAATGATACTTCTCCTTGGAGGTTTCAACTTCTGAAGAAGTTGGAACAGTGACCGAGGCGACATTGGGTCACTCTTCTTATTTTTGCGTACTGGGAATTAGCCCTGCTAATTTTCTCGGTAACAGGTCCAACAGTAAAATAATTATCCAATTATGAAGTCACTTTTGAGAAATTTATATTTTGGAGTTCTCGCAAGAAAATGAGGGACCTTTTAGATGCAATTGATGTTTTGCAAAACACACATCCATTGTAGAATTTAGAAACATGTACCCGTTTCTTATCTCTAGGAATGGACAAGCCCAAGAAAGCCAACTAGGATGACATGAAAGATAAGAGAGAAAAACGCGTACGCATTTTTTCTCTCCAAAATTTTTGTTGTTTGATTGTCGACTATTTGTTTGTGTGAGTCATGTTTGAGTCTCGAAACCCTCCCATACCGTCAATGCATATTTCTAGTCTAACCAAGTCAAATTTCAGTCCATACAAGCATACATTGAAAATATTTCAACGTTGGCCCCATTCACATGTTAGTTATTATAATATGTGGGGTCAAGTACATGATCAGTTGGTCCACCTTATTTTTGGGTTATGACACAAACAAATATTTGATCATATATATTCGTAAAGGAATCAGGATTTGTATGGAAATTTGTTGTTAGATTTATGTATTTCATCTCCTTCACATTTATTCTATAATTTTGTTGTTTGATTATTGAATATTTGTTTGTATGAGTCATGTTTGAGTTATAAGTCCTCAATGGGCCTTAAGTACACAATTATATATATAACAATTACTTCATAAAATTAACTTAAGATCGATTCATTATTATGAGAAATTTGTAGTTCTAAAAAAAACCAAGATATCATAATAACACTACAAATGAAATAAGGAGAAGACATACCTGAATATGATGTGTGATAGAAATAATGTGCCTCTATAATTCCATAAGCGATGAGGGAAAACAACTTGTTGGGGACGACTATCCACCCAACCAACTCCTTAGTGAAACACTGAGATCCCCCAAGGCCCCAACCAATAAACTGTAGCCAATGTTCTCTTCCCTTCCATAACCATAAGCATACCTATCTTCCTTCAAGCTAAGAATAATGAATGCCCTTCCCCTCCAATCCTCCTCTTTTTTATAGGTTTTTCTAATTTTCTTTGGAATTTGAATCTAGTATATTTTATTATTTAATTAGCAATTTCATGTTATTTGTTTTTTTATAATATTATTAATCATAGTTATCCTATTCATGATGAGAAGTGTTTCCTTTTCTTTTATTTATTTATTTATTTTAATATTAATTTAGTTTTCCTATATTTATATTTATATTTAATTTAATAGTAATTTTGGATTGTTACATGCTTCCCTCCTTTAGGAAACTTCATACCGAAGTTACATTTTACTTATATAGTATACATATTTTTAGTAATATTGCACAAGTGAGAGTCACTCGTGTGGCCAGTACCAGTAATTATTTATCTGTACTAATAATAAATTATATTATTACATGTTCTTGATTATTCTTATTAATTCATATTTTTATCAATTAATGTTATTAGGTTTCTTTATTATATTATGTATAGTTTACTTCCTCCCTTTCACACTCATACCATCCGATCAACCTCCATAATCCTCCACATGAAAATCTGGATCGTCCTCATGACCATGGTGTGTTCCCTCTACTACAGCGTGATCCCACAGTAGGCATCAGAAGTTATCGAGAAGTTACTGTGGCATTAGCCACCCTCCCCTTCCAGTTTGTCGACCTTAAAGGTATCATCTGAGTCAGGTCATGCATCTGGTTATCAACACACTACTCCCATGTACTACCAGGCATCTCAAAAGGTTGGTCCAACTTCCTCCCTATCCTCCTTGATGACATACATCCCCAGGCATCGGAAGTCCCTCTCCATATACCTCCCATTTGAAAGTATAACTCTAGCCATGGACTTCTGGATTTCTCGGAAGTTAAAAGAACTACTGGCATAGGTTTATTGGTTGAGTTTTCACCTACCCATAAGATGTTATTGGTAAACATTCTCATTCATGGTTATGGGTCCCCAAAAAATCCTTGAATTAACTGGCCCAACGCCCATGTTTGGATTTCCTGCCAATCACCACCTCATAACATGCAACCAATGCATTAGTCATAAATCATCATTATGAATATATGCTACCATATTCCATCAATAGAACATGACTTTATCATACACCACCCTATCAATAATAAACCATGAATAGTAAACAATTGCGTGTTACCTCTTGCCATCATATGATGGTAATCATCAACATAAAACCGTGTAGTCCTCATGAAGTATATCACCATCATGAATATCATATAATAACATTATATCTTTATCATAATGACATTTTCAAGATTGATCCAGGAGGATCTCCAAGATCAATCAAAATGAAAGTCTTCAAAAGATGCAAAGAAGCTTACAGATGCATATATCTCGTTAGGAGATTTTCGACAACGTTCGTTTCGTGTGAAACAGCCTCCCTAGGTGAAATTTTTGAGTTTTGAAAATGCAACAAAAAGGTTAAAAAAGGCAAAAAAATGGGTAAAAATGGACCAATGGAAAGGTGCCATGTGGACAAGTTTGGTGACATGGCATATTAGGTGGACCAATTAGGGTCTTCCATCTGGCAACCCTAATGGCAGTTTGTTGTACCATTCTACAAAAATTATGGCCATTGTGGGGATCGAACCCACGACCTCTACCTCCGCCAACGCCTCCACAGAGCCCACCTAGCCAGGAGTCTCGCAAGTGTTTCTTAACACTATAGTTCATAACTTATATTTAAATTTAAGGGATGTTTTGGTTAGAAAAAAAGGTGGGATCGAGGACTTAGCCCTCGACCCCTGGGCCAACACCAAGGCCGCCATGTATTACGATGGAACCATGTAACAAACCAAAAAACAGTGTCATGGAGCGCCAAGTCACAAGCCAAACCAACAGAACGAAATCCAATTCATAAGCCACTACAGCCACCATATTATATGGCACCACATTCAACAACGTTACAACGTTAACGTTAAAAGGGGAGAGGCCCTTGGGTTTGACCTCGGGACCTCTACCCCCATAACGCAATGCCTTACCACTAGGCCAAAGCCCAACCGTTGAATGGGTAACGATGGATTTTATTTAAAAATTGAAGGCGAAAAAAGGGCCAAAAAGGGAGCGTGTGGCCCTCCAATTCGCGCCCAAAAAACTATATAAAACCATGATTTCCAACAATACATAGAGCGTTTTTGCATAGTTCTCGAGACAGAGTACGGGCACAGTTCTCGAGGTAGGTACATGCCATTAATGGGCATGCTTCCCGAGGTGGGAAATCCATATAGTTCATACAATTGTAGGCATAGGTTGTCTCGATTTGCGTGCCATAGGAGGCCTCAGGTAAAGATAGTCGATTTTATACTCATTTTACTCTGAATTTCGAGAGGAACGCAGTGGTGTAGTCTGTTTCTGGGTTTGACTGACATAACTCATAAGTGTTTCCAGAACTCATGTATGTAAGCTTTTGAAGACTTAATAAGATCGGTCTTCTCATTGGAAGTGGCCCAGAGACGTAGCCCAACAAGGGTGAACTCCATTATCATCTACTCTCTACAAATTTCTGGTTTGCATAATTGTTTATTTGCTTATGTGATTGATTTAAGCATTTAAAATTTATCTTCTAAAACCTTTTTATGAGAATTTACATGCAAATTTCACATGCAATTTAATGGTTAAAAAGATCCTGAAAGTTTTCATATCAAGTTTGGTATCATAGCAACTTAACCATTGCATTGTGAGTTTGTGAATGTTAACAAGAGCAAGGCTTCAGAGAGGTGAAGGAGAGCTTGAAGAATTTGATCCACAGATTGGTTCAAGAAGAGGAATAATGGCTTTAGAAAAAGGAGAATATGGGACTTCTTCAATCCCATCTGAAGGAGACTTCCTTAAACCTTTCATGAGGATGCAAAGTATGGTGGAAGAGATTTATCAAGATCGGAAGAAGGGTGAACAAGGTGGTTCACTCATGCTAAAGGTCAAGACAAAGGAGGTGGTGAGGAACCACCCAAAACTCCTCCATCTTCACCATCTTTTCTTGATGGATCTTTACATTCTTCACCTGAAAAAACAAAAATTTAATTTCAATGTGCCTCAATTAAAGCTTGATATTAAGTTTGACTTACCCATTTATAATGGAGAACTTAATGCTGAGAAATTGGATAATTGAATCCATCAAATATAGGTTTATTGTAGGATTCAAAAGTTCACTGAAGATAGCTTAAAAATTCAGTTGGCTTCTCTTCGACTTGGAGGGACCGCTCTCATATGGTGGGAGAGCAAAAATCAAAAGGATCTTACCTCAAAAGGAAACATCATCTCCTCTTGGCATGAGTTCACTTCAGTATTAAAGAAGCAATTCTATCCATTGGGATACATCCAGCAAGCCATGAAGGATTGGAAGAATTTGAAACAAGGTAAGGGAAAAAGTGTGCAAGAGTTCACACAAGAATTCAAGAAAAGAGCTTTGATAGAGGGGGAACTTCTAGAAGAAAATTTGCTTGGCCAACTGTAGAAATTTTAGTTTGCTAATTTTGATCTAACTGATGATGAAAGTTCATAGAACTAGTCAATAGCAACTACCTAAATAGAAATATGAGTCCATAACCCAATGCACCAGTTATAATGGAACTTCAAACGTGAGCATATGGGCTACAGAAAGCAAGGATCCTAAATCTTATGGATATTCCCTATTTTGGAAGGAGCCCGCAAGTAAAAATATGCTAAAAAATGCTCCTATCATAGGTACATGGTAGATTTTTGTGGCTGAACAGACCTATATCCATTGATGCCAAGTTGATAGAACTAATCATTGGACTCCCTACCAAAGGAGAAGACGTGAGCATCCTCCTGGATAGGAAGAAAGAAAAATCCCTTGCGAAGAAGGTAACAAAAAAATATGGAACCCAAAGAGCAAGCAGAGGTTTTTCAGTCGCGCACATAAATGACAAAGCGGTGAGATTTGTAGCTCATGTTCTAGCATGTAAGTTGTTATAGAAAATTTGATAGGACCAAGTCTCAGCAACAATTATTATAGTCGCAGCACAATGTGTGGAGGGAGTTCAATTCAACTAGTTGACATTTCTCCTGAATGAGTTTTTGGCTGGCTGCTAGGAAACCCAAGAAAAAGGTACATCTTTTCATTACACTTGGTTGTTAATATGTCTTGTGCTAGTGGGATGGATGGAGCCAAATGATAACCAATTCTTTGATAGAAACGGAAAACCATTCTTGGTTGTAGAAAATTTGTGGTTTTCCAAAATCCAGTGCAGATAGATAGACAACAACATTAATTTCTTTCTATACAATGAAGGAATTAGGGTTATCATAAATGAGACACCACACATACACCCATGAATAATTGATATATACAAGGGAATTGCATGCTTCAAAGTGGGGATGCATCATATCTATGTACAAGCCAAAAGAATCCCCAAAAATAGTGGTTACCTACTATGTTTTGTTGCTCTGCGGAGGACATAGTGCAGACCATAAATGATTGGGATCTGGCATGGTGAATCCCTTTGACTAAAGAAGAAGAAGTTGCGCAACAGGAGAAGTGTGTACAACATAGCACTTCACTACAAGAAAAATCTACAGAAAAGGGAAGTGTAAAAATATTTCTTGAAGCCACAGAGCATACTATGCAGACAAAGAAAAGGACAGGAAAGGAACAAGCAGAGGAGTCATCAAGAAAGAAGAGGAAATCATTCAGGCCTTGTTCCACTCGGGTCTTGACAAAAGATGACATGGATCAAATTGGCATGGAGGTCAAGAATGTCATAGAGGATATTATGGAGAAGGTGGCGATGAAGGAGGAAATGGAATATCTTGCGACAAAACAAGAGGAAATCTTTATAAAAGTTGAAGAAGAGTTCACAACAATAAAGGAGCTGTTAATGAGAACCAAGAAAGATGAAGGACAAAATAGCGCGCAGACACACTAAAAAACACGCATGATTAGCATGTGGACACATTCAACTACACAGATGAAGGACACGATAGAACCACAACAAGGTTTCAAGATTTCGGTAGTAGCACCGGTGGTTCCCACACAAGAGATGCAAGAATCAACATTTGCAATAAGTCTAGTAGAAATGATCTTGTCACGGTTACCTATGGACAAGCTACATGCATTGCATACATTTGTTGCGCAAGAAATTCGAGGACGACATGAAGTGGTCTCAGCAGAATGGTATAAAAGTTTCAATGAAAAAGAAGCATTATGGGAGCAATACCGGAAAATGCGAGCGGAGAAGGAAGAAACCGCGCAAAAGACATACAAGTTGAAAAAAGGAGGTAGAGGAATACAACAGAAGAATTCAAAATTGCAGAATGTAGTTGAGGAGGTTTGTGATACGCTACTAGATGTACATATAGAAAAGGATGCCCCTCTAGAAGAAAAGGTAACCAAGATAGGCGAAGTTATTCAAGGTCTTCGTGTTAAAATTGAGGAGCTCGCAACAAAGCAACAACCAGGGACACCTAGGGTAAGGGCTGAGTGAGAACATAGATATGAAAAAATGAACATTGCCCTAAGCAATATTAGGACCTTGGAGCTAAAGTGTGAAAAGTTGCATGAAGAAAGTGTGCAGCTACGGGGAAAGTTGGTTGTAGATGAACAACTCAAGGAAGTAGATCAAAAGCTGATAATTGCGCAAAATTCTCATTTGAAAATATGTTTACAATGGACATAGCTTGTTTCCTTGATAAAATTGTGTCGCGGGACAAATCCTTGACTTGTAAACAAGATTTTTCCTGGAGTCTAACATAATATCTTAGGCTCTGCTCTATAATAAAGGAAAATAGATTTTGCAAATGCCCTGTATATTTAGTAAGTGGATTTAAGAAATAAATTATTCGACTATTCATTATATAGTTGCTAGTGGAAAAGTCCATTTTCCAAGTTGTTGGCCTTGTGCATCAAGACAACTGAACATCATTAATAATAGCTTGCTGGCAGCTCGTTTATAGTTTGGATTTTGTTCTGAGTCGATATGGTACTTAAATATTTCTATGTATGGAAAAAAAATTCACAAATGATTGGAAAATGCAACATTGTTTTCTCATTTATGCTCATGTTCTGGAATAAGACCTTTCAAAAAAATTGCTTGTCATAACAAACCTTTTTTATAAGCTTTCCAATTCTAGCAATAACAAATGTTTATGTTATTAACAAGCCTAGCCTTTGTAAACAAACCCTCTTTCAGGATTGCAATATCAAACAATTAGAATTAGCAACAACTGTCACAATATTCTTAAATTTGAATTGAATGCTTTGTCTGACTTAACAAAACCCCACACAAGATCAAGAAATCTCTCACAAAAGCACATACCCATCTACAGTATTTACTCTTTCCCACATAATATTGACCGTTGTCTAAAATAGATAGGCTCACAAGTTGACAATCTGTTAGGGAAAAAACTTTGCCTAAAGCAAATGCTTGGCTTGTGGAACGACACAATTACAAATTAGCAATAAAATTGGCAACAAAGACTCACATTCAAAAGCTTTTGCAATCTCTTATTCAACATTTGGTTTAAAAAAATCTTTGCTGCACTGGAAAGTTGTTTATCTTGCACAATAACAAAATAAAATCATTGAGATAGACCATGCTTGTTTTAAATTTAATTCTAGACTTGGTTATTTCATTGTTGTTTTCTTAACTAGACAAAAAGAAAAGAATTTCACTAGAGTTCCATAACCTTACTAGTTAGAATTTGTAAATGGATGCAGGTTTAACAAATAGTTTATGAACCGCATGGAGCAATTTACTTCCATGTCCCTAGAAAATACAAATGCAAGCATTAGCATTATACCCTCTTCAATTTTTGAAGGTACTGCCTACTTTACTTCCATTTGTTATTGCTTTGTCTCAGTCTATCAATTTAGTAAGGAATTAGTGTTTACGCTTTTGTTCTCTCTACAACTACATTGGATATGCATTCTGAATAAGTACAAAAAAAACCCTACTTGTATTATGCTCAAACTTTGTAGTGTTTTCATTGTAGTGCAGGATTGAGATTAAGGTTTTTTCATGGCCCTTTTACCTCGGATTCCTACTATACATTGAACAAAGGATAGGCTACTTCAAATGCATAAACTGGCAGCAATATCAATAGTTGGAAATACATTGTGTGTGGTTCCAGCTATGCAACTCTATGATATTCTGCATGGAATTGATCGAACAATAGCTAGAGCTCCACTTAGTGAAAGTTATTAAATGGGTTCCAAACTAAGAGCTTCAGTGCGTTCACTATATCATGAATGCAAAATAAGAATTGCACTGGCAATTTCAAAGACATAAAATTAAGGACCTATAAAATAACTTGTGGAGCTTGCAACGCACATAGCAAAACTGCTTGTTATATTGATAATTCTACATTGCATATGCAGTTGCAAATACACTGACATATTATGGTCATTATAAATGCATGGCACAACAACTTAATAAAGTTGTGTTCAAGTGGTTTTGCTATCCATTTGCACTCTAAATTTAAATTAGTAACATCGCCTATTCCATATTTCTTGATTTTGTGTGTTCAATTTACAAGCAATATTATGCGGATGCCAATTATAAAATGATGGGTCCCTTGTTAAGTACAAAATTGGAATTTTTCCTCTTGCCTATTGTGTTCTATGCATTTGTTCTTTTCTCATGCATTTCTTCTATTGCTTTTTTGCTTTTACTTGTGTTTGTTCTAAGTTCCTTTGATGTTCACTAGTGTAAGGTTCGGTTTGGAATTTTTCTGAAGAAATTGCTTTGATTTAGATCAACATTGATTCCCAATTATCTTGTTCTGAAATTATTTGGAATGTCTTCAAAAAATTGTGTGGTGTTCTGAATATAACTATACATTTTAAAAGCTCTTAATGGAAGTTTTTATGAGATAAAACTAACAAATGATATACCCTAAATGGACTATTTATGCAAAGTTTGGTTTGCATTAATAATTCCTACAATGCATTTCCTACATCTAAAATATGTTGTTGTTCATGATGTCAATTTAAAATAACCTCACAAAAACCAAAATATCAAATTCTTGTAAATATTGAATAAAGAACTATAGTATTTGTACAATTGCTATTAATACAAACCAAATGGTCTACGTTTTTTTTTTTTTACTAAACTACGAGATTTAGAAGATATGAATGGCAATTACAGATGTCCTTAAATCATGTTGGTTTTTGGCAATGGCATTTACAAATCTTTGTGCTTTTCCCCAATTTAGTATTTTCCTTGGTTATTTCCCTTTCTATGTCTATGAACTTATAATTAGTTTTGATGATAATGGTTTCTAACAATATCATTTAGAAATGTTTTTTTTTGCATACTTATCATTTTATTTTTCTTGCCTTTTTATTCCTTTTCTTTACAAAGGCAATGACACATATCTTTTCTTTTGCGCACTTGCAGATGTTTTTTTTAATCAGAACTTGTAAATGTCTTTTCCTAGCCATGTTCTATTAAAATATCTACGACCTTATAAATATCTTTAACAATTGTGGTCCCGCCAAAAGCATTAGCAAGTTTGTTTTCTATTGCACGATTATCATTTACTCGATAACTATTGACAAAAAAAGCTAGCCAAATAAAAAAGAAAAAAAAACTGTCATTTTTGTCATGCTCAGAACATAGATAATGAATGGTGGTCTTAATCTACTAAGTAATTAATTTGAAGAGAAGGAAAATTAGCCTAGTTTTTAATATAGTCCAATAATTGGTACACAAGAGAATGCACCGAATTTTTCTCTTGCAACAAAATTAGTGATCATTCTTGTGAATTAATCCACTAGTCCTAACACCTATACTAGACAAGAAAATTAGTGTGCTTTATCAACTTTAACATCGCTTTATGATCTACTTTACAATCCTGATCACAAGGCCTTCTTAGAGTTTTGATGTGTTTTTTTCCCAATACGCAAATAATAGAGTATCTATTAAGTATTGTTACATTGCACATTACACACAAACATCCATAGCCTTATCAAATCAATGCAACATTATAGAGCTTGCTCTATTACTAAAAAACATCTTTACACCTCACCGAGATTGTTTAGATCATCTCATAAACAACTTAGCTTGACGTCCCTACCTTTCTCTTTAGATTTTTTTTAGCAATTCGTACACATTAAAAGAAGTGATCCTTTATAGGTCGCAATCTTTCTAGAATTTATTTGATATTAAACATGCTTATGTATTCAAACTATCCCCTTCATATTTTCAATGTTGGACTTTTTCTTTTCACCTTTCATATGATGTGTTGGTTTAGCATGCATCGACGAATTCTTTCGATGGGTTGGCCTATTCAAGATATCAAGAACAACAATATTTAACACACATCTGTTAGCTTAATAGCTTATGTCTTATACTAAGTGTGATTATCTTGTGACACCCATGATCCATAGTCAAATAAATTTTACCCAGAGCTCATAGCTAGTAGAAAGCTATTTAAAATATTTTCAATGAAAACATGCTAAACTCTATCAATATTATAATAAGAAAAGTAAAATGTGAAATTAATAAACTAATATAGTAAAACATCAAATCAAAAGCATGAAACAAACTTGTAACTAGGTGATAGGATGCAATAAACTAGTAAGCAAAACCAAGCGTGGAAGTAAATATATATTTGTACTTGCAATTTATTATACCTTGAAGAAAGGATAAATTAAATAGAACTTTAAAGGTTGTTAGTTTGTTCGAAATGTGGATTTATCACCCTCCATATCTCGGAGACATTAGATTCTAGGGCCAAATCCCTCCACTTTTTAATATGTTTGCAACCAAAGTCTATGGGAAGTCTATGGGAATTCATATGACTTTCCCTCGGTTCACTAGCCTTGTCACATTTGGGAATGAGCTAGTTGTTGAAATATTGTAACTTTGAAGAATATTCTATTTGTATTTTATTATTATTATTTATTTGGAGATATTTTATTCCTCGATCGGGATGTCATTATTATATTTGATTATGTAAAGTCATTGAGGTAAATCCTCCCTTGTAAGTCGGGGTAATAGATCCCCTTTGAGTCAATTGTAATGGGGTGTTTATGTCCCCTAGAGAAGTCGGCCTAGTCAGCATTAGGTTAAGTTGTTAGGGGCCGACCTAGTTAGGGAGAAAGTCAAGTGAAAGATAAAGTATAAATAGAGGTGTTGTGATCCTCATTTGAACACACACTCACTTGTGTATTGCACATATGAGAGAGAGAGGGATATCTGCAAAGGAGAAGGAGCACTTGTTTGGGGATTTCATCTTTGTACTTTTTGGTCATCTATATTAAGGAAGTTTTGTTGGGTTTTCTACCCCATGAAAGTTTCCTAGGATAAATCTGTGTCTATCTTGTGATTGTGTTTCTTTCAGTGATCTTGTTTATGCTCTTGTTGCGAATTTGATTAAAACTTAACATGGTATCAGAGCTAACCTGAATAGGACAACTTTCACAAGGTGAAACTCTCTCTCTTCTTCCTCCGTAAGAAATTAGGGTTTCTGTCAAAGTTGGAATTTTTAAAATCTGATTGCATAGAAAGATGCACCTCTTCAAAAGCGAAATTTTGAGCCCTACATCGAAGTTTTTGAGTGGGTAGATATCCGAGAAAGTCAAACCCTAATTTGAATTTTGGACTAGAAAAACCAGAAAATCGGTGAACCAGAAATCTACTACAGATCCGAAATTCGCAAGTCAATTTTGAGGGGTAAAAATTTGGAATCTCCAGAAAGCAAGTGTACTAGTCAACTCGCCTTAGTCAAGCACATCTCCTGGTAAGGTCAATTTTTCATTTTGAGAATTTTCATTTTTTGGTGACCTCCTGGATAAGATGGCCCCAAGCACTAAACTTGAGGATAAGCTAGAAGGCATAGAGAATTTTCGAGCATGGAAATATATGATTGGCCTCATTCTTGAAGAGAATGATCTTTCCAAATACATCAAGGATGAAGTTATAGAACCTGTAGAAGATGAAGCTAAGGAGAAGCACAAGAAGGATTTGATTAGGGCAAAGAGAATCATTGTTGATTCTATCAAAGACCACTTGATTCCTCGAGTGTCATCCAAGAAGACCCCGAAGGAGATGTATGATGCCCTAGCCCGAATGTATGAAGGGAAGAACATCAATAGGAAGATGAATTTGAGAGCTCAATTGAAGAGTACCAAGATGAGCCAAGGAGAATCCATCCAAAACTACTTCACAAGGGTCTCCCAGTTCAAGGAGCAAATAGAAGCCACTGGAGACTCCCTTGATAAAGATGAGCTAGTAATGACTGCTCTCAACGGTCTCACTAGACCTTGGGATTCATTCATCCAGACTATGTGTGCCAGAAAGGAAAGCATGAAGTTCGACATTGTATGTGAAGATTGCATCCAAGAAGAGGCTAGAGTAGCCAATAGAGAAGCTCTACTTAACGAAGATGATCAAGCCCTAGCCTCCCATACCAAGAGAGGAAGAAGTCAATCTAACTTCAATAAGGAAAGCCACAAGGAGTCTCAACCTCCTAAGAAGTTCCAAAGGACAAGACGAAATAATCCAAGAAGAAACTACTCCAACTTGCATTGTTACTATTGTGATAAGATGGGACATGTTGCCAGAGATTGTCCTTTGAATAAAGAAGAATACAAGAAGAGGAACAACAACAAAAGACATCATGCACACCTAGCCGAAGACAATGAAGAAGAATCAAAAGATGAAGAACCTCCCAGGGAGCAAGCAAAGGAAGAATTCGAAGAATATGTCTTGTGATAGTGGTGCCTCAAAGCACATGATAGGTCAGAACAAGACTCTCTCAAGTTTAGAAGAAAATGACTTCCCTCGTAAAGGATCATAGGAGAAGCAAAATACAAGCCTGATGATGGAGTAGAGTTCACCATCAGACATTCCAGTAATATTTGCAAGGAGACTAGGATCAAAAGAGATCCTACCAAACAAACAAAGATAAGTATTTGAATTGTCATTTCTATCACATTGTTTAAATGATAGTATCCAGTTGTATACACATTTTTTAGGATGTGTGTTAGGATGTGTGTTAGGATGTTTGTAGTGTCATGCATGTGATGGGTAATTAGCCTATGGTGCCATACAACATTCCATTGCTACTTATCTACAGTGAAACCTCTCTGCTGACATATTGGGAGTAGTGCACACTCTTAATAATGTCCTGGTAGAGATGGAAGGCATCTAGAAAGTTACCATACAAATATGGGATATGGACGAATGTTGTGGCATTGGATAAGATAGTGTGACTTATGTTTTTATGCATATATATTTGGAAACTATGAGATGTTTCTAACCATGCTATTGAATTTGACTTGTAGGAAGTATTGTACAACGATCACCTACAAATGAAGAATGATGAGACTTGTTCCGTAGAACAAGTGTCAATGGTTCAACTATAAAAGAATCCAGAAGAAATGTTCAGAGGAAAGAATCCTGAAGTAAGTCTTCAGAATATACATTCCAGGATTCCATCACACGGAGATCAATAGATATGTAACATTTGATGAAGAAGCAGGTCTCAAGAGATCCAGAAAATGCCAGTGTGAAGAAGTATGTGAAGAAGTATATGAAGAATATGTACCTCCCATAAATGTAGAAGCTGCATCCTCCCCTGAATATGAAACACCAGAATACCATGATATGTTGGAACCTCAAGAAGCTCCAACTATGAATATATCACAAAAGAGAAAGCCTGCTTAGGCAAGAGAAATCATACAAGAAGCAGAGAAGTATGGAGCTCCAGAAGGCTCCACAAGAGTAAGCAAGAAGCCAAAGCCATTTTCCAATTATGTGGCTTTGATGTGTGATCTTGTAGATCAAGAACCCACCAGTTATGAAGAAGCTATACAGAATAAAGAATGGGTAGAATCAATGATGGAAGAATACAAATCAATAATGAAGAATGATGTTTGGGATATAGTTCTCAAACCATAAGGCAAAAGTGTGGTATCTTCCAAATGGGTATACATGATAAAACATGCAGCTGATGGAAGTATTGAGAAATACAAGGCAAGGTTTGTGGCCATAGGATTCTCTCAGAAAGAGGGAATTGATTACGAAGAGACATTTGCACCAGTAGCAAGGTACACCTCCATTAGAACTGTCATGGTACTTGCATCCATGATGAAGTGGAGTTTACACCAGATGGATGTGAAGACAACCTTTCTAAATGGTGTGATTGAGGAAGAGGTGTACATAGAGCAGCAACAAGGATTTGAACTTGAAGACATAAATACTCACGTATGCAAATTGAAGAAGGCTCTGTATGGATTGAAGTAAGCTCCTAGAGCTTGGTACAGAAGGATTGATAGTTTCTTGACGAGCTCGGGATTTACCAAAAGTAAAGTTGACCCTAACATTTACTTTAATGTTATGGATGATGAACCTGCCATATTATTGTTGTATGTGGATGATCTATTTCTGTCAGGAAATGAGAAACAAATTGTAGAGTGCAAGAAGAAGCTCGCTGAAGAATTTGAGATGAAAGACCTTGGATTGATGCACTATTTTCTAGGTCTGGAAGTATTGAAGAGCCCAGAGGGAATCTTTCTCAACCAGGGAAAGTATGTTGTGGAAATCCTAAAGAGATTTGATATGTTGGAATGTAAAGCCATGGCCACATCCATGGATACCAACCTAAAGTTGTTAGTTGATGAATCGTCAGAGTTAGTGGATGTGACTCAGTACAGACAGATCATTGGGTCATTGATGTATCTGACGAATACTAGGCCATATATATGCTTTGTTGTGAACACCATGAGTCAGTATCTAGTTGAGCCTAGACGTGTTCACTTGGTAGCTGCAAAGCATGTGATGAGGTACCTGAAATGTACGATAGACTTTGGTCTATACTATGTTAGAGATCATGACTACAGATTGTATGGTTATACAGATGCAGATTGGGATGGAAGTGTCTCAGACAGGAAGAGCACCTCAGGTGGATGTTATTGTCTGGGATCTGCCATGATCTCATGGTTTAGCAGGAAGTAGTCCAATGTTGCTCTCAGCACAACTGAAGCAGCGTATATAGCAGCTTGTTCTGGTAGTTGCGAACCCACATGGCTTCGAAAGTTGATGTCAGGTCTATTTGATCTGGAGTTGGATACCACGGTGATTCTATGTGACAACCAGAGTTGTATAAAGATGATGGAGAACCCAATGTTCCATGACAAGTCAAAACATCCATGGCCACATCCATGGATACCAACCTAAAGTTGTTAGTTGATGAATCGTCAGAGTTAGTGGATGTGACTCAGTACAGACAGATCATTGGGTCATTGATGTATCTGACGAATACTAGGCCATATATATGCTTTGTTGTGAACACCATGAGTCAGTATCTAGTTGAGCCTAGACGTGTTCACTTGGTAGCTGCAAAGCATGTGATGAGGTACCTGAAATGTACGATAGACTTTGGTCTATACTATGTTAGAGATCATGACTACAGATTGTATGGTTATACAGATGCAGATTGGGATGGAAGTGTCTCAGACAGGAAGAGCACCTCAGGTGGATGTTATTGTCTGGGATCTGCCATGATCTCATGGTTTAGCAGGAAGTAGTCCAATGTTGCTCTCAGCACAACTGAAGCAGCGTATATAGCAGCTTGTTCTGGTAGTTGCGAACCCACATGGCTTCGAAAGTTGATGTCAGGTCTATTTGATCTGGAGTTGGATACCACGGTGATTCTATGTGACAACCAGAGTTGTATAAAGATGATGGAGAACCCAATGTTCCATGACAAGTCAAAACACATAGAAATCCAGTATTTTTATATACGAGATATGCTACAAAAGGGAGCTATAAAGCTCTAGTATGTGAGCACTGATGAGCAAGTTGATGATGTGTTGACTAAGCCTCTGTCTCGAGTAAAGTTTGAGTATTTTCGAGACAAGCTTGGTGTGGTTCGAAAGGACCTTCCTCAAAAGGGGGAGCAGTGTTGATGTTGATGATGATGTTGCAGTAGGATTGTATCATCCATGGACACATGTCCTAAAAGGATCTGTAGAATCTTGTCTCTGAGAAAGATGTTGATGATGTTGCAGTGGGATTGTATCATCCCTGGACATGTGTCCTAAAAGGATCCGTAGACTCTTGTCTCCGAGAAATATGTCGATGATGTTGCAGTGGGATTGTATCATCCCTGGACACGTGTCCTAACAGGATCCGTAAGATCTTGTCTCTGAGAATGTGATGATGATGTTATATTGGTAAATCCTAGATTCGATCTAGGTCACATCCAGTATGAAAAAGGACTGGCACTGTGGTTGAAGTGTATCTTCCTTGGACCTTAGTCCTAAAGTGATCCTGGGACCTCTGTCCCCGAGAATGTGGTTGGAGTGTATCTTCCTTGGACCTTAGTACTAAAGTGATTCAGAGACTTCTGTCTCTGAGAATGTGGATAGGATTGCATCATCGTTGGACTTATGTCCTAAAGTGAGAGGGACTGATCATCCCATATTTGGATCAGGATTGCATCATCCTTGGCATTATGTCCTGAAGTGAGAGGGACTGATCATCTTGTAATTGGAATCGGGATTGCATCATCCTTGGCATTATGTCCTAAAGTGAGAGGGACTGATCATCCGTAATTGGATCAAGATTGCATCATCCTTGGCATTATGTCCTAAAGTGAGAGGGATTGATCATCCTATAATTGTATCGTGTGAGTTGCAGGTTATGCTGCTATGATGATGTTGTTGATCTAAAGATCAAGATGATGATGCTGATCGAAAGATCCAAATGTTGATGATGGTATTGATCGAAAGATCAAAATGATGATGTTGTTGTTGATCGAAAGATCCATATATTGATGTTGTTGTTGTAGACGATTGAGTGATCGAGTGCTGCAGAAGATGAAGGCTCAATACTATAGAAGATGATGCTCCAGTATTGAATGTGTTGAAGATGTTCCAGTAACGGTTCCAGTTGCTGATGATGTTGAAGAAAACTTTCGATGATTTATAGATGTATCACCATGATGTTGTTGATGTGCTCTCTCTCCTTGCTCCTTCAGTTGATGTTGTTGTTGCCCATAGAATACCCTTCTCCTTAAGGGGGAGTGTTGAAATATTGTAACTTTGAAGAATATTCTATTTGTATTTTATTATTATTATTTATTCGAAGATGTTTTATTCCTCCATCGGGATGTCATTATTATATTTGATTATGTAAATTCATTGAGGTAAATCCTCCCTTGTAAGTCGGGGCAATAGATCCCCTTTGAGTCAATTGTAATGGGGTGTTTAAGTCCCCTAGAGAAGTCGGCCTAGTCAGCATTAGGTTAAGTTGTTAGGGGCTGACCTAGTTAGGGAGAAAGTCAAGTGAAAGATAAAGTATAAATAGAGGTGTTGTGTTCCTCATTTAAACACACACTCACTTGTGTATTGCGCATAGGAGAGAGATAGAGATATCTGCGAAAGAGAAGGAGCACTTGTTTGGAGATTTCATCTTTGCACTTTTTGGTCATCTATATTGAGGAAGTTTTGCTGGGTTTTCTACCCCATGAGGGTTTCCCAGGATAAATTTGTGTCTATCTTGTGATTGTGTTTCTTTCAGTGATCTTGTTTATGCTCTTGTTGTGAATTTGATTAAAACTTAACACTAGTCACCTTTAAGCTTATTACCCAATGCATGCATCCCAAACCAATGCCTAGCAATCTTTTGATAAACAACAAGCTTTTTCTTGGCTTTGTCCCTTTCCGCTTGCAAAAATCAATAAAATATCAATTCTATCTTCAATAGCTAAACAAGCATCATTCTTTATTGTGTACAAAATCTACAAGGAAATAAAATATATATTAGCTCATTTTCTGTAAATGAGGAAATAAAGAGAAGTGCCTAATTCTATTTTGAGAAGAGCAAACTAAAATTAGAGTAATCAACCACTGTCTTCTTTATAATCTTGATCATTTTCTTTTTTGTTCATAGATTCTACACACCGTTCGCATCACGATTTAAGTACTTACACAAATAACATGATAAAATTCCCATTTATAATGTAGACTCAATGATAGCCAATGATAATAAATATGAACGATTATCAAACACTAGAATTGAAAGCATATAAAGAATAATCTGAACAACCCATTGACTAGAACAAAACAAGTTTCTTATCACGAAAAAAATCAATTGCTAGCGCCAATCCATTTTTTTAACTAGAATTCATTGAACAATAATTCCTTTCTACATAGAAAATTTGCTCATTTAAATAGCTTTCTATCCATTCATCATTGCCAATGTGAATTGTGTTACCTTTTCATTTACATATGCCTATTGCTCTTTCCTAGGTTGATTCACATGGCAACAAATAATTTTACCTACTATCACTAGCTTCACACCTTGCCTAGTCCCCTTTTGAACCTTTTGCTAAAAAATGAAAGACCACTTAAAACTTAAGTACCATTAAATATTTTTTTTTATCTACCCCATATGGAGTATTACTAGTATTTATAACATTGTTCTCCAACTTTGTACACTCAATGAAACATTTATGCCGCAAAGCATTGTCCTTTGACCCATTTGTAATCAATTATCTAAGCTAATAAAAGTAAAAAAATTGTGCATCCTGTTGTATCTTTAAGATTGTCAAAATTTTGCTCGGCACTGCATAGCTTTGTCCATGCAAAACATAGTCACTTCATTGCTTCCTTCCAATATACAACTTCCATGATTGCTTTTCATTTTCCTAACTATCCATGTTAGCATTTTCCAATTCTCTGTTTGCTAAATTGTTTGACCAATTGCTATTTCTTCAAGCCTCTAGCTATGAGTAGGGACATTGCAGCTTGCTGCTCTTGTTCTCTTGGTTTTCATTGCCTTTTAGAGATCAAAGTTTGATATATTCAATCACACCTAAAATCTCTAAGCAATCACAAATATGTAGTCATAGGTAGTTTTACTAATTTGACATTCTAATTTATTGGGGCAATAAAGCAGGTATAGAACCCTTTTCAAGGGAAACTTTTGGAAGTGGCACTCAATTTCTTCAAATTTAGGGGTAGTTTCCTAAAGTGGGTGCTTGATTTTTTCAATATTTGTCTAGTTTTTTCATGGTGGGTACTTTAATTTTCCAAATCATGTGCCAATTTGGGAATTAGATATTGTGCTAACAAGAAATGAGGAAAATGATGATATTTGGGATAGTTCTATGAGCCTAGACTATATGTTCCTTGCATGAAATTAGGACTGCACAAGTTTTGGGAGGTTTTAGATCTTAGGTATTAGTTCTTAGCCATGCATCTAGTTAGCTATCTGGAACTTCTCAAAATCTATTTGGTGGGATAGGTAAATACCTCAAGAAAGAAAGAAGTTTTTAGACCGAGTGTTGGCTATGCTGCTTATGAAATCCCTAGTGCTCAAATGATTGATTATGTTGGATAAACGACCACATCAAGGGCTAAGGCTCTTGGCTCTCTTTTTGACCAACTACATGTGCATATCACTAGACTACAATGCCACAATGCCCATTCTACCGTGAGTAGTGAAGGGAAATGTATGAATGATTAACTATACTTTGCCTTGCTTAAAGAGAGATGCAAAACAACCACTACAATTGCAATTGAATCCCCTTTGGACCATATCAGTTATTTTTTTACATTATTTGAAGAGATCGTGACTTCCATGACTTTGTCATTTCTTCCAGGCTATGTCTACACACTAAATTTGGGCAAGATGCAATTAATACACTGGCCTAAGGTGTTGAGAAAGGAAGTTGTGAGAAGCAAGCATGCAACTTGCAATCGCTAACCTTGTTTGATGGAGGGTTGAAAAGAAATCTAGCAATCATATTAATAGTGGAGCTAGAAAATGAAGTTGGGTTGAGCAATTTTGGAACATAGCAAAAGGATTCTTGGAACACCACCTATCTGTAGTAGGATGATTGGAATGCTGCCTATTTGTTGTCTATGGGTTCACTCTATCATGTATTCACTCCTGCACCAAAGGCATTTCAAATCCCTTTTGAATCTTCAACATGGGAGAGAGTGCCCAACCGAGCTTCCATTCAATAATGGAGGTTGCATGTCTTCTTTTCCCAATCATGTTTCTAATGATTCCTTGGTTGCTAGCAAATATGTGGACTAAAGGGATGGTGGCGCTTCCAAGCCTAGATTTGGGTAAGGGAGTTGTATACGTTTTAGACCACTTTGAACGAAGAAGCTATGAATGTTTTGATGTATAGAAAGGAAGTGGAATAGGAGACCTAATGAAGCCAATTCCCAACCTTGAATTTACTTGAGAAGTCTTCCGAATGATGCATGCAATCCAACTCATTTGTAGATGATGATTGCAGGCAACTCCATCAATGCAATAATCTCTCTACCCGCTTATACCTCTCTATCAATGACTATAGGATTGGTTACATATCTGGTTATTAATTGTCTTTGATTAGTTGTCTTTGATGAACCAAAATAAAATGAGGCTAGGTCTTGAGCGCTTACATAAGGAAATATGTGTGGTAGCTTCAAGGCACATGTTATGTGTTACATGTATAGTGTTATGTGTGGCATGTGGCAGCTTCACGGGAATTCATAGACACAACACTATGTCAAGAGCTACAACTATCAGAAGAAGGAGCAACGACAATCGTGTGAGTGATAATGAGGCAAGCTTGATGAGGGTGGGTGTTCCTAAATCAAAGTGAGGGTTTTCTGAAAATAAAATGCTATCAAACTGATATCAAGACCTAGATAGCATTAATCCACTAACATTAATAGTCTCTAAGTTTATTAACTCGAAACATAACATAACATAACACATAATTAAATTCCCTCTTATAAAGCCAAATAAAAGCTAAAAGTTATTGATTGGTGGGCATAAATGGTTTTTCTTAATTTTCAACTAAAACAAACTACAAAGTAAATAGCCACATCAATGAAAGTGAAAAACAAATGAAATTTTGAACAAATCGAAAGTGTAGCATGAGTGGGCCTAACGGTTAAGAACATGTGTTTCCTCCTTAGAGGTCAAAGATTCAAATTTGGAGAGAGTAGAGTATATAGACCTTTATAGACTTTAACAATTAAGTCATTGCCAGAGGGGGTCCCTTATTTCACAAACAAGTAGATCTGATATACCAAATTAATATTTGACTTAACTATAACCTTAAAAATAAATTATTAATATTAATATTTATTAATAAATTCCATAGAAAAATATTCCAATCCGGACTGAATTCTAAGCCCACCCCATTTATTTGGCTGGTTTTACTTGCTTCAACCTCTCGAATGCTCGAAGCCAGAATACCGACGACCGTATACGATACAATATGATACGATACTATACCATCTACTCCCAAGGTGTAAAAGAGACATACGCTACGTAGTCTATGTCGTAAGCTTTCGTGTGTCAAAGCCGTTTATGCTCTTAGTTTTCATTGGCGTTCGGACATCAAAGTTTGATATAATTAATCGCACCTAATACCTCTGAACAGTCCCAAAAATACTGTATTGGACAATTTTGCGAAGGTGATATTTTAATTTATTGGGGGCAATAAAGAAGGGGTAGAATCCCTCTCTAGGGCGGCTTTCTGAATTGGCACTCGATTTCTTAAAATAAATAAATTAGGGGCAGTTTCTTAAAAGTGGGTGCTTGATTTTTTCGATATATGCGCAGGTTTTTCACAGTGGGTACTTTAATTTTCCAAATCATGTGGCGATTTGGGAGTTGATACCGTCCCTGCAAGAAACCAGGAAAACGATGGCATTTGGGATAGTTCTATGAGCCTAGACTCTCTGTTCTTTGCATGAAATCAGGACTGCACAAGTTTTGGGGGTTTCAGCTCTTGGGCATTAGTTCTCAGTCATGAATTCTATCAGGCAAGTCTACATTAATCATCTGAATGACCTCTAATTTAAATTTTGCTGGAAATGATGCATTGGTTTAGCTAATGTTTGAAATATTAAAATAGTCAGTTTTCTGGATATTCAGTATGGGAGATCAAGATAGGCAAAGGCTCAGATGTTGGCAATGGGGTGGTTATTTTGGTTTTCTAGGATACGTAGGGATATGATGGTATCTGGGTTTCTAGGGTCATATACCGATTGCTTGTGATGCTTCTATTGTGTAACAGGCAGGGCTGTCATGGTGAATTTGCCGGGGCCCTGAGCTCTTTAAAAAATGTTTAGATAAATTAAAATTAAAATTTAACATCTCGGGAGGGTGTGTGCGCAGTGTCTGATACGAGCATAAATTGGAGGGATGAGAAAACGAGAAAATGTCTTCCTTAAGTCTGTGTCATTATTTGTATTACCTATATGTTCTATGTTCATATGTCGCTGTATGAGTGATTCCTTGTATCAAAACAGGTTTTTCGTGAATAGACATAGGAGAAAAGTTCTTTTCACATTAGGGATTGTAGGAGGTGGTTATGCTCTCTATCGAGTCTACTGTGCCCAGAAGGAGAGGATGTTGGTTCTGGAAGAAGAAGAGGAAGCCCAACGCCAAGCAGATGAACTTGTAGACATCCGGTATGTTTGCATTACATACGCTTTTTGTAGCTAGATGATTTGTCATTGATGTGTGATGATTACTTTTCCCCATACCAATATTTCTGCCTTTAGTTGTATGGCTGCAATTGCATGCTTGCACATGTTCGGGCATGTGTTTATTCTTGCTGTTTGTACTAATTAGCTTTGTATTATTGATATATGTCCACGATAGGAATCTTTAAGGATTGCAATGTGTCTCTTAATTTCTCGTTTAATATATATATTTTTGTAGGTTGCGAGAACATTTTGAAGGCCTTCAGAGAATGTCAGATTCGTCCTCGCTAGCAGCTGCTTTGGATAATCTCAAAGATCATCTTTTCGAGGCTTTGGATTATACGGAATTGACTGAAAGATTAACTAAAGGAAAAGGGCACCTCAATCCTCAAGATAAATTGCAGCTGTGGGAAAGACTTAAAATTCTAAGTATCTTCAATCAACTGTTGCTTATTTGAAGTTCTGTTTGAATGTTGTCTTCCGACGTCTATGTGGACAAGGTGTTTCTAGTCTATTGCATTGTATCATGATATCTCCAAATAGTTCTTGTGATGATGATGGTGGTTAACGTCCACTGGATGGATTAACTTAACCCTAACCAACAAAAGATATGCTCTAATGACATTCTGCACCAAAGTTACACTAATATAATCTATGCCTTCATCACCTCTGGAGTCAAATATTCGTGTTATGCCATTTCTCATTCACTGTTTGCATGTATCTTCAATGGTCAGGTTTTACAAGGACTGTATGTGCATTATGGGCTATGACGGTGCTTAATTTATACACAAGAGCTCAGCTCAACATTCTAGGGAGACATTTCTTCATCGATCAAGCGCGAGGGTTTGAAAATCTAGAATCAATGGTACAGTTTAAGGTTCTTAGTTATTTTTAAATTAATTGTCATGTTTGGTCTCTGATCGTGGCACTCAATCTTCCTTTCTAACTGTTTACTTGGTTGCTGAAGTCTGTCTTGTCAATAGTCATCTGTTGGATGGTCACAAGGAAGGTCATTCTGAGGGCACCTGTTCTATAGAAGCTTCTTTGAAATTATGAATGTTTTGAATCTTGATGGTCTCAACCTCTTTTCCTTCATTCTTCTCCAACTTTCCTTTCTTTATTCTTTGTTCTGGACTTGAGGTTGATGAGCCTGAAGCTTAATTTGTGCTTCATATAATGCCCCTTACAAACAACTTTAATAGAGTGGGAATAATGGACTATTTCCTTTAGAGTGTTTGTGCCAAGATAGGGCTTTAAACAAGTCAAGGATAGTTGGTTTGTGGCTATGGTTGTAAGCCTGGCTATTGTAGGGCTATTTATGGGCTTATGGTAGGGATAGTTTTCTTCATTATGTTTTGTGAAGTGTGTGGGAAATTTTATCTGTTGTGATGATTGCTTTGTGAGAAGTTGGTGTAAATGTTAATGAGGCTGCCTTCCTTGTTTCTCTACTGTGTACAGGATCAGTCCATCGCACTTTGTCAGCAGAAGTTTCTTGGTTCTGCTGATTTCCTGCCTCAGTATGGTGTCACTGGCTTGATTGTACGGATGGAAAAAATAGTTGAAAACATTCTGGAAAGGTGAGCTGGAGCTAGATGCCATCTGAAGATATTGTTTAGTCAGGCCAAATTATTTTAAGGGTTTTCTGATATTATGATGCACACTTCTGTGCAGCAAGCATTTAAGGGAGCCTTTAACTGCTGGTGAATTATATGATATTTTTAGAAGAATACTGAACAATTTTCCAAGCAGTTCAGTGCACTGGATAAATTATGTCATTCCAGAGAATGGATTGTTGTATCAAGAGCTTTCAGCTGGTACCTCAACATTTGGTGTTTCTCAATTGCCACGTGCGGTCCTTAGTCCCTTTGAAACTGAGAGGGCAAAACTAGAGCAGTTGATGGCAGAGACTCGTGATGTTTTGTCAAGGTAAGTTTCATGTGTGCATAATACTTGTGCTTATAATGATATTTTTATTGCTAATTAAATGAATTGTTCAGTACTTCCCAGTCCTACTCCTAGGTACAAGTAATCGATTCTGCACTGCAATACAAAATCTGTGTAAGACTCAGGAGCACCTGAAAAATATTATTTGCACCATTATCAGCTACCATTTGTTCTGGACTTGAGGACCTAACTTATTACCTGTAGTTGTTTGGCAATTGAAATTCCAAATCCATTTTTCCTTGAATGAATGTTTTTTTTGGTTCCATTGGAAAAATTTGGAACTTTTATATAGTTGAGGTGAAATCAAAAGTTACCTTTCAAAGGTATCAAACAGTACAACAAAAAATAAAGGAAATCCAGAACAGTCCAGACTAGTCCTAGATATTAATATCCAAATAGCTATATCCAAATAGGGGCATTCTTATGCCTGTTACAAAGTTAAAACCATCATAAAGAAAATGGAGGACTGTTGCCCCAAATTAACTACCTGCATAGCCTGGAGGGTTAGCTTGAGTGGTTGAGTGCTGTGAATGCAAGTAGGAGGTCATGGTGTCAAGTCCCTGGGTTGGCTGCCTCTGTGAATATGGTGGGCCTCACTCTATGTCCCTGATGGATTAGGTTGCCGAAACTGCAACAAAACGGTTGCCTGGAGGGTTTCCCATGATGTGCATTCTATTGGAAAAAACTAACTACCAGCATAAGAGAAAAACATCAATTCAGGATGTTCCAAATGGCCCAAAACATCAACACCTATGCCAGCAGTGGCAAGTGATCAGATTCTCCACAGAGTATAAAGAAAGCAAAGAAGCACTGAGTTAAAGAACAGGAGGATCCTCCTCCCTGTGATCCTCTGCCTAAAGCGTAGCTGGCTGTCCCAACACAGCCTGTTTAGAGAGCTCATCAGCAATTTTGTTGAACTGTCTTTTTACATGAGAGAAAGAGATCTGCAAACTGAAATACAACTGATAGTACATGATCCAGCAAGGACCTCGGAGAGATGTTTTGCATTCTCCCTAAACACTAGCAACCTGGATATGCCTTTTTCCAAAGCAACCCTCTGAAAATGTAGTAAGGCATGGATCTCTGCACAATTATTTGTTTCCCTGCCTAAACCTAACTTGAAGGTGGTGTAGCATCTGTCATTGAGATACAGCACTACCCCAGCTCCATTAGGGCAAGGGCTGCCTTGTCTAGCTCCATCAAAGAAGCCCTGACATGTAGATATATCAATTATAGGGGAGTCTGGATTCTTTTACTTTTTCTGTGTAGGAGGTAAGTATGTGTCTTCATAAATATACTTGATTTTGTAAAACACCTCCAAAGGGGAGAAGGATTTATCTTGAAATAATATTGCATTTCTGGTGATCCGGATGGGCAAGAGACAATCGAAGGTAGGGCATTGTGATCCATAGGCCTTGTATTATCTAATCAAATTTTCAGACCATCCACTAGAGAAAGTCCTTCCCATTTTCCTACATCCCCCGTTAATGATAAGGCCTCTTTCCATACCTCATTAGTAAATGGGTAGTCCATTAACATGCATTTGATATTCTCCGCTTCAGCTCTGCATAGATAAGATAAGATAAGATAATACTATTAATGTCCAATGAATGACCACAAAAAAGGCCAATGGAACTGCTAAGTACAACAGTGCATAGTACAAAGTGGGAGCACTAAAGCCGCTCCTAGAAAAGCATATGCGATCAAATCTAATCTAATCTGTGCTAGATAAGATCTAAAATCTAAAACTGAGTAGCATAAAGCAAGGTGGAACCATAGATAAAGTTGCTGAGAACCAAAACCAAGAGAACTCCCATTCTTTGGGGGGGAGGATGTCTCACCAAAGAGACTTGGATCAAGGCCTCTTGAATCAACCTATTGAGGATGAGGAAAGGGGGAGGGGTAGCTTCCCTCTCTCAAGACAAAGGCCCCAGTATCCCTCTCTCGAGACAAAGGTCCCAGTAGTTGTATCTGTATGTCTCCTAACATCAGAGGTTGATGGGAGGAAGTGTCGGATAAAAGATTAATCGAAGGATATGGTAGTGTTGGAAATGTGGGTCTGAGGTATATCTCACTGTCTGGACGATGAAAACTGTTGTCGAGGATTGGACGATGTGAACTGTTTCGGGATTTGAGCTGACAACTGCGTAAGGGTCTCATCGATTGCTTGCAAGTGGCCTCCCTAGGTCTCATGGATCCAACTGTTGATGTAGTGCTATCGTCTGTTTGTCTCTTGGTGCCTCAATCTGTTGGAAATACCGAGAAGTAAGAGGTAATCGGTCTAGAGGTGACTAGAGCAAATGGGATATGAGTTTGAGGGCCTCCCTCATAAACATGGCTAGACATCTCTGGTCCTGGAATTGGAAGAAAGTGGAAAGGGAGTTATGAGATTCCTTGAAAAGACAATATAAATGTCCTGATCTCTAGTGAAGGACCTCCCAAGTTGGCACCTTGTTATTTAGGGCTATCCACGCCAAGAGTTTGTTTTTTAATGGTGCCTTGATTTTTCACAAGGGTTTCTGCCACCATTATGCTTCTAGGGCTTCTTTTAGAAGAATGGCCTTATAGCCAAAACATGAATTGAATTCTTCAGAAGGGATCCATGACCAGACTAGAGCATCATCCTCTTCTTTCAGAAAAATATAACTCAACTTCAATCTATTTGTATAAGCACTTAATTGTTTAGCATCCTTTCCATCCAATCCAAGCATCTCAACTTCTTTCCAATCATTTTCCCCTAAATTGCCCAACATGAGTTGTGGCATCAACTAGGTTTACAATTCCTTGTTGGCTCAGTGTCTCAATTAAGTCCTCTTTCAATCTGAAATTACCATCACTCCCAACCTATGGATTAAGGTCAACCATGACACTATTGTCATTGCCCATCTTCCAGGCTAGACAGTTCCCCACAAGGGGGGGAGCTAGTACCAAAGCTTTCCACATAATGGAGGAGTTAGTGAAAGATTGGGTCTTTGTCCAATCCACTCTGCAGTAGTGAGTGTCTCATTGTATTTGGTCATGATTATGTTCTGCCATAGGCTCAGGACCTTGAGTAATCTCCATAGGCTCTTAGCTACAAGGGATTTTCCCTTGGGTTTTGCTAATCTCTACCCTTTTACCAATTTTTATTTTCCTTTCCAAAGAAAATTAAAGCATTTCCTTAGAATGTTTTCCAGTATACCCACAGGAATGTAGGCCAGTGAGTATTAAGATTATATGCTACTAAAGACTAAATTCTAACTTCATGAGCATTTAATACATTTTGACAATAGCAGCATAACAAGGATCTTTGAAAGATACACAATCACAAGGTACACCATGCTCACACCGCGGAAGATGATGAACCCGCAAGGAAAAGAACCAGAGAAGAAGAAAGAGATGATTCTTCAAGTGATGAAGAATATGTATTGTAATGAAGGTAACCAGTTACAAGGGTTCATTTAGAAGGTTCCACCTCATAAGGTGAAGCTAGAGATGACTTTCAGTATTACATGAAAGGAGTAGGAAAAGCTCCTACAAAGTTGGACTCTAGAAACAAATAAGGATCAATGCTCTATGGACGAACCTCTTATCCATTTCGGCATTGGTTAGAATGCAGAAGAAAGGACACACAAAGTCTACTCCAGCACAAAGAACAAGTGTAGAATACTTTCTCAACATTTCCGATCATAAGGCACATGACCTCATAATCAGACGATGATGAAGAACACTCTGTCAGAGACTCCAGTAGTTCCCGCAAGGAAGCAAAGATCAAGAGGGAGTCCACCCAACAAACAAACAAAGGTAAGTATCTGAATTGCCATTTCTTATATATCTATTTATTTAAATAATATTGTTCAGTGGTGTACATACTTATGTTCCTAGATTTAGGTTGTGTATTATGCATATTAGGATATTTGCATTTAATATGCATGTGATGGGTAAGTGGCGTATGGTACTGTACAACATTCCATTGCTACTTATCTAGAATGAAACCTTTTTGCTGACATGTTGGGAGTAGTGCACACTCTTAACAATGTTCTGGTAGAGATGGAAGGCATCTAGAAAGTTACGGGATATGGATGAATGTTGTATTGAAGCATTGGCTAAGATAATTGCATGAATGTATTACCTATGTCTTTATGCATAAGAATTTGTTCTGAAAACTATGAGATGTTTCTAATCATGTATTGAACTTGACTTGTAGGAAAGATCGTGTACCATCACCTACAAGAGAGAAGAACAAGCGACGAAGATCAAGAAAACTACCTATTGAAGATATTGAAGAACCTGAAGTTCCCAGGATTCAAGATTCAATGATGGAAGAAGCAGTTCCAGAAGACCACGAAGACCACGAGATGGAAGAACCACAAGAACTTGTAGATCCACCTTGTGAGAAGAACTCCTACAAGAGGAAGCCAACATGGGTACGAGAGGCAATACAAGATGCAGAGAGTTATGGCTCTCCAGAGGGGATGCACAGAGAAAGCAAGAGACCTAGGCCATACTCTAGTTATGTAGCCCTGTTCTGCGACATCATTGACAAAGAACCTTCCAACTATGAGGAAGCGACAGAGAAGAAAGAATGGAAGGATGCCATGATCGAGGAGTACCAATCGATCATGAAGAATGATGTCTGGGTTGTATTTCCGAGACCAGAAGGGAAGTCTGTTGTGACTTCCAAATGGATCTACAAGATCAAGCACGCTGTAGATGGAAGCATAGAGAAACACAAGGCAAGGTTTGTGGCACGTGGCTTCTCCCAGAAAGAAGGCATGGATTATTAGGAGACATTTGCACCTGTAGCCAGATACACTTCCATCAGATCAGTACTTGCATTGGTTGCAGTGATGAAATTGAAGGTACACCAGATGGATGTCAAGGACTCAAGACAACATTCTTGAATGGTGTAGTAGAGGAGGAAGTGTACGTGGAGCAGCCACTCGAATTTGAGACACATGGCAGGCGGACTCATGTGTGCAAATTGAAGAAGGCCTTGTACGGATTGAAACAGGGACCCAGGACGTGGTATGACATGATGGATAGCTTCCTGATGAGCTTGGGATTTACCAAGAGTGTTGATCTGTGTTTTACTTTCTGGGTAGACCCGGGCTTGCGGTACCTTTTAGACCAACAGAACCCTTAGCTCACTGGCCCTTTCGGCAACAGGTCGCAGAAGCAACCTGAAGTCTCACCCGAAGTGATTCTAATGGGAGGCAGAAGACTCAAGTGTCCTCAGCCAGGTTCTGAGGCATCCAGGGTGCTTAAACCCACCTTAACCCTTTCCACATAAGCTAACTTATCTCATTCTATTACTCCGGCTGTGCCTCTGTCTTATCGCATTACGCAGGGAGTGCGATAAGTCTTCCCCCTATGTGAGCCCGTCTAGCGATACCTAAGATATAGTAGGTGCAATATCTTCCCCTTCTTGTCCCTGCGGTACGCGATTCTTGACCGCTTCCTGGATTAATACGTGGTTTCAGCCGTTCTTATCCTATTACTGCAGTTAGTAATATCATTTAATCTCCAAGCATAACCCTTGCTAATGAACTTGGCCCCTTGATATCTCGCAACAATGCAACTGAGTAGAGTATTACTTTGAGCACTGTCTAAGTGAACCATTCATGCATTATATTCAGTCCATACTCGCACATTATCCTCTGCTTAACAATTATCTAGTTCGCTAGGATTTTAGCTATGATTATCACAATTATTATACATCAACCAGAACTTAAACTGATGACCATATACATTACTTATAACAGAATGAAGCATTCGTGTATAATAAAGGCAAGTGAATGAGAACAACAGCTACACAAATACAATAGCGCTACTTAGATAAGCACGTTGTTACTCCCAGGGTGGGAACTACGTCCAAGGGAACTGTGTTTCTTGTTAACAATCCTGAAGAATAAACACAGTTCCTTTCCAACTCTTTACAACAAGGGTCTTCTGGGTAACTCCACCTCAGTGGGAGCCCTTCTCTATAGACCTCTCTTCTCCTCCTGCCTCTTACAATGCACTCTCTTTCTTTCTCAATCCCAGCGGATTGCACAATCTCTCAACGGGTCGGCCCTTGTTCTCTAAGGGATGTTCAGACTCTGTATCAACAAAGACTTGACTACCCTCTACCTAATGGCTTCTATCACTATGTGGCCAACCCCTTATCATATAAAAAGACTCCTATATATAGATGGCCCGAAGGTCTCATCGCAGTTACAAAACTGTGGGCCTTATCCCAACAGTGACTCAACCCTAACCACTTACAGTCAACTGGCTGTACTTCCATAGCCGCCTCCTGTCTCGTCGCCGCTTCCTGCAGTCCTTAGTCTTTAATGCCTCGGCCCGTCGCTTCTTCTTGGTTCAAGCAACGCTGACTGTAGTCCTTCTTCTTAATGAGGGTAGCTGAACCCTCTCTTCATCTTCGGCGCCTTTATTACGGTGGTTGAGCTCTCCCTTCGGCCTCTTCTTTGTACCACATGCTTTGACTTTTCTGTACCTATCGCCGTGATTCCAGTCGGAATTTGCGCTACGGCGATATCTTTGTCTTACCGCCAAAATTGGTACTTTCTCTCCAAAATTAGTTATCCTTCCCAAAATTAGCAGCTTCCTAAATGCTGCGGAAGTTCTCTCCAACAACTCCCCTAACACTTACTTGTGGCTCGTCCCCGAGCCACTTGCAACACCAGCCTGCTTCATCTGCCTAAGCTTATCCTTTGCTGCTCGTGAGATTGTTGCGAATTGTGCCTTAAGCGCTTTAATACTTTCATCCATGTGTGTTACTTCTTCCTGCGCTGCGCTGAGCAGCTCAGCGGTTACCAAGGAGTCCTCTGTGCCCTCAATGACTCCTTTACTTGAGGTGAAGCTTTTCACCTTTTGCTCCAGTTCATCAACCAGATGTGCGACTTTGCTTTCATGCGGGCTAACTTCGTTAGCCAGGTTGATCTGCTGTTCTTTGTACTTCTGCACCTGCTGTTGAAATTGTGTGATTTCTCCTTTCTTTCTTATCTTCGCAAGAGCACTCAAGCCCTTGTACTCTTCTTCATCTCTCGATATCGCATCTTCACAGTGCTTAATGTGCTGATCGAGCTCGGCTTTCTGTGGGAGCTCCTCTAGCTCCAGCCATGTTTTTGATGCATCCTCTAGGATAGCCTCTGTTGCTTCCACTCGACAGTGCATCTGTGTCTGTACAATTCTGAAAGCTTGCACTCGTGCTTCTTGGATTTCCTCTGGAGTAGGCGGCCTATTCGCTTCCAGTGCAGCAATCCTTGCTTTGTATTCTTCCTCCATCTTTTTCTTCTCTTCATCTAGAGCCTTTGCTCTTTCCGCTATTTTTTTGATCTTTTGAGTTATTTCTAACTCAGGCCTGATATCGCACTGCGGAAGTTCTGCTGCGATATTCTTTAAAACAAGAGAGACATCCTGCTCTCGCTGAACATATTGTGTCAACTGGGCACTCTCTGCCTCATGCTGTGCGATGAGCTGCACGTTTTCGTTAGACAGCAAAACATTTTGCTCATATGTGACTTGTTCTCTGTGCCTCAGCTCCGTGCCTATCTGCCGGAAAATTTCGTACAACTGGTCCACAGGTACTTCTGGTAGGTTCACCTCAAGAGGATGAACCATCTGTACTTCCATAGGTACAGGGAACTTAATGCTTCCTGGCGGTATACGAACAATGTTCGTGCGGTCCCTTGCAATACTTTCTTCTCTGGTCTGTGAAGGGGGCTGCGAACTTTCTGCGACTGTAGTTGGAGCTGGCTGAATCTGCATGGAAGCAGTCTTCTCAGTTATTGCCTTCAACTCTCGCAATTTCTTGTCAAGGCTGATGCGCATAAGATCCTGCGATGACTGAATCGCAGCGAATTTATCCCGCATCTTCTCCTGTATTCGGCTGGCGATGAGATCATACTCATCCTCTGTCATAATTGGTGCCTGCGGTTCGTCGAAAGTAACCGCCTTTGTTCTCTTCTTCTTTGCTCGCAGTGGAGAAGGGCCTTCAGTAACCTTTCTCTTAGAACCTATTGGTTCTTTCACTTTATCTTTAGGATCTACCTCCAGAACATCTTCTGGATCCTCAGCTGGGGGATCAACTGGAACTAGGCCAGAGGATAGATCATCATACATTTGTTTCATTTCCTCATCGAAACAATTCTTAATGGTGTCTTCAACTTGCTGGATTTCCATGCGATATGGGCCGGGGGCCCATTCCTTATGTTTCCTGAATCCCTTGGGTCGGATATAGGTTTTATCCCTGTCGACTTTAAATTCCAGCTTGGACTGATAAAGATCAACGACCGGCGAGTCGACACGCGGAATCGTTGCTACGGATTCAAGCAATAGCGTATAATAGTCATGGAATACCATTGCGTTATTCTTGTGCTTCTCTGGGTGACTACTCGCCCAAAGATTTGAGTACCTCGAGCCTCTGCACGCCCCTGGTGCCAGTTGTGGAAACTGCGAATTGGGCGGCTCTTTCCATCCAATAAAAGCCATAAGGATCAGCAACCACGAGAAGTGGAAGCTGTGAAGTGGATCCTGCTGCGCCTGCGCACAGTCTTGAAAGAAACTATTCAACAAAAATAAACTCCAGTTGTAAGGTTTACCTTTTATGACTTCAATCGCTAGGCGGATAACTGAGCCTGTGACCTCCTTCGGCCTCACCTTGAGGAGGAGTTTTCCGGCCAACAGACTAACAGTAAACCGCAAGGCGTCATCCTGTATTGAGTTGACATCGTAGGCGCGACCTCCTCTTTGCAGCTTATACTCTGCAACCTGCTTGGTTGAGAGCCTGGTATCCTTTGTGGCGCAATCAATATTTATCTGTGGGTCGAAGCCAGTCTTCGACAGACCGGTAATGCGGTGAATAAGGTCAACATTAACATCTATCCGGTTACCCAACCATAAGTAACCACCATGCACACATGAAAGTAGCATCCGCACCACAGCATTTACCTCCGAGCCCCGTCCAAAGTGTGGAATCTCCAGGAGATTGAGCAGTCCCGACGGTGCTAAATGGCTTACATGGTCCATGGGGACGAACTCATCGCGCTCTGTCCTTGGGTTCCTCTGAATCGTCATATAACGATCGCGGCGGAATTGTGGGTACAGCTTATAATCTCTCAGATTATAATCAGCAAACTTAACAGCATGCATATTCCCCCACAGGTTACCTTCTTCCTTCACTCGGTTATCCAGTGGTGGGAGTACGAGTTCATATTTAAAGTCTCTCGGAAGGACAATGGCTGGTGCATTTTCTATTCTTGGTGGGAAGTATACGGTAGCGACTGTGACTTCTTCCGGAAGTTCCTGCTCCGGTTCTTCTGACTCTGTGCTACTCGGGGTCTCGCTATACTCCATATTAGCTAAGGTTCTCGGTGACTGGCGTGTGGATGGAGAACCAGCAGCAACTTTCTTTCCTTTCTTCGCCACAACTGAAGTCATAGCACACTCAATTCCACCCCTTTGGAATCTCTGCAACACGTCTTCGAGAGGCTCGTCTGGCGCGAGGAACCTTCCCCTGTGGTACTCTGGACTGCCTATGATTGCTAATCTAATGCAAATCAGAGTCTGCAACTGTTTTTGGTTTCCCTGCTAAGAACTCTGCTAAGAATACGCTTGGCTCGGCTCAATTGCGCTCAACTCTTTCGGTGAAAATGACCAAGTAGCCCCGTGCTTTGAATAAGACGTGTATTTATCATAAGGCGGAATTTCAAATGGCAACGGACCAGTAAACTGGACCCGTTGGCGGCATTTAATGCATAGACAAGACAGCACCCCGCGCCCATTTATTGAAAACGCCGTTTGAAATTTCGCCGGGAAACTGTGCGCCGGAGTGGTGTCGCATCGGATTTTCCAAATCTAGAAGAATCGCCGTACTGCTGCCAAATCTTAGTACAACAGATACTTGTCAGTCGTGCAGTTAATGCTTGTCAGAAGGCGAAGTGACTAGCCCTCTGATCAATTCAAAATTTGGTATCGCATCAATCTGTTTTCTGTCCTCTGCGATACGATATCGCATCGTCTGGAAATGGAAAGTGCCAAAAACTCGCCTCATATCAAAATTATCGCAACAACCAGGAAAGCTGGCTGCGAATTCTTACCTCAAGTATTTCCCGGTGTAGACTCCTTAGGGTGCGATGCTTCATTTCAACTACACTGAACATCTGCACCATTTGCTTCCTTTCTGGGCTAGGGCTAGGAGGTGGCATGGCCTTCGCGATACAGCTTAAGCCTACTGCCATTGATCAAGGTAGGAAAAAAACTCCCCACTCATAGTACGAAGCTGGATAGCACCTCCATCTGTTATTTGCTGGATTTGATATGGCCCTAACCAATGAGTTTTGAATTTCCAGGGAACTTTATAAACTTACTGTCATAAAGGAGTACCAAGTCTCCAAGCTGAAAGGTTTTGTTCTTGATATGCCTATCATGCCAAGCTTTTTCTCGTGCTTTCTGCACTTTTTGATGGAATCCTGCGATAAATCTGTCTTCCTCCAGATTGAGCAGCTGTGCCAATCTCTCCTCTAAAGTATCAGAATCAGCCATCTCTGTAAGCTGAGCAATCCTTAGACTGGGTAAGATGTATTCCATAGGCATAACAGCCTCTTGTCCATATAACAGGCTGAAAGGTGTGTGCCCTGTTAGTTTCTTGCACGTGGTCCTGTAAGCCCATAATACAGCATTAACTCTAAGGTCCCAATCATCCCTTTGACTGTTACAAATCTTTGTAAGGGCATGTTCTAATATCTTATTGAAAGCCTCCACCGTACCATTAGCTTGAGGGTGGTAAGGTGTACTCTTATGGTGCTGGATTTCAAATTCCTCTGTCAAGGCTTCTATGGTGCTATTCAAAAAATGTGTGCCTTGATCACTCATCAAAGTCACTGGGCATCCAAATCTAGTTATGATGTTTTCAAAAATAAATTGTGCTGCTGTAGCAGCATCGCAATTCCTGACTGGTTTTGCCTCAGCCCACCTGGTGAGGTATTCTGTTGCTGTAATAATATATCTCGCACCAGTTCGTTTTCCTGGGGGGTTAATAGGACCCACGAAGTCTATAGCCCACTTATCAAATGCGCGCAGCGTTATCTGTGGTTGCAACGGCATTTCATCTCTTCTGGAGGGCTTTCCCGTCCTCTGGCAGATATCACATGATCTGCAAAACTCTTTACTGTCTTTATGTAATGTAGGCCACCATAATCCGGCTGCTAGGATTTTCTGAGCGGTAGGCTTCCCTGCGAAATGGCCTCCTGCGATGCCCGAATGTGCTTCCTTAAGAATGGTCTGTTTCTCGTGGGGCATAACGCATCTGCGCAAGATTTCATCTGGGCCCAACTTATAGAGGTGTCCTGCAATCAGGGTGAAGTCTGCTGCTTTCACCACTAATTGTTTCTTTTGTTGCTTGGTAAACTCAGGCGGTGCCCACCCTGTAGTGAGAAATTGAATTATGTCTCCATAATATTCGTCTGCGACCTGAATGGAGAACAATTGCGCATCAGGCAAGTTATCCTCTAAGTTACTTGGTTCTTCACCTGAGTCTATCCTTGACAGGTGATCAGGTCCTGCATTTAGTCTTCCTGGCTTAACAATGATTTCGAAATCATATTCCTGGAACAACAATAGCCATCTGCATATTCTTCCCCCTAACACTGGCTTATTGACCAAGTACTTTAATGCAGAATGGTCGGTGAACATCTTGAACGGGGCCCCCAACAGATAGTGCCGAAATTTCTGTAAAGCATACACCATTGCTAACCCTTCTCTCTCTGTGGTGGTGTAATTCTTCTCAGCTGTCGATAATCTCCTGCTCGAATATGCGATAGGGTGGTCAATACCCCCTTCGCCTGGTTGCGTGAGAATAATGCCTAGTGCGATGCCAGATGCATCCACATGAACATGAAAGGGCTTGTTCCAATCTGGAAATACCAGAATAGGTGCTGTAACCATTTTTTCTTTTAGAGTGTCAAGACTCTTCTGACATTCCTCATTCCACTGAAATCTGATATCCTTCTTCAATAATTTCTCCATTGGTGCGGTAATCTTGGCATAACCTTTGATAAACTTTCTGTAATACCCGGTATGACCAAGTGTAGTTCTCAGCTGCTTTACTGAGTTAGGTGCTGGTAAATTGACAATGATGGCGATCTTCGCAGGATCTACCATCAAGCCTTGTCTGCACACAATGTGACCCAACAACGTACCAAAAGGCGCACAAAATATACATTTTTTTAAGTTAAGGGAAATCTGGTGCTGTCTACATTTTTCAAACATTAATCTCAGATTTCCTATGTGCTTCTTGACTAGTCCAAATACAGTCCAATCATCAAAATAAACTTCTAGAAATTGATGGATGTATTCCTTAAAGACAGCAACAACTACTCTAGAAAAAATTGCTGGGGCATTCTTAAGACCAAAGGGCATTACCGTATACTGAAAGGAGCCCCATTCTGTCGCAAACGTGGTCTTGTGCCTGTCGTTTGGATGGATTCTTATCTGGTGATAGCCTGAAAAGCCATCAGTAAATGAATAGATTTCTTGTCCTCCAACATTGTCTAAGACTTCATCAGTGAATGGTGTCGGAAATGGGTCATGCAGCGATGCATCATTCAGTTTGCGCAAGTCGACACAGATCCTGATGTCTCCTTTTGTTTTCTTTTCTTGTACTACCATGGGACTAACCCACTCACTTTCTTCAACAGGCTCAATGATGCCTGCTGCTAGCATCTTATCTATTTCATCTTTTACTTTTGCTTTATACCGCGGGTTCAACCTGTATGGACGTTGCTTAACCGGCTTAGCATCCTCCTTAAGCGGTATTCTCATGACTCCTAAGTCACCCACTATTCCCTTCATTTCTGTAAAGTTGGTAGGAAATAGGTCCTGATACTCGTGTAATAGGTCTGTGATTTGGCCAATTGTCTCATCATCCCAATAATCTCCAATAGAGGCAAACTTAGGGTCTGTTTCTGTGCCAATATTGCTCTTTTTAATCTTGATTGGTTCTGTTACAGCTGGGATTTCTAAGTGTGGACCTTCAACTTCACGCGTACCTTCTGTTTCTGCGATATTGATACTGCGAGGATCTTCATCCTCATCGCCTGAATCTTGTGTGCAGTTGTAACATTCCAGAGCATGTTCCATCTGAATAGCCCACTCGGGTTGCGAATCCGCTGGTAATGGGCAATCCTCAAATATTTTAGTCTTTATGATCTTCAAGGCCCGATCAATGCTTGGATACTCAGATTCAAAACTGAACGTGAGCAAAAAGTTTTCAATCATAATAGGCCATGAGATAGTTCCTTTTCTTAGCTCTGTTTCTGTATACCAGTTCCGTGGAACTGTATCCAGTGTGTGGATAAACAAATGAACCCATTCTTCTGCTGGAATTTTTAGCCAACTCTGTTCACAGATCATAATGTGTGTTCTGGGATCACTCTCCCCTGTGTATTTCCGCTGTGTACAGTCTCTTTCTTTAGAGAATCTAATGCGCATCAGTCTCTTACAATCGTACCATGATGCGATATGTTCCTTGTGTGTGTACCACCATCTTGCAGGTGTGGCTCGAACTGCAAGGTCAAAAACCTCCATCCTCTGCTCTTGAGGAATCTCTTGTTCAAACTGCTGCAAAAAATCATTGACGTCCGCTAATCCATCAAAAGTTGGAATATACCTGTTTTCTACCCCAATCCATCGCAGTGATTTAGTCATGAATGCGCATCTACGAGTAGAAACTTCGTGGAGTCTATTTTGCCAATTCTCTAAGCCAACATCTGAATCTGATGTGCATGAGCTATCACATCTCCAGCTAATATGTCCATCAGCTGTAGGATCAATGTAATCTGTCTGATTAGAAGTCATTTGGTACAAATTTTCCATGTTATGCACCTCCTCTTCTGCTTTGATTGGCTCAATGTAGCGAGGACCCTGTAAAGGGTCTAGTGGTGCGATAACCCGGACTTGAGCATCTTCAAATGTCATCTGCCTTTTCTTCAAGTTGATAACAGCCTTGTTATCAAAAGCCCAATCAATACCTAATAGAGCTGGATAGGGTTTGGTGTCACCAATAATCTCTATGATCTCAAAATCTGCATACGTGTGAACTCCGTCGATGTCCACTGGGACATGCGATAGACGACCCATCGGTGATATTCTCTGCTGATTAGCTAGTCTCAGATGGATAGGGGATCTGCTTAGTTTTGGACTACCCATCTGTTCCCATGTCTGCTTAGTCAAGACATTTACTTCTGATCCTAAGTCTAGGATAACCTCATCCATTTCAAATAGTCCGATCTGCGCTGTGAGCCTCATCTCTCTTCCTGTCCTTGTATGGCCCATTATATGGTGAATAGTGCGCTGTGTATTGCTCAAGGAAGGGCTCTGTTGACATTGATCAATAACTTTCTGAAGTTCCTCTACAGCTTTCCCATTTCTTAGAAGTTTCAAACAACTCTGCAGGAAGGACTGTACACTCCCGGTCAATTCCTCTTCGTCGCATCTTCCAGATGTGCTAGCCTGCGGTATCTGCGCAGTACTAACATCATGTGGTGGTTTCCGCGGTATACCCTGAGATGGTAATAATAGTGATCTGGACTGTGTCTGTTCAGCAAAGGAAGTCTTAGTTTGCTGAAATGCCTCCTTATTCTTCTGTAGATCGAGTGGGATAGGTTTTCCTGGAGCTTTGCGCACCCACTGCGTTCCTGTCGTTTTTTTCGCATCCTGCGATATGTTACTTGTGGAGAGACCACTGCGAGTTACAATATTGACTCGTGGTTCTGTTTCGTTCTGCTCAGCAGCGATAAACTGGATAGTCTGATTGGTTGCTGGCTTGGCGTCCTTGATCTTAGCTATCAATATGGGACACTCCTCTATTGTATGATCATAAGATTTACAATACTTGCACGTTGTAGTAGGGTTCTGACAGTCTCTAGCGTAATGTCCTGTGCCTCCACAGTTATAACAGGTTATAGGTCCACGGCCACGGCCAGATTCATAGCCTCCTCCGCGTCCTCGGCCTCTGAAATTTCCTCCACGGCCTCCCTGAGTCGGATCAGTTTGTGGACGTACTGCTGGTCCAGATGCTTCTGACTGAACTCTGTAAAGGTCATGCTTTCTTTCTATCATTAACTCATAAGCTCTACAGTTGTTTTCGTCATGTCCCACAGATTTACAGAAATTGCAATATAGGTTCTTTGGTGTCTGCACATATTTCTGAAGGAGAGGGCATTCCTGAGGACTGTGTCCTCTGGTTCTACAAATCTCACACCATGGCCCCTGGTTCTGCATCAACGGGTTAGGAGCTCCACTGGCGATATAGTCAACAAAGACAGGGCAGTTATCCTTACTGTGTCCCTGCGCTTTACACTTAGTACACCAAATTTCATGCGCAACCTCCTTTCCTTTCTTAATTTCATGCAGCTGTAAGGTGAGGTTAGCTAGCTGATTTTGCAGATTAGTGATACCTGTGCTAGTTTCTGCTAGAGGTGAAGCCTCTAGTTTCATTGCCATTTCTAATGCTTCATCTTGTGTATTTAATTTCTGTTGCATTAGCGGAAGTCTGATGTGTGGTAATATTGCTGCGATAAACCACTCTTTATGCTGTTGAGGCGCAAGCTCAAAGCTTACCTGATCAATGAGGGTTTTGAATCTCTGGTCAAAATCCCAAACCGTCTCCGTAGGCAATTGTTTAATATCTTTAAGTTCTGCTATGCACTGTGACTCGGATTTAGGTTTTTTAAACTCTTTAATCATAGCAGTTCTAACCTGTGCAAGCGTTCTGTTATGGCCAGTGGTATACTTCATATACCAAGTTAATGCTCTTTCTCTAAATGTGGTGGCCAGCTGGACAAGCTTGACATTATCGTCTTGTATTTGCTTAATGGTCCATATTGCTTCGCATAAGAACCAGTGCTGCTCAGGGTCCTCCGACCCTGTACCTTTGAATGTTGGTAGCTTCATATCATCTCCCATTCTGTTTCTAGATGGTGGGTTCTGGTTTGCTGTATTACTACCACTCGGCGGTGTAGATGTGGAGGGTGTAGCGGTAGTATGCGCTGTGTGAGAGCTACTGGACGGGGTTCCTGCGGGATTATTCTGAGTTCCGACTGGTTTTTGAGGAGTCCTAGGGTTCTGAATCTGCTGTCTCGGGTTATCTGAGCTGTTTTCTTCAGAAGAAGATGAATCGTTGACTCTATATCTTTTACCACTACGTGTATGTCCAAGATACTCGTAATCACTTTCAGAGTCTACTGACATTACAATATCATGGTACTATTCATCTGAGAGTATATCCAGTACTCCTTTTTCATATAGTAATTGCTTAATGGACAGATTTAAAGAATTTAGGTACTTACCGCGATAACCCTTGAAGAAGTACCGTTCTGCTGCGCTGAAACTCTTTCTCTGATCAACCGCGAACTCTGTGATGAAGCCTTCCAGCAAACTCGCAAGCCAGAAGTCTACTGCGCGTGAGATGGGGTTATCGACACCTTTCAAGGTCTGAATCAGCTCTGCTGTCCAGACAACTTCTCGATTCTTCTTGAAACCGCTGTTGTCAGCAAGCTTTGATAACCAACCATATAACTCAATAGCATAGGTTACGAAGAATATCTCATGGAGATCTGTAAAAATGTGCTTCTGTAGCCAAGCCTCAGTGCTCAGTCTAGGATTCTTGTTTTCTTTTACAGCAAACTCTCTTTCTTTTGACTCAACCCACTGGTTAAGTTCTTGCTTGGTAGGATGCCAACAGAACATCAGCTCAATGTGTTCAAACCGGCAACGGAACCATTTGTTGATCTGTGTTTTACTTTCTGGGTAGACCCGGGCTTGCGGTACCTTTTAGACCAACAGAACCCTTAGCTCACTGGCCCTTTCGGCAACAGGTCGCAGAAGCAACCTGAAGTCTCACCCGAAGTGATTCTAATGGGAGGCAGAAGACTCAAGTGTCCTCAGCCAGGTTCTGAGGCATCCAGGGTGCTTAAACCCACCTTAACCCTTTCCACATAAGCTAACTTATCTCATTCTATTACTCCGGCTGTGCCTCTGTCTTATCGCATTACGCAGGGAGTGCGATAAGTCTTCCCCCTATGTGAGCCCGTCTAGCGATACCTAAGATATAGTAGGTGCAATATCTTCCCCTTCTTGTCCCTGCGGTACGCGATTCTTGACCGCTTCCTGGATTAATACGTGGTTTCAGCCGTTCTTATCCTATTACTGCAGTTAGTAATATCATTTAATCTCCAAGCATAACCCTTGCTAATGAACTTGGCCCCTTGATATCTCGCAACAATGCAACTGAGTAGAGTATTACTTTGAGCACTGTCTAAGTGAACCATTCATGCATTATATTCAGTCCATACTCGCACATTATCCTCTGCTTAACAATTATCTAGTTCGCTAGGATTTTAGCTATGATTATCACAATTGTTATACATCAACCAGAACTTAAACTGATGACCATATACATTACTTATAACAGAATGAAGCATTCGTGTATAATAAAGGCAAGTGAATGAGAACAACAGCTACACAAATACAATAGCGCTACTTAGATAAGCACGTTGTTACTCCCAGGGTGGGAACTACGTCCAAGGGAACTGTGTTTCTTGTTAACAATCCTGAAGAATAAACACAGTTCCTTTCCAACTCTTTACAACAAGGGTCTTCTGGGTAACTCCACCTCAGTGGGAGCCCTTCTCTATAGACCTCTCTTCTCCTCCTGCCTCTTACAATGCACTCTCTTTCTTTCTCAATCCCAGCGGATTGCACAATCTCTCAACGGGTCGGCCCTTGTTCTCTAAGGGATGTTCAGACTCTGTATCAACAAAGACTTGACTACCCTCTACCTAATGGCTTCTATCACTATGTGGCCAACCCCTTATCATATAAAAAGACTCCTATATATAGATGGCCCGAAGGTCTCATCGCAGTTACAAAACTGTGGGCCTTATCCCAACAGTGACTCAACCCTAACCACTTACAGTCAACTGGCTGTACTTCCATAGCCGCCTCCTGTCTCGTCGCCGCTTCCTGCAGTCCTTAGTCTTTAATGCCTCGGCCCGTCGCTTCTTCTTGGTTCAAGCAACGCTGACTGTAGTCCTTCTTAATGAGGGTAGCTGAACCCTCTCTTCATCTTCGGCGCCTTTATTACGGTGGTTGAGCTCTCCCTTCGGCCTCTTCTTTGTACCACATGCTTTGACTTTTCTGTACCTATCGCCGTGATTCCAGTCGGAATTTGCGCTACGGCGATATCTTTGTCTTACCGCCAAAATTGGTACTTTCTCTCCAAAATTAGTTATCCTTCCCAAAATTAGCAGCTTCCTAAATGCTGCGGAAGTTCTCTCCAACAAAGAGTAAAGCAGATTCCAACTTTTACTAGAAGGTTGAAGTGGGAAATCCAGTGATACTTCTACTCTATGTAGATGACTTGTTTGTAACAGGGGAGGATGGGCTCATTGCAGATACGAAGAGGAAACTTGCCGCAGAGTTCGAGATGAAGGACCTGGGTATGATGCACTATTTCCTAGGCATTGAGGTGTGGCAGAATGCAGATGGGATCTACCTTGGACAAGGGAAGTATGCAGTGGAGATTCTGAAGAGATTCAGAATGATGGACTGCAAGGCTATGGCCACACCTATGGCATCAAACTTGAAGCTACTATGTGATGCTTCATCAAAGTCAGTTGATGCCACGATGTATCGTCAGATGATTGGGTCATTGATGTACCTAACAAATACGAGACCAGACATATGCTTTGCTGTGAACACATTGAGCCAGTTCCTGATGGATCCAAGACAAGTTCACTTGGTTGCTGCAAAGCATATATTGAGGTACCTGAAGGGTACAGTTGATTATGGGCTCAAGTATGACGCGAATCCGAATATTAACCTGGAAGGTTATGTTGATTTGGATTAGGCAAGCAATGCCGTTGATAGGAAGAGCACTTCAGGATGCTGCTTCAGTATGGGATCCGGTATGATCTCCTGGTTTAGCAGGAAGAAGTCGTGTGTGGCACTGAGTATAGCCGAAGCAGAGTTTGTTGCAGCTTGTTCAGCTAGTTGTGAGGCCGTATGGATTAGAAAGCTACTGTTTGATTTGTTTGATCTCCAGTTAGAGGCGACTTGTATATTTTGTGACAACTAGAGTTGTGTGAAGTTGTCCGAGAACCCGGTGTTCCGTGACAAGTCAAAGCATATTGAGATCAAGTATCACTATATCAGGGATATGGTGTAGAGAGGAGCAGTGAAGCTCTAGTATGTTGCAACGGATGAGTAGATAGTCAACGTGTTGACCAAGTCGCTAGCTAGAGTGAAGTTCGAGTACTTCAGAGAGAAGCTTGGTGTTCTCCAGATCGAGGTTCCTTCCAAGAGGAAGTGATGAGTCCAGAAGATGCAGATGCACATGGGCCATTCTCGCATAGTGGTAGGAAAGTCCTCCTATGTTGGTAGATGTAAGGGTCCGGCCTTTCCCGAATGGTGGTAGGAAAGTCCTCCCATGTCGGTTGATGCAAGTGTCGGAGCCTTTCCCGAATGGTGGTAGGAAAGTCCTCCCATGTTGGTTGATGTAAGTGCTGAGCCTTTCCCGAATGGTGGTAGGAAAGTCCTCCCATGTCGGTTGATGTAAGTGCTGTGTCTCACATGCTGGTAGGAAATTCCTCACATGTTGGTAGACTAGGTCTCATATGGTGGTAGGAAAGTCCTCCCATACCAGAGACATTGTGATGTGCATCTGGGCTGTGCTCCGTGTGACGATGAGATGATCTGAAGACGATGAGGCGACAGTAGGAGACGCAGGTGTTTGCAGAGGCAATGTAATGACTGGTCCTGGGCTATACCTACTTGATGGCTTGCTCGCAGAGATGATGAAGACTTACATGAGGGCTAGGCCTACATCCAACATGAAAAATGGATGGCTCTGTAGAACTTCCTATGACGAGTAGATTCGAGAGATGTCACCAATCGATGATCGACATGATGAGGATTGCAGCAACAGTGACGATGATGATCCAGTGTTGATGATGATGTTCTAGCATTGAAGATGATCCAGTGACGAAGACTTGTGTCCAGATGTGTTGATGACTGTGTCAAGAGAATACCTTCCTAGTTAAGAGGGAGTGTTAATGTAATTGTAACTTCAGAAGATATTCACTTGTATTTTATATTGTATTATTATTGTATTTTATTTGTACCTCCGACGAAGATGTTTATTCCTCCGGTTGGGGATGTCATTATTACATTTGGTCATGTAAAGTCATTGAGGTAAATCCTCCATTGTAAGTCGAGGCAATAGATCCCCCAAGAGTCAAGTTAGAATAGGGTTATTGAGTCCCCTAGAGAAGTCGGCCCAGTCAGGTACAACTAGGGCTGACCTAGTAAATGAAAAGGTCAAGTGAAAGATAAAGTATAAATAGAGAGTGGAGCTCTCTCATTTGCACATCACACTCACTCACAAGTTCGCATTAGTGAGAGAGAGGACAAGTTCGCATAGGAGGAAAAGAAGAGGAGCTGCAGAAGACCATCTTTGTTTTGGGGTTTTACTTTTGTGATATTGTATTGGTGACGATTCTATCTTTGAGGAAGTTGCGGGGTTTTCTCCTTTATGGTTTCCTCGAGGAAATTCTTTGTCTCTATTGTGTTATGCTGTGCATGTTATTCTTTTAGTAAGATCCTAGATAAATATTGATTAAAAGTAGAAAATCTAACAGTTACCCTTTTCTCCACTTTCTCATACAACCATCACTAGTCCTCGGATCAATAACTATTTGCATTTAAGACAAAACCCAGGTACTTTAGGTCTTTGTTAAATTCCAAGACTTGGAAGGGCATGATTTGACTAATTCCCCTCATTTGATTGTCATCTATCCGAAAGAAAGAGATGGATGATTTTGTCATATTGACTTCTATTCTAGTTGCTAGACTATATAAGTCTAGGGCTTCCTTTAAGTAACTTGCCTCTTTAATGGATCTACCCTCCAAAAATAAGGACAACATTAACAAATAGTAAATGAGAGATGGATAAACCTCTTCCAATTTGTACTCAATTTCTCATTTCTTTCATAGGCATCGATGATCTTGCTCAAGCCTTCAACGTCCAATAGTAATAATAGAGGAGACAGGGGGCATCCCTATTTGAGCCCCCCTAGAAGGCTTAAAGAACCTAGAGTTTGAGCGATTTATCAAGATAGCGAAAGTGGATGATTTTAAGCATCTTTCAATCTAGTTAATGGAAGGTAGGCTAAAGCTAGACTCTAGTGTGAATAAGAATGACTATGAGAAAAAATCAGTTTACTCTATCACAAGCCTTTGATAAATAAATTTTGATTAGCATCGAGGGAATTTTCTTGGTCTTCATTTAATGTAATCCCTCTTGAGCATTGTCAACTGCAATCTATATTTGTCTTTCCTTTAAAAATCCAAACTGCTCCAAAGAAATAATATTAGTGAGTGTTATCCACTAAATTGCATTTAGTGGATTCCGAGTGAACCGTCGAAGACTTGAACAATCTAATTGTTCATCATCATTGTTCTGAGATCCATCAAGCCAAGTTTTGGCCCCTTTTTTAATAATTGCATGTTCATACCCCCTTGGGGGATTTTGTAAAAATGTGCTAGCATGATGGTCTATGTAAATAGTTTGGCTTCCTAGGACTTAGACATCAAATGCGAACATTTCATGATGTTTTTTCCCTTGTCAATTATGCACTGCTGAATAAGCAATGTATAATCGACGAGTTTTTCACCCGCTCCTCCAAAGCTGGAATGCCGTCTTGGTGCTTAGGCCTTAGAAGGTTATTAAAACTCAAGTGTCAATGTTTATGAGCATGCTAGACATCAAATTGAGTCATTATGGACATGCACTAGGTCCCCTAGGATTTTCGGTCAATTTCGAGAAAATAATTTTTTTCCCGTAAAACGGGCCCTTTTTTTAATATTTTAATTAAAAAATCCAAAAATATAATAAAAGTGTGGTTAGGAGGCCAATTTGGCCATGGGGGTGCTCGTTTTCTAACTCAGAGCATCCACTTTACCCCTAAGCCCACTTTCTTAAGTGTTTGAGCACTTTATTTTTCATCTTTTTTACAAAAAGTAAAAAAAGTCAAAAAAAGTGAGAAAAAATACCAAAAAAGTAAAAAATATGAAAAAATCCAATTCCTAATTTGGTGGGATTTGTAAGAGGTCAAGGTCAAAATTGATTAAGAGGATGTAAGAGTTGATTTTGGCAAGTTTTTGGGCAGCATTAGTAAGGGAATCTATTCCCCACAATAAGGGGGGCGCATTCCTCTTAAGGGGGGCACATTTCCCAAGGAGGGGGCCCATCATTTAAGGAGTTTGCAGCTGATTTTTAGGCTGCCTTTAGGTTGATTTTTGGCAGCCCAAATAGTGGAGGCAGCCACCTCTTTCAAAGCACATTCAAGGGCCTCTTTCTATCCACTAATGTGCCCTCCCTCTCCTTCACCAAGTGCGCTCCCCTCTTTCTCTTTTCTCTATTTAAGCAAGAGCTTTAGCTCTCTTTTGCTCATGGTCAGAGGACTGAAGGGCTGCTCTAGTTTGTATTGTATTGTATCATCTTTTGGAATAAAGAAGACTTTGGAGGCAGATCTATGGTTTAATGCTTTTTATGTATGGATATTGATTGTCATGTGCTTATGAGGTATAATCTGTCTTGTTTTCTTGCTTATTGTGGTTAGTTGTAGGTTTGCAATGGGAGCTATCTCTCAGTAGGGTAAGAGATTGTTCTAGCTTGATTCATGCTCTTACTGTTTGCTTGTTTTAGATCTCTTAGCTTGCATGTATTTTAAGTTTAATTGCATGCTTTCTAAGTTTCTCTTTCCGGCAACACCTCTGTTTTAATCATCTATTTGTGCAAGGATTTCTAAGTTGTAGGTGACCTTACTTGGAGAAGTGGTTGAGCTAGGTTGCATCTTCCTCATCTTCAAGATCTTATCAAGGACATAGTCCCTCGGTTTTCCACCAAAGCAGACTCCATGGCTCAAAAGTTCCCAAGCTTATAGCACTCTCTCTCTCTCTCTCTCTTTCCTTCATTTTAAATATAAACTTTTCTTTGGGTTATGGTAACTTGCATACTTAGATAAATAAGTTTCCCTTTGAAAAATAATATTTTGAAAGCTGATTTATTTAAGTATGTTGCTAGATTTGAGTTTAAAAGTTTTATTTTGAATAGATCTAGGTTGCTAAAGTATTTGTGCATATTTTCTATCTTTCATTTCTTAGCCTTTTTATGCTTTTAACATTTATTTGGGCACATTTGGTGCATTTCAAGTGGCTGGTTTTGTACTTTTATCGCCATAACAAGAGGAGGTACTGCCGAAAAATCGAAGATCTAAAGCCATCCAGGGCTTCCCGGAGCAACAGTCTTCTTTCTTCTTCATTTCTAAAAACCTGTAAGCATTTGGATCCAGATCGTTAAGGACCAAAGGAAACCACCTTTTTCACTTGTAATATAATAATAATAAGAAGAGCAAGTGGGCTTTCCAAGCGCTCGCACACCATCTCCCCCGGGGAGGATTGGTGTTGCCTACTTCATGGTTTGCTTTTTTGTATCATTATTTTTTGCTTTAGATTAGTCTCATTTTTCTTGTTTTGGTTAGTTTAAATTTTCTTGTATGGTTTTTGTAAAGTAATGAACACTAACTCGACATTTCTTTATTGAACTACCCAAGATAGCTTGCTTGATTGGTGAAAATATACTCTTTGCCGTAGTAATTAGTCACACATTTTCCTTTTTGCATTTCAATTTCAATTGGAATAAACAATCCGCTCTTCCGTGTATGCTCTTGCCCATCGCAGCTTCGCCTTGATCTTTGGGATAACCAAAAGCGGAAGTGTGCACTTTTTAACTTTCCACATGTAATAAACAACTCACCTTAATAAAAACAACTTCCCCAATACTTTACGGAAATCCGACGTAATCGTTTCTTGACATTGTGTGGGGAAATTCTTCAAAGGAAGCCGGAACCACTGGATAGGGACCTCAGGACACCATTAGACTGCACCCTCGTTTGGTGTAGTGTTGAACACCTCCCAGAGACTCCGATCCAGCCCACATTTCCTTGTGAAGAGCCACCTTTGTCATAATCCGAACATATTTCCAGTACCTCACGGTATATTGGGAATCCCCCTCCCTAATAATCCACTCATCTCCACAATAATTTAAAATTGACCAAGAGCATTTGCACAACATTTTATTTCAAGCATCACAACAACAATTTATTTGACTCCATTATCAACACTAGTCTTTTGCTTTATCATTATAATCTGTGTTTAAATTATATCATGTGTTGAATGGTTGTGAAACACTATTAATATTTATGCTGTTATGCTTTAATTTTATTTATTGCAAATCTCTTGTTTCAATTTCATTTGTTAAAAAACTCCTAAAAAACTTACTCATCCACCAAAACTAATTAGCTTAATCAGCCTTAGTAACCTTTAGGGACCACCCCCCTTGGCTTCGTTAGGAGTTTGCCTAAACGGAGGAGTCAGAATTAGGTGACATCCCTGACTCGAGACTTGCCCCCAAGGACGCACCCAGTGGCTTGAAGATTTTTGCCACGCTAACCCCCTTTTCCCCGGGGTGTGCATCCAGCGGCAATAGTGAGCATTGCTTTAAGTCTTCTTGCATTAACCTTAGATAATTTTGTAAGTTGAATTGCATAAAGAGATTAGTCTAAAGTCATCAAAAGAGGCAAGGTTATCCTTTTTTGGAAGTAGGGCTATGAATGTAGAATTCATGGCTCCAAACACTTTGCATGGTTCTCGATTCCTCCATTACAACTAAGATATCATCTTTCTTCCAATCGTAAAAACCTTGAAAAAAACCAATCAACCACCCATTTGGGTCTAGGTTCTTATCCTTTTGGAAGGATAATACAACCTCTTTGAGTTCTTTTGTTACTTTTGTCCCAAGGTCTTCATTCTCTTCTTGGGTTACAAACCTAGGAAAGAATGTAGATCACTTCCTGCAAACATTGGATCTGCCAGGATCTTTGTAGAGTTGACTAAAGAAATAAATTAACCTCTAGATCATATATTTCCAATAGAAGGATGAGGCTTTTCTCCCATTAGGATTTGGCATCTCCCAGATTCTATTTTTGTTTTTTCTCCCCTTGGCATAGTTTTGAAAGAGTTTGGTATTTTTGTCACCCAAGTATAGTGAGACAACTCTACTTTTGAGCCTCCAATTAACCTCTTCACACTGCAAAATGTTTCTCTTCTTTTCTTCAAGGGGTGCCAACTCTGTTTTCTCTTCCTCCTTCAAAATACCATTTGCAATTTTGTCAAACAGAGCATCTATCTTTCTTCCACTTCTATTATATCTTTTTGAGAGGTATTGTACCTTGCTTTAGCCCACTCAATTGTGTCCTTTTTAACCCTTTGGGGATTTTGAAGAATTGAAACATAATAGTTCCCTCCACTTGAGGGTCAAACTTTCTCCACTCATTCTTTATATACTTGAAAATTCCTCATCTTGTAATGAATAAGAGTTGAATTTGAAAGGAGCTAGAAGGCTTTTGCTCATCTTTTTCTAGCTAGAGGAATATGGTAACATGGACCAAGATGCCCTTGACTACATTCTAGGTCCTTATCTTTGCTAGTTTCTCCATCACAAATTCTGATGTTAGGAATCTATCTAGTCTCCTAGAGTCCCTTCCCTCCATATATGAAGTTTCTCCAAGTAGGGCTTAGTTCAACGGGGTTTGGTTCAGAGAGCCAACTTCTAATTTGTACAATATAAATTTGGCCAGGGGGTCCATTTTACTAAATTCCCCCAAACTTTAGTTTGCTTTAAGCAAAATTAAGATCCCCTCCAATTATTACATGCTTATATATGAGAATTTGAAGATCGATAAATTGCTCCCAAAACATCTACCTATCAAAATAATGTCCATGCATATTGAAAACTATAAAAGTTAGAATTAATTCCAATGACACTAGTTTAGTCCAAATCCCAGAGGCCAATATGTTTGAATTTTGGAGGGTGAAGCACTGGTTCCAAGCTGTGGTCACCCCTCTTGATCCACCTACATAATTCAGAGCAACAATAGGCCATCCCTTTAGTTTATATGACAACAAACTTACAAAGGTTTTCTTTCTCCCATTCCATCTTAGTCTCTTGTAGTGACAACACATCTGGTTTATGGATTATAAGTTATAACTAGTCTCCGTAGGGCTCTCTTTTTATGGGGTGAACCTAATCACCTAATGTTGAAAGAGGATGGGCATACTCTTGCTTTCAGAGCCTCGACAATGGTTTTTTGCTTCCCCTTATGGATTTCCCTTTTCACTTTTTCTTGGGCAATTGACAAAAAGTTTTCCTTCCGATAGATGGATGGCTTGTGTTTTGGCCTTGGTCCACCTACAATCACCCATATATTCCAACATCCTCACATTGCCCCTCTAGAGGCTTGGTGGAATGGAGATGGAATATCTTTTCCTTTTAGTAAGGGTCATGGGATTTGTAAGAGGGAGAGGGATTGTTTTTTTTTAACCATGGGAACAACAACCTCCCAAGGGTATATCCAACAGCCCGCAAGCCAGATATACCGGAAACTTGTGACTCAGCAAGGGCCGAGATGTCCCGAGACCCTTTATCCCAGGGGAGAGCCTCTATCCCAGGGGTCGCCTACCCTTCAAGCAGAGGGAGAGGGATTGTTAATACTAGATGGGTTATTTGCTTAGAGTCAATGTTTAGAGAAGGGTTTTGTTATCACATATATAGTAGTTGGGCTACCATACATTTTTTGTCAGATTCCAGTGCGCCATTCAGCCAGTTCCCTTACTTTGAGATGCAGAGATGAGCATCTATTTTGGATCACTATCAGATTTTGGACAATAGTTGTATTCCCCATTGCCATGACTGAGTCTCAGGACACTCAGAGAGATGACCGATATAGCCATTATACCATTTGTACAGAGCAGTCAGTAGTGCCTAGAGTCACAGTAGCAGTTTCAGAGGACAGATGATGGTTTAGAGGATGAGCATTCAGGTATATGACTCAGCAGGTATATCATAGTGTTGTGGTTATATTGCTTTTATACTTATTCTTCTAGCATGTCTTAGCACTTAGTGTCATGATCTGGCGATCATATAGATATGTGGACTTGGTTGATCTTATTATATATATTCTATTGTCCCTACTCAGACTTAGAAGTTCACTATTTATACTCATTGGTTTTACCCTCCTTAGGGAGAATAGAGGTGATCATTCCACCATACCTTGGCTTGCTAGTGTTGGCTCCATTATTCATTGTCTTCATCCATCCATTACCTACCTTTTAGTTTATCACCCTGACTTACTACTTGACTAGTGGCATGGAGGACTTTTCCCCACTGTAGCCTCTGTATTGGATGAGCTTCCCTGTTTATTGTGTCTCGGCTCTGAGTTGGTGACAAAACTTACCTATGGTGAGTTGGAGTTCCTAGTGAATTCCCCCTAGTCACTAAAGTTGTGTTGGCTAAACCTGAAACTTTTAGTGCTGCCATGAATACAAAATCTGGAAAAATGAAATGCTATATCTTGTATGAAAAGCCCGTTCATGCAATGTGTTTTTCAACACACATGAATGAAAGGCATGCCAAATGAAAATGGCCATGAAAATAAAATGTTATATCTTTTGGAAATGTAAATACCTAGGTAAATAAGCTGTCTGTGACACACCTAGAAGTGCTCAGGTAAACAAGTGCCTTAAAAACACACCTGCGGCAGAAAGCCTCAAATAAATGTAAATCTATGCAATGTGTTTATAAACACACATAGGTCAAAGGCTATGGAAACTTTAGGCCCAAAAAGCAATGGAACTTAAATGCTATATCTAAATAATTGCTGGCCTCATTTGTATTATGGATTGTGCACATCTGTTAAAGGTGAATAAACCTTCTTTAAACAACTCATCCATTTGTGAGACACCGCCATTCCCTGTGTTGTTGCTCATTCAGTATATACTATGGTGTGTATTCCCTTTCCCATATCCAAAGTGTCACAAAGTTGAGTCAGTCAAGTCATCCTTTACCCTAGCCAGTTTATTTTAGCCTTCACCCTTCACTAGCAAATTGATCACAGCTATGAAGTGAGTATGGTCCTGAAAGTCTAGTCTGAGTAATAATAATAATTAATGACATTATATATTTGGATCTAGATCGCCAGTAATGATTACTTTGTGTTATAATTGTTATTTGAATAAGTTGTAGAGCATGCATTAACCTTTGACACTTTGCAGCAGCTTCTGATGATGGTCTGAGTTATATTTGGTCATGTTGACTTGGTCAAACCTAGTTTGACCAAGGTCAACCATAGGACATGAGATGGTGGGACCTTGTGATGATATGGATAGATGATATATGGTCTATGTACATGTACACGATGATTCTATGCATCAGATACAGGTTTATGATGATGATTCATGGTTTACAACATTATTTGATCATTTACAGATTATTATTATTTCACCTGTTCCGGTATATTGGATATATTATATGATCATGCAGAGACTCATATGGTGTATGAGTACACATCTTGGATGGATTTGGACCTTCTGAGTCCAATGAGACAGTCTGTTTTCAGTTCCGGGCACTTACAGTGATGATTGAGCCTCAGTAGGCTGACCCAGTGCAGTTTTGGTCTGTCGGAGACCCTGTCAGAGCAGAGATGGATTTTATCTGGTTGACCTAGGGCGCTGTGCTTGGAGGGGGTGGTCCAGCCACTTGTTTTTACCATATTACCCCCCTCCCGGACACACTGGTGCCCTCACCTTGACAGCGCAGGCACTCCAGGAGGCAGTTTGGGGTAGTTTCATGCTTCCCGAGGCATTTCAGGATTGGTAGAAATGGTTATTGAGGAATTCGATTTGGGCTACTGAGGCAAGGTCTTGGGATGGGATGATCAGTGATGATGGGCGGATGTCTTCCACACCTCCTCCAGCAGTTTCAGCTTCATCGGTGCCCGCATCCATCACTGATGGCACTTTTTGAGGATTTCTGAGGCCTCTTAAGGCCCACGATTTGTCCATAGAGGCACGATTTGGTATATTGGTGACTATTTTATTATTATTGTGCTATGGGGATTGACCAAGGGTGGCTAAAATTACCCCTTGGACCCACCATAAGCTTCTTATTATATTTTTTCATCATGATTTGGTGGGATTCCCCTCTCCTAGGGTGATTTTGTCCACTTATGTTATATTTTATTAGTGTTCCATGTATTTTATTGTTGAGCTCATCTCAACCATTGATTAGACATTTGTATCTTTTAATCTTAGCCACTCATTCAAAAAGTGGTTAGGGTTTTGGTGCCTCTCCTTCCTATTTAAAGGAGAGAGCCTCTCATTGTAAAGGGGGTCTTTGGCTCTTGGATTCTTGATATAGAAAAATTCTCTTGTGGAAATTCTTGTGGTTTCCTTTGCATCTGGTGTTCTTAGATGGTGATTGGATAGTCTATTGCATCCTAGCATTCGTGGTAATTTTGGTAAGATCTATCTTTTGGAAATCATTGTCTTGTCTACAAGAGGGCGACTTCAACCTTGGGCGTTTTTGTAGGGCTTCGTCAACTCGCTTGGATTGGCATTCGTTTGTAACAGGGGGTTATCATTAGTATCATTGTGATCTATGCTATCTTTCTGTTATTTCTCTTGTAGCATTTGTCTTTATCTCTTGATGCAATAAATCTGATATTGTTGATGTTTATTGTGTAGGAGGAAGGGCGCATTGGTCTCCTTGGGCAAATCACACTTCATAGAGGTCTTCTCCAAATTGCTTCAAATTGATCGGGTTTGCATAGATCATCATCATCAAGGCATCTACAAGGTTATCCAGGTAAGATCCACAGGTGAGTTCTTCCTTTCTTGATTCCAATCCATTGGCACAACACATAATTGAAAAGCTAATTAATTAAAACCCTCATTGTTACATTTTCTCAGATCTACTAAGATCTAGTGGGTTGTTGGGTGTAATATTGAAAACCCACCTCTATAGTATCCACATCATCTCGGATCTATAGTTTGGTGAGGATTGGCCTCCATTTAACCCTCTTCCCAAGCCAATTTAGCTTCTCCAAGCAAGGGCGCACTTCTTGGTGAGGGTGAGTTGACCTAGATCTAGTTGATGGGTAGTTGAGATTTCAATTGATTCATGATCTACACATCCTAAAACCTACCCCTAGACTCTTACTTTGGCAATTTCTACCTTGTGGGCTCTATTCCACATTTTAAGGGATTTAATCCCCATTTTGGACCACTTGGTATCTTCAAACTCAGATCTAGTAAGATCTAACCATCGGATTGCCTTGAAATTGTAGATCCACACTCTCACTTGATCAACCTACTTGGATCTAAAATTTGGATGTCATTGGACTTGTCTTGATCCATTTATCCCACATTTTACCCTCCTTGGGCAAAGTCGCACTCCCTTGGAGATTGGAGTTGGTCCACTTCTAGGACATGTGTACATGAGATTTTAGTGGATTTGGAACAGGGATAATTCAAAACTTAGGTCTAGTAGGTCACTTTATCAAATCTTGCCTTGGGGATAACATTCCTTGTTTTAAGGGATTGTGGTCCACTTAGGTCAAACCTTGAATCTTTAGATCTAAACTTATTTATCCATCAAACCTTTAATTGCCCACTTGTCTCATGCAATAAGAGTCATCAACCACAAGTTAATTTCATTTGACTCCATTATCCCAATTCCCAAGGCACTGATCTTTCTCCAAGTCAATTCGACTTTCCTAGATTGTTGGATTAACTTGTGGTTTGATCCTTGTTTGGTGGACTAAACCCTTTGATGTCATCATATATCATGATCAAGCTTGTCACTTGTACTAGTTAGCCCCAATTCAACCCCTAAACTACCCTGCATTGGACACGGTTCCCAAGGCAGTGGATTTTTCTCACATTGAACTAGTACTTTAATCCTAGATCCTATTTCAAATATCATAAGTCACTCTCACATCAACAATGAACCAAAGCTATACTCATTGAACCCCTCACTTGTCTTGTGACTTCATCCTTTGGTCTAGGATAAACCATACACCTTACTTCACTTAGTCTTGACTTGATTTGGTGTCTTGGTTTGATCTCTCCTATCGGGAGTAGATCGGGTCTCCCCCTTTGTTGTCTGGGCTAGATAACATAAAGTGAAGGTTACCTCGACTAGCGTGACAACCATCTATTGGAGGTCGAGGTGATCGTGGTTGCACCTTTTAAGTTGTCCTTCCCTATTGCCATCCATTTATCGATACATCCACAAGGGTAACTACAGTTTAGGTGATAACATTTTGGCATCGCTGCTGGGGAGGGCATAGGCTTACTCTGGTTTGACATATATTTCCTAAAGCCCTACTCCCGTTCTTTTTGCCTAACATTTTGGCGTTGGAGAAGGCATAGGCTTACCTTGGATAAATATAGTAGTCATTACTCACTCTCTCCGGCATATACCACGACACATATCTTGGTAGAAGAGTTTAAGAAATCTACCTGGCGACTCCCAACCGTGACTCCGCTGAGGAGCGAGCTCATTTACATCCTTACAACATCTAGAACTATGCCTTGCATCACTTATTCAGAGAACGATATGATTTTGAAAATGATGACTGAAATGAGTGGCCTAATTCGAAACTTGAATAGGGAAGTCCTAAAAAAAAAAGTGAGAATATCAAACATTATGAACCTTTCTATAAAACCTCTGAGTGTGTGTACACCAATGAATATCTTCAAACTAGGTCTACAAGCAAAACTTATGATGGTCGAGTAGTAACCAGGTCTCAAACAAAGAATAACTCGAAAGATTTAGATAATAACAAAACTGCAGTGAAAGAAAATTCCCCTGACCAAAGGAATATTATTCATAGAGTCCCCACTCAAACTCCAAACATTCTTCCTAAAGGAATTCTAAAGAAAAATGATCAGCCTAGAAGGTTGTCTCCTCAAGTCAAGGTAACAAGTTCGAGACCTGCTAAACCCCAGGCTAGGGAGCCAGTGCAAAGAAAACAAGTGAGTACTCCTAGCAAAGAGGTCCCCCCTATAACGCAGAAAAAACTAAATTCAAATATACTGGGAAAACTCTTTGGGTCCTCTGTCATGATATCTTTGAAAGACTTGGTAGTTATCCCTTCTGTGAGAGCACAGGTAATGCATTTATTGGGTCTAAAAATGAATACTAAGGATCAAGAAAAGGCTTGCAATTTAAAGATTGATTTAAGTAATTTCTTATCCAAACCCAATATCCCTGTGCCTTTGGACGAACTTTTAAAAATCCCTTCATACTTTAGTCAGGCCACTAAATTCTTAGGAATCAAGCCTAAAGTCAAGGATCTTTTGAAATTAACAACTGAGGAAGATCCCCCCGTTATGATTCAAAATGTAGTTGATAAGGGTAGGGGTCACCCCCCTTTTTATATTGCTTTGGAGATCAACCAATTGATATTGCATAACTGTATGTTAGATTCAGGAGCATAAGTAAATGTTATGCCTCTTAAGGTCATGGAACAGTTGGAGCTAAAACCATCCAGAGAGTATAGAAATGTGTGTGGGATGGATTCTAGGCCTGTTAAGTTAGAAGGCATGATTGAGAATCTCAAGATGAAACTGGCTGCTTATCCTACAATTGAAAGAAGTATGAATGTTTTGGTTTTAGACATTCCTGACACATGGGGGATGTTGCTATCAAGGGAATGGGCTGCCAAACTAGGAGGAAGTATCCAAATGGATTTATCTTACGCAACCATTCCTATTGGGGGAAAAGCTTCTTATAGATTGATGAATGAAAAACCTATGATAGAGCATGTAGAAACCCCTGATTATTTGTTTGAAGAGGCTATGCGTCCCACAGAGGAAATTGTAAATTATATGGTGATGGCTAATTTTTGGGAAGAGCCCCGGCAACATCCTTTTCCTCTTAGTCAAGTTTGGAAAATGCATTTTGATGGGGCTAAATCTAGGCATGGTGCTGGAGGTGGGATTGTCCTTACATCTCCTTTTGGGGAAGATAAATTATTTGCGTACCATCTTGAATTTGAATGCACAAACAATGTAGCTGAGTATGAGGCACTGCTTCTAGGGTTAGAAATTTGTCGCGAACAAAAGATCAAATGTCTAAACGTAACAGGAGACTCTGATTTAATTGTATCCCAAGTAAAGAACCAATTTGTAGCAAAAAATAATAGGCTTAGGGATTATCGAAATGCTGTTTGGGATACCATAGAAATGTTTGATGCCTTTGCAATACGAGCAGTCCCAAGAGAAGAGAATACCCTGGCCGATGCATTATCAGTAATAGCATGCACTTTTGAAACCCCAGATCATCTCAGGGATAAAGAGTGTAAAGTTGAAGTACTATTTAGACCATCAGTTCCTGATAATCAAGATCATTGGCAAATTTTTGATAATGATGCACAGATCATTGCATTCTTGCAAAACACAGAAAATTTTCAGAATTGCAATGTGAATTTGGAAGATAAATTAAATGGTTCTTCTTTTCAAGATTTTGATATTATGAAATTAGCAATACCTCTGGAGAAAAATTTCAACAGGCATGATGAATACAGAGGTAAAAGAGCTGAACCAGTAGATGAGGTTATAGAGATCAATATTGGAACCTCAGTTTCTCCCATAATGATTAGGTAGGAAAGAATGCTTCCCCAGAAGAAAGAAAGGCAATTGTAAATCTAACCAAGAAGTATAGAGATATTTTTGCATGGGCTTATGATTAACTCAAAACTTTTGATCCTGAAATTATTGAGCACACCATTCCTTTGCATGAGGGAGCTAAACCTTATAGGCAAAAGTTAAGAAATGTCAATCCTAAACTTGCTCCCTTGATTAAAAAAGAGCTTGAGAAAATGTTGGCAGCTGGAATTATCCAACCTGTTCGACACACCACTTGGGTTTCTAACCCGGTGATTGTAAGAAAGAAGAGTGGTGAAATTAGGGTGTGTATCGATTTCAGAAACCTAAAACAAGCATCCCTTAAGGACAATTACCCTTTGCCAAATATGGAAAACTTGTTGCAGAGTGTCACTGGGGCAGGTATGTTGTCAATGTTGGATGGTTTTTCGGGATATAATCAGGTACGTATTAGAAAGGAAGACAGAGATAAAACAACTTTTACTACTCCATGGGGAACTTTCCAATATATAAAAATCCCTTTCGGGTTATTAAATGCCAGTTCCACTTTTCAAAGAGCTATGGATCAGGCATTTAGTGATTTGATTGGGAAAATCATTGCCATTTATCAGGATGACCTAACAGTGTTTTCCAAGGAACGGGGAGACCATATAGAACATTTAAGAAGAGTTTTTGAGCGTTGCAGAAAGTTTGGCATATCTTTGAATCCCAAAAAGTCAACTTTTGGAGTAGATGAGGGTAAGCTATTAGGACATATTGTGTCGAAAGAAGGTATTAGAATCGACCCGGAACGTGTCCAAGCCATCAATGATATTGCTGCACCCCACAATGTGGCCACCTTACAGTCTTTCTTTGGTAAAATAAATTTTGTCCGAAGATTCATTCCAAACTTAGCAGAATTAGCCAAACCATTAAATGCCCTTCTAAAAAAGGATGTGAAGTTTGTATGGGATAAAAATTGTGAATCATCTTTCACCAAGCTTAAAAGAGCCATTTCAACCTCCCCTGTGCTAGCTTGTCCTAATTACAACAAAGAGTTCATGATTTACTCATACGCTTCGGAAGATACTATTGCTGGTGTGTTATTGCAAAAGAATGATGAAAACCATGAACAACCTATAGCCTTTATGAGTAAAAATTTGAGAGACGCTGAACTGAAATATATCACAACTGAAAAACAAGCGTACGCTTTAGTCAAAGCCTTGAAACATTTTAGAACATATGTGGGATATTCCAAAATCAAGGCATATGTACCTTATCAAGCGGTGAAGGATGTTTTGTCACAAGCAGATGGTATAGGTGTTAGAGGAAATTGGATCTCACGCATACAAGGTATGATCTGGAAATTAAGCCTATCAAGATTGTTAAAGGACAAGGGTTAGCTCAACTTTTGACTGAAAAGGGATATAACATGGTGAATATGGTAAGTGAAAGAAATCCTTGTATTCTAAATATTGATGACGAGCATGAATGGTACAAAGATATTGTGTATTTCTTGAGAAACTTGTCATGTCCTGATCACCTGGTAGATCATCAAAGAAGAGCATTGAGATTAAAAGAGATAGGATTCAGAAGGCAGCAGCGAGGCTCCAGTATGCTCCCACATATCAACATGTCGCTGACATTCTAACCAAGCCCTTAGTGAAAGGAAAGTTTGAAGCATTTAGAGTCAAACATGGATTGGTGTAGAATTCCTTCTTCACTAAGAGGGAGTGTTGAGAAATGTAGCTCGAACATGAACTTCTTGCATAGGTTTTAATGTGAACATGTAGAAAGTTCAAGACATTTCGTAAAGTGACCACTTGGTAAAAGTGGGTAATATTTCTATTTTGTAATTCTCTTAGAAAAGTGAAAGTTGAATGTTTAGAAGTCGATTTCGTCTTAGGAGTCTAATAAAGTGTATTTAGTACACCAATGACTTAAGAGTAGATTTAATCTCAGCTGTACATCTCAAGATTGAGATAGGTGGCAATAAGGGTTAAGGAGATTAGGGTTTTGGCAAAGCATGTAAGACATACAAGATGGAGAGGTCGATACAGTTGAGCAGGCAAAGAAAAGAAGAGCCAGATTGCATCAGGAGGAAAGAGAGGATTGACCAGCAACATTAACAAGCCATACAGCAGCTGTACAGGCCATACATTTCTTCAGCCGCTGTTTTCTTTCATATGCAGGCTGTACACCTTCAGAGTAGGATTCTTCTGTGATTGCTTGAGTGAGTTTTAGCTGTTGAGGAGAGAGGAAGAGTGATCTGCTGTCCAAAAGAGCCAGGAAAAGGAGCAGTCCATTCTACTGGAACTTTTCCCCTTTTATGCAGGCTGTACAAGTCAGTTTGAGGTGGTTTTATTGATCGTACAACTGCTGGTTTAGCTTGCTGCAGAGCTCACCTTGTAAGCTTTGATCTAAGGAATGAGAAGCTGATTTGAAGTAGAAATCATTTGTGTATGTGTATATTTCATTTATGCTTCCAATATTTACTTTTCCAGCTATTGTGTGATTGGTGCTATGTTCAGAAATTAATTTCTGTGCTAAATAAATTCTGTATTTGATTTGTTTGTTTGAGGACACAAGGAAATAAGTTATCTAGGGTTGGAAATTTTAATATAGTTAACTTTGACAGGAAAGTTACTCATCAACACCTTTGTAGTGTCTAAATCTGGATGTTTTGATGCTGTGTAATACTGAATGGGTTTTTGCACTTGTTGGTTTACCCAAAGGCCACATTATTAGAACCTGTGCTCTAATATGACTCTATAATCAATAACGTATCCAATGTTGGAATAGGGTGGGGTCACAAATTTTTTACTTGATGTCATCCGCAAGGTGCTCAACCCTCACATTCAAGATGCATTCTGATGCAGGGTTGGCTCCTTATTTTGCTGGCCAGGCTCATGCTGCTCCCTTGCATGTTGTCTGCGAGAGATAGTAAAGAGATGTTGTATATCTGGTTCTCTGTTCCCCAAAAGGGGACTGTGGCTGTGTTTCTGCTCTCCCCATTTTGTGTGCTTTGAGGGGATCCTTAATTTGTTTTTGATTAGGGGTCCTGTGTATAGTCCTTGATATGTGACCTCTGCCAACATACATTCTGCTGCCTGTATTTTTTTAAATATGCTTTCTATACTTTAAAGTTTTACTTTTTATTTAATATAATTTTATCAAGCATATTTTAAAAGAATGCACTTAAAAAGGCATACCATGCAAGTGAGAATATAATCCCAGAGTTGGGCAAGCATTGATTGGCTAACTGTTGTAAGGTGCATAAGCCTATATATTCTCACTTGTGACTTCAGTTTTGGACAAACTTTGTTTGCGAATTAGAAGGTGGGTAGGAATTTTTCAAACATCTTATGATTCATACTTTGCCTGTATCTGTTAAATTAATATATTTTGTATCCTTCTGATGCCCAACGCTGCGAGGCTGGTGTGCTCATATAGATTGTTTATTGTTAAATATGTTTGTGCCCCTGAATTATGTATCCTGAACCTTGGGATGTAAAATCCGTGCCTTATTCCTATACCCGTTCAGTGTTAACCTGATCATCATTGAGATTTGTTTTTCAACAAGATTGCTTGTTGAGATTGGAATTTTTGCAACACCTCTAATTCTTGTCAGTAAACTCAGTCTGTTTGTTGCTTAGCTTTGAGAAACATCGAATTGGTATTGGCAGTAGTTGAAGATGACATCACTATTAGTCAGGCATAGAAGGACCATGCTGCTATGACTGGAAAACCCATGAATTCTTCATACTTATACTGACACTTGAGTTTTATATTATCTGTATGTGTTATGGATCGGCCTTCATTTGGACAAGGGGCAACCGCAATACACAACTGTTTTGAGAATTCTTGTGTGTATTTAAAAAAGTCTAGTATTTTGCTCAACTTTTGTATGTCATATCATATCATGAGGAAACAATGTGCACTATTTTGATAACAGATGTTTCTATAGTTTGCTTGTCTCGTTCATTTTTCCTTTTTATGATTTCTAATGAGATGATTTATCTTGATTGTGACAGTAATGACTTTGCAATCATATTAGAACAATCACTGAAGACTGTTTTGGACAGCATGATGGAGGAGTTTAATACAATGTTTGAGGGCAGCACTTCTTATACCATCCCTCTAGCCAAGCTTTTACCTCCAGTTGCCCATGCGAGTACTGTACTTCTTGAGCATCCTACTAAGAACAGGTTCATCAACATAATTGGGAATCATCCACAAGTGCAATCATTCTATGCTCTAGTTTATGCAAATGCTGGAGGGCTATCATGATAGTCAGTCTGTTTAGTTGCCCCTTGTATTCTAGTAATTTTTTCCATTTGCAATGTAACTCTTCATGCTCTCATAAGTGGCAGCAATATGGCATGGGGTGTTGCTATTGATTATTTTCCGCAATTGGAAGAATGTTAACCTGGTATGAGGTATGCGGGGAAGGCATGTAGAGCAATTTTGTATATTTTTAAAGGTTTAATATCATTTATTAAGTTTCAAGAATGCTATTAAACGTTTGTGTTCACTTGATAAAATGTCTTTTATATATTGTAATGTTTTATGCTATAGATTTAGTTTTGAAGTTTAGACAATGTATTAGGTGCAATATGTTGTTGTTATAGCTATGTGAGGCATCCTCACTAGCCCAGCCGACCTACAGATGTAAAACAAACATTAAATGTATTTTTATATTGCAGAAGGACAAGTCGGCCTAGTAAGGGAATTGTACAAAAAGTAATGTATAAATAGAAGTGCTGGCTCCCTCATTTCATTATTCAACTCAAGCAAGTTCGCTCAAGTGTAGTAGTTCGCATTTTCTGGGTACTAGAAGACAAGTGGAGCTGATTTCTTGGGCATCGACTCATTTTGTACGTTTTATCTTCTTTGTACTAAATCTCAGAGTAAGAAAGGGTTGCTGGGTTTTTTCCTGAGTTTGTGTTTTCCCAGGGTAAAGTGTTGTGTCTATTTTTCTGTGCATAGTTGTTCTTTCAGTGATCCTTTTATTGCTTATATATTGAAATTATGCTGCTATAAGTAAAAAACATTAACATGGTATCAGAGCTATGCTGAAAGTGACTATTGCCAGGAACTAGGGTTTGAAGTTTCTTCAACTTCCAACCATCAAATTGGTTCGATCTTACCTTCATTGAGCTCGCCTCAGCAAGGCGAATTTTTCTGTGCAAACAGATTTTCATTCTGACAATTCTCATTTTTGACCTAATTTTTTGAGAATTAGGGTTTGCTGGTTCTTAGTGTTCTGACCACAGATCAGGAAGAAAAAAAGGTCCATTCAACTCGCCTTAGTAGGGCGAATTCATCTGTGGAAGTAGTTTATCAAAATTCCAAAATTCAATTTTGACCTAGCTCCTGCTCGGGTTTCTGATCTAGACTATAGATCTACTACCCAATAAAAATGTCAAGCATCAAGGTTGAAGATAGGCTTGATGGAGCTTCAAATTACTATTCATGGAAGTCTAGAGTGCTTATTGCTCTAGAAGAAAATGATCTACTAAACTTTGCTACATAAGGAGTGTCAGGACTTGAAGGAGATTCTGAGAAGACTCAATGGAAGAAGAATGATGCCAAGGCAAGAAGGATCCTAAATTCCTAATAGATTCAGTTAAGGATCATTTGATTCCTTAGATTTCTCAGAAGAAGACAACAAAGGCAATGTTTGATTCGTTAAAGAAATTGTTTGAGAATACAAACATTAATAGGGCTCTTTCCCTAAGGCAACAACTCTCAAGCATCAAGATGTCTAGATCAGACACCATAGTTTCATAATTAATGAAGATCACAGAGATAAAAGATAAATTGGTAACAATTGGTGAAATTATTGCAGACAAAGAGTTGGTCATGATAACTTTGAATGGTCTCTCTCAATCTTGGGAACCTTTCATCCGAAGCATATTGGGAAGATCAGAACTACCAAATTTTGAAAGACTATGGGCAAACTGTACACAAGAAGAAACCAGACTTGAGGTTAGAGGTAAAATATAAGCCCCTCATGAAGAAGATCGAGCCCTCATTGCACATACCAAGAAGAAAGGAAAGAGGAACTTTGGATGAAAAGACAAAGTCAAAAGATCAAGTCCTAATCCTGATCAAAGGACGAAGAAGGACATGTCGAAGGTTCAATGCTACAAGTGCAGAAGGTTCGACCACTACAAAAATCAATGTACATTAGAAAAGAGGAAAGAACATGCTTCCATAGCTGATGTAGATGAAGAAACTCCACCAAAGAGGTCAAGGAATGCAGAAGATGATGACCATCGAAAGGAGTTCTTCTTCTAGTACACCAATGATTGTATTATATTTAGATAACGAGATTGTCATTAATGTTGTATGAAGATCCAGGTTGCAGTTAGCTTCCAAGTAAGAAGATAAAAGGACTCCAGTGATCCATGCAAGGAGGCAGAGATCAAGAGGGAGCCCACACAAAACAATAAAAGATAAGTATTTTCATTATCATTTGTCATTATTGCTCTTGTAGATCAATCTGAATGTTCATAACAGTTGTATGGATATCTGTATTCTTAGAATCAGGAAGTTTGTTATGCATGTTATGATATAACATGTTATATGATTGAGATTGACTAGTAGTAGGCTCATATTATGCATGTGTTGAGTAAGCAACTTGTAGTGTTGTACAACATTCCATGAACCCTAGATGGAACTAGTCTAGGATGAAACTTCTTTGCTGACATACTGGAGCAGTGCATGCTCCTGACAGTATGTTCTGGTAGAGATGTAAGGCATCTAGATAGTCACCAAGTATGTTTGGGATATGGATGGATGTTGTGTTGAAGCATTGGCTAAGATGCTTACATGACTGTGTGAACTATTGTCATTGAAATATGCTTTAATTTCTCGTGATTATGTAATGTTGCTGACTATTTGTCGAAATTTGACTTGTAGGGAAAGACCATATGACTATGACCTACAAGAGAAGGATGATGGGACTTGTTCTGAAGAGCAAGTGATCGATGTATAGTTAGCCAAATTAAGATCCCGTTGATACTCAGTATTTGAGAGGGAGGAGAATGCTCAAAATTAACTCTCAAGATCAGATGGCAGGATGGCTTTCAGAGGGAGCTAACAGATCCAATAGGTTCTGTAGATCCGATGGATCTAGTTGATCCAGTAGAGCCCACATATGTTCCTATAGATCTTGATATTGGCAGAAAGAGGCCTATTTGGGATCGACAGACTTTAGAGGATGCAGAAAAGCATGCTGCTCCCCTAGGTACATTCAGGGAGAGCAAGAAACCTCGAAGATATTCAGGATACGTAGCACTGATGTCCCACATTATTGATTATGAGCCCTCCAATTACGAGGAGGCTGCCAACCAGCAGGTTTGGAAAGATGCTATGATGGAAGAATATCAATCCATCATCAAGAATGACATATGGGAAGTTGTGCCGAGACCTGAAGGGAAGTCAGTTGTGACTTCCAAGTGGATCTACAAGATTAAGCATGCAGCAGATGGGAGCTTTGAGAAGCACAAAGCGAGATTTGTGGGTAGAGGATTCTTTTAGAAATAGGGAGTCGATTATGACGAGACATTTGCTCTAGTTGCACGATACACGACCATCAGATCAATCATAGCTCTAGCTTTAGCTACGGGATGGATGTCAAAACTGCTTTCCTCAACAGAGTAATTGAGGAAGAAGTCTACATCGAACAACTAGAGGGTTTTGAGATTCATGGGAATGAATCCCATGTGTGCAGACTGAAGAAGGCCCTGTATGGCCTCAAGCAAGCACCACGAGCATGGCATGCCATGATTGATGGATACTTGGTGAGCTTGTGATTCACCAAGAGTGAAGCAAACTCCAACCTTTACTACAAGGTTGAGGATGGTTGACCATTGATACTAGTACTATATGTTGATGATTTATTTCTCGTAGGAGATGAGAAACTTACAGAATGGTGCAAGAAGATGCTAGCCTCCGAGTTCGAGATGAAGGATCTTGGTCTGATGCATTACTTCTTAGGTTTGGAGGTGTAGCAGAGACAGGATGAGATTTTCCTGAGCCAAGGAAAATATACTATTGATATTTTGAAGATATTTGGTATGATGGACTATAAGTCCATGAACACACCCATGGAGATAAACCTTAAGAAGTTGAGTGACTCAGCTTCCTAGTCAGAATTGATAGATCCTACCATGTACAAACAACTGATTGGTTCACTGATGTATCTAGTTAACACTAGACCAGATATCTGCTTTGCAATGAGTGCTCTCAGTCAATTTATGTGTGAACCAAGACAGGTACATTTGGTTGCTGCGAAGCATGTGCTAAGATATTTACATGGCACTGTAAAATATGGATTGAGATATGCTTCTAGGAGTGACATGAGATTGTATGGATATACAGATTCAGATTGGGCAGGAAGTGTCGTGGACAGAAAGAGCACCTCAGGGTGTTGCTTCAGTTTGGGTTTTGCAGTGATTTCCTGGTGTAGCAGGAAGCAACCCTCAATAGCATTTACACTGCAGAAGCAGAGTATATTGCAACAAGTGTGGCGGCACGAGCAGTATGGATCTGGAAGCTCTTTGCAGCATTTTTCGGGCAGACACTTCAGCCTACCATGATTCACTGTGACAATCAAAGTTGTGTAGATATTTCAGTGAATCTTGTATCTCATGACAGATCGAAGCATGTGCAAATCAAGTACCACTATATCAGAGATATGGTACAGAGAGGAGTAGCTCAACTCCAGTATATCCTTACAGATGAACAGATTGTAGACATTCTCACCAAGCCTCTTTCCAGAGTGAAGTTTGCGTACTTTCGTGAAATACTTGGAGTATTGGAGAATAATTCCCTCAGTGAGAGGGAGTGCTCATAGTCCAGGTAGGACAGGCGGTCCTTGTAGACCGACAATGAACTCTATTCAGGATAGGCGGTCCTTGTAGACCGAGAATGAACTCAGTCCAGTTAGGACAGGTGGTCCTTGTAGACCGATAATGAGTTCAGTCCAGTTAGAACAAGCGGTCCTAGTAGACCAACAAAGAGTTCAGTCCAGTTAGGACAGGTGGTCCTTGTAGACCATAATGAGCTTTGTCCAGTTAGGACTGTTGTTCCTGTGAGGAACCCTTTTCTCCAGTATGGAGAGGACTCTTGTATAGAGTATATTTGATCCCTGTATGGGATATCGTCCTGTATTGACGATGTTGACCCTTTCTAATGATGAAGAGATGTACTAGTCCAGTTGTGACGATCAAAAGAAGTATGAGTCCAGCTATGATGATACCGAGATGTACTAATCCAGCGGTGACGATCAGAAGATGTACGAGTCCAGCCATGATGATGCCAAGATGTACGAGTCTAGTTGAGACGACCAGATGATGCTTGATGAGTTCCAGCATGATGATACCTCTCTAGCTAAGAGGGAGTGTTGTTGTTATAGCTATGTGAGGCATCCTCACTAGCCCAGTCGACCTACAGATGTAAAACAAACATTAAATGTATTTTTATATTGCAAAAGGACAAGTCGGCCTAGTAAGGGAATTTTACAAAAAGTAATGTATAAATAGAAGTGTTGGCTCCCTCATTTCATCATTCAACTCAAGCAAGTTCGCTCAAGTGGAGTACACATTTTCTGGGTACTAGAAGACAAGTGGAGCTGATTTCTTGGGCATTGACTCATTTTGTACTAAATCTCAGAGTAAGAAAGGGTTGCTGGGTTTTTTCCCGAGTTTGGGTTTTCCCACGGTAAAGTGTTGTGTCTATTTTTCTGTGCATAGTTGTTCTTTCATTGATCCTTTTATTGCTTACATATTGAAATTATGCTGCTATAAGTAAAAACATTAACACAATATTTTTTGGAAGCTTAGAAATAAGAAGGATTATGAATGGCCTTGCTTCCTTTGTATTGTTTGTCACAGCTGCTTGTGATCAGTCTTCTGCCTAGTTCTACATAGGTTCTGGATTTATCAATAAGGTTCCAAATTATTTTTCCCCTCCTCATCTCCACTAAATATTTAGGTTACGTTATATTATCTGTAAGCCAGTTTGTCATATGTGCAAGCAAGGGAAGCTAGAAGACCTTATATAGGCCCTTTTAACTGTCAAACAATACGAAGATGGAAAGCATTTTGATCTCATTTGGGTAGGCTCTCTATCTCTTTTGTCAGATGAACTTGGGACAGCGCAGAGGTTCCTCTTCTATTCAATAAGGTAGATTGCAGCAAAAGTTTGAGATAGTTTACTGGGAAGTATTTGAGCCAGACTCATCTGAATTGAATTATTGATCTTAGGGTTTACTAAGGACAAGGATTTGGAGTACTATAGGATATGTTTATCTCTTGCATTCATGGATTTGAAAGCATAGTGGAAAGATTTATTTTTTTACTTGGAAGATAGGGTTGGCCAGTTTGTATGTCATAATTTATTAGCCCTACCAATGGAATGCAAGTATCTCACAAGGCATTTATCTTCCAAGTTCTTTCTTTCCGAAGAAACATTCAAGTGTCTGCCTTTAGGTGAGGCTTCATGTTACTCTCCAATCGAGTTTTCCATGCCCATAAGTCCAGGCTTGATATCCCCGTCAAAGTGAGCCTACTATAACAATCGTTTGTTCTTTAAATGATTTAGAGTAAGTTTGATTTTGGATAACATCTTGTCTTTTATATATAATTGGAATTGGATGTATAATTAACCCATCTTTCTTCCCATGGTGTCCAGTGGGCATAATTATTTACAAATTATTGGTACAATTTACATAGTTTCATGGGTAATTCTAGCCCTTTCAGGCTGTATCCATTACCCACCATACCTGCATCCTAATTACCTCCTTTACAAAGGAAGATCACTGTACCTACACATCTGTAATTCAAATTTTTGTCATGTTCTTACTGGTACCTGTGCCCAGATGTACCCATGCAATCATTCTAATGATCTCCTCTACGAAGGAAGATCACTGTACCTTTGGATCCAAAGATTAAATTTATTTTCATCATGATTGTACCAGTCACTGTACCCAGATGTACACATGCAACCTAGATAATTTGTTACATCTGTTTATGCTTTTATGTGGAAATTAACAACACTTAGTGGTATAGATGGAATGTTAAAGCGTTCCATTGTTAGTTCTTTGCTACTATAGCTTAAAAGAACATGAAACAAAACGTGGCATTCCATTGAGAAATGATGATACTGCTTTAGTTTTATGTTGAAAATATTTCTGGGGTTAAAAAAATGTAGGTCAATGGCTGAGATTGTAAGGAAAATCCAGGGCTTTGCAAGAGTTGGATATACATTAGTAATGTCTTAAGAAACTAAGATAAAGATTTCCTCATCTGTTCCCATGTTTGAATCTCATTTGTCGGTGCCAATTCTGGATTTTTATTGGATGCAGTTTACGGACTGCTTTCATCATGGTCTGCCATTGTTTGCCATAGGTTGTTATTTTGGTTCAATACTGCAATCTTTCCCAGTGCTAATGCTCAGAATTTGTTAGAAGCTTCCCGTGAACTGCTTTGGTCATGGCCCATCTTTGTCTTTCCAGGTTGTTTTCTTCTTTGCATATTACTTTCTTACATTGGTAGATGCTAGTGGAGATAAAAAGCTATCTTTATTTTGAAGTTTAAATAGCAATGATGTCTAAACAATCTCGCAATTTGCTCTTCAAGTTCATCCAGTTATTATCATTGATAACATAGTTTATGATAGCACAATGAACTATTTTGTTGCCTACATGTTGCTATTTTGTAGGCATTTCTTCAATATTGCAAGTTCATTAAGCTAGGGTTGGGAAGCATTAGGAGGTCTATGGACGGAAGGATATCTCATTCAAAGTCTTGCAATTTTTTCCTTTATTTGACAAAACAAAGTGATTAGCTCGTCTTAGATGTCTTCGGAGATTTGTTGAGTCTTGACCTTTAGATGAGTAAATGATTTCTTTGTTTCAAATCCGTATCACTCCATTGTTGTCTTGGGTAGATGTTCTAGGTGGACCCAATGTCTTTTCTGGGTTACTTCAACTTCTCTTGTTCCCTCTCTGTTAGTTTGTGCCTTGTGAGCCTTATATATTTTTATTGTCAATCAAATAGGACGATCTCTCCCAAGACTTGCTGGCAGGTGAATGTTGTAATCCATATTTGTTAATTTTTGGTAGCATTAGGGTTTTATGCAGACGAATAAAAATTAATATACTTTAATGCAAAAATTGCAGGTAATAAACAAGTACTAAAACTAAATAGTACAGTACAGTAGTAACTTCAACAAAACATAATTTTCATCTCTTTCAACTTTTCAACTTTAACACTACCAAATGGGTCACTGTGTTAAAGTAATATTCAGTAACATGTAATCACTAACAACAGTATAACTTGACACAGTGTGCATTAACAATAACATAAATAAATAAGACAAGTTTATGATACTTACTTGGGGTGTGGGACCCTTCTTGTTTTATACTGAGACATTTTACTTTCAGAATTATTTGAGCCTCAGAGGCCAGCCAACAATGGGAACCAATAGATCTTGACTTAGAGGGTAAGTACAAATCAGAGAGAGAGAGACTGGGTTGGGATATAGTCAAACAGGGATGTAAACACAGTTCAAGACTCAGCACAATAAGTCTGAAACCCAAGCAAAAGAATCACAGTTAAAACTTCAGCTCATAGATCAAGTCTTAATAATATAGATCTGGTCAAAACATGTCACAGCAGTAGATCTGATCAAAGGCAAGTCTTAACATAAATGAGTAATCAAGGTTCAAACCAAACTAATCATACACCCTGCGGCCTCCTCAAATGAGCTGTCAACAAGCAGATTTAGATTAAAGAGGCTCACAACCTCCACAGGTGCTCACACAGCAGACTGTATCAGATCTAAGGGCCTCACGATAGACCTCAACAAAACCCCAACAACCTCATGGATAGCAGACCGAGCCCACAAGCAGTAGATCTGAACTTAACCAACAAATCTTGTAATGGCCCTATTTTGACCCCATTGCACTCAAATGTAAATGATGTAATATTGTTATAAAATCATGGTGAGGAGCTCAAGGCTAAGGCCCCGCCATCGATTTAGTGATGCATATGGTTTATGTGCTAGCTAGGCACATTGGAATTGCAAATATCATGTAAATATGCATTTTAATAAAATTCCCACAACTAGCTATGCAATGCAACAAGGGATGGGGGCATGATTTTACAAGGAATTGGGAGGAAATATTCAAACCCTTGAACCAATCAAGTCAAGCCAAGTGTCAATGAGAGAACCCATAAAACCCTCAACTACCCATGTTGACTTTTGTACCCAATCATTCATTTCTCCCAAGAGTTGGTTGAGGTAGTTAATGCCTTGGGAATGGAGAGGTCTGGCTGTCCAAATTCGAGTATGGGCAAGCCACCCTTCATGGAAAATCACGTTTTGCTTCTTGGGCAAGAAAAGAGCCATGGATTGCTCCCCAAGCCATTATCCATCAACCAGTTTGGCTCTCTCATGAGTAGGGAGCTGGCTGGGCGTTTTTCCCATTGAAATTCTGTGTTTTCCTTCATTCTCAGCCGGGAGAAGGGCGTTTTTGTATTATATACCAGTGGGGAAGAAGGGGAATCGAACTGGGGTTCCATAGAGACCATTTGGGACTCGGAATGCTTAGATAGTTGGGGGAGAAATCGTTTTCCTCTCTGTGATTGTTTTTCCCCATCCCACAATCCGTTTTTGGCTGGAAACGATTTGGGAAAAACCCATGGCCATCTTGTTTTTAAATCCCATTGTTAAACATGTGTATCCATGCCCAATGATTGTGCTTGCTGTGTGAGAAAAGAGTATGTTGGGGTATGGGTTATGGGTATCCATTGCTTTGGCTTGAGCTTGAGTGCAAGCATCCATAAATGGAGAGGGTTCAGATTTACCCTGATAAACCCAGCTGTGGACTGGCTTGGCTTAGATGCAGTGATTATTTGGCTGGGTATGAGTATGAATGTCCCCTTTTCCTTGTAGAAATCATGCCCAGCTCGGGGGTGGTCTTTGAGTGCCGAAATAATACAGGCTGGGCAGAGACATATGGTTGGGTGGAACGTTGCAGTGACATAGCTAGTTGCTTGGGACAATTGTTCAATGAAGATGGGTATATTCTTATGTGTATTTAATTCTGCAATGTTTTAATTTGATGATTGTATTGATATGTTGTATGCATATGAGATGTGTGTGGACGATTTGTTTATTTCCGCTGTGCATGTTTATTGAATTGCATATGCACACATTGGTTTTAATTCGTATGAATCTAATGAATTGGACTGAGTTTATGTAAAAGCCCCACAAATTGGTATCATGTTCCCTTCCTTGAATTGGATCCACGGGAGGGGACGTTACAGATATGAGCTCAATTAAACCCTCGACTTAGGTAGACCAGGGCTTCCAAGGCCCATGGTTCAATCACAAAGGTTAGATCGGACCCCAACAAGTCTTCAACTAGCAAAGCAGGGTCACGTCTGTCCTCAATATGCTCACAGGTTAGCAGACCAGTAATTAGAAGGCTCACGATTTAGTCAACCATGGCAACAGTAAGCTATTAAACAAACCCTAACTGAAAAGGAGGCTTGACGTCAACCTACAGTGATCAAATTTTAGATCAGATTTGATGTAGTGTGATGAAAGTAGTCTTCAAGAGGAGGGCGGCTTTAAACAATTGAGAATTCAATAGGAATAAATCCTTAAAACCCTTGACGTTAGGCAGCAAAAAACAAAGCTTAGATAAGATGATGAGATGATATCAAATGAGGAGAATAGGACTTCAATAAATATGATCTTAAACTTCTAGAAAGATCATTAAATTAAATCTTTAGGGTTCCACATAATTAGGAGGGTACCTCAAAAATAAAAATCACAAAAATATAAAATATAATTGAAGTGACGGGTGGGTACCAACATTTTAGGTCAAAACAATAAAGTCTCTTTTAATGACATAAAATATAAATAGGGTGACATTAGGTGGGTACTAGGGTCATTTAAATAATTGGGTGAGGGTACAATGACCCAACATAAGATAAGTGTGGGTACATGACCCATAACCCCTAGGACCAAGGGTATACTAGAAAGTGGACAAATAACCATAGTACCCATAGGACCAAAAACATCAAGATGGTACAAATCAAAAAACAACTCAAGGTGGGTAAATGACCCTATTAACCACAAGTCAAAGACAAGGTACCACAATACCAATAAACAACAAGGTGTAAGGACCAAAAGTAAATCAACCATGGTAGGGAATGTACAACCAGTCATCTCTCTCTCAAACGTACAAATGTTCCATATAACCTGAAAGTTCATCATCATTGTATAAGGAAGGGTCCACACTGGATGACGTGATCAAGTGGTCCTCTAAACTGCTCCTTGGGTCAAGTGCTAGTGACTCCATCGAGGGGTTTCCAGTCCCTTGAGAAGACCACCTAGCTCAACCATCTTGAAGACCTAGGAGAAGAGGACATCACACATCATCATCTTGGTAACTGACCAAGAACCTCCATTCTCAAGGAATGGCTCTCAGCCCAAAGATGAGCTTCAGTCCTAGACTGAGTCAACTTGATCAACCACCTGGTCTTTGACTAGGTTCTTTCGCCACAGGTTGAAGGTTGACCGAAGTCAACATCTTGGTAACTGACCAAGTGCCTCCATTCGTAAAGAATGGTTCTCAGCCCTAGGTTGAGCTTTCAGTCCTGGACTGAATGTTGATCAACCACCTGCAGGACCTACTTGGTACTTGACTAAGAATCTGCCTGGTCCTAGACTATAACGTCTCTATCTCAACCTGCAGGATCTACTTGGTCCTTGTGACCAAGAGACTGTCTGGTCCCAGACCAGAATACCCTAGAGACAAATAGGGGCCTTAGCCACATGATAGGGACTTTGCCATGGCATCAAAATTCTTGGTCCCCGACCAAGAACCCCAGGAGACAGCTAGGGGCTCTAGGGTACCTTCTAGGGTCTTACTCTATACTCTGCCTGGTTAACATGACCAGGAACCCTAGTTAACTGACTAGGGTACCATCCTCTCTAAGAATGGGTCTCGCAGCTGCACTAAAAATTAACAATATTTTCATTAGTTTTGCTTTATACATCGGAAATAACATTCAAGGGTTTTTAAAGTTTCAGTGATTTATTTATTTATTTCACCATAAAATGCAATGCATGAAAGGTTGTCACTCCGCTCAATGACACTTATTTCTTTCCTTTTTTTGGTGATTCCAATGATAAAAAAAATACTGTATGCAGATCTCTCATCCAATGATATGTCAGTAAAATTTTAATAAGGTGCATGGAATGAGTCTACCAAGGGTAGAATTTGTGTTAGAACAAAATGCAAATACTCCACTCAAGACAAGTAGTGCAAGTATCGATGGATATTGTTGCAACTATACGTTCTATACATATTATAGTGTGTGAGGGATATATAAAAGTGTGAAATTGGTGGTTTGACCAAGAACCCTATGATACATACAAAAATATAAAGTTCGTCCTGTGATGATCCATAGCAGAGTCACCTAAATCTTATCATGGTGAGGTAATGAATGCAAAAAAATTATGAATACACTATATATTTGGATTAAGTTCACCAGGAGTCTTCTTGCCAAGAGGAAACTGTTCCTCCAATTTCCATTGAAGGTACACCCACTACAGTGAGGACAATTTGCAGGAGTTGTGTGTTGATTGGATTGTCTTCTATGGTGGATATTGGGAGAAGGTTGAAATAAACATCTCGCTAAAATGAGGGTGCATGCAATAGGCGTGGAGGATGTTGCTCCATTGTAGAGGTTTGAAGAATAAAACTTTGATGTCCTCCATGTTGAAGAATTGAGCTAATTGTGGGAAGCTAATGTGCACATTCAAAGCAATTGGCCTTCCTATCCAAACATGGAAGGAAGTAATTTGGTTTGTTGTTGAGGTGAGTGAGGCCTTGTTCAAAGTGTTGAGAATTGGAGTTTTGACTTGGTGTTTGGAAGTGCATCTTCACATTGAAGTGTGAACTCTAGTGTAGGACGTTGCAATTTGGGAGAGGTGAGTATAATATAGATTCTTGAACTTGGGGAGATTGACTAACTTGGTAGTGGTCGCTCCATATAGCAAGGAATTAAGCAAAGGTCGTGTAAGTGTTTAAACTTTACCATCTTTATGCAATCGATAGTTCTTGTAGAAGCCATCATAGATTGCTTTTTGATTGAGTTGATAAGGAGAGGTGAGAAGTAGGTCACATCAACTGAAAGGTGTAACACCACTTTCAACATCAATGGAAGGTTTAAGGGCAAAATTGATATAGTTACGTGTGATAAATCTCAACAGATCTACGAGCTTGTCCTATTCAAGATGAAATGGTTTGACATGTTGGGTGGTAGGAAATTATAATGAGTTGGCCAATTGTTGAGAAGATAGGTTCTTTTGGTTGCTATCGTCCATGAACAACTTTTCACATTTTTTGTGTGATCTAACAATTGTAAGTAAATATATTTTTCTTTTGTTATTAGAACAACCTATGGCCATAAGAACCAATTGAGGTTATGGAGGTTGTATTTTTGACATCAAAATCTTCTTGTTCATCAATGTCAGCCTTTGCTTCCTATTGTTTAGTAAGAAGGGCCTTGGACATTTTGGCCTGCAACATGTGACATTTATCATTGTAATGACTAGGTTTATTGTGACAAGTGTGTAAGAGGTGGACCTGATTGCTTGTTGATCTTAGCCACCAGTGGCTTGACCTAGAAGGCGAAGAAATACCTTATGTTTGAGAGGGTTATGAGTATTGCTTAGTGGATTGATTAGCCTTGGGCAACTTAGCTTCAATTTTGGAAGCTAGTTTAAAAGTACACACCCGCTAATGAAAAAAATGGGAAAATCTTGAATGCCTTTCAAATTCTAGTAGGATGATATCCTTACCAATGCTTTTGATGTATAGTTTGGCATCTCAAGGACTCTGTTGGAACCCTTGTTCAATCAATACCTGTCAATCTTAATTTACCTTTCCCTGGGTGCCTACTGCAGGCCATATAGAGCCTTCTTTAGTCTACAAACAAAATTCTCATCTTTGTTGTAGGAGCAAATGTCTCCTCATAATCAACGCCATCTTGTTGAGTGAACCCTTTTGCAACCAACCATGCCTTGTACTTGACCTTGTACACCCATTTGCAGCCAATAGGTTTCTTCCATGGAGGAAGCGTTGTGAGATCCCAAGTTTGATTTTCATCAAACTTTCATGTTCAATTGTCACGGCCTTCTCCCATTTAGGTCATCCCTTCGCCTCTTCGAACACTTATGGCTTGTATACTTCATAAACACTGGCCATTATAGCAAAGTTAACCATGTTTGATTTCTGTTTGCTCTTACCTCTCAATGATCATCCCTTGATAATTTTCGTTACTAAAAGATCTCTAATGGTCTTGTGCCACCACTGGGCCTCTTCTTGGGAACTTCCTCAAAGTCAATATCATCACTATAACTTGTGTTACTCATACCTGTGTAATCTGAATGATGATTCAAGGCACATGTATAAGAAATCATTGGTTTGGGAGACTGCATAAAATGCTTAGAATCTTCCCCCCTTTTGGGTGGAGCTACCTTAAGCTAAACACTTGAATCTTGAGTCACAATGGGTAGCTCCATGAAAATTTTGAACTTCGAAGAATATTGGAAAGGTCCAACTTGCTCATCAATTACGACATCTCTATTAAAGCCCAACTAATTGCTTTCCACATCAATCAAACTATAAGCTTTGACTATTGCTATATCTTGTAAGCATCATTTTCTTTCTCTTAGGTTCTAACTTGTTATCTTTTCATTTGGAAGCTAGGCATAGGAAATAGTCCTAAAAACCTTAAGATTACCGACTCCAGGCTTCCTTCTAGACCATGTTTCCTCTGGGGTCTTCTGCTTCACCTCCATCGCTGAATATAGTTAACATATATACTAATATGAACATCGCCTCAACCCAAAATTTGTTGGGACTAGACCTATTTTACATCATACATTTGGCCATCTCCTTAATTGTGCGGTTCCACCTCTAAACTACTCTATTTTGTTGAAGAGTGTAAGGTGTAGTGTACTGTCTTTTGATCCTATGTTTAACACAAAAATGTTTGAATTTTTTGGAGCAAAATTCTCCACCATTATTAGACCTAAGAGTGGTTATATGACAATCGAACTCTTTTCTACTAATGCTTAAAATTTTTTAAATTCATTAAACACTCCGGATTTTAATTTCAAAAGTTACACCCACATCTTCCTACTATAGTCATCAAAAAATATAAAGAAATATCTAGCACCCGACACTGATGTTGTGCTCATTGGTCTATAAATGTTTGCGTGAACCATTAATTGAATGACTTTGTTTACTCTCAAGGCTTGTCTTTCTTTAAATGACATTTTGTGATGCTTCCTTGCCTAACAAGCTCTGCACACACTCCAAATCTTCTGCTGGATGTCAGTAAGTCCATCTTCCAAATTCTCTCGAGCCAACTGAGAGAAGTAGGTCTAGTTGAGGTGCCCATACAACTAATGCCCAAGTATAGTGATGTTTGATGCACTCTTGGATGCCAATGCATGCTCCTTGACCTATCCAATGTCGACAAGTCTAAATAGGCCATGATCCTTGACACCAAGATAAATGATCTTTCTTTTCTTGTCAATTATGTACCATTTGTGATAATTAAAGTTGACAACTAGTTGTGTACAATGTCTCACAGTCATATTAACTAATAACATATTAAGCTCCATACTTGGCACACAATGGACAATTACGAAAATAAGGATGTTCCCTCCAAATGAAATCTTCACATTTCCTTTGCCAACAACTGTGTACTTTTCCCAACATCGAAGATCATTGAATCTTTAGAGGAATTGGCAGTGTACTCCATGAACCAATCCTACCTGTTGGTGAAATGACGCGATCAACCTAAGTCAATGTACCAGGCAGATGACTTGTGGTTATCTTTTGGTTGCTTGACCATAAATGCATAAAAGGTGGTCTCCTCTATATGTTTTGCGACATGGGCCTTGAACTTTCTTTTTTTCCCATTTATCTTTGCCCTTGAAATTAGTAGCAAAGACCTATTCTAAACTTTCTATCTCACCACGCTATCTAAATGTTTCTTCTATTTATTTTGTTGTAAGAGCTTATTGCAAATATCATCAAATTTCAAGTCAACATTAGTAAAGTTGACGTTCAGGGTCTCAATAAACTGCTCATAAACACACGGTAAGATTTTCAACATGATTACCACCATGTCTTCTTCTTCCATCTTCTTGTCGATGACATCCAATTGTTCTATGATATCCTCGAACTTGAGTAAGTGCTCTTGTAATGAGACATGCCCATCCATTGTAATCGAGAACAAACAAGTTCTTCAGGAAGACGAGTTTACCCTTTTCCAAAGTCTCATATAGATTTTTCAAATGTTTTTAAATCGTTGCAAAAGTCTTCTCTGTTTGGACCTTAGGAAACATAACATATATTATTGAAAACTTAAACAACATTATTGTTTCTCTATCTTGCTCATTAAACTTCTTGTATCTACCTGCAACTGTGGGGGCGAGTAGTTTTTGCTAGACATATGTTGCTTCTACGCATTGTAGTTTTTGCTAGACAACCTTTGGTGGGCTTCGAACATGATGTTGAGTAAATAGGCCATAGATTTATTTCACACATGCAGAAAATATACTGAAACTGAGTAAAATGCTGAAAAATACCTATAAGAGCACCTAGATACTGGCTTTAAACCACTACATCAGCCACATATTGCTGATAAACATGTAGACTTATGATAAATCTTCTCACTAATAACCCCAAAACATGCATATTTTGACAAATATGTTCAACAACCACTCCAGAAACCACAAATTTTCTCTCAAACAGTTAAAAAACAATTATATCTGATACAAATCATCACTATTATAGTTAATTTCATCATGGATATGCTAAAAAAAATAAATCAATAGTTGAATTGTCTAGATCTGCAAATTTAGGCAACAAATCAGTCAAGAATAGAGCCAATTTGCTCCCAAGCCATCTGAATTGGACAAAAATTAGGGAAATTTCATCGATTTGTTGTCAAAATGGTCGTATAGGTAAAAATATTTGTCAAAATTTGTTTTATGTGTTGTCCATACAATCATGTCGAGATCCATAATTGTATGGGCTCTCTGTTGTATGGATTTGATTATTTTTCATATAGAATCTGTACAGGTTTGATCAAAACGTTTGTATGAAGGTATAATCAACTTGGGAAAAAATGAGATGCAACTGTGGTATGGTTGCTAGCAGTTGGTGACTTCTGTACGACAAATGGAATTGATGATCCTTCCCTTTTTTATGGTTGTTGGAGCCTAAGCCTTGATTATTGTGCACCATTCTTGTGCAAAGAAGACCATAAGTCTAGGAAAGACCAAGAGTCACTTGGGAGTCCAAGAGACCATTGGGTTCAACTTCCCAAGTGGCCTCTTGGACTCCAGGGTGACTCTTGGTCTTTCGTAGACTTATTGTCTTCTTTGCACTAGAATGGTGCACAATAATCGAAACACCAACTTCCCAAGTGGTCTCTTGGACTCCCGGGTGACTCTTGGTCTTTCCTAGACTTATTGCCTTCTTTGCATGAGAATGGTGCATGATAATCTTAACACCAAGGATCAGGCTCCAACAAATCCCCCCTTAATTCGAAGGGTGTATATGAGTCCAAGAAAAAGAAGAGAGCTAAATAACTGGAAGTGGACAACTATCACCTGCTGAACATTTCCACCTTGACAATCATTTGCCAAGAATTTTAGTTAGAAGCTTGCACTGGTTTTTGCTAAATACAAATGCTTTCTGAAGGGGTGGTTTTGGCTGACCACCAACCGAAGGGGCTAGCAGAAGCCGAAATATTCTACTATGTGTGGTTTAAGGATGACCACAAACTACGATTTGTAGGTTCCATTTTTTTCTTTTACTTTGCTTCGAAACTAAAGAAATGAAAGGGTACTTGGTTTCAACAAAACTGTTTTGGCTCTTTCATGTGCTATGCTAGTGATCCTTTGATTTGTTTCTATTGGAAACAATTCCTAAGTCTTCATGGTCTCATAGACTCCATGTCTCTAGCTCAACTTTGAAACCATATCACAAAAATCAAACACATGAAGAAACCAAGAGAATTTGGAAGAGTTATCGATATTGTATTTCATAAATGGGAAAGCAAAATCTTTCTTATAAAGGATATGAGGTTTGGTCAATCTATTTTATGAATGTGGAATATACCGAGAAACAACTTGAAATAAAGCACAAAAGTGCAAAATAACATAGTCTGAAGTGACTTTATTAATGCCTAAATCTAATATCTAAGTGACCATTTTAACTTGAGATTTACTTTAACAATGAATGTCTTTTAGACTTGGCACATGGTCACAGGTTTTTGTTATTCCAAAGTTATTGGTAAAACATATTATTGAGTAGGTTAGTCATATATATATATATATATATACACGATGGATAAAGTTTTCAATAGAGCAAGTGCCCCATACATGCGGGTTCAAGGTAGTATTTAGAGTAGGTATGGGAGGTCAAAGACCCCCAAAGGGTATGGTCAAGTTGGTTTTTTCAAACTTATATATTTAGGATTGGATCATAGATTTGGATAACCTTTGGGGAGATGTGCATGGAGTTCAAATTTCAGACAAATATGTGAAGTTGTTATTTCTAACAATTCCTGGGAGTGGTTTGATTGATAAGATGATTACATATTTGAAGACCTAGATGGGAGATTTTCCCATGGTTTACCACTGTTTTCAAGGTGGTGCTATTTTTAGTAGTGTTATATTTAGTAGGTGATTGGACTATTGGGTACCCAATACATTGTGCATTCCTCGTGTCAAATTCCAAATCATTAAGAGCACTTTGAGATTTTAGAGATTGATTGTGTTTTGGCATGGCTGAGAGGGTCTTGGTGGGCTCACATGAGGTGTAGTTGCTATTTTGGGACATTAAGAGCCTTGAGAATTTTTCATGCGACCTTACCTATGGAGCACTTGGCTTAGAGGCATGTGCACTATTTAGGGAAGCTAATTCCTATTTTTAAGACTTTATTTTAGGGGATTATCTCTTTAGGAAATTTGTAGGGTCTATTTTAGGCATGAAAAAGGTGCATTACAAGAATAAATTAGCCACATATAAGTGTATTTTCTCTTAAGGTGGCTATTATGGAAGGAAGGTGAACTTTTGTAGTAGTTTCTTTATACACATGTTATTTTCACTCACTAGTAGATTTGAACCCAAAATCCGATGAGCGAATCCGACGACCTCTGACGAAATGGACTGTGTCATCGGATTTTTCTTTGAAAATTAATTTTTTTTGTTTTTTTTTTCATAAATTTCGAGAGGTGTCTGTCGGATATCCGACGTGCTTTTGAATATCCAACGAGGTTGGCAGGCTATCCGATAGCTCTGCTAATATCCGACGCTTATTCGGATATCCGACGAAATGGATGTTGGATAACCGACTTCATTTTGAACCCGAAGAGGTCGGATATCCGATGGATTGTTTCCCAACGGTCATTAGATTAGTGTCGTCGGATATCCGACGTAGGTTTGACTTTTTGACTTTTACAATTTATAAATATCAAACCATTCTGACATGTTTTCCATACTAGCGATGGTTTGCGGATGTTTTTTCTGTTCGACGCACTGTTTTTCGTTGTTTTTGTTATTCAAGTGAGCAAAGTACTCTGGAGCTTCATTTTCTAAGATCGATAATCTTCATTTAAGCTCTTTACGGGAAAATGTCAACTACGAATATTCCTGATCCAGACGAACAAAATCGACAATTGCTTGCTAGATTGTGGGAAGGAGTTGAAAGAAGGGGTGATGGTAAATGCTATTGTCCATGTAATCAATGCAGAGGTTTTAAGAGGAGAAGAATTTTGATCACAACAACCACAAAACATTGTACGGAGCATGGGCACGCCGAAGGGGGACATGAATACCATCCATTTGTAAGTTTGCATTATATATGTTTTTATTTTGGTTGCTTTTGTAAATTTATGTATTATTATAATATTTCGTATTTTTGACCAACAGTACAATTGGTTGTTGTTCTTTTCATCCCAGTAGTACAAAATTTGTTAAATTTTTAATGTATCACATAAGTTTTTAAATTTTGAATTTGAATTTCTTATATTAACTTTTATCTATTGATTGTATCATGTAATTATAAAGGAAAGACATCCTACGGAATATCGTCCGGATCAGCAAGTGCCTCCAGAACAAGTACAGGAGGAACATGGAGCTATGAATATTAATGGAGAACAAGTTAATGATCACATTGAAGAAGATGATCATACTGATAACATAGTTGAAGATGATGTTACAAATACTTTGATCCATGATTCATTTGATGTTGGAATGGATGATGATGATGATCATGAAAATGATGAACATTTTGATGATATTCATGATATACCTCTTCTTGACAAGGCATACGAACCCCTTTATGACGGCTCCGAGACAAACCTTCTCTCTGCTATATTGTTGGTAATGAAATTGAAGGTTATGAATGGTCTTTCAAACATATCAGTCACACGGATGTTAAGGTATGTAATATATTCCATCACAAAATATATATGATTGTCATGTATTTTATTGTTAATTCATATGTAAGTCAAATTACTACGGATGAAATTTGTTTCATTAATATTATTTCTATATTATATTAATTAGATTTTTATTTTAATTTGTTGTAGCATGATAGGTGAATATTTGTTACCACCTTCAAATATTTTACCTCGCACATATCGAGATTTATCTGCCATCATGAAAGAAATTGGAATGCAGTATGAAACAATTCATGCATGTCCCGATGATCATGTTCTTTATTACAACCAGCATGAATTTGCAACAGAATGTCCTGAATGTCATATCAGTAGATATCGCACATATCAAGTAACTAAAAAGGTGCCTCGCAAGGTTCTACGTTATATTCCCATTATTCCTCGTTTGCAACGACTGTTCAGGTGCAAAAACATAGCGCAATTTATGGATTACCATGCACGGAACAGAAGTCAAGACGACATTATTCAGATGCCTGTAGATAGGTCTGCATTTAGAGATATGGAGGAAAAATGGCCTCACTTTAAAGACGAACCTTGTAATCTTAGGATTTCTTTGGCAGCAGATGGTGTCAATCCTTTTGCAGAGATGAGATCTGTTTACTCGGTGTGGCCTGTTTTTGTTATCAACAACAACATTCATCCATGGTTGACAATAAAGAGAGAGCACATAATGTTGTCGATGATTATTCCAGGTACGAACACTGCAGTTTTTTTTTATTGCAGTGGTATATTCTCATTTTTCGTTTTTTGTTTCATAATGTTATATATATATTTAAAGTTTTTCTATTGTGAAATATGGTTTATATATCTAAACGGTACGTCTCATAATCAGAATATTTATTTTATATGTTCAAATCAATCAGGTAAGTATCAAGTCAAAGATATGAATGTATATATCGAACCTCTTATTGACGAGCTACTGAAGTTATGGAATGGCATCACTATGTATGACTTATCTAGACCAATACGACAAAGGCAATTCCAATTCCATGCAATGCTTGTATGGACAATACATGATGCCCCAGGGTTAACCCATTTCTGTGGTATGTAATTATAAGTTCCAGTTTAGTTGCATTTAATTTTACGAACCACTAGTTAATATAATACGCATGCACGTTTTTCTAAATAATCCAGTCATTTTTTATATAATTATAATAGACATTAATATTGATATTCCATCTTTTTATTTAGGTCTTCAGACAAAGGGGAAATTTGCATGTCCAATTTGTGGTCCTAAGATCAAATCTCATCGTTCAAAAAGCTTAGGAAATGAGGTGTTTGATGAGTATAAGCACTTCCTCTCCAAGAATCACAGGTATCGAACTACCGAAAAACATCTTTTCAATGGCAAGTAAGAGACTACATTAAAACCAAAGAGAATGACACCTCAGCTATGGAAGTTGCAATATAATAGAAATCGTCAAGGTACGTATAATCAATCATTGTATATGATCATATTGTATTTTATTATATTATTGTGTGCTGTTTAGTGTAATTGACATTGATTTAATATTTAATTTCATCATTGTCGTTCATGTGATCATCATGAAGGCATTAATGGGCTTCCACGAGGAATGAAAAGTTATCCTAGATAATTTAGTAGGTTGCCCTATTATGAGCACCTACAAGTTGCTCATCTATTTGATACAATGTATATCGGAAAGAATGTGACTGAATCATTATGGCGAATATTGGATGGAAGGAGTGACAAAGAAAAAATTGTCAAAATTTGCAAAGACATTCAAGATAACAACCATGCAATGAAAGACGTCATTCAATTTCATAGCAACGGAGAGTAAATTGATATAAACTCACTTCCATGGATGTTAACGGACCAGCAAAGTAATGTTGTAAAAGAAGTCATTCGAAAAATTAAATTTCCCACCGGATTTTGTGTGAACATGAAGAATATCATAACAAAGAAAGGTGATTTCACGGAGGTGAAAATGCATGATTGGCATGTCTTCATGAAGGTAATAATTAATATGGTATGCATTTAATAATTTTTTCTTTTCTTTTTCTAGTACTCTTTTTCGATATACTGAAACTATTTGTATATTATTGTTACAGTATGTTCTACCTCTCTCTATCCTGGACAACTTTGACAACAATGTCAAACAAATAATATATAGTCTCGAGAAATACATGAGGTAAGTGGTGATTTTTCCATGTGCTGACTGTTTGTTTAATTCAACATAGAACTTATTCTTAATTTGATTTTCATTCTCTACTTCATGTTATGTAAGATAATGAATTTTTTCTTTAATCTCTTGATTGGCCGGTTGTCATGTCACTTGTAGATGGTTGTCATCTAAAGAATTCCATAAAGAAGACATATAGTATTGGAGGAGAGAAATTCCTAGTCTCATGTGTGAAATGCAGAAGCATCTACCTTCAACATTTTTCAATGCACAAGAACACTACCTCATACACCAAGTTGAGGAGATTGAACTGTGTGGACCTGCGCACTCAAGGTCCATGTGGATGGTTGAGAGGTACTTGAAATTTATGAAGGGTTTGGTCAAACAACGAGCATATGCTGAGGGTTCTATGATGGAGGGATATATGGTATACCAAAACATGTTGTACATTAGTGAATATCTTCCTATGTTGGCGTCAAAGTTCAATTTACGTCGCATTTGTGATCCGGACTCCAAAAACGATTTCGAAGGGGAGTACCCGAAGGGGAAAGGTAGATCGAGGAAGGTGAAAGGTAATATAACACATTTCACTGGTGATTTTTATGTTTATATATCATACATATATATTCTATTTTTTTATTTAGTATTTTGCATCATTTTATATTGTAATTATATACTTTTTTAAGTGACTAATATACATTTTCATTGAATTTTAATTTTATTGTCATCAAATAGTTGGTCAAGAGTGGGATGCGACTCATTTATACATCGCAAACAATCTTGACTGGATGAATGTATGGATCGAAAAATGTGAACAATCTGGTCATGGAATATCATGGGAAGGTGTGGCTTTGTTGGTTAAAGCTGCACATCGCAATGGAGACACCAATGTAATACAAAGGGAAATAGATTTAGCAAGAGGTTTAAAAGATAAGCAGGTAAGCATATTAATCAACGACACTATTTATTTATTTTTTTAAATATTGTCGTTGTACGTTATGCTGGTTATTTTCCTTTTATGGCATTATAATAAACATGCACTACTTTATCATAAATATGGTGTGATCATTATGTAATCTTTTCCTGTATGGCTTGTTGTACTAGGTAAAACACCATAAGGCTATGTGGTGCAATGGATGTAGATATCGCATCAAAAAGTTGGATGAAACAAAGAAAACATCTGATTGTGGGATATCTGCAGTCTTTGAGGTGACCAATGTTTCTTCTAGAAATGACAGACATCTAGAACTATCTGAAAATCGATACTATGGGTATTTGGAAGACATTCTTCAGTGTGACTTTAACTCCTTCAAGGTATTTCTATTCGTTGTCAAATGGTACAGGTGTCGATTGAATCAACGTGATCCCGATAGAACAATTATTGAACATGATAATAGTTTTACCATGGTAAATACAAGTTTGTTTGAGCCAGGAACGGAGCCCTATGTTCTTCCAACCCAATGTGAACAGGTATTTTACTCTGAGGTTCGAGGTAGAGCGAGTTGGTCATTTGCTATGAAACAAGATCCAAGGGGAAGGTCGGTAAAGTATAACGTTGATGAAGGTAATGAAGATGTTCTCGAAGAAGAAGACGCCGCAGAAGATGATCATGATCAACATGAGTTAGATGATCATGGTACAGAAGAAGATGTCGAAGAACTTATTGAATCAGATGTTGTACTATCAGACAATGTCCATGAAGATGATATCGACTATGACATGTTGATCGTAACTGACATCGACGATGACATGTTGATCGTAATTGACATCAATGACGAGGATGATATGACCAATCCTTACAATGTTGAATTTGGATCATCGGATGATAGTACAGACGATGACCCAAATGAAGAAGATGATGAAAACCATTGAAGTTTACGAGGTATGCAGTAATAATAAATTAATTATTTCGTAGTGAGTTTCCATTTTCCTATATGATATAATTAAAAACATTGCTTGTTTTAGAGTATGTCAAAAAACACATTTAAAGTTTCTAGTGTACATAGATATTTTTGTTGGGTTATGGGGAATTGAGAGTGATGTGAGGGGTGGAAGGGGCCATAAGAGCTTCCACCTTCACGTGGTTGGCCCTGTTTAGTAGAGAATATTAAATTATTCTTGAAACAGAGAGAAGCTTAGTAAGGAAATGCACAATTATCAAGACTCAAACAACATCATTATCATCATTGTTGTCCTCGTCATCGTGATCATCTTCATCATCATCTTTTTCTTCTTGATCATCATCTTCATCATTCTCATCATCATCATCATTAGCAACATTATGTTTATCGTCGTCGTCACGGCCACCATCATCATCATCATTGTGATCAGCATCATCGTCATCATCCTCACCACCATCATCATCATCATCTGCCTCATCATCACCCGCAATATCTTTATCATCATCGTCATCATCGATCGTCTTCATCTTCATCATCGTCATCATCGATCGTCATCATCGATTGTCTTCATCATCATCGTCATCTTCATCATTGTCATCATCATCATGATCTTTATCATGATCATCATTGTTATATGATATCCGACGCAGTTATTACCTAGAAAAATCAACGGTGTTTGTCGTCGGTGATTTAGCGATCTTGTCGGATTCTTTTGAAGTCAGAAGTCTGATATTAGACGCATGAATTGATGGTGTGGGAGGGTTTCAAGACTCGAATGAATGACACTCACCATTGCAACATGAGAAACCACACCTATAAATTAAATAATGTGATACATGGGGCCAACATTGAAATTTTTTAAATATGTGTTGGCTTGGACTGAAATTTTGCATGGTTAGACTAGATGCAGGCATTTACGGTGTGGGAGGGTTTCTAGACTCAAAAATGACTGACACCAACCATTAATGGAGCATTAAAAACCATGTAATGATACTCAACAAGGAGTAATTTGATCATCATGGTTTCACTCTGAAATAACTTATTTTTTCGTGGACTCGCCAGTACCATTGCTTATGGACCCTCACAAGGAAATCCTCTTAGGTCGTTGATTATGTTGGGATAAATCATCACTAACTTGTTTGATGGACCTAATGGTCCCAAGATAAACACTCATAACATGTAAACTATAGAGGACATACAAAAAAGGGTTGATTCTCTCACCCAATTAGTTAGCAAAATGGAAACCAAGAATCACTTCTCATTTTCCGACCCTTCCAATAGTATGACGCCTCATTTTTCTAAAGTAATTCTAAACAAGTTTGGCAGGTCAGATCCGATTGGTTGGTTCGATCGATCAAATGAAGCACTAACTTTCCCTTAATGTAATATTTTATTACTTAATGAAATTCATTATAGGAGTCATCAAAGTTCATTTGTTTTTTCATAAAAATTAATTGATTATTTTTTAAGCAATTCCTTATTAGTGGTCTTAAAGAAGAAATTAAATCCCACTTAGAGGTGAACCACCCTACTACTTGGTTGGAGGACAATAATATTTATTTTCATGCCTGTGTTATATCCTATGCTCAGTCCAAAATCCCCAACTTTATTTCATTTCCTTTCCCCAACTATGGTGGCTCTTCAACAACCTCTTCCACCTTTCAAGGTCCATAAGTTAGCATAGGACAAAATGGAGGAACATCAACTTAAGGTTCTATGCTACAATTGTAATGAAAAATATTCTCTTGAGCATAGATGTAAGGAACATCAATTATTTGTGGACATATTTGAGGACATTTATGATGATGAACTTGATGGAAGAAATCAAAAGGAATCCCCTCCCATCATTGAGGAAGTTTTTCTTCCTAACCCTGTGAAGAACCCTATATCTCCCTTAATTATTTGACTAGTATTTATTTCTCCTCATTAATGTTCAAATGGGTGATTACTACCAGAAAACTAACATGTTTTCCATTGAAACGGGTGGGCGTGATATTGTTCTCGGTTTGAATGGATAATAAGATTATGTCATATCACCATGGATTTATTGGAATTACAAATAAGAGAGCATGATCATAGCATCTCATTGCTTCATCGTATCCTCCCATCCAATGTGTGATCATATTGTCATACTTTTGAACAAAATAATATATGAAATTAAAAATATTGTATCGTTGTTCTTAGCTATTGGTATCATTCATCCTAGTACCAACCCATACTCTTCTTTGGTTGTCATGGTCCTTAAAAAACAAGTCACTTGGCACATGTGTCCCAAATTTTTTTTATCTCTTAACTCCTTGATAGTGAAAGATAAATTTCTCATTCCAGTCATCAATTATCTCTTATATGATACATGGAGATAAATTCTTCATTGATCGTGACCTTCGCTCTAGTTATCGCCAAATTCACATGAATGAAGAAAATATTCCTAAATATCTTTCCACACTCATTAAGGTCAACATGAGTTTTTGGTGATTCCTTTTATCCTTTCCAATGACCCTTCCACTTTTCAGAGCTTGGCATGAACCATATTTATTAAGCCCCTTCTTGAAAGTATGAGGAGGAAGGGTGCATATTTTCCTTATCTTTCCTAGTAGACAATTGGCTATAGGAGGTAGTTAAGAATGGTCAACATATACCAAGATCATGATGATGGCAATGATTATGTAACAAACATTAAAAAAAACATTATATATATAAAAATTAGATAATAATTAAAAAATCGTTATATATATAACATTATATATAACAATTAAAAAAAACATTATATATAACAAAAAAACCAATTAAAATTAAAAAAAATGAATATATAATAAATAGAATTAAAACGCGAATAAATAAAATTACAACATAAATATATAACAATGGTTTTTAATTTGTTTTTAATTAAATATATATATATATATAACATTATATATAACAATTAAATTTTAATTGTTATATATAATGTTATATATATATATTTAATTAAAAACAAATTAAAAAAATCAAAAAACAAACATTACATTACATATATATTGAACAAATAGTAAAGCCGGCGGCCATATGCATTTTAGAAACCTGTGATTTGCGATATGGAGTGACCTTGATTTGGAGTGACCCTCGATTTGGATCTGCGCCTCTGTGATTTGGACCTGCGCCTCTGTGATTTGGACCTGCTATCGATTTGGATTGGACTGTTCGATTGTGGGAGAGGTGGTTTGTGATTGTGGCAGGGGAGAGGGAGTGACCCAATGACCAAGCAATGGGAGTGACCCAACGAGCAAGCATTGGGAGAGGCGGTTTGGAGTCCAAGCAAATAACCTATAAGAGGAGCCGGAAATGCCTCTCACGTCCATGAGTACGAAGCCCTAAATTGTTTTGATTTGACAAATTTAAAAATTTGGTAGCAAATCACTGTGGTTTCATTGCTAATTCGATCTTCTAAGAGTGTTTCATTGCTAATTCAATCTACATTAAGGTATTTTTATCTTATTGCATCTATTGTTTTTTTTAGTTTGATGGGTGAACCCTCACCTCTTTGTAGTGAACTGAAAATGACGGCCTTAATATCTCATAGCAAAAAGAATGTCGTGACTTTTGCTTATTGCCTTGCGTTTTGATTCTGGAAGGGCCTTCATCAGAATAAGAATACTGTGGTTGACAAACATAGGCTTGTTGTCCTCGGGTAGATGAATCAATGTTCAACCTTTGTTGAAGCCGAGCACTGTGACCAATATCATGAAATAGATGTATTGGATCAAAAAGTTGAGGCTCTTGCAATGTACTCCCTTATTTTATCATGAATGGGGGGGGTGGGGGCTATTACTAATGACCCCGATAAAGCAGAGTTACCAAGCTCTCACTGTGACTGAGTACTTGTATTCACACAGGCTCGAGTTAAGGTTTCCATTATTGCATTAAAACACCAATCCGAGCTAACATCAAATAATAATAGGCCAGGCAGAAACTTGCACTCATTCATCTTTTCATAGGGGGGCAGGTAGGAGAGGGAACACCTATTTGTATTGACTGAATCTAAACGTCCATAGGAAGCTACGACTAGACTGAAAATAACTACTTTTAATAAGCTGCCCATAGACCTATATCGTGCTTTTTAAAGGCCCCCTATGAATGAAGGAGCAATTGGGTCAAATTATTATATTTAAAATGCGCAACATTCCAAACAGATGATTGCCTATGTTGATTCAAAATAAGATCCACATAGTGTCCAACAGAAGTTGACAAGTGATCATCAATTTCATTTGCATGCGCATCCAATTCAGTTGTGACATTGCTGGAAACATTGCCATCATCTTTCTTTAGCAGCGTCTTTGAATCCTCAGTAAGTGCAACTTGCCATAGTATTTCTTGAGGTATCATCCCAATATCAAGAAGCACATCCTTGCTATCATTTCCAAACTCTGCCGTTAATGCTACCAACCATCGATTCTCTTTAGTATCATTAGCTAGAAAGACAAAAAATTGTACCACAAACAAACACCAAAATACTTTCCTATTCAGTGCATCTTTTGCAGCTAATAAATTAGTCCCTAATACATGATCCAAAACATTTAATGTAGTCTTGAGATGTTCCTTCAAATGAGCACAAAATACCCTTGCAAGGGAAACTAAGTGTTGTTGTGTGAATGCTTTGCAAACTGCAACCATGTGCACAACTATAGACATCCCTTTTGAAGATAGCGGAATACTTGGAAGAGTCAAGAACCTCATAAGGGCTTCAATGCCCTTTTTCTCAACAAATATTCTACAAGTTTCAGGATCTTCCATTACCAGATGCACAAACACCATGGCATGTGAAATGATTAATTTTAGAAAGCGTTCATTACTCATATTTTCAAGAGACAATCCACTAGTTCCAACCCTGTCATTACGCTTATCTTCAGAATCAGTATCCATAGGAACAGGACTATCCAAACTGTCTTTGGCCTCTACTCTGAGCCTATGGGCCTTGCTGGGGCATACGTTGTTGATCCTTGGTGGCTGTCAGCTATTGCAGAAAGGGTTTATTGAAAAATATATCTGATTATAAGGAAGGTCTAAACCAACATTACTGATGCTAGCTATTAGTTCTGTTTAACTTGTTCATTACTTTATTAATGCTGTTGTTATTTATTGTCCTTGTCTACTTCAACTTTAACACAGGGACCTTTGGGAGTGTTAAAGTTGAAAGAGATGAAAATTATGTTTAAATTTATATTACCTTGTCACAACTGTACTATTTTGTTTCTAGCATTTAGGAATTTATTTATGCATTAAAGTATAAATATTTTAATTTTCTGCTCCAAACCCTAACCTAACCCAATTTTCAACTCATATAACAAGCTGTAGCCTCTCATGAGCAGACCTCAGTCCCAAAACAGTCCCGAAGTAGTAATTTTTGTAAACTAAAATAACCATACTTTGAACTTTCCTCAAGACTCGGCATGGAAGCAGCCTCCATCTTCGATTTTGAAATGAATGCCTTAGCCTCCACCAAATTAAATGAATGCCACAAAAATTTGTTGTGAATTGGAGGGATGTTAAGTTAACCAACCAAACCGTGAATGCAAAAAGCAAGACTTAAGGCCACCCACATTGTAGTTTTGAAGGTTCCCTATGTTATTAGTGAAGTAGTAGTGAATCCAGATATGACTTGGAGTTTTTTTCATGGGGCCTGTCAAGGCTCCATAGAGTAGTGTAAGATCAGGTTTTCTCTATATATCTCCGATAGCCATTTCTTCATAGATAAATCCTACTTGGGGGCTAGGAAAAACAAAATGGGTGAGTTCAATTTGCTCTTATATCTTTTGAAATTTGTTGCAGAATTGGGTCTCACCCAGATTCAAGTCATATGGTCTGCGTGTTAAATAACTCAACAACAAATTAAAGATCAATCTGGTATGGATGTCAACCAAATCATCATCCTCTTTAAATTGCCCTGTCTCTATAAATTAGATTGCCCTGATATGCAAAGGATTAGGTTGATAACTATACTACGGCTAAAAATTGCCCTGTCTATAAATTGACATATCCTTCCATGTAGATTATAAAAATTGCAATTAGGTCAAGTTCTCCTTACATGGTTTGGATAAAATTGAAAGCTTCAATTTTCATACAATTAGAAAAGTTTGGGCAGTGTAGAATGTGAGGAATGAGAATGTATCAATCATTGCCACCATATGAGTTTTGAAAGTAAGATTAATTGGCCCCATCCCATTATGAAGTAGAACCATGCGAGATAGATCCTATAACACCATTAGCATCATGATATAAGCAAAATCGAAGTTCCGTTTTCCGTCGAGGCTGCTTGAAGATGATAATTCCCAGAAAGTGGCCCTAGGGTACAAAGTAACGAAACATTTGATGGATTGGAAATGTATATATATAAAAAGAACAGAATTATATAGGCCTAAAATTGCGGTTGGTGCCGTTGCGGTCAAATTTAAATCAATTTGTAAGCCACCTCAACGGAAAACGGAACTTCGATTTTGCTTACCCATTTTTGCTGTTCTGGTTTAGGAAGTATTTCAGGCTATTATGGTTTGTTTTAAAGTCTTCATCTTCTTAAAATTGGCTTTCATTGTATCATTCATCAGGGTTAGTAAATTCATAAAAGGTAAGCATGCATCATCATACTTCAGATTTCAATCAAACCATCATGACTTGGATTGTGGCAATTTTAGTCTTCGACTAGGGTAGTATTGTAGCAGCTTTAACACTTAGAATATAGTAGCTTGGGAGAATTCATGTCAACGTACTCAATGCAAGTTAAAGGGGAGATGATTAGTATTGCTCATGATGTAAAAGTAAAGGATGTATTGCTCATGATTAGGATACTCTTGTATTTATAGTTATAAAAAAACAAGTTGTGGTATAGCTTCCCCAGTTGTGGTTACTGTTTTTTTATTAAGCTCATGAAGATTTATATGCAGTTTATTGTTTCTACTATCCGTGTGTTTTTGTGAAGAATGATTGAAGAATGTTATAAGTGTTCCTAGAGAATTATGAACATGGATATGTACAATTCCTTATATTTATTATCACTTTGTTTTATGTGATGAATTCATTTGCACGACTTGAGTATATCTAAAGCTCTCCTTGAGGTCCCATGAATGAACTTGAACACTTGTTGCATTCATTTAATTTGAAAGAGTAGTTATAGTTTGAAAGAACTCTCTCTTTACCTTAGCTAGCATTCACTAAAAGGAAAGGCTTATTTTATTCATATGCATTTGCATGGTTTGAGTCAGTCATCACATCATGAGTTGCACTTCGATCACCCAATTGAGACAAATATTCTTGGGCTTATACTTATTGTTAACACCCAAAACGTGCTCACTAGCTCATTTCCTTATTCACATGACCCATTTGTCCACTTTTTCACCATTTGAGCCTCTAAAGCCACCAAAAGGTCACCAAAAGACCTGAGTACACCCCTTTTCCCACTTAAAATGAATATTTTTCCTCAAAAAACATAAAAAACCCTAAAAAAGGGTCCAGAATTACCAAAAATATTAAAAAGGAAATAAAAATATTCAAAATATTCAAAAAAGGAAAAATGAGGGAAAATGTACCTAAACCATGTTGGTCAATACCATTGGTTTCCTCAAAACCATAATGGTATTCCCCACCACCAAAAACTATAAAAAGGTGGTAGGGGCTCCTCACTTTCCATCCATCCATCATCCTATCCTCATGCTGTCAAAATCTCCATGAGCTTTTGACCATTGTTGCTATCTTGGAGAAGAGACCTTTGGAGCTTGGAGTTACTCACCTTGGAAGTTGCTCAACACAACTCCTCACCATTTGAGGTCTCTTAATACAATATTCATTCTTTTTATTTCTTATTTTTGAATCATTTTCAGAAAATTTTATTTGTTATATGCACATGCTAGTTTAGTTTAGATTCGGATTTATAATAATTGTTTTTGCTTTCAATCTTTGAAACTGCTATCACTTGTTGATAGGTGCCCATAGCACTCAAGCTTGGTTGCAAAACCAAGCCAACAGTTTTTGGCGACTCCGCTGGCTTCGAATTCTTAGATCTTAGTTTTTTGCTTTAGATCTGAGTTTTTGTTAGTTTTAATCAGTTTAATTCATAGATCTTCCATCCTAGATAGCAGATCCATTGCTGTTCTAGATCTTGGCCCCTTCTATTGCCATTAACAGCTTGAAATTTCCATTTTCGGGTTCGTTTTTCGGCGTCTGTTTTCGGTTTTCGCCTCGCGGTTTTTTGCCTGACAGTCGCGCGGCTCATCGCAACCTCACGACTTTTTTCCGTGCGGCTCACCGAGGCTTCGCGGCCAATTTATGCGCTGCACATCGCAGCTTCGCGACCAATTTATGCGCTGCACATCGCAGCTTCGCGACCATTCACCGCGCTGCACATCGCGACTGTGTGACGAAAACCCGCGCTGCACATCGTGGCTTCGCGGCTGAAACCCGCGCTGCCCATCGCGACTATGTGACAGGAATCCGTGCTGCACATCGCAGCTTCGCGGCCGAAACCCGCGCGGCCCGTCGCGGCTGTTTTCCCGAAACCCACGATGCAAGTTTTTTCAATTCGGCCAATTCTTTAAAGATTATTTTTTGCTGTATTTTCTGCCAATTTAGCATATTTTACAGTATTAAATTTCCTACATTTTTATAGCCATATGAAATCTTTTACTATTTAGAATACTTCATTAAAAGTCTTTTAACAAAATTTTCAGAAATTGAAAGAGAGATTTTTTTGCATTTTATCTAAATCAAGGTTTTACTGTTTATTTGCTCGATACTTTGCCCAAGCAATTTTTAAGAGATCCATTTATTTCTTGAAGTATTCATGTTATTTGCTTTCCTTCGAATTATTTCAAAGATCCATTATTTTTGAATAGTTTTTTCAAGCATTTACATTTCAAAAACGCCTTTATTTTTTGCAAAACTGGAAGCATCTTTTCTTTCATTTGTAAAATCGCCCAAGCGAGGCAAATCAATTTCAGTTTAAATACCACACTTGCACCCACTCTGCCACATAATTTAAACTGATCCTTAAAATTTACCTTAAACTCAATCAACTTTTAACCCCACTTGGGGAGCACTTAAAAGAATTTTGTAGTTAGGTAGAATTGAGGGGATAGGTGTTCCAATAACACCCCTCAGTTATTACATTTGAGACATAGCAGTTGTCCTCTACGGTACCAAAATCCCTTATAATTTTGACACGGTTATCAACCAATTTATCAGGAAGGCCTCTCTCTTAGGAGGGTTGAAGTAGCCAGACTGGTTCCGGAAGTCTGAGTGGAATACCGCAATCCATTCAGTAACCGAAGGATACCTTTCGAAGTTCTCGGTGTACACCCCCCTGGTGTACAATGACGATAGAACCAAACTGCAAATTCACCCAACCGAATGTGTCATGAACGGGGTATCCTAGTTGCCACTCTTTACGATTGTCTAGTCGGTGTCCCTCCCGGTAGGGGGATATCTAGCCGTTGATTCAACACTCTATATTGTCTGACTTGGATTTCATCACCTTGCAGAGGATATCATTTGTTGACTCACAATACTTCTAGTTAGGTGTTTGCATGATACATTACCCACCTTTGGTCTAGTAGCACCTCTTTTTTCTAGAAACTGTTTGACTGTTGGTATTCTGACCAATTTTGTTGCATCCCTCCACTTATTATAGCACAACTGCTATAATAAGTGCTTTTTGAGGTTGATTTTTGGCCTGAGAGCCTTTATTTTCACTCCCCTTTTTTGCACTCTTTGTTGCATTAGGGTTTTGAGTTTTTTACATCACCACCTTACACTGAAATTTTTTTAAACATATTTCTCACCATTGAGAATTTAAGACGATCTTGTCGTCTTCAGGGTGAACCCCCTCAATTCAGTCTACTTGGCTCTCCACGTCACCGACGTAGAGCCTTATCCCTTGAATCGACACGTCATCGTCCAAACATACAGTCATCCGATTCTGACACGCCTCACTTCACATCTGATTTTGAGGTTGAATCCGAAAACCCTACTGAACTATCACCAACCAACCTCATGGCTGGAACACAATACGACCAACTTTTTACCAGTACCATTGGAGATACATCCACAAACTCTTCCAATGCTGTGCCATCCATGGTAACAACAACCCCTCTAGTCATGCCTAATATGGGGGACACTCCACCTTTAGGTATACCGAACATAGGACTACCTCCTATTATGGGTATGCCAAACATAGGAATCACACCACCTGTCATTACCACAACCCAGATCCCAGGAATTCCTGGCGCTATTCCTAACCCCAGTGTAACCCATGTTGCACTTGGAAACGTTGGCCCATACCAAACCACAGCAGTTGGAGGACACATACCTTCAATACCTAGCATACCCTTAGGAGATACTGGACCATTACATAATGCCACCATGAATAGTTATGTCCCAGTCACTACGCCACACCCATCTGCTAGTTTACCTTACATGGCTAATATGAACTTACCAGACTTAGCCAGGCTAACCAACGATCCTATCAGGCACAACCCTACATGGCCACCCATGCCTACAAAGCTCCCCTCGGACATACCCAAGTTTGAAGGAAAACCTGGGGAGGACCCTCAAAACCACATAATGTCTTTTCACCTATGGTGTTCATCTAACTCCATAGTGGATGACTCCATTCGTCTAAGACTGTTGCAACAAACGTTCACTGGCTCTGCAGCCAAGTGGTACATCGAACAACCACATGGGACCCACCATACTTTTACGTCTTTCATCTCCACTTTCCTTCAATTTTTTCAGCTACCTGTACGTTACGATACAGGAGTTGAAATACTATTGTCTTGCAAACAAAACACAACTACCCACATCACGGACCACCTCCATGACTGGCGCAAGCATCGTAGCCTCTGTAAGATTAAACTGGATGACCGTATATTTTTGGACTGGTTCCTTAAATCACTCCTACCCCTCATAGCAAAAGACGTCGCTTCCGAACGACCCCAGTCAGAGGAAGAAGCTATCCTAAAAGCTCAACAATTCGACCTAATTTATGCCCAATCTGGCTATCTCTACACCATCATACCAGACGCCCCACGAGGCAATTCTTCACGTGGTGACGCGCCAGGGGCATCACATGCCGCTGAAGGTATTATTGGCCAAGTCACACTGCAAATTAAACCTTTTAGCATGGTGAGCACCATAAATGCCCCAGACCTCTCTAGGGCTACATCTAATTCTGGAGCGACAACTTCGTACGCTCCAACGAATCAGACTCATCACACTCATGGACCCTCTTGTCCACAACATTGCTATGGGAAAACGCCATCGACATATGTACCACCCACATACTATAACCGACCAGCCACTCAGAACCCAATTCAGTTCCCGCCACAACCAATGTATTACCCACAGCAAGCTACAATAGCTAACCCAACACCTCCAATAGCTCAGGGTTACCAACAACCCCAGCAGGTAACTGGACCACCTCTAGCCCCACCTGCTTATTATTCATCGCAACTTGCTCCCGCACCTGCGGCAAACCAAAATCTTTCCACTGCTCAAGGGCAAGTGTACACACAACACAATCAGCCCCAACATCAAAACAACCAACGCAACCAGGGTGGACAACAAAACTGTGGAAGAGGACGTAACCGCGGCAAAAACCAACAACATAATCAAGGTCCACCACCTCCCAATCCTCCAAATAACAACAACACTACTTCTCCCAACCAGAATCTGGATCGTCATCCCAAGCAGCCCAAAAACAATAATCTGAGAACAAACCACCCATGTTCTATATGTGGAGTCTATGGACACTACACTCATAACTGCCCCCATTTAGAGAAAGCACATCAACTTTGGATTGACGATGCCCAACGCCAGGGCCATGCTTGACAGCCAGCTACACTTAATCAACCGCAACCCATGGTATTACAAAACCCATTGCCAAACCAGGGAGTAGTAAATACTCACCCTATGGATCCCCCATAAGGATCCGCTGCAACCCAGCAGCAAATCACTTATGCCGCAACTGATTATCAGCACGCGGATCCAGGCACACACCATCTATTAATGATGTCATCCAATGACATCAACCTCCAAACCCGCAGGAATCAGTACGGCCCACCCCCAGAAACTCCTCCCACTGATGCATCCACCTCCCTCCCACCAAATCAACCACTACACATACCAAATATGCCGTTGGACGGAGGACCTAAAATCCCTCGCATCCCTTGGCGAAGGATTAACAACAATCCTAATGCTCGCGCAACATCCAATTATAACGTCGTGGAAGACCTAGCACAATCCCCCGCTGTTATGTCTGCTTTAGAGGTACTGAAAACATGCCCCACACAACGAAAACTACTATTATCCGCTATCGGAGGAGTAGACCCTGACGACACACACATGATGGCTTTCGACCTAGACGAAGCCGAACCTCGATTGCCATCAAATGTAGCTTTCCAAGTATCAGTAAACATTCGAAACCTTGTTGTGTATCGATGCATCATCGATGAAGGAGCTTCCACCTGCGTTATGTCCACCCTTGTGTGGCAGAAGCTTGGCTCCCCCGCCTTACAACCATCCACCATGGCATTACGAGCTTACGACGGATGCTCAGCTCAACCACAAGGCCTTTTAGCGAATGTACCCATAGAACTAGGTGGCAAATTAGTTCTCATCGAAATCAAAGTGATCAATGCCCAGCTCGACTACAACCTCCTTCTTGGATGTAGTTATATGTACAAAATGAAAGCAGTGGCTTCATCTGTTTTTCGCCTCATGATGTTCCCACATGAAGGACGCGTTATCAAGATTGATCAACTCACATATTATGATCCTAACGCCCCCGCAGCTCCTCAAAATGTGCTACCAATGATTGAACAAACCATTCAAAACGCACCGACATCATTTGTGTTGTCAATTGGTCCTGGAATCTACACCGAGTCACCTATGACTTCCACTTTTCCATCGATCTCACCACCTTTACCGATAACAAAAAAATCGGATTTGTGCACCCTGTCGCACACCACACAGCAGCCTTCGTCACTACCACAAACACCCACAGTGCCTACTCATATTGGCACAATGCCAATTCACACCATCCCGTTCTTGTTCCCATTCTCCGGAGTTGTCAGTTCGCCAGTAATGGCTACACTCAACCTTCCTGGCTTAACATTAAGGATACCTGTATGGTACTTACCTGCTCTGAGCCCCCCACCGACTCCGACTGTTATTTTACAACCGGTACAACCTATCCCCACTACCAACCACCCACCCCCTCCCGTCACTCATCTGCAAAACAGACCTCCCCCAATAGTGACTACGGCATCAACATCCAGAAATGCTCCACCTCCGTTACGGAACACAGGGGGCAGAGGCCCACCAACTTATAACACTGGACTCATAACTCGCACCCCCCCAACAACCCCCAAGGAAGCTAAAAACCCCCCAGCTATTCGTATTCCCCCTAAGTGCTCGTTGCGTGATGACAGAGGCCATGCCACTCATCAATGTCCACAATTATCGGCACTCCAAGAACACATGAATATGTTGGATGACGACACCGGAATTCCAGTAGTAAGACTCGAGCCACCTCCTCAGCCTCACGACAAAACGCTCCGCACTAACCACCCTTGTGCGATATGCGACATTTATGGCCATTATTCACACCACTGCCCTGATCTCCCAGATTATAGAGCAGCCTTGTACGAGATGAACAACGTCGACCTAGAGATATCCCCTCTTCTCATTGAGGAAATTCATCCCCCACCATCTTCCTCCTCGGAAGAAATTAACACCATTTACACAATTTCCACTGGAGACCCCTCTGTCTGGTCGGCCCCTTCCATTGATCCCTTTGACACACATGTTCAACCCTTTCAAATCGACAAGGAAACCACATGTCCACAACATGGGGGCAAGTCCAAAACCTTGCCTACTCATCATCATCGTGATTCTCGTCGGAGATACTGGGGGCATCCACCCCATAAGGGGAACCCCCCATCATCATATCATCACTTCAATATGCCACCATGGCCCACAGCCTCATGGTACACCCCCCCTCCAGTAGTTGGTCAATGCCCTCTTGATCCCTCTCTAAGACAACATCTACACCGCATTGACACCTCTGAGTTCAGGGACATAATAGATTACCTCAAACCTGGGATAGGGGGCATGATCAATCATTTTGATCCTACCCCATCACCTCTATCACAACACCTCAATGAGCCCATCGTTCAAACCAACACATATGTGATCCACAATCACAAACCCCATGCACATAGCATGGGGGCAGGTCTTTAACCCTGCCGACTTCTTCACATGCGTGATCTCAACCATTTTTTGAGGTCACATATCACTTGTATATTCGATTTGATTTGATACACCTAGTATTCTCCCCCCGCGGGTCATCATTTCTCCCCACCACTGCATCCTTGGCTTGGTGGGCTCACCTTTATTTGTAGCCGTTTTTTATCCTAGTTATTTGCTTTGACAATTCCAGAGTCCTTATGACCTCCGTTTTTCGCACCATTTGCATCGCTGGATTCATATTTCCGCGCTTGTGATGACGCTTGAGATCATTTCTCGCTCTCATGCTCAGATTTTTCGGGCATGTTTTCCTATGCCCCCTCGTCGCCTCGGTTTGCATGCCACATCGGTCGTTCTCCATTTTTTACGAGTGTTATATCGTCGGATTCAGTTTTTCGCGCTCGTGATGATGCTTGAGATCATTTCACTCTCACCTCCTCATTTTTTTGGGCATTTTTACCATGCCCACCCATCACCTCGGCTTACGTGCCACACTGGCTGTTGCCCCTTTTTGACAATCTTTATGTCACCGGATCCAGTATTCCGCACTCATGATGGTGCTTGAGACCTTTTCTCGTTCTCATTAATCCCTTTTTTTTTCGGTATAATTTTACCCTTTTTTCGGGCTGAGCAATCCCTTTTACGAAAAAGGCACTTAGGGAGTTTTTGTTAAGCTCTTTTCTGACTCCTAAAACAATGAAAAGATCGCCGAGCAACCTTGCTTCCTTTCATGCTCGCTAAACGTATCTGAAAGGGCGTCTACCTGGTATAAGTTTACCCCTTTTCCAGACCTTGTAGACTAATTACGAAAAAGGAATACTCTAGTCACATCGGCTAGAAGAGTTCTCCATTTGCATCATTTTATGTTTTTTCGAGCCTTGGAGACTAACTTACGAAAAAGAACACCAATGGAGTCCCCTTACCACTTTCAGACTCTCTAAACATGAAAGCAACCACGAGCAATCACCATCCTGGGCTCGTAAAAACCCACAGGATGGTACTCATAACCACTGCAGAGTCTTCTTATCGTTTTCAGACTCCTTAAAAATGAAAGCACTCATGAGCACGAACAGTCCTGGGCTCACAAAATCCACAGGACAGTACCATTTTCAGAGCACACTTTTATCCCTTCTTGGAGCTCATTAAAACTATGAAGAAGGACCCAATGGTGCTTCTTGGCGCCACAACAGATCACGTCTACTCTATGGCAGCTTCCCCATTTTGGTCGCCTTTGTTCAAAGTATTCTGCAGCATGTCACCCTGAGAATCCCTCGACAACACCCATCAGCTCGTCCCCTCAGTTAATACATACCCTTCAGTCCTTAAAAGCTATGATCCCCGCACCTACAAGTCAGTTCTCTACGCTGCCAGGTCAACCATGTCATCATGCTCTGAACAAAGGAAGTTTGAGTCTACCCACTATATGACCCCAATTACTTCCCATCCCCACAAGTATGACAGTCCTACCATCAGTACTACCACACTTTAGTTCTACACCTCGTGCTCCTATCAAGGAAACATCATTGCCTCATTAGTTGCTGGTCTCCCTCTGTCGACGACAACCAAATTTATTTCCAAAGGATAGACCTAGAGGTCCCTGTGTCTTGGACTCATCACCATTTACGATGAGTGCCTACGAATCATTTCGAGAAGAGTCCTCAGTGCCTCTACAAATGGTTGTTTCTCACATGCTCGACTTCAACACCTTGATCGAATCGTTGAGACTCGCATAGGGTATTGGTCCGTTCAGTTATTTGTTCAAGACCCCGGATACCACCTCATTCTTCCACATTTGAGAGTCTACTTATGAAAACAACCAGTTACATTTTTCCTATAGATATCCGGGTTGCACATGGAAATAGTATTCAGATGTACCCCAGTTTTTATACTCCCTTGAGTATACAGTTACATGTACATGTACTTATCAGAGATGACTCTCAGTCCTTGAGTCCCTACAGATGTTGGACACCTTCAGTTCCAGCAGTTCATCAACCCTTCTGAGACCTTATTCAGAACGGTTGACGCTTTATTCCAGTGTATCAGTTGTTGAGATCAGTCATGTTATGATCATGAGTACATCCCCAAATGATGTCCCCTTTGGACCATTATGATGCACCAGCAGATTTTTTATGTATTTTTTCAGGTCCCCCTTCTTGGGACTAATTGTTATGTATATGTCTTGATATGAGCATGGGTATGCCCGCCTCGTCCATTATCAGAGACTATTCCTCATTCATATTGAGACCATGTAATATTGTTTATTTTGCAGCTTTCAAGGGCCGTGGATCCAGTCTCCAATCGGTCTCTTCTCTTCCCCAAACCCCAGAAAAAAGACAAAAGAACTATGATGTCTATCGGCCATACGATGAGCTCCTGCCCTCACACATCAGGGGGCAATCTATTAACACCCAAAAAGTGCTCACTAGCTTATTTCCTTATTCACATGACCCATTTGTCCACTTTTTCACCATTTGAGCCTCTAAAGCCACCAAAAGGTCACCAAAAGACCTTAATACACCTATTTTTCCACTCAAAATGAATATTTTTCCTCAAAAAGCATAAAAAACCCTCAAAAAGGGTTCAGAATTACCAAAAATATTAAAAAGGGAATAAAAATATTAAAAATATTCAAAAAAGGAAAAAAGAGGGAAAAGGTACCTAAACCATGTTGGTCAATACCATTGGTTTCCTCAAAACCATAATGGTATTCCCCACCACCCAAAACTATAAAAAGGTGGTAGGGGCTCCTCACTTTCCATCCATCCATCATCCTATCCTCATGCTGTCAAAATATCTCATAAGCTTTTGACCATTGTAGCTATCTTGGAGATGAGACCTTTGGAGCTTGGAGCTACTCACCTGGGAAGTTGCTCAACACAAATCCTCACCATTTGAGGTATCTTAATACAATATTCATTCTTTTTATTTCTTGTTTTTGGATCGTTTTCAGAAAATTTTATTTGTTATATGCACATGCTAGTTTAGTTTAGATTCAGATTTATAATAATTGTTTTTGCTTTCAATCTTTGAAACTGCTATCACTTGTTGATAGGTTCCCATAGCACTCAAGCTTGGTTGCAAAACCAAGCCAACACTTTTGAGATCATTCTGTAATTTAAGTCTCCTAGCGTACATTAAATGGGTTTTAAATTGAAATAATGTGTCCTACAATACACGATTATTCGCAATATCACAATGTCATGCTTATGCTTGCTAATTAGGTTTAAACATTGTCATGCATTTTAGTCATTAGAAGTAGAAGAAAGTTATTGTTAATGGATTCATTTAATTTGAAAGAGTAGCTATAGTTTGAAAGAACTCTCTCCTTACCTTAGCCAACATTCATTGAAAGGAAAGGCTTATTTTATTCATATGCATTTGCATGGTTTGAGTCAGTCATCACACCACGAGTTTCACTTCCATCACCCGATTGAGTAATACAACCACTAAAATTTACACCCCCTAACTAAACACACCATAACCTCACTTGAGGAAATCAAAAGAATTTGGTAGTTAGGTAGGACACCGGGGATAGGCATCCAAATAATTCCCCCTTGTCATTTTTCATCTGAGACATAGTCGTTGTCTTTAGGGAACCAAAATCCTATAGTATTTGTTGACACGGTCACGACCAGTTTGTGGAGGGGCCTCCTGTTGTTTCAGGGGTTAAATCGCCGCGAGATTGAGAACCAAACAGACTATGTGGAATGCCGCACTCCACTTAGCCCTAAGGAAACATCGATAATTGTCTTCCTTGTATTCTCCGACACCATACTGGTGATACAAGGGTGATAAGGCAGAAGTGATGAAAACCTTTTCCGACGTGTCATGAACGAGGTAGCTTAGTGACTTTTCTACTAGGGCTCTTTTACCCAGGATCCCTTTCGGTAGAGGGATATCCTTCAAATTCGGTCTCTCACTTCATATTGTTCGACTTGGATTTCATCACCTTGCGAAGGATACGATTTGTCGAGGTCTCCAGCTCCTAGTTAGGAAGTTTGCTTGCATTTTCACCTTTTTAGAGGGTCTTTTTCTTTTTAGTGCTACTTGTTGGCATTCTGGCCACTTTTGTTTCAGCTCGCTTACTGTGACATCGGTCCCAGTATAGTTTTTTGAACTTTTTTTTGGCCTACGAGCCTTGTATTTTCATAGCTCCCCTTCTGCACGCTCGGTTGCTTTAGGGTTTTTGAGTTCATACACGGTAGTTACCAATACTTATTTGATGATGTGTGATGTCCTCTTCTCCTAGGTCTTCGAGATGGTTGAGTTAGATGGTCTTCTGAAGGGACTGAACACCCCTTCATGGAGCCACTAACGCTTGACCGTAGGAGTAGTCTAGAGGACCACGTGATCACATCACTCGTGTGGAATTTTCGTTTACTGTGATGATGGTCTTTCAAGATATATGGAACAATGGTACATTTGAGAGAGAGATGAATGGTTGTACCCCACCTTGGTCGATTGTCTTATGGTCCTTTCATTTTGTCGATAGTATTTTTGTGGTACCTTGCCTTTTACCTTTTGGGTGTTTTACTGATATTGGGATATCTTGTGATTTGTACCACCTTTTATGTTTTAGGTCTTGTGGGCACTATGGTAGTTTGTCCACATTTGAGGTACACCCACTTTCTCCCAATTGTTATGTGTCTTTATACCCACTTTGTACCACCCTCCTGACCTTATTTTGGAAGATTGCATGCTATCATACCTTTTGGTGGTACTATTTGAGTTACAAGAGGTAGTTGCAAGGAGATATTGCATATATGAGGTAGTTACAAGGAGATATTGCATATATGAGGTAGTTACAAGGATATATTGCATATATTGATTTGTACCGCTTTTTATGTTTTTGGTCTTGTGGTTATAACTATGGTAGTTTGTCCACGTTTGAGGTAGTGTACACCCCCTTAGTCCCAAGGGTTGTGAGTCTTTATACCCATTCTTTTTTTTTTACTTGTACCTTACTGGTTGGTCTTTGTACTGAGCCTTTTTACTGTCACTGAATTTCTTTGATTGACCGTACCATAGCCCAGTCATCTCTCTCTCTCTGGTTTGTATTAGCCCTATCATAGGGTCACTTGGTTCCTAGAGTTGACTGGCCTCTAAGAGGCACAATCATTTCTGAAAGTAACTCTTTTGAGTATATTACAGGAAACGTCTACTCTAAGGTAATCAAATATGTGGTAAATAGTTTTCATTAAGTAGCCAGAACTTGTAGCATTAGAGGAGATCCTGTAACGTGTATGTGTAGTGTTTCATGTGTGCTACATGTGTGTTACATGTGTGATGTAGTGTTAAATCAAATAGTAAAAAACAACTCATAAATATTGCATGACTTTCTACTCTTAAGAAAGATAAATTGGTCATCTTCCGATCATCACTTGAATGCCTACATGTTGACAAAGGGAATGATGATCAAGTAAAATTATAAAAGGCGATACATGTCAACTTTTAAGAGGCGCTATGCCTTGCGGTCGAATCTAAATTTTTTTCCAATGGTGCAGGTAGAACCAAACAGATATTTGTCTGATCTGTCTTCCTTGAGCGAGGGGAGTTTAGGAAGACTAGAGGAAAGTGAGACATCCAGTAGGTCTAGAAGAATTGTATCAACTAGATGTCAAAAAACCAAAAGAAGATTCCATAGACGCAATGAATTTTTTCACGGTCAAGGGGGGGCATGTTCCTATGGTGATGAGACAAAAGACGACGAAGAGGTTCCCTTGAGGTACAGACATTTAGTGAAACAATGGGTACCGAAGGATCTTCCTCCACCGAACACTGATTTTTGTGTGAATGAGAGGAGATATCAAATTGCATCGTTGTCGATACATGGTTTCGGGTTGTTTTCCAATGATTGCATCTTGGTCGATTACGGGACATGTACAAAATTGATGGAGTATGTTGGACCCATATACAACTACATCGATTGGATGCGCCTTGTCCGATATACAAAAAGTATGCGTAGCTATGGATTGTCAAAAAACTATTTACAATTGAAAGACAAAAATCAAAATAAAGGAGGAACATTGTACATGGACGGAAGGCCAAAGGCCACAGGGAATATTGCGGTGTTTATAAACAGTACACAACTAGGGTCTACAATTAAGCAACCAAATTGCAAATTGTTGATGTATATGTAACTTCGGAATGTATTTCATTTGTATATTTTATATATATTTATTGTACCCTTATAAGAGATGTGTTATTCCTCTATAAGGAAGTGTCGTCATGTGGATTGACAAGTGTCGCAAGTGTGTGTACTTGCCGATGGGTTATTAGACCACCATTTGGAGTCGGCCCGGAATTATATATAATATAATGTGGATGTATCTAAGTAGACAAGTCGGCCCCAGTAGGTCACTGGGCAAAAAGGTGAGCATAAATAGAGATAGGAGATCTCTATTTTACTCACTCGGAAAAGTAACTATCTCTCTCTCTGAAAAGTGGCGCACTAGTGAGGAGGAGGAGGATCATCTACTAGGAGACTATCTCAGTGTTATTTGGTTGTATTTTGGTTGAGCCATTGCTCTCTCTATCTCTGAGGAAGTTGTGGGGTTTTTCACCTTAGGGTTTTCCCCACGGAAACTCTGTGTCTCTTGTCTCTATACTTTTGATTCTTGTGATACTTGTGATGCTTGTCATATTATGATTTTCATGCATTGATATACTGTAGATGTTATTCTCTCAGCAAAGATCCTATAGTATTGTGATTTAATACTAAAAATTTAACATGGTATCAGAGCTTAACTGAGAAGAAGACATTTTGCAGTGACGGAAGCTTGTATTCCTTGTTTATTGGGTTTCTCTCCACAGATTTTTGAAATTCAGTATAGTAGATTGGATCTACTCATCAAGGCGCATCTATCTGTCCAATCAGAATTCAATTCTGAGCATTTTCAGATTTGGCCCTAAAAATTAGGGTTTCCACAAAAACAGGAATTTCTGGAAACTGAAGGCACAGCTGGAAGATCCTTGCAAAAATCAAAGGTTAGAGCTTTGGATCAAGATTTTTGGCTGGGTAGATCTCCGGGAAACTCAAACCCTAATTCAAGGCTCTCCCTAGTGAACCCGGGAGGACAAAAAGACAATTTTGAAGGGCAAGACTTTGCTGATCTCAAATTCTGAATGTACTAGGCTGATCAGCTCTCCAAGGTGCATCTTTCTATCCTTTCAGAATTTTGAAATTCACATTTTGAATTTTTAGGGTTTCTCTGACAAACCCTAATCCAGGACCAGATCCAGTTTTCAGCTATTCAAGTGGTAAGTCCTAAATCTTTTCTATTTCCATTTGAAGTACTCTTAAATATGTCTCTCCACACTAAGCTTGAGGATAAGCTTGAAGGGGCTGATAACTTCTGAGCCTGGAAGTATAGGATTGGGTTAATCCTGGAAGAGAATGAGTTGGACTCATATGTGAAAGAAGACATCCCTATCCCAGAGGATGAAGAAGCCAAGGAATTGCACAAGAAGAACTTGGTCAAGGCAAAGAGAATCATTGCTGATTCTATCAAATACCATCTCATACCTCATGTGTCCTCTCTTAAGACACCCAAAGAGAGGTTTGAATCCTTGACCAAGCTATTTGAAGGAAAGAACATAAATCGGAAGATGACCGTGCGGAACCAATTGAAAGCAGTGAAGTTTCAGAATGGAGAAACCATTCAATCTTACTTTTCAAAGGTCTCCCAGATCAAGGAACAACTAGAAGCAGTGGATGAAATGGTGGAGAATGGTGAAGTGGTGATGACCACTCTGAATGGCCTACCCAGGTCATGGGATTCCTTTATTCAAGGAATTTGTGCAAGGAAGAAATTGATCTCCTTCAACAGATTGAGGGAAGAATGCTCTCAAGAAGAAGCTAGAACTCATAGCTCGTGAGGAAAAGATGGGAGGAGAAGATCAAGCTCTTGCAGCTCACACCAAAAGAAGCAAAACCAAGAAGGATCACTCTCACCACAAAAGATTCCATCAAAAGAGTAAGAAGGACCTAAGATGCTTCACATGCAATGAGAAGGGTCACTTTGCTTCAGATTGTCCCAAGAACAAAAGGGATAATAACAACAACTCTAGTAAGAAGAAGAAGGGCAGCAAAAGAAGGTTTCATGCTCATGCTGCCGAAGATGATGAACCTCCAAAGAAGAAGGCTAGGGCAGAAAGTAGTAGTGATGATGACTCATCAAGTGAAGAAGAATATGTTCTAATTTCTGCTCTTACAGGTACCATCTCCCATGGATGTAATGATTAGTTGATTGATAGTGGGGCTTTCAAACACATGACTGGGTTTAAAGAATCCTTTGTGAACCTATCTGAACATGAATCACCCCATAAGGTGAAACTTGGGGATGATTATCAATACCCAATCAAAGGAAGTGGTGAAGCCTCCTACAACCTAGATTCTGGAAAATCATTGAAGATGAAAGAAGTACTTTATGTACCTGGGCTCAAGAAGAACTTACTCTCCATCTCTGCATTGGATGCAAAAGGTATGAGGGTTGCATTTGTGGATGGCCAAGTCCTAATGTGGCCAAAGGGAAAGACCATAGATGATGCAGTAGTGATTGGAGAGCAAGAGGGAGGCTTGTATAAATTGAAGGGACAACCTGAACATGCCATGGTACATGAATCCATGGAGCCAAGTGAACTTTGGCATAGAAGACTTGCTCATATGCACTATAGGGCACTTCCAATTGCAAGCAAGGCAGTAGAGGGTCTTCCTGAAATCAAGACCAAACATGAAGGTGTTTGCAAAGGATGTGAAAAAGGTAAGAACATTAAGAAGGCTTTCCCAAGTAGTGGAAGCAAAGAAAAAGATATCCTGGAAATCATCCACTCAGATGTATGTGGCACTATGTCATCCAGTTCCCTGAGTGGGTATGTTTACTATGTATCATTTATTGATGACTTCTCCAGGAAGACTTGGGTATACTTATTGAAGGGAAAAGATGAGGTGCTTGATAAATTCAAGGAATTCAAAACCTTGATGGAGAATCAAATTGACAAGAAAATCAAGACATTCAGATCTGACAATGGTGGAGAATTCACCTCAAGTGACTTCAAGAAGCTTTGCAGTGATTCAGGGATTAAGAGGGAGTTGACTGCTCCTTATAATCCTCAACAGAATGGAATTGCAGAAAGGAAGAACAGAACAGTCATGGAAGCAACAAGGGCAATGCTGCATGACCAGGATATACCTATGCATCTATGGGCAAAAGCAGTTAGAACAGTTGTATATGTGCAGAACAGAACTCCCCACAAGATATTGGACAACAAGACACCAGAATAGGTCTTTTCTGGGTTCAAGAATATTGATGTCAGCAAAGATGAATATAAGGACAGGCAATCCAGGAAGCAAAGATTAAAAGGGAGCACACTCCAGCAGCTCCTACAAGGATGCAGATCTTCAGAGGGAGTTGACCATCTTCCTACATTCCACAACAGAAAGGTGTAAAAGAAGCTACTTCAGCAGCTCCTACCAGGAAGCAAAGACTCAGAGGGAGTCCACCCAAACAAACAAACAAAGATAAGTATTTCAATTATCATTTCTTACCTATTTTGTTTGTTTAATAATATTATGCTTATGTTCCTAGACTTAGGAGATGTATTGTGCATATTTGAATGATTGCATTAATGAATAGTATACTACTAATATGCATGTGATGGGTAAGTGGCCTATGGCATTGTACAACATTCCAGTGCTACTTATCTAGAATGAAACCTCTTTGCTGACATGTTGGGAGTAGTGCAAACTCTTAACAATGTTTTGGTAGAGACTGGAAGGCATCTAGAAAGTTGTGGAACATGGATAAATGTTGTATTGAAGCATTGGCTAGGATAACTGCATGACTGCATGACATATTTCTTTATGTGTAAAGAATTTGTTCTGAAAATTATGAGATATTTCTAATCATGCAAATTAACTTGTTTTGTAGGAAAGACCGTATATCTTCACCTACAAAAGGACTACAACATTTGTTCCGGCAACAAAGATATCTATTGAAGATATTGAAGCTCCCAGGATCTGGGATGAAGAAATGGAATGCCATGATCCGTCGATCATGAAGATGATGTTTGGGATGCAGTCCCAAGACATGACAGAGAGTCATATGTATGCAGATTGAAGAAAGCCTTGTATGGCTTGAAGCAAGCTCCCAGAACCTGGTATGGTAGGATGGACAGTTTCCTATCTAGTTTGGGCTTTACCAAGAGTAAAGCAGATTCCAATCTTTACTACAAGGTTGAGAAAGGGAATCCAGTGATTCTACTCCTGTATGTGGATGACCTATTTGTGACGGGAGATGACAGACTGATTCCAGATACTAAGAGGAAGCTTGCAGCTGAATTCGACATGAAAGATTTGGGAATGATGCACTATTTCCTAAGTATGGAGGTGTGGCAGAATGCAGGTGGAATCTTCCTTGGTCAAGGGAAGTACATAGTAGATATCTTGAAGAGATTCGGGATGATGGATTGCAAGGCCATGTCCACACCTATGGCATCGAATCTGAAGCTTCTATGTGATGCTTCATCTGAGCCGATTGATGTCTCTATGTATCGTCAGATGATTGGGTCCTTGATGTACCTGACGAACACTAGACCAGACATTTGCTTTGCTGTGAACACATTGAGCCAGTTCCTGACGGATCCGAGGAGTGTTCACCTGGTTGCTGTAAAGCATGTTCTAAGGTACCTGAAGGGTACAGTGGATTATGGGCTCAGGTATGAGGCGAATCAAAAGTTTAACCTGCAGGATTATGTTGATTCAGATTGGGCTGGCAGTGCTGCAGATAGGAAGAGCACATCTGGGTGTTGCTTCAGTATGGGATCAGGTGTGATCTCTTGGTTTAGAAGGAAGCAGTCCTACGTAGCACTGAGTACAGCTGAGGCAGAGTATGTTGCAGCCTGCTCAGCTAGTTGTGAGGCAGTATGGCTATGGAAGCTACTGTCTGAGTTATTTGATCTCCCGTTGGAGGCTACTGGTATCTTCTGTGATAACCAGAGTTGTGTGAAGCTGTCCGAGAACCCAGTGTTTCATGACAGGTCGAAACACATAGAGATCAAATATCACTATATCAGGGATATGGTGCAGAGAGGAGCTGTGAAGCTTCTGTATGTTGCGACGGACGAGCAGATTGCAGATGTGCTGACGAAGCCACTAGCCAGAGTGAAGTTCGAGTACTTCAGAGAGAGGCTTGGCGTTCTTCAGATCGAGGACACTTCGAGGAAGAAGTGATGGACACATTTGCTGAAGCCATTCCAAGCATGTTGGAAGGAGGATCCTTCACATGGCTGTGGATGTAAGCGCTGGATAATGGGCATCGGGATGATGTTCTGGTTTCTGCTGTATATGATCAGTTGGATCATTTTTATGTATGTATGTACGCATCATGTTGGATGCTGGATATGATCAGTTGGATCATTTATGTATGTATGCATCATGTTGGATGCTGGATATGATCAGGTGGATCATTTATGTATGTATGTGCATCATGTTGGATGCTTGGACCATGTATCTGTATATGTATCAGGTGGATACATTGTATGATCAGGTGGATCATGTATGGTGATATGTATCATGTATCAGGTAGATACTTGGTATGCATCAGGTGGATGCATTGATGATCAGGTGGATCATGTATGATGATATGTATCAGGTAGATACTTGGTATGCATCAAGTGGATGCATTGATGATCAGGATGATCATGGATGATGAGCTTCAGGATGTTGCTCTATATGACATGCAGCAGGATGTTGCAGTGATGATCAGGATGATCATGGATGATGAGCTTCAGGATGTTGCTCCAGATGACATGCAGCAGGATGTTGCAGTGATGATCAGGATGATCATGGATGATGAGCTTCAGGATGTTGCTCCAGATGACATGCAGCAGGATGTTGCAGTGATGATCAGGATGATCATGGATGATGAGCTTCAGGATGTTGCTCCAGATGACATGCAGCAGGACGTTGCAGTGATGATGATCAGGACGATCATGAGTACATCAGCATGATGTATGGTGAGTATCAGGTTGATACTCTATGGCCGTGGATCAGGTTGTGCAGATGAGCATGTCTGGGAGATCCTATATGTCGGAGTTGTGTACCCGTAACAGCCTGGGATGCTTTTTCGAGACATTGCTCTGGGAGGACATGTAATAGCACCCTGGGAGATCTCAGGTCGGAGTTGTGTACCCGTAACATCCTGAGATGCTCTTGCGAGGTTTTGTCCTATGGCATGTAATTTGGGCCCTGGGAGATTTCAGGTCGGAGTTGTGTACCCGTAACATCCTGAGATGCTCTTGCGAGGTTTTGCCATGACCACATGTAATTTGTGCCCTGGGAGATTTCAGGTCAGAGTTGTGTACCCGTAACATCCTGAGATGCTCTTGCTAGGTTTTGTGGTGGACCACATGTAATTTGTGCCCTGGGAGATTTCAGGTCGGAGTTGTGTACCCGTAACATCCTGAGATGCTCTTTCGAGGTTTTGTGGTGGGGTCACATGTAATAGCGCCCTGGGAGATCCTACAAGTCGGAGTTGTGTACCTGTAACATCCTGGGATGCTCTTTCGAGGTTTTGTGACGCACGTAATAAGTCCTGAGGATTCCACAGTATGGCCAGTGATGACAAAGACCTGCAGGTGGTGGGCCTACATCCAGTATGAAAAAGGACTGGCTCTGTATAACTTCCTATGACGAGTAGAGTCAGAGATTGGTTGAGATAGTAGCAGCAGTAATGATGATGATGACGATGCATCGATGGCGATGATCCAAAGAAGAAGACTTGTCTAGTAGATCTGTGTCGAGAAATACCTTCCTAGTTAAGAGGGAGTGTTGATGTATATGTAACTTCGGAATGTATTTCATTTCTATATTTTATATATATTTATTGTACCCTTATAAGAGATGTGTTATTCCTCTATAAGGAAGTGTCGTCATGTGGATTGACAAGTGTCGCAAGTGTGTGTACTTGCTGATGGGTTATTAGACCACCATTTGGGGTCGGCCCAGAATTATATATAATATAATGTGGACGTATCTAAGTAGACAAGTCGGCCCCAGTAGGTCACTGGGCAAAAAGGTGAGTATAAATAGAGATAGGAGATCTCTATTTTACTCACTCGGAAAAGTAACTATCTCTCTCTCTGAAAAGTGGCGCACTAGTGAGGAGGAGGAGGATCATCTACTAGGAGACTATCTCAGTGTTATTTGGTTGTATTTTGGTTGAGCCATTGCTCTCTCTATCTCTGAGGAAGTTGTGGGGTTTTTCACCTTAGGGTTTTCCCCATGGAAACTCTGTGTCTCTTGTCTCTATACTTTTGATTCTTATGATGCTTGTGATGCTTGTCATATTATGATTGTCATGCATTGATATACTGTAGATGTTATTCTCTCAGCAAAGATCCTATAGTATTGTGATTTAATACTAAAAATTTAACATAAATTTGAGGGGCGTGAAGGAAACCATGTTTTTGTAGTTGCTATTAAAGCAATATCTGCAGGGGACGAGTTGCTTATTAATTATCCTGTCAACCGAGTAGATACAAACAAGGTTACTATATAACATTTTACCCAACCTTTTAATAATAAATTAAACATCATAAGGATTTTTTGTTAGTTTATTTCGTTTAAATTTCCCATATTTACTTCGCAGGTCAGTGATCAGGATAAATCCCTGCCAACAAATGGTCGGAGGAGAAATTCTTCCTCGACGGAGCAGGTATACATCTTTCTAATAGTACAAATATAATACGAAAAAAGAGTTTTTATTTGCTTTCTTTTTCCATTATTAATAACTTGGTTTGTTTTATATAATGAAATTTATATTTGATTCAGAACGTTGATCGGAAAAAACACCCGTCGAATGTTGATCAGACGACAACACCCTCGGGGCAACAGGTAGACTTGATTTGAATTGTACAATTAAAATATGTCAAAATGTTTTAGCATTATATTAATGTTTTAATGGATATTTTGGTTTCGTTTACATAATTTTCTAGTCTATGTTTTTGATGCAGGCCGGTTCCGTAAGTTCGGCCACACCAGGGTTCGCGCAACGGGTATACATCTTTGTAATATTAAAAATATAATATGAATAATAATTTTTTTGATGTGTTTTTTCATGAATAGTTTTGGAATCGTTTAGGTGACTTTCACTATGTTTTTTTATTAGGGTGTTGTTAGGGGCAGCTCCCAGATATTAGCAGATCGGGGCAAGTCGCCTATGACCATTGATCCAATGAGTAGATCGCGATCCTCGAGGTCGCAGGTATAATTCATTTCAATTGTACCAATATAATACGTAGCATAATGTTAATTTTGTTATGTATTTTTCGTGTGATATACTGGTTTCGTTATGATAATGTAAACCGTGTTGTAATTTTACGAATCTATCATGATAGATGTGTTATATACGTTAATATAAAATTTGGAATCTATCAATAGAGAACTCAGTAGTGCTTTATATATGTTTGTTGCAGCCCACTAGTGAATCGCAGTATGAATCAACATCGCAAGATTTTATGTTAGACCCTGAAGTGGCAAAGGTGCTTCACGATTGCGAAAGAATTAGTGAAGCCGCACACCCGCTAAAGATGGCAGATAAATTGTTGAATAGATATATTGCGGAAATCCTTTCTCTAGTAATTTAGGTTCCGCAGACAAGCGCAATTAAAGATAGGATTGCATTGTTGGAACATAAATCTAATAAGTTGCGAGTAAGTTGAGGAATCTTGAATCATAGAATAATTCGTTTAAATCTTTATAATGTTCTATTTTATATGATAGTATTGAATGTATAAGACGTGGTGTGTGTTTACAAAATTATAAGGGACCACACAATATTGGTCAAGGTGGTGTTGGCCCCAGCGAGGCTCGTGGAGAGACTTCACATCACGACCAAATGACTCCACGTAGTTTGAATCCTTTGCCATTGTTGTTGACCGAACAGTTGGCAACATGTTTCGAAACACCATGGACCCCCGCTGTGAGCGCAACAGCCACTACTGACCAACACACAATGGATCGTCCACAAGAAGGGGTCGACAATGAGTCCCCTATCAATTTTGATGTTGAAAAAGCTACATTTCCAGGATCTTCCCGTGTCAAAAGCACGGGAACATTGGAGACAACATTTTTGGTGGACGAAGATCTCGTCCCAATAAAGATACCGACGATCCCAGGTAATTAATCATAGTTGATCAGGTTAATTAGTGTTTATAATTTCGTTGTAATATACCGATAAAACATTTTTTATCAACTAATTATGATCATGGCATGATCGTTGTGTAGGAAACAATGTTTTCTATAAACATATGAATGACTTTTGCTTGGAGATTTTCGGGCCCACCATCCGAACAAGGTGGGATAAACAACTGAAACATTTAAAAGATGAACTCACTAATCGGTTGGTTGGCCTGTTCGGGGAGAAAACCTTCAGTCATGCCAATGTCTTGAAAAAGGCTTGTCAACATGTAAAGGTTGTCCGAGACCAATATAGGACACACCTCGAAAGAAACCATAGGTATGAGCGCCCACCAGCAATGGAGTGGAGAGCTCTAGTGGAAGATGGAAAGGAGAAGGCTCTGAGAAGAGAAGGCAAGCTAACACCAGGAACAGGGAGGTATGCAATACTTTCCGCAATGTAATTCTAAACCTTATTATCCTTGATTTCTATATCAAACTTGGAACATCTAACGTATTTCAACACTTGCATAGGCTACCAGACACATCAAAGGCCACAAAGGAAAGACTAGAAAAAATAGGTCAGCACAAGCTTGGACTTGGTGGTTATTCGAATTTGGTGGCACGGTTTGTAAGTTTCGAGAAACCAACAATGAATACAATTAATTAATTGAAAATTATTTTTCGTTTTATTGCACCGTAAAATGTTAATTAACAATTGTAAGCAAATATGCAGGCCGATCGATTCAATGAAGTACCCACAAAGGAAGACATGAAGCTTGGCTTCCAGGAAGGCTTTGGAGCTGTTGTTGAACGTAGAAGAAGCTTATCTGGGCAAACGCAGTCTTGTGGTACCAATCCATCCAGTCCACAGGTATATAGAATCTATATAGTTTAATGAAGATTTGTCGCTTGTGGAATATTTTCGTTCCAAATACTTGATGTAAAATATTGACTCTGTTTTTAACAAGAAAGTAATGATCCCATTAGTGTCGAGGAGGGACAACAACAAATCGATGATCAAGCTTCAAATCCCGGTAATGGATTTATTCATATGCTACAATTTTATGTATAGCATTGCAAATGGTGACCATTAATTGTAGTTCACCGTATTTCAACTACAGAGCATGTAGAGGGTGAAACTGTACAGGTTGAGACTGGACAAGAACATCAACAACATGATTTGGTCACACCTGGTAAAAAATCACCTTCGTAATGAATTCTTTTAAATGAAAAACTTGTCATTACAATAGCAAAATATAACGATGTAACATTTTCACATCGTTGCAGCAAATCCGAACCCCTTGCCGCAAAATCCAGGTCTAGAACAACAATCAGCTAGGATATTGCAAACATCACCAAAAGTGCTTGTTAAAGAACCAAGAACTAAAAGAGAAAGTCCAGATGATGTAGATGGTCCTCTCATAGATTATATACCACTGAAGAGAAGAAAAACTTATAAAAAGAAGGATGGGAAAAACAACGCCTAAATATTTTTGATAACAATCTATTGTCCACTATTTTTGGTCTAATGAATGAATGAATGTTCTAATGTTTTAATGATTCAGTGTAGTAAACTGTTACCTTCACTGAATTTCAACTTTTATTGAATGAATGTGTTGACTAAATGATTAATGAATGGTGTATTGAATGTTATCTTTTATTGAATGAATGTGTTGATTGACTGAAACAATGGTTTAGTGAATGTTAGCATTTATTGAATGAATAATGGATGAAAGTTCATGATGAAATATGGATGAATTTGCACATATTTGTTTTTTTCAAGTACATGCATTGGGTATGGGGAATTGAGAGTGATGTGAGGGGGGGGGGGCATAAGAGCTTCCACCTTCATGTGGTTGGCCCTGTTCAGTAGAGAATATGAAATTATTCTCGAAACAGAGAGGAGTTCAATGAATGGCTAAGATGCTGGCTTTCTACAACCCACTCGCGTGTTGTCTAAATTTTGACAATTTCTTGGAGCTTGTTGTGATTTTTGGTTGCTCCTCATAACCAATTTCCAGTTTCCACAACATCAAAGGTTGAGTAAATGATGCACTGGAATCAATATCCTTAACCTTCTCTTTAATTTCCTTGGAATCAATATCCTTAACCTCACATTAAACCTTTCCAAATTGGTATATTTACCATTCAAGGCTGGCTTCTTCTGAAGCATGATATTTGCAACTAAGCTAGCATACACCGACAACAATTAGAGACATGCTGCTTGTTGTGAATGTTCATCTTTTTTTTAGGAATGCAACTTGACCATAATGGTTCCTCCTACACTAGGGAATTAGAGTCAACAGCAAATTAAAGAAAACATATAGTTTGCATCGAAAAAATAACAGGGTACGAACTAAATTGAGGAGATCCGAACCTGCGACCTATGTCTAGTCCCAAGGCTACCACCTTCAAGCTTGAATTGCAGTTGGAAAGGGCGACCACCTTCAAGCTCGATTCATTCTGCATGCATTTCACAATGGGAGATGGTGGGCTACCACATTCAACCTTGATTCATTGTGTATGCATTTCACTATGCAATCATCTCAGATTCTCGTTGCGTTTTCCCTCTATTAGTTTATCAATTCGGTATGACCCACGCCCGCCGTCCGAGGAGTGTTTCCGCGGTCTTGAGTTCCAACCTAACAATGGTGACGATTCATTCTATATTTACGTTTCCCTTAAGCTGCAATATGGCAAACTTATAGTTCACTATCAAGATTTCTTTGGCCGTCAACTTTGTCAGACAAACCTTAATAATGAACTATGAGTTTGTCATTTGCAGTCGAAGGGAAACATAATACCATGAATTGTCAACCATTGCCAAGCTGAAACTGAGGACCGCGGCAACTCATTGGACGGCGGAAATTCATTGAATGGTTTAATGAATTTTCTAATGTTTTAATGATTCAATGTAGTAAACTGTTACCTTTATTGAATTTCAGCTTTTATTGAATGAATGTGTTGACTGAATGATTAATGAATGGTTTATTGAATGTTATCTTTTATTGAATGAATGTGTGTATCGATAGAAACAATGGTTTAGTGAATGTTAGCATTTATTGAATGAATAATGGATGAAAGTTCATGATAAAATATGGATGAATTTGCACATATTTGTTTTTTTCGAGTGCATGCATTGGGTATGGGGAATTGAGAGTGATGTGAGGGGGGGGGAGGGGCCATAAGAGCTTCCACCTTCACGTGGTTGGCCTTGTTTAGTAGAGAATATGAAATTATTCTCGAAACAGAGAGGAGCTCAATAAATGGCTACGATGCTGGCTTTCTACAACCCACACGCGTGTTGTTTAAATTTTGACAATTTCTTGGAGCTTGTTGTGATTTTTGGTTTCTCCTCATAACCAGTTTCGAGTTTCCATAACTTCAAAGGTTGAGTAAATGATGCACTGGAATCAATATCCTTAACCTTCTCTTTAATTTCCTTGGAATCAATACCCAGCTTAACCTCAAATAAATATAAGTGAACAAAAGAAAATGCAAGAAAGAGATTAAACTTGCAAAATATAACACTTGTATTAATAAATTCAAAAAGAGAGAGTAATGTTCATGGGCCTCTTGGAGAGGATGAGCTCCTTTGAGCAAAGCTTCAATACAATACCAATCTTTGACAAAACAATATACATCCTACTAGCGCTATAAATAGTTTCTTAATAACTACTGAAACCCTAACTACATGCAATCTCAAAATTAATGACTACAACCACCTACTGGTTCTTATTTAATAAAAATGAGTCTTTTACATTAAGTAACCACCCATTAACTATCTAATGAGCCTTATTCAAAGAATATGATCTCATACATGAATATACAAACTCCTCAGTATACCAAATTAGAGAAGTTAGGTAAGAGTACCTTGACACAATGGAAGCACACTACCATCTCTTTGTGACGAATATGCCACAATGTTACATAACTTCCCAGTCCTGTTATTCTGCTACGTGGAAAGCCTGTAGTCCATAAAGTAAGTTCCATAGACAATAGCACTTGAGACTTAGAGTACAGTCTATTGTGCTACCTTAATAGGCACCCCCTATCCTGTAGGTCCACTTGAATAATGATTGACTCCGCGCTTAATACAATGACTCTAATACAATGGCTTTATTACAACGGCTCTATTCCCTTAGGCTACTCCGCTGCTAATACAATGGGAAGAGCATAATGGGGTTCTCAGTTATATATATATATATATATGTAATTATTCTACATATTTCCACAATAGAGATAGAATATATTGATTTCTTGTAGTATGAAAAGTTTTATTTGAAAAATGCTATATTTTTTTTTAAATGTATTGGGTAGTCGCTTAACCGACGACCTAATCAAGACGACCATAGGGTAATATCTGACGGTTTTTCAATACTTCCGATGGCTCGGAATGTCGGATCCGTTTTTTTTGCTATGTTATCCATGTCGCTTAACCGACGACCTATCCGACGATCACAAGGTGATATCCTACGCTTGTGCTATACTTCCGACGGCTCGGAACGCCGGAATTGACTTTTTTTTATGGTAAACAAGTCGCTTAACCGACGACTAAACCGACGCATAATCGATGGCGAAAGGATGGTATCCGAAAAATATTGGAAGTTAACGTTGTCACTTATCTGACTACTTGTGAAGCTGGAGGAAGTCGGTTAACCGACGAGGTATGGTAGTCGAATATCCGACGTCTAGAACTATGTCGGATTTTAGCCGATATCCCACCGACGATAATAAAGACTGGAATTGTCGGATAGTCGACCATAGGTTGTAGCAAATTCAACTTTTTCACTGTCGGATTTTGGGTCAAAAAAACTTAGTGACTAAAAAAAGGGTGTTATATCTATTATGGAAGGAAGGTGAACTTTTGTAGTAGTTTCTTTATACACATGTTATTTTCACTAAAAAAAAGGGTGTTATATCTGGAGACTACTATTCTTACTTCCTTTTTATTTTCTATCTTATTCTTTCTCTCTCCTTTTGATATGTTCCACAAGCATTGAAGGTGCATAGTGTCTAGCCTTTTGAGTGATTTGATCCCTAGAACTTGTTGATTAATACATTGCACCCTTCTTTGCTTATTCTTCTCTTTAGAGTGATATTGAGAGCTAGGAATACAATACTTGTGATAATTGGAGACTTCTTTTTTGGATCCCTGATTGTACTTATCCCATCCAAGGATGATTATACTTGGAGAGTTATTTCTTAATCGGTATTTTTCAAGTACCTTATTTTTCCTACAACCCTTGGTAATAAAGACAATCAAACAATTCTTTGGTGATTATATCTTGTTTTTGTGTAAAAGAATTTCTATGTTTTTTGTAGCCTCTTGCTTTTAATTTTGTTTTCGATAGAACACAAGTAGTAGGAATACGCTAATTTGATCCTCCCTAGTTTTTTTTCCATTTTCTTGACTCCACATGGCATTGATCTATTTGTTTGTCATTTAATTATTCACATAAAAACAAAACCACTTTATCTAAAAAAATGCGCCTCTTAAACATTCTAGCATATAGCTTAGGCGTCTTAGGTCCTATTTATTCAATTTTATGTTAAATTACAACAAGCTTAACTTGCTGTAATTTCATGTTTAACACACGTATAAAGAAACCTCATGTGTTTCTTAATTTTTGTGCATTGGAAAAATTAAAAAAACAAACATTAAAAAACATGAAAGTATTCAAACGCATTTAATTTAGCATAGACATCCTTAAAATGGTGACAAGAACTCGTTGCAAATTCTGTTCCATCCTCTTATTAGCATGTTTTTAGTATGTGCGTGCATTGGGATTCATGTTTTTATTTAGTGCTAAGTTTTTGCATTGGTTTGTGTGCATTTAAGACAATTTTTAGATAGTTTCCAACTTGATGATTTCCATATTTTATCACAAATTTTAGACAAGACCAACAAACTTTCTATTTTGATTTTAGGTGTTACTGATGATTCTTGAATTCGCAGTTAGTACTTAAATAAGTTAGGGACACCCCCTTGAAGTTAACAAGTACTAACTTTAAAGTGGGGAAGTAAGAGAGGTGACAATGCTTACTTCATAGTGTTTCCAAACACCCTTCATGCAAGGCGAGAACTTTAGGTGATAATTAATCCTATGTCAAGTTCTATGACCAATAGACTTTGAATAATGGCAAATGATGGTCATTGCATTCTTCCAATGGTTACACTATTAATCACAACGTTAATTAACAAAAATAAAAACATTTCTTAATTCACATATCTATAGTCTAAGCTAGTTTAAGACTAGCTATATGTAATACCTCTTAAAAAAAAAAGAGAGTAATCTTCTATAAAAATGAAATTCTTCATCTGTACTGGTAATAGGGAAATTCAAAATTTTGAAAGTCCTTGATTTGAGATATTAAAGTATATCTTAACGGTAATCAATTTGAAATTATATCAAAAGGGATATCGCTTGGCAAAAGGGAAACTCAAAATTTTTAAATTCTTTGATTTGAGAAGCCAAAGTATATCTGAGTGGTAATTAATCTAAGATTATATTAAAATAGACCGTGTGGTTTGAGCTCAAATTGGTTAAATTAGTGAATTTGATAGAATGATAATTCAAAATTTTGATTTTTTTGGATTTGATTTAAGAACCCCAAGTATATCTTAGTAGTAATTAATTCAAGATTCTATTATAGGAGATGGTGTAGATTGAACTCAAAATTGGTCCCATTAGTGAAATTAGCTAGTATGTTCAGAGACCCATTTAATTCATGTGAAAAAGGCACATATTACCTTTTAAGTCTAGGTATGACATAATTTTATCCTTTGCATTATAAATAATGCCTAATTACGTCATCTATTCTTAATATTATATTCAGATTGTTTGATTAAAAGAGTGATTATGTGTCAATGGATTAACAATGGATTGATGTAACCACTAGGCCTTAGTTGTTTCTAATATGAATGGTTAAACATTGATACAAGAAAATGAGTTTATTTAAAGTGGCATGCCTAAGGTAAACAATCAATCAAATGGGTGATTCCATGAAGATGGGTAACTCTTTTTGGCCAAATATGACGGTGAAAAATAGAAATTTTATCCATTTATTAAATTGAAGCCGTTGAAACTTAGTTTTGCCAAATGAATTTTGACATGCGGTTGAAAAACGAAATGTAGAGAATTATGTTGGCTTTCCAATGATATTTTTTTTGAAATATTCCAATGTCATTTATCGTGTCGAATTTTCATTTAATGAAACGTGTGTACTTAAAAATTTGAAGAGCAATTATCAAGTAGTTTGTGTTCGTGCACGATAATTTAATGTTAAAGTAATAATTAGAAAAAATGAAATATGTGAACATGATCTAGACATAATGCACTAGGGCTTACATATTTTTCTTTTAATTTTTCTCGAAAAAATATATTTATTATTATTTTTCGAAAATGAACAATAAATATTTCAGTCGCATTTTGCACACATGTGTGTTCATGCACCAAATATTTTAATTTTTTACATAATTTGAAAAAATAAAAATACCCTTTTGAAGAGGACGCGTTTATCTAGGGCGTGTGTATTTTTTCAAATTTTTTGGATGTGTATTTTGAATTTTGTGGATTTATCTTTGAGCTCAATCGAAGTTGTCGACATGGTTTTTTAGGGAAAGTTTTAGTAGTGTTAAAATTTAATATGCTAAGACAGAAAATAGCAGCATTACATTCCATTTCACAATAATAGCATATACAGGATCACTGAAGAAACAACAAGCACAGCATAAACACAAGAGACACAAATTTATCCTGGGAAACCCTCATGGGGTAGAAAACCCAGTAAAGCTTCCTCAATATAGATGACCAGCAATATACAAAGATGCAAACCAAATACATGATCTCCTCCTCCACCATAGCAAACCTCTCCTCCACAAGTGCGCTTCTCTCAAGTGAGTGAGTGTGTCAAATGAGGAACATACCTCCTCTATTTATACACTACACTGACATGTATTTTACACAAGTACATGTAGGCTCGTATTTAACCATTAGGTTAAATACCCTATTATAACTGACTGGGCCGACCCCCACATGGTGGGTCTAATAACCCTAGTTACCACAACCAATTCAGAGGAATAAACATCTCCGGATTCATAGTATAATCACATCGGAGGTATGGAACACCTCTGGAATAAATAATATACAAATATAATATTCTTAGAAGTTACAATATTCAACACTCCCCCTTAACGAGAAGGATATTATAACAACATCCGCAGGAGCAACGAGTCATACATCATACATGATACATCTATATATCATCGGAAGCTTTCTTCAGTTCATCATCATCAGTAACTCAACTAGTTACTGGAACATCGACATCACTCGATCATCAACATCGTCATTATCAGCATCGTCATCACACGATCATCAGCATCGTCATCACACGATCATCAGCATCGTCATCACACGATCAACATCGTCATCACATGACCATCAACATCGTCATCACATGATCATCAGCATCGCCATCACATGATCAGCATCGTCATCACACGATCATCAGCATCGACATCACACGATCAGCATCGTCATCACACGATCATCAGCATCGATCATCATCATCGTCATCACACGATCAGCATCGTCATCACACGATCATCAGCATCGATCATCAGCATCGTCATCACACGATCATATTACAGGATGATCAATCCTGCTCTCTTTAGGACATAGGTCCATGGATGATACAATCCAAATCAAGTTCCAGGATGATCAATCCTTATCTCTTTAAGACAAGTCTCATGTCTAGGGACGATCTAATCCCAACCACAGTGCCAGTCCTTTTTCATATTGGATGTGACCTAGATCAGATCTAGGATTTACCGCCACAGAGCCAGTCCTCTTTCATACTGGATGTGTCACGTCTACAGAGCCATCCCTGTTTCATGCTGGATGTATCACATCTACAGAGCCAGCCCTGTTTCATGCTGGATGTATCACATCTACAGAGCCAGCCCTGTTTCATGCTGGATGTATCACATCTACATATCCAGCCCTGTTTCATGCTGGATGTATCACATCTACATATCCAGCCCTGTTTCATGCTGGATGTATCACATCTACAGAGCCAGCCCTGTTTCATGCTGGATGTATCACATCTACAGAGCCAGCCCTGTTTCATGCTGGATGTAACCTAGAACAATTCTAGGATTTGTCACGTACATTTTGAACCGAGGTCCAGGGACGATCCAGTCCTATCATGTACCTTTTGAACCGAAGTCCAGGGACGATCCAGTCCTATCATGTACCTTTTGAACCGAAGTCCAGGAACGATCCAGTCCTATCATGTACCTTTTGAACCGAAGTCCAGGGACGATCCAGTCCTATCATGTACCTTTTGAACCGAAGTCCAGGGACGATCCAGTCCTATCATGTACCTTTTGAACCGAAGTCCAAGGACGATCCAGTCCTATCATGTACCTTTTGAACCGAAGTTCATGGACGATCCAGTCCTATCATTCAATTCTCGGAGACCTCATGTCTACGGCTCAATTCAAAGGACCATAGTCCGAGGACGATCCAATCCCCTTACCCATTCATTCAGGATTTAGTTCTCAGAGACATCATGTCTACGGTTCAATTCAAAGGACTAATAGTCTGAGGACGATCCAATCCCCTTACCTGTTCATTCAGGATTTTTTTCTCGAAGACATACGTCTATGGCTCTCTTTAGGACTGAAGTCCAGGGATGATCCAATCCCCTCAAGTCCACCAAGGACTTCATTCTCGAAGACATACGTCTACGGCTCTCTTTAGGACAAAAGTCCAGGGATGATCCAATCCCCTCAAGTCCACCAAGGACTTCATTCTAGAAGACATACGTCTATGACTCTCTTTAGGACTGAAGTCCAGGGATGATCCAATCCCCTCAAGTCCACCAAGGACTTCATTCTCGAAGACATACATCTACGGCTCTCTTTAGGACTGAAGTCTAGGGATGATCCAATCCACTCAAATCCACCAAGGACTTCATTCTCGAAGACATACGTCTACGGCTCTCTTTAGGACTGAAGTCCAGGGATGATCCAATCCCCTCACATGTTCACCAAGAACTTCATTCTCGAAGACATACGTCTACGGCTCTTCTTTCGGACTGAAGTCCAAGGATGATCCAATCCCCTCACATGTTTACCAAGAACTTCATCAAGACATGTGTCAATCATGTATCCTCATCATCAAAACATGTATAGCAAAACATGTAACCTCATCATCAAAACATGTATATCATCATCAAAACATGTATATCACTAATACATCTATCTTTAAAAGCATGTATTCTCACTAATACATCTATCATCAAAAGTAAAAAATATAAGAGTCCTAAATCTAAATAATTCTAGGTAACTAAGTGTAGTGAATAGGTAACGTCATCATTGATGAGGCAGACTTGTTATCAGATACTATGCTACTCCCCCTTTTGAGGAGAGTTCTTTTGAACTATACCAAGCTTGTCTCGAAAGTATTCAAACTTCACTCGAGACAGAGGTTTAGTCAATATATCAGCAATCTGATCCTCAGTGCTTATATATTCGAGCTTGATAACTCCTCTTTGCACCATATCTCGTATATAGAAGTATCGGATCTCTATGTGTTTTGACTTATTGTGGAACACAGGATTTTTAGTCATCTTAATGCAGCTTTGATTGTCACACATAATCACAGTGGGATCCATTTCTAAGTCAAACACTCCATATAAAAGATTTTGAAGCCATACTGCTTCACAGCTGGCAGAGAAGACATCCATATATTCTGCTTCAGCAGTACTGAGAGCCACACTAGATTGTTTCTTGCTGAACCATGAGATCATGGCAGATTCAGGACTATAACATCCACCTGATGTACTCTTTCTATCTGAGACACTTCCTGCCCAATCAGAATCTGAGTAACCATGTAAATGGAGTTCATGACCTCCAAGATAATATAGACCAAAAATCTAATGTACCTTTTAGGTACCTCACTACACGCTTTGTAGCTATTAAGTGAACCTTTCTAGGTTCTACTAGATACTGACTTAGGGTATTTACAACAAAGCATATATCTGGCCTAGTATATGTTAAATACATCAATGACCCAATGATTTGTCTATATAGGGTTAGGTCCACTAAATACGATGAGTCATTAACTAATAACTTCAAGTTGGAGTCCATGGGAGTGGCCATGGATTTATACTCCAACATATCAAATCTTTTTAGAAACTTCACAGCATACTTACCTTGATTTAAAAGATTCCTTTTGGATCTTGCCATACTTCTAGACCTAAGAAGTAGTGCATTAATTCGAGATCTTTCATTTTCATTTCTACAGCCATTTTCATGACCTGTTTCTCATTCCTTGTCAGAAAGAGATCATCGTCATACAATAATGGTATGATAGGTTCAACATCCACAACCTTAAGGAAAGGTTAGGAACAACTTTACTTCTGGTAAAGCCCGAGCTTTGTCATGAAGCTGTCAATTGTCCATTATTCACACTCTGCATTGAGTGATCTTCTGCATATCTATCTGTGCCATCTCTCGTCAGATGGGTCTACTAATATGAGCCTCAAAATCATTCGAACTCTGTGGTGATTTCCTTCTTGCATCCATGTCATATGTGTATAGAAGCCATATTCAACCTTGTAGCAAAGGTTGAGATCCACATCACCCATGATGATCATTAAGCTCATCAATTGACTACCGATCCTGGGTACCCATACAGAACCTGATTCACACTTCTTCTTTAATTACATCATTAAGAGAATGGTCTTATCTAGTCCCTTGGAGAAAAACATCTCATCATGATTCTCTTCCTACAAATCAAAATTAAGTACATGATTAGTAATACTCCATAATCATCAAATCTTATTGACATGATAACCTATTATGCATACAGATATCATTTACATAGTTATGCAACTATTTTGACCAATACTTTGGCACAACACTTTCCCATATCCTGTATGCATACAGTAGCTATCTAGATGCCTTCCATCTTTACCAGAACATACTATCGAGAGTGTGCACAGCTCTCAACATGTCAGCAAAGAGGTTTCATTCTAGACAAGCAACAATGGAATGTTTGTCCAACTTACCAATCATATGCATATTAGTAGTATACTGTTCAATGCTTTATGAATGTTTACACTCAGCATGATATATTATAGGAATACAAATATGCATACAAGCAATATCATTTACTATTTCTAATAATAACTCAAATACTTATCTTTTATGTTTGTGTGGTTGCCTCCCGCTTGATCTTCTGTATGTCTCCTAAACTTCTATTCATTATGTACCACTGTGCATGCTCAAGTGTACACTAGTGTCATCCTCATGATCTCATACACAAACATACATTCATTAGTATATTCTCAATATTATCAAAACATTCTAATTCTAAATAATCTTGAATATGTACAGTCATGATCATTAGTATTCAGGGTTTCAAGGAAGTCTTCTTTTACTCATGCATATTCTTGTTTGATCTAGCTAGTTAAATCGTCAACCAAGATAAGAGACATAATATGCATAAACCCTTGATTACTAACCAATCATACCAAGTATACTTACATAAGGGATCCTAACACAAGGTAAGATTCTAACATGACATAGGAAAACATACCTGGATTAGTATACCTGCTTAGTTATGTACAACATACCTAAACAATCTCTTCAATGATTTAGAGATCCTGAGCTAGAACCTGCATGTCTCATAGGTTAAACATAATATAACAAAGTCATACATACCTCGTGAGTCTTTGTCTTCATGCTGTCATGGTCATGGAACTTGAATTGTCTTTTGTGATGTACCTATATCTTGTTAGCAGACAACATCAACCTCACACAACACCATAATGCATTAGTACAATCATATAGCCCTAATCAATGAATGTCTTCATGCATTCATACTGTTACTAGGGTGATAAGACAATTCTAACATTAATCAAGATTGTACTAATAAATAATATGAAGACAAACACATCATGAACTTAATCAAGAATAAGATTTCAAGACATACCTGAACCTCCTTAAGTCATACCTGTCGAGACTTCTTGTAGTCTTCTTATGTAAGGCCTTAGCCTCAACTCCCCCTGAAAATTGATCTAGAGCTTGATTAGGGTTTGCTAGAGAAACCCTAAAAATTCAATCTTTGACTTTCACACTTCCGAATGAATGGAAGGATGTGTCTTGCTGAGCTGATCAAACTAGCATACTTCAATTCCAAAATTTGACCCCTCAAAATTGCCTTTGAAACTTCTGGATCTTCTGGACAGGATCCCAAACTAGGGTTTGATGAAGCCCACTCTTCTGCTCAATCAAAAGGTTTGATCCAAGGCTCTAAACTCTTATTTTTCTGAGGAGCTTCCAGCCGTGGTTACAGACTTCAAAAAATTCCAACTTTTGCTGAAGCCCTAATTTTTCATCTTTCCGATCAAAATCCCAAGCTAGGGTTTGATCAAGCCCGGTCTTCTACCCAACCAAAAAATTCGATCTTGGTCTCTAAATTTCAATTTTCCTGAGTAGCATTCAGCCGTGGATTCCGATTCCAAAAATTCTAACTTTCTCCGAAACCCTAAATTTCGGAAGCCATGAATAAAGGTGCTCCAAAAATAATTTTGTTTTGACAAAAATATGTACCTGATTGTTTCTGCTATAACTCCGAAATTTTCGCTCCACAGGGTCTGAAATTTTTTTCTGTAGTAGCCTGACCTATCATCTTTCCATCCTGACAGGTCTGACCTCAATTGGATTTTCTGAGAGAGAGTTATGCCAAATGTCACAACGTGACCTATTTTTGGATAATACAGGAGAGCGAACTTGTACGGCATGCCACGTGTCACTGTTTTAACTTCGGCCTCTAAAAACTTTTCCTTAGATAGCTCGCCCTGTTATATTTCCATCCTGATAGGACTGAACTCAATTGGACTCTCTGAGAGAGAGTTATGCCAAGTGTCGCAACGTGACCTGTTTATGGGATAAAACAGGAGAGTGAACTTGTACGGCATGACACGTGTCATTGGTTCAGCTTCTGCCTCTGAAAAAGTTTCTTGAGATAGTACAGTCTGTGTACTACCTGTCACTTTTTAGGAAATTTCATTTGGAGCTTCCTAGCCCAAGTTATGACCTTTTTTTCTAGGTCACCTGATTTTGACTGAGATCTGGAAGAGGTAGAAACCCTAACTTGTACTGATCATAACTTACAAAGTACAACGAATCTGAGGGTTCCCTTTGGACACAAGATACCTGGAGATGTTATCTACAACCTGGAAAGGTTTCAGATCCTGAACCTTCGCCAAAATGGATTTATAGCGAAAGTTCCACGATGACTGGTTTTTGCTATATAAAACCCTAACCTTCAAATTGTCGTAAGTAAAGCAAGTGTCGTAAGTGCCATACCTTGCCTTCCTTCAGTTTAGCTCTGATACCATGTTAAAATTTAATATGCTAAGATAGAAAATAGCAGCATTACATTCCATTTCACAATAATAGCATATACAGGATCACTGAAGAAACAACAAGCACAACATAAACACAAGAGACACAAATTTATCCTGGGAAACCCTCATGGGGTAGAAAACCCAGTTAAGCTTCCTCAATATAGATGACCAGCAATATACAAAGATGCAAACCAAATACAAGATCTCCTCCTCCACCATAGCAAACCTCTCCTCCACAAGTGCGCCTCTCTCATGTGAGTGAGTGTGTCAAATGAGGAACATACCTCCTCTATTTATACACTACACTGACATGTATTTTACACAAGTACATGTAGGCTCGTATTTAACCATTAGGCTAAATACCCTATTATAACTGACTGGGCCGACCCCCACATGGTGGGTCTAATAACCCTAGTTACCACAACCAATTCGGAGGAATAAACATCTCCGGATTCATAGTATAATCACATCGGAGGTATGGAACATCTCCGGAATAAATAATATACAAATATAATATTCTTAGAAGTTACAATATTCAACAAGTAGAAATTTAAAAACAAAAGACATATGAAAATAAAAATTTGTAAATTTTATATATCTGGATAGAGGATTCGTTGACGAATCCAATTGTATCAAGTCCGCTCATTAATGAACATTTAATGACATGGTTTAACTCTGTGGAAGGCAGGCAAAACTTTCATTCTGCAGTGAAAAGGGCTCTCGGCTTGTTTTTTAAGCCCTCGATCGGGCTAAATACCTCGATCGAGGGTTTAAGAAGACCTCGATCGAGGTATTTTAAAACCCTCGATCGAGGGCCTAAAATGAGCCTTTTTATGTTTTTCAAAAGCTAGATCGAGCTTTTCAAAAGCTTGATCGAGCTTTTCAAAAGCTCGATCGAGGGTTTTAAAACCCTCGATCGAGGTATTTTAAAACCCTCAATCGAGCTTTTAAAACCCTCGATCGAGGTATTTTAAAACCTTCGATCGAGCTTTTAAAACCTTGATCGAGGACTTGAAAATACCTCGATCGAGGGTTCGAAAAATAATTTTTTAGCTTCCATCCGCCAAAAATGGTGAACCACCTTCGTGGAATCAGCCAAATATAAATATGAATTTAGTGATTTTTTTCCAATTCCACATAAAGATGATTTCTAAGGATTCTCGCATACACTTTCTAAATTAGGTATAAACTATAAGAGTTCTCGGAAGTGCAAGTTCTTTGCAATAATGGTTCTAACTTTTTTAAAATGGAGAACTTTAAATAATACTGAAATTGTGTAGGGTTTGTAGGGACTTCAACATGGTTGTACCCACACTCTACATTAGGTATAAGCTTCAATAATTCTTGGAAGTGCATGTTCTTCGCAAGAATGGTTCCAACTATTTTAAAATGGATAACATTGTATAGGGCTTGTAGGGACTTCAATATGGTTGTACCCCATAGAGGATCATTAGATTACTCCATGCTAATGAGGTTGAAAATACTCTTGCAAATAAGATAAGTTTGTGGGGTTAATGATAACTCTATTAATTATATTCATTTTTTTTTAACAGAAATAGGGGAAAGATATATATAGATAAAGGCTGTGCACGACCATTCATTACAAAAATAGAAGCCAGCACTCTGCATCTGATAGAGAAAAATTGCAGAGATTGATAGAGTTTTTGTCACTGAGTTCTTTACTTCCTGACTTCCTATAGATTCTGTTCATGCTGTTGGGATAAACCCTTACAAATTGTTTACATAATATTAGGCAAAAAAACATTCAGAGTATGAGCAGCTATGAGAACCTGTAGAATGGAGGATATTCCAAAAAGGGTGAAGAGAGTGTCATTAACTGAAGTTCTGCTGCTGAACTGAGGCCGCATCCATCATCTCCTAGTTTACAGTTGGGGCTTCCTGCACAATGCTGCAATGTGTTTTGCAGGCAAAAATTGAGGTATCTGCTTTAATACTATCCACTTTTCCCATCAGCTTGATGATATTTTGGTCCATGTCTTCCATGCGTGACTCCAGGCAAGAGAGCCGGGAGTGAATGTACCTATCTTCCATGGCCAATTCCTCAATTTGGTTCGCAGTGGTGCAAACAGCAGAATACGTCCTGGACAGGTAGGTTTTAATTTTTGAGGAGAGCTGGCTTAACGTGGCTATGGCTTGTCTGACCCCTTCCATGATGCGTGTAGACGAGGGAGAGCCGAATTCAAACAGCACGAGAGCAGGTTCCGGGGTGGTGATGCAGAGTTGTTGCAGAGCCGGAGCGAGGGCAGGGTGGGTAAGACTCTCCATCCTGTGGGCTATGAAACCAACGGACGCTTGGAGCCTTAAATGCTCAAGTGTGAGACCTGTATGAGCCATGTGGAGGGCGCGTGGGTGGAGGCGTGGCAGCCAATCCAAGGCATGCCGAGAGCGAGTTCTCAAATGGTGGAGAGGGCCACCTTTTATAGAGTTTCTCCAAGTTTGTAAACCCATAAACAAATGAATCATTAGGGTATAAAACTATGTTTTAAAACATTGTTATGAGAGGCTTGCCTCTTTTTCATTGTGACACCAACATTTGCCAATTTGTCCGCTATAGGATTGAGGTCTCTAAGCACATGGAAAAAGAGAGTATCAATAGGGAGCTCGAGACTCTTAATTCTTTTCTGAAATCTTTGGCTTTTGGCACTTTTGTGGGAATTACCATTGCGCATAGCTTGAATTACATGCCTCGAATCCCCGAATACCTGCAAATGTTCCATGTTGAAGGTGACAACAATTTCAAGAGAGTGATACAGGGCCAACCATTTGGCTTGATTATTGGTGCTGATACCCAGTCCCCAAGAGAAGTATGCAACTTTATTTCCTCCGGGATAAAAAATTATCCCCCCCGCACCTGCCACCCCCGGGTTCCCTTTAGAGGCCCCGTTAAAGAAGATTGTGAATCTTGCTTGATTCTTCCACCATTTTTGAAGGACTCTTTGTCTTTCCTTATCTCCCACTCATGGCAGGCTGTAGGACTTTTGGACTGAAGAGAACTCACCTTTGTGAACATTTGGCACCATTGGAATTCATTCCAGTTTAAAGCTTCCTGGGAATGTAAAGCTATTCCCCTAGTGTTCAGAGATTCAAAGATAAAGGTTATTGCTTTATTTGATATTCTCATCTCTGCACTCTTTTTATCTTCAAAAACTCTTTTGTTTCTTTCCAACCATATCTGCCAGCATATGTTCATTGGGAGAAGCTTCCAAATTCTTGTTAAAGTGGGCTTGTTCTTTTGACCTCCCTGAATTCTATTGTTCCAGTCATCCATCAACTGCTGCATTTGCCTAGGAATTGTAGAGGAGTTTGCAAGGGGGCCAAGAACCAAATTCCAAACCTGTTTAGCGAAAGTGCAATATAGGAATAAATGTTGTGCACTCTCTTCTGCGTTTTGATAGAGGTGGCATCTAGAAGGACCTTCAATTCCTTGAAGCTTGAGATTGTCTGCTGTTAGCTGCTTGTTGTGAGCTAGGATCCAAAAGAAATAGTTTATCTTTGGAATGCTATCCCTGTTCCAAACTTTCTTCCATCTTGTTTGGATAGGGTTATTGTTTCTAGTGAGAAGTTCGTAGCCAACTTTGACCGTGTAATTTCCTGCCTTACCACATCCTCTGATGTCTTTGGTTCTGATGCTTATTGGAGATTTCCCATGCAAATATTGTAGAAAGACTTTATAGTTTTCTGCTAAGTTGCCTGGAGGGTCCATATTTTTCCAATTTTTCCATTTTCCCGAGGGCGACCAATTGACCAAATCCGCCAGCTTCTGAATCCCTGCTTCTTGGAGCTAGATTTTGACATTTTGAATTTCTTGTATTTCTCCAATAGGTTGTTCTCCATTAATGCTATCCGTCCAAAGATTGATTTTATTCCCGTTTCCAGGAATCCAATACATATTTTCTTTTACCAACCCTGTAGAAGAAAGCATAAGCCGCCAAATGGTTGTTCCTGTTTTCTCCTTCATATTATTTAAACATCTTTGTCTTGGTCCTCTAGTGTATTTTTTCCTTATTGCCTCCTTCCACCATTCTTTTTTACTTGATACCATTCTCCAGACAATTTTTGCACCCAAGGCTTTGCTCATTGTTGCTGGATCACGAATACCCAATCCTCCTTTTTTTCAATTTTCCTTGATAATATTCCAATTAACAAGGTGGAATTTCTTGCCCTGGTTCTTTACCCCCTGCCAAAGGAATTTTCTGATCTCCAGATAGATTGCATTCGTAACCATTGAGGGGGCCAAAAGAATGGCACCGATGAAAATGGGGATATAGGAGATGACAGCTTTCATCAAAGTCACTCTGCCGGCCAAGTTAAGCCAATGAGTTCCCCAATAATTGATTTTACTCTTGATTTTTTCCAAAATAGGATGCCAAGAGGAGGAGGAGATTCGTTTATGTGTGATGGGAATGCCTAAATACTTGAAGGATGTCCAATCGAAACAGGGTTTAAAATCAAGAGTAAGAGCTATATTTCTGAGAAGAAGGTTTCCATAGTTCCAGCTATAGATATTACACTTTTGACTATTTGTTTTGCCCCCAGAGGCATGGAGGAAAAGGTCAAGGATTAATTTGAATCTGGAGGCAATGATGGGAGAGGCACTACCTAACAAGATGGTATCGTCAGCAAACTGAGAATGATTAATAGGAGAGACATTTTTGGTTATGACAATACCTGGGAGGGAGCCATTCATTTGCAGATTGTTGAGTTTCCTGCTCAAGGAGTCTGCCATGATGACATAAAGACTGGGAGAGAGGGGACAGCCTTTCCTCAACCCTCGAGACAATCGAAAAAAGGAGGAGGGTCTGCCATTTACTAAGGGGGCAATCCATGGAGATCCAATGCAAGCCTTGATCCATCCTATAAAATATTTTTCAAAACCAAATTTTTCCATAACTGTGAAAAGAAATTCATGCCTTACTCTGTCGAAAGCATTTGCCATATCAAGTTTTATAACCATACCTAAATCTTTCCTCTGAACGCTTGAGTGTATTGCTTCTTGAACAAGAAGAATGTTCTCGTAGATTTTTCATTCAGCCATGAAGCCTCCTTGATTTGGGGATATGATTCTGGGAAGTAGTCCCTTGATTCTGTTAGCAATGATTTTGGTGGGGATTTTGTAGGAAGAATTACAGAGGGAGATAGGGCGGAATCTTCCTATAGAGTGAGGGTTTTTTTCCTTGGGAATAAGAGAAATGAAAATGGAGTTGGTGGCCCCTCCAATTCTTTCTCTTTTCCTTGTCCAATTAAGTATTCTGATAAGATATTTTTTAAGCCAGTGCCAAAGTTTTCTATAAAAGTGGATGGAGAGTCCGTCCGTGCCGGGGGACTTTTCTGGATGAAGTGACCAAACTGCTTTTTTCACTTCTTCTTCTGTTATCTGATCCATTAACCTCTTGTTGTCTGCTTCTGTGATGAGGTTGGGGATTTCCATACTCATTTGGTCCAGATCTTCTTTGGGAACGCCCTCATTCTCATTATATAAACTTTCAAAGTGAGCTTTGGCTTCTTGGAGAATGACATCCTGCCCCTCTATCTTTTGGCCATCCTCCCTTGTGAGACTCATGATGTTATTTTTCCTGTATCTTTCCTTGCATTGAGCATGGAAAAATTTAGTGTTCCTGTCTCCTGCCTTTAGCCAAAGACATCTTGATCTGAGTCTCCATTCTTCCTCGTCTCTTTTAGCTATGTTCAGAATTTTTTCGTCAAGATATTTTTCTTCTCTAAGCATTTCCATCGTGACTGCAGTCTGCTCCATTCCGTTTTGATGATGTTCCAGCTCCTTTTGAAGTTTCTCAAGCTCTTCGCCAGGCTTCGTATTGTTTTGTTTTGCCCAAATTTTTAGCGTTTTTTTAACATTCTTAAGTTTGGTCTCCCAGATGTATCCTGGAGACCCAGGAATAAACTATTTCCAAATCGATATCACTTCATCCAAGCAGCTTTGATTCTCAAGCCAAGCCGGGTTGAACCTGAAGGGAAGGGGACCCAAGTTTTTAGGTGAGGAGAAGAAGAGGGAGATGGGTCTGTGGTCTGAGGTGGCTGAGGCTAGAATCTTAGATTCAGGGAGTTTGGGGTTGAGAGAAAAGAGGAGCTGATTAGAAACCGATCTAATCTAGCAGCAATATGGCTAGGGCCAATCCTCTTGTTATTCCAGGTGAAGACACCTTGCTTGGGCTTGATATCAATAAGATTACAATTAGACATTAAATCTTCCATTCTTTCTCCATAAGGGTCTCTGATTTTTTACCCCCTTTCCTCTCAGCTGCTGAAATAGTGACATTGAAGTCTCCTTCAAGTATGTAAGGATGATTTTCCAAGCTGTGGCGGAGGTCTATTAACTGATTCCAAAACTGTTCCTTTTGGCCATACATGGTCGGCCCATATATGTTTCCAACCCAGAACCTGTCATTGCTTGAAATATCTTCAAGCTCAATAAAAATCCAATGCCAATTTATTTTAGAGGAATGGCATTTATACTTACCTTCGTCCCAAATGGATATTAGTCCTCCGGAAGCTCCTAATGCATTAACAGCTATTCCTTCTCCTTTGGGCCATACATGCTTCATGGTATTGATACTGTCCCCCTTTTGCATTTTGGTCTCCTGGATTGTGAGGATCGATATATTCTCCATTTTTTAAATCTTTTTATTGCTTCTGCTTTTTGCTTTCCACCTAATCCTCTGCAATTCGAGGAGACTATTTTCATTATTTTTTGATTGAAAGAGGACTTGCTCTGTCCTTTCTTTCCTCCCGAGGCTGCTTTCCATTGGATATTATTCTTACATGCTGGTCCAGACTGGTTTGCTTACCCGCCGCCCTTTCTCTGGCTGCTTCTTGTTCTCTTATTGTTTTGTTGAGTCTTCTTCCTCTTTTGACAAGGGGTTCTTGCTCATCTTATTTGCTATCTGAAGTTTCTTCTTGAAATAATTTTGCTTTGGCTCTTGTTACTAATCCTCCCGATTTTAGAGATGCCTTTATTCCATCAGTTGCGTGTTGATAGGCGGGAAAACTCTAGTTCTCATCCTCAATATTGTTTTGAGTCTGATCTCCTTGATGTTCCTCTGATTGTTTTTCTTTCTCCTGTTCTTCTTCATCTTCCTCGATGCTCATGATATGAAACTTGTTGGGGTTCTCTTTATTTTTGGGTGGAGATTTGGCCACTGTACTTGTATTGTTCTTGCCTCCTTTTTTCCTTGAGACCTCGTTCAATTCTCCTCCTTGAGTCTCTTCTGCTTCTGGGATTTTTCTCTTGGGACATAACCTCGCAAAGTGCCCATATTCGTGGCAGACTTTGCATTTAAAAGGTATCTGCTCATAATCGACGGTTTGTCTATGGCTCCATCCTTCCATTGCCAAGTCTATAGCTTCTGGGAGGCCCTTTTCCAGGTCAACCTCAACACAAATTCTTGCACATGAGAACATTGGGGGTTTTGGCTCCGATTTATCAATGTATTTTCCTAGTGAGTTGCCAATAGCTCGTAGGTCTTCATCATTCCAGCAGTGAAGGGGAAGATGCGGCAACTTAACCCAGACAGGGACTGCCATTGGAATTTCCTTTTCTGGGTCAAAGGAGAGATCCCATTTATTAAGATACATTCCTCTTGGACCCATAAAATATGGCCCATTTCTGAAGATCAGGTCTCGGTCCTCCTTTTTTTCGAAGTAGAAAACAAAGAACCCTTTTCCACAAAAGATTTGCTGGACTTCTCCTTGGATTAGAGGAAGCTAGTTTTTGTTGAGCCAAGTTTCAATGGAGCGAGGGGAAGGCCAAATACCCATAAAATGTCCTACCAGTCCCTTTTCTGCTAAAGCAACAGCTTTGTATTTCGAGGTTGTTGATGATAGCTTAACTTCTGGAACCTCTGTTCTTTTAACAAACTTGGAGTCAGACGGAGCTGTGACCTTCGACGAAGCGGGTTGTGAAGCAACAAGTGCCCTGAAGAGGTCAGAGATGAGGGGGCGAGCTTCATCCGGACCATTGCGACCGGGATCTGGCGGTGGCTCCATTAAAGCAGACGCACTAGAGAAACCCTAACCAGCGTTCTATGTGAGTCCTCTCTCTACCAATTTCTCAATCCTATTAATTATGTTCATTACAAAATACATAAAAACTATTTTTTAATAAAAAATGTTATTTTGAAATATATATTCTTGAGGTTTTTACTGAATTTGGGATGCCAATTTTATTTCTCAAAAAAATTAAAATAGAGAGATTATTTTCCAATGATGAATGTATTTGTGTATAATATATTTTTTCCATTTTGAAAAGATGATTTTTGAAAACACCATGAAATTTTGTGTACTCAAAAAATTTCATATTTAAAATTATTTGATTTTATAGTATTCTATTTTTGTTAGAATATAAAAGGTCATCTAGACTATATATACTTAGGCATATTAATAGCTATTTGGTGAATTTGGATGACTTTATGTTTAATTATTATATTAAAGTACATACAAGTCATTTTAGGTTTTGTGTAATTAGGAATTGAGTAGTTGGGTTTATGCCATCTCATTGTTATAAAGAGAAGGTTCTCTTAATTTCATAATAGAATAACTATTTTCTCTTTTTCATCTCTCCGTGTTCTTGGTTTCCTTGTGTGTTTGATTTTTGTAATTAATGAATCAATCTACAAGCAACTAGTGGGGAGATTGATCTATTTTACAATCACTAGACCTGCCTTGAGTTTTGCAATTAGTGACAACTCTCGATTCATGACCACTCCTAAGGTAGAACACTGGACAACAAAATTAGTGCCATGATATGCAAAAGAAACATTAGATTTTGGCATTCTATATGGTAGACACAAAGAACCTTGATTGTGTGGTTATACAGCTTCAGATTGGGTAGGATCAGTGGATGACAACAAAATCCACATCATGCTATGTTTTTAGTCTTGGTACTGGAGTAGTTATATAAATCAACAAGAAGTAACATGTTTTGCTTTCTTCAACTAAATAAGAATATTGAGCGGCAATGAGAGGATCATTTGAAACAATTTGACTCATATATATGTTTGGATATATCAAGATAAAAAAATAAGCCTACCCTTCTATTGTACCATGATAATTAGAGAGTTCCTAAGTTGGCAAAGAATCTAGCCTTTCATGAGCGTACCAATCATGTTGACATTCATTGCCACTTGATCTGAAAACTTGTAGAAGATGGAACAATTGAGCTGCAATATTTTCCTATAGAGGATCAAACTGCACACAATCTCACCAAGTCTTGGCTCCAAAAAATATTGTAAAATTAAGGGCCAAACTTGGTGTATTTTCTAGATTGACCATTAACGGAAGGTGTTAGAATATAAAGGTAATTTATGTTTAATTGTTGTATTAAATTACAGACATCATTTTAGGGTTTTTGCAACTAGGGTTGATGTCATCTCATTATTATGAAGAGTAGGTTGTTCTCTTCATTTCAGAATAGAACTATTTTCTTTCATTTAATTCTCTCTATATTCTTGGTTTCTTTGGTTTCTTTGTGTATTCAAATTTCATAATAATTTTTTTAAACATTTGTTTTTTAAAAGTAATTTAGATGTTTTGTATTTTATTGTTTTTTTAATAGAACATTTTATCTTTTATCTTTTTAAATTTAAATGTTTAGTATTTTAAATTTCTTGGAAATAACTTGAGAAAATATTGTCACTTCCCCTCTTTTCGAGGATGGTACCTAGTGTAAAGAAACGAGTGTAGAATTAGTGCTCTTGACCTCATGGGAATAGGGTCCGGGACCTACACAACATGTTGGCTCTTGTCAATGTCTTGCAATAGTGGAACCAATCATTGAGCTAACCCTTGGGGCCAAATGTTTTTCACACACACACACACATGCATGCATTCACATGTGCACATGCACACACACATACACATGCATGCGCACATGCACGTGCACACACACACACAAAAAACATGCATGCACGCATGCACATGCACACACACACATACACACATATTTGAAACCAAGTTGGAGGGGGATCTTTTCCAAAATGGATTATGATGATTTACAAATATGGATATAATCAAATGAGAGTAGTTTATTCCCTGGTAAAAAATGGAACTTCAATTGATGGCTTGGTGATTTTATGTTGAGAGGGAAGTAATGATTACTTTTTAGCTGAGTGGAGCACCCATTATATCTAAATACTTTGGTTGAATCATCTAAGACAACATGTTTCGATACAAGTGGATGCAAACACATGGCATAAAAAGTTTTAGTGGATACTCATGCACTATCTCCAACTTCGTCATTGGAAATACACAAAACTCTTTGGGAATCTTTTGCATTAGGAACAATTGAGCTGCAATATTGTCCTATAGAGGATCAAATTGTATGGATGCAAGATTCTTATTAGTGTCTAGCCTCAGGAGGAAAACAAAATTTTGAACCTCGCCTTGGCGGGTCTTGGAAATGTCTTGGCATTATTTCAAAGGGATAAGGTTTTTGATGCAATCTTATCAAGGGAGCATGGTTTGAACAATGACAAAGTGGGACACATTGGACATCTTAAGTATGAGTCTCAAACAAAAGAAAGAATATGGGTAGGATGACATGTATATGATGCTAATCCCTTATGGATATGATTGTACTAATGTTAGGGGTTGCGTAGGGGATGAGCCCGCTCCTCCATTTGATGAGGTTCCTAAAGAATTGGGAGTCATTGGGGCATTGAATCAGGGTGATTGAATGGGGTACAAACAAAGCTCATGTATTCCACAAATCATTATTGAGGTTATGTGAGTTGAGGAAAAAAGGAAATAAAGGTGGATGGAGGAAGTACACAGTCTATAGTAGAAGACATCTATGATATACACACATAAGAATTCAAATGATGTGAAAGAAAAGGCTCCATTGAGTGATCAAGGAAACTATCCTTTATATTGTCAGGACCTTGGCACTTGGGAGGAGATAGAGATCATTGGTTTGCAAATTTTGGAATAAAGGGAGGGAACAATTCAATGGTCAATTGGTCAATCTCTTAGATAGTGGGTAAAATATTGAATCATTAGTGTCACATTCAGGGACTAGTCAAATTAAAATTTGGATAGGTGAAGTGATGTGGGGTAGTTTTAAAAGAAGAGAGATGGGAAAGTGTTTGCAAAAGAATTGTGGTGGTTAGAAGCAATGAAGTGTTTTTCATACAATAACTAAGAATTTAAATCCCTCCCATACAAATAGGAGATACTAGTTAAGGTCTTGAGCCAAGGGGGACATCATACTAGGTGTAGTTGACATGGAGCGGCATTGTTAATGTCCTTTATTGAGCACATGAAAAGGACAATGCTTAGATGAATCCTTATGGATGTAGGGAGTGCCTTCCTTTGTTTTTATAGAGGTGGTTCTCTTTAATATTTGATGGATATATGTAGTATAAATAAACTACCACAAAGAAATGTTCGCTTGAAAGAAGATAATACTGCAATAGTACTATAAGTAAACTTCCACGCAATCCTTCAAGTGTTGATTCAAGATATATACTTCAACTATGCACATTGTTTCTTGGAGGGGTTCGAGAGTTCTAATTTTTGATAAAAGAATAAAATATAATAGATAAACCTGAAAAGGAAAATGCTTAGTTCTACATATCCTTTGTTGGCAATATTTTATGCTAGAGAAACATCTGAGATTCTAATAGAAGAAAGGGAAATAAAAGATGGTGTAGGTCTTTCTAGAGAGGATTTTAAAGACTTGAACTTTTATATCAAATGAATTTGGAAAAGATAGATGTTAAATATATTTGCTTCATAAATTTTAAAGATCGAAGCAAATAATTGTTTAGTATATTTTTGTGGACCTTTCAAAGTAATAAATAAGACCCTAGTTTGATTTACTTAAGAAGTTTGAAACCGTTGTTACCTCTTGGCATTACAAAAATATCCATGACGTGAATAAATGAGAAATGAAAGTGCACTCTCCTTCTAAGGCCTGAGTGAGGCTCCCACACATTGAAATAACTAGGAAAATCTGAGAGTAGAAGAAGTGATAGTAATAAGATAACTTACTTCATGGCTATGAAGCCAATGAAAATGATATGAACATGACATTGGGACATAGGAAAAATGAAGAAAATAGGAAAGCATGAAAGGGATTTACTTACAAAATTGTGGAGATAAGATTGCTAAGATATAAACCCTATTTCTATTGAAAAACCAATCTTATATATAGTCTCCAAGCTATCTATAAGTATGTAGGAATACACTAATTACCTCAACAGATTTCCAAAATCATGTTACTTTAGCGGTTGCAATGACACATTCATTAATCCATTCTTTGATATATTCACGAAGGGGACTTGTTGTGATGATTCTTTCACTTTGATTGCAAATATTTCATGCTCATGGCAAGTTGGTCTTTTGTTGTGACTTTGTGCTTTGCATTATCGATAAAAAACTCTGTTATCCATTTTCTTTAATTTGCACCATAGAAAAATGTGTAAGATTATCAAATTATTCACCCAATGCAACTATGGCTAAACTTAGCTTATATTCAAATAATTATTTTATACATATCTTGTTTCCTAAAAGAGAGATGGTCCTTAACATTTCATGATCTTGCTTGCTTTAAAGAAGACCCGAGATCTCCTATTTTTAATATCATCAAAAGTTTGATTATTTGTGGAATAATATCATAACTGTCATCCCAAACCCTTCTTATTCCACTAATATGTTTTTAGAGGGAAGATTCTCTTAAATTTTTTATTTATGTAATCATACATAATCTTTAGTTTCCTAATAAAAAACTCATGAAAACTTATTAATAGCTTGTTAACCTTAGTATTTAAAGATTAGGGGCAAGAATCTCACTAGCTAGTAGAAGCTTTATTAGCTATTTACCATAAGTCAAAGTAAAAACCATTTTATCATCTACATTGCTTTCTACTAGGTTCCTAACTCCAAATAATAATTATTGGTTTGTCCTTGCCTTAGTAGGTTTCTTTGGAGAATCTTCTAGAATGTCCTCAAGGGCCTTGACAACAAGAGGCCGTGTAAAGAAGGGTTTAAGGTTCAGTACATTTTCTAAACCAACAATTATCTTTTTGAACCTTTCAAGTTCCTCTTTTTGCTTATTAACAACATGTTATAACATCTTTCTCATTGCTTCATACACTTTATTGCACCATAAGCCCTTAAACCTTTAGGATCAAAGACAACATTATGGTCCTCCAAGAGTTTCTTCCTCTTTATGTTTAACTTGACCATTTGTAGCTTCTTTTTCTTCTTTTCATAACTTCATGGATGCAAGTAACAAAGGTATCCTCAAAAGTTGGTAATTATTTATGCATAATTTTGTTTTCAATTACTCTATTATTTCAAAATGGGCAATTGTCAAAACAAGTACTTTTGTTGAATCATCAAAAATCTCTATATCACAAATATTCTCAATATACTCCTTAGTATGTCCTTTAGATGAAACCTCCTTATCATAACTCATTGGTATATTTCCTTTTGGGTTTGTAGGAGTTTGCATGTTTGATCTCTTTTTGATTTCTCTGGATCTTCACTAGCATCATCCTCTCTACATATCTCCTTTGAATTTTTTGTTGTCTCCATCTCTAGATGAGGTATCAATGCCCTTCTTAGCTAAATTTGTTATATTCTTAGTAGAATTAACAACAACCCCCCTCTTCCATTGGCTCCAGATTTACCTCTGCATATTGTAAGGGTATTATTTCAAAATGGCCTTATAAGTTTCTTTATCTTGAAGAACCGTTTTCCATTTTTCCTTTGATTGTGTATTTGCATTTGAACTCACTCATGTATGTCTATCCTCGTGAAGATTTGGATAATTCATTTTGCTAGTAGGTCTAGGATTATGTGCAAATGTTTTGTGAGCATTATTGTTTTCAATATAATTATCCTCATTGTCTCTAGTGTCCTCCTTATGTACTTTTAACTCTAGTAAATAGTTGCTATCACCGATAGATGCCATATGAATCTTGAATATTCCTTTTGGATCATAACTTGGGATAGAATTATCTTACTTTGAATTGAAGGAATTTGACCTTGGGCCATTTTGTATAAGTACCATACATACTTCACAACAATTCCCACAAATTTAAAGGGTATACATAGGATTTGCAAGAAATCATACACTTTGAGTATTGTCCATAGGTTTCTATTAGGAAGAAATGAGCACACAAAAACCTAGGAGGATAATACGGTTTTCCCTCAGAGTTGTACATTCTAATGTAAATGTATTGATATTCTTATAAATATTCACCCCTTTCTCTCAAGATATCCATAAACCTCAACAACAAAGGCATCTTGCATTATGTAGAAATGAAAAAAGGCCTTCTGCATATGAAGGATTAGGTAACACAATTAATGTAAATGTACTGATATTATTATAAATATTCACACCTTTCTACCAAGATATCCCTAAATCTCACCAACAAAGGCATCTTGTACTATGTAGAAATGAAACAAGGCGTTATGCCGCTATGAAGGATTAGGTAACACAATTGTATTGAATCTATCTAAGGTTTATGTAACCTCGAGGTATGAGTTTTTCAAAAGTATTGCAAAATACCAAAGGCGAAAACCGTGTATGAAGACATATATAATATCTTGGTTCTTTTGAATTCAGGCATTGGGTGAGAAATATCATTTGATATGACTTCTCCTCCCCACCCAATAATTTTTTTCTTTCTATATGGTGTAATAAATGATATACACAACATAATTGCATATGTGTTGTGGATTCATGCTCGACTAACCAAATGGAGATCCATGCCAATTCTTTATAAGGGACTTGAGTTCCATCTCAATAATATTACCCTAGTATACTTTCAAAACCATTGGATTGCATTGAGAAAGAGATTTATTCATGATACAAAATCCACCACAGTTTCTAGAAAAGATTGGGCTTCATGCATCCTAAAATTATTCATTTCCTCTAAAGATGAAACATCTCCTTGAACAAATACGTTCTAAGGGAAATAGGTTATTTTTTTTCCTCATCCAACCTCACCTCCCAATAATTAGAGTCAAACCTCTTAGTACACCAATACACAATTTCTTAGAAGTTGAGGAACTCTGTTATGCACTCGATAATCACTGAACTTCAGTCCCGTGCCTTATTCTCTTTCTATTCTTCCTTATGCAACTCTTAGTATCACTTGCATGCAACCGAACGATGAAAATATCCATCATATTGATCCAAAGAGTTGGGAATATCACTGATAACGAGATCATCCTCCTTCCTAGGTGATATATTTATCATTATGCTTTTCATATCATTAGTGGAAATTCCATGTTTTAAAACCAAATCCTCTCTTCCTTCAAAGGATCATAACTTAGGGAAAATCACCAAAACTCCAAGGACATGATTATATTTTTCCATAATGTATATTTTACATTTCATTCTCTTTACTCCTATTGTACTCTCTTTACCAACCATGCCACTCGTCATCACTGTGGTTCATCCATTTATGCATTTGGGCCCTTTATGTATGATGCAAGCAAAAGTAGAAGGTATAATGAATGGAAAGTGGATTGCACTAGCCTCCATATTCCACATGTTAGAAATGCAGTGTGGGGATGCATAAGGGGGGATTCACATGCATTGCATCTCCACATTACTACTAATGCAAAGTGTAGTGTGGAGGTTCCACATGGAGGATCTTCACAATTTTTCTACACATTTCCTACCTAAGAAAATTTTGATGCCTCCTTTGTAATATGAAAATTTATTGGAGCATTCTAAAGGATTTCTTTAATAACACACAATCTTAGGGTTACTTTAATATTAAGAGGGATAGTTTCAAAAATTTCAAATGGACATAAGGAATCTTTAATGGGTTTAGGAAAGGGTTATACAATAACATTATTGACATGGTATTGGACTAGAATAATTCTACAAGACTCATGAAACCAACCATGGGAAGGAAATCATATCTCCGAAAATCACAACAACGCACAGATGTATAGACCATTTTGAAAGGAAACTAACAATTAAAATGCCCTTAGAGTGGGAAACACATCCAAGAAAAAATGTATTATTGTATCAAGGAATAATTATTCTATCCTTAAACGTGAGTGGGTTGGTGTTTCCCTATAAGAAGAGATCCCCTAGGAGGTTGATCCAAAAATATAAGCAAGATATTCTATTTTTGCAAGAAACTATGCAAAGGGAGGACATTATTAAAGCTGATTTATAAGATGTTTTTCATAGTTGGCATTTCATTGCTATCGATTTTCTTGGGAGATTATGGGGACTAGAAACACATCAGAACCTTTCCTTTTATTTCCAAAACCAAAATATTCTGTATTCTACTTTCATGATTATTGTATTTCCAAGGAATTAAACATGGACCTTTCTTTGGTTACCTATAGTCATAATAGTTACAAAAAGAGTATTTGTCTTCACCACGGGGAAGAAGATAAATTCTATTAAAAATAAACGTTGAAGTGGTGATCTAAATTTTGTCCTCAAACTAGGAGAGATTTGGGCCCTATAGGCACGATTGACTCTTTTAAGAGATTTTCTCAATAAGAGTGTCTTAGATAATTGTCTATCAAATGTAGAACCGTTGTAACTCTCCTCTTCTTGGATGAATAATATAATTTGAGAGGAAATCCTAGCAAAAGGCTTGACATACTTTTTTTGTCATATATTCTACTTATAGGAGTCGAAATATTTTGTTCATGGGTAAGGGTTGGGGGGTTCTCCATTCACTCCCACTCTTCTACAAATGGAAACCAATGAAAATAAGTTACTTGCTCCTTTTAAATTCAATGCACATTAGCTAAACTATGAGGAATACAAAGATATGGTGAAAATAGGAATGTAAAATATATGATCCTAATATTGGATATTTTGTAGTGGAAGTTTTTTAGGGTATTTAGTCAAGGTTAAGAGCATTACACGAAATTGGGTTAAAAATGATTTCTCCAACATTAAGGGAAAACTGATAAATACACAATCTAGGATAAAAAAGTAATATGATTAATGCACATAGAGGGTATGCTAGATAGTTCACATGAGCTAAATTAGTTATAGGAGGTGAAGAATACACTCTTGGAATAGGAGGACACTAGATAGAGGAATAATAGTCACACTACTAAGATGAAAGAAGGTGATGGAAATACTAATTTTTTGCATAGATTTTCTCAAAGGAGAAATACTCAAAATATCACATGGTTTATTGAGGACAACATTAGAGAGAAGTGTTCAAATTTGTTGATATTTCCAAGGTGTCCATTCATAACCTTATAGGGAAAACATCAACGAGATTATGGAAAATGACTCTCTCTTCAACAAGATGATAAATGAAGAGTAAAACGAGCCATTGATGGTGCTCGTTTACAATGATGAGCTTAGTAGGGTATTAAAATATTTTCAACTTGATAAGGATTTTGGGTTGGAGGGTTGGGACATGGAATTTTACATCAATGGTTTCTTTGTTATGATAGAACAATATTTACTTAGTGTCATTCAAAAATCTCATTAGAATTAAAAAATGTCAGATGATTTCAATTCCACTTTCGTTGCAAACATATTGAATGTGGAAAACCCTATGATATTTGATTCATAGAGGCCTATTTTTCTATGTAACAACATATATAAAATTATAACAAAGATTATAGCAGTTAGACTTAGGCTTGTCCTTTTAGGTTCTATGTCAAAGGAGAAATTCAAATTTATGGAAGGGAATTGGATTCATGACGTGGTAAGTGTGTCTCAAGAGACATTACACACCATTGAGTGCAAGAAGCAATTTGTTTTCAATGTCAAGTTGGATATTTCAAAAGCATATCACTTGGTAGGTTGATTTTGTTTGAGGTTCCTCATGATCCATGTAGCACTCAATGTCGCTTTTGTAAATTGGATTGAAGACTACTATTCCATTATATACTTTATTGTAGTTATAAATAGTTCCAATTCTTCTTTTCTTAACCCTACCAGGGGCCTTTGGTAGGGGTTCCCCCCTTCACCCCTTATTTTCTTTGTTGCAGAGTCTCAAAGCAGAGATATCTACAACATTTGAAAAATGAATGTACATAGAGCGGCATAAAGGTGGAAAGGAATACATACATTACCCATATTCTATTTGTAGAAGATGTTCTTTTGTTCAACAATGGGTCACTTTGGGGATCAAAGGATATCGACATAACACTTATCCTGAATTATTTGAGCAATAAATAATAGAACTGTACAGTTCTATTATTTATGAACATAGATGAACTAATTAAGTTTTAGATCTCCCTAGACCCGAGTATGGCAGTTATTGATATTGATAGTATCGAGAGTCAAGTATTGAAACAATTTAGATTATGGATGTTGGATTAGAAAGTTACTGATAAAGAGTATGTTGTTTGAAGTTATATAGAACTGGTTGTAGGATATAATGGAAGGGTTCTAATCCAACATCCATAATTTAAATTGTTTCAATACTCAAACTCTCAATACTATCAATATCAATAACTTCCATACTCAGGCTTGGGAAGATCTAAAACTTAATTAGTTCATATCTATTAATAAATAATATTATTGTACATAATCAATATAAAATCCTAATATACTCCTCCTATGGCCAACCAACTTACCTTCTTTACCTGGTATGATTATCCTTTGTGTGGCCAATCTACTTTTTAATGCCCGCAGGATTACATTTATAGAAGAATATAATTATTCTATCTCAACTAACAAAATCCTAAACTATAGAAACTGAATCCCATATCTCTATAAATTATTACTAAAAAAATAATTCAATTCCATCTCTTTAATGATTCAATGTTTAGATATGTTTGAACTCCTCTGAATTCTGCCACCAAGTGTAGATTCAATTACATGAGTCACTACCTAATTGGCATTCATCCTCCACTATAGATTCTTCTAGAACTACACTTGTAATTATGAACATTTACAATATTTATAATAAAACCCCTTTTTGGGAAAATATCAAGACCCCATGCTTGATCAACAATTAGAGTTGTTTATGACAGACTAATTCTCCTACATCAGAAACCTTCAACTGTAAGAATAGAGACAAATTACTCTTTTGCTTGATCTAGAAAACCAAATATATAACATAATTTCCACTAAATTGTAAATGCATGAACTCAACTTAAATTATATTAACCCTAGTGTTTAGATTCCCCCACTCTGAGATTGGAAAAATATGCTTGATTTGTTGCATGTTGTAAGAATAAATCCTAAAAAGGAATTCTAAAACAATTAATAGAGATGATTAATCAAAGAGATACAACTCCCTTGGTATTTTATGGTCATTTTCTTGATGGTGTGACTCCTTCACTTCATGGATCTTGTTGTCACTAGAATTATCCTCCTTCAAAAGGTTTTAAGTTATAGCAGCATGGATGTAAAAAGGTTAAGTCTCAGCATTTTTCACTACAAGGAAAGTTAGTATCTCCCACTTGGTTCGAAGTTCATATAGCGCACCAAGAGACACCACAAGGGACACTAGTCTCCCAACTCCAAGTAAATTGGATCCATTCATGCCAAGCAAATAAGCATCATTAAACAAATTATTCATTTATATATTATGTTTCCCATATGGCATGTTAGAGTGGATTGGGATTGATCGTATTGGTTATGAAATCTACATATCATTAATACTTCCATTCATAATATGTTTTGGTTCGCTATAATCACAACTTGCTACCCTTATCCCCCGCCATGTTTTGTCTCCACGCATCACATGAATAACTCAGGTATTGAGGTAGCGTCCACATGGAGAACACAGGCAGAATATTATATAAAAGTTATCATTCAATGCCACAAAGAGCTTGAGTGTTTGATGAACAAGTGTTAATTGCTTCACAACAACACCAATTTCTGTCAACTAATGCTGATTGTCAAATGGGAATACACATGCAGAGGGAAAAATTCCAAGTACAATTTTAAGTCTCGTGAAAAATCAGATGGAAGTAGCAGATACATCTATATATATAAACAACAAGTGGTTCATTTCCTATTGCTAAGCAAGACATATGTCTTGAGGAGATTTAAAAGAAGGCAAACTCTGTTCACATTGAGAAAGGAGGTTTTCTAGATTCAATTACTTGTTCATCATGCGCCATTCCCAAGTCAAATACCAAGTCATACAATACGAAAACACTCACGATGAAGAATGCTGGTGCAGAGAACACTAGATTTGCTCAGAGGCAGAGATTAGCACAGGGCTCACTACTGCTACCAAATCATGAAGGATTTGAGAGATTTCTCCATTTGCTAGAGGGTATATATGACTCGCCAGATTGACAAAATTCCCAATGTCATATAAGCTTTGATGTGGCTTTATTTTTAGTCTTTGCAAAATCCTCGTTTTCCAGGGAGAAGTCGGACACTTGGGGCTTCTCAAATTCAATCAACATCAAAGATTGGTTCTGAGACAGAATTACAAACCCGACTTTTGGAAAGGAGCAGAAGTTTACCAAAAGCACCTTATCGAATGATGCCAATAAAGCATTCGTGATACTTCAAATGCAAGAGGTTGTGTTGCTTGCCCAAGTTTACATTTCAATCACGGTAAGGAGAACACCTAGGTGTCAAGTGATATAGCAATGTTCAAAAGTTTAAAATGTCAAACCACCTGTCCCCATCGCAAGCTTTGATATTTACAAATGTACAAGTTAAACAAATCTTTGAAGGACCAGATTTGAGGGGCAATTTTCTCAAATTAGTTACCGAGTGATAATGATGGACTGATCTACTTTCCTAAGTCCACATTCGTTCTCTATATTCCAGGCATCGGATCAGCAAGGAAACAGGGCATCTGGTAGATAGTTAAGCAGAAATATAGAAGCAATTCCATGATTGAAGGAGTATTTCAGCATTTTGAGGCCATAAATCAAGCATAGAATCAACAATCATCTCCAAATGGAAAAAGAAGAGAGTGAACATGAATCGAATTTCCAGATTTGAAGGATGAGTTTTGCATTCGAGGACACATTATTTAGCATTTACAAGTTTTGAAGGTGATTGATGATGAGATGCCAGTCAAAGGGATCAAACTAACAACTTCAGATGTATCGGGGTTCTTGTTAAAGCAGTGGAGGTTTATTTCAAAATTAGTACATCATGTGGCAGTCAAACATTTCAAAGTTCGAGATGATGATCTTTAGTTTGCAACAGATCATCTTTTAGAGAGGATCATCGATCCTTCAATTTTGTAATGTAATATTATAAATAGGCAGATTAGAAACTAAGAGGTAGAGTTCCAGCCAAGAGGGCTGAGGCAGGGGTCAGTATAGTTTGATACAGATATTTGCAGGCCTGTATGTGGTCTTTATTTTCATATTGATCAGAGATGACTGGTTTTTGCAATGGATTATGAACTTAGAGCCTTTTCCTATTTTAATTTATGAAGTATATGTTGTCATTATTCTGTCTATGCATGGTCTCAATTTCATGTTGTGATTCTCTTGACCGGTATATAACTATGCCACTATCCTAAGATGGAACTTGAGTTTTTACATTCATAAATTCAATCTCACAGTCATTCTTTGTCCTTGTTTAAGTACTGAAACCAATGTACTCCCTACTACCTGATTATTGAGTTGCTTGATCTCTGTCATATACTCATCTATCACCAAAACTGATAGAATTACTTAGTAGATGTCTGATATCTACATTCAAGATTTCCTTAAGCTTTGACCCAAGCAGTCAGGGTGCAAACTTTAGGGATAACAGATCCATAAACATGAAATGCATATCGATGATTCAACTCATTCAAAACTTGATGACCTTTTGTGAGAAACTAGTTTTTCTACCAAATCATTTTTGATTCCCCTGACCATCATTTGATGCAAGAGAAGAGCATACTTAGCTTTTCAAGAAAAAAAAACAAATATCTAAGTTGTATTAGTAGTTCTAGGCTCACTCCCACTCTAATACCATATTACAAAACATGAGAGATATACACACAATAATACAATATGATATTATGAGTAACTGGTGTAATTATTTTCACTTCCTTATATATGGCTACTCATGGAGAAAATTATTTCCACTTATGAATGTGGGATATATTTTCTCTACACAAAAAGTACAAAAACATAAATAAGTCATAAAGTGACTTTTATTACAACATGTAAGCCTTATACCCTAACATACACAATGTATACACCCTTGCATATTGTTATAAAAAGGATTTGGAAGGAATATGGAATTATGGAGGACATAAGGAAAAGGTTTTTGGTATGATAAACAAAAAGGTAGAAGGACGGTATTTTCCAAGGATCATTAACTAAAGATTCTATTAGGTTGAGAGATAATCATGACAAATATACAATGAATCCAAGGTGATAAGGCCCTTCATCTACAAAGTATATAATTTAAGTAATGGCTTGTATAATTTCAATAACCAAGGAGATAACAAAAGATAAAACACAACTATTTAAAACTATATACCATTACTATTTACTTGACTTGATGAAGTTGTTAGGTCAATAGTTCATAAAGTAAGGGACATTGGACTTATTTCCTAGTGAAGGTATGATGCAAACAATATTTCTCTTTACTTTTTTTTCGAGGAACAACCTTGCGGGAAACCCTCCTAGTACTTCCCCATGATTCATGGATGGTTAATGGGGTAAATAGTGTCACATACCCTCCATCTAACCAATTCAATGAAGGGCACATGATACCAAAATCTGGGCTTTTTACATAAAACTTAGCCCATTCATTAGATTCCTAGCAATAAAAGAGATGTGTGTAGATGGAAAACAAACAAACATGCACAGCGAAAATGAACTCATCCACACACATATTACATGACTGTCATTCAATTTAACACAGTCAACAAATTAATACATTTGCAGAAGTAAATACACAATAAAATACTCATCTTGATGCAATGTTGTCCCAAGCAACTAGCTATGTCACTGCAACGTTCCACCCAACCATAGGTCTCTTCCCAGCCTCTATTATTTCAGCACTCAGAGACCACCCCCGAGCTGGGCATGATATCTACAAGGAAATTGGGTCTCTCAAGCTCAGCTCAGCCCAAAGCAATGGATACCCAACTCAACCCCATCATTCTCTTGCACACCAAACTTAGATATGGGCTCTGGAACACACTTTCAGCAGTGGGACTTAGGAACTAGATGGACAAGGGTTTTCCCAAAAACGTAGGCACACCAAAAACGGATTTGTGAGAGGGAAAATCGACCATAGGGAAGAAAACGATTTCTCCCACATATATACCAACAATCAGTGAGCCAAGACAGCATCTATGGTCCCTAAATCGATTTCCCTTTCTTTCCCCACTGTTATACCACACAAAAACACCCTTCCCAGCTAGGATAATGAAGGAAACACAACAAAAACCATGGAGAAAATGCCCAGGTAGCTCTAGACTCGTGGGAGAGAAAAGCTGGTTGATGGGTAATGGCTTGGGGAGCAATTCATGGCTCTTTTCTTGCCCAAGAAGCCAAACATGTTTTTCCATGTAGGGTGGCTTGCCCATACTCAAATTTGGATAGCCATACCTTCCATTCCCCAAGGCATTAACTACCTCAACCAACTCTTGGGAGAAATCAATGATTGGGTATAAAAGTCAACATGGGTAGTTGAGGGTTTGATGGGTTCTCTCATTGACACCTGGCTTGACTTGATTGGATCCAAGGGTTTGAATGTTTTCCCCTCCCAATTTCTTGTAACATAATGCCCCCATCTCTTGTTGCATTGCATAGCTAGTTGTGGGCATTTATATTAAAATTCATATTTACAATTCCCATGATTCACTAGCACATGGGTAGCATAATATCGAATACTTGCCTCTTCTAGATCAAGCATTCACTAGCGGGGCCTTGGCCTTGAGCTCCACGCTAGGAATCATACATAATATGCATACATTATTTACATTATAGCCCAAAATATTATAAGGGTCAAAATGGGGGACGCGACATTCCCCTCCCCTTGGAATAACACCGTCCTCGGTGTTCCCATACCTAGGAATACATACACGCTATATACATGTCCAAAATTCACAAAATATGGCAGGTTTGTCCTGTATTTCACCCTTTACTTGGGTTTTCGGGACCAAGTCCTTTGGTATTCACAAACTGCTCCTGCTGGCTGGGACCTTCTAGCTCTGCATGAGGCCATTGTTCCAAAACAATCCCTTCCCTTTCTTTATCTTCCAGTTGATCTACAAGTCTGGAAACTTTATGGCGGATACCCTCTTGATACTCCATTGTTGGGCAGTCACGGAGGCAATGATTTCCTCCACATCCCCAACATTGTACTGGCTACTTTACCTTTTCCTGCTCAAATTTTTTTGAGTCTTCCCACATGGAACGTTTCTTAATCGACCGATTGGATGAATGCTTCTTCATGGATCCACTTTCCTTTCCCTTACTAATTGCTCCCAGAATGCTTTTTACCTCTTTTTGCAGACGAATAGAGTCCTGCAAAACCTTGTGGTTCATCTCATTATGTTGCCTTTGTAGCTTGAGCATCTCTCCAAGATTTTCTTGGGTCCTGGCAATTGTTTGAAGAAGACTTTCAGCCAACTCTAATAGCCCTCGGTCTGCTGCCATGGTTAATGGCACAACTGACCACACTTTGCTTACTAGCAACACTTTCTTGTGCCGGCTGCAACCAATTGTTTCACTTTCTTACCTGTGAAATTCATCATGGAAATTCTTTGTTAGGACAAGCATAACATGAACATTAAAATTAGTCAATTATTTTTCCAATTGACATGGAATGTCCATGCTTTATTCATGGGACTTCCACACTTTCATGCTTTCCACATACACATGAACTCATTCATGTTCATTCTTTCATAGGAAATTTACTATTTCAACATTCACAATTCATCTCAAGCAATTAAACACAATCTATTTTCAGCCATGACATGCACTCAACAATCTTTTGTTTTATAAATGCATCAATCGAAAGGAAAGAGAAGAGTAGGATTTTCTCCCTCTTAGTCTTGTTCTATTATGGAGCCACACCATCACTGTGGTTTCATGCTCCTTAGTCTCTTTCACTTCAATGTGAATGCTTGGATTTCCTTTCTTGGCTATGACACTTAGTGTCTAAGATATGTCTAAGTATTTTCAACTAAGGAACCCTTCTTCTTTGTGGCCTATAGACCTTTGGCTGCTAGGACCCACTCATGTCCACTAGCACCATCTTTCATTACTGCTCATACTGAGCTCTTTAGGACGGTCACATGTCCATCTGCATCCCTATGATGCCTTCATAATCCTTGCTTCCAGCAATACCTACACTCAAATATTGAATCAATTCATATGTTTAGTTTATTTTCATATGGTTTATCTATTAAACAAGAGTTTAGGAAATCATAACCAAACCAGATACACACGCATATTCATAAGCAAGAAGCTGCAAGGTAACCGAATAATTATCTGTATTGGTTGTCTTCAATTTATTCCATGGGATCCTTCTTTGATTTACGAGCCTTGGATTTCCCGTGGATACAATTATGAATGTTGGGCCAGCACGTAGGCTACTCCACAATCATTCGAATAGGAAATGCTAGGCCAGTACGCCGACTGGGTTTATCAATCATTTCCTTTAGCAATATGCTAGGCCAGTGCTCCGACTGGTTTTATTAATTAATTAAGGAATGTTGGGCCAGCATACACGTTGCTTTACAATATCAAGTAGTTAATGCCCAACTAGTCACTCTCTGGACTTATCAAGAACTTTATAGCGTTCAACCAGTTACTCCCTGGATTTCTCTATAATTTATATCGCCCACTCATTTACTCTCTGGATTTTACCAGTAATTTATATTGCCCACTCATTTACTCTTTGGATTTACCAGTAACTTATAGTTCTTTCAAGGTCTTGCTTTCCTGCAATGACCAAGGTTTCCAACAAAGAAACAATAGTGTATCAGCTGAGTTGTTAGAAGACTTATACTTGAAATCTTCATTATTCCAAACAAGACATAAATGAAAACGAATACTTATCTGTATTGTGCGTTTCCCCTCTAGTCCACAGGGTCCTGCTTCGCTTTGCAAGCCTTGGAATCGCCTGTGGACTTTGATGTAGTTAATGCTTAACCAGTACACCTTCACGCTGACTGGGTTTACCAAGCATTTGGTGGTGCCCAACCAGTCCCATACCTAGTTGGCCCTCTCCAATGCCGAGCCAACACATTCGTCTGGGTCATCAGCCAATGGAAGGAAACTGCGCCACCGATCATTATAGGTCAAGGCTCTACTATGGAGCCTTAGGAATCTCAGGGTTTTCTGTCAGTCTTGGCACCCCCCTCCTACTGTTGACCCAATAGTGATTTTATGCCTTCACCAATTCCACCACACCTTCTCGCACCACAACCCTTCACACACACATCAACTCTTCATTCATACAAGGATGCCACTCCTTCTTTTGTGCGAATCGGTGGTTCCTTTTAGGAACTTTATAGGTGACTTTCTTGACTGCAAGTTAGCATGGCCCCACTCACATAAGGATGATACCCCTTTTCACTACACAGCTCCTTAGGTTTGTCCATCCCTTCCAGTATTATTTAGTGTGAGCATAGAAAGGTTACCAATTCCTATACAGTCCTTTTGCATACCGTTCTTCACTTTGCCTCTTAATGTGTAATGCCAATTGGAATCTGTGTAGGCTGACAACACAAGAAGGATAAGCAGGCTTATCATTATTGCTGCTCAAAATCGTAACCACATTCCATAACATTCACTATCAAGTATTGAAACACCAGGAATGCGTCCATTCCCTTAAGGTGTAGTCAATATTGACAACCCTATCATGACTCGGCACCAGAAAAGGTGTGCACCCCCTTTCCAATGTGAGCCATGTAGGCCCTAATCATACTCAAGCAGTCTGAAATGATATAATTAAGGTAGATCATGCTCTGCATATTAACCCTAATAATTTAGACATGCATGTTCTTATCTAGGGTCACAGAACACTCATTCCTTTTGTAGATGTATCTTTTCTTATTTGCGAAGAATGGGGGCTCCCTTCTCTGAGTCAACAGTTCTTTGGTTTTCCACCCCAGTGTTTCTACGTCCCATAATCCACACATGCCTTCTTGGCATAGCTTTACCATCTCACTCTCATGGTTTTCCAACATTCAGCTCAGCTAAGATGTCATCCTTAAAATATGCAATGGTGTTTCACCCGAAACCCATTTCCAAAGCATGGGGTCCTTCCCATGGAGTTTGGCTTCTGCAGGTCATCACACATGGTCTTCCTGCAATGTGTCTTCTTGGCACATTTATCAAATAGCCAAACAATCAGCATCATTCAATAAAATTCAAATCTGATTTTCCTTAATCATTCGATGACATTAATAATTAAATTCAAGTATGAATTTGCAATTATGTCCTTTGCAGAATCGATTTGCTTAGCCATGAGTCTGTTCTCATATCGTTTGGATCTTTCTCATGGTAGATTCCAATCTTCATCATGGACTTACCCACACTTTCCATGCCCAAAACAATCTACCTGAAATCTGAAACTTCAATCAGCCAAACATGTTGTGAGTATCTATGCATATAATCCTTTCATTGCTACAACAGTCATTGAAGTGATCTCATAATTATAACACTCAATAATTCAAACACCTTCAACTGTTAACATTTGAGGTGCAATGAAATATATGTATATATCTATATATGCATCGTTATCATCAATAAAATTGCAAGACATGGGTACACTATCCATGCAATTTAAATAAATTGTAAGTACTTATTACTTCACATTCCATGCAATCCTTGTCCTTCCATAGAGCACTCTAGTAGTCCATCATCATGTCTACCTTCTTCATGCAATCTTTCTCCTGCATTCATAGCAGCTCATGAAATTATCTTAGTATTAACAATGATTCACCATCTCGTCTATTATCTAAATGCATTGAAACCTATACACATCACAACTGTGCATTCTCGCAATGCATCTCAACATGTGCACTTACACATATGCATGCACATTCACAACATTTACATAATATTTTAATGTGCATTCACTCAATGCATAATCCCTCAATACAACTTTGCATCAATCCACGGATACTATGCATTACAACATATTATGGTCTAACCATTCATATGGCATGTACTACTACAACATGACTATAGGTCTTTACTTTCTTTGGTTATTTAAACTTATAATCTAGCATACACAATGGCATGTTATAATTTCATATGAATGCATTGAGGTTTCTAAGCAATTATAGGGTGTAAGGATCCTTTCCCTCACTTACCTGCACCTCATCATACTCGGTAGATTAACATTCACATTCAGGTACTCAATACCATATGCAAACCAAATCAACATAGTTGAACATAGTTGAAGGGATCTTACCAAATCCCCTTTCAACATTCATTCAATTAAGCACAAATAACCATTACCTGCATGGCTGTCATTAGCACCGTTTGATGTTACCAACCACTTATACTATGAAACGAGAACTATATACTACAAACGAGAACTCTACCCATAAAAACGATGATTTTTGCAAAAAAAACACCAAAAACACCCCCCAAATAGAAAAGTGTTGATACCAGTATACACGTATTATTTTTTAGGGTAAAAAATAGAGCCATGGCCTAAACATCCCATATTGTTGTTTAACAAAACTTTAAAATCAACCTTAAATTGGAAAAAAAAAAAAAAAAAAAAATTCTTGAAGAGATAAATTACAACTTTCTGGAAAATTGCATATTAAACAAAAAACAATTTTCTCTAATAATTTCCCCATTATAACCATATAAAAACAAAGAAATTATGATGCGATTCATAATGAGATAATATATTAGACCATACAAGAACAAATGGTTCATATAAATATTCAAAAACTCCTCTAGAGTTTCAATTACAAAAATCATACTAGTAAAAAACATCTAAACTGCTTCTTCAAATTCATCCATGGATTCTGACACCCCATCATCAAAAACTCCTCTAGAGTTTCAATTACAAAAATCATACTAATAAAAAGCATTTACACTGCTTCTTCAAATTCATCCATGGGTTCTGACATCCCATCAGAATCTACATTTTCTACAGACGAAGGACTTGATGAAGATGTAAATGACCCATACTCTTCTCTATTTTCCACGAATATTAGCTTTGTGTTTTAAAAAAGAAATTAAACTAACAAATTTAAACTAATGTTATAATTAAAAAAAATTTAAAAATTAAAAACAGACTAAACTAAGATAACATTATAATTAAAAATTTTAAAAATAAGATGTGAGGGAATTTTTTTATTGTTTTTGTATAGTTTAAAAACAATAAACAAATAAAAAAATCAAATTATACAAAATTTTAAAATAAATTAAAAAACAAAATTTAAACTATACAAAAATAAAAACAAAAACAAAATTTAAACTATACATAAAAAAAAACAAAATTTAAACTATAAAAAAAAATTAAAAAACAAATTTAAACTATACAAAAATATAAACAAAATTTAAAAAAATTTAAAATCAAAATTTAAACTATACAAAACTTTAAACAAAATTAAAAAATTTTAAAAAATAAATAAAATAAAAAAACAAACAATGAAATGGCGGGCGGGGGAGGTGGGCGAGGGACGGGGGAGGTGGGTGGCGGCGAGGGAAGGTGAAGGTGGGCGACGACGAGGGGAGGAGGGAGGAGGGGGAAGGGGAGGGCGACGGAGGGAGAAGGGGAGGGCGGCGGAGGGGGAGGTGGTGGAGCTAGGCAGGGGAAGGGAGGAGGAGGTGGAAGGGAGGGCGCGGAGGGGGGGGGGAAGGGAGGAGGAGGTGGTGGAGCTGGGCGGCAGGGGGAGGTGGAAGGGAGGGCGCGGGGTGGGGTGGGGCAGGGCGGGGGCGGGGGGGAAGGGAGGTGGCGCAGGGAGGAGGGAGGAGGGGGAAGGGGAGGGGAGTGGAGTGGTGGGGGAAGGGGCCGCGAGGAGGGAGGAGGGGGAAGTGGAGGGGAATGGGGAGGAGGAAGCCGGCGGGGCACCGCCCGCTTGGGCGCCAAAGGGAGGCCCTCATGGCCCCCTCGCCGTGAGGGCCGCCCTTTGGCGCCCAAGCGAGCGGACCTCTGCTCGCTTAGGCGCCAAAGGGCGATCGTGAGAAGACCTCCGCTCGCTTGGGCGCCAAAGGGCGACCCTCACGGCCACTCGCTTGGGCACCAAAGGGTGGCCCTCACGACCCCCGTCGATGCCCAGCATCGAGGGGGCCGTGAAGGCCGCCCTTTGGCGCCCAAGCGGGCGGTGCCCCTCCACTTCCCCCTCCTCCCTTCTCGCGGTCCCTTCCCCCGCCACTCCGCTCCCCTCCCCTTCCCCCTCCTCCCTCCTCCCTGCGCCACCTCCCTCCCCCCCCCGCCCCGTGCCCTCCCTTCCACCTCCCCCCGCTGCCCAGATCCACCACCTCCTCCTCCCTTCTCCCCCCCCCTCCGCGCCCTCCCTTCCACCTCCTCCTCCCTTCCCCCGCCTAGCTCCACCACCTTCGCCTCCTCCCTTCCCCCTTTGCCGCTCGTCCCTCGCCGTTGCCCTCCTTCCTTGTCCCTCGCCCCCGCCCGCCATTTCAATGTTTGTCTTTTTTTTTTTTAATTTTGTTTGTTTGTTTTTAAATTTTGTTTAAATTTTAGTATAGTTTAAAATTTGTTTTTAAATTTTTTGTATAGTTTAAATTTCGTTTCTAATTATCTTTTAATCTTTGTTTTTATTTTTGTATAGTTTAATTTTTTTTTAAATATTTTGTTTTTAATTTTTCTTAAGATTTTGTATAGTTTGGTTTTTAATTGTTTTTAAAAAAAAAATTTAATTTTTTTTTTAATGTTTTATATTTTAATTTTTTTGATTGTTTTTAAATTTGTTTTTCAATGTTATCTAGTTTGATTTGTTATTATATATAGTTTGTTTTTTTTTTTTAATTTTTAATTTTTTATAATGTTAGTTTTAGTTTGTTTTTATTTTTGTTTTTAATTTATTTTAAAATTTTGTATAGTTTGTATTTTTTTTTTAATTTTTAATTTTTTATAATGTTATTTTTATTTTGTTTTTAAGTCTTTTTAAATTTTGTGTAATGTTAGTATATGGTTAATTAGTTTTATTTTTTAATTTTTAATTATAATGTTAGATTAGTTTATTGGGTTTTTATTTTATTTTTCAATTTTTAATTGTAAGAACATTAGTTTAAATCTATTAGTTTTAATGTTAGTTTAATATTTTTTTTAAATGTTAGTTTATAATGTTGTTAGGTTAGTTTAAGTTGTTTTTAATTTTTTATTATAATGTTGTTAGGGGTTAGTTTGATTTGTTTTTAATTTTGTAGGGGTAGTGATAGGTTTAAGTTTTTTTTAAATAAATGATTATATATTTTAGGGGGTTAGGGGTAAGTCTACATTTTAAAAATAATTTTCAAAACATAAAAGGCTATGATTATGAATGTAAGAGCACTTTGGGGTTCTTTCAGACATAGAAGACCCAATGGAAGAGGACATTGATGTCCCTGAGGAAAGCCAAGAGCACTTTGGGGTTCTTTCAGACATAGAAGACCCAATGGAAGAGGACATTGATGTCCCTGAGGAAAGCCAAGCTACAGGAAATTCCAATGTAGATGATGAATTTGGCCTGCATGATATTGTTGATTAGTTTCATGTTTTGAAGAAAATGTTAAGTTTGACAATATTTTGATAAGATATATTAGTAATGTTTTGACTTTCAGACTTAATTTTAGAAATAAAATTTCTATATATAATGTTTGAAATATGTTTTTACAAATAATTTGTATAGTTTTTCTTGAATTTATGTGAATCAACACTTTTCGGAAAATAATATGAAATAGTATTATTTTTATACAAAACATATTTGAAAATTGATTGAAAATGGTTTTAAATGTCTATATTTTCTGGAATTTTTTACAATTTTGTCAATAAAAGTGTCTTATTTTGTCCATAAAAATGTCTTATTTTATAGAAAAAATTGCAAAATGTATATGTTTTTCATTATAAATTGTTTAAAAATGTATGCTATTTTGCTAAATTTCTAAAAACGCACCTGAAAATAGAAACTAATTTTTTTTTACGATAAAGATAATTCAAAGGTCCCAAAAAATGCCTCGAAATGAAAATGTGTGATACTGGCATCACCCCTTTTTGAAACGGAGCTAAAAATACCTACTAAAATTAGGAGAGAGACAAACGAGAACTGTGTCGAGTTCTCGTTTCATAGTATAAGTGGTTTACCTGATCAGTTGGCCTCTTACCAAGGCTTCATAGTTATTTTTCCAACCTCATGCTTGTAGATTTGTTGCACCATCTTTTGGTCATATGCAACAATCATCATCCACGCCCTTAGTCATGCTTCGGTTGTCTTTGGTCCTATAACCATTGCAAACACGACTAGTTATTTAACAACCACCATAATCATCTTTAAGTGGCTCATTACATATGCAAAACCTCACTATTCTACCAATATGCAATATCATATATATACACAAGTATTTTTACATGCATTGTGCAATGTTTATCAATATGCCATCTAGTGCATATTCATTTCAGCTATCTAATCTCTTACATTTTCAATCATGCTTCTATGGTATGATTCATACAACCATTATCAACATTATTGGTGATCAACCATAAGCAATACCTTTAATGGGATATTGCATGTGTAACTTTCACTACCTTTACCCATATGCAACATCATGCTTTATGCATAAGCGACTCACATGCACTATGCAATGACTCCTTAATCATGCTCATTAATTCATATGCATTACTCTCTTGCATTTCCAACATCCCTATGCCATAATTTTCAACTTATGAAACTTAGAAAATATAAATACAATAGCAAGAGAGGAGTTAAGGAATTCCCCCTTTCCAATTCCTCATAGTAGCATGGAATTTCCTCTTCCGCATCATAGCTGATCCAGTTTCATGGGCTCTCTACCATGCACACAAGGTATCATTAGCTGTCATTTCTCACCAAGTAGAAATTTAATACAAATGTAAAACATTCTTAGTTGCTATTTTGCAAGCATGCAATTCTTATGCTATAACAAAAATAGTTAAGGTGAGAAGCTTCCCTCTTTATCAGCATTGTCTTACTTAGCTCCCATAGAATCTTTCTCACCATTGACGACGTCTCAAGGAGACGACGGGGGTCAAGGGGGCTTGCCCCCTTGTGGATCGCCACTGCAGGGCAGGTTGAGGGCAGCGCCCTCATTTTTTTTTTTTTTGTAAATCCTTCAATTTCGCGCAATTTGGCGCATGCGTTCAAAGCCATTTTTCAACTTTCGGTACCAGAAATTCACCCTGAAAAACAGTTGAAATTCTCTGTTTCGGCGGACTTGGCAATTCTCTTTCGACCCGTTGCGGACAAACTTGCTGAGTTCTTCCGGTCGAAAACTCAGCTTTTCCTTCCGTCATTGCGGCGGAACTCACCAATTCCTTTCGACACTGCGGCACAAACTCGCCAATTCCTTCCGACAATGGGGCAGAAACTCGCCAATTCCTTCCGACATTCCGGCGGAAACTTGCCAATTCCTTCTGATACTGCGGCGAAAACTCGCCAATTCCTTTCGACACTGCGGAATTTTTCCAATTCCTTCTGATGCTGCGGCGAAAACTCGCCAATTCCTTCTGACACTACGGCGGAAACTCACCAACCTTTTCCACCGTTGCGGCGCAAACTCGCCATCTTCCTCCGACATTGCGGCGCAAACTCGCCAACTTTTTCCGCCGTTGCGGACAAACTCGCTGAGTTTCGCCGCCATTGTGGATGAACTCACCAAGTTCTTCCGGTTTGGCGAACTTAAAAGTTTTCGGTCGACCATTTCAGAAAAAACTCGTCAGTTCCTTCCGCCGTTTCGACGAAAACTCATAAGTTCTTTCCGATACAGACTTAGAAATTTTTTTAAAAACACTTAGAAAATTTTTCAAAAATTTGAAAATTTGAAATTTTTCTTAATGGTCTATAATGAGCAGGAAGCATACTTACCCCTGCAAGCTGTGATAGGTAGCCCATGAAGGCCCAAATGTTGCAACCTTCACTTTGATACCATTCTATCACCTACCCTCCATCTAACCAATTCAATGAAGGGCACATGATACCAAAATCTGGGCTTTTTACATAAAACTCAGCCCATTCATTAGATTCTTAGCAATAAAAGAGATGTGTGTAGATGGAAAAAAACAAACATGCACAGTGGAAATGAACTCATCCACACACATATTACATGAATGTCATTCAATTTAACACAGTAAACAAATTAATACATTTGCAGAAGTAAATACACAATAAAATACTCATCTTGATGCAATGTTGTCCCAAGCAACTAGCTATGTCGCTGCAACGTTCCACCCAACCATAGGCCTCTTCCCAGCCTCTATTATTTCAGCACTCAGAGACCACCCCCGAGCTGGGCATGATATCTACAAGGAAATTGGGTCTCTCAAGCTCATCTCAACCCAATGCAATGGATACCCAACTCAACCCCAACATTCTCTTGCACACCAAACTCAGATATGGGCTCTGGAACACACTTTCAGCAGTGGGACTTAGGAACTAGATGGACAAGGGTTTTCCCAAAAACATAGGCACACCAAAAATGGATTTGTGAGAGGGAAGATCGACCATAGGGAAGAAAACGATTTCTCCCACAGATATGCCAACAATCAGTGAGCCAAAACAGCATCTATGGTCCCCAAATCGATTTTCCTTTCTTTTCCCACTATTATACCACACAAAAACGCCCTTCCCAGCTAGGATAATGAAGGAAACACAACAAAAACCATGGAGAAAACGCCCAGGTAGCTCTAGACTCATGGGAGAGCAAAGCTGGTTGATGGGTAATTTCTTGGGGAGCAATTCATGGCTCTTTTCTTTCCCAAGAAGCCAAACATGTTTTTCCATGCAGGGTGGCTTGCCCATACTCGAATTTGGAGAGCCATACCTCCCATTCCCCAAGGCATTAACTACCTCAACCAACTCTTGGGAGAAATCAATGATTGGGTATAAAATTCAACATGGGTAGTTGAGGGTTTGATGGGTTCTCTCATTGACACTTGGCTTGACTTGATTGGATCCAAGGGTTTGAATGTTTTCCCCTCCCAATGTAACATCATGCCCCCATCTCTTGTTGCATTGCATAGCTAGTTGTGGGCATTTATATTAAAATTCATATTTACAATTCCCATGGTTCACTAGCACATGGGTAGCATAATATTGAATACTTGCCTCTTCTAGATCAAGCGTTCACTAGCGGGGCCTTGGCCTTGAGCTCCATGCTAAGAATCATACATAATATGCATACATTATTTACATTATAGCCCAAAATATTATAAGGGTCAAAATGGGGGACGTGACAAATAGTTGGCCCTTATTATGAATCCTAACCTGACAAGGACATCAAGTGAGGCTCTCAACATTCAAATAGATAACCATCCTAGCGACTTGACCTCACAACCTCCTAATTGCAACTCATAGTACTCAACCACTCGAGCTAGCCCATCGGGCTAATATTGCTCCTTACTTATGAGCATGCCTTAGGGAATTATAAGGACTTTACTAGGTAATACTTCATTACAACATAGAAATATCTAAGCATTTTTTTATAGGAACACTTATTTAATACAAGGAAATTATTCATTCATAAAATTAGAGACTGTAGAAAGATGAAGAAAGTGAGGCATTCAAAGTTAAATCCCATAGGTAATGAGCTATGAATTTCTCAATCTATACACAAAAATAGGGATATCATCATTATATACATCATAATTCATGCCCACATTAAGATGAGAATTTACCATCATTGTGTTCCCATCTCTGTGTTTCCCAATGAATTGTGTTATATATCCATCCCTATCCCTTTTGACACTATCCACCAAAGGGGAAATTGGTTGAGTACCATTTTGGAAGGTCCTAAACATCGATGAAGAGAGACATGGTATAAGATGGTCGATGGAACCATTGATATACTACATGCAAAAAATATATCTCCTTGACCTTATGCCAAATCATTGGTTCAAAACAAAGAAAGACACTTAGACATGCATGAAGCAATGTATATGCTCCCTCCCTCACTTAGTAGACATCCAATTGATGGTTCACAACACTATATTACTTTAGGACCTTGAGTGCCTTTCATTAGAGCAAATTTGGGGTCTAAAATGAGCCTTATAAGAAAACAAGGCATTGATGCATTGAAATTTGAGAACCAATAGAATTTTAAGAAAATGAGTCAACCATAATGGTTGAATTGGCATATTTGTCATTAAAAAACTACTTTTTTAATTCATATATTCAACTTATGTTTATGTGGTTTTACTCAAATTTCGAGTGGGAGCACTCGTTGGATGCATAATTCAATTCTGCATCCAACGAGTACCCACAATGCATACTTTTGATGGACTCCACCCCATGAAAAATGATAAATACATTAAAAAATGTCTTAACAAAATTTGAGTAAAACCACGGGGAGAGAAGTTGAAAATATGATAGAAAGTAGTTTTTATCTCTTTTCCTTCAAAATTTATAACTATTATTTTATTATTTTCATTAGGAGGCCTATTTTAGACCTCAAATTTTCTCTAATGACCCTTGACCTATCTTAAGTGATTTCACAATTGACCTTTTCTTATAAGGAGCAATTGATAAATGAGGTGGTACACACATTATCTCTATGTATGGTGAACAAAAAAGATCTCTTTCCATCCCCCCTCACATGAGATAAATGAGATCGATGTGACTCACTTGAAACAAATAGATAGATTCACACTCACCAGCATGAACGAGTGAATAATTGGTACCATAATATTAATCCTAATATTTATCTATGAATTTAAAATGGATATCTTTTAAGTAATGACTCATATGACTAAGAGGAGAACACCTTGTAGTGGAGTTTTTTATCGAACCTCCCCAAAACATTTATCTCTTCTCCGTTTATAGTAGAGGTAGGCCATCAAAGGCTTTTGCAGAGGTTACATCGGTGTGCCTAAATTGTCATGACATACTAGTGTACTCACAAACCTAATGCACCGATGCCAAACTAATAAGGTGCATCGATAACCATTATTATTATAAAATACTAAAATACCATTTTTTATTTTAAAAAATAAAAAGCATATCGATAATCCATTCTAAATTAAGAGCACATGTGCCCGTGTAAAGGACACTAGATATTATTAGAACAATTGGTTATTCTATAAAAAATTTAAAATCTAAAACCTTTACCGGCACGCTTAAAAAGCCCAACTGCACCGGTGCATATAGAATAGTTGTGCACTAAAAAACATTAATAGTGCGCTTAAAAATACTAAATATAAAATTTTATATTAAAAAAATAAAATAGCATATTAGTGCACTCCATTAATTGTCATGATACACTAGTGTTCTCACAAACATAACGTGCTGATGCTGAACTAATATGATGCATTGATAACTGTTATTATTATAATGCTAAAATATCATTTTTTATTTAAAAAAATAAAATGCATATTGATGTTCCACACTAAACTAATAGCATCAGTGCACGTGTAAAGGATGCACTAGATCGGGTTAGAACAATTGGGTATTCAATAAAAAAAATTAATTTAAAAAAACCAAAAAATATTAACGATGCACTTAAAACCTAATCGCATCGGTGCGTATAGAATATTAGCACACCAAAAACATTAGCTATGCACTTAATAGTACTACATACAATTTTTTATATTTAAAAAAAATTAGTCTATCGTTGTGTTTCGTTACCAAATAAAGCATTGGTGTGTCATATTGTCGTAGTATGCATCACGGTAGGGTAAACTATTTTTTTTACCAAACCCAACTTCATTATCAAATTTCCTTCCATGCTTCCAACCACTCACAAGAATCGGTGCGCATGATCCTTGTACAACCGCCCCATTGCAGTGCTCTACAGCGTTGTTGCTTTCTCGGTTTGATAGATTTCCCAACCAATTTGATTAATTTTTGAATTTTGGTGCATGTTTTCATTTTTTATCTACGGGGAAACCATTCCTTCTTGGGAGAGAAGAGACCATGTAAATTGTTTGTTACCTCATTTTAAATTTCACCAGATTAAAATTTACAATTGGGCTTAAATTTGGTGATTTTCTACATTTTTTTCTTTCATGGTGCGCTTCACGGGTTCGGCTCACACCAGACTTAGCGGTTCATTTGGTGCAGTGTGACACCTTGTGATTGGTGTATTATAAAACACAATGCACCTAACATGGTGGTTCATTAAATATTAAATAAATCACACACCTCATCACAATTTTTAATATTATATACATATCGGTTCATTTTATGAATATATTAACACTGGTGCATCGTTTGGGATGCCCAATTACCAATGATTTATAAAACCCAATTCACTAGTCTTGGTGCACATTATCTATTAAAGAAAACATGCATTACATCACATTTGTTTAAATATTATATTATCATATCAGTGCGTTTTATGACTATATTCACACTAGTGCATTTGGCGGGACGCCCCATTATCTATGCATTATAAAACACAATGCATCGGTCTCGGTGTGCATTATCTATTAAAGAAAACACACACCACATCACATTTTTTAAATATTATACTATCATATCGGTGCATTTTGTGACTATATTACACCAGTGCATTATAGAACACAACACACCAGTCCCAATGCATGTGACTTATTAAAGAAAACATGCCTATCAGTGTATTTTATGACTATATTAGCACCGGTGCATCCAATGGGATGCCTCGTTATGGTGTGTTATAAAACACAACACACCGCACCTGGTACACATTAGCTATAAAAGAAAACACACACCACATGTTTTTATATGATATTTATCATAACGATGCTTTCTTTTTGACATAGTGCATCGAGCATGGTGTGCCTTATCTTTAAAATATGCACCGAGCACAATGCGCCTTATCTATAAAAGGTGCACCAGGCACAGTGCACCTTTTCTATAAAAGGCACACTGATTAATTTATCACATTATTTTTGCAAACATAAATTAATTTTAGTTTTTGATAAATACAAAATTGTTATATATGTGTGTTTCATAATTTCAATTTGTTTGATCTATATATATGTGTCTAAAAAGAATTGTATGTGAATCAGAGATGATGACGACGAATAGAGCAGTTGGAGCAACAACAACCACTCAACATGTACAACTTTGTACACGAGTGGGAGGTCAGAGAGAGGGAGAGGGATATACTCCCTTTCCCTATTACACCTCAGACCTGGTCCCTTTTGAGGAATGTTTGCCTCAAGTTTTATTAGGAGGATATATCACCTAGGAGAAGTCATCCTTTTAATAGAAGTTGATCCATTACTGGGATCATTCTAGGTAGGCATTTAGAGTTGGTCTTGATCTGTGGTATCAACCCATGAAGGGAGGTATTTATTTTATCATTGGGATGTTTAAAAGGGGGTAGCTTTGGCCCTAGTTCCATGATCTACCACCAAACATTGTAGGAGAGAATGTATGAACATCCTATTTACTCTGGAAAAACCACCTTACGATAAAGGTAAGATTATTGTTATGTTTTGATAAATCTAGTTTCATATATTTTGTCATATTTAATGCACATATAATTTATTGTATCATTTTGTTTCAATTGTCTATTTTTTTGTAGATATCAATGCATATTTTGGGGACACGCCTCCCCAATAGGATGAGGTAGTTCAACAACCTCCAATACTAAGACCCATCATGCCATTCAAGTTAGATCATAGAGTCTAAGGTGGAAAATTACATGTGTGGTTTGTTTGCTAGGAAAGGAGTGACACCCAAACATGTTCAAGAGATATTAGGGGTCCCATAGATGTATGAAATATGGGTGACCCTTCCATGTGACTTGACATCACTTATGCCTCATGTTGTCAGTTCCCTCAACCTCATTCATAGGTTGAGGGATGGTGCTCAATCCACTTCTTCTGGCTCATGTTCTGAGGATGATGCTCTTGATCCTCCACAACATGATTCTCCATCACTTGGTTCTCCACTAGATCAAATGAAATCCCCTCATCCTCCTCTACACGCGTCACCAGCTTCACCATCCACCGATCCACCACTTGCTCCTCCTCCTCCTCCTTCACATGTGTCACTAGACGTGCCATCCATTGATCCACCTCCTCCTCCTCCTTCTCCACATGTGTCACTAGTTGTACCATCCATTGATCCACCACCTCCTCCTCCACATGTGTCACCAAATACACCATCCACCATTTTTCCTCCTCCTCCTCCACATGTGTCACCAACTACACCATATTCTACTGATCCACCCACTTCCCCCCCTCCTCCACACGTGTCACCAACTGCTGGTCAATTTGCACCACCAATTGTAGAGACACCATCTCCTACACCTACTTCACTAGATATTGATGTTGCACATGCTATGGTCACATTGGGTGATATACTTCCTAGTGGAGAGATATATCATACTCTACTTTCGTCATTGTTATTTGACATGGGTACTGATAGACTCTCTACCTCTAGAAGTGGAGGCATTGATGCCTTTGGCTATGGTGGCAGACCTAGACAACAGTGGTACTTGACATATATATTGATTACTTTATATTTGACTTGAGATGTATATGTGAGATGTTTAATGATTTTGATGAGATGTATATTTGACGTAGATACTGATAGTATATCACTCATGTATGTAATTATGTTTTTTTTTAATATCATGTTGATGTTATCGTTTGATTTATAAAATGTATTGAGTATGCTAATGATCAACATTATTAATGGTTTCTCCATTTTAAATTAAATTTGAGTTGTATCACTCACTTAAATTTAGATTTTCTGTATAAGGTTTAACTTTAGTTTGATGAAATTGTTTTATTTGGATAGTGATTGCAAAATTTTTTAACCCTTAATGTCATATAATGTTTAACTCTTTTTAAAGATTAATTGTTATTGTCCATCAAATATGTTTATTAAACATGTTTACAAGCTTGATTAAATGATTCAAAAAATGATTGCCCGATGTGATTTGTTTTTATATCAAATTCTTCTAATAAATGATATTTCATAAATTTATTCTTAAATAATTTTACAGAACATTTTATTAATATTGATAAATTAAATTGTATAATAGTTAAATATAAGAAAAAGTTATTCCTCCAATTTTATATAATAATAATATCTTGCATATTAAATTATGAAAACAATCCTAAATCATATTTAATTGTTTTTTTAAATCAATTCGTTTTAATAAACCTTTTTTAAATCATGAAAATAATTTTATTTTAAATATAAAAAAGATAAACTTTATATATATAAGCTAGTACCCAAAAGGATTTGAACTTGTGATCTTCTAATTACAACTTCTCATCTTATTTACTCATTATCAATTGCTCTATCCTCATGGATAAACCCTATATTGAGAATCATTCTCATCATTATTTAATAATATAATAATAATAATACTAATAATTGTTAATTATTTTAAAATAATGAAAGTAATTCAAAATTAGTAAATTAATAATAATAATAACATAAATAATTAATTATTATTTAAATAACTACAATTAATACTTCACATAATAACAATATAAAAATTAGCACACAATGTAAAATCCACAATGCAATGAACATGTAAATAATGCAACAACAATGCTACAATATTGGATTCACATTTTATGCCAAATAGTTTGATAAAATGTTTGATGAAATAAATGATGCATTGGTAAACATATGATGCATAATGTGATGCTACTACAACTCAACATGTATGAAAATAATTAACACCAATGCAACCTAATATGATGCTACATCAATGTAAATGGACATATGCATTACTTAAATAAATGCAATAAAAACACCAACTTGAGTGCACATCGATATTAATGATGCAAATGTTGTTTTTTTCGACAAAAATGTGATACAAAATATTGCCCCCTAAATGTGTTATTCACTTGCATCATGGAAACATAGGATATCTTTTAAAAATTACACTTCTAGACAATGCTAATGGTGACATTACGGCAATGGGTTGTAATGGTACAATGATGAGATGACGGGATCAAAAAAAAAATGTAAAAGCCACATGCCAATTTTACAATGACATAAATGTCAATTTTTATATTGAACACAAACAATAATTGGATTTCATTAATTTTTTAAATTAAATTGTCTTAGTAAATGTTTCCATATTAATTCATGAAAGTAATTATAAATTCTTATATAAATATCAAAACATATTTGAATTTTTTTTTAACTAAAGTGATATTTAATCTAATTTCAATGATTTTCTCATGTGCTATAAATACATTAGATGACCAAATTCCTTATGCATTCATTGATGTGATCACATGAACATTAAAGCATAATCCCATCTCATTCCGTGAGCATTAAAGCATTTAATCATTGCAAGGTATCCTATTGAGCATGTAATTCCATGGTATCAATATTGATCAATTGTATAATGGCCTAGTCCATAAATAAAGGGTAATTCCAAATCTTTGTCCAATATGATTGGAATCCGAGCAATAAATAGAAGTTCCATCAAAGTAAGCATATATTTATTTTGATTTTGATTTTTTCAAACAATACAAATGTTAAGGTTTGATTTTTTAATAACATCATTTTTTAAAATAAAATTTACTTTAAAACAAATCTTTACTACTGTATTATACTGAATACATCATCAACTTTGTAGTATCTCAATTAATGATTAGTAATTTAAAAATTTAACATAAACATATGTTAATATAATACAACATAATTTTGCTATAATAAACAACAATATGACAATAAAAATATATTAAAATCACATTTTATGCTTATATTATTTAATGTATTTTCAATATGATGATTGCTAACTTTTCATATCCAACATTATAAAATAAATCAAATAAACATAATTGTTCGAATATAGATACCCATTATAAAATTACCACATCCATGATATAAATGCCAAAATAAAACATTTGCATATCACTCTTTGTTTCCATCATCCCAATTATCTTCTTTGCTTGGAATTATAACATTGTTATTCTCAAAAAGATGTTTTGATCTCAGATCATGTCTCAGTATGAACCACCAATCTCCATTCAACCCATTTGGGTAAAAAACACTTGGTTGTAGCGTTTTCGGAAAACATAAAGCTCCTTAACATTACTATGGTTGAAGGTATGCCACCAATTGCACCTAAAAATAACACATTGAAAATATGAGAATTCCACTTGCATGTTCTCTTGTATCTTTCCAACGTAACCTAACTTCCCCTCTATTGGGTTTTAATCATGGTGGCTAGAACGACTAGATTGGTCAAACTCGACCATCCACTCCATAATCTTGTGTGATGTCTATCATCGACGTCCTCAGTGTGAAAATAATTTCCATATTCCCACATAGATGGGGACAAATGCACCTGTAAAAATGTGAACAAAGGATGATGACATATGTCTAATATATAGAGCATTAATAAAAACATAATACATATTACAATTCAAATGTACATTATTAGTTGAACATGGTACTCTGAGATATTATTACAAAGTTATTGCACCTGATCCCTGTGTTTAGTGCATCCTTTTCTCCATGTCAGTAACAACTCTAGACGTACCTTCTTTCTCTGTGATTTGGTCAGCCACCCAACTGCTGGGACATATCTTTGGCATATTTAATTTTAAGTGATCATGATAAGGCATGCTTCTATAATTCAATCATCTGAATTGTTTCCCATCACTGTCCCATTTCCTTCTTTTCTCTTCATACAATTTAACCCATGGTTGTATTCCCTCCATGTTGTAAAGAACAAATTTATTAATGGCATCAATTTCTGAATTATATGATGTATACAAGAATTCAAAATGAATATTATGAGATCAAATACATATTATTAACCTCCATGTAAATAGTTGCTTTGTACAAATTTGTGACTTTCTCTTTATCATGTGCATTTTTCCGTTTATTTGGAGTAGCTTCCCTTCCCTTTGGTCTTCATATCGTTGGTTGTCCCAAACCACCACCCTTAGTGCGTCATCAATTTGCTTGATGTATTCACTGGAATAATGTAATTACTCTTATACTATGTACCCCTATGCCATAGAGCCTCTGGTATTGCCCTTTGTTGAACAAACCCTTTCAAATTTTTTCATGTGCCTCTCTAAGAAGAACATCCAATGACATGAGAGATCCCCACCTAATTCAACCTCATCTTGTATGTGAATTAGAATATGGACCTGCAAGTCCATAAAACTCATGGGCATCCTTCTGAAACATACAAACAATCTCAGTTATCTCTCGACGCCATCATGGAATACTATTCATATGAATCTTCTTTGATGTGATTCAACATGCAAATGAAAACAATTTCAATATGGCACATCATAGGTATTAGGGAAATTCATGGTTTACACAACCATGCATGTGAAAAAGATATTGATTCTATATAATAGACACACACATAATTAATCGCCATAAAATTGTGAGTGAATAGTATATTTTAACCTACACTACAGAAAAAGAATCATGTATTCGACATACATACCCTTATAAGGTTCATATGGTCATGCGATTTCAAACCCGAAAAATGTCCCTCTACAATGAGGAAACATTGTAGAGTTGACCCATATAAAGAAGGTGTCTTCACAGCTAATACAACATCCTTCACCATATAAATATAATCTTTATTTAAAATCCATGGGACATCACCTTCTTTAAAATACCAAGAGGGACTGACCTCTCCTCTACTTTCTTTTCTTGGCCAATGTCTCCTTTTAGTATTCGAAGAAATAAGATCTCTCCTAATAGCCAATGTGTTGCTTTTTTTCGATGATATGTACCTCCATAAAGAAGATGAATTTTTTTTTAATATATGCATGTGATCTACTAAGTTGGCAATCTTAAGATGCTCCCAATATCGAATCTCATAAAATACAGTTTTTCTTTTCATCCTAATTGGAATTTGTCAAAAAATTAAGGATCATTGAACAAAGGTTCCCATTTGAATCAAATAACTGTATAATTTCCTTCTCCTTCTTTGTTGTATATTCCCTAATCCAATCTTCCGATGCAATTATTTCGGATCTTTGTGTTCTCTCTAGTTTACCATTGAAAGCATATGCAACTATTTTATAGGGGTCGTCTTCTAGGAGGAATAACCTCGAGTAGTCGCACATCGATATTTGTAGGTGGTTGGACCACCTATCCTTTGTAGAAGGTCCACAACATTTACATCCATGATACCCTTTTGTTACAAGACCTACTATGTTATTGTATACAAAACACGTTAGCGTCAAAAAATATAGATGCACCAAATTATGCCAAATAATGTTATAGATGTAAACAACAATCAACATGCTTACTAGAGAAAACTCCTAGTACTGAATAATCGTGTGTGGTGTATGCACATGTTCCATACAATGTAAAATACGTATCCATTGGGATGGGTCTTGATACATCATGTACATGTATTCCTTCCCATAATTCCTTAAAGTCATCAATAAATGATTGGAGGTAGATATTCATTCTCTTCACTTGTCTTCTACTCAAGAATCTAAGAACCAACATAATTTGTTCATTCTTCATAGAAGACCATGGGCCAGATACTCATTTTTATTGATCACTACCACTGTCCAAATAGAATAACTGGTGTTTTGGAGGAAATACGGGTTAACTCCATCCATGGCAATGCTCAACCAAAGGATCCATACTTCATCCTTGAATTTATCGGGCCATGTATCCTCTATATACTTCATGGCTATTGAATCTTCTGGGATTTACATAACTCTTGTCTCACTTCTATGTGAAGCACGCCACCATTGCAACCGAACTAACTATTTGCAACGAAAGAGCCTTTGGATCCTTGGAATTATAGGCATGTGCCTCGATATCTTAGGAGTAGGACCATGTGCTTTACCCTTGATTTCTTATTTTTGGTACATATCATGCCCACATTATGGACATATCTATTTGTCTGCATATTTATATCAATATATAATAAAATCATTTGGACATGTGTGGTATGATATGTACTCAATGCCTAACCTTTTCAACATTTTCTTTGCCTCTGTGCAGATATTAAGAAATACATTCACTTGGAAGTACCTTATATTTGAGTAACCTGCAATTAGTGGGAAATATAAATGCACATTGTCATCAAGCATGCATAAAATCAACCATTTTCAATGTTCATTGTGTGACAAGATTCCTTAAAAAATTAGGGGACTTAATGGTTAGTTACCTCAAAAGTGCCAAGAAGCGGGTGTCTAAAATACCATACATTGGTTTCAAGTTGTAAAATAACATTGTCGTCCCTAGTTGGGTAGACCTTGACCCATGTCCAAAGAGAGGGGTGGTGGAAGTAGATTTCAATATTTCAAATGTATCGACGATATCAATGTCATCCCTTAGTGCATTTTGTTGGAATGCATGCAACAACATCCCCTCCATGGAATCAATGTCCCATAATTAATCATCCATACCAATCTCTATATCATTATCTTCATCCCCAACATGTGAAGAACTAGTGTAACTGTAGAGCTTTTGAATTGGTGACTTAGTATATAGTGGGAATTGAATAGGTAGTCGATTCAATCATGCTCGATATGCTTCCTCTTTGAGCTATGCTCATTTAATATAATTATTTTGATATGATATCGTAATAGGGTGCAATAGTAGATGGTAAACATGTCTCTCATCATCAGAATCATGATTGTAAAAATATTGAACATTACATCGACAATATTATTAACACAATGCATTTAGTATGTTCAAACATTATACCAAACATTTACTTTTTCCCAATAATAAACATGCAACCAACCACATTATAAAAGAAATGTCAAATTATGCGATACATTTACATTAGTTCCGTTGAAATCCAAAAATACAATTACTCAATGATGTTTTTCTTATTCCCTAAGGGGACATCTAAAGGTAGACCCAATGCAAGGCATTTTTTATGAGCATTTGGTGGCCTACAAAAGTTATAGTTTATTAGAAACTCATCACCAGGAAACAAACTATGTATTTCATGCATAATAACAAATTTTAGCAACTCATCACTCGAAGACAAACTATGTATTTCATGCACAACAACAAATTTTAGCAACTCATCACCAAGAGACAAACTATGTATTTCACGCACAACAACAAATTTGGATGCCTTCCTTTTCATAAATAACTCTTTGTAATTAGAGTGCTCCTCAGTAATTCACACTAAATAATGAGAAACTACAATTATTTCTTAACCTTGTTAATGTAATTGTAACTTCGGAAGATATTCACTTGTATATTTTATATTGTATTTGTATTTTATTATTGTACCTCCGATGGAGATGTTTATTCCTTCGGTCGGAGAAGTCATTATTGTATTTGAGTCATGTAAAGTCATTGAGAGTAACCCTCCTTTGTATGTCGGGGCATTAGACCTGAGAGTTAAGTTGTCTATGGGTTATTAGACTCTCGTAGAGAAGTCGGCCCAGTCAAGTGCAAATAGGGGCCGACCTAGTTGAGTAAAAGTCAAGTGAAAGTTAAAGTATAAATAGAGAGGGTGCTCCTCTCTATTTCATAATTCACTCACTCACTCAATTCACATTAGTGAGAGAGAGGAGGAGTTCACACAAGTGGAGAAGAGAGAAGTTGCTGAAGACCATTTCTACTTTTGGGGTTTATTGTATTGTTGCTCATTCTATCTCTGAGAAAGTTGCAGGGTTTCTCCTTTAAGGTTTACCCGATGAAATTCTTTGTGTCTCGTCTCTTGTGTTTGATTTGATGTGCATGTTATTATCTCAGATAAGATCCTAGGTAATCTTGAATTAAATTGTGAAAATTCTAACATGGTATCAGAGCTAACCTGAGAAGAAGACACTATGCAGCTGCAGAAGCTAGGGCTTCTTAATTTTTGGGTTTCTCTCCACAGATCATCATCAAAAGGAGGCTAGGAAAACTCACCTAAGGAAGGCGCATCTTTCTGTCGAAACAAAAATTGATTCCGAGCATTTTCAAATTTTGGCCTGTCACTACTGCGAGAAATTAGGGCTTTTCACAGAAGAGGATTTTTGGAGTGATTTTAGCACAGGGAGATGCTCCTCATCAAAATCAAAATTTAGAGACCAAGATCAATGTTTTTGGTTGGGTAGAACCCTAGTATAAGTCAAGCCCTAGTTTGACTCTGGACCAAAAAAACCAGAAAACTAGAGAAAGCCAGAAACTGCAAATCCGAAATTCGCAAGTCAATTTTCAGGGGTCAATTTTTTGAAACTTCAGAAACCAAGTGTACCAGCATACTCGCCTCATCCATGCAAACCTTCCAGTGAAAACAAAATTCAATTCCGAGGATTTTCATTTTTTAGCCCGTCACTATTGGCGGAGGAAAACCAGGGCATTTGATATTTTTGGTTTCTGTTCACTGATTTAGGGAAGTGAGTACATTGGACAACTATCCTTGAGATGGTGCATCTATCTGTCCAATTAGAAGTTTCAAATTCCAAGTTTGAAATTTTAGGGTTTCTCTTACAAACCCTAGCCAGCTCTAGAACCAGCTTCAACAAGTCAAGTGGATTTCACTAGTCCTTGAAGAGAATGAATTGGACACCTACATAAATGAAGAAGTTCCAGTTCCAGAGCAATATGAGGCTAAATCCTTACACAAGAAGAACTTGGTAAAGGCCCAGAGGATTATTGTTGATTCTATCAAGGATCACCTTATACCACATTTGTCTTCCTTAAAGACACCTAAAGAGATGTTTGATTCCTTGACCAAGCTATTTGAAGGAAATAATATAAATCGGAAGATGACATTGCGAAACCAGTTGAAGAACGTGAAAATACAAAATGCTGAGACCATCCATTCTTACTTTACAAGGGTCTCTCAAATCAAGGAGCAACTTGAAGCTGTGGGAGAAAACATAGAGAATGGAGAAATTGTGATGACCACTTTGAATGGTCTCCCTAGGCCATGGGATTCCTTCATTCAAGGAATTTGTGCTAGAAAGAAGTTAATCACATTCAATAGGCTGTGGGAGGAATGCTCACAAGAAGAAGCTCAACTTGTAGCTCGAGAAGAAAAGATGGATAATGAAGACTAGGATCTCACAGCACACACCAGGAAGAATAACACCAAGAGGGAGCATCCTCATCACAGTAAGAAGGAAAACACCACCACTAGAATAAGAGGGAGAACTTTAGAAGATCCCAAAGAGATTTATCTACCATTCGATGCTATACATGTGATGAGAAGGGACACTACTCCAGAGATTGTCCCTGTGTTAGGAACCCATGTCTTTACTTTGTTAGTATGTTGTTGTTGGACGCATATGCTTTGTAAGTCGCCCCTTAGTATTTGTTGATCAATAGTTTATGTTATTGTTGTTGGCGCATATGCTTTGTAAGTCGCCCGTAGTATTGTTGATCCATATTTTGTAACGGCCCATGGTTTTGACCCATAGTATTGACGCCTAGAATTAGTATATAAGTGTGTGTTGAGACCTATGAAAGCACCGTGAAGTTAATTGTATTGAGCTTGCTCAAAGGAGGTTGCCCCCTCGAAGTGGCCTGTGATCAATATAAAAGTGATTCTGAGTTTTGTCATTTCTGCTATTTCGCATATTCTTGTTAATTAATTGTGCAGGTGCATCACATCTGGTATCAGAGCACTTTCTTGGGCTCGCTGGGTGAAATTTCTGCCAAATTTTTTTTTCACATATGTTGCAGGTTCGGATTTGGGAATAATCCCTATCCGCTTAACTGTGGGAAGTACTTGGACATAAGCCCTAAAACTCATTGTGAGGAGTACCACAGGAACCTCGAAGTAGCTGGCCCATTGAGAGGACCTGCCGGCGAAAAGGGCAACGACCCCTTCCTGATTGACTAGTTCCTACTCGTGAGGTAAACCAAGAGCTGTCGTTTGTGGCAAAGCGGTTATCAGTTTTACCTGAGCCGTGGATTGAGGGGTACTGCCCCAATACGCAAGCCGTCAGATAGCATTGGTGGCCGAGTGAAACCCCTGAACTGTTAGGAAGCCGCACATACCTGGGGTCCATATCTACTTTCAGCTGAACTATTGTCGATCACTGCTGCGCCGTTTCAGATCCATTTTGCAATCCGTTCCAGATTCAGCCGTTTTCAATCCATTCGGCGCTGTTCCAGATCCCTTTCGAGCCGTAGTCGTTCCAGTCTGAACAAACCAAAAAAAAAAAGAGCATAAAATTCAGTTTTTTCTCCATATCTTCCTTATTTTCACTCTGTTTCCCTTGAAATTTTCGGGGAACCCCTGTCATCCCATTCTGCATATTTCAGTCCTGAGGACCCTATCCCCAATTCCCCTTCCCAAAGCCCGAAATCCCACATTTGTCTATTTTTAGGGTTTTCCATAACTTCCTCAGATTTCACCCAATCACCTTCAAATTTTACCACAGAGTTCATTTCTGAATTCTGCTTCTTTGTTCCCCTCTGCCAAATTTTCCCATTCTTTCACCCCGCTTCTGAAATCCTCATTTTTGCTTCCCTGTCTATCCAACAGTGTCCAAAACCTAGTCAAACCCCAATTGCCCTTCTGATTTTTTCCCAAGTCCAGATTTTCCTTTACTGAAGTAGTTTCTGTTTTTGTTTTCCTACCCAGTCAACCAAAAAAAAAAACCAAAAAAAAAAAATCTTGGTTATGGTTATCATCCGTGCAGGAGCAAAAACCATGGAGGACGCACTTGCAGCCATCCAAGCCAAACTCCAGGATCTGGATGAAAAATTTCTCGATCTCCATCTTGAACATTCAGCTATGAAAAACAAACGGCAGTCCGAGTCTTCAGCAGACAATGGATTCTCTTCTTCCAGCAATTTCCGTGGTCCAAAGCTTGATTTTCCTCGCTTCAATGGTACCGATCCAACTGGATGGATCTATCGTGCAGAACAGTATTTCAGTCTGCATAATACTTTTGATGTCAACAAAGTTCCGTTGGCATCCTTTCATTTGGAACAGAAAGCTCTTCAATGGTACCGTTGGTACATCAAGGCTCATCCAGAGCCCAAATAGCCAGACTTTTGCCAGCTCCTTTTGCAACGATTTGGTCCTGGTGCTTTTGATGACTTCACAGGAGCCCTCACTAAACTTCTCCAAACTGGCACTGTGAGAAAGTATCAAACCGAATTTGAGAATCTAGCCAACCACACCGAAGGATTGTCTGATGACTTTTACCAGAGTTGTTTTATAAGTGGTCTAAAGGATGCCATCCGCTCTGAGGTCAAAATGTTCTGTCCCAACACAATGATGGAAGCACTAGGGTTGGCTAAGTTGGAAGAAGACAAGATTGGAGCCCAACAACGCTCCAAGCCCACTTTTGTTCCCTTCCGAAATATGGGTCTCAGCGACCACCTATACCGCAGGCTCCTCGACCGACTCCTATCAAATGTTTGTCTGAAGCAGAGATGCAAGCACGCAGAAAAAAGGGGCTTTGCTATAATTGTGATGAGAAATTCACTCAGGGACATAGATGTGTTCAGCAAAAGCTCTATCTCTTGGATGTGGAGTCTCTACCTGCCTCTGAAATTGGTGACGAAGATCCAGAAACATTGGATGCTCCGGTCGACATTCAGGAACCGCCTATTGACCCTCCGTCTCAGGATGACCAGCCAGAGATATCTCTCCATGCTTTAGCTGGAATCACCACCCCCCAAACAATGCGGGTCAGGGGTTACTTCAAGAAGCTTCCTCTTACAATACTCATTGATTCTGGTAGTACTCATAATTTCATTGACCCTCGGATCGCCAAACAAGCTGATTGTTTTATCCATCCTTGCTCCAACTTTGAAGTCATGGTTGCCAATGGGGGCACCTTACCTTGCAAAGGGAAGTGTCGAAATGTGCGTATCTCTATGGGAGATTATACCTTGCGCTTTGACATGTTTGCCTTGCCCTTAGGCGGATGTGACGTGGTTTTGGGCGCTCAATGGCTACGCACACTTGGCCCTATCTTATGGGATTTTGCTGAACTTTGGATGCAGTTTTCCCTCAATGGACACAAACACACATTGACAGGATTACAACCAGGTTTTCTCAGCATCATCAGTTCACATCGCATGGAAAAAATCCTCAAGAAGAATTCATATGGTGTCATCGCTCAGATCCATTCCATCCAGATGCAACCGTCAGCGATCTCCACTACTCCTTTGGATCTACAACAAATTCTGGATCGATATACAGGTGTCTTTGCTGAACCAGTGGGATTGCCACCTTCTAGGACAGAAGACCATCATATTGAGCTCCTTCCTGGCAGTGTTCCTCCCAACATCAGGCCCTATCGCTACCCATTTCACCAAAAAATGGAGATTGAAATGCTCGTTCGGGACTTATTGAAGCAAGGTATTATTCGCCCAAGCACTAGTTCCTTTTCTTCTCCAGTTATTCTTGTCCGCAAAAAAGATGGGTCATGGCACCTCTGCATTGACTTCCGAGCACTTAATCACCTCACCATCAAGGATAAGTTTCCAATTCCTGTTCTTGATGAGCTTCATGGGGCTCACTTTTTCTCCAAGTTGGATCTTCGTTCTGGGTATCATCAAATTCGGGTTCATGAGAATGATATCTCTAAAACAGCTTTCCGCACACATGATGGCCATTATGAGTTTTAGGTCATGCCCTTTGGCCTCACTAATGCTCCTTTCACATTCCAGGCCTTAATGAATAAAATATTTCGACCCTACTTGCGGAAATTCATTATGGTATTCTTTGATGATATCCTCATCTACAGTAAAACATGGGATGAACATTTCCAGCATTTGGATCTTGTCATGCAACTTTTCTCTGACCATCATCTCCATGCCAAGCAGTGTAAATGTGTTTTTGGACAGAAGGAAGTTGAGTATCTCGGGCACATTATCTCAGCACAAGGGGTTTGCGTGGATCCTGCCGAAATCGATGCCATGAACAATTGGCCGCATCCTCAGACACTCAAGAGCCTTCTAGGTTTTTTGGGGTTGACTGGCTACTACCGCAAGTTTTTCAAGGATTATGGGAAGATTGCAGCTCCATTAACTGCTCTATTGAAAAAGGATGCCTTCACATGGACACCTGTTGCTCAGTGTGCATTTGACAAACTAAAACAAGCTATGTGTACTACACCTGTGCTAGCTATGCCCGATTTTTCCAAGCACTTCACTATTGAGAGTGATGCTTGTGGCAATGGACTTGGTGCTGTTCTCCTTCAAGATGAACACCCCATTGCGTTCACCAGCAAATCCCTTTCAGGTAAGAATCTAGCTGCCTCTACCTATGAGAAGGAAATGATGACTATTTTGCATGCAATACAAAAGTGGCGCCCATACCTATTAGGGAATCATTTCTGCATCAAGACTGATCACCAGAGTCTGAAATATTGCTTGGACCAGCGTGTCTCCTCCCCGACACAACATAAATGGGTTAGCAAACTCATGGGTTATGACTATGAGATCACTTACAAGAAGGGTAAAGACAATATTGTGGCAGATGCTCTTTCTCGCACATTTGAGGCCCAAGGTTCTCTTTCAGCTATTTCTATGCCTGTTCCAAATTGGTTGCAATCTGTTCAACAGGGTTATGTCAATGACTCCTCCTTATCTCAAATCATCCAACACTTGACCAACAACCCTTCTGCTGTACCACATTACTCTTGGGATGGTGCTTCTCTGCGATACAAGGGTCGTCTGGTGCTTCCGCAGAGTACAGATCTTCAATAGGCTATCTTCTATGAATTCCATGCTTCTCCATCGACAGGGCACTCTGGGTTCCTCAAAACGTATGAACGAGCACAGCGTAACTTCTTTTGGCAGGGCATGAAAAGGACAATTCAACAGATGGTGGCCGAATGTGATACTTGCTAGCGCAATAAGGGTGAAACAACACTCCTTCCAGGATTGCTTGAACCCTTGCCCATACTACACGGATTTGGACAGATATTTCTATGGATTTCATTGAAGGGCTCCCTAAATCTGGCGGGAAGACAGTGATTCTCGTTGTGGTTGATCGCCTCTCCAAATATAGTCATTTTTGTGCTCTCAGCCATCCCTATACAGCCTCCTCCGTTGCTCAAATTTTTCTGGACCAGATCTTTCGTCTTCATGGCATCCCTTCTTCCATTGTCTCGGATCGTGATGCGACTTTCACCAGTCATTTTTGGACAGAACTATTTCGCCACACTGGCACCAAACTGAAGATGAGTTCAGGGTATCACCCACAAACAGATGGTTAGACTGAAATTGTCAATAAATGCTTGAAAATTTATCTTCGTTGCTTCACCTCGGAACAACAACATCAATGGGAAAAATGGCTCCATCTCGCTGAATGGTGGTACAATACCTCTTACCACACTGCCTCTAAAATGACCCCATATGAAGCAGTCTATGGTCAGGCACCTCCAGCTCTTCTTCCATACACCCCCACCAGTTCACCAGTTCAGGAAGTTGACACGGTCCTTTGAAACCGCGATCAGATTCTTCGCATTTTGCGGGACAATCTTCACATGGCAATAAATCGCATGAAACAACAAGCTGATCAGCACCGTTCTGAGCGCACTTTTCAAGTCGGCGATATGGTTTTTCTTCGTCTCCATCCGTACAAACAATCATCCTTGAAACTCAAAGGGCGTCATAAGCTCGCTCCAAAGTTCTATGGGCCATATCGGATTCTTCAGAAGATTGGGTCTGTTGCTTATAAATTGGAACTTCCTCTTTCTTCCCACATTCATCCAGTCTTTCATGTCTCTTGTCTGAAGAAAGTTCTTGGCACCAACATCAGTGGACAAACGATTTTACCCGAACTGGATAATGAAGGATCCATCCTTTTGGAGCCAGAGGCCATCCTCAATCGGCGCACGCGTCAGCTTCGCTCTCGCTCTATCACAGAGGTCTTAATTCAGTGGCACGGCATGCAACCAGAGGATGCTACATGGGAACCACTCCTTCAGATTCAACAACAATTTCCACATCTAAAGCTTTGAGGACAAAGCTTTTTTTAAGGGGGAGGGGATGTTAGGAACCCATGTCTTTACTTTGTTAGTATGTTGTTGTTGGACGCATATGATTTGTAAATCGTCCCGTAGTATTTGTTGATCAATAGTTTATGTTGTTGTTGGCGCATATGCTTTGTAAGTCGCCTATAGTATTGTTGATCCATAGTTTGTAACAGCCCATGGTTTTGACCCATAGTATTGGCGCCTAGAATTAGTATATAAGTGTGTGTTGAGACCTATGAAGGCACTGTGAAGTTAATTGTATTGAGCTTGCTCAAAGGAGGTTGCCCCCTCGAAGTGGCCTATGATCAATATAAAAGTGATTCTGAGTTCTGTCATTTCTGTTATTTCGCATATTCTTGTTAATTAATTGTTGCAGGTGCATCACACCCTGAAACAGAAGTGGCTCCAACAAGAAGAATACCAACAAGAAAAGACACCTTGCTCACATTGAGAAATATGATGAACCTGCAAGAAAGAGAACCAGAGAAGAAAGTGAAGATTCTTCAAGTGATGAAGAATATGCATTGTAATGAAGGTAACTAGTTACATGGGTTCATTCAAAAGGTTCCACCTCATAAGGTGAAGCTAGAGATGACTTTCAGTATTCCATGAAAGGAGAAGGAGAATTTCCTACAGAGTTGGACTCTGGAAAACAAATAAAGATCAATGCTCTATGGAAGAACCTCTCAGCATTGGTTAAGGTGCAGAAGAAAGGAGTACACTATCGGAGCACACTCCAGTAGCTCCAGCAAGGAAACAAATATCAAGAGGGAGACCACCCAACAACCAAACAAAAATATTTGAATTGTCATTTCTTGTATATATGATTACTTAAATGATGTTGTTCAGTCATGTACATACTTATGTTTCTAGATTTAGGATGTATATTATACATGTTAGAAAAGTTGCATTAATGAACAAGATACTACTAATATGCAAGTAATGGGTAAGTGGCCTATGGTACTGTACAACACTCCATTGCTACTTATCTAGATTGAAACCTCTTTGCTGAAATGTTGGAGTAGTGCACACTCTTAACAATATTTTGGTAGAGATGGAAGGCATCTAGAAAGTTACGGGATATGGATAAATGTTGTATTGAAGCATTGGCTAAGATAATTGCATGACTGTATGACCTATGTCTTGATGTGTAAGAATTTGATATGAAAACTATGAGATGTTTCTAATCATGCAATTAAACTTGACTTGTAGGAAAGATCGTATACCATCTCCTACAAGAGAGACTTGTTTCGAAGAACAAGTGAGGAAGACTCAGCATATCACAAATCCAGAAAGCTACCTATTGAAGACATCGAAGAACCAAAGGAACCCAAGATTCGAGATACAACAATGAATGAAGAAAATACAGTCGGTCATGAAGAATGATGTCTCGAATGTGGTCCCGAGACCAGAAGGGAAGCATGCTGCAGATGGCAGTATAGAGAAATACAAGGTAAGATTTGTAGCACGTGGCTTCTCCCAGAAAGAGGGGATAGACTATGAGGAGACATTTGCACCTATATCCAGATACACTTCCATCAGAACAGTACTTGCTCTGGCTGCAGTTATGAAATGGAAGATACACCAGATGGATATCAAGACAATGTTCTTGAATGGTGTAGTCCAAGAGGAAGTGTATGTGGAGTAGCCACTTGGATTTACATGACAAGCAGACTCATGTGTGCAAATTGAAGAAAGCCTTGTACAGTTTGAAGCAGGCTCCCAAGACATGGTACGAAAGAATAGATAGCTTCCTGACTAGCTTGGGATTTACCAAGAGTAAAGCGGATTCCAACCTTTACTACAAGGTTGAGGAAGGGAACCCAGTGATACTCCTACTGTATGTAGATGAGCTGTTTGTGACAGGTGAGGACGGGTTGATAGCTGACACGAAGAGTAAGCTTGCTGTCGAGTTCGAGATGAAGGACTTGGGTATGATGCACTATTTTCTAGGTATGGAGGTGTGGCAGAGTGCAGATGGAATCTTCCTTGGAGAAGGGAAGTATGCAGTAGAGATCCTGAAGAGGTTTGGGATGATGGACTGCAAGGCCATGGCCACACATATGGCATCGAACCTGAAGCTATTTAGTGATGCTTCATCAGAGTCGGTTGATGCCACGATGTATAATCAGATGATTGGATCTTTGATGTACCTGACAAATACGAGACCATAAATATGCTTTGCTGTGAACACATTGATCCAGTTCTTGATGGATCTGAGACATGTTCACTTGATTGCTGCAAAGCATATTCTTAGTTACCTGAAGGGTACGGTGGATTATGGGCTCAAGTATGATGCGAATTAGAAGATTAACCTGGAGGGTTATGTTGATTCGGATTGGGCAGGCAGTGCCATTTATAGGAAGAGCACTTCAGGGTGTTGCTTTAGTATGGGATCAAGTGTGATCTCTTGGTTTAGCAGGAAGCAGTCATGTGTGGCACTAAGTACATTCAAAGTAGAGTATGTCGCAGCTTGTTCGGCTAGTTGTGAGGCAGTATGGCTGAGGAAGCTATTGTCTGATTTGTTTGATCTCCACTTAGACGCGATTTGTATATATTGCAACAACCAGATTTGTGTGAAGTAGGATATCCACACTTCATTTTCCCTTACTCGATAGTAGAGCCTCCCTCACATGGGTGCCACCTTTTAGTGCCCCCTGCCACTTGGAACCCATGCCATGTAATCTCCATAGGATTGGAAGTCCATCTAGTTTGTGATATTGCACTCAGCCACATCTTAATATGTCATCATCACTCATTGGCCTACCCATTGACTCCCAGACTTGTGGCCATTATGGAATTTTGATGTTTCATGTTGCACAGTCACGAGCCCACCACTCCATCCATAATACAAATTTTACGTTATTTTTCCACCTTTCATTGTCCCACAAGGATATTACTGTCAGTGTACTACCTCCCCCCATTAGTTCCATATTCTATAATCCATCCACTGATTCATTTGGTCATTCATTGGACACTTATCTCTTTTTCATTCCCCCTTATCTCACCGACGTGACCATCCGCCTTGGAAACCATTATATAATGGTGTTTTTAAGCACTCCATTTTCCTAGATGGTCACACATCTAGGAATCCATTACATTTGGGTACTCTTTTGTACTCCCTTTTTGATGCCCATGCATTGGAGAAACCATTCAAAAATAGTGATCCTTAGCACTCCTGCAGATCTTGTATCATCTCATTTTTTGACAGCATCCTGGTCACCTTTGTTTAGAGCATTCTGCGATGAGTCAGTCATGGATTCATACTAACTCCATTCTCCCTTTGAGTCGACATTAGTACATGTTTCTTCCTAAAAAAAAATTGACCACAGATAAGTCTCCCAACCACTATGTGTGTTCTTGAGGGAAACTATGAGTGTAGAACCCACTGTCACCTCGATTCTAAACTCCTCCGTTTAGACCCCAACTCCAAAAAGGTCAAGGGGGGTTGTCCCTACTTACTAAGATTCTTTGAATAGTTTCTTTAAGAGTTGTAAATTATTAATGTTCAAATGACAAGCATTCTAGCAGAGATGCAATAATTTAGATGACAAGCAAACCTTCTTTAACAATACACCATATACAAATGCAAAAGAGAAATAACAATTCACTAACCATATCAGTGCCTACTTTACTTGGGTTATGGAGTCACATACATGATAAAAGTAAGATTACAAAAGACACTCAAATTGCATTAAACCATTTACTTATCACAATAATAAAAATATCACATTTAACATATGAGAATAACTTGTAGTAAATGATCGAATCGATAAAAGGTACTTGTAGCGAGAATGAACCAAATTCAAGTGCTTCGAAAGTAAAGTAATGAAAATGAAATAACAATTGTAGTGTTTTTCCAGTGGTCCTATAAATTTTAAATATTTTTAGGTCTCTCTTTAGCTTAGGGGAATTATGGTTTGTGGAAGAAAATTAAATCTACTCTATGTGTCTACCTAAAGAATTTTTCCCTTTCGATTTGAGAGAAACTACCGAGTGCTCAACAAGAGAATACAAGGTTCTCAACTAGCTCCACGGGTCAACCCCAAATCCTGTCGGGTTCTCAACAGGAGGACACTAAGTGCCACAAGGCTCCCAACATCCTCTACCCCTCTAGATCCACGTGTCAAACTTCATTTTCTCAATGTCTTGTCAAGATAAATTAATGAGTTCCTATTATTCTATCCATCACTAATATTTTCCCTTTCTTGTCACCCAAGATTGGTCGAACCAACAAGGGGAGTGAATACGGGGCAAGGATGGGGGCATGGTTTATTTAACTTTTAAAATAATAAAAAAGTAATTAAAAAAAATACAAGCCAAAACGATATTGCAAGGGTGGCAAATCCAACTCACTTGCAAGGTGTGGGCAAATAAAATAAAGCAAAAAATGGCTTGAAAGGAAATCTACTAGCCAACATGACCTTGCATGAGAAGTGGCTTTTCCCATCCATGCAAAATCGTGTTGGCTAATAGATTTTCTTTCAAGCCATTTTTTGCTTTAGTTTATTTTCCCACACCTTGCAAGTGAGATGGCTTTTCCACTCTTGCAATATCGTGCCGACTTGCATTGTTTTTAATTATTTGTTTATTCTTTTAAAATTTAAATAAACCGTGCCAAAATCCTTGCCCTAGATTCACTCCCCTTGCCAGTTCGACCGATCCTGGGTGACCACAAGTATGGGAGTCCATGGGTAGGCCAATGAGTGATGATGATAGATTAAGATGTGGCTGAGTGCAATATCACAAACTAGATGGACTTCCAATCCTATGGAGATTACACGGCATGGGTTCCAAGTGGCAGGGGGCACTAAAAGGTGGCACACATGTGAGGGAGGCTCTACTATCGAGTAAGGGAAAATGAAGTGTGGATATTCTAGGCCATTTTCCGAGTAGAGGGATTACTACAAGCGTAAAGGGAATGAATAAGGTTGATGTACATGATGTTATGTATAGCGGAATCATCTATATGCCATATTGGAGAAGTATACCGGTAAGGAACAATTGTAGGCCAAAATAAAAGGATCTTGTTGCAACCCGATCCTGCACACATGGAAACGAAACCCAAGCATAAAATTTCTTCTAGATTCAAATCAAATATACAAGTATCATAAAACATAGGAACTTGGTGTAAATTACATGCATGCACAGAAAACAAGCAGGACAAAAAATGTCCCTAGGAAAATACCTCAATCATGGAAAATGGATCGCATAATCGAGACGAGTGCAGAAAAAAGATTCCAATGGTATGAACAATGCATCAAATGGATGTTGTATGAGGCCATGAGGCTCAAAATAAAATGGGGATCAAATTGGCTTAAATGTAGGTGGGACCACCAAACTAGGTATCATTTTCATTGTTCACCATTGGAGGAGTGTGGAGAGGCCAGAACTTTAGACATTGATTTCTCTTGATTCTCATATTTGGATTCCACGACTTGCAGGTTAGTGGTCACATCCTCCTCTTCAATTTTGTCCATTTTTTTTCTTTATTTTTGGCTTTTAGGGGTCTCTAGTGAACCCCTTGCGGGTTTTAGAGCTAGTTTGCAACTTTCAATGGAATCCCAGTGACCTAGGTCATGGGATTTCCCTTAAAAATTGTGACCAGGTTGTGATTGTTTGAGTAACAAACATGAATTGAGGTCGCACCTGTCAGGAGAAAAATGGCGACTCATATCGTTGATTTATGTTGACTAGGTGATACCTAGGTCACATCTTTTTCTTGTAAAGTTTCCAAACTCAATCAAAATCATGATTTTAATTGTCAACTGACCTTTTTTTAATGAAAGAATGCAGGATGAGCATGAAATGGAGGGAGAGGGATGTTGCATACATCAAGTGGGTGATCATCATTTATCAACATGTTAAAAATATCCTAGTACAACATAGGTTGCAGAAGTTCATTGAGAACTCGTTGCTTAGATCGACACGATTGTTGCTTAATGGGATTATTAAGTATTGGGACTGGGATTTCAGTGACTTCGTCATACAGGGCGACTGCATAGAGCTCACCCTACAGAACATGTACATCATGGAAGGGATACCACAACAGGGGGTCATATGTGATAGTCAGTTTTTGCATCCATGGGATGTGGACATGGACGATATTCTTGTTCGTCACCATGTGGATGGAGCATAGCTACATGGATCCTCCATAATCCTAGTGGATATAGAGAGCATGGAGACACATGGAGTGATAACAAGAGTTGTGCAAGCACTGGTATCAAGTCAGACCCATAATATTTTTGGCAAGAAGATGCTCGTGGTGGGCATAGTGCTAGCTAGGACCTACTTCAGGTGGGCCCAAGTTTTCCTGACAATGGTTCATAGCTAGTTGAACCATTGCAGTAAACATGGTGGCAAATTTTGGTTCACCACTTTCATATGTGTATTCTTATTCAAGTGGGTGTTGACACCGTGACCTCACATCACAGTACAAGATAACAGGCCTATGGATCCCAGGATGCATCGATGGGGTGAGATGATGATTCAAGAGGGAGGCGGTTCCATGGGAAATGTCTTCAATCATGGGTTCCTTTCACAGTGGCGGCAACTTCTAGTAATCATCAAGGAATACCCCTATGCTAGGATGGACTTCAGGGGTGACCTAGAGTTACCACGACCTCATGACTAGGATTGGGGACCTGACGTTTTGTATGATTGATGCATTGTGATTATAGATGTGTTTACAGCACTAACATATATGGTAGCTAGATTTTATGATGTCATCATGATATTGATGACTTGACATTTGTGTGTGTAGATGTGGGTCTGATGCCCCCAATTTATTTTTAGAGGTGGCGTAGCAAGGTTGTGACCTTGCCCCCCGATCACAGTGTAATAGGAGGAGCACTTAGGTGATCCTAGAGGGATTGCATTGAGATTTCACTGAGACATAGATTGGTTTCTTAAGGGAGTGACATACGATGGATGGTAGCATCTGGACGATGAATTGATTTCAATGTGCTACCAAGAACCCCCAATGGTGTCCCACAATGCATCGTATTGTTGTGCATGCCTAGGGAATTTGAGGCTTGATGCGGAGATACCTACCATGCATAGGAGCTAATAGTGACAAGGAGGAGGCTGAGGAATCCTATGTCTACTCTGATAAATAGGTAACATCTTGTAGATATTCCCACCATATTGTGTAGATAGGGATTTTTTACAAAGCTATTGGGGCTCCTTGCTATAAACACTTCTATTGGACATATGTTTATATATATACATATGCATGTGGATGCAAACTTTTATTTACTTAATCCTTTTAGTATGATGATGATGATGGTTATGCAATGATTATGTACATGTGGATGCATATGAATGAATTATTTCCTTGTTATTAATGATTGATGTGTCAATCTAGAATGCCATTATCCATCAGTTTGCTACACTATTGAGACTCCTAGGAAAATGGATGAAAGTAATGGATTCAAACTATCTAACCAATTGTCTAGTGCACAAGAGCTTTCTAAAAAGGAGAGGATCGTATACCTGATAATAGTTATTCAGCTATGTGACAACCAGTTGGGAATCTCAATAAACACAAAGATGATGAATGCACATATGGAGGGCAGTGTCTAGGAGGCCAATGATGGCATAGTATTCCACTTGGTTATTAGTGGATGCACCAATACACACTCCACTAGTATGGATCAAGTCGTGTGACATGGAATAGAGGACCCAAGCAGCTAAGGCGATATTATAGTAGTATCTACTTGATTCGTCAGCATAACTGGAGTATATGTCAGGATTATGACCCATCTAATAAGACCAAGGAAACAAACCATAAGGCTCACTTGAAATAAGGAACAAAGGAAAAGAAAACTATGATATAACAAAAAAGGGTGTGGCTGATTTACGCATAGAATATATTGAGGTACAACCCATTGCGAGGGTTCTTCAAGAGTTGGCCATCCAGACTAGAGAGGAGTATGCCCCATTTCTAAGGTTGTGTTTCTTAGCGTAGGGTCCCTGCCACATGGACTCAAAATTTCCTTTGCCAAGATTTTCATGGGTTTGTCCATATACAAGAATAAGTCACCTTCCTAGAATGTGTGTGGGTGTGTGTGGATGTCGTAATGTGATTTCAATCGCTACTTTCTAGTTTTCATTTTTTGGATCACCACACAACAATCCTGGTCCACTTATTCTAGGGTGATCAAGCGTTGTTATATAGCGTAGGTCTCTGGAAAAAGTTTGATGGAAAGGTGTAATCAAGGGAATTGACACTCAATAGGGAGAACAAATGTTACACCATGCAAAATATGGAAGGGAATGAACCCCGTCACGGTTTTGGTTGGCGTATGATACACCCATAGGGATATAAATAGCATATGGTTCCGGTTGGACTTGTGGTTATCCACTATCCATTCGAGCATGGTTTTGAGGATTTTTCTAACAGGCTCAACTTGGCCATTTCCCTGAGGGTAATAGGAAGAGGAATACTAGTGCTCAAATTTCAAAAGATGCGCAAGTTCTTTCCAAACAATCTCCTCAAAGTAGGAACTGTGATCAAATAACCATTAGCTAGGGGTGCCAAATCGAACGATAATGTGGTTGAAAAAAAAAGTGTCGTAATGATCGTGGTGCAGTTAAAGGTCAACATGGCCTCGACCCATTTGGTGAAATAGTCAACAGCCATAACGATGTATTTATCACCATCGACTGACTTAGGGTTTTATTCCATAAAATTAATGGACCACTTGCATACCAATAGTAATGATCGGATATAAAGGCACAAGAGGGGTTCTCAAATTTGTAGCCAAAAGATAGCAATTACGACAATGTTTGACTGTCGTAATGCAATAAAAAAAATGGTTGGCTAGAAATAACTAGTACAGATGATCTTTTGGGTACTAGCCATTCCCAAAATATGGCCATCGTAGGCTCCACTATGGAATTCATTTAAAACATGTTCAGCCTCATCATGTGTGAGACATCGTCGCAAGATGGTGTCAATTCCTTGTCGATATAAAACATCGTTGATAAGAAGGTATCGAGAATACAATGACAATTGTCGTGATTGAGATGAGGACCAAACTTTTAAGTGCATAGGTACATGAGGATGTCCCCATGCCAAGGATAATCAAAAGATATGGCAAACAAATATTCATCTGACAGGTGGTCAGTGATAGGGGATGACATGGAAGTGGATGGTAAATCTGTAATGGGTTTTTCCAAAGCCAAATCCTTTGTGCTATTGAGGGTTACAAAATCGATTTCGTATTGTTGCAAGATAACGATCCACTTGGGAACTCTACCTTGGATGAGGCGTCGATTCAAGAGATATAACATGGGGTTCAAGTTTGCAATGACTTTGGTTTGACTCATGAGTATGTAATGGAAACACTTTTGAACAAAAAGGACAATGGTTAAGGTTAGCTTCTCCTCATGGGGGTATGAGAGAGGTGGAAAAACAAGTTCTTACTTACATAGTATATGATGTGATATTGGCAAGCAATATCCTCTTAAATGAGCACTCCACCAATGGCATGATCAGATGCCAAGATGTAGAGAATGAAATCATTTGTAAAGTTTGGAGTAAAAAATAAGTGGGTCGAAGTAAGAACCTATTTCAATGCGTCAAAATATGATTGTGCTTGTTCGTCCCAAATTAAAGGAACGTTGGAGCAAAGCAAACATGAATCCATGAATTTTCATGGCATAATATGATATGAATCAGTGTAAGAAGTTTGCATTGCCATGAATACTTTGCAATTGGTATAAGGTCCTCGAAGATAGAAGGTCAGCGACGGCTTAATATTTCAAGGGATCAACTATGATCCCTTTCTGGGAAACAATGAATCCTAACAATCTACCGATAGGAACACAAAATACACACTTGAGATGGTTCAAGCACATGTTATATTTACGACATTGAAGGAACACTTGTTGAAGGTCCTAGAGATATTGCGAGTGTCTTAGAACGTGTTGTGAGGTCATCCAAGTATGCGAGAATTATGTGGACCATATCATCAAAACAATATGACATGGCACACTGGAAGGTGGCTCCGACGTTCTTGAGATCGAAAGGAATGACTCTGTAAGCAAAGGTTTCCCATGGGGTAGTAAAGGTGGTTTTATATTGGTCCAGTTGTAGGATCTAAATATGGTTATACCTTGAGAATCAATCCATGAAGGAGAGAACCTCATGCTCAGTGCATGCATTGATCACATCATAGATGAAGGGGGTAAGATAATTGTCTTTAGGGCATGCCTGATTTAGATCCTGGAAGTTGGTACAAACACGTATGGTGCCTTTGTTTTTGTTGATGGGAACAAAGTTGGATACCTATACGGGGTATGCAATCAGATGAATGAATCCATATCTAAGCAACTTGTCAAACTTAGATTTAACGACCGACGATTTTCAAGAGTGAATAGGTCTTTTCTTTTGGTGCACCAATATGAAAATAGGCCATGTATCAATATGGTGTTCAACAATGATAGGGTCGAGTCTGGGAATCTCATCATAGTACCAAGTGAAAACATCACATAACTCTTGAAAGATAGTGTTACAAGAGGATATATATTTAGGAGTACAAGAAGCACCTGAAAGGATGTTCTCAGTGACACAGCTTGGTTTGACTGAAATATCCGCCTAAATGGTGTGACAAATATTGGCCATATTACCTTCTTCAAAGGAATTTGGAGCTGAGATTGGATTTTTTAACCAATCAACACTATCATGAGAGATAAATTATTTTTCCTCAATGGATAACTAATCCAAAGATGTGGATGGACGAGTAGGTTCCTCTAGATGAAGTATGCTTGATGGTGCATATTGTTCCAAGGGAATTTTGGTCCAATAAGGGATTCAAGAATTTCTTCATTGCTTTGAAAGGATCAAATAGATAGATCATAGGTATCCATTTCTGTCAATACAACTGCAATGGACAATATAACGAGGAACCCTCACTGGAGGAAAAAATGTAATAGATGTTGGTCATCCCGTTGGAATATGACCCAAGAGGGGGAACTTTTTCAATGGTGGTGACTTGGGACTCTAACGAGAGTCGATGCAAATTAGCTAATATGGACTTAAATAAAGGTACATTAGTACAATGATGTGAATAATGACCATAAAGGCCACACAACATGCATGGATGATTGGTGTGAAAGGACTCGTTGCACTACTTGGGAGCATCAAGGAGATGGACAACTGGAGTGTTTTAATCGATTGGATCCTATGCCATTTCAAGATGAGTGTGTAAGATGGGAAACTCTAGATAGTGATGGGTAGAATGACTTGAGACATTGCACATAGAACAAGGTGTTGGTTCTTAGGTCGTGACAGTAGGAGGGGAATTCACAGCCTAGTTCAAAGGGGCTTGGGTCACTGCATTCTTGGATTTTCCCCTATCCTTATTTTTGCAAGGGGGTTGGGTTACGGGTGTAGCTTACTTCACGACTCTATGAGGTGGGTCATTAGAGGTACCGATTGGTTGCACAAGAGTCAAGACAACTTCCAATGTGGGAGGTAGGTTTGGTAGAGTAAGGTATCAAACAGGGAGGCCTAATGTAAATCCTAATAGATTGAGCGTATCCATCATGAGTTCTCATTATTCTAGAATGTGGAAATAGAAATGGGATTTTATGTATAGGTTTATATCCCCACATGTTCCCTTGCAACCGGTTGGGATAGGGTATAGGTTTAGGTTGGGTGGTAGAGTTATCTAAGGACATAGTGCACAACTTTGATATTTCTACCTTCGGAGGTGAGAGAGGTGAGGCCTGAAAAGACCCAACCAAGGAAGTATCTTGAAAGATGCTTCCAAAGTTGATATCAACTATAGGTAATACGTGATAAGGAAATGGCATCCCCTTGGGATCATAATAGTTCAATTGATCAAGTTTTATAACATTCCCTTCATGGGGTAACATCATAATATTGAACATCATAGAGTTGACTACTTGCATAGCATACATGTAGCTATGCCCAAGGAGGATATTATAATCTAAATGGGCATTGAAAATCTCGATTTCGATATAGTCTTCCTAGCTAACTAGATAGGGATGTTCTATAGAGGACCCTACGATTGAGCAACATGGCCATCATAGGTGTGCAACGCCATAAGAGATGGCACAAGTCCAAGGGAACTGAGCATCTTCCAGATATGGGTATACATGAAGTAGATGGAGGCACCTTCATCGATGATTCAATGATAAAAAACCAAGTTCTTGATGGTTTCAAAAATATGAAAATCTACCGAAAAGGGAATCTTAGCATCCGCTTGATTGATATCAAACATCATCAGGAAAGTATCGAAAGGATCGATTGCACCTAAAGTGGAAAATAATGCTTTGCACCACATAAGTCGACTTCGGAGAACCTCTAAGTATACATCGTTGTAGGGTACTGTGTCGAATCATCTACAATGTTGTAGTTAGGAGTTGCTTGGGAATTGGGGTTATTCACTATGCGCCGCAAAGGATCTTGGGGACCTTAGGAACACCATATGTAACTAGACGAAGTAGGTGAAAATTCTCTTTGACTTATGTGGATTCTTTCCCCTTATTAGCATGAGAGATATAAGTAGCCAAACCATATTGGTTACATATAGTCTAAAGTTTTATATAAACACACATCATAAGGAGATGTTGGACATGAGGATCATGACGATGACTGGAAGACAAAGGTAAATATGAGTAAGGTATCATAGGTTGTGTGTGACCACCCTTTGCGTTGGGAAGGGGTTTTGCAAGACCATCAATTGTGATTGGTTCTGATGAGGAGGTAGATTAGGTTCCCCTTGTGGGGAATCAATCACTTCTTGTTGGTTGACCTCATTCCACAATTGGAAAGACTTATCTAGATGGGGACAATGGTGGGTGTAATGTCTATAAACACTGCAAAATGAACACGGATGGTTAGTCCATAACAAAGGATTATCACCTTGCTTGGGAGGTCTATTGGGATCCTGAATTGCAGGGTTTGAGTTTCCTCCAATGCCGTCAAGAGGGTTAGAGGGTTGGTTCCCACCTTCATGTCGTTGGTTATTCCCTTTGTTCTTCCCCTTATTATTCTTCTTGGAATTTTTTAACTATGCTTGTTGGTTATTGGGTATAGGTTGGGCATGCGTATTCTATTGAGTGTACACTTTCCTATGAGGAAAATACGGATCCACGAGGTGTGGCTACACTAAAGGGGATGGTGGTGTCACATACCCCAAGTTCTAAACATTTTATGCTATTCAGAGAACATTATGTTTTATTTTTATTGTAAAGTTTTATGACAATTGACCAAGTGGGGTCATGGATGACAGTAATTAATTATATTGAATATTTTTATAAATAAATAAACTGAAGACAAATATCCAAAGAAGACTATTGAATGAGTGTTCACTGACCTACTAGGGGGAATGAACTGTGGTGGAGAGCAAATCGACACTTGGCAGCGTCTTCAACTCACTTCTAACTGTTGCAGGAGGCAACTTCCCTATTTTTGTGGTCATGTTTCCCAAGAAGTGGAACTGAGCAGGGGGCTCATTTACTAAAATAAACTGACCAAAAGACCTAGGCATGCTATTTATCTATCCATCAAATTCAGTAGGAGGATGTTCATTCTTACCTTGTGATAATTTCTGAGCACAAGAGATTAGATGAGGGGAAAGTTAGAAGTAATTGAGTGAACTAAGTCTGCATTCTGAACTAGTGCAGCCACATTGCTGAGTTCAATATTGCTAAAGGCAGATAGTGCTGTTGCTAAGTACTACTGCTGAGTTGCAAAGGAACTTGTTCCATTATTCCACACAGCTTCTTCGTCCTAGTGGTTCATTGAACAGGCTCAAGGGTCCTAAAGCAAGTAGCTTGGCTGTCTTCAGGAGTTGGTTGGGTGGAACGAGCTCCTTTGACTGTTTGTTTCTTCTTCTACAGTTCCAGGTTCATATTGTGTTATCTTTTCTACTTCTACAGTTCCAGGTTCATATTGTGTTATCTTTTCTACTTCTACTATGTTATTTAATTAAATAGAAATGCAATGTCTATCTATTCTTCTCATTCTGTCTAAGAGATTAGTTAAAGTTAATGATTATTTTATCTCTGTAAGTTGTATTGATGAATATAAAATGCAGTGTGAATGATGCAGTTGGAAAAGATAGAATATCTATTCTTCTCATTCTGTCTAAGAGATTAGTTAAAGTTAATGATTATTTTATCTCTGTAAGTTGTATTGATGAATATAAAATGCAGTGTGAATGATGCAGTTGGAAAAGATAGAATGATTGACTATAAAATCACCTTTCTGTATTTTTCCACACCTTTACAAGCGTCATACTCTAGTACATAAAGGGGTTATTTAGAGTAGAATAGAATGATTTAGATGCAATTAAGAAATTTAAATGATTGTTCTATAAACAGAGTTATCACCATTCAGTTCCGTAATATTGTTTTGTTTTAAATTAAATTATTTAAAATCATAGACAGAAGTTATATTTTCCTCTAAATACTTTACCATCCCTTTCTGTTTATAAATGACCCTGTCTTAAATTACAAACAAAATTTCTTTTATCAAAAAAATATTTTACCTAAACAGTAGTAAGAACGGTCTTAAAACATTATATAGACCCCTTTTGACTGAACTCCTTTCTTTTAAAGAAAACATTAAATATACTTAGATTTTATAAACAAACTGTTCGAGTAAATTCTATCTATCATAGAAATGAGTCTATTATAGACTGGATAATACCCTAGGGACAAATGCAAAAACCTAGAATTATGATTCTTAACTTTAAAATCAAAACTTCCTCTCCACGGAGCTCAGATATTCATACTATTTGAAATCTAAGCATTACGATTATATAAACATAAAATATTTCTTATCCTTTCGTAATTAAAACCAGGTTGAAATACAAGGGTTGCCGCAATAACATTATTTTCATTCCTGAACATTCGTTCTCCCAATCGACGATACTGGTAGCACAACAGTTTAGAAAAACACTGGAAGTCCAAATCACACCGTAGATCGAAAGCAAGATAACGCAGTCAAACACTATAGGGTTAAAGACCCAGTTTTACGGGTTTATACTTTTTATCATACTTCCAAATTTGGGCTATGCCCTAAGTTGTTACAGTATCACATACTAAGACAAGATTAGGAAGTTGTTTATAAAATTGTTGAATTCATTGAGACTTTTAGAAATATCCAGAACTTTTAGTCAAAACCAATAGCATAAATTCATAGTATTAAAACCTAATGCTGAGCCTCAGCAAAACACTGTAAATAGTGGCCGAAAATGAGAAGAAACATGAGCTTCAGCTCATGGAGCAAAGCCCCAACAATCTTTGCCTTACAAACTTTTCGACGATTACAAATCTTTTACAAAATTGTATCTACAATTTAAGAACCTTGACAGAGACTAAAACACCTATCAAAACCAATTCTCTTGTATCTGTCGGCGAAACCCTTGGAGATAAATCCGAGGCTTACCGGATAAGCTATTATCCTTGCTCGTTGGTGAACACCACTACCAAAGGACTGGAACCCACCTGCACAAGCCCGTTTGAAAAAGGTTAAAAACCTGTTGCAAAACGTTACGAAAACCATTTTCAAACAAGCAAATACCTAAGCAAACGAAAAGAAGGGTCCCGGTACATTACCTTGTGAAATTATTTATTTCTTATCATTCTCCTCCATAACTGTTTGCAACCGAAGCATCACTCCACAAGCTCCCTGTCGAGTAAGACCAGACCAGTGCACTCAGTTCATGAGTGAGTGCAGCTCTAAACTTGAACAACGCTTAAATGTTCAAGCATTTTCCACTCAAGACCAACGTTGACAGAGCACGATGCAACCGAGAAGATATTCTCTTTGTTCAACTTTCTATCCTTTCAAACAATTTTTACAGTGCGATTAAAACGCCAGGAAAACCTGGAAGAGCCGAAGCAGAATGCTGGTTTCGAACCCTGGGGACTCGGAGAGCCTGTCGGCCTCCCTCCCCATTTCCCCGAAACAAATGAATTCCACAAGCTCGAAAACCGGGTTATGGAGAAGTAGGGTTTTACAAAACCCAAGAAGTTTATAGATCAACGATCAGGATGAAGCCATCACATTTCGTAGATGTACATTTACCTAATGTTTTTAAACTGCATTTAAAACATAGTTCACCAAAGTCGAGATAGTTGCCAACGCAGATTCCATCCATGCAATTCTTACCACTTTTTTCCAACACGACGAGGGTTCATTGATACATTACATTGATCAATAATACAACCACAGCATCAACACGTGAAGCCAGCCACGAAGGCTTACAACTGGAGATCCACTACATTGATCATTTATGGAAGCGTTCAAATGCACCACCTTGGAAATCATGTACCTACCAACGCATATTATGAAGAGTTATTACATCAAGCACCAGCATATTGCTAAGTTTAATCCGTGGATAAGAAGGGTCGTAGGAGCCCAAACCATAGTTTTATTATTCGGTTGTTAATCATCAAAAAAATTTCTAATGTCGAGTTAGGGATATATCCATCACGGGATTATGATACAAAAAGGTAAGAATTATGGTTTTAAAGGATCAATATATATTATTACCACACCATAGTCTTAGTTTACAAAGTATTTTGTAATTTATTAAAACACAAACTCCGTCAATATATATATAGGAATTATATATACGGTAGTTAAAATTTAAGTGTAAGACAATGCATTCTTGTAGTTAATAATGAAGAACAAATGTTTGCTTGTTTATGGATAAATTACTTTGATAACTAATTGCTATACATAAGCATTGAAAATTGATCTTTGAATCATCATATGTATGACAAGGTTAGCATTTAATAAATGGTGTTAAACACGAAGACGAACCAAGCAAAGATCCCTTAACATTAAGTAAAATATCCATCTATTTTACACTCAAACTATTAACTTTAGACCTGAAGATCTTTGTAATAAAACATGAAGGATATTAAATTATCATACCTGGAAGGTTTCAAGAGCAGTTAACACTATGCTCACACTTATCGATACTAGTATTGCATTGTAGGGTAATCGAAAAACATAAGTAAACCTCTAGTGGAATTCTCGGACAATTACCTGTTCTCTGCAAATGGTATTCGGGAGCGTTAGCTAGTGATAGCTAAGTAAGCCTTAGGGCGAGTCAAGGACCCCTTCAGTACATAGAAATGATCAGATTAGTGCTATAAGCATATATATATATAAATTGAAAAAATGACAATGTGTTATGATAACATGCATAACATTAGTAATCACACTAATGTAACCTTGCGACACTTTATATTCTCAGTGCTGACAGAGTATTTCATTAATTCGAGTCTAAGTGTTTAAACTGTCGAAATTATGTATTAGAATGTTAAGATGCCTAATAGCAGATTAGGAAATTTGTTATTATTAAATCAACACTTTAGAATTTAGCATGATGTTGTTATTTTTATTACTTCCGCATCGTAATCATAGCAATTTATGTTATTACAAAAATTTTAAATTTTAGTGAATGTTTTGGGGTTTTACAGGTGGTGGGCCGAGAAAAGGATAATATGTGTTGATTGTTAGAGGAGCCATGTATCTATTATAAGCATCGCCACACATGGTGCCACTACACGAGGGTCCATGAACATGGGGGGTTGAAGGAGGATTCAAGTGGGAGGTACTCATTCATGCATATAAGGATGAGCAAGAGGGATTAGGGGATAGTACGATGCAGCATGCATAGGGACTTGATGATGATGCTCAATACTTGCGGGATTACCATATGCATAACCACTCGAAGGGGGAGGGTAGCGCGTGTATGGATTCAGATGGGATGCACCATAATCGATAACACCATCTATATCATGGGATGCCCTCGGAGGATCCTTCCTGGAGGAGTCACCTCTAGGAGCATCAAGAATGATCATATATAGGTAACTAGATTGTGCATAAATAATATCGTACTACTGAGCCTAATAATGGATTCTTCTTTGGTTTGTGGGCGCTTAGAGACCACAACCTTGGCTAGAGAATATATTTAAGGAACTAGTCTAAGAATTTATGATCATCGAGCTTAATATTACAAAGAATCTTGCATCGACGCCACTCATGGATATGATCCATGATTTGGGTGGATGAGGTCTGACGACATGAGAACGAGATCTTAACTCCCTCGTCATACTAGACAGGTAACTGGAAGAATATCAAGAGAGTGGAAGCTAGGGAAACAAATTTGGTATGCATCCCATGGAGTTGTTCGATATACCACTTGGCATCGATGCCAATCAAAATCCTATGAAAAAAACGTAAGTGAATAGAATCATCTATGATACTATTCCAAGAGTACCACAAATGAAAGGACATGATATGGTTTTGAGGGTCCTATCCTACCTTCCTTTCAAACTTAGGGATGTTCGAAGGGAGTTTGGGAGGCCATGGACAATCATGATGAATGGGATCATTGGTTAGCCTCGCCAAATATGGAAGTTTGAGACTATCCATGAACAAAAGACTCGCAATAGAATATAAGGTAGAGGGGACAATGGTGGTGTTGGTAATAACTCTGCTAGTGGGACCACCATCAACAGTTCCTCCATCGAAGAGAGGGATACGTTTTCCACAAGAAGCAAGAATTCTACTAGTACCAAGAATTCCAATTGAAGCAAGAATAGTACCAATCATGTTGTTGTAAATATGGGGAGGAAAAGGTGATCCATACTATGAGGAGTTAGAATATGATGACTTAGAAGATTAATCTATTGAATGTGAAATATGTTGAACTGGAACACAACTCACAGATCCAATGGTGTGTCCTAAGAAACTGTACAAAGGGGTTTGGCCCCGAAGTCTACGAGAGTACCTCGATGGAGCTATAGTGACGGGATCCAATACAAACAATCCAATAGTGCAAATCTAATAGAAGTCTAATGTAAAAATTGCTCGAATCATATAATATCAACTCTATAAATGGTACAAAATCAAATAAAGAGTGCAATGTGGGTGAGATAAGTTATATAATCTAGCAAAGAGAATAAAAAATGAAAAAGAACACCCTAGAAAAATAAAAGACCCACTTTCCCTAAAAGAGATCTATAATAAGTAAAGTAAAATAAAAATAAATCTCTCTCAAATATTTTCCACAATGTAGGTCTCAAGTCCCATCCGAAGAAAATAAGTAAATAAACTAGTCGGGTCTTCCAAACACTAGACACAAATAGGGGTCCCAAGTCCTACCGGTCCAACAAATGAAGATCGAATGGAATAGTTATAGAGAGGGTCTATGACAATTTTTATCTACTTTGGGTATCCCTCCACCTAATGGGATCACCTCTAGGTAGGATGCCTAATAAAATGGCCACTAAGATACCTCCTTCATGGACATGTTAATGAGTTTCCAGCAGCTTCAACTTGAAGGAAGCGATATGGATGATATTCAATACTGAATGGGTAAGGTGCACCACTCAACCATTTGATTCCAATATTTCTATCTACCACCCTGAAAGGATGGGCCCACCCACAAATTGGCCTCAACTGTGTCCGACCACTATGTCTTAGATGTATAGTGACTAAGGGGAATTGTTTGGATGCATATCCCCAAAGTCCTAACCCAGCTACAAAATTATTTTTGGGCCTCAAGTGAGAAATTTAATGTGTTTAGATTAGGGTTGATTATTAGGCTCCACTCGGGGTCATGAAACAAGTGATGTTTGAATTAAGGTGTGATAGTGTGTGCACATAAGTGTACAACTATCAAATGTAAATGATAAGGAAAATAGAAACACGATAATCTCAATACTAAACCAAATGACATTTTTTCTTGAAATAAAACTATGATATATCGCAATGTAAATGATCACGATCAAGCCACCCAAAATTCCAAGCAAACATGCAAACCAAACAAATAATCAATATGTGGATTCGTAATGAAAAGAGAAACGACTCCAAACTAGCAATCGACATGCTTTAAACAAACCCAACAATCAACTACCAAAGTAGATATGATAATCAATCTTGTTGAAAAAGAAGAAAAATGGGACTAAACAAAACCCAAAAAAGAACCTTAAAGGTGACAAATACTAAGCTCTATGGATCCCTTCTTCTCCTACAACGTCTAAAAAGAGAAGTAAACAAACAAAAGCATAAACATACCCAAAATAGAAAACCAAACTGAAGTAGGTAAAAATGAAAGTGAAATCGGATGTGAACTGCTAAAAAACTAGGTTTTTGGAAAAGGTCGTGGCTTTCGAAGGAAAACTTGCGACCTATGTCATGGGATTTGGCTAAAAATTTGTGACTTGGACCCAAATATGCAAAAAACTACAAATCTACTTTCAACTGTGACTAAAAATGATGGGGTTTTGGTGAGGGAACCTACTTGCGACTGTAATAGTAGAAAATGGACAGTAAACAAAGCTAGATACAAGCAAGAAAATACTCAAAAGTTGGCTGGAAAATTATATCTAACACAATCAAAGGGGGATTATGGATCCTCCCTAGTATGGTCGCCAAAATATGTATGGTGTGAATAATCACCCACACATGTAAAAGGCACATATCAAAGGGTTGTGTAACTTTGGTATAGATTCAAAATAAGGGAAAGCAAAATAACAAAAACTAAACTAACAATATCTCATCATCCTTCAAACACATCACACATGAAGAGTTCCAAGATAATGCATAATGAATCAAATAATGGTTTTTATATTATCACAAAGAAGTGGTACATAAATGATAACCTTGGTATATTGAAGAGGAAGAGGGACCTCCACAGCTGTCCAAATTAAGGATTTTTTGTCTCCTTTTCAATCTTGAAACTTCCAACTAACTGTCACAATGATAATCTCCTTTCAATGAAGTAGAAAGTAAGATGCGGCTTGCTCCTAGTTCTGGGAGAGTTTTGGTAGCATAACGACATCAGTGAGAAATGGAAATTGTGTGTCTAGAATGGTGACCTAGAGGGATTTTTATAGGAACAAGAGTTGCCAGGAGATGGATATAGAAGCAATGTGAACATTCTCCATTTCCTTGATTTCTAAGTGGAGAAATTAGGTTTTTGGGACCTAGATCCATTAACTAACTTGGACCATGTAAAGGTTTGTGTCCACTTTTGGCCCTTTATTTATGAGCAAGGTAGGAAATAACATTTGTTTGATAAAAATCACATTTTGGGACCAAGTTGCATCTTTTGAGGAAAAATTTGTGACTTAGGTCATTGATTTCGAAGGAAAACCTGCAACCTCCTTCTAGGTGGTCAATTTAGGTTTGAGTTTGACTTTTTTGGTTTTTTATCACTTCCTCAGGATCATGTGTATGGAATGAGATGGAAAAATGGTGCCATTGTTTTGGAATGATGAATTATATGGTTGATGAAGTTGATGACATGGAAGGTGAGAAAACGTGTTTGTTAACACATAGCAATATGTTATTTTTCCCCTATTAATTCTAACTTTTATGAGAAAAGCAATATAGATAAAAACTACCCTTAAAATGGCATAAAAAATTATATTTCTAGTCTAAGGAATGAAGGCAATATCCTCTTAATGGGTAACTTTATCACTCAAACTTTGAGTAACCAAGCTACTCTTCTCAGCAATTATTCTAACCCTAATCCTCATTGGTTAGACGGAGACCCTACTCTAGAAACGTTGTACAAAAGAATTTCTGCAACTCGAGGTGAACATATGTTCGACTCTAAGCTAGTCAAGATCTGTAGTGCTCAAGATATTATAATCTGTAACGACATAATGAAGTGGCCTAATTCTAGCCAGGTGACTTGTATTCATGGGCTTAGCAATATTGTGGTAAACTATGCCATGTCTAATATCCCTTTATACATTAGAATGATAAATCTATACATCTTAAACGACCATGAGCTTGAATTAGATCATAGACCTCTAATTGTAACCCTCAATTTTTTCATGCATAGAGATCCCACTGAAGAAAATTGTCACAATCAAAAACATCTGATCTTCGACAAAAATAAGGATGATCTTTCCATAAATGATTTAAAAAATGACTTGTTTCCTCTATCAAGTACATAAAATATAGAAGACCTCAATCATAATTTTACTACTATCCTCTCATCTTCCATTAACAAGTGTGAAGAGCCTGCAACAATTAATTAATGAAAATACATGAGATAGCAGTAAATAACATAACTCAGGATCACTTTATTGATCGCAAGCCACTTCGAGGGGGAAACCTCTTTTGAGCAAGCTCAATACAAATAACTTCATGGTACCTTCATTGGCCTCAACACACAATTATATACTAAGTCTATGCCCAATACTATGGGTCAATACCATGGGACATATAATACTACGGGACGACTTACAAAGCATATGCGTCCAATACTATGGGTCAATACCATGGGCTAATACAAACTATGGATCAACAAATACTACGAGACGACTTACAAATCATATGCGTCCAATACTATGGGTCAATACTATGGACTAATACAAAATATGGATCAACAAATACTACGGGACGACTTACAAAGCATATGCGTCCAACAACAATATACTAACAAAGTAAAGAGAAGGGTTGACACGGGTTCCTAACATCCCCTCTCCCTTAGAAAAAACTTTGTCCTCAAAGATTTAGATGTGGAAATTGATGCGGAATCTGAAGGAGTGGTTCCCTTGTAGCATCCTCGGGTTGCATTCCGTGCCACTGAATTAATGCCTCTGTGAGAGAGTGAGAGAGAAGCTGACTCCTTTTGAGTTTCATGGAGGATTGCTTGGAGGGCTATAGACAAAGAAGAACCATATCAGTTGCGTGGAAATGACGCTCAGAACGGTGCTGATCGACGTGTTGTTTCGGTTGAATTCTTTCCATGTGAAGATTGTCCTACAGAATGAGAAGAATCTGATCGTGGTTTCAAAGAACCGAGTCAATTGCATGAACTGGGGAACTGTTGAGGGTGTATGGAAGAAGAATTGGCGGTGCCTGTCCAGAGATTGCTTCATATGGTGTCATTTTAGATGTGGTATTGTACCACCAGAGTGCTTCAAGGAAATCCATAGAAATAACTGTCCAAATCTGTGGAGGGATGAGCAAGGGTTCGAGCAGTTCCAAAAGGAGTGTCATTTCACCCTTGTTGACCTGGCAAGTATCATAGTCAGCCACCATCTATTGAATTGTCATTTTTAGTCCCTGCCAAAAGAAGTTACATTGTTCCCGGTCATACGTTTTGAGGAACCCAGAGTGCCCTGCCGATGGAGAAGCATGGAGTTCATAGAAGGGATAGCCCTTTTGATCAGATTGCAACCAATATGGAATAAGCAAAGAAATAGTTGTAAGAGAAACTGGGTCATCAAGTGTGCGAGAAGGAGCATCTGCCAACATATTGTCCTTACCCTTCATGTAAGTGATCGCATAGGCCGAACCCATGAGTTGGATAACCCATTTTAGGTGTGCTGGGGAGGAGACCCGTTGTTCTAGGAAATTTTCCAGACTCTGGAGATCAGTCTTGATGCAGAAATAATTCCCTAATAGAGATGGTTGCCACTTCTGTACTGCATGCAAAATAGCCATCAGTTCCTTCTGAGATGTAGATGCGGCTAAATTCTTACCGGAAAGATCTCTTGAAGGCGGTAAGCCCACTGGTTCAACAAAGACACCTGCATATCTATCCAAGGAAGTAGTGGAGACTGTTGATGGGTGCATTTGAATGGAATGGAGTTGAGCGATGACACCATGTGAATTCTTCTTAAGGATATTTTCTAGGCGATGTGAACTGATGATGCGAAGAGACCCTGGTTGTAAGACCGTAAATTTGTGTTATTTCCCATTGACTGAAAACTGCATCCAAAGTTCAGCAAAATCCCATAAAATGGGGCCAAGAGTGCGTAACCATTGAATTCCCAAAACCACATCACATCCGCCTAAGGACAAGGAAAACATGTCAGAGCACAGGTTATAATATTCTAGAGAGATACGCACATTGTGACACTTCCCCTTGCAAGGTAAGGTGCCCCCATTGGCAACCATGACTTCAAAGTTGGAGCAAGTATGGACAAAACAATCAGCTTGTTTGGCAATCCGAGGGTCAATGAAATTATGAGTGCTACCAGAATCAATAAGTATGGTAAGAGAGAGCTTCTTGAAGTAACCCTGACCAACATTGTTTGTGGGGTGGTGACATCGGTTACAGCATGGAGAGAGATCTCTGGTGGGTCGTCCTGAGATGGGGGTTCAACAGGCAGGTGTTGAATGTCGTCCTGATCATCTATTGTATCTTGAGCTTCTTCACCAAGTTCAGAGGCAAGCGGAGAATCCACATCCAAGAGATAGATCTTTTGCTGAACACATCTACGTCCCCGAGTGAATTTCTCATCACAATTATAACAAAGCACTTTTTCTCTGTGTGCCTGCATCTCTGTTTTAGACAAATGCTTGATAGGAGTTGGTCGAGGAGCTAGCGTGATGGGAGGTCGTTGGGAACCCATATTTCTGAAGGGAACAAAGGTGGGTTTGGAAAGTTGTTGTTGGGCTGCGATCTTGTCCTCTTCCAACTTAGCCAACCCTAGGACTTCCATCATTGTGTTGGGACAGAACATTTTGACCTCTAAGCGGATTTTATCCTTGAGACCGCTGATAAAACAACTCCTGTAGAATTCATCAGACAATCCTTCGGTGTGATTGGCCAGTTTCTCAAATTTTGTCTGATACTCTCTCACTGTGCCAAGTTGGCGAAGTTTAGTGAGTGCGCTTGTGAAGTCATCAAAAGCACTAGGACCAAATCGTTGCAAAAGGAGTTGGCAAAAATCTGTCCAGTTTGGCTCGTGATGAGCTTTGATGTACCAACGGTACCATTGAAGGGATTCTTGTTCCAAATGAAAGGATGCAAGTGGAACTTTCTGGACATCAAAAGTATTATGTAGACTTAAATATTGTTCTACCCAGTATATCCATCCAGTCGGATCAGTACCATTGAAGCGAGGAAAATCAAGCTTCGGCCCATGAAAATTGCTAGAAGAAGAGAACCCAGTGGCTGCAAAAGATTCTGGCTGTTGGTTCTTGTTCATGGCTGAATGCTGAAGATGGAGGCTGAGAAATTTTTCATCCAGATCCTAGAGTTTGATTTGGATGGTTGCAAGTGCTTCCTCCATGGTTTTTTCTCCTGCGCGGGTGACAACCATAACCAGAAGCAGAAATATGAAATGAACATTATGGTAAAATTTGAAGGCGATTGCGTGTCTATTGAAGAAGTTATGGAAAACCCTAAAAATAGACAAATGTGGAATTTATGGCGTTGGGAAGTGGAATTTGGGAAAGGGTCCTTAGGAATGAAATATGCAGAATGAGATTGCAGGGGTGTCAGGGAAGTTTCAAGGGAAACAGAGTTAAAACAAGGGAGATATGGTGGAAATTTTTTATTTTTTTTTATTTTTTTATTATTTGTTATTTATTTATTTATTTATTTTTTCAAAAATAAATCTGCAACGGTACGGAAGTGACCGACAATAGTTCTGCGATTTATCAGCTGAAAATAGATATGGACCTCAGGTATGCTCGGCTTCCTAACGGTTCAAGGGATTCAATCGGACACCAATGCTGTCTGACGACTTGCGTATTGGGGCAGTACCCCTCACTCCACGGCTCAGGTAAAACTGATAACTGCTTTTCCACAAACGACAGCTCTTGGTTTACCTCACAGGTGGGAACTAATCAATCAGGTAGGGGTCGTTGCCCTTTTCGCTGCTAAGTCCTCTCAATGGGCCAGCTACTTCGGGGTTCCTGTGGTACTCCTCACAATGAGTTTTAGGGCTTATGCCCAAGTACTTCCCATAGTTAAGCGGATAGGGATTATTCCCATATCTGAACCTGCAACAGATGCGAAAAAAAATTTGCAGAAATTTCACCCAGCGAGCCCAAGAAAGTTCTCTGATACCAGATGTGAAGAACCTGCAACAATTAATTAATGAAAATACATGAGATAGCAGTAATAACATAACTCAGGATCACTTTATTGATTGCAGGTCACTTCGAGGAGGCAACCTCCTTTGAGCAAGATTAATACAAATAACTTCATGGTACCTTCATTGGCCTCAACACACAATTATATACTAAGTCTATGCCCAATACTATGGGTCAATACCATGGGCTAATACAAACTATGGATCAACAAATACTACAGGATGACTTACAAAGCATATGCGTCCAACAACAATATACTAACAAAGTAAAGAGAAGGGTTGACACGGGTTCCTAACAATAAGTTATCCATCAAAATTCCAGATAAAAAGAAAAATAGAAGAACCACCTCTAGTATGATAAATAATGTAAAAATGCAAGAAGAGCCATCATGGAAGTGATTGATGAATCTCTAAAAATTGACAAGATAAATAGACACAAAGCCCTAATTAAAAGAAGAAAAAATGCACTATATAAATAAAAAGAAGGAAAATCTTTTACACCTCTCTATGGTAGCCCCTAAGAAATTATGGAGGCAAATTCTAACTAGAAAAAATAAAGATAATTATATGATTGCTTTGAAGAATTGGAATTCCTATCTTAAAAATATTTATGAATCCACGGATGTCATAGATAAAATTCAAACCCTCCTTATAGCGGAAGAATTTTTATCGTTATAAGACATTGATTCTAGGTTAAGCTCCTAGCAAATGGAAAAGCTATGGATGTTGAAGGATACCAATTAGAAATCTAAAAAATTGGAGGACATGTCCTCATTCCTCACATCCATAAACTCTTTAATCTAGCAATCAAGCAAGGTTTCCCTAATCCTTGGACTCAGAGCCTCATTATTCCTATACAATTATAAAATAACCCCTCTAATGTGCAGGATCGTGGCAACAATAAAGCAGAGTTTATGGCACTTACAATCGTGATGAGAGAATCACACCAGAGAGGCATAAGAGATTTGCAAGTGTACGGAAACTCACAGTTAGTTATTAACAAGATGGATCAGTGTAATTCTATAAGAGCAGTCAATCTATTTCAATTGGAAAATGATCTTATAAGGAATGTGAGCCTATTTGATGAGATCACTTTTACCCATATATAGAGAGAAGCAAACCAAGAGGCTGATGAATTATCTAAGAGGTGCATTACAAAAACACCTGGTAAAATATATGTACAGGTTTATGAACATGGAAGGCTTGTGGAAGAAAAGAGTTATGCTCATTTTGGTCAATAAATGATAGGATGACTTAACAGGTCGGTTTAAGCTGATCTAAAATGTTGAATTGCAATAGGTTATAAGAGTTTCTATCTGGGATTATATTGAGCAGGGCTTAATATATAATGAAACTCAATAAATAGTCCAATATTCGGCCATTTAATAGAGTTAAATTGAATGGAAAATCGATAGTCATAAGAGCAGAATATATTTGCAGGGACAGAAGGGATCGAGACAAAGTCAGAAAGTGGACATATACCAGTTGTTCAAGTTTTGGTTGGTAATTTTGTCAATTGAGATGACAAGACTTCTGTCCAATTTTACATTTCCCAGCTTTCATTCTTGGATGGACTGCGTTCCAAGTTTATGTAATTTTTGTATTTTGATAAAGTTTTGAGCTACTAGATGAATATATGAAGATGAATCTTAGCTCTATCTTTAGACATACATGTAGTGTACATGCAGTTTCAGATTTTAGCTTTGATGATGTTGGGATGTCAATAAAATATGTAGTTTTGTAAGACTATTTGTTTTTGTGAGAACATAATATTATGTATCATATGGAACTGTATGAAATTGGTATTTTTAGAAGTAATGATATAGCACTAGTTTTATGGATGTACTTTTAATTCAAACTTTAAATAAAAAGCATGATTTTTTTCACGAAAAAAATGTATGAATAAACATTATTTAAAAATATATATATCTAATTTTATATTTATATATAAATGAATATCACTATTCCATATTAAAATAAATTTATCAAATTAAAACGTTTACTCATAAAAACTTAGAATGCATGATTTTATACACATTTATTACCCTAATGGTTTCAATGTAAATAAGATTGAAAATTTTCATATCAATGTAAACTTCAAAATACTATTCATTGTTCTTTGTTCTTCGTATTCCCATCCTTAATGTGGTCAAGGATGTTACTATAGAGATTAACCTTGCCACGTGCATTCTATTAGGCATATGTTGTACACCCCAAGAGGTTGATTTTTCATATCAACATGTGTAGGAGATACCATTTATTTTTATGGGGAATCTATCCACAAACTCACATACACTACGATTATTATTTGGACATAATTTTCATAGGCAATTCTATAAAAATATTATATGTTTTATTTTTCACATACACTACGGACTTTTTTACATAATTTTCATAAGCAATTCTATATTGTTATTTTTTATTATAAATTGTATTAATATAAATTTTATGCTTTATTGTTTTTGATTAATTTTTATTATTCTTTACAGTTATTGTTTTTATACGTTTTTGAATTATATTTTGAGTAAAAATAGAAAATGAAAAATATATAAAAATATTAAATAAAAAATGGACAAAATATTGACAAATTAAACTTAATATTATTTTTAAAAATTATAAAAAATTAAATTAAAGTTAATTATTTATATTTTTTTTTGTAAATCATCATGGTTTTAATAGAAGATTTTTATTGATTTTGAGATATTAACTCGAAAAATTGTTCAAATTAAATTATTGGTTTGAGATACAAATTATATTGTTATCATAAAAATATTATATTAACATTAAAATATATTTTTATAATTTTTTATTTCATTATTACCATCAAATTTAGTAACTTTAGTGTTTTTTTAAGCTAGTATTCACATTAATACACATAAGTAAAAGTACAAAAAGATGCAGAGTTTCTGGGACTCTCATAGCGAGAAAACAACCCATTATAATAGTATTTAGGCTTCTCCATAGGAGAAAACAATCTATATCCATAACCAGTCATACATGTTTTAGGATGCAGATCAAATGTTAACAAAATGATCAACGAGAAAACTAAAAAGGAGATAAATTGTTCAGGAACCAAAGCTGGCCCAAAAAAAGACTCAAAAGAGAGAATCATAACAACAGGGAGCTACTTGACCAGTGGACCGGTGCATGTCTGCGATGTGGAAGCTTTGGAAGCGTCCTCATACTTGGCAGCCTCTGTGTTGTCATTGTGCGTTTTGTCCTTGGTCTCGGTAGTTTGATGCTCCATTTCGACCTTGACCTCCGATTTCGTATCTGCATTTCCGGCCTAAATCATGTCGGTTCCTATAAAGAGCCCATGAACAGTGTCGTTCGCAGCAACGGTTTGGAGGACCGGTGAGGGTAAATGGTGAAGAGATGCCACCTCTGCGCACCAGTCCACAAGTGCTTGAACTCTGTCTCTTAGCTCCAGAATGCGTACTTGTCTATCTTCCTCGGCCTCGTTGAGATCATTGCGAAGGAGAAGAACAGCGTTGGTCATCCGCTCAAGCTTCCCGGTGAGACCAGAGTTGTTGTTGCCATGGTTCTGTTGCGAGGTGTTGCCACCCTTCTACCACGATGTCCATGGCGCGTCATGAGGAAGGCGGCCACCGCAGAAACAACCACGAGATGACTTCTCCAGTGAAAACAGAGGCTTAGTGTTCTGCAATGTTTGTAGTAGTAGAGCCACAAGCCCGGAGGGTGAATGAATTTCCCAGCGCATCTGACTGCCATAAAACTGGAGACTTCGGGAGCAATGCTGGATTTAAACCATGCCATCATGTCGAGGATGGTGAGCATTGATGGTGGGTGCCCTCGGCATATGCGCGACCATCTCTCCAACCGCCATTTCATGTTGAGTTTCCCTCCCCGTCCCGCCAACCTTAATGCCCAGTGTTGCGTCGTTAATCACCCCATCCGAGGGAAGCCATTCGGCTCTAGCCAACTCCTGGTAGGAAGAATAATATCGTGAATTATTGTCATGCATCCATGGTTGGTATCTTCCATCCTCTCTAGAGTTGATTACCTTGTTTGCAAGAAAATCCGCCACCTTGTTGGCAGAGTGTTCACGTGAGAGGGGATGCTGGTGATGTTGGAGTTGTGCAGAAGGTGATCCACCAAGGCAAGAAGATACTCCAATCTCCAGCTGGTTGAGATTGCGTCTGGGATTTTTCCATTTTGAAGATGATGAAACATGTCTATTATAATTTTGGAATCGCCTTCTACGATCAAGCAGGAGAAGCATTGTTGATGGGAAATGTTTAAACCTATGAGTAGAGCCCATAATTCTGCTGTGTTATTGGAATTGATGCCTAGGATTACAATGTATGTGCCCAATATATTCCCTTCAAAATTTCTGAAGATGCCTTTGTAGCTAGCTTACCCAGGGTTTCCTTTGGAGGCACCATCGAAGTTGAGTTTTATGAACCCAACCTCAAGAGTTGACCAGGTCATTGCACTGGTAGAGATCGAAGGAGATTGTTTTGGCTTGCTTAAGATGGGAAGGTGAGTGCTTAAGGATCATGGATTCCTCTGCTTCGCATGATAGATCATCCTTTTTCCAAGTGAGGATGGCAACCGTTTCCACTATTTGTTGTTTGATGAGTTCCCACACCTGTTGCATGGAAAGGTTGCCCTTTTTTAAATCCTTTTATTTATTTCTTTCCAAAGTTCCCACATAACGAATCCTGGAAGAAGTAGCCAAATATTGTTGAGGATAGAATTCTTGAAGACTTTAGGTCTCCAGGACTTGAGAGTTTCAATGACATTTAGCTTATGCCAATCGCTTTGTCTCATAATGGCGACCATCTTATCCCAGATTTGAGAGTTGAAGGGGTAGTCATCTGTGAAGCACCTGCAACAATTAATTAATAAGAAAATGCGAAATAGCAGAAATGACAGAACTCAGAATCACTATTATATTGATCACGGGCCACTTCGAGGGGGCAACCTCCTTTGAGCAAGCTCAATACAATTAACTTCACCGTGCCTTCATAGGCCTCAACACACACTTATATACTAAGTCTAGGCGCCAATACCATGGGTCAATACTATGTGTCAATACAAACCATGGGCTAAGTCTAGGCGCCAATACTATGAGTCAAAACCATGGGACATATAATACTATGGGACGACTTACAAAGCATATGCGTCCAATACTATGGGTCAATACTATGGGCTAATATAAACTATGGATCGACAAATACTACGGGATGACTTACAAAGCATATGCGTCCAACAACAATATACTAACAAAGTAAAGACATGGGTTCCTAACATCCCCTCTCCCTTAGAAAAAGCTTTGTCCTCAAAGTTTTAGATGTGGAAATTGATGCAGAATTTGAAGGAGTGGGTCCCCTGTAGCATCCTCGGGTTGCATTCCGAGCCACTGGTGCCTTTGGAGTTTCAGGGAGGATTGCATGGAAGGCTGTAGACGAAGAAGAACCATATCAACGATGTGAAAAGTGCGCTCAAAACGGTGCTGATCGGCTTGTTGTTTCAGTTAAATTCTTGCCATGTGAAAATTGTCCTGTAGAATGAGAAGAAGCTGATCACGATTTCAAAGAATTGAGTCAATTGCCTGAACTGGGGAGCTGCTGAAGGTGTATGGAAGAAGAACTGGTGGTGCCTGTCCAGAGACTGCTTCATATGGTTTCCTTTGAGATGTGGTACTATACCACTGGAGCGCTTCTAGGAAATCCATAGAAATAGTTGTCCAAATTTGTGGAGGGATGGGCAAGGGTTCGAGCAGTCCCGAAAGGAGGGTCGTTTCACCCTTGTTGACCTAGAAAGTATCAGGGTCAACCACCATCCGTTGAATTGTCCTTTTGAGTCCCTGCCAAAAGAATTTACATTGTTCCTGGTCATACGTTTTGAGGAACCCAGAGTGCCCTACTGATGAAGAAGCATGGACTTCATAGAAGAGATAGTCCCGTTGAACAGATTGCAACCAATTTGGAACAAGCAGAGAAATAGCTGTAAGAGAAACTGGGTCATCAAATGTGCGAGGAGGAGCATCTTCCAACATATTGTCCTTACCCTTCTGGTAAGTGGTCGCATAGTCATAACCCATGAGTAGGATAACCCATTTCAGGTGTGCTGGAGAGGAGACCCGTTGTTCCAGGAAAGTTTCTAGACTCTGGAGATCAGTCTTGATGCAAAAATAATTCCCCAATAGGGATGGTTGCCACCTCTGTACTGTATGCAAAATAGCCATCATGTCCTACTGAGATGTAGATGCGGCTAAATGCTTACCGGAAAGGTCTCGTGAAGGCGGAAATCCCACTGGTGCAACAAAGACACCTGCATATCTATCCAAGGAAGTAGTGGAGACCATTGGTGGGTGCGTCTGAAGGGAATGGAGATGAGCAATGACACCATGTGAATTCTTCTTAAGGATATTTTCCAGGCGATGTGAACTGATGATGTGGAGAGACCCTGGTTGTAATCCCATAAATTTGTGTTGTGCCCCATTGATTGAAAACTGCATCCAAAGTTCAGCAAAATCCCATAAGATGGGGCCAAGTGTGCGTAACCATTGAACGCCCAAAACCACATCACATCTGCCTAAGGACAAGGCAAACATGTGAGAGCGCAGGTTATAATATTCCATAGAGATTCGCACATTGTGACACTTCCCCTTGCAAGGTAAGGTGCCCCCATTGGCAACCATGACTTCAAAGTTGGAGCAAGGATGGACAAAACAATCATCCTGTTTGGCAATCCGAGGATCAATGAAGTTATGAGTGCTACCAAAATCAATGAGTATGGTAAGAGGGAGCTTCTTGAAGTATCCCCTGAATCGCATTGTTTGTGGGGTGGTGACACTGGTTACAGCATGGAGAGAGATCTCGGGTGGGTCATCCTGAGATGGGGTGTCAACAGGCGGGTGTTGAATGTCGACCTGATCATCTACTGTATCTGGAGCTTCTTCATCAAGTTCTGAGGCAAGCGGAGAATCCACATCCAAGAGATAGAGCTTTTGTTGAACACATCTATGTCCCCGAGTGAATTTCTCATCACAATTATAACAAAGCCCTTTTTCTTGGCGTTCCTGCATCTCTGTTTCAGACAATTGCTTGATAGGATTTGGTTGAGGAGCAGGAGTGATGGGAGGTCGTTGGGAACCCAGATTTCTGAAGGGAACAAAGGTGGGTTTGGAGCGTTGTTGAGATGCGATCTTGTCCTTGGCCAGCTTAGCCAACCCTAGTACTTCCATCATTGTGTTGGGATAAAAAATTTTGACCTCTGAGCGGATTTCATCCTTGAGACCATTGATAAAACAACTCCTGTAGAATTCATCAGACAATCCTTCTGTGTGATTGGCTAGTTTCTCAAATTCTGTCTGATACTCTCTCACCGTGCCAGTTTGGTGAAGTTTAGTGAATGCTCCTGTGAAGTCATCAAAAGCACTAGGACCAAATCGTTGCAAAAGGAGTTGGAAAAAATCTGTCCAGTTTGGCTCAGGATGAGCTTTGATGTACCAACGGTACCATTGAAGGGCTTCCTGTTCCAAATGAAAGGATGCAAGTGGAACTTTCTGGACATCAAAAGTATTATGCAGACTGAAATATTGTTCTGCTCGGTATATCCATCCAGTCGGATCAGTACCATTGAATCGAGGAAAATCAAGCTTCGGCCCACGAAAATTGCTGGAAGAAGAGAACCCGGTGGCTGCAAAAGATTCTGGCTGTCGGTTATTGTTCATGGCTGAATGCTGAAGATGGAGGCTGAGAAATTTTTCATCCAGATCTTGGAGTTTGGTTTGGATGGCTGCAAGTGCTTCCTCCATGGTGTTTGCTCATGTGCGAGTGACAACCATAACCAATAATTTTTATTTTTTTTTGTGGGGGGGAATGGATAGAAAAACACAAACACCAACTTATTTAGTAAGGGGAAATTTGGATTTGGAAAAAACTCGGAGGGTTAATTGGGGTTTGACTAGGTTTTCAACACTTTCTGAGGGACAGGGAAGCAAAAAATGGGGATTTCAGAAGCAGGAACTCTATGGTAAAATTTGAAGGCAATCGGGTGAAAATTGAAGAAGTTATGGCAAACCCTAAAAATAGACAAATGTGGGATTTCTGGTCTTGGGAAGTGGAATTTGGGATAGGGTATTCAGGAATTAAATATGCAGAATGGGATTGTAGGGATGTTAGTGAAGTTTCAGGGAAAACAGAGTTGAAACAAGGGAGATATGGCCGAAAACGAAAAACAGTTTTTTTTTTTTTTTTTCCAGAAATGGATTGGCAACAGCGGCGCGGAAGGGATCCGCAACAGATGGATCTGCAATGGCGTGGAAGGGATCGAAAACGGTTGGATCTGAAATGGCGACTGGATCTGGAACAACTTTCAGAATAGATTTGAAACAGCTAGATCTGGAGCGGAAGTGATCGGCAACAGTTCAACTGAAAATAGATATGGACCCCAGGTATGTGCAGCTTCCTATCGGTTCAGGGGATTCACTCGGCCACCAATCCTGTCTGATGGCTTGCGTATTGGGGCAGTACCCCTCACTCCACGGCTTAGGTAAAACTGATAACCGCTTTGCCACAAACGACGGTTCTTGGTTTACCTCACGGGTGGGAACTAGTCAATCAAGTAGGGGTCGTTGCCCTTTTCGCTGACAGGTCCTCTCAATGGGCCAGCTACTTTGGGGTTCCTATGGTACTCCTCACAATGAATTTTAGGGCTTATTCCCAAGTACTTCCCACAGTTAAGCGGATAGGGGTTATCCCCAGATCCGAACTTGCAACAGCGCGAAAAAAAAAATTTGACAGAAATTCCACCTAACGAGCCTAAGAAAGTGCTCTGATACCAGATGTGAAGCACCTGCAACAATTAATTAATAAGAATATGCGAAATAGCAGAAATGACAGAACTCAGAATCACTTTTATATTGATCACGGGCCACTTCGAGGGGGCAACCTCCTTTGAGAAAGCTCAATACAATTAACTTCACCGTGCCTTCATAGGCCTCAACACACACTTATATACTAAGTCTAGGCGCCAATACCATGGGTCAATACTATGTGTCAATACAAACCATGGGCTAAGTCTAGGAGCCAATACTATGAGTCAAAACCATGGAACAAATAATACTATGGGACGACTTACAAAGCATATGTGTCCAATACTATGGTTCAATACTATGGGCTAATATAAACTATGGATCAACAAATACTACGGGACGACTTACAAAGCATATGCGTCCAACAACAATATACTAACAAAGTAGAGACATGGGTTCCTCACATCATCCAAAAGGTGATTGATATTTTTCATCGTTTACCTTGCAAAGATGACAAAGAGAAGGGCCTGTAAAGCCTCTTTTTTGCAGATTGTCCCAGGTGAGGATGTGTCCTCTTCCTACAATCCAGAGGAAGGAATTGATTTTGGGCCAGTAGCCGAAGTGCCAGATTTTGTCCCAAAGAGAGTCCTTGTTGTGAAGGCTTGCTCCTGATTTTAGATGGTAGGCTTCCTTGACAGAGAAGTTGCCCAATGTTGAGTATCCCCAACGCAGTATATCAGGTCCATGTTTGATTTTGATTTTGCTCCGACTTATCTCATTGATCCAGGGTTGGGTGCTAGTATGATCTGGAAGATTGATTTCTTCCTTGGAAAGCTTCCAAGTTCGCCAATTTTCCACTTCATTGGTGCGATTCCAATAGTATTGTACCGAGTGGTTATGAAAATGGTTAATATAGCCATAATTTTCTATAGTTCCTCTTTTTCATGTAGTCTAGGGAGCTAATTCCAGGAGTCCATCCATAAGCATGTGGATGTTCCGTCGCATATTTCCCAAAAGTAGTGTTCCCTTGTGAGATTTTGGTGCTGCCATGTTGTGTTCCAAATCGGAGAGCCTTGCTATTGTTCATTGAATCTTATTAAATATCTTTCGTCAGTACCCTCGACATATTTGGCTCTCAAAAATTTATCCCTGCTATCGTTGGGTCGCTTGATCCATCTCCACCATGTCTTGGCGCTTAGTACTTGATTCATTATTTCTGAATCTCTTATTTCAAGGCCTCCAACATTTTTTGGAGTGCAGATATCAAACTATTTAATTAAGGCCCACTTTCTTTCCTCCCCCGCGCTTGACCAAAGGAAGTTTCTCTGAATAGCTCTGATTTTTTTGAGTACATTCTTCGGGGAAGCCAGAGTAGTAAAGAGATACAGGGGAATAGCCTGTAGGACGCACTTGAGAAGGACGATTCGACTAGGGATATTTAAGACAAGGAAGGTCCAAGAGGAAAGGGATTTTTTCAGAGAAGAGAGAAGGTCTTCCCAAAAATAGTTGCGGAGGGAATTATCTATTAGAGGTATACCAAGGTATTTGGAGGGAAGGGTGCTCCTGGTAAAACCAAATAGTCTAGCGATATGTCTTTGAATATCTAAAGGTGTACTAAAGAATAAGATATGGGATTTGGATATGTTGATTGAAGTGCATGAGGCTTCACAGAAATCATTGAGAATGTCTTGAATACAACTGGCTTCACGGAACGAAGGGACGCCCATCAGGAGTGTGTCATCGACAAATTGGCTATGGGAGGGGGCATGGTTTAGGCCATGCAATGGTAGGCCTATAAGGGAATTGTCTCTAAGGGTCGAATTGATTCTTCTACCAAGGCCTTTCTCCATAAGAATGAAGAGGAAGGGTGATAGAGGGTCCCCTTGCTAGATACCCCTTGAGGGGGTGAAAGATGCAGTAGGTGTACCATTGAGAAAGATAGAAAAAAAGGCTGAAGATGTAAGGTTGAGAACCCAATTTATCCAGCCATCATCAAAGCCAAAGGATTTCAAAACTTCATGCAGATAGTGCCAACTTAGTTTATCAAAATATTTTTAAAGATCCAGTTTGATGAGCATACCTGGGGTGCGTGTAGTCCGGAGAGAATGAACAGTCTCGTGATCTAGAATAACGATTTCCATTATTTGTATACCCTTTACATAGCCAGTTTACTCCAGTGAAATGAGAGTTGGAAAAAGAGGCTTAAGTGGAATGCAATGACTTTTGTGATGAGCTTATAAATGATGTTACATAGTGCAATGGGCCTAAAGTTGCTTGGATCGGAGACTTTATCATCCTTCGAGATGAATGAAAGAAAGGTAGCATTTAATGCTTATAGGAAATCCTGGGAGGTTCTAGAATTATCCACTAGCTTCCAGACCTCTTCACGAACCAGGGGCCAACAATGATGGAAAAAAACAGTTGTGAATCCATCTGGTCCAGGTGAATTTCCCAACGTCATTTCCTTCATTGCTAGGTCGACTTCCTCTTGAGAGATAGACCACATCAGAGTGTGATTTTTCTCTCTAGTAACCAGGTTGGAAATATGTTGCATAATTTTCCTAATGGCATTTCCTCTATCAGCCATAGGCTCCATCATGAGGGTTTTGTAGAATGTGATCAGCTCCTTTTCAATGAATTCCGAGGAAGTGATCAAATCACCCTGGGCATTCCTCAGCTTGCTTATTTTGTTGGTATGTCTACGCTTGATGGTGGTTTGGTGGAAGAATTTTGTATTTCGCTCCCCTTCCTTGAGTCAATGAACTCTGGATTTTTGCTTCCATAAGGTTTCTTCCTGGGCATTGCATTCATCTATTTAAATGTTAATGGAACGCTTTGTTTCCTCAAGGGTAGGAATGTGTTCCTAATAAATGATGTCTTGTTGTACTATCTTCATCTGAGTGTCTAGATCTCGTTGAGCTTGGAATATGTTTCCAAAACGGTGCTTATTCCAATGCTTCAGTTTGCTTTTGAAGTTTTTGAGTTTTTGTTGAAAGCGGTACATCAGGGATCCCCTATGGATGGCAGAGTCTTCCCACCATTGTATGTAATTTTCTTGGAAGTATTTATTGGAGAGCCAAAAATTTTCAAACTTGAAAGGCCCATACAGAATGGGGCCGCTAACATCCAAAGATATTTCAATAGGCCAGTGATCTGAGCCAGCAAGAGGTAGAATGCCAGATTCAATGGTTGCTCCGGACATGAGAAGAGAATCACTTAGAAGGACTCTATCAAATCTTCAAGTTTCATAATTGAGTCCAGATATTTTGTTGCTCCAAGTGAAGGTGCCATTCGAGGGAGGCAGATCCACAAGATTCAGATCCATTATGATATTGGAGAAGGTTTCACTATCGTTGTCGAGATGTCGGATGCCCCCTTGTTTCTCATCCAAGGACATGATTATGTTGAAGTCTCCTCTAATGATCCAGAAATGCTCATTTACCAGATTCTTCAACTGGTGAAGGCTCTGGAGAAAGGTGAATTTGTCAGGGAGTAGCTGCATTCCAAAGACATTTGTTAGGACCCCATGTATTCCTTTTTCCAGAGTTTTAAATTGAATAGAAAGCAACCAGCAATTAGAGAATGCGGATAGCAACTCAATTGAACTTGGGTTCCAGAGAATAGCTAGTCCTCTCGAGTTACCTCTAAGATCCATGGAAATAAGGTCGTTATTTCTCCAGCAGCGAGGTGAAGTGTGTGAGATTCCTCCTCCGAGCATTTAGTTTCCTGAAGAAGTAGAATGTTTGGTTGTTCCTCCATTATCATTTTTCATAGGATTCGTTGCTTGGTCCTACCTTTTATGCCTCTAATGTTCCAGGAGTGTATCTTCATTGAGGTAATTGTTTTGAGGGGATTGGTGAGAAAGTGCACATTCACACTTCCATTTGGCCCGAATTGACCAGTATATCTCTGGATTCCTCTATCAGTTTCTTCGTGGGTTTCCTTCCTTTTTATTTTGTCTAGTTTGTTGCTTTTCTTTGTGGATTTGCTTGATCCCTGGACCACTCCTACGTTCATTTTTCCTCGAGTTGATTCCCCGGCTTGGGAGTTGAGGAAGACTCTGTGGACCTTGGAGAGTTGTTCAAGCGGGACTGCTGCATAATCTCGCTTTCCGCAAGCCTCCATAATGTTCTCTAGATTGATATCTGCTAGTTTATTCTCGTCATACTCAGAGTCAATATCATTACCCCCCTCTATATTGAAGTCGTCTTGAGTAATGAGGGGTGATATTTGATAGGTATTGGTGTCCTCTGTCACAGTTGGAGAGTCTGTTTTCTTCTCCTGGGTTTCCATGATTTATTTTCCCTCTACTGTTGGTGGTTCTGTTTGCTTCGTTTCCCCTGTCGTATTTTCCACTGTGTCCTCCATTTCTACTGGAAGGTCTTCAAACTTTTTCTTAGTTGTAAAATCATTTCCTGCATTTCCTCCTCCCCTTCTGTGAGTGATGTTTTTGCAATTATGGACCATGGTAAAATTATTCTTGTCTTTTCCACTTTCCTTGTTTGGGGGTGTGGTTTAGGGGACATTCACGAAACAGATGACCGTGGATATGGCATTTTCTGCACTTGAAAGGGATATGCTCATAGTCTATGGTCTGGATCTAGTCCTCATCTTGTTGTGACAGACATATTTCTCTTGGGAGCGCCTTGGATATATCTAGATAAACACAAATTCAGGCATATGAAGTATAGCGACCTACTTTAGTAGCTTCATATATTTTGACTAACTTACCCAGAGTATTCCCAATTACTTCAAGCGTTTCTGGCAGCCAGAACTCCAGCGAAAAACAATAGAACCAGATCCTTGTTTGGGCTTAATTTTTCCATCCAATCACTCATGAAAAGACCTGCCGAGTTGTAAAAATAATGGCCATTCTCAAATATTTGGTCCCGATCCTCCAGGTTATGAAAAGTAGTCGTAAAGAATCCCTTGGAACCCAGACGGAGGTCATAATGGCCTTTAGGTTTCCACCATGCCTCGATCCATCGGATCATGTCTCGTTCAGTAGGCCATGGCCTTAGAAATTTTCCTATCAAGGCATGGTCCTTCATAAATTGCTTATATCCCTCATGGCGATCGGAGTTTACCTCAAATCTTGGCATTTCAATTGTCTGGGGTATGCATTTTCCCGGTTCCCATGCCCGAGCCAGCTTTGAATGCGAGGATGAGGCAATGGTTTCCCTTTCCTTGCTTTTACCTTTGTCCAGTGTTGATGTCGCATGTCTTTGATTAAGATCGTTGTTAGCTGGTGTCCATTGCGGCCCTTTCTCAACTGGTATGGCTGCAGATTTATGGTCCGCTGCATCATGATAGGAGTGGGGAGAAGGAGGGTCTTCTCCCCCAGTGTTTTCCATGGAGACAACCTTGCGATGAGAGCAAAGGAGTTCGCGTAGTTGCAGCCGATAGGTCTGTGACAAGTTTCAGACCTTCATTCCAAACGAGAAAAACCCTAGCGATATCGGGATCTCTGCATCAGAGCTAACCCCACTTAGTAACTTTAGTGTTAAGTTGTACATTGTAGTATATATTGTTATCACAATATGTTTTAAGTTTATAATAATAGTTAATATATTAGATTTATAATAATAGTTAAAATATATTATTTGTCTTAATTTTTTATTGTTAATATTATTACATTAAGTCACAATTTAAATTGTTGTCATAATATGCCTTAATTTCATAATAGTAATTGGAGAATATTATTTGTCATTTTCATTTCCCATTCATGAAAAGCAATAATGTCGCAAATTAGGCATAGATGTTAATTGAGAAGTTAAGGTTAATACGTGATATTAAATATGGGTGGATGAATAGGGAGCCGTGATATTGGGAGTAGGTTGTTGAAATGGAGTAAATTGGATTGGATTAGTCACACTTTCTTTTGAAGGTGGGGGTTACAATGGAGTAGATAGATTGAAATGTCTTTTGTGAGCATTGCTTAAACATGTTTTTACAACCATTAATGTACAATGATTATGTTAGCTGTGTTTCCATGAATTATGGATAAAAACAATGATTTTTTTAGCACACTTTCTTATGAAGGTGGGGGTTATAATGGAGTAGATAGATTGAAATGTTTTTTTTAGCATTGCTTAGACATGTTTGTACAACCATTAATGTATAATGATTATGTTAGTTGTGTTTTCATGAATTATGGATAAAACAATGATTTTTTTAGCACCTTTTTTCTATGAGGTTGTTGATCATCTTCTTATAGCGAAATATATAAAGAGTTTATATTCTACTATATACATTATGTGGGAAAATGATTATGTCAATAATGATTATGAAAGATATATTAAGGTTTCCAAATAGGGATATAGGTAACTTATTTTTATAATATTATTCTTTATTTTTTGGGAAAATGATTATGTTAATAATGATGATGATGAAAGCTATATTAAGGTTTCTCCTTAATAGGGGGATGGGTAACTTATTTTTATAAGTTTGGTCTCTATTTTTCATATCTTAAATCCTAGATGTTGATAGACATGGGAGAGTATAGAGCATCATCACAATACTATGAAATATTATACTATAAAGAATCTTAATAAGTAAGTGGACTCATAACTTTAATGGTAATGGAAAAACCTAAAGTAAAATGACAACAAATCCACTAAATAATTTATGCTCTTGGAATATCTTTGTTGCTTTGCTCAAATGCTTCCCATCATTTGCAATTAAAATTCATTCTAAGATTCACAAAGTTTTTAGAGAATGTTGATGAGCATGGGGAATGCTTATAGATGGCTTGGCCAATTTTTTAGCCATAACTTTAGAAAACTTATCCTTTACATTTTGTTATGTAGTAGGGCATGGATTTTTCCTCTCCTAGGAAGGCCCATTTTGCATTAAGTACTTGCAAAGTGGGTGATCATGAAATCAATGTTCATTATGTTGAGTACTTGATTTTCAAGAATTTATTGCTATAAACTATATAAAAAAATTGATATTAGACCATGATGTATAGGGAAATGAAATAGAGAGATGTCAGTGACACAAACGGTTGGTTGTTTCATAGTTTTGGTTGTAACTTTGTTAGGGTTGGTAGCAACTTGGTGTAAGCCACCGAGTCACAATTAAACTAGCAATTGGGTTATTTATAACCATCAATGATGGAACCACAAAGGTTTTCATTAGTGGAGGAGAAAGAGGAGCATTTGGACCAAATGAAGTACCTTCATTCTATGGTTTCATAGTGTCTATGAAACATGATCCATCCTCTTCCTCAAAATATCTGGATGTAGGGTGGCTCAACCACCAACCATAACAATAGTTGGTATAACTTCATAGAAGTCAATCAAATTTAAACATGTGACATGTGACTTATGACCTCCTCATTAACAACATACCTTGGATAAATGGTTCAGCCAATTGAATTAACCCTTTGAGATGATACACAGATATGTCTAGTTATTAAACAATAGATAAAGAATTTCCATTAATTTATATAAAGAAATAGATACAACTCCATAATTTAATTACCTAACAACTTAGGTAATAATGTGGACCTAATTGGAAATTAAAATAAGATTTATTGTTGATTACTTCTCTCTCCATTAAAATTATTAACATTACATTTTTACCATCAATGGATAAATGGTTCAACCAATTAGACTAACCTTTTAATACATAGATATGTCTAATTATTAAATAGTAGATAAATAATTTCCATCAATATAATATAAAGAAGAGTGATACTAAAATATAGAATTGTTGTTTACAATGTCATTGTTCAAGCATTAGGGAGGCTATTAGTCAAGACATGAAGCTTTCTTGAGCCTCTATTAGAATGAGTCGAGCTATCCGCTTATTTTTCTCTCTTTGCATCGAGAAGGCTCATTTTTGCAGCCCAGGTGGGGGGAAGTGTCCGTCTGTCCCATTAAAAAAAAAAAAGAGAATGCATGCATAAATGTGCTATAGCATAGTGGAGCCCAGGTGGGGGAAAAGTGTTTGTCTGTCCCATAAAACTAAAAAATAAAAAAATAAGAATGCATGCATCAGTATGATGTAGCATAGTGGTGAGAGGGATGTGTGTTGTAGTTTAGTGGTGATTGGTTTTCATATTAGATCCTTCTCAATGTTTTATAGAACTGGAGTTAGATGGATCTATACTAATTTAGTATCTAAGTGATATTGAATTGAGTTACTACATCATTGTCGTTGGTGAAGCAATACATGTTCATTGTTGCTAAATTGGTCATGGAGAATCTTAAAATGTTCAAAGTAAGGCAAAAATCCAAGAAGAAGAGGCCCAATAATGTAAGGCGCGTCCAAGTTTTGTAGCACTACAATTCCATAAATTAATTACCTTACAACTTATGTCATCTGCTTCTAAATAATGTGGACCTAATTGGAAATTAAAATAAGATTTATTGTTAATTACTTGTCTCTCCATTAAAATTATTAACATTATTAATGTGATATTTTTACCATCTATGAATAAAATAAAATTATATAACAATGAAATCAAAATAAAGTGAGGATTGAGGATTGCACATCAGTGACTTGTCTCTTAGTTAAGTTACTAACATGAGAGTTTTACCATTAAAGGATTAAGAAAATAAAAATATATGGCAATCCGACCAAAATAAAGTGTGTATGGAGAAATGAAAATAAAAAGTTATTTAAATGTTAATATTGAGAACTTCTTACTTAATTTCAAAATAATGTGTATATAGATAAATGAAAAAAAAAAGTGTTAATATTGAAAATTTATTATCAACTTCTTCTTAGGTATAGGTTGAAAACTGCAATCAAAATAAAGAGTATGCATAAATGGAAAAAGAAATTAATTAAATGTTAATATTTAGAACTTAATTTTTCTCGGGTATAGGTTGAGAAATAAACTATGAAGGTAAGATGAATTTCAAATTGTATGATATTTTATTTTGTAATTGTTTAATGATGGTACACACACAAACGCGCAAGCACGCGGGGGCACACACACACACACACACACACACATGCGCGCGCGCGCACATGCATTCGCGTATTAATTGGGAGAAATTATTTTTCTAATCACATGGATCTATGAGCTTTGCTCACTTTAACACGACACATGTGAATGTGGAGAGCCTCCTCAAACTCGATCAATTTATCTTGGATAGTACTTTAAGCTTATAAAGGTTTGAACCCATGTCTTTTGCCTATCTAAACCACTCAACCACAACTCAACAAAATATATATATTTATAGTCTATAAGGCACTATTTAATTAAAGTATGATGAATGATTTCATCGTGTGTTAAATAGTCGATGCAGTTTAATTTCATTTTGTTGAGGCATTAATTCAACTGCTCTTCTAAGAGATTTATCGGGACTTTTTTATAAAGTTATGAGGAATTTTACTTTAAAAATTGATCAGTGCTTCCTTTGAAAGTGAGTGAGGGAGGATATGGTTTCTCCATAAAAATACTTAATTGAATTATAGATGGATTAAGATTTATTGGTGAATGGCCTCTTACTTTGATGTTAGAACTACAACTTCTATTTCCCTAAAGCCTCTTGTAATGTTCAAGTGTTATGAATAGCTTATCAATTTAGAGGAATGTCAATTTTATTATGCAGTCATTTGAAAAATGAAGATTGATTGGTGTTGTATTAAGAAGGAAAAGGAAAATAAGTATTGTTCTTTTGGTTCCTCTATTGGATTGTCATTTTTCATTTTTTGACAATAAAACTAGATGATCTAATTTTGGATCAGGTTTCTAATTAAAAGAGCTTGGAACCACATTATTTCTTAGATTTGTAATAGCGAAGATGGGTAAATACTGAAAGGTATGAGATTGCATTGATTTGGAATTCTACTTGCAAAGGAATCCATCACTACTATATGAAAACGGAGTTGGCATGAAGTGAGTTCATTAGACTTGATAGTATTAGTGTGTCTCACTGAAAATGGAGCATGACGACCTTGGGATGCTTTTATGTTAAATGTTTGGGATAATTCTTATTCCTATTCCTATCAACCATCAACATTTTTATAAGGAATAAATCATGTTAAAAAGTATTCAAACTTTACAAAGGAAATGCCTATGTTAATGACTCAAACAAATTTCTCAATAGAATACATATCTACCTCCATTGAATAGCCACAAACTATAATGATTTTTTACTTCAAGTGAATTTTCTTTTTTGATATACAAGCAATAAGATGTTAAGTGAGGTATCATTCAAATAACACAAGCCTTGTGCATCTATCCATCCATGATCCATATCTAGAAGGTTAAATCAAATGGAATTGCTCATGGTTACCTTTCATACATTTTAAAACAAATGGAAATCCCTTCCTTTAGTGTTTATGTTATGTATACCTATTTAACTAATTCATTCAAATAATGCTAGGAGTGGAATAAGATAAAAACAACAAGAATTAGGCACATAAATACAAAATGCACATGACCTTTTAATTGGAGAACCTTGATGGGAAGAAAATTTAAAATGTCATTCTCAAGGAACACTTATAGTCCATGCTTCATTTGTGTTACATAGTTGTACACCTTCATAGAGTTCCTCACATAGTTTTACACTTCTCTTAATTATCCTTAGAGATTTCCTACATCTTTATTGACTAATATATCTCTCAACTCAATCCATGTGGATGAATATGGTTATCTATGCTTAGCTTGTTATTCTTCTCCTTCTCTAGATGCTCTTCATTACATGCACGGGAACTATAGGAATGCAAAATCAAAGAACAAAAACCCTTCATTCATCTCAGATTTTCCATTTTATAGGTTGTCTCCAAGATTTGGTTATGCAAATAATCTGAATGCCCCCCCTTTAACAATTTACAAGATCCATTTGACATTATTTACCCAATTGCTTCGACAATTTTCATACCAATCTTGGTAGTCACAAGAATGTAATTTTGAATGGATCCCCTAATAATATTTAAACCTCTATTCATTTTTGTTTAGCCATGAGTTTCCTAGAATTTTTGTTTCCCAATCAAAATCTTCTTGCAATTGCCTCTTTACACATGCCACCTTTGTATATGTTGATGTGGCTTTGCAAGTGATGATGGGTTTTTTATATGGCACTTAGGGAGTGGCTCACTTAATGTCATCAAATCTACACTATTGTTTCCGATGAACAAATTGTTCTCATCAATGTTGACCTACAAAGGATGTCAACATTAAAAAGACGCTTCGTTGATGTTAGATACATCCTCGATAAACATTACCTTTGTACATGACAACCTGTCGGTAGCTCCTTCATCATACATTGGAGAAGTCCTAGATTGTGATAAGCTTGAATCACGAACTTGTCCTTATATATAAAGAGTTTCTTGCTATCCAAACTTTGTGTGCTTGCAGATTTAATTTTTAGGTTATGTTCACATGATGATTGAATAGTTTTTGGTGTTGGTTATGTATGTTGATTTGACATAATAGTGAGTAGATTTCATTAAAGTGATTTGACAAATATATAGAAGCTAAGTGGGAATATTTGTGCATGTAATAAATCTATTGTAATGAGTAATTTTCAAATCTGTTTTAGCGTTGGGAAGTATTCCCTAAGCATGGGAAAATATCTCCCTTGAAGTACAATTATTTAGTGTTTATTTATTGGGTTTCCTTGTGTATTTGGTTGGATAGAACTGAAATATATATTGTTGTAATTTATATTTTAGATTTGGACCCAAGGTTAAAAGTTCACAAGAAATAAATCCAAAAACTTCCACAAGGTTGAGGTGGAATTTCTAAGTTTGCATTAAAAACTATCTCTAGACAATTGCAAAAAAGTGTCATGAAGCATTCCCCTATTTGTTTATTAAATAGAGCCTAAGAGCTCCCAATACATAATGGAAGGAATGCATTTGGAATGTCTCAAAAGAATACATCAATCTCACACCCTAATCAATTGGATGCATGCAAGAAAGAAATCAAGAACAATCTCGAGAACAATATTTAGCAAACCAATCACATAGCCTCAATTTGGAGAAAAATAGTAGGATTTGTTTTTTCTAGTGAAAAACAGCTATTATGTGCAAGCAAACAATTTTACATGGTCTATATTGCACCATAATGTTTTTATGACCCCCAAGGTAGCCTAGTTGGCATTATTCCCCTAAATGCATTACCCGTGACCACACTAAAACAATCATGCATACTTTCTCTACATTCTCCAAAGCCCAAATCATTAGTAACTTTTAAGGGTGCGACCATCTTCGAATTAATTACTCAAAACCATTATTGTTAGGGTCATATTCTAACCCCCCTACTTTATCAATATACAAGGCCATAAGACCCATTAAATATTTAGTGGGTAGTGAATTAATGTAAAAGGAACCTCTTTATTAAATAAAGGCCTCTGGGTGGTTGACCCTCATTAATAGCGGGACCATAAGTACTTGGGGATTTAGCTATTAAAGCACTATATATAAAGTAGGAAGCTATGGGATCTTTTTTCAATATTTCTTATTGTATTTGGAGCTTTGCTCTTGGAGGTTGCCCCCTTGAAGAGGCAAGTGAACATAGCTCTCTATTTTGAATATCATTAATACAAGAGATATTTTTAGGGTTATCTCTTTACTCTTGTGTTTTTTTATTGTTTCTCTGAAGTATTGAGGTCAAGTACATTACAAGTGGTATCAAAGCTGTTTCTTGGACCAAGAAAGGAGAAGAATGTTTTTTTTTTCTTTTTTTGCAGGAATTTTAGGGAACAATTTTTGAAACTTTCTATGCATAATCTAAAGAAACCAATGGTATATTTGAGTTCCTCTAAAAAAAACACCCAAATTTTAAATAATAATAATAATAAATGAATAATCGTCTCAAATGGAGTCTGAGGAGTGAAGATATCATCAATTTAAAAATCAATTGTTTTATGGGTTTTTTTGTCTCGACATTGAATACTATAGAGCAAATATATTTTGACAAAGTGATTAGATTTCTATGAAACCAATGTCATAGGATGCAAAGCAGCCACACCATTTCCAATAAGTGATCATAATAGAAATTGTGATGAATATTGCAGGAGTTGTGTGTATTTCTAATGCTTGTCCTCAAACCCTACCTTTAAAAACAAGTTATTCTCTAATGATTGTATATCTTTTATTGGGGTTAGTGAGATCCTAAATTTAAAAAGAAAATATAGATGTGTTTCAACATATTTAAATAACACAGATCTATCATTCAACAGATGAACCTGCAGTTATTGAAGCATATACATAGAAAATACATGTAGTACTAGTCACATTGTTGGACACCCTTCTAACCTCTATTGGTACCCCTTCAAGTAATACTACACCAAACAACACTTGTATACATAATATCACTTCCACATATCCTTGGGTATATAGGAAGTCTCCTAGGTATACTTGGACCCAACTTTAGATAAATTGATCGATCGTCTTGTTTATATAGTACACTAAGAATGGCACTCGGGGAGATCACTCTGTAGTACATGGGTAATCAAGTAGTACGACTAAGGGAAGGTTGAGCCTCCTTAGTTAATGATATGATATATTGGGTTGATTACTTCTATTGGACCCCGCATATATATTAGAGAGCTATAGCATTTGACACTCCCTTGTCCTTAGGACTTAGTGGATCCCACCCATGGTAGTTCCCTATAAACCACCTTACACCAATATCCTGGACAATGTGATCACCCACTCTACTACTAGCAGGTTGAAACACCTAGAAGCTCAAAACATAAAATATTAATGGTCGACTTCAAAACATTCAATAGACATTGGATCATAAGTTGGATTAGAAGTTGGCCAACTTTGATCCACATAAAATTTTAAGCATCCATAATTTTCTTAAAGTGTAGAAGCCTTGGCGAATCTTACTAATTCTTAAATTTCCAACCATAAAATGTTGGGTGATATTTTTGTAAAAATATTCAAATTGCTAAGGATTTTATATAGTTTATGGACAATTTTGGCGATTTTTAGAGTTAAAAAATGTTCTCCCATGGAATTTGGGCAAATTAACTTAGAAAAAAATGGAAATTGGTGAATCTATTTCTGAAAAAAAAAGGTAAAATATTAGCCCATGGGCTAAATTTCGCCCCTAATTTTTCCCTACTTGGATCAGGCATTAGATCAGAAGTTGGATCAGAAAAATCAATTAAACTTAACTAGCTTGGATAACATATTGAATGAGAAGTTAACACATCTAAAAATTCATGGAATACAAAAATACGACCCTTAGTATGCATAGTACAATGAGCCACACAAGGAAGACACTTCTCACTCGGGACTATCTTTCCAAAAACAAACCCCTTTGGGTCCTGACAAACATAAACCACCCTCCATGAATAATAACAAATGGAATCATTTTCCTAAAATGGATCTGAACAAGTTTGATGGTTCTAATCCATCAGGACGAGTCACCCAAATGGAACATTACTTTTCCCTTCATGACATGATGAAACTTAGGGTGGGGGTCTTATATCTGGATTCAAAACAATGGCAATGGTTGGAGTGGCATAAAAAAACCTATGGGGTCTACATTGCCTAGAGATTGTTTGTTAAATCTCTCCATGCCCATTACAAGCACGATACTCACAATTTGGGACGGTTTATCCAGTTATGCGAAACAGGCTCAGTTGGAGACTTTATCTCAACCTTTGAGCAATCATCCATCTGTATAGAGAACTTAACAGATTATTTTTATAGATAATGTTTCATTAGTGGCATCAAGGCTAGTGATTAGAGCACAAGTCAAAATCCATCATCCTGCTACCTGATTAAAGGCATCTCAACAAGATCTAGAAACGAAGATAGTGACCAATGCACAAACCAACAAACCCTCTTTCATTCCTTGCTTGCACCCTACACAAGTCAATTCCCCCCTTGAAAGTACAAAGGTTGTCTCTAGAAAAAATGGAAAACCAACAAAGATACATACTCTACTATAATTGTGATCAAAAGTATGCCCCTTGTCATAAATGTAAAGAAAATAAATTATTTCAAATTTGATGTGATCACTCCTACCCATTATGAAGACATCATTATGGAAGATACCCCTAAGTTGAAGGTTGTTGACCAAAATACTAGAAGTGGAACCCGAATTCCATAAAAAAGAACCACTCATTTCTCTTCATGTTTTATTTGGTATTTCAACCCCGCAAACCTTGAAACTTTTGGGTTACATCAAGCACCACAAAGTGGTAGTCTTCATTGACACGATAACATCACCCACAATTTTATTCACCAGTGCATGGCTAGAGAAATCCATTGTTATGTCCACCCAGTGCCCAACTTTCAAATTATGATAGCCAATTTTGGGATGATTAAATGTGTAGGGCGGGGGGGGGGGGGGCGCTATGAAAAAGTGATTCCAATTGAGTGGCTATTACCTCAAAACTCATATGTTGGCCATACATATGGGTGGTTATGATATAATTTTAGGGGTCAAGTGACTACACAAATTGAGGCTAGTCATCATGGACTTCAAGGAATTATACTTGAGTTTTACTCAAGACTCTCATACTCACAACCTCAGTGCTCCAGGAAGGCTCCCCTAAAATCATAAGTTCTCATCGAATGGAAAAATTATTGAAGAAAGTCCACGTAGGATTTATTGCTTACTTCCATACCATATAGGCCCTAGATAGCACCGCACCAAAAATCCACCCTAACTTGCAAAAGGTTTGGAACATACATCAACAGGTCTTTGAGACATCAAAGGGTTCACCCCCATCCAGAGGTGATCCACTAGTCATGGTATACCCTTGATTTCAGGAATTCAACCCACCAAATCTATGTCTGTATTGGCACCCATCTACACAAAAGAATAAAATTGAAAATATCATTTAAGGGCTCCTAAAGGTGGAAGTCATTCGTCTCGACACTATCCCATATTCATCCTTGGTGGTCACGATTTTAAATAAATAAGACAATTGGTGCATGTGTCTTAATTTTCGTGCCCTTAATAAGTTGACCATAAAAGATAAATTCCCTATCTCGGCCATTGATGATATTTTGGATGAGTTGCATGGTGCCAAATGTTTCACCAAACTCAACCTTCGTTACATATACCACTGAATCAGGATGAAAGAGCCTGATATCCTAAAGACAAACTTTCAACCTTATATGCAAACCTCTCTCACATTTAAAGGCCATCAAAATCTTGCTCCAAAGTTTTGCGATCCATATCAAATTGTTCAATGCATTGGTCAGGTGGCCTACAAATCAGCACTCCCAACACACTCCAAGATCCACCCAATATTTCATGTGTCTTTTTTGAAGAAGCTCGTGGGTTAAAATTGTCAACTTCAAACCACATTAGCATAAATAGATGAAGGAGGCTCCATTTGATGAATATGGTTGTCAATGATGACAATACATTAATGACAAAGGACAATGAAAAGGCACAAGACTGAACATAGAGAACACACAAAGTAAGCAAGAAATCAAGTGTGTGATGGTGACATGGATCACATGGCAAGCAACATTGAAGACTTGAAGAAGGATGACGACATGGCTTGAGGAATGGCAAATATGACAAGTATGAAAAAAATGGCAAGCATGACAAACTGATGATGTGGAAGATGCAAGACAAAAGCAAAAGACTATAGCAAGGACAAGGATGATGACAAGGCAGTTGCAGGCCTTTTACTTAAGGCATGATGTGGGCATTTTGAAGGCCCCTTGTGGGCATTTCAAAGCCCTCTTGCGGGCATTTCTTGAAGGCCTACGAGCATTTTAAAATCCCACTGCAGGAATTTTTGTGAAGGATGCGGGCATATGTATGAGGTAGTTGTGGGCCTAAAGAAGAATCCATGCGGGCATAAGTAAGGACAGTGCGGGCATTCTGGAAGAAAAAGAAATGACATGAAAAATTAAAGTACTTATGATAATGATGATGTGGCATCAAGATTATATATATATATATATATATATATATATATGATGATAATAATGACGATAATGTGGCAAAATAAAAATCATAGAGACCAAATGATGTGGCATTTGGTTAAAGTGTGATGACGAGGAATAAAACCAATGACCCCAAAACATACCTTATTTGGTTGTTTCCTTGTTTATAGGATGGCCACCATTAAATAATTTATTTTAATGAAAATATAAAAATAAGGACAAGTCGGCCTCCTAATTTGATGGAATGAAAAGGTATAAATAGAGGATGAATTTTTATTTTGTGGTGTGAATTGGTGTGGTGCATTCGGATATGTAGAGGAGATCTGATTTCGGGTTTTTAGAGAAGATGAGGACAGGTTTGTGGGTCTGAGTTTTTGGGGCAGCAACAAACATGTGGAGCAACAAATGATCTCCAACTTCTAAAACCTTTTCTCCTGTTGTGAAGACGGCAATTGATCTGAAGATGACATGTTGAAGAAGTCAGAATGTTGATATGTTGAGTCATATGATGATGGACAAAATGTTTTTATGCTCATGGATAAATTGAAGATGATCAACTTAGGGACAGAATGTTGATGGACATAAACATGACTGGAAAGAATGAAGATGTACTTGAGGACAATTTGCTGATATTTTTGGGGCTACATAATGCTAATGACAGTATGATGAGATGGTCAATATGCTCATTGACAGAATGTTGAAGATAGTATGATGAGGTGATGGACAGAATGCTCCTAGACAAAAGTTTGATACAGTAATGACACCTCCAACATAATGATGTGCTCAGCGTGAAGACAGTGATAGTGATTGATGTGGACAGTTTTGGACAAGGCAGTGACAAGTTGGTGATGATGACATGAGTATGTAAACTGTATTGTAAATGCAAGCTAGTCTTGCATCTGGGGTTTGGACACCTCAACCCTCCTTAGTTGGGTCTAATAAAACCAGGATGGGTCCTGGAATAAGAGTTGGTGCTCTTTGTATCAGTTGGTGTTGATTTACCCTAATAGTTGTAGCCGGTCCCATCAAATACAAAAAGATTACAAAAATTATATTGACTTGTGTTCTTTGGTGTTGTGGTTTTTGTTATGGTTCAATAATGCTTTTTATTCATATATGATTAAGTGATGGATGTTAATAAAATGATGAAAATGGTAGTATGATGCATTGATGAATATTTGGCTGAATAATAGAAGTTAAGAAGAGAACTTAAATTTGCCTACACACTGATTCACCCCCCCCCCTCTCAGTGTGAACATTGTGTCTAAGATTTGGTTTCAGAGCAGGACTTCATCATAAGCCTAGCAAGCTTGAAGGGATCCATAGACACAAGTGGAAGGCAGATCATGGATGCTTATTTGGAAGATGGAGTTCCATTGTTTAATGGATCAAATTATCTATCCTAGAGCATCATAATGAGAGTTCATATACAGGCACAAGGATATGATGTCTGGGAATCAGTTAAAGATGGTTGCACTCCTCCAAAAGGCAGAACAAAGGAAGCAGCAGATAAGAAGCCACATGTAATCAATGAAAAGGCACTAAGTTTGATCATGAAGGGCTTATCACAAACATAGAAGGAAAGACTAAATATTGGTAAGTACACTTCAGCCAAAGATCTCTGGCTCAAGCTAGAAGAAAAATACCAAAGAAGAAATAGACGAGGAAACAAATGTTGAGACCTCTAAAGATGAAAAACAAGAAGAGAAGGAGGCACAAGCTTTAAATGGAAGTAAAGGTAAGGACTCTTTTGATTCTGAATGTGATGATATTGAGATTCTACTTATAGAAAATGAGAAGGAAGACTTATTGAAAGTCAAAGAGGCATTTTCATGTACTCTATTGGATAGGGATGTCAAATCCAATTCAAGGCTTAGAAAAAATATTATGGGAGCATTTGAAAAATACCAAAAGGAGACAAAGACCTTGTTCATGATATTGAAACTCAAGAACAAAGACTTGCAAGATAAGATGGAAGATAAAAATGATGAAATAAAAAATATGAAGATTGGATTAGCAAAAGAACAAGAAGAGATTGGTGTAGACCCTAAAGACCTTGAGGAGACTAGATGGGTTAATATTGATGTAAAAATCCAGTTGGAGGAAGCTAAAAGAAGAGAAGAAACTATGAAGATACAACTAGAAGAACAAGAGAAGGCTATGGACCTACTCAAGACAAGCTTACAATTAGAACTAGAAGACAAGAATAATTAATTTGAAAGACTAAAGTCTGAACTTATCAATCAAAGAGTGGCTGACTCAAAAGAGCTTGAAGAAAGAAGAAGGGACAATGTTAATCTGAATACTCAACTTGAAGAATCCAAAAGGATGGAAGAGGTCGTGAAAAATCACTTGGATGAAAAGGAGAAGATTTGTGAGCACCTTGAATTGGAAGTGGTTGGACTCAAGAAGAAAAATGAAAAATCTGATGTATATGACAAGCTCAAACAAAGCTCAATCATCTTGGAAGAAATTTTGGATTTCCAAAGGTCTCCCTTTGACAAATATGGTCTTCGGTTCAAGAAGAAAGAAGAACAATACACTTGGTCTCCCAAGACTCCAGAAGCAAGTCCATCATCATCCAAAGCTACTCTCCATGCACCTACACATGAAAACATGTTAATTTTCAATAATTTCATTCAATATTATCTAGGATCACTAAGAGAATAACAAGCATAGCATAACAATCACAAGAGACAATGGACACAAAGCATTTCACCGGGGAAAACCAAGAAAGTGGAAAACCCCGCAACTTCCTCAGAGATAGAATAAGCCCCAATACAAAGATCACAAAGATCAATCCCCAAAAGATAAATGACTCCAGCAGCTACTCCTCCTCCACTTGTGCGCACTCCTCTCTCTCAACTATGCGAGTTGGATGAGTGAGTGAATGAATAGAATGAGAGACACACACTCTCTATTTATACAATGACTTGACCTGCCTTTAGCCCTAACTGGGCCGACTTCGTAAGGAAGCCTAATAAGCCATCCACATGACAAATACGGGGTCGACCCCACACAGGTGGTCTAATAACCCATCAAATATAAGTTACGACACTTACAATGTAACTTGCGAAACTTGCAAATACAAATGACGACACTTCCAACGAGAGGAATAATACATCTCTATTGGGGATACAATAAAGTACAAATGTAATATACAAGTGAATATCTTCCGAAGTTACAAATACATCAACACAACAAAGACATTGGAAGTTCAAGAATACATCAAGGAGCTAGGCTCGATCCTCAAAGCAAAGAAACAATGTCCAAGGTATGAAAATAGATTTAATGGTTATTGTTTTTCTTGTTATAACTTTGGTCACAAAGCAATGGATTGTGTAGATGGAAGAAAGAATATTGGAAGACAAAATGACAAGGTTAAATGCTGGACATATAACCAAGATGGACTTATTGCTGCCACCTGTCATACTTTAAGATGCTACATGTGTAGTGGGTTTGGTCACAAAGCCCAAGATTGTGCAAGTCAAAGAAATCAATCAAGGAAGAACCCCTTGTACACATCAACAAGAAGAACAAATGAATCTTGGAAGAAGACCAATGCAAGAAGTATTAAATATAAAAAGACAAGAACCTACAGTCAAGGATATTCTCAAGGATGGAGAAAAGAAGTTGATCAGAGAAGTGTTGGAAGCTCCAACAACTCAGTTAGCTGTTGGACATGCAATCGGTTTGGTCACATTGCTGCACATTGTCGGACTAAGAAATGTGATGATTGCAATGGATTTGGGCACAAAGCTCAAGATTGTTGGAATACCATGAGAAGATTAACATACATCTCAGCTAGGAAAACCAATGGAGAAAATGATGAAAAGACAGATGTCAAAAAGCAAGTATGGGTGAAGAAGAACATTCTATTAGATCTAAATGAAGTAGATGATAAGTGCACAAATGGAGATGACTGCCATATGGCAGGACAAACTTAAGGTCTTTTAAAGATCTTAAGACACTTTGAGTTCATAATGCTGGAAGATGAACTCAATGGTGATTGATGACTATTCCAAGGAAAAATCGGGTCCAAAGATCGTGGTTGTAATATAAAACAAGATATGCATGTGTAAGGGGGAGATATCAAAAGTAACTCCATAAGAAGTTGCCTTCTTAATTGTCTACAGTATGATATTGGTTGAAAATAGTTTGACATTATTGTTCTTGAAGTGACCCGATGGCAAGAAGAAAGAGTGAAAAATATTGGATCATGGCATGGTGATCCATATGAAGTGCACAAGGTAAAATGATTGTGACAAGTTTGAGTACACAAGTCTGGTAAAGCAAAATTAATGATAAGTACAGCAGCTGAGGCATCCAAAAATAAGCATCTCGGGTTGCTCCAACAGAAATTTTCTAACATAAGAAATTAATGCAGGGATGGAGTCTGGAAAGTAGCTGGTTATCAAGATTTTTATCATTGTATGAAGACAACCCGATTTTTGAAGACCAATCAGATTTAATTCTGCACAATACACAATGTACCAAATGACATATTTGAAGAAGTATACATATAAAAGGAAGTGGCATCATATATAATTTGAGAATGAAACTTGAACTCTGAATTTTGGAATGCCAAAAGGACAGGAGCAGATCTGAGTAGTAAATTCTGTGAGAAGAACTTGAAGGAAGAATTTGTTCAAAAAAATACAGCAGTAGGAAGACATGGTCAAGTTGAATATTACACAGTTTTAGTGCTCAGCCTGCTATAACAGAATTGGAAAAGGTCAGATCAGTTTTGGTAAGGTTAAAGTGGACAAGCTCGGGCTTATTACTCTTGGAAAAAGGAAGCTTCAGTGAAGCAATGTACTGGAGATTGTTGAAGAGAATATCTTTTATCCTGATTTGACAAGAAGTTTGACTGAGAAATGGTATGATTGATAAGGGGAGTATGGGATGATGATGCATGCTTACCTTTTATGAATTTACTAGACAGAACCTTGATGAAGTTTGAAGCAACATAAGCTCAGGGGGAGCAATTTGGCATGAAAAACTAGCAACAAAATTTTGATGAAGATGGCAAGGTACAAGGATGATCTCAAAGAACACACCCAGCTCAATCAAAGGAGGAGACTCGCTTAACAAATCAAGAAATCTACATGACAGGGGGAGTATGTGTGAAGATGGCAAATAATGGAAGATCAAACTCAACATATAATTTCATGATTCAAAGCTACAATTTTTTTTGGGCATTGTGAAGCCTTTGATGACTAAATGATCAACCCTTTGTCATTAATGTCAAAGGGGGAGAGAAATCAGGTTTCCATCAATGACAAAGGGGGATATTGATGAATATGGTTGTCATTAATGACAAAGGACAATGAAAAGGCACACGACTGAACATACAGAACAAACAAAGCAAGCAAGTGTGTGATGGTGACATGGATCACATGGCAAGCAGCATTGAAGACTTGGAGAAGGATGATGACATGGCTTGAGGAATGGCAAAGATGACAAGTATGAAAAACATGGCAAGCATGACAAACTGATGATGTGGAAGATGCAAGACAAAAGAAAAATACTATGGCAAGGACAAGGATGATGACAAGGCAGTTGTGGGCATTTTGCTTAAGGCATGATGCGGGCATTTGGAAGGCCCCTTGCAGGCATTTCAAAGCCCTCTTGAGGGCATTTCTTGAAGGCCCGAGGGCATTTTAAAATCCCACTGTGAGCATTTTTGTGAAGGATGCGGGCATATGTATGAGGTAGTTGTGGGCCTAAAGAAGAATCTATGCAGGCATAAGTAAGGACAGTGCGGGTATTATGGAAGAAAAAGAAATGACATGAAAAATTAAAGTACTTATGATAATGATGATGTGGCATAAAGATTATATATATATATATATATATATCTATATCTATCTATATATATATATATATATATATATATATTTGATGAGAATGATGTGGCAAAATAAAAATCATAGAGATCAAATGATGTGGCATTTGGTTAAAGTGTGATGATGTGGATATATATATATATATACCTAAAGAAGATGACGTGGAATAAAACCAAGGACCCCCAAAAAAATCTTATTTGGTTGTTTCCTTGTCTATAGGATGGCCACCATTAAATAATTTATTTTAATGAAAAGATAAAAATAAGGACAAGTCGGCCTCCTAATTTGATGGAATGAAAAGGTATAAATAGAGGATGAATTTTTATTTTGTGGTGTGAATTGGTGTGGTGCATTCAGATATGTAGAGGAGATCTTATTTCAATTTTTTAGAGAAGACGAGGACAGGTTCGTGGGTCTGAGTTTTTGGGGCAGCAGCAAACATGTGGAGCAGCAAATGATCTCCAGCTTCTAAAACCTTTTCTCCTTTTGTGAAGACAACAATTGATATGAAGATGACATGTTGAAGAAGTCAGAATGTTGACATGCTGAATCATATGATGATGGACAGAATGTTTTTTATGCTCATGGATAAATTGAAGATGATCAAATTAGGGACAGAATGTTGATGGTCAGAAACATGACTGGAAAGAATGAAGATGTACTTGAGGACAGTTTGCTGATATTTTTGGGGCTACAGAATGCTAATGACAGTATGATGAGATGGTCAATATGCTCATGGACATAATGTTGAAGACAGTATGACGAGGTGATGGACAGAATGCTCCTGGACAAAAGTTTGATACAGTAATGACACCTACAGCAAAATGATGTGCTCAGCGTGAAGACAGTGACAGTGATTGATGTGGACAGTTTTGGACAAGGCAGTGACAAGTTGGTGATGATGACATGAGTATGTAAATTGTATTGTAAATGCAAGCTAGTCTTGCATCTGGGGTTTGGACACCTCAACCCTTCTTAGCTGGGTCTAAGAAAACTAGGCCGGGTCCTGGAATAAGAGTTGGTGCTCTTTGTATCAGTTGGTGTTGATTTACCCTAATGGTTGTAGCTGGTCCCATCAAATACAAAAAGATTACAAAAATTATATTGACTTGTGTTCTTTAGAGTTGTGGTTTTTGTTATGGTTCAATAATGCTTTTGATTCATAGATGATTAAGTGATGGATGTTAATAAAATGATGAAAATGGTAGTATGATGCATTGATGAATATTTGGATGAATAATAGAAGTTAAGAAGAGAATTTAAATTTTCTTACACACTGATCCCCCCCCTCTCAGTGTGAACATTGTATCTAACACCATTTGGATCCAATTAGAAGCGGTTTTGGACACCAAGCAGCATCATCTATGTCAATGCACTATTCGTGAAGTTTTGATTTAGTGGAAGGATACCTCACCAAAAGATGCTACTTGGGAACTACCAACAATTTTACAGCAGCTTCTCCATCTCCATCCTTAAGGATAATGTTGCTTTTGAAGGGGGGGGGGACATGTTAGGGTCTTACCCTAACTCCTCTAATTTATTAAGGTACAAGACCATAAGGCCCATTAGATAGTCGTAGTTAATTAATATAAAAGGGCCCTCTTTATTAAATAAGGGCCCCTAGGTGGTTGACCCTCATTAATAACGGGAGCACAAGTAGTTAGGGATTTAGCTATTAAAGAACTATAATTATAGTAGTAAGATATGGAATGTTTTGTAAGGAATTGTTCTTGTATTTGGAGATTTTCTCCTAGAGGTTGTCCATTTGAAGAGGCAAGTGAGCGTAGCTCTCTCTTTTGAATATCATCAATACAAGAGATATTTTTCAAGGTTTATCTATTTTCTCTTGTGTTTTTCTATTGTTTCTTTGGAGTTTTAGGCTTAAGTACATTACAATTGTGGGGATATCAAACTCCTAGTGTACAACTTTCACCATGGCATGACAAGTTTGTAAAATTCAAGTCTTATTTTTCCTTTGCATGTTATAGAACCATGGTATGATGTTATTTATAGCAAATCTCAAATGTATGTAGGGGTGGAAAGTGTTGGAGGATCGTCTTTGATATCAAAGGAAAACATGAAATGAGCTTTGAGTGGGGACTAGGTGAAGCTACTAACAACCAAGATGAGGCACTGACTCTCTTCCCAAGGAATTGAGATTCTTGCCTCGTGGAGGATTAGGAAACCCTTGATAATAGGAGACTCAATAATCATTATTATGCACATATGTCATTCTTTAACCCTGAAGGAATGCCACTTGCCAAGGATTATTCTTAAAATAAAAAAGGAACAAGGAGGATGTTATGAACATAAAATATGAATATAAATAAATATATTTAATTATCTTTAAATGTAATTATGAAAGGGTGCATTACAAAAGGACATAGTTTTACGTCTATATATATATATATATATATATATATATATCATTATTCACTATTTATCACATATATATATTTATACTTTGTCTTGAACAATTACTATTTAATATTCAAGCTTCCGCATATTTAAGTGTTTCAGAGGGTCAAGGCAACTGAGTTATTTCATATATCGAAGGATTGAAAAAGTCAAGTAGACCTCCTAGTTAATGAAGCAACTCGTATGGATGGTGAAATTTTATGGGTAAAAGGGAGGATTATGTCGTAAACCCACATACCCAAGGTCATTTAAAGATAGCTATAGTTCAAGTACACAATGAAGTACAAAAGGTGAGACAGGTAATGAAGCACACATTCAAATTTAAGCGATCAGCCATAGTGTCCTTCAAGTCTCCAGGACCTTCACACATTTTATTCACGATGACAAAGAAGGTTCTTAAATGGTATGGAATAAAATTGGATAATAGAGGTGAGATTAATTTGGGCTTATGTATGGTTCATCTTGTCCTAGATTGTGTAGGATTTAGGGGAGGCCAAGGACTTTACATACCAAGACCCTCCATTTTGGGTTTGAGTTCTATTATGTGTTTGGCTTGGTCTCTCCTTAGCCCCACTTCTAGCATTTCATGGTTGTTTCGATTCTTTGTATGTAGAAGCCCAATGTAGGCTTGGACCAATACTCTTTTAAGCTCTCCCTTAAGCAGGGATGAAAATATCTAGAGAATGGATGAGCATAAGCACCCTAGTCATTTCTTTTTGTGCGAGGTTTGAATATGCATCGAGCTTTAAGGAAACGCAATCAACTTCTAGTTGATAATTAGGTATCTATCTCTCATCTAAATAATAGTATCTAGCCAAGATGTGTTAAATATACAGCATCGGGAGACATTCTCCGAACCAATCTTGTGTAGCCAAGATTGATCCTCCCGTATAGAGGTGAGCACTTTGATTTCCTTCCGTGTAAAGGTTATTCCTCCCGTATAGAGGTAATTGATCAAAGAAATGATGTTGTAAAGTCTTGTTGGACAAGCCTCCGGACTTGTGTGTATCAAGTCATGATTATCATGTGAACCTTATGTATAAAGGTAGCCATGAGATGGACCTCCTGTATAGAGGTGAACCTTCCGTATAAAGGTATCCATGAGATGGACCTCCCGTATAGAGGTGGACCTTCCGTACAAAGGTCATGCTTTACTTGTTAAAAGCATTTAATGTTGTGTGATATATTATTATCCATGATCACCAGATTGCTATTAAGTCTCCTTTAGAGATTGATCACCTCTAAAGTGAATTACTTTAGCATATGATCATTTGGTCCAGAATAATATAATATGATCACAGCATTCGATAATTCTTCTTAGTATAATGTAATGTGACGGATAATTAAAGTTAGCACATATTGACCATGCAGTAAGAGATAAATAAATAAAAGATAAAGCATAGAGATCAAGAGAATTCGAAATTTTCCATGCAGACATTTCAGCTAATTAAAGAGAACTTGAATTATTAAAGCTTCAGTTATAAAGCTTCAGTTAAGTATCAATGCTTCAGTTAAAGCATCAGTTAAAGATATGTCTCAGTTAACTAAAGAACTCATAGTGGTCACTTCAAGTAAATCAATTAGCATGATTTTAGTTAACTAAGTGTTAAATAAAAGGGACTAGTGAACTAAAGTATTTTCACTTTAGTTAAACTAAAAGATGACACTTCAGTTAAAGAGAGTTAACTAAGTGACAACAAAGAAGATCTAGTTAACTAAGTGTTATTGCATGACGACACTTATGTTAAACTAAAAGATGGAACGTGAGTTGTGACACTTGCATGTCGACACTTAAGTTAGCCACCTAACTAAGTGGGAAAGCTTTCAGTTAAGAGGCGAGTTCATCCTAAGTGACAGCTCAGTGAGATGAAGCACTGCATGAGAAGTGGGACGCACTACTCCATGCAAGATTAATACATCTAGTTTGAGGGTGAGTTTATCCTAAAGTTAGAAGTTAACAATAGAAGAGAAGAATGTATAAATATGATCTACAGGATTGTTGAATCCAGTGTGAAGCGAATTCTCTTCTCCATTGAAGGCAAGGCACTTCTCTTTGTGCAGGGTATTGTTCGTGCTTATTATTGTTGTGTTGGGCACACATCCGATTGATCTCTCTTCTCTATTTCTTTCGTATCTTCACCAAGAAGTTTGGTGATCTCTTATCTTCGAAAAGCAATCTACTATGTTGTAAAAGAAAGCATTCTCTGCTATCCATTATATTATACTGAGACGAATTGATGGGGTTTTTATTCTCATAATTTTGAGGATTTTCCCCAGGGTATATCTTGTGTTATGATTGATGAATTTCATGGATTGAATTGTCTCATTGCTTTAAGTCTCTGCATCTAAAAGAATTAAAGATCAAATCTCAACCAAATTTCAACATGGTATCAGAGCTCAGGGCGTGAAGGAGCTCAGTTTTGCATGCCAGCTAGAGCCTACATTGATACTGAGAAGTTGAGCACAAGATTTGAAGACTATGGCATCAGTCTCTGTATGACCGAAAGAACGTCTTGAGGCCACCTCAAACTTCAACACTTGGAGGTATAGGATTCTCAACATCCTAGAGGAACGTGACTTGGATGGCTATGTATCCACTGTGGTGGAGGATCCTACATCTAATGCAGGGCGCATCAACTTCAAGAAGAATCAAGCTAAGGCTAAACGGATCATCTATGATTCGATAAAAGATAACTTGATGTCTGTGATCACACCGTTGAAGAACACGAAAGAATGTTATGCTACATTGACTAATCTATATGAGAAGAAGGCCCCGAGTCAAAAGAGGGCATTGAAGATGGAGATGGATGAGACAGTGGCCTCCTTCTTCTCCAATATCTCTCAGGTAAGAGATCAGCTTGACAGTATTGGAGTAGTGGTGGATGAAGATGACCTTCTCCAAACCTCTATTGATGATCTCCAATCCCCACGGGAGACATTCTTGGCTGCGGTAAATGGCCAAGAGGTACAACCTAACTTCGAAAGGTTGTGGCATGACTGCCTCCAAGAGGAGGGGCAAATCCATAGCAAGTCAATGTGCATCAAAGAAGAAAATCTTGCCCTCACGGAAAGAATGAAGAAAGGAAAGAAACCCGTCTTCCAAAAGAAGTTCTCTCACTCAAAGAAGAAGGCGTTCAACAAAGGCTTTGACAAGTCAAAATATAGATGCTTCAATTGCAACAAGAAATGCCATTTCTCAAGAGATTGCAGAGCAAAGCGGAAAGGAAATTTTTATGCTTCTACCACCATAGAAGATGAAAGATCACTCAAAAGAATGCATCCGAAGAAAATGAGACAAGAAGGGAGTATTATCTTGTGTCATCCCTTTCGGGATCTATCATCACAAATGCATACACATGGTTGATTGATAGTGGTGCATCCAAACATATGATCGGTTACAAGAGTACCATTACCGATCTAAAAGAGAAAAAATTCACATGCATGGCAGATTTGGGGGACAATTCAACTTATTTGATCCAAGGAGTTGGATCCACCTCATTCCAATTGAGCACCGGTGATATTCTACATGTGGAGGACATTCTATATGTTTCGGGCTTGAAGAAAAACCTCCTCTCAGTTTCGGTTCTTGAAGACAAAGGCTTCTGAGTTATCTTCATGGATAACAAAGCACTTTTATGGCCGAAGAACAAAATCCTAGAATCTATTGTTGTGATTGGAGTTCGAGAGAGAGGACTCTACAAGGTACCCGGGAAGTACATTTAAGCTATGATTCACCACACTATCAGTCCATGCAAGCTATGGCACCGAAGCCTTGGACACCTACACTACAAAGCGCTACCAGGACTTCAAAAGATGGTAAAAGGTATGCCCATATTTGATTTTGAGCACGATAGTGTATGTCGAGTTTGTGCACTTGGGAAGAATGTTAAGAAAATATTTTGTAGCAGTTCTACTAGATCTAAAGGGATTTTAGATTTTATACATTCTGATGTATGTGGTCCCATGCCATTCCCATCCCTGTCTGGCTTCTTATATTATGTATTGTTCATAGATGAATTTTCTAGGAAGTCGATTTATTTCATGAAGGCTAAAAGTGAAACTCTTAGCAAATTTAAAGAGTTTAAAGCCCTAGTTGAAAATCAGAAAGAAAATCACATCCGTGCATTAAGGTCTGATAATGGAGGTGAATTTGATTCACATGTAATTAATGAGCTATGTAGTGATGCAGGAATATATAGACAGTTATCAGTACCATACAACTCTCAACAAAATGGGGTTGTTGAAAAAAAGAATAGAACCATATGTGAGGCTACAAGAGCCATGATGCATGATCAAGATATGTCTACCTCATTATGCGCAGAAGCCACCCGTACAGCGGTGTACATCCATAATAGAAGCCCGCATGCCATTCTAGATGAGAAGACACCAGAAGAAGTGTTTACTGGTGAGAAGCCAAACATCTCACACTTGAGGGTCTTTAAGAGCCCAGTATACATTCATGTACCGAAAGAAAAGAGAACAAAGATGGAGCCTTCTGGAAAGAAAGACACCTTTGTGGGTTATAGTGAGTCATCCAAAGCATACCGAATATATGTACCTGGTGGGAGACACATTGAAGTCAGCCGAAATGTTATCTTCCATGAGGAAGCTGCTTTCAAAAGATCGAAAGAGATTCAATGTGATTCAGAGATGGAGGATCCCGAGTCTGATTCTCCCCCTTCAAATTTGGAGAGGGAGAAACCAGAAGATGCCCCTAATTCGCTAGCTCCTGAAGAACCAGTAGAACTGGTTGAGAGGTCCCCTGATGAACCTCTCGCTAAAAGAATATATGCTTGGTGCCAATACATCTTACAAAATGTAGAGAAACATGGAGCACCAGCAGGCTCATCCAAAGAGCGCAAGCAACCTGACAGATATCCAAGGTATGTTGCACTGATGAGTCACATCAATGATTCAGAACCATCCTCATATGAAGAAGCTGCAAAGAAACAAGTTTGGAAAGATGCAATGACAGAAGAGTACAACTCTATAATGAAGAATGATGTTTAGGAGGTTGTTCCCAAACCTGATAGGAAGTCCATTATGACTTCCAGATGGCTTTACAAGATAAAGCATGTTGCGGATGGTAGCATTGAGAAGTATAAATCAAGATTCGTTGACAAAGGTTTTTCTCAGAAAGAAGGCATCAATTATGATTAGACATTTTCCCTTGTGGCAAGGTACACTACAATCCGAGCAATGATTGCACTTGCATATGTTCTAGGATGGAAACTTCACCAAATGGATGTGAAGACAACCTTTCTCAATGGTGAGGTTGAGGAAGAGGTTTATATTCAGCAACCTGAAGGATTTGTGGTGCATGGGAAGGAGTCTCATGTTTGCAAGCTAAAGAAAGCTCTATATGGGCTTAAGCAAGCCCCCAGGGCTTGGTACTCCATAATTGATAGCTACCTTCAGAATCTAAATTTCTGTAAGAGTGAAGCTTATCCAAATTTATACTTCAAAGTAGTGAAGAACCAACCATTGATATTGGTTATGTTTGTTGATGATTTGTTTCTCACTAGAGAGGAACATCTGATTTCTTGGTGCAAGAGGGAGCTCACCTCAGAGTTCGAGATGAAAGACTTAGGTCTAATGCACTACTTTCTTAGCCTTGAGATATGGCAAGGAAAAGATGAAAATTTTCTATCGCATGGGAAGTACAGTGTGGATATATTGCGCAAGTTTGGCATGATAGATTGCAAATCTATGACTACACCGATGGTTTCTAATTTGAGGAAACTTCATGAGTCAAACTCTAGATCAGATCCAGTAGATCTCACTTTGTATAGACAGCTTATAGGCTCGCTAATGTACTTGATACATTCAAGGCCTGATATATGTTATGATGTGAGCATTTTGAATCAATTTATGTCTGATCTGAGACACAGACACTAAATAGCTGCTAAGCATGTGCTTAGGTACCTTTGAGGTACAATTTCATATGGACTCAGATATGCCTCCAGTGGAGGAGTCATGTTACTTGGTTATACAGACTCAGACTGGGGAGGAAGCATTGTGGACTGTAAGAGCACATCCGGCGAGTGTTATAGCCTAGGATCAGCTATGATATCTTGGTCCAGCAGGAAGCAGTGCTCTGTAGCCCGGAGCACTACCAAAGTAGAATACATAGTTGATAGTGTTGCCTGCCGAGAAGCATTGTGGCTCAGAAAGCTACTTGTAGGGTTGTTCGGTGAAAAACTTGAGCCTATAGTTATTAGGTGTGACAATAAGAATTGCATCAAGCTTTCTGAAAACCTAGTGTTTCTTTAACAAGTCGAAGCACATTGAAATGAAGTATCACTTCATCCGAGACATGGTCCAGAAAGGTACAGTGAAACTTCAGTACATTGTTACTGATGAGCAGATTGTAGATGTATTAACAAAGCCTCTGTTAGTGATGAAGTTCAGGTACTTCCGAGACAAGCTTGGTATGGCAGAGAATGCCTCTCTCGCTGAGAGGGAGTGTTAAATATACAGCATCAGGAGACATTCTCCAAACCAATCTTGTGTAGTGAAGATTTCTCCTCCCGTATAGAGGTGAGCACTTTGATTGCCTTCCGTGTAAAGGTTATTGCTCCCATATAGAGGTAATTGATCAAAGTAATGATGTTGTCAAGTCTTGTTGGACAAGGCTCCGGACTTGTGTGTATCAAGTCACGATTATCATGTGAACCTTCCGTATAAAGGTATCCATGAGATGGACCTCTCGTATAGAGGTGAACCTTCCGTATAAAGGTATCCATGAGATGGACCTCCCGTATAGAGGTGGACCTCCCGTATAGAGGTGGACCTTCTATATAAAGGTCATGCTTTACTTGTTAAAAGCATTTAATGTTGTGTGATATATTATTAACCATGATCACCAAATTGCTATTAAGTCTCCTTTAGAAATTGATCACCTCTAAAGTGAATTACTTTAGCATATGATCATTTGGTCCGGAATAATATAATATGATCACAGCATCCGATAATTCTTCTTAGTATAATGTAATGTGATGGATAATTAAAGTTAGCACATATTGACCATGCAGTAAGAGATAAAGAAATAAAAGATAAAACATAGAGATCAAGATAATTCAAAATTTCTCATGCAGACACTTTAGCTAATTAAAGAGAATTTGAATTATTAAAGCTTCAGTTAAGTATCAATGCTTCAGTTAAAGCATCAGTTAAAGATATGTCTCAGTTAACTAAAGAACTCATAGTGGTCACTTCAAGTAAATCAATCAGCATGATTCAATTAACTAAGTTTTAAATAAAAGGGACTAGTTAACTAAAGTATTTTCACTTTAGTTAAACTAAAAGACGACACTTCAGTTAAAGAGAGTTAACTAAGTGACAACAAAGAAGATCTAGTTAACTAAGTGTTATTGTATGACAACACTTATGTTAAACTAAAAGATGACACGTGATTTGTGACACTTGCATGTCGACACTTAAGTTAGCCAACTAACTAAGTGGGCAAGCTTTCAGTTAAGAGGCGAGTTCATCCTAAGTGACAGCTCAATGAGATGAAGCACTGCATGAGAAGTGGGGCGCACCACTCCATGCAAGATTAATACATCTAGTTTGAGGGTGAGTTTATCCTAAAGTTAGAAGTTAAAAATAGAAGAGAAGAATGTATAAATATGATATACAGGATTGTTGAATCCAATGTGAAGCGAATTCTCTTCTCCATTGAAGGCAAGGCGTTTCTCTTTGTGCAAGGTATTGTTCGTGCTTATTATTGTTGTGTTGGGCACACATCCAATTGATCTCTCTTCTCTATTGCTTTAGTATCTTCACCAAGAAGTTTGGTGATCTCTTATCTTCCGAAAGCAATCTGCTATGTTGTAAAAGAAAGCATTCTTTGTTATCCATTATATTATACTAAGTAGAGTTGTTGGGGTTTTTGTTCTCATAATTTTGAGGATTTTCCCCAGGGTATATCTTGTGTTGTGGTTGTATGAATTTTATGGATTGAATTGCCTCATTGCTTCAAGTCTCTGCACCTAAAAGAATTAAAGATCAAAGCTCGAACAAATTTTAACAAGATGAAGCTCAAAAATATGGTCATGCAAAGTTACTAGAGATTGTGACCCAATAAAAAAGGCAAATTGAAAATCTTGAAGTTGAATGTGGCATGCTTTACCAATTGGTCCTAGGCTTAGCTTGAATTTCTTAGTCTATGGCATCCCCTCCAAGGATATCGATTGGGACTACCCCAAAATTGGGAAAAAGATGAAGTAGTCCAACAAGCTCCGAGGGATTTGGAAATGGAACTTGTGGACCAAGAGCCCCAACAACTAGCTGATGTCAAGTAAGAATCCCACAATGGGCATCTCTTTCTAATTTCAGGTTTAACTATGTTTTGCAAGATAGTGTTGGTTCTCGAAAAATTTCATAGGATTTAAACTAGTAGGTCTTTATGCTATATTTTTGTGAAAGTTAGAATAGTGCAGTCTTTAGGAAATGGTTTTGAATTTTGGACAATTTCTAAAAGCATGACTTCTAGAAAGCCCTATTTTGTTAGTATTATTATGTTGTGAAATGTACTTGCATCAACTTATTAATACAAATTATTTGTATCAGTTATAAAATAAATAAATAAAAACACAAATCCCACATGTATGTCTATCCAACATGTCTTTCCTTGCATCATTATTGTCACAAATGTTATGCAAATAAAAAACTAGCGTAAGCTCAAATTTTTCACTAGACATTTAGAAAAAGGCCCTTCTACAATCAAAGAATTTCCCATGCCCTCGGGGTGTAGACCAGTTGGCAACCGTGCGCTTGTTAAGGCGTACGGCTGTTAAGCACGTCGTTGGTTCAAACCTCGTTGCAGCATTGAGGGTGCGATGTGGGGTAGGCGTACTCTCCTAGGGGTATAGTGGTAGTGAGATTGGAACACTGGACCCCATGTCACGTGAGTACTGACCCAACTCCAGTTGTCGATTCCCTAGATCAAAAAAAAAAATCAAAGAATTTCCCATAAACCAAATACATTTTTGTCTCTGGCAATTCCAAACCTTGATCCCAATTCTACCTAGAGACAATAGAAATTCTCAAAGGGCCCCACATCAACCCATGTCAAAGATAACCCTCTTTGCTCAAAATTATCATTTTTTTCTTGTCTAAAGATGGAAATTATTTAACATATTAATGAGATGAAAAGAAAAAGTGTCGAATAAGACAAAATAACATAAGCGGCACACAAATGAAACACATCTTAGTCACCAAAATGTGCCATGGTAAGATAAGTCATAAGTTACAAAGATGAGTCGGACGTACGAAGGGACTTTGAAAAGAAAGTCCTTATCATTTTGTATAAATGCATGCTTGTATGGAAGTAATAGGTGTAACAGTTATTTGTACTATATGATATTGTGGAAAGGTTAAAAAAATTGTAGGAAAACACTCTTTCAACATGGTGTGTGATCTTGTTGTGCACTTTTTTGTTAATACTTTTTATATTGTATGTTTGGTGAATACATGTTGCACCATAAATTTAACACTCCATTACTAGAGTTAGAGCTTGAAACTTAAGTGGACACATAAAGATAGGATAATGTTACCTACGGCAAAGACAAATAAAACACATCCACTAAGAAAGATCCTAGTGTTCTTGCTTAGGGGAGTAAAGATGACAAACATAATGCCCCACTAGGTAGAAAGGTAGAGACTCGTGCTTGATCTCAGACCTCTCCTTTTGCATGTATCCCACACTCTTATCCCTATTGGGTGAATTCTTTCTTGTATACTCTAGTCCTAGTAGGGCATGTAGATACTATGAATTACTTTTTTTGGTTTTGATATTTGCGTAAAGAAATCTAATTAACCAAGTTGGCCTCTTTTGTGGAATGCTTGTGATATATACAATACAATGAAACTTTATCTTTCTTTATTAAAAAGCCAATGTAAACAAGATGCAATTCTACTTTAACCACCCTTCAAATTGTTAATATTCAATATGCTAAGACAGAAAATATCAACATTACATTCCATTTCACAATAATAGCATATACGGGATCACTGATGAAACAACAAGCACAACATAAACACAAGAGACAGATTTATTCTGGGAAACCCTCATGGGGTAGAAAACCCAGCAAAGCTACCTCAATATAGATGACCAGCAATATACAAAGATGCAAACCAAAGACATGATCTCCTCCTCCACCATAGCAGACCTCTCCTCCACAAGTGCGCTACATTCTAAGAGAGGGAAGTGTGTCAAATGAGGAACACACCTCCTCTATATATACACATCTCCGACTTGTACTTTATATTAACTAGGTCGGCCCCAACTTTACCACTGGGTTAAACACCCCACTACAACTGACTGGGCCGACCCCACTAGGGTGGTCTAACAACCCTTTGACCCACATAACACATACAGGGCTGACCCCCACTAGGGAAGTCTAATAACCCAAGTTACCACATTCCGACGGAGGAATAAACATCTCTGGATATACAATAAGATCTTCACGGAGGAATGAAACATCTCCGGAATAATAAAGTACAAATATAATATTCTTAGAAGTTACAATATTCAACACTCCCCCTTAATGAGAAGGATATTATAACAACATTTGCAGGAGCAAGGAGTCATCAACTACATCATACATGATACATCTATAAATCATCGGAAGCTTTCTTCAATACATCATCATCAGTAACTCAACCAGTTACTAGAACATCAACATCATTGTCATCGCACGACCATCAACATCGTCATCACACGATCATCAACATCGTCATCAGCATCATCATCACACGATCATCAGTATCGTCATCACACGATCATCAGTATCATCGTCATACGATCATCAGCATCGTCATCTAGATCAACACGATCAGCAGCATCGTCATCTAAATCAATACGATCAGTAGCATCGTCATCTAGATCATCAGTATTAGTATCCACACCAATACAAGTATACACATTATCAATACAAGTATACATACAAGTATCCTCCTCAATACATATCATCAATACAAGTATCATCATCAATACAAGTATACATACAAGTATCCTCATCAATACAAGTATCCTCATCAATACATAGCAGCATACCCTGCAACACTCACGATCATATTACAGGATGATCAATCTCGCTCTCTTTAGGACATAGGTCCATGGATGATACAATCTAGATCAAGTTCCAGGATGATCAATCCTTATCACTTTAAGACAAGTCTCATGTCTAGGGACGATGCAATCCCATCTCGTACATTGTGAACCAAGAGTTCAGGGACGATACAGTCCTATCATCAATTCTCGGAGATAAATGTCTACGGATCAATTCTAGGACCAAAGTCCGGGGAAGATACAATCCCCTACCTGTTTATTCAGGACTACATTCTCGAAGACCCAGTCTACAGCTCAATTCTGGGACTGAAGTCCGGGGACGATACAATCCCCCACCTATTCATTCAGGACTTTATTCTCGAAGACCCAATCTACGGCTCAATTCTAGGACCGAAGTCCGGGGACGATACAATCCCCCACCTGTTCATTCAGGACTTTATTCTCGAAGACCCAGTCTACGGCTCAATTCTGGGACCAAAGTCCGGGGACGATACAATCCCCCACCTGTTCATTCAGGACTTTATTCTCGAAGACCCAGTCTACGGATCACCTCTGGGACCGAAGTCCGGGGACGATACAATCCCCCACCTGTTCATTCAGGACTTTATTCTCGAAGACCCAGTCTACAGCTCACTTCTGGGACCGAAGTCCGGGGACGATACAATCCCCCACCTGATCATTCAGGACTTTATTCTCGAAGACATATGTCTACGACTCACTTCTGGGACCGAAGTCCGGGGACGATACAATCCCCCACCTGTTCATTCAGGACTTTATTCTCGAAGACATATGTCTATGGCTCCTTTTAGAACATGTGTTCAAGGATGATGCAATCCCTCTTTTTTCTCGGAGACACCTGTCTACGGCTCCTTTTAGAACATGTGTTCAAGGATGATGCAATCCCTCTTCTTTCTCGAAGACACCTGTCTATGGCTCCTTTTAGAACATGTGTTCAAGGATGATGCAATCCCTCTTCTTTCTCGGAGACACCTATCTACGGCTCCTTTTAGAACATGTGTTCAAGGATGATGCAATCCCTCTTCTTTCTTGGAGACACCTGTCTACGGCTCCTTTTAGAACATGTGTTCAAGGATGATGCAATCCCTCTTCTTTCTCGGAGACACCTGTCTACGGATCCTTTTAGAACATGTGTTCAAGGATGATGCAATCCCTCTTCTTTCTCGGAGACATCTGTCTACGGATCCTTTTAGAACATATGTTCAAGGATGATGCAATCCCCTTGTCACCTTAGACCCTGTCTAAGGACCATCCACCAACCTCTCTGTCGGCATCACCAATATAGGTATCCACATCATCGACCTCACTGTCGATGCAGGCAATCTCATCATAAGTGATCACATCACTCCCCCTTACGAGGAGGGTCCTTCTGAACTATATTAAGTTTGTCTCGGAAAACTTTACTTGAGGTAGAGGTTTGGTTAGTACATCAGATCGGTAGAGGTTTGGTTAGTACATTGGTAACTTGTTACAAATTCGAACTTTAATTCCTTTCTGCACCATATCTCGTATATAGAAATGTAAGATCTCTGTGTGCTTTGACTTATCATGGAACACTGGATTCTCTACCATTTTGGTACAACTTTGTTTGTCACATAGGATCACAATTGGGTCCATCTCTAAGTCAAACAATCCTGAAGCCATACTTCTTCACAACTAGCAGGGCAAGCAGGCATATATTCCGCTTATGCGGAGAGCCACACTAGACTGCTTCCTGCTAAACCACAAGATCATGGATGATCCCAGATAATAACACCCTCTCGATGTGCTCCTCCTGTCTGATACACTTTCTGCTCAATCAACATCTGTGTAGCCATCTGAAGTCATGATCTCCAAGATAGCATAGATCAAAGTCTATCGCATCCTTTAGGTACCGCATCACATGATTTGCAACTATCAGGTGAACACATCTAGTTTCCAGTAGATACTGACTCAAGGTGTTCACAGCAAAGCATATATCTGACCTAGTATTCGTTAGATACATCAATGACTCAATAATTTGTCTGTACAGAGTTATATCCACTAACTCTGATGAGTCATCCGCTAACAGCTTCAAGTTGGAATCCATGAGAGTAGCCATTCCAACACATCAAGTCCTTTTAATATTTATCGGCATATTTTCCCTGGTTGAGAAAGATTCCTTCTGAGCCTTGCCATACTTCCAGACCTAGGAAGTAATGCATCAATCTGAGATCTTTCATTTTCATTTCTACAACCATCTTCTTCTTTCTTTTCATGATCTATTTCTCATTCCCTGTCAGAAAGATATCATCTACATACAATAATAGTATGATCCATAACCTTAAGGTAAAGGTTAGGAACAACTTTACTTTTGGTAAAGCCCAAGCTTGTCAAGAAACTGTCAATTCTCCCTTTGTGACTGAACATCATTCACACTCTGCATTGAATGATCTTCTGTACCAACTCTCGACGGATGGGTCTATTGATATGAGCCTCAAGATCATTCGAACTCTGTGGTGAGTTTCTTCTTGTATCCATGCCATCTGTATATAGAAACCATATTCAACCTTGTAGCAAAGGTTGAGATCCACATCACTCATGGTGATCATTAGGCTCATCAATTGACTATCGATCTTGGGTACAGAACCTGATTCACACTTCTTCTTTAATTACACCATTTATCTAGCCACTTGGAGCAAACATCTCATCATGATTCTCTTCCTCTTTCTAAGAGAATCTTCTAGCCACGAGCCTTCTATATTATGTTTTGATTTGTAAATATTTTGTTGAACATCCATCACTTGTTCAGTGTTCATCATTCTTCATGATCTTTCCTACAAATCAAAATTAACTACATGATTAGTAATACTTTATAATCATGAAATCATGTTGACATGATAACCTATTATGCATACAGATATCATTTTCATAGTTATGCAACTATCTTGACCAATACTTTGGCACAACACTTTTCCATATCCTGTATGCATACAGTGGCTATCTAGATGCCTTCCATCTTTACCAGAACATACTATCGAGAGTGTGCACAGCTCTCAGCATGTCAACAAAGAGGTTTCATTCTAGACAAGAAACAATGAAATGTTTGTCCAACTTACCAATCATATGCATATTAGTAGTATATTGTTCAAGGGTATATGAATGCTTACACTTAGCATGATATATTCTAGGAATACAAATATGTATACAACCTATTACAAGCAATATCATTTACTATTTCAAATAACAACTCAAATACTTATTTTTTATGTTTGTGTGGTTGCCTCCCGCTTGATCTTCTATATGTCTTTTGAACTTCTATTCATTCTGTACCACTGTGCATGCTCAAGTGTGCACTAGTGTCATCCTCATGATCTCATACACAAACATACATTCATTAGTATATTCTCAATATTATCAAAACATTATAATTTTAAATAATCTTGAATATGTATAGTCATGATCATTAGTATTCAGGGTTTCAAGGAAGTCTTCTTTTACTCATGCATATTCTTGTTTGATCATAGTACTCTTTTGGTTAGTTAAATCATCAATCAAGATAAGAGACATAATATGCATAAACTCTTGATTACTAACTTTATGAATAAGCATAACCAATCATACCAAGTATACTTATATAAGGGATCCTAACACAAGGTAAGATTCTAACTTGACATAGGAAAACATACTTGGATTAGTATACATGCTTAGTTATGTCTAACATACCTAATCAATATCTTCTTTGTTCTCTTCAATGATTTAGAGATCATGTGCTAGAACTTGCATATCTCATAGGTTAAGCATAATAGAACAAAGTCATACATACCTCGTAAGTCGAACTTCTATGTGATCAAAGATTATGGAGGAGTCTTTGTCTTCATGTTGTCATGGTCATGGAACTTGATTTGTCTTTCGTGATGTACCTGTATCTTGTTAGCAGACAACATCAACTTCATAGAACACCACAGTGCATTAGTACAATCATATAATCCTAATCAATGAATGTCTTCTATCATTCACATTCATACTTTTATTAGGGTGATAAGACAATTACATAATATGAAGACAAACATATTATGAACTTCATCAAGAATCAGATTTCAAGACATACCTGTATCTTCTTAAGTCATACCTGTCGAGACTTCTTGTAGTCTCCTTATGTAAGGCCTTAGCCTCATCTCCCCCTGAAGCTTGATTTGGAGCTTGATTAGGGTTTGCTAGAGAAACCCTAAAAATTCAATCTTTGACTTTCACACTTCTGAATGGATGGAAGGATGTGTCTTGCTGAGCTTATCAAACTAGCATACTTCAATTTTGAAATCTCCAAAATTTGACCCCTCAAAATTTCCTTCGAAACTTCTGGATCTTCTGGACAGGATCCCGAACTAGGGATTGATGAAGCCCACCCTTCTGCCCAATCAAAAGGTTCGATCCAAGGCTTTAAACTCTTATTTTTCTGAGGAGCTTCCAGCCGTGGTCACAGACTTAAAAAATTCCAACTTTTGTTGAAGCCCTAATTTTTCCATCTTTCCGATCAAAATCCCGAACTGGGGTTTGATCAAGCCCGGTCTTCTACCCAACCAAAAAATTCGATCTTGGTCTCTAAATTTCGATTTTCCTGAGTAGCATTCAGCCGTGGACTCCAATTCCAAAAATTCCAACTTTCTCCGAAACCCTAAATTCCGGAAGCCATGAATGAAGGTGCTCCAAAAATAATTATGTTTTGACAGAAATATGTACCTGATTGTTTTTGCTGTAACTCTGAACGTTTTGATCCACAGGGTCTGAAAACTTTTTCTGTGGTAGCCTGACCTGTCATCTTTCCATCCCGACAGGTCTGACCTCAATTGGATTTTCTGAGAGAGAGTTATGCCAAGTGTCGCAACGTGACATGTTTATGGGATAAAACAGGAGAGCGGACTTGTACGGCGTGCCACGTGTCACTGGTTCAGCTTCAGCCTCTGAAAAAGTTTCCTGAGATAGTACAGTCTGTGTACTACCTGTCACTTTTTACGAAATTTCATTTGGAGCTTCCTAGCCCAAGTTATGACCTTTTTGCCTAGGTCACCTGATTTTGACTGAGATTTGGAAGAGGCAGAAACCCTAACTTGTACTGATCATAACTCACAAAGTACAACGAATCTGAGGGTGTCCTTTGGACACAAGGTACCTGGGGATGTTATCTACGACCTGTAAACTTTTCAGATCCTGAGCCTTCGCAGAAATGGATTTATAACGAAAGTTCCACGATGACTGGTTTTTGCTATGTAAAACCCAAACCTTCAAATTGTCGCAAGTGAAGCAAGTGTCGTAAGTGCCATACATTGCCTTCCTTCAGGTTAGCTCTGATACCATGTTAAGATTCAATATGCTAAGACAAAAAATATCAACATTACATTCCATTTCACAATAATAGCATATACAGGATCACTGAAGAAACAACAAGCACAGCATAAACACAAGAGACAGATTTATCCTGGGAAACCCTCATGGGGTAGAAAACCCAGCAAAGCTTCCTCAATATAGATGACCAGCAATATACAAAGATGCAAACCAAAGACATGATCTCCTCCTCCACCATAGCAGACCTCTCCTCCACAAATGCGCTACATTCTAAGTGAGGGAAGTGTGTCAAATGAGGAACACACCTCCTCTATATATACACATCTCCGACTTGTACTTTATATTAACTAGGTCGGCCCCAACTTTACCACTGGGTTAAACACCCCACTACAACTGACTGGGCCGACCCCACTAGGGTGGTCTAACAACCCTTTGACCCACATAACACATATAGGGCTGACCCCCACTAGGGAAGTCTAATAACCCAAGTTACCACATTCCGACGGAGGAATAAACATCTCCGGATATACAATAAGATCTTCACAGAGGAATGAAACATCTCCGGAATAATAAAGTACAAATATAATATTCTTAGAAGTTAAAATATTCAACACAAATGCTATCCTGCCTAAAATCTATTCAAATCTCCAGCTAAGCAAAAGCATTAATAACTAGTATATTCAAGGATTAGACTATTATGTTCGCAAGCAGAACCATTCTCTTACATGTAGATCTCGTTGATCAACCTTTTTGACAACCCTTGACCAAAGGTCTACATCAACATCATGGAGACAATTCCAAAACTCGATGTAAACATCAATAGAGGTTAAATCCTTACCTAGACAATCAACACTTTGGTAAGAGAACAACTTCTCATATACCCAATGGAGAATTGGACTAAAAGTCTTCAGGGGGTAGCTTTCCTTCATCCTTCTTCAAGTATGTTTTCCAACCCTAAAATACCTTGTGGATGAACTCCCTCAATTTGTTCATATATTATTTTTCCTTTGTATGGCTTTGCTCATTGATTATGTTCTTGATGCCTTCCAGAATTCCCTTTTCCTTTTCCCATCCTTACTTATGATTTATCAGTGATGTGGTCTTTACAAATATTATTCCCCTGTTTGCTCATTTATTAGAAGTTGTTCATTTGTGCACCATGCATTGCTCTAATGGCTCAATGTGAGATATAACTAGCTCCACAATTCCAAACCAAGTTGTATACCTCCATTTCCCCCATGATACTAGCATAAACTCAACATCCCAACAGAAAATGCTCTTTAAAATCACTTCATTAGAAAAGTAATGTTTCTCCCATAGTTCATCAACACAAGCCTACTTTTCCATAGGGTATTTAAACATTATATTTAATATTTCAGTATGTTTTGGCACCTGGATGAATCTGCTTGTGTATTGGCCTTTTATGTTAGGAGAGGTCCTTTAAACATTTTTATGGACTTCCAGTGCTAATATATCTCAAGTTGCAGCACATGCATTTCAAGATGGGCTTCGTATAATCTTTGACAATATCATCGATCTTATTGGTGTGTCTCCATTTTTCCCCTTCCTATTATAGTTTGTATTAACATTGCAGTCATGTGTTCACTCCATACCGCATGTTATTTATTATATGATAGATTTGTATCTTGACTCTTACTATAAACATCAGATTGGAACAGGTAAGGAGTGATCCCAACAAAGGTAGTATTAGAACCCTGAAACCCCATGGCCAGCTGGTCTACATTGACCAGATTCCTTGAAAGGTATATGGCAAAGGGAATGATCCCCACAAAAGTAGTATTAGAAACCCTAAAACCCTATGGCCAACTGGTATAAATTAACTAAATTTCTTGAAAGGGATATGGCAATGGCCTTGATTGATTTAGCACATAACTTCTAAGAAGAACCTATAGATGGTTGCACATATACCAAATGAAAAATATCCAATGGTTGCCCCACAATCCCATGGATGCAAACCTAAATAGAAAAATAGAGAGATTATGGAACTGACAATTCAAAAATAGATTTCATATAAGTCATGAAAATATTACACCTTTGACTAATATATAACATAATAAAATAAATCATAAAATAAAATCTGTACTCAGTGAGAGGAATGGTCATATTTCAGATTCTACTTGCAACATGAACACAAACTTTGAATTGACAATATTTGAGCTTTATTACAAAGAATGCATAATTCATACATCGACAACCCTTTTGATAGACTATTATAGACACACTTTAACCTCATTAATGAGGCGAATTAAATGATGTTCTTTACCACATGACCATGGACTAATGAAAATGTAATAAATATATCTAACAAATAACCGACTAAACTCCATGGATCAAGAGGACTTTGCCTTCAATAGTTCCTGCAATTCTCCTTTCTGGTATGCCTCTGTTTCAAAACAATAGGAGTTAGATTTCAAGAAACAACAGATCAAAATAAATATTCCCATGAAAACCTTCTAAAAGAGTAATCTTAAATTGCTTCTCTTTAGGATTAAAATATCGCAAAATTAAGTAGATATAACCACATACCTATAATTCCATAGAACTATTAAACACTATTTTTATACTATTGAAATTCAATAACTGAAGAGATTAAATTTAGTTACTTGAAATCGAATTATGTTAAGTGGGCAAGGAAAACAGCATACACATTACTTTTCCTCATGTGAAAACCTGCCCTGATCCGAGCTAAGACTTCACATAAGCTAAAACCTGATTGTCAAAGGCATTACTGAATCAACTCTGAAACAAAATGATCTTCCAAATAACGTGATGGATTTGCAATTGGCACCTCCAATGATCAGGGATGAATGCTCTAGATCGCAGAGAGACATAAGAAAACACTTAAGGTAGCGTACCAAGCCCACAGACACTGTAACGAAAGGCAACTCTGGACGAGCAAATTGTTTGGAGATACATGGCAAAGGTCCATTTGAACGTAGTGTGAAAAGGGTTCTCTTCACATCCACACTCCCTCTGGCCCCTTAAAGATCAGGACCACCCATTCAGGACAGATATTGACCATCACATGGACCTCTCAAACCCCATACGAGACCAAACTCCCTTTAACCCCTCATATATCAACATTGTTAATTGAGGGCGCGATCATCACCATCTGCAGAGGTCTCCACACCTCGACAGGGAAACAGTAGGTACATGAGGAAGAGTTGGACGAAGGCCCACGTGGGGTTTTCAAAACAACGGAGTCCACTCCATGTCAAACCCATGAGCATGAGGACCAACAATGTCTGCCAAACATATGGGTTATATGAAAAACTGAAGGATGTGTGGCCTCTTGGCCCATGTTGATGAGATTTGACATCCACGGACAATCTTGTTGCATGCCACGACAAATCCATGAGGGATTGGTAATTACAACCCAATATAATTGTTCTCGGCCGACGCTTGGCTTTCCCAAGAAGCCGAAAGTTAGTAGTGTAGAAGGCAGAATTAGAGGAAAGATTTCTTGCATTTCAGTCATTTGCATAGCAGTAGAAGCTCACCAAGAATCCTTTGTAATCTATGCCCAAAGAATTCATTAATAACATATTCAAGCATGCCATTTCGACCTGAAATTTTTCCCACCTTGGGTTTCTTCAAGATAAATATGTATCTTATCTGTTTTATGTGTTCTGTTGATCAATACACTTAGTCCTTTGCCATAGTTAACAGAAGCAGTTGAAATCACAGCAGCATTCTAACACAGAAAAGTAATCTTAATCGAATAAACAATATAGAATCTGTATCGATGAATCATGTTGGCCACAGGCTGACCTATTACATATCATATTAATATCAAAGCAGTTAGTCTTGAAGATTATAAAGGGAATACCAAAGTGAATGTTGACCATATTGAGGAAGTTGCAAGGTGGAGAACTAGTTTCAGAAAACCTTGAGTTTGGAACAAGAAGAAGAAAGAAATAGTCTAGAAATTCAGATATGGGAGACAAGTTTGAAAGGAGCAAGTCAGAAAGTAGAATTTTAAATGTAGAGACTCAAGTGACCTAGATGTCTCTGAACAGGTCACAACTAACAATAGACATGTCAAAAATGAACTAGAACTTCACCGCAATGTTGGGCATGACGTGGAAGAAGAGAAAGCTACCTCATGTGTCAAGCTCAAGTTCCGATGAAGAACCAGAACAAAACGAAAAACCAAAGTTGGAAAAGGGGAACACGAGCACAATCCAAATGCCTTTCAAAGGTAAAAAAAAGATTGACATCAAGCCTTATGCTGCCCTTAAATTAAATCAATCGTAACAGTTAGAAGTTTATTTCAGCATGCTTGAAGTTAGTGAAGAGCAAAGAATATCTTTTGCTCGGTTGAAGTTAGAAAGCCATGCACCTAGTAAGAAAATTACGTCACTGCTCAAAGACTCTAAAAGGAACCACTAGTGACACAATGGGAGGCATTCTACAATCTCACTAAGTTACATTTCTATCACATAGGATATGAGGAAGAGTAGAAGATAACAATGGGACTTTTCTGTCAAAGTAAGGACAGACCATGCAAGAGTATACGACTGAGTTTCAAAAAAAAGGAACTTATTTTGGTGTTTCTTCCAATAATCCAAATGTGTTCATTAAATATTTGGGAGCATTACATAGCCACATCCAAAGACGGGTGATGTTTTACAAAACTTGGTCCATTGATGAGGCATGTGTACAAGCACATGACATAGAGGAGGATATGAAGAAAGGGCAATCCAATGGACCAAAGCAGATAGAGTAGTAGAATGAAGCCAAGAAAGGCAGAAAATAGAAGTGGTAAGGGAGTGCCAGGAAGACAACTACGGTTGCATGTGAAGAAAAGTCCCAAAAAAACATTGTATGTACTAAAATAGTAAAATGTTGATGGTCACACAAAGGAGAATTGTTGGAATACGAACCCAAAAATGCATCATGTTACCCCTCAGATTGCATGAGGTTTATTCAAGGGGTAAAGATGCTGATGATCCATATGAAGTCCAATGTATGGCTCATCTAAGCAAATTTTGTAATGTATTAGTTGTCCATTGTTATGTTGTAAAATGATGTACTTGAGATGTTTAGTGTATGTAAAGGGCCATTTAAAATCCATAATTAGCACAACTATGGTGGTTGCATTTAGGCAAGTGACTCTTGAGTGTTTTTTACTAAAGAAAATTTACATCTTTATGTTGTAAATTTTCAGACGTTTTTTCACTCATAAAATCCTCCAAGGCAGGAGCATGTCTTGGGTGGATCTACCATATGTCCCTGAGTACCTAAGCCCTAAAACAAACGTTATGTATCACATTTCATGTATTAAGTCACTATGCACACTTATGTTATGTCAGTTTGAGTCTAGACTCTAGAGTCTTAGGGGTCCCTCTTGCACATAGTTAAATGATAATTAAAGTGGGTTTATGGTTAAAATTAACTTAAAATGGTTAGAAGTGCATTTCCCTAGCTCTAAATTTGGGTTTAATTATCTAATTTCTTATTAAATTTATAACTCAAATTCCCCCCCTTCTCATGTGAAACCTTCAACTTATTTTTATGCAGTCTCACATATCCTCATGTAGTCCACGTAGACACCTTCCTAGCCTAGCGCCCCCTAGTTTGACCCTTCTAGAGGCCTACCTAGCCTCATAAACCCAAATGCTCCCTTCTTAAGGAAAAATCATCCCTCGTAATCTTAAACATGTGAACCATACTCCTTAGTTCCTCACACGTGTCACGTATTTCCTCACTTCACCAATTCAATTTGACCCTATTTGCCTTGTTAGGCATTGGAGCAAATTTGGGGTCAAAAATAGGCCTTATAAGAATACAAGCCACCTCGTAAGAAAATGAGCCACCTCATAAGAAAAAGAGCCATTGAATTCAAGAACCAATAGAATTTCAACAAAAGAGTCAACCGCAATGGTTGACATGACATATTTGACATTTAAAAAACTAATTTTTTAATTTGTATTAAGTAACATGTTTTTTTTATGTATTTCTCGTTTTTCATGGGGTGGGGTACCTCAAAAGTACGCAGTGTGGGTACACGTTGGATGCAGAATTTAACTCTGCATCCAACGAGTGCTCCCGCTCAAAATTTGAGTAAAAAGACATGGAGATATATTGAAAATACGAAGAAAAAATGTAGTTTTTTTCTCTTTTCCTCCAAAATTCATAAATATTATTTTATTATTTTACTCTTATTTTATTATTTTCCTTAGAAGGCCCATTTTAGACCTCAAATTTTCTCTAATGACCCTCTCCTAGTCATTGGGAGGTTGTTGGATGAATTTAGGAGTCTTTAGGCCCACATGTGCCAACTTCTTCCAAATTTTTCCCTTCCTAACCAAATCGCCCTCCTTCTTGGACTAAGTCGTTCCCTTAGGTGAGGCACCCTCCTTTTTTGACATGTATAAGGACCTTTCTAACCATTAGCTCTCTTTTTTAATCAATGCTTGCCATGTCAAGAGGACTTTCAATAGGGTTTAAGTCATAAAAAATAATTGTTTAATGAGAAGAGGTTGAGTCTTTCGTTCTATATAAAGAGTGTTGAAATAATATGCAGTTGCGGAAGATATTCTTGTATTGCATAAACCCTAATGTAAAACCCTAAAAGAATAATGCTAAAGATATACTCTCAAGAAATCAAGTGAAAATAGACAAGTCAGCCCCACAGAAATTAATGGGTCAAACTGCCCCAAACAATGGACAAAACTACCCCAGTGAAGTCGACCCTATAGTAGCCAGAAAAGTGTATAAATAAGGGAGTCGAATTCCTCATTTGGAATCATCACACAAGTTCACTAAAGTAAGTGAATAAGTGCACATGGGAGAGTAGTTGCAGTTGGAGGAAGCTTATGTTTGGGGTTCCATCTTAGCTTGTCTCTGCATCTTCTATTCTTGGGGCATCTTTTTATGAGAGAGCTTTGGCTCTTCGTTGTATGGACATTGTACTTTGTTGACAAATCTGTACTGAGAAGTTCTACTAGGTTTTTCCCGTGAGAGGGTTTTCCTAGGATAAATCTTTGTGTCTATTGTTGAATGTATTTCTTTCAGTGATCCTTATGCATGCAATTATTATGATGTGATATGATAAATTGAATGAAAGACTTGTTATCACAAAACTTGTAGTTGTCCCTAGTGGTGTCCCATCCGGGATGATAGAGGAGATGGACAACTAAAGAGGTGACCCAAGAGATGCCACGGTTCCTAATGCAGGCTGGGAGTCACGTCAATCGAGGCACTCTTCACTTTAGATCAAGATGAATCAAGACCTAGGGGGAGACTGTATAACCAATCAAAGATTATTGGACCCAAACAAAGGTTCCTAGGGATATGTAAAAGACAAGTTACGGAAACCAATGCAAGGTTAGGTGGACCTAGAAGTTTAAGTGTGGTTGAAAGAGGCTTAAGGAATGACTTATGTTTCAACCAATGAATGATTTAGGCCACATAATAAGATCAAAGAACAAGATCTAGTACCATGAAATACACAAGTGGGACCCACTTCCTTGGGATATGGAAATGGTTCAAATGGGACCCACAAGGTGAAGTTAAGGGTGCAAATGGTACCAAGGGGCAAGTAATGAGTAGATCTATGGATCTAAGATGAAATTAGAGATGCCCACATATGGGATCTAGGAAATGACACAACTCCCAAGGAGTGCGAATTGCCCTAGGTGGACTAGAGCCTTGATGGATGGGCTAATGGAGTCAAAAGAAATGTGGAAATGTAGATCAGGACACCTAGGATGCAAATCAAGTGGGCTATTCAAGATGTGATGGTTGGATCTTAGTAGATCTAATATTTCACCATGTGACCCAAGTGGACAACAATCCCCAAAATGAGGAATGATACCTGTTATCACATATATAGTAGCCGGGCTACCATACATTTTTTGTCAGATTCCGATACACTATCCAACCAGTTCCCTTACATTGAGATGCTGAGATGAGCATCTATATTGGATCACTATCAGATTTTGGACAGTATATATATTCCCCATGCCATGACTGAGTCTCAGGACACTCAGAGAGATGACCGATGTAGCCATTACACCATTTGTACAGAGCAGTCAGTAGTGCCTAGAGTTACAGCAGCAGTTTCAGAGGACAGATGATGGTTCAGATGATGGGCATTCAGGTATATGACTCAGCAGGTATATCATTGTGTTATGGTTATATTGCTTTTATATTTATTCTTATAGCATGTCTTAGCACCTAGTGTCATGATCTGGCGATCATATAGATATATGGACCTGATTGATCTTATTATATATATTATATTGTCCCTACTTAGACTTAGAAGTTCACTATTCATACTCATTGGTTTTACCCTCCTTAGGGAGAACAGAGGTGATCATTCCACCATACCTTGGCTTGCTAGTGTTGGCACCATTATTCACTGTCTTCATCCATCCATTACCTACCTTTTAGTTTATCACCCTGACTTACTACTTGACTAGTGGCATGGAGGACTTTTCCCCACTGTAGCCTCTGTATTGGATGAGCTTCCCTGTTTATTGTGTCTCGGCTCTGAGTTGGTGACAAAACTTACCTATGGTGAGTTGGAGTTCCTTGTGAATTCCCCCTAGTCACTAAAGTTGTGTTGGCTAAACCTGAAACTTTTAGTGCTGCCATGAATACAAAATCTGGAAAAATGAAATGTTATATCTTGTATGAAAAGCCCATTCATGCAATGTGTTTCTAAACACACATGAATGAAAGGCATGCCAAATGAAAATGGCCATGAGAATAAAATGTTATATCTTTTGGAAATGTAAATACCTATGTAAACAAGCTGTCTGTGACACACCTAGAAGTGCTCAGGTAAACAAGTGCCTAAAAAACACACCTGCAGCAGAAAGCCTAAAATAAATGTAAATCTAAGCAATGTGTTTATAAACAGACATAGATCAAGGTTATGGAAACTTCAGGCCCAAAAAGCAATGGAACTTAAATGCTATATCTAAATTATTGCTGGCCTCATTTGTATTATGGATTGTGCGCATCTGTTAAAGGTGAATAAACCCTCTTTGAACAACTCATCCATTTGTGAGACACCGCCATTCCCTGTGTTGTTGCTCATTCAGTATATACTACGATGTGTATTCCCTTTCCCTGTTCCAAAGTGTCACAAAGTTGAGTCAGTCAAGTCATCCTCTAGCCTAGCCAGTTTATTCTAGCCTTCACCCTTCACTAGCAAATTGATCACAGCTATGAAGTGAGTATGATCGTGAAAGTCTAGTCTGAGCAATAATAATAATTAATGACATTATTTATTTGGATTTAGATCGCCAGTAATGATTACTTTGTGTTATAATTGTTATTTGAATAAGTTGTAGAGCATGCATTAACCTTTGACACTTTGCAACAGCTTCTGATGATGGTCTGGGTTATATTTGGTCATGTTGACTTGGTCAAACCTAGTTTGACCAAGGTCAACCATAGGACATGAGATGGTTGGACCTTGTGATGATTGGGATAGATGATATATGGTCTATGTACATGTACATGATGATTCTATGCAGCAGATACAGGGTTATGATGATGATTCATGGTTTACAGCATTATTTGATCATTTACAGATTATTATTATTTCACCTGTTCCGGTATATTGGATATACTTTATGATCATGCAGAGACTCATATGGTGTATGAGTACACATCTTGGATGGATTTGGACCTTCTGAGTCCAATGAGACAGTCTGTTTTCAGTTCCGGGCACTTACAGTGATGATTGAGCCTCAGTAGGCTAACCCAGTGCAGTTTTGGTCTGTCGGAGACCCTGTCAGAGCAGAGAGGATTTTTATTTGGTTGACCTAGGGCGTTGTGCTTGGAGGGGGTGGTCCAGCCACTTGTTTTTACCATATTACCCCCCTCCCGGACACACTGGTGCCCTCACCTTGACAACGCAAGCACTCCTGGAGGCAGTTTGGGGCAGTTTCACGCTTCCCGAGGCATTTCAGGATTGGTAGAAATGGCTATTGAGGAATTCGATTTGGGCTACTGAGGCAATGTCTTGGCATGGGATGATCAGTGATGATGGATTGATGTCTTCCACACCTCCTCCAGCAGTTTCAACTTCATCGGGACCCGCATCCATCACTTATGGCATTTTCTAATGATTTCTGAGGCCTTTTGTGGCCTACGATTTGTCCATAGAGGCATGATTTGGCATATTAATGACTATTTTATTATTATTGTGTTATGGGGATTGACCAAGGGTGGCTAAAATTACCCCTTGGACCCACCATAAGCTTATTATATTTTGTCATCATGATATGGTGGGATTCACCTCTTCTAGGGTGATTTTGTCCACTTATGTTATATTTTATGAGTGATCCATGTATTTTATTGTTGAGCTCATCTCAACCATTGATTAGACATTTGTATATTTTAATCTTAGCCACTCATTCAAAAAGTGGTTAGGATTTTGATGCCTTTCCTTCCTTTTTAAAGGAGAGAGCTTCTCATTGTAAAGGGACTTGTGGCTCTGGATTATTGGAATAGAAAATTATTATTGCATCTATCTCCAGTGTTGTGGTGAATGTTTTTGGTGTTCGTTCGTTGGTTCTTCCTTTGCACTGAGTTATTGGAGATCTTGTTTTGCCATATCTTTTGTACCACGTTTTTGCATCTACAGGTGGAGGCCGATTTGCTTTGAGGAGGAAGTATTGGTAGGGGAGGACTCTCCCTACTTCTTCTTTGGATCTCTTCGTTGGTAACAGGGAGTATTACTGTCCCAGGACCTTCTATTTCATGTTATCATTGCATTTTACTTGTATTTCCTCCATACTTGATCTCTCTGATTGAAATCGATTTTCCTTCGATTGACAGGTAGAGGAGGGCGCACTTGTGGGCTAGGGCATCAATTTGGCAAGCAAAATCAACAATCTCTCATTTGATCTCTGCGAGAATCTTCCTCAACATCAAAGCATCTCTCTTCATCACTCAGGTATGATCTCAAGGTAAGTTCTATCTCCATGATCTATCCACTTGTCTAAAACATTTTAAACCCTAATTAATCAAAACCCCCATTTTTACATTTTTTCAGATCTACTGAGATCTAGTGGGTTGTTGGGTGTAATATTGAAAACCCACCTCTATAGTATCCAAGGCATCCCGAATCTATAGTTTGGTGAGGATTGGCCTCCATTTGACCCCCTTCCCAGGCCAACTTAGCCTCTCCAAGTGAGGTCGCACTCCTTGGGGAAGGTGAGTTACCCTAGATCCAGTTGATGGGTAGTTGAGATCCCACTTGATTATTGATCTACACATCCAATAACCTACCCCCAGATTGTCACTTTTCTGATTTCTACCTTGTGGGCCCTATTCCATGTTTTAAGGGATTTAATCCCATTTTTTGGACCACTTGGTATCTTTAAACTCGGATCTAGTAAGATCTAGCCATCGGATTGCTTTGAAACTATAGATCCATATCTTCACTTGATCAACCTACTTGGATCTAAATTTTGGATGCCATTGGACTTGTCTTGATTCATTTATCCCACTTTTAAGCCTCCTTGGGTAAAGTCGCACCACCTTGGAGAAGTGAGTTGGCCCACTTCCAGGACATGGGTACATGACATTTTTGTGGATTTGGAACGGGCATAATTCAAAGCCTAGGTCTAGTATGTCACTTTGTCAAATCTTGCCTTGGGGATAGCATTCCTTGTTTTATGGGATTGTGGTCCACTTAGGTGAAACCTAGATCTAGAACTATTCATCCATCAAGACTTTAATTGCCCACTTGTCTCATACAATAGGAGTTATCAATCACAAGTTAACTACACTTTGACTCCATTATCCCAAGGCACTGGTCTCTCTCCAAGTCAATTCGACTTTCCTAGATTGTTGGATTAACTTGTGGTTTGACCCTTGTGTGGTGAACTAAACCCTTGGATGTCATCATGTATCATGATCAAACTTGTCACTTGTACTAGTTAGCCCCAATTCAACCCCTAAACTACCCTGCATTGGACCCAGTTCCCAAGGCAGTGGATTTTTTCACATTGACTAGTACTTTAATCCTGGATCCTATTTCAAATATCATAAGTCACTCTCATATCAACAATGAACCAAAGCTATACTCATTGAACCCCTCACTTATCTTGTGACTTCATCCTAAGGTCTAGGATAAACCATACACCTTACTTCACTAAGAATTAACTTGATTTGGTGTCTTGGTTTTGATCTCTCCTGTCGGGAGTAGATCGGGTCTCCCCCTTTGTTGTCTGGGCTAGATAACATAAAGCGAAGGTTGCCTCGACTGGCGTGACAACCATCTATTGGAGGTCGAGGTGATCGTGGTTGCAACTTTTGAGTTGCCCTTCCCTATTGCCATCCATTAATGGATACATCCACAGGGGTAACTACAGTTTAGGTGATAACATACTTGTGGTTTGATCCTTGTTTGGTGGACTAAACCCTTTGATGTCATCATACTTCATGATCAAGCTTGTCACTTGTACTAGTTAGCCCCAATTCAACCCTTAAACTACCCTGCATTGGACGCGGTTCCCAAGGCAGTGGATTTTCTCACATTGAACTAGTACTTTAATCCTGGATCACATTTCAAATACTATAAGTCACTCTCACATCAACAATGAACCAAAGCTATACTCATTGAACCCCTCGCTTATCTTGTGACTTCATCCTAAGGTCTAGGATAAACCATACACCTTACTTCACTTAGAATTAACTTGATTTGGTGTCTTGGTTTTGATCTCTCCTGTCAGGAGTAGATCGGGTCTCCCCCTTTGTTGTTTGGGCTAGATAACATAAAGTGAAGGTTGCCTCGACTGGCGTGACAACCATCTATTGGAGGTCGAGGTGATCGTGGTTGCACCTTTTGAGTTGCCCTTTCCTATTGCCATCCATGAATGGATACATCCATAGGGGTAACTACAGTTTAGGTGATAACAATACCCCCAAGGCAGAACTTCACAAAGTGAGATACTAGGTAGGGGTTTCAAGGTATGCTCTTTTCAAATCAAGCGGGATCACAACCACCCATGTCCTAGAAGTGGGCAAACTTAAACACCCAAGGAGTGCGAATTTGCCCAAGGAGGGCTAAATGCATGGAATAGTGTGTCAAAACAAGTCCAAATACCACCAAACTTTAGATCCAAGTAGTTTAGGCAAGTATCAATGTGAATCTAGAAAATCAAAGTGATCCAATGGCTAGATCTCCATAGATCTGAGATGGAAAATGCATCACCAAATTGACCCAAGTGGGGCACAACCCTCAAAATGAGGAATGGAGCCCACAAGGCAAAAATCAACAAGGTGAAGCACTAGGGGTAGGTTATCAAGTGAGGAGAGTATGAATCAAGTGGGATCTCACCTACCCATCTCTTGGAAGTGGCCCCAACAGCCTCCCTCAAGAAGTGCGACCTCCTTCAAGAAGACTAATGTGCCTTGGAAAGTGTGTCAAATGAAGGCCAATCCTCACCAAACGATAGATCCGAATTGTCGTGGATGCTATAGAGGTGGGTTTTCAATATCTTACCCAAAGCCAAGCTAGATCCAAGTAGATCTAAGAAAAAATGAGGGTTTTAATTAATCAGGGTTTTTATGATCTAGAAGTTATGGATAAGCCAAGGAAAAAGAAGACCATACCTTTGGAGCATACCTGGATGAAGAGATGAATGCTAGTTGAGATGAGGATTACTTTTGCCAAAGATCAAATGAAGAATTTTTTTGAATCCCTCTTGCCAAATCGATTTTCTCCAAGCCACATGTGTGTCCCTCTAACCTGTCAAAACCAAGGAGCAAAGCATCAATCAGTTTAACATGTTGAAGGTAGATACAAGCAAGAGAGAGATAAGCAAAGAATAGTTGGCACAAAGACAAAACCACTCCCTGTTTAACCAAAACGTCTTCCTCCAAGCTTGAAGGACAAGCCTCCCCACCAATTCGCACTTGTAAAAAACGTCCTCTTAACCTATAAAAAAAAAGTATGGCAACATATGCAAGATAGCTACAAGAGATCCTCCAGTGCAATGGACAAAAGCATTTACAATCAAAGCAACCAACATCCACTCCAAGATCCAAGCATGTACTCCAAAAGATAGAAATTTTATTCCAAGAGCCAAGAGCCAAAATCTCTAGATGATTTTACAATGAGAAGCTCTCTCCTTAAATAGGATGGAGAGAGGCCATAATCCTAACCACTTTTTGAATGAGTGGCTAAGATTAAAAGATCAAAAGATATAATCAATGGTTGAGATGATCTCAACAATAAAATACATGGATCAATAATAAAATATAACAATAAGTGGACAAATTCACCCTAGGAGAGGGGATCCCACCAAATCATGATGACAAAATAATAGATCTAGCTTATGGTGGGTCCAGGGGGTAATTTTAGACACCCTTGGTCAATCCCCATAGCACAATATCAATAAAATAATCATCAAAGTACCAAATCGTGCCTCTATGGACAAATCATGAGCCTTAGGAGGCTCCAGAAATCATCAGAAAGTGCCCTAAGTGATGGATGTGGGTCCCGATGAAGTTGAAACTGTTGGAGAAGGTGTGGAAGACATCCCACTCATCATCACTGATCATCCCATGCCAAAACTTTGCCTCAGTAACCCAAATCGAATTCCTCAATAGCCATTTTTATCATTTCTGGACTGCCTCGGGAAGCGTGAAACTGCCCAAACTGCCTCCTGGAGTGCCTGCGCTGTCAAGATGAGCTCACCAATGAGTCTGGGAGGGGGGTAATATGGTAATAACAAGTGGCTGGACCACCCCCTCCATGCACAGCGCCCTAGCTGAACCAAGTGAATCCCATCACTGCTTTGACAAGGTCTCCAACAGACCAAAACTGCACTAGGATAGCCTACTAAGGCTCCATCATCACTGTAACTACCCGGAACTGAAAATAGACTATCTCATTGGACTCAGAAGGTCCAAATCCATCTAAGATGTGTACTCATACACCATATAAACCTCTGCATGGTCCAAAATAAATGCGCATCATATCCGATAGACCAAATAATAATAATCTGTAAAAGTGCTGAAAAGCACAAATCATCATCATAAGTCTGAAACCATTGCATAAGCCCACCATGGTGACCTGTACCAGACCATATATCATCTATCTGTAACATCTGAGGTCTGCCACCTCATGTCCTGTGGTTGACTTTTGATCAAACTGAGGTTTGACCAAGTCAACATGACCAAAATATGACTCAAACTGTCATCAAGCTGCTGCAAGGTGTCAAAGGTTAAAACATGCTTTACAATCCATTCATATAACAATTATAACAAGTAGCAATCATTACTGGCGATCTAAATCCAAATATATAAGGTCATTAATTATTATTATTACTCAGACTAGACTTTCAAGACCATACTCACTTCATAGTTGTGATCAATTTGCTAGTGAAGGGTGAAGGCTTAGAAGTAAAGAGGCTAGGCTAAGGGATGACTTACTGATTCAACACTGTGACACTTTCGATATGGAAAGGGAATACACACCATGGCACATAATGGACAAGCGATAACACAGGGAATGGCGGTGTCTCACAAATGGGTAAGTTGTTCAAAGAGTGTTTATTCACCTTAGCAGATGCGCACAATCCATAATACAAAGAAGGCCAACAATCTGTTTGATATAGAATTTAAGTTCCATTGCTTTTTGGGCCTTGAGTTTCCATAGCCTTTGATCTATGTGTGTTTATAAACACATTGCATAGATTTACATTTATTTTAGGCTTCTTGCTGCAGGTGTGTTTTTAAGGCACTTGTTTACCTGAGCACTTCTAGGTGTGTCAGAGACACCTTGTTTACCTAGGTATTTTACATTTCATAAAAAGATATAACATTTGATATTTCTTTGCCAGGTTCATTTGGCTTTTTCACAATAGATATAACATTTGATATTTCTTTGCCAGATTCATTTGGCTTTTCACAATATTTCATTTGCATTCATGGCAGTACTATCCGTTTCAGGTTTAGCCAACAACATCTTTAGTGACTAGGGGGACTTCAACCAGTGCCAAACATTGGGGCAACCGAGTAGAATGATTTAGGCCTACAATCCAACTTACCGAAGCAAGTTTTGTCACCAACTCAAAGCCGAGACACAATAAACAGGGAAGCTCATCCAATACAAAGGCTATAGTGGGGGAAGGTCCTCCATGCCACTAGTCAAATAGTAAGTCAAGGTAATAAACAAACTGGGTAGGTAATGGATGGATGAAGACAATGAATAATGAAACCAACACTAGCAAGCCAAAGTATGGCGGGAATGATCACCTCTAATCTCCCTAGGGAGGGTAAAACCGATGAGTATAAGTCAAGAACTTCTAAGTCTGAGTAGGGACAATATGATAGATATAAAGTACAACCAAGTCCACATATCTATATGATCACCAGATCATGATACTAAATGCTAAGACATGCTATAAAAATGGATATAAAAGCAACATAACCATAACACCAAAATATACCTGCTGAGTCATATACCTGAATGCTCATCATCTGAACCAAAATCTGTCCTCTGAAACTATTGCTGTAACTTTGGGCACTACTGACTGCTCTATATAAATGGCTAAATGGCTACATCAGTCCTCTCTCTGAGTGTCCTGAAACTCAATCATGGCATGGGGAATACATATGCTGTCCAAAATCTGATAATGATCCATATAGATGCTCATCTCAGCATCTCAAATGCAAAGGAACTGGCTGAATAGGTGCTTTGAAATCTGAAAAAGAATGTATGGTAGCCCGGCTACTATATATGTAAAGCTTGAAGGAGCGGATAACTTCTGAGCATGGAAGTATAGAATGCTTCTCATTCTAGAAGAAAATGATTTGAAGAATTATGTTAAGGAAGAGGTTGCAGAGCCAGAGGGAGAGGAAGACAAAGCAAGACATAAGAACAACATGGTTAGGGATAAGAGGATCATTGTTGATTCCATCAAATCAAAGATCACTTGATCCCTCATGTTTCATCCTTGAAGACTCCCAAGGAAATGTTTGATGCATTAACCAAGTCATGTGAAGGGAAGAACATCAACCGGAAGATGATGTGAAGATGCAAAATTCAGAGACCATCCAATCCTACTTCACAAGGGTCTCCCAAATCAAAAAACAACTTGAAGCTATTGGAGATAAAATTGAAGAGGCAAAATTGGTGATGTCTACATTGAATGGTCTCCCAAGGTCTTGGGAATCATTCATTCAGGGAATCTGTTCTAGACGAAAGCTAACCAAGTTCAATAGGTTGTGGGAAGAATGCACCCAAGAAGAAGCCAGATTGGAAGCAAGACAAGAAAAGATGGGTGAAGATGATAATCAAGCTTTAGATCCACATACAAAGAAAGAGAAGTTCAAGAAGCCTAAGAAGATTCAGAAGATTCATAGAGATTACTCAACATTTAGATGCTACACTTGTCAGAAGATAGGACACATTGCAAGGAATTGTCCCCATGCAAAAGATCAAGTCAAGAAAAGAAAGAATAAGAGGTATCATGCTCATGCCGCAGAAGATAATGAACATGTTCAAAAGAAGGCAAGAGAAGATTGTTCAAGTGAAGAAGAATATGTTTTGATTTCCGCTCTTACAGGTACTGTCACTCATGGGAGTGAGACTTGACTTGTTGATAGTGGTGCTTCTAAGCACATGACAGGTTTCAAAGGCTCTCTCACTAACGTGTCAGAGAAGGATTCACCTCATAAGGTGAAACTTGGAGATGATTACCAATATCCCATCAAAGGGGTAGGGGAAGCTTCCTACAAGTTAGACTCCAACAAAACTATAAAGATGAAAGATGTTTTGTATGTGCCAAGTTTGAAGAAGAATCTCGTTTCCATATCAACATTAGAAGAGAAAGGATTCAGAGTTGCTTTTGTTGATGGCCAACTTCTTATGTGGCCAAGAGGAAAGACTGTTGATAATGCAGTTGTGATCGGTATTGAAGAAGAAGGCCTGTACAAGCTGAAGGGACAATCAGATCAAGCATTGGTACTGTGAATCCAAGTCAGCTATGGCATGGAAGACTTGCTCACATACATTACAAAGCATTGCCAATCATTAGCAAGATGGTTACAGGTCTACCAGAGATTCAAGTAAATCATAATGATATATGCAAGGGATGTACACAAGGCAAGAATGAGATCTTGGATCCAGTGCATGAGGATCAAGGATGAAGACTTCAGTAAGTACCAGACGATACGAAGAAGAAGATGAAGGTCTTCAAATTTAGACGATGGAGCAGAGTACACTTCCAGAATCTCCAGTGACTTCTACAAGGAGGCAGAAATCAAGAGGGAGCCTACAAAACACATGAAAGATAAGTATTTAAACTATCATTTGAGTTATATCTTAAATCTCTAAGTGTTTAAGTGATATTGTTAATGACAATTGTATGCACGTTTGGATTCCTATAATTAGAAAGTGTATTATGCATGTTATAGTGAATGCATTAATGAACAATATACTCTTAATGTGCAAGTAGCCTATGGTGCTGCACAACATTCCATATGGATGAGTGTTGTGCTGAAGCATTGACTGGGAGGGTCACATAGTTGTGTGAATTGTGCATAAGAATTTGTCATTAAAATGTCAATATGATTTGATGATTATGAAATGTTACTAATCATATGACTAAATTTGACTTGTAGGAAAGGTCGTGTGTTATGACCTACAAGAGAAGGATGATGATAATTGTTCCGAAGAACAAGTGATGACTGTTCAACAGTGACCTTCAAAAAGATTTACAGATTCAAGCATACTACAGAAGTACAAGGATTATGACAAGACGTTTTGCTCATGTAGCAAGATACACTTCGATTAAATCTATACTTGCGATAGCTGCAGTGATGTAACGACAGCCATCCTGAATGGTGTAGTAGAAGATTAAGTGTATGTGGAGCAGCCCCTGGGATTCGAGACACAAGATAGGAAGAGATAGGTGTGTAAGTTGAAGAAGGCCTTGTACGGATTGAAGCAGGCACCCAGGACGTGGTACGAAAGGATTGATGGTTTTCTGAGGAGCTTGGGTTTTACCAAGAGTAAAGCAAACTCCAACCTTTACTAGAAGGTTGAGGATGGGAAACCAGTGATATTGCTATTGTATGTAGATGACCTATTTCTAACAAGAGACGAGAAGCTCATTGCAGAAACTAAGAAGAAGCTTGCCGCAAAGTTCGAGATGAAAGACTTAGGTATGATGCACTATTTCTTAGGTCTAGAGGTGTGGCGAAGTCTAGATGAGATTTTCCTTAACCAAGGAAAACATGCTGTGAATATCCTACACAGATTCGAGATGTTGGATTGTAAGGCCATGGCTACACTAATGGCATCAAACTTGAAGTTGTTGTGTGATACTTCTTCAGAGACAGTGGATGCCACATTATACAGACAGATGATTGGTTTGTTGATGTACTTGACGAACACCGGACCAGATATATGCTTTGCGGTGAACACTTTGAGTCAATACATCATTGAGCCGAGACGTGCTCACTTGATTGCGGCAAAGCATGTGATGAGGTATCTGAAGGGTACACTTAATTATGGACTCAGATATGTGTCAGATCAGAAGATTATACTACAAGGCTATGTTGATTCAAATTGGGTCGGTAGTGTCACAAACAAGAAGAGTACTTCAAGATGTTGCTTCAGTTTGGGATCAAGCATGAATTACTAGTTTAGCAAGAAGCAGACTAGTGTGGTACCCAGTACAGCCAAGGCAGAATATATGGTAGCATGTTCAGCCAACAGTGAAGCAGTGTGGCTTCGGAAGTTACTTGCAGGGCTATTTGATTTCGATTTAGAGGCGACTTGTATTTTTTGTGACAACTAGAGTTGTGTGAAGTTGTCCAAGAACCCAGTGTTTCATGACAAATCCAAGCATATCGAGATCAAGTACCATTATATCAGAGATAGGGTACAAAAGGGAGTAGTGAAGCTCCAGTATATTGCAACGAACGAGCAGACAGTCGATGTGTTGACCAAGCCTCTGTCGAGAGTGAAGTTTGAGTACTTCAGGGACAAGCTTGGCATGATTCAGAGAGATGTCCCTCATAAGAGGGAGGGATGAGTCACATATGTGATTCAGGGGGTAGTAGTTGTACAGTGTAGTAGCAGCAGGTGGTCATTTACGGGCATGTATTACTATACTCTGTGAGAACTGGAGAGAGTGACCAGCTTTTGATGACTCGAGAGCATGACCATACTTTGTATGTGTATCTAGTCGAGTTGCATATCCAGATAGAGCTAGTATGTATGTGTGAATTGGAGGGAGTGACCAGCTCTTGATGACTGGAGAGCGTGAACATACTTTGTATGGGTATCCACTCGAGCTGCTTATCCAGTTAGAGCTAGATTGTATGTGTGAACTGGAGAGAGTGACCAACTCTTGATGACTGGAGAGCGTGACCATACTTTGTATGTGTATCCCGTGAGTCTTACCGAGTGGATGCCCTCCCCGCGTAACTGCCTAAGACTCATTTGCTTACTCGCGGACTCGTGTTGACTCGGCGTGACTCGTTTAATCGTGGAACTCGGCCAAACTCGCAGTCATACTCGTGAGGACTCGACTGGAAAAAAAAATTGCGCCCCGCAGGAAGCAAAGGACGGACGCCACATTTTATGCACCCGGGCTGATTCTTAGGCTCGCGAATTGGGTTTTCGAGGAAAAAAGACACCGCATGAGGCTATAAACCAGCCAACCTGGTCTCATTCGCATCCATCAGCTGCCTGCTATTGAGCGAGAGTGTGTTTGTTGTTGTTGGGTTCGTGTTGCCTGCTGCTGAGAGAGAGTGTCTGATGTTGAGTTAGTGCTGAGAGAGAGTGTCTGCTGCTGAGTTCGTGATGCCTGAGTGTCGAGGAGTGAAGTCGGGAGTGCTTGCCGTGAAGTCGTTGCCTGAGTCGTGAGTCGCGGTGGCTGGTGTAGAGACTGGAGCAATGGAGAGTGTGACCGTGAACTTTGAAGCCATCTTGAAGCCACCCTGAAGCCGTCGTGAAGCCATCGTGAAGCAATGAAGCCGCCAACCTCCATCGAAGCAGCCAACGGATAAGGTTAGTGGTTTTCATTTTTATTTTTTTTATTCTGTAATAAATTTGATCCTAAGTTTTTTTGTAGGTAATAAATTTATTTTTAATTTTTTTTAAATTTATTTATGTAATAATTGTTTTAAAATTTATGTAATAATTTTTTTGGAATGTAATAGTTTCATTTATGTAATTTAATTTCTTTATTTTTTAAAATTTTATTTTTTATTTTTTTAATATATTATTTTTAAAGTTTAATTGTTTTTTATTTTAAATTGTTTTTTTTGTTTTTATTTTTATTTTTTTTCAAATATAATTTGTTAGGTAACTCAAGTTAGTGGTTAAATTTTTTTAATATTTTATTTCTGTAATTTTTAGGTAACTTAGTTAATAACTTGATATTTTATTTCTGTAATTTTTAATTGTTAGGTAACTTAGGTTAATTTTTTTTTAATATTTTATTTCTGTAATTTTTTTTATTTTTTTAAATTTAAATTTGTTATTGTTTTTACTATTTTAGTAAGTTCTATGTAGGTAATATTTTTTTTTTTAAATTAAATTTATTTATGTAATAATTTTAATTTTTTTTTTAAATTATGTAATATTTTTTTTAAATCTATGTAATAATTTAATTTCTTTATTTTTTTTTAAATTTATTTTTATTGTTTTTAAATATTTAATATATTTTTTTAAATCAATTTTTTTTTAAATTGTTTTTTAACTTTTTATTTTTATTTTTTTTCAAATATAACCTGTTAGGTAACTTAGGTAATATTTTATTTCTGTAATTTTTAATTGTAAGGTAACTTCGGTTAAATTTTTTTTAATATTTTATTTCTGTAATTTTGTTTTAATTTTTTTAAATTTAAATTTTATTGTTTTTATTTTTAAATTGTTTTTAAATTTAACATGTTAGGTTAGTGGCTTTAATTTTTTTTTTTCTGAAATAATTTAATAAATTTATTTCTAAATTTTATTAATGTACTAAATGTTAATTTGGTAATTTTATTTTTTTATTGTTTTTATATTTATATTTAATTTGTTTTCTAAATTTAATTTGTTTTTTAAATTGTTTTTAAATTTCACTTGTTTTTAAATTCTAATTAGGTATTATTTCAATTTTAAAGGTCCCTGTGGTTGAGTATCTCAGCCACAGAGGCACTGTGGGCTGAGATACTTAGCCACAGGGACCTTTAAAATTGAAATTACACCATAAATTAGAATTTAAAAACAATTTAAATGATACATAGATTTAAAATTTAATTTTCTAGGCTGTGTGGCCCTGTGGGCACAGGGCAACATTTTTTTCTTCAATTCATTTTTAGGGTTTCTCTATCAAACCCTAGGTCAACCAGCTCTAGAATCAAGTTGGACATCTCAAATTGGTAAGATCTAATTCCTTGCTATTTCCATTTGAGGTTCTCATATCAAAATGACAAATCACACCAAGCTTGAGAATAAGCTTGAAGGAGCTGATAACTTCCGGGCATGGAAGTATAGAATTTCTCTTGTCCTAGAAGAGAATGACTTGGACAAGTATGTCAATGAGGAGGTTCTAGAACCAGAGGTAGAAGAGGCAAAGGCAAATCACAAGAAGAACATAATCAAGGCCAAAAGGATTATTGCAGACTCCATCAAAGATCACCTCGTCCCTCATGTATCATCCCTGAAGACTCCGAAGAAGATGTTTGAGGCTTTGACCAAGCTATATGAAGAAAAGAACATCAACCGGAAGATGACCAAGCCCTAACTGCTCATAAAGCTATGTGAAGATTCAACACTCAGAAACTATTCAATCTTACTTCACAAGAGTCGCTTAGATCAAGGAACAACTTGAGGCAATTGAAGATAATGTTGAAGAAGGAGAGATTGTGATGACTACCTTAAATGGTCTCCCAAGATCATGGGACTCCTTCATTCAAGGAATATGCGCCAGAAAGAAGTTAATAACATTCAGCAGATTATGGGAAGAATGCACCCAAGAAGAAGCTCAACTAGTAGCAAGAGAAGAAAAGATGGGAGCTACTGATGACCAAGCCCTAACTGCTCATACTAAGAAGAATCAAAACAATAGGGAGGACCACCATCACAAGAAGTCTAAAAGATCCCATAGGAATCATGAACCTAGAAGAGACCTCTCCAGTATTAGGTGCTTCACATGTGATGAGAAAGGACATTATTCAAGAAATTGTCCCAGAAACCAAGGATCCTCCAGTAGAATCAACAAGAAGAGGCATCATGCTCACACCACTAAAGATGATGAACCAGTAAGGAAGAAAACCAGAGAAGAAAGGGATGATTCTCCAAGTGATAAAGAATATGTTTTAATCTCAGCACTTACAAGTACCTTCACCCATGGAAGCAATGATTGGCTTGTGGATAGTGGAGCATCCAAGCATATGACAGGGTACAAAGAATCTCTTGTCAACTTATCCGAACATGAGTCACCCCACAAGGTGAAACTTGGAGACGACTATCAGTATCCCATCAAAGGAAGTGGAGAAGCCTCTTACAAACTAGATTCAGGCAAATCAATAAAGATGAAGGATGTTCTCTGCATACCAAGTTTGAAGAAAAATCTTCTCTCCATTTCAGCCTTAGATGCTAAAGGACTTCGTGTTGCATTTGTTGATGGCCAAGTTCTAATGTGGCCAAGAGGAAAGACAATAAATGATGCAACAGTAATTGGAGAGCAAGAGGGAGGCATATACAAGTTAAAAGGACAACCAGAACAAGCATTGGTACATGACTCCATGGAACCAAGCACATTATGGCATAGAAGGCTTGCACATGTACACTATAGAGCACTACCAATTGCAAGCAAAGCAGTATCAGGTCTACCAGAAATTCAAAGAAAGTATGAAGGCATTTGCAAGGGAAGTGCACAAGGGAAGAATGTGAAGAAGTAATTTCCTAGCAGTGAAAGCAAGGCAAAAGGAACCTTGGGGATAATTCGCTCAGATGTGTGTGGCCCCATGTCTCCCAACTCCTTAAGCGAGTATGTATACTATGTTTCTTTCATAGATGACTTTTCTCATAAGACATGGATTTATTTCTTAGAAGGCAAAGATGAAGTGTTTAGCAAATTTAAGGAATTCAAAGCCTTGGTCGAAAATCATACTGAAAAGAAGATCAAGACTTTACGATCAAACAATGGCGGAGAATTCACCTCAAAAGAATTCAAGAACCTTTGCAGAGAATTAGGGATTAAGAGGGATTTGAGCACTCCTTACAGTCCTCAACAAAATGGCGTTGCAGAACGTAAGAACAGAACAATAATGGAAGCAGCAAAGGCAATGCTCCATGATCAAGATCGCCCAATGCACCTTTGGGCATAAGCAACAAGAACAGTTGTGTATGTACAAAACCGTACACCTCACCGTGTATTGAACAACAAGACTCCAGAAGAAGCTTTCTCTGGAGAGAAACCAGAAGTCAGCCATCTCAGAATATTTGGCTTCCCTGTGTACATACACATCTCGAAAGAAAAGAGAACAAAACTAGATCCTTCAGGGAAGAAGGGAATATTCGTGGGATACAGTGACACATCAAAAGCTTACCGAATATATTTCTCGGGATTCAAGAAGATCGAAATCAGCAGAAACGTAACTTTTGATGAAGACTTAGCCTACAACAAATCAAGACAATTACCCACTGAAGAAACTAAAGAACTTGAAGTTCCCAGAACCAGAGACATAGTTATGGAAGAGACAATCCAAGAAGATCACGAAGACCATGACATAACAGAACCACAAGAACCTATATATCCGCCTCGTGAGAAGAACTCCCACAAGAGAAGACCAGCATGGGCACGTGAAGCAATACAAGATCTAGAGAAGTATGGTGCTCCAGATGGGACACTCAGAGAAAGCAAGAGACCCAAACCATACTCTAGCTATGTGGCCCTACTATGCGACATCATTGATAAAGAACCTTGCAACTATGAGGAAGCAGCAGAAAAGAAGGAATGGAAAGATGCCATGATCGAAGAGTACCAGTCGTTTATGAAGAATGATGTCTGGGAGATAGTTCTGAGACCAGAAGGGAGGTCTATTGTGACTTCAAAATGGATCTACAAGATCAAGTATGCTGCAGATGGTAGCATTGAAAAACACAAGGCAAGATTTGTGGCACGTGGCTTCTCCCAAAAAGAAGGCATAGACTACGAGGAGAGATTTGCACCTATAGCAAGATACACTTCCATCAGATCTATACTTGCTTTAGCTGCAGTAATGAAATGGAAGGTACACCAAATGGACGTCAAGACAGCATTCTTGAATGGTGTAGTCGAAGAGGAAGTGTATGTGGAGCAGCTAGTGGGATTCGAGACACGTGACATACAGACTCATGTGTGCAAGCTAAAGAAAGCCTTGTATGGTTTGAAGCAGGCACCCAGGACATGGTACGGCAGGATGAACAATTTTCTGATGAGCTTAGGCTTTACCAAGAGTAAAGCAGATTCCAACCTCTACTTCAAGGTTGAAGACGGAAGACCAGTAATATTACTGCTATATGTAGATGACCTGTTCGTAACAGGGGAGGATGAGCTCATTGCAGATACAAAAAGAAGGCTTGCCGCATAGTTCAAGATGAAGGACCAAGGAATGATGCACTACTTCTTAAGGTATGGAGGTGTGGCAGAGTTCAGATGGGATTTTCCTTAGTCAAGGAAAGTATGCAATGGAGATTCTGAAGAGGTTCAGAATGATGGACTGCAAGGCAATGGCCACACCAATGGCATCGAACTGAAGCTACTATGTGATGCTTCTTCAGAGACAGTTGATGCCACGATGTACAGGAAGATGATTGGTTCGTTAATGTACTTGACGAACACGAGACCAGACATATGCTTTGCTATGAACACCTTAAGTCAGTTCCTGACAGATCTGAAACATGTTCACCTGATTGCTGCAAAGCATGTATTGAGGTAGCTAAAGGGTACAGTTGAGTATGGGCTCAAATATGCAATGAATCAGAAGATTAACCTGCATGGTTATGTTGATTCAAATTGGGCAGGTAGTGCCACAAACAGGAAGAGCACTTCGGGACGCTGCTTCAGTTTGGGATCCGGCATGATCTCTTGGTTTAGCAGAAAACAGTCAAGTGTGGCACTGAGTACAGCTGAAGCAGAGTATATTGCAGCATGTTCGGTTAGTTGTGGGGCAGTATGGCTTCGGAAGCTACTGTCAGACTTATTTGATCTCGAGTTAGAGGCAACTTGTATCTTTTGTTACAACCAGAGTTGTGTAAAATTGTCTGAGAACTCGGTGTTCCATGACAAGTCGAAGCATATTGAGATCAAGTACCACTATATCCGGGATATGGTGCAGGGAGCAACAGTGAAGCTCCAGTATGTGGCGACAGACGAGCAAACAGTTGATGTGTTGACCAAGCCATTAGCAAGAATAAAGTTTGAGTACTTCAGAGAGAAGCTTGGTGTTATCCAGATCGATTTTCCTCGAAAGAGGGAGTGATGTGACATGTCCGGAAGACGTAGGTGCACCAGGGATGTATCTTACATGGTGGAAGACGTAGGTAGTCCGCAAGGACGTAATGCATCTAGGATGCTCCTAGGTCGTATCCACATGTTTGAAGACACTGGTGGTCCACGGGTCATAAAGCATCTGGGATGCGCCTGGGCTGTATCTTACATGGTGTAAGACGCAGGTGGTCTGAAAGGACGTAATGCATCTGGGATGCTCCTGGGCTGTATCCACATGTTTGAAGACGCAGATTGACCGAGAGAGTCGTAATACATCTGGGATGTATCCACTGGGTGGAAGACGCAGATGTTTCTGGGTTGTATCCATTGGGTGGAAAACGCAGGTTAACTAAGAGAGAAACGTAATACATCTGGGTTGTATCCACTGGGTGGAAGACGCAGATATTCCTGGGATGTATCCACTGGGTGGAAGACACAGGTTGTCTGGTGGACATGGTATATGCACCTGGGTTGCTCTCCACATGAGATGATGAGATGATCCGGATATGATGAGATGATAGTAGGAGACGCAGGTGATTGCTCTAGCAATGTAATATGTGGTCCTGGGTTGTACCTACTTGATGGCTTGCTCATATAGATGATGAAGTCCTAGATGAGAGCGAGGCCTACATCCAGCATGAAAAAGGGTTGGCTCTTTAGAACTTCTCATGACGGTTAGATTTGAGAGATGTCACTAGTCAATGATCAACAAGATGAGAATTATTGCAGCAACGATGATGATGATCCAGCGATGATGATGATCTAGCGATGAGGATGTTGTCCAAAGATTGTGTCCAGCTGTGATGATGATTGTCTCGAGAGAATACCTTCCTAGTTAAGAGGGAGTGTTGTTGTAAATGTAACTTCGGAAGATATTCTTTTGTATATTATAATTATATTATTATTGTACTTTTATTGTACCTCCGTTGGAGATGTTTTTCCTCTATTCGGGGATGTCATTATTGTATTTGGTCATGTAAGAATATCGAGGTAAAACCTCCATTGTAAGTCGGGGCAATAGTCCCCAAAAGGTTAAATGTAAAATGTATTTTTGAGTCTCCCTAGGAGAGGTCAACCCAGTCAGATAAGGAAGTCGGCCCCATTGGGGAATTAGGTCAGTCACACATAAAGTATAAATAGGGAGGAACCCTCCCTCATTTGGACATCACACTCACTCATGCAAGTTTGCTCAAAGGAAGAGAAAGACAAGTTCGCTAGAGGAAGAAGAAGGAAGCTACATAAGTCATCTTATCTTTGGGTTTTCTATCTTGGTTTGATATTGTACTAAGTGACGAATCTATTACTGAAGAAGTTGCGGGGTTTTCGCCTTTACGGTTTCCCCAAGGAAATTTCTTGTGTTTTTGTGTATTGGTGTGCTTGTCTATCTTTCAGTTTAAAGATCTAACATAATTGAATTAAAGTGCAAACACTAAAACTTTCTGTGTGCATGAAGGCTTAATTAAGGTATTTATGTGCATGCATCATGAAATATGGCCCTCATGTAATGCATGCAGGTGGCCCCTAGTTCCTATGGCCCTCTTTTATCTACTGATGATCTGATAACCATGATTAAGATCTTCTTTTGGTCTGAATGGTATCAATCCTCAATCAATTCCTCTGTTTGTTAAAAAGAGAACATTACATACCCCGAAGGCCACGCCAGTGAGTTGATATTTTTCTCACCTACGTGCAGGTTAAGGTAGCAACAGTATGCACTTGTAAACCACTCTTGATAAGTATAACCCTCATAAACATTGGAGTTCATCTACATTAGTGATCTCCCTAAGAAGATAAAGTTTGGGACAGCAAGGATAGAGTTAATTAGGCTTGTACTTTGCAGCCATGTTTCCCCTCTTTTCCTCAATAAGATAGCCTCCCATGACCCTTGTTTGACCCCATATGCCCAACGTAATTTACTAGCCACTAGTCCTACTTTTAACCACTATCTAAAATCTGTAAAACTATTTTATTTCTGCTCAACAGATCTGAAAATTACAGCTCATTACCATACTCCAGATCTGTCCCTAGTCTAGATAATATATCATTGATTGCACCCAACAATAAACTTAGAATTCTGTCATACAAATCTGCAATATCATACCTCAGAAAATACATAAAAAAGATTTGTATTAAGTCCATAAGCCCTTTATTTGTCTGCACATTCTTTTGAACTTAGTGAGAATAGAGAAACCCCCCTTGTGTTGGTGATAAACCATCCTAAAGTAAGGGGAGAGTGTGCTAAGGTGATAGTTGTAACTCTTCCAAGTTCCTCTTGAAGTTTCACTTGGTGAAGACTTTACACCTTAGGTGAAAGTTCGAGTAGTAACATTTTGGCATCATTGCCGGAGATAAAGTCCACTTCTCATATCAAAATGATCATGCTTTAATGCACTTGTTAAGCACCAGGACTTTGAGATTCTATCAAACGACATCATTCTATCAACCTGTCGTATTATAATGGATTTGACAAGCCCGTCAATTGAGGGACCATCATCAACAAGCCAAGAACGAGCGTCAATCAAAGGACCATATCAAAGCATTAATCCAATCAAAAGCATATCCAGTAAAAAACAAAGAGGTAAATCACGCTCATTGTTTACCTATCATAATAGTCGCTACAAATATATACATTTACACACATTGTTGAGGAGAAACAGAAAATTGAAGGTTGAGAACCATAAATTAAAGAGGGAACCTGAACAATGCAAAAGGACAATGGACAGATTATTGCAAGCTATTGAGTCAGCGGAACCTTCAAATCCATCTCTTGGTACCCATAACAAAAATTATGCATATGATATTGAGAATATTGTCGATACCATTCTTGAAAATATTAAGAACCATACACATGCTTTCTGCCAAGTCCAGAGGAGTGGTTTGATTTAGGACTCATTCATAAAGAGAAACATCAATACGTGGTTTCTCAACTGGAGGAAAAGTGGTTTGGTCTATTTCTTACCCAAAAAAGAAAATGGAAGCACAATATCAGGTATTACAAGGATCAATTGGCAAAAACAGAGTGCCGAATGAAGAATGCTTGTGCCTTTGGCTTGAAGGCCCTATCATGCAGAGCACCCTCTCAAATACACTATGTATCTCTACAAGAAAGATGATGATTTTTCAACTCCAATAGCTGACCACAGGTAAACCATATCAGATTAGCAGTCCACAAGTTTTTATAGATGTATTTTGTACTGTTCCAGAACATGAGCAAAAGCTATTGAGTGATTTATACTTGTTTAACATTGTGCTGCCCAACTATATCCGTTGGAACCCCAACCCTTATGTTGGGGATGTCCAACTGAGAGATTTCTCATCCTTCATCTATGGACTCATTCAGTGGAGGCAAGCTCAAGACTCTTATTACCAGGCTGAAGCTAACTCTGATCTCATGGTTCATGAGACTTATATTTTACCAAATCTGGTTATTGAAGACTACCATGGGCTGCTTAGTAATATAGATGATTCACTGCAAGTACAAACACATTGTCAACAAGCTCTTACTCAACACAATGAAGTTATGCAAATGCACGCTTTAGAAGCCTTATCGGTCTCCTATGATATATGGCACAAGATATCCTCATTTCAATCATGCTTTGCGCAAGGTTTCGTTTAATACCAGATCTATGAGAAGACATGGTCTTAATTGGATCGGGCTCTGATTTCATTATCCTTTGATATGGTGCTCCTCTCGAAATAATAAAGCAACAGTTCATCGGAGGGATTATGAGGAAATAACACAATGGCAACAGGTAGACAAGCCACTTGGATTTTATGAGCCAGAAGAATTTGGATATCCAGACTATAATTGGTCAACCCTACATTTCGGGATTCCAGAGACAGAAGAGGATGTTGCTTGAGTACAAGCAATAGTTTTGGTTGGGGGGTATGATGGACTCCTATTTTGCTTCATTTTGAGTCAATTATAGTCCTTGAAGTAACACCTTTATGCCTTGTTTATCTCTATATTTCTCCTTAGAACTAGTATTACCTCCAATATACTTGCACATCTAACCAAGGAATATTGGATTGTTATCTTAGAGATTAATTAGTTTATTTAGAGAATTTAGGCTAATAGTTTAAGAGTTTGCATTATGATGCCATATTTGAGGATTGTGCAGATTCAAGTTTAAAGAAGACAAGGTTCAACCTCACAAATATCTATGGAATCAAGAGAAGCATCAATGAATTTATTGCTTCATCAATGAGTTTGGTACCTCATTATTATGAGAGGAGAATCTTAAACTAATTTCCTAGAATATTGGAAACTACTTTCCTAGAGACACTCTCATGACCATGTATGTAATTTATGTTTATGAATGAAAATATAGTTGAAGTTCTAAGCAGTTCTTTCATGTGATAGTTCACATCAACACCCTGATTCCATGGAGGCAAGGCCTACTCCATGAGAATAGGTGTTGTGTATTGTAAATAGTTTCTTTCATGTATGTCTATTTGAATACATACTTACTTCATTTCTATAGCTTAGCTTTTAGTTAGCATCCATTATGAAATGGTTGTATATCCAAGTTTCACACACAAAGCAAAAGGTGGATAAAACCTATGGCTAGCTTTAGTTATTGGTAATCTGAGCCTAAGCAGTGCCACTATCAAACTAGTGATTACAATTAGAGTAGTTTTGGGTAATTTTCATTTTGAATGCATGTTGTAATTTTCTTTTACATTCTTGTAAATTTGATTGCCTTTCCTGTCTTTTCCTTTTCTATAGTAGCTAGTCATGCGAGGAGATGTCATGGTTCCCATTAGCATGACCAGCGTGATTTATGAAGTGTGGTGTGATGTAATTTGTTTTTCATAAAAGCATATAGAAAACCAATTGCAAATAATGAACTTGGATCCTGCACATATAGTGCATGACATCTCACAAGTTTCTCTTGAACTCCGGGTTGACAATTAATGCACAAGTCTCTTTTGTTGCTCTTTATAGGGTGATGAAATAGCTCGTCGAAAGGACAAAAAAAATGGAGAAGTTTAACCAAAGTAAGAGGGGATTCAAGCCTCCTCATTTCAAAAATCAGCAAAAACAACCACCACAAGGTGTGACTAAGACAACCAAAATGTGGAAGATAAGCAAAGAGAGCCACTTCAATGTTGGGGATGTGGAGAGGACCATTTGCTTAGAAACTGTCCACATCAAAATGGGAGTGACAAGCATGTTCAAACATCCAAAGGGCTAAAATTGTAGGTGATGTGGCAAAGACCGTCCCTAAAATCTATGCTGCACTAGAGGACCACCAAGCAGACCATCAATCAGCTATGGTTAAGGCTGAAGGTAAGATTGCGAAGCAATCTATTTCTATTTTAATTGAACCTGGATCCACTCACAATTATATTACTCCTAAAGTTGTTGAGGTTTGTGCTTTTAATAAAACAAAGCATAGTAATCATGGTTAATCCAACTAGCCACTGGAACCAAGAGGAAAGTTAGTGACATGGTAGGAAAATGTCCTTTAGAAATGGATGGACTCTTCACATGGTCAAATCTAAATATTTTTCTACTTGGTTCTTCTGATGTTCTCATTGGAATGGATTGATTGGAAGCACATAAAGTTAAACTTGACTGCTACAGCAAAAAACTTTGAATGCATTGATGAAGAAGGGAGCCCAAGGATAGTAAAGGACATTCCCAAGTTGGTTTATTTAAAACAGATTTCAGCCTTACAGCTAAAGAAGTTCTTTAGAAAGGGTTATCAATTATGCAACCAATGTGTTGGATAAAACAAAAAATGAAGTTCCCAAGTTGGAGGATTATCATGTGTTGCATGAATTAAATGATGTGTTTCCCGATGAAGTGTCCAGACTTCCTCCAAAGAGGGACGTTGATTTCACAATTGATCTTGTAACAGGAGTTGCACAAATATCCAAGACACCTTACAGAACGAGTACACCAGAATTGCTAGAGCTGAAAATGCAACTGCAGGAGTTGTTGAAAAAGAAGTACATTCGGCCAAGTGTGTCTCCATGGAGAGCACCTGTGTTATTTGAGAAAAAAAAAAGATGGAACACTCAAGTTATGTATTGATTAAAGGCAGTTGAACAAAGTTACAGTAAAAAACAAATACACATTGCTTCGAATTGATGATCTCTTTGATCAAATGAGGGGAAAATATATTTTCAAAGATTGATTTGAGGTCTGGTTACCATGAAGTCAAAATAAAATAGGGAGATATCCACAAAACAACCTTTAGAACAAGGTATGGACACTATGAGTTCATGGTGGCGCCATTTGGTCTCACTAATGCACCAACTACATTTATGTGTCTCATGAACAGTGTCTTATTTATTTTAAGAATGAAGAGAAGCATGAAGAACATTTGAGAATAGTTTTACAAGTGCTAAGGGAGCATAAGTTGTATGCAAAGCTAAGCAAATATGACTTCTATCAAAAGCAAATTCATTATTTGGGTCACATTATTTCAAAGGAAGGAATATTAGTGGATCTAGAAAATATTGAGGCCATTATGAATTGGCCAACCCCAAAGAATGTGACAGATGTGAGATCTTTCATGGGCCTTGTTGGTTATTACAAAAGATTCATTGAAACATCTCCAAGGTTGCACACCCCATCACTTTTTTGCAAAAGAAGGAAATAAAATTTGAGTAGACACAAAAATGTGAAGAAAGCTTTCAGTTGTTGAAGAAGCTTCTTATAAGTGCTCCAATTTTGAAAATTGCAAACCCCTAGAAGGATTTTGTGGTGTGTATCTATTAAACCCTGAAATTGCTCCACAACAATCTAAAAGGGTTAAGGACCAACGAGGTTCCATCAGGCTAGTCAAGTTTGTTTGTTGATCGATGGCATGCATGCTTCAGGTGGGTACAAAGGATGGTTTCTTACCAGGAGTGCAACGTATTCCATATGGGATCCATGATAGGGGTATTGTAAAAGTTACATCAAGGCTTCTAGCGTTCATACACCAGTATAGACCCATCTAACTCGAGTTTTACAAAGCGTCGAGAGGAATCAATTCCGCAAACCTTTCACCTCTAAACTACAGCATAGATCCCTCTCACTAATAACACTATGCTACAACACACTGATGCATGCATTCTTTTTTTTATGGGACAAATGGACACTTCTCCCCACCCAGGCTTCACTATGCTGCAGCACACTGATGCATGCATTCTTACTTTTTATTTTTTATTTTTATGGGACAAACAGACACTTCTCCCCCATCCAGGTTGTAGAAATGTGCCTTCGGGGTGGGGACACTTGGTTCCAGAATTCCAGAGAGAAGTCTTTGAAAGTTTTAGAACCCCAACCCAGTTTCAAGCTTAGAAGCTTCTATGCATATGGTTGAATGCCCAAACCCCAGTATGCACATTTTCATTCATAAAAATGACTTTAACTTGAAACACATGACATTCTTTTTCAACATTTGAAACTCGGAAATTTAAATTCTATAAACTCAACTTCAGAAATTTATGACAGCCATTCACACATAAAATAACACTGGTATTTTTGACCAAATAGGTCCAGGATAAAACCCCTAAGGGAAAACCTGACTGAGAGAGAGAATTTTTATTTTCAGAAACAACTCATAAAAATTACAGGAATACTTATCTCAACCAAATTTCATCTCGAAATTAGTGCCAAACTGGCCTGTTGTACAAATTGTCCTTTTCCTCGAAATTTGTGCCCAACAGACTATTGTACGGCCTCACACGTGCGACCTCGATTTTTGTGTAGAAATGCTCCTAAAAAACTGTGCTAGAATTCTGTCACTGTAGGACAGCATTAATTGTTGTACTTTTCAGCCTCAAAAACTGTGCCAATCTTTAGCCTCGAAAACTGTGCAGCTCTCCTCGATTTCTATGTTGGTACAGACAGCAATAATGGTTGTACGGTCTCCTCCAATTCTGTGCCAGAATTACACTGTACGACTGTCTTGGAATTTGTACCAATTCTGTTGTACGGATGTCCTTGGGAAATGTGCCAAAAATTGTCTTCTTCACCCTAGGTTGACTTCTCTCAAAACCTAGCTTCTTTCTCTCTTGCTCTCCAAAACTTCTCTCTTGGAAAATGTGATAATAATTTAGTTTGCCTTGCCCAAGTCCTTTTTGTTCATGGTAACTTCCTCTTTCAATCTAATGGTCCAGATTAGATTAGATGAGGGGTTCTCATTAAATGCTTAATTAAATAATTAATAAATGACATTTAGTGCACTTCATGTCATTTAATAAAGTGTCAGCACCCCTTTTTAATTAATCATTCACTTGACTTTTATTAGATGTGAACTTGGGATAAACCATGACTTTGCATTTTAATGAAGTGACTTTAAAAATATAAAGTGCATCTCACTTAATTAATTAAAAATTGACTAGGGGTCACCAATTAAAGTGTCATTGTCCAGCCCAAGGCAATACTAGGTGAACAACACTTCCTAGGTAACTTTTCAACACTCCCTCTTACTGAGGAAGGTGTTCTTCATCACTCCCAACTTGTCTCTAAAATAGACATGCTTCCCTCTACCCAAAGACTTCGTGAGAATGTCAGCCACCTGCTCATCAGTAGAAATGTACTGCAACTGTACTGCTCCTCTCTGAACACAATCCCTGATGAAGTGATACCTGATCTCAATGCGTTTTCACCTGTCATGAAATATTGGATTCTCAAAGAGTCTAATGCAACTCTGATTATCACAATGTATCACTGTAGGTCCCATCTCCTGACCAAATTAATCAACCATCAACTTGCGAAGCGACAAGGCTTCACAACTGGCCTAATTGGCTGCCATGTACTCAGCCTCTGCAGAACTCAATGCTACGGACTTTTGTTTCCGACTGAACCAAGACATAATTGCTGAGCCCAAACTGAAACAACAACCGGAAGTGCTCTTTCGGTCCGAAACACTACCTGCCCAATCTGAATTTGTAAAGCCAACCAATCCCACTCCATCAGATCTCTTGTAGTCCAAACCAAAATCTATTGTACCTGCAAGGTATCTCAACACATGTTTTGCAGCTATCCAAGGCACTCTCCTGGGATCCACCATGAACTGACTGAGAGTGTTAACTACAAAACTCATATCTGGTCTAGTGTTGACCAAATACATCAACGAACCAATCAACTGACGATATAAAGTAGGATCCACCAACTCTCCCTCAGAATCATGAAGCTTCATCCAGTTGGTGATCATGGGTGTGGACATGGGTCTACAATCCTCCATCTGAAATCTCTTCAGAACATTTGCAGCATATTTTCCTTGCCCCAGGAAAACATGTCCATCCTCCTGCCAAATCTCCATTCCCAAATAGTAATGCATCAGTCCAAGGTCAGTCATCTCAAACTCTGAAGCAAGATCTTTCTTACATGCTTCAATCAAGTGCTCTCCTCCTGTAATGAACAAGTCATCAACATATAGCAGAAGAATGAGCGGAACACCACCAACCACAATGTAGTATAGGTTGGGATCCGCCTCACTCTTCTGAAATCCAATCGAAAGCAAATAAGAGTCAATCCTGAAATACCAACCCCGAGGGGCTTGCTTCAGACCATACAAGGCCTTTTTCAGCCTGCACACATGTGAATCTCTCCCATGAATCTCAAAGCCCTGAGGCTGCTCTAGATATACCTCCTCCTGTAGAAAACTGTTCAGAAAAGCGGTTTTCACATCCATCTGATGAATCCTCCAACCCATCTCTGCCACAATGGAGATCACTGCTCTGATCGAAGAAAATCTAGCAACTGGTGCAAAGGTCTCATAGTAATCAACTCCATCTACCTGTGAGAACCCTCGTGCCACAAATCGAGGTTTGTACTTGTCGATGCTACCATCCGCAGCATGATTGATTTTATAGAGCCACTTGGAAGTCACCACTGACTTCCCCTCCGGTCTCGAAACAATCTCCCATACTCCATTCTTCATGATGGAATTGTACTCTTCCATCATGGCATCTCTCCAAACCTGGTGTGGGGTAGCCTCCTCAAATGTAGCAAGCTCGGAATCACTCAAGCTAGTCACCATCGCCATATAACTGAAAAATCTCTCTGGTGCTTTGCTCTCCCTGACCTCCTTCTTGGGCAGTCCCACAGACTCCTCAGCTTCCTTCACAAGATCCTTAAGCCAACTTGGCTTACGTTTCTTGGAAGTAGCTTCCTGCTGTAGGCGCTCCTCTAGAACCTCCTCATCTGACAATTGTCTACTAGAAGAAGTACCTGTGACCTGAGATCCTGTACCACCCGAATCACATGAAGGTGAAACCTATGAACCTGTGACTCGTGAACCTATCCCTGTACCACAAGTCCCTATAGATTGAGTCCCTGAAACTGATGAACCTGTAACTTGTGACCCATTCACTCCTGAAACCTGTGACCCTATACTCTGACTCTGTGATCCTGTCACCTATGGAGACACAACCTGCTGCTCCTCTACCTCTGAATCATAAGACTTCCTGAAGGCTTTCTCCTCCTCAAATCTGACCTCCTTCCTCACCACAACTTTCCTCTGTGCAGGAAGGTATATGCGAAAAGCCTTCAAAGTCTCATCATATCCAACAAAGATGCCTTTTTCTGCTGTAGGCTCTAACTTTGTCCTCTTCTCAGAAGGGACATGAGAGTATGTAAGGCATCCAAATATACGGAAGTGACCTATCTCAGGTCTCTTCCTGGTGAACATCTCCTCAGGAGTTTTATAGCCCAATGCTCGATGTGGACTCCTGTTCTGAACATAAACAGCAGTACTACAGGCCTCTGCCCATAGAAAGAAAGGAAGACTCTGATCATGCAGCATGGCTCTAGCTACTCCCACTATCACTCTGTTCTTCCTTTCCGCCACTCCATTCTATTGTGGAGTGTATGGAATTGTCAACTGCCTCTTGATGCCCTCCTGTCTGCAAAACTCATCAAACTCCTTGGAGGTATACTCACCCCCATTGTCTGACCTGAGTGCCTGAATCCTCCTCCCTGTTTGGTTCTCCACAAGAGCTTTGAACTCTTGGAACCTATGCAAGACTTCCTGAGATTGTTTACTTCTCAGAAAGTAGATCCAGGTCTTCCTAGAGTGGTCATCAATGAAACTGATATAGTACTCAAAACCTGTCACTGAAGCTGAAGACATAGGTCCACATAAATCTGAATGGATCAAATCCACTATCCCACCTACTCTGGTGTCACTGCTCGGAAAAGTAGTCTTGGTGTACTTTCCCAAAGCACACCCTCTGCACACACCACCCTACTCTATGCTGAACTGAGGAAAACCTGTAGACATCTCCCTCAACAACCTCAAAGCTTAATGATGAAGGTGGCCCATCCTCCTGTGCCACAACGCACATGTCTCGATGCTACTGCTAGTATGGGCTAAAGCATGATGCGGCTGATAGAGAAGCTTGTACAGTTTCCCACATCTCACTCCAATGGCACATGAAGTAGATGGTCCTGCTGCTCTGGGAAAGACATAAACTTTCCCATCTAGAACACATACTCCAAAACCTCTGTCCTCAATCGTGGAAACTGAAACAAGATTCTTCTTTAGTCCGGGGACATAAAGAACATCCCTCAAAATCATGGACTGCATAGACTCCCTTTGAAAGGTGACAGTCCCTCGCCCAACCGCTCTCACAACTGTGTCATCTCCCAATACTACCTCAAGACTCAAGCCCGTCTCAGTCATCTCTGTGAATACATCATGAACACCACTCATATGGCTCGAAGCCCCACTATCAATGTACCAAGTGGAAGTAGTAGTGGTAGCACTAAAAGAATGGCCAACCAATAATGAACACTGAATCTGATCCTCCATGTCACTCTCCATATCACTGTTGGTGAAAGATGTTCTCTCTGTACATCCAACATATAGAGAGAACTATCCCTCAAACCGTGAAGAAAATTCATCCATCTTTGTTGTCGCTGTTGTCTGCTTCCCTTTCTTCTTCTTATTCGAACACTGTCCAGTATAGTGTCCAAACTTCTGACATGCGAAACACTTGATTTCACTCAAGTCTTTCTTCTGTTCACCTGTATGTTGTTTGGTCGCACCCTTGGGACCCTTCTTGAACTTCTTCTTTTTGCCCTTTGCTGCCAATGCCACATTTTCCTCATCATCCCTGTGATGTGACGAACTGCCCTGTAGATATCCTCTACGTGTCTCCTCCTGTATGAAATCATCCCAAAGACAATCCCATGTAGGCATGTTCTCTCGACCAACAATAGTCTGCACAAACACACTCCATGGTGGAGTCACGCCATTTAAGGCTGTGCGTACCAACTCACTGCCCCATATGACCTCTCCAACAGTTGTAAGCTCATCCCTCACCTGTGTAATCCTGGTAAGATAGGAAGCCATGCCTTCCCCTTTACTCATGTGCACATTCTTCAACTTCTCTCGCAACACCATCTTCCTATTCTCATTGGAGCTTTGATGTAAGCTAGTCAAAGCTGTCCACATCTGAAAAGCATGTGTCTTTGCTGAAATATGTGGGATCACATGATCCTTCACTGCATCAAGGATGATCCTTCTTGCTTTCACATCTCTCCTCATGAAAGTTGCCTTATCAGTAGCATCAGTAGGAACTATCACAGGATTTGTTGTTGTACTGTTCACTATATCCCATAGCTCATTCTCCTCAAGTATCAACATAATCCTAGCCTTCCATGGACTAAAATTTGTAGCCCCATCTAATCTGTCCTCAACCCTAAGTCCAGACACCATGGCTACAACCTGTACTGCTCAAGCAACCTGTTCAAGAACTTTTTCACAAATCTGGAAATTTTTTCACAAACCCTTGTTTTCTTCAAATCTGAAATTTTTCTCAAAACCCCTGTTTTCTTCAAATCTGAAAATTTTTATGAGTGTTTTGTTAAATTTTGAGCATTAATTCACAATACTCTAGGATCTTTATTGAGAGAATAACATGTACAGTATATCAATGCATAACAATCATAATAAGCATCACAAGAATCAAAAGCATGAGAGACAAGAGACACAGAGTTTCCGTGGGGAAAACCCTAAGGTGAAAAACCCCACAACTTCCTCAAAGATAGAGAGAGCAATGGCTTAACCAAAGTACAACCAAAATACACTGAGATAGTCTCCTAGTAGCAGATGATCCTCCTCCTCACTAGTGCGCCACTTTTTGAGTGAGAGAAGTGTGAGTTTCCGAGTGATCAAATAGAGATCTCCCGATCTCTATTTATACTTAACCTGTTTGCCCAGTTACACTATGGGGCCGCTTGTCTAGCTAGGTACATCCACAATATAATATATATTTCAGGGCCGACCCCACACATGGTGGTCTAATAACCCATCAGCAGGTACACACACTTGCGACACTTATCAATACACATGACGACACTTCCTTATAGAGGAATAACACATCTCTTATAAGGGTACAATATATATATATGAAATACATAGATGAAATACAATGCGAAGTTACATATACATCAACACTCCCTCTTAACTAGGAAGGTATTTCTCGACACAGATCTGCTAAACAAGTCTTCTTCTTGGGATCATCGTCATCATCATCGTCACTACTGCTGCTATCTCAACCAATCTCTGACTCTACTCGTCATAGGAAGTTCTACAGAGATAGTCCTTTTTCATACTGGATGTAGGCCCACCACCTGCAGGTCTTCATCACTAGCCATACTGTGGAATCCTCAAGACTTATTACGTGCGTCACAAAACCTTTAAAGAGTCTCTTGCCTAGCAAGAACCCTAAAGAGCATCTGAGGCCTTTTTCATCCTGTCCAAATCTCCAGGACTTATTACATGTGACCCCACCACAAAACCTAGCAAGAGCATTTCAGGATGTTATGGGTACACAACTCCAACCTGAAATCTCCCCAGGGCACAAATTACATGTGGTCACCACAAAACCTAGCAAGAGCATCTCAGGATGTTACGGGTACACAACTCCAACCTGAAATCTCCCCAGGGCACAAATTACATGTGGTCATGGCAAAACCTCGAAAGAGCATCTCAGGATGTTACAGGTACACAACTCCGACCTGAAATCTCCCAGGGCACAAATTACATGCCATAGGACAAAACCTCGCAAGAGCATCTTAGGATGTTACGGGTACACAACTCCGACCTGAAATCTCCCAAGGCACAAATTACATGTCCTCCCAGAGCAATGTCTCGAAAGAGCATCCCAGGCTGTTACGGGTACACAACTCCGACCTATAGGATCTCCTAGACATGCTCATCTGCACAACCTGATCCACGGCCATAAAGTATCATCCTGATACTCACCATACATCATCCTGATGTACACATGATCATCCTGATCATCATCACTGCAACATCCTGCTGCATGTCATCTGGAGCAACATCTTAAAGCTCGTCATCTATGATCATCCTGATCATACACTGCATCCACCTGATGCATACCAAGTATCTACCTGATACATATCATCATACATGATCCACCTGATCATACAATGTATCCACCTGATACAAACAAATACATGATCCATCTGATCATGCCTAATATATATCAACATACATGATCTACCTGATCATACAATGTATCCACCTATTACAAATACAGATACATGGTCAAAGCATCCAACATAATGCATATACAAAATACATACAAATGATCCAACTGATCATATCCAGCATCCAACATGATGCGTACATACATATACATATAAATGATCCAACTGATCATATCTAGCATCATCCTGATGCATATATACACAAATGTAAATGATCCAACTGATCATACAGAGCAGAAACTAGAACATCATCCTGATGCTCATCATCCAGCGCTTACATCCACAGCCATGTGAAGGATCCTCCTTCCAACATGCTTGGAATGGCTTCAGCAAATGTCTCCATCACTTCTTCCTCAAAGTGTCATCGATATGAAGAACACCAAGCCTCTCTCTGAAGTACTCGAACTTCACTCTGGCTAATGGCTTCGTCAATACATCTGCAATCTGCTCGTCCGTCGCAACATATAGGAGCTTCACTGCTCCTTTCTGCACCATATCCCTGATATAGTGATATTTGATCTCTATGTGTTTTGACCTGTCGTGAAACACTGGGTTCTCAGACAGCTTCACACAACTCTGGTTATCACAGAAGATACCAGTAGCATCCAACGGAAGATCAAATAACTCAGACAGTAGCTTCCGAAGCCATACTGCCTCACAGCTAGCTGAACAAGCTGCAACATACTCTGCCTCAGCTGTACTCAATGCTACACAGGATTGCTTCCTGCTAAACCAAGAGATCACACCTGATCCCATATTGAAGCAGCACCCAGATGTGCTCTTCCTATCTACAGCACTGCCTGCCCAATCTGAATCAACATAACCCTGCAGGTTAAACTTTTGATTCACATCATACTTGAGCCCATAATCAACTGTACCCTTCAGGTACCTCAGAATATGCTTTACAGCAACCAGGTGAACACTCCTCGGATCCGTCAGGAACTGACTCAATGTGTTCACCGCAAAGCAAATATCTGGTCTCGTGTTCATCAGGTACATCAAGGACCCAATCATCTGACAGTACATAAAGACATCAACCGGCTCAGATGAAGCATCACATAGAAGCTTCAGATTCAATGCCATAGGTGTGGCCATGGCCTTGCAATCCATCATCCCGAACCTCTTCGGGATATCTACAGTATACTTCCCTTGTCCAAGGAAGACTCCATCTGCACTCTACCACACCTCCATGCCAAAAAACAAATAGTGCATCATCTCCAAGTTCTTCATCTCGAACTTGGCAGCTAGCTTTCATTGCGTGTTGGCAATCAATCTATCTTCACCTATAATAAACAGGTCATCCATATACAAAAGTAGTATCACTGGATTGCCTTCCTCAACCTTGTAGTAAAGATTGGAATCCGCTTTACTCTTGGTAAAGCCCAAACTAGATAGAAAATTGCCTATCCTACCATACCAAGTTCTGCACATATATGATTTCCTGTCATGTGTCTCAGAACCAAGTGGCTGCTCCACATACCCTTCTTCTTCAACTACACCATTCAAGAAAGCTGTCTTGAAATCCATCTGGTGTATCTTCTATTTCATCACTTCTATATTTCTCTATGTTGCCATCTGCAGCATGCTTGAACTGATAGATCCATATGGAAGTCATAACAAACTTCCCTTCAGGTCTTGGGACTACATCCCAAACATCATTCTTCATGATCGACGGATCATGGCATTCTCCCCATATCCTGGGAACTTCAATATCTTCAATAGATAATTTTGTTGCTGAACAAATGTTGTAGTTCTTCTTTTGTAGGTGATGGCATATGATCTTTCCTACAAGACAAGTTAAATTGCATGATTAGAAACATCTCATAGTTTTCAAAACAAATTCTTATACATAAAAAAATATGTCATACAGTCATGCGATTATTTTAGCCAATGCTTCAATACAACATTCATCCATATCCTGTAACTTTCTAGATGCCTTCCAATCTCTACCAGAACATTGTTAAGAGTTTGCATTACTCCGAACATGTCAACAAAGATGTTTCATTCTAGATAAGTAGCAATGGAATGTTGTACAGTGCCATAGGCCACTTACCGATTAGTAGTATACTGTTCATTAATGCAATCATTCTAACATGCACAATACATATCCTAAGTCTAGGAACATAAGCATATACATCATTTAACAATTTTATTTAAACAAACAAATATGTAAGAAATGTTAATTAAAATACTTATCTTTGTTTGTTTGTTGGGTGAACTCCCTCTGAGTCTTTGCTTCCTTGCAGGAACTGTTGAAGTAGCTTCTTCTACACCTTTATGTTGTGGAATGTAGAAAGATGGTCAACTCCCTCTGAATATCTGCATCCTTGCAGAAACTACTGGAGTGTGCTTCTTCTTGATCTTTGCTTCTTTGCAGGGGCAACTAGAGTGTGCTCCCTCTTGATCTTTGCTTCCTGGATTACCTGTCCTTGAACTTATATTCATCCTTGATCTCTATGCATGCTTATTAGTATCACTATTGTGTTATCCTCGAGGTCTCATACATAATCACACATTCATTAGTATAATCTTGATACTATCAAAACACAATAATCTCAAGCATGTATAGTCAGGATCATTTCAAACAAAAATAATAAGCATTCTTATGGTTAGTCATAAACATAATATACCTAAACCTGTGATTACTCAAACCTATGACTCTTATGGTTAGTCATATCATCAATTAAGGTAAGAAACATAATATGCATAAGCCCTAGATTACTCAAACTTGTAACTTAAAGAGTAATCATTATCAATCATAAAAAAGTATACGATATATATAACAAAAACATACCTGGTCATCATATTTGCTAGTTATGTCTAGCAATGTGTTCTTGTTCTCTTCAATGACCTGCATAACTCATTAGTTAACCTTTGCAAAAACAAATTATACATACCTCTATGGGATCCATGACTATGGATGAATCTTTGTCTTCATAGCATGTTCAGGTTGTCCCTTTAATTTATACAATCCTCCCTCTTGCTCTCCAATCACTACTGCTTCATAGATTGTTTTATCCTTTAGCCACATTAGAACTTGGCTATCCACAAATGCAACCCTCATACCTTTTGCATCCAATGCAGAGATGGAGAGAAGATTCTTCTTGAGCCCAGGTACATAAATAACTTCTTTCATCTTCAAAGGTTTTCCAGAATCTAGGTTGTAGGAGGCTTCACCACTTCCTTTGATGGGGTATTGATAATCATCCCCAAGTTTCACTTTATGGGGTGATTCATGTTCAGAGCTCAGAAACCGGATTCGTTGATAACCCTTGCCGTGTCCCGAATCGGTCGAATCGGACACGATTCGATTGGAATTCGTGTCCGATTCGACCTTGCATCGAATCCTGAATCGGGACACGAACTTAACAACGAATCGAACACGCAGTTGCATCGAATCCCGACTGTCGGACACGTTTTTGAAAAACAGGACACGTTTTTGGCGGAGAAGGGCGTCCGGGTTCACTTAAAAATAGAAATTTGCCTTTCTTTTTGTCATTTGCAAGGAAGCATTTGGTTGAGAGCATTTGCATTTGGTCGAAGGATGGACGCTTGACACTAAAGTAGAGAGGAAGCATCTTTTTAATTCCTCCATTTCCTGAGATTTTAGAGATGCAATTTCTGAAACTTGCACACATTTCAAAAACGTTTCCAATACCCATGCAACATAGAGTGAGGTGTAAGAGAAGCAAGTAGTGTACTACAACATAAATGTTAACCTAGAAATATTTCTTCCGTGAGGTAGGAAAATTAGTGTCCCTAAGAATTATGTAAGGTGTTCAAAAGGTATGAATGTCCACTTTACATAGGATCATCCAACATACTTTTATTTTCAACCTTTAAGTCGCAAGTAATAACATATTCCACTAGTGTTTAGTCTCATTCGGGAGGACCCCTCTCTATCTCCATTACCTTTAAAAATAAAGATAATTGGTCTTGTTTCTCAGAGAGACAGTTTCCTTTAACGACGAGGATTGCATTGCTCCTCCAAATGTACTAGTTTGATCAGATTTCCTTCAACCTACCTTGCCCAATGGGAATGTCTGGCATCAAGCAAATATTGGAGATATTGACATGGACAATAGCAAATTGGTCAAACAGTACCCTCTTACATAAGTTGCCCCATAGTCAGATTGTCATATTAGTTTCAATATTCAACAAAGGGTCACTAATTATGTATACATTTTGATTTTGATGACTTAATGAGAAATATGGTTCCGACATGCATCTGTGTCTCATTGTGATTTGTGAATGACAAATGTGTTGTGAATCATGATTTGTGAATGACAAATGTGTAATCATTAATGTGTTTTTATTCTAATTTCTATTGAATATTTGTAAATGCTCTAGTTTCTAAATATTTTTGGATCTATATGTCTATATTTTTAAATTTTAATATATTTTAAAAAATATATATATATGTATATAAAACGTATCCTACGTGTCCTGATTTCGGGGGTCACCGTGTCCGTGTCGGACTCTCGTATTTTCGTGTCCTACGTGTCCCGTGTCCCCGTGTCAAGTGACTTAGGTTCAGAGAGATTTACAAAAGATTCTTTAAACCCAGTCATGTGTTTGGAAGCGCCACTGTCAATTAACCAATCATTACAACCATGTGAGATAGTACCTGTGAGAGCAGAGATAAGAACATACTCTTCTTCACTTGATGAGTCATCATCACTTTCTACCCTAGCTTTCTTCTTTGGAGGTTCATCATCTTCGGCAGCATGAGCATGGTACCTTCTTTTTTTACCCTTCTTCGTTTTGCTAGAGTTGTTGTTGCGGTTATCCCTTTTGTTCTTGGGACATTCTGAAGCAAAGTGACCCTTCTCATTACAAGTGAAACACCTTAGATCTTTCTTGTCTTTGTGATAATGATGAGAAGATTTCTTTTTGTGATGGGATGGCTCCCTCTTGAACTTGCCCTTCTTAGTGTGAGCTGTGAGAGCTTGATCTTCATTCCCCATCTTTTCTTCTCTTGCCACAAACCTTGCTTCTTCTTGAGAACATTCCTCCCACAATCTACTGAAGGAAATTAATTTCTTTCTTACACAGATCCCTTGGATAAAAGAGTCCCATGACCTAGGTATGCCATTCAAGGTGATCATAACAATTTCACCATTCTCCACTATTTCATCTACAGCTTCAAGTGGTTTCTTGATCTGAGAGACCTTGGAGAAGTAAGATTGAATGGTTTCTCCATTCAACATCTTGACCCCTTTCAATTGATTCCACAGAGTCATCTTCCGATTTATGTTCTTCCCTTCAAATAACTTGGTCAGGGAGTCAAACATCTCTTTGGGTGTCTTCAGAGATGACACATGGGGGATGAGATGGTCTTTGATAGAATCAGCAATGATTCTCTTTGCCTTAACCAAGTTCTTCTTATGCAATATCTTAGCCTCTTCATCCTTTGGGATAGGGATGTCTTCTTTTACATATGAATCCAACTCATTCTCTTCCAGGATTAACCCAATCCTATACTTCTAGGCTCGGAAGTTATCAACCCCTTCAAGCTTATCCTCAAGCTTGGTGTGGTGAGACATCTTAAAGAGTACTTCCAATGGAAATAGGAAAGATTTAGGTCTTACCACTTGAATTGCTGAAAACTGAATTTGGTCCCAGATTAGGGTTTGATGAAAAAAACCCTAAAAATTCAAAATGTGAATTTCAACTTTCTGAAAGGATAGAAAGATGCGCCTTGATGAGCTGATCAACTTGGTGTATTCAGAATTTGAGATCTGCAAAGCTACACCCTTCAAAACCGCCTTTCTGTCTTCCCGAATTCACTAAGGAGAGCCTTGAATTAGGGTTTGAGTTTCCCGGAGATCTACCCAGCCAAAAACCTCGATCCAAAGCTCTAAACTTCGATTTTTGCAAGGAGCTTCCAGCTATGTCTTCAGATTCCAGAAATTCCTATTTTTTAGGAAACCCTAATTTTTAGGGCCAAATCTGAAAATGCTCAAAATTGAATTCTGATTGGACAGATAGATTCTCCTTGATGAGTAGAGTCAATCTACTATACTGTTTTTCCAAAATCTGTGGAGAGAAACCCAATAAACAAGAAACCTTAGTTTTCGTCACTGCACAATGTCTTCTTCTCAGGTTAGCTCTGATACCATGTTAAGTTTTGAGCATTAATTCACAATACTCTAGGATCTTTACTGCGAGAATAACATGTACAATATATCAATGAATAACAATCATAATAAGCATGACAAGCATCACAAGAATCAAAAGCATGAGAGACAAGAGACATAGAGTTTCCGTGGGGAAAACCCTAAGGTGAAAAACCCCACAACTTCCTCAGAGATAGAGAGAGCAATGGCTCAATCAAAGTACAACCAAAATACACTGAGATAGTCTCCTAGTAGCAGATGATCCTCCTCACTAGTGCACCACTTTTTGAGTGAGAGAAGTGTGAGTTTCCGAGTGATCAAATAGAGATCTCCCGATCTCTATTTATACTTAACCTGTTTGCCCAGTTACACTATGGGACCGACTTGTCTAGCTAGGTACATCCACAATATAATATATATTTCAGGGCCGACCCCACACATGGTGGTCTAATAACCCATCGGCAAGTACACACACTTGCGACACTTGTCAATACACATGACGACACTTCCTTATAGAGGAATAACACATCTCTTATAAGGGTACAATAAATATATATGAAATACATAGATGAAATACATTCCGAAGTTACATATACATCAACATGTTTAAATTCTGATCTTTAACTCCGCTCTGATACCATGAAAGTTTTAGAACCCCAACCCGGTTTCAAGCTTAGAAGCTTCTCTGCATATGGTGTAATGCCCAAACCCCAGTATGCACATTTTCATTCATAAAAATGACTTTAACTTGAAACACATGACATTCTTTTTCAACATTTTAAACCCAGAAATTTAAATTTCAGCCTATAAACTCAACTTCAAAAATTTATGACAGCCATTCACACATAAAATAACACTGGTATTTTTGACCAAATAGGTCCAGGATAAAACCCTAAGGGAAAACTTGACTGAGAGAGAGAATTTTTATTTTTAGAAACAACTCATAAAAATTACAGCAATGCTTATCTCAACCAAATTTCATCTCGAAATTAGTGCCAAATTGGCCTGTTGTACGAACTGTCCTTTTCCTCGAAATCTATGCCCAATAGACTATTGTATGGCCTCACACGTGTGGCCTCGATTTTTGTGTAGAATTGCTCCTCGAAAACTGTGCCAAAATTATGTCCCTATACGAACTATACAGACAACATTAATTGTTGTACTTTTCAGCCTCGAAAAGTGCGACAATCTGTAGCCTTGAAAACTGTGCAGCTCTCCTCGGTTTCTGTGCTGGTACGGACAGCATTAAGGGCTATACGGTCTCCTCGAATTCTGTGCCAAAATTACACTGTATGGTTGTCTTGGAATTTGTACCAATTCTGCTGTATGGATTTCCTTGGGAAATGTGCCAAAAATTGTCTTCTTCACCCTAGGTCGACTTCTCTCAAAACCTAACTTCTTTCTCTCTTGCTCTCCAAAACTTCTCTTGGAAAATGTGATAATAATTCAGTTTGCCTTGCCCAAGTCCTTTTTGTTCATGGTAACTTCCTCTTTCAATGTAATGGTCCAGATTAGATTAGAAGAGGGGTTCTCATTAAATGCTCAATTAAATAATTAATAAATGACATTTAGTGCACTTCATGTCATTTAATAAAGTGTGAGCACCCATTTTTAATTAATCACTCACTTGACTTTTATTAAATGTGAACTTAGGATAAACCATGACTTTGCATTTTAATGAAGTGACTTTAAAAATATAAAGTGCATCTCACTTCATTAATTAAAAATTGACTAGGGATCACCAATTAAAGTGTCCTTGTCCACCCCAAGGCAATACTAGGTGAACAACACTTCCTAGGTAACTTTTCAACGGTCTCTAGGATTCATACTAGCATATACTGGATTTGATGCGATACACATTGGAGTCGTGATCATGTCTCTCTTTCAGAATATTGCAAGGCCTTTTGGGATTGGAGTTGGGAAGAATTGGCAGGTTATGATCTTCCAGTTATGATTGAGTTTATATATTCAGGAACAGAGTCTAAGTTTTTTACGTAAGCCATTCACAAGGATGGTAAATATGGTCGGTGCAGTTGCTCTATGATGTTGCCCCTCATTAGATCTCATTTGTAGCATGCTACACTTTAATCGAGATATATTGAAGCTGAAGTCATGCATGTTTGCTATTTGTGATTCACTAATGATAAGAGGCAAGGAATCGTCTCTCCATCCTGTAATGATTAAAGATCGACATTTAATTGCAACTATTTTACTGTGGCCATCCTTGGGGTTCCATGAAGTTGCAAAAGCACAACATGGATGCATTGACGGTCTAGCTTTAATGATGTGTGTTGAATTGCAAATCTCTTATTCAAGTAGCCAATCAAGTAAGGCTAATTTGGTGCAAAAGGAATCAAAACTCATTGAAGAAGTCATGGATCAACCTGAACACCCTTCATTCTTGAGCATTGTCCAAGACACTGTGATTTCTTATGTTCGGAGTCTGACAAGTCAACAGTAGACTTTACCTTTTCTCATGTCCGAGGAATTGGTTTACCATTCCAAGATCGTAGAAGATTACAAAAAGATATGTGTGCCAATACCATTCCGTCTATGCAAGGCAAATGTTCTCATCAATGTTTGTCAGAAGATATCTCTCAGATCCAAGAATCATTTCCTCTGTGGATGGCATGTGGAAGGAATGATGCTTTGGTGGATGTAAACTACACGCTAGCTAAGTTGAATAGTGAACCCGAGTTGGTCTATTTCAGTGTTCTACGGGGACACGTCCCGCAGGGTCGGGGACGCGTTTCTGCGTTTCCCTGCGTCCCAGGGACGGCGAAACTCCATGCGAAACGTTTCAGGACGTTTCTCTTTGGGCGAAACTCGACGAAACTCCATGCGAAATGTTTCGGTCTATGGCGAAACTCGTTTCTCCATGATGAAACTTGGGGGGGACTTCCTGGCGTCCCGCACGAAAATCTGAAACTCCGGCGAACCTTTTGGGCATCCCGCACGAAACTCCGAACCTCCAACGAACCTTCTAGGTGTCCGGATAATCATATATAATCATGATGAATCATGTAATGTGTTTGCATTATTAATTTATCAGATTCTAAATGACATTGCATGATTGCACAATGATAAATGTAGTATTTACTAATTTACTAATTTGTATGGGATGAATTGTTATTGTTGGGATTTATATTTTTCATATTTTTTATATTTTTAGAATTTTTATGACCCGACGTCCCCCCATCCCCCCCCCCCCGAATTTTCCTAAAATTTGGGGGTGGTCTCCACAAGTCCTGAATGTGCGACTCCCCGCTCCCGCATCCCGCCATCCCGAAACCTTGGGGGAACATTAGTCTATTTGGACTCCTACACTCACCTTGATTTCATTCTCAGTGTACAGGAAGAAGAAGATTTGCCAAGAATCGTTTCCTTTGTGGATGGCATGTGGAAGGAATGATGCTTTGGTGGATGTCAACCGCACACTAGCTAAGTTGAATAGTGAACCCGAGTTGGTCTATTTGGACTCCTACACTCACCTTGATTTCATTCCTAGTGTACGGGCTGAAGAAGATTGTATGATTGCATGGTAAATCCTACTCAAGAAAATTGTTTGAGTAATTTGAACACACAGAATCAGAAATCTAGTCCATGTGAAGAACCTATAGATCGATTACAAGCTTCATTAAGAGCTAACAACTGGTTTCTCTGTTAAGTGCACCACTACAGGAGAAATCGTAACATCCACGCCATAAATACACCAACGATTTGCAAATGCAACTACCCTAGTACATGAATATAAAATAGTGCATGCTAATCATATGTGTCAACACAAGCTAAAGGCCAAAACAACAATCATTATTCATACACTGTGGCATATAATGTAAAAGTTATCATGGCATGAGATTTTTAAACTAAAAGCGTTTTCCTCACTAAAAGGCATGCATGATAATAACAATTCGCTTCAGTTAAGTTACTAGGAGTAAAGGCGAATTAAACGTTGGCACAAGACTGATGCACATCGAGTCAATCAAAAGTTATCATGCAAAAGGAAGCGCAACTAGGAAAGCTCGTATGTTAATTTCATAACAACAAATAGATTACTTTTAAACACAGAATTGGGTTATTTATTACGAAGCGGTAGTTGTAGTCAAGATGAGGGCGTGCTTTTATGACTAAGGAGCGGTCAACGATTAGATCTCTACTAAATTTGGGGCAATTGTAGTCTTGAAGTCATTAATCGCACAGAAGAAGCGCACTGCTAATATTCATTTACAATTCTATGCGTGAGTAGGATGGACCTGCGATGATAGTCAGTTTGGAGTGATTTGGCAATGTCGAATGGAGTTGAGGGTTAATAGCAATAGTGGGATCTAGCGTTCAAAACTCGATTTGCATGAGGTTTCTTGTGGAGGCTTATATATTCAAGTTTGGACAGAAAGAAAGGGTCGGAATTTTTGCAACGGCAGCATACATATTTTCTATCTCTCTCCTCATTCTCTCTTAGACTAGCTACTCTCTCTCTGAGCAAAGATAATCAATGTATTGGTTTTTTATTTGTCTATTGTGGCACAATCAACCCTTTGGCAAAACTTTAATAAATATATGTTGTGTTCTTCTTTGGACTTTCTTTCTTGTCAGTATTATGTTCTTATTTGTCCATTGGTCAGTAGCTCATAACCTATTATTGTGATTAATTTCGATCTTTCAATTGGTATTCTTTCTATTTCTTTCATCTCTCTCACACTAACCCTGCAGGATCCCTCCAAGTGAATCAAAATTATCTTTTCATAACATCTTGGCAGGGTGTTTACACAATGTCCAAGACGAATTTGATGTTGTTTTTGTAGAGAAGTAGATCCAAGATCAGCGGCCTGATATCTAGGGACTCCCCCTGAGTTTGGCACGCACCAGCCCGAACCTAGAGGAGGTTTGTCCAAGACAATTTGGGGCATTAATTTGTTCAATTAGCCACTTTTCCATCGTTGATTTACACCTATAGGAGATCTGATTGAGGGGTGAAAAGTGTGCTAACAGTACTAATGCATGTAAACAAGGAATTGGAGGAGTTCTTATGCAAGACAGTCATGTGGTATGTTATGAGTCAAGAAAGTTGAAAGAACATGAGAAAAATTATGTTACCCATGATTTAGAGCTTGCTGCCATAGTGCACACTTTGAAAATGCGGAGGCACTATTTGATGGGAAGGAAATTTGAGCTTAGGACATACCACTGTGATCAGAAATATTTATTTGAGCAGCAAACACTAAATGCAAGGCAAGCTAAATGGATGGAATTTTTATGTGAATTTGATTTTGAGATCACACAAATAAAGGGGAAAGAAAATAAAGTGGTTGATGCACTCAGCAGAAAAATGCATGTAGCCATTAGCATTTGCCAAATAGATTTGAGGCAAAATATTATTGACTCTCTTGCTAAAGATGAGCATTATGTGCAAATAAAAGATAAATTAAAACAACAAAATTTGCAAAAGAGGTATGAAAGTTATCATTTGGAGGATGATGGACTTCTTATTTATAAAAATAGAATGTATATTCCCAATGTGGCAGATTTGAGGAGAATTATTATGGATGAAATCCACAAAATGCCATATTCCAATCATCTAGGATACTAGAAAACAATTGTTACAGCAAATAAAACAATATTTTTGGTCGAGAATGAAGAATGACATTGCTAAGTATATTTCCAGATGCATTAAATGCCAGCAAGTGAAGGATGAACATCAACACCCAACAGAGTTATTGCAGTCATTGCCAATTTTGGAATGGAAATGGGAAGCAGTAAATATGGATTTTATTACTGGGTTGCCAACTACTTCAAGAAAGCATGATTCCATCATGGTTGTGGTGGATAAATTGTCTAAGGCGGCACATTTTATTCCAGAAATCTACTTACAAGGCTAATAAGATAGCTAGAATATTCATGAAAGAAATATTCAAATTGCATGGATTATCCAAAGCAATTCTATCCAACGGTGATACAAAAATTACTTCTAATTTCTAAAAAAGTGTTTAATACTACCTACCATCCACAAACAAATGGACAAATAGAAAAAGTAAATCAGGTGATTGAAAACATACTTTGCATGTATGTGATGGACAAACCATCCAACTGGGAAGATTATCTACACTTGGTAGAGTTTGCATATAAAAATGGGCAATAAGCATTGTTAGGAATGAGTCCAATTTGAATCTTTGTATAACAAAAGGTGCAAGACAACAGTGAGTTGGGATGATCCAGTGAACAGAATTGTGCTTGGTGCATAAGGAAATGGAACAAGAGGTTGCAAAGATTAGACAGAATTTAAAAGCAGCCCAAGATAGATAAAAAAGCTATGTAGATAAGAATTGAGAGCATATGGAATTCAATGTTGGGGATCTTGTTTACCTCCAAGTGAGACCAAGGAGGAGTTCCTTGAAACTTGGGAATTGTGCCAAGCTATCACCAAGATATTCTGGGCCATTTCAAATGCTTGAGAGAATAGAGCTAGTTGCATATAGAATTGCATTGCCTACTAACACTAGAGCTCATAATGTTTTTCATGTTTCTTTGCTTAAGAAATATCAAATATGTACATGATCCTAAGTTCTTAACCATGTGATTGATTGGGATGTGATCCAAGTGTGTTAGATTATGGTAACTTCGGGATGTCCTCCATGACTCAGATGCCTTGCATGGGGGGACATTAATACCATAGGCATCAAGATGGAGTAGAGTGAGATGCACTCTACTCAGTGGCATGAGCCCAACAGGGGCTACATGCGGAGCTTTAGGGGAGATTGACCTTTGCATGCATGAGTATTGCGTAACCTGCCAGCATTCAGTGACTGCATGCAAAAGTGACTTTTTGCATGCACCGGGAATTAGGGTTTTGGCAAACCTAATTCATCGGTGAGATTATTTATAGAGGTAGGGGGTCCCCAGATGGGGTTACTCAATTGCATTATTAGAGAGAGATACTGCCATAGTGAGGAGGACGAATCTGTCCATGTGGGGCAACTTTCTGAGATAGGGAGGAGCTGCTGCAGGAGCTAGGAAGGTCAGATCTGAGCTAGATCAGTGACCTTCAGTTCCATAGAGACCAGATCTCCAGTACTGTGAGCTGAGAGAGCTTCACAGTGTGATTACTGATTAGATTGGAGGAGGACGTTTTCTTGAGGAGGAGAAGCTCATTGTGAGCTGGATTGACCGAGTTGGAGTCCGAGACTTTTAGGATAGCCTTGCCTCGAGATTTGAGGAAGGTTAGAGACGATCGAAGCTCAGATCTGTTGAAATCCGGAGCAGTATGAGCATTTGACATCCAGAGGAGGAGGGCGCACTTGTGCATGCAGAGAGGGCCGATTTCATCAGTGGGAAGTCTTCAGGGCGAGCAGATCAGAGCAGAGTGATCTAGAGAGGGAAGATCAGTTAGAGGCTTCATCGGAGCACTCAGATCTAGATTGGCAATTAGGGCATACTTCATCAGTGCATGCATCAGCTGGATGCATGCAAACTTGGGTTTGTCCTAGTCAGAGGGATTGAGCTACCGGTTGAGGTAACTCTGTATTGTATCTTCTTTTATACATCTATATGCTCTGGGCTCGATATTGAGAAGATAGCCCCATAGTTAGTTGGTTTCTCCCGAAAGGGTTCCAGGGTACATCTGTAGTCTATATGATTGCATTATGTGTTAGTTGGTAGATGCATACCTAGTTATTTGAATCTATGTTTTATGAGTATGTACTGACATAGAGATTCATATCACTTGAGGTCTCAGAATGATACAGAGGGAGTAGTGATCTCTGTATCAAATATTTACAAAGTGGAACCGGAGGGGGATTTCCAAAAAAAACCACTATGTATCATTGACAAGAAGGTAACAATGCTGCAAAACCGAACCATCAGATAGGTAAAGGTGCAATGGAAACACTTTAGTCCCGATGAGGCTACATGGGAGTTGGAGGATACCATGAGAGAGGCGTATCCATTTTTTTTTTCTGATTTTGAGCAAACATCGACGACAGTGTTATTCCAAGGGAGGGGGAATTGTAATACCTCCAATTTTGACTTGCAAAATATTAAACCAAATGATGTAAATATGCTAGTATGGATTCCTAATGCGAAGCTCAAGGCCAAGGCCCGACTAGTGAATGGCTAGGCATGTATAATGTAAATATTTCTATATGTACCATGTGGTTGGCTTGTCAAGCTAACTAAAAAGATATGTAAATATTATGTTGAAAAAATAATAAAATAGTCCACGATGGTTGTGTAAAGAGCACTAGAGGGGCTATGATTCCACTAAAGGGGAAGAGGAAAAGGGGGCCTAAGGGAGATTAAATCCTCTATTGCCAAGTGTCAACCTTAGAACTCATCAATTTGTTTCCATGTGTCCCATGTGTCTTAAATGAGCCAATTACTCCATTTTCCCTATTAAATACAATCATTGAATGCATGTGTAAGATTGGTGGGGAAAGCCTTCTCATGTAGTTATGGAAACATGGGAAGATTATACTTCCATGACTATTGTGAAAGTCCTCTCTTCTATGGTCAGAAGTTATGTCAATTGTCTCTTCAACATTCTCTCATCTCCTTTGGAGTCTACCAACAATTCTCATACAAATTTTACAACAAATTTTTACACTACAAAGAATTTTCCTCTTAATGTTCATTCCATTGCCATTACCATTACCAGACTGTGCAATAACCAAAAATTCAAAATTGTGAAAGAAAATTGTAGATTTGAGAGAAAAGAGATGGTTGTAGGTGAGCATAAAGGTTTGGGCAAGATAGGAACTTTTACCCATTGAGTTTTGTTGCTCCTAAATACTTGAGAAACCATGAATTAATGTTACAGGAGGTTCTCCAACAACATATAGCAAGTTGGACGCTTTCTACACACACTATAAGTACTATAAGGGTTTGATTCCCTGAGGGAACTGTGGAGCAGTGAGGGGAGATGCCCTCCTTTTGTTGTGTGGGGCAGTAGAAAAGAGTTCCATGGCTCGGACAGCTGAGTGAGATCCCTGTAAATGCTCAGAGGTGGGCAGTTTGGCTAAGCATGAGAGGAAATGAGTTGTGGGTTAAGAGAGAGAAGCCTATAGGTGTTTCCTTCGCCCTAGTGACCTTATAGCCCAGCTTGGGGGTGGTATTTGTAGTTGATACCTACGGTTGGGTGCAAAATAGCTCTTACGCATACAATTGCTTGGATCTTCTTTGTTAAAAGATAAATATTTTCTTTGTATATGAATGTGGAATGATTTTATTTCCTGCTATGATGAATATGCTTGTTTATGCATGATGTATGTGTAGACAGAGTTTTAATTCAGCGATGTTTTACATTTCTGAAATTACACATACATTTCTTATTTATGAATTCTCATTATGGCCCCTGGGGAAAAATTTATAAGCTTGAAATTCGTAAATACCCCCTCCCTTGGTCAAATAGATGGATTGGGACGTGACATCCATGAACCATTCAGCTAACTTTCTTGGTAGATAATAAGTTAAGACTAAGGTGGGAAAGGTAATAAGTTAAGACTAAGGTGGGAGAGGCCTTATAAACTCCCTCATATCTCTTAGTGATGTTTTGGATATGCATGTATGTATCAAAACCATATATTGCTTTTGGTTAGCTATGGATTTTTCTTTTGAAAAATGCATCTTAAATTCCAGTAATACAGATAAAGAAAAACATTAGTAGACCAAGGCTTGAACATGTGGACTACCCCTCCCTACATAGGTGCCAAAGCAGATCTTTCTATAAAAGGAGACTCCAAACCTCTATACAACAAGCACCAATGTCACAGGGTTCACCGAACTCAAACAATAAGATTAAAAATTCGGCAAACCTCAAAAAAAAAATCAAATTCAATTAGGTTCGTTGATAAAATTCGGCAGTTTAAATGTGCAGCATGGTTTTAAAGGGAGAACCCCTTTTTTTCTATGTTTTTGTTGGAAATACTGAGAGGGGGGGTGAATCAGTATTTAGCAATTTTAATAATTTCATACATTAACTATATCATATAAACATTAACCATTAACAATGTCATTCATCATCATTGTTACGCGGTACCAGTACCTGCTCACTTTCAAACATCTGCCCAAGGAGGGGTTGTTTTTTTCTTTGGGGCTTGGATGGGGGTATTATTAGCACTTTTTGAGAGGTGGTTATGATCGGACCCTTTGATCCTTCCTTTAGGAGTGCTACGGCTTAGTGGCATTCCTGACTGCCTCATTCTAGAGCTTGTAGCCCTGAGGTTGGTGTCCGGGGCTCCTAGGGGCAGGTCACTGAGTCACATGACCCCCTTCTTTTTTTCCACACCGGTGACAGTATTTCAGCTCTAAGGCTCTTGCCTCCTCTTTTGGTCACCCTAGGCACCTATCCTGACCCCTTTCCAGCAGAGCGCCTTCTCTCCTTGGGTCATTTTCAGTGATGATGTCATCCTTGGTCACTAGGCCCACAGGGTTGTAGAGGGGGGACGTTGGGGGTTTTTCAACATTGTTGGGGTTAGATGGGGCATGACGATCCCCCCTTGCTCACTCCACCTTTCAGAGTGAATCCTTTTGTTCAGTTTTACCTATTTTTAGCAATTTTTGTTCACCTAGGGGGGAAATACCCCAGGTAACCACCTTTTAGCCATCTTTTAGACTATTTTATATTATTTCATATTATATTTTTACATTGACATTTATTTGGCCTGTCGGCTTGGTTATTTTGTAAAAGTGTGTTGAGAACACTATAAATACAACTCCTCACTTCATTTGTAAATGATAACTCATGGGATAAATTACATTATGTTGCTCTTTTACCCAAGATAGTCTCTTTGGATGTGATGCGCACATGAGTAGGTTCTTCTTTGGCTTGTGGATGAAATTGGATGCATTTCTAGGGTTTTGCTCATGCTTGGTGGATGCTAGGAATTGTTGGAACAACACAAAGCTCAAATAAGTCTAGTTTTAGCCTTGCTTGGTGAAGGTAGGTGAATTTTTGCTTCTAAATGATTGAATGGTGGCCATAGAGCTGCATTTTTTTTATTAGGGCCTTTTGTCTGCCTTCTATCTCCCTTGCATAGTGGAAAACGCTCCCTAGAGGAGGTTTTCCCTAGTTTGGCCTTGGATCTCTAATTTTGCCCTAGATTAGGCTCCTATAACGAACCCTAAAGGTTGTTGTAGGAAGCCCTAGTTTAGTGGTCAAATAGAAATTACTCCAAGAGGGAGGTTGGTCACCTCTCCTCTAGGCCTAGGGTTTAGGGTTTCATCCATTTAAACCCTAGTTATCAACTTTTACCGAATTATCTTGCATATTCATGTGTAATTTTGCATTTTCATGGTAGAATTAGGGTTAGAATTAGGTCTGCAATTTTATGTCTAAAACCCTAAAAAATCAAATTTTTGTTCCTAAAATTTCGGCCCTCTCTCCTATAAATTCGGTCTGCCTATTTAGGCTCTAAAAATCCTAGGGAGAAATTGTGGCAGCCCTAAAAATATAAAAAAATTCTAAAAAACCCTAAAATCTTCCCTAATCCTATAAAATCTAAGCCTTAAACCTACCTTCTTTAGGGCTATGGCCTCACCTAACAACCCTAGGCCTGTCCATGTTTACCCTAGATCAATCTTCCTCCTTTCCTAGGCTTTCCCTAACCCTCAGCCTTCTCTTTTAGGGCTTGGCCAGCCTGCTCAAGCCTCCTCCAGCCCTCGGCCTGTCCTAGTAGCCTTCCTCCTTCCATTAGCAGCGTGTTTGTACCTCCCTTTCCTCCATCACAGGTCTGCAAACAGCTGCAAACTGTCCACTCCTCTACTTCCCTAAGTCTGCAAACAAAAACAAAACATAAGCAAGACATAAAGGTTAGCAAAAGGTTCCCTAAATTACCTATTTAATGAAGGTTGATACTAATGTTTAATTTGCTACTGATATAAAGGAAAATTGAAAGCTACAGGAATGTCTATTTGTCTGATCAAAGAGGTTGAATTTGTTCTCGTTGAAGTTTTGTTGCCATTAATAGGATTGATATCTCATATTGCTTGGCGTGGTGCAATTATTGGCTTGACTCTTGTATTTGGTTACACTCATAAATAAATCCTTAACATTGTCTAGTAGAGATTGACCCAAAGGACTGAAATTGGTCACTAGTGCATGCTACAGGACTGTTATATCAAATATAGTTGAATGATTCAAATATAATAGTAGCATTGCTCTTATGATTCACATTTGACATGGAAGGTATTCTAAGATACAAATTATTGTTTGCATGCATTCTTGCCTAAATGCCATTATTTACTTAGCTAGAAGTGATATTGTTGGTGTGCTACAAAATTGGCAAAATCAAATCAAACTTGATTTATAAATGTTCATTGCTCGTTGATCTAGCAATTATCTTTACAGCTTGAAAATTGTTTATGATTGCATGAAACATTTGCTTAAGTATATTGTTGTTGGTGACTGCACTACACTGCTTATCTTTGTTGAAACTACCTAGACTTTATTATTGCAGCAGTACTAATACAGTTGATTTCTTTAATTGATAAGTGATTACATGCTTAATATAATTGTTGGTGAAGCAAAGCTATGACAAGTTTAATTTGGTATCATTTACATCATTTATATGTCCTAGTATGTTTTCTTCATTCTTCATTTGACTCCGTAAAGGAACTAGTCACTCACACAAATTGCATAGGAAGATCTAGTTTTGGTGTCTAAGTCTTTACAGGTGTTCTATAAGGGCTCTCCCCTTGGAGGTTACAACACTCCAAAGTAGTTGGAAGTGTGGCTGAGGTGACATTGGGTTACACTCTCCTTGCATTGTCTATTGGACACTTGACCTGCTAGTTTGTCTGGTAACAATCACATAAACCATACACCGAGCACAAGATATTTAACATGGAAACCCAGATGGGAGAAAAACCACGGAATGTTTTTCTATAATAACAAGATTAAATTCATAGGAAGCACCAACTTCCAAGATTCTCCAGCACTGACAGGAAGGAGGCACCAACCCCTTGGTTTACAGGTACCAACCTGAAGGAAGCTCCAACTCCATAATTTACCAGCATCGATTGGAAGGAGGCTTCAACCCCCTGATTTGCAAACTCCAACCTGAAGGAGACTTCAATCTCATGTCCTTGCCCCGTCCTACCGCCCTAATATAAATAAGAGAATCAATCTATCACTATCACTGTCTCTGTCAATTAGTCTGTTCCAAGGTCAGCTGCGATTTAGCTTTGTACTTCACCGAACTCTACTTTGACTTTCTCAAACTTCTATGAATCAACAAGTTCTTTCTTTAACTTCGACTTATCCAACTGCGACATGCAACTTGATTCTGTACTTGCTTCAAATTCTGCTGCGGTCTTTCACTTCTTCTGAACTGTTAATTACTTCGACTTATCCAACTGTGACGTGCAACTTGATTATGTACTTGCTTCAAATTCTGTTGCGGTCTTTCACTTCTTCCGGACTATTCATTACTTCGACTTATCCAACTATGACGTGCGACTTGATTCTAAACTTGTCTCAATCTCTACTACGGTCTTTCACTTTTTCGGACTACAACTTATACAACTGCGATATGTGACATGATTCTATACTGCCTCAATCTCTACTGCGATCTTTCACCTTTTCAAACTGAAACTTATCCAACTGCAATGTGCGAATCAACTAGCCATTGATTCCCTTTCAAAACCCCGAAAATTAAAACTTCAGACTATCCATAGTCGCATACCCTCTTGCACTCACCCCTCTCAAGTTGCATTAATCCTTGTCTACTTATAGCTTTTCTTATGTCCACATGAGGACCAACATGTTTGCTTTAGTACCTTAATTTAATCAATTGACCACAACGACTATCTGAAAAATAAGGCTTTACACCACAACAAGGGGCTTGTACCCCATCTTTTCTCAATACTTCGTCGGCTTGTCAATTGTGTTGCACACTTCGACAAGCATACTTTGACGTGCACACTTGGACGCAATACTTGCTTGTTATCTGTATTTACTTCGACTTATCTATTATCTATGTACTTTGTCATGACCACTTCGACACACAACTTGCTTCGGCATATCGACTGTTTGCACACTCCAACTATCTGCATCTGCTTTGACATGTGTACCACTGCGCACTTCTACTGGTAATTGTTGCCAGTGTCTTGTCACTGCGTTGACATTGTACAACATTGTTATATATACTTCTTCAAACTGGCTTCAAGGATTCTCATAGACAACTTCAACATTCAGTTCAACAATCTCCATTTGTCATTCAAGACAACTTTAAGTCCAACAATCTCCCATTTGACATCAATGACAACATTAAGTCCAACAAATTTTTTACGATGAATAAAAACTAATAAAATACCACTCTAACTCAATTTGACATGCAATATGGCTCAAATTTGCACGCGATATGGCTCGAATTTGCATCAATTCCTTTCTAGCAACCGGTAAATGGTGGTTGCCAGCGATTTTTCTTGCATTGTGCAACTATGCCAGTGAGGAATTTGTTGTCCAGTGAATCACGAATCCAAGGTGTAGTAAATGACACATTCACCGACAATAGACTACTACATACCCGCTTCTTAAGAAGTTGTTTTAGCGGAATACGACATGTAGACATGCTTTTCTATGTTACCCACATCTCTTCAGAATACCAAAGTATGAATTTGACAGTGATAAGGTGTTTTCCAAAACGACAAGTATATGCATATAATAGAGATACCCGTATTCATTTTACGTCATTCACTTATTTCAAAAATTACTTATATATATATACATTATAATTAACTATTACATTCACTATATATATTATAATTATTATTATTATTATTTAATTAAATATATATATTATAATTTATAATGTTGGTTATATTATATTAATATGTTATAAAATATTTTATTTGGAAAATATGTATATGGACGAACCTCATCTAAATCTCAACGAAAAATGCGAAACCGAATCGAATTTAATGGTTGTTGAACCCGAACTTGAACCTGAACCTTGTGACATAGACAAGCATGTACTTTTTGTTGACAGGGGTTTGGAAACTATACCATAGTTTCCAGTTTTGCTTCTTTCAAATTCATTGTTTACATTTGACATCCTGTTTCAAGCAGCATACAATTTAAGTATGGTCGTTGCAGCCTTTTCCCCAGGGTGCTTCTCTGCTCATCAAAAACAAGTAATCACAACTAGTTTACAGCCTCTATTAAAAGCTGTTAAAACTTAATTCTTATTCATATAAATAGATCAATATGTTTGAAAGACTAGACCAGCCCGGTGGGTTAGCTTGAGTGTTGTGAGCTGCAAGTAGGAGGTCACGGGGTCAAGTTCCTAAACTAGCTATCTATGTGAAGGTTGAAGGCTTCACTCAATGTCCCTGCTGGGTTAGGTTGCCTAAACTGCAACCAAACAGTTTACCCCAGGTACCATCCTTGAAATGAGGTTAAGTACTCGAAGGGTTTCCCACAATTCATTCCTTCAAACAAAAATGTCTGAAAGACTGGACTCATTGATTACCAAGATTATGGTAATGCCATGCAAATGGTGGCAATTTGCAACCATCACCAGAATACAAGCTATCTCTCACTTGGTTTGTCCATATGCATGACAGCTAACAATGCCTATTCATAGTAACATTATACATAATGCACAACTACGAAGAGTTCTGAATTTGCAAAATAACTTTCAACACTTTATTCATAACCAAGCTAAGTTGCAGGAAACTTGGCACTAGGCCTCGTGCCATTGCCATACCAGGCAGGAAACTCGGAAACGCGTTCCCGGCCGTGCCACCACGTTTCACGTGGAGGAAACATGGGTGGTATGGCTGGAAATGTGTTTTCGTGCCGTATCCACCTTCGTATGGCACATTTCCTCTTCGAATTCTCTCCTTTCCATCCAAAAAATGAACCCGTTAGCTTAATCAATGGGTTAAGTTGTTTCTTAATGGATGAATGATGGTTTAGGAAACCTTTAGAAGACTTAAAAGTCATTTTTTTTATAAAAGGAGGATTTTATTTCCCTCATCTCACATAGTGATTTCAGCAAGCGAGGGTTACTTGAGGAAGTCGATTTGAAGACAGTCAGCTACAAGATTGTGCAAATCAACTTATCTTATGTTTTAGTTCTATGTTGACTGTTCACATTTTGATATATGTAGCATTGTAGCCTCATAAATAAAGTCCGATAGTGAAATTTTGAATATATTGAATTGCTAAGGTTGTTTTTGGATATTACTACTTGGCAACTTGCATTATGTAATCATCTATGCCAATTATTAATGATACAAAGATGGAATTATGAGTAAAATGTGATGTTAGATGTTTGAAATTATGATTTATCACTTGTCATTTATGTTTCACATTTAATTTTAAATGTCCTTGCTAATTTGCATATATATATATATATATATATATATATATATATTATGATTTATCACTTATCATTTATGTTTCACATTTAATTTTTAATGTCCTTGCTAATTTGCATATATATATATATATATAGCATTCCCTATTTCCTAAATTTTGGGGGGCCGCGTTTCCAGTGCGTTTCCGTATTGGATACACATTTCCGTTTCCCCATATCATGCAACTTAGTAACCGAGTAACCAAAAAACAAGAATCTCTTAACCCATCTACTTTCTCAAGTAAGTATGAAAATAATTGAACATTCAACTTCAAAGTTCTACAACGCACAAAAAAAGCAGCAGATACTCTCAATCATGTCCATCTTAAAATGCAACACAGGTATGTAAAGTATGAAAATGACTGGAGAAACGATCACTAAGGAAATTCAAAGGACGATATTGATAAATGCACAATTACATTTCTGAATATATTTCAAATGAATCTAGCGCCATCGCATGGATATCAATACAACTTCAAAAGAACAGGCAGCTAAAACTCACCAACAGTGATGTCACATCCACCAAAGAACTCGCCATCAATATAGAGCTGCGGGAACGTTGGCCAGCTGGAGTATTCCTTTAGTCCTTGGCGCAATGTATCATTCTCAAGGATGTTGACTGTTTCATACTCTACATTCAAGGAATTCAATATTTGTACAAGGCTGTTGGAAAAACCACACTGTGGGAAATCTTTAGTTCCCTTCATGAAAAGAACCACCTTATTTGATGCAACAAATGTATCCAAGGCTTCCTTCAGTTCTGGAGTCAATGCTGCAACAAGACTAGGTTCAATGTAACTTACATACATTGATATATCAACGTATGATTCAATTATGTACCTTGCTTGTAATGATAGGGTGAAAACCAAAGTAAGATTACTTTCTTCTTTCAACTAAAAAACTTTCACAATATCTACATCTAGAGACAGAAACAAATAGTTTACATGGATCAAATACCATATTCTTAGTTTCTAAATTAATTCTCACAGAAGTTTAACAAGTCACACTAAATTAATTTTCAAACTGAATCAGATACAGGATAAACCCAAAAAATATACAAAGCACAATGGCCTCACCAAACACAGCATAGATTAGCATATACAATATCCCAGTGAAGCATTTACGCTTTGCAAACCTAGGTAGCTTATAATATACTTGTATTTCAAAATGGAATAGTATTGTCATCCTAAAACACTGTAAAGTTCTGATCAAAAATTTTCTTTTGTTTTTCTTGCTTTATAAAATTCAATAACAAGATGCAAATGCAGATTGCTTGAAGAAAGAAAATACAACAGTTATAGAATGCAAAAATTAGAGAATAAATAAGGACTAAAGCTCTTATTGCATCATCTGATCTAAACATAAATGACTACAGCAAACAGGAATGTGAATAGAGACACCTGGAAATTGCCCCTTCTGATTTATTTCAGGTTGGAAAATGAAGTACAATGGATACCAGATGAAACAACTCAAGTGCTGGACTGATATACTCTATTTTTAACTCCCCAAAACACACCACTGAGAATGAACAGATCAGCAGATCCAATTTCAAAATGTAGGCACCAATGAAATGATAGGGATTTGCCCAGCTGCTGCAAACAATCCGGAAATGCAGAGAGCAAAATGTGTAGTGTTACACCTCATATTGTATGAGGTTTCACATTGTGAGGATCTTCAAGTGGTATCTTTGGAGCATTGGATGGACTTGAGGGTATACATCTTCATAGGGCTTCTGCTTGTTAGACTTTGGGGTTACTCCATGTTACCCCCCATTTTGCATGGGTCACTTGTGATTTTTATTACATGGGGGTTGCATCTTGATGGAAATTTGGATGGCCTAGTAGCAATGTGATGATGCCTTGAGTTCTTACTGGATGCTAAAAGTTATGGGTATGTGCTTCTCATTTATATTTAGCTATTGATGCATGGGTCGTTATGGAAAAGTGTTTGACGATGCATCAAAAGTCCAAATCTCAGAATTGCTGCCACATTTGAAGATAATGAACTCTGGTTTACAGTTGACAGTTTTGTACTAGGCCATGATGATGTCTTATCCAGGACCTTTGGCTCATATATTGCATTCATAAAAGATGGCAGGCAGACTCTTAAAACTTGAAGATCAGGGCAGAGTTTCCCATACTCCTGGGCACACATTTGACTGCTGATCACACATCAAACAGCTCTTTGTATTTCAGGGAGCATTATCATCAACTGTTGTTGCTGAATTCATCAGTAGATCAGAATCTATACACAGGACCAGCATTCTCAAAGAAAAGGCCTGATTCATCTATTCTATGTTTACATTATCATGTTGGCTTGCGGAAATCTATAGCCAAGAATAATAACAGGCAGCAAGGTACAGGACTTAAACTGCTCATGTTTGAATGAGGTAATATCGCTATTATGGAGCTATAAATACATTTTGTTTATACTTGTTAAACAGCCAACAGCCTGGGCACATTCTCAGGAGTTATAACCAGCAGATTAGGATACTGTCATTGGTTTTTAGCTGCTGGTTTGAGGACAGCGAGGTATACTAAGTCTGACAGCCAGCAGAGAGAGCATCTGTAAGCCTTTTCCAGGAAAATTTTGGGCAGAATTTGTGACAGACCTACAGATCACTCCACCTTCTTGTATGCTGTAGCAGCAGTATCACTTTTGGAAACAGTATGGCAGGTTTTAAAGTCTTTTCAGTGGAGCATCCATCATTTGATGTGTCCTGCTCTTCCTTTGGTGGGACAGCACTCATCCTCTTGTGCCATTTGGGAGATAGCATCCCACTCTTGGAGGTTCCTCTTGTTGATTTTTCTGATTTCAGCACTAGATAAAATAATTCCTAGTGTATTTCCTTGTTTAAAAATTAATTTCAGCCCATTGATTATTTTACACTTGCTGAGATCTATTAACAGTAAACAAAACAGCAGAAGCAAATAGGAAACAGATCACATAAAACACATTCAATTTTCTACCCTTCAAAATCAGCTTTTCATTAATAATATTCCAAGCTTACAAGGGCTCCCTTCTGGGAAAATGGCCCTGAGAATTTTACATAGCAAACCTGGCAAATTCTGCCTTGCTGAAGACAAACTTCAACCTACAAAAGAGCCCCTGAAAAACGCAGCAAACCCCTGAAATTCTGCTCCTGCTGGCCTGTTGTACAGCCTGTACGGTACGTACACCTGTACAGATCCATACTGTACGGTCTGCATGGAATGTGCGGATCCATACACTTGTCCGTATGGAAGGTACAAATATACGGTCTGATACGTACGGTCCATACAGTACTTCTGCACAGAAAATTATGCCTGATCAGCTAGCTGCCTGCTCTTTCTGAATGTTGCATCTTTCTCTCTTTCCCTAGAAATCAGAATGTCCTTCTTCTTCTCTCTTCCTTGGATGAAAGTCCTTCTTCACCCTTGCCCCAAGAGACTGAAAACCAGAAATTCCTTCTCCTAATTTTCCACTAAATGCTTGAGTCTCTCTCTTGTGTCTTTCTCCTCTCCCCTTAGTTCCCTTTTATACTTTTGGGTTGAACCAAGACCCTAACTTCAATGGCCAAGATTAGATATCATCCACTTGAAATCAAGGGCTAAGATTCATTTGATTAACTTAAATCACTAAAGCCCCAAAACTTAGGCTTTTCTCTAAATTAACCCCAATTAATTATAAAAGGGCATTCACTTTAATTACTCCTTTAATTAAAGTGAATTTCCTAAGTACCCTAGAGGTCATGGTGACGATTCCCATGGGTAAGATACCCACCCCATGGAAATACCTATCCAAGCTACAAAACATCAACACTCCCTCTTAGAAAGGAAGGCATTTCTAGAAAAGCCACTCGGAACTGGTTCTTCCTCCGATCCTGGTCCAATATCACATACATCATCCTACACCATAGCATCCCGCCATACCTGTTGATCTGCTACTTTCTCAAAACTGAAAAGCTCATCATCAATGACGATACACATGAGTGCCATATGAATCTTCGGAGGCCTTCTCTCTCGAATTGTGCTCCTACGAACCTCATCTTGCTCCTAAGCATCCTTCAATGTCATCTCGTACCAAGTAGGTTTTCTGACCAAACTGGAAGGAGCTAACTCCATCTTCCCATCTGAAGGTTGACTCCCCACATTGGAAATCTGTGAACTCTGCTCACCCTTCAAAGCCTTCTACTCCTTGTCCTTTGCCACTGACATTGATCCATGATCCAAGATCTCCTTAGATCCACCTACAAGATTTCCCTTCAACCTGTATAGATTTCCCTCTCTAACCCCAATGCTCACTGTTGTGTTTGGGCTAGCTCCCTCTGGACGTATGAGTACTTGCCCTTTCTTGATCATGGTGAAAAAACCCTTGTCCTCCAAAACTTATAATGAGAGCAAATTCTTCTTCAGCTTTGGCACCCAAAGCACCTCCTAGGACTCCAACAAACCTCTTAACTCAAGCTGGAACCAAATAGTTCCCTCCCCCATCACTACATACCTGGCATCATTACCGAACTCCACATGGGTCCCTAAGTCCTTCTCTGTCAAACTGTTAAAAATCTCTTGTGCTTCAGTCATGTAATGCAATGCACCACTATCAAAGTACCAAGCACTCCTTTTGTCAATGCTAGCAGTGAGGTAGGAGACCAGTGAGAAGTCCTTCTCAAACTTCGCTGCAAAGTCATCCATTTGCGTCTCTGCGGATGTCATTGCATGCTTCTTCTCTTGCCCCTTCTTCTTCTCTGGACATTGCGATGCATAGCCCCATTCCTGTGGCAAATAAAGCACTTGATTTTACTCAAGTCTTTCTTCCTCGACTGTGAGGATGCTCCCTCACTGTTACCCTTGGAACCTTGTCCCTTGCTCTTTCGTGTCTTGCTGACAAGAGCCAGGTTCTCCTCCTCCTCATGTTCTTGCTTGCATGCTTTAGACTCCTCCCGAGTCTCTTCCTAGATGCAATCATCCCAAAGCCTCTACCAATCTAGAAGATTTTCCCAAGCTACAATTCCCTTGACAAATGGATCCCAATACTTAGGAAAGCCATTCAGTGCCACATTCACGAGTTCTACATCAAGAACCGTCTCCTCAACAGCTGCAACTTGATCACTAATCTGGGTGATCCTCATGAGGGAACTGGTAACATTCTCCATCTTCAACATCTAGACATCTCTAAGCTTGCTTCTCAAGATCAACTTCATGTTCATGTTGTCACTCTGGAACAAGTCCACTAGAGCTTTGTACATAGCATGGGTTGTTGTCTTCTCTGCTACATGAGGAATCAGATGATCCTTCACAGCATCTAGGATCATGCTTTGGGCCTTGATCTCCTTTTTCTCATAAGCTGCCAAATCAATTGGATTTGTTGGTTTGGTAATTGCCTTCTCCACAATCCCCCAAAGATCATGTTCCTTCAAAAATAAGACTACTCTTGCCTTCCACGCAAGGAAGTTAGATGCCCCATCTAACCTGTCCTCAAACCTGAGATTGGTTGTTGCCATGACTGGATATGCCACAAATACCTGTTTTATGCTTTGTCCTTCAAGCACCCACCAAGTTCTACTGCTATAAACCCCAAGTCTAAACTAGATTTTCCTACTGATTACTCAAATCTACTAGATCTGCTGCAATAAACTTTAGATCTGCTCCCTCTAAGAGTCCAAGCTCTGATACCATGTTGATTTTTTTGATTTCAACACTAGATAAAATAATTCCTAGTGTATTTCCTTGCTTAAAAATTAATTTCAGCCCACTGATTATTTTACATTTGTTGAGATCTATTAATGTTAGGATTATATGCTACCATAGACTAGATTGCAAATTCATTAGCATTCAATACATTATTCACAATAGCAGCATAATAAGGATCTCCGAAAGATACACAATCACAAAGCACAAAAACAATATATCCTGGGAAACCCTCAAGGGGAAGAACCCAGCAAGAACTTCCTCAATATAGATGATCAAGTATAATGCCCCAAAAATATGTCTCACAAATATGAGAGACAAAAAGATCAAACTCTAGATCCAAGCCACTCCTCCTTCTCCTTCGCAGATATCTCTCTCTCTCCTCTAATGCAAATTGCACAAGTGAGTGAATCTATAAATGAGGGAAACTCACCCTCTATTTATACTTTACTTTTCATTGGCCACTTACCCTAACTGGGTCGACTTCTCTAGGAGGGCATAATATAACATTATATTATATTATTTTGGGTGCTAATGACCCGACTTACAATGGAGGGTTAACCTCATGACCTTTACATGACCAAATGTAATAATGACATCCCCGAACGGAGGTAGAACATCCCTGACGGAGTTACAATAATAAAGTACAAGTAGAATATACTATGTAGTTACATTAATTTAACACTCCCCCTTAACAAGAAGGGTATTCTACTAACAACATCATCTGCATGTGTAACTCTACACAATATCATCGGAGGGAGGAGGGCATCAACAATAACATCATTTGATACATCTATAAATCATTGGAAGTTCTTCAACATTATCGTCGGCAACCGGAACAGCTGTTGTAACATCATCAACATCATCTTCAGTACAGAGCTGAAGTATCATCATCTGCAACACTGGAGCATCCTCATCTTCAGTACTGGAACATCATCATCTGCAACACTGGAGCATCCTTATCTTCAGCACGGAAACATCATCATCTGCAGCACTGGAGCATCCTCATCTTCAGCACTGGACAATCCTTCCTTTCGGAACTCGGGATTCAATCCAATAACTCTGGTGATCCTTCCTTTAGGAACAAGGACCATGGACAATCCTTCCTTTCAGAACCAAGGATTAAATCCAACACTGGATCAACATTTAAGACTATCCTTCCTTTTGGAACACGGGATCTCTGTCTAGGAATGACCAATCCCACCACAATCATTTAAGACTATCTTAGTCTAGGGACGATTGATCCCAACACAATCATTTAAGACTATCTCAGTGTAGGGACGATCGATCCCAACACAATCATTTAAGACTATCTCAGTCTAGGGACGATCGATCCCAACACAATCATTTAAGACTATCTCAGTATAGGGATGATCGATCCCAACACAATCATTTAAGACTATCAGTCTTGGGACGATCGATTCCAACACAATCATTTAAGACTATCTTAGTCTAGGGATGATCAATCCCACTGCACCACAGTATCATTAGCACTACTCCCCCTTTCGAGGGAAGTCCTTACGGACTACACCAAGCTTGTCACGAAAGTGCTCAAACTTCACTCGAGACAAAGGCTTAGTTAACACATCTGCAACCTGCTCATCCATGCTCACATATTGGAGCTTTATAGCTCCCTTCTGCACCATATCGCGAACGTAGAAATACCGTATTTCTATGTGTTTTGACTTATTATGGAACACTGGGTTCTCTGTCATCTTTATACAACTTTGGTTATCACATAGAATCACTGTGGTATCCAACTCCAAATCAAACAGACCTGATAACAACTTCTGAAGCCATATAGCTTCACAACTCGTAGAACAGGCTGCAATATACTCTGCCTTTGCAGTGTTGAGAGCCACATTGGACTGCTTCCTGCTTAGCCATGAGATCATGGCTGACCCTAGACTGTAACAACCACCTGAAGTGCTCTTCCTGTCTGAGAGACTTCTTGCCCAATCTAAATCTGTATATCCAAACAGTCTGAACTCATGATCTCGAGTATAATTTAGACCATATTCTATTGTACCTTTTAGGTACCTCATCACATGCTTTGCAGCTACAATGTACACCCGTCTGGGCTCAACCAGATACTGACTCAAGGTGTTCATAGCAAAGCATATATCTGGCCTCGTGTTCGTCAGATACATCAGCGACCCAATAATCTGCCTATATAGAGTCACATCCACTAATTCTGACGAAGTATCAGATAATAACTTCAAGTTGGTATCCATGGGTGTGGCCTTGGCTTTGCACTCCAACATATCAAATCTTTTCAATATTTTTATTGCATACTTCCCTTGATTAAGGAAGATTCCCTTTGGGCTCTGCCATACCTCGAGACCTAGAAAATAATGCATTAAGCCAAGGTCTTTCATCTCGAATTCTACAGCGAGCTTCTCTTTGCACTCTGAGATTCTCTTCTAATTACCTGTCAGGAACAAGTCATCCACATATAGCAATAACATGACTGGTTCATCATCCATAACCTTGAATTAAAGGTTAGGATCAGCTTTACTCTTAGCAAAGCCCAAGCTCATCAAAAAACTATCAATTCTTCCATACCAAACTCTTGGAGCTTGCTTCAACCCATACAAAGCCTTCTTCAATTTGCAGACATGTGTCTCTTTGTTTTCAACCTCAAAACCTTGTGGTTGTTCTATGTACCCTTCCTCCTCAATAACACCATTCAGGAAAGTTGTTTTCACATCCATCTAGTGTAACTTCCACTTCATCGTGGCTGCCAATGCCATGATGATTCTAATTGAAGTGTACCTTGCTACAGGAGCAAATGTTTCATCATAATCAATTCCTTCCTTTTGAGAGAATCAGCGATCCACAAACCTAGCTTTGTATTTCTCAATAATTCCATCCGCAACATGTTTTATCTTGTATATCCATTTGGAAGATACCACACTTTTACCTTCTGGTTTGGGAACTATGTCCCACACATCATTCCTCATTATGGACTGGTATTCTTCTATCATAGCTTCTAGCCATTCTTTCTTTTGAATGGCCTCTTCGAAGCTAGTAGTTTCTTTGTCTACATCAAAGCCACATAACTGGAAAATGGCTTTGGCCTCTTGCTTTATCTTGTGGAGCCTTTTGGAGCTCCATAACTCTCTGCATCTTGAAAGATTTCTCAAGCCCAAGTTGAATTTCTCTTGCGAGAGATAGGCATGGATGGAGGTTCTTGGGGCTCCAACATATCATGATCTTCTGGAGTCTCATCAACGAGAGAAGGTGCCACTTCTATAACTCTGGGAGCTACATCTTCTTCATATACTTCTTCATGTTGGCACTTTCTGGACTTCTTGAGGGCTCCATCTTCATCAAATATCACATCCCTACTTATCTCCATGTGATGATAGCCTTGTATATAGATCCTGAAGTCCTGGGAGACCTCATAGTATCCAACAAAGATTCATTTCTTTCCGGAAGGATCCAACTTGGTCCTTTTCTCTTTGGGAACATGAACAAAAACTGGACAACCAAATATCTTGAATTCTATTGCAAGTTCTCTCTTGCACCCATCTATGAGTTTTTCATTTTCAACCTTGTAGCAAAGGTTGATGTCTCATCACACTAGGTGATCCTTGATCTCATCATTCTATCCCATAGAAAGTCTTCTTCAATCTGCACACATGTGGTTTTCTGAGTCCTGGAGGTTGCTTGATATCTTGATCACACCATGAGTCTGGCTACTAGAGCAACATCTCGCCATAGCCAACTTCCTCTATAAGTCTTGTTTATAGTTGAACCATCGTCACTTGTTCTATGGAACAAGTCTCATCATTCTTCATTTGTAGGTGATCATGTACGATACTTCCTACAAGTCAAATTTAATAGCATGGTTAGAAACATTTCATAGTTTCCAAATAAAAACATAAGTCACACTGTCATAATGCTAAATTAGCCAATGATTCAACACAACATTCATCCATATCCCACATTCATATGGTAACTTTATAGATGCCTTCCATTTCTACTAGGACATTATTAGGAGTGTACACTACTTGTTCAATTTTCAGAATTTACTTCAATCTAATCTAGGATCTTAACTGAAAGAACAACATGTACAGCATATCTACAGCATATCAATCATGGACACAATAATACAAGCACACAAGAGACACAGATTTTACTTGGGGAAAACCATAAAGGTGAATAACCCCAATAACTTCCTCAGAGATAGATAGAGCAATGATACAACCAGAATACAAGAGATAGTCTTCTCCTAGCAGCAGAGCCTCCTCCTCCACAAGTGCGCCACTCTCCCAAGTGTGAGTAAGAGAATAGAATGTGTAAAATGAGAGAGACACACTCTCTATTTATACACTAACTTGACTTGACCTTTACTCAACTAGGTCGGCCTCAACTTAACCACTTAACATAATGTTGACTGGGCCAACCCCCACTAGGGTGGTCTAATAACCCTTTGACCCACATGGCCGACCCCCAATAGGGTGGTCTAATAACCCTTTGACCCACATGACTTATAGAGGGCCGACCCCAACAAGGTGGTCTAATAACCCATCAAGTATAAGTTACAACACTTACAATATAAATGACGACACTTCTGTATAGAGGAATAATAACATCTCTATAGGAATACAATATACATATATGTGAAATACATTCCGAAGTTACATATACATCAACACTCCCTCTTAACTAGGAAGGTATTTCTCGACACAGGTCTTCTAACGCAAGTCTTCTTCTCTGGATCATCGTCACTGGATAATCATCATCGAGTCATCATCATCGTCACTGCTGCTGCTATCTCAATCAATCTCTGAATCTACTCGTCATAGGAAGTTCTACAGAGCCAGTCCTTTTTCATACTGGATGTAGGCCCACCACCTGCAGGTCTTCGTCATCACTGGCCATACTGTGGAATCCTCAGTACTTATTACGTGCGTCACAAAACCTCGAAAGAGCATCCCAGGCTGTTACAAGCACATGGCTCTACCTATAGGATCTCCCAGGGCCATATTATATGTTACCTCACCACAAAACCTCGCAAGAGCATCCTAGTCTGTTACAAGCACACAGCTCTACCTATAGGATCTCCTAGGGACAAATTATATGTGGTCACCACAAACCCTCGCAAGAGCATCCCAGGTTGTTACGAGCACACAGCTCTACCTATAGGATCTCCCAGGGACAGGTTATATGTGGTCATGGCAAAACCTCGCAAGAGCATCCCAGGACTTATTACGGGCACACAGCCCAACCTATCGAATCTCCCAGGGACATATTATATGCCATAGGACAAAACCTTGAAAGAGCATCTGCCAGATATCCCAGGGCCAGATATATGCCATAGGCAAAACCTCAAAAGACTATCTGCAGATCTCCTAGGGCCAAATTATATGTCCTCCCAGAGCAAAACCTCAAAAGAGCATTTGCCAGATATCCCAGGGCCAAATTATATGCCATAGGCAAAACCTCGAAAGACTATCTGCAAATCTCCCAGGGCCAAATTATATGCACATCTGTACAACCTGATCCACGGCCATAAAGTATCAACCTGATACTCACCATACATCATCCTGATGTATACATGATCATCCTGATCATCATCACTGCAACATCCTGCTGCAAGTCATCTGGAGCAACATCCTGAAGCTCGTCATCCACGGTCATCCTGATCATATCATGCATCTACCTGATGCATACCAAGTATCTACCTGATACATATCATCATACATGATCCACCTGATACAAATACAAATACATGATCCACCTGATCATACATGATACATATCAACATACATGATCTACCTGATCATACAATGTATCCACCTGATACATATACAGATACATGGTCCATACATCCAACATGATGCATATACAAAATACATACAAATGATCCAACCGATCATATCCAGCATCCAACATGATGCGTACATACATAAATGATCCAACTGATCATATCCAGCATCCAACATGATGCATACATACATATACATATAAATGATCCAACTGATCATATCCAGCATCATCCTGATGCATATACAGAGCAGTAACTGGAGCATCATCCTGATGCTCATCATCTAGCGCTTACATCCACAGCCATATGAAGGATCCTCCTTCCAACATGCTTGGAATGGCCTCTGCAAATGTGTCCATCACTTCTTCCTCGAAGTGTCATCAATCCGAAGAACACCAAGCCTCTCTCTGAAGTACTCGAATTTCACTCTGGCTAGTGGTTTCGTCAGCACATCTGCAATCTGCTCGTCCGTCGCAATGTACAAGAGCTTCATAGCTACTCTCTGCACCATATCCCTGATATAGTGATATATGATCTCTATGTGTTTCGACCTATCATGAAACACTGGGTTCTCGGACAACTTCACACAACTCTGGTTATCACAAAAGATACCAGTAGCATCCAATGGGAGATCAAATAACTCAAACAGTAGCTTCCGTAGCCATACTGCCTCACAACTAGCTGAACAGGCTGCAACATACTCTGCCTCAACTGAACTCAGTGCTACGCAGGACTGCTTCCTGCTAAACCAAGAGATCACACCTGATCCCATACTGAAGCAGCATCCAGATGTGCTCTTCCTATATGCAGCACTACCAGCCCAATCTAAATCAACATAACCCTGTAGGTTAAACTTTTGATTCGCTTCATACTTGAGCCCATAATCCACTGTACCCTTCAGGTACCTCGGAACATGCTTTACAGCAACCAGGTGAACACTCCTCGGATCCGTCAGGAACTGGCTCAATGTGTTCACCGCAAAGCAAATATCTGGTCTCGTGTTCGTCAGGTACATCAAGGACCCAATCATCTAACGATACATAGAGACATCATCCAGCTCAGATGAAGCATCACAAAGAAGCTTCAGATTCGATGCCATAGGTGTGGCCATGGCCTTGCAATCCATCATCCCGAACCTCTTCAGGATCTCTACTGCATACTTCCCTTGTCCAAGGAAGATTCCATCTGCACTCTGCCACACCTCCATGCCAAAAACAAATAGTGCATCATCCCCAAGTTCTTCATCTCGAACTCGGCAGCAAGCTTCCGCTGCGTGTCGGCAATCAATCTATCTTCACCTGTAACAAACAGGTTATCCGCATACAAAAGTAGTATCACTGGATTGCCTTCCTCAACCTTGTAGTAAAGGTTGGAATTGTTAAATTTTCAGAATTTACTTCAATCTGATCTAGGATCTTAACTGAGAGAACAACATGTACAGCATATCTACAGCATATCAATCATGGAGACAATAATGCAAGCACACAAGAGACACAAAGATTTACTTGGGGAAAACCATAAAGGTGAAAAACCCCAATAACTTCCTCAGAGATAGATAGAGCAATGATACAACCAACCAATAGAGATAGCCATAACCTAGCAGCAATCCTCCTCCTCCATAAGTGCGCCTCTCCTCCTTGAGAGCATGTGTGAGAAGTGAGTGAGTAAATAGAGTGCCTCCCGCACTCTATTTATACTTTACTTGACTTGCCTTTTTACCTAACTCATGTCGGCTCGAACTTAACCACAACATAATGCTGAGTGGGCCGACCCCCAATAGGGTGGTCTAATAACCCTTTGACCCACATGGCCGACCCCCAATAGGGTGGTCTAATAACCCTTTGACCCACATGACTTATACAGGGCCGACCCCAAATAAGGTGGTCTAATAACCCATCAAGTATAAGTTACGACACTTACAATATAAATGACGACACTTCCTTATAGAGGAATAATACCATCTCTATAGGAATACAATATACATATATGTGAAATACATTCCGAAGTTACATATACATCAACACTCCCTCTTAACTAGGAAGGTATTTCTCAGCACAGTTCTTCTAGCACAAGTCATCTTCTCTGGATAATCGTCATCGAGTCATCATCATCGTCACTGCTGCTGCTATCTCAATCAATCTCTGAATCTACTCGTCATAGGAAGTTCTACAGAGCCAGTCTTTTTTCATACTGGATGTAGGCCCACCACCTGTAGGTCTTCGTCATCACTGGCCATACTGTGGAATCCTCAGGACTTATTACGTGCGTCACAAAACCTCGAAAGAGCATCCCAGGATGTTACGGGTACACAACTCCGACCTGTAGGATCTCCCAGGGCGCTATTACATGTGACCCCACCACAAAACCTCGCAAGAGCATCTCAGGATGTTACGGGTACACAACTCCGACCTGAAATCTCCCAGGGCACAAATTACATGTGGTCCACCACAAAACCTCGCAAGAGCATCTCAGGATGTTACGGGTACACAACTCCGACCTGAAATCTCCCAGGGCAACGAATTACATGTGGTCATGGCAAAACCTCGCAAGAGCATCCCAGGACTGATTACGGGCACACAGCCCAACCTATCGGATCTCCCAGGGAAACGAATTACATGCCATAGGACAAAACCTCGCAAGAGCATCTGCCAGATATCCCAGGGCGCTATTATATGCCATAGGCAAAACCTCGAAAGACTATCTGCAGATCTCCCAGGGCAACGAATTACATGTCCTCCCAGAGCAAAACCTCGAAAGAGCATTTGCCAGATGTCCCAGGGCACCGAATTACATGCCATAGGCAAAACCTCGAAAGACCATCTGCAAATCTCCCAGGGCAACGAATTACATGCTCATCTGCACAACCTGATCCACGGCCATAGAGTATCAACCTGATACTCACCATACATCATCCTGATGTATCCATGATCATCCTGATCATCATCACTGCAACGTCCTGCTGCATGTCATCTGGAGCAACATCCTGAAGCTCGTCATCTATGATCATCCTGATCATCACTGCAACATCCTGCTACATGATCCACCTGATCATCAATGCATCTACCTGATGCATACCAAGTATCATACATGATCCTCCTGATCATCAATGTATCCACCTGATACAAATACATGATACATATCATCATACATGATCCTCCTGATCATCAATGCATCTACCTGATGCATACCAAGTATCATACATGATCCTCCTGATCATCAATGTATCCACCTGATACAAATACATGATACATATCATCATACATGATCCTCCTGATCATCAATGCATCTACCTGATGCATACCAAGTATCTACCTGATACATATCATCATACATGATCCTCCTGATCATCAATGTATCCACCTGATACAAATACAAATACATGATACATATCACCATACATGATCCACCTGATCATACAATGTATCCACCTGATACATATACAGATACATGGTCCAAGCATCCAACATGATGCATATATACATACATAAAATGATCCAACTGATCATATCCAAGCAGAAACCAGAACATCATCCTGATGCTCATCATCCAGCGCTTACATCCATAGCCATGTGAAGGATCCTCCTTCCAACATGCTTGGAATGGCTTCAGCAAATGTGTCCATCACTTCTTCCTCGAAGTATCCTTGATCTGAAGCACGCCAAGCCTCTCTCTGAAGTACTCGAACTTCACCCTGGCTAGTGGCTTCGTCAGCACATCTGCAATCTGCTCGTCCGTCGCAACATACAGGAGCTTCACAGCTCCTCTCTGCACCATATCCCTGATATAGTGATATTTGATCTCTATGTGTTTCGACCTGTCATGAAACACTGGGTTCTCGAACAGCTTCACACAACTCTGGTTATCACAGAAGATACCAGTAGCCTCCAACGGGAGATCAAATAACTCAGACAGTAGCTTCCGTAGCCATACTGCCTCACAACTAGCTGAACAGGCTGCAACATACTCTACCTCAGCTATACTCAGTGCTACGCAGGACTGCTTCCTGCTAAACCAAGAGATCACACCTGATCCCATACTGAAGCAGCACCCAGATGTGCTCTTCCTGTCTGCAGCACTGCCAGCCCAATCTGAATCAACATAACCTTCCAGGTTAAACTTTTGATTCGCCTCATACCTGAGCCCATAATCCACTGTACCCTTCAGGTACCTCAGAATCATGCTTTACAGTAACCAGGTGAACACTTCTCGGATCCGTCAGGAACTGGCTCAATGTGTTCACAGCAAAGCAAATGTCTGGTCTTGTGTTCGTCAGGTACATCAAGGACCCAATCATCTGACGATACATAGAGACATCAACTGACTCAGATGAAGCATCACATAGAAGCTTCATATTCGATGCCATAGGTGTGGCCATGGCCTTGCAATCCATCATCCCGAACCTCTTTGGGATCTCTACTGCATACTTCCCTTGTCCAAGGAAGATTCTATCTGCACTTTGCCACACCTCCATGCCAAAAACAAATAGTGCATCATCCCCAAGTTCTTCATCTCGAACTCGGTAGTAAGCTTCCGCTGCGTGTCGGAAATCAATCTATCTTCACCATACCAAGTTCTGGGAGCTTGCTTCAAGCCATACAAGGCTTTCTTCAATCTGCATACATATGACTCCCTGTCAGGTCTTGGGACTGCATCCCAAACATCTTCTTCATGATCTACGGATCATGGCATTCCATTTCTTCATCCCAGATCCTGGGAACTTCAATATCTTCAATAGATATCTTTCTTGCTGGAACAAATGTTGTAGTCCTTTTGTAGGAGATGGCATATGATCTTTCCTACACAACAAGTTAAATTGCATGATTAGAAAACATCTTATAGTTTTCAGAACAAATTCTTACACATAAAGAAATATGCCATACAATCATGCAATTATCTTAGCCAATGCTTCAATACAACATTTATCCATATCCCGTAACTTTCTAGATGCCTTCCAATCTCTACCAGAACATTGTTAAGAGTGTGCACAACTCCCAACATGTCAGCAAAGAGGTTTCATTCTAGATAAGTAGCAATGGAATGTTGTACAGTGCCATAGGCTATTTACCCATGCATATTAGTAGTATACTGTTCATCAATGCAATTATTCTAATATGCATAATACACAACCTAATTCTAGGAACATCAGTATATACATTATTGAACAGTATTATTTAAGAAATGACAATTCAAATACTTATCTTTGTTTGTTCGTTGGGTGGACTCCCTCTGAGTCTTTGCTTCCTTGCAGGAGCTGCTGGAGTCCTAATCTGAGGTAGCTTCTTCTACACCTTTCTGTTGTGAAATGTAGAGAGATGATCAACTCCCTCTGAATATCTGCATCCTTGCAGAAACTACTGAAGTGTGCTCCTTTGCTTTCTTGCAGGAACAACTAGAGTGTGCTCCTTTGCTTTCTGGCAGGAGCAACTGGAGTGTGCTCCCTCTTGATCTTTGCTTCCTGAATTACCTGTTATTGAACTCATATTCATCCTTGGTCCCTATGCATGCTTATTAGTATCATGAATTTGTTATCCTTGTGATCTCATATAAAATCATACATTCATTAGTATACTATTAAAACACAATAATCTCAAGCATGTATAGTCATGATCATTTCAAACAGAAATAATAAGCATGAGCATTCAAGGATTCTTATGGTTAGTCAAATCATAAGAAACATAACATGTCTAAACCTGTAATTACTCAAGCCTATGACTCTTCAGGTTAGTTGAATCATCAATCAAGATAAGAGATATAAAATGCATAAAACCTGTGATTATTCAAGCCTATACTTTCATGATTCTTCTGGTTAGTCATATCATCAATTATAATAATATACATCCAACCATGATTATTCAAACCTATGACTTCATGAATAATTATTATCAACAACAGTATAAGATCCTAACACAAGGTAGGATTTTAGCTTGATATAGGAAAAACATACCTGGATTAGCATGCTAGCTATTTATGTCTAACATACCCGCATAATGTCTTCTGGTTCTCTTTAGTGACTTGTGCTAGTAACCTGCATGTCTCATAAGTTAACCATTATAAAACTAAGTTATACATACCTCGAGAATGGATCTTCTATGAGATCCATGGCAATGGATGAATCTTTGTCCTCATGATCATATGTTCTTGAACTAAAACATGATTTGTCTTCTTGGTGTACCTTTCATGTTAGTAGACAACATAAAACTCATACAACATCACAATGTGTTAGTACAAACATAAGTTTCATACTCCTAATAAATGAATGACTTCTATCATGCATTCATAATTTTATTAAGGTGATATGACAAGTCTAAAATCAAGATTGTACTAACCGTGATAATATGAAGACAAGCATACCATAAACTTAATTATGAACAAATCTCAAAACATACCTCGATGAGTCATACCTGTCGAGATCACTTGTAATCTTCTTATGTAAGGCCTTAGCCTCATCTCCCTCTGAAACAGGAACTTCTTCACTTATGCAAGTGACCAATCCATCTTCTTCTAGGATTAACCCAATCCACTTGATTTGCAAGAACTGGACCTTGAGCTGGATATGGGTTTGTCAGAGAAACCCCAAAAATTCAAACTTTGAATTTCAAACTTCTGATAGGATAGAAATATGTGCCTTGATGAGCTGATCAAGTTGGTATATTCAGAATTTGAAAACTGCAAAGTTTCACTCCTCAATTTTGCCTTTGAAACTTCTAGATTCACTGGACGTGACCCTGAACTGGGGTTTGATGAAGCCCACTCTTTTGCCCCATCAAAATGTTTGATCCAAAGCTCTAAGCTTCTATTTTTCTGAGGAGCTTCCAGCCGTGGTCATAGATTTCAAAAATTCCCATTTTTACAGAAGCCCTAATTTTCCACTTTTCTGATCAAAGTCCCAAACTAGGGTCTAATCAAGCTCGGCCTTCTGCCCAACCAAAAATTCTGATCTTGGTCTCTAAATTTCTATTTTGATGAGTAGCATCCAGCCGTGGTCTCCGATTACAAAAATTCCAACTTTCTCCAAAGCCCTAAATTCCGGAAGCCATGAATGAAGGTACCAAAAAATAATTCTGTTTTGACAGAAATATGTACCTGATTGTTTCTGGTGTAACTCCGAAATTTTTGATCCACAGGGTCTGAAAAAGTTTCCTGAGATAGCCTGACCTGTTATCTTTCCATCCTGACAGGTCTGACCTCAATTGGATTCTCTGAGAGAGAGTTATGCCAAATGTCGCAACGTGACCTGTTTTGGGATAAAACAGGAGAGCGAACTTGTACGGTGTGCCACGTGTCACTGTTTTAACTTCGGCCTCTGAAAAAGTTTTCTGAGATAGCTCGGCCTGTTACCTTTCCATCCTGACAGGTCTGACCTCAATTGGACTCTCTGAGAGACAGTTATGCCAAATGTCGTAACGTGACCTGTTTATGGGATAATACAGGAGAGCGAACTTGTACGGCGTGCCACGTGTCACTGGTTCAACTTCGGCCTCTGAAAAACGTTTCTGAGATATTACAGACTGTGTACTACCTGTCACTTTTTACGAAATTTCATTTGGAGCTTCCTAGCCCAAGATATGACCTTTTTCCCAAGGTCACCTGATTTTGACTCAGATCTGGAAGAGGCAGAAACCCTATATTGTACAGCTCATAAATCACAAAGTACAACGAATTAGAGGTTGTCCTTTGGACACAAGATACCTGGAGATCTTAGCTTCGGCCTGTAACAATTTCAGATCCTAAAACTTCGCCAAAACGGATTTATAGCTAAAGTGCTACGATGACTGGTTTTTGCTATATCAAGCCCTAGCATCGTAAGTGCAACAAGTGTCATACATGCCATATCATGCCTTCTTTCAGGCTAGCTCTGATACCATGTTAAATTTTCAGAATTTACTTCAATCTGATCTAGGATCTTAACTGAGAGAACAACATGTACAGCATATCTACAGCATATCAATCATGGAGACAATAATGCAAGCACACAAGAGACACAAAGATTTACTTGGGGAAAACCATAAAGGTGAAAAACCCCAATAACTTCCTCAGAGATAGATAGAGCAATGATACAACCAACCAATAGAGATAGCCATAACCTAGCAGCAATCCTCCTCCTCCATAAGTGCGCCTCTCCTCCTTGAGAGCATGTGTGAGAAGTGAGTGAGTAAATAGAGTGCCTCCCGCACTCTATTTATACTTGACTTGACTTGCCTTTTTACCTAACTCATGTCGGCTCGAACTTAACCACAACATAATGCTGAGTGGGCCGACCCCCAATAGGGTGGTCTAATAACCCTTTGACCCACATGGCCGACCCCCAATAGGGTGGTCTAATAACCCTTTGACCCACATGACTTATACAGGGCCGACCCCAAATAAGGTGGTCTAATAACCCATCAAGTATAAGTTACGACACTTACAATATAAATGACGACACTTCCTTATAGAGGAATAATACCATCTCTATAGGAATACAATATACATATATGTGAAATACATTCCGAAGTTACATATACATCAACAGGAATCCGCTTTACTCTTGGTAAAGCCCAAATTGGATAGAAAGCTGTCTATCCTACCAAGTTCTGCACACATATATGACTACACCATTCAAGAAGGCTGTCTTGAAATCCATCTGGTGTATCTTCTATTTCATCATTTTTATATTTCTCTATGCTGCCATCTGCAGCATGTTTGATCTGATAGTTCCATTTGGAAGTCACAACAGGCTTCCCTTTAGCTCTTGGGACCGCATCCCAAACATCGTTCTTCATGATCGACAGATCATGGCATTCTTCCCGTATCCTGGGAACTTCAATATCTTCAATAGATAATTTTGTTGCTTGAACAAATGTTGTAGTCCTTCTTTTGTAGGTGAAGGTATACGATCTTTTCTACAAAACAAGTTAAATTGCATGATTAGAAACATCTCATAATTTTCAGACAAATTCTTACACATAAAGAAATATGTCATACAGTGATGCAATTATCTTAGCCAATGCTTCAATACAACATTTATCCATGTTCCACAACTTTCTAGATGCCTTCCAGTCTCTACCAGAACATTGTTAAGAGTTTGCACTACTCCCAACATGTCAACAAAGAGGTTTCATTCTAGATAAGTAGCACTGGAATGTTGTACAATGCCATAGGCCACTTACCCATCACATGCATATTAGTAGTATACTGTTCATTAATGCAATCATTCTAATATGCACAATACATATCCTAAGTCTAGGAACATGAGCATATACATCATTGAACAATTTTATTTAAACAAACAAATATGCAATAAATGATAATTAAAAATACTTATCTTTGTTTGGTTGCTGGGTGGACTCCCTCTGAGTCTTTGCTTCCTTGCAGGAGCTGCTGAAGTAGCTTCTTCTACACCTTTCTGTTGTGGAATGTAGAAAGATGGTCAACTCCCTCTGAATATCTGTATCCTTGCAGAAACTACTGAAGTGTGCTCCTTTGCTTTCTTGCAGGAACAACTGGAGTGTGCTCCCTCTTGATCTTTGCTTCCTGGATTACCTGTCCTTGAACTTACATCCATCCTTAATCACTATGCATGCTTATTAGTATCATCATTGTGTTATCCTTGAGGTCTCATACATAATCACACATTTATTAGTATAATCTTAATACTATCAAAACACAATAATCTTAAACATTTATAGTCATGATCATTCACAGATAATAAACATTAGTATTCAAGGTTTCAGGGAAGTCTTCTTTTACTCATGCATATTCTTATTTGATCATAGGACTCTTCTGATTAGTTAAATCATCAATGCATAAACCCGTGATTACTCAAACCTATACCTTCATGATTCTTCTGGTTAGTCATATCATCAATTATGGTAAGAAACATAATATGCATACAACCATGACTATTCAAACCTATGACTTCATGAATAATCATTATCAACAACACAACAATATAAGATCCTAACACAAGGGAGGATTCTAGCTTGATATAGGAAAAACATACCTGGATTAGCATGCTAGCTAGTTATGTATAACATACCCGCATAATGTCTTCTGGTTCTCTTCAGTGACTTGTGCTAGTAACCTGCATGTCTCATAGGTTAACCATTGTAGGACCAAGTTATACATACCTCGAAAGTAGATCTTCTATGTGATCCATGACAATGGATGAATCTTTGTCTTCATGTCACCATGATCATATGTTCTTGAAGTAAAACATGATTTGTCTTTCTTGGTGTACCTTTTGTGTTAGCGAACAACATAAACCTCATACAACATCACAATGCATTAATACATTCATAAGTGTCAAAACCTTAATCAATGAATATCTTCTATTAAGGTGATACGACAAGTCTAGTAATTAATCAAGATTGTACTATAATGATATGAAGACAAACATATGATAAAATTAACCATGAAACATACCTGTAAGCCATACCTGTCAAGATTGCTTGTAATCTTTTTATGGAAGGCCTTAGCCTCATCTCCCTTTGAGACAGGAACTTCTTCACTTATGTAGGTGACCAATCCATCTTCTTCTAGGATTAACCCAATTCACTTGATTTGCAAGAACTGGACCTGGAGCTGGATTAGGGTTTGTCAAGGAAACCCCAAAAATTCAAACTTTGAATTTCAAACCTCCGAAAGGATAGAAATATGCGCCTTGATGAGCTGATCAAGTTGGTATATTCAGAATTTGAAAACTGTAAAGTTTCACCGCTCGAAATTGCCTTTTAGATTTCTGGATCCACTGGAGAGGACCCTGAATTAAGGTTTGAGTTTCTCGGAGCTTCACCCAACCAAAAGATTTGATTCAAAGCTCTAAGCTTCGATTTTTCTGAGGAGCTTACAGTTGTGGTCACAGATTTCCAAAATTCCAAGTTTTGCAGAAGCCCTAATTTTCCATCTTTCCGATCAAAGTCCCGAACTGGGGTTTGATCAAGCCCGACCTTCTGCCCAACCAAAAAATTTGATCTTGGTCTCTAAATTTCGATTTTGATGAGTAGCATCCAGTCGTGGTCTCCGATTAGAGAAATTCCAACTTTCTCCGAAGCCCTAAATTCCGGAAGCCATGAATGAAGGTGCTCAAAAATAATTATGTTTTGACAGAAATATGTACCTGATTGTTTCTGGTGTAACTTCGAACTTTTCGATCCACAGGGTTTGAAAACTTTTCTTGAGATAGCCTGACCTGTTATCTTTCCATTCCGACAGGTCTGACCTCAATTGGATTCTCTGAGAGAGAGTTATGCCAAGTGTCGCAATGTGACCTGTTTATGGGATAATACAGGAGAGCGAACTTGTACGGCGTGCCACGTGTCACTGGTTCAACTTCTGCCTTTGAAAAACTTTCCTGAGATAGCCCAACCTGTTAAATTTCCATCCCGATAGATCTGACCTCAATTGGATTCTCTGAGAGAGAGTTATGCCAAGTGTCGCAACGTGACCTGTTTATGGGATAATACAAGAGAGCGAACTTGTACGGCGTGCCACGTGTCACTGGTTCAACTTCGGCCTTTGAAAAATTTTCCTGAGATAATACAGTCTGTGTACTACCTGTCACGTTTTACAAAATTTCATTTGGAGCTTCCTAGCCCAAGTTATGACCTTTTTCCCAAGGTCACCTGATTTTGACTCAGATCTGGAAGAGGCAGAAACCCTATATTGTACATATCATAAATCACAAAGTACAACGAATTAGAGGTTGTCCTTTGGACACAAGGTACATGGGGATCTGATCTTCGACCTGTAAAAGTTTTAGATCCGAAAACTTCACCAAAATGGATTTATAGCGAAAGTGCTACGATGACTGGTTTTTGCTATATCAAGCCCTAGCATCGTAAGTGCAACAAGTGTCATACATGCCATATCATGTCTTCTTTCAGGCTAGCTCTGATACCATGTTAAATTTTCAGAATTTACTTCAATCTGATCTAGGATCTTAACTGAGAGAACAACATCTACAGCATATCAATCATGGACACAATAATACAAGCACACAAGAGACACAGATTTTACTTGGGGAAAACCATAAAGGTGAAAAACCCCAATAACTTCCTCAGAGATAGATAGAGCAATGATACAACCAAAATACAAGAGATAGTCTTCTCCTAGCAGCAGAGCCTCCTCCTCCACAAGTGCGCCACTCTCCCAAGTGTGAGTGAGAGAATAGAATGTGTAAAATGAAAGAGACACACTCTCAATTTATACACTAACTTGACTTGACCTTTACTCAACTAGGTCGGCCTCAACTTAACCACTTAACATAATGCTAACTGGGCCGACCCCCACTAGGGTGGTCTAATAACCCTTTGACCCACATGGCCGACCCCCAATAGGGTGGTATAATAACCCTTTAACCCACATGACTTATACAGGGCCGACCCCAACAAGGTGGTCTAATAACCCATCAAGTATAAGTTACGACACTTACAATATAAATGACGACTCTTCTGTATAGAGGAATAATAACATCTCTATAGGAATACAATATACATATGTGTGAAATACATTCCGAAGTTACATATACATCAACACTACTCCCAATATGTCAGCAAAGAGGTTTCACTCTATATAAGTAGCAATGGAATGTTGTATAGTACCATAGGCTACCTACGAATCACATGCATATCACTGCAAACATTCTAACACACATCCTAAGTAAATGTGTATACAACTGGATACTATCATTTAAACAAAAATGACAATTCAAATACTTATCTTTGTTTGTTTGGTAGGATCTCTTTTGATCCTAGTCTTCTTGCAGGGATTACTGGAATGTTTGATGATGAACTCTACTCCATCATCAAAGTTCCTAAATCAAGCTTGAGAGAGTGCTTTGAAGCACCACTATTACAAAACATATTCTTCAACTTCTTCCTTTGGTAACTTCCTGGGATGTTCTTCTTCTTCTTCTTCTTCTTTAGCAAAATGAGCATGATGTCTTTTGTTGCTCTTCTTCTTTTCTCTCAGGACAATCTTTGGCAATATGTCCCATCTTATCATAGCGAAAAACATTAATAAGAAGAGTAGTCTCTTCGCTTGTAGTTTCCCTTCTTATTCTTTTAAAACTTCTTAGGAGGATGGAACTCCTTATGATTTTCCTTCTTGAAATGAGGTTTTCCTTTTCCACTCTTTGTATGGGTAGCTAAAGCTTGATCATCATCCCTGAGTAGTGCTTCTTGATTTGCTACTCTAGCTTCCTCCTGGACACACTCTTCCCATACAACTTCGAATAGTAGACTTTTCTTTCTTGCATACATAGTCTGGATAAAGGAATCCCAAGGTCTAGTAAAACCATTGAGAGCAGTCATTACCAACTCATCTTCATCAAGGGTGTCTCCAATAGCTTCTAATTGTTCATTGAATTGGGAAATCCTTGTAAAGTATTCTTGAATGGATTCTCCTTGGCTCATCTTTGTACTTTTAAGTTGGGCTCTCAAATTCATCTTTCGATTTATGTTTCTTCCTTCATACATTCTTGTTAGGGCATCAAACATCTCCTTTGGAATCTTCTTGGAGGACACATGAGGAATCAAGTGATCTTTAATGGAGTCTGCTATGATCCTCATAGCCCTAATCATATCCTTCTTCTACTTTTCCTTAGCTTCAGCTTCTTCGGGTTCAGGTATAACTTCTTTAACAAACTTGGTAAGATCATTCTCTTCCAGAATGAGTCCAATCCTCTACTTCCAAGCATGGAAGTTCTCTATGTCTTCCAACTTGTCATCAAGCTTGGTGCTTGGTGCCATCTTAACCAGGGGAGCATAGAATAACCAAAAATCAAAATTTCTTAAAATAAAAAACTGAACTCACCAAAAGATGTGCTTGACTGAGGCGAGTATCCTAGAACACTTGGTTTCTGAAGATTCCAAAATTTCACCCTTCAAAATTGACTTGCGAATTTCGGATCCGCAGTTTCTGGCTTTTTCTGGTTTTCTGGTTTTCTGCAGTTTCTGGTCCAAAGTCAAACTAGGGTTTGACTTTCCAGGAGTTTCACCCACTCAAAAATTTTGATCTTGGTACCAAAATTTCGATCTTGGAGAGGCGCACTTCCCTATGCCAATTGCACTCCAAAATTCCAAATTTGTGGGAAGCCCTAATTTTTCACTTTCGAAGAGAGAGAGAGAGTTTTACCTTGTGAAAGTTGCTCTTTTCAGGCAAGCTCTAATACCATGTTAGGATTATATGCTACCATAGACTATATTGCAAATTCATTAGCATTCAATACATTATTCACAATAGCAGCATAAAAAGGATCTCTGAAAGATACACAAGCACAAAGCACAAAAACAATATATCATGGGAAACCCTCAAGGGGAAGAAAACCCAGCAACAACTTTCTCAATATAGATGATCAAGTACAATGCCCCAAAAATATGTCTCACAAATAAGAGAGACAAAAAGATCAAACTCTAGATCCAAGCCACTCCTCCTCCTTTGCAGATATCTCTCTCTCTCCTCTAATGTGAATTGCACAAGTGAGTGAATGTTTAAATGAGGGAGACTCTCCCTCTATTTATACTTTAGTTTTCATTGGCCACTTACCCTAACTAGGCGCATAATATAACATTATATTATATTCTTTTGGGTGTTAATGACACGACTTACAATGGAGGGTTAACCTCATGACCTTTACATGACCAAATGTAATAATGACATCCCCGAATGGAGGTAGAACATCCCCAGTGGAGTTACAATAATAAAGTACAAGTAGAATATACTTTGAAGTTACATTAATTTAACAATTAACAATAAACACAACAGCAGAAGCAAATAGGAAACAAATCACATAAAACACATTCAATTTTCTGCCCTTCAAAATCAGCTTTTCATTAATAATATTCCAAGCTTACAAAGGGCTCCCTTACTAGGAAAATGGCCCTGAGAATTTTACACGGCAAACCTAGCAAATTTTGCCTTGCTAAAGACAAACTTCAACTTGCAAAACAAACCCTAAAAAATGCAACAAACCCATGAAATTTTGCTCTCCCTGACCTGTTGTACGACCTGTACAACCTATACACTTGTATGTGTCCGTACGGTATGGTCTGTACGGAATGTACAAATCCATACAGTTGTTCGTACAGATGATACAGAATTACGTACAGTCGGGTCCATACCATAGTACTGTACGTTCGTACGACCTATCTGTACACTATGTCTATACGGTCCGTACCAGTGTAGTCAGACTCGGACTTGGCAAATACTCTGTTGGCTTGGGACTCGGCAGACTCGGCGACTCGGATAAGACTCGACAAAGACTGGGCAAATATGAAAAGAAATTAAAAATGTGATAACTTTTAAGCACAAAAAACATACATAATGACATTTCTTATCCATATAAGTTATAAAAACAATTCTATGCAGAAATTCATTAGATCATCTCATAAAAATTGATAAATCATAATACAACATTTGACACTCCATATTTGTATGCAAAATAGTGAACTGAAAGATGATTCCTTGAACACATTCCAAAATAGTACCAAGTTCAAACACATAACTAAAAAATCAAAAAAGATAGTGTCTCCAAGTCCAAACTCGAGTCTCATGCATGACTACGAGCAGTGGAATGCCTAGTATAGGCCCTAGTAGAGCTAGTGACAACATCACTAAATGGAAAAATCAACTGTGATGCAGGTGTGTTTGGCGTTTCCATTTCAGAAAATGGTACACCGGAGGGACCCTCGGTCTCTTCATCAAGCCAAGTCAAATCAGAGGGAGCTTCATCCTCCACTACCCAATCAGAGACTAGATCAATTTGATTCAATAAAATTGGATCCAAATCCTTTGCCCGCAGCTGTTTTGTGAGCATATGAAGGTTGTAGTATATGTAGACCAACTTCTCCAACCTCTCATGCTCCAACCTGTTGCACTTTTTGGTGTGGATGTGCTCGAATACTGACTAATTGCGCTCACAACTTGAAACGTTGCAACGCTGACTCAAGAGTTTGATGGCGAATTCCTATAGTTGTGGTGCCTCAGTGCCACAATCTAACCACCAATGGGATGTTATAAAAAACAGATAAACAAAGATTACAAGTTTTGTAATGTCAAACTTGAAAAATGTAACTAGAAAAATAAAATTTAACAAATTATGAATTGAATCTTACATGGCATTTTCTTCTCCCTGAGACATTGTGTTGAGCTAAATCCAAACATGCCAGATGATTCCCTGTACATATCTCGCTGCATATTGATTAGGTCTTGAGTCTCTTGAATGGGGTACATCCTCGCAATGCATATCATCACACCTCTCATCACCTCGAGATCTTTTTGAATTTTAGACCCATCATTATAGAATATGCTCGAAATGAGATATGCCCCTGCTACATGTAATGGTGAATGTAGTTGCCTGTCCCACCTGGAATCAATAATATCCCATATAGGAAGATATTTTGATTCATCCCCCTTATAAAAGACCTCCATGGCCTCTTTGGCCCTGTCCATCCCCTCATAAACATACCCCATTGGTGGTTTGTCACCATCCATGATCCTCAACACTTTCACAAGTGGTTACGTAATGTTGACAATCTCAGTGACTTCCTCCCATAAACTATCTCTACGGACAGACAAACTCATAGCCATTGCATCTGATTGTGTGTTGTCCTTATAATGTATCCATTCCCTGCTACTAACCATCCATCTCAATGCTTGGTACTCATTAAGAAGGCTTTGGAGGGAGAGAAAGTTTGTTGCAAACCGTGTGACAGCAGGGCGACTGAGTTCACCTTCTGTGTGCTCTCTCATAAGGCTCAACACCCAAGCATGGTTATAAATGTACTTGGTTATTTGCTTGCACTCATGAACCACATCTTGCACCCACTCCAACTTCCCAATGTCCTCCAAAATCAAATCTATACAGTGGGCAGCACAAGGGGTCCAAAAAATAGTAAGGTATTTTGCACAAAGCAATTTACCTACTGCCACATAATTTGCAGAGTTGTCCGTGATTACTTGGACAACATGTTTGGCCCCCACTTCTTCCACAACCTCTACTAACAATGTAAATATCAGATTTGCATCTTTCACATGTGAAGATGCATCAACAAATTTCAGGAACATTGTTCCTTTAGAGCAACCCACAAGAAAATTTATGATCGTTCTACTCCTCTGATTTGTTCACCTATCTAATAAGATTGTGCAACCTGTAAACTCCCATGATCGTTTAATGCTCTCCAACTGTGCCTTGACACACTGCAACTCCTCATCTAGATGTTTCCCCCTAAGTGCACTGTAAGAGGGGCTTTATATCCAGGGCCAGTGCTTGCAATAGCATCTACCATGGGCTAATAAAAAGGAGACCTTGCAATGTTGAATGACAGGTTATCATGGTACCAAAACCTCCTCACTGCCATATCTGCCTCCTTCCTTTTCCTTTCATAAAAGCTTTCCAAGGTTGGTTGAGATCCTGGGGTTGTACGAGGAAGGAAGAAAGGAGAGGTGATAGATGGACTTGGTGCAGCACTTGGTGCAAAACTTGATGAGCAACTGCCTGGAGGTCCCATTGGAGATCTGCCCATCCCTGTTGTTTCAAACCTCAGCCTAGTTCTTTTGGCATTTTGTTTTTTGATGCCTTCCAAAGCAGCGTGCATTTCCGCTGTGACTTCTTCAGGGAAGCCATCACAAACTACAACATCCTTGCACACAACTCGAGCTAGGTGGTGTTTTAACCTGTTTATGCCCCATACATAGTCGTGTGACAATAGTTGCACTTTACTTGATTATCTTGCCCTAGGACCACCCGAACACATGCTTTATCAAGAGGCCTTCTAGGTCTTCCCTTAGGTGCCATGGATCTAATAGTGGAAAATGAATCAAATTATAAATTAAAATGAATTTTATTTATAAATTAAAATGAAATGAAAATTTATATTTTTTAATTAAATTTAAGTGATTTTTGGCATGCCTGTGTAGGCTGCCATCACAACCTACAGGCCAGTAGGCTGCCCCTGTGAGATGCTAGTGGAGGTTGAGGATTTGGTTGCTATGTGGACATCATTGCACCTGTTTTGGCAGCCCTACTAGGTCATAAACAAACCCTCAGCTGCGGCAGAGAGAGACAGTCCTCAACAGGGGTTCGGATGAGGAAAATAAGCTTCAACAATGCTACGGCTTGACTGAATAGTCCCTTAGCAATTTCCTTCAAAGGCTAATCAAAAACTTCAAGAATGATAGAGCTGAAAAAGGAGAGAATGGACAGCTGCTGCAAAATACCCTTCTCAAATTGCTTGGACAGAAAGATGAATGGTTGTGTATGTGAGAGTGCTCACTATTTATAATTCATCATTGAGTAAGATAAGGATTAACAAATCCATAAGTTAAGGAAGCCACCTCTCAAAGACCACTTTTGTAATTTTAATTTACCAATTAAAAATTACTTTAATGCTTTGAGTTAGGGACCTTTAATTTCCTTGTGGTCTTTCATAGGGTTGTTGACTTTTACTTGGGCTAATAGCCCTTCACAATAGAACTTGACTTTTATCTTTGTCGTTTGGTCCTTTACTAGTGAGCTCTTGGACCCTCATTGGGGTTCTTGGTCCTTCATTGTGGTTCCATGACCATAATCCTTTAACCAAGTCACCATAGACCCTTCTCATGGTCTTTATGGCCCTACCAACTCAAGGTACATCATCATAAATAAGGGACTTTTCGTCTTCCATTCTTCACTTGACTTGGGCGCTAGGTGATCATGACCTCTTCTTAGGTAGGCGCTAGGTATTTATGACCCTTTCTTCATGGGCACAAGATTTACATGACCTTCTATCAAGTTGTTATGTCTTCTTGTAATGGATATGATCCATACATGTCATAGAAAAGATATAGTGCCCTTCCTTCCTTCATAAGGAACCCTCAAGTTCTCACACGTGCAAAGAGATGAGCTCTCTTCCAATTGCTTCTAACTTCTAACTTGAGTCTCCTAGACTCAACTGTTAAAAAAGCACCTAGGAGATGTTGTTCACCTTGTGATGCCTTGGGGTGGACAAGAACATTAAAAAGTGGTTCCTAGTGTTTTATAAAGTGAGATGTACTTTATTTTTATAAAGTCACTTTATAAAGTGAGTGAATAATTTAATTTTAAATTGACTTTATGAGACTTAGCAAAGTGAAGATTTAATTAAAAGGGTCACTTACATATGTGAATGAAAAAGTGTTTTCATTTATATTAATTAGACATTAATGAGCAATTAATGTGGGCCCTAGATCTCATCAAGTCAAGTTTAAATCATAGCCATTAATTTTGATGGAAGTGGTTACCTCATTTAAAAGCTAGGAAAAGGCATGAAACCTAATTCATTGTTACCCAAGAGATTTGGAGAGCAAGAGAAGAGAAAGAAGAAGAAAGAAGAGAAGAGAAGAGCAAGCTAGGTTTTTGAAGAGAATTCAACCTAGGGAGGAAGAAAACTAAATCTGGTACGAATCCCAAGGAGCTTGTGAGAGGCACATTTCCCAAGGCAAGTGCATAGAAATCAAGGCAGTGTACAACAGTATTAAAGTGCACAAAAATCGAGGAAGACCGTACAGTTGCACCGAAATCAAGGTTGAGTTCAGGCACAGATTTCGAGGTGAGGTACATGTTATCACATCCATAGTAGTCGGGCTACCATGATTGCAGAGCAGTTCATTGTATATTTTTGAGCCAGGCCTTTACACAGTTTTGATGAGATCAACCTATGATGAGCAGTACTTTTGATGATCACTCACATATCAGAGCAGCCCCAGATCAGACAGCAGTGAACCTTATGCCAAGACTGAGCCTCATGACCTCAGATTTGTTGATCGAGATGACCATTTTCATCCCATACAGAGCAGTGCAATGCCCATAGTTTTTGCAGCAGTGTATCCAGTGATTGTTGATGATCCAAATGGCAAGTACAGGTATATGGCCTAGCAGGTATATAGTGTGCATTGGTTATGATTGTTTTGCTCTTTTGCTCATCTTAGTAGCTTGACTTGGTATCTAGCGGTCATGATCTGGTAGTAGTTATATATATGTTATATGGATTTGGTTGCTTAATGATTATCTAAATGGTTTAATTACTCAGGATTAGAAGCTCTTGTTTATACTCATTGGTTTACCCTCTTAGTAGTATGGACGTGATCATTCCCACCATTTTTGGCTTGCTAGCTTAGGCATCACCTTCACTTTCCCCATCCATCCGTTCTCTCCCATCTTTGGTTTTCACCCTGACTTACACCTCAGCCTGTGATATGGAGGACTTCCCCACTTTTTCCTCTATGTTGGATAGCATCCCTATTAGTTTGTGTCTCGGCTCTGGATTGGCAACATAACTTACCGAAGCCTTGATCCTTCTGGGCCAAGAGAACCCACCGGTGTTGGTTCCTGAGCTTAAGTGAGTTGGATTTGATACATTGATCACTCTAGTCGATTGCCCCGATGTTTGGTCCTAATTGTGGATAATCCCCCTAGTTGCTTGAGTTGTGTCGGCTAAACCTGAAGCAAATAGTACTACCATCATTACATGCATGTGGAAACTTTATCTTATCTTTTGTGCAAGCCCATGGAAACAATTTAAAACTGTGCTTCTCAGCACAATGAAAAAGGGCTATGGAAATTGAAATGTTAAAGCACCCTCGATGCAAGTTGCGATTAGTTGTGCTTCTAAGCACATGCAAAATCCAAAGGGTCCTAAAGGCCTAAAAAGCAGTGGTTAAATGTATGCTAAATCCAAAGACTGCTGGCCATGAATTAAATGTAATGATTAATACCTCACGGAGCCTACGGGTTGGGATGTGAGATGGAGTAAGGGATAGCTAATTCTAAGTGTCCCCTAGAACCTCAAGTTACGGTTAGTTGTGCACCTAGTTACAGCGGTTCTAGCAAAGATCCTCACAAAGCTGGATTCAGCTTGGATGTGAGTTGTAGACATTTGCGAAGGTTGAATAAGCACCTCTCTAAACAACTCATTCCATTTGTGAGACACTGCCATTCCCTGTGTGTTTATTATCCAACATATGCTTAAGTGTGTATTCCCTTTCCCTTATCCGAAGTATCACAGTGCTGAGTCAGTCAAGTCATCCCTTTATCCTAGCCTTGCATTCTTCACCCTCACCCTTTGCTAGCAAAATGTTCACGTTTATGAAATGAGTATATTCTCGAGGTTCTATTTTGAGTAAATGATTATTTAAACTTATATTTGATATAATTATTGATTAACTGCCAATTAAATGATGCTTCCTACTTTAAGTCTTGCTATTAGAATGATTAAAAGAACATACCTTAACCATTTGTACTTGCAGCATCAAGCATTTTTTAGCCTGGGTCACATTTTGATCAGTCTTGACCTGGTCAAACCTAGTTTGACCAAGTCAACTATAGGATCTGAGATGAGTTGGACCAATGATGTTCGAAGATGATGATTTATGGTCCTTTGATGCCCATTTGATGGTTCCATGCAGCAGACACAGGTTTCACTTGATGGTTTGATGGATTTTTATAGTTATTATTATTTACAGACCATTTATTTTTATTGGTCTGGGCATGGTTGAAACTAGAGATTGATTATCCGGGTAGCCACAAGGTGTATGAGTATTCATCTCTAGTGCATTTGGACCTTCTGAGTCCACTGGTACACTCATATTTCAGTTACAGGCACTCTCGGACTAGATTTTACTCAGATTGTCACTTTTATGCAGATTTGCCATAATAAAATGGCTTGGCAACAAAGATGAGTTTTTCTTTGGTTCTCCTCAGGCGCTACAAAGGGAGTATGGGGTCCAACCACTTGTTATTACCATATTGCCATACCCTCGGACACTTTGGTACAGTCAGATTTGTGCCCGGAGCACTAGGAAGAGAGCTACAGGAATTTTGTTGATTTACAGTGATTTTTCGAGGATAAAAAATGGGATAAAATGGTCATTGAGGAATTTGATTTGGGGAAATGAGGCAAGGAATTGGCATGAGGTTTGTTCAGAGGTCATTCATGATGCATCACACACCTTCCGGCACAGTTTCATCATTCAATGGGGTCCACACACACTCCGGTGCATTATTTTGATGTATTATTATGCTATTGAAGGGGCCACGATTTGGTCACCTGGTCACTTTGTGATGTTATTGAGTCATATCTTTTATCCTTGTGCCATGGGGTGATGCTAGTGAAGGATATTAACACCTCCTAGTCCCACCATGTGCTCCTTACACTCATCCTAGTCATCTTTTATGTGGTGCGACCCCCCTAGGGCCACCTTAGTGAGTGCGCACCCCTCATTAGTGAGTTGATCCATGTGTTTTGGCTCCGGCTCATCATAGTCGTCAATTGTATTATGTTTGTCTTTTGATCTCCACCACTCGTTCATAAAGTGGTTAGGGTTTTGGTCTCTCTCATTCCTATTTAAGGGAAAGACCCCCCTCATTGTAAAGGCACCTTTGGGCTCTTGAACTCTTGGAATAAAATATTATTTTGCAGATCTGCTTCTCATGCTTTGATGAATGTTCTCGTACATGATTATACATATTTTCTTTAGACATCTAAGTTGTTCACAGGTGATTTCCAACATCTTATGAGGGAGGCTGAATTCATCTACTGCAGGGGTGCGAATTGCTTGAGAGACGATTGCAGGGGTTTCCCACATCTTCTCTGGGCATGGTGTTTTCATCTTTAAGGGATTTTTTCAATTGTGCTTTGTCCATTGATTTACTTCTTTTGATATGTCGTGCATAGCTCATCTTTTATCCATGGATCAAATCTCACTTAGGTAGTTTGATTTTGCAGGTAAAGAAGACACCTTTTTTCTTTGGGGCTAGGACGTTTTTGCTTGGAATCACTTGGATCTAGCTTGAAATTGTAACTAAATGGAAGGATCATCGATGTACTTGGTGGCTGCATGAATTTGAGGTAAGATCTACAAGGTACGTATTTGTTTTCATGCATTTTACCCATTGGTCACTTCAAACCCTCATTGTTAAAACCCTTATAAATCTAATAGATATGGCAATAATTTGGGCTTAATAACTAAAACCCACCTCTTAATTAATTAAAGAACCTTAGAGACCAACTTTGGTGGAAATCTGACTCAATTTACCCCTCGATCCAAGGCACTCACCATCTCTAAGGGAGGACGCACTTGTGGGTTCTTAGTCATTTTTCAGATCTATCATCTGGGTGTTGCTATTTTGTCTTTCAAATTTCAGATTTGTCACTTAGCCACCCTCCTAGTGCCATTCACACCTTAATTTCACCTAGTGGGCCCCATTTCACTTCACTTTGACTAAATCAAGGGTGGGCCCCACTTGGGTCTTTTAGATTGGCATTAGATCTATCTAGATCTACTCTTTTAATTTCATTAGTGGCATATTTCTTCCATGGTTGAGCATTTATCCCTTTCATAAGCCTCTTCAACCAAGCCCTAACTTCATTTGTCATTTGTATTCCCTAGATCTAGATCTACTTACTCTTGATCTCTATCTCTTTGCAACTTCACATTTCTCTAGAAGGTCTAGAGTAGGTTCGCTAGCCTCTATTGGTTAGCTAGGGTCTCCCCCTTGGTCTTTCATTTGCTTGATCTAAAGTGAAGGGTGCCTCGATTAGCGTGACAACCATTTATCCTTGGGAATCGTGGCTCTCTTGGGTCACCTCTTTAGTTGTCCAACACCTCTACCATCTTGGATAGGATCACCTTTTGGGACAACTACAAGTTGTGTGATAACAACAGTCAGCAGGTTGCACAGTTTTCAAGGCAGCAAACTGCTATTATTTTGCACAGATTTCAAGGCCGCACGTGTGAGGCCGTACAGCAATCTTTTGGGCACAAATTTCGAAGAAAAGACAGAAAAAAAAAATCAACAGGTCGTACAGTCATAATTTGGCACAGAATTCGAGAAGAATTTGGTTGAGATAAGTACTACTGTAATTTTTGTAATTTCTTTGAAAGAATAAAATTTCTCTCCTGTCAGGTTTTCCCTTCGGAGTTTTTCCTGAGCCAATTTGGCAAAAATTTCCGAGTTTTAAATTTGTGGTTTGGTTGCCATTTGATTTTTTGAGTTGTTTAAAGTTGAAAATTTTCCATGTGTTTCAAGAAAGATTGAATTTTCATGCATGTAAAACTAATTTGTAGCTATGGGGTTTGGAAATTAAACTTCATGTGAAAACCAAAACTTGAAACCAGGTTGGGAATACAAAATTTTCATCAACTTTATAACTTCTCATAAGTACTACAAAGGTTTATTCATGTTGATCAAGTACATCAACATCCTAGTCCCCGACTAGGTCCTCAGCCCCAGGCTGATGTGCCAATCTACTGAAGAATGGCTCTGCCCAAAAATCAACATTTTCCTATTTAAATCCATTTGAAATTTTCTGCTCTAGAAGTTTCCCTTTGTTTGATTCTTGAAATCAGCCCAACCATTAGAGAACAGTTAGGTTTGTGCACTACAATCCTAGCCCTTTCTAATCTTTCTAAAGAAAGCCTCATGTGATCCTTGGTTGACCCCATTTTCCCATTGGATAAGACACCGGTCTCCAATCCCTTCATCACTTTTATCTTTCATTCATAATACACTCTGTTTTGCTAGAGTTACTCTTTGATTTCACCCTATGCTCCATTGTTAAACTGTAGTAATACTATCCTAGGGACTCCTCCCTTGAGCTAGAGAAGAGCTAGCCTAAAGAGTAGAAGAGGGCTAGGTGTGGTGACATTGGCCTCCCTCTTAATTGTCCATAAGCTATCATTGATTTTAGGGATTCAATCTTAAGATGCTAGTTTGTGTGGAAACATTTTAGCGTTGTTGTCAGGGATAAAGCCCATTTGCCAGATTTGTAGTCTTGCTACATACGACATCTATGAGTGCAGGTTTTGAATATCTATTGCTCATATGGTGACTCCATGAAGGAACAAAACTCTTGTTCCTTACAACAACAACAAAATTGAATACTCTTTTTGTTTGTAGAGGTGAGCACACCCAAGAAGTTTGAAGGTATTTGCAAAGCTTACCTTGGTGACTCCAAAGTCCACTCTATTGTATGGGTATAAAAATTTAAGATATTTTTGTTGAAGATTTAAGAAGGTACCATGGAGGATTTCAATAATGTGCTTGTTTGATTTTTAAAGTATTCAAGGGTGTACCCACATAAGCCTCCAGAAAAATAGGTCAAGCATTTGCCACTTTTTCATAAGGATGAGGATTAGCTTTTCAGCACTTAAAATCATTTATGGAGCATGTTTCAGAACTCAAGATAGAGCATGAGGATTTATTGATGAAATTGTTTAGCCGTAGCTTGGAGGATGATACAAAGGTTTAGTTTAGAAGCCTCCTGGATGGAGGGATCTCTTCCTTTGCAGGTATTGTTCAAGAATTACGAGAATATTGGGATCCAAGCTATGAGAAAGGAAGTGGCCCATTTGAAGGCTTTGATCAAGCATCTTGTCAAATCCTTGAAGAGATCCATGAAGAAGAGCCCATACATGCTGAAGAAGCCACTAGTGACTCCATACACCTTGATGAAGAAGTTCTTGAAGGTATCAAAGAAGATCAAGAAGAAGAGCATGTACAAGAAGAAACCCTTGAAAGTATCTGTGTTGAAAACCTAACTCGTGAAGACACTTATTTAGCTTGTTCCACTCATCATGAAGATAAGGGTTTTGTGAGTTTTTTTTCTCAAAAATTTTAAATATCTTGTTATGATTTTGAGAAAATAAATGACGAGGCCAAACCCTTGGTTGATCATATGGTTGAAAATGATGGTTGCCAAAAATGTGAGATAATTGATGAGCATTTCGTAGAAGTAGACCATGGTCTTGATGGAAATTTTTGGATATCTTTAGGGGATCCCATTTATGATACTTCTAGTGTTGAAAGTGTTGATTTTGAACCCTTTGGACAGCCATGTTTTGAGGATATATGCTATGACCATTTTCAACCATATGAATGTTCTGGTATTGCAGATTTGTAGCAGCATGAGAAGGTTTTTTATGCAGATTTGGGGCAGTCTTGTTTGCCCTCTTCTAGGGCAGATTTGGGCCAGCTTTTCCAGCCATATTCTTCAGTGATTAGTGCTGGTTTGGGACAGCAAAAGATGCTATTATTGCAGGTTTTGGGCATCATTGTACTCCATCTCCTAGAGCATATTGTGAAAACTTTTTGCAGGATTATTTCCAACCATGTGTTTCTCTTTGTTATGCTGATTTTTATCATTGTTTGGGGCTGTTATGTAATGGGTTTTACGCAGAGATTTTTCAGCCACCAAAACACATGACTGGAAAATTTATTTCTTGCCTTATGGAAAAGGCTCTCTTAAATCAAAGAAGATTTTATCGGTGTAGGGCATGTGATCTTCTTGGTGGTAAAGAGGGATGTTGCATATTTTGGCACACTACACACATGAAAATTATAATGTTGAACAGTATGAAGTTCCTCCGAAGATCCCAAAGCCTGCCTGTGTTGATTTTCCCTGTGATGATTGAGATCCCAAGAAGGTTTCTAATATATCTTCTTTTTCCCTTCATTCTGTAGCAAAGTTGATAGAGATAAAGTGGTCAATAAAAATCCTGGTAGTAATGAAGATGTGTCTCTTTCTTTTGATGGTTCATTGAATGATGAGCAGTCTCCAAAACCTAAGACACTAACCTCTATTAGTGATTGCCATTGAACCCGAGTTGAAGATGAGATGTCTCTGCAGTGTGACACAGAGCTTTCAGTGCAAGTTGATGATGATCATTCCAGGGTGCTCCCCTTCCTTCCTTCCTTAGGAGGAACTCCATGAAGCCCCATAAATCAGTGATGATGAGCCTTCTTTTAATTGTTCTAATCATGAGGAGGAATAGGGGGTGTATGAGAGGGTTTATATGTTAGCTTTTTAGCTCGGAAGGCACTCCGCATAATTTTGTCTTGTATGCGGAAGTGACTTTGCATTTACATTATCTAGGCACTTGACTTTTTCTAAGTTGTATTAAAGTGGCTCTTTTTATTAAGTGACTTTTATGTAAAGTTCCAAATCCATTATAAAGTGACTTTATGAAGTAAAAGTGCACATATTTCATAAAGTGAAAATACTTTATTAAAAAATTATAAGTGAATTATTTTGGAGGGAATGATTTTCATCCCTTGATTTTGTCAAATCAAGATTAGATCTTGACCGTTGGAATTAGGGATTGGGAAGGTGAAAAGTCACTTTCATGTTATAAGAGCAAGCCTAGGGCAATGTGCAAAGACACAATTTTCAAGAGAGCTTTTCAAGAGATTAAGCATTTGGCATTGTTGAGTTGTTTGAGAGAGAGAGCATTTCTCTAGTGGCTCGAATTCCTAGGAGAGGAATTTTTCTGGAGGTGGCTTGAATCCCAAGGCAACTCTGCTGCAGTTTTTGCTGGCATGTTTTTCGAGAAATTTGCTGGGCACAGATTTCGAGGGATTGCGCACAGTTCGAGAAAAAAAAATCTGCACAGTCCGTACAGTCGTACAGTGGCACAGTTTTCGAGGTGCTGCGTGGAACGGATTTCAAGATACTGCTAGGCACAGATTTCGAGGTACTACTGGGCACAGTTTTCGAGGTGCTGTTCAGTCATTAAATTCTGCATTAAATGCTGCTGTAACTCAATTTTTTATGCCTGAAAATGCTTAATGAAATTTTCTCTTGGACTGGTTTTCCCCAGGGGGGGTTTTTCCAGGGTCTGTTTTGACCAAATCTCACTGTGCAGTACAATTTCAGATTGCTGTTTTTTTTTTTCCGCTGCTTCATTATCTCATCTAATGTGTTTCAGCTTGTTATCTATTATTTAAATGTCTGTTTTTTCATTTAATTAATGGTAGCCTAAGTCTGAAATATAGAGGTTGCTGAGTGGTTTAGATGGCTGTTACAGCCTGATTTTAGTTACGGCCTGATTTTTTAACATTATAACCCTCATGTGTCTGATTTTTGGTACCTGGGAGACCCAATTTATGATATCAATCACAAAGAGGAAATGCCAAGCTTACATCCTGATTTCTTGACCCTTTCTTGTAGTGATCATAAATCTGACAAGGAGATGCAGCTAGTTCATGAAGATTCAAAGCAGTGTGACTCGTGAGGATCCAGTATCCTTTCCTGTACGACAATTGTTTCATGTAGAGCATCCCACAGAGGTTATGTTACATCCAGAAGTGCATACCGACTTGGTAATGGTTTCTCAATCCAATCCCATTTCAGTATCTACTTTTGAGATTGACCATTGCCCAGATTCAGGATGTTATGTTGACCCCATCATGGTGTATATGGCAGACATATTTTGGCAATTGACATGGAACACTCATGGCCATCACATTTTCTTTCTGACCTGTGATCATCAAGGTGACGAGTTGCAAAAAGTTGCAGGGTTGCCCCATCTGATTGTTGGGTATGCAGAGGAATCACGTAGATCAGATAGACTGCGCGCCTCACTATGTTGGAGTTTTGATTACTCTGATGAATCTTATTGGCATTTTGTATATGTTTGACTTATCTCAGATGTAACAACTTCATCGTTGGCTTTATGGGTTTTATGAGTATATGCTGATCAGTGGGTCACCAAGTCTTAGGTATAGGTTTGGGTCTTTTTTTCAAGTTGATTTTCAGTAAGTGCCCTTGGACACGATAGGTCATTCAAATGTGTTCTTTTGCAAAAAGTTAAAACTAATTTCTCCAAAGTCCATGTTCTGAGATTGTTTGGGAATGAGGTCTTCTGTCGGAAGCCCTTAGTCTTGAGGTCCAGAAGTTGTGCCTAGGGTTTGGTTTAAGTCAATAGTATCTTCCCAAGAGATGTTTACAGGTATGCTCATCTGGAATTCTGGGATTCTCGGCATCCCACAGGGGGATACTATCCCCAAGTTGAAGCTACTGTTAACCCCCAAATCTGCACACAAAAATAGAAGATAAACTCAAATTTCCAAATCAGCATTTTCAGATCACTGTTTGCAGCCATATACCTGCCTCGAAGAAAGTATTTCATGAAGAGAGTACATCATTTGTTATTTCTATCTGTATGAGAAGCATATGTATTATGGGCACATTTCCCAATGAGGCTATCTGCAGGTTGTTAGCAGCAGCAGGACCCCTTTCTGAGGAGTAAAACCCGCAGAGTTAGGGTGCACTCTTTGAGGGAAACAACCAGCAACAAGATAGGTGCACTTCCCAAGAAATAACCAGCTAGAGAGGCGCATATTAAATGGGCTGTTACAATCTTTTTGCAGCACATAAGGGCACACTCTTTGACGGTCGTTATCACAGCAACTATGAGGGTGCTCAAGGAAAAGTTTTGCATGCACTTTTTAAGCCCTGTTTTAGGCAGTTATGATTGTTAGACCTGTCAGAGCAGCATTAAAAGGAGCAGCTAAATAGTGATTGAGACTTGTCAGAGCAGCATTAAAAATAACGGTTACATAGTGATTCAGACTTGTCAAAGCAGCAATAAAGGAGCTGTTACAAAGTTTCCATAAGAGTGCACTTGAGATGTTACATGGCAGCAGCAGTTACAATCTCTGACGCGCATGAGGGGCGCCTCCTTGGACATTTAAAAAACTTATTCTATGTTTGGAAGGGTGCCATTCCCTAGGAGTCACAAATACATTATCATCTTTTCCTATTTTCAGATTGTAACCTCTTTGCTCATTCTATAAGAGCAGGAGGAGAGTAGGACTTATTTTCATCCGTTATTCTTGCCCCTTTCATATCTCTTTCCATCCTTCTTCTCCCCTCTCATTCTTGTCATTGTGAAGAAGTTGCAGCAACGGTGGAGAGTAGTTTGTATCACTATCAAGACTGGTGATGCAAAGATACTTCTTTTGGCTGTCTAATTATTTTTTCAAGTGGAGTGCTGTTCGTTATGATGGTTTCCAGCTGTTGGTTTTTCCTTGTGACAGTGTCGTTTGTTTGTAGGACTAGGATTTAACCAATCTCGCTTGCAGATTTGTTTCTTTTCTCCGTCCATCCACCCAACGGACTAAGGCACGAATCATTTTTATTTAGTTTCATCGATCTTTTCTTCAAAGATTTCTAGGGACACCCCCCTGTGGCTAACATGTACTAGCCCGAAGCGAGAAAAATCCAGCCAACGTGACAGTGGACTGGCCTTCCAATTGTTGCACCTGAGGTTTTCCTCGGTAATCCCCCTCCGGATCACTACGGACAATTCCGAGCGCTAACATTTCCCCAACATATTGATACAACATCAGGGAAGGAAAGGGAGGGAGGGGAGCTCTGGCCTTCCGCCCTTGGCCACTCACTACTTTTTAATATTAATAAGATCCGTGTCGCTGGTTTTAACCCTATCCGTGTTGTTGGCAATCGAGGTTTCAAATTTTATCTTTATGATGGATGGATTAGCATAGTTGACATAACAGTATAGTTACTGGGAGAATTGGGAGTAACTGACAAATACTAGAGAGGATTGACCTTATGTCCCTTTTCACTAGGCTGCAATTGTTTGGAGTGGATATCTCACAACTATAATTTGTACTTTACAATTACAGTCTGTTGTTTAAGTCACTGATTCAATATTCATAGTTATTTGGACCTAAGCTTAAGTCACTGATTCAATATTCATAGTTATTTGGACCTAAGCGGAAAGGGCAGTTGGCTTGTAAGGTTGTTAATGGTTCGATTCTGTCGTCCACACTCCTGTGCAAATTATTTTAATCCTAACCACTTTTAAAAAATCTACGCATATGAGCCATAGTTTGCAAAACCAGTACCGATTTCTTCCCATAGTAAAAGCCAAAGGAAAATATTGGTGATATGCTCTTACCTCCTCTGCTCCCAGGGGTGCCATAACTGGCCCTGCATTGTAGCCTCCTCGACCTGGTTGTCTTGCTTTCGAACTTTTTCCGATTCTTGTTCAAAGCTGCCAAGCTGGGGACAAAATAAGCTGATTTTCGAGCGAATTGCAACCTTAGAAATCCGAGAGGGCATACATTAGTGTCCAGATTTGCAGAGTTCGTGGGCAATTGGAAGCATAATTTGGAAATATGCGAGACAGACAATGCCATAATGTGGAATATTGCCTATGTCCACGGATTCGGAATGCTGAGGGTTAAAATCTTGCCCACGTCCTCTTTCGCCCAATTCTGTTCTATAATGTTGTTGCTTTCAAATGGGAGGTACGCAGTTTGCCCCGAGGGTCAATGGGTTTGATTCCATTTTTCGTTTGGTTCGGTGGTAGAAGTTTCTTTTTGTGCATGTGATATTAGTTTCAACTTAGAATTTTATACTAAGAATATTAAGCTTTATAAAATCAGTGGATACAAGTGAATTTTATAGTGAGAATATTAAGTAAATATAAGTGAATAGACGAGTGAGTTATAATTGAACATTTTTTTTGGAACTAAGTGAACAAGACCAACAAGTTGCAATTCGATGATAATAGCAAGAAATAAATGAGAAATGTGTTTTTTTGCTTCTTAAGTTATGCAATTGCAATGCCATGTCAAATGAACAAGAAGATGAATCTCTCTCGCTCTCGCCCTTTCTCTTCCGTATCTATATTTGGGTGTTTGTACGCTATTATGACTAAGCACCTTCCTTCCAAAGAAGGCGTGTTGAGTCGATGGAGTCATGCAAAGAATCAGAGTCCCCACAATCCTGTTCAAGAGGGTTTTGCTACCATCATGATGAATGAGTGATGCAAAGACTCAAAGTCCCCACAATCATAAATCTCCTTTTTTATAATGAAATGAAAAAACTTGTTTATTTTTAACTTATCACTATAAAAAAGTTAAATCAAATAGTCGTTTGCAATTGAAATATGACTATGCCCTTCAAATTCGATCCATGTGAGAGTTCTTTGGCCATAGCAAGTATTAAGGGGCTAACATACTTACATTGTAGAAAGTCCGTTACAAAAGTTTAGAGTTGCCACTTGTAAGGCCTAAGACAACGTATACCGTGCCCAAGTGGGGAAGCTTCGTAGAAGGGCCTTTAATTGTGCACACGGTAAACATGTGAATGAAAATATACAGAATGCTCCCAATGGGGAGGGTGATCTTTTTTTTCTGTGGGCAAAGTATCTCTATGCCATAGCAATTTTATAGTTGAGTAACTACTTTCTTCATACAAATTGGTATAGGGCATTGAGATGAGTTAGTTGTATGTTTGATGTACAGGAGCCATGCCCGCTCTTCCAACTCTGAGTTCAATAACAAAGGGATTGGATCCCCAGATGTGTAATACCAAACTAGAATCTTTCATATCATGCAATGATAATAATATTATGGGGATGATCAGGTGCAATTCATCTTGAGAAATTGGCCATGCAGGGAAGATTGATGAGGTTGTGATCGCATGAGGCTTGCCTGATCAGTTCGTTGGACACATTCATTTTTGCTCACTCCAACACAAAAGATTTAGATCAATCTTAAGCCTCCAGTTGCTCCAAACAAGATGAATACACCTAAAATGACATATGATAAATAAATGTACATTTTTCCATCTTATACAAGTAAGAAAACAAGCCATCACAATGACCCAAGTGAATTTACCTATCAATTTCCCTATTTGAAGTAAAGTTAGTAGGAATGAAGCACATGTTCTTTGGATTCTAAAAACTTGAAGTTGGTCTCAAAGTTGAAATAGTTGGAAGAAAGTATGAATTTAAATGGGAAATTTATCAACAAACATAGGGAAGGAAGGTCAATGGAATACCTAGAACCTAATATGAAGGAATTCCACCAACTTCTAAATCCACCTTGCAAACACCTAAAATGAGATCTTTTAGAAGAAAAAGAATTTAGACAAAATCCTAGCTATGCACATAGGTCTTTGAGTCTTGGAAACAGATTCATTAGCATTGATAATAGGGAATAGCAAGGACCAAACATTGTACATCATATAGAGCCCCTTAACTCTAGTAGTAGTCTCCTTGGAGACACCAACAATCCTATCCTTCATTCTTTGGTACCTTAAGGGATCCACCTTAAGGATTTCCCTAATCAACTCCAACTCATTATGAAACTCCACATTGCTGGTAGAATTTGGATCCAACACCTTCTTGTTCTTGGTGAACTCTTCCTTGTCCCTAACTCCCTCATGGATCATAAGGGTAGTGTCACCACCATTGTTGACAATCAGATCAAGGTCATCATTAGTGCCTCCATCAAAAGCCCTTTTAGTGCACCACTAGTACTCTTGCAATGTTTCTACCTAGTAGGAGTTGCATTATCGCATGTGATGGCAGTCGTGGTTGGTTTCAACAACATGCAAGCCATGTGGTGGTTGGAGGGAGCACGGGACAAGGATGCACATGACAACTATCTATTCGCTTTGTAGAGGATGAATACCACTACATCGCCTAGCAAGGCATTCTCATCATAAAACACCTTCGGCGAAAAAATATATATGTTGATATCACCATTACATTTATGAAATTAATTACCTACAAAGATTCCAAGTAAGGAATGTATTTCCAATCTAGTCATAGTAATTAAATTTCTTAGTTATTATTAATTATATTAATTGACTATACAATAGGTGTTTATATCTTAGAATTTGGGGTGGACTAGTGCCTATGCTTTTCCCTGATTGCACGAGGATGAGACAAGTGTATTAATTTTATGGCAATCATTCCAAATTCGAAATAAACAATTATATATATATATAACAAGTTAAGTGTGGTTATGCTAGTTTACAAGCATGAGGAGGGAAAATAGTGTAATTTTGTATCAATTATAAAAATCTCTTAATCTAATTTATTTTTAATTATGAATTATAAATTTTACAAATTTATTTAAAAGAGAATTGATTTTTTATATATGTATTTTTTTTTAAGCTTTTATAATATTATTGATACTTATTAATTAAGGATTGAGACATCTTCTGGCTTGGATTTGTTCAAAAGAGTTCAATTTAAGTCAGGATTTGAAGTAACACGCAACTGGGAATAAATGAAACTGAAAAGAAAGATATCATATATTGGAATCGACAAAGAAATTTCGTTGGTAAAATGGAAATGGGAATATATGTCATGTTTAATAAAATTAAACACGAGCTAATAAAATTAAACATGAGCTATCAGCTCTGTGTATATTTGCTTTGCCCGTCCAGTTACGTTGGAACTTAGAACCGATCTCAATTGTTGATTGAACCAGTCCGCAGAAAGCAATTTCATTGGTCATATCCTGGGTAGAGAAAGTGCGGAATGCCCTCATACTTGGGTAGAGAACCACTTAAGTCATCATTCTTGGGTAGAGAACCACTTAAAGTAATCCCATTGATCATATTGAACCGGTCCGCAGAAGGCCATCCCTTTATTTTGTGTTGCACCTCAAAGGCACTATAAGTTCTGTCCAGCCATTGTTGTCGTGGTTGGCGTCGTTGCCGTATATGTAGTTGGTGTAGTTGCTTTAGGTTACTCTGCCTGGAAGGTTAAGAGATCTTAAAGTCCAAGAACTTAGCTTGGGATATAACTTGGAAAGGTCTTACCATTATATGTGTCTCATCACATTTTGAATGAGGGAAACCTCTAGATACTTCGAGGGGAAAAAGCCTTTTTGAAGCCTAAGATTCTTACAGTATTGTGTTGAGCGATTAGGGGATCTCAATAATAGCCCAGGATTGGTTAACACACCTGAAGCTATGTTCTCTAAGGTGGTTATCCCAACTACTCTGATTGATAAAATGTATTCTCGTATACTGGAAATTGCTAAAGCATTCTCTAGCACGATCATCATCATCTGACTCATCTGATTCATCATAGTAAAAAGAAATCTAAAGCTCATGAAGACAGACATACTAAATCCTTGTTTCCAGAACACTGATATCCATAAAAATGTTGAATCGCGAAATTCTATTTCAGAAAACAGAAGAAAGCCAGCCTTGATGAACATAGCACATCCGACACAGAAGAAAGCTTGCCTTGATGAACATAGCACGTCCGACAAAAGCTTATATCGACGACCCAATCCACTTTTGGTGGTGTTTCTGTGGGTAGAAGAACCGTGCATGTTTCTGCAGCTAGACAACTTGCAGTTTTCTGGGAGACTAGACCTCTGGTTTTGTTTGATCCCTCTAAATTTGGGGTGGAGTTTCAGGTTGGACGAGTTGGTGTTAGTTTTTCTCGGATTCTCCCTGGTTAACGATGCGGGCTGTTTCATGGTACTAGTGGATACCAACTTGGACACAGTTTCACTTCCAGCTACTTTCTTGGTCTCCCTACTTTCCATTTCCTGCATTTCACTCTTCCTTTTGTGGCTCTGAATATTCTCTCGACCCTTTGCACCCGGGGCCCACCGGGTGCCGTCGAGAGATCCCTTACGCCGTCTGCTTACTCCGTCGAGACCATCGTTCTTCCCCGGCCGTCGTGAAAACTCGATAGCCGCTTGCGGGCCCCGCGCCGTCTCGACACTGACAAAATCAGAGAAAATCAGGATTTACTGCACGCTGCAGTTAATGCATGGATTGCATTTTGAAATTCGTCGACCTATGACTTCTGCGATCCCCGCCTCCCTGCGCACACGGAAACCTGCATTCGTCTCCCTTCTGTGTTGCGCTGCGCTCCTGCCTCTGCGACGAATTAGAGAGCAGAGGGCAGAGGGCCCGGGATTAGAGAGGTCTATGCTCGCATGCTCCTTAAGTCAGTGTTGAAATGCCTGGATCCATAAAAAAAAATTAATGTGCAGTTAGAAGCAATGCAGGTTTCAGAATGTCGGTGCCAGGCCAGGGAGAATAACACCACCAAGAATGCTGGTTTCAAACTCATTCCCGTTTCTTTTGAGTCTTGATCTTTTTTATTTCAAAATCAAAACTCATAACAGAAAATTTCAAAGTCAATATTTTATTTCAAAATCAAAACCCATAACAGAAAACCTTAAAGATTTTTTCTGCAAATGTCGCAAGTGACGCCGGAAACACATGCATCACATTGGAGATGCCAACGGGTGCCAGGCCAGGGAGAAGAACACCAAGAAGAATGTTGATTTCAAACAAATGCCCTGGTATGTTTTCCATAAGTTTATACAAATCTGATTACGAATCTTTTTCAATTCTTTTCATTTTAAAAAGATTGAAATGTTGAAACGTAAACCTGAGTGGGCAAAAGATCTAGTTAAAAATTATCTTTTATATAATTTTCAAAGCACAAATATTGTTTTCTTCTACGATTTGTAATTTAACAATGGATTCTTAACATTCTCTTACCAAAAACTGTGGATGTGGATCTTTGATATAGGAGGTCGAAACAAAACAACGATTATAATAGGTAAAAATGTGATTTCTTCTATTTCAGTAGAGGTAATCTGTATTTTGTTTCCAGTTTTTCACTGACATTCTCTTCCGCGATTGTTATCAATCTCTTCTTTCTATCGCAGGTTTCGCGATTGGAGGGGCTGTACTGGAAGCATTAGCATTAGCAGAATTGGTTTTTATATTAAAATGAATAATGATAATGAAATATAATATTTTTATTTATCAATATGAATTTATTTTATTTTTGGATTTACTCAGCATGGTAAGGAGAATCAAATCTTTTGAGATGATAAATATGAAATCAAGATAAATTTATGTTTGTTTACTTTATTATAAATGATTTTTTTTTATTTTTTTGGTCTTTTAGTCTTTCATTTGTAGTGAATTTTTTTTCAATTTAATATATGTCCGTAATTATTTTATGAAACATATTATTAAAAAAAATTATTTAATAATTGTAATTATCTTTGTCTTATTTAACCAGCAAAATAGCTGCAAAGCACAGGAGTCCCTGCTTTAGAATTATAGTTTTAAAAAATTATTTGATATTTTGTGATTTAGTTGTTATCTGCAATAGCTAATGGTCTTGGAATTGTTTTGGTTTTGCTTATGTTGTTGAGTGTGATAGACAAGTGGGAGTTTAGATCCAGCTCCATTCTTAGTACATTTTTGTATGCCATACATAGTGAAAGTTTAGTTAAAATATAATAAAGTGGACACCCAATTAGGAGTAATATAAACCATTACAACACTTTTTTTTTTAATAAGATAATTATTATTAATTTATTTTCTTACCTTTTTTATATAATTTAGGTTTCCAATGCAATCTTTAGAAGAATTTTTTAAACATAAATTCAAATACTATGGATAAATTTGGAGTTTGTTTTCAATGAAATAAATATTTTAAAATTAATAAAAATTAAATATGATATAACAAATTAAATATGATTTTATTTTGAAATTATCCAAACAATAAAAATAAAAATTATAAAATTAATAATTATTTAAATAATATAGATAAAATTATTAAATATAACATTAAAAGAAGTAAAAATATGTAAACAAACAACTATTGAATTGATAAAATTAAGAATTTTTCAATTTGTATTTTAGTTAATTTTTAAAGGCACTAAACTCTATAATTCTATATTTAATTCTATATTTGCAAATCAAATTATTCACCTTTATTCCCTAATAAAGCAAGGGCAAGACAAGACAAATCTTTGATAACTATGCAAACGCAATTAGTCATATGTTTTTGGGGCAAAACATATCTCAGATAAATATGGATTCCATGTTGTCTGTTCAAAACTACAACAAATTTAGAAAATAAACATCTTATATCATAGATGTTGATGTTATAATAGCGGAATTTGATTTTATTATATTTATGGAATTTGATTTTATTATATTTTAATTAAAAAATAATATATATAAATTAAATTTACTATAAAATATTTTATATTTTTAACACATGACTCCATTTTTATACATTTCATATTTTTATTTTTCATTGGAAATAATTTTACAACATGATAATAAAAAATAATATAATTGATTTATATATATTATTAATTTTTATTTTCAATATAGTTTTTATAAAACTTATAATTTTTTTTAAATTAATAATTATATAATATTTTATTACTAATTTAAAATTTAATAACTTTTTAATATATTATTTATATTGTAATATAAATACTTATTATATTATGTTTTTAGAAAGTAAAATTTCATAATTTTTTTTATTTTTATTTTAATAATGTTATAATTATTTAATATATAATTAATTTATAATAAATTTTGGTCTACCAAAACACAAAATATTTTTACTCGTTAAAATATAATATTAAATAATAAAATTATTTTCAAAAACACGTTAATTAATCAAATTAAAAATTTATATCAATTAAACTTCACTAAATAGTTTGAAAAGAAAAATTATTTCCTTCTTATAACAACAACTTAATAAATTTAAAGATTAAAGTACAATAAAACAATGGTACCATGCCTGCACGTAAAATCTGAAAATAAAAAAAAAGGCCACATTGAAATGTATACGAACGGTACCATGCCTACACGTAAAATCCAAAAATTAAAAATAAAGAAACACCGGCACTGACTTGTGCGTCCGGTTTCTGACAGGGATTTGAAATCTTAATAAATGGATTTGAATACTCATACGCGGAATCAACACTAACGGTACCATGCCATACCATGCCAGCATTTCTAAGATTTTGTATTTTTAGATTTTGTTTTTTGTATTTTATTTTTAATTTAACATAAGTCACATCTACACAGGGCAAATTTGTCACATCAAGTTTTAAAGCCAATAAAAAAATAGAAAATATGTTATAAGCCAATAAAAAAAAATTTAAACTGTAATTTTATTTGTTTAAAAAATCATTTTAATAATTAAAATCCATAAAACATTGGACAATTATATAAAAATTTAAATTAAAAATTTGCAAACTAATTAAAGATTAAATGCAAACTAATTGCTATAATCCCTCCCTTGACAGGGACTAATAATAATAATATATTTTTGGAGCATAGTCACACCACTTAAATTTTATTCTTAATTAAATTATTTATAAATATAAAACTCTTGAAATATGGATGAACTTCATATCAGCTGGGAAATTGGGCTCCAAGAAACCTTGGAGTATTGAGGATGAGTGTGCAGAGTATGGGCGATGGCGGATTGGAAACCTGGGCTTCTAAACACTGGAGGATCGGCTCAGTTCTTTGGTGACTCGGCTGGCCCAGCTGATTTTTGTGATTCTTGAAGCTGTGTGGAATTTGACGGGGTTGGCTGGTGGATCTTGAACCCTGAGGTCGCGTGATGGGATACGGGGTTGCGTGGGGATCCTGTGGATTGTGTGGTGACGTTCGCTGCATTCCTGAACGGTAGACAGGGGATCGGGCCCTTTCTGGGGTTTCCATCCTGTCAGTTTTTGCTGATTGTTCGGTTGGGGTTCGGCGAATTGGCTGTTGTGAGGGACCATCTGGGGCGGCATGGCGAGCGGCTATGAGCAGGAGGTGGACTACACCTCGGATGGTGATTGTGATAGGGGGATTTTCGATTTTGGAGCTATCAATGCTGCGGAGTATGGGTCGGGGGCATTGTTTGGACCATTCTTGACCGGCGGGGGGCCAGGGGTTTTCTCTGGGCCTGGGGAAGCGATGGACTTGGACGGGCACCTTATTACTATACCGACATCTGCTAGAGTCACTTCGCCGGTCATCTCTCTGGGGCTGGAGGGTTTAGAGGCCGAATTGGAGACCTTTCGGTCATCTGCTGGAAATACGGACAGGCCCGACTTGGCTGGCCTTCTGGGGCGGACTCTGCAACCCCAACTGGGGTCATACTCAAACTTCCCCATTAGCTCGGATGCCTTGCGTGTGGAGGGGCTCGAAACCCTGGCTGGGAGTGACAAAAGGCGGACGGATCAGGGTGGCGGACTGGCTTCTTTTTCCGTTGGAAATTTGATAAAGTCGGTGGAATTTCGTGAAGCTGAGGACCGGGGACAGGGTAGCGGTGGACAGGGTTTCTCATCCAGTGGACATGCAGCGGCGGTTCCTGGGGTTGGAGAAATTCTACTTGATGATGAATCCCTGGCAATTCCACGAGCAGGGGTTTCTGCAAAGGCTGCTTCACATAAAAATACTGCTAAAAAGGTTAAGGAACGGAAGAGGAAGGATAAGCTTGTGCTGGGAGTGGATGTTTCAATGGAGGAGGCGGAGGATTTCTCACACATCGCAGTGGTTGGACATGTTCGTGGTAAGAGGCTTGGTCGTGGTTTCCTCCAGAGATAGGCGGCCGAGCAGTGGAAGGATTTGGTATCTACTGCACCTGAGATTAGGGTATTGACGAAAGGATGGTTCTCCTTCATCTTGTCAAATATTGGGGAGGTTGATGCTGTTTTAGGCCGCCATTGGTCGATGTTGGGCGTCCCCATTGTTCTGAAACGATGGTCACCTTTCTTCGACTCTAAAACGGAGAAAATTGATAGAGAACCAATATGGGTGAAGCTTCCTGGGCTCCCCATGCATCTGTGGAATGAAACACGATTTGCCGCAATTGGGAATTTCCTTGGCGACTATGTGTGTTCTGATTATTCCCATAATGAGACAGGCATTTATACGGTGGCAAAGATTTTGGTTAAAATCGATCTTCGACTGGGGCTATCGGCTGAGATCAATGTTCAAACGAAGGATGGGGCCTTCGTACAAATCCTGGACTACGTGGGTGTGCCATTTAGGTGCCACCGCTGCCACGCTCATGGACACCTGGTAGCTTGTTGCCTGTTACCGTTTAGGAGTAGCAAACCGATGGTTGTTGCTGAAGCTGATGATTGCACTGATCCAGCGATGAAGGGGAAACCACAGGCGGTGGGGGATGAAGGTATTGCAACTGCTATTGTCACAGGGGCGGACCAGGATTCGGTGGTACCAGTTGCACCGTGTGGGATGCAGGGATCCGGGCCACATTTGGCATCTGTGGTGAACGAGGGATTGGAAATCCTTGGGAGCAAGGATCCGGTGGTAGTGGGGACTACATTGGGTACCACGACACCTTTGACTCGGACAGCCTCCAGAAAGCTACAGGAGCAGTCATCTATTCGTCGGGGTTCATCCTCGAATCCCCCGGGTATGTCTCACCATATTTCTTCTGCTGTTTCATTATTTGCTGTCTCTAATGAATTGGGGGGGGGTTAGTCTTGGGTCTCATCCTCCCGTCAGTATTATTTTACTCTGCCCTGTAGCTCCTTGTATGTTACCTGAAGCGGATAGTGTATACACACTGTCTATTGTATCCACTAAACCCTCTCCCAGTTCTGCGGGACATAGTATCCGATATGCTCTTAGAAATAGGGTGATCTCTGCTGATGGATCGGGGGGAAAGGGACTTCCTGATTTGGCTTCTAGTGTTGGGGGGAAAGGTCGGGGACGTAAATCTCATTTGTCAAAAGCACAAGACCGGGCAAAAGTTGATTTGGTAATCATTAGAGAAATTTTGAGGTCAAAAAATGGCCTCAAAACAAAGAAAATGTACTATAAAATACAACCAATCACATTCTAGTAGATGACATCATCCCCCTTGGTGAGGTGGCATTGCATGAGTTAAGAATGCTTATTTGTCAAATTTTCTATGGTGGATGAAAACACATAGTTAACCAAAGTAGTGGTGTAAGTACTTTTAAGTCATAAAGTAAAGTACTCATAATGGTAGTCTTTTCATAAAATAATATTATTGTCATTTTCAAGTAAAGTACTCACAATGAATGTATTTTCACACTTTCTCATAAAATAATATTATTGTCATTTTCAAGTGAAGTACTCTTAATTCATAAAGAAAGTCCTTTCACATTTTTTTATAAAATAATATATTATCATTTTTATGTTTTTAATTTTAAATTATATATTCACTCCATTCTATTTAATAACATAATATCAAACTAATAAAGAATAATAATAGATTTAATAAATAATAATAATAATAATAATAATGCAATATGGATTATAATAATATTATTAACATTTTACATGTAAATAAATTATCAATTAAATTACATTATTAAATTCATGAGAAAAGTACTAAACATAAAAAGTCAACATAAAATTAAAAAAATAGCTCTTAAAAATGATTTTTATTATTTAATTTCATTTGCAAGTTCAAGACAAATAAATGCTAAAGGATAATAAATTTTTGGGAATTTACAATGAATCTTAGTCACATCAATGTAGACTTATTTTATTAATTTTATTTCTAGTGAATTTTGAAAAGTAACTCAACCATGGTTATTTATATTGTGCATAGAAAACAGTGTTGGAGGTGACTTGTCATATATACTTACCCCATAAAACCCCCAATTCATAATATTTTAATATATCTCATATTTTTGTAGTACATCTCTTAGGAGGCCATTTTTTGACTTCAAAATCTCTCTAATGGGGTACACAATCCTCTATTGAATGGGCACTTAGAGCAGCGAAAGCCCTGGAAGGGGGTTTCATATGAAATTATTGTCATTCAACTGTCGTGGGTTGGCGAGTCCCATTAAAAAATCGTCACTTCGGAGGTTGGTGGATTTAAATCAACCTGATGTTTTACTGTTGCAAGAAACATTGGGTGGCAGTGTGGAGGTTGTTCGAGTATTGGAAAATTTGCTACCTGGTTGGAAGTTCGTGGGAGTGGACGCTCGTGGACGCTCTGGAGGGCTGGCCACGGGGTGGAAGGTGAAGAGCTGCAGATATGATAGTTCTTGGGGCATATCTTCTGGTATCGGGTTGGAAGTTTGGGATGCAGCGATTGGTAGGATGATCACGGTTCTCAATATCTATGGAACCTATTTAAATAGGGTTGGATTCTGGGACTCCTTTTTAAGTATGGATCTCTTTGCCGGAAGGGATGTGATATTGGGTGGGGATTTCAACCTTTCTCTGGGGTCTTCTGAAGTTTGGGGGCCTCGGGCTGCTCCGGATCCTTTAGCTAACTATTTTATTCAAGCCTTCGCCAGGAAGGATCTACTTGACATACTACCAACCAGGTTAACCCCTACTTGGAGGAATAAGAGAACAGGGGATCAAAGGGTGGCTAAAAGACTGGATAGGTTTCTGGTGGCTGATGTGTTGGCTCTGGGGGTTGATGTTGTCAAGCAATGGGTTGGGTCAGGGGGGGTTTCTGACCACTGCCCCACCCTCCTGGAGTTAAGAGGTAGAAGAGACAAACCCCCTAGTCCATTCAAATTCAATCCTAGCTGGTTGAAGGAGGAGGATTTTCTTAAATTAGTACAGAATCAGTGGGTTCATCAACCTACGGAGTCTCAGGAGCATGCGGGCGCACACTTTCATCTCAATCTCAAGCGTATTAAAGAGGCCACTATTCTCTGGGCTACTGAAAAAAGGGAGAAAGATGATCAGAATCTGAGGGCTGCTGAGATGAATATTGATAGACTTCTACATTGTCAGGGTATGGGTTATCTGGATGAACTGCAGAAAGGTGAGCTGTTGGAATGGGAAAGATGCAGGAATGTGATTCTGTGTGAGCGAGAAGAGATGTGGAGAATGAAAAGTAGGGCGATATGGCTACAGTGTGGGGATGAGAACACAAAATTTTTTCAAGCATATGCAAAGGGGAGAAAATTCACTAACTCTATTTGGGAACTATCTTCTACTGAAGGGGAACTGGTCTCCAGTTTTGATGGTTTGGCTGAGATGGGTGTTCGACACTTCGGAGACTTATTCACCGCTCAACCTGGGGCCTCTATAGTTGAGGTTATCAGGATGGCTCAACTCTTCCCACGTTTTGTGGGGGAGGAAGAGAACAAACTGTTGATGGCGTAGGTGCTGCCGATGGAGCTCTCACAGGTTATGCAATCCTTCTAGAAAGATAAAAGCCCGGGGCCCGATGGCTGGCCTATTGAATTTTTCTTGGGTTTCTTTGACTTCTTCGGGGAGGAATTATTGGATGTGGTGGAAGAATCAAGAAAGGCTGGGTTTGTACATGGTCCCTTCAACTCGACCTTTATAGCTCTCATTCCTAAAACGGACAAGCCTGAAAGTTTTGATGAATTCAGACCTATATCACTCTGCAATTGCATCTATAAGATCATCTCTAACGTTATGGCGAGGAGACTCAAGAATATTCTATCTCAGCATATTTCTTGTGAACAATTTGGGTTCTTGGAAGGTCGTCAAATTCATGAGGCCATTGGGGTTGCACAGGAAGGTATTCACACTATGAAGGTGCAGAAGCAGAAGGGTGCAGTGATTAAGATTGATCTCTCTAAAGCATTTGATAGGGTTAGCTGGCTCTATATCCGGATGCTTCTAACACACCTGGGCTTCTGTTATGAATTTATACGATGGATTATGGCCTGCATCACCACGGTGAGCTTTGCTGTACTGATCAATGGTTCTGCTAGTCCATTCTTCCATGCTGGCAGGGGGCTACGACAAGGTTGCCCACTTTCACCGCTGTTGTTTCTCCTTGTTGCTGAAGGCCTCAGTCGTTTTATTCTGAAAGCAAAAGCTGATGGTTCCTTTCGTGGCATATCCATTTCTCAGGTATTGTATATCACACATCTCCTATTTGTTGATGACATTCTAATATTTTGTGATGGCTCGAGACAGGATATTGATAAGGTGGTTGAAGGTCTCAATTTACTGCAAGATGCAGCGGGTATGTTAGTGAATATTGATAAATCAACAATCACATGCTCGCATTTAAACGAGCAGGAGATTCACAGATTGGCTATCAGACTACCTTACAGGACTATGGATATCGATGATGGTTTAAAGTACCTTGGATTTCACTTGAAACCCAATGCATATTTGAAGGCATATTGGCATTGGTTAATTGCTAAATTGGAACAACGACTACATGGATGGAGTCATAAATGGCTCTCGCGGGTAGGGAGACTGGTTCTGGTTAAATCAGTTTTGGAAGCTATTCCGGTGTATTGGATGTCACTTGCTTGGATTCCCAAAGGAGTCTTGGAGCAGATCCGTCGGTTGTGTTTTTCCTTTCTTTGGAAGGGTAAGGGTGATAATCGAGCTTTGGTGTGGGTTAGATGGGAAATGATTGCGGTCCCCAAAGCACTGGGAGGATGGGGCTTAAAGAATATTTTTCTTTTTGCTAAAGCATTGGGGGCCAAGGTGGCATGGCGAATTATCCATACACGGAGCCTCTGGACTAGAGTGGTATATCATAAATACATTGCTCCTTTAACTCTACTTGATTGGATTAGGCAGGTAAATAAGTCGAGGGCAAATTGCTCTGTGGTCTGGAAAGCAGTGGTGCAGCATTTTCATCTGGTTGGATCTGGATTAGTGTGGAGAATCGGAAATGGGCGATTACTTCGTATTGGACTGGATCCTTGGGTTGGATGTAGGGGGGGACATGTACTTCCTGTGGACTTAAGGACTTTTCTGGCAGCTAGAGGCTGTCATTTTCTGGCTGATATTGAACAACCGGGATCATCCACTCTATGGCATCAGGGGTGGACCTCTGCACAGCGTCTTGAGATTCCTGATGACATGCTCGGAGATTGGGAGGATTATATTCGGAACTTAAGATACACAAATATTCGCCTGACAAATAGGACTGATGAACTTATCTGGGATCACCATCCCTCTGGAATATACACACCAAAACATGGATATATTCAGCTAAATGTGGAAGTGCTTAACAGGGCATTGGTGTGGTGGTGGAAATATCTGTGGAAGTTTAAATGCCCGGGTAAAGCTAAATTACTCTTCTGGGCTATATTGGAAAATAAGGCACCTACCTGGGACATTCTGAAGAAACGATTCATCCAGGGCCCGGGTTTCTGTCCACTCTGTAGGGATGCGGAAGAGACCATTTCTCACCTTTTTGTTCACTGCCGGTTTTCTCAGGCTGTTTGGACTGATATCTGCAAAAATTTGGATCTCAATGTGAGGTGGTGGGGAGAGAGTGTTCCTGACACGTTTCAATGTTGGTGGTCAGATCAAAAGACCTCTTCCATCCGTGCGGACCCATGTATCTTCGCCTGGGGCATTTGGATCACCCGAAACAAGATCATATTTCAGGACTGTAGGGTCCCAATGGAGCACGTAGTGGCACACGCTGTGGCTGTTATACTACACTACAAGACTACTCTCAAAGCGATTAGATTTCGACCTGTGATCGCGGAAATGATTGATAAATCCATGCCGTGGGCATAATTCGATGGTGCATCACTTGACCATCAATTGGTGTGTGGTGGGGGGGGCGTACTTTACAAATCTGAGTCCCATTATTTTCATATTGTGGCTGGATTGGGGAGCGGTACAAATAACTATGCTGAACTTATGTCACTTAGGCTGTTGATGCTATTTGCTCTTGAACAGGGTTGCCTATCTCTACAGATATTTGGAGATTCACTGATAGTTATTGATTGGGCCAATGAGCTTACACAATGTAATGTGATGGTACTCTTACCTATACTGGAAGATGTTTTACGGTTAAAGCAGACATTTAATCTTATTACATTTACACATGTCTACAGGGAGAGAAATGGCATGGCCGATCTTCTTTCCAAAGAAGCGTCGCAGCAACATATGACTTTCGGCACATGGCGGATTACTATACATTCTACTGCTGGCACATACAGTTATTACCATAGGCCTTTCCATGAGGCTTCGGAGGACCGGATGGAGCATTAGATCAGCTCCTATTGACCTGACTCTACATTACATCTGTTCTGTTTTGTGTTTGTTTTTATATACACGGGCTGTATGGACAGAATATATTTTCTGTTGATTGGAACACTTTCATCATTTTTGAGACAGTTTTTGTTATACGTAGTCGAATATATGAGTGCTATATGGACAGCCATCTTCATTGTATTGGTTTTGTATGGGTCACTAGACATGTCAGTCATATGGGACAGTATATATGTGACAATGTAGGGATCTCTGTGATTCTATTACATGTGCAGAATGTAATTTTGTTCAACTTTTTGAAATAAAATTACGACTTTTTCCAAGGAAAAAAAAAAACTCTTGAAATATAATACAATTTTATATTTATTAATATATCCATAAGATTTATTTTAATTAAATTTCATGGTAAAATTATAAAGTATAATGTTGGTGGGTCACTTTTTATTTACATTGTTTCCATGGTTATTTTTTTTTTCTATTTTTTTCATAGTTTTCGTATATTTAAGTTTTAAACATCAAAATGTTATGGGTTTCTCATTAAACATAAAAATGATTTTATGTTATTTTATTTAGATAATATTGAAGTATTTAATATTCTTTTATAAAAAAATTATTTATATTAATATAAAATTTTGAACTTGTAAATTTTTAAATAAAATTTAATTAGTGGAATTTTTTTTATATATAATTAAGATAAATTTAGTTCATAATTTTGTGAAGTTCCACAATATATGATATTGGTGTATTCAATGATATATATATATATATATATATATATATAGATATAGTCTTAGGGTGAGTTCATGACGTTGTCTCACACTTTTTGACAAGAGTGAAGGATGAAAATGGTGTCGTTAGACCCTCAATCAAGATATCTTTATATCTTTTGATTCAACGATTATACTAGATGCTATAAACCCTTGATTGAGGGTTTATGATAATTAAAAAACTTGAATCAAGAACTTACTTAATCTTTGTATAGCTTATGAATACCCCTAGATTGGACTATGTACTAATGTGGAAGCCTCAAAAAGCCTTGTCCACAAGCACCTTCCATGCTAGCTTTTTGGTGGGTGTATGGTGTACGAGGTTCATCAAGAGCCATAGGAATTATGATCTCTTGAGCAAATTTACATATGTCGAATTATATTTGGTATTCAAACCCATAACAAATTTTATCCAATGAACAAGCTCATTCATAATGTTCACAGTATTGAAAATAAACCATACTAAAACAAAAATGAAAGAAACAATTTAAATTTTACCAAGATCATTTTTTTGGTTCAATGCTACATGAAAGTTAAAACATTCACATTCGCTAGCTATTTACAAATTGTTATAGATATTTAGGGAAATGAATGTTTATTTTCGATATTTTTGTTTGAAGCTTGAATGAGTTACATTGCACTGATTCCATACAAAGCTCAACTCTCTGCTTCCTAGATGCATTTGTTAGATCAATGCCATGTAGAAGAATCATGTTACCTCTGTTTTCTTCAAATCACCCCACACAACACATGAAAGAAGCAAAAGTTAATGAAATCCCAATGCCATGGATTTCATCTAGTTAACAAATTGAGGAAAATGCACAAAACTATCTCATATACATTGAAGAACTCGTTACTTAGAGCGTTTTTAAATTGAAAATAAGTTCACATGGTTCACTCATATCATATTAATATATGAATTCAACTTTTTTGCCCCTATTTTGGGGAGGGAGTTATAAGAAAATCTTATTGTAATTCGTACTATAATGGGTTTAGATCATCATCGCCATCATCATGGGTATTCAAAGATTAAAGATTGAGTGCAACAACAATGTGATCATGTCTAATCAAGAAGTTAAAGACATCCAAAAATGAAAGGCTCGGAATTAATTTGTGAAGGTTGTGATAAGGAATTTATGTCAACTAAAGGCACTTAGATCAATTTCATTGGTAAAACTTCTATGCAATGAGATTATTGATTTTGGATCAATATGTTTTCCATTGATACAAATTGACAAAACATTTGGGTAGTGGTGGGGAATAAGAGAGATCTATATTATATAAATAATAAGTTTCTTTACAAGATATGATACATGTGCATGCTACTTGTGACCCTTGTTGGGCTTCAATCTACTAATGCAGATCAAATCCTTAAATTTATATCAATCCGGGTTGGTAGACTTAGAGGCATATCCAAGTATAAGGACTCAAAGCTAGACTCGTCTCAAAAATCTAGTTTATCTATGAAAGAAATCTATTAACAAAATCAGTTACTGTGATTTGAAAGCACAAAAGTTCCCTTACAGGAACAGCTTCATTTGATATTTCATTCACACAGCAATTCCTATGTTAAAGCAATTTGAGATAATAAAAACAATTTCAAAGTAATCCTAAATTATCCCAGCACTGAATAAATCTTAACCCTAAAATATGGATTGTAAAACTCTGCCTATTATCCCAGCATCGAATAAGCAATTTAAACATTAATTCCCTTTACAGGAAAGCATTCATAATGTGTAATTTGTTCTTAATACTCCATCATTGAATAATCAAGTAATGCACAATAAATGAGATCATTCTCCAGCATACAATCGATGAGATAACTAATCAATAAGAGAACAGAGCTTTATGACTGATTGAAAACTAATTTAACTCTTGCAAATAAGAAAATCGAATTCTACAGTAATTAAAACATACCACTGGCAACAATCAAATCGTTTGAAGAGATTCAATAGCTCACTGGCAAATAAAAAGAAGTGTGCAGACTCGACAGTGGGGGCCCTCCAATGCCTCGTTCACACACGCAATTGAAGAATCACAGAGCTTTAAATTTCAAATATATTCACTATCAAATCGATCATAACAACAATGGAATAACGCAGTCTTAGAACAGTCTGCGTTTTCAGTCTCCCAAAATCGTGATCAACGATCCAATTGTTTTATGAAATACTTATACAAATTCTTGAAACTAGAAATTCTATTATCCTGGAAACTAATTAATGGAACATAGTCCTCGAGATCCTCTATCAGATCCGTGACAATCAACAAAATCGGAACTGCCCTGCTTTTGTGCTGAGTGGTAGCACAGATGGTCATATTTGACCGACTTTGACTTGACACCTATGAGAGCCACATCATCTATTCGTTGGAAGTTCATCCATCCTTGGATACTGAGGATCTTTTCTCCATCTTTCAGTTCATGCCTAGCTGGCCTGCAAGTGCTCAACTTTGGAGACATTACGGGAAGTTAGCACATCCTGTAATCCTGAATAAAAACCTTAGTTTAAATGCTTTAAAAATCTCAAAATTCAATTTGTTAAAAAGCAATGACATTTATACCTTTTAACCAAAGTCTGTGGTGAATTAAAAGCTTTATAGATCAGTATGAGGGTTTTATGGAGGAAAATGGAGGATATTTAGATGACAAAAAGAGGTCAAAATGGTGCCCAACAACCCTCTTCACGCGAGCTAGGTTCCTCTAGCCTTAATCTCATTTGAACTGACACTCACTTGACAAATTTATATTATTGTACAAAAAAGGAAACAGAGATGGCTCTGAAGTACCAAAAATAATCTAGATCAAACTTGTAGAGAAAAATATATGGTTTCCCTAGAGAAGAGGAACTCGGATCAAAGGCATTCTCTTAGTCTTTCCAAGGACTAATCAAGCTAATCCTTGCCCTCCATGAACCTTCAATTTATATTTAAGGAAAGTGTTTCAAGTCACTTAGGATCGAAATCAAGGACATACAAGTGTACATATCTCATGCATCCTACTCAAAACTTGTACATTTTGTACTATATCATACATGTGTACCAATTTTGAGTGGGATGTATGGGATATGTGCACTTGTATGTCCTTGATTTTGATCCTAACTAGCCTGAAATGTGAGACTATCTACCTATGGACATTTTAAGGGTTCCCACACGTTTATTTTTTACATAATGTGAGCACCCATAGGTTACTTCAAGTTAAAACATGGGCACCCCTAGGTTGCTTCAAGGAAAAACGTAGGTGCCCATAGGAAACTACACACAAGGGTGGGGTGCATGGGAGGATTCTCCAATTGAAGCCTAGCAAGTATCAAAATAATATTTTTCACTACAAACATTGTATTTATAGAGTGTGACTAGTAACTCAAGCAAGGGTAATCAAATAGGGTTATAGCATTAACTCCTAACACCTAACCCACTAACCATTAAACCATTATCCACTAGTCTCTAATCCACTATTCCATTAGCCTCTAACACCTAACCCATTGAATCACTAACCCCTAACCACTAATCCACTAATCCACTATCCCCTAACCCCTAGCTTGCTAGTCCATTAACCTACCAATGTGCTACTAATTTGTTAACCCATTAACCCACTAATCCACTAAAATTTGAATCCTATTTGCCCAATTTTCCTCAAACAAGAAGGGATCCAAAATCTTTATTCCATACAATATAATGGGCTTAGTAAGAGATTCAAAGATTTAAAGAATGTCATCTTAAATGAAATGTCTTAGAAAAGAATTTGGATTTTCTAAAATAGCAAAGAAAGTGTATCCTTTAAATATCTACATCTACATTGGAGAAACGTATCTTGAATTGAAGAATTAATTGAAAGTTAATCATGTTCTTTATAAGATTCCATCCAATGTTTCTAGTATGTAATGGGAAAATAGATTCCGTTGAACATCCATGTCATCCAATGTTTCAAGTGTGTAATGAGGGTTTCTTCTACAATTTCATTGGGTAGATGATGAAACTTAACAATAAAGAGGGGAATGTTCGAATCATGTTCCTTTGCATTAACTTATTCTTCTTACCTTCAATTCCATTCATTAAATATCCTTTGGATCAAGTGATTTTGAAAGTCTTTCTCCATTGTGTAATGAGGGTTTCTTCTCCAATTTCATTAGGTAGATGATGGAATTTAGCAATGGAGAGGGGAATGTTCAAATCATCTTCCTTTGCATTAACTCATTCTTCTTACCTTCAATTTCATTCATTAAATATCCTTTGGACCATGTGATCTTGAAAGTCTTTCTTCAGTGGAATTATTATTCAAATATAATAATTATTAAAACTCTATGACACAAAAATAATACTGAATTTGAGTTGTGATAAGTTTCAACCTTATATTTTTGTATACATTGATATATTATTTACTTTATATAACTTTATAATATATTAAGTGGATTTCTACAATAATATTCCATCATATCAACCTTGTGATTTTCATTTGAATACTCAATTCTAGAATATTCAGAGTGAAGTGGGATGAAATTGTTTCGCTCATGATTCTTATAGAGATTGAATGAAAATGAAAGAATGTTAGATTAATCTTTATATAAGTTTTATTAACTGAAAGGAAGAACACCAAGTAGATGTGTGTGATTGAATTGGATTGGTTTTGACTCCTCTTTCTGTTGATGATCAAAGGTCATAGAGAGAGTGATTGACGCTATTTAATTGAAGTGCATACTCATTTACTTTCAACCCATTTCTCAAGATGTCCAACTTATTTACTCTTGTTCCAATCTTTTTAAATATTATGTAAGTTTCCAACATTTTTATGGTTAAACCATGTTTAAACCTTTTCTCTTTCATTTCCATTTGTCTAAAATAGAAATTAGATTTTCCTTTCTACATATTCACATTTGTTTGGGCAAAGGATCTCCATAACCTTTTCCCTAAAGAATGAAAACAATGCATTATCTTTGCATATTATAAGCTTTGAATTACCAATATCTTGTAATTTGAATGGTTATCAACCTCTAAGTGATTTATACCAACAACCAACAAAGATGTATTGAGATGTAACAATGAGCAATGATCTTTGATGGATTCTATAATGAAAGAACACTAGAAACCTCAATTAATATTGATATAGGATTAATCTCATAATAATTATATTTCTCATAGCTTCCTCTATCATGCCCTCCCACCATGCATTTATTAACAATTAACCTCCTCTATGTGATTCTCCAACTATCATCCACACAAAAATAAATAAAAAACATGTCAAGCCTTCCATTAATTATTCATAAATAAACTAAATTAGTTAAAAAATTAAGCCTCACCAAATGTATTTATAAACGTCCTTCATCCCTCATAGATCTCCCCTTTTCTAACAATGTTTGACCTACCACTGCCATAAAAGGTAATGTTTGACCTACCACTGCCATAAAAGGTAGGCTATTTATATAGATTCTATTTATTTTGCATTAAGATTGATGCAAATGAATTTTACATGCACATTGTTCATTGAAACAAATTATTAATGTAGTCGATGGTGTGGCCATACCATGATCGTGAAAATAAAGCATAGTTTTACTTTTTACATTTTTTAATATTTATGTTTTGATTTGTAAAGTACATGTTTCATGCAAATCCATTTTAACATGGAATGAGATGTTCCACATTAAATTAATCATTCAACTATATGGAAACCTTTGAATTATCATCACATCAAGTGCAATGTGATGTACAATGGAGAGAGAAAGCCTGCAAGGATCTCTAAATTGATGTAACATGGCGTGACGGGACCTCATTCCACCTTAGAAATTTAATCATTCGATGGATCTTTATCAATGCAGTTATTTCACTTTAGAATGCTAGTTTTGTTCATATGTATGCCTAGAACTTCCACACTGGTTTTGTTAATATGTATGCCTAGAACTTCCACACTGGTTTTGTTCATATGTATGCCCAGAACTTCCTTAAAGCTACCCAGAATGCTGCTGTTGTTTATGCCCAGATTTGGAAAATGGTCCATTTCACCACCGTTCAAGTGCTCAAAATCAGTTTAGTTTTCAAAGTTGACATTGTTTGATGGATGAGAGATCAGATAGGAGACGACAAACCTATTGCCACACCTATGATCATTAACCCGAAGAAGGTAGCAACTCCAAATTCAGATATGGTGGATCCCTTGTTGTCAATAATGACAATCACTCTAATAAAGTGAAAATGGGAAACTCTTCTAGAGTTTGATCTTTTGAGAACAATAATTGGGTATTTATGTAATTTTGGAAGCATCGTTTATTACACTACCACAATACTACATCAAAGTAGCAAAAACTGGACCCAATATGATTGATCCTCAACAAATGACTTGGATAGTTTTCCAATGCTAGACATTAAATATTCAAACAGAAATAGCACCCCACTAGTAAAACCCCTGTTATATGTTTTTCTCTTCTTCACATAAAACTTCATGAATAGTACTATTGCTAATGCTTCCAGTACAGCCCCTCAAATGGCGAAACCTGCGATAGAAAGAAGAGATTGATAACAATAACCGAAGAGAATGTTAGTGAAAAGATGGAAACAAAATACAACTTACCTCTATTGAAATAGAAGAAATCACATTTTTACCTATTATAATCCCTGTTTTGTTCCGACCTCCTATATCAAAGATCCATAGTTTTGGGTAAGATTTGAAATCAACATTCTTTTTGGTGTTGCTCTCCCTGGCCTGGCACCCATTGGCATCTCCATTGTGATGCATGTGTTTCCGGCATCACTTGCGATAGTTGTAGAAAAAATATTTAAGGTTTTCTGTTGTGGGTTTTGATTTTGAAATAAAAAAGATCAAGACTCAAAAGAAACGAGAATGAGTTTGAAACCAGCATTCTTGGTGGTGTTATTCTCCCTGGCCTGGCACCCACATTCTGAAACCTGCATTGCTTCTAACTGCACATTAATTTTTCTTTTATGGATCCAGGGATTTCAACACTGTCTTAAGGAGCGTGCGAGCATAGACCTCTCTAATCCCAGGCCCTCTGCCCTCTGCTCTCTAATCGCAGGCCCTCTATGCTCTCTAATTCGTCGCAGAGGCAGGAGTGCAACGCAGCACAGAAGGGAGAAGAATGTAGGTTTCAGTGTGCGCAGGGAGGCGGGGATCACAGAAGTCACAGGTCAACGAATTTCAAAATGCAATCCATGCATTAACTGCAGCCTACAGTAAATCCTGATTTTCTCTGATTTTGTCAGTGTTGAGACGGGGCGGGGCCCGCAAGCGTCTATCGAGTTTTCACGACGGCCGGGGAAGAACGATGGTCTCGACGAAGTAAGCAGACGACGTAAGGGATCTCTCGACGGCACCCGGTGGGCCCCGGGTGCAAAGGGTCGAGAGAATAGCCCACTTCTAAAAAATTTGAGACATGTACTTTTAAATTAATATATGGAAAATGAATACAAAATGTCATCTACATAACAAGAGCCACGAGGTGGCAATGTCTCCGCCATTGCCATCAACTTTTTTGTGGGTAGTTGTGACAAAGAGCTATTTGGTCAGAGTGCAAAGAAATTTGGATGTTGAGCACATATTTCTAGATGAAAAGTGAAATCCATGTATGCAAAAAAACAATAGAATACATCAATGCATATCATGTCATTAACTCAATACATTGATTAATTAAGTTGAATCTTCTCAACTCATGATGGGAAAGTGTATTTGTAATAAAAATAAAAACATTTTAGAAACATAGGCATGTATGAGAAGTTCAACTGCCAATCCAGGATGGGAAAGCTATGTGTCAATTGCAGGTAGCATTTGTCACTATAAAAACATGATGACTATAATATATGAGGTATACAATAACATATGCATTGTCTAATTACTGAATGACCATGGACATATGCAAGATCTAATTGGAAAAACATATTTACATAATCAAATCGAATGCAACAAAGAAAATATGTGTGAATATTTCTATAAAATGACAACCATAAATTCTGTATACCTTGGTGGTGAACTATTAACTAAAGTAGTATAGCATGAGATGCAAAGAAGGGAGTCCCTGTAGCTATTGTAATTGCTAATTCAATTATGCGATTATTTAGAGCAACCATTTAGCTAATGGCCCAAGCATTTATCACAACTATTTATGAAAGAATAACATATTGCTAAAGATAAACTTCTGAGGCAAGATTCCATGAATTAGGTAACATAAAGGAATGATGTTAAGTAAAAAGAAATTATGTTGTAAACATAAAAAAACTATATTTGCATTGTAAATATTATTACCTATAGAAGTGTATGTTGTGGAAAGACCATTGACAGTTTGAAAATTGCCGCAGAAGCCATTAGCACATTGAATCAAGAGTTATTTTGACATTATACACTGTCTAGAGCTATTTGTGTCTATTTGTTCTTTCAATAAACCAAAAAAATAAAAAAGTCTATAGCTAGAACACCAAACTAAAGGTAAATACAGCTTTTCGCTGCGAAGTATCATCAGCTAGAAGTTTGTCAAGCATATACTAAAATTCCTGGTAGGAAATGTAGATTCTTGGAGTGCTGGCAGTAAAATGCCTCTGAGGCAATGCAGATGCTCGAAGTACTCATGTGGCATAGGCAAAAAAACTAGCTAGAACGTGTTTTCTAGTTTCCTTGTACATAAAATTTTCCTTTTCTTATTTGCTTGTTTATGTTTCTGGTGCATGTACAAACTGTAAATGTTGAAGCTTGAGTTCATGTTCCTGCACATGCTATAGTTAGAGCAATGAGCAAAAAATTGAAACCATACATGCATTTGCAAATTTGTAAAAAACAATGTTGTTTGTTTGTAGTAGTTAGTAATAAGAATATAATAACAAAATTAAATACAATGGCACATGGACCAATTTGTTATGTTGTATATAGAACGCCAAGGTTTGCAAAGGGAACTAACAAAATGTAAAAGAGTGATTTTGAAAGAAAAGTCTAATTATGCATTCTAGAGAAATAAAAGCTCAAACAAAAATGTAAATTATGTAAAACAAATATTTAAGTCAGAAAGCAAAAGCTTAACTAGGACTAGAAAACGCTAGAGAAAACAAAAATGGCTAGTATGGCAAAGTACATTGATAGTTTCAAGGGCTCCAACTCTTTGCAAATCTTGGTAAGTTGCAAATGGAATTTTATTTTCTATTTTTTATTTAAATTAATATAATTAACAAACTCCTACAAATAATAAATATAAAAGTAAAAAAAATCATAATAGATTTGAAATCCTTGATGAAACACAATGAACATGCCCAACATGAGATGAGTAATGAACATATTGGATTTTTATGAATAACAACTCTTCATGAAACAAAAACATATTTTGAACATAAATTATAACCTAGAATGCCAAGATATTGTAGTATTTAGTAGACCCAATGTTGATATCTCTATGAACTTTTTTGAAAACCATCTCATTTAAGTTTCCATGGCCATTCGATTTAATGCATGCAACATGTACATGTACAATTGGTAACAAATCAAGCAAATAATGCTTTCAATAGTACAAATATTGATAATTTTCCACACTCAATTTGCATCATCATGCATGAAAAAACAATCCTGAGCAACCTGATTGCAGAGCGTGGATTGAACCCTTTTTTCACCTGTAATATAACCCCCAAAAGTTGTTACCATTTGAAATTTTTTGATGATCGCTCGAACTCTACTGCTTGATTATTTATTTAGTGAACTAATTGGGTTGCTCCATACCTCCTGCTAAATAAGGTCGGTCTCTTTTACTTCGTTACGAATGTTGTTGAAAGTGCATGCAACACATAAGAGATTTGAAAATGAATGCGGGTTAAAGTCATTCTCAAATTTCATTTTAAGCTAACTAGTTAACAAATACAGGAGAGGTCAAGGACTAGGATAGGACGAAAGTGAAAGATACTGTGCATGGGATCGTGAACCCAATATATTGAAAAATCACCGACGTTGGGAATTTTATCACACCTAAGGTTTAGCTTCCTGCAAAGGCATATCCCATCTCAGTTCCGTGTACAATTGAGTCGAGACCAGACATAAAGGTAAGACTTCAGAGCCACCAAATAGATATAAAGATATGTGGATAACTACTTATTTTGTACTGGAATACCTATTAATCCAATTATAGTGATAGGATCTTCAGGATCACTGCACTTTTTGGTTTGTCCATATCCATACCAAATTTTATAGTGAAGTGAAATTTTAACCGAGCAGATATGAATCTTTCCTGAGACAATGAGACATCCTTATAACTCTTGAAAACTCATAATCATCTTTGAAAATTAATATCACGACTCTCCTATACAGGAAACCTTGAGTGACCATCATGTCCAATACCACAATAATTGTTTTAACAATGGAGCACATGGCCAAAATCCAAATATTATGCTTATGGTTTTCCATAATTTGTCAACAACTGTCTCTCCCTTTGTTACTTACTCTACCATGGATGTAACGAGCCTATTTTCTACTCCTTACTGTTTGAGGAGATTCGCAGGTTGCAAATATTTTAATATGTCCCTGTATGGACATATTCAGACCTAATCAATTCAGAAGAAGTCAAAGGTTTAAATAATAAATAATTATCATTCATATAAAGCTTTTTCAATGGGAAAATCTTATCCATAAGGCACCGATCCTGAGCAACTTGATTGCAGAGCATGGATTGAAACCTTTTTTCACCTGTAATATAACCCCCAAGAGTTGTTATCATTTGAAAAATTTTAAGTAAGAATTTTTTTTTGAACTCACTAAAACTATTGGGAAATCTAAGAAGATTTACCTCAGTCGAAACAACAAACTATGGACTCGTGCTCATAATCCGAGTTCAATTACCTTGTTGAGATGAAGTTACCTTTGAAATATAAACAGAGAATGGTAACTATTCTCTACAGCAGCTAATCCTCAAAACGATATGACAACGATTCCAGCTATGTGTTTTCTAAAGAAGTTAAGAACATAAATTAGGGCCGAAACCTGCCATCTCTCGCAATGCAGAGAAGGGCATAGTCTTCTCTCTCAACTCGACTTAATGCAATTGACAAAATGGCTAAGGTAAGGACTGGAACATGCTAGAAGGAGGCCTCTCCTATCGAGACCAGCTAGGATTTTAGTGGCCATTGTTTCCTCGCTTTTATGATATAAAAAATGTCAGGCGCCTTGAGTAGTGTGGACGTTCAAAACCATCGCACCGTCTTTTTGCTACTAAATAGCGTGCACAGAATCGAGACAGGATGGACGCCCGTTCCTGGGAGTAAGGCACCTTGAGTAGTGTGGATGTTCAGAACCATCACATTGTTGTTTTTGCTACTAAGAAGCGTGCACAGAATCAAGACATGTAGGACCCTATGCTTGGTAGTAATTCTGGACAGAAATTAGGGTAGCCTGTCATGCCTGTACTCCGCAGAACGTGATTTCATCCTGCCACCACCCCTCGAAAGGGAAAAACGAGGATGACATTAGTGTTTTGCAACCAATTAAAATTGAAAAAAATATATTTTTAATAATTAGATTTAATATAATATATTTAAGACTATAATCAAACTATAGCTTGAGAAAAAATAATAGTCTATAGACCCAAATTAATAAGTACTCCACGATACATATATGATCCCCTTGGGGGACATAATAAGATGAATGAGTTAAGTCTTTATGGTGGTTAAGTTCCTCTATGTTCAGGAGTCCATACTGGGGTGGTTTGGGTAGACTCTTGATTCCTAAGATGGGGTATTAGATTTTGAGTAAAATTAAAAAAAAAAGATGAATGAGTTATAATTGTGTTAAAAACAATTGGAACTATATTCTATTATTTTTGGGAGAATTTTTTTAAGTACATCAATTGATTATAAAAAAATCTAAATCAAGTTTAAGAAAAATAGAAAAATATACTCTAATAAATAGGATACAAAATATCTCTATTAAGAGTTAGAGGTAAGTTATTAATATTGAAGAGGATTTAGTTAAAATCATTGAAGAAACTGATTATTTAAAGAATGTTATTAAAACTTAAGATCATTGGTTCAAATTCACTAATAGGAAATCTTATCAAATAAATAGTAAAAAGAAATTTATAAAAAAATATTTCTTGAATGGAAGAGACAAGGCCAAGTTTATTAATCAAAATATGTAAGGGAAAAAAAAAGAGAATAAGAGGGGGAATTTAGTGTATGGGATCATATAATTCAATTATAATATGAGGTCAAGGAAAAAACTTGGAATTTTTCAATCTTGATCTTGCCCGCCCCATTACCACCTTTTTTTTGTTTTCAATAAAGCCTAAGGTTTGACTTGAACTCTCGATTAAGAACCCAAAAATTGATAGATATCAAAATTGATCACCACATCTGCCTTATCCTTGAGAGTCCTTGAGCCATCCAAATATGTGGTAGCTAGGGAAAAAACCCTAGCAATTCAAAGAGAATAGAAACCCAAGCCAAATAAGGAAACATTAGTTAATAGCCATATTCCTTGAACCGTTGTTCTTCTTTGGCTATGATGTGAACAGTCTTGGGAAGATAGTCGTTAAGGTCAATGGAATAGTTTGGGGAAGAGATTAGTTACAATATTTTGCATTTCTAAACAATGAAATACTTTCAGGAATATATCAATTGAATAATGATATAGCAAGTATTCGTTATGATGATGTACTGGATTATGCAGAGGATCCGATCTTTAAGTCAAAGATATTTTTGAACAAGCTTGTTACTCATAGTTATGCTAGCCTACGGGAGAATCGGATTTGTGTAGAGAATGGTATTGATGTTTACCTAGAAGGGTTGGTTTCCATGCCCATATCGGTGGTGTGTATGATATTATAAGGACATCAAGTTGGTATTCATCTGACAAAGGTCTTAAAAGTGCCCTAAATGCGATAGGTCAGAAGGGGTTTTTTGGTATTGAAGTCATCTATCTATCCTCTTCTCCAACATTCTCTCTGTTGATTCCTAGTATTGTATCTAAAAATAAGGTTAGGCATGAGAGCAATGGTGACTTTCTTTGCTATAAAAAAGATCCTATTGTGTATTCATCGAATCCTCTATCTTAATATGATTGTTCTAAGGATAGACCTAATCCAATGTTTTTTTTAGAATTGAGGTTTGTCTCATCTAAAAGTTTGAAGAACTTGAAAAATCTTTCAAAGAGGCCAATGTTTGATGTAATTGAAAGAGTGGGTGTGCGGAGGCTAGTTTGAAAAAGGGAAAAATATGTGTTCATAAAAAAGGAACCTTTGTCCATCTTGTTTTGGGGGAAGATGTGTATGCACCTAGTAGTGTGGTTGGTTGGCCAAGTGATGGTAGGTTGATTTCAGAATAGAAAAATGTGTCATAAAACTTTGTGAGACTAGCTAGTGAAGAACTAGCACTACAAGGAAAAGGCCCTGTAGCGGAGGTTATAGCGGATGTTTTTAGTGTAACAATATTGGCAAAAAATGTCAAAAACACCTCCACTACGACCTCTTCCAATGGTAGCGGATGTTTTTACGGAGGTCATAATGGATACATTTTATAACTAAAAAGTACTCAGCGGCCAGAGGTTTTAGCGGAGGTTAGTTTGTTGGTGCTCACAACATAAATTAAGCGCACCGGTGCGTTTCTTACTATGACGCACCAGTGTTGTATGATTAGAACAGATGCACCGATGCACTCAACCAGAAAAAGCACCAAAAAGAATCAAATTTCAACGGTGCACCGGTGCTTGAGTATAGTATATACGCACCGGTGCGTCTGTACAACATAAATGCACCTGTGCGATATTTTTATATCATATGCACTGTACATTTTTCCATTATATTTAAACTTAATGGTGCAGTACATTTATCCAGTCGCACCGGTGCATTTCATACACGAATGCACCGGTGCATTTAATAGTAGAATGCACCGGTGCTTACCAAATATCAACATAGTCTGATGCATTTTAACACATGAAATACACCGCCATGCTTAAAAACTAAAAACCGGTGGGCATAAGCTTTGATCGTTCTCGGTGCGCATAAGCAATCTACATGCACCAGTGCGATTAATAAAATTAAACGCATCGGTGCTCCATGTTATAAATGCACCGATGCACAAGTTTAGTTTATGGCTACTAGTAAAATTCATTTCAATTTTAATTATTGAAATTGTTTGTTTAGATTAATTTCTTATATCATAGATGCAAGAATCTATTGTAATATTTAATCATCCATACATTTAATTACCAATGTACCATTTATGACTATTGTATGGCACTGAATAATTTATTTTTGCTCCATCTTGAATGAAAATACGCATTTTTTTCTTGGAAAAAAAAATTACCAATGTACCATTTCACATGTAACATTTGACAATAATAGTGAAGAATGCAATAGAATAATTTTTTTTATTTTATTATATATCAATAAGAGTGCCCTTGTCATGCAAAATAAGACAACATAGAGACAACAATAATCAAAATGTCAACATGCATGTAATTATTGTTACACTTATTGGTAACTCATCTTTGAATTCAGACACTATGTCTAGTACATTATTATACAAAATGTCTGATTGTCACAGACAATTATTTCAAAATATACAACAAGCTACAACAACTTGCATTAACATCAAAATTAAATACAGATCGAGAGCATCATTCTTCGTTGGAACTATTATTGGTGCTCGAGCCACTTGCATCAATTGGGTTATTTGGACGAATGTTTTGTTGATTGGCTAGATTGTTTTACTCTTCTTCAGCTTCCATCTGCAAACATAAAAATAAAGTATACTAAGTGTATCTACATTACCAGTGGAAATAATGAAAAATAAATAGATAGTATACATTAATGTAAATTGAAAAGCGACATACCATAGAAATAACCGACTCATGAATGATACACATTCTCTTAAAACCAAATCTCATGCCTTCTATCAACAAGTCTTTTGTTGACTCCACTCCATACTTTGTTTCCTGCAAGTGTTATACCCCGTCACAAATCATAGATTTAATATAAAAGTTTTTTGTTTTGTTTTATTAATTATAAAATGAGATAAGTAAAACAACATAGAGACTTACAAAATCCACAATTAATTTTTGATACGCCAACATATACTCACAACCCTTGCTTAAGCCAATGTCAATAAATTCTTCTGATGGCTCCTCTTTGTATGTTAACACCTATTTGAAGACATGCAAGGATTGCCAGTGAAAACAAAAATTAAATATATCAATCACGACCACTACGAAATCTTTATTTCATAGAACGAAATAAAAAATACTCACAAACTTTGCTATCAACCCCTTTTTTCCTTGTCGTCTTGTCTTGTGTACTGATTAGGTTCCTTTTTCTTTTCTTTTCTACAACAAAACAATTGAAAATTAATATTTAATGTCAAATTAATTAATGAAATGTATAACATAAATCTAAAAACCAATGATTTCATACATTTGAAGGACGTTGTTGTTGAGATGGCTCTTCCTGCAATGCAATTATGTCCATTTCCTTTACCATCTCCTTGTACACTTTCTTGGACATCCCTACTGGCACATTTCACATATCACCTCGTTCATCCTTTGGGATTCTCATAATCTTCCTGAAAATGTAAAATGACATTAAACGATTTCTCTGTTGATATGAAGAATAAATATGATAGAATTAAAACTATTGAATGAATGACACTTTGTAATAGTTTTAGATACAATTCTACATAGACATGTTTAGGAATATTACCTTTTGAATGATTAATTTTTGTTGTTGTATGCTTTTGCTATTGCAAGCCTGACATGTCTCATTGACCATTGCTCTGGGAACGCCTCTTGTAGTTTACATATGACCTGATTCTTTGAATCATTTGATTGGTTTTTGTATTTGCAAGTGAAAAGTATGTATGTACGTTCTTTCCACTAAATCCCTCATAGTATTATAAAATCCGTTGCCCCTTCTATTAACTTCCAGCACCACTCTACATGAACTAAGGACCAATTGATCATCATTTACATCTTCCATAATTTTTTTTCTTATGATGACATTGACTTCTGTTGCACATTATTTGAAACATATTAGTGACTATTCTTAATTAAATAGATTATTACTCAAATTTCAATAAATAATTCATATTGACTTATTTTTTATTCACCTAATGCATCCCTCTGCAACTTTTCCACCAACGTTTTACACTCTTCTGGACTTAGTTTGGTAAAATCTTATCGAGATTCCTCATTTTTTGGCACTGCATGACACACATTAACCAATACATATTAGTTAATATGAATGCCACCCAACCCATCTCTACTAGAAGATCCAAAAAGTTGCATGACTTGAGAGAAAAATTGTCCAAGTACACACCGAGGTTCGTCCAATTGTTGGAGGGTAGCGATGATTTCTCCCTTCCTATGAATTTGCAAAGTAAATATCAAACTTCTTACAACCATGCTTTATATGGCGCTTGGTCATCCTCTTTACCTGTGCTTGATGTTGGAACCAAATTATCCTTTTGTGGTAATCGTTTTATGATTACCAAGTGTAATATAGATGCTGCAAATCTTGGGTTGTTTATCCTTTCACATGTAATTGTTCCTCCCAAACAGTCAGTAGCACTTATGCCATTTTGTGGTCCTATCTATTGTCGGTTTGATTACTTGAATATTGTTAAATACAAGCACAACATTTCCATGTATAGTATGTGCATGAACGGTTATGTTTCTGGAAACTTTAATAGGAAGAACCTATTGTATATAGATGGCCATCCATGCACTCATGGGAACATTGAGGGGTTCATAAATAGTTCTAGGTGCTCTTTATTTTCTCCAAATTGTTCATTTGAGGAACACTTCAATGACCGAGAGCTCTTTATGAAAAGGAAAGCGTCCATATTTGTTGTTGTACATGCAATACATAGTTTGTCTCTCCGTGACGAGTTGTTAATAAACTACAACTTCCGTAGAACACGAACCTCTCATTAGAGACGCCTTGCATTGGGATTACCTTTAGACATTCCCTTTGGGCGTAAGACAAAAAACATTGATTAATTTTATTTGTTAATTTTCAATGGATTCATATTAATGTATTGCTGAGTTTGAAAGTATGTTTTATAAATTGTTAATTTAATTTATAAGCTCAATTTGAAAATGTGTTGCTCAATTTTAAATTTTCATATTTAATGTGGAATTGATGTTAAGTTATCGCTCAATCTGAACGTCCGCTTTATAAATTGTTTGCAGCTAAAACATTTTCTACTATAAGTGATTCATGTGCTTCTGTAATAATTCGTTTCTATAATGTGAGATCAAACCAATTGCATTGTGCTTACTAACATCATTGATGTAATGTTCAATATTTTTGAAATCAGGATTCTGATGATGAGAAACCTACCTACCATCTTCTGTTGCACCCCAATACAATTTCAAATCGAGAGAAGGCTAAAAAAAAGTGCAACTTGGAGAGGAATCATACCAAGCATGGTTGAATCAACCACCTATTCAATTTCAACTGCGTCCATCATCACCAATCAGGAATGCCTATAGTGATAGTAGTTCGTCACATGTTGGAAATGGAGGCAATGAAGTAGAGGTTGGTATGGATGATTTATTACGACAAATGAGCGCCATGGATGCAATGTTGTTCCATAGATTCCAGGACAATGAGCTAGGGGATGACACTCATATTACTGAAGCCTTTTTCAAAAGCCTTAAATCGACTTCCACCACACCTCTATTTGGATCTGGTCGGTCAAAGTCTACACAGTTGGGCAAGAATGTTACTATACAACTTGAAAGAACTCGACAATGTTGAGGCAACTGACTATGCACTACATTATATTTTGAGTAATCTTGTGACACAATCATCATTGAAAATGGTTGATTTTATGAACGTTAAATGACATTGTACATTTGTATTTCCCACTAACTGTAGGTTATTCAAAGATTAGGTACTTCCGAATGATAATGTCTTGCTCGACAGCTGCGCAGAGGTAAAAAAAATGTTGAAAATGTTGGGTGTAGAGTACATATCTTATCATGCATGCCCATTGATTGTATTCTATATAGAGGTGAATATGCAGACACAACGATATGTCCAAAATGTGGGCATGACAGATACAAAGAATTGAATAACAAGGCTAAAGCACATGGTCCTCCTCATAAGATATTGAGGCACATGCCTATAATACCAAGGATTCAAAGGTTCTTTCGTTGCAAGGAATTAGTTATGCTGCAGGGATGGCATGCATCGAACCAAAGTGAGGAAGGAGTTATGTGAATCCAAATAGATTTAATAGCCATGAAGCATATAGAGGATACATGGCTCGATAAATTCAAGGATGAAGTGCGTAGCCTTCGATTGAGCGTAGCCATTGATAGCATCAACCCATATTCCGAACCAAACAACAACTATACTGTTTGGCATGTAGTAGTGATCAATAACAATATCCCCCCATGGTTTTTCGAGAAGAATGAACATCTTATGTTGGCTCTTATAGTCCCTGGTAAAAGACAAGTGAAGAATATGTATGTTTACCTACAACCATTGATCGATGAATTCAAGGAATTATGGGAAGGGATACAGGTATATGATGTGTCGAGACCCATCCCATCACAAACTGCATGGCATATGTGCGTACACCACACATGATTATCTGGGGTTTGAAGTTTTTTAAGATAAATATGTTATTTTATTTGTTATTATATTCAAAGCAATATTTTTGACATATTTAATTCGGTGTGACTATCTTCATCCTCAACACTAACGTGCTCTCTTTACCATAACATCACAGATCTTGTAACAAAATGTTATTATGGATGTAAATGTTGCAGACCTTCTATTAAGGCTAGGTGGTCCAAAGACCTACGAAAATCAGTGTATAACTTCTCTTGGGTATTCCTCCCAGAAAACCACTCTTATAGAAGAGCAAAATCTATTTTCAATGGTAAACGAGAGAGAACCCAAAGGCTTGAAATAATCACACCGACTGACTGGCTTAGGGCATATGATAGAGAGAAGGATAAGGAATACACATAGATGTTCGATTCAAATGTGCAACCTATGATTGATGATCTTGATTTCTTCGACACCTATGTTGAGAAAATGCCCACAGGGATGAAAAGGTTATGAGCTCCCATATTGAGAGTATCTTAAGATTTCCCACTTACTAGATCCCATGCATATATTTAAAATGTTTCATCTTTTTTGTTGCATCACATATCATCCAAAAAAAGTGACAAGATGAAAGTCAGGAAAGACCTTATTGCTTCAAATACTAAAAAGAAGCATTGGCCAAGACAAGAAAATAGAGGAGAGGTTGGCCCCTCTTTTTCATTAAAAAAAGGCGATGTCCCATGGATTTTGAAGAAAGATGATCATAATTTGGCAAAATAAGTTATATTGGGCGTGAAGGAACCTTCTTTTTATGGGTCTACTCTACGATGCTGCTTTAGTACGCCAGATGAAAAGTTTTCGGGTTTGAAATCACATCACCATCTCAACCTTCTAAGGGTACATATAATGCAAAAAAAGTGTTATTACTATTTATTTATATAATTTTCCACAAAATTTAAAATGCACTTAACTTTTTGTGTTTACTTTGTAGTGTCATTATCTGTTGTTCATGCGTGGGTGTGTGAACCATGAATTTCCTGATGAACTGCGGTGTGCCATATCTAGACTATCTTCATTTATACAGTGGATCACATCAAAGGAGATTTACATCGCTAGCATTCCATGGTGGCATGAAAAAATAGCTGATATTGTTTGTATGTTTGAGAAGGAATTGTCGTCGAGTTTCATGGACTTGCAGGTTCATCTTCTAATTCACCTGGTCGATAAGGTTGAATTAGTCGGGGTGGTCTCTTGTCGCTGGATGTTCTTCTTAGAGAGGTTCATGAAAAAAGTGAAGGGATTTTTTCGACAAAGGGCAAAAGTCGAGGGGTCTATGGAAGAGGGGTACATAGTATATGATTCGTTCTATTATGCCAGTGAGTACATCAAGCAAATTGACGACAAGCACACTAGGCGCGGTGATTTGGGATGATGAACATGATGAGGAAAGAAGGGAAGGGGAGGTACTGGAAACGAATGGAAAAAGACGCATGATAAAGAGTAAGTCACTTATCTTTCGATCTTCAATTTTCCACATAGTAACTTATATTCACAACAAACATCAAAATTTATATTTGATCCCATACGTACTAAAGTTTTGTTTCCATGAATACAACAACAAATTCAGAAATTGATGCAATCAATAAATTCATTTTTTACAACACGGAGGAAACATAGTCGCAGGTTTCATTGTATGAAGAGAAGAGGAGGAAATGGGACATTGACAAAAAATTCAGGCGGTTGCACAGTAGAAGCATGCTTTTTCCAGATCATTTAAAAGAAAATATTCCAATGATCTATCCCAACAGTTGAGTTGCAGAGCAAGTCAGAGTGAAATATGGTGCATCCGGTCGTTACCCTCCTGAAGAGGAGGATGCGCTAAACATTGGGATAAGGTGTAACAACTCGGTAATAAAATATTTATGTACATAATTTCTAACTTTATAATGTAACTTTGAATTATAACATTTATGTTTAATATATTAATGGTTGGGTTAATAAACATATGGCATCATCATTTGTTAACTTTTCTTACAGGTGCATTCGTTCCCATCTATGTGGGCTTATGGACATCATTTTCGCACCGAGGACGCTGATAATGGGCGTGTTATACAAGACTATGGAGTGGAAGTAGAGTTCGACCAATCTAGTCGTGCTAACCACCGAGATCGAAACTTGGTAGGAGGGATGTTGGGTTATGTCAAAAATATACAAGAATCATTCAAGTGGACTTCTCATCTTTCCAATGTGTTATTTTTAGGTGCAGGAGGTCTGACACATTCAATAGGAATAATGTAAAGGAAGATCATGATAGTGGGTTGATATGTATCAACTCTAGAAAGATGTGGGATGAATGTAAGGAGCCTTATGTTTTCCCAAAACACTGCAACCAAGTGTTCTTTCACCTGAATGTGTTGGATAGAGATTGGTGGTTCATATTAAGACACGACCCTAGATCTAAACATGTTTCTAAGAACAACAATTCTATCATGCCAACCAAGGAAGATAATGAGGGTGATGGCAACAGAGACTGACATGTACATGTTTTATTTTGTCATTTATAGATTGAGATATCATTGTGTTAATGCTATCTTTGATTGTTTAATTATATTGTTTATTTTTCATTTTATGACGGTGGAAATGGAAAGTTGATTACTGGATGAGGTGTTTAAACAATTTCATTTGGTTAAGAACCAATTATATGATGCGAAATATAGTTTATGTCTATGAAGTAATTTATGATTGTATAGAATAATTATATGTCATTGTCCAAATTACTCATATTATGGTTTCTGTATACATATATATACACCATGAAAAACAACTTACATGATTCAATTTTATTTTTGTGAACGTAAAGGCTAACATATTTATTAATTCTTGACTTGAAGGTGGTCTGAAATTTCTATATTGATATTTCAGTGTTTGTATTTTATGATGTTTTTTTTATAAATAATGCTAAGAATTATAATTGCATTATTAATTTATGACGCGTCTGTTAGAATGTAATGTTTTTTTTCATTATATGATTCGATTAAATTGAATTTTTGTTATAATGTAATGTTTTTCGATGTTTTTATTGTATTTATAATGTTAACTCCAACATAGAAAATGACAAGTTTGCAACCTCGATGGAGAATGAAAATCCAACAATTTTTTTACTAGTGTTGAGCTCTACAATGACTTCATTTATGGCCTTGATCTCTGATTTCTCCATCAACATTTGAATGTTTGTATTTTGTGATGTTTTTGTTATAAATAATGCTAAGAATTATAATTGCATTAATTTATGAAATTTCTCTTAGAATGTAATGGTTTTTTATTATATGATTCGGTTAAATTGAATTTTTGTTATAAATATATAATGTTTTTTATTTTTATTTTTTATTGTATTTATAATGTTAACTCCAACATAGAAAATGACACGTTTGCAACCTCGATGGAGAATGAAAATCCAACAATTTTTTTATTAGTGTTGAGCTATACAATGACTTTATTTATGGCCTTGATAACAATAAAATGTACAACAAATTTTAAGGTGCTCTTTGATTTCTCCATCAATATTTGAATGCTTGTATTTCTTGATTTTTTTGTTATAAATAATGCCAAGAATTATAATTGCATTAATTTATGACAATTATGTTGGAATGTAATGTTTTTTATTATATGATTCGATTAAATTGAATTTTTCTTATAATGTAATGTTTTTGAATTTTTTGATTGTATTTATAATGTTAACTCCAACATAGAAAATTACACGTTTGAAACCTTGGTGGAGATTGTAAATCCAACAATTTTTTTACTAGTGTACTTGACCTCTACAATGACTTAATTTATGGCCTTGATAACAATGAAATTTATAACAACAAAATTTAATGTGCTCTTGAATTTCTACATGATCAATATTTGAATGTTTGTATTTCATGATGTTTTTGTCATAAATAATGCTAAGCATTATAATTGCAAATATTTGCAAATGTTTTTTGAATGAGAATAAGAGATAAAAAATGGCTTGAAGATCATCAAATCAACTTAATGATTGATAATAATAATATATTTGGAGAATGCAAGTTGTGGCTTTACATTACTTGAGAGAAAAAGGGTGTTCTTTTAATTAACTATTTGTTTTTCTTCCTATTAAAGATTTGATATTTGTCATTGTAAAGTGAGCTATTGTCAACAAATTAAAAATCTTGAATGATACATTGATAGGTCATATTCATGTTCATATAATTTAGATTTTTTTTTGTGATGTTCATAAACATGATACTATGACAAATTATACAACCAACATAAATCATATAGCTAGTTGTCACAACTTCATCCATTATCAATACAAAATTCATAAAAATATTTAATTCAATGATATTTTTTATTCAATTATATTATGTAAACATAAACATATAATCATTAATATCATTGTCACCATCTAACAAACATAAAAATAAACACCAACATACCATCATTAACATAAAACTAATAAAAATAAGCATGGACGTACCATCATAAACATTACGTTACTGCATATTCATCTAACATATACATCTTATAGATTTAAACATCATCTAACACGCATATGATCTAACAATAACATGTAAAAAAACACAAGTTCCAGTTTCTAACATAATGAACATCATCGAACCTGACCTAACATACACATCATGACCATCAACATATAAATAAACATCAACATAATCATCAACATTAACATCTGCAAAATGGAAAATGTCGTGTATATATATATATATAAACAAGAGCATCAAAATGATGATAAATGTCAGATATACATGTCTAGTCCACCCTTGGAACCATATCATCATCACTATCCGTCGACCCACCAGATGTATTGGCACCTCCAACGGTAGAGCTAGAGGTGTGATCAGTACCTCTACTAGGAAATAATCTATCATGCAAATCAATAGGAAAGACATCTCTAGGAATATAGATCATCCCACCCGATCTAAGCATCGTCTCCAAAGCTGAGGGGACTAGTGGATGAGGATCATGGGGAGTCGATGGATCAATAGAGGTTGGTTGATCGGATAGGTATAAAGTATCAGATGTTGGATTTGTCAAAGGAGGGGGAGGTGGAGGAGATGATGAAGGATATGATGGAGGTGGAGGCTCCCCCACTAGTCGAAGCAGTTGATGGAGAAGGGGTGGACTAGGAGGCTGAGGATCTCCGCTCTCATCAGACGATGAACTATCGCGAGGGATGACATCTAAAAGAATGCAAGAACCAACAATGTGTTGCATCAATCTCCTCATATCAAGAGGAAGCATCCTCCATAGCTCAACATATCGGTCTTGCCTCTATACCTAACAGGAACAAGCCAAACCGCTCGATCCGCTAATAATATGGCCACCCTATCTGCAATATCCTATCTTAACCTTTGCTCAGGCCTCCGTCGAAGGTTAGGTCTGGCTAGATGAGGCACCTCTGGCTGATCTGGCATCTGTATGTTCTCATCCTCATCAGGCTGCGGCGGAGGAGACCCCACATCACCATCAAATGTGCCAATATATGTAAAATATATAGTACACAATAATAATTAGACAATTTCATTAAACATGAATTTAATATAACAATTTAAAACATATTTCATTTGCATTAAGTATAACGAGAATAAAATGAAAATAGATTAAATTAAACCTAATGCTAAATTTACCTCTATGATCAGGTGGCTCGTCCTGGGTGAAGAAGATGTTGGTACACCCTCTCCAATCCAACCCTGCATATGGATATGCAACCATATATAATCGAGGTTAGTCCTCGCTGCCTAGCATGTCAAGCAAATCGACAGTGATCCTCGCAGGAAACTTTGGATGCCCCCTCTTGGGCATCATCCACCCCCACATGCGCATATGCACATCTTTCATCAACCTAGGAGGGCGTTGGTCAAAATATGGCCTAGTCACCAGAAATATCGCAAAAAATAGACAAAACAACTCTGAACTGAAGGGAAAGTCCCCCCTCCCACCAATAAACGCACGACATCGACTAAGAGCATAACAAAAATGTTGTAAGAAAATAGCATACCATCTAATGAATCTAGGTGCCTACACTAAAGAATCCAAATAATATAATAAAGGGAAGCTAATGCGCTTCCCATCAGTCGTGTAATGCGCGATAGTCATCACTAACAAAGAGAGTCACCTCACATCCTCTCTACCAAAAGCAGCAATGGAAAGCTTCCCACCGTTGACCTGAAACTGAGAAGGCTCGAGGATGTTGTGATCAACATATCTCTGAACATATACTAGTTGAGTCGCTGCTCCAGATCCAGCTAGAACCTCAGGGAACTGAGGAATGTCCTCACCTCTCCTAGAGAGCACGACGATAAAGTAAATGTCCTCCTTAGTGAGTTGGAACCAGTCATCGGGACCAACTCGAAAGGCCTGCCTAAAATGACCCCAACGTGCGATCAACTGAGTCAGCAACATACTGTTCCCCTTGAGTGATGTCGCCTCTTCATAGAACTTGAGGAGGCTGACAACTCTCAAGAGGTGTCTGGTCTGAGGCGTAATGGAATGAGGGTATAAATATCTCTCCCTCTCCCTGGCCTCCCACTGTCTACGGATGTTGTAGTGATCTACCTGTGCCTTGCGCTGCTGCTGCACCTCGCGACGATCACGTCTCTGTTTCACATATAATATAAATCAGTCTCATAAGCATACATATAAAAGAATTATAACAAGATTATATCTACCAAAATCAAATATTAATTTTTTTTCCAAAAAAATAAAACCATTGCACCATAAATATTAGAAAAGCACCGCTAGCGGTTCGCTTATATACCGGATGCACCGACAAGCGGTGTGCTACAATATCTATGTCGCACTGCTGGTTATATATCAAAAATTTTAAAATTGTTTGGATGGTGCACCTAAATCTTAATAGTGCACTATTATTCAAACGCATCGAATTTAAAAAAATAATTTATTTGAAATATATTCACGGTGCGCATATTCCACGTCAGCACACCGCGAACCGGTGCCTTGACGTGACATAGGAGCATCGTTAGTTGTGTGTTCACAGGTTTATAAGTGGTGCACTTATATATTGGAGGCACCGGCCAGCGGTGCACTACAATATATATACCGCACCACTGGTTATATATTGGACTGTACGCCTAAATCTTATTAGCGCATCGTTATTAAAATGCACCGAATTTAAAAATAAGAAATTAAATGAAATATGTTTACAATGTGCCTATGCCACGTCAGCGCATTGTACACCGATACCTTGACGTGACATATGAGCACCATTAGTTTTGTGTTCACGGGTTTATCAAATGTGTCACTGGTGCGCCTATGTGACATAATTGCATTGATGCCGGTGCAATGACTTGACATACGCGCACCAAATAAATTATTATGTTTTTTATTGTACTGCTACGGAGAAAAACTTCCTATGGCTCGAGGTACACCACAATAGACAGATGACTACTAGAAATCAACTCAATTCCCACTGCAATGCTATATAAATGTAAATGCTAAGATGTGGAATAAAAGACCAACCTTCAACTGGACATTTGATGTAGATCCCCGTTGAGCTTTGAAATCTCTACACTTGAACCTGCAGCTTAGTCTCAACAATAAACACAAGCAAGTGCATATAATATATGAAAGATGTTAGCATAAACAATAGCATAGTCCATGATATAATAAGAAAATGTTACCCAATGATATTAAACAACCATTCAGAAGATCAATTGGACGAGAAAATAAGTATTTATATTAAATTGAACAAGAAGTACATGATACAACCTCTTGCCGAAAACTCATCTGAACCAAGAACTAGGTCCCTCCACTTGTGCCTTCACCACTTCAATCTCCCATACAATGGAAAAACCACGAGTAAAGAATAGAGTCCTTCACAAGATATGGAAGAGTTTGGTAGGTGAACATAAAGGGTTCACAACAATTAGGATCAATGGATGTAGACTCAAGCTATGGCAAAAATCCAATAGAGTTTCGATGCTCTCTCTTTCCTCTCCTTCCATGCACCATAAGAGCTCAATATATAACCCTCCAAAGGTAGGTGAAAGGTCGAATCGAGTCGTTTCGGGATACATGGAGGGCCCAAGGTCACAATGGCCACTTTTTGGAGTGAAAAAATAGAGTTTTTACTGTTATTTACCAATTAAATTGATGTACGCGAGCTATAGTGGTACAGCCTGCATATGCGCAAGTTGCAGTGGAGCAACTCACGTACAGGAACAAAAATAGGGAAACAAGGGTTCCTGGAGGACAAAAAGTGGTTCTGATTTAATCAAAAGAATAATGGAGGCCAATGAGTGTTAATGCTCACAAGGTGGCAACATGCGCTATAACAGATGCCCCATAATGTGTGAGGTCAGAGAAGGTACTATGATGGCCGAAATACATTATAAATCTCAAAAGTGGAGTGATGGAGTCACAAATGGAAGGAGTAGCCCACTCGTCATAATACAATGATATCTCTGAATACATATCGGGACAATACATAGCAATCTGATATGATGGCCATGAATAGGCAGTATATAGTGAATACATGTCATGAGTGGTCATAGCCATAACCTGATACAGTAAGATATGGTCTCCTGCTGAAGAGGAAACAAAACTGAAGGTACAAACTACTGATGTATGAGACTGATCTCTCATAAGTATAATCGCGATCACTAGTAGCATATTTAATTCCATTGAAGTCTGAGGTCTTCTACGCAAATCATCTACGTTGCATGCCCTATCAAGCAAATAAAGGTGTTGATGTCGAACCTGATGTGGCATCGTCTGATTACCGGTCATTGATGTATACCATTAACAGACTCGAGATAACCCACCAATAATGAAAATGGGCATCAAGGCACATAGTACATTTACCAAGTGTGAATAGAGGTGTTGAGTTCGAACACTTGATGAATCCATCGATCAGGGGACATTGATGAATTCCCTAATCTGTCGATGGTGAGAGAACCTATCACTAATGACTGCAATCCTCAAGGTAATCAACGGACTCTAAGTCTCAATTCCAGAATAAATGAGTTGGAGTCAACGGAATGAAACTCGCTAGAATGAGGGCATTAATGAATCCCCCATCAACCAACATGAGGTAACATCTACGTTGAAAGATTTGGAAGAACTTGGTCTAACAGATTGATATGTATGGGATGGTCGACATGCAATAGTCAAGAGATATGAGGAGTGGCTGACTCTGGTTTCAATACTTCCTTTGAACAAGAGCATGAGTAGATGGATAGACTCAGGCATCATAGACTCAAGTACTATATAATAATAATACTTTGCGATGCAAGAGGCATCAACAAAGGCTCCATAATGACTGGAAGCTTAACCAGATGGTGGAGTAAGATCTGAGAAATGAGTACAACTCCTAAGGTCCTACTAATGTCCCGACTCATGATGAATGGAGTGGATATGAATGCTCTGTTCAAAGGCAACACGACAGCTTCCAATAAGAGGTGGTAAATATTTTCTTGTCCGGATTTTTTCAGTTATATGATTTTTTGGTCTTTTTCATATTATGAAAGCTTGAAAAATAATAAAATTGCTTATAGTACAACAAGTGAGGGAACGAGTGTCAAGTGCGAGCAAACTAGTTCCAAGCAGTGGAAGATACCTATGATCAATGCAAGGAAGCATGTGCAGGATGTGGACACTCGGGGGTGGGGGGGGGGGTTCCCTCAAGGTAAAGGGTCATCAAGCTACAAAATATAATTGAAGGCTCTGCTTGGATCAGAAAGTTAAAGTGCTCGGGCACAGGGCTAATAACTGCGAAAAGCGAGAGCCGACACAAGGCTCAAAGGCGAGCAGGATGATGCAACACATTCACAACTTGACATAAATGGGGAGCCCTCATGGGAGATGGCCAGAATAAAATGAAGTAGAGTATGAGTCTTCATCACAATGTTAGGGCATGACTACAAAGGACTCCCAATCCTAAGGAGAAACAACGGCATGGGCGCAAAAAGACATAAAAGGATCTAACTAGGGCACCCATGGTCGGACAAGCCCTACCGCTAAGTAACGACACTTCTAAAGCAGCATAGAGGTTCCGTGTCAGTTAAAAAGCGGGGTCGCACCTAGGTTTATGAATGTGGTCATAAGGTTGATGCAAAAATGCAAGTGAAATGACATCCTAACCCATATTCCAGGTGTGGAAAATACCTGTTGAAGGCACGGAATGGTTGAAAAATCCACTCTCGTTGGAAAAAATTGCTCAAAAAGGCACTTTATAATGACATATTAGTCCAAAATGGCTAAAAAATGGCAAAAACTATAGAAAAGTGGGTTTGAAAAATTATAAATAGTAAAAAAGAATTACTTTTACCACATCATTTTCATTTTTCACCCTACATAGTGCTTTTGGTTAGTTTTTACCTCCAATCTTCAATCAACGATTCCGGGAGCTATGAGCATCGAAATCACGAGCTGTCTGGATCAAGTTGGTGCTCTCTTCTTTCTCTTCAATTTCATGGTTTTTAATTTTGTTTTTGATGGTCAATTTTTTATTTTTTTCAATGGGATACACCCATAGTTCGTTGTACGTGGGCTATAACTATATGGGTCGCGTGGAGGGAAAGGTGTGTGCGAGCAAGATAACACTAGATCGCGTATACCCGCGACTGTCCATGAAATTTCCTGCGTACAGTGCCGTGGGTGGAGTTTTTAAACACATGGGCACTAAAAAAATGCATTGTTTTGCTTCCAGGATGGTTCTGGAATGGAGAGAGAGGGAACACGACATTGTTGATGAACATATACACCAAGATTTAGCCTCCCAACAAGCGTTGCAAGCATGTGGCTTATACAAATTATGGAGCATCGGGGGTTTGAGGGCCCAAAACCGATTGCTCACTCAGTTGGTCAATTATTGGGATGCAAAATCTCAACATTTTGATCTCGATGGACAACCACTTCACCTGGAAGTGGAAGATATTTACTTCATCACCGGATTGTCTCTCTGAGGGGAAGTAGCAAGCCTCCGATCACGCTCAGTGGGGGGTGGAGCCACTATCAATGAATACATAGTCATGTACTGTATTGTTGGCACCCAGAAGGTGGGTATCCAAATCCCCACAGAGGCTATTGAAAGCCTAAGCATGAAGATTATGGTCCTCACATTGGAGAGAATCTCGGGTTCAACTTCACTCCATCAGGCCTCAAGTCCAATTATCTTCTATGCGGCCGAGTGCTTGAGACCTACTGTGTATGACTAGTGCACAAATCTGCTGAGTAATATGAAGACTTAGCTGACGGAGTGCAAACAAGGGCGGAACAAAAACTTCGGTTTTGGTAGTATTTTGTGGAGCTTTTTCTTTGAGAGGGTGTCGGGTTTGAGTTCGAGGGTTGAAGTCCCTCCGCATAGTCTCGGAGATCCTGCCCAGACCCGGTGGGTGGAGATATTGACACAGCAAGGGGGTGGCCGACCGACTTCCCCATATTCTGAGGAGTTTTTTCATTGGTGGGGACGACAGGTCATCTCCATCGATGACTACCCATATGAGGGGATAGACTACCGATGAGACCGAGACATGTCGCTCCCTTCAGGGGCCGCATTCAGAGAGATTGGTAAGTTACTCTTTTTGGAATATTTAATTTTTTTTTGTATTTTTTATTATAAGTGAATGCAAAAATGTTTTTGGTGTGGTATCATATATTGATGGTTGACTGTTTTCTAGCAGATGCGGGTCCGCGAAGACCACAGGGCTTCCCATGACATCGTCATAGAGGCAGGGGTGGAGAGGTGGCAGGTGCAGCAACAGAGTGCACTTTAAAGACAGTACGGGTCAAACTGACCCGCATGATTGCCAGGGTACCTGTCATAGAGGCAGAGCATATCCTGGAGGCGATGCAGAGACATGTTGTATGGGTACCTGGTACCTGGGTGCGACTACTCCGACGCATAGCCAACGTTGTGCACTATTATATTCAGACACATTTTGCAGAGGCAGCGAGTCCTCCCCGTAGGGCTTAGATGCCATGGGGTCCTATTTTTTGTATCGGCTATGTATATTTGAGAGCTATGGGATCCATTTTTATATTATGACACCACTTTTGGACATATTATTAATGAAAAACTATGATTTTCCAGCTCTACTATTGTGTATGTACAAATGTATGAATGAATCTTTATTTGTGTGCTTCTTTTATTGATGTGACAAATGCCAATCTAGGACATAATTATCATATGCATCAGTTACATGATTAAAACGTCTCGGAACATGAATGTATGTAATGAAAATAAAATGACGCTCCAAGAGTCTTACCCTTAAGAACCTCCTTAGTAACGTACGATCCCTCACACGGTATTGGCCATTCAACTGAGACACAACCAGTTGTGAATCCATGCAGACTTCTAAAGACTGGATACCATGCGAAATGGCATCACGAAGTAGCTCAACAAAAATACTGTACTCAACCACATTGTTGGATGTAGGACCGAGACAAGCACCTCCTAAAGAAACAATTTGACGATCGGGTGAGTAAATAACCCACGCAACAGAAGTTAGTCTCTGCGTATGATGGCTAGCCCCATCCATGAATCCCAAGAACACTAGAGATTCCACTGACATTTGTCAACCAAAAGGAAGCGAATCAACAGACTTGAAAAAACAAAAGAAAGCTAAACTATGTACAAAAGAACCTATACAATAGTATACAAAAGTATCAGCTTGAGCTAGAAGCTTAAGCATAATACTGCTTGAGGTAGAGCCCATTTCTAGGTTCCTTCAAGGCGTTCCCTTTGTAATCCTCCAACTCATAGGAACCTTTCTCGAGAACATGCCTCACTACGTAAGGGTCGTGCCACATTGTGTTGAACTTGCATGCCCCCAGGGGTTCCTTAGCTTGGTCATAAAGGAGGAACAAGTCACCTTCAACATATTTCTGGGGACGGGCATACCTGTCATACTGAACCTTAACACAACGTTTGTTGGCATCAATTGCTATGGCGGCATCCCAACGTTGTTCATCATGTTGCTCGAGGTAGACTAAACGTTGCTCTACTTCTGAAGTGTCAGGTAGGAGATCTATAGCTAGTTTTAAGGAAGGGATTTCACATTCAATTGGTAAGATAGACTCCACACCATGAACTAACTAAAATGGTGAGAAACTGGTGGAAGTCTTTACTGCGGTACGCCCACAAAGCAGGATATAGCATAATGTGCCAATTACTCTTGTTTTTCCGAATGGTACTTTGAAGAATGGCCTTAAGGGACTTATTTACTGCCTCGACTTGGCCATTCTCTTGGGGATAATAAGAAGATGAGTGATCTTGTCGAAACCCAAGCTTAAGTGATAATTCTGCCATCATCTTGTTTTGAAAGTGACTTCCATGGTTAGTGGCAATCTCCTTCGGGATACCAAATCGAGCTATAATTTGATTGAATACAAAGTGGGCTGTTGTAGCACCATTGTCTTTAATGGTCGTCATGGACTCAGCCCATTTGGTGAAGTAATCAACGACCATTATGATGTGATGATGCCCCCCAGCCGAAGCTGGGTTGCAATCCATAAAATCAACCCCCTACTTGGTGAAGGGGCCGACGGTGACGAACGGATGTAAAGGAGCAAGATGCAAGCGCATGCTCCAAGCAAACACCTGGAAAGGGTGACATCTCTTCACAACATTTACACAATCTTTGAAGATCGTGGGCCAAAAATAGCCTGCTCGCAAGATACGTTGGGCTGTCGCAAGCCCAGATAACTGACCACCACACGCTCCACCATGGCAGTCATTAAGAACTAGCTTCACTTCTTCATGAGTTAAGCAACGACATAGGATATAGTCTTTTCCTCGGCGATACAAAGTTTCACCGACGATGACATAGTCTTTGGCGTGATGTCTCACACGTGTCGCTCATCTCGCGAATAATGTAAAGGGAACTTCAGAGTTTGGAGATATATAATAATGTCTCCATACCAAAGGTTCGTTGATGAGATAAGAAATAAATGTTCATCCAAAAATGAGTCTTCATGGATTACTTCCTCGTCAAGTCTCGGAAAATCCGACATAAGTTCTGCGAAAACCAAGGATTTCACCGACTTCGCCGAAGCAAAATAAAGATCAAACCACTGAAGAATGACAATCCATTTATTATATTTCCCCCCAATTAGGTGTCGTGAGACCACGAACTGAAATGGATTGACATGCGTGATAACTGTGGTTTTCCTAAGAAAAATATAATGTCGTAATCGTTGGACTGCATGAACAGTTGCGGGGGCCAATTTCTCAACATGAGAATATCTCAGTTCAGCATCTATGAGGTTCCGACTAAGATAATAGACAACATGCTCTTGAAGCACATCATCTGCCTGAACTAAGACCATACCAATCGTCTCTTGAGACGAGGCCACATAAAGCAAAAAATCCCTTGCAAAGTCGGGTGGACTAAGAAGAGGGGCCGATACCAAGGCTTTCTTTAAAGCGTCGAAAGACTGCTGGGCTCGCTCATCCCAGATAAAAGGAGTGTCCTTCTTCAATAGTCACGCGGAACCCTTAGTAATATTGGCATAATTCACGATAAAACGACGTAAGAAAGTGGCTCTCCCTTGGAGGCTCTGAAGTTGAATCAAATTACGCGAGGGAGGCAACCGAAGTATTGCCTCAACCTTTAAAGGATCAACTCTAATACCCTCTTTTGAGACCACAAACCCTAGAAGGAGACCAGTTTTCATGACAAAGATGCACTTGTTAGGGTTCAAATGAATCTTATAACACCGACATCTTTCGAAAATAAGGCGGAGGTGATTGGGGTGATCTACTCTCTTACGACAGTGACCTGCAAGATCATCTAGATAAGTCTCCACTATGCGCTTAAGGTCATGAAAGGCATAACTCATGGCCCACTGAAAATTTATTCCGGCATTTTTAAGGTCGAAGGGAATTTTTCGGTATGCAAAGGTACCCCAAGGACATATAAATGCGGTCTTATGTTGATCCTCGGGTTTAATTTGGATCTGATTGTAACCTGGAAAACTGTCCATGAAAGAAAACACTTCGCTTCCCACACACGCATCCAAGATTTGGTCTATGAACATAGTGTGTTGAATATTGTAACTTCTAAGAATATTATAATTGTACATTATTTATTGCGGAGATGTTTCATTCCTCCGAGGTAATCCTACTATGTATCTGAAGATGTTTATTCCTCCAGGGTTTGATATTAACTAGGGTTATTAGACCCACCATGTGTGGGTCGGCCCTGTAGTTATATTTTAGGGGTTATTAGACTTCTCCAGGTGAGGTCGGCCCCAACAGGTCTTTTAGTCAGTTGAGAGTCAAGTATAAATAGAGGAGGTGAACTCCTCATTACATCACTCACTCACTTGTGGAAGAGTGCGCACTTGTCTGGGAGATCAGCTAAGGAGACAAAGGAAGGAGGAGCACATCTTGTATTTTGGTTGATCATCTTATTGAGGAAAGCTTTACTGGGTTTTCTACCCCATGAGGGTTTCCCAGGATATATTGTGTGTCTATCTTGTGATTATGCTTCTTTCAGTGATCTTGCTTGGTTATTTGGTTTAAACTTAACATGGTATCAGAGCTAGACTGAATAGGACATCTTTCACAAGGTAAGATTATCTTTCTCTCTCTCTTTGGTGAAGTTAGGGTTTCAGCCCAAAGTTGGATTTTTTGATTTCTGATTACATGGTTGGATAGCCCTTATCAAGAGCATTCTTTTAAGCTATAGATCGAACTTTTTGGTTAAGTAGAACTCCGGGAAAGTCAAACCCTAATTCTACCAAAAGTGCGATAAAATTCTGTTTCAGTTTCCGGAAAAGTGAAAAGTAACTTTCCAAGTAAGTCTACTCTGTCTCTTGGACTCCCCCAAGAGAAGATGGCTCCAAATACTAAGCTTGAAGACAAGCTAGAAGGCATAGAAAATTTCCGGGCATGGAAATACAGAATTGGTCTCATTCTTGAAGAGAATGATCTTGCTCAGCTTATCAAGGAAGAAGTTGCAGAACCAGAAGGAGATGAAGCCAAAGAGAAACATAGGAAAGATTTGATTAGGGCAAAGAGAATCATAGCTGATTCCATCAAAGACTACTTGATTCCCCAAGTGGCCTCCAAGAAGACTCCAAAGGAAATGTATGATGCCCTAGGAAGAATGTATGAAGGGAAGAACATCAATAGGAAGATGAATCTGAGGTCTAAATTGAAGAGCACCAAGATGCACAAAGGAGAATCCATTCAAGACTACTTCTCAAGGGTTTCACAAATCAAGGAACAACTAGATGCAATTGGTGATACCCTTGATGAGGATGAACTTGTGATGACTGCCCTCAATGGTCTCACTAGATCTTGGGAGTCATTTATACAAACCATGTGTGCCAGGAAAGAGAGCATGAAGTTTGATGTAGTATGGGAGGATTGTGTTCAAGAAGAAGCTAGGGTTGCAAATAGAGAAGCCCTTCTCAAAGAGGATGACCAAGCCTTAGCCACTCATACCAAAAGAAGAAGAATGAGTCATTTCAAGAGAGTTGACCACAAAGGATCTCAACACTTCTCTAGATCTAACAAGAGAAGAGGACCCATTTCAGCAAGAGATCTTTCTAAGGTAGAATGCTACAGTTGTCATAAATTGGGACACATCTCCAGATTTTGTCCTTCTCAAAAGAAGAAAGTCTTCCACAAAAGACATCATGCACATATGGCAGAAAATGAAAGTGAAGAAGAAGAAGAGGAAGAAGATGAAGAAGAAGAAGAGGAAGAAGATGAAGAAGAAGAAGAGGTAGAGGTAAAACCCAAAAGGAAAAGATGTAAGGTGAAGAAAGAAGATCCAGAAGAATATGTTCTATTCTCTGCACTCTCTAGATCTGTATCTCCTAGAGAAGATACATGGCTCATTGATAGTGGTGCTTCCAAGCACATGACAGGTCAAAGGAAGACCTTCTCAAATTTTGAAGAAAAGTCTTCTTCACAGAAAGTATCTCTAGGAGATGACTACCAATATCCTATCAAAGGAATTGGTGAAGCTAGCTATAAGCTAGATTCTGGAACACCCTTGAAGATGAAAGACATCTTATATGTCCCAGGTTTAAAGAAGAACCTTCTCTCTATTTCAGCTCTAGATAAGAAAGGCTTCAGAGTAGCCTTCATAGATGGACAAGTACTCATGTGGTCCAAAGGGAAGACAATTAAAGATGCAGTTGTTATTGGTGAAGAAGAAGGAGGTCTCTATAAACTCAAGGGTCATCCAGAAGCTGCCTTTGCACATGAGATCTCTAGCCCCAGTGAGCTATGGCATAGAAGGTTAGCCCACATCAACTTTAAAGCCTTACCCTATGTAAGCAAGGTAGTCATAGGATTACCAGATTTAAAAGCTGATCATGATGGCTCATGTAAAGGATGTAAGAAAGGGAAAAATATCAAGAACCCCTTTCCAAAGAGTGAAACAAAGACTAAGAACATTTTAGAGCTTATACACTCAGATGTATGTGGTCCAATGCCCACCACTTCCTTAAGTGGGTTTGAATACTATCTTTCATTCATAGATGACTATTCAAGGAAAACTTGGATATACTTCCTAAAAGGTAAGAATGAAGTCTTTGGAAAATTCAAAGAGTTCAAGGCTCTAATAGAAAATCTATCAGACAAGAAAATCAAAACTCTCAGAACAGATAATGGCAGAGAATTCACCTCAAAGGAATTTGAGGACTTTTGCAAAGAAGATGGAATTAAAAGGGAACTAACTACTCCCTACAATCCCCAACAGAATGGGGTGGCTGAAAGGAAAAATAGAACAATCATGGAAGCTGTGAAGACCATGATACATGATCAAGATCTTCCCATGTACTTATGGGCTGAAGCAGCCAAGACAGCAGTTTATGTGCAAAATAGATTATCTCACAGTGCTCTTGAATTCAAAACTCCAGAAGAAGTGTTTACAGGTAAGAAGCCTGAGGTAAGCCATCTTAAAATATTTGGGTGTCCTGTGTATATCCACATTCCAAAAGAAAAGAGAACCAAGTTGGATCCCTCAGGTAAGAAGGGAATGTTTGTTGGTTACTGTGAAACTTCCAAAGCCTTCAGAATCTACATACCAGGTTTCCATCATATAGAAATAAGTAGAGATGTAACCTTTGATGAGGAAGCAGCTCTCAAGAAATCCAGAAAGTGTCAACTTGAAGAAGTTTATGAAGAAGATTCATCACCCAGAAATTCAGAGACTGTTCACATCCCTGAAGAAGCTACACCAGAGGATCATGACATGCTGGAACCTCAAGAACCCCCTGTTGCAGAACTATCCAGGAAAAGAAGACCAGCATGGGCTAGAGATCTTATTCAAGGAGCTGAAAGATATGGAGCTCCTGAAGGCTCCACTAGAGAAAGAAAGAAACCAAAGCTAGTATCCAACTATATGGCCTTAATGTGTGACCTTGTGGATCAACTACCTACTAGCTATGAAGAGGCAGCTCAGAAGAAAGAATGGGTAGAAGCAATGACAGAAGAATATCAGTCAATAATGAAAAATGATGTTTGGGATATAGTTCCCAAGCCAAAAGATAAAAGTGTGGTTTCTTCCAAATGGATCTTCAAAATAAAACATGCCGCAGATGGAAGCATTGAAAAATACAAAGCAAGATTTGTAGCCAGAGGATTCTCTCAGAAGGAGGGAATTGACTACGAAGAAACATTTGCACCAGTTGCCAGGTATACTTCAATTAGAACTATTATGGCTCTTGCATCCATGATGAAGTGGAAATTACACCAAATGGATGTTAAGACAGCTTTTCTGAATGGAGTAATTGAAGAAGAAGTATACATAGAGCAACCTCAAGGGTTTGAGGTTAATGATGGAAGAACTCATGTATGCAAATTAAAGAAGGCATTATATGGGTTAAAACAAGCTCCAAGGGCTTGGTACGGAAGGATTGACAATTTCTTGACTAGCATGGGCTTTACCAAAAGTAAAGCTGACCCAAATCTTTATCTCAAGGTGATGGATGATGAACCAGTTATATTGCTGTTGTATGCAGATGATCTTTTCCTAACTGGAGATGAGAAACAGATTATTGAAAGCAAGAAGAAGCTTTCTTCAGAATTCGAGATGAAAGATCTCAGATTAATGCACTACTTCTTAGGTCTAGAAGTATGGCAAGAATCAAAAGGGATTTTTCTAAATCAAGGTAAGTACACTGTGGAGATTCTCAAAAGATTTGATATGTTGGAGTGTAAAGCCATGGCCACTCCCATGGACTCCAACTTAAAGTTATTAGCTAATGATTCATCAGAACTAGTGGACATAACTCTATATAGACAAATCATTGGATCATTGATGTATTTAACAAATACTAGACCTGATATATGCTTTGCTGTAAATACCCTAAGTCAGTATCTAGTAGAACCTAGAAAGGTTCATTTAATAGCTGCAAAGCATATAATGAGGTACCTAAAAGGTACATTAGATTTTGGCCTATTTTATCTTGGAAGTCATGAACTCAGATTACATGGTTACTCAGATTCTGATTGGGCAGGTAGTGTCTCAGATAGAAAAAGTACCTCAGGTGGATGTTATGGTCTTGGATCTGCCATGATCTCATGGTTCAGCAAGAAACAATCAAGTGTGGCCCTCAGTACTGCTGAAGCTGAATACATAGCTGCCTGTTCTGCTAGCTGTGAAGCAGTATGGCTTCGGAAACTTTTATCTGGAGTGTTTGACTTAGAAATGGAACCCACTGTGATTATGTGTGATAATCAAAGTTGCATCAAGATGACTGAAAATCCTGTGTTTCATGATAAGTCAAAACACATAGAGATCCGTTACTTTTATATTCGAGATATGGTGCAGAAAGGAGCTATCAAGCTAGAGTATATAAGCACTGAGGATCAAATTGCTGATATCCTGACCAAGCCTCTGTCTCGAGTAAAGTTTGAACACTTCCGAGACAAACTTGGTGTAGTTCAGAAGAACCCTCCTCGAAAGGGGGAGTAGCACAGTATGAGACAGACAAGCCTATCTCATCAATGATGAGGTTACTTATTTTTCTTTGCACTTACTCACCTAGAATTATTTAGATTTAGGACTCTTATATTCTTATGATTAGATGTATACATACTTTTGATGATAGATGTATACATGCTAGATACTTTTGATGATGATTAGATGTATACATACTTTTGATGATAGATGTATACATGCTAGATACTTTTGATGATGATTAGATGTATACATACTTTTGATGTTGGATACTTTTGATGATGATTAGATGTATACATACTTTTGATGATAGATGTATACATGCTTTTGATGTTGGATGTTTTCGATGATTAGATGTATACATGTTCTGATGTTGATGCTACATGTTGTGGTTACACATGTTTTGATGATGATGACACATGTTGTGGTTATACATGTTTTGATGATGATGACACATGTTGTGGTTATACATGTTTTGATGATGATGACACATGTTGTGGTTATACATGTTTTGATGATGATGACACATGTTGTGGTTATACATGTTTTGATGATGATGATACATGTTGTGGTTATACATGTTTTGATGATGATGATACATGTTGTGGTTATACATGTTTTGATGATGATGATACATGTTGTGGTTATACATGATTTGATGATGATGACACATGTTGTGGTTATACATGTTTTGATGTTGATGATACATGTTGTGGTGATACATGTTATGATGATGAGGATACATGTTCTTGATGAACATGTGAAGGGATTGGATCATCCCTGGACTTTCAGTCCTAAAGAGAGCCGTAGACGTGAGGTCTCCGAGAATGAAGTCCTTAGTGGACAGTTGAGGGGATTGGATCATCCCTGGACTTTCAGTCCTAAAGAGAGCCGTAGACGTGAGGTCTCCGAGAATGAAGTCCTTAGTGGACAGTTGAGGGGATTGGATCATCCCCGGACTTTCAGTCCTAAAGAGAGCCGTAGACGTGAGGTCTCCGAGAATGAAGTCCTTAGTGGACAGTTGAGGGGATTGGATCATCCCTGGACTTTCAGTCCTAAAGAGAGCCGTAGACGTGAGGTCTCCGAGAATGAAGTCCTTAGTGGACAGTTGAGGGGATTGGATCATCCCTGGACTTTCAGTCCTAAAGAGAGCCATAGACGTATGTCTTCGAGAATGTGGGGATTGGATCATTCCTGGACTTCAGTCCGAAAGAAGAGCTGTAGACGTATGTCTTCGAGAATGTAGGGATTGGATCATTCCTGGACTTCAGTCCGAAAGAAGAGCCGTAGACGTATGTCTTCGAGAATGTAGGGATTGGATCATTCCTGGACTTCAGTCCGAAAGAAGAGCCGTAGACGTATGTCTTCGAGAATGTAGGGATTGGATCATTCCTGGACTTCAGTCCGAAAGAAGAGCCGTAGACGTATGTCTTCGAGAATGTAGGGATTGGATCATTCCTGGACTTCAGTCCGAAAGAAGAGCCGTAGACGTATGTCTTCGAGAATGAAGGGATTGGATCATTCCTGGACTTCAGTCCGAAAGAAGAGCCGTAGACGTATGTCTTCGAGAATGAAGGGATTGGATCATTCCTGGACTTCAGTCCGAAAGAAGAGCCGTAGACGTATGTCTTCGATAATGAAGGGATTGGATCATTCCTGGACTTCAGTCCGAAAGAAGAGCCGTAGACGTATGTCTTCGATAATGAAGGGATTGGATCATTCCTGGATTTCAGTCCGAAAGAAGAGACGTAGACTTATGTCTTCGAAAATGAAGTTCTTGGTGGACAGTTGAGGATTAAGTCATCCTTGGACGTAGGTCCTAAAAGCACGGTGAAGGATTGGATCATCCTTGGACTTTGGTCCTGTAAACTGAGCCGTAGACGCGAGGTCTCCGAGAACATGATAGGACTGGATTGTCCCTGGACTTCGGTTCAAAAGGTACATGACTGGTTTACATCATTCCTTGACGATGACGATGATCGTGTGATGACGATGCTGATGATCGTGTGATGACGATGCTGATGATCGTATGATGACGATGCTGATGATCGTATGATGATGATGCTGATGATCGTGTGATGACGATGCTGATGATCGTATGATGATGATCGTATGATGACGATGCTGATGATCGTGTGATGACGATGTCGATGATCGTATGCTGATGATCGTGTGATGACGATGCTGATGATCGTATGATGACGATGCTGATGATCGTGTGATGACGATACTGATGATCGTGTGATGATGATGCTGATGATCGTGTGATGACGATGCTGATGATCGTGTGGCGATGATGCTGATGATCGTGTGATGACGATACTGATGATCGTGTGATGACGATGTTGATGATCGTGTGATGACGATGCTGATGATCGTACTGATGACGATGTTGATGTTCCAGTAACTAGTCAAGTTACTGATGATGATGAATTGAAGAAAGCTTCCGATGATATATAGATGATGTAGTAAATGACTCCTTGCTCCTACAGATGTTGTTATAATATCCTTCTCGTTAAGGGGGAGTGTTGAATATTGTAACTTCTAAGAATATTAGAATTGTACATTATTTATTCCGGAGATGTTTCATTCCTCCGAGGTAATCCTACTATGTATCTGAAGATGTTTATTCCTCCAAGGTTTGATATTAACTAGGGTTATTAGACCCACCATGTGTGGGTCGGCCCTGTAGTTATATTTTAGGGGTTATTAGACTTCTCCAGGTGAGGTCGGCCCCAACAGGTCTTTTAGTCAGTTGAGAGTCAAGTATAAATAGAGGAGGTGAACTCCTCATTACATCACTCACTCACTTGTGGAAGAGTGCGCACTTGTCTAGGAGATCAGCTAAGGAGACAAAGGAAGGAGGAGCACATCTTGTATTTTGGTTGATCATCTTATTGAGGAAAGCTTTACTGGGTTTTCTACCCCATGAGGGTTTCCCAGGATATATTGTGTGTCTATCTTGTGATTATGCTTCTTTCAGTGATCTTGCTTGGTTATTTGGTTTAAACTTAACAGAGTGGGAAAGTTATCCTTAGGACATGCTCGGTTCAGATTTCGAAAATCGGTACACACTTGGATGGTTCCCCGCTTCTTATCCATAGGAACGGGGTTGGATACCCATTCGGTCAGGGGAACCAGGTAGATGAAACCAACTTTGAGTAGTTTCTCTACTTTTTCCTTAATAGTGACTGCCTTCCTAGGATTCATAGCACGAAGACGTTGTCAAACAGGCTTAACATTTGGGTAAGTCTTAATTTCATGTTCGACAATACTAGGGTCTATACTTGGAATCTCCTCATATGACCAGGCAAAACATCCCGAAATTCTTTGAATAACTCGGCGTAAATGCGGATCTCCTCGGGGGAACAATCGACACTGATGTAAACATTTTCAACATTTCCGGGAGTGCGAGAAATGTTGATTGGAATGGTTGGGGAAATGTTATCCATTATCCCTTCCGTGTAAATACCATGCGACTCCAAAGGAGCCATAGGGTGACCAACCTTCTCTGCAAGAGTCGACCGAAACTCCTCCTGCTCAATAAGGTCAAGGTTGGGAAGAAAATAAGATCGATGATGGAGATCTTCCCAAGGATTATCACTACCATACATGACCTCGATAATAGCTTCATCCGAAGGAAAAGTACCATCAAGGAAATCATGCGAGGAAGATGAGTCGACTGCCCACACGGGCAACATAACAGAATCTTCTTCTTCTGTCCGTGAAGAGGAGAAATCCGGTTCTGCAGTGGTTTGTTGGATATTATGATAAGAAAGCTCGGCTGCAGACAAGGGCATATCCATCCTGATGTGCGAAACGTCTCCAGATGAGGAACTCGTGGAAGGTAAATTCCATGGATCATTAAAATACGATGTCTAGAACGGTACATTATGTAATGAGGACGGAGCGCTATCGGAGATGGATCCTATGAAGGAGATTGGTGCAACAAAGTCGAAAGATCCCATCAAATAGGAATACAATCCTACACCAATATTCCTAGTTGCTGGCTGAGAATTTTCAATCTGAGGAACTTCAGTTCTTGGTGATGCTGCGGGACTGGAACTAGTGAAATCTAGCTGATCGAAAGTCACAATCTTGCGTTTGTGGGGAAAGCAAATAACTCTAAAAACAGAGGACATGATCACTCTCATAGCATAGATCCAATTCCAACCCAGTAAAAGGTTGTAGTTGATGGGTGCATCAACCACCTTGAATTCTATTGGCATGGTCTTCCCACCCAAGTGGACCTCAAGGGAGGGGATAATACCATGCGGCCTGAATGAACGACCATCAAATGCAGTAAGCATGGTCATAGATTTCGACAATGGAGGGGAACCTAGAGTCTTCCAACAAGCTAATGACATTACTGAAGTGGAAGCACCTTCATCAACCACAGTACGCTTAACGACCTTTCGTAGGCACCTAACATGAACTTGGAAAGCCACATGATAGGGAAACCGAGGCTAAACATCAGTAGAGTTGAACTTGATAATATTAGGGCTGCAATGATCCTGCACTCCCAAAGCACATAAAAGGGCAGTCCTTTGTGAAGGACAAGCCTGGAGAACCTCGAGAGCCGACATAGCATACAGAGTCTAGCCCAAATATTCCACAATTGAATAGTTCTGGGCGGCTTGGGCATTGGGATTGTGCGCCAAACGCTTGAGAACACCTTTCGGTATCTGCGGCATAGAATTGGGCTTCTCGATATGCAATGGAATCTCAGGTAGAGGGGGATCATTCCCCAACAAAGGTTATGGAGCTCCATAATCACGTGAGCGAGTAGCAATACTAACATCCAATTTAACCATGTTAACGCATCCAAAACCACCAGCATGGGTAGAGGACGTCGAAGTTTCATTAGTCCCATTACCGGCGACGGAAGCACTTGAAGTCATATTTTGATGATGAGGAAGGGGATCCTTCAACACAGATGGGCTCTATGCAAGATGCTTCGATGATTCCTTGATACGAGGACACAGATGTGTAAGGTGATCTTCCGTGCAAAGTTTACAAGGAAAATTCACTTTACGTCTAGGTTTGTGGTCCCCACCAGCATTTCCGCCATCTTGAGGAGGGTTAGCATTCTCTTTCTTAGGGTTATTGTTCCTATTGTTCCCACCCCTACGATTATTTTTCCCTTTCTTCTTCCCACCAGGTTGCTGGTTACCTGATGGGTTCGCCGATTGTAAACATCGAACGACTGGGTGGAAACGGACGAGGCGTGAGTCTGTCCAGGGGTAGATTGGATAATAGACAAATTGTGCATCTGATTCGTAACCAAATATACGAGACAAGTACTTGTGGAACCAACAATGCCATCGGCATGCGGTCCAGTAACAGGCTTGGGCTCATGTCTTGATCTCGGTGCGTCAGGTATAATGTCGTACAAAATGTCAGACTGAGCATAGACTAGGTCTAGATGATGGGCTTTAAAAATAGCTTGTTCCTCAGTCATAATATCGGACAATGAAACATCCTTTTAAATGTAAGGGAGCAAATACTTAAGAAACCATTCCAACATAAATTCTGGAGGAATGTTGGCTTTCACTAGCCTCTTTCGTTAGCGCCACTCTTGAATATGATCAGATATATGTGTGGCTTTATCCTGACGGAAGGTGGATAAAATATCGGTACCAGTATCATAACGAACTGGAAACTGGAAGTGATCTAGGAAAACCAAAGCTAAATCATTGAAACCCCTATATGTGCCCCCATGAAACTCGACATATCATTTTGCCGCTGCCCCCGTGAGGGTGCGTTGAAATAGCCTCAAATGAATAGAATCGTGGTTCAAGGAATTCGAGGAGCACCATAAATGGAAAGTGGTGACGTGATCACTTGGATCCTCACCCTTCTTCCCCTCAAACTTTGGAATGTCAGAAGGGAGCTTGGTGGGGACTAGGGGCCATGAAGGATCATGACACACCGGATCATTCATGAGCTTCGAAAGATATGGTAAATTTAACCTGGCAAGAAACAGGAGCTGAGGCTGTGAAGCTTGATTATAAGCTCCCGAAAGAGACTGACTCTGCGAAGGTGAGATTGTGTTCTTTGTAGCTGACACCTGAGGTGCCGAGGAACTTTGATAGAAACCGTGACCGTGACCATAAGGATGATAACCTGCTCCAAAATGGCCCATGTTAGAATACACAGGCACGTGCATAGTAGAGATTCCATAGGAAGAAGTAGGATAATAGTTAGGACCTATTGAAAAGCCATAAGAATGGCCTCCATAAGAATGGGGTCCCATATAACCACTCGAGGAAGGAAAACTAGATGAGTGAGGGCTGTATGAAAATGGTATGTTCCCACTTAATGGAATCGATGAACTGGAGACAGGAGGAGGATTTAGAATCATATAAGCATTCGAGGGCACAGGCATAGAGGCATGCGGGTTAAAATATGGAATGTAAGTCATAGATAACCTATTGTGAAACCTCCACTCGAAAATGGGTTCACACTAACACTAGGGGCTGGCGAAGGAGGTGGTCCTCCACTAACACTCAGAAAACATGGAGGGATGTGACCACTCCCAAACTAATGAGCGGTGTAAGGAGGCATGGTGCCCCCGACCCCGATACTAGAGCTAGCATGAATACTAGGCATGGTGGAAGTAACAATCGACATAAAACTGGGTATACCCAATGAAAAAGGGTTTGAGGTCATAGGGATTGATGTAGAACCAAAACCTGACATCGCCAAGGATGAATCATACAAATAACCTGATGACCATGTTTCATCAAATGGGTTCATACTCGTGGGCTGGGATGTTCCAAACCTAGGAGGAGTGTTGTGTGATGAACCTCCTCCCCATCCATCTCTAGGAGTGGAGGGAGGGGAGTTCCTCGTGGTGCCACCAGACAGAGTCACGAGGACTCCCATCGTGCCAGATGCAGAACTCATAATGGAAGCTCTCTTAAGCTCATGAGATATAAATAAAGGACCAGCGGTAGTCCTCTGATGTCTCTTGCGAAGAGACTGTGAAGGATCGCTAGCTGGTAAAAAATCCAACCAATGAGATCGGAGGAGAGGCGAATCTCGATCCACGATGACTTCAAAAAGTTAGCAAATAAACATCTCCTAATGGCCTACTAGATCGTCAATGAGCATACACCTAAAAGAAACTACAGCCAAATGCACACAATAGGACTGGCTCAAGGGACCTCTCGACACTATAGCCGATATGTCTCGCGTAGGAGAGGCTTGAGACTCCCAAACTATAACCAGAGGTAACGGAATCAGTTATAAGAGCCCTTAGTCTTCACTATGCGAACACAACTGTGCTTTCCGACCCCTATCTGACTCAGGACACTCACAGAATAACCGTTGTAAGTACCCTATGTGATACCTAGGTAAAGCAACTATGGCGACCACGTATAACCAATGCTCAGGAGAATAGTCATAGGTGGGATCCGTCGTATGGGCAGGGTAACTAAGCGCGAAAATCAAGAGGGTCAAATCCCCCAAGAATCCCCAGATACGAACAAATCCTGGAAATATCTCCCACGTTCAGCAAGTATTGGAGGGCTATCTCTGCAACCAACCTCCCATGACCTCGTGCTTAACTCTAGTTTGAGTAGAGCATCCTGAGGACACTGATGTATACCATGGGTTTCACCACTCCCTGGTTAGACACATAATGCTTGTTTAATAGTCTTGGATTGTTAACTCACAGTGATCTATTCCAAGACTCTAAACGTATACTAGTTGGTGCACCCTAGAAAATAAAATGTTTGAATCAATTCTTTAGTTAAGCATTAATTTTAATGGCTATGATTACTCAAAGGGTATGGTCGTGAAACTAATGGTGTGAATAGACTCAATAAATGCACATCCAATAAATACTAGACTCTTCTATCAACGGGAAAAATATGCCACTAAATGGCAATCAAACCAACGTTTCGTTTTCGAAAATAAAAATGCAATCTCTTTATAATTTCATGCACAAGCAAGCCCTAATGAAAGCACAAGCACTCTAATGCAAAATGCAGATACATAAAGCAATTTTTTTTGTATTTTCACTATAAATGAAGCGAAAATGCAAACAATGTTTTCGTATTTTTCAATACAAATGAATGAAAAATGCAAGTGGAATCAACACTTTTCAGAAAATAATGCAGAGCATGCAAAGCAGACAACCCAACAAACTCCAAAAAGCAAGACTCAACTAAGCTAATGAGCTATAAAAAGAAAAAATGGTTGAAAACCAAATTCACAAAAAGATAAAGAAATAGGATTTTCTAGTCAGAAAAAGGGCATGGAACAGTCAGAATATAGGCCTAATAAGACTCAAGAACACCCATAACTCACCCAGCAACAACCAAAGATCACAAACAAGACAATCCCGGAGTTGTACGCGACCATTCACAGAACAGTAGCATATATACGCTGGATATTGTACTAATAGTAATGGGTACACGTGAGCTAACCAAGGCTGACTCGCGTACAGGGCATGTTAGGTTGACCAAAAATGAATCAAAAGACCAAGAAAAATCAAGATTTTCTATGCAGACCCTAACAACCAATCAACGACACAGAAACTCGACAGAACAAAAACTCAAAATAAGGAAAAATGCCCAAAATACCCAAAATGGAGATTCCTCCCCAACGGAGTCACCATTTCTGTTACGGAGAAAAACTTCCTATGGCTCGTGGTAGACCACAACAGACAGATGACTACCAGAAATCAACTCAATTCCCACTACAATGTTATATAAATGTAAATTCTAAGATGTGGAATAAAAGAACAACCTTCAACCGAACGTTTGATGTAGATCCCCGTTGAGATTTCAAATCTCTACACTTGAACCTGCAGCTTAGTCTCAACAATAAACACAAGCAAGTGCATATAATATATGAAATATGTTAGCATAAAAAATAGCATAGTCCACGATATAATAAGTAAATGTTACCCAATGATATTGAACAACCATTCACAAGATCAATTGGATGAGAAAATGAGTATTTCTATTAAATTGAACAAGAAGTACATGATACAAACTTTTGCCGGCAACTCATCTGAACCAAGAACTAGGTCCCTCCACTTGTGCCTCCACCACTTCAATCCCCCATGCAATGGTAAACTCACGATAAAGGATAGAGTCCTTCACAAGATATGGAAGAGTTTGGTAGGTGAACATAAAGGGTTCACAACAACTAGGATCAATGGATGTAGACTCAAGCTATGGCAAAAATCCAATAGAGTTTCGATGCTCTCTCTTTCCTCTCCTTCCATGCACCATAAGAGCTCAATATATAACCCTCCAAAGGTAGGTGAAAGGTTGAATCAAGTCGTTTCGGGATACATGGAGGGCCAAAAGTTACAATGGCCGCTTTTTGGAGTGAAAAAATAGAGTTTTTACTGTTATTTACCAATTAACTCGATGTACGCGGGCTATAGTGGTACAATCTGCATATGCACGAGTTGCAGTGGAGCAGCTCGCATATAGGAACAAAAATAGGGAAACAAGGGTTCCTGGAGGACAAAAAGTGGTTCTGAGTCAATCAAATGAATAATGGAGGCCAATGAGTGCTAACGCTCACAATGTGGAAAAGTGCGCTATAACATGTACCAATACCGGTGCGCTAGACAATAACAAGCTTTGGAATTCCGGTGCCCTTTATTGTACTAAACGCACTGGTGTCTATGAGAATTCAATGTTTTATGAGGTGTATCGACGGTGCTTACGCCATGTCATTGCATCGATATTCGGTGCACATGAGTGGCATAAGCGCACCATTTAAATGTTTATTATTTTTTATAATGGTGTGGTTATCGGTGCGTGTATTACACTTAAGGGAACCATAACGCCTTGCTCTTAAATGTGTAACACACCGGTAACCTTTTGTGGGTTTTAATTTTTTCCGTGTGGAGCGGTGCGTTCGAGTCGCTCGACTCACATTGATGACAGTGCGCCCTGTAAAATTTTACAGGGTGCACCGTACAGCGGTGCGAGCCAAACGTCTCGAACGGACTGTGCAAAATTTTTAATTTTTTTTTTTAAATAGTTGCATTTAAGGTTGAATTTTAAAAACTGAACCACTAAAAAATTATTTTGTGAACTAACAAACATTTCACTTGTTGAACGGTGCATCGGGGATCATATTGACGATGTATGGTAAATTTGAATTTTTCCAAAATGGTTTGGCAAAATTCAAACAAATCGAACTGCCAATAGAGGACAAGGATGCATCCACATGGACCATAGATGTCAAGGCGTCTAGGTGTGTGAAGTGCAACAGCGGTGTAGAGGAGCTCAGATGCACTGAAGTGGGGTAAAAATGAGTTTTCGGCCACGATAATTTTTTTATTAACCTTGGACCGGTGCGCTCGACATTTGGACGCACTGGTGCGATCCACGGTCGAGAGCACCGGAATGAACCAATGTTAAAATAAAATATTTTTTTTTAATAAAATAAAAAAATATATATTTTTTTAATAAAATTCTTTCTAGTGTGTTTTGGTTATAAGCCCGCACCGATGCGTAAATAACATTTAGTGCATCGATAATTGTTTTAAAATATTTTGTCGATTATAAAATTATATTTTTTTAATTTTCAATAAAAGGAATGGCAGTGCGTTATGTTCTTACGAATGCACCAGGACGTTTAACAACAGACGCACCGTTGTTAGACTTTTGAAATATTTTTTTTAAGAAAATAGATTATTATGTATCAAAAAATAATGTTCGGTGCGTTAGGTTTGATACGATGCATCGGAACGGCTATCATTAATGAACGCAACAAGTTTAGCTTTTTACCTAAATATTTTGTTTTTTAAATAAAAGAGCGTGAGGTGCTGTGGTTTCTACTAAACGCACCGGTATGGTTGTATGTGATGGAATGCACCGCTGTTGTTATTTAGAAATTATTTTGTTTTGATAAATATGTTTTATGGTCGTGGTACGACAAGTTAGGATACACCGGTTAATGCACCAATGCAATTAGGTTAAGAACACACCCGTGCGATTATGTTGAAAGCGCAACGAAATAAAAACTTTTGCTAAAACCTCCGGCCACTCGCCTCCGCTACTAACCTCCGCTAGAAACATATATTTGGGCTCTTTTGGGAGGAGCATACGCTATAACCTCCGCTAAAAGGCCTTTTCCTTGCAGTGTAGGATCTGGTGGTAGGATATTCTCCTTGGTTCCATATCCTCAAGAGGGGTTGGATGCCATTTATTTTTTGGGACCAATATGATGTGGCAAATGTAATGGGGAGATCATGGTCATGGGATTTGACACCTCTATCACTAAAAAGGCAGTCCCCTTTTTTCTATGGGAGGTTGGAGAAATATTTTGTTATCCCTATGTGGGTGAATCATCCTAGTTTTAATCTTGATTTTTGGTATTGAGAAGTTTTCAAGGAGATAAAGAAATCCATTGGGATTTTCATGGATGTGTTATGAGTTTTAGGGAGACTAGCAATATGACCATTGGTAGAATCTTAGTCGGTATAGACTCAAGGGAGGGACTAGCGAATGAGATGGTTATACAACATGGTGTAATACTTCCATTTTTTACTTGGATGTATTTAATCAAAATTATGTAAATGATGTAAATATGCTAGTAGAGATTGCTAATGTAGAGCTCAAGGCCAAGGCTCGACTAGTGAATGACTAGGCATGTGTGATGTAAATATTTTTATTTGGATCGTATGGTTGGCTTGTCATGCTAACTCGAAATCTATGTAAATATTATGTTGGGAAAATAATAAAAATGATCCATGATGGTTTTGTAAAGAGCGCCAGAGGGGATACGATTCCACTAGAGGGGAAGAGAAAAGGGGGCCTATGGGAGACTAAATCCTTTGCTTCCAAATGTCAATATTAGAACTCATCCAAATTTTTCCATGTGCTTTATGTAAGCCAATTACCTCCCTTTGACTATTGAATTCAATCATTGAATGCATGTGTGAAGTTGGTGGGAAAAATCCCCTCATGCAGTTATTGAAACATGGGGTTGAATGCACTTTTGTGACAATTCTATCAAATGTCAGAAGTCAGTTTTGCAATTGTTAGAAGTCCTTTTCTTCTATGGTCAGAAGTTATGTTAGTTGTCTTTTCACCATCATCTCATATCCTTTGGAGTCAAAATTCATTCTATCATTCTCTCATGCAGATATACACTACATAGAGCTTCCTATCGTTGTTCATGACCATTATGAGACTATGTATAACCCAAAAATTTGAATTTAGAGATAGGGCTGCAGATTTAAAGGAAAAAAAGATGGTTGTAGGTGAGCATAGATGTTGGGCAAGCTATGAACCTTTACCCATTGATTTTTGCTACTCATAGATGCTTGAGAAGCCATGATTTATGCTACAAAAGGTTCTCCAACAATATACAATAGGTTGGACTCTTACTACACACACTGGTATGCACTATAAAGGTTGGAATTTTTTATGGAAATATGGATCAATGAAGGGGAATTCCTTCCTTGTGTTGTGTGGGGTAGTTGGAAGGAGTGCCATGGTTGTGATGGTTGAGTGAGATCCATGTAGAGCTCTGGATGATCATTTGGCTAAGCATAGAGAGCACGCGTTGTGGGTTGAGAGAGAATCATGTAGGTGTTTCCTTCACCCTGGTGGCCTTATATCCCAGCTTGGGGGTGGCCTCTCAGCAGAAAGAGTATATGTTGGACAAGGTGCCTACGATTGGATGGAAAATCACTCTTACATATCCAATTGCTTGGATCTTCTTTGTTTCGTTTTTATTTTATGCATGTGATGATTATGCTTTTATATGCATGCTATGTGTGTGTGGATAGAGTTTATTTCTATTGTGTATTTTTATTTATGCATATACACACACATTTGAATATTTACGAATTCATAATATGGCCATGGGGAAAAATTTAGAAGCTAGTAATTCGTTCATGTCCCCCTCTATTTGTCGAAATTATGGATGGGGATGTGACACATGGTCCTTTATCTCATTATTAGACTTTGGACTACGCTATATACCTTTTTGATGTGTCAAATGCCACAATTATAGCCATTAGGTGGCAGATTGCTACACACCATTTCAAAAAAAGGTATGGATCAATAAACGGGAAGATGTGAGAGATAGAATGGGCCCTGAATTTTAGGATGGAAGGTTTGCACAAGATAATATAGAGGAAGGGAATTTGAAGCTTGTAGCTCGTGTTTTGGGTGCCTCTAATAATCAAGGGTTGTATATAATAGGATCCAATTATTCTTTGCCTGAAGGCTTAGATACAAGAGTCAATGAGCATCAAGCAACTCAATTATCTTCCTCTTCAAGTAAGAAAAATCCTATAACTTATTTTGTCATCCTTTCTAATATTAAAGGTGATAACATTAGTAAAGTTATGGGAAGGGTTTCAAGAATGAGTCCTCTTTGTATTTGATATTATATGTTGAAGGTTTGAAAGAGTTAAATACTTCCTTTGATTATAGGAGGGGAGACTATAGGGAAGTTATATCTTGTTCCAAAATGCATGTTAGTTTTAAGGGAGTAGATCATATGGAAACTTATGATTATGTGGCAAATAGTGATGGGTCCTTGAATGTTTCGAGGAGATACTTTCTTATGTCTAGGAAAAACTTATTAAATTAAGAGATTCAAGGTTTGGTGGGGGTGCAATCAGAGTTATAGCCTCTTTAGTTTCATTGGGAAAAAAAGAGGTTGATATCTTTTATTTTTCTAGTGCAACAGTTGGCAAAAAAGGAAGCTTATATTGGTAAAAAACATGTGTTGGATAGGGTTATTCGAGCATTGAATACCCCTAGAAAGGGTGCTTTATAAGGCTTGTACCTTTAAACATTAGAGATTTGGACCAATCTTCAAAAACTCTGACTCTATGTAGAATAGTGGGCATGCACAATTTGGATTTTTTTAATGCTTTCAAAGACTATGGGTGACAGGATGAAGTTGGTTTGAGACCTAAAAACAATGTTTGGAGAATGGGGTTTTTATTGTTATTCATTCTTCATGGAATTATAGGGGTTTAATTTTGACCTAGAAAAAAAAAGGTTTTTAGATGTTATAACACTTTCTCCTTTGCTTCAAGTCTCGGGATTATGCTCTTTTCCCATGAGACTACATAAGAGATTATTGTTCTTCATATATATGGCCCATACTTGGATTGAGTAGAGTATTGGGACAATGCTTCCGCTAAAATTTTTATGCAACAAAAGATGCTCATTATAGGAGTTGATTTGAACTTCTCTTTAAGTAGTTCAAAATTTTGCGGGGGCTCAACAAATGTCAATGTCTTCATGGTAATTTTATTAGGAAATTTGATCATTTAAGTTTGTATGATATGGAGTCAATGCAAATGCAACCTACTTGGAGGAATATGTGTGTAGGATTGCTAAGAGACTTTATTGCTTTTTGGTGAGTAGTTCTTTTGTTCAAGACTCCGAAAGAATTAGATAGTGCATAGGATTTGGAGGAGAATCCATTCATTTGCACGCTTTTTAGAAACTACAAAGGTTGGGGAAAATCCTACAATCCATTTCAAATTCAACTCGACCTAGTTCAGAGATGAAGATTGTATGGTTTGGGTAAAGGTAGCTTAGCATGGTTATGATAACTCCTCCAGTGAATCATCAACAATTTAATTTCTCAAGAATCTTAAGAATATAGAGAAAATCACAATGGAATGGACTCATAAGAAAAGGATGAAGGATGAGCAAATGCTTGTGAACAATGAAGAAAAACTAGAGGATGTGTTTTTATTAGATATGATGGGTTTCCTTGATGATGTTTCGAAAAAGGAGGTGAAGGATTTGGAGAAAAAAAGGAGAAAGTTATTGATGAGAAGGAGGGGACTTGACAATCAAGCTTTATGGTTACTGCAAAGTGATAATAACACAAAATTATTTCATAAATATGTCAACCATCTAAAGAATGTCAGCACTATTTGGTAGATGCCAAAGGTGGACAGATCGATGGCCACATCTTTCAAGGATATTGTATAGTTGGGGGTGAATCATTTCAAGGATATTTATAAGGATTAGATCCAAGTGACCATGGCAGAGGTTTCCCAAATGACTACTTTTTTCCCAACTTCATGAATGGATAAGGGAATCAAATGTTTTTAAAAGCAATTTCAAAGGATGAGCTTCAGGTGGTTTTGCATAGTTTTCAAAAACATGAGAGTCTAGGTCCGGATAGGTGGCCCATTGTTTTTTTCTTGAAGTTAATCAATTTTATGGAGGTGGATTTACAAAGAGTTCTAAATGAGTCCAGACTTATAGGTAGAACCTTTGTAGCTTTCAACACTACCTTTATTGCTTTGATTCCAAAGGTGGATAATCCCGAGTCATTTGATCAATACATGCCTATTTCCTTATGTAATTGCATTTATACAATTGCTTCAAAGGTGATAACTATGAGAATTAAAAGGTTGTTATCACTTGGAATATCCAGTGAACAATTTAGTTTCTTAACTAGGAGATAGATTCACGAGGCCATCAATGTGGCTTCGAGAGGGACTCCACTCCATTAAACAAGAAAGATGACTTGTATGATTATTAAACTTGACCTCTCCAAAGCTTACAATTAGGTAAGCTAGTTGTATATGAGGTTGATGATGCTACATTTAGGTTCCAATGTGCATTTTGTAAATTGGGTTATGAGTTATTTAACCTCGATGCCCTTTGTTGTTTTAATAAATGGCTCAACCTCGAACTTCTTTAGACCTAGTGTGGGGCTCAAATAGGGTTGTCCCTTAACACCCCTTTTGTTTCTAATAGTGGCAAAGGGACTAAGTAGAGAAATTGTAGAGGTAAAAAGAAATGGACAATTCAAAGGGATTTACATCGATGGTAATGTTTATTTATCCCATTTGTTGTTTGTAGATAATATATTATTGTTTTCAATATGGATCCAAGAGGGATGTAATGAAACTAAGGGAGATCCTTGATTTATATTATATAGATATAGGTATGTTCATAAACTTTTGGAAGTTTACAATTTTGTGTTTTTGGATAGATGATTGTAATGCCCCTCCTTGCCTAATTATATTTGGCATAGAATAAAGAGGTTAACCCTAGATTTGTTGTTGTGTTCATGGGTTTTATATATACACTACGTTTTTTGGACCCAAAAACCGACGGCCAAAAAGTCAGATTTTCTACATTTTGTGGTCGACTATCCGAAAACCACAGTAATTTTTTAACGTCGGTCCAATTTCGGATCAAAACCGACGGCTCGGACTTCGTCGGTTATTCGACCCTTCCGGCAGTCGGTTAACCGACGCCCCTCACAACCGAAAAGCGTTTGGATCCGACGTCTTTAGCCGTCGGATCTATAGCATAGCCGTTGGTTTTTTTCACTATGGTGGTCGGAACACCGACGTCCCTCACAAGTGAAAAGCGTTTGGCTCCGACGTTTTTGGCCGTCAGATCAATAGAATAGTTGTTGGTTTGTTTCACTGTGGTTGTCGGAAAACCAACGCCCCTCACAACTAAAAATGGCCTGGATCCGACGTCTTTTTCCGTTGGATCTATGGCATAGTCGTCGGCAGTTTTCACTGTGGAGGTCGGAAAATCGACGTATCTCACAACTAAAAATGGCTGAGCACCGACAGCTTGTGACGTTGGCGCTATGGAAACGTCGCCAGTTTTGTGCACTATGGAGGTTGGAAAACCGACGTCCATCCCACTTGAAAATGACTGAGCACCGACGTCTTTGGCCGTCGGATCTATGGCGAGAGCATCGGTTTTCTTTGCCATGGCCGTCGGTTATCCGACACCGGTGGAAAATTTAAAAAAAAAACAATAATGTTTTGAAGTGTTTGTTGCTACAATTCCTCTTTTTTTTTCTAGTACACCCTCAGAGTCTTGAACTTTGTGAAGTCATGTTTAAACGACCATTGCCTTTCATTGTCCAAATTAAGGTCTATTATAGCCTTCCTACTTCATTGCAAATGCCAAGTTGTACCATGCTTGAAGTTGTCCCATGCCTCATTCTTGTTCAAAGCCAAATAAGTTTAAATTATTATTATAAAATCATTTATAAATTATATATGATTTTAATATAATAATTTAACTTTACCTTTATAATAAAGTTGAAAATATTTTGCCAAATAAGTTTAAATTATTTTTATAAAATCATTTATAAGTTATATATGATTTTAATATAATAATTTAACTTTACCTTTATAATAAAGTTGAAAATATTTTCTAATTATTATAATAGTCCATTATTTAAAAGGTGGCTTTTATCATCAAACTTGAAATGACAACTCTAAGTGTTCACTCCAAGCTAAAACCATACTTAGCATTATTTAATATTCAAGCTATCAAGTCAAGTAAAGGTGTAGAAGAATTGATTGTAGCAAAATACAATAAGGAAAAGATTGGGGGTAAAGGTCGAGCTTGTACAAGAAACTCAATAAACAATGGAAACATTGTAATGGATATATGTTGCAGTAGTGAGTGGTGTTGTTGTAGAAGATGACACTATAGAAGAGAGTGGTGTTACAATGGTGGAGTTGCAAGGAGATGATATTTAATTAGATGTAGTAGTGGAATATGCAAATGTGAACGTCTTATTCCCATAATGTGTAGTGTGTTGATATCATTGCAGATGAATTTGAAAGTGCAACAAAAGAAAACAGAGTGGATAAAAGGAAGGATTCCTGCAAACACAAACCACTATGTTACGCGAACTTCTTTCAGGGCTTTGTTACATATGCTTCTAAGATCTTTCATCGCTTTGTTACAAGAATATTTTTGACCTAAAAGTACACTTGATAGGTTTGGATGGAACAGATTTCCATGGAAATCCTCTTTACGTTCATTCTCGAGTGACTCGATATTAACAATTCTGATTATCAAAAGGGGATACATAATGTTAAAAAAAGAGAATAAAGAAAACACATCAAGGGATACGTAAAGTTGACAAAGGAAAATAAATAAAATCTATAATTTGCATCGAAAGAATAACCGGGTACAAAATAAACTGAGGAGATTCGAACCTGCGACCTATGTCTAGTCCTAAGGCTACCAACTTCAAGCCTAGCCTTGTCAATCAATTCCCACCGCGATTTACTCTCATACGAAGTCCCACAACCATTTCTCTCGACACCCAATACTCTTCATTCATTCTGCATGCATTTCACTATGCAATGGTCTCAGATTCACTGCGTTTTTCCTGAATTAGTGTCTCAATTCAATATGACCCATGCCCGTCGTCCAAGGAGTGTTGCCAACGGTCTTGAGTTTCAGCCTGGAAATGGTAACGATTCATGGTATTATGTTTCCCTTCAGCTGCAATATGGAAAAATCATAGTCCACTGCGAAGGTTTGTCTGACAAGTGTGACTGTTTGGGTCATGCTAAATCGAGAAACCGAAACCATCACATTTGTCAGACAAACGTTCGTATGAGAGATTTGAGTTTGTCATATTGCAGCCGAAGGGAAACATAATACCATGAATCGTCACCGTTACCAGGATGAAACTCTAGACCGCTGGCAACACTCTTCGCACGACAGGCATGGGTCATGCTAAATCGAGAAACTAATTTAGGGAATGCACAGAGGGGATTCGAGACTGTTGCATAGTGAAATGCATGCATAATGAATCAAGCAAGGTGGTAGCTCGTCGTCTCCCACTATGAAATGCATGCAGAATGAATCAAGCTGCTTGAAGGTGGTCTCCCATTGTCAGTTACACTTCAAGCTTGAAGCTATTAGCCTTGGGACTAGACATAGGTCGCAAGTTTGAATATCCTCAGTTAAGTTGCAGCCATAAAAAATGATGAACATTGACAACATGAAGCATGTTTCTAATTGTTGTTGGTGTATGCTAGATTAGTTGCAAATATCATGCTTCAGAAGCCAGACTTCAATGGTAAATAGACCATTTTGGAAGGGTTCAATGTGAGGTAAAGGATATTGATTCCAATGAAATTAAAGAGAAGGTTAAGGATATTGATTCTAGTGCATCATTTACTCAGCCTTTGAAGTTGTGGAAACTCGAAATTGGTTATGATGAGAAACCAAACATCACAACAAGCTCCAAGAAATTGTCAAAATTTAGATGACACGCTAGTGGGTTGTAGAAATCCAGCATCGTAGCCATTCATTGAGCTCCTCTCTGTTTCGAGAATAATTTAATATTCTCTAATGAACAGGGCCATCCACGTGAAGGTGGAAGCTATTATGGCCCCTCCCCCCCTTCACATCACTCTCAATTCCCCATACCTAATGCACGTACTTGAAAAAAACAAATACGTGCAAATTCATCCATATTTCATCATGAACTTTCATCTACCATTCATTCAATAAAGCCTAACATTCATTAAACCATTGTTTCATTCAATCAACACATTCATACAATGAAAGATAACATTCAATAAACCATTCATTCAATAAAAAATGACATTCAATAAAGGTAAAAGTTTACTACACTGAATCATTAAACCATTAAACGATTCATTCATTCATTAGGAAAAAAATCATGGACGATATATTATTATCAAAAATAATTAGACGAGTACATTTTTTGAGTCACTTCTTTTTACTAGCAGTTTTTCTTCTCTTCATAATTGGTAAATAATCTCTAAGAGGAGCATCTACCCCTGGACTTTCTGTTCCAGTTCTTGGTTCTTCATCAGGCGCTTGTGGTGATGTCTGCGGCAAGGGATTCGGATTTGCTGCAACAATGTGAAAATGTTACATCGTTGTATTTTGATATTGTAATGACAAGTATTTCATTTAAAAAAAACATTACAAAGGTGTTTTTTACCTGGTGTGGCCACATCATGTAGTTCATGTTCTTGTCCAGGCTCAACCTGTATAGTTTCACCCTCTACATGCTTTGCAGTTGAAATATGGTGAACTACAATTAATGTTCACCATTTGCAATGCTATACATAAAATTTTAGTATATGAATAAATTCATTACCAGGATTAGAAGCATGATCTTCGTTTTGTTGTTCTCCCTCCTCAACATTAGGGGGATCATTGCTTTCCTGCTCAAAACAGAGTCAATATTGTTTTTCAAGTATTTATAACGAATAGATTGCACAAGCGGTTAATATTCAATAAAGTATATAGATTCTATTTACCTGTGCACCGGATGGATTGGTACCAGAAGACTGTGTTTGGCCAGTCAAGCTTTTTCGTCGTTCAACAACAGCTCCAAAGCCTTCCTTGAAGCCAAGCTTCATGTCTTCCTCAGTGGGCTGTTCACTGAATCGTCCGGCCTGCATATTTGCATAACTTCATTAATTAACATTTTTCGGTGCAATAAAACGAAATAAAATTTGCAATTTATTATTTGCATGCATTATTGGTTTATCGAAACTTACAAATCGTGCCGCAAAATTGGAATAACCACCAGGCCCAAGCTTGTGCTGACCTATTTTTTCAACTCTTGCTTTTGTGGCCTTTGATGTGTCTAGCAGCCTATGCAAGTGTTTAAATACATTAGATGTTCCAAGTTCGATATAGAAATATTCAATAATAATAAGATTTTGAATTACATTGCGGAAAGTATTGCATACCTCCCTGTGCCTGGTGTTATCTTTCCTTCTCTTCTATGAGCCCTCTCCCTTCCATCATCCACAAGAGCTCTCCACTCCATTGGTGAAATCATTGGAGGGCGCTCATACTTAGGGTTTTTTTCAAGGTGTGTCCTATATTGGTCTCGGACAACCTTCACATGTTGACAAGCCTTTTTCATGACCTCAACTTTATTAAAGGTTTTGTCGTCGAACAGGCCAACCAATCGATGCATGAGTTCATCTTTTAAACATTTCCATTGTTTATACCACCTTTCTCGGATGGTGGGCCCAAATATCTCCAAGCACGTGTCATTCATTTGTTTATAGAAAACGTCATTTCCTGCGAAATGATCATGCCATGATCATAAATACTTGAAAGAAAATGTTTTATCGGTATATTACAATGAAGTTCTAAACAGTAACTTGATCAACGTATATTAATTACCTGGGACCTTATCGATCTTTATTGGGACGAGATCGGCGTAGACCAAAAATGTTACCTCCATTGTTCCTGTGCTAGTGACACGGGAATATCCTGGAAATGCAACTAGGTCGATATCAATATTACCAAGATTCTCGTTGTCGACCTCTTCCGGTGGACGATCCGGTGTGAGTCAATTATCAACAGCCGGTGCGCTCACAATTGGGGTCCGTGGTGTGTCAGAACGTGTTGCCGACTGTTTAGTCGGAAACAATGGCGAAGGAGTCGATGTAGTACATGGAGTCGTTTGCTCATGATGCCACGTCTCTCCACGAGCCTCGATGCAGCCAACATCTCCTCCACCACTATTGTGTGTTTTTCGATAATTCTGTAAATACAAACCACGTCTTACACGTTCAGTACTATCATATAAAAGAGAAAATTATAAAGTTATAAATGAATTATTTTATGAATCAAGATTCCTCAACTTACTTCCAAGGATTCAGATTTTCGTTCCAACAATTCAATCCTTGCCAGGTTCTCGTTTGTCTGCGAAAACTTGATAAGCAGAGAAATGAGTTCTGCAGCATATTTTTCCAACAATTTGTCTATCATCATAAACCGGTTTGTGGCTTCACCAGTTTGTCTATCATCTTTAAGGATCTCAACCACTTCAGGATCTACAGGACATTCTTCTGATGCTGTTTCATACAACGATTCATCAGACTGCAACAAAAAAATATAAAAGAATATTGAGTTATATCATGATAGATTCCTACAATTATATGAACGATTCCAATGGATTATACCTGCAACGTAGAGGATCGTGATCCACTCCTCGGATCGATGCTCATAGGTGACTTGCCTCGATCTGCTAATAACTGGGAGTTGCCCCTTACAGAAACATAAATAAAAAACATAGTGAAAGTCAACTATTTTTTCTTATTATATTTGCACTATTACAAAGATGTATACCTGATCCCTCGAGGAAGATGTACTCCTCCGACCATCTGCTGGTGGTGCTTTATCCCGATCACTAGCCTGCGAAGTAAATGGGGAAAATTTAAACGAAATAAACTAACGAAAAAATCCTTAATATGTTAAATTCATTAATAAAAGGTTGGGTAAATTGTTATATGTACCACTCCCATAGTAACCTTTTTTGTATCTACTCGGTTCAAATTGTAATTAATAAGCAACTCTTCCCCTGCAGATATTGATTTAATGGCAACTACAAAAACACGGTTTCCTTCACGCCCCTCAAATTCGCAGTTTGGTTGCTTAATTGTAGACCCTGGTTGTGTACTGTTTATAAACCCCGCAATATTCCCTGTGGCCTTTAGCCTTCCGTCCATGTACAACGTTGCTCCTTTATTTTGATTTTTGTCTCTTAACTATAAATAGTTTGTTGACAATCCATAGCTACGCATACTTTTTGTAAATTGGACCAGGCGCATCCAATCTTTGTATCTGTAACAAGGTCCAACATACTCCAGCAATTCTGTACATGTGTTGTAAGGGACCCTTATACCATCCATGCATAACAACCCAAAACCATGTATTGACGACGGTACTATTCGATATATCCTATCGTTCACACAAAAATCTGTGTTCGGTTGAGGAAGATCCTCGGGTACCCATTGTTTCACTAAATGTCTGTACCTCAAGGGCACCTCGAGGTCATCTTTTGTCTCATCACCATAGGAACATGACCCCCTTGACCGTGAAAAAATTCATTGCATTTCTCGAATTTTCTTCTGGTCTTTTGACATCTAGTTGAATATACAAATCTTCTAGACCTACTGGATGTCTCACTTTCCTCTAGCCTTCCTAAACTCCCATCGCTCGAGGAAGACATATCTGACAAATATCTGTTTGGTTCTACCTGCAACATGGGAAAAAGTTTAGATACGACCGCAAGGCATAGCGCCTCTTAAAAGGTGACGTGTCACGCCTTTTATAATGTTACTTTATCCTCATTCCCTTTCTCAACATGTAGACATTCAAGCGATGAGGAAGACGATCACTTTATCTTTCTTATGATTACAAATTCACATAATTATGAGCTTTCTTTTATTGCTCCTTTAGGTCTTGACTCCCATATCAAACCATCCATTTATCAGATGTGTCGTCATTGCCCTAAAGTCTCTCTCATCCGATCAGTTTGGGTTCATCAACTCGGTAATTGAAGTCCAGTCACATTTAGTAAGATATTTATATTCAACAATAATAATATAAAATAAAAATCACTAACCATTATGGAAAACGTCTAAAAGTTTTTAAGACTTTCAAAAGTAATATCTTTTAAGTGGTTAATAAGTGTTCACAAATCTTCAAAAACAATATTTTATACAATGTTGTGGAACTTGTATAATCTTATTCAATCATGGTCTTCTTAAATGACTGAAAGTAATTGAATCAAGCAAAAACAGAACCGTAAACATGTAAGATGTTTTGAAAAATGGTAGCTTTCAGTCATACTCCCAGGTAATGCTGCCTTTTGACAATTACTTGTAATATTGACTTAGGGTGTTTAATACATAACATAGATTTTCAATCATATTGACAGAGAGAAAAGTAGGGCTTTCTTTATATTATCATGACATAGTTACAAAGACTTTCTTTTCAATCTTTTTGACAATTTGAATGGACAGGCCCCACTCATAGCCAAATACTTTTGAGATATTTACAACTCATCGGAGTATGGGGGACCATACAATTCTCGAAAGACGTTGGATTCAACAACCCATGCCTTTGAATAAACAGACCTCAGGACCATGCGTCTATTCTGATGCATGTGGACGTCTATGTGGGTTTTGACAAGCCACTGTCGTTCGTTTTTAACGTAGTACCGAAGGATTTGAGCCTCAGTAAGCTTTGTCTGCAAAATATCTTTGACCTGTTCGAGAGATTCTCCAACTTCCCGTTTTAGATTATAAATAGCACCTGGATCTAATGCTGTCAGGTTGATGCCGAATGACCGCCACCAGTCTCTAGTCCAATCAGGGACGAACCATGCAGGATCCTCATGGATATGTGTCATTTGAGGTCCAAACTTTAGCATGGTATAATATGTTCTATCTTTATTTTCTTTTCTCAAGAATTTCCACCATAATTTTTTATATTTTTCATAAGTGTGTGTAGTACTTGGAAATCGGAGACTAGCATCTTGATGTGGCCATGCTTCCAAAGAATGTATCCGGTTAATACAGTAGTATTGTTGTTCTAGTCGTAGCCCGGGGTGAGGTGTAGAGCCCTCCGTTGAGATTAGGTTAAGATCATGGTATAGGTGAGTTAACCAATTGCTTGCATCAACTGCTTTTCTCAAGGAGTTGTTGTAAATCATCTTTGGTACGTCAATACTAGATCCCATAGGCATTCTTCTGAGTTCTAGCACTAGTCTAATAAAAGCATCAGATCCTTGTAAGTTAGCATCTAATACTTCAGCATGTCTCAACTCCCACCTAGGTTTCCAGTCTTGCATATAATCCAACCAACTCATATTATCATTGATAGTGTAGATATTATTTTTTCCTCCGGTCCAAGTAGAGATTTTCATGTTTACTTCTGGGTTATGGGCCCACTGGATTCCGCTTTGAACTTCTATGCTCGCTTGCCTCGTGCTCGCTTGCACCAGGATCACTTGTTTCAGGATCACTTGCTTCAGGCCCGCTTCTTAAAAATTAACAGCACACTTCTGTGTCAAATATTCACTTGTTATAAAGTCAAGAATGCTTTTTGCTTTCCCAGAAATGTGCTCATGAACAATACAGTTATAACATCAGAACAATGCTTCCCATCTTGCAAACTTTCCTTTTGTTGTTACAAATTTTATTGTGTTGTTTAGCTCACAAATGGAAGTCTAGAGCAATCTGTTACATTTATGATAAGGTCATGGTTCAAGAAATAAAGTCATAGTTCTACTCAGTTTTATGTCAGGACACTTATTATCCAAGATAATTTTCCTCACAAGTTCAGTCGAGGTCGAGTTCCACCACTCTTAAAATTCTTTACCAACAAATATAATTTGATTACCAACAATTTTGTTTGACAGGACAAGCCTTAACTACTTAATTCAAATTATTTACCACGTATTTCATTACCAACACTTTGATTACTAATTAAGTCTTATAACCAACACATATTTAATTACCTGGGTGTAGACGTTTCCTGTAATATACTGAGAAGAGTTACTTTCAGAAATGACTGTGCCTCTTAGAGGCCAGTCAACTCTAGGAACCAAGTGACCCTATTATAGGGTTAGCACAAACCAGAGAGAGAGAGATGACTGGCTATATTGGTACGGTCAATCAAAGAAAGTCAATGACAGTCAAAAGGCTCAGTACAATCATAATAAAGATGAGCTGACAGCCAGCAGACTGAGGCCAAAGAGACTCACGGCCCCCAGTAAGGTACAAGGACCAACCAAAGGGTAAAAAAACCAACCAGTAAGGTACAAGTAAAAAAGAAAAGAGTGGGTATAAATTATACTCATAACCCTTGGGACTAAGGGGGTGTAGTACCTCAAATGTGGACAATCTACCATAGTTATATCCACAAGACCAAAAACAAAAAAGGCGGTACAATTCAAAAGATAACTCAAGATCAGTAAAAGACCCAAAAGGTGAGAGGCAAGGTGCCACAAAAAAATGAAAGGACCAAAATTAAAGGACAAGCTACCACAAGACCAATAAACAACAGGGTGTAAGGTCCAAAAGTAAATCAACCATTGTGGGGAAGGTACAAATAAGGTCAAATATATATTGCAATAGCTCCTTGTAACTACCTGTTATTTGACATGCCAAAGAGATGGAAGGTCAAATAATGTAAAATATATGCAATAGCTCCTTGTAACTACCTCTTATATGCAATAGCTCCTTGTAACTACCTCTTATATGCAATAGCTCCTTGTAACTACCTGTTATTTGACATGCCAAAGAGATGGAAGGTCAATAATGTCAAATATATGCAATAGCTCCTTGTAACTACCTCTTATATGCAATAGCTCCTTGTAACTACCTCTTGTAACTCAAATAGGACCACCAAAAGGTATAAAGAATCATAACAACTTGGAAAAATTAGGGTGTGTACCTCAAATGTGTACAAACTACTGTAGTACCCACAAGACCAAAAGCATAAAAGGTGGTACAAATCAAAAGATATACCAAGATGAGTAAAAGACCCAAAAGGTAAAAGGCAAGGTACCACACAAATATTATCGACAAAATGGAAGGACCATAAGACAATCAACCAAGGTGGGGTACAACATACCAATCATCTCTCTCTCAAATGTACCATTGTTCCATATAACCTGAAAGACCATCATCATAGTAAATGGAAAAGTCCACATGGATGATGTGATCACGTGGTCCTCTAGATTACTCCTAAGGTCAAGCATCAGTGGATCCATCAAGAGGTGTTAAGTCCCTTGAGAAGACCATCTAACTCAACCATCTCGAAGACCTAGGAGAAGAGGACATCACACATCATCAGATAAGCTCAAAAAACTATAGTGGGACCGGTGTCACAGTAAGCGAGCTGAAACAAAAGTGGCCAGAATGCCAACAAGCAACACTAAAAGGAAAAAGACCCTCTAAAAAGGTGAAATAGTAAGCAAAACCTCCTAACTAAGAGCTGGAGACCTCAACAAGTTGTATTCTTCGCAAGGTGATGAAATCCAAGTCGAACAATACAAAATGAGATACCAATAATGGAAGGATATCCCTCTACCGAAAGGGATCCTGAGTAAAAGAGCCCTAGTAGAAAAGTCACTAAGCTACCTCGTTCATGACACGTCGGAAAAGGTTTTCGGCGCTTCTGCCTTATCACCCTTATATCACCAGTATGGTGGCCGGAGAATACAAGGAAGACAATGATCGATGTTTCCTTGGGGCTAAGTGGAGTGCGACATTCCACAGAGTCCATCCGGTTCTCGATCTCGTGGCGGTTTAACCCTTGAAACAACAGGAGGCCCCTCCATAAACTGGTCGATGACTGTGTCAACAAGTACAAGAGGATTTTAGCACCCTAGAGGACAACAACTATGTCTCAGATGATAATGACAAGGGGGAATTATTTGGATGCCTATCCCCGGTGTCCTATCTAACTAACAAATTCTTTTTATCCTCAAGCGAGGTTAAAGTGTGTTGAGTTAACAAGTTAAATTTTAATGGTTGTATTACTCAGTCGAGTGATGGAAGTGCAACTCGTGGTGTGAAGACTGACTCAAACCATGCAAATGCATATGAATAAAATAAGCCTTTCCTTTCAATGAATGCTGGCTAAGGTAAGGAGAGAGTTCTTTCAAACTATAACTACTCTTTCAAATTAAATGAATGCAACAAGTGTTCAAGTTCATTCATGGGACCTCAAGGAGAGCTTCAGATATACTCAAGTCATGCAAATGAATTCATCACATTAAACAAAGTGATAATAAGTATAAGGAATTGTACATATCCATGTTCATAATTCTCTAGGAACACTTATAACACTTCAATCATTCTTCACAAAAACACAGGGGTAGTAGAAACAATAAACTGCATATAAATCTTCATGAGCTTAATAAAAAAATAGTAACCACAACTGGTCGGGAAGCTATACCACAACTTGTTTTTTTATGAAGCCACCACAGTCCAAATTTGAAGCTACTATATTCTAAGTGTTAAAGCTGCTACAATACTACCCATGTTCATAATTATCTAGGAACACTTATAACATTCTTCAATCATTCATCACAAAAACACAGTGATAGTAGAAACAATAAACTGCATATAAATGTTCATGAGCTTAATAAAAAAATAATAACCACAACTGGAGCCCTACAACTCCTCTTCCTCCAGGAAAACATGAAATACATCTAATTACATCACTCATTATACAAAGTGATTGCTAACCGCATGGGGGAATCCTTATACAAAGTGTGAACATTAAAGATAAAAAAACATCCAAACTGCGATAAATGCTTATTGTAATTTGTAATATTAGACTTGTAATATGCATTAAAACACACATAGCAAGCATCCAAAACACATATTTACAAATTGTGGCAGCCTAGCTGAACAGTAATAAAAAATTGTAATTTTGAAAGAAAGTCCGACGACACAATCCTTTTCGTCGGAGGTCATCGGATTTTCTCGTCCAATTTTGGGTTCAAATCTACTAGTGCTAGCATGTACAACATAAAAAAAAATAGATATGGGTAAATGCATAACTGGACTAAGTCCAATGGGTATATGGAGCAAAAAGCCCCCTGGTGCTTTAGTAGAGTTTGAGATTGTTCTTCTACTCTTCTGAAAACACATGTGGTCTATTTTTTTGTTGGGTATTGACTAGTGGTAATGATGGATGACACTTTTTGGAACAGACTCGTAAAAGGGAATTTTTTTTAGTTTTATGTGTTGGAATGTAAGGGGTTCACAACCTTTCTCCTTATTTAATTCTCCATCCATGAACTGGGTTACACCCTAGATTCCAACTCCAACGAACTTTTGGAAAATAATTGCTTGCACAAATTATATCTAAAAGATTAGAGGCCATGTAGAAAGTAGAGAAGAGTTCAGGATTATTACTCTAGGCACTCTCTATAGATTTATGCACGGAAAAAGACAAGATAGGTTCCCAATTAAAAACTGCAATTGATGTAACCACAATATAAATAATAGGAACCCAACTGCACTGAGGTAAGTGTAGTATCTTGTTGTCCATACAACCTACACATAATAGCCATGACATATATATGGAAACATCAAATTTTTAATAAAATGCATGCCATCTTTCCTAGATATGAACCTATTTACCTCTACCACCAACTAACTAAATTCTTCTTCATGTCATGATCTTTGTGAAATTTTTCTACCCAACCATTTGTCAAAAAAAAATTCTGGTTGGTGAATCTTATAACACTTTTCAGGCCCTAAAGGTTGAAAATATGTAATGTACTATCCATTTCTATTGATGAATATCTTATTGCCAGTATTAGTATGTTTAATTATTCAATAAATAACATATTAACAAGTTAACATAAGATCCTAAACCTTCCCACCTCCCAGCTTGTACCAAATTAACCAAAAATAAACTCGCCTGTTTAAACTAACTGAGTTTTCCCCATTATATCAGCTGCATTGATTACAATACCCACTGAAACGGGTCACTACTAACAAACTACATTTTTAGGAAGAACAAGATTATATTTGTAATTAAGAACACAACCACCCCATAGTTTCCAGATCACATGAATGAATCCATTAATGTGTATCACGTGAGATCATAAAATTTCAGTGAATACTACTAGCGTCGATCAAACCATCTTTTATTGTCTTCACATTCTGCCATATAAATTTTCTTAACATGCAGTAATGCCATCTGTATATTCTTATAACCTTTTATATGCACCGTGTATCATCTAGAGCATGTGCCATGCAAACTGGTAGGGATATCCATCATTGCCAAGTAGATTGCTGGCCATTCAGAAAGCAATTCCAAAGGCAAATTGATTCTTGAAGATTGGGAAGGCACAATCGACAACATAATTTAGAAACTTTAGATTGGGAGTCTGGGACACAAGGTATTAACATTTTCCATATGGACAAAATAACTATTCTAGATCCCTCTTAAATTTATTTTCCATCTATGCTTGATGTCTAGTTGTAGCTCTAAAAGGACCCCTACAAAGATCCAATCAATCAATATGATGTTTTAATGTAAGGGTATTGCCAAGTAAATTGACATTAGTCGTTAAACAATGCCTTTTGTTGGCAAGATCTTTGGCACGACCAGTTGATGCCAAATTGACCTTTGTCACTGGGCATTGTACAATATGTTGAAAGACTCTGTTCATCACGTGTTTTCTATTTTTCAGAAGTTCCTATTTTAGGGACAATTTCATTTTTAGAAGATTTGGATATCAAGATCACAATATGTTTTAGTAAGACCTTAATTTAGTTAATTTTGAGATATGATTAGTGCATTTTAATTGCATGACTTGGGAAGTTTTTCCTAGGAGAGGGAATCTCAAATCTAGAGTGTGCATCTAGGTGTGTGTCTAGTGTTAGTGAAGTGCTGACCTGTCAAGAAGATGATCTCTTTAGGAGCTTGATTTTTGGTCTAACTGCTGAACCAAACAACTCAGCCAAAACAAAACAAAAAATAAAAGTCGTTCGTAGACCCAGGATCGAATCATGTAGAGGTGTAACCAAACAAACATCTAAACAAAAGCTACAGCAGGATCGTTCCTTCCAAACCTCTGCGCAAATGCTAAAACATTTAAACCAATGTGATTTACCAGCTAGGGCTTACCCAGCTCTTTTCCCTTAACAAATACATCCTATTTCGAAATGTAATAACACAGAGATCGAATCTCACCAAAGGAGAAACACTAAATAAATAAAATGACCAGCGTTATAGACCAAAACTCCAAAGTCGTCGAAACACACATCGTGTGTTTTTGATGACTTCTCAAACAGAAAATACTTGCGCCCAGAACCAAAAACGTTAAGTTACACAATTGCTTCATGAAAGTCAAAACTCATAATATAGAATCGTTTCCAAACATTTTAGCTACAGGTTCGAATATCTTAGCCAAACAAATAAATACTTGCGCCGAGAGTCCAAAACAAATAGCTACAGGATCGCTTCATCAAGCTAACACATAATCGTTTAAAGTAAAGACTCTTTCCAATAACGTATAGCGACAGGGTCGATTCTCACCCAATCGCTTAGCAGAGTATAAAAACTCATATTTATCAGAAACAGACCTAGTATTTACACACAGTGAAACCCCAATTCATTTTCCAAACCATCAATTTACACGTAGAGTCATTTTTGTCACCTACAATTGGTGAATTACAAATAGAGCATTCATATTAGCTACGAATTGATACACAGAACCCAAATGAAAGATATGCATTTCAACATGTTCCATATTGCAACCATTTAAACAATTTATACAATACCCAATCCATCACTTAGAGCAAGACAGTAAGCGAATACCAAAACAGAGGTAGGTCAAAACCTTAGATTAGTTACAAACAGGGTTACAACCATTCATGGCCACGACCAAGTCATAAGCGCCCACAATGGGCATACTTCATTACATTAAACACGCCATAAACAACTACCAAACTACTCATACGAATTACATTCCCATTATGGGTCAAACCCATTACAATTTCTCACTGCCCACGACTAGCCCCAATTTGAAATGGAGTTACAGAAACCCCGAAGGGCACCAAACAAAAAACTACAAACACACTCCTCATCCATGAATAGAGTAGGCATCGAAGCTTTAGGAAAGAGGAAGGGTCATAGAGTAGGATCTACTAATGGGTTGAACGAAATTCAAGTGTAGGAGGGTTCAAGATGAAATGTGGCCACATACCGAAGACATTCCAGAGACCAATCCTTCTCCTGCTCCTGATTTTGCAATCGAAACCCCTGCTCTTGATCTTGCTTGTGCTTGTGCAAAGGAAACACTTGCGTTGTCGCTTAACGTCGGTTAAGTCCAAATCGAAGTCGAGATGCCCACCAAAAATGGAGCCACATTACAAACCAAACCACATGTTTAAAACATATGTCGAGGAGGTGGGATTTTCCCTCGACAAAATGGAGAAACCACCTATCTATCACTGAATTAGATTGTCAGTTCATCACTACCCTTCGAACTACGTTTCCCATCACACAAACCAGACCGCAAGTCTGAAACAGATGCGGAGGAGGCGGCGTTTTCCCTCCAAAAAATGCTGAAACACGATATCGAACAGAGTGACGGGATAATCGATCAGTGACAGGAATATTAGGGCCGGTTTTGTGTTTAATGGTTTATGCATTTCATGGTTGGAGAGTTGAGGTATTAGGCGGGGTTTGGGGTTAATAGGTTAGTATAGGTTAGTATAGGTTAATAGGTTAGGGGTTTGGGGTTAATAGGTTGGTAAAGGTTAATAGGTTAGTGTAGGACGTTGATTATACATTGATATAACTTAGTATAGGTTAGTATAGGTTATAGGACATTAATAGGTTAGTATAGGTTAGTAGGGGTTAATTGGTTAGTATATAAGCTTACATCTTAGTATAGGTTGTTTATCTATTGATATAATTTAGTATAGGTTAGTGCTTGAAATACCACATCCTTGTTTTTGGTCTAGGGTGATGTCCTAGTAGGAACCACAAATGCCTATCCAACACATCCCTTGAGAAAAAGTAGTTGGTTGTTGTACTTCGAGAAAAAGCGCACTTAGTTTCATCCCATGTCCTTTCATAGTTGATACATATTATTGCAATACCATGATCTTCATTTATGTTACTATGGGGGAAGGTATCCCGCCACTTGCACCAAAAATGACACATTGGAAAGATGAGACCACTTGCATGATCTCTTGTATATTTTTGATATAGCCTAACTTCCCCTCTATCATGTTTTGGTCATAGTGGTGAGAACGGCTAGATTGGTAGAACTAAACTTCCACTCCGCAATCGAGTATGACATGAGTCCATCATCGACATATTCAGTTTTAAAAAGGCATCCATAGCAAGATAATAGATGGTCATATTACCACATTAAGTTACGCTCAACATTCTCTTCATCATCTATTTGAGTTCGCTATTTAAGTTGTTGTGCAAATGGACCAGCTTCCATCTTGGATGTGGGTGTTGAGCTTGCCACTCGCTCCTATTTTTTATTGCAGGCTCCCATTTTTCTTTAACAGGTGTGTTTCTAATGTCTCCTCCATATTTAACATCCTATCCACGTGTTCAACTTATTTTATAGATAATTTATAGATAAAATAGCCCGTAGTATCTTATTGGGGAATTTTGTTCAAATGTTGTAATAATGCTATACTACACATTCTTTTCTTCCCTGGAAGCATTTCTCTTTCATGGAAGTGGATAATTTTTGGTGTTCTCTCTTATAATTAAGAAACATATTTTTTGTTTCGTTATCACTCATTGACATTTCTTACATGGATTTTCTACAAAGTTGTTGTCTTCACTCTATGATCAAAAGTGATATACTAATATTCAATGGAAACTGAAACTATTCAACGGAAAGTTATCACGTAGATTTGAAAATACACAAAACACGATTAAGCAATCATGAGAAACGATGGATATCAATCTAAAGGAATTGTTAAAGTCTATCTCATTCAACTTGGTTTGTCAAACCATAAGAAAAACACCAGCATTAAGTTCGTTGATATTTTTAAGAGGCAAATTGGATATTTTCACTAGTATTTTCGATCCCTTGAGTTATGTTTCATTGTGATTGTTTCAGTTATTGGGATAAATATATCTATTAATTGTGCTTTGGTTGCTTAAAATGCAAGAGGGGAAATCGGTATTGTTTTTTGAAGGTCAAAATTTGCAATTCATAACAATTGAAATTTGCAATTCCAGCTAGAGTTTCATTTTGAAGGTCAAAATTTAAAATATTTAGCCTTCTTCACTTTGTTAGATGTCACGGAATTGCTACTTTGTGTGCATGGCAATTTAAAACTTCCCAATACAATATGGGGAGGTTGTAACCCTTTTATGTTCCCTACGTTTAGGATGGGTTAATATTCTCTTTCTGACTCTACAATCATGAAAGGATTAGAGTAGTAGTAATGCTGCCCACTAATTTCAATAACGCACTTTATTTTCCTTTCAAAAAATATTAACCCGATGTGCACTTTGGCATTTCCATTTTATTTACTTCCACCCATGATTTTGAATCGGCATGGAATATACCAGTACTCAATTTAAAATCCACAATTATAAAAGCAATAATCTAATTTAATATCAAAAATCGGCCCAACGCTGTAGAAACGAAGGCATCTATGGCGGGCTGAGTACATTGGACAATCATAAAATGAATGATATTCGAAGGGATCTTGGGCAATTACTTTAGAAGAGTCCACATTAGACTGATGAGAAAAATCATGGGTATTGTATTTTTTTGAGATTTAGGTTCATACCCATAATTATATTCCATGTCATCCTCATACCGCAATGGTGATTCCCACTCATCATGAGCCTCTCTTAATTATCTAGTCTATCTTAAATTTTAGATTACTAGGTTTAACTAGTTTAAGGCTTGAGAAAATGAGAGGAAAACATATGAACTCATTGTGCTTCTTTGATTTTAAAATACCTAGTGGAGTCCCTATATGGGTTCGCCAGTGGAGTTGCTTCCCAGAGTCTCGAGGTGAAGAGATAATTCACTTCACCAAAATGATTTGTATTTGAGATAGGAGTGAAATCCTTGCTTACTGATGATGAAGATGACAATGATGATGATGGCGATGATGAAGATGACGATGATGATGACGACGATCGATGATGACGATGATGATGATGATGATGACGATGACAATGAAGATGACGATGATGATGATGACGATGATGAAGATGACGATGATGAAGATGGCGATGATGATGATGACGATGATGACGACGATGATGATGACAATTACGATGAAGATGATGACGATGATGATGACGATGATGAAGAAGACGATGATGAAGATGATGATGATGATGACGATGATGAAGATGATGATGATTTAAATGAAGATGAAGATGACGACGATAATTTGATAGCAATTGAGATTTAAATGAAGATAGTGCAAAAAGATACAAGAGAAATAACAAATGATAAACCCTATAGTAGAAAAAAGATACATTATTTAATCTATAGGTATAGTTTTTGATGCTGCAATGATTATTGTCAGTCATGTTTGAGTCTAGAAACCCTCCCACATCGTGAATGCATGCGTCTAGACTAACCATGCCAAATTTCAGTCCAAGCCAACATATATTTAAAAAATTTCAACGTTGGCCCCATGCATCACATTATTTAATCTATAGGTATGGTTTTTGATGCTGCGCGAATGGAAAGTGTCAGCCAAGTTTGAGTCTGAAAACCCTCCCACACCGTCAATGCATGCGTCTAGACTAACCATGCCAAATTTCAGTCCAAGCAAACACATATTTAAAAAATATCAACGTTGGCCCCATGTATCACATTATTTAATCTATAGGTATGGTTTTTGATGCTACAATGATTATTGTCTGTCATTTTTTGAGTCTAGAAACCCTCCCACACCGTCAATGCATGCGTCTAGACTAACCATGCCAAATTTTAGTCCAATCCAACACATATTTAAAAAATTTCAACGTTGGCCCCATGTATCACATTATTTAATCTATAGGTATGGTTTTTGATGCTGCGCCAATGGCAAGTGTCAGCCAAGTTTGAGTCCGAAAACCCTCCCACACCATCAATGCATGCGTCTAGACTAACCATGCCAAATTTCAGTCCAAGCCAACAGATATTTAAAAAATTTCAACGTTGACCCCATGTATCACATTATTTAATCTATAGGTATGGTTTTTGATGCTGCAATGATTATTGTCAGTCATGTTTGAGTCTAGAAACCCTCCCACACCGTCAATGCATGCGTCTAGACTAACCATGCCAAATTTTAGTCCAAGCCAACACATACTTAAAAAATTTCAACGTTGGCCCCATATTGTATCACATTAATTAATCTATATGTATGGTTTTTTATGCTCCAATGGTTAGTGTTAGTCATGTTTGAGTCCGGAAACCCTCCCACACCGTCAATGCATGATTAAGAGGTCAATGAAGAATGGTGACGATGATGATGATGAAGATGATGACGATGATGATGATGAAGATGGTGATGATGATGATGATGATGGTGAGGATGACGACGATGATGATGACAATGATGATGATGATGGTGGTCGTGACGATGACGATGATGATGACAATGATGATGATGATGATGGTGTCCATGACGATGACAACGACGAAGACGATGATGATGATGATGATGATGATGGTGATGATGACGATGATGAAGATGATGATCAAGATGATGATGATGAAGATGTCAATGAAGAAGAAAACTATGATGATGATGAAGATGATGGTGATGATGACGACGACGATGATGATGATGATGTTTGAGTCTTGATAACTGTGCATTTCCTTACTAAGCTTCTCTCTGTTTCAAGAATAATTTAATATTCTCTACTAAACAGGGCCAACCACGTGAATGCGGAAGCTCTTATGGCCCCTCCCCCCCCCTCACATCACTCTCAATTCCCCATAACCCGACAAAAATATCTATGTACAAAAACTTTAAATTTGTTTTTTGGCATACTCTATAACAAGCAATGTTACTAATTATATCATACTGGAAAATGGAAACTCAATAAGAAACAGTTAATGTATTATTACTCCATACCTCATAAACTTCAATGGTCTTCATCATCTTCTTCATCTGAGTCATCATCTGTACTATCATCCGATGATCCAGATTCAACATTGTAAGGATTGGCCATATCATCCTTGTCATCAATGTCAGTTACGATCATCATGTCATCGTCGATATCATCTTCATGGACATGACTGTCTGATACATCATCTGATTCAGTAAGTTGTTCGACATCTTCTTCAGGAACATGATCATCTTACTCATGTTGATCATGATGATATTCTACAGCGTCTTCTTCTTCAAGAACGTCTTCATTACCTTCATCTATGTTATACTTTACCGGCCTTCCCCTTGGATCGTGTCTCACAGCAAATGACCAACCCGCTCTACTTGGAACCTCAGAGTAAAATACCTATTCACATTGGGTTGGAAGAACATAAGGCTCCGTTCCTAGCTCAAACAACCTTGTATTTACCATGGTAAATCCATTATCATGTTCAATTATTGTTTTATCGGGATCACGTTGATTCAATCGACACCTGTACCATTTGACAACGAACAGAAATACCTTGAAGGAGTTAAAGTCACACTGAAGAATGTCTTCCAGATACCCATAGTATCGATTTTCAGAGAGTTCTGGATGTCTGTCACTTCTAGAAGAAACATTGGTCACCTCAAAGACTGCAGATATCCCACAATCAGATGTTTTCTTTGTTTCATCCAACTTTTTGATTCGATATCTACATCCATTGCACCACATATCCTTATGGTGTTTTACCTACAACAAGCCATACAGGAAAATATTACATAATGATCCAATATTTATGATTAACTAGTGCATGTTTATAATGCCATACAATGAAAAAAAGCAGTGTGACGTACAACGGCATTATTTTTTACAAAAAAAAAATAGTGTGGATGATTAATATGCTTACCTTCTTATCTTTTAAACCTCTTGCTAAATCGATTTCCCTTTGTGTTAGGTTGGTGTCTCCATTGCGATGTGTAGCTTTAACCAATGAAGCCACACCTTCCCATGATATTCCATGACCAGATTGTTCACATCGTTCGATCCATACCTTCATCCATTCAAGATTGTTTGCGATGTATAAATGAATTGCATCCCACTCTCGACCAACTATTTCATGACAATAAAATTAAAATTCAATACAAATGTAATATAGTAACTTAACAAAGTATATTACAGTATAAATTTATGCAAAGTACTGAATATAAGAATGTGTTATATTACCTTTCACCTTCCTCGATCTAGCTTTCCCCTTCGGGTACTCCCCTTCGAAACTCTTATTGGATTCTGGGTCACAAATGCGACGTAAATTGAGCTTTTCTGCTAATTTAGGAAGATATTCACTAATATACAGCATGTTCTGGTATACCATATATCCCTCCATCATAGAACCCTCAGCATATGCTCGTTTTCTGACCAAACCCTTCATAAATTTCAAGTGCCTCTCAACCATCCACATGGACCTTGAGTGCACAGGTCCACACAGTTCAATCTCCTCAACTTGGTGTATGAGGTAGTGTTCTTGTGCATTGAAAAATGCCGAAGGTAGATGCTTCTAAATTTCACACATGAGACGAGGAATTTCTTTCCTCCAATACTTTATGTCTTCTTTATGGAATTCTTTAGATGACAACCATCTACAAGTGACATGACAACCAAATCAAGAGATTAAAGAAAAAAAAAACAATATATTACGTAACATCATGAATTACATAACGAAAATCAAATATAAGTTCTATGTTGAATTAAACAAACACTAAGCGCATGGAAAAAATCACCACTTACCTCATGTATTTCCCGAGACTATATATTATTTGCTTGACATTGTTGTCGAAGTTGTTCGGGATAGAGAGAGGTAGAACATACTGTAACAATAATATACAAATAGTTTCATTTTATCAACAAAGAGTAGACAAATAAAAAATATACCAACCATATTCACTGTAATAGGAAAAAAATAATAATTAAATCTATACCATAATAATTACCTTCATGAAGACATGCCAATTGTGAGTTTTCACCCCCGCGAAATCACCTTTCTTTGTTATGATATTCTTCATGTTCACACAAAATCCAGTGGGAAATTTAATTTTTCGAATGACTTCTTTTACAACATTACTTTGTTGGTCCGTTAACATCCATGGAAGTGAGTTTATATTAATTTTCTCTCTGTTGCTATGAAATTGAATGACGTCTTTCATTGCATGGTTGCTATCTTGAATGTCTTTGCAAATTTTGACAATTTTTTCTTTGTCACTCCTTCCATCCAATATTTTCCATAATGTTTCGGTCACATTCTTTCCGATATGCATTGTATCAAATAGATGAGCAATTTGTAGGTGCTCATAGTAGGGAAACCTACTGAATTGTCTAGGATAACTTTTCATTCCTCATGGAAGCCCATTAATTCCTTCATGATCACATGAACGACAATCATGAAATTACATAAATTAATGTCAATTACAGTAAAAAACACACAATATAACATATCATATATGATGATTCATTATACGTACCTTGACGATTTCTATTATATTGCAACTTCCATAGGCGAGGTGTCATTCTCTGCGGTTTTAATGCAGTCTCTTGCTTGCCATTGAACATATGTTTTTCAGTAGTTTGATACCCGTGATTCTTATAGAGGAAGTGCCTATACTCATCAAACACCTCCTTTCCTAAGCTTTTTGAATGATGAGATTTGATCTTAGGACCACAAACTGGACATGCAAATTTCCCCTTTGTGTGAAGACCTACATAAAGAGATGGAATATCTATGTCAATTATAATTATATACAAAATGACTGGATTATTTAGAAAAACATACGTGCATAGTATGTTAACCAGTAGTTCGTATAACTTTTTACAAATAAAGTGGAACTTATAATTACATACCACAGAAATGGGTTAACCCTGGGGCATCATGTATTGTCCATACAAGCATTGCATGGAATTGAAATTGCCTTTGTCGTATTGGTCTAGATATGTCATACATAGTGATGCCATTCCATAACTTCAGTAGCTCGTCAATAAGAGGTTCGATATATACATTCATATCTTTCACTTGGTACTTACCCGATTGATATATATGAACATATAAAAAATATAAATATGAGACGTACCATTTAGATTACAATATGAAACCATATTGCACAATAGAAAAACATTATTTAGTATATATATGACATTATGCGACAAAAATACGACAAATGAGATACAACTACTTAAAAAAAAATGCAGGGTTTGTACCTGGAACAATCATCGACAACATTATGTGCTCCCTCTTTATTGCCAACCATGGAGGAATGTTGTTGTTGATAAAAAAAATAGGCCACACCGAGTAAATGGATCTCATCTCTGCAAATGGATTGAAACCATTTGCTGCCAAAGAAATCCTAAGATTACGAGGTTCTTCTTTAAAGTGGGGCCATTTTCCCTCCATATCTCTAAATGCAGACCCATCTGCAGGAATCCGAATAATGTCGTCTTGACTTTTGTTCTGTGCATGGTAATCCATAAACTGCGCTATGTTTTTGCACCTGAATAGTCGTTGCAGACGTGGAATAATGGGAATATAACGTAGAACCTTGCGAGGCACCTTTTTAGTTACTTGATCTGTGCGATATCTACTGATATGACATTCAGGACATTCTGTTGCAAATTCATGCTGATTGTAATATAGAACATGGTCATCGGGGCATGCATGAATTGCTTCATACTGCATTCCAATTTCTTTCATGATGGCAGATAAATCTTGATATGTGCGAGGTAAAATATTTGACGGTGGTAACAAATATTCACCTATCATGCTACAACAAATTAAAATAAAAATCTAGTTAATATAATATAGAAATAACATTAATGGAACAAATTTCATCCGTAATAATTTGACTTATATATGAATGAACAACAAAATACACAATCATATATATTTTGTGATGGAATATATTACATACCTTAACATCAGTGTCACTGATATGTTTGAAAGACCATTCATAACCTTCAAGTTCATTATCAATAATATAGCAGAGAGAAGATTTGTCTTGGAGCCCTCATAAAGGGGTTCGTATGCCTTATCAAGAAGAGGTATACCATGAATATCATCAAAATGTTCATCATTTTCATGATCATCATCATCATGATCAACATCGACCATTCCAACATTAAATGAATCATGGATCAAATTATTTGTAACATCATCTTCAAATATGTTTTCAGAATGATCATCGTCTTCATTAATGTGATCATTAACTTGTTCTCCATTAATATTCATAGCTTCCGGTACTTGTTGTAGAAGCACTTCCTCCGGACGAAGTGCCCTAGGATGTATTTCCGTTATAATTACATGAAACCATCAATATATAAAAGTTAATATAATAAATTCAACCGCAAAATGTAAACATTTATGTGATGCATTTAAAATGTAACAAACTTTTTACTGTTGGGATGAAAAGAGCAACGGCCTATTGAACTGTTGGTCAAATAGGTGCATCCAAACTATCCAAGAGACATAATAATTTACCCAATTACTGAGCAAAGCTACTCAAATATAACACAAAATTTCTCATATTGTACTCCACTAAGGTAAGATAAATGATGCTATGGTAATTTCTATAGAGAAAATATAAGAGAAATTACAACATGCCAATATAGTCGTTATTTCTATTATCATGATAGAAAGTGTCACAAATCTAGAGAGTTAAGTGCTTTCCCCGGTGAGTGGGTTAGTCTCACTAACGAACAAATAAATGAGTTATTCTACTATACCCTAGATTCAACATGCACAAAAGAAAAAGAAATAGTATAATAAATATTTAATATTAAAATGATATTTATTGTCCATGTTAGTCCCCATCTATTGAAACCATGATCAATACATAAATTTACAAAAGCAATCAAAATAAAAACATCTATAATGCAAAACTTACAAATGGATGGTATTCATGTCCCCCCTCAGCGTGCCCATGCTCCCTACAATGTTTTGTGGCTGTTGTGATCAAAATTCTTCTCCTCTTAAAGCCCCTGCAGAGTACATGGACAATAGCATTTCCTATCACCCCTTTTTTCAACTCCTTCCCACAATCTAGCAAGCAATTGTTGATTTTGTTCGTCTAGATCAAGAATATTGCTAGTTGACATTTTCTTGCAAAGAGCTTGAATGAAGATTATCGATCTTAGAAAATGAAGCTCCACACTTCGCTCGCTTGAATCTAAAAAAAAATGGAAATAATGAAAAACAGTTCACCAAAAAACAGTCCGCCGAATAAAAAAACTTCCGCAAACCATCGCTTGTATAGCAAACATGTCGAAATGTTTCAATATTTATAAGTTTTAAAATTCAACCTTCCGTCGGATATCCAATGCCTTGAACATAGTTACCGTTGAAGAATTGATGTTGGATTTCCGCCATCCTTGGGTTGAATAGCTTTGCGTCGGATATTTGACCCCCAATGCATAATCTGATGTTGGATATCCACAGAACCGTCGGATATGAGCATATCCGTCGGATATCCGACGTCTCCTTCTATAAATTTTAAAAAAATCATCAAATTTTGATATTTTTAAGGTGAAATCCGACGACATAGCCCTTCTTCGTCGGAGGTCGTCGGATTTTGTCATTGGATTTTGAGTTCAAATCCACTAGTGATATTATAGGGTGGATATATATACTTGTTACATGTGGAATGTTTTCTAAGGATGAATTTAAGTACTCCTAATTTGTGAGTAGGTAGTTGTGTAACATGATGATGACATGATTACTTGCTTTGATGTGTTAATGAATGATAGCTTGGGTGCTTGTATGATATAATTTAATCATCTGTTAATAAATTATTACTAATAATAGAAAGCAAGTATGAAATTGTGGAAAGATAACATGACCTTCAAGACTGGAGTTGACTGAATAAAGAGGAAGGTTGTAGAAGACAAACCAAATGTTGCAGAAGATTAATGAAACCAATAGAAATTTATTTTATGTCATGTTTGAATATGGTTATATGCATATGTTATGATATGATCTCATTTGATTTTAGTGGTGTGGGTATGGGTGTTTGTGAAAATTATTAGGTAATAATTCTTACAACATAAATGATCAATTTGGATCAGTAGACTTGTGAGGTGTTGTGCAAAGTATATGCAGAGAACATTCTTAAAGTGCTTCAAGTGCTCCAAAACCTATAATTACTTCACTAATCCACACAAGGCAAGTGAAAGTAACTTCAAATTCAATCAACTAAGGACTAAGATGCATTTCAAGATTGACAGGGACTAGAGTGACCTCCTAAGGTAGAACCATAGGGTAGTCATATGTAATTCATCGGGGCTATGATTGACAATACTATATTGATTTTCACTTAAGAGGTTTGAAACAATACTTGAAAGACACCATTCTAACCTAAATCACACAACAAAAACCACAAATTCCCAAAATCAACATTATTTCAATTATGGGCTAAGTTAGTGGACCTTCGGGTTAACACCTTGGGGTTAAGAAAACACTACAAGCCTATGTTTTAATTGATGTTGATCAAGTGTTCATAATATACAATCCAATCCAAGGATTAGTCTTCTGAAAATGAAATCTAAATTACAATACTAAAGTATAGGAAATCAAGAGCTGCAAAATTCAAAGCTATGCTACAGGAAAACATCATTCTATAAAATTTGTCACGGCAAAATAGAGTAATTAATATTTTATAGGAAGGAAGAGAACATGACTGCTGTATGTAAGTCATAAAATTGCACACCACACTATTGACAAAAGAAATAACACAAGGCGTGGTTCTAGAGACAAAGGGGGCCTTGCCTCCACTCAAAACCACTCCCACTACCTACTTAATGAACATGCAAAGCTGAGGATCAAAAGAACATCGAACTAGTCTTCTATTAATGATAAAAAGTGTTATAAATAGACTTCATATTTATAAAATATCACTGCTTTCCAAACTCCTAATCTATTCTCACACCAAAGATCTTATCAGTATTTATACATCATTTGTGGTCCAGAATATCATTCTGCAGATCGACACTGTAGGGATGTGTACAAAACAATTACATAGAAATATGGATGCCAACTTCCAGCCCGAAACTACATTAATCCTCAATTTAGAATACATGATTACATTGCCAGATCTGCATGGACAAACATAGTGAGAAGGAGTTTTGATCTTCGTTCATTGAATTCCATGACCGAAGGCATGGATTTCACCTTTTCTACTCGTGTTGCAGGATCGTTGGTGAAGACCAAGAATCATGCCTAGCAAACGGTTGGTGATAGTTGGAGCTAATGTGGTGAACATAACGCCATCTAGTCGTGACCCTCTACCAGGCACATATCCCCTTTTCATTTCATGTCACTTGGAAGCGACCCCAACTAGGAGGTCATTACCAGAATTATTAGCACTATTGGAAGCACAGTGGTTACAGGATTGGCAGTTGCTACTGGATCAGCCTAACAGACCTATTGCAGGATCAGACTTCATATACCTTAACTTCATCAACTTAAACAACTTCATTCCCATTAAATTCAAAACAAATGAAAAGAATTATGAGTTTAGGAAATAATTTGGTACCTTTAGATTGTTATAGCACTTCATTTTCAAAACATAGGGAATTAGGCTAGTATAGGCAATATAACAAGGTTATTTACAAGAAAAGGAAGGAAAATAGTTTCCATAGATACACCAAAAGTGGTCAATTAAGAGACCTTACATCTCCCACAAGCCTGGGGATTTGCATGTCCTCATGCAAAATAAAGAGAAGAATCTTCATGCATATAATGTCCTCAAAATTAATGAGACTCCTTCAACTAGACTGGTATGAATCAATTCAGGGATGAGTGGCCGCATGCACCAACAAATCCAACCTAGAAGAAGGTTGAGAACCTTTGCATTTCTCTTGAAACTTCTTGTTTTTCAAGTAGATATTTTTGGCTCTCTTATACCATTTTCTGGCCATCTTCACTGATTTTTGGTTCTCACTTTTTGACCTCTAACCTATTCCTGAAATTGAGCACTCGAATATTTTAGTAGAGCATTATTTTACTTAATGTGCCTTTCTAACACAATCATCTCCTTAATCTTCCTCTTCAATCTCTTAACTACCCTATGTTCTTCAGGCTGCATCATAGTATTAGCTTTTGGCTTTTCTTCTATTGTGCATCCTCCAATCCTTCGACTTGATGGAGAGGTTCATCAAACCGTGACTCTTTAAAATGTTCCCAAGAATTGGGATAAATATGCATTGGATCAATTTCCTCCAGTTCTTCCTGAGTCTTTACAATGTCTAGAGCAGGCCTGGTTCTTTTCTTTCTAGGAGGGTTTTCAAAGCATGTCCCACTCCTATCTTCTAGAGGAAGGGATTCAATCCTTACCTCACCTTTTTCATCCTTGGGAGCTAGTTGGGCTTCTTTAGTCATCTTGGTTTCTCTGCTTCTCATTATCCTTTTCTTCGGAGTAGGATACTTTGGATTTTCTTGCTTTTTCTATTAGGTTGCTTTCTCCGTGTCTTCTTGAAAGGGGTTGAAATAATTTGTACCTCTTCATCACTCTCCCTCACTGTTTCGGGATCTTATGGAGGAGTCTTAGGCTCATTTTCAACGTCTTCATATTTTTCATCTTCCTTAATATCATCCTGATGCTCTTCTTCTGCAGCCATATGTTTTTCTTCTTCCCCGGTATCACCATGGTATCCTCCCTCTTTAGCTTTGTGATTTCCCTCTCTGCTATCATTTTGTTTCTCATGTCCACCATCATCATCACCTTCATGCTTCTTAGTTGTCTCTCCCTTAACCTCTGTCTCCTTTACTTCTGTATTCCATCCTCTGTGAATTGGTTCTGAGCTAATAACTTATCCCAATGGTCATTTCTCTTCTTTAATTATGCCATCACCAAGAGCTTGATAGGACCATATTGGTGGTAGATATTCTTCTCTACATTCTAATACCTCCTCTTGGTTGCATTGGCCATTTTGATCAAGGACTTCAAGAGGAAGTAGGGTAAGTTCAGTCTGCTTCCTGTTAAATTCCCCAAGAGCGGAACATGGTAAAGAAAGGTTAGACCATACTGCCCCTCACATGTGATAAAATTCTTCAAGATCATTAAATGTTCTATGCATTTCTTATTCAAACATGATCTTGCCAAACCTTTGGATCAGTCTGGATTAGTGCAATATTTCGACAGAAAGGGAATCCATGTCTCTTTTTCTAAGGGTTGGTTTTTGAACCAGGGTTCCACATCCCTTAGAAGCTCAATCGCTTCTACTATGGATTGCTCTGCAACCCGAAACTTGACATCCCAAATTTTAACCTTATCACCAACAAACCCCTTTGCTAAAGCTAGGGCAACTGCATCACTGTAGCCACAGAACTTTGAGAAGAATGACAACCACCTTGCCTTACTAATCTTCTTTCTGCACTTTGGAAAGTCATCTAAGAGGCTGTCCCCCATTGGTTCGGTCCTAATTGTGGTCCTCATCCTTCAATATGTTACCTTCCTCTATATGTACTTGCTTCTTCAACATAATATCTTAAAATGGAAAGGATGAAATGGTTTTAATGGGTGGATGTAGCAGACTGTCAGGGATGGGAAAATTTGGTAATGAGATCGTGATTATGACGATGTAATACTCATGATCTGATTCGTATATGAGACAGTGGTGATATGACGGGGTTTTCCAAAATGATGAAAATTCAATGAATTTGAATGTCTAGCTAGCGGTGGAATAGTCATAATCTATGTTAAAGCATAATAGTTCCATACTTTGATCAATTTGAATTATGTTTGTTGGACTTCTAGAATCATTGTCTGATTTTTGCATTTTTGTTGATGACCTCACAATCTCGACGTCATCTATGCCATAGACCATCATTCCTTGACACAAACCTCTTCCAGGGCATGTAAAAATCTCTGGTTTCCGCTTAATCATATCATCAGGATTGGAAATAGCTCAGTACAATAGATATAGGGGGATAATGATACGATGGTTGAAGGTTCGGGTATGATAAATCAAAAGTAATTGTATGATCGTGATAATGATGCTTTCACATCACGATCCGATCTAATTATATATGGATAATTGGATTTATAAAAGTTAATGTAAAGGGTGTGCCTATTGAAATGATGATTCAAATTGAATATTATGACAAACCCAATACATGCAAGTCAACTCACAGAGTAATGATTTAATATGGGAGTGTCGAATCATTACAAGACATGGAATTATATTAAGGTTTTTGATCAAATGAACTGCCTCCATATCATAATATTTCATCACTTCGAATCAAAATGACAAAAAAAGTTTCAGTTTACCTGACCCATGTACAGTGTGGAACATGTTTGTAACCATGAGAAATTCTTACTAGAACTTGCCTTGGAGAATGAAAGAGGATCTGTCATATGCACTTGTAAATCAGGGCCTGTTGCAAGAATTGAAACATGAACTGGCTCTGGAACAAGAGCAAGATCTAAACATGAATAACGAAAGGATTCAACCCAACTAGTTCATGCTACAGGAATAGAAGTCATTTTACTTAAAGATAGACCCCCTATTTGTTTTATTTTGAAAATGATCTATTGAACCGAACTAAATAAAAAATCTGGAAAAAGAATTATGAATCTGGTTTTTATTGACAATCCTGAATGTTGTTGCAATATAGTGAAAAGTCTTCATCTTCGACCCCCCTAGGTTCATTATTATTCACATGAATGAATTTTCTTGACAACGAATGTGAAAGGATTCACTGGATTACTAACTCTTAATGAATGTCGTTAACCAATGCGAGGTATCTCACCAATGATGACAATGAGAACCAAGGTACTTTGATGCATCCTATCAGGTGTGAATGAATGTGTTGCTGTCGAACACCCTGTAGGATCTAATAGTCACGAGGCATTAATGTATCCTCTCTACTATTAGGGATAAATCATGACATTGAGGTATATAAGCTTCAAGGAATCACTAAAATATCTGATCTTAGACCTAGATGATGAGCTGAAGTCGATGGGTCAAGATTGTTGGAAGGAAGGCCTTAGGGAATCCTCCATAAATCCAACATGGGCATCATAAAAAATTTGGAAGGAAAATAAAAATAGACACAAAATTTATTAAAGACCCTACCAGCCAGAGACTGGTTTTCAAGTGAGGTCTTGGCTCTACTGTGACATAAATTCTAGTTTTCACGGCAAGGCTTTATTTTTCTCTTTCATTTTTGTTTTATATTTTATAATTTTTTTCATTTTTCATTTTTATGATGTTTTTTTAGTAATCCAAAAGAATCAGGATGAGGAAGAAGGAGCACAAGGAAGATCCTCCCTGCTTACTACCTCCAATTCAGCTTGTTCCATCAAACTTATGACAAATTCCTCTTTGGACTTAGGCTTCTGATATAACTTAAGTCTGTGCCCATTGAACAGGAAGGAGACCTTATCATCATCAATTTTTCTGAATTTGACAGATCCATTGTCATAAGCAGCTTCAACTTCATAAGGACCGAGCCAATGTGTATTGAATTTCCTTTTGAAATTTTTAAACTTTGAATCAAAAAGGAGTGCTCAATCTCCTACCTTGAAATGCTTCTTTTTTATCACTTTGTCATGCAATATTTCCCTTTGCTACTGGATGATATCAATGTGTTGAAAGGCCTCATAATGCATCTTATCCAACTTGTTTAACTGTGCAACTCTTTGCTTATGTGCCTCAGTCAGATCCATGCCTAATTCTGTTGCCATCTTGAAAGTTTTGATCTAAAATTCAATAGGAAGAAGGACTTGTTTTCCATAGACCAACTCGTAAGGAGAGAAACCAATACGACTCTTCCATGTTGTCTTGTACGCCCATGAGGCTTCTGGAAGCCTATCTAGCCAATCCTTCTTGTGCAATTGTATTGTTTTGGTTAGGATTGCCTCTAGAACCTTGTTGGTTGATCCCACTTGCCCAGTGGCTTGTGGATGATATGGAGTGGATTTATTGTGGGTAATTTGATACCTTTGACTGACTAGATGCATAAACTTAGATGTAAACTGAGTATTTTGGTCAGTAACAATCTCCCTAGGTACACCAAAATGAACAAAAATGTCACTAAACAAAAAATCTACCACTACTTTCTCTGTAGCTCTAGGTAAGGATTTTTCCTCCACCCACTTAGTCACATAGTTTGTGCAGACCAAAATATACTTTTAACATTTGGAGGAAGGGTTGATAGGTCCTATGAAGTCTAGGGTTCATTTTTCAAAATGTTGTATAAGAACCTGAGGTTGGAGTGGCATCTAATCTGATGGAGTAGTTCAACCCATCCTTTGGTGGTTGTCACATGCCCAGACATATTCCCTTGCATTGTGGAAAAGATTGGGCCAATAATAACCCAAGTGGAGGACTTTATGTGATGTTCTCTTATCTGCAAAATTCCCACCACAAGGTTCTTCATGGCAAGCCTTCAGGATGTCATGCATTTTGTCTTCTCTCACACACCTGTGAATAATCAAGTCAGGACTTGTGTAAAAGAGATATCCTTTTATCCAAGAATAAGGAGCACTCATTATCACAACCCTCTTCCTTTCCTTTAGTGAAAAGTGGAGTGGCAATTTCCTTATGGAAAGATACTTTTCTATGTCTGCAAACCATGGTGAGTTAGTAGAAATAGAAAACAAATTTTCATTTGGAAAACTGTCATCAATAGGTGTATTCCCACCTTCATTGTTCAATATAGAAAGGAAGTCAGCTACCTAATTTTCCTTCCCCGGTCTATCCAGAATTGTGATGTTCAACTCATGTAGCAGCAAAAATCACCTAGTAATCTCACCATTCGTGATTGGATTATTCACAAGGTGCTTAATGGAAGAGTGGTCAGTATGGATAAAAGCTTCGTACCCTATGATGTAGTGCCTAAATTTGTTTACTACATATACAATTGCAAGGAATTATTTCTCAATTACAATTAAATTTAATTTAGTAGGGGCTAAATTTCTTCTTATAAAGTAAATAACATGGGTTAAGAGATTTTCCTTTTGGACCAATACTTCCCCTATGGCCCAATCTGATGTGTTAGTAGAAATATGAAATGGAATGCTCCAATTTGGACCTCTCACCACTCGAGATGAAGAAAGTTTTCCTTCAGTACATCAAAGGCAAGTTGGCATTCCTTACTCCAATGAAAATCAACGTCTTATGTTAACAATTTGAACAATGGAAGAGGTATCTTTGTAAAACATTTAATGAAGCATCAATAGTAACCTGCATGGCCTAAGAAACTTCGAACCCCTTTTTGAATTGTAGGGGGTGGCATGTTAACAATCACTCTTACTTTAGTAGGATCAACCTGGATTCTTGAAGCAGACACATGGTGTCCCAAAACAATACCCTGAGTCAATATCATAAAACATTTTTTGTTGCTAAGTGATAAATTCGAATCTCTTCACCTCTTTAGAACTTTTCTAAGATTAGTTAAAATTTCCACAAAAGAATCATTGAATGTAGTAAAATCATCCATGTATACCTCCATGCAATCATGTAATAAGTCAGAGAAAATTCCAAGTGTCGCCTGCTGAAAAGTAGTTGGTGCATTGCATAAGCCAAAAGGTAATACCTTGTAGGCATAAGCTCCCCATGGACAATTAAAAGTAGTCTTGTCCTGGTCCTCTGGAGCAATCTGAATCTGATTGTATTTGCTAAATCCATCCAGGAAAGAAAAATGTTTCTTCCTTGCTAGTGTGTCTCGAACTTGGTCTATAAAAGGTAGGGGAAAGTAATCTTTCAAGATTGCTTTGTTTAGTTCTCTATAATTAACGAACACTCACCATTTCCCATTCTTTTTAGGGGCAATGAGGAAAAGGGACACCCAATGACTATCGCAAATAGGATAGATGAAGCCTACATTGAGTAATTTATGAAGTTCTTCTTTTACCACTCCCCTCAATGTTGGATTCATCCTTCTTTGTGGCTACCTGATTAGCCTAGCATATTCTTGGATATAAATGTGATGAATGTAAGTATCCAAATGAATGCCTTTATGTCAGTATACTCCCATGCAAAAACATCAGAATGAGAAAATGAGAAAATTGCACACAAAATATAAGAATTGATTTTAGTGGTGAGTTTCCTTAATATGAAGGAGAAGGGGGTTCTTTGCTTGAACATTTGGACAGTTCCAACAACAATAAAATAACTAAATAAGATTACAGTACAAGCATGCAACACCTCAAGAGATTGATGTTATCCTAGAACAACAACATTCACATTTTGCATATGCCACCATCCAAGAAGCAACACTTACTAGGCATAAAGAATCCCAAGTCAAGCTAACATTTCTAGCACTATATAGCATTGAGTCCTCTATTTGTGCAAGTAGATGGCAGCAAGATAATAAAAGCAATAAGGATATAAATTTGCAGCACATGGGTTATAAAACTCATCTTTATTTAATGAGCCTCTTTCTTTCTTAAAAACATTGTTGTCAATGGGTGTTCATTAGATTGTAATGTTGATTTAGAGGATGGGGATGAAAGAAGATAGTCATTTGTAGCACATGGGTTTTGAAATTCATGAGTTATTTGATGTAGTTTTTGCTCTTAGAAATTCAATGATGATAGCAAATGTATTTTCCAGCTGTCATTAGATGTTGATTCTGATTTAAGTGATAAAGATCAAGATTGTGATGAATCCTAGCACAAATGATTTAAGAATGATGAGTCACTTGGTGAATTCATTGCTTATTTGATAAATGGAAATGTAAGCTCAAATAATTTTCAAACTTTATTGGCTCATGCTATCAATATGCACAAGGAAAATAATCACCCATCCATTAAAAAAGAATAGCAATTGTCCTTGCATGTGATCATGAAGATTTTGTTGTGCTTTTGGCTGGAAAGGACCATCAAAAGAGAAAAAGAACTTTTCCATGGGTAGTTGCATTTTTTGGCTAGCCATGACAAAGGGGAAAAATAGTGCAGGTATGAAATAGAAGGTTGACAAAATTTGATGATCTCATATTTCAAAGAAGATGACATTGCAAACAAAGGAGGCAATGATTATCAATGCAATAAATCTAAACATGATGAAGATGGAAATCATCTTTCTATCCATGATGAGAAAGTGTACTTGGATAGTCTTGATTATGATGATGAAATACTTCCCATGAATTCTCAATCTGATGACATAAAGGGAAAGGAAATTCATCGTGAGCATGAGGACTCCCAAGCCAATGGTGATGGTGAGGCTAAAGAAGGCAATTTTGACAATGAAGAAGAATGTTGCCTTGAATATGAAGTTAGGAATGAGACACAAATTCCACAAGAACTAGAATATTCATGTTTGGAATTCAATGACAACATGGGTGATGACGACATTGAGCAGAGCAAAGACGATTTTACATCTGAACAACCAATGAATAGTTCAAATTTAGTATGCAAGGAAAAATCTGATTTGTTTGCTGTACTTCCTTCAGATTCCAAAGGTCATGGAGAATTTATTCTTCACAAGACCCAATTAAAGTGTGAATGAAGGAGACTCTCCACAAAACAAAGTAGCAAAGCAATTGCTGGAGATGGGTAATTCAATTATCCTTTTCCTTTCTTCTCATTAATTTTTGTTGTGTTTTCAATGTTGACCAATTTTGCTTTATTTTCAGTTGTGCCTCAAGATGTGCTTGCCCCTATCGAGCACATTTTATGGTATTTGGGGATGTTTTTCCTTGCCTTTTACTTTCCAAATCCTAATGAAGCCCACCATCTTATTACCCTTGTGCATGCACAAATCCCATAAACATTTGTTCCATTGGCTATGGCATCTCACCTAGGGGGGCCACTTGCTAGTTAGGTTAGGTAGGTCAGTTTTCCCTTCTTCCTATTTAATTCCAACACTTTTATTTCAACTTTTTTAGGATTTAGTTTCATTTTCTAGGATTATTTGACGCAAGAGTTTGTGTTGTCCGAAAAAGCAGAATTTTGTCTCCATAGCCCAATGGGTTAAGGCATTGGTCTGCTCACCCTAGAGTCTAGTTCTTGGTACCTCATAGAGAGGAGCCATCCCATAGAAGAATTCAATGTTGTCACTTGAAAATGATCACTACCCAAAACTAGTCCTTTTGCCCATGGGGCCCACCTCGGGCCAAATTTTGCAAATTGATCAAATGACATATTTAAATGTAAGAAATGGATTAGACAAGTTTATGGAAGTCTTTGACCATGCTGGAGCTAACGAAATCCAATTCCAAGTTGTAGAAGTATGAATAGTGGTTTTTGCTTGTTGGGCCCACCTTGGGGAAATGACTTAAATAATGGTTTTTGAGGTGACTGATCATGCTAAAGCCAACCTAATCAAATTCTAAGTTGTAGAAGCATGAAAACATGGTGGGACCTGCTTTAGGTCAAACTAAGTATATAGACAAAAATGACGCATATGAGGGTAGAGATTGACTAAGATATGTTTATTAATCCAACTAAGCACCATAGAGCTGACATAATTCAGTTTTAATCTCCATAATACCAAAAAGTAACATTTAAACATTTCTCACTAAGATGCCTAGTTTCTAGTTATGCTTTATGAAATATATTAGAAAGGCATCAAAAGCTATTGCGCAACTAGTGACTGGAAATCTCTTTATGTTTACTACGCATTACTTTTGGCGACATGTCATTCAGGGTTCATATGCGGAAGATAGAGAAATTAGAATCATATAAACCAATGGGGCACATGTTTTTAGTGTCTTTTTACCATTTTTCTATGCAATTTTCAAACATACATTACTCTTTTTCTTGTCTACCAATTGAGGAATAATTTTAGAAGATTGGCGATAAGGCTAGGGCCTATGTGTGATACAGTTCCTTCGGCCCCATGCATAGCACAAACGTGGCATGAAATTTATGAACATGGGCCATGTTTGTGTGCCTAGAAATTACATAAAGCTTTTATAGGTTCATACATAGGGATCATTTGTCTCCATTTTAGGAGCCATAATGGACTAAAACGAGAAAAAGTTGTAGCTGGAATTTTCATATATACTCATTGATTATGAACTTGCGCGAAAAAATTATCTCAATCTTTTCTCTATTAGTTCATTAGAAGATAACACCTACATGCTATTTCCAAGGGAATCGAGGTGGGGCCGGTTATATCAGAAACATGTCAAAAAACCACAAAAGTGACTTAAACCCGGGTGGAAAGGGAGAAACATGGAAATCTCGGGCATCTCGACCACACGACCAAAACTCTACTGATTCAAGAAGTTTAATGAGAAAAGTCTAGATTTTCCCAAGACTAACCTATGCCTAATTTTTCACAGTTTGAAATCAACCACAACTCTCGTGGTGATCGCAGTCAAATGAAGTTTGCACAAGCCTTTTGTCCTCTACATAATGAAAAATGCATTGTTTTGTGTGCTTTTAGGCACAACCGAGAAGAGGATCACTCTTGTGTGATAGGGTTAGAAAGGTGTTAATTTTATATTTGCCATGAATGGTAAATGAGATCTCCAACGAAGGTTTAATAGTTAATCGTGCGATTCCTTCATTTCCTAAATTTTGGTGGGCACACATTTATCCAATTTAAAATTTTAAGTAGTGCGGTGGAATGAGGAGTGTGCGTCGACCAATTGATAAGGTGACGTGTCCATGGGGCCATCACCATTTAATGGTAATAATTTGGCATGTGGAAAATCCAAGTTATAAAGTGAAACACTCCATAATATTGAGATTATAATGTACTTTCATGTGGCAAGGTCCGTATGTTAGGAAGTTTGGTGCAGATAGGATATTGAGGGATATAGAGAAGAAAAGTCATGAATGCATGTGGATAGTGGTGGGCCCTCTTTGAGGAGCTTTAACTGGGTTGTTTTTGGTTATGTCATCTACCCATTGAAATGCCTTACTAAGCTTCACAAAATAAGTGAATTTTAATTTATAGAAAAAATGGACTTGGGTTATAAAAGATTAATATAGTTGTTGGGTTTTATTCATCTCCATTACAAAATATGTTATAGTGATATGTGTTTGTAGTCAAAGAATAGTGATATGTGTTTGTAGTCAAAGAGGATCAAATGAGTATTGATTCAACTCATTATTTCACTAGTTTGTTTCTTTTTCAATGAGGGATGTTGTATTTGGTTTGGAATATGAAAGATTTGGAGCTAATTTGAGTAGAAAATAAACAAAAGCTTATACTGAGTAGTTAAGAAAATTGCTATAGGAAAAAAAGAGAAAATTACAAAACTCTAAATTAGTCTCAAATTTGTTGAAGGGCTAAATAGCTACTATTCTAATTAAATTTGACAAAAGTGCAAGAGATGCATTCCCATTAATGAATAAATAACAAACTTGAGACATTTTTCTCACTTTATAGGATCATAGGTTTAGATCAATAACATAAAGGGGTGAAATAGAGCAAAAAGTGCATCAGAAAACGAAGACTTACATGCAATATCACTATTTTTACCTAAATCGATGATTCTTCTTCTTCTTTTATTCTCATTCTCTTTGTAAACATTATCTTAGAAATAGACATTGTAAAGGGATGCAAGGAGTCCCATGACAATGATTTTATAATCCCCAACCCATGGTGCACTTGTTGTATAAATGAATGGTTGCTTTAGGACAATGATTTTATTGTCCCAACCTTGGAGGTACTATATTATAAATGAATTGTTGAGTTTATTTAGTAATTAGAACCAAGGATTTGGCCATTGGTGAATCATTCTTCTTTTATTCTCATTCTCTTTGTAAACATTATCTTAGAAATAGACATTGTAAAGGGATGCAAGGAGTCCCATGACAGTGATTTTCTAATCCCCAACCCATGGTGCACTTGTTGTATAAATGAATAGTTGCTTTAGGACAATGATTTTATTGTTTCAACCTTGGAGGTACTATATTATAAATGAATTGTTGAGTTTATTTAGTAATTAGAACCAAGGATTTGGCCATTGGTGAATTATAGATTCAATCAAGTTAATACGGTTTCCCTCTTTATTTTATGTCTCACAAGTTGTTGAATGAACCAATGGATTTGCGGCTTGCCTTGCCCATTTGGTTTTCCATATACTAAATATGTGTTTGGAAAGTAGTTTCAACCTCATTCTCAACATGTATTTGTTCATTTTCTTTGAGTTCTTTACCAAGTAGAACTAGATTATGGTGCTCATGGTTCAAAAGATGATTTCTATGGCTAAAATATATTTAATCCACTTATTGTTTGGTTTCTTGGTTAACCCCAAACTAAAATTCAAAAGATTTTTATTTTGCTTTAAGAAATTGCAGAGATAACACCATGCACCATCCCGCCCTTGTAATAAATCTAGTCGAGGCTTCATAGAACAAGTTGTTCTTGTGTGAGAGGTGAAAATAATAACTTTAGGAAGATTGAGGGTACCCTCCCTCTAGCTCAAGGACTAGCTTGAAGGCCTAGAGTGGTGCAAAAATGTGCTCCTACTCATCATGCCTTGGAATTGTGACCTTAGTGAGAGAGGAGAACAACAAACTCATTGTCAATTTCCTTTGATTTGTCCATTTTCCTTGTGTTTTTTAGTCATTACATAGTAAATAAAAAGAATATTAATATTCATGTTACTAAGGGATTGCCATGCCGATTCTTTGTTAATGTTGGATTGGTTCTTTGGGCCATCTAATATCTTAAAGAATCATCGTTTATATAAATGAGGGGTGATGTAGTTTTGGTGGTGTTTGTGATTGAGTTGCTTGTTAGTCCCTAACTCACATCTTGTTCATAAAATAATCATAACTTTGTATTGCATCCCAAATCACCATTTAAAGTTTTATTTGATTTTATACTGGTCAAATTATTGTCAATGTAATTTGTGATAGTTGATCTTTTTATAACAAGGTGCATCCATTTCTTCAATGGATTTGGTAGACGAAATGTTATTATTATTATTTTTTGACAGAAGCATAGAGGTATATTATATTAATGTCGGTATGTAGCTACCGAAAGCTAGTTACATAGATAACACAGTTACAAAGAAGCGTTGGGAGAACGGCAAAACGAGGCAGGGGATCCACATCTTCCCACCAGCCTGGGACAATTATTTAGATAGTACTGTGGCTTTCATCTTGGCAACTACAGAAACGCTGGATCATATTCCCAGTTTGGCTTTCATCTTTGCAACTTCAGCTTCCAGGGCCGTGATTCTATTTCCAAAGTCACCATGAGTGTTGGCCGTGTCCTTGAATCCAGTGCGAGTTTTCTCTTTGAAATCCTTCAATTTTCCTGTGAGGTTAGCGCGAAGTTGCCTCAGCTCTTTGTTCAGTAGATCCCATGATTGTTCGCCGGATTTGGTGACCGCATCAAGCTTCTTATCTTGGTCATCCATCTTGCATCTGAGACGACCCATTGCAGCTTCAAGTGAACCGATCCTTTCTTTAGCAGACACTCCGGAGCTTGAGGAACCTTCAGACGCCATATTGAGATAGGCCCTTGGATCAGGGAGGAGGAGGCAGCGCGAGGCTTGAAGGGCTTGAACTTTCCTGGAATAGTAGTCGCAGAGCAACTGAGGAAGGATTTGCGATCATGAAGGAGGAGCAACTTCAGATTTAACTTGCAGGGAGCCTCCCAAAGGACGTCTGACGGACTGCAAGTTTGCAGGGAATCTCTGTCATGCTTGAGGTGGGAAAAAACGTGGGTTAAGCAGGTCCAGTGAGAATGCTGTAGGACGATCCAGTATCCCCAACAGCTATGGAATGTCACATCTTTGATAAAACTCATCAATACATAAGATGCTTTGGTCCAGCGCAGCTCCTCTGTTGGCTTCATTATCAGCTTGCATATTCAGCACACGAAGCACATGGAAAAATCTGATGTTTTGGAAGTATTTGATCAGATGAAGGATTTTTTGATAGATATGGCGGAGTTTTATATTCGAGGGGCTTTTCTTGGTTATGAGGGATTTGATGAGAAGCTTGGAGTCCCCAAAAACTAAAATTTTGCTTATTCCCTTAGCTCTTGCAATTTTTAAACCTTGCCATAAACCACAAAATTCAGCAGCATTATTAGAATCGATGCCAAGTCCCCAGGCATATTTGCTGAGCGTGTTCCCATTAGCTAAGCTGATTACACCTCCGGCACCTGCTGAGCCTGGATTTCCCTTCGAGGCCCCGTCGAAGAAGAGGCAATGTTCATTCAATGCGGATTTCCAGCTCCTGAAGTCAGCTTCGTCAAGTCTTATTTCCCACTGCTCTGTAAGAGACATGAGGTTAGTGGCACGGGATTGGAGATTGGGGGATAGCGAGTTTATCCAACTTAGCTCATCTAGCAGAAGCTGGGCAGAGTTTTTTAGGGAATGGTTACTTTCCAGAACTTCCCCTAGAGAGGCTCTAGCCTGCATTGCGATTTTCAGGGGAGTAGAGTCTTGACTCCTGAATATTCTGTTGTTTCTCTCAATCCAAAGCTTCCAGCAAATGGCTTTTGGGAGCCATGCCCAGGCAGTTTGGAGAAGAGCTTTTTTGGTCAACTTGAATGGAGAGAGGGACATCCAGGAAGAGAAGAGATCATGAACAGAATTGGGCAAGATAATTGCATGGTTGAGGTTCATAGCTTGGAGCCAAACTGCTTTGGCGAAAGGACAGTCTAGCATGATGTGATCCGCAGTTTCTTCATGGAATTTACAGAGAGGGCATCGGGAGGGACCTTCCATGCCTCTTTTCTTTAGGTTATCTCCAGTGAGTATGATTTTGTGGGCTAAAGACCAGCAGAAGATATCAATTTTCGGGATGAAGGGTTTGGTCCATATAGCAGGGTTGGGAGCAGCGTACGGGATGGCTTGAATATCCTTGTAACCTTCAGAAGTTGTGTAAATTCCAGAAGTCCCCCATCCTCTTCTATCTCTGGAGTATTTTTTGAGGGGGGATTTTCCTTGGAGGAGGGCAATCAAGGTTTCCGCTTCAGAGTTCAGATCGGGGGGGAGGAGGCCTAAATCCCACCCTGTCCAGTAATCTCCTTCCCAGGCAGAAAGATCCCAAAGCGTGGTGGCACCCTTATCCAGAAGCCATCTTTGGATGTTGCTGAGATTCATGTTTGAGCCGATAGGGGAATCCCCTAGAATGGAGTCTTCCCAAACGTTGATTGACTTCCCATTTCCAGGAATCCAGTAGAGATTGTTTTTGAACGGGATCAACGCTTTAATGCAAAGATTGTAGATAGGGGACCCCTTCCTTGGAGGGGGCTGCAAGTCCAAACACCTTTTCCTAGGTCCAGGGAAGTATTTTTTTCGGAGTGCTTCTTTGCTCCAGCTATTATTCCCTGAGATCAACTGCCAAAGCAGCTTGGCTCCCAAAGCAAGGTTTTGGGTAGGTAAGCCTCTCACATGGAGACCCCCTTCCTCACGGGGTTTTTTAATCTTGTTCCAGCTGACCAAATGGATTTTCCTTTCATTCCCTTTGCCTCCTTCCCATATGAAATTTCTGAGCAGCCCTTCAATCTTATTAATTACTGAGCTTGGAGCAAGTAAGATAGAGGACTAGTAAATAGGCATGCTATTGAGAACAGATTTTATGAGAATAGTTTTGCCAGCGAGATTGAGCCAGCTAGCCCCCCAACTTTGGATTTTTCTTTTGAGCTTTTCAACGATGGGTTCCCAGTCTGCTAAATTGATTTTGTTTTTACAGATCGGTATGCCCAGGTAGGTGAAGTTGTTCCAGTCTCTTGTTCCTTCCATCCCCAACGCTCTGGTGATGTTCCTTAGTTCCCTGGCAGTGCAATTCCAGCTAAAGATTCGGTTTTTTTGGAGGTTTATTTTGCTTCCGGAGATCTTTTTGTATAACTCCAACTCTTTTTTGAATCGTTCAGCAGAGTGGACAGAGGCTCCTCCTAGCAGTAGAGTATCATCAGCGAACTGGGCATGATTAATGTCCCGGACATTGTTAACAATTTTGAGACCTGGAAGCATGTGGATTTCCTGACTGAGGTTAAGTTGAAAGCTGAGCATAGAAGCCTGAATGGCATAGAGAAGAGGAGAAAGTGGGCAACCCTGCCTTAACCCTCTAGAGGCTTTGAAGAAGCTAGTGGGCCTTCCGTTTACAAGAGGGGCTATCCAAGGGTCACCTACACAACCTTTGACCCAGCTTATAAAGTCGAGGGAGAAGCCGAATTTTGCCATTACTGTAAACAAGAACTCATGTCTTACACGATCAAAGGCATTGGCTAAGTCGAGTTTGATGACCATACCTTTTTCCTTGCGATGGAAGCTGGAGTGGATTGCTTCTTGGACAAGAATGATGTTGTCGAGGATTTTCCTGCCTTTGATGAATCCTCCTTGATTTTCTGGGATGATCCGAGGGAGTATTTTTTTCAGTCTGGAGGCAATGATCTTAGTTATGAGCTTGTAACCAGTATTGCATAGCGAGATGGGCCTGAACCGATTGAAGGTAGTGGCTCCTTTTTCTTTTGGAATCAGGGCAAGGAATGAAGAGTTGGTGCTGCCTCCCAATTTGCTGGTTTTCTGTGAGTACCGAATCATTTTTAGGAGGTCATACTTTATAATTGTCCAGCAGCAAGTGAAGAATCTAGTTGTGAAGCCACCCGGGCCCGGAGCGCTATCAGGTTTCATAATAGAGAGAGCTTTTTTAACCTCGTCCATGGTGATAGGCGCAGTAAGAACATTATTATCCTCCAAATGGATGAGCTGAGGGATGAGATCAAAGGGATGGGAGGAGATGTTAATTGGGTCCTCCGTGGGGGCGGTGAAAAGATCAGAGAACGTTTCCACAGCTGCTTTCTTTATGGATTCAACGTCATTGATCAGATCTCCTTCATACTGTATTTCCAACACCGCTTTGTAATTCTTACGTGCCTCTGCTTGCTTATGAAAGAATTTTGTATTTTTGTCTCCACTCAATAACCAGAGATTGCGTGATTTTTGACGGTGGTACTCTTCTTCTATTCTGCAAGTGGAGAAGAAGTTTTTTTGCAGGAGCTCTTCCTTAAAGAGGAGCTGATCAGTCGCAGGAGAGGAGTCCCCGATGGTTTGATGCAGTTCCAGTTCATCTTGGGCGAGTTCTCTTTTAGATATCGGAGAGGGGATGCCTTTGGCCCAGGATTTGAGAGCGAGTTTGAGTCTTTTTAGTTTGGATTCCCAGATGAAGGATGGCGAGCCAGAAAGATGGATATTCTAGGAGTCAGATACAGTCTGCAGGAAATCATCATGGTGGATCCAAAGAGGGCTGAATCGCAAAGGGATTGGCCCGAGTTTTTGGTCAAGGGCAGCTCAAGAAGGATAGGTTTATGGTCAGAAGTACAGTGAGGGAGGATTTTTGAGGAGGCTAACAGGCCATGATCAAGGAAGGAGGAGTGGACAAGGAAGCGATCTAGCCTGGCTGCGACATGGCCAGGACCAATTCTTTTGTTGGTCCAAGTAAACTTACCTTTGACAGGCTTGATGTCAATCAGATCCCATCCAGAAATGATGTCTTCAACCCATTCCCTTGAAGGATCTCTGACCGGATTGCCTCCTTTCTTTTCATTAGCTGCCAGAGTAACATTCAGGTCTCCAGCTACAATAATATTTTCTCTATTCTGCAGCTGAAGAAAGGATTCGAGAGAGTTCCAGCACTCTTTTTTTTCCGCATGCAAAACAGGAACATAGAGATTGAAGAGGCTTACTTTTCGCCCAGACTGCTTGTGGTTGAGTTTGGTGAAAACCCAATGCATTGTTCGTTCTTCAGCTTCAATGTTGTACATGGAGGGGTCCCAGAAAGTGGCTATTCCTCCGGAGGCGCCTCTGGAGTTGTTGCCTATACCAGTACCTTTTTTCCAGAATTTTTTCCCGATTTGGAGGATAGCAGACTCCTCCATTTTAGTTTCCTGGACTAGCAGAATATCTGGTTTATGAATTCGGATTAGATCTTTCATTGCATCTTCCTTAAGGGTAGAGCCGAGACCTCTGCAATTCCAGGAAATGTATTTCATTAAATATTATGGGAGAAGGGGTTGGCCTCTTTAGAGGCCTGAGTTGTACCTTTTTTAGATCGAGTGTTCATGATCTCTTTTAGAGTTTTTTGAGAGCCTTCGAGGACTTCAAGATAGGTTGCTTCTTCTCTTTGTTTCTTTTTGGATTTCCTCCCTCTTGGAGTTTTGAGAGGAAGAGAGTACCGACCACTGGAGGAGGCGTCTTCATCCGTTTCTTCACCTGGATCTGAATCTAGCAGCTTTAGGTCTTTCATTACTTCTTTGGGGGAGCCTGAGATGCCAGCAGCTTCCAAAGGTTGGGTTATTTCCCCAGTCTCCAGATGATCAGCGTTCTGGCCTCCAATCTTTTTCCTGTTGGGCTGCTTGGACGATTGGGGTTCATCGCTTGCTTGACTCGTCCCATTTGGATTGGGATCCTGATGCTCTTTAGGGTTTGGAATCACTATTGGGTCTTCTTTTGAGGCTTCCCGGGGCGGCTTATTTGCATTTGGAGGTTGGGTTTGCATGCCTATAGTGATCCTTTTTTCCGGATTCTTGGTGTCAGTCTTTCCTTTCTTGACTTTTTGCCATCCTTCTCCTTCTTCCGAGCTCTGGATTTTCGGGCAGTTTCTTTGAAAGTGCCCATGTTCATGACAGTGGCGGCATTTGAATGGCAGCTGTTCGTAGTCAAGCTTTTGATAGTATAGCCATTCTCCAACTTTGAGTTTAACAGCTTCAGGAAGGCCTGCTTCAAGATAAACCTCGACACATATTCGGGCACATGAGTATTGTCCTTTGTTATCTGCTTTGTCAATGTATTTTCCTAGAGCGTTTCCAATTTTTTCCAGGGTTGGAGTGTTCCAGCAGTGGACAGGGAGATTGGGCAGCCTTACCCATACTGGGACTTCTTTCGGCACGTCTACTTCTGCATTGAAATCGGGAGTCCATCTGTTGAGATACATGCCTTGAGGTCCCATGAAATAAGGACCACTTCTGAAGATCAGGTCTCGGTCTTCTTTGGATATAAACTCAAAAATGAAGAAGCCTCGCCCTACGGAGTAGCATGTTACACTATTCTTGAGCTGGGGCCTCCAGTTCCGTTGGATCCAGTCATCTGTGGTTTTGGTTGAGGGCCAAAGTCCCATGAACTAGCCAACCAGTCCCCTTTCAAACAGTGCCAGAGCGAACTTGATGGGGATTTCGCATGGCAGATCGATTTCAGGAATTAGGTCAAGCTTTTTGATGAATTTCGGTATGGCAGGAGTTACGGGATTGGATCCCAAGGGGCGTAGAAGCAGATTGAATGCATCCGCATCAGAAGAAGAGGGATGGGGAGGGGGAAGCCCTCCCTCAGGCGCAGGCATGCGCACCAGAACGAACCAGAGCGGCGGTTGCAGGCAGGGCTCGGCTAGGGCTCGCGATCCTTTCAGTCAAATCTTTTCATGTGACCTCTTTTATTAAGATGGTTAATAAGCCTTGGATACCATTTTATTCTAGGATAAGATCATCTACAACTATACAATTTTTCGGTAGACGAAATGTTATTACTTGCCATAAGTGCATGAATATAGATGCATATCTATTTTAATCAATTTATGCCACATAAATCCGAGTTCATTTATTTCAATTTGGAATTTTTAGTGTTGCATTTTGACATGTTATAATAGGTTGATTCATATATTGCGTTAATATTAATGAAAATTATGTTTAGTTTGATTTTTTCTTTGAGGAAAAAAAATACTACATTCAATAAATTTTGGAATACAAATTTCATTGGTACATTCATATATATATGAGAATAAGAGTTAATAGCCATAAATAAAATTTAGGGAGACTAACCCCATCATCATGGCCTAATTGCAGCAAGGATTCTCCAGATTTATTGTTGAACACAATTGGTCACTAAAGTGTCAACGTAGACAAGCCTTGGAAGTTAGAATTGAAGAGTTTGACAAACATGTGCAAGAGATATATGCTAATATAATCTCAAAACAAAAGAAATGCTAATCTCCACATATTGTGACATTACATTTCTATTATTATATTAGTATTGTCTGTATAGGTCGGCTAGGACCTTAATTGTAATTGTATGGTCATCTAGGACCTTATTAGTTGTAATTGTAGTCTTTATCTCCTATATATATACCAATGAGGCCTAGTTTTAGGGTAATCTCATCTTGTTTTATGCATGTGATACATTGTATAAGGAGGTTTCCCCCTCAAAGAGGCTTCTTATTCACCTCTTTATTTCATTCCCAAGGTGTTGGGTTACTCTTTCTTTATATTTTTAAGCTATTTTGGGAATTTGGTGCATAACATTAGGTATCAAGATCATTTTTGTTATAACATTATTTGGGGGATGTATTAGACAACAAAATTTTAGGATCCTCATAAGACATATCAAAGTACATGTGGTAAAAATTTCTTGAGTCATGTTTCATCATAAGTTTAGAGTTATAGCATGTGAAAATTAGCTTTTTTGACTAGTCAAAAAATTAGTCTCAGACATTTGTTTTGGGTTAAAATGTTATATTTGAAGCTTGAAAGACTGAAATTGAGTGCCACCTATTACATCAGAAGAAAGATAGATCATAGTGTTTGTGGTAAAACTTTCAGAAGTAGAACAAAAAAAAGACATGTGTCAGAGTACACACTAGCCAGGGCCTATCTAGTTTCTTTTTTGGCCATTATCCCAAACTTGGGTTAGGGTTACTAATCTAGAAAAAATATAATTTAGAAGGGATATAGTCCACCACAATGACCTCTTTGAACCAAAAGGTAAAGCGACATCCTATTTAAAGACAAAAATGACCTAGAAAATATATTAATATAACAACCATGGTTATTTAGAGACAATAGGCTCTTCTTACATAGATGGACACCAATGTTCTATCTTAAATCATTTGGCCCAATGAAATCACTTATATGGATTAAACTGCCTTCTCTTCCCTAGGAATCCAAAGCTAAGAAATCATCACAATGAGACTTTCCATTTTTAAGTAACTAAAGGTAAACACAATAAGGTCTAATTTGGTAGTGTAAGAAATCATCACAATGGGAGTTTCCATTTTTAAGTAACTAAAGGTAAACACAGTAAGGTCTAATTTGGTAGTGCTATGTTAGATAGACCTATTAACAAGTTTCTCAATGATATAGAAGAAAAATGTTGGATTGGAGAAACAAGAAAAGATCAAGGAATCACGTATAGTTGAGGATTCCAATGTCAGTGATATGTTTAGGGAACCATTTCCAACTAAAAAAGGTTGGTGCTAAAACAAAACACTTCGAAAGATAACATATAAAAGAAGTAGAACAAGTGAGAGATTTGTTCGGCTAAGTAGTCATGGTAGGCTTTAAGATCACCTCAAAATGAGATCTTGTAAAAGGTATAGAAAAACTTAGTACATGTTAAAGAGAATGTAGACTGCAGGCACCTAAAGAGAATGTAGACCTCAAGCACCTGAAGTTATATAACCTAGGTAAATCAACAAACCCATATTAAATTACTAAAGCCAATTTGCAAATCCATATTAAGATTATTGATTATCATTATTACATATATGAATTTTTTTACAACATATTTACATGATGGTGTCTTATTGTTAACTAAAAACTCCCAAATTTTTATATTAAACTTACCAAATCATATGTTTACAATTTTTGAGGGATTTATTGTTAGATTTGTATATTTGATTATCCCAATAGATATAGAAATCACAAAACTTCTTAAATTGCATTTTAGAATCAATGAAATTATATCTTAAATACAGCCAGATTGCAATCTCAAGTTTCTAAAATGATATGTTAAACGTGATTGAATATGCTTAATTTTTAAACTTATATCTTAAATGTAGTCAAATTGCAATTTAAAAATAAATAAATTAAAATCAATAAAATTGTATTTTAAATATGGCTGAATTGCAATTTCAAATTCTAAATTTATCCGACATGCTTTCAAATTTTTAAAACTATATCTTAAATGTGCTGTGATTGCAATTTCAAAATTTTAGCATTATATCTTAAATTAATAAAATATATATGAAATTAATCAACAAGAAGTCTATTAAGATTGTATCTCAAATTTATCTAGATTGTAATTTCAAAATTATAATAAATATATAAAATATGATTGAAAGAAAAAAATAAAATAACAATTAAAAGGAATACAAAGTGAAGCGAACGTAAAGAAAGATTGTCTTGTAGACATAGATGTGAAACACCCTGCCAACGTATAAATTAACGAAGGATGATCCAGAGCGTCCGAGGGGAAAAACTCACATTTTGTTTATATCAGAGCCATCCAGATGCACAGCTACACCACCTCATGATAAATGAGCTCTGAATTTCCCTGCTCTTGTTCTTGCCAACATCGTTTGCATTACCAAACTAAACATGGATGAATATGAGAAGTTAGAGAAGGTGGGGGAGGGAACCCATGGCAAATTGTACAAGGGAAGAGACAAACGCACAGGAAGACTTGTGGCCCTCAAGAAGATTCCATTTCACCAGGAAGAGGGCATTCCTCCCAGTGCCATTCGGGAGATTTCTCTTCTCAAAAGCCTCTCTCAATGCATATACGTTATCAAGTAAGACGATTATTTTTCTTTCTTATTCTATATTGCATGTGGTATATTCAATGTTTATACATTTCAGAAGGGAGCCCTGTGTTTTCGTAGCTTCAGTTTCATTAACCCTTTGATATTTTTGAAAACTTCAACGTTTTTTTTCTTCACTAAATTGGCTTCAGTCTACTATGTACGAGGTATATTCAGTGTGTATACGTTGTTTATGGGTTCCTCTGCTTTCCTAATGTTGGAGGTGGTAAACCGCTTACAGGGTTCTGAATTTTTGAACTTGTGAAAACCCAGTTTGCAAGTTGGATGAACACTCATGTAATGGGGATTTTGAACGTTTCCATAATTGAGCATAGTTGTGGCAAAATAAAATTTGTTATTGCTGGACTTTAAATCATGCACGTTCTTTGAGATTATGGTCCCAAAGTATTTACTTGTTAGACTGTCAGCGTTCAAATATGGTTACTCAAATGGAAGCTCCAAAAGTTGGGGATCATACACCATTTTTAAAGAAAAATTTAGGTTTGTGTGGTTATCTTATGCAATGGGAAAGACATCGGTACCAATTCCCCGTAACTAGTATTTGATGGTGCACTGAGGCTCAAGGTCTCTTGATTCCGTAAGGGCTGTCCATAATTGTCGGGAAGGGTGACTTTCAAATTACAATTTTTATGATAAATATCTCTGAGTTTGGACTTGGCTACTCTACTTCCTCCAAATTAGTCTTAACCGTTTCCTTGATGGCTTGTTTGTTTTGGACCAGCGATGGAAAGTGTTTTCCTTTGAAATGTCATACTATTTTAGTTGTCCATAGATTTTAAAGTATAAAGCGTGGATCTGTTCTATAGACTTTCTTAAGAGCATTGAATAAGTAGTTTGGCTTTGGCCATTTCCTTAGAAATTCCTCCACCAAGTCACTTTGAGAGGTTGATACTCGAACTGTGTACATCATAGTTCCTGTACTTCTTTTGCGAGCTGAGAATTTGTAGATATGACCGTATCTTCTTCATAGGATAAACAGCCAGTGCATCTTGTGGGCCCTAGGTAGCCCCTCCTCCTCTTTGCTACATGGGAGAGGAACAATTTACTGCTACCATCCTGGAGAAAGTTGCTACTTTTCGCCATATTTCTGATTTCCACACCTATATCCAAAATTTATCTTGATTAAATTTCCTTCTCTGGTCTTAACTTTCCAGAAGCCTTCTTTACTAAATAATTGTATTTACCTTTTTGTCCCTGGCATAATTTTCCCTGGCCCCTGCTTGAGGAGGATTCTTTTCTCGTCCAGTTCCTTTGATAATTCTAATTTCTTTAAAATCCTTTCCAACCTTTTCCATTGGGCCTCTAAAACTTGGGTCTCCATCCCTGCCAACTATATTAAAGCTCTACTAATCCTTGACCTTCTAGTTGTTGGCGAGTACGACTTCCCTTGCACAATCAAGCCGAAAGATGTTACTCAAGGGGGGTCACTCCATGGGGAATTATCTCAGGGAAAGAAGTTAGTTTTGGAGCCATCATGGATGTCCCAAAAGAGGTTATAGAATATTGCAGCTGGTCAATATGTGGCCTACAATCTCCAGAACCCTACCTTAAAAATTTTAAAATTTAAATAGTTTAAGCCAGATATGTACTATGGATCACCATTCATTTTCTTCAGACAAGCCGACACATTTATAATTTTACCCACACTTATCTTTCTTGTTGTCCAATGGAAAATGTGTATTCTTATAGAAGATATTAACATATTGACTAACAAAGGTTGTTTCTTTTGAATATTTCAATAATATATGATAACTGTGAACCATAAAATATTATTGCTGGGGTTGCAAGTATGTGTTCAATTTCCAGTGCTTCCTAAGCAGATTTACACTCATAAAAAAATCCCTACAGCTAGGAATTCGAAACTGATTAAATCCCTATGAAAACAACAGATGAAATACTGCTACATCTACAAACACAGAAATCTGAACAACCGAACAGCAAGATAATATGCTGCAATCAATCACACATAACTCTCTATTACACTGAAAGAAAATATTACATCTGCAACTAGCTAACACATTGGTTTGAAAGTCTAACTCTAACCAAAATAGTGAAGCGTCCTTCTCTTTTATAGGACAAGAGAAGAGAGGGGTACAATGAATTTGGACACATCCAGTGAAGTGCCTCCCTCCAAGAGATCAAACCCTAAACCTAATGTGCATTAGATAGCATGCCCTTGTGCAGGGATGTATTTCCCTGGAATGAAATGCCTACTTAGGTGAAGTGAATGCATGCAAGCATTCACTTACCTACTTACCTTGTTAGTTGTGCCGTCCTAGAATAGACAAACTCCTCATGCAATGCACCTTACCCACATAGGGATTTGCCTACTTCCATAGCTCATGCATGCACCTCATTGCATTGGGATTTGTGCCTTCCTATTCTAGTACATGCATGTGCCTCAACTTGATGTATTCAAGACTAATGTGTGCTCATTAATGCGCCTTTGTCATCAACAAAAAAACAACTTTGCACAAGAATCTAGGTTGGACTGGATTTGTTTATCACACTGCTGCTGTAGGAGAGCAACATAGAGCAATAGGTAAAACTAACACTCCCTATTTGAGAGAAAGGTGTTCCCCACCAAACCAGATTTCTCCCTCAACATTTCAAACTTCCTCTTGGCTAGGGGCTTCGTCAAAATGTCTTCCACTTGCAAATTTCAATAAACATCGTCAAGAACCATTGTCCCCTTTTCAACTCTATCCCTTTGGAAATGGTACCAAATGTCAATGTGCCTGGAGCCATCATAAAATATTGAATTCTCAAGAGTTTGATTCAACTTTGATTGTCACAATAAACAACAATAGACTCCAACATCTAATTGGTCAACTCTGCTATCAACTTGCGACGTCATATGGCCTCACAACAAGTAGAAGGGGTTGCCATATAATTTTTTTCTGTTGAACTGAGTGCAATTGCTGCTTGCTCCCAATTGAACCAAGAATCATACATGTGCTCAAGATGAAACAAAAACCAAAAGTGCTCTTCCTAGCACTTGCATCTCTTGCTGAATCAGAATAAATAAACCAGGCAATAGGAACCTACCTTCTCCCACATACCTAATGCCATAATGGTTTGTGCCTAAGTATTTGAAACATGCTTGGAAACTATCCAATGAATCTATTGAGGTTCAACATGAACTAGATCAGTGTGTTCACTACAAAACATATATTATTCATGGTATTCACAAGATACATCAGGGAACCAATTATTTGTCCATACAAAGAAGGATCAACCAAGTCAGAATGTAAATCAACAACTTGGTATTCACAAGCTACATAAGGGAACCACTTAATTGCCTATACAAAGAAGTATCATCCAAATTAGAATCTAAATCCAGAGTTAATCTCAAATTTGAAACCATAGGAGTGCTCAAGGGTTTGCAATCAAGCATAAAAAATCTCTTCAAAATCTCCATTGTGTACTTCCATTGTCCAAGGAAGTCTTTGCATGTACCTTGCCAAACCTCTAGACCTAGAAGGTGATGCATTCGGTCGATGTCCTTCATATCAAATTTGTTGGCAAACTTTTCCTTGCCCCACACAATAAGCTTCTTAGAACTACTTGTATGAAGCAAATCATCTACATACATAACCAAGAGAAACAAATCAAATTCATGATATAAATAATAGAGATTAGGATTTGCATAAGTCTTGGAGAAACACATATTCAGTAAGTGCTCATCAATACTCGGGTACCATGCATGTGGTCTCTTCAGGGTAAAGGGCCTTCTTCAATCTGCATACATGTGTATCTCACCCATGCACCTCGAAACCCCTTGCTTGTTTAATGTACTCTTCCTCTTCAATCACACCATTCAAGAAAGCAATGTTCACATTCACTTGGTCTAAAGGCCAACCAAAATATGATGCAAAAGACATGATGACCCAGATAGAAGTATAGCTTGCAACTAGAGCAAAAGTCTCATCATATCCAACTCCCTCTTTTTGGGAGAATCCTCTAGCTTTTAATCTATCATTGTGCTTCTCTATGCTCCCATTAGCTGCATGTTTAATCTTGAACAACCACTCAGAATCTATGATTGATTATTCCATTGGTCTTGGAACAATCTCCTAGACATCATTCTTCCGAATAGAGTTATAACCTGCAGTCATGGCATCTCACCATACTTATGCAACAATTGCCTCCTCAAAGTTGGAAGCCTTTGTATCAATGAGAGAAGACATCAATGCAACATCAGTCGGAAATTTCTTAGGGGGATGGCTAACCCAAAAAGAAGATTTTGGTGCTCCCACTTGTTCCCGTTCCTCTTGTAGAGTTTGGGTAAAGCTATCTTGGCTTCTTGGGTAGGACACATGGGAAAATCCAAGTCATGGATCATGGCTTTTGTTGTCTCTATCAAAGTCATTCCTGAGCAATCATCAATAAAGGAGACATAGTACAAACTACCTACCAGTGAAGTTGAAGGCATTGGTCCAACATTTGAATGGATCAGATCAAGAATCACATTTTGATTTATGCTTACTGCTTGGCAAAGCAGTGTTCACATGCTTGTCGAGTGCACAACCCTTGGAGACTTTTGTCTTCTCGATCTTGAAGTCTAGCAATCCTTGCACCATATCCTTCAAGATAGGAAGTGATCCATAGTCTAGGTGACCAAATTGCTCGTGCCATAACTTTCACATCTTGTCACTGTCATGCACTAAAGCATAGTTTTCATTGGATCAACAAGAAATGTGTAAAAGGCCACCTTTTCACAATCTTTTGGTAAAAAATCAACCACGTTCATGGTTTCAATCTATAATAATGACTTGTTGGTCATCAAACTCAACCAGAAACTTTAGATTTATCATGACTAAAACTAAAAGAAGATTCTTAGTCAAACCAGGAGCATACAAAACATCTTGTAACTCAAGAATATCACCTGAAGGCATGATAAAGTAGACAACCCATTTTGATAATTGGATAAGTGGCATGATCGCCCAATGCCACTTTTATGCCATCCTCTCATTCTTGAAGTTTGCAGAAAGCCTTCTTGTTGAAGGTCATGCGTTTGGGGGCTCCACTCTCCACATACCACCCTACCCCATAAATGGTGTGAGTGGAAAAACATGAAACCATGGAGAAAGTGGTCTCAAGCTTGGATGATATCTCATCCACTCTGGCTAAAGCTTCTGCACTTTTAACAAACTGCTTGGTTAGATGCTTGGCTTTGTTCTTCTTAAAACATTGAGATGTATAGTGGCCCATCTTGCAGCACATGAAGAATTTCACATGATCAATTCATTCTTCTATTGATTTGAAGAACATAATTCATCCTTCTTACCCTTTTGAGCCCTGCCGAATCCTCCTTTCTTAACACCTCTCCTCACCTTACGGATGAGAGATAGGTTTTGGATGTCCTCTACCTTGGCTGCAACTACCTTTTGCCTTGTCTCTTCTTGGATGAAATCATCCCCAAGATTTTCTAAGACGGGAACCTTTTAGGAACACAGACACCTTGCACAAAGGATTCCCAAGGTGCAGAGAAACCCTTTCTTTTAATAGGCACTAACTCCTCATTGTATATTTTCATCTTGATAGCAAACAGCTAATCTTTAAGCATGGTGATCTTCATCAATTAACTTGCCACCATGTTTGTGTCACCCATGCGCACATCAGTGAGCTTGTTCTTAATGATCATCTTGTGGGAAACATTGATACTCTAATACAAAGAGATCAGTGTTTCACATTTCTTTGGCCGTTTTACCCACGATATGAGGGATCAAATGGTCCTTCCAGAATGATTCTCTTCTCCTTAACAGCCTTATTCTCGCAGTGAACAAGTTGATGGGTATCATTGGGCATTGCATATAGGAATATTTGAAGTCTACACTTCCAGGGAGTGAAATTAGAAGCTCTCTCTAGTCAGTCACACTCTTTGAGACCAAACATCTCATAGTCATTCTTGCAACTCCTTGAACACACCTCAAACAAACAGATCAGCTAGAAAACAAATAGCAACTATCGTGTATGCAGTTCACCTCTCATGGGCATAAATAGTGCTACAATCATTGGAGCTTCTTGGGCATCTCACCCACATACCCCCTCATATGTCCTAGTGCCTATCTCAAATCTAGATCACTGCAAATTCACTGTCAGCAATCTTCTCCATACACGGATGAGAAGACTTTAGTTGTGCAGCTCTTATACCATGTTTAATTTTCAGCACATGGTAAGCAGATTTGCACTCATAAAACAAAACCCTACAGCTAGGAATCCAAAAACTGTTTAAACCCCTATCAGAATAATGGAGAAACGAGTGCTAGAGCTACAAACACAGCAATCTAAAAAATGGAACAGCAAGCTAAATCTACTGCAAGCTTGCAACCAATCACACATAACTCTCTATTCCACTGAGAAATAAGATTATGTCTGCAACTCACACTCTCTAACCAAAACAGTGAAGCGTCCTTTATCTCTTTTATAGAACAAGAGAAGAGAAGGGTACAATGAATCTGGACACATCCAATGAAGTGCCTCCCTTGAAGTGGTGAAACTCAAATCCTAATGTGCCCTCATGCATGGATAAGTTTCCCTGGGATAGAATTCCCACTGAGGTGAAGTGAATGCATGCAAGCATGTGTCCACTTACCTTGGGAACTGTGCTCTCCCAGAATAGACAAACTCCTCACACAATGCGCCTTGCCCACATTGGTATCTGTGCCCTCCAATGATATCTCATGCATGTACCTTTATGTATTGAGATTTGTGCCTTCCTAATCTGGAACATGCATGTGCCTCACCTCTGCCTACCAACGACTAAGGCAACCATTAACCAGCCTGTGTCAGAATAATGATTGCTGCCGCAGGCTCATTGCTTGCCGTTGGATCTCAGCACCTTGAGATCCAATGGCAAGCAATGAGCCTGTGGCAGCAATCATTGCTCTGCTGCAGGTTGGTTAATTTTCGCCAACTACTAATGTGCCCTTATTAATGAGTGCCTTCCCCGTCAACAGCAAAACAACTCTGCACAAGGCTCTAGGCTGTAACAGATCTACTGATCATGCTGCTGCTAAGGATAATAAATTCAAGGAACAGGTAAAACTAACAGTATGCACATTCTTTTGAGTTATAATACTTATTTACCCAGTCTACTGTCAGCCTTCAAAGTTGGCTGGTCAAATGGAAGCTTGAAAAGTTGGGTATCATGCACCATTGTGTTTCAGAAAAGCTTGTATTTAATTGGTGGCCTCATGCAATGTGGAACACGTCAGTACCAATTCTAGTGTTTGATAGTATACTAGGGCTCAAACCAACAGAAAGGATACTATAAATTAGTAGAATTAGACTTCGTTTGCCACATTTTGAATTCCTAATAGTTAGTGTTGGCTGCAATTCTGATTCCCAATAGCTAGTTTTGCTGAGTAAATGTATATAAACCTTGCAGCTCTTGATTAATTGCAACCCTTGCAACCCCAAAAGAAAAGATGTTAGAGATCAGAAGCATTAGACAAGCACAACACTAGGAGGGATATGGAATTACTATACGTACTTTGTAATCTTACAGGTGGTCTTATGTAAATCTTATGGCATTAATTTATTGTCATCGGTACTAGTTAAGTTCATGCTCACGTGAAGGATGCTATTTTTTAGAATCATTAGGTTGCTATGGCACAATAGGAGGTCCTGCAAGCTGCCGTCTGTAATTTGCTTTGCAGGAGTACATGTTTGAAACTGTATTTTATGATGTGCGTTTTTGTTGGAACGTAGACACAGGCTTTAGTCTGATTGTTGTTACAAAATGCTCTTTTTTCATTGTTCCTTGATGCATGCATAATATTGTAGTGAACTCTATACAAGTTTATGCTATTGGCGTATTAGTTCATATCGTGATTGCCAATAATTAAAGAAAAATAACTTTCTATTTATGTGTGAGCGAAAAGGCCTAAATATGCCATTCGGTCTTCAGGTTGTTGGATGTAAAGACTTCAATTAATGGCAAAGGAAAGCAGGTACTGTTTATGGTATTTGAATATGCAGATTCTGATCTCAAAAAACACATTGATGTACACTGCCAATGTAATACCAAGATGTCTCAAGGGTCTATTCAGGTTTGATTTCAAGCCTAAAGACAACCTCGTTTAGTTCTGATCTCATAAACTTCATGATTGATGAGAGATAGAATTGGAGTGATATGTTTTTTCTCACTTTTTATGTTGAGTGAGTACAGAGCTATATGTACCAACTATGTAGGGGTATTACCTATTGTCACAACCACGGGGTGCTCCACAGGTTCTTTCTCATTACCTCAATCCCAATTTCATCCTCTAGTTGTTTAACTTTGAGAATGCATGATTCCTTATTCTACATTTATATTTGTTAGGGATTTGAAGCCGCAGAATATTTTGGTAGATCAAAAAATGGGGTTGCTGAAAATTGCAGATTTTGGACTTGGAAGAGCTTTCACAGTACCTATCAAGAACTATAGTTTTGAGGTGTGTTTGCTTTTATGCAATTGTCTGCATATTTTTCATGACACAGTTGTAAAAAGTTTTATTGCGAAGCATGAACATATACACAACTGTGTAGGGTGATGCCCACTTTATGCATAATGTGTGCCCTTGACCTATGCATTAAACCTCTGTTACCAGAAACGGAACATCAATGGGTCGTTTCACTCCAAAGTCCAGAAATGGAAATGGAAATGGGACGGAAAACAGCGTTTTCTAGGGCCATTCCCGTTTTTCAAGCCCTGGAACCGTTTTTACGAAATGATTTTCGTTTCAGATCGTTTCGCAGAGCCGTTTCTGGATTTTTCATCAAAATTTAACAGTTATAATCAGGGAATTTTGATTTTATCCATTTTTCAGATGCTGATGAGATTTTCAATCTCAATTCCCTGCTTTCCTCATTCCAGTTTCACAAGCTCTGTTTGGAGTAGGCTCTGGTTAAATTCATAATACACGTAAAGGCTTCCCTCTTGCCCACTAGAACATATTTCTTAAGTTTTAGCTGTTATATTAAGCATAAGAGAAGCAGGTGTTTGAACTTTCTGAATCTTTCGTTTGCAGGTTGTTACTCTTTGGTACAGAGCTCCTGAAGTGTTGTTGGGTGCGAAGCACTATTCTATGGCAATAGACATATGGTCTCTTGGTTGCATCTTTGGTATGATATTGTTCAATTTGCAAATTTGGTATATCAAAAACTTGTTACTGTGTTTGATGGCATGCGGATTATTAGAGATTGTTCTTTGTTTCAGCTGAACTATGTAATCTGCAAGCACTTTTTGCTGGAGATTCTCAAATACGGCAGCTTATAAACATATGTAGGTGAGAGCCCAAATAATGGCGGGGCCAGTTCTGCTCACATCTATATAGATCTGCCAAATATTCATGTGATGATTTATGATTGAAGGATTATCAAGGAAATAGTTTTGGCCAATTAGCAATTCCTTCATATTGGGACTCAGGACATAGAAGAATATTTCTACTCAAAATAACGTTTTCCTCTCGTTGCAAATGCATCTAGGTTGCTGGGAACTCCTAATGAACAACTATGGCCAGGACTGACCCAGCTTAGTAACTGGCATGAATTTCCTCAATGGAGACCTCAAGATCTTTCCAAATTCGTGTCCAATTTAGATCCAAATGGTGTGGCTCTTCTTTCTGTGAGTTTCAATTGACTTTGATCTTCCATTCATTTATTCTCAGTTTTGGTCATAAATGGTTTTATCATCAAAACACACAATTTATATTTCCTTTTGAATTTCCCTTTGTTATATGTATTAAGGCCTTTAACCGCTTATGTATTCACTCTTAAGAGATTTTGGATGAAGTAACTCTTGAAATTCAGCAGAATATTCATCATGGAAAAATATTGCATATGTGCAGAAAATGTTGCAGTATGATCCTGCAAAGAGGATCTCGGCAAAAGAAGCACTGGACCATCCATACTTTGACAGTTTAGACAAATCACAATATTGAAATCATTTTTTGATGTATGGAGTTGATGGAAAGTGATTAAAAGGCATTCATCTAAATAGTCAGCATATGCACATAATAAAAGAGAACACTAGGCAATTTCTATACTATTCATGCAGCCTAATGGGAGGAAAGGTTTTCAAAATATTTTTTGACAATCTGGATCTCAGCACTGAATTGTGGCATTTGAGAAATCTCGGGGAAGTCCATAAGGTTACATTTTTGCATCTCTTAAGGCTGTTTTTACTTTTGCAGAAAGTAGTCATTTCTATTAAAGGGCCAGCCTTTAATTTTCACTAAAAGATATTTATAGGATTATATGCATACAAGGCAACAAAGCATTGTTGTAAATCCAGTGTGAACAGTTATTTTTTATGGTTATTGAAGTTGTGGACCTGCTAGATATCATTAGATGCTACACATGATGGACAGAAAGCTTACCATAAGATTTCTCTTTTGTTAAGATTCTGGAATGGTTTAGTAGTCATTGGCTGGGGGAGGTGAGCCTTAATTCTGCTGTCAATGGTTGTAACTGAACAAACATACATACATAGTTTTGTCCTTATTATTCTCATATCTCATTTGCTCTAATGTTATTTGGTAATTTCTGTGTAAACTACTGTTGTGATGAATTTATACCCGGCAGCCACGAGAAAGTCAACAGCCCAAGGCTGGATTCTGTATATTCGTTTCCTTCTTAATCTGTTACTTTATGTTGTTCATTATTCCTATAAGTAGGACAGGCTTCTTTTCTCAGGCTTTTGTCTCGTACAATCAAGGTTCTCTTCCAAAGGAGTTGGAGGAACTTTTGGTTGCTCTAAGATGTCACTCTAGGAGTCTAGACTCTAGAGTGGTTTAAGGTTTGAAATTTTGAATCACATAACAGAAGACTTTTCATATATGCACATGTTAGTATAAGCATTTAAAAAAAATAGTTTAAACAACTAGATAGGGTTCAAAGAAAATTTTGACCATTATCCAATGATGCCATGGATCTTGTCTCTTGCCTAAGTAACTTAGATGCTGATCTTTTCCCTTGATAAACTGTTATTTTTGCACATACTTTAAAATTTCTACAACATCTTTGATTTGACTTGAAGGACTTTCTGCATATTTCCTTTCCTCTGGATCTTCTCTCCAGTGGATTGTAATTTTTAATAGCTAGAACAATCACTTTCAATCAAACATACTGGTAAACACTTCTGTAAGTATTAGAAAATTGATTATGGGATGAACTCATGTTTCCTTTCTTTTCTCTCCAAATAATAAGTAGCGTATTCCATGTTTATCGAAGCACTTTGTAACAAAATCAAAATATCTCTTTAACCACTCAAGGATTTATAGATTGTCCAATTGCTACCCTGTAACAAGATTGTTAGCCTCAATGTGATGGTCAATATAGTATTCACATCTCTCAAACTTTGAAATGTGGAGTAACATCATAGCAGCACCTTCAAAGCACAATAAGTTAAACGATTCAGTAACAATGCTACTCTCAAGTGAATAGCTAAACTCAAAGACCAGAGATCAAAATCATAAAAGAATCATATGCATAGAATTCTGTCCCAAGGCTACCTATGCACAGGGACCCTCATTGTCCTGGGTAAATCTACCATTGTTGGGTTTGGATGATATGATCATAACGACTGAGGCAACGTACCTCTCAAAATCTTATTATAAGGAAAAACTAGGAAAACTCGTTTAAAAGCTGGAAGAGGAGGCGATTTATATTTAAGTTTTTTTATTTGAATAAGAACCTTTAATCCATTTGTGTACCCTGTCAAGTTGAGATGTGACTGCTCACGTAGAGATAAATAATATTTTTTAAACATAAAGATAGATTTGATAGTGTGCATGGCATATAACAACCAACGTTACCATTGTAAAGGGGCACAGCTTATTATATAATTTTAAAGGATGTCTTCCAATAATTTTCTTTGTAAAATCTCTTTTGTAATAGTATAATTTTTGTTACTTTTATTTAAAATATTATTAAACTTATCATATAGACCAATTAAAATCAAGTCAATGCTTTTCTTAACAAAGTGCAATTATGGATGGTATAAAACTAAGTGTGATACGTTTATTTGGTATCTTCACTCTCAGATATGTGGGCCTAAAGAGTGACTTCGCCATAGGTGGGTAGAGAAAGACAAAGTTAGAACGCTTGCTTGGCATCTACGAAAAGAGGATGGAAAACTATGCATTTCACAAAAGGTAGAAGCTACAATTGTAGTTAATTTTTTCATTATTTACAGAGAAGCCAATTATATTTTATAGTTGTTGATTTCAACCTACTTGGAATACAGAATATGCTTCCAAGCCTCTAAATGACTTAATTTTGAATGATTTAAGCCTTCACAATCGATGTTTTTTTTTTTTTTTTTTTTTTTTTTTTTTTTTTTTCCATTTGACCATTTAATGCACCCTTGGGTCTCTGTATTCACAGAAGTCAGTCAAGCTTGTTGGATTATTGCTTCATCATAGCTAAGAAAAAGTTTAGCCATTGGACAAACTAGAGAAAAGAAGAGAAGAGCACAACATGTAGTTTTGGTGTTTGTCATCACCGTTTAACTAGTTTTTAATCTAGTATATGATATTTGGATTATCATATAACATGTTTGCAAGTTCAAGAATTTCATGGACCTAGAGCTTTGTGTGTTTTGGCATTGAATGTTCAAGGAGTGAAATAGAGGACATTGGACCAACAAAGAAATGGTAGAGAAAAACAACACATAGTTGTGCCCAATGAATGTTCAACACTCTATAGGAAGTGATGACAATATGAGAAGCTTTCATATGAACGAGAATGTTATCCCTACAAGTGAAGACATCCCACTATTGGTAGAGACTCGTCCATGTCTTCTATATGCACTTCTTCTTCCATGTAATCATCTCGTCCTTGATCCCAAGCCAAAAGTATAGACAACTTTTTGAATCTTATCTTGTGGTTGGATATTTGTTACAATGAACATATGGATTCATCTGCTTCCTTTGGATTACCTTGGCATCCATGGGAAAAAAGGTTCCTTGACATTAAATAAATGTAAAAGAGATTTAGATGATGATAGAAGAAGATCTACATGACTATTGCCTTTTTTGGTAGGGGATCTCTATTGTTCAATGTGATTAGTTGTTGTATGATTGGTGTTGCTGGAAAAACTGACCTAGTACCTAGGATTAGGACTATTAATAGACCAAGGGAAGATCCTACTCTAAATTCTTACTTAGTCAACCAAAATTCAATTCAAAGAGAGAGAAGAATGGACACTTGGATCCTAACAATTGGATTGCTTCACAAGTGTATTGCTCCAAGTCTTGTCTTTTGATCAAACTATGACTCAATTCTTACTTAGTCAACCAAAACTGAATTCAAAGAGAGAAGAATGGACTCACTCAGATCCTAACAATTGAATGCTTCACAAGTGTATTTCCCCAAGTCTTGTCTTCTGAGCAAACTATGACTCTTTTGTACCTGCAAACAACATAAACAAATATCCTTCTCAAATGCTTTTGACTATTGAAAAGAAATAACAAAAGTTATCGTTGAATTCTTGATTAGACAAAGTAAATTGATTTTCTCATGTTAACATCAATTCAATCCCAAAACAACATACACAATCAAATCATACTATGAACATAAATATTTTGGGGAACGGAAAGAAGAGTGATCTTATATTTCAATCAAGAGACAACTACAAAAGTAAGACATCACCTGAATCTTTAGTGCAGTGCCTCTGTCACCAATCTGGATTCTCCTTGCTCGAGCCATTGATAGATCTTCTTCCAGATTCTTTCACTATCTAGGAATAAAAGGGATTGATTATGGACAATCAATATCCCCACTCACTCTAGGGAGGAAGGACACTCAACACACATGGGAATCTAAGGGGAAGGATGCTATAAAAACCCTAGGGAAACTTTGATTTGATTCCTCCAGCATATAATTACAATGTTGGCATATGGATCCCTTCATCTTGAGGTTGTCTTTTATATTTGAGATAATTGGTTTAGGGAGTTGGGTCGGGTATAATTGAGTCTATGTGGATGAGCAACGACTTCCAACCACCCCAAACACAAATGGAATCATGCATGTTTTTATTTCTTGAATTTTGAGAGATGTACACATGTTGCTAAAGGGTAATATGTGTATATGCATTTTTCTATTTGAAAACCTGTGTATGCAAACCAAAATTGATTTTTTTGAAGGATTTTTTCTACATTTTGATGTGTAAGAGGGATGTCGGGGGGTTTTAGCATCAATGAGTTAGAAAATGCTATAACATATGCCCCCTAATATATAAGGTCAGAGTAGAATCAGATGGACAAAATGCATTATAAATGTATTGGGATCTTGATAAGTGGACTAGGGTAGGATTCACCAAGAGTGGATTAAGAAAGGTACATGCAACCAAAAACCAAGGATCCTAACACTCTCTTCCCAAGGCGGGCATACCCATGCTCAGGTGAAAAAGAACATGGTCACAAAATCAAATACACCGTGCATCCATGCAACATAAATGGAAGTGTTGAATCATGGCCACAAAAAAGATGCACAATGGATCCATGTCACTAGTAGATCATAGCCATGAAGAGATACAAAATGGATATATGTCTCAATATATAGTAGGAGAAAAACTAGAGTTGAGTGTAAATTGGTTCTCCTTGTAATACCAATGTTAGACAATGTATGGCATAGTATTGCGCAACTCGGGAAATAACACATATGAGATGCTTATGGAGCTCAAGGTCTTCATCCCAAATTATTGGTATGTACGTTTTCTTACCATGTGAATAATTGAGTTGAAGTCAAACATGGATAACAATGTTCAATTATCAGTCATTGATGTATACCATTAACAAACTTGAGACAACCCACAAATAATGATAATAGGATTCAAGGTACCTAGTACATCCTAACAAGTGTGAATAAATGAGCTATCATTGAACACTTGTAGAATTCATCAATCAAGGGACATTGAAGAATTTCCTCTTTCGATAGCAAGGAAACTTACCACCAATGACTACAAGTCCCAAGGTACTAAAAGTCTCTAAATCTCATTCCCAAAGCAAGATGAGTTGGATTCGATGGGAAGAGATCCATTGGAAGGGAAGCATTAAGACATCCCCCATCAACCAACACAAATAGATATCATGATATGATTTATTTTTGGAAAAGTCTCGAACAAAGTTTTGCGGGAACATACCACCAAGTACACCTCTCGCATGCACCATATGTCAATAGTACATGAAAGAGGTTCTATGAGCAACAATCGATAACGAAAATTATTGACAGAGGCAAGGACTTACATCAATGATGAAAATGGAATCCAAGGTACAACACGAATCCCAAAATGTGAATAAAGGTCTTGTACTCAAACATAATGGAAAATCGCCTAGTCAGAGACCAATGGTGAACTATCATCTATTGTGCACGAGATATGTTGATGTATATGTAACTTCGGAATGTATTTCATCTGTATATTATATATATATTTATTGTACCCTTATAAGAGATGTGTTATTCCTCTATAAGGAAGTGTCGTCATGTGGATTGACAAGTGTCGCAAGTGTGTGTACTTGTCGATGGGTTATTAGACCACCTTATGGGGTCGGCCCTGATTAATATATAATATAATGTGGGTGTATCAAAGTAGACAAGTCGGCCCCAGTAGGTCACTGGGCAAAAAGGTGAGTATAAATAGAGATAGGAGATCTCTATTTTACTCACTCGGAAAAGTAACTATCTCTCTCTCTGAAAAGTGGCGCACTAGTGAGGAGGAGGAGGATCATCTGCTAGGAGACTATCTCAGTGTTATTTGGTTGTATTTTGGTTGAGCCATTGCTCTCTCTATCTCTGAGGAAGTTGTGGGGTTTTTCACCTTAGGGTTTTCCCCACGGAAACTCTGTGTCTCTTGTCTCTATGCTTTTGATTCTAGTGATGCTTGTGATGCTTGTCATATTATGATTGTCATGCATTGATATACTGTAGATGTTATTCTCTCAGCAAAGATCCTATAGTATTGTGATTTAATACTAAAAATTTAACATGGTATCAGAGCTTAACTGAGAAGAAGACATTTTGCAGTGACGGAAGCTTGTATTCCTTGTTTATTGGGTTTCTCTCCACAGATTTTTGAAATTCAGTATAGTAGATTGGATCTACTCATCAAGGCGCATCTATCTGTCCAATCAGAATTCAGTTCCGAGCATTTTCAGATTTGGCCCTAAAAATTAGGGTTTCCACAAAAATAGGAATTTCTGGAAACTGAAGGCACAGCTGGAAGCTCCTTGCAAAAATCGAAGGTTTGAGCTTTGGATCGAGATTTTTGGCTGGGTAGATCTCCGGGAAACTCAAACCCTAATTCAGGGCTCTCCCCAGTGAACCCGGGAGGACAAAAAGACAATTTTGAAGGGCAAGACCTTGCTGATCTCAAATTCCGAATGTACTAGGCTGATCAGCTCTCCAAGGCGCATCTTTCTATCCTTTCGGAATTTTGAAATTCACATTTTGAATTTTTAGGGTTTCTCTGACAAACCCTAATCCGGGACCAGATCCAGTTTTCAGCACTTCAAGTGGTAAGTCCTAAATCTTTTCTATTTCCATTTGAAGTATTCTTAAAGATGTCTCTCCACACTAAGCTTGAGGATAAGCTTGAAGGGGCTGATAACTTCCGATCCTGGAAGTATAGGATTGGGTTAATCCTGGAAGAGAATGAGTTGGACTCATATGTGAAAGAAGACATCCCTATCCCAGAGGATGAAGAAGCCAAGGCATTGCACAAGAAGAACTTGGTCAAGGCAAAGAGAATCATTGCTGATTCTATCAAAGACCATCTCATTCCTCATGTGTCTTCTCTTAAGACACCCAAAGAGATGTTTGAATCTTTGACCAAGCTATTTGAAGGAAAGAACATAAATCGGAAGATGACCCTGCGGAACCAATTGAAAGCAGTGAAGTTTCAGAATGGAGAAACCATTCAATCTTACTTTTCAAGGGTCTCCCAGATCAAGGAACAATTAGAAGCAGTAGATGAAATGGTGGAGAATGGTGAAGTGGTGATGACCACTCTAAATGGCCTACCCAGGTCATGGGATTCCTTTATTCAAGGAATTTGTGCAAGGAAGAAGTTGATCTCATTCAGTAGACTTCGGGAAGAATGCTCTCAAGAAGAAGCTAGACTTATAGCTCGTGAAGAAAAGATGGGAGGTGAAGATCAAGCTCTTGCAACTCACACCAAAAGAAGCAAAGCCAAGAAGGATCACTCTCGCCACAATAGATCCTATAAAAAGAACAAGAAAGACCTAAGATGCTTCACATGCAATGAGAAGGGTCACTTTGCTTCAGATTGTCCCAAGAACAAAAGGGATAATAACAACAACTCCAGTAAGAAGAAGAAGGGCAGCAAAAGAAGGTTTCATGCTCATGCTGCCGAAGATGATGAACCTCCAAAGAAGAAGGCTAGGGAAGAAAGTGATAGTGATGATGACTCATCAAGTGAAGAAGAGTATGTTCTGATCTCTGCTCTCACAGGTACTATTTCTCATGGTTGTAATGATTGGTTGATTGATAGTGGGGCCTCTAAACACATGACTGGGTTCAAGGAATCTTTTGTGAACCTTTCTGAACATGAATCACCCCATAAGGTGAAACTTGGGGATGATTATCAATATCCAATCAAAGGAAGTGGTGAAGCCTCCTACAACCTAGATTCTGGAAAATCATTGAAGATGAAAGAAGTACTGTATGTACTTGGACTCAAGAAGAACTTACTCTCCATCTCTGCATTGGATGCAAAAGGTATGAGGGTTGCATTTGTGGATGGCCAAGTCCTAATGTGGCCAAAGGGAAAGAAAATAGATGATGCAGTAGTGATTGGAGAGCAAGAGGGAGGCTTGTATAAATTGAAGGGACAACCTGAACATGCCATGGTACATGAATCCATGGAGCCAAGTGAACTTTGGCATAGAAGACTTGCTCACATGCACTATAGGGCACTTCCAATTGCAAGCAAGGCAGTAGAGGGTCTTCCTGAAATCAAGACCAAACATGAAGGTGTTTGCAAAGGATGTGCAAAAGTAAAGAACACTAAGAAGGCTTTCCCAAGCAGTGAAAGCAAGGCAAAAGACATTCTGGAAATCATCCACTCAGATGTATGTGGCCCCATGTCATCCAGTTCCCTAAGTGGGTATGTTTACTATGTATCATTTATTGATGACTTCTCCAGGAAGACTTGGGTATACTTCTTGAAAGGCAAAGATGAGGTGCTTGACAAATTCAAGGAATTCAAAAACTTGATGGAGAATCAAACTGACAAGAAGATCAAAACATTCAGATCCGACAATGGTGGAGAATTCACCTCAAATGACTTCAAGAAACTGTGCAGTGATTCAGGGATTAAGAGGGAGTTGACTGCTCCTTATAATCCTCAACAGAATGGAGTTGCAGAAAGAAAGAACAGAACTATCATGGAAGCAACAAGGGCAATGTTGCATGATCAAGATCTTCCTATGCATCTATGGGTAGAAGTAGCCAGAACAGCTGTATACGTGCAGAACAGAACACCCCACAAGATATTGGACAACAAGACACCAGAAGAGGTATTTTTTGGTAAGAGACCTGAAGTCAGCCATCTCAGAATATTTGGTTGTCCAGTATATACTCATGTCCCAAAAGAGAAGAGGACTAAACTAGATCCTTCAGGAAAGAAGGGCATCTTTGTGGGTTATAGTGAAAGCTCAAAGGCTTACAGAATATACTTTCCAGGATTCAAGAAGATTGATGTCAGCAGGGATGTAACATTTGATGAAAACTCAGCATTCATCAAATCAAGGAAGGCACCTACCGAAGTTTATGAAGAACCTAAGGAAACAAGATTTCAGGACACTACCATGACTGAAGCAGTTCCAGAAGTTGTTCGTGAGTTTGAAGATCCACAAGAACCTGTAGATCCACCCCGTGAGGATAACTCTCACAAGAGGAAACCTGTATGGGCTAGAGAGCTCATTCATGATGCAGAAAGATTTGGCATTCCAGAAGAAGAACACAGAGCAAAGAAGAGAACCAGATCACACACCAGTTATGTTGCCTTACTCTGTGACATTATGAACAAAGAGCCTTCCAGTTATGAAGAGGCAGCAGAAAAGAAAGAATGGAAGGATGCTATGGTTGAGGAATACCAATCAATAATGAAGAATGATGTTTGGGATGTTGTCCCAAGACCTAAAGAGAAGTCTGTTGTGACTTCCAAGTGGATCTACAAAATCAAGCATGCTGCAGATGGCAGTGTGGAAAAATACAAAGCAAGATTCGTGGCTTGTGGTTTCTCTCAAAAAGAAGGAATAGATTATGAAGAAACCTTTGCACCTGTAGCCAGGTATACTTCCATCAGAACAGTGCTTGCCCTGGCTGCAGCAATGAAATGGAAAATACACTAGATGGATGTCAAGACTGCTTTCCTGAATGGTGTAGTAGAAGAGGAAGTATATGTGGAACAACCACTCGGTTTTGAAATACATGACAGGGAATCATATGTATGCAGATTGAAGAAAGCCTTATATGGCTTGAAGCAAGCTCCCAGAACCTGGTATGGTAGGATGGATAGTTTCCTATCTAGTTTGGGCTTTACCAAGAGTAAAGCGGATTCCAACCTTTACTACAAGGTTGAGGAAGGGAATCCTGTGATTCTACTACTGTATGTGGATGACCTATTTGTGACAGGAGATGACAGACTGATTGCAGATACTAAAAGGAAGCTTGCAGCTGAATTCGACATGAAAGATTTGGGAATGATGCACTATTTCCTAGGTATGGAGGTGTGGCAGAGTGCAGGTGGGATCTTCCTTGGTCAAGGGAAGTACACAGTAGATATCCTGAAGAGATTTGGGATGATGGATTGCAAGGCCATGGCCACACCTATGGCATCGAATCTGAAGCTTCTATGTGATGCTTCATCTGAGCCGGTTGATATCACTATGTATCGTCAGATGATTGGGTCCTTGATGTACCTGACGAACACGAGACCAGACATTTGCTTTGCTGTGAACACATTGAGCCAGTTCCTGACGGATCCGAGGAGTGTTCACCTGGTTGCTGTAAAGCATGTTCTGAGGTACCTGAAGGGTACAGTGGATTATGGGCTCAAGTATGAAGCAAATCAAAAGTTTAACCTACAGGGTTATGTTGATTCAGATTGGGCTGGCAGTGCTGCAGATAGGAAGAGCACATCTGGGTGCTGCTTCAGTATGGGATCAGGTGTGATCTCTTGGTTTAGCAGGAAGCAGTCCTGCGTAGCACTGAGTACAGCTGAGGCAGAATATGTTGCAGCCTACTCAGCTAGTTGCGAGGCAGTATGGCTACGGAAGCTACTGTCTGAGTTATTTGATCTCCCGTTGGAGGCTACTGGTATCTTCTGTGATAACCAGAGTTGTGTGAAGCTGTCCGAGAACCCAGTGTTTCATGACAGGTCGAAACACATAGAGATCAAATATCACTATATCAGGGATATGGTGCAGAGAGGAGCTGTGAAGCTCCTGTATGTTGCGACGGACGAGCAGATTGCAGATGTGTTGACGAAGCCACTAGCCAGAGTGAAGTTCAAGTACTTCAGAGAGAGGCTTGGCATTCTTCAGATCGAGGACACTTCGAGGAAGAAGTGATGGACACATTTGCTGAAGCCATTCCAAGCATGTTGGAAGGAGGATCCTTCACATGGCTGTGGATGTAAGCGCTGGATGATGAGCATCAAGATGATGTTCTGGTTTCTGCTTGATATGATCAGTTGGATCATTTTTATGTATGTATGTACGCATCATGTTGGATGCTGGATATGATCAGTTGGATCATTTTTATGTATGTATGAACGCATCATGTTGGATGCTGGATATGATCAGTTGGATCATTTATGTATGTATGCATCATGTTGGATGCTGGATATGATCAGTTGGATCATGTGAACGTATTTTGTATATGCATCATGTTGGATGCTTGGACCATGTATCTGTATATGTATCAGGTGGATACATTGTATGATCAGGTGGATCATGTATGGTGATATGTATCATGTATTTGTATTTGTATCAGGTGGATACATTGATGATCAGGAGGATCATGTATGATGATATGTATCAGGTAGGTACTTGGTATGCATCAGGTAGATGCATTGATGATCAGGAGGATCATGTATGATGATATGTATCAGGTAGATACTTGGTATGCATCAGGTAGATGCATTGATGATCAGGTGGATCATGCAGCAGGATGTTGCAGTGATGATCAGGATGATCATAGATGACGAGCTTCAGGATGTTGCTCCAGATGACATGCAGCAGGATGTTGCAGTGATGATCAGGATGATCATAGATGACGAGCTTCAGGATGTTGCTCCAGATGACATGCAGCAGGATGTTGCAGTGATGATCAGGATGATCATAGATGACGAGCTTCAGGATGTTGCTCCAGATGACATGCAGCAGGACGTTGCAGTGATGATGATCAGGATGATCATGGATACATCAGGATGATGTATGGTGAGTATCAGGTTGATACTCTGTGGCCGTGGATCAGGTTGTGCAGATGAGCATGTAATCCGGTGCCCTGGGAGATTTACAGATGGTCTTTCGAGGTTTTGCCTATGGCATGTAATTCGGTGCCCTGGGACATCTGGCAAATGCTCTTTCGAGGTTTTGCTCTGGGAGGACATGTAATTCGGTGCCCTGGGAGATCTGCAAATAGTCTTTCGAGGTTTTGCCTATGGCATGTAATTCGGTTCCCTGGGATATCTGGCAGATGCTCTTTCGAGGTTTTGTCCTATGGCATGTAATTCGTTTCCCTGGGAGATCCGATAGGTTGAGCTGTGTGCCCGTAATCAGTCCTGGGATGCTCTTGCGAGGTTTTTCCATGACCACATGTAATTCGTTGCCCTGGGATATCCTATAGGTAGAGCTGTGTGCTCGTAACAGCCTGGGATGCTCTTGCGAGGTTTTGTGGTGAGGTCACATGTAATTTGGTGCCCTGGGAGATCCTATAGGTAGAGATGTGTGCTCGTAACAGCCTGGGATGCTCTTTCGAGGTTTTGTGACGCACGTAATAAGTCCTGAGGATTCCACAGTATGGCCAGTGACGATGAAGACCTGCAGGTGGTGGGCCTACATCCAGTATGAAAAAGGACTGGCTCTGTAGAACTTCCTATGACGAGTAGAGTCAGAGATTGGTTGAGATAGTAGCAGCAGTGACGATGATGACGACGATGCATCGATGACGATGATCCAGAGAAGAAGACTTGTCTAGCAGATATGTGTCGAGAAATACCTTCCTAGTTAAGAGGGAGTGTTGATGTATATGTAACTTCGGAATGTATTTCATCTGTATATTATATATATATTTATTGTACCCTTATAAGAGATGTGTTATTCCTCTATAAGGAAGTGTCGTCATGTGGATTGACAAGTGTCGCAAGTGTGTGTACTTGCCGATGGGTTATTAGACCACCTTATGGGGTCGGCCCTGATTAATATATAATATAATGTGGGTGTATCAAAGTAGACAAGTCGGCCCCAGTAGGTCACTGGGCAAAAAGGTGAGTATAAATAGAGATAGGAGATCTCTATTTTACTCACTCGGAAAAGTAACTATCTCTCTCTGAAAAGTGGCGCACTAGTGAGGAGGAGGAGGATCATCTGCTAGGAGACTATCTCAGTGTTATTTGGTTGTATTTTGGTTGAGCCATTGCTCTCTCTATCTCTGAGGAAGTTGTGGGGTTTTTCACCTTAGGGTTTTCCCCACGGAAACTCTGTGTCTCTTGTCTCTATGCTTTTGATTCTAGTGATGCTTGTGATGCTTGTCATGCATTGATATACTGCAGATGTTATTCTCTCAGCAAAGATCCTATAGTATTGTGATTTAATACTAAAAATTTAACAAGATATCCTACCGATGATGTAAGTAGGGCCAAGGTGCTATCGACTTTAGGTAATCTCCTCAAAGCAATGTGTCGTAGTCGATGAGAAGATACATACCAATGAGAATTCAATTGGGACCTTCTACACTAGCATGAGTCCAAACATTGGATGATATGATACTGAGAACAATTTGACAATAGGGAAGGCCGATATCCGAAGTCAGGGAATATGAGAAATGACCAACTCAAGTTAAAACTTCCTTTGAACAAAAGCACGACAAATTATGTGACTTAAGAAGTGACTATGGACCATGTATAGAACAATGATATAAAGTCACTATAAAGTCAACAAAGCATGAGACATTGACGACCACACCATAGTGGTTGGAAGAGTAACCAATCAAAAGAGTTTTTGGACTCAAATCATGTTTAATATTCTAAGGCCAATACTACAACCCAATTTGTGAAAATAGACACGACACAAATTATTCATTCAAAGGTGGCATGGCTATGCTACTCAAGGTGTTCATATGAGTTCAAAATTCTCCCCCCCCCTCTCTTTTTATAAATATTTGAATTTTTTGTGTCTTTTTCATATTATAAAGCCTAAAAAAAGAAAAAGGATGCTATATTACAACGGAGGAGACAAGTGTCATATTGCAATCAACTAAGTTCCAAGCGCACAAAACATACCTATGCAAACAAAATGAAAAAAGGGATGTGCAGGATGTGGACACTCATACTGCATGTCTCCTTTGGTGATGGTTTCAAGTAGCATCTACAATAAATGTAGAGACTAGCAGCCAATGAAAATGCATGAGCGGTGAGTGATGAATGGAAGACAACAATGTGCATTAGACTCAATTAGTGCAATCAACAGTATGTGATGCAACAACATAACTGAAACAAAATGGTGGGGGACCCTATAGGGAATGGCCAGAAAAAGATGGAGAAGATAACATGCAACTTCAACAGATAGTCATGGCGAGGCTAAAAGGGATTCTTGATCCTAATAAAGATCTTTGGCATGGGCACTAGATGAATCATAAGGGTTATATATAGGGTACCTGTGTTTTGGGTAGGCTCTCAATCACCAATTACGACGTTTTGTTATGGAGGGTTAATGTCATAATTCAATGAGTATGGATCCTAATGTTGACGATGTTTCAAAAGTTGATAATGCATATATAATGATGGAGTGGACTTATGTTACATGCCAGTTTGAAACATCATTACCTTAATCTCCACATAATTATGCCATCCTGAAAAATTCTTCGCATATCGCCACCCTATACCTAGTCAAAAAGTGATTCTAAAGTAGCACCATTAGTCAAAGTTCCCACAAAAAAGTATCTCTAAAGTTTTCTAGGCACTTTTTGGCAAGTTATTTGTGTTGAAATTTTTTGTGTGTGTGTTTGTAAGTTCCAGAGCTAAATTATATTAATATACAGCAGAGTGCATACATGGAAAACAAGTTTTCAGGGTGGCCGAAGAGAAGTTGCCCCGCTCATCAGTAAAAAAATAAAAGATACTGTCGACCACCGACCTGCACTTATGTGGGAAACTAGACTCCCAAAAATAGAGTTTAAAAACTTGCTTGTAGTCAAGATTTCAGGCTTACAACAATTCTTTGCAAATGAGTTCATGAATAGTTTCTTAATAAACAAAAAACTAACTAAGTTGATTAACAGATGGCGTTTTTTGATAGACATGGAAAAAACAAAAAGAGAGAACCCAGAGACCCTGAGATTACTTGTGAGGGTGACTTGGGGTTTCCTCTTCTAGTTTTTCTTCTATAATTGGACAACGGTAGGTGATCGATTATGAGGAGGAGTCTGTAGGATCCTTGATGGGATGAGGAGCAAACTTGCTAAACGAAGAGGCCCCTACCAGATTGCGGGGTTCCACATGCTTTCGTTGTTGAACGTTTGATTTCCCAATATCGTCCTCCACCTGCACTTTCCAAGGTTCCTTCCCACATGACTGTTCCTGGTCCTGTGGGGGCTCTGGCTCAGGAGAGGGACCGCCTGAAGAAGAAGAGTGAGTAGAGGATGAAGGAGATGAGGAGGGATTTCTCTTCGTCCTCCCACTAGGAGTGCACAATAGCACTTGTTCAAGCAAATTTTTTACCTTCCAATAATTTTTCATGTGCGTCTGAGCTCGCTTCCTTGGGAGCTGTTGGACAACCACTTCCTCCTCCCATTCATCGAGCATGCTTCTCAGGTGTTGTTGCAGCTGCAACTTGATCCCCAAAATTTTGTAAAATTGTAGGGCCCCTCCGTTTATTTTTTGGATTTCATTCAGATTTTATTTTCATCCTGGATATACCTACCCCTGACACTCAGTTTTTTATTAAAAAAAACCAAAGAAAAGGACCTTTCCGCATGTTAAATTGTGGATTTCGGAATTGCAGATTGCTTGGAATTGTTTCTGCAATCCCGTAATTTCGCAATCCCGCATCCCGTAGTACCACATATAGCCGTCCTGCAATCCTGCATTGCAGAACTCCCATATTCCCAACTAAGGATTGCGGATTGCGGGTTACATTCCTGACTTTCCAAATTTTTCCCCACGATCCCGCAAGCCCGACTTTCCGGATTCCGGTGTTTCCGATTGCGGATTGCAGGTTGATTTTTTTGGTTTTTGAATTTGCCTCCCGCATTTTTGTATTCTACATTTTTATATTCCACAGATCCGCAATTATGTGTCCCGCAGTTCCTCTTTTCCGTAGTTTCGAGTGTGGGCTGTGGATTGCGGATTGCATTTTTAAACGTTGAAAATGGAACCCGCAATCCCGCCTTTATTTTTTAATTTACTCAGAGTTTGTTTCATCTTTGATATGGTTACTTTTGACACTTAGAATTTTTCTTGAAAACACAAAAGAAAAGGCAAATTTTTGAATCGGGAGAACTTGCAGTTTTCCGCCGAAACGGTCGGAGCAACATTCCATTCTCCGCCGAAAAGGCCGGAGTAACATTCCATCCTCCGCCGAAACGGTCGGAACAATTACAAAAGAAATCCGCAATGCTTAGGTATTTTTGTTAAGATCCGTGTTTCAGAGAAGAATCCGAAGTCACGTCGATACGGTTGGAGGGCAAAGGAAGATGGGCCAAATCAGAGGATTTGTCTGTTTCACGCCGATACGGTCGGCAAAAAGGGGAAATGACACTAAAACGTTTCGCTGTAAAAATGGAAAGTTCTACGAAACTTATATTGCCAATTAAATCAGTAGAAAATGAAAAAGACTCTGAAACAGTATCGACGCAAAGTTAAAAAAGTTCATGCAAATGGAAATCAATATAAAACATTTTTCTTGCTCGAACAGTTTCAGTGATAAATGGTATATTGTGCCAAAACACATCGGTTCCAAAAGGAAATAACCACCGAAACAGGATTTGTGCCGAAAGAAACTTTTCCCGAAACACTTGCGGCATTGATCCAGATGGATATCGGTGGCCACCCACCTATTCCACTGGCTCAAAACAGTTTCCCATTTCGATAATTTTCTAGTAATTTTTCTATGGTTTTTCGGGTCCTAAACTTCTGAGGCCATTTTGAGGCCCTAAATGATGTTTTTTTGTGATCCATTTTCTAAATTTTATCTTAATGATAATATTTAGTATGAGCTCTCATCTTGTAGTTCTCGGCTAGGCCTTTCCAACGAGCTATAATTCGCCCGAAACAAAGTTCGTATGCAAAAGTTATGACCCCGTGAAGTTGACTGTTCAACTAACCACCTTGGGGCTGCAAAGTTTATGATAGTTCATCTTCTAGGGTTAGTTTTTTGGATGTTTGGGATTCTTTCCCTCATGCTTATGATAAATAGGCTCTTTCGGCCTCTTTTTGGATTCATCTTGGCACGAATAAGCATAACGGCCACATCTCTTCTCAGAGATAGCTACCACCATTCTAGCTATTGTATTTTACAGCCTGTTATATTTTCTCTATTTAATAGAATATGCATTTACTGTATCACTGTGTTCTTTGTAATATATCTCTTTATATGACTCTGTATATGCTATCTTATTTCGTTCCCACATAAATTCGGATCAGTGGTATCAGAGCAATATGCTCTATGATTGTTTCTCAGTGCATGTCCCCGTCGAGGTCAGGATACAAAGAGTTGGGTCTCGAACTAGTTTCACTTGGGGAAGATCACTCTCGCCGCCCTAAACGACCTCCCATGGCGGAAGAAAAGAGAGATGATGGAGCAGGAGATCCTATCAAGTTGTTGCTCGAGGAACCCCTCACGCGACAGAGGAACGAGATGATGGATAATTTCGCCCAGATCCTTCGACGCATGCCGACGGTGGAAAATACACCTTCAACGAGCATCCATTTCGGAGATGCAACTCCCTTCAAGGTACAAGTTAATTTTTATATCCCTTTATTTGAAGGCCAGATCGATGCTGATGCCCTAGATAAATGGTTGAATCAACTAGAAGGGTATTTCTCTGTCCACAATTTTTCAGACAGGGAAAAGATCATCTTTGCGCTCCTCAAGGCTGTCCCCCATGTCAAAAATTGGTGGGAAACTTATTGTGAGAAAAAATCATCAGACGAGTCTGGATTGTTTGATTCCAATCCCACTTGGGCCTCTTTTATAGATATTGTTAAGGAACAATATTACCATGTGGGAAACTATGATGACCAGTACACAAAATGGACCATTCTGCATCAAGAGAGGGACCAAACGGTGTTGGAGTACACCAACAAATTTCATACCTTGCGCACAAAGCTAGGTATCAAGGACTCCGAGCGGCACCTAGTACTGAAATATCGCAGTGGCCTACATCGGTACATACGAACATAGATGGATTTCCTGGAAATATCTTCACTCGGATCCGCCTATCGATATGCTGTCAAAATTGAGCAGAAATTTCAGCAAAAGAACAAGCGTGACTTCGGACCTGCGCAGAAGCAGGGCAAGGGAAAAGTCTGGCTTCGCAGAACATAGGGTAGGGAAAGGACAACCAGTCCCAACCACAAGCGAAGAAGGGTAACGAAAAGACAAAGAAGGACATTGGAAAGTGGTATGAGTTCCACAAAATCCCCTGGCACAACACTGATGAATGTCACTCAAAAAATTCATTGGTGGCTGAGATCAAAATTTCAGAATCAGATCCCAGTTTCGATTCTGAATCAGAACCTAATTTCACAACCACAGACAAAGAGAAGCAAATCATTGATGCAGAACCCAGTGCCATTGTTTCTACCACACAAATTCAACCAGAGGAACCTGAAGAGTCGGAGGCAGAGGAGTGCCTTTTCCACTCACAGATGTGGGTGAAGGGAATTCCCCTACATTTTGTTGTGGACAGCGACAGCCAAAAGAACCTAATCTCAACAGAAGTCATCAAGAGATTGGACCTACTAATAACACCACACCCACAACCATATACCATTGGGTGGATAAGCCAAGGACGAGGTATCCGCGTCAGTCATCAATGCCGCCTGCCATATGGCATCAAGCCCTTCAGAGATGAGGTATTGTGTGATGTGGCCCCACTTGAAGTATATGGTGTTCTTTTAGGACATCCACATATGTGGAAGAGTCACGCTGTATATGAATCATGACCTCGTAGTGTCATTGTCACTTTAGGAGGACAACTCTATCGGATACCAGAGATAGTTGCACCTACCCCAAACAACCAGTGTAGGAAGATAATATCCCACACTGGGAAATTTTACCTATTCACAATTGCCACTGAAGGAGAACATCAGATCGTAGAGACATACACAACCTCTGCCCATGATCCCTTTACTCAGAAGAAACAAGAAAAACGCAAAGTCATTGCAGCATCGTCTATCCGGATACCTCTACAGTGCAAGGCCACGCATTCAAGGTGCTCCTCCATAAAGAAACAATCTGCACCAATGCAGACCAAGGATAACATGACAACCAAAACCGTTGAACAGATCTAGCACATCCATCAACAACAATTACAACCCTCTGAAGATGTCAAAGTAAGACAACCTTTTCACTTCAGCAAATGTCGCACCAAGAGCTCAACTCAACACACAGCTCGACATATGATAAGAGATTTGACGCAATAGAGACCATTGCTTCCTAAGGGGGGAAGAATGAGGGCCAATTGGATATCGGTGGCCACCCACCTATTCCATTGGCTCAAAACAGTTTCCCATTTCGATAATTTTCTAGTAATTTTTCTATGGTTTTTTGAGTCCTAAACTTCCAGGGTCATTTTGATGCCCTAAATGATTTTTTTTGTGATCCATTTTCTAAATGTTAGCTTAATGCTAACATTTATCCGAAACTCTCATCTTGTATTTCTCAGTTAGGCCTTTCCAATGAGCTATAATTCGCCTGAAACAGAGTTCGTATGCAAAAGTTATGACCCCAGGAAGTTGATTGTTCAACTAACCACCTCGGGGCCGCAAACTTTATGACGGTTCATCTTCTAGGGTTAGGTTTTTGGATGTTTGGGATTCTTTCCCTCATGCTTATGATAAATAGGCCCTTTCGGCCTCTTTTTGTATTCATCTTGGCACAAATGAGCATAGCGGCCAGATCTCTTCTAAGAGATAGCTACCACCATTCTAGCTATTGTATTTTACAGTCTGTTCTATTTCCGCTATTTAATAGAATATGTGTTTACTATATCATTGTGTTCTTTGCAATATATCTCTCTATATGATTCTGTATATGCTATCTTATTTCATTCCCACATAAATCCGAATCAGGCATAAAATAAAATGTAACCCGTAAATGTATGATTTGACCCCGTTGATGCGTTTAATGCTTGTTGGGCATGGCCCAGGTTGACACACTTTCGAAGAAGTACAATTTTGAGAAGCGTGTAATTCAAGATGCAAAGTCAGATGGCACAGTTTTGTGGACTTTGCAGTTCGGATTGCGTAGTTAGAGATGTGAAAGCAACCTGTTTTGGGTAAGTGACTCCAGGATTCTCGACAGTTGGGTAAGGAGTAGAGTGGGAATAAAGGAAAGTGACCCGTCAGAGAGAGCGACGGAAAATCGTTAGACGGCGATAACAAGGCTAAAGGGGCGGAAAACGACAGGCCACGATGCGGTTGTAACCATTTTTATGATGACTGCGGCTATCAGAAGGGAGTGTGAGCCACGAGTGGCCCAGCAAGGCAGCCTGAAGCGAGTGGAGAAAGCTGTCGATGGCGACAGGAAGGGTGGCGAGTAACCGCATCAGTTTTGGGGAACCTTAGGGTTTTTGGCCGCCATGATTGTAACAGATGTAACCTAAGGGTACGGTCTATAAAAGGGAATATTTTGTAAGGGAAAGGGTGAGATTTTGGTTGATGTATGTTGAATATCGATCTCTGTTGAGAGACTGAACTTATTGTAAAGAGGCTCTGCAGCTGTGTGCGCAGAGACCTACTGAGAGAGAAGAGAGTCTGCAGCTGAGTGCGCAGACTAGAACCGTTGAACCCTTCCCATTGATAATATAACAACAATTAATGTGGACGTAGCTCCCATCTTGGGGGTGAACCACGTTAATTCCTTGTGTTATGTGATTGATTATATGTTTGCATCTGTGTATTTGCTTATGTTGAATGGTTAAGATCCTGTTTATAAGTTCACGTGTTCTTTCTTTTATATGTATTCGCCATAAGGATAAAAGATGGGAATAATATGTTAAGTATCGACATATGTGAATGGATGTTGAATGCACAAGTATTCCTAAGTCAGATGAATGCATAAGTTGATTGGGTAAACACTTAAACCAGAGAAGTCTGTACAGTGCGATTCCCTGAAGCGTAGCACCGAAAGTGCACTGTTACTTTGAAGTTCTCCATATCGTATAATTTTGCAAGGCTTGCAGTCTATTATGCTGTTGAATGTGACATTTTGTACTAAGTGTAAGTCTGGAAAAGTTGCATAAGTATTGAAGAGGAAGCACAATCCTCTGTTGCGCTATCCTGTTTTTAAGCGACTATCCGCATCGCGCAGTCCTTGGATGCTCTATAGCATAAGCATTAACTGCGAAGTAGGAGAACTTCACGTAGTCCACCATTCTGTTGAAGTGCGCATCACCTGGTTGTGGAAACCTAATTCCGCAACCTCCCCATAACTTCGCCTCGGGTGAGACCTCAATCTGCTCGCAGATTGTTGCCGAAAGGTCCGGTGAAAAGGGGTTTTGTTGGTTCCCTGAACTGCGCAGAACCTGGGTCTATCTCATCGAACTTAAAGAGAACATATTTAGAGCCAACAAATGGTTTCGTTGCCGCGCTTGAAATGGTGATGAGAATCGAAAATTGGAATCGTGAGAAAACATAAATATGGAACTAGGTGGACAAGGTAGAAAGAGATTTTTCTAGAAAGGAGAATAGACATCCGCGTCTATTTGACGTAGAATGGTTAAACAAATACTTGTGGGCGGACATCCATGAAATTTTCTTCGCAACCTTTGGAAAAAAGTTGCACGAGTGGTTGTCAAGACTCGCAGAGCGAAAGAACTGTTTCCAAGAAGGAGCACCTACTGAGTAGAACCCAGAGCTTATTCAGAGGCTTAAAGCAGTAGATAGTCCACTCTCGCGAGCAGTCGACTTTTGGGTTGACAGTATTCTAGAAGGCTTCGTGACAGAGTTCGTTGTGGACATGTTGAAGTCCTACAATGCAACAGAAGATGAGTTCTTCAAGGGATTCAGAGGTAAGTACATCGACAATATCAGTTTATATATCAAAATGCTTTTAGCTGAGAAAGGAGTCTTAAGAATGCAGTAAGATTCATAGTTCTTTTGAGTCTGTAATGGTTGATAATACTTACAGTGATACAGAAGAAGAAATTCATATCTTAAGAAGTGGTAAAATATATAAGGTTAGTACAGAAAAGAACCTTAAAGAACACAAACTCCACATAGAAATTGAGTTCCAAGCTGAGATTGATAGCCAGACAACACCTCCATCAGCTACCTATCAGCCCATTACTCCTTAGAACCCTCCAGTTGTCAATACTGCTCCTCCTATTCCACATAATCCGTTAGTTCAGAATCCTCCACTTGTTAATATTCCCAATCCTCAAAGCGTCAATACCAGTAACACCGCGGGAGTGAGTACTTAGAACATCTCGACTCAGAAAATTTCGTGTAGTAACATCCCTAACACCACTCAGAATACTGTGAAGAACATTGTACCACCTAGAAGGAGAATGAATGATGATATTAAACTGCTGATATTTAAAGGTACGGGTCTAGAAGACCCTGAGCAACATTAGTTTCTATGTGAAGCCGTGTGGAGCATCAAACAAGTCCAGGATGATGTTGTTAAGTATGCACAGCTCATCACTACAGTCAGAGATAGAGCATTAACTTGGTTCATGAAATATACTGTTGGACAGAACAGAACCCTACCAGATATAAAGGATGCTCTCTTAAGAGATTCCAAGAAACCAAAGTTTGAATCACAATGTATAACAAAGCTAAAAGAGATTAAGTAGAAAACAACTGAGTCAGTTTGGGAATTTGACCAGAAGTTTAAAGCATTGTTAGACCAAGTCAGTTTTGACATAGCACCGCAACAGCACCAAGAGTGGTTCATAGCTGCATTGTTGCCCCATATTAGATTGTCGTTGATGCAACAGAAGGTTGCATTGCAGACATAAGCTTTAGAGATCGCGATGAAGCTAGAAGCTTTGTCGATAGGAAAAAAAAGTCAAGGAATGATCCAGATCCAAATCCAGTTAGAAACCCTAATGTTACAACTCCAGGACATTAAGAAAGGAAAAGAAGTTAGAGAAGAGATCTGGTGTACAAAATGTAGAGCAGAGGGACACTCAAAAGAACACTGTCCAGTTTTCAAAGCATACATTGATAGTGGAGCACCAAATCGACTAAATCAACAGCAACCAGGGCCATGGTGTGAAATCTGTTGATGCAGAGGACATCAACCATAGGATTTCTATTTGATCTAGAAATATGTGAGAACACCTAAGAATTTGTATTGCAGTTTTTGTAAGTCAGTTGAGCATGATGACTCCAACTGTAGAGCATATGACCTGATGATAGAAAGGAAGCATGATGTGTACAGAGTTCAAGAAGAAACACTGTGACACCATGATAATGCGCAGTATGATGAAGGTGCATATAGAGGCCGTGGTGGATTCCACGGAAAAGGAAGAAACACCGGACAAGGCCAATGAAGAGGAAGAGGTTAGATGATTTGTTATAACTGCGCTCATCCTGGCCATATTTCTAGAGTTTGTACAAACACTACTAATACATGTAGATATTGTAAATCTTTTGACCATGTTATTGAAGCATGCCCGATATTGCAAGCGAAGATGCAAGAAAGAAGAACAGAAGCACCAAACCAGAATGTTCATATGATTGCAGTAGAGAAAAGGGATCCAAACATCAATGCTGTGACGTGAAGTGGACCCACGACAGGAAGGGATAAACAACCAGAAGCTTTGTCACATCCCCTCCCATCATTCCAAACCACAGAGGGAACATGACCAACATACCGGGCTTATTAGGAATCTTAGCCCCATACATTACTTCAAAAATTCATGGATAAATAAAACTCATGTGTGCAAATACATACTCAATATAAACACAGCGGAATTAAATCATCTTTGCACACATACAAACATAAATGCATCAACATATCTATCATAGGCATATGATGAATCAACATGCAGAGAATTCAATCTAGTTCTCATGCTATGCACAGACTTCATGTCAATTTCATTAAGATAATCATTTTAGTTCATTAACATGGACAATTAACATTCAGAACAAAACACATAATGATCATAATTTAAACCACAGAGTCTACTTATCTTTGAGATGAAGCTGTCCAAACAACTGGCTATGTGAGAGCAATGTTCCACCCAACCATAGATCTATGTTTAGCCTATATTCTTTTAGTTGAGAGATCACCCCCGAGCTGGTTTGTGTATCCACTAAGGAGGAACTAAACAGGCTCACTCACAGCCATGGTTTTGCACAAACACTCATGCTAAGCCAACACACAATTGGGTTTATCAAGCATGCAGAGACAAATGAGGAGGATGCTAAGCCAGTGAGCTCAACCACAAAGCTACATGCATCTCAAATGAACTCAATAGTCATGGCACCCACAATACCTACCACACCCAACACAAGGAAGGTCCCCTTCTCTGCTGCACAGTCCCTCGGGCGTCTCTTCCCTCCAGTGCTCTTCAGGGTGGCATAGAAAGGTCCAACTGCTAATTCCTTGAGATTCTAGCCTTCATTGGGTTTATCAAGCAAACCCAACCTCTGCTCAATCATTCACACTTGTATTTGTCACAATTTTGTCATCAATTAACTCAATCCTGTCGTTGGATTTCTGGGATATAAAAACTGGGTTTTTCTATGGATTTCATGGTATCTAATGCTCTCAAATTTGCCCCAAGGTTCATATCTATGGATCCCCCATTGGATTTCACTGTCAATACCAAATTCTGGGCGTTTATGGCTCTTCAAAACGTGGGTTCTTGTAAAGTTACGGTTTCTGGTTTTTCTCACTGCTGGGAATTCGTAATGGATGAAAATTGGTGCTAGGATCTTCAACAATGGAATGGGAATGAGGAAAACTGAATTCCCATGAGGTAGAGTGACTTGTGGGTCAAGGAAACAGAGCCCATACTTTTCCATACGAATTTCTGGGTTGCCCATGCTCCATTGAAGCCATGGACTGAATTCTTCAACAACTTCCTTACAACAGAATTAAATGTCAGCAAGGAAAGTCAAATGGGTTCACAAGATGACATTTGGCAGCATATGGTTCATCCCCACAACCCTCTCACCACTCCCTAGTGGAATACACATGGCCCCTTCTCATTCGTTGCTTCCATAGCCAGTTTTGGCATTTTATTGCAATATCAAATATTTACATCAATTACAATATTCCATGGCTTAATAGCACGTGGATGGGAAAAATATCAAATACTTTCCTTTCTAAATAAAATCCAAGCATACACTAGCGGGGCCTTGGCCTTGAGCTCCACGCTAGGGAAACATACTTTGCATGTATACAACATTTACATTAAAAGCTAATATTTCCTAAGGGTCAAAATTAGGGTATTACAAGCTTCAACTTCTTGAGAGCGCCACGCTAAACATATACCTACTGATGGGGTCTGAATAAGAAAAGCTACTAGGAAAGCACCTGCTTTCAGTCTAGAAAGAAACAAGGAAGCCTTCGCAGAAGCAAGTGAAACTTTCAAAGAACCAGCACCTATAAGTCCAAGAATCCCATTGTGAAGTGAAATAGTGCATATGAAAGATATGCCAGTAGTGTATGATCAAACGAGTACCGCAGCAGAAAACAAGGACCTCTGTTGTGCAATTCCTACGGAGTTGTATGAAGCTGCTGAAGAGCGAAGATGCTTTGGTGGAAATACAAAATTTGATAAACCACTATGAACAACACAGTTGCACGAGTAATTCTCATAGCGCAGTTCACCACATCAAAAGCCATAAGAGAACAGGCTGAGAAATGAGGCTAAGTGCACAAATTGGAGATTATGAGATGGATGAGATCATCCTTGATTTAGGATCTGAAGTAAATTTCTTGACTAAGCAGACATGGGTACAAATGGGGAAACCAAAGTTGTCATGGTCACCCATACAGTTGAGACTAGCGAATCAACAAAAGCTCATACCCTTTGGAAGGCTAGCAAATGTTCTTGTGGATATCGATAGAGTAAACACTTCAGCAGACTTTGAGGTTATTGAGATCATCGACAACAGTAACCCATATTCAGCATTATTGGGGATAGACTGGGCGATGGATAACCTTGCGATCATCGAATTAAAGAAAAAATAGATGATATTTGAAGGGGCAGATATCAGGGTCATCGCGCCCTTGGACCCTTTACAAGGACCGAGATACACTGAGCCGATCAGAGAAGAATGTAGAGCTCATGTCCTTGATCGCATTTATAAGATGACAGAAAACCACACCGACTACATCAATCCTACAACTGATGGAACACTTAGTTGGCGCTGCGATAGTTCTTGCGTATCAGACTCCGACGCAGGACTAGAGAATTGGCAAGGCCGATTGCATGAAGTATCTGCAAGAAGATGCACGCAGATCACCAAATCACTGCGCTGGATTGGAACCGAGGTAATTCCAATCCTCACTTATGATGGTTCAAATAACGTCTATACATTTTTTGCAAGAGTATATTGTATTAATTTCAGCTGAACACCGCATACTAGCATTGGATAGAGCATTCTACGCTACACCTGCCAGATGGTGGGCCGTGCATAAGCAGACTTTGACCACATGGGATCAGTGCAAACATATGATGCAAATCAAATTCGCAGAGAAAGTTGCGCTGACCATGGTCAAGTATAATGGACAATCAAATTCGAGGGATCACATAGAGACTTGTTCACAAGCATGGGTAAACAGACCACAGACATAGTGGGTTCATCTGTTTGTGCACACACTAGAGCATATTCCAAGAAATTGGTATACAAACACCGAGCTTCGCAGAAGAACCACAGACTGGTCTATTTTAACTGTGAACTTAGAGAGGACCTTCAGCTTTGAAGATGACTGTATAAGCATAAATGAGGCTCTGCAGGTTATCAAAGAAAGGATATTTAGAGAAGAATGCTTGAGTACAAATGAGGTATTAGAGGCCATCAAAGACAAGATAATTGAAGATGTAAAGGTACCTGTGAACCTACAACCAGAATGGGAAAGAACAATAGAACATGCCCTTTAGTGTTATAACCTCATTTAAGATGAAAAAGATGAAGAGGAAAGTGATGAGGAGGATCTGTGCAATGTTAATATACATGAATCAGAGGAAGCGCACGATGTAGGGGGACCTCCAGTAGAAATTCTAGATATGAGCGGCCCTGTAAAAACAAGAAAGGTTAACATTGGCATGAGCGAAGAGCCAAAGTTTGCATCGATTGGAGACTACTGGGATGATGAAATAGTCGCCCAGATCACAGACCTTTTACATGAGTATCAGGACTTGTTTCCAACGAAGTTCGTCGAAATGAAAGGCATTTTGGGCGACTTGGGAGTGATGAAGATACCTCTCAAGCTAGGCGCAAATCCTATCAGACAGAGACCTTATAGATTGAATCCTAGATACAAAGAACGAGTCAAGGCAGAACTCGACAGGATGCTTGATGCAGGGATCATCGAGCTAGTGGAAGAATCCGAATGGATAAGCCCTATGGTTATCTAGGACAAAAAGACCAATGGATAAATCAGAATCTGCGTAGATCTGAGGAAGCTTAATGATGCTTCGCTGCATGACCCATTTCCTACTCCATTTACAGATGAAGTATTGGACAATGTTGGAGGAAATGAGGCATATTCATTCACGGATGGATTCTCTGGTTATACCACCAGATTAGAAGACTCAGTAGATAAGCATAAGACCACATTTTCCACTGAATGGGGCTCACATCAGTATACAGTTATGCCATTTGGGTTGAAGAATGCACCTGCCATATTTTCAAGAATTGTTGTAGTTTCATTCAAGGACTTTATCCATAAGTTCTTAGAAGTCTATTTTGATTACTAGACCGTCTTTGGTTTATTGAAGAACCATTATGAGAACCTAAAAATGATGCTATCTAAGTGCAGGCAACATCAAATCTCCTTGAATTTGAAGAAATGTATTTTCTATGTACCATATGGTATACTATTGGGACACATTGTTGTAAACAAGGCGTGATGGTTGATCCTCCGAAGATCGCAGTTATTGTGAATCTTCTAGCACCTAACTCAGTAAAGCAACTACGCACAACGCTTGGACATACAAGATATTACAGAAAATTCATCAAGGGTTATGCACAAATAGCCGCACGAATGGAGAAACTTCTGAAGAAAGAAGCGCAGTTCATCTGGAATGCAAAATGCAAGAAAGGATTAGATACACTAAAGGAAAAATAGTAACTGCACCGATCCTCGTGTTCCCAGATTGGAATAAGCCATTCCACGTACACATTGATGCTTCATCTATAGCGTTGGGCATTGTGCTCGCTCAACCAGGTGAAGGGAGCATTGATCACCCCATTGCATTTTCAAGCCGAAATCTATATTCAGCCGAAAAGAACTATACGACCACAGAAAGAGAAGGTCAAGCTATGGTTTATGCACTCCAGAAATTCAGGCACTATTTACTGGGTGCACACTTCTCCATGTACACTGACCATTCAGCTCTGAAGTACTTGGTCAATAAGCTAGTGTTAGGGGGGAGAATATGCAGATGGATTCTACTCTTTCAGGAGTATGACTTTGAGATCATTGTTAAACCAGGCATATTGAACCTTGGACCTAACCATCTCTCAAGGATTGAGTCAGGTGAAGAACCCACTAATCTTGAAGACAATCTTCCAGACACGCAATTATTTTCCATACAGATCGCGGGTGAGTATTACAAAGATATTGTAGACTTCCTGACTACAGGATTGGCACCCACATAGTTTACCACACAACAGAAGAAACAAATGGTAGTTAAATCCACAGACTTTACTATCATCTCAGGGCAGTTATACAAGTTGGGACCCGATGAAACGTCTTAGGGAATGAGAAGCCGTTTATTTTGGCCGAGGCACATTCATGTGTCTCTGGAGGTCACTACACAGGTAGAGCTACTGCACAGAATATATTAAGAGTAGGGCTATGGTGGCCAACACTACACAAAGATTCAAAGGAACATTGCCAGAGTTGCGATGTATGCCAAAGAACTGGGAAGCCATCACGAAGAGATGAAATGCCATTAAGACCGCAGTTGACTTTATAGGCATTTGACAAATGGGCTATTGATTTCGTGGGACTGATCAACCCACCAGGAAAAATGACCGGTGCGAGATACATTATCATCGTGATTGATTATCTCACCAGATGGGCAGAAGCTAAACCAGTGAAGGACTGTAGCGCAATTATTGCCGCGTAGTTCATCTTCGAGAATATCCTTACTAGATTTGGATGCCCAAAATTTTTAATGAGTGATCAAGGAACTCACTTTTTGAATAGAACTATTGAAGCCCTTATGGAGGAGTTCCACATCTACTATCAGAGGAGTACACCGTACCATCCACAAGCCAATGGAACTGTTGAGGCTTTCAACAAAGTGCTGGAGAATGCGCTGAAAAAAGTATGCAATACAAACAGAGATGATTGGGATCTGCGCATTCCAGCTATATTATGGGGATACAGAACAACTTACAATAAGTTAACTGGCCATACACCTTTCAGATTGGTCTATGGACAGGAAGCTGTGATTCCCATGGAGTACATTGTACCAAGCTTAAGGATCGTTGCATTCACAGACATGGCAGATAAAGAAACATTACAAGAAAGGCTTCTACACTTGGTTGGATTGGAAGAGGATCACTTCATCGCAAGCTTTCACCAGCAAGTGCAGAAGGATAGAGAAAAAGCATGGCATGATCGCCATATCAAGCACAAAATCTTCTAGGTAGGAGACCTTGTCCTCTTGTATGATAGTAAGTTCATGAAATTTCCTAAAAAATTTAAAATGAATTGGCTTGGCCCATATACTGTTATGCATGTTACTAACGGTGGCGCAACTCAGTTAGCCATGTTAGCTAGAGACAACTTACCAGGTCTAGTTAATGGAAGTAGACTAAAAACCTACAGGGATAGTCCTACTTCTCAGAACTCTTAGTGATCAAAAGAGAAAGAAGATTCTAAGTGTCAAGTACAGTTGAAATTGGGCACTAGAAAGTGAGCAGAGTCTGTACACAGTTTTGGTATGATACGCGAAGTTGATCGAAAGGATGCATCAACCGCGCAGCGCTAGTAGAAAAGTGAAGCTGCGCAGATCGAAAAAAAATAAGAGAGAAAACAAAACAAAAGAAGGGGAAATAGAAGTGCGTAGTTGCGAAGTTCAAAATGCAATTGTGTAGATCAAAAGGATTAGAACAGTTGCGAAGTATCAGAAGCTGTGATGCGAAGCATGGGTTGGAAGTGCAGCTGCGAAGTTAAAAATGGAAAAGAACACGTGCGTGGAAGAACCACACAAGAACCTTTTGTCAAAACCTCCAGTGCATCACAACGGAAAAGGGTAACCGTGACAATTGTCGACCGACGAAAGTGGATTGGGGACGATCCACAAGTAAGTGTTAGGGGCCTGTTGGGCATGGCCCAAGTTGGCACACTTTCGAAGAAGTACAATTTTGGCAAGCGTGTAGTTTGGGCTGCAAAGTCAAATGGCACAATTTTGTGGAGTGCGCAGTTCAGATTGCGTAGTTAGAGATGCGAAGTCATGCTAATGCGTAGTGCCAATGCAACAACTATTTTGGGTAAAGGGTATAAAGGAAGGTCGAGCTATGAAAGGGACCTGTTGGGTAAGCGACTCTAGGATTCCCGGAAGTTGGGTAAGGAGAAAAGTGGAGATAAAGGAAAGCGACCTGTCAGAGAGAGTGGTGGAAAACCATTAGAGGCTAAGCCATTGGTAGACGATGACAGCAAGGCTAAAGGGGTGGAAAGTGACAGGCCACAATGCGGTTGTAACCATTTTTATGATGACTGCGGTTGTTAGAAGGGCGTGTGAGCCACGAGTGGCCCAACAAGGCGGCCTGAAGCGAGTGGAGAAAGCTGTCGACGTCGATAGGAAGGGTGGCTAGTAACTGCACCAGTTTTGGGGAACCTTAGGGTTTTTGGCCGCTATGATTGTAACAGATCTGACCTAAGGGAACGACATATAAAAGGGCATATTTTTTAAGGGAAAGGGTGAGATTTTGGTTGATGTATGTTGAATATCGATCTATGTTGAGAGACTGAACTTATTGTAAAGAGGCTCTGCAACTGTGAGCGCAGAGACCTACTGAGAGAGAAGAGAGTCTGTAGCTGAGTGCACAGACTGGAACTGTTGAACCCTTCCCATTGATAATATAACAACAGTTCCTGTGGATGTAGCTCCCATACTGGGGGGTGTACCACATTAATTCCTTATGTTATGTGATTGATTATATGTTTGCATCTGTGTATTTGCTTATGTTGAATGGTTAAGATCCTGTTTATAAGTTCACGTGTTCTTGCTTTTATATGTATTTTCTATAAGGATAAAATATGGGAATAATATGTTAAGTATCGACATATGTGAATGAATGTTGAAAGCACAAGTATTCCTAAGTCAGATGAATGCATAAGTTGATTGGGTAAACACTTAAACCAACGAAGTTTGTACAGTGCGATTCCCTGAAGCGCAGCACCGGAAGTGCACTGTTACTTTGAAGTTTGCGGTGAACGAATCCGTTCATTAGGTTAATAGTCGAATCCGACTCTCATATTGAGTAATAGATAAGAATAATATATTTTGATGATATAAAGATGATGTCTTTTACAAGATAGACTTTCCCGTATTTATAATTGTTTAAAGGGTGTCTAATGCAACTCTTCATAAAGAGTTACACTATTTCACTAATTAATTATATTATTATATTATTCTTGTTTGTTGTTATTCTTATTATTATTATTATTATATATATATATATATATATATATCTTGATGTTTATTTTATTATTATTTTATTCATAGCATTGCCTCTCTCTTAGAAAGGCTTTGTCCTCAAAGCCTTATAATGTTGTCGCACCGTTCCTTATGACATCGTAGCTGACGAAACATGTCGGTACGAACTTCTAAGTGTAGAGCATAACTTCCGATATGTGGATGGGTCAATCCATCCCAAATTGATTTGTTGCTGACTATTGGGATTCCCCATTGATCTGTCGTTAAGAGCTTTGATCACATTAGTACCATCATCTTTCGACATTTCCCACTTTTCAGAATATCGGTTTTTATGGTTGGGGTGTCGATAGGGAATTTTCACAATGTCATTTTCTTTTACGAGTGTCATCTTTTGAGAATTGATCTGAGCTGGGACTTTTATTTTCGTCTCTTGAGGTTTTAAGGTTTCATTCTGTATCTTTTCCAACTTGTTTCCTAACTGCCTATTATCATTTTGAAACTTCTTAATCAATTCGACTTGCAATTTTTTGTCATCTTCAGATGTCTTAAGTTGTTCCTTAAGATCTTCATTATGACTTCTGATACAACTATTATCTTCCTGCTTGTCTAGAAGTTTCCCCTCAATGTCGTCCATAGATTGTTCTATCTTCCGGCTATTTTTCAACTTCTTAATTTTTGTGACTAGTATCTTGTTATGACTTCTTAGTCTAAAAATTTCTTCAGCATTGTTAGATAATGCTTTATTACTCTTCGCGATCTCTGACTTATGTGTCTTTTTAGAGTCGTCATTTTGTTGTTGAAGAACTTTTATCTGTTGTCGACACTGGCCGACCTCTGATTCTTGACTTTCTAATTTATGTCGTAACTGCATTAGTTCTTCATCTTTGTCGCTAACGATTTTGTTCAAGCGTATTATTTCTGCTTTGTAATTATTTATTTCCTTCTTTATATCTTGATTTTTCAATCTCTGATTGAAATCACTTTCATCTTTTAATTCCTTGATTTGTGCACATAGTTTTTCTATGTGATTTTTTTGGCTGGACATTATTTGTTCATTGAACTGTTCTTGTATCTTATGTAGTTCAATCTTTATTTCTGATTGTTTATTAATGTCTCGTAATTCTTCATTGTCTTTTTGATAACGCTTTAACTTGGCTTCTAATTTCTCTCGCAAATCGACTTCCATGGTGTCTGTCTTCTTCGACGGTGGAATGATTTCCTTTGATTTCTTTGGTGATAACCGATCTTCAAATTTTTTTTAACAATAATTGCTTTGCCCTTATAATAATTATTATTATTTAAATGTAATAATAATATTATTTTAATATTATATATTTCCCAAACAATTGTAATATTTTACAATTATGGACCAATATTAATTAATCTCCACGTTGGTTAACCTTTTGCTTTATATTAATTTCTTTGTGGATTGTGTGTAGATTAGGTGGTTGGGAAGAATGATTGTTACCTTCCCCACCCAAGTTCAAATCTCACTTTTGGTTTGTTCTTAGGGAATAAAACCAAACCCACTTCTCACAAACCCACGTGCACCTTAAAACCATGTGCGGTTTCACTTCTTACTTTTACTTTTTACTTTTACTCACTTCTAAACTTTACTTTTACTTTTTTTTTTTTCCTTTTCACTTCTTCTCACTTGTTTTTTTATTTATTTCTATATTCTATTTTCTTCTTTTTTACTTGTCTTTCTTTTCTTCTTTTTATTTTCTTTTACTTTTTCCTTTTTATTTATTTATTTTTTTTTCTTTTTTACTTCTTTGGGCCACGGGCCTGGTTTTGGACAAGATCCTAGATTGGTGGCTACAAGCCTGGCTCTGATACCAAATGCGGTGAACGAATCCGTTCACTAGGTTAATAGTGGAATCCGACTCTCATATTGAGTAATAGATAAGAATAATATATTTTGATGATATAAAGATGATGTCTTTTACAAGATAGACTTTCCTGTATTTATAATTGTTTAAAGGGTGTCTAATGCAACTCTTCATAAAGAGTTACACTATTTCACTAATTAATTATATTATTATATTATTCTTATTTGTTGTTATTATTATTATTATTATATATATATATATATATATATCTTGATGTTTATTTTATTATTATTTTATTCATAGCAAAGTTCGCCATATCGTATAAGTTTGCAAGGCTTGCACTCTATTATGCTGTTGAATGCGACATTTGTACTAAGTGTAAGTCTAGAAAATTTGCATAAGTATTGAAGAGGAAGCACAATCCTCTGTTGCGCTGTCCTATTGTTAAGCGACTCTCTGCATCGTGTAGTCCTTGGATGCACGATAGCACAAGCATTAAACACGAAGCAGGAAAACTTCACGCAGTCCACTATTTTGTTGAAGCGCGCATCACCCGGTTGTGGAAACCTGATCCCGCAACCTCCGCATAACTTCGCCTCTGGTGAGACCTCAGTCTGCTCGCAAATTGTTTCCAAAAGGGCCGGTGAAAAGGGGTTTTGTCGGTTCCCTGAACCACACAAAACTTGGGTCTATCTTGTCGAACTTAAAGAGAACATATTTAGAGCCAACAATGCTAGGGTTAGTGATTGGTATATATTTAAAGTTCAAAATATTTGCATGTCACATTGCTTGTAACGACATTTGGAGAAATCATTGAAAACAGAATTCGCTCGACACCGTTGAACCCCTTGTTGCCAGGTAGGTCATTTATCCTTTCACTTTATTTTATAGAACGACGTTTTTCCATAGGAATTTGCAAATACGTTTTTATTTTCTGAATTAGGTTAAATCGTGAAACTTGAGAGAATATAAGGGCGGGATTAGTTTTTCAGTAGGTAAAAATTTGCTTTAATAGCCACAGAGGGCATCAGAACTAGAGTATTTCAAAATTGAGGGCCTTCCCGTAATGTGACCGCCACATCTCCAAAGATTATTCCCTGATAGGGGTTCCACTGGATAAATGTGTTAGAATTTACATAAACCCCTACAGTGAACACCCATATCACCAGATGCATTCTCGTCTAATGTTCTTCCCATTGTCCGTTTCCTCATACTTCACCGAAGAGATAAAACTTGTTAGGTTAGAACGTGAGAAAATTAGACATTTTGAGCATATACTCACCAAGGAAATCTAGATTCATTTGAGTATGAAGTCCCGTTGTGAAATAGCAAGGGAAGTTCTTCAATCTCATCAAGAACCCTGAATCTCCAGGCCGGGTAAACAAGTGAAACATGCAGTTATATTTGAAGAGAGAGTCCAGATCTTGCGTTTGTTTTGGTTATAAAATGGGCATGCTACACTATTAATATACCCCATCAATGTTCACTTTCCGACTAAGTTTCCAATACTGTCATAAACCCTAACCAACATCAAACACACCTAATATCATGGAAGTATGAATTTCTTAATTTTGAGTTTCTTGCAAATTGATAAATTATACCTCTGCATGTTGCTTTAACGTTAAATTACTTTTATACATTGATTTTGATGTTACTTCAGGACTCAAAGATGTAAAGAAGAGTTTCCAAGCATAAGAACAAGGTGGTAGAATCATATTCAGATGTTGAGGTTGTTCCAAAAACTCCAATGGATACAATATATGAAGACACCAATGCAGTGACAGGAGTCGTCCCTGAATACAAATGGGGTGACTTATATCACCTCATCCGAGATCAGAACATGCCAGATGTAACTATTGAGGAGATGGTAGTGTATCAAAACATTAAAAGGTTCGGCCTCCATAAAGCTACCACCCCACCCAAAAAAATTCCATGCTCTGAAGTCATTGGATGGATTCTACGTCATGTAGATGTCGGCACACAGATCATAGCTGGAGAAAATGGAGTAGGATTGGAATCATTTCAACCAACCCATATCAGCGCAACATATAAATTTACATCTCCCAAGGTTATGATGACCGATGACTGGATAAAGGGAATCAACATAGACCACTTTGAATATGCCAAGAATATTTTGATCCCTGGAAAGCAGCTGAGACAAAGGGAAAGTGGGGAGTATGATACTCAGATCTTGAAGTACCCTTTCAGAATTATAGCTTTAATGTTGAGAAGAATATTTGACGGGGTGAATGGGAATTTGTATAAACTAATTTGGGTGCCTCTCATGTGCCATATCGCCTCCCATGGTACCATCTTCAATTGAGTGGATATTATCTCAGAGATCATGACATCAACGATAGCAGCAGCCCAAGGAGGGATGACACAGGAGAAAGCTGAGTTCTATATGTCTTCCAACCTAATTGACTGTATCCTGATTAGACACCCATTCCATAAGTTGGGGTTCTATTGGGTACCGAATGAGACCCCACTATATGTGGCGTACCAGTTAATGTGGGAACACAAGTATGCAAGCTTCTATAAGCTTATTTGTGAGGAATTCATCATTACTCTGTATTGGTTGACATTCAATGAAGAACCCAAATGCATGTCAGAAAACGCAATGGCCATTATATGTGAATATGGAGATTTCTACTTTACCCCTGAGGTCACTTATATCAGGATGTATGGAGGTACCAAACCACCGTCTCTAATGCCAAGGTACGCAAATGATTATGTGGTGCATAAAAAGGTAGTAAGACAGGTTTCCATCAATGGAGTAGGTAATTTTTTAAATGAATGTAAGAAGGCCTCATATCCACGTACAATTTCCCTTTGTCATCGGGGCGTATAAATTCCCCAAGGTGAAAGGAGCATAATTCTTTATAAAAGACTTAGAGGCATTTCATTTCAGAGAGAATATCTTTGTAAGGAATGATAGTCTACAAAAGGTTGCCCAACATTGTGCGTCATGCAAGATTCACTTTGAATACACAGACCACTTCCTTAAGGATGAGGAAGTATATTGGAGGGCCAATAACATGACAGATTTGAATAAACGTTTTGGTTGCAAGAGTGGCGTGGCATAGGTCCTAGTCAGGCTATGTATATTGCCAAAGAAGCAGAAGTACAGAAGTCAAGAGAAGAAGCAGAGAGAATACAGGTAGTGGAAGAAGAAAGACAAAGAAGTGAAGAGGAAGATAAGAGAATAAAGGAAGAAGCAGAAAGATAGAATAAAGGAGAACAAGAAATGCCAGAGAAAGCAAATGAGTTGGAAAGGCAAAGGGAAGAAGATAGGCTCAAGAAAGCTGTGGAAGAAGAAGAACCCAAGAAGGAGGCCAGAATCTACAAAACATGGACATAGACCCTCCGAATGTGTTTGGAATCAAACTTATAGGAGGACATCTTTCGTTTGTCGAGCTCGGACTCACTGCTTTTACCCCTTCAAAGCAACATTCAGTAGCAAAATTGGATACGATCGTCTTTGACTCCAAAAGGAAGACAATAATAAGGAGAATAGAGAAAAGACTGAAAATGGACACACAGCCAGATGTGGTGACCATTCAAGAAAGAAACATAGTAGAGGGAACCCATAAATATCCCAAGTTCACGACATCAGTCAATATAGAAGCTATTCAAGCAAGTGCTGACAATGTTGATAAACTAATAAATGACCTAGAATGCAACAATGAAAAAATGCTAAAGTTGAAAGACAACCTAGTCAAGCGAGAGGTGAAGGGATATAATTGAAAAGAAAACATGATGCAGCAATAGATGAAAATAATAGATTACTGTCTGATTATTAGAATCTAGAAAATGAAAAGGATGCTTTGAACGTACAGCTTGTAATTATGGAAGGTGAGAGAAGTGATTTGTACTCTCGCATTAAGGAATTGGAAGGAAAAGAAATGATATCAAATCAACAAGTGGAAGATGTGCAATCTTAGATGGACGAGCTGGTCAGAGAGAAGGAATCTATATGGGAACAGGTCAATGTGGCTCAGAATCAGAAGTTAGATATGACACCATTCCATGAGCAATATTGCAAGATACAAGAATAGATCTGTCATTTGCAGGAATTGTTGGCTGGAGAAGTTTAAAAGATGAGGAAGATGATAGATAGGTTGAAGGAGATTTCTGCAAGTTCCTTCGTTGTCAGACAGAAATTGAACGCAATGTTTCCCAGTATTAAAAAGTTGATTGGATGGAAAAGAGACACCCAGGTTTTCTAGATCATTTTCCGAACAAATCAGATGCAGAGCTCAAGCTTGATATATCTCTTTTGGATAGTTGCATAAAAGCAGCCAAAACAATACAAGCAGAAGTGCCAAAATCTATCACAAAGTGTAAAGAAATCTGCAAAAGCATTTCTCAAGTGCATGAGAGATTCCATATACACATCGCCTAGGATATGTTCGAGTTGCCCATCCAGGACCAACGTGTAGCAGAGTTGAAAAGTAGCTTGAAGGAAGAGTTGGAGTACATAAAAAAGATGGATGTATTGACAGAAGAAGACCTTCAGCATCACATAGGACAAGCATCTACCAATGATTATATTTTGGAAGAAAATTATAGAATGACTGCTAGGGGACTAATAAATGTGGGAAAGAGTTATCCACTCATGATATCTCTTTCAAGTTATTAGAACCTTTGCAATGTAATATAATATTTCAGGGACTAGACTTGTGGGAAAATTGTATTTCCATCTTGGAGGTCCCACCAGTTGAGTAATATTAATTTGTAAATAATTTTCTGTTTTATTTGTGCAACCACAATAGACAAATTTTGGGCATCTCAGGAGTCAGGGGTAGTTGAAGTGATTAGTCATGTAAAGACAAATTCGCTTGTAATATAAATAGAAGGGGAAGGGTACAATGAGGATGAATTTTGCTAATGAATTAGAGACTGGATACATTATGTAAAAGAACTAATTTTTTGCTAATGAAGAAAGGTCTATTTGCTGGGAAAAGCTTGCACGGATGTTTGCATGGGACATGTGATTGATAGATCAGAACTATTTCTTTTATGTCTATGTAAATGCTGTGAGATATTTCTAACTTTATTGAACTACTTCAATGGTGATGAATGATTTCCTTATCTCTGCAAATATCTATGTGTTAACAGAGTAATAAATTGTGTTAATTAAAATCAAAGCTATCTTTGGTAATTTTCTACTAGGAATGTGCATATTTTATCTTAATAGCTATCTGTTGGATTTGTATGAGAATTTTCAGATTAATACTCTTGTTCAAATTCGCTCCTTGCAAGGATAGGTTAGCTTAGTGTATAATAGGGTTAGATAATTGATAAGGTAGAAGCGGTAAGACGAGAGGTAAGAACCTACACATCGCTAGTGTGGTTTCTTCCTATCAATTATAAGTTAGATGAATTAGTTAGATTAGAAGAACTTGCATATTCATACCCTTAAACATAAAATATAAATGGTGGGTTGGGCTGCAACCGGTACATAATTAAACAAACACACCTACGGTAGCCAGACCGTTAACCGGACGGATTCCCCATACCAAATAGTGAGTGATCTAATTGGGATTATTCATTGGGGAGAATCCCTACCGTCGATGCTAATATTTCCTGGGCATCAACAAGTGTCTGGGGACAGAGCTGTCGTATCCACCGTTGAAGAGCCTCTGAGGCCCAAGCAACCTGAGGGACCACGTTCCCCGCTTCCCCTGCGTGGAGTAGCTCGCAAACCTCTTGACATGATTGCTTCCTGGGGTCGGGAAAGTAGATTCTTACAGTTTATAGCAATCTTAAAACCACAACGGCGACCTATTTCGTGAAGAGTGAACTACTCCGGGGAAATCCTTTCACAGAAGCTCCTGGAGATAATGTAGCTGGTGAAACGCTTAGAAAATTCCCAGAGCCAGAGATAACCAGAGCATGAATGCATGTTTCCATCCGCTAACGGTGCCAAAATCCCACACAAAATCGACATCATTGATATAGTATTGAACCACCACCTTCGCCAAGGTCAAAAGTCCAGGAAAGTAAATGGCCTCAACCTTGTTAACTATGGAGAATTAATAAGCATGGGGGTTTCTGGGCTTGAAGGAGAGTTGTGTCTCGAAAGGGGTTGATATTTTTGTTTAGATGGAGTAATGCCTCAATTTTGCAAATTGAGGTTCTCTTCTTGACTGGATTTAAATTCAGGGTCTGTCCATGAGTGGAGAAAGAGACTTTCTAAGATGTGCTTTTTGCAGGTGGTCTAGATAATATCCTCATGGATGTAGCGGTCTTCAAAAATCCTCTGATTACGCTCTTTCCAGATCTCCCAAATGGTAAATCCAAAAAATAATTTCCAAAGGTGATTACGAATGAGGTTATGGAAGGGATTCCTAGTCCAATTCTTAAGGGTTTGGATAATGCTCCCATGAGCTTTGTCCATTCTCCTGCAAATGAGTGCCATTCTACCCCAGATATTACTGATAAGGGGATCGGTGTCCAGGATTTGATCAATGGTTTCCTCTTGGTTATGACACATTACACATTTGGATGGCCCACATAATCCCCTATTGATGATGCTGTCCCACATTTGGATGCGATGATGAGTAGTGAGCCATAGGAATGTGGTCACCTTTGACCAAGTTCGCATGCTCCATATTTTGTTCCAGATAGGGTCTTGTTTCTTAGCTTCTACTTGAGAGGATAGGAGATAGGATTCTTTTACCATGAAAGTGAATTTGGGATTGTATCCCCACCTTAGAATGTCAGGGCCCTGGTGATGGCCTATTTTACGATTTTACAGTTCCTCCAAGACTACCTCGATTGAATCACTTTGCCTTGTTACCTGCCTCTCTCTTGGATGCTTCCATACTTGAAAGTCCTACTGAATTGTTTCTAACCAAAATTATTTGACAATTAAGCATCCTTAATTTTGTATGGAATCCTGCAGAAGAGGAAGGTCATGCCTTCGAGCTAGGCATGGCAGCTACTTCCAGGAGTCGGTCCAAAAGTAAGCAGTGGCCCCCCATTTTGAATTTCCCAAAAAATTTGTTGTTGGATTAGATCTCTTTGTAGATTTGTTTCCTTCCAAATAAGAGAATCGGGGGCAGTCAAATTGTAGTGTATCAACTGCTCTGGGTCCCAATTGGCTGCATATTTTTTGTTCCATATTTGAGCCCATGGGTTTGAGTTTTTGGAGACCCAATTCCACCAAGTTTTGCACTGAGTGTCCCATTTCTCTTGACTGGATCTCGAAGGCCTAGGCCTACTTCAAATTTTGGATAGCGGATTTTGTCCCATTTGACTAGAGACCATTTGGAATGATTTTTTGTATCCCCCCAAAGGAAAGTGCGTTGAAGGTATTTTAAGACCCACTTCGATGCAACGAGAACCGAGAAGAAATAAAGGGGCATGGATTGTAAGACTTATTTGATAAGAATGCGGTGGCTGGCTAGGTTAAGAGATTGAAAAGTCTAGAAAGCTGGTTTCTGCTATAAGTTATCGAGAATATCTCTCCAAGAGGAATGATTAATGGCCGAGTCAATTAAATGTGCTCCAAGATACTTGGTGGGAAGTGAGGAGATAGAGAACCCAAGAATCCTAGCAATATTTCTTTGAGTGATAGCGAGAGTATTGAAGAAAAAGATCTGAGATTTGTCAAGATTGATGGTAGTCCCCGAGGCCTTGGAGAAGGTGAGTAAGATGCGATAGAGGGCACAAGATTCTTGAATTGATCAGTGGCCCATCAAGAGGTTGTCATCCAAAAACTATTGGTGAGATAAGGGTGAGTTGTCATGCAAGACCAAGCCTTTTAGGGTGCCAGAGGAGTAGGAAGACTTGAGCATACGCCCTAAGCCTTCCATCATAAGGATGAGCAGGAAGGGGGAGAGGGGATCACCTTGTCGGATTCCTCCGGAGGGAGAAAAGGTCGCAGAGGGGGAACCATTGACAAGAATAGAAACGAAGGACGAGGAGAGGAGAGAAATGATCCATTTTGTCCAAGGGGGGATAAAACCAAAGGCTAGTAGAAATTTTTCAATGTAGACCCAACTTAGTTTGTCAAAATATTTAGAGAGATCAAGCTTGAGAAGCATACCGGGTTTCTTGGTGGTTTTTAAGGAGTGGATGACCTCGTGGGAGAGAATGATACCATCCAAGATTTGCTTTCCTTCCACATAGCCATTTTTCTCAGGTGATATAAGGATAGAAAGGAGGGGCTTGAGGCAATTTGCAATGACCTTTGAGATTATATTGTAGATGGAATTACAAAAAGCTATGGGTCTGTACTTACCTGGAGAGGCGACGTTTTCCTCCTTCGGAATGAGAGTGAGAAAGGTGGCATTAAAATATGGTAATACACATTGTTTGTTGAGAGATTCTTCAACAATTGCCCACACCTCCATCTTCAGAAGATCCCAATAGTGGTGGAAAAAATTGTTGGTGAATCTGTCTGGTCTTGGTGATTTTCCCTCCTCCATTTAATGGACAAAAAATTCAACTTCTTGGATAGTGATGGGTCTCATCAAGGTATCATTTTTCTCTTTAGTGATAAGAGAGGGGATGTGATGCACAACCTGATCAATGGAAGCTTCTCTTATTGGATTAACTTCAGATAGAATATCTTTATAGAAAGAGACCAATTCTTGTTCGATCTCCTTGTGTGTTTCAACTCTCATGCTGTCAGTTTTTTAATAGTGTTAATCATGTTATGCATTATGCGCTGGACAATGGTGCGATGAAAGAAGGTTGTGTTGCATTCTCCCTCCTTTATCTTGGCAATCTTGTATTTTTGTTTCCATAGTATCTCCTCTTGTTGGCAGTGACCATCAATTTGATATTGGATATATGCCTCCCTTTTGGCCTATTCCTCAGTACGGACCTCTGTGATCATCTGATGTTGTAGCGTTTCCATTTCCCAATCCAAAGTTGTTTTGGCTATAAAGATGTTGCTGAAAGTATGTTTGTTCCATTTTTTCAATTTCTTCTTCAGGAACTTGAGTTTTTATTGCAGAATATACATTTTGGAGGTTCCAGGGATCTGAAGGTTGATCCATCAGCTTTTGACTATCTTGGAAGTCTAGGTGAACAAGCCAAAATATCTCAAATATGAAGGGTTTGTGCGAGGAAACTCCTTTTTTTCCAGATTAAGCGGATTGGCCAATGATCAGATTCGGTTGAAGGAGAATGGTAGCTATCAAATCATCACCATTAGTTGCTAGATCCTCAAAGACTAAGAAGTGGTCTAATCTCGAATCTATTTTGGGAGCCTCCATGCCTATTGTTCTAAATCAACTAGTTAGTTGTTTGCAATGGAGTTCTTGAAGCTAATGTCCTCTTGGGTGAGAGATTTGCGCCCTCCCTTCTTCTCATGGAGGGAAGTAATGACATTGAAATCTCCTGCCATGATCCAGTGCTGATTGGGGAGGGAGAGCTTGTACCATTCAAGGAAGTCGAGCAGACGTATTTTGAGCATCGAGGATTGAGGCCCATATACATTTGTGATGAAGCCATGAATACTAGTGCCTAGGAGGTGAAAATAAGTGAAAATAGAGTTTTTAGTAGCTAAAATATCATTGAGATTTACCTCATGAGGATTCCAAGCGATTGTTATCCCTCCTGAAGCAAAAGAAGAACAAGGATCTTTCACACATTCAATGTTTCAACTACAGAAAGTATAGTCACTATGCAAAACAATGTACCTCAAAGAAGAGAAATCACCATGCCTCAACTACTGATGTTGATGAATATTCTCCACAAAATAGGTTAAGGAATGCATAAGATGATCTTGAGGAATGTGCAAAATATCGTCGAAAGGATTTCTTTCTCTAGTACACTCTATGAGTGCACCAACGATTGCAATATCAAGATGATGCGATTATCATTGGTGATATATGAAGATCCAGGCTACAAAAAGAAGATGAAGATATAAGGACTCCTGTGATTTCTGCAAGGAGGTAGAGATCAAGAGGGAACCAACAAAGCAATAAAACAATAGTATTTGTATTGTCATTTGAGTTATTCTTTAAATCCTTGAATGTTTAATTTAAAGGATAATGTTCACAACAGTTATGTGTAGATATGTTATACAATTTTATTTTATGCATTTATATATGACTGAGATCGATGAGCAATAGGATCATGTAATTCATATATATGTTGGGTAAGTAGCCTATAGTGTTGCAGAGCAACCCATGAGCCCTTGTTGGAACTAGTCTAGGATCAAACCTCTTTTTTTGCATACTTAGAGCAGTGCACGCTCTTGCTAGTATGTTCTAGTGGACATGGAAGGCATCTAGATAGTCACCACGTGTTTTTGGGATATGGATGGGTGTTGTGTTGAATCATTGGCTAGGATGCTTACATGATTGTGTGAACCATTGCATTAAAATGTCAATATGATTTGATTGAATTTCATGATTATGCAATGTTGGTAACTAATTGACTGAACTTGACTAGTAGGAAAGATCATGTGCGATGAGATACAAGAGACTTGTTTCGAAAAACAAGTGATAGATGTTCAACAAGAGGACAAGTGATGGATGTGAATATCCCATTGATACTCATTTGAGAGGGAGCATAATGCTTAGATGTGGAGGGAAAAATGTGCTTGAAGACTGATGTTTGTTGCATCAGGCAAGCATTTCCTGAGTATTAGCCATGTGACTTGGCTAAGGGGTGAATGGCCCGGAGACAGAGCTGTGTCTTGTCCCAGACATCTTGTGACAGGGTGGTGATATTGGTCCTTGCATGATGAATAATTTTGTGGTTTTGTGTGGACCATTATGAGTTCTATGTGGACACCTGAGTTCTGTGTGGGCTACTTGTCCTATGTGGACTATGGTTCCATGTGGACCGATATGAGTTTTGTGTGGAATCCTTGTCCTGTGTGTAATGTGGTTCTGAGTGGATCCAACCATGTACCACCAGTTGATTGGTTCCTTGTTGTACCTGGTTAATACCATGCCAAACACTTGTTATGCAGTGAACAGAATGAGTCGAAACATGGTCGAGCCAAGAAAAGTACATTGAACAACAACTAAGCATGTGCTGAGATATCTTCGTGGTACATTTGGTAATGGATTGAGATATACCTCAGGTGATAGAGTGAAGTTGGTGAAGTTGGTAGGATTCACCGATTCAGATTGTGTTGGGAATGCAGAAAGAGCACCTATGGGTGTTGTTTTAGCTTGGTATCAGCTATGGTTTATTGGTTCAGCAAGAAAAATTCTTCTGTGGCACTCAGTACAGTAGAGGCAGAGTACATCACAACCAGTGTAGCTAGTAAGGAAGCAGTAAGGCTTTAGAAACTGCATGCATATTTGTATGGTCATGAGCTTGATGTGACAATGATATTCTGTGATAACCAGAGTTGTGTAAAGCTGTCAGAGAACCCTATGTTCCATGATAGATCCAAACATATTGAGATCATATATCACTACATCAGATACATATTTCAGAAGGGAGCAGTGAAGCTCCAATATATCTCCACATATGAGCAAATTGCATATATCCTTACCAATCCTTTGTCCATACTTCCGTGAAAATCATGGAGTGGTGGATATTCCCTTCCTTAGGAAGGGATTTTGATGACCATTATGGTTGTTGATGAGGCACAAGTTGATACGTGTGCCTAAATCCTTTGTGGAGTGTATACCTGTGTGGGATGGTTCATGTGTGGAACGTTCTCATGTCTGGAGAGGAATCCTTTGTGCAGTGTATCCCTATGCGGGATGGTTTCTGTGTGGAATTTTCTACTGTGTGGAGAGACTCCTTTGTGGAGTGTATCCCTATCTGGGATGTTATCCTATGTGGATATTGCTCCGGTGTAGAGTATGGGCCCAAAGGGATGGACTAGTTTTAGTCATCACCGCCTTCCAGTTGTAATGACTGTTAAATTGGAAGAAGTATCTTCCTGGGGAGTATAACATCCCTTCAATTTGAGATCAATAAAGTGCTTGGAATAAGTGTATTCCTAGGGAGTGTGGCCTCCCTTCAGTTTTGTACTGATAAAGTGCATGAGGAAGTAATCCTCCTTGGTCCAGGATGACCAAGCTGATCAAGCAGATCATATATTATCAATGGAAAGATGATATGGTTCTAGTGAGAATAGTTTTTTTGGTCAAGAGGACTTGATCAAAAGAGACCTTTCTTATGATGACTAGATATGCGAGACAAGCCGTGATGATTAGATGATATTTGTATGTGTTCCAACGTGATGATACCTCCCTAGCTAAGAATAGCTACACGAGGTATCCTCACTAGCTAAGCCGACCCAGAAATAAACAATTTATAAATTGTAATTTATTATCAAAGAAGACAAATTGGCCCAACAAAACACACAAGTCGGCCTAATGGAAAAAGTCGGCAAAAATCAAGTATAAATAAGAGGTGACACCCTCCTCATTTGAACACTCAAGCAAGTTCGCTCAAGCAAGGAGAAATTCGCTCAAGGGTTTTAGAATACTGTTATTTATGGGGTTCTTTATTTGGAATCATATTTTGTGTGTTCTCTCTTGTTCTAGATCAATTCTATATCTGATGTACTTGTATTTTGTACTGAATCTCTGAATAAGAAAGGTTGGATGGGGTTTTCCCAGGGTAAACTATTGTGTCTCTTGTGTTTCTGTGCATGATCCTTATGTGTAGTTAAAGCTGAAAGAGATAAAAATTATACTGCTATATCATTAAAAATATAACACATAGCCTTCATGCTTCAACCTCCATTCAACTCGAAGGGGGATTTCCAACCCTAACACAATCATGCTGATCAAAACATAAAATATTATGGGTTGTTACGCCATAGTGCAAAAGCACAGGCTTGGGCTTGCCAGATGTCCTTGTACTTAGAATATAATGCGATTATGATTAAAATTGGTGTGATTACTAGCATTAGCATCTGGTATAAAAGAATGTTTTATATGTCATTTGTGGCAAGCCTTTAGGAATTAACTTTGGATTTTAATTTGGTACTATGTATTTTGTTTTTGTGTAAATTTTTATACAACGAATTTTACGCCGAGTCTATTTAATGGAAGAATATAATTTTTTATGGTGATTCCCTATTTTATTTGTTATGGATATATATACGCTGACCGTGAGGTTAGCGTATATACCAACATTAAAAGGTGGTCTCGACTGCAGCCTGTTTTTCTCGTGTCGGTTGATAGTGCAGTATGAGGAAATTTGTTGTCATGAAATCTTCTAGAGTAGGGTGGTCATTTTGGTAATTAGGGGGTGGTTTCCACACGACCATGTCAACGAGTAGAAAAACCCAATTGTAATGAAACTCAATTCCTTTGTCTTGTGTGTCGAGGTAGTCCTGCAGGAATTCCTACATGAGATATTGCATCCAGGTCATCGGGTGGCCTGTAGCGCATTTCTATGTTACAAGGACAACCCCTGTCAGGCAATCATGTTTGTGACACTTCCTCAGTAGATTGTAGGAAATGATCTAGGTCGCAAACTTGACTCAATGCTTTGAAATGGCAGAGATTATTGCTCCTCATGACCTTCTATGCTTATGAAATTTCATATACACTTCGTCTACCAAGGCATTAGTGATTACCTCCACAGGGTCCCCACCCTTGCGTGAAATCCTAGAGATCTTATGGTTGACCTCGTATCTTATTTCATACTTTTTGTCCAACCATAAGTACCCTCCATGGAGTCATTTGAGAAGGAACTACACGTAGGAATTGATAGACGGGATCCACCCAAAATGCTGGAGATCCAGCAGGTACATGATGCCCAACTTATGGAGTTGTCATGCCTAGGATTGCAAGATGACACATCCATCTCCGTGTTGGTTGTGGATCATAATATTACTGATTCAAAGTTCGTGTTTCAACTATGTTTGGATCCCAGACCATGATGGGGAAGTGTAGGGGGGATTTCCCCCCCTAGCAGGGGTTCGAGGGAAACTCCCCCGTAGCAAAAATTTCAGAAAACAATACCTTGTAAAATGTTGTAATTTCATAGTCACAACTTGGTCAATAATGGGTAATTTACAGGCCCATGGTATTATGTATCCTGTGGTATTTTCCCATGGCAATCGCTATTTAAAAGGAAGGCATTGTAATACGGTTTTGTATTGAGTATTGTAAATATATTTGTGATTGTGTGAGAGAGACTATGAGAGAGTGAAGAGGAAATTGCAGCGGATGTGCTGCGGGTTGTATCCCTTCATTTGCTGGAAGGTTAAATAAAAGGACTGGCAATTTTTGCGTGGACATAGCCTAGATTGGGTGAACCACTTATATTGGTGTCTCTCGTGTATTGTGTTTATGTGTTTTATCTATGCATCTTATTTTATGCTATTGTTATGCGATCCTGTTTTTCTAACACTTAGTTCCTAATCAACTCTACCTACGTATATATGTCCACTACGAGCTCTAGATACAATGCTTCATCCAAAATGTTGAAAACATAATACTTGAATAAAGGTACCTTTCCCAACAATGGCCCCTTAACCTTGACCTCTACTAAGATGGGAACCTCCACTATCTAATTTTTTGTTGTCACGTTGACCTTGGTTCGACCCTTCTTCATAGATGGGGTGGTATCCATATATGCTAACACTTTGTTGTGCGTTGAACTAAAATGTGGATCTAATGTAAATCTTTCACTGCTGCTCTTTCCCTCTCTCAGACAACTAGTGGTTCCTTTGTGGTTTCCTGGACTTCTTATAGAGGAGTGCATAGTCATTCCTTACATACTGTAATTATTGCTCCCCCCCCCGACACCTCGACTTGAATTATCGGGGATGCGACCAACTATGGTAGGTTGTATGTATTTTTGTTCACTACTTCCATCACCTAAGTCTACTATTCCACTATTGGTGATGTCAAAGTAGTCCTTTCCTTCTCGATATTACCTTTTTTCGGGTGCTTTTTGGTTTTGTACTAGTTCTTTATTGCTTTTTTCTCTTCATGACCTTTCTAGGTCTAGCACAATTATTTGTAACTGAAAAAAAAATCTAAGTAACAAGAGATGCATGACAGGAGGAATGATGACCTAGGAATCCACTCTAGATTTGCTTGATTATATTTATTTGCTACTTGATAGCTACATCTATGCTACTTTATTATCATTATGGATGACACTGACTCCTACATTTTATCCTATCCTAACTACTTTATGAAGGACACTGACTTAGAATATTTCTTGCCCCTACAGGCCATGGTATGACTTGAGGCATCTTCCATTGATGAGCCCCTTCATTGGCTGGCATGCTAGGGTGGAAATTTTTGTTGCAACTACTTCTATAATGAACAAGATCCGAAATGGACCCAACCATCTCATCCTTATATTACCTGGACTCTTCAACAATTTACCACCGTACATCAAAATAAGTGCATATGGTTCCAATATCTTGCCTTAATGTTCCAATCGTGTCATGGTTTCTACCTCTTCTTTTCAACCAATTGGCTAGAACCTGCAAGGAATCGGTCTTCTTCTAGCTCCATCAACTCATCCAGCCTCCACTGGAGTGATTCATCATATGTCATGTTTGTTGCAATGGCTATGCGGAAGCTAGGTGTTAACACCCAAAAAGTGCTCACTAGCTCATTTCCCTATTCACATGACCCATTTGTCCACTTTTTCACCATTTGAGCCTCTGAAGCCAACAAAAGGTCACCAAAAGGCCTTAATACACCCCTTTTTCCACTCAAAATGAGTATTTTTCCTAAAAAAGCATAAAAAACCCTAAAAAAGGGTCCAAAATTCCCAAAATATTAAAAAGAGAATAAAAATAATAAAAATATTCAAAAAAGGAAAAAGGAGGGAAAAGTACCTAAACCATGTTGGTCAATACCATTGGTTTCCACAAAACCACAATGGTATTCCCCACCACCAAAACCTATAAAAAGGTGGTAGGGGCTCCTCATTTCACATCCATCCATCTTCCTATCCTCATGCTGCCAAAATCTCCCTTGAGCTTTTGGCCATTGTAGCAACCTTGGAGAAAGGACCCTTTGGAGTTTGGAGCTGCTCACCCTTGGAGCTTCTCAACTATCTTCATCATTTGGAGGTATTACTATTGCAAGCACTTGCTTGCCCCCATTTTCAATACAAATTTATTTTTTCCATTTCTTGTTCTTGTTTTTTAATTCAAAAGTTTATTATGATATGCACATGCTAGTTTAGTTTAGATTTAGATTTAGTTTATTGTTTTTGCTTAATATTGAAACTGCTGCTACTAGTTAGCAGGTGCCCATTGCACTAAGCTTGGATGCAAAACCAAGCCAACAGTTTTTGGCGACTCCGCTGCTTTCGAATCTTTAGATCTCACTTTTGCTTTAGATCTTAATTTTTTATTGTATTAGTTAGTTTAATTCATAGATCTGCCACCCTAGACAGCAGATCCATTGCTGTTCTAGATCTTGGCCCATTTTATTGCCATTAACAGCCCGAAATCTTCAATTTTTGGGTTCGTTTTTCGGCGTCCGCGTACGGCTTTCGCCTCGCGGCTTTTTTCCCAACAGTCGCGCGGCTCATCGTGACTGCGCGGCTCTTTTCCGTGTGGTTCACCGCGGCTTCGCGGCCAATTAGCGCGCTGCACATCGGGGCTTCGCGGAACTTTTCCGCGCTGCACATCGCGACTGTGTGACGAAATCCCGCGCTGCACATCGTGGCTTCGCGGCTGAAACCCGCGCTGCCCATCGCGACTGTGCGACAGAAACCCGCGCGGTCCATCGCGACTGTTCTGTCAAAACCCGCGATGCCCATTTTTTCATTCGGCCGATTCGTTTAAAAAATTAATTTTTTACTGTATTTTCTGCCCACTAAGCTATTTTACAGTATCAAAAGATCTGCATTATTACAGCCATTTAATCTTTTTACTATTTAGAATGCACATTTAAAATAGTCTTTTTAAAAATTTTCAGAAATTGAAAGAAGGATTTATTTTGCATTTTATCTAGATTTAAAATTTTTGCTGTTTACTTCTTTAATATTTTGCCCATAGCAATTTTTGAAAAAGAAATCCATTTATTTCTTAAAGAAGTCATATTATTTGCTTTCCTATTTCAAAAGATCCTTTGTTTTTTGAATAGTTTTTGCAAAGCATTTAATTTCCATTTATTGAAAAAAGTCATAATATTTGCTTTTTTATTTCAAAAAGATCATTTGTTTTTGAATATTTTCTACAAAGCATTTACTTTTTTCAATTTCAGTTTAAAATACCACACGTGCACCCACTCAAACACATAATTTAAACTGAGCCTTAAAATTTACCCTAACTTCAAACCAAATTTTAACCCCACTTGGGGAACACTTAAAAGAACTTTGTAGCTAGGTAGAACTGGGGGGATAGGTGTTCCAATAACACCCCTCAGTTATTACATTTGAGACATAGAAGTTGTCCATTAGGGAACCAAAATCTCCTAGTATTTTTTGGCACGGTCATAACTGGTTTATGGGAAGGCCTCTCCCCTAGGAGGGTTGAAGTCGCGAGGATGGTTCCGGAAGCCTAAGTGGAATACCGAAATCCATTCAGTAACCGAAGGGCTACCATTCACAGTTCTCGGGATATCCCTGTATGGGGGTATTGCGGTAAAAGGACCAAACGACAGATTTACCTTTTCTCGACGTGTCATGAACGGAGTATCCTAGTTGCCATTCTTTATGATTGATTACCCAGTGTCCCTCCCGGTAGGGGGATATGTAGCCGTTGATTCAACACTCAATATTGTCTGACTTGGATTTCATCACCTTGCAGAGAATATCGTTTGTTGATTCACAATACTTTTTGTTAGGTGTTTGCATGATACAATCCACCTTTGGTCTAGTTACACCTCTTTTTTCTAGAAGCTATTTGCATGTTGGTATTCTGACCATTTTTTGCATCCCTCCACTTGTTATAGCACAGCTGCTATAATAAGTGCCTTTTTTGAGGTTGATTTTTTGGCCTGAGAGCCTTCATTTTCACTCCCCTTCTTGCACCCTTGGTTGCATTAGGGTTTAGAGTTTTTTATACATTACCACCTTACACAAAACAAATTTTTTACACAAAAACTTATTTCTCACCATTGAGAATTTTAGACGCTCTCGTCATCTTCAGGGCGAACTCCCAGAGTTCAGTCTACTTAGCTCTCCACGTCACCGACGTAGAGCCTTATCCCTTGACTCGACACATCGTCGGTCAACCATACAGTCATCCGATTCTGACACGCCTCACTTCACATCTGATTCTGAGGCAGAATCCGAAAACCCCACTGCGTTATTCCCAACCAACCTTATGGCTGGAACACCATTTGACCCACTTTTTACCAGCACCATAGGAGAGACGTCCATCAACCCTTCTACTGCGGTGCCATCCATGGAAACCACCACCCCCCTAGGTATGCCTAATATGGCGGACACTCCACCTTCAGGAATGCCCAACACAGGGCCACCTCCTGTTATAGGAATTCCCAACACAGGGCCACCACCTGTTATGGGTATGCCCAACATAGGGGTCACACCTCCTCTGAGTACCACAACCCAGATTCCAGGAATCACCACTACTATTCCTAACCCCGGTGTAACCCATGTTGCACTCGAAAACGCTGGCCCATACCAGACCACAGCTATTGGAGGACACATACCTTCAATACCTAGCATACATTTAGGTGCTACTGGACCCCTACATCATACCACCATGACTAGTCATGTCCCAGTCACTACGCCACATACATCTGCTACCTTACCTTACATGGCGAGTCTGAACTTACCAAGCTTAGCCAGGCTCACCAATGACCCTATCAGACACGATCCTGCGTGGCCTCTCATGCCCACCAAACTCCCATCCGACATCCCTAAGTTTGAGGGCAAGGCAGGTGAGGACCCCCAGAACCATATCATGTCCTTCCATCTATGGTGTTCCTCCAACTCCATAGTGGACGACTCTGTCCGCCTCCGTCTATTACAACGCACCTTCACTGGCTCTGCAGCTAAGTGGTATATCGAGCAGCCCCATGGGACGCATGCCACCTTTACCTCCCTTGCCTCGACCTTCCTGCAGTTCTTCCAGTTACCTGTCCGCTATGATGCGGGAGTTGAGATCCTCTTGTCTTGCAGACAGAACACAGCCACCCACATCACTGACCACATTCATGAGTGGCGTCGACGTCGAAGCCTCTGCAAAATCAAGTTAGATGACCGCATCTTCTTAGATTGGTTTCTAAAATCCCTCCTCCCTCTCATTGCGAAGGATGTGGCATCCGAACGACCCCAGTCTGAAGAAGAGGCCATCCTCAAAGCCCATCAGTTTGACCTCATTTACGCCCAGTCGGGTTATCTGTATACCATTATACTGGATGCCCCTCGAGCTGATTCATCCCAACATGATGCGCCAGGGGCATCCCATGCCGCAGATGGAATCATTGGTCGTATTACCCCGCATCCCCAACCCTTTTCCATTGCACATCCTAGCCATGGTCCTGACCTTTCGCGGGCTACATCTCAATCTGGAGCAACCAATTCATATGCTCCCATGGCACATCACCACCATTCCCACGGACCTTCATGTCCACCTCAGTGCTTCGGTCATGCACCACCCGCATACACCCCTCCAGTCGCACCTCAACCTGTGTACTACCCACAGCTATCTGCGATAACTAACCCAACACCTCCAATAGCTCAGGGTTACCAACAACCCCAGCAGGTAACTGGTCCACCTCCAGCCCCACCGGCTTATTATCCACCACAACCTACTCCCGCACCTGCAGAGAACCAAAATCCTCCCACTACTCAAGGGAAAGTGTACACACAGCACAACCAGCCCCAGCACCAAAACAACCAGCGCAACCAGGGTGCGCAACAGAACCGTGGAAGAGGACGTAACCGCGACAATAACCAACAGCATCAACAAGGTCCTCCACCTCCCAATCCTCCGCAAAATAACAATGCTGCTCCTCCCAACCGAAATCCGAATCGTAATCCCGGACAGCCCAAAAAAATAACCTCAGAACAAACCATCCTTGTTCTATTTGCGGGGTCTATGGCCATTACACACATGCTTGCCCACATTTGGAGCGAGCTCGGCAACTGTGGACTGACGATGCCCATCGTCAAGGGCAAGCGGCTCCTCAGCCGCCACTCAACCCTCCACCACCTCAACATCAACCTTTGGTGCTACAAAACCCTTTTCCAAACCAAGGTGTAGTGAACACTCAGCCGTTAGCTCCCCCTCAGGGCAACGCGCCACCACAAGAGATCACTTATGCAGCTCCTGATCAACCCATGTTCGATTCAGGTACTCACCACTTGTTGATGATGTCAACTGTCGATGCCAACCTCCAAACCCGTCGGAACCAATATGGCTCCACCTATGAAGCCCCTCCCACCGACAAGAACACTAACGTTAATCCCACAGATCAGACGTTACGTATACCTCTGGCTCCACTCGATGGCGCTCCCAAAGCACCTCGCTTCCCACTTCGTTGCATCAACAATAATCCCAATTCTCGTGCTGCGTCGAATTACAACATTGTAGACGACTTAGCCCAGTCTCCTGTAGCCATGTCTGCTTTAGAAGTCCTAAAAAACTGTCCTTCGCAGTGCAAGACTTTGCTCTCTGCCATTGGCGCTATTGACCCCAATGATTCACAACTGATCGCATTCGATTCAAACCAGTCCGAACCACGACTGCCTTCCAGTTTAGCATTCCAAGTTTCCGTTTCCATTCGGAATCTTGTCATCCATCGGTGCATTATTGATGAAGGGGCCTCTACATGCATCATGTCCACATTCGTTTGGCAGAAGTTGGGATCCCCTACTCTCCAGCAGTCCACCATTGCGTTGCGAGCCTACAACGGTCGTTCGGCTCAACCCCAGGGTCTCTTACCTAATGTCCCCGTCGAGCTGGCTAGTAAAACCGTACTCATTGACATTGAGGTCATCAATGCCCAACTTGACTATAACCTTTTACTTGGCCGCAACTACATGTATGCCATGCGGGCTGTTGCCTCATCCATTTTTTGTACCATGTAGTTCCCCCATGAGGGACGCGTGGTCAAGGTCGACCAACTCACCTATTACGATCCCAAGGCCCCCGCTGCACCTGAAAATGTTCTCCCCATGGTTGAACAACCTATTTGTGGTGCAAATACCTCGTTTGTTTCCTCTGTGGGACCCGGACTGTACTCCGACGCACCGATGACTTCTACATTCCAGGCTATTCCACCACCGTCATCGGAGACACACGTCGCTAACCTCTGTACTCTTTCCCACAATACACAAACACCCAACAATCAATCATCCTTGTTACCGAAACCACCATTGGTCCCTAGTCACATTGGTGTTACACCCATCCACACAATCCCCTTTCTATTCCCTCCTTCAGGCGTAGTAAGCGCTCCAGTTATGGCTACCCTTAGTCTCCCCGGGTTAACCTTGGGATTACCCGTGTGGTATATTTCGCCTCCCGTTCCCCCGCCGACACCAAATGTCGTCCTACAACCGGTGCAACCCATTGTCACTTCTACCCAACCACCTCCGAGTATCACTACTCCTTCGTCATCTATGAATCCCCCCCCCCTCATCAGACCCACTGGGGGCAGAGGCCCACAACCATACATTGCGGTACCCCCACCCAAAGCAGTCAAACCTCCCCCTGTGTTTCGTGCTCCTCCTAAATGCTCGTTGTGTGATGAGTTAGGCCATCCAACCCATTAGTGTCCACAGTTACCTGCATTACAGGAACACATGCAAATGATGGACGACGACCCCAACATCCCGGTTGTCAAACTCGACCCAAACCCCATGCCTCGTGACAAATCACTGCGTACCAACCACCCATGTGCGATATGCGGTATTTACGGCCACTGCTCACATCACTGTCCCGACATCCCAGATTACAGAGCAGCTCTCTACGAGATGAATAATTTGGACCTTGAGACGGCACCCCCCACCATTGAGGAGATCTACCCTCCCGTATCGTCCTCATCCGGAGAGATTAACACCATTTATATGATCTCTTCGACTACCATTACCTCGTCACCCAATTTGACCACTCAAATCTTCCGCAATGACGAAGAGATTCTAGAGGCTCCTACTGCCCTTGATCATCCCCGAGAAGACATACACCATCGTTCATACTTCCTCCCAGAAGAGACCTCATCCACCACCGCTACCCAATTTGCGGTTGAGTCCAAAGATTTCCTCCCTACTAAAGTTGACTAGTTCAAGGATCCTATTCCTACTCCTGATGCCTCCGAGGAAAATAACATGGCCAATATTTCTCCCGTCATCCACATCGACATCTCTGACCCACCTGGTGCCCTTCATACCATTACATTAGGAGCCTCCCACAGTGGGCATGAGATTGGATCACTGCTTCTTTTCCATAAACTAATATGAAAGGTGTATGATTCGTGGGTTTTTTGCACATTGTTCTGTATGCCCATAGTACTGTTGGAATGCGATGATCCCAGTCGTTTCATTTTGCATTGCATACATTCGTTAGTACCTGCTCCAAGATTTTATTGAACTCTTTCACTGTCCCATTTTCCTAAGGATGATAAGGTGTACTCTTTTGATGATTTATCATGAACTGTTCAATTAGCGCAAGGATGGTGGAATTCAGGAAATTGGTTCCCTGGTTCATCATTAACACCTTCAATCATCCAAACCTAGTGATGATTTGCTTGAATATAAACCACATGATAGTCTATGTTGTACAACCTTCACTTCAATGGTGAATGGTGTTGGGAAAGGGTCATGTACACATGTTGCGTTCAAGCTTCTCAGGTCTATGCAGATCAGGATTTCCCCTTGTCTTTTTTTCTTGGACCACCATCGGGCCGATCCATTCAGACTTTTCAACTACAAAAATAATGCTGACATCCAACATGCAGTCTACCTCATTGCGCACCTTATTTTTATATTTGGGGTTCAACCTGTATAGTCTTCTCTTTATGGGATTGGCCCCTTCCTTGAGCTCAATTTCATTTTCCCCAAGGAACCTACAATCCCCTTCATTTTTGAGAAACTGCATGGAAAAATATCTTCATATTATTTTAATAAATCCACTATCTAGGTGACTGTCTCATGGTCCCAGTAGTCTCCTATTATTTCCATGTTAGATGCCTCTGCTATTCCAATATTGTATTTCTTTGTTTTAAGAGGTTCTCTTAACTCTGATTCAATATTGGTAGATAGCTTGTCCGGCACTGCGCGCTTTCCAGCAATCTCTTTAATCTGTATATTGCGTGGAGCTTCCTCTCCATCAATCTCTGTACTGCTTAATTTCCAGCAATATACCAGGTGATTCAACCATTCCAAATCCATGTGATATGCACAAACTGAATTCTGGATCACATCTTGCTTTGGTCTTTCTTCAAAGTCAAATTGCTTCATTTGATGGATAATTTTGTCCAGTTTAGGATCAGTGGTACTAAATCTAAATGTGGCAGTAAATTGGGTAGACATATTCTCCCAACTTCACTTTTTCCTTCTTTGTTCCTGTTGTATGTACCATCTATGTGCTACCACGTTCAAAGTATGGAAGAATCAATGTACCCATTCGTTATGCGGTACGCTATTTATTGTCCATCTATGCTAACAGAACTGAATATGCTCCCTGGGATCCTTATTGCCCTTGAACCTATTAAGAAGTTCCAAGTCTATGTTAGGCTTGAACCTCACCTTGTTGCACATCTCGACTTCCTCCCAGTGAGTTAACTCCTCTCTATGAATTATCCATCAATGCGCAGGGTATCCCACAGGTTACTGCATCCATTGTTTTCACTTGTTGTTCCTCTAGGACTCATGCCTCCATTTTCTCCATAAAGGTATCCACCCTTTCTATCCCGTTGAATTTTGGTGGGTCACATAGATCCAACCCAATACAATGCACTGAATTTGTGACTAGAACACATCTTCTTAAGGATACTTTGTATAACAATTCTTCCATCGGTCTAAAGCTTCTTATGAATCCATATCAAAAGAACATACATTGTGCCAACTTATGTCCCTATCAGCAGTAGGATTCACATAATCCTCTTGTCTCCTTGACACATTTTAGTTGTTTCAATCTCGATACTATTGCTGTCATATCTGACTGGATCTATGTACCTTTTTCCTTCTACAACATCAAGAGGAAAAACTACTTGCAGCTCCTCATTCTCAAAGGACATGTGCCTTTGTTTCAAATTCAAAATGGCATTGTTGTTGAATTCCCAATCGATCCTCAACAGTGTTGGGTAGGGATCAATGTCCTTCATTATCTCAATGACATCCAAATTTTCCACTGGATTCACTCCATCAATGTTTACTTCTACATTTGTCAGCCTTTCAATAGGGTAATAATATCTTGTATTGGTTTGCTAGTTTGAGTTGTAGAGGAGACCATACTAGCTTTGGATTCCCTATCAAATCCCATGATTTCCTAGGAAGGATGTTGACATCCAACCTTGAGTAAATCATCACATCCTTCATATCATATCCCCCCAGCTCCAAGGACAACTTGAAATATTTCTTGGTTCTCTTTCTCTTTCCCACCATGTGCACATTCCTCTCTGGGAGTGGTACAGAGATGGGTTCTTCCACTTCATTTATCATTACCAACTTTCTAAGCATGCTGGTCAATTTACTTGTAGCTTTAGCATCGTTCAAGATGTTCAAACAACTTTGCGAAAATATGCTTACTTGATTTTCAAAGTCATTAACATGTACCTTCATGTGCTACTCTTCCTCCTACTATGTAATTATTTATTTATCCTTGGTACACCTCTAGCGTAGTATCTCTTCCTCACACAGTTTTCTCCTACAGTCCCATCCTCGTACATTCTACACAGCTAGTATTCCCTACATAACCTTTCTTGACACAGGTCCTCTTCACACTATGCTGACTTTTCTACTGCCTCCTGTGCATCACATAGAAACTGTCGTTGATGTGCAACATCAAACTTGGGTAGAGGATGCACAACCTTCCTTATATTTTGCTCAACTGGTATCTCTACACTACGCTCTCCAAAAATATCTTCACTTGTTCTAGCACCTCCACGACTCATTATGTTCACATATGTGGGGCCTACTTCATCAACATCATATGAGGCTCAGAGCTCACCATGTTGTAGCACAATTTATTCTGTTCCCACTTGGTGACCAAGATGAACCATTCACAGTGTTGTACGTCTTGGATCAAGAAACTCAATCAATCCAAAAGGATACTAAACCATTGGTCATAGTCCCATATGGACTCTCCAACTCCCTTCTTGATCTCCTTAATCTCAATGATGCACTAATACTTAGACTTTGGCTTATGGAATTCTTTCAGAAGGTATGTTTTGATAGTTTCCAAAAATTGAACATAACTTAGGGATAAGGTGGTCATGTACTCCATGTACCATGCTAGATCCCGGTATCTAAACGTAGTTTCCAGCTAAGCATTCCTAGAAGACTCACTAGTGATCTGCTTGATTGACCATATCGCCTCGTAAGTGAACCAATGTTGCTCAGTGTCATACTTTCATGTCTCGTTAAAGATAGGTAATATCAATGTAGAGGTTGATGTCATATCCATGCTTGGAGTTACCGGCGTACTAGGTCTTTTTGCTAGGTTTGGTGGATTAGGAACTGTATTGCTTCTCTTTGGAACTGGCATCTCTGACTGAGTCTTTGAGGTGGAACTAGCTTTAATCCCCTTAATTTCTACTGCTTTGAGACTCTCCTCCAATTCAAACTGTGGTAATAATTTGTCTTCCTTATTTGCTAAAGGGAGCCAGGGGGTTGGACTGAACAGTGGGTTTCTTCTCACGACATTAAATCTAGAGGCTGACAGACCCAGTTTTGCAGTATCCCCATCTATCATCCAAGTGCCTCCTTTGAGTTGCACTTCCTCTTCTTCTGCATCCCATGGATCTCTTCCTCTAATATGCCACCTAGGGTTGACCTCAGTTTCTTCATCTTAACTGTCACTATCCTCTATTCCACGTCATTTTGAGGGTCTCTCATTTGTTGCGCACTCTTCTTGCATAGGCACTGCGCACCCTTCTATATCATCTAACCCCTTCGTGCACCCACTTTGCATAGTCTCTTCCCTGGTTTTATTCCTTCCTCTCCACTCAAAAGTATCCTCCCATGTTAGTCGCTTTTATTTTCTTTCTCTCCTAACAGACTACCTTATTTCATCTCTTTGTGTATACATCTCCTCCTTATAGAGTCGTTGCTCTTCTAGATCCATTGATGCGCCTACTTATTCTCCACTCGCTCATACCCCACCCCCACATCACGGGGTTTACGATAACATCCTATCAAGATCCATGCTCATCAGCCCATTTTGAATGAACAAATTTTTTACCCATAGTGGTATCTATGCTAAAAATATATTTCTATGGCCCTCCTCAAACCTTGCTTTCGTGAGACTATAAGAGTCACTGCATTCTACTACAAATTCTACAATATACCCTTCTTTTACCGATAGAAACCAAAATTCAATCACCCTAGACCATTTATTATCTACGTTATTCAATTCCTCTACCTTCTCCTCAATCCAAACTACTAGTATAGGTTCCCTCCAGATACTATTAATTTCATACTGCCTTTTTGACCATTCATACAATAAAATAGGAAAGTCACAAAAAAAATTGTGTGGATGTCTGAATAGATGTACCTTTATTTCCAATGATGTAAATCGATCAGTAGGACTCGAGTCTCCCTTCACGCAAACTCATTATCCTTTCTCTCCAACCATTCCTCAATCTCAGCCTTGGTTGGTCTCCATCTCATCTCATCATTCTCCTTCTACAGTCCCTATACAGGTCCCAACAATGGAACCAATTTTTGGTTGGTGTTAATCAGACCTGGTTCAATAGGTGTGGCCAACAAAACACCCTACAGGATTCGATGTTTTCAATACCCTGCAAGCAGGATAAGGTCTCACCCGGTACATGCATAGGAATCACAAAGACCATTACAAGAGTTGTGTAGAGGAGGATGGGGTGGTTTTTTCCATAACCTAACACTCTCATTAACTTAATCATGCATTCGTCATAGTGAACCATTTAGCATTCATTCTTTATACCAACTAACACATTGATTCCAAACATAAGCATAAACAGAAACACATCATGCAATATATAACATAACCATATTTATATTATTACTTGGAAAAACTCAGTATAGATGACAGTCACAAATGAACATATCATAGATTCCTCATTTAGCTCACCATCTTAGATGGGACTCAATATACAACAAACCCTAGTGACAATAAACTCTAAACAAAAACCGAACCACAACCAAACCCAAAACATTACAAAATATGCCTCTTAATAGGCTTCCAGTTCTACTCCTTATTGTTATCCTACGCACGATTTGGTAGGCATGCCAAATGTCGCGTGCAGGTTGCTACTAATGTGCGACACGATCTTCCCTTGTGCTTTCTCAAGCCAAAACTCAGGAGCCAACAATTTCCTTATAAAATTTTTGGGAGATTTAGACCTCCCTGTAAACTTTGATCTATCCCTTGACTTATTTTTATTTTTACATTGGGGATGACCTCTCACAAACAAGGCATCCCAATTGAGGCCTCGTCTCTTCCGATATTAAGGTTGCAACAATATCCTCAAAATTGAATGTAGATTGCATAGTACAAACAATAGCTACAACCATATTATCTCATAATATTGGCAAAGAACATAACAAAGTAATACACTCATATTCTTTAGAAATATCAATATTAACATAGGCTAACTAACTTACTACATTGTTACAAACATTTATATGCTCTATCTTGAAGTCATCATCATTCATCCAATGAAGGTACAACTTCTTTCGAAGAAACAATTTGTTTACCATGAAATTTTATTGACACAAATCCCCTAAATTCTTTCATAGTTCCTTCAGGTTGGCTTCTCTTGAGACATTCAATGTTACTGAAATTTGAAAGGCACAAATATATAGTACTCTTCTCCTTCCTATCCAATTTCTCATCATTTGAAATACCTACAAGTTGTTTTCCTAACATGATGATCCACCAATCTCTACCCATGATAAAATATTCCATGTTCGATTTCTATAACATGAATCTTTAGTTGTTAAATTTCCCTATATCTACTCTTGAATTGGTCCCCATTTCATTCATTGAGATTCATCTATGCAAATATCCCAATTAAGACTAGGTTTATTATACACCCAATATACCCTTTCTCTTAAAAGAATGAGCCAAACCTTAGCAACAAATGCATCCCCCTAAAGCTAATAACCTCGATCTGATACCAAATTAAGAGTTTGATAACCCTATGCAAGAGAATATATGCTAATAGAATCTTAAAACAAAAGAAATAATGGCACACATTCACAATACCTGAGACTTAACTTGGAAATCCTTAACCAAGAAACCCAACAAACTTAGAGCCACACCTCTCTCTCTCTCTTTTATTGTATTTCACTAAATTATTTAGAATATCATATTTAGGTATTTTGCAACACCAATTAACCCTAATCCAATAACCAATATTAAAATACAACCTTTCTTTTAAAACATAAATGGTTATATTAAGAAAATGTTGTGCTCTCACCAGACAATTTGTTAATACAAAGCTTAAGGGGGAAGAGCTCAACTTGAAATTATTTTCTCCTCTCAAGGAAGGGCTAGGATGAGAGAATCCAACAAATCCTCAATAATTTTTTCCTTTCAATTTATTGAGCACACAAATAAATTCTTACAAATTGCATTCAATAAAGGATGCAAAAACCATACATAATTATCAATTGTGGACAATTACCCCCCATTAAACAAGGCAGAATCCAAGGTTAATTAGTATCCCAAGAGCATATTCATTTATGCCTCATTTTTTGGATTTTATTGACTTGATTTCCCTCCCTTCGTGGGAAGAGCGAATGTATGGAGGGATTTCTTTAGGACTCCGACAAAAAATAGATATTCTGATGTTGAAAACAAATAAGTAGGAAACACCATAACATTGGGAGGATATACAACCTTTATTTGTGCTTTATCCTCTTATTTGTCCTATTCTTCCTCTACTTCCTCCTCTAATCCTCTGCTTTTTCGTCTTATTCCTCTCCATCCTTTGCTTCATCCTCTTCTATTCATATTGAAACATTGTTTTCTAGATCCATTAGGGGCTTGGATGGATCTGCACCACCTTTAGAATTATCTGTGTTGGAGATGAGATCTTTCAATAAATCCTCTTCTTTTATGATTTCCTTCTTTGGATCTTCTACGTTTTCAATAAATTGAAAAGTATTGTTTCTTTATTTGGATAGTCCCTTTTGAGATGATTTTTCTTGTTGAGCCCCTTGTGATAACTATTTTTATTCCTACGAGGAGCCAACCTGTATTTATTATATTTATTTGATTACTTCTTGGAAGCGGGATGGTCCTCTTGAATTTTTGGATAATTCTAAGCAAAATATCCATAAACATGACATGAATTGCACTTAAAAGGAAGTTACTCAATCCACCTATCCATATTGATTTGTAGCTCCTCTAGGAGTTCCTCCTCCAAGTCCACCTCCACACATATACATGCAAAATAATCCATATTTCCTTTTGGCTCTTCTTTATATATAAATCTACCCACCTTGTTCCCAATATATTTGAGAGAGATTTCATCCCAAAATATCCAAGGGATATTTGTAGCCTAACCTAAACTAAATATAAGGTAATCTCATCTTCTAGATTGAAGTCAAGATTCCAAGGATATAAACGCATTCCCCTAGATCCTGTAAAATGGGGTCAAGGAAAAAATATCAAGTCATGCTTCTCCTTATTAAGAAACAGAAACATAAAGTAACCTTAACTAGAAGTAAACTAAAATACCATGTCATAAATATTGGGTGACTAGTGTTCTACTACCCATGATTCCACAACTCAAGGGGTAGGCCAAAGGTCTGTGAATTTTCCAATCAAAGCATGCTCAGAAAAAATAAGGGATTTCTTCTTGGTTTTGGAGATGGAAGTTACAAATGAGGGATAGCTTCCATTCATTTTACAAATATCTTAGGTGAAATTTGATTCTCATTGCTTAGATGTAATGAACTAGCCAAGGCTTCAAAGGATTATACCTCTTGATAAATATTTTCACCCAGTATTCCACCTACAAAAAAATCCTCTAAAAAGAACAAATCATGGGGATCCCACTAACCAGAAATATAGCATGGGTGAATACCTACAAGAAAGGCATCGATGATAACCTGCAAACAAATGTAGCAGCATTTGAAATCATGCATTGGACTCCAACAAAACTTGCAAACCAATGATGTCTACTAGGGTAAACCCTATCCACATGGGGAGAGCGATTTGCTCCACATGAGTGCCTAAAATTACAACATGTGAAAGGAAATGTGACTGAAAATCGAAAGAAATAAAAAAATGACCATGTCAAACACATCACGCCTCTTTCCTCAAAATATGTGAATGGGTCCCTCATTTTCCCTTAAAATCCATGACCTTATTCAAAAATTCAAAATTTTCTTATGATTTATGATTGCACAATTCCCAAGAGGTAGTGGTTGAAAGTGGACAAACCCAACTCATTAAGGTCGGAAATAACTTATGATTTGGTCTTACAAACCCTAACTTCTGAACTAAATCATCAATAAAATGGGGATTATTAACTTGGGAACCATATCTTAGTTGTGTCCACCATATCTCATGTAAATACATCCCTCGTGGTCACAATTTCAAGTATCATACATCCATATTATTGTTATGCTACCAAAATTCCACTAGAAAGCAAGAAAGAACCATTATTTCCTTGTTTATTTCACCATTGTAGGATTAACCCTATAGTCACTTGGTTGGAGACCTAGGAAAAAAGGACATCAAAGAAAACCCCTTGGATCAGCTACATAGGACCCCTACAATCCACAATTTGCACCAAGGTGCTTCTATGTACTCCTTGTCTTTGTATCAATAAAAATATACCATTTCCTTTTTTATGGCTAGTTTTGTAATGGATGTTGCATGCATGTTGAAGAATTTATTTCATTTAGTTTGGTCTTCCCTCCATTTATTTGATTTTTACTAGATATTGCACAACCCTCTAGTAGGTAATTTTAGCACATCTGAGTGAGAAATCACACACAATTGTAACGCCCCGTTTTGACATTACTACGTGAACTACTATTATATGTTGTATTTGCTTGATTGTGAGACTTCGTCGGTTTGAAGACATTGTGGACATATGGTTCTATTATTTTTCCGATACATATGTGTGTGTGTGTGTGTGTGATGTTAGTATTATGATATGTAGTCATGTTTAGATATGTATCATGTGTTAATTATGTCTCATATATGCAAATTACTGAATGATGGGTACATGGATACCGTTAAAGTTATATGTTGATTGAATGAATGTTATGCCAGGTGCACGGTGAATAAATGAATTGATTATTGTTTTATTGTGATGAAATGTATGTATACATGTCGAGGATTTATGCACGATATTCTAGATCGTATGTCAGAGACTAACTTACAGGTTAAAATGGATAAGTGATAGCTGGATCCTACGAGGTGGGAGAGTCTCGGGGACATGGACTCTGAAAGATAAATGGTATGCGAGTGATGCATCATTTATTTTCGCATGATTATTATGATGTTTATTATGATATATGGGTGGGGTAGGGTTTCAGGATACTCAACCGCCCAGATTGGTTATACGATGACAAAATGAGTACAAGTGCAACGCAGTTATTATGTTGGTGTAGACATAGTCCCTTGTTCCATTAGGGGGGTGGAGGCTTTACCCTCCGTTTATCCCCGAAACCCAGAGTCATGGGAGGGTTGTGCTATGGTGCGCTCCCCAAGGTGAGTGATGATGACTGGTGGTTTCCTGCTGGGGAAGCTTGGTCGATGTAGTCGACACTTCCGCTTACGGGTTCTAACTATAGCCGATCATGGCTTGACACTTCAGGGTAGTCCAGCGGAGGAAAGGATAGGATGTGGAAGTTAGTTGTGATTAGATAGATGATGTGGGTAGATAGGTCTAGCTTGAAGTAAGGAATGAAACGTGATCTAACTGTGTATGTTGAAAACCTTTGATTGATTATGTGTCGTAACTCAGTAATGTATGAATGGTCATAACTTAATACGATGCGGTTAGGTAAAAGATTGTACCTTGCAAACTATGTTTAAACCTGTTTCAGTAAACAATAAATCTCGTGATTTTGATTGATGTGTGTGTGATTTAGTACAGTTAGTGTACTTACGCGAGGTATGTAAGCAGTAGCTACGCTTACATAACTCACCTACATATTTATAAATTGCGTGAAATAATACTGAATAATAATGTTAATTATTGTCGATTAATGTTAGTAATATTGATTAATGTTAATTATTGTCAATTAATGATTAATAGTGTTGATTAATAAACAAACTATGGTTAAACTAAGTAGTAACTAATGCAATTGATTAGTAATGCTTGATTGATTGTTAATGAATTTAAATAGTCAAGACTAAGGGTTAAAATGTTAAATGGTAATTATAATGTCAATCATGTCAATATTAACTTGATTCCTTAAATTAATTATGTGTTAATAATGTTAATTAATGTTAATAAGACTATTATTATCTTTAGTAATAATTGTTAATTAGTTTAATTACAACTAAGGTAAAATTAATATGAAACTAGGTGAATGAGTTAATTAAGTCTTAGTTAATATGATTTAATTAATATAAATGTACATTGATAAATTTTAGGTATAATTAATTGTAATTGAGTAAATTAATAAAGATATTAGTTATAATTTTGGAACTCAGATTAAAATGTTCACGATTAGAAATTTGGTGAATATGTAAAGGTATGGATATTATACTATTATTATCATGAATATAATGAAATTTGGAATTTATTATACATTAAAAGGGGATTCTGACCGATTTGATATAGTGACAGGGCGATGAAACCGCGTAAATAAATTAGGTTAAATTTTACCTATACAATGAGCCCAAGAACTTAAGGGATGATAATTATTAATTCTAATGGTAACTAAATTTATTAATAAAATAATGGGATTTAATGAGAGTCATGGGGGTGAGCTCGAGGACTGACATAGGTGTTAAAACATTTATGTTGGAGATAGGGTATTAATGGTAGGGGGATAGAGTCGGCAAGGGAAAGGGGAATAAGGTCGAGAAGAGAGGAAGAAGAAGGGATATTCACCTTAGCATGTTTTGGGGATATTTTGGGCAGAGATAGAGAAAATTACAGAGATGAAGAAGAAGGGGTTCTTGTTGGAGATTTTCGAAAGGGATAGAACTGGTTGGATTGTACTCGGTTTGGGCTTGGGGGTCCAAAGGGGTACCTTTGGAGCTGGGTGGTCGGCGAGACCTCGCGAGTTGGAAGGGTGGCGTATCAGATTGTCTGGTCGGTTGAGTTTCAAGGATTTGGGAAGGCTTTTGTTGCAGGGATACAACGGGGCATATAACAGAGCTGAAAAGGAGCAACAAAGGGATCTACTAGCTATTTTGAGGTATTTTTCTACAGGTATAAAATCCATTTCTACCCTGTTAATTTTACTATTTCATGTTATGATGTTAATGAAATTATTGTAAATAGGAACATGTACATATATGTTGTTGAACCTGCACAAATAGTAAATGTTAGAAACAAATAATTAGTAAGTATTTATTTATTTCAACCTATAAATGTGAATGACTTGTATTTTACAGGCATGAAAATTTAAACATAAGCTAGAAAACGAAAACAAAACAAAGAATTGAATAGTATGGAAACAAAGGAAACATAGATTTATTTATAAACTTAGTAAAACTAGGACCGGGGTCCTACACATGGTATCAGAGTCATGGTTCCAAATCTGGAACCAAAGGGCTTACTACGGCTGAATTAGAACATAATAAGATGAACAAATTCAAAATTTTGACTCTGGTGCAAGTGTTACTGGTTGCGGAAGTCTTGGACTTGCATAAAACCAAGAGGAAAGTTAGAATTTTTTATATATAGCAACTAAACATCAATTATGAGGTCACCAATGCCGAAATTATAGAAGGGAAAAATCCCTATTTTACAGAATCACCCAGGGAAAATTATTCTTGCTACTGAGATAGATGAGAACAATGTAAAAGTAATTTTATTATATATATAGACAAAAGAATATTTATATGGTGATATAAACCAAAGTTTTTTTATATTATTTAAATTTAATTTAAAACAAAAAATTCTTTTTCCGATTTCAAAATTAAAACAAAACAAAACTATATATATTATGTATATATATATGAAAAAAAAATTTACACAAAAGCTCCAAAAAAAAACTATAGAAACATTATTAAAAAATTTATATATATATATATATATATATAGAAACTTTAAAACAATATATATATATATATATATATATATATATATATATATATATATACATGAAATAATAATAATAATAATAATAATATTTTTTTAGCGTTAAGATTTTTTGCAAAGGCGCAGCCGGCGACCATATGTCGGCCTGGGCATGCAGCCCGACGACCATGGACCATCCTGGGCATGAAACCCGGCCACTGCGGCCTGAGCGCAGCCTGGGCCAGCAGCTCGGCCTGGGTGCAGCTCGGCCAAGCAGCCACAAGCTGTGGCCTGGGCATAGCCGACCGACAAGGCCAAGAGCCAGCAACCCCTAAGGGCACGACCGACCTGTGCAAAGAAATAAAAAAAGAAAAATGGGCGTGAGATAACTGTTAGTGTGGCACGTACTGAGCCGCTCTAACGAAAGAGGACCAACTACCGTTGTTCCTCATGGTGTGCACATGGGCACGATTTGTGTTGAGAGGCAGGAACCACACTCCACGTGTGAAGGAGAGCACGCGGCCTCTGGGCGTGAAGGAGAGCATGCAAACTCAGTGCGTGAAGGAAGAGCAGTCTGTGTGCAGAGGGGAGGTCGAGGCCCCTGTGCTTGAAGGGAGAAGAAGAGTTGGCCTCCAGGCCGCACTCTGCGAAACTTTAAAAAAAAAGGGAAAATATAAGTAAATCCTGTAAATAGAATTTAAGCTAAGGAAGAACCTATACCCGAACGGGTAGCATTTCCAAATCCCCTCCCTTACAGAGCAGAGCTCGCTCTTGGCGATGTAGCAGGGACGATTTCGCCAAAAATCGATAGAGGGAATGACACCGAGGTTGACTGTTTTTCCCTTTTAAGGGTCGGTTGATTATTTTAATAGTTTTTATTGCATGCAGGTTGCATGGCCACATGCACACCGCTTGATCGAACACAAAGGGGATAGAGTTGACTAGGTAAGCCGATAGTTAGGGATTTTATTTTTATTTATTATTCTAAATAATTATCTTTTAATTATTTTAATTATTCATTATAATTCTATTTAGAATATATATATACCAATTTCTTATTTTCTTTTGTTTACAATTAACAATATATATATAATATAAATTATTATTTTTAATAATTTTTTATTTATTTATATACATACATTATGTTAATTGTTAAATTCATATATATTAAATTATTATGTGAAATAATTTTTTAAATATTTGAGGATGGAATTTAAATTGTATATATAAATTTAAATAATCAAATTTATGATGTTTAAATTATTTTTTATATTGTCTAATTTAATTATTTAAATGGGTTATATAAATTGATTAATTATGTAATGTATTATGGAAATTATGTATTTAATGACATTGGGTATTTATATTTCATAAACACTTAATGTAATGTATACCTAAGTTAAACCTTAGGATTAGTAGATTGGTAAAAAACAATTATAATGGGAATTATTAATTAATAATTAAGATTAATTATTAATTAAGATTAATTATTAATTAAGATTAATTATTAATTATTGATTAATGATTATAATCTTAATTCGAAGATTAATTATTAGCTAAATGATAATTATTAAGGTTATATTAATTAATATAATACTAGTGTATGATTAATAAAATTAGGATTAATGATGGGTTGGCAGGTGCGGGGGGAGTTCTTATGGACTCCGATGGAAACAAGATGATTGAATACGCATGGGGGATTGGAAGGCAGACACACAATGCTTCGAAGTGGCTTGCCTTACTCAAAGGCATTGACATAGCTAAGAAAAACAATGTCCAGGACCTTGTAGCCATCGGGGACTCCCTCCTGGTGATTCAAGAAGCTAGGGCCTTAGCTAATAAGGTCTGCAAACCCTCCTCCAAGTTCCATAATCACTTCTTCCACAAGATCAAGGAATTAAGGAATATATCCCTCTATCATGTTTTAAGGAACAACAACAAGCAGGCCGATTCCATGGCTAATATAGGAGCAGGTATAAATTGTGGTATGATGGTTGAGAATGGACACTCCATTGACAATATTTGGGTTCCATAATGTTTTGGACCACCCTAGCTTTCATAGCATGCCCACCCTTCAGCAGATTTGCCTTAGTCTCATTGGGCCAACAATGGCAACCACAAATGTCAGGTCAAATTTATTAAGGTTCAAGTTCACAATCTATTCACAATCTTGTCTTCCGTTCCCGAGACATAAGCGACGAAGTCTAAGGTCTGGACCCTGCTGGCTCGCATGAGAAAATTTAATGTCAATAGATGGCAGGGATGCCGGATCCTATATCTGGACCCTGAGCGACGGCATGTATCATTCATTCCCCCTCTGTTTTTGCTGGTTTTTGCAATGATTCTGGTTCAGGCAATCTGTTTTTCGGTGCAGTATGGAGTGTGGAAACACTGGTGGACATTCTGGGTTCTGTCTCCCGGCTCTACAATGCCTCCAATGCAAGACTCATATACAGGTTAACTCTAAAGGTTTTGGTTTGCAGCGTTATCTGTCTGCCCTCGAGGTGGTGCAAGGAAATGGACTCAGGGAGAAAGACATGCATGGTTCACTTGCAAACAAAATTAAGCAAGTTCGTCATGGGCAGCCTGTAAACTTTGAGGTTGGCAAATGTTGGTTGCAGAAGGAGGGTAATCAAGGAACCGAAAACCTCCCCAACGACGTTCAGAACAATTTCGAGCTGGCCTATGGTGTCCAGAAGAATTGGCATCCCACTGATGTCGGTATCAACCCAAATATTGGCACTCCAATGCAACATGGAGCTCTACAGAAATTGCGTGGCAGCAATGGGGAACTAGGACCCAGCAAGCTCTGGAGTCTGGTTGAAGAATCGACTGGAATCGTGAACCTAGATTCACCTCAAGAACCGAAAAGTCCCCCTCCTGGCATGTTGTCTCATCTTCAAGACATAGAATCTCAGGTTTGCTGGCTGAGAGGAGAAAATAAATATCTGAAAAAAGCTATTTCACACCTTGCCTCCATTGTTGAAATCTCAATCTCTGATACAAGAAGCAACAACAACAAAATGAAATTCCAATTGGATAGTATGGATGGAAAGATGGAGTCAATGCATAGTGGCCTCAAAATCGTCGAAACTAAGGTGGACTATATCAAAACTAGCAAGGATAAAACCCTTTCTGCAATCCTGGGAATGAGAGACAGCAAGAACATGGCTGCTGGTAGCAAGAAAAAATTTCGTCGCTCAACAGATAACTGAGCTCTGGTTTTCTTTTATAATATGTTATCTTTAATATGTAATTAGCTGATATAAGCATACTGTCTTTTTTACTTGTTCGGATAGATGTCCTTCTGAGATGTAAAAGACTGGTTATGAGGTATCTTCATCCCTCATTTTGTTGGGTACAGTATTCCCAAATTTTGTATTAGTCCCTTCTTTTTTAATATAAAGCATCTTACCCGTTACTGTAAAAAAAAAATAAAGTTAGGATTAATGCAAATTGCTATGGAAGTTCATTAATAAATAATTGTTAATGCGGAAGGAGGTAACAAAATGTAATCAGTAATGTGATTTAATCATTAATTTGTCTACGTAAGGAAAGTAATTAAAAACTACATGTAGGTTTGAGCTGCGACTTAATGGAGATTGCGTGGAATACAATACATGAATTTACGTAGAACTATTGTAGTAGATTTAGTACTGGGGGGGCTCAAGATGGCCTGATCAAAACACCTAGAACTATAGCTCTTTATGTAAAAATGCTCATCAAATAAATAAAAAAATCGTCTGACGCACCTTTTGAATTAACAGTTGAGTCTAATAGTAACCTAGTCCTGATGTCATAATATGCTATTTTTCATATTATGCCATGTTATAGGGATAAATATGGTAAGGACGCGAGCAGGACGGGGGTGAGGTCAGGTGACAGAATTACCTAAGCCGAATGTGTCGGCACCGTCGCCAGAGACCATCCTTATATTGCGCTCGTTAGAGGGAATAAACGAAACACTCTGGGGACTATAGAGAGGAAGTGTTACCTCGGAAGTAGAGGTGGAGGCCCCTCCACTAAGGGAAGAATTTCCCGAAGTAGAAGTGAACAAAGTACTCGTAATTGTGATCTGTTTTCTAGAGAAGGGTATTTCTGTGAAAACTTCCACAAAGAATCATCAGTTTTTCATGGTTTCCCCGCTTCCCACATCAGCTTTTTTGGCACCTCTTATACAAGCGGCCGAGATAATAAATCATACCGATTCCAAGCATGCAAACCTTATTCCCTCATAGCTAAGCATGCCAAGTCCGAATGAGGGTACCGAGACCTCCGCATCAGGATATAACAAGGGAGATTCAGAAGATAAGGCTTCCAAATTTTTCAGGGGGTCAAGTAGGGATACGAGCTGAATCTTGGTTGGAAGAGATGACCAGGTGCTTAACCTTACAGGAGTACACCTCCACGTCCAAGTCCAAGATCGCCATATTTCAACTAAAGGGGGTCACTTTGAATTGGTGGGGGAACCAAGAAATGCGGTTGCACCTTATACCGGACACGGTTCCATGGGAACTATTTGTGGAAAAGTTTAAAGGGAAGTATTTACCCGCATCCTACCAGGAAGAACAAGCAAGGGCCCTTCATGCCTTAGTACAAAGGAATCTATCCATAGAGGATTATGAAGAAAGGTTCATGGAATTAGTCAAGTATGTCCCTTACTTGGACAACGACGAACGCCAGGTTGAGCACTTCATGTATGGGATCAATACCAAGATCAGGGCCCAAGTACGGATGTGTAAATTGACTTCGATTGCCGAAGCGGTATATTGCGCTCGTTACACTAAGGAGATGTTGGGTGCAAATCCCATCAGGTCATTCAACTCTCAACAATCAGGATTTGTGGGGAAGGCCCCTCGAAGTTACCCTCGGGGAGGATATGTGAGGCCACCTCCCTATGGAAGAGGAGCACACCAAGAGTTGCAGAGGTATACAGGTCAGTGGAAACTACGACAGTTCCCCAGTTAGCCACAGGAACTCACCAGGGTGTGAGGAATTTTAGAGGATCAGCCGGTAGGGGAAGGGGTCCCAGGTGGAGGAACCCCTCTGAGAGGTCTGAACAAGTTATCTCACCCACTCCATTATAGGTTTCTTTTTGGGGATGTGGAGGCCCACATTACCAGCATGACTGTCCCTAATTACGATCTGGTACAGTACATCGATATGGAAAGGCTCCAATGGTGAGTGGGGGTAGTTATAGGCATCAGATATCGCCAGCAGTAAACAACCATCAAGCAGAGCACCAATACATTATGGTGGAATCATCAGGTACGTTCAATAATGTTAAACTTAGAATATTGTTTCATCTGGTGCTACAGATAGTTTTATTTCTCCATATGCATTAGGCAAATGTGGGTTGGCAGCCTACGAGCACGACGATTTCAACTTAGTTGAAATGGATTTAGGGGTAAAGCAAGTGGTAGTACCTAGTTTTGACAAGTGCGTAGTGTATCTCGGGGTGTGTGTTACACAAGTCAAGGTGTACGTCACCACCCTCAGAACTTATGATCTCATCATCGATATGAACTGGCTTGAGGAACATCGAGATTTCTTGGACGGTTATGGAAAGAAATTTCTTTGCATTGATGAAAAAGGAGAGGCCGTCGAGATCGAGGGTATCAAATGGAAGGTGTACCTATGTTATATATCCATGATGAACGTAAAGCGATGTATGCAACAAGGATGTCAATTGTATATTGTTGAATCGGTAAACAATGAGAAGGGACCCTCCTTTGATGAGTACCCAGTATTAGCTGAATTCACTGACATCTTTCCGAAGGAATTTCCTGGGTTACCTCCTAAAAGAGAACTTGATTTCACCATTGAGGTAAAACCCGATTCGGAGCCAACATCGAAAACACCATACAGGATGACGGCCCTGGAACTTTGTTAGCTACAAATGCAGTTGAAGGAACTACTAGACCTAGGGTTCATCAGACCAAGTATTTCACCATGGGGTGCGCCAGTAATTTTTGTGAAGAAGGATGGTTCCTTGAGTCTTTGCATCGATTACTGAGATTTGAACAGAGCCATAGTGAAGAATAGGTACCCGATACCTCGAATAGACGACCTCTTTGATCAAATGAAAGGGGTGACAGTCTTCTCAAAGATCGACTTACAATCAGGTTACCACCAGCTACGGATTAAGGAAGGTGATATACCTAAGACTTCTTTTCGAACAAGGTTTGGGCACTATGAGTTTGTAGTGGTACCCTTTGGGTTGACCAATGCCCTAGAAGTATTCATGAGTCTCATGATTGGCATGTTTCGAAAGTACTTAGATCGGTTTGTGCAAGTCTTCTTGGATGACATCCTCATCTACTCCAAGAATGAAAGTGAGCACAAGGAACACTTGCGGATAGTGTTGTCATTCTTAAGGGAGCACCAATTGTACGATAAGTTGTCCAAATGCTCGTTATATCAGAAGGAGATCCATTATCTAGGGCATATAATTTCCAGAGAGGGAATTTCAGTTGACCCTGAGAAGGTGAAGGCCATAATGGATTGGTACGTGCCAATAAATGCGCATGAAGTGAGAAGCTTCATGGGGTTAGCCAGGAATTATAGAAGGTTTGTTGAGGGTTTCTACAAAATCGCAAAACCCATAACTACCCTACAGCGTAAAGGCACTAGGTATGAATGGACGGATGAATGCGATGTCACATTTACCGAACTGAAAAGACTATTGACGAGTGCACTGATTCTACGAGTGCTAGATATGGAGAAGGAATTCACAGTTTGCACAGATTCCTTAAGACAAGATTTGGGTGCAGTGTTGATGCAGGAAGGTGGGGTAATAGCTTATGCGTCGAGAAAGTTAAAAACACACGAAGAGAATTACCCTACCCATGACCTAGAGTTGGTTGCGGTGATGTTAGCTTTAAAGCTTTGGAGACATTACCTTGTTGGATGAAGCTTTGAGCTCAAGTCTGATCACTAAAGATTAAGGTATATCTTAACTCAGAGAGACCTAAATGCTAGGAAAAGGTGATGGAGTGAATTCATGAGTGAGTATGATTTTGGGATTTCATACATCAAGGGGAAGGAGAATGTGGTAGCCAATGCCTTAAGCAAAAAACCAAGACTTTTCTCTCTCATACCTTTGAGGGTTGATTTGAGAGAAAGAGTTTTAGGACAGCTAGTCGGGGATAGTTGGTACCTAAAGGTCATGTCGGCACTCCAGAACGAGAAACCGGTGGGACCTAAGTTTGAAGGCTATGAGTTGGAAGTCGATGGGTTGTTACGATATCAAGGGAGGATGTATATTCCAGAGGAGGGAGATATTAGAGGGACTATCCTTAAGGAATCCCACAGAGCAATGTATTGCGCACACCTGGGTGTAAAGAATATGTATGCCGACATGAAGCAACTCTTCTTTTGGGCAGGGATGAAAAGCGACGTGGTCAAATTCGTCGCTAGGTTCCTTTAGTGTCAGCAGGTAAAAGTTGATCATCACCACCCAGCAGGACTATTGCAACCGCATGAAATTCCTATGTCGAAGTGGGAGGTTATCTCCATGGACTTCGTGGTGGGATTTCCTCTTACCTCTCATAGGCATGATGCTATTATGGTCATCGTTGACAAACTGACCAAAAATGCTCACTTCATTCCAATTAAGGAGACCTATGATGTCACGGATGTGACTCGTGTGTTCATAAATGAATTAGTTCATCTCCATGGGTTTCCATTGAATATTATATCAGACAGAGATTCCAGGTTTATGTCCAGGTTTTCGACAACTTTTCAGTTGACGTTGGGTACTCAGCTGAACCTAAGCACCACATACCATCCAGAGACAGATGGAAAAACAAAAAGAGTGAATAAGGTGATGAAGGACATGCTTAGGATGTATGTCATGGATCATCAGACTCATTGGGGAAATCACTTACCTTTGGTAGATTTTGCTTACAAGAACAGTTACCATAGCTCAATTGGGATGCCTCCATATGAAGCATTATATGGCAGTCCATGCAGAACACCATTGATTTGGGAAAGGTTAGAGGATTGAGTGATTATAGGACCTGAGTTGATTCAGGAGATGGAAGAACAGGTTGTTCAGATTAGGCAATGGTTAAAGGAAGCTCAGGATAGACAGAAGAGCTATGCCGATGCGCATAGGGTTGACTGAAACTATAAGGTTGGTGATGTAGTGTTTGTCCGCATCAGGCCTAGCAAAAGTACCATTCGGTTTGGGAAAGGGACAAAGTTGTCGCCACGATTTATAGGACCCTTTGAAATTTTAGAGAAGGTTGGACCCATCGCGTATCGTCTTGCGCTGCCACCCCATTTGCACAAAACTCATAATGTTTTTCATGTATTTGTTTTACGACATTATGTAGTTGATGAGTCTCATAAAATAAATTGGGAGGAAATACAGGTTTTGGATGAGGGGACCATCAGGGTCGAACCGTTACGTATATTAGACCACAGGGTTAGACAGCTCAGGCACCGTTTGGTGGACCAGGTTAAGGTCTAGTGGGACCGGTATAGCCTAGGTTCTGCTACCTGGGAGGATGCAGAGACCATGCGTCGTGATTATCCCACACTATTTTGACCATAAATTCGGGACGAAATTTCCTAAAGGGTGGGTGTATGTAACACCCTGTTTTTACATTACTACCCGAGCTACTATTATATGTTGTATTTGCTTGATTGTGAGACTTCGTCGGTTTGACGACATTGTGGACATATGGTTCTATTATTTTTTCGATATATATACGTGTGTGTGTGTGTGTGTCTAATGTTAGTATTATGATATGTAGTCATGTTTAGATATGTATCATGTGTTAATTATGTCTCATATATGCAAATTACTAAATGATGGGTACGTGGATACCGTTAAAGTTATATGTTGAATGAATGAATGTTATGCCAGGTGCAAGGTGAATACATGAATTTATTATTGTTTTATTGTGATGAAATGTATATGTACATGTCGAGGATTTATGCAAGATATTCTAGATCGTATGTCAGAGACTAACTTACAGGTTAAAATGGCTAAGTGATAGCTGGATCCTACGAGGTGGGAGAGCCTCAGGGACATGGACTCCGAAAGATAAATGGTATGCGAGTGATGCATTATTTATTTTCGCATGATTATTATGATGTATGGGTGGGGTAGGGTTTCAGGAAACTCAACCGCCCAGATTGGTTATATGATGACAAACTGAGTATAAGTGCAACGCAGTTATTATGTCAGTGTGGACATAGTCCCTTGATCCATTAGGGGGTGGAGGCTTTACCCACTGTTTATCCCCGAAACCCAAAGTCATGGGAGGGCTGTGCTACGATGCTCTCCCCAAGGTGAGTGATGATGACTGGTGGTTTCCTACTAGGGAAGCTTGTTCAATGTAGTCGACACTTCCACTTACGGGTTCTAACTGGAGCCGGTCATGGCTTGACACTTTAGGGTAGTCCAACAGAGGAAAGGATAGGAGGTGGAATTTAGTTGTGATTAGATAGATGATGTAGGTCGATAGGTATATCTTGAAGTCGGGAATAAAATGTGATCTAACTGTGTATGTTGAAAACCTTTGATTGATTATGTGTCGTAACTCAGTAATGTATGAATGGTCATAACTTAATAAGATGCAGTTAGGTAAAAGATTGTACCTTGAAAACTATGTTTAAACCCGTGTCAGTAAACAATAAACCTCGTGATTTTGATTGATGTGTGTGTGATTTAGTATAGTTAGTGTACTTACGCGAGATTTGTAAGCAGTAGCTACACTTACATAACTCGCCTACATATTTATAAATTGCATGAAATAATACTGAATAATAATGTTAATTATTGTCGATTAATGTTAGTAATGTTGATTAATGTTAATTATTGTCAATTAATGATTAATAGTGTTGATTAAAGTAGTAACTAATGCAATTGATTAGTAATGCTTGATTGATTGTTAATGAATTTAAATAGTCAAGACTAAGGGATAAAATGTTAAATGGTAATTATAATGTCAATTAGGTCAATATTAACTTGATTCCTTAAATTAATTATGTGTTAAGAATGTTAATTAATGTTAATAAGACTATTCTTATTTTTAGTAATAATTGTTAATTAGTTTAATTACAACTAAGGTATAATTAATATGAAACTAGGTGAATGAGTTAATTAAGTCTTAGTTAATATGATTTAATTAATATAAATGTACATTGATAAATTTTAGGTATAATTAATTGTAATTGAGTAGATTAATAAAGATATTAGTTATAATTTTGGAACTCGGATTAAAATGTTCACGATTAGAAATTTGGCGAATATGTAAAGGTATGGATATTATACTATTATTATCATGGATATAATGAAATTTGGAATTTATTATACATTAAAGGGGGATTCTGACCGATTTGATATAGTGACAGGGTGGTGAAACCATGTAAATAAATTAGGTTGACTTTTACCTATACAATGAGCCCAAGATCTTAAGGGATGATAATTATTAATTCTAATGGTAAATTAATTAATTAATAAAATAATGGGATTTAACGAGAGTCGTGGGGATGGGCTCGAGGACTGACATAGGGGTTAGAACATTTATGTTGGAGATAGGGTATTAATGGAAGGGGGATAGAGTTGGCAAGGGAAAGGGGAATAAGGTCGAGAAGACAAAAACAATAAGGGATCTTCACCTTAGCATGTTTTGGGGAAATTTTGAGTAGAGATATAGAAAATTATAGAGAGGAAGACGAAGGGGTTCTTGTTGGAGATTTTCGAAAGGGATAGAATTGGTTGGCTTGTACTCGGTTTGAGCTCGGGGCTCCAAAGGGGTACCTTTGGAGCTGGGTGGTCGGAGAGACCTCGCCAGTTGGCAAGGTGGCACACCAGATTGTTTGGTCGGTTGAGTTTCAAGGATTTGGGAAGGCTTTTGTTGCAAGGCTACAGCAGGGCATACAACAGAGCTGAAAACGAGCAACAAAGGGATCTACTAGCTATTTTGAGGTATTTTCCTATAGGTATAAAATCCATTTCTACCATATAATTTTACTATTTCATGTTATGATGTTAATGAAATTATTGTAAAATTATTGTAAATAGGCACATGTACATATATGTTGTTGAACCTGCAAAAATAGTAAATGTTAGAAACAGATAATTAGTAAATATATATTTATTTCAACCTGTAAATGTGAATGACTTATATTTTACAGGCATGAAATTTTAAACATAAGGTGTAAAACGAAAACAAAACAGAGACTTGAATAGTATGGAAACAAAGGAAACATAGATTTATTTATAAACTTAGTAAAACTAGGACTGGGGTCCGACAACAATAGATTTGGAAACCATAATGGGGATGAATCCTTTTATTCATTCTTGGTTGTATTGAAACCAATTTTCCAGCCTCATCCATAAATTATTAGGGTAATTTTCATGTTGTGTGGCTTGCTTTATGTTGTTATATATTTGTTTGTAGGTAAAATGGGAGAAAACTCGTAGATTTTCACTATGACAGTGAGTTTCTTTTTACTTTTCTCACTTTTGGCTTTAGTTCATGCCTTTTACAAGACTTTAAGTCATGGATTTCCTTCAAAAGTTGCGACCCCATGGAAAAAGATAGTTTTTCAGCAGAGCAAGCTGAATCATGTTTCACATCCTATTGGTTTGATTTGGATTTCTATTTGGGGTTGTCATTTGGTTTTGCTTTTCTGTTGTGGCCTAGTTTTTATTATATTGGTTGAATTATGACTCCCTTAAGATGATGTAGGTGGAGAAAGAATTGAAAAATCTAAGTATAGATTGCCCTTAGGGTTCTATTTTTTATTTCCTTTTAACTGCTTTTTTGTTTCAACATATTTTTTTCTTTTTTGAATTTAGCATTTAGTTGGTTTCCTTGATTTGCTTAAAGTTGCTTTGTGTAGTTGGTTGAGATCCTTCTTTTTTTTTCTTTGCAAGTTTTTTGAAGATTAGCTATATTTTCCTTGTTTGATTGCTTAGTATTAATCGTTAGTACTTTTTGCATTCACTCTGCTTGTTTTTGCTTGATATTGTTGTTTTCTTGCAAATTTAGAAGTGGTTCATTGCTTATAGAAGAAGGTAATAGATTTTATTACAAGAAAGAGAATCATATGTTTCTAGTATTGATCATCATTTGTATTTATTTTCACTATCATTATTTCCAAGCATTTATAATTTCATTTACTTTATGTACACACCACTTGTGCACACACCTTCACATCTTTAATTCAAATATCACTTGGTTCATCACCCCAAGTGGATCCTAAAATAAATCTCTAATCTAAAATTATTAAAATATCTCATTTGAGGGCCAAAAAAATATTTTATTTAGGTTAGGTGTAATGACTATTTTTAAGAATTTTATTAAAATGACCAATTTTCACTTTTTTCCCCAATTCGACCTTTGACTAGTTTTGATGTCTAGGTCTCCAATTTGCTCCAAATGCTCCCAAATATTCTCAGGAGGTGTATGAATGATATTAATACTTGATTATGATGTTCAGGGATGATTTAATACCATTAAAACAATTCTGAAAACTCCTTTAATATTCTGGTCAATGTAGGGTATTTTACTAGCAATGTCTCTTTGACTAGTATTGGTCCCTTGGTCTCCAAATGACTCCAAATTCTCCCAAATTGCTACAGAAGGTAATTGGATGATATTAAGACATATTTATAATTTTTATAGATTCTATGGAGTGTTCATATGACTTCTGAAACTCCTCTTTCAAATCTGGTCAAGATAGGGATTTTACTAGTAAATTGTGGTTCAAATCCCCTAGGGGTAGATGATGAAAATGACTTTCCAAATGCACTCAATCCAACTCGAATTTCTGAATGGAGGAAGGATACATATAAAGGAAACAAACATGAAATCATATGCATCACCATTCAACATTTAATGTCTTCTATAACTCCCTTAAATCATATGCAAAACAACTAGTCTCGACCTTGGGGGAAATCACATTAAATCTTCTTCAAATGGTATTAAACTGATCAAAATGACTCCAAATGCTTAAGTACTGAACATGAAACTTGTGAAGCTCATAAATGAAAGTCCATTAATCATAAATACATCATAGGAATTATTTTTCATTCGAATACATCATTACATCATTGCTACACATCAAGGTAGTGGGGAAATGACACCATTCTTTCATTAAAAATCAGATTTATACATTTACACTTGGAATTTCGAACTGAAACTTTCTGAAGATGAAGAACAGAGTATTTAATTCATATTACAAAATAAATGGGGCATGAGAAGATCCCCCAAGGAGTACAATAGCTCACCAAAAATGCCCTCCCTCAAGGATCAAGAATATGCCATGAAAACTGGAAATGGTTGAAGGAGTGAGCTGCACTAGAAGAAACCATGGGCTGTCCTATAGCTTACACCTGAAAATTAAGACTCCATTAAAGCTCCAAATGAAAGGCCTTAATTGCCTTTCCAATTACCAACTTGGATGGGAATCTTTCACCCTCGAAATTGGCTAAGGCAAGAAACTAGTCATCCACTAGCTCTCCCTCTTCACAAATGCAATTGAAAATTCTAAAAATGATAAAAAGATGCCTTCATTCTTTGTTCTTGAAATTTATAAATTTTCCAAGCTCTCTATGGTTCGAATTCCTTCCAAGAGATGCATTCCAACTCAAGTTGGGAAGAGATTACAAAGGATGCCACTTGTACAACAATTCCTTGTCTCCCACTTCCACCAAATCACATGTGGAAGCATCTTAGCTGCCCTAACTCCCTTGAGCGCCATCTTGGAGTATATTTTTAGCCCTGGAATGTCATATATGTCAGATGTCAGCCTTCAGGTCTGATTTGTGTCATAGGTGTCATAGCATCTTCATCATTGTTGTCATAGAGCTAGGGAATCTAGTCCAAGTGTCTCACTAGCTCCAAAATGCCTCTTCCTCTTCCATGGGAGTTACTCTTCCACTCCAATTCGACCTTAATTGATTCATGCCAAGTATATTGACCTTCCAACTCATCCCAAGACCCTTGAGATTCTTATGGATTCGAAATGACAAGAGGAGGATGCCATGTGGCATAGAAAATCTAGCTTGTGTGGGTCCCACTTCCTCCATGTGTCTTCATGGTCAAATGCCACTTTGATTTTCCCTTGTATATATTTATTTAGATCCTTTATTAAATATTTATGCTATTCTAATGTCCACATGCCATTTATTATCCTTCTTATTTCAAATCCCAATGCTTCCACCCACAACCTAGGAAACTAGTAATTTTCCTCCTTGGCAATTACTTGACCCCTAACATTAATTTGACAAACTCTCATGAATATGGCCAATGGGATTAGGTCATTGTGACCCAATGCAAAATTTGGGACATGAAATTAGGACTCTGAGGATATACATCTAAATAATTCCCATTAGTCATTTTACATATGAGACATAGAAGTTGGCATTTTAGGGAACTAAAATCCTTTTGTAATAGACATGATCAAGGCCAATTTACTAGTAGGCCCGTCCTTCCAAGGTGGTATGTGCCAAGACTAGGACCAGAGGTTTAGTTGGGACACCTTTCCCTTTCAGTAATGAAGGTCCCTTGGATCATGGATTTTAGTTGAAGGTATAGGAAGCCTATTGGACATGTTTGTGAAGAAGGTAGTCTAGTAGCCTTTCTATTAGGAAACTTAACCAAACATGACTCTTGTAGGTGGGAGGGAACCCAAGGAAAATAGCAGCAGGTTAATGGGAGTTCCTTCCAGTGTCTTTCTCTATAAATATCTCATTTGCACCTTCACTCACTAGCTTAGTGGAGTTGAGATCCCATCAAGTTAGTGTCTGGAAGGCCCTTGTTAATCTTTCTACTTATTTATTAGTGGTGGATGTCACTACCTGATTTGTTGGGGAATATTTGAGAGAGTTTCTATTTTCACATCATTAGTTTTTTATAGCTCCCTTTTAGGACTAGTGAGTCTTTTCTATTTCTAGAGGGTGTTCATGTCTTTTGCATTTACTCTTTGCTTAGTTATATCACTTGTTGCACCCATTTATTATTTGATTATGAATTCATTTTAGATTTACTGTAATTGATTTGAGAATTCCTCCCATTAGTGTTATTTTTATCCATAACATGGATTCATGGTATTTTTTGTGCCACCATTGCTCTTCCTAGGTACTCTCATAGACTTTGTAAACATCCCCTCTCAATGGGTTTTACAACCTAACCATTAATCCACATCAATGTGTGATAACTGAAAAACACTCCTCCCTCATAGTTTCCCTTCAATATCATCGGATTTAGGCTCCTCAAAGATCGGATCATCACCTTCCCCTAGCACTATTATCTCATTTGGGAATCCAAGTTCCAATATGTCTAGTCCTACCCCTCATCCCCTTGAAGTAAATCCATCTGGTGGAAACACAAACCAAAATGTTGGTGGGAAAACTCCCTCCACCATGCTTACCACGATCCTTCCATTCATGGTCATTCCAAACCTCCCTAACTTGGATAAACTAATCAATGACCTGACAAGGCCTCAAATTCCCACTAGGTTTCCTTCTAAAATCCCAAAGTTTGAAGGTAAAGTAGGTGGGGATCGTTAAAACCATAACATATCCTTCCATATATGGTGCTCCTCTAATTACCTTGTTGATGATTCCATTTGTTTTCACTTATTCTAGAGGACCCTTACTGAAGTTTTCTCTAAGTGGCATATCAAGCAGCCATCTGTGATGCATCCTAATTGTGTATCCATAGCTTCCACTTTTCAAACCTTGTTCTAGTTACCTCTCTTCTATGATGAGGGAATAGATATCCTTTTGTCATGTCATTAGACATCCTCCACCCATATCACAAACCACATCCATGAGTGGAGAAGATGAAGGATTCTTTGTAACATTAAACTTGATGATCATATCTTAGGTTGTTCCTGAAATCTGTACTCCTTTCCATAGCAAAGAATGATTCTTTCGAGTGTCTACAAATTGAAGAGGAATACATTTTGAAGGCTCAAAAGTATGAACTTATTTATGCTCAATCTAGTTACTTATACATTGTCATCCCTAATTATCTCTATAGTGACTTCACACGCTGAGATCAACTAGGGGAATCGCATTCCATGGATGGTGTGATTGGTGTCATGGCATACAACCAAACCTATACAATCAATTTCCTGTTATGAGCAATTATTTGTATGGTAACCCTCTGAGTATTGAATACTAAAACCCAGGACAGATTTTGACATCCTACTGATCTCCAACCCTTCACATTTATCCTCTCATGTGGGTTGGCTAGCCCAAATGGAAAAATATCCCTTTCAAACATCTAGGAGGAACTAGCAAGCATGGTTCCATTACCAACCAATTTTTAAAGCGAGAGATACCTTACTCACTAGGCCTATTGCGCTCATTATTCCTTCTGTAACCATGGGGTCAAATTCATCAATGGGGGAAGAATTAGATCAGGAATAGGATATGTACCCAAGCATTTGAAGGGGGGAATCTAAGCGTATACTGGGGAATATCATAAGAATGTGTTTATGAGAAGAGTACAATCATTATCAATCGTTCAAAGTATTATCTCGACCTAGGAGCATCATCTCTCGACTTCTCAAATGACTTGACCGAGAGATAACATGCATTCAACTTGGAAGGCTTCGACCAATTAATTAGAGATTGGTTGGAAGTCACCTCGATCGATGAAATGGGATGGGAAGCTCGATCAATTAGGTGTGCGTCTCGATAATTGGTCAAGAAATTGACATTTATGTCCTTATCAGTAGGTCACATTTGAATCTTTATCCTACCCTCCTTACTAGATTCATCCTTGAGCACCACATGTTCATGGCCCCTTATTTAGTGGCACCATGTGTGGTAGTGTTTCTACTCGTAGCCATTAACCCTTATTACCCATTTCCTGGTCCTCCATTGGGACCTCCAATGCATCCATACCCTTTAGCTCTCACTTTTCCGTGCAAGCACATTTATCCTTAACAAAACATGCCTGCTACATTTGTTCCCAATAACCAACATGCACATCATAACACTAATAATATGGAGAAAAAGGGGAAGAGTAAGGAAAACAACCAAAATCAGGAGAGTGGAGGCCAACCCCATAATCCTCCTGGTAATAATGGAGGTAATCCAAACCCCATAAATTAGAATCCTCATAAACCTACCAAGTAGGGTAAGAACCCCTAGTTATGGACTAATCATTTGTGTTCCTTTTGTGGATTTTATGGGCACTACACTCACTATTATATCCATATTTCCAAATCTCTCCAACCATGAGATGAGGCCAATAAACATGAAGAAACTAATGCATGTCAAAATGGTGCTCCACCTCCTCATCTTAACACACCTCAATTGATAATACTACAAAACCCCTACCTATATTAAGGTTGGGTGGTTAAAAAAAAAAATGATACCTTATCCTACTCAATTGTCTACTTCAAGTCATCCCAATGATCCTTTTTTTCAGAACATTTACATGATTTTTGTCGATGTCAACCTATAGACACGACATAATCAATATAATATGCCATCAAAACCAACCAATTATGACAAGGAAAAGGGTTCACCCTTGTTGGAAGGACCCTTACATATACTTCATCATAATATAGACCATCCCCAAAAGGTCCCTACAATCCATTTTCATCGCAATACCCATAACCCTAATGCTAAAGATTCTCCTAACTATAGCAATGTGGATGACTTGGCCTAGTCCCTTGTTTCCATGTCTACATTGGAAGTTCTTTGAAATTTCCCCGTGCAATGCAAGGATCTCTAACATTCCTTCTTCAGTAGCCTCCCAAGTTCCTGTTATTGTTAAAAAATCAATTATTCATTGATGAAGGTACTTCTATTTGTGCCTTATCCACCCATGTTTCAAAGAAGCTTGGTTACCCCAAGTTGGAAACACTTGTTATGACATTACATGAGTATGATGGTATACCTTCCCAACCACAAGGTCTTCTTAAGAATGTTCTCACTAAACTAGACAATATGCCAGTTTTGATTGATATCAAGATTGTAGACGTTAAGTTAGAATACAATCTCCTCCTTAGTCATAGCTACATGTATGTTATGAAAGTGGTCATATCCATAGTGTTTATAGTCATGATGTTCCTTTGTGATGGGAAAATTTTCATGTTTGATAAAATTACCTACTATGATCCCAGAGGGTCGGCTTTCCCTGGCCATGTCCTATAAACAGTCGAAGCTAGTCTTTCCATGCCTTCATTCACTGGCTTTGGTCCCAGAATTTTCAAAGATGCTTCTCTCCTTGAAACATTTCAAGGACCTGCTCCTCTTAATATCCAAGAGGATATCTTATATCTATGTACCATCATTTTTAATAAATATACTGCTCATTCATAGACTTCACCTGTCACCCTTGACGGGACATCCATGGGAAGGATTACCTATCCATCAAATACCATTCCTCTTTCCTCTACCTCTACCTAGGATTGTCAAAGCCATTGTGATGGATACTCAACCTCATAGGGATTACCTTATGTCTCCTTTTTTGATACCCTACACCACCAAACCACCAACAAAATCTCGAGTCATTTTAGTTCCAATTTAACCAATTTGTACTTCTAATGCCCCACCATCCATGGTTATGAAGGAGCCTATCGTATCCACTTAGAGTTATTCAAAAATGAAAGTTGGGGGGAACCAAAAATGTGGCATTTCAACCCATCCTAGACATAGTCATGAACCCCCATTCTACTACACTCCCTAGGACCCCCATGACCTATGTCATATGTGATGTCCTTGGTCACGCTACCCATCAATGTCTGAAACTACTTATTTTGTGTATTCATATCCATGCTCAGGATGAGAATATTGATGAAAACATGTCGATTTTTCACATTACTCTTCTTGATGCTGCTAAGTAGTGAATTAATGAATTGCGCACTAACTACCCATGTGCATTGTTTGGAATCTAAAGTCATTATTCACGCCATTGCACCAATCTCCAAAAAATTTGTGTCATCCTAGCTAAACTCCGTCATGGGTCCCATGAGCCCTAAGTCACTGTTATCGAAGAGGTACCTCCACCTACCTCATCCCCTGAAGGAATGTCTTCCATTAATTACATTTCTTCATCTAGTGAGACCTTCTCTTCAGCCCTTTTTATGCTTGCATCACTCCCGGTGGTGTTGGATACATTGGATCTTTATACCCTACCTTTCAAAGATATGTGGAAATTCTTGAATCACTCACCGGTTTGGATTTTCCATGGGATAATATGCATCACTGGGCATGTTTCCTCTCATAGGAGTGTCCTTCTATGGGTACGTCCTCAAATCAATTTTCCATTGAATCACAATATTTTATCCCCCCTTGGATAGGTTGATTAGTTCAATAACCTTATTCATGATTCTAGTGGTTTTGAGGAGAGCAATATGGCCAACATCTCTCCTAGCATTCAAGTGGATATTTCAGTAAAGCCTAGTTTTAATGAGAACATCTTGCTTGGTGCTACCCACACTTCCAAGGAAATTGCATACTATCACTACAACAAAACCTTGTCAATAGAGTCTCGTTTAGCTTCCATTTACTTTTTTTGTGTTTTTTGTACTTTTTATGAAAATTCGATGTTATTTCACATGATGGCACTAAAGTCGGTGTTATTTCCTACGCCAACTTTAGCACCAAATTTAGTGCCATATTTAGAACTTGATTTAGAGCCTAATTTAGCGTTATATTTAGTGCAAAATTTATCTTAGCACCATATTTAGCATTATATTTAGAGCCATATTTAGCACCAAGTTTAGCGCCAGGTATTGTGCCATATTTAGTGCCAAGTTTCAAGGTTCCATAATTTAGTGCCAGGTATTGTGGAAAATTTTAAGGATCCATAATTTTCTTAAAGTGTAGAAACCTTGGCAAATCTTACTAATTCTTGAATTTGCTACCATAAAATGTTTGGCAATTTAAAAAATATATATTCAAATTTATAAGGACTTTATATAGTTTTTGGACAATTTTGGCGATTTTTAGAGTAAAAAAAAGTTATCCCATGGAATTTGGGTGAATCATCTTTGAGAAAAAGGAAAATTAGCGAATCCTTTTTTAGAAAAAAGGGTCAAAAAATAGCCCATGGGCTAAATTTCGCCCCTAAAATTTTCGTTGGATTCCTCAATGACTAAATAAAAGAAAGGGAAGCTTTTCAGAAAGAAAGCTAAGTAATATCAGAGCTTAAAAGTAAGTGACTTTTCTCTGTCTTCATGAGTTAGAGGGAATTTCAATTGTTTTTATTAAAACCCCTAATTTTCCCTCATAAAATCCCCTCAAAACCTACTCTTTCATTATTTTCTCATTTATTCTTTTTCTCTCCTCTCTTCTCCACCCTTCTCCTTTCTCCCTTAAGGTTTCCTCTCTTAGGGTTTAATCCTCATGGAAGATATGGTTTTGGTTTCATGGAGAAACCTGCACGAGGAAGATAGTGGATTCTCCTTCCCTTTTCCTCCTCCTTTCCTCTTTTACTTTTCTTTTCCTTTATTGATTTACTAATGATTATTGTTGTTTTGTTGTTGCAGGTTTAGAGTTTCATGTATGGAGGATAAGTTTTCATCAAAAACCTTCATAATGAAGGTAATGACTTGTCCCTTCCCTTCTCATTCTTCCTCTTTTACTTTAATTTTAATTTTTTTTCTTCCTATTGTTTATTGTTATTTTGTTGTTGTGGGTTTAGGGTTTCATGCATGGAGGTTAGGGTTTCATGGTGGAACCTCCACAAGGAAGGTAATGGATTCTCCCTTCCCTTCTCATTTTCCCTTCCTCTTTTTCTTTTTCTTTTTCTTTTCCTTTTCCTTATTGATTTTCTAATGTTTATTGCTATTTTGTTGTTGCAAGTTTAATGGAGAGAAGTAAAAAATAACATTTTGGGGGATTTTTTTAATGCATTGATCTATTTCATGGTTATGGATTAAGGAATACCCTTGCATTAATGTAATGACAATCGAGTTCAAATCCTGGCACCCATCTATTTCTTATTTTTCCATTTGTATTCACTTGTTTGCATGCATATGTTAGGTTAATTTCAGTTAATATATTCACTTTAAAGGTATATTTATGTGGGAATGTAGCTGAAGAAGAGCTCTTTCATTTTGGTAAATGATCTGGGTTCAAATCCCAACATTCCCTCAACATTTTCCATTGCTATTTTCATTTTTTACCATTTTCTATTTCTATTTTAATAAGTTCTAATTTGCACTAGTTTAGTTTAGTTTCAATTCAGAATTGCACTTTTATTCATAGTTTTTGGGAATGTAACTCAAGTAGAGCTCTTGCCTCTTGGTAAGTGATCTTGGTTCAAACACGGTTCAAATCCCAACATTTCCTTACAATTTTTTTCATTTCTTTTTTTTTTCAATTTTTACCATTTTCCATTGCTATTTCCATACAGACGGCGCTAAATCTGGTGCTAAGCCTGGCACAAATTCTAGAGCTAATCCTTGCACTAAAATTGGTTTTAAACTTGACCTTAATCCTGGAGCTAAATCATGTGTTAAAGATGGTTCTAAATTTGGCATTGTTTCTGGTGCTAAACTAGTTGCATTAATGGAATGTAAGGAAACACCAAGTCTAGCGTTGGGCTTTCCAACTCAATTGGAAAAGAAATTACACTAAAAAAGGATGCTAAATTAGGTGTTAAATGTCATTTTGGTTTTAGTGTATAAAGTCCTTTTTTTAGGAATTATGTGATGTCTTTGCTTGATCTTGCACTAAAATGTCAAGCCTCAACCCTGTCATAGTGGAACATCATATTTATACTTGGTCTAAAATCAAACCTATGCCCCAAAAGTAAAGACCGATTCATCCTTTCAAAGATCCGGTTGTTCAAGATGAAATCGATAAAATTTGAAACATAGGATTCATTTATATGATTATGTATGCCACATGGGTATCCAACATTGTTCTAATTAACAAGAAACAGGGTACCATTCATGTTTGTACTGATTTCTATGATTTGAACTAAGCTTTTCCTAGGGACAATTTTTCCACCCCCTTCATCAACCACATTATTGATGCATGCATTGGGCATGAGGTTCTATCCTTCATGGATGGTTTCTCAAGGTACATTCATACTCAAATTCGTCCTCAAGACCAGTACAAAACCACCTTTAATACCCCTTAGGGAACCTTTGCCTATGTATTCATGCCATTCAGACTCAAAAATGTTTCAGCCACTTTCCAATATCCCACAATATCTGCCAATGGTGAAAAGTCAAAAATGACACCTAGGATGTAGGCCCAGCCTTATTTATAGAAATATAGGTTAGTTTTACTTTCGTTCCATATGAACTCTTCCGAAATTTGTTTGGCATGTTGTTCACACTTAGAATCCTGGTTTTGTGCTCTTCTTGATTGCATAAATGGATTTGTGTGATTAAGAGATTTTTCAAGAAGCCCCTATTTCCCCCTTATTTCCAATGCATGTAATTTATCCCTGGTTCTATGTTATATATTTCTTGTCAATTTAGTTTTATTGCCAAATGCACTCTTACGCTTCAATATTTTTTCCATGTGTGCATATACAGGTTGCGTCAGGATCCCATTATCTATGCATGTTACCTCTTTATACATCTATATTTCTTCAAAATAGAATATAGGTTATTCCGTTTTCAAACATCTGATGCATCAAACTCGTTTGATCCCATTTTTCCTCTAGGAACCCCCACTATTCAGGTAAGTGGCCTTGCTCAACCACCATTTCATTTTTCTTTTCCCCGCAGTAGAGGGTGTTATTCATTAGTACCCCCAATGTTGTTGGGATCCCATATCTTTTTTATACCTTTAAGAGTGGGAGTCCATGTAGTTTGTGATCTTGGATTCAACCTTGTATCCTTATTCATCTTCACTTATACTACGCTGTGGACTCCCACATTTTGGAATTTTGGTGTTTCATTTTACATTTCGCAAGCTCGTCGCTTCATCCATAATGTAAAATTTAGATTACCTTTCCACGATTCATCCTCCCTCAAGGAGATTACCATTAATGCCCCCCTGGTCTCTTCCATCTATTATCACACATTTCATTGATTCACTTGGTTGTATATTGGGCACTTATCTCCTTGACTTTCTCTATTCTCTCATATTCCCATGCCCTTGAGAAACCATTTACAGAGTGCTCCTTAGCACTACTTCTAACCATATATTATCTCTTATGGCAATGTCTCTGGTCACCTTTGTTCAGATCATTCTGCAATGTGTTACCCTTAGAGCTTTACTAATGGTAGATTATTCCGCTCTGTGGGTATCCCCATTGTAGTTATGCCCCCTAATTATCCATTGTATCCCTCCCCTAATGTAGTACATGAGTTCCACATATGCTTCTAGGTCAACCATGCCTTCATCCTCTAAATAAAGGAAGAATGAGTCCATTAATCAATGACCCTCTATCATGCTTTGGTTCCTTAGTCCCCATTCTATCCATATCCTAGTGTCATACCTCGCGATGTTAAACAAAGAGCCATCATTACTTTGTTTTTTAGTGGGTATCCATCTATGGACTTCAACACATGTATTTTAGAGGACATACCTAGAGGCATTATGTATATTGGCCTCATAATCATCATTTGATATGTTACCTTGGATGAACTTATGGGAGAATTCATTCCCCTTATATAGGTTGGTTCTCACATGCTCGACTCTAGATCATTATCGCATCGTTTAGAGTTGTATAGTACGGTGGTTCCTTATTTAGTTTGTTTAAAGACCTCGGACATTCATGACTCCCTCTATTTCTTTAGTTTATTTTGGAAGCCCTTCAGTTCTTCACTTGTTGTGATTATGACTTTTTTTTTGTAAGCTAGTACCCACGGAGTTTCGAACTGGTGACCTAACACAAGGAATGCCTTAGCAATATGCCCATTCACTATCTATTCTACACCCTTTGGGTTGTTGTGATTATCAATTTGCATTGGAAACAATGATCCATTTTCAATTATAGTTCCTTGGACCTATTTGGCTTAGCCTTTCAATAGTTTGAGCCACTTGTGAGGAGTTTTCTCACTTCTACTCCTTCCAGATCTTGTGCCCTCCAATTCTTTAATTACTATGTAATAAACATATAGAGAAGAATAAATAATAATAAATACCAAATAATTAAATAAGAATAATAATAATGAAACATTTATTAAATTAAGTCTATAAAGTAATAGAAAGGGACACACCCCTTCATTCAAAAAGGCATGAAAGACCATATTTAAATGGTAATAATATTATATTGTGATCGTCAACTTTTATATATACATATATTATCTTTATAAATCTATGTATCAATAAATTGGTTTGTAACACTGGTATCAGAGCGTTATCTATTATCTCAGCACCCACCCTCCACACGCAGTCATCCTCCAATGTTTCCCCTCCGCTCTCATATCATCTCAACACTCCATCTCCATATCATGCCTTTCACCATGTTGGTCTTCCTCATCAACCCATGTTCTTCCTCTCCACACACTCCTTCGCTCCCTCGTGACTCCTCGCTCACCCCTGCGCCCTGATCATCATCGTTTCCCACCACCACCCTTCCTTCCATTGCTCCCCATGCTTGATCTCACTCCATGATCACGCCCTCCCATGTCAGCCCTACAACAACACACACACACAAAAGTTACTAAAAATATATATTTTATAATAATCATATTATTATTATTATTATTATAAATAATTTTATTAACATTTTTTTTTAAACCTTGTAATAAATAGAATAATATATATTATAATACTATATTTTTTAATAATTACTATTATAATATCTTTAATTCTATTTATTTCCACTATATATAAAAAATGGAGACACAACGAAAGAAAAATGATGAATTGAGCAAAGAAATTAGTACGCAAAAGGATGAATTAAATTCTATCAAGGAACGTCTGAAAAAATTGGAAGGGGGACAAGCAAACCTAATATCAAGTGCTGGTGAAAACAATACAAGATTACAGAACATTGAAGATCAATTCCATAATTTAAATATCGTCAGGGAAACGGAGCAAAATGATAAGGATTAGCATAATTTGGTGCTAAGTTCAATACTAACCGAACTATCACAAATAAAAAGACAATTTCCAGAACAACGGAAGCCGGAATTAAGTGAATCAATTATTCTGGGTGGTCCACATTTTCCAAGAACTCAAGAAAGAGATTACCAAAAAATAAAAATAAAAAGAACTACCAAAGTATGACGGAAAATACCATAGAGGAGTTGTCGTTTGGGTCAATAAAATGGAAGGCATCTTTGAATCAAACCCTCCGATCGGAGAATGCGAGGAAATAATGACAGCGGCAAATAATTTGGAAGGAGAAGATTATGACAAGATTTTATGGTGGAGTGGGAAGTGTACTAACTGTGCCTTCCTTTGGGAAAAATTCATCACACCCTTATTAAAAATATTCCATGATGAAGAAGAAGATGATCTCTATAATAAGTTCGTTCATCTAAAGCAAAGGGGGAACGTCAAAGATTACACGAACGAATGGGAATTCCTCGCAAAAAGACAAGATGGATTCTCATTAGAACAATTACTAAAGATGTATATCTATGGGTTAAAGGATTACATTCATAGTGAAATCAAGCTATGGAAACCTAAAACCATTGAGGACGCTAGATATGCAGCCAAATTAATCAAAAACAAAAACAAGTACAACAAGCCGTCATTCATAGGATCGGAGAAACCAAATAAATATTCAATGAAGGATCCAATAAATTCTCCTTGGATAGGTCTAACAAGTACGTACCAACCCACCTAAGGGAAAATGAAAACCAACATCAAGACACTAAAAAAAAATGGGTAAACAAGTGTAGATATTGTGGAGACAAATGGGTGAAAGGGCATAAATGCATCAATAAAAAATTGTATAATTGTGAAGTAGAGAAGGAATCAGACTCATCCATAGAAATTCTGAGGATGAATCCAGTAAGGAGGAATATCTTGATATCCATGTAGAGGCTGAAGAGGTAATTCCCAAGATATCTCTAGCTGCAATAACAAGTATCACACAACTGCAAACATTGAAATTAAGAGGGCATGTAAAAAAAGAGAATGTCACTGTACTTATAGACACATGAAGCACCTAAATTTTATAGACGTGAATGTGGTGAAGAGGTTAAACCTATTCATATATCCAACAACAAATATAAGAGTTATGGCAGCAGATGGGAAAAAGATCGATGGTATAGGAAAGTGTCACAAGGTCAAGTTACAAATAGACGATTATAACATGGAATCTGGATTCTACACGATACCCTTAGAGGTGTAGACATTGTCTTTGGAATTCGATGGCTACTTACATTAGGCATGTACTGCGCAAATCATCAAAAACAATTCATTAAATTCAAGTGGGAAGGCATAAAATACAAATTGCATGGATTCCAACCACCCCCCACATAAATTATATCTTCACGAAAAATGGAGAAACTAATTCGAAAAGGGGCACTAGCATTTGTGGCACAATGTCATCAAATAGAGGCATTAACAGTAGAATTGGGTCATGGCCAACAACCAAAAATCTAGGAATTAATCCAAAAATATGAGAAGGTATTCCAAGATCTTCCCATGAAGTTGCCACTAGAAAGAGAACTAGAGCACATAATTGAGGTTAAACTAGGTTTAGCTCCTATGAGCGTCAAACCTTACCGATATCCTCACCATCATAAGAAGGAAATAGAGATGTTAATACAAAATTTATTAATATTCAGAGTTTTCACATGAAGCATGAGTCCATATGTGGTCCCAGTAGTGTCGGTTCATAAAAAAGATGGGTCTTTCAGACTATGTATAGATTATCGAGGTCTTAACAAGATAACAGTAAAAGACAAATTTCCAATCACTTTCATAGATGAGATGTTGGATGAAATCAATGGGGCCAAATACTTTTCCAAGCTAGATCTAAGATTATGGTATTATCAAATAGGAGTAAGCTTATAGGATGTTGCAAATACCACCTTCCGAACTCACGAAGGTCACTATGAATTCAAGGTGATGCCATTTGGATTAACCAATGCACCTGCTACCTTCCAAGCAACCATGAATGAATTGTTCTGACCCTACTTATGAAAGTTTATACTAGTCTTTTTTGACGACATTATTATATATAGTAAGACATGGGATGAGCATCTTAAGCGCTTAGAAATGATACTCTCCCTCTTAGAAGAAAATCAGTTTTATGAAAAAATATCGAAATGCACCTTTGGGAAGGAAGAAATAGAATACCTCGGCCATATCATATCCAAGGAAGGAGTAAAAGTAGATCCAAGTAAAATCAAGGAAATCATAGAATGGCCAAAACCTGATAATATAACAAGGTTAAGGGATTTTTTGGGTCTAGCTGGTTATTACCAAAGGTTCATGAGAAACCATGTATGTTTGACATCACCACTGTCATATCTACTAAAGAAAAATTCCTTCCAATGGAATAACAAAACATAGGAGTGTTTCAAAACTTTAAATAGGGTTATGACATCCACACCCGTGTTAGTGACTCCTTATTTCGTGAGAGCCTTCATGGTGGAATGTGATGCTTCAGGTTTTGGAATAGGTGCAGTGTTGATGCAGGATGACCATCCGATTACTTTTAAAATTCGGAAGCTCAACAAGAGGGAAGGATTAAAGTCCACCTATGATAAGGATATGCTTGTTATCATACACGCGTTATCTATGTCCAACCTATACTCTTTCGGCTGAGAGATCAACCCCGAGCTGGGCAGTGTATCCACTAAGGAGGGATAATAGGTTCTCTCACAGTCAAGGCTCCATTCACATGCTAAACCAGTATGTAGTTGGGTTTACCAAGCATTCCAGGGCACCTACCCATGCTAATCCAACCTACAGGGGTTCTTTCAGCACACAGGGATAACAAGGAGGCATTGCTAAACCAGTGAGTTCAACCACAGAACTGTAGGCATCTCACCACTCACTTGACCTGGCACCCACAATACCTACCACATCCAACACAAGGAAGACCTACTACACAATCACACAGTCTCTCAAGGCATCTTCCCTTCCATTGCTATTCCAGGCTAGGCATAGAAAGGTCTAGTCGCTCACAGCCGACCTAGCACCCACAATACCTACCACATCCAACACAAGGAAGATCCTATCACTGCTGTACAGTCTCACAAGGTCCTTCCCTTCCAGTGTTATTGCAAGATGGGCATAGAAAGGTCCAGCCACTAGTTCATTGAGACTATAGCCTTCACTGAGTTCCTCCAGCAATCCAACCCTTCTCCCACAGTTTACAACAAGACATATCCCGGCTTGGGGTTTTCCCACGGTTGCTCTACGCAAACTCCTCTGCAACCTTCTCTATTGACTCTACTCGTCGTTGTACCAGGGTTCTGCACACAAGGTGTCACGGCTGCTCGTTCTTGGGTAGTTCTCACACACAGGGGAACACTACTTACAAGAAAACACGTAGGTGAATCCTCTACGAGGGTCAATGGTCTCAACAATGGTAGCGCGAGCGTTCCAAACAGGGAATCAAGTGCGTGAGTCCTGAATGGACAAGAGTGTGTGTCTCCCTCAATCCTCCCCCCCCCCCGATTCATAACAGGCTCTGCGATTTTTTCCAGGCAGTTCGATGCCTTCATGCACAAGTGATCAAAGCCATGCCCTGCCATACGAAATCGCAGGCATGCTCCATATTCCATCAGATTCAGCAGTTGGTTCTCAATCACTCTCTGAAATCGCATTAATGTCAGCAGGGAGTTCAAACGGGTTCTCAGTCAGACATGTGGCAACATGGTCAACCAATCCCAAACCCCCTCAACTCTCCCTAGTGGATACACATGGCCCCCTTCTCGTTCATTGCCTCCTTAGCCAGCTTCTTGGTTATTTTATTCATTCAGTAATAATTACATCATTTACATTCTTCATGGATTAACATCCCATGAATAATCAAACTGTATCAATACTTACCTAAGCAATAAACTGAAACATCCACTAGTGGGGCCTTGGCCTTGAGCTCCACACTAGGGCATTTAGACATACCGTACATAAGCAGTATTTACATCAAGGGCAAAATGGGGTATTACACATCTGATGCGCAACAACAGGACAACATCAGGATCCGATAAGCACATCATGATGCAGATGATCTGAGACAAGTGATTTAAATGGAACGAACGAATCATTTGATGCACAAGACGCCGCATATTATCTGATAAACTGTGGCACCTAATCAGAACGAACACATCAGAAAGTGTGTAGTTCCATCGGTTACTAGTGCTTCATTTCATAACAACAAACTATCAATTGAAAGCACAGTATCAATTGATCATAGTAGTCACATAGTGCAGAACGTTGAGATAATAGAGACGCAGACTCAGTATCAGCAAGCACATGGGACATGAAGTAAGTCATCAGCGAAAGTCTGATTTTAGAGGAATGAGAAGTCATGTGACGTATGTAGCGCAGTGACAAGGTATAGACTACATATGAAGACGACGCAGTGCAGCATCATCAGCAAAAGATCAAAAGAGTGTGCAGAGTTGAAGTTCAGTATGACAGCAACACATATTATACATCAGGGCGGTCGGACAGGGCAATGACAGGGAAATGAGACAGGGAATTGAAGCTTCCTTCACATTGGTTCCTGTAAAACAAAGAATACAGGGGGTCGTTTCCTACTTCCTGTTGGTGCTAGAGAAAACACACGGAGTGGAAGCTTCCTTCAGGTCGGTGCCTATAAAACCAGGGGGTTGGTGCCTCCTTCTAGTTGATGTTGGTAAACATGGGAAGTTGGTGCTTCCTTGAATGTATTCTTTCTCGTTATAAAGAAGAATTCTTTGCTTCTCTCCCATTTGGGTTTTTACGTAAAAATCTTGTGTGTTATGTGTTGCTTATGTGGTGCATATATGTGGATGTTTATTTTCTGATGCATAACTGAAGATAAATAATAAGTAAAGGTTAATCTGTTAAAGAAGGTAAAAACTGCTAATAAGTGCGCTAATATTGATTCACCCCCCTCTCAGTATTAAACCGATTCCAACAATTGGTATCAAAGCAGGTTTCTTCAGTAACAGATTAACATCTGGAAGATAGATTCCAATGCAGAATCCAATAGACATGGACTCAAAATATGAACATATGGCTGAAGTAGACTTTGAAGGAGAATTAGTTAGTGCACTAGACGAACTGAAGAATTCAAGGAAGAAAAGTAAGCTCTTGTAGGAATCCCTTCTAAGATTGGAAGAAGACACCACCAAGCTGTTGAAATTGAAATATGACAAATGTGAAATTCTGGAAGTTGAAGTTGTCTCTCTAAGAAATGAACTCCAAAAATTAAGCCTTCAGTTAGAACAAAGAGGCAGAAACAACATTGATGAAGAAACTTACTTTGCTAAGAGTTATGCAAATGCTCTCAAGACCCCACAATCAAGAACAAGTCATAGATTTGGAAGAGAATATCGAAGGCCGAATCTTTTGGAAAATAAGTCTGCGTAGCCATGGAATTTCTATCCTATCAGGTACCAAAATATTTTCTTTGGAAATTGATTTTATTGTCATAATTTTGGTCATAAAGCAATAAATTTTAGAGCTCGTTCATTAGCATATGCCAGAAAGAAAGGTTTGAGCAATCAGACAAATCCTAAAAAAAATATCCTCAGTAAACCACTTGAAGTCGTGTTTGAAGATTCCAATCCTTTCAACATTTTAAGTTCAAAAGACGAATATTGTGAAACGTCAGAACATGATACTCATGACTGCGAAAAGCAACAACAACCTGTGCAATCCACTAATATAGTTGAAGATCAGAAAGATCAAGATCATCAGGAAGCATGCAGCCTAGCCTTACATGCACAAAGTAGAGGGGGGAAATGGTATATAGATAGTGGATGCTCCAAGCACATGATTTGAGATAAAAACACCTTTCTGAAGTTTAGAGAAGATAAGGGAGGTAGTGTTTATTTTGGGGACAATGGCTCAGCTAAAATTTTGGATAAAGACCTATTAATCCTAGGAAATAAAAGAAGCAAGGCATATAATGTTCTATTAGTTGAGAACATGAAACACAATCTTTTAAGTGTTATCCAGATGTGCGACCAGGGACACACTCTTACATGTGACTTAGAAAAGTGCAAAATAAAAAACAGGGATACAAGCATAATCATAGCTACAACCTTTAGAACTCCTAACAATGTTTACATTCTGGATGAAGAAAGAGAAAAAAATGTTGCATGGGACAAAGCGATGAAACTTGGCTCTAGCATAGAAGATTGGGACACATCAATTTTGATAATTTGGTCAGGATCAATAGGAAACAAGCAATGAGGGAAATTCCAAGGATTATTAATCCATCAAATTTATTCTGCAAACACTATCTACATGGGAAATAAACTAGAATCAAGTACCCAACAAAAGGATATACTACTTCAAGGCCTTTGGAATTAGTGCATTTAGAACTTTGTGGTCCAATGAGAACCAAAGGAATGAATGGTGACGAATACTTTCTACTATTTATTGATGATTTCACTTGAATGACATGGGTGTTCTTTCGTAATGCAAAATCAAAAACATTTGAATGTTTCAAGACATTAAAGAAGTGGTTGAGAATGAAACTAATTTGAGAATAAAATGCTTGGGGACTGACAATGGAGGAGAGTATACATCAAACAAGTTTTATAACTATTGTGATAAACATGGAATTAGAAGACAATTTTCAGTAGCCAGAACTCCACAACAAAATGGAGTGGCAGAAAGAAAAAACAAGATTGTTCAAGAGATGGATAGGACAATGTTAAACGAATCGAAGTTGTCAGACATATTTTGGACACATGCCATTCATACAACTGTCCATATCCTCAATGGATGATTGATTAGGACAAATAGTTGCTCAACATCATATCAACTCTGGAAAGGAAGACCAGCTACAGTTAAGCATTTCATGCTATTTGGAAGCAAATGTTACATCAAAAGAAATGATGAAACATTGGGAAAATTCGATTCCATATCATATGAAGGAATATTTCTCTGTTATTCATGCAAAAGCAAAGCTTACAAGTGCTACAATTTGCGTCTAAGGAAAATAGTGGAAAGTCATGAAGTAAAATTTGATGAAGTCTTAACTCATAGAAGAATTGAAGAAGATGATGACTTACCACTGCAAGAACAACCGTATGAAGAAAATCAAGAAATAGAAGTATAGCAGGAGGAAGTATATCAATGCGGAATAGAAGAAGGAAGACCAGACACAAAGGTCTCCTCCATATTTGTTAATAAAAATCATTCAAAAGATTTGATTATTGGAGACAAAGATGACGACTTAAAAACTAGAAGAAGTCAAAACAACCCAACTAAGGAAGTGCATTTCTCATTACTATCACAAATAGAACCAGAAGGGGTTGAGAAATCCAAATCAAATGAAGGATGGATGAAGGCTATGAATGAAGAATTAGACCAAATAAAAAAGAATGAGACTTGGGAACTTGTTCCAAGACCCAAAAACAATAATGTTATAGGAACAAAGTGGGTATTCAGAAACAAACTAAATGAAGATGGACAAGTTCTCAGAAACAAGGCAAGATTGGTATGCAAAGGATATGCACAAATCGAGGGAATATATTTTGAGGAAACTTTTTCCCCCGTGGCATAGCTATCAAACGTTTCATGGACTATGCATGTGCAGAAGATGTCAAGGTATATCAAATGGATGTAAAATCAACTTTTCTAAATGGATATCTTAAAGAAGTGTACATTGAACAACCATATGGTTTTTCACTCTCAGGAAACAAGGATTATGTATGCAAGCTAAAGAAATATATGTATGGACTCAAACAAGATCCTAGAGGTTGGTATTCAAGGCTAGACAAATATCTGCAAAACCAAGGTTTCAAAAGGGGGAGTGTAGACAATAATATCTATATCAAAATTGAAAATGAAAAAATGATAGTCGTGGAAGTATATGTTGATGATATCATTTTTGGAAGCAATGATGATAGAATGAGTTAGCAATTTGGGAAAGATATGAAAAAGGAGTTTGAAATGTTTATGCTAGGAAAACTGTTCTTTTTCCTTGGATTGCAAATTTCACAGTTAAATGATGGCATCTTCATCTCCCAATCTAAGTATGTGAAGGAAATGCTAAAAAAATCAACATGGAAGATTGCAAGCCAGTCTGTACACCCATGGTTACAGGATGCAAATTGAGTAAAGAAGATGAGGATAGGGAGGCTGATCATAGGCTTTACAGATCGATGATTAACAGTCTATTATATGTAACTGCTTCTAGACATGACATCATGCAAGTTGTTGAACTTCTAGCAAGGTTTCAGACAACACCCAAGGAAACGCATGTTCAAGCAGTACATTGATGCAAACCAGGATGGAAGTATTGATGATAGGATAAGTACTAGTGGTGTTGTGTTTTTTTAGGGATCTTTCTTGTGTCATGGATTAGCAAAAAACAACCATCTGTGGCATTATCTACAGTAGAAGTTGAATACATTGATGTAGTTGCTTGTTGTTCACAAGTGTTATGGATGAAACAGACTTTGAAGGATATTCAAGTAAATATAGATCATCCAATACAAATACTATGCGACAACACAAGTGTGGTCAGTATCTACAAGAATCATGTTATGCACTGCAAGACTAAGCACATCCCCATCAAGTATCATCTTATGAGAGAGCAAGTACACGATAATGTGGTCAAACTAAAATATGTTGATACTAAGGAACAAATTGCGGACATATTTACAAAACCCCTTCCACGAAGTACATTTGAATATCTTAGAGAAAAATTGGGTGTTGTTCTCAATCCTCAACACAATGAGAACCTAAATAGAGAAGCATAAATCTAGAAGGGATCGGCACTGCGCAGAGGGTAAGTAAGGATGACAGCATGATCACTGCGCAAGGAATGATGAGGTATTGTGACAGGAATAAGAAATCAAGGCGAATGAGAAATGTAACATCTTTATCAAAAAATCAATCAAAGATAATTATGAAAGGATATCAGTACATAAGCTCTACAAAGCAACAAAGCATGATAACAGGGGGAGTTATCCCTGGATACAGTCATGGAGGACGCCATCGCAAAACATACAGAAGAACGCATATTGCGTAAAATATTGGCACCTCTTTACCATTGATGTCAAAGGGGGAGAAATGCATGAAGTTGAGGCATGAAATGCACACCAGAAGCTGACATGAAAAGGCCGAGACATGAAAAGATGTATGATGTCAGCAGGACAACATGAAAGGGGAAGAACTACAGAAAATAAATTAAAGAGCATGAAGCCTTAGCAGACGTAAAATAGTGTGAAGAATATCACTTGGAGAATTGCAAACGAATCATAAAAGGAACAACATGAAGCTACAACAGATGTGAAAGAGCATGAAGAAGATCACTTGAAGAAATGGCATGAATATAACTGAACATATGGTATGCGCAGATGTAACAGGAAGCAGCATGGTTCGCGTAGATTTAGCAGAAGTGATAACAACACAGAACGTAGTAGCCAAAATCCCAAAGGACTCAGGGGGAGAATATACACAGGTAGAGCACTGCGATCAAGTAAAGATGAAGCATACAGTTCAAAGAAGATTAGGTACAACTTCATAAGGTGTTGACATCAATGCCAAAGGGGGAGATTGTTGAGCATTGGTTGTCATTGATGTCAATTAAAGATGATATCAAGTGTTTGACTATCAACTAATGTTAAAGAGGATGTCAACTGATTCAGTCTAAGTCATTGATATCAATTGGTGTCAAAGTGGATACATATTCCTGCAGAAGTATGAAAAAGTATTTGGAAGCCACTTTGAAGTAGTATATGTGCAATATGTAGAAGAACATGAATACCAGAAGTATATGCGCAAATGGTGAAGGTGACATATATGAATGCAACTTTGGAGTATATCTAGAAGTGCATTTAGTATGAAGTTGTGTGTAGAAATATACATCATGCAAATCCAGTTCAAGAAAGGAACACAAGTAATGTATCCTATAACATGTGGTCCTTGCGCAGAAATCAATTCCACCAAGTCATACTCTCTCATGATAGCAATCAAAGGAGTTGGTTGGATAATGGTACATGTGCATAAGAAGCCAAGGAATTGGTTGAGAAAATGGTACAACTGCGCAAGTTTCTTGAAGAAAGTCTCTAGAATGCACAAGCAAGCCTGAGTGTTGCTTAGTTAATGGTTGGAAGTGTGCAAGCATTTAATGGTTGGACAATCATATATATTTATATAAATAAAACACCCAAAAAACTAAATAAGTAATTAAATGGATAAATGTTTATATCTTAGAATTTGGGGACTATTATATATGGTTTTCCTAGATTGAAGGAGGAAGAGATAACTGTACTGTCCACAATGATTTTATCATCGTTCAAAATTCTATAACACCTAGTGAACAGACAACCCATTTAATTAAAGAATGTAACAGTAATAGACAACCAGTGATTACAACTATTAAGAACAAGTAATAGATAACTTATTCATAACACTTAACTTGTAAATTATGGATGTTCACAAGGTAGCTGTGCTAGTAAATTCTGAAATAACTTTACAACGAATTCTCATTATAATTATAGATACTAAGAAATTATAATTATAGATACTAAGAAGCATAATTCTTGAACAAATTTAACTAAATCATATTGGGAATTACATTAACTTTGATTTCTCACTCCGCCGCTACTTTCATGAATCTCAAAAACCAATTATAAACATTGATGATGCGAACAGGTATTACTCAAAGCTTGGTGGAGCTTTGAGTACAAATTGCAGTTGAGTTCCTAATATATTGCAACTGTAAAATAAAATGAACAGTTAGACGATCTAAATAACCAAAATGACAATTTGAACAACAAAAAAACTATTTCAGCAATCCTTGTTCCCGGATTTTAAAAGAAATGAAGGCGATATAAGTTGCAGTTATCGAGTTCACAAAAAGTGCATGGCAAGTCATTTCAACATCGACCAAAATTAGATCAGTAGTCAACATGAATAGAGCAACGCTGGATGAAATAAGAAATTCCTTGTGGTTTCAAGCCTCTAGCTCTATACAGGCCACCAAATATTGTTGACGTCTAAAGCACGAACAGTTATCTGAGCACCTTTTCCAAAAATATTCAACTGCTCACCTTCAAAATTCCACACTACTCTCCCCCTCTGCATCAAACAACACCATTTTCGTATTGGGTACCACCCCCAGAATCCAGCCACTACTGTTCACTGCAATTTTCATAGTTAAGCAGTCCTCAAGACACCTTGGCAGTGCCTGGGATTTTGACCATGCATGGCTCTCTCCATCTCTTTCTAATTTCCATAAACAACGATCGCTCTTATTTACTAAAACTACCGTCCCATCCTGTCCAGTCAGATGCCAAATCGGCTCCCAGATCCAAAGCCAACACGTCGAGCGCCAAACATTCTCGCTTACTGGATTGTTAATGGCATCCCAGCGCTGAGAGGCAACATCAAATGCCACGATCCCATCGAAAATTAAATCCCGAGAGCGAATGTCATGGCCTCTACTCAACCAATAAAGCTTTCCCTTACAGAATACACCCTCCTCCATGTGTGGCCACGCTGGCAAGTTTACATCTAGCAACGATGTCCATGCATTGGTAGCCGAATCATAAATCTCTACCGTTGCGTTGTTCCGCTTTTTCGTTCTGATTCCTAAAACCAGATTGTAACGCCTGATGGACGGATCAAATGCCAATCCAATGAAACTCCATCCTGGCAGACTGTGAGGAGGCAACCGCTTCCATACCCTTGTAGCAGGATTGCATATATAAAACATTGTAGAAGCTAATTGACCCCTCGAATAACACAAAAGACCATTGCATGAAGCCACAACCTTACTAGAAGCAGTTCCCAGAAAGCCCATGGAGATTATCTGTGTACGGAAATTGGGCGTTGCTTCAACAAAAAACAATTTGTCATTGCGTGAATTAATTCCATGAAGCTGGCTGTAAACCAGAAACGCGGGTGTAGAAGGAACAGTGGCTGCATTGAGCTGGAAGAGAGTTCGTGCTGATGAGATTACAGAATTCCATCGTTTACAGACGGTTCTGTATGGGCCGACAAATAAGAAGGGAATCCTAGCAAAGATCAAGACCAATAATTCTTCATGTAGCATACTGAATACATCTAATTCCATCTTTGATTCTTATTTTTATTGAAAAACTCCTTCACCTCCATAAATATAAGACTCCTCCATAAATATAAGACTCCTCCCGAGTCCCGACTACGGCATGAATGCTGGTTTCTATAATCAAGCTTTCCCCGGCATTCTTATGACTGAAGTTTTAATATATTTCCATATATATAAACTAGTAGTTTTTAGTTCTCTTATTTTAAGAAACTCCGTGACTTTTGCGAGCTCAAGTTTTAATTATAGTTAGGTTTAAGAAGGTATTCTAATTATAGTTAGGTTTAAGAAGGTATTCTTCTACTATCCCGAGGATTCGAGAGCTTGCACCAGGTTTTATGTTTTTTATATCTTTATCTTTAGCTTTCTGTTTTGTTTTATCTTTAGCTTTCTGTTTGTTTTTCAAAAGCTGTTTCTAAATTTCAAACGGTTTAAAACTTAACTTTTTTATTTTAAGATTGGTTAACTTTTTCTCCTTTTTTAACTGTTTTAAGTTTTTTAGGTTGTACTGTTTTAATTTTTATTTATTTATAGGTATTTATATCTTAGAATTTGGGGTAGGTTATTATTTACGTTTTTTCTAAATTGAGGTGGGATGGGACAATTGTACTATCCAGATTGATTTTATGGGGTCTGTTTAAATTCAAAATAAATAATTATAAGAAAATAAAAAATAAAAAATAATATTCACCTATCTAGTAACAAATAACCTGTTCATAGCACTTAACTACCACTTAATTTGTGAAGTATCAATGTTTACTAGCCACAAGTTAAAAAACTATGTTAATTAAAAAATATTCTTTCTCACTATTTCAAATCTTCTAGATTTTACTATTTTAACTTTTTAATATTTTTTTTTCATTTAAAAATCATTTTTTTCATTTTTCTAATTTTAATGTACATTATTTTTTGTTGTAGTTTGGATGGTTGGGAGAAAAAATTGTTGCCCTCCTGATTCAATTCTATTTTTCCACTGAAAAAAAAGAAAAAGAAAAAAAAGAAAAAACCTAAACTATTTATTTTCTTTATATATACTTGAATACAATTTTGAATACAATGACCACAATGAGTTATTGATGACACCTTGAATAATCATTATATATATAAATAAATTATTTGATAGATACATTACAACTAATTATGATATGTAAATTTATTGGTTAAAAAATATATCAATGAAATTTTAATATCATTATTAATATTAAATTAATTATAAAAATAATAATTATATCATGAAATATATTTTATTTATATGAATTTGAAATGAAAATAATAATTGTAAAAATATTTTTGAATGGTATGATTTAATATAAATAATTATTTATTTATTTAAATTTAATATCTTTTATTATAAAATATTTTTAAAAAACTAATCTATTTTATGTTAAAACATATCTTATATATTTTTTATTTTATAAACATATATACATTTTAATTTTTAATTTTATGAATTTCTATTGATTATGAAAATTACATTCATATTCTTATTTTTTTGGAGTAAAAAAATTAAGTTATTAATATAAAATAGGAACATTAAACTGCAAAATGCCCACATTGAAAATAATTAATGATATCATATTTTGTTGTGTATAATATCATTGTGTTTACCCTATATTTGAGAATCTCAATATGTAGAGTCTCACATCCAGCTAGATATGGCTTTTGCAACTCTGAACAAATATAACAAGTTCTACACATAACACAAAGAATTATGTTTTATAACACATAAAGAATTATGTATTATTTGGTGATGATATAATATAAAACATTATGTATTATTAAGTGATGAAATAGGCTTAGTGATGTGGTACAATGTACCTTGTCGTGGTTAATTTTCCACAGGTTTGGGGGTTTAAAAAGGGGGCTTACCACTACCCTTCATTCCAAAACAAAATAACAAGGTCAGCTCCTATGGTTGAAAAAAAAGGTGATGAAATAAAAAAAAACATGGAGTTATTTACTTGAAGTTTGATATTTTTTATACCTTACATTGGAGTTGGAGTTGAATAGTAGTAGCTAAGAGCTTGGTTCTAAGAAAAGTATGATATTTTATTTTTTATTTTTTATTTTTTATTTTTTATTTTCAATTGGGTGTAGTTTGGGTGGTTGGAAGGAATGATTCTTACCCTCCTCACATTGGGAGGAATGATTGTTACCCTTCTCACCTAGATCAATTATTGCAAGTGATATCTTGATCTCTTAAATGAGCATATTGGTGTATTGGCAAGGGTGTAAGGCATGCCACTATATTACATTTTGTTAAATTACAAAGTGATAGTGCAAGATAACCATATGATTTTGAAATACATAAGTGGAACTATCCATGGTGAATCCTAATGTTCATCCTTCGTAACTATGCTAAATGTTGATCAATTTTTCTTCAATCCTAAATTCAAGATGTGTCTTTTGTGGACTTACTCCCTCATCTTTTATAATTGGCACTAGCATAGTTCACTATTACCAACCTAGTTAGACTTGATCACTTGATTTGACATCTCCATATCTCCACTCAATTAAATGGACTTTCCTATCACTAGTACAATCATTATCATAAAGCAACGATAGAACAAGAAAAACCATATTTTCTACATTGGAGCATGAGCAAGACACCCCTTCTACTTTGAAATTCCCATCATTACATGTAAGGGTTCATTTGAATTGGTGCTGATGTTTTCATGGAGTATATTTATCAAATATGAAGAGCTTCACTTACAAAAGAAGTTGTACTACTTTTGTAATTTTGAATATTGGACTAGCCAAGTAGTCTAATTATGTTTGGTAGTCTTATCAATTATGTAATCCTTTACACTAGATTGCTAAACTTGAGATCAATATCAATGAGAGTTTTAGGTTGTGAAATTGATTCCTCAGTTAAGAGGGACTATAAGGTTGAAATAATTCAATAATTTAGACTTGATGAAGACTTAGGCAGGGCAGTAGAACAAGCTTGAACATATTTCCACCATGTTTTTCTCTAATGGTAGATGGAACACAACATTTAACTATGCAATTTTAATAAGGTCATAATCTTAACTATTTTAGAAATCCATTTGTTCTCTATATGGTCTTTGCACCTTACCCATTTCATTTTCTTTATTCACCTAAGTCCTTTCAGAATCTTGGCCAAGACCTTCTATGTAATGTTAGTTTTTTCATTAGTTTGAAGAGGATTATGTTTCAAAATTATTTGAAAGTTGTTTCTTTAAAATGTCAATTAGGTCTAGCCCAAGTGGTTATGGGATGAAGTGTTATCTTCCCCACCCAAGTTATATTCCCCTAAGTGACATGTTGATCTCATAATGAGTATATTGTTGTAATGGATTTGAGACCTTATTGATTGGCCTTGTTCCCTAAAAAATCTAGGGTTTACCCTAGGTACCATCCAGGAAGCTTGAAATGAGGGGAAGTTCTTAGGGGTTTTCCTCGGGAAATTTACCCTGAAAATAAATTGTCAATTGGGTGTAGCTTGGGTGGTTTGGAGGAATAATTGTTACCCTCCCCACCTAGTATCAATTCCCCCACAAGTGTCATGTTGAGCTATTAAATGAACATATTGTTGCATTGGCCTTGAGCCCAAATAATTTAGTTTAACCTCGGTACTATCCTTGAAATAAAGGGGAAGTATCATGTGGGTTTCCCCACGATACGTATTCCGAGTAAAACAAATGTTTCTTTAGAAATCTCTAAAAGAGCACAAGTGATTCCATCAATGTCTTTCATGAACAATTATGAAATGTCTTATTAAGCACATGTGTGAGAAGCTAAGGTGAAAATTATGAGAACACCATGGATTTTATGGGCTAACAAAATTTATGTTGAAATCGTCACAAACTTTAGCTATGGATAAGGGGAGAAGTAATTATATTATAATACTAAGATTTTATGTAGTAATTTGAGATAGAATAATGTATTTTTTCTCATTTATGATCACTCTCAAGCAAAAATAATCCCTCATAATGAGTGAACCAATTTATTTTCTTCGATGCATAAATCACAAAAAGATTAAAATTGATCACAACTTCAATAAAGTCTTATTACACATCTTGATTAGAGTGATCTTGACTATCATCATGAATATAATCTAACTCATCAAGATATAGGTGTTGTTATAGCACTAATTGGAACCCCGGTGACCCTAATGGCACCCTAATAGCATTAGAGCCTCCAAAAGAGCATCCAAATATGCCTATTTTGTATCCAAAAAACACCTAGTTTGGATCCCCACTTGCCTCTTCCTCTATAAAAATGTGTGGCCACACGGTTCCCCCTTCTATAGAGTGCATGGGCTATGGAAATGTATAAAAAACTATAAGAAATCATGAAAATTCACAAAATTTTATAGTTGAAAGGATAATTCCTCTGTGGTAACCAATCCAAATGACCTCCTAACCATCCTAACTATGTCAAACACCCAATTAAAGGAATCTATGGGAAGGAGGAAGGGGAGATTGAAGACAGAGAGAACACCCAGTTTATGATGTTGGAAGAGCTTCCCTTGCCTTTAAGTTTTCATGTGGTCTTCCCCCACTCAGTGGCCCTTATCCTCGAGTTATCTTCCCTTCTAGATGTCAAGGTTATCTTACGATCTTTTCCTATACAAGAGACGAAGATTAAAAGAGCGGGACTAGTATGTGTGATGGTTCAAGGCTTGTGGAGGATTCTAGATCGTAGTTCCATAAGTGCCATTGGTACAATCAAGTTTGATTATTGTTTCCATTATTCCTAATAAATATGTATTATCTCCCCCCCATTCATTAGTATTTACATTGGTTTTGGCATTGGTATAAAAGGAGTTGACTTTCTTGATTAGTCAACTAGGGTTACTTGTTCATGTTTCAGATTTATTGTTTAGTGTATGATTAAATGAATTCCAAAAGCATTTGAGGAAGGACTTCTATCTTCTTGATTGCAAGTGTGAGAAGAAATCAAGTGGAAGCATTGGAAGAGAGAAGAAGTGAGCACAACCGTCAGATTCCAGGTTCTTTTCTCCACCCTATGTTGTCTTTTCTGTTATCCTTCTTATTTTTTCAGTGCATTGGGTTGAATGCACATCATAATCGTAGGGAATTGTAATAGTTATCTTTCAACCGATTTGTCGGTAGACAAGCCCTAGTTGTTCGATATAATTGCTTACAATAGAAACATAAACCATATTGGGGATGGTTCTATGAATATTTATTTGTAGGGCTCATTTTGGCCTATTTTTACAGACTTAGTTGGGTGTTCTAAGATCCATTGTGTCCTTACCTTAGTATCCATCCTTTTAATTCCTTGAAAAATCACAATTTTTCCAGAGTTTCGACCCTTTTTTAATCTCACACACTTGACAAAGGTAATAGAAGCATGGGTACTAGTTTCTATGCACCTTGCCTTCTATGGAAATAGGTGGCCATGCACCCTACAGTCTTGAAAAGTGCGTGGGATCTGCAAAAGTGGGGTTTTTGCCCTTTTTTCCATGTTTCTTCATGCTTGCTTCTAGTTTGGGTTTCTAAGTGTGCTTGGAGGGTTGCATGAAAAAATTTAGGGGTTTTGATGGCATGAAATGTATTTTGTATGCTAATTGAATTGGTTCATTTGAGGAAAGAAAGAAATACCTAGTTGTCAAATATTCCTTTTTGGGTTTTTTTCATTCAATACATGTGTAGTGGAGCAGAAGAAGCTTTCTTTAGGTGATTTTGCATCAAATTGGTATGCATCATAGTCATCTTAGCTTGATTCTATTCCCTCCTTTCTTTTCTTTATAGGTAAAGAAGAGAAATACTTTCATTGTTCAATACCTTTTCAGTTGTTTCAATGCATTATAGGTGTAAGTTTGTTGTTCAATTTTTTCATTTCAATGGTTAGAGGGTGTATTATTCTTGAGGTATATTGTTGAAATTAAGGTGAATTGGTGAGTTTGATTGATTGATTGATTGATTTTCCTTATAGTTCATAAAGTTGCATTTGTTATTGTTATAATAAGGAATGAAAATGTGAATGTTCTCTTAGTGTTCTTAATATCTTGAAGACATTTTGCATCTTGTGAACATTTAAAGCTTACATCATTTTTCTCCTAATTGAAAGTTAAAGATCTTTGAAAATAAATTCAAGTAAAAAGAACTAGGTTCATTTTATTTTATAGAAACCAACATTAGCCTAATTTCTAGGTCCTTGGTTGTGGGATTGGAGAGTAAATTCTCCATCGCCACATAAAACGAGACTAGGATGTAACTAGAGAGTGTTAAATCCATTAGTAGCAAAAACAAAATTGTTGATAAATCATGCCTAACATGCACATCAAGCATGAGGTAAAGTTGAGAATTCAAGTGGGATTTTCCCCTCATTTTTTTTATTAGTGGACTATGTGAGTTTGGGGACTCTAAGTGAAGTAGCAAGTCCTTGGGGTGACACCGCTTTTGATCAATTTTTTGGGTCTAGGACTTAAGTCGCCCGTTCCCTATCCATTCATAGACACCCATCTCGTGATTGTTCTTCCCAACTAACAATCATGAAGTGCTAGCCTTTGTTTCCTATCCTAGATTCCTCCTAGGTGACTGCAAGTGGGAATTTCTTGTGCTACCTGAGACAAATGCATAATATTTTCCTCAGGTCCCTTGACGGTGTCCATCTTCATGAGGGAATTTGCACCTTAGATGATTATTGCTTGAAGGTTACTGTAACTATTTCATGTACCTTCATTGGTTGAAGTTGGGCCTTAATCATCCTAGGTTGAACTCTATAAGGCCCTTCTCCAGATCATCACTAGATTATCTTTGAAAGAGAAACTTTTCTTGGATTGCATCGTTAGAAATTATTTTTCTAGTGGTGTCTGGTTTGGATAATCGTTATGTTGAAGGTTTCTTTCATTATGTGTCAAGGTGGATGAAAAACCTTTAAGTAGGTCTAGAATGACTAAAGGCCTCTCGCTAGAGAGCGCGGAGTTGCTTCCAAATATGTGCAGGATGGATAATTCAGAGCCCACCCTTCAAGAGCTTAACAAAGAAAATCCATTGTTTCTAAACTATCCCATAGAAGAGGAAAGAGAGGAAGGACTTAGCGATTATAATGAACCATCAAGGGGAAGGTTTCCAAGAGGCTTCAAAGTTCATATTCAAATACATACTAGGGGCCTACCTTATCCTATCTATGAGAAAATTATTCTAGTTTAGATCGAGGACTTGACCAACCCTACAACTATAATGGATTTTAATGAACCTTCCTCTAGTTACTAGAGTACTTCATTCTTCCATACTCATAGCTTTGATAGTCAAAGCCACATTGAAAACTCTTCTCCCTTATATTAGGTGGTAAATAAATAAGTGTGATGTTGATGACAATTCAGGGGTCGGGGGCACCTCAACTCATGCTTATAGTGCTCCCATAAGAGGAGAGGAACCCAATGTATCAAGTATTCTAGATCAATATTTTTCCCCATCTTGCAAGACTATCTATTGGAGGAACCATTTCCTCATCAACAACTCCTATCAGTGGTGTAGGAACCTTAACATTTGTTCCTTGGAGTAGTAACCCATTTTCTTTTAGTATTCCATCAGTTGGAATGCCATACATAGATGCTCGTAATTTATTTGGGCTAGGTTAAAACACTTTGTGCGGAAACAAATCTATCCTTTTCAATGCATTTCCATTTGGAGATGGAAATATCCATCTTTAGGTACCCTCAATAGGGGTTGGAGCTTACACAAGTTCTAGAATTTCTCAAGGGAGCAAGGCCTTCCACAAAATGGGGGGTGTGATAAGTGGATCTTTCTCACCTTATGTTCAATTTTTTACCCATCACACTCATGTACTAGATACCAAACCAATTCATGCGTTGTTCCTAGTAGTTCCAATGTGTTAGGAAACTCTTTTGTAAAACAATCCTCAAGACAAGCTCTTGGGAGTTGGAACTCTCTACCTCATACAATGTTGTCTTTTTTGGTGAAACTTAATATCCGGTATCTAACCAAGATGGACAGCGATTAAGTTATGAATAGTCCAAGTTGGCCTCCTGTTCCAACAAAGTTACCCTCCAATATTCCTGAATTTGATGGAAAATTTGTAGAAGATCACGCCACAGATGTAATGTGTTTCATTTGTGGTGTTCATCTAACTCACTAATGGATTAAAGTATTAGGTTGATATTTTTTCAGAGAAATTTGATTGCAGTTGCATCAAAGTGCTACATAGAGCTCCTGCAATATTTGTTTCATAACTTTGATGCGTTAGCTATTACTTTCTTGAACCACTTTTTGTTTCATGTCCGCTACAAAACAAGAACTCGGTTATTAACATAATTTTTAAAAGATAATTTGACACACATATATGATCATATTCATGAGTGAAGCACGTTCCATCATTTGATTGAAGCCCAAATTCATGATAATTTTTTAGTGGATAAATGGTTCATTAAGTCTTTGCAACTATATATTGCAAATTATGTCACATTATCAAGAGTCATGACCAAAGAGAAAGCTATTATCAAGGACCAACAATTGGACCTAGTATACTCTCAGTATTGGATGTTGTATGAGATCTTTCTTACATCTCCAAGAGTAGATATTGACCCAATATGTCCCAAGCTAGGGACACATGTTGATATTATTACTGGATCTATGGAAAATGTTGCAACAACTCATGTTACAACTCAAATGGGACAAAAACATTTAAACGCCAATGCACATGTAGTCGCACAAACTATCACCAATGCCTACAACACCATTCAATCCTATGATGCTGTGTCAATTTAGGTGACTAATCAAAATGGGAACCAATAACCCAGATGAAAAAAGAAATGGAAAAACAAAAATAATGGGAATGAGGGAAATAATGCCAATAACAATAACGTTGGTGGTTCATCAATGCCCCAAGTTGGAGGTATCCTTACGAGTGTTGGAACAGTAGGAATCCCTTGAGAAATATGTTGTTCTTAGTAATCCATTTTCTCCACAACACCAACAAGTGGTTCTTGGAATCCCACATAAACCTATACCTCCGCAATAGGAAACCAAGGAGCCTCCTCACAAGGGAAAAACTGTCATGTCCCAAATTTGGCATTGGGTCACAATAGTCTAATACCGATGGCCATATTCGTGAGAGTTTGTCAAATTGATGTTAAGGGTCAAATAATTGCCAAGGAGGAAAATTACTAGTTTCCAAGGATGGGGGTGGAACCTTTGGGATTTTAAATAAGGAGGATAATAAATGATGTTTGCACATTAGAATGGCATAAATATTTAATAAAGGATATAAATAAACAAATACAAGGGAAAATCAAAGTGGCAATTGATCATGAAGACACATGGAGGATGTGGGATCCACACAAGCTAGATTTGCCATGCCACATGGCATCCTACTCTTGTAATTTTGAATCCATAAGAAGCCCAATGTTCTTGGGATGAATTAGAAGGTCAATATACTTGGCATGAGTCATTTAAGGTCGAATTGGAGTGGAAGAATAACTCCCATGGAAGAGGAAGAGGCAATTTGGAGCTAGTGAGACACTTGGGCTAGATTCCCTAGCTCTATAACAACAATGATGAAGATGATATGACACAAATCAGACCTAAGCACTGACATATGAAATTTATGACATGCCAAGGCTAAAAATAGTCTCCAAGAGGGCGCTCAAGTGATTTAGGGAAGCCAAAGAGACACCAATTCGAATTTGGAGAAGGAGAGGGCTATAATTGGAAGGACAAGTGGCACACTTGGGAATCTCTTCCCAACTTGAGTTGGCATGAATCTCTTGGAATGAATTCGACCCATGGAGGACATTAGAAGTTTATAAAAGTCATGAACAAAGAATAATACTAGCTTTTGATCATTTTTAGAATTTGTAATTGCATTTGTGAAGAGGGAGAGCTAGTGGATGACTAGTTTCTTGCCCTAGCCAATTTCAAGGGTGAAGGATTGCCATCCAAGTTGGTAATTGGAAAGGCCATTCATACCTTTCATTTGTATATTTAATGGAGTAATTTGTTGCAGGTGTAAGCTACAGGGAAGATAATTGTTTCTTCTACTGCAGCTCATTCCTTCAACCATTTCCATTTTTCATTGCATATTCTTGATCCTTGAGGGAGGGCATTTTTGGTGAGATATTGTACTCTTTGGGGGAGATTCTAATGCCCCTTTTATTTTATAATATGAATTAAATATTATTTTATTCATATCCAGAAAGTTTCAAGTCGAAATATCAAGTGGTTGTATGTAAAATTGATGATTATTGAACAAACAGTGACCATTCCCGCACTAGATTGATGTATGCCAATGTATTGATGATGATTTCGAATGGAAGAATGTTTCTCTGATATATTTATGATGTATGGACTTCAATTAATGATTATTACAAGTTACATGTTCATCACGTAAGCATTTGGAGCCATCTTGCTCAGTTTTATTTCATTTGAAGAATATTTAATGTTATTTCCCCCAAGGTTGAAACTAGTCTTCTTGCATCTGATTTAAGGGAGTTATAGAAAACATTAAAAGTTGAATCGTGATAAATACGAGTTCATGTTTATGTCCTTTATATTTCCCATAATTCCATTCATAAATTCGATTTGTATTGAGTGCATTTGGAAAGTCATTTTCATCATCTACCCTTAGGAGATTTGAACCACAATTTACTAGTAAAACTCCATACATTGATTAGATTGCCAAAGTGAGTTGAAGAAGTAATTTGATGGTTAAAAGACACCTTTAAACACAATTTTTGTGTATTAAAATCATTCATACACCTACTGGTACAATTTGAGAGCATTTGGAGCTATTTAGAGCCATCTACCATTGGGGGTTTGAGCTTTGAAATTACTAGTAAATTCCCTGAGTTCTCTTGGATACCTATTCGTCCAAAAAACCACATATACTGCTGAAAATATACTTTAATTAATGTATTATAACAGATACAAGTATCATACCAACCATTATTGGAGGTTGTATAGTTTTTGGAAGAGATTTGTTCCAAGACCTAGGGGGGATTTCCACTTCCCAAATTGACTAGTCTTGTCCCGAAACTTCTTCCCTTGCAAATTAAAGACCATGGTTGGGTATATTAGTTGATTATATGTATGATATATGTGTTAATGTGTCCCATAACCCCTCATGACCTTCCTCTCCAAGTTTGAAAGTAATTGGAGGAGTTTGGAATCAGTTGTATCCATATACCTAGAGTTGAAATTTGGTGAATTTGAGCACATTGGGAATTTTATTATAATGGGAAATTACAGTGGTATCAGAGCATGTTCCTTGAACCTCTGAATTAATATCATACATTGAAGTTGCAGCCATGCCTTACTATTAAGATGAATCCTATGAGTATAGTTCTTATGAGGAATATGCAGATGATTGTGAACAATATGAAGTACAATGTGAATGGTATGAAGAAGAGGTGCCATCATGCAACACTTCTTACAATTTCAGGAGGAATGAAGATTATTATTATGACCATATGTATGATAAATATGAGTATGTCACACCACCAAAGGATAATTCTATGGATGAGTTACAAATATGGAGAGCAACATATAAAACCTTGCCCCAACAATATCAAAGATATCAAGCATATCTTACTTCGAAGGAAGATACACAAAATGCCATGCCTTGTGAAGACTATATTGATTTGTTGTTTGCAAATAGGCCCAAAAATGAAGATGTGGAGTTAGTGAATAAAGATTTATGCCCTTCTTGTAAAGGACCTTGGAGAGAGTATCATATGTGTGTGAGTGAAAAGATCAATGAAATATCTGAAGCTTCTGTGAATGCATGTATGTCCTACCTAAGGAGATTTTTTGGGAATTCTTCAAATAGAGATTCCAAATGTATTGATCTTAAGGAAAAAAAGGGGCAAAATGCATCAGCTTGCTTGAAGGAGAAAAAGGAAGAGACATCACAAGAGCAAGAAGAAGATTCTATTGAAAGTATTGAAGATCCTTTCAAGACACATTCTACCTTGGACATGAATCAAAGAGCATCTACTGATGGATGCTTGAACTATGAAGGAGTACCTACTGATGGGTGCTCACACCTCTATGTTGGTGACATAGAGATCAATTTTGAAAGTGTTGCTGCAAGCCAAACTTCCATTAAACATGAAAATAAATACCTTGTAGCAGTTGAAGAAGAAACACGATCAACTTCCCCATCACCACTTGAGCTTCATGAAGTTGGTCCAAGCAAGAAGGAAGAAGATGAGGAGGTTCATTTGCAAGAGCCTCATTTTCTTGAAGGGTCCTTAAAGATGAAAGAAAAGAATATCCAAGAGTCCCTTATCATTCTCCATGACACTCAAGCATTGGTGTCAAATTCTTGTTGGAGAGCTACTTCATTGGAGGAAACATCCTTCCTTGAAGACATGGAGAAGATTCAAAGAGAAATGTGCCACATCAAAGGTAATTTAGTGTCTTTGATTTTTTATAGAAACCCTTTGTTTGAGCTTAATGAATTGTTACACGATGCATACTTGAAGAATAATGAGGATAATCATAAGCTCACAATTCAAAATTAGCATCTTCTTGAAAAATTGCAAGATACTTGTTTTTCCTCCTATGTTTCAGATTGTCAAATGGTAGATTGTTTGGAGGATTCTCATGACATGGTGGATCATGAGAAATGCAGAAATTTGAATGTGCTTGATGTGTTTGAAGATGAACTTGAAGAGATCCAAACACTTGATGTGGTGGAAGAGGAACTTGAATTGTCTCTTGATGAAGGTTATGCAATTTTTAAAGAAAAGCATGATTCCTCTACATTGGAACCAATCTATGACAAAGGTTTCACACTTTTCAAGGAGCTGCATGATACTACCCATATGAATCCTTCCCATGATGAAACTTCTTCACTTTTTGATCATTTGGGTGAGTTAGTTCATTATCCTACATCCTACAATTCCATGTTTTGCAGCATTAGTCTCAATGAAGTATGGGTGAAAGGGTTCTTTTTGATGGTGCCACATGAGGAGTATGGAACTCCTAGATTTACCTTTTATGATAACATGGTTGGAGCACATTCTTACTCACATTTGCAGCAGCATCATTTGTTACTTTATGATGATGCACATCTACATGGATGCACCTATGATATGCATTTGAGTCACTTGAAAACTCATGGTTTTTCTTGCTCAACACTTGGTTCATTTGATGTTAGAGGAACTTCATCCAACACTTAGGTGAATAGATTTATGATTGGAGAATATTTTTGTTGGAAGCCACATACCTTGTTATATATTTATGATTCTCACATTCATGGATGTATGGGTGAGACTTCTTTGAGTCATTTGAAATCTCCTTGTTTTTTCTGCTCATTATTTGGTTCATATTTTAGTGGAGATTCTTCATTCACTTCTTGGATGAAAGAATACATGGATGAGTATTTTGATGCATATCATATCCTTTTGGAGCAGCATTATAGGACATGGGATCCTCACCTATGTCATTGGAGAAGATTTGATTGGTTACTCGTTGATTATATGCACTTGGAAAATGGTGGTCTACTTGCTTGGAGGTATAAGCACTTTCATGACTCTTTGATGAAGCATATTCTTGATGTACATTTTCATTATGTTGTTATGTACTTTGTTGATATATATTTTGTACTCATGATGTTTAGAAGAATGCATACAAGAAAATGGGATCCAAGAATCCTCTTATCTGATGGTATGGGTTGGAGAGCACTCTTAATTGTTGGGGTGCAATATAAGCAATGGGACCTTGGAATAATTTTTGTTTCATTGGTTTAAATTTTTTTGGGAAACAAGCAGTATGGGAGATGGATTTCCCACTTAATAAAATGATTTTTTTCAGAGTAGTGCAGTAGCAAGCATGGTGGTTCCTCTCTAAAATCTTCATGGAATCTCGAAGACTCAAAGTTGGGCAACTCAGTGGCAAATTCAAAGAATTAGACAAAAAGCAGGTTCTTCAACACCCATGTTTGAAATTGCTTGAGGACAAGCAATATTGGGAAGGGAGGATTTTTCATGTACCAAATTTGGAATTGGGTCACAATGGTGTAAGCCCAATGGCCATATTCATGAGAGTTTGTCAAATTGATGTTAAGGGTTAAATAATTGCCAAGAAGGAAAATTACTAGTTTCCCAGGTTGGGGGTGGAAGCTTTGGGATTTGAAGTAAGGAGGATAATAAATGATGTTTGCACATTAGAATGGCATAAATATTTAATAAAGTATCTAAATAAATAAATACAATGGAAAATCAAAGTGGCAATTGATCATGAAGACACGTGGAGGATGTGGGACCCACACAAGCTAGATTTGCCATGCCACATGGCATCCTACTCTTGTCATTTCGAATCCATAAGAATACCAATGTTCTTGGGATGATTTAGAAGGTCAATATACTTGGCATGAGTCATGTAAGGTTGAATTGGAGTGGAATAATGTCAGAACCCGAAATTTCTGAAAAATTTAAAAAAATTTATTTGTAACAATAAATGTTAACTAGTTAGTATTTCTGATATTGTTTTAATTTAGATAACTAACAAAATCTGTTTAAAGACTCTGTCTTCTAAAAAAAACTTGATTTCGGTGATTGTAATTAATGACTGTTTTATTTTGATCCGCAAGGGAAGAGCTAGTCGTAGTTGACTGGCTTACTTAGCTTACGAGCTAATGCATATGTCGTCTTTTGTTTCTCAGGTGCGCCAGTGAAGTAAGGATCACTGTAAGTTAACTAGGTGAGCATCAATACTCTCTGTACTTTAAAACTTAATGATCGTCATGATATTTCTTCTTCAACTAGTATCATCGGGTGTTACTAAGATTTACATTGTCTTAGTTATAATTATGTTTTTATGATTATTATGCTATGTTACTGCTGTAACTAACAATGAGACAATTGTTATATCATAATTATTGGCTGTATAAAGTGTCTTTGCATCATGTGACCTGTTGTCAGTTTAATACCGGTGACTACTGTTTTGTTCATGCCTTGATAATGCGAGTAGAAGGTGACGCCTCTAGCGTTGTTTCAATATAATCCTATGCATCGAAGTCCAAGGTCTACTTGGAGTTTAACTGTGCTTGATTTTAACTACCTTTACGATGTGAATCCTGTAGATGAAACTCTATTTCAACATTCTAATAATAGAGGTTTATTATTCAAATTGTTACTGTTAACAAGAGTATTGGTAGCAAATACGATAAGAGTGTATGATAGCAGTTGTGTATAATTGTCAGATAGATTTGGTAACATTTCCCGATTTTTAAATAACACGGTATTTTCATTTGAGGTTGACTACCTTATTGCTTACATGATCATGGAATGTATTATGTTCATGGCATAAATCTATGATTGATTTTAATATATAAATATCATATAACATAATGTTTGTGCCCCATCATATTGTTCCCATACGTTGGCAAGCTTTATATTTCATATAGTGTATAGGTTGTAATTATCATACTAGGTCACGAAAACTCTATGGTTGAAGTTGACCATACCTCCTTTATATTGTTGTAGGGATTATACATAGCACGTACCTTGGTATTTCATGAAGGTTCGATTGCAAGCATACACTATATGATAAATGATTGTATATCATATATTGTCTTTTACGTTTGACTTACCTATGTAATGATTTTGGAATCGGTATATAATGATTTGGGTTGCAATTTGAACTATATAGTCTCGACCCATATTACGTTGATATATTTGGTGCTACGTGGTTGACTCTCCTCCATGCAGTTGGCGATATATATAAAATGTTTCTCGAAAACCCTACCAGGTTGTTGTATTTGCCTTCGGGCTCGGGTCCTGAGAATGAAACCCTCCCTGTCTGAGTTTTTGTAATGAGAGCACTGTAACTGAGTGCAACGTGTTGGGGTCTGGTCTCGTGGGTTTCATTCTGAAGTAGAATACATCCTCGGCTCTGCTGATAGATTGGGCTACGGTTTCCTTATTTCGTGGTCTCGTTGCTCCGTCATTGTTTAAAACCAGATACTTACAGTCCTTCACTTCGCTGGTGTGGATATGAGACAGGGTTTTTGCTATTGTCTTTAAGTTATGCAAGAGGTGATGCATTTGGGGTTTTGGGTGTGCTTCGTGTTTGGTTCAATCCCAGCATGAGGGTTTCGTCGGGAACTGTTACCTTGTCTCGGCTGTCAAGAAATGTTATGTAGGTTTTGTTTGCTCACCTATCTGACGAAGATGGTGAGGTTTCTCTATTTATTCAGCCTGTGACTACCGGTTGTCCACTGTTACTTTCCTCCCTGTCTCGGTAAGATGAAACACATTTTTACAGTTTTTATGTGTTATAATCATTAATTAGATTTACGTTTTTATTTCTATTCTCTGCATTTAATATGGTGACTAAAATCCTCGGCATTCGTCAATGTGCAGGTCACGCGGCTCTTGAAGGTGTACATGGCTTTATCACTCACGCAGGCTTCTCCGGGTAAGCCTGGTTATCCACGGCTGTCTCTTCCTTTGCTGGTTTTGTGGCTAGGGTTTTGTCAAGGAAGAAAACTCCTGTATAGTGAAGTCGTTTGACGACTTGCAGTTCATAGTTGCAGTCATATGTATGGAGTTGTTTTGGTTTGAAATGAAAGGGGTTTTGAAACCCTGTTAAGTGTATGGAGAGCCATTCACGGCCACGACCATATGAGGCCAGGGTTTCGGCTATGGTTTCTATAATGGCTAAGCATAGGATTTAAACCTCGCTGTATAAGATTTATATTTTTAATATATATTACTGGGTCTATTATGACCGTGTTTCGTTTTCATGTTTTGTTAAAATATAGAATGTATTTGAAAAAGAAGATAAAAAGGGTGCTTCGGTACCTGTAATGGAGGATAACTCGGTTTATAAATGAAACCCTAACTTGTCTCTATGTGTTTTTCTTCAATTTGAAACGTTAAATGAAAGATGATGACTGTTCCTCGACTGTGACTGTAATAGTTGAAAACTTGGGGTTATTCTGGCGAATATGGGGTTTTGTTTTATGTTCAAAGCATAAATATGGTATTGTTACTCGATAGCGACTGGGAATGAATTTTAATGATATTTATTTTGTTTCTTGTACTGTTGTTAAATGAAACTGTATGTAGAATAAAATATACTTAGAACTAAGTATAAGGATACTGTAGGTTATGGCTGCCATATAAGGCATTCCTTTCATTTGTTTTTCAGTCTGTCAAAAGGGATAATGTAAGGCTACGGCCGTGTATGGTTTTGGAAATCCTTTAAGGGAGACATTTATTCTGAGTAATTAAAATTACTGCGTATAATTTAAGATGGTTGTAACAGCCAATGATGACTGTGTTCGTCGACAGTTTCTCTGTTGTATTAATATGTTTGTTTTGTAAAGAAAACAACTCTGTTAATTCTATTACAATGACATGGCTACTGTATTCTAATACTAGGAAGAAAGAAAATAATAATCTACAGTTTCTATATGCTTGTACTTGACTACTGTGTAGAAGATTAAGACTATGTGAAAGCTTGTAACAATAAAATATTGTTACAGTCACTTCTTTAGTTAATCGATAACTACCAAACATGTTCTGAGTATAAATATTATATATTGGGATGAGCTTTGTTCATCTGTTAACTTGATATAAGAAAGACCTGTAACTTAAAGTTTACTAAAATATACAATACATTTATATATACAGATAGTTTATTCTGGTAGGAATTATCTCAAGGTAAACACTGAGGTTTGTCTAGATTTGTTCTTATGATTGTTTAATAGCTATAATTCTGAATTATCTATTGTCTAATATTTCTGTATATTATTTAAACTATTAACAGAAATTTGAGCATGTGCATAAACATGGTATTTGTTAACTGTAGCTGTAACAATTAGATTCTGTATAAGATAAATACTTTATATAAATAAAAATAGGAAGTTTCTACAACATCTGCATTCTGAAATTTATACCAAAGGAATATACAGAAAATGATTTACTGAAGTTGAATACAATCAAACCGTAGTTGTACTAGTCTATCTCATAGGAAAATTAAATAAACCAACAACAGGAAGAGTGGCAGAACCTGTAGATGGTAGACAATAACAGCAATGGGAGGCTGTTCCTCCCTACCAATTCCTGGAGAGTGCCCAGACAGCACTTCTCAGGACCCCCGAGCTTGCTCTGGTCTAACTGGCTGGAATCTAAGTACGGCCAATAATTCCCTCAGCCAAAACAGCTATACTGGAACCAAGTTACTGCAACTTCCTGCTCAAAACACTTCCTTACTGTTTTCCCACTTCCTCAATGGGACTCCTGAATAGCATTCACCTGAATGTATTCTCCCTCTAGAACAAATGCTGAACCCCCAGCTCAGTTCATTGAGTAGTATTTAAAAGATTGCCTAGGTCTTAGTTGGGCTAACTGTCATTAATGAGCCACCTGCTCAGATTCCACTTTCTTGGGGAATCATGACCCCAAAATATAGGGAAGTTGCCACCTGCAACTCAGGAAGTGTTTGAGGATGCTGCCACTTGTCTTTTGTCCTTCCACCTAATTCCATCCACCAGTTAGACCAGTAACCTCTTTTAACAGCTCTCCCATGCTGTTGTCTCCATAATTTATTTATTAATAATAATTATTCAGAATTTACATTCCATTTCTGGAGACTCTGCTGAGTCATCCATTCCTACTTAGCATTAAATTTAACATAATGTTCTCAGGAATATTAAAAATAATTACATTATTTTAATAAAATTGGGGTATGTGACATACACACCCCCTTAAAATGTAACATCGTCCTCGATGTTACTTATTCTTCTTCTTCAGCTACCTGCTGGAATAGATGGGGATATGCTTCCCGCATCTTACTTTCCAGCTCCCAGGTAGATTCTTCAGGACTAAGGTGCTTCCATTGCACCTTCACTTGTCCAGTTATCCGGTTCCGTAGAGTAATTTCCCTCCTCCCGAGGATACAATCCGGTTCTACCAGAACTTCCCCTTCTGGTTCTACCTGTACAATGTTCCAATCAATAACATGAGTAGCATCATGAACATATTTTTTTAAAACAGAGATATGAAAAACATTGTGTACTTTTAAATTTGGCGGTAATGCTAACTGATAAGCAACTTGACCAATTCTAGCTAAAATTTCAAATGGACCACAGTAACGTGGTGCTAATTTTGCACAACTTCCTAATCTTAGGGATCTTTTCTTTGGTCTTACCTTGATGAACACATGTTCACCTACCTGGAACTCTTTAGGAGTTCTTTTCAAATCTGCTTGACTCTTTTGCCGATCCTGGGCAATCTTCAAGTTTTCCTGCACTTGTTTCACAATCTGTTCCATTTCTTTCAATAAATCAGGTCCTAACACTAATCTATCTACTGGATTACTCCAAGAGATAGGAGTGTTGCATTTTCGTCCATACAAAACCTCAAAAGGACTAAACTTAGCTGATGATTGATAGCTGTTATTGTATGCAAATTCAGCTAAGTGTAAATAATCCTCCCACTTACCTGGTTGATCTTTAACATACATCCTTAACAGATCTTCTAGTATTTGATTAACTCTTTCCGTTTGTCCGTCAGTCTGAGGATGGAAAGAGGTGCTGAAATTCAAAGTGGTGTTTAATCCTTTGAACAAGGATCTCCAAAAATTTCCTGTGAATTTAGGATCCCTGTCTGATATAATGACTTTTGGAATACCGTGTAACCGAAAAATCTATTTTAGAAAGATATCTGCTATGTTTGCAGCCTTGTATGTGGTTTTAACAGGAATAAAATGTGCTGATTTACTTAATTTGTCTACCACTACCATAATTGAATCATTCTGATGTTGATTTTTGGGTAAACCCGTAATGAAATCCAGGCTGATTATTTCCCATTTCCAGCTAGGAATAGGTAAAGGTTGCAGCAATCCAGCTGGATGTTGATGTTCTATTTTTACTTGTTGGCAGTCCAAACATTTAGCTAAATATTCAGCAGTTTCAGATTTCATGTTAGGCCAAAAATATTCTTTTCTTAACATAGTGATAGTCTTTTGATAGCCAGGATGCCCGGAATAAGGGGTTTTATGTACTTCGTCTAAAATTAACAGCTTAACTGTAGATGCATTAGGGATATACAGCCTGTCCTTAAACAGCAAAAATCCGTTTTCGTTTAAACTATACCCTTTTATCAAACTTTCTGTGGGCTGTTCTTTGGCTGTAATTTGTAAATGTTGATAATTTTCGTCTAATTTTATCCCTTCAGCCAGCTGTTCGTTTAAATCAGAGGTATAAGTGCTGCTAGCTGATATAAAATTCAGTTTTGCATTCCTACTCAAGGCATCAGCCACCTTATTTTCCTTCCCTTTTATGTGTTGGATTTCAAAATCGTATTCACTTAGGAATGCCAGCCACCTGGCTTGTCTTGCATTTAAATTTGGCTGGTCTAAAAGGTATTTCAGACCTTTATTATCTGTTAGTAAGGTAAATTTTCTGCCTATAAGGTGATGTCGCCACATCTTTAAAGCATGAATTACAGCAGCTAATTCTAGGTCATAAGTGGCATAATTCTTTTCATGGATTTTCAGCTTCCTAGATTCGTAGGCAATGACATGTCCTTCTTGAGTCAGCACTCCGCCTAAACCATCATTACAAGCGTCGGTGCAAACTATGAAATCTTTATTTGGGTCCGCTATTCTAAGAATAGGTGCAGTTGTCAGTAAGGTCTTAAGTTTCTTGAAACTTTCTTCACATTTCGCATTCCAATCAAACTTCTTACCTTTCTTCTGCAAAGAAGTGATTGGATTGGCTATTTTTGAAAAGCCTTCAATAAACCTCCGGTAGTAACCGGTAATTCCCATGAAAGATCTAACGTCCGTCACATCTTTAGGTACTGGCCATTCTTCAATCGCCCGAATCTTTTTGGGATCCACTGAAATCCCTTCCTTAGTGACTACATGTCCTAAGTACTGGATTTCATCTTTGAAGAAGTCACATTTACTAAATTTCGCAAAAAGTTGTTGTTCTCTTAGTTCTTGTAAAACGATGCGTAAGTGTTCCTTGTGCTCCTCCTCGCTCTTAGAATAGACTAAAATGTCGTCGATAAATACAACCACAAATTTATCTAAGTACTTGTGCATTATGTTGTTCATTAAGCACATAAAAACCGCTGGGGCATTAGTAAGTCCAAATGGCATTACGACAAATTCGTAATGTCCGTACCTTGTTCTAAAGGCTGTTTTGAAAATGTCTTCTTCTTTAATTCTTACCTGATGATAACCCGATCTCAGATCGATCTTAGAGAATACCGTAGCGCCACGTAGTTGATCAAACAGATCATCAATACGAGGTAACGGATACCTGTTTTTGATCGTCATCTTGTTTAGTTGACGATAATCTATGCAAAGTCGCATAGTTCCGTCCTTCTTCTTAACGAAAATCACTGGTGCTCCCCAAGGGGATACACTGGGTCGGATATAGTTCTTATCTATTAACTCCTTCAACTGAGTTTTCAACTCGTTAAGCTCCAAAATATTCATACGGTACGGGGCTTTTGAACTGGGAACAGCACCTGGTACCAGCTCAATTGTAAAGTCAAGCTCTCTCTTGGGAGGCAATTCTGGGATTTCTTCAGGAAAAACGTCAATAAAATCATTGACGACAGGAATGTTATCTACTGTTTTCTGGTTGTTTTCAGACTTATCGGTCTCGTCTGTAATAGTTACAGCATAGGTCTTGCACCCTTTCCTGACTGCTCTTTTAAGTTGTAATGCAGAAATTTGCCTAACTACTGTTTTCCTAGGGATACCCCTAACAGTTACCGGCTGTCCGCTACTGTTTATACACCTAAAAGTTTTGTCAAAACAGTTTAAAACGACCCTATGTTGTTCCAACCAGTCCATTCCGATAAGTATGTCATAAGAGCCAAGTGGTAAAATGTTCAGTTTAACTGTAGTTCTAAAATCATTCATGCTTAAGATGCATTCTTTTACATAACAGTTTACTTTCTTCTTAGCCCCAGTAGCTAATTGTACAGACCAAGAATTATCAAACCTTTCAACAGTCAAATTACATTTTTCTACCAGTTGAGGTGAAATATAACTAAGACTAGCACCTGGATCTATTAATATAGTAACTGGGGTTTTGTTAATCATACCTCCTACTTCCACCATAGAAGTTTGGTAGTCAGCCTGACGGTTTTCCAACGCTGCATTGATTCGGGGCATAGTTCCTGCCAAATCTCCAACTGTCATTTCATCTTGAACAGTATGAATATTGCTGACTTGTTTCTTTCTGTTTGGGCAGACTGAAGCATAATGTGGCCCATTACATTCCCAGCACTTGACAGGTTCTTTTCGCTCAAAATTTTTGGTGTAGTTTCCATGGTTATTAGGAGTCTCTTTGCTGTTTTTGTAATTGTTTGAATGGCTGACAGCTCCATTTTTGTTTCCTTGGAAACTTTTACTGTTAAAGTGGTTCCCGTTTCTGCCATTCTTGAAACTTTTATGGGGAACAAATTCCTTTTTCTTGTACTCGATCAGATTGCTGTTCTTTTTGGCTTTCCAGCTGGCTATCCCCTCTTTCTTTTTATTCTGTTCGTAACAGAAATTTGCCTTGCGCATAGCTTCTTCCAGTGTTTTGGGGTTGTCATATTCAATTCTGTCCTTGATATGATAAGGCAGGCAACTAAGAAACCGCTGTATTTTTGGTTTCTCTTCGACAAAATACGGTACATAACGCAACAGACTTAAAAACTTACTGTTTAAGTCCTTCATCGTCATAGATCCGAGTTTTAGTTCATAAAATTCCTTAGCCCTTTCTTCATAATACTGTTCAGACAGGAATTTCTTCTTGAAATACCTTTTAAAGGTACTCCAATTAACTTCTCTTTCTTTGATCCCTTTGACCCTTTTCAGGTCTTGCCACCATATGTCCGCCTTTCCCGAGAGGTTGTAGATGGCCATTCTTGCCTTTAGCTGATTTGAGTAGTTATAGATCTGAAAATATTTTCTCATCCCGGATAACCAGGATTCTGCCTCTTCTCCAGTTTCAGTTTCTCCATTGAAAGTTGGGGGCTTTATCTTCTTAAACTCCCCGGAAATCTCTTCATAAGGCCTGTACTTTTTCCTTCGGTTGTGCATCTCAGCTTCACTGCTGTCACTGCTAGTGTGATAACTGGGTTGTCCTTTTCTTTCTTCAGATGAGGAACTGCTATCAGATTTAGTTGGTTTTGTCCTTTTTGACCCTCTGGGATAATTAACTTCTTCTGAGTCAGCGGGTTTGCTCCTTCCGTCAGTCTGAAATTTTTCCATCAATAGCTGATTTAGCTGTTCCTGAGTCTTTAGAATTCTTTCATTATCCTTCTTAACTGTTTCCATTTCTGTCTTTAATCCTCTTATAGTCTGCATCAGTTCAGTGGTGTGAGCAATTTCTTCTTCTGTCTCCAGTTCTTTTGACATCTGTCTTGTCACAGCTTTGGGAGATTCCTCCTCAGTATATTCTCCCAGTTTTTCCATATCTGTCTGTAAAATTCAGAAAAGAGAATTTTTCTGTTCTGTAGATGAAACCGAAATATATGTTAGTATTTTATAAATAAAACAAAATCTTCTTTTATGATCGCTGTTTGCGGAAGTTTAGTGGAGTCACATCCAGGCCTAGTGTCTGAACCTTGCTCTGATACCACATGTCAGAACCCGAAATTTCTGAAAAATTTAAAAAAATTTATTTGTAACAATAAATGTTAACTAGTTAGTATTTCTGATATTGTTTTAATTTAGATAACTAACAAAATCTGTTTAAAGACTCTGTCTTCTAAAAAAAACTTGATTTCGGTGATTGTAATTAATGACTGTTTTATTTTGATCCGCAAGGGAAGAGCTAGTCGTAGTTGACTGGCTTACTTAGCTTACGAGCTAATGCATATGTCGTCTTTTGTTTCTCAGGTGCGCCAGTGAAGTAAGGATCACTGTAAGTTAACTAGGTGAGCATCAATACTCTCTGTACTTTAAAACTTAATGATCGTCATGATATTTCTTCTTCAACTAGTATCATCGGGTGTTACTAAGATTTACATTGTCTTAGTTATAATTATGTTTTTATGATTATTATGCTATGTTACTGCTGTAACTAACAATGAGACAATTGTTATATCATAATTATTGGCTGTATAAAGTGTCTTTGCATCATGTGACCTGTTGTCAGTTTAATACCGGTGACTACTGTTTTGTTCATGCCTTGATAATGCGAGTAGAAGGTGACGCCTCTAGCGTTGTTTCAATATAATCCTATGCATCGAAGTCCAAGGTCTACTTGGAGTTTAACTGTGCTTGATTTTAACTACCTTTACGATGTGAATCCTGTAGATGAAACTCTATTTCAACATTCTAATAATAGAGGTTTATTATTCAAATTGTTACTGTTAACAAGAGTATTGGTAGCAAATACGATAAGAGTGTATGATAGCAGTTGTGTATAATTGTCAGATAGATTTGGTAACATTTCCCGATTTTTAAATAACACGGTATTTTCATTTGAGGTTGACTACCTTATTGCTTACATGATCATGGAATGTATTATGTTCATGGCATAAATCTATGATTGATTTTAATATATAAATATCATATAACATAATGTTTGTGCCCCATCATATTGTTCCCATACGTTGGCAAGCTTTATATTTCATATAGTGTATAGGTTGTAATTATCATACTAGGTCACGAAAACTCTATGGTTGAAGTTGACCATACCTCCTTTATATTGTTGTAGGGATTATACATAGCACGTACCTTGGTATTTCATGAAGGTTCGATTGCAAGCATACACTATATGATAAATGATTGTATATCATATATTGTCTTTTACGTTTGACTTACCTATGTAATGATTTTGGAATCGGTATATAATGATTTGGGTTGCAATTTGAACTATATAGTCTCGACCCATATTACGTTGATATATTTGGTGCTACGTGGTTGACTCTCCTCCATGCAGTTGGCGATATATATAAAATGTTTCTCGAAAACCCTACCAGGTTGTTGTATTTGCCTTCGGGCTCGGGTCCTGAGAATGAAACCCTCCCTGTCTGAGTTTTTGTAATGAGAGCACTGTAACTGAGTGCAACGTGTTGGGGTCTGGTCTCGTGGGTTTCATTCTGAAGTAGAATACATCCTCGGCTCTGCTGATAGATTGGGATACGGTTTCCTTATTTCGTGGTCTCGTTGCTCCGTCATTGTTTAAAACCAGATACTTACAGTCCTTCACTTCGCTGGTGTGGATATGAGACAGGGTTTTTGCTATTGTCTTTAAGTTATGCAAGAGGTGATGCATTTGGGGTTTTGGGTGTGCTTCGTGTTTGGTTCAATCCCAGCGTGAGGGTTTCGTCGGGAACTGTTACCTTGTCTCGGCTGTCAAGAAATGTTATGTAGGTTTTGTTTGCTCACCTATCTGACGAAGATGGTGAGGTTTCTCTATTTATTCAGCCTGTGACTACCGGTTGTCCACTGTTACTTTCCTCCCTGTCTCGGTAAGATGAACCACATTTTTACAGTTTTTATGTGTTATAATCATTAATTAGATTTACGTTTTTATTTCTATTCTCTGCATTTAATATGGTGACTAAAATCCTCGGCATTCGTCAATGTGCAGGTCACGCGGCTCTTGAAGGTGTACATGGCTTTATCACTCACGCAGGCTTCTCCGGGTAAGCCTGGTTATCCACGGCTGTCTCTTCCTTTGCTGGTTTTGTGGCTAGGGTTGTGTCAAGGAGGAAAACTCCTGTATAGTGAAGTCGTTTGACGACTTGCAGTTCATAGTTGCAGTCATATGTATGGAGTTGTTTTGGTTTGAAATGAAAGGGGTTTTGAAACCCTGTTAAGTGTATGGAGAGCCATTCACGGCCACGACCATATGAGGCCATGGTTTCGGCTATGGTTTCTATAATGGCTAAGCATAGGATTTAAACCTCGCTGTATAAGATTTATATTTTTAATATATATTACTGGGTCTATTATGACCGTGTTTCGTTTTCATGTTTTGTTAAAATATAGAATGTATTTGAAAAAGAAGATAAAAAGGGTGCTTCGGTACCTGTAATGGAGGATAACTCGGTTTATAAATGAAACCCTAACTTGTCTCTATGTGTTTTTCTTCAATTTGAAACGTTAAATGAAAGATGATGACTGTTCCTCGACTGTGACTGTAATAGTTGAAAACTTGGGGTTATTCTGGCGAATATGGGGTTTTGTTTTATGTTCAAAGCATAAATATGGTATTGTTACTCGATAGCGACTGGGAATGAATTTTAATGATATTTATTTTGTTTCTTGTACTGTTGTTAAATGAAACTGTATGTAGAATAAAATATACTTAGAACTAAGTATAAGGATACTGTAGGTTATGGCTGCCATATAAGGCATTCCTTTCATTTGTTTTTCAGTCTGTCGAAAGGGATAATGTAAGGCTACGGTCGTGTATGGTTTTGGAAATCCTTTAAGGGAGACATTTATTCTGAGTAATTAAAATTACTGCGTATAATTTAAGATGGTTGTAACAGCCAATGATGACTGTGTTCGTCGACAGTTTCTCTGTTGTATTAATATGTTTGTTTTGTAAAGAAAACAACTCTGTTAATTCTATTACAATGACATGGCTACTGTATTCTAATACTAGGAAGAAAGAAAATAATAATCTACAGTTTCTATATGCTTGTACTTGACTACTGTGTAGAAGATTAAGACTATGTGAAAGCTTGTAACAATAAAATATTGTTACAGTCACTTCTTTAGTTAATCGATAACTACCAAACATGTTATGAGTATAAATATTATATATTGGGATGAGCTTTGTTCATCTGTTAACTTGATATAAGAAAGACCTGTAACTTAAAGTTTACTAAAATATACAATACATTTATATATACAGATAGTTTATTCTGGTAGGAATTATCTCAAGGTAAACACTGAGGTTTGTCTAGATTTGTTCTTATGATTGTTTAATAGCTATAATTCTGAATAATCTATTGTCTAATATTTCTGTATATTATTTAAACTATTAACAGAAATTTGAGCATGTGCATAAACATGGTATTTGTTAACTGTAGCTGTAACAATTAGATTCTGTATAAGATAAATACTTTATATAAATAAAAATAGGAAGTTTCTACAACATCTGCATTCTGAAATTTATACCAAAGGAATATACAGAAAATGATTTACTGAAGTTGAATACAATCAAACCGTAGTTGTACTAGTCTATCTCATAGGAAAATTAAATAAACCAACAACAGGAAGAGTGGCAGAACCTGTAGATGGTAGACAATAACAGCAATGGGAGGCTGTTCCTCCCTACCAATTCCTGGAGAGTGCCCAGACAGCACTTCTCAGGACCCCCGAGCTTGCTCTGGTCTAACTGGCTGGAATCTAAGTACGGCCAATAATTCCCTCAGCCAAAACAGCTATACTGGAACCAAGTTACTGCAACTTCCTGCTCAAAACACTTCCTTACTGTTTTCCCACTTCCTCAATGGGACTCCTGAATAGCATTCACCTGAATGTATTCTCCCTCTAGAACAAATGCTGAACCCCCAGCTCAGTTCATTGAGTAGTATTTAAAAGATTGCCTAGGTCTTAGTTGGGCTAACTGTCATTAATGAGCCACCTGCTCAGATTCCACTTTCTTGGGGAATCATGACCCCAAAATATAGGGAAGTTGCCACCTGCAACTCAGGAAGTGTTTGAGGATGCTGCCACTTGTCTTTTGTCCTTCCACCTAATTCCATCCACCAGTTAGACCAGTAACCTCTTTTAACAGCTCTCCCATGCTGTTGTCTCCATAATTTATTTATTAATAATAATTATTCAGAATTTACATTCCATTTCTGGAGACTCTGCTGAGTCATCCATTCCTACTTAGCATTAAATTTCACATAATGTTCTCAGGAATATTAAAAATAATTACATTATTTTAATAAAATTGGGGTATGTGACAAATAATAACTCCCATGGAAGAGGAAGAGGCAATTTGGAGCTAGTGAGACACTTGGGCTAAATTCCCTAGCTCAATGATAACAATGATGAAGATGCTATGAAACCTATAACACAAATCAGACCTGAGGGCTGACATATGGAATTTATGACATGTCAGGGCTAAAAATAGCCTCCAAGAGGGCGCTCAAGTGAGTTAGGGCAGCCAAAGATACACCAATTCGAATGTGGAGAAGGAGAGGGCTAGAATTAGAAGGACAAGTGGCATACTTGAGAATCTCTTCCCAACTTGAGTTGGCATGAATATATTGGAAGGAATTCGACCCATGGAGGACATTAGAAGTTTATAAAAGTCATGAACAAAGAATAATACTAGCTTTTGAAAAAATTTAGAATTTTCAATTGCATTTGTGAAGAGGGAGAGCTAGTGGATGACTAGTTTCTTGCCTTAGCCAATGTCGAGGGTGAAAGATTCCCATACAAGTTGGTAATTGGAAAGGCCATTCAGACCTTTCATTTGGAGCTTTAATGGGGTCATTTTTTGCAAGTGTAAGCTACAAGGAAGATCATGGTTTCTTCTATTGTGGCTCACTCCTTCAACCATTTCCAGTTTTCATTGCATATTCTTGATCCTTGAAGGAGGGTGTTTTTGGTGAGCTATTGTACTCTTTGGGGGAGATTATAATGCCCCATTGTTCGAGTACACAGGGTACTACCAAAGGAACGAACACCAAGAGCAACCACTTCACACAAACAGATCACAGATCAACACACCGATGTTTTGACGTGGTTTAAACCCTCTTAAGGGAAACACTCCACGGCCCCGGTCAAATAGCTTCTACGGGACAATTTATTATGCAAAGAAAGAAAGTTACAAATGAGCTTCTCATAATCGATCAACTCAACAATGATCCTCTATGCTCTTTAAATAGATATCATGGACCAATCGGGTGTTAAGCCACGGATCAAGGTTAGGTATGATCTAAGAGAAGTTGAGCCATCGGATCACTCTATGTCGGGACCATATTGTGACCGTTGGATTAAGTATTTACAAATGAATACTAAAGAATCACACTTTCCCTAACGGATATATTAGACAAGTTGATCTTAACTAACTCCTAAGTGTCTAAATATCCTAACACCCCCCCTTAAAAACAAAATGGGATAGGATTGAAGGATTTACAAAAGTGACACTATTAAGAGAAGGAAGAAGGCATTAGAGCCTATCCCCCCTTAATGACAAGTTCCTGAACTCCTAACATAGATCGAAGTTTAGAAAACTTCGCTTCTGTAAGAGACTTGGTGAAGATGTCTGCAACTTGATCATCAGTAGGGAAAAAGAGCACTTCAAGAACACAATCATGAACAAGATTTCTAATGAAGTACATATGTAGCTCAATGTGTTTGATGCGTTGATGTAGAATTGGATCTTTAGCAAGCTTGATGGCACTTTGATTGTCGCACCAAAGTGGAGTAGGCTGCTGCTGCTCGAATCCGAACTCTGAAAGGATCTGTCGAAGCCATAAAGCTTCCTGACTGGCATTAACTGCGGCTCGATATTCTACTTCTGCTGAAGAAATAGCAAGAGCTTGTTGTTTCTTACAAGCCCAAGTGATAGGTCCAGATCCTAGACTGAAAACATAACTTACAGTAGAATTTCGATCATCAGGATCGCCGGCCCAATCTGAATCAGTGAAACCAACCAACAAAGGTTTTCCCCCTGTACTGTAATGAATCCCAAACTGAACTATACCTTGAATATATCGAAGTATTCTTTTAGCTGCTTTCCAGTGACTTTCATGAGGTGTCTACATATAATAGGCAACACGACCAACGGCAAAGGAAAGGTCAGGACGGGAATGAGTCAAGTATAAGAGACTACCAACAAGCTGACGATACAAGGTGGCATCGACTTCAGGTGAAGTACAAGTGGCAAAAAGTTTGACTCCAGACTGGAAGGGAGAAGGGGCTGGTGTACAATCTTCCATGTGAAAGTGACAAAGAAGGTCACAAGCATACTTATACTGAGAAAGAAATATTCCTTCTTTGGTTTGTAGGGCTTGGAGACCAAGAAAATAATGCAAATGTCCTAAGTCTGACATTTCAAAATTTTGTTTAAGACTGGATTTCACATGGGTTATAAGCTTAGGGTCACTACTAGTAAAAATAAGGTCATCAACATATAGAACAAGTATGATGAGATGGTTTCCTACTTTCTTGGTATAGACATTGGGGTTAGAATGGCATCTAGAAAAACCAGTGTCAAGGAGAAAGTTATCCATTTTGGCATACCAAGCTCTAGGAGCTTGCTTAAGGCCATATAAGGATTTCTTAAGGCGGCAGACAAGGCTAGAATTATTCTGAACATATCCAGGAGGTTGTTCCATGTAAATTTCTTCCTGTAAATCACCATGTAAGAAGGCATACTTGACATCCATTTGATGGAATTCCCAGTTGTGTAAGGCTGCAAGGAAAAGAACAAGGCGGATGGAGTTCATTTTTGTGATAGGAGCAAAGGTTTCATTGTAGTCAATCCCTTCAACTTGGGAAAAACCTTTGGCAACTAACCTTGCCTTAAGTCTTTCAACACTTCCATCTGATGCATACTTAGTTCTGTAGACCCATTTACATCTGACAAGTTTTCTTCCTTTTGGAAGAGGTACAAGATCCCAAGTATCGTTCGTCATTAAGGAACGATATTCTTCATCCATAGCTGCATCCCAATCCGGATTTCCTGAAGCTTCTGCAAAGGTTTCTGGATCATGATTCTCAGAAACTTGAGCCAAAAGAGAAGAGGCTCGCTGAAACTGAGAACGTGTTCGAAGTTGATCTCTAGGATCACTGGCAAGATCACCAGCTGCTTCACATGTTGAACGGACCCATCGAGGAAGCACTTGTCCTGGTGCAACTAGAGGAACATGAGAAGGTGGAGGTGGATTTTCATCCTCACTATCATCATCAGAAACTGGAGTTGGAAACCTATCAAGGAAGTTGGAAGAAGAAGAAGAAGGCACAATCGTTGAATCGGGCTCGCAGGCCAAAGATGGCACAATTGCCGAGTTAGGCTCGCAGGCCAAGAGATTTTCATCAAATTTAACATCTCTTCTAATGATTACATCATGAGAATGTGGTTGAAGAAGTCTATAACATTTTACATCTTTAGAATATCCAACAAATATGCACTTTTCACTTTTAGGCTGCAATGCTTTCCGTTTTTCATCCGGAATGTGAGCCCATGCTTCACTACCAAACACACGGAAGTGACTTACATCAGGTTTAGTTTTACTCCATGCTTCTTCCAGTGTGATACCTTGAAATGATTTAGTGGGGGTGTGATTAACTATGTAATTTGCACAATTAATGGCTTCAGCCCAAAATTGAAGACTTAGTCCCTTAGATTGGATCATACAATTAGTCATTTCTTTTAAAGTGCGGTTCTTCTGCTCAGCTACACCATTTTGTTGTGGTGTATATGGAACAGTGTGGTTTTGTTGAATGCCTTGTTCAGTGCAGAAAGTAGTGAACTTTTTGTTAACATATTCTCCTCCATTATCAGATCTTAACTTAATAATTTGATGACCAGATTGTTTTTCAACAAGGGCCTTGTAGGCCAAGAACATGTTAAATACTTTGCTCTTAAGTTTTAGGAAATAAAATCAAGTGCATCTGGTGTAATCATCAATGAAAGTTAAAAAATATTTGAAACCAGAAAAGGAAGCAAATGGAAGAGGACCACACAAGTCACTATGCACAACCTCCTAGGGAACCGAGGCGTGCCAAGAGGCATGTTTGTCAAAAATGTCTCGATGACGTTTTCCGAGTACACAACCGTAACAAACGCCATCCCTGCAAGATACCATCGGAAGACCTGTCACGATATTGTCTTTACATAGTTGTTGCAATGAGCGATAATTTAAGTGACCAAATCGCTTATGCTAAAGTTTGCTCAGGTTATCACTATGAACAACAAAAATTGAAGGAAAAAGTGATGACCCAAAGTTGTTAAAATTGTACAACCTAGTAATATCATCAACAATTCGGGTAGCTAGGACCTGTTGAGGATCTTTAAAATCCTTGATTACAACTTGGTGAGGTGTAAACGTCACAGTTTTACCTTCACCAGAACGAGTGATCTGATAGACTGATAACAAATTGCAGGAAATTATTGGAGCACATAGTACATCACTGAAATGACCATTATCTACTGGAACTATTCCAGCTCCCGGCAACACTTAGAGATCTATCATCACCAACAAATATTTGTTTGGTGTTACATTCATGCATAGTAGAAAAGATGGCTTGATCCTTAGCCATATGATAAGATGCTCCAGAATCAATGACCCATTCATTTGAAGTAGAAGAAGAAGATGCATTATAAGAATAACCAGAAGCACAAAGTGCATGTCCATGAGAGGTAGATTCTGAAGGTGAATCTAGGTTGATGTGGTGCTTCTTCATTGCTGCTTCCAAGGCTGCCATCTTTTTGAAACACTTAGATTCACCATGATTATCTTTCCCGCAATAGTTGCAATGACACTCAGTCTTCTTGCCTTTTGGCTTGGATCCTTTGTCATTTTTCAAAGAAGGAGCTGACTGAGAGGGTTTGGGACCCTTGTTTGACTTATTATTGCAAAAATTTTCTTTCTTGGGAGGCTTGAACTTTTCTTTCTGTTGGGACAATAAGGCTTTCCCAGATGTATCTGCATTGTTGATTATTCCAAGATGGATGAGTTTATCTCGCTCTCTAATCAAGGAATCACAAAAGGATTCAAGACTAGGCTCTTGATAGCTAGCTGCATTCAAGGATTCTTTCATGGAGTAAAATGTAGATACAAAAACAAAATATGTAGGTCCAAGTTTTCAAAGAATATGATAGATGCATTGTTTGTCTTCCCTTTTAATCTTACATTCTGCACATAAGAGTTTAAGAGTTTTGTACTTAGATAAATAATCTTGAATGCATGAAAAATCACTTGGATTTAAAGAAATCAACTCATTTTCGAGTTGATGACCTCGAATTTCATTGTGTTTACCAAACACAGATTCCAACTTGTCACAAGCAGCATCAGATTCATCAATTCCAGATATGTGGAATCGCAAATCAGTCGAGATTGACATCCCAATCAATCCACGAGCTTCGTCACATCTATTTGCCCATTTTATTTTCTTATCATCATCAGTGGGTTCTGTTTCTTTCCCTGAGATAATTCTGAAAAGTCCCCTACTTCGTAGAACATCCTCCATACGAGATTTCCATGAGAAATAGTTGGAACTGTTAAGTAGAATATCACAAGGGGCCGCCATATTTGTAAATTAATGGCTGTAAAAGCATAAACCAATAGTATGTATGCGAAGAGCTCGAAAAAATAGGCGGTTTAAAAAAGAACGGCACTAAAAACTGACTTTGGATGATGAAGTTGTGCTTGAACAAAGAAACTGTTGGAGATGTCCCCAATGGTGACATGGCACATAGAAAATGACCAGCTAAAAAAAAGACCCCCTCTTCCCAAGATGAACCTTTTACAACCACTTTACAAGAAAGTTTCTTTAAGTGAATCACTTTTATAAAATAAGTAATTTCACTTTTACAATGATATTACCTTTAAATAGTGCAACAATAAAAAAGAACTCAAGTGACTCACTTTTTATTTTTATTTTTTATTATTTAAGTGAGATGCACTTTTACAATAAAGTAACTTGAAAATAGAAATTGCATGCACCTTGTCTTTTAAAAGTAACTTCCTCAAACTTGAACTCAAGACCTATTAAGGAATAAAGCAACTTTGAACCAAATGAGCTAGATTAAAAGGTATGTAAAATATGGGAACGAGGAAGGGGTTTTTTTTTTTTTTTTTTACTCTTCTTCATCGGTTTCCGTGCTTTCCTTTTTTCCTGCAAATCACACCACAAACCGAAACAAAAAAACTTTTCCACGGTATGGGGTTAGATCTCGTTAGCTTGCCCGGAAAGTCTATGTTTTCTCTCTGTTTCTGATTTGCCGAGATTGCGCAAGGTGCACGGCAAAGAGTATACGCAGCCGAGAAAAACAATTTCCCTATATGTTTCTGATTTGCCAATATCGCTCAAGGTGCACGGAAAAGAGCATACGCAGACAAGGAAAACAATAACCCAAAACCAAAAAAATCTAACAGTAAAAAATGATAAAATATGAGAATTTTTTCTTTTAAAATAGAAAATAAAAAAATGCGTCGCTGTAACATTATACCTTCAGATCTGGTGAAATACACATTTCTGAAGCACCCGGGAACCGTTTTCGATCAAACGAAAACTATTTTCCAATGGAAATGGTGCTCCAGACGCAATGGAACACCTCCCACAACTCAAAAATGCACAAAAATACCAGAACCAAAAACCCTTTCTAGTTTCGGCAACAACAGTTTAAGATCTAGATCATAACCAGAAGCGGCTCTTCATAAAAGCTCTGATACCATGTTCGGGTACACAACGTACTACCAAAGGACCGAACACCAAGAGCAACCACTTTACACAAACAGATCACAGATCAACACATCGATGTTTTGACGTGGTTTAAACCCTCTTGAGGGAAACACTCCACAGCCCCAGCCAAATAGCTTCTAAGGGACAATTTATTATGCAAAGAAAGAAAGTTACAAATGAGCTTCTCATAATCGATCAACTCAACAATGACCCTCCATGCTCTTTAAATATAGATCATGGACCAATCGGGTGTTAAGCCACGGATCAAGGTTAGGTATGATCTAAGAGAAGTTGATCCGTCGGATCACTCTATGTCGGGAACATATTGTGACCGTCGGATTAAGTATTTACAAATGCATACTAATGTATACTAAAGAAACACACTTTCCCTAATGGATATATTACACAAGTTGATCTTAACTAACTCCTAAGTGTCTAAATATCCCAACACACATTTATTTTATAATATGAAGTAAATACTATGTCCTTCATCTCCAGAAAGTTTCAGGTCTAAATATCAAGTATTTGTATGTAACATTGATGATTATTGAGCAAAGAGCGACCATTCCCCCACTAGATTGATGTATGCCAATGTACTGATGATGATTTCGAATGGAAGAATGTTTCTCTGATATATTTATGATATATGGATTTCCATTGATGAGTATTACAAGTTTCATGTTCAACACTTAAGCATTTGGATCCATCTTGCTTAGTTTTATTTCATTTGAAGAAGATTTAATGATATTTCCCCCAAAGTCGAAACTATTATTCTTGCATCTGATTTAAGGGAGTTATAGCAGACATTAAAAGTTGAATGGTGATGCATATGAGTTCATGTTGATGGCCTTTATATGTCCCCTACTTCCATTCAGAAATTCGAGTTGGATTGAGTGCATTTGGAAAGTCATTTTTATCATCTACCCTTAGGGGATTTGAACCACAATTTACTAGTAAAACTCCATACATTGATCAGATTTCCAAAGTGAGTTATAGAAGTCATTTGATGGTTAAAAGAAATCTATAAACACCAATTTTATGTATTAACATTATTCATACACCTACTGGTACAATTTGAGAGCAATTGGAGATATTTAGAGCCATCTACCATTGGGGGTTTGAGCCTCGAAATTACTAGTAAATTCCATGTGTTCTCTTGGATACCTATTCGAACACAAAACCACATATAATGCTTCAAATATAATTTAATTAATGTCTTATAACAGATCCAAGTCTCGTAACAACCATTAGTTGAGGTTGTACAGTGTTTGGAAGAGATTTGTTCCAAGACCCAGGGGGGGATTTCCACTTCCCAAACTAACTAGTCTTGTCCCGAAACTTCTTCCCTTGCAAATTACAAACTGTGGTTGGGTATATAAGTTGATTATATGTCTTATATATGTGTTAATGTGTCCCATCACCCCTCATGATCTTCCTCACCAAGTTTGAAAGTAATTGGAGGAGTTTGGAATCAGTTGTATCCATATACCTAGAGTTGAAATTTGGTGAATTTGAGCACATTGGGAATTTTATTATAAAGGGACATTACAAAAACTCATCAAATGCTAATTTCTATATGTGTGAATAGGAAATCAATGTCTAGACCAAAGCCCTTAATTATGATGCACTTGCATCTAGATCTAAAGGAAAATATGTTTCCTCCTCCAAAATTCCAAACCTTCTACACATCAAGAAGCTGGCAAATGGCATGATGGCATACATACCAAAAGGTGTGATAAAGTGGTCCATGCATAATCCTAATGCTTGAGCCACAAAAAATTGTAGCATTGTCAAATATCTAGCTCAAGCGCTTTGCATGATATCTACTTTAGAGGTTCTTCAAAGCTTCCCTATGCAGCATAAGGCATAATTGTCGACAATTGGCGTTTTGGAGCATTTGTATTCTCAATCAATAACATTTGACCTGGAAAAAGATTGATGGTATAGGAAAGTGTCACAAGGTCAAGTTACAAATAGACAATTATAACATGGAATCTGGATTCTACACGATACTCTTAGAGGTGTAGACATTGTCTTTGGAATTCAATGGCTACTTATGTTAGGCACGTACTGCACAAATCATCAAAAACAATTCATTAAATTCAAGTGGGAAGGCATAAAATACAAATTACATGGATTCCAACCACCCCCCACATAAATTATATCTTCACGAAAAATGGAGAAACTAATTCGAAAAGGGGCACTAGCATTTGTGGCACAATGTCATCAAATAGAGGCATTAACAGTAGAATTGGCTCATGGCCAACAACCAAAACTCTAGGAATTAATCCAAAAATATGAGAAGGTATTCCAAGATCTTCCCATGAAGTTGCCACCAGAAAGAGAAATAGAGCACATAATTGAGGTTAAACTAGGTTTAGCTCCTGTGAACGTCAAACCTTACCGATATCCTCACCATCATAGGACGGAAATAGAGATGTTAATACAAAATTTATTAATATGTGGAGTTATCACGTGAAGCATGAGTCCATATGCGGTCCCAGTAGTGTTGGTTCATAAAAAAGATGGATCTTTCAGACTATGTATAGATTAACGAGGTCTTAACAAGATAATAGTAAAAGACAAATTTCCAATCACATTCATAGATGAGATGTTGGATGAAATCAATTGGGCCGAATAGTTTTCCAAGATAGATCTAAGATTGTGGTATTATCAAATACGAGTAAGGTTATAGGATGTTGCAAATACCACCTTCCTAACTCACGAAGGTCACTATGAATTCAAGGTGATGCCATTTGGATTAACCAATGCACCTGCTACCTTCCAAGCAACCATGAATGAACTGTTCTGACCCTACTTATGAAAGTTCATACTAGTCTTTTTTTACGACATTCTTATCTATAGTAAGACATGGGATGAGCATCTTAAGCACTTAGAAATGATACTCTCCCTCTTAGAAGAAAATCAATTTTATGAAAAAATATCTAAATGCACCTTTGGGAAGGAAGAAATAGAATACCTCGGCCATATCATATCCAAGGAAGGAGTAAAAGTAGATCCAAGTAAAATCAAGGAAATCATAGAATGGCCAAAACCTGATAATATAACAAGGTTAAGGGATTTTTTGGGTCTAACTAGTTATTACCGAAGGTTCATGAGAAACTATGTCTGTTTGACATCACCACTGTTAAATCTACTAAAGAAAAATTCCTTCCAATGGAATAACAAAGCATAGGAGTGTTTCAAAACTTTAAATAGGGTTATGACATCCACACTCGTGTTAGCGACTCCTGATTTCGTGAGATCCTTCGTGGTAGAATGTGATGCTTCATGTTTCGGAATAGGTGCAATGTTGATACAGGATGACGATCTGATTACTTTTAAAATTCGGAAGCTCAACAAGAGGGAAGGATTAAAGTCCACCTATGATAAGGATATGCTTGTTATCATACACGCGTTAGTGAAATGGTGACAATACCTATTGGGTAGTAAATACCTAATACATACAGATCACAACAATATTCAGTATTTACTTTGATAGAAAACCTTATCCACATAACAACATAAGTGGATAGAAAAAATTTATTCTTTTGATATGGACATATTACACAAAAAAGGAAAAGATAATATAGCTGCAAATGCATTATTGAGAAAACATGAAGAGATAACAGCATGTGCAGTATCCCTCATAACTCTCGAATGGTTGGATGAAATACGCTTGGAATATGCCAAGGACCCAGGAGCTTTCTCCATCATCAATAACCAGGGACAACATTTAAAGTTCGAATGAAGAAATGAAATTCTTTGGCACAAGGAAAGAATTTATCTCACGCCAACCTCGAAGTTCAAAGTAAAAATATTAAAGGAATCTCATGACTCACCTGTTGCAGGACATGTGGGTATCTTTAAAACTTACTACAATGCGTAACAATAATTTTACTGGAAGGAATGAAAAAAGACACCCAAAAGTATGTTTCTGAATGTGATATTTGCCAAAGAAATAAAAACGAAAATGTTCTATCATCAAGGTTACTTTACCCTCTACACATCCCAAATTAAAAGTGGGAATAAATTTCGATGGACTTCATCGAAGGGTTTCCCATGTCTGATGGGAAGGATAAAATTTTTGTAGAAGTTGACAGACTGACCAAGTATGCTCACTTCATGGGTGTAAAGAAAACAGATTCAGAAAACAACTAGCTGAAACATTTTGCAAAAATGTTTACAAATTACATGGGTTTCCAAAGGTCATTACCAGTGATAGGGACGCAAAATTTAAAGGAATTTTTGGAAGGAGTTTTGTAAACAAATCAGGATATCCCTTAATATGAGTTCATCATATCACCCTCAAGCTGATGGATAGACCGAGATAGTAAATAAATGTTTGGGAACATACCTTCGTTGTTTTGTGACAGACAAGCAAAACAAGTGTTCCAATGGTTGCATTTAGTTGAATGGTGGTATAATACTACTTACCATACTTCAGCTAAAATGACTTTGTTCCAAGCATTATATGGATATGAACCGCCCAAATGGAAGGAATTTGTGCTCTTTAACTCTAAGGTACTAGTAATAAAGAATCAACTAGAGGAATACCAAAAGACCATCCAAATATTAAAAGAAAATTTAACAAATGCTAGGAATAGAATGAAGCAACAAGCAAACTTACAAAGATCAGAAATAGAGTTTGAAGTGGGTGACTGGGTGTTTGTAAGACTACAACTTTACAAACAATTATCTCTCAAGCAACGAGGCAAGAACAAGTTGGCTCCAGAATTTTATGGGCCATACCAGATAAAGAATAAAATTAGTCTAGTTGCATATGCGTTGAAATTACCAGACAATTACAGAATTCGGAACATGTTTCATGTCTCCAGTCTCAAGAAGGTATTAGGGCAGCATCAAGCAGCACAATCTAAACTACCTATATTGGACGAAGAAGGACGGTTGATCCTAGATCCTGAAGGCATACTAGCTATTAAGGAAATAAAGCTTCGCTCCAGGAATATAAAAGAATATCTCATTAAATGGAAGAATTTACCAGAAGAAGATTCATTATGGGAAACCGATAGATTCTTCCACCAACATCCTTCTTTATCGTTGCTTTGAGGACAAAACAGTTCTTAAGGAGTGGGAAATGTAATAAACATGTATAAAAGAATAAATAATACTAAATACTAAATAATTAAATAGTAAATAATAATAATAATGAAACATTTATTAAATTAAGTCGACAAAGTAATAGACACTGACATGTCCCTTCATTCAAAAAGGCATGAAAGACCATATTTAAATGGTCATGATATTGTATTGTAATCATCAACTTTTATATATACATATATTACTCTTTATAAATCCACGTATCAATAAATCGGTTGGTAACATACTATGATTTGTCATCCCATTGGGATGTCCTTATGCCCACTCATGTACTTACAATCAATTATGGTTGGACCATGTTTATGCACTTGGATTAGATTCCTCTTTGACTCTCGTGATACATTGTACCTAACAATTATTCATGTATATTGATCAAACCCCTCTTGGTATTCATCCCAGATTGTATTAAGACAGTGTGATGAGAATGGGGATGCCTACCTAGTTTATGCTTGAGATTTAATGCACCTCACCTCTTTGATTGGTTGTATGTAAGTGTGGGCCACAGTAGCCCCTTCAGGAAGTGGATTCTTTATCCTTACTCACCCTTGTTTCTTGTCCTAGTGCTTATGATTACCTATGGGTAAAAAGGAAGACTTATGATTTATTTTAGTCATACGATGAACTCGGGACCTCACACGTCAGGGACAATCTGTTAATAGCCTAATTTTGCTCACCTACCTTGTCATGATTTATGTCACCATTATACATCATCATGGTGGTGGTGGTGGTTATTGTTGGAAACATAATCTTTTGGGTTATGGAATATTATTATTTACTATTCACAATTTTGATGAGAAAAGAATGTGAAGAGTCATAGGTAAATAGGAATATCATGAAGGATTCCAAGAGACCACTCGGAATATGAAACCAAGGGTCATTCTCATTGTCTTTATATGTGTATCATCTTAATGAGAATTTTTCTATTCACAACTAATATTATGTCTTGATTTGGATTGTGACTATTTTCCCTATGAGGCTATCTAACAATGGTATTAGAGCGATTGTAAATCTTGTGGCATGTGACCTACATTATGCCATATTCCTGTGCTATTTTTTAGAGCTGAGGTTTTGCCATATTCTCAGTCTACTATTCTATACCTACAATTAGGTATAATTCTCTGTGTTATTTTGCAATCTTTGGAAATTCATGAAGCCCTAGTTTTCATAGGCATTTTTTCTCTAATTTATCTATAGAGAAATACCACAAAGGTCCTCATAACGTCCTATGCCATGAAGAGATGAAACTAAACAAATGGGTTATTTGTGACTTTAAAAAAATGAATTGTTGCCTTTGTTTACAAATGAATTGTTGCCTTTGTTTAAAAATAAATTGTTGCCTTGGAGTTTATCAGACATTGGCATTGGGATTTGGTCTCTACTTTTTATTCCTATGATATATGCATGCGTGAATGCTCCTTCCAGTTCTTGTATAAACCACCACTGCTATCATCTGCAACAAGCTCAAGAAAAATTGTATCGATCCTATTTGATCGAAAGTCCTCGTCGTCTCTTATTGTAATTCCACCTCTGATATTCCTCCTGTGTGCAGATTCATCCCTTCATTTGAGTTATCCATGTGTCTGGTATCCACTGCTGTGAGTTACAATTGGTGACCCATTTCAGAAATGGGGTTTTAAATATGCCCACGACCTCCGCTTTGAATACGCCAACAACCTTAAGCGTTTTGAATGAGTCACAACAAAGAGTGTAATGTGCTATCTCTTACTCGTGAATGTACATATATATTTTCACCTCAATGCTGATGAGGAGAATGCTATGGTTGAATAGCGTTGCTTGCCACTATGAATGCCTTGAGATTATTTAAATGCTAGGTCACTCCATTGCATTTGGCATATGGTGTATCATTTTTTGGACTGAGCTAGGTATCACTTGGTCATTGAAGAACTCTATTGTTGCATTATGCATTGAAGTGTATTGATGCTACTAGTATCGTGAACATGTTCCATTCATTGAAGGACTGATATATATTGTTTCATTTCAATTAAAGACTACATTGAAAGTGGTGTCAATGAGGTGCGTTGAAGAATTCTCCACGGAGCTTCCTTGAAGAATTGCAGGCTTCCAATGAGACTAGTATCACTCTTTTGGTGTTGGTATTACATTACCACTAAATGTTTGAAGACTGGTATCATTTTTTTGGTATCACAATGCCACTAAATGCATGAAGATTGGTATTTTTTGTAACACTAGTATTATTTCCATTAGCATATCATATTATTGATATGTTGAACCTTGCAGTTGCCCCAACTATAATCTAGTATTTTAGTTGAAGACTGCGTATCGTTGGACTTTTCGCTTGGACGATTAGTATATATTGCAAAGGAAAGGACTGGATTCGATCTCCTTCTGTGAGCATTGGTGTGATGCACATGAAGGGTTAGGGTGTGGTGCAAAAAACATTCACATGCCTCCTCCAGTTTTCTTTGTTTTCCTCCTATTACCTTGCAAACCTCAAGAATTTCCATGGTCAGCTTTCCTTCCAGTATAACTAACTTGGCTTAGGTGGAGCGAATCCTAGCTCTCGTCTTCATGATTTCAGTTTCTCAGAACTCTAGAGCATCTGAAGCTTTCTCGAACTGTTTTAAAAATCTATGATCATTCTTGTTGTATCCAACTGGTCCTTCCTTGTGGAATGGATGAAACGATCTTCTACTTGCCCTATTTATATCAATGGCATCACTTCCAGATCTCATCAAATTAAAAGTAAACAAAAGCTGGAATTCAAGGTTCTGAATACTTGGTATAATAAGATTTGGAACATCTCTTGAATTTATTTTCAAAGAATCTCCACTATAGTTTTTTTTTGACATCTAGCGTCCATTGAGGAGCGTCATCAGAATTGTACCGTGCTGACTGAAGAAGAGTTATTACTGCATTGGGTCTCACTACAGTGCATGAAAATATGCATGGGGAGAGCTACAGCTATGTGGTTCTCTAGTTGACCACTGCCTATACATCTTTGCATTCATGTTTGGTGAAGTTGTAAATTTTTATATTCATTTATATTAGGTAGGCTATAGGATGATTTGCCACTTGTCACCTGATAACTGTGTGAATGTTAAATATTATTGTTGTGTAGACTATTGCAAATATTGTCTTATTGTTGTTGATTATTACATTGCAAATATTGTCTTATTGTTGTTGAATATTACATTGCAAATATTTTTGAAGAGCTTGTTGTAAGCTTGTTGCATATTCCAAAGTTGTTTGTTTGCACTGTTTTAACGGGAGTTCGTAGAATTGCATTGAAGTGGATCTTGCAGGGATCATTACAAATTGTTGCATAAATTGTTATTGTAGATATCGGGAGAAAATAAAGTGTAATGTTAGTGACATTGGCACCATAGATAAGTATCATTAAAGAAACCATAACATAATCAATCAGGAGGTAAAGCATTCAATTTCTGAATTTTAATTCAACTTGAGGATCATCAATTGTAACTTGCAAACTGTCATTTTTGGTACTTGCATTTGTTTTCTTGTAAGTGTCAAAATTGAAAGAAAGTTGAGTTGCATTGGACTTGGGTGCATTTTTGGCTAAGCCCAACACCTCTCCATTTTTTGAGTTGAAATTTTGTTGTTAAGTATGTTTGCAATAGGGCGGAGTTGCAAGAATATATTCCTTATTTAAGTGAGTCTTCAATCACATGTTTTCAATGGCTCAAATCAATGGTGTGGTAGAGTTATTGAACACTCTACTTCTCTTTTTTGTCGACAACATTTTTATGGTCAACAAGACAACTCTCACTCACATTCAATATTGTGTAAAGGAATCACAAGACACACTTGAGTTTTTACCGCTTGAGTTGCAGCTCCTACAAGAAGAAACACATTCTAAACTTGTTCATGTTTAGAACAATCCTTTTTATGGTTCCTTTCACCAACTTGCACATAGTAATGCCACTTCAGAAGCACATAAGCAAATTAGTGACTCCACTTTAGAAGTAAATGAAGATGAATTTATGCATAAATAGTTTTTGCTTGCACTTCCCAAACCCATCATTAGACCATAGGAAGAGGTCACCCACAACAAGCACAGAACCAATCTTGGATACAATAAGGAAGTGATGGTCCATTTTCATGATTAATCCAAGCCAATCTAGTTTCAAAGTGTTGGGTTATTAAAAGAAAGTTCATCTTCAATTTAGAGTTCAAAATTCCAACATTTTGATCGAGTTGGCCATATGAAAGATCGGTGTTTTGATTTTCATCCTTGTAAGCATTGTGGAAAGCATACCCACTCTTCAGAGAGATGCTTCATTCTGAAGAAATCTGCAAGAGAGAATATTCACTTTGGGTGGATCGTTTCTTGGCAATGATCATCAAATACCAAGAATATTTATATGTCATGCCATAGAATTCATTCTCGAGTAATGACACATCTTGCGGTTAATCCATTGTCTTCTCCTCACCTTGTTCCTAACAGGGGGGGTGAATGACGGTCAGAAACAAGTGAGAGAGAACAAGTAATCCGAAATAAGCGAGCATGAAGAAGTACTAGAGCCATATCCAGAACCTTGTGCCAATTGCTAGAGCCTTGAGCCAAATCCACCTAGCTAGAGTCAAAGTTGAAACATTGAACCAAAGTCAGAGCCATGTTCCATTGAGATCCATTTGGTCTGTAGTTAGCCTAAAAACACCCATTCAATAGAAGACATCAGTATCATATTGCTTCTTCTAGACATCGTTTTGTGATCAGCCTAAAACCATCCATTTAATAGAATACATCAACCTCTAGTTGCTTCTTCTAGACATAATTTTGTGGTGGTCCTTAAACCACCATTTCAACGAGGAACTGATGAGCCCTAGAGCCAAGTTCCAAAGAGAACCATTAAGCGAGAACCTAAATCAGAACCAAGTTCCAGAGAACTGTTGAGCTAGAATCGGAGTTATCTCCAATTTCTGGAGTTTGTGGTCATACTAAAACCACCCATTTAGTAGAAAACTTTAGCTTCTACTAGCCTTTGATTCAGAGAACACTTTCAGCCATTTGCAGCTCCAGATTTCAACTCTTTACTTGGACACATATACACCCCTTCAAATTAAGGGGGTATTTTGGAAACATAATCCTTTGGGTTATGGAATAATATTATTTACTATTCACAATATTGATGAGAAAATAATGTGAAGAGTAATAGGAGAATAGGAAGAGTCATGAAGGAGTCCAAGAGACCGCTTGGACTATGAAACAAAGGGTCATTCTCATTGTATGTATAAGTGTCTTATCTTAATGAGAATTATGCTATTCACGCCTAATATTCTGTCTTGATTTGGTTTGTGATTATTTTCCCCTGTGAAGTATCTAACAGTTATTAACTTCTGTTGAGATCAACTTTGGTCTATCGGACCTTAAGAAATGTCAGGAATTACTTAGTTTTCTTTAGAATTTTATTTCTATGCTAAAAAATATTTAAAAGAAACATTCCAAAATAACCATAGTTTTGATGAATTAAAAGAATAGGAAGGTTTGTATTGTAACAACTATTTTGAAATTGTGATCTAATGTGAGTGTACATTGTAGGACATTCTAAGAGAAATTATTTTCATCTTCATCCCTCTTAGTGTCACAAAGATGAGAAATTCTTTTGACCCGTGAATTTTTGGGAATTGTCCAACACACTGTTTCACTATGGATCTCATGAGAGTTTGCTCTTACTTTAGAAATATTGACTTTCTACTTTATGTTAGTTAAAACAAATAGATAATTTTGATCTTCTAGATTAGGGTTTATCACCTTGTTATAGTATATTGGCTTTCTCTTATCTTCTAATTATTTACACACCACATTTCTCCTTAAATTTTGATGTAATAATATTTGTAATATTATCATTAATCTGCAGAGTGGCCTTTTTTTCGATTCCCCAATGATTTAGCTACTGATACTTGGCATGTTTATGCCAACCCCACTTGAGCCACAATTGGTTTTGACTAGAGTTTGAAACAATCTTAGGAAGCTTCTTGTCCTGCATATTGTTTATCTCGTTCTTGTACATTAGGTAGATAGTCATAGCCATGCTCCCAATGGGGAAGATACACATTTATATGAGGAGGATAGGATATGACCCATTGCCTTTAATTTTGAGATTATAAATTATAAAAGAATTCTGAATTTGCTTTATATTTCTCCATGATTCTCTAGAGATGTTGTACCCCAAACTTCACAACCATATAAGATAGTAGGAATGGTGAGAGTCTCAAAGAGGAGTTTCTTCTTGTCCCAAATCCAAAGGTATATTGATTTACAATTGTTTTCAAGTCCATAAGATTTATGCCATCCATTTATCCCTTTCTCAATGCTATAGTTCTAGTTAAGCTTGTGATGAAGATCGATTCCAAGATATTTGTATGAAGTCACTTCCTCCAAGCTATCATCATCATACACAAAATAAGCATAAATGACATTTTTGGATTTGATTATCATAACCTTTGTTTTGGCAATGATTGGTGATGTTGACAGTAATACTTGTTAGAGAAAAAATCCTACAAAAATTTTAGTTGCTTGTTGAAATCATAGGGACTTTTTGCCATAAGAGCAAATCATTAACGTAAGGAACAAAGATGAAGACTATACCAATTACTAGAGTCATGCCAACACTACTTAATTCTTCCAAACAACTCTTTACCTTGATGTATATACCCAAAAGGGTAGGGGACAAGGGACAAGATTGTTGGATTCCTATATTTCAATTAATTTCTTTTGACTAACCATCAATGTTCTTAAAATTTGCAATAACATTCTCATATAACCTCAGAGCAACTCTTAATTCGAAAGGAAATTTTATCTCTTTTAATCTACTCCAGAGATTAGTTCCAAGAACCATGTCAAATGTTTTTCTAAAGCCAATGAAGAAACATAAGAGATTGGTTTTATTTTTGTAACACTCCTCTGCAATGATCATAAGTCTAATGAGGTGGCCCATTGTTGAATGGTAGATACTAAATCTAGTTAGCCTTCATCTCTCTCTTGTGTCTTTATAGCCATATATTGATCTTCTTTTCCATAATAATTCCATATAAATTGGTTAAAAGAAGGCTAATCATGATGGCCCTATAATTAGAGGGATTGTTTTTATCCCCTCTTTTAGAAATAGGAACAACGAATTTTTGAGTCTAGGGTTTAGGGAAGCCCTATTTGACTATTAAATTGAAAAGATTGTTAATTTGAGGGATGAGGATATGCCCTACAAGTTTAAATATTCATCCTTGGTAGCCTTGAATTGTTGAGCATTGGTTGTCATTGATGTCAACTAAAGATGATGTCAAGAGTTTGACTGTCAATTAATGTTAAATAGGATGTCAATTGATTCAGTCTGAGTCATTGATATCAACTGGTGTCAAAGTGGATACAGTATTTATGCGGAAGTATGAAGAAGTATATGGGAGCCACTTTGAAGTAGTATATGCGCAAGATGTAGTAGAACATGGATACCAGAAGTATATGCACAAATGGTGAAGGTGACAAATATGAATGCAACTTTGGAGTATATCTAGAAGTACATTCAATCTGAAGTTGTGTGTGCAAAGATATATCATGCAAATCTAGTTCAAGAAAGGAACACAAGTAATGTATCCTACAGCATGTGGTCCTTGCACAGAAATAAAGTCCACCAATTCATACTCTCTCATCATAGCAGTCAAAGGAGTTGGTTGGACAATGGTACATGTGCATAAGCAGCCAAGGAATTGGTCAAGAAAATGGTACGAGTGCGCAAGTTTGTTGAAGGAAGTCTCTCAAATGCGCAAGAAATCCTGAGCATTGCTCAGTTAATGGTTGGAAGTGTGCAAGCAGTTAATGGTTGGACAATCCTAAAAGCACGCAAGCATAGTCAATCAAAATATGCTTTCAATAAGTGGACCACGCACAAGTTCCTAGAAGGATACAGAGGTTGAAGACCATCTATGAGAAAATTCCACAGTCGATGGTACAATAGGTGTGAAAGTCCCACAAAGGATGACAAGACAATGTTCAAAGACCCACTTGGTAGTAGTTGGAGTATGCACATGATCCGCAAAGTATCAACACATCAAGGGTGTATTACCCACAAGGGATTGTACAGCACAAGTCATAGACATATCAAAATGAAGTATAAGATTGTGCACATACCTTAAGGCAATAGTACATCAAGAGCGCAATGGTACACCACCAAGGTGTAAAGTCCCACTAATTTGTGGACCATGAGGATGCAATACAAATATCAGATGACACATCAATAGTGCAGAAGATGACGCGTGGCATATTTACAATCCATAAAGTATGGAAGAAAGAATGCCACGACCAACTTGTGAACATACAATCCGTGCAGGACATGTATAAATAGGGATTCAAGTTGGAGATTTTAAGTAAGCTTGATGGAGAGAGCATAATAGATTTGTGTGAAAGTTTCAGTTTGATTTTCGGGGCATCAAGGGGCTCCTGGATAGAACAGATGATCTAGCGAAGATCTGAATGCGCACATGCATCAAATTGAAGTTTTTACGGTCCGCAAAATGATTTTGCAGATCCGTGACAAATGCACAAGTACTGAAATGAATAAATACTCAAGTATGTGCAAGTGTTTGATGTTTCGAAGGATAGTAATATGGTAAGCATGCCGATAGTCACATATTTTGTAGAGATAGAAGCGCAAAGACAAAACCGAATTTTATCGGACAATGCACATATGCCTAGTTGATGCATATGAGCAGAAGTGAAAGTGTGTGATGTTGAGAACTCCATTTGATGCGCAATAACAGAACAACAGCAGGATCCGATAAGCGCATCATGATGCAGATGATTTGAGATAAGTGATTTAAACGGAACGAACGAATCATTTAATGCACAAGACTTCGTATATTATCTGATAAACTGCGGCACCTAATCAGAACGGACACATCAAAAAGTGTGTAGTTCCATCGGTTACTAGTGCTTCATTTCATAACAACAAACTATCAATTGAAAGCACAAGCATTAGTTGATCATAGTAGTCACACAGAGCTTAACGTTGAGATAATAGAGACGCAAACTCAGTATCATCAAGCACATGGGACATGAAGTAAGTCATCGGCGGAAGTGTGATTTGAGAGGAATGAGAAGTCATGTGACATATGCAGCGCAGTGACAAAGTATAGACTACATACGAAGACAACGCAGTGCAGCATCATCAGCAAAAGATCAAAAGAGTGCACAGAGTTGAAGTTTAGTATGATAGCAACACATATTGTACATCAGGGCGATCGAACAGGGCAATTAGTTAGGGAGTTGAAGCTTCCTTCAGGTTGGTTCCTGTAAAACAAATAATACAAGGGGTCGTTTCCTACTTCCTGTTGGTGCTGGAGAAAACACAGGGAGTGGAAGCTTCCTTCAGGTCGGTGCCTATAAAACCAGGGGGTTGGTGCCTCCTTCTAGTTAGTGTTAGTAAACACAGGAAGTTGGTGCTTCCTTGAATGTATTCTTTCTCGTTATAAAGAAGAATTTTGTGCTTCTCTCCCATTTGGGTTTCTACGTAAAAATCTTGTGTGTTATGTGTTGTTTATGTGTTGCATATATGTGGATGTTTATTTTCTGATGAATAACTGAAGACAAATAATAAATAAAGGTTAATCTGTTAAAGAAGGTCAAAACTGCTAATAATTGCGCTAATATTGATTCACCCCCCTCTTAGTATTAAATCAATTCCAACAATTGGTATCAAAGTGGGTTTCTTCAATACCAGATTAACATCTGGAAGACAGATTCCAATGCAGAATCCAATAGACATGGACTCAAAATATGAACATATGGCTAAAGTATACTTTGAAGGAGAATTAGTTACTGCACTAGACAAACTGAAGAAGTCAAGGAAGAAAAGTAAGCTCTTGCAGGAATCCCTTCTAAGATTGGAAGCAGACACCACCAAGCTGTTGAAATTGAAAGATGACAAATGTGAAATTCTGGAAGTTGAAGTTGTCTCTTTAAGAAATGAACTCCAAAAATTAAGCCTTTAGTTAGAACAAAGAGGCAGAAACAACATCAATGAAGAAACTTACTTTGCTAAAAGTTATGCAAATGCTCTCAAGACCCCACAATCAAGAACAAGTCATAGATTTGAAAGAGAATATCGAAGGCCGGATCTTTTGGAAAATAATTATGCACAGCCATGGAATTTCTATCCTATCAGGTACCAAAATATTTTCTTTGGAAATTGATTTTATTGTCATAATTTTGGTCATAAAGCAATAAATTTTAGAGCTCGTTCATTAGCATATGCCAAAAAGAAAGGTTTGAGCAATCAAACAAATCCTAAAAAAGATATCCTCAGTAAACCACTTGAAGTCGTGTTTGAATATTCCAATCCTTTCAACATTTTAAGTTCAAAAGATGAATATTGTGAAACGTCAGAACATGATACTCATGACTGCAAAAAGCAACAACAACCTGTGCAATCCACTAATATAGTTGAAGATCAGAAATATCAAGATCATCAGGAAGCATGCAACCTAGCCTTACATGCACAAAGTAGAGGGGGGCAATGGTATATAGACAGTGGATGCTCCAAGCACATGACTAGAGATAAAAACACCTTTCTGAAGTTCAAAGAAGATAAGGGAGGTAGTGTCTATTTTGGGGACAATGACTTGACTAAAATTTTGGGTAAAGGCCTAGCAATCCTAGGAAATAAAAGAACCAAGGCAGATAATGTTCTATTAGTCGAGAACATGAAACACAATCTTTTAAGTGTTATCTAGATGTACGACCAGGGACACACTCTTACCTATGACTCAGAAAAGTGCAAAATAAAAAACAGGGATACAAGCATAATCGTAGCTACAGCCTTTAGAACTTCTAACAATGTTTACATTCTAGATGAAGAAAGAGAAAAAAATGTTGCATGGTACAAACCGATGAAAGTTGGCTCTAGCATAGAAGATTGGGACACATCAATTTTGATAATTTGGTTAGGATTAGTAGGAAACAAGCAATGAGGGAAATTCCAAGGATTATTAATCCATCAAATTCCTTCTACAAACACTGTCTACATGGGAAATAAACTAGAATCAAGTACCCAACAAAAGGATATACTACCTCAAGGCCTTTGGAATTAATGCATTCAGAACTTTGTGGTCCAATGAGAACCAAAGAAATGAATGGTGAAGAATACTTTATACTATTTATTGATGCTTTCACTTGAATGACATGGGTGTTCTTTTGTAATGAAAAATCAGAAACATTTGAATGTTTCAAGACATTAAATAAGTGGTTGAGAGTGAAATTGATTTGAGAATAAAATGCTTGAGGACTGAAAAATGGAGGAGAGTATACATCAAACAAGTTTTATAACTATTGTGATAAACATGGAATTAGAAGACAATTTTCAGTAGCCAGAACTCCACAACAAATGGAGTGGCAGAAAGAAAAAACAAGATTGTTCAAGAGATGGATAGGACAATGTTAAATGAATTGAAGTTGTCAGACATATTTTGGACACATGCCATTCATACAATTGTCCACATCCTCAACGGGTGATTGATTAGGACAAATAGTTGCTCAACACCATATGAACTCTAGAGAGGAAGACCAGCTACAGTTAAGCATTTCATAATATTTGGAAGGAAATGTTACATCAAAAGAAATGATGAAACATTAGGAAAATTCGATTCCATATCATATGAGGAATATTTCTCGTTTATTCATGCAAAAGCAAAGCTTACAAGTGCTACAATTTGTGTCTAAAGAAAATAGTGGAAAGTCATGAAGTAAAATTTGATGAAGTCTTAACTCATAGAAGAATTAAAGAAGATGATGACTTACCACCGCAAGAAAAACCGTATGAAGAAAATCAAGAAATAGAAGTATGGCAGGAGGAAGTATATCAATGCCGAATAGAAGAAGGAAGACCAGACACAAAGCCCTCCTCCATATTTGTTCATAAAAATCATTCAAAAGATTTGATTATTGGAGACAAAGATGACGACGTAAAAACTAGAAGAAGTCAGAACAACCCAACTGAGGAAGTGCATTTCTCATTACTATCACAAATAGAACCAGAAGGGGTTGAGAAATCCAAATCAGATGAAGGATGGATGAAGGCTATGAATGAAGAATTATACCAAATAAAAAAGAATGAGACTTGGGAACTTGTTCCAAGACCCAAAAACAATAATTTTATAGGAACAAATTGGGTATTCAGAAACAAACTAAATGAAGATGGACAAGTTGTCAGAAACAAGGCAAGATTGGTATGCAAAGGATATGCGCAAATCGAGGGAATAGATTTTGAGGAAACTTTTTCCCCCGTGGCACAGCTATCAAACGTTTCATGGACTATGCATTTGCAGAAGATGTCAAGGTATATCAAATGGATGTAAAATCAACTTTTCTAAATGGATATCTGAAAGAAGAAGTGTATATTGCACAACCATATGGTTTTTCACTCTCAGGAAACAAGGATTATGTATGCAAGCTAAAGAAAGATATGTATGGACTCAAACAAGATCCTAGAGGCTGGTATTCAAGGTTGGACAAATATCTGCAAAACCAAGGTTTCAAAAGGGGGAGTGTAGACAATAATATCTACATCAAAATTGAAAATGAAAAAATGATAGTCATGGAAGTATATGTTGATGATATCATTTTTGGACGCAAGGATGATAGAATGAGTCAGCAATTTGGGAAAGATATGAAAAAGGAGTTTGAAATGTCTATGCTAGGAGAAATGTTCTTTTTCCTTGGATTGCAAATTTCACAGTTAAATGATGGCATCTTCATCTCCCAATCTAAGTATGTGAAGGAAATGCTAAAAAAATTCAACATGGAAGATTGCAAGCCAGTCTATACACCCATGGTTACAGGATGCAAATTGAGTAAAGAAGATGAGGATAGGGAGGTTTATCATAGGCTTTATAGATCGATGATTGACAGTCTATTATATGTAACTGCTTCTAGACATGACATCATGCAAGTTGTTGAACTTCTCGCAAAGTTTCAGACAACACCCAAGGAAACGCATGTTCAAGCAGTAAAAATAGTTTTCAGGTATTTGAAAGGGACTATGTATCTTGGCCTATGATACCCATGAAGCAAAAATATCGACTTAGTTGCGTACACTGATGCAGACTGGGATGGAAGTATTGATGATAGGATAAGTACTAGTGGTGTTGTGTTTTTCTTAGGGAACTTTCTTGTGTCACTGATCAGCAAAAAACAACCATCTATGGCATTATCTACAGCAGAAGTTGAATACATTAATGCAGTTTCTTGTTGTTCACAAGTGCTATGGATGAAACAAACTTTGAAGGATATTCAAGTAAATATAGATCATCCAATACAAATACTACGCGACAACACAAGTGCGGTCAATATCTACAAGAATCATGTTATGCACTGCAAGACTAAGCACATCCCCATCAAGTATCATCTTCTGAGAGAGCAAGTAGACGATAATGTGGTCAAACTAAAATATGTTGATACTAAGGAACAAATTGAGGACATATTTACAAAACCCCTTCCACGAAGTACATTTGAATATCTTAGAGAAAAATTGGGTGTTGTTCTCAATCCTCAACACAATGAGAACCTAAACAGAGAAACATAAATCTAGAAGGGGTCGGCACTGCGCAGAGCGTAAGTAAGGATGACAACATGATCACTGCGCAAGGAATGATGAGGTATTGTGACAAGAACAAGAAATCAAGGTGAATGAGAAATGTAACATCTTTATCAAAAAATCAATCAAAGATAATTATGAAAGGATATCAGTACATAAGCTCTACAAAGCAAGGAAGCACGATGACAGGGGGACTTATCCCTGGATACAGTCATGGAGGACGCCATCGCAAAACATACAGAAGAACGCATATTGCGTAAAATATTGGCACCTCTTTGCCATTGATGTCAAAGGGGGAGAAATGCATGATGTTGAGGCATGAAATGCACACCAGAAGCTGACATGAAAAGGCCGAGACATGAAGATCTGTATGATGTCAGCAAGACAACACAAAAGGGGGAGAACTATAGAAAATAAATTAAAGAGCATGAAGCCTTAGCAGATGTAAAATAGTGTGAAGAAGATCACTCGGAGAAGTGCAAGCGAATCATAAAAGGAACAACATGAAGATACAACAGATGTGAAAGAGCATGAAGAAGATCACTTGAAGAAATGGCATGAAGATAACTGAACATATGGTATGCGCAGATGTAACAGGAAGCAGCATGGTTCACGTAGATTTAGTAGAAGTGATAACAGCACAGAACGAAGTAGCCAAAATCCCAAAGGACTCAGGGGGAGAATATACACAGGGGGAGCACTGTGATCAAGTACAGATGAAGCATACAGTTCAAAGAAGATTAGGTATAGCTTCATAAGGTGTTGACATCAATGCCAAAGGGGGAGATTGTTGAGCATTGGTTGTCATTGATGTCAACTAAAGATGATATCAAGTGTTTGACTGTCAACTAATGTTAAAGAGGATGTTAACTGATTCAGTCTAAGTCATTGATATCAATTGGTGTCAAAGTGGATACAGTATTCCTGCAGAAGTATGAAAAAGTATATGGAAGCCACTTTGAAGTAGTATATGCGCAATATGTAGAAGAACATGAATAGCAGAAGTATATGCGCAAATGGTGAAGGTGACAGATATGAATGCAACTTTGGAGTATATCTAGAAGTGCATTCAGTATGAAGTTGTGTGTCCAAATATACATCATGTAAATCCAGTTCAAGAAAGGAACACAAGTAATGTATCCTATAACATGTGGTCCTTGCGCAGAAATCAATTCCACCAAGTCATACTCTCTCATGATAGAAATCAAAGGAGTTGGTTGGATAATGGTACATGTGCATAAGAAGCCAAGGAATTGGTTGAGAAAATGGTACAACTGCACAAGTTTCTTGAAGAAAGTCTCTAGAATGCTCAAGAAAGCCTGAGCATTGCTTAGTTAATGGTTGGAAGTGTGCAAGCATTTAATGATTGGAAAATACTGAAAGCACGCAAGCATATCCAATCAAAATATGCTTTTAGTAAGTTGAACACGCACAAGTTCCTAGAAGGATACAACAGTTGAAGACCATCTATAAGCAAATTTCACATTCAACGGTACAGCAGGTGTGCAAGTCCCACACAGGATGAGAAGGAAAAGGTCAAAGACCCACTTGGTAGTAGTTGGAGTATGCGTAGGATCCGCAAAGTATTAACACATCAAGGGCACATTACCCACAAGGGATGGTACAACACAAGTTATGGACACATCAAGATGAAGTATAATATTGTGCACATACCTTAAGGAAATGGTGCATCAAGAGTGTAATGATACACCACCAAGGTGTAAATTCCCACTAAGTTGTGTACCATGAGGGCACAAGACACATATCAGATGACACATCAACAGCACAAAAGATGACGCGTGGCATATGCACAATCCATGAAGTATGGAAGAAAAGATGCCATGACCAACTTGTGAACATACAATCAATGCAGGACATGTATAAATAGAGATACAAGTTGGAGATTTGAAGTAAGCTTGATGGCGAGAGCATAAGAGTTTCATGGGAAAGTTTCAGTTTTATTTTTGGGGCATCAATGGGCTCATGTATAGAACAGATGATCTAGCAAATATCTGAATGCACACATGCAACAGAATGAAGTTTTGACAGTGCGCAAAATGATGATGTAGATTTGTGACGGATGCACAAGTACTGAAAGGAAGAAATGCTGAAGTATGTGCAAGTGCTTGATGTTTTGAAGGACAGTAATATGATCAGCATGCCGATAGTCACAAATGTTGTTGAGACAAAAGCACAAAGACAGAACTAAATTTTATCATACAATGCACATATGTCTAGTTGATGCATATGAGCAGAATTGAAAGTGTGCAAAGTTGAGAACTCCATCTGATGTGCAACAACAGAGCAACATCAGAATCTGATAAGCGCATTATGATGCAAATGATCTTAGGCAAGTGTGTTAAACAGAACAGACGAATCATTTGATGCACAGGATGTCGCATATTATCTGAGAAACTACAGCACCTAATCAGAACGGACACATCATAAAGTGCGTAGTTCCATCTGTTACTAGTGATTCATTTTAGAACAACAAACTATCAATTGAACGAATAGTATCAGTTGATCATAGAAGTCACACAGAGAAGAACATTGAGATAACAAAAACGCAGACTGCAATATCAGCAAGCACACAGTACATGAAGTAAGTGATCAGCGGAAGTGTAATTTGAGAGGAATGAGAAGTTAAGTGATGTATGCAATGCAATGACGGAGTATAGACTGCTACGAAGATGGCGCACAACAGAAGATCAGAAGAGTGCGCAGAGTTGAATTTCAGTACAACAACAACACATATTGGACATCAAGGTTGTCGTACGGGGAAAGGAGACAAGGATTTGAAGCTTCCTTCAAGTTGGCTCCTGTAAAACAAAGAAGACAGGGGGTCGGTGCCTCCTTCCAGTTGGTGCTAGAGAAAACACAAGGAGTGGAAGCCTCCTTCAGGTCGGTTCCTGTAAAACCAGGGGGTTGGTGCCTCCTTCCAGTTGGTGTTGGTAAACACAGGAAGTTGGTGCTTCCTTGAATGTATTCTTTCTCATTACAAAGAAGCATTTCGTGGTTTTCTCCCGTTTGGGTTTCCATGTAAAAATCCTATGTGTTATGTGTTGTTTATGTGGTGCATATATTATAATGTCTTATTTCATATGATTTTAACTATAAAAATATATTTCAAACAATCAAAATTATAACTTTTGTTAATATTAGGCAAGAATTTCATTTTTAAATTGTAAATAAGAGATTCATTAATAAACAAGGGTATGAACTAATACTTGGAATATTCAAAATCAAAGTTATTATTATCACTACATTTTAATAAATTATCATGTATTTATGAAATCACCTCCCTTTATTTGCATGTTCACAAGGTTTATGTACACAACAATTTTTTTTTTTCATCAGTGCTCCTCTTCGGTATGGGAAAACCAATGGTCACTATTGGTTAAGGTGCACCCGTGCATCTTTTTCAAAAGCACATCGGTGCACTTTGACAGAAATGCACCGGTGCATCTTTGTCAAATGCGCACCGGTGCATCTTTGACAAAAGCACACCTGTGCATCTTTGGCAGAAGTGCACCGGTGAAAAAAACCTCCACTAAAGCCTCCTCCCACCGATATTTTTTAGTTATAATAAATTTCCGTAAAAGCCTCCACTAAAACATCTAGTACCATTGGTGGAGATTTTTTTGAAAATTTTGACCAATCTTGTAACACTAAAAACCTCCGCTATAACCTTCGCTACAAGGCCTTTTCCTTATAGTGAGAGGTCACAAGTTCAAAACACCCTTACTTACCCGTTACCCGTGCTTGCAGGTTGTGTGTGTGCACCTATGGGTATAGTGGTAGTGGATGGAATTGGACCCCTAGAACCTTGTTGGAATCGATTTAATACTGAGAGGGGGGTGAATCAGTATTAGTGTAGTTATCAGCAGTGTTTACCTTCTTTAACATATTAGTCTTAACTTTAATATTGATCTTTAATTATGCATCCAATATAAATAAAACATTCATCCACATATGCACCGAGGTAAAGAACACAAAACACACAGGATCTTGATGTGGAAACCCAATTGGAATAAAACCACTGAATTCTCTTTTGTAATGAAAAGAATACATTCAAGGAAGCATTGACTTCCTGTGTTTACCAACACCAACTGGAAGGAGGCGTCGACCCCCTGGTTTTACAGGCACCGGCCTGAAGGAAGCACCATCTCCTTGTGTTTTCCAACACCAACTCGAAGGAGGATACAACCTCCTGCTCCTTGCCCCGTCCTGCTGTCTAGATGAACAATATATGATGTTGCCTTACTGAACTTCCACTCGCGCACATTTCTGATCTTATGATATTAGTTATGTTGTGTGCTACCTTCAAATGCAGACGATTCACTGTCACTGTGTTGCATACATCACTTAACTTCTCATTCCACTCAATTATTCACTTCTACTGATGACTTACGTCATGTACTATGCACTGCTAATCCTACAGTCTGCGTCACGGTTCACTCTGTCGTTCTATTACTGTGCAACTGCAATCACCAACTAATACTATGCTTTCAATTGATAGCTTGTTGTTCATAGATTATGCACCAGTATCAGATGGAACTGTGCACTTACTAAGATGTGTCTGTTATGTTTAAGTGCCACAGTCTTTTAGACAATCTGCGACATGTTGTGCATCAAGTGATTCAACTTTTCAGTTTAACACACTTGTCTCAGATCATCCTCATCATGACGTGCATACTAGATTCTGTTGTTGCTCTGTCGTTGCACATATGATGGACTTCTTTACTTCACACACTTCAATTCAACATTCATGCATAAGCCAAACTGCTACACATCTTCTGATATACTTTGGTTCCGTCTCTGCGCTTCTATCTTAACACATATGTTACTATCTGCGTTCTTCCAGCAATACTGTCATTCGGTCCTCTTGAACTTGTGCATACTTCTATGATTCTTCCTTTCAGTGTTTGTGGATCTGTCACGGATCTACATCATCATTATGTGCACCATCAATATTTCATTATGTTGCATGTGTGAACTCGGATCCTCACTAGATCATGATGTTCTATCCTCGAGCACTTGATGCCCCGAATATAAATCAATATCTTCATATTTAATCTCTATAGCCTTTCCATCAAGCTTACTTCAAATCTCCAACTTGCATCTCTATTTATACATGTCCTTCATGGATTGTATGTCCACAAGTTGGTTATGGCATCCCTTCTTCCTTGCTTCATGGATTGTGCTTTTTCCACATGTCATCTTTTGCACTTCTGATGTGTCATCATTTTTGGGTCTTGCACATCCATGGTCCACAACTTGCTAGAACTTACACCTCAATGGTGTAATCTTGCACTCTCGATGTACCTTTTCTTTGTTGAACTTGTGCAAACATCGTCCTCGACTTGGTGGGACCTTCACCTCATCTTGTGATTTTGACATGCCATCTCTTGTAGAACTTGTGCATACATGGTCCTTGACTTAGTGGGACTTTAACCCTTGCAGTAATTTCACTTGTGGGTATTTCACACTTGCTGTGTCATCGACTGTGGAATTTGCTCATATACTAACTTCAACCACTATGCCCTTCTTGGAACTTGTGCATGCTACAATAATTGAAAGCATATTCTGATTGGTGAGACTTCTACGCTTTAAGGATTGTTCAACCATAATCCATTTCATACTGCTTGTGCACTCCCGGTCTTTGACCATACAGTGTTTGGGTTTACTTGCACATTCCAAAATCTTCTCTTGACATGAATGCACACTTGTACCTTTGCTTAACCAACTCCTTGGTTGCTTGTCCACTTGTACCTTTGCTTAACCAACTCCTTGGTTGCTTGTCCACATGTACCGTTGTCCAACCAATTCTTTGGTTGCTACCTTGAGAGAGTATGACTTGGTGGACCTAATATTTGCACAGGTACCACATGTAGTAGGATACTTTACTTATGTGTTTCTTTAAATTGGATCTGCATGATGTATCTTCCTTATGTACTTCTTCATACTGGACATGCATGATGTATCCTTCCTTATGTACTTCTTCATACTGGACATGCATGATGTATCCTTGGACACACATGTCTTCAAATTGGATGCAACTTCTAGATATACTTCTTCAGACTGGCATCCATATACTTCACCATATTGTGCATATACTGATTCAAATTGGATTCCACATACTTTTTCCAACTGTTGTAGGAATACTGTATCCACTTTGACATCAGTTGACATCAATGATTCAAACTGAATCAATTGGCATCCTCTTTGACATTAGTTGAAATCAATGACTCAAACCGAATCAATTGGAATCCTCTTTGACATTAGTTGAAAACAATGACAATCAAATTTCAACATACCCTGTGTGATGCAAGTACCAGCCCTATCCTAGTTGTCGATTCCCCTAGTACAAAAAAAAGTATTGTTGAAGTTGTTAGAATCTGCCAATTCTTTCCCAAGACAATCAAGGAAGCATGTAATCTCTTATTGGTGGAGGAAATAACAACCAAATAATTCGAGGAGGTGCTTCTTAAACTAAAAAAAGAAAAAATCCATGGACCAAACAGGCTTCCAGTGGAGGTATTTATCATTTTATATGACGTCCTAGAACAGGATCTGTTACACTTGGTGGAGGAGTCCAGAAGAGGCGATGAGATTATCGTAGCCTTTAACTCTTCATTTTTATCTCTAATTCCAAAATGAGATAATCCAAATTCCTTCGTAGATTTTAGACCTATATCTCTTTGTAACACCATCTATAAGATTGTTGCAAAATAATAGCTCACAAAATTAAACTATTTCTATCAAAATCCATTTCAAGTGATCAACACGAGTTTTTACTGGGTATGTAGATACATGAAGCTATAGGGGTATCCCAGGAAGGTCTACTCCCTATAAGATCCAAGAAATTGAAAGCAGTAGTAATAAAAATTGATCTTTTCAATGCCAACGACCAAGTAAGCTAGTTATCCTTGAGAATGGTTATGTCTCGGATGGGGTTTTGTGTCCCTTTTATCAAGTGGGTAATGGGATGTTTATCTTTTGTTTCCTTTTATGTATTGATAAATGGAGCAACGTTAGCTTTTTTTAGGTCGTCTTGTGATATTAGACAGGGGTGTCCTCTAGCCCCTCTACTCTTTATTTTAGTAGTGAAGGATATGAGCCGAGCATTATTATCAGCAAAAGCTTCGGGTGAATTTAAGGGCATGTGCATAGAGGGAAAATTCCATCTCACTCATATTTTGCTTGTAGACGACATCATAATCTTCTATGATGGGTTGGCAGGGGATATGGAAAATCTCTCTTCTATCCTTGATATATTTTATAAAGGAACATGCATGCTGGTAAATGTTGAGAAATCCTTCATTACTTGAGAAGGAGTGGAAGAATAAGACATGAATAGATATCAAGTTCTTTTCAATTATAATTATTCAAGTTTCGATAAAGGCCTGAAATCCCTTGGGTTTAAGATCAAACTATTTGTCTGTGGAATAAACGATTGGGAATGGATGGTGACTAAATGTGAGAGATGCATTTCTAACTGGTGCCTTCGTTGGCTCTCAAAAGGAAGAAGTCTAGTTTTGATCAAATTAGTTCTGGGGGAAATGCCAGTGTTTTGGTCGAGTTTGGCTTGGATCCCTAGAGGAATTCTAGATAAAATAAGGAAAATCACTTTTCAGTTCTTTTAGTATGGAAGAGAAGACCATAAAAGGATGACCTGGATCAAATAGAAAAACATTGCACTTCCTAAAAGTCAAGGAGGATGGAGAGCGAAAGATATTTATGTGTTTTATAAGGCCTTGGGGGAAAAGAGCATTTGGAAGTTGATTAATGGTACTGGTCATTGGAATTTTGTAGTTTATCAGAAGTATATCAACATGACGTTCATTCTCAAATAATTACGTAATCCTCACAAATCTCTTCATGATATATCAGCATTGTGGAAGGTGATCATCCTATCTTTCGATTTGATTGGGAATGTTCTAGGATGGAAAGTGGGGGAGGACCAGAGTGTTGGAGTCATAGAATACCCTTGGATATGGAGTAATAATACTCACAAGCTCCTAGTTCAAATGATCAATCACCTTAGAAAGAGAGGCATAGTAATGCTCTGTCACATAGCAGATCATGCTGCTAGTTCTTATTTGGTCAAGGTTGGTAGAAAGTTGAACTTTTGGGATTTCAGGAGATGATTGTTTTCGTTGGAGCTCATTTATTGAACAACTAAAATCAAGTCATGTTCGCCTTATGCATACCAAAGACTCGCTAGTTTCATTGTGCCATCCCCAATGGTTTTATACTCTGAAAGCAAGTTACGAAACTATGCATTTGCTAGTAGATGAAGGTAATATCGAGTGGTAGTGGCGAGTGGTTTGGAAATTCAATTGTAAAAACACAAAGATTTTTATGTGGCTCCTTTTATGTAACAAGGCCTTGACTTGGGATCTTTTTCAAAGGAGGGGAAGATTGGGGCACAATAATGTTCTATGTGTAAAAAAAAGAGGAGTCAAACTTTCCCTTAATTGTGGTGTGTTCATATTCCCAGCAGGTTTGGAAAGTCATGGAATCTCTTCCTCAAGTACGGTGCCCTTGGGTTGGTAACACGGTTCCAAAATGCTTAAGATATTGGTGTTTAAATCCAAATTAAAAAGACTATATGTATGGTGATTGCTTTAATTATATCTTGACACATATGGTAGGCAAGGGACTATAGTATTTTCAAGGATGAATATATCCCTCCTTCATTATGTGCTAACAAAAGTATAGCTATCATCTGTTGTTTCCCTCAATCTCATCCAAAATAAACATTTCATCGGATCCTTCTAGAGGAAATAGATAGGGGAAGACCTTGGGCATATTTTGATGGATCGGCTCAGAGAAATCCATGCCTCAATGGGGCAAAGAGAGATTATCCACTTTTCTGAGAATCGTAGCTTAACAATAGATTTTGTCTAGTCCTGGACTCTAATAACTTTGCAGGGTTGAAAGATCTTTGGCTTGTCTTGTGTTTGGCGATGGAAAAGAATTTAAAAGGAAATCAGGTCTTCGGGGACGCATTGATCACCATCAACTAGATAAATGGTTAACAAGTATGTCACAATGATTTATTGAATCGATTGTTACAAGAGATATTAAGATTGAAATATTCACTCGTGTAATACCCCATTTTGCTCTTGATGATTATTGGCTTCAATGTAAATACTGTGTATATGCAGTGTGTGTATTCTCCCTAGTGTGAAGCTCAAGGCCAAGGCCCCACTAGTGGATGTTTAAGGTTATTGCGTAGGAAAGTATTTGATAGTTTGATTATTCATTGGTTGTTAAGCCATGAAGAAATGTAAATAATGTAATTATCATTAATGAATAAAATAACCAAGAGCTGCCTAAGGAAGCAACCAATGAGAAGGGGCCATGTGTCTCCACTAGGGAGAGGTGAGAGGTGAGGGGGTTATGAGACCGGTACACATATTTCCACATGTACAACTGTAAACCCTTTTGACCTCCCTGTTGACATTAATTCGGTTGCAGAGGGTGGTTGAGAACCCTGTTGCTGAAGCCGATGGAGTATGGAGCATGCCTATGATTTCTTATGGTAGGTTTCTTGTCCCAGAAGACACTCAATTGCCTGAGAACTTGCAGAACCTGTTTTGAGTACCCGTGGGGAAAGGGAACATGGATTGAGACATGCACTCACCATTCATCATCCATCGATTCATCAAGAGAGAACTCATTCAGACATTCCTACATATGCAAACCCGTAGAGCCCAGCCGTGAGGAAGCTTGAAGACAATCACGTTTCCTGGGTAATAGGAAAAATACCATGGAAAGTGTGTGTGTGAACCCAATCTAATCGTGATAGGAGTGGTAAGAACCCTGAGAGGAATTACAAGCTTGAATAGTACAAAGAAACCATGAGAACCCGAGATTTAGTCGCAAGGAGTAGATTTGCGGAACATAGCCCTGTCTACAAGTCTGGAAGGAATCAACTTGTTGAATTGTGGTAGAAGGTTGGGTTGCTTGATAAACCCAGTGAAGGTTGTAATATCATAGAGCTAGCGACTGGACCTTTCTATGCCCATCCTGAATAGCACTGGAAGGGAACAGGCCTTGAGGGACTGTGCAACAGAGAAGAGGGTCTTCCTTGTGTTGGGTGAGCTAGGTAATGTGGGTGCCATGTTTGTTGAGTGTTGAGATTCCTATAGCTCTATGGTTGACCTCATTGGCTTAGAAATACCATCTTTGTTATCCTTGTATGCCTGATAAACCCATTGCAGGTTGGATTAGCATGATTGGCTCACCTGGTATGCTTGATAAACCCAACTGTAGGCTATCTTGGCATGACTGTGTTGTTTGGTATGCTTGATAAACCCAACTAGAAGTTGGCTTAGCATGACCAATATATCCCTATATGCTTGATAAACCAATTGTAGGTTGGCTTAGCATGGGTAGATGCCCTAGAATGCTTGATAAACCCAACTACAAATTGTCTTAGCATTGGGATGGAACCTTGACTGTGAGAGAACCCGATTGCCCTCCTTAGTGGATACACAGCCCAACTCGGGGGTGATCTCTCAGCTAAAAGAGTACAGGATGGACAAAGATCTAAGGTTGGGTAGAACATTGCTCTCACTTAGCTAGTTGCTTGGCAGCTTCAGAAAGTTAAAGATAAGTAATTCTTGTTGTGTTGAATGATGATGTTCCATTGTTTTAATGTGGTTGCTTATGTTCAAGTTATGGAACGTTTGTTTATATGAATTTGATTGACAATAAGTTTAATGTGCAAGTCTGAGTAGGGGGTTGAGCTCATTGTTATGTACATCATTGTATTGCATAGGTTTAATGCATTATAAGTCTTGCATGTGATAGATGTAATGGTTAGATCTAACTTTATGCACCTTACATGTTGTGATGCATTGATTAACCCTGTGAATGAGTTGTATGTCCACCCCTGATCTTGGGTAAAGGAAGGGGATAATCATGACAGGAAGAAGGTTAATGTCTTTTAATTGGAGTTATGCACAAAGGTTTCAATTGGATAAATGACGGGGTTAGAGACCTCTATTGGGAGTGGAAGTTACACCATTGTATAGAGCTCTCCAAGAGCTTCCAACGGTACCGACCTTGCCCCATTTGGACCAGGGACAAGGAAGTTATGCTTCTCTAAATTTTGCATTGGTGAGATGCAGGAGCAGAGAAGGTGCTTCCACAGTTCCACATCCGCAATGCGGATTGCGGATTGCGAAAACGTAGGTTTCAAAGTTATGTCATGGACTTCCGCATTTTCGATTTTCGCCGTACGAATTGCGGATTGTGGATTACGGAAGTGACATTTCGGAGGTTGAATATTGACGTTCCACACTTCTGCATCCGTAGTTGCGGATTCGTGGTTGCGGATTGCAGATTGCGGAAAGGTAAGTTTTCCAATGGGAAGTTTCGCACCTCCACATCCGCGATTGTGGATTGCGGATTGTGGATTGTGGAAAGCTAAGTTTTCCAATGGGAATTTTCGCACCTCCTCATCTGCAATTGCGGATTGCGGATTCACAGTTGTGGATTGCGGATTGCGGAAAGGTAAGTTTTCTGATGGGAATTTTCGCACCTCCGCGTCCACAATTGCGGATTGCAGATTGCAGAAAGGTAAGTTTTCCAATGGGAAGTTTTGCACTTCTGCATCCACAGTTGCGGATTGTCGATCTGAATTTGTAATGTCCCCAGCTTGACCCTATTGCATTAATATTGTAAATGATGTAAATATTGTTATTTAGTCATGGTGAGGAGCTCAAGGCCAAGGCCCCGCCATTCATTTATCGTTCTATGTATCGGCAATTAGAATAGATGCATATAGTTCTTGTGCTAGCTGTGCACAATGTAAAATCGGACATCATGTAAATATGCAATTTTAATGAAAAACCAACAACCAGCTGCGTAATGCAACAAAGAGATGGGGGCATGATCTTTACAAGGAATAGGGGGGGTAAATAACCAAACCCTTGAGCCATGGTGTTAAGCCATTTCATTGAGGAAACCCATGAACTCTCAACTACCCATTTGGTCTCATGCACCCAATCATTTAATTCTTCCAAGAATTGGTTGAGACAATTAATGCCTTGGGATGGGAGAGGTATGGCTGTCAATTTTCGTGTATGGGCAAGACAGCAACCTGGGGAATCGAGTTTCGGTTTGCTGGGCAAGAAAACCCCCACGAAATTGTGCCCAAAGCCATTCTTCACCCATGGCATTCATCCTCTCACGCAGTCTGAGCTTGTTGGGGTTTTATCCTTCACGTTTTTCATCATTTCCGACATTATTCCATGTCTGCAAACTCGTTTTTGGTTAGCTCAGTGGCTGGGAGAAGAGAGCCACGATTTTTGGGGGTTATGGAGGCCGTTTCTACCCACAAAATGCCCATGAGCATTTTCTGAAAACGATTCTGCTTTCCTGGGGTTGATTTCCCACTTCCTCCTTTTCGTTTTTGGTTGCCCACGTTTTTTCTAGAACTGGCAGAAACCCACTGTTGGGAACTTCACTGTATAAGCGTTTTTCTCATGCCCAACACTTATGCTTTTGATGTTATATGCATCCATCTCTTAACAGCCTAAGAAACCCAACTGTTGATTGGCTTGGTTGATTCTGGTATACCTTTGGCTATGTGAGAGCCTGCCTTCCCCTTTTTCCTTATGGAGATCATGCCCAGCTCGGGGGTGGCAGTGGTGCTGAGAGATTGAGGAGCACACTGGCCTACGGTTGGGTGGAACGTTGCAGAAGCGTAGCTAGTTGCTCAGGGACTACTTGGTTTAAGATAAGTATTCTCATTTGATAATTTGATATTGCTTAATTGATGAAGGACATGAAAATCTGGAATGTATGATGAATGTGTAATTAATATTACTTCCGCTGTGTTTTCTTGTAATTATGCATTTCCATATGTTAGCTGAATGCTTTCTTAATAAGTTCATGGGCTAGATGCCCGGCTTTAGCATCATGATCCTCTCTATCATGCTGGTATGATAGGAGGGGACATTACATTTGGTTTCAGAGCTGCTGGTTGCAGCATTGGGCCTCTATGGGCCAAATCCAATTACAGTCATCTCTGACAGAAAGAAAGTTTTCAATTTGTTCAAGTCTGTTTGAAAATTTTGTTCAAGTCTGTTTGAAAATTTTGTTTAAGACTGTTTCGGAAGGAATTCCCGAATTTCTTCCGAAACTGCGGAAGCATTCGGCGAATTGCTCCGAAACTGCGGAAGCATTCCGCAAGTTTTTCCGCAACGCGGAAGAGTTCAGGAAGTCACCCCGAAACTGCGGAAGGAATTCCCTTCCGAAATTTGCGGAAGGAATTCTCTTCCGAAATTTGCGGAAAGATTCCACGAGTTGTTTCGCAACTCGGAAAAATTCGGCGAACTGCTCCAAAAAAGCGGAAAATTTTTCTAAGTGTTTTCGAAAATTTTGTTTAAAGTTTGTTTCGGAAAGAATTCAGGAAGTTGTCCCGAAACTGCGGAAAGATTTCGCCGAATCGTTCCGAAGTTGCGGAAGACTTCGGCGAGTCGTTCCGAAATTGCGAAAGACTTCGGCAAGTCGCCCCGAAATTGCGGAAGCATTCCGTGAATGGCTCCGCAACTGCGGGAGCATTCGCCGAATGGCTCCGCAACGGAAGCCTTCGCCAAATGGCTCCACAATTGCGGGAGCCTTCGCCGAATGGCTCCACAATTGCGGGAGCGTTCGGTGAATCGCCCTGCAATTGCGGGAGTGATCGACGAACCAGGTGACGAAAACTCAATTTTTGAATAGAGGGAGCATCCAGGCTCAGAATGGGATGATTCCTGTGAGGCTCGGAGACCATTGACGAGGGCCATGAAAGAACCAGTGAAGACCCCTAGCCCATTACACTTTGATTTGACAGAAAATGGATAATAGTGACTTTTGAAGGACGGAGTCCCGAGGCTTGACGGAAGGTCGGTTTGAGCTGAAATTGATCAGGCATGGCCATGAAGCAAGCACAATATTAAGTTCAGAATCTTGGAGCCAAACTCCAAAGGATGTGGAGTCGGGGTGAGCAAGAAGGCCAAAAAGCACTGTTCCGGGCCACTTTTTCGGGATTTTGAAAAGCTTGTGGGTAGTAAAAGTGACCCTAGATGTGGGAATCAAAAATTTTACTGAACTAGACATTTCATATTCTCATTAAGACGGACAGTTTCTGTTAGACGAAGATTTCCCAGAAATGCACCGTTTGAGAGATAGCCATTTTTGGCCCAAAATTTGGAATTTTGGAAAAATGTGGAAAATGAGAAGTAGCAAAACCCATAAATTCATAGAAGATGAATGGTGCATTGGAATTGAAATCCGTGAATTGCGGAGTGTTCCTTGTTATATGGAATAACTTCGCCCGATAGATAAGTTTTTGTGATTCCTCATAGATTTTCTTCCGCAGATGGCTAAAGTTGGCATTCTGGACCAAAATGCAACTGTGTAAAATGTGCAGAATTGGAGTGAAAGTTGTCATTTTTTAAGAGATGCAGTTTCTGCACCCGATGTCGGAATGGAGCATGATAGACAGGCATTGGAAAGCTTGTCCAGCAGGGAAAAATGATGCATGACCATATTTTGAATGAGGTCTACATATATCATAGATATTTAGTGCAGAAGAGTGCCAGCGGTTGTTTTGACAAACAAATTTTGTTGTCAATATGGGCAATTTCTATAATTGCATGATATGGAAGAGGAGTTCCATGTTACAATGAGGGATCGAAAAGGGAAGAATTTCTTAAACCTTTGTTTTTTATCATACTTATAATTATGAAATTGTCATATGGCATAAAAATGTTAAAAATGTAAAGGATTACATAGATGTATATGCACTAGATGGCATCTTAACAAACATTGCATAGTGCATGTAGAAATGCTTGTGCATAAATGGGACATTGCATATTGGTAGAATAATGAATTCTGCATATGCAATGAACCACTAATGGAGAATATTGTGGTTGATAATCACTATTGATGTTGGTATTGGTTGTAGGACCAAAGATAACAAAGAGCATGGTTAAATGTGCTGAGGATGTTGTTGCATGAAGCCAACAACCTTATGCAAAAAGGATGGTGCAACAAATCTATGATCATAAAGTTGGAAAAAGGATTGAGCAACCGACCAACTGACCAGGTAACATCAGGCGATGTTAATGGTAACCATGCAGGTAATGATTATTGGTGCCAAATTGCATGAATGATTGAAAGAGGATTTGGTAAGATCTCTTCAACCATGTTTGAGCTATGTTGAGTTAGTTGCATGTGATATTGAATACCGATTGGGACTGTTAACCTACCAAGCTTGGTGAGGTGTGGATAAGTGAAGGAAATGATCCTTACACCCTATGACTGTTTAGAAATCTCAATGCATTCATATGAATTTATATCATACCATGTGTATGTTGGTTATGTGCCTAATAACCAAAGCAAGCGAGGACTGGTGGTCCTGATTATGGTAATGCATAATAGTAAGTGCATGAAGAGCCCAATCGTGATCGATGGGCTGTTAGAATGCTCTGTGGAAGGACAGAGTTGTATGAATGATATGACCGTGAAATAATGAGTATTTACGATTTATTTAAGTTACATGGATAGTGTGACTATGTCTTGAAATTCTATGGTGATAATGATGCATATACATAAATGTATATATAGTTCATTGCATTTCAAATGTTAAACAACTGAAGGTGTTTGAATTATTGAGTATTATAATTCTGATATCACTTCTGTGACTGTTATGGCAATGAATGATTATGTGCATAGATACTCACAACGTGTTTGGCTGATTGAAGTTCCAGTTTTCAGGTAGAAAAGTTTTGCGTATGGCGATGATGAGTCCATAGTAAAGACCGGGATCTACCATGTGCAAAAGCCAAAGGTTATGAGAAGGTTCTCATGGTTGTAAATTTACGCATGAAACGAATCTGAAAATTGCCTGGGTTAAGTTTATGAGAATAGTCTCATAGTTGCCAATCTAATTTTTGTAGGAAAATAGAGTTACAAATTTCAGATTTGAGAATTTGCTTATAATTGCTAATGATTGTTTGGCTTATATAGAATTGTGTCAAGAGGACATGCTGTAGGTGGATGTTCAGGTATGGTAGAAAGGGTGAAACCATAATGGGCAGCGTGATACCACTTACAAGAGCCAAACAATATGAGGAGAGACTCATTGCTAAGCAAATCAAATTTCTGTAGGAGACAGAATTGTAAATTCATATTGAATTTAATTATTAATGCTATTAATTGGTTATGGAACAATCATATTTGAAGTATTGCTAAATGTTGCTGACTGTTTGGCTATTTGATAAAGTGTGACAGGATGACACATTGCAGGAAGACCATGTGCGATGGCCTGCAGAAGCCAAACCAGATGGGAAAGACCCCAAGCTCTGGAAATGGGTTTCGGGTGAAACGCCATTGATAATGTCTCAGCCAAACCGCATGTCGGTAAACCATAAAAGTGAGATGGTAAAGCTATGCCCAGAAGGCATGTGAGACACATATGCAAACGAATGAGTATTCTGTGACCCTAGACAAGAACATGCATGCCTAAATTATTAGGGTTAATACGCAGAGCATGCTCTATCTTATTTATATTATTGCAGACTGCTTGAGTATGATCAGGGCCTACATGGCGCACATCGGAAAGGGGGTGCACACCTTTTCTAGTGTTGGGTCATGATAGGGTTTTCAATATTGACTACACCCTAAGGGAATGGACGCATTCCTGGTGTTTCAATACTTGATAGTGAATGATATGAAATGTGATTACAATTTTTGGGCAGCAATACTGATGAGCCTGCTTATCCTTCTTGTACTAACAGCTTACACAAATACAACTTGGTGTTGCACGTAAGAGGCAAAGTGAAGAAAGGGTGCTCAAGAGGACTATATGGGCAGTGGTAACCTTTCTACGCTCACACTAAAGGACACTAGAAGGGATGGATAGGCCCAAGGAGCTGTGTTGCAGAAAAGGGGTATCATCCTTGTGTAGTGTGAGTGGGTATTGTGGGGCCATGCTAGCCTGCAGTCAAGTGAGTCACCTATGGAGTTCCTGGAAGGGAACCACTGGTTGCACAAGAGAAGGAGCCACGTAATCATATTATGTTGTTCATATTGCCTGATAAACCCAGTCGGTGTACTGGCTTGGCATGTTGTTAAATTAATGCCTGACAAACCCAGTCGGTGTACTGGCTTGGCATTGGTTACGTGCATGTTGTGGAGGTATTGGTGAAGGGTGTTATTTCCTGACAAACCCAGTCGGAGAACTGGCTTGGAAATGGTTATTGTATGCTTGATAAACCCAGTCGGCGTACTGGCTTAGCATACTGATTTTTGAAATGCTTGATAAACCCAGTCGGCGTACCGGCTTAGCATACTGATTTTTGAAATGCTTGATAAACCCAGTCGGCGTACCGGCTTAGCATACTGATTTTTTAAATGCTTGATAAACCCAGTCGGCGTACTGTCTTAGCATACTGATTTTTGAAATGCTTGATAAACCCAGTCGGCGTACTGGCTTAGCATACTGATTTTTGAAATTCTTGATAAACCCAGTCGGCGTACTGTCTTAGCATACTGATTTTTGAAATGCTTGATAAACCCAGTTGGCGTACTGGCTTAGCATACTGATTTTTGGGATGCCTGATAAACCCAGTCGGCGCACTGGGGTGGCATTGCCTATTCGGATGATGTTGTGGAGCAGCATGTGTGCTAGCCAAGCATCCACCCCACAGGTGATCCAAGGCTTGTAAAGCAGAGATGGAAACCTGTGGAGTAGCGAGGAAACTCACAATACAGATAAGTATTCATTTTCATTTAATTCTTGTTTGGAATAATGAAGATTTCAGGTACAAGTCTTATTGCCACCAAGCTAATACATTGTTGTTTCTTTGTTGGAAACCTTGGCCATTACAGGAAGTAAGGACCCTGAAAGAACTATAAATGCTTGGTAAAGCCAGAGAGTAACTGGTTGGAGCTATAAATGCTTGGTAAAGCCAGAGAGTAACTGGTTGGAGCTATAAATGCTTAGTAAAGCCAGGGAGTAACTGGTTGGAGCTATAAAATTCTTGGTAAATTCAGAGAATAGTTGGTGGGAAAATTAACCACTCGATGTTGTGGAGCAGCTAGCGCGCTGGCCAAACATTCCCTTAAACAATTGATAAAACCAGTCAGCGTACTGGCCTGGCATTGCCTATTCGAATGGGTGTGGAGTAGCCTGCATGCTGGCCCAACATTCATTGTTGTATCCACGGGAAATCCAATGCTTGGAAAGCGAAGAAGGATCCTGTGGGATAAAGTGAAGACATCCAATAAAGATAAGTATTTGGTTATCCTGCAACTCTCGCTTATGAATATACATGTGCATATGATTTAATTATGATTTCTTAAATTTCTCATTTGGAGATAAACCCTATTAAAATACACTAAACATGTGAATTGACTCAATGTTTGAGTGTAGGTATTGCTGGAAGCAAGGACTATGAAAGCATCTGGAGAATGCATGTGGACATAGGACTGTCCTAAAGAGCTCCGCATGAGCAGTAATGAAAGATGGTGCTAGTGGAACTGTGTGGGTCCTAGCAGCCAAAGGTTCCGTAAGCGACAATGGGAAAGGGTTCCCTGGTTGAAAGCCATTAAACAGACCTTAGACACTAAAGTGTCATAGCCAAGAAAGGGCAAGTCAAGCATTCACATTGAAATGAAAGAGGCCAAGGAGCATAGAACCACCAGTGATGGTGTGGCTCCGGATTGGAACAAGACTAAGAGGGAGAAAACTCTTACTCTTCTCTTTCTTTTGACTGATGCATATTAGAAACAAAGGATTGTTGAGTGCATGTCATAAATGAAAACAAATTGTGTTTCATTGCTTGAAATGAATTGTGAATGCTGAAATAGTTATTTTCTTGTGAAAGGATGAACATGAATGAGTTCATGTGTGTGTGGAAAGCATGAAATGTGTGGAAGTCTCATGAGTAAAGCATGGACGTTCCAAGTCAATTAGGAAAATAATTGACTAATTTTATTATTGTGTTATGCTTGTCCTAATAGGAATTGCCATGATAAGTCTCACAGATAGTTGCCGGGACAACAAGAAGGATGGCATCCATGAAACTCTAGACTTGTGGAGCAGCTAGAAGGTGAATAAAGAAAAGGGATTGCTCTGGAGCAATGCCCACCTGTAGAGCTGGAAGACCAAAGCCAGCAGGAACGATTGTGGAAGCCAAAGGACTTAGTCCTGAAAGACCCAAGAAAAGGGTGAATTGCAGGACAAACCTACCACATTTTGTGAATTTTGGACATATGTAAAGTGGGTATTATTTCCGAAGTGTTGGAACACCGAGGACGGTGTTATTCCAAGGGGAGGGGAATGTAATGTCCCCAGCTTGACCCTATTGCATTAATATTGTAAATGATGTAAATATTGTTATTTAGTCATGGTGAGGAGCTCAAGGCCAAGGCCCCGCCATTGATTTATCGTTGTATGTATCGGCAATTAGAATAGATGCATAGAGTTTTTGTGCTAGCTGTGCACAATCTAAAATCGGACATCATGTAAATATGCAATTTTAATGAAAAACCCACAACCAGCTGCGCAATGCAACAAAGAGATGGGGGCATGATCTTTATAAGGAATAGGGAGGGAAAATAACCAAACCCTTGAGCCATGGTGTTAAGCCATTTCATTGAGGAAACCCATGAACTCTCAACTACCCATTTGGTCTCATGCACCCAATCATTTAATTCTTCCAAGAATTGGTTGAGACAATTAATGCCTTGGGATGGGAGAGGTATGGCTGTCAATTTTCGTGTATGGGCAAGACAGCAACCTGGGGAATCGAGTTTTGGTTTGCTGGGCAAGAAAACCCCCACGAAATTGTGCCCAAAGCCATTCTTCACCCATGGCATTCATCCTCTCACGCAGTCTGAGCTTGTTGGGGTTTTATCCTTCACTTTTTTCATCATTTCTGGCATTATTCCATGTCTGCAAACTCGTTTTTGGTTAGCTCAGTGGCTGGGAGAAGAGAGCCACGATTTTTGGGGGTTATGGAGGCCGTTTCTTCCCACGAAATGCCCATGAGCATTTTCTGAAAACGATTCTGCTTTCCTGGGGTTGATTTCCCACTTCCTCCTTTTCGTTTTTGGTTGCCCACGTTTTTTCTGGAACTGGCAGAAACCCACTGTTGGGAACTTCACTGTATAAGCGTTTTTCTCATGCCCAACACTTATGCTTTTGATGTTATATGCATCCATCTCTTAACAGCCTGAGAAACCCAACTGCTGATTGGCTTGGCTGATTCTGGTATACCTTTGGTTATGTGAGAGCCTGCCTTCCCCTTTTTCCTTGTGGAGATCATGCCCAGCTCGGGGGTGGCAGTGGTGCTGAGAGATTGAGGAGCACACTGGCCTACGGTTGGGTAGAACGTTGCAGAAGCGTAGCTGGTTGCTCAGGGACTACTTGGTTTAAGATAAGTATTCTCATTTGATAATTTGATATTGCTTAATTGATGAATGACATGAAAATCTGGAATGTATGATGAATGTGTAATTAATATTACTTCCACTGTGTTTTCTTGTAATTATACATTTCCATATGTTAGCTGAATGCTTTCTTAATAAGTTCATGGGCTAGATGCCCGGCTTTAACATCATGATCCTCTCTATCATGCTGATATGATAGGAGGGGACATTACAGAATTGTTTCGACTGGGTATGTGTATTCAAACGGCTTTAAAAGAAGAAGAAAAAATGTATCATGGTCTCCCATGACCTCTGAAAGAGGTCATGGGGACGTGACAAGTGGAGAATCCATCCTTTTCTCATATCTTTAGAGAAAGGAATGTTACGTTGATAATGAAGGATTAATTATGGAGTATGGTAGATGGCTCTTAGTGGAGTACGACATAGATAAAATATCTGAATATTACCATAAGGTTGAGCATTAAGGGTCACTTCTTTTTTTTATCTAATATGATATTATAGTTTGTTCCGATAAAGTTGATCTTATTAGTGAATATATGTGGATTAAAATGCAAATCTGGAAGCGAAGATTTGGTATAAGATACATGAACTTTTAAAAGCATACTTTTTTTACTTAGGGTGTGTGTTAAGATCCCCTTATTTTTGTACTTATGTGATTTAAGAAAGTCTATATGATCCGTGAATATTTGTGGATTAAAACACAAGTATTTAGAGAAGATTTGGTGCAAGATACATGAACTTTTAAAAGTATATTTTTTGATACAGGGATGGAATTCTAGTGTAAAATATGCTATTAAACGCAAGGTTTTTGATAACTTTTTGATAAAATATAGAAAACCATACAAATGTATGTTTCTAGAAAATGTATGCATGCTACCACAACCATATGAAGAATGCATTTTAATTAAATGAATAAAATTAGGTTTCTTTTATAGGAAAAAAAGTTCACATACACAAAAAGTTGACTAAGTTTCTCTCTTATATTGAAAATTGATTATAATTCAACTTACCACAAAAAGTTGACTAAGTTTCTCTCTTATATTGAAAATTGATTATAGTTCAACTTTTGTGAATTGTCTTTTAGAATTGAATATTCCTATTGATACCCCATTCTTGTGTAAAAATGATATTTTGTTATATGTCTATATAAAAAAAATGCAAACGCTATGGGAAAATTAATTAAAATCTTTTTTATTATCAATTTATATAAGTTTTTTTACAATTTTTAGATGAGCATTATTAGAATTGACATGTAGAGATTTATCAAAATTGAGATTTTTTCTATTACTTATGAATTCAAAATCATATAAAAAGACATGAAATTGATTTCATTAGAAAGGTCCCTTTTTTTATTTGTTCTCGAGAATTATAATGTGTCTCATGTTTACAAAGATATTATGTTATTAATCAAATCATGAATTTTAAATCTATTTGAGATGCTTTGATTATATAGCATGAAAGTTGATTTCATTGGAAATGTCGATTTTTATTTATTTGGTTTCAAGACTTATAATGTTTACATAGATGTCATGTTTTAATCAAACCATGAATTTTAAATCCAACTGAGATGCTTTGATTTTATTTTTGCAATCTCAAGAATTGGGGTGTGCAATATCATAATGTACCATAATTACTACATTTTATTTATATCAAGATTCTCTCATTTAGAGCGTTTTCATGTTTTTATCTTTCTGTGAAACTACATTTTATTTTGATCAAGTTGCCCTCATTTAAAGGGTTTTTATGTGCTCAATTACAAATCTTTACTTTCTATTATCATATAAATAGAGAGATTGCCTAATATCTCCACATTTTGTGGAAGATCTCAACAAAATTCTAGCATGGAATGAACATATTAAATTGGATTTCAATGAACTTGTAAGTTGGTGTCCTTGATTTTGTGGGTAAGAAATCTAAAACTGTCAATTTTGTGGGTAAGAAATCTAAAACTGTCACTTAGAAAATAAAATAAGTTTGCACAAAAAGCAAAGGAGCATTAGATCAATTAAATATAACCTAAAGCACCTTACTTTGTATTTTCATTTTCTCAATTTTTTACCTCTTTCACAAACTCGTGATGTAGTTGAACTGAGTCTTGGAATTCTTAGCACATGGGTGATGGATGTTATATATCTATATGCCAGTGATAAAATGCTTAAAAGACACATAATTCATCAGGCACGTTGATATCTTCTAGGGTTTCAACAAACAAATCAGTAAAACATTTTACATTTATGAACATCCACTAACATTCCCTGAGTTAGCAGTGATAAAACCATGACAAGTGTTGGACCAAATTCCACCATTCCATAAACCCTCCATTTGTTGATAAGCCAACACCTACTAGTAATCTATCAGAGTAAACAACTGTGCATTTGGATTAAGCCTGTAACTACCTCGAGAAGTAATGCCCCATCAACGCTCTTAAATATTGAAAGAAATGTTGATAACACAAACAATGGTGTGAAACAATATGTCAAATTATGAAAGGTGGTGTGAGTTGGGAAGAATGACCCAAACAAACTCATGTTCATCCCATGGCCATCAATGTCCCAAAACAAAGCAAATATCCCATTGAGTCATCAAATAGATCCCATTAAATGAACAATTTACAGCAACCCAATGGTCATCAAATGCATCTGAACAATTATGGTGACATAAGAAGTCAAATCAAGACAAATGATTTTATAAGGGAATTCCTTAAGACATAATTATCTTGATTCTTTTGGAGAATTAAAATTAAATATATATTATCTTAACAAAAAAAAGAAAATTAACAAAAATATATTTGTTAAATTATAATTTTGTAGTAGGATCTTAAAAATACATGAAGTTTTAACTATTTACTTGATATATCCCATCAGACAAAAAGAAATGGCAAACACCATTTTTGTTCACAAGTGAGCAACAAAGCATGCAGTTGTTACAACAATATACTCATTATGAGCTCAACATGTCACTTATGGGAATAGAACTTGGGTGGGGAGGATAACACTCCATCGCACATCCACTTGGGCTAGTTGCTAGACCCAATTCTTAAACTCCAAATTAGTAAGAATAAATTGTGAGTGCTATCTAACAAAATGAGCTTAAGGAGATAGTTCAATTTCCTATCCTTGGATTTGATTCTTGCTACCCAAAGAGAGATCACAATGCTCACTAAGAAATAGGCAGTCATAATTTGTTATGAAGAGGAGGAAAGATTGGGTCTATAAAAAATTATGGTGGCCCTTTTCCCAATTGTGTAACATGTTGATTACTAATCACCTTCAACAACACCAATGAAACCAAAGAAGCTAGGGAATCATGTTGCTAAGCAATATGTTCAACACTAATGCCATAAGGATATGCCAAAGTTTTTATTTCCTCCACTCCTTGAAATAAAGAAACATGTTATCATAACAAAATGTGGAGGATATTACACAAATGAATATGTTATAATTCCAAAGTTGATTTCCCACCCATTCCCAAGCCACCCAAAGGATAATGTTGATCCAATCGAAAGAGAAGGTTGCTCAAGTTTTGGGAAATACACAAGATATTAGAAGTGTAAGGTTTGGACTATATAAATAAAGTCATTGAAGTTTAACAAGAGACAAATTCACTTGTCTTTGGTGCAACTACTGAAGGATATGTTAACATGGTGATTCATTAGCGTGATAATCACAAGTTGGGGACTACTTGTCAACACATGGGAAGGAGAATCCAGCACAAAGAGGCATCTTCAAATATAGGAGAGTGGATAGTAGAATTACGGAGACATATGTGTCTTTCCTATCTTTGGTAGACCCCACTCAACCATCTAGGGTTGTAAGGAAAGATAACAAACCCATGTTAATGGTTTATCCAAGGACCACATACCCTCACCCAAACATTCCATACAGTGAAAAAGACATTTATATCACACATATGTAGAGAGGCACATTGAAGAAATAGAGGGTGACTACATCCAAAGAGGTAGACACACTACTCAAGACAAGGAAAATTACCCGGAAGAGAAATAGTAAGCAATCTCTCAACAAGCTCAAAACCAAAAACCATGATTACATTAACATGCCAAACACTCATCACAATTTATTATTATCATCTACACAACTTATTATTGTCATCCAAATTTCTATAAATACATAAAATGGTACCCATGGATGATCATATTTAATATTTCTTCTTTTCATTCACATATGTTTAGGCAATGCAATAATATACTAATCCAAATTTCACACAATTCTCAACATCACATTTAAAATGAGTAATAAGACAACAAAATCAAAATTATGAAATCTTTAAAAAAATCCCATAAAATGGTAAATTGTATGGTATTCACGTGCCTTCAACAGCATTAATAATACTTTAAAAAAATATGGCGTCTTCTTCTTATAAATTTAAGAAATTTTAAAACTTTTTATAAGAGTTTTTCTTATTTTTCAATTTAAATATTAAAATGAAGTAAACATGTCTTGTAATTTATAGAGGTTATGCTTCAACTAAAAGGTTATGTTTGAAAGGTATCTATTCTACCAAATTTAAAAATTTGCCGAGGATGTGTGCCTAGACCCATCTCTGAGTAACAGCATAGAAACCAATAAGGGGTAAATGTGCTTTTGATGGTTTTGAATTTTATGAGGAAATGATAATAGTCCACTTTACATTAAACTAACCATGCCACTAACCAACCAACATGTTATTGAAAATTATTAAGAAAATAAATTTTACCACTTACTTCCAGAAATAGATAATTTTATAAAGATAGAGAGAATTTGAATTTTTCTATAATTCATAGAAATGTTTTTTTTGTTTTCAAACAATGGGTAATGATCTTTTATATTAAAAAAGAGGTGGTATTACAAAAAGAGTTGGGAAGACTAGTACCAAAAATGGAGTGTTGTCATAACAAGCTCATCCCATTCTAGTCTTAGCAGTTCATATAAGTGCCCAATTCTGTGACAACTGAGGATCCTTACAAAATTTTGTAGCAAAAAACTACAAAAGAAATACATATCAAGGAGAGAAACAGTGGACTGGCTTCAGCAAGCTTTTGCAAAAAAAGGACATAACAAAAAAGTTTTGTAAATACATGGACTAGTAGATAGAAAAATCAACAGTTGACATGATGTCGGTGGACGTTCTTCTCCTTTCTCCCAGTTGCAACTCCGGCGTTATCATTAGCACTGCCATGGAGGACAGTGGAGTTGTTCCTAATATCAGACCTCATGCCATCGAGCTTGGCTTCAACCATTCTAAGACTGTTGTGCAGGGATTTTATTTGGGTGCTTATATCAACTAAATAGGGGAAACCGCTTTAAAATTTTCCAGCCGGCATTTCAAAATACTCTTTCAACTTATTGCTACCACTGCGAACTTCAGAATTCATGATCTGAACGATAGTGAAGAGGTGAGAGGTGGCTTTTTTCAGGTCTGAGTTCTCACCTCTAAGCCAACGAACCTGAGTTTCCAACTCCTGCAAGTGGGAGTGGATCTCAGAGGACGGATTGTCCAATCCATGCGGAGACACCAAATTGATGAACCCACTATTGTCACCCACTGGAAGCGTCCAATTATTACCACTTCCCGGCTCGCTGGAGTGACCACGAACTGTGTGTTGTGTAGAACCACCATTGCTCTATCTCTGTACCATGTCAAGAGGAGCTCAATTCCTGCCACTTCCTGGCTCATCAATTCTGGAGAGACCATGAAAGACTTGTTGCGCAGAACCACCACGAGAGGCTTTCCCAGAACCACCATTGCCCTGCCCCTGAACCACGTCGAGAGCTGAGAGGTATTGTTTCATTCCAACCCCCCCCTTATGGACCTGGAGGTGTTTCCTGCATCGACGACACTGGAGCGTAGGGAGGTTCAGACTAGCATTATGGTTATCCTCCATGTTCAACCAGAGAATACCCAAATCACAAAACCAATTCACAGTGAATAACTCCTGGTCAACCAGACAAACCCAATTCACAGCAAGGAAATCCTGCATAATGTCGAGTTTACCACCTTGAGCGTGTTATAAGCCAAGGGTTCCTCGAAGCTTGGTCTAATTGAATTACGCATGCGAGACAGATGGATTCAATAGGAGGAGGATTCCAAGCGTGCTGGAAGGACGCGGGAATGGATCGAGGAGGATAGGGGGATCCCAAGAAGATCTCGCCATTACTCCAATTTGAATTTTGATTGTGATTATAGTTTTTAGGGTGGATAAAGAATTCCCAAACCGAGAGAGAGTTCGTAAAAAGAGTCATCAAGGGTGTCATTAGCAAACCAGGTAGGGGGTTAAGGGACCCAATTGATGTCAAGTTTATGACCATTAATGGTCAACAATCCACAATCCAAACCAGCACCAATATTGGCCATGATGTCTGCTTCTTGATTGTTGCTTCTCAAGATGTGGAGAAAGGAGATGGATTTAAAATCCTTAACCACGTAGGAGAAGAGATGCTGGAGCTTGGAGACTGGTTTTCTGTGATTTTTGGCCAAATATCTGGCTTCCCTAATTACCAACATTGAGTCTCTGAAGGCTACGAGATCCTTGACATCATTGTTCCTTGCAATTTCCATACCTTTGATTAGGGCGAGCCATTCCGCACCATTATTAGTCCTCCTTTCAATTCTCCAGGCATAGTTTTTCTTTTTGTTTCCCTCGGAGTCAAGAAGGATTCCTCCCGCACCTGCCAACCCAGGATTGCCTTTCGAGGCACCATCGAAGAAAAGAATGTGATTTCCAAAAGTCTTGATCCAGAGCTGGAGTTCCTTCGGTTCCACTTTGATATGCCAATTTTGGGGTTTTTGCTTCTTGGAGGAATGAGCCACGAGGGAATAGTGAGGGGAGATCAAGAGGTCAACCACCCAATTTTTCTCTTCCACGTTTAAGGGTTCCTTGCTGATGTTTTTCATACCTCTCAAGGAGAGGGAATCAATCCAAAGAGATTTTGCAGAAGAGAGGACTTTACCTGGGGTGACCCTGATATCTTCAAATATTTCTTTGTTCCTGATAGTCCATAGTTTCCAGCAAATGAATTTGGGGAAGGTGACCCAAGCTCTTCTGAAGTCCGACTTCCTAAACAACGAATTATGGTAGTAGTTATGCTAGTTTGCAAAGAGGTCATTCTAGTTTTTTGGGAGGATTAAGTTTGGTTGGATAACCCAGTAAGCACGGTGTCAAACCTCTTTAGAGAAACTGCACTCTAGGAAGAGATGATCTATCGTTTCCTCAGCATCCTTACAAAGAATGCATCTGGCTGGTCTTTCAATCCCCCTTTTCCTAAGATTCTCAGCAGTTGGATTCTTCCTGTGTGCAAGGGTCCAGTAGAAGATGTTAACTTTTGGAAGCCCATCCCTGTCCCAGACTTTATTCCACTTGTTGTCCTTGATGCGGAGATTGTTAAGAGCATCCATATAACCATAACCCTCCTCTACAGAGTATGAACCCTTTGTTCCCCAACCACATTTGTCTCTCATATTTTGGTGGACTGGAAGAGAACCATGAAACCGTGAGAGAGGAGCGCTATAGTCATGAAGTATGTGCTTTGGGAGCTCCAAATCGAGCCATCCCGTCCATTCCCCATGGTTGGACCAAGAGGATAAGTCAAATAGGGTATGAATATTAGCTTGCTCCATCCAAATTTTTAGATCTTGGAATTCCTGCAGAGAGTTTGCGGGTGGGCTGGAGAAAAAGTTGTCCTTCCCAATTTGGATTTGCTTACCATTATCGAGGATCCAGAAAATATTACTTTGGATGATGAAGGTCGCGCGCTTACAGAGGTTCCAAATAGAGGACCCTCTTTTGCCCTGATCAATTTTTTCCACGCAGCGGCTTCTGCTTCCAGACATATATTTTTTGTAGAAGATTTCCTTCCACCACGCCTTCTTTCCAAAAATGATCCTCCAAAGAAGTTTGGCACCGAGAACAAGGTTCATAATCGAAGGATCTTTGATCCCCGCCCCACCAAACATTTTGGGTCTGCACACTGTGTCCCAGCTGATCAAGTGAAACTTTTTTAAGTGATTGGATTTACCTCCCTTCCATAAGAATTTCCTAAGCTCTTTAGTAATTTCCAGCATCACGGTTTTAGGGGCAAGGGAGATGGAGCAGGCGTAAAGAGGATAGGAAGAAAGAATTGAATTAATCAGGATCAGTTTGCCAGCAGGGTTAAGCCATCTAGAGCCCCAAGAGTTGATTGTGTTTTTTATTTTTTCAATCATCCCTTGCCAATCTGCAAGTCTTTTACTCCCTTTAAAGATAGGAATACTGAGATAATTAAAGGAATTCCAAGCTAAGATTCCTTCAAAACCCAAAATTCTTGCAATTTTTGCCAGTACTCGAGGGGTGCAGTTCCAGCCATAGATTTTGGACTTGGCTGAGTTAATTTTTCCATCAGAAGCTTTGAGCAAAGTGGTAAGGACATGGTTGAATCTGTCATCAATGATGGTGGAGGCTCCCCCAAGTAAAATGGTATCATCTTCAAATTGAGAGTGGTTAACCGGCTTGACACCTCGAACAATTTTTATTCCATTTAAATCTCCCGACTCTTGCAGAAGGTGGAGTTTCTTGCTCATAGATTCAACAACTAAGAGATAAAGGAAGGGGGACAAAGGACAACCTTGACGCAAACCTCTAGTGGCAAGGAAGAAGTTGGTGGGTCTGCCATTTACTAAAGGGGCAATCGAGGGGCTGTTGATACACACTTTAACCTATCGCACGAATCTACTAGAAAAACCAAACTTAATCATGATTTAAAAAAGAAAATGATGGTTTACTCTATCAAAGGCATTAGCCATGTCGAGCTTGATGGCCATACCTTGGTTCTTTTTTTCCATGCTAGAGTGGATTGCTTCTTATACAATGATGATATTATCCAGTATTTGATGACCAGCAATGAAACCCCCTTGAGCATCTGAGATGAGCTTCCCCATAACTTTTTTTAATCTAGTGGCAAGGATCTTAGAGAGGATTTTATAGGAGGTGTTGCAAAGAGAGATCAGTTTGAAGAGATCGATGGAGCAGGGGGTTTTCTCTTTGGGGATTAAAGTGAGGAAAGAGGAGTTGGTGCCCCCTCCAATTTTTTCCTTCTTCCTGGTCCAGTTGAGCATACGCTTCAAATCCTCTTTAATTATCTCCCAAGTGGCCTAGTAGAAGTTGATGGTGAACCCATCAGACCCAAGAGCCTTGTCAGCTTGAAGAGACTAGATGGCATTCAAAATTTCATGCTCCAAGGTCGGTTTGGAGAGCTCTCTATTCGCGTTGTCTGAGACCAGACTAGGGATGCCCGTCAAAAGATCTGCTTGAGCTGCTTAATCATAGTCCCCACTGTCCATGAAGATCTCGCTGAAGTGATTGAAAGCGTGGCTTTTTAAGTTTTCTTGCCCACTTATCCTTTCTTCATTTTGGTTCTTCAATTCCCTTATAGAATTCTTCCTACGGTGGGCTTTAGCCTGATTGTGAAAATACTTCATGTTGTTGTCACCTCCCTTAAGCCATAACTGTCTAGACTTAACTCTCCATACTTCCTCTTCCTGCTTGGCCATAATGAGGATATTCAAGTCTAGATCTTTTTCTTGGCTTAGAAGGGAAGGCGTCACCTCCTCCGTCTCCATTTTTTGATGTAGTTTGGCAAGATCAGAATGAAGAGTATTTTTGGTGTGATAGGGGTTTTTGAAGGAGGACTTGGCCCAACTCTTGAGCGCAAATTTCACAGCTCTCAGCTTGGATTCCCAAATGAAGCTGGGAGATCCAGCGTAGCTCGAGTTCCGGGTATATTTTCCATTTTTCAGTGGAATGTCCATTAGATCCAAGTCAATAACTAAATACTCTAGCTTTTCAATGAAGGGATCACGAACAATAATGCCTCCTCGCTTCTCCTGTTGAGATTTGGTGACATTAAAATCTCCAGCAATGATGAGATTTTTCTCATGCATGCTCTCCTTAAGGTTGTTGAGGTTTTCCCAGAACTTAGTTTTGTCCCTATAATGAGTGGGACCATAAACATTGCAGATAAAGAGAGGATTGGTGTTGCCTTGCTCTTTAATTTCAATTATCAACCAGTGGTTGTTCTCGATTGAAGAAACAAATGAAAATTTTGGAGAGATCAAAGTAGCAATTCCCCTAGATGCTCTGCGAGCACTAAGAGCTTTTCCATGGAAATCCTTCCAAAGGGAGCGTGAGAGGGCTATGACCTCTATGTCCAACATTTTAGTCTCTTGTATTAGCGTGAGGTCGGGTTTTTGGATTTAATCAAATATTTGATTGCTTCTACTTTGTTCAAACCAGCGAGGCCCCTGCAATTCCAAGAGACTGCTAGCATTACTTCTTTGTTGAGTGGGATCCAGCTCAGGATCTTCTATCAAACTTAATCTCTCTTTCAGCCTCAAGTTCTCTGTGGTACCTTTGTGACTTCCTACCTCTTGTGTTTGGTGGTTGAACCACATCTGTCTCCTCAAGAGTTTCTGAGGAAATGTCCAGAGATGAGGAGAGCGGGACGAAATTGTGCTTTACCTTATCTGCCCATGAACTACCAGGAGTGTTGGATCCGCCAATGCTTGTGCCAATCAACTCTTCTCTGGGGGAAGAGGGAGGGATGAGGGATTCTTCTTTGTCTTGTTCCAATGGGACTGCTTCCAGGAATGGGATTTCCCCTTCTTCTATGGGTAGATCCTGAAATCTATTGTTGGTTGGATCTTCCTGAGTATCTTGAGTGGTTTCTTTGATAATTTTTGTTTGAGCCCCTTTGGGAGGGTGGGATGCTGGGGTGGTTTTCCTTCCTCTTTTGATTTGTTGCCAACCTTCTTCTTGGGTTTTCTCTGGGACTTCTTGGGCTACCTTAGGATAGTTTTTGACAAAATGTCTGTATTCATGACACTTTTTACATTTGAATGGCAGCTGCTCGTAGTCAACCTTCTACATATGTTCCCACCCGTCCATAAAAAGGTTTACTTCTTCTGGTAGTCCTTTTTCTAAGTCTACTTCTACACAGATTCTAGCACATGAGAACAAGGGTCCTTTTGTCTCAGCTTTATCAATATACTTCCCAAGAGAGTTGTCGATGGCTTGCAGGGTTTCATCATTCCAACAGTGTAAAGGCAGATGGGGAAGGTGAACCCAGACAGGTACCGTAGAGGGGACATCCTTCTCAAGATCGAAGGGTAGGCTCCATCTATTTAAGTACAGGCCACAGGGGTCCATGAAATACGGGTCGCTTCTGAAGATGATATTCCTATCAGCTTTATTTTCAAACAGAAAGGTGAAGAAACCCTTATCGCAAAAACAATGTTCCAAGCCCCCGGTGATCAGGGGCATCCAGTTCTTGTTGATCGAGGCGTCCATGGATTTTGGTTACTACCAGGTTCCAGTAAAATGCCTGATAAAACCACCATCACTTAACGCGAAAGCTTTTAACTTGGAAGTTGTCAACAGGATCTGAATACGGGGAGCCACGACACACTTGATGAAGCTAGCATCAGAGGGGTCCGTCGAAGAGGAGGGGCGGGTGGAGGCCACCGAAGAGTGGAAGGAAGCATCCAGGAGACGCCTACGTTCCTCCGGAGAAGAGGACGGTGGAGGATCCATGGCGGCCAATGCAGGAGAATCCCGCGGGTAGAGACGAGCCGCTTATGCTAGGGGCAAGGAGCTAGGGTTCCCAACAATAAAAAAACAAAGAACGATAATTCATAGAAATGTTATTCATCCATTATTTTAAAAAATTGATTTCTGAGTGAGACTCTAGTCAATTTGGATATGGATAATTATTATTTTAATTTTTTTTTGAGGTTGATGGTTGTTAAAGAGGTTTTATTGGGTTAGTTAAATTTATATTTCGGTTGATTAGCAAACACTATTATGATTATCAAGTTAAGGCATAGATTACATGTCATTAATTGTGACATGACATCTCACTTTTTGATAAGTGATGGGTGCTTACAAAATAAAATTATAAAGAAACATTCAATACTTTTCTTTCAAAAGCTTTAAAAAATGATGGCATCTATAACAAATTTTGAATTCCAAAGTACCTTTCCTTCTTCCTTTGTGAGACATTTTGTGTGGGTGAGTGTGTGAAACAACAATTAGTTGTGTCTAGTTTTTGGTGTCTTGAAATTTCTTTTTACTACTATAAAATCTCCCCTCCTCTACTCTATATCACCTCTTATTAAATAAGGTTTGGGTTGTGGGCATTGTTACTACTCAAAATGGAACTCACGACAGAGTTTCGGATCACAATGCGATGAGCGGCAAGAACTAGAGAAGCTAGAGCCCAATGTGACCCCATCCTAGCTTCTTGAATGCTTTAGGTTTACTCCTAAGACCAAGGGGGAGTCTCTAGAACTTGGTGAATGATATTTGTGATTCCCTGGACAATACACCAACATGTCTCCCAAGAATCCTCTCGGCATAGATTGGTGTCTTATAGAGTCAAAACATTGAAGCATAATAATCACTGAAAGAGAGGGAGGAGTTAAAGAGATTTATCATAGATCTCAAGAAGTGTAACATCGAATTTTCTACTGCTTTTATAAGATTACATCAGTGAATATATCTCAAAAAATTTGATAAAAAAATCAGTCACGATAATGTAACCTTTACCGTATAAGATGTACCTTGTATAGTAGGGTAAGGGGGGTGACGAAGAGGCCTCAAAATAGTTCTTAAAATTGAATATAAGATCTTATATGAGCTTTAAAACAACCCTAAAATAGAGTGTGGTCTCACTCAACACATTTCCCAATGAATTTTCAATCCCACGGGTCAAAATAGGCCTATAAACCACTTTTCTGGCCTTCAAACTCGGCAAATGACTTCATATACCTGCTACACTTGCAATAACAAATCTATAATGTAAAACCCTAGCCAACACAAATATAAAAATATCATGTTAATCAACCAAAGGATCAAAACGCCCTTCAAGATCCACCATTAATTCAACTAGGGTGCATATTTTTGTGGGAACAAAATTTCCAATTCCAAGTATTTTTTGAGATGTGCATTTTCAAATTTTTAGGGCTTTTCTAATATTATATTTTTTTGGATTTTTGTAATAAAATATACAAGAGAATTTAGATAAAAAAGAGTTAATAGAAGGGGTTATTACGTTAGTCTTTTCGACCCTAGGGCAATTAGAGATAGAGATCAATGCCCCTACTCAATTTGGCTATTCAATATTTACCAACTAGGGCAAGAGGCTAGTAACCTGATACTATTAATTTTTCTATAATTTCATTCCATTATCATTAGGATCTTTAAGAGAATAACATGTACAACATATCTACAACATATCAATCATAAACACAATCATGCAAGCACACAAGAGACACAGAGTTTCACCGGGGAAAACCAAGAAGGTGAAAAACCCCGCAACTTACTCAGAGATAGAATAATCCCCAATACAAGATCACAAGGATCAAAACCAATAATATGTCTCTAGCAGATGCTCCTCCTCCTCCACATGTGCGCCGCTTTATCTCTTAGCTATGCGAGCTTGAGAAGTGAGTGAATGAATCAAATGAGAGACACAACCTCTCTATTTATACACTGACTTGACCTGCCAATAAATTACTGGGGTTGGCTTCTCAATGAAGCCTAATAACCCAACCACGTGACCTAACTAGGGCCGACCCCTCACTGGTGGTCTAATAACCCATCAATACAAATGACAACACTTACAATGTAACTTGGGACACTTGCAAATACAAATGACGACACTTTCAATTAGAGGAATAATACATCTCTCTTGGATATACAATAAAGTACAAATGTAATATACAAGTGAATATCTTCCGAAGTTACAGATACATCAACAATCCCTCTTAACTAGGAAGGTATTCTCTAGACACGGGTCATCAATACATATTGGCGCAAGTCTTCAATTCTGGAGCTGGATCATCATCACTGGATCATAGAGCATCATCATCATCACTGCTGTTGTACTCTACATCTCGATCACTGGGCTATCTCATAATTCTTCATGTCATAGGAAGTTCTACAGAGCCAGCCCTTTTTCATGCTGGATATTGTAGGCCCACCACCTGTAGGTCTTCATCAAAACTCGCCATACTATGGAATCCTCGGGACTTATTACATGCGTCACAAAACCTTGAAAGAGTATCCCAGGATCCTTTATGTGCCTAAGTACGACTGGAAAGATCTCCCAGGGTGTTATTACATGTGACCCCACAAAACCTCGAACGATCATCCCATGACTGATTACGAGCATACTGCTCAACCTATCGGATCTCCCAAGGCGCTATTACAAGTGGTCACCACAAAACCTCGAAAGAGCATCTCAAGACTGATTACGAGCGTGCTACTCAACCTATCGGATCTCCCAGGGCACTATTACATGTGGTCATTGAAAAACCTCAAAAGAGCATCCCAAGACTAATTACAAGCGTATTGCTCAACCTATCAGATCTCCTAGGGCGCTATTATATGCCATAGGACAAAACCTTGAAAGAGAATTTGCCAGATCTCCCAGGGCGCTATTATATGCCATAGGAAAAACCTCAAAAGAGTATCTACAAACCTCCCAAGGCGCTATTATATGCTTATCTGCACAGCCTGTTCACGGCCACGGAGTATCAACTTGATACTCACCATACATCATCCTGATGCACATCATCACATGATCATCGCCACTGCATCGTCCCGATGCATGTCATCATCGCATGATCATTCTAATCATCGTCATCGCATCGTCCTGATGCATCGTCCTGATACTCATCACACATGATCATCCTGATCATTGTCACTGCATCGTTCTGATGCATATCATCCAGAGCATCGTCCTGATACTCATCACACATTATCATCCTGATCATCGTCACGGCATCGTTATGATGCATATCATCCAGAGCATCGTCCTAATACTCATCACACATGATCATCCTGATCATCGTCATTGCATCGTCCTAATGCATGTCAAATACATGATCCAACTAATCATACAAAGCATCCACCTGATGCATATACAAATACATGATCCAACTGATCATACAAAGCATCCACCTAATGCATATCCCGAGCAATAACTGGAGCATCGTCCTGATGCTCATCACACTGTGCTTACATCCACATCCATGGGAAGGATCCTCCTCTCACCATGCTTGGAATGGCTCCTGCAAATGTGTCCCATCACTTCTTCCTTGAAGTATCTTCAATCTGAAGAACACCAAGACTCTCTCTGAAGTACTCAAACTTCACTCTGGCTAGTGGTTCCGTCAACACATCTGCAATCTGCTCATCCATCTCAACATACAGGAGCTTCACTGCTCCTCTCTGCACCATATCCCTGATATAGTGATATTTGATCTCAATGTGCCTCGACCTGTCATGGAACACTGGGTTCTCTGACAACTTCACACAACTCTGATTGTCACAATAGATACAGGTAGCATCCAACGAGAGATCAAATAACTCAGACAGTAGCTTCCTCAGCCATACTGCCTCACAACTAGCCGAACAAGCTGCAACATACTATGCTTCAGTTGTACTCAGTGCTACGCAGGACTGCTTCCTGCTAAACCACGATATCACACATGATCCCATACTGAAGCAACACCCCAAAGTGATCTTCCTATCTACAACATTGCCTGCCCAATTTGAATCAACATAAACCTCCAGGTTAAACTTTTGATTCGCATCATACTTTAGCCCATAATCAATTGTACCCTTCAGGTACCTCAGAATATGCTTTACAGCAACCAGGTGAACACCTCTTGGATCCGTCAGGAATTAGCTCAATGTGTTCACCGCAAAGCAAATATCTGGTCTCGTGTTTGTCAGGTACATCAAGGACCCAATCATCTGATGATACACCGTGACATCAACCGGATCAGATGAAGCATCACACATAAGCTTCAGGTTCGATGCCATAGGTGTGGCCATGGACTTGCAGTCCATCATCCCGAACTACTTCAGGATATTTAGTGCATACTTCCCTTGTCCAAGGAAGATTCCATTTGCACTCTACCACACCTCCATGCATAGAAAATAGTGCATCATCCCCAAGTCCTTCATCTCGAACTCGACAGGAAGCTTCCTCTTTGTGTTGGCAATCAATCTATCCTCGCATATAACAAACAGGTCATCCACATACAGTAGTAGTATCACAGGATTTCCTTCCTCAACCTTGTATTAAAGGTTGGAATCCGCTTTACTCTTGGTAAAGCCCAAACTGGATAGAAAGTTGTCTATCCTACCATACCACGTCCTAGGAGCTTGCTTCAAGCCATACAAGTCTTTCTTGAATCTGCACACATATGACTCCCTGTCATGTGTCTCAAACCTGATTGGCTGCTCCACATACACTTCCTCTTCAACTACACCATTCAAGAAAGTTGTCTTGACATCCATCTGGTGTATCTTCCACTTCATCACTGCATTGAGAGCAAGTACTATTCTGATGAAAGTGTATCTGGCTACAAGTGGAAAATTCTTTTCATAGTCTATTCCCTCTTTCTGAGAGAAGCCACGAGCTACAAACCTCGCCTTGTATTTATCTATGTTACCATCTGCAGCATGCTTGATCTTATAGATCCATTTGGTAGTCACAACAGACTTTCCTTCGGGTCTTGGGACCACATCCCAAACATCATTCTTCATGATCGACTGGTACTCCTCGACCATGGCATCCTTCCATTCTTTGTTTTCTGCTGCTTCTTCATAACTGGAAGGTTCTTTGTTCATGATATCTGTCACCTACCCAAATTTTGAGAATATTCATTTTATTTGCAAAATACTTTATGTTAAATTATAATTATAAAGTTTTGTAATTGTGACCAAGTTTGGTCAAGGATGATTGTAATTACTAATTATTATTATTTAATAAATTAAAATAGGAGACAAACACCCAAGGGAACTGTTAAATGAGTGTTCACTGACCCACTAGGAGGAATGGAAGCTGTTAGAAGGCATGGGACAAATGGCAACATTTGCACTCCACCACTAGTTGTTGGTTATGGGACAACTACCCCTAAATTTGTGGCATTATCCCCTAGGTGGGTGGAAGAGAGCAGTCAGCTCATTAATGACCAGTTAACCACTAAAAGGCCTAGGCAAACTAGATAAGGCAATTCGAATTGGGCAGATAGCCCCTACAATATTTTCTGCAGAAATATTCCTCAAGTGTATCAGGTGATCACTGAGATATTCGAATAGGGAGGCTATGTGAGAGTGCAATTGTGAGTCTGCTAGTTATTCTGAGAAGGAAAACCAGAGGTGTTGGTGCGGGTCTCTTTGACTGCTGAGTCGTTATGACTGGATAATCTATATTCTATTGCAAGTTGATGTACTAAGGCTTCTACAGAATCTTCCTCCTGGTGGTTCACTGAACAGGCTCGGGGGTCCTAAGGCAAGTAACTTGGTTGTCTTCAGGACTAGGTTGGGTGGAACAGGTTCCTTGGGTTGTTTGTTTCTCCTATAGTCAACCACGTTTTACCGTTCTTACTCTTGTTTACAGTTAAATGTTTTCTGCATGGTAGAATTATTATTTACAGTTATACAAAAGGAACTAATTCATTTTCTGACTTAAGGATGATATGTTTCAAGAATGATTAAGAAATTGAAATGAATGATTAAATTCTTTTCTGTATTTTTCCCATACTGTTATTTGTATAGTACTCTAGTATAGAAAAGCAAAATTAATAGAGATGAGTGATAAGCAGAATGCCATTAGAATGAAAGGTTAAACACAACAGTTTTCTTGTTAAATTCTATCTTTTAAATCATAAGTTAAAATGCAGGAAATAGTACAATATAGTATAAACAGATGTACACCATTCATCTAATTCTTAAATAAAAGAAAAACACATTTTATTTCTGCACATATTTATATTTTCCCTTTCAACTCTATCTATTTCAGATAGTAATCACATGCATTTCAATATTATAAATTCCATGTTTTCAAGTACTTCATATTCTAAGAATTATAGCAGCTGTAAAACTATTCTCTGTACAGAATTGTTATAAGTAAACACTTATTATTTCATCACTAATTATCACATTTGATTTCAATCATTAAATACAAATACATACAAAACAGCATCAAAACCCTATATTATCTCAGACCCTAGATTCTAAATGTTTATTTAGTACACAGTTCATAAACATCTCATCAAGCCATTCATGGAAAACATTAGACATTTATTTCTGAGGTTATAGCAGATATGAATTTCCAAACCCTAACTAGACATTTTCTCTAACCATACCATCTCTTATACATGTAAAGATTACTAACAAGACACTAAACATCACTTATCAGAAAGTATGATTATAGTATCAATGTCTAAATAATAGCTTACAAACCTAACTAGAAACATACACAGTGTCTACACCATTTCATGCACAGGTTAAGGCCCAGTCTCGGGTTCCAAAGCTCAGTACAAGCAAGGTTGCCAACGAGAGCTACAGGTAGGGTTTCATTCATGATACAAAATAGAACCCTGTGGCACTGGCTATTTCGAAAACATATAACAGACCGAACTTTATCTTATCACGATTTCAAAACTTAAATTGCAACAACGATAACGAAGTACATGAAACATCTTTCAACAGTTATGCAAACCATAACTCTCGGCCAAAGACAACTATCGTTGTTCGGAACCACATTAACAGTTATATAAACAATTTCTCAATCATTATTTTAAAACACAACATTTCATTACAAAACGATCCATTGTTTTATAAGTGCAAGTGAACCCTCGGCTCTTGGTTTCACATTCAAAATTATAAATAAAACTTTAACAGAGATTACATTACGGACCTTTCAAGGTTCCAACATTACACAGGGTCTATCCCTTATCAACCAGAAACACTAAAACGATTTCAAGGTTCCACAAACTACACAGGGTTTTACCCTTAACAAACAGCAGTACGAACACAAGTTCAAAGTCTTTTTCAAACGACGCAGCTAGGCATCACAGAGCCGAATAGCAACTTAAACACTGAGGGTTTATCCTCTTAACAGCTTTGATGAAAATAAAACATTAAAATTTAGCACTCAGCCATTACTCCAATAGGGTCGTGTATTTCCACCTCTCGGCACATCGCACTCATCAACTAAACCATGCCAAAAGCACCTACGAGGTTTCAAGAACCATCAGGGCTTGCCAGGAAGTAGATGCATCATCTCCATTGCAAATCTTATGCATAGAAACCTCCTACGAAGTGGGTAGCTGCCAAATCATAGATTGAAGGGTTAAAAACAAGAAAACACAAATATAAAAGTAAGTATCACAGTATTATATTCATTATCATAAACACTTACCCTTATAAACGAAGCTCCTGAACTTAGACACACCACTCCAGCAAAAGCGACAAAGCCTGATGGTGTTTGCAGCAAATACGAATTCAAAACTCAGAAGGCGATTTCATAAATTGGAGAATCGAACCCCAGTACAAATCACATTCAACAACTGACAAAAGAACCGCACACAACTACCATGGTTGTATTGTGGCTCTATTGCATAAGTGCATAAGCCTGTAACATTTAAACACTATCTCACAAGTCTAAGGTTCGAAATCGAGGAAGGAGTCCTCCTCACAGCGAACTCTAAACCCTACATTGCATCCACCCGGTCGGCTCTCCAAACCTCACCACAAAAACACGAAATGAATGCCAGGAAGCAATACATTTCTACTTACCAATGCAAGACTAGGGTTTCTTCCAAGCCCCAGATCTTGTAGAGATGAACGGTGGATTAGCTTCCAAGTCAGGCACGTTGATATTCGAACAACTATAGCAATCAATACACATTGATTACTTCATCTACCAAATCTCCAAGTCAGCAGACCGAGAGCTAGTGCATGGCACAGCTCAACATTATTTGGTGCTCATTACAAACTCATTCACGTGGAGACCATCCAACCGAGCTTTCTACTTCACATAACAGATAGGTGACATAAATGCTAGGGCCTGTCAACGCTAGTTTGGAAAGCATGCCAAGTACCAAACTTAATACCCTATCAACATCGAAATCATTGCAATGTCAAATTCATGGATCACATTTTATAATAGTCTCTATAGTTTATTGCTAGGTATCGTAACAATAGTAATACATGCCAATGTAGGTGTGCGAATCCATAGTTCACTATAGAGTGTATATATTTCATTTCTATAGTTTATGGATAGTCATTTACGAATAGTTAAAGTTGTGTTGAAACACATTATAATGCTAGTTAAATAGCATAAGCACTATATTCACTATGTAATTCCTATATTAACTATGTAATGTTAAATCAAATGTATTGCCAAATCAAAATGATAAATGTGGACTATAGGTATAATTTAAATGGTGTCGATATATGCTATTATGCCAAGTTCATAGCATAAAAACTATAATCACTATATATTTCATATATTAAATATGTATCGTTAATCAAATGATAAATTTGGGACTTAGGATAGTCTAAAGTTCTGTTGATACAAAGTGTAATGATAGTTCAAATTTGAATCAGTATAAACACTATTTCCACAAGCTTTCTAATAGAATTACAATTGGACATTGGTATCATTGTTTTGACATTAATAATAATAGTCAATTTAAAATTATTTTTATAGATAATAATTATAGCAATGTAACACAAAATGACGACGTGATTGTAATAATACCGAAAGGTTTGTAAGCCAATTCGTAAATTAGAATTGGAACCAAATATCCATACCTTCAGTAACTTGTTTTCGCAAGGAAGTACTTAGCATTTTCATATTACATTGACGATGAATTGAAAGACACATGTACTCTTAACTCATGTTTGTTGTAGAATTTCTTACCTCTATTCTGCACATGGAAACATGATTCAAATGACTTAGCTAAACGTAGCTAAGTAAACCCCAGGGTACCTTGTAGGACCCCTTCGTCATCATACAAAATAAACTGTCAGCACGTCATCAAGAACATCATAATAATAGAAACATGTGTACATCATATAATTACTTTTAGAACTTAAACAGATCTGAAGACTGCATTCTTGTGTTCCGATCATAAAATGTCTTTCGTTAAAGAGTTTAGCATCCATTTAATCCGCAATAGCAATTACAACTAACATCATATTTTATTTGAGAAATTTGACGTGTCATCGTTATTAATTATCCTAGTTAAGAGAATTTAACTATTTTATATGTTCCGCACTAACAACTTCGATAATTATTGCTATTTTAAAAAATTTAAATTTTTGGTATTTTACGAGATGTTACATGTGGTATCAAAGCTCATGTTCGAACTCTCGGCCTAAAAAGGTCCAAAGAACACACAACAAAAAATTATGACTGTAAAATTCATTAATAACTCAAGTTAAATTATTTTGCTATATACAGAAAATTGTTTTTAAGTTACAGGTATGGAAGGATCAGCTGAACATATAGAGGACAAATTTCGACCCAACAGTCATAGCATGGGACAACATTATGAAGAAGAAGTCCATGGCGAGTTAAATGACAATTCTTCGGAATTGTTACGTCCATTTCAAGAGTTAAAAGCAGAAATCAGATATGTAAAACAAGACAATGAGAAAATTCTGAAGGCACAAGAAGAACTTAATCAAGTATTGTTCGAACAGTGCCCAACTGATGAACAGGATGGAGAAATTGAAAATACCTCCAAGATTGAATATTTACCTCATCGAGACAGGGGTAAGAAAATGAAAACTAATGATGCGGACAGCATTTCAACATCATCAGAAGCTTCCCATGAAAAATGCAAAAAGAAATGAAATTATTCAAGTGATAGCAACAAAGGAGACTACAAACCCAAAAGAAAAAGTCACAAACAATATGAACAGATTTCTGGGGAGTTCAAGAAAATCAAACCCCCAACCTTCAACGGTGAAATTTAGAAAGGAGAGACAGCAGAAGCATGGTTGTCCAGCATGAAGAAGTACTTCCAAATTTGAGATTATTCAGAATCATTGAAGGCAAAGATGGCAATATACAACTTGATTGGGAAGGCGGATATTTGGTGGCAGGACATCAAAAGAGTAAAGGGCATCAAAGACAAGGATGTGAATTGGAGCACTTTTAAAAGATACTTCAAGAAAAAGTTCTTATCTAAACAATACTATGAAGAAAAATCCAAGGAATTCTATGATTTAAAGCTGGGAAGTATGAACATGAAAGAGTTGAACAGTAAACTTATGAATTTACTGAGGTATGTGCCATACCTCGTGGAAGAAAAACCGAAGATTCAAAGATACCTGAGTTGTCTACCTTTCAACATCAATGACAGAATCGAGTATGACAATCCAAAGACCTTAGAAGAAGCCATGAGGAAAGCGACTTTCTGTTATGACACTAATCGGAAAAGAGAAGGGATATCAAACTGGAAAAATCATAAACCCAGCAACTTTGAGCTGAAAAAGAAAAATTTCAGGTTTAGTGGAAATTCTGGTTTCCAAAAGAAAAAATTTCAGAATCGGAATTTTCAAGGAAACAATCCCAGAAATAATCAGCAGCAAAATTTTACAGCTCCTAGAAATACTCCCAATGCTACCAGAACTATTGACCAAAAGGCACCTATCAAATGTTTTGAGTGTCAAGGTCCTCGTTATAGATCAGAATGCCCCAAGAGGAAGCGTACAGCTAACAATATTCATTCCATACAGACTGAACCTATTGCTGGAGACTTGGCAAGGGAGATGCCCAGAATTAATGCAGCACTAGACAACATGTAAGATGAGCATCAAGTCTCTATGGTAGAGATTGAAGGTATGCTACAAAACCACCCTGTTACTATTTTGATTGATCCAAGTGCTAGCCTAAGTTATATATCACCAGATATTGTAGAAAGTTTTAATTGAAAACAGAAAAATTCAATAAATCCTTGTTAGTTAGACTAACAACAGGAACAAAAAGAAAAGTATCTGATTTTATTGAAAGTTGTGTTTTATCTATGAATCAATTAAAGACACAAACCAAATTCAATGTTTTAACTTTAGGATCCTATGATATCTTAATTGAAATGGACTGGTTAGAAGCCCATCATGTCATTTTGAATTGTTATGAGAAGAGTTTTACATGTTTAAATGATGAAGGAGAAACAATAGAAGTAAAAGGTATTCCAAGAAATACATCACTTAGATAGATTTCAGCTATGCAAGTAAAAAGAGCAGTTAGAAAAGGATGTTAAATGTTTGCTGTAAATGTAGTGAATGATGAGTTGATTACTAAAGAGGACAAACTAAGACTAGAAGATATACCTATCCTAAAAGATTTCCAAGATGTTTTTCCTGAATAAATTCCAAGATTACCCCCTAAGAGAGATCTAGATTTTACCATCGAGTTAATACCGGGAGCAGTACTGAATTCTAAAGCTCCATATAGGATGAATATACTTGAATTAAATGAGTTGAAATCACAGTTGAAGGAACTGATTGATAAAAACTATATAAGACATAGCGTGTCTCCTTGGGGAGCACCTGTTATATTTGTTAGAAAGAAAGATGGCACTTTAAGACTGTGCATAGATTATCGCCAGCTGAATAAGATGACAATCAAGAATCCGTATCCGTTGCCCTGTATAGACGATCTATTTGATCAACTGCGTGGAGCAATGATATTTTCAAAGATTTATTTAAGGTCAGGATACCATCAAGTTTGTGTGAAAGATGACAATATTTTTAAAACAGCCTTTAGAACTCGATATGGACATTATGAGTTCGTAGTCATGCCATTTGGATTGACTAATGCCCCGGCTGTATTTATGTGTTTAATGAACAATATTCTGCACAAATACTTGGATAAATTTGCTATTGTGTTCATAGACGACATTCTAATGTATTATAAAAGCAAAGAAGAACATGATGAGCATCTGCGTATTATCTTACAAGTTCTGAGAGATCATCAATTATATGCTAAGTTTAGTAAGTGTGACTTTCACAAGGATAAGATTCAGTATTTAGGACACATAATTTCTAAGGAAGGAATATCGGTTGACCCCGATAAGATAAAATCCATTAATGATTGGCCGGTTCCTAAGGATATGTCGAATGTACGATCATTTATGGATATTATAGAAAATTTATAGAGAGTTTTTCAAAGATTGCAAACCCCATAACCTCCTTACAGAAGAAAGGGAAGAAATTTGTGTGGGATCAGAAATGTTCAGATAGTTTTAAGAAGCTAAAGAAATTACTAACTAAATCGCTTATTCTGAGGATAGCAGATCCTAATAAGGATTTTATGGTATGCACCGATGCATGTAATGACGGACTCGGTGGAGTCCTAACACAAGAGGGACATGTTGTTGCATACAAGTCTAGAAAGCTAAAAATACATGAGAAGAACTACTCTACTTATGATTTAGAGTTATTAGCAGTAATTCACGCTTTAAAAATGTGGCGTCACCATCTTATTGGCAAAAAATTTACCTTGTTGACAGATAACATGGGACTGAAATATTTATTAGATCAGACAAATTTGAATGCTAGACAAGCTAAATGGTTAACTTTTCTAAGTGAATATGATTTTGAAATTCAGCATATTAAAGGGAAAGAGAACAAGGTTGTTGATGCATTAAGTCATAAAGCAAAGTTGAATTTTATTTCAGCCATCAGTACATACTCAACAGATTTAGAAAACCGGATCCTTGAAGGGAGTGAAACGGATGAAGAATACAAAAAATTACAAGAAAAGACAGCAAATAGCAATTTTGAAAATTCTATGGCAGATTTCAGTTAAAGGAAAATGGACTGTTATTATACAAAAACAGATTGTATGTACCCAACATACCAAAAGCAAAAATTCTGATTTTAGATGAGATGCACAAAAGTCATTATTTTGGTCATCCAGGTTATCAGAAAAACCATCACTATGTTATGGAAAGAGTACTATTGGCCCAAAATGAAGGATGAAGTAGCAGAATACATAGCTAAGTGTTTGGACTGTCAAAAAGTGAAGGTTGAACATCAACATCCGGCTGGACTGTTACATCCATTGCCTATACCTAGCTGGAAATGGGAGATTATAAGCATAGACTTTATTACCGGACTACCCAAAAATCAAAAACAAAATGACTCTATCAAGTTGGTAGTGGATAAACTCAGCAAGGCAGCACACTTTATACCTGTAAAAACTACTCATAAAGCTCCAGACATTACAAAAATCTTCATGAAACAAATTTTTTTATTACATGGGATACCAAAAGTGATAATTCCATACCGTGATTCTAAGTTTACTGGAAACTTCTGGAGGTCTTTGTTTAAAGGGTTGAATATAACCTTAAACTTCAATACAACATTTCATCCACAAATGGATGGACAGACAGAAAGAATGAATCAAGTATTGGAAGACATGATTAAGTTGTATGTTAAGGATCAGCCTGGTAAGTGGGAGGACTACTTGCATTTAGCAGAATTTGCATATAATAACCATTATCATGTATCATCCAAGCTTAACCCTTTTGAAATTCTTTATGGTAGGAAATGTGATACACCTGTTTCTTGGAATGACCCAATAAATAGAGTTATTTTAGGGCCTGAATTGTTGCAGAAATTAGAACTAATTGTGAAACAGGTACAAAAAAATCTTAAAGCTTCCCAAGATAGGCAAAAGAGTCAAGTAGATCTTAGAAGGACTCATAAAGAGTTCTAGGTTGGTGAACATGTTTTTCTTAAGGTAAGACCGAAAAAGAGTTCATTGAAATTGGGAGCTGTGCCAAGCTGGAACCCAGGTATTGTGGTCCTTTCGAAATTTTGTCAAGGGTTGGACCCGTGGCATACCAACTGGCTTTGCCACCAAATTTAAAGATACATAATGTTTTTCATGTATCATTTTTAAAGAAGTATGTACATGATGCTACTCATGTTGTAAATTGGAATGATGTACAGGTGGGACAAGACGGCGATTTTCAGGTGGAACCGGACTGTATCCTCGAAAGGAGGGAAACTCTACTCCAGAATCGCACCATTGGGTAGGTAAAGGTGCAATGGAAGCACCTTAGCCCAGAAGAGGCAACCTGGGAGTTGGAGAGTAGTATGCGGGCAGCATACCCAACTCTGTTTCAAGAACACTCAGAGAGTGATTAAACAACATCGAGGAAGATGTTGAGACTTTGGGGGGGTGTATGTCACCTACCCAAATTTTGAGCATATTTATTTTATTTTCAAAATACTTTATGTTAAATTATAATTACAAAGTTTTGTAATTATGACCAAGTTTGGTCAAGGATGATTGTAATTACTAATTATTATTATTTAATAAATTAAAATATGAGACAAACACCTAAGGGAACTGTTAAATGAGTGTTCACTAATCCACTAGGAGGAATGGAAGCTGTTAGAAGACATGGGATAGATGGAAGCATTTGCACTCCACCACTAGTTGTTGGTTATGGGACAACTACCCCTAAATTTCTGGCATTATACCCTAGGTGGGTGGAAGAGAGCAGTCAGCTTATTAATGACCAGTTAACCACTAAAAGGCCTAGGCATCCTAGATAAGGCAATTAAATTGGGCAGGCATCCCCAACAATATTTTCTACAGAAATATTCCTCAAGTGTATCAGGTGATCACTAAGAGATTCAAATAGGGAGGCTATGTGAGAGTGCAATTGTGAGTCGGCTAGTTATTTTGAGAAGGAAAACCAGAGGTGCTAGTGCAGGTCTCTTTGACTGCTGAGTCGTTATGACTGGATAATCTATATTCTACTGCAAGTTGATGTACTAAGGCTTCTACAGAATCTTCCTCCTGGTGGTTCAGTGAACAGGCTCGGGGGTCCTAAGGCAAGTAACTTGGTTATCTTCAGGAATAGGTTGGGTGGAACAGGTTCCTTGCAATGTTTGTTTCTCCTACAGTCAACCAGGTTCTACTGTTCTTACTCTTGTTTACAGTTAAATGTTTTCTGCATGGTAGAATTATTATTTACAGTTATACAGAAGGAACTAATTCATTTGCTGACTTAATGATGATATGTTTCAAGAATGATTAAGTAATTGAAATGAATGATTAAATTCTTTTCTGTATTTTTTCCATACTGTTATTTGTATAGTAACTCTAGTACAGAAAAGCAAAATTAATAGAGATGAGTGATAGGCAGAATGCCATTTGAATGAAAGGTTAAACACAATAGTTTTCTTGTTAAATTCAATCTTTTAAATCATAAGTTAAAACGCATGAAATAGTACAGTATAGTATAAACAGATGTACAACATTCATCTAATTCTTAAATAAAAGAAAAAGACATTTTATTTCTATACATATTTATATTTTCCCTTTCAACTCTATCTATTTCAGATAGTAATCACATGCATTTCAATATTATAAATTCCATGTTTTCAAGTACTTCATATTCTAAGAATTATAGCAGTTGTAAAACTATTCTCTATACATAATTGTTATAACTAAACACTTATTATTTCATCACTAATTATCACATTTGATTTCAATCATTAAATACAAACACATACACAGTAGCATCAAAACCCTATATTATCACAGACCTTAGATTCTAAATGTTTATTTAGTACATAGTTCATAAACTTCTCATCGAGCCATTCATGGAAAACATTAGACATTTATTTCTGAGGTTATAGCATATATGAATTTCCAAACCCTAACTAAACATTTTCTATAACCATACCATCTCTTATACATGTCGATATTACTAACAAGACACTAAACATCACTTAGAAGAAAGTACGATTTTAGTATCAATGTCTAAACAATAGGTTACAAACCTAACTAGAAACATACACAGTGTCTACACCATTTCATGCACGGGTTAAGGCCCAGTCTCGGGTTCCAAAGCTCGGTACAAGCAAGGTTGCCAACGGAAGCTACAGGTAGGGTTTCATTCATGATACAAAATAAAACCATGTGGCACTGGTTATTTCGAAAACATATAACAGACCGAACTTTATCTTATCACGATTCCAAAACTTAAATTTCAACAACGATAACGAAGTACAGGAAACATATATCAACAGTTATGCAAACCATAACTCTCAGCCAAAGACAACTATCGTTGTTCGGAACCACATTAACAGTTATATAAACAATTTCTCAATCATTATTTTAAAACACAACATTTCATTACAAAACAAGCCATTGTTTTATAAGTGCAAGTGAACCCTCGGCTCTTGGTTTCACATTCAAAATTATAAATAAAACTTTAACAGAGTTTACATTACGGACCTTTCAAGGTTCCAACATTACACAGGGTCTATCCCTTATCAACCAAAAACACTAAAACAAGTTCAAGGTTCCACAAACTACACAGGGTTTTACCCTTAACAAACAGCAGTACGAACACAAGTTCGAAGTCTTTTTCAAACGATGCAGCCAGGCATCACCGAGCCGAATAGAAACTTAAACACTAAGGGTTTATCCTCTTAATAGCTTTGATCAAAATAAAACATTAAAATTTAACACTCGGCCATTACTCCAACAAGGTCGTGTATTTCCAACTCTCGGCACATCGCACTCATCAACTAAACCATGCCAAAAGCACCTACGAGGTTTCAAGAACCACCGATGCTTACTAGGAAGTAGATGCATCATCTCCATTCCAAATCTTATGCATAGCAACCTCCTACGATGTGGGTACCTTCCAAATCACAAATTGAAGGGTTAAAAACAAGAAAACGCAAATATAAAAGTAAGTATCACGGTATTATATTCATTATCATAAACACTTACCCTTATAAATGAAGCTCCTAAACTTAGACACACCACTCCAGCAAAAGCGATGAAGCGTAATGGTGTTTGTAGCAAATACGAATTCAAAACTCAAAAGACGATTTCATAAATTAGAGAATCGAACCCCAGTACAAATCACATTCAACAGCTGACAGAAGAACCACACACAACTACCATCGTTGTATCGTGGCTCTATTGCATAAGTGCATAAGCCTATAACATTTAAACACTATCTCACAGGTCTAAGGTTCGAAGCTGAGGAAGGAGTCGTCCTCACAACAAACTCTAAACCCTACATTGCATCCACCCGGTCGGCTCTCCAAACCTCACCACAAAAACACGAAATGAATGCCAGGAAGCAATACATTGCTACTTACCAACGCAAGACTAGGGTTTCTTCCAAGCCCTAGATCTTGTAGAGATCAACGGTGGATTAGATGCCAAGTCGGGCATGTGGATATTCGAGCAACTATAGCAATCAATACACATTGATTACTTCATCTACCAAATTGCCAAGTCAGCAGACCGAGAGCTAGTGCATGGCACAGCTCAACATTATTTGGTGCTCATTACAAGCTCATTCACGTGGAGACCATCCAACCGAGCTTTCTACTTCACATAACAGATAGGTGACATAAATGTTAGGGCCTGTCAACGCCAGTTTGGAAAGCATGCCAAGTACCAAACTTAATACCCTGTCAACATCGAAATCATTGCAATGTTAGATTCATGGATCACATTTTATAATAGTCTCTATAGTTTATTGCTAGGTATTGTAACAATAGTAATACATGCCAATGTAGGTGTGCGAATCCATAGTTCACTATAGAGTGTATATATTTCATTTCTATTTTTTATGGACAGTCATTTAGGAATAGTTAAAGTTGTGTTGAAACACATTATAATGCTAGTTAAATAGCATAAGCACTATATTCACTATGTAATTCCTATATTAACTATGTAATGTTAAATCAAATGTATTGCCAAATCAAAATGATAAATGTGAATTATAGGTATAGTTTAAATGGTGTCGATATACGCTATTATGCTAAGTTCATAGCATAAAAACTATAATCACTATATATTTCATATATTAAATATGTATCGTTAATCAAATGATAAATTTGAGACTTAGGATAGTCTAAAGTTATGTTGATACAAAGTGTAATGATAGTTCAAATTTGTAGTATAAACACTATTTCCACAAGCTTTCTAATAGAATTACAATTGGACATTGGTATCACTATTTTGACATTAATAATAATAGTCAATTTAAAATGATTTTTATAGATAATAATTATAGCAATGTAACACAAAATGACAACGTGATTGTAATAATACTGAAAGGTTTGTAAGCCAGTTCGTAAATTAGAATTGGAACCAAATATCCATACCTCCAGTAACTTGTTTTCGCAAGGAAGTACTTAGCATTTCAATATTACATTGACGATGAATTGAAAGACACATGTACTATTAACTCATGTTTGTTGTAGAATTTCTTACCTGTGTTCTGCTCATGGAAACAGGATTCAAATGAATTAGCTAAACGTAGCTAAGTAAACCCCAGGGTACCTCGTAGGATCCCTTCGTCATCATACAAAACAAATTGTCAACACGTCATCAAGAACATTATAATAATACAAACCTGTGTATAGCATATAATTACTTTTAGAACGTAAACAGATCCAAAGACTGCATTCTTGTGTTAGGATCATAAAATGCCTTTCATTAAAGAGTTTAGCATCCATTTAATCCGCAGTAGCAATTACAACTAACATCATATTTTATTTGAGAAATTTGACGTGTCATCATTATTAATTACCCTAGTTAAGAGAATTTAACTATTTTATATGTTCCGCACTAACAACTTCGATAATTATTGCTATTTTAAAAAAATTTAAATTTTTGGTATTTTACGGGATGTTACAATATCATAGAGTAAGGCAACATAACTGGTATGTGATCTAGTCCTCTTCCTTTCTCTATGTTCTTCTTCTGGAATGCCATACCTTTCTGCATCTTTGATGAACTCTCTAGCCCATGCAGGTTTCCTCTTGTGAGAGTTCTTCTCATGGGGTGGATCTATAGGGTCTTGTGGATCTTCAATTTCACGAACTTCTTCTGGAATTGCTTCTTTCATAGTGGTGTATTGAAATCTAGTTACCTTTGGTTCTTCATGGTCTTCAACAAGTGTCTTCCTCAATTTTATGTATGCTGAGTTTTCATCAAATGTTACATCCCTGCTGATGTCAATCTTCTTTAACCCTGGAAAGTAGATTCTATAAGCCTTCGAGCTTTCACTATAACCCACAAAGATGCCCTTCTTTCCTGAAGGATCTAGCTTTGTCCTATTTTCCTTTGGAATGTGTGTGTATACTGGACAGCCAAATATCCTGAGATGGCTAACTTCAGGTTTCTTACCAAAGAAAACTTCTTCTGGTGTCTTATTGTCAAGTATCTTGTCAGGTGTTCTGTTCTGTACATATACAGTTGTCCTAGCTACTTCTTCCCATAGATGCATAGGCAGATATTGGTCATGAAGCATTGCCCGTGCTACTTCCATGATAGTCCTATTATTCCTTTCTGCAACTCCATTTTGTTGTGGGTTGTAGGGAGCAGTCAACTCCCTCTTAATCCCAGAATCACTGCATAACTTCTTGAAATCACCTGAAGTGAATTCTGCACCATTGTCGAATCTGAAAGTCTTAATCTTCTTATCTGTTTGATTTTCTATCAAGGCTTTGAATTCCTTGAACTTATCAAACACTTCATCTTTATTATTCAAGAAATAAACCCCAAGTCTTCCTAAAGAAATCATCAATGAAGGAGACATAGTATGCATACCCTCTCAAAGAACTGGATGACATTGGTCCACATACATCAGAGTGGATAATCTCCAAATTCCTTTTGCTTTGCTTTCACTGCTTCGAAATGCCTTCTTTGTGTTCTTTCCTTTTGCACATCCTTTGCAAACACCTTCATGCTTTGATTGGATTTCAGGAATACCTTCTACAGCTTTGCTTGTAATTGGTAGTGCTCTATAGTGCACATGTACAAGCCTTCTATGCCAAAGTTCACTTGGCTCCATGGACTCATGTACCATGGCATGTTCAGGTTGTCCCTTCAATTTGTACAATCCTCCCTCTTGCTTTCCAATCACTATTAGATCATCTATGGTTTTACCCTTTGGCCACATGAGTACTTGGCCATCCACTAATGCAACTCTAATTCCCTTTGCATCCAAAGATGATATGGAAAGGAGATTCTTCTTGAGCCCAGGTACATATAGAACATCTTTCATTTTCAAAGACTTCCTAGAGTCTAGTTTGTAGGAGGCTTTCCCACTTCCTTTTATAGGATACTGATAGTCATCCCCAAGTTTTACTTTATGAGGTGACTCATGTTCAGATAGATCTACAAAGGATTCTTTAAACCAAGTCATGTGTTTGGAAGCCCCACTATCAATAAGTCAATCATCACATCCACGAGAGATACTACCTGTGAGAGCAGATTTTAGAACATATTCATCTTCACTTGATGAGTCATCACTTTCTGCTCTAGCCTTCTTCTTGGGAGGTTCATCATCCTCAGCAACATGAGCATGATATCTTTTCTTGATGCCCTTCTTCTTCTTGTTGTTGAAGTTGTTGTTGTTTTTCTTTTTGTTCTTAGGACAATCTGAGGCAAAGTGTCCCTTCTCATTGCATGTAAAACATCTTGGATCTTTCTTATCTCTATGATAATGATGGTGTGAATATCTCTTGTTATGAGGTGGCTCCCTCTTGAACTTACTCTTCTTGGTATGTGTTGTGAGAGCTTGATCTTCATTTCCCATCTTTTCTTCTCGGGACACAAGCCTAGCTTCTTCTTGTGAACATTCTTCCCAAATTCTACTGAACAAGATCAGTTTCCTTCTTGCACAGATTCCTTGGATGAAGGAGTCCCATGACCTAGGTAGGCCATTCAATGTGGTCATTACAGTTTCTCCATTCTCCACTACTTCACCCACAGCTTCAAGTTGTTCCTTGATTTGAGAGACCTTAGAAAAGTAGGATTGAATGGTCTCCCATTCTGGAGCTTTACCCCCTTCAATTGGTTTCGCAGAGTCATCTTCCGATTTATGTTCTTTCCTTCAAACAACTTAGTCAAAAAGTCAAACATCTCCTTAGGTGTCTTTAGGGAAGACACATGGGGAATGAGATGGTCCTTAATATAATCAACAATGATTGTCTTGGCTTTGACCAAGTTCTTCTTGTGTAAGGCCTTAACCTCATCTCTCTCTAGAACTGGAACCTCTTCCTTTATGTAGTTGTCCAACTCATTCTCTTCTAGGATTAACCCAATCCTATACTTCCAGGCTCAGAAATTATCAGCCCCTTCAAGCTTATCCTCAAGCATGGTGTGGTGAGACATCTTAAATAGTACTTCAAATGGAAATATAAAATTTATTAGGTCTTACCACTTGATTGTTGAAAAACTGGATTTGGAGCTAGATTAGGGTTTGTCAGAGAAACCCTAAAAAATTCAAAATTTGAATTTCAAACTTTTGAAAGGATAGAAAGATGTGCCTTGCTGAGTTGGTCAAGCTGGTATACTTAGATTCTGAATTTTGCAAAGTTTCACCCCTCAAAATTGCTTTTGAAACTTTCGGATTCACTAGACAGGACCTTGAATTAGGGTTTGGTTTTCCTGGAGCTTCACCCAACTAAAAAATTCAATCCAAAGCTCTAAACTTCGATTTTTCTGATGAGCTTCCAGCCATGGTCTCAAATTTCAGAAATTCCAATTTTTGCAGAAACCCTAATTTTTAGGTCAAAAACTAAAAAAGCTCAAAATTGAATTCTGTCTTGACAGAAAGATGCACCCTTGCTAGGAGAGTCAATCTAGCCTCCTTCCTTTGATGATCTAAGGAGAGAAACCCAAATATTAAGAAGCCCTAGCTTCCGCAGCTGCACAGTGCCTTCTTCTTAGGTCAACTCTAATACCATGTTAATTTTTCAATAATTTTATTCCATTAGCATTAGGATCTCTAAGAGAATAACATGTACAGCATATCAATCATAAACACAATCATGCAAGCACACAAGAGACACAAAGTTTCACCGGGGAAAACCAAGAAGGTGAAAAACCCCACAATTTCCTCAGAGATAGAATAAGCCCCAATACAAGATCACAAGGATCGAACCCAATAAGATGTCTCTAGCAGATGCTCCTCCTCCTCCACATGTGCGCCACTTTCTCTCTTAGCTATGTGAGCTTGAGAAGTGAGTGAATGAATCAAATGAGAGACACAACCTCTCTATTTATACACTGACTTGACCTGCCAATAAATTACTGGGGCCGACTTCTCAATGAAGCCTAATAACCCAACCACATGAACTAACTAGGGCCGACCCCTCATTGGTGGTCTAATAACCCATCAATACAAATGACGAAACTTACAATGTAACTTGCGACACTTGCAAATAAAAATGACGACACTTTCAATCAGAGGAATAATACATATCTGTTGGATATACAATAAAGTACGAATGTAATATACAAGTGAATATCTTCCGAAGTTACAAATACATCAACAAATACTAGGTCAAAGTATCCAAAAACCTAATTAGGGGAAAACGTGAACTCCAAGGCCCATATTAGAGAGATCCTTCAAGATGAAGGTCTCCTCAAGCAATATTGACAAGATGCTGATAAAAAACCCTAATTTACCTTGCCCAACATGCAAAAGCATCATCAAAGAAGAAAACGGAGAGATATTACCGGCATCAACCAAGAAAGAAAGCAAGATATACTTATTAGGTCCTTCCTTAGCCACAAGTTATTACAACCATTCTTAGGATCAACCTTGCAAGATAGTAGAAACCCTAATAAAATCACCTTTCACCATTTAATATTCGTCACAAGCCAAAGAGAAAGGTGTGCATCACTCAAAATCTCCAATAGACTAAGATAAAAATAAAAAAGTACATATTTTGTAATACCCCAATGTTTTGTAGCCCCAGACATATGCAATTATTATTTTGTTTTAATATTCTGGCACAAGGTGTCGGTACAATGGTTTGAGACATTATTATTATTAATAAATTAAATGGCTCAACATGGGAAACAAACGAGAATGGGGGGACATGGTTTCCACATGTGAGGGGGGATGGGGACTAGGAGTTGTTGGTCACCCAAACTTTGTACTTTGGATCCTATTCTTTATTATTTTGGACCTTGGAGTTACTATTGCACCTTAATCATGGTTAGATGGGTCCCACTTGAGAAATGTGCCCCTCTTGGAGATTTGGCGGGCCCCTTTTGGTGAATGCACCCTCCTTGATTGAAAGACACCCTTCTGTAGGACCCACTTACACTAGACCACCCTCTTCCTACTTTCTAGGAGTTGTAAGCTAGTCTTTAGCTTCCACCTCCTTGATTCTTGCCTCCACCTCCACAAGTGCACCCCACTCCTCTATTCATCCCTATTTTTGTGCTTCCGAGATATAATGACCCTATTAGATCCACTCTTTCAGCTCATGTGCCCTCCTTGTGTTATTTTTCCTCTACTCCTTGGTTTTTGGTAACTCCTCCTCATGGTGGTAATATGGGAAATGGAATCCCCTAAACTAGGCCACCACTACACCAATTCGAGTTAAGTCTCCATGATGAAGCCTAACCACACCTAAAACTAATTCAAGTTGGTCTCCTTGGGTTCAAATTAGCTTTATATACATGTGTCATCTCCTTGTTGTGCTAGTTAGTTGGGTGGAGCTCACTATGAATTTTGTGTTATGTGTTGGAGAGTGATGTTACTAGAGAATTTCTGGTTGTTTACCTTTGTTTCCTTGTGGACCATTACTTGTCCCTAGTCTATCACATAAAGACATTGGGTGAAGGTGGTGATATCCGAAGGGTCATGGTGAGTGCGGGTAGTTACAACTCATCGGGTAGTGTAGACAAAAGGAAAATTGTAGATGGTGAGGGAATGAGTTGCGACTACTTTGGTTGAGAGTACCTCTACTTCTGGAACCATGTCCTTGACTCGGGGGTGATTTTCATACTGATAGATGCATGAGCATGGCATGTCTATGGCCGGGAGGAACATGGTCCTATTGAAGCTAGCTGCACATCTTGAGATAAGTATTTGGTTATATGCGTATTCATTGTACTTTATTATGCATATGTGCCATGGAGGCTAACTTGATCTATGTTTATGTTTATGGATGTTATATTAGTAGTTGAATGCAGGATGGACGATCCTCAAGCTTATCTATGTTATATGGATTATTATGTTAATAGTTGAATGCCTGATGGGTGGCCTTCAAGCATTGTAAAACCCAACTTGTGATGAACCTTCTTTATCTTCTCTCACTTCTCTATTCTCTCATGGCTAGATGGTTGTAGACTGCAACCATCATTTTTTATTTCTCTCATGGTTAGATGGTTGTAGAGGGAAACCATCATTTTTTATTTGTAATGTGTTTAGATGGATATAAATGGTATCTATCACTTATGATTTGTAATGTGTTTATATGGATGTAACTGGAAGCCACAAGATCTGATTTGTAATGTGTTTAGATGGCTGTAAATGATAGCCATAAAATCTGATTTGTATTAGTGATTGATGGTTGAAGGGGGGGCAGCCATGAATATGATTTTTACTAGTGAGTGATGGTTGTAGGGGACATCCATGGGATCTATTTTGATGGTTGCAGATGGCAGCATGTGTCTCTTTGTCTCTTATGGTTTATGTGCTCGTGTTGTTAATACTCACTATCTAACCACACAAATCAGCACACACATAATCGAATTAGTAAGACATGATCATATGAAAGATAAGTGAAAGTCAAATGGGATGATAAGAATAATAATTGAGCACTCACAAATTTCTACAAATGAATACTTACTTTCATGTTTTTAATAACATCGCAATCCAACAAATACTATCAAACACATGAGCTAAACATTTGTAGTCAACCATTACAAGAATATTCGAAGGATCAATTATCGTACCTTTATTCATAAACACTCATAGTTTACAAGTACAACATAATTATATTACATAGCATGTGCTTTAGGAAAGGATATGTTTGCATATGTTTTCATTACCTTGACTCATCCTTTCCCCTGGGTTACGTGGTGTCTCTGGACTTGGTTTCGGGGCCAGGCACACCACATATTTGAACCCTTGTCCAGGTTTACAACTGAGAGTTAGAATCCTTATTTATATGAGGCTTGGTTAACTTTTTGAAGTTTTAGAGACTACCTTACTAAAAATTAAAAATAAATTAAAACTAGGGCTTGTCACCCACAAGTCGGGGACTAAGCCACAAAAGACTAAAAATAATGATAAAAATTATGCAATTGGCTTCATCCAAGCATAGTGATGAGTTGGGGGAGGACATCATGCCCCATCTAACCCCAACAATGTAGAATATCCCTCAACACCCTCCCCTTTAGCAAGGTGAATCTCTCTAGATGAGGATGACATCACAGTGATGTGAGCACATATGTACCAAGAGGAGGGGCCATCCAATGAAGAAGAAGGTCCAAGTGGGAAAAAAGGAGGTGTGCTAAACTGGGTATGACAACCCTTACATGCAAAATCACCTCATATATATATAATTATAAGTGTAGCTAGGAGCCCCTAGGCCATGTGTTCTAATGGGCCCATCCCAAGAAGCACTAGACACCAACCCAAGTCCCAAATGGCCCAACAAGATGGGGGACTTCTGCCCATCAAGAGGAAGTCAACAATGCCACTAATCCAACACTTCTTGGAATGAAAACCAAGAGGACTTGCCATGACTAGAGCATGGGACTTGATCCCCACTAGACCACCACTTTTACATAAACAATCCCAGACTTGGCATTTTACAATGGAAAAGACCCCTTCACTTCGATATATCCCAACAAGCATATTGCGGACGATCTAGGCTATAACAGCTGGATCCAACTGCAGGACATGCGCTTCTCTCGGGAGTGCATGAGAACCTATGAATCATCTAGGACATGTATACCTACACACACATATAACAATAAATTTGTCACATGCATTGGAGGAAGACACTTCCATCTTGCCTTGTTCAAATCAAAATGAATTGCAATAAACAACAAGTGCAATGCATGGGTTAAAGTAAATGCTAAAATCAAATGGAACTAATGGAGGAGGTTATGCTATGTACCTACCTACTCTAATCATGGTGAGAGATATAAGTCATGTGAAATATACCACCTTTAAAGCAACCTTAGCATATCGTTCATGTTAGATATTCTTCCTTTATCTTTTGCAATACTCCAATACAAAATCACATCAATGGCGAATTGAGTAGATGTCATTACCTTTATTGGAATGGGGTTGGCACCATGCAAAAGATCACGAACTTGGATGCCTTTAAATTCCTGCCAAGGGGAAAGGCCCCTTTCATAATCCCCCTCAATCCAAGCTCGAACATGCATCAAGTACAAACTTCCATCATCATAAGCCTGCTCACTGATCTTTGTTTGCTTCCCCAAATGATCCTGAAAACCAACAAGGAACCCTCCTTAAACCATATCTCTGTCACTCTCTTCAATTGATGATGGTTCTTCAACAAGATATTCTTCACCATATTCTTTGTCTTCATATATTTGTTCAAGAATGTATGCATGTTCTTCCAAATCGGCAACAATATCCAACCAAAAATCCTTAAGGGTTTCTTCTTGGAAATGTTCATCTTCTTGATCTAACTATCTCCACCATAGAATTCTTATAGGTATTTCTCAACGACTCGATCTTTAGCATGATATTATCCCTTGAACGTAGTATTCATGTATTCGACATAGGGCACCCATTCTTCATGCTCTTCTAGGCACCAATGGTTACAAAATACCTCTATCAATTCTGCAAGGGAAGATGTTTTTCCTTTGTCTATCCCTTCAAACCAAGAATGTACTTTTCCCTCCAAGTGAAGCAAAAATGGTCTCATATAGACATCCTCATTCCTAACACCGAGGTCTAGAGCTATTGTCATGAATTTGTCAACATAGTCCATGACATCATCATCATAGTCACAAAAAATCATCCCAAAACGACTCTGGCAACTTATTAGGATAACCCATAATGCTCGAGCAATCAACAGGAGCAAAACTTTCATCCATCTCTGGAGGCCATGCCATTTTTCCTTACTTTCAACTTCTTCAATGAGGTCAATGAACCTGAACCTGAATATATCAATATGTGTCGAGTTGACAAGATGAGCTCTTCTTCTTAACTTGTGAATTCTCACCCCTAAACCCGATAATGCCATCCATAGTTGAGGATTATATCTTGAAATGTACATATTTGTTTGTAATTTTCTTTAGTGGAGTTGCCATATAAGACCTACAAGGTTAGTCCTTAACAATAATCTCATCAAAGTACCAAAACAAAAACTTACCTCAATCCTCTTACCAAATCTGCCATTCTTTTCAAGGGACGAAAGCTTTTACGTGAGCCACACGTCTCGAATGTTATGGAACAATCTTCAAGAGTTCCCAGAAATGGTGCCAAAAAAATGTTACCAACATTACCTGACTTCACAAAATTCCTTTCAATTAGACTCACGAGATAAGACCTACAAATTTAGTCCTTGACAATAATCTTATCAAAATGTAAAATAAAAACTCACCTGAGCTTTTCCAACACCAAAATGTCAAGCTTGCAGGAAATAAGCGGATTATACCTCGGGAACACCTCGAATGTAATGTTGTCACTTTTCTTTCGAGTCCCCAACAATGACGCCAAAAAACATTACTGCTCAAAATAGAACCCATGATAGAGTTGCAGATCATGATGCAATGAGTGGCAAGCACAAGAGAAGCTAGAGCCCAATGTCACCTCAACCTAGATTCTTGAACGCTTTAGGTTAACTCCTAATACCAAGAGGGAGTCCCTAGAACTTGATGAATGATATTTGGCATTCCTTAGACAATGCACAGACACATTTCCTAAGAAACCTCTCGGCATAGATCAATGCCTTATGGAGTCGAAACAATGAAGCATTATAATCATTAAAAGGGAGGGAGAAGTTAAAGAGATTTCTCATAGATTTCAATAAATGTAACATTGATTTGCTATTACTTTTATAAGATTGCATTAGTGAATATATCTCAAAAACCTTGATAAAAAACTAGTCACAAAAATGTCACCCTTATTGTATAAGATGTACCTTGTATGGTAGGGTAAGGGGGGTGAGAAAGATGGTGAAGAAAAAGACTCAAAGAATTTTGAAAATAGAATGTCAGACTTGATATGAGCTTTACAACAACCCTCAAATAGAGTGTGGTCCTAGTCAACACATTTACTAATGAACTTCCAACCACTAGGGGTCAAAATAGGCCTAGAAACCACTTTTTCGGTCTTCAAACTTGGCGAAAGGACTTGATATACCTTATGCAACCCTAAGAACATATCTGCAATACAAAACCCTATCCGACATAAATACCAAAATATCATGTAAATTAACCACAAGATCAAAACACCCTTCAAGATCCACCATTAATTCAACTAGGGCACATCTTTTTGTGAGAACAAAATTTCCAATTTCCAAGTATTTTTTGAGATATACATTTTCTAATTTTTAGGGATTTTCTAAAATTGGATTTTTTTAGATTTTTGTAATAAAATATACAAGAGAAATTAGATAAAAAAGAGTGTCAAGAAGGGGTTATGACCTTAGTCTTTTCAACCCTAGGGCAATTAAAGATTTAGGTTAGTGTCCCTACTCAATTTGGCTATTCAAGATTTACCAACTAGGGCAAGAGGCTAGTAACCTGATACTAGGTCAACGTAGCCAAAAACCCCAATTAGGGAAAAACATGAACTCCAAGGCCCATAGTGGAGAGGTCCTTCGAGAGAAAGGTCTCCTCAAGCAAAATTGACAAGATATTGACAAAACCCTAATTTACCTTACCCAAGGTGCAAAAACAACATCCAACAAGAAAATGGAGAGATCTTACCAACATCAACCAAGAGAGAGAGCAAGAGATACTTCTTAGGTCCTTCGTTAGCCACGAGTTATTACAACCATTCTTAGGATAAACCTTGCAAGATAGTAGAAACCCTAGAAAATTCACCATTCACCATTAGAAAAGAAAGATGTATATGCCTAGTAAGATATGATCCTTATGATTGATGTAAAAGCATCGTGGGCCGCTAATAGTAGTTCCACCTTGTAAATTTTAATTCTCTTGTCAGTATGGGTCCGCAAGTACTTAGATTCCTTCACATGGCTTGAATGACTTATCCAATAAAGGGTACTATTTGATCTACTTCCATAAAAACAAATCTTAGCTGTTACTTGCATTTGTCAGTTTGGTGTCACCAAGTTACTGGATAAATTTATATAAATAAGTCCTCCCCCACCCACTCAGGTATTCGGAGTTGGGGAGTTGATATTTCTGTAAGTATTTGAGTCGAGGTTTGTGTATCCTCTGTGCCCATGCTTCTTGCTACCTGGCATACGAAAAACATATATCTCAAGCGTAAGAAGAATTCAGTGGTGTATGCTCTCCCTCTGCGCTTAGTGCGACCAGTTGGGATCAAAAGCTTGTTGATATTCTAGTGTGTCGTCTATGATGATATTCGCCATCCGAAGACAATCAAACAAATATGTATTGATATCTAAGGTTTAGAGTTTTGTAGTGAGTGAGTCTTGGTTTTGTGACTGGGAGTTCTAAAGCTGAGCCAGTCCTTGGAGTTTGTGGTACCATTCAATATTTATCACAAGCTAAAGAGAGAGGTAAACATCACTCAAAATATCTAATAAACTAAGATAAAAATAAAAAATTACATGTTTAAACCCCTGTCCATGTTTACAAATGAGAGTTATAAGCCTTATATATATGAGGCTTGCTTGATTTTTTGAAGTTTTAGAGCCTACCATACTAAAAAGTAAAAATAACTTAAAAGTAGGGATTGTCACCCACAAGCCGGAGACTAAGCCACAAAAGACTAAAAATAATTATGCAAATGATGCAATTGGATTCTTCCAAGCAAAGTGATGAGCTGGGGGGGGGACGTCATGCCCCAACTAACCCCAACAATGTAGAAGATACCTCAACACCCTCCCCTTTAGCAAGTTAAATCTCTCTAGATGAGGATGATGCCATGGTGATTTGAGCACATATGTACCAAGAGGAGGGGCCATATAATGAAGAAGAAAGTCCAAGTGGGCACAAAGTAGGTGTGCTAAATCGGGTATGACAACCCTTACACGCGCAATCACCTCATACATAGCAAAACATAAGTGTGGCTAGGAACCCCTAGGCCATGTGTCCTAATGGGCCCATCCCAAGAAGCATCGGACACCAACCCAGAGCCCAAATGGCCCAACAAGATGGGGAACTTCTTCCCATCAAGAGGCAGTCAACAATTCCACTAAGGAAACACTTCCTGGAATGAAACCAAGAGGACATGCCATGACCAAACGATGGGTTTTGAGCTCCGCTAGAACAACACTTTTACATAAACAATCCTAGACTCGACCTTTTACAATGGAAAAAGGCCCCTTCACTTTGGTATATCCTGGAAAGCATGTTGCAAATGATCTAGGTTGTAACAAGCATCAAACAAATTCCTTATGTAATCTCTAGGTGTGCAATGTGTAAGATAAGAGAATGTTTGCTAACATTTCTATTTTAATATGTGGAGAGCTCATAAAACAATTGCACTACCATAATTTCAACGTTTCATCATATTAAAGTTAAATATTTTATTATGTCAAATGACACTTTTTATAGCCCAACATAGGAGAGATGTGTAATGTAATGTAACACTAACATGGCATAATCTAGTCAAATATAATATTTAATAAGAAAGGTGATGTAAAGTAGGCTTAATATATTTACGCCATAAGGTGTTTTCCAAAGTGAGATCTACTCTCCGAACTTTGGTTTTTATGATATATTGACCGTTGGATGTTTTGTTCGAGGATTGGAGTTATTTCGTCCGTTGATTGTCGGGCAAGTGCGTGGACCTATCAAATCGAAAGTAGTCATATTGGCTATTAAAGAAGGAGTCATATTGGTATGGAAAAGTGGCCAAGACGGCCTTTGAAAAGACATAAACAAGGAGACCAACTCCAGTCGCATAGAGCTCAAATTCGGTTTTTCAGGTGATGGAGGAAATGCAGTCATGGCCGCCTCAACGGGTATATATATCACTCTGATAACCACCATTTAAAAATAAAATTGGCTTTAATTTTAATTACTTGTATTTTCTATCGAGGATTTGATTGCATTAAATAGATAAGAATTGCAGGTTTGGAAAATAAATTAAATTGCTCGTATTTTCTATTGAGGATTCAATTGTATTAAATAGATAAGAGTTGCAGGTTTTGAAAATTTTAGAGGTTTACTTTTTTTTTAATGAAATATATAGTGATCATATTTTGGAAGTTAGTGTCAAGTAAAAAATAATTATGCTTAAGATTCTAGTTGCAGTGAAATATTCTGTGAGGATCTGGTTTTTAACCAGTTAAAGGATAACATGAGTTGAAGACTCACTAATCTTCAAATCTAAAAAAACAAATTTACTTGTAGTTAACGGTCTTCCAAGTAAAAATAGAGCTACTAATCTAAAAAATAAATTTACTTGCAGTTAACGGTCTTCTGGAAGTAATAGTAGAGCTACTAAGATCCTCTTCCACCGTAGCAAGTAGCTCTTGGTAAGGCATTGATAGTCATATATTTGAATAATGACGGCAGCTAACAGTCTTCCAAGTAATAGTAGAGCTACTAACTAGAGCCTCTTCCATCGTAGCTAGTAGCTCTTTGTAAGACACTTACCGTAGCTCTCAGTAGCTCTATTATTAGTTAATTAGAGTGTCAAATTGACACATTAATTAATATTTGTGTTTTTATTTTGAAATTTAAATATAGGTATTTTATTTCAAATGTTTTTAATAAATATATATAATGAAATAGTTTGTTTTTTGTTTTATTATTTTTATATCTGCCGAAAGTAGATATATTGTCATGGTTTAGCCGTCAATAGGCTTTTTATTTTCAAATAGTTTTTCAATTAACATAAAAAAGGCTGTACTTTTGTTATTATAGGATAATAAAAAAGTACTCCTCCATACATATCATAGCTCCTGAGTTAAATTTAGAGACAACCAAAAAATCCATAGGGCTTAAAACAGTCAAGAAGTACACCAAAAAAAACCCCTACAAGGATATAATTATCAGATCTAAGCATAACCTAATGCATAAAGAAAACATTACGATCGCCACAAAAACCAAGAAATCATAAAACTAGTCTTCAAAATAAGGAAGAGAGCCACTAAACCCTAGTTGCTCGTCAATCCACTCTTCGCAATATAAAATACCTTCTTCACCGTTGAGTGCTTCTTTGGATAAAGCATCTGCAACATCATTTAATTCTCGATAAATATGATTAATGGACTAGGCGTGGATAAGACAAAAGAGTGACTCAATTGTGTGGCACCAATGTTTGAGGGAAAGAACATTGATTATGTGTATTCTCTTAACCCAGTTGACAACCATCAGGAAGTCCCCATAAATTCTCACATTATCAATTCCAAGAGAAACAACAAATTTAAGAAGACACCATAAAGAGATTATCTCATCTCTAGAGTTAGTGCCACCCCCACAATTCAACTTTAGTTTGAAGAAGTGGTTCTTATTTAGTAGCAGAAAAAACTCCAACAGCACTAATACCTTCAACAACATGTCCATAGAAACACCCTATGGCAGCACAAGATTCTAAGATCACCATCAATTTTCTACAGGCACCTATAGAGGGAGACTGACTAGAAAAAGTAGAATAATAACAAATAATATTTTGAACCATTTTCTGAATGTTGAAAGTACGATCTTCAAAGATTATTGCATTTCTACCTTTCCTTCACATAACAAATGTTGGTAAAGACTTATGCTTTTTAAAATTCTCCACCCATTGGAAAAAGGAGAAAACTAAATTCCCAGCGCCCCATTGACCAACGATGAGCAGAACCGAGCAAATTAGTGACCAAATTACTTTAGAAATTTCATAGTGTAAAAATAAGTGAGGAACGGAATCTTCATCTTTTCTACAAAAAGGGCAACAACTTGGTCCATTCCATCCTCTACGCATAAGATTGCTCTAGGTAAGAATACTATCATTAAATGCAATCCATATAAAACATTTAATCTTTTGGGGCATGTGCCAATTCTAGGGCTTTATAGTCCACCAATTTTGTTGACCTGTGACTTTATCAAGAATAATGGCTTTGCATTAATAGAACCAGATTCAGTATTGAATGACCACACTAGTTTATCCTTAGAATCAACAAGGTGAATTCCAACTTTGTTGAGTTTTAAGGTATAAGAATTCCATTCTTCACCCAATCTGTCCGCGAGACCCAAATCCTGTGCAAGTAACCAATAGTTTGAGGAATTCAGTAACCAATTAGGGTGTCAAATATGATTAAGGGTATTAAAACCTATGTTATGAAGATAATCCATGATGCTTTGAGATAGAATGAATTCTTCTTCCACACCAAATATCGGATCAATTCCGATCAACACCTTTCTGCCATTGCCCATGGACCAAGTTATGTATTTGTTGAGCCACAAATAAACTTTCAGAAATCCATTCCAAATGATCGAAATATTTCTAGTTTCCTTATCCAAAGTGCTAATCCAGTGAATTAGATTTTCTTTTAAGTATTTGCAGTGAAAAATATTAGACCACAAACCCCCCTCAAATAGTCCCCGCCACAGGCTCTTTAAATAGAGGGTTGTGTTAAACCATAAGAGATTTTTAATGTTCCAGCCACCATAATTTTTTGAAACAAAAAGAGTTTCCCAATTAACAAGATGAATCTTTCCACACTTTACATTTCCAGGCCACAAAAAATGAAACATTAATTTCCTGATCATATGGACAATGGATTTGGGAACCATAAACAAAGAAAACCAATAAACTGGCATTCCACAAAGGATGACATTTAACAAAGTGAGACGACCACCCAAAGAAAGATGTTTGTAACTCTAGGAACCAATTCTTTTTTCATACCTTTTGACCAACCATTTCCATTCACTAGATCTATAGTTGTTTGGATTAATGTAGAAGCCGAGATATTTAAAAACCTTGTCAAGTTGGCTCATTTGATAAGGAAGGAGTAATGTAATATTTGCTAGAATCTCATCTTCCACATTGTTATACAGGAAGGAAGATTTGTTGTTACTTATATCCCTTCCAGAAGCAAAGAAGAAAATTTTGATGATTTCTAGAAACTATGTCCATTCTTCCACCGTTCCCATACCAAAGAGAACAACATCATCTACAAAAATAATATGGGAGATTAAAACTGAGTCCGATATCTTTATACCTTTCAGTGATTCAGTTCTTCTAGCTTCTGCAATCATACGACTTAAACCCTCAATTACAAGAAGGAACAAGTATGGTGATAGGGGACAACCCTGTTGAAGACCTTTGGAGCAATCAAAGTAACTTGTAGGAGAACCATTTATCAGTACATAGAAAGAAGTTGTTGAAACACATGCCATAATCGAGTTGGTCATTAAGAGAGGAATACCAATTTGAAGTAAAAGTAGTCTTAAATAAACCCAGTTTACCTGGTCATAAGCTTTGACTAGGTCTATCCTTAATATTAGAGCCTTCAAATTTTTTACTTTTATACAATGGAGGATTCCCTGTGATACTCCCACAACATCCAGAATTCGACGATTGGTTAAAAAACCAAATTGTTCTTTTGAAACCATTTCCGCAAGTTTTGGCTTCAGTCTATTTGCAATGTTTTTGGTAACTAACTTGTAAGCCAAATTAGACAAAGCTATGGGCTTGAAGTCGTTAAAAGAGGAAGGCTTGTTACACTTCAGAATTAATGTCAGGAAGGTGGAATTTAGTCCTTTGTACATGTAACCATTCGTTCTGGAGTACTCAATCATATCAAGCAGGTATTGTCCCATAATATCAAAAAAACCCAGAAAAGCTCCATCGTCCATCCATCTGGATTGAGGATTTTGTCCATCCATCTGGACCGGTGCTTTTGTCCTTGGAATTTTTTTTTTAGAACTTTTTCAACCTCTTCCAATGTGCTAGGCTTACAAAGTTCCAAGCCTTCGTCTTCTGAAAAAAAGGAGGGAAGATGGTTGATTACCCTCGTATGATGCTCAATTCAAGAAAATCCATGATCCTTATAATGATGTGAATAATATTTAACAACAACCTTCTCTAAATCTTCTTGGGATTTGACCAAATACTCATCTTCATCTAAAATTTCCCAAATAGTATTGAAATTTCTCCTATCATAAGCATATATGTGGAAAAACTTTGTGTTTTCATCACCAAGAGTCAACCAAGTAGCCCTACTCTTAAGTCGCCATGCTAATTCCTCCTATTCCAAAATGCCATTTTTCCTTTGCTCAAGAAGATGTAAATCCAAAATCTCCTCCTAAGTGAAAATACCCGTTGGATTGAGAGAGTACATAGTTTTGATCCGATCTTCAATCCTTTCAAGGTCCTCCAAATTTTTGGTTTTTTATTTTTATTTTTTCCCACTCTTTCACAATTGTTTTCAGAGATTTGAGTTTAGTCACTAAAGCCTCCGATGGATTTAAATCATTAGGAGGAGTAAAGGTCTGCCAAATTTTTTTAACCACCTCACAAAAATCTTGATCCTTCATCAAAGTGTTATTGAATTTGAATGGGTAATTTCTACTAGATTTTTGTCCATCAAGTTGGAGAAAAATAGCTCGGTGATCAGAAATACTAGAATGTTCTACCCACGATCTAAATTTTTGGAGACTGTCACAAAGAGAATCCGCCATTAGAAAATGATCAAGTCGTTTCCCTATACCAAGATTCCCACTTCTCTTGTTATACCATGTGGCACTTAATTTAGCTAGTTTGATATCAATGAGATTATTTCTCTGAATTAGATCTCCAAAGTAGTTAGCTAAGTCATCCGGTCGAGCATTGTTTCCCAAATTTCAGACATTGACAAAGTAAAATTTAAATCCCTCGCCACTATCAAATTAGGAATGCTCAGTATACCACTGAAATCTAAGTTATCCCAAACAAAATTTCTCTCTTTGTAGGGTCCATAGATATTTAGGATAGCCAACTGATGATCCAATGTAAGGATATTTCCTTATAAAAGAATACCCCCGATAGTTCTGAAAGCCTTGAAATCTGTTACAGAGGGATTCCATCCCGATAACAACCTGCCAGAATGTCCAACTACATCAATTGCACAGAAGACCTAGGTAGGCAGAATATTGGAAAAAAATTCAATAGCAGAATGAGCATTACAAAGAGGTATTAGAATAATATCAGGGTTAGTAGATTTGACGAATATGGAGAGGGCCCTACCCTTTGAATCCCCTCCAATTCCACGAATATTAAAGGAGAGAAGAGACATTAAGCCCCACTAGTGACAAGCATCACCGCTCTAAGGGCCCGGGAGGAGGAATTCTATTATCTAATTGACCAAAAACATGATAGGACCTTGACATGAATATTTTTATGTTATTTCGGTCAGAGTTTAAAAAAATAAATAAAATTAAAAAATCATTTCACATGCTTTGTAATTTATTAGGCTTTATCTGTATGTATAATGTGGAGGAAAGAAATTTATTCAGTTCGGATGATGACTTATGCAAGGTTACTACAACGTTCAGACAACCAATTTGCTTAAAACACTTTAGTATTTAAAACAAGTTTCCTGAAATTTATAAAACTCAACCATTTCAATTTAATTTCTTTGGCCAATTTGCTTGCCAATATAGTTATCCCTTTTTGTTTCTTACATATAGATGTTTTAGCTCTTGTTGGTGCCAGGTGGTGATGGACATATTCGCTGACGTTATCTTTCTACTTTTCTATGAATAAATTAGATTGTCGTTATTTGCCTTTGTTGCCAATGGTGGGTGGGGCCATCTTAAAACGATAACACGAGCTTTTATTTTTTAATTAATATATGCTCTATAAATTTTTTATAAAAAGTAAATGAGGTGTGATTCAATTGTATGCAGTTCAACTTGAGATTATGTCCAACATCTATACGCTATATCCAATTTAAACTAATTCCCTTGACTTAAGATATATTAATTATTTTGATCCAAATGACTTTGTAATTTTTTTAATTAATATGATTTTGAGGCGGTAAGACAATTTACTTAATCAATTTTATAACTTTTTTTAATATAATTTCCATATTTTAAAGCAAAACAAATTATATTTAAAATTATATATATATATATATATAAACATTTCCAAAACATGATATAATCATACAAATAATAATTTACTACATGGTTAGATATTTTTATTAATATCTAATTTATTTTATCAAACTTTACTTGTCATTGTTTTCAATAATAAGCTTGGACTAATAGTGGATATTTTTTTTTCACAGAAAAATTTAACTTACTATTAATATACGAAATAGTAAATAACACCAGCTGTTAGAAACATACAAGTCTGCTCTCAAGCCCAGTAATATGGACATGTCAGACATATGCCAGATGAGTCAGCATCAACATCAGAAACTCCAGAAATATAGCACCATATGTCCACAATAATAGACAGTGATCCCTCCGGAAGGAGAAACGGATCCAAATAACGCATAATAAAGCAATAAGTCCATACCATATAAGTGTATCAAAAAAGTCTACAGCAACAGCTGTCAAAAAACCGAGTGTATCAAATATATAAACATAACCATGTAATAATATGCCAAAATACAGTCATATCGACTGTCATATCTGCCGCAAAAAAGGATAGTGTGAGCATAGATGTCCAACAAGTCGTTGGATCCAGGCTCTAGGATGTATCTGCACATGTAGCTAACCGAGATGTAAGTATAATACCCGCAAAATAATGTGCATAAAAACAAAAACAGTCATACATAAAATAGCATCAAAGCATCAAGACCAATGAAGATGATAAGAACCCTGAGAAAAAAGTGAGTCCGCCCGCCATTCCTGCCACATAATGACCCCAGCCTGAGAATGAAGAGCATGCTTTGAAAGCATATCCGCCACCATATTAGCCTCCCGAAAGACATGCTCAAAGTGTAGATGTTCAAAATCCTGGATAAGTTTCTGGGCCGCATCCATCCAGTGTTTGAGTAGCAGAACATTGAGAGACGTCTTGCCACACGCCCAAGAAATTATAGATAAAGAGTCCCCAAAAACTACAAGTGAGGTAGTCTTTCTCAGCCGTGCCCAGAAGAGTGTAAGCCACAGGGCACATAACTCACTCCTAGTATTGGAACCATTCCCCAGGTTAAGCCAGATATGAATGGATAAATCCATGTTTAAGTGTAAGATGACACCCGCTCCACCACCCCCACACCGACCCACGGCCGCCCCATCAAAAAATGCACAAGGGAATACAAGCACAGGAGGAGCATGTCGACGGGTAATGGCAAGAGTGTCTCTCCCACAAACAGCACCATGAGCAGAGACAAATTCCCTATGAGCAGCCAAAGTTTTATAGCAGATACCATCCCGGGAGGGAACTCTGCCTTCAAAAATACATAAGTTTCTAGCCTTCCATACCTCCCAGATCATAAAAAATGGAAGTTCAGAGCATCCCCCATCATACCGAGACCAATACTCAAGATTTTCATTTAATGTGCCATGATTCCATAGATTTTGAATACCTGCTTTAGATGCAATTGCATTCCAGATGTCCCTGATGTAGCAGCAGGTTGAGAAAAGATGGTCCACAGTTTCTTCCTGTGAGCAACAAAGTATGCACCATCCCGGACCGCAGAAGCCACGGCGACAAAGATTGTCCCAGGTTAAGATCTTATTGCACAACGATAGCCAGGCAAAGCATTTTATCTTGAGGGGCATTATGAGTTTCCAAATATATTTATCCCACCACCTCCCCGATGTTCTGGAATCAACAAACAATGAGTCATAAGCCAATTTAGCTGTGACCAGTCCACCAGCCACATCCCACGTCCATCTAAGTCTGTTAGCTTCATCAGATAATCTGATATTAGATAGATACATCGGCCGGGTATACTCCTCCCATTCAGTCCCCAAAGAACCCGTTAAACCCAGCTGTTCAACCGTAATCCAGTGTGTATGCCCATCCACATACCGACAAGCCACATGATCCAGAGTGTAGTAGCCATTTGCTCCGAGATGAGTCCTTAAGTTTTGTGATAGAGTATGATTCGAAGGACCACCTATGAATGGGTCCGTTCCCAGCTTAATATTACGACCATTACCCGGCATCCATGCAATCCACTGTGTAATAACCCTGAAGGCACTTAATAAACCATTCCAGATGTTTGAGATACCCAAAGTAGCAGGCCTGGGCAACCGTAACCAGTTTGATACCGGGATGTTTTTCAAATATTTGGAACGGATGATCCTTCCCCATAGTGAGTTATTAAAGAGAACTCGCCATAAACTCTTAGCATGTAGGGCCATTACAAAATATTCAAGATCCTTGATATTCCAGCCCCCTAGATGCCAAGGACGAGCCAGATCACTCCACTTTGTAAGATGGAATTTCTCCAGGGTTCCACCCACCGTCCACAAAAAACTGAAGACCTTCCGTCTGATAAGCCTTATGATGGATCGTGGGATTTTACAGAGGGAGAACCAATATACGCCCAAGTTCTGCAGAACTGATTTCACCAACGTTAGCCTTCCCCCCAGAGTTAAATATCGGAAGCTCCAGTGTTTAATGCGCACTTCAAAGCGCCTGACAAGCCAAGTCCAGTCATTGATCTTATAGTTAGAAGGTTTAATGAAAAAACCCAGATATTTAGTGCCAGTCTCCAGTTCAATGAATTTAAGAGGCAGGATGTTGCAAATCGCCTGTTCCACATCGTCCTCCACCAGATGCTTCAGGAAAAAAGATTTAGTATAGCTGATAATCATACCAGTGACCAGGCAGAAGAGATCAAGAATTAGCTTATATTGTATCCATTCAGCAATTAAACCCATGCCAAAAAGCATAACATCGTCCACAAAAAAGGAGTGAGTTGCAGAGATCCCCCTAGCAATTTTAATGCCAGTGATCCGATCTTCCCAGCGCGCCTTGTGAATGGATAGACTCAACCCTTCGATGACCAGTAGAAATAATAGTGGTGATAATGGGCAACCCTGCCTAAGACCCCTTGATGCCTTAAAGAATTCTGTGGGATGTCCATTTACCAATATAGCATAATTAACAGAGGATATGCATGCCATAATCCATTTCATCACCTTCCAGGGTAAACCAATCTGGATGAGTATTAGTCTCATAAAGTTCCAATCCACCTTATCATAAGCTTTAACCAGGTCCAGTTGTAGAGTAAGTGCTTCGATTTTCCTCTGTTTGATAGTATGAAATATTTCCTGAGTCACACCTACAGCATCATGTATCTGTCTCCCACACAGAAAACCATATTGTTCCATGGAAATGTGTTGTGAAACGAGGGGTTTGATTCTATCAGCAATAATCTTAGCAATAATCTTGTAGACCAAATTGCATAGAGCAATCGGTCTATATTCATCATAGCTATTCGGGTGAGACAACTTCGGGATGAGTGTCATATAAGTAGTATTAAGAACTCCAGAGACAATGCCCAATTTGCGAGATTCATCCACAGCCATTCTAAGATCTTCCCCCATAATATCAAAGAAGTGGATGAAAAGCTCCACCGTCCACCCATCCGGTCCTGGTGATTTATCTTTTGCAAAACCATTCAGAGTGTTCTCCACATCACCTAGAGAGATATCCAGAAAAATGTTATCACCCTCCTCTTCCTTGAACATCCTTGGATATTCCTTGATAAGCTTGAATTGTTCAGCCAGGGTAGTATTTTTTGGGTCACAATAATACGCTCGGAAGTGTCGAACCGCTTCATTCATCAAGTTCTCCTCCCCCCGAATCCTCCTGCCATGGTGATCATTCAGATCCCAGATAGAGTTATGCATACGTCGGGAGTCTGCAAAACGGTGGAAGAATTTTGTATTCAGATCTCCCGCCTTGAGCCAAGCAGCTCGGCTTTTCAGTCTCCAAGTTTCTTCCTGTACCAGAAGGATTTTCATTTTTTTACATTCCAGGGTGGAGAGTCTAGAAAGTTCCATAGTATTCAAATTATTCTCGACCCCACGATTCATCAAGAATTCCACCTCCAATTCAATCTCAACGAGCTCTTTACGCATCAAGTCTTTCTTATTCTTTTCCCACTTGATGGTATAGTCTTTTAGCAACTTGAGTTTCACCGCCAGTTTGTCCATAGCAGATCTCTCCCCAGAGACATCCATCTGCATCCATAAATTCCTAACACCCGTGGTGTATTCCTCATCCGCAAGCCAAGTGGAATTGAATTTGAATGGGAATGTTTTATGGAAAGGCTCATCATCAAATTGGAGTAATATAGGCAGATGATCACTGATTTTAATTTGGAGCATCCAGGATCTATAGTTCTGTAAGCTGGATAGCAGTGTTTCTGATATAAGGAAACGATCAATACGTTTCTGGATCTGTTCATCCCCTTTCCTACCATTTGACCAAGTTGGTGCCATCGGTCTCGAAGCTACATCAATCAGAGAGTACTTCCTGAATAACTCATAGAAAAAAGAGCCCAAGGGATCTCTTCTAGCCGTCGTCCCCCAGAATTCCCCATCCCCCCATGTGAAGTTAAGGTCCCCTGCAATTATTAAGTTCTCCAAGGCCAGCAAATGTTCAGATGCCGCTAAGTTCCAGAAAGTCTCACGTTCACAGTATGGGCCATAGCAGTTTATGATATTTATGGTCTTTTCCGATCCCCTGATGTTTCCAGACAGCAGAATACCCAGTGATATTTGTGCAGGAGTTAAACTCAACACCAACGGGTTCCATGCCGCCAAAAGTCCTCCAGAGAGACCCACCGCGTCCACAGAACAGCACATCCATCCCGGCTTGACTTTATTAAAAAAGATTCATGCTTTTTCCCCGCTAACCATAGTTTCCTGTAGAAGCACTAGATCAAGTTTGGCAATTTCCAATACACGTTTGAGGGCCAGTTGTTTGGGCAGGCCCCCCACCCCCCTAATATTTAGAGAGAAGAAAATCATTTCCGAACCCTCGCAAGGGCTTTCATTCCTCTAAGAGCCCGGGAGTCAGTAGATTTTGGGGAAATGGTCTTATCAAGGTCCACCTCTGTCCCCCCAAGAGTGACCTTCTTGTTTTTTCTGGCACTTCTAGTTTTTAAAGGCAAAAAGTCTAGTGCAAGGCCACCCCTATGGGCCCCTTTTAGAATACATAAGTCACCATCAGTTTCAGGTATATTCCCATTAGGATTACTGCATACTCCCTCCGTCGGGACGGAGTCCTTCAATGCCAAGGTATCCCCACCATCCCTAATAGTGTCGTCAGGGTCCACAATCCGATTCTTGAAATATGTATGAATAGGGATTTTCTTCACCATATCAGAATATGAGGGGATGTGTATAGAGTTCCCACCAGGATCAGGAGATTTATTGTGTCCAACACCGGGCCCCTCTGCCGCCAAACCTACCACATCATCCAAGTTCACCGAGTTCTCCCCAAAATTCCCCATCCCCCCGGCCGAGGTGTCAATTGTGTTTCCATCAGTATTTTTCACCCCAACCCCACCCCCCATCACTACAACCCCATTATTGAATGTTTTATCTAATTCCTGTGTGTTGGGAACCGCCGGAACGGCCAGGGGTGGGATCTCAGGAGTTACCAAGGTAACCGGAATAGTGTCAACAGGGCTAAGATTTTGCAACCTATCCCTCAACTCAGACTCATAAATAGGGTCATCGTATTCAGAATTTTCATTTGTAGTGTTATCAGTACCAGAGGAAACATAATCCATGTTTTGTCGACGACCCACATAATTACCATTATTTCCATTTTTCATATCTAAATTATTTATAAAAGATATATCCATTTCATTTAACGAATGGAAAAAAAGAGGGTCCTGTAATTCCAACTTACGGAATAATGTTGAGTCAGGAGCGAGAGGGTTGAGAACCCTGTTAGAAAATCCATCAAGTGCGCCCGTCGCATCCATCTCCAAATCACTGCCTTCGTCGGACGACCATAAAGGACCCCCATCTCTGATACTGCCAGAAGATGCAGGAGCCCTACATTGTCTCCAAAGGTGGCCAACCGCTTTGCAGTTCGAACAACGGAAGGGTATGCCCCAATAGTCTATAACTTGTGCCAACTGACGACCACGCCAAGTAATGTGCAGAACATCAATCAAACCAATGGAAACATCTACCTCGACCAGCATCCTCCCCATCCGCCGGTCGAACCCATTCAAGTGTTCCTCTTCCACATGTAAAAAACGCCCCAGACGGTTCCCAATGGCCTCAAAGGCCCCTCTGTTCCACAAAGCCAGAGGAAGTCCAGGCATAAGCACCCATAAATGCCGAAGTCGTACAGTTGCCGAGTCCGGGTTGAAATCCGTCTGCCATTTTTGCAGCATAAGGCTCCCAGTTCCATATAGCCATAACCCCTCAAGTATACGGTTACAGTGTGCTTCCTGATGGAATTTAAACCCATACCATCCACAAGACAGAGCGAACACCTGAGGGGTGTATTCCAATATCGGATTCCACATCTCTTCAACCCACTTGACAATGTTTTTCCGTTTCATGGCATGGTAAGAGAACTTACCCACAAGAACTGTCATGTTAAATTCCACTGTTTCCTCCAAACCAATATCTCGGCCAACCGTGAGATGAGACTCCCCAGGTCTGTTAAAGTATTTACCATCCAGTCTGTTAATTGCTCTAGATGTCGATCCATACCGTTCACCAGCAGCCCCCTCCGGACGAGCCCGACCACTACCAACCGATGGATCCGAGTCCATGGCATCTCCATGTGGCATCCTCGTGCCCAGATGTCCCTTATGTGTTTTGCCTTTGTGTGCCACCTGTCGACCACCGGGATTTAGGGCCCGTTTTCCACGTAGTTGGTTCCTGAAAAAGGAGTCGGATCTGAACAGCCCAGCCTCTTCAATCATGTAATCTGAGACGTTCAAATTGTTGCCAGCTGACATATTGAGATCCGGCCCATCCATAGCTGCACCGAGACAACGGCAAACCCCAGTTACACCGCGGCAGAAAACGATACCCTGACAAAAGATGTTGTGCAAGCAGGAGCTGTCAACAGGAATGCCGGCTCGGTTCTATTAATGTCTGTGGGTTATAGTGGTCGTCCCCGGGAAACACAACCCGTAAAGCCGGAGATTAACAGTTCCAAAAACTGTAAAATGACAACCCACAACGTGGCCAGAAAAAGGAATAAACCCCAGCAAAGACCGGCACAGTCCCGAGGCAAACCAAATCTAGAGCAAAGTATCCACCGTAGATTTGATATATTCGTAGCCCTAAAAACCCCAAATACATATATCTCCGAATAAACTCAGGTATTTTCAGATAAAAGCAAGAATATCTGTCAGCGCCAGCCAGTCATTATCACAGCAGTTTTATGAGACCACATGGGAAACCCTCTACCAGCAGTGTATCTCAAACCCGAGACATTCGGAAACCCTAAACTGGTAAATAACTTACACAAATCCCAGCAGCTTCATGTGACCGCACGGGGAGACCTCTATCGACAGTGTATCACTAACCCTAGACAATCGGAAACCCTAAACCAGGATATCGCCATCGCCATCGCCTTGCTCTCCAGGATCACATTACTTACACATAATACAAACTTTTTGGTTGAGATTTAAATGGAAGTGAAAGCTTTAAGATCTTCCACGATGTTCAAAATGAAAAATAAAATAAAATTGCTTTAGTAGATTGATATTTCAAGTTTTTTTGGATGTGAAAGAAGATAAATTTAAAATGCTTTATAATGGAGGAGATAAACTTAAAATGCGTATATCATTTAACTAGAAGTGAAAGGTTAAATTTAGTTTAATATGTTTGAGAAAATCAACAAAGAACAAAAACTATGATAATGAAATGCAAAAAATTAATTTATATAGTAATTTTGTAAATACAAAAATGATTTTGAGGAATTCACTTCCTACAAATATCTTAAGATCAATCTTTATCATAAGATTCACTTAATTCTTAAATTTTAATTTTAACAAAATTAATTTACATATGAACTAATGTTGAAATTAAGTACTTCCAACCATATTAGTGATCCATTTTTTTAAATCACATGTAATTATTAATATACTATAAAATTAAGTTATACTCATAACTAACTCACTAAGCTAACTTTCAAATGATTATTATGTTTTTCTAAGGAATTATTAAATTATTGTTAACCTTTCATAAGATACTTAGTATTCAAATAACAAATCAATCAACTCTTTTTCTATATACTTTAAATTAGATGATATCCAACTCAATGCTATTAGTTTCACATATATTAAGAGGTAGGTATTAAGCATCTTTTCTGCTAATTCCACTTGTTTTTCTCAATTTTATTTAAAAAATTAAATCATATTTTCTATTAGTATTTTTGTTTTCTAGATTTTTAAAAATAATATTTAAAAAACACCTGAATATTGCGGATATTCCGTTCATTCGATCTCATTTCTAAAAATTTGTTTGATCTACCCATATGTTGAAGTTTATTTTGAACTCCCCTTGTGTTGGGATTGTCAGAAATTTAGTCTTTATATCTATATCATGTATTTTTGAACTCTCCTTGAATTGAACACATCTTCCAGTGGGCCAACCTTCAAGTTGGCCCACAACACGTACAGAAAATGCACAAGCGGCATAACCCTAGGCATGTGTCTTCTATAAAGCAAATTTATGTGTTTTTCTAGCTTTGAATCCACGTGGAAAGGGCACCTGAATGTATAACATTGAACTTGTTCATGGCGAAACTTAGGGACCGATTTCAACAATCTCCAAGTAAGCAAAGAGGTCGCGGCTCCTCCTAAAGAATGGCTAGTTAGTACGATTTTGTTTCCTTGTATTAGTTGGTGCCTAAGTACTTCGACAAGATGCTCTTTCCACGATCAAGAAACCCTCTTCTTTCACATCATTGTCTTGTATCAAACAAAGCTCATGCATACAAAATCAAATATGCCCCTAGCAGTACCAGCATTATTGTTTCTTTTTGCCCAATGAGATATGGTGAGAGTGAGATATTCATAGTTGAAGACACTTATGCCCCTATGCATAACTCGTACTGAAATAACCAAGGATGACATTGAATTTACATCTCTTTTTAGCATAAAATTATAGAAATTAAAGAACAAACTGCAGTAAACACATGTGCCTTTTGGTTTCCAAAAACGTAATGCATTTCAAGAACTATATTAATGTAATATTGAATAATCAGAACAATGCCATAAAATGAAATAAATAAGACTCAGGCTTATTGTTGTGAAAAGCTTTACCTTTACTATTTTCTTGAGCTTTTCAACAGGCGTCAAATTCTCCACACTTTGCTTTCACACCTTCGTCATGTAGAAAACTACAAAGCTCATGCATACAAATCAAACATGTCAAACCCCAACAACACTCACATTTTGTTTTTATTTTGATATTGGAATTGAAATTATCATAGTTGAAGACACATATCCCCCATGCGCAACTCGAAGCAGTGAAATATGGTGGGATCGTTGAGTCTGACATTTTCCTCCACTTACACATTGGAAACACCATATTATTTATGTGAAATTATCATAGTTGAAGACACCTATTCCTCGTGTGCGTAACTCGAAGCAGTAAAATATGGTGGGACCGTTGCATCTGACATCTAGTAGTAAAAAGTAATGAATTGGGACTCGGGATTCATATTCTTTGATTTGATGAAGACTGGATTGCCATTTTAGGCGTTGGGTAGAGGGTGGAGGTTGTTGCTTGTAAAATTGGCTCCCTCATTCCCACATTAAAGAAATAAATAAGAAAGCATGCAAGGCTCCAAAATAGCTTAGTTATAATCCTATTTGCCATATCTACACTAGCTTTTGCTGATTGAAAGTCACCATGTTAAAGGGTACTACTTAAAAACAAAAACGTTAAGACGCACTGACAAAGCATATTTCACGTTTTTTATAACACTAATTGTTCACAACACATTGAATACATGTCATTTAGGTGAATACATGTCCTTTAGGTTAAGAGTGGGATAGGTGGATTGACCTCGAAACAATAACCCACACATTTAATATTGAATATTGAAAACAATGGTCTATCTTATGGAAGTAGAATCATTTAAAGGTTTGAGGAGCATTTAGTGGAATTATGAACTAATTGATCGTGGTATTTTCTTTTTACTACATTATTTGTGTTTTCTCAATGTGGCTGAGGTTGCCCTCTTGCCTCTTGACGTTACCTACTAATATGTCATGAATAGATTTTGTTAACGAGTTAATCATGGTATTTATTTCCTAGATCAATGGAGTTACATGCTAACATGTCACGAATAGACTTTGTTAATGATTTCATCATGTAATTTATTTTGTCTCACAATTGTCCTCTCACCTCTTGACCCTACTTGCGAACATGTCACAAATAGCCCACTCCGTTGTAATTACTAAATAGAATATACCATCTTTCCATTGAAGTTCGTTAATGGTTTTGTCTATGCAATAGACAATGAACTAGGTTCATTGATTGGAGTTTAAATGCTCTCTTTTGCCATTAATAAAAAATATTTGACCTTAATGTTTAAAACATGTTTTTCCTTTAGCACGATATATTATGTTTTTCTCTTATTGGATCTGTAAATTTCTCGTAGTCATGATGATTTGGAACAAGTCTAAGAAGATCTTCCACTTTCCATGTGCAAGTTCTACTCCTCAACAAGCTACGAAGATTGCCCTTTTCCTCCCATCATATGGGCGATAAACCTTCGTCCTCAATTTAACATTTATGTAAAATTATCCATCAAATAATTATATGAAGATTCCCACATCCACATTGACAATAATCTGATTACTCTATTGTTCTGACATTATGGAAACAACTCTCGTGGTTCAACACTTCAAATTGTGATTCTCGTTCCATATGTCTTCTTTGGATGCACCTACTACATCTCCTTGCTTCACTTGCAATACGACGTTCTTTTATTGCACCCCAAGGTGCAATTGCTAGTTAATATTATTACAAAAGAAATATATTAATAATGACATTAATGAAAATAAAATTGGTACATATCCACCCTAAGGATCAGATCTATCATGCTCTGAGAGGGATCAGATATTTGGAAGTGCAGACTTCTCCTCAAACTTTTGCACTCTAAAAATGGGCCGCACTTCTAAATATTTGATCCCTCTCGACGCTTGAAAATTTTGAGGTTAAAATGAATCTATAGCGTTGTAATAAAAGAGGCATTGCAATTCTCTATGCATGAGATCGACCACAAACATTAACTTTTTTTTTGGTAATTTTAGTATACAATTGTTTCTTCTCGCAACAGTGAAATGAACAAGAAATGCTTTGTTCATATCCATGTAAGAAGTGGGAGTGGAAGTAAAAAGTCATTTTATAACAATGCATGATATATTTTAACTTTTAGTGAATGTTATCCATCTCTAACAAACCTCAAGGTTTTGACGTGAATAAAGTTGAAGCAGATAATATTATTGGTGTAGGAACTTATTGATGTGAAAAAGATAGTTAAGTGGCACATAGATGGTATGATGTAAGGAATTTTAGTCCAATGAACAATATGGTTCATGTTTTTTAATAAAAACAAGAACTGTGATTTTTTTGAAGGAAAGTACTCAATCTCAATGAAACACCTTGCTTTGCCCTTGAGTAAGAGGTTGGACTTCATGTCATATTTATTCGTATATGATTGTTTTGGCCCAACTTAAAGTTTGAATGACTTTCTTTATTTAAATAATCACTTTTCAAGGGCATGCCGGTCTACGAGGAGAAAACATATAACTTAGAGGAGTCGAACCTTGATAGAGCAACTACAACAATCCTTATTAATAATTTCTTATTTAATAATTTTTTTTTATATATATGATTCCCTTACCTTTTTAGTGTGATGTTCATTCACATTTATATAATCCATTTTTTTAATGAATGACCCCAACCTCAATCTATAATGAAACCTCACTTATGACCCTTGCCAAAGAAATGAGTTCATTAAGAGATGGGATAATTGAAGGGAGGATGTTGAAACTAGTATTGTAACCGGAGGTTGATAAATAATAACTTAACCCATTAAAGAGGTTCATCACCAAAGGCTAGGATTTGCCTAGGTATTTGGTAGAAATTAAGCCATAATATAATAATGGTGGAGGTGGCCCTAGTAAGTGAAACGGTAAACTTGTTGAAAACTCTATTAAGAAGTGCCTTCATAACAAAGCATACAATAAATCAAGTTGCTAATTGAGATCCTAAGGTATCACAACTAAAATTTTGGTGAAGATAAAATACATAGAGAAAATGTTGACAAAAGTGACAATAGAATGACATGGACATTTCAAGTTGTCACCCGGATATCAAAGTTGTTTCCATATATGTGTTGAGTTGAAAATCAATATTGTAAGTGTACGACCTAGGATTGACACATGTGTAGAGGATTTTAAGCAACTTTCCCTTGTGTATATTACAACCTTGAAATTCTCCCAACATTATTGACATCATTGTCAAGAACTACACTTCACATCTTCTATAAAAAAAAGTTTGTAACTTAATACACACATTATTTGAAGACATCATAAAAATGATGGTGTAAGGTGTCAACTTCTACATCTCTTTACAAGGAGAACAAACATATCTTTTATCAATCCAAAACACCATGAGCAATGACAAAAACATACATTATAACTAAATTGTTTTACTTATCACATTGCCCTAGAATCAATGATAATCACAGAGAAAAGGAAAAGCAACCTCTTTAAACATCTTATTCATTAAAGAAGGCATAAAGATCCTATAATACCACAATTTACAAGAAAAAAATGCACAAAGATATTGTCATATAACAATTTGCTCATAAAATGCAAAAAACATCATGAGCCATGCAAGAACATACATTATTGACTAAATTGTTTTTCTTATTACACCAGTGGAATAAGGAAAAGCAACCTCTTTAAACATCTTAAGTGGAATAAGGAAAAGCAACCTCTTTAAACATCTTACTTATGAAAGAATACATAAAGATCCTATCATAGTACAATTTATTAGAAATTTTTTATAAAGATTTCATTATATGAAAATTTATTAAAAAAATGTACAAAAATGCAATCATATTTGCATGTACATCTAAATGAAAACTTGTATAATTTTGAGATTTTATCATATAAATGTTTTATAAATTATTTTAAATTAAGTAATGAAAAAAAAAGTTTTTTAGAGAGTTATTATTAAATTTGTATTTTGACAATATGAATGATAAAATAGTGTAATCTAAATTAAAAAACACAATTTAAACATTTTCATATTTGGATTTTACCTCAAAAAATTTACATGATTCCAACCAAAACCCATTGTAAAATCCAAAACATGGATTACAATTTCAAATTTTAAAATTGTATGTTAAATATGGCAGATTACACTTTCAAATTTCTAAAATTATAACTTAAATATGACCATATTACAATTTTAAATTTATAAAATTACAATTTTTTTCCAGCGAAAAAAATCTACTATTGATATTCAAAAAGATGAATCAAATAGTACAAACTTCTTCTAGATTCTTATATCGAATCGAGTTCGTAGAGATCAGCAAAGCTAAGAGATCTAGATCTTGTACAAGAGTCTCAAAAGTATTACTGTGACACAAAAACTGTCAGAAATATTGACATGATAGCATGACAGCAGGGTCAATATACAAAAATAAAATCAACCTGCAGATTCAAAAAATATGCAGAGAGATCCCAGCAAAATTTAATCAAAAAAATAAGTAGAGCCACCATCCTGGAGGCTATTATCCAACCACTCCTCCCAAATCAGCTGACCCTCAATGCCTGATAAAGATTGCTTGGAAAGTTTGTCAGCAAAGGAGTTCTGTTCTCTGTAGATGTGTTCAAACTGAATATCTTCGAGCTTTGAAATTTCAAAATGTGTCCGAAGGATCCAGTGTCTCAAGTTCACTACATTCAATTTGAATTCTCCCGTAGCCCATTTAATGGTGACCCTAGAATCACCGAAAACCTTGATATTGGCCAATCCAAAGATGTTTGCAATTCTGAGTACACACCAAAGTGCCATTAATTCCGCTTTCATATTTGTTCCTGAACCACAGTTGAGTCTAATAGAAAAATAATGCTCCTCATTTAGATAGATCACACCCCCAACGGCACATAAACCGAGTTGAGAAGCTCCATCAAAAAAGAGAATTGGCTGGTCCACTTTTAGCTCAAGAGTGTTGATTCTGTCAATTCTTGAAATCTGTACATTATCCTTACATGAAGAATACATATTTAATGCCACCATGCTACATGTTGCTGGGTTGCAATTTCAAATTTCTAAAATTAAATTAAATGTGGCTGAATTGTAATTTAAAAATTCACATTTTACATACATTAATATTATAATTATAAATTTTTAATAAATATAATAAAAAATGGTCAATAAAATAAAATAAATAAATATTATATTTTTGAAAAAAATACTCCATAAAATAAAATAAATAAATATTATATTTTTAAATGATTAGAATTGTAGTTTGAAAATTTTATTAAGAATTAATAATAATAATAAAATTAAAAATATTTCTTTTAGTTAACGATTAACCCACCCCCAAACAAAATACACAATTACAATTAAAAGAAAACTGATGTGAAGCGAACGTAATGTAAGATCGTAGTTATATATAGGAAACACCCTCCCGGACGTATAAGGAAGGATGGTCGAGAGCGTCGGAGGCGGCAAAACTCGGCTTATGTTTATATCAGCGCTATTCAGATTCACAACTGCACCAGCCTATGATAACTGAACTCTTGATTTCTCTGCTCAGCTTATGTTCTTGCCATCATTGTCTGCATTACCAAACTAAACATGGACAAATATGAGAAGTTAGAGAAGGTGGGGGAGGGAACCTATGGCAAAGTGTACAAGGGAAGAGACAAATGCACCGGAAGATTGGTGGCCCTCAAGAAGACCCCCTTTCACCAGGAAGAGGGCATTCCTCCCACAGCCATTCGGGAGATTTCACTTCTCAGAAGCCTCTCTCAATGCATATATGTTGTCAAGTAAGACGAATTTTCCTTCTTCTTATGTTCTATATTGCATGTGGCGAGTTCAATGTGTATACATTTCAAAAGGGTGCCCTGTGTTTTCCTAGCTTCAGTTTCATCAATCCTTGATAGTCTTGAAAAATTCAACCATTTAAAAAAAAATGGTTTGTCTACTATGCACGAGGTATAGTCGATGTGTATACGTTGTTCAAGGGTTCCTCTGCTTTCCTAATTTTGAAGGTGGTAAACCCCTTATCGGGTTCTAATTTTTTGAACTCGTGAAGACCCAGTTTGCAAGTTGGATAATCACTCATGTAATAGGGTTTCTATGTCTGAAAAACAAAACCCATTAACACCATATCGATATATAGCATTTACTTCACCTTGATTCTTGTTATTATGAGTTACAATATGTGCTCTTGTTGGACCTCGATGTATTCACATGTCTATAGTTACCTAAAAACCAATGCTGAACTCTGAACTTTGACATCTGTGCATTTCTAGTTCCCAAAAAATTGTTCTGTGATACTGAGATCTATGGATCACAATCAAAGGTATTGCCAAAGGAATGTCACCCCAGAAGATGAACTACTTTGATCAAATCTTGAAATGCCCCGGGTCGCTGAGACCTCAATGAGGAAAATTATAAATGGATAGACTGTGGTGATTGAAATTTTCCAAGCATCTTAATAAGCATGGAGTCATGTCTAAGCCCTGACATTTGCCAGCTAAAATCCAAAAAACAAAATTGAAAATATGGTTATGGAATATTGCAGCCAACCAATATATGACCTGCAATTTGCTAAGCCCTACATGGAATAGTTTAAGCCTCTTGCATGGATCCTCAAAAAAGAAAATATGGTTATAGAATATTGCAGCCAACCAATATATGACATGCAATTTGCTGAGCCCTTCTGGGAATAGTTTAAGCCACTTGCATGGATCCCCATGTCTATTCTTTAGTCCGATGGAAATGTGTATTTTGTTAGACGATATTGGATATTTGCTTGCAATGGTTGTTGATTTTGGACCTTTCCATAATTGAACATAGCCGTGACCAATAAAGTTTGTTATTGCTGGACGTTAAATTATACTTGTTCTTTCAGGTTATGGTCCCGACATATTTATTTGGTACACTGTCAGCCTTCAAAGATGGCTGCTCAAATGGAAGCTCCAAATGTTGGGAAACATACACCATTTAAAAAAAAAGTTAGGTTTTGAATGGTCAGTTTTTGCAATGGGAAAGACATCAGTGCCAATTCCCTGTAAGCGGTATTTTGGTGCTGCACTAAGGTTCAAGGTCTCTTGATTCCCTAAGGTCTGTCCATAGTTGTGCGGGAGGGTGAGTTTCAAATTACACTTTACGATAAATATCTCTGAGCTTGGGCTTGGCTCCTTTACTTCCTCTAGACTAGTCTCAACGGTTTCCTTGATGCCTTGTTTGTTTTGGACGAGCTCTGGGGCAATGAAAAGTGTTTTTCTTGAAATGTCATACTATTTCTAGTTGTCCATATATATTTTTTAACAGAAACGATTATTGAATTTATATTAAAAGAGGCTGAGCATAAAATCTGAGCAGCCCAAAAAGAGACGTTACAATCCCATACAAAATGCCCTGGAAAAAACACAGGGGCTTCAAAATTTCCTCAACCCAATACAACCAGGTCTGAAACTGATAAAAACATAAAGTCCATATTCTGTAACTTCTAATGAACTAACCTAATAGCAGAACATAGCGACAGCACATGAAAAACAAAGACAAACAAAGACAAAGTCCTTAAAGCAGGCCTGTTTCCCTCTTGATCCTCGAGCTGCATAGAGTTGAAATCTTCAACATTTTCCAAGGCGGTTCGCTGCACAGTATCAGACTCAATAATGTTCGAATTTGAAAAGTCCACCACACTAGATTGCTGACCAAAAGCCAATTCTTGGAGAAGAGATTGCTGCTACTCCTTTTCCATCACCAGCTGAGCGAATCGTTACTCTTGTATCTCCATTCGATTTTCCATCCAACCGCGCAACTGTTCCTCCATTTCCACCTAGCAGCTAAGCCGCTCCATCATATTCTCTATCTTCACCAACTATCTTCCAAACCAACGCACTCCATCATATTCTCTATCTTCACCAACTATCTTCCAAGCCAACACACTCCTTTGTCATACTCGCAAGCTATCCTGCATCTGGCTTTATCTCCTTAGCCTTGCCCTGTTCACCTTCCATCTTTGTCTTTGAGCCGATATTTAACACCAGAGGATTAATAGCAATTCACCTGCAATGTATACCTTTGCAAACACCTCTGTCCACCATCTTAAATCGAGAAGAGTTTCGGACAAGTCAATTCCATACATCGTGTTGCAAATTGGAATTCCCTTTCTATATCGCTTCTTCCAATAGCAAGCCAGGCAAGTACTTTCCTCCACAATCATAGCACCCCCAACAAAGGCCCATGACTTGCACCATGTTGTGGTATGAACATTGACGCAAAGGAGAATCTAATAAATGACCAAAATCCTTCAATTCGCCTCTCATATTGCGAATTATGACACTAACCTCCCTCCATCGAGGAAATTTGTCATCAGTTCTAGCTAATTCTCCACTTCTTTTCATTATTACCATTGCACGGTCCAAATCGGCCATGGAGTGTAGAGCCAAACACTCATAGGGAAAAGAAAGGAGAATTGTCCGAAGTAATTGCTGTGACTCTCAAGCACATATGGAAGCACATACAGAGGCAATTGTGGCCACGTGCCCCAACTCATGCATGAAAAAATCCGATTTATTCAAAATTTTAGTCAAATTTTTAAAATATCCACTAACCCAAGATGACAATTAGGGGGTTAAAACTATTTCTTAATCTCATCAGTGATGAACTAGGGAATCCATTTTCGTTGCGGAGAAGCATCGTTGATTACCAATATGCCTTTGTCTAATTTCGTTGCTTTATTGGCAAGATAATCAACCAAACAATTGTTATGACGTCGAATGTGCTAGAAGGAGAGATCTGGAATTTTGTGCAAATTTTGTTCAATCCTGTGAAGAATTTGATTTTGAATCTTTTGAGATTGAGTGAACTCGTTGCGAAATTGCTGAATTACCAAGAAGGAATCCCCAAAAATCATTAAATGAGAGATTGACTAAGTTGAAAGGAGTTCAAAGCCAACAAACAATGCATAGATCTTAGCAAAATTGTTAGAGATGCATCCCCAAGAGAACCTGATCACTTCGTTTCCTCCGGGGTAAAAAAGAACCCCCCTACACCTTTTTTTTCAATGTGGTTCACGGCCCTAGAGCTCACTGCTTCCACAAATCCAAGCCAAGGGGGACCACCTGAAGGGGTCTCATCGAGTCACCCCTGTCGGCATTACTTATATACCCAACCCCGAAGGACCCAGAGAATTGAACCCTTGACCTCGGCCTTGTGCCGCCTTGGTCACGAAAGATTCAACCAACTGAGATACCCCTCGGGGCTACCCCCTACACCTGCCACCCCTAGGTTTCCTTTTGAAGCTCCATTGAAAAACAACTTGAAACAATTTTTATGATTTACCCACTGTTGAAAGCCTACAGGAGAGAATTGCAGACTCCAATTAGGAAAGGAGGAGAAAGTAGGGATTTTGTATTGAAGGCAACTCCTTGATAGAATATCATGTACCCAAGCTTTCTCATTGGGAGAGAGGGGTTCTTTATCAATGCTATTAACGCCTTTTGAGACAAAGACCTCAACCGATAAATATTTTTCCTATAGAGCAATGCGAGCTGGAGGCAAATTGTCCTCATAAAAAATAGCTCTATTCCTTTCATTCCAAATTTTCCAGCATAAATTTTTTGGGGATGCTTCCCATATTCGACGAAATGTAGCTTTGTTTTGGAGAGAACTAGGAAAGAAGGATTTTTAGTGCAGAAATAAATCCTTCCAACTAGAAGGCATCATGCTACTATGACCCAATTCCAAGCAAAAGAGATCCCACACTTGTTGAGAAAAGGTCCATTCAAGAAATAGCTGCATAGCTGATTCCTCCTCTCTTAAACACCATGCACAAGTGGGCCCAACAATTTGCTTATTTCGTAAGTTCTCAACTGTGAGGATCTTGCCACTATGTTACCGGGATACAGATACGGATTCGGATTCGGATTCGGATCCGCCAGATTTTTTAAAACCCAGGATCTGGATACGGGAGGGAAACGACAAGTACAAAAAAATATAAAAATATTTTTATAATAAATAAAAAAATAGAGTGAAGAAACAAAACTATTCAGGAAACACAACAATAGAACTATAAGTTATTGCCAAAAAGAGAGTTCATGTACCATAACTGATAATTTGATGAGTTGTAACCATGATTGATATTTGATAATTTTAAAAATCATTTTAGCATGAACTTGAAGCAGGGGCATAACAGTGTTTTTATGAGCCACATCCACATGTCCCTATCCCTATCAGCAGGGAATAAAGTGGTTTTCTTACAGGCTATGGAAGACTACATAACAGTGTAGGTGAAGTGAGCAACAACATAACACATAAAGATAGATCAACCCTTGACAACATACCTTAACCATAAAGATAAATCAAATAAAAACGTTGAGAGCAGACCTTGATATTGATATATCAGAGTTCAAGCGTAGATCTTGACATATGGATAGATCAGACCTTGAGCAGGAATGGGGTTTACACTTTTAGCCATTAGGTGTTTGGGGTTTTTTAAGTTTTTCATTTAAAAACAATTTTTTGGTGTGGATCAATGGGTCATAGAAGCATTGGAAGTTTCAGGATCCGTTTGAAAATTTCAGGAATTGTTTGATTTTTCACAAGATTCGTTTCATGGGATCGAGATACGTTTCCTTCTGCAGGGGGTATGTTTCCATGATGGATCCTAGGCAGATCCGATCCGGATATGTATCGGATCCGTGGATCCTACACACTAGGGTGGCAGATCCAGTAACATAGTCTTTCCATGCACAAGAATCCAACAAAAGGCATTAGTTTTAAGAGTGCAATTTGAACTCCAAATCTTTCTCCACAAATAAGAGACTGGGAGAGGAGCTTTGTCACAGGAAAAAGAATTATATCCTTCTTTTACTGAATATGAACCTAACCCATCCATGTCGATCCTTTCTAGCCTGATGAAGGGGAGCGACACCTTGCAGAAGAGAGAGTATCATTTCCCATGAATATTCTAGTTCATTTAAAACATCCAGTGTCTTCCAGTTTTCCCAATAACCATCTTCGCTCCAAACAGAGATGTCATATAGAGATCACGAATTATGAGCATTCATCCATGTGCAAAGGTCTTCTAGACCTATCTTGTGTCTTATTGGGGGTTCTTTCCATGATACTATTTTCCCATATATCAATTATCCTCCCATTTCCAGAAATCCAAAATAATCCCTTTTGAATGAATTTTCCAGCAGCACATAGCAATCGCCAAATACTGGAACCTCTGCCTTCCCATGATTGATTATCAACACATTTGAGCCTTGATCCTTTGAAATATTTTTTCTTGATAACCTCCTTCCACCATTCTTTATTTCTTGAGATTATACACCACATTATTTTAGCTCCCAAAGTTATGTTAACCAGCTTGAGGTCACGAACCCCTACCTCCTTGTTTGTGGCGGGGCTTCGAATGATATCCCATTTGATGAGATGGAATTTCTTCTCACTTACTTTGCCCCCTTGCCATAAGAAACTCTTAATGAGTTTAATAAGTTCCTTCAAGATTGATTCAGGAGCTAGAAGGACCGAATTTAAAAAGATAGGCAGAGAGGAAAGGACCGATCGAATGAGAGTAATCTTGCCAGCAATGTTCAGCCATTGTGCTTCTTAGGATGACATCTTAGATTTCATCTTTTGAACCACGCAATCCTAGTCATCCATTCTCACCTTGGAAAATGAAATTGGGATGCCAAGATACCTGAAAGAAGACCATTTGCATATTCCTTGGTACCCAAAGACATTAGCAATTCTTTGAATTAGGGAAGAAGAGTCATTCCATCCTTATATCTTACTCTTCCCGTTGTTCACCTTGCTTCTTGACACATCGCCTTGAATTTTCTAGCAATGGTTAAAGAAGCACCACCCACAAAAATGGTGTTATTGACAAATTGAGAGTGGTTAACAGGCTGGACTCCTCAAACTGTTAGAACGCCATCTATGCTTTCATTGTCTCGTTCTCTTGTAAGAGTTCTATTTAAAGCTTTAGCCATAATAATGTAAAGAAAGGGGGAAAGCGGACACCCTTGTCTTAATCCTTGGGAAGATTAGAAAAATGCAGTCGGCCTTTTGTTGACAAGAGGAGCTATCCAAGGTTGATTGATGCAAACTTTGATCCATAGAGTAAAGGGCGATGTGAATCCAAACTTTTCGAGGACATCAAACAAAAATTGATGTCTCACTTTGTTAGAAGTGTTAGCTAAATTCATCTTGATAGCCATCCAACCATTCCTTTCTCTCCCTTGTTACAACTTGAATGAATGGCCTCTTGAATTAAAATAATGCTGTCGGATATTTGTCTACCCGCCATAAAACTCCCTTTGTGTTTCTGATATGATCTTAGGTAGAAGCCTTTTGAGTCTAGAAAAAATAATTTTGGTCAGGATCTTGTAGGTGTTGAAGTTTGCAGCATTGTGAGTCATTCTCCAAGTAGCCTTCATGTGTCGAAGCAATACCTTGTGTGTCGAGGTTGTCCTGAGTTAGTCTTGGGAAACTTGGAGAAGAGTCTCATGTATCGAGACTGAGCTTTGTGTGTTGAAGCATGCCTTTTGTGTCAAGGCAGATGTTGCTATATAGTCTCGTGTGTCGAGACTAGGCTTCGTGTGATGAATCAGCCGTGTGTGTTGAAACAGTGCCTTGTGTGCCGAGGCATAGATGTTGTGTGATGTTTTCCTAGGTGATTTTGTTAGAAGGACTCCTCTAGGGCCTGGCCACCCCTAGTAGGAATATCTCTAGCATATGACCATGAGGACAAGATGATCACATCATCGCAAGATCTTCCTTATATATTTGATGAGCATTGAGTTGGCACAAGTGAACCTAATAGACTAAGAGGGGCTAACATTAGCCTATGAAGACTTGCCTAAGTCTTATGAGAAATTAGAAGAGAAGCTTATAATTTAAGTTGTTTTAATTATCAATTAGAACATAAGTGGTATTGAAATAATGGTATTTGTGACACATCGTATTTATCCATGGTATTCTCACAATGAAGAATTATAAAGAGGAACTTTATGTCATTTCCATCAACACAATTTTGTGTGGATCTCTCTCTCTTCCAAAAATCTTATATCAGGGTTTATACTAGCAGATTGACATCTGTGTGACTTGTAACACCCCAATTTTGACCTTGTCGCATTTAACATGTACATGATGTAATATCATTATAAAATAACGGTGAGGAGCTCAAGGCCAAGACCCCACCGTCGATTTATCGTTTATGTATCGACAATTAAAAATCGATGCATGTGGATTGCGTGCTAGCATGGCACGATGGAAATCGTAAATATGATGTAAATGTATTTTAATAAAAATACCCATAACTAGCTATACAAGGCAACAAGAGTATGGGGGCATGATTTTTACAATGAATAGGGAGGAAAATATTCAAACCCTTGAAGCCAATAATGTCAAGCCAAGTGTCAATGAGAGAACCCATGAACCTTTAACTACCCATGTTGACTTATGCACCCAATCATTTAATTCTTCCAAGAGGTGGTTGAGGTAGTTATTGTTTTGGGAAATTGAGAGTATGGCTATCCAAATTTCGTGTTTGGGCAAGCCATCTGTTACCTGGTACCAGTACCAGCGCACCTTCCGATGTTTGCCCAAGGAGAGGGGTTGTTCTTTTCTTCAGGACCGTGATGGGTGTTACCAACACTTTCTGAGAGGTGGTTATGGCCGGAGCCTTTGGTCCTCCTTTAGGAGTACTATGGCTTAGTGTCATTGTTGATTGCCTCATTATAGGGCTTGTAGCCCTGAGGTTGGTGTCTGGGAACCGGGTGGGTCATTGGGTCACATGACTCCTTACTTGTTTTTTTAACTCTGGTGACAGTTATACAGCTCTGAGGCTCTTGCCTCCCCTTCCGGTCACTTGATTCACCCTTCCTGGTCCCTTTCTAGCAGAGCGCCCTCCTTCCTTGGGCAATTTCCTTGATGACATCACCTTTTGGTCTCCAGGTCCACAGGCTGTTTGAGGGGGGATGTTGAGGGATTTTCAACATTATTGGGGTTAGATGGGGCATGACGATCCCCCCTTGCTCACTCCACCTTGTTGTCCGCCGATTGCACACCTGCAGCGGAAATCTCTTGAAAGCTGTCTCCCTCGCTGGAAAGCGGGGAGAGGTGTGGCCTTGGGGGCAAGTAATGAGCTAGGTACTGTCACCTAAATCCCAGCTCCTCCGTTTAGGCAAACTCCTAACGAAGCCAAGGGGGGTAGTCCTTAAGAAATAGTTTCACTAAGGCTCTTGTGTTTTAAGTGTTTAAAAATGTATAGTGATGCGGATGGGTGTTTTTTAGGAGTTTTAGTTGATGAAAAGACACAAGATTACTTCGAATGAAACACAAGATAAAAAAGCAATCCACGTTGCGAAACAGTATATAAAGACTTATGATGATTAAAAAAGCATCCACAGATAGATAAATTTAAAATGATTTAAAGGACCAGTGCCTTATCCAATGGTAAATGGAGTCAAAATAACTGAATGTAGTGCTGGGGGATGTTGAAAAATAAGTCTCAAAGTAACTGTTCGTGAGATCGTTATGCAAATTATCTTGGTAAAATTCAAAGTTTTAAATGTTCTTGATTATTATGGCTAAAACCAAGGATGTCAAAAGAGTGTCCGGAAAGCAATTTTAAGCAACTCCTTTAAGAGACATGTCGGACCTGTCTGGAATCACAGCGAGGCGCGCAATGCTAACCAGCCACTGTGTCGCAGATTGGGCACTCCGGCGCCTCCCCTGAGAACTGCTTTGAATACTTTTTGAACAACGCCAGTTCGTTAGTTATGGGGGTGAAAGTTTTAATTAATTATCACTTATGAGATTATCAAGTCCTTCACCTTTCTGAGTACTAGTCCAACCGTTTCCGGTTGGCAGAGCATAGGGGTGTTGGATAAACGACCAAGATAAATTAATTAAAGGGGAAATGTGGGTTGAAAAGTTTTATTACTTAGAGCACTTGTTCAACTCTCCGACAGAGAGCGCTCTTGACTTGGTCTTAAGACCACAGTTCAAGAGACTTCCTACTTTAAAATGCCTAATGCAAGGAAAAATGCAGATCTAACAATGCTCTCCGACAGAGAGTGCTCTTGACTTGGATTTGGCCAAGTTCAAGAGACTTTGTTCGTTTTAAGAAACAAGTAGCAGTTGTGATAACAAGATATTGCAACTTTATAACATTTAAATCATGTGATAGCTCAAATAGATGTGAAACACTGCTAGCATGCTACTTGCAAAATAAAATGAAATAATTGAAAGATCTAGTGTCCTACCAAGCGATTCTACTCTAAAGGTGGGATCAACCTCCAAACAAGGTTAACCACTAGAATCGTCAGTCTTGGAAACCTTCCAGCTAGCTGGATGTCCACAAGAAGCTGATGGGGGAACGAGAAGCTACCACAAAGTTATGTGGTCTTTGGGATGCAATCCCAAAGTTAGCTTACTCCAGTCAAGACTTGGAAATGGAATATTTAATCTAAGGACAAGAAACGAAAGATTAATCTATAAACTTTGAAAAAGATAAGATCTAAACTAACTAACCACAACACTCTTCCCCAAATGGGGAAGAAAACCGAAAAAGTGGAGGACCCCCTCCACTTGAAATTTTATTGATTATTACAAGTGCCTTAGGTTTTAAAACCTTTGAAGGACTTTTAGAAAACACACTTGAATGAGAAAGATTAAAACTCTTAAGAGTTTGTACAAAGAATAGTGGTTTATTTCAAATGATATTCATGGTTTGCACTTTCCCTTGGTTCAAACTTCACTTGAGCTTCTCTTTGGCTCTTTCTTGGATCTTGCTTCTTTAAAAGTTCTTCAAGTTGTCTTCTTTTTGAAACCCCTACACAAGTCTCAAAGATTTCTTAAACAAGGCACCCATTAGTCATTAGGATAAAAACAAAAGTTTAAACTATTGAACCTAGAATCCTAAAAAGAACTTAAAACTATGCTTTATGAGATTTTTACTTCAAAACATGTGTAAAAATGCAAACGGACCAGCAAACAATGAAAGCCTAAAATATGACAGGAAAGAGATCTAAGACTTGAAAAATTTTAAGAAAATTTTCATGAAAAATTCTATCTTTTAAGAAGTGGAAACTAGCCTAAACGATGCAAGCTATACTAATGTAATAGATTAAGATCTAGAATGCTTTTAAGACTACCTTTTCAATACATGAGAATGATAAAACACTTAAGATCCAACTCTAACCCTCAAATGGAATCTAGGATTCAAAGATCTAAATATAAATGCAAAAGCAACTAGCTAATGGAAAAAGAGAAAACTAGATCCACTAATGACTAACTACAAATCTTTTAAAGGCATAAAAATACTACCATTAATCCAAACCTTAAGAGTCAAATCGTTTTTGGCCTTTTATATGCTTTTTAGTGTAACTTGGAAGGTGAACGAGAGGAGGATGGAGGGAAGAAACAAGAGGAGAGAGGGAAGCTAGATGGCAAGGGAGAAGGGAGACGAATAGGAGAGGAAGATGATGAAAGTGGTGAGAGGAGGAAAACGAGAGAGGCAAGGTCGAGCTAGCCACAAATCAAAGGCAAGCAAGATAAGATCTGAGCTTGGATAAGGATAGGTTTTTTGGATTTCCACAGCTTTAGATGGGTAGATCAAGTAACCAGGTTGAAAAAAATGTGAATTTTTTGAAGTTTTGATGGATGAGAGATCTCTTTTTAGTTCGTTTTTTGAAGAAAGATGAAGGAGCTTGAAGATCCTGCAAAACAAAAGATTATAGTGGAAAAAGCTTTGCTTGTGAAGTCAAGCTAGATGCAACCTAGGTCACGCTTGTCTTCACCTTCGAAAATACCTGTAAAAACCCCAACACACTCAAACATACAAGTGAAATCAAACGCTAGTATGTTAGATAACCAAGACTAAATCAACATTGGTATAAACACTTGCATAAATAAGAGGAAGGTTATAGGAAGATATCACCTCAATGCATTAGACATATTCACCACACAAATTTGAAAACACATGGACTTCCAAAGTCTTGATCTTTATTCCAATATGAGCATAACAATATTACAATTCTCAGCAGAGTTCTCTTGCATCCAAAATCTATCCTGAAGAGAGCTAAAATGCATCTCTTATATAACAAAACACTAAGCTAAAACTTTAAATCGAACTTGGCTTGAGAAAGAGCCAAAAACCAATAGACATGAAGTCGAATTCCAATCTAAACCAAGCTTGGAGAGAAAATCTCAATTGACAACTCGAGTTTTTGGTAGGTGTGAATGGCAAGGTGGCAAACTCGACCTTGATAATGCATGGGAAGTCTCACCCATCAAATGGGCGTGTTACAACTAGGATCCACGTGAGGGTTTAGGTGAGATGCGTGAGCTTCATGAGGGAGGCGAGTGGGTTGGTGGGTGACAAGTGGAGTGATAAGTGTAGTTTAGATGGGAGCCAAGCCAGAGTGATCACACAAATTAAGGAAGGTGCCTACCTCAGGCTAACCAACCCATACATCAAATGACACCTCACTAAATCGAATTTTGAAGGAAGGAGGGCGAATTTGCTTGAGTGGGAAATCTTCTGGTGACTGGACAACTAACTGAAGTCACTTGGAGTTGATTGGAATCTTCATGAATGTCTATTGCCATGTCATTTAGCCTTTAATTTTATTCATTTCTGATTATTTTGGAGAGTTTTGGATTATCTCCAATTTAATCATTTTTATTAAAATAATTAATAATTTCTCTGAAACTGAGTTTTTAGAGAAAATATTAATTATGAGGCCTAAATGACATCCGAAAGTTGGGTTTAGTAGGTCCATGGGTCATGTGTAATTTTTGGCTTCACTCTGGAGTTTTCAAAAACCAAAAACGAACCCTGGATGACTGACATATCATTTCTCCATTTAAACTATAGAGACATTTAATTAAAATTTAAAAATAATTAAAAATAAAAAACCCCAAATCCAATGCGTCCGGTAAAATTTTTTCTGGGGGTCCTAGAGACTTAGGACATGACCAAAACCTATTCTAATAGTGTCTAGTAGGTTTATACATATTAGTTGGACTCTAATAACCCCCCACGGCTCAGATTTTCAAAATCGGGCATTCCAGCTTTGGAGGAAGTGGGAGAAAACCTCATCGATTATACATCGCCTTAAGCAAAGTATAATTGACAAGGGAAAAAACTCCCTGGAATACTTTAGTTGCTTAATCAAGTCATGGGGAACCGAGCCACTCAGACCCTACTAGCACACTTTGTTACAAACCCCCATGGGGCCATGGTCATGTCGACTCAAAAACAAAACTGGCTAGACCCAAATATCTGAAACCCAGATACTCTGGAAGTGAACACTGATGTGTTCCAACACTGGCGGCTCAATAAGGTTTCAACTATTGTACAGATATAGTTGATAACACACCTCTCGGAGTGAAGCTTTCTGCTCAGTTTTAGCCATTTTTAGTAGTTTTTACACACCTAGGGGGAAAATACCCTAGGTAGCTTACTTTAAGCCTACTATAGGCCATCTTTAGATTATTTTATATTATTTCATGTTATATTTTTAAATTGACATTTTTTTGGCCTGACGACGTGGTTATTTTGTAAAAGTGAGTTAAGAACACTATAAATACAATTCCTCACTTCATTTGTAAATCATAACTCATGGGATAAAACTCAATCATGTTACTTTTTTATCCTAGATAGTTCTTGTGGAGTGATGCGCACCTCTTGGAGTAGGATTTCTTTGCTCTTCTGAATGAAAATTGGATGTTGTCTTTGGTTTGCTCATGCTTCGTGGATGCTAGAATTGTTGGAAGAACACATGTTCAAGTAAGTCTAGTCTTTTTAGCCTTGCTTGGTGAAAGGTAGGTGAATTTCTTGCTTCTTGAATGATTGAATGGTGGCCCTATGGCTGCATTTTCTCTGAATATGGCCTTTGTTTACCTTCTATCATCTTTGCATGGTGTTAAAACGCTCCCTAGATGAGGTTTTCCCAAGTTTAGCCTTGGATCTCTAATTTTTCCCTAAATTAGGCTCTTATAACGAACCCTAGAGGTTGTCATAAGAAGCCCTAATTTAGTAGACAAAGAGAATTTACTCCAAGAAGAAGGCTGGTCACCTTCCTCTAAGACTAGAGTTTAAGGGTCTCATCCATAAAACCTTACGTTATCATATTTTTACCAATTTACTCTTCTTGTACATGTGTAAATATTAGATTTCATGCTAGATTAGGTCTTTTCATTTAGGTTTGCAATTTTATGTCAAAAACCCTAAAAATTAAAAAAAAAAAAATTTGAATTTTTTAAGAAGGGTAATGAGTAGTTGAAGAAGGACATCGATAAGTGGTGTGAGTTCCACAAAATCCCTTGGCACAACATTGATGAATGTTGCTCAATACAATCATTGTAGTTTGAAATGAAATCCTCATAGTCGGACTTTGGCTTAGACTCTGATTCAAAGCAAGATAAAGGGAAAGTAGATCATTGACGCGAAACCTAGTGCCACCATTGCAACCACAAAGATCCAACTAGAAGAGTCAGAGGAGCAAGAGGAAGGGGAGCGCCTCTTCCATTCACTGTTGTGTTTGAAGGGGAATCTATTGCATTTCATTGTTGACAATGGTAGTTAGAAGAACTTGATCTTGATAGAGGTCGTGAAGAGATTGAAGCTGTCGACAATACCACACCCCAACCATACACCATCTGTTGGTTGAGCTAGGGATGAGACATCCACGTCAATTAACAATGCCGCCTATCTTACATCATCAAGCCCTTCAAAGATGAGATACTGTGTGATGTTGCCCCACTTGAAGTTTGTGATGTTCTTTTAGGACAACCTTATATGTGGAAACGTCATGTGGTTTATGAGTCCAAGCCTCGTAGTGTCATTGTTACTTTGGAAGGCCAACTCAATAGGATACCCGAGGTAGTCTCGACTACTGCAATTTCCTTGATCTTCGCAAAGCAATGTCGGAAGTTTATCTCTCAGGCTAAGAAATTTTCCCTCTTCATGGTTCGGTCAGAAGGTGGACGATAGGTCACTGCAGCTGCAGCTGACACAACCTTAGTATGAGGTCTCTCTAATAGAGCTCCACAGCCAAGTCTCTCTAATAGACCTCTAATAGATCTCCATAGCTCTCCATAGCTTCTTGGGCCTCACCAACTTTCATTGTAGATTTGTGTTTAGGTTCTCTCCTATTGCTTCGCCCTCAAGCCAAGTGGCCAAGGGTGGAGCCTGTTGCCTACTAAGTCTTACTTAGTTGGATTTCAAGTGAGCCGACAAAGATTGAACATGTAAAAAATGTTCATTATCAGAGTTCAGAAGTCCATTAGGCCTTCGAGGCTGTTAGGATATTTCAATACTCCATCCTTGTCCTACCTAGCATTATTTATTTTTCCTAGTTGTTGATGATGTCATTTGCCCCCTAGTGGTGAGCAAATGTTATCCAGGATCCATCTACTACCTTCTGAGCCCTGCATGCATCATTTTAGGAAATATTTTTGTACCACATGTAGCTGGAGTAGTTGGAGGCTCTGGATCTTCCACTTCAACCTCATCTCGAGTACCTCCACGACTACCCATTGCTTCCAGAGGAAGAGTGGTGCCCTTTACCCGTAAAAGGGGTAGAGGGAATCGATGATTGGGATTCTTATGATCTATCATTTTGATTTTATTATGTACTATTTAGTATCTAGATGGCTCATGATGATTCATCTCATGGAATATATTTATTTTGAGCTTTTGATGTGATTTTGTATCATCCTATTAGGAACATGTTTCAGAATTTTCAATTTAGTGAAGATATGTGACCACTTGACATCTTATGCATCTTATTTATTACTTGTATCATCATATTTATGTAACAATGTGTCTATTTGATGTTGTTGTTGCTTTATATGTTTTAAAAATTGAAAAAAATGAGTATTTTTGTATTTTTTTTGTGGCTTTCCGACATTTTTCGATATTTTCCGCCGATACCACCGAGAAGTTATATTCCAGACCCTCACTGATACTTTCCTCGAGACGATATATGCAACATTGGTTCATACCCCCTCGGGGAATTGTAATAAAATGTATTAGCATGGTATCTTTATGTAACAGACTCGACTTCCTAGGACTTAAACGTTAAACCGACTAGCCCAGAGTGTGTTTTTCCTTGGAAATTATTTGTTGTTGAACAAAAGACTAATAATTTGAGTTTTTCGCTCAATCCTCCAAAGTTGGGGTGGTCGGCGTAATTTTCAAGCCTTAAGAGGTTATTAGAGCATAAGTGTCAATGTATTAAACCATGCTAGCCATTAATTTTGAGTCGTATGGACATGTATTAGGTCCCCCTAGGTTTTTTTTAAGTTCCGAGAAATATATATATATATATATATATATATATATATTTATTTATTTTTTTTTTCCGTAAAAACAAGCCAGTTTTTAATGGTTTGGGAAAATTGAAAAAGTGATAAAATTATGGTCTAGGGTCTTTTTGGCCAAGGGGGTGCTCATTTTTTAGCCTAGAGCACCCACTTTACCCCTAAACCCACTTTCCTAATTGTTTGGACCCTTTATTTTTCATCTATTTTGCAAAAAGTCAAAAAAGTCAAAAAAGAGAGAAAAAATGCAAAAAAAATGAAAAATGTCAAAAATCAAATTCCTAATTTATGGGGATTTGTAAGAGTTTTTGGATCAGCTATGCTTGAGGGGATGTAAGAAGATATTTATGACACTTTTTGGGCAGCGACAAACATGGGATCCTTTCTCCATCACTTGGGCCCATTTCCCTGTGAAAGGGGGGTGCATTTCCAAGAGAGAAGGTCATTCATTAATGGATTGGTGCAGCTGATTTTGAGGCCCTATTTGGGATGATTTGTGGGCAGCCCAAAAGGAGGAGGCAGCCCTAATCAAGCCCCAAATCAAGGCTTGAGTCTCTCTTTCACTATTGCGCCCTCTCTCTTCCTTTTTCTATAAATTGAGAGCACCTCTCTCATTCCAAACTAGTTAGAGTTGGAATGAGTGAAGATTTGCCATTGTAATTTGTCATATTTTGCATTGAGAATAAAGAAGCTTTGGAGGCTAAAATGTGTAGTGTCTTTGTGTGTGGATCAACATTGTTATGCTTTTCATGAGGTAACTTGTTTCTTTTTGCAATTTCTTGTTTACTTTTGATATAGATCTTGCCTTAAGGATTCCTCTGAATCAATAGGAATAGGAATTGTAAGTAAGTTTACTTTCATTTCTATCTTTTCATGTATGTTTAGAGATAAAAAAAATTGCATGTTAAATAAGTTTATTTTCATGCTATTTTAATCTCCGTTTATATGTGTTTACAAGATCTCATGGGTATGCAAGTTTTGTGATTTAGTTTTCAGGTTGCCAAGCTTGGAGAAGGATTGGATCAAGTTTGATTCCACTCTATCTTCAATAACTTTCAAGAACATTTTCCCTCAGCACTCTATGAAGAAGCCTTCTTTGTTTGATCTTTCTGCGAACAAGCTTTGCTCTCTTTACTCTTTATCTCATTAAAATTATTTTCTTCTTGGTTACTGGTTTTGTGATACTTTCAGATCTGATTTGTTTATAAGTTTATCAATTGAACAAATCTGATTTTTATGCATAGATCCAAGGTAGTTTAAAAGTTATCATTTCTTTTGTTGAGTCTTGCTTGGAAAAGTGTCTTTAAGCAAATAATTTCAAGGTTGTCCAAGACCCTAAGAGGGTTGGCCTTTTAGCCAATCCATATTAGTTCTTTGCTTTAGTTAACAAGTTTTTAACTTAATTTTTTTTTTAGTATTTTTTATTTTGCTCAAGTCACTTTTAAAGTGATTTTGGACACTTTTGCTACTAATATTGTTTGCTAGCTTTTTGTTGCATGATAGCAGAAAAAACGTTTTGCAGCACTCATTTTGACCATATTGGACAATCCAAGACCTTCCTTGAACCTTACCTTTCCTTCCCTACTTTGCCTCTATTATTTGTAACCTCGTTTCTCCAAGAACTATAAGGAGAAAGAAGAGTTCTTTCATTTCAAGTTTGGCATTGTAATATTGTAATAAAAGTATTTTGGAAGCAAGCTCACAAAGCTTGCCTCTCATCCCCCAAGGGGGATTGGTGTCGGTTCAATTTTTGTGGATGTTGTCATTTTTTAACCTAATAATTTTCACATTAAATTAGATTAACTAAAATCAACCAAGATAAATTAAAATCTAGCGTCGTGGTCCAATCCAAATATTGGACCATTGACTCACTCAAGACTTAGGAACTTCTTATTTGATTTTTTTGTAGACTGTATACTTTTCATTACAAATTGTTTCATCTTTTGCAAAAGTAAATCGGATACTAACTCACTACCTCGGTAGTGTGGTAATTAGAAAACATTTTATTTTTCAGTCATTTACTTTTTTAAATTAACCCCCCTTGCTTTCTCGAAGTATGGTTTCAGGATAAGGGGCTTTCCCGAGTACTGGCTAGAAAATAGACTCTTGGGGTTCTTAATAAACAAGAAAACCATGTTAAAAAACTTTTTAAATTAACAAGGCTTTGTCTCGAGTATGCTCTGGATCACTGCAGCTTGACTGAACATGCTGATCAAACAATAAAGGGACTTAGTGACTAGTAATTAGTCTAACACTTCCTAATAAACCTCCCACATACGAAAATCAGACGTATCGATTCTTGGCATTGTGTGGGGAAATTCCTCAAAGGAAGCGGGAACCATTGGGTAGCGACCTCGAGATACCGTTTGACTACACCCTCATTTGGTGTAGTGTTGAACACCTCCCAGAGACTCCGATCCAGCCCACATTGCTAAGTGAGGAGCCACCTTTGCCACAATCCAGACATATTTCCAGTACCTCACGATATATTGGAAATCCCCCTTCCCCTAATAATCCACTCATCTTCACATTAATTTTAAATTGACCAAGAACATTTGCACAACATTTCATTTCAAGCATTACAACAACATCTTATTTGACTCCATTTTTTAGCATTGGTCTTTCTTGATTTATCATTATAATCTGTTCTCAATTTCTACCATGTGTTGATTGGATTGATAAACATGTTTAATCTTTATGCCATTATGCTTTAATTTCATATTGCAAATCTCTTGTATCAATTTTATTATGAAAAAACTCCTAAAAAACTTACGCATCCACCAGAACTGATTAGGTTAATTAGCCTTAGAAACTCTTTTATAGGGACTACCCCCTTGGCTTTGGTAGGAGTTTGCCTAAACGGAGGAGTCAGGATCAGGTGACAGCCCTGACTCGAGGCTTGCCCCCAAGGACACACTTAGTGGCTTGCATATTTCTGCCATGTTAACCCCAAGAGTGTATCCGGCGACAACAGAGCCAAAGCCAAGTTTGTTTGGGGTGCATCAAAATAGAAAGCCTCTGAGGATCTGAAACGACGCCTTTGCTCGATGCTAGTCCTTACTATACCAGACCTGCAACAACTTTTTGAGATTGAGATAGATGCCTCTGACTATGCTATTGGTGTTGTCCTCACTCATTATGGACATTTGGTGGCCTATCATAGTGAGACACTCTTTGATTTTGTTTGTAGATATCCCACCTATGACAAGGAGATGTACTCGACTGTGCAGGCTTGTGGTCAATGGAAACATCACTTCCTAGGAAAGGAGACCATCATCCACATTGATCACAAGCCCTTGCAATTCATGCAGACGTAGGGAAAGTTATAGAACAACACATACCTGCAACAGTTCCACCTAAACATCAAGTATAAGAAGAGCAACACCAATCAAGTTGTAGTTTTCCTTAGTCGGCTGCCTTAGCTGACCTCTAATTGCTACACCTACTACTGTGCTCAACTCTTGTGGATACGAAATATTTGGGTTGCCCAAATTGTACGATAGTGACCTTGAATTTGCTATTGCCTATCAGACATTGCAAGCAGGATGATCAGTCTTGAACTGAACTTTTATGCGATCTCGACCTCGTCTGTGTTCCGTCAAGTGAATGTGAGGAAATGATTTGGGAGGCACATTATAGTCAAGTGACAAGGCACTTTGTCGTAGAGAAAACAGTGGCAGTGTTGCAAAAATACTTCTACTAGCCAAAGCTTGGACAAGACGTTGGTAGGTACATCCGATCATGCACTGCCTATGCCATTGCCAAACTTGCCATCAAGAAGCAAGGGTTGTACACTTCGTTGCCTACCCCAGATAGGCCCTGGGAGTTTGTCTCCATGGACTACATGTCTGGCTTGCATTCAACCAAGCATGGCAACGACTGTGTATTTGTGATTGTTGATCGATTCTCTAAGATGACAATTTTAACTCCCTATAAGAAGAGCATCACAGTAGAGGCCAATGCTAAGCTCTTCTTCAAGCGTGTTTAGGTTCATTTTGACCTCCCACGGACCATTATTTCAGATTGAGATAGTAAGTTCCTGAGTACTTTTTGGTCCAACATATGGTCAATGATGGACACCAAGTTGACCAAATTGACTGCCTTCCACCCCCAAATTGATGGATAGATAATGGTGGTCAACAGGATGATTGTGCATATCCTGAGAGTGTACAACTTTAAACATCTCCACACTTGGGAAGAGAGCCTTCTTTATGTTCAACATAGCTACAATAGATCCCTTCACAGCTCTATTAGCCACAACCCATTTGAGGTATGCTTGGGGTTCCAACCATTAGCCCCAATTGATGTAGCACTGCCCATTGCATATACACAGGAAGAATCCTCCCATGCTCAAATTGAGGCTCATCAGGCATCCAAATTTTTTAAATGGATCTAACACATCCAACAACAAGTACATGGTATATTGCAGAAAGTCAATGCCAAGTATAAGCAGTGACATGACTAGTATCGGGTTCCACACAAGTTTCAGGTTGGCAATAAGGTTTGCTTACATTTACAGAAAGAGCGCCTTGTAGGATCCCTTCACAAGATTCAACCACTTTGATATGGGCCTTTCACCATCACCAAGGCTGTAGGTGAGAATGCTTTTTTGAATTAAGTATTCCCCCATTCCTTGGCTTGCGCCCATTCTTTAGTGTGGAGCTCGTTCGACCATATTTTTCACCTCTACTAGACACCTCGGAGGTGGTTGAGAACTTGGTCCCTATCGAACTCAATCTTGACTACATTAGGCAAGCGGCATTCAATTGTATTATGGATACATAGATGAAGGGCACTCACCAACAAAACATCCAATTGTATCGGGTTGTCAAAGGAGGGAAGCTTCTTCACCAAGGCAAGTGGCTTACCAAGAGTCATTTTGCAGAAGTTTCCCAACCTAATGAGGAAACTTAACGCAATGGAGACCATTGCTTCCTAAGGGTGAGGACTGATCCAAGTGGATATCGATGGCCACCCACCTCTTCCACTGACTCACAACGGTTCTCCATCTCCTTGGCAATTTTCTATTGGTTTTTGGGTCCCAAACTTCTGGGGCCATTTTTGAGGCCCTAAACAGTCCTGAAAATTCCAAAAACACCTTGGACAAGCCTAAAGTTGTTCCTCTCTTTCAGATCTTTCTAACGGGCTATCATATGCCCCAAATGGAGTTTGTATGTGGAAGTTGTGCCCCTGGGAAGTTGACTTGTTAGCTAGCCACTTTAGTGCCCACAGATCCTTTTTGGCACTTCATCTTCTAGGGTTAGTTTATTTTTATGTTTAGGGTTTTTGCCTCTTTGGCTTTATGCTTATGATAAAAGGCCCTTTTTGGTCTCTTTGTATTCAGCTCTTACCAATGAGTGTAGCCGACACTTCTCTCTTTAGAGATAAGCTACCACCATTTGAGCTAGTTTGTATTGCTTTGCAGTTTACAATGTTTTTCCGTTCCATTCATTAATAGAATTTGGGTTTTACTGTACTACTGTGCTCTCTGCAAAATATTCGTGTGTTTCCATTTTATATTTCTGCCTTCGTTTCGTTCTCCATAATCCAGATCACTATCTCAGGTTCGGATCAATCTAATCTCTAGAGATTTCTGGGCATTACACCCATTGAAACCCCTCTGATAACAGCTTCCTCTCACAGGCAGCAACCTTCTCCATACACATATCAGAAGATTCGGCTGTACAACTCTGATGCCATGTTTAATTTTCAGCACATGGTTAGCAGATCTGCACTCAAAACAAAACCTACAGCTAGTAATTAAAAACTGATTAAATCCCTATCAAAACAACAGAGAAAAGAGTCATAGATCTACAAATACAGAAGAACGAAAAATGAAACAGCAAGCTAAATCTGCTGCAATCAATCACACATAACTGTCTATTCCATTGAAAAAAAGATTATATCTGCAACTAGCTAACACACTGGATTAAAACTCAGGCTCTCTAAATAAAACAGTGAAGCACTCTGTCTCTTTTATAGTACAATGAATCTGGACTCATCCAATGAAGTGCCTCCCTTGAAGTTGTCAAACCTTAACCCTAATGCCCCCTTATGCATGGATACGTTTCCCTGGAATGGAATGCCCACTTAGGTGAAGTGGATGTAAGCAAGCATGCATCCTACTTACCTTGGGAACTGTGCCCTCTCAGAATAGACAAACTCATGCAATGTACCCTAGTCACATTGGGCTCTTTGCCCTACAAGGAATATCATGCATGTGCCTTCCTGCATTGGGATCTGAGCCTTCCTAATCTGGAACATTCATGCACTTCACCTCTGCCTACAAAAGACAAATGTGCCCTCATTAATGTGCCTTCATCGTCAACAGAAAAACAACTCAGCACAACGATCTAGTCTGGAAGGGATCTGCTGATCACAGTACTAATGAAGAGAACAACTCGGAGTAATAGGTAAAACTAATGGTATGCACATTATTTTGGGTTATAATAACATATTTAGCTGGTCTACTGTTAGCCTTCAAAGATGTCTGGTCAAATGGAAGCTTGAAAAGTTGGGTATCATGCTCAATTGTGTTTCAGAAAAGCAAGGTGTTTGCTGGCGACCTCATGCAATGTGGAACACATCAGTACCAATTCTAGTGTTTGATAGTACACTAGTGCTCAAACCAACAAAAAGGATACTATAAATTGGTAGAATTGGACATCATTTGCCACAATTTTAATTACTGTTTGTTAATGTTTGATGTGTGACCTTATGTGAGTTGCAGTTGTAAGAGTGGTTATGAGACTAATGCTAATGGAGAAAAAGATGTGATCCATCACACGGGTTAGACTAGTGCTGCAATTCTGCTTCCCAATAGCTAGTTTTGATGACTGAATGTATATAAAGCTTGTAGCTCTTGATTAAATTCAACCCTTACAATCCCCAAAGAAAAGATGCTAGAGACCAGAAGCACTAGACAAGCACACAGCACTAGGAGGGACAATGGAATTACTATACATACTTTATAATCTGACAGATGGTCTTATATAAATCTTACAGCAGCTAATTGATTGTCATTGGTACTTGGTAGGCTCATGCTCACATAAAGGATGCTATTTCTTAGAAGCATTATGTTGCTATGGCACAATAGGAGGGCCTGAAAGATACTGACTGCAATTTTCTTCGTAGGAATACATGTTTTGACGATGTGTGTTTTCGTTGGAACTTGATGTATCATGTATGCTTAATGTTTTGCATGTGTATGGATGGGGACCACCCTGGAGGCTTTAGTATGATTGTTTTTATAGAATGTTCTTTTCTATTGTTCCTTGGTGCATGCATAATCTTGTAGTGACTGCTATAGATATATATGATATTGGAGTATTAGTTCATATCGTGATTGGTATTGATAAAGAAAAATGACTTTCTATTTATCTTGGAGCTAAAGGCCTAAATATAAAATAAGCCATTTGTTATTCAGGTTGTTGGATGTAAAGGCTTCATTCAATGGCAAAGGAAAGCATGTACTGTTTATTGTATTTGAATATGCAGATTCCGATCTTAAAAAACACATTGATGCACACCGTCAATGTAACACCAAGATGTCTCCAAGGACTATTCAGGTTTGATTTCAAGCCTACAGGCAACCCTATTTAGTTATGGTTTCATAAAGTTCATAAGTGATGAGAGACAGAATTGAAGTGACATAGTTTTTCTCTCACATTTTATGTTGAGTGAGTGCAGAGCTATATGTACCAACTATGTAAGGGTATTGCCTATTGTCATAGCCACGGGGTGCTCCACAGGTTCGCTCTTTAGCTCAATTTCAATTTCATCCTCTAGTTGTTCAACTTAAAAAATGTATGACTTTCTTATTCGACATGTACATGTGTCTGCTAGGGATTTGAAGCCACAGAATATTTTGGTAGATCAGAAAATGGGGTTGCTGAAAATTGCAGACCTAGGACTTGGAAGAGCTTTCACAGTTCCCATCAAGAGCTATACTTTTGAGGTGTTTTTCCTTTATGCTATTGTCTGCATATTTTTCATGATATAGTTGTAAAAAGTTCTATTACAAATCATGAACATATACAGAACTCTGTAGGCACTAGGGTGATGCCCACCTTATGCATAATGTGAGCCCTTGACCTATGCACTCTATGCTCCTCCATCTGAATAGTCCAATATAAAATAGAACATATGTTTTAGGTTTCATCAGTTACATTAAGCATAAGAGAAGCAGGTGTTTGAACGCTCTGAACCTGTCATTTGCAGGTTGTTACTCTTTGGTACAGAGCTCCTGAAGTGCTGTTGGGTGCAAAGCGCTATTCTTTGGCATTAGACATATGGTCTCTTGGTTGCATCTTTGGTATGATATTATTCAATCTGCAAACTTGTATATCTAAAACTTGTTACAGTGTTTGATAGCATGCGCATTATTAGAGATTGTTTTTTGTTCCAGCTGAACTATGTAATCAGCAAGCACTTTTTCCCGGAGATTCTCAAATACAGCAGCTTATAAGCATATTCAGGTGAGAGCCCAAAGAGTGGCAGGGGCATTTCTTCCCACGTCTATATAGAGCTCCCAAATATTCATATGATGATTTATGCTTGAAGGATTATCATGGAAATAGTTTTGGCCGATTAACACTTCCTTTGTATTGGGAGTTGGGACATAAGAACATTTCTACTCAATAACATTTTTCCTCTGGTCTGTACATGCAAATGCATCTAGGTTGCTGGGAACTCCTAACGAAAAACTATGGCCGGGAGTGACACAGCTTAGTGACTGGCATGAATTTCCTCAATGGAGGCCTCAAGATCTTTCCAAATTCGTGTTCAGTTTGGATCCAAATGGTGTGGATCTCCTTTCTGTGAGTGTCAATTGCCTTGGATAATCCATTTATTTATTCTCAATTTTTTTGGTAAAAAATGGTTTTATCATCAAAACATACCATTTATATTTCCCTTTTGAATTTCTCTTTGTTATATATATTAATGCCTTTAACACTTATGTATTCATCCCTAACAGATTTTGGATAAAGTAGCTCTTGAAATTTAGCAGAATATTCATGATGTAAAAATATTGCATGTGCAGAAAATGTTGCAGTATGATCCTGCAAAGAGAATCTCAGCCAAAGAAGCACTAGACCATCCGTACTTTGACAGTTTAGACAAATCCCAATTTTGAAATCAGTTTTTGATGCATGGAGTTGATTGAAAGCGATTACAAGCCATGCATCTAAATAGTCAGCATATGCACATAATAAAAGAGAACAATAGGCAACTTTCTGTACTATTCATGAAGTTTAATGGGAGAAAAGACTTTCAAAGTGTTTTCTGACATTTTGATTTCAGCACTGAATTGTGGCATTATAGACATTTCAGGGAAGTCCATAAAGTTGCATTTTTGCATCTCTTAAGGCTGTTTTTAGAAAGTAGTCATTCCTATTAAAGGTTCACCCTTTAATTTTGGTCAACAGGATGTATAGGCTTATATGCATTCAGGGTGACAAATAATTGTTGTAAATTCACAATGTAAACAGTTATTTTTGATGGTTACTGTAGCTGTGGACCTGCTAGATATGCTTGAGATGAGGGACAAAAAACTTACCATAAGATTTCGTTTTTGTTAAGATTCTGGAATTGTTTAGCGGTCACTAGCTGGGGAGATGAGCCTTAATTCTGCTGCCTTTGGTTGCAACTGTGAACAAGCATACAGAGGTAGTTTTCTTATTGTATTCTCATATGTATCTTTCAAATCCCATTTGGTGTAATGTTATCTGGTAATTTCCTTGCGTAAACTACTCTTTTGGTGATCTTATACCCACCAGTTATGAGTGATATAAAAGTCAATAGGCTAACGCTGGAGTGTATATTTGTTTCCATCTTAAACTGTTACTTTATGCTGTTCGATATTCCTATAAGCAGGAGAGGCTTTTGTCAAATTCAAATCGAGCGTGTCCTCATCCAAAGGACTTGGTACATTTCAGAGAATCACAAGGCCTTGCCCAAGTTGTAAGAACTTTTGGTTGCCATAAGATGTCATTCTCGACTCTAGAGTGATTTAAGGTTTGAATACCTAGTAAACGATTTTCATTAACTTATGAAATTATTTTGATAAATACTGTTTAAAGGAAATAATTCCAGATACAGAGGGTTCAAAGAAATTTTTGACCACTATCCAACGATGCCATCAATCTTTTCCCTTGCCTAAAGAACCTAGCTGCCACCCCATCTTTTAATTTAGTGGACGTATCTTTGAAGATTGTAGACATGAACGAATGTGACCAATTGTTACAACTATTGCTAGATTAAAACACTCATTATAGCGTGTAGTTATCATTAAATTTGATGTCAAAATCCCTCAAGTAGAGAAAATTGCTACAGCTATTGCTAGATTGAAACGCTGATTATAGCATGTAGTTATACCATTAAATTTTGATTTAAAAATCCCTAAGTAGAGCATGGTGCATGGACATGCTCATGATTGTTCATGGTTAGACATGTTAGAAAATTAAATATGCAAGAGACCCCCTCCTGAGGCAGTAGCATGGATCATGAACATGGGCATGATCATGATTATTATGGTTGCACATGGCAGAGCAATTAAATACACATGAGAGCATGATGCATGCTCACGATCGTTCATGGTTGCACATGTTAGAGCAAATAAATACACAAGAGGCCCCTTCTTAAGGCAGCCTAACAAGAAGGGGGATTTAGGGAAGAAGAACAAGTCAGTAATATCTTGGAGGGGGGACTTGAGAGATCACATCAAAAGGAACCAAGTCGATGTCGGAAAGTTAAAAGAGCTACCCTTGAATATATTCTAGTTAATGCAATTTTTTTTTGCTTTTGTTGGAATTTTGTGAGACGTAGAAACAGTTGTTTTAATAGAAATGCTATGTTGTCCTTGGGATGCTTGTGAGGACATGTATTAGTGGGTAATATGTTTAAATTGGCAGGAGTTCATTGCTGAAAAAATGTAAGATATATGCATGAACTTGTAAAATTCATCCAGGGTTAATAACCTAGCTGTTACAAAGTATAATTTGCAAGGATACAATTCTCCACGAGGTCCTTTTTGAACAAAAAGGTAAAGCTTTTTTTAATACCCTATTTAAAGAGAAAAATGGTCTAAATTTGAGAGTCAAGATTATTTGGAACAATGGGCTCTTCTTGCATATATGGATCACTAAAGTTCTATCTTAATCCTTTGGCCCTTTGGGAGCACTTATATGATTTAAAATACCTTACATTCCCAAGGAATCCGAGGGTTAAGAAATCATGACAATGACAGGTTAAGTTTTTAAGTAGTTAAATGTAAACACCCATTAATAAGCGATATAGATGATGTTGACATCGGCAAAAAATCGACGAGGGTCCAGAAAACATCTTTTCAACAACATTGTCGAAAAAACAAACATTAAAAAATACAAAATATATTCATTTTTTTCAAAATTTTAAAAGCAATAGCAGTGGACAAACACATTGGAACATAAATATGGAGAAAGCATTGATATATATCATGTAGTCATGCCAAATATAGAAAGATACACCAAAGTCGATATTGAATCTTGGAACTCGATAGTTGTCCAATCAATGACTTAAAAGTGGATAACTAATACAAAGTGGCATCACATATATAAATGTATTTGAGGTAGATGTACAATGACAAAAGTCACAAAACTAGTAGCTAGCTATCTAATATCAATGCCCTCCCCCTCTTTTACAGGAAAAGGTCATGGGTTGTTTGTTAGGCTTGCCCCTAGTACTAGTAGTAGAAGACCCTAGCCTTGCATCTAATATTTGATCGTGACTGATGGGTGGAGGACTAGTTGCATCAATCGATGTAGAAGGTGGTGTTGATGCTAGCACATCACCCTCCACGATCTCTTCATCTTCCTCCTCCTCCCTCTGCTCCTACTCCTGCTCCTCTTGTTCTTCATGCTGCTCTGGCTCTAACCATGTAGGTGTCTCCTCCATGATAGGTGTCTCAGTCTCCACCCTCCACTTAAACAATATATCAATATTGTCCAAGGAGATGGCATCCACATCCGATGCTTTCTGTATCTGTCTCATCCACATATAGAGATTCTAATGGATGTACACCAAGCCATTAAGACACGTGAACTCCAACTTGTAAGAGGGTAATAAGTTTTTTTGAGTCTGGAGGGTCATAAATTATAATATGTTAGAGGATCATAGATTCGTAAATTACATTAAATGCGATTGCTTTGTTGAAATTCTAACCTTTTGTGTTTCTTTGCGTGTATTTTTTCAAATACATTCCAATTTTGCTCACATCTCGAAGCAGTATAGGTTTGGCTGAGGATTTTGATGGAAAATTTCTGTAAATTTGGTGTCCTTACACCATAGGTTTGCCACCAAACAACTACACCAAATAAGAAAGAAAGAGAACTAAATTACATTTCATTACATTGGAAAATTGAAATAGGAAATAAAGAAAACATAATTCAACTTTCAAATAAAAGTTAAAACACTAATAACTTACTTGGCATGAAAGTGGTGCTGTCATGAATAACATCTGCAAAGCCAAATACTTTAGAACCATCTCGATACACTTCCATCTCACGATTAATTGCATTGCGGGTCTCATAATCATGTACCATCCTTTGAAGACAAGTGAGGAGCTGTTCCAACACCTCGTCACCAAAATCAAAATTGTATTTGTAGGAAAATGCGGGGTTGACGAAGAGTGATGTTACATGAATGGGTTGATGAAACATCTTGGTCCATCGACTATCAATCAAATCCCATAACAACATGTGCCTGTTGTGCCCAGGGGTACCCTTGCCCACATAATAATTCTGGATGGTTTCTTTGGCCCTATCCATGGCCTCATACAAATAGCCCATTCGGGCTTATCACGATCGACCAGTCTCAGGGCCTTTACCAAAGGTTCACTCATTGAACACACTTCCTCTAATCCTTCCCAGAAAGATTGAGTGTACACCAACTTAGCAATGGTTCTCCCATCCTCTCTCTTGCTATAAGCACAATCACGCCACTCATCATAAACAAACATTTGTTTAAACTCAAACTGACTTTGAAGCAAATATTGAAGAGTAATGTAGGTAGTGGCAAAATGCGTGATTGCAGGATGCCACAACTCCCTATTTTTGGTGTGCCTCCTCATGAGGCTAAAAAAAAAAGCATGATTGTATATGAACTTGGGGATGCTCCTAGCTTGATCAATCACCTCCTTGATGAAGTGAATTTTCTCCATATAATCCAACATCAAATCAATACAATGGGAAGAGTAATAATTTGCACAGCATTGTGCACCTCGATATCCTGGATGAACCCATCAAACAACTCACATAAGAGTTGCATCTTTTACATGTGCTATTGCATCAACCAATTTAATGAACATGGTACCTCTAGGACAATGTATCAACAAGACAATGTATCAAGAAGTTTATTAGGGTCCTACCCTTCCCATCTGTCCAGCCATTAGACATGATTGTGCATCCACTGGTTTCCCATGATTGCTTGAACTCCCACAACCTAGCACCGATGTCCTTATTTTCCGCTTGAAGGATTGGCTCTTGCAACTCCTTAAAGGTGGCACTTTTATACCCTGGGCCAACTATTGTAATGGCATCACACATCGAATGCCATTTTTGCAATGGTGAGAGGTATGTCACTCCAGAAACGACACCTCCCCATTACCCTATTTGTTTCTGCCTTCTCCATTTTCTTTACAACTATTATGATGGAAGGTTGTGCTCCAACTTCAGTTCGTGGAACAAAAAAAGATGAGGCCCTCTTGGTAGGTGAATTCGCGGATCCCCTCCCAGTGCCACTACCTTCAGTGACATCGATAGATAGTGATGCCCCTGAACTTCTTGTTAGGCCAAAAGTTGCAAGCTCAACTTTGTTTGCGACGATCTCATCCTTCTTTCTATTATTTTCATGAATTGCATCATGGGTAGGTCTCATGATCTACGGGGTCACTACAGTACAAAGCCCAATATCATGCCCAAGGAATTTAGCTAAATAGTATTTCAACCTACTAATCCCTCCTGTCATATGATGCCCACATAATTTGCAGTTCAAGTTCTGTCGGTTTGTCCCATCCTCGAGCTCACCATACTTCCAAAATGGGTCCAAAGGCTATGGCATTTTTGCAAAGGGAATGACAACCTCAAAATTCAAGCCTAGGGCACAAAAAAACACAAAAAATATATTAAACCCTATTTGAAAAAAATAGTAGTAGTTTGCTTTTAAAATCAGACCTCTAAATTCAGATTGTTAACCATGAAAAATGAGAACAATAGGATGGCTAACGAACTAAAAATCAAGCTTGCTATTCCATTGAAAAAACCCCTTACATTGTGATTGTTTTTATGGGCATGAAAATCATTGGCAAAATGACAAAAAAAAGAAGCAAAATCTAGGCAAGCAAATAGGCAAGAAAATAAGCAAGCAAACATGCAAAAATCTATGGAAAAGATAGAAGAAACAACGAGATTAAATACATACCTGTGAGAGGAAGATTCAGTTGATTGGAAAATGTTTTGATTCTTGAACCCTTGCTCCACAAAAAATCTTGATAGTGATGAGAAATGATGGTATTTGGATGCCTCCACAATGGTTGATGGTCTCCTCCCACCCTTCTCCCTCCTTGTCCAACAATCCGCACAAGCAAAATGCCAAGATAAAACCAAAAATGCCTTTTAACCCATAGATAGGCTGGTTGGGTGCTTTTTTCCATTGTGATGTGTTTTTTATGAAAAAAAAAGTTTTTTTTCAAAAAACTCACAATGTTAAGATGTTTTAAAAATTCGCGATTTTTTAGCTGATTTTTCGGGCTTTAGAAAAAATCGTGGTTTTTTCACATTGACGACTTTCGTCGATGTTACCTACATTGTTAGTAAGAACCATTTCAACATTAATATGCTAGATATATTTGTTAAGTTTCTCAATGATGTAGAAGAAAAATGTTAGATTAGATAAATACGCAGTGAAGATCAGGGAACCAATAATAGTTGAGTATCACAAAATCGGTTATATGTTTAGTCATTCATTGCAATTAATAGATGTTGGTGCTAACCAAAACACTTCAAAAGACAATATGCATATAAGGGAAGTAGAGCAAGGCAGATATTTTAGGGAAAGTAGTCAAGGTAGGCTTTAAGATCACATCAAAATGAGAGCTTATAAAATTTGTAGAAAAACTAAGTATGTGCTAAAGGGAATGTAGAACTAAGGCAAGATATATACGTGAACTTATAAACTTGGGTTGGGGTTACTAACCTAGTTAGAGAAAATATAATTTGGAAAGAGAGAATGCACCATGATGTCCTCTTTGAAACAAATGGTAACTATTTTTCAATCATCCTATTAAAAGATAGATACCTAGAAAATATATTAATGAGGATCATGGTTCTCTAGGAACATTGGGCTCTTCTAGCACATATGGACACCAATATTCTATCTTAGCTCATTTAGTCCATTGAAATCACTTGTATGGATTAAAATATTGTATCATCCGAAGGAATCCAAGGTTTAAGAAAGCATCACAATGACGAGTTTAATTTTTAATTAATTAAAGGTAAACACAAAAGAACCAATCCAATAGTAATATGTTAGATAAATCTATCAACAATTTTCTCAACAATGTAGAGAAAAATGTTAGATTGGAGAAACACGTGGAGATCAAGAATTAACTATAGTTGAGGATCAAAAAGTTGATGATAAGTTGAAGATATGTTCACGCAACCCTTTGCAACTAATAAAGGTTGGTTTTAACCAAAACACTTCAAAAGATAGGCATATAAAGGAAGTAGAGCAAGGGAGGGATTTTGCATGCAAAGTAGTATAACCTAGGTTAGTCAATAAACCCATATCAAATCAATAAAGCCAATTCAAGTCCTCAAGTGGTTGTTATTGCGAATAGTTGGACATGCCAAGTTAAAGATAGGGCTAGTTCTCCATATCCTTCGTGTATTGGAACTTAAGAATCCTTGTTTGGATTGCCAATGGGTGTAGAGATATCCATTGAATTGTAAATAATAAAAAAGTCAATTTTATTATTTAATGTTCATGCATGAAATTATAGAGGTTACATGTGAATTCCATAAACCATTTACAAGTTTTTGAAGAACACACAGTGATCACCAAGAGGGGGGGGTGAATCAGTGACCGGACTTATTTTTCAATTTCAACTTCAGTTGTTATATTTTTACCTTAACTGATCCTTACAAAATAAACTTTTCAACACTTATTTAATTATGCCTAATTAATCATTTAGTGCAGCAGTAAACACCAGTTCATACATAGGTACACCAAGATTCAAGTGGAAAATCACAAATGTAAAAACCACAGAACATTAAATGATTTTACATGAAGGTGTTGCAACACCTGATAGAGGCTTCAACCTCTTGAAGACATAGGCTACAACCTGATAGGGCAACTGTCCTCCCCTGCTCCACCCTTACACCCTAGACAATGATAAGTGCAAGTTGACTGTTGTTCTTTCTGTTTCACATATGCATATTCACCATACCTTTGATGAACTCGACCTGTAGTGGTTTCCTTCAATAAATCTTCCTTAGCCCGAGTTTACTCCTCTAATGCATTGGACCCACAATATCTTCTTGCCACAAAGCTTCCTCATACGAAATGCAATTGATTGAGCAAAGATCAAACTCCTCCTTGCAGTTGTGTTCTCCCACTTCAAGTTCTCACAACTTCGCTTGGCCTCAGCTTCAGTCCCCTACCCAAATCCATGCATCAAAATGCATACTTAAAGGCATTATCAAATTTTGTATTTATACACCACAAGTGTCTTTAAAAATTTGCACTGGAGCTGACCTCATCTTTCATAAAGTTATTTATTACGTCGTAGGCATTTCACCAACGAGAAGCATAACCATCCACGTCATCTAGATTCCTCGCTCATAGAGCGAATGGAATGCTGCCACGTGGATGGTGTCGTGGTGAAGGTTATGTCCGCTTGTGGGCCCTAGCCCCCACGCCAACGATCCTCAGCACGTCACCCCGCAATCTTCCCAATAATTGACAGAGCTCATCCAACCTCTCTTCTACGACGTTGTTGGTCGGCTTTTCCGGGCCGTCGCCCCCATTGATGTCCTACTGATGCTCTATCTCTGTTCGTGAAGCTGTTGGAGTGAAATCCGTCCGTCATTTCTGAACTGGGATGGAAATTGTATTCGAGACCTATTGAACGTGGCCAAAGGAATTGAATGCGGTTAAAGGAATTGAACGTGAGATCTCTGAGTCCGTTGATGTGAGATCTCTGAGTCCATTGCTGTGAGCTAGCTTTGCAGCTCAGTTTTGAAGGTGGGGGTGGGAAATTGGAATTGAACTCTTGGACGAGGCTAGGAGTTCGAACCTACAACCTTTGAGCAATCGACAAGGGATTCGAACCTACAACCTTTGAGCCCGGTTGCTGTGGGGTTTTCAGTTGCGGTCAAGGAAGTGAAAAAATAAAAATAAATAAATAAATTTGATTCATTGTGATACTTGGAAAGCAGAAGCTTAAAGGGGGAACCTGGGAAACAATCCTTGACCACTTTTTTTTAACCTTTTACTTGTTACCTTCTCCATCATGCAGCCTTAGGAACTGTCGTAGATGCTTTTTAGCAATTGAAACTATCGACCTGACATTCCGCTGCTTATTATCTTCTTTGTCTTCTGGACTCATCTTCTATTTTCTGCTGGTAAAATGATTTTTTTTTGTTCTTAAGAATTTGCGCAATTGGAATGCTCTTCTTTCAAAATATGTTCAGTCAGCTTCTTAGTCAACCCTTCTGATCTCGGTGGAACTCTTCTTTGCTACTCACTCAAAACCTTCTACTTAGTCGATCTCTATGCTCTATTGGCATCTCTTATTTTGTTGCTTAGTCGGACTTTATTCTTAACAACTTAGTTGGGTTGGCAACGATCGGTAGAGGGTGCAGGTCCCAATCCTCATCCATAGAAGGATGAGATACTTGACAACGCAGGTATGTTTCACGCCTCGCATTTGCAATCCCTATCAGCCATAGACGACCAATTCCTAAATTTAGTTCTCTGAATGTAATTCACCCCAAATTGCTCTCATGAACTCAGAAATGTAGACTGCTATGGAGGAATCAACATCTACATTATGGAATGGCTCCCTGTAGAAAACAAAGAAAAGAAAAAAAATGAATATATATAAATATACATATATATTTACCAAAATGAGACTGGGGAGAGCGAGCGTAAGGCTGTGGGGAGGTCGCTTGGAGCGAGCATCGAACGAGTGTGCCAAACCTTCTGCTGGTGTTAAACAAGATACCATGTTCCATACTTAGCAGCACATCCACACCACTAAAGGCGCCAAGGATAGCCGACAAGGAGCCAAGTATTGCACTAACACGTCCAATCCTAAAACAAACATTCTTGCCAAGCGCCCAAGGGAGCCACTAGTGTAAAACCCATGGAGTTGTGGCCCAACCAATCACTGCACGGAAGGGATGAGAGGGAGGGTAGTTGGGATGCCACTCCGAATGGATGAAGGAGGTGGCGCTGAGGCCACCCCTCCTCAACAACCATGGTTGCTCTGGTTACCCCCTTCTAACTAAATTGGCTGCCAATTTGCAGAGGTGTTGCACCGTATTGCAAAACTCAGCCAGAGAGAAGGAAGAAATTTTTTTGAGAGAGAAAATGACCTAACGCGGGGCCGAGCCCCATCTTAACTCAGTAGGTGAGATCACACACGTGGTGGTCATGCAAGGCAGTTGGTGTGGATGTGGATATGTGGATATTAGGGTTAAGTTCATGCGCGCATCGATAGAGTTTAGGGTTAGGTTTAAATGAAATTTTCTTTTTGTATGTGTAATTTGTTGTAAATAGGTAGAGTGTTATATAAATTTTCTTTATATATATAATATGTGTAATACGTGTTTTATTAAAATTAAATTTATTTTTATATATAATATTATATATATGTATGTATATAAATTATTTCTCTATATAGTTGTTATAATGTATGTTTTATTGAAATTTTAAATTCAAATTTTAATTTTAAATTTTAGTAAAGTTAACTATAATTAGATTATGGGTTAACAATTAAAATTAATTAAAATGTAAGTGATAATGTTTAATCATAACTTTAAGTAGTAAGACCCATAATGCCCTTATGCCAAGACTTCAACTCATAGTCGAAAGGACAAGACAATTACATAATCTAAAAAATGAGGCACCATTGAGACCAGCATGACGAGCTGAACGTTAAGAAGTTGAGTTCACTACATGACAAAATCGTTTAATAAAAACGACCATAGAGTTAACGCACTAATTGTGACAATCTATTGTTTCATGATGCAAGTTATTCCTCACAGATAAGTATGGGTGTATGCATATCTAGATTTTAATTCTGCATGAATATGATTGAAAAACTAAAGATATGATTTTATTTCAAATGACTCAGGAACAGTGATGGTAACGACACGCAGAGGTCGAGGTTGACCACCGTCACTGCCACTGACACCACCACGGTCAACCTCAACACCAGAAATTGAGATCATAATGAGATCTTTGGAGGCTATCATGACCACGATGAACAAGCAATCGGAAAGGGCCGTCGAGGTGGAAACCGCTCAAGAGAGTCGGGAGAACTCTGAGAGGGCACAATGCCCGAGACTTTTCAGGAGGACGACTCGGTAAGAATTCCAAAGCATGGCTAGAAGGCATGAAAAGATGCTTCCCATTAAACGAGTATACTTCCAGTTCCAAAGCTAGAATGGCCATCTTTTAGCTTAAGGGTGATACTTTGAATTGGTGGTCAGATCTGGAGAAGCAGTTGCACCTTACCCCTCTTACGACTTCGTGGGAATTGTTCGAGGAGAGGTTCCACATGAAATATTTGTCAAATTATTACAAGGAAGAACATGAAGGTGTACTCCATGCTTTAGTTTAGGGAAACAAGATAGTGGAGGAATATGAAGCTCGGTTTATGGAACAAGTGAAATATGTACCTTACCTAGACAGAGAAGATTGTCAGGTAGAGTGTTTTGTTTATGGACTTAACTACAAAATAAGGGTTGCTGTGCGGATGTGGAAACCAGCTTTAGTTGCAATGGCAGTTGAGTATGCTCGTTATGCAGAGGATATGTCGGATGAAAAAGGGGGCAGTAAGTTGACAGGATCCAATTAGTATGTTTCAGGGAAGGCCTCACGTCCCTACTTCAGGGGAGGACAATCTAGATCTCCTCCTTACGGTAACAGGTTCACATCGGGGGGTAATACTTCGGTTAACTCAGTATCGCAGGCATTGTCTACAGCCCATCAAATCCAGGAACGTACACAAGGAAGTTCCTATAGACAGGGACTGGTTCGCCTTTTGATATAATTGTATTGGAGTTGGGGTTTTCATGTAACTGATTTCTCAACAAATTCGTGATATTTTTAATGTGTAAATATATTGAAGTAATCTATATTAGTTGGTTTTATTGTTTCTCTTTGATATATATATATATATATATATATATATAACTGATGGATGTTATAATCTCTTCAATGGTGGGTTGTAGTATGCACCTTGCTTTGGTGATGTGAAGTAAAAATCAAAAGGCCTTGAGTTGAAGGGGACTTATATTGTAATGTTTCCAAATATTGCTTTTTGTTAAAAATCAACCAAGTTGCAGCATTTATTTGATTGTAAATTTACACATTTTCCAAATCGAATTACTTTTGACGAGTTTTGAGAATATGCTATTCTGTAAAGTGTTTTATGCTCTAATGACTACAGTGAGGTTTTTGCTCTGTGATCATGATAATGCCAGTAATTTAGTATACCAATTATGTGGTCGTGGATGGAAATGAGGAATCGAAAAATATTGCAAGCAAATCTATAGAAGGGATTGAAATGGTTTCAGACCAGATCTCACTCAAATCTATAATTTCAAGGTGATTATTGGTGTTCAAGAAATAAAATCCACAGCTCTAAACAAATGCCCATTTGTTTACTTTTATAAACAAACATATCGTTTATCATAATGGAAGGGGAGACAAATGATTTTCAAGAAAAGCTTACAGAATTTGAAACACGTGCATTAGTGGCGAACGACAAGGCCAATGAATTGAAGACTTGAGTAGATAAGTTGTTGAGAGATAGGGAATCACTCATGGAACCATTCTGGGCACAAGCATGCAAGCTTCAAGAGCAAGTCTCAAACTGTAAAAAAAAACTCTTTCAAAAAATCTACAATATCAAACAATTCATGGAAAGGATGCAGGAAATCGCTACAAGCTCAATAACAATGCATCGACACTTGTAGAAGGCACCCAAAAGGACCCCAAATTCACAGCCTCTGTGAACGTCGCAGCTGCACAAGCAAGTGCTGACAATGTCGACAAGCTGCTTACCACTATTGAGCGAAACAAAGAAAAAATGTTGAAACTCAAGGCCACCTTGGTAAAGCAACGTGGAGAGACCATTGAGTTAAACACAAAATTACACGCCACATTATTTGAGAAAGACAATTTACTAGCTGTGTACAACAACCTTAACACATAAAAGGAAGCATTGACTGTTCAGTTAATGATAATGGAAGGGGAGACAAATGATTTTCAAGCAAAGCTTACAGACTTTGAAACACGTGCATCAGTGGCAAACGACAAGGCCAATGAATTGAAGACTCAAATAGATAAGTTGTTGAGAGATAAGGAATCACTCATGGAACCGTTCTGGGCACAAGCATGCAAGCTTCAAGAGCAAGTCTCAATCTGTCAAAAAACACTCTTTCAACAAATCTACAATATCAAACAATTCATGGCAAGGATGCAGGAAATTGTTGCAAGCTCAATAACAATGCATCAACATTTGATTACTACTGGAAACAAGCTTAACAAACAGTTAACTTGGAGAGAAAATAACCCAGCATTTCCTCCTCACCTCCCTCAAAAAACACTAGCAACCCTAAAGCTGGATTAGGATATTGCACTCCTTCAATTTTGCAGGAAAGCCACTAATCGACTAAATGCCAAGATTGATAAAACTCTTAAAAAATGCACAAACTTCTATGAGGAAATCCATCAGGTTCACCGTAAATGTCAACTCCCTATGGCAACCAATATTGATGAGCTCCGCCCAAGGATCAGAAGATGGAAGAACTCCAGCAAGTGTTGCAATCAAACCTGGACTACATCAAGAAAATTGATGCTCTAACATAAGAAGACATCGACTTCTATGTGAGGCAAATATCTACACATCTCATTTTCCTTGACGATACCTGCAAGGCTGCACCAACAGAAGTTGCAAATATAGAAACATAACTTTCTTATCATGAAGTGTCTCTAAAACTATTAAGTCCTGACAAATATAATATCATAACTGAAGAAGCTACTACATGGGCAGACTATATTTCCAATTTAAAAGCGTCCAACTAATTTTAATTGTAAATATCATGTGTATCCAAGCAAAGCGACCTCTCCTCATCTACCTCCACGTTGAATAAATACAACCTTTATATTGAGAGCTACGACCACTCCTCTTGTATTGTAAGTCTGCATTTTATTGTGCTTTGTTGTGAACTATCTATATTGTCAGAAGACGTGTGAATCCTTGATGCGGTGAGAGTCATTGATGACCAGTTACTTTCCTTGGTTTATTAGTGATTTTCAGAAGATTAATTCATATAGTGATAGGTCTGTTCGCCTTTACATGGTTGAGAAGCATGCAAATTTTTTATTGTGGACTTCAAATCCTCAATGAGAAGAAAGAAACATATCTGGGTTTCCCACTATATCTTCCATTCTTGAAGCAAGCATAACGAAGATTCACCACTCCTATTGTGTTTCAAGTCTGCATTTTTATTGTGCTTTGTTGTGAACTATCTATATTGTCAGAAGACGTGTGAATCCTTGATGCGGTGAGAGTCGTTGATAACCAGTTACTTTCCTTGGTTTATTAGTAATTTTCAGAAGATTAGTTCATGTAGTGACATGTTTGTTCTCCTTTACATGGTTGAGAAAGATGTAAAGTTTTTATTGTGGACTTGAAATCCTCAATGAGAATAAAGAAACATATTTGGGTTTCCCATTGTATCTTCTATTCTTGAAGCAAGCATAACGAAGATTCATTTACAACTTAGATTGTGGCACTATCAAGAGCTAGTCCATGAAAGAGTTCTATACCTATACTTGTATATGGAGATTCCTAAATTTATTGCTACAACACATGGCATGAAAGCAAACTTTTGTTCACAAGTAGTTTGTGCAGTTTAGGAGCTATTATAATCGTTGTTTTCATTGATATTATTGCAGAAATATTTTTTCAAATTGCTTATATATTCCAGATATAGTGGTAATATATAGTGTTGAGATTACTACTATAGAGATTGTGAGAAAAGCAATTGCAGTTGGATCACTGTGTTGATGAACTTAACATTATTTTTTGTTATGGGTTGAGTGCCTATGTCTTTGTAATCTGAGATTGTTACAAACTTTTCTCTTTTCCTACCAGTATCCTTCGCTGCCTGTGCCTATGTTTTTGTTCCTTCTAACTTTCCTTTTTTCCTACCGACATTCATTTTTGCCCCTCAAGGGGAAAATGCTAGTTTTATTAAATAATAGGTCCACTTGAGTTCTAATCGTGGTTGCTTGACCTTTTTTAATGTTCCTTATTTTAAGGACTTGAATTCCTTGGTCTTTCATAACTCCATGGGGATTTTATGGTTCCATAATTTAAGGGCTTAATACCCTCTTACTTCCATACTTCATGGAGATCTATTAATGTTGCTCAACCTTTCATAAGGGTTTGACGTGTTAATTTATTTAGACCTCGAACACGTGAGGTGTAGTTCATACTTCCATACTTCACGTTTTAACCTATTGAGGCTTGGAAAACTTCCAAGTTTTGAGGTCTTGAAACACTTCTAACTTTTTGATATATATTTTCCAATAGGAAAATATCCATCACTTTAAATAAAAAGTGATCATGGAATGTCCTCTGGGGACTTCATTATATATCAAAATGTATTACAATACTGTTCATAAGTTCATAGGTCTGAATGCCATTAAGGCTACATAGAAAAATTCAAAATGCTTGTCTTCCCCAGTGTTTCTTACTGCCCATAAGGCACTACCTGGACCTATATATCCATCAATTGATTAAAAGCTGGTTGATTGTTGTGGATGCCCGTTATCTCTAGTCTTCCAAGAGGTAATGCAAGCGCCAGCTTGGATAGGTAATCTGCTTCAGAGTTCAATTCCCGATAAACATGCGAGAACTGGATATGATCAAAGTTAGAGATTAGAGCTCTGATTGCATAAGGAGATGCTGAAGATGAGGTGCATTTATTTGGATTTTTCCATTTGCCCACTCAATAGTCATTTTCGAGTCTCCAAAAAGTTGAATCTGCTTTATCTGGTTCTCTGCTACAACCATCAGAGTGGCCCATAAAGCTGCTAATTTTGCTTTGCTATTGGAAGCCCGTCCCGGCGCAAACTTTATATGCCATTTCTTAATGTTTGAAAATTGGATAATTCCACCAGCACCTCCCAAGGAGGGTGATCCTTGACTAGCTCCATCAAAGAAGGCCCAAGGGATATCTTTGTTGATGGAGGGGAGAACCAGAACTCTTGGAGATTTTTCTGAAGGTTGTGTTTTATATTCTCTTGTTTTCTGCAATAGAATCAGTACAGAGATATCCAGAGGAATGAGGGTGTCTTGAAAAATCAACTTGTTTCTGGCTTCCGAAATAGTGAAAATGAAAAGTGCAGGAAAGGCTTGGAACAAACATATCCTGCGATCGTTCCACCAGTCCATAACATTTTTTTCCATTGATTCCTGTTGTAGGTATGAAGCAAAGTTGAGATTCACGGTTGAAGTCCTCCATAGGAAATTTGCATAAGAGCAATGGCAGAAGATATGTGAGATTGAGTCCTCAGCCAAGTTGCAAAGGACACATCTACCAGGACCTTGAAAACCTCTTTTTTGTAGATTGTCCCAAGTGAACAGTTTATTGCTCAAGGCCAGCCAGAGTGTGATGATGGAATTTGGAGGGGCTGAGATTTTCCATATTTTTTTCCACCAAGGTCGTAAGTACTCCCTTGCCACTGTGTCTGTAGCAGCTTCATACCCTATCTTAGCAGAGAAAGTTCCGTCCTTGTTGTTCTTGGTCCAGACTAACTTGTCTGGCTCACCTTCTCTGAGGATGATGAAATATTTTTTTAGGAGGTTGATGTACTGGGTCCATTCTTCTTCCTGAACTCCTCCCAGACCCATATGTGTGGCGGATTTCCACTCTCCTTTGCAAAATATCATGTGATCATGATTATAAGCATTGTACAGTGTGTAAATATTCTTGGAATGAAGATATCTAAGGAGGTCAGCAGACAATCTAAAGTGTTCACCTGCCCCGGCCCAAGGATCCTCTCCAATTCGAACACAATTCCCATCTCCTATTTTCCAGGCCTCCCAATTTCCAATTAATGGGAAGGCTAGAACCAGTGCCTTCCAACCTATGGAGCAGTTCTTAAAGCTTTTGTTTGGTTGCCTAAACCATTATGTGATGGTAAGTGGGTGACAATATTTGGAGAGAAGGGTTCTTCCCCAAAGTGAGCTTGGAGATTCTGCTAATCTCCATAGTGTTTTCGTACCTAGAGCTTTGCAGAAGAGATCAGGGTTTTTGACCCCCCACCCACCCATAGACTTGGGTTTGGAAATGGTTGTCCAGGTGACTAGCGGAATTCCTTCTCTTTGTTTACTGGCTATCCAAAGAAAGGAGAAATACTTTTTCCTGATCTTGACTAGGATGCTTTTTGGAATGTAAGCTATCGAGGCCCAATAGACTAGGATGCTTTGAAGGACCGATTTCAGAAGGATAAACCTTCCTCCTCTAGAGAGGAAAAGATTTTCCCATAAGGAGATTCTATCTTCAATTTTTTTATAAAGCCAGAGCCATTCCTGGAAAGCATAGGCATTGGGTTTGAGTGAGAAACCTACATATTTCAGACCCTCACATAGAGGAGAAAGGGGAAGGGGAGAAGAGTGAGTAAAAAAGGCCTTTACAGAATTTGAAAGATTGTTGTAGGCCATTCTGGATTTCCCTGTATTAATTACTATTCCTGTAGCTTTTTTATAGAGGTCCATAATTTTTGTAATGGTATTGAAAGTGCACAAGGTACCTTCTCCAAATAGTAGAACGTCATCGACAAATAAGGTGTGGGTCAGACTGAATGAGGTGGAAACATTGATTCCTTTCAAGGACCCCTTTGTATTGGCTTTATGTAACATCCGGCTCAATGCATCTGCTACAAGCAGGACGAGGAAAGGGGACAGAGGACATCCCTGTCGAATTCCTTGAGATGGACGAAAGAAGGAAGAAGGGGAGCCATTGATCAATACAGTGTAGGAAGTCGAATGAATGCATCCCATTATCCAATCAACCATTGGCAGAGGCATCCCAATCTGGATTAGCAGGAGCTGGAGGAAGGTCCAATTGACACAATCATAGGCCTTGTAAAGGTATAGTTTTAGAGACAAAGTTGGTAATTTCTTTTTGTTGATAGTGTGGAAAACTTCCTGGGCAATAGACACTACATCATGTATTTGACGATTAAAGAGGAATCCAAATTGTTCTTCGGTGATTGTTTTGTTGAGGATAGGTTTGAGACGCTGCGCTATGACCTTGGAGATTATTTTGTAAATCATGTTGCAGCATGCAATGGGTCTGTAATCATCAAAGGTTTCACCTTTTTTTTTTTTGGGATCAGGGTTACGAAGGTAGAATTGAAAGAACCCAGGATTTTACCAGAGTTCTGAGATTCTTGGACCACCTTAAGTAAGTCCTCTTTCAACAGTTCATAGAACCCCAGGAAGAATTCAATTGTGAATCCATCCGGCCCCGGGCTCTTTCCTGTGTGAAAGGAGTTTAGAACTGTGTGAATCTCTTCTGCTTTACCTTCTTCTTCTAAATCACATCTCATTTCATCTGTGATTAGGGTTGGGAAGAGATTAATTACCTCTAGGATTTATTCTATCGGGATCCTGGAGGGGCCGTGAACCGGGCTTTGAAGTGTGCCTCCGCTGCTTTGGTCCTTTCCAAAAAATTATGAGCCAAATTTCCATTGTCATCCTTGACCTCTATAATGGTGTTGGTATTCTTCCTGTGAGCTACAAAACGGTGGAAGAACTTGGTGTTCTTATCTCCCTCCTTTATCCATAGTGCTATGCTCTTCAATCTCCATAAAGATTCTTCCTTTGCCAGTAAAGAAGCCTTCTTTTCTTCTAACGATTTCAGGGTTAGTAATTGATCACTAGAGAAAATTTCGTTTGGCTGAGAATTATGCAGATCTAATAGTTTGAATTCATTTTCCTTTAGATCTCGCCGGTCATTTTCCTCCCGTTCCCTACCCCAAACCTTTGCAAGGGTTTTGATTCACGACAGATTAGGGGTGAGTGGACACCAATTGTTCTTCACGAGCTTGCAGAAGTCTTCATACTCTAACCATGAGGGGTTGAATCTGAAAGGGACTGGAGGCTTCTTTTCTGGCATAGTGATGAAAAGAGAAATTGGTCTGTGGTCAGAGGAACCCCCTACCTAGATAGAGGAGCAGAAAATAAGCCTTTGCTGAAAAAGGTCTTCCGAAATAAGAAATCTGTCTAATCTCTTGGAGATTTCCTGATCTCCTCCTCTATTGTTCTTCCAAGTTGGAGTGATTTTGACCGGTTGAACATCTATTAGGGAATTTCTTTCGAACACAGTGAGGAAGAATGGGGTTAGAGAGTCTGGACGTGCATTCTTGCCCCAGAATTCTCTGGAACCAAGAGTCAGGTTGAGGTCGTCTGTGAGAATGAGCTTATGGGTATTCAACAAGCCTGAGAGACTTAGGGTGTCCCAGAAGGATTTGCGGTCATGGAAGGGACCGTAGACATTTAGAAAGGAAAACTGTCGGTTTAGCTCCAGAATTTCAAATTCCATTTTAAGGGCTGAAGTGAACATGGCAGTGGAGAGGAGCTTCATGTTCGGGCTCCACGCAGTGAGTAGTCCCCCTGAGTGACCGTCTGCGTCCAAAGTTTCCACATTCCAGTCCTTGAAGAGGTTTTTTATCACCTCTGCAACTCTAAAGCCTTCCATCATCATTTCTTGTAGTAGAAGAATTTTTGGGTTTTGCAACTCTACTAACCTTTTGAGGGAGAGTTGTTTGGGCCTTCCCCCTAGACCCCTTATATTTAAAGAGAGCACTAACATTAAGAACCCTTCGAAAGGGCTTTGTCCACTCTAATATCCCTACCAATCGTTCTTTGTTTTCCATTATTGACATCATTAGCAGCCTGTAATTGCGCTTTGGTAAGAAGGGACCTTCTTTCTACCTTGGTTTTGGAGGTGGATCCAAAGCGATACCACCTGTGGATGCTGCGAGGGGTTCTGTGGTAGAGTAGGACCGGAGCGTTTTGGGGAGGATGAGATTGTTGTGACAGGGTTGAGGGAGCGGGGCAGGGAAAGTTGTGAGGAAGCAGGGACAGAGTGGAGCTCCGCCGAAGGGGTGACGAAATTCGTAATGGGAAAAGAAGGAAATGAAACGGGACTTGAGGGAATACCTTTTTGCGCTACGTCGTTATCCGAGCTGGAGCTTCCTTCAAATTTGTTTAGTAGGGGAAGCACTTCATCTCCCGAAGTGACGACTTTTGCTGCCACCTTTTCGCATGCAACGTCCTGTTGAGCTTGAGCTGTCACCTTGCATGCCGAAATTTGATTATCCACTAATTCAACCAATGGAGCTTCTGGGGGTGTATCTGTCATCCTGCATGTCTCAGACGTGTTAACTCCCAGGTCTTTCATAGGAGCTTCAACAACGAAATCCATCAGCTTTATTTTTCTAACCCATGATTTCTTATATGGAGGTTTGGATGAGCTGGCTTGTTTCGGAGCTGTGCAATCATTCTGTAAATGCCCGACTTGTCTGCAATTAAAACAACGGAACGATAACTTCCAATAGTCGAGCCTTCGTGTCCATGTGCCCCCCCACATTTTAAGTTTTATATCCTCAGATAGTCCATCCCTTAAATCCAATTCTACAAGAATGCGAGCGCATCGTCTGTCCATTTTCGAACTCTAATCTTCTTCCAAAGCAATGAATTTTCCTAATTTGTTGCCAATTGCTCTCAGAATTGGATCTTGCCAATTGCTCTCAGAATTGGCTCTTGCCAAAATACCATTGGTAATCCGGGAAGGATGATCCAAATTTGTTGTAAGTTGTGAGGTTCTTTAGTCGCATTGAAATCCACTGTCCAAGCTTTCAAAATTAATCCTGAAGGTCCCCAATTCCAAGGTTGGCTCAGTAGATCAGCTGCATTCTGTTCTGAGCGGACTTTGAAGAGAAATCAGCCGCATGGTAGAATGTGGAAATCCGAGATGTATCCAATTGTAGGAAGCCAATTACGCTCCATCCAGGAATAGAGGGCTTCCTTACCAGTTATTTTTCCACAGAAACGACCAACTGGGGCGTATTTTAGATAATCCGGTAAATCTGAAAGACGTATATCCTTTCCTACCACTAACTCAGGGCTGGTTTTTCTTGGTTTAATGCTTCTTTTTTTCGGACGTCTGCATAATGGCGAGCTATACCATTGAACATTATTGCAAGGGTTGTGCGAAGAGGGAACTATTAATGATGGGTCAGAGAAATGAGATGGGGAAGGCGACGTGGAGACAGCTTTGGAACTTGGGCCGAGGATGAGGGAAGAATAGAAGGGGACTCTGACGTAGGCATAGTGATGTGGAGCGAGGATTTCATTACTTTTACCGAGTAATGTACCTCCTTATCCGTGCAGAAAATGGGGGCGTCAGGTGTGTTAATATCATAATCTACTTCGTCTATTACCATGATGTGAAAAATGAACCTTGGGTCATCCGTAATGCAGGGTTATGTCCTTCAGTGATAATGTGGTGGGGGTACGGAGGACGGGTAGGGACGGAGCTGAACGGGAGAAGAAAAAGGGAATAAGAAGGGATAAGAAAAAATCATGTTGCGAACCGAAAAATTCGACCCTCGGACATGCGTACCTGTCCTTCGCTCCAAGCTCCATTACTCCCCCCAACTTTTTGATATATATGTACAGGGGGTTTCCTTACTTTAACTTTGGATCTAATTCTTGTTAAATACACAACATCAGGAGACATTCTCAAAACCAATCTTGTGTAGCCAAGATTGATCCTCCCGTATAGAGGTGAGCACTTTGATTTCCTTCCATATAAAGGTTATTCCTCCAGTATAGGGGTAATTGATCAAAGTAATGGTGTTATAAAGTCTTGTTGGACAAGGCTCCGAACTTGTGTGTGTCAAGTCACGATTCTCATGTGAACCTTCTGTGTAAAGGTATCCATGGGATGGACCTCCCGTATAGAGGTGGAACTTCCGTATAAAGGTCATGCTTTACTTGTTAAAAGCATTTAATGTTGTGTGATGTATTATTAACCATGATCACCAGTTGCTATTAGGTCTCCTTTAGAGATTGATCACCTCACGATCACCTCTAACATGAATTACTTTAGCATATGATTATTTGGTCTAGAATAATATAATATGATCACAACATCCGATGATTATTCTTAGTATAATGTAATGTGATGGATAATTAATTTAGCACATATTGACCATGTAGTAAGAGATAAAAGAAATAAGAGATACAACATAGAGATCAAGAGAATTTAAAATTTGCCCATGCAAATACTTCAGCTAATTAAATAGAACTCGAATTGTTAAAGCTTCAGTTATAAAGTTTCTGTTAAGTATCAATGTATGCCTCAATCAATGCTTCAATTAAAGCATTGGTTAAAGATATGCCTCAGTTAACTAAAGAACTCACAGTGGTCACTTCAAGTAAATCAATCAACATGATTTCAGCTAACTAAGTGTTAAATAAGAATGACTAGTTAACTAAAGTGTTTTCACTTTAGTTAAACTAAAAGACGACACTTCAGTAAATCAAGGAGAATCGGTTAAAGAGAGTTAACTAAGTGACAACAAAGAATATCTAGTTAACTAAGTGACGACACTTAAGTTAGCCACCTAACCAAGTGGGCAAGCTTTCAGTTAAGAGGCGAGTTCATCCTAAGTGACATCTCAACGAGATAAAGCACTGTATGATAAGTGGGGCACATTTCTGCATGCAAGATTAATACATCCAGTTTGAGGGCGAGTTCATCCTGAAGTTAGAAGATAAAAATAGAAGAGAAGAATGTATAAATATTTTATAGAGGATTGATGAGTCCAATGTGAAGTGAATTCTATTCTCCTTTGAAGGCAAGGCGCTTCTCCGATTGATCTCTCTTCTCTATTGCTTCCGTATATTCACCAAGAGTGTTTTGGTGATCTCTTATCTTCCAAAAGCAATATGCTATGTTGTAAAAGAAAGCATTCTCTGCTATCCATTATATTATATTGAGAATAATACTCGGGTTTTTGTTCTCATAGTTTTGAGGATTTTCCCCATGGTATATATTATGTTATTGATGTATGAATTTCATGTGATTAAATTGTCTCATTGTTTCAAGCTTCGACATATAAAAGAAATAAAGATCAAATTTCAACCAAATATTAACATGGTATCAGAGCTCAGGGTGTGAAGGAGCTCAATTTTGCATGCCAGCTAGAGCCTACATATATCCTAAGAAGTTGAGCACAAGATTTGAAGACTATGGCATCCATGGAAAATTTTAGGGGCTAATCTTAGCCCATGGGCTAAATTTAAAGGTTTAAAATTTTTAATGGGCTATTATTTTATTAAAAACCTGTTAGGTATGATTATCCCACATTTTATTTATGTATTTTTAATGAATAGGAGGTTAGCCCCATCGAATTTAAAAAGGGGAGCCAAGATAAAACAATTTTTCCCCTCTAAAAATGGATTAAAACCTCTGTTAGCCCACGAAAATCACTAGGAAGCTCCCATTCGCCCATGATATCTATAAATGACAATTGATATGGGCTCTTATCCTTCTATCAATCATGGAAACCAAAGTTGGAGTTACATTCATCCAGATTTTATTGGTTGAATCTTGTCTTGCAAGTTGCTTAATGTCCACATGAGAAGGGAAGCCGATATTTACTATTGGGTCTTATAGCAACCCATTTGCATCTATGAGAGTTCTAAATCCCATCACCTTAGATCCAAAGTTTCCCCAAGAAACATGGGGATTGTGAATCTTGCGATCGACGATGGGGCAATAACGTTTTTGTGGGTGTTTGGGGCATCATGCCTGGGGACTGGGACTTCATTCATAGATGCATATTTGGGCATGCAGGGGGCCATGACTTTCCAAGGAGAAACTTGCTGATAGGTTTGCCAAGACTTCACAAGGTTTTATATTTTAGTGAAAGATTCGCCAAAAAATTACATATGCATAATATAACATTGATAAAATAGCCTTCATGTTTTCCTATATATCATGGGGATTCGCCCATTTATTATACATATAAATTTAGGGGGGTTCTTAAAATTTTCTCTGATGGCATCAATCTCTGTACAACCAGAAGACCGTCTTGAGGGCACCTCAAACTTCAACACTTGGAAGGATAGTATTCTAAACATCATATAGGAACACGACTTGGATAGCTACATATCCACTGTGGTGGAGGATCCTACATCTAATTCAGGGTGCATCAACTTCAAGAAGAATCAAGCTAAGGCCAAACATATCATCTATGATTCGGTAAAAGATAACTTGATGCCCGTGATCACACCACTGAAGACTGTGAAAGAATGTTATGATACATTGACTAATCTATATGAGAAGAAGGCCCTGAGTCAAAAGAGGACATTGAATAATAAGCTTCAAAACTTAAAGATGGAGATGGATGAGACAATGAACTCCTTCTTCATCAAGATCTCTGAGGTAAGAGATCAACTTACTAGTATTGGAGTAGTGGTGGATGCAGATGATCTTCTCCAAACCGCTCTTGATGGTCTCCCATCCTCATGGGAGACATTCTTAGCTGCGGTAAATGGCCATGAGGTACAACCTAACTTCAAAAGGTTGTGGCATGAATTCCTCCAAGAGGAGGGGTGAATCTAGAGCAATTCAATGTGCATCAAATAAGAAAACCTTTACCTCACGGAAAGAATGAAGAAAGGAAAGAAACCTTTCTTCCAAAAGAAGTTCTCTCATCCAAAGAAGAAGGAGTTCAACAAAGGATTTGACAAGTCAAAATCTATATGTTTCAATTGCAACAAGAAAGGCCATTTCTCAAGAGAGTGCAAAGCAAAGTGGAAAGGAAATTTTCATGCTTCTACCACCATAGAAGATGAAACTACTCAAAAGAATGCATCTGAAGAAAAGGAGATAAGAAGGGAGTTTTACCTTCTCTCATCCCTTTCGGGATCCGTCAGCTCAAATGCATGCACATGGTTGATTGACAGTGGCACATTCAAACATATGACTGGTTACAAGAGTGCCATCACTGAACTAAAGAAGAAAAAGTTCACATGCATGGTAGATTTGGGGGACAACTCATCATATTCGATCCAAGGAGTTGGATCCACGTTCTAGCTAAGCAGCGATGATATTTTACATGTGGAGCACATTCTATATGTTCCAGGCTTGAAGAATAACCTCCTTTCAGTTTCGGTTCTTCAAGACAAAGGCTTCCGAGTTATCTTCATGGATAACAAAGCACTTTTATGGTCGAAGAACAAAAGCCTAGAATCTACTGCTGTGATTGGAGTTCGAGAGGGAGGACTCTACAAGGTACCTGGGAAGTACATTCAAGCTATGATTCACCACACTATCATTCCATGCGAGCTATGGCACCGAAGGCTTGGACCCCTACACTACAAAGCACTACCATGACTTCAAAAGATGGTAAAAGGTATGCCTGTATTTGATTTTGAGCATGATAGTGTATGTTGGGGTTGTGCACTTGGGAAGAATGTTAAGAAATTTTTTTCTAGCAGTACTACTAGATCTAAAGGGATTTTAGATTTAATACATTCTGATGTATGTGGTCCCATGTCACCCCCCTCCCTGAGTGGCTTCTTCTATTATGTACTGTTCATAGATGATTTTTCTAGGAAGTCATGGATTTATTTCATGAAGGATAAAAGTGAAACTCTTAGCAAATTTAAAGAGTTTAAAGCCCTAGTTGAAAATGAAAAAGAAAAGCACATATGTGCTTTAAGGTTTGATAATGGAGGTGAATTTGATTCACTTGCATTTAATGATCTATGTAGTGATGCAGGAATATGTAGATAGTTAACAATACCATACAACCCTCAACAAAATGAGGTTTCCGAAAGGAAGAATAGAACCATATGTGAGGCTACAAAAGCGATGATGCATGATCAAGATATGTCTACCTCATTATAAGCAGAAGCCACCCATACAGCTGTGTACATCTAGGATAGAATCCCACATGCCATTCTAGATGAGAAGACACCAGAAGAAGTGTTTACCAGTGAGAAGCTAGACATCTCACACTTGAGGATCTTCGGGAGCCCAATATACATTCATGTACCGAAAGAAAAGAGAACACAGATGGAGCCTTATGGAATGAAATGAACCTTTGTGGGTTATAGTGAGTCATCCAAAGCATACCGAATATATGTACTTGGTGAGAGACACATTGAAGTCAGCCGAGATGTTACCTTCCATTAGGAAGCTTCTTTCAAAAGATCGAAAGAGATTCAATGTGATTCAGAGATGGAGGATCTCGAGTTTGATTCTCCCCCTTCAAGGTTTGAGAGGAGAAACCAAAAGATGCCTCAGATTCACTAACTCTTGAAGAACTAGTAGAACTGGTTGAGAGGTCACCTGATGAAACTCCCACTAAAAGAAGATCGACTTGGTGCTGAGACATCTTACCAAGTAGAGAGAAACATGGAGCACCAGTAGGCTCATCCAGAGAGCGCAAGCAACCTGACAGATATTCAAGGTATGTGGCATTGGTGAGTCACATAAGTGATTAAGAACCATCATCATATGAAGAAGATGCAAAGAAACAAGTTTGGAAAGATTCAATGACAGAAGAGTACAACTCTATAATGAAGAATGATGTTTGGGAGGTTGTTCCCAAACCTGATGGGAAGTCCATTGTGACTTCCAGATGGATTTACAAGATAAAGCATGCTGCAGATGGTAGAATTGAGAAGTATAAAGCCAGATTTGTTTCCATAGGTTTCTCTCAGAAAGAAGTCATAAATTATGATGAGACCTTTTCCCCAGTGGCAAGGTACACCACAATTCGAGCAATGGTTTCACTTGCATCTGTTCTAGGATGGAAACTTCACCAGATGGATATGAAGACAACCTTCCTCAATGGTGAGGTTGAGGAAGAGATTTATATTCAACATCCTGAAGGATTTGTGGTGCATGGGAAGGAGTCCCATGTTTGCAATCTAAATAAATCTCTATATGGGCTTAAGCAAGCCCCTAGGGATTGGTACTACAGAATTGATAACTACCTTCAGAAACTTGGTTTCAGTAAGAGTGAAGTTGATCCAAATTTGTACTTCAAAGTAGTGAAGAACCAACCATTGATATTGGTTCCGTATGCTGATGATTTGTTTCTCACTGGAGAGGAACATCTGATTGCTTGGTGCAAGAGGGAGCTCACCTCAGAGTTCGAGAGGAAAGAATTCGGTCTATTGCACTACTTTATTGGCCTTGAGATCTAGTAAATAAAAGATGAAATTTTTCTATCTCAAGGGAAGTATAATGTGGATATATTGCATAGGTTTGGCATGATAGATTGCAAATCTATGACTACACAGATGGTTTCCAATTTGAGGAAACTTCATGAGTCAGGCTATGGATCAGATCTAGTAGATCCCACTTTGTATAGACATCTTATAGGATCGCTAATGCACTTGATACATTTGAGGCCTGATATATGTTATGTCATGAGCATTCTGAGTCAATTTATGTATGGTCCAAGACACATACACTAGACAGGTGCTAAGCATGTGCTTAGGTACCTTCGAGGTACAATTTCATATGGAATTAGATATGCCTCTAGTGGAGGAGTCATGTTACTTAGTTATACATACTCAGACTGGGGAGGAATCATTGTGGACCGTAAGAGTACATCCGACCACTATTATAGCCTAGGATCATCTATGATATATTGGTCTAGCAGGAATCAGGGCTCCGTATCCTAGAGCACTACCGAAGCAGAATACATAGCTACTAGTGTTTCCTGCCGAGAAGAAGTGTGGCTTAGAAAGCTACTTGCAGGGTTGTTCGGTGAAAAGCTTGAGCCTACAGTGATTAGGTGTGACAATCATAGTTGCAACAAGATTTCCGAAAACCCAGTGTTTCATGACAAGTCAAAGCACATTGAAATGAAGTATCACTTCATCTGAGACATGGTCCAAAAAGGTACAATGAAAATTCAATACATTGTTGCTGATGAGAAGATTGCAGATGTATACGGAAGCTCCTACCGCTTCTCTCCAGAATTTTTTTGCCACTTTTGCCTCTAGTAGCATAGTTCTTGCCGCTTCCTGAACTATTCTATTTTTTAATCTTCGAGACACCATTTTGCTGAGGTGTACTGGCTGTGCAATACTGTATTTTGATGCCATGTTGTTCACAAAAGTTCTTGAAATCGACAGATGTGAATTCCCCACCATTATCAGATCTAAGACATTTAAGGCTTATGACCACTTTCATTTTCTACCTTAACCTTGAATAGTTTGATTTTTTCAAAAGCTTCAGATTTATATTTAAGAAAGGTGACCCAAGTCATTCTGGTGTAATCATCAATGAATAACATAAAGTATTTCTCACCTTGAAGTGTTTGAACTCGTTCTGGTCCACATAGATCCATATGTATCAATTCGAGAGGGTGTGGCATGGATTGATGTGTCTTTGGTTTATAACTTCTCCTAGCTTGCTTCCCATGTAAACATGATCCACACAAATTGTCTACAGCTTTGGAGAGTTTTGGCATTCCTCTTACAACTTCTGTTTGGATAATTTTTATCATTCTGACTAATGTAGCATTTCTCCCCTTCAATTTCGTCCAAGATATAAGCATTTCTAGGAGATCGAGTTCCTCTTCCAATCACTCTCTTAGAACCATTTCTTCTGATTTCACAATGATGTGAAAAAATATAAAATTATGATCAACATTACACATTTTTCCTACACTCAACAAATCATGCTTTAGTCCATCGACATACCATACATTTTAAGCCTTCGCATTTCCTTTGAGTGCAACAATTCCTTTGCCTAGAATTTTTACAGTACCATCATCACCAAAAGCCACATCACCTCCTTTTTCCCTTTTAAGAGTAATACATTTTCTTTTGTAACATGTCATATGTTTGGTACATCCATTGTCAATGTACCATTTGTCCTCTTCCTTTTGAGCATATAAGGCTATTCCACATATATCTCCCACCTTTTCTTCTTCTTGGATGACCCTTTTTAACCTGCAATTTTCTACTATATGACCGAAGTTATTGCACTTGGTGCACTCCTTCTCATCATAAAATAGAGAAAATGAATTTTTGGTCTGATGATCAAATCTACCAGGATGATATTCATTTTTTATATTTCTAACAAGATTTCTATTAAAAGGATCCCTTCACTCAGCCGCTTTATGACCAAAATTATAACAATCATAACAATTTCCAAAAAATGTGTTTTGGTACCTGGGAAATGATGTTCTGGTGGTTGTAGCAAAACTGTTGGTTGCAGGCATAATTGGAAGTGTTCTCTTGATATTCCTTGAATCTAGAATGTCTTCTGTCATCCTTTGTTTTGCATTATTTTTAGAGCTACTAACATAGCTGGAAGATCTGTCCTTTTTGCCAAGACTGGAAATTTCCCTCTCCAAACACTCACATTCCTTTTCTCTCAGGGCTAACAATTTATGAGCCTCAATTAATGGATCATGGATTTTAATAAGCTCAGATATATGTTCTGCAATCAATTTTGTTAGAAGCTTAACTTCTTGATTTAAGGAGCATTATGCCACACAATCCTTCATTTGAGATTTGAAACCAATTCAACTTTTATCATTTGCATCTATTTGATTGAGAAGCATGTTGTTCAGATCTATGGAACTTTTCTCGAATTTTCGATTCAACATATTTGTTTTTTTCTACTCTTCTTGAAGAGTGTTAATTTTAGCTTGCTTCTTTAGAAGGTATGCCCTTGTATGTATAGCTAGCTGATTTCTAGCTATTAGGTATTCTTTTTCTTGTTTATCATTTATATCCTTCAAATTTTCAGTCTCTTCCAAGGCTTCTAGCAGTTTTGCTTCTAGGTTCGCAACTCCATCGTTATCTTTCCTTGGCTCTTCATCTTGCTTATAATCTTCCATGGCTAAAAATAAAATTTCATTTCTATTAACATCTATATCTTCTTCTTCAAAATATGAGACTCCATCTTCAGCTCTTGAGTAGAGGTTTTGTCTTTTGACAAATTCTCTTCCATTAACATCCTTTCTAGGATTTTTTTTCTTTTCTTTTAAAGGACACTTTGCAGCAAAATTCCCTATCTTACCACAGTTGAAGCACTTCAAGGGTAACTTCCCTTTAAATCTGCATGTTCCTCTTGGAATTCGGTTGACAAAATTTGCTAGTTCATCACCTGAGACATCCAGATCTGATGTAGACTGATCTATGACATCTGGCTGCTCTTTCTTTGTTGCTTTAAAGGATGCTTCCTTTTTCTTAGGATCTTCAATCCTCATCTCATAGAAAACTAGAATTCCATGCAACTCACTTAACTTTAGCTTGTCCAATTTGTCTCTGTCTTCGATAGCTGATACTTTAGGATTAAATATGGTAGAAAGGGACCTTAAGAATTTTTGAACCACATAAGTCTGGAATATTTTAGAAGTAGCAGACCTCACTAGAATTTACTCATGTAGTGCAGAAAGAAGAAGAAGAAACACTGAATCAATTAACACTCATTACACAGAAAATGGAGAAAACTTGTTGTATCATACATCAACTGTAAGCTGATACTCTGTAATGTGAATAATAACTGAATACAATCAAAATAATTCGAATGCCAGTAAGTTCATTCAAATCATCCTCAATGGTTGGCCTGGATAACATTGGAGACATCATCCAAACCAGTGGCAGTGGTCATAAAGGTCAACTAGTCAGTCAAATGAGTCTAACTAAGTCTAACTGAGTGCATGGGCACTGATGTAGGGAAGGAGACTCCAATGTGGGAGCATGAGGATCTGTCAGTGAGTCAGTGGATCTCAAACTAGTCTCAGTAGGTGCCTATATAAGTGCTTCAGTCAGTTAACTAATCAATCATCCCCTGAATCAAGGAACTGAGTCATCAACTAACTAACTAACTGAAGTAACTCCTAAATAGGTGGAAGAAGGTGCACATGTTCTCCAGTGATGAAAACAAGGGCGCATAAGTGGCTAGAAGGACTAGAACTGAGTAGAAACAAGCTCTTGGGGGCTGCAAAATAAGGACTAGGTGCTGGGAGAATACCATACTAATGACTGGATGCATGCAATTGCATGCAGATGAATGGATGCATGCAGAATTGCATGCATGCATGCAAAATACAAAAATGATTGTGAGAATATTCCAACACCCCCCCGCAAGCTAAACATGAGGTAGTAAATGAAATGGTAAAGTAGGGCCCTGGTGACTAAGACCAAAGGTCACCCTGTATAATCAAATCTAAATAATAAAAGAGGAAAGAGGGAAAACCCAGTGGGAAGAAATCCCTCCCTCAAAATAGACTGAAGGATGCTAATGTAGCATATCATCACTCACCACAGAAGGAGGCAAGTGTCCTTATCTTCCAAAGAAGGATCGATCGATTTGAAATGGATCAGTAATGTGAGAAGGATGAAACCTTCCATTCTGATAATATGATCTTGTTCTCCGACGATCAACTGGATCACCAACAAGATCTCCGACACATCTGAGAGTAGTGGCTTCCCATCTCGGAAGAGGAGGATCATCGGTTGAGATATCATCAGGTTCTTGTGGAACTGGATCTCCCATTCACTCATCTTCTGAATCAGTTGCTATATCTTTAGGTTCTTGTGGATTTGGATCTAGCATTCACTCTTCATCCATCACTCTCATACTTTGAACCTGAACTATCATGTGATGAAGATTCGCTCTCTTGGAGCTCATCAAGTAGTGCAGGAGTGGTAGGAAAGCTCTCTTGCTCAACTGGATGAGCATCATGAAGAGGCCATTCCTCAAACTGTACACTCCTATCAAGAAATGTAGTCATAATAGAAGGATCAAGAATCTTTTAGGCCTTTGCATTCAATGCATAACCCACCATGATACACTCTCTGCTTTGTGGATATAGGGCTCTCCTTTTCTCATCGGGAATCCTTGTCCATGCTATGGATCCAAATACTCTAAGATGAGACACATCAGGTTTGTATCCCATCCATGCTTCGAAAGGAGTCATGTCTTTGAGTCCCTTGTGAGGAACTCTGTTATGAAGATAAGAGGCACAATTAATGGCTTTTTCCCAAAGACTAAGGTGCAACCCTTTCGACTTTAGCATGCAGGTGGCCATTTCTTTCAATGTTCCATTCTTCCTTTCAGCAACACCATTCTGTTGTGGTGTATAGGGAACAGTATGTTGCATCTCAATGCCCTATTCAGCACAAAAGGTTTGAAAAACACCCTTGATGTACTCACCTCCATTGTCAGTGCGAATGGCCTTGATCTTTCTATCTGAAAACTTTTCTGCAGAAGATTTGAAAAACTTAAGAATCAAAATACTTCTGACTTCAATCTAAGAAAATATACCTATGTAAATCTAGAATAATCATCAATAGAAGCGAGTATATACCTTTCCTTTTTCAAATATAGATCTAGAAATGGCCTTGCAACATCACTATGAATCAAATCTAGAGGATGAGAGGCTCTCCTTTCCTTCCCATTCTCAAATTTCTTCTCAGGATGCTTGCTAATCAAACAACCATGACAGTTTTCCTTAGCAAAATTGATCTTGGGAAGCCCTTCAACCATCTCTTTAGTATGCATGTCTTGCAAGTATTGATAGATAAGATTCCCAAATATTTCATGCCACAATCTACTCTCTTCATTGGCATGAGTGTGGAGAGAAGATTGCTTTGAGAGAGGTAAGAAGTGGGAGAACTCATACAGTTTTGACTTATGATTTGCAACTCCTTTTGAAATGGTATAACCTGATACCATGTCTTGGATCTCAACCTAATTTGGAGAGAAGATCACCCTCTTGGGCTCTCCAGTATGGGTCATCTGATATACAGAAAGTAGATTAGTAGTGAAAGTGGGGACATAGAGCACATCCGAGAAGTATCCATGATCTAGTTTGATTCTTCCAATCCCATAAGAGGAGACCTCATAATCATTCCCAAACATAATGGATGGTCCAACGGTAGCTTCGAATCCAGTGAAGAGATTCTTGGAGGAAGACATATGCCTAGATGCTCCAGAATCTATGATGAAGGAGGATTGAGTTGATGCACTTGCCATGAGGGCATGGAATCTCTCTTTGCTCTCATATCCAGATGGATCACTCTGTTTCTTCCTAGCAGATGCAGGTACTGGGATATTATTCTTCTCAAGGAGTGAGGCCATGAGATCTATGGTATTATTAATGCATGAAATTTCAGGGTGATATCCTCGATTACAGTATGTGCACATGGATTTTCCCTTCTGATTTTGCTTGTCCTTCTTAGGATTCGAGGCTCCATCTGAATGTATGGGAGCCTCCTTTTGCTTTGTATCATTCGACTTTCTATTAGAATTTTTTTGTTTCCCTTTTCCATTCGCTCTTCTCATCTCAGTGGTTGCAAGAGCTGAATCCAACTTGGTTTTTATCACTCCCATGCGTACTAGCTTCTCCTCCTCAAGAGTTAGATATTGGATGAAGTCTTCAAGCGAAGGGAATTTCCATTTTGGAATGGACAATCTTGCTGACTGGAAAGTCGAAACAAACACTGAATAATCAGGGCCTAGCTTCGACAGGATGGCAAGGATGAGTTGTTTTTATTCCTTCTCAATCCCATACCTCTTCAACTGTGAAATCAAGTTCTTGAATTTGTTGAGAAACTCAATGATAGTTTCGAAATTGCTTAGGCTCATGGAGATGAGCTCATTTTCTAGTTTTTTCCCCTTCAAATCATCTTTCTAGCCAAGGAGGGATTCGATCTTGTCCCAAAACTCCTTTGGAGTCTTCAAATTGATAACATGAAAGTGAAAATCTTCAGAAATACTGAGTAGCAACAGTCCTACTGCTTCATCAAGCTTGTCTAAGTACTTGGATTTCTCTACTGCACCAATTGGATCAATTGCTGAGCCATTCACCACTCTGGAAAGACTCTTCGACTTGAAGAAGATGTCCATTTTAGCCTTCCATTCAAGGTAGTTGAATGAGTTCAACTTGATATCCATGATACTGAAGAATTCGAAGCTGAGAGAGGGTGATTCCTGCAAAACAAATGAGAATTATGAAAAGAAGATCTGCTGCTATTCTAATTGAACACTGCCTTAGTACACTGAGCACATGTGACTAAGTCCTTCATACATGGCTAGACATCACTGGATTGAACCAGTGAATTCAAGGCAATAGCACCAGTATTTGCTGTGAAAACTTAGAAGATTCTGGTGCTCAATGGAAGACAGCTGCTCAAGGACTTGCTGCAACTGTTGCTGCTACAATTTGAATAGCTGTTGTTAGCTCTGATACCATGTAATATTTCAAAAGTAGGATCACCCAGCAATAGCATACCTCACTAGAATTTACAAATGTAGTGCAGAAAGAAGAAGAAGAAACTCTGAATCAATTAACACTCATTACACAGAAAATGGAGAAAAATTGTTGTGCCATACATCAACTGTAAGCTGACACTCTGTAATGTGAATAATAACTGAATACAATCAAAAGAATTCGAATTCCACTAAGGTCATTCGAATCATCCTCGATGGTTGGCTTGGATAGCATTGGAGACATCATCCAAACCAGTGGCAGTGGTCATAAAGGTCAACTAGTCTATCAAATGAGTCGAACTAAGTCTAATTGAGTGCATCGGCACTGATGTAGGGAAGGATACTCCAATGTGGGCACATGAGGAGCTTTCAGTAGTTAGTGGAGCTCAAACTAGTCTCAGTAGGTGCCTATCTAAGTGCTTCAGTAAGTTAACTAATCAATCATTCCCTGAATCAAGGAACTGAGTCATCAACTAACTAACTAACTGAAGTAACTCCTAAATAGGTGGAAGAAGGCGCAAATTTTATCCAGTGATGAAAACAAGGGCGCATCAGTGGTTAGGAGGGTTAGAACTGAGTAGAAACAAGCTCCTAGGGGATGCAAAATAAGGACTAGGTGTTGGGAGACTACCATACTGATGACTGGATACATGCATTTGCATGCAAATGCATGTAGATGACTGGATGCATGCAGGCTTGCAAAATACAAAAATGATGGTGAGAATATTCCAACAAAGTCTCTTCGATTGTTTCTCCAAGACCTCTCATTGTATTGACAATTTCTTCCACCCTTTGAAGGTAGGAAACAATGTTTTCTTCCTCCTGCATCCCGAGTCCTTCAAATTGGACTCTGAAGCTTTGTAGCTTGGTATTTTGAACTTTGGAGTCTCCATGATATACTGTTTCCAGTTTATCCCATATTTCTTTCGCAGTTGAGTAGTTCATTACCTTGTAAAACTCCGATTCATTTAGGCTTGCAAGAATTGCATTCATTGCAGTTGCATTATTTTCGCAAGATTCTATCTCATCTTGGGTAGAAGGCCGCATTCCTTTAGGATCAGTGTATCCATCAAGTACGCTTGTCCATATATCGAATCCAAGAGACATTAGATAGGGAAACATTTGATTGCTCGAGAACACATAATTTGTTCAATCAAACTATGGAACATCTATGAACTTGAATCCACCCATTGTTTAGTGTGTTCTTGAGGAAACTCCTCCAAGTTGGTCAAACTTGATAGAAGGAGCTGGCTCTGATACCAATTGAAGAACACACAATGATCACTAATAGGGGGGGGCTGAATCAGTGATCTGACTTATTTTTCAATTTCAACTTCAGTTTTTATCATATTTTTACCTTAACTGATCCTTACAAAACAAAATTTTCAACACTTATTTAATTATTCCTATTTAATCATTTAATGTAGCAGTAAACACCATTTCATACATAGGTACACCAAGATTCAAGTGGAAAATCATAAATGTAAAAACCACAGAACATTAAATGATTTTACATAAAGGTGCTGCAACACCTGATAGAGGCTTCAAACTCTTGAAGACTCGGGATACAACCTGATATGACAATTGTACTCCCCTGATCCACCCTTCTACCCTAGACAATGATAAGTGCAAGTTGACTATTGTTCTTTCTATTTCACATATTCATATTCACCATACCTATGATGAACTCGACCTGTAGTGGCTTGCTGCAATAAATATTCCTCAGCCCGAGTTTACTCCTCTGATGCACTGGACCCACAATATTTGCCTGCCATAGAGCTTCCTCATACCAAATGCAGTTGACTGAGCAAAGATCGAACTCCTTCATGCAACCATGTTCTCCCACTTCAAGTTGTCACAACTTTGCTTGGCCTCAGCTTCAGTTCCCTACCCAAATCCATGCATCAAAATGCATATACTTAAAGGCGTTATCAACTTTTGTATTTATACACCACAAGTGTCTTTAAAAATTTGCAATGGAGCCGACCTCATATTTCATAAAGTTATTTATTTTATTAAATAATAGGTCCACTTGAGTTATAATCGTGGATGCTTGACCTTTTTTAATGTTGCTTATTTCAAGGACTCGAATTCCTTGGGCTTTCATAACTCCATGGGGATTTTATGGTTCCATAATTTAAGGGCTTGATACCCTCTTACTTCCATACTTCATGGAGATCTATTAATGCAGCTCAACCTTTCATAAGGGCTTGATGTGTTAATTTATTTAGACCTAAAACACGTTAGGTGTAGTTCATACTTCCATACTTCACATTTTAACCTATTGAGGCTTGGAAAAATTCCAAGTTTTGAGGCCTTGAAACACTTCTAAATTTTTGATATATATGTATAGGGGGTTGCCTTACTTTAACCTTGGATCTAATTCTAAGGTAGGGCCTTTCACACCTTCGGATATGAACTAGCTAGTCTTATGCAGATTCTTCTTTTATTTAGTTTTGTTTGAAGGATTTTCCAAACTTCAGATCATGATGGATCTTCTTCAAGTTTCATATCCTCTGCTCATGTTCAAATAAAATCGGCTCTATGGGTCTCTAATTGGCATCTTTAAACTGTCCATTCTACTATAGGTAGAATGTTGCAATGATTTCGGACAACTGCAGACTTTTAGGCTTTTACAAGGTTGTACTATGTTTCTCCATGCTTTGGATTAGGCTAACAGTTCATGGGAGAGCCCAATCATAATTCCACATAATTCTCAACCAACTTTGACAGTGAATCTGTCGTCTTCAATAGTTCTTGCAAACAATCAATATGACTTATTTCATCATGATCGAACTTAGTTCAAATCTGATCTATCCTTGTGACATCAATGCCAACAAACACTGAATAATCAGGGCCTAGCTTCGACAGGATGGAAAGGATGAGTTGTTTTTCTTCCTTCTCAATCCCATACCTCTTCAACTGTGAAATCAAGTTCTTGACTTTGTTGAGAAACTCAGTGATAGTTTCGAAACTGCTTGGGCTCATGGAGATGAGCTCATTTTCTAGTTTTTTCCCCTTCAAATCATATTTCTTGCCAAGGAGGGATTCGATCTTGTCCCAAAACTCCTATGGAGTCTTCAAATTGATAACATGAAAGTGAAAATCTTCAGAAATGCTAAGTAGCAACAGTCCTACTGCTTCATCAAGCTTGTCTAAGTACTTGGATTTCTCTACTGCACCAATTGGATCAACTTCTGATCCATTCACCACTCTGGAAAGACTCTTCGACTTCAAGAAGATGTCCATTTTAGCCTTCCATTCGAAGTAGTTGAATGAGTTCAACTTGATATCCATGATACTGAAGAATTTGAAGTTGAGAGAGGGTGATTCCTGCAAAACAAATGAGAATTATGAAAAGAAGATTTGCTGCCATTCTAATTGAACACTTCCTTAGTACACTGAGCACATGTGACTAAGTCCTTCACACCTGGATAGACCTCACTATATTGCTTCAGTGAATTCAAGGCAATAGCACCAGGATTTGCTGTGGAAACGCAGAGGATTCTGGTGCTCAATGAAAGACAACTGCTCAAGGAATTGCTGCAACTGCTACTGCTACAATTTGAATAGCTGTTGTTAGCTTTGATACCATGTAATATTTCAGAAGTAGGATCACTCAACAATAGCATACCTCACTAGAATTTACTCATGTAGTGTAGAAAGAAGAAGAAGAAACTCTGAATCAATTAACACTCATTACACAGAAAATGGAGAAAAAATGTTTTATCATACATCAACTGTAAGCTGACACTTTGTAATGTGAATAATAACTAAATACAATCAAAAGAATTCAAATTCCACTAAGGTCATTCGAATTATCCTCGATGGTTGGCTTGGATAGCATTGGAGACATCATCCAAACCAGTGGCAGTGGTCATAAAGGTCAACTAGTCAGTCAAATGAGTCGAACTAAGTCTAATTGAGTGCATGGGCACTGATGTAGGGAAGGAGACTCCAATGTGGGAACATGAGGAGCTGTCAGTAGTCAGTGGAGGTCAAACTAGTCTCAGTAGGTGCCTATCTAAGTGCTTCAGTAAGTTAACTAATCAATCATTCCCTGAATCAAGGAACTGAGTCATCAACTAACTAACTAACTGAAGTAACTCCTAAATAGGTGGAAGAAGGCGCAAATGTTCTCCAGTGATGAAAACAAGGGCGCATCAGTGGCTAGGAGGGATAGAACTGAGCAGAAACAAGCTCCTCGGGGCTGCAAAATAAGGACTAGGTGCTGGGAGACTACCATACTGATGACTGGATACATGCATTTGCGTGCAAATGCATGCAGATGACTGGATGCATGCAGAATTGCACGCAGGAAGGAAAAATACAAAAATGATGGTGAGAATATTCCAACAAAGTCTCTTCAATTGTTTCTCCCAGACCTCTCATTGTATTGACAATTTATTCCACCCTTTGAATGTAGGAAACAATGTTTTCTTCCTCCTGCATCCCGAGTCCTTCAAATTGGCCTCTGAAGCTTTGTAGCTCGGTATTTTGAACTTTGGAGTCTCCATGATATATTGTTTCCAGTTTATCCCATATTTCTTTCTCAGTTGAGTAGTTCATTACCTTGTAAAACTCCGATTCATTTAGGCTTGCAAGAATTGCATTCACTGCAGTTGCATTATTTTCGCAAGATTCTATCTCATATGAGGTAGAACGCCACATTCCTTTAGGAGTAGTGTATCCATCAAGTACGTTTGTCCATATATCGAATCCAAGAGACATTAGATAGGAAAATATTTTTTTGCTCTAGAACACATAATTTGTTCAATCAAACTGTGGAACATCTCTGAACTTGAATCCACCCATTGTTTAGTGTGTTCTTGAGGAAACTCCTCCAAGTTGGTCAAACTTGAAAGAAGGAGCTGGTTCTGATACTAATTGAAGAACACACAATGATCACTGAGAGGGGGAGGGGTGAATCAATGATCCAACTTATTTTTCAATTTCAATTTCAGTTGTTATCATATTTTTACCTTAAATAATCCTTACAAAATAAACATTTCAACACTTATTTAATTATTCCTAATTAATCATTTAGTGTAGCAGTAAACACCATTTCATACATAGGTACACCAAGATTCAAGTGGAAAATCATAAATGTAAAAACCACAGAACATTAAATGATTTTACATAAAGGTGCTACAACACCTGATAGAGGCTTCAACCTCTTGAAGACTCAGGATACAACCTGATAGGACAATTGTCCTCCCCTGATCCACCCTTCTGCCCTAGACAATGATAAGTGCAAGTTGACTATTGTTCTTTCTAATTCACATATTCATATTCACCATACCTATAATGAACTCGACCTGTAGTGGCTTCCTGCAATAAATATTCCTCAGCCTGAGTTTACTCCTCTGATGCACTGGACCCACAATATCTGCCTGCAATAGAGCTTCCTCATACCAAATGCAGTTGAATGAGCAACGATCGAACTCCTTCTTGCAACTGTGTTCTCCCACTTCAAGTTGTCACAACTTCGCTTGGCCTCAGCTTCAGTTCCCTACCCAAATCCATGCATCAAAATGCATACTTAAAGGTGTTATCAACTTTTGTATTTATACACCACAATCATCTTTAAAAATTTGCAATGGAGCCGACCTCATCTTTTATAAAGTTATTTATTTTATTAAATAATAGGTCCACTTGAGTTCTAATCATGGCTGCTTGACCTTTTTTAATGTTGCTTATTTCAAGGGCTCGAATTCCTTGGTCTTTCATAACTCCATGGGGATTTTATGGTTCCATAATTTAAGGGCTTGATACCCTCTTACTTCCATACTTCATGGAGATCTATTGATGCCACTCAACCTTTCATAAGGGCTTGATGTGTTAATTTATTTAGACCTCAAACACGTTAGGTGTAGTTCATACTTTCATACTTCACATTTTAACCTATTGAGGCTTGGCAAACTTCCAAGTTTTGAGGCCTTGAAACACTTCTAACTTTTTGATATATATGTATAGGGGTTGCCTTACTTTAACTTTGGATCTAATTCTGAGGTATGGCCTTTCACACCTTTAGATCTGAACCAGCTAGTCTTGTGCAAATTCTTCCTTTATTTAGTTTTGTTTGAAGGATTTTCCAAACTTCAGATCATGATGGATCTTCTTCAAGTTTCAGATCCTCTGCTCATGTTCAAATAAAATCGGCTTTGTGGGTCTCTAATTGGCATCTTCAAACTGTCCATTCTGCTACAGGTAGAATGTTGCAGTGATTTCAGACAACTGCAGTCTTTTAGGCTTCTACAGGGTTGTACTATGTTTCTCCATGCTTCGGATTAGGCTAATAGTTCATGGGAGAGCCCAATCATAATTCCACATAATTCTCAACCAACTTTGCAGTGAATCTGTCGTCTTCAACAGGTCTTGCAAACAATCAATAAGACTTCTTTCATCATGATCGAACTTAGTTCAAATCTGATCTATCCTTGTGACATCAATGCCAACATAGATTTTCAACAATTTTATGTGCCTTGTAAATGTGAATGGTTTGGAAACCACCATTGAAGTTAGTATTCTATATCTAACTTTTAACTGACCTAGTCAATGTTTATTTTTTTAGCAAGGAAAAAATGGTCATTTTTCTTCAATGAGAAAAGAAATCACTCTTTATGTGCTACAACACTTACAAGGTAGAAAGTAAATATCATTTAGAGTCCCTATATAGCCCAAAAAACCTATCATTATAAAAAAAATGGATGTTTTTTTCAAACTTATTATAGTGCAAAGGTGTTTCCTCCATACATTGGAGAAATGTGTAATGTCCCTAATATTTCACTTTGGACCACTCTATTGGAATAGGGAATTCAATGGTCTAAAGTCAATTGGAAAAAAATTAAAGAATAATTGTAAATTAGTGATTTGGGTCATGAGGCACTATGGAAAAACCAAGGTCCAAGGGAAAAATTTGATTAAGGCTCACGAGGAGGGCGCATTAGGGAGATGTAGGGCCCATGATGACATGTGGATCACTCCAAAACAAGACAAAAATCTCCATGAGGGTGCATTTGTGGGTGAGAATCCTAATGTTGGTGATAATCCCAAAGTTGGTGATAATTACGAGGTGGTGAGAATCCCAAGGAAGTGTAACTTGCACCAAATGAGGAGGGAATCCCAATGTAACTCCCTAGTGTCTAAAAATAGCTAATGAGGTAAAATTTGGGAATGGAGAGGCATTCCAAGGAGTGTAACTCCCACCAAAAATGAAGAGAATCTCAAAGTAACTTCCATCTATGACCACATTACCAATTGGAGGGAGTTGAGGTGTCATAAGGGATTATTCTCTCCTAAAATTGAGTTTTATTATTATTTTCAAAATAAAAATATAGAATGAATTGGAATTAGTCACAAGAAGTCATTCTCTCCTAAAAATCATTTTTATTAATATTTTCAAGAGAGAACTCTTGAAGTAGGGACTCCCTAGAGTCTAAAAATAACTAATGAGGTAAAATTTGGGAATGGAGAGGCATTCCAAGGAGTGTAACTCCCACCAAAAATGAAGAGAATCTCAAAGTAACTGCCATCTATGACCACATTACCAATTGGAGGGAGTTGAGGTGTCATAAGGGATTATTCTCTCCTAAAATTGAGTTTTATTATTATTTTCAAAATAAAAATATAGAATGAAGTGGAATTAGTCACAAGGAGTCATTCTCTCCTAAAAATCATTTTTATTAATATTTTCAAGAGAGAACTATTGAAGGAGGGAAAATGTGAATGAAGAGTTATAAAAGGAAGATGAGGGCACCTATTGGGGATATTTTGGCAAAAATTATTTCTGAATTGGATAGCTCTGGTGGCTTTCAATATTGAGATATGTGCCCCTTGCATTTGTGATTGGTTTTAGTGGTGAAAGATTCCACCCTAGATGGTGTGAGAAGAGAGATCATCTAGATCTCTTCATTTGGGCTTCATTGCAGGTGTTGAGAGTGATCATCTGGATATTTATACTGAGATTCATTGATCATAATATGTTGTGAGTTTAATTGCATATGTGAAGATTTATTAGTGTTTTAGTGTTCTAATGTGTTGGTTTTCTAGTGTTCTTAGTGTGGAGGGCACACTTGCTCTCATACAATGTTAGTTTTCTATTGTTTTCAGTGTTGGAGGGCACACTTGTGGAATAGAGTACACCAATTGGGAGCTTCAAAACATATTCTTGACTCCATTTCTCAGATCCATTGTGTTAGTTCTCTTGATGTGTGGTTGAAGCAACTATATCATTTGAACCAGTGTTGGTGGGATGAGATTGATCTGCTAGTTCTGGTATCTATATGCATTTATGGGATATGATACCTGTTTTGTTGCGTCCATAGCATCATTTCCAGTGGGAAACACTTTTTGTTTCACCGAAAAAGGTTTCTAGATGACCACATTACAATCATTTTATTTGATCCACGCTATTCAGTATCTTCTTATGGCAGAGGGACGCACCTGTATTTATATCTCTGTATTTCATGAGTTTTGAGCTACTGTAAGAGCCATCTATTGTTGTAACCAGTGTTATTACTGTTCCCTTCAGTGCATAATAAATATTTATAGTGTTTTCTCCCATATTGTGCTCAATATTCAAGTTTTTGGTAGATCTATGTACAAATCTATTGTTATGTTTATGCAATATTAATGCAATGTGTATTAAAATTTCAGTAAAGCACTCTGAAGTATGCTAGTGAGTGATTCGGGTTGATCTGGGAGTGTTTGGGTTGAGCTAGAGCTGTTTGGGACAAACTCGAGTGGGTTAGGGAGTGATTGGAAAGAGTTGGAAATCAAGACCATCATTGTAGTGAATTTCGAGCTAGTTTTCCTGGATTCGAATTGATGCTTATGGGGGATGTTCATGCTTGATTAAATATGGTATATGTATAATTTATTGCTCCTACATTGAGCCAAGAACCCATCCATTGAATCTGGTGATATGTTTAGTACTTCCCATGCTTCAATATTAATGATAAAAGGGTTGCATACAAAGTGTTCGAAGAAAGTCATGAACTAGACTTAATAACCAGATCTCAAAACTTTATATCATATCTGATTGGGAACATTAAAGTGATTTCAAAGTATATTTAATGGGCTACACATATTTATGCAAATCCGAAATTATAAATACATTCCTCTGTTGTTGAACTAGAACATTTCATAAGTTTCCATAAGCCACTGTTTGGCTTAAGTTGGAGAAGAATATACTGTCTATTGAAGAATTTGGAGTTAATGTGCCTAATTTCCACATTGGGTACATTACAATATGTCAAACAAAACAATTTGCAAACAATGTAGAGAACATTATCAGTCTTGTATACATCACATCAATATCCTTATCCACATAACAAACATACAAATTATGACTAAAACATTTTCAAATAGAAGACATAGGGAAATAGTGATCCACGTCAGATATAAACATCTTCCAAAAATGATCAAATCCCTGTGTTCAAACAACACCTCACCCTCTACAACATGATGACTTTCTTTAGAGAGTCTATCAAACTTTGTGTTATGTTCTCTATACACATGTTTGAAGGATATTTCCTCGAACCTACTTGTTGTAATTTTGAGTTAAACATCCAATTTTTTTAAAGTGGATATTGAACCATTGACTTGTACCATTCATCCATTTGATCATCAAATTGTAATCTTCAAAAAAATGAATAAACCTAACTCTTTTCTCCATTGCTACTTTTAGTAATAATCTCAAGGCTATTAACTCTACAAATTGTTTGAAACTACCACAAGGGCTTCCTTCATATTGATTGAATGATTTTTTGGAATGAAAATGACACAACCAACACTACTTTTACCCCGAATCTCTTTACTATAACCATAAAAAAATACATGCCTTTTTTATAATCACCTCCATTCAATGTCTTTCAGGTTTCCATGGCATTGATATCTTACATGCTAAAGCTAAATCTCTTACTTGGAAATCCACCTGAAAAGATGGAAGTCCTTTCTCTTCAAAAGGCATTTGGTTCCTTGCTAACCATACTCCATAACATGTCAGGTAAGGCACTACCCTCCATTATTTTAACTTCTATTTTCCCCTATGGGATCTTAAACTTTTCTCAACGATATCTACCACCCAAACCAATGAAAAGTTCAACTTTAGATCACAATTTCTTGACAAAAGGACATTGATATATGTGTTACAATTTCCTCATATTCCTTACAAATAATTCATATTACATGCCCTTGTTTATCTCGTTTCTATGAATTGTCCCAAGTTAGAATCTTATTCATTAAATCTAACCACAAATTTTTGATTGTTTTGGTGCCTTTACCTTCCATAAGCTTTTCCACCACCATGCGTTATTTTCAGGTTTCAATGAAAAGTTTGCTTGATATCCCAATTTGATTGAGGAATAACTTGAGGTTTTTATTTTTGGACTAAACCGTTGTATATTCCTCCTCATGTATTTTGACATGGATTCTAACTGAACTATACATAGGCATTTCAAATAACTACATTTTCACCTCCCAAACCTAAAAGTTCGGTGTTCTCCCATCCTTGTTGCCATAAGTTGGAATTCATTTGATCAACAACTTGATTGACTCTATAGATGCCTCTATCCTAAATAATATCAATCAACATTTTAGGTACCTTGAAGTCATCTTTTCACCCTAATCATGGATCCACTCCAACTCTTACTTGCTCCCCATTTCCTATCTTCCATACTAACGATTTTCCTATTAGAGGGAAATGTTGGACTAATGGATTCGAGTGGGTAGACATTGATGGAATTTCTTTGAATCCTTATCCAATCAATGATGGTTCCAGTAATGATATATTTATGCACTATGAACTCAGCTACAAGTGGTCGATTATGTGATAGAGAAAAAATGTCTCACCACCGACGATAGTATGTCACAATTCCGACGATTGTTCAAAGTTCGTCAAAAGTTTGAGGACGTTTAACTTTAAAAAAAATATAGTCCACGTGTTATCCAAGTATCCAAGCTAGGAACGTTTAGCCTTAGATTTTTTCTACTCACAAATGCTTGAGAAGATACGATTTGATGCTACAAGAGGTTCTACTAGCTTAAAATATTGTTTATAGTTCCCTCAGGAGATTCTAATAACTTAACATATTGTTTACATTCGACAATACTAAAGCAACTCTAAGTTGTAAAACTAAATCAATAAGCATTATAATAAAGGGCTTCCAAAACATAATTACAAATAATGGGCATTTTCTCCAATAATTGTCAAACACCTTGTTAAATAAAAAAAGAAGGGCATTCATATTTAACTGTTAACATGCTTTTATGCATTAACAATATCAGATGATGGTGCATTTACAAAACCCAGTGTGTGCCATGACACATCCTGTATTATCACAAATACGTGGACAAGTGTTCTATAAAATACATATCTCATTCACATTTGGTTGTTGAATGATAAGATACAACGATTTGGTTGTTGAATAATAAGATATAAAGCCTGAAATATCAATGTCATGGCAATTTGTTGTCCAGAAAAGAACCGTAAAACCCATCGAACACTAGAAGTATAGTAACAACTTACTAGGATTGGCAAAGTACCTTCAATGATCATTTGGGCATGACGAAAAAAGTGCATTACAAGGATTAAAAATTTCATGGCATATAAAAGAAAACCATTTAAGCCAAACACCCGGGCCAGTTGCCGCCTTAGTTATAAACTCCACATAAATCCCTCACTGCAAAATCTTTAGATTTTGCATAAGCCACCTATTCGTTGGAGGTAGTTTGGTAAGAATTAGGAAATGATAGTTTTGGAAATAGTATGCATTGTATTAGGTAGTGCAATAATAGGAGCATTGAATGTGACGGCTCTTGGGTCATGGTTGTATAGTGCCTTGCAAGGTTAATGTTTTGTGGGTAAGTGGGGATTTAGTATTTATCTTATAGGGGTAGTATTCTAGGGAAAACCACTTCATTAATTTAATCATTATATAAAAAATAAATATTAGACCTGAAATATAAAGGGTGAAAGGAAAAAGAAATATAACTTGGGAAGAGAAAAACAATGGCTTGCCTTGATTAATCCAAGATCTATGCAAATTTTGAGGATCATTGGATTTATCGTTAGTCATTATAAGTTTCCTTTCTATTGCGAAAACCTATAGAAATCACGATAGAATAATACGTTTATACGATGGAATGATAATTAGGTAAATAAACATCCATATCAACATGTAAGAGATTCTAAGAAGAATAAAGGGGAATACATGAATGAGATTCTCTTGGTTTCGATAATAATTCATTCTCTACTAAATAATGATCTGAAAGTTTTGCGAGAAGTTTCTCAAACAAAAATCTTCGATGATGGATCTTTTACTGACTGTTATATGCATGTGAACATGAGCAATTATTACTGTGTATCTTTAAGTGAATCAACTATATGAAAATGCAATAGAGATTCAAGCACATAAATGAACACCCATGTGATAACATAATTCAACAGACTCTTTTGGTTACATCTTCGGGCCCACTTCAACTGCAAACCGATCCATTAATATAATGAAGAAAATGCATAAAAAATGATTACATCACAAATGGATTTCACCTGCAAGAATTCAACTGCTCACTCTCTGGACTGCATAACAAGTGTCTCTGTAAGACCACATTCCCTTGCATATCCTTCACCTTTGTTCTTTGGACCAAGAATGTCGAAGGCCAACACCTGTATCAATATGGAACCTGTAGCTACTTCCCCTGCACAACAACTATCTCTGAAAAGCCACAATCTCCTTGAAGTCCTTCACCTTTGTTCTTCGGACGGAGAATGTCAAAGGCCGACACTTGTATTAGTGCATAGCTGTAGATGATCAATTGATCTCATTTTGCAAGATCTAAGAAAGTTCAAACTTGCCTCATCATGTCCCAAAGAGCTTATGAACTTGAACAAGTTTACAAAGTTGCCAAATAATATAGGCTTTAGGAATAACAAAGTGCCTCTCACAAATAAGTGTCTATAATGCCCATTACATCATGGAAACATCCATACAAAGTTGCCCAACATAGGTTTTAGGCAAAATAATGCCTCTCACAAAAAGTGGCTACAAGCCTATTACAAACATGGAAACATCAATCTTCATATTTACAATGCAAACAAGTGCACGAGTAGTTTAGACACTATGGTCTCAAACCCACTACAAATTAATGTGCACCATTACAATATTGCCAACAAGGCCTAGGCATAAAACACAATGCCTCTCACTCTCTTCATCACTTAAGAGTGGCTAAAAAAACCTTTTACAATATGACAATAATCAATTTCAAGTCACAATGAACGTGCACGAGTGGTAGACTTCTATGGTCTCAAAACCACTACAACATATGTGTGCATGGCTAAGTCACAATACCGGAATACAAGTACTAGTGGAACAATCTATGGTCTTGAAATCCACTATATAGAGTGCAATCATAAAATTCGAGAGTTTCTCTTGATTGCCATACATATGGCACATTACAAAAGGTTGGGCTTCAATAGTTACAAAATCAAACTATAATGTAATCCCACATCAATAAGGGAAAATAAGACACACTATTAGATATGAATCAAACTCAAAATTTTCATACCCATTGAAGTGGCACCCTTGATGTCTCAGCCTTGATGTCTCTGCAACCAAAACCCACTTAGTTCGACCTTTGCATCCACTGGCTTACATTGTGACTTGATGTCTTTGGCTCCAAGGTAAGAGTGCTTACATAGCACAAGGAAGTAGGCAACAACCTTTTAATTTTGGCACTTCAAAACCATACCCCACTTTTCATGGAAACCAAAACTTCATTGTGGTATCAAAACAAAACCACCAACCAAACTTGGAATAGAACCATTCCCCAAGTCCAGCCAACATATAATAGTTCCAAAACTTGGTTCGCCACTTCAAATATGCGTCCATTGACTAACCATTAAATATGGCATATGCTCCAAATCTTGTTACATGGTACCACATGGTGTTTGTTGGCTCATACCCTCGAAACTTTGCAAATCGGGTGTATTTGTGGCATGTATTAACCAACATGTGATATATTTAACCAACGAAATACAGTAACAAATTAGTGGATAATTGAAGGCATGTGGGGGCATAGTTATTATGATCATAAATTCGTGCCATATGTTATGGAATATAGTTGTTGCCTCCACCAAAGATTGGTATGGTTATAACAAATTCCACCCCTTTCTTATATTCGTTGGCATTACTTTTTCAAAGGCACATGGGCATAATATGGTTATGCCATTAAAAATATTTTAATACATTTAAAATATTAAAACGTTTTAATAATTCCACCCTTCCACATGCCAAATGTCATGAACTCAATTTTCTACTTGACGAGTTCCCTATTGGTCCACGTCATCTAGCCAAACTGCCTCATGGCATTCTAGGAGTGCCACATGTCACTTCATGCCAAGTTTTCTCCTGTCGGGTGAAAACTTTAGGCCTGCATATCTTTTGCATACGGAATCAGTTTGACGCGATTCAAGCGGCATTGGAATCGTCTCGGTGAGCACTTCGCAATCGAATCATTTTCATCAGCATTGAATACTTTCAAATTTTGAGTGATCCTAGATCCTCCTAAATCAAATAAGGTCAACTACATGAAGGTGGAATCTTATCTGGCCCCTACCCCCCTCTCACATCACTCTCACATCACTCTCAATGACCCATACCCAATCTATCTACCTAGAAATAACCTAAACTAACATAATATCATAAAACATATAAGATTCATGCATACAAAGTATCAAAACAAAACTCATAATAAGAAATAGTTTATATTAGTAAAATTGATCGTTAAAATATGTTGTCACCATACAATGTCTCCTACTTATATATGCAATCACATCTTTTTCAGTTTCTTATGTTTTAAATAATTGATAAGTTTCATATCCAATCCTTCTTCCTCTTCGTTTGGTGGACGCTCTTCTCATGCTGATTCGGGTTGCCCTTGTCACACATTGAACATCTAGTCGGGTACACGTGTAAAGTTTGAGTGGAACCAACATCGACTACAAAAACAAAATGGGTTAAGGTGATATGATTAGTGATTATTGACATATAAATTGTAAAACATTAACTTGAAACTTCCACTTAATAATTCTTTAATAAAAATATAATTACAATGTTCGTTACCTGATGGACTAGTCGACACCAAGGTTTTAGTGACGATCTCTTCCTATTGCCTCCCAACATCCTCATTTATAGGCTCTTTGATTGAAACAATAAAATTTTTAAGTATACCAAATACAACTAAATAATGATAACCATGAATCCATAGATATGATTTTACAGCCATAGTACTATCATGAGGCTGCTGATCTCCACTACCGACCTCATTACCATTGGTTTTGAACTCCTGATTAAAACAGGATGGGACATTAATTTATATCCAATTGTCAACTATGAATGGGTTTCAGAAATAATCCACATTCATATTCGATAAATTTGACCTACCATGTCAGTCAATGGGTCGAGAGTTTATGATTGCCCCATAGTATCTTGATGTTCAACCATGACTTTAAAACCAAGCTTGAACCGGATCTTGAGATCTTGTTTGGTGGATTTCAATTTGTACCTACCCCCCTGCATTAAATAATACCACAAATTTAGCTTATCAGATGGAGTTAAATAAAATCCAGATGATCATAGTAATGGAATGATACATACAATTATGGATTTCAACTTAAGGTAACCACCCTGGCCAAGTATGTGATGGCTGTGTTTCTCTAATCTTTCCTGGGTGGTTTTCAAGGTACCTAAGAGCCCACCAAAAGTTTTGACTAGATCAGATATCACACTTTTTATGTAAAACTAAAAAAGACTCAACATATTCAATTCAATATATCCTATACCTCCCTCCACCTAGTGTCGTATTCCCTTCTTTTTTCATTCTATTCTCCCTTGCATTCTCCACTATATTCCTCCACCCCCACACAAGAATCAGTGAAGGATGCTCATATCTAAGGTTATTTTTCAAATTAACCCTATATATGTGTTATAACCCAAATCGACACTTATTTGTCCATGACGACACTTGCATGTTGATGCTCTCATGACAACACTTTCATGACGACACTTCATGAAGCTACTGTTGCTCACACAAAATGAAACTATGGATGGAAGAGACCTAATTTGGTGCTTAGTAGTGTGGCTTTAACTTATTCAATCATTATTCATCAATTAGGGAACTTGTGACCACATTTGGAGTCCAAAACACCTCTAAAAATCCCTAAAAATGAATTCCCCCCCCACACGTAGGTTGCCTTTGTATCACCTATGTGTAACACATGTTTCCTTTGTCCCACATGCATGTAACACGCACCTTGCCTTTGCATCACCTGCATGTGGCTTAAAAATGCCAAAAAATATAAAAAAACTCGAAATTGGGGCAGTTTGGGTGGTTTTGGAAACCTCATCCTCAGTTACAACCGCTCCCTCCTCGAATATAACTATCTCCTTCTCCTATAAAAGAAAGGGAGATTGGCCATGAAGAGGACTCTTAGCACAAGTAGTGTTATGCTGGAGAAATCAACAACCTCTTTCCCTTGCCATTGATGCCCTAGTTTATCTCAAACCCGTGTGGTTACAATTCTTGGAGAAGAGAAGCAAAAGATCCATAATCAAGGTTTTGTGAGGTGCCTAAGTAGCTGCAAGGTATATTTGTACTTAATTCTATCAATCAATAAAAGTAATACATCTTTTCCTTCCCAAAATACTGTTTATTGCTTATTTAATGGAATGATTATGCTTTTATATTGAGATTAGAGGTATATGTTTATGTTTTTACTTGTATCTTTTTCTCAATTTTATAATTATTTTATTGTAGCCAAAAGCTTTCGAGGAAGGTATTCTGTGTGTTTTGCAGGTATTCAAATTGAGAGATTGAAGGTTTGGAATCCGATTTTAAGAGTTATTAAAGCTTGGATCCACCTACATAAACAAGGTACATATTTTTAAACTCATAGTTTAGCTTTTGTTTATATCCAAACCCTATCTTGTTGTCTGCACAACCTTAGAAGTCTGCTTCAATTAACTTAGTATGTTGGTCACCTCAACCCTGGTCATTAGATGATTTTCCTTACAACATAATTGGTAACTCCACTGGGGAGAAATCATGTCAGCTTTGGGGTTTTCCAAGTTTCTTTCTCCAATTTTCTTGAAGTTTAGAGTCTATTTTCAAATTAGGAATGATCTTAGGGCCTTAATAGACAGTTCCATTGTCAATTTTTTGAGTTGGACTTGCTTTTTTGGAGGCTTTCAGTACCCACACGCATGTCAGCTTCATGACAGTAGCATGTCTGCTAGAAACACACAGGTTGCCTTCATGACAGTAGCGTGTCTGCTAGAAAAACGTAGGAGCCTTCATGACAGTAGTGTGTTTGCTAGCGTGTCTACACAGTTGTGTGTTACACCCTGATGTGCCTGTGTTTCACTAGCATGTTACTCCTATAGGTAGTGTTTTTTCTTTTTGGCCCTACCTGTGAGATTTTTGTTGGATTTTTTGGAGTCTTTGCTTGTCCTTGGTCTATTTAGAACCCTTTGGAAGTTTGATATCTTCCTTTTGATTGCTTTTAACTTGGTTTTTTGATCATTTTTTAGCGAATTTGGACTTGCTTGAATAATTTTGGATCGTTTTGATCCCAATTTGGATTTGTTTGGACCAATTTGGAATTTCTTAAGCCAATTCGGATCTATTGGGATCAATTTGGACTTGTTTGAGTTGATTTGGAACCATTTGAGTTTGTTTGGAACCATTTGAGTTTGTTTGGGTCAATTTGAATCTCTTTGAGTGAAAAAGTTCTATTTTGGTAGATCTTTTTTGACATTTGAGTTTGGGTACTTTTGGATTCCCTTTGAAGTGAAATCCCAGGGTTTCTTTCAGTTGTTTAGAACCTTGATTACGTTTTTTGTATTCAAAACAGGCCTTCCCAAACCTTGAACCCTAGTAGGTATTCTTTCTTGTTGGATTTTAGAGGTTATCTCATGTAATTTTTTCCACTTGATATGCTATTATGACTGAAGAGGTTCATGTTTCTAGGCGCTTCCACTTCATTGATAAAGGTACCAAAGAGATTTTGCATTGATTATGTTGTGTTTTTTTTCTTAATTAGTATTTGTTTCTCATTTGGAAAACAAAAAAGTTGTTGTAGTTTATAAGTTAGTGTTGGTTGAATACATTGCAAGTGTTTTGAAGGATTTGGAGTTGCTTTTTATATTGAAAAAAAATTTCTTTTCCATTAGTTTGTTTTGTTTTAGATAAAGTTTCATTTCAAGTTTGCATTTTGAAGTAAAAAATTTCAAAAAGGTATTGCATTTAGTTATTAGGTGTGCATGTCAAATTGATTTTTTTCTTCTTATTTTAATATTTGATTTGAACTTGTTTACCAAAATGAGTTGCATTTACTTTCAAATTCTAAATTTGTGTATCCTTATCAAACTGAATTTGTATGTGCAATTTGAAAGGTAGTTGCATGCTTATGTAAGGTATACTTGATTTTGCATTTAGGTGTAAAACTTTTAGTTTCCTTTTGCATTTAAAAGACCAAAAATTTGCATTGTATATTGAAAACTTGTATTTGCATTCCAAATTACATCTTTAGAACTTGCATGTCCATTGAAAATGAAAAGTGCATGATTGTGGCAGTAGAGTGCTTCATATTTCAGTTAAAGAACATTGTATCTTTAGTTGCACTCATTTTGCTTCTTTTGATAAGTTTTTGAAATTGTATTTTAAGCAAACAAGAAATAATCGAGATAGGATACTAGGTTTTATTCTAGAAATAAACTCACCTAATAGTTAATCTAGGACTTTGGAGGCAGGGAGTTGAGATTTAACTCCTCCAAAATCACATAAACTTGTCAAACATAGGTGTCTTTCATAAGGGAGGAAATCCAACACTGTAAGGGTGTGTCTAGGAAGCTCCTCTAACACAGGAGTTAAGCACGAGGTCGTGTGAGGTTGAGTTGTAGAGATATCCATCTAATACTTAATCGAGCATAAGCCAACGATTTTATGTGTACGAGGACTTTCATCAACACAAAGTGAGATTGTAGAGTTTCGGGCTTTGCTACCCTGCCCATACGTACGATCCTGACCTACGACTGTTCCCCTGGATGACGTCTATGGATTGGTAACCTTAGAATATTGTCTTTAGGGTCATACACAAATCTTAGCAGAGGATTTTCTACAACGAATTTTGGTGGACCTAGTGACTGGAGCATTAGTACCCTTGGAGGGTGTTTTCCAGATCCATCTGGTAAAATACTTGCCCCAAGAATGGAAACACGCTCGACCTTGGTAACTTCTCTCTGATATTCATTGATTAGACTTGGGCCCTAATCATCCCAGGCTGATCTGTGGGAGACCATATCCGTCTCTTCATTGAATTATGCTTGTATCCAAGTACTCTTTCGGTGTGAGATTTGTTTGCTTGTTTGAGATCTTTCAGGGAATTTTTAGTGTGTGTTGTTTGATTTTTTTTTTTAATAGATTTTCTTCTTAGTGTATTCTGTGAGCCACCATGGATGATCAACCTCTATGCAAGTCCCAAAGAATTCAAAGACACTCTCATGAATAAAGAGAAATTGAGGAGAAGACTGGATTATACTAATCCACCCCCTTAGGGGGCATAAGAGGAAAACCATGAACATCAAACAAAACAACCAATAGAAGAAAACAATTCTAGGTCAAGTGAGTTTGAGAGTTCTTCTGAGGAAGGAAAATTTAGAGATACTAAGGAACAGTTGCATAAATCTTCTAGAGTCCATTCTTCTCAGCTTGAAGAGAATTTAGGAACCATTGAAATTGAGGACATCTCAAATTCTTCTGTACTTTTGAACCCGCCATAAAGTCCTAGTTTTTCCCAAATAGCTGGTATCAACGTTCCTAATCCATTGTCTAGGTGGTTTAACATAGAAAACATAGAACAAGTGTTTACCTCAGGGGAGGTAACTAATCCAGGTAGTACTAACCTTATAGGAGGAATTACTTTTAATATGGAATTTGCAACAGGATCAGGATGGTCCCCGTCGTCCTCAATGATACTTACTTGTACTAGTTCGTCAACTCACCTAATTTCGAACCCTTTCTCTTTTTTATTTCCTTTTTCAAGGTTTCAACCTATACCTGTTACTATTCCTCCTAGTTCAAATTTGACCACTTCTTTAGGTGGTGGCCCGTTTGTCCCTTTCCATAATTTCCAACCCTTAAGTGAAAAAATGTCCATGCCTAACCCACCCTTCACTGGAGTTGTTTCTAACTCCACCCTACCCTAGTTAAGCTTGCCTTTCCAATATCTTGGAGGTATGAGTTTAGGTAACCCCTTTGGATTAAATGTACCTCAAGGTAATTCACTTACAATAAGGGGCACCAGTATTGGATTTCAATGGGAGCAAAATGCCACTCAAGGAAATATCCCCTTTTATGGGATGGGAGGTTCCAATATGGCTAACCATGTTGTGACAATTTTTTTACAAGGAAACCAACCGTTAGGAGGGAAGGGAGAGAATTTTGGAACAAATTTTCCTTCATTTCAAAACCATTATGGTTAGAAATTTGGACAACCCAATCCACTTTTCAATAATATTGGAAATCCATATATTCCAGGACAATCATATGCCAACAACAACCAACAGGAAACTAATGCTCCTGGAACCTGGAACACAATGGATCAAACAAAGTTTCCATTTTTGGATACTTTGAATTTGTATGATCTTTCAAAGTTGACTAATGATCCAATGTTACATGAACCAAGATGGCCACCCCTAACCACTACGCTTCCTTTAGACATTCCTAAGTTTGAAGGTAAACCTATGGAAGACCCAGTTAACCATGTGATGAATTTTCATTTATGGTGTTCATACAACTCTTTGATGGATGATTCTATTAGATTGCATCTCTTCCAAAATAATTTAACTACGATAGCGGAAAAATGGTACATTGAGTTACCATGAGCATCTTTTCAAGCTTTTAATGCAGTCACAATGGAATTTCTAAACCACTTCTAGCTAGCAGCCCATTATGAAACTGGAACAGAGCTATTAACATCCTTTTGTCATAATAAATATACTCATATCTATGATCACATCCATGAATGGTGGAGGAGGAATAGCTTGATCAAGGCTCAAAACCCTAATGAGTTCCTTACCGATTGGTTTATTAATTCATTGCAACCCTTTATTGAAAAATATGTGGCTCTTTTCGAGATTCAAACCGAAGAGCACGCTATTATTAAATCCTGGCAATTGTATTTGGTTTATTCCCAAGCCAGGATGCTGTATGAAATTCTGCCTACTTCTCCTAGAGCATAAGTTGCCCCAAAAAAACCCTTCCATACACCTCATGCTAATGGTGTGATTGGTGTAGTTGAGAAAAATCCAGTTTGCCTGGGTAGTAACTTTTCAGGTCAAAATTCATTGGCAACTGTTCAGAATAACACATAGAACCTTAAACCCAACCCTCTTTCCGATGTTCTATCAGTACAGAACTCTCAGGAAAACCAACAACCTGGAGGGAAGAAAAATAAGAACAAGAAAAATGAGAATAAGGGGACTAATAATGCAAACAATATTAACAATAACACTAATGTTGGTGGGTCAAATAATGAAAAAGGTAAGACAAAATTCCCTTGTTTGTTATGCAGGGAAGATCAACTAACTTATAAATGCCCTAAGATTGAAATGGCTCAGAAGCTGTTGGTCCAATAGGAAGGTTAGTCCCAGCCTACTATATTAACTAATCCATTTCCTCAACATTAGAAATAGATGATTGATGGTGCTCACCAAAACCCTACAACATCCCAAGGGGGGAAACAAGAGAACCTCCTCTCAAGGGGGAAATTCAGGCCCAGGTGAAGTTTTCATGTGTGAACATGATGTTTATCTCCAGAATAGGAGCAATAATTATGACTCTAATTTGTCTGGATCCAAAGGTAAAGAAACCGTTAATGCTTACAATGACAAGTTTTTACACATAGAGAATCCTTCCAACGATACTATGCCTAGAATACCGAAGGGTGTTCTAAAAAACGATGTGTATAATCCTAATGCATGTGTTGCTAAGCATTATAGTATAGTTGAATATCTGGCTTAGGTTCCATGTGCAATGTGTACGCTTGATCAGGTACTTTAGAGTTGTCCAACTCAATGTAAAACCTTACTTTCAGCTTTAGGAGATCTAGATTCCATGGATAGTCAAGCGATTTCTTTTGATTTTGAGAACTAGAAGCCTTGTTTACCCCACCATGCTACTTTTTAGATCCAAGTTGTATTTGGAAACACTAAGATTCATCGGACAGTTGTAGATGAGGGTGCCTCCACATGTGTCATGTATTTATCATGTGGGAAGGCTTTAGGATCACTTGAAGTGGTTTCTCCTATCACCATGTTGAAATATTTCGATTGCCACATTTTCCAACCTCATGGAATTATCCCAACTTTTCCTATAGAGATAGGGGGAAAAGTAGTCAAAGAGGATGTGGAAGTGGTTGATTCCCCACTTGATTATAATTTATTACTAGGGAGAAGTTGGACTCAAGCTATGATGGCAGTAGTCTCTTTGATCTTTTGCATCATCAAGTTTCCTCATGAGGGAAATATTGTAACAATTGACCAACTAGCCTTAAATAGTAACGAGTTCAAACAGGATCATGGATCCAATATTCATTTAGTATCCTATTCCACGAGGAATTGTGAAAACATAGGTGTGGATATGTATCCTTCATTAATGGGGACTTTTAATCTTCCCCCACCTGATTTGCATGCTATTGCATCTCTGGTATATGCAATTTCAACAGTTGCCACAAATTCCACATATAAGGTTTCTCAATTTAAGACTTCGTACTTTAACAACCCTTGGAAGTGTTCAACCTTTGAAGTTGGGTGGGGTTAGATTAACCAACCCTTATATCCCTTGTGTACAATTGCTACTAAGAAGAATCCTCTGTGTTCATGCTTACCTTCTTGGGACTTGGTCCCGACATTTGACCAGGTGATACATCCAACGGGGTCATTAGAGCTTTCTCTCCACCCTATTGATCCAATCGAATGCTTGGACATGTGTTATATCTGGGATGATATACTTGCTTCTGATGAAGTTTTCCTAGAGTCTATAATACAGTTTTCCATTCATCTGGATGTTGATCCAGTTGCAATTAATTCTAGCCCCATTTTTCCTTTGGAGTCTAATATTACTGATCATGGATCCTCGGACATTGGAACTATTGAGTCTTTGGAATCTCCCATAGAGATGCAAGTCGGTGTTCCTGCTGAGTTGATTCAATTTGTAGAATTTTTGACTCCCGCGAAGATGAATTTGTTCTTGCAGATTCCATCACTTCTTTCAACTTTGATATTCCTCTCAAGTTTGATCTTGTTGATTGTAGGTCCTTAGGCCTTGGTAATATAGAGTCTTCACTAGTTAACTCTGCCTTGATTATTCCTGTTGTTGACGATAGCAAAGTTGAAAGTATTTCTACCAAAGTGACCTGTATTAGATCTTTTTTTTCACATTTTTTGGATATGATATCGGTACTGTTTTTTCTTGGAGACATAAATCTTAAATGGATTCATGGTTGCTTATTGGTTCTTTTTGACATATTGATCGATCCCTTCAGGTATATTTAGAAGCTTGCATATAGGTTTAGGCCTCCCCTTTTTTATGATGCATTTGAACTTGTTGCCACTCGAATTCGTCGTAGGGTCAAAACCTGTTGGATATTGGTGTGTTATCCATCTCTATATGCATTGTGCACCAGTCTAGTAGCAAAGCCTACCTAACATGGGCTAGTCTAGTCAACACCCCTATGCCATTTTGGTGTAGTCATCAGTGGCAATTTCCCTTGCTATTGGGTAGTGGGAATACATCAATGTATCCTACTTGATGGATTCTTCAGGTGTTCAACTTCTAGACCATCTATTCACACCTGTTAGAATGTATTAGGTACCTGGGGGCCCATTGTCATTATGGGTGGGTTCCCTCGCATTTTTTAACGGTTTACATCATTGACCGATAATCAAACAGTTTCCTCCATGTTCAACTTCAGCCGATTTATTTTCATGGTTAGGATTCATACCTTTAGGCTGTCTAGATTGAAGACCTTGGGCCTATAGTAAAATCATCATATTTTGTTATTGCCCAAGTTTCACAAGACTGAGCCACACTCCCTTTGGCTCTTGATGAGACATAGATCCACTTTGTTCAGTGTGGATATGATATCTGGTTTTGACATGTATCCACTTTGTTCAGTGTGGCTATGATCAGTTGTCAGACATGGATCCACTTTATTCATTTGTGGCCATGAATCATATAGATATCACATGGCAGCACTTTGCATTTTCTGTGGCCATGATAGTTACATCAGTTATACATCTATTCAATATTCCTTGTATATTTTCGGTGATCATTTGTACAGGGACATATCTATCCCAGGGATAAGTTTGTCTGACATCCTTTTTTTGTTTTAGGTACCTTGTCGAGATTGAGATTCTTGGATTTTTTGGGTTTCTTGACTCCTCACCCCAATCTGTTTATAATGTATTTCGGCCATCATGTTCCCTTTTGACCTCATACATTAGGGGGCATCTGTTATAACCCAAATTGGTACTTATCCGTCCATGACGACACTTACATGATGATGCTCTCATGATGACACTTCATGAAGATACTGTTGCTCACAGAAAAAGACACTATGGATAGAATATCCCTAATTTGGTGCTTAGTAGTGTTTCCTTAACTTATTCAATGATTATTCAACAGTTAGGGAACTTGTGACCACATTTGGATTCCAAAACACCTGTAAAAATCCCTGAAAATGACTTCCCCCCCCACACGCAGGTTTCCTTTGTATCACCCATGTGTAGCACAAGTTTCCTGTGTCCCACTCGCATGTAACATGCACCTTTCCTTTGTCTCACCCTCGTGTGGCTTAAAAAATTCCAAAAATATAAAAAATATCGAAATTGGGGCAGTTTGGATGGTTTTGGAAACCTCCTCCTCGGTTATAACCGCTCCTCCTCGAATCTAACCATCTCCTTCTTGCATAAAAGATAGGGATATTGGACATGAAGAGGACTCTTATCCCAAATAGTGTTATGCTGGAGAAATAAACACCCTCTTTCCCTTGCCATTGATGCCCTAGTTTCTCTCAAATCCTTGTGGTTGGGATTCTTGGATAAGTCAAGCAGGAGATCCAGAATCAAGGTTTTGTGAGGTGCCTAAGCAGTTACAAGGTATATTTGTACTTATTGCTATCAATCAATAAAAGCAAGTCATCATTTCTTGCCCAAAATCCTGTTTATTACTTATTTAATGGAATGATTATGCTTTTATATTGAGATTAGAGGTATGTGTTTATATTTTTACTTGTATCTTTTTTCTTAATTTTATAATTATTTTATTGTAGCCAAAATATTTTGAGGAATGTATTTTGTGTGTTTTGTAGGTATTCAAATTGAGAGATTGAAGGTTTGGAATCATATTTTAAGAGTTATTAAGGCTTTGATCAACCTACATATTTTTAAACTCATACTTTAGCTTTTGTTTGTATACAAACCCTATCTTGTTGTATTCACAACCTTAGAATTCTGCTTCAATTAACTTAGTATGTTGGTGATCTCAACCCCAGTCACTAGTAATTTTCCTTACAACAATGTGTCCCTCTAATATTTCAAATAAGTACCAACCATATTGTACTTTAATTTGGATGAATTTGTCACCAAAGAGGCCAACCATGTAGTTCATAAGTTGTTTTTCAAATTATTATTTTTTCTATTCCAACGTGTACGAATGGAAGCCCCAAAAATATCTAATGCCTTCTCATTCAAGTATTTCCAAAGAAAAAATGTTTCCTTCCAAATGATATGATCATTAATATAAAACAATCATAAAAAACTACATTTCTATCACATAATGAGAAATAATTCACATTAATAATCACCAAGGACTTTTGGCAACTTGAACGGAACAAGCTCCTTGTCCACCAAAAAATAAATCAATAGCGTCCCATTGCTATGAACACGTTACAATCCAGGAAATATATCAGATAAATAAATAGTACTTGGGTCATCTATACCATCATGTGCATGGTTTGGCGTGCTATAGGGATGAGTTTAATGGGCCCCACCAAAAGCAAGGGGATCAAGAGAGGGTGCAAACCAAGTAGGAGTGGTAAAGCTATGAGTACTAGACAAAGATCCGAATAGCTTGGTGGGTATGTGCCAAATGTTGGGACATGGTGTCCCAAGTGCATCCCTACTAGTACCAACACTAGCCTCATGAGTAGGCTCACGTGCTGGTCTCAAAAAGTACTGCAAAAAAAAAACTTTTTTGTTCATCTATAAGAGTACTAAACCCAAATTCATAAACAAATATATTTGATAAATTAATTAGTTAAAAGTTGGAGCATACTTGATATCATCTTATTTCATCCATCAAAGCATTGCACCTTTACACAACCACCTATGTCTATTCACATTTAAATAATGAAGGTAATTCTTGGTTTTCTCTTTTGAGAGCCTTTCTAATAGTCTCCTCCGGGTTGATGGAATAAAACAAGGCATTATCATCGACTAAATCATTGGGATCAAGGGTAGATGACTACATATACAAACAAACAATAGAGTAATTAAATTATAAAAATAATAATAAAATTCACATTAATTTTTCATGATTGGAAAGCTGAGATATAATTTATATGGGCTTTATCGACTCCAAGGTGGTGCCTTCCCATGATCACCTTGCCACAATAGTTAGAGGAATAATTTTAATAAGCAAGGGTAACAAATTCCACTCTCAAGGAATAACATAAGAGGATAGAACAAAATCCAACAAGAAACATCATAGAAGTTTGACATGAACTAACCCATGTGGTAGTTTAAGAATAAAGGAAAACCCAAAATCTATCTGTAGTGTGTTCTAAATATTTATAAAACATAATTATAATTTTGGATATATGCAAGGTTGGAGCATTTCAAATATACTAAAAAATCTCAAGACAAAAAGGGATGTACATGCTTATAACAATGGCCTAGGTGTATCTATTTTTGTTGGTCCTTACAAAGACACCCAAATAGTTGTAGGGACAAGTTTTAGTCTAGTCCAAACAAATTTAGCATATGTTTTTTTTGACACTCAAATAGTGGCCCAACCCATTTTAGCTCCTACCGTTTTTCAAATGAGGCCTACAACATCAAATGTGCTTCGAAATTTGGCAAACCCAAAGAGTTCAAACACAAAACTACTAAGTTGATCCAAATAGATAGCAGTTCAAAGGGATAGAGAGCAGATGTGGTAGTGGCCACTCAATATAATCCACAAGAAAGTGTACAACAACCAACAATGAGAGAGGGGAATCCTTTACTTAACCCAATTATGAGGTCTATGGGAAAAGACTTCATGTTTGAAAGTACAAAAGGAGTGGTTGGATAGAAAAAATATAATCGACACTACAAAGAAAAGGTTTTGTAGCAGAGGTTGTAGAAGAGGTTTTTAATGTTACAAGATTGTTCAAAATGATAAAAAAAACCTCCACTACAACCTATGCCAATGGTACCTGATGTTTTAATGGAGGGTTTTATGAAAATTTATTATAACTTAAAAAAACTCAGAGGTGGGAAGCTTTAGTGGAATTTTTTTCATCAGTGCGCTTTATTAACATAAGCGCACTAGTGCTAACCAACACAAAACACACCGGTGCTTTTAAATACAAACAAGCACTGATGTGCACCAAAAATTGAAAGCAATATATGCATTGATGCTTGATAATACATATAGCACTGGTGTGCACCAAAATGTTTAATGGAATCGTTTCTTTATAACAATATATCAATTGGTGCTTTATACTAAATGTAGCACCTATGCTTACGAACTAGTATGAAGCATCGATGCTTACTAACTATTACAAAGCACCAACCTGATAAGTGAAGGAAACCACACTAGTGAAGTTGATTGGGATGTTGAATTTTGCTGCATTTTTAAAATTTAATGGTGCGGTTACAATATAGTTGCGCACCGGGCCGTGATAATAAATAAAGTAGTGGGGCATGCAATGATTATTCTATTGCACTGGGGCACTATTGTTTTAAGAGCACCGATGCTTCATTATATCAAATGCACTGGTGTGATTAAAATGATAAAAAGCACCGGTAATAATTTTTTGTTTGGTGAATAGTGACCAGTGACATTGCACTAGAATATTTGTATTTTATTTTTATTTTGTTTAATTCCATTATTAATAAAAAATTGAAATATTTATTATAATGGTATCATATACTTTGAATTTTAATTATTGAGTTTGGATATGATGTTTGCATTAATTTGTTATATCATAAATTTCCGCATTTATTGTAATATTTTGTCATCTATATATTTAATTGGTGATGTAACATTCCACAACGACATTGGAGAATGCAATAGAATACGACACTTTATTTTATTATATATGAATAAGAGGCCCTTTGTCATACTAAATGGGACAGCATAAATGTCCACAATAATCAAAATGTCAACTTGCATTTAATTGTTACACTTAGTGGTAACCCTTTGTCTTTCATCGGGACACTATGTCCAATACATGCACAAAATGTTTGATTTTTACAGACAATTATTTAAAAATATACAACAACTTGCATTAATATCCAAATATATTAATCATCATTCTTCACAGGAACTGTTGTTAGTGCTCGAGCCACTTGCATGACTTTGGTTATTTGGCTGAATGTTTTTTTTATTGTCTCAATAGTTTTCCTCCTCTTCGACTTCCATCTACAAACATAAAAATGAAGTGTAATGATTGTACCTACATTGGTGGGAATATTGAAAATTAAAATATATAATATACATGAATGTAAATTGAAAAAAGGTGTACCATAGAAAGAATTGAGTCCTGAATGATACACATTCTTTCAAAACCAAATCTCATGCCTTCTCTCAACAACTCTTCTATTGGATCAACCCCATACTTTGTTTCCTGCAAGTTTTTTACCCCATAACAAATCAAAGATTTAATATAAATGATTTTTGTTGTTCCATTAATTATAAATGAAAGAAGTAAAAAAACATAGATACTTACAAATTCCACGATTAATTTTTGATACACCAACATATACTCACAACCCATACTTAACCTAATGTAAATCAATTCTTTTGATGGTTCTTCTTTGTATGTTAACATTTGTTTGAAGAGATTGAAGTATGGTTGGTGTAAAAAAAATTAAAATATAAATATCAAAGCAATATGAAATTTTAATTTGTTATAAGGAAATCACGACTACTCACAAAATTTTCTTTCAACCGTTTTTTCCCTTGTTGTCCTGTCTTATGTGTTGAATGGGTTCCATTGTGTTTTTTTTTTTGCAACAAAACAATTGAAAATTAATACTTAATGTTAAATTAATTAATTATATGCACATAATAGAAAATTTCAATGAGTTCATATATTTGAAGCACATTGCTGTTGAGATGGTTCCTCATGTGATGCAATTATGTCCATTTCCTTGACCATCTCCTTGTACACCTCTTTCGACATTCCAACTCGCATATTTCAGATATCACCTCGTTCATCCTTTGGGATTTTCACAATCTTCCTGAAAATTTAAAACAACATTAAATTATTTTTATACTGATATAAATATAAAATATAGTAGAATTAATATTATTAAAGGAATGCTTTGTAGTAGTAGATACATATTCTATAAAATCATGTTTATGGATTACTTTTTGAATGATTCTTTTTGTTGTTGTACGGTTTTGCTATTGCAAGTCTAACAGGTCTCATTGATAATTTCTCTGGAACCACCTCCTGTAGTTTAGATATAACATGATTATTCGAATCATTGGATTGATTTATGCATTGTAAGTGGAAAGTACGTCTATACATTCTTTCCACTATATCCCTCATAGTTTTATAAAATTTTGTCTCTCTTTCATTAACTTCCAGCTACTTGATGTGCTAAGGACCAATTCATCATCATTTACATATTTCATAATTTGTTTTTTCTTATGATGACATTCCCTTCTGTTACTGTCAGTCCCTGCATACCATTCAACGTATGATAAATAAATTGTTTGAAACATGTTACCAAATATTCTTTAGTACAATATTTGTGAAAATTCAAGAAAAAATTCATATTGATTACTTATTGATTCACCTGACTCATCCATCTAGAATTTTTCCATCAAGGTTTTAAACTCTTCTGAACTTGGATTGTAAAGAATATTATCAAGCTTATTCATTTTTTGGCTCTGCATGACACACGCTAGCCAATACATATTATTTAAACTTACATATAATTCAAACCTATTGATTTATTATACAAAAACATTACATAACTTCCAGAAAAAAAAAATAGTATGCCATATCGGTGCGCTTCAAGAATTAAAATGCCCTGGTGCGTCTACGTCGTGAACACACCGGTGCATCAAATATATTATACATAGAAATTATCAAATAGAGAAGCTATTAAACATATTATACAAATAAATTACATAACTTCCATAATAAAAAATTAGTTTTCCATATCAGTGCTCTTCAAGAATTAAAATGCCTAGGTGCATCTACGTCGTGAATGCACCAGTGCATCAAATCAGAACACATCATTAACGAAAAATAAATTAATCATATGACATACGCCTTTTTTGCTGTGATATATATAATATAAAGCTTTGGTGATTACTGGAGCACTTTTATTACAAATGCATTGGTGCATTATATGAAAACGACTGCACCGAAAATTGTGAAAACATTTTTTGAAGAACAAATAAAAAAATTGACAGGCCTGACAAGGTTTTGGATCCGATGCAATAAGTGGTCCCATTGCACCCAATGCCTTATATTAAAGCCATAAAACCAACAAATATAAAGTGCCTAAAAAGAAAATCCTGATTGTGAAATAATAAAGGGAGTTAAACCCTAATGTGAAATTTTGCAGCCACATAAAATGAAAGGAGGCAACATTAAAGCAAGGGTTCGAGCATTGAAGGTAACTGTGAAATCTTTTATTTTTTCTGAATTTGTTTTAAATCTTAATAGGAAATAAATAAATCATTCATTGAGATCAATATTAATAATTTACATACTTGAAATTTCTACTATGCAGGGTTTTGTGTGATCCAACATACCTTATAAATTTTGACCTTTAGAATAATCTGATTGCTCCAAAATTTTCCGTCAGTAAGTGTCTCTTTCAAAACTGTCCTCTCAAAATTTTGACAAAACAATGAAATAATGATTATATTTTTTCTTTCTTTAAAACACTTTATGAAATTAGTTTTTTGAAAAATAAATTCCCGCTCCTTTTTCAGTTTATGGGAAAAAAATCATGGAATTTTTTTTTTATTTTTGATTTTCCAGGCATCGGTGTGCTTGAATATCAAGTGCACTGATGCGACTTAACAAACAACACACCATTATGATATATTTTAGGTTTTTTTTCGCAGAAAGTCGGTGAGTAATGAAGATATACATGCTCTGGTGCATTATACTTTTTATAATGCACTGGATTGGTATATAGTTAAAAAATCAAGATTAAGAATTACCATTCACCAGTGTGTAGATAAACATGATCGCATTGGTACACTTATATATACTAAGCACACCGGTGTCAACTGTATTGAAAAATACAGAGTTAAATATATGTAATAAAATATAGCGAATATTTGTTTGCAGACATTTTTGTGGATGTTTTACGACGGTGCGTACATATTTTAGACGCACCAATGTGCTGAATTATGCAAGATGCATTCATGTTGTTGTATTGTTAAGGCACACCAGAGTAATTAAAAAGCCCTATGATTGTATGTTTGAACTTAAAATTATATATTAATCTCAAATGTTCTTTTAGGATTCATCCACATTAATTACAATACTTCATAGTATACATATGTTGCTTAAACTCACCTTATTCTTAAAAAAAGACTGCAAAACTATATTGAAAGTTATATTGTGATATGGTTCTCAAAATTTATTTTAGGAATGTGAACACGTATTGATTGTTGATTTGGATCAAATGCAGGGAGAAAATGTTATAATATCAAATGGCCAATTCTTCAAATTCCAACTCATTCCATATTGTTTAAAGTTCATTGAGTTCTCCCTATCCATCTCCAGTAAGTTTAGATTTCATTTATCCAATTGAATTTATGTTATTAATCCACGTGAATTTGAATAACAATGTATTCAATTTTGCAGGATCTTGAAACATGATTGAGTTTGAATGCACAAGATATTACACTTGTTGAAAAACATCCTAATCTCTTATCAGGAGAAAGATACGTCAAGCAACCTTAGTACATGAAAATAGATAGCTTCTTTAACCCTCCAATTGTAACATGCCATCTTCCAGCCACAATATTGGATCAACGATGGTAATTTGTCATGATTTGGATCTCTTTTATCACACCCTAGTAGTATGTGGTTGTTCAAAATGTCAAGGGTTGAAGAAAAACCCTCGATGTGTCACATTCACCCATTATACTAATGATCGACTACCCAATGTTGATGGTCTAATACCTCCTAGTTTAGTAAAAAATCGAATAGGTGATATAGAAAAGGCACATAGTAATACTTCCCTATGTTCATTTGTTGAAAAGTTGGAAAAACAACTATGTTTTGTCCTATATGGACCAACCCCATTGCTTATATTCAATTAACTAAAAGTTCCGGTGATCCAAAGTACGATATCAATACCATCCAAAATATATCTACTAGGAGATCCAAAAATTTGCATAGGTTGAGAGAAAAAATGTCCAAGTACACACCAAGGTCAGTACAATTATTGGAGGGTAGCGATGACTTCTCTCTTCCTGTGCATCTGCAACATAAATACCAAACTTGTTACAACTACACTTTGTATGTTGCTTGGATGTCTTCTCTTCCTATTCCCAATGTTGGAACTAAATTCTCCTTTTGTGGTAATAATTTTATGATTTCCAAGTCTAAGATAAATGCTGCAAATATTGGGTTGTTATCCTTTCCCATGTACTCATTCCTCCCAACAGTAGCACTTATTCCATTTTCCGGTCCTATTTATTGTCGATCCAATTACTTGAATATTGTTAAATACAAACATAGCATTTCCATTTATAGTACGTGCATGAATGGTTATGCTTCTGGAAAATTTAACAGGAAGGGGCTGTTGTATATCGATGGTTGTCCACGAACTCATGGGAACATTGTAGGGTTCATAAATAGTTCTAGGTGTCTTCATTTTCTATAAATTGTTTATTTGAGAAACACTCCAATGACCAAGAGTTCTTTGAAAAGGAAAGCGTCCATATTTGCTGTTGTGCATGCAATACGCAGTTTGTCTCCTGGTGATGAGTTGTTAATAGAATATAACTTTCATAGACCACCAACCTCTCCTCAAAGACGCCTTGCATTGGGAGTACCTTTAGATGTCCCCTTAGGGTGTAAAACAAAAATAATTTATTAATTGTATTTTATTATTTTCAATGGGATTAATGTAAATGTATTGCTCAATTTGAACCTATGTTTTATAAATTTCTTGCGGTTGGACATTTACTATTGCAAAAAATTCCCATGCTTCTATAATAATTATTTGGCATAATGTTTGAAATAACCAATTGCATTGTGCTTACTAATATCATCGATGTAATGTTCAATATTTTTGAAATCATGATTATGATGATAAACGACCTGTCTACTATCTTCCATTACACCCCACTACAATGTCAAATCGAGAGAAGGTTGCAAAAAAGAGTGCAACTCGGAGAGGAATCATATCGAACATGATTGAATCAACCACCTATTCAATTCCCACTATGTCCAGACTCACCAATTAGGAATGCCTATTTTAGCAATAGTTCTTCACATGTTGGCGATGGAGGAAATTAAATAGAGATTTGTATGGATGACTTCTTCTGAGATATGGTTCCATGGACACAATGTTGTTACATGAATTCCAGTATGATGATCTAGGGGATGATGTTCATGTCACTGAAACCTTCTTAGAAAGTCTTAAATTGGATTCCACCACCCCTTTCTTTAGACCTGGTTAGTTGAAGTCTACCCAGCTAGGGATAACAATGTTACTATACAACTTGAAAGCAATGTATGGCATGTCAAACACATGTTTTCAGACACTTTTGAGGTAACTAACCACCAAGTCCCTTATATTTTGAGGAATCTTGTCACACAATCAACATTGAAAATGGTCGATTTTATGAACATTAAATGACAGTGCACATTTATATTGTCCACTAACTATAGGTTATTCAAAGATAAGATACTTGTGAGTGATAATGTCTTTCCCAATATCTGTGAAGAGGCAAATCAAATGTTAAAAATGTTGGGTGTTGAGTACATATCATATCACGCATGTCCAAATGATTCTATTCTATAAAGAGACAAATATGAATACAAAGAGATATGTCCAAAATGTGGGCATGATAGGTACCATAAAATAAGAAACAAGGGTAACGCACGTGGTACTCCTCGTAATATATTGAGGCACATTCCTATAATCCCAAGGATTCAAAGGCTCTTTCGTTGCAAAGAATTAGTTATGTTGTAGGGATGGCATGCCTTGAGTTGAAATGAGTTAGGAGTTATGAGAATCCAAACATATTCAATATCCATGAAGCATATAGAGGATACATGGCCTAATAAATTCAATATGAATAACATATCCTTCGATTGAGCATAGCGATGGATGGAGTCCACCTATATTCCCTACAAAACACCGACTATTATGCTTGTCATGTAGTAGTGATCAATAACAATATACCCCCATGGTTGTCTATGAAGAATGAACATATTATGTTGGATCTTATAGTCAAGGTAGAAAACAAGTGAAGAATATGAATGTTTACCTACAACCATTGATCAATGAATTGAAGGAATTATGGGAAGGGATACAATTATACGATGTATCAAGACCCATCCCAACATAGAGGCGTTTTAAATCATATGGCATATGTGCATACACCACACATAATTATCCAGGATTAGGAGTTTGCTATGTAAACATGTTGTTTGATTTGTTTATACTCGTAACAATATTTTTTGGTGTATTTAATTAAGTGCGATTGTATTGATCTTCAGCGCTAATGTGGTTTGTATACCATAACACCATAGGTCTTGTAACAAAAGGGTATCATGGATGTAAATGTTGTGGACCTTGTGGACCTTCTATGAAGGCTAGGCGGTCTAGCCATCTACAAAAGTTGGTCTACGACTACTCGAGGGTATTCCTCCCAGAAGACCCTTATAGAAGAGAAACATCTGCTTTCATTAGTAAACTAGAGAGAACCCAAAAGCATGAAATAATGACACCGTCTCACTGGCTTAGGGCATGTGACAGAGAGAAGCAGAAGAAAATTGCATAAATGTTCAATTCAAATGAGGAACCTATGTTCGATGATCCTAAATTATTCAACACCTATGTTGAGAAAATTCCCATTGGAATGAGAAGGAAATTGGTATTTTATGAGCTCCATTTCAAGAGAATCTTAATATTTTCCACTTACTATATCCCATGCATTTAAAACTTCATATTCTTTGTGGAGGCACATGTAATGGAAGCAAAGTGACATGTTTCCTATCATGAGAGATCTTATTTCTTCAAATATTAAAAAGAAGCATTGGTCGAGATAAGAAAATAGAGGGGAGGTTGGCCCCTCTTGGTCATTTAAAGAAGGTGATGTCCATGGGTTTTGAAGAAAAAATATCTTTCTTTGGAAAATGAAGTTATATTGGGTGTGAAGGTGCCTTCTTTATACGGGTCTACTCTATGGCACTGATTCACTGTAGATGAAATTTTTTAGGGTTTGAAATCACATGACCATCTGAACCTTCTAAGGTATGTATGCCAAAAAAATGTTTTTATTTTTTATTTTTGTCTTTTACCCCACAAATTAAAATGTAATTAATTTTTTATGTTTTCACTTTGTAGTGTCATTATCCTTTGCTCATTCGTGGGTGTGTGAACAATGACTTTCCCAAGGACATGTGGCGTTCCATATCTAAATTATTTTCATTTGTATGATGGATCACATCAAAGGAGATTCACATGGCCACATTCCACGATGGTGTCAAGAGATAACTTATAATGTTTGTATGTTTGAGAAGGAATTGCCGACAAGTTTCATGGACTTGTAGGTTCATTTTCTAATTCACCTAGTCGACGAGGCTGAATTAGTCGGGGTGGTCTCATGTCGTTGGATGTTCTTCTTAGAGAGGTACATTAAAATATTGAAGGGATTTGTTTGACAAAGGGAAAAACCCAATGGGTCTATGGCAGAGGGGTACACAGTATATTAGTTGTTCTATTATGCTAGTGAGTACATTAAGAAAACCAACCACACACTAGATGCAATGATTTGGGATGACCAAAGGGACGAGGACAAAAGGGAGGGGAAGCTACTCTAAACGAATGGAAAAGGCACATGATAAAGAGTAAGTCAGTTATCATTTGTTGCATTTATACATAGTAACTATTCACAATGAACTTTATAATCTATATTTGATCTTATATGTACTATATGTCTATTTGATTTCATGAATACAACAACAAATTCAAAAATTGATGCCATCAATAAATTTATTCTTTACAATGTGGAGGCAAAACAACCGTGGGTCACATTGTATGAAAAGAATAGGAAGAAATGGGACATTGACAGGAAATAATTCAGACGGTTGAATGGTAGAAACATGCGTTATACTGATCATTTAAAAGATAATAGGCCAATGATCTATCCCAACAATTGGGTTGTTGACCGCGTAAGAGAGAAATATGGTGCATCTGGACGTTACCCACCCGCTAAAGAGGATGCACTAAACATAGGGATCGGGTGCAACAACTCAGTAATAATCTCTTTGTGTACATTTTGAACTTTATAATGCACCTTTGAATTATAGCATCTATATTTTATATATTAATGGTCATGTTATTAGACATATGACAACGATATTTATTCCCCTTTTACAGATGCATTTGTTCCCATCTATGTGGGAATATGGGAATCATTTTCGCACCGATGATGTCGATGATGGACGTGCCACACTGTGGAGTGAAAGTCAAGTTCGACCAATCTAGCCGTGCTAGCCACCACAATCAAAACCTAATAGGGGGGGATTCGGGTTACGTCGAAAAGATACAAGAGATCATTCAAGTGGACTTCTCATCTTTCCAATGTCTTATTTTTAGGTGCAAGTGGTGGGACACCTTCAACCGAAATAATGTAAAGGAAGATCGTATATTGGGATGATATGTATCAACTCTAGAAGGATGTGGGATGAAACTAAGGAGTCTTATGTTTTACAAAAACACTACAACCAAGTGTTTTTTACACGGATGTGTTGAATAGGGATTGGTGGTTCATATTAAGACACAACCCTAGATCTAAACATATTTTTGAGAAGAACAATGCTATCCTGCCAAGCGAGGAAGATAAATAGGGTGATGGCAACGAAGAGTGACATGTACATGTTTTATTTGATCATTTACAATGTTTATGTATCATTGTATTATTGTTATATTTAATTCTCTAATTATACTATTTATTTTTCATCTTATGATGGTGGAAGTGGAAAGTTGATTACTGGATTTTTTAAAACAATTTTAATTAGTTAACAATCAAAATAATGATGCGAAATGTGTTTTTCTATCAAGTGATTTGTGATTGTATGGAATGATTGATTGAAAAAGAATTTTATTTTACTTAAATGTATTTATATCCCATGGCATATTTAGTATAAAATAATAGAATTATTGTGGCATGTAGATATTGAAAAAATATAAGTCAATGTGTATCATATATGTGTGTTGATATTTAATATGAATTTTTAACAATACGGAAATAGTCATTTTATACTAATTATGTTAATATTAACTAGTAAGTAATAAATGAATTTTAATATTAATTCGAAATGTATAGTTCATTTACAAATTAATTACACTTAAAAATGACATCTATATTGTGTGAATGCATTTTATTTATTTGTTAAGAAACACTAACACACTCTATCATTATGTTTCATTCTATTAATTTACATAATATTAATGCCTTCACTAATCACAAAACTACTTTCAAACTCTAATAATGCAATCACATCAAGGTTTTGCTAAATCAAGTTATTTATAACAATTCACCAACTCATCTCACTAGCATGATTACTTCTTTAGCATGGCATGAGGGATATTCATGACCAATCTCCTTTCATATTGAAGGGAAGTGTGTACCTAGAGCCTTGACCCTAATCTACACCCATATCATAGTCTATCCTAGGAAAACTCTTTATTGTGTTTCTACATGGAAAATATAGTCAGATTCATTCATCTAGTGAACCTTGATTCATGTTTGGCATTTAGCCCATAAGAAAACACGCACTCTCCAGACTATGCCTTTTTAACAGTTCAATGCATAATAAACTTGTACCCAAGAAAAGTGTACGTCCTTGTAACGACTAAGTGGTCTCTCGATTCTAGTTATAAATCAATAGAGTCCTCATATCATTTTGACAACAAACTTTGGACATAATGACATCACTATTTTACCGAACTAATCATATACTTCTTAAATCCTCATATAAATTTTAAATGCAACAATCAATGGCCAAGTGTACATTAATTGTAATATTTGCATTAAGCAAATGTACCCTATTTATAGCATCTTTTTTGACATCTATGTTAATAAAATCTAGAAATGTTTAAAAGAGGATGACTACATTGAAATTAATATGGATAGACTTATTGTCATCCTTCATAGATTACATTATTATTTTTATAATTGAACTTTTAAATCTCTTCATGAATAAGAAACTTAACCTTCTAAATCATTTTACAATTTTTATAAACTTAACATTAAGATGGATAAAATCAATATTATGATAATTAAACCTAAGAGAAAAAATAACATCTTATTTTCTATGGTGGTAACACCCTACATAGACATCAATTTAAATTGTCATTTAAAATAGAAGGACAACAATGAAATCATTAATAAAAGGAACATGTATACTACAACGATTTTATAAATCCTAAATTTAATGATCAAAACTATTTTTCCAATTTTATGTGCATAAAGAAAAAAATTAATAATGTTAAAATTAGAACCAGTGAGACTCATAACCTCCATAATGAAACTACTCAATAATCTAACAAAAAGCAATAGATTGAGATTATTGGTTTTGTAAATTTTTGATTAAACTTGGTATTTCCATTTCTTATTGCCCTATGTATCTTGTTATTGCAAAATTGTAATTATAAGAGTAATTGCAAATTTGTAATTGTAATTTGCAAGTTTTGATTGTAACTATAATTGCAATTTGTGATTGTAAATTTGTAGTTGTAATTGTCCAATTTGTAATTTGTAAGTTGTAAGTATAATTAGAAACTTCTTATTATAATTGTAATTGTAATTTGTAGTTGTGAAATTGTAATTATAATTGAGATTGTAACTTGCAATTATAAGAGATTGTGCACAATTTGTAATTATAATTATAGCTAATATACAAGACATACATAAATAAATAAATCAAATTGCGTCACACATATGCAAATCATACTGACGGACATAAAGAAAATACATCATACACATGAAGGTAAATATCATAAAATAATTTGAGAGTCCATTGAGTTCATAAAAATATAAGTTTATATATACATAACAATAAAAAAATAGTACAATGGGATGGTCAAAACAATGCTCACCACCACCATCACCTAACATCATGTAATGTACCATCATCATTATCATCATCATCATCATCATCATCATCATCAAAACATCATCAAACATGATAACCATCACACATGTATGACAAACATTATCTAACATACACATCTATCATAAGCACCATCTTGTATACACATAAAAATTTAGCTAACATAATCTAACATACACATCAAACATCACCTTACATACACATGTAAACATTACCTACCATAATCTAACATGCACATTTACCAGATTTAAACATCCTCTAACACACAAATCTAATAATAACATCTAACAAAACACAAGTTGCATTATCTAACATAACCATCACACACATCTAACAAACACCATCTAACATACACATCTATCAATTACACCTAGCAAACATTTCTAACCTAACCCTCCCCTCAAACTGTGCATGACATCGATCCAAAGCAAAATGAAACTGCCGCAAAAAAATGACAGACCACTTAATGCATCTAGGTCTCCGCATTAAATAATCTACATAATACAATAGAGGGAAACTAATGCATTGCCCATCAGTGGTGGAGTGTGCCACTATTGCAAGCAAAATAGAGAGGCACTTAACCTCCTATGCACTGAAAGCAATGATACGCAGCTGTCCTCCAGAAACCTGACAATGAGCAGGGTCAGTAACCTCATTACTGATATATCTCTGAGAGTAAGCAAGCCGACTCTCTGTTGTGACATCAAGTGGGACATCATGGAACTGGGAAAAATCCTCTCCTCCTAGATAGTCTAGTGATGAAGTAAATGTCCTCCTCTCTAGGATGAAACCACAGGTTGGTACCAATCCGAAAGGCATGTCTACGTTAATCCTAACAATGGATCAATTGCGTCAAGAAAGTTGAGTTTCCCTTGAGGGATGCAGCCTCTCGATAGAACTTCACAAGCCTTAAGAGGTCTCGTGTCTAATCGGTAATGGGCTGAGGGTATAAGTCTCCCTCCCTCTCTCTGGCCTTCCACACCCGTACACCATTTTAAAATTCCACTCTCGCTTGTTGTTGCTCTCTCTCTACTCACGTGAAACAGGGAGTTGGACCTTTCCTAAAACTCTGTGGGCTGAAAGAATCTGTCATCTTTGTGAGATTCTTTTCTTTCTTAAGGTTCAATAGACCAAAATTGATTTAAGCCGCCACCACCACCACCACCACCACCACCACCTATAATGGTCTCATTAAAACAATTTTAAAATTAAATTTATAAAGTTTAAATGGATACGATCTATATAACTATAATAATAGAATTAAATTTTTATATTAAAAAAGTTTGTATTTTCAAAATTTTATCATTATATATACTTAATAATCATAAATTGAAATATTTTATATATTCCAATTTCAATAATAAAATAAAAATCTTCAAAATATTTATATTTAAAAATATTACTCTTAAAAAACTTATGTTCACTCTCTCTTTATATATATATAATTAATTTGTATTTCCAAAATTTTACCATTCTTTATACTTAATAAATCTCAAATTAAAATAATTCTTATACAATATATATTCTAATTTTAGTAAATAATATTTTCTTCAAATATTTACACCTAAAATTTATGCTCTTAACAAAATAATTTAATTGTAAAAACTGGATAAATCTAAAATCCTATCCAACTATAGATAGATATATGGTGAACCACAGACAGATTGAGATTGTTTCCATAGTGGTGGGAAAAGTTTCGTTGTGATACCTGAATCTCGTGGGAATCAGTCTCGCTCTAAAGTGTACTTGTTTTGAAAAACGGAGTGCATCTACTCTTCTATTTGTCCCTTGTACAGAGACAAGGCTTTCGAAAAAATCAGTGTCCCCAAATTCTGGAATTGCAATTTCAATGTCATTTGCCAGCCTCATGAGAAACATTTATATAGAACTTACTAAATAGTGGAATAACTAAACTTGTTTAGGTAAAAAAAATTATTTCCAAATTTGTGGAACTTATAAGTAGAATACTTTTTTATTTAGAGTGTTTTTTCCAAATTTGATGGATATTTTGCAGTCATAGTTTAAATATAAATTTTGATTATAAGATTTTATTTATGAATATTTTTCCATTTTTAGATTATTTCAACTATATTTTATAATAATAAAAAATAAATAAAAATAAAAACTTTTCTAAATCATTAAAAACATTAGTGTAGATCCATCTCAAACCCGGATCTATCACGCACCGAGAGGGATCCAATTTGTTAAGATGTAATTTTTTTTGTTTTATCTTAAATTTTTTACACATTAAGAAAAAAATTACCCCTCAAGAAATTGGATCCCTCTCTTTTAATTTTTTTAATCATTTTTTATAAGTTATGAGCGAACATGAAATTTTTAATTACTTTTGATTTTTTATAAGTTATGAGCCGACATGGAAACGTAACGTGACAAACGTGACAAATGTGACAAACGTTACAACATCTCCCCCATACTGGGTTGTAACATAACGTGACAAACGTGACAAATGTGACAAACGTTACAACATCTCCCCCATACTGGGTTGTAACGTAACGTGACAAACGTGACAAATGTGACAAACGTTACAACATCTCCCCCATACTGGGTTGTAACGTAACGTGACAAACGTTACATGTGACATCCGTTACATGATCTCCCCCATATTGGGTTGTAGCGTAACGTGACAAACGTTACATGTGACATCCGTTACATGTGACACGTGACATCCGTTACAGGATCTCCCCTATACTATTACTTTTTACATTTTATTACTTTTGAAAACGTTACATGTGACATCCGTTACAGGATCTCCCCTATACTATTACTTTTTACATTTTATTGCTTTTGAAAACGTTACATGTGACATCCGTTACAGGATCTCCCCTATATTGGGTTGTAAGCACCTCGTTTACACTCGGTGCAATTAACACCATTAACAAAGTTAGTATCTATTTAACTGAAAAAACGTGGCGTGTGATAATTGGCACTCAAATCGCCCCTGTCTGCGATGGAAAATTTTCAGACAAGGCACAGTTCCACTCTTTCTCGTTATTTTTTTTAAATTTCCATGATTTGGGTGTTTTAAAATGGGTCAAAACCCCTAAAGACACAGTTCCATGACATAGTTCCGCAGTAAATGGGGTGGTGACCGAAAAAGCGAGGCTATTTGAGTGCCAATTATCCCACGCCAAAAAAACATTAATATTTTTACCTGTAAAAAGGCAACTTCAATATCAAATTCTAACCTGCATACTCTTTCTCTTTCTTCTAGGAAAGATGCCTGTGATATGACTATCAGATCTCTATTTTCCCACAAAGTGGTACCTAATATAACAGGCAAGCATATATCAAGCAGGCAGCTGACACTTCTTTTTAGAAGATTGGCTTCGGAGGAATAGCAGCAGAATACGGTTTTGACTGCCATTAATTAAATAATATTGTAGTGTCTATGCTATGATATTAGCCTGGTTTAAAAACACAATGATTTGCATCTTGGTGGTGGGTAATTTGATATTGGTAGAGTTTTTATTGATCTGGAACTCTGATTGTTATTTTGAGCATTTTGGTTGGTTTAAAATGGGTCAAAACTTTTATGGTCCAAGCTTTATAAAGGAACTTTGCCATTCAGAGTAGGAATTTAAAAAAAATTCCCCTTTCTCATTTTTTACGTTTGGACAGAATGTACAGAAGTTTCAGAGTTTCCTTAATTCTATTTAATGGGAGGTTCAATGGTCCATCAACCCTGCTGCCACTACACCCTTGGAACTCTGCCCCAACCTATAATTTAATTTAGCAGGATTTATAAAGAGACTCGGCCAGAAAAACCGCCTAAAAGGGCAAAACATTTAGACTACTTATATGATAGTGCTCTCACCTTTGCAATCGTCTCGGCTGGATTCCGCGTTCTCAAAGAACGTGGAGATCCCTCCTGAATTGTCACACGTTTATCCGACTTAAAATCACAAACAACGAGGCGATGCAATAAAAAGTTGTGAATATATTTCTATATTGGGTTACTTATATTTACATAAAGAGCGGATGCAATTTCATAAGCTTCCCGTGGTCCTTGAATATTAAGTGTCTAAGATCGGTTTTTAATTTTGCGTGGAGCATATGCTGCATCTTCTAGTATTGCCCATATCCTCTTTTAATATATCTGTTAATTTCAGAGGCTGTAAGGATAATCAGTCTAAGAGAAAGTTGCAGGCTCATTGTAGGAGCAATCCAGAGCCTCAGATCTTGCTTGGTGTTCATCATATGCTTCTTGCAACACACTCACACTCAGATCAGTAAGAAACTTCATTCTGTGTTGAAGTTCTATTGTAGTAACCTTGTGTCAGATTGCTCCAATTATATGGAGCAAAGGACAATTGATGAACGTGGAGATGATAGAAATAGTGCAGAAGCTACAAGGTTTGGATCAGAAAACAGCAAGCCCATGTCTGCATTAATGCACCCTGAGGACTTGCTGAGAGTCTTCAAAATTTTTGACAGGGATTTTGATGGACTGATCAGCAATGAAGATATCAAGTGGATATTCAACAATCTTGGTCTGGATGTAAGTTCAGAACACATATTGGATGTTCTTGGATCATCAGAATGTCTTGGGTTTGATGAGTTTTTGGGTCTGTACAATAGACTCTGGAACGATGATCAGAATGAGCAGCATGCTGATGGAGACAGTAGCTTGGAATCTCATGGTGAATTGATGCAGGCCATGTTTAAGGTGTTCGACAGGTATGGAGATGGGTACATCTGCGCTTCTGAGCTGCAGCTGATTTTAGAATCGCTGGGACTGAAGGAAGGAAGAGATATTTCAGTATGAGAGAATATGATCAGAAAGGTTGACATTAACTTTGATGGGAAGGTGGATTTTTCAGAATTCAAGCAGATGATGCTCTTCGTATGACTTCTTGCAAGATCTCTAAAGCACAAGTATTGAAAGCAAGTTTCTTAAAAAGTGTGTTTATGATGCTCTGCATTCTTGTATACCTAGCAAATAAATTATTTTGCAAATTATAGGGTTATATTGCATTGACTGTGAATTTTCATTATGTATTTTTAACTAGGTTGTTTCTAGATTTGACTCTAGCTCATTATGAGATAATCGTACTTAATGGTGTTAGTGCTCTAGATTTGGACATTTGTGGTTCCTTTTAGCCAACATCGAAGACTAGATTTGGATTTTTTTTTTAATGAATATTTGAGTTCCTTACATTTATCTAAGCCTCTTTCTCATTTCTGTGGCCTCATCTGCTTCAATTTTGTGCAATCTATGCTGGGAAAATTATGTAATATAAGTTAGAGGATGTATTGAGATATATATGTACTTTGACATGGTATTCCTATTTTATTCCTTTTTTCTATCTTTATCTTTTCCTTATCATAATGAAGCTAACGCACCTAGATTTACTATTACAAAGGAAAAAAAAAATCACCCCAGATTTGCATCTAATCTCAATCGTTATGTGTGCATCCATAAGTGTAAAAATAAGAACTAACATATCATTTGGTAGGACTTGAACCCTAGGTGGAGGTATATTATTTACCTACTTTCTTTGAAAGGACAAGCCACTATTTACACTTTTTTTTTATTGTGCCATGGATCCATTTGTATATGATGTAATTTATCATGGCATTTCCATTTTGTTGCACCATGATCCACTTATATGATGCTCTTAACTTAATAGTTATATAATCATGGGTATGCCTAACTCAATGAAAAATGATGATTATCTTACTCCTAGGTTGGTCTCTGTATTCTCTTATTATGTAGGTGATTTCCTCTCTAGGTTATGAAATTATAGTTAATTTTGATGAAAAAAAACATAATGTACAAATTGGCTATGCAATGCACTATTGACCTAAAAACATTAGAGGGCATATGCTATTTATGGACTTTATCTTACATTCACCTAGAAACTCTAACCTTGGAATTCAGTGCCACATGGTCTATATAGTAGGGAGGTACTAAAAACCTAGAACTTTGGGAATTATCAAGGAATTATTAGTTTCCCATAAACATAAAGAATAACATATATCTACCTTAAAGAAGTGCTACCAATGATCATATTTGTCCATTTTTAGCATTTTTCCTATTGACAATGTCAAACTTGATCACAACACATACTTGAGTTGATTTTATCAAAATTGATCACTTGTGGGCTTCCCAGAGGATGAATCTTTTTGGGCATCCCTAAAATATAGGCCTTAGCTTCATGTAAAAATATTAGGAAGGACAAAGGAACCTATTAAAATACCTCCTTCACATGGGGTTTGTAGTTTTAGATCTTTGATAGTAGTGATATCACCTTTGTCTAGACATTTGAGAAGACTTTTGACAATGTTATTATCTTCCTCTCATTCAAAGGAAAGCCCAATTTTCACCTTTGTCTCTACTTGTCCATATTTTCTTGTGGGGGATGAGAGGAAGCCATTTAAGACAAGGAAGACTACTAGACTTGGGATAAACCTAAGAGGAATCAACCTACTGGAGAATTAAGGACTTGGATCCATCCATAGGGAGTTCACTAAATAGGCAATATTATAGCATGCGGGTTTATATTGGGCAATTTAGTACTCTAAAATATGGAAGCAATATTTTGCCTAGTATATAAGGGTCAAGGGGTATTTTAAATATATCAAAAACATATATATATTAGGGGGGTTTGTAGTTATGTATCTAGGGGGTTGAATAGGGCATTGAGGGGTTTGAATAAGTACTCTATGTCTCAAGTCGGTGTAAGTTAGATTGTGTGTGAAGTTAGATTAATGTTCAAACAAGTATGATTTGTGTGAGGGTGGTGTGAATTCAATTGTGTTTGGAGTCATAGTGGTTTCTGAATGTTGGGTATGTTATATCTCTTCACATGGTCGCTGCGTGTACAACACGATCCCTACGGCACCTTCGATTCGCCTGCGCCGGGCGCGTCCGGAGGGGGGGTTTAGAGGGGGGGGTAGCCCGACAGGGCCCACCCCCTTCGTTTCGGACCGTTAGGTTCCGAAACGACACGGAGGGGGCCGTTAGGCCCCCGGAGTCCGCGCGGAGCGCAAAATTTTTTTGGGTTGCTTTTTGCTTTTTCGCGTTTTTCGACCCATTGTAGTCTAATCTAATTCCGGTAAAAGGAATTAGGGTTGTAACCTAATTCGGGTAAACGAATTAGGGTTTTAGATGCTGCAGAATACCATTTATTGTATTGTACATGTAAAAATAAACATATAATGAAAAAGGAGCTATGCGGCTCTAAGTTTTGCTGGTTTTTCCCGGTTAAGGGTTTCCAGGTGAAAATCTCTGTGTAATGTGTGTGCCATTGTGTATTGTCTGTAAATGCTTAAGAATCGATATATGTTTGTACTTCACTGTTAAGGTTTAAAACTTACACTGAATAGGTACGTGTGTGAATGTGGTGTGGAGTTGATTGGAATGACCATGCATGAAGCCAACGTGTGTTTAGAGGGTTATTCCTCATATTAAAATATTTGTGGGCCCTTGCATGAAGTTGAGGGACCCTTTTGGTACAATTGAAGATTTGTGAAACATGCTTCCGCTTTGCAAAACAAAAATGTGTATGTGTTTCTTAGCATTAGCACTGGAGGAGCCTGAGCTTGACGAGTCAGTGGACACACATGCTAGGAAAAGGAAACACGTGCACGCTATATAGGCTCAAAACACATGCACATTATGTAGTGCAAAAGCCTGTGTGTGTTTTATAACACATACTATAAATGCCCAAAATATGCCTGTGAGCGTTTATTCCACCCACAACACAACTTGGAGAGAATTGGTGAGCAAAAGGAAAGAAAACGCAATCACGATCAACCTCAAATAGGATATTCAACCACCAACTTTGAATACAAGAGGTAATTCTCCAACAAATTTACCATTTCTTCAACTATTTCATTTGAAATGTCAATTGTTTGAATTTGTTGAGGCCCACCCAAACAACCTATACAAATTTTTAATAGAGGCTCCTCCTTAGGAATAAATCACCATAGACCATCTTAGCAAGGAACTTGAATTTTTTCTTAATGATTTATCAATTTTTTTCTCCCTAAACCCTAAAATAGATTGACTGCATCAAACACAAAAAAATGTTTGTTTTTATTGAAAGTGGAAGCACCCTTAGTTTTGTTTATTAGCTAGTTCTAGAGGAAAAGCATTGTTATGTCCATGTGGTGCATAATTTTCAAATTATGATAGTTAGTGGTGTTATGATGAAATGTGGTGGCATGTGTGAGAATGTGAAACTTCAAATTTCTCATAAAAAGGGGGAGTTCCACAACAAAACTCTATCGATTGTTCTATTAAACAATGCAATTGTACACATATAAATACATGAAGGTTTTTGGTCAAGAGAGACACTTTACATTATCTAAACCGTAACTACTTGATAGAATCTCTCAACCACACACTAAACAAGGAGCTAATATAACCCTCATCCAACAACCTCCTGAAACCTCTAAAGAAGCATCTTCATGTAGAGACCTACTCTCAACTTCACAATAATCAATACAATAACATACTTATGTGACTAAATACTAGCACACAAGACATAACATATGGATTAACTATTATAATACTTACCATTAATGGGTACATGTCTTGTTCACTAAGATCTTCATTATTCTCTAGTCTACTTAAGGAAACGATTCTTCAAATATTGAAGATTAACTCACACTAAAAAGTCTTCATTTGGTATGACATGGTATTGTTATACTGTACCTTAAGCATAGAGTCCCCACCAAACTTTCAAATTCCATATACAGGAACAACCATCCATCGTAGTTCATGGGTATCCAACCATTGTAACAACCGATTTTCTAGGAAGTACTTCATGTACATGATTAATTCAACTCCTTGATGAAATTCCCTTGAATGTGCAATAAAATCCACTAGTAATTCCCAAGCACTAACCTATGCAACCAATGCACCTTCCTCTCTACAAATACACATTTCTTGAATTTTACCTAAATTTAACACGCATTGTCCAACATCACTCGAAGTCTATAGCCAGTGAATGGATTATTGAACACATTTAAGTGTTAATAATTCCTCATACTATGAAACAATCTCCCCTTTAGGGAAACTCAACAATGAACATCGAACCTCCAACTATGAGTCTAATGCTACACAACCATTGTTGGATATTGGACCATGAGTTTTATGCAACATTACCAAACTAGGGGTACACATGTATGAATAAGGATTATAGCCATATTCCCATTTACATTACACAAATTTTAAACCTTGCCTTAAATACTATAGGTCCATGATCCTTCCTCTATGCATTAATACCTAGAATTATACACTTACGTTGAACCACTTATACTATGAAACGAGAACTATATACTATGAACGAGAACTCTAGCCATAAAAACGATGATTTTTGCAAAAAAAACACCAAAAACACCACCCAAATAGAAAAGTGGTGATACCAGTATACGCGTATTTTTTTTCAGGGTAAAAAATAGAGCCATGGTCTAAACATCCCATACTGTTGTTTACAAAAACCTTAAAATCAACCCCTAAATTGGAAAAAAGTTATTTCCTTCAAGAGATAAATTACAACTTTTTGGAAACTTGCAGATTAAACAAAAAAACAAATTTTCATAAATAATTTCATCACTCTAACAATACAAAAACAAAGAAATTATGATGCGTTTCATAATGAGATAATATATTAGACCATACAAGATCAAATGGTTCATATAAATATTCAAAAACTCCTATAGATTTTCAATTACAAACATCATACTAATAAAAAGCATCTGAAATGCTTAATGTGTAATTATTCAAATTCATCAATGGATTCTGACACCCCATCAAAATCTACATTTTCTGCAGATGAAGGACTGGATGAAGATGTAGATGACCCATATTCTTCTCTATTATCAATGGGTGCACCATCTCAGTCTACATCTATGCCCATCATTTTAGATGTCACATTCCTTCAGGATCTACGGCTTGCTTTAAGAGACTCCCATCTTGCAACTTCTAGTTTTGGAAACAACCTCTTGATAATCTCTATAGTCTTGGAGTGAAGAGTGTCTTTCTTTGTCAACTTGAAATCATAAACAAGTATATCAACCTCCTCTAATTTCAAGGTGTCAATGCAGCAACGATTTATTTTTTGACCCTTTCTTTTTCTCTTTTTGCAAACCTTTTTCTCAACCACCATCTTTGCCTTGTACACACCATCAAATGGGTGTGTATTTGTTGCATACCAATGTACTTCTATTGATACTACTTCTTCATTTTCTTTATTGAGCTTCATAACTTTTGCAATACAGAATGGATACTGACGTGCATCATCTGTATCCAAAACTGCAATCATGCAACCCTCCTTGATATCTTGTACTGAGCCCTTGTAAAGGTCTTCCATCTCTTGACGCTTTGCGGATGATCTTCTAGAGCCAATATACATTTCTCTTTCCTCTATTTGAGAAAACTCAACAGCTGGAGGTTCAACATTTGTCACCTCGTTTTCATTTGATAAACTTTCTAGCCAAGAAAATGGAGTCTTCAAATATATATCTCCATTCTTAGAGTTTGAAATTATGTCTATTTTCTCCATGAAAAAAGACTCCCACCAAACAAAATCAACAACATCAAAGTACTCATATGTATCTTCGATAGAATTTTTGATTTCTTCCAAGCATTGAGAAGAATCAACATTTCTACTATGTCGCCTTGCATTATGAATCTCTGCAGATGATTGCAATAACAATAAATTTGAAGCATACATTTGATGATCTGGGATGAATTTCAAAAATGCCAAACTTGATGAAGGCCCCCATTCTATGCTAGTTGAGTACTTCTTGCCCCACAGTAGCATTTTTCCATCTATCTTTTTTATACAAAATTGATGCTGAAAGCTAATGTCATTAAGTTTTTCAATGCACCTTTCTTCACCATGCAATCCAAAAAGAAATCTTCGCATGTCAACAGTTTCTTCCAATTTCTGTACAATAGGCTCTGGATGGTATGCTTTTCCTACAATTTCAATCAATGATGGTAGGCTCCGACTTTCTTCCTCCTAAATGTCCTTGCAAAATGGCTGAACATTTGATCAATATGATCATGCATATGGCCAACAAGAAGGAAACCAACTTTTACCTTTTTGAAAATTCTCAATTCAACAAGCATGCTTAGATAACCAAACACGACCTGATTTTTTTTTTCTCGGCTTGTGTTGTCCAATTGTAGATATAGAACTTCAGGAAGATCACCAGGCCAATGAGTAATGACATGGTGAATTATGGTGATGGTCAAATTTGCATCATTGTGGATATTTGGAGCTATAAAGTAAACCCTTGGAATCATTTGACCATCAAAAACCATACACCCAACCAAGTGAAACTGAATAAAATTTTCGTCCTTTAAATTCTTTGGCACACGGACAAAATGTGGCAAGAGTGTTTTTTTCTTATCCATGCCATCAATGATCAAACCCATATACTTATGTGGAGCATCATAACACTTCTTGCTATGTTTGTACAACTTTTGTCGTTCATTTGATTGCTGATTGCGATGTTCTTGCAGTGCATTGATTATGGAATCTACAAACAACATAACAAAAAAATATTGTTAAGTAACTTTAATAATTGACATTTATCTAAATTTTTTTTTTTGTAAACATACCTCTTTCTATCCCTTCTTTCTTTCAAAGAAGCACATGTACTGCAGACTCCCATCCTTGACCTCTTTGGAATGCGGACATTGTTGAACTTCTTTTTCCACACTCTTGTGAAATATGCATATCTGATGAGGTTGCCACTTCCTTGACCACCTTGAACATAATCCTTGTATAAGTTGTATATTTCCTGCCTTGTGAAATTATCTGGAATGTGTATTGTTTCTCTATTTAGCATACTCTCTCCATGCTTGGAAAAGAAATCATGCATCCATGATATTGCAATGTGTGTTGATGGCCCAGTGATTCATCCGTGATAATCATCAGAATAAAATGTAGGATCCTTGTCTAGTCTTGTCTGGATTCTTCATAATCGGAGATTACCAATTGAGTGAATATGTTTGAATGCCTTTCTACAAAGCATAATTTTTCAATGCGATAATCATAACCTGTCCTAGTAGAAATCATGCACCCCACTAAATAGGAATTTTGCATACTTTTGTTCATTGATAAATACATCTTCCTTTTCTCCAAGGCATAATTGTAGCCTAAACTTTTCAAACAACTTTTGTGGCAACATTCACTCGAAATCAAAGGAGTAATGGAACTTGGACTTGTGAGCAATTCTTTCCTAGACCTTGTATAACTGGAATGCTTTGGATTGACATAAAAAGGTCTAGTCCTACACTTAATCCTGGTCTGCGTTGGATTATGTCGCTGCATTTCCTGGACCATTATGTCTACAACAACATCCTCATTAGAATGAATGTTTTCATTGTGATGCATATGACCCCCCTCTTTGAAAATCTCATCACCAAATTCAGTATGAAAATTATTGTCATAATCACTAATCAGTTGTTCAAGTGTTGACAGATCAATGTCACTATCAACACTATTTGTGCCACTAATTTCTTCACTGAAAGGGAACTCTTCAAATTCAACATTGACATCATTGTTGCTTGTAAGTTCCTTACTTGGAGGAGAATCATTGTCTTCATCATTGGTTCCTGTAACATCCTTACTTGGAGGAGAATCATTGTCTTCATCATTTTTGGCTTCATCGTCAACATAATGATCATCAGTGCCATTGAAATCCTCGCTTGGAGGATAATCATCATCTGTGCCATTGAAATCCTTGCTCGAAGGATAATCATCATCTGTGCCATTGAAATCCTCACTCGGAGGAAAATCATCATCTGTTCCATTGAAATCCTTGCTTGGAGGAAAATCATCATCGGTGCCATTAAAATCTTCACTCGGAGGAAAATCATCATCGGTGCCATTAAAATCTTTGCTTGGAGGAAAATCATCATCGGTGCCATTGAAATCCTTGCTCCCAGGAAAATCATCATCGGTGGCATTGAAATCCTCGCTTGGAGGAAAGTCATCACCCGTGTCATTGAAATCCTCACTTGGAGGAAAGTCACCATCGTTTCCATTGAAATCCTCACTTGGAGTTAACTCATCATTGGTGCCATAGAAATCCTCGCTTGGAGGAAACTCGTCATCAGTTCCATTGAAATCCTCGCTTGGAGGTAAATCATCTTCAACATTATTTATGTCTTCTTCCTCACCAAAATCATTATCTGTCCCATTAAAATCCTCACTTGGAGGAAAATCATCATCAGTCCCATAAAAATCCTCACTGAGAGGAAAATCATCATTGGTCCCATTAAAATCCTTGCTTGAAGGAAAATCATCATTCGTCCCATTAGATTCATTGCTATGAAGAAAACCATCAACATTATCTGTACATGCATGCTCAGAAAAAACATCATTAGTCCCATCAAATTCCTCGCTGGGAGGAAAATTGTCATCATCCTGCTTATTGTCTTCAGGATCCCCACTTGGAGGAAGCTCTGCATCATCATCACATTCTTGCCATTCATTACTAGTGTTTTCAAAATCTTCATAATTAGGAAGTCCTTGAATAACATGCTTGATCACATTGCTTGCACTGCCAGTATCTTAGCTAGATGAACAATACAACTCTTCATTGACATTGGAATTTAATTCAGACGAGTCCATTACTTCTCACAAAAAGATAGAAATATAGAAAAATCTTAATAGATAAGACAATGAAATTTTACCACATTCCTCACCAAAAAGTAGAATGGTGCAATTGTCAACTAACAATCTTATAGCTATGAGAATGAAAATATCCCTCCAAAAAATTCCCTCCAAATGTTTCCCTCCAAAACTTCCCTCCAAAATTTTCGTTCCAAATTTTCCCTCCAAATTTTCTCTACAAAATTACAGTGCACATTCATAAAACTAGTAAAAAACACGAATTTATGATATAAAAAAAATTGAAATAATGTATAAACTAATTATATAAGTTTAATAATAATTCACTAACTAATTTCATTTTTTTAATCCCACATTCTTAAAACAATTAATGCTAAACCTATTCTAGGCTATATAAACTAATTAGATTTCCTACTATTCATCATTTAATTTGGAGCAATTTAGTAAAGCTTTCAAGGTTGTTGCTTTTTCTATTTTTAATCAATTAGTTAGTTTTATTGTTAATTTTGTAATGTTTGTTTTATGGCTTTATTAATTTGGTAATGTTTGTTTTATGCCTTTATTAATTTGGTAATGTTTTATGGCTTTATGGCTTTATTCTTTTACAATTTTGGTATGTTTTAAACCTAATCTTTCTTATTAATACAGGATTGTTTAGTCTTTGGAGCAATTCACGAAGGTTTTGAAGAAGAACGAGGAGATTGCAAAGAGGAGCTTCTAGCACTTTCAAGAGAGGAGGCTCTACCACTTTCTGGGTTAGTTATTTAAATATTTATTTAAATGTGTTTTTTTCTTAAATTCATGTATTATTAATCGAGGCAAGGATTTGGGTTTAAAAAGTGCTCCCTATTCCATGAATATTAGCTTTGGGTTTTAAAATAAAAAATAAAAACAAAATAAACTAACATAACATTATAATTAAAATTTAAAAAATACATTAAAAAAAAACAACAACTAAGTAACTATATACTAACCAAACTAACATTATAAAAAATTTTAAAAAAAAACTTAAAAACAAAATAACATTATAAAAAATTTAAAATTAAACAATAAACAAACTATACAAAATTTTAAAATAAATTAAAAACAAAATAATTAAAAAAAATTAAACTATACAACAAATTTAAAAACAAAAAAATTTAAACAAAATTTAAAAAAAAAAAACGCAATGGCGGCGGGGGAGGTGGGCATCGGCGAGGGAGGTGGAACAGAGGGTGGAGAGGGAGTAGGGAGGAGGGGGAAGGGGAGGGCGGCGAAGGGATAATGGAGGAGGAGGAGGAGGTGGAGCTGGGCGGCGCGGGGAGGTGGGCAGCGGCGAGGGAGGTGGAACGGAGGGTGGCGGGGGAGGAGGGAGGAGGGGGAAGGGGAGGGCGACGGAGGGATAAGGGAGGAGGAGGAGGAGGTGGAGCTGGGTGGCGCGAGGAGGTGGAAGGGAGGGCAGGGGAAGTGGGTGCGAGGAGGGAGGATGGGGGAGTGGGGGGCCAATCGGCCACAGAGGGAGAAGGGTGGAGGAGGAGGAGGTGGAAGCCGGCAGAGTTGGGCGACAGGGGGAGGTGGAAGGGAGGGGCGCGGGGGGAAGGGGGAAGTGTGGTGGTGCCGTGAGGAGGGAGGAGGGGGAAGGGGAGGGGAGCGGAGTGGCAGGGGAAGGGGGCGCGAGGAGGGAGGAGGGGGAAGTGGAGGGGAGCGGGGAGGAGGAAGGAGGTGGAGGGAACGAGAGCACCGCCCACTTGGGCGCCAAAGGGCCGCCCCTCACGAGCGACACGATACCCACCCATTTGGGTGCCAAAGGGACGCCCCTCACGAGCGGCGCGATACCCGTATACTATTATTGCGCTGCTCATGAGGGGCGGCAATTTGGTGCCCAAGCGGGTGGTGCTCTCGTGCCCTCCACCTCCTTCCTCCTCCCCGCTCCCCTCCACTTCCCCCTCCTCCCTCCTCCCACCCCATTCCCCCCACCACTCCGCTCCCCTCCCCTTCCCCCTCCTCCCTCCTCCTGGCACCACAACACTTCCCCCTCCCCCCACGCCCTCCCTTCCACCTCCCCCCACCGCCCAGCTCTGTCGGCTTCCACCTCCTCCTCCTCCCTTCTCCCTCCGCGGCCGATTGGCCCCCCACTCCCCCATCCTCCCTCCTCGCGCCCCCTTCCCCTGCCCTCCCTTCCACCTCCCTGCGCTGCCCAGCTCCACCTCCCTTATCCCTCTGCCACCCTCCCCTTCCCCCTCTTCCACTGCCGCCCTCCCTTCCACCACCCGCATAGTTTTTTTAATTGTTTTTTAATTTTTGTTTTAATTTTTTTGTTTTTAACTTTTTTTTAAACTTTGTATAGTTTGATTTTTTAATTGTTTTTTAATTTTTGTTTTTAATTTTTTTTTAAATGTTGTATAGTTTGATTTTTTGATTGTTTTTAAATTTATGTTTTAAATTTTTTTTTAAATGTTTGTATAGTTTGATTTGTTATTATATATAGTTTTTTTTTTTTTAATTTTTAATTTTTTATAATGTTAGTTTTAGTTTGTTTTTATTTTTGTTTTTAATTTATTTTAAAATTTTGTATAGTTTTTTTTTTTAATTTTTAATTTTTTATAATGTTACTTTTATTTTGTGTTTAACTATTTTGTTTTTAAGTTTTTTTAAATTTTGTATAATGTTAGTTAGGTTAGTATATAGTTAATTTTTTTATTTTATTTTTTCTTTTCAATTTTTAATTATAATGTTAGGTTAGTTTATTTGGTTTTTATATTTTTTTAAATTTTTTTAATTATAACAACATTAGTTTAAATCGGTTAGTTTTAATGTTAGTTTAATTTGTTTTTAACCCTTTTTTTAATGTTAGTTTATAATGTTGTTAGGTTAGTTTAAGTTGTTTTTAATTTTCTTTTAAATTTTTTATTATAATGTTGTTAGGGGTTAGTTTAATTTGTTTTTAATTTTTCTTTAAATTTTTTATTATAATGTTGTTAGGGGTTAGGTTAATTTGTTTTTTAATTTATTTTATTATAATCTTAGAGGGGGGGTTTGTTTTATTTTTATTTTTAAATGTATTATATTGTTCGGGGGTAGGTGGGTTAGTATAATTTTTATTTTTTTATTAAATTGTTAGGAGTGGGTTAGTTTTATTTGTATTTTAAAATTGATTATTATATTGTTAGGGGGTTAGATTTAAATTAGTTTTTATTTTTATTTTTATTATATAGTTAGGGGTAGGGGTAGTGGTAGGTTTACGTTTTAAAAATAAATAAATTATTATATATTTTAGGGGGGTTAGGGGTAGGTCTACATTTTTAAAAATAATTTTCAAAATGTAAAAAGCGGTGATTATGAATGTAAAAATATTTTAAATTTTTTAAAATGTTTTTCAAATGCAGTCTACAGTGAATATTTGCGTTGATTGTATTTTAAAATTCTACATTTTGTATATAGGGACAATGGCATCAAGAAAGATATTTGTAAACGTTTCTGGATCAAGAGCGGTGATGATTGCATCGAAAAAAATAGTTGAGGCATCTGAGAATGTTGAGCCTCAGGACAAAGTTCTTACCTTTGAAGATTTAAAAATGAAGAATGTTAGAGAATGGAAACATGCAGTAGAAGAGGACAGAAGAGAGTATGATTGGCATCTAAAGGAAAAAAATCAAGGAAAACCAGAAAGCATTCTCTTATATTCTTCTACATTTCCATATATCCAATCAGATTACCATATATTGGGATTGCTGAGAGATATATGTGTTATGCCGGGTACAGATATTGTTTATGCACAAGTGAAACAAGCCAAAACCTTTGCCAAAATCCAATATGCTTTGAAGATTTCAAAATATAATGTTCAAGAAAATTTCACAGATTTTTGTCAAGGGGTCGTGCATGAAATTGACAACGGGAGAGTAAGTTTGAATATTGATATTATTCTTAAATTGGTTTTGTTATAACTTGGATACCACAATGTAATAGATTTAACACGTTAATGTTTTTATTTTGCAGGATTTTTCCATTTCGATTTCAAAAATGTTGAATGGAATATATGATACGAAGGATGATCCTATGGATGTCGTTAATGCCTCTATTCAAAAGGGACCAGAAGCAAGGAAGAATAAACAAGTGTCAAATGCCCAAACTGAAGAAGTACAAGCACAAAGAGGAAAGAGCATTCAGCAATCAAATCAGGTACCTAGAAGGGTTATATTTAAATCTTCATCTCGCCCAATTGAACATGATGAAATTGTTGCAAATGAGCTTGCTAATCTTGCTAGTAAGAGTAACAAAAAATCTCATAAAAGAAATATGGTTGAGAGTGCCTCAATTCATATTGAAGGCATTGTTGATTTAGAAGGAAGCCCTTCAAATTAGAAAAAGAGGAGATCTGTTGTCAGTGAAACCAATGTTATTCCTGAATCTAAGAGTGAAAATTCTGGTGGCAGTAGGGAAATCATTACTCCAGGTGCTGATGTGGAGGATGACATTGTCAAGACAACACAAAATGCCATTCGAGATCGATTGCGGAGGGATAATTTGGTTAAAAGTGGACATACATTTGAGTTGAATGTGAATCAACTTTATAGACCCACAGAAGGGCAAGATCAATTTAGAATTAGAAAACGACATCACTTGCATATTCACAACTTGAAAGCATTGATGAGACACAATCCCTATGCACATGTGGTTGACTACCTAGTCCTTGTTGACCTGCAAGATGTTCCTACTAGAGATGAATTTGATCAAACAAGATGTTTTCATTACAAATATTATGTTCTTGGGGGTAATCATTCTGCAGAGTCAAGAAGAGAGTTGATGCAAGAATATCCCAATAACCCTATTTTTGAAACAGTTAAATGCATCATTTATGTTGGTTTAACAAATGTAGAAGCAAATTTGTTGGCATGGGATCATAACACATATAGTGGATATAGGTTGACAATGACATTTATTCAAAGGGTGAGATTTGTCCACAATGAATTTGTGCAAATATGTGGTGGGGATAAATCTAGAGTTGATTCAAGTTTTCGGAAACAATGTTGTCTGGAAATAGGTCTCCCTATTAAAGAGGATAATGTGAAACAAAAAAATGCCAAAGGAAGTGATGCATTCAGAGCTGTAGATCATTTTTTTCCAGTTGGCATTCAGAGTTGGGAAAACATGGGATTTGATTGATGACATATTTAGCTTGTGGGAGAATATTGCCTTAAAAAACCAGAAAGTGAAAAAAAGTAGAGTTGTTCCATGGAGTGGTGGTAAGGCAGGGCCTGACGTCAAGAGTCTTCCAAAAGACATGACTATTACACCTTGGAGAAAAATACAAGGTGTGAAGGATGAAACATTAATAACTACAATACTATCACGGGTAAAGTCAGGTGAATTATCCATGGAGGAAATGTGTAGTGAATTTGACAAGTAAGTTGATGGTTTTTTTAATGGTACAATGTTTTGTTCTTGAGTTACATTTTTGTTATGTTCTATGTATTATGTTATATTATTATATATGATTGTAAACATCATTTATTGTTTCATTGTCTAGTCACAAGGTCTACATGAAAATACAAGAGGAGATGGTTATAATGTTGAATGAGAAGAGTTGGGATGATGTCAAATGCAACTATCCAGACTCAAGCTCGATAGAAACTTTAAAACAATTTTTTGTTGCATTCAAGAAGGTATGTTGATCTAAGATACATCTTAATTTATTTATTTTCTAATTCAATTCATTTCTATTTTATTACTTATAGAGATAATTTTCATTTGAAGATGCCAAAGAGGGGTACAAATGGAGTACCAGAGTTCTTCAAAATTCATATCCAAAGAGCCAAAATAGAACGACAAAGGAGACAACGTCTTGCAAGTGTTGAACTTGATGATACACTTGATCATTATATTTGGAATGGGCTTGACACTGTGCAATATAAAGTCATTTTAGGTGATTGTGCAGACATTGCAAAACTTGTTCCTAAAAAGGAGTACGCACTAGTGATTGCAGATATCTCTCATGGATACAATATCCGAAACACTACTTATGATTTTGAGCCTTATACTTACCAATCATTCAATAAAGTGGTTTCGGGATTTGTAGATGTCACAACATCACCACTATGGAGATTTGTTGTTTTCCATTCAGACACACAATTAGGGGGGTTGTTGACAGCCTTCAAGGGTAAAGGAGAAAAAAGGAAGCAACTTTATTGGTAATATATTTGCACTATATTATCAATTTTTTGAATTTATAAATCAATTATATTTATTGATAAGTTAAATAATTTTTTTTAATATTTTTGTTACAACCAAAAGCCTAATGTTCGTAGCTCTAGCAGTGATCAATTCCTGAGTGATATTGAAAGCATACTTCTTGCAACTTGGACGAAAGATGAGACTTATGATTCTCTTATAATCAATGAAAAGAGTGGAGGAGAACATAGTTAGTTGTTGATTTATAATGCCGTGGTAAAAAAATTAACATGTGAAGAAAGGGATTTGAAAGGAGTGACTGTAAACATCTATCAAAATCCACAAGCGTTGATTAATTATCTCATAGATACATTTTCAAGAGAAGGAGATTGGGTCTTAGATTTGTTCTCGGGTTCAGGTAAACTTTCTCATATTACATATGAAAGCATATATCAAGTTTTATTATTCTTTATGCTATTTGATTTAACTTTATTTTTGTTTTTGGTGATTAGGTACAACAATAGCATGCTCCTTACAGAAAGGAAGAAATTGCATATCCATTAATAATGATCCACTGCAATGCAGTTACATAAAGCAAAGAAGTAATGCTATTCAAGTTCTACCAGATGAATTGCAAGAAGTTGGTTTGAAGAAATGAGAGTTTAGTGAAACACTTGTGGCAAAGATGTCAAAAGAGCCTCAACCCCCTTTAGGAGGGGTGTTTGGAAAGGATCACTTTGAGGATCTTGCAGACATAGAAGACCTAATGGAAGAGGACATTGATGTCCCTGAGGAAAGCCAAGCTGCAGGAAATTCCAATTTAGATGATGAATTTGGCCTGCATGATATTGTTGATTAGTTTCATGTTTTGAAGAAAATGTTAAGTTTGACAATTTTTTGATAAGAAATATTAGTAATGTTTTGACTTTCAGGCTTAATTTTAGAAATAAAATTTCTATATATAATATTTGAAATATGTTTTTTACAAATAATTTGTATAGTTTTTCTTGAATTTATGTGAATCGACACTTTTCGGAAAATAATATGAAATAGTATCATTTTTATACAAAACATATCTGAAAATTGATTGAAAATGGTTTTAAATGTCTTTATTTTATGGAATTTTTTACAATTTTATCAATAAAAGTGTCTTATTTTGTCCATAAAAATGTCTTATTTTATAGAAAAAATTGCGAAATGTATATGTTTTTCATTATAAGTTACTTAAAAATGTATGTTATTTTGCTAAATTTCTAAAAATGCACTTGAAAATAGAAACTAATTTTTTTTTTTACGATAAAGATAATTCAAAGGTCCCAAAAAATGCCTCGAAATGAAAATGTGTGATACTGGCATCACCCCTTTTTGAAATAGAGCTAAAAATAGCTACTAAAATTAGGAGAGAGAAAAACGAGAACTGTCACGAGTTCTCGTTTCATAGTATAAGTGGTTGTTTCTCTTGGGCCAAATATTCCATTGAGAGGATTTTAAAACAAACTGATAAGCCTCCTCTTCATGGCAATAGTTGGTGCATTGTTAAAAAATCCCAGTTTGATTATGCAAGTTGGAACTATATTAAATGCACATGGTCACAACAGACTTTTGAAATATAGAGATAACTTACTAATTACTTTTCTATTTTGATAGAAATTAAGTTTGTGCATTACTTGTAGAGTGATTTTATTGTAATAGTATGTAATTTCCCATAGTTTGAGGTGGGGTATTAGGGGAGAATTTCCCATATCAAGGTTTCTCTTTATGCAAATTGAACTACATGTAGATTTTGTAATATGTAATTGAACCTTTGTAGTGTTTGTCATGCTAAAAACTTAACAAAATTTGGTGTGCTAGAACATGAAAAAATCTCATTGCACCAAATTTTCTTTGCACTAAGATATATAATGTTATAGTTGCACCAAGTTCCATTCCTAGTATTGTTCCATGTTGGAATCGATTTAATACCGAGAGGGGGGTGAATCAATATTAACGTCGTTATTAACAATTTTAAACTTCTTTAACAGATCAACCTTTACTTAATATTTATCTTCAGTTATGCATCAGTAAATAAACATCCACACATATATGCACCAACATAAACAACACATAACACACAATATTTTTACGTGGAAACCCAAACGGGAGAAAAACATAGAATGCTTATTTATAATGAGAAAGAATACATTCAAGGAAGCGCCAAATTCCCGTGTTAATCGACACCAAATAGAAGGAGGCACCAACCCCCTGGTTTTACAGGCTTCAACCCGAAGGAAGCTACAACTCCCTATGTTTCTCCAGCACCAACTGGAAGGAAGCACTAACCCCCTGTCTCCTTGTTGTTTTACAGGTACAAACCTGAAGGAAGCTCCAACTCCCTATCTCCTTTCCCGATCTGACCGCCCTGATGTCTAATGTATGATTATGTCGAACTTTAACCTCGCGCACCCTTATGATCTTTTGATAATCGTTCTATTGTGTGCTACCTTTGTATGCAGTCGATACTCTGTCACTGAGATGCATGCATCACTTGACTTCTCATTCCTCTCCAATCATACTTTTGTTGATGACTTACTTCATGTTCTGTGCTCTTGTTGATACTTCAGTCCGCGTCACTGATTATCTCATCGTTTTTCTAATTGCGCGACTGCAATGACCAACTGATATTGTGATTTCAATTGATTGTTTGCTATTCTGAAATAAATCACTAGTAACAGATGGAACTGTGCACTTATTGATGGGTCTGTTATGTTTAAGTGTTACAGACTCTTAGACAATCTGCGACATCTTATGCATCAAATTATTTGACCGTTCTATTTAACGCACTTGTCTCAGATCATCTACATCATGATGCACACACTTGATCTTGTTGCTATTATGTCATCGCACATCATATGCTCTTCTCAACTCCGCACACTTTCACTTCTGTTCAATATGAATCAACAAGACATCTGCCGACATTTTTTGATAAACTTCGGTTCTATCTTTGTGCTTCTGTCTTTACATCATCTGTGACTAACGACATTCTGAATGTAATGCTATCTTTCGAAACATCCAGCACTTGCGTATACTTCAATGTTTATTCCTTTCAGTACTTGTGCATCCGTCGTAGATCTACAACATCTTTCTGTGCACCATCAAAACTTCGTTCATCTGCATGTGCACATTCAGCTCCTCGCTAGATCATACTATTATGTCCTCGAGCCCTTTGATGCCCCAAATATCAAAATTAAACAAACACTTTAATCTCTTATTCTCTCGCCATCAAGCTTACTTCAATTATCCAACTTGCATCTCTATTTATACATGTCCTGCACGGATTATATGTTCACAATTTGGTCGTGGCATCCCTTCTTCCATACTTCACGAATTATGCATATGTCACGTGTCATATTTTGTGTCGTTGATGTGTCATCTGGTAGGTGTTAAGTGCCTTCATGGTACACAACATAGTGGGACTTTATACCTCGGTGGTATACCTCTGTTCCCTCGATGTACCATTTCCTTTGAGGTATGTGTGCATTCATACTCAAAATCTTGATGATTCTACAACCTTTGTTGTGCCATCCATTGTGGGTATTGCGCCCTTCCAATATTAATTCTTTGAGAATTCTGTGCATATTCCAACTTCTACTTGGTGGTATTATGACCCTTGCCTTGTCATCACTTGTGAATCTTGCGCACATGTTGTACCATTGATTGTGGAATTTGCTCATAGACTTGTTTCAACCATTGTACCTTTATAGGAACTTGTCTTCGTTCCACTAAATGAAAGCATATTCTCATTGGCTGGGCTTGCGTGCTTTTAGGACTGTTCAACCATTTTCTAGTTCTTACTGTATGTGCACTTCCGACCATCAACCAAACAATTCTTAGACTTACCTGTGCACTTGTACCATTTGTTCAACCAAACCCTTGGTTGTTTTTGCACATGTACCACTTCCCAACCAACACCTTGGATGCTTGTGCACATGTACCACTGCCCAACCAACACCTTGGATGCTTGTGCACTTGTACCTCTATCCAACCAACTCCTTTGATTGCTAAAATGAGAAAGTATGAATTGGTGGACTTGATATCTGCACAAGGACAACATGCATAAGGATACATAACTTGTGTTCTTCTTTGAACTGTATCTACCTTATGTATTTCTTCAAACTCATCATGCATGATGTATCCTTGGACACACTTCTTCAGACTGAATGCACTTCTCGATATACTTCATTAAACTAACATCCATGTTTGTCACCTTCACCATCTTGCACATATACTTTTGGTATTCATGTTTTTCTTTATATTTTGCATATACTTCTTCAAAGTGGCTTCCATATACTTCTTCACACTATTGTAGGAATGGTGTATCCACTTTGACATCAATTGATATCAATGACTCATGCTGAATCAATTGACATCCTCTTTGACATTAGTTGACATCAATGACAACCAAATCTCAACAATCTCCCCCTTTGGCATTGATGTCAATACCCTATGAAGTTGTGCTTGATCTTCGTTGGACTATATGCTTCATATGTACTTGTTCACAGTGCTCCCCCTGAGTTCTTTGGGCTGTTGGATACTATGCATTCTGTTGTTTGTTCTTCTATTACTTTTGCGTGAACCATGATGCGTTCTGTTACTTCTACACAGACAATGCAGTCAGTCATATTCATGTCATTTCTTCAAGTGATCTGCTTCACAATCTTTCACGTCTGTTGTAGCTTCATGCTATATTATCTGTTGTTTGCATTTATCCCCCTTTCATGATGTCCTACTGAATTCATGTATCTCTTCATGTCTCAGCTTCTATTATCTCTCTTCAACTGCATGTTAGCTTCCTATCGCGCATTTTATGCCTCAGCTTCATGCATCTCTCCCCCTTTGACATCAATGGAAAAGATGTATCATTTCTTGGTCACTGTGCATTCTTCTGTCTATTTTGCGTTGGCCTCATCCTTAACTGTTTTCATGGATAAATCCCCCTTTCTTCATGTACCTTCTTTTATATTCCTATATGAATGGTAGATTTAATCGTCTGCACATTTGTTGTTATGGCTGCAACTGTTTCTTTTAGTTCTTCTTATTTTCCCACAATAGCTATTTCCACTTTCTCATGGGGAACTGATTTTAGAGTCTCTAAACAATCATTGATTGTTTTTTTAATTTCATTTTGCAGCAGGGGACAAGATCCTGTAATACTGAAAGCTTCTTCTTGTAAAGGTTCAAGTCTTTCAATAACCTTTCATTGTTCTTCACGTAAATTGTTCACTTCTTGTTATTGCTTCTTACAATATCCCATTTTTCTAGTCATTTCTACTGTTGAAATATTGGCCGCACTGTTAAGGATTTTTCATTCTAGGTCTTGTGCCGTCCGAAGCTTCTTATTCACTTCTTTCAGCTGCTTATCCTCAACTAGATTTATCCATAATTGAACACTTTCTTCATGTAGTTATGCACATCTTATTTTCAAAGTTCTAAGGCCTTCAATTGCATAATTTATCTTTCCAGGTTCCTTTTCAACTTCTGAAGGAGTTTCTGATGCTTGATTTCCAACTTTGGTTTGTAATTTATGAATGAATTCTCCTATTATCATCATCTTTATTTCTGAGGAGATATCTTCATTCTTTAAGATTTTGGAAGTATGTTGTATACTTCCATTACTGCCTTTTTCATACTGCTGGCATCCTGTTGTGCCTTTTCCAATTCATGTTTTAGCGAACTACCTAGTGCAACTACTTCTTCTGCTTCCTTTTCTAGATGTACTATCTTCTGTGTAGTTAACCCCTTTTCATTCCTTAGTTCTACACATTCTTCTTGCAGGGCATTCTTCTCCTTTTGACATATATCTAACTCAGCCGTAGTTGCTTCATGTCTCATTCTAATTTCTTGTGCAACAGATGTATGTAGTACATATAAATCATATGAGGTTAACTGTAATAAAGTTAACCTCATATGCCTTGGCCCTCTACAAAGGGGCAAGGCTTTGGCACTAGTGAAGCCCCCATTGGTGGAGAGACAATTCACATTGAGGTAACAATTTCAACATGTTAGTTTGTTAATACATGTTAGTTCATTGGTTCATGCATGTATAACTACATCAACACTTGGTGACTCTTTAAACTTGCAAATGCTAAGGGGCAAGCTTTGGCACTAGTGAAGCCCCCTTTGGTGGAGAGACAATTCACAAACTTCACATTGAGGTAACAATTTCAACATGTTAGTTTGTTAATACTTGTTAGTTCATTGCTTCATGCATGCATAACTACATCGACACTTGGTGACTTTTTAAACTTGCAAATTTTAGATGCCTCTATAGAGGAGCAAGGCTTTGGCACCAATGAAGACCTCCTTGGTGGAGAGAAAGTTCACACTGAGGTAACAATTTCAACATGTTCACTTGTTAATACATTTTAGTTCATTATTTCATGTATGTCTAACAACGTCAACACTTGGAAAATTTTTAAAATTGTAAATGCTATATGCCTTTGTAGAGGGCCAAGAGTTTGGCACCAATGAATATCCCCTTGTTGGAGAGTCAATTCACACTGAGGTAACAATTTCAACATGTTGGTTTGTTAATAAATGTTATTTCATTGGTTCATGCATGTCTAACTATGTCAACAATTGGTGTTTGAAAGCATCAACTGAAATCCAAGTGACATCGCTTTCATTTGGCTCTCCTCGTGTGCCACTCATAGACAAGGGTCGTGTCTATATCAGATGGTCCTCTACCAAAAAGAGCGCAGTTTTACACAACCATGGGGATACTGATTCCATGGTAATGTATATCCATTGATGATAGTTGTTGATTCACTTTTGATTCATTACACAACCTATTTTCTCAATGTTTATTTTGCATGTTTGCATCATCTCGCTAGAGATTCGTCCATGCCACACCTTGCAGGGATCATTGATGAAACAATTAATGTTGCATTTACGATGGAATAAAAGTCACACTGAGGTAACTATTTCATGTTATGTACATATTTTATTCATGTTAGATTGTTTATTCATGCATGTCTCAACTATTTCAGCATTTGGTGACTATAGCCATTGGCAACAACAATGTCTGGCACCTCTAGTTCAACCATGGATGCGACCGATATTGATGTTCAACATACTGCTCCGTCTGCCACACAAGGAGCCCAATACCCTTTCCCGGAGTCTGTTTTTGTGGTGAGATGTTCATTAATGACCAAATTATTTATTCAATTTTCATGCACATGCTAATAATTGTTGAATTCATTGAGTTATGATCTATTATTTGCATAGCACAATTGCAAAGAGGGCTTCGATGAGGAGGACACCACAGACATCGATACCTCAGATGGATTTAGTGAGTGTTTGTTAAAAATAATTTTGTCATAAATTAATTTTTTAAGTTTGTTAGTGCTAGTGTATTAGTGCATTTAGCTAATAAAAAAATTGATCTTTGATTTGCATACTCCAGATATGAAAAGCCATCCTAGGCATAGGCATGATAGGTCAACATTGGGGAAAAATAAGAAGAATATTGAGTTTTTATGTGTAGTATAGGATACATGTACATCATTGTACTTTTTGTTACATGTACATTGACAGGCAATTTAAGGGTCGTCTACTTTGTCATAACTTGTATTATTGTATTATAACTTGCATGATATAATTTATTTCATATTTTCTCTTGACATATTCACAAAAGTCTTCAGTGTGATCATAGATGTGTGGCCAATAATGTCTCTATATGTAATGTTTCCATTGTTTGATAGCTTGAACAATTGCATGGAGATCTCAGTTATAAAGTTGAGTAATTCTCAATGGAATATGAAGGACTGGAAATACTAATATGCAATAGGATTTTGTGTTGTACTAGAAGACAAATATGAGTTCATATATGAGGCATTGGTCTATATTTGTTGTTGCACTAAATACTATTGGAATGTTATTTTCTTAGCAAGTTTGTGAAAGAGAGCATGAAGTGGATATGTGACATGAGAGAAGTCCAAGATAAATTATTTGTATAATTTGTTCAAGCCAAAAAATATTCATAACTCTGTGAGGTTCGCCCATAAATACCCAGAAATCTACTTTAGTAGAAGTTGGCCCACCCTAATAAATATTAATAAATCTACTTTAAGAAGTTGGCCCGCTGTAATGTTCTACCTCTATACTACGATAAGTTGTGAAGAATAAATGTTGTTCAAAAGGTAAGTAGGGCATATCATAGCGTTGGAAATTATAAAACAAGTGACATAGGTACGGTAATATTGATCCATATAGATATTTTGTAAATTTTTGAGATAATACAAATATATTAATAAAAATTTCTACCATGCATTTATTGAGCTATGGTACAGGGTATTTCAACATTTATGAAACCTTGATTCAATGTTTATATCACAAATACCATTTTGGATCTAACTATTTTGGACATGTTGTTTCATCTTAATGTTGCAAGTGTGTCATGAAAACCTAGTGTGTGTATTTTATGAAAAACTTGGCATCTTCATGACAATCACCATAAATGTGAAGGTTCTTGATGAATTGAATAGTTGTCCCATGGGGTGTACTCATAATCCCAAATACAATATCTAACCTCTCACTATGATAGTAGATAGACTTTTCTTTCTACACCTTATTAACATCATGCAACACAAAGTTTGTGTTGGGTACATACCTTACCTCTTTCATTTGTAAAATTTTCTTGACAATAATGCACATTTACAATATTCTTGACCACAATCCAATTGCATATAGTATCTTTTTTTACCCCTCTATCTCATTATGGTCACCACCTATGTTGGATCCTCCCACTTACTAGATGTAACATAGATATTTGATAAAAGCACATAAGTTGCAAAGTCACATTGTTCCAATTTAGGTATGTGCTTCTCTGCACACTTACCTAGATCCATATTTCCATGTATTTTGTATGATCCTACAACCCCATGCATTACTCATGTGCCCTAGATCTCTCATTTATGGCCCAATTTCTAGTTTTAATAATTTAGGGTATTTAAGCCCCTAATTTCTTCATAAGCCAACATTTCTTCATAAACCATATTTTTAAACCCTAAGCATGGCTTGGTTGAAGTGAACCACCCTTACTTTGTCAAACCCTTAGGACTAATGCCCTGTACTTCTCCCTAAAACCATGTGTTGTGCTATCCTTCTATGTATTTCATGCACTCAAAGGGATAACTTGATCATTCTTAGCCACATATGTGTTCATAGCATTACATTTCTTTTCAATTTTTAGTTTTCATTTTGTGCCCCCTATTTTGTTTAGGTAAACAACCTCAACGACACATGGTAAATTTGATCCAGGGGCTTAAAACCGAAACTAAACAATGAGATTAAGAATTGTAAGATCCAACAAGTCTATTTGGGTAAGGCTAATTTGATCATGTTGTCCACACAGTCATGAAATTCATCTTATCATGGGCATGGAGTTAGTGGTTAGAATTTGTAACAACATAATCCACTTACTTATGTCAATGACACTGTTAGTTTGGGCGAAATACTGTAAATTGAAGTGGTTAATGAGCCAATGTTTAACCAAAATTTGTAGGAACAACTCCAAATTGATTTAAAACTGCCTACTACTTTAGCTTGTGATACTATCACTATGGACAATTTTGTGGCTACTCTACCTCTTCATCTTTTTGTTTACTATGCTTTTTATTCTAAAAGGCCTCTCATAAAGCTAAATTTCATAAAGGAGTGGGAATTAAAAAATCTTAAAATTGATCAAGTGGACACAATTTAGAGGTTACCACCTTCACCCTGCACCTACCCATCAAAGACTCAATGAACATATGTAAAAGCTTGAAACTTATAGGGAGTGTGGAACAATTTCATTTTGAGATTACGAAAATTTTAATAGTTTGACAAAATTTAGAAACTAAATAATTGTTTGATGTTTATAAACATGTGTTAAAACTTTATTAATTAGTTAAATCAATTTTATGGGCATGTTTGTTACTATAGAGGTAATCATTAGGAGTTTGCTTTGACTTACATAGTGATAACATGGATTGAGATCTCTTCTCTTATAGCCAATACAGATGTTATGTTTATAAAATTTCTACTTTGAGCTTCAATTCTTATTAAATGAAAGTGGGATTTATTTGTTTCTAGATGGATTCTAATCCATAATGGTCCTAGAATCAAATGATGTTGAGTTTTGTTGCATCAAATCCACAAATAATTGACAAAAAAAATTATTAATGAAAGAGATGAAATGCCAAAAGAAAATAAAACAAATATAAATGATCTTGAAACAAAAGATAAGCAAAGTCCCAATCCTATCATCACAACATCATATTTATCAAAATAAGAAATTGAAAGAGACAAGGTTATTATAAGTCCATCATTTAAAGTTGTAAATCACTTACCAACTCAAACTATGAATTAATTTTACAAACTTAAAGGTATATTGCACATTTAATATTTATATTAACTTCATCAAAGATACCCATGAGTGAAAAATAACTAGTCATATCCTTTTCTAGGGTTTCGTGATATCCATGGTGGCAATATGATAAGTGTCTCTTATTGAGGGAAACCCTAGTTTATGAAATTGTCAAACAAGACGAGATTCAGCCCATGGACCCAGAGGAGAGAGACACCCCTAAAATTATTATGATGTGACTATTCCAATTGAGTCGACGGTTCATCGATCCAAGATACGGTCATCATTTTATGGCTAGTTGCAAGTTGCCTCCTAGAGGCTTTCAGGGACACGTGGTGAATCCCTACCAGTGCCATAGGATTCAAACCGAGCAGCAGAACTGAGTTCCGCGAGATCCTACAAGTGTGTTTGGACATAGTTGACATGGGCATGCTAGCCACAAGTTCACGGTTAAGGTATTTCCCAAGTTGACCCCTTAGTGCAAAAATTGCAATGTCTCTTACTAGGAAAAACCCTAGTTTCCAAAATTGTCCCACAAGACAAGCTTCAGGCCATGGAACCAGAGGAGAGAGGTACCCCTAGCATTATTATGATGTCATAATTCCATTGGAGTTGATGGTTCGTCGATCCAAGCCACGTTCATCATTTTATGTCCAGTTGCATCTTGCCTCCTAGACGCTTTCAAGGACATATTATGAATCCCTATCAAGGGCATAAGATTCGAACCAACCAACATAACTTATTTCTGTAATATCTTGCAATTTCTTTTGGGCAAGGTCGATATGGGCATGCTAGCCACAAGTTCACGGTCAAGGTATTTCCCAAGTTGACCCCTTAGTGCAAAAATTGTGATGTCTCTTGTTGAGGGAAACCCTAATTTCTCAAATTGCCAAACAAGATGAGCCTCAGGCCATTGATCCAGAGGAGAGAGGCACCCCTAGCATTATCACGATGTCATTATTCCAATGGAGTTGATGATTCATTGATTTGAGCCACAGTCATCATTTTATGTCCAGCTGCAACTCACCTCCTAGAGGCTTTCAGGGACACATGGCGAATCCTTGTTGAGGGCATAAAATTTGAAACATGCAATGAAACTAAGTATTGTGAGATCTTGTAGGTGTGTTTGGGAAGGTTTCACATGGGAATGCTAGCCACAAGTTTATGGCCGAGTAATTTCGAAAGTTGACCCCTTTGTGCAAAAATTGCATTGTCTCTTACTGAGTGAAAGCCTAATTTCCAAAATCATTGAAATGGACAAGATATGAGCCATGGACCCAAAGGAGAGAGGAACCCATAGCATTATTTTGATGTCCTAATTCCAATAGAGTCAATGGTTCATCTATCCAAGCGACAACCATCATTTTATGTCCAGTTGCAACTCGACTTTTAGAGGCTTTTAGGTACACATGGGGAATCCTTGACCCATGGCATAGAATTCAAACCGTCCAATAGAAATGAGTTCCATAAGATCTCACAAGTGTGTTTGAGTAGGTTTGATGTGGAAACACTAGCCACAAGTTCATGGTCAAGGAATTTACAAATTGACCCAAAAAATTGCATTGTCTCTTATTGAGTGAAACCCTAGTTTCCAAAATCATAAAAAATGATGAGTTATGGGCCATGGACCCATAGGAGAGAGCCCCTAGCATTATTCCAATGTCTTGATTTCAACAGAGTCGAAAATTCATCGATGTGACTCATGTTCATCATTTTATGTCCAGTTGCAACTTGCCTCCTAAGGGATTTCAAGGACACATGTTGAATACATATTTTATGGTTCATGAACACAAGTATTCATATAATGTGCACATTGTTTTTTTTCCAAGCATGTGATTACGATGGAACACTTTTTACTCCAAATATTCTCCCTTGTTTTGGGTTAAAGATATTGAGACTTACATTATAATGAATTTGGAGTAAACTCACTAATTGTGTCAAAATAGAACATTATATATGATATCAAAGAGTGGATCTAAATTTTAATGATTAAGAATATGTGTTTCTAGTTCAATATGTGCGATATGTATACATAAATTATTTGTAGTGAATAAAAGGAACACATATGCAACAAACAAGCTCAATAAAAAATAGTTGGCCCATACAACACATGTTGGCCAACTATTTCCTTTCTTGGTCCCATACAGTTGTTGTGGACCATGTGCATGGTTCATGTGCCATACAAACATATTTGAGTCCTTAAAATGATGGTGTTTCTCCTTGAATAACATTTATTACCCCATGAACCATCCCCTATGCACAAAATCTTGAAATATAATTGATAAGACATATTTTACCCAAAAATCCATTTTATAGGTGGTGTGGTGGTTTTGGACTTTTCGTATGGTATATGAGCACTAAATTGTTAGGATATTTAGACACTTAGGAGTTAGTTAAGATCAACTTGTGTAATATATCCGTTAGGGATAGTGTGTTTCTTTAGTATGCATTAGTATGCATTTGTAAATACTTAATTCGACGGTCATGATATGTTCTCGACATAGAGTGATCCGACAGCTCAACTTCTCTTAGATCATACCTAACCTTGATCCGTGGCTTAACACTCGATTGGTCCATGATCTCTATTTAAAGATCATGGAGGGTCATTTTTTAGTTGATCGATTATGAGAAGCTCATTTGTAACTTTATTTCTTTGCATAATAAATTATCCCGTAGAAGCTATTTGGCCAAGGCCATGGAGTGTTTCCCTCAAGAGGGTTTAAACCACGTCAAAACATCGGTGTGTTGATCTGTTATCTATTTGTGTGAAGTGGTTGCTCTTGGTGTTCGGTCCTTTGGTAGTACCCTATGTACCCGAACATGGTATCAGAGCTTTTATGAAGAGCCGCTTCCGGTTATGATCTAGATCTTGAACTGTTGTTGCCGAAACTCGAAAGGGTTTCTGGTTCTGGTATTTCTATGCATTTCTGGGCTATGGGAGGTGTTCCATTACTTTCGGAGCGTCGTTTCCATTGAGAAATAGTTTTCATTTGATTGAAAACGGTTTCCGGTTGCTCCAGAAATGCGTATTTCATCAGATCTGAAGATATAATGTTACAATGACGCATTTTTTTATTTTCTGTTTTTGAAAGAAAAAAATCTCATATTTTATCATTTTTTACTGTTAGATTTTTTTTGAGCTTGGATTGTTGTTTTCCCATCTGCGTATGCTCTTTGCCGTGCACCTTGAGCGATCTCAGCAAAATTAGAAACAAAAAGGGAAATGGTTTTTCTCGGCTGCATATGCTCTTTGCCATGCACCTTGCGCGATCTCGGCAAATCAGAAACAGAGAGAAAACGTAGACTTTCCGGGAAAGCTAACGAGATCTAACTCCAGAAGTGTGGAATTTTTTTGTTTTGTTTCGATTTGTGGTGTGTTTTGCAGGAAAAATGGCAAGCACACAAACCGATGAAGAAGAGAAAAAAAACCATTTCTCATTCCCATATTTTACATACCTTTTAATCTAGCTCACTTGGTTCAAATTTGCTTTATTCCTTATTAGGTCTTGGGAAGTTACTTTTAAAAGAAAAAGTGCATACAATTTCTATTTTCAAGTTATTTTATTGTAAAAGTGCATCTCACTTAAATAATAAAAAATAAAAATACAAGTGAGCCACTTAAGTTCTTTTTTATTGTTGCACTATTTAAAAGTAATATCATTGTAAAAGTGAAATCACTTATTTTACAAAAGTGGTATACTTAAAACAACTTTCTTGTAAAGTGATAGTCAAATGGTTCATCTTGGGAAAAGGGGGATTCTTTTTTTTTATGAGCATTCTCTAGCTGCCACGTCACTATTGGGGACATCTTCAACAATTTCTTTGTTCAAGCATAACTTCATCATACAGAGTCAGTTTTCAGTGCCATTTTTTTTTAAACCGCCTATTTTTTTGAGCTCTTCACATCCAGACTATTGGTTTCTATTTTTACAACCATTAATTTACAAATATGGCTGCCCCTTGTAATATTCTACTTAACAGTTCCAACTATTTCTAATGGAAATCTCGTATGGAGGATGTTCTACGAAGTAGGGGACTTTTCAGAATTACCTCAGGGAAAAAAACAGAACCCACTAATGATGATAAGAAAATAAAATGGGCAAATAGATGTGACGAAGCTCGTGGATTGATTGGGATGTCAATCTCTACTGATTTGCGATTCCATATATCTGGAATTGATGAACCTAATGCTACTTGGAACAAGTTGAAATCTGTGTTTGGTAAACACAATGAAATTCGAGGTCACCAACTTGAAAATGAGTTGATTTCTTCAAATCCAAGTGACTTTTCATGCATTCAAGATTATCGATCTAAGTACAAAACTCTTAAACTCTTATGTGCAGAATGTAAGATTAAGAGGGAAGACAAACAATGCATTTATCATATTCTTTCCAAACTTGGACCTGCATATTCTGTTTTTGTATCTACATTTTACTCCATGAAAGAATCTTTGAATGCAGCTAGCTATCAAGAGCCCAGTCTTGAATCCTTTTGTGATTCCTTGATTAGAGAGCAAGATAAACTCATTCATCTTGGAATAATCAACAATGCAGATACATCTGGGAAAGCCTTATTGTCCCAACAGAAAGAAAAGTCCAAGCCTCCTAAGAAATAAAATTTCCGCAATAATAAGTCAAACAAGGGTTCAAAACCCTCTCAGTCAGCTCCTTCTTTAAAAAATGACAAATAATCCAAGCTAAAAGGCAAGAAGACTAAGCGTCATTGCAACTATTGCGGGAAAGATAATCATAATGAATCTAAGTGTTTCAATAAGATGGCAGCCTTGGAAGCAGCAATAAAGAAGAACCACATCAGCCTAGATTCACCTTCAGAATCTGCCTCTCATGGACATGCACTTTGTGCTTCTGGTTATTCTTATAATGCATCTTCTTTTTCTACTTCAAATGAATGGCTCATTGATTCTGGAGCATCTTATCATATGGATAAGGATCAAGCCATCTTTTCTACTATCCATGAATGTAACACCAAAAAAATATTTGTTGGTGATGATAGATCTCTAAGTGTTGTAGGAGCTGGAACAGTTCCAGTAGATAATGGTCATTTTAGTGATGTACTATGTGTTCCAAGAATTTCCTGCAATTTGTTATCAATCTATCAGATCACTCATTTTGGTGAAGGTAAAACTGTGACCTTTACACCTCACCAAGTTGTAATCAAGGATTTTAAAGATCCTCAACAGGTCCTAGCTACCAGAATTGTTGATGATATTACCAAGTTGTACAAGTTTAACAACTTTGGGTCATCACCTTTCCCTTCAGTTTTTGTTGCTCATAGTGATAACTTGAGCAAACTTTGGCATGAGCGATTTGGTCACTTAAATTATCACTCATTGCAACAACTATGTAAAGACAAAATGGTGACAGGTCTTCCGATGGTATCTTGCAGGGATGGTGTTTGTTTCGATTGTGTACTCGAAAAACATCATCGGGATAGTTTTGACAAACGTGCCTCTTGGCACGCCTCGGTTCCCTTGGAGCTTGTGCATAGTGACTTGTGTGGTCCTCTTCCATCTACTTCCTTTTCTGGTTTCAAATATTTCTTAACTTTCATTGATGATTACACCAGACGTGCTTGGGTTTATTTCCTAAAACTTAAGAGCGAAGTATTTAACATGTTCTTGGCCTACAAGGCCCTTGTTGAAAAACAATCTGGTCATCAAATTATTAAGTTAAGATCTAACAATGGAGGGGAATATGTTAACAAAAAGTTTACTACTTTCTGCACTGAACAAGGCATCCAACAATAGCACACTGTTCCATATACACCACAACAAAATGGTGCAGCTGAGCAAAAGAACCGCACTTTAAAAGAAATGGCTGATTGTATGATCCAATCTAAGGGACTAAGTCTTCAATTTTGGGCTGAAGTCATTAATTGTGCAAATTGCATAGTTAATCGCACCTCCACTAAAGCATTACAAGGTATAACACTGGAAGAAGCATGGAGTAAAACTAAACCTGATGTAAGTCACTTCCGTGTGTTTGCTAGTGAAGCATGGGCTCACATTCCAGATGAAAAACGGAAAGCATTGCAGCCTAAAAGTGGAAAGTGCATATTTGTTGGATATTCTAAAGATGTAAAAGGTTATAGACTTCTTCAACCACATTCTCATGATATAATCATTAGAAGAGATGTTAAATTTGATGAAAATCTCTTGGTCTGCGAGCCTAACTCGGTAATTGTGCCATCTTTGGCCTGCGAGCCTAATTCGGTGTTAGGAACCTATGTCAACCCTTCTGTTTACTATGTTAGTATATTGTTGTTGGACGCATATGCTTTGTAAGTCGTCCCGTAGTGTTTGTTGATCTGTAGTTTATATTAGCCCATAGTATTGACCCATAGTATTGGACGCATATGCTTTGTAAGTCGTCCTGTAGTATTATATGTCCCATGGTTTTGACTCATAGTATTGGGCATAGACTTAGTATATAAGTGTGTGTTGAGGTCATTGAAGGCACCGTGAAGTTAATTGTATTGAGCTTGCTCAAAGGAGGTTGCCCCCTCGAAGTGGCCCATGATCAATATAAAAGTGATTTTGTTCTGTTATTTCTGATATCTTGTGTATTTGCATTAATTAATTATTGCAGGTTCATCACATCTGGTATCAGAGCACTTTCCTTGGCACAAGTGGGAAATCTTTTTTTCTTTTTTTGGGCGGCGACTTTCAGATCAATTTCTGAAACTTTCTCTTTCAAAAATACGCAGTTTCAAAAAAAAAAATCATCTCATTTGGAGTTCTAAAAGTGGAGATATCGCGGATTTAAAATCAGCTATTTTTCAGAATTTCGGTGACGCCCGCGGAAATTGCGGCGAGAAACTCTTTTGACCGAGTGCCCAGATTTCTATTCCGCTTTCATGAGTAGAAGCAGAGTGGTTGTTCCAGTTCCAGAAACATGCTATAATAGCGATTCTCAGCAATATAGATCTGGTTTTTGAACATTGGGTGGAATTTATGCCCAAATTTTTTCTATTGCAGGTTCGGATTTGGGAATAATCCCTATCCGCTTAACTATGGGAAGTACTTGGGCATAAGCCCTAAAACTCATTGTGAGGAGTACCACAGGAAACCCAAAGTAGCTGGCCCATTGAGAGGACCTGCCAACGAAAAGGGCAACGACCCCTACCTGATTGACTAGTTCCCACCCGTGAGGTAAACCAAGAGCTGTCGTTTGTGGCAAAGCGGTTATCAGTTTTACCTGAGCCGTGGAGTGAGGGGTACTGCCCCAATACGCAAGCCGTCAGACAGCATTGGTGGCCGAGTGAAAACCCTAAACTGTTAGGAAGCCGCACATACCTGGGGTCCATATCTACTTTCAGTTGAACTATTGCCGATCACTGCTGCGTCGTTTCAGATCCATTTTGCAAGCCGTTCCAGATCCAGCTGTTCGGCGTTGTTCCAGATTCCTTCTGAGCTATAGCCGCTCCAGTCTGTAAAAAAAAATAAAAATTAAAAAATTAAAAAAAAACAGTTTTTCCTCCATATCTCCCTTGTTTTACCTCTGTTTCCCTTGAAATTTTCAGGGAACCCCTGTCATTCCATTCTGCATATTTCATTCATGAGGACCCTATCCTCAATTCCCCTTCCTACAGCCCGAAATCTCACATTTTCCTATATTTAGGGTTTGCCATAACTTCCTCAGATTTCACCCAATCACCTTCAAATTTTACCACAGAGTTCCTTTCTGAATTTTGCTTCTTTGTTCCCCTCTGCCAAATTTTCCCATTCTTTCACCCCGCTTCTGAAATCCTCATTTTTGCTTCCCTGTCTATCCAACAGTGTCCAAAACCTAGTCAAACCCCAATTATCCTTCTAATTTTTTCCCAAATCCAACTTTTCCCTTACTGAAGTAGTTCTTGTTTTTGTTTTCCTACCCAGTCAACCAAAAAAGAAAAAACCCGGTTATGGTTGTCACCTGTGCAGGAGCACACACCATGGAGGAAGCACTGGCAGCCATCCAAACCAAACTCCAAGATCTGGATGAAAAATTTCTCAGCCTCCATCTGCAGCATTCAGCCATGAACAATACCAGACAGCCAGAATCTTTTGCAGCCAACGGGTTCTCTGCTTTTAGCAATTTTCGTGGGCCGAAGCTTGATTTTCCTCGCTTCAATGGTACTGATCCGACTGGATGGATATACCAAGCAGAACAATATTGCAGTCTGCATAATACTTTTGATGTTCAGAAAATTCCACTTGCATCCTTTCATTTGGAACATGAAGCCCTTCAATGGTACCGTTGGTACATCAAAGCTCATCCCGAGCCAAACTGGACAGATTTTTGCCAACTCATTTTGCCACGATTTGGTCCTAGTGCTTTTGACGACTTCACAGGAGCACTCACTAAACTTCACCAAACTGGCACAGTGAGAGAGTATCAGATGGAATTTGAGAAACTAGCCAATCACACAGAAGGATTGTCTGATGAATTCTACAGGAGTTGTTTTATTAGTGGTCTCAAGGATGAAATCCGCTCAAAGGTCAAAATGTTTTGTCCCAACACAATGATGGAAGTCCTAGGGTTGGCTAAGTTGGCCGAGGACAAGATCGCAGCTCAACAACGCTCCAAACCCACCTTTGTTCCCTTCAGAAATATGGGTTCCCAACGACCTCCCATCACACCTGCTCCTCAACCAACTCCTATCAAGCATTTGTCTGAAATAGAAATGCAGGCACGCCGAGAAAAAGGGCTTTGCTATAATTGTGATAAGAAATTCACTCAGGGACATAGATGTGTTCAACAAAAGCTCTATCTCTTGGATGTGGATTCTCCGTCTTCCTTAGAACTTGGTGAAGAAGCTACAGATACAGTAGATGATCCGGTCGACATGCAACACCCGCCTGTTGACACCCCATCTCAGGACGACCCACCCGAGATCTCTCTCCATGCTATAACCGGCGTCACTACCCCACAAACAATGCGGGTTAGGGGATACTTCAAGAAGCTCCCTCTTACCATACTCATTGATTCTGGTAGCACTCATAACTTCATTGACCCTCGAATTGCCAAATAGGCTGATTGTTTTGTCCATCCTTGCTCCAACTTTGAAGTCATGGTTGCCAATGGGGGCACCTTACCTTGCAAGGGGAAGTGTCACAATGTGCGTATCTCTATGGAAGATTATAACCTACACTCTGAAATGTTTGCCTTGCCCTTAGGCTGATGTGATGTGGTTTTGGGCGTTTAATGGTTAGGCACACTTGGCCCCATCTTATGGGATTTTGCTGAACTTTGGATGCAGTTTAAAGTCAATGGGGCACAACACAAATTTAGGGGCTTACAACCAAGGTCTTTCTGCATCATCAGTTCACATCGCCTAGAAAAAATCCTTAAGAAGTATTCACATGGTGTCATCGCTCAGCTTAATTCCATTCAGATGCACCCATCAACAGTCTCCACTACTCCCTTGGATAGATATGCAGGTATCTTTGTTGAACCAATGAGCTTGCTGCCTTCAAGAGACCTTTCCGGTAAGAATGTAGCCACATCTACCTCTCAGCAAGAAATGATGGCTATTTTGCATGCAGTACAGAAGTGGCAGCCATACCTATTAGGCAATTATTTCTGCATCAAGACTGATCTCCCGAGTCTGAAAATTTTTCTGGAACAATGGGTCTCCTCCCCAACACACCTGCAATGGGTTATCCCTATGTGATCACTTACAAGAAGGGTAAGGACAATATGGTGGAAGATGCTCCTTCTTACACAATTGATGACCCAGTTTCTCTTACATCTCTTTCTCTGCTTGTTCCAAATTGGTTGCAATATGTTCAACAGGGCTATCTCTTCTATGAACTCCATGCTTCTTCATCAACAGGGCACTTTGGGTTCTGCAAAATGTATGACCAGGAACAATGTAACGTCTTTTGGCCAGGACTAAAAATGAGAATTCAACAGATGGTGGCTAACGATAATACTTTCCAAGTCAACAAGGGGGAACCGACACTCCTTTCGGGATTGATCAAACCCTTGCTCATCCCTACACAGCTTTGGCCAACTATTTCTATGGATTTCCTAGCAGCACTCTGGTGGTACAATACCACATCTCAAAGGACACCATATGAAGCAGTCTATGGACAAACACCGCCAGTTCTTCTTCCATACACCCTTAGCAGCTCCCCAGTTCAGGAAATTGACTCAGTTCTTCGAAACCGCGATCAGATTCTTCTCATTCTGCAGGACAATCTTCACATGGCTAGAATTCGCCGGAAACAACAAGCCGATCAGCACCGTTCTGAGCGCATTTTCCACGCAGCTGACAGGGTTCTTCTTCATCTACATCCTTCCAAGCAATCCTCCTTGACACTCCAAAGGTGTCAGTGGCCCGAAATGCAAACCGAGGATGCTACCGGGGAACCACTCCTTCAGATTCTGCAGCAATTTCTCCAACCAAAGCTTTGAGGACAAAGCTTTTTCTAAGGGAGAGGGGATGTTAGGAACCTATGTCAACCCTTCTCTTTACTATGTTAGTATATTGTTGTTGGACGCATATGCTTTGTAAGTCGTCCCGTAGTATTTGTTGATCTGTAGTTTATATTAGCCCATAGTATTGACCCATAGTATTGGACGCATATGTTTTGTAAGCCATCCTGTAGTATTATATGTCCCATGGTTTTGACTCATAGTATTGGGCATAGACTTAGTATATAAGTGTGTGTTGAGGTCATTGAAGGCACCATGAAGTTAATTGTATTGAGCTTGCTCAAAGGAGGTTGCCCCCTCGAAGTGGCCCGTGATCAATATAAAAGTGATTTTGTTCTGTTATTTCTGATATCTTGTGTATTTGCATTAATTAATTATTGCAGGTTCATCACATTCGGCGTTTGTGCCTTCTTCTTCTTCTTCCAACTTCCTTGACAGGTTTCCAACTCCAGTTTTTGATGATGATAGTGAGGATGAAAATCCACCTCCGCTTGCTCATGTTCCTCCAGTTGCACCAGCACAAGTGCTTCCTCGATGGGTCCGTTCAACATGTGAAGCAGCTAGTGATCTTGCCGGTGATCCCAGAGATCAACGTCGAACACTTTCTCAGTTTCAGCGAGCCTCTTCTCTTTTGGCTCAAGTTTCTGAGAATCATGATCCAGAAACTTTTGTAGAAACTTTAGGGAATCCAGATTGGGATGCAGCCATGGATGAAGAATATCGTTCCTTAATGGCGAACAATACTTGAGATCTTGTACCTCTTCCAAAAGGAAGAAAACTTGTCAGATGTAAATGGGTCTACAGAACTAAGTATGCATCAAATGGAAGTGTTGAAAGACTTAAGGCAAGGTTAGTTGCTAAAGGTTTTTCCCAAGTTGAAGGGATTGACTACAATGAAACCTTTGCTCTCATCGCAAAAATGAACTCCATCCGCCTTGTTCTTTCCCTTGCAGCCTTACATAACTGGGAAGTCCATCAAATGGATGTCAAGTCTGCCTTCTTACATGGTGATTTACAGGAGGAAATTTACATGGAACAACCTCCTGGATATATTCAAAATAACTCTAGCCTTGTCTGTCGCCTTAAGAAATCCTTATATGGCCTTAAGCAAGCTCCTAGAGCTTGGCATGCAAAAATGGATAACTTTCTCCTTGACATTGGTTTTTCTAGATGCCATTTTGACCCCAATGTCTACACCAAGAAAGTAGGAAACCATCTCATCATACTTGTTCTATATGTTTATGACCTTATTCTTACTGGTAGTGACCCTAAGCTTATAATCCATGTGAAATCTAGTCTTAAACAAAATTTTGAAATGTCAGACTTAGGACATTTGCATTATTTTCTTGGTCTCCAAGTCCTGCAAACCAAAGAAGGAATCTTTCTTTCTCAGTCTAAGTATGCTTGTGACCTTCTTCGTCGCTTTCACATGGAAGATTGTACACTAGCCCCTTCTCCCTTCCAGTCTGGAGTCAAACTTTCTGCCACTTGTACTTCACCTGAAGTCGATGCCACCTTGTATCGTCAACTTGTTGGTAGTCTCTTATACTTGACTCATTCCCGTCCTGACCTTTCCTTTGTCGTTGGTCGTGTTGCTCTTTATATACAGACACCTCATGAAAGTCACTGGAAAGCAGCTAAAAGAATACTTCAATATATTCGAGGTATAGTTCAGTTTGGGATTCATTACACTACAGGGGGGAAACCTTTGTTGGTTGGTTTCACTGATTCAGATTGGGCCGGCGATCCTGATGATCGAAAGTCTATTGCAGGTTATGTTTTCAGTGTGGGATCTGGACCTATCACTTGGGCTTGTAAGAAACAACAAGCTCTTGCTCTTTTTTCAGCAGAAGTAGAATATCGAGCTGCAGTTAATGCCATTCAGGAAGCTTTATGTCTTCGACAAATCCTTTCAGAGTTTGGATTCGAGCAAGCAGCCTACTCCACTTTGGTGCGACAATCAAAGTGCCATCAAGCTTGCCAAAGATCCAGTTCTACATCAATGCAGCAAACACATTGAGCTACATATGCACTTCATCAGAAATCTTGTTCATGATCGTGTTCTTGAAGTGCTCTTTTGCCCTACAGATGATCAAGTTGCAGACATCTTCACCAAGTCTCTTACAGAAGTGAAGTTTTCTAAACTTTGGTCTATGTTAGGAGTTCAGGAACTTGTCATTAAGGGGGGATAGGCTCTAATGCCTCCTTCCTTCTCCTAATAGTGTCACTTTTGTAAATCCTTCAATCCTATCCCAAGTTGTTCTTAAGGGGGGATGTTAGGATATTTAGACACTTAGGAGTTAGTTAAGATCAACTTGTGTAATCTATCCGTTAGGGATAGTGTGTTTCTTTAGTATGCATTTGTAAATACTTAATCTGACGGTCATGATATGTTCCCGACATAGAGTGATCCGACGGCTCAACTTCTCTTAGATCATATCTAACCTTGATCCATGGTTTAACACCTGATTGGTCCATGATCTCTATTTAAAGAGCATGGAGGGTCATTGTTTAGTTGATCGATTATGAGAAGCTCATTTGTAACTTTCTTTCTTTGCATAATAAATTGTCCAGTAGAAGCTATTTGGCCGGGGCTCTGGAGTGTTTCCCTCAAGAGGGTTTAAACCACGTCAAAACATCGATGTGTTGATCTATGATCTGTTTGTGTGAAGTGGTTGCTCTTGGTGTTCGGTCCTTTGGTAGTACCCTGTGTACCCTAACATAAATCACATTTTCAGTATATTTTTGTATGGTATGTTGAGCATTAAATCTTGTTTTAAGCACTAAGACATTGATTTCCCTCACATGAGCATGTGTGGGGTCCTAGGATCCATCCTCAATGTGAAAAACCTCACAATGGAATCCATAAAACACATTTACAAGGACATAGATTCACGGTTATAGGTGTCATTCACGAGTGTGGAGCCTAAAATATTCGTTTAGGGCCTAAGGCATGGATTTTCTTACCTAATCATGCTCAAGGCCTTGAGACCCATAATTGATTCTTAAAATCTCCTAATGGAACCTATATTCCCACATAGACCCTAAATAGGAAATATTTGGAGTGTGAGCAAGATGTAATGTCCATTTTGATTTTTTTCACACTATGGGCGGTTCTCATAATCAAGGCCATGATATAGGATTAATAGGGTTCATACAACTCCCAATCTAGATATACTCCACTCCAAAGAAACCTCTTGATTATTTCTTAGTGGTCAGTAAGACATCATATCCTATGAAATAAGGCCAAACTCTCCTTGACATTCCATTTAATCATGGATTTTTTATTGAGAATGTTTGTTGCATATGTGTTCCTTTTGTTCACTACAAATAATTAATGTATACATATCAAAACCTTTAGCAAAATATCGAATATGTGCTCACGCCTCTCAAAAAGTTTCTTAATCCATAAATGAACCCTTTTAGCACAATCATATCATTAGAAACATAAGCAAAGAAACATTCATAGTATATAAGATGAAATTCACATCACAAAGGAAAAAATCAATAAAGGTAATGTCATGAACATAAGTACAAAGTTGTGTATTTATATTCACAATTGGTCCAACTATACATTATTATACAAAATGGCACCTTGTGCACAATACACATAATGGTAGCTCATTCCCAAACATGAAATGATGGCATCTCGTGCACAAAATGCCACGAGTTAAAAAAAAAGAACACTCATGGTTGATGTCCAAATATACATCTAGTGGAATTTCATTTATCCTTTTCCTTGTGTTTGATAAGCTGCCCAACTACATAGTTGAGAATTGCTCCTGATCTCTGGACTTTGCACATGAAACACCAATTATAAGTTATTTAACATTTGTAAATTTTAAAACAAATTCATGTTCAATTATTATAATTGCAAATGAATACAAAAAAAACTTATTGAGTGTGCATAGATGGCCGCCAGGAGTGGTGTGAGATTATGTGGATCAATAAATCGACTCTCATTTTGTAATGCCAAATTACTTGTATCTCTGAGAGTTTGTGGAAGGGCCAGTGCAACAATAGGTTGTACGCACATTAAAATCATACATATGAGACTCACATATATAAATAATTGAAATTTTTTTCTATGTACCTTATACATTGACCTTTTGTCTAAGAGAGGGAGATACATGTACCTAGGAGGTTGTTAGAGAATAAATGCCTATGTCTCCACTCACTAACTCTATGAAAATACTAGTATTAAGAACATATGCATAGCAATGAGGTTTGGCATATTCATAAACAACATCTGAATGCAACCTTTTATTATTAAACAATATAACATGTGCAAAAATATTTTATACAAGTCCCATCATATCTCATAATCATTTTTTGACATACCTCATTGTGTCAACATACCTATTATTATACAACTAAGCCCTTTGGATGATCTCTATTACTGATGGTGTCCATTAGACTTCTTCATGCTCTGCATCAGGTAAGTAGTATCGTACCTTTGAGGGATGTTTGTTGGGAATCATTCATAACTGGAGGTTCGTATGAACGATTAGATTGGTAAAATGATACACACTTGGGCTTGGTCTGTAATCCATGAAAACATATCCACCTTTCTTTCTTGCATTTTTTCCCGCTTCAAGCATTCACCTTTAACAACCATCAACCCGATAGGGAAGTGGTTGTTTTCATCATTGGTTATGGATATATTGAGGGTTTGATTTTCCTTTATACAACATGCCAACCAATAGTCCCCACCTCATTCACTATCTTTTAGGGAAACCACTACATATATGTCTGCAAAATATGAGATTAGGTATGCAATTAACATTAATATGAGACAATGTCATTAATGTCCAACTAAATACCATGTAAATATGTCAATTAAATTCCAAATCATGCCAACTTGTACATGATCTGTGACATGATCAAAATATAGAGAAATAGATGATTAGTCTGCCTCCAATAGAGTTAAATCAATAATTTCATGTTGATCAAGTGGAAGTGATATGTGATCCCATGCATTAACCAAATCCATTGACTCACACCCATCCCAATCACCATCGCTACATGGAAGGAAAAAGCAAGCAAGTTTTCTGGTCCATATTTTAAATACGGGGTTGTCAAAGCTTCGAATCGAATGAAAGCCACAAGTCCCAATCACACTTTTTCATTTCCATGCATGTGAAATATCTACATCGACCACCTCCTAAAAAAATCTTTGAACATGTATTTTTCTTGTGGATTATGCTCACATAGTTGATTCCTCTCCTAATACTGACATGCACCACTTGACTATAGATTGAACATATTGTATAGCATATTCAATAGATAATTTCAATTCCTCTCTATGTAGGGCTATTTTGATACATGCTTTGGCTCCATCATGCTCTCCTTTCCATGCCCAGTCTCAAAATAGTTCCACATATGTGGCACCCTATAATTTTTTTTCAACGAACACAACCATTGAAATATGCAGGCATTTTTTAACTGACCAGTACATCCATCTGACCAAATCCAGTGTCAATCCATTTGTATGTTCCTCCCCTTCAGGTTCTCATTGAACACAAGGAGGAAATGACGTACATAATGGAATTCATGGAACCTATCATGACTTATGTAGAAGTCATATTCCTTCATAATTTCTCATTTCTCTGCACTGTTATTTGGGCCTGTTGATGTATATGTAACTTCGGAATGTATTTTATCTATGTATTTCATATATATTGATTGTACCCTTATAAGAGATGTGATATTCCTCTATAAGGAAGTGTCGTCATTTGTATTGACAAGTGTTGCAAGTGTGTGTACTTGGCGACGAGTTATTAGACCACCATGTGTGGGGTCGGCCCTGAAATATATATTATATTATGGATGTACCTAGCTAGACAAGTCAGCCCCATAGTGTAACTGGGCAAACATGTTAGTATAAATAGAGATCGGGAGATCTCTATTTTGATCACTCTCGGAAACTCACACTTCTCTCACTCAGAAAGTGGCGCACTAGTGAGGAGGAGGATCATTTGCTACTAGGAGACTATCTCAGTGTATTTTGGTTGAGACATTGCTCTCTCTATCTCTGAGGAAGTTGTGGGGTTTTTCACCTTAGGGTTTTCCCCACAGAAACTCTATGTCTCTTGTCTCTCATGCTTTTGATTCTTGTGATGCTTGTGATGCTTGTGATGCTTATTGTGATTGTTATGCATTGATATACTATATATGTTATTCTTTCAGTGAAGATCTTAGAGTATTGTGAATTAATGCTCAAAATTTAACATGGTATTAGAGCTAACCTGAGAAGAAGACATTTTGTAGTGACGAAAACTTGAGTTTCTTGTTTATTGGGTTTCTCTCCACAGTTTTTGGAAAAACAGTATAGTAGATTGACTCTACTCATCAAGGAGAATCTATTTGTCCAATCAGAATTCAATTCTGAGCATTTTCAGATTTGGCCCTAAACATTAGGGTTTCCATAAAAATAGGAATTTCTGAAATCTGAAGACATAGATGGAAGCTCCTTGCAAAAATCGAAGTTTAGAGATTTGGATCGAGATTTTTGGCTGGGTAGATCTCCGAGAAACTCAAACCCTAATTCAGGGCTCTCTCTAGTGAACCCAGGAGGACAAAAAGGCAAATCTGAAGGGTAAATCTTTGCTGATCTCAAATTCTGAATTCACCAGGCTGATCAGCTCATTAACGCGCATCTTTCTATCCTTTCAGAAAGTTGAAATTCACATTTTGAATTTTTAGGGTTTTTCTGACAAACCCTAATCCGGGACCAGATCCAGTTTTCAACATTTCAAGTGTTAAGACCTAAATATTTTTTATTTCCATTTGAAGTACTCTTTAAGATGTCTCACCACACCAAGCTTGAGGATAAGCTTGAAGGGGTTGATAACTTCCGAGCTTGGAAGTATAGGATTGGGTTAATCCTGGAAGAGAATGAGTTGGACTCATATGTAAAAGAAAACATCCCTATCCCAGAGGATGAAGAGGCTAAAGTATTGCATAAGAAGAACTTGGTCAAGGCAAAGAGAATCATTGCTAAAGACACCCAAGGAGATGTTTGAATCTTTGACCAAGTTATTTGAAGGGAAGAACATAAATCGGAAGATGACCCTACGGAACCAATTGAAAGGAGTAAAGTTTCAGAATGGAGAAACCATTCAATCTTATTTTTCTAGGGTCTCCCAGATTTAAGAACAACTAGAAGAAGTAGATGAAATGGTGGAGAATGGTGAAGTTGTCATGACCACTCTAAATGGCCTATCCAGGTCATGGGATTCCTTTATTCAAGGAATTTGTGCAAGGAAGAAGTTGATCTCCTTCAACAGATTGCGGGATGAATGTTCTCAAGAAGAAGCAAGGCTCGTGGCCCGAGAAGAAAAGATGGGAAGTGAAGATCAAGCTCTCACAGTACACACCAAGAAAGGAAGGTCAAAGAGAGAGCACTCTCATACCAAGAAATATTCACACTATCATCAACATAAAGATAAGAAAGAACTCAGATGCTTCGCATGTAATGAGAAAGGTCATTTTGCTTCAAAATGTCCCAAGAACAAAAGGAACAACAACACCAAGAAGAAGAAGGGTAGTAGGAAAAGATATCATGCTCATGTTGCTGAAGATGATGAACCACCCAAGAAGAAGGCTAGGGCAGAAAGTGATGATAGTGATGATGACTCATTAAGTGAAGAAGAATATGTTCTAATATCTGCTCTCACAGGTACTATCTCCCATGGTTGTAATGATTGGTTAATTGACAGTGGGGCTTCCAAACACATGATTGGGTTTAAGGAATATTTTGTGAATCTATCTGAACATGAATCACCCCATAAGGTGAAACTTGGGGATGATTATCAATACCCAATCAAAGGAAGTGGTGAAGCCTCCTACAACCTAGATTTTGGAAAATCTTTGAAGATGAAAGAAGTCCTTTATGTACCTGGGCTCAAGAAGAACTTACTCTCCATCTCTGCATTGGATGCAAAAGGTATGAGGGTTGCATTTGTGGATGGCCAAGTCCTAATGTGGCCAAAGGGAAAGACCATAGATGATGCAGTAGTGATTGGAGAGCAAGAGGGAGGTTTGTATAAATTGAAGGGACAACCTGAACATGCCATGGTACATGAATCCATGGAGCCAAGTGAACTTTGGCATAGAAGACTTGCTCATATGCACTATAGGGCACTTCTAATTGCAAGCAAGGCTGTAGAGGGTCTTCCTGAAATCAAGACCAAACATGAAGGTGTTTGCAAAGGATGTGCAAAAGGTAAGAACATTAAGAAGGCTTTCCCAAGCAGTGAAAGCAAGGCAAAGGGTATCCTGGAAATCATCCACTTAGATGTATGTGGTCCTATGTCATCCAGTTCTCTAAGTGGGTATGTTTACTATGTCTCATTTATTGATGAATTCTCCAGGAAGACTTGGGTATACTTCTTGAAGAACAAAGATGAGGTGTTTGATAAGTTCAAGGAATTCAAAACCTTGATGGAGAATCAAACTGACAAGAAGATCAAAACATTCAGATCTGACAATGGTGGAGAATTCACCTCAGGTGACTTCAAGAAGCTTTGCAGTGATTCAGGGATTAAGAGGGAGTTGACTGCTCCTTATAATCCTCAACGGAATGGATTTGTAGAAAGGAAGAACAGAACAATCATGGAAGCAGCAAGGGCAATGCTGCATGACCAAGATCTACCTATGCATCTATGGGAAGAAGCAGCTAGAACAGTTGTATATGTGCAGAACAGAACACCCCACAAGATATTGGACAACAAGACACCAGAAGAGGTCTTTTTTGGTAAGAAACTTGAAGTCAACCATCTCAGAATATTTGGTTGTCCAGTATACACTCATGTCCCAAAGGAAAAGAGGACTAAACTAGATCCTTCAGAAAAGAAGGGTATCTTTGTGGGTTACAGTGAAAGCTCGAAGGTTTACAGAATATACTTTCCAGGGTTCAAGAAGATTGATGTTAGCAGGGATGTAACATTTGATGAAAACTCGGTATTCATCAAATCAAGGAAGGCACCTATCGAAGTTTATGAAGAACCTAAGGAAACTAGATTTCAAGACACTACCATGACTGAAGCAATTCCAGAAGTTGTTCGTGAGTTTGAAGATCTGCAAGAACCTGTAGATCCACCCCGTGAGGATAACTCTCACAAGAGGAAACCTGCATGGGCTAGAGAGCTCATTCAAGATGCAGAAAGATTTGGCATTCCAGAAGAAGAACACGGAGCAAAGAAGAGAACCAGATCACATACCAGCTATGTTGCTTTACTCTGTGACATTATGAACAAAGAACCTTCCAGTTATGAAGAAGCAGCAGAAAAGAGAGAATGGAAGGATGCCATGATTGAGGAATACTAATCAATAATGAAGAATGATGTTTGGGATGTTGTCCCAAGACCTAAAGAGAAGTCTGTTGTGACTTCCAAATGGATCTACAAAATCAAGCATGCTGCAGATGGCAATATAGAGAAATACAAGGCAAGATTCGTAGCTCGTGGCTTCTCTCAGAAAGAGGGAGTAGATTATGAAGAAACTTTTGCACCTGTAGCCAGGTATACTTCCATCAGAACAGTACTTGCCCTGGTTACATCAATGAAATGGAAAATACACCAGATGGATTTCAAGACTGCTTTCTTGAATGGTGTAGTTGAAGAGGAAGTATATGTGGAGCAGCCACTCGGTTTTGAAATACATGACAAGGAGTCATATGTGTGTAGATTGAAGAAAGCCTTGTATGGCTTGAAGCAAGCTCCCAGAACTTGGTATGGTAGGATGGACAGTTTCCTATCTAGCTTGGGCTTTACCAAGAGTAAAGCGGATTCCAACCTTTACTACAAGGTTGAGGAAGGAAATCCTGTGATTCTACTTCTATACGTGGATGACTTATTTGTAACAGGAGATGACAGATTGATGCAGATACTAAGAGGAAGCTTGCTGTTGAGTTCGATATTAAAGATTTGGGAATGATGCATTATTTCCTAGGTATGGAGGTGTGGCAGAATGCAGGTGGGATCTTCCTTGGTCAAGGGAAGTACACAGTAGATATCCTGAAGAGATTCGGGATGATGGATTGCAAGGCCATGGCCACACCCATGGCATCGAACCTGAAGCTTCTATGTGATACTTCATCTGAGCTAGTTGATATCTCTATATCGTCAGATGATTGAGTCCTTGATGTACCTGACGAACACGAGACCAGATATTTTCTTTGCTGTGAACACATTGAGTTAGTTCCTGACAGATCCGATGAGTGTTCACCTGGTTGCTGTAAAGCATGTTCTGAGGTACCTGAAGGGTATAGTGGATTATGGGCTCAAATATGAAGCGAATCAAAATTTTAACCTGCAGGGTTATGTTGATTCAGATTGGGCTGGCAGTGCTGCAGATAGGAAGAGCACATCTGGGTGTTGCTTCAATATGGGATCAGGTGTGATATCTTGGTTTAGCAGGAAGCAATCCTGCGTAGCACTGAGTACAGCTGAGGCAGAGTATGTTGCATCCTGTTCAGCTAGTTGTGAGGCAGTATGGCTAGGGAAGCTGCTGTCTGAGTTATTTGATCTCCCATTGGATGCTATTGGTATCTTTTGTGACAACCAGAGTTGTCTGAAGCTGTCTGAGAACCCATTGTTTCATGACAGGTTGAAACACATAGAGATCAAATATCACTATATCAGGGATATGGTGCAGAGAGGAGCTGTGAAGCTCTTGTATGTTGCGATGGACGAGCAAATTGCAGATGTGCTGACAAAGCCACTAGCCAGGGTGAAGTTCAAGTACTTCAGGGAGAGGCTGGGTGTTATTCAGATCAAGGACACTTCGAGGAAGAAGTGATGGACACATTTGTTGAAGCCATTTCAAGCATGTTGGAAGGAGGATCCTTCACATGGCTGTGGATGTAAGCACTGGATTATGAGCATCAGGATGATGTTCTGGTTTTTGCTTTGTATGATCAGTTGGATCATTAATATATGTATGTACGCATCATGTTGGATGCTGGATATGATCAGTTGGATCATTTATATGTATATGTATGTACGCATCATGTTGGATGCTGGATATGATCAGTTGGATCATTTGTATGTATTTTTGTATATGCATCATGTTGGATGCTTGGACCATGTATCTGTATATGTATCGGGTGGATCATGTATAGTGATATGTATCATGTATTTGTATTTGTATCAAGTGTATACACTGTATGATCAGGTGGATCATGTATGATGATATGTATCAGGTAGATACTTGGTATGCATCAGGTAGATGCATTGTATGATCAGGATGATCATGATGACGAGCTTCAGGATGTTGCTCCAGATGATATGTACCAGGACGGTATAGTAATGATGATCAGGATGATCATATGTAAGGAGGATACAGTACATAATCAGTTGGATTATGTGTGATGAGTTCCGAAGACACAGATGCACAGTGCCTTTTCGACATGGTGGTAGATGCATTCCCCCATGTGCGTTGATGTAAGTGCAGAGCCTTTCCGACATGGTGGTAGATGCATTCTCCCATGTGCGTTGATGTAAGTGCAGAGCCTTTCTGACATGGTGGTAGATGCGTTCTCCCATGTGCATTGATGTAAGTGCAGAGCCTTTCCGACATGGTGGTAGATGCATTCTCCCATGTGCGTTGATGTAAGTGCAGAGCCTTTCTGACATGGTGGTAGATGCATTCTTCGATGTGCGTTGATGTAAGTGCAGTGCCTTCCCGACATGGTGGTAGATGCGTTCTCCCATGTGCGTTGATGTAAGTGCAGAAACTTTCTGACATGGTGGTAGATGTGTTCTCCCATGTGCGTTGATGTAAGTGCAGAGCCTTTTCGACATGGTTGTAGATGTGTTCTCCCATGTGCGTTGATGTAAGTGTAGGGCCTTTACGACATGGTGGCAGATGTGTTCTCCCATGGTCGTTGCTATAAGTGCTGTGAGCCCTTCACAGATGGTGGTGGGTTGGTCCTCCCATGCTGTTGAATGTAAGTGCTGTGTGTGTGCATATGGGTTGTGCTTTGTGATACTTTGTGGCCGTGGATAGGTTGTGTAGTAACATGTAAAAGATCCTGGGAGATCCGATAGGTTGAGCTGTGTGCTCGTAATCAGTCCTGGGATGCTCTTTCGAGGTTTTGTTGACTCACGTAATTAGTCCTGAGGATTCCACAGTATGGCCAGTGATGATGAAGACCTACAGGTGGTGGGCCTACATCCAATATGAAAAAGGACTGGCTCTGTAGAACTTCCTATGACGAGTAGAGTCAGAGATTGGTTGAGATAGAAGCAGCAGTGACGATGATGATGACGATGCATCGATAGTGATGGTCCTGAGAAGAAGACTTCTCTAGCATAACTGTGTCGAGAAATACCTTCCTAGTTAAGAGGGAGTGTTGATGTATATGTAACTTTGGAATGTATTTCATATATATTTATTGTACCCTTATAAGAGATGTGTTATTCCTCTATAAGGAAGTGTCATCATTTGTATTGACAAGTGTCGCAAGTGTGTGTACTTGGCGACGGGTTATTAGACCACCATGTGTGGGGTCGGCTCTGAAATATATATTATATTGTGGATGTACCTATCTAGAAAATTCGGCCCCATAGTGTAACTGGGCAAACAGGTTAGCATAAATAGGGATCGGGAGATCTCTATTTTGATCACTCTCAGAAACTCACACTTCTCTCACTCAGAAAGTGGCGCACTAGTGAGGAGGAGGATCATCTGCTACTAGGAGACTATATCAGTGTATTTTGGTTGTACTTTGGTTGAGCCATTGCTCTCTCTATCTCTGAGGAAGTTGTGGGGTTTTTCACCTTAGGGTTTTCCCCATAGAAACTCTGTGTCTCTTGTCTCTCATGCTTTTGATTCTTGTGATGCTTGTCATGCTTATTGTGATTGTTATGCATTGATATACTGTATATGTTATTCTCTCAGTGAATATCCTAGAGTATTGTGAATTAATGCTCAAAATTTAACAGGTCCATGTCTGTATGTGATATGGACCATCAAGGAAACCTGCTCAGAATGATAATACTGAATTTGAATCTCATATTGGGGTTGTATATTGTAGTTCTCTACAAAATAAATCATCAAAAATATAGTACCATGGAGAAATGTATCTATGTAAATTCTAAACTTCTCATCCTGCCATCGAGCTAGGTGGACATGCTGAACATATTGTTGTGTCTTTTCGATAAATTCTTTGATGAAGTGGCTAACTTGTACCTGGTGGCACAAAATGATCTCGACATAAGTTATTTTGTAATTAAGGATTGATAGATAATTGAAATGAAAATTTAGAGTTAGATACTAACCTGAGATGTCGCCAATTGTATCATTTTTTCTTTATTTCCGAGGGCCTATTTCATAGTTGATGTATTTGAATCTTTTTATGTTTATATACATATTCCAAAATTTGATCTCCACTTTCATGAATGCACTAGTGCAATAATTCCATGCCACCACAGTTGGATTACATCCCATCTAAACAAGATTTTGCATAATAAGCTTTACCCCTAACCTATTACACATGATTCTATGGATGAATTCTCTTGGTGAAGATGGTGGTATTGTCACAGAGCAATCATGCACATAGTTAGTATGAAATACACGATGAATGTACAAAAATGTTTCATAGTAATATTCATATTCTACATGATATCTACAACAACAAGTGTTATAAAGAGTATTTATTCTAACGTACAAGTGCTTGCATTTCTCAAAATATCTTTGTCCCAAGTTCAATTCCCTATGCTCAATCCATTAAGCCGTAAATGGTGGCACATTAAATTAGCATTTTCATATTATTTATGTCTGATTGGGTCCATTAGTGGTAATTTTCATTATTATTATTATTATTATATTATTGATCTCGGCTTGGGTCCATTAGTTGTAATTGTACATCTTTGTCTCCTATGTATATGAGGGAGACCTTTTTATTTGAAGCATCTTGTCTTGTATTTCCTTGTGTATTCATTACATTGTATAAGGAGGTTTCCCCCTTGAACAAGATTCATATTCATTTATTTTATTCATTATTAAGGCATGGATTATTCTCTCTTGTCTATTTATGCTCTTTTGTGGAAATTGTTGCATAACATTTGGTATTAGAGCTTGGACGCTTCCAAAACTAGTCATCTTGTAATTTTCACTAAAAAAAAATTCTAATAAGTTTCTAATCATGAAAATCAGAGGGGGCATATAGTACAAAACGAAGTACATTTATTAAAAATTTCATCTCTTGGTTCTCTATATTTTTTAAGATATACAATGTGGAAGTTAGGATTTCTAACTAGCCCAAAAACTAGTCTAAAAAAGGTGTCCTGGAAAAACTAATATATATGGATCACACAAGATCCAAATTGAATGAGACTTATTTCATATGATATAATACATATTTTAGTATCTTTGGTAGCAATTTCAGATTAAGATCTAAAAAAATGGACATGTGGCAGTCCATACAACTCGCTCTTTGGAAAAGTTCAAAATCAACACATTGTGGGAAAGTTGCAGCCATTTCCTCTTGGATCATCAGAATTCAACGAAACCCGCGACATTGGAAAGAATACATATCAGAATACCACAGGACAAAAAATTAGACTCAGAGGGGCTGAAATTTCAGAGTTCCATCAAGTGGAAGTTCAGCCAACAAAACAATCCCCAAATTAGGGTTTTGAAAATTACACCATTTCAAAGTTGAATAATTTATAGTAGAAATATCTATTTGGATTGATCTCAAAGGTGTGATAAATATAGTAGATATCTATATTTATTGTTCCACGTGACACCAAAAGGTGGTGGAAGAGGCCACACCACTCCACTCAAACCAACAGAGGATTAATCCATGACCTTTGATGAAAGTGAAGACTTATCTTTTCCGGTGTCCAAGTTGGAAGATTTAATTAAAGGGAATGTATCAAGAACAATTGATTTAGTTAATCTAGAGAATAATATTACAGGACATATGGATAAAAATATGGTGTAAAATATGCAAATGATTTCTAATCTCATACAAAATACAAAGGAAAATCTCCCTAATGGTGATGATGTGTCCCAAGAAACCGAGAAACATAAAGATAGTGTCCATCTTGAGAAACCTTCCATTAATAAGCATACTCCAAGGGGATTTGATTCGAATAATGGAAGTAATCAGGGATGGTCCCCAAAGGGTATCCAAATCCCCAAGATATACATGAGGAATTTTGATGGCCAGGACACCATAACATGGATATTCTAGATAGAGCAATTCTTTGAAATACACCAGGTTCCAAATCTACAAAAGGTAACTGTTGCATCTTTATATTCAAAACCACAATATTTTTTTTTGGTACCAATGACTTTGTGAATGAAAAAAGAACTCTATTATCTCTTGGTCCATTTTTACAGAATCATTGATATCATATCATGATGATATTAAGACCAATTCCTTCTTTATCTTATTGATAAACCTAAGGAAAATGGGTTCAATAATTGAGCACATTCAACAATTTCAAAATTTGAGTCTCAGAATGAATGACATACCAAATGATAAATTGTTCGATCTCTTTATTGGAACATTGAAGGATAACATTCAACATGAGGTGCATCTATTAGAACCAACATCCTTAGAGAAGGCTTTCATGTTGGAAAGGAAGGTTGAAAGTAAAAATATGGTGATGGCTACTAAAAGGACCACCTCTAACACCTATAAAGAGATTAATGTTCCTTCTTCTAACCCACCTCAACCTGCAAGGTTGACACCTCAACAAATGGATGAAAGAAGAAAAAAATTTCTATGCTTTAATTGTGCCAACAAGTATAGCAAGGGACACAAGTGTGGTGAGAATAAATTATTCTACATAGATTGTGAAGAAGAAGAAGCAAAATATTAGGAACCATCTCAAGCTAAAGAAATAGAAGAGATTACTCCCGACAAGATTAATCCCACCATATATTGTCATGTATTGGTTGGAACTAGAAATCCTCAAAATCTCAAGATCGAAGGATATATCAAAAATAAAAAGGTAATAGTGTTGATTGATTCTGGTAGCACTCATAATTTCATTCACTGTAAATTAGCCAAACCTCTCAATTGCTTTATATATCCAACACCAAAGTTTCAAGTAATGATTGCAAATGGAGGAACTATCAATCTATCAAGGAAATGCCATAAGATCACTCTTACTATGGGGGAACATGTATTGAATAGTCCAATTATTTCTATTCCAATGGGAAGTTCTAATGTTGTCTCAGGGGTCCAATGGTTACAATCATTGGAAAAAGTGACTTTTGATTTTCAAGAACTTTTCATGAAATTTTCCTGGGAAGGAAAATAATTTGAATTAAGGGGTATCGCAGGGAAACCAAGCAAGGTGATACGCTCTAATGGAATGAAAAAATTGTTTAAAGAGGGCATGAGGGTGTAATTGCAAAATTATGCTCACTAGAGGTTCAAACATCTAAGCTGCATATTCCATGGTTACAATCATTGGAAAAAGTGGATTTTAATTTTCAAGAACTTTTCGTGAAATTTTCCTGGGAAGGAAAATAATTTGAATTAAGGGGTATCAGATGGAAACCAAGCAAGGTGATATGCTCTAATGGAATGAAAAAAAAATGTTTAGAAAGGGACATGAGGGTGTAATTGCACAATTATGCTCACTATAGGTTCAAACATATAAGCTGCCTATTCCCCTAGATCTACAAAGGGTCATTGATAAGCATTCCAAGGTATTTGAAGATATTCCAAAAGGTATTCCACCTAATTGAGATCATGATCATGCTATTCACTTGATTCCAAGAAGTGTTCTTTCTAACATCGGACCTTACAGATACCCCTATAGCCAGAAGAGTGAAATTGAGCATATGGTTGAATAAATGTTATTGGCTAGCATAATTAGGCCTAGCCAAAGTTCTTACTCTACACCAGTGGTAATGGTACACAAGAAGGAGGGCTCATGGTGTATGTTTCCATATTATATAGATATCAACAAGTTCACCATTAAAGATAAGTTTCCCATTCCTATTATCGATGAATTGTTAGATGAACTAAATGGAGAAACTTAATTCACAAATTTGGACCTTCATTCAGGGTATCATCAAATTAGAATGAAGGAAGAAGACATCCCAAAAACAACCTTCAGAATTCATGAAGGTCATTATGAATTTATGGTCATGCCTTTTGGCCTTACAAATGCATCTTCCACATTTCAAGGTTTGATGAATTCCATTTTCAATCCCTTACTTAGAAAATTTGTGTTAGTATTTTTTGATGATATACTAATCTATAACAAGTCTTGGGAATAACATGTTCAACATCTTGACAGGGTGCGACAACTACTAAAGGAGCAACAACTATATGCAAAACCTTTCAAATGTTTCTTTGGGGTAAAGGAGGTAGAGTATTTTGGGTCATATTGCATCTCATGAAGGTGTCAAGGTAGACCTTAACAAAATTAAAGCATGAAGGATTGTCTGATTCCCAAAACCTTGAAGAATCTTAGAGGATTATTAGGTTTGAGAGGGTACTACCGCAAGTTTGTTCGTAACTATGGAAGAATAGCAACACCTATGACAACATTAGTGAAGAAGTATTCATTCTCTTGGACTCCGGAGGCAATGTGCGAAGCCCTTGTCTTGACCACACCTGACTTCACAAAAACTGTTATTGTGGAATGTGATGCCTTAGGAAATGGCATTGGTGTTGTTATAATGCAATAAGGAAGGCCCTGGCTTTTGAAAGTAGGCCAATCAGGGGAAAGAACTTACACAAGCCAATTTATGAGAAGGAAATGATGACAATACTACATGCACTTAAGAAATGGTGTCCTTACCTAATAGGTAGGAACTTCAAGGTCAAAACAAATCATGATAGTCTTAAATACTTCTTGGAATAGAGACTATCTTCATAAGAGAAACAAAAATAGGTAACCAAGATGTTGGGATATGAGTTTGAAATCATCTATAAAAAATGGAAACAAAATATGGTAGTAGGTGCACTCTCAAGAAAAGATGAGGATAGTGAGGCATTACTTGTGTTATTTTTATTATACAAACTAATTGGATAGTAGAAGCAAGGGAAGAATGGAAGAATGGCCCATCGATGTGGATGCTCGTTCAAAAGATACATGTGTATCAGATACTTTTGTGTGGACAAATGATTCACTATGGTATAAGGATCACTTATATATATGTAGAACTCCCAACTCAAACAAAAGGTCCTTTTGGAATTAAACACTTCTCCTATAAGAGGGAACTCGGGATTCCTATAAACCTACCATAGGTTCAATAAGGAATTTTTTTGGAAAGGTATTAAATTTGGTGTTCAAAGGTTCATGGTAGAATGTTTGGTTTGCCAAAAAAATAAGGTTGAAACAGTTAAGACCCTAGGTATTTTACAACCATTAGACATACCTTGTCAGTGTTGGGAGGAAGTCTCATTAGATTTTATAACAATTCTACCCAAGTCAGAAGGGAAGAATGTTATTATGGTGGTTGTTGATAGACTCACCAAGTATGCACACTTTTGTGCACTCTCTCACCCTTTTAAGGAAAGTAAATTAGCTACAACATTCATGGAAATAGTTCAAAATCTACATGGAAACTCGAAGATTATTGTAAGTGATAGAGATTCAATTTTCACTAGAAAATTTTGGACTAAATTATTTTCTTGTTTGGGTACCCAGTTGGCTCACAGTTCATATAATCATCCACAACTCGATGGGAAAACTTTGATAGTGAGCAAATGTTTGGAAGGCTATATTCGTTGCTTTGCATCTAATAATGGCAAACACAGTGAGTGAAATGGTTATCTTTGGCATAATGGTGGTACATTACTTCCTTCCATATGTCATCAAAGTTGTCCCCCATTTATGGCACTTTATGGGTACCAACCTCCATCTATGACATCCCCCTTGAAAGGAAAATATAAATTTCAAGCTGTGGAAGATCACATTGAGAACCAACAAGAAGTTCTCCATATATTCAAGGACAACCTGGTTATATAAAAAAATTGGATGAAACAACAAGCAGATCAACATCGCAATGAAAGGAGTTTTGAAGAAGGGGATTTGGAATTTTTGAGGTTGTAACCTTACAAATAGATGTCCCTCAAGCAACTAAATAAGGATGATAAATTAGCACCCAGGTACTATGGTCCTTATAAACTTTTGGAGAATATTGGTAGTACAGGATTACAAATTGGAGCTCCCTTCATATTCAATGGTACACCTAATTTTCCATGTTTCTTGCTTAAAGGTAATAGGAAACAAGATCCCAATTTAAACTATCTTTTTGTAGCTTGATGAAGAAGGAAAATTCATATTGGAACCTGAACAAATCACTGAAAGAAGGACAAAAACAAATATGAAATCGAGCTATTACTAAGTACCTTATCAAGTGGAAGAACTTACCAATAGAAGATTCGATGTGGAAAGATGATTCCTTCATATAGAAGAATCCACAACTAACCAAGCATTGAGGACAACACTTGTTTGAAGGGAGGGGCATGTTGAGCCCTAAATGGTGGCACATTACCCCCCTATATTGTGGCACATTACATTTGTATTGTCATATTATTGATGTTGTCTTGGGTCCATTAGTGGTAATTTTCATTAGTATTATTATATTATTATGCCGGCTTGGGTCCATTAGTTGTAATTGTACCTCTTTGTCTCCTATATATATGAAGGATACCTTTTCATTTGAAACATCTTGTCTTGTATTGTATATTCATTACATTGTATAAGGATGTTTCCCCCTCGAAGAGGCTTTATATTCATCTCGTTTCTTCATTATTAAGGCATGGATTACTCTCTCTTGTCTATTTATGCTCTTTTTTGGAATTCATTGCATAACACATTCTTGAATTTATTGTATAGTTTTGTTTGTGTTATGTCAAGAAGGTGTTTAATGTGTGGTTCATGATTCTTTAAATCCCTTCTAAAATTTAGTACATCCTTCCAATTTGAAGAATTCCTAGCGTTATCATGCCAAAAAATATGCGCTAATCCATTTATTGCTGTTAGAAAAATAGGATCGCAGAGCAATAACATAAAACATAAATGCAAATATAATCGCACATACACATTACAAGAGAGACACAGATATATCGTGGTTCACCCAACTTGGGCTACGTCCACACTGAATTTGCCAGTCCTTATTATTATTACCGTCCAACAAGGTGAAGGGATACAACCTGCAGCACAACCCGCTGCACTTCCTCTTCTCTGTTTCACAGTCTCTCACCTGATCTCAGAGATCTTTACAATGCATAAAACCTAATACATCATCCTCCCTAGCCGTATTACAATGTCTTTATTTTATAAGAGAAATACAATGGGAAAATACCACGGGATACCCAAAACCATGGGCCCCGCAAAACAGCTGGCGAAAACAGCCCCAAAAATTTTCTTCGGGGGCGTTGCCCCGAACTCCCACTGGGGTGACTGTACAGTCCACCTACATATCATATAAAACTGGGTTACTAACACAGCTAATACAATATCATCTATGAGACTAGAAGATCTGGCTCCACAATCAACAATTGCATCAATTAGCTTCATATCGGAGCACAAAAACCTACCAATGAAGGCCCAAAAATATGTTTTGGTCGGTTTCAAGATGTTCTCTTCTAATAGAATACCTACAGAGTGTTTTGACATTCAAATTAACACAAGAAGATGACAGACCCTAGTGTTCTTGTTTACAAGTGCTTGTGGAAACACACAATGAGCCGCATTGTGATCCTTTGAACGAGTTTCCTAACCAATTGTTCTAAAGGAATTCACTAAGATTTTAATAATATGAGAACTTGGTTCGGAATTGTTTATCTTATCTATCCTTAACTTATCCTGACAATAGGCATGCACCTAGATTTTAACAATGATAAAAATAATCTACATTTATCTCCATCACATTAAGAATCAAAATGTTTATTAAGTATCTATCAAGTTTGATATGCAATATTGCATTTAGACAAAGTACCTTCAAGTGAAATAACAAGACTTTAATTAATATGTATACATTTCAACGTTCTTCAACACGTACTTTCTAATGGAGGTAATGAGGTTGGAACCATACAATGTAACACATCACCGGGAAGCTCTAGCTTTTCAATGAGAGATTCTTGTCCTTCATTATCTTATTGGTAGTTGGATGGTGGCAATTGGGACATCCTCTTGGATGGTCTCAATAACATATGCTTCTTCAACAATAAGTTCTTCATGCAATGCCTCTCTAACTTCATCACTTGTATAATGACTAGATACCAATTCAGTAACTGAGTTTTTAGATGGTGATTCATTAGTTTGAGTAATACTTGATGCAAGAATTGAAACTTCCCCCGATGAGCACCTGCATTTTACTTCTTGATTAGTGTCAAGGGGTGCTTGTTCCTCAACCGTTGTGGAAATTGAGGACCCCTCTAGTGATTGATTTTTTTTTTTCTTGTCGTGTATTGGTAGGAAGAATTGTGTCATCACCTATAATTGGAATTGGATGAATGTCCATAGAATGTCTATGATCGACCGTTTCTAATATTTTCTTCTCCATTTTTTTTCAATGATTTCTTCGGGTTTCTTCTTCCTTGCTAATTTACTTGCTCAACTATGTATATTTCCCACCACCACAATGATCAATTAGATGAAAATTAGCTTTGGTGCTCTTCAATTCTAAGAAAATGAATGGTGGAGATGGTCTACAGTGCTCTTCAGTTAGATATTTTTTAATGTTGTTGATTTTCTTCCTCAATTGTAAATATACTCTGTCATCACAATGATCAATGAGGAATATTGTTTTTGGTGCTCCTTGATTTTAAGAAAATGAATTGTGGAGATGGTTTATGGTGCTCTTTAGTTGGAGATGGTAGATGGTGTTCTTCTATTGGATATTCTTCAACCTTGCTCAATGTCTTTGGTGCTCCTCAATTATAAGCAACTGAATGATGGAGATGGCCTATGGTGCTCCTCAATTAAATATGGTCTATGGGGATCTTCAATTGGATATGGTCTATGGTGCTCTTAATTTATTGGAGATTCTTCAACCTTGCTCAATGTCTTTGGTGCTACTCAATTCTTGCATTCCTAACCAATGTGTGAATCCAAATCTAATATATTGTTCAACACATTAGAATGACTATTGGATATGTAGAATTTTTGTCTATAAAGAGTGAAAATGCATGCGGGTTTTGTTCTCATAAAACATGTGCACACTTTTAAAACATTAAAGACAGTAGTTACACGACTATCACAAAGTTTTAATGGAAAAAATGTGTACACATTTCTACTCAAAGAAATGCATACACATTATTTTGACATACAATTTGACCCCCCCTAACACACCCCTCTCTTTCACAGACCCTCCTCCCTCCTACACCTAATCACACCCCCCGTCCCTTCTGTCTCTCCCCCAACCCACTTACACCCCTCCTCCTCTCTATCTACCCCCAACCCCACCCCTCTCCTTCTCTCCCATACCCAAAAAACACCCTCTATATTTGTCTCTCCTAATCCCCCTCTCCCATACCACTATCCACCCCCCATCTCTCTCTCTCTCTCTCTCTCTCTCTCTCTCTCTCTAAACCAAACCCCCCCCACTCTTCACCTATACCACCCCTTCTCTCTAACTTCCCTACTCCTTCCTGAACCCCTGACTCCCTCAATATCTATCTCTTTTTCTTCCCCAAACCCCTTTCCTCCCCCATACCCCGCAATGGCACCTCTTCCCCCTAACCCTTGCTACCCCCCCCCCCCCCTCTCTCTCTCTCTATCTCTATCTCTTGTACTCCTCCACTAACCCCTTTCTCTCTCTCTCGTACTCCTCCAATAACCCCTCTCTCTCTCTCTCTCTCTCTCTCCCACAAGCCCTTAACAAATCCCTCCATACTCTCTCTCTCTCTCTCTCTCTCTCCCACAAGCCCTTAACAAATCCCTCCATACTCTCTCTCTCTCTCTCTCTCTCTCTCTCATGCATGTACACGATATATTTATTTTTTGTGTGTGGTAAAATATATGATCCTCTACTTTTTATTAACACTTGTATGAAGCATCGAAAGAGACTGAGTGCTTGACATTTTCACACTGAAGGTAGAGTAATAAAAAGGATATCTAAGAAATCCTAAACTTCTTGTCTTTGATGATTATTAGTTCAGGAATAAGTGCTAAGGCTAGAAGTTAGATATCATGCCCTCGCAACCCTTATTTAAACATTGATTCCTTCTTATTGTTTTGATTAAAGAGTATATTTACACACAACCAACCATAGTTAGTTCCCTTGTAGTTGCATATATTGTGTAGGCCCCTCATAAGTTTGTACGGATCCTCAGGTTGATGATTAAAAGTAGAGGTTTAGATACAACATTCTTGTTGTTGTCTTACTCCAATAAGATATAGTATTACTGTTAATTGATTAATCCCATTAGTTTTTGGCGTCGATGTTGGGGAGGTGTTCCAAACCTCAAGGAAACTGACAATAAATATTAGTTGCTTTTATGTTTAGTAGGTTACACTCGAAGAAGAGCAAGTTGACAGGAAGCATACGTGATTCGAAGTAGTTCTCTCTTCCAGCATAATTTTTCATTATTTATTTTTTCTGCTAAGTATCTAGATTCATTCTAAATATTCCATATCTCAAACACAAAAACACAAAAAAAGAGAAAAGAAAAAAATCACAAAAAAAAAATTGAAAACGGAAAACTCCAAAAATAAAGATACCATCCGTTAGTATGCATGCCTAGAGTGAGGGATGAATTTGGAATATTTCTACCAAAGACATCTATTCCATCCAACCCTAGCACAAGTAGTACGAAAAAGGAGGAAGAAAATTCTGAACAAAACCCTGAAGTTAACTCGCCTCCTTTTCAGTCCATGAGAAGAAGGAGGGTTGGGCTCTTCGGATCTACTAATGATAGCAACGACTCTTCATCCACTGACCCAGAAGAAAATGAAATGGCAGATGAGGAACAAGTTGGGGTATTTGACTTTCCCATTTGGGGGTCAATGACAAAGAAGCAAAAATGAAAAATATTAACCTAGCATCGTTGCCCAACTTTGATATTTGATAGCTTAACGTCTGAGGATCTAGACACCTTCTTATTTGACTTTGAGGTGGTATGTAGGACCTATGACTACACTTTAGATGCCCAAAATATCAATCTCTTTCCATCCACTCTGAAGGAATCCTCCCTATGATGTTTTATGAGCTTAGAGCCAACAGTATAACCTCTTGGGATCAATTGAAAGATACTTTCCTAGAAAATTACAGAGACTACTATAAAGCTAGGGAGACTAGAGATGAGATCTTTATAATGCAACAAGGAGAGAATGAATCATTAGAGTATTACAAAGAATGATTCCAACTTAGCTACAAAAGAGCTCATAATTGTACCCTTGATGAAAAATATCTTAAAATTGTACTCCTTTGAGGTGTTAGAGAGGAACTCTTGGAAACCCTAAATCTCCTATCCAATGGTGATATCTACCAGCAGGATTATGAAGAGATCAAACATATGTTTAGAAACTATTCTAGGTCAACTAGGAAAAGGCCAAGAGGGAGAAACATCCCTTCTCAAACATCAAATTCATCAGGTTCCACCATCACTAAATCATATCTAGGGAATCTACTTGAATACATGAAGTTAGATATCCTGCATTCCATGGCATTAGAAATGGATTCAATGCAAGCCAAACTAAAAAAGGAGGAATCAGACAGAGCTTTAGCTATCTTCTGTCCTGAATCCAGATTGCAGAAAGAAACATAAGAAAAATGAGTGTCCACTAAACCTAATCCAGGTTAGTGCAAAAAAAGTTGAATGTTGTGCAATTTGTTCTGATAAACACTCTACAGATGATTGTATCCACCTAGGAGCTCTTAAAGATAATCTTTACGAACCACGTGAGGCCTCAGAACCTCTTTGTTACATAAACCCTAGGAGACTAGGATTACAGAGGCCTTTTCAACAACCCTTTGGTCAAACACAATATCAAAATTTCCATGGACAACAATCCTATCAACCATATGCACAACCACCTTACCAACAGTCCTACGATCATCCACCATTTTAGCAGAACTATGGGCATCAACCTCTGATGAACCCATATGGAAAAAAAAAAATTATTATACACCAGACTGGACACCTACTAGGAAAAATCCATGGAAAAACCCTCAACCAAGTACCTCCCACATATGGTCAGAAATTTTCTTCCACAAGTTGGAGGTCAAACTAACCAATATCTAATTAGTCACAAGCCCAAAATCCCACGCTTTCAGCACCAAGACCACCTATGCCGACACAACCAACACCCAATCCCAATAATATACAACCTTAACCTGTATGCAATGGTGAGATAGCCAACTATCCGAAATATTATTTGGAAATAGTAGAAGCTAATGACCTGAATCTCTGGTCTGGAAAAACAGTAACAAGACCTTCTACCTCTAGCAATGCATAGCATACAAACGAATCTAAATCTCCTGAAGCAAATCAACACCCTCACAAACAACCTAAAGAAGAAGAAAACAATATAGGGGGATCCATTATCTTCTACTCCTCTTATCCCCAAAGATTACAACCTAGAGATACACCAAAACAAAAAACCCTATTTTAGAAGAATTAAACAATCTCTGCATCAAGATCCTGCTCCTACAAACTATCAAGGAAATTGCAAATTTTAACCAATACATCAAAGAGACATGTATCAGAAGACCGAGGAGAAAAAGGAAGGATCCTTCCACCATTAACATAGTAGGCCCAATTAGCAGACCTAATGCTAGGGAATTTAATAAATCCAAAATATGTTGATCCAGGGAGTCCAGTAGTAAGCATGCACATTGGGAGTGATTTGATTCAAAACACTCTGATTGACTTAGGTGAAACAATTAATGTCATGACCGAAGACACAATGTTAGGTCTCAACGTGCAACACCCCCTTAGACATACATCTATTGTTCGACATTTAGCAGATGCTTCTAAAGTCTGCCATGGAAAATTTTAGGGGTTAAGCTTAGCCAATGGGCTAAATTTAGGGGTTTCAAATTTTTAATAGGCTAATTTTTTATTAAACACTCATTAGGTGTGATTAGCCACATTTTATTTATTTATTTTTAATGAATAGGAGGTTATCCCCATCGAATTTTAAAAGGAGATCCAAGATAAAACAATTTCATCCCTCTAAAAATGGATTCAAACCTATGTTCGCCCACGAAAATCGCTAGGCAAATCCCATTCGCCCCAATTTCCATAAATGGTAGTTGCTAGGTCTCTTTCACCTTCTATCGATCATGGAAATCGAAGTTGGAGTTACATTCGTCTAGATTTTATGGGTTAAATCTTGTTTTACAAGTTGCTTAATGTCCACATGAGAAGGGGTGGTTGATATTTACTATCAGGTGTTTTAGAGACCCATTTGAATATGGGTATGCAATATTTGCGTGAAGCCTAGAAATTTGTTTATTGTATATGTAAAAGTGGATTTAGTCCAATCTACCTCATTACTCTTATATTAGCTCTGTCATAGTTTTGCATCCTTACTTTAATGGATTTAAATACTTGAACCGATATCTTGACATCACCACATTCTCAACAACCTGCATTTTTTATTTTTGCATGGAAATACATCATGCATAGTGGGGTTGGGTTTTTAATTAGGTTTGGAAGCATGTGGATAGTATTTGGTTGAATAAACATTTGTTGACCAACTTGGAACACACATTTGAATTACATATAGAGTGGTAATTACTTTTTAGAATAGTTCCAAGTGCATTGAAATAAACAATACACATTTAGAGCTTTTAACCCTCTAATTTGGTAGGTGTGTGCATAAATTAAGTTTTGGTAGGCCCTTGTAATAGCATGGAGAGTTAAATGAGGATCGAGGTGTTGGTGGGCCCTCATATTAACATTGACTCTATTTGTCGTGGTGATGAAAAAATTTCATTGTTGTTTTTCCAAGAATATTCGTAGAGTATGGTGAATTTCTATGTAATGTGATAGTTAGAGTGAGGTACCAAACTATCACCAAAAGAGGGATTGTTATGTGATAGTTTATTGATATTTATATCAAATTTATTAATTCTTGTATATGTTTTTCCTATTACTATATATGGTTTCATACTTTATCAAAAAATTTGCCAAGACTTCACAGGATTTTGTAATTTAGTAAAAGATTTGCCAAGACTTTACAAGGTTTTATAATTTAGTGAAAGATTCGCCAAGATTTTAAAAGGTTTTATAAATTAGTGAAAGATTTGCCAAGATTTTACAATATTATATAATCCAATCAGAGATTCACCAAAAACGTATATATACATAATATAAGATTGATAAAATAGCCTTCATATTTTCCTATATATCATGGGGATTTACCCATTTATTATACATAACAATTTAGGGGGTGTTCTTAAAATTTTCCCTGGAGTCTACCCTGAAGGTATGCTAGCGAAAATCATGGTTTCCATATAATCTTGGTAATACCCTGCTGAATACATTGTCTTACATACTCGAGCTGGACTTAGTGTATACCCACTTATTCTTGGCAGACCCTAGCTCGCAACAATTGATGCCCATATTAGTTCTAGGAAACGGGATATGATGATTTCAAATGGGGTCAAAGAAAAATATATTGAAACTCTATGCCCCTGCCAAACCTCACTTAGATATTAGCAAACCTTTATGGGAGATAGGAGAAGATGAATTCAATAAACCTATACATCCAATGCTAACCATAGACACGACCTTAGCACTTAAATCACCACAAGAAGATATAGTCATTTCTAATTTCATGCAAAATATCTATAACAGTCCATTTTTGTTAGGGGATTAGTTAACACCTCAGGAACTAGATATCATAGGATTACAAGAACCTATGTGGTATAATCTCTGCCTTATGCAAGAAACAAAAAAAACCACCAAGACAATCTACATTGCTCCTGGCATAACATTAAAAATCAACAACCATTTATTACCACAACATGAGGAAAATTTGATCCATTTCCAGGATAAATATCAAGCATCCTTTGCATGGAGTTATCCTGACATGAAACGAGTTAATCCCACTATTTTACAACACCGCATATACATCAAAGACGATGCAACCCCTATTAGACATCCTCAACGTAGAATGAACCCAGCTCTAAGAGATATTGTCAAAATATAATTACATAAACTCCTTGACGCGGGACATATACCCTATCTCAAATAGTGAATGGGTATCACCATTAGTGATTGTCCTAAAGAAAGAAGGCGAGTGAAGAGTCTGTATAGACTACAGATAAATAAACAAGGCTACAAAGAAAAAACCACTTCCCATTACCATACATTGGTCAAGTACTAGACACCCTAACAAGAAATATTTTTTTTTCATTTTTAGATGGCTTCAGGGGATATAACCAGATACAAATCCATCCACCATACCAATACAAGACTACATTTCCCCATTCCTAGGAAACCTTTTCCTACAAATTCCCTTCCTTTTGTACTTTGCAATGCTACAACCACATTCCAAAGAGCAGTCCTAAGTATTTTTGTTGACTTCATCCATGATCGCATGGAGAGATATATGGATGAATTTACCCCTTACGGGGATGAGTTTGAGGAGGCCCTAAATAACTTGGAAAATATTCTTAAAAGATGCATTGAAACGAACCTTTGTCTAAGTAATGAAAAATTTCAATTAATGATGGATGAGAGGGGTAGTCCTAGGCCACTATGTCTCTACTAAAGCAATTACAATGGACCCCTACAAAAATATAAGTAATAACAAATCTACCTCCACCACAAAAATAGAGAGATGACAGGATTTTTATCAGTCAATTTGGATACTATAGAAGATTCAGTTAGGATTATAGTAAAATAGTTTCCCCTATGTTTTCATTACTAACAAAGGATGCATAATTTTAGTGGAACAATGGCTGTCAAAAAGAATTCAAACACATAAAAGAGAAAATTGTGGAAGCACCTTCCCTGCAATGGGGTTGATTGGGAAATTCCCTTCCGCATTCACTCTGACACATCATGAAAGGAAATCGGTGCAGTATTGGGCCATGAGAAAGACAAAAATCCTTATTCAATCTACTACATCGGCAAGAATCTTGCAGGAGCAGAGCTGAATTACACGATAACAGAGAAATAATTCTTAGCAGTAGTTTACTCAATTAACAAGTTCAAGCACTACATCACCGGATACCAGGTATTTATCCACACTAACCATTAAAAAATTAAATATCTCATGAATAAATCATGTGTCAGTTGTAGGGTTATCATGTCTTTTACTTTTACAATAATTTGATATAATTATCTTAGATAAGCTCAAAAAGCATAATGTGGTAGTAGATTTCTTGTCCTAACTAACCCATGTGGTAGATAAAGAACTAGTAGATGATGCATTTCCTGATGAAAACCTTTTTTCCATTTTGGAAAATACTCCATGGTTTGCTGACATAGAAAACTATTTGGTTATTGGGAAGTTTTCCTTCTCATTTCACATATAAGGAATGGTGCAACACAGTGAGGGAAAAATTGCTACATTCTCATGGATTCAAGGATACCTGTTCAAGCAAGGTCCAGACCATATCATAAGAAGATGCGTCCGAGAATATGGATTCTATGGCATTCTTCATGCATGTCATAATGAGCCATGTGGAGGGAACTATCCAGCCAAGAGAACTGCATATAAGGTTCTACAAACAGGATATTACTGGCCAAAATTACACAAAGATGAAACAACTTATGTTTCCAGGTGTGATGGCTGCCAAAGGATGGGAAAGCCAACACAAAGAGTGGAAATGATTCTCCATCCCCCAGGCAATCATAGAATATTTTGAGAAGTGGGAAATGGACTTTATTGGGCCTATAGATCCACCATCCAACATGAAACATCATATATTAGTTTGTACGAACTATTTAATAAAATGGGTGGAAGTAAAATCATTAAGGTTAGAAAATGAAGAATCAATGGAAAAAATTCTAATAGAGGAGATCTTCACTAGATTTGGAGTACTAAGAGAACTAGTCACTAACTGAGGTTCCCAATTCACATCAAACTTGATAGAAAGCATCTTGAAACTTAACAAGGTAAATCACAGACAATCAACATCCTAAAATCCGCAGGCTAATGGCCAAGCAAAAGTGATCAACGAAGAGATAAAAAAAATATATTGGAAAAAACAATCTAGATTCACAGAAGAGATTGGGGAAAACCGACTTCATGAAGCAGCATGGGCATATAACACTACTTGGAAAACCACCATAGGGTTAACACCTTGTTAATTGATTTATGTAAAAAGAATCATGTTTCCCATTCAATTCGAGCTAAAAAACTTTGAGAATAATGGTAGTAGTCAACAGGGACCTGTCAATGGCATAAGAAGAAATATTACTTCAACTTAATCAACTGGATGAACTCAGACAACAAGCCTTTTCATCATGCATAGTTGATACAACATCAAAGGAAGCTATGGTATGACAAATTTATAAAAAACCAAGGATTTCAAAGGAGACTGGGCCCTGCTATATGAATCAATATTTAAGGATTTCAAAGGAAAGATAAGAACCAGATGGTTTGGGGCCCTACTAGGTAGACATCATTTACCAATGAATCTGTCAATATATCAACAATAGACGAATACTAAGTACCAATGCTAGTAAATGAGCATAGGATAAAAACTTTATAAGAAGCCACTAACTAGAAAATAATTTACTGAAGCATTGGACAAGGCAGATCTCAGTGTCATCATTGGGAAGCAATGGCCCTCCCCTCACTTAAATTATCTTCAGTTAGAAAGAAAAAAAAATACTCATATGAAAACTTCTTTTGAAGCATCTGGGATAGCTAAAAAATCATCAAATAAAAAGAAGAAGAGAAAAGATTTCAATTTTACTAATCCACTACAAAATGCAAGTCATCTCATCACCCGGAAGAAACACACAACCTACAAGATTTCTACACCATGTAGCACTTCTACAACATGCAAAAAATATACCAACCAACCTCAACAATGAAAAGACAGTAAGTTAGTAAGAGGTCAGTCTACTCATCTAAATACGTAAATTTGAACTCTTATGTTTTTTAGCTAGTGTATGTACCATTATTCATCAACTTGATAAGGACATCAAGAATAAAGTTGGGGGGGAGAGGAAATATGGTAGAGATGATAGCATTTTGTGGCATCATTTTTTTCTTCTCATATCTTTCCATTCACATGAGGAAATAAAATATAAATGCGACAACAGTGTGCCACATTCCACATCAGGAAAGATGATTGGTTAGATGAATTTGGAAGGGATCGCCAAGTTGCATAAAAAGGGATCTGATGATCATTGTATTCCACCACTAAGAAGGAAAGACAGATGGGACAAACATCACGATCAAAGGAACGAGTGGATAATGATGAAAGGAAGAGGTGGTTGGAAATTTTTTGAAATAAGGCGACGGGTTATGTTGAGTAAAGGTTATAATATGATGGACAAGTTCAAACGATCATTTCTACCACCCTAAGCTTAACCCAGCATTCGTATATACCACAACAGGTAGAACCTTGAGGAACGGAGCACAACGCATAGGCGAACATAAAAAAAAATGAGCTAAATCCATGTAATTCAAGGACCTTCCAGACTAAATATTTTACTGATATTTTTGTTGAAGAGTCACTCTTTCAGACTTTGTTTCTAAGAAGTATAAGGAAGGCTATCAGAATGACTGGGGTTTTTGTTAAACGAGAGCCAATAGACCATGACAAGTTGTTTAGAAACCCAAAATCCATGAAGTACTTCCAAGATGTAGGTTGGGACCAATATTTCCATAAAGTAGAAGGATATCATGAGGGATTAACTGAAGAATTCGCCAAAAACATGAAGAGAATCAATGATGACAAATGTAGAACAGAGGTAAGAGGAGTTTCCAACGAACTCAATGAGGAGATACTTAGTAGATTCATTGGTCTTCCCAAGGGTATAAAGTGGGATAAGTATGACAGAGAAATTTCCCAGAAATACGAAAATCAATTCTTTCATTTCATCGAACGGTATGAAGAAGTTAAGGGGAGTGTAAAGAGAGACACATTGTCGAAACCATGGGGGGAATTAGCTCTCATCATTATGAAGTACATTACATGTGATGGTCAACATGCTCTGGTGCATGCCTACCAATTTCGTATTCTAAACCTTTTAAGGAATCTTTTGGGGAAGCACGACGCTCTGTCTCACCATCGATTAGTAAAATTGGTCATGCGTGATACCTTGATGAGAGAATACACTCCCTTGACTTGGGAAACATTCTTGAAAATCAGTCAAGAAGAGATACAGATCTTCCATAGAAAAGAGAAAGTACCTACTGAGTAACATACAACTCCACAGGCGCAGAGACCAAGGAGGAAGGCAACACAAGAGGCGAAAATGTCTCAAAGGAAGACCCAATCCACAGGTAACCAAAGGAAAAATGGTCACATTTCTCAAAGGACCAAACATAATCACGGAAGAGTGATAATTGAGTATGAAGAAGAAGAACTTGGGGAGGAAAATGAAGAAGAAACAATCACAGATTCCCTCCTCCACCTAGGAAAGAAAGGAGAAAAATATTCAAAGAAGAGAACCCTTCCAACTAGCAGTAAAGAAAAGCCTGAAAAGAAGAAGAAGTAGGAAGGACTGAAAATTGTTCAATATTCACTCTCAGATATTGATTCTCCTTAGGAGAAGTGAGCATCATAATCATAACACAATGATGAATTTTTTTCCTGAGAAACAATGAGAAGAAAGGGGAATCTCTCCTGGGGACCAATAAGAAGTGGGGGACATTTTTATGAAAACCATCACAATGTAGAGCACATAGAACAGGAAGATGTTCCTGGTTCTTCAGCAAGTGATAAAACATCCAACATAATACTCCATGAGATGCTCAACGAGAAAGATGAAGAAATCATAAAGCTCCAGAATCAACTCAAAGAGATGGAACAAGAAGTTTTGAAGTGGAAGAAGATTTCCCACATTGTAGAGGCTCTAAAAGCTTCTAATGCACAAGGGCATCATAAATATGAGATGAACCCCTTGGATGAGAAGCTTCAAGTTTTCAAGATGCAATATGTGGAATAAAAGCAACAAGTAATTGAAGAAAATCCCATCCTTAAAATATATTTATAGGGTTGATAAGTTGAGCTAAAAGATGAAATAAGAGAGAAGGCCAAAGTAGAAGAGCAATGTAAGAAAAGCTTCAAAATCATGAAAGAGATCATATTCTCTAGGACACCTTTAAGGGTATACTCAGTCTTCCTGAAAGAGAGATTTTTATTGTACCATCTTAAGAGGTTACACGTAGGACAAACAGAGCATTTGGATACTCCCAAATCCTTCATAGAGACATGTCAGGGAGTTGGAGAGCTAGGTAAGGACCATCTCAATGAAAAGCTCTCTTGCGATCCTCTTTGTATGTCTTCATAGTGGAAAAATTAGGATTACAATGGATTGGCCTGATATTTACCCCACCATTACTTCTATCAAGTGATAATCAGGATTGGAATAAGGAAGAGGAAGCATCAAAATGGGAGAATATTAAGCAAAACAGAGGATTCCATCAAACATGGGCTATGACCAATTGTTATGCCTACATGATCAGACCTACAGAGAAACTCGAACCCACAAAGGACCTAGAATCAATAGTTGATTGCACAAGGATGTGTAATAAGGTAATTGGGGAGAGATGATGGCTCGCAACATTAGGTAAGAAAGGGCATCTAATTCCATTCCTATTAGTCATACTGGACCAAAAAGGGAGTAAAATGGTAACAATATGGTGAATAATGTTTGCATCCTAGCTAGGATTATAAAAGATTCTAGTTTATCTATTTTAGAGGTTGTAGTCTTCCTTTTTCTAGCTAAAATGCTAATGTGACACTAATGAGGTTGGTTATCAGCAACATCTTTTTGACACAGGTGTTAGAATTATACATTTTTTAGATCTAGAAGACATCGAGCCTGTTTTTCTTAGAATATAGTTGAACGAAAAAGTCTACTTATAGTTCATTGGTGAAGTTCGAGTTAATCCAAAGAAGTTCCAGTGTTGCGGTAGTTTTGTATACCCAATGCGTAGAACACGCAAAATATAAGGAAGAATTGCAGTTGCTAGGTGTTGATATCAATATTCGATGAGCTTTAAAGCTACATCCAACTGAGGCCTAGTCCCTGAATACTGAACAAATATCATCGAACTTCCACTACACACGTTGTTTTGCATGGTGCGCTTCACGCAGTCATAGTGCATACACTAGAGGAAGAACTAGTAGTTTGTTTGTTTCATAGCTTAGGAAAATAGATATTTAAGCAATAGGGCCTTACTTAAACAACAACACCCATTCAGAAGAAGAAATTATTATTTTCTATAATTGTGTTATTAAGACAAAGGCACAAACCATTCTATTGTGACGATTTTATACATTTTTAATGCAAGTACTTCAATCCACTTATCTCCTTGAGTTTCTAAACGTTCCTAGCTTTCCTTGGATTAGGGCCCATCCAAGACAAACTACAGGTACTCACTATTAAGTTATTTTTTCAGCATTTACATACATTTTGATAGAACACAATAGTTTTACACATATTAGTGTTTCTGCATATTGTAATAGTTTTGAATTATTAGAGTAAGATATAGTTTTCTAGATTAATTATGAAGAACTTGGTTAATATTTACTTCATGCATGCGTACATTTAAGATTATTTCCCTTCACATGATATCTTGCTTTATGTGTGTGGTAAAATTTATGATCCTCTACTTGTTATGAACACTTGTATGAAGCATCGAAGGTGACTGAATGCTTGAATTTTGCACATTGAAGGTAGAGTAATATTATTGATACCTGAGAAATCCTAAAATGATTGCCTCTGATGATTGCTAGTTCAGGAATAAGTACTAAGGCCAAAAGTTAGATCTCATGCCCTCACAACCCTTAGTTAAACATTAATTCCTTCTTATTGTTTTGATTAAAGAGTATATTTACACATGACCAACCATAGTTAGTTCCCTTGTAGTTGCATATTTTGTGCAGGTCCCTCATAAGTTTGTACGAATCCTCAGGTTGATGATTAAAGTAGAGGTTTATATACATCATTCTTATTGTTTTATTACTCCAATAAGATACGGTATTAATGTTGATTGATTAATCATGTCACCCTTGTTACCCCCCTCTCTCTCTATCTCTCTCTCTCTCATACTCCTCCGCCAACCCCCATATGTCTCTCCCACAAGCCCCTAAAAACCCCCTCCCTACTCTCTCTCTCTCTCTCTCTCTCTCTCTCTCTCTCCCATTTGTCTCCCTTACCTCTCACCCCCATCCTCCTCTCACTAACTACCCTAATCCTCCCTAGACCCCTACCGCAACCACCCAGATCTCCCTCTCTTTCTCTCTATAACCCCCCCCTCCCTACCCATGATCACCCACCTCTCTCTCTCTCTCTCTCTCTCCCCTACTAACCCTTCCTTCCTCCTCCTCTCTCTCCCCTCCTCCCATTGAAACTTTTTAGCCCCTTCTCTCACTCTCTCTCTCTCATGTACTCCTCCACCTACCCCTCTCTCTCCCCCAATCCCCTAAGACCCCCTCCCTACTCTCTCTCTCTCTCTCAACCCCCTCCTCCTCGTTGTAACTACCCTAATTCTCCCTAAACCCCTATCCCCCACCCACCTCGATCTCTATCTCTTTCTCTCCCCCAATCCCATTCCTCCCCCATACCCCCAATAAACCACACCCTCCCCCCCCACCCTTTCCCCACAACTCTCTCTTTAACTCTCCCTAACTACTCTATGCCTCCCTGAACCCCTAACCCCCTCGATCTCTATCTCTTTCTCTGGCCCAAACACCCTCCTCCCCCTACCCTTAATCACACCCCCACCCATCTCTCTTTCCCCAACCCCCTAAAAGGACCCCCCCCTCTCTCTCTACCCCTAATCCCCCATTCTCTCCCCCTTACTCCCCCCTAATCCCCCCTTCTCTCCCCCCTACTCCCCCTACCCCTAACCCCCCTCAATATTTGTCTCTCATAATCCCCCTCCCCACTACCACTAACGACTACCATCTCTCTCTCTCTCTCTCAACCCTCCATTCCTCACCTATACTACCCCTTCTCTCTAACCACCCTATTCCTCCCCAAACCCCTACCCCCCTTGATCTCTATATCTTTCTTTGCCCCAAACTCACTCCTCCCACTACCCCAAAATCATACCCCTAACTCTCTCTCTTTATCTCACCCTCCTACTCCCCCTACCACTAACGCCTCCCTCCTCTCCCTCTCTCTCACATCCTTCCCTAACCTTTTCTAACCCCCCCTCTCTCTCCACCCCTCTCCTCATCTCTTACTCTCTCTATCCCATACTCCTTCACCTACCCTTAACTCCCAATCCTCTCTCTCTCCCCCAATCCCACAATCCCCACCCCCCGCTCTCTCTCTCTCTCACCCCTACTCTTCCCCCTACCTCTAATCCTCGTATTGTAATGTCCTTGTCCCTCAATCTGGCTGGCAGGAGGAGACCTTAGCTACATCAGAGCCTCTAAATTTCACCCCATAACCACAATTATGAATTTATACAGCTAAAATGAATGTGCATACATAGAAATAAAAACACACAATGGAAATAAAATTGATCCACACACACATAAGATTCAATTTACAGGCATAATGATCACATGAATACAAATAAAATGAGCACACATCAAATACATAAGAATACTTATCTTTTAACAAAGAAGATCCAAGCAACTGGCTGTGTAAGAGCGATTTTCCACCCAACTATAGGCACTCTGTCCAACATATACTCTTTCTACTAAGAGGCCACTCCCAAGTTGGGTTATGATACTACCAGGGTGAAGGAAACACCTATAGGATTCTATCTCTCATCTCACAACCCATTCTGCTCACCGTGCTTAGCCAAAGCATACTTATCTTTACACAAAGAAGATCCAAACAACTAGCTGTGTAAGAGCGATTTTCCACCCAACCATAGGCACTTTGTCCAGGATATACTCTTTCTGCTGAGAGGCCACTCCCAAGATGGGCTATGAGACCACCAGGGTGAAGGAAACACCTACAGGCTTCTATCTCTCATCCCACAATCCATTATGCTCATCGTGCTTAGCCAAAAAGCTCAACTAGAGCTCTACAGGGGTCTTACTAAGCCATCACATCCATGGCATTCCTTCCAACTTCCCCACACAACACAAGGAAGGAATTTCCCTTCACTAATCCACAGTTCCCTCAGGAAATCCAACCCTTATAGTGCTTACCAGTGTGTGCAGTAAGAGTCCAACCTGTTGTATGCTAATGGAGAGCCTCCTGCAACATTAATCCATGACTTCTCAAGAATAAAAAAGTAGCAAAACTAAATGGGTAAAGGTTCCTAGATTTCCCAACCTCCGTGCTCACATACAACCATCTATTTTCCCTTCCAAAAATGTAGCTTTGTCTCCAAATTCGAATTTATGGGTTGAACACAGTTTTGGTAATTGTCATAAACAACAATGGAAAACTTTACGTAGTGTAAGAACATGCATGAGAGAATGATGAAAAGAGTGTTGACTCTAAGGATATGAGATAAGGGTGAAAAGAAAATTGACATAGCTTCTGACCATAGAAGAAATAAGATTGTTGACAGCTAACATGACTGTCACATCCCCCATGCTTCAATAACTACATGAAGTGACTTTCCCCACCAACCTTACACATGCATTCAATGATTGGGTTTAATAGTCAAAAGAAGGTAATTAGCTCATTTAAGGCACATGGCAGAATTTGAATGAGTTAACATGTTATACAACTTGACGAGAACTTTATACTCAAAACGAGAACTCTAGCCATAAAAACTCATATTTTTGCATAAAAACACCAAAAAACAACCCTGAATCAAAAGTGGTGCTACCGGTAGCACCACTTTTTTTTGTGGTTAAAAATATAGACACTGACCAAAACAATACTTATTGTTGTTTACAAAAATTTTAAAATCAAGCCCTCAATTAAAAACTAATGCTACCGATAGCACATTTTTTCAAAAAATGGCATTATTATATCATTTTGTCATAATTTAAAATTATATTTATTAAATCTCTTAGTAAAGCTATATAAAACTTGCACTCTATTTAACACAAATTATTCAAGAAATTATTTCACTTGTTCTACACAAAATAAAATAAAAAATTCTAATAATATTCATAATAATAAATAAGAAAATTAAAAAACTCTTCGAAAAATGTATTTTTTTAAACTTTATAAAACTTAAATGATAAAAACTTTAAAATTAAATCATTTTTATTTTTATTTTTTTAAATATATATATAAAAACAATTAAAAAAAAACATTTTAATTTTTTTTTAAATTATAAAATCTAAAAGAAAACAATTTTAAAACACTTAAATCGTTTAAAAAAAAAATTAATAATTATGTATTTTATTATTTATTATCTTATAGACAATGCTCACATAACATGTTCTAGAAGGGAGAAGTTGGATGCCAAACAAATACACACTATATCCATTATACAATCAATTAATAATTATGTTAGTAAAATAGGCTTTTACTTTCATGGTCACCTCATTAATATGAAGATTATAATATATTAAGTTTGAAATGTTAGTAAGGAAAACTTAATGGGACTCTTCCAATTTTGATTTAATCTATGTTTTTTTTATTGATAAAATATATTGGTTGGATGCTTTAATTGATTAAGTTAACCCTTGAAACTCGTAAACATACTTCCCATTTGAAAGAGATAGCAAATAAGTATATATTAACCTTATCACATTCAAGTTGAGCAAATAACAACATATAGTTCAAGAGAACTTATTCTCTTATGAAAACCCTTACAACATTAAAGGAGTAGACCGGTAAACTCTAAGTAAATTATTCTTCATAAGTTTTTTCATAATGCCAAAGGATATTATATTAGCATATTATATTATGATTGCACTTTCACATTAAAGCCGAGTTAATAACAACATAAAGAGAAGAATATGCTACCTAAGCAATGTTTAATTCCGCAAGATCCTGCTAGTTGGTATCAGAGCCAAAATATTCATCGCATTGAGACTGGAATAACAGCTTTGAAAGGAATGCCATCAACACTATGCAAACTGCAATTGCTGCTATTATATATGCCACAATACCCATATTACAGACTCTGTGGATCGACCTCGGATTGCGAAGTGAGTCACCACATTTATCACTCTGGACTTATGCCTAAGCACAGAAAGGAATGCCATCAACACTATGCAAACTGCAATTGCTGCTATTATAGATGCCACAATACCCATATTACAGACTCTGTGGATTGACCTCGGATTGCGAAGTTCGTCACCACATTTATCACTCTGGACTTATGCCTAAGCACAATGTCTTGGGTCCTTTTAGATTTCACTATTTCCCGAAGGCATATAGCTACTTTCAGGCTCCTGGGAGTCCCAAGATATGCTTACTAGCATACCCTCACTTACAGACGTTGACAGAGGGAGTCTTCACCTTTCTGGTGCAATGTTATACCCAAACGGGCAACTTGCAGAGCATACGGGTTCGGCTCTTACAGACACAAATTTTTACAGAACGAGTCTTTGCCTTTCTGGTGCAATGTTATACCCAAACGGGCAACTTGCAGAGCATACGGGCTCGGCTCTCACACACCTAGACACTGTCGAGCGGACTACTTGCTCAGACGACTCTCTAACTTGCAGAGCGGACTACTTGCTCATGCAGACTCTAAGACTTCTGATGAATGAAATGAGCTCGCAGGCCTCATATTTATAATCTCCTAGCCAGTATACCGGTGACTGATGACTTACACTAACCAGTAAAAGGCTTTGATTCTCGGGGCATGGTGGGACCACACCATGTTATCTCGTCCCTTAAAGGCAGCGCCATATGGGGACCCGGTACTCAGACTGACAATCTACTTGACAGGAAAAGATTCTAATGGCCGACAAACATGGCCCATTATTATTACATCAGTCATTATTACAAAATATCGGGGAATAAAGCATCCCGAATGATAACATGAAAACCAAACATGGTCGACAGCATAAAACAAGAAGAGGCCCACCAACGGCTTCCTTAAAAGATATGTACAGAGAAAAGATTCTTCAGATGGACCGGCAGCTTCATTCCCGGAGAAACTCGACGGGTCTTCAGGATGTATCATAACCGGAACCACACACGCAAACTGTTGTTCCTTCAGGACCAGGAACACCACCGCACACACAGTCAAGTACACCTTGTTCATAAAGATGCTCTTCGAGTTCCCTTCGTGCTAATTCATCCTCAATATAATTTGGCTGGGATTCTGTGAATCGCCAATATTCATTTTCCGGGAACTCATCAGCCATGTCAAGGTACAGGAGGTCACCAAAACATTGTTCAACATCAGAACCGTGAAGATACTCATTTGGACCAAAAACAAACTCTGAGGCGAATTGAGATTCAACCCGATAGTTTAAAGGCAGGGTCCTCCGGTGAACTTTGGTATCCAACCTCTTACCTTGGTCATCACGTTTAATAAACTTTTGAGTGACAGTTACAATATGCTGCAAAGGGGTATACCTGCCACCATGATGTCTTAACTTAAATTTGAACCACTGATTGTGTTGATCAGCGGCCTGCATATCAGCTTCTAAGTGCAGAATGAAATTAGCTCTTCTCTGCACCCAATCTAATCTTGGACAGAACTTATCCAGGAAAACTTCTGTCCATCCTGACCATTTTCTGTGCTTCAGATTTGCTGGATCAGCACAGATTATTATAGAAGTTTGCTCACGACAGAATTGCAGAATCAAATTGTAGGTAGTCCATGTGAGATCTCCTTCGCCAAGATCGACATACCAAATTGGTCCTTCTGCTTCTTCATTACAATCAACCCAAACTTCTTTACACTGCCGCAGATATTCCTCGGCGTTCTTGAGACCAATGAAAGCACCCTTTTCCCAACGTTCAAGAATTTGAAGCTTACAGGGACTTTCTTGAATTTGCTTAATCAGAGTGAGGCTTAGAAATTTTTCGGCTTCTTGCCAATCAGCATAATCTAGCAGCTGCTGGCGTTCTTCTTGAGATATATCTTTATCCCATGGAGCCGGGAATAAAGATCCTGGAGGCGCTCTGAGCGCTTCATCTTCCTCTTGCATAGGAGCTTTGCCTTTATCAGCAACTATCCTGTCTTTCATGAAATTAAAATGTTGACGTGGGCCAGGTCCAGATCCAGAACCAGATCCAGAAGAAAACATCATTAACTGTGGAATATCTTTCTGCACAGTCTCACGAGTCAACATATCAGCAAGACAATTTAGATACCCTGGTTTATAAACAATATCATAATCAAAGTTACTTAACCAGAGAAACCATTTTAATATTCGACTGCTGTTTTCAGCCATCAGATTTTCATTCTTAAAAATACCTGGCATAATCTTTAAATCTGTTCTAATAATAAATCTGACAGGTTTTAAATAAAGAATAAAATGGCTGACTGTCTTTTTTACTGCCAAGATTTCTTTATGGCTGCTGGGATAGTTTAACTCCGCTCCTTTGAATGATCCAGATGCAAAACCACAGATATTAGCCTTTTTGTCAATCTCTTCTAGTAGAACACCACCCCAAGTGGTACTAGATGCATCTGTTTCAATTATCAAATTTCCAACTCCCTGAGGAAGACTGAGAGCTGGTAGGGTTTTTACTTTGGCTTGTATTTGCTGAACTGCCAAAGTCATCTGTTCAGACCATGGAAGAGGTTTCTTTTTAAGCCTTTGCTGCAAACAATGGATATCAGCAGCTTGCCCTTTGTAAAATGGTCTGATATAATTTAAACACCCTAGGAATCTTTGCAACTGGGTTTTCTCCATTATCTTGTCAGGAAAATGTTCAAAAGACTGAAGCACATGTTTCTGCAAAACAACCTGACCTGCTTTGATATGTAAACCCAAAAATTCAATATCTGTTCTGCCTACTTCCATTTTACTTTCAGACAGAACCAACCCATGCTTGAAAACCAAATCATAAAACTGCTGCAAATGTTTTAGATGTTCTTGTAGATTTTTTGAGCAAATAAGAATATCATCTATAAACACTGCTAACCATGGAATGTCTCTAAATATATCTTCCATTCTCTTTTGAAATTCAAAAGGGGCATTGTTAATTCCAAAAGGGAGAACCTTCCATTGGTATTGGCCATGGGGTACCACAAATGCAGTTTTAAATCTATCTTTCGCCTCGATTCCAATCTGGTAAAAGCCTGACTTTAAATCAAACTTACTGAAGATAGTGCAACCAGTAATTTTCTGAAGCAAACTAGCTTTATCCGGCAAGGGATATCTAATTTTCTGGAGCACTGCATTTAAGGGCTTAAAATTTACTACCAGGCGAGGCTTACCTCTTTTCTGCTCCGAATGTTTATTCACCACAAAGGCTCTGCATGCCCATGGGCTTTTAGATGGCTCAATTAGACCTTTGGCCAGCAAGTCTTTTATTTCTTTGGAGCAGAAATCTCTTTCGCTGGGGCTCATGAGTCTAGCCGAAGCTTTCATAGGCTTTATCTGTTGCAAAGGATCAAAAGGTAGTGAAACAAAATACTTTTCTCTTGTCCAGAAAGCATTTGGGCTTTCTGAGCAACAATCCTTTTTTAACCTTTCAGTAATCCCTGCAAGGAACTTATCAGCATGTACTTCTGCAAAAGAAATACATCTTTCCATCTTTCCTAATGAAACTTTAGACTGAGGAAGGGAAGACTGGGTTATTGGTTTACAACGCTGTACAGAAGTATGACTCAAAGGTAAAGAGACTGACTGGTTATTAATTGTACATGAGAATATTAATTTCTGAGTGTCAATGGAAAAAGGACTGACAGTGGTTAGAAAATCAGAACCTAGAACACAATCTTCTTTGACTACATCTAAGCGAAATAAAGATATAGAGCTTTTTACAGAGGACAAAGATATAGGGAAATTTTCAACTCTACCAGTTAAATATATAGGAGAACCCTCAATTGCAGATCCAAACTCTTTAGTTTTTTTCCCAATAAAAATGTGGAATAGCATTCCCTCTAGCTATATTGAATTGACATCCTGAATCTATTAAGCATTGAACTGGATAAGATTTAAATTCATCAGGACAAAATTGTAAGGTAATGAATAGTTTAGGACCAGAGACTGCTCCTAACAGGCTGATACTTTGAGATTTAGGGGTAGGAGAACTATCAGGAGAGGGAGTTCTTTCTGGAGACTTTTCAGGAGAATCTCTTGGTTTCCCACAAACCCTTTCTATCTCATTTGACAATTCTTCTTCAGATGACTGATCCTTTTCAATCAATAAAACTGTCAAGGCACTCTTTATTTCATCAGCTTCTTTGACTAGAGCTCTGATTTGTTGCTGCTTTTCTTTTAACTTTATTTTCAGCAATCTTTCTCTGTCGACTCTATGTGCCTGTCTATCTGAATGTCCACTGGGATAATCACAATATAGATCTGCAGGATTAGAAATCAAAGATAATTTCTCTTTTCCCTTTTCTTTTGTTAAAGCCTGCAACTGAGATTGCAGAGCTTTCTTTTCTTCTCTTAACTCAGTTCTCTCATAATGTCTAAAAACTGGAATAGTAGACAACTGTAAATCAATAGAAGCAATTTTCTTTTCTATCTGAGCGAGAGAAACTGAAGTAGAAAACATATATAGGCTATAATCAAAATCTGGCAACTCATGACTAGCAGGATCTTGCGGAATTAAACATTGCTTGAGCCAAAATATTCATCGCATTGAGACTGGAATAACAGATTTGAAAGGAATGCCATCAACACTATGCAAACTGCAATTGCTGCTATTATATATGCCACAATACCCATATTACAGACTCTGTGGATCGACCTTGGATTGCGAAGTTCGTCACCACATTTATCACTCTGGACTTATGCCTAAGCACAATGTCTTGGGTCCTTTTAGATTTCACTATTTCCCGAAGGCATATAGCTACTTTCAGGCTCCTAGGAGTCCCAAGATATGCTTACTAGCATACCCTCACTTACAGACGTTGACAGAGGGAGTCTTCACCTTTCTGGTGCAATGTTATACCCAAACGGGCAACTTGCAGAGCATACGGGTTCGGCTCTTACAGACACAAATTTTTACAGAACGAGTCTTTGCCTTTCTGGTGCAATGTTATACCCAAACGGGCAACTTGCAGAGCATACGGGCTCGGCTCTCACACACCTAGACACTGTCGAGCGGAATACTTGCTCAGACGACTCTCTAACTTGCAGAGCGGACTACTTGCTCATGCAGACTCTAAGACTTCTGATGAATGAAATGAGCTCGCAGGCCTCATATTTATAATCTCCTAGCCAGTATACCGGTGACTGATGACTTACACTAACCAGTAAAAGGCTTTGATTCCCGGGGCATGGTGGGACCACACCATGTTATCTCGTCCCTTAAAGGCAGCGCCATATGGGGACCCGGTACTCAGACTGACAATCTACTTGACAGGAAAAGATTCTAATGGCCGACAAACATGGCCCATTATTATTACATCAGTCATTATTACAAAATATCGGGGAATAAAGCATCCCGAATGATAACATGAAAACCAAACATGGTCGACAGCATAAAACAAGAAGAGGCCCACCAACGGCTTCCTTAAAAGATATGTACAGAGAAAAGATTCTTCAGATGGACCGGCAGCTTCATTCCCGGAGAAACTCGACGAGTCTTCAGGATGTATCATAACTGGAACCACACACACAAACTGTTGTTCCTTCAGGACCAGGAACACCACCGCACACACAGTCAAGTACACCTTGTTCATAAAGATGCTCTTCGAGTTCCCTTCGTGCTAATTCATCCTCAATATAATTTGGCTGGGATTCTGTGAATCGCCAATATTCATTTTCCGGGAACTCATCAGCCATGTCAGGGTATAGGAGGTCACCAAAACATTGTTCAACATCAGAACCATGAAGATACTCATTTGGACCAAAAACAAACTCTGAGGCGAATTGAGATTCAACCCGATAGTTTAAAGGCAGGGTCCTCCGGTGAACTTTGGTATCCAACCTCTTACCTTGGTCATCACGTTTAATAAACTTTTGAGTGACAGTTACAATATGCTGCAAAGGGGTATACCTGCCACCATGATGTCTTAACTTAAATTTGAACCACTGATTGTGTTGATCAGCGGCCTGCATATCAGCTTCTAAGTGCAGAATGAAATTAGCTCTTCTCTGCACCCAATCTAATCTTGGACAGAACTTATCCAGGAAAACTTCTGTCCATCCTGACCATTTTCTGTGCTTCAGATTTGCTGGATCAGCACAGATTATTATAGAAGTTTGCTCACGACAGAATTGCAGAATCAAATTGTAGGTAGTCCATGTGAGATCTCCTTCGCCAAGATCGACATACCAAATTGGTCCTTCTGCTTCTTCATTACAATCAACCCAAACTTCTTTACACTGCCGCAGCTTTTCCTCGGCGTTCTTGAGACCAATGAAAGCACCCTTTTCCCAACGTTCAAGAATTTGAAGCTTACAGGGACTTTCTTGAATTTGCTTAATCAGAGTGAGGCTTAGAAATTTTTCGGCTTCTTGCCAATCAGCATAATCTAGCAGCTGCTGGCGTTCTTCTTGAGATATATCTTTATCCCATGGAGCTGGGAATAAAGATCCTGGAGGCGCTCTGAGCGCTTCATCTTCCTCTTGCATAGGAGCTTTTCCTTTATCAGCAACTATCCTGTCTTTCATGAAATTAAAATGTTGACGTGGGCCAGGTCCAGATCCAGAAGAAAACATCATTAACTGCGGAATATCTTTCTGCACAGTCTCACGAGTCAACATATCAGCAAGACAATTTAGATACCCTGGTTTATAAACAATATCATAATCAAAGTTACTTAACCAGAGAAACCATTTTAATATTCGACTGCTGTTTTCAGCCATCAGATTTTCATTCTTAAAAATACCTAGCATAATCTTTAAATCTGTTCTAATAACAAATCTGACAGGTTTTAAATAAAGAATAAAATGGCTGACTGTCTTTTTTACTGCCAAGATTTCTTTATGGCTGCTGGGATAGTTTAACTCCGCTCCTTTGAATGATCCAGATGCAAAACCACAGATATTAGCCTTTTTGTCAATCTCTTCTAGTAGAACACCTCCCCAAGTGGTACTAGATGCATCTGTTTCAATTATCAAATTTCCAACTCCCTGAGGAAGACTGAGAGCTGGTAGGGTTTTTACTTTGGCTTTTATTTGCTGAACTGCCAAAGTCATCTGTTCAGACCATGGAAGAGGTTTCTTTTTAAGCCTTTGCTGCAAACAATGGATATCAGCAGCTTGCCCTTTGTAAAATGGTCTGATATAATTTAAACACCCTAGGAATCTTTGCAACTGGGTTTTCTCCATTATCTTGTCAGGAAAATGTTCAAAAGACTGAAGCACATGTTTCTGCAAAACAACCTGACCTGCTTTGATATGTAAACCCAAAAATTCAATATCTGTTCTGCCTACTTCCATTTTACTTTCAGACAGAACCAACCCATGCTTGAAAACCAAATCATAAAACTGCTGCAAATGTTTTAGATGTTCTTGTAGATTTTTTGAGCAAATAAGAATATCATCTATAAACACTGCTAACCATGGAATGTCTCTAAATATATCTTCCATTCTCTTTTGAAATTCAGAAGGGGCATTGTTAATTCCAAAAGGGAGAACCTTCCATTGGTATTGGCCATGGGGGTACCACAAATGCAATTTTAAATCTATCTTTTGCCTCGATTCCAATCTGGTAAAAGCCTGACTTTAAATCAAACTTACTGAAGATAGTGCAACCAGTAATTTTCTGAAGCAAACTAGCTTTATCCGGCAAGGGATATCTAATTTTCTGGAGCACTGCATTTAAGGGCTTAAAATTTACTACCAGGCGAGGCTTACCTCTTTTCTGCTCCGAATGTTTATTCACCACAAAGGCTCTGCATGCCCATGGGCTTTTAGATGGCTCAATTAGACCTTTGGCTAGCAAGTCTTTTATTTCTTTGGAGCAGAAATCTCTTTCGCTGGGGCTCATGAGTCTAGCCGAAGCTTTCATAGGCTTTATCTGTTGCAAAGGATCAAAAGGTAGTGAAACAAAATACTTTTCTCTTGTCCAGAAAGCATTTGGGCTTTCTGAGCAACAATCCTTTTTTAACCTTTCAGTAATCCCTGCAAGGAACTTATCAGCATGTACTTCTGCAAAAGAAATACATCTTTCCATCTTTCCTAATGAAACTTTAGACTGAGGAAGGGAAGACTGGGTTATTGGTTTACAACGCTGTACAGAAGTATGACTCAAAGGTAAAGAGACTGACTGGTTATTAATTGTACATGAGAATATTAATTTCTGAGTGTCAATGGAAAAAGGACTGACAGTGGTTAGAAACTCAGAACCTAGAACACAATCTTCTTTGACTACATCTAAGCGAAATAAAGATATAGAGCTTTTTACAGAGGACAAAGATATAGGGAAATTTTCAACTCTACCAGTTAAATATACAGGAGAACCCTCAATTGCAGATCCAAACTCTTTAGTTTTTTCCCAATAAAAATGTGGAATAGCATTCCCTCTAGCTATATTGAATTGACATCCTGAATCTATTAAGCATTGAACTGGATAAGATTTAAATTCATCAGGACAAAATTGTAAGGTAATGAATAGTTTAGGACCAGAGACTGCTCCTAACAGGCTGATACTTTGAGATTTAGGGGTAGGAGAACTATCAGAAGAGGGAGTTCTTTCTGGAGACTTTTCAGGAGAATCTCTTGGTTTCCCACAAACCCTTTCTATCTCATTTGACAATTCTTCTTCAGATGACTGATCCTTTTCAATCAATAAAACTGTCAAGGCACTCTTTATTTCATCAGCTTCTTTGACTAGAGCTCTGATTTGTTGCTGCTTTTCTTTTAACTTTATTTTCAGCAATCTTTCTCTGTCGACTCTATGTGCCTGTCTATCTGAATGTCCACTGGGATAATCACAATATAGATCTGCAGGATTAGAAATCAAAGATAATTTCTCTTTTCCCTTTTCTTTTGTTAAAGCCTGCAACTGAGATTGCAGAGCTTTCTTTTCTTCTCTTAACTCAGTTCTCTCATAATGTCTAAAAATTGGAATAGTAGACAACTGTAAATCAATAGAAGCAATTTTCTTTTCTATCTGAGCGGGAGAAACTGAAGTAGAAAACATATATAGGCTATAATCAAAATCTGGCAACTCACACCCCCCTAAATGTGGGACACTATCGGAATCAGACTCAGAAGAGGATGAGGAGAATTGTCCATATTTAGCTAAAGCAGGAGGATCTTCTTCCAAATCAGAATCTGTACAGGAAGAAGATTCAGAATCAGGTAAATAAATAATCTCATCAGTGGGCTGAGGAGAAACAGAAGAGACTTTATATAAATCCCACCACTGAGGATCCAAGGTAGTACAGAGAGCTGCAAGCCTTGGATGGGATTTTTTCTCAGGACATTTGCTTGCCCAATGTCCTTTCTTTCCACAAATGAAACAAGTATCACCAGAACCTTTTTCTTTTCTTCTTTTCACAAATCGTTCTCTCTTTCCTTTGTGGGCTTTGTAAAACTTTTTAGATTTGTGTTTATAAGGTTTATCTAGGTGATATCGACCTTCAGAGGTAAAAAATTTCTTTTTCTTTTTCTTACCTTCACAATGGCAATTTCCTTTGCCAAGGTGACCTCTGTTATGAGCACCACACCCCCAATCTGGCATTTTTGCAACTTGCTTGCAGAATGAAGCAGAAAACATTTCTTGATGCCGTTTAAAGTCCTTATCAACTCTCTTTTGTAGACAATGTTCTTGCCATGTTTCAAGAATATGATTATGCAGTTGTGCTAAAGAAAGGGACCTTAACGGAATGTTTTTATCCTTTAATGCCTTTTCAACAGCATCTGGAACATGTCCAGGGAAGCTACGGAGATAGTTCTTTAAGTAGGATGGATCGCCTGACTTTCCTGAAGATATAATTAATTTCTGCATATAGCAGAAATATTCTTCTGACTTCCTAAGATTGCACAGCCGTGCAGACATGAATAATGAAGCCATGTGGTCGTAATCTTCTTGATCTTCAGGACCATAAAATTCTCTCCCAAGGGCAGAGAGAATCTGCTCATCTGAGTCATTAGCATCTAATAACTCATTTCTTGCATCTTGTGGCAACCATCGCCACCATTCATACGCCAAACCTGATAAACCAGCAACTAACTGAGCACCAATCATCTGTCCAGTTAAATTGTGGTCTTGTTGCTTTTTGTATAATATCCAGTGAGTTAGCAACTGAATTGCATTTTTAATCTCATCTCTAGATTGACACTGAATATTTAAAACAGGCTGCTCTGGCATTTGTGAAATCAAATTATTAAGATTATTGATACCAAAAGACATGACCTTTGGAGCAACAGACACAGCTTGTGCATCTGGCATATGGGTATCAAAACCTTCATGCTGAGTTTGCCTTTCATAACCGATTCTTCGGTTAGAGGATTCTGCCATCATATTTAAATCACCAATATGCTTTGGATCTAAAACAGGTTTATAATTTTTGAAAGCATCGATCCATTCTTGAATATCTTGCTTTATCAAATCAGATTCACCAAAATCCCATTCTGGTTTATCTTCATCTGGGGTAGATCTGAGAACTCCTAGAGAGGCTGCCTTAGAATGACCTTTCTTGGCCAATCTGAGAACATGATCGGGAACAATATATTCCTTCTTTTTCAACTCTTGTGTTTTAACAGTCAGATCTGCTAAAACATCCATTCTTTTTTGTAGCTTATCAGAGGCTACAGAAATTGCTCTCTCTATCTCTGTGGTATCATGCAAAAGATGATCCAGGAGCTCAAGTTTGGTGATAACTTTATCTAATTGTTCTTTCTGAGCATCACAACTAGATTTCAACTGCAAGATATCAAAAGCCATATCATCAAGATTATGGGCCGTACACATCTGCTGCATATTACCCCAATTAGCTAATTTTATCTCATCTGATACTGTCTGATCAGAAGGTGTTGACTTGGCTGAAATAAATTCTCTTTTTGTCGAACCATCTGAGGCATATTGCCGAAATCCGGTTTCAGGAAGATTTCGACCAGGATAAAAGGACTTTTGTCCTAAAGAATTTATTCCTTCGGCAGAAGCATTTGATCTAGGAAGTGAGGAAAACATTCCTAGGCTAGGAACCTGGCTCTGATACCAACTAGCAGGATCTTGCGGAATTAAACATTGCTTGAGCCAAAATATTCATCGCATTGAGACTGGAATAACAGCTTTGAAAGGAATGCCATCAACACTATGCAAACTGCAATTGCTGCTATTATATATGCCACAATACCCATATTACAGACTCTGTGGATCGACCTCGGATTGCGAAGTTCGTCACCACATTTATCACTCTGGACTTATGCCTAAGCACAATGTCTTGGGTCCTTTTAGATTTCACTATTTCCCGAAGGCATATAGCTACTTTCAGGCTCCTGGGAGTCCCAAGATATGCTTACTAGCATACCCTCACTTACAGACGTTGATAGAGGGAGTCTTCACCTTTCTGGTGCAATGTTATACCCAAACGGGCAACTTGCAGAGCATATGGGTTCGGCTCTTACAGACACAAATTTTTACAGAACGAGTCTTTGCCTTTCTGGTGCAATGTTATACCCAAACGGGCAACTTGCAGAGCATACGGGCTCGGCTCTCACACACCTAGACATTGTCGAGCGGACTACTTGCTCAGACGACTCTCTAACTTGCAGAGCGGACTACTTGCTCATGCAGACTCTAAGACTTCTGATGAATGAAATGAGCTCGCAGGCCTCATATTTATAATCTCCTAGCCAGTATACCGGTGACTGATGACTTACACTAACCAGTAAAAGGCTTTGATTCCCGGGGCATGGTGGGACCACACCATGTTATCTCGTCCCTTAAAGGCAGCGCCATATGGGGACCCGGTACTCAGACTGACAATCTACTTGACAGGAAAAGATTCTAATGGCCGACAAACATGGCCCATTATTATTACATCAGTCATTATTACAAAATATCAGGGAATAAAGCATCCCGAATGATAACATGAAAACCAAACATGGTCGACAGCATAAAACAAGAAGAGGCCCACCAACGGCTTCCTTAAAAGATATGTACAGAGAAAAGATTCTTCAGATGGACCGGCAGCTTCATTCCCGGAGAAACTCGACGGGTCTTCAGGATGTATCATAACCGGAACCACACACGCAAACTGTTGTTCCTTCAGGACCAGGAACACCACCGCACACACAGTCAAGTACACCTTGTTCATAAAGATGCTCTTCGAGTTCCCTTCGTGCTAATTCATCCTCAATATAATTTGGTTGGGATTCTGTGAATCGCCAATATTCATTTTCCGGGAACTCATCAGCCATGTCAGGGTACAGGAGGTCACCAAAACATTGTTCAACATCAGAACCATGAAGATACTCATTTGGACCAAAAACAAACTCTGAGGCGAATTGAGATTCAACCCGATAGTTTAAAGGCAGGGTCCTCCAGTGAACTTTGGTATCCAACCTCTTACCTTGGTCATCACGTTTAATAAACTTTTGAGTGACAGTTACAATATGCTGCAAAGGGGTATACCTGCCACCATGATGTCTTAACTTAAATTTGAACCACTGATTGTGTTGATCAGCGGCCTGCATATCAGCTTCTAAGTGCAGAATGAAATTAGCTCTTCTCTGCACCCAATCTAATCTTGGACATAACTTATCCAGGAAAACTTCTGTCCATCCTGACCATTTTCTGTGCTTCATATTTGCTGGATCAGCACAGATTATTATAGAAGTTTGCTCACGACAGAATTGCAGAATCAAATTGTAGGTAGTCCATGTGAGATCTCCTTCGCCAAGATCGACATACCAAATTGGTCAAGGTGTACACTAGAAACTCTAAATCAATTATTTTTCATTATTTTCTTCATAATGCCAACTGGTATGATCTTATGACTTGTAAAGGATATGCTATTATGACTTGCAATTGTGTTGAAAGGGTTTTTGCTTACTTCAATATAATTTGTTTAAGTAAAAAATGTGAAAAAATAATGATGCTCCCTCCATATGTATTACGACAAGATGAACGTGGCCTTTGAGTTTTACAACTTCAATGAAGTTGTCACTATAGATATGGTAGGTCATTATGAACAACAAATGTAGTGATTACTTATTCTCATGCATATTCTTCCATACCCATTTATGTTCTCCATATGTGGAGATACTCTTTATCATAATTTCTTTGGTATTGAATATAATTTTATTCTGAAATTTGTAATTTTTAATATAATATAGTTAATTAAAATAAAATAAAATCAATTTAGATATTTCTTTTTAATAATTTTGAATATAACTTTATTGTGAAATTTGTAATTTTTAATATAATATAGTTAATTAAAATAAAATAAAATCAATTTAGATATTTCTTTTTAATAATTTTTAATGTATTTTTTCATATCATTAGATGGGAGATGTTTCTTTTGGATATTTATTGGAAGTACAATGTTGAACATTATAGACAAAAGATAACTTATTAGCTAACTTAGAATAACATATATTCTAAAAACATCACCAATTTTAATTTAAATTTATTGTAAAATAATTTACTTTACTAACATTTTTTCAAAATATACTATTTCATCCCATAATTATAAAATTAATTCAAAAATATCAATGTTTTGAAAATTAAATTTATATGGATAAAAAAAAGCAATAGATTATTTTTCAAAATTATAAAATCTTACTGAACATTTCTTAATTTTGTATTGAAACCTTTGGAACTGGAGTATCTATTGCTTTAACTATTTTCTATGTCACAAAGTACTCATATAAAGAATGTGAGCTAGAGCATAGACAATTTTAGGGGTTAAACTTAGTCCATGGGCTAAATTTAAGGGTTTTAAATTGTTAATGGGTTAGTTTTTATCAAACACCCATTATGTATGATTAACCCACTTTTTATTTATTTATTTTTAATGAATAGGAGGTTAGCCCCCAACGAATTTAAAAAGAGAAGCCAAGATAAAATAATTTTGCCCTTGTAAAAACATATTTAAACCTCTGTTAGCCCACGAAAATCACTAGGCATCTCCCATTCACCCTCAATTTCCATAAATGGCAATTGCTATGGGCTCTTTTAGTTTCTATTAATCATGGAAATTGAAGTTGAAGTTGCATTCGTTAAGATTTTATGGGTTGAATCTTGTTTTACAAGTTGCTTAATGTCCACATGAGAAGGGTAGTTGATATTTACTATCAAGTCTTATAGAGACCCATTTGCATGTTAGAAGAGTTCTAAATCCCATCACCTTATATCCAAAGTTTCCCCAAGAAACATGGGGATTGTGAAGCTTGTGATTAACAATGTGATAATAACGTTTTTGTGGGTGTTTGGGGCATGATGTCTAGGGGATGGGACTTCATTCATAGTCACATATTTGCGTGTACAAGGGGCCATGAATTTCCAATGAGAAACTTGCTAAAAGATTCACCTAGACTTCACAAGGTTTTATAATTTACTGAAACATTTGCGGAGATTTTAAAATGTTTTATAATTTAGTGAAAGATTCGCCAAGACTTTACAAGATTATATGAGACTAGATTCACCAAAAATTATATATACATAATATAAAATTGATAAAATGGTCTTCATATTTTCCTATATATCATAAGGATTTGCCCATTTATTATACATATAAATTTAGGGGGTTCTTAAAACGACTAACTTAGATCAACATAAATTCTTCAAAAACCATTAATATTTTATGTCAATTTATTGTAAAATAATTTATGTCAATGTCATTTTTTTCAAAACAATGACATTATGATGAATAAAATTAAGATTTATATATTTTAACCTTAAATTTATCTTGCATCTCAATTTTTTTTTTCTTTATAAATTTATTAAATCTAAATTAACATAAATAAATTTGATTAAATTTATCTTGCATCTCAATTTTTTTTCTTTATAAATTTATTAAATCTAAATTAACATAAATAAATTTGAATTATCAAATTTGATAGATCTAAACTAAACTAGTATGAAAAATTTGATTCAAATTTGATAAATCTAAATTAACATGAATAAATTTGAATTAAATTTAATTTAATCTTATTTAAAATTTAATAAAATTAAAATTAAAATAATAAATTTGAATTAAAGCAATTAAAATTTACGTGTTTATAATGGTACCGTAAGAAGATGACATCTCAATCAAAATCACACGACTAGCTATTCATTTCCCACCTTTAGAGCGACAACACGGCACTATTTGTCACTTCGGGAGGGACAACACTTTCCCTTAGGTAGAAAAATATTAGAAATAATTTTGACAAGACTCGAAAAATACCGAATTTCTGAAACTGCAATCCCAGTGTCATGAGTCACTCATGACTTTAAAACTACGCTTTATTCCAGCTCTCCAGCATTAATTTTATGCAAATTTTCCCTATAGGAAAAACATGGCTCTCAATGCTGCCTGCTCTATGACTGTCAAATCTCCATTTTTCTACACACGGTAACTTAAGTCTCCGACAAGTATAATGCCAATGACTCTTCTTTTAATTACAACATTTGATTCGGATGAATAGCAGCAGATTGCAATCTTGACAACCATTAATTTAAATAATATTGTAATCATCAATACTCAAACCTTTACTGGCGTCTCAGCTGGCTTGTGCATTATTATAGAACGTGGATATTCCTCATGAACTGTCACGCGCTTCCCCCGATTTAAAATACCAGAAAAAGTTGTGAACATACCCATAACAATATTTCTTATATATACGTAAGCTGCGGTTACAGTTTCATGCACTTTCAAGTGTCTGAGATCTGTTTATAATTCTGCGTGTATCGTCCATACCATCTTAATATATCTGTTAATTTGAGAGGCTGAAAGGATGACCAGTCTGAGAGGAAGTTGCAGGCTCATTGTAGGAGCAATCCAGAGCCTCAGATCTTGCTTGGTATTCATCATATGCTTCTTGCAACACCCTCAGATCAATAAGAAACTGCATTCTGTGTTGAAGTTCTATTGTAGTAGCCTTATGTCAAATTGCTCCAATTATATGGAGCAAAGGGCAGTTGATGAAAGTGGAGATGATAGAAATAGTGCAGAAGTTACAAGGTTTAATGGATCAGAAAACACCAAGCCCGTGTCTGCATTAATGCACCCTGAGGACTTGCTAAGAGTCTTCAATGTATTTGACAGGGATTTTGATGGACTGGTCAGCAATGAAGATATCAAGAGGATATTAAACAATCTGGGACTGGATATAAGTTCAGAACACATATTGGATGTTCATGGATCATCAGAATCTCTTGTGTTTGATGAGTTTTTGACTGTGTACAATAGCCTCTGGAACGATGATCAGGATGAGCAGCATGTTGATGGAAATAGTGGCTTGGAATCTCATGGTGAAATGATGCAGGTGTTTAAGGTGTTCGACAGGGATGGAGATGGGTATATCTGCGCTTCTGAGCTGCAGCAGATTTTAGAATCGCTGGGACTGAATGAAGGAAGAGATATTTCGGTATGTGAGAATATGATCAGAAAGGTTGACATTAACTTTGATGGCAAGGTAGATTTTTCAGAATTCATGCATATGATGCTCTTAGGATGACTTCTTGCAAGATCTCCTGAAGGGCAAGTAATTTTATGTTGATCAAAAATCTTGTATAACTGAATAGTAAGATATAGAAATTCATTACTTTCATTTAACCAATTCAGCATTTTTGTAAGGAAATGTGTATTATTATTACAGTGCATTGTGCATTGGTGATTTTTTTTAATTATAGATAGGTGTTTATATCTTAAAATTTTGGAGTGGGTTAACATGTATGATTTTCTTTGATTGCATGAGGATGAGATAAGTGTACTGTCCAGATTGATTTTATAGCAGTCGTTCAAAATTCAAAGTAAACATTTATAAAAAATATATATATATATAAAAAATAACTGGTAGTTGATGCATCATCACTGGTAGCTAATGTATAGACTAGTGAGCTAATGTATGGATAACGGTTAACTGATACATAGATAAAGGATTGCTATTTTCGTAATTTTGTTATTTTTACAATTGGGATTGCTTGTTTTAGATTAATTGCCCAATTTTAAAACTACCCAAATCACCTAAATTACAATCTGAGCACTCCAAATTACCATTTTGACAGAAATTACTCTACCAAATTCCAACAAATCAAAAACGTTTTAGTTAGCCCAGCTCCCAGTACGTTAGTCCAGCGTTTGGGTATGTTTTTTTGTACTCCTACTCTCATCGTCATAGACTCACACGCATCCGCGTAGTGAAGCTTTAAACCTATTAATACAAGATACAAGTGTTGCCTGCCGCATAATTCTTGCTTTTGAAAAGCAATTGATTTTTCTCCCATCGTCGTAATAGCATCCAGATATTGAAGCTTTACAGCTATTAATGTACATAAGTTATTAATAAAAATAAAAATAAAAATATTACTTATTAAACATTTTTTATATTTATATTGATTGACTGATTTTTTTTTTATAAATTAAATTATTGATATTTTTTAAAAGATGTTTATTGATTTTTATAAATTAATCAATTTAAATTTTTCCATCTATTTAATTTATGTTACATATATTAAACTAGCAATTGCACATGACGTGTAAAAAGAATGCCATAATAAGGCTCGGCAAATGGAACACGTGTACTCAAGATATGATTTGAGTAGTGAAACTCCAAAGTCTAACGAAATGTTTGGAAAAGTTAAAAGTTGAAATTGTAAAAAAAAATGTAAGTAACTATTGTATTAGATAATGTAAATATATTTCTTAAAGATAGATGTAATGAAAAGTAACTAGTGTTTGTGGGAAAGCTAAATTTATGTATATTTATACCAAAAAGGATATCCAATAAAAGATAACAAAAATTATACAAAATGAAATGTAATTTTTTTTCCCAAATTTGCGCTAGTGCTTCTACTAGGAGTTCATTTGCACCACTTATAATTAAGAACTCATAGTCCAATAATGTATCCTTGTCAAATATATAGTCAAATAATGTAGTATTAACAATTATTCAAGAATGGAAATCACACAATCCCATATTGCTCAAGTAAGGTTCAAGCATTGCAATTATTTTTCAAGTAATCACCTTCTTTTATGTACTCATATATTTAGTTCTTGAATGAAGAGAAAGATGCAAAAGTAAACATAAATGTAGACACAAAATATTTTGGAATTCTTCATAAAAAGAACGTTAATGTGCAATCTACATTTCTTTTTTGTAAACTGTATATTTTTTGTAATTTGAAGTATAGTTATGTTAAAAACTTATAAATTTGGACTTTGCTAAAAATAACATCTCACATTGAGGTAAAAGCAGTCTCAGTGGACTCATTTTTTTACAAGGAACCTGAATATATAAACATCTATGTCATGCAGGCCCTGAATCTCAAGCTCTTGGAAAAAAGCAAACTGCTAAGAATAACAATTTTGTTGGAGAGGCACTAATGTTGAATTGGATCTTTGGCAAGATTGATGGGACTATGATTGTCACACCAGAGGGCAGTCAGATGTTGTTGTTGGAATCCAAACTCTAAAAGGATTGAAGCCATAGTGATTCTTGACTTGCATTGAGTACAACTCGATACTTTGATTTTGCTTAAAAAAGAGCAAGAGGTTGTTGTTTCTTACAAGCCCAAGTGGTAGGTCCATAATGAATACTGAAAACATAACCATGCATCATATACCAAATAGACTCACAAAATAGAAGCACGAAACATAAATTGTATTAATAATGAAGTCATCGAATACATTGACATCAACCTTCTTTTGTTTGACCAATAAACAGTTGCATAATCTAATTGTCTATTAAACTAATACATATTAAGGAAATTTATGCCTTAATTACTTTTTTATTGTATACTGAAGTATTATACTCCAACATGACTAGGGTATGTGTGCTTGCTACCCTAATCCTTTGAAACATTTCTTTGAAAATCCTTCATTGAACCTTTGCTTGTCTCCATTTTCCCAATGGATAAGACACTAGTCCCTTCACTTTCCATCCACTTATTTCATATTTACTATCACAAACTATTTTGTTAAAGTTATCTCTTCATTTCACCTTGAACCTAATTGAAAGCTTTAGTGATCCTATCCTAGGGAATCCTTCCTTGAGTTGGAGAAAATCCAATTTGAAAAAAAAGAGAGAGTTTTTGGTGGTGATAGTGGTCTCCCTTTGTAATATCCTTAATATGAAAATTTGTTCAATTTTGGCCAATTTTGAACCTTGGGCTAGTGAAACCCCAAACTGTCCCAAATGCTCCCAAATGCTTTCGAATTATTTTTGGAAGGGCTTGAGGGGTATTAGGACATCCTAATACATCTAATGGACACTCATGCACTTTCTAAAGGCCTTTAGGACTTGCATTAATCAAGGAGGAATGAAAGGGAACAATACTAGCAATTTTCGATGTGTAATCCCCCACTAGTGACTGACCCTTTGGCTTCCCAGACACTGTACACGACCCTCCCTAATTTATGAGAAGAGTCTTGGCATAGGTAAAGGAATTCATTGACAACCAAAATGCAACATTGATCATGATCTACAACTGGTTATTCAAACAGGGATTTAGACATTGCTTGGAAATTATGAACAATGGACATGGAAAATGTTGCATAAAATTTAATCAAATGCCCAAGGGGCATGCATATTTTAGTTTGGGCATAAAAATTACATCATAGGCTGCTCAAACAGCTACAAAAACTCAGATAAAGTCTGATAAAAAAATAGATGCAAAACTACTCCAAAAATTCCATAAGAAAGTAGAAGGGAAACTAGCTCGAATTAGTGGTTTGCTTGGAATTTTTACATGATAGACATAGGATTTCGAGCTATGGCTCAGATATGCAACTCAAAATAGTGCCATACATCATATCTTATAACAATGGAGTCACAAAATCATCCTCCACAATTTTTATACTACTATGAGTGCGCCATCAACACTAGAACATAGACATTGAGAAGAATATGTGAGAAGAGAAATGAGAAGAAGATCTATGAGAGGAACTCGAACTGTAGAGGGAATTGAACCTGCATTAAACACATCCTTTAAGCTTAGATGAGAGGTCTGAATGACCTCTCCTCCAACTAAATTGGACATGAATCTTTCACCTTCGAAATTGGTTCAATAACAGGGAATGTAAACACCCACCATGCATGGACAAGCTAAGCTCTCCAAGAGTGCAAAACAAAAATGATCCAAAATTTGCTCTCCTTTATCATCCTCCCTTTTTATTAACTTCATGTGGACTCATGAGGTCGAATTTCCTTCCAATACACTCACCCAACTCAAGTTAGTGATTGATTCCTTCATGAGACACTTGTCCTCCCCATTCTTGCACTCCTCTTTCCCCAAGTCGAAATGGAAATCTTGGCTGACCATAACTCCCTCTATGCGCCCTCTTGGTGGCTATTTTTAGCCCCGATATGTCATATTTGTCAAAAGTCTTCCATAAGGTCTAAATTTGTCATATCTGTCATAGTTTCCTTCATCATTATTGTCGTACATGCCATGGAATCTTGTCACAAGTGTCACAATTTGCCTATTATGCTTCTTCCTCTTCATAGGGAGTTACTCTTCCACTCCAATTCGAGCCTCCATGATTCTTGCCATGAATATTGCCTCTTCATCTAGCCCAAGTACGTTACCCTTCACCATGAACTCGAATTTGTGTGAGAATAATACCAAGTGTAGTGGGGAATCTTGCCACATGTGGGTCCCACAACCTCTTATGTGCCCTCATGATCCAATGCCACTTCATTTTCCTATTTATTATTGTTTGTTTGGCCCATTAATGTAAATTTGTAAGTCTAAGGTCATTTTGGGTCTTGTAGCTCCCTTAATCCAATTTTTTTATGCTAGTGAACTAGTAGGTTAGTGGAATTTTTTCCTACCTGCTAATTTATTTGGATGGGGACATTACAAACTTTGAATTGTGGATTTTCTCTTCATGTGACCCACCTTGTCCATTTGACTCTAATTTTGCATTATTACTAACTTGGACATCATGCTTGGCAATTATTTGACCCTTAGCACCAATTTGACAAACTAGCATGAACATGGCCAAGTGGCTTCTAGACCATTGTGATCCAATGCAAAATTTGGGGACATGACACCCTTTTAGTTTCACTAAGCCCATACTTTGAATTTTAAAACGTTGTCTCAAAAAATATGAGTTTAGGTGATAAAAAACCAATGTATATTGCCCTTATGGTATGTAATATAAAATAACATAACTAAAAAACCAAAATACAACTATAAAATATAAAATATAAAATAACATAACTAAAATCCAAAATATAAGGAACAAAATATGACTATATATCCCTCACGCACTCAACCATAAACTGAATCAAAAGTACTTCACTCATACAAAAATTCTTTACATCAATAATAAAAACGATGTTAAGGATACTCTCGTATACTCCCACCCAATTAATACTTCATTATGAAAATGAGTATACCTTCAACTATTCGTGTTAGTTTCATACAATTTCTAAGGACTTCATTGCCTTACATTAAATACCCGTTGCACCGAGTGAAACGAGGTGCTCTACAGCCCAGTATGGGAGAGATGTTGTAACGTGTATGTGTAGCGTTACATCTAATAGTAAAAAGAAATAAATTATATTATGTCGGTCATTAATAAATTCATGTCCGCTCATAAAATAAAAAATTAATGAAAGTATTTAAAAAAAAATCCATATTGGCTCATAAAATAAAATATTATGAAAAGTATTTAAAAAATCGATGTTCATTTATAAAATAAAAACTTAAAACTTAAACCAGGGTCTATCAATCAAGAGATATCAAATTTCTTGAGTTTAAATTTAAAAAAGAAATACACCTCAAGAAATTGGATCCCTCTCAATGCTTGATAGATACGGGTTTAAGATGGATCTATGCTGGTATTATATTAGGCAATCTAAATGGGTTGCAAATGTAGATGATGGTTGTTTCCTTCGTAAAATTTTCATCTTTATTCTTCTTTTGATAAATAATATTCAAAAGGAAGCTAGACAGTGGTATTTGCATTTGCATATTTTTGTGATTAAAAGATACTTGGAAGTAAGACCTTCATAATATTGAGGAGACAAGATTGTGTTGTAATTTCAATTTATTTTATTCAAAATGCAATTATTTAATGTTATTATAAATCAATAACATTTTATGGTTAAGAAATCTGGAGACCATAGTTTTCATGCAATGTTATTTTTCATGCAATAAACCAACAACATCGTATGGTTAAAAAATTTAGAAACCACATATTTTTCATTAAATGTGTATGTATTGGGAGAGTACAATGTTAAACAATCATCTCAACACACATTTCTTGCTAAAAAAATGGTTTCGATGTAATTCTCAAGTTCAACTTGATGCATACCCCATAGATCTAGAGGCTACCTTCATACTTGTATCAACCAAGCGCAAACTCAATCATCTTTATTAGTTTATGTTCATTCCAATAGTTTTCTTTATCATCTACATACTTATTTTCTTAGATCATGGATACCAAGGAACTAATTGAAAGTTTGCTCTGGATAAACTATGAATGATTTAATCCTTCTATCTAATTTTAACAGTATCTCATATTGTACCATTTGAAATATTTTTGGTAGTATGGATGCCTTTGGACTCTTAACCTAGACAAACAGTAAACAACATCAAAATTTAATTGCCATGCCCATGATAAACAACATTCTCTCTCATCAAATAAAATCGTCTATTTACTAGTCTAGATTACCAATGCTTCATATAAGTGGTATTACAAATACCAAGGCATCCCTAAGAGCCAGGGTTTCAAACACTTGAAATCATTGATAAGCACCAGAGATTCAAATTAGAAATCACTGATGAGCTATTAAGCACCAATATTTCAGTTATACTTCTATAGTACTTTTAATTAGCATACAACTGAAGAATCTCAAGGAGTTACCAAAGGAAGATTTATCAACAAATACCATATCAACTTACATGTTTTGTGATGCAAGTGATTAAAGAACCTTATGTTGAAGATTAACAGATTCTAGAAGCCACTCAAGAAAAATATAAGAGTTGTTGAATCTATTTACTTACCTTTATTTTACATCAATCAGAAGAAGTAATTACCAATATTAAAAACATATGAGAAAATAAATTGAAATATTTTTAAACTCTATAAATAAAATCAAGGATGTGATTTTTACTTTACAAGTTGAATTATCTTTCAAAATACCAATGTCATCAAATTAACATGTTCTCTTTGATGATTTGCACAAGCCCCTATAGTTAATCATTTTGCCAATCTGAATGAAATTGTTTGGATCCTTGCCCACTAGTAGAAACATATCACAAAAATTCCTTTTGCAAAACATACTAATTATGATACAGGCATATTCCTTACTTGGATAAAGCTCCCTGCAATTTTCACTAGTAGTAACCTATGGCTTTCATGATAACTACTCATGGGGCTTAAAATGGGGTTGTTACAGAAGGCTTTCATTCGAAAACCTTGATAGACAAGCTATCATTTACAAAAAGAATCCATCCATATAAGAGAGATTCAAGGGGTGGTCACCTGTTAACGTATACTGACTTTAGGGATTCTTATCATGTCAACCTATATATTGTATATTGTCATCTACTCTAATCCATGTTGAAAGTGGTGATTTTAATTGAAATTCCAAATCTGGAGTGGAGTCGTGATGTATCTATTAGGATGTTCCATATGGTCCCTGACCAAATGTTGTCCATCTACATAAGTTCTAGAAACATGGAGTTTTTTAGACATTGAGTTTTATTTCCATGAAGTGACCTAATTTTGCTCACACTGTCCTACATTATATTCTTCCTTGGACAAATTGCTTGAGGTTTCTTTAGGAAATGGATCACTGAAACCAGCTGTAGATGGACTGTGACTCTTGAAAAAGTTACATGTTTTTGCTTGCTCATCAAACATCTTATGTAGATATCTTCCATGTTCTTCTATCTACCACTGTAGATTCCTTTAGGTCTACACCAATCCACAAGCTTCGATAGAATATACACTGAAAATTGAAAAAGCGATAATGTTGGCCATGCATATATGCCAAACAAAAAACAATCAATGAAAAAACAAATTCCTCAAGTTGTTCATGTAATTGTTTCTAGACATCCATCTATAGTCACAATGCCTCTATAATTTGCATGCCCCTTTTTAGAAAATACAAAGATCCATTCGACATAATTATTTCAAAAGACTAGTTTGATAAGAACTATTACTACATATCACTAAAAGACAGTAATTGACATCAAATAGAAAACACCTTACAATGTAATAAACACAAGATGACTTGTAGAAACAAATCAAACCACTAATGTTTGGAATAGGACCCTTCTTTATCTATGTGAGAAGAGCCAACATATCTACCTTGGGGCTTAACTCTAAAGTGTATACTAATTTATGAACTTGGTGAATACTATACTTATTTATGTAACTTTTAACTTTTTTTTCATACATGTAACTTTTAACTTCCCACAAGAAAGAAACACAAAAAACATAGATTGCATTATAGAATCCTAAATGATTTTTTTTCATTCTTTTGGGGAAAAGGATTGTGATAAGGGCATACATTGGGAGGTTGAATACCCAAAATTTATGGAATACCCTGGTCATGTTCCCCAAGGGGTGGTGGTAAAATATTTGGCACCTCAAAACCCTATTGATATGGGAGAGAACTTGTTGCAAGTCAAGGTGAATGTCCTGTGTAGGTGTTTCCATGACTTGGATGGCATTGAAATGAGCAATAATACCTAAGTGGCCTTTCTTCAATATTTTCTCCATACAATTGGATGAGATAATTTTGGGAGAACTAAAAGTAATCCCTTTCAGATGATATTTGTGTCTATCCTTAGCAAAGCTAAGAGAGAATTTGCGTTAAAATATGTGGTTATAGGGCCAAGTCTTGATCCAATCTACCCCCAAAACTATATCGCAAATACCCAGGTCAATAGCGAAAATGTGTGTTTTGAGATGGTAATAACCCATTTGGAGTTTCACATTTTCACAATCACCACCACATTTCATCATACCCGCATTTGCATTCATAATTTGGAAATTGGATGTAGAGGGGATATAGCAACGGGTTTCTTCAACTACTCATCGATGAATGAAATTATGGGCGTTTCCACTATAAATTAATATAAGGAATTTATGGTGCTTGATGTAAGCGATCAACTTCAATGTCTGAGGTGTGGAAAAACTTGATAAAGCATGCAGTGATATTTGTGGTTGCTCCTCAAGAATTGGCATATTGGTAGCATCTTCTAGGGGTGGCATAGGATCATCCATGTTTGGTTCTAGTGGAGCCTCCATTGTGTTATCCTCGAGGGGATCATGTGAGGATGCCTCTATTGGAATAATTTCTACTCTTTGCATGTATTCCCTCGAAAATATTTTTCATCATAGCTATAGCAAATTCCAAGGCGCTGACATTCAATCATGCCATTCAGGGTCAATTTTTGGATTCACAAGGGAAATGTGGTGGAATTACTAGAAGTAGTAGCTCGGGGAGACATTGTGTGGGTGGGAAAGGAAAGGTGTGTGTCTTGGGAATTAATCACCAATTAAACTTCTCTAGCTCTATCACAAGCTTCCAACCAAGTGGAGGGACATTGCATAAAGACATGGGCTCAAATTGCCTCCTTTCAACCACTAATAAAGAATTTTTGGAAAAATTAATCAAAGAGGCCTTATGTGCAAATTTCCAACTGCTCAAAGGCTATGATATAGTCTATAATTCTGCCACTTTGGCATAATTTGGTCAATTGGCATAGGTAGTGAGTGTCATGGTCAAAACGATAATGAAGGATCTTCACAAATTAGCTCCAAGGGACATAATAGGGATAAGATTTATGGTACCATTGCCACCATTGACAACATTCTAAGTCTAAATATAAAACCCCAATTTTTAACTTTTGAAGACCATCGTTAATGCAATGAAGAGAAAAATAATGTTCCATTTGGGTAACCCAACCCGAGGGGTCAGATCCATCAAATTTGCAAATGTCAATATTTGTGAAGCGTTGCTATGAATTTTTATCCTCAAAGGAGTGAGTCTATGTTTCTAGGAAGAGGGTGTGATAGCTCTTATCTTCAATGACAACTGCTTAATTGGTTGTATTTTAGAATTTTAGAGAAAATCCCAAATGTTGAGCAATAGGATTCATCACATGTCGATGGTTAATTAGAGAGTTGTTGTTTTTAACCACATTGAGTTTGAGTTGGCCAACTGAGTGTCTCAAGGAGGGGAATTGTTGATCAAATGATTGCTTCAAGGACATGACCACTGACGTCAATTGTTTAATGTCTTGGGTTTGATCCCAGTTGACTACCTCCGTGTGGCTTTGGTTATGGGTGTGTACCATGGGAGCCAAAAAGTATGAACACAAAATGGAGAGTTGTTGGATCCACACAAAAAGGGTTGTGAAGGATGTAAATTAATACGATCAACACGATGTAAGGATTCTGTTGAGGTATATCTTCAATAAGGGTGTCATAGGTCCACCAAAAAGGGTTATTAGAGATCTATATATCAAAACGATAAGCACGATGCAAGGTTTATTTCAATATATGTCACAAATAAGGTTTTATCAGACGCCCAAATTTATTCCCTATTGAATATTACTGCATTAACGGAATTCCCAAATTCCTTCTGGATGCAAAGTTGTAGGAATTTCATTGGTGGCCTACAGAGAATCATTGTTTATTGTATTGAATGCTCTTGACATAATGTCAAAGTTCCTTATAGATGCAAAAATGTAGAAATTTCATTGGTGAGTTTCATAGATGAGGTTTTCCAAGGTCTTAAGGACAAGGGATTATAAGGTGCTATAGCTCTTTGATATGTGTGGAGGGTCCAATGGTAGTACTCGGCTCAATCTCTCAGGTCTCTAACGAAGGAGGCTTAATCGTACCCTTAGTCGTACTACCTGACTACCCATGTATGTGGGAATAATATTCTTGAGTGCCATGCTTAATGCCACTATAGTAAGAAGAGGTCGATCGGATAATCTACAACTAGTTATAGGTGGCCTATTGGACTCTTAATAAACCCGATGGTACGTGGAAGTGAGATTATGTTTCCAAGTGTTTTTTGATACGGTACTACTCGAAGGGGTACCAACAGAGGTTACAATGGTGTCCAACAAATGTGAGTAAGTACCAACTATATTCTTTGTGGGTATGCTTCCCCAACTATAGTTGTACCCATTAAACGGCATATCTCTATGGTTATTTAAAGACACCACAACACATCTCTAGCCTAAAAACAATCCTACAAAAATTTGGAGGCGTGTTGGCTCAGGAAAGTGGCTCTGATACCACTTGTGGTGTACTTTACCATGCAAATTAGATGAACATCAAGATAAATAGAGATAAACTATTGTTAGAAACACAATAGTATAGGGCAGAATAACTAAGCAAGAGAACAAGCAAGAGTAATGCAGCATAAATGGCTCTTGTATTATGAAAATGAAATCTAGAAGCAATGATCACACCTCTCTTAAGGTTTGGAAACCTTTCACTTGAGCGGGGATAATAATTCTTAACAAAGCAATTCAAAGCCTTCTGGCTCTTTAAATAGGCTTCCAATATCCAAAACCCTAACTACTTGACATGGTTAAATAATTAATAAGTACCAACTTCCATGTGTACCTTGATTAATAGAGAGACCCTTTTTACATTAATCGTTGACTACTAACTACTTCACCTTATTCAAAATACATGATCATATACATAATTACTTTAACTTCTAAAGTAAAGGGTTGGGATAGAACCCTAACATTCGAAGACAAACACGTACCCACCTTCGAGGTCTCTTAGATAATCTCCTTGTACCAACAACTTAATAAAGGCATTTCCGCTAGAATGATACTTCGAAGGTGTGTTGGAAAACTTGTGATTGACATAACATTTCCACTTTTTGATGGTTCATGTCATTAGGAGGAGAATATATGTAGACTGGGAAGTATATTATATAAGGTTTAAAGAGAATATGGGAAACGACTTTAAAAACAATGCAGAATTTAAAGCTCGCTAATCCCTAATGATGATAACACTATCGAAGAGAGTTCAGAAAATGTAAGTATTTGGAGATTCCTTCTTAATTACTAAAGATTACTAAGTAGATGAATAGGGAACAAGCCCTTCGTAATGTAAACCCATAAGAGCTAGCCATACAATTGCTAGAAAATATTACAAAATCTAGTCGAATTAGTTTCATTCATATATTTAGATAATAAATATAAGTACAAGGAAACACAAGGCTAACACATTGTCAAAGCAAGGCATTCTTTAGAATCTTGGGTACGATAAATGGAAAAATAGTATAAGCTTTAATGGTGATGGGTGGTTTTTTTTCAAACAAAATATTTTAATTTTTTTGATAGGTTGTTTTTTTTTTAATATTTTTTTCTTTGGAATGGAAAAGAATAAATTATTTTTTATTTTTTTTCTTTAGAATGAAAAAGAAGTAATTAATTTTTTTTTTTTCTTTGGAATGAAAAAGAAGAAATTCTTGTTTAGCCCCGATTCTAATAATTGTATTTTCATCTCATAAATAATATTATCAAAGATGTGGATCGGAGGGAGCTCAATGGTGAAGGTAGTATGAAGAAAAAGGAAACACTGTACAGTGATACAATACAATACCTTTTGAAAAGTTACCCAAATTTAGACCATAGGCAATGAATGTCTAGATCTTATTACTTTCCTAGGTGTACAAGAATTTTCTATCTTTCCTCTGCTGTGCAGAGAGCACCATAAAAATACTTTTTAAGAAACTTGCTTTCAATACTTGTGCTTCAGAGATCTTGCAAGAAGTCATACGAAGAGCATCATCTGCATGAATTCTGAAAAATCCACCTTCCCATCAAAGTTAATGTCAACCTTTCTGATCATATTCTCGCATACTGAAATATCTCTTCCTTCCTTCAGTCCCAGCGATTCTAAAATCAGCTGCAGCTCAGAAGCACTGATGTAGCCATCTCCATCTCTGTCGAACACCTTAAACACCTGCATCAGTTCACCATGAGATTCCAAGCCATTGGCCCCCTCATCCTGATCATCGTTCCAGAGACTATTGTACAGACACAAAAACTCATCAAACCCAAGAGATTCTGATGATCCATGAGCATCCAATATGTGTTCTGAACTTACATCCAGTCCCAGATTGTTTAATATCATCTTGATATCTTCATTGCTGATCAGTCCATCAAAATCCCTGTCAAATACATTGAAGACTCTCAGCAAGTCCTCGGGGAGCATTAATGCGGACATGGGCTTGGTGTTTTCTGATCCAAACCTTGTATTAACTTTTGCACTAGTTCTAGCATCTTCACCTTCATCAACCGCCCTTTGCTCCATATAATTGGAGCCATCTGACAGAAGGCTACTACAATAGAACTTCAACACAGAATGCAGTTTCTTATTGATCTGAGGATGTTGCAAGAAACATATGATGAACACCAAGCAAGATCTGAGGCTCTGGATTGCTCCTACAATGAGCCTGCAACTTCCTCTCAGACTGATCATCCTTTCAGCCTCTCAAATTAACAGATAATAATGGATAATACTCACTTTCGGACTGAAAATCACAGTAGAAGCTACAGCATACACTCCACGCAGAATTAAAAACTAATCTAAGATCATATTCAAGTAATGCGTGAAGTGCATGGAACTGTATCTGCTGGTTATCTATATATAGAAATATCCATATGCGGATGTTCACAACTCTTTATTTCACGACTCATTTCTGGTTATTTTAAATAGGGGAAAGCGCGTGACAGCTCAAAGGAATCTTCACGTTCTAAGATAACGCGGAAGCCAGCTGAGCTGAGACGCCAGCAAAGGCTTGAGGATTGATGATTACACTGTTATTTTAATTAATGGCAGCCAAAAGTGCAGTGCAGTCTGCTACTATTCCTCTGAATCCAATGTTATAAAAAAGCCTCTGAATCCAATGTTATAAAAAAGAAGAGTCAGTGGCATGGTTGATGATATGATATATATACTTGTCGGATATATCAGGTACCGTTAGTAAAAAATATGGAGAATTGACAGTCCCATAGCAGGCAGGTTTACATTGCAAGGGAATATATATATATATATAAATATATTTTGCATGGTTGGCAAATTAGGACATTGGGATTGCAGTTTCAAATTTCGATACCAAACTTTCTTAATGAGTTTTTTCGAGCTAATTGAAAGCGTTGTCTGTGTTCCCGTGACAAATAGAATCTCCACTTCATATGTGGCGTCGGTGTAAGTTAAAATATTTCTTCTCGTACAAAGTAAATGGACTCAATTTTTCCTTCTTAACAGACAGACAATTCCAACGAGACTGGAATCTCTCTTACAGGGAATCTTTTCTAGAAGGAATATTTTCCAACCTGGTTGGAAGCTACCTTGAGAGCTGGTTGGAAGCTATCTTGAGAATAAAGGATTTATTAGTAAGACTCTCCGCTCAGCGACCCTGCCCCTCTAGGAAACACACTTGACAGCTAGGCCCACTCCAACCTTGTCAGCAGTAAATGTCAAGAAGGAGCCGTAATTTTTTTTCACATGATAGTTAAACCTGTGCTCAATGGTAGGCGAAAACGCGGAATAGGACGATCCTAGGTAGGGACGGCCACAACCGACCCCCCAGCCACCCGGCCATAACGGCGACCCCAACCTTAATTTATATTAATGGGTTCATGAGATTAGTACTACAACATTCATCTACGAGTAATGTTGTAATGGGAAATGGGAAAGGATGGCATAAACATTAAATCATATCACGGGTTAACAATTTTTAATATAACAATGTTTTGGTTTTTTTAAATTGAATTGCATATGTCTATTTTATCAAGTAAAAAATTATTAGCTTTTTATGATGGTTTATTATGTCTGACATTTTGTAATCATTTTTCACATATTAATTTGAAATTACAAGTTAAAATTTTTCATTATGCAAAGTTTTGCAAAGTTTAATTTACCTCGAACTTTGGAGCGGAGAAATTGCTTGCCATGTGTCCCTGTCGTCGTTATGGTTCTTATGTACAAGAGCGAAAACTGTTTGTACTGTCTGTGTCACAAACTCCTTTAATTTGTTGACACCATCCCAGACTCCATCGCCATCCACAACACCACCCATTCTGAGTACAGTAGGGGAGGGATGTCTATTGTTGAACAGGGACCAGTAGTTGTCATAGTATTGTCCCCACACAGCCACCAAATATTGACATAAAAACACTCAAATATTGTATATAAATATTTCATATTAAGTGCAGTAAAACTTTAAATTATGTCCAAAAATTGTCCATTAACTCACTGGGCCAACATGTGTCCATAAATAGTCTTTATGTGCAAAAGAGTACAAAACATCTTGTCCCGACTACCTACATATCTACTTGAACATACAAAAGTACATGAACTACAAAATAACCCTCATAGTATTTTCCACCACTGCAAGGTACCTATCAAATCAACACCCACGGATCTCCATTGGAGCCATCACATAATCTATTGGTGCTAAATATCCCATGCCACATTCACACATGTTCAATAAATGGGGATTGAATGTCAGCCATAACTGCATGGTAGTTCAACAATTCAACCCATTGTGTTCAATAAATGACACTTGCCCATTAAATGTGCCCATTAAATAGATAAAAGCACAAGGATCGACCATGACAAATTCCCAGCCATTGGATCACATTTAAATCAATCCATAACACACATTCAAATTTGAGAGATTGCAATCCATGTGCACCCTTCTTACCAATCGAATTCAACAACAAATAAATATAAAAGAACCACAACCCTTACTGAAGTTGCATTTCAGACATTCAAACTACAGAGAGTGTGTGCACAGTGGAGACACACCATCAGAGAGTCTGTGCAAAGTATAATCAGGTAACTGCATAATATTATTGTTACTTCTATTTCTGTTATAATCAGCTTCAAATTTTATGTTACTTCTATTTATCTTATTTCTATTTATGTTATAATCAGCTTCCAGTTTCCTTGTATAATCAGTTTCCCTTATAAATCTGCACGTAGTTGCAAGCATGGCAAGAGTCAGCAATGCAAGGAGAACAAGTCGTCAACTGAGCAGGGGTGCCCAACTACGTTGCACCTCATCGGACGAGGAGAGGGTGGATCATGGAAATGCAAACAATGTTCCTAGCAATTTTGTTGAGAATGACCATGCGTTGGTCGAGGACAATGTTGTCCTACCATCAACCACAGAGACACCGTCAACCATAGTTCAAGGTGCAATTTCAACCAAGAAAATCAGTGCAATAAGAGGCTGGACAAAAGAAGACATGTTAGTTGTGATTGATGATATAGAGTTCAATAGATATTTCATTCATGCAGCTGCTAAAAAACATGGGGTTTCTACCTCATCAGTACATTATTGGATAAATGGGCTCACACATACAAAGCGCATAGGGCCTGTTACAGTTATGAGTGAAGAGGAGGAGGCCGAGGTGGTTCAGTGGTGTAAGGAGATGGCCCAAATGGGACATGGGCTAGAGATTATACAACTAAAATCCACAGTAGCTCAAATCTGTCAAGGGAGGCCAAACCCCTTCAAAGATGGGTTTCCTGGTAAGTCACGGTGGTTTGGGTTTAAAAAATGGCATCCAGAACTTGTGTTACATATAGCTGAGGGCCTAGATAGAGACAGGGCTCTAAATCTACGCCCTGCAATTCTGAATAAGTTCTATGCCACCCTTTCTAGTGCATACAAGAAACATTCTTATGCTCTAGACCATATATGGAACTGTGATGAAACAAGTTTACAGGTAGGAAGGAACTGTAGCATACGGGTAATTTTCAAGAGAGGGAGTCGTGATGTGCCAAAGATCTTGCCTAGGAGTAGGGAGTGGATCACTATTCTATGTTGTGTCAATGCAATTGGTGCTTCAATCCCTGAATTTTATCTATTTAAAGGTAAAAATCAACTCAAAAACTATATACAAAATTCTGAACCAAGTGCATGCATGGTTGCACATCCCCATGCATGGATGACTAAAGAACTCTTTTTGAATTGGCTTACTCACTTTGTTGCATCTATACCAGGCGGTGTCTCACCTGTAAATAGACACCTACTGGTTTTAGATGGACATGGAAGCCATATTGTTGTGCAAACAATTGTGGAGGCTAACAATTTGGGTATCGATCTGTTGACATTGCCTGCTCATACCACTCACAGATTGCAACCCCTAGATGTTAGTGTGTTCAGGCCTTTCAAGAACTATTTCAGGGGTGAGCGAGCTTCGTGGATGGCAAAGAATCTAGGGGTGGAGGTAAAAAGGTTTGAGCTATCAGAGCTTGCAAGTAAATCCTTTAAAAGGGCTCTCACGCTTATCAAGGTTGGGTTTAAGAGGACTAGAATATGGCCACTGAATTCTGAGGCTCTCATGCATGATACTAGTTGTAGCGAAGCATTTGAATTGGATGGTCAGGAAGAAGGGGATGTTCAAGCACATGTTGATGGCCAAGAAGATGTGGAAGTAGAGGAAGACGTTGTTGCTGCTGATAATATGATATCCCTCTCTCATGGAGGACCCTTCTGTGGTGATGATGATGAACATGTAAGTGAAACTCAATATAACAATGAACCATTTGACAGTAACATGGAGGTTTTTAGACCAACTAAAACACCTGCAACTTCTGCATGTGATCTTCTTAATGACTCTATTGATCATGCAACTGTCAATGAGAATGTAGTTGGAAATGACAATGTTGATCATGCTCCAGGAAGCAACAATGGAGAATTGACTTTGCCAAGCCAGGTAACCCCACCATCATGGCTGGCAGAAGCCATGATGAATTTGGAAAAAAAATAATGTCTCGAGAACCAATGAAGAAAGCATGAACATGCCTTCACAACCAAGAGAATTGGACGATGAAATTGTTCATTATTTTGTGGCCAATGGAAATCTGGAAGAGGATACTGTCCATAATGAGGCTCCAGCTGAAAAGGATAATATGATTCAAATAGATGTCCAAAACATTGACCCATATATTGAAAGGCAAGTGTCAAGCAAGGAGAAGCAAGTGTCAACGAAGGGCCAGTTGCTTGGTCAGTTTCTAAAGCTACCAGTAGAGAGAGTGTCAGCAAAAAGAAGGCAAGCAACAACAGACAATCTTCGTCTATGCCGAAGTTCACAGTTACTCACCTCAAAAGACTATATAAAACTATTAGTTGAGTCTGAGCATAAGAAACTTGAAATCCGGGATTTAAAACAGAAAAAGAATGATTTAGCCAAAGAAAAGAAGGCTGCAAGGATTGCTGCAACAGAACTTCAAGCACAGGAAAGGCTTGAAAGAGAGAAAGAAAGACAAGAAAAGGCCCTTCAAAAACAGATGGCAAGGTAGGAAAAGGAATTGAGAAAGGCTCAACAATTGCTTCAAAAAGAACAAGGACTGGCAGAAAGGGTTGCCATTGATGCAAACATAATGGAGGAAAGCAGGATGATGCCAAACACATTGAAACATACTGCAGATAATACACCATGTTTCCAAGACCTCCTAAACATCCAAGTCCCCCACTATCAACAAGTGTGCATGTCCACTTTATTCCCTCCTACCAGTGTATGTGTCAATCCTATGTATGATTATCGGGGGGGTTCCACCTAATGCAGGGGTTAGTAGCACAAGTGTGCACTGTGGCTACTCAATTCCTCCATGGATACAAGAAGCAAATTGGATATCATATGGAGGCAATCAGCCATTGTTAGGTAGGCCAACCAACTTGGCTCGAGCATAAAACTTAACAAGATTGGGCAGTGAAGATCTTGGAGGACATCAAGCATAGGGGTGTCATATAGGGGTGCCATAATTTTTGTTGTGACCACATTACGATGTGGATTTTGTAATGACTGACTCTATTGTTTGTAACATGGCCATTTTGGATACAATCCTAGGTCATAGCATTCCCTACTATTTGAGGCATTGTAATCAAGGGTTTGTCATATAGTTTAATATACCAGTTATGTGTTATTAGTTATTACTGGCATTTGCTTGTCTCATGCAAAACATGTAAAACTATTATCAATTATTCAATTATGCCATGAAAACTATTATCACTTATTCAACCCATAAAATCTTCATGAAAAATGCAATTTCATCATTTCAATAGAACGTTGTAATGTGCCCTGAATAAACATTTCATCAACAATTTTGCCTTGAATGCATAACATGATGAATATGATTGTCATTGATGACAATACATTAATGACAAAGGTCAAAGAATGCTGACATGGCAGAAAGTTTGAGACTTGACAAGAACATGGTATGACAAGTGTTGATATGGATAAATGAATGGAAGCATGAAAAGTGATGAGAAGGTTGATATGACAAGTGGCAAACATGACATGGCTAAGGAAGGAGTCCTATGGGCATTTTTTAAGAGCTTCCGGGCATTTGTAAGGTGCCTTTGCACGCATTTTAGAGAGCCCTTGCGGGCATCTCTAAAGCCCCATTGCGGGCATTTGAAATCCCTAGCTGAGGGCATATTAAGCTGCTCTTGCAGGCATTTTTTAGGCATCCCTGCAGGCATTTGAAAGAGGCAGTGCGGGCATTTCTTAAGGCAAGTTGCATGCATAATAGTGGACCCCTTGCGGGCATTACAAAAGCCCCCGCGGGCATATACAATAGGCCCTTGCGAGCATAACAAGGATGAGAAAAGGAGGCATTGCAGGCATATAAACAAAGCCCTTGCGGGCATTTCAAAATAACACCCATACAATCTTCATGCAAAATGCAATTTCACCATTTCAACAGAACTCTGTAATGTGCCCTAAATAAGCATTTCAACAACAATTATGCATAACAAGTTTGCATAATAATTTTGCATAATAACAATTATGGAACTCTATAATAAGAAGGCCTAGCATAATATTCATCAACAATTTTGCATATCAATTATGCATTATAATAGTTTTGGAACTCTGTAATAAGCAAGCCTAGCATAATATTCAGCAACAATTTTGCATGACAATTTTGCATAAAACATTTGCATAATAACAATTTTGGAACTCTGCAATAAGACGGTTTAATTTTGCTTGGGCCTGGTGTGGTCGCATACCGTTATAGCCATAACATTCCAAATCAAGCATGACTCGTGAAAACAGTTCAAACTTAAACCAACAAAACCTTACTGCAGCGAATGCAACAGTTCGGAGAAATTCACCTTAACCCTAACCCTACTGCAGGGATTGCAACACAAACCCTACATAAACCCTACTATTATCAATTATTCAACAAACAAAATCTTCATGCGAAATGCATTTCAAACTTGAATGCACAAAACCGAATTCTGCATTGTGCCATAAATAGAGATTTCAACAATTTCCAGCATAACCAGTCGAATGCAACACATTCATTATTCACCATAATTCCCATCAAACAATTCAAACTTAAACCAAAAAAACCTTGTTGCAGCGAATTCAACAGTTCGGAGTAATTCACCAAAACCCCACGTCAGCGAATGCAACATAAACCAACAACACAAACCCTACTGCAACATAAACATTATTGCACTGAACCCATTAAGAAATGCAACATTAACCTAAAATGCAACAAAAAAGGTCCACACAATTCCCAGCAGATTGAAAGTGTTGAAAAACATAGTCGCAGAGATAGTTGGTAGGATATTCCTACCAGTGAGCCACCGAACGAAGCCACCGCCAGGACACCACAGCAACTGGACTACGAACCCACGAAGAAACCAGCTGCACGAAGCCACCGAATGAACTCGAGCAAGAATCCACCAAACCCACTAGAGCAGGAACCCACCATCTCCACCACCGAACCGACGAAAATCTCCAACAGGGTAAGTTGCAGACGGACTCACCAACCTCTGGTGCGTCGTGGGCATGGGGCAAGGATCCATGTCGTGAGAACCAGTAAACCAAATCATGTGCACCAGTGAATGGGAGAAGACCGCAACTGAGGCACCTTCCAACCAAAACTAGCACAGAACCAGAGCAAGATACAACCACAACGGAGGGAGAAGTGAACAGGAAACGGGGCGGCAGAGTGACCACACACCAGACCCAAGAAAAATAACACTGAAGAAGCAGGTGACCACGGGAAGATGGCAATGGGACCGTGGAAAAGCGCGCCTAAAAGGCCGCATTAAAGCGCCCACCCACCACGACAGGTGGCGTTGCCATCTCATCCCACAAACGCCAGCTGCCAAGGTGGCCACGTGGCATGGGGGGTGGAGCCAGGTGGGGTGTCCAACTAATGGCATCCCTCCCCTACCATCCTTGACTATCAAATTATCCATCTCCTTGTTTGTGGACTGCAAATCCCAATGTTCGTATCAGAATTCAAAGCAGCATGTAAAGCTCAATGCGGAATCTTCAACGTCGTGTGGCAGGAATTACTTGTATATATGTTTATTCGAGGCTGTCAATAAGATTGGAACGAAAGAAATTAATGAATAGCGTATTTCCATGGCAGTCAATCACAGCAAGGTGAGGGATATGAATATGGTCTTGCTCTGCGTAACTCTGATTGGATTCATCTATTCATTGGTTTTGGACAAGGTCCAAATGGGGTTCATTAATCCCGTCATTTTAAGCTCCTTTTCGCATAAACTTGCAGACCTTTTTAAAATCATTAGAGAAATTTTGAGGTCAAAAAATGGCCTCAAAACAAAGAAAATGTACTATAAAAAACAACCAATCACATTCTAGTAGACGACATCATCCCCCTTGGTGAGGTGGCATTGCATGAGTTTAGAATGCTTATTTGTCAAATTTTCTATGGTGGATGAAAACACATAGTTAACCAAGGTAGTGGTGTAAGTACTTTTAAGTCATAAAGTAAAGTACTCTTAATGATAGTCTTTTCATAAAATAATATTATTGTCATTTTCAAGTAAAGTACTCATAATGAATATCTTTTCACACTTTCTCATAAAATGATATTATTGTCATTTTCAAGTGAAGTACTCTTAATTCATAAAGAAAGTCCTTTCACATTTTTTTATAAAATAATATATTATCATTTTTATGTTTTTAATTTTAAATTATATATTCACTCCATTCTATTTAATAACATAATGTCAAACTAATAAAGAATAATAATAGATTTAATAAATAATAATAATAATGCGATGTGGATTATAATAGTATTATTAACATTTTACATGTAAATAAATTCTCAATTAAATTACATTATATTAAATTCATGAGAAAAATACTAAATATAAAAAGTCAACATAAAATTAAAAAATAGCTCTTAAAAATATTTTTTATTATTTAATTTCATTTGTAAGTTCAAGACAAATAGATGTTAAAGGACAATATTTTTTGGGGAATTTACAATGATTCTTAGTTACATCAATGTAGACTTATTTTATTAATTTTATTTATAGTGAATTTAGAAAAGCAACTCAACCATGGTTATTTATATTGTGCATAGAAAATAGTGTGGGAGGTAACTTGTCATATATACCTACCCCATCAAACCACCAATTCATAATATTTTAATATATCTCATATTTTTGTAGTACATCTTTTAGAAGGCCATTTTTTGACCTCAAAATCTTTCTAATGACGAGAATCATACACTGCAACTACAAATTTTCATGTATGTCTGCAATTCCTCAAAATCTGTATATTAGCCCTGTGGGTTATGCTATTTATGAGACCACTCTAATGATATACTGGTTCTTCTATATTTAAATGTGGAAAATAATATTAGTACTTCAATATCCAGTGATAAGGTGGAGCTTGAATTAAGACTGTCGAAGGCTATGAACCTAGACAGAACTCTTATTATCACATCACTAAATGTAGCATGGCCGCATAATAATAGCATGATCGATTTGTTCTTGCAGAGTTTCCGAGTGGGCAATGGAATTGGACAGTTGTTGAAGAATCTTCTCATCATTGCGGTGGATAACAAGGCACTCCGTCGTTGTAGGAAAATTCACAAGCATTGTTATTTGATGAAGACAGAGGGAATCGATTTCTGAGTCGAGAAGCTCTTTATGAGTAAAGATTGCTTGAAGATGATGTGGAGAAGGCTATGCTTCTTCGGTCGGGTGTTGGAGAGGGGTTACAATTTCTTTTTCTCTGTAAGTTTCATAAATAGTTTTTTAATTGGTGTACAGAATATTTTAAATAGGGAAGCTGTATCTTGTCCATTTTTTTGCATCTTTCCAAAAAACCACTTACAATTACAATTCTCGTCTTCAAATTTCATACAATTCACACAACCTGAGAAACTATAGGTAATATTTAAATTTTCTCTGCTCATTAAACATTTGGGCCCAAAATGGATTATATCCAACTGTGTGAATGGTTGAAGTAAAAGTTATTGACTGCACTGAAGTTTAACTACTGGTTTAAATAAAAACTTAGTTAGTGATTGAGTTGGACTGAATTTTAGTTGTAGGTACAATTTTATAACAATATATGTATAAAAGATCTAGTTGACACTTGTCTAAAATGAGTGGAAGGATAATACTCATTACTCATTTTTCTAATTGTTAGGGTAACTAATAATTTTAATCTGACTATTCATGCTTTTACAGTGAATAGACATTCTATCAAAGTTTTTAAATTTGCACTGGGTTGAAGTTTTAGGATAAATTCAATTGACAATTTAAAGCTTTAAAATATTACTTTTTCTTAATTTTAGTTTTGAGCTAAATCCAATTGGAAGTTGACAATTTGAAGCTTTTCCTTAAAAAATTTCATTGTTATGAAGAAAAATAACACTGGTTTCTGTTAACTGCTCCAATTAAACCCAATTGACAATTTAAAGCATGTTCTAATTTACCATTTTAAACTTTGAGCTAAATCCAATTGACAACAATATTAACCTTTGAACTAAAAATATTCATTCTGGATTCATTTCTATCAAGTACCCCAGCTAATTCCAATTGACAATTTAAAGCTTGTTATATTTATGTTAACCGCCCCTAAATCCAATTGACAATTTAAATCTTGTTATATTTATGTTAACTGCCCCTGACTAAATCCAACATTTTAAACTTTAAACTTACAAAAAAATTGTGAGTAGAGAGAATAACACTAGTCATTTCTGTCAACAACACCGACTAAACCTAATTGATAATCTAAGATTTGTTTGTTATATTTATGTTTAAAGCTTTTTCTATTTCTATTAACGACCCCAACTCAATCCAATTGACAATTTAAAACTTGTTCTAAATTGCTGATTCAATTCTCAATCCATTTTTCAGGGCTCTTCGTGAATCTTAAAAGAAATTGGATAAGATGCAAACTTTATAATCATCCAAATCCAAAATCTCTATCCTTTGGTATAGTTTTTATGTTGAGATTATGTTCCTAGTTCTGTACTAAATCGGCATTAATGTTTTGTATATGTAGATAAGTGTTGAGTTTTACATAATATGTCTTCATATGTAAGACACTTGTGGTCAATCAACCTTTTAAATTCCCTATATAACCTCTTAAGTATGATACTTAACTTTCACACCTCTTCATGAAAATACCATTTGTCTTTAGGTACAAAATCTACCATTATCCTTCAATGAAGATTACATCATCATATGTAGATATCTAGGAGTAACGCCTGAAACAAAGCGTTTTGTTTGAGGGAAGAAGAAAAAAGATACAAGTCACCATGAAATCTCCTCCGACTCCCAATATTTTATTGAGCGGCTTGCATTCACAGTGTTATGAAACAAGCTTGAAATAATTCGCCGATAGGCGCTTCAATGAGCTTTTCTGTGTATATGGATGGCGATCGCAACTTTTTAATCAAGATTAAGGATGGGATGCTCTGATAAAGGATGAGGGCATATTCTTCGCCGAGCACATATATCCAACGACACAGATTTACGGTGGGCTGAAAGGGTACCCAAAGGTTTATCAGAGTAGCAATAATCCTGTTTTTTTTTTTGTTTAATCCAGGTATTTTGCGGGGAGAACGAAAGGTTGAAGCGATCAAGGTTGAAGATGGATCGGTTTCAAGTTAACGTTACAACCAGATGGCAGATCCGCGCTCTAACCTATTTTGTTGTCGTTGTGCATGTAATCCAGCCCCTGGGCCACGCCCACTGCAAGCGAAAGCCGGGAGCTTATGATGGTGAACCCGGGAACCTTGTTGCTCGATCCCTGGACGTATTCGTAGACCATATATAACTGATCCCCCTCGCAGCATCCTCCCAAGAGCTTCACAATGTTGACATGGTGGGCGTTGTCTTCTGGCTTCTCAAAGTGGCAGCCACCGTTTTACCGCTCACTTCCATACGGACGAGTTCCCTAGCCTTCCGGAAGCGAATTGGTGAGTAGCATCTGCGATTTCTTTGTATCTGTACAAATTGGGGTTTTCCGGGAAGATCAACCCACTCGTGGGCTGTCCAGATCAACCCACGAAAATTCCATGGAAGACTCGATAATAGATCAATATTTTCTCCTTTGGTTTGATTTTCTCCTTTGTTTTTCAGGATGATTCTGATTATGATAAGCATTTCACTTCCAGGTACCTTTTCTTCCAAATCTTTCATGTCATGTGGTCCGATCGATTGAGTCTACTGAAATTTGGCAGATTTTTTGGAAGTCAATTAATGTTGGGTAATCTTTAGCTTCTGCAACAGAATAATTTTCAACCTCTCCCGCTATGGTTGGAGTTTTTTCGTCAGGCTTCGGATGACCCCCTTCTACAGTCGTCGACATGTTAGCAGTTTCTTCGTTGACCATGAGATGCCATTGCTTCTCCAAGTCCATCAGTTGTATAGTTCTGTAATCGAATCCCATGATTCGTAGGGCTTCAATGCAATCCATCGTCAAGGAAAAACCCAATTTCACCACTCAATCTGCCTGTGATGCTCTGAAAATAATGACGGGATAAATTAGTATCTCGATCTGTAATTACCTCAAGTACTGTACTGCTCTGATTAGATTGCCCGTGTACAGCCAAATGAGAGATAAGTGATCGAGCCATAAAGAAGGGATCGACGGTTATCGATTCATCCGCATCGTCTACATGCACTAAAGATAAGGACGATGGGTGGTTGCGGTATGAAACCACTGTCACACGTCATTTTTTGATACATCCGCATGTGGAAAAATGGTATTGCAAACCGTTCAAAGGGCAATGCGGAACTGCCTTACGTGGCATCCCAAAAGGAAATGTAAAGAAAAGTTGATTATATAATTGTTTCTTGACATTTTGTTTTGGAAATGTGTGCATGTTTGCATAGTAATTTAAAGAATTTTATTTCAGGTGATTCTGCTAAGTGCATCAGCGAATAGGCTTTCCATGTTGCAAGAAGAGGCGGACGAGTATGCAGCTTTGATAATGGAAGAACTTGACCGCGACAACCTAGGATACATTGGGGTAAATATAAAAGTATTCAACTGTCATGATTTATGCCAATGTTTCAGCCAAAATTTTGGGTTTTAGTAAGGATTTCCAATCAAATGGGAAGGAAACAGGAAAGTCGTCCGCTTTTCCTGTTTTGATGTTCCAGACAACGTTGAAATATGAATTTTCTCGTGATATTTGTTCCATATGCATAATTTTTATATGATTTAGATTATAACTACGTCTTGGCAGCTATCTGAGCTCGAAACTCTGTTCAAGGAAGGATTCCGAAGCGAATACTACCAGAATTGCAGCCAATCTCTAGGGCCGCCAAAAAAGAAACGATATCTACAAAATACACTAAGAAAAGCAAGAATTCTAGCCCGAAGCAATTGGAAACGTGTCTGGATTGTTTCTCTATGGTTGTTAATCTGTGTTGGACTTTTCCTTTGGAATTTTTTTCAGTACCGGCAAAGGTCCGGGTTTGATGTCATGGGATATTGTGTGTGTACTGCGAAAGGCGCTGCAGAAACTTTAAAGTTTAATATGGCGCTCATTATTTTCCCAGTCTGCAGAAACACCATTACATGGCTCAGCTCCGTCATTCCTTTCAACGACAATATTAATTTCCATAAGGTAAAATGAAATGATTTCACGTGAATTTGAGGCTGAATTGCTATTTTGTTCAGACAATTTGAAATTGTTTCGGCTGTTTCACAGCTAATCGCTGCAGGAATCATGGTTGGAGTAATTCTCCACGGAGGAACTCACATTGCCTGCGACTTTTCAAGAATTGTGAATGCCGATCATTATACATTTCAACAGACAATAGCAATGGACTTCCACTGGAAGCTACCTTCCTATATAGACATCCTCTTGACAACGGAAGTCATATCCGAAATTTCCATGTTTTTTCTGATGACTATAGCCTTTTTACTGGCCACTCGTATATCCAGACGGAATCTTCTCACTTTGCCATGGCCTCTACACAAACTAACAGGATTTAATGCCTTTTGGTATTCACACCATTTGTTCGTTATCGTCTACATATTGCTCATTATTCACTCGATTTTCTCTTCCTCGCACACGATTGGATCCAGAAAACGGTACAGCATTAGAAAATAAATATAAAATATGTCGAGATTTGCGCCAAGTTGGGGACATGAGAAAGCATTGAAACTTCTTTGCAGCAACAATGTTTTCTCAAATGACCTGCGAGATCCATGGAGTAGTGGCGATGAAGTGGAGCACCTTTTCTTCCAGGTATCACATTTCCCTTCTCAGTTTTCTCTGTTTTTCGCAGAACTTCTCAATTTATAGCCAAATTCACCTGACGCCAAGATTTTCAAAGCTGCCAATAGCTCCTCTCCTCCTCCGCCCTCCTCTGGTGGTGAGATGAATTTCTGTATTAGAATTGTGAATTTAAAGTTTTTGATTTTAGTGTACCAGACTCAGGTAATTTGGTTGCAGGGTTCTGGCAATAGTTTGGAATAAATTTTTGGAATGGTTAACGCTAGGCAAAATCTAATGGCGGAGATGATAGACAAAAGAATCAACGGCGATCGTGGAGCATCACACCGCCAAAAAGCACGTTTGCAATATGTTGTAAGTGGTTGCAGTAAATAAACCATCAAGATACGTGGCGCACTTGTATTGCATTGCATCAACACAATGGTGGTATCACAACCCGCTATGTGCCATGGGGAAACCGCCCAGGAGCTTAACTATGGGAGATGCGTGGGCCATGGCACGTGGCAGATGTAGAGGCAGGTCTTGCTGGGCTTAACGTTTGGGATCCAAGAAGTATCCGCTGGAGAAGAGAGCTCGATTGACTGTCTCGTGCTTTGTCTACAGAAAGAGAGCTCCTGCATGTTTGTGTTATCCTTTGGGTGGGTGTAACAGGATTTAACCATTCATTCTGCACACTAATAATTAAATCCTTTCACACACCACTAAGTTTTGATGAAATTAAATTAAGTTTTGATGAGATTCCTGGCAGTTCATCTACCCAAACTGTATTTTAAGCTCTGCAACACTCAATCACTGCACAACATGCAAAAAGTGATCCGGCCGAGCAACTAATCATGAAACTAATCAAACAAATAGCTTGAACTGGTTTGGAATGGACATCACGATCTAATTGACATATATAAATCGACATTGGCCATGTAGATCCCTATAGAATATAGCCAGCTGTTGACCTAATTCATGCACTGAAGCCCCGTGGAGTACTTAAGTATTCAAGTCTATCAAGCAAAAGCTATCAACAATTCCTTTGAATACGTTCACTCCACCTACTCAATGCCTTGAACTATTCATGAAAGCTCTGCAAGGCGCTCAGAGTAATTGAATATGGCATAGGTCAAGAGTAAACAGCCCACCAAACATTCTAGAGATGTTTCTGATTTTATCCAACCCCTTGAAATATATTTCTTACATGGACCAAACTCTTTATACCTAATTCAGGACGATAGAACAATCTCTTTGCAAATTCAAATTTGAACTACTTCCCTGACCAAATTACCTTTCGATGAAATAAAACATGTTCTCATTGACCAAAAAAAATAAAAATTCATCATTCGGAGCAACCATACCAAAAGTTAGTTGTATTTAGTTTCTAATTTTCATCAAATTAAACAAACTTTCATTCTGACTAATTACCATGCCACAAATTGTCAATTCTACCGTTCGAACTTTCAATGCAATAAATTCTCATTATGATGTACCTCTCTATCCGAAAGTTGGTTCTTCAAAATATTTTATTTATATGGCACAAGTTGGTACCTGAAAATTTAATTTGTTGAATTATCAAAATTAAAACAAATTTTCATTCGTACGTGCCATGCAACAAATTCTCATACTATTTACCATCCCAAAAGTAGGTAGTCGCAAATTTTTAATTCATTCACATAGCAAAAGTTGGTAACTCCTCGCCAATTTTAAATTCATTCACATAGCAAAAGTTGGTAATTTATTTTAATAATATTGTTAGTTTATATATTTATATTAAATGAAATTTACACCAACATAGCAAAAGTTAGTAACTCAGAATTTAATTTCAGCATTTATTTAAATAATATTGTTAGTTTATATATTTATATTAAATGAAAATTAAAGTTGGTAAAATTAATTCCTAAACATTTAAATTAGTTAATTTATAGGTTAATATTTATTAAAAATTAAAATTAATTAATGATATTAAAATATTATAATAGATAATACAAAATTCTAAAATAATTACTTTCCACATTGCATAGAAAAAAATTAATGGAAAAAATATAATACATTAAAATGAGAATTAACTTAAAATGATTTATGAAGAAAATAATTTTCTAGAAAATTAAAAAAATATATATTAGAAAACATTTATTATATTTAATATTTTAAAAAAGTGGTAATAAGTATAGGTTAATGATATATTTGGATAAACAATATCTTACAAACCTGCTACTTAAGTGATCATGTTGGTCATGGGTCTTTTCCTAATCACACCATGAGAATTGTAGAACAAGGAAGTAATCATCACTTTAGTATCATGTTACTTTAAACAATTTATTTCTCCAAACATTGTGGACACAAATCCAAGTCATCTTGTTAGTGAAGGGTTTCTTTTTAATCACAACATGAGAATTGTGGAATAAGAAAGTAATTAATTTAGTACATGACACTTTAAAAAATTTAATATCTCTCCAACATTGTTAACACAAATCCAAGTCTTTATGTTGGTCTCTCTTCATAATCACACCATACTAATTATAAAATAAGATAATAACCACTTTAGTACATGATATTTTAAACAACTTATCTATCCAACATTATCAACCATAACTATAGTTGACTTTAACCATGTGTGACTTTGGTAGACTTTATGTGACCATAGTTGACTTTGGTTAACTTTAGTTGACTTTGGTTAACTATGGTTAAAAAGTCAACCATCATTAACAAAGGTTGACACTACTTAAATAAAGTCAACCATATTTAACCATGGTCAAGCATCCTCGACCAAAGTCAACCATGCTTAACAAAAATTCAACCAAAGTAAACCATGGTCAACCAAAGTCAACCAATTCCAACCATAGTCAACCATGGTCAAACAATGTCAACCATGGTCAATCAAAATTAACAATAGTCAAACAAAGTTAACCATAATCAACCATATTCAACCAAATTCAATAATATTCAACCCTGGTCAATCATAACTATAGTTTACTTTAACCATGGTTGACTTTGGTAAACTTTAGTTGACTGCGGTCGACCATGGTCAACCGAAGTTAACCATGGTAAACAAAGTCAACAAAAGTCAACCATGGTCAACCATGGTCAGCCAAAGTCAAACATAGCCAACCAGAATCAACCATGGTCATCCAAAGTCAACCATAATCAACTAAATCCAACCATGGTCAATCAAATTCAACCATGGTCAACCAAAGTCAACCATGATCATCCAAATTCAAACATAATCAACGAAAGTCAACCATGATTAATGAAAGTCAACCATGGTAAACCAAAGTTGACCATACTCAACCGTGGTCAAACAAAGTCAATGATGCGTAGCCAAAGTCAACCTAAGTCATCCATAGTTAACCATGGTCTACCAAAGTTAACCATGGTTGAACGAAAGTGAACCATCGTCAACCAAACTTATGGTTGACTTTGGTTGCCCATGGCTGACTATGGTTGACGATTGTTCACTATGGTTCTTCATCGTTGACCACAACCAAAGTCAACCTTGGTCAACCAAAAGTCTACCAAAGTCAACCATGTTTATCCAAAGTCAACTATGGCTAGCCAAAGTCAACCAACGTAAACAATAGTCAACCATAGTCTTCCAAAGTTATCTATGGCCAACCAAAATTCAACCAAAGTCAAGCATGGTCCACCATAATTAACCATGGTCTACCATACTCGACCAAATTCATCCATTTGTTAACCAAAGTTAACCATAAACAACCATGGTCAAGCATATTCAATCATTGTCAAACATGGTCAGCCAAAGTCAAACATGGTCAACTAATTAATATATAACAAATCCCTTACCTGAAATAACTATATCTAACTAATTAATATATAACAAATCCCTTGCCTGAAATAACAATAATCAAACAAAGTCAACCACAGTCAACCATCATCAACCTAAGTCAACCACAATCAACCAAAAGTAAACCATGGTCAACCAAAACTAACCATAGTCTACCATAGTCAACCATGGTTAACCAAAGTCAACCATGGCCAATCAAAGTTAACCATAGTGAAACAAAGTCAACCATATTTGACCAAATTCAATAATATTCATCCATCTTCAACCATAATTAAAGTTGACTTTAACCATGTGTAACTTTGATAGACTTTATGTGACCATGGTTGACTTTGGTTAACTTTAGTTGACTTAAGTTGACTTTGGTTGACTATGGTTAAAAAGTCAACCATCGTTAACAAAGGTTGACACTACTTAAATAAAGTCAACCATATTCAACCATGGTCAAGCATCATCAACCAAAGTCAACCACACTCAACCAAAATTCAACCAAAATAAACAATGGTCAACCAAAGTCAACCAAATCCAACCATGGTCAAGCATGGTTAGCCAAAGTCAACCATGGCCAATCAAAGTTAACCATAGTGAAACAAAGTCAACCATATTTGACCAAATTCAATAATATTCAACCATCGTCAACCATAACTACAGTTGACTTTAACCATGTGTGACTTTGGTAGACTTTATGTGACCATGGTTGACTTTGGTTAAATTTAGTTAACTATGGTTGACTTAAGTTGACTTTGGTTGACTATGGTTAAAAAGTCAACCATCGTTAACAAAGGTTGACACTACTTAAATAAAGTCAACCATGGTCAAGCATTGTCAACCAAAGTCAACCACACTCAACCAAAATTCAACCAAAGTAAACCATGGTCAACCATAGTCAACCATAGTTAAGCAATATCAACCTTGGTCAAGCAATGTCAACTAATGTCAACCATGGTCAATCAAAGTTAACAATAGTCAAACAAAGTTAACCATAATCAACCATATTCAACCAAATTCAACAATATTCAACCCTGGTCAATCATAACTATAGTTTACTTTAACCATGGTTGACTTTGGTAGACTTTAGTTGACTGTGATCGACCATGGTTGACCATGGTAAACAAAGTCAACAAAAGTCAACCATGGTCAACCAAAAGTCAACCATAGCCAACCAAAATCAACCATGGTCATCCAAAGTCAACCATAATCAACCAAATCCAACCATGGTCAACCAAATTCAACCATGGTCAAACAAAGTCAACCATGATCATCCAAATTCAACCATAATCAACGAAAGTCAACCATGATCAATGAAAGTCAACCGTGGTCAAACAAAATCAATGATGCGTAGCGAAAGTCAACCTTAGTCATCCATAGTTAACCATGGTCTACCAAAGTTAACCATGGTCTACCAAAGTTAACCATGGTAAACGAAAGTGAACTATCGTCAACCAAACTTATGGTTGACTTTGGTTGACTATGGTTGACCATTGTTCACTATGGTTCTTCATTGTTGACCACAACCAAAGTCAACCTTGGTCAACCAAAAGTCTACCAAAGTCAACCATGTTTTTCCAAAGTCAACCAACGTAAATGATAGTCAACCATAGTCTTCCAAAGTTATTTATGGCCAACCAAAATTCAATCAAAGTCAAGCATGGTCCACCAAAGTTAACAATGGTAAACTAAACTCAACCGAGGTCAACCAAAGTCAACAATGGTCAACGATGGTCCACCATAGTTAACCATGGTCAACCTTACTCAACCAAATTCATCCATTTGTTAACCAGAGTCAACCATAAACAACCATGGTCAAGCATATTCAATCATTGTCAACCATGGTCAGCCAAAGTCTAACATGGTCAACTAATTAATATATAACAAATCTCTTACCTGAAATAACTATATCTAACTAATTAATATATAACAAATCCCTTGCTTGAAATAACAATAATCAAACAAAGTCAACCATAGTCAACCATAGTCAACCATCATCAACCAAAGTCAACCACAATCAACCAAAAGTAAACCATGGTCAACCAAAACTAACCATAGTCTACCATAGTCAAGCATGGTCAACTAATGTCAACCATGGTTAACCAAAGTCAACCATGGCCAATCAAAGTTAACCATAATGAAACAAAGTCAACCATATTTGACCAAATTCAATAATATTCAACCATCATCAACCACAACTACAGTTTGCTTTAACCATGTGTGACTTTGGTAGACTTTATGTGACCATGGTTGACTTTGGTTAACTTTAGTTGACTATGGTTGACTTAAGTTGACTTTGGTTGACTATGGTTAAAATGTCAACCATCGTTAACAAAGTTTGACATTACTTAAATAAAGTTAACCATATTCAACCATGGTCAAGCATCATCGACCAAAGTCAACCACGCTCAACCAAAATTCAACCAAAGTAAACCATGGTCAACCAAAGTCAAACAAATCTAACCATAGTCAACCATGGTCAAGCAATGTCAACTAATGTCAACCATGGTCAATCAAAGTTAATAATAGTTAAACAAAGTTAACGATAATCAACCAAATTCAACAATATTCAACCCTGGTCAATCATAACTATAGTTGACTTTGACCATGGTTGACTTTGGTAGACTTTATGTGACCATGGTTGACTTTGGTTAACTTTAGTTGACCATGGTTGACTTAAGTTGACTTTGTTGACTATGGTTAAAAAGTCAACCATCGTTAACAAATGATGACACTACGTAAATAAAGTCAACCATATTCACCCATGGTCAAGCATCGTCGACCAAAGTCAACCACACTGAACCAAAGTCAACCAAATCTAGCCATAGTCAACCATGGTCAAACAATGTCAACTAATGTCAACCATGGTCAATCAAAGTTAACAATAGTCAAACAAAGTTAACCATAATCAACCATATTCGACCAAATTCAACAATATTCAACCCTGGTCAATCATAACTATAGTTTACTTTAACCGTGGTTGACTTTGGTAGACTTTAGTTGATCGCGGTCAACCATGGTCAAGCAATGTCAACTAATGTCAACCATGGTCAATCAAAGTTAACAATAGTCAAACAAAGTTAACCATAATCAACAATATTCAACCCTAGTCAATCATAACTATAGTTTACTTTAACCATGGTTGACTTTGGTAGACTTTAGTTGACCACGGTCGACTTTGGTTGACCATCTGACTGTGGTTGCCTTTAGTTGACTATGGTTTACTAGTGGTTGACTTTGGTTGACCATTGTTGACATTAGGTTACCATGGTTGATTTTGAGTGGCCATGGGCGACTTTTGTTGACCATGGTTGGCTATTGTTGACTATCGTTTACTATGGTTGACCATTATTCACTACGGTTCTTCATGGTTGACCACAACCAAATTCAATCACAGTCAAGCTATAGTTTACCAAAGTCAACTATGGTTAGCCAAAGTCAACGATAGTCAACCATGGTCTTTAATGAATAACCATGGTCAACTATAATCAACTGTGGTCAACCATGAAAAACCATGGTGAACCATGAACAACCATAGCTTGGCATTAACAACCATGGTTAACCAAATATGGTAAACCATAGTCAACCATATTCAACTAAGGTCAATCATAGTTGGCTAATAATAGTCAACAATATTCAACCAAAGGGTCTATCATTGCCAGCCATAGATTCAACCATAATCAAGCATGGTCATCCATCATTCACCATAGTTAACCATGAATAACCATAGTCAACAATGGTCAACCATAATAAACCATGTTCAACCCCAAATAACCATGGTTAACCATAGCCAACCATGGACTATCATGATCAACCATGGTTAGCCAACTAAATTAATTAAATTTAGATTATATTAAATTAATTTAATTTTAATTAATCATTTATTTTAATTATTTTAATTTAATTTATATAATTTAATTAATTAATTTAATTTAACTTAATTAAATTTAATTTAATTTTTAATATGTTTTAATATTTTTATTTAATTTATATTTTCATTTTAAATGGTCCCACTTGATACTATTTTGGCTCTCGCTGCCATCCCCTAGGGTTTTCTCTGCTACGCACTCCAGGCCGCCGCCATGGCCACGCCAGGGGGAGGGAATCCCCCTCCCTCCTCCCCGATCTCTGTAGTAGAGGCCTTTCGTAGGCTGTTTGCAACTTCCAGGAAAAAACCAGCGGCCAATGAGGCCCCGAAATTCGTCAAGAAACTCGACACTATTCCTGAAATCGCACTGCCAGAGGAGCACTCCATTAAAATCGCCCTGGCTCTTGCTGAAAGAGGATTGGTTGGCCAATTCATGGGGCTTTGGCCCTCAGCCAAATCCACAGATGACTGGATCCAACGTAACTGGAGGCCCCAACTGAAGAGCAGTGTCACCTGCTATCCGGTGGGGAAAGGATTCTTTGTATTCGAATTTATCTCAAAAGAAGATCGCGATCTCATCTTCCGAAGTGGCCCCTATTTTATGGGCACCCAAGGACTCTATCTGAACCGGTGGTCCCCGGACTTTGATCCTACAGTTGACATCCCGAAAGAGGTTCCGATCTGGGTAAGACTTCCGAATCTTCCGATCCATTGCTGGAATATTCAAGCCCTGGAAAAAATAGGGACCACCCTAGGACGCTTCATTGACAAAGCAGAGCACAAAGGCCAGTACTCCTGCGCGAGGATTTGCATTGAAGTTGATCTGGAGGCAGGACTCCCAGAATCCATCAAGCTCTCTTTAGGTTCTTGGTCACACTTCCAGAAACTCGATTATGAACAACTTCCTTTTAAGTGTCGGCTCTGCCACGAACATGGCCATTTCCAACGCAATTGCCCAAAAGCCCAGCAGGAAGAAGAAGGTGAGGGATGGCAAAGGGTCAAAAAAGGAAAGATCGCCTCCAAATCAAATGAAAAAAGAGCACCAAGCAATGCACAGAAATCAGATCCCAAAGTTCCGTCGAAGGAAACCGTCCAATCTCAAGCTATGATTCAGCAGTCCGTCACCGCGGCCTTAGGAGCAAGTACTTCAGTGATGAACAACCCAGAAAATCTCCGGTTATTGTCATTCGGGAATCCACTCCCCCTAATCCTGTGATACCTGTTGAGAAGTCAGACCCCCAAGGTGCCACGTTGGATCCAAGGGAAATCCAGCCTGAACCCGCAAACCCTTTATACGATAAGCTCTCCTAATCGAGGAGACCCTCGGGAAGCAGAAGAGGACTCCAAACCATATGGAGACACTGATGAAGGATCCTCGGAGTCCGGGAGCACGCATGCAACTCCAGCCAAGAACCCAAGGGGTCGGAAACCAAATAAAAATAAAAGGGAAGAATTCTCTTACGCAAATATTTTGCAAGGCTCCCAGCAAACTATAAAAGGTATGATGAAAACAAGATCCAAGCATGGCCAGGCCTCTAAAGGGGCCGCCCCCTCTAAAAGTAAATAATGCAGTACATCTCCTGGAACTGCAGAGGTCTAGGCAGTCCACATAAAATTGAAGCAATGAGAGACTTAGTAAGAATCAATAAGCCTGAGATCCTGCTAGTTCAGGAAACAAAAATGGAGGATGACTCCGCCCTCCTTGCAAGGAATTCATTCTGGAAAAAAAGCTCCAGGGAAGCTGTCAGCTCCAGGGGAGCCTCATGCGGTCTAGCCACCTTTTGGGATTCCTCCATATTTGAGCTGCTTGCTGTTCACAGTACAATGCACTGGATCTACACCAAACTCATTCACAAAGTTTCAGGCCACCAAGTAAGTTTGTTCAACCTCTATGTACCGATTTTGTTAGCTGAAAAAAAAGACTGCTGGGACTGTATTGATGCGTTCCTAAGCCTCCACAGCCCTGAAAATATAATCATTGCAGGGGATCTGAATGTCACCCTAAGTGCAAATGAGAAAAAAGGGGGTTCCATCATACGCGATCCCTCTCGGGAATGGGCTGAAGACATCATCTTAGGATGGGACCTTGTTGACATAAAACCCTCCAATGGCAACTTTTACTTGGACTAATAAAAGGCTAGGGCCAGGGCACATCGCGGCCCGTCTTGACAGGTTTCTGGTCCATTCCGCCTTCCTCACCATGGGCCTTCATGGCTCTTCCAAAATCCTTCCCAATTGTGTATCCAACCACAAACCTATCCTTCTTGATCTTTCCGTTGATGAGAATCTGGGCCCCATACCCTTTAGGTTTAGTCCCTTACGGGTCCATCAAGATGACTTTAGTCACATAGTCTCTAGCTCTTGGAGCTTTAAGGTTACTGGAAACCCCTCATTTATTTGGGAAGAAAAGCTTAGACGCCTAAAATTTGATCTTAAGAGCTGGGCAAAGCTCCATTCCTCCCCGGTCTCTTGCAGGAAAGATGCTCAAGCTGCCTTGGAAAACCATCAAGCTCACATGGAACCTGTTCCCATTACTGAAAACATTTCTCGTACCGAAAGCCACCTTCAAAAATCCTTCTACAAAGCTTGCAGAGTTGAGGAGGAGTATTGGCGTCAAAAATCCAGAAGCCTTTGGTTAGAAAGTGGTGACAAAAACACCTCTTATTTCCACAAACAAGCTGAAGCTAGAAAAAATTTCAAAACAGTGAAAGAAATTGACCAACATGGCAATCTGGTGAAAGATTTCGAAGGCATAAAAAAGGCTGCCTTTTCCCATTTCCATGACCTTTATACTGCTCCTCCTGCTGAAACCTTAGACCCTCACGCTTACCCCCTCTCGCTAATTCCCAAAGTGATCCAATCCTCTGATAATGAAACTCTTGCTGCTCCTATTACTATGGATGAACTCAAGGCTGCTCTGTCCCATATGGAACCGGACAGCGCCCCTGGCCCGAACGGATTCACAGCCAGATTTTATTCTATTTGTTGGGACATAATCAAATATGATCTTCTTCGGATGATAAGGAATTCTCAAAGGCATCATAAATTGGGAGGGAGTACAAACTCCTCTTTCTTGGCCTTGATCCCGAAGGAGCAAGGGGCCACCAATTTCTCCAGATTTAGACCCATCTCCCTCTGCAACATTGGATACAAGCTGGTAACCATGATTATCGCCAATAGGATAAAAACAATTCTGTCGAGGATCATTCCCGAAAATCAAGGAGGTTTCATAAAGGGAAGGAAAATTCTTGACAATGTCATTCTTGTTCAAGAAGCCATCCATTCCAGCTTCCGCAGAAAAGAGAAAGGAATGGTTGTGAAACTAGATCTCGCCAACGCTTTTGACCGAGTAAGACATGACTACCTCTTCATGGTGATGGATAAATTCGGGTTCTCCCCTGAGCTCATCGACTGGATAAAAGGATGCATTGGTTCCCCTTGGATAGCCCCTTTGGTCAATGGAAGATCGACAAACTTTTTTCAGGCCTCAAGAGGGCTATGCTAGGGGTGCCCTCTGTCTCCTCTACTCTATGCCATTCAGGCCTCCGTGCTCAGCTTTCAGCTAAACAATTGTCAGCAAGATCTTTCCCTCCCCGGTCTACGTATGGCTCCAAATGTAAAGGACATAAATCATGCCCAATTTGCAGATGACACTCTGCTGTTGGGGGGCGCCGGTTTCCATTCAGCAAGGAGCTTCAAGAAGGAACTAGAAACCAATATTCAGATCTCCGGAAGTAAGATCAACCTGCAAAAAAGTAGAATATATTCCCGGAACTGCCCGGGATCAGAAATTGGGAGAATCACTAGAGTCATGGAAATGGAATGCTTGCAGAACTGGGACTCATTCATATACTTGGGTGTCCCGATCTTTAAATCAACCATCAAATCAGCCAACTGGATCCCCATCATTGACAAGTTAAAAGCAAAGATTCAGAAGTGGGGGGCCGGATGGCTTACCCTAGCAGGTAAAATAGTATTACTGAAATCTGTTCTTTACAACATCCCTATTTACCAGTCATCTATTCTTCTGGCCCCCATCACAGTCATTGGTAAGATTGAAAGTCTCTTCAAAAAATTTATGTGGGAAGGAGGAAAAGGAAATCTAAAAAAGCTACATCTTGTCAGCTGGGACAAAATTCAAAGACCTTACAGAGAAGGAGGCCTCCAAGTAAGAAGCATACATGCTCAGAATTTAGCTATGGGAGCCAAACTCCTCTGGCATCTGGTCTCCAGGAAACCTAGCTGGAGTAAGAAGGTTTTGTGGAAAAAATACTTCACTGGGCAGAGACAGCGATGCTTAGATAAAAATCCTCTCAATAAAAAAGGATCCCCTATCTTTAAACTCTGTCTCAAAGCACTGGAACAATTCAGGTCATTATTGTACTGGATCCCTCGCAACGGGAAAAAAATCAGAGTTTGGGACGACTCAATTCTTGGGGAGGAGCCTTTGGGGCAGAATCCCGGAATTCAGAATATAAAACAGTGGCTTCAGGAGCAGCATGTCCTCACCCTTTGGGACCTTTCTGCCTGGGATAATGATAACAACTGGAATGATTGGAACTTAGGAGGCTAGCCCACCAGGCTTGAAGAGGAGACAAAGCATATGTTCAAGCTGCTGCAGGGCAAAGCCCCACTGAACCAAGCTTCCAGGGACAAGAGAGGCTGGGGTTCAAATTCTGGAAGTTACACTACAGCTGAAGGCTATCAAACCTTCATGGCGGTCCCTCATGTTGCCCCAAATCCTATTCGCTGGAAGTTCGTCTGGTCCAATCTGTCCATCCCAAAAGTTGATCTATTCTACTGGAATATAGCACATAGAAGTATCCTCACTGTAGAGAATCTCAGGAAAAGAGGCCTGGAAGGCCCCTCAAGATGTCCCCTGTGTAAGAATTATGAAGAAAGCATTGACCACTTACTGCTTTCCTGTCCCTTCTCAAGAGAGGTTTGGTATGAAGTCCTTCCCACAATTATTCCCAGCTTCGACTTGCCCACTCTGACTTCTGATCTCCTTGCCAATTGGGCTGACTCCTCCCCCTTCCATCTTGCCCAAAAAGACCTGCTCAAAACAGTTTGGATGCTGCTCCCCAAGTTTGTTTTCTGGAAACTATGGCTTGAAAGGAATAATCGCCTCTTCAGAAGTGTGGAGAGCCCTCCCTCAAAGGTTGCAATGAAAGCCAAAGCTTTCCTTGGAGAGACCATGGACCACAAACCTGCCTCCAGGAATACTCAGACATTGGATGATAAAGAAACTATATGGCTGATAGCTCTAACTATAAGGGCTCAAGCACATCATTCTGCCAAGCCTCCAGTACCAGCTGTTTGGGAAATACGATTGAATGAAGAGGAATTTCTAAAATGGAGACTATCGTAGGAGGCTCACTGTCTGTTTTTCGACGGTGCCTCTAAGGGCAACCCAAGTACTTCGGGAGGAGGAGGAGTGATCCTCATGCCCTCAGGATCCATTCGATCCACCTTTGCCTGGGGGCTGGGAGTTCAATCCAATAACTTTGCTGAATATTATGCTCTGTGGCAGGGGCTCCGACAAGCAATCATCCTAAACATTCAAACTATCACTGTCTTCGGGGATTCCAAACAGGTAGTGCAGGCCATGTGCACGAAGTCTAGTCCTTCCAACCTCCAAATGAACCGGATCCACCAGAAAATAACGATCTTAGCTGGCAAGTTTCAAACAATTAGCTTCTTTCATGTGCTTCGGCATCTTAACAAACAAGCTGATCACGAGGCCAACTTTGCTTCGCTCCTGAGCAAGAGCACGCTCTCTGTCAATGGTACTGAGTCCCTCTATAACATACCGTGACTTTGACAGCACTGATCCCATCCTCTGTAATCGCTGCACTCAAGGTTCCACTGATCTTTGTCCCAAACTTTGGTGGATTACAGATCATTGCTCCTATGCTCCTTGTATCCCATTACTACAGATCGAGCCAACTTCAAATAGCTCCAGACTTAGCTCCAGAAGCCAGGCTCCTCCTCTAGATCAGAAAGGAATAGCTTTGAATCCTCTAATTCTGAACTATGTAAACTCCGAGAAGAAATGGAATCCTCTACAAAGGAACAAATTGACTTCAACGAAGGCGTCTCCATTAATGCGAACTAGTCTGAAGACTATGGGGAAAGAAATGCTGCTATGGAGATTGCAGCCAAAAAGACCCTCACATATCTGGATTTCAAATGGCAAATGGTTCAGTTGTTCTAAAATTCTTGCCTACAGTCATGTCCCTCTCCATCCTGTAAGCTCTAGCGGCCCTCGCGTTACTGTTTCAGTGTGGGAAAACTGTTGTATTAGCAGGTCTTCAGTTTTGTGGACCATTGATCACCAGTGGACTCTGCCAACCATGACAAAGCAAGGAGTTTTGTTCAAGGAAATTTCCAGTGTAACACAGCCTCCGGAAGCTGATTTTCCGGCTTATTATTAATCTACCCTCCAGTTACGGTCTAAAAAAAATATATTTTTATTTAATTTAATTTAATTTTTAATATTTTTAATTTATTTTATTTTAAATTAATTTAATTTAATTCATTAATTCAATTTAACTTGATGTAATTTAATTTTAATTTAATTTTTAATATCATTTAATTTAATTTAAATTTAATTTTTCTTGATATGTTTTAGTATTTTAATTTAATTTAATTTTTAATATGTTTTAATATTTTTATTTAATTTAATTTAATTTTTAATATGTTTTAATATTTTTATTTAATTTAATTTAATTTTTAATATTTTTAATTTAATTATTTATTTTTATTTTAATTTAATTTAAATTTAATTTCTAATATAATGTAACTTAATTTAATTTAATTTTTAATATGTTTTAGTATTATTTTAATTTAATTTAATTTAACTCAATTTAATTTAATTTTATTTAATTTAATTTTTAACTTAATTTAATTTTTAATATGTTTTAATATTTTAATTTAATTTAATTTTTAATATGTTTTAATATTTTTATTTAATTTAATTGAAATTTATTAAAATTAATTTAATTTAATTTCATTTAATTTATTGTTATTTAATTTAATGTATTTAATTTAATTTTTAATATGTTTTATTTATTTTTTAATTTATTTCTTTTCATTTTTATTTACAAATAAGATTTTTAATCATTTTTGTAAATAAATTATATTTTATTTTATTTAAATTTTTTTAATATAAATTGAATTTGATTTTATTTAAATTTTTTTAAATATAAATTTGAAACATGAATTTTATTTATTTTTCTTTACAAAAAATCAAATAAATAAATATGATTATTAATATTAATATAATATTAATTTATTTAATATTTTTTAAATTTACATTAAATTACATTTAATAAGAATTATTAAATTTATTTTAATTATTGTTTAATATAATTTAATGTCAATTAGATTTTTCTTTACCTACATTAATGTAATATTAATTATTTCAATTAATTTTAATATCAGTTTTTTATTTTTAATTTACATTTAATATCAATTAATAATTTTATTCTAAATTTACTTTTAATATCAATTATTTTACTTATATTTAATTTTTTTACATTTTTTAATGTAATATATTTTACTATTTTATTTTTTATTTTACTTCTACTTATTTAAGTTTTTTTCCACCTTTATATATATATATATATTACTTTAATTTTATTTTTTATTTAAATTAATTAATTAATTTACTTTATTTTGATTTTATTTAATTTAGTTTATTTTTATTATACTTTATTTATTTCATTTTATTTTGTTTATTTTTATTATATTTTATTTATTTCATTTTATTTTGTTTATTTTTTATTCTATTTTATATATTTATTTTATTTTATTTTATTTTATTTTATTTTTACTTTTATTTTATTTTTATTTTATTTACTTTTAATTTAGTTTGGTTTATTTTTACTCTATTTTACTTTTATTCTATTTCTTTATTTTTCTTTATTTCTTTTTTAATTCAATTTATTTTAATATTACTTTATTTAATTTAATTTAATTTATTTGTTTATTTATCGAAATCAACGTATCCTGGAAGAAACCAACAAAATGTATTAAACTTTATCAAATTCCAAGAGATCCGCCTGTGACTTCTTCCTGAATACGGATTACTTCAGTACTGCCAGAAGAACCCGGATTTAAGCCTGGTCTACACCATGTCACCATGCATGCCTATTGTTGCAGAGGATTGAAGGCAAAGTTGCATGATCTGTGAAACACGCTATCGGATTGGGAAAGGTACATGAGCCATCCATCCCTAGGACGTAATGGCGTCAATGACCCGCACTGGACACCTGCACGGTCATGTCAGCATTAATAAATATGGGCGTGGAGTAATGTCATGACACTATTACAAGATGGGGTGTTTAAGACGTTTTTTAAAGACAAAATTAGCATTTTGTCTTAAAAAATTCCTTGGGATTGATTTTATATTTAGCAGGAAGATTTAAGACATATTTTTAAGATGAAATTAGTATTTCTTTACAAATATATGCTTTATATTGTTTTTTATATTTTTTAGTTACTATTCTTTTTATGGAAACTGATTTTATGAAATAAGTTTTGCATGAAGGTTTTCCTAACCCTGGATTAGATAGATCTCTGGTTTATTTTCATCTTATTCTTTCCTAACCCTGGATTAGATAGATCTCTGGTTTATTTTCATCTTATTCTTGCACAGATCCTGGGGTGAAATCAAGAAGAAATCAATTCTTATTTTTACTGTCCACCTCGCTTTACTTGATCCTGGGCACTAGTGCAGCGTATATGGGCTTGGATATTCCAGCAGGCAGCCTCGGTCAAGCTCATGGACATTTATTGCGAGGATGTCTTTAAGGTGAGACTGTTTGTGCTATGTTTCCTTGATTTATTTATCTATCAAACACGCATTTTATTTTAATAATCAAAGATGGTGTTTGGAGGGTCTGAAGGGGATTATCCATCTGAGTTCAAGAACTATAATTTTTCTCTAGGAAAATATCAGATTAGCTTGATAACAATCCCAAATATATTTCTTTTGCAATGTCAACAGAGTCCGATCTTAGATCTTTGAAAAAAATAAGCAGAAGTTCAAATAACAGGCTGGGAATTGTATATAAAACGTTTTTTTTAATCGAATTCGATGTTGGTCTAGGTATATAAAAGGTTCTTTTTAATTAAAAATTTCGTAGAGAAGCATGGGACCGGAGGCAACTCGATCGCTCTACCTCAGAAAGCCGGAAAAGGGCAGAAAATTTTGCAGGTCTTGGACATTGAAAGAATGAGTTAGTTAGTGAGAACATTAAGACAAACAGGTGGTTTGAATTTTAGAAACAGGTATCCATTTGTTAATCACCTCCTTGCTCTGCATTTAGGTTTGAAACGGTGTGGTTCGAGCTGTAGGCTGAGACGGTTGAATTATTTGAGGCCTGATATTAAGCACGGTGACTTCATAGAAGAAGAAGACAATATCATTTGCAACCTCTATACCAGCATTGGAAGCAGGTTTAAGGAATATTTATACACGGTACTACTACTAGATCAAATTTGAATGCATTTTGGGTCTTTGCTAACTTTCTTCTTCTGTGTAAATTATATGTGCAGATGGTCTAATTTCCAGCATTTTTTGTGATTCCATCCATCCAATAACGTAGGCAAGTGGCGAAATAATGAGGGAGCTGCAGGTAAGGGCGAAAACCTTCCTCTCTCTGCTCTTCAAATTAGGTTCAGTGACCGACTCTGTGACGACCGAGCTGTCGTCAATCGTATAGCCTGTTCCACAGATATAGCCATCATCTCTTTCATTATTTGTTGGTACTTTAGTCAAGCTTCCTGCGCTTCTAGTTGAGTTCTGGCCTCGTGAGTTTTTCAAGGATACAGGCCTTGTCTTTTCATTATCTGTGTTTGAGAAGAAACAAATTGGATTTTTATATGAAAGTAGATATCGCTATCATAATCCTTATTTTAATCTCAGATATTCAAAGCCTGAAGCCAGGAACTGGGAACCAGTAGCCAGGCACCTTTGACAAAGGCCCTTAACCTCTCACCCGTTGCCAAGTCCATCCACCTTCTGCCTTCAACATCACACCATCTGCCTTCTACATCACCATCACACATTCCACATTTAGTTGCAGAGTACAACCAATTTTGAGTGGAATATCCCAATTGATTTTTGGGAGTCGGATGGAGTTGTAGTCAATAGAACTTTCTTAAAGGGGTAAGAGAAATAAAGCCAGTCTTACGCCAGGGGCGAGAGCCTAGAAACAGAAGCCTCGCCAAGCCGAGTGATTGATTGAGATTGGATTTATTTTATTTTATTGACTTGATTAGTCTGCTGCTTAGCCAACCCCATGCCACTTAGAGAGGGGGGGGCCTCCACTGGCTTACACCAGCAGATAACACAGACAGTCCAACAACACACCCATCTGACTTTTAATCTTAGATATTCAAAGCAAAGTATGAATTATAAAATTCATGTGTATTAATGGATCTATGCTATTTTTTTTCATTTTAGTGGGCCTTGTACGAGAATCTGTGTTGATTGTACAGTTGGATGCTTGTTTTCTCAGAGAGTGTCGGCGATAGTGTTGGATGCATTTTTTTTAATGTTTGATTTGTTTATGGTATGCAGGCTGTTAGAAAGTGTTCACAATATAGTAAGCTTGATAGAGTTGTTATGAGCATCTGGGAATGCTGTGAGATTTTAAACGAGTATGTGGATGAAAGTGATCCAGACCTCGACGAACCCCAGATAGAGCATTTGTTGCAGACAATAGAATCTATCAGGAGGTACTATCCCAATGAAGATTGATTGCATTTGACAAGGTTGATTCATGGTAATAATCCTACTCCCCATTTTTTCATTATTTCTAGGTTGTGATCCTGCACTATTCATTCATTTTGTTTATGTTGTCCTTGTTTTGATCTTTGTTACTTTTAATTCATGGTTATCCTACTCAATGATCTTTGTGTTGATTATTAACTGACATTTAAAATGACCTTAAAATAACCTAAGCTATAATAGTCATTGTGAAGTGCATATCTGGGTAAAGTGAATCGTTTGTATACAAGAGGTAACTCCATTGTAAAGAAACTGTTATTTTAGTTGTTTTATTACTTACTTTGGCAGTGAGGGTTGTAGCCCTAGCCATCTAGTATTTACACTTTTTGAAGCTTGTGTTGGCAGTGAAGGGCATAGCCCCAAGCCACTTTCTCAGTACCATAATTTCCTTTATGTTTAAAATACAAATAGAGGGTGTAGCCCTGGAGGCCTCTGCGTAGAGCTAATGTACAATTCCCTCTTGGTTAAATATTGTACCATGTAAAAGAAGGGCACAATCTTCTTGGTAGATTCATGTTGGGAGTTTTGTGTTCCTCTTGACCGTGTGTAAACTGCTTGAGAGGGGAGTTCCATGCTTATTTTCTGGTTGAGAACTTTGTTTTACTTTTTGTTGGTTAGCTGATTGTCCATTCTAATGGACTGTGCATATTATTCTCATCGTTCTCATTCGTCAGCTTCTGGAACCTTACGTTGTTTATTTTATGGCTTGAAAGAGAGTCACATTAGTTTATGGCAACTTCCTTTTAGAGATTGCTCCACTTAGTTAATATTGATCAAGAAAGGCGATCTTGCCCACTCATTCTTCTTTGGTCTACCGTTAAGACCCGAGTTGTTGATCTTGCATTGAAGTATACGTTTCATATTTGGCATTATATTAAAGGAACAAGAGCCACATGGTGTCAATGTCCCCGACATTGTCACCAGCTTTGTGGCTAGCTATGAGGAGGAGTTCTTTTGCAAGAGGGTCTGCATAGCAATCAACACAAGAGCAAATTGTCAAGCTATGACTAAGCTCATGGGCTGATAACTTTGTTTTACTTTTTGTTGGTTAGCTGATTGTCCATTCTAATGGACAAGAGCCACATGGTGTCAATGTCCCCGACATTGTCACCAGCTTTGTGGCTAGCTATGAGGAGGAGTTCTTTTGCAAGAGGGGCTGCATAGCAATCAACACAAGAGCAAATTGTCAAGCTATGACTAAGCTCATGGGTTGAGAACTTTGTTTTACTTTTTGTTGGTTAGCTGATTGTCCATTCTAATGGACTGTGCATATTATTCTCATCGTTCTCATATTTGGCATTATATTAAAGGAACAAGAGCCACATGGTGTCAATGTCCCCGACATTGTCACCAGCTTTGTGGCTAGCTATGAGGAGGAGTTCTTTTGCAAGAGGGGCTGCATAGCAATCAACACAAGAGAAAATTGTCAAGCTATGACTAAGCTCATGGGTTGAGAACTTTGTTTTACTTTTTGTTGGTTAGCTGATTGTCCATTCTAATGGACTGTGCATATTATTCTCATCGTTCTCATTCGTCAGCTTCTGGAACCTTACGTTGTTTATTTTATGGCTTGAAAGAGAGTCACATTAGTTTATGGCAACTTCCTTTTAGAGATTGCTCCACTTAGTTAATATTGATCAAGAAAGGCGATCTTGCCCATTCATTCTTCTTTGGTCTACCGTTAAGACCCGAGTTGTTGATCTTGCATTGAAGTATACGTTTCATATTTGGCATTATATTAAAGGAACAAGAGCCACATGGTGTCAATGTCCCCGACATTGTCACCAGCTTTGTGGCTAGCTATGAGGAGGAGTTCTTTTGCAAGAGGGGCTGCATAGCAATCAACACAAGAGCAAATTGTCAAGCTATGACTAAGCTCATGGGCGCAACTATAATTATTCTAGAGAGACACTCTACTATAAGGGAAACGCGATCCCCAACCACGTATCTTATCACTTACTTTGAAACTCGATAAATTATCATTGCTAAGGGGTTTTGTCATTATGTCAATAGGTTGCTATGTTGTGAGACTCATTATCAACAAATTGTCAAATGAAACGGTGATGAAATTAAATATGCTTAGTTCTAGCATGATAGATTGGGTTCCGACATATAATGCAGTTGTTTATCATAAATTTGGCTCATTCGTTTAGATGCTTTTTTGAAATTGCTTTGGCATACTATATTGATTGTAAATTATAACTTTTCCTTCGAAGGATTTCACTTTTACCCATAAATTATACACCCAATTTGTGAAACCAGAGATTCTAGGTATATCATATTTTCAATAGTCCACCATGTGGAATAACCACTTGTTGACCTTGTGGAGTCAGTAGTTATTGACCACTTACATGGTCAATATCCCCTCAATTTAAAAATTGTTTCAATTTTGTCTAGTTTTTGAAGATATCGAGCCTCTTATACTCATTATAACTGTTATTTTTCTTTCGCTCGAGCAATACACTCTTATAATACAACAAGAAGGAGGCCCTCCTCTTTGAGAAAGAAATTGGAGATACAAGTTTGAGGAGGAACAAGGCAAATGTTTTGTTGGCAAATTCCTGTTGTCTCATGCATCTGGCATATTCATCAAAAGGTTTTATTTTAATTGAGGTGATGCATATCTAAAGTTTTCAAACACATGATCAAGTGTAATTTTGGAGTTGGCATAATCTTTGTTTGGCTTCATATATGTATGATTGAATATGGAATTGAGGTCTTCCTTTGTTATATAAATGATCTTGGTATGTTTAAATACCATTGAGGTCTTATTTCTTACACGCATATGCTCGATTATATATTTTCAATAGATCTATCCATCGAATGCTTGTTCCTTTTGCAAATGATTATAATCAAAGTTATTGCATCCTAGGTATAAGGGTTAGTTTTGGAATGCATCCATTGACATGACTTGTTAAATAGATTATTGAAGGGTTAAAGGTCTCATTGTTTATTATATGGATTATATTGGATAAATTGTAATTATGAAGTATATAGTATATCGATGCTTAGGATCATGGCTTATTAGATGTGACATTATGCCAAATCTTCATTACATGAACATTTGGCCATGTTCATCTCTTCTTTGTATTTTTTTAAAGTTTCAATACAATGATTGGTTTTAATATTATCTATTAATGAACCCCCCATTACAGTCACCACTCTCCTTGGAATTTAAATCCTTATTTAGGCTATATTTAATCACTACAATTCCAATAGGCCCTTGAATTTACTTTTTCATACATTTTGTCTTCTCATTCTTTGCCATTTACACAACAGAAACATGCCAATTTTAATGTTTAGTTGTATGCAAGCGAGCTCATTCTCCCCCTTTTCAAGATGAACCCCTATTGTTGATATTAATTCCTAAAAAATCTACTAAGCTAATCCTGCTTCGAGACCTTTCTTTTGTTTTGTTGGCTTGTTGGGGCTCAACACGTATCGTTCATTTATTAAGCGAGCAACTCAACATAGAGTTTGGGTTGTACAATAAAGGTATGTTATCTCTACACATGGTAAAATTTCTCAGTTGAAAATACTGCATCATTTCATATAATTTTGTGTTTCCTTCCATTTTTTTCCTTTTCTCTTTGTAGTCCATAGTCATACCTATTACCTCTTTCCCTATTTATATTTCCAGTTCATTCAACTGAGCGCCTGATTCTATGGCTAAATGACCTCTCAATTTACCATTGTTTCATTTTTGTTCCATTCAATAATAATTCTCTTCCATAATGGCTGTATTAACCCTAAGACCTACATTGTTATCCTTAGCAATAACGAGTGACATTATTCTTTGACAATAATTTGAGGGAAATAAAAGGGTTTGTAATTTTAATTGTTTTAGATAGGCTCTCCTTTTGTGAATTTAATATGCAAATTATTTTGGTTAGTGGTAACGATGGCCTAAATAATTTTACCCCTGTCAAAATATCGTGGCTTGCAACACATCTCTATTTAAATTGGACTAGTAGATGTTATTGAAATGAAAAGAATTTCTCCTTCACATGTTAAGTTGTTTCAACTATTTTGAGTTACCCATCCTGATTACATTCACCTCAACTATTTTTAATGGGTTTTATTCATTAATTGTCTCCCTTTCTGCTTCTAGTTTTACCATTTTAAATCATTCCTTCCATATTTTTCATTCCATTTGACCTTCTACCCTCTCACTTTTGAAAATTATGAGAAACTGCATTTCTAAGGTCAGTTGAAGGGACTCTGTAATGGGAGCCATCGAGGCAGTCTATGATCAATTTCCCAATGCAGGACAAGGTAGCTTGAGACACCAGACAGTTGTATTGAATTTTTTAGTATCCATATCTGGCTGGTTGGGTTGCAGGCTACATTAGATTAAGTTTCTGGTTTATTTTGAATTCAATATTTTGCAGAAAAGGAGCCTGGAATGTATTTGCTCCACTTGCTTACAGATTATGAAGTTGGAAGCTTTTTGAAGTTCGTGGTGAGAACGCCTGTGAAAATTTTGAAGTCGGGTTTGAGGCGGGGTTATATAGAGTTTTCAGGGTTATATCTATGATCAATTTTTCCATCCCATATCAAACTCTATAGCTTAATAAATTTCCACATCGTGCTATCCAAGCATAAAACAATTGCTACAATTGCAATAAACACAAACCTACCGATCGTCAATGCTTATCATTGAAGCATATAGGCTTCTAAAGTGCGGAAAGGAATCAGAGCCTAGGCAATAATGATATATATAAAATCCTGCGGCTCTTATATCCCTTAACGTTTCAAGCTGGAATGAAGCGAAGTGATATTAACATTAACATACCCATTAACATTAACACATTTATTTCAGTTGATATTATCTATACAGTAGGTTGCTTGTTGTGCCAACCTCTTCATTTACTTTAACATTAACATTGCTACTGGCTACAAATTTATTTCGGGATTGATATTATCCAAACAGTTTTTCTAATGCAAGCAAACCGCTTATTTTTCCCAACCACTTCAATAATGATTTTCTTACCATTTAAATGAAAATAATTGATAAAAGAAAATAAATCTACAATTAAATGATTTTTTAATCACATTCATTATGATGTTGAAGATAAATGATAATGTAGGCAAAATTAAAAAAAGGCAAAGACCTGATGAAGCCATCAACAAATAATATAGAAATGCCACTGAACAAGCCCTTGCATAAAATCAGATGCACTCACTGATACAATCGTTGAATCAGTGTTCGCCTCCCTAAAACCCATTTAAAATTATTAAAAAAAATGTAAGTTAAGCCCAGCCTACTAAATAAATAAGTTAAGCATGCTTTCCTTCACATGTAGTAAAAACAAAAAACAAAAACAAGCAGATAAATACAAATTTTAAAGACAAATGACTTCCCAAGGAGGCGAGTTAGTCGACACCAAATAAGATATCAAAATCTTTCATTGGACAAATGAATGAACAGAGTTTATCATCCCATTTTACAAATATCAAAATAGCAAGAGACCAAAGGGTTTTTTTTAGATCCTGGCAGCTTCCTTCATCTCTTGGAAACAATGAAGAAAGCACTTGGAGAGCAGACCTTCATCTACATATCCTTTTGCAGCTATGACTTGCATTCTCACGCTACCCATGTAGCTCGTACTCGTCACAAGAAGTGCCTGCCGTGTTACAAATCGTATTGATAAATGAAAATCAAATTTGTATTATGCATTGATTCACATATAAAATACCGTGTTACAAATCATATTGATAAACGAAAATCAAATTTGTATTATGCATTGATTCACATATAAAATAAAAGAGGAGGTAAAATCGAACCTGAGGTACACCTGATACAGAGAAATATAAAGTTTTAATTGCATTTCCAACGATAGATATCCTTTCTTGTAAGCGTTGTGTTTGCTAGGGCTTTGTACATCCATTTAGCAGACAACTGTTACAAGATTTCATATTATAATTAGCCACCTAAATTTTCTTTTGTAATTCCTCCTTAAAAATGATAGATAATAATAATTCATGTACTCATGCACTACCTGTGGGCCTTTTAATTTGTCACATAGCCCAGAGCTTTATTCATTATGAAGACTGCAAATGACATTTTCTTCCTATCTATATATTTTTTTTTCCCTGTGAAGAAAGTTTAGAGGATTATCCAACACCTTCAAGCATATCCCAACATGTAAAAACCCAAAATGGTTTCCCCAAGCTACTTCACTGATGGGTTTAAGCATCTGCTTCATGTCTTGCACATTTCCATCTGTCACCTACATTCATTTGAACAAGAAAATAAGCATGCAAGCATTCGAACTGCAACAAGTTTGCGAAATGATACTTGGGGCCAGACCTGGCTCTCGTGTTCATCAATACCAACGTCGTTAATCTCAAGTTTTCTACTGCCCCAACACTCTTCTCATCTACATTCAAAATCTCAATTAACAGTAGTTAGGCATTGAAAATACATAAATGAGAAAGAAAAGTGATAAAGGATTTGTTTGTGGGACGACCAAGACTTATCCGCAGGTAGCGTTGAAGTCCATAAAATACCACACCTAGTAGCACATCATTCACCGGCTGTAAAACAATGGAAATTTCAGCAAAACCGAAACCCACTTGCAATTTAAGTTCGAGAAACTAAACAGTTGTCAAAGACTGAAAAATTACCCAACCAACAGAAAGTTTGATGAGTTGAATATCTTCCATTTTGAAAGTGGCAGAAGACATGACTTTAGGTATCCACTCTACTCCAGGAGGTCCCCGAAACGGCTACTCGCTATCGTCGATCCATTTCACTCTTAATAAACTGCTGATCAAATCGAGCAGTGTGCACCAAATTATAAGCACAACAGTGAATAGTTGCTGGCATACATTATAAACGGTGAACCAATGGATTTGGGATTTCTGAGATTCTGGGCTTTAAGCAAAACAACCTCTGAATACCTTTTGTTGAACTAATTTATCCACGGGACGTCGAATTCAACCAAGCTCCCTCGATTATTTACAGCAAATTCACCTGCTCTGCAAAAGAACCAGAATTTAACATTTTTTCCCCAAAAATAGCCCTTTAAAAAAAATATACCGCTCTCTTGACGAAAGAAGTCTAAATTCCTCCTCCCTGGCCGTTTTTTTACAAAACACTCTCTAAAACAGCCATTTGGACAGAGAGGACTCCAACTTCCTCCTCAACGACCGCTATTTTCACAAAAACATCTCTGAAAAGGCCATTTGCACAAAAAAAAACCTCCAAATTCCTCCACCGCGAGGGATTTTTTTACAAAAGCTTCTCTACTATAAAAGGAAACTGTAATAAGCTGAAGCTCCCCAAAGTTCAAAAACTTAAATTATTATTTATCTGTTTGTTGGAGGGTAATAAAGTCTTTACTGCTTGTACAAATATTCAAATGCATGGTAGAAATTAAATTGAATTTCCGATGAAATGGTGCCTGATGTACCACTATTCTCCATTATGATAAGCTTGACATTTGGAGCAACCCATAAACCCGTCGAAAAATCCCCACCAAGATCATTGTTCTGCAGAGTGAGCTTGATGAGGCTGTGGCATTTTCCATAGGTGTCTGGAATTGGGCCTGAGAAACGATTATCATTAAGGCTCAGGTTCTGAACCCTACCCCGTGGCAGAGATTACAGGAATCGAACTGTGGATTTCATTAACTGATATTTTGAAGGATGTGAAGTTGGTGTTGAGTCCAAGGCCGAGATCGTGAGGAAGCCTCTGGTTGAGATTATTTGCAAACAAGAAGAGATAATAGAACACGGAACCGCTTTCATGTCTGAATTCTTTGGTTACATCAAGACTGCAGGTGATATGAAGATGATGGCTTTCACCTGTGGAGCAAACCACAATAAATTTTGATAACCGCCGCATCGTAGAAAGCAAAGCTCCCCATAAAAATGCTCGCTCACATTAAATTTAGTAGATGTGAAAAAGCTGCCCTCAGACGTCATCCCACAGCCACCTCGTGGAAAGGGAGAATCGAGGATGGCATCACTATTTTCCAACCAATAAGATTTTCAAAAAATACTAAATTTAAAAATTAGATTTAATATAATATAGTTTAAACTATATACTTGAGGGAAAATTTATAGGTTATAGGGTATATTAGCCCAAATTAATAGGAGCTTCACGAAATATAGATGATCCCCTTCGGGAACATAACAAAAGACAATATAATTTTGCATTAATATAATTATCAAGCATAAGGGGAAGCGGCGTCAATATAAGAGAGTCGGGTCCTCACTTATTTTAAATATTTATATCTAAAGTTGAGAGCAAATGACCTTCGAAAGATTTATTTGATATATATAGTTAACCTAAACTTGATGTTGCATGTTCTATGAGAGAGTCCACACTCACATTTTGATTCCGCTTTGTATGTTCATCATCTCATTTGAACATGTGGCCTGTGAAGAGGAACCAGTACACTTATTATTGTAGTTCATATATTTTGTTTCTATCGAATAGTCTAAATAATGGCAATACAAGGAATTGCATCTCACTTTCCCCTATTGTGTGATATAATCTTTACCCCTTTATCTCATTGGAATCCTCAGGTGAGATATTTTGTGCAAGCATCCTCTACCCATGAAGGGCATTCTTAATATTGATAGTTTTCTTGGTTGGACAGTTTATCATATTTATAGTTAGGAGCTAAAACATGTAGCTTCATCTCTTTATTCTTGATCATATTTAGTTTCATCTCTTTATTCTTGATCAATATTTATATAGTATGCTTTTACTATTAAGGTGGCATGAGACACAGCCTCTGAATATTGTTGATATTTTGTATCTACATATATTATATGTGCAAAGCCTCTTCATATCAATCCCATGCATAAATTATGTATGTGGAAGAGGGCACAGTTATTGGTAGTATTCTTGACAGAAATTTTGAAGTATAGACAATGTGCCTTTATATGGTGAAGACAGTTGGCAAGTAATGGGAAACAACGTTTTGTCATACTAGCACTAATATTGCATTCAGTATTCGAAGGACTCACCATCGGCATCGCAGGTAGGTCATTTCTCCGTAAATTAGGTAGGCCATTTCGCTTTAATGCTGGTTAATACTCACGTTAAGAATCTTCAATTAATAGCAATCTCCCAATCGACATCTTACCTCATACCTTTTCTCTCAAACATTAGTGACAAAGACTTTTCAATAATAGTTGAACGCAGACTTGGACATCTTACCTAGCAACTGGCTCTCACGGACCTCCAATCAGGGTTCTCTCAAGCCTCCAATCAGGCATGGCTATTACGGTGACAGTGAGTATTTCATGTTACTTGTGCTCATTGCTTTAAAAAAAACTCCAAAAAATACAAATATTATTCTTGTATATGAAGTTGCAGGGTACTAGCTCAATGGTAGAGCATCTACATTATAATGTAGAAGATTGGTGGTTTGATTCCACCGTGCCCTATCATAAATATTTGCATTCTATCACTATGTAACGTCCCCCTCACCCTATCCAGCCATCAGGAGGGGACGCTAGCTAAACCTGGGCTTTAAAATTTCACCCCAAATCCATAATACGTTTTTAACAATAAACAGTGTGTGCAGAAGCTTAAGATAAACATGCACAACGGAAATAAAACCTTTCCACACACATATATCATTCAATTACACACGCATAACATCACAAGCATGATATAAAAACGCTTCGGAATCAAATGCATAAGATTACTTATCTTTATCCAACGCATATCCAAGCAACTGGTTGTGTGAGAGCGCTTTTCCACCCAACCATAGAACATGTCCAACCTATACTATTTCAGCTCCCAAGTTCACCCCAAGCTGGGATATGAGTCCACCAAGGCAAAGGAAACACCTACAGGCTTCTATCTTCCATCCCAAAAATGCAACTCTGTCCTCTAATTCGGATTTCTAGGTTTAACACACAGTCTAATCATGGACATCAATAGCAATCGTAAACTCTACGTAGTGTAGCAGCTTGCATGAGAGAGTGAGAATGGAGTAGCATAAACAAAAAAGTGTTGACTGCAAGGATATGAGGTAAGGGTGAAAAGGCAGTTGACATGGCTTCTGACTATAAAAAAAGGGTTGCTGACAGCTGACATAACTGTCATAACCCCCATGCTTCAATAACTACAAGAAGTGATTTTTCCCACCAACCTCACATGTGCATTCAATGATTGGAAAATGGTCAAAAAAGGAGATAATTGGCTTATTCTCATCACATGACATAGTTTAGGTGAGTTATAAGGTTGACACATGGCAACATAGGATTGGGATTCCCATAAGCCCCCTTCCTCTTCCCCTCTGGTGGAATTGTATCCCCTTTGGTGCTCCTTACACAGCCATTGTTGGACCATTTTATTATTTATGCACATAGTATTTACATATACTCTAAATCGACATAAAAGCCAACCAAACGGTCCAAATAAAATATAACAGCATGCATGCCTATCCATTCACTAGTTGGGCCTTGGCCTTGAGCTCCGCACTAGGAACTCACACTAGCATATTTATATCATTTATACTTGTAATACAATGGGGTCAAAATCGGGATATTACACACTACTACATAGAGGAGGTATTAAGACAATATTTGTGTAAATTATCTCAACTTAAGACAAAAAAAAATTGTGTATTGTCTTAAATATTGTCTTTAAGTGAGCATCTTAAACTATTGTCTTAAGTTTAAGACACTCACTTAAAGACAATATGCAATTTTTTTTTGTCTTAAGTTGAGACAATTTACACAAATATTGTCTTAATACCCCCCTATGTGTAGTAGTGTGATATTCAAATCCAATCAGGCAAGCATGTTCATCTGCTTAAGTTGGGTCGTCAGATGAGACGGATGAGGTTGCACCATTTCCCACAATGATTTTATTTTTCCTGTGTGTCTTGTGTACTTTGCCTTTGCATTATGTCTCCATTTCCCTCCAAGTGGCTGGTTGCTGAATATCTCTACGCTTATGGCCAAGATAGTTGTCGACGCGGTGATTGGTCATGGTGATCAATGTTCCTATGATTGTTGAATATCTTTGTGGCCAGTTACTGAATATCTCTACATTTATGGCCAAGATAATTGTCGACGCGGTGATCGGCCATGGTGATCAATGTTCCTATGATTGCATCCATTAACTCTCCACGTTACAGTAGTTGTATCCCTCACTTGGTGGTCGTTATTCCTTTCACCCAGGAAAATGATCATCCAAATGATAAATATCCACTTTGAACCTGTGGGTATGCCATGCTGCTACGTGCATTTTTTATTATTCCCCAGCTACTGGTTCTATGTGTTGGCGTGTGGGTGTGGAATGGACACCTCTGGCAAGAGAGCATCCATTCATCTAGAGCAAGAGAGAAAGAGAGAGATTCATATTCATGTTCAGATGACATGGCATTGCAGTTGCATAGCCTGAGCATGACATGGCAATGACCTGAGCATGACATGGGATTGCAATTGCATAACCTGAGCAGCAAAAAAAATGCAACTCTTATTTCTCCATGTGTTTTTTCTCATTTTTCTCTATGTTTTTTTTTCATTTATTCCTGGTTATTGTCATCAACATTGCAACTCGTTGCTCTTGTTTGTAGTTGTTATTGTTTAAAGTAGTCTATACAAGGTAACATAAATAAAAGTATAGATTTATGTTAATCGAAAATCAAATTTCTTAAGATATAAATTTTTTAATTAGTTATGGTTTTTAAGTAGAACTCAACTAAAAACTTATACAAATATGAATAAGTAAAAATGGACAAATGAATTTTTATTTTTTTTTGTCTATAAATAATGATGATGATAGTTAATGTCTATTTAGAACAATTTTGGTCTATGTGACCTTAAGAAAGAACAGTAAGGAACTACTAGTTTTGCTTTAGAGTTTTATTTAGGTGCTCAAAAATCTTGTAGAGGAGTGTAGTGTCCCGGACCCCAAAACCAATACCAGGGTAACTAGGTACCCAATGGGAGGTTGAATCAAGGTAAATGCACAGCAGAATAAGGTTATCTCAAGCTAGGCCATCATGCCACCAAGCCAATTAAATAAAACAATGAGCATTTTTAAGGAAATGCAAACTTGCAATACATATATAATTTTACATATGCACATGGTAAGCAAGGTAAATACAAGCATGAATGTAATCAGATGTGAGCAAGCTATTAATATGTAAACTAACATCAATTAATCAGATCTACCACAACCATATAACCAATATCAAAATTAGATTTGCAAGCTAACTTAGTCAATATAAATTAAAAGATCTACATGCTACCATATTCCACCATATTAACAAGCTAGAAATTAGATCTTGTGACTACCACCTATAGCCATGTTAACATAAGTAAAACCAGATATGAGGGATACCATCTACAGCCATATAGATGATAATAACATAGGGTCTCATGGCTTTCACCTACAACCTTGCAAACCATAAGCAAAAACTCGATCTAAGAGCACATGTAGATCATAGTACTGTAAATAAGCACATAATGAAATAATCATCACAGACTACCAACCATAGCCATATCAACATGAAAAAATTCAAGTATAAAAGATATCATCCACATCCATATAAAATCATATCTCAAGGTTGTTACCTATAGCCATATAGACATAAGCAAATCAAACCCATAAGCACATATAATTATGAGGATGTAGTAAATACAGATATAATAAAATACTCATCTGATTAAGGGGCAACTAGCTTCAACTGAACAAATTTCCACCCAGCCAAAGACATAGTCAAGTCAATCCATACTTGAACAGGTCACCCCCCTAGCTGAGGCCATGGATCCACAAGCAGAGGTACTCTCAACCAATAAACAAGGTGTGTTCTTGCTCAACACTATCAACACTATCACACAGAAAATATCATATCTCAACCATACGAAAAGCTTTTTCAATGAATCAAAAGGTATTCCTTACTGCAAACATCACTCTAGACTCAATGGAATAGGTCTCATGACCCGTAAATTCTTGGAAATAGGCGAACCAGATCATATAGTTGCGCTTTTCTAACCACTATGAGGAAAACCCTGCCACAATAAAATAGCAATATCTTAGCCATTCGAAAATATTTTTCAATGAAACAAAATGTGTACCTTACTAGAAACTTCGCTCCAGACACAATGGTACAGTTCTCATAACCCAAAAATGTTCAAAATTGGTTGAAATGGAACATATAGTTGCACCCTCCTCAGCTCAACCGAAGAAAATACAATATATTTCCATCACAGGAAAGTCAGGCCATACATCATGAGAAAGAAAAATACATTTCCATCACAGGAAACTTAGGCAACACTCTGCAATATATTAGTCTTCATACCTCATTACAAGGACTTCAATCTATGAAACCTATCCAGGAAACACTCTGCAATAGATTAGTCTTCATACCTCATTACAAGGCCTTCAATCTTTGAAACCTATCTAGGAAACACTCTAGCATGGAGAAGTCCTCCAATGATATCTATCCCGGAAACACTCTGGCATAGACCAACATTCCAATTCAATATAGGTGCAAGAAGAGATGATAGAAGATGCCCCATGAAGCCAATATGAATCCTCTTATATCCATTTGAATCCCTTGGTAGAAACAAACTCAAGTTAACTAGAGAGTAACCATACTTGGAAGCTTCTCCAACTTCCACTGTGACCATTCCAATTCTCATGAGAGAAATTAGAATTTCCAAGAGAGAGAGTCCAAACCTCCCAATCCAACTCGATTTCAAGTGGGGATCATTCAATCATGAAGGAAATTTGAATTAGGTGGGGAGAAGGTTACGAAAATAAAGGATTGTTTTCCTGAAATAGTAAAGGAGGATTTACACAACTTTTGAGGTGTTAAGGCTAAAAATAGCCAGTGAGGGTGCACTTTTGCAAGTGGGGGTTACAAAACCAAGTGTAACCTCCAAAAGGAGTTACAAAACCACCAAAGGGGGGGTGCATTCAACAAGGAAGGCCTACTAAACCATGAATTAGGCTCAATAGTACTAACATAGGCTAAAATAATCAAAAATAGGAAACAAAGAGTGTTGTTAGGGTGAGCCACAACTCCTAGTCCCCAACCCCTTACATGTGGAATCCATGACCCCCCAGCCACATTAGTTATCCATGTTGAGCTAGTTATTTAATTAAAATCGATTAATAATAAAATAATAATAATAATGTTTATAGTCCATAGTCTAGGCACCTAGTGCCACATAACAACACAAATAATAATCACAACATGTGTCCAAGGGATTAGCACACTAGGAGCATTACAAGGAGCGTTCCTAAATTACTATAATTTTGATGAGATAGAAGGTTGGGCACATTCCTATTGTAACAAAAAAATTGAAATTGAGATTTATGTGGGTGTAAGTAGAGCAATCTAATAGGAAGTGTTTTTCATCATCAACACTCATAATCTCACAAAGATGACAAATCCTTCAATCCCACGAAGTCTTAGGAAAGGTCCAACGTTTGTTTCACTATGTAGCTCTTAACACTTCGTTCTTATTTTAGTTATGTGGATCTTCTTCTTTACACTAGTTAAAACTGAGAGATAATTTTGATCTTCAAGATTAGGGTTAATGACCTCCTTGTAATGACCTCCTTCTCTTTGAACTTTGAAGTAATAATATTTTTAATATCAACTATATTTTGCAAAGAGACATTTTAGTCAATCCCTCACATCTTTAACCAAGACATGGCATCTTTATTCCAACCTCGCTTGAGCCTTAGGTGGTTTTGAATGGAATTTAAAGCAATTTTTGGAAGTCTTTGGTCTCCCAAGTTATTTAATTTTTCTTGTGCATTAGGTACTTAGTCATAGTTATGCTCTCAATGGGGGAAAGACCCACTTCAATCAAAAGAATAGGATATGGTGTATTGCTTTTAATTTTAATATTTAAAGTTATAAGACGTTTCTAGATTTGCTCAATCATTCTGCAAGATTCTGTAGAGAGGTTGTAGCCCCAAACTTCACACTCATACAGGAGAACGGGAGTGACAAGAGTTTCAAAGAGGATTTTTTTTTATCCCACATCACAAGGTTTGTCAACTTACAATTGTTTTCAATACCAAAATAAGCTTTCCACCCTCCATTGATCATTTTATGAATCCTGTAGTTCTAGTTAATATTGTGACGGATATCAATCCCAAGGTATTTGTAGGAAGTCACTTCCTCCAAGTTACAATTATCCTACAAAAAATGAGAGTAAGTGACCTTATTATATTTTATCAACATAAATTTGGTTTTGTTTGTATTGACATTCATGCCCATACCAGAGCAAATCATTGCCAGAAGAAAAATATCATGAGCATAAAGAAGGAGGATGACGACAATTCCTGATAACGTCGTGTCAATGCAGATTGCCTCTATTAAACAGCCTTCTAAGTTATCAATGTATATACCAAAAAGGGTAGGGGAAGGGGGGCAACCTTACCTAACTCCTATATTACAATAAACAAAAATATCATATATGTAGTATTTTTATTTATGTTTAAATCTGGTTTTTCTCTTTTTATTTCCTTATATATTATTTTTTACATTAAGTATACATATCACATCTCTATCTTTCATAATATCGAGGTATTCATATAGTATTACTATAATTAGTATCTTTATAAGTATTATAATATTTTTTAGGGCAACATATAATTATTTGACAACATCTTTAACAATTCAATTATTCATTGATTATGAACATAAAAGTGAAACTATAATAATAGTATATCCAATTATAACTCAAATCACATATTACTTGTAACTTCACTATCACAAGACAAATGTGTTTTTTCTTATAATAAATTCAAGTCATATAAACAAAGGTGATTTTGCTAAGTAAAAGAGTAAAATTTGGACACACAAAAACTCAAGGATCATTTCAAAAAAATTAATACTATTATTATTTCAAAGAAACATTGAAGTCACACACATTACTTATCTATTAAACTCTTTCTCACATTGTTATATCATATTTTGAAGTGGAGATATGTTTTAAATTGCCTATAATGAAGAATGAATCTTAATTTAAGATTTTAAATGGACAAGTATATTTTTAAATTTTCTAAAATTTAAAAATGCATGTTTTTGTATTTGTGAGAAGTCTACTTTTATATCGTATTCGAATTTTTCTTTGCCATTGGTATTGGTACTCAAATATTGCTACTATGATGCTTACTATGAATGATAATTTACGATATAAACATTTTTATCTATATTGATGTATATTTTTCACTCTTGTTGTGTTTAAAAAAAATAAAGTGATGATTTTTTAATAAAAATGTTGCAATATCCATGCTTTTTTAAAATTTTCAAGCATAATATGTTAAAAGAATTTCTGGATCTAAAATATACTTGCAAAAAAATTAAGTAGTTTAAAAACTCTCAAGGTCACATTACAAACTTATTACATAATTATGATGCAATTTTACCTTCAAAATTGTTTTTCGTTTTTCATTTAAAGGTCAGCCTCTTTGGTGATGTATTCAACCAAAGTAGAATACTCCCTATGGTTAGTAATTATTTGAAATCTTTGATCGACACATATAAGGTTAATTTTCAAGATGACTCCACGTAAATGAGAAAAGAAGGAAATCTTCTACCAAATGGAAAGAGGTAGATTATATATATAATTCTATTTGGATATTTAAACATTTAGGAGTTAGTTAAGATCAACTTGCTCTAATGTGTCTTTAGGAAAAGTATGTTTATTTAGTATGCATGTGTACTTATGTAACCCAACGGTCATGATATGTTCTAGGCATAGAGTGATTTGACAATTCCTCTTCACCTTGATTTTAATGGTTATTGATCCATGGCTTAACAGACGATTGTCCATGATATATATTTAAAGAGCATGGAGGTTTTGTGAGAAACTCATATGTAAATTATTTTTCCTTGTTGCATTAATAGGTTACCTCAAGTAGCTATTTGGATGGAATCGTGGATTGTTTCCCTCTCTAAGGGTTTTAACCACGTAAAAACATCCATGTGTCCATTTTTTATATATTTATGTGAGTGGTTGCTTAAGGTGTTTAAATTATGTGTAAATATCATGTTTTAGTCAAACATGGTATAAAAGTGCTTATCAAAACCCGCTCTAATTATTGATACACGTCTTGAACCGATGTAGTTGCATGTGTTAAAGGATTTCTAGATTCTACTATTTCTATGCATTTCTAGGCTAAGAGAGGTGTTTCATTGTGTCTAGATTGCTTCTTTTAGTTGGAAATACTTTTTGTTTCACTCGAAAAGGTTTATGTTTTACATTTATAGATTCTTTTTTAAAATATTTCTCATATTATTTCATGTTTTAGTCCAGTTTTATGTTTTATTCCCGGATTGCTACATTTGTTGTCTAAGTATGCTCTTTGTTGTGCACTCTATCCGAACTCAGCATATCAAAAATAGAATGCAAATGGTTTTCTTAGTTGCATATTCTCTTTGTCATGCACCCTGTGTGAACTCGATAAACAGTGAGAAAACTTACATTTTCTAGGTAATCTAACCAAGATCTCACCCCAAATCTGAGAAATTTAGGTTTTGAAATTTCATTATTTGTTTGTCTATGACTATGTAAAAGTGTCTTGTAGGACAAAAGAAAGGTTTTTTTTGTAGGCACACTCTCCCACAACAAAAACAATAACACCAACACCACCATTATCCTTCATAATATTACTAAATATTTTGTTTAACTCACTTGTTAAAAGTTACTTTATAAGTAAGAGGTCTTGGGTTGAAGTCATCTCTTTTGTTAAGTTACTTTCTAAAAAAATTCTTGTAACTTTAATTTATAAAGTAACTTCGTTGGTGCTTCATTGTAGAAGCATTTTCCACTTGTTTCATAAAAAATGATCACTTATTTTAAAAGTTGCTTATTTGTAAAAGTGAGTTTATAGGAGAAGAAGGTAGAGGATCTCATAACAGAATGGCATCTAAAGGATATCCTTCCGAAAAAAGGAAAGTATACTTGGACAAATAGAAGAACAGGGAAGCATCATATAGCGGCAAGGATTGATAGGGTTTTGATATCAAGTAGCTACCTGGAAGAATATCTTGAAATATCCTTGGCCATCGTCACATCGGCAGCCTTCGATCATAAACCAATCGCTTTGAAAATGTCGGACCTTGTGGACTATGGACCTCTCCCATTCATATTCAACCCACTCTGGCTGCAATCTCTAGACGTGATAGAGAAAATAAAAGAGGCTTGGGCGCAAGGCGTCATGGGATCCCCAGGTTTCATCTTGGAAAGCAAGCTAAAGGCGATCAAAATGGCTCTGAAGAAATGGGCCAAGGAAAATTATAGGGAGATGGAGGTAGAGAGGAAAGACCTGTAGGAAAAACTATGCTCTCTCCGCAAAGCATGGAAGAATACGAAATCCGAAAAAAAATCATCTCCTATAAGAAAAAGAGTTGAATCACAAAATTTATAAGGTTAATATAAAAGAAGAGGAAAGCTAGAGACTCAAATCCCGAAGCTTGTGGCTAAAAGCGGGAGATAAAAATACTTCCTTCTTTCACAAGCAGGCCAAAGCAAGAAAGCAACATAACAATGTAAAAGAAATAAAATTAGGATCAAGTGGAGAAAATCTAACAAAGTTTGAAGATATAAAAATAATCCCTTTGCCATTTCAGGGATTTATTATCTGATGAGGAGATAGAGAATCTGGCAAATATTCTGGACATGCTGCACAATATCCCAAAATTGGTTAGTGAAGAGGAGAACAAAATGTTGACCGGTAAAATAAAGAACTCATAAGTACAAGCAACATTATGGGGTTTAAATGTAGACAAATCTCGAGCCTGGATGGTTTCACTGTTTATTTTTATATGCATTTTTTGGATATGGTAAAACTGGATCTTTGCAGAATGCTATAATGGACAAATTACAAAATTGGAGGGGCAACCTGTAAGACCCCGGTACTAAGTAATCTCAGTTTATTAATAAACTAATCATTTATTTATGTTTACGTTCTGTGTCAATTTCTCTCTCTGTTTTGTTGGTTTTTGCTGGTTTGTGTTATTTTCAGTTTTGTAAAAATAACATTTATATTTACTGGTTGCTATAAAATATTCACTCTTTCTAACATTAACATTTACAGGTTATATCATTCATGTTTCTAACATTTACCAATTGTGCAGGTTCCATACACATATTCGAATAGGTGTACTAAATTACAAATAATCCATTATCATATAACTTTATCATAGTAAAAATTGAAACAGAGTACAAGAAAAATGGATTATATATGGATTATATACCTGACTGAAAAATACCTGTAGATAGCTAGTAGATCCCCCTTGTTTTGTTGTTTCCTTTTGCTGTTCCCTGCAACCAAAACCTTCCCCAAAAACTATGAAACTCAACCAGCCCAAAACAGTTTTGCCACCCTGCCAACTGGCGAGGTCTCACCGACCACCCAGCTCCAAGGTACCCCTTTGGACCCCCGAGCCCAAACCGAGTAAAGCCAACCTGCTCTCCCTTCTGAATTTTCTCCAACAAGAACCGCCTTCTCTTCTCTGCAATTTTCTCCCTGCTCTCTCTCAATTCTCCCCCAAAATCTCTAAGGTAAAGATGCCCCTTACTTCCCCAACCATCCTTCCACTTAACCCCTCTTCCTACCGACTCCATGCTCCCCATTACTACCCTTATCCTCTCCATTCAATTCTAGCTAAGATGTCAATCCTCCTTTTCTCCCTCGAGACATGTCCACATTTATTGATACCTTCAATATATTAATTAATTAATTAATTAATTTATAAATGAATTATAAATATTATCCCTTTCTTTTATGCAAACACCATATGTAAAAGTCAACTAAATAATTAATGCAGTTCCACTGCCCTTGTCTTTTCAAGTGGTCATAATTACAATTTAATTAATATTTTAATTTATTAACCTAAATACATTATAATTATAAACTTTGATATAAAATGACATAAGGTAATGTCTTCCTTAATTAATTCATAATTAATTTATAATTAATTCTTGATTAATTTATAACTAATGCATAATTAATTCAAAATTAATTCGTAATTAATTCATAATTAATTCACAATTAATTTATAAATAATTCATAATTTAAATTATAATTAATTCATAATTGATTAACTTATAATTAATTTATCATTTTCATGAACAATTCCCAAGTGTGTACCCGACACTTGTTTATCAATTTCATATTACATCTATTCGTAAATTATCCTATGTTCCAATTAGCTTCTGCATGGTCATCATAAAATTTAATAGATATAAATTAATTCTTATCCATATGGTTTAATTAATTATCTAACCTTGCAATTAATAGTAACTTATCAATTTAATACTACTTTAATTATCACTACAATAATCATTTAACATGTTAACCCTTAGTCTTTACTAATCAAACTCATTAACATTTAATTAAGCTTACTAACCAAATGCATTATTTACTATCTAATTTAATTGTAACTTGTTTATTAATCATTAATGTACAATAATTAATTATTAAGCGACACTAATTAACATTATTATTCAGCAGTATTTCATGCAATCATAAATATATAGGCGAGTTATGTAAGCGTAGCTACTGCTTACATACCTCATGTAAGTACACTAACAGTAATAGTTCACACACATCAATCATAATCATGAAACCTGTTGTTCACTAACACAAGTTTTAAACGTAGTTTGCAAGGTACAATCCATTAACTAACTGAAATCTTATTAAGTTATGACAATTCATACATTACTGAGTTACGACACATACTCAATCAAGGGTTTTACACACATACGGTTAGATCTTGTTTTCACCCCTACTTCAAGCTACACCCATCTACCTACATCATCACTAACTTCCACATCCTATCCTTTCCTCTGCTGGACTACCCTGAAATGTCAATCCATGACCGGTTCCAGCGAGAACCCGTAAGCGGAAGTGTCAACTACATCAACCAAGCTTCCCCAGCAGGCAACCACCAGTCATCATCACAGACCTTGGGGAGCGCACCATAGCACAGCCCTCCCATGACTCTGGGTTTCGGGGATAAACGGTGGGTAAAGCCTCCACCCCCCTAATGGAACAAGGGACTATGTCTACTCGACATAACAACAACGTTGCACTTGTACTCGGTTTGTCATCGTATAACCAATCTGGGCGGTTGAGTTTCCTGAAACCCTACCCCACCCATACATCATAATAATCATGCGAAAGTAAATAATGCATCACCTACATACCGTTTATCTTTCAGAGTCCATGTCCCCGAGGCTCTCCCACCTCGTAGGATCCAGCTATCACTTAGCCATTTTAACCTGTAAGTCAGTCCTCGACATACAATCTCGAATATCGTGCAAAAATCCTCAACATGTACACATACATTTTTTCATAACATAACAACAATAATCAATTCATTATTTTCACCATGCACCTAGTATAACATTCTTTCGTTCAACAATAACTTTAATGGTATCCGCGTACTCATCATTCATTAACTTGCACATATGAGACATAGCTAACACATGATACATATCTAACATGACTACGTATCCTAATACTAACATCACACACACACATATCTATATCGGCAAAATAATAGAACCACATGTCCACAGTGTCGTCAAACCGACGAAGTCTCATAATCAAGCAAATATAACATATAATAATAGTTTAGGCAGAAATGTCAAAACGGGGCGTTACATACACCCACCCTTCAAGAAACTTCGTCCCGAAGTTATGGTCAAAACAGTGTGGAACCATCACAATGCATGATCTGTGCGTCCTCCCAGGTAGCTGAACCTAGGGTGTACTTTCCCTACTGGGCCACCTCCTAAATATACATAACGACATCTACAATTTCATTCATTTAATCTTAATGGAGGTGTTCTTATATTTTGTTTAACATCGCATTGGTTGTTGGTTTTAACTACTCAAGGTTCATTACCATACTTAATCCATAGAATATTCAATATCCTTGTTAAATTAAAGTAATTTGCACATTCTATAATCTGATTCATAAGGATACCTTATCTTATATATTACTTTTAATTTGATTCTAAGCCGTTGTCATGACTTTTAATCGGATCTCATCTTTAGTTAATTTCACTTTGACCTACGCCATCTCTCTATATCAAGATTTATTATTAGTGATAAATTATGAAGCCATCATGCTCTTTATTTAAAGGTTGTTGGTTTAAATGATACATCTATTGAGACTGCAGTTTAAACATTATGGAGAAATTTCCATATCATCATTAACAACTTTTACAAGTTCAACTAGAACTTATCTTCTAATGCATTTCCATTTATCTTGTAATCCTTACATTATTGTCCTATGTTTGGTACTATTTTGCTAACTATCCCTTACCTTGATTCACATCTTTATGTTGTTCCACCAATCCTATCTACTCTATTACTTTTAGTATCTAAGTTACACTTATTAGTTCTTCTTATTTATAATCCATTAATTACATAAGACGATGACTCTTACTTATTTGTGCACATTGACATTATAGTCCTTACTCATGAATCATTGCTTATACTGCATTAACAAACTCTCATCACAATATGCTAATGAGTTTATCAGTTATCATCACACCTTACCAGATATTATGGTTGGTTCTCATGTTGTTTAACCCCTTTTTACTTATCATAACGGTCTTTTGTCATTAACACGCCTATAGTTGATATGTTGCAATTGTGTTGTTGTTGTTGTTTTTATTTTTATTTTTATTTTTAAACATACATAAATTCAGTTGGCCCTCAAGGCATTACCATGATTCCATTATTTAATTACACCTTTTGGTTACATCGTAAATTCGATACAAGGTCACTCCCTTTTAGGATACCATCACTCCACCATGTATTTCTAGCATGTCCACATAGGTTACTGATAAAGGTTTACGGTTTGACAACCCCATGCATTGTTGACTGACTTTTCATTCATCCTTACAGGGTGAAGATGAATAACATGTCTTTTCTTGAAATACTAAAATTAATCTTATGTATCTCTGCGACTAGACACCATGTACACATATTTATTGTACTATGCTTCACTCTTTATTATTATTGTCGCATATTATTTTTGCCTCATTATTCTATCATTAACTTACTAATACATCATGTGTTTTTGTACTATCACTGACAGGGGCTAAGTTATATGCCATAAATGCATTCATGTTTCCTTACACTACTGCTACCTCATACAATCGTTGGTTTGATATCTTTATGCTTCATACATTTTAGACATAATGAAAATGCCACTTATTTTTGTTATTCCTAGTTATTATATGTACATCATTAGCCAACTACTACTCCTTATTCGATTATCTCATTGTTTATGTTATTCTCAACTCCTAGTCCACCCACGATTTTGAGTACCTTTCTTGCATAACTCTATCCTCTGATGTGCTAATAATTATGTTCTCTACCTTCATTACAACTCTCATCTCTCATATTACTTCTATAATGTAATACAAAATTACTACATGTTTATTAGTAACTTCAATAATGGCCACAACTTCTATATTATTTCGTTTAGTTGTTAGCTTGTGTGCCTGCCATATAATTTGTCATAACAATATTTAATTTCCATTTATCCATTCACCTTCTTCCACACTAATTCTTCCCCCCCGTATGTGTGTGTGTGTGTGTTTTCTTTTTATTAAGTTCACTCTTCTTAAGTTCCATAGGAATTGATTTACTTATTTATTTTGTACAATCCATTTGTTTGACCCCTAGCTCGAATCTTATCTCCTCATTTCAAGTATTTATTAATCCTAACCAATTGTACATGAACTTTGATAATCACTCTCATTTGATAAGTATTACACATACACCACCCCTCAATATATAGTCATACAATAATTTCCTCAGCTTTGGAACATAGGTATACATATTATTAATCCATGTCTAAGAAATAAAAATGTGTCTACAAAGTACCACTGGTTCATAGTCTCATGGTTTCTACTACCAATCTTATTAATTCTTTCTATAATATCTAGACTAGCTCATATTAGGGTGAAGTTTCACACATGGGGTTCCTTTTCATCATAGATAAGGCACAATGTGCTCCTACCAAAAAGATTTTTGTAAAACATATACATAAATTAATAACTAGTTTCATGCAAGGATCCATGAGCACAATCTATAGTTACCACCATATAATTATTGCTCTTGTAGTTGCCTGTTCTTAATTTTTCCCTTCAAATTACTCAATTTGTTTAAAGACCTCATGCTAAACACCCTTTGACATATTAATTATGCGAGGTCGTTATTCGAAATATTTCATGCTTAATTTCTACCGACATGTTTCATATCTAGATTAAGGCAACACTAATCATTAAAGTGACACTACCAAATTATTGTCATTATCTTAATGTAATGCTATGGTCAAATTTATTTATTTATTTTATATATATTTTTGGCATTAATACATAGATAAGAGCTAATCTCAACACCAATGAACATCAAAATAAATACATTACAAATCTTCTATTAATTAAGAGTGTACTAAAAGTATCTAATTGTATTATAGTAACCCAATCTTATTTCCCAAACAATTTTTTTTTCAATACAAAATTTTAACATAAGCAATTATTAGCTTTAATACTTATATTTTCAATAAAAAAATTTAACATAAGCAATTATTACCTTTAATACTTGGGACCACTAAGCCCTCCACCCTTACAATATACAAAACATTATTATCATTTAATTTAGATTGAAATAATTTATTTAATTCAAATAAAATATAAATTACTTTTGTACACAATAGTTATTAGAAATGGTCCGCACTGCTAACTTGTCTCTTAACATTCCTCATAATCGAGTCTACACAACCTCACTAGCCTTTATAAGTGATACTCGTTTATAGGTCATAGTCGTTACAAATTAAATGAGTAAATAGTATATATATATGTGTGTAATATACCAAATCTAGAAACTCTTAAATTTTAATACAGTGCTTTTATAAGTTACAACTGAATGATATTTGACTAGAGGTCATAAAGTCATTGCATACCTTGTGTATCTAACCCACACACCATACACCATAATTGCTTAGCAATGCATTTGTAATTAAATTCTATGTGCATTTTCCTCATATATATATATGGTTATTATACATTTTACTTTGTTTTATGAATAACATTAGATATGGTAAAATGTCATTTTCTTTGTTTTTTTTAAAGTGGTACTGTACCTAAAGTTTTATAATCAGCAGTAATAACCATATTGCTATTGTATAATACAATATCGCCTTCGTATATTTGTTTGTTAAACTAGGAATTAAAATCCTAACTGCCAATTATTATTCCCATGCTACCCCATAAAGGATTAAGGGCTTTGGACAAACACATATTCTTTTCCATTTAATCCTTAGTTTCGATTGCATCCATAGCAATATTTGGTATCATAGTTTTTAAGAAATCACATATAAAACTTGGTTTATAGTTCTAGTTTTCAATCCACCTTACAGGCAACTTAATTAATTTATTTACCTTAACATTAATTGCTATCATTTATTAATAATGCAAATATTACTTTACCACTATAATAATCAAATTCATAACAATTAACAATATAATAAAATTTACTTAATTTGTTAACCTTAGAATTGTATTTTTAAATTTGACTTAATCATTAAGTAATTTTTAATACAATTACTAAACTTTAAATTTTAATACCATTTAATTTTTAAGCAAATTTTAATACAATTTATAATCTACTAAGGTTTACTTTAGAATGCAAATAAATAATTAATTAATAAAATAAAAAAAATTAAAATACATAATTAAATAAATTAATTAGTTAATTATCTTTAAAATTTTATTATATATATATATTTCACCTATCGTCACCTTAGGGTATATGGAATTAAATGATACCCTCCATATATAAAAAAAATTGAAATTGAAATTTATTATCTATACTATTTTTTTATAATTTTATTTTATTTTTATTTTGTATTTATTTTATATAACAAAATAAAACAACATTTTATAATACAAAATATATCAAATAATACAAAATATTTTATTTTATATTAACCTAACCCTACACTCTACACCTCCTAAGACCATGTGGCCATGTGGCCTCCTCATGTAACAAGCAAACCTTAACTTGCATGAGAGTCCACGCGTCCTCGTCCAAGCAGCCCACCGCCATGAATAATTTAGTATTATTTTTATAAAAGGTCAAGCCCCCTCGCTGCGGTTCATTTCTTCCTCCATTTTTCCCTAGCTGAGCCTTACTCTGCACTCGGTCAGGAGCTCTGCACCTCCGCCATGCACCAGGTCCATGGTTCCTTCACTGTTTTTATTTTTATTTTTTTTGTGTTATGTTCATTTTTTTTTCATAAATATATATTTCTATTTCTTTTCTTTTATTTCTGCCCGCTGCATGCTCGCCGCAGCATAGGCTGCTGGCCGAGCTGCCATGGCCACACCCTGCGGCTGCTGGCGGGCCTTGTCAAAAACAGCAGGATTTAAATTTAACTGCATGGGAAGCTTATTGGGTCCATGGCGAATTTTATTTTACTTAATTAAAAGAGATCTATAGACAGTTTCCGAAGATTGATTTGCTTAGCAAGAAGGCTTTTTTTTTTTTAATTTATTATGTATAAGTTTTGCTAGCCGGCTGCATGCCTAGGCCGCAGCCGAAGGCTGTTTGGCCGGGCTGCACTCAGGCCGAGCCGTCCACGGCTGTAGCCTGCTGCAGAATGACCATAGCTCCAATATATATATATATATATAAATGATATATTCTATTTCTTTTTTTTTAAGCATTTTTCTTTTCGTTTTTTTTTTCTTTTAGGGCCGTAGCCTGTGGTTGCTGCGCCACGACTGTCATGTCCGCTGGCCGCAACGCCAAGGCCACCATGGTCGCCTCCAGCAGAAGAAATTTTTCAATGTGAAAAACAAAAAAAAAGTTCATTGTTTGTTTTTTTTTTTCAAAAAACAATAAAAAATCAGCAATAATGCGAGCAGGAAAAGCACAGTGCAGCAGGAGCTAACCCCCGGAGGCAGCTGGTCTTCCCTTCTATGCGCAAACCCTTCATTCAGCCTCTTTTTCTCTTTTTTTTTGTATTTATTATAAAAAAAAAATTTATGCCCATTACCGGCCGACCGTCCATGGCCGCAGCAACTTAGCGGCTGGCCGACCGCATCCAGGCCGGGAGCACCGAGCTGCAGGCCGGGATTTCCCAGGCCGCAAGCACCGGGGCTGCTGGTCGGGCAGCCATGGCCGCAGCTTTTGCTACTGGCCAGCCGCTCAGGCAGAGCCATCCACGGCTGCAGCCTGCTGTAGGTCGGCGGAGGCTTCAACAATTTTTTTTTTAAATAAACTATGTCATGTATTTTTTTTTTTTACATTTTAGTTTTCTTTTAAAAAGAACTATATTGTTGTATTTCCTTTATGGTGTTTGTCTCCAATTTTATGAGCCTGGGCGTATAAAATAAAAAGCCCTATCTTGTTCTGGATTGATGTGCGTGCCGATAGGATTTGAGTGATTTTATTAACCTGCTTAAAGTACATGATTTCAACGTTTTTCTATTTATTCCAAGGTTGGAAGCTCACTTGTATTTCACATAATGGATTCTTCCATTAGATAGGGTGATTCATTTCGAGTATTTAATTGTCAAGTTCTATATCTTTTTTTTGTATATATACGTAAAATATATATATAGTGTTTGTTGTAGTTTCGCTTGGTTTTTTTTTGTATTTTATTTAGATTTAAATAAAATCCAATTTAAAAAAAAAGAAATTCCTTTTTTTTTGTTTTACATTTATACCTAAGTTTCGTTTATATATAACAAAATCTTTGTTTTAATTTTAATTTTAATTTTAATTGTTCACATTTCTATATATATAAAAATTTGGTTTATACGCATATAATTTTTTTTATGTAAACAAATTTTATATATATATATATCTATGTGTATATATATAAATTTATTTCCATTTCCCTTCCTTTGTTCCCGTCGAGAGCATAGATTTTGAATTAAACACACAAATTTTGTTTTTATATCTTTTGCAAGTGTAAACTAGTCCAAGGCTTCTAGCCAGAAGTTATTGGGCATTTTCCTTCGTTTTTTTTTTTTAACACATAATAATTTTTTGGTTTTTTTTTGTAATTTTATTTTTTTGTGTTAATTTCCAATTAGCTTACAGCACGGTAAATTCCTTTGCTTTTCACTTGTTCCTTTCACTGTAATGAGCCCTTTGGTTCTATACTTGGAACCATGGTTCTGATACCATGTGTAAGACCCCGGTACTAAGTAATCTCAGTTTATTAATAAACTAATCATTTATTTATGTTTACGTTCTGTGTCAATTTCTCTCTCTCTTTTGTTGGTTTTTGCTGGTTTGTGTTCTTTTCAGTTTTGTAAAAATAACATTTATATTTACTGGTTGCTATAAAATATTCACTCTTTCTAACATTAACATTTACAGGTTATATCATTCATGTTTCTAACATTTACCAATTGTGCAGGTTCCATACACATATTTGAATAGGTGTACTAAATTACAAATAATCCATTATCATATAACTTTATCATAGTAAAAATTGAAACAGAGTAAAAAAAAAATGGATTATATATGGATTATATACCTGACTAAAAATACCTATAGATAGCTAGTAGATCCCCCTTGTTTTGTTGTTTCCTTTTGCTGTTCCCTGCAACCAAAACCTTCCCCAAAAACTCTGAAACTCAACCAGCCCAAAACAGTTTTGCCACCCTGCCAACTGGCGAGGTCTTGCCGACCACCCAACTCCAAAGGTACCCCTTTGGACCCCCGAGCCCAAACCGAGTAAAGCCAACCTGCTCTCCCTTCTGAATTTTCTCCAACAAGAACCTCCTTCTCTTCTTTGCAATTGTCTCCCTTCTCTCTCTCAATTCTCCCCCAAAATCTCTAAGGTAAAGATGCCCCTTACTTCCCCAACCATCCTTCCACTTAACCCCTCTTCCTGCCGACTCCATGCTCCCCATTACTACCCTTATCCTCTCCATTCAATTCTAGCTAAGATGTCAATCCTCCTTTTCTCCCTCGAGACATGTCCACATTTATTGATACCTTCAATATATTAATTAATTAATTAATTAATTTATAAATGAATTATAAATATTATCCCTTTCTTTTATGCAAACACCATATGTAAAAGTCAACTAAATTATTAATGCGGTTCCACCGCCCTTATCTTTTCAAGTGGTCATAATTACAATTTAATTAATATTTTAATTTATTAACTAAAATACATTATAATTATAAACTTTGATATAAAATGACATAAGGTAATGTCTTCCTTAATTAATTCATAATTAATTTAGAATTACTTTATAATTAATTCTTGATTAATTTATAACTAATGCATAATTAATTCATAATTAATTCATAATTAATTCATAATTAATTCATAAATAATTCATAATTTAAATTATAATTAATTCATAATTGATTAACTTATAATTAATTTATCATTTTCATGAACAATTCCCAAGTGTGTACCCGACACTTGTTTATCAATTTCATATTACATCTATTCGTAAATTATCATATGTTCCAATTAGCTTCTGCATGGTCATCATAAAATTTAATAGATATAAATTAATTCTTATCCATACAGTTTAATTAATTATCTAAATTTGCAATTAATAGTAACTTATCAATTTAATACTACTTTAATTATCACTACAATAATCATTTAACATGTTAACCGTTAGTCTTTACTAATCAAACTCATTAACATTTAATTAAGCTTACTAACCAAATGCATTCTTTACTATCTAATTTAATTGTAACTTGTTTATTAATCATTAATGTACAATAATTAATTATTAAGCGACACTAATTAACATTATTATTCAGCAATATTTCATGCAATCATAAATATGTAGGCGAGTTATGTAAGCGTAGCTACTGCTTACATCCTCGCGTAAGTACACTAACAGTAATAGTTCACACACATCAATCATAATCATGAAACCTGTTGTTCACTGACACAAGTTTTAAACGTAGTTTCCAAGGTACAATCCATTAACTAACTGAAATCTTATTAAGTTATGACAATTCATACATTACTGAGTTACAACACATACTCAATCAAGGGTTTTACACACATACGGTTAGATCTTGTTTTCACCCCTACTTCAAGCTACACCCATCTACCTACATCATCACTAACTTCCACATCCTATCCTTTCCTCTGCTGGACTACCCTGAAATGTCAATCCATGACCGGTTGCAACTAGAACTTGTAAGCGGAAGTGTCGACTACATCGACCAAGCTTCCCCAGCAGGAAACCACCAGTCATCATCACACACCTTGGGGAGCGCGTCGTAGCACAGCCTCCCATGACTCTGGGTTTCGGGGATAAATGGTGGGTAAAGCCTCCACCCCCCTGATGGAACAAGGGACTATGTCTACTCGACATAACAACAGCGTTGCACTTGTACTCGGTTTGTCATCATATAACCAATTTGGGCGGTTGAGTTTCCTGAAACCCTACCCCACCCATACATCATAATAATCATGGGAAAGTAAATTATGCATCACCTACATACCGTTTATCTTTCAGAGTCCATGTCCCCGAGGCTCTCCCACCTCGTAGGATCCAGCTATCACTTAGCCATTTTAACCTGTAAGTCAGTCCTCGACATACAATCTCGAATATCGTGCACAAATCCTCAACATGTACACATACATTTTTTCATAACATAACAACAATAATCAATTCATTATTTTCACCATGCACCTGGTATAACATTCTTTCGTTCAACAATAACTTTAATGGTATCCACGTACTCATCATTCATTAAATTGCACATATGAGACATAGCTAACACATGATACATATCTAACATGACTACGTATCCTAATACTAACATCACACACACACATATCTATATCGGCAAAATAATAGAACCACATGTCCATAGTGTCGTCAAACCGACGAAGTCTCATAATCAAGCAAATATAACATATAATAATAGTTTAGGCAGAAATGTCAAAACGGGTCGTTACACAACCAACTCCTCCTTCTTAGTGTTGATCCCCAAAGAAAGCAATCTGGACACCTTTGCAAGGTTCTGACCAATTCCGTTGTGCAATTCCTGCTACAAAATCTTAACCAAAATCATAGCCAACAGATTAAAAATCCTTCTCCCAAACCTGGACTTAGAAAATCAGGGAGAATTTATCCAAAAGCGCCAAATTGTGTACAGTATTCTATTAGTGCAAGCAGCCATACTCTCAAGCAAGCAAAGAAAGGATAGTTGTATGATAATAAATCTAGATATGGAAAACGCTTTCGACCGGGTAAGACACTCCTTCCTTTACTCAGTATTAGCAAAATTTGGTTTCTCTAACCATTTCATCTCTTGGATAAAAGCTTGTATAGGAAGGCCTTGGATTGCTTCGTTCGTTAATGGCCGACAAACTGACTTCTTCACAAGATCCAAGGGTTTGAGGCAAGGATGTCCTATATTCCCCTTGTTATGACCAATTAGTTCCATCTTATGTCTTTTTCAAAAATTCATAACTTTGATATCTAGAGTTTGTTTTTAGTGTTGTTTTTTAACTACCTGTTTTTTGAAGTCGTTTCATCTAGACCATCGGTTTCTATTTTTGAATCCATATTACCTACACATTCTAATATGTCTAGTCCAAGTGATTTTCTACATACCAATACCAACTACTTCTCATGGAGAGACCGTATGGAGGATGTCCTATGAAGTAGGGGAATTTATTGAATTGCTTTGACAAAATAAAATTCACCCACTGATGCCTCAAAGAAAGTAAAATGGGATAGTAAGAATGATGAAGCACATGGATTAATTGGGATGTCTATTTCTAATGACTTACTATTCCACCTTCAAGGAATTAACCATCCAGATGCGACTTGGAAAGAATTGGAAACCCTATTGGTCATCACAATGAGATTTGAGGTCAACAATTTGAAAATCATTTGGTTACTTTAAATCAAGTGAATTCTCTTGCATTGAAAACTATCTATATAAATTCAAAAACCCTTAGACACTTAGTTGAAGAATGCAAGATATCTAAGCTATAAAAGTAACATATTTATGCTATTCTTGCTAATCTTTATCCTCCTTATTATGTTTGTGTATCTAATTTCACTCCACTGAAGAATCTATAGGATCTACTTATATAGTACCCAATCTTGAATCTTTTTGTGATTATTTGACTAGAGAGCAAGATAAGCTCTTACATATTGGAGTGATCAACAGTGCAGGTACCTCCAATAAATCCTTAGTGGCACAACAAAATGACAATTCCAAACATTTAAATTTGCAATACTCTCACAACAATAAACAAAACAAGGGTCCCAAACCCTCTCAACAAGTTCTTACACCCAATGGTGATAAAGGCACTAAATCAAAAGGTAAGAAGACTAATCATCATTGTAATTTTTATGGGCAATATGGTCATGTTGAATCTAAGTGTTTTAAGAAAATGGAAGCCTTAGAAGCAACAATAAAGAATCATAACATCAATATTGATTCTTCTTCTAACTCTTATTCTCATGGGCAGGCATTGTCTACTTCTAGTTTTCCTTTAATGCATCATATACTTCTTCTTCTATTGCATGGATCATTAATTTGGAGCATCATATCATATGGATAAGGATAAAGTAATTTTTTCTTCCCTAAATGAATGTAATACCAAACAAATATTTGTTAGTGATGATAGATATCTTAGTGTTTTAGGGTTTGGAACATTCCAGCTAGAAGATGGTCACACTACAAGGAAAACCCTATACCGGAGGTTATAGCGGAAGCCCCTAAAAAAAAATCCCAAATATCCGTTTACAGCGGAGGTCTCCAGCAGAGGGGAGCAAGCATAGGTTTTAATTGGTAAACCTAAAATGCACAGGTGAAGTTAAAGTGTGAACGCACTGGTGCGGAGAAAATATTAATGCACTGATCATGAAAATCCCAATTCCATACGGAAAAAAACAATAGTGCATTCACCATATTAAACTCACCGGTGCACACGTAAATGTAATGCACCGTAGCTAGCCCAAAAAACCATAGGCCAAGAATAATATATTTTAAAAAACAAAATAACCTAAATGGTACTCTAGATACTTATATAAGCACTTGTGTGTTCACCACATTAAATGCACCAGTGCGTACGTAAATGTAACGCACCGTAGCTGGCCCAAAAAAAATAAGCCAAGAATAATATTTTTTTTTAAAACAAAATAACCTAAACAGTGCGCTAGATACTTATATAAGCACTGGTGCATTATGTGTATTGCAGCACCAAATCAAGTAAAATTTGAAAATTTCACGTAAACAATTTTAATATTTTTTACAAATACGATGCATTTATAGACAACTACAGCACCGGTGTGTACCTCAAGATTGCGCACTAGATTAGGGATAAGTTAAAAATTATGTGTTTTATTTAAAATGTTGCACCCAATTTTTTTTATATTTTTATGTTGCATAACGATGTGTTTGTATTATTATGAAGCATCAGTGCACCATTTAAAAGAACTCTCGGTGTGTCCTAGTATCGGGCACACCGAAGAACAGTTAAATAAAAAAATATATTGACTGAACTATTCATTTTTACCATTCTACAGTGCTCTAGAACTCTATAGAACTGGTGCCACCTTTGCCTCCCTAAAACGCCCTACCATCGGTGCTCCTCTTACCTGCATTTCTCCTATCCATTTCCCGGTAGATGTTTTTTGAATTTTTCTAAATGGTGGGAAAACTTCATTTTTTGGACTACGTGGCAACCATGTCTCCCCGGCTAGCAAATGTCCAGGTAATATCTTTGTTTTCTTCTAACTTAAACTTTTAGCGGATTAAAATTTGAAATTAAGCTTGAATTTTCACTGTTTAAAAAAAAAAAAAATCATGTGGTGCTTTGTCGTGCTTCGGCTCACACCGCTCCTTGGTGCACACTGTAAAATTACAGAATGCACCAGTCGCAGTGCACTACTAACCTCGGAAATTAGTGCACCGTTATACGATGCGCTATATACTATAGCACACGGATCCATTTAATTATAAATTATAAATCACAAAAACAGTGTTTTAATTTATATCAATGCATCGGTGCGTTCAATGCCTCGCACTTCCACCGGTGCATCCCCCTACCAATAAACCAACTGCATCGTTAAAACGGTGCACTCAATTATAGAGCATTGCCACATATAAATTAAAAAAATTATAAACAGTCTGATGTGTTCATGGTATATATTGCACCATTGCATTAGATTAAATGGGGCACACGGAATGCATTAAATTTTTAAATTTTCTAAAATTTAAAAAACACATGTTTTTTTATTTATGATAAGTCTACTTCTGTAATTTAATCATATTAGAATTTTTCTTTACCATTGATATTGCTACTCAAATATTATTACTATAGTGCTTACTATGAATGGTAATTGATGATATGAACATTTTTATCTATTTTTGTGTATATTTTTCAATCTTGTTGTGTTTAAAAATAAATAAAGTGATGAATTTTTAATAAAAATGTTGCAATATCCATATGGATATTTGAAAATTTTCAAGCATAGTGCATATGTATTTTTGAAAATTTTCAAGCATAAGTGGTTTAAAAACTCTCAAGGTCACATTACAAACTTATTGCATAATTATGATGTAATTCTACCTAAAAAAAATTTATAGTAGCTTCTCATTTAAAGGTCTGCTTCTTTGAAATCTTTGATGGACACATATAGGGTTAATTTTCAATATAAATCCACGTAAATGAGGAAAGAAGGAAATCTCCCACCAAATGGAGAGAGGTAGATGATATATTAAATTCTATTTGGATATTTAGACACTTAGGAGTTAGTTAAGATCAACTTGCTCTAATGTGTCTTTAGGAAGAGTATGTTTCTTTAGTATGCATTTGTACTTATGTAACCCGACGATCACAATATTTTCTAGGCATAGACTGATCCGACGATTCATCTTTACCTTGATTTTAATGGCTATTGATCCATGGCTTAACACACAATTGTTCATGATATATATTTAAAGAGCATGGAGGTTTTGTGAGAAACTCATGTGTAAATTATTTTTACTTTTTGCATTAATATATTACCTCAAGTAGCTATTTGGATGGAATCGTGGATTGTTTCCCTCTCTAAGGGTTTTAACCACGTAAAAACATCGATGTGTTCATTTGTAATATATTTATGTGAGTGGTTGCTTAAGTTGTTTAACTTATGTGGAAATACCATGTTTTAGTCGAACATGGTATCATAGTGCTTATGAAGACCCACTCTCGTTATTGATCAAGGTCTTGAACCGATGTAGTTGCATGCATTAAAGGATTTCTAGATTCTACTATTTCTATGCATTTCTAGGCTAAGAGAGGTGTTTCATTGTGTCAAGAGTGCTTATTTTAGTTGGAAATGATTTTTTTCACTCAAAATGGTTTATGTATGCCTAAGATATGGGCATTTACCAAATCTAGAGGTATATTGTTTACATTTATAGATTTTCTTAAAACTATTTCTCATATTATTTCATATTTTAGTTTGGTTTTATGTTTTATTCCTCGATTGTTACATTTTTTTGTCTAAGTATGCTCTTTGTTGTGAACTCTATCCGAACTTGGAAAATCAAAAGCATAGTGGAAAGGGTTTTCTTAGTTCCATATGCTCTTTGTCGTGTGTCTTGTGTGAACTCCGTAAACCAAAAACAATGAGAAAAATTACATTTTCTAGGTAACGTAACCAAGATCTGACCCCAAATCTAAGAAATTTTGGTTTTGAAATTTCATTATTTGTTTTTATATGGATAGGTAAAAGTGTCATGTATGCCAAAAGCAAGGTTTTTTTTGGTAGGCACATTCTCCCACAACAACAACAATAACACCAACACCACCATTATCCTTCATAATATTACTAAATATTTTGTTTAACTTGTTTGGTTGAAAGTTACTTTATAAGTAAGAGGTCTTGGGTTGAAGTCCTATCTTTTTATGTCCTTGACATTTATGATTTGGTTCGAGGCATTAGTTTAGGGTTTGAATTCAAATTTTTGAAATTTCATATAGTTTCTTTATAGTTTGTTTTTATTTTTAATTTATTTTATTTTTTAAAAACTTATTTAACTTGCTTTCTATTGGTTCCGTGCTAGTGACGTTTGCCTGGGGTGATGTGCCCCAGGCCCCGGCAGCGCGCTTGCGTCAACCGGGTAGCACATTCACTATAGGCATTAAAAGGTCTGCAACCATTAAATATTGGCATTAAATACTTTTGTGGGGTCCTTGACGCTTGAAAGAACTGCAGGCAGCAAGTCTTGTGGTCATTCAAAGGCTCACCTACTACCTTTCCATACAACAGGTTCTTTCATTGTGGGTCGATGGAAACGGCAGCAAAGTGCAGGTTTTCGTGTTACCATTGGTGTCTGTTGAGGCTCTGATTTGGTTGCATAGCTTCCTGGGTGGTGCTACCTGGATGCATTGTTGCATATATAAATAACGGAGGGTTCGCGCCTACCTTTTTAAATCCTCTGCTTGATAAATTGATCGACCTTGCTCCTTTTTCCTGATTGCTTTCCCACTACACCTACTTTCAGGATGCGAACAGTTCAATCTTTTAGCTGGTACTGGTACTCTCAACTCACAGCCTCGGCCAGGTGAATTGCGGTTCTATTAGCCTGGAAGGGCTCGGTATGAATCTTGATACCACAGCGAACTCGATTGACGACAGTCAAGAGGGACGATTTCGATATAGGGCAGACACTAACCCCGGAGGCAGCGAGCATCTTAAATCATGCCATAGCAAAAGCTTCTCGCTGCCGCCACGGCCAAACAATTCCTCTACATGTCGGTGCGACGTTTTAGCCATCTGCGCCAGGCTTGCTAGGTTGTGACTTCAATGTTCAGGGGTTGGTTCTCATAGGGGAGAAAGAGGTTGAAGCTGTAATAAAAAAAAACTTGTGCAAAGAATATTAGAAAAAGGTGAAACCCCAACGCAGCTTCAGATTCTTCCTATTGTAACAGAGATATCTGCTTTCTGTTAAAGATAAAGACCACATTGCTATGCAGTTCAAGGAATTGGAACAAATGGTGGAAGGGCGTTTGAGCAAGGGTATAATTCTTAACATGGGTGATTTAAAGTGTCTTGTAGAGAAGCCCAAGGAAGGAGGAGCATCAATAGGGTTGTCAATTTCATCTTCTATGCAACAAGTTGTTATGAAATTGAGCCAATTATTAGCTCGATATGGAGAAACTGGTCGTCTAGCTGATTGGGATTGCGACGTGTGAAACATACCTGCGTTTTCAACTTCTATGGAGAATGATTGGGACCTGCAGCCTCTACCTATTGTTGCCTAACCAACTCCAGGATTGTTTCGTAGGTTCTCCCTTGTTTCTTCTGCTTTCCAAGTTCTTCCCCTAGTTCCATCGCGTCGCTTAGGTTTATCCCGTGCTGGGGAGTCAGTTGGCCACAAAGAATGAAAATTGGTTAGTATATGTAAATGCATGTTATTTGTTCTCTCAAATCACTTGAAATTCTTGTTGAACTATGCTTTTTCAATTTATTTCAGATAAGATTATAGTTTTTTTCGAGTAAGGTAAATTACAGCAATTAAATCCTATAAATACAATTTTTCTCACTACACCTGCTTCCAGATGCGAATAGTTTGAGCTTATTAGCTCGATATGGAGGAATTGGTCATCTAGTTGATTGGGATTGCGACGTGTGAAACATACCTGCGTTTTCAACTTTTACGGAGATTGATTGGGACCTGCAGCCTCTACCTATTGTTGCCTAACCAACTCCAGGATTGTTTCGTAGGTTCTCCTTTGTTTCTTATGCTTTCCAAGTTTTGCCCCTCATTCCATCACGTTGCTCGGGTTTATCCCATCCTAGGGAGTTAGATGGCCACAAAGAATGAAAATTGGTTAGTATATGTAAATGCATGTTATTTGTTCTCTGTGTCTGCCTAAATATATGACCTTCAGATGATCCGATCCATCCTTTCTTCCATAGTGTATCTCATTTTTTCTATGAATGGTTTGTCCATAGAATGCATACAGGTTAAAATAGCCACAAGTTGTATATATTTCTCAATGTTATCACAGCAGCAAAATAATCTTCAATATGTCATAGTCTCTTACTCAATGTTTTTCTATTGGCTGAACAGATGTGAGATTATTACAGAAGCAATTGACGCGGAAATCAGGTACAATCTGTGGTCCTGTAAATAATTCGAGGATGAATGAACCTTGATGCTGAAAGACACTACGATTATAGAAGGATTGGGATTGGACTGTACATATACATTTTCATTGAAACAAAGACAAGTGAAAGGAAACCCAGAAAATACCCTACAGTATGTAGAGCCTCTTTAAGAAAAAACATAGACAGGTGATTACAAAAAACATAGACAGGTGAAAGGAAATCCAACAATACCATAGACTAAGTAAAGCGAACGATTGTTGAGTCAGTTGGTTCGGCCGTTGATGAAACAACGGTGCAAGTGATTAAAAATTTCCAGTGGCAGTGGCCCCAACAAAACTACCAGCACCAATAGCATTAGCAATAGTAGATCCAGTGAATCCTGACCCAATAGTTTCTCCAGGTGATAAAGAATGCAAACTCTCTATATGTTTCCATAGCCAAATAATATATTATGACCATTGCCGGACAAAGAAGGCATGTGGCTCAAACAGAGGAAAGCAGTTGGAGTGTATGCATGGAGATGTCATAAAGAGTTGACAAACGGAGTGCATGCATGGGAAGAGTTGAAAGACGTCTTTAGAAATGGACACGAGGCCTTTGTACATGTCCGATGATTTTTCAAAGTATTTGGGATGCCTGAGAGAGCTTTGCTCCGCCAACTATGTATATATTCTTATTATTAAGACTTGCCAGACAGACATAGTTAATATCCATACCTTATGTTAATTTGAAACATAGTTCTCTTCGCCCACATGCTATCTCAAAGTCTGCGAATTCCTTACTTGTTCATTCAATTAATTGCCCCTTTAATATTTTTGGTCGAGCAAACACGCCTACTCGGCAAGTTTTTAAACAATTTGTTTTACCAAATGGAAAACTTACCAAATTAATTCATAACAATGAGGATACCTAAATTCTCATTGTAAAAAGAGGGGAAAAAAAAGCAATTTGGTTACTTAAATCCTTAAAAAGTTGTTTTTACTAAAACTTAACGTTTTAAAAATTTTGTTTTTACTAAAACATATCGTTTTTTTTCTAAAATTTTGAATAAAAGAGAATGTTTTTTGTTTTTACTAAAACATAACGTTTTAAAAATTTTGTTTTTACTAAAACATGTTAGTGTTTTTTCTAAAATTTTGAATAAAAGAGATCATGTTTATGTTATTTGGATGAGTAATAAAAAGAAATAATACAAACTACTATTTGGATGAGTAATAAAAAGAAATAATACAAACTAATATTACATGAGGGTTTTAGTTAAATTACCCACATCATACAGCAGTCCGTTCGATTAGTATTTACCGCCTAAGAGTAAATTACCCACATTTGCTTCTAATTTGTTAAGACTTTTTGATAGCTAAAACCTACTAATTTGTTAAATTATACCTTATTAAATGATGCCTGTCTGTCTTGTGGAGGAGATGATACCCTCTGAATAAACTATTTAATTGGTACCTCTTGTTCCGCCCCGATCAAGCAAAAAATAGATTATTCTCCTGTCGCAAACCCATAGATACCCAAATTGGTCGGTCCCATCCATGCTTTATTTCATGAAACCTTTACTTTACTTGTACCATCCATTGCTGGTCTTTAGTATAAAAGCTATTTTCTCTTACCTTTTTCACTAAAGATGCAAATAGTAGTTTACCTTGTTTGTCAAGCCAATAAAGAAAGCACAGCTATGTAAGGCCAAAATAATTGAAGAGTATCAATTGTCCATATCTTCAAGTAAATAGATCCTTCCTACAACTTTCTACAAAAAGAGCAGGTGGAAATGTCAAGGAAATTGCCACCACGTGGCTCTTGTGTTAAGTTCCTTTCTAAAAAAGTTCTTGTAACTTTACTTTATAAAGTAACTACATTGTAGAAGTATTTCCCACTTGTTTTATAAAAAAAGGATCACTTATTTTAAAAGTTAATTATATGTAAAATTGAGTTTAAAGGTAGAGTTAGTAAAAGGGGGGAATTATTTATTATGCACCTCTACATGCCATGTGGCCCATTGGTTCCATCTTATGTATTTTTCAAAAAGTCATAACTTTGATATCCGGAGTCCATTTTTAGTTTTGTTTTTTTTAACTACCTATTTTTTTGAAGTCTTTTCATCCAAACCATCAGTTTCTATTTTGAATCCATGTTACCTGCACATTATAATATGTCTATTCCAAGTGATTTTCTACTTACCAATACCAACTACTTCTCATGGAGAGACTGTATGGAGGATTTCCTACGAAGTAGGGGAATTTACTAGATTACTTTGAAAAAAAATATTGCACTCACAGATGCCTCACAGAAAGTAAAATGGGAAAGTAAAAATGACGAAGCACATGGATTAATCGGGATGTCCATTTCTAATGACTTACTATTCCACCTTCAAGGAATTATCCATCTAGATGTGACTTGGAAAGAATTGGAAACCCTATTGGTCATCACAATGATATTCAAGGTTGGCAATTTGAAAATCATTTGGTTACTTTAAATCAAGTGAATTCTCTTGCATTGAAGACTATCTATCTAAATTCAAAAACCCTTAGACTCTTAATTGAAGAAAGCAAGATATCTAAGCCAGTAAAGTAACAGATTTATGTTATTCTTGCTAATCTTGATCCTCCTTATTATGTTTGTGTATCAAATTTTCACTCCACGGAAGAAGCTCTAGGGTCTACTTATATAGAACCCAATCTTGAATTTTTTTGTGATTCTTTGACTAGAGAGCAAGATAAGCTCTTACATCTTGGAGTGATCGACACTGCAAGTACATCTAATAAATCCTTAGTGGCACAACAAAAGGATAAATCCAAACATCTAAATAAGCAATACTCTCACAACAATAAACAAAACAAGGGTCTCAAACCCTCTCAACAAGTTCTTACACCCAATGGTGATAAAGGCACTAAATCAAAAGGTAAGAAGACTAATCATCATTGCAATTTTTATGGGCAATATGGTCATGTTGAATCTAAGTGTTTTACAAAAATGGAAGCTTTAGAAGCAACAATAAAGAATCATAACATCAATATTTACTCTTCTTCTAACTCTTCTTCTCATGGACATGCACTATCTACTTCTAATTTTCCTTCAATGCATCATCTACTTCTTCTTCTATTGCATGGCTCATAAATTTGGAGCATCTTATCATATGGCTAAGGATAAAGTAATTTTTTTTGCCCTAAATCAATGTAACACCAAACAAATATTTGTTAGTGATGATAGATCTCTCAGTGTTTTAGGGTTTGGAACACTCCAGCTAGAAGATGGTCACACTACAAGGAAAAGGACCTATACTAGAGGTTATAGTGGAATCCCCTAAAAAAGATCCCAAATATCTGTTTATAGCGGAGGTCTCTTGCAGAGGCGAGCGGGCATAGGTTTTAATTGGTGCTTTTGTAAACCTAAAATGCACTAGTGCGGTTAATGTGTGAACGCACCGGTGCGGAGAAAATATTAATGCACCAATCATGAAAATCCCTTTTTGATACGGAGAAAAAACATGTTATATTAAAAAATGACAATAACAGTGCGTTCACCATATCAAACGCACCGATGTGCACATAAATGCAATGCATCGTAGCTAGCCCAAAAAGCCATAGGGCAAGAATAATATATTTTTAAAAACAAAATAACCTAAACGGTGCGCTAGATACTTATATAAGCACGTGTGTGTTCACCACATTACAGGCATCGGTGCATTCATAAATGTAACACACCGTAGATGGCCCAAAAAACCATAAGCCAAGAATAATATGTTTTAAAAAAACAAAATAACCTAAACAGTGCACTAGATACTTAGATAAGCACTGGTGCGTTATGTGTATTGCAGCACCGAATCAAGTAGAATTAGAAAATTTCATGTAAACAATTTTAATATTTTTCTACAAATACAATGTGTTTATAGACAACTACAGCACCTGTACATACCTCAAGATTGCGCACTGGATTAGGGATAAGTTAAAAATTATTTGTTTTATTTAAAATGTCACGCCCATTTTTTTTATATTTTTCTATTGCATAACGGTGTATTTGTATTATTATGAAGCACCAGTGCACCATTTAAAAGAACACTCGATGCATCCTGGTATTGAACTCTATAGCATCGATGCCACCTTTTCCTCCCTAAAACACCCTACAATCGGTGCTCCTCTTACATGCATTTCTCCTATCCATTGCCCGGTAGGTGCTTTTTGAATTTTGCTAAATGGTGGGAAAACTTCATTTTTTGGACTACTTGGCAACCATGCCTCCCCGTTCAGCAAATGTCAAAGTAATATCTTTGTTTAATTCTAACTTAAACTTTTAACAGATTAAAATTTGAAATTAAGCTTGAATTTTCACTATTTAAAAAAAAATTATGTGTGCTGCGTCATCGTGCTTCGGCTTGGACCGCTCCTTGGTGCACACTATAAAATTATAGAGTGCATTGGTCGCAGTGCGCTACTAACCTTGGAAATTAGCGCACTGTTATACAGTACACTATATACTATAGCACATCGATCCATTTAATTAAAAATTATAAATCGCAAAAATGATGCTTTAATTTATATCAACGCATCAGTGCGTTCAATGCCTCGCACTGCCACTGGTGGATCCCTCCACCGATAAACCAACCACATCGTTAAAATGGTGCACTCAATTATAGAGCACTGCCACATATAAATTTTAAAAATTATAAACAATCTGATGCGTTCATGGTATATATCGCACTGATGCACTAGATTAAATAAGGCACACGGAATGCATTTAATTATGATCACAACGAATCCTTGTGGTGCGCTACTTCATCAGAGCGCACCAAAAAATATTAATTAAAAGTTGAAATTTTGATTCTGGTGTGCTACTTTTACAATGAATCGGTGCGTTCAATTGTTTGTTATGCACCGTTAATGGTGCTTGTTTTAAAGTAAATACACCCAGAAGCTTGGAAAAAAGGTGGAGCTCAAAATGCACTAAGAAGCTTGGAAAAAAGGTAGAGCTCAAAACGCACTGAGAATATTGGAAAAAAGTTGGTCCTCACTATTTCACAAATGCACCTACCTATAGCGGTGCGTTGTCTATTTTTTTGTGCACTGCTTGCAGTGCTGAAACATTTGACACATGCATCGGTGCTTTCTGCTTATGGAAGAATCAGTGCTTTCTTTTCTTAAGGAAGCACCAACATCATTCTGAGATTCCCCAGTAGTGCATTGGCGGTGCGTAGTATTATTATATACGCATTGTGCCAGTGCTAGTCGTGTTATGAACACACCGGTGCTTTGTATGAATACAGAGCACCATGTCGATTTTTATATAAAAATAGGTAGTGTAAGCGGTGCGCACCGTGGATGGTGTGTATGTACAAATACGCACCGTTTGCGATGTTGGGCTGTTTTATAGGCACACCGAGTTGGAAATTCATGTGTTTTTAGAAAGAAAAAAAGTATTATTTCTTATTTATAAATAAAATTCTCGTTTTAATAAAAAAAATGTGTTTTATATAATTAACTGATGTATTTTATATGTTAATCAGAGATGTCAGTGTAGAGAGCAGCAACAACAATAGCATGTTGACCATTACAATGTTCGATGGTAGTGGGAGGCTCGAGAGAGGGAGAGGGGTTTGTACCCTCTCCCCATTACTGCAAAAACACAAGGCCTGTTGAAGGAAGTAGGCCTCCTCAAGTTATATGAGGAGGCTACATCCCCCAAGGGGAACTCAGATTTTTTGACACAGTTGATCTATTGGTGGGATCACCGGAGACAGGCCTTCCGTGTTGGTCCTAATCAGTGGTTCCATCCCACTAAGGAGGATATATATTTTATCACTGGGCTATCTAGGAGAGGGGAATATTTTCCCTAGTTCCATGATGTCCCAGTCGGCACAGCAGTTGAGAGTCAGCTTGTCTACTCTGAGAGATATATCAGTGATGTCGTCGTTCATCCAGTCGATTTTCAGGTTTCCGGTGGATAGCTACACATCTCTTCTTTTGGTCGAGATGATGTTAGGTGCCTCTTATTTTTCATAACCACCATTGCGCACTACACTATTGATGGGCGGCGCATTAGTTTCCTTTTTATTCTATGTTGATTCTTTAGTGCAGAGGCTGAGATGCATTCAGTAGGCTGAGATGCATTCAGTGGTCTGCCATTTTTTTACGGCAATTTGTTTTTGCGCTTAGTAGATGCCATGCACAATTCCAGGGAAGGGTTAAATTCCCTTTTGGTTCAGAGTTGTTATATTTATTTTTTGAGAGGTTTATGGCCACAAGGCCTTCGTTTTACCGTCACCCTCTTAGGCCGTCGAATGAGGCCCGTATGCATATGTGGGGCCAGATGATACCCAAGAGGGGCTATTTGGAGTTCCCTGGGAGGATTACCACAGATACAATGGAGCTACTATGCAGTGTGGAGGCCAGTGACCTAAAGCTGGTTAGGAAATGTCTCTCGCGACTCACATAAAATTATTCTTCCCCAAAAAAAGTTGAAACAATGAGGCCACTGGGAAAGTAAACCCCAATGTCATCTCTCCTTAAAACTTTATTTATCTCAAGAGGTCCTTTCTCCTAAAATTCTATTTCATTTTTTGAATAATAATGAATACGGTAGATTCTGAAAAGAGAGTTGTATGCGTTGCATTTTTCCTAGATATATTTTTGCAAATTTGTGTTTTGTTGATTTCTTGATTTATAAAGTGTTGATGAATTGCACCTACATTCACACTTTTGATAACTTAGTAAATATGAATAATTTGTGACAAGTTTTAAAGTTTTAACTGAGAATAATAAGCATTCAAATAAATAAAAAATGGCCCTTTACTTAACAAACTATAAATATGGCTAAAAAAAATTAACATTCATAAATTTGAAGGACATTCAAATGGCATACAAAATACTCATTGAGGTTAACTAGTGGCGCTGCAAGGTTAACAATCTTGTAGTTAGAACATGCAAGTTCATAACAAATAGGCTTCTAGCAAGGAAGCAATTTGTAAGTATTTCGGGTGCCCTACATTTCTAGTTTTCATGACAAAGATGTTTCTTTGGTGTTTGTTTTGGGTCCACTAGATGTTTGAATATTAAGCTTCTCCATGTATTTTTTTCTCCTATGGCAAGTTATTGATGTTCTTCGCCTAGGAAGGCCTACTGTATCCAAGGTAAGTTGATCGATTGTATCCATTTTGTGGGTTTTTTCATGGATAGTTTATATTGTATTTATCATATTTCTTTGTTGGGATGATGTTTAGGTGTATTTTGATATCTAACTGAGTCATTGGATGTTTGGGTATTGATATATTGGTCATTTGTTTTGTAGGTTGAGATGAAGGAGAAGCTCATGAAGCTATATGCAGTTAGTGATCCTCAATCTGTATTTTATTTTAAGTTTATAACCCAATTTGGAGGTCAAAAATCCTCAAGGTTTGGTTTGATTTATGACTCGTTGCTGTGTGCTAAGAAATACAAACCTAAGTACAAGCTCATTAGGGTCAATCCACATCCATTTATGTTATTTAATAATGAACAGTCATTTAGACTTCGTTCTTTTAGTTTATAAATCCCATTCAAATTCTATTAAAAGTTTTAAGGTCAAAACAACATCATTTGTTTAAATGCTTATTATGACCTATGCCATGAAACAACCTTGGTGAATTAACCATAGACCTTCATGCCTTGAGGAGCTCCACTACTTAGAGTTGACTTCCTTCAGCTTAGATGTTAGGCCTAAGGTGTAGCTACTTTTCCAAAATTGATTGGGACTTGCACACACTTCATCCCATTGAAATTTATGGCATTTGCTTAAAACATGCAACCTAGAACCCTAGTGGATGGGTCAACACTCCAAATACCTCACCAATGAACCAAAAACCAATCGGCATGAACCTAATGAATACAAAACGTATCCCATCATTTAGTTTTAATGTCCCTTGCCATAAAACATTTTCTTTAGATGTTATGTATTATTCTTGTCAATATATGATATGAGTTAATGTCATTCATTTCAAGGATTGATATTTTGAACCCAAAACCTACCAAAGGAATTTTATACAATCATTGAAAAATTTTAAGCAAGCTACTACATCATTTTATGGTCCTCCTCTAGTAATATTACATAAAACTATTGTAGTCCCTATCATGAGACAACTTTGGAGAATTAACGATAGCCTCCATGCCTTAAGGATATGCACTACATAAAGCAAGGGAATTGCTTCAGCTTAAATGCTAGGTTTGAGGTGTAGCTATTCTATCAAATTTATTAGGAATTGTGCATGTTTTGTCCCATTGAAATTCATGACATTCAGTTAGGTCTACATAAAAATGTAACATACATAAAAATGTAACATGTAACCCTGGTTGATGGCTCAATGCTCTATATGTCTCATTTAAGTGAACCAAAAACGCATTGGCAAGAACTTTATAAATGCAAACTAATCCATATTTAATTGCAATATCTCTTGATATTCATAATTTTGTAAATGTAATATATTATATAGTATTCCTATAAATTTATAAGATGAGTCAATGTCATTATAATCTATGATTTAAAATATGAACCATAAAACTTGATAGAAAAAAAATTATATCATATTTGAAAATTTTAAAACTAACTAATAAATTATCATTTTATGGTCTATTAATAACAAATAAAAATAAAAATATATTTTTAAATAAAATTTTCGAAGTAATAATAAAAAATAAAACTAAAAATATATTTTTAAATATGCTTTCTATTTTGTTCAAACACCTACCTGACAAGTTATATTTAGAGTCTTTAGATTATTCAATCAAAAATGACAATTTGATCATATGTTTTATACATTGTTATTCTTTAATCTTTAGATTGTTCACTCAAAAATAGAAATTTGATTATATGTTTTATACATTGCTTTCATCTTAGTTGTTTTATCAATCCCATGTATCTAAAGAAATACCTTTATCTTTATCCTTGTTTTCCAAATGCTCAGTGGTAATTATATCATTGTATATATATGAGCGTAGCTTATTTGTTAAATGTGTAAACGTTTCTATATACTAATTTTTGAATTTTCCATTCATGATAGAGTTATCATCGTACATGCATATTTGAGCTCAATTAAATGTGTGTGAGGCTCTTTGCATATTGAAATTGTACTGCCTATACTAATGATTTGGCTCAATAAAATTGTATAGAAGTGAAAAAGAAATTATTCACATGTTTTAAAGATTTATTTTATTTTATAATGCTGGTGGTGCATAAAATTTAAGCATATTGCAGCTAAGATTGCTTCCAAAAAAACACTACTAATTAACAATAGCATTGTTCAAGTTGACAATTCAAACACAAGTAAACTCTGTAATTTGTTGTTATTCTAACTCCTATAGAGTTGATAATATATATTCAGTGACAAGAAAGATACCGTCACTACTACATATAGGGGGGTTTTGAGACAATATTTATGTAAATTGTCTCAACCTGAGACCAAAAAAAAAGTTGTGTATTGTCTTAAGTATTGTTTTTAAGCAAGTGTCTTAAATTATTGTCTTAAACTAATGTCTCTATAGAGACAATATATAATAAATCAATTATAAATCATATTGTCTCTATAAATGACCATATTGTCTCAAGCTAAGACAAAAATATTTTCTCTCCAAAGACAATATCACTTGTCTCTCTAGAGACAATATCACTTTTGTCTATCTAGAGACAATATATAAAACAATGTATAAAAAGAATTTGATCATTTCAAAAAAATCAACTAAACCTTATTTTCTTAAAAAAAACTATAATATCCTTTAGTCCATTTATTTATATTCTATTTATTTATGGGAGGGCATGGTGGAATCAAACCACCAACCTTCTGCATTGTAATGCAAATGCTCTACCATTGAGCTACCACCCTTTAAAGAATTAGGACAGAGAGGTAAGTTGTACAACACCTAATAATTTCTAGTGTTATCAAATATACATACAGATAAATCATTGCAAGGAAAACAAATGCATACATAGACATAGCATGATCGCATTCAAATACGAGATTACAATTGACCCATGACTTAAAAGATGGGGAATTTCCATTCCCTTACAAAGTACAAAATGTGATTATTGCAAAATGAAAATCAGCTTGGAATTATAAGAACAACACAGGATGCTCACCTGAAAAGATTATCTACACATAAGTTCTCCAGCACATAGAAATTCCTTGAAACATGAAGTTACTTTCAGATAAATCATTGCAATTTTTCAAAGCAAAGAAGCCTTCAGGGCACATCTTGTTCAAATAAGTATGCCCAGGCAAAATACTTGGTAGCACAAAAACCAATGCGAGATATTATTCCATGGATTCGAGTAAAATAAGGGAACAAAACATAGAATTTGCTCCAACATTTTTCAAGTAGAAGCGACCATAAATAATAATAAAAAGTGTGAGAAAAATTCTCAAGCTTGAATCTGTTGCAGGCCAAGAAAGTGCAGATTGCAGACCACACACCATGTCATATTTACATATAAGGGACAAAAAATGAACAACTGTAGACAAATTGAAGAGCTGGAATTTAGAACAGAACCTAGACAAAATAATTTTTCTAAGTACTAAACAATTAAAAATGAAAATTTCTTTAACCATGTTTTTCCCATTGTACAAGGAATTGTCAATCTTACTGAGTAGTCATTATTCCACGAATTCAAGCAAAATAAGAGAATGGAGTTTAGAATTTGCTCACACATTTTTGTAGCACTAATGACCATAAACAAAAAAATAATGAAAGACAGATTCCCAAATTTGAATCCATTGTAGGCCAAGAAAGTGAAAATTGCAAACCACACACCATGTCATATTTACATATAAGAGAAAGAATGTGAACAATTGTAGAGAAATTGAAGACCTGGAATTGTGAACGTAACCTAGACACTGAAAACGTTTTGAGCAGTGAACAATTAAAAAAGAATATACTCTTGGACCATATTTTCCTTTTTCTACAAGGAATTGTCAATCTTCCTAATCATAGGAAGTAAAAGATTTAACATGTAAACTTTAAAAGATTTGAATGTTTTATTGATAACAATTATTAAGATAAAACATAGTATTTAACCCACATATCAAACACACTCTTCCTATAAGAGATATAAGAAACATTTTTCAGTTTACCCTTCCACTATGTTTTATCTAACGGAAATAAGACAAAGGACAACAAGATATGGAATTTTATAGATGATTTTGAACCAATAAAGATAACTTGCTTTGATTAGAAACTCAAGTAAGTCTTCAATCAAAGGTTATAGAATTTGGTATGCTTAGATTGACAAATTGTCAATGTAAAGAAACATGAAAGGCAGATGCCCAAATTTGAATTTATTGCAAACTAATAAAGTTAAGAATGCAAGTTGTGCCTCATCTCATATTTAGATATCATAAGTGATAGAATGTGAAAATCAGTAGACAAATTGAAGACCTGGAATAGGGAAACATCGCCATTGTTAACAGCAATATTAGTTTTTCCCTTTTGTACAAGGAATATGTTGATCTTTCTAAGCAATGAAGGGTAGCATAAGTAGGGGAATTAAAATTATTTTTACATGAATCAATAAGATATTTTATTAGTCATAATTACCAAGGAAAAAAGAGAATATTTATCTCAAAACTTAAACGCTCAATTTAAAAAAGACATGCAAGATATATTTTTCAGTTTACTCGCATAGCTTGTTTTGTCAAGGTGAAGTAACATGTAGAAGGATAATGGGAGGTAGAATGTTAATGATAATGACGAATCCAGTACAAACTACCTAGTTTGATTAGTTACTTGGGTAAGTCACTAGGTAAAGGTCACATAAGTAGTTGTAACTTGTTCTCAAATAGATAAATTGTATTACCCTCCTATATGCATGGGTGGTTTCTTAGACTAGCCTAGGTTGAGTTTTGAGATTTCTGGAATAAGTATGGAAAGAAGCAACATGGTTCCATAAGGATTGAAAATTTACCTTATATTTACTCATAAACATAGTTGATTAGATAAATAATGATGGTGACCAGTGGTAGGGGTAGTTTATAGGGCAAGTTACCCTCAAATAGAAGTAAAAAGCAATAAACCTCCAACCTGGGCTTGTTCCTGGGCACACCTATACATATTTAAGGCCCCTTTTAAGCTTTCAAACAACAATGAAACCTCATCTCTCAGAAGCCAATATCTTTATGGTCAAATATAAGCATGAAAGAGAGCCCTAAGAAGCAGGTTAATGGGTGGAATCGAAGGCTAAACAACAATAAAATTATGCTTCTTCATATTGTCTCACCCAACATCAATAGTGGGGAGTATTTTCTAATTCTGAGTAGAAGTGTGGATGATATTGTAAGGTCATAACCTCAGGTTAGTGACACGTCCCAATACTCAACACTTTTGAGAAGCTTTTACCCATTTTCAGAAGATTTTATGAAGTAGGTATGATGTTTGTGATTCCATGTGTTGATTTTTGAGGTGTGATATAGGAATATTAGGGTAGCGCTACCATCATTGGAGGAAATTTGGTGCTCTGAAATGTCACTAGTTGTCAAGCAGTTTCCCTCATCCAGTTTATTTCAGGCCTTTGCTTCATAAAGCTATATTGAATTTGGACCAGCAATACATCACTTCTACAACCCTAAATCATTGATTTATGGGTAGATTTAGGGCCTTTACTGTGGAAAATGAAAGTAAAAATCCATTCCTACCCCTGGTTATGGACAACAATCAGTATTTTTGTGCTGAGCCATGGATTTTGTGAACATTCTTGGGATAAAAATAACATTACATTGCTTGTAGTAGAAGAAGAAGGCATTTGTAGGTTACTTCTAGGTTGATTGTGTACAAAGGAATCCTTAAACAACAAGATATTATTGGGTTGTTTCATTCTAAAGATTTGCATAAGTCAAATCTGGGATACTTACACAGTTGCAGGCCACAAAGTAAGATCTCAAGTATATTGTGAACAGTGTGTGCCTTCATGAACCTTTAAAGCATTCCATGTCCTAAGGCATCTTTAAAGAGTAGAAATGTTAAGATCACTACTAAACAATTCGCTAGTTTAGGGTTGCAAAACTTTTACAGATCCGCCATTGGGACCAATGTCTTGTTATTTTCGAAGGATGGCTTCCTCAAATCAATAGAATGTTCTCCTAAACCTTGCAGTAATGAGATACCTCCTTCCATAAATAAAGACAGATTGGATATGCATGAAAAATACTTTGCAACTTCATGGTGTGACGATTGGATAGTGATGCTTAAAACTTGGAAACATTGGCAAGAAAAGGACTCAACTTGAAGAATACAAAAAAGGCATTCAAAAAGAAAATAAATAAACTTTGAGTTAGGTTTTCCCTCCCCTATACGAAGATAAAATTAAATAGTCTAAAGGTCGGCCTGGAACTACTTATTTCCATTTGTATACATGGAAGCCTCAAATCTAATATGGAGGATTCATTTAACTGTGCTCTGCTAGATCTATTTGAGCAACCTTGTGATCATGATTTTTTGGCATCCCTGTTTGGAGATTCTTGTATCAAATTTCAGACATAAATGGGGGCAATAATAGATCCCATCAGTTTGCGCGACGAGAAAAACAAATTTACTAGCAGTAGTGCCCTTTTTTCAGACTTGTGACAACCAGCATACTCCTATGGTAGCTTGATAGCAAGATTAGGGTGCACAGAACTCTTTGCATGTTAGTTTATGTAGGGGATCTCCCAATGTTGATATGTATGAACATACTTTCCTTGTCAAACGAGATAGAGGTGTAGATTATCTCAATTCTTTGGACCAGGTGGATTATCTCCCAATGTTGATATGTATGAACATACTTTCCTTGTCAAACGAGATAGAGGTGTAGATTATCTCAATTCTTTGGACCAGGTGGATTAATATATCCATTGAATACATATTCATCTTGGAATACACTACAAAATATTGTATGGCATACTTTATATCTAATGGATCTGATGATCGGTGTGTTTTTTTATGACAAGTGTTCGTAAATGACCAGTTCCTAAACTGGGATTCCGAGCACCAAATCAAAATCAAAATTGTCTTAGCACATCACATGTCATGCATAGAAAACATTGAAAAATATTACTAGTGGCATCAAGTGATCTCTTGTTCCAATATTCAAGAGGTAACTTGGGAATTTTCACCCATAAAAGGAATGGAGATTACAATTCTGTGTACAGCTTGAATCATGGCTTCCAATGATTCATAAAGAGGCCAACATTTCCCATAAACCAAGGGTTGTTTCCAATGGATGTCAATCTGAAAGCCACAAAAAAAGGATAAAAAAAACCTTTTGGCACGAGTGTGAATTGCCACCATGTCCTCCAAGAAAGAGCCTCAACAATCTGAAATACATGCCTGGATATATTTCGTCCTTGGCCAAACATTGTTGAATTTGCAGATTATCCTATGTATATGATAGTAAATTTCTTCCTCCTTGACCTAAGAGGGTTCAATTTCTAAAACCAACACTAAAGCAACCTTCTAAATGCAAAACAATGGGGGAGAGGCTTCCCTGAGAGGAGGAGTGATTCTTTAAAGGAAACAACCTTCTGAAGTCCTACACCTCCAATAAGAGTAACCTTTGGGGCCAAATATAGTTGTGGACTCTGGCAAGCCCTGCATGCAGAATTTGCAGATGGTGAGGAAGACACCAATCAACGGTCTAACATTATTACCAAGAAGCACCATTCAAGAGAGAATCTCAAAGAGAATAGAAGGTATCCATCAAAGAATGAGCAAGGACTAGTGAGTGAGAGGAAGTGCTGATAGATTGCAAAATGTTGCACAACAAAACACAATGACTTGGACTGAGCCCCACCCAAAACAGACTCCCCTGCAGCTCCATCACTAGCATAAGACCAGACCTAACTAATTTCATCACTTATTTTACCCAACTGAACCTAATAAAATTTTACTCTATAGTATGAAAGCTAACTTGAGTTCACAACAGTGATCTCACGTTTTGGACACAAACTAGCCCGTGTTGGACACAAACTAGCCTATATGAAACATTGATTTTTGGAAAATTGGCTCCCAATTGGCATTATTGGACCAAGCCATACAGTTTTTCAAAACAAATTATGGGACTTGGGAATGACATTATGCAAAAAATTCCAAGCACAATTAAAAGCTAAGTTAAAAATTTAAAGTTGAAACATTCCACAAGTATGAAATCAAAACATCAACATTTAAAATGCCATAAGGAATATGAAAATGCATGATGCAATATTTGTTCTCAAAAGTATTTGAAGTGGATAACAGCCTCATAATTCAATGGCTAGATCCCAGTCTACCTAAATCCGGCCTTGACATTTCGATGGCGTGAGAGCCTTTTTAAAAGCTTTACTTGCAAGTTCAGCTAATTCAAACCTTTTTACCTCTATCCCATAGTACTTTTCCATCCATGCTGATCTCTTGAGCCTAAAGTAATTCTTGAAAGGTAAAAAGACACTCACATTGAGAGGTTGCAGTTTGTGAGTAGTATGTGCAGGTAAGGTCAACAAATCAATTTCCATTCTATTTGCCTCCTCAATGGTTTGTATAGCTATGTGGCTACCATGACCATAAAAAATCAACAAGTGTATGTTTTTTAGTGAGACACCACCAGGTACATATGCAACAAAGTGACAAATCCAATTCAAAAACAACTCTTTCATCATCCATGCATGGGGGTGTGCAGCCATGCATGCTCCTAGTTCACAATTTTGGATATAGTTTTTTAGCTGAATCTTTCTTATGAAAAAATAGAACCCTGGGATCGAAGCATCGATAAAATTTACACAACACATAATAGTTATCAACTCCTTGCTTCTTTGGCACATTTATGCTCCATCTCTTGGTAATTACCTGCATGCCACAATTCCTCCATGCTTGTAAACCAGTTTCGTCACAGTTCCATATATGGTATGGATTGTAGTCTTGACTATTTCTCATATACTATGGATAGTGTGTCATAGAACTTGGACACAACTGTCGAGCATAGATTTATGCCCTGTCTCTTCCAAGACCCTCTATTGTTCGTAACATAAGCTCTAGATGCCTTCTTTTAAACCCTAACCATCATGATTTCTTAGGAAATCCATCTCTGAATAGATTTGTCCTACCTTGATATATTTGAGCAACAATGGACTTTAGTTGTATCAATTCCAACCCATGAACCAATTGATCCATCTCCTTGCACCAAACAACCAGCTCTTTGTCCTCTTCCACAATCATCATTGTAAGAGGCTCTTTTCTCTTTGTATGAGTGAGGCCATTTATCCAATAATGTAGTGATGTGGGTGCAATCCCATGATTTTTCATGGCTTCTCACACATAGTATCATTTGAATTCCACATCATCAATTGCAGCGAGCATATCATGTTTTTTCCACATCATCAACTGCACTTGGCCCTTGCACTATGGATGGTTGTGGAACAACACAACCAGCCTCCATATCATTATGTTGTCCAACATCACTAGAAGGGTTGTTGTTATCAACCTCTTGGGGTAAGTCATTATACTATCCAACATCACTACAATTATTGTTGTTACTAACCATATCATTATGTTTTCCAACATCACTAGAAGGGTTGTTGTTATCAACCTCTTGGGGTAAGTCATTATACTATCCAACATCACTACAATTATTGTTGTTATTAACCATATCATTATGTTTTCCAACATCACTAGAAGGGTTGTTGTTATCAACCTCTTGGGGTAAGTCATTATACTATCCAACATCACTACAATTATTGTTGTTATTAACCACCTGGGGTAAGTCTTCATCCGATGAGGTGCAATGCAGTTGTGCACCCCTATTAACTCGCCTCCTTGACCTCCTTGTACGAACAAAGACTTGCACTCTCGACATGGCTGCAATAAACCTACACACTACTTACACAGTAATAACGATACAACAACAATTTGTATGACAACAGTTTGTGATGTTTTCATTTGATTGATATATAATAATGTTGCTTAGCAGGTACCTATAGAATTCCTTTGCATGCCTCGAGCATATATAGCACAAAGCATATACTCCAAAAATGCAATTAAAGTTTATTGCTACATGGTTCAATTTGTAATGTGCAATTCTTTGTTGTTGTATTTGTTGGGTTGATTGTTGTGGGTATATGGAGTACATATGTTGGTTGGATTAACAAACCTAGAGAGGAGTCGGTGCATTTGGATGTCAAAGATGTCAAGTTGCTTGAGCATATGTTGATTTTTATTCAATGGGTGGAGTCATGGGTTTGCTTGTTTTCTTTGCACAGTAAGATATGAATAGACAATGTGCATTGTTTGTTTTGGCATAATATAGCCATACATACATAATTGAACTTGTTTCCATTGTTTGTTATATGCCTTGGCACCATTGGGAAACACCCACTAGGTGATTGGGTAGAGTGATTGGATTGCTTCTTTTGTCTGCACAGTAAGATATGCATAATGCATTGTATGTTTTGTCATAATAGAGCCACATATACAAAACTAGACTTGTTCCCATTGTAGGCTACACGCCTTGGCACCATTGGGAAAACAACTATGACTGGGTGGAGTCGTGGGATTGCTTGTTTTGTTTGCACAACAATATATGCATAGTGAATTGTCTATTTTGGTACAGAATTTAACTTATTTCCATTGTTTGTTATATTCCTTGGCACCATTGACAAAACAACCATTAGGTGACTGGGTGGAGTGATGGGAATGCTTATTTTGTTTGCACAGTAAGATATGCATAGTGCATTGTCTGTTTTGGCATAATAGAGCCACGGAAATAGAAGTGGACTTGTTCCAATTGTATGCTACAGGCCTTGGCACCATTGGAAAAAAAACTATTAGGTGACTGGGTGGAATCATGGGATTGCTTGTTTTGTTTGCATAACAATATATGCATAGTGCATAGTCTATTTTGGTACATGATTTAACTTGTTTCCATTGTTTGCTATATGCCTTGGCACCATTGGAAAAAACAACCATTAGGTGATTGGGTGGAGTGATGGGAATGCTTGTTTTGTTTGCATAGTAAGATATGCATAGTGCATTGTATATTTTGGCATAATAGAGCCACATATACAAAAGTGGACTTGTTCCCATTGTATGCTACAGGCCTTGGCACCATTGGCAAAACAACTATTAGGTCAGTAGGTGGAGTCATGAGATTGCTTGTTTTGTTTGCACAACAAGATATGCATAGTGCATTGTCTATTTTGGTACGGAATTTAACTTGTTTCTATTATTTTTTATTTTCCTTGGCACCATTGGCAAAACAACCATTAGGTGACTGGGTGGAGTGATGGGGATGCTTGTTTTGATTACACAGTAATATATGCATAGTGCATTGTTTTTTTTGGCACAATGGAGCCAAAGATACAAAAGTGGACTTGTTCCCATTGTATGCTACAGGTCTTGGCACCATTGGCAAAAATATGGTCAACGCAGTTTTCTTCTCCTTTTATCTATCAACCATTAGGTGACCAGATGGAGTCATGGAATTGCTTGTTTTGTTTGCAGAAGAAGATATGCATAGTGTAATTTCTATTTTGACATAATAGAGTAATAGAGCAGAATCAGACTAGTTTCCATTATCTGGTATTGGCCTTTCCACGATTGGCAAAAAATCCATGGGATTCATCTATTGAACAAGAGAGAACTACTGAAACATAGACAAGTAAACATATAATGAAACAACAACAAGTTTAGAGGCTACCATATAGTGAAACATATACAATTAACATGCATCTACTATGTAACCCTAATCAAATCATAAATACATTAGCAACATGGTTGATAACTGATCCAGGGTCAAAATAGCATGATGACTTACCCCAAGTGATCAGTAAAGATATTAGCAGGTTGAATTATGTTTGGCAGTGTTGTTGAGCAGTTCGAATTTCTGGAAAGTAAAAAGGTAAATTGTATGGTGTTTGATGCTCCTTTATAGATTTTTGTTGTTGGGTTTGATTGGTTTATGGCATTGGCATGTATAACATAGAAGAATTTATAAATGAGTGTTTTGGATAGAATTAGGTGTGATCCAAAGGTTGGGAAGTTGTCTTTGTCAATCCTTGTGCTTTCAATGAGTTTAATGGATGATTTGATGAGTTTAATGGGAATGTGTCTTTGTTGATCCTTGTGATTTCAATCAGTTTAATGGATGATTTGATGAGTTTAATCGGAATCTATCTTTTGTTGATCCTTGTGGTCATTCAATTTAGTGGATGCCTTGATGAGTTTAATGAAATATTTGATGAATTTAATGGGTTGGGTGTCATTAATTGAACTGGGTGGGTTTAGTGGTTGAAACTCCCTACAGGTGAAGATGAACTCCATAACCCTTGAAAATGTGCAGGTGAGGATGTGTGATGGGATACCTTGGCACTGTTGGTTGTGTGAGTCTACTCCAAAGGCCATTCGATGGAGTTGAGTAGAGAGACAATGAGTACATATGGTCTAGACATTGTAATTATTGAGTTGATATATTGGTCAGGGAACAATAGGATGTGTCAAGGACATGACTATTTGTAAGGTTGTTATGTCAGTTATGAACATACCTATTTAAATAGGCTATTTATGGACTATTGTGGGCCCAATCATCACATGGGTCAATTTTGAATTTTTTTTGTTAATACATGAATATTTACATATTTTTGTTTATTCAGCAATTGGGTGTTTGATGTAACCATTTCTATGACAATTGTTGGTCCTTCCTCACCTATGAGAATCCCTCCCCTAACCAATTTTTTTTTCATTACAAGAGAAACAAGAGCGTTGATGTTTATAAATTTATCCAAATTTTGAACGGACATAGTCATAACCAATTCTACCCCATATTTTAGACCACGTTTATGTTAGAAAAACAGGATCGCAGAGCAATAACAATAAACAGAAATGCAAATATAATCACACACACATTACAAGAGAGACACAAATATATCGTGGTTCACCCCAACTTGGGCTACATCCACACTGAAAATGTCAGGGTTTCGAAAAAAATTCATCAAAATTTTGGCAAAAATAAAGATAACAAAAAGGGTTCAAACATGACACGTGGCACTTAATATAAGTTCCAATATTGATGATTGTAAATGTATGTTGGAATTGCGATGAACATTGTTTAACAATTTAATTTTTGTATTATGTTGCTTTTGTGACAACATAAACATTAACACAATGTAAAAATTTGTACCCAAATATAGTAGTGAAAAAGAGCACCTCATAGGTACCCATAGGAAGCTCAATTAACTATGATATGGGCCTCACATCATCACCAAGGCTATGGGTGAGAATGATTTTGAATTGAGTAGTCCATCTTTCCTTGGCTTACACCATGTATTTAATGTGGAGTTGTTCCAACCATATTTTTCACCTTTATGAGACACCTTAGAGGTGGTCAAGCACTTGGCCCCTATATAGCTCAACCTCGATTGCATTGAGCATACTATAGTTGACTGAATCATGGACACCTAGATGAAGGGTGACCACTAGTAGAGCATACAACTCTCTCAAGTTGTCAAAGTAGAGCAACTCCTTTACTGGGGAAAGTGGCTCACCAGGAGTCAGATTCATTAGAAGTTTTCCCATATGATGGAGGAACTTGTTGCAATGGGGACCATTACTTCCTAATGGGGGACAATTTATTGGGGTGGACAATGGTGACCACCCACCTCCTTCACTATCTCAAAATGGTTCTACATATTGGCAGTTCTACTACATTTTTACAAATCTTGAACTTCCTGCATTTTTTTAGCATTTTCCATGCACCTTTTTGCAGTTGGCCTTGGAATTGTCGATTGCAAGGCATGGAAAAAAAATAGAGCATGGAATAAGCTTTGTAACGGTCCAATAAACACATCAAATAAAGTTTGCATGTGAAATTTATTGCCCTAGGAAGTTGACATATCAATTAGGATCCCAAGGCCTCGTATTCCTTTTGCGACCTCATCTCCTAGGGTCAAGGTTTCAAATATTTAGGTTTTGTGCCTCTTAGGGTTTTAGAATTTATGTTAAAAGTCAGTTTCCACCTCTTGTAATGGTCTTCTAAAAAATAAGCATACCATACACATCTCTCTTAAATTAGAGATAATATACCACCATTCTAGCCAATTTGTATTACTTTGAATATTGTTGTGTTTTTTCCATTAAATAATATAATCTAGGTTTCAATATATTATTGTGCTCTTTTTTTTCAGCGGAAAAATCACCTTCCTACTATTTCGAAGGAATCAAGGAAAGCTAACACGCACGGAAAATCTCAACAAACTTCCTCACATATCGTGGATGGTACGTCGAACAAACCGTCAACTGGTCATTCAAGCCAGAAAATGTCTCAACGGAATTGAACCTGGGTGGATGGAATGAAATCCATCTATCCCCACCAATAGACCACCGTATCCTTGACATATTATTGTGCTATTTGCAATAACTACGTGTGATTCCATCTATATTTATATATAGATACCACATTGTAAAAATCTTACATATTCCAGTATACACCTCACTTAATCTTACATATTGTAGTATACACCTCACTTATCTTAATGACCTCAGTGATTATTCAGTTTCCCTTCATGTGCATTAAGTGCACCCACATTTTACTTGTGCATGCATTCCATCCTCATCTTTGGTGTAGTTTTCTTATTTTCCTATTGTGCTTCTCCACACAATTTAGTTGCAATAGAGGTATTCAAGGGCGTTAAATCCATTTTCGTATTAAAAACAACAATTTCATAAATCCAAAATTGAGTCTTTTGGCAAAGATTGTCTAACTAGATTTCGACAATGACAAATTGGAACAAGTCAAAAACATAAAATGTTTAGCCTTCTTTGAAAAAAAGTTGTAAAATTCCTTCTCTTTTAAATTACTTTGTTTATCAAAATTGAAAATATGTTTACTATTTCCACAATCTTGTTATAAATTCTACAATATTATTTTTAGATTTTCTAATTAAAATCATAATTTTCTATTGATAAACTAAGACTAAAAGGAAATAAAAAATTGAAGTTAATGATATTAAAAAATAGATTTAAAAACTATGATATTAAAAAATAGGAAACCAACCGTAAAATAAATTAATCCATATAAAGAATATGGATTTAAACAAGAGCCACGAGGTGGCGATGTCCCCGACATTGAAGTTGGAAACTATAATGCCATTGCAAATGCCATATAAATCAGCAGAGGTAATTTTTTCAACAGAAGCAGAGAAATTCAAGGCAGCCATGCTAATGCATGTATTTGTGTGTTTGCATAGTCAGAGAAACCATTTTTTATGTTAAGTTCATTGTTGTGCACTTGATTTTCTAAATCTAAATTGATCGCACAGTTGAAGAAATTAGAATCTAGAGAACAATTTCAAAAATTAAAGATGTTGATGTTTTGATTGTCTAAATCTAAAGTGATGGCATACTTGAGCAAATGAGAATCCTCAAGCTGGTTCAGAAACCGTATGCAGAAAAGTCCATAGCAATATGGTGTTCATATATTTCCAAGTGCAACAAAGCTAATAGCGAAATCATATTATTGATAAAAATCGAGATACCAAAAACACCATTGCATGATTTGTTTCAATTGTCTGAAGTCCATAGCAGTATGGTATGCATATATGTCTAAGTGCAACAAAACTAACAACGTAATTATTCTATTGACACGTATCGACATCTGAAATCTGTTTTTAAGTCAACATTTTTTAAATCTGTTTTTAAATTGAAGGCTTTTAAAAGAATAGGAAGTAGCAAATGTTTTTTTTCCATTTGCTCTTAAATCAAAGATTTAAATTTACATTTTTCTATGTTTTTGATAAGACCATGTATCTAAATCATTTTATGCCATCACAAATTACATTTGAACATAAAAAATCAATTAAACTGTGTTTTCAAATGGTATTATTATTGGGCATTTGTTAATGTATGAAAATAAGGGCATGGCAACCAGCCTTGCCAACAACAAAAAGCTGCAATGCAAGAAACATTTCAAAGGCAAAGAGAAGGGTCACCAAATATGTTGGTGGTAAATTGTTTTTTTTGCATTGGACAGTAAACATTATGAAGAACAGTAAGTGATGGGAAGAGCACGGACATTTTCTTGCATATCAAACCTTTTTTTCTATTATAATTGTTACAACATCAAGGAAAAACAAGAGAGTCTAACAAGCCTTCCAAAATATATTGTTGCAGTAATCAAATGCTTCAAAAGTATATCATATAAAAGAGCAAAATTGTAAAAGCAGAAAACTAGGTGTATACCTCTAGAAGTATTCAAATGAAGTTCTTTTTCCTGAATATGTATTTATATGTTTCGATCAAAATCATAAGAAGAGTGTCTGGCAACATATAGGATGCATGGACAGGTGTTGTATACATCGGTACAAAACTGTAGCAGCTGACCATCCTGACTGTAAGGTCACATCAGAAGTATCCATGTTCACTTGGTGAGACCATGAGTATATCAAAAAAACAAAGTTTTTGCAAAGTTTTTTTCTTTTCTTTATATGGAAGCCAATGGAAATATGCATAAGTATTTTCCAGATGTCGATATCTGCTTTGCAAAATTTGAGTTGAAACCATTATGACCAGTGTGCTTGCAAGGGTGCTGTAGTTTTCTTCCTGCGCATTGGGAAAAAGGAAAATATTATGATTAAGAGCAAGAGACAATTGAAACCAAAACATGTCACAGAAAAGTTAAAGCTGAAGAGTAATTACAATGACTGTAAACACTGATAATCAGCAGACAAGAATAGTAGTCACACAAGTATAATGCAGGATTTGGATGTGTTCATTGGTGCAAGGACAGAATACATGAAATCTGTGATTTTGGAAATTTGATTGGAGCATTTGCAAGTGCTTAGAAAATAATCAATATGGAATGAAAAAAGAATGGAAGGAAGTTTCAAATTCAATGTTGTAAGAAACAATTGATCTAAAAACATAGAAAAAATGCAGTTGACATAAACAAGTGACAAGTGTTATGTTTAGGGTAAGACATTGACAAGTGCATATTAGCTTTTGGATCCTCATTCCATGTTTTTGTTTGGTGCATTGACATTTTTTTTTTTGGATATGGGAAAAGACAAAGGAAAAATTGAAGACAACTATATGGAGATCAGAAAGTCTGTCTGCAATTTGCACCATTTTTTTCCCTATAGTTATGTGAGAATAAGTTATGCAGTCAAAAGCCGAAATCTGATTATGAAATTAACATGGTATACGTAGATATTGAAATTGAAAATAGACTTTGTGGCAATAGAAAATATTAGGTTACAGGAGCATGACAGAAAACAGAAATATGCAGCGATGTGTAGGTATATAGCAGCTATATGTTTAACATACCTTTTGCTCAGAGTTTTTTAAATTCAAGTACTCAGTTGTTCATTGCCAAAGTGAAAACCCCTTGCTGATTGAATTTGCGGAGATGGTAAATAGTTGATGAAACTGATTTACAGTATTGTTCATATGATACGGCTGCAACAGATGGGCAGTATTCCTTCAGTTGTATCCCTCGGAGAGTGCATTCGATAATGCCGTCATCTGTTTCCAACTTGCAGTGTAAGATATGTTCAAATGTCGTGCATGTCGCATGGTTGCAAAACCAACAATAGGCTGTGCTTTGAATCATAGGCAGCTTGCATTCTGAACATGTGCATTGGAAAGGTGGTGCAAAAGCATTCTTAATTTTGAGTTTTCCAAACATCTGTTACAGGTTTGAATATCAGAAATAGGAAAAATGTGACATTTAGTAGGGGTCAATAGAAGTTGCAAAGAAAAGTTGAAAGTGCAGTATTTAGTGCAAGTGTGTGAATTGTGTTTTTCAAATTGTTATTTGAAATGCAATAGACATGACATTAATCTATGTCTCTACTTTTAATCAATTCCAGCCATTAATAGGAATATGAAAGCTGCAATGAAAAAGAGTTTTTGGACATGTTGCAAGGACATGTTTTTTTTTAATCGATTTGAGCAAGGAAATGTATTGACTGGATCAATATATAGAACAATCAAGTTTGCTTGAATGGAAGAGTTAATAGAAATTGAAAGTTGTCTATCCTGAAAGAGAAGTAAATAGGAAAATATAATATTGGTTAAGCTTGTGAAGAAAAGCAGAACCATGTTTAGGAATGAAATAAATTGAAATGTGAAATAATTGAATGCATTATCAGTATTGGAAGGGAATTGCAAAATGACTTTAACTATGTTTGTATAACTGTAGTTTTTATGCCCAGAATTCTATAAATGCAGAATGAACGTAGGAAAGCAAATACTTTTTTCACAGTACTAGTTCAAAATGAATAGGGAAAGGCATTTTTCGATAGCTCACCTGTGTTTTTGCTTCAATTACTGGTAGCAAACTCTGAATTGCAAATTCATCATTCAAAGGATCAATAAATGTTGCCTGGGAAGTCCTCATCAAGTGGCTACCTTTTGGGCCTGGCCTGATAATGTTTTTTATTAAATAAAGAGGAGGTTCGTCCTGTGCAAGTTGTTGTTGAACGTGCAGAAAGAAACTTTTATAGTTTTCATTGACTTGAAACTACAGAGGGGAAAAAATGAAACAGTAAGATAGCAAAAAACATGTCTGATGAACAAAAGCAGATGCCGCAAAAGGGAATTTCAATGTATTTAAGGTGCAAAGAACAGGGGGAAAGGGTTTGTTTTCTTTTTTTTTTGGCAGAAAGTTCATTAGAACTAAACAATATCTCTATGTATGTAATCATTTTTAATAGATACAGAGTGAGCAGTGTACAGTGGCATAGTCATTTGCAGTTTCACCATCTCTGATGTAGAAATCCAACTGCTTGTTGATGTATTGACAGCTGACCACCATTATTGCAACAGTACCAACGACATATGTTTCGTCCGACGACACGAGCTCTGAAATTGTCATGTCAGGAGGAAGACAACGCGATTTACAGACCTGTTCTATTGTTTCAATACAAGTGGAAGGCAATATTGCTATTGAATTTATAGCATCTCCGCGATCATACTGTCCTTTTTTCTTTAATTCAAATCCAGTTATTCGTGTGCTCTTCCCAGGAAAGAGAAAGTTACCAAATCGGTTTATGAGACTATCACTCATTGTAGCAGTAATTGTCATCAATCCATCTTTGTCTACAAGGTCTGCGTGCAAAATATTTGTCTTTACAGGTGAGTTTTGGCTTTGATTTTGTGTAGGACTGTAGACAACCAAAATATCACCTTCAAAAACATGTGTATGTAACATAGTGCATAATTGTATGACAGATGATGCTTCTACTGAAGCTTGTTTCAATCTGCAAAGACAACAAAATGAAATGGTCAAAAAAGGAAAGCAATAGTCTGTAGAAAGTTTCGCATTTCAAACTGCATAGTGGAAATGGCAAGTTCAAGATCCCTATGCAATAAAAATTAAATTTGAGGTAAATGCATCACAATGCTAGCGAGACGAATTGTCAAAGCAGTCAATGAGATAAAGACACAGTAGGCATGGGGAGCTAAAAGGAGAAATTCAATGCAAAAGAAAAGAGCACTACCTTTTTGGACTGCTTGTTGTTGCATCTGTAAGAGGGAAGGAGGGAATTGCGATTGAAATAGTATCTGTACCATCATTTGAAGGAGAGAGACTTCTCCTAGCAGATGGACTGTTTGGTGTTTGCATCATTGCCATGGTGGTTTGCTTTGTAGAAATATGCTTTCCGTCTATGCCTTTGTTTAAAGCAATATAGCTGCTTCTTGATGAATTTGCAAAGATACTTGGATGTGGAAGAAGCAGATACAAGCACCATTTTTTTTGGTTCATATTGATCAAGAAAACAGTAGTTTTGATAAGCCATAAGCATAAAGCAAATCAAAGAATGTGTATTTGATGAAAGGCTGAAAGATACTTTCCATTACTTGGTAGAAAAGACGAACAAGCAAAAAATTCAAATGAAAATGATAAGAAATGTAGATGAAAAGCATTGGAAATTGACATAACACATAAACTTGTTCAAAGACATTTGACAACAAAGAATATTACTTGTTAGAGTGAGTAATGTTTGCATTGGGAGATGTTGGATTATAATCCATTGTTGTTAGAATGAAGTATACTGTTGACAAGGACATTGAAATTTGTTGTTTGATGACATTTTTAAAAAGCATTTACAATTGGCAAGTGAGATTTTGTTTTTTTGCCAGGCACAATTGCGGTGAGCGTAATTGCAAGTTGTAGAAAGAGGGGTATTGAGGCTATTGATAAGGTATTGTTCAGTTGTAGATGAGTGCAAAAATCTAGTTTCTTAGATGTTTTTTTTTGTTTTCTTTCTGTATCTATTTTTTGCTTCAAAGTGAAATTGCCTAGGCAATGCAGAAGCCAATGTAGATGCCATGCCCATTGCAACAATTTTTTATTTAAACTGAGATTAGAATTGAGAAGATATGGACTTTGAAAGAAATTACAACAATTGCAATAGCATGAGACGAGGAAGTGAAATATGTAAACTAAATGGATTTTGTCGAAGTAATGGGGATTGACAAGAGACCAATGAAATGGTCAGACCAGTATGCATCAGAGACAGTAGATGAAAGGATGTCAAGCTGTAGATTTGTCCAAAAGTGGTCAATCATTGAGCTGTAGTTTGTTGTAACTTGATCTGTTTTCAATTTTAGGTTTTTCATTTGCATAAACTATTCCAATTTTTTTTTCTGTGGTGTTTGTTTCAACATATCAATGTTAAGGTCGCCTGCAGCAACAATTGGTAGATTGTTGTTGTTTTTGGACAAAATAGAGTCCAATACATGGAACAGCTGCTCGAGAATGGTGTTTGGTCTGTTATAAATGTTTACAAGCTTTATAACAGAGTTAGAAATATTGAGATCAACAACAATTGCCTCTACATTGTTTTCTTTATAGATTGTTGTTTCTAGAATAATGATCTCTTTATGTACAGCTATTAGAACACCATGTATTGCATAGGCTGCAATACAATTGTATCGGTTTCTGAATGTATCATTGTTGGGAGGAATTGGCAAGTGGGTTTCTTGAAAACAAAGAATATGTGACTCTATTAGCTCAATGTCATTTGCGACATCTTGAATGTGCAAAATCAAACTGCGAGTGTTAAGTGATGATATCAATAGGTGTCCAGTAGAAGGGACCGATTTAAGGCCAAATTGAAATTGCAAAGCCGCATTTTTTTTCTAGTCTATTCAACTCGGTGACTACTTTTGCTGAGACAAAGAAATTCTTCTGTTCCAAGCTATTGAGAAGATAACGAGAGTCAATTGCTTTTACACGAGAAAGTGCAGTGTAAACAAGCCCATGTTTTGTAACACCTTTTGGATCAAATGCCAATTTTTGAAGAGTTAATCCCTGAGCTCTGTGAATTGTCCGAGCACATGCTAGTTGAACTGGGAATTGAATTCGAGTGAAATTTTTTTTATTGCCGAGGCAAACTTGTGTCACCATTCTTTTGATTGGTGTCCAAGTCTGGATAATAGAATCAGTATACAGTCCTTGCATATTTGCACGTGTAATTGCACCGATCTTTGCATCAGTAAATTCGATCTAGACGATGTTTGGGTTTGTTTGATCATAGTACCTAAAAATACCTTCTGCACCATTGACAAGGCCATCTTCAAGCAGATAGTTGCCACCAACCAGTTCAACTAGCATGTTTTTTTTCAAGGTAATTGTGAGAGGAAGTTGATTTTTTTTTTGATGTTCAAAAGTGTTTTCAACATGATCAACTTTAGTGTCTTCCGCCACAAATGTAAAGGCCTGTGTTTGTACAATTGACAACATTCTAGAATTGTGTTCGTCAACATCTTTGTTTCAATAAAAGAGAAAGGGGAATGATGGATCGATTGGTGGTTTCCTATGACAATGTGTGTTCAAGTATTGGATATCATTAGGTGTTTGGTTGCCTGTTCTTATTCTATTCAAAATAGCAATGAAAATTTCATTTTTTTTCCTTACAACTGTTTTAAGCTCAAAATATTTCACATTGTCAATCCAAAAGCTGTAAGGAAATTTCTGTTGCTGGAAAGATGGAAATTCAAAGATCCAAGAATCATGTATAGGTTCGGCCTGGAAAAAATCGCCACAAAAAATGACATCAACATTGCCAAATGGTATTATCGGTGTGTGCATAATTTGACGAAGGTGTTTGTCCATGTTGTGTAGCATACGGGATCCTATCAAGGACACTTCATCAAGCAAAAGCACATGCAATTGTTCAATTGTTTGGACATGAGATATAGATTATTTGAACTTAAGGGGAGCAAGTTCACAGAGTTCAAAGGAAGCTTGAAGGCAGAATGAACAGTGACACCATCAACATTGTATGCAGCTTTCCCAGTCAATGCAGCAATTAGGCCTTTTCTTTTTAATGGGTCACTGCGAAGGTCCTTGTCATAGAAGAGTACAAGGGCATTGTAAATAGCCTTTGCAGTATGTGTTTTACCTGTGCCAGCACTTCCTGTCAAAAACAGATATAGTGGCTTCGAAGGGCTTTTTTTGGGGGGGGATATAATTTCTTTGATTATAGATTGTTGTTCAATGTTTAGTTCTCTTCGTGTTGCAATATAGGTATCTATGTCAAGGACAAATGGTTTTGTGTTTACATTTGACATTCTCATTTATGTTGCCATGTGTCGGTTTTTTTTTTTGCAGAATGTCGTCACGGATATCATATTGTTCAAAAGCAGTTGTATGATTGAAAGACTTGGTCTCTGTTTCCAATGTCTTTGCCATTTCAACTTCTTTTTCAACAATTGTTGTTGCATTGTCAATGTTACCCCATTTTGTTGTTGGCTTGACAACGAACTTTTCCTCAGCAATGGCAACTTGCAATTTGTTTTTTGCATATGCTTCTGTCCATGTTTGCACTACCTAGGTCAAAAACTTGGTGGCATTTCTATGAGGCATGAATAGCAACAGCTTTTCTCTTGCAAAGTTCTCAGGATCCTTGTCCTCATTATATCGGACATATCGAATAATACATGGTCTATTTCTCTTGACTGTTTTTCCATTTATGAAGCAAAAGGAAGATGCATATTCAGCTAAAGAAACATTCTTCAGGTCAATAGGTTGTTGGATGTATCTGTCTATTATTGATGGAGCAATAATGTCTTCAGAGTCATCGGGCTCTCTTTCCAACAAAGATGGTTTTTTCAAGACAACAATTTGTTTATCATCTGGTGCAGTGTTTATGAAAATTGTTTTTCTTGATGATGAATGCAAAGGTAAAGAAAGCACAATATGAACTGCTTGTCTAATGGACATCTATTGCATGTTCAGTAGTGTGTTCCCAAGCTTTCGTATTGTTTCAAGTTGGCTACAGTTTTTTGAAACAGCCTCTTCCTTTATCTTTTTTAGGGCCATTGTCATAGGCCTATCTAATTTTGTTATGTATGAGCTTACGTATCTTGCAGTAGCATATGCATCCAAAATGAATTGAGCATCGGTGTTAGCCTACCACAAGCTTGGAATACCCCTTGCAAATGGATTTATCCAGATATCTGCAGGGTCTCTTTTTAATAGCAATGTCGGTTGCTTAATCAAACAAGACAAGAGCGTAATGTAATTGTCCTTGGTGTAATTCAATTCTTCAAGGAATGACTCAAAGGACATGTCTTTTGGATATTGTTTGTATTCAAGAGCATTGTAAAGGAATGTTGTTTTTTCGTCCAAGTTGTCAAAATCATTGTCTTTGGGTTCCAAGACTATTGTTTTGTCAATTGGAAACATAGGGAAGTGAAATCTACATTTTGAATTGTGATGTTTTCTACACATCCTTGTATGTTGATGAGTTTGAATCTTGACCATTTCTTTGGTAAGCAAAGAAGAATCTGTTGCAATATATTGATCAACAAAAGATGTTACTTCCTAATTGGTATTTTTTCCATAGACTGGTGCATTTTCAATCCAAAGAAGCCCATGTTCATGTTCATTTCCTCTTTGTTGGAATTCAGTTGTAAAGAAGTAGTCACTCACCTTGCCAAAGAGTGTATTATTTTTTAATATCAAAGATTTCAATCCAAAGAAGCCCATGTTCATGTTCATTTCCTCTTTGTTGGAATTCAGTTGTAAAGAAGTAGTCACTCACCTTGCCAAAGAGTGTATTATTTTTTAATATCAAATATTTCAATGAATTGAATCTGTGTCTATAATAGCGACTACACACCACAGGGTGTTTTCGTATCAAGTTGTCAATATCAATGTTTGAAGCCAAATTTGATGGGTTGGAGAGTTTCTTCTGTTCAAGTTCTTGCAAAGAATTGGACAATGGTTTCCAAAGATGTTCAGCAGTTGTGAAGCTCACAAAAAAGGTAGGTTGCCCTAGTTGTCGAATCATTGCGAAAAGATCTTTCTTCATGTTGTCAAAGTAGTCAGGAGATGTACGAATGGCTTTTAATGTACGATATGGAATTGGAGATTTGATGATTTTTTGGAGATTGGTCTTTGACTTCACATCTTTTGCTGTCAATTTTTTTCCTTTCAATTCTCCTATACGAATTGATATCCAAGCAGTACTAGAAATTTGTCATATTAAGACTTTTACTGTTTTGAAGAACAAGTTTGTAGGATGTGCTTCAAAGTTGTAATGACCCTTTTTCAAAAATTTATTAAAATGCCAATTTTTCCACTTTTTCCCCAATTTCGACCTTTGACTAGTTTTGTTGTTTTGACCTCCAAATCAACCCAAATGCTCCCAAATCTTCTGTAAGAGTGTATGAATGGTATTTAGACTTGAATAATAGGTTCGGGGATGTTTTATGGCCCTCTAAATACTGCTGCAAACTTGATTTGTATTCTGATCAATATAGGTAATTTTGACTAGTAATTTGTGCATCAAATCCCCCCGGGGGTAACACTGCAAATGGCCTTCCAAATGCCTCCAAACTCCCACAAATTTGTGAACAGAGGTATGTAATGTGTTAAGTATGTTATTAAGGTATCATATGTACCATAAATTGATTTTTACTACTGTTCTAACTCTCTCACATTCAACAGCAAAAACCCCCAATTCGACCCTTGGGGAAATGGCACTATTTCACCTCTCAATACAAACAAACTGAGTAAAAATGCTTCAAATGCTCAAGTACAGTACATGAAACTTGTATAATATGTCCATGGCAGTATATTAATCACAAATATATCAAAGAATCATCCATCCATTCGAAATAATCAACCTTATAGTGTCATACATCAAAGCATTGGGGAAACGGACATTGTTTGCTCATTAATCAATGATTTTGCATACATTCAATGGGTATTTCGACCTGAGAGTTTCTGAGTATGAAGAACAGAGGATATGAAGCTATTACAATCAGAAAAATATCATATGAAGCTCCCCCAATGAGTGCAAGATCTCACCCAAAGCGCAATCCCTCAAGGAGCCCGAATATGCCTTCAAAATTGGAAATGGTGGAGAGAAAGTGCTGCACTAAACCAAACCATGAAACTTCCTGTAGCTGCTACCTGCAAATAAAACTCCATTAAAGCACCATGAAAGACCTGAGTGGCCTCTCCAAACACCAACTTGGATGGGAATCTTTCACCCTCGAAATTGGCTAAGGCAAGAAACTAGTCATCCACTAGTTCTCTCTTCACAAATGCAATTTTTCTCAAATCATCAAAAGCCATTCTCATACTTGATTTCTACATTTTATAACCAACATTAGCCTTCAAGGGGTCGAAATCCTCTCAATAGATTCAATAATTTTCCATTTAGGAAATATTCCTCATTTGCCACTTGTCTCCTAGTTCCAACCTTCCATCTTCTCCCAAATTCGAATTTGAGCCTCTTTGGATTCCTCCAACTCCATGAGCGCCTTCCTTGAGCCTATTTTTGGGGATGACATGTCATAATGGTCAGGTGTAAGAAGTCAGGTCTGAATTTTGTCATAAATGTCATAGATGCTTCATTATTGTTGTCATAAAACTAGGGAATCTAGCCCAAGTGTCCACTAGTCTCCAATTTGACTCTTCCTCTCCCATGGAGGTTACTATTCCATCCCATTTCGACCTAAGATGTTCAATGCCATGTGTTATGACTTACCAACTCACCCAAGAGTGTTCACCTTCCCATGAATTCGAATTGGCAAGAGAGAGCTGCCATGTGTCATTGAAAAATCAAGCTAGTGTGGGTCCCACCACCTCCATATGTCTCCAAAACCACTTGCCACCTAGAATTTCTCTTGAATTTATTTATTCATCATATTTATTAAATACTTGAACCCTTCTAATGTCTAAATATCATTTATTAGCTTCCTTATTACCATCCCACATGTTCCCATCCAACCTAGGAAACTAGTAGGATTGATGGGATTGTCTTACTATGCACTTATTTGAATGGGGACATTACAGTCCTTCCCACCCAAGATTGCTTGTCCTCAAGCAATTTCAAATTTGGATGCTGCAAAATCTTCTCCTCTTCCCATGTGGCATCTTCATTTGGTAAGTCCTTCCATTGCACTAAATATTCTTTGATGATTCTACTCCTCAACCTTCTTTCCCGTGTCTTCAAAATCTTTTCCGGAACAAGTGTGAGCTGACCTTCATCATCCAAAGGAGGAAGTATTTCTGAAGTGATGATTTGCTGACCAAGAGCTTTCTTAAGACAAGAAACATGAAATACATTGTGGATTTTACTCCCTTCCGGAAGTTCCAGTTCATATGCTACTTCTCCAACCTTCCGCACTACCTTGTATGGCCCATAGTACCTTGGTTTTAATTTTTCTGCTCCATTCTTTTTGAGAGATGTTTGTTTATAGGGATGCAACCTTAAATATACTAAATCATTGACTTGAAAGGTTCTCTCTTCTCTATGTCTATCAGCATATTGTTTTTGCTGATTTTGAGCAACCTGCAAATTGTCTTTCAAGAGCTTTAAAATTTCTTGGCTCTCTTCCACCCAATCTTTAGCCTTTGGGGCTCTAATATCACCAAATATAATGTCAGCAAATGTAAGTGCATCATAACCATATAATTCTTTGAAAGGAGACATTCCTATTGACATATTATAAGTGGTGTTGTAGCAAAACTCACCCAAGTGTAGCCATTTTGCCCATGCTTTTTGCTGCCCTCCCACATAGTTTCTTAGGTATCCTTCCAACCATTGGTTTACCCTCTCTGTTTGTCCATCAGTTTGTGGATGATAGCTGGTACTTGGAGTCAATTGAGTGCCTACCAATCTAAAAATTTCTTTCCAAAAAGCACCCATGAATCTACTATCTCTATCACTGACAATGCTCTTGGGAAGCCCATGCAATTTGAAGATTTCTTTGAAAAAAATATCAGCCACTTGTGCAGCACTAAAAGATGATGTAACAGCAAAAAAATGAGCAAATTTTGTCAACCTATCAACTACCACATAGATACAATCCTTACCCAAGGATTTAGGCAATCCGGTGATGAAATCCATGGAAATACTGTCCCATTTTTGCTCCGGAATGGGCAATGGTTGTAATAGGCCGGATGGACATGTAAGTTCTGATTTGTTTTGTTGACATGCTTTACATTCATTCACATACTTCTGAACATCTTCCTTCAGCCCCTTCCAAAAAAATCTTTGCCTCAACTGTCTATAAGTTTTGAAGATCCCCGGATGGCCCGCTAGTGGGGAATCATGTGCTTCTTGCAAAATTCGATACTTGAGCTTGGAGTTATGAACTAAATAAATTCTTCCCTTATAATATATCAGCCCATTCAAAATCCTATAATTATCATCCCCTTTAATTCCATCCAACACATCACAAGCAAATTTGTCTTTGGCATATTCAACTAGTAGCATGTTTTTCCAATCCTTGGCAATATCCATGAGAGAAAAAGAAGGCCTTCTTGACAAAGCATCTGCTACTATATTATTCTTTCCTTTGACATATTCAATATCAAAATCATAAGCTTGAATCTTGCTTACCCACTTTTGTTGCCTTTCATTTAGATCTTTTTGGGTGAGAAAGTGTCTTAGACTATTGTAGTCAGTTTTCACCACAAACTTGCTGCCCACCAAGTATTGTCTGAATTTGGCCAATGCATGCATAATGGCCAGCATTTCTTTATCATAGATGGAGTAAAGTTTTTCATGAGGCTGCAACTTTCTGCTCTCAAAGGCTATGGGGTGTTGGCCTTGCTTTAGGACAGCCCCTATTCCTCCACCTGAAGCATCACATTCCACAACAAAAGGTTTAGTAAAATCAGGAAGTGCAAGTATGGGACAACTACTCATTACCTCTTTCATTTTTTGGAAGGCCTTTTCAGCCTCTTCATCCCACTTGAAAGCATCCTTCTTAGTCAAATCAGTGAGTGGAGAAGTCAACTTGGAGAACCCTTTCACAAATTTTCTGTAGTAGGTGCATATGCCAATAAAGCCTCTCAATTCGGTAATATTTTTTGGTGATGGCCATTCCAAGATAGCCCTGATTTTTTCCATGTGTACCTTCACTCCTTCTTGCCCAATAATGTGCCCAAGATACAGTAGTTCTTTCATTCCAAATTCACATTTTGATAATTTAGCAAATAAGGACTCTTCTTGCAAGATTTTCAACACAATCTCTAACTGCTGCAAATGCTCTTCCCATGTTTTACTGTAAATGAGAATATCATCAAAGAAAACCAAAACAAACCTTCTTAGTTGCTTGCAAAATATCCTATTCATACATGCTTGAAAGGTGGCTGGAGCATTTGTTAACCCAAAAGGCATGACAAGAAATTCAAAGTGGCCAAAATGACATCGAAAAGCGGTCTTTTGCACATCTTCATCTTTCATTCGAATTTGGTGATACCCTGATCTAAGGTCAATTTTTTAGAAGTATTTGGCCCCATGCAGCTCATCCATGATCTCATCAATCCTAGGAATAGGATACCTATTCTTTATAGTCTTTTTGTTCAAGGCTCTAAAATCTATGCACATTCTCAATGTTCCATCTTTTTTCTTCACTAGCACAACTGAAGAAGCATAAGGGCTAGAGCTTGGTCTAATGAGTCCCAACTCTAGGAGTTCTTGGATAGCTTTTTCAATCTCATCTCTAAACCTTTTAGGATGTCTATAAGGTGGTATCTGAATGGGTGAAGTACCCTCCTCCAAAACAATACTGTGCTCAACCCCCCTATCCGGTGGCCTACCATGTGGAAGGTCTCTAAAAACCTTTTCATATTTTTGCAAGAGTCTCTCTATCTCATTTGGGTGTTTGACAATATTTATAGTTGGCTTGGGAGATGTAATATGACATTCAGCAGCCCATTCTATATCCCCATGCCTCAATATAGATCTCATGCTATTGCAAGTCACTACTTGATTTGGATAAGTGTGTTGCCCTCTCACAACTCTTTGTACTCCTTTTGAATCTTGAAATTTCATTTCGGGAATTTGATAATTTACTGTATGCTCTCCTATTGAATACAACCATTGCACTCCCAAAACCACATTAGTATCAGCAACATCAACCACATAAAAACTATCAACAAAAGTATAGTTACCTATGGTGACTTGCAGCTTTGGAACCCATGTTTTGCATTGCATTGTGTTGTGACCAGGAATGACAACTGTGAAGCCATCAAATGGTTCAATAGGTATCTTTCTTTTCTCTACCATCTCTGCATCAATGAAGTTATGAGTGGCTCCTCCATCTACCAAAACTGAAGTTCTTTGTCCTTGTACCACACCTTTGCAGCGGATAGTATGATAGCGAGGTACTGCTGAAAGCACTGCCATTCTTGCTTTGTCCGGTGAAGGCTGATTTTCTTCTTGTCTTTCCTCTTCTACTGCTGTCTCATATGCCTCTTCTTGATCTGAAATATGTCCATCTTCATCCATGCCCCCATCATACCCCTCATTATCAGAAAATACTTCTATGTATTGAGCCTTTCCTTTGGTACATTTGTGCCCCGGTGTCCATGGTTGGAAGCATGTGAAGCATAGTTTCTTTTTTCTAAGTTCATCCCTGTTTAGTCCCTCTTTTTTATTCCTCTCAAATGACTCTCTTTGCCAAGGTTTCTTATCATATCCATCCCTTTGCCAAGGTTTCTTTTCAAATTTATAGCTAGGCTTAGGAGGAAATCTCGTTCTAGGAAGCACATTCTGGAGATCCCTAGTCAAGCTCATTGCATCTTTTAATGTAGTTGGCTTGTGGGCTTTGACCAAACCTCTTAAGGGTTCAGCCAAACCTTCAGTGAACAGCAATACTAATCTTCCCATAGATACATCAGCCACCTTGACTGATAATTTTTGAAAGTCCAACATATATTCAGTAGGGGACCCAGTTTGCTTCAATTGAGCTAGTTCTTTGAAAGGCAATTCTGGATCTTTTTGTTCAAATCTTTCTAGTACCCTGTCAACAAATTCTCCATATGTTTTAACCTGATTATGACCCAAGGTTTTCAGCCCATGAAACCACCATTCATTGGCATCTCCTTCCAAATGCAAAATGGCCATTTTTAATGCATCCTCTTCCAACATAGGATTCAGCTGAAAATATACATCCAATTTTTGCACCCAAGTGTTAGCAGAATTTTGAGAAGAACCATCAAAAGTAGGAAGTGACATTTTTCCAATAGCACTATTTAGTTCTTTGTTTTGGAATGGACTCCTATTGTCTCCCTTCCTATTAATCTTTTGCATAGCATCAATGTAGTCACTGAGTGGTACACCTCTTTTACACTCTTCATTCAAATCATTCCAATCATTTACTAGTTTCTTGTAATCCAATGCAAGATTGGGCTCTTCTTTGGGTGTGAGAAATTTAGGTGCAGTATGTCTTTGTGTGCTTTGAAATTCATCAGGTCTATTATGAGGTCCTGTACTTGAGAAAATATGCTCATTCCCTTTCATCTTTTCCCCTGAGTGTGAACCGCTATTATCTCCTATTATCCCTTTGCTTTGAAGCTGGCTAATCAACAATTCAAATCCTTGCAACAATTTATCACCTATCCTATCCATGTTTGCTGAAAGTTTAGAGAAACAGGGATCTAAGGTTGCAATAAGTTCCTCCTTATGTTTTAATTTGTCATCCTCCTCTCTACCCATGGTTTCAGCAAAAGACTCCTCTTCTTCTACTACCTCTTCTTCAACAAAAACCTCTTCAACTACTGGTTCAAAGGGTGGTGGATTATTCTTTTGACTTCTTGTTAGGACTATCAGGTGCCAAGAACATGCTCTGATACCACTTGTAATGACCCTTTTTCAAAAATTTATTAAAATGCCAATTTTTCCACTTTTTCCCCAATTTCGACCTTTGACTAGTTTTGTTGTTTTGACCTCCAAATCAACCCAAATGCTCCCAAATCTTCTGTAAGAGTGTATGAATGGTATTTAGACTTGAATAATAGGTTCAGGGATGTTTTATGGCCCTCTAAATACTGCTGCAAACTTGATTTGTATTCTGATCAATATAGGTAATTTTGACTAGTAATTTGTGCATCAAATCCCCCCGGGGTAACACTGCAAATGGCCTTCCAAATGCCTCCAAACTCCCACAAATTTGTGAACAGAGGTATGTAATGTGTTAAGTATGTTATTAAGGTATCATATGTACCATAAATTGATTTTTACTACTGTTCTAACTCTCTCACATTCAACAGCAAAAACCCCCAATTCGACCCTTGGGGAAATGGCACTATTTCACCTCTCAATACAAACAAACTGAGTAAAAATGCTTCAAATGCTCAAGTACAGTACATGAAACTTGTATAATATGTCCATGGCAGTATATTAATCACAAATATATCAAAGAATCATCCATCCATTCGAAATAATCAACCTTATAGTGTCATACATCAAAGCATTGGGGAAACGGACATTGTTTGCTCATTAATCAATGATTTTGCATACATTCAATGGGTATTTCGACCTGAGAGTTTCTGAGTATGAAGAACAGAGGATATGAAGCTATTACAATCAGAAAAATATCATATGAAGCTCCCCCAATGAGTGCAAGATCTCACCCAAAGCGCAATCCCTCAAGGAGCCCGAATATGCCTTCAAAATTGGAAATGGTGGAGAGAAAGTGCTGCACTAAACCAAACCATGAAACTTCCTGTAGCTGCTACCTGCAAATAAAACTCCATTAAAGCACCATGAAAGACCTGAGTGGCCTCTCCAAACACCAACTTGGATGGGAATCTTTCACCCTCGAAATTGGCTAAGGCAAGAAACTAGTCATCCACTAGTTCTCTCTTCACAAATGCAATTTTTCTCAAATCATCAAAAGCCATTCTCATACTTGATTTCTACATTTTATAACCAACATTAGCCTTCAAGGGGTCGAAATCCTCTCAATAGATTCAATAATTTTCCATTTAGGAAATATTCCTCATTTACCACTTGTCTCCTAGTTCCAACCTTCCATCTTCTCCCAAATTCGAATTTGAGCCTCTTTGGATTCCTCCAACTCCATGAGCGCCTTCATTGAGCCTATTTTTGGGGCTGACATGTCATAATGGTCAGGTGTAAGAAGTCAGGTCTGAATTTTGTCATAAATGTCATAGATGCTTCATTATTGTTGTCATAAAACTAGGGAATCTAGCCCAAGTGTCCACTAGTCTCCAATTTGACTCTTCCTCTCCCATGGAGGTTACTATTCCATCCCATTTCGACCTAAGATGCTCAATGCCATGTGTTATGACTTACCAACTCACCCAAGAGTGTTCACCTTCCCATGAATTCGAATTGGCAAGAGAGAGCTGCCATGTGTCATTGAAAAATCAAGCTAGTGTGGGTCCCACCACCTCCATATGTCTCCAAAACCACTTGCCACCTAGAATTTCTCTTGAATTTATTTATTCATAATATTTATTAAATACTTGAACCCTTCTAATGTCTAAATATCATTTATTAGCTTCCTTATTACCATCCCACATGTTCCCATCCAACCTAGGAAACTAGTAGGATTGATGGGATTGTCTTACTATGCACTTATTTGAATGGGGACATTACAAAAGTCCATACTTTCATGTTCCAATTCCCATTGGACAACTTGTTGATATCGATATCGATTGTAGATGTCATTGGGTCGGCTACATCCATAGAAAAGTGTTGGGAAATTCAACTCTTCAGAGAACTTGTCTTGGAAAATGCCTAGTGGTCGATAATTTTTGGAAGGTGTAATCTCTACAAGCTTGCTAGCCAAATCATCCATTAGATGTGTTTCTCCATATCCATGCACCATTGTTTCGGTGACTGGCTCAATTTCTGTTTCTTGAATGGGTTCAGTGGTTTCTGTCGATGATGTACAGTTGCTGTCTTCGTCAGCAGAAGAGGCAAGTTCAAGCTGGTTGGACTCTTTCTTTGCTGACTGAATGAACTTCGTTTCCTAGCCAGCCACAATAGAAATATCTTCTTGTTTGTAAAGTTCCATGGTACAAAGCATTTTTAATGCAAGCATGACAATGTTTGGACGCACGTTTCCTGATATGTAAGCATTTTTGTATTCCAATTTCCGCTTTAGCATAATTCCAATTGTCATGTCATCTTCAAGGTTTCTTGGCAAAGGCTTTTGCACTTTGTCTAGGGATGCAGGAACATTTATGATTGTTCCAGTCAACCCTAGTTGAGCTCGTTTATAACCTAGCTGTTGAATCTGTGCGAACGAAATTCTTGGAGAGACAAGTCGCTCTTCCAATGGTGTCAACATGTTTACAATTGGCAATGCATTGTTGCGACGAATGTTTAATGGCGTTGCAAAGACTGGTATCTCTGAATGTGAAACATTTTTTTTTGCAATATTTGTAGATGTGCATGTCCAATGCAAATGAAGGAGCCATATTCATCCATGGCAAGGATGTCAATGCAAGGAAAGTGTTTTCGTAGATTCGGCGGATGTCTTTTTTGAAATGCAATCGTTTGCATATGCAACAAGCATTGATAGGTGTATCTTCAATAGCTTTCAAGTATTGGGAAGTTGCTTGCTTGGCCTTTTGCGTTTCTTTTTGTTTTTTAAAAGCTTCAAATGCTGCAAAGCGCATAGACCTCTTTGTTGAGCGCAAATTCTTGAATCCTTGCATGTTGTTGTTTTCTACGTTGTTTTCATTTGGATGGCAATGATTTTGAATTACAATACATGGACGTTTGTGTATGTCATGGTTCTCTGCCATTGCTATTTTTTGTTTTGCTCCTTTGCCATGATTTTCTGGATTTCTTTGTTTTCGTTGTAGAGTTTTTTTGGAGGCCTTGATAGAAGGTGTGTTTTCTGAAGCATATGCAAAAGGAAATCATTGATCAGCACGGTCACCCCCCATACTTTGAGAAGTATTAAAGCAATTTGATATGGATTTTTCCATTGCAAAGGACCTTGCTAGGTGATTTGTTTGAAACAATGGATGGAAGTGACAATGGTCTTGGTTTTTTTCAACTTGCAAGATAAACATGTTGATTGTAGAGGCATTTGTTGAGTAATACTGACTTTGAATCTTGGCCAGGAATGTATTCCAAATGGAAATGTTCACTCCCAACATCTCTGACAACCATTGAATTGCAAACTCATCCCCATTTACATGGTCAATATTAAAGGGCATTGCTAAATTCATAACAAATGTTTGCCAACTAGAAACAAGGCAAGCATTATGTACTATGGATGGTGTAAGATATGTAGTCAAACAATGGAATAATCTATTGTCATTAGACTGTATGCAATTGAAGAAAGTTTGTGCAAGTGTCTTCCTAAGACTCATACTATCAAAGGTTTTTGACAATTTTGAAATCGATTCAAATAACGAATCAGAACAATGACCTTCAATTGTTGAGAAGATGTCAAAACCTTATTGAAGGAGAATATCTCGAGAAAAGTGTTACAACAAGAGCTATTGAAAATGCCATCTGAAAATTCTTGAGGCAGGAAATGGTGAGATATAGTCGATTTGCAAGTAAGCAACGGTTCAAAGTGTCCAGCAAGTGGTATATGATCATGGAACAAGATGTTGTAACAGTAGCCAAGAAGTGTGGGATTAAAATGGAGGTATTTTTTTTTGCTTGTCACTGATTAAACAGCAACTGGCACACTTAGCCAATGTGTAAACCACTTGATGCAGAAGACATCACCCCATAGGCCACAAACATTTGCAGTGTCTAGTTGCGAAGCAGGTTGGGACATTCGTTGGAGATAAAGCTCTTTATCTTCTATGCCATCCAATCCAGACAAGTACATAGGATCAAGCTCCAAGTTGAACGAAGAAATTGCAGTAGGGTCCATTTGAGCAAGACGAAGGTGGAAATGGTTCACAATAGCCTCTCTTATTTCTGTTGATGTGTATCGAAAATGCAAGAGAACAGCAAATGCATCAAATAGACAATCACCATTTTGGAAGTGAAAGTCCTTTAGCCGAAGCAAATGTTGTTTTGACAATGCAATGTCAATTTCTTCAACATCTCGATGGCCTGCTGCCAAGTCCTTTGAAAGGCAATCTGAAGGCTGCAAAGCTCTTAGCATCTTTATGGCAGAAGAACTTGCAAAAAAAAAAAAACAAGAGTTAGAGAAGGTTTTTGCAAAAGTAAAATTTTAAACTGGATATGGATCACATTAAGGAGAGCCTATGCCAAAGTAAGCAATTTCATGAATGCAATAAAGCTAGCAAGACGCAAATTTGCATCCCTTGACATTTGCAATTTGAGTGAAGAGTAGTATTTGTAGGAACATAGAACAAGGAATGTTTCAACGGATGAGAAGGCAAATGGGAATTTGCTTAATGCACTATGCTAATTATGGTTACATAAAGATTTTTTTTTGTAATCTAGCAATCTTCAAATATAGTTGCATATGCAATTAAGAACCAAAAAATAGAAAAATGAAAGAACATTTGCACATAATTAATGTACCTAACATGTTTGATACCGATGAAAGAGTACAATCAATTGCATAGCACAACATAGATGAGAATATTATAAGTGCAACAGAAGAGCGAGATTTGGTCCAGCATAGCATCATTGTGCTTAGTGTTGAAATGTGGTAATGAAGGTTTTTTGCGTACTAGTTATGTAAACGACAGCATAATCATTGGCAAGACTAGTTTGCATAGTTATTAGCGATGTATGGAATGATGTCAACTAGATTGAGAAACTTGACTTGTCAAATGCAAATCGCCATATTTCCACAACAGGAGGAATGAATAGACTTCTTGCAGAAAGAAGAAGTTAGGAAAAAAGGATATCATAGGCATCGTCTGCTATCTCGTATATAAATATGATTAAGAAATTGAACATGTGTTTGGTGAAATGACAAAGGGAATATTTCAAGGTACATTGCCATGTGATTTGTTTTCATTATGGTAGCTATGAACTAGTAGACAAAGCTGGGGAAGAAAGTTTGCATCATTCTAGATAAGTATTGAAAGCATCCAAAAATTACATGATGCATATAAACATAAAAAGATATCAAATCATAAATTGATATTTTAAAGAGATACATTTCTTCCGAAACGGTGATTACATACTCGATATTTGAAACAGATGTCAAATCATGGATTCTAAGTCTATGGACATTGCTATGGTAGCAAATCTGAAGCAAATTGTTGATTTCAATTCAGTTTTAATCGATCTATCTATTTGTAGATAGGTGGCAAGTTTTTTGCAGGGTAAGTACCAAATACGACATGCAACGTTTGTTTTATAGCTAGTAGACTAAGTTAGCATATATTGTTGACCTTTGCAGAACATATGTTTTATATGTCAAGATCATAGTTTATTTTGGGGCAGTTCTTGTGCCGATGATAGTTTGTGATACATGGGATTTCGAATTTCTAGATAAGTAGGTGATGCAAATGGACAAAGTAGCATTTCATGCTATTGCAACACTATTTGCATTTGGAAGTCATTATCAAAGTTGGCAAATTAGAATTTGGACATGGCTAGGAAAGCAAAGCATTCAACGCTCATGCTATTGATGTTTCAAAGGCATACGAAAGCTACAAGCTGTTAAAAAAAGGATAGCAGAACACAACAAAAAGGATGGCTTATTTTCGTGGTATGCTAGAGAAGTACCAACTGACAAAGGATACTACTAATAACAATCTATTGAAACAATGGCTGCTCGTATGCATCCATGGAAGAGCCAAAGTGAATTGCGCTTCAAAATCAATAGAGGAAACTGTGTAAAAAAGACCAGTTTATTTTGCATGAACAAGAAAGCGGAAAAAGAATTGCACTGGGATATGCAACAGGATCTTTTTATAGACAAAATGGTTGGTAGCAATGTTGTTACCTTTTTAACTTGTTCATAATTTATTACAATGTTTTCATTACTTGATATATGAAAGCTAAATTGTAAATCAAGCTATTGCAGAACCTAAAGTGTTGTTTTTTTGCTTCCAAGACGAAATAAATTTTGGCCTCAATGCCTATGTATGGAAGAATACAGATTTTATTGTAACAGGGAAAGACTAAGAATCTATGAATACTGTATAAGTTGCTTGGTATAAGAACCATGACAACAAGTTTTTTTTTCTCAATGTTCTAAATCCATGGCCACACCAAAGATGCAAATGAACGAGACAAAGAATGCAAACAGAGGTGCAAAGACACACAAGGAATATGGACATCGAAGAATGATCTAGGCATCAACTCTCAACCTAGCTAGGCCTCAGTATTTGTATGTAAACAAAGTTACAAACAAGATTGTTGAATCAAAGATCAAGCTGATTCAAAGCAAAATTGTTCTTTTGTTGACCAAATTTGAAGTTTTTGCAATATGACATAGGTAAAATCGATGTGCATTGCATCTATTTCCCTTTTCAAATGTTCTAGTTACATAATTGGTGTTACGTGTTGAAATTTGAACTGGCATGGAGAACTGCTTTGTGGATTGCAGTTGTTTATTTGCTTGTAACACTGCAAAAGGGAGTAGCCTATGGCTTGTCAAGTTTTTTTTATTCAGTCTATTAGAGAATTGAAAGCAAAAAGAATTTCAGCAGAATATGAAATAGGATGTTTATGTAGGCAGGATGCATCGCATTGTTGTTGTTACCTTTTTAGGTTGTTGACAATGTTGTTTGCAATGTTTTGGTTATTTTATATATGAAATCTAAATTGCAAACTAAAGGCATTGTTTCTATTGCAGGCAATATCGATGACATGAAACAATATCAGTTTAGGAATACCATATAGAATTGCTTGATATAAGAATCTAGACAACAATTTTTTTTTCCTGTCACCATTCTAAATGCAGTCCACACCACACAAACTATGTAAACATAGGCACAAGCAAACACAAGAGGCATGGACATGGAAAACTGATTTAATCATAAACTGTTACGGTAGGTAGACCTCAATATTCGTACTTAATCTTCGCCATAAACAATGTTGTTGCATGAACAGTAAAACTGATTCAAAGCAAAAGTGTTCTTCTTCTTAAGAGACCTCAAGTTCTTGCAAACTGAAATAGATAGAATCGATGGACAGGCCATCTATTCTCCCACCCGAATGTTCTGACTATGCAATCTATGCTAGATGTTGAAGTTTCAACATGCATGGAGAAATTCTTCCTGAATCGCATCTGTTTGTTTGGCTAAAAAGTTGCAAATGGACAGGGCCTATGGCCTGCCCAGTTTTTTATTGAATTTATTGCAGAAGTGAAAGTGTTATTAGTTACTGAATCACTGCCTCAAATGTTTTAAATTTAGCGCATAAATAAAAAACAAAGCAGCTCAAGACTGGTTCAAGACGAAGGATTTGAAGATCGGTTCGATACATTAATCTACGAAGGGCCATTAAAAAGCCAATATCCACGCTTTGTATTATGTATGGCTATGCTAACAGAAATAGGCCACAGTCGCTAGCCACATTTAAAATGTAATTAAACAGGTATGTTGGCAATGACAGCCGCCAGCCCATGGAGCATAGTTAAATAGTTTCTTCTTTTGCTAAAGTATTTGAAGACATTTTTTAAAATGGGAAAACTGAAATAGAAACTTGCAAACTGAAATGGCTATCAACATGTCCAAGGAGATGCAATTTTGTATCTGTAAAATTGTGCATCAGCTAACACAACTATTTTAAAATAACTAAACTTGCAACATCAAGTTCCAGAAGGGAAGGAAAGACAATAGGGAAAATAGGAGAAGTCGTGGCTGAAGCGTGTAAATGCATGCAACTGGCAAGGAGCCACCCCCCACGGCAATAACTTGTCTTTGCTCGAAACACAAGCACATCCAGGGCAGGAAGCAAAGAAGCGTAGCACCAGAAAATGAAAACAAATAAGCCAATTTAGGAGCTTCAATTCTATTTTTTAAATTCTATTAATAGGTTTAATATCCTGAATGGGAACATTCTTCTTCATCCGCAACCAAATTTAGAAGATAAAGGATGAAAAAATTCCAAGCGACAATATGCGTAAACTAGTGAGGAAATTTATTTTCTAAAGGCATCAGAAGCCAGAATATTTGCTAGCCAGTGAAGAAATCTACACCTTGAAGCCACGAAGGCTAAAGCGACCAGAATTGACTTGCACCGCCAAAGTGTAAGAAAAGCCGACATGATCAATATATTAATTTTTTATTTCTAATTTTATATTATGTTTAAATGGTCAGAAAACTTGTTTCGGTGTTTTTGGGAACAGTGCATCCAGGTGCCAAGGGGCAACTTTCAAAACGAATTGTTGTCACCACACTACAAAACGCAAGGAATCTAGCTTTAAGCATCGAAGAATAGAAAAAAGCAAGAGCAATAATTGTACACAGAATGACATCAAACTATAAAAAAACTAATTGTATTTTTCTGAGATTAAGGAGATCTTCTCCACTGTGTATTTTTCCCTGTCTTGTGACATTGGAGAAGGAGACGACTGTATTCTCTTCCTCCATCAATGTTTGGAGATCTGATTTGGGATGTTGGCATTAAATCGTTTTAAGGTCAAGCTCGGCTCTGGGAAAATGGAGAAAGCAGAGGCGATTATCGCGACCGGAGCCGATGGAGTCGCCATCGCCAAGATGACGAATGCAGGAGCCAATGCCTCGGCATCAACAGGCAAGGTCTTTAAATGAATACTAAAAACGAAATAAAAAAAAATCATAAACATGAGCCCAAGTTGGAATTCTTATGTATTTGAGGGTATCAATGATGAGCTAAAGACATTTGTTTTCAGTATATTCTAGAGCTAAAAATCCTTTTTTTTGCAATATTAATTATGAAACATCCTATGCTATTTTCAGTCAACTTTCAGCAAAAGCCAGGGTTGACCATCAAATTCACTCCAATCTTGTTTTCCATATAAACCCTAGTCCCCTGATTAGAAAACAAATTATTTGGTGTAAATTTCAATTTCGGTTAACCGCAAATGCAAATAATGACATCCATAAAAACACTACGTCCAAGCAGAAAGTGAAAACAGAGTGTTCAAGCCCCAGTCAAGTTCTGCAAATTTCAATTTCGGTCAACCGCAAATGCAAATAATGACATTTATAAAAATATAGGTCGAAGCAGAAAGTGAAAACAGAGTGTTCAAGCCCCAGTCAAGTTCTGCATTTTTTTTTGCATTGTGCACAGTATGGAAACAACACTATGTCACCAAGTTAATAAAACATTCGAGTCGACAGTCCACATATACAAAGAAAACAGAATCCATTACCAGTAAAACCCTATGGACATGGCATTCAATAGATTTGAATATGAAGAAACAGCAGGATGAAGCCGAAGAGCACCTATCCAATGCAAACTAGCAAAATGCAGGAACACAGAGACAGCCGGAGAGCACCTGTCCAACCACCGCGAGGGTCAAGCTGCAAAACCCAAACGTCATTGTGCTTCGAAGCGGAACGTCGAACGGAAAGCACCTGTCCAACCACCGTCAGGATATAGCCACAAAACCCAGAAGCCGGTCTTCTTTGGGGAAAAACGTCGACTGCAGCAAGTTGCAAATTGGAACAGGCACACGAAACCAGAGGAAAAACACAAAAGCAATAGTCACCAACGCTTGCAGAACGATCTATACAAGCTCTCGAACTTGCCAACGGAAAATGAAACCAGCTGCAACCGCGAAAGCCCGCCACTGCAATAAAAGGAGGGTCTGAAACCATCGTGCGGCAATAAATGATGAACAGGACAGCATAGTAGGCGCCAATAAAACCCTCTGTAGGCAAAAACCATCTACATAATTCAAAAAGCTCCACAAAGCCGAAGGTCCATGCATCAAAAAGCTTCAACCATTTAATGAACAGATTTAATGAACAGGTTCGAGATGTTAATCCAGAATAGATGCCTGAGTTTCTCAACCCCACCACCTGTCTTGGACTGCAACCAGCACACTTGCTGAGAGCTGCATTAAACACCAGTGACCACACCAGATCGATATTAGATTCGAGCCATGCCACAATATAGAGATCAGAAACCGTCGATTGGATTGCCCTCCATCTCACCACCTGACAGGACACCAAACGCCAGCGCCCACAGCACATCAAACCCCCCCGATCTGCAGGCGCCATTAAAACACTCCATCAACCGCAGGCAAAAAACATCTAAACAATTCGAAAAGCTTCACAAAGCCGAAGGTCCATGCATCAACAAAAAGCTTCACCCATTCAATGAACAGATTTAATGAACGATGGACGCCTAACTGCCACCCGTCTTGGAATGCAACCTACACACTTGTCGATAGCTGTATTAAACACTAGGATGACGAGATAGATCGATCTTAGATTCGCGCCATGCCACAACACAAAGATCAGACCACCTGGAAAGACACCAAAAGCCATCGCTGACAGCACATCAAACCCCCCCCCCTCCCCCGATCCGCGGCCCTAGTCTGCTAACGCAAGAGCGCCGCCACGTCCTGGGGCACACAACCCCAGGACGACGTAAGCGCGGAAATGGCCAATAGCAACGTAGATAAAACAATCAATTTTAAAAAAAACTTTAATACGAAAAAAAACCATGGCTCAAAACTTTATAAACGGGCTCCATGCCCTCCTCCCGCACCAACTAATGCCCCCAACTGAAAACAATATGTCGAGGACATAACAAATCTCTTTAATATGGATCTAAGAAGATGTCATTATTTTACAATTTTGCTATGATCCCTTGGACCAATTATATGAAAACACGTTCGAAAATGCTTTGCGCATTGATGAGAGCCAATCATTTGTTTAGAAAACCTCACACCGTCACACGGAAGAGGGCTCTATCATCATTTTTATCTCATCCCGAAAAAGGATAATGAAATCATTGAAATCGATCACAATGTTGTCCTTTTATATTCTTTTAAACATATATTTTATTGTCAATTGAGTGTAGATCGGGTGGTTGGGAGGATGTTGTTATCCTCCCCACCCAGTTTCAAATCTTGCTTTGTGACACTTGCTCCTTGGGAGCCGACTTTCTATGTAATGATTGTAAATCTGGCCATACCTTGATTCTTTCAGAATAGCAGGTATTGGCATTTTCCGCGAAACAAAAAACAAAAAAAAACATATATTTTATTCTAAAATAATTATTATTATCAATGCTTGCACAGCAGGGATATACTTTTCACTTTGTGGTCAAAATGGGTTTACTACTATTACCTTGCAATGCAATTTTTTAAGTTTTGCAATGTAAAATAAAATGATATTAAACATAATTATTGATAAATAGAACATAGTTTTCATAACTATAAATATTTTTAAAAAAATATATTAAACATAAATAATGATAAAATAAAAAAATAAGCAGCCAATGAAAGCTGAAATCATGCAGATAAACAGAAGATGGGTATTCTTAGGCAAGAATTGACAGCTCAGCTACAAGCACTTACACAAGATTTGGCAAGAGCACCAGCTGATATGCAGTAGGTGGGTGCACTGATTGATGTAGAAATCTGCACTAGGAGTTAGGTGTTTTTAATACTATCTATATGTTAATATGAAACATTATGCAATCACTGATATGCATGGCCATATTTATTTTGCATTGCTTATCTTTATATTGCCAAACTATTTTGAAAGTTTTGTTTTTGTGATTATGATATGCAAAACAATCCATATATGTTGAAATAATTTAATTTCTTTTTCTTTTTGCATTCTATTGTTGATTGAATATATATTTGTAGAACTACCATTGAATATAAGAAGAAGGAACGTGATGACTAACTAGAGTAAAGTCAGGCTATGGGGAAAAAACTTGATCTCAATGGCTGGGGAAGTCGATAAACTTTGGCTTAAGCTTGTAAATGCTGACAAGAGATGGCGTGAGGCTGCAAACCCCGGTAAAGTAGTATAGTGGCTCAAGTTCTCTTATTTAATTTGTCTAAGTATTTGTGGCGTTTCATTAGGTGAAGCATATGTTGGTAACTATCAATAGTGCAGAAAAAGGGCTACTCGTGCAATGCCTATGGTGATGGTTATGGCATGCACATGGAGTGTTTTAATTTCTCATCGTGAAACATGATGCTATAAAGTTTTGACTTTAAATTGAAATATATGATTATAGTTTATTATATATTTTTTGTATTAAGTTATATATTTTGTATTTTGATATTTTGCAGATTCAAGGGGTGCAGAAGGTGGTGGTTAGTATGGGGCTGGAGCTGCTCCATTGGGAGCATATGAAATGCAGCATTCTCATGTACATAGATAAATGAGAGTGCATAATATGGACTTGAAATGTGTGTCATTGATGCATCACTATTTAACTGTATTTTGTGGTTGAAGCTACCAAGATTTGAAGAATCAAAGAAGTTAATGTTGATAATAATAATGTGGAAGTGGAAAAGATTTTTCATTTATACTTTGTTTGGAATTGTGGTTTAGTAGTGGTACAGTTTTAAATATTTTGATATTTTTTGTTTATTTGCTTGAAACATGGAGCTGACTAAGCAGGGCTCAAGGACGTAATGTTCTGATTATGTTAAGACTTTCATTAAAACTAGCTAGATTTAATATAATTTTTCATCGGTTGTTGCAATATATATGATACTAAAGTTTTCAAAAAATGACTTTTTTTATTTCTTTCTTCAAAAGTGGTTTGATATAATAAGGTTTTGTTTGAATCGGATTATTTTTTTTTATGTATGTACATGTATGTATATATGAGATGAAAAGTGGCCTTTTGGAATTCTAGACAATTTGTTTCTTGTTGATTTGTGAGTGTAAGGACATGATGGTATGTAAGATATATGGAAACATTATATTGGGGTTGTGCATTTAGCATAAATTCCAAAAGTTATTATGGTGTACTACGGTTATACCACTACTGTAGGTATTAAATTATTTTATATAATAGTTGATGTAAGGAGGTATATTTAAAATATAATATTTTATTAGTTAAGATGTAATATGGTTTTAAATTAATTAGTATGATCTTTAATATTATAATGTATTATTAGTCCTTGCTATAGGTAGAGACTATATGTTCCGTGTTTGTCAATTAATTAGTATTGATATTTCAGTTTTTCTAAAGATGCATCAAAGTTGAGCTATTATTTGTATTTATAAAATCTTTTTTGAAAAAATTGTATCTAGTTTTTATTGGATGAAAGGTATTGAATTGACAATTTTTATCATTGCAAAGTATTAAAATAATTTTAAAAAAAAAACAAAAAATACCTACCTTTACCTTTACCTTTACCTTACCTTACCTGTTGAACCTGCGAATCTGCCACCTAAACGTGCCAGCCATTACTATTAACCTTACCTACTGAACCTGTCAATCTGCCACCTAAACGTGCCAACCATTACTGTTGCTTGACGTGCAAGCAATCCTATGACTCGTCTCATCTCAAACCCTCATAATTCAGTCCTCTGAATATTGTTGTATGTTATTTTGCTATGTGTAACTATGGATGCTCATGGGACGATGCTATTAACAAAAATTATAAAATAAATTATTTTTCACATACATTGTACTAAATAGAAATATTTCTGACATATAACGATTTATTGTACTCAGAATACCGTGCCCTGACATTGTGACAGTCTTTGTGTTGACAGGAGTTGCAGGATTTAATTTCACCTTCACAAGCAGCTCCTCAGCTGTCATTTCAATTAAAAAATTAAATCGGTTGTCCTTGCCAGTGTTGGATATGGGCCATTGTGCCTCCATGGATGAGAACAGCGTGAAGCAACCTCTGTGCTGCTCTTCCCGGGGTGAGAGTAGCGTGAAGCCAAGCTGTAGATTATTACTTACCAAATTACAAGCATCTAAGAGGGAAAGCGAGAGTGAGCTATACTTGCAGGTAACATTGAGAAAATTCTTCTTGGCTCTCAAGTTCATCACTAATTGCTTTGACTCGGTTTGAACTAGATGATTTTGGCACAATAATTAGTTCTTGTGATTTACAGAGCCACACAAACACACACTTTGGAGATATTTCGAGCATCAATGTATCTCATGTTCTACATCAATGGAAATGGAGAGAAGGTATACACATTAAGGGTAAGTTTCATTCTTTAAGCGCTCTAGCTTTTCAGTAAGTTTCATTCTTTAAGCACTCTGGCTTCTGCCCTTGATAGGGTTTAGTTTTTTCTTTATGTTTAAAAGTGTTGCTGGAGAATAATATATATACTTGTAGTAATGGAGATTAACTTTCAGCTCTCGTCCATATAGATGGATGGTTACGAAGGATATGCCCTTATCCCTGCCATGGATTGATTCATCCATAAAGTTCAAGGTAAGTCTCATTCATTACATATTGTTTTTATTTTCTCCTTTTGAAAGTCTTGGAATGATTTTGACTAGTTCTTTATGTAATTGCTTGTAGTAAAACCTTAAAGTTTGTGGAAACTTTACGGCTTCCTTCACAAGCGTTCACCTATAGGTATGAAAGAAATTTTTGTCTAGTAATTCTTGAAATACAGCCAAGGGTTAAGTCCCTTCCTTCGATTTGTGATTTTGTATGATGATTTAAAATGTAGAAAAAAATTTAAGTTAAAATCTATGGTTATCTTCCAATTCTCCTCGAAGGAACTTAGTGTGTATTTTCATCGCCCTATTCAAGAGTCTGTCGGGTTATTAAAGAAATTTTAGTTTACTATTTATGATATATGCAAAACTCTTGAGCTTCTGCTCCTTTTATATTTATTTAGCAAATTGCTTGATATACATTCATAGGCAACAAGCAATTGATTTACTATGTAATTTAAACGATAATTATATATATATATATATATATATATATATATATATAATGGTTATATTTACTAGTACAATAGTTATGATTTTTTTCCTTTGTTAAGTATATGATGATCAGTTTAATTCCTTCGTTGGGCCTGCAAACATTTCACATATATATATACATTTTACAGTAGTTCTTTGTGTAATTCAAATGGAATTTTATTCACAAGTTCTCTTTTCTCTTTTTTATGGGGTTTGACTAATTTGGGTACCAAGCCTGCCAATATCAGCTTTTATTGCCCATTTTAAGGACACAATTACTCAGGTTTGACACTTTCAAACTCACTTAGAAGTCTCAGCCTTCCAGAATAGTTTAAATTTATAAATAGCCAGCCCAAGTCACTAAACCTGAGTGTTGTATAATTGTTGGCCTAAAATATACTTCATTCATCCTTGCACCTACAGTGATTTTCAAGCTATAAAAAATTAAGAATGAAGAGAGATCTTACTAATGTCTATTATAAACAATACTTCTTTTCACAATTCAATAAATTTAAAAATCTCAATCTGAAGCACATATATTTATCAGTATTCAAGAGGCAAAGTAGACACCATATCTTTTTTTCATATATTCCTCCTCTAACAAGCATTTATATTAAAAGAGATTCTCAAACTTGTGGTTGGTTAGAATCTGTTCGTCTATGATAGTTGATAAGTAATTTAGGCAAGAGCTCACAAACAGAGACATATGGCAAGAAGGAAATGTGTTGTTTCTGATTCTACATTCTGTGGTGGTGCCCCAATTTTTTTACACAACAGCATGGATGTAGATTTCTTTAATAAGATCCTTGCAATTTGTGCCAATTACAACCATCTTGGAATTTTGAAGACGATATTTTGCATACCAAATCCATGAATGTCAGTCTTAAACGATATTTCAACATGCAAAACTATGTTATGTATTGGGTTTCAAGACGCAATTGTATGCAACATGCTATTATTCGATGACAAATAATACATTATTTAAAGGATCAACCCATTTCTTCGTAGTCTTGTATTTCTTGGAGAAGTCATCGCCTTCATCTTCACGGGGTCGTGTGCATGACATAGTTGATCCCTCCATTGCTATAAATCAACACTATGAAAACAATCCTGCAAAGACCCAAAACACTGAATTCAATCGCCTAATTGAAAAATAACTGCAAAAGATTTAAAAAAATCACCACCACTATATCGACTTCTCAATTCTAGGCTTTACCACAAAAAAACTATAAAAATCCAATTCCTTAGTTTGAAAAAACAGTGTTGCAGTTGCAGAAATTTGAAGTCAAGACTGGCTTTTTAGGCCTTCTTATACCTAGAATCTCTATCAGGAAAATCCCAAACATAAGAGATTTGAACTGAGGACTGATTGCTCATTATACAGAGACCGTAAAACTCATGATTTCAAAAACCTAAATACAGAAAAGCAATGGAGGAATTGAAAATGGCACGTCCATCTTAAAAACTTGGATTTATATAACATTGTGGAAAATTAAACATTGTAATTATCCTAAATTGAGAAAATTAACTAAATAAAACGGTACTACTACGACCTCCATGAAGGGACGTGATTGATTTTTCCATATTCCTACGAACAATAGTTGAAAAGGACTTGATGCAGATTTATAAACACGTGCGATTCTCAACGATTTCTAGGAGTTGTGGGGCTCATGTGTACTATGTTATGTATTGGGTTTCTTGGTCAAGTTTGAACTACTATTGGTAAAGAAATTGTAGATGTACGGATGCATGTATTATGTCAACATGCTTACGGATTTCACTGAATTTTGTTTGTACAGTCACGACGGTCATAATGTTCTATTGTAATAAAGTAGCGCTAACTCGTTGCTAGGTCGGAATATTTGTGTCTAGAAGTTGCATTTCTACAGCCCAGGTGGGGGGGGAGTGTCCGTCTGTCCCATTAAAAAAATTAAAATTAAAAAAATAAGAATGCATGTAGCAGTGTGTTGTATCATAGTGGTGAGAGGGATGTGTGTTGTAGTTTAGTGGTGAACGGTTTGCAGATTTGATCTCTCTCATCGCTTTGCAAAACCGAAGTTAATGGGTCTATACTGGTTGTGAATTAATGGCATTGTTGTTGTGAATTTGAGAGGAATTCAAGAGGGATTTTGTGTATTCAATAAATACAATGCTTCACCTTTTTTATTCTACAATTTTGATTGTCCACGGCTCATTGAGAAAGATAACCAACCCAGGGAAACCTCTAAACAAAGAAAAGCGTCATAAACTAGAGCTGAGGAGGAAATAAGGATGCATGGTTTTATATGGTGGAAATATTTGACCTCTCTTGCCTTTTATTTTGTTGAAAGTTGAAAATGTATGAGAGGTTACTGAAGTAGTACTAGTGTTGAGAAGAGTCCATGCATTTTTTTGCACATTCTGCACTAAAAAAGCGAAAGTAAAGTCAATACAGACTTAATACCCATGATTATCACTATCTAGGATTATTTCAGTTCACATCAAATTTTGAGTTGATTGTCTTGGTAGAAAGGCTATTCTATGCTGAATTTATTGGTGGGGACTTTAATCTAGCAATGTATGGAATGCCTTTGGCTTGGATTAGAAGGAACAAGAGAATTTCCACAAATTAATTATTACTCCCTCCACATTACTGTGAAACAAGGCCACGAATGTAGGCCTCCTAAAAAAAGTTAATTTTTTCTATGCGTTTTTGCATCTATAATAATGAACTAGACCACAAATGCCAGGCGCATAGAAAAAATTTGGTTAAACTTATTTTATGCTATATTGCATCTATAAAAATGAATGACAGATGTTGTTTGGATAGTTCCGATGGATAGTTTGACAAGTTATATTAAGCAAGAATAGAGGCCAGTGAAATATGTTAAGCAGTAACAGTTTTTTCATCCACTAAGTTGTTTCAGGCTACATATGTGCTACACTGATGCAGGAAATAAATCTATTATCTTATCAAACAATTATTATTATATACAGATTATTGTACCTTCGGGCTACTTCTAACTTGGCCATTGTCGATCGTTTATCATGGCCAAAGGCATGGACTGGCAAATAGTTACATCTTGTAGGACATGACTGTGAATTTGTGTGAATAGGACTAACACCATGGCATGAGTCACAGGTTGATGGGATACCATCTTCCCTAACTCTGTACTAAGATTACTTGGATGTCTATTTGATTTATGGTTACACATCCTTGTGAATGTTGTCTTTGTGGTACCTCCTTAGTTGAAAGCTTATTGAAAACAAAGTGGCATATCCTTTTAGGACTTCTCTCTAAGTTAATTCTAGTTCCAATGAAAGGGATTCAATTTCAAAATAATCATGCTCAACATTTGGCATCAATTTCAAGATATTCATGCTCAATATCATACAGTCCTAAAGCCAATTTAACGCTCATATTTTAAATATATAGAAGAGGGTAAAATTATTAAGAATCAAGTCCAAACCATCATCTAGACACACACAACACAAGCTAGAGAAGACGAAAGATACTCCTCCTAAACTCTTCTGCCCAAAACCCATTAGAAATAAAAACAAAGTCATTAATGATTATAATTCTCTCCGGATATCTTATTTCCCATAAAATTAAAATGAAACTAGAAAATTTCGTGAGCAAGCAGTTCAAACACAGAATCCAAATCTTTGAAAAAAAATCCAACATCCTCCATCAAATTTTTGATTAAATTAAATGTCCAATTCTGGTTATATGAGAAAGGTCCTCTAAAACAGGTAGGTCTCAAAGGACGTTAAAATAAAAAATGCGTGCCTTGGTTGAGAAGATCAGAGGGGCAAATATCCTTTCGACTAAGCTCTAACATCATAGAATACTCATGATTGCTTGCATACTCCTTAGCTTTATTGATTCTGTTAGAAATAACTGAAATGGCATTCTTTGTGGTAGAGAACAATCTCCCTACTCCTTTCATTGCGACTGCTATATTTATCTCACTTTTGAGAAATTTTAACCACCTAATAACTCAGCTTTGAACTTGGATATATCTACTCTAATTAACCTTAAAACAATAGCCAATTCTCTAACTCTTACAATTCAGCTTTGAACTTGGAATTCAATGAAGGCATTCAAGGTAGGCATCTTCCAATTCGGGGTAGTTAGCCGACCGGAATTGAAAGTAGAGACAAATACCGAATAATCTTTACCAAGTTTGCTGAGAATGGAGAGGATCAATTGCTTATCCTCTTTGATAACTCCACTGTTCTTTAACTGCATGTTCAAGTTCTTGAATTTTGTGAAGAATTCATTAATGGTCTCAAAATTCTCAGGACTAAGGGCAATCAATTCATTCTCTAATTGAAAAGCCCTAAGCTCGTCCTGCTTGCCAAATAGTGTTTCAAGTTGCTCCCATATAGCTTTTGGAGTCTTCAATCCGCTGAGATGGAAGTGAAGATCTTTGGAGATGGAGAGACAAAGAAGACCATAAGCTTCATCAAGCTTGTTGTAGTGTTTGGTTCTATCTGACAAGGTGTTTGGCTCCAATTCAAGACCAAGAGTGACTCGGTAGTAACCTTTTGAACGTAATATGATCTCCATATCATCTTTCCAATCAAAATAATTGAATGGGGTGAGGATAGGCTTTGAAGAAGAGTATTCCATTGCTAGGAGCAAGTGCACACTGATGTAGAAATGCTTGCAAGGGAAAAGTAGCGAATGCAATTGATGGAGACAATAACCTGCAAATCACAATAAAACCAAGAACAATGAGGTCGAACAATCCACCCTTTTAAAGTTGCATCACACCTGGGATTGGAGATCAAGCAATGTTGAATGGGTCCAATGTATCAGATCCATGATTTATGTGGAAACTCAAGCTTCTGGAGTGGTATTGGAAGTATTTTCAAGCTTTGCATGCACAGGAGCAAATGCCCTTGAGATCTTTCATGCCAAAACTTTTGTAATTTTTGAGCAAATTCACTCAAATCTTCTTGTAGAAACACCTGTAGAAAAGAGATCTTGGCTCTACAATGGCTCTGATACCATGTAAAATTAATCACAACAGATCTAATGAACAAGTAAATCAATCACAATAGATGAAAATAGAAAATATGGTGTAAAACTGTGTAAAACATGCACGGTGCTCAATATCCCAATAAGGGTGAATAATTACAATACAATCTATCACAATGACTAAGTAATTCGAATTGCCTAAGGAGGTCATTCGAATCACTGAATGGAGTATCTTGACTCCAACTAGGAGTCCTCATCATCAATCAGTACAAGAACCATTCATCCAGGTGTCAATCTGAGTCTAACTGAGTGTAACATGTGTAACTGAAGTGTGTAGCACTGATATAGGGAAGTGGGCTCAGTGGAGGGCGCATGGGAGGCTAACTGAAGTTAGAACAAGTCATCTAGTCAATCTGGAGGTCCAACGGAGTGAAACAGACAGTCAGGAGTGAAACTAGCCTCAAATCAGGGAGAATCGGAGCTAACTGAGTGTAACTGAAGTGGAACTGCAGTGGTAGGTGAAGAAGTGCGCCCTTCTCTGGCAGTATGTGAGAAGTGGGTGCCTTCCTAACTAGGAGGGCTAATGAACTGATGTAAGAAGCTCCCGGGTGCTAGAATAAGGTGGCTAAGGTGCTGGAGGCATCAACCTGGTGACTGGGATGCATGCAAACCCTAGAATTTGCATGCAAACCCTAATTGCATGCAAGATCCTAAAAAAGATGATGTGGATATCCGAACACCCCCCCTCAAGCTAGACTATGATGTGAAAAAAAAAATGTGGGGCCCTGGTAACTAGGACCAAAGGTCACCCCAATACAATAATCCAAAAAATGCTAAAAATAAACTAAGTGAGGAAAGAGGGAAAACCTAGTGGGAAGAAAGCCCCCCCTCAAGCTAAAGCATAATAATGGATCAATCTGTCTCCACCATGATGGAACTCACCCCCAACAGTGAACGGAGGTAAGATAACTTCTTCTCAGTGAAGCTCTTGGTGAAAATGTCTGCAATTTGCTCATCAGTAGGGCAATATTGCAGAATGATGGTGCGATCATGCACCAACTGTCGAATGTAATGCATATGAATCTCAATGTGTTTGGTCCTCTACCACTGAACTAGATCTGTGGAGATTTTGATAGCACTTTGATTGTCACAAAATAGGATAGTCGAAGTAGTGCCACCAAAACCAAACTCGAAAAGAATACCCTGCAACCAAACTGCCTGAATGCAGGCATTGACTGCCCCTCGATACTCTGCCTCTGCTGAAGAAAGTGCAATGGCTGCCTGCTTTTTGCTAGACCAAAAAATAGCACCATGACCAATCATGAAAACATAACCGGAAGTGGACTTCTGATCAATGTTATCACCTTCCCAATCTGAATCAGTAAAACCAATGAAATCAAGCTCAGAATCTGCAGCATAATGTATGCCAAAATGTTTCGTACCTTGCACATACTGCAAGATCCGCTTGGCTGCTCGCCAATGAAGCTCATGGGGCTGCTGCATATACCTTGACACGACACTCACGACATATGAAATATCAGGCCTTGAGTGTGTCAAATAAAGTAGTGAACCAATCAACTATCGATACATACTGCAATCTGCAAGCAGTGTAGAATCTCCCTCCTCAAGACTGATTCCTGAGAGGAATGGGAATGGGGCTGCCTTACATTCAACCATATTAAACTTCAATAACAGGTCAGAAGCATATTTTTGCTAAGATATAGTGATCCCATCAAAATTTTGAGCTATCTCTAAGACCAAAAAGTGACTCAGCAAGCCCAAATTGTTCATGTCAAAAGCTAGATTTAAGGCAGTTTTTAGCTTGTTTATTGAAGTAAGAGTGCTACCAATAATGAGAAGATCATCAACATAAAGTACAATAACCAACAAATTACCTTTAACTTGCTGAAGATACACATTCGGATCAGATTTTCATCTTTGAAAATTCTGAGAAAGAAGGAAGGAGTCCATCTTTGCGTACCAAGCTCTTGGGGCCTATTTTAACCCATACAAAGATTTCTTCAATCTGCAAACTAATGATGGATCTAATGTGTATCCCTCTAGTTGCTGCATATATACCTATTCAGCAAGGTCTCCATGTAGAAATGCACTCTTCACATCCATGTGGTGCACTTCCCAGTGCTTGGATGCGGAAATAGCCAAAACAAGGCGAATGGAATCCATCTTTGCAATCAGTGCAAAGGTCTCAGTGTAGTCCACTCCTTGGACTTGGGAGAAACCTTTTGCCGCCAACCTTGCTTTGTATTTTCTGATAGAGCCATCAACAGCAACTTTCATGCGGTAGACCCATTTACACTTCACTAATTTTCTTCCAGGTGGAAGAGAAACTAGCTCCCATGTATTGTTCTTTTGAAGAGAATTGTACTCTTCATCCATGGCACTTTTCCATCTCGGATCTCGGTGGCCAGAATAGTATGATGTGGGATCTGAACCAGTCATCAAATAAAAAATCTCAGGAATTAATGGATCAGAAATAGAAAGAGCCATACCTTCTCTTTGAAAGTCTGCTCTTGTTCGTCTCAGATCAACAGGATTTCCAAGGTTCGAACCAGCAGATTGAAGAGTGTTTTGGGCCCACTTTGGTAACTGAGGAGGATCATAATGGTCGGATTCCAAACCTGATATGTCATGATCATCATGTGCTGCTAAAATATCAGAAATATCAGAACTCATACCTTCATTATCGCTGCACGGATCTTCTTCTGGTGAAGGCGGTGAAACGGCAGTTTCTTCCTCAACTAGTTGCAATTCTTGAAGCAGTTCTTCAAATTGCACACTATGCTCTATGAATATCTTTTTAGATATGATATCCATGAGTTTATATGATTTTGATTCTTCCCCATATCCTATCAGTATGTACTCAATACTTTTTGGATCCAAAGCTCGTCTCTTCTTGGAAGGAATTCTAGCCCATGCAGTGGAGCCAAAAACTCTCAAATTTGACACATCCGGTTTGTGACCAAAGAATGCTTCGAAAGGAGTCATACCTTTCACGGATGAATGTGGAACACGGTTCTATATGTATGCAGAAACATTGATTGCTTCAGCCCAAATATTTGCAGCCAAACCTTTTGATTCAATCATGCATGTAACCATCTCTTTCAGTGACCGATTTTTCCTTTCCGCTACACCGTTCTGCTGGGGTGTGTAGGGAACTGTATGTTGGATCTGAATTCCGCTTTGGGAACAAAGTTGCAGAAACTCAGCCTTGATATATTCTCTACCATTATCAGATCTAAGAGCTTTGATCTTGCTCTCAGTGGCGGTCTCAACAGAAGCCTTAAAATCCTTGAATTTTCCAAGCACTTCTGACTTGTTTTTGAGAAAAAAATACCCATGTAAAGCGGGAAAAATCATCAATAAATGTCAAAACATACCTTGAACCATTTAATGACGTATGGGGCAGCGGACCACTGATATCAGAATGTATCAACCCCAAAACTATAGAAGCTCTTTTAGCTTTGCCGCGGTTGAATCTGTGCTCGGGGTGCTTCCCAATAATGCAACCAGTGCATATTCCCTTCAAGGAACGGAGTTGTGGAAGACCATCTACCATGGAATTGTTTGATAACAGCAGCAAATACTTATAATTAAGATGTCCAAATCTTTCATGCCAAATCCTACTAACCTCATTACCATGTGTGCGAAGAGCAGTGGGCTTTGCAAGCGGAATAAAGTGTGAAAACTCATAGCATTTTGCTGTGTGGTTCGCCTTTCTGACTGCAACAAGTCTTCCACTTTTGATATCAGAAATTTCAACTGTATTAGGGCTGAATGTAACTTGCTTTGGTTCACCAGTGTGTGTCATTTGATACACAAAAAGAATATTTGAGGCCAAGGAAGGCACATAGAGAACATTCTGAAAGCTTCCATGATCTACATGAATCGTACCTTTGCCCTTTGAAGAAATTTTTGATTCATCTCCCAAATGGATGGGGATGGAGTTGTTTGGATCGAATGAAGAAAAAGAATCAATATTTGCAGCCATATGATTCGATGCACCCGAATCTATCAAGAGAGTAGTGGGCTTCGAAACAGTTTCCATGAGTGCTTGTCCTATTTTATGATCATCATTCCTATCCTTCTTCCTTGCACCGTCAGGAAGAGTTATGTTGTTCTTTTCCAAAAGGAGGTCCATTTGATCTATAGTCTTCTTCATACATGAACTTTCAGGATGAAAGCCACAGTTGCAATAAGTACATTTAGATTTTTGGTTACCTTCTTTGCCCTTTTGCTTGAACTTCGAAGTGGATGGTGCATCTGTTTGTTTGCCTTTATCTCTTTGCTTGTGAGGTTCGAATTTGGGCTTCTCCTTCTTTTGCTTTCCTTTACCATTCGAGATCTTGGGTCCTTGAACATATAGGGCTGAATCTTTGGAGCTTATGGACCCCATTTGAATCAACTTATCATGCTCTTTTGTGACGGACTCAATGAAGGCATTCAAGGTAGGCATCTTCCAATTCGGGGTAGTTAGCCGACCGGAATTGAAAATAGAGACAAATACCGAATAATATTTACCAAGCTTGCTGAGAATGGAGAGGATCAATTGCTTATCCTCTTTGATAACTCCACTGTTCTTCAACTGCATGTTCAAGTTCTTGAATTTTGTGAAGAGTTCATTAATGGTCTCGAAATTCTCAGGACTAAGGGCAATCAATTCATTCTCTAATTGAAAAGCCCTAAGCTCGTCCTGCTTGCCAAATAGTGTTTCAAGTTGCTCCCATATAGCTTTTGGAGTCTTCAATCCGCTGAGATGGAAGTGAAGATCTTTGGAGATGGAGAGACAAAGAAGACCATAAGCTTCATCAAGCTTGTTGTAGTGTTTGGTTCTATCTGACAAGGTGTTTGGCTCCAATTCAAGACCAAGAGTGACTTGGTAGTAACCTTTTGAACGTAATATGATCTCCATATCATCTTTCCAATCAAAATAATTGAATGGGGTGAGGATAGGCTTTGAAGAAGAGTATTCCATTGCTAGGAGCGAGTGCACACTGATGTAGAAATGCTTGCAAGGGCAAAGTAGCGAATGCAATTGATGGAGACAATAACCTGCAAATCACAATAAAACCAAGAACAATGAGGTCGAACAATCCACCCTTTTAAAGTTGCATCACACTTGGGATTGGAGATCAAGCAATGTTGAATGGGTCCAGTGTATTAGATCCATGATTTATGTGGAAACTCAAGCTTCTGGAGTGGTATTGGAAGTATTTTCAAGCTTTGCATGCACAGGAGCGAATGCCCTTGAGATCTTTCATGCCAAAACTTTTGTAATTTTTGAGCAAATTCACTCAAATATTCTTGTAGAAACACCTGTAGAAAAGAGATCTTGTCCCTGCAATGGCTCTGATACCATGTAAAATTAGTCACAGCAGATCTAATGAACAAGTAAATCAATCACAACAAATGAACATAGAAAATATGGTGTAAAACTGTGTAAAACATGCACGGTGCTCAATATCCCAATAAGGGTGAATAATTACAATACAATCTGTCACAATGACTGAGTAATTTGAATTGCCTAAGGAGGTCATTAGAATCACTAAATGGAGTAGCTTGACTCCAACTAGGAGTCCTCATCATCAATCAATGGTGGTCATCAATGCATAAGAACCAGTCATCCAGGTGTCAATCTGAGTCTAACTGAGTGTAACATGTGTAACTGAAGTGTGTAGCACTGATATAGGGAAGTGGGCTCAGTGGAGGGCGCATGGGAGGCTAACTGAAGTCAGAACAAGTCATCTAGTCAATCTAGAGGTCCAACGGAGTGAAACAGTCAGTCGGGAGTGAAACTAGCCTCAAATCAGGGAGAATCGGAGCTAACTGAGTGTAACTGAAGTGGAACTGCAGTGGTAGGTGAAGAAGTGCGCCCTTCTCTGGCAGTAGGTGAGAAGTGGGCGCCGTCCTGACTAGGAGGGCTAATGAACTGATGTAAGAAGCTCCCGGGTGCTAGAATAAGGTGGCTAAGGTGCTGGAGGCATCAACCTGGTGACTGGGATGCATGCAAAATGCATGCAAACCCTAGAATTTGCATGCAAACCCTAATTGCATGCAAGATCCTGAAAAAGATGATGTGGATATCCGAACACTTTCAATAATTTCCAATCCACCTCTATTAGCAATTCTCCATATAAATTTTTAGATTCAACATGCCTCTGGATATAATTTTTGACAAAAATTTCTTTGTGAGCACATTTCCACAAAACTGAATTTCAACCTTCAAAGTGTCATATTTCAAGTTCTCTGAGAAAGTCCAAGCTCTGTATCTTTATAGCAATTTCCCACCTACATGATGACATAGAATTTGATACATGTAGAAACTATATTAATTATTAATAACAACCCTATTGTGGTGGAAATTATTTTAATAATTAATGACCAACCAAGTTTTACACAACCAAATAGATTTCCTAAATCCAATGAAGTGAACGGTAGGATTCTTGCAGGGTACACTGAGCTAACCATATTTTAAACTCCCCAATGAAAACTATGTGATTAAAATGTTAAAGTAGTACATGCTACACATGATGACTCTTAGTGGAAATGAGTTTTCATCTTTAGGCCAAATGAAAAGAATAAATGATGAATCTAAGTGTACACATGATGACTCTTAGTGGAAATGAGTTTTCATCTTTAAGCCAAATGAAAAGAATAAATGATGAATCTAAGTGTTCGATGAACATGGGTGCTTTCCACACTTATGTGGAGCCATTGGTGTTATCTACATTAAAGCTAGTTGAAAAGAAGCATATTGTTATTTTTCTTTTTTCTTTTTGCTAAGAGAAAATTATTAAGATAAGATTTCAATTTGTAAGAAATTTTGCGATTTTCAAGAAATGTAGAATTTTGATTGAGTTTATCCTTGAATTCGTGGACTATTAGAAAATTTAGACCATAAATCTAGCTTGCAAGCTACCATAACTTTGGATGGATTTTTCAAATATAAATTTAAGATGTTGCTTTCTTGGAAAGGTAGTCAATATCGTCAATAATCTATGGATGTTACAAGGGTTTGCTGCATTGGAGATATGTTCTTTGTGTGGCCTCATAAATACAGGTTTATGTCTAAAAATGCTCCTATATGCAGGATTTTTGGATAGCTATCTAGTTAGTATGGCATCTGTAAAACTCGATAAGTTTTTTTTGTTTTTAAGGCTCCTTTTAACTTATAAACATGTGATTTATTATAATTAATAAATTATCTTATTTTTATAAATAATTTGCTTGATTGCTTTGAATTATGCAAGATGACAATATTCTAAATAAACCCATTTATACTTCATTCCTAAGAATAGGGAAGAAGTGTGTTGTTTTTGTCTACTATGCAACATGATATTAGTAAGCATTTACTATTGATAAATCATTTCCTTTTACAATCTTTTCAATAAAAATAATTATCTTAAAATAGATTTGTTTTCCTTATTTAAAGTTTTTTTATAATTTTTTTATAATTTTTTTCATATTTTTAATATTTATTTTGAAAACTATAAATCAAAATTTTGATCAATGTTTAAGAGTAGTTGATCAATTGATTAAAATTCTTATTATATTTTTTAATATACATTTTTTTTTTGTTTAAGCAAAAAGGATCAGCATTCTATTAAGGTAGGATAAAAAGTACAATAGTCATCTTTACAACAAAACTGGGGGCTGAAACTGCCACCCCAGAAATCAGACTGAAACTTATCGACAAAATCCTGTAACCATAACAAAGATCAGCATCAGTAGCAATATCCCCATAATCCCACAACCATAACCAGAGAGTCTCAGTAGCAATATCCCCATAATCCCACAACCATAACCAAAGAGTCTCAGTATTACAAACCTTATCAATAGTAAAAGACCGGATCCACTTACACTTCATCAAAAGAAATCAAACAGTAAAAAAACAACAAAATTTTAACCCCATACCCCCATTACAAAACGGATGTCAAGAAGACAAACATCAGACTGAGAAAAAGAGACCAACACCAGAGCCAAAAGCAGGAAATACCATGAAGACAGCAGCAAGCTACAACAAAAGAGAGCCGAAGCCAGATCCAGACAAGAGTCACCACACCGAAACAGCAAAACCCACGCAGGGAACCAAGCACAGAAGGAATTAAGCAGACGGGTCGGCCTCGTCTTCAATAATCACCACCGGAGGTGTGTCAATAGCCTCCCCTTTGCCACAAAGGTTGATCTCCTGTGGGTTTTCTAATTTCTTAGGACGGGTAAGGAACGAAATCCCCATGTCAGCCATCAGGGCGTCCAACTTCATGTGTATCCACTTAGATTCTTCAGTGTGGTCCTTGCAAAGGTCCTCCAATTGGGTCATCTGTAAAGAACCAGACAAAATATCCGCCTGGGTTTCCATTACCTGGGAAATGAGAGTTTTGGTCACCCGTAGCATCACAACTGCCTGATTGTAAAGAGCCATACGACCCCGAGTATTATCAGGGTCGTGTATCCACTCGGCCATAGTAGCCGCCTCCGTCGGTAGTTCCTGCGCACCCACCCTGCGCCACAGAGTTTCTTCCAAATTCTCCACCATCCTTTGCACTTCCTGAGGAAAGTAACGACGAAAAAAGAGAGCAGTTGCAGAAGCATTCCACTGCTCCCGACTAGGACCGGTTTGGGAAACATTTCCCCTATCCCCATAGTCCGGCTCCACATGAGCCCATCTACCTCTCCTGGTAGGTCTCCCTCTCGGTGGCATAATCTTGATACCCTTACAATCACTCGTAACCCCACTACTGGAATCAAAACTATACCACCAGACACCAGCAGAATAAGGAATATCGCCACAGTTACTATTATCATCCTGAAACTCATAATTTAAAGGAAAGCCACCGCCTCTGTCCATTAAGTCCATCATAACTAGCCACACTGTGTAATAAATCATTCTGTCTTGCACTCTTGTCATCGTAGCAGACACCAACTCCAAACAACCCATCAAAAACGTGAGAGGCCGAGTACCTTGACCTTCGCACGCGCCATATCTCCTACCATTACAATTATAGACGAAGGGAGATCTACGGAAGGCCAATCCACGGCACAATTAATAAGGATACCTGAAAACCACCTGTCCTTGCCACCCTGCGGATGGTACCAGCTGTTAAATCCCATCGAGATTAGTGATTCTCCTGCCACCTCCTAAAGGCGCCACACCACCCCTATCACTTTCAACAATCATTAAACACTGCTGACGACACCTGACCGACGGTATTTCCAGGGCAACCCCTTCCCAACCGTCATTATAGGTACTAGCACCATGATTAGCCAATGCATCAGCCAAACAGTTGGCACTTCTCCTAACATGCTAGAAGGTGACAGCGTTGAAAGAAGTGACGAGTTGGCCGAGACACGTCAACCGCCACGCCAGTCTCCACGACTGCACCAGCTTAGCAGCCCGAGTCCCATTGTTATGTTTTACGGCTATCTGAATCAGCATGTTTGAAACCCCTTCGACAATCAAGCAGCTAAAGCCACGTCGGGTTGCCATGCATAAACCTTACAGCATGGCTTCGCATTTAGAAACATTGTTGGTTTCGCATCCCAGTTGCCAAAGTAGCAAAACATAACCTTGCCATGATCATCACACAGAACACCTCCATACCCGGCCTGCCCTGGGTTACCCTTAGACACGCCATCGAATTTTATCTTAATCCACCCTTGTAATGGCGGAGACCATACCGTCGGACTATCAGGGGGTTTGCAACGAGACTGGATATGACCAATATTATGGGGGAGCACAGTAATATCCCAGGTATGAAGAATTTTTAACTCATTTGCAACGATGTTCAAATCCTGTTCATTCCAGAGGGTTAATTGTAGAGTTTCAGTTATGCCACGTTGAATATGCCCCCACACCATCTTCCATGTATTAGGCTTGCCAATGAAAATTCGTTTATTTCGCTCCTTCCAGACTTCCCATAGGAGAAATCCAGGAAAGAGCTGCCATACCCGATTGAGAAGTCTCCCTTGAAAAGGATATTCCTTCCACTGTTTCACAGTTTCATCCGGTGCATTCCTGACTCTATTCGACATGCGGAATCTCGTTGCTCCTTCATCCCACAAAGCCGACGCAAAACTATAACCATCCAACAGGTGCGCAATGGTTTCGTCGTTGCTGCCACAAAGGATACATTAAGAGGGTCCTTCGAAGCCCTGCTTCACGATATTATCCCATGTTAAAAAATTTCCTTTCAGGACCAGCTAGAGGAATAAGGTGATTTTGGGCCATAGTTTAGCTCCCCACAGTTTCTTCCAGGTATTGTCCCCCTGTTGAGTCATCGGGGCAGTTAACAGGCTATAAGCTTCCTTAATAGTGAACATACCTTTGAGGCGGTGACCCCAACGGAGGATATCCTTACCCCTCTGAGTTTTAATAATACGGGCCATCAAAATGTCATAGATTTGCCCTCCAATATCAACCCCATAGGTATTTTTAATATACATTTTGAAAAATCATTTTTTTATAAAAAAAAAATTGTATATTTTTAATATTTATTTTGAAAACTATAAATCAAAATTTTGATCATTGTTTAAGAGTAGTTGATCAATTGATTAAAATTCTTATTATATTTTTTAATATTCATTTTGAAAATCATTTTTTTATAATTTTTTTGTATATTTTTAATATTTATTTTGAAAACTATAAATCAAAATTTTGATCATTGTTTAAGAGTAGTTCATCAATGGATTAAAATTCTTATTTTATTTTTTAATATTCATTTTGAAAAATCATTCATTTCATTTATGATTTAACTAAATACACATTGTTTATTATTAGCCCCTACCAAGGCAGGGATATACTTTCCATTGGAAAGTCAAAGGCCTTTGACTTGCATTAGTTTGTAAATTTTTTGCAATTGATAATGTTATTTTCATAATGTTTCAATAAAAAAGTATTAATTTGATTTTTTATAAAATAAAAATTATTTATTTAATTTCTGAAAAATGAAATTCTGATTTTTTGATTGGTGAAGGACATGTCTGAAAAGACATAAATCTCTGCAGGAGATGGCTTTATTTTCGGAATTTAAAATGAAATTAAAATAATTTAAAATTATAGAACTTTACACCTGTCCTAGAATTTAAATATAAATTTTAATAATATTAATTTTATATCAATTATTACATAATTTGTTTTGGTTAATGTATTTACAATGTAATAAAAATAAAACTGAAAAAAACTTTGGTTAAATCAATTTCCTGCGTTGGTTTTTGGACCGCATACCTGCTCATAGTGCGGGCATTCCCTTCAGACCTGCTCGTGGTGGCCGCGTGTCTGGGCATTATGCTGGACATTAAGTTTGAACGCATGTAGTACTGATGTTTTGTCTGTGCCCTAGCTAGGTTATATGTGGGAAGTGTACTTTGTGAGAGCTGCATTGAAGCTGAGCTCTCATGTTCTAACCCTGACCTGTAAGATGACTCCCTTCTACCATGCCGGCCGGGAGCTGTAATGAGGGTTTTCCGGCGAATTAAGTTTTCGCGTATTTGGCCAATTATTGAAGCAGTGATGGCGTTTAATGCGATTTTTTGTTGTGTGTGCTGGAGAGTTTGTTATTTAAAGGGGACTGGCAATTATCTTGTTGTTCTTCTTTGTTGGTTTCATTCTCGGTTGCCTAGTGTGAATGGTGGTTTGCGGGGACGAGTTTCTGTAGCAGAAGCTGAAATTTGTTGTGATTTGGGAAAATACGTTGTTCAGCGTTGTCCAAGTATGCGCATGTTCAATTGCTTGAGGCTTAAAAATCCTGACCTTTGGCAAATTCATTTCCTTTATTCACACCCAGAAACCCTTGCGTCTGCTGCATGTGGCTGAATTTTTGTTGTTGCGGGCTTCGGAAAAGCTCAAACGTACTCGGAATTCGCTTTTATTACTAGGGCATTGCTTAAGCTTGGTGGTAGATGCTGTCAAATCGGCTTAAAAATCCCTATCTTCGGCAAATTCGTTTATATTCTGTCCGCACTTCCTATATTCACGCCCAGCAACCTTGGCTTGACTTCTATTGTGCCTAGTCTGAGGTGGATTGTTAAAAAATAGACGGCCTATATTTCCACCGGTCGCAGAAACCCTTGCCTATGCCGCATGTGGCTGGATTTTTCCTGTTGCGGGCGTTGGAAAAGCTCAAACATACCCAGAATTGGCTTTTATTACTACTGTGGCTTGCTTTTTTTAGAAACTAGTCTTTCGAGCTGAGGTTTAGCCATGTTTTTTAGTCTGTTACGCAGGGAGTGAGAGAGAAGTAACATTTTCTTTTCCCATTGCCTTCTTTTTTTTTATGCGCCTCTTTGTTAGACTCTGTATGTAGACATACTTTGTTTTCTGCATTGTAATAAGTTGGTGTCAATACCTATATCTCATTTCGATTTAGGTATATTTTGTCTAAAATGTCATTGCCTGAACCATTTCCTAAGACATATTATTTTCCCATTGCCTTGTTTGTTTTTATGGGCCTCTTTGTTAGAGTCTGTATGTAGAGATACTTTGTTCTCTGCATTGTAATAAATTTGCATGAACCCAAATGCTCTGCAGAATGAAACGATTATTTATGTCATAAGTCGGTGTCAATACCTATATCTCATTTCAATTTAGGTATATTCTGTCTAAAATGTCATTGCCTGAACCATTTCCTAAGACATATTCTTTTCCCATTGCCTTGTTTGTTTTTATGGGCCTCTTTGTTAGAGTCTGTATGTAGACATACGTTGTTCTCTGCATTGTAATAAATTTGCATGAACCCAAATGCTCTGCAAAATGAAACGATTGTTTCTGTCATAAGTCGGTGTCAATACCTATATCTCATGTCAATTTAGGTATATTCTGTCTAAAATGTCATTGCCTGAACTGTTTCCTAAGACATATTCTCATTCTCTTGCCTTAGGATTTATTAGTCATCAACGATCAACAATTATAATTTTTGCTCCATCTAGAATGTGTGTGACTTTATAATATAGTTGCACGGAAGTATTTGAATCCAGAGGGATGGAAGTTTTTGTTTGAGCTTGTTGGATTTGTTTATCTCATTTCGATTTAGGTATATTCTGTCTAAAATGTCATTGCCTGAACCATTTCCTAAGACATATTCTTTTCCCATTGCCTTGTTTGTTTTTATGGGCCTCTTTGTTAGAGTCTGTATATAAACATACTTTGTTCTCTGCATTGTAATAAATTTGCATGAACCCAAATGCTCTGCAGAATGAAACGATTGTTTCTGTCATAAGTCGGTGTCAATACCTATATCTCATGTCAATTTAGGTATATTCTGTCTAAAATGTCATTGCCTGAACTGTTTCCTAAGACATATTCTCATTCTCTTGCCTTAGGATTTATTGGTCATCAACGATCAACAATTATAATTTTTGCTCCATCTAGAATGTGTGCGACTTTATAATATAGTTGCATGGAAGTATTTGAATCCAGAGGGACGGAAGTTTTTGTTTGAGCTTGTTGGATTTGTTTACTAATAGGCTAAGTAGCTAAGCCATGGAATTCAGAAAGTTGAAACTGGCTCCATACGCAATACAACACAAAACTCTTTTTATTGGTACATTCGGCTGGTAGGTCATCATTTGTTGGGTATTCTTCTAGAGACAACATATGGTGAGCAAGTGAGCATACAAAAAAAACAATTAACAGGGATTGATGTAAATAAGTGTCTATCCGTAGGTTCTTGTATTGTATATTCTGCTTTTACTAAAGTTGCAGTGGGTTTTTCCTTCTTTCTATTGATATTTGTTGTCCTATAGGACTTGAATTGATGTTCATATCAAGGAACATGGAAAAAAGAGAAATTGACGCTGGAAACATTGGAGCAATTGCTGCTAGTAGTTGTCACGTTGACTTTCATACTGTGTTACAAGCAAATGGGTTGTCTCGCCTTGACAACTTTGTTTATGTTGTTGGTGATTGTCTTTTTGACTCTTTCCATATTCTCTTAAACTATAAGTACACATCACTTGAGTTACGAGAAGGGACAATTGCGTTCTTTTGGGAATGCTTGGTGGCAAAGGATCCAGATGCAATATCATCTTACAAGAATGACTTGAACACATTTTCTTTGATGGAAATGCACAACGTCGGTGATCAGATGATTTATCTAGCTCGGATGTCAAGATCTGCATCGTTGTCTTTACCAGGAGAAGAACGAGGCCTATGGGGTGACATATTTTGCATAAAATGGCTTTCACAGTGGCTTGCAATACCAATACGTGTGTGGTCAAAGACACAAAAGATGTGTTATCTGTATTTCAATTCAAGTTTTGACAAAGATACTTTTGACATATTGTTCCACGATGAGAATCCACTCAATGGCCATTTTGAACCTTTGGTACGAAAGCAATATCTTCGTCAATGCTATTTCGAGTCGTCACATTCAAACTTTGGATCACCGTAACAAGTAGAACACTCATTAACTGGATGTGCATTGCCTCCTTCTAAAATCATGGGTGTAGAAGGCAGGCCAAGGTCTTTATGCAAATTGAAAAAATCCATTAGATCTAATGTTGTTGTGCACAATGATGAATTGGTAAAAGACTCAAAGCTGTGCAAAAAGAGATTGCGTGAATTGGATCTTGGCTTCGTTAAAGAAAACAAGAGCATATTGTTATCGGAGATGGACGTGCCAAACAAGAAATTGCAAAACATGGAGAATGAAAATGCAAAAGAAGTTCATGGTCAACAGTCCACTCTGACAAATATTGCTTCTAGCCAATGTAATGACATAAGAATGGTCGACAAACGCCTCCCTCTTCGTCAAATCAAGAGATTGCTTAGAGCCAAGGTTTGCATGCAAATTGTGACTAGAAAAATTGGCACATGTTTACGCAAAAAAAGGCTGAATAAAGCAAAATGCGCAATTGAGAAATCTAGCCAATTGTTGAAGGTGCATTTTGAGAAAAGATCTTTGAAGCAATCAAAGAAAAGAAGAAATTGTAAGAAAGAGAAAAATGAATCTGCATTTTGTTCTCTTGCTGAGAAAGAATACCATCGTCAAATTCAAGACACACCGATTTATGATTGTGCAATATGCAATCGTACTTGTTTTAGAAAAGATGTAGTTCAACAGACTTTGTCTCAAATAAATGAATCTGTGGTTGAGACAAATGAAATCAATAAAGAATTTTGGACTGAAAACACTAGTCATATTGATTGGATTTGCAAGAGCTGTGAGAGAGCACTTTCTCTCGGCTAGGTTCCAAAATTTGTAGTCCCAGAATGCATTAGGCGAAATAGACGAATACGCAAGGTGCAAAAGTTGCAAGAACTTGAAGAAAGGCTTGTAGCATTGAGAATCCCTTTTTTGAAAATTAGAGAACTTGGTCATAAGTACAAGAAAACACAGCTAGGCTTGACAGGAGGTGTCATCAATGTTCCAGCTGACACATCGCGTGTGCAACATGCTTTCCCACGTGACATCAAATAAACTAACACAATAGCAGTGGCAATAAAGAAACATTTACAATACAAGAGTGCATATGATGTTGGTCGAGTGCGTGTCCATGTTGTGATGAAGGCGATGAAGCATTTGTGCGACACTCCACTTTATAGAATGGAGAAATCTATAATGAATGATGCCTGGCAAGAGAAGTTCCACCAAGAGACACTTGCATCGACAAGTGATAGCGATCTTGAAAATACTGGTAATGACGAAGAAATTGAAGAGGAGCCTATAACAAAAACACTTTTGCATGGTTTCACTGATTCCTATAGTATTTATGATCTCGATGGTTATCAAATAAACATTGCTCCACGTGAGGGCTACTTGCCATTAGGCATTTTCAAAGACAAATATTCTGAAGAAATGAGCTTCCCTGTGCTTTTCTATGGACAAAAAAGACCTGATGATATCACCCAAAACTTCAGTTATCAAAGTAATTGTCAATGGGAGATTCTATATAAGGACCATGACTTTGCTTATCATACAACAAATCTTTTCTACAAAGAAGTGCGCATTATTCTGAACCAGGTTCTCCGTTGCATGTGGATAAGAATACAGAAGGCCAATTAAAGGGAAGAAAATTGCTAGCAAAAGATGTGAAAAAAAAACCCAATTTGGATCGAATACTAAAATCCAACATTGGCTACATGGATTTGCAAACAATTTGAACATCACCAGACTATCATCAACATCTATGGAAAAACTTATATGCAATGATACGTCAGTTGGGCCCCCCAACTTTCTTTGTGACATTTAGTAGTGCAGAACATCGTTGGGAACCGTTGGTAAAAGCATTGAAACAAATTAGACAGTTGAATACTATGTCTATGTTGACAAAATAGATGGTGATGACATTGCATGCTTGGTTAGAAATGACCCAGTAACTTGTGTTCGCTATTACAAAAATAGAATGAACGCTTTGCGCCATCTTATTTGCAATGATCACAAATACTATGGTGAGATTGCAGACCACTTTTTCGTGACAGAATTCCAGAATAGAGGAAGCCAACATGATCACGGCTTGCTATGGATTAAGGATGCACCAATATATGGAAAAAATGGGAATTCTGAAATAGAGAATTTTGTGGACAAGTTCATTTCATGTGATTCCACAATGCTTATAGAAGAATTAAAAAAAATTCATAGACACCATCACATGATGGCTTGCAGGAAACGAAGAAATGCACAATGTTGATTCAACTTCCCAATTCCGCCAATGAGAAGAACAACAATCCTTGAACCAATGAAAGTTGAAAATGAAGCTATCAAAGAAGATGCAAAAGACATATTTGAGACTTTGCAATTTGTTGTATATGATGACACATTCACATTTGATGCTTTCTTGGATAACTTGCAATTGACAGAAGACTCGTACATTCATGCAATTCAGTGTAGTCTCACTAGAACAATGATTTTGTTGCAAAGGAGACCATCAGACATTTGGACAAATAGCTTTGCTAGACATGTTCCAACAGTATGGGAAGCGAATACAGATTGCCAATTTGTTCTTGATGCATATGCTGCAGCAACATATTGTAGTTCTTACATGACAAAGCTAGATAAAACAATAACTTCTACATTTAAGCATATACGAAATGAACAACAGAGGAGAGATGCAAATGTCTGTGAAACAATTGGCGGGCTTGGAAAAGCTTTGTTGAATTTGCAACAAATGTCTGCACAACAAGTTGTTTCCATTGTGATTTCCCTTCCATTGAACACTTCATCTAGGAAGTGTGTCTTTATAAACACTTCTCCAAAAGAACATAGAGCTTTAATATTAAAAAGACCGAAACAATTGCAACAAGAAACTGATGACTCGGAAGACATATTTTGTGCTTCAAGAATTGATCACTATTTGCAGTGTCTAGAGTCAATTGAAGACATTTGCTTGGCAGAATTTGCTTCTAGCTATACAAAAAAGGGAAAGAAACGAAGGAAATCTGCCAAAGCATGTGTCATACGAAGTGTGCGATACAGTGAGAATAGAGATGCCGAGAACTTCTACAGGGAGCAACTTATGCTATATGTACCTTATTGAATTGATGAAAGTACTTTGATGCAAGAATTTGAAAATTGGAAAGATGCCTACTTAGGAATGCAAGCAACAATACGCCAAAATGGACGAGAATTCACATACAAAATGAATTTAGCATGGGGGAACCTTGATGATGCCACAAGTAAATTGGAAAATCGTGAAGAACAACTATTTAATGTGCATGTCGTTGAAGAACAAGAAAGGTTGGACAAAACAAATTCACATTCTAAAGACACATGTTATGAGCAATATGACATAGCTTCTGATGTTTCTCATTTTCAAAATACAAAAAGGATACAAAGCTCAATGGATAGACCTTATCAAATTGTTAAGCAACCAAATATTTTGAATAACGTGGAATTCAATAGCATGAGAAGACAGTTAAACACAGATTAAGCAAGAATAGTGCGTGATATCTTGACTAAAAAAAAGAACAATCTAGGTGAACCATTGCATCTTTTCCTCACTGGAGGTGTTGGAATTGGAAACACATTTGTTGCAAGGGCTATCTTCCAATCGCTTGTTCACTTGTACACCAACACTGAAGAATATGACCCTACAGGACTTAAAGGAATAATTGGCTCTTACACAGGCAAAGCAGCTTTCAATGCAGGTGGTGTGACTTTGCATTCTGCCTTTTCCATGCCATTCAACAAATTGGAGTACATTCCTTTAAGTAGTGATAAACTTGATACTTTCACAAAGCACTATCATGGATTGCATGTACTTCTCATTGATGAAGCATCTCTTATAGGTGCAACATTCTTATATCAACTTGACAAACGGCTACGACAAATAAAGCATACTCCTGTTTCATACTTTGGAGGCATTGGCATTATTTTCGTGGGTGATCTTTATCAAGCACAACCAATCAAAGACTCTTGGATTTTTGAGGAGCCTATCATCAACAAGGAAAGAGTGCCATACAATTTTTGGCAAGAAAAAGTCAAATGCTATGAGTTACACACGACAATGCGTCAAACAGATACAACCTTTGTTGCAATCTTGAACAGAATGAGAACAAATGAACAATCTCATGAAGACATAGAATATATCAACTCTCATTGTTGGCGAGATCTACCACCAGATCCTTTACTTCCATATCTTTTCTACAAGAATACATAGGTTCATTTTCATAATGAAAAAATGCTCGAACTAGTACATGAAGATCTCATAACTCTTGAAGCCATTGATCAACATGAAAACGATCAAATGGGATTTAGGCATTATGACAAAACTATTACTTTACCTATGAAAATATTGATCAAGCGAGATGTGTTAGTTGAGCTCTATGCTGGCAACTATAACATAGAGGATGGGCTTGTAAATGGTGTAGATGGTATACTAAAGGCATATGCACAAAAATCAAAAGAGCTAGATGTAGTTTGGATAGAATTTGCAGATCGGAACATTGGGGGTTTGCAAAGGAGAAAATTCCATGAACTTTATTCTGAAGACATTTCAACAAATTGGACACCAATATTGCGTGTTGCAAAACCACTGCCAAATAGCAAAAGACAATCTATACTAATTGTCAGAAAGCAATTTCCAATACAAATGGCATGTGCTAGAACAATACATAGAGCTCAGGGTCTTACATTGGATAGACTTGCATTTGACCCAACTGGAATAGCAACACATGGACTAGTATACACAGCACTATCACGTGTGAGAACAATTGATTCATTGTTTCTTGTCAACAGACTAGAGGAAAATAATTTCCGTGTTACAAAGAAAGTGACAAATGAAATGACACGTTTATTGGGTAGTGCCACATGGAAACTAGATCATTTTGATTGGTTCCCATCAAGTGCATCTACATTGTCAATTGCAACTTTGAACACACATAGCTTGCAAGCACATGTTTATGACATCGTGCAAGATAAATATCTCATGGGAAATATGGTGATTTGCTTTCAAGAAACACGAACAAACACTCCACCAGCAGATAATGGATTTGCTCATTTCCATCTCAACTCTGCATACTTTGTCCATGGTGTCCTATCATGCATACAAAAGGAAATTGATGTCATAAGCACTAAATCATTTGGCAACCAGAAAGTGGAAGTTGTCATGTCAGATTTCTATGCTCTTCAACCAATTTGTCTAATCAATGTATGTGCTGCTCCATTTGCATGTGTCTCAAAAGTCATTGAGATGCTTGTATTAGCAAAGAGTCAATCTATACATAAGGAAAGTCTTATTATAATCATCGGTGACTTCAACATTGACATTAATGTGAACAACCATAGAAGCAGACAACTGTTGGAGTACATGCAGTCAGAAGAGCTACATGAGATAACCGCATTGTCACAAACGAAAGACAAAAACTGTTATTGACCATATTTGGACAAATTTTCCTCCTATGCATTGTAGCATAAGTACACTCGATGCATATTGGACTGATAATGATGCAGTCTATGCACTTTTACAATTCTGCTAGACCTTTGTTTTATATGCATATATCTGTTTGTTGACATCTTCCTATGCTTGGAAGTTGCAAATTCAAGGTTCCAAAATATAGTTCGATTGCATAGTGTCAGTTTATGCAGCCAAGTAGCCAAGTGACACTTTAAGCTCTTGGTTTTGTATAGCATGAGAGATGAATTGACTTTTGCGACACTTATTTGATATTTCCCATGCAAGATGAATGTTAATGAAATATGTTTTGTTCGCCTGGGCTCTGCTTCATCATTTAAGGTTGGCTTTTAACTCACATGCTATTGTTTTTTGCCTTGATTGACCAAGGAACATATTTGAATTTTTTTTATCAAGTAGGTTTATGCTTCTTTAAAAGTAGAAATAAATATTATTTTCACATTGGCAACTCATAATATTCCTTGATATCTAGATTCTTCTAAACAATGAAAACTTTTTTTCGAACAATAGACTTGAAAACTTCATAGGGAAAATCTTAGCAAGATTGGAAACAGGGTGAAATGTATTTTGTAGCTTTGCAAAGGTAACAAGATAGAGTTGTATTAAATACAAATTGCTGAACTATTCATAGTTCTATTATTCATAGTACTATACAAGAAATAATATGGCATAATACATTTGAGAACCTGATTAGCATTTTCCACATGGAGCTATGCAAATTTGTTTATCATTGTTGGCATCCCTCTTCTAAACTGGTGCGTTATACTGTCAATACTATTGTGCAAATGATGCAGCTGCTTGAAAACATATTTTTGTTGTTCTATTGCAAAGGGTAGCCTATATAGATTTTTTCCCATTTTTAGTGATCATTGCTACAATGTTTTGCAGATGGGCTTGATTTTAGATGAGATGAAAGGATCAAAGGAAATTTTCCCTTCGAGTGTTGCTACTAATGTTGACATTGAAACTGAACAAACAGAGTGTTGTGCTTCTGCCCAAAAACGATTAGCTTTAATCATTTTTTTTCTTGAACATTATTAAGTGTTGTCATTCATATTTCAGAATGCTTTTGCCATTTGTATATATGCTCTCTTAACGAAATTCTGTTTGCTTACAACGAACAGTGCAAATTCTATTTTTGTTGTTGGTGAAGCTGCTAGCTTCCATCTGGACAGTGAAAACACACCTAAACAAATAAGGTATTGTGCTTTTATGCAAAAATGTTACCTTCAATAAACTGTTCAATTATTTTTTTTTAACATTTTTATGCATCTTACAGATTCCTTCTGTCATTCAGCATACAGATATGTTATAGTTAGATTCTTTATTGACTTGAAACCAATAGTGCACAATCTGTTCCAACATCTGTTGGACATGCTAAATTGCATGAAGAAAGCCAAGATACACTTCAACAAACAGAGTGTTATGTTTTTTCACCAAAAATACTAGCTTCAGCCAATTGTTCTCACAAACTTTTTCAAACATTTTGATTTTCCTATATGTTGTGTCAACAAAATTACTTTTCGCATATGGGAAGAATAGTGCACATTCTGTTTATGCTAGAGATGTTAAGTTGCATGTTGATAGTCAAAATAGAGACAACTTGCACTACTTAGCTTTTTAAGTTGATAGTGAAAATACAGCTCAACAAATTCGGTAGTGTGCTTTTCCGAGAAAGCTTGAGTTGAATCAATTGTTCTATTGACTTTAGTTAACCATTCTATGAACATTTCACAGTGCTTTTGCCATCCACTATATACAATATATATGTTATATTCAGACTCTTTCTCGTGGAATTTCTAAAGATTTTGATTTCGCTATTTTGCGTATATGCCCTCTTAACGAAATTCTCTTTGCTTGCAATGAACAATGCAAATTCTATTTTTGTTGTTGCTGAAGCTGCTAGCTTCCATCTGGACGGTGAAAATACACCTAAACAAATAAGGTATTGTGCTTTTATGCAACAGTGTTACCTTCAATAAACAGTTCCATTATTTTATTTAAACATTTTGTTGCATATTATAGATTGCTTTTGTCATTCACCATATAGATATGTTATAGTTAGATTCTTTATTGACTTCAAACCAATACTACACAATCTGTTCCAACATCTGTTGGACATGCTGAATTGCATTACTTATGTTTTTAATACAATCATATTTCATATTGCTTTTTCCATTTTCTATATGTCTTTGTAACATCCCCACCCATCATACCGGTGCGATGGAGAGAACGTTAAACTAAAGCTAGGGCATCTAGCCCCATACTTATTAAATAAAACATTCACATATATATATAAAAAGACATATGCAAATGTATAATATGAGAAACATATCAGAAATAGATTCAATTGCACATCCATCATACATTCAGGATATTCATGAGATTTGTCAATTAAAGACAATACAAAATTAACACAAGAGAGTACTTATCTTAAAGCAAAGTAGTCCCGAGCAACTGGCTATGCAACTGCAACGTTCCACCCAACCACAGGCCAATTGTGCTTGTCAATCTCACAACACAACTGCCACCCCCGAGTTGGGCATGATTTCTACAAGGAAACAGGAAACAGCAGACCCACACATAGCCAAACATACACCCAAAATGAGCCAAGCCAATCTGCAATTGGGTTTATCAGAATGCTAAGGAAATGGAAAGGAATGAATTGCTAAGCTAGTGGCTCATCCACAGAGCTATGGACACCCTCTGCAAGATCTATCTAGCTTGGTCCCCACAATACCTACACACCTGGCACAAGGAAGTATTCCCTTCACTATTACACAGTCCCTCAGGCCATACCTTCCATTCTAGTGTTCTTCAAGGTGTGCATAGAAAAGCAACCAACCCTTTTGATACTCTTGAGAGGCTACCTCCTCACTAGGTTTATCAAGCCAATTCTGGTCCACTTCCACTCCTAATTCTTGCTCACAATTTCAAACTAACATAGGGATGCACCCAACAACAAAAACACAACTGCTGAGAAATGTGGGCAACCAAAATGAACTGGTAGATGGGGAATAAACCTTAGGAGAGCAATTCATTTTCAGAAAACATTTATATGCATTCCAGGGGCAGAAACGACCTCTATAAACCCCCAAAACATGACTCCCTTTTCCCCAGCCACTCTGCAACACAAAAACGGGTTCCCAGGCATGGAAAATACAGGAAAATGGTAGAAAATGTCAAGGAGACAGACTCAGCTAGCTCAGACTGCGTGAGATAGGAAAGACAATGGGTGAAGAATGGCTTTGGGCACAATTTCGTGGGTGTTTTCTTTCCCCAGAAGCAAAAGTACGTTTTTCCAGGTTGATGGCTTGCCCATGCACGAAATTGGCTGCCATACCTCTTCATTTCCAAGGCATTAACTACCTCAACCAACTCCTGGAATAATTAAATGATTGGGTGCATAAGTCAGAATGGGTAGTTGGGGTTCATTCATTGGCATTTGGCTTATCACCATTGGTTCAAGGGTTTGAATAATTTCCCTCCCTATTCCTTGTAGAATCATGCCCCCATCTCTTTGTTGCATTACATAGCTAGTTGTGGGTATTTCATTAAAATTCGTATTTACATGATGTCTTAATTTACATTGTGCATGTCCAGCACAAGAACCATAGGCATCTATTTTTAATTGCCGATACATAAAACACTAAATCAATGGTGAGGCCTTGGCCTTGAGCTCCTCACCATGATTAAATAACAATATTTACATCATTTACGATTTAATGAAAAAAGGGGGTCAAAATGGGGACGTTACAGTCTTGTTTAACCAAATCCTTGGTGCTTGCAACCAACAGTGCAAATTCTGCTTTTGCTAACACTGAAGCTCCTGATTTACATCGAAACAGTGAAAATACAGCTCAACAAATTCGGTAGTGTGCTTTCTCTAGGAAGATTGAGTTGAATCAACTGTTCTATTGACTTTAGTTAAACATTCTAGGAACATTTCACAGTGCTTTTGCCATCCACGATATATAATATATATGTTATATTCAGATTCTTGCTCATGGAATTTTTAAAGATTTTGACTTTCCTATTTCACATGTTAACAAACTTCTTTTTTCCTTAAAATGAACAGTGCATATCCTACTTATGCCTGTGCTGCAGATGCTAAGTTGCATTCTGACAATCAAGATAGGGAGAAGTGGTACTGTTCTTTCTAATATAACTATTTGAAACATACTTCGAGATGTCAATTATGCAATGCCTACTTTGCATCCCATTTCTTCTAGTTTTCTTATTTCTTTCACAATTGATCTTCGCAGTCTTAAGCCTATTGCACAACCACCATGTTTAGTAATTGACTTCTCACAGCAAAGTTACACAAATGTGTTTGAGGGGGACATCTTGTCTGTGTACGGGCCAGGCTGCAGCAAGGATCCACATTCACCCTGCAAGGCACAGTTGATACACGCTGATTTGGTTGACAAAGATGGCCAGCTAACCATCACCGTGAATATTGGTAACAATCTCATACTGGTGTATCGGCCTCAATTTCAAGTTGGCTCAAGCGTTCGAATAATAGACTTTCTACTCAAACGAAAAACAACATATGAGAGAGGAGACTCAGAATATTGTTTGCAAATCACTCCAAATACCAGTGTTGAGATCATAGCTATAGTTTGCAAAGAAAGAAGGCTAGTGCCAAATGTCAATATTCAGGGTTTAGTGGAATCAAAAAATGCTTATTCTGTCGGCAGTGTTGCTGCAATTGTCACAAGATGTGAAGAGATTAGAAAGCAGTTCCTCTTATACATAAAGGATGGAGAAGCAATGGACAACACTGCAATAGTAAGCATTGTCTGTTTTGCCTGTCTGTGTTGTTCTTTCATTATTTTGAAAGAACTCAGTGCCTGATACATATCTATTCACCATTCTTACTGCAGCTACAGCTAAATGAAGGCTTCAAAAATTGTTTTTTGGAAACACAAGCAAAACTAGCTACTCAATGCATTCCAATGCTATTGTTCAAGAACAGGGTTTGACATGGACCTAGGGGATCACGCACTCTACGTTCTGGAATGTCAACTTACATTGAGGTGCTAAACGATGAATGTGCAAAAGAACAGCTACAACTTCTTGTACGCCTAAACATCCAGGTATGTATCCATATATTCTAACAATCAATGAACTACTTCTTGAAAACAATATCCTGCTCTCACTGGTTCAGTGATAGCCTCAAATTGCAATAGGAAATTACAATAACATATTTCATGTTGCAGGTTCAAGGTGTTCTGAGAGCAAAGAATACATATGCACCACCTTTTGCACCTTTCTATAGCAACTGTCACCAGCTGGTGACAGGAACATGCCTTGATCACAATGGTTTGTGCTTTTGTGCAAATTTCAAAGCAAATTCAGCATTCAGATATGAGCATTGTTTGCAGTGTATACTTCAGAAAGACAGCATAGAGGTTGACTGTGTTTTGAGAAAACCACTACTTGAGGAGAATTTCCCAGCACTTTCTAGAATTAGTTATCAGGAATACAGAGCAGACATTTCCTTGACTTTACGGTTGCTACATACATTTGAAAGAAAGGGATATTTCTCAATGACTATGGACAACATACTGACATAAATTCGACTGCAGGACTAGGATGGACACTGGAGAAATTCGGCAGAATGCACTAAGAAATATGTCCAGTTTTTTGCTCTCTAAATAAAATCCAAATTCGATTGCCACTTAAGTGTTTTTTGTTTTTTTGTGTTCCTATCAGCTGAACTTATTTGGGAGCTCTGCAACCTAGGGTTTTGAGCCGATCCGAGTTGATCTCGGTGGCCAGGGCCCTTTCCCTGGTCGTTAGACTCCTTCTGCCCTGTAACTCACACGACAGCGAGGGAAGAGCATCCTGCAGGCGGCGGCAGCGGGTGCAGAGTGACGCATCTTGGAGCGGCTTCCAACAGCGGTCCTATCGATGGCTTCCAAAGGCGGCACTCCTGACGGAGAGGCCAACGATGGCTTCTGCAGCAACAATCGGCGGCTAATGGAGCGGTCGGCTCACTCTGTTCCGGTGGCTCCCTCCGTTGTCGGGACCTGGCTCAACTTCTGCAGAGCCGTTTCTTCGTTTCTTGGAGGCCGGTGGGTCGAGATGAGTTGTTGGATCTGGTTTCAGAATCGACCCAGCTCAAAGATTAACAGTGCTTTGGTCTATCCACCACGAGCTGGTCGTCCAGACCCTGGAAAGATGATCGCTTCCTGACGGCGGGCACTTATGTGGTGGAGACGGCTGCTACCAGGCCGATTTTTTGTTGGCTATCAAGGGTTTGAACGTTTCTTGGCGGCCATGGATTCTTCCATGGAGGCCTCTTCTCTTTCCTGCTTTCAGGCATTGATGGAGCGTGATGGATATTTCTGAGTATGGAGAGAGGGCGGCGCCTTTGTGCGGCGACCCATTGGGTCTGAGCACGATCCAATGGCGGCGGCGGCGGTTTTAGGCCAGATCTGAAACCGGTGGCCCCAATCTCACCACTGTTCATGATATATCTGTTCTACTTCTTGTGGCAACATTCTCTAGGTTTCTCTTTTTTTTTTGGTTCAGCTCATTATATGCTGTTGTTTCTGCTTATATGGGACAGAAATATGTGAAAATGTACGGATCCTTGTTGATTCTACTACATGTGCAGTATGTAATTTTAATCATCTTTTTGAAATAAAATTATGGAATTTTTCCAAGGAAAAAAAAAAAAAAAATCAGCTGAACTTATTTGAAAATGCATCTGCACTTAGCTGGTGGTAATTGTATCTATTTTTGTGTCTTCGTATATACGAATACCTTGCAATACATAAAGCAAGATGCATAGCAAAGAAATGGATATTTCCTAGTAGCACTCTACAGGATTCTCCAAGAAATCTGGCTGCAGCAGTTGTTTGACTATTCAGAGTTGCATACACAATGCTAGGAAATGCCAAGTGCATTTTGATCTATATGCAATCAGCAAATAGCATCATTGTCAAGATGTTTTTCGAGGTGCAGCTACTGAGCAATCTCTTTTGCAATTTAGCATCATAGTTGATTGACTCTTACAACTCAAAGAAATATGGCTGCAGCTATTGTTTGGCTATCCAGAGTTGGAAACACAATGCTAAGAAATGTCAACTGTATTTTGATCTATATGCAATCAGCAAATAGTATCACTGTCAAGCTGTTTTTTGGGTGCAGCTACTGAGCAATTTCTTTTGCAATTAAGCACCATAGCTGATTGACTGTTACAAAATGTGTTAGGTATTTCTGCAAATATGTATATGTATCTGGATACAACTTACGATATAAATGTGTATCCAATTTGCAAATGATATTGCTATTGCCTACCATGTTTATTTTTTGGAAAAAAAATTGCTTGCACCTTTAACATCAGCTTCCTATTTCTTTCAACATCATAGATTTATGTTTTTTACTAATGGACATAGTATCATGTGCACAGACAAACAACCAACCTTACATTGTTTTCACTATAGATATTGTTTTTTGTTCTCGAAGGCTAGATAACTAATTTGAAATGACATTGTTTGCTGCTTACACTAAATTGCAAAGATTAGAACAATCCAATCGAATCTTGTAAACACTTTTTTCCCAAATAATTATTCTAGTAATCCATTTATACACGGGATGGGGAATCGATTTTTATCAGTTCTCTTGTTGAATTCCTTGTAGTCATCTTGCATAAGAAAAGAACTGTTGGTCCTCCTTACAAACAACACACATGAAACGAAAATGGGATTTTTTTAAGAACTATATGACTTGTATCGATTATTTATTGCATTGTTATTTTTCTCATGGCTTTAAATAACTTTGGATACATGGATAAACATTGACAATAATGGACCTTTCCTCCAATTCAATGATGTGTCATTGGTTGCTGGCATCCCATGAGGTAGATCTTGTAAGACGTATGAAAACATAACGGTTTTTAAATGAATTTGTTTGTGGAAATAAACTATTTTTTCACCGAGTTTCGTCCCTCTAATTGTCGTAAATTGTTTCGATAGGTAGGGAATTCAAATGAATGATTAGACATCGATCTCTAATGTTATTTTCACAACATTGATAACCAGTGACAGTCAAAATGATTCATTGATGAGAAATTTAACTACACAAATTTGTACCCACAAGGCTCAAATTATGATTGTCAATTGTGTCGAGTCAATAGACCCCAAAAACCTACATCCATCCTTCTTCAAAGATCAAAAAGCATTTCAATTGGGACCCCAGTTTGCATGGAAATGCATTTTTCATTGAAAGACTAGTTGTTCAACTTCACTTTCTTCTCTGTATAAAATCTAATATTCTATCAATATCAATATAAATTTGGATCTTTCCAAACTGAATCTTTAATTCCTTGAAAAATGTACTCAAACTTATGACCATAAGTCCTTTTCAACGTGTGTGCTTTATCAACCTACTCAAGCCATATACTAAACATTAGAACACTAAGAATAAAATTTTGGATTTCATTTCAAATGTCTAAACTAGAGGTCTACTACCTAATTCTATTGACTACGATTAGCATCCTTAGCCATAACACACTTCATATATTGAAGAAGAGAGATGGACTCTTGTAGTTTCTAGAAAATTATAGGTAAAAGGGAGTTAACATTAACCTAATCTTGGTGTTCAACACTTCACATTCAGAAATAAAACCATGTGAAGTCTATGAGTACAAGTGCAAACTTGAACATCATCACCTTAGTCATGACAAAGTTTGATGAATATCCGACTTTGGTGGCCATTTAGAGCCTCATTGTTTATGTATTCTGTCTCAGAAGTTTAATTTTATGTATATTAAATCTTCTGCTTCTATCTTGATGCAATTTCACTTATTTACACTCTTACATGCAATATAAATTAAGGAACTTAAAAATCTGGTCTCTACTTGTTTCCATTTTTGCATTTACATTGATGTGTGTATATATAATATTAAAATTTAATTTTTAATTTTTAATTTTTCTATTTGACCCAGTCTTAGCTTCTGCTCTAATTACAGTCCAAGTCTGATAACTTTGCATGGCAATAACTCAGTTTTCATAAAATCTGAGAACATGACTTCAACAAAAAAATAAGGAACATATACTTGACAATCAGTCAACAAACTTGGAAACAATTTCATTGTTTTTCACATACTTTAATGCAAATAATTGATATCAACGTTAAACTTCCGAAAAAGCGAGACCTTTCAGTGAACTAGTGGCAAAAATCTTGAGACTTTTTGTCCGCAATCGCGCAGAAAGTTAGATACCTGTTGCCGAGACTATCGAACGTTTTGACTGAAATTTTCTGCAACGGCAGGGAAACATTCGCACATCTGCCGCAAAGACTATTTTGTGCAACTTAAGCTTTTCTTCAGTTTACTTTTTGCCTTACTCATTTTTCTAAGCCGCACCGCGGAAGTTCTGAAGCAATCTTTCCGAAACAGCCGAAGAAATGATCAAATCCGTCGCTGCAAAACTCGCCTTAAACTTCCGAAAAAGCAAAACCTTGTAGTGAACTAACGGCGGAAATCTTGAGACTTTTTGTCTGCAATCGTAGAGGTAGTAAGATAAGTGCTTTTGAGAATGCAGAACATTTTCACTAAATTTCTCCGCAACAACGGGGAAACATCCACAGGTCTGCCACAAATTGTGCAAACTCTCCCGTGTCCAAAGAGTTAAGAATTTTTCCTCAAAGCATCGGAGAAACTGGCCAAAGTTTTCCACAATAGCGAAAGAATTTCGCTAATGGTTCCGCAACGACGGATGAACTTAACTCACCACACAGCGGAGAAACTTACGAAATTTCCTCCGCAAATTTCCTCTGAGTTAATACAATATATCTGCAAGTGCATCTAGAAGTGTAGATTTCCTAGATCCCGAAGGACCCATCAGAGCGATTGGGGTTCCAGGCTCTGCATATCCTGTCAAGCCGTGAAGTACAGTCTGAGTTTCACCATTGCTAATAGAAATAGTGACACGGAGCTCTTGCCATGTAAGCCATGCCGACACGTTTCCAATGTTATTTGTGTCTGTTGTTTCCTTCCACAACGTTTGGCGAAGCAGACTCAGACCCCTAGCAACATGGGGGGCTCTGTTTATGCGACCTTCAATCTCCAGAACTCTGTGACCATTGCCAGTATCCGCCATTTTAGAGAACACAGGCGGCCTTTCAGATCCTCTATCACAACAAAACTTCTATTTTAGACCTGAAAGAAAAACCTCATGATTCCCCAAATACAGAATGCAGTTATCAACTTATAACCCCAAGGCACACATTGCACATCAATGGAAAAGAGACATAGTGATGTAAGAAAAAACAGGGAATATAGAGAAGAGCAAGAAGTGTATGAGAAGAAACTAATTACTAGGGCAGGTGAGCTAGCTCAGAGGAATGAATGATAGGCAACTCAAAGGAAAAGGTGGCATGCAGCTTTTATGACTGTACTATTCTTTAGACATTGTTCCAACCGTATTGACTGGAACCCCTCTCTACTTTTAAATTGACAAGGAAGGTTGGCCGCGTGACTACTGTTGCAATGCAAGGAAAACCCACCACCCAATTTAATTCATGGGAAAAACCCACCAGCCCATTTAATTCATTGGAAAAACCCACCAGCCAATTCAGTTCATGGGAGAAGTCAGTCATGTATTGTTTTCTGCCTTCACTGCCTCACCTACTACACATTTTTTACGCCAATATCCATTATAATACCAATAATTTTTTCTCAAGATCTATAAAATATCTACAATCTTCAGGTCATAAACTACAGGAAAGCTGCAAACAACTGTCAATTTTTAAGTCTCTTTTCGGCCATATAAATCCATCTAACCCGAACAGGAATTAATGAAACATATGGGAATCCGTGAAGAATTAATAGTAGACCTATGAAAACCTTGCCAACCACTTCAAGTGTGTCCACATTCCAGAATTACATCACCTTTCCATGTAACCCTAAAATCTGCCTCCGGTTGCTCCGATTAAGAATTATTCTTTTCTTGGGATTTTCAGATATTCTCACTTCATTCCTACTAAGACTATCCATTTTGCTCTGCCAAACCATACTTTTAATGCACTGATAACAATATCGTCTCACCATAAATAGCGAAACTCCGTCTTCATTTCCATAATTCCATTCTCCTCTATCTCCGTAGCCTCGGCCATTAAATTAGCAGCTAAAATTACCCAAGGTTCTCCAACTTTGGAGCATCGGCCATTAAATTAGCAGCTATACAATTGCCAAAAGTGTTCAAATCTGCATGAATCACCACTATAATTAGACCTAATTTTCTTAATAAAAAGCCAATTAATCAACTTTAGCTACCGAAATTCTGGTGGGCCTTAACATGACATGAGTTAGAGTAATCGACTTTAGTTATCAAAATTATTGGGTCTTCTGTTAAATTTTGAGCATTAATTCACAATACTCTAGGATCTTTACTGAGATAATAACATGTACAGTATATCAATGCATATCAATCATAACAAGCATGACAAGCATCATAAGAATCAAAAGCATGAGAGACAAGAGACACAGAGTTTCCGTGGGGAAAACCCTAAAGTGAAAAACCCCACAACTTCCTCAGAGATAGAGAGAGTAATGGCTCAACCAAAGTACAACCAAAATAAACTGAGATAGTCTCCTAGTAGCAGATGATCCTCCTCCTCACTAGTGCGCCACTTTCTGAGTGAGAGAAGTATGAGTTTCTGAGTGATCAAATAGAGATCTCCCGATCTCTATTTATACTTAACTTGTTTTCCCAGTGACACTATGGGGCCAACTTGTCTAGCTAGGTACATCCACAATATAATATATATTTCAGGGTCGACCCCACACATGGTGGTCTAATAACCCATCGGCAAGTACACACACTTGCGACACTTGTCAATACACATGACGACACTTCCTTATAGAGGAATAACACATCTCTTATAAGGGTACAATAAATATATATGAAATACATTCCGAAGTTACATATACATCAACACTCCCTCTTAACTAGGAAGGTATTTATTGACACAGATCTGCTAGTACAAGTCTTCTTCTTGGGATCATCATCATCGATGCATCGTCACTACTGCTGCTATCTCAACCAATCTCTGAAACTACTCGTCATAGGAAGTTCTACAAAGCCAGTCCTTTTTCATACTGGATGTAGGCCCACCACCTGCAGGTCTTCATCATCTGTGCGAACGGCCTGATAGAGATGGTCTCTTGGGACTAATTTTATGTGCAGATGCAATACCGGAAAGAGCATCCCAGGAACATTTATGTGCCTAAGCACGACTGGCAAGATCTCCCAGGACTGATTACATGAATATCCTCCACAATACCTTTAAAGAGCATCCCAGGAACATTTATGTGCTGCAGCACGACCGGCAAGATCTCTAAAGAGCATCCCAGGACTTATTACGAGCACACAGCTCAACCTCTCGGATCTCCAGGACTGATTATATGTGGATAGAAAAAACCTTTAAAGAGCATCCCAGGAACATTTATGTGCCGCAGCATGACCGGAAAGATCTCTAAAGAGCATCCTAGGACTTATTACGAGCACACAGCTCAACCTCTCGGATCTCCAGGATTGATTACATGTCTCCGTAGTAATACCTCATCCCAGGACCAATTACAAGCATACAGCTCAACCTATCGGATATCCGAGGACTGATTACATACTACATAGCAATACCTCATCCCAGGACTGATTAAGAGCACACTGCTCAACCTATCGGATATCTGAGGACTGATTACATGCTACTTGCACAACCTTCCACATATCATCTCTGGCCTCCAAGTATCAACCTGATACTCATGATCCAACGGATCATCATCGCACGAAACATCATCCTGATGCTCATGATCATACTGATCATCATCACTGTACCATCCTGGTACACATCATCTGGAGCAACATCCTGAAGCTCGTCATCATGATCATCCTGATCATACAATGCATCCACCTGATGCATACCAAGTATCTACCTGATACATATCATCATACATGATCCACCTGATCATACAATGTATCCACCTGATACATACATAGATACATGATCCACACAATGCATCTAACTGACATATATCAACATACATGATCTACCTAATCATACATAGTATCCACCTGATACATATACAGATACATGGTCCAAGCATCCAACATGATGCATATACAAAATACATACAAATAATCCAATCGATCATATCCAGCATCCAACATGATGCGCACATACATATACATATAAATGATCCAACTGATCATATCCAGCATCATCCTGATGCATATACAGAGTAGTAACTGGAGCATCGTCCTAATGCTCATCATCTAGCGCTTACATCCACGGCCATGTGAAGGTTCCTCCTTCCAACATGCTTGGAATGGCTTCAGCAAATGTGTCCATCACTTCTTCCTCGAAGTGTCATTGATCTGAAGAACGCCAAGCTTCTGCAATTTGCTCATCCATCGCAACATACAGGAGCTTGACTGCTCCTCTCTGCACCATATCCCTAATATAGTGATATTTGATCTCTATGTGTTTCAACCTGTCATGAAACACTGGGTTCTTAGACAGCTTCACACAACTCTGGTTATCACAGAAGATACCAGTAACATCCAATGGGAGCTCAAATAACTCAGACAGTAGCTTCCGTAGCCATACTGCCTTACAACTAGCTGAACAGGCTGCAACATACTCTGCCTCAGCTGTACTCAGTGCTACGCAGTATTGCTTCCTGCTAAACCAAGAGATCACACCTAATCCCATACTGAAGCAGCACCCAGATGTGCTCTTCCTATCTGTAGCACTGCCTGCCCAATCTGAATCAACATAACCTTGCAGGTTAAACTTTTGATTCGCTTCATACTTGAGCCCATAATCAACTATACCCTTCAGGTACCTCAGAATATGCTTTACAGCAATCAGGTGAACACTCCTCGGATCTGTCAGGAATTGGCTCAATGTGTTCACCGCAAAGCAAATATCTGGTCTCGTGTTCGTCAGGTACATCAAGGACCCAATCATCTGATGGTACATAGAGACATCAACCGGCTCAGATGAAGCATCACATAGAATCTTCAGATTCGATGCCATAGGTGTGGCCATGGCCTTGCAATCCATCATCCCGAACCTCTTCAATATATCTACAGTGTACTTCCCTTGTCCAAGGAAGATCCCATCTGTGCTCTGCCACACCTCCATACCTAGGAAATAGTGCATCATCCCTAAGTCCTTCATATCGAATTCGGCAGCAAGCTTCCTCTTAGTATCTGCAATCAATTTGTCATCTCCTGTTATAAACAGGTCATCCACATATAAAAGTAGAACCGCAGGATTCCCTTCCTCAACCTTGTAGTAAAGGTTGGAATCCGCTTTACTCTTAGTAAATCCCAAGCTAGATAGGAAACTGTCCATCCTACCGTACCAAGTTCTGGGAGCTTGCTTCAAGCCATACAAGGCTTTCTTCAATCTGCACACATATGACTCCCTGTCATGTGTTTCAAAACCAAGTGGCTGCTCCACATATACTTCCTCTTCAACTACACCATTCAAGAAAGTAGTCTTGACATCCATCTGGTGTATTTTCCATTTCATTGCTGCAGTCAGGGAAAGTACTGTTCTAATGGAAGTATACCTGGCTACAAGTGCAAAAGTTTCTTCATAATCTATTCCCTCTTTCTGAGAGAAGTCACGAGCTATGAATCTTGCCTTGTATTTCTCTACACTGCCATCTACAGCATGCTTGATTTTGTAGATCCATTTGGAAGTCACAACATACTTCTCTTTAGGTCTTGGGACAACATCCCAAACATCATTCTTCATTATTGATTGGTATTCCTCAACCATGGCATCCTTCCATTCTTTCTTTTCCACTGCTTCTTCATAACTGGAAGGTTCTTTGTTCATAATGTCACAGAGTAAAGCAACATAGCTGGTATGTGATCTGGTTCTCTTCTTTGCTCTGTGTTCTTCTTCTGGAATGCCAAATCTTTCTGCATCTTGAATGAGCTCTCTAGCCCATGCAAGTTTCCTCTTGTGAGAGTTATCCTCACGGGGTGGATCTACAGGTTCTTGCGGATCTTCAAACTCACGAACAACTTCTGGAATTGCTTCAGTCATGGTAGTGTCTTGAAATCTAGTTTCCGTAGGTTCTTCATAAACTTCGATAGGTGCCTTCCTTGATTTGATGAATGCTGAGTTTTCATCAAATGTTACATCCCTGCTAACATCAATCTTCTTGAACCCTGGAAAGTATATTCTATAAGCCTTCGAGCTTTCACTGTAACCCACAAAGATACCCTTCTTTCCTGAAGGATCTAGTTTAGTCCTCTTTTCCTTTGGGACATGAGTGTATACTGGACAACCAAATATTATGAGATGGCTGACTTCAGGTTTCTTACCAGAAAATACCTCTTCTGGTGTCTTGTTGTCCAATATCTTGTGCGGTGTTCTGTTCTGCACATATACAGCTGTTCTAGCTGCTTCTTCCCATAGATGCATAGGTAGATCCTGGTCGTGCAGCATTGCCCTTGCTGCTTCCATGATTGTTCTGTTCTTCCTTTCTGCAACTCCATTCTATTGAGGATTATAAGGAGAATTCAACTCCCTCTTAATCCCTGAATCACTGCAAAGCTTCTTGAAGTCACCTGAGGTGAATTCTCGACCATTGTCGGATCTGAATGTTTTGATCTTCTTGTCAGTTTGATTCTCCATCAAGGTTTTGAATTCCTTGAACTTGTCAAACACCTCATCTTTGTTCTTCAAGAAGTAGACCCAAGTATTCCTGGAGAAGTCATCTATGAAAGAGACATAGTAAACATACCCACTTAGAAAACTGGATGACATGGGACCACAAACATCTGAGTGGATGATTTCCAATATGCCTTTTGCCTTGCTTTCACTACTTGGAAATGCCTTCTTAATGTTCTTTCCTTTTGCACATCCTTTGCAAACTCCTTCATGCTTGGTCTTGATTTCAGGAAGACCTTCTACAACCTTACTTGCAACTGGTAATGCTCTGTAGTGCATATGTGCAAGTCTTCTATGCCAAAGTTCACTTGGCTCCATGGAATCATGCACCATGGCATGTTCAGGTTATCCTTTCAATTTATACAAACCTCCCTCTTTCTCTCCAATCACCACTGCATCATCTATGGTCTTTCCCTTTGGCCACATTAGGACTTGGCCATCCACAAATGCAACCCTCATACCTTTTGCATCCAATGCAGAGATGGAGAGTAAGTTCTTCTTGAGCCCAGGTACATAAAGGACTTCTTTCATCTTCAAAGATTTTCCAGAATCTAGGTTGTAGGAGGCTTCACCACTTCCTTTGATAGGGTATTGATAATCATCCCCAAGTTTCACTTTATGGGGTGATTCATGTTCAGATGGATTTACAAAAGATTCTTTAAACCCAGTCATGTGTTTAGAAGCCCCACTGTCATTAACCAATCATTACAACCATGGGAGATTGTACCTGTGAGAGCAGAGATTAGGACATACTCTTCTTCACTTGATGAGTCATCTTCAGTTTCTGCCCTGGCTTTCTTCTTTGGAGGTTCATCATCTTCGGCAGCATGAGCATGGTACCTTCTTTTGTTACCCTTCTTCTTCTTGCTAGAGTTGTTGTTGTTGTGGTTGTCCCTTTTGTTCTTGGGACATTCTAAAGTAAAGTGACCCTTCTCATTACAAGTGAAACACCTTAGATCTTTCTTGTCTTTGTGATCATGATGAGAAGATTTCTTCTTGTGATGGGATGGCTCCCTCTTGAACTTGCCCTTCTTAGTGTGAGCTATGAGAGCTTGATCTTCATTCCCCATCTTTTCTTCTCTTGCCACAAGCCTTGCTTCTTCTTGAGAACATTCCTCCCACAATCTACTGAAGGAGATTAATTTCTTTCTTGCACAGATCCCTTGGATAAAAAAGTCCCATGACCTAGGTAGGCCATTCAAAGTGGTCATAACAATTTCACCATTCTCCACCATTTCATCTACAGCTTCAAGTTGTTCCTTGATCTGAGAGACCTTGGAGAAATAGGATTGAATGGTTTCTCCATTCGACATCTTGACCCCTTTCAATTGATTCCGCAAGGTCATCTTTCGATTTATGCTCTTCCCTTCAAATAGCTTGGTCAAGGAGTCAAACATCTCCTTGGGTGTCTTCAGAGATGACACGTGTGGTATGAGATGGTCTTTGATAGAATCAGCAATGATTCTCTTTGCCTTGACCAAATTCTTCTTATGCAATATTTTAGCCTCTTCATCCTCTGGGATAGGGATGTCTTCTTTTATATATGAGTCCAACTCATTCTCTTCCAGGATTAACCCAATCCTATACTTCCAGGCTCGGAAGTTATCAGCCCCTTCAAGCTTATCCTCAAGCTTGGTGTGGTGAGACATCTTAAAGAGTACTTCAAATGGAAATAGAAAAGATTTAGGTCTTACCACTTGAATTGCTAAAAACTGGATCTGGTCTCGGATTAGGGTTTGTCGAAAAAACCCTAAAAATTCAAAATGTGAATTTCAACTTTCTGAAAGGATAGAAAGATGCGCCTTGATGAGCTAATCAACCTGGTGTATTCAGAATTTGAGATCTGCAAAGCTACACCCTTCAAAAATGCCTTTCTGTCTTCTCGGATTCACTAAGGAGAGCCCTAAATTAGGGTTTGAGTTTCCCAGAGATCTACCCAGCCAAAAATCTTGATCCAAAGCTCTAAACTTCGATTTTTGCAAGGAGCTTCCAGCTATGTCTTCAGATTTCAGAAATTCCTATTTTTGTGGAAACCCTAATTTTTAGGGCCAAATCTGAAAATGCTCAGAATTGAATTCTGATTGGACAGATAGATTGTCCTTGATGAGTAGAGTCAATCTACTATACTTCTTTTCCAAAATATGTGGAGAGAAACCCAATAAACAAGAAACCCTAGTTTCTGTCACTGCACAATGTCTTCTTCTCAGGTTAGCTCTGATACCATGTTAAATTTTGAGCATTAATTCACAATACTATAGGATCTTTACTGAGATAATAACATGTACAGTATATCAATGCATATCAATCATAACAAGCATGACAAGCATCATAAGAATCAAAAGCATGAGAGACAAGAGACACAGAGTTTCCGTGGGGAAAACCGTAAGGTGAAAAACCCCACAACGTCCTCAGAGATAGAGAGAGCAATGGCTCAACCAAAGTACAACCAAAATAAACTGAGATAGTCTCCTAGTAGCAGATGATCCTCCTCCTCACTAGTGCACCACTTTCTGAGTGAGAGAAGTATGAGTTTCTGAGTGATCAAATAGAGATCTCTCGATCTCTATTTATACTTAACCTGTTTTCCCAGTGACACTATGGGGCCGACTTGTCTAGCTAGGTACATCCACAATATAATATATATTTCAGGGCCGACCCCACACATGGTGGTCTAATAACCCATCGGCAAGTACACACACGTGACACGAAATAAATAATAATAATAATAAATAAATAACTCACAAGAAAATTGGTCAAATTTAACGTTATTTTTAAAAGTTTTATTCATTGTAAACCAACTAAATGTTAAAATAATCAACTAAAATTTCAAACCAATGCATGGCAATAACTCGGTTTTCATAAAATCTAAGAACATAAATTTCAAAAAAAAATAAGGAACATATACTTGACAATCAGTTAACAAATTTGGCAATAACTTCACTGTTTTTCACATAATTTAATGCAAATAATTGAAATCAACGTTAAACTTCGAAAAAAGTGAGACCTTTCAATGAACTAGCGGCGGGGGAAAATGTTGATGACTCTGGTTTACTTTTTGCTTACTCATTTTTCTAAGCCGCACCGCGGAAGTTCTGAAGCAATCTTTTCGAAACAGCGGAAGAAATGATCAAATCCGTCGCCGCAAAACTCTCCGCAACATCGGGGAAACATCCGCAGGTCTGCCACAAATTGTGCAAACTCTCCTGTGCCCAAAGAGTTAAGAATTTTTCCTCGAAGCATCAGAGAAACTAGCCAAAGTTTTCCGCAATAACGGAAGAATTTCACTAATGGTTCCGCAACGGCGGATGAACTTACCTCACCACACAGCGGAGAAACTTATGAAATTTCATCCGCAAATGCGAATGGACCTACTTAAATCCTTCCGATATGCATTTTCACGCTTTTCAAACGGATAAACTCAGATAACTTCTCCGAACTACCGGCCCATCTCGGTGATCTCTTCCGCAACCACGGAGCACTTGACCTTGTTCTCCCATTTTCGACAGTCACATTTAATACGAAAAGTTTTGATTTGACTTTGTCTGTATGGCTTCATTAGTGTCATTTTAATTTCGCACCTACCCTATTAATGGTTTGCGCATGCGAAATCCTTTATATGGGGTATGAACCCCGTTAGAGTTTTGACAATTTCTATTCACTGGAAGGCTTGCTCCGTTTCCAACGAGTTTCAACGCACTTGCTCCAGCATTACCAGCTCCGTTGCAGCAATCACTAGTTCCGTTCTAACAGGTTAGTACATCACAGAGCCTCGTACGCTCAATCTTTACAAGTTGTATATCTCAAGCCTTTGATGTGCGTGACTTACAAGTTTTAGAGGTTTGCATCTTAATAGGTTTATATGCATTTTTATAGCTACATATGTAATCTTGAATATAAAAATTATGATACTATTTATAAAAGGATAAAATATCTTAGGAAACTGAGAGTTCTACGGTAAAACAAGGTTACATGTGTCATGTAATAAGCATACCTCGGAGTCAATGTTGTGCAACATGGCTGTAGTTGAGACAAACGGATACTACGTGGAGCCCTTTGTTGTTCAGGACCTCAACTTATACCCAGGAGAAACTTATTTAGTGCCGATTAAACAAGATCAAAACGCTTCCAGAAATTACTCGGCAAGCTCATCAGGCCAAGACACCAACTAGACGTGCCATCTTAAGATATCTTCCAAATTCTGCGTCCATGCTGTGTCCCTCCATGTCTTTGAAAGGCCCACTTTGGAATGATACTGCTTCCACCAAAAATCAGGCCAGGCCAGAGCGGGGTACCTGATCCCTCCTCCCCTCAGACCAGCACTTCTGAACATAGGACAAAATCAACGCTTACATCAGTTGGGAAATTAACAATTAGCTGTATTTTGTGAAATAGATGCACCCACTAGTGGGTTCTATGTACTTGTCCTCTCGTACAAAAGCCATCGGGAATTTATTTTGGGGAGTGAGTCCTCTAATAAAGGGGAAAAGGGCAATAATACTACATAAATCTAAATATTTTCATAAAATTCTTATGGGCAGAGGTATTTGAATCAATTTGTTGTGTGCTCTGCTAGAGGGGATGGTCGTCTAACTCCCCATGAAAGGAGGTATATTTTAATTCCGTGTTTATTTTAAACTTGTTGTTCTTACCAGCCGAATCCATCATCTCAACGAAACCATCATATTCAATTTTGAGTCCGGAGAGCTTCTCAGAAGAATTGTTGTAAATTTGATTTTGGAGCCTCTACGTTTTCGTTGAAACCGAACTATCAAATCTTTCAATGCCCTAACGACTTTAATATCAAAAAAATTGTGTCACACATTTCTCAAAAAAGGTTATCGGGCAGTGAGTTCCATTGATTTTTAAACTGTAAGGACAAAGTTTAAAAAAATTGGTCATTTTGGTTTTACAAACTCGCCAAAGTTTTCCGCAATAGTGGAAGAATGTGGGCAATGATTCCGCAACCACGGATAGAATCTAAATTCTTTCTCGATGGCCCACTTCTTTTTTAAATATTGGAACTCACCATACACAGGAAGAACTTACCAAATTCCCTCCGCACCTCCGAACGAACTTGTCTAAATCCTTCTAATACGCGTTTCCACGCTTTTCAAACGGATAAACTCAGATAACTTCTCCGAATTGGCAATCCATCTCGGTGATCTCTGCCAGAACGGCGGAGCACTTGACCTTGTTTTCCCCTTTTCGACCGTCACATTTAATACGAAAAGTTACGCAGCAATGCATAGAAATGTAATTACCGTCACCCAATAAGATCTTCTGAAACTGCAATGGATACTTATGTGATAGTTTCTGTCATTTAAATTTTTAGATTTTCCATTGTGGTCGATAATTAACACTTTGTTTGACCTGAGTTTAGTTGGAGTATAATTAACACTTTGTTCAACCATTTGTTTTTGTTGTTTCTACAAGTGATTGAAATCACCCAAAAAGTATTTAAATGTAGGATGAAGCATCAGAGACAGGGTCCTGAATTACTCCAACAATGTGTATGCTAAAGGTTTTTGATACTCACCTATTATCTGTTAAGCTTTTCTATTAAGGTTTAGCAATTCTGCATTGATAGCTAGGAATTTGACTATCCTCGTCATGAATAATCCTATTCCCATGTCTCTTGTAGTGCTTCTAGGTCTACCTATATGTAAATGACATGAATTGGAGAGACAAGAAGATTTATGTGCATGGACTCATGGAATGCAGTGAGAATCCAGATCCATCTTCATTGGCATTAACTTCTGAAACTACAAGGGATGCTTTTGTCATTCATCCAAAGTTCATGGATGTACCTCATCCACTCCAGTATCGAATTTGAAACCCATATCCGTAGTTTCCTTCCATGAAATATTGACATTAGTTTGGTCAAAGCTTGTGAAGCCCATCGCTTTCATTCTTCCATTATTCCAACGCTTTGTACAGGATGCAAATACAGAGTGTGAACATATGTATTGTCAATGTCCCTCCTTGTGAAATTATGAGCAACAATAGAAAACTGCAAAGGGATGCTACTCTTTCTAGATTGAGCTGTAGAAGAAGGTATGCGACCCTAGAGTAGCAATTTCAAGCTTCCAATTCCTTTTCTAGCTAGCTGCAATGAGAATTGGAGAGCTAAGTATGAATATATATTTGGGGCTGTAATATTCTCAACTAGTTCGGTAGCAATGGTGTGTGTGTTTAACCATCTTTAGGTATATTCTGTCTAAGATGTCATTGCCTCATCTGCTTGCTAAGATATATTTCCATTCTCTTGCTTTAGGATTTATTAGTCATCAACGATCAACAATTATAACTTTTCCTCCATCTAGAATGTGTGGGACATTATAATATAGTCACATGGAAGTATTTGAATCCAGAGGGATGGAAGTCATCAATCTTCATGTATGGTGAGCATGTGAGCATACATGAAGATTGATGTAAATAAGTGTCTATGACAGATTTATATTGACAGGAAACGTTGTGTATTGCGAAAAAAACATTGTAGCTAGGAGTTGCAGCACTAAAACCTTGATAATCAACACATTTAATAGTGCAGAAATGCTTGCAATGTTGGATAACTGAATTAAATCATTGATTCATATTGGTCAATGGGAAGGTGCCGATATGTCTAGGGTTTATGTCCTCATAGGAATATGTTGAGGCAAATTAATGGATTTTTACTATTTCCCTACCTTTCTTTGGGACAAGATGTTCGAAAGTGCACTAGTCATTGGCGCTACAATGAGGGCAATTGTCGAACCTTTAAATTTTAAGTCTATGATTATGTTTCACAAATGATGCTTCGAAATCCATTGATGGCTTCAAATTTATCTTTACCTTAATCGATTACATAAAATTTATTGTTGTTATAAGTAAAAAATAACATCTGTGATTTTAAAACTATTTCCCATAATGGGCCTTTGATAATCGTTTCTTACTCAGTAGGTTAATTTTTAAGATAGTGTAAGTGTCGGAGCGTGGAAATAAATGTCAATTGGATAACTTGTTCATCTGTTTTCTGCCATTGGAAATATTACCTTTTTTCCTTGGTTTTGCTTTATAACAAGTTATTATCATGTCAAACTCATGCCATAAACATGACTCTGTTAATTTCAGGAATCCATTGCTTATTCTGAAAATCACAGGATTATTAAAAGACGTATGAAGTGAACGTCTGAAAGATTGTTCATTGAAAAAACCATAACCATTTGAAATTCATAAAAAATTTCCATTGGCATTTGAATATTACCACCATGAATAACATTCTAGTTTTGATTACTGATATTGTGTCATATGTTCTTATCCATGCACTAACTACTGTATACCGATTACTGAACAGGAGATTCAAAATGCCTAAGGGTGGTAAAAGAAAGGCAAAGACAGCTAATAACAACGCAAGAATGGAAACTAGCTTCCAAGATACAACATGCACCACAGGCGTACCTCCAGAAGTAAAATGGGGATACGTTTACCGCATGGTGAGAGATCAAGATTTCCCTGAGGCCCTTATCGAAGAAGAATGCCTATACCAGAACATTAGGAATTCTTGTATATCCAAAGCATCTACACGTCCAGAGCTCTTCCCATGTTCAGAAGTAATTGGATGGATTTTGCAGCATGCAAATGCTGAGACTAGAGTTCTAGCAGACAGCAAAGGAATAGCATTTGCTTCATTCCACCCATCTTATATCTCAACAGCTTACAAGTTGCCCAAGCCTCAGCAACAGCTTGATGATGCATGGTTAGAAGCGGTCAAGATGGACAACCTAGAGATGGCTAAGAAGCTGTTGATCACAGGCAAACAGATCAGAAAAAAGGATAGTGAAGAGTATGAGGTTCAGAACCTGAGACCCCCTTTCAGTCTAATCGCTCTCATGCTAAGCAGAATCTTCGGAAGGCCTGATGGCACAATGTTTATGCTCCAATGGATACCTATCATACACTATGTGGCATTCAAAGGGACAATCTTCAACTGGGCTAATAACCTCTCAGACAGCCTGGCATCAGCCATAATCACTGCATAAGAAGGATTAGTAGAAAGAAAGGCAGAGTATTATATTGGATCTTACTTGATAGATTGCATTGTGGCAAAATGCCCCTTTCCTAGGCTAGGATGCATATGGAACTCATTTGACAGCTCAGTGTTCATCGCCTACAAAAAAATTTGGACTCAGCATTACAAAAGGCATTACAAACTCATTTGTGAAGAATTAATCATGCCTTTGTATGAGTTAATGTTCAACGAAGAACCCAACTGCCTATCTGAGAATGCTATGCAAGTTTTAGAGAAATATGGTGATTTTTATTTTTCGCCAGAAGGTACCTATATAAGAATGTACGGAGGTTCCAAAACCCCGTATATACTACCTAGGTATGCTACAGATTATATAGTCCATAAAGAAATGGTGAGTCAAGTATTCATTGATGGGATTGGTAATGCTTTGTACAAGGAAAAGAAGGCCTCCTTCCCACCTTTACCATTTTATGTTGGCGGTTACGGATTTTCAAAAATAGCAACAGCAGAAGAATTTGTTGCTGAACTAAAAAGCTTCCATTTTGGGGAAAGAATTTTCCACAGAAATGATCGGAAAGGTAAAGCTGCACAGCATTGCAAGGAAATTAGTGCCCCCTTTGAATACGCTCACTTTTATGATAGAAACGAGGAACCATATAGAGGAATTAGCAATATGTCTGGGCTCCAAACTTGTCAACTTGGTAAAGGAGGAGCTGGCTCGAGCTCTAATGTTATTGCAAAACCATATCAACAGCAAGAAAAGAGTACCTTGAAGACTGTTGAGTCTCTCTCTAAAGAAGAACAAAGGTCCCAAGAGAAAGCTAAGAAAATTCAAGAGGAAGCTGAAAAGAACATCAAAGCAAAAGAAGATAAACTTTTGGAAGAAAAGACCTTAAAAGACCAAGCAGATGAAGTTGAAGCTATTAGGGTTCAAGAAGTAGAGAAAAGCAGATTGGCAAGAATCACCAAGCAAGAAGAAGAGGAGAAACTAAGAAGGGAGCAGGAGGAAGAAGCACTAAGAAAAATAGAAGAAGAAAAAAAGCAAGAAAAGCATACTAGTCCTCAAAGCCCAAATATTCAAGACCTTGATATCAATGTCTCCATTGAGGAGCTTCCACTGGTGGCCTTCACACCATCCAGGGGCAATAGGGTATCTACATGGGATAGGTTTTCCTTTAACAGGAAAAGGAAATCTATCATCAAAGAAACAATTACTAGTGTCAAAAGGCCTTTTAAACCTGATATAGTCACCAGGCATGAAACCACCATCATGCAGGGGACTCAGAACGATCCTGAGCTCATGGCATCAATATCTGTAGCATCTGTTATGGCAACAACAAATAATGTAAATATTTTGGGAGACGAATTGAAACAGGAGAAGGAGAAAACTCGCCAATTACAGGAGGCTTTGGTTAAAGAAAATAATTACACAAATTTGATGATTGAGAAAAATGATGCTCTCATGACTCAGAAAGAGAGCTTAAATATAGAACTTCAACAACTGGAGGCTGATAGGAGAGCCCTAGCAATGCAAGCAAGAGCACTAGAAATAGTGAAAGGAGAACTTGAGGATAAAAACTTAAAGCTTGAATCCAAAAATTTTGATGCCACTTAGCAAATTGAGGACCTAACAGGAAACATAGAAAAGCTAGAAGAAGGAAGAGAATCGTTGGAACTACAATTGCAACAAGCTACCAGTAAGGTAGCAGATATGCATCCCTTTCATGAGCAAGCTTGTGAGTTAACAAGACCAATCTACGATGTAAACATCTTATAACAGAAGAGATTTGCAAGCTTAAGGCAATCAAGGCTAGAATTGTAGAGATTGCCAGGGAAGCCACCAGACGCAAGAGAAAGTACGTGCTAATTATTGATGATATCCAAAAACAGATGGAGTGGAGAGAAGGGAAGTCCGGTTTTCCAGCAAATCTTTTGTTTAAATCCATATCTGGCTTCAATTCAGATATATGCCTTTTAGGTTTTTGCAAAGAATACGGAATAAAGTTGAGCGACATGTCCACCGCTACCATTGAATAATGCAACAGCTTGTACCTTCGGATGCAGATGGCCCAAGAAAAATGCTTAATGAAGATGCCACACACTATAGAGGACTTTCCAGAGAGGTCACTATGTTTAGTTGAGCTAAAGGATGGGTTAGATGCAGAAATAGAATACATCAGGAAAGTGGATACATTGACCGCTGAAGATCTCGACCACTGGATTGGTTAGGCCACTGTTCACAAATACATCTTAGAAGAAAGTCTCCAGGTCGCTAAGATAGAACTTTTGAATATGGAAGAAGATCTCACCAAGCATGAAGTCTCACTAAAGACAATGCTTCCTCTTTCCGCCAACAATGCCATTAAGGAAACTATTGCTTGGGCAAACCACATAGAAAAGGCAAGCAGGGCATTAGCATCGAACCAAATTCTAGCCTCAGAAAATGCTCTAGCAGTTGCAGTAACTCAAGTCTCAGTGGAAACACACACAGCTTCAGAAACACCTGAATTAACGCATGTGCCAGCCACAGGATAACTCACATTTGCTCACATTCGTTCCTTAAAGTCAGCATGTGTCCTTGATTTTGTTTTATGTATACCATTAAGACATTAAAAAGGCATTTGGATTTTAACTCCCGTTCCATTTTTGTAAACTTAATTTGGATATTTACCCCTTTTATAAAATTAGCACTACAAGACAAATTAAAAGAATCTGAACAGTTAGGATATGGGTGGCAGCTCTTGGAGCATTTTGTAAAGCTATATATAGCTAACTAGAACTAGAAAGAAGGGACTTTTGACAAGTGGGAGAATTTCTTTTGATGTATGAGAACTACTTCAGCTACAGTGATGAACAAACGATTTTGGCCTGTGAACGATATTGGCGTTGTGATGAATGTTTGTCAAACTATTTCAGCAATTTTCATCTGCATTCAGTGAGATCTTTCCTGACGTATGTGAATTACTTCGATGTCATGAATGATTTCATGTCCTTTGCAAAACTCTTGTATCTTATGAGTAATGGAATATTGTTTCTAAAATCAGAATTACCTTTGATATCACTTACATTCAACTGAAAATGCATTTGTTGATTTAATGCGCATCTCATGGGAAGAACTTTTGTCCAAACTTGGAAAAAAAATGTCAAGTTGCACCTTCTGAGCTCTTAACTTAGCTAATTGCTTGACCCTTATCAAATTTCATTAGTATACTTAGGGCTCTATGCCTTCTTATTATATTATTTCTTCTAACCAACCCCCAACCACCAACTAGACCATATTCCATTATTAAAAGCCACATTACAATAACTACCCCCATTGGGTACACATTGCATAGTTGATTCCATTTTGGGTACTCATCACACCATTTATTCCCCTTAGGCACCTCCCTAGGTATCCCATATTATTCTCCCTAGGTATATAATAGTCCCAACCAAACATAGGGGACCACCTTTGATAACCAAATCCGCCCACAATATCTCATGGAAATAACTTTTGCCCAAACTTGAAAATAAATTGTCAAGTTGCACCTTCTGAAGTCTTGACTTAGCTAATTGCTTGACCCTCATCAAATTAGTCCTACAATCTATGCCAATCTAACTTGTCCAGTTTTAGTTGCTTCTGAAAAGATCCTCAAATAAATCCACAATCTCTAGAGAACCTTTCAATAAGGTATTTCTAATTCCAAATGCAAATGGGCATTCGTTGCTCAGGACAAAGTGAGCCAACCTAAATCTCTTGCAGGATTCATGGACATGGCTTAACAACATAGAATCAATATGGAGTTAGCTTTTGAAACATAAATATGCCTCGAACATCTGTACAATCATTCTTTCCAAAAGCACCAATTGACCAGGACTGTCCATACTCAAGACTCCATAAACTTCATCAAAATACATAAAGGAAATTTGTTAGAAATTAGATTTTTTTATTGATACTCTTTATACTATAAGTTCCAGCATCAGAACATTGAAACACCAAGCACCCAGCTTTACAGAGCAATTGTTAAATTCTTTACAAATAATAATTTCATATTAAAGTTAAGGTCTAGGCAATTCTTTTGTTTATTTTGTTTCAAAGATTTAATATTAAAGGTAACATCTAGGTAATTTTTTTTGTTTATTTTGTTTCAAAGATTTAATATTAAGCTTAAGGTCTAGGCAATTCTTTTGTTGAGCATTGAGCAAAGATAATACTACTTACAATTCATTCCCTGCAACCATAACCTCAAACTTCAATTTTTTTTATCATAACAAAATATACCCACACTCCAGGAATAGCAAAGTTAACCTATGTAGTCTTCAAGGTCAAGTTGGCTTAACGTATATTTAGGGCACCACTGTAGGGTCTTTATATTTAGGGTTAAGTCTATATGCTCATAGCACCAGTCAATGGTGATGATCATCTGTCACGGATCTTCTATACCTATGCCCATTCTTGCACAACACTTGACGAATCCTATCTACATGAAGTAGCATTGCATGTAAAGACATTCCTCTTGCAACAAATGTATAGACCATAAACACGACATGCCTAGTTCGAATGCGACTTTTCATAACGAATAGAGTTTGCATATTGATAGAAACACCTACGTGTCCATATGCACCACAAATATAAAGTTTCTACTTAATTGGTTTACATAGGTAACAACCAAAATCGTGAACAACTTGGCTATCAATAATTTCTCCAATATTTTCCCCTGCAGTTTTGAATCTTATGTAGACTAGAGTTAATAGTTCAATTACAACTGAATAAAGTCGTCTTGAAACAATTTCATTGTGTCATCACTACCATGCTCAGTTCATCAACATTACCTAAAATACCATTTGGTAGGGGCTCAGCTGCACCGCAGCTATTTCCCTTGTTTAATTAATTGTCATTCTCATTATATTTTTTAATATTTATTTTGAAAAATCATTGTAGCTAAATTTGATTCATTGTTTAACTAAATGAAAATTATTTGAAGTTATCACTATTTTTCAATATTTACTTTGAAAAATCATTCTAACTAAATTTGATTCATTGTTTAACTAAATGAAAATTATTTGAAGTTATCACTATTTTTTAATATTATTTTGAAAATTTGAAATGGATCTAAATATTCATTGTTCAACTAAATGAAAATTATTTGAGGTTATCATTATTTTTAGTCCTTTCTGTAGGCAGGAGACTATATGTTCCGCCTTGCTGTAATAATTTGTAAGATAACATAAAAAACTATATAGTTGGCTAATGTTTCAGAAAAATAGTCATTTGTTGTTTTTTTTTAATAATAATTATTTTCATATGTGTTTGACTTCTATTGGATTAGAGAGGGTGATTTGACTATTTTTCTCATTGCCGACTATTACTAGAAATTATAAATATAAAAAAAATACTCACAACCTTAGTTGCAGAGTTTAATTTTTATCATACCATCATTGGGAGAGATGTTCTGAAATATTATCTCGAAGTTCGAAGTTCAAACCAAAGGCGTGGCAAAGGTTTTATTGCATGTTGGTTTATGGAGTCCAGAAATATTAATTGCCTTTCCTGTCCTTTATGGCAATCCCCTGATTATTAATTCTGGTTGTATTTCCCTCCATTGAATGCATATCGTCGTTCAACAAGTCCCTACGATCCCTAGAGAGAAGCCAATCCACCTGCAGATCCTCTATTCTAAAGATCGAGGTAGCCACGAGCCAAAGTTGAGTAGCTCTGCCCCCAATGAGCTGAGTATCGGGCAGAGGTAATTCTGTGTGAATCAGTCAGAGTATAGTTAATGCATAATCGATTGTTTGTGTGAGCCCTTGCTGCCTGTGATTTTCTGACCGATTTTCTGTGTGTTTTCGAGGTTTCGGTCGTTTCATTGCATTTAATGGATGGAAATGCAAAGTCAAAGAAGCAGTTTATTAGTGCGATATTTTTTTTTGCTCTTCGAAACGTCTTGTGGTTTTCCAGTTCCAGTGGCCACAGTTCTTGTTGCATCAATCTTACAGCGAAATCGCGAGACTTCTGGCAGAGAGGGTTTCAGCGAAGAGACCTTCAAGGTAAGCGTGTCTTTACCATTTGCTCTGCCTATTTTTGCTCGGTTTATTTGTTGGTTTTCCTTGTCCATTCACTAACTTGTGGCAAGTCTTACTGATAAAAAACCTTGTTTAAATTGTAGACCGTAATTTTAACGGGTGAAATTTGAGGTTCTTTTCACCAATGCTTATTTTATACATGTAGTTTGTTGTTCTTAGGGTTCTTTATTTTCTTGTAGTTCCATTTTTATCCTGAAGCTTGTGTTTTGGGTTTATCTGGAGTGGTTAAACGTGTTTTCCGGGGTTGGCTCTGTTTCACGGTCTTCTGCAGTCTTTGCGTATATATTACACTTCTTCTCACTAATTTATTCCATAGAAGCAAGATAATGTTTATAGGTTATTTTATCGGGATTGTATCGGTTCTACACGCTCTCGGCTATAGAGTGTGTAATTTGGGTTTATATCGGGATTGTAAGGCGCATATTTGTACTTTTTTTTTCTCTTTCTGTTGCATGCTAAGATTTTTATACTTAAAGACACCAAACACTTGTGAAATATCGGTTTCTTTCTGGTTGTACCTTTAAATTTGACTTCCAAAATTGATTGTTATGTTTGGGTAGTCAATTCTGTAATCTTTAATTTTATACCAGGCTTTTATGGAGTTCGAAGCGTTTTTTAAAAAGAAAGTAGTTGCCAGTGAAATGTTTGAGTCTGCCTTCATATAGTCGTGCAGGCTGTGATGTGCTAGGGCTCTTTTTATGTTTGATGCTAGGACTTTTGTACTAATATTTGATATCTCTCCGAAGGGCAGGGTGAAATCGCCGGTATCTCTGAAGGGTACTTCAGTGATTCTCCATTTGGAGATGGACGACGTGGATGTGGCATTCAAGCAATTATTGACTAAGAAAATTGCTCCATCTCGCCTGCAAACTCTTGGGTGGATGAGTATTAAAATCTCGAGTTAATTACACCTTACGGAGAGCTAATTACATATTTTGGAGGCACAGATTTGAATTGGTCCAATCTCTCTTGAAACTGCCGCAATCTGTAAGTTCAATTTTTTTGTTGTTGAATCTACATGCCTTGCCATACTGAATCTGAATCAAGTGCATGCGGCAATCTGTAAGAATGTGTATTGTTAAAAATAATTGTATTGTCTTTGTTGCAATGGTTTTTGCCTCTTCTAGGCCTTGTGGATCTTTGAATGGCTTGAAAAAGCTGTTCAATTTCATTCATTGAGAACCCTAATGAGGGCTTATAAGTTTAACACCAGTTTAAGGATATGTGATTAGTTTTTAAGTTTAGCACACGTTTATAATTATGCAATTAGGTTTCATTTAACGTGTTAATATTGTCATGTTTGAATCCCTCATTTGAGTAGGATTCTTGGGGATTAGATTATATTTGCGGAATTTTTAGTTCGCGTTACAAATTTGGTGTCATACAAGTGAGTTACTTTATGTTCACATTCTTTTATGTTAATATGAAATTGAATTGAATCTGGTGGGTATTGTTTTTGTGATGTCAAATGTGGCTAAGTCAACTTTGTGCGGCAATTTGAGTTTTTGTTTTCTAGGTGCAGCATAATTGTTAAAAATGTAGACCCTTAAATACAAACCAAGAAAACATAATGCCATTAATACCACCACCTGCAGCCAGACAATTATCCTTGATGTTTCAATCCTTAATAGGAAGTGGCATGCATATTTTTGGATATGTGTCATTTGAAACTGTTGTTAGACTTTTTTGCAGCCTTTTCTTTGACAACTTGTTTGAATCCTTCAAAGCTCATCTCCCTATTAGTGTAGTGTTTCATTGTTTGTTATTAAATATGAAATACATTCTAGAATCTTTCGAGTTAGCTTTGTCCTATCCTCTTATGGATCTGTTAATATATTGTGATAGTATGTTCTGAGCTTTTGCTATTTTTCTTGATGTGCTTCTAGTGTTCGCTCTTGAGCAATTTTCAAGGGCGAGATTCTATTGTGGTGCTTCCAATTAACCAATGTTTTGGAAGAATTTTGTGTCCCCCACCCTCCTTTGAACTATCTGATCAATGGGTTTGCCTGTAGAATATTTCTTTGTTGCTCGCTTTGACATCTCATTGATCTTGAATTCTCTCCTCCTGAAGTTTTAATTCAAAAGTTCTGCCTTCTGTTATGATCCGTTGTTGTATAGTTTCCATCTATTTAACCAGGTCTCTTTGGGCTTGGAAAATGTTGCAAAAGTCCCTTTGTTCCAATGCTTGATTTGTAGAGTGTTTTCAATCTTTATTAGAATGACATGAAAAGTCTCAAGACAAAAAGCTAAAATTTAGAAAAAAAATGATCTTCACTTTGTAGCTCTTATTTTGAAAACCAATTGAAATGTGACATTATCTTATCATCAATGAACAGCTTAAAAGCATTAGGGTATAAATTTTCACTATCCAAGCTATGGTCATAGCTTCTTCATACCTAACCTTCCACATGTCCCTTTCCACTCTCAAAGCTACCACTTGCTTCTACTCTTCATGCCACTTCGTTTATGTCTCCTCCAACTTCTACCCATCCTGTTCAAAAATATTTTAGTATTTCTTCAATAAGAGACTCTTGGAGATGCGCCCTACTTCTAGAGCTCTCATATGAAGATTGGTACATGTATCATAGCCATTAATATTTTAGCATTTTTTTAAACTTTGACTTGTCCTCCCCAATTAGATGAGGGATAATGTTATTTTATGTTTTCCTAGAATAGATCTAGGGTTTTGGTAGCGATATTATTTTATTATGGAGGTTGTTAAGCCAAGAATCTATAAAAGCAAAGCTCCTCCTATTGCAATGGTTGTTGAAGGAATGAACACTTGAACTCTTGGTGCCAGTAATTTGTATCCTTATTTAGACTATTGGATGGTTTTGATGGTGCACCCTAGTGGATGAGGAAGTTTTCTACATGAATGATCATGTTTTATGCTGCTGATATCTCCATTGGATTGTGGTTGCGAGGTATTAAAACCAGTAACATCCTTCCATTTTACTTTTGTTTGTTATTTTTAATGAATTGCATGAATGTATGTCTCTCTATATATGGCTATATGCATTTGCAGTTCATTTTTTAAAAGTACAAACCTTGCAAACATAGTATTTACCTACATTAGTAAATTTACATTTACAGATTGTTCAAGTATAGGACAACAAGGAGACAGTAAATTTATGTCCATATCCTCAATAGGACAGCGTCTCAGTGAGACTCATTAGACCCCATCTATGATCTGCCCAATATAAAACATAGGCACTGGTATCACCTTTTGAACACCATAAAATTATGTGAAAAAACCTTTATTATGTGCAAAACAAATCTGGAAATTATTGTTATCCATCACACTCCAAATTTTTCCAAAAGCAGTCTAGTAAAAACTACAATTGTTGCACCTTAATCTAGAATAAATTTTCTGGTAAATAAATATGCACTTTCCAGCCATAAGAAGACTCAGATTTATATAGGCCCATAAATCATCATTTTATTTTAGCGAAGCAGATCTGAAATTTGCAACTCATATTCTCAAATTAAATCTATTTCTATGTCTGGAAAATTCACTAATCAATACATCTAATAACATACTTAAAATTTTGTACAATAAATCTGAAACCATATTCGTTTCTCTTTTTAGTTAGCTTTTCATGAATAATGCTCTTAAAGGAACTTCCTTGAGATTTGGTTTTCCATGTCGCTAGTTAGACCCCATCTCTAATCTGCCCAATATAAAACATAGGCACTGGTATCACCTTTTGAACACCATAAAATTATGTGAAAAAACCTTTATTCTATGCAAAACAAATCTGGAAATTATTGTTATCCATCACACTCCAAATTTTTCCAAAAGCAGTCTAGTAAAAACTACAATTGTTGCACCTTAATCTAGAATAAATTTTCTGGTAAATAAATCTGCACTTTCCAGCCATAAGGAGACTCATATTTATATAGGCCCAGAAATCATCATTTTATTTTAGCGAAGCAGATCTGAAATTTACAACTCATATTCTCTAATTAAATCTGTTTCTATGTCTGGAAAATTCACTGATCAATACATCTAATAACATACTTAAAATTCTGTACAATAAATCTGAAACCATATTCGTTTCTCTTTTTAGTTAGCTTTTCATGAATAATGGTCTTAAAGGAACTTCCTTGAGATTTGGTTTTCCATGTCGCTAGTTCTTCGAGGGGCTTACTTATTTCATTTTGTACCTAAGCCTCTATTTTTTTTAGGACATTTGGGTAGATGTCAAGGGAGGCCAATGTTTTTTCCTTACTGGCCTCAATAAGCTCATGCATAAAGGTATTAATCATTTCATTAGTTTCATCTAATTTGAAAGCTAAAAAGGAATCCTTATCATGCACAACTTATAGATCTTTGATCCTCTCTTCCTTTACCTAATTTTCAGCATTTAATGAGGCATTTTCTTCTCACAAGAAATTAACCTCTACTATTAATTTTTGCTTCTCTTCTTGCATTTTCTGAGTGATGGGAAAGGGAAGGGTCATATGACTGTTTTATAGGGCTTTTATCCTCCGATATTTATCCTTGACCAGGGAGACTAACTCATAGACCTCCTACTTCTCTTTTCTAATAGGCCCATAATGACCTACAAATGAGTTCTCTCTAATTGCAGAGAATTAGAGATAATTTGAATGGCAACTATGCCTATGCCAAGGACTCAACCAAGACTAGCATGCTATGGAGGAATTAACTGAACTTATTATTGAAATTAATGAGCATATTAAGTCTACTTGAAAGCATGTTGCTAAATTTCTCAATTCTGGAGGTACCCAAAGTACTGAATCACAATTTACCCCTAAAAGTTATCATTTTGTATCTACCCATGATCATATTATTATAAATAAACATATTGGGAATTTTACTCCTCAAGAAACAACTTTTACTCCTACTGTTGATCTCAGTATTTCTTATGTTTAGAAGAAAAATCATAAACTTAAAGAACAACTTCAGGAGTATTTTATCTTGGATCGTTTTCATTAAAGCTTCGGAATGATATGCTCAAACCCATAATTCTAAACTACAGTAGAGAGTCAACAGGTTGAATCTAAATAACCAGAATCTTCAAAAGATGCTAAAGAAATGTCGTAAAGAGATTAGAGAGCAACTTTCCTCCAAGAAATATTTGAAGAAATTTTGAAAAATGCAAAGTCTACATCACCCAATGGCTTACATGTTTTTGTTAGTGTTTATGGAATATGACTACCTGTTTTTTTATAACAGTTTTCAGTTTTGCTCATTAGTTCTTCTTGCATGAGGACATGCAAGTTCCTCATGCAAGTACTTTGGTCTGGGGTAATTTTTCCATCTTTTTCAGCACATAAAAGTCAGATATATATCAACTTTTTATTATAACACTTTGTCTTTTCATTAATTATCTCCTCTATACTTCAAGTTTTGAGTTTATCAAGCCCACACTTAAATTATTGGCTATATGAGGTGATTGGTATGTATTCTAGTTATTTTTTGTGATTTTAACAATAGGAATTGATTTCAAGTTGATTTTATCTTACCAGCAAAGTAGTGGCTCATTTTGTTTCACAAAATTGTCTCTTGCACCGATTTTGGTACTAGTTCTGGTGCTTGTTGTTAATTTGGATGGATGCGGATTGTTGAGAGGAATCTGACACTTGGATGATTCTTCTCGAAGTTCCAAGACCATTGTTTGTTCCTAATATAATGCCTACAATGCTCCAGATCAACCCAGGTCTTCAGTCAAACTTCATGGTCAATATTTTTCATCAGTTCACCTCATTTTTCAGAAAGATAACTTCAATCACTATTTTTAAGCAAGCTGTGATGAATTTTGAAAATATGCCACAAAATCCATCAGCAGAATATGCATGTTTAGCTGAATCGAGAGTGATTTTCTCAGAAAGTGAATGGTTTGGGAGAAATCCTTATTTAATTAAAATGGAATGTCCCATAATCATAGTTGTGGTCAGTTTTCCAAACTTAGCAATTTGTTTGAGCAACCCAGGGATTTGGGTATTGGATCTTATCCTTCCCCACTAATTAATTTTATGTATAAATTGGACTCCATAGAATAGAGCAGGACACATTGAAATACATGGGGAATAATCTATTAACGACAATGTTATGTTGTTGATTTTATGAACTTGAATTGATGATCTTGCTATAAGATTGATTTCAGACATTGATGAAAACCAGACCTTGCATTTTGCGTTCCAGTCTATATTCTTGCTGTAAGTTTCTAAGTTGGCTACTTGATTGGTTTGGGCCCACCAATCAAGCAAGCACAACTTTGTATTTGTATTCTCTATTGTAGTTAGTCTTTCCTTTTTTGTAAATTTCGATTCCTGAATATTTTCAATTACATTCACTTGCACAAATCGTTATAAAGTATTATTATTGTAGAATTTCATTTTGTCTATCGTTAAAGTTTGTTTTTCCTGTAGAAATCATGTGTGTTATTGGTATAAAGTGTTTATATAGTATCCAATTCTTTCCATTGTTAGATACGCACAGCCGATCATTTGTGCATTTCATTTTATAAAAACATAAAAGAAACAATATACTTCCAGCATTTAAACTCATTCACGATGGCATTCATTCCATATTTCAATTCATTGTATATTTTGATCATAATGGGACATGCATCATTTTAGTTTTAAATTGTAGCTTGTTTCTTTTAAATCATAGAATTCAAACACTAGTTCCTTGCTCAACTCATTTATGAAATTTGTTTCTTTCATATAGATTAGATTTGGGATTTTATGCATTTTAGCTTGTTTCAGTCTTGACAACATAGCTTTGTCCATATTTGTTTATTGTAGAATGAGATCATAGTATAGTATAGGAAGTAGTTTGACATATATTCATCAAGCCAACAAACCAACCAGATATTCATCAACTTTAGCAGTAACAAACCAACCAGATATTCATCAACTATCAACTTTAACATTGGTCAACCACAAATTATGTTTTACAAAGATAGATAGCAATAAATATATAAAATCAATGCTACCTGTGCCAAGACTGAAATAACCATGATTGGCCTAGTAAAAATGGCCTGGAAAGTCCCCAGAGTTGTTTAATAGCATCATAAAGATAAACCTGCAGTATTTTTTTATATTGATGATTAGGAATCAAACCCCATTAGCGAACTAGGTTCTGGGCAAAACAAAGGAGCAGTTGATGAAACCTAAAGCTGGGGATGGGGCAATGTTGGACTGCAATTTTGAGACAGCATTGGGATATGACCATGTTCAAACCCCATTGAAAAGCCCAAATTCTAATATATAAACACCTACAATTGTAATTACAATTTTCATTACTTAAATTAGATTTTGGAATTCATAAATAGATTCAACTCTTTCAAATAACCCTACTACACCTATACTGTGTAGTCTTAACAACTAATATATGCAATTTTCAAATAGCATTGGCATCTGACCATGTTCAAACCCCATTGACAAACTAGGTACTGAATAGGATACACAAGCAGTTGTAGAAGAGGGTTCCACTGGAATAGAGTTGTCCTTTCGGCAAATTCAGAGACCTTTAGTATTGCCAGCTAAAGCTTCAGTAAGTTGAGGAATATATGACTTTTGTACTGATGCAAAAGAGAAAATCTCGAAGGCATTTAAGAAATTTTGAATTGTTCCTTTCTAACTGCAAGTAGTAAACGTAGATACTGATTTTTGACCTTTTTTTGTTCAAACATTGCTTTTCATACACATATGGTTTACATTTTCTTGTGTCTATTTAAAATATGCCATGGTTCAAATTAGTATGGATATAAAATTATAGTCTTCTTAACCACTGTTTGTTATCCTAAGAGTTCCTTTGTTATTATGCAGGTGCAGCTATCATTCCTGTTACAGTCTTGGGCGTGCCATTATATCTAGATCAATCACTTGGGTTGTTTGAACATTGTTTCTTTTGCCCTTATACCCCTATGGCTGTTAGAACTGTCCCTGGTCTAAGTGAACATTCCGCTATAGAAAAACATCTGTCAGAAATAGAATGTACTCTTTCCTCATTTCACTTGTTTAGGCTCCCAAACTTTGTCTACAACCCTGGGGATTGCTTGTTTGATGCATTTGCTGTTTTGTTTCACTTTCGATTTGCATCCCTCCAGATACGAGAAGGAATTGTTACATATTTCAAAGAATGCTTGGACAACAAATATCTAGACGCCCTGCATTCAATGGACACTGAACTTAATATTGATTTTCTGATAGAATTGCATGGAGTTGACAATAGTCAAATGTACCTTGAAAGAATGTCACTTTTTGCATGGTCCCAACAAGAGGCAAGATTATCTGGCCTGTGGGGTGATGTATTTTGCATAAAATGGTTGGCAAAATGGCTTTCTATTCCTATTTGTGTTTGGTCATTGCAAAAAAAATGCATATATCTCCATTTCAATTCACATGTTTCTGGATATCAATATAACATACTTTTCCATGACCATAACCCTTCACATGGGCATTATGAGCCTATCCTTTCACTTGGGTCCCACTATATGTTGAGTTCAAATGTCCCTTCAACTAGTCTAACTCATTGTGGCCTTAAGTCATGAAATATGGACAAAGCCTTTCACTCCATGGAAATTGCATTGTCCAATCAACAGTTCAGTAGGTGCGACGTTGTCACTTTTGATTGCCATGATTCTTTGTTTGACTCCTTGTGTTTTCTCCTAGGTAGATATGATATGCCTTCATTGAGAAAATGTGCTTCACAAACGTTTTGCAATGCTTACCATGGTCGCCAGTTACCTACTATTAGATGCTTGCATGAACACTTCCCACAATCCACGATTGGTGAAGAGCATTGGGTGGCTACTTGGAAAACCTTTGTGACTAATATGTATGTACCTTATAATGAAGGAAAAATAGAAGGAGGCCATTTTGCTTTGCAATGGGTTTGTCACATGCTTGAAGTAAATATAACAATATGGTCTACGCAAACTAGAAGGTTTGAGTACAAATTTTCTTGTGGTCGTGATGAAGCACCAATACTCTACTTGTTGCAAGATATTTCTTGCTTTCCACATGTGCACTATGAGTCCTTGCTTCAACAAGGGACCACCTTATCAAACGTGTTACCACACATTGCACAATATATACCAACATCAATAGATGACACTTGCATACTTAGTTCCTCACAATCAAGTGTCAGAAAAGAAGAGGAGGTAAACAAATTTGGTGCACAAAAAAAGAAAGGGCCTTCACTTCATTCCTTAAAATGCCAGATTAGGCCAAAAAAAAAAACCATGAACCAAACAATACTTTCCTTCAACCAAACCTCATAGCCAAAGAGAGTATGGACATCGGTTTTGCTGTTGGTATGAAGAAACACAAATCTTTGCATCATTTGAAAGCACACATAAGGGCAAGTGAAACCCTCAAACGACAGATAGCCAAGGACAATGATAAAGCTAACAGAGCTATAGATCGATATTTGTCAGCTATTCAAGACACCCCTATCTATGAATGTGTGATCTGTGAACAAACACATTTCCAAAAGGACATGGTTAACATTGATAAACATTGTATCAACATCTATAGCTCCCTTGCAAATCCATCATCTGCAAAGAACATACCACTTGGTGATCAAATATGTAGACAATGTCAAAGGTCTTTGTTGAATGAATGCCTCCCACCTTTTAGTGCACCTGACAATATTAGAAGAAATGAAGCACTTCCTGTTGTTAAGGACTTGACTACGTTGGAAGAAAGACTTGTTTCCCTTCGCAATTCTTTTGCTCAAATACGACAACTTGGATACAAGAGATCTCAATTTGGCTTGACTGGCACAATCATAAATTTCCCTGCCGATCTAGGTCGCCTCCAACGTGCATTGCCTTGCGACTTTCGTGATTCTATGATAGTTGTTTTTGTCTTTAAAAGAAAACTAGAATACAAAAATGCATATCTTTCAGGAAATATTAGGCCAAAAGTTGTAGCAACTGCTCTACATGGCCTTTGCAATATGCCATTGTACAAAAATGAACACATTTCTTTTAATCAAGAATGGAAAAATGACCTAGAAAGAAACACTGACAATGAGGTTTCTGATCGAGTGTCTTCTGACCAAATAGATCTTGCTTCAACTGATGATGGCCTTGATCTTGTGACTGAAACAGTTGTTCATGGATTTAGTCACTCCCAATTGGTAGATGACTTGCAAGACAAAGTAATAGAGCTTGCACCTTTTGAGGGCTTTAAACCAGTTAGCATTTTCTAGGATCGATTCTCTGAGGAAATGAACTTCCCGACATTGTTCTTTTGTTGTGGATGCCCTTCTGACATTGTTGCACGTTTCTCATACCACAAAATAGATCGTTGGGAGCTACTACACAAAGACAATGACTTTGCAACACATATTCCTAACCTTTTTTTCAAGGCTATACGGACCATCATACAACAAGTTTCCAATTGTGCATGGGTATGCATACGTAAAGGTGAGCTGAAAGGAAAAAAACTGTGTGCCAAAGATGTTAAAGGAATGTCTAACTTGAACAAGTTGTTGCAATCCCCTGTTGGATATCGTTCATTGAAAAATATACGTATTTACCCTGATTATGTTGAAAACATGAAAAAGGACATTTTTGCAATGATAAGACAATTGGGTCCCCCAACATTCTTTGTAACTTTCACAAGCGCTGATCACCTTTGGCAACCACTTTGTAATGCATTGGAACATTTACATTCTAAACATGCATCCAAGCCTTCTGAAAACATTTTAGCATAAACAATTGACTCTAAAATTAGAAAGCATCCAGTGACTTGTAGTCGGTATTATAAGCATAGATTCAACGCATTTCTAACATTGTTGAAAAATAACAAAAACATTTTCGGAGAAGTTGTGGATTATTTCTTTGTTACTAAGTTCCAGAATAGAGGTAATGAACATGACCATGGCCTTTTATGGATTCATAATGCACCTATATATGGACATAGCTAAAATACCACAATTGAACATTTCATCGATAGCTATTTGTCTTGTGATTCAACATTGCTTTCTGAGGACTTGGAAAGACTACAAACGCATCATCACACACATACTTGTAAGAAAAACAAAAAGACAACTTGCAGGTTTGGATTTCCTTTGCCTCCCTTGGATAGAACTATGATCATCCATCCTCTTGATTGTGTCCAAGAAGAAACTAAAGAAAAATCAAAAAAACTGTTCTTGGTTTTGCAAGAAAAATGTTATAGCAAAACTATGTTGTTTGACACTTTTTTGCAAGAACTTGGTATGTCGATGGAGGAATATATTGTCTTGATTCGTTCTTCCATTTCTTGTCCTATCATTCTATTGAAAAGACGCCCATCTGATGTTTGGATAAACCCATTTGCAAAAACTGTGCCCCAACTATGGCTAGCGAATACAGATGCACAGTTCATCTTGGATGCCTATGCAGCTGCAACATATTGTAGCTCATATATGGCCAAATTTGACCATACATTAACAGAAGCCTTTCGAAAAATTCATGAAGAAAGTACAGAAAGTAGAGATGACACTATTCAGGTTATACGGAAGCTAGGAAATGCGCTCTTGAATTTCCAAGAAATGTCCAGTCGACAAGCAATACATATCGTCCTCCCATTGGCCTTGCATTGTAGTTCGCGTAGGACAAGATTTATTAACACATCTCCACAATCAACAAGAACTTACATTCTAAAAAGACCTCATTTATTGGCACAAGAACCAGATGACTCAGAAGACATTATGTGTTCCTCTGTGGTTGACAAGTACACTACACGTCATCATGTGTTTGAGGACATTTGTCTTGCAGAATATGTAGCATTTTATACAATGGTTTCAAAGAAAGCCAAAAGACAAAAAAAACCATATGTAATAAGATATGTGAGATACAATGAACATATTGATCCCGACAATTATTATAGGGAAAATTGATGTTATTTATTCCTTATCGTGGAACTGAAGACACTTTGAAAGAAAGCCATTAGACATGGCTTGAATCTTATTTAGCTCATAGAATAGAGATAGAAAAGAATGAGGCCCTTTTCACTGCTAAAACAAAGCCTAAATGGGGTGACATTGACATTGATGCTTCTGCTGTTGAAAGTATTCCTCCCCCAATGTTTGACATTAATTCTTCCATGGTTGAAAATACTGCATCTGATGAACATGAAAAGTATGATGTCCAACATGATCTTTTCCATGCTAAACATAGCATTCCATTTGAACCAATGATGCAAAAGCATTTCTAGTTAACCAAGCAACCATTTTTGCTTGATACATGCCAGTATTTTAGCATCAGAAAATGAAGAACAACAGACTATAATAAAGGACATTTTATTGAAGAAAAAACATTTTCCAGATACACCAATCCATTTGTTCCTTACAGGAGGTGCAGGCACAGGAAAAACATTTCTAGCAAAATCTATTTTCCAAGCATTGGTTCGACACTACAACAAACATCTTGCTAGTGATCCTTTAAAATCAAAAGGAATCATACTGGCTAGCACTGGCAAGGCTGCATACAATGTAGGTGGTTCAACCGTTCACTCTGCTTTGCACTTACCATTTGGGAATTCTAAGATATTGTCACTGAATTCAAATTCACTAGATGCCTTAAGCAAACACTTTGGGCAATTATGTCTTGTACTCATTGATGAGACATCATTAATAGGAAGCAGAATGCTTTATAGTATGGACAAAAGACTTCGTGAAATCATGCATATTGCGACAAAGCCTTTTGGTAATGTTGACCTGATATTTTGTGGTGACTTTTACCAAGCAGAGCCAGTCCATGATGCTTGGATTTTTTAACATCCAACTATTCATGGCCAAAAGACACCTTACACATTTTGGAAAGATAGTGTTAAATACTACCAGTTGGAACAAGTTATGCGACAGAATGACAATACTTTCATATCTATTTTGAACAGGATTAGGGTCAATTGCCAAACTGAAGGTGATATTGCATACTTCAACAAGATTTGCTATAAACCAGCACCTAGTGATCCCACTTTCCCTTACTTATTTTTCAAAAACCAAGATGTCAAAAAACATTATATGAAAATGTTGTCCCTGGTTAGTGCAGAGCCATGTGTCTTAAAATCAATTGACAAATGTGGGGACAATTTAGAAGAAACCTTTTATGGGAATGAAAAACAACTTCTACCTGACACCATTGTCCTAAAGCAAGGCATACTAGTTGAATTGATTGCTGGAAATTTTGCAACCCATGATGGCCTCGTTAATGGTGCAGATGGTGTCTTCACGCAATATACACCTGGCAAAGAGGACATAGTTTGGATAGAATTTTCTGATCCTTTGATTGGTGGATACCAACGTCTCAAAATGCATTCCTTTTATACACCTAGCATATCCCCAAGTTGGACACCTATAACAAGAATATCTCGTAAAGTATCAGGGAGGAAAACATCATCTCTTGTGAGTATGTATTTAATCAAATGTTCTTTTGTCCACTACTAGTTGTTTCCACTGACAAAATGAACTAAGGTTGTTGATCTTCTGGTTCAACTGCAAATGAGTGATGCTTACAAAGAATTCCTCCTTGAGGTCCAGCATCAATTAACCACGGGTGTTGTCCCTATGTATCTGCTAAAAAACATTGTTAGAAATGGAGGAATTGGTTCTCGAAATCTGCGAACTGGGATGTCCACATTTTTTGAGCGGCTGAATGACCAATGTGCAATAGCATGTTTGCAAATTCTAGCACAATCTACTATCCAGGAAAAAGACCACACCCTCTGTTCATTTATGCCATAAATATTTTTGTTTACTCTCTTTGTGGGTTCTAGTGCTGCTTTTTTCTACTCAGACAATAATATGTTTTTCATTATTGATTTATACCTTCTACAGTTAATACTGTACAAGAAAAAAAACAGAACAAACAAAAAACTAACAATTTCTATCAATTCCATGTTGCAGGTTAAAGGAGTGCTAAAAGCAAAAAGTGCATATACTCCCCCATTTGAGCCATTTTGTAGCGATTGCCACCAAATGATCCTTGCAGCCATTTTTCCATACGAAGGCCTTTGCTACTGCACAAATTGTTGGAAAGAGGTGACATTATCCTATGACCATTCCCTCCATTGCATATTAGAATCAAATGGTAAAGATATCTATTGCACTTTGAGAAAACCACTTCTTCAGCAGCTGCTGCCAAGACTAGCCGAAATTACATATGAACAGTACAAGCAAGATATCTCATTTAGCCTTGACTTGTTGCGGACCTTTCAAAAGAAAGGGACAATAACAATGGGGATTGATAATATTATCACAGATCTAGCAGAAGAACAATGAATCTCATGCATATGGTCAAAGGCATTTTTGTTGATTATGAATACATATAGTTATTCTGGAACAAGCATATTATCTCTTTCTCCTTTCTTAAGTTGCTTTTTTTAAATATTCGGTGAAGAAAACCGTCATGAACTAGAACTCTTGGCCCCTGTTTTGGTACTTTTTGAGCCTTTATAAACTAAATGGATTTAACGTGCACCTAAGTATAATTGTCTGGTCATTTTCACACATGGATATTGGTGCTTTGTGTTTGCTTTTCATGCTAAAAGTTTTGCCTTTGTTTGTGTATTTACATTTATATAAAATTTTAGGTGCCACTTGTCCTTTCCACCTGCTAAGGGTGTATCATTTCAGTGAACTATATGTAGATGCCATATATATTAGCTTATTACAGTTTCTATCACTCTTGGGTGACTTTCATATGGAAGTTGGGGATTGTTTATAACTTGAATGCCCACAATACTTACAATTCATTCATGTTGTTTTTGCATTTATATACATATAATTCTTAATTGTAAGATTTCCTTTTTCACATACATGGCAATAGGGTCAAGTTTAGTGATTCTTGTGGACTTGGCCTACTCTCACGGGATATAAACTATGGAGACCATTATCATTTCTTCCCACTTAGGCTCATGGAAAGTTAAGTTTGTTGATCTCAAAGAGACCCATTTTTTAGGTCAACAATGACTATGCATTATATTGTAAGTTGTTTTTTTACTTTTCTAGTATTTGACCAAACTTGTTAAATTTGTGTAATTGATCATCCTATAGACTTATCTCATTAGAAAGCTTATCAGCTTATCTCCTTACTCTGGCATGTTTGATATCTAGTTTCATATGCTGAATCTTCTTATGAAAAAGTTGTGCTTGCTTCTTGCCCATTTTAAAATCTATATGTGTGTGTTTGTGTAAGTACTTATGGCAACTGGCTGGTAACTGTTTCAAAGTATTGTATGAGAAGCCAAAAATAGATGTTCATGTCTACCAAACAATGAAGTATTAATATTATTGAAATAGTAGCGACCACTCTGGTATCCTCTGCAGTTCTAATTGTTTCTGTTTGTACCTGAACAATCCACTTAGAAAGTAGTAGAAACTGTGACTTTGTAGCATCACAGGGTTTGATTAGAGAATGGCATGGTAAAGTGATGCTTGCGATCATTTTTTTAAATCTATCTATCTTTGTGATCACTGACGACATAATATGTTTTGCAGCCCATCTTGTAATTGTCAAAACTTGCTTTTAATAGATGATAAGGATTCTTGAGATGAGTCGTGTTTTGAAAGCTATAAATTTTCTATGAAATTACAGATAGATTGCTATGTGCAATACTATGTGTTGAACATTGTTAAGAGCTCTTGGATTTGTCTACTTGGTATACATCTTATCTTGTGGAATATATGGCACAACCTTTACCTATGGAAGATATGGTATGTAGTGTAAGAGGTTTTTTTTTCAGAAATTGAACGTTTTTCTTTTATGTTTGCCATGCTATTTGACTTATGTATCAAGATAATGTAGCTTTCAACTAGCATTTGGTTATTGACATTAATCATTTTAATATTGACATTGCTCATTTTAATATTGGCATTGCTCATTTTAATATGGGGTTTTGATCTTGTTTTACAATGTGAATAAAGTCTTAGCGTATTTTTCCACTAGCATTTGATTAGTGACATCTCTAATTTTAAGATGGGGTTTTATCTTGGTAACATTGCTCATTTTAAAAGGTGTTATCTTGTTCTGCCATGTGAATGAAGTCCTTCACTATTAATTTGATGACATTGAAAGGTCTTACCTTGTTTTGCCATGTGAATGAAGTCCTTCACTATTAATTTGATGACTATTTCCATCTTTTTATATGTCATCTTAAGCCCTTGTCAAAGAATTTTCCCTTCAACAATAAATTGTTATTCAATAATTTGTTCTTCTTATTTTTTTTTTTTTATCTTTTATGGACTAAGCTACACGCAGCTCTTGTTTAATATATATTTTGAAAAATTGAAATAGATCTAAACAAATTTCAGTAATTTTTTAAATAAATGCAAATTGTTCATTGTTTAATTGCTTGAGGTTCTCACAATAATTACTTTGGAAACTAGAAGTAACCAAATTATATTTATTGTTTAAATAAATGTAAATTGGTTGAGGTTGTCACTATTCATTGTTTAATTGGTTGAGGTTGTCACTAAGATTTTGAAGTAAAGACCTTAAATTGCTTCTAATTGGTTAAGAGCTTGTCTTCCTTGAATGTAAGGAAACAAGTTAACAGCTCAAGGCTTAGAGGCATATAGTAGAAGTGGAAGTCTGTCTCTTTACGGACTACCAACGAATTATTTCAAGTGGTGTGATTTTGAATAACAATGATGAGTCAACTCACATCGAATGATAGTGGTCATCATTGCCATTTTCACAGCTAAGTTATGATAGGTTTTGCCACCTTCCAATATATTGTAATAATAATAATAATCTAATTTTAAGGTCACAACCAAGCCATACACCAAATGGGTGTATGAGACAAGGGGGTCCCTTATTTGTGGGATAATGGACCCCTACGAAGAGTGAATTGATTGCTAAAGTCTATAGAAGTGTATACAGAATACCCCTTTCTCTTTTTACAAATTTTTAAAGATTTTTTTACGAATCATCTACTAAATGTATAGATAATATAAATATCATTAACTTTAAATGCTTTACACCAATAAAAACTCAACTCATTATAAAATATTTTTTATTCTAAAATCCAAATTGTTGGATTTATGATGTCTCTTCTAACACACCCGAGGGGTTTTCAACATACAGAAAAATGGAGACATTGAATCCATATCAAACCCAAGGGGTTTTCAATAGCATAGAAAAGAGAAGCATTGAATCCATATCAATATGATAACCCTCGCATCAAAGAGTTGGTCAACTTCCCATTCACTTTTTTTTAAAGACATCAATCACATAGTTATTGACTATGTTACTAATGGAGTGAGAAGATCTTATTAGCATACATTTATGTTAATCGATAATAAAATTTTAAATATACATAATTTAAATTTTTTAATATTTGTAATTTAGATAATTCAATTAAATATGAATGAAAGGTAATTATATATATATATTATTTTTCTTAATATAAATTATAATTTTAAAATTATTTTAATAATAAAATTAAAATTTTATAACAAATTAGCAATCAAAACAAAAAGAGAATCATAGAGTGCGTTGTATGTTAATCTTATATTCTTGAGTGACTCATTATATTCTTAAGTGACTCATGGTTTTGGAGAAGCTTTGAACATTTTTACAATTAATTATAGAGAGAGAATATGATTAATTATATATATATAATTAATCATATTATATATATATAATTAATCATATTCTATAATTATAAGTTGATTCAATATTAAGTGAATAATATATTAATATAGTTAATTTAATATACCTTAATATAGTTAATATTATGTATCTACATATATTAAGGATAGTTAACTTATACGTAAGTTTAAAACCAATTAAGATTTATTGGCTATAGTTAACTAGGGTAACAGCTATACTATATTACATTTAAAATTTACTTCGAGAATTTTAGTGGCTAGTATTGATAATTGTAGCATTTTTCTATCAAATTCACCTAAGAAATTAAAGTGACTAGTATTAACAATTGTAGCATTTTTTATATCAAAATTCACCTCGGTTTTTATAGCATAAAGTTACTACATTTTGAGTTAATAAAATTTCTGAAATTTGAAAATTGTCTTATAGGGTTCAACTAAATTTATGTGGTTCTTGAATGGTCTATGCACCATTGATTTCTACTTCCTTATGACTCTATCTTTATAATTTAATAACTCTTAAATTTTACACAATTTATTAATGTAATTGATTTACTATACTATTTTATACAATATAAATTTGTGTAATTTTTTTAAATATAATTTTTTAATAATATTGAGAATTATTAGTTTACTTTTAATTAATATGTAGCTAAAATCATTTAAAATTACAATATTTTGTATAAATTTCATTATTTAAAATAAATTTAATAATGACAGGGACTAAGCTGCATGCAGCTCTTGTTTAAAATGTAATAATATATGTAGCTAAGATGTAGAGAATTTTATCTTATTGTGGGAAGTTTAGAGGGTCAGAAATGGCAATATTTTCTAGAATCATTATACCAATCTGATTTTGGTTTGTGTGAAAGTTTTTTCTTCATTCTCGGAATGCCACCGAGTGGGATCTATAAAATTGGGCAGAAGGATCACTTATCCGGAGATTGTTCCTGGTATGCCACTTGGTTTCTTTGATGGTGCGGAACAAGGGGGTCTTTGTGGTGCTGGCATGGTCTTACAGGTTCAACAATTGCATGTTTTTCATTTAAGATTGGCAACAGGAAAAGGCACAAACACTAGAGCGGAACTTATTGCCTTATGGGGATTGCTCTGGTTTGTGAGGAAGAAAGGTTTTAGCCTTTTACAGGTTGTTGGAGACTCGAAGTGTATTATTGATTAGGCTAGTGGAGGTTCTTCCTTGCACTCTTTGGTTCTCGGACATTGGAAGATTAGAGTTCAAAATTTGATCAGGTCATTTTCAACCATATTTATAGGGAACTAAATGGTGATGTTGACTTGTTATCTAAACAATCTATTGGCATCATGGATGGGACATTGACCTTTGAGGAATTTAGGGAGGGATGCCGGGTGGATTCGGGCAGCTTCAGGTGCTATTAATCTCTGGTATTAGTGAAGTGTTGGTGTATTTTGTAATATGGGTTGGCCAGATGGATATGTTTTTTGGTATATACTCCACTTTGGAGAACAGTTGTATTATGTTACTCAGAGCTTATGTTAAGAACTGTAAGAAAGATTAGGAGTTGAATCTCTCCTCCTATCGTTCTATTGTTGTATTTTGACACAACTTTTGATAATATAAAGTTGTTTTTCTATATGAAAAAGAGGATTTTGTTTTGTTAAATAGTTTAGTTTTGAAATCTTTGTGGCTTTTGCAATTTTTCATAACACAACGTGTGGAAAATTTTCTTTTTATTTATAAAACCCACTCACTAGTTTCACAATGTGTGGATAAATATCTTTCAATTTATAAAAATGTAGGATAACCATCTATTGACATTGTCGATGACAATTCAAAGGCTTCGAGTCTTCCTCTTCTAGGATATTTCTTGGCTCCTTACATGTTGAAAATTCTCTATCACTTTATACAATTATAAAGTGACAATCTATTCATATTGAAGGGCAATTCATTGTAACTCCAAACCCACCCCTTCAAAATCTTGGGGTCTTCTATCCTCTTTATTTCCAAGAAATTACTTCACTCCTTCCATTTTCCATATAATGCAAGAACCCCATTGTGCATAATAAGGAAATTTCAGCTCTTAAATCCCCCTTCGCCCCCTTCGTAATGGAAGATCTTGCTCTATTGTTTATTTCCTCTGCAATCTCCATGCTTGTAGCATTGGCAGGGACTTAGCTACATTGCAACTATTTCTCTTGTTGTTATCAACTATACCTTGGGGCTATTGTAAACCCAATTTAATATGGGAAGATATAAATTTAAACTTTACACCTCTCCTAAACATGCTTAATTCCTTTAGTAATGCACCATGGTAATTCCCCACAAATTGCAAAACCACAATTTTATTTAATATGCATGTAATGTCACTGCACTTAGTTCTATTGATTAAAAAAAATATGAAGGTCCTATGTTTTTAGTCCAATTTATCCATCGCAAAATAAATATGTAGAAACTTTGCTTCACAAGGAACTATAAAAAGATGACAAAGGAATAAATACAAAGATACAATACTAAATTTGACTAAGGTTGATATGGTCCAGTATTAACAAAAGTTGTTTTTAACCATTTCTACTTGATTTTATATCTCCAACATTTAATTTTATGATATTAGAGTCGTTGGCAATTAGTGGGCTCCTTATTATATCAAATTTGGTCAATTTTGATCGAAGAACTTTAAGTTGTACAACTGGAGTGGGCCTACGGTTAAGAACATGTGTTTCGTCCTAGTGGGGCATAGGTTCAAATTCGAAGATGGGTAGGGTATGTACACCTCCATAGACTTTAGTAGTCAAATTATTGTGCGGAGGGGTCCCTTGTCCCACAAACAAGGGGTTCTCTACACCAATTTTTTTTGCTTGGATTGGCCATGGACTTAAACTCTAGTTGTCATTATTATTATTATTATATAAATAAAAGGAGAAGTCCAAGATCTTACATGAGTTCATTTTTTCCCTATTGTTGTTCTATATGTATCTAGTTATTTTTTGAAGACATTGAATGCTTATGACAACCATATCAATTGGTAGAAGAGCATAAAAGTTGTCCCTACCACAACTTCTTGGTAGATCATTGTTACTACATGTTGAGTATTGGAGTCTTGCCCCTCCATTGCTATAAATTCAATCGCAATATTTGGGTGAGACAAACTTTTTTATTATTTATTTGCCAGGCTCTAGTTCTCTTACCTCATGAGATGCACCGTGAGACATGCTCCTCTACCACACATCATGTTGTATCATGTCCAACATTTTACTCTCAAGCTCCCTTCAATGATTTTCTAGTCTCATAATTTCTTCCATGATGCCTATAAAGGAGAAGACGACCTCCAACTCCAGCTTGGATATTTCTTCACCGCAGCTTCTATAGATTGCCACTAACACTTTGCAATTTGTAATGAAGCCTTAACTCAACTGAAGGGACCCTCATCTAATGCTCTAGTTTTGTTGTGTTTGGATTTGAAGATTATCTTGCCCAATTATTCCAACATTATTGATGGTGAACATATCAATTCTTGGATTTGCAATCTATGCATGTATTTTGCGTCTCAGGCCACGATGTATGAAGCGAAGAATTTTGAATGGGAAGAGCTACATGTATATTGTACACCATTGGAATGGTGGCAACATCGATGTGAATTCTCCACTCTCTATGTGGAGCTCGGGGAAGAACCTCAAAATCAAAACCCTACAACCTAGTGGATGTAGTTTTGTGAGGCATTGTGACGACGGTTTTACTCACCAAGGTATCATATGTCTTTATGGGCATGTTGGATTCATCTTCACCAACTCCTTTATCAGTTAGTTTAAGCTTATGTTCCTCATTTCACTAGGCTCTAGGTACAATTATCTATCACAAGTCCAAAACTTGTTCTCTATAAAAAAAGTATTATTGTTTTTTTCTTCTTCTTTGCACATCGACATTGAAATGTTTGACTATAATAACCTCACTCAAGCCTTTAATGGAGCACTCACATATGAGCACAAGTTGGTAAAACATCCTACATTATGTCCTTGCTCTACTCATCCCCATTCATCCCCTTTAGTTTGCATGCCTCTCCTCGTGTGCATATGACATCCTCTCCTACATCTTGCAAGCCCTCTTATTGCTCCTTTCATAAATCTAACACACATTCATTTGAGGATTGTCATGTGCTGCAACATCAATCCCCTCCCAAGGCCCTGTTCTATGAACGATGAGACATATCTACTGCCCGTCCATCTTCACCATCGCACTCGGAGTTCATTAAAATCTAAAACCCTACCACCCTTAATTCCAACCTCATTGTCATGCCCCACCATTATACCCCAATAGGTAGGGAAGCATTGTTTAGCCACAATTGTCAGGTAAAGGACCGTAGTTATTGTCTCGTTCTAGACAATGACAATCAAAATAATTTGAGTACCACCTTTTTCATTACTGAACTCGAGCTTCCTACTACGCTCAATCCTCACCCACATCGTTTGGGGTGGGTCACAAATAGTGGCATTTGTTCCTTTGTTAATCAAATTGCATGGTGATATTTTCTATCTCTCATTTTCAAGATATCATGCAATGCGATGACACACCTTTGGATTATGTCACTCTTGTATTGGTTTTTCCTTACTACTCATATCTCAAATCCATTTATGATACAAGTTTGAACCAATATCCCTTATTCCACAGTGATCAAGGTTTTAAGTTTCAATTCATTGTTGAAGCAACAATGCGGCTTGTTACTAGTCTTGCAACTATCAAGCAAATCCAATGCCAACAATGCATCCATTTATGTGTTGTGTGCCTCTCAAATTATATAGAAAGGTGTAAGACATCCCTACCTCCCTTCAACATCTCCTTGATGAATACTAGGACGTATTTTTTGTGTTGGTTGTGGAGCCTGATCTTCCTTATTTAGAGATCGTTTTTCAGCCATGTCTGGATCCCATACAATGACGGGGGGGGGTTTGGGGGGGCTTTCTCCCCCAAATATAGTCGCCATGGGGAGTCTAGGGGGGGCGACGACTATATTTTAGGAACCCCCCCCCCCCCAATGGGGGTTCAGGGGCAGCACCCCCGTAGCGAAAATTTTAGAAAAAATGCCTTGTAAAATGTTGTAATTTCATAGTCATGACTTGGTCAATAATGGGTGATTTATGGGCCCATAGTATTGGGTGTCCCATAGTATTTTTCCCATGGTAATCGCTCTTTAAAAGGAAGGCATTGTAATACGGATGTGTATTGTAGCATTATAAATATCTCTAATTGTGTGAGAGAGACTATGAGAGAGTGAAGATGAAGTTGTAGCGGATGTGTTGCAGGTTGTATCCCTTCATTGGTTGGATGGTATAATAATAAGTATTGGCAAATTCTGTGTGGACGTAGCCTATCATGCGTAAACCACGTTATATTGGTGTCTCTATTGTAATGTGTTTTATGTGATTTATATTTGCATCTTGTTTATTGTTATTGCTCTACAATCTTGTTTTTCTAACATGTTGAACCACAAGGGTTACCACCGCAACACAATATTAATCATTCTATTGATATGATCCCTAACAAATCCTTTCCCAATGCCCCTACCTACCAATTATCTCATGTTGAGAGTGAAGAATTGGAAAACAATTGCGACAACTCCTAGAGGTCAAACACATTCAACCATTCTCCTCTTTGTGTGGCTCTCTGACTTTCATCATTCCCAAGAAGGAACATAACAAATGGATGTTTGTCATTGATTATTGGACCCTTAATAAGATCATGGTAAATAATAGGTATCCTATTCCACAAATTGAGGATATTTTGGATCATTTGTTCGGGGCTTGTTATTTTACTAATGGATCTCCAAGAAGGATATCATAAGGTTTGCATGAATACACGTGACACTTAGAAAACAACTTAAAAATAAAATTTGGACTTTTTGAGTGGTTAGTTATGTCATTCAAGATCACTAATGCTCTTGCTATGTTTACGAGACATATCAATGATGTATTTTGACCACATTCGGGATGTTGTGTGATCACTTATATTGATGACATCTTGATATTTAGAAATACTGGATGAAGCATCTTCAACACATCAGCACCATATGCTTCTTTTGGGGCATCAATTTCTACCAAAAATTAATCTCTCACTTTTTAGATCAAGCATGCCCTTAACACAACCTCTATGACTACTAGGTGCATTTTGTTTGGACATCTACAATTGATGAAGCTTTTACACACTTGAAGAAGCTCTTTTGCTTCGCTCTAATACTTCGTTTTCTATGCCTTTAACAACCTTTTAAAATTGAGTTGGATGCCTCCCAATATGCTATTGAAGTGGTCCTCGAGCAAGATGGATACATGGGAACTTACCATTCATAAATTTGGTCCATTGTCAAACTAAAATACAGTGCATATGATAAAGAATTATTTTCTCTTGTCCACGCTCTCAAGCATTGATGACACTATTTGCTAGGAAAAGAGAATGTTTTTCATATTGATCATCATTGGATTCTCTTCATTTGGGCCTCTTATATTCAACAATTCCATCTAGTTGTCAAATATAATAAAGCTAGCATCATTAAAACAACATATATGCTCAACCAGAATCCTCTTTCCATTATTACCATTCTCAATATCCACGTTCTTTCTTTTTTTTCCCTCAGAAAACAATGCACAGTTGTATTAATTGTAATTCAACCACATTTTACAAAGACATAAAGTCTACATTCTGCGTCCAAAAGGAGCGTACAATGATAATAATAAAAAACTACTATAGCTTTAAACATAGATGTCCCAAAACATAACATAGTTTGGACTGTTGTCAAAAAGTTACAATAATATCCCAAAGTGTCGTGAATTCTGCTAAGATAGGAAAAATAATAATTTTGTCTCATCCCAGATGAGCACTCTTCTCCATAATCGATAAAGTGTCACCTTCATGTGACTGGCATTGCAAAAATCCATCTTCCAGCATGAGGTCTTCCTTGGAGAGGCGATCTGCCTTTGTATTCTTCCCCCTGTAGATGTGGCAGAAACAACATTCTTTCGTATGATGTGATCCATGTTCTTTCTTATGAAGGGTAGAAATAACATTATGATTCAAATATTTATTTCAGTCTTATCATCCCCGTCTTGCATTCTAAGACCAACCTAAATCAAACTCCTTTTTCATATTTCTCTATTTGTGATGGTGATTATATAAATTCAATTAGTTGTGTGTGATCACTATGGAGGATATAACCCAATCAAGGAGGCCCATTATTCTTCTTATGTCGACCACTTTGGCATTTATAAAACTTTCTAGAATTTACAATGTTATTTATTTTGGCCTACCATGAAGAAGCAAGTCACTACCTTCACACAAAGTTGCACTCTTTGCAGTACATCCAAGCCTACTAACTATAAACTCGATCTCTCCCAAGCCCTGCCCATCCCCATGCATCCCTAGGAATCCATTTCTCTCAATTTTGTCAATGGACTACCTATGACCAAACCCACCGACATAATGCAATCTTTGTCATTGTCTGTTGCTTTTCAAAATTGTCCCTTTTCATCCCTTGCAATAAGGAGTTTCCAACATAGCAAGTTGCCACTCTTTTTTTATATAAGTATGGGTACATTTTGGTTTCACCTCTCTATTATCTAATATTGGGAATATAAATTCCTTGGTCATTTCTAAAAAACACCATGGCATATATTGGGCTATAAACTCCAATATTCCACTGCCTTTCACCCCTATATGGACAACCAAATAGAGGTGATTAATTGTACCCCTCATCCATGCTCTTTGTGTGGTTTTACCTTAAGCAAACACAAAAGGGTAATTATCTACACATTATTGTAACGTCCCCATTTTGACCCTATTGCATTGAAATTGTAAATGATGTAAATATCGTTATTAAATCATGGTGAGGAGCTCGAGGCCAAGGCCCCGCCATTGATTTATCGTTTTATGTATCAGCAATTAAAATCAGTGCATATGGTTCTTGTGCTAGACAGGCACAATGTAAATTAAGACATCATGTAAATACGAATTTTAATGAAATACCCACAACTAGCTATGCAATGCAACAAAGAGATGGGGGCATGATTTTTCAATGAATAGGGAGGGAAATTATTCAAACTCATGAGCCAATGGTGTTAATCCATGTAAACCCTCAACTACCCATTTTGGCTTATGCACCCAATCATTTAATTCTTCCAAGAGTTCGTTGAGGCAGTTAATGCCTTGGGAATGGAGAGGTATGGAAGCCAATTTCGTCTATGGGCAGGCCATCAACCTGGAAAATCATATTTTTGCTTCATGGGCAAGAAAACACCCAGAAAATGGTGACCAAAGCCATTCTGAACCCATGGCCTTTGTTCTCTCACGCAGTCTGAGCTACCTGGGCTTTCCTCATCACTTTTTTTCATCATTTTCCTGCATTTTTCCATGGCTGGGAGCTCATTTTTGTGGTATACAGTGGCTGGGAGAGGGGGACCATGATTTGGGGTTGATATGGAGGTCATTTTTTCCCCAAAATGTCCATAAACGATTTTTTTTTTTTTTTTTTTTTGAAAACAGATTTGACTTCCCAGGGTCGTTCCCCATTTTTCCATTTCGTTTTGGTTGTCCACGTTTTTTTTCTGAACTGGTAGAAACCCCATCTTTGGGCATCTTACTGTAAAAACGTTTCTTCATGCCCAACACTTATGCTTTTGTCGTTATATTCATCCATCCCTGTTTTGGTTTGAACCTGTGAGCAAGAAATTTGGAGTGGTAGTGGACAGAATTGGCTTGATAAACCTAGTGGGGAAAATAACCTCTCAAGAAGATCAAGAGGGCTGGCTACTCTTCTATACACACCTTGGACACTCTAGATTGGAAGGTATGGCCTAAGGGACTGTGTATTGGTGAAGGGAATACTTCCTTGAGTGGGGTGTGTAGGCATTGTGGGTGCCAAGCTAGATAGATCTTGTAGAGGTATCCATGGCTCTGTGCTTGAGCTCACTAGCTTAACAATTCTTCCTTTCCATTTCCTAGCAGCCTGGTAAACCCAATTGCAGATTGGATTGGCTCGTTTTGGTGTATGTTTGTCTATGTGTGAGTCTGTTGTTCCCTGGTTACTCGTAGAAATCATGCCCATCTCGGGGGTGGCAGTTGTATCAAGAGATTGATAAGCACAACTGGCCTATGGTTGGGTGGAATGTTGCAGATGCATAGCTGGTTGCTCAGGGACTACTTTGTTTTAAGATAAGTACTCTCATTTGCTAATTCTGCAATGTATTTATTCAATGAATGACATGAATGTCTTTAATGTATGATGGATGTGTAATAGAATTTAATTCTGTTGTGTTTTCAAATATTTATGCATTGCATATGTTCATCTTCATTTTATATGACTGCTTGTAGATGATTCTAAACTCCGATGTGTTTAATTACAATATGCACATGTATATGTCTTCTTATCAATGAGTTTTACTTAATGGATATGGGGCTAGATGCCCCAGAATTAGAGTGATGTTCTCTCCCATGCTGGTATGATGGGAGGGGACGTTACAGAATGGTATCAGAGCCATAGGCTACAGCATTGGGCCTCTATGGGCCAAGTATGATCATAGTTACAAGGGAAGATTCCCTTCTAAACACCACAGATTACCATGTTGGGCCTCAACAGGCTAAGGTTGAACAGTTTGCAGAGTTTGCAGAGGAAAAAGTCACCTCCTGTTGAGCAATAATCATCACAGAAATAAAGGAAAATTTTTGAATTTTTCTAACTATTTTTCTGAGTTTTCTGCTAAGGCTGCGACGGTGAAAGTTAAGCAAACTTTCTACGCACGCAGCGGCGAAAGTTATGCTAACTTTATGCGCGCGCGGCGACAAAGATTGGGCTAACTCTCTACGACGCGGTTGGCAGGTTTAGCGCTAACTCTTGCGACTCTACCGACAATTTTAGCATTAATTTTTGCGACGCGCGGCGGCGAAATTAAGGATAAGTTTTGCAACGCACGGCGGCGGAATTAACGTTAAAATTTTGCGATGTGGCAGCAAAACTTGCGGTAACAGCCGTGCCACCCGCGGCAATTTTAATCTCAACATCCACGCCAATGACGGCAAAAATAACCTTAATGTCCGCAGCAATTTTAAGGATAAAATATGCGACGTGCGTGGCGGCACTTTTTAAGCTAAATCTCCGCGACAATGGCGGCCATTTTAACCTTAATAATTGCGCCAAACAGGAGAAGTCTATGATTGGACAAAGTTGTCAATATGGGATCTCCCCACATACATGCAAATAATTTATAGCATTATAATGCAGCTAACAGTTGTGTTTATAAACACATTTTGCAGAATTATAGTCACATCAAAGCAGCATTCCAGATAAGTGCAGTTGGAAAGTTATGGTCTTGGTTGGGCCAAGAATATCAACATCATGAATGATGCACAGGATCCCTATGAGCCTGAGACAGATGCCATGGGGGAAAATATAGATGTTGAGAATGCTGAAAAAGAATCCAATGGGAGAAGAAATCGAGAGACTCCCCCAGATATTGCAGCCACCATGAAGAGCCTAAGGGTGGAGTTGCAAAGCTATAGAGAAGATAATGAGAGGATGATTAAAGCTTAGGAAGAACAAAATCAGTTGAATGCAGCCATGTTGCAGAGTTTGACAGACATCCAAAGGCAAATAAACTATGGGCATCAGACATCAAATCCAGAAAAGAGTGGGAGTAGTTCAAGGAGAAATTCCCGCAAGAGGTCCAATATCTCAAAAAGAGTTTCTAGAGACAGAACCTATACTCCAGAAATCTCTTCTAGCGGATCATCTGACTCTGAAGGATCCATTGAGGGTTCAAGCTCTTCATCTCGCAAGAATAAGAGGAAAAGGCATTACAAGAACAATTCACATGGGAAATTTAAGAAGGCAAAACCTCCTACATTTGATGGAGAGGTAAAGTCTGGTCAAGAAGTTGAAGCTTGGCTTCTTGGGATGAGAAAGTATTTCCAAGTCCAAGACTACTCTGGAAATATGAAGGCAAGGGTCGCCATCTTCAACTTGAATGGACGAGCATCTATATGGTGGGAACACATCAGGCAAGTGAAGAAGATCAATGAAAGAAAGATTTTGTGGAAGGAGTTCAAGAAATACTTCAAGCAGAAGTACCTATCTGATAGGTACTATGATGACAAGATCAAAGAGTTCCATGAGCTGAGATTGGGACAATTGACCATGGAAGAGTATGCAAACAAGTTCTTAGAACTGTTGAGGTATGTCAAGTATATTCAAGATGATAAGGTGAAAATTCAGCATTTTCTAAGTGGGCTACCTCAGTCATATAAAGATAGGATTGAATTTGATGAACCCCGAACTTTGGAAGAGGCAATAAGGAAGGCCAAGTATTGCTATGATCAAAACAAAAGAAAACCTGATTTCCATAAGGCATGGAAGGACAAGAAAAATGAGAAGTTTGACCAAAGGAAGAAAGGTTTCAAACCTCCTCATATTAGAAATCAGCAAAGACAACCATCGCAGGTTGTGACCAAGCCAACTAGGATGATGGGAGACAAGCCAAGAGAACCACTTCAATGTTGGGGTTATGGAGGAGACCACATGCTTAGGAACTGTCCACATCGGAATGGGAATGCAAATCAAGTTCACAACATCCAAGGAGCTGAAACTGTGGGTCAAGTGGCGAGGACAATCCCTAGAATCTATGCAGCACTAGACGACTGCCAGGCAGATCATCAATCAACTGTTGTTGAAGTTGAAGGTAAGATTGTTAAGTAATCTGTTTCTATTTTGATTGATCCTGGATCTACTCACAGTTATATCACTCCTAAAATTGTTGAGACTTGTGCTTTTAAGAAATCAAAGCATAGTAAATCATGGTTAGTTCAACTAGCCACTGGAGCCAAGAGAAAAGTTAGTGAAATTGTAGAGATTTGTCCCTTAGAGATGGACGGGCTATTCACTTATGCAAATCTGAATGTTTTGCTGCTAGGTTCCTATGATATTCTCATTGGAATGGATTGGTTAGAAGTGCACAGGGTTAAACTTGACTGCTACAATCAAAATTTTGAATGCATGGACAAAGAAGGAAACCCAAGGGTTGTAAAAGGCATTCCAAAGGTGACTTCTGTTAGGCAGCTTTTAGCCATGCAGTTGAAGAAGTTCTATAGGAAAGGTTGTCAATTGTATGCAGCCCATGTTTTGGAGGCAACAGAGAATGAAACTCTTAAGTTGGAGGACTATCATGTATTGCAGGAATTCAAAGATGTTTTTCCTGATGAGATTCCTGGACTCCCTCCAAAGAGAGACATTGATTTTACAATTGAACTTGTGCCAGGAGCAGCACCAGTGTCTAAGACACCCTATAGGATGAGTACACTGGAATTGCTAGAATTGAAAATGCAATTACAAGAGTTGTTGGAAAAGAAATATATCAGGCCAAGTGTGTCCCCATGGGGAGCACCTGTTCTATTTGTGAAAAAGAAAGATGGAACACTCAGGTTATGTATCGACTACAGGCAGTTGAACAAGGTTTATTGCACCCAGTGCCAATTCCATAATGGAAATGGGAAGTAATTTCCATGGATTTTATTACAGGATTGCCAATGACGGTGAGACAACATGATTCCATCGTGGTGGTGGTGGACAATTTAACAAAGGCAACACATTTTATACCAATTAAGTCCACACATAAAGCCGATGCCATTGCAAATATTTTCATGAAGGAAATTTTCAGATTACATGGATTGCCTAAGGAAATCATTTCTAACAGGGATACCAAGTTCACTTCCAATTTTTGGAAGGGTCTCTTTGCAAATTTGGGTACACAGTTGAACTTTAGTACCGCATACCATCCTCAAACAGATGGGCAAACGGAAAGAGTAAATTGGGTGCTTGAAGACATGCTTCGCATGTATGTAATGGACAAACCATCCAAGTGGGAGGACTATCTACACTTGGTGGAGTTTGCATATAACAATGGGCAGCAAGAATCATTGGGAATGAGTCCATATGAGGCTTTGTACGACAGAAGGTGCAGGACACCAGTGACTTGGGACAATCTAGTGAACATAATTGTACTTGGGCCAGAATTGCTTAAGGAAATGGAACAAGAGGTTGCAAAGATCAGGCAGAATTTAAAGACATCCCAGGATAGATAGAAAAGCTATGCAGATAATCATAGGGTACTTAGGGAATTCAGTGTCGAGGATCATGTGTATCTTAAAGTGAAGACAAGGAAGAGTTCCTTGAATCTTGGAAGATGCGCCAAGCTATCACCTATATACTGTGGGCCATTTGAAGTGCTTAAAAGAATAGGGCCAGTTGCATATAGAATTGCATTACCTGCTAGCACTAGAGCTCATAATGTTTTTCATGTTTCCTTGCTTAAGAAATATGTACATGATCCTAACCATGTGATTAATTGGGATGTGATCCAGGTGGAACCTGAGGGAGAGTTCCAAACCGATCCATTGCGCATCCTAGACAAGAAGGTAACATTGCTCTGGAACCGAGCCATCAGACAGGTAAAGGTGCAATGGAAGCACTACGGTCCCGATGAGGCTACATGGGAGCTGGAGGATGCCATGAGAGTGGCATATCCATTTTTGTTCAATTTTGATGAGCACTGAGGATAGTGCTAATGTAAGGGGAGGGGAATGTAACGTCCCCATTTTGACCCTATTGCATTAAAATTGTAAATGATGTAAATATCGTTATTAAATCATGGTGAGGAGCTCAAGGCCAAGGCCTCACCATTGATTTATCGTTTTATGTATCAGCAATTAAAATCGGTGCATATGGTTCTTGTGCTAGACAGGCACAATGTAAATTAAGACATCATGTAAATACGAATTTTAATGAAATACCCACAACTAGCTATGTAATGCAACAAAGAGACGGGGGCATGATTTTTCAAGGAATAGGGAGGAAAATTATTCAAACCCATGAGCCAATGGTGTTAATCCATGTAAACCCTCAACTACCCATTTTGGCTTATGCACCCAATCATTTAATTCTTCCAAAAGTTGGTTGAGGCAGTTAATGCCTTGGGAATGGAGAGGTATGGCAGCCAATTTCATCTATGGGCAGGCCATCAACCTGGAAAATCGTATTTTTGCTTCATGGGCAAGAAAACACCCAAAAAATGGTGCCCAAAGCCATTCTGAACCCATGGCCTTTGCTCTCTCACACAGTCTAAGCTAACTGGGCTTTCCCCATCACGTTTTTTCATCATTTTCCTACATTTTTCCATGGCTGGGAGCTCGTTTTTGTGATATACAGTGGCTGGGAGAGGAGGACCACGATTTGGGGCTGATATGGAGGTTGTTTTTGCCCCAGAAAGTCCATGGATGTTTTTCTGAAAACGGATTTGGCTTCCTAGGGTCGTTCCCCATTTTTCCATTTCGTTTTGGTTGTCCACGTTTTTTTTCTGAACTGGTAGAAACCCCATCTTTGGGCATCTTATTGTAAAAACGTTTCTTCATGCCCAGCACTTATACTTTTGCCGTTATATGCATCCATCCCTATTTTGGTTTGAACCTGTGAGCAAGAAATTTGGAGTGGTAGTGGACAGAATTGACTTGATAAACCTAGTGGGGAAAATAACCTCTCAAGAAGATCAAGAGGGATGGCTACTCTTCTATACACACCTTGGACACTCTAGATTGGAAGGTATGGCCTAAGGGACTGTGTATTGGTGAAGGGAATACTTCCTTGAGTGGGGTGTGTAGGCATTGTGGGTGCCAAGCTAGATAGATCTTGTAGAGGTATCCATGGCTCTGTGCTTGAGCTCACTAGCTTAGCAATTCTTCCTTTCCATTTCCTAGCAGCCTGATAAACCCAATTGTAGATTGGCTTGGCTCATTTTGGTGTATGTTTGGCTATGTGTGAGTCTGTTGTTCCCTGGTTCCTCGTAGAAATCATGCCCAGCTTGGGGGTGGCAGTTGTATCGAGAGATTGATAAGCACAAGTGGCCTATGGTTGGGTGGAACGTTGTAGATGCATAGCTGGTTGCTCAGGGATTACTTTGTTTTAAGATAAGAACTCTCATTTGCTAATTCTGCAATGTATTTATTCAATGAATGACACGAATGTCTTAAATGTATGATGGATGTGTAATAGAATTTAATTTTGCTGTGTTTTCAAATATTTATGCATTGCATATGTTCATCTTCATTTTATATGACTGCTTGTAGATGATTCTAAACTCCGTTGTGTTTAATTACAATATGCACATGTCTATGTCTTCTTACCAATGAGTTTTACTTAATGGATATGGGGCTAGATGCCCCGGAATTAGAGTGATGTTCTCTCCCATGCTGGTATGATGGGAGGGGACGTTACAATTATCCAACACAAGTACGATAGAGTCGTTCACAATAGTACGCACTTTCCTTCTTTTGAAACATGCTACAAGGTTCAACATATTGTGCCCTGTGAGATCTCTATTCTTTTGCCACATGTTATTTCTTCTCACTAATATAAGGAAACAACATGTAGTTTCAATGTGCAACAAATTGGCCCAAATTTGTGACAATGTTTAATACATTACTGCAGATTCCTAGGCTAGGTATATGCTCTAGCAAGACCATTATAGAGTCAATCACAATTCAAGGTGGGGGTCATAGTTTGGATTCATTTACCAAACGGACACTTCAAAGGGTAACAACACCATAAGTTATGTAATTTATTCACTATGGCCTACATCACATTATTTAGTAGGTGGGTCCAAATGTCTTAAAGTTAGACCTGCCAGCTCAACTTGGCATACATCTAGTCATCAACGTGATCCATCTCAAACTCTATGAACCACCACAACTTGAAAAGGAAGTCCACATATCCCATCCTATTCATAATGTTCCCTAATTTATAGACTCTATTGGTTACATATACACTACTAAAAAATCATACCCATTCCCTTTGTCATGGTTCTCACGCTTCTTATTTAGAGGGCCAACATGGACATCTTCCAACTCAAGTTAAATGGTTCATGGCTACATAATTTCATGATTAGTTCTTACATCCATGTGAGAAAGCAAGGACACTTCTAGCCTAACCCTAGGGAGGAATTCATATGACGAGATTGATGGAGCTCATTTTGGCAAGATGGCTTTGTATTTCCAAACTTTAATATTATAAGGAGTTGTCTAAAAATTCGGTGATTTGGCTGGGACGAGGGCTTTTCATCGGAATCCGATGTTTTTTTATTTTTATTTTGCAAAAACTGAATTTAATTGTGTTTTAATGGCGATTTTGATGGTAGAAATGGATTCGACACCATCAAAACCCTAGGGGCACCCAAAATTTCAGAGTTTGAGAGTTGTAACCAGGATTTTAAAAAATTTATGCGGATTTTTTAAAAATCGTGCCGAAAAAATCAAAATTTTCCATTTGAAATTGTAGAACTTTTAGACTACACGATATTATAATATTAGAGCCATCAAAAATCAATGGAATGTTTGACACTAAATAAATCTCTGTATTTTGTTGGATTTGGTTAACTTTGATCGAAGAGCTTTAATATAAATAAGAGGAGAAGTCCAAGAGCTTGCATGAGTTCATTGTTGTTCTCTCTTTCTCTCTTTATTTTTTGAAGGCAATGGATGATTACGAAAACCATATCAAGGGTCTTATAAGGAAAGGTGAGAAGAGTGACATCTTTCTTGTTTATGCCTTAATCTTCATACAAATCACACCAAACTTGAACTAGTTATACTTGAGGGTTTTAAGTTCACTAGGCATTGAACTTGGGCCATTATTTTGGTGATGTCCCATCTTAACCACTAAACCATAGTTTGATGGACTAAAATGGTCTCTCTCGATATGTGAGGTAGATAAAATGTAAGTAATAAATCACAATGAGTCATTATTCAAAGTGAAATTTGAGCTTTGGATTGTAAAATAGATCCAATGTCAAGTGTTCCTTTAGGAGTTGATAGGGTGCATATGTATCTTCCTATTTACCTAATAATGGGGTAACAAACAAATCCTAGATGAATCTTGAACAAGGGGTATGCAACAACTTACTTTGGAACAAAGTAAGTTGTTTAATGAAATGACAACGCATATATGGTCTTTGCACCAAGAGAAGCAAGGTGCATTTTACAGTGCAATATGGATGAGATGTGTAATGTAATTAATGCACAAAATATTAAAATGAAATAAAAGTTGAGGTCCATAAGTTAAAATGAAATAAGAAAAAAACAAAATTGACCATAATAATAATCATAAAAGAACGTGAAAGAATGAAAAAGAAAAAGTTGATATGGATAAAATAAATTGTTGTAGATCAATCTTAACCCCCACCCTTTTAAGCATTGAGAGGTTTGTAGCTAGGTTTCTTTTTTATCCCCCTTAGTGCTTGATAAATCTAACATTAAAATGGATCCATGATAGTTATAATGAATCTAGAATCTTAAAGCTTGAGGATATTTGAATATGCAATTATACTTGCCATAAATCTCACAATAAGCTAAACATGAAAAATGAAGTGTCAATTTGATTCACACTCCATGTTATATAGCATACAAATTGATAACAAGCTAAGTGGTGATCAACCTCCATCCTTATCAATTATGAACAAACCTCGAAATACCCTAATCAAATTGATTGTTTTGGAGATGTTTTTGGTCATCATGTACAAGTAAGTGATGCCTTCTCCAATATGAGAGTTTATTGCATTGAAGTATCTACATTTCACAACTCACAACTCACAAAAATAGTTTTCAACTAAGACACTGCCATTACAAGTATCTATTTTACCAAATTTGTTTAGTATTTATACCTGCATGAAATGACCCACCTATGGGAGAGACAACGCATGAGGATAATGACTCATGTGAGCATATTTCTACAAACATCTAAACCTTGAAAACATAATAACAACACCACCCTTTAGCAACCAACCATGCCCACATTGACAAATTATATTATTTTCAATAAAACCATTTTTAAATAAAAACTCCAGTGTAACAGTCTCACCCAATCCCGCGGGTGAAGCCCGAGGCAAGGTGGGGCGTGTTGCCACAAGCAGCACATGCCCGCACCATGGGTGTCGAGCATGGCAAGCTTGGACGTTAACACTTGTTCGGCATGGAAAGTCCAACGATTGGATAGTTTGGCCACATGGGACCTCAGCTGGTTGGGCACACAAACAAGACACGTCAAGGAACACAGACAACGACCAAGGCAAGTGGGCGCATGGGAAGACTTGGCAAGGTCGACATCGTTGGCTAGTCGGCATGATGACCAGTCGGTTGGCAAGTGGACCGAAAAAGGGGCGTGTCGACAGCATGGACGGGCACGTCAAGCAGAAAGCAAGGAACAATTGGGCGTCATCTAGGTGGGCGTCATCCCAAAGCTTATGTGGCAAGCGACCATGGGATGGCGTTAGCGTGTGGGCCAAGGCTAAGTGTCATGGCAGGTGACCACACTTGGGTCACCCCACCGACACGCCAAGGCACCTATAAAAGCAAGGCTAGGCTCAAACCAAAGGTAGATTGGATGGATATGCAACTAGAGAAGTTTGCACTAAGGCAAGACGAAGGAGTTTTGGGCATCATTGCAGCTGGCAGGCCCTAGGGGCATGCCTTGTTCAACTAGGAGTCGACCTTTCGGTTTTGTAATGGTGCTTCTCTTTGTACTGTAATATTTTGGAGTTTTTGTGTGCGAGGCTTGTTTGTGCCCGTGTAGTGAGTGTTGCCAGTTGGGCACCTCCACAAAGTTGTAACTTTGTTGTAATAATTTCTTCATGCTTATATAAACCACGACACGTTTGGGTGCCCGACACACTTTCAATTATGGTCTCTTGTATCTCTTGTGCACAATTTACTTGGTTACTGCATGTTTGTTTTATGGATAAGTGTTGAACCATCTACCATAACATAACACCAAGCATAATCATATTGGCTAAGTATAAGACTTCTGCAGGCATAAAGAGGCATAGTCTGCTAGAGTGCGCCCGAGTTGGTCATGCCCTTGGGAGGATTCTGGGTAGTGTCGAATGACTTGGATGCCCTTGGAAGTAGGGTGCAAGCCAAGCCCATGATAGGTGGTATCAGAGCCAAGTTTTGGAAGCTTGCTGCCAAGTTTGGGTTTCCAAGACGAATGATGCGAAGGAAACACAAACGGTTGTGGAAGCTCTTGCTAGCAAAGCCTCTGTAATATCCTTGGAGAATTCGACCAAGATATTAACTCAAGTTCAGAATTTTAAATAAAATTTACTTGTCCATTTTTTTTTTTAATCAATTCACCGAACAGAGCAGGAAGTCAGTGACGGGTAAGGAGACTTGAAACTGAGTTTGGTAGGATGAAATTTCAGTTCTGGAATTTATATTGGTTCAATGTACAGCAGCAACTTTGACAATGGGAAATTGGATCCTTTGTACAACGTACGGAGACCATTTATGTTTCGGACATCAGCTGCTACTGAAGCCTACCGCAATGCTTCCTGGGTACATCCGCATATACAAACAAGATCGGGAAGGCTAATCAGGGTTTATGACAGTCCATGGGTTTTCGGTTATGTTTAGAATGATAAATGATCAGTCTTGGAAGAGTTTGCAGAGAATTGGGGCTTTTGGTCTCTCCCAGGATTGTGGAGCTAATCTTTTTCAGAACTTCCCACACATTGTCTAAAGGCTACCAAATTATGGAAATGAGGGTTGTTATGGATACTGGGATGTGTCAAGGACCTGCTCCAACTGACGGATTAACAAAAGAGTGCATAGAATGAATTTTATAGACAAAATGGCAAAACTAGTTGAATCTAGGCATCAAATTAGCTAGTCTTGGAGTTTGCAATGGTAAACTGCTTAAAATAAGTGCAGACTCTGTTTTGATGATTATATTAAGTTTGATATTAATTATTATGACCAATAAACATCCGATATAGAGTTCAGAACAATTCTTTTATCTTCTAGTGCTTGCTTTGCAAATGACAATGCCTCACAGGCTCTTTTCTTCTTACATGAGCTAGTGGAACAAAGTAGAGAGGAGAGAATTACTGTGGATATGAACTGGAAGTATTTATCAGCCCATCTACTTGTTAGATGTTTGAACTTGCTGTAATTTGAATGTAAAGACCTTCCATGAAAGTCATAACCTTTTGGTTCTCCTCTTCTAGGAAAATCACCTCCAATCTGGCAGTGGGAAGAGTAGAAGTGACAGAAGAGAGGTGGAACTCGATCTGCACTTGATATTCTAGAATGTACAGCCTCTTATGTTTGCAAATGATCATTGATTGGCCTCACAGAAGATTCTAAGAACACCTTCCCATATTACTCTTCATCTTTGGTGTTTTCTCCTCAAACTTAACTGCAAAACCCCTCCAATGGAAGCCTCTTCTCTAATCAGGCAATAGATCTTCATTGCTGCTCAATAATGGATGTCACTGGCTGTAATACTATTTTTTGTACCTACATAACACTAATAGAAAACTCACAAGGCCTTAGGGCACATCTCCCAAGAGAAATTGTTGAGGCACATCACTCAACAGTTGAGAAGCTCAGAGCTCTCAAACCAAAATTGCAAATGACAAAAGTTCCCTTCTGAAGTTGGAATCATGTCTAAATAGATGAGATAGCTTGCTTGGCAAGCTAGACCACACGTGTGGGGGAGGTAGGGCGCATTCTCTCTGAGATTGGCAACTTCTGAGCTTTCTCCACTTTCTTTCCTCAACCTCCTTCAGTCAAAATTGGCAGGTGTGCCTTAGCTGCTTTTCTGGATGTTGCCAATTCTCTTCTAAATGCTTTTCCTGATTCTTTCCATTTCCTTTACTTTCCACTTTTCTGCTTTTGCCAACTTTTTCCAGCTTTTGTCAGTTTCTATTTCCATTTTGACTTTCTTTCCTTTCTAAAATATTCTCCACTTGGGCAAGGTTATCCACTTGCCACCAATTCGACCTCCTAGCCTTCATTATCCGACTTGGCAACATTTATTAGCATTTAAATATTAAAAATACCAAAATACCTCTCAACATTAATTCCAGCTTTCATAATTAATTAAATAACTTAATAATTAATTATTTCCTAGGGTGTACTTGCCTCAAAATTATCCCCATGAATTAAATTCATAATTAATTAATCACCTAGACCCCCTAGGGATGGGAGGATCCAAGATGTGACCATGGTCACTAGGGAGGGGACATGACAACCTCCGAAGGTGCTGAAGAAAGAACCGGTGACAGGATGGTTGGACTATATTGTGGGATGGGCCAAAACCTCGGGCAGGGATGACTTTCCTCTGTCCTTGGTGGCTGAAGAGGTAGAAGCATGGAAACGCTTGCTGCCGAACTAGTTGTGGAAGATGGTGAAAAGTGACCAATGGAACTTGCTTGGTGAAGTTCCAGTGCCAACGAGCTCTCAAGGCACAAAACTTGAGCGTTTTGGTTGTAGGATGGTGCAGCAGGACAAACTCGCTGTGTTTTGTGGATCCGATTGTGAACGAAAGTCGGGTAAGAGCTCTCATGGACACAAGAGCTTCACACAATTTTGTGAAGAAAGAGCTCGCGGAAGAGATCGGTCTCAAGAAAAAGGTCTGCGACATCGACATCAAAGCAATCAACTCTTCAGCAAAGGCTACGACTGGTCTTGCTTATGGAGTTCTCATACAGTTGGGCAATTGGAAAGGCAGGGCAGATTTTATAGTGATGCCTTTGGATGACTTTGACATGATTCTTGGCAAAGATTTCATGAGAAGGGCTAAGGCAATACTTCTGTTGTTTGTGGACAAGTTGCTTGTCTTGAATGGGAAAAATCCTAGTGAAGTGCAGACTACCTCAGATAAGGCGAGAAGAAAAGTGCAGCTAGTGTTTGCGCTTGGTGTCAAGAAGGCTGCTCGACGATCAAGTTCATGGATGTATGTTGCAGCAATGCTTGGTGAAGCTGTAGGAGATGCGAGGATGCTTGTGCCTCCCGACCTTTCCAGGTTGCTTGTTGCAAATGGGGACTTGATGCGCGAGAGTCTACCAAAGATGCTAACCCCACGACATGTGGTAGACCATCACATTGAATTGGAACTAGGTTCCAAACTTGTTGCGAAGGCCCCTTATCGGTTGCCAGGGCCCAAGTTAGAGGAATTGAAGCGACAGTTGACAGAGTTCACGGGTGCATGCTTCATTTGGCCTTCACGATCTCCTTATGGAGCCCCAGTTTTGTTTCAGCATAGAAGGATACGCCAAAGTTGCAATTATGCTTAGACTACTGGGCGTTGAACAGGCAAACAGTTAAGAACCGGTATCCTATTCCATTGGTTGCCGATTGTTTTGACAAATTGACTAAGGCACGGGTGTTCTCAAAGTTGGATTTGGGACAAGGCTATTATCATGTGCGTGTTGTAGAAGGTGACAAGCACAAAACGACTTGTGTAACGAGGTATGGGAGCTTCGAATTCCTGGTGATGCCTTTTGGGCTGTGTAACGCTCGCGCAATGTTCTGCACGCTGATGAATGAAGTGCTACGACCGGTTTTTGACAGTTCAGTCGTCGTTTACTTAGATGACACAGTTGTTTTCAGCGAGAACGTGGAGAAGCATAAATGACACTTGGCGGAAGTCTTTGAGGCATTACGAAAGAACGTGTTGTTTTTGAAAAAAGTCCAAGTGCATGTTTGGGCAAACAGAGATCCCATTCTTGGCCCATTGGATTGGACAAGGGTGTATCCACATGGATGACAACAAGGTTGCTGCCATAGAAGATTGGGAAGAGCTGCGAACGGTGCAGGAGGTGAGGAGCTTCCTGGGATTAACCAACTACTACTACAGGTTCGTTAAAGGCTATTCCTAGATCGTTGCCCCGCTCAGAAAGCTGCTGAGAAAATCGACAAAGTAGCATACAAGCTCAAGCTCCCGGAGCATCTTCGCTTGTATCACCCAGTCTTCCATGTAAGTCAATTGAGGAAGTGCCGAGTTGACGAAGAAGAGCTGGAAAGGCATGTTCCTGCACAAGCACCGACCATGATTGTGGACAGGATAGATCGTGAAGTGGAACATATATTGTGTCACATGTTCAACAAGTGTGGCAAGGATTCTAGGTTGGAGTACTTCGTCAAGTAAAAGGCTTGTCGGATGAAGAGAACAGCTAGGAGTGGAAGGACACACTTTGGAAGTCTAAAGCAAAAATTCAGGCGTTCCAGGAAGAGCCTGGGATACCTCCACGACGGAACCCACAGAAGAGGCGTCGTTCGGACGTTGACAAATTGGGTGGGGGAGGATGTAATGACCTCACCCAAGCCTGCGGGTGAAGCTCGGGGCAAGGCGGGGCGTGTTGCCACAAGTAGCACATGCTCGCACCATGGGCACTGGGCGTGGCAAGCTCGAATGTCCACACTTGTCTAGCATGGCAAGTCCAATAGCTGGAGAGTTCGGCCACATGGGACCTCAGCTGGTTGGGCGCATGAACAAGACACGTCAAGGAACATGGACAACGACCAAGGCAAGTGGGCGCACACGAAGACTTGGCAAGGTCGACATCGTTGGCTAGTGGGCATGATGACCAGTTGGTTAGTAAGTGGACCGACAAAGGGGTGCGTCGGCAGCATGGACGGGCGCATCAAGCATAAAGCAAGGAACAATTGTGCGTTGGTTAGGTGGACGCCGTCCCAAAGCTTATGTGGCAAGTGACCATGGGAGGGCGTTAGCGTGTGGGCCAAGGCTAAGTGTCGTGGCGGGTGACCACACTTGGGTCACCCCGCCGTCACACCAAGGCACCTATAAAAGCATGACTAGGCTCAAACCAAAGGCAGATTGGAAGGAGTTGCAACCATAGAAGTTCGCACTGAGGCAAGACGAAGGAGTTTCGGGCATCATTGCAGATGGCAAGCCGCAGGGGCACGCCTTGCTCAATCGAGAGTCCACCTTTCGGTTTTGTAATGGAGCTTCTCTTTGTATTGTAATATTTTGGGGTTTCTACGTGTGAGGCTTGTTTGTTCCCGTGTAGGGAGTGTTGCCGGTTGGGCACCTCCACACAGTTGTAACTTTGTTGTAATAATTCGTTCATGCTTATATAAACTGCAACATGTTTGGGTGCCCGACACATTTCAATTCCGGTCTCTTGTATCTCTTGTGCACAATTTACTTGGTTATTGCATGTTTGTTTTATGGCTAAGTGTTGAACCATCTAACATAACATAATAACAAGCATAATCATAAATTTTGCTAAGTACAAGACTTCCGCAGTCATAAAGTGGCGTAATCTGACAGAGTGCACCCGAGTTGGTCATGCCCTTGAGAGGCTTCTGGGCAGTGCCGCATGGCTTAGATGCCCTTGAAAGTAGGGTGCAGGCCAAGTCCGTGACATCCAGCCTCGTCATTTCTACACATTAATAACAATGTACTTAATAATATCAAAATCTCTAAAAAAAACTCAACTTTTGATGATTTATCAAATATTCAATTTAAAAAAACACACTAAACAATAAACAATCTCTAAAAAATGTTCTACTTAACAATTATTATCCAAAAATAAAATGTTCACATCGCCATATTAATAATCAAGGTTCAAACCTCAACAAATATAATATCAAATTAATAAATTGCATATAAAATATTAAAAAAATACAAAATAAAATTAAAAATTACCAACCTTTGGAAGTCCCCGCTTAGATCTCAAGGCCGTGGTCCATACACATGCCTTCTTAGAGAGGCTTGAACCTTCTAGTCACCCCAAAACAAAATAAATGCTTGAATACTCTCTACTCCACAAAATATATAGTTGGATATTCTTTACTTAAAAAAGAGTAAATGTGAAAACTTGAGGGTAAAGAAAACCGAGCTAAAACTTAACCAGGGCTAGCTTTTTACCCTTCTTCCACCTCACCACACCATTGTGGTTATAAACATCCCATTTATCCCCAAATAAAATATGCCAAACTCTTTACAAATAATATTAAAATAAACATATAGAATAAAAATTTCCAGTCCGTCCATCTTTCGATCCGACGGCGTAGGACTCGCTAGTCGCATTTGTTATTCTCTTTCGTCTAACTGCAACGGGTTTTATGTACGCCACTGCTATCACGGAGAAAGGGGAATAACGCGACTCAGAATTGGCACTGGAATTCATCGATTTGCCCTCAAATTTTCGTCCAGCGGAACTTGAGATCATACCAGGGCCTGCGAAACGTTTCTGGGATTTTTACCGGCTTTCTTTCGCGGGAAATCTGTCGAGAAGGGGAAAATCGATGGTGTTGAGGCGATGAAATAAGTTGCGGTAATCGCGGATCCCTCTTTTACAGAATGAATTTTGATGAAAATTTCGGTCCTCCTTTGTCTTCAGATTACCGATCGAAGGATATTTGCCGGGGCAAACTTTAAGGGGGATTATTATCCCTAAAATTTGAGGTTAATTGTAGGAAACGGTGCTTGAATTGCGGTTTCAAGAGAAGGGATCTGGGGAGCAATGGAGACGGGAAACAGAGATAAGCAGTCGCAGGGGGCATTTTTGTGTTCGGGTTCGATATCGTGTTCTGTTTGTTTGGAGGCAGTCTCCGACAGAGGGGAGAGATCGATTGCCAAGCTCAAATGCGGGCATCATTTTCATTTAGGTAATTTTCCTTATATTCCTGCTTTCGCCCCAAAAATGATGATGAGAAAAATCCCTCAGCGTTTGACCCTAGGTCCTTTGTTGTCTGTTCTATGAAACCCTAATTTAATCGTAAATACAATTTAATCTAGATCATACATATTTAAACGAGTCTCTGTCATCTGAGATGAAGCAATAATTCCTCGTTGTCTGTGTTATTCTGTAAATGAAAATTCCAATTCCAATAATGAATCCGAGGGCATCTTCTATTCCGTATGTTGGTAAAATTTTTCAAAAACGAAAAACAGCCCGTTTTCGGATTGTGGGGGCTCATAATCGTGAAATGATCAGAAAAAGAAAACATGGATTCTTATTCCTTTTCTGTTCACGCCTTAAGCGCAAAAGGAGAGGAGTGAAGAAAAACCCTCGATCAAAATGCGGCTTCAAGAGTCTGGTCTATCCATATGGAAAGTCTGAATTAACCGGGTGACTCCTTTGGGATTGAATATGATCGAATGCTCGGGAGTATTGAAAAACATGAGTTTTATGTATTCATTTTTGACGTTGGGCTGAAACGTTTTCTTGTAACTGCAAGGTATGTTAATGCCAGATAAATTCAGTACCGACTTCTTGGAATCAAATTATGGTTGGTAAAAACTTGCCACTGGATAATAAATGCAGTGTGAAATGACAATGTGAGCAAAGCTTGGGAGCAAAACAAATTCAGCATTTCTTTGTCAAAATCATTCATAAAGTTTCATCAAACATTTTTCAGATCATGAATGCAACATGAACCGACAGTGACTGGCAATGTTTGGGAATGGATTCAGCACATGTTTGATGACAGCATCCGTAAAGTTCAATTAGAAAGGGTTTTTCCAGACCGTCACAGTTAAATATCACTCTTTTTAAGGTGAATTGTGGCGTGAACAATGTACGGGGCCAAACATACAGGGGACTACTAAAACAAACTCACCTTCTTGGGAATCAGTTACTGATAATTCTCATATTAACAAGTAACTTACTAAACTTGTACCCTCACAATTTCAAGGATTAGTTGGGATCTTGCTCAGTTCACGCCTAATTGCATTCAAATATACAAGCATTCGTTGACTTAATGCATGGCTACAAAATCTTCTCGAGAATAGCTCTTCTTATTGTTCTCCATCTTTGCACATGTGTCTGTAAACCACACATCCCCATCCACCAACAATGGATGCACCACTGTTTTTAACATTTTATTACTTACTAATGTCAAATATCTACAAGAGATGGAATATGCCATGTCTGCTATAATTGTCATAGAATTCATCGAAAGAAGCCACTTAAGTCGGAAAACACAAGCATGCCTATCTATGGGTGGTAGCAATTGACCCTTTTCTTTTGATATTGGAAAGAAATTGTTTGCAATTGATAGTTTTCCACAGTTGACATGGATAGCTCGAATCAGCTGGACACAGGGTTGGATATGAGTCTGTCTCACCATTCATAAATAAAATTATATTATCTTTATCTTATTTATGCCTGTGGCTTTAAGCTTGTTGCCAGTGAACTCTAATGGGCTGCTCACACAGTTTACAAAACAATCTTTGTTGGTTTGCCCCATCTTCAGGTTCACCATTCTGCCAAAATGGGTCCAAAGGATTTGGCATATTGGCAAAGCAATACTCAACTCCCAACTTCAAACCCAGGGCAAAAGAAAATGAAAAAAATGAACTTCAAACACTGCTAGAAAAAAACCAGATCTATAAATTGTTCTCTGAGCCATGAAAAATGGTAATAAGAGGTAAGAAAGCAACATGCACTTTGAAAATCCAGCATAAATCTAGAAAAAAACTAGTTAAGAGGGTGGAATTTGAAGAAATACCTGGGATTTGAGAATATGAAAACTATGGACAAATAAGAATTGATCTCTGCTCTAATAAAAAACATTGATGGCAATGAGAACAATGGTCTGGCCCTCTGAAGATTGGTTGTTGATGATGGTAAATGCCTTCCCTCCCATTCCCCAACAGCTGCCAAGAAAAATGAGTTGAAAACGAAAATTGGCACTTTAAGAGGGTTAAAATTGGCCTGGCGATTTTCCCCCATTTTTTGTGATTTTTTCCATTTTTCCCCGTTTTTGTAGGTATTTTCAAAATATTGTGATGTGCTGAATTTGTTTCTAAATCTGGTGATTTTTTTCGGGCCGAATTTTCAGGGATATTTTTACACCGAGTGAAATGAGGTGCTCTACAGCCCAGTATGGGGGAGATGTTGTAACGTGTATGTAGCGTTACACCTAATAAAACGTAAAAAATAATTTTTCTAATTAAAAAATAATTAAAAAAATTCATTGCACCGAGTGAAACGAGGTGCTCTACAGCCCAGTATGGTGGAGTTGTTGTAATGTGTATGTAGCGATACATCTAATAAAACGTAAAAAGTATTTTTTTTAATTAAAAAATAATTAAAAAAATTTATGTCGGCTCATAAAATAAAAAATTATGGAAAGTATTTAAAAAAAATCCATGTTGGTTCATAAAATAAAATATTATGAAAAGTAATCAAAAAATAGATGTTCGTTTATAAAATAAAAACTTAAAACTTAAACCCGGATCTATAAATTAAGAGAGATCAAATTTCTTGAGTTTAAATTTAAAAAAAGAAATACACCTCAAGAAATTGGATCCCTCTCGGTGCTTGATAGATACGGGTTTAAGATGGATCTATGCTGGTCATCTATCACAGGACCAGGCATAATACCCTGAGATTTATGCTGTTTTTTATCTATCTAGTGAACAATATTTATGGTTTTGTAGGTTTTAGACGCCTTTTAACTCTATCCTGAATTGAGACTGTTAAACAAATTTTCTCCTCCAGAGCAGAACTGAGCAAATGATTTGTATTAATCACTGGACAGACATTGGCTACAATCAGGCTAAGCTCTGTCAATTCAATCTGCAGAAAATGCCTATCTACTGGCACACAGATAAATAACTGTCCCAAGTAGATATGTGTTAGCGGTTACTGTAAAGTCACTTTCTCACAGGAGCTGCAAAGATTAGGCTTTTAGATGCTCTTCAATCCTGCTTCATGCCTCTTAGCAATTGGATCATGACATATTCCTTGTATTGTTTGAAATCATTTATTATTCTCATAAACATTTAAATGGTTTCTTTCAGAGTACCCTTTATGCAGAATGGTTGGGTGGTCCTTTGAAACTGTATTTAATTGATGGTATCTTACTAAATGCCGACATTGCCAAGGATAACATTTAAAAAAATTGGGAATCCATTTTTTAATGGATGGGAAACCTAGAAATAAGCATGCCCCACCCTCCCACACTTAAGCGAAGAATGGAGTTGCTCGTACTTCACTAGCACGATTACAATAGTCTACAGAAAGGCTACATCAATGATATCTGCCTGTAAGCTGCAATCGATAATTGACACAAGATCCAAGATCATTAGCCACATCCGGCAGACCCTGCACGGGGGAGAGCATGGTCTGTAGGATTTGAACCTGTCATTGTTACAACAACCACTCCAAGTTGCCGCTAGACCACAGACCGGAAGACACCAACGGTAACATTTTACGATGGAGTTTCAATCCAAGTATTTTTGTATGTATTATCCCATTACATAAAATTAACTTCACCAAGTTTGGGACTTGGAATGTGTTTTTCACTTTTGAAGTTATTTATGGGAAGCTTAACTGTCTGCCACATTCTTTCCCTATCCATCTCAAGAACAAGAATCAGGATGGCATTACTATTATGCTCTTGTTTTCAGTACGTTATTCTGGAATGATAAAAAAATGTTAGCAAAGCCAAAATGTTAATGATCTGAATTTTTTAATATATGTGCATATATGTTTCACACAGTCTTTGGATTGTGGTTCTGATATCTAAAAATGATTTGAGAATAGATGGCACCAGTTTCCTCTGATAAGTTAGTATGTCTTGTTGCTGTTTATAACATTTACTTGTAGGGGGTATTTTCCTTTCCTTGTATTTTGAAAGAGCTGTATCTCACCTTGATTGGTGGACTTTGCCCTTTGCAGCAGCCGGTCTTGTTGCAGCACTGTATGACTCTGGACCCAATATAAGGGGTCACATGTATAAGTAAATAGTAGGTTGGTCTAGAATTGGGCCCATATGAGTAACATAAGTAAATAGTAGGTTGGCCTTGAATTGGACTCAGATGAGTAATGAGTGAGAATTATTATGTAGAGGAGATTATGTTTGTCAATTACCCATAACTGTGTAGAATTCTATAATGTTATCAGCTTTTGGAGTTATTGGTAGATACTAGATACTCTCCTATTTATTAATAGATGCAGCTACAACTCATCAATGTTATACTTGGGAGTTGATATCCCCTTTTTTAATATTTGGTGTATTCAATGTTTATTGTGTTATGTTGGTTTATTAGAAACTATTGTTTATCTATAATTAATCATTAGTCAATGTGTAAATGTTAGGTGTACAACTACTCAAGAAAGTTGTGAGTCACCCCCATAATAAATGTGATGATGTACACAAATGATTACAAGTCAATATAGAGATTATCTTCCTCTGTTTTACTTTTTCCTCTTGTTTTCACTCTCTTGCCAACTAACAACAGTGGTATTAGAGTGATACCAATCCTTGGGCATGTGATCAAAAGTCCTACAGAGAAAATAGTTCGTGTGGGACTAAATTCTAGAAGGAAGAAAATGTGACAAAGGAGGTCCAAGGAGATAGCAAGTCCTCAAATAAAAGAAGGCATTTTTTTGTGTTGCAAATAAAATAAATTTTACAACCTTCATTTTTTTAAAATGTAGTTGAATTTGCAAGGATCAAAGGCAAAAGAGCAGTTGATGGCACACATGGAGGTTTTGTGCAGTGGATGATATACAGGGAAAAAGACATTGGAGCCAATAGGCATGATTATGAGCAAAGTAGGACAACCCTCGATAGTTTTGGAGCAGATCCATGAGCTTAGATCTACAGATATGAGATTTTTGTCACAATCAAAACCGAGATCCTTGATGACAAGCAAATTAAAATTGCAACAAGAGTGCAGCAAAAATCATGCTGACATGAAGGATATAAGCAGCGAATTTGGCAAATGCTGTAAGTAAACAACTCAGATGTGGAAATGCCAAACCTCAGACATGGAAACACCAAGTTTTGTGATCAGTTCAACAAAAGTTATAGAGAGCAGATGTCAAAGAAGAACGTTAGCACACAAGACCTTAAACAGACATCCCAGATGAAAATGAAGTAACAATTTTTATTAGATATTGAGCCATGGAAGCCCTTGACTATTAGAGAATCCACATAGAAGAAAAGTTCAGCATTAGTAGAATCGAAAATAAAGATGTCCCAGCGATAGCTTGTGGCTGATCAAGTGTCATGACACTTAGTGTCGCAGACTTAAAATTAAGACTGAAAATGAAGTTGAGACTACAAAAGATGCGAGTAAACAATGCAGTTGGAGAAATCACCCATTAAATGTGATAGGGGCACAAATTGAAACTTGAGACAAAGGCAGATGAGGACAGAACTTTCAGATGCCCTCAAAAAATGTGACTTTGACTGTATATTGGAATAAAAGGGGCATGGCATTTATCCCTGAGCTATGTAAAAAACCTCATTTCAAACAGTAAAAGTAAGTGTTTACTGGAGAGAAGCAATTACGAGTTTAGTAGATACAAGCCACTAAAATAGGACTACTATGCAGAAATTTGATCTTGGAGATATAAGTATAGGATACATTTGCAAACTATTATTTATTCTTTTAGAGGAATAAGCAAACTTATGTTTTGGAGAAAAAATGAGATTTATTTGTCTGCAACATGGGCTTTTCAGGGAAATAGCAGGTCTTTATATTTTTGGACTATCTTTCTTTTTAGAGAAAGTTTAGTGTGATATATAAGTTGTTCTTTGCTTATCTGTGTAAATTCTTATTTTGAAGTGATACCTGGGTGGAGCACTTTGAGGCAAAATGTCAAGGTTCCACAACATGATGATCCGATGTTCTGATATCTTAACTAAGAAAAAATCTGTGTCCTGGAAACAGAAAATGCAAATACTCGTGACATTCAAGGATTTGTGGGACCTCTTTACAGGACAGGAATAAAAAACCAACTTTGATGAAGGATGCTATCCAAAGAATAATAAAAAAGACATTTCTAGTTCTTACTTTTGCAATTTCAATTATGCTTTGGTTTGACGATGGAGACATTGAAGATGTTGATGTCAGATGAAGCATATTATAAATTACAAGCCAGATTTGAAACCAAAGACAAGCTCTGAACAATAATGTTTAGAGATCAATGGTCAAATGCAAAGACGCCAAAGACATAGAGGTTGACCATGTTAAAAAGACTGAAGAAATATTTTTTTGTTTATTAAGTACTCATTTAGGTACATCCCTAGGTGTTTGGTATCTAGATTCAGGTGCCACCAAACAAATGACAATCCTGAAAGCTGTAACGTTGGCAGTGTTGTTCTCGGAGTCATAAGGTGCAAGGTAAAGGTGTGACACCTTTGAAACTTTTAGGTAATTGAGTATTATTTTTTTATCCTTGCGTACATGGAAATGTTGGCATATTAACACTCCAATATTAAAGTTCAATGTAGTAAAATTACACTTATATTAAAGAGATATAAAGTTATTTTAGGTATAATTAGTTATTAGCTATAATAAAGTGGCTAGGTCAATCAGGTACAACCACTTAATTGATGTAAGAAAAGGGGATACCTGCTTGTTCCATTGCATTGGTCTAGTGGTTGAGATGGGGTATTGAGGAGAGAGATAATGATTCAAGGGTTTTATAAGACAAGTAAATTTTAAATTGAAGATTATAAAAATCAGTATTATAAATATTTTAATACTTACAAGTTTTGAAAAATACAAGGACAAAATAATAAAAGTTCAGAAAATTTAGAAGTGGAATGAGATTTTGAAAGGGACACGATACATAAACATGGCTTCATATGAGTTTGATGACATTGAGTTGACTCAGGCACAAAGATTAATCCTTAAGGCAAACACTCCTGTACAGGCCACAATGTAGAGACAGAGAAGGATGCAGAGAGGGAAGTTCATTCACTTTTCTCAAGTGTGACATGTGCTTGAGATAACCCCATCGACAAATTTTGTAGCACACATCGACAGAGGAATAATCCCTACCACGACTAGCTCAAAGACTATTTGAAGCAGTGTTGCAGCAAATATCTTCGCTTTCTCACGATATTTTCGATTTTTTTCTAAGTATGTCATGTTGTTAATGTTTTCGATAGTTTCTGAGTCTTTCAGATCCAAGTTTATTTTTGTCGACATTTTCCAATAGTTTCTGATATTTTTGGTAAGTTTAGTTCCAAATCCTCGATGATATATTTCCTGAATCGATATTTGCAATATTGATTTGAAGAGAGAATTTGAAGCACTACACATGACACCCAAAAAGAGAACCATAACTCTTGTCACATTTGTGTGAAGAAGAGTCACCATTGGAGAAGAAAGTGCATACTAGACGCCCATGCACGAATTTGTGCATACATGAGGCATGTGTGCATATAAGAAATGCCCAATGGGAAAGCAAAAGGCAGTGCAGATAAAATATGAAGGCCACTAAACATGCATGTTGAGGAGACCCCATCACGCTTCAACGATAGAATGTTGACGACTAACTTTAGAAATCTGTTGATAAAGAGAGATAAGATAAAATAATATAAGATAATTTTATTAATGTCCAACAAGTGACCACAAGGTAGGTCAATGGGACTGTTGAGTATAATGTCGTCGAAACCAAGTGGGAGTGCCAAAAGGGCTCCTATAAAGAGAGAGCAAGATACAAAAAGTAAATAGTGAAGCATGAATCTAATCTAAGGCTTGTGAAACCTTGGATTCTGAGCACAGGTGGGCACATGGAGAGGAAGGTGTGCAAAAGAGAAATAGACTAAGGGACTTGAGAGTAAAGAACATATAGAGATGATGGTAATGCATGAGTCATGCTCCACCAAATCCATCTCTCCTAACATTTGAGGTTGAATGGAGGAAACTCAGTATAGAATGATGTCCTGGAGAAGAGCCAAGGGAGGATCTAGACTACCCTATAAGTTGTTGTGAATACGGGGTTGTCCTCTGCTGGATCCTGGGAGGACTTAACTACCTGCTTGTGGTGGATCTAGTCGAGTAATGTCGCAAGGTGATGGTCCCTTTGGTCCCCACAGATCTAGAGTTCGATGCCATGCTACTTTCCATCTATCTCTAGGTGCCCCTAGTTGATGGGAGCACCATAAAGTATGAAGTAAGCCTTTGGGTCGGGTCTAGGAGGAGGCCATTGTCTCATATAAGCTTGTCCATAGTCATCTTCATTCTGCTGTCCATGTCTGAAAGCCTTTTGCTTGTATAGGGCTAGGCATCTCTGATCGAGGTACCTAGAGAGTCTAGAGAGAGTTTAGGCCCCATTGAATAGGCAATGGAACTGCCCACGAATCTCATAGTAGATAGGGTACCGGAAGATGGAGTGCTCCTTTGTATTGACCTCTCGAAGATGACACAATTGGCAAATCATGTTTGATTGACCAATCTAGTGGTTTGACTCCACCTAGAGTCTATGGGATCCCACTCTAGTCCAGGGGAATGCGAAGAGAGTGTGCCCAATGCTTGCCTATGTAGTGGGGGTGGGTGATGAGACCACCCCTCATATCCATGCAGTGCTCAACCTAGAAAACCATCTTTGGATGCAAATTGCCGTAAGCGTTTGTGTATGTGAATTGAATCAACTGTATATAGATGTCATCTTGGATGATTTTGCTTAGCTCTTGTCTAGTTGGTAAAAGGTGGGTAGTTGCATCAAGGAAGTATTTGAATAGAGGAAGATGGTCCATTGAGGTAATTGTTGACTCCAAAATATTTGAGACCTTTGCAAACTAACACGTGTGTGGCCCTAGGGGTTGGTAGAGGCAATCGACTATGATGAGTGGTAGGCTAAGTATGTATACTTGTCTTGTCCCTTTGTCGTGTCGGCAACAATGTTTATCAGAATCGGTCCGGTTCTTGAAAAACCGTTCGACCCAAATGGTTTCACCCCTTTGTCGGTTCGAATTGTTGCACCAGATTGGAAATGGCTGGTTCTGTGAAAAAAAGGCCGGTTTGGTACCGAACTGGCCTTTTTTCACTGAATCGATAGGTTCCATACATTGCGGTACGACTTCGATTGTGGGCCCATAAAATGCAAATTTCTTTATAAAAACCACAAAAAAACTATTTTAATCTAAACATAACTTAATCTAAACAATAATCATCAGTGGTAGTAAAAGGTAATATTAAATTCTTAAAGTAAAAGTGACATTCTCCTTATCTTTCATTTTCTATCCTTAAATTTTTAACAGTACCATTAATTTTTTCAGGATGTTTGAGAGTGGTTCCAACCTCATTGGACTTCATATGCAAAAAGTAAAATTTTTGATCCCATTTAGAATTCAATAGACTTAACAATGTTCAATGTTTCAGGATTGCAACGTTTCCATTGGATTCTATCATGTATGAGGGTAGGGGATTGGTATTTAATCAAGCACATCAATCCCTCTATGTGCCTTGATGTTGGTGGTGCTAATTGTTTAACTCCTTTGTCATGACCTTAGTAAAAATGTACCCTTCACAACAAAGTCCTTGGAGGATCATCTTTGACATCCAAGATAGAGGAAAGGGCTAGAGCCTGAAGGTGGACGGCACAGGGTGCTATTGACGAATAGGATCCCAATATAGGCAATGCTTTTGATATGCAGTTATTTGTTGTCGCATGAAGTTTTGAAGTTTTTTGGACTCTAAGGGCCATTTAGATCCTCTTTGCTGTTGATGTATTTTGGTTTAGAGACGTATTTAACTTGATGCTATTTTGGCTGTATGCATTTATACTTGCTATACACATGAGAAACTTTGCATATTTTGTATAATGGTTTGGATTCATATGGATGCACACACACACACATATTGCATTCATACTTCTATATATGTGAGAAACTTTGCATATTTTGTATATTGGTTTGGATTAACACACACACACATATATTTTTCACACACACACACATATATTTTTCACACACACACACACACACACACACGCATATATATTTTAATTTTTATTTTACAAAATTAGAATATTTTATGATTTTTGGTCGATCGTTTTTTTACTTGCTATAAACATGAGAAACTTTGCATATTTTGTATAATGGTTTGGATTCATATGGATGGACACACACACACATATTTTTTAATTATTTATTTTACAAAATTAGAATATTTTATGATTTTTTGGTCGATCGGTTTTTTGGTCTAGTTTTTTCCCTTTTTTTTAGTTTCAATTTTTGGGCTTTGTCGGTTTGATCACCGATCTGGTCTTGATAACATTGGTTCGGAGAACTCTAGATGTGGTGTAGAAGTGAAACATGACGAGCATGATTGTCATTGATGACAACACATTAATGACAAAGGTTGAAATGATGACATGGAGAACACACATGAGGACATGGCACAAGACAAAAGACAAGGAGGACATGACAAAGGTTGAAGTGATGAAAGGTTAAGTTGATGACATGGCAAGCTAGATTGATGACATGACAAGCATTTATGGCAAGGTGACAAGACATGGCATTGGATGGCAAGAAGACAAGACATGATAATGGACAAAGACTTGGCAAAGGTGACACAGAGGACAAAAAAGCATGACAAAGTTGATGACAAGGCTATTGAAGGATAGCTGCGGGCATAATTCAGGCTGGTGCGGGCATTTTAGCAGCCCTTGTGGGCATTCTATGAAGAGTTGTGGGCATTTTGGTTGCTTTGCGGGCATTCTTGTATGCCCTTGCAGGCATATTCATTGGACTCATATGAGGGCATTTTATTGTAGCTCTGTGGGCATTTATAAAGGCCCATTGCGGGTATCTTAAGGAGGCTGCCTGCGGGCATAATTCAAGACAGCCTGCAGGCTTAAATGAAGGCTCCTGCGGGCATAACTTAAGGTCCTTGTAGGCATGAGAAAAGAGCCTCCTGCAGGCATAAGTTTGAAGTATTGCGGGCATATTCTGGGCAGCCTGGGAGCATTTTAAAAGTGGCTTGTGCGGGCATTTCTTTGAAGCCCATGCGGGCATTGTTTATGTGGTGTTGCGGGCATCCTTAGCAAGGTTTAGGCAAGGCCTTGCGGGCATATTTGATAAGCCCCTGCGGGCATTTTTAATAGCCTTTGCAGGCATAATTAAAAGGTCTTGTGGGCATAATTAAGGCCCCCCTGCGGGCATTTACATGATCCCTTGTGGGAATTTCTGGAAGGAGCCTACGAGCATTTCTAAAGTGGCAATGTGGGCATATTTGTAGGCATTTGTGGACAAGTAAAAAGAGCCCCTGCGGGCATCTTTTAAGGAAGGTGAAGGCCATATGAAAAGGAGATGACATGGCATGAAAAAGATAAAGTGGTGACAAGCCCACTATGATGATGTGGCAAAAATGTTAAATAGATACATATATATATTTGATAAGTATAACATGGGAATGAAAAATATCATTTGATTTAATTGAACTATTAAATGATAAAATAAAATGAACTTGACATGTCAGCCTCCAAAATTTGTGGAGAACAAAAGGTATAAATAAAGAGGACAAAGTTTTATTTGAGGTGTGTGGAAGATTTCGGGGATAAAGTAGAGCTCTGTTTTCGGGTTTTTGAGGAGATGAGGACAGGTACTGTGGCAGCAACAGATCAGCAGGTGCAGTAGTGAAATAATTTTTATATCTCTGATCTTGGGTGGCCAAAATAATGACAAGGACAGCTTGATATTTTAGGTCAGCAGGTTGATGAGGACATGTACAGCAGAATGAAGATGACTATGGACAAGCTTATATGAGACAATTTTGATGATAATCCAGGGCAGCAGAATTGACATGATTGATGACAGTTTGTGGATATGCTGATGAACAAGATGAGGTGCTGATGATATGATTGACAAAATGATGATGATGTGTTTAGTTGCTGATAGTGATGACATGTAATTGATGAGATGTAATGTGATAAGAATGTGTATGTAAATACAAGCTGGGCCTTGTACTACTTTTTCTTAGTTGGATTTGAGAAAAAGACCAAGCTAAGTCTTGGAATAGAAGTTGGTGCTTCTGATTCAGTTGTAGCTGATAAAACCCCACGGTTGTAGCTGATTGAAGAAATATAAAAAGATTACAAAGCTTATCTTGTGTCTCTTGTGATGTGTTGATGATAATGTGTTTAACTTGATGAATGACATGTTTTAAGTTGATGATCACTGAAGTATAGTTTAGAGATTGATGAAAGTGTTAAAGTTATAGGTTTAAGGGTTGAAGAAGTTAAAATTAGAATTAAGTGCAAGCTCACTGATTCACCCCCCCTCTCAGTGAGCCATTGTGTCCATCAAAACAAGGTTGAAAATTGTCTCAAGTTAAAAAGGTCGGGCCTCAAATTCTTTAAGCATGATCTGCTTGGGGATTGTTTGCTTGCATTTGATGATGCGTTAGAGGAGAAGGGTCTGCGCTCTCTTGGATGAATCCCAATTAGACCCTAGTAAACAAGGCCCCCAAACCTTTGAGCCATAAAGTAATGTGGGCTGGACTAAGGTATCCATGAGGGATTGTTTGGGCCAGATGTCCTGAATTTGGTGTCGAAAACACTGTCTCTAGAGAATGGCTATAGAAACATTGTCTGTGGAGAATGACTAGGGATCCATACCCTTTGTTGATCAGACATTGAACAACATGTCTCAAGCTGAAACGAGGTCCTGAGAATAGTACCCCCAAATAGGTGTTGCTCTTGGTGATCTAAATTTCCTTCTCTTTGAAAAGGAAGGGGTGATCTTGAAGAACCTTCTTTGTCTCATTGAAGGTCATAACTTTGGTTTTACCTAGGTTGATTGTTAATTTTTGAAGGTCACAAAAGAGTGCCAAATCATCTAGTTGTGTCTCTAGAGCCCCTCCGAGGAAGAGGCTAGGAGAGCCACATCATCGACAAAGAGTAGGATAGAAATCAAGACCCAGTGAAGAAGGCACCCATTCCCCTCCTAGATGCGATCATGCAAAAAGGACTCAAGCTCATCATTGTAAATAGCAAATAAGGTAGGGGACAAGGAGCATATCCCTGTTTGGCTCTAATGGTACTCTTGATAAAGTTGACATCCCATGAGTAGTGCAGAGATGACCAAGGACTGACTCTTATAGGCACATGATGGTTGTCAATAATGTGTTGGAAATGTTGATGTCTTTGAGTCTCTGGAGAAGGGTGTCTTGTGGAATTGTTAATGTTTGTAGCTCGGACAAGAGCTTTCACACAGGTTTACTGTCAAACATGCAAGAAGTTGTCCAAGTCAAATATATTTTGTAAATCACTTTTTATTAATAAAGTGAAAATCTTATATTTAGCTGTTGAGTATATTAAAGTGTATTTTTAATACATAAATAATTTTTGGTAGGTCAGGGTTTCAACTAAAGTATAAAGGCAAGTCAAGGTAGAGGGTTAAGACACATTCATCCTTTACTTGAAGATAGTTTGGTTGGAAGGTGAAGGAACACATCCGAGAAGTAGAGTGCTGGAGAGGACCCTAGTTCAGCAACCATGCAAATTTCAGTGAGTAGTCTGCAACAAAAGTAGATCTATACAGTCATAGGGAACATGTTCAAACAGTTATACAGACTGCCGTACTACAAGGGAGTGTGCAGGGGCTGATTTGCATGGTTTCTAGTGGGTAGATTTCCTCAGTAAGTGTGCAGATTTTTGCCTCATTTGAGTTTATCGTATGATTGCATGTTTTTGGTAGCTATGGGGGTTTCCATGTAAGCTTTAATTCATTAATAAAAAGCTGATTTGAAGGAGTAAATTGTGTGTATTGTGTTTATGCTTCTGTTCATTTTCTAGCGATATGTGTGAATACTGCAATGTGAAGAATTTCATTTTTGCAAATTAAATATTAGTTTATTAAATTCGAGAACATAAGGACAACATTCACCTAACGTGTTAGGGAAATTCACAGAGACATGGTAAGGCTTTTCAAAAGTCTAAAAAGTAGTAGTAAACTATTGAAGAGTGATGTTGTGCCTCCTCAATGATGGCTCAAAGGGTGAGGATGTGGTCATTATTTTAATAGGTAGGTCAGAAATTGACTTGTTTCATAGCTCTAAGATGTCTCCTTTCAAGATCCATAGAAAGATTCATGTGGAGAACTGTAGCATACAGCTTAGAGAATGTGTGGCCTACCATGATTGTCTTGTAGTTGTTTGGATCTACAATGGGGCTCGATTTTTGGATCAAGTGCATGGTGTGGTGTGACCAAGTCTATGGGAAATTGGTATGAACAACATGGTTAAACAGGTCTACAAGGTGCATGTCTAGAGCATGGACACCATGCTTGAAGAATTTTGCCTGAAACCCCTCATTAAAAGCTTTAGTGGTGTTCATAGCCTATACAACTTCTTGGATGTCTCTGTATGAGAATAAGTGGCAAAAGGGGGGGGGGGAGAGGTGACTTGAATCAGGGGTTGCCAATGCACATAATAAAGGGTCCATATTAGGTGGGAGAACATGGAGTGAAGATGTAGATTAGGTGGGAGGAGGGAGGTCTAGATTGGGTGGGGGGAGGGAGTGATGGGAAAAATGGTGCGCCAAAAGTTTTTGGGGGAGCGGATGAGAGAGGTGCACAAGCCACGTCTCTTCTAAGAGATGAAAAGGTGTTTCTTATGGCAGAGGAGGCAACGATAATAAACTTTTAGGGTAGGGAGGGAATGGTGGTCGTGAGAGAAGGCACAACGAAGCCGAATATGGAAGGATTTGCTATTTGTGTCATACCACTTGTTCATGCGACATGTGTTGGTTTTTGGGGAGTGGGAGGAGAACCTGGTGACATGAAATAGGATTTCAGGGTTGCTTCCCAAATGGTGGAGCAAAGACATTCGTATTTGGTAGATGCAGAGTTGAGGGATGAGAATTAGGAGAAGTAGCATTTGGAGAAGATGGGAAGATAAAGTAATTATGTCTCCCTTGTAAAAAAGGATAGTGGTTCGGAGTGGGTTTGTTATCACACAAACTAGCATCTTAAGATTAAAGCCCTAACATCAATGATAGCTTATGGATAAACAATAGGGAGGCCAATGTCACCACACGTAACCCTCTTCTACTCTTTAGGTTAGCTCTTCTCTAGCTAAAGGGAGGAGTCCTGAGGATAAGATTACTAAAGCTTTGCATTTGGGTTCAAGGCGAAATGAACATGCAACTTTAGCAAAATGGTTTATAGTAGTTAATTTGACAGAAGGATGAATGGATTGGAGACTAGTGTCTTATCCATTGGGAAAAGGGCTCAACAAAGGTCAACATGAAGGATAGTATGAATAATTAGGAGGGTTAGGCTAGTAGTGCACATACCCTAATCACTTCTAATCGCTTTACTCATTTAAAACATCTTGCAAAATGGGAAGTACTAGAGCAGATATTTTCAAGCAATTTACTAGGATAATTATTAGGAAGGGCAAGAGCATATAATCAAGAGTTGAAAGACACTACACCATTCACTTTCAATCAACAACTATCACATAGAAGAAGAAAACGCTTCTTACTTCTTTAGCCTAAAACCACTATTAATTGAACATTACATTTATAAGGAAAGCTTGAGTAACACATTACGATTTGATTGACACTTTCAATTCACATTGCAAATACACCAATAAATATTCAATTAGGTTTAGTGGGATTTCTCCCCAAATCCAACCCTGATTACAAATGAGGAAGAGGCTCTCTTATATAAGAGATGAGGTCAACTTCCTTTACTATAAAATAGAAATAGATCTACCAAAACTCTTGATCTATCATAGGGAGGAGTAAATAAATAAAGAATCCTCCAACAAACCCAAACCAATCCATGAAATAAGGTGGTCAAAGCCACAAGTACAATATCCAAGATGCATAAGGCCCAAGGAGGAGGGTGCCTTCATGAGAGAGCAAAATAGACTGCTAGCACTAGGCCAAATGTATGAAGAATGATGACATGTCCACAAGGTTAGCCTTCCTATGCTAACACTCCAAGAGAAGAAGGGTCCATAGTTACCGGACTCGCGAGCCAAATCGCAAAACTCGCGAGTTTGACTCGACGCGGCAGGAAAACGATTCGTTCTGGCTTGGGGGCGAGTTTAACTTAGGCTGAACGATTTCTAGATCATGAATTCATTGTTTTCGTTGTCGTTTTCTATCTCTCCTCTCCTCTATTCGTGTCGGTTTTTTGAGCTCTCTCCTCCTCTATCTTGGCGATCAATTTTTGAGCTCTCTCCTCCTCGACGACTTTCCGATCTCTCTCGTCTATCTGCGTGATGGTCGTCGGCGGATTGGGAAGGGTGATAATGGCGGATATGAATCCTGATTGAGCAAGATTCACTTGCTTGCGGCCCTACGCATATGTACAGTCGATATTGTCGGGGTTCCAACGGTTATACAGAACAGGAAATTTATGTTATAGATTATTTATTAAAATATGTTTATTTGGTTTTATAAATTATTTATTATTTATTAAATGTATTAAGTATTAGTTTTTTTATTGTATGTAAAATACATTAAATATAATTTCTTTTTATATAAGATATAATTAATTCTTTTTTTTTATATAAGATATAAATATATATGATAGGTTAATATATAAAAAAATATAATTTATATTTTAATAATGTTAATATTAATTAATTTAATGTTGATTTTCTTTATAAATTTAGAATTGGGATAGAATTGATATATTTTGGGCATCTATTGATATCTTCTAGACATCTATTGATATCTTTTTTTTTTACAACAACGGATAACATGCTTTTATATAAAAAGAGGAACGATATTGCAAAAAGGATGGGAAGACTGATCCCAAAATTGAGGAGCTGTCAGGAAATCTAGCTTCACAATCCAGTCGTGGAAGATCAAACACAAACTCTATTCTGTGATAACTGTAAACTCTTACATACTTGCCGAGAAGAAAACTACAGGAGAAATACATAACGTGGGGGGGAACATTGAACTAGTTGATCCTCAGCTTCTACATGCTTAACAAAAAGAGACATAACACAAAAGTTCTGAATAGACATAGAAGATCGAAAAGTTCGAGCGGACTGAGAGTTCCAAAACTAACAAGTTATTGTTGAGCATTCTTCTCCTTATTCCTAGTCGCAACTCCAGCTTTATCCTCATTAGTCCCATGAAAGACAATGGTGTTGTTCCTGATATTCAACCTTCATGCCATCAATCTTTGCTTCGACAATTTTGAGATTGTTGTGCAGAGACCTGATTTGGGTACTCAAATCCACTGAACAGGGGCAACCGTTCTCCAATTTCCCAGTAATAATATCATAATACTCCTTTAGCTTACTGCTGCTGCTGCGGACTTCAGAATTCATGATCTAAACAACAGTGAAAAGGTGGGAAATGGCTTTTTTAAGATCTGAGTTCTCACCTTTGAGCCAACGAACTTGTGTTTCTAGCTCCTTCAAATGCGAACGAACCTCGGAGGTCGGACTGTCCAGCCCATGAGGAGACCCCAAATTAATGAAACCACTGCTATCACCAGCTGAGTGCGCCCAATTCCTGCCAATGCTTGGCTCATCATTTCTGAGTGACCACGAACAGCAGGCTGCGCAGAACTATCATTGTTCTGCCCCTACACCACGTCGAGAGCTGAGAGATATCTTTGCAAACCAACACCCCCCGAATGGACCTGGAGATGTTTCCTGCAGTGACGACATTGCAACACAGGGAGGTTCAGACCAGCACTGTGATTATCATCCTCCATATTCAACCTGACAACAATAACCAAGCTCTTAGCATGAAAGAAACCCCGCAGAATGCCAGGGATATCACCCCTGAGCGAAATATAAGCTGGAGGTTCCTCGGAACACGGTCTCCATAACTTCCCGCATGTGAGACAGGTGGAAACAACAAGTGAAGGCCTCCAAGGGCACCGAAAGGACATGGGCAAGGATCGAGGAGGGGTGTATGATCCCAAAGAGATCTTGCTGTCATTAAAATTTGAATTTGAATTGGGACTATAGTTCATAGGGTTATAACAATGGTTATTCCATGCCAAAGAGAAGCGCCATTTTAATGCAAACTTGAATTTCATTAGCAAACTTGGAAGGGGGCTTAAGGAACCCAACTGATGCCAAGGTTTTGTCCATTGCTGATCTGATGCCAAGGTTTTGTCCATTGCTGATCAAGGATCCACAATCCAAACCGGCACCTAAATTGGCCATGATGTCTGCTTGCTGATTATTGTTTCTCAAGACGTGAAGAAAGTTGATAGAGTTAAAGTCCTTAGCCCAGAAAATGAAGAGATGATGGAGCTTAGAAACGGGTTTTTTACGATTTTTGGCCAAAGTTCTGGCTTCCCTAATTACCAGCATTGAGTCTCCAAAGGCCACGAGATCCTTGATATCTTCCTTCCTTGCGAATTCCATTCCTTTGATAAACTCGAGCCATTCCGTGTCATTATTAGTCCTCTTGCCAATTCCCCAAGCAAAGTCTTTCACCTTGTTTCCCTCGGAGTCGAGAAGGACTCCTCCTGCACCTGCCAACCCAGCACATCTATTGATATCTTGCAGTATATGTATATGGCTATTTTGAATATCTATGATTTTTTTTTAAATTCAAAATATGTATATATTTAATTTTTTGTATTTGGCGATTTTTTCCCGAACTGATTCAAACTCCTTGCTCTTTTGCCTCAGCGATTAATTGCAGATTTCGAGTTTGGTAAATATGGAAAGGTCCAATAAGCATGCACAAACCCTAGATTTCTTGACCACCAATCTCCATCATGAATGCAACATAATAACTCCAAAGTGGTCAATATCATCAATGAAGTGGAATAGATGTCCTCCAAGATGGTGCGCTACATGAGAGTTTGTTAAGAAAGGTTCCAAGAATCACCTAGAAGTGGATGCTCCTCAATTAATGCATGGAAAAGTGTGCAACTAACTCACCATAAGTGGATGCTACTTGTAATGTCCCCAAAATTCTATTATTAATCATTTAAGAGAAAAAAATAATTTTGGCCTTTAGTCTATTATGTACAAATTAAATTTAATCATGAAAGGATGATGTAGGCCCACAAATTCGAATATTTAATTATCAAATATTTGTCTAATGAGTTGGAAATGGTCTAGGTGGCTTAAGAGGGCACATAGGGCACATATGAGTTGTCTTCCTCAAGAAATCTGGAAAAAGTAGCTAAAAGCAGGAAAAGCAGCCAAAAGCAGGAAATGGAGCAGAAAATCAAGAAGGCAAATGTTTTCCAGATTTTGCTAATAAAGCTCAGGAAGGAATAGAAATAGGAAGAAAGCATCAAGGAATCTCATTAAAAGCTACAAGGTCCAAATTTAGCCAAGGAGGGTGCACTTGATGAGAGAGAATGGGTCCACATGTGCCAACAACTCACCAAAGTTTCCTCCCAACATCTATGACTCGAATTCCAAGAAAGCAGGCTATAGAAGGAAGGAAAAAGCCAACAAAAGTTAATAAAAGAAGCATGAGCACTCCATTTTATATCTTTTGGCATTTTGTTGATTGTCTTGAAGAGTTCTGTGCTTTTCATAGCTTGGGTGATGTGCCCCTTGCTAGCATTGGGAGATGTGCCCCTTTGCAACCAGTAATCTAGTTGAGAGATTGTGAGATCCTTTAGCTAGAGATTGAGGGAGAGAACACATAGTTCTTTCCATGGAGATTCAATGCATCCTTTGAAGTCTTTTGTAGGTCCGATCTCAAGTTTGGATTGATTTAGAGGTTGGGAGTCCAAGTATTGTGAAGAATAAATCATTTCCAGGAGCAACTTATCTATCTTTTCTTATATGTAAATCTTTTGAGTTTCATGGTTATTGTCATATCAGACTTTCTTGTGATTTGCGGCTGCTTGAGCAACCATGAATGTTCAACATAGGTCCTTCCTTTAATAATAAAATCCCAGTGTGATTTTCCAGTAGTTTCATGTCCAGTTGTCATTGTTAAATCTCCTTGTACAAATTTGCAATATACAGTCTTGTTTTTGTGTTATGAATCAGTCTTAAATATTTCCAGAAATCAATCTGTGGGTAATTTGAGTTAGTGCAGGTGTATTAGGATCCGATCCAAGCAATATATCAGGAAATCGTGACCTCCTAGTGCCATTAGAAAGTGTTTGGAAATTGCCTATCTCACCTTGCCAAAAGTTTGAACTTTCTCATAATCTCCAATTTTTTGCAGTTTAATTCTTAATCTTTGAACCTAGAGTCTTCCATAGCAGGTTGGGGTTGTTACAGTCGAGCTGCTTCTAGTATTCCACCAGATGCAGAAGAGATCCACATAATTCCTGGGGAAATTGCCTTCGATCATTTGGGTCTACCCAAATGGTTTGCCCAGGTGTGTTGAACTCTGAAATGTGCATATTGTCGAAGTAGAACCTTGAGTCTACCTTCCCTCAAGTCTTGTAGGTCTGTCATAAGGGTGCCGTAGGCTATTTTAAGTGTGTAGAAATCCCTAGTGTCTTGTTTAGGAGAAATCGAAAAGATCTACTGGTGTTTGGATCCAGTTAAGACAAGCAGTCTTTCTATGCCTAGTTTGAAGCAAAACACCTAGTTTTGAGAAATTTTGATTTATTGAGTTAGGGCTGAGCTAATATCTCCATATTTTTGATTGGGGATATTATAGTGGTATCAAAGCATGGTCCTCTACACCTGTGAATTGTAAACCTTCAGTTGAAAAAGAATTGTAGACATGTCTTTTGTTTGGTGATGATGGTTGGGAACTGGATGCGGAAGAAGAGATCGTCTACATAGATGGAGGCTTGCCTATTTCGGATGAGGAGGATGATTTCACATGGGACATTACATACAGAGAAGACATAAGGTTTGATACTCCAATGGTTAAGAAAGATTTGGCAAAGATGATAGAAGTATGTGTAAACATGCGTTGTTGTTACCAGGAGTACGTAGCATTGGGTAAGGAGGTTTGTGCAGCCATGACCTTCAAGGATAATATCTATCTCAGCTATGGATTTTGGCCCAAGGATGTTGATAAGGTATAATTGAAGAGCAACAAACCATTGAAAGAAGAAGAGACACCGAGGGAGGAGTGCAAGCCACTACAAGAAGATTTCCAAATAGAGGAAGAACGAGCATAAGCAAAGCTAGAAGAACCTGAAGTAGATCCTACACCTAATTTTATGGAAGATGTAATACAAAGGTATGACCACAATTCTGATTCTTGTATTGATCAATTTCCTTTGTTTCATCTTGAGATGGCATGGTAGATTCTTCCATTGTTGAAACTCAAAATTTTTGTACCAAAGAAGAATACAGTGGGAAAGGCCAAATTGATAAATGGGAGTTTGCATGACTCACACGAGTTGAATGAGCACACATGTGACAACATACACAGTGCTGTCAAGGAGCCATTAAGTGACTTAGAGAACCAACTCTTAGTCACAGAAGAAAGGATACTGCAAGTTTTGTCTAGAAATGATGAGGCACATCAACTTCTGAAAATCATATTGGAAGGATTCAGTTGGAGGAGAGACAAGGATAATTTGAAGAAAGTGTCTCTACTTCCTAACTATGCATCATTAAAAGAGAGTTGGAAAAATTGAAAGAAGATTACTTGCACTTGTTCATGGATAGTGATTTTGCTCTCAAGTTTGCAGACGACAAGGCAACAAAAGTATAGCAACTCTATAGGACATTGGGAGGATCACATTCCTTCCCAAGGACCACCAATGATTAGATGTGTGTGGTTGATTGCACACATGATGTTTTGGAGGAGCCTCATGAGTGAGGTGACCATGAGGAGTTTTCAGATTTGCAAGCACAAGATGCTTGCTAGACATTTGTTTCACTCTAGGGAGAACATGAGCTTTCTCTATGTGAGAAAGACTTAGCCATGGAGAAGATTCCCGAGTTCATTCGATTGGGACCAAGCAACCAAGAAATCTATGCATCTATAGATTGGGTGAATAGGTACATAGCAGAGGTGAAGACTCCAAGAGGTAAAACGCTTTTTTGTGTTAGTTGTGGGTTAATTGATGCATCTCACATTGTCTTGTTTCATGAGCAACAACAAAGGCACATATTGCCGCAGTATGATTCCTCTAGTTCACATCCATCCATGGATTGGGTGGAAAGGTACATGGGAAATATGGAGTCACCTTGTTCTGCTTACTCTCATAGTATGTGGAATGCAACAACGCAACCAAGGTGTTTGGTGGCACATAGGGAGACACACATGTCTTCTTTCTCATTTGACCCTGATTGTTTGGTCATACCATTGAGTTTGATAGATACGTCAGTTCTTTGGTAGTCTTGTGAGCAGTTGAAGGTAGTGTTTTTAAACCCGGTCGAACCGGAATTGGAACCGGCCCGGTTTGATTGGCCAACCAAGCTTGCATACTGAACAGGGACAAAACTCGGACTGGGGTCCGGTTTGGTAATAAACCGGTCTTGAACCGGCCGGTTCATTATCAAACCTGTTACCAAACCGGTACAAACCGGACCAAACCAGACCAATAGCCGACCGGTTAGATGCCAGTTCTCTGCGGGCCTGAACAAGTAACGAGGGGATTAAAAATTGTTTTTTTTTTAAATTAAAAAAACCTAACCCTAAATCATTGCTAAACCCATGCATATGCCCCCCCTTCCCAATTCTCTCAGACATTCCTCTCGTTGCAACTTGTTGGGTTGAGTCGTTTTCAATTTTCACGTTGACGAGGCCGTTGTCCAAGGACCAAGGCTTACACACTGGAGTCATTGAGAGAGACAATCGACAGCTTGACTGTTGGAGGGTCGTTGGCTTGGAGTTGGACGCTGGAGGCTGGAGCCTGGAGCAACCAGATTGTGACTGTGTAATTTGGATTGTAGAGACTATAGAGCCTCATCGATATTGTATTGTGTTTCAGAATCAGAGATATGTGCTATGAGACTTTACTATGTAGTGCACATGGTGCCATTTTGTGACCCATACATGGTTTATGGTATATATATAATTGTAGACTTTGCATATTATGTTTCTAATGGTTTGAAATCATAGCTTGGAATGTTAAATATAATTTTTATGATTAGAATTGTAATTATTTTTGTATTTTTTAATATTTCGATTCATTAAAATCAAACCACTCCGGTTCATTACCGGTTTCGGTTTTGGTCCGAGTTGACCCTTGATCGGTTCGATTCCCGGCTCCGAGTTTTAAAACATTGGCTGAAGGATCTATGGGTGCTATCTGATACCTTCCCCATGCATAGCAGAGCATGGGAGTTTCGCTTGAGTCATTTGGGTGGAACAAGTGATGGTGATGTGAGCCATTGGACTAGAGTGCAATTTGGCAGGAGAGAAGCTTCATGTTAAAGAAAAATGACAAAATCATGAAGTTTTTGATTTAGACATTTTGTCAAACACTTTCAGTTGCTAGGTTTTAAATTAAAGAATCACATGTAAACTTTGAAAGTTAAAACACCATGCCAAAAGACTCTTCAACCCAAGATATTGAACAACAACATTAAACACAACTATTTTTGGTTAATCTTGACCAGGGCAATGCCCCAACTTGGGGAAAACCCAAAGAGTAAATTTTAATTAAGAAGAAAAAACTCAAAAATTCTCTTTACACAGAATTTTGTCTTTTCCAACACTGACAAAATTGACAAATTAATGACAATAGACTTCTACCTCGAAAATCGTGCTAATGAACGACAATACGACCTATCCACATGTGCTTGTACCTGTTGTACGACTTGCTCATAGTTCTGCCTTGATTTTCGTGCCACATGTGCCAAATTAATTTTGTTGTACGGTACTGATAGGCTGCATTAAATGTTCCAGCGGCTGCCTTGGAAACTGTGCCCACATGTGTTGCTGTATGGTCCTGTTAGAGTGTTGTACGATCACCTTTTTGGCTGCCTTGGGATTCATGCTGCTGAATCTTCTTGGAAGGTGTGCCCTAGTTTGTCTTGGAAACCCTCTTCTTCTTCTTCACTCTTCTCTTTCTCTTCTTGGTGGATGATTCTCCTTTGTCCCTTCTCATTCTTTTATACTTTAATTTTCTCCAACTAACCCTAAATACCATTAACTACCTTATCAATGGCTAGGATTAGATTACAATATCTAGGGTCCATATTAGATGCACTTTTTAATAATAAAGACTAAATATTAAATACATCACTTAAATTGGGACCCACAACTTAAAGTACGAAACATTACTTTATTTACATAATGTCTCTTTTTACATAAATACAACATAAGGAACAAAAGGACTTTATGAGGGAGGATCTTCAGAGTTAAATATTTCAAAACTCCCTCCTAACGAGGGAGGTCCTTTCAGCATCATCTGAATCTCCATCTCTGATTCCTGAAGCAGCTCCCTCTTGCTCTGGAATACATCTTGGAGACATGTGCTTGACCTTGAACTGGAATTCCTGAATCTTGAGACTCCACCTAAGCCTCCTGAACCTGCTCAACATCACTGCAGTGACTAAGTCTCCTGCCAGTGCTTTGAAGAGATCCACTCTTTTCATCAAAAGATAATGACTGAACTCCTACCTCATCCTCATAATTTGACTCAGATAGCCATCCTCTTGACCTTGGATGTACAACATGTCCTCTCAACACATATAATCTATCCCTACGATCACTAAGAAGGATTGTGGTGCCAACTGGATCCTCTGACCGATAAAGGAAAATATGACCAGACCTGACCATCAATCCAAAACCATCGTCCTCAAAAGATGAAATTGAGAGTTTACTAACTCCCATCCCAAGAACAAAAAGAACTCCATGTACCTCCAAGACCTCACCAAGATCCAGTTGGAACCTGACTGTTCCAACACCTTGAACTGCTACGTGCGGATTGTTGATATCTGTCTGCACATAATGCCCAGGCCCCATTTCTTTAATGATTTGTAAAGCACCATATAGTCTAGTCATATGTTTAGTTGACCCACTGTCAACTATCCATACATGCTCAAACACTGAACTCCCAACACTGGAGTTAATGGAAGCCAGAGAAAACTCCTGCGCAGAGTTTGCAACATATTCTTCCATTGTAGATTTTGCAATATCTTTCTCCATCTTCCCCTTCTTTTCCGGATATTTTGAAGCATAGTGCCCAAGCTGGTTACATCGAAAGCACCTAATCTTATTGAAATCATTCTTCTTCTTGATCTTCTCGCTCTTAATCGTAACAGTCACAATCTCCTCAATCTCACCACTCTTGGATTGTTGTCTTTTAAGAGTCTCATCCTGAGTCTCTTCTTGGATGAAATCATCCCAAAGTCTCTCCCAACTAGGTTTATGCTCCCTGGAGACGACACATTTTACAAAGGTGTTCCATGCACCTGGAAAACCATTTAGGGCAGTTCTTACCATTTCTCCATCTGTTACAACTTCTCCAACTGCACCAAGTTCATCCCGAACTTGAGTGATCCTTGTGATATATGAAGCCACTTTCTCATTCTTCGTCATCCTAATGTCTCTCAGCTTTTCTCTCAGTACAATCTTCCTGTTCTCATTACTACTCTGGTATAGGTTTGTCAAGGATGTCCACATTTCAAAGGCATTTGTTTTCCTTGCAATATGAGGAACAAGGTGATCCTTGGCAGCATCAAGTATCACCCTTTTCTGATAGGCTGCAAAACCGACCGCATCAGCAGTCTTATCAGGTACTGTGATTGCCTTCTCAACTATATCCCATAGTTCAAAATTCTGTTGTACGGTACTGATAGGCTGCATTAAATGCTCTAGTGGCTGTCTTGGAAACTGTGCCCACACGTGCTGCTGTACGGTCTTGTCAGAGTGTTGTACAGTCACCTTTTTGGTTGCCTTAGAATTCATGTTGCTGAATCTTCTTGGAAGGTGTGCCCTAGTTTGTCTTGGAAACCCTCTTCTTTTTCTTCGCTCTTTCTCTTTCTCTTCTTGGTGGATGCTTCTCCTTTGTCCCTTCTCATTCTTTTATACTTTAATTTTCTCCAACTAACCCTAACTACCATTAACTACCTTATTAATGACTAGGATTAGATTACAAGATCTAGGGTCCATATTAGATGCACTTTTTAATAATGACTAAATATTAAATACATCACTTAAATTGGGACCGACAACTTAAAGTACAAAACATTACTTTCTTTACATAATGTCCCTTTTTCCATAAATACAACAGAAGGAACAAAAGGCCTTTATGTCCCCATCATCACACACACACCAAAATTATGAGGGAGGACCTTCATAGTTAAATATTTCAACACATGTCTTATGAGGGAGGCTCATAGAGATTCAGTTCAGCATTGGGAGTGATGAACTTCCAATATGGTCGTGGGATCCTGGCATAGCCTGGAGTCATAGAGTCACACCAGTGACAGTGATCTTGGAGGAGATCAACACAGGCAATGGGATCTTGGCATTGCTTGGTATAACAGTTTAGTTGTTGGCATTGGAGACCGAGCCAAGTATGATTTCCAGGAGTCCATCTATGTGGAGCATTGGTTCAGTTTCCTCATTAGGAAACCTTATGATGGATGGACATGCTATTCACTTGCTTGTTGGTTTGGGAGCCTTCAGGAGGTTCCTTATGTGGAGACTGTGCAGTGCAAGGGTGTTTGTTGCAGACACTTTGCAAATCTCAGGTTCAATTGGGACCCTAGGATCCTTTTTGGACTCAGTTGTTTCAACTGGGTTGTTCATGGAGTAGCATGGGGAAAGGAGCAATCACTTGAGGTTATAATCAGAGTTAGCGCAACAGCATCATGGTGGCACTTCATTGAGTTTAGTTTTGAATTTGGAATTCCAATCTTTTTCAAGTTCAATAGTAGATCTATGTATGTTGTAGTTGTGGATAACAGTGTTGGTGATTTTGGTCATTTGAAGCTACAACCATATAAACAATCACCATTAAAGGAGGCAAAGAAATGGTTTGTGCATAAAGTTGGTGGGAAAAGAACATGTATTACCACATTCAGATTTAAAATTGCTTGAGGACAAGCAATCTTGGGTGGGGAGGACTGTAATGTCACCAAATTTCTATTATTGACCATTGAAGAGAAATAATTAATTTTGGCCTATAATCTCTATGTAGAAATTAAATTTAATCATGAAAGGATGATGTAGGCCCACGAATTCGAATATTTAATTATCAAATAGTTGTTTAATGAGTTTTAAATTGTCTAGGTGGCTTAAGAGGGCACATAGGAAGATGGATAAGATTGTATGAGTTGTCTTCCTTTAGAAATATGGAAAAAAGTAGCTAAAAGCAGGAAAAGCAACATAAAATCAAGAAGGCAGAATGTTGAGAGATGTGCCCCTTTGCAACTAGTGATCTAGTTGAGAGATTGTGAGATCCTTCAGCTAGAGATTGAGGGAGAGAACACACAGTTCTTTCCATGTAGATTCAATGCAGCCTTTGAAGTCTTTTGTAGGTCTGATCTCAAGTTTGGATTGATTTAGAGCTTGGGAGTCCAAGTTTTGTGAAGAATAAATCATTTCCGGGAGAAACCTATCTATCTTCTCTTATATGTAAATATTTTGAGTTATGTGGTTATTGTCATATTAGAGTTTCTTGTGATTTGCAGTTGCTTGAGTAGCCATGAATGTTCAACATAGGTCCTTCCTTTAATAATAAAATCCAAGTGTGATTTTCCAGTAGTTTCATGTCCAATTGTCATTGTTAAATCTCCTTGTACAAATCTGCAATATGCAATCTAGTTTCTGTGTTATGAATCAGTCTTAGATGTTTCCAGAAATCAATCTGTGGGTAATTTGAGTTAGTGCAAGTGTATTAGGATCCAATCCAAGCAATATATCAGGAAATCGTGACCTCCCAGTGCCATTAGAAAGTGTTTGGAAATTGCCTATCTCACCTGGCCAAAAGTTTGAACTTTCTCCTAATGTCCAAATTTTTGCAGTTTAATTCCTAATCTTTGAACCTAGAGTCTTCCATAGCAGGTTGGGGTTGTTACAGTCGAGCTGCTTCCAGTATTGCACCAGAAGCAGAAGAGATCCACATAATTCCTGGGGAAATTGCCTCCGATCATTTGGGTCTACCCAAATGGTCTGCCTAGGTGTGTTGAACTATGAAATGTGCATATTGTCGAATTAGAACCTTGAGTTTACCTTCCCTCAAGTCTTGCAGGTTCGTCATAAGGGTGCTATAGGCTGTTCTATGTGTGTAGAAATCCCCAATGTTTGGTTTAGGAGAAATAAAAAAGATCTAGTGGTGTTTGGATCCAGTTGAAGACAAGCAGTCTTTTTATGCCTAGTTTGAATTAAAACACCTAGTTTTGAGAAATTTTGATTTCTTGAGTTAGGGCTGAGCTAATATCTCCATATTTTAGATTGGGGATATTAAACTACCTTCATTGATCATGTCAAGGGTCCAACCATAAAGCATGTGCAATGAACTCTCTCAACCATTCGTTGTCCACATAGCAACCAAATCCTCAATCTCCACAACTATCTTATCAATGCATGAAAGATAGATTCATGAACCAAGGAGTGCATCAATCCTTAGAACCATAATGTATGCCATCAAGATGTTATACCAAGTCAAATATGAGAGGGCACCCTCTTGATTAAGCCTCCATATACCACAAGAATAGGCCAAGTATGTGTTGAAAATGGTTGCAAAACTAGAAATGGACATCCAAAAAGAAGTTGCCATAGCTTCAATGCCCTTGGGAACTAGGGAGAACATTTTACACTATGGAAAGCCCTTGAGATAAGATTTTTAACCCTATATCACATGCCTCCATCAGAGCTAGGGCGTTAGAGAATGACCCTCACGAAGAAAGGCTACCAAAGCGCTGAAAAATGCTCACAAACCATAATAGGATGCCTAACCTCCTCAACAAACTCCTTACTAAAAGAAGCAATAAGTTGTTGAGATCTAGATCCTTTTTTAAGAGAAACAATATCCTAATCATCCCTTTTTTTTGAGGAAAACAATATAATAATTCTCATATGCAACTAACTTATTAAGAAGATTCAACAATAATAAAATATTAGAGTTAGGAAAACTCCCTTAATAGAGCAATAAGCTAGGGCACACTCACTAAAGGAGTTATTTATTATTTTATTAAAGTCTTGGCATGGTCAACCGCAATGAAATGTGGTTGACCAAGCAAGGGTACATCCTCCTTTGTAGCTTCCTTAAACTTCCTTAAACTTCATCAAACTAGGGTGCTCCATTCATGCATAACAACCTCCCATGTGTGAGGAGTCAACCATGCTAAAATACCTTTGAAACATGTGCAGGAGCAACAAACTTGACCAAGGCAAATAATAAAAGTCTTTGAATAGGATTGCGTCCTTGAAAGATGTGCCAATCTAACCACCTTTTGATAAGTGTACATGAGCAACAACCTTGACTAAGAAAAAATGATACAATAAACGATGCTCCCTTGTGAAATTTGCCATGCTAACCACCTTGACCATGCCTCTAACCAACTCGAGGAGCATGCCCTTGAATAATGTGCCAAGGAGGTTGGATCTTCCTTCAACAAATAATATTTTTATGCTCCAAGAAGAGTGCACCCTAGGGAAGAGAGCTTACGAGATGATATCATGAATTTTGGTGTACACACATTGTGAATCTTGGCATAAGGAAGTGATCCCAAGGGATGTGTGTTATACTCTCAAGTAAAAATCAATATTACAATGGATGTGCGCTTTCATAAATGTGCCATAAAGGAGGGTGCTCCAAGGAAAACCATAATCTTCATTAAAATGACCCCAATTCTAGTGATACGATGCGAGCGCTCTTTCAATAAGCCTTCAAGTGGTCAAATAAAGATCAAACAGCCTCCAATCACCATCAAATTGTGTACAGAAGGCTAACACTCCTTCAAAGGGTGTTAAATATGTCATGATAAAGTGGTTTATGTGTGAAATACCCTCAAATCTCTGAGGGTGTTCCAACTAGGAAAATAGCCACTAACTAGTACGAATAGGGAGCAATTAGGTGCCCTCCAGGAGAATGGTGTCCAATAGTTCAAAGTGCAAACCATGGGAAATTTGTCATTCAAATGGCTAGCGTGCTCCACTTTAATTGAGATTAATATATAATCAACTAGTCCACCATTATTACATGAGTGCACATCATCCATCACCACCTAGTAAGCACCCAAGCATCAAATCAATCAAATGTGAGCAACATCTCCAAGTGAAAACTCATATTTATCTCAAACCATCCAATGAATTGCTCTGCAAATTCAATCCTTGTGATTAAAATCACAAATGAAGTCATGAAAATCACATGTAAAATCCTCATACAACATGATGGTAAATAACTAACTCCAGATTGGGGACATGTACTCTTGATTAGTGCATGAGAACCTGTAAGTTAATATGCACTCATAAAATCAATGTAACAAACTACAAATCTGGGAAATAGACTTTATCTTTGGTAACGATGCCTAAAAGTTACAACCTTGTGTCTTGTTATAGCATAAGTAAGAACTTGGTTGAACTAAGAGGGAGGGCCATTGTCACCTCACTGACCCTCTTTTTCTCTTTAGGCTAGCTCTCCTCTAGCACAAGGGGGTGTTAATTTTTCTTATCCTCGTCCTAGATAAATATTTCCTAGTTGAAAAATTAAATTTACATCTCATTGAATAAATATATTGTTGGAATAATTAACAAAATTATAATAGCGGAAGCAAATGAAGACCGATCTCATAAAAACACATGCACGAAACATTTATGCCCTTCAAATATGCTTTTCATTAAATAATGTCCAAGCATACACGAACTCCCTTACTGGGAAAATGGCCCAAATGAAGAAAAATACAATCTACAACAAACTTGCAAATCTACCCTCTTGAGATAAGATCTCTTGCTTGTAAATCTACTTTTGAAACCCCTTGATCACCTGTTGTAGCAGTATGGCCTTGTACGATCCATGTGTACGGATCCATAGGACTTGTTGTATGATCTGTACAAATTGTAGGACTGTTGCTGTGGCCTGTTGTGACTATACAAGTGTCAACTTTGGCCAGTGTGACCCTACACAATGGTTTGTACGACTGATCTGCTATTGTATTACCCTCCAAAAACCAATATGACCTCTTCCTTGTTGAAATTAGCCTCCACATATTTTCTTGACAACTGGGTAATCTTCTTGTTGTTGGCCTGCATGTCTCTTCCTCCTAAGAGCTTGATCTCTAGATAAAAGTCCAGCTTTGCTGAGATCTCCTATTCTCACCAAGTTCGCTTGTTTATCGTGTCTTCTCCTCTCACCTTGGCTGCCTTTGTAATCTTAAGATGAACCAAAACCCTAACCTCCAAAGTGATCAATGGTTGAGATTAGATCTCTCCCTCACTTGAGATCAATGGTTAAGATTCATTTAATTAACTTAAATCACTAATGCCAAAACACTTAGGCATTTTACGAAATTAACCTCAACTAATTATTAAATTTCTTTACTTTAATAATTAAATTATTAAAGTGAATTTCCAAAGTTCTGAGAGGTATTAATAACGATTTCCATAGGTTAGACTGTGGAAATGCTTATCTAAGCAATAAACTTCAACACTCCCTCTTAGTGAGGAAGATGTTCTCCACCACTCCTAGTTTATCTCTAAAGAAGACAAACTTTCCCTTCACCAAGGGTTTGGTTCAAATGTCTGCAACCTGCTCATCTGTGGAAATATACTTGAGCTTGACTGCTCTCGTCTAGATTGTCTCGGATGAATTGATATTTGATCTCAATCTGTTTGGACCTATCATGGAATATTGGATTTTCAAAGAGTATGATACAACTCTGATTGCCATAGTGAATGACCGTAGGCTCCAGCTCTTGATCAAATAATCCTGCAAGCAGTTTGCAAAGCCAAATAGCTTCACAACTAGCCATACTTACTGGCATGTACTTTGCCCCTACTAAACTGAGTGCTATAGAGGTTTGCTTCCTGTCGAACTAAGAAATCATTGTTCAGTCCAAGCTGAAGGAGCACCCTAAGGTGCTCTTCTGATATGATGAATTCCATGCCCAATCTAAGTCGGAATATCCCTGTAGCCTCACTCCATCACCTCCAAGATACCTCAATCCATACTCCATTGTGCCTCTCAAATTTCTGAGCACATGCTTCGCTGCTACCTAATGCACTTCCCTTAGCTCCACCATGAATTTACTCAAGGTCTTCACAACAAAAACGATATTTCCCCTGGTGTTGACCAAATACATCAAGGATCCTATCAACTGTATGTATAATTTGGGATCCACCCACTTTGAATTTGAAGTGTCAACTTTCTTCAGGTTGGTAACCATAGGTGTAGCCATTGGTCTACAGTCCTCCATCTCGAATCTCCTCGGGATCCCTACTGTGTACTTCCCTTGACCAAGGAAGATCTCACCTGATCTCTGCCATACCTCTCACCCCAAGAAATAATGCATCATGCCAATATCCTTCATCTCAAATTCTGTAGCCAATTCTGCCTTGCATCTTGCTATAAGCCAACTTTGCACCTATGAGAAACAAATCATCTACATACAACACCAAGGTGAGTGGATCAGACTCAACAAGTATGAAGTACAAGTTAGGATCCACCTCACTCTTGGTGAAGCTCATGCTCTGCAAGTATTTGTCAATTCTGGAATACCATGCCCTAGGTGCTTGTCTAAGTCCATACAAGGCTTTCTAAAGCTTGCACACATGAGACTCCCTCCCATGTACCTCGAAGCCCTGAGGTTTCTCTATATATACTTCCTCCTCAATGATATCGTAGAGGAAGGATGTCTTCACATCCATCTGGTGAATCCCCCACCTCATGACTGAGGCAATGGATATAATAGCTCGGATGGAAGCATATTTGGCAACAGGAGCAAATGTCTCCTCATAGTCCATTCCCTCTCTCTAAGAGAACCCTCTCGCCAAAATTCTCGCTTTCAACTTCTTGATGCTGCCTTCTGTAGCATGCTTGATCTTGAAGAGCCACTTGGAAGTCATCACAAACTTCCCCTCTGGTCTAGGCACAATGTCCCAAACATCATTCTTCATGATGGAGGTGTACTCCACCATGGCATCCCTCCAAACTTGTTGGTTGGCTGCTTCCTCAAAATTGGAAGGCTTGGAATCAATGATTGCATCGAAGAGGTGCATTCTACAGCCCAATACGGGGTGTGTAACTCCTTTCGTGCTCATCCTGGAGCTGACACGTGTCCTTTAAAAATATATATATATATATATTATAAAAATATATATATATATATATTATAAAAATATATATATTATAAAAATATATATATATATATTATAAAAATAACACGTCGGCTCAAATTAGATTTAAAACATTTAGAAAGGCATATATATAAAACTACACAAATTAGATAAATTAAAAAGCTTCCTCAACATTTGCACTCTAAAAAATGGTTTGCACCTCAAGAGATTTGATCTCTCTCGGCGCTTGGTAGATCCCCTTTCAAGATGGATCTATGTTGGTGCTACTCATCAATGCCATATAGTTTTGGAACTTTTTCGGAGGCTTGCTCTTCTTGAATGTGCTCTTCGGAGCCTCAACATGCTCTTGAGCATCCTTCAAACAGTGTTCAAACCATCTAGGTCTTTTGACAGAGCTGGAAGGAGCTAATCCTCACTTGAAGGTTAACTCCCTGAATTGGAAGTTTGTGAACTCTGTTCTCCCTTTGGAGCCACCTGCTCCTCGTCCTCTGCCATTGGTGGTAACTCATGAGACTTCCTAGATGCCAAGTTCTCATCGAACTTTACATCCCGACTCACCATTGTCTTCTGCTGTACTAGAATGTAAATCTTGTAAGCCTTTGAGGTCTCGCTATACCCCTCAAATATGCCCTTCTCTTCTAAAGGCTCAAGCTTCGTCCTCTTCTCCACAACCACATGGATATAAACTGGACAACCAAAGATCTTGAGATGCTCGATCTCTTGCTTCACTCTCGTGAATGGCTTCTTAGGAGTCTTGTCCTCCAGTATCTTGTGAGGACTCCTGTTTTTCAAATACATTGTTATGTTACATGCCTTTGCCCAAAGAAATGTAGGCAGTCCCTGATCATGAATCATAGCCTTCACAGAACTGATGATAGATCGGTTCTTCCTCTTTGCAACCCCATTCTATATGAGACTATCTTCTCCTTCTTGATCCTTGCCTTGTTGTATAAATCCTTGTTCATTTGAGGTGTACTCTCCCCCATGATCTGACTTCAAGACCTTGATTTTCTCCCCTATCTGGTTCTCCACCTGGGCCGTGAACTCTTGGAATCGACTGAAGATGTCATCCTTGGTCTTCATAAAGAGGATCCGGGTTTTTCTGGAAAAGTCATCAATGGATGTCACATAATATGATGCTCCCTTCAATGATGACATTGACATCGGTCCACATACATCTGAATGAATAAGATCCAAAATCCCTTTGGACCTACTCTTGTAGCTTGGAAAAGCAGCTTTGACATTCTTGCCAAGTGCACACCCTTTGCACACACCTTGCTACACAAGACTGAAATCCGGGAGACCAACGACAATCTCCCACATAATTGGCAAAGCCCTGTATTGTAGGTGTCCCACCCTCTTATGCCATAACTCACACAAGTTGTCACTGTCATGTACTAAGGCCTAAACAAGCTTCCCTTGCAACCTATAAAAGTTACACTCTTTAACCCTGATCCTCACTGCTATGTCAGGGCTAGCTCCCTTTAGATGTATGTGTACTTTCCTTTTCTAAAAGATTACGATAAAACCCTTGTCCTCCATAATTGAGATTGAGAGCAAGTTCTTCTTCATTCTTGGTACATATAGCACATTCTAGGCATCAAACAAACCTCTTGACTGAAGCTGGAACGAAACTGTTCCCTCTCCCCTTACTGCATACTTGGTATCATCACCAAGCTCCACATGGGTCCCTGAGTCTGTCTCTGTCAGACCGCTAAATAGCTCTCGTGCTTATGTCATATGATGAGATGCACCACTGTCCACGTACCATGCGTTCCTAGCAACTGTGCTGTTGGAAAGGTAGGAAACTAGTGAGAAATCACTCTCGAACTTCGCAACAAACTCACTCAATTGAGTTTTTGCAGATGCTGCTTCCTGCTACATTTTTCCTTTTCCTTTCTTCTTCTCCGGACATTGAGATTCATAGTGCCCATTCTTGTGGCAAATGAAGCAATTGATTTTACTCAATTTCTTTCTCAGTCTGAGGTTGCCCCCACATTGTTACCCTATTGCTGGACCCCTTTCCTTTTCCCTTTGTTGTCTTGCTGACAAGGGCCAAGTTCTCATCAGTACCTCCTTGCTTGCTAGCTCTGGACTCCTCTTGAGTCTTTTCCTGGATGCAATCATCCCAAAGCCTCTCCCAATTGGGAAGTTTCTCCGAAGTGCAGCTCGCTTATACAAATGGTTTCCGAGGCTTGAGGAAGCCATTCAATGCCACATTGACAAGTTTTGCATTGAGCATTTTCTCTCCAATGGTTGCAAGTTGATCACGTATCTGGGTGACCCTCATGAGATAGCTGGTGGCATTATCAAATCTTGACATCCAAACATCTCTGAGTTTATTCCTCAAGATCATCTTTTTGTTCATGTTGTCACACTGGAGCAAATCTATTAGAGCCTTGTACATTTTTTTGGCTAACGTTTTCTCTGCTACATGAGGAATCAAGTGATCCTTCATAGCATATAGAATCACTCTCTGGGCTTTGATGTCCTTCTCATGAGCTGTCAATTGAGTTGGATCTGTCGGTGTAGGAACAACCTTTTCCACAATCTCCCAAAGGTCATGTTACTTCAAAAACAAAGAACCCTTGCTTTCCAGGATAGGAAGTTAGATGCCCCATCTAACCTGTCTTCAAATTTGAAACTGGTTGCTGCCATTTCTTAGAGTTGATAAAAAATAACTGTCATGCGCGTGTGCTTATTCCCTCAAGCACCCACCAAGATCTATTGTTGTAAACCCCAGATCTGCACTAGATCTCTCTGTTGGTCACTCAGATCTAATAGATCTGTTGATGTAAATCTCAGATCTGCCTCCCTCTTAGAGTGATTGCTCTGGTACCATGTTAATTTTTCTTATCGCAGTCCTAGATAAACATTTCCTAGTGATTTCCTAGCTGAAAAATTAAATTTATGGCTCACTTAATGAGTTATATTGTTGGAATAATTAACAAAATTTTAATAGTGGAAGCAATTGAAGACAGATCTCATAAAAACACATGCACATAATTTTTTTGTCCTTCAAATATGCTTTTCATTAAATAATGTCCAAGCATATAAGGGTTCCCTTACTGGGAAAATGGCCCAAATGAGGAAAAATATATTCTACATAAAACCTGCGAATCTGCCCTCCTGAGATAAGATCTTCTGTCTGCAAATTTGCTTTTGAAATCCCTTGATCACTTGCTGTAGCAGTACGACCTGTACAGACTGTTGCTGTGATCTGTTGCGGTTGTATGACAATCAATTGTGGCCTGTACGACCCTATACGGTGGTTTGTACGACTGGTATGTTGCTGTACGACCATCCAAAAAACAGTACAACCTCTTCCTTGTTGAATTGACCTCCATTGATTTTTATGACAATTGGGTAATCTTCCTTTGGCTTCCTTGCCTGTCTCTTCCTCGTAAGAACTTGATCTCTAGATGAAAGTCCTTCTTCACCTTTGCGGAGATCTCCTACTTTCATTGAGTTCACTTGTGTGTTGTGTATCTTCTCTCATCATGGTTTCCTTATAATCTTGAGATGAATCAAAACCCTAACCTCCCAAGTGATCAATGGTTGAGATTATATCTCTCCCTCACTTGAGATCAATGGCTAAGATTCATTTAATTAACTTAAATTATATTTTATTAAATTAACCTCAATTAATTCTGAATTGACATTCACTTTAATAATTAAATTATTAAAGTGAATTTTCAAAGTTCTGAGAGGTATTAATGACCATTTCCATAGGTTAGACACAAACCCATGTGGAAATGCTTGTCCGAGCTACATACTTTAACAGGGGGGCTAGGAATATGATTGCTAAAGTGATATCATTAATGCCAAGGTGAAAAAAGGATAGGTTAATTCTAGCAAAACATGATTTTAAGAAAATAGATTATAAAGATGGGTGATGGTGGGATCAAGACTAGTTTTAGGTTCATTGGGCATATCGAGTCATGGAATAGAAAACATATGAGGACTCATCTTTCAAAGGCAATCAGATAAATAGTCTGCAACTGGATTTCCTTGTTGATTATAAAACAGACTTTAGTAGGTTGATGTAAGTGCACAATCTCTACACCATGGATCTATTACATGAACAGGCATCAACGCAAAATCCTAGCACTTTCTTTTTAATGAAGCAATACTAGGGAAATACATGTATTAGGCTTATGATATGAAGAACAAGGGGGAAATGAATTTCCTACTAGCTAATTCAATTTAAAAAAGTTGACCATTTTAGATGTCATTCCATGAAAAGATCTCCAACAATGCAAACTGAACTAGGAAATTTAGCAACAAGGTTCCAATGCTATTACCCAATATTGCATTGATACTATAACAACAATATATTAGTTTCTCTCCAAACCATTCCCACCATCCAAATTAAGAGAGCAAACCATAAAATAGGTTTTAGCTCAACTTCCATGTATTATAAAATATTACATCCCTAACTTCCTCAACAAACTCCTTAATAAAAGAAACAATACATTGTTGAGATCTACATCAATTCCTAGGAGAAACAATATAATAATGTTCCTCTTGAGTCTTTTCTAAGGTAAACAATATAATTTTTCTCTCATGCAACTAACTCTTTGAGAAGATTCGACAATAATAAAATATAAGTAGTTAAAAGCAAACTCCCTCAATAGAGCAATAAGCTAGGGCACCTTTGTCAGGTTGATTAGCTTGACCATGCCAAAACTTTAATAAAATGATAAATAACTCCTTTAGCAAGTGTGCCCTTCAAGGTAGATAACCCACGCATGTCTACAAGGTTATAGGTGGATGAAATGTGGTTGAGAAAGCAAGTGTTACGTCACCCTTTGCAGCTTCCTTAAACTCAATGAAACTAGGACACTCCATTTATGCATAATAACCTCCCACGTGTGAGAAGTCAACCATGATAAAATACCTTTGAAACATGTGCTTGAGCAACAAACTTTGACCAAGGCAAATAATAAAATAGTCTTTGAATACGAGTGTGCCCTTGAAAGATGTGCCAATCTAACCACCTTTTGATAAATTTGCATGAGCAACAACCTTCACCAAGCATAAATGATATAATAGATGAGGCTCCCTTATGAAATGTGCCTTGATAACCACCTTGACCAAGTTACTAACCACTTGAGTGTGCCCTTGAAGAATGTGCCAATGAAGCTAGATCTTCCTTCAACAAATAATATTTTATGCTCCAAGAAGAGTGCACCCTATGGAAGAGTGCCAGTATGATGACATCGTGAATTTTAGCTGACATACACCGTGATTTTGGCACATGGAAGAGCACCCTAGGGATGTGCCATAGTCAAGTAATAAAACAATATTACAAGGGTGCATGTCTTGAGAAATGTGGCATGAAGGAGGGTGCTCCAAGGAGAACCATAATTTTTATTAAAATAACCCCAATTCTAGTATGAAACCATGCAAGCGATCTAGTATGCTCCTTTAATAAGCTTTCAAGTGGTCAAACAACCTCCAATCACCATCAAATTGTTTGCACAAGGTTGGTACTCCTTAGAAGGGTGTTAGATATATCATGATAAAGTGGTTTATGTGTGAAATACCCTGAAATGTCCTAGGGCATTCCATCTAGGAAAATAACGACTAACCAATATGAACAAGGAGCAATGAGGCACCCTCCAGGAGAATGATGTATAATATTTAAAAATGGAAACCATGGGAATTCTGTCATTCAAATGGCTAGGGTGCTCCATCTTAATTGAGATTAATATATCATAATGAAACCTTTGAAAACCATGATACCACGCTTAATCTGATTATCTCATCGAGGCATAATGATTAACACTTTAAGACCTAGGGATACCCTATAATTATTAATACTTAAGACTTAGGGAGACCCTAAGTTGATGGGTTCCAACTCCATGAAATGCATTAAGTGTTAGATAATCATATTGACGTTAATCCATAAGCCATCCAATTTTGCCAATACTATCAATGAGGAGGAGAGCATGACATCATGAAGAATTACAATCACTAGGCACATGCTAACTCATCAGCTAGACCACCATTAGAATATGAGCACACATCGCTAACTCATCAACTACACCATCATTAGAATATGAACACACATCGTCCATCACTTCCTAGTGACCACCCAAGCATCAAATCAATCAAATGCAAGCAACATCTCTAAGCCAAAACTCACATGTAGCTCAGTCCATCCAATGAATCACCCTGCAAGCTCGATCCTTTCGATAAAAATCACAAATGATGTAATGAAAATCACATGTATATTCCTCATACAACATGAGGGGTAAGAAGTGGCAGAAGTGGTCCAGTAAACTTTTTGCACTTATCCATTATCATCTTTCCAGCTCCCAAACGATTTGAGGCACTGTCATTTAAAACTTGGACCACATTTTCTTCCCCAACTTTATGAATGGCTTCATGTAAAATCCTGGAAATATATTCAGAAGTCTTCTTGTGCCTTGATGCACCATCTACTTTCAAAATAATACCTCTTTAGGGCAATAAACCAACACATTAATTAATGGCTAAGACACATATTTGACCAACCATCGGATAAAACTGTGCACCCGTCTTCTTTCCAAAACTCTTTGATCGTAACCAATTTGTTTGTCACCCTTTCTTTAGATCTCTTGTGAACAGTGGTCCGTATCATCTCAGAACTGGAACGTACATATTCTTTTCCAAAATCTGCAATCTTCTTACATGCATAGATAAACTATGGCCACATTAAATGTCATAACAGATTGAAAAAACATGTCATCCATAGCATCATCAACTTCTTGCTTATGAACAGGATTCCAAAGAGAGTTTAATGTTGTTACCTCACTTGATTTTATTGGCTGAGATGAACTTCCAGTTCCAGCCATGTTTGAAGAAAATGAGGGGAAGGGGCTGTAATTCATTGTGATTTCTTTTTGAATGTGCTGTTTTTTGTTTTCATCCACCGCCTTGGCCTTTTTTACTCTGTCACAATCAATTTCAAGTATCTCTTTGAGTTCTTGAGACACCCTCGGGCAGTTGTCCACACTACCTTCTTTACCATTACCGACAGAAAGTAGGTGGTCCATCACTCTTGTTAGAAACCCAACAAATTCAGCATTACATAATTTGCATTTTTTATGTCTCCCGGTGAAGTGCCTATTATGATTCATGGCACACTAGTCTACAGGCTTAGCTACAGTGTACAACCTACAATTATTCAATGGACTATGAAGGTTGACTACAAAACTCTGTAGTAAAATTTAAAAATTAATAAAAAAATTTATAAAAGAAACTTATATTGCCCGTATAAACTTACAAGTTTGAAGTTATTAGTGAATTTCAAGCTTTCAAGGATAGTGCTGTCACCTGTGAAGTTCTTTGGCTGGCTAAGCAAGCACTGAGCAGTGAACACAGTAGGCCCTAGGGTAAGGTGACAGGTTTATAGTACTAGGCTGAGCTGCTGAGGCACTTCACTTCAATTCACTGTTAACTGTTCAACAGATCTGATCTGGATTATGAGCCACCTTGAACCTACAGATCCGAGACTTACAAGCTTGAAGCAACAGGCCCACAATGGCACAACCTACAGATTATTCCCTTGAGACTTAGAGTCAAAACTGTAATAGAGGTTAGAACTTAGAATCCCAGTAAGTCTGACAGCCTAGATGTGTTAAGGGCAAGTGCATAGGTCACGCTGGACTCATGGAGCTTGGAGGTCTTAATTGACAATTCTACATCATTGGTTGCTTCTGGTATAGTACTGAGTCGACTGGTGATGGATAGCTGCACAGTGCTGTGGCCAGTGGCCAGCCTAAACATTGACAGGTTCGTTCGAACAGTGTGAAGCACTGAAGGTTGAGCCCTTAGGAGTGTGAAGTGTTAAATTTTAGGGTTTTAAATCAAAAATTAACTAAATGCAGTAATACACAGTAAAATTGCTACTGATGTAAATCATAAACAGTACTTTAATGCAAATTATAAAAATAATAAAGTTACAATTTACAGTAGGACAGCAGCAGTCCAGATCTAATAAATTAGGATAGTGAAGTGAACCTTCCTTATACTCTGAGTCACTTTCAGATCAGACCTTGCCTCTGAGAGGCAAGTCAATAAAATGAACAAAACACTGACCCTTACCTGAGGGTATACACATACCTGAGAGAGAGAGAGATAAAGTACTGTTAGGGTTAGACAGGTACAGCAGTAGGTGCAGAGGCCTGATGAAGGTACAGCACAGTCAAGGACAGCTCAAAAACATTAACAGAGGCAGCCAACAAATGCTGCTAGCCCAGGCAAGCCCTTATCCAATCAACGCTAGGCTAAGGAATACAACACAACTCCAAAACAGATCTCAACCAGCAGACTGTACTCACAGGACAGACCTCAACCAACAAATGGCAACCACAGAAAAGACCTCAACAGCTAATGGCACCCTCTGGACAGGCCTCACAGTGGATGGCAGTCCTCAAGGACAACTCAGCAGTGGACAGCAGCTCCAAAAATAATGGACAGCAAACCTTAAAAAGTCCACAATAGGCAGCAGAACCTTCAAATAGTGGAGATCAGCCCTCAAACAAGTCCACACTGGCAGCGGCACCCTTAAACAGTGAGGAGCAGCCCTCAAACAAGTCCACACAGGCAGCGGCCCACACAAAATAGTCCAAAAACAGTCCAACCAAGTAGCGGCCAATACAAACTGTCCAAAAGCGGTCCAATCAGGTAGCGGCCAACACAAACCAGTCCACAAACAGTCTGTACAGGTGGCAGACCTCTCAACACAGGTAATGGCACCCAAACACAGTCCAAGCAGGCAGCTGCTGCCCTAAAACAGTCCAAGGCAGGCAGCAGCACGTTCAAACAGTCCACGGCTCACACGTGTGGGAGAGAGGAAGGGTAGACAGTTTTCAAAAGTAACAAGCCTAGGCTGTAGATAAAAAACCAAGAGAGCACCCAAGCAAAGAAACTCTAGACGTCATCCAAACAATAGAGCTGAAAACCCTAGATTGGACATGTAAGAAACAGAGCTGAGATACTTCTTCAAGACACGCTCACAATGGAGGCTTAGACTTGAATTTATAATCTTTCAATGACCTTCTAGAAGGTTGTCCTTCTAACTTTCTATTGAAGTCAGGACGTCATACTTTTAGGACGGTTGCCACATAAAGAATAAAATAATATTAGGATGTCTTAAGGTGAGAGTTACACATAAGACATAAAGATGGGTAAGTTACCACAATCAAAAGGGGTGCTAGCACAAGGGTGACAACAAGAGAGGGTTCAACACAAGACTAAGCCAAACAAAAGGCTAACCATAAGTCAACAAGAGGTGTCACAACAAGGTGGGAAGACAACCCTTCTACCATAAGACAAGGTGGGAAGACAACCCTTTTATCTCTCTCTCTCAATGTATGTGGTCCACAAGTGTTCCATGCAATCACTGAAAGTTTATCATCACCATATAAGGAAGGTTCACACTGGATGATGTGATCCTCTGGTCCTCTTGACTGCTCCTAAGCTTAAGTGCTAGTGACTCCATCAAGGGGTGGTTAGTCCCTTGATGAAACGACCTAGCTCAACCATCTCCGAGACCTAGGAGAGGAGGACATAACACATCATCATCTTGGTTAACTGACCAAGATCCTCCATTCTTAAAGAATGCCTCTCAACCCTAGGCTGAGTTTCAGTCCCACACTGAATAATGTTGATCAACCCACTGGTCCTTGACTAGGTCCTCCATTCTCCAGAGAATGGTCCTCAGCCCCCAGGCTGAGCTTCAGTGCAGAACTGAATGTTGATCAACCTCCTAGTCCCTGACCATGAATACACTTGTGGGACCTACTTGGTCCCTGACCAAGAATCTGCCTGGTCCCAGACCAGGATGTCTATGTCTCTACCTGCAGAATCTGCCTGGTCCCAGACCAGGATGTCTATGTCTCTACCTGCAGGATCTGCTTGGTCCTCATGACCAAGAAATTGTCTGGTCCTTGACTAGAGTGCCCTAGAGACAAATAGGGGCCCTAGCCACATGCGAGGGACTTTGCCATGGCTCCGATCTGCTTGGTCTTAGACTAAGAACCCAATAGACTGCTGGGGACCCTACAGACTTACATTGCCTGGTTAACTGACCAGGAACCCTAGTTAACTGACTAGGGTGCCATCCTCTTAGAGAATGGCTCTCGTAGCTGCATTATCTTTAACATGAGGTTGTGAAGGTCGAGCCTGGGTGCCAAGGGTTAAAAACTTAACTGGGGCAGTTGCTAAGTCGGGTTCATTTAGCAGAGGCAGTTGGGATTGCATGTGAAAATGAATCATGGGTTTTAGATAGGGTTAATGCTCGGTGTTTTTTCTTTTCTTTTTTTGATAAACTTAATAAAAACCCTAATTGAACCTTAGACAAACCCCTAACACAAGTTGACATGAAACTTGCTTGTATAGGTTTGAAATCGGATGAGGTTTGAGTTCATTCAGGTTCATCTTTGAGGTTTGACGAACCTGAATGAATTGGAATTTTTTTTGAGGTTCACCGAATTTCGAACCTCAAGGTTGAAGTTCGATGAAGCCTATGCCATAGTCTATAGCATTTATAGCATTTCTAGGTGTTACTTGTAAGTTCTCATATTTTATAGATTTCTCATATTACATTGCCTATAGTTATTATATCTATAGAAAAAAAGACAGAATTTCTAAAAAGAGATTTCTCGTCATATTCCTTTGTTTTATAGTATATACATGAATTGTATTAAGTTGAACCAATAACAGAGTGATCACACCCTTGGGTGAGCTGGGATCACCACAGGACTGTGGATAGATTTTGATGTCGATGGCAATGGTAACATGCCTTTTATTGTTGCCATATTCTGCACCTTTGCCTTGATTTCCTTAAAACTGTGTGATAAGAACGTGTCGATTTTCACTGTAAACTACATATGCTAGTTTGTAGCCACTTTTGTCCTTGTTTGCTTAATTTTTCATGGCAGATGTTCAGTGAGCAGTTAAACTGTTATAAAAAATACAAATACAAAGAAAGCAAACAAAAAAATGTTGTGTATACTGTTGCTTTCGGTGGACTCCTGTTTGGTCTTGGTTGATGAGAAAGATGGAATTAAGAGTTAAACAAATTATCTCACATCTGGTATATGGTGTAGTTGCTCACAGAGAATATTCTGTCCTCAGTTCTGCCCATATGGTGAAGCCTTCAACTAACTACAATTTTGTGTGTACGGTGATTTGTGTACAGCAGCTGCCTATCATCATGATTGTCTTTGTGATACTGTTCAGATATTTATTCCACATTAACAGATCACATTGCTGCATTATAATCTTAGTGTTGAAGGAGATTTAACTTTTCCGAGGAAAATTATGAAGGGAAGACAACACATAAAAGTTAAAACCTTTAATAAAGAAAAGGGAGGGACAATGATGAATTATTAAACAAAAAACGTGGGGACAATCACATAAACATACAGGCCCACTCAATCCTATTTTCATTTACAGCAGTGGATGATGAATCTTCCAGGGCATACCTGCTGATCCTGGGCACATGATACCCCCTGTTTTAAAAATCGTTCAACTTAGACTCGGACTCGGATGAGTTGACCCTGAACCAAGCTGAGTCAGCTTGCATATCGGATCGGGTGATCAGTTCGGTACCGAATTGGTCAACTAGGTCGAGTCCCAACATGAATTGGTCGAGTTGCCTATGTTGCCGCGTGTGGGTCCGTGGAGCCAAAAAACTCTTAATTTTGTTTTTTTTAGCATTTCCTAATCTAATCCTAACCCTAAATGGTAATACTAAATCTAATCGAATCTGCTCTATCAGTAGTATTTGGTAATAGTATATGGTAATATTAAATTTTCCTCTCCTTTTACTTAAATTTTTAACATTGCCATTAATTGTTTCAGGATGTTTGAGAGTGGTTCCAACCTCATCAGGCTTCATATGCAAAAAGTAGAATTTTAGATTCCATTCAGAATAAACTAGACTTAATAGTTTTCAGTATTTCAAGATTGCAAATTTTCCACCAAATTCTATCGTGTATGAGGGTATGGGATTGTCATTTAATCAAGCACATCGACCCCTTTATATACCTTGATGTTGGTGGTGTTGATTGTTGAACTCCTCTGTCAAGACCTTAATAAAAATGTACTCTTCACTCAAGCAAAATCACTTATTAAGCATGGGAAGTTTTTCTACCTTATTTTAAGAATTGGATTAGGAAGTTTCATCAAAATTGTAGGGTGTTAAATTATTGAATAATGTCCTTGGAGGATCAACTTTGAGATTCAAGGTAGAGGCAAGGGCTAGAGCTTAGAGGAGGGAGGCATAGGGTGCTATTGATGAACTTGTTTCCCCATTTTGTGCAACTTAGAGCCTAACCCTAACCCTAAAGCTATAAGATGAACCCTAACCTCGTGCTTCTAGGCGTTCAACTAGTACTACTACTGCAGTTGTAGATGACCTTGAGGAGTCCGAGCTTGAGCCATATGATGATGCCATTGCCTATGCCATTGCTAGTCTTGATTCTAGTTCTACTTCTAGTTCTATCTGTGGTGATGAGTTTGATGATTGATCATGTTGATCATTGACATGTATGATGTATGATGCATGATATATTGGCATCATAGCAATGTTGTTTTTTGGACACTACAGGTCATTTAGGCCTAATTGAATATGTATTTTGTTTCATATATGTATTGCACAGTACAATTCTTGCCATTTTGATATGTTCACCCTTATATGGTATATACATCAGCAGACTTTGGATATTTTGTCTCTAATGCTCTGGAAGCATGGATTAGAATCTTTAAAATATTGTTTTTTTTAAATTTAAATATTTTATGTATTTTTGAGTAAACTGAGTCATTAAATTCAAATCGACCGAGTCATTACTGATTTTGAGTCCGAGTCCGAGTTGACCCTCAACTGATTCCGAGTCCGAGTTTTAAAACATTGATGATAACTGCTGATCCCTGTTCTTGGCTAAACCCATATCCTTCCAGATCTGAAGCTGCATAAGCTTTTTGATTTAATAATGTTAATTTGATGATATGCGATACCTGCTGATCTCTGTCATTTGCCAAATCCAAATCCTTTAATATCTGAAGCTACATATAAGCTTTTTGATTAAATAATGTTGATTTGCTCATTTTATTTGTTAATACTATTATTTTTGTTATATATATATATATATAACAAAAATAATATATATCAACCGATGTTGAAATACTTTATTGTTATTGTTATTATTATTATTTTTAAACTGTATTGGTCCCTATGGTGGCCCACAAAACATAGGGAGTCCTGAACTTAATCACTTATAAAAAAATTGCAGTCATATTGAAGATGGCTGATTAAGGTTAACCCTAATGACAGATTGCATATTTGTAAAGGGAGGATAAGGCTTCTGAAAGGTAAAGTGTAAAGTGCATATCACATGTCCATGACAGCTGGAAGCAAATTCATGTGTGATAAAACTGGATGCAGCCCTGGAGAAAGTTTGGAAAGCAACAAGAGTGGCATAAATGCAAGACGATGGCTCATATAACAAATTAATCTATATGTTTGAGCAGTTGGAGGTTGATGAGCAGAATTTCAAGAAGAATAGAAGGAAAAAGTGTTCTAGGAAATAAAAAGTGAATTGTTTCATTTTTAATTCTGCGTTTATGTTATGCACTCCTTGGAGAAGCAAATCTCCACAAAAAGATGCTCAACTGACAAAAAATCAGTGCAGTTGATAAAACTGCAGGTTTTACCATTTTAGTCAATGTCCAACACAAAATAAAAATGAGCAAGGGATATCTAAGCGGGGAAGGGGCCAACATTCGAAATTTGTTATGTTTGAAAATTTAATCATAGTGTAGCCTGCTTGGGACAGGTTACCAGACCAGCTTCGAGCATGAAGGATGCAAGCATAAAAGAGTTTAGTTGTAGCTCATTTTGAATAGGGTCGCTAGTATAACACTTTGATTGTTGCATTCTAAGTTCCATCACATTTTGTTTCACATTTGAGGTTTTTAATTTTAATTTATTGTTACTATAGTTAGATATGATTGGCTTGCTGGCATGGTTTGCTGCCTTTGTGGGTCATGGATTGTTTATTGGTGGAAAGTTTGACTGAAATTTTTAATGTCATTGGTGCAGATTGTATTGGGTCAGCATTCAATGCCAAGGGAGCAATGCAGTGCCCAAACTGCAGGCATGTAGAGCATGGTCAGTGGCTCTATGCCAATGGCTGCCGTCCATATGAAGAATTCACAGTTGAGGATCTACCAAATGATGATTACCTATATGATCTTCATCATACTGAAATGGTACTTTTGAATTTTTTCCATTTTGAAATTTAAAATTCTGAAAACTAAATTGTACTGCACTGTATTTGGGGACATGCCTTCTCTGTCATGATGCGTATTGCTATTTCCTGGCAAGCAACCTACATAAACACCCATCTCCTGAGTGGAGGCAACCTTTTAATCATCATTAACTTGTCCAAAAAGGAAAGATACTAGCAATTGAGATGTCGGCACACCTTTGATGCCACAACAGACAGCTATTAGCTTCGACACTAGTTACCAATGTCTGTGTTTTTACCATTCTCACTTTAACTATCCTGTACAAACCATTCTCCTTGCTCCCTGATGTGATAACCCTTTTATGCCTTTTGTCTTTCACCAAGTATATGTCTGTTATAAGCAATACTTCTATATGTGGATTTTGTTCTGTTATCTATCCGATCAGAAATTTATATTCATACTTGGCGTGTCAAGGACATACCAAAACATGGATTTCTTACCATATGATAACTTCCCCTGAACATCACCAAGCCCTTCAATGAAATGATTCTTACCATCACTGAAAATCACAGTATCTGATTTGAAATTATCTTCTATAAATGAAATGGACCAATGCTTCCTAGTTGTGATATGCTTTAATGCACTCAAATAAAAAACGGTGATCCAATGACTTACAGCTTTCATGAGATGCACAAATTCTTCTTTACCTTCATTCACTTCATGCTCTACGCAATTCTATTTGGCCAGTTCTTATTGGTATTTTTTAGAAGTTATTATTTTTCTAGTGTTGAAGATCTCATAAAGTCTTTTTCAAAACTTCTTCATTTGTTCTGTCTTACCATAATAATAGCAATGCAAATTACTTTTGGAACCGATACTAATATTACCTATGGTAGTTGCATTTTTGTAATGCTTTTGCCTCTAGATTGTGTTTGTTGCTGGCTTTTGCCTTCAAAGTTTGCCACAAAGTCACTCTTCAATGCTTAACCACCTCCAAACTATTTTTTCCACCTCTCTGACTACAAAAGATAGTTTTACAAGTGGTCAAAAGTAATTGTGGTGGATTCAGATTTTGTTACAAAATAATATGCCCAAGATAATTGCAATATCATGAAATGGCCATAATATAGTGACACCATTTAGAAGAATAATCATGCACGTCTCCCCCAAGGTGGGGTACGCATTCCCTCGCCCCCCCACGCATCTGGGATGAGGAAACTCTTGGGGTTACATTTCCCCATGTACCCCTTTTGGGGGAGATGCAGGGAAATACATGGGGAAATGTTTCCCCAGTGACAAAATGCGTTTCCCCTTTGGGGGGGGGCGCTCTGGGCGTCCCCCCACGTGCGGGGACACCCAAAAGCCCCTTGGGTGGGGGGATGCCCAGAAGCCCCCCTAGGGGCCTGCTCAGAAGCCACCACACATGGGGGTGTGCCCAGAAGCCCCCTCACAATTTTCATCTTTTCCAATAAAAATAAACACAAATTAAAAATTGAAAAGTGTTATGGGGATGATGCTCTTGAGATCAAACATCTTGCTACTCGCCTATCTTGTGTGTTCACTGTTCAATATATATTTCAGTATTTCAGACTTCAGCATCTATTGCATTATCTTTTACAAATTTGAAATTTGAATTTGGATATACATTGTATAACGATAATGATGATATTTAGTTTTTAGTTTTTACATGGTAATAGTTCAGTGTCATTTTCAAATTTGAAATTTCATATGGTAATAGATGTACATTCCATAATGATGAATTTAGCTTTTAGTTTTTACATGGTAATAGTTATTATTGGGATTTATCATTTTTATATTTTAAATTAATTTTTATGACTCTGGTGTTCCCTTGTTTCCCTGAAATTTCCCTAAAATATGGGGTGGCTTCCACACGTCCCCCTTGTGTGTTTCCCCGCTCCCGTGCTCCCCCATCCCAGAAACTCCGTGGAACATTGGAATAATGTAGCTTAAATAATTAAGAAATTACATACACTTCCAAAGTGATGGGTTGCACACTAATTTCCCTAGGTCATCGGTGCACCCTGCAACCCAAAATAGCTATGTTGCACCTTAGACTTTAAATCCACGAAGTACAAGATAATAAGATAAGATAATTTTATTAATGTCCAACGAATGACCACAAATATGTTAATGGGATTGCTAAGTACAGCAATGTCGGAACATGAAGGCTGTTTGTAATTTTGTATAACCAATGGTGATTCTATAGCATTTGAGTATGATCTGAGATATCTTTGAGATGGTGAAGTGAAGTTGTAGGGTTATACAAACTCAAATTGGGTAGGCAGTGGATCAGATGGGAAGAGTACCTCAGGGTGTTGCTTTAGCTTGGTATCGGCAATGATATCCTGGTTCAGTAGGAAGCAAACTTCAATGGCACTTAATAGGTCAACCGATATTGCTAGTTGTGAGGCCATCTGGCTTCACAAGTTGCTTGTAGGATTATTTGATCAAGAGTTGGATACCATGGTGATTTATTATGATAATTAGAGTTGTATCAAACTCTCTAAGAATCTAGTGTTTCATGATTAGGTCCAAGGACATAGAGACCATATATCACTTCATTCGAGACAAGAATAAGAAAGGAGTGGTAAAGCTCCAGTATGTATCCATAAATCAGTAGGTTGCTGATATTTTGCCCAAGCCTTTAGCAAAATGGAAGTTTGAAGCCTTCAAAGACAAACTTGGATTGGTACAAAATTCTTTCCTTGCTAAGAGGGAGTAGTGAAGAGTGTAGCTTTGACAGGAACATCTGCACAGGTTCAGTGTGAATGTGTCGGAAGAGGTTCGAGATAATTCTATTTTGTAATTTACTTTAGTAAGAAAGGTAAAAAGTGAAGTCTAATAAAGTGTATTTAATACATTAGTGTTTTAGATTAATCTTATTCATATATCTCACTGAGAGATTAGGGTTTTGGCAGATTAAGGTTTCTTCAAATTTCAGCTCAAGTACAAGCCTAGGTCAAGATAGAGAGTGTAGACAGTTATTGTCGGATAGGGACAATGACTGTAAGAGAGGAAACAAAGCAGCAACATGAGGAAGAGGATTAACCAGTAATGATTGTCGATCAAAGAAGTGCAATACAGGAGTAGGTCTGTACAGTCATACGGATAGATATGTACAGTTGTGCAGACAGATTTGCATAGTTGTACGAACAGGGATGTACAATTGTTCCTTGGTTTCTGTGCAAGCATACTTTCTTCAGCAGGCTGTACACCTTAGGTTGTTTATCGTCCAGCTGCTGGTTTTAAGCAGCTGTGGAGGTTGCTTTGTAAGCTTTGATTAGATGAATGATAAGTTGATTTGAAGGAGAAATTCCCTGTGCGTGTGTTTTGCTATTTACTTTCCAGCTATTGTGTGATTGTCGATTCTGCTAGTTTTTTGTCAGCAAGATGCTTTTTCTAAGCTACTGATGGTGCTGCCAAAACCATGCTGCGCATCAAAATTTTCTCTTGCCACCACTTTCACCTTGCTGCTTGCTGCTAACCACGATTTTCTTTTCTTTTAATTTAATTTTTTATTTATTTATAATTTTTAAACGTCTTTTTAATATATTAAAAGATAAGTCAAATAATTTACATATCTTCATTTTTTAGTTTCCATGGATTGCCTCTACCATTTGCAAAAATGCGTTTCATTGCTGCCTGGCCTCGTACAGGTGTCTCCCATGTGAAACAACTCTTGGCCTTTATCTTCTTTGTTAGTGCATCCATGATATTTTAATCTCTCACCATGACTTTCCAGATGCCCTATCATTGGGTTGTGATTGTGCCAGAGACCAATGAACTTGGCTCTAATACCATATAAAATATGTGCACACAATAATATGCATAGTTATAGAGTGGAGAGCTTATTTATTCAATGTGTAATAATAAGATACAGAAGTGAGATGCTTTGTGACATAGACTGACTATGGTAGAAACCAGCGCTATGCAACTAAAAGCATGTGATTTCATTATGTTCTCAAGTCACTTTAGTTAATGTTAACAACTTAACACAAAAGGAGGATGCAATATAAACAATAAAGTACATCATTATATGACTGCTACTCTAAATATACTATCATTTTCGAAGAATGAATCTAAAAACAATAATGAATTAGCAACATAATTTATTTTTCCTATCGATAAGAATTCAATAAAAGACCAACAATACTTGTGAGAATTCTTGAAATAAACTTCAAGGGGAAACGAAATAAACATTGATAAACGAACAAGAACAACTATCATGCGTGAGTTTCACAGATTAGTTACGTTCTTAGTGTCATTCCATGCAAAGGCACAATATTCAGGACACATTCACCCATTCCCTTCTTGCTTTAAAACCATCATTATTGGGGATGAATATGGGATGGTGCTAGGACTAATGAGTCCGACTTCCAGTAGCTCCTGAGTGATCCTTCCAATTTCATTCTTTTGTACAAATGGGTGCATATACATGTGTACATTTGGTGTTTGATTGCTTAGAATCAAGGGTATATACTATATCATGATCATGCTCGCCTCTATATGGGGGTAAACCCTTTGGTGTCTTAAAGACCTACTGATTTTGTACAAAACCTTCTGTAAGTCTAGATGGATTTCTGGTGTGGTGTTGTTCAAAGCTTGTATGGCATGAAAGCGAGCAATAATTTCAGAGTGGCTTTTCTTCAATAATTTTTCCATTTGATTAGAACTTATGATTTTAGGGGATCTTGCTCGGAGCCCTTTCAGGGTGTGAGTATGATAGTCTTGAGTAAAGCTCAAGCATAATTCCTTGACATCCATGGTAAATGGCCCTAATGTGTATAGCCATTTTGCCCCTATAACTATATCACAAACACCCATATCTATGACCAACATATGAGTTTTGAGATGACAATCATTGAATTAGAGCCTCACATTTTCACAACACTCCCCATATTTCATCATCGCGCATTGGCTATCATAATTTGAAAGTTGGCCACCTAGTGGACATAACAATGGAGTTCTTTAGCCACTCATTAGTGAATGAAATCAGTGTTACAAATATCGTGTCAGCGAATATATTGCCAAGGGTCCAAAAAGAAAATATTGGATTTATCGAGGAAAATGTCGGCAATCATCGGCAATATATCGACAAAATTAAAAAACACAAAAATATTAATTTTTTGACTCAGTCGATATTTCTCGATTGTTGGCGATATTTTCCGATTTTTGTCGATATTTTGCCGATATTTGCCAATATTTTGCCAATATTTTGCCGATTTTTGGCGATATTTGCCGTTTTTTAAAAAAAATTCTGATATTTTAAAATGGCGATTTTTTCCAACGATATTATCGCCTAGCTGGGAACATCGCGATATATTGCCGATGTTTGTAACACTTAATGAAATTGTGGGTGTTGCCACTATCAACCAAGACTACCACTTTGTGGTGCTTGATGTAACCCACAAGTTTCAAGGTTTGCGGGGCTGGAATATCATACAAAGCATGAAGAGAGATGAGTGCTTCTTCTTGCTAAACTTGAGTTTCCACTTCTTGCATGGGAGAAGTTTGGTCAACAGTCTCGAACGTAGGGGTATCTTTCATAATGATGTCTTTGTAATGGGTAGGGGTTGTCACATCAATTTGAAATAAGTAATGCTCTTTGCATTTATGACTTGGAGTAAACTTTTCATAATAAATTATGGTAGAGTCATCTTTGTTAGTCTTCCATTCTATTGGAGACAACATTTGTACTTTCGAGGGAGAAAAAGGAATTTTGCTAGAGGAATTGACCTTTATAGGGTGTGAATGAGGAATGAAAGATGGTTTGTTGGTTTGTGGATTGATCGTTGTCTCTATGTCTAGAGCTCTCTGCGATGCCTCCGATTAGGTAGCAGGATGTTGCATTCTGACTTGTGCTTGAATCGCCTCCTCGAGGCCACTAATGAAATAATCTTTATAGAAATAATCTGTTAAGTTCTCTATATGGAAGACTCATTGCTCAAAGGCTAAGATAATGTCTACAACACAGCTTGTTTTGTGTAACTTGGTAAGGCACCACAAATAGTGAGTATCTCGCTCGTAACGGTCATGGAGAGCTTTAACAAATAAATTGTAGTGGAGGAGGCGCCCATAGGCTTTGTTTATGCCACTCATACCATTGCCATCTTTCTGGATCCAAATACACCACCACCACACTAAGTATCATCATATCACCAGTAATGCCATGAAGGGCGAAGTAGTGTTCCATCTAGGTGACCCATCCTGGCGGGTTAGAACCATCAAATTTGTTCAAGTTTACTTTAGGAAATCAGTTCCAGGTGTTATTATCCATGGAGTGTTGGTTATGGTTGTGAGGACCTGAAGGGGGTCGCTGGTGGCTAAATATTCCCAAGTAAGATATTCCTTCTTGGTGTTCCTCACTATGTTGTGTATTCTAAGGGGCTTCTTCTGACATACCATGAGATGTCATCCAACAGAGGGAGTCATTTATCCTTGTCAAGTTTTGATCTAACTTCTCGTCCAACTTCTGATCTAGGCTGCATACTTCCTCCTAAAGTTGCTGCATCTTTTTCATACATCGATCATCAATGTCTTGGAGTTTTGCCTGAAGATTCTTGTATTGTTCTTATAGTGCGTCAAACCTTGAGGCATTAGAGCTCATGTTCATGTTGCTCAGGGTCTTGAAAGGTTGTCTACAGGGAAGAGTATCGTCCACCATGGGATTGTTAGGTGATAGTAAGGTGTACAAGTTCCCGAGTTAGGTGTTATAGTTTTTTGATATATGTGTGGGGTCCAACGAAGCCCAACAATAGTACTGGACCCGATATATTAGCGTGCTAACTAAGGAGACTTGATTGTGCCCTTAGCCATACTAATCGACTACCCAGGTACTAGAGAGTGATCCTCCCGGGTGTCGTTTTTGGTGTACTATAGCAACAAGATGGTCGATCAGTTTTATCTAAAGTCTGTTCTAAGTATACCTAGGGATTTCCAACATACCTAAGGGTATGTGAAAGTGAAATTCCACAAGCTCTAGACCAAGGCAAACCAAGCATTGTCAGTAGAAAACAGATTTGTTAGAAATGGACCCAAAATTTGGAATACAAATAATGCAAGCATATCGAGATCCACTACCATTGGCTACCCTAACATTTGAGGCCAGAGGAAGGAATCTCCACGTAGAGTGTTGTCTAGAGGACCTCTCTCTCTCTCTCTCTCTCTCTCTCTCTCTTCGTAGCTCACACATTGTGTATTTATTGTCTCTTAGACCTTGACCCTTGCTGTTTTGTATCCCATGACTCTTTACATTTCTTATGACACATGTTGCTCTTAATGTTGAATTTTGATCTATTTTCAGATCCTGATATCTATTTCACAATGACTTCAAGCATTTATTTCATCCCACAGTTTACATTGAATAATTGCACACTGAAAATTTCAACTTAAATTGCAGCAGAAACAAAGAATCATAGAAAAATACCATGCACAAGTGACACAAGAATTTTATGCTGGGAAACCCAATAGGGAGAAAACTCAGCCAACTTTTATTAGAAGAAGTCAATCCAATTCAAGTACAATACCATTCATGAAGAGAAACCCTAGCACATAAGAGTATGGCCTTCTTTCACAAGAAACCCTAGTGAATCTCTAGGGGGAAATAACCTATGTTGCACAAGTTTTTGGAACACGGGTACGAGTATCCGGTACGCCTAGAAGCTTTGCCCAAATTTGCAAGAAACGTCGGGTTGGGAGCGGCAATAATATATATTATTTTTTTAAAATATATTACAAAAAATTAAAGAGTTAAAAAAACATAATTGATTAATTTCATAGTTTAAACTATTTTAGCCTCTTAAGCCTCTAGTAGTGTCATGAAATTCAATCATTTTAAATTTGCTCACTCCTCTAGGTCCACATTATAAAAAAATTGGGTTTGTGTGACCTCAAGTAAACCCTAACTATGCATGACTCTAGTACCATGGTATGTTTATGAGTTTGTAAAGGAAAATTGCATATATGTGTGTGTGTGTGTGTACGAAGCACAAATAACTTCATAAATCATAAGATTCAATCTTTTATAATTCCTTGTTTCAACTCCATCTCTATTATTGCTCCTAAGAGTGCTTAGTATTTGGGTGCCTTTGCATTTTTTTGATGGTAACTACTACTTACTTTTGATGTGAATGAACTTGATTGTTTCAAGTTCAAGTAACAAACTTTCAAAGTCTTCAGTGTTTTGAGTTTGATGTGGTTTATGATCCTAAATTGCTATATCAATCAATATGAGTAACGTAAGCTAGCTATAAACATTTGAGACATGAATTAAAGCTGTTCAATATCTTAGTATTGTAGAAAGATCCATGTTTATTCACTTAAATACACTAGTAGCTTATATTTTGAGTGTGAATGGATCTAAACATTTGAAAGGTGTGAGCCCTCTAAATTTATGTAACCTTGAAAATTTTAAAAATGGCGTTATTGATACATTCAATTGGAATTTTTATTATTGGTGATTTCTTGGCACAATAAACAAAAATCATTCAATTGATTTTCGACTCTTTTCTTTTGATTTTGGGCTCCACATGGTTGGGAGCTTGTAGAAGCTCCCTGTTTGTTTAGGAGCTTCTGGAAGCTCCTAAATAGACAGGGAGCTTCTACAAGCTCCCAATAAAAAGGGAGCGGCTAAAGCATGTTCCCAGAAAGCTCCTGAAAAGTTCCCAAGCTCCCAGTGAAGCTCCCGACAAAAAGGGGACGTTTTGTACCAGCTCCCAAGCTCCTAGGAGCGGGGAAACGTCGGGTACGGGTTGCCAAAATCCTGGGAGCGGTACCCGTGCAACTATAGAAATAACGAACCACTAGAAGATGATAAGAACCCAAAATTATTTGCTCCTTGCCTTTGCTAGGCCTTGTAAAGTGCGCACAAGTGGAGAAGAGAAGAGATGATGTTGATGATGAGAATGAAGTGTGTGAACACTATATTTATATTCTTCTGTTCACTTGAATTTTTCCTCTTGGGGCTGACTTGTACAATTTCACTGGGGTCGACTTGTTCTTTTGGTCTTCATCTTTCATTTTATCTTCAGGTCGACTTGTTTTCTTGTCTTCAATTTTGTTTTGGGACTTCTTCAATGCTATTTGGGACTCCTTCAATGGTTGACTTGACTTCTTGGTTATTTCTTCATCATAGAAAAGTTCTCCTTGTTGATGTTCATCTCCCTACATGCACGTCTATTCATGCATAGAACTCTAATGTTGATTTGACTCTACTTTAAGAAGTCCTATACACTTCTTAGAGCCTATGTCAAATTCAACATTAGATTAGAGTTGTATATTCCAAAAGAGGATGAAATTCCCTATCAAATAAAGAAGTCAACTCACTCTAATATAGAGTAGATCACTCCCTCCTGTAGCAGTCAATGTGAGAGCACCCTGATGCCAATCACCACTAGCATAGCCCCGTGAGTGATTGTATCATTCCCCCTTGGTCAAGTTAACAAGACCAATCTAGGAGAATGTTTGCCCGATGCTGCAACCTAGAGAAACATCAACACTCCCTCTCAACGAGGGAGATATTCTGCATTACGCCAAGCTTCCATGGTAAGAATGTCCTTAATCTGCATCTCGAGTCTTCCACTCTTAACCAAAATGGCTTTCTGGAGAAAGATTGCACCTGGGCCATTCACCACTAGCATAGCCCCGTAGGAGATTATATCATTTACCACTAGCATAGCCCTGTAAATAAATGTCTGCGTGATGTTGCTCATCTGTATGTTTCGGCCATTCACCACTAGCATAGCCTCGTGAGTGAATGTCTGCCCCATATTGCTTATCTGTATGTCTAGGCCATTCACCACTAACATAGCCTCGTGAGTGAATGTCTGCCCCATACTGCTCATCTGTAGAGCCATCAACACTCCCTCTCACTGAGGGAGGCATTCTCCATCACGTCAAGCTTGTCTCTGAAGTATACAAACATCGCCTTAGGAAGAGTCTTGGTGACAATGTCAGCTATCTCCTCATATGTGAATTGTCTCGGATGAAGTGCCATCTGATCTCCTGATCAAATAGTCCTTCAAGAAGCTTTCGAAGCCACACTTCTTCACGACCTACGACATTGGCTGCGATATACTCCGCATGTGCTGTATTGATTGCGGCAGATGTCTGCTTCTTGCTAAACCAAGATATCATAAGTGATCTCAAGCTGAAGGAACACCCTGAGGTGCTCTTTCTCTTCACTGCACTCCCCGCCCAGTCAAAATCTGTATATCACTGCTACTTCTCTTCACCACCTAAGACATCTCTCAAACCATATCCAATTGTACCACGTAGGTACCTCGGCACATGCTTTGCTGCATTCCATTGTACATGCGTCGACTCAACCATAAACTGGCTTAAGGTGTTCACTGCAAAGCAAATATCTGGCCTAATTTTAACCATATCCAATTAGTTTCCCGTACATAGCGAGATCCACCAAATCTGAATTTGAAGCAGAATCACTCAACTTCTTTAGATTTGCCTGCCTGCATATAGGGGGATCCATCAAATCTGAATCTGAATTGGAATCACTTAGCTTCTTCAGATTTGTCATCATAGGTGTAGCCATGGACTTGTAGTCCATCATATCAAATCTGCTCAAGATCTCAACTGTGTACATCCCCTAACTGAGGAAGATTTCATCTGGTCTTTGCCACACCTCTAATCCCAATAAATGATACATCGGGACAAGATCCTCCTGAAGCCAACTTCCTCTTGATGAGGGAGGTACTCTTGACTGGGGCACCTCCTCCATCATTAACAAACTGTGTTGCAACTACTCCGTCTATGCTGGAGCACCCTACTCTCTTTGCACCTGAGTATCTTGCTCCCTCTGCATCTGGACACTCTGCTCCCTTTGCATTCGAGTATCCTGCATTGAAGCAACTTGCTGCCATATGCACTGTCGATCCCTATGTATCCATATGTGTCATTTCCCACCAAGTGGGTCTACTGAGGCGGGCCTCTTGCTCATTCAAGAACACTGAATATCATCCATGACTCTCTTTGAGTCTGCAAACTGGCTCATCCCTGATGCTAATCTGGACTGCATGCTTGATCTTATAGATCCACTTAGAAGTTACCACTGACTTCTCCTCTGGTCTCAGAACTATCTCCCTGAAAGTATCATTGGGAGCTGCATGCCTCTTTGCATCCCGATAGGGATTTGGATATGACTCACCGTATCTCAGACTCCTAACTCTCATTGTGTACTGACCACCACAAGAGATATAACTCACTCTTGATTTACCGAGGTTATGACACACTTCCGTCACTCACAAGAGATATGACTCACTCTTGTCCATTTAAGACATATGACTCACTCTTGACTTACGGAAGATATGACTCATTTTTGTCACTCACAAGAGATATGACTCATTCTTGTCCATTCAAGAGATATGGCTCACTTTTGACTTACAGAAGATATGACTCACTTCTGTCACTCACAAGTGATATGGCTAACTCCTGTCCATTCAAGAGATATGACTCACTCTTGACTTACAAAAGATATGACTCACTTTTGTCACCCACAAGAGATATGACTCACTCTTGAGAGCATAAACTATCTGTAACAAACCTAAAATATATAAATATTAAATAATAATAATAATAATAATAATTAACAATAATTATCCAAGGGACATAACCCTTGTGAACAGTGATCAAAGGTGCCCTTAGAATTGTATTTATACGGGCCCTCTCCTTGCATTGAAATCATCTTATCACTTTTACTTTTAATATATATTTCCTATATGGATTTCTGTTCTCTGTCTTATTTACGGTGGATATTTCTTCATTAGACGAATCTTGTGTTGAGATATTGTAACTTCAAAGAATATTATATTTGTACTTTATTATTCCGGTGATGATTCATTCCTCCGTGAAGATCTTATTGTATATCCGGAGATGTTTATTCCTCCGTCGGAATGTGGTAACTTGGGTTATTAGACTTCCCTAGTGGGGGTCGGCCCTGTATGTGTTATGTGGGTCAAAGGGTTATTAGACCACCCTAGAGGGGTCGGCCCAGTCAGTTATAATGGGGTATTTAACCTAATGGTTAAATACGAGCCTACATGTACTTGTGTAAAATACATATCAGAGTAGTGTATAAATAGAGGAGGTGTGTTCCTCATTATACACATTCACTCACTTGAGGATAACGCACTTGTGGAGGAGAGGTCTGCTATTGTGGAGGAGGAGATCATGTCTCAGGGTTTCATCTTTGTATATTGCTGGTCATCTACATTGAGGAAGCTTTGCTGGGTTTTCTACCCCATGAGGGTTTCCCAGGATAAATCTCTGTCTCTTGTGTTTATGCTGTGCTTGTTGTTTCTTCAGTGATCCTGTATATGCTATTATTGTGAAATGGAATGTAATGCTGCTATTTTCTGTATTAGCATCTTGAATTTTAACATGGTATCAGAGCTAACCTGAAGGAAGACAAGGTATGGCACTAAAGACACTTGCTTTACTTACGCCAATTTGAAGGTTAGGGTTTTACATAGCAAAAACCAGTCATCGTAGAACTTTAGCTATAAATCCGTTTTGGCGAAGTTTTCGGATCTGAAATTGTTACAGGACGAAGCTAAAATATCCAGGTACCTTGTGTCCAAAGGACAACCTCTAATTCGTTGTACTTTGTGATTTATGATCTGTACAATATAGGGTTTCTGCCTCTTCCAGATCTGAGTCAAAATCAGGTGACCTTGGGAAAAAGGTCATAACTTGGGCTAGGAAGCTCCAAATGAAATTTCGTGAAAAGTGACAGGTATTACACAGAATGTGCTATCTCAGAAAACTTTTTCAGGGGCCGAAGTTGAATCAGTGACACGTGGCACTCAGTACAAGTTCGCTCTCCTGTATTATCCCATAAACAGGTCATGTTGCGACACTTGGCATAACTCTCTCTCAGAGAATCCAATTGAGGTCAGACCTGTCAGGATGGAAAGATAACAGGCCGAGCTATATCAGAAAACTTTTTCAGAGGCCGAAGATCAAACAGTGACACGTGGCACGCCGTACAAGTTCGCTCTCCTGTATTTTCCCAAAACAGGTCACGTTGCGACATTTGGCATAACTCTCTCTCAGAACATCCAATTGAGGTCAGACCTGTCAGGATGGAAAGCTAACAGGTCAGGCTATCTCAGAAAACTTTTTCAGACCCTGTGGATCAAAAATTTCGGAGTTACACCAGAAACAATCAGGTACATATTTCTGTCAAAACAGAATTATTTTTTGGTACCTTCATTCATGGCTTCCGGAATTTAGGGCTTTGAAGAAAGTTGGAATTTTTGTAATCGGAGACCACGGCTGGATGCTACTCATCAAAATAGAAATTTAGAGACCAAGATCAGAATTTTTGGTTGGGCAGAAGGCCGGGCTTGATTAGACCCTAGTTCGGGACTTTGATCAGAAAAGTGGAAAATTAGGGCTTCTGTAAAAATGGGAATTTTTGAAATCTGTGACCACGGCTGGAAGCTCCTCAGAAAAATAGAAGCTTAGAGCTTTGGATCAAACCTTTTGATGGGGCAAAAGAGTGGGCTTCATCAAACCCCAGTTCAGGGTCACGTCCAGTGAATCTGAAAGTTTCAAAGGCAAAATTAAGGAGTAAAACTTTGCAGTTTTCAAATTCTGAATATACCAGTTTGATCAGCTCATCAAGGTCCAGTTCTTGCAAATCAAGTGGATTGGGTTAATCCTAGAAGAAGATGGATTGGTCACCTGCATAAGTGAAGAAGTTCCTATCTCAGAGGGAGATGAGGATAAGGGCTTACATAAGAAGAATACAAGCGATCTCGACAGGTATGACTCATTGAGGTATGTTTCGATATTTGTCCATGATTAAGTTTATGGTATGTTTGTCTTCAGGTTATTACAGTTAGTACAATTTTGATTTTAGATTTGTCGTATAACCTTAACAAAATTATGAATGCATGATAGAAGATATTCATTGGTTAGGGTATTGACACTTATGATTGTACTAATGCATTATGATGTTGTGTGAGGTTGATGTTGTCTGCTAACAAGATACAGGTACATCACAAAAGACAAATCAGGTTCCATGACCATGAAAACATGAAGACAAAGACTCATCCATAATCTTTGTTCTACTTACGAGGTATGTATGACTTTGTTATATTATGCTTAACCTATGAGACATGCAGGTTCTAGCTCAGGATCTCTAAATCATTGAAGAGATTGTTTAGGTATGTTGTACATAACCAAGTAGGTATACTAATCCAGGTATGTTTCCCATGAATCTTACCTTGTGTTAGGATCCCTTATATAAGTATACTTGATATGATTGGTTATGCTTATTCATAAAGTTAGTAATCAAGGGTTTATGCATGATTTAATTAACCAGAAGAGTACTATGATCAAACAAGAATATGCATGAGTAAAAGAAGACTTACTTGAAACCCTGAATACTAATGATCATGACTATACATATTCAAGATTATTTAGAATTAGAATGTTTTGAGAATATACTAATGAATTAATGTTTGTGTATGAGATCATGAGGATGACACTAGTGCACACTTGAGCATGCACAGTGGTACAGAATGAATAGAAGTTCAAAGGACATATAGAAGATCAAGCGGGAGGCAACCACACAAACATAAAAGATAAGTATTTGAGTTGTTATTTGAAATAGTAAATGATATTTCTTGTATGCATATTTGTATTCCTAGAACATATCATGCTGAGTGCAAACATTCATAGAGCATTGAACATTATACTACTAATATGCATATGATTGGTAAGTTGGACAAACATTCCATTGTTGCTTGTCTAGAATGAAACCTCTTTGCTGACATGCTAAGAGCTGTGCACACTCTCGATAGTATGTTCTGGTAGAGATGGAAGGCATCTAGATAGCCACTGTATGCATACAGGATATGGGAAAGTGTTGTGCCAAAGTATTGGTCAAGATAGTTGCATAACTATATAAATGATATCTGTATGCATAATAGGTTATCATGATTTCATGATTATGAAGGATTACTAATCATGTACTTAATTTTGTTTTGTAGGAAAGATCATGAAGAATAATGAACACCGAACAAGTGATGGATGTTCAACAAGAAGATTTACAAATCAAACAAAATATAGAAGGCTTGTGGCTAGAAGATTCTCTTAGAAAGAGGAAGAGAATCATGATGAGATGTTTGCTCCAAGTGGCTAGATAAGACCATTCTCTTAATGGTGCAATTAAAGAAGAAGTGTGAATCAGGTTCTGTATGGGTTCCCAGGATCGATAGTATATTGATGAGAATACATGTGGGGATTGTATCATCCTTGAACACATGTTCTAAAGAGAGCCGTAGACGTGAGGTCTCCGAGAATGAAGTCCTTAGTGGACAGTTGAAGGGATTGGATCATCCCTGGACTTTCAGTCCTAAAGAGAGCCGTAGACGTGAGGTCTCCGAGAATGAAGTCCTTAGTGGACAGTTGAGGGGATTGGATCATCCCTGGACTTTCAGTCCTAAAGAGAGCCGTAGACGTGAGGTCTCCGAGAATGAAGTCCTCAGTGGACAGTTGAGGGGATTGGATCATCCCTGGACTTTCAGTCCTAAAGAGAGCCGTAGACGTGAGGTCTCCGAGAATGAAGTCCTTAGTGGACAGTTGAAGGGATTGGATCATCCCTGGACTTTCAGTCCTAAAGAGAGCCGTAGACGTGAGGTCTCCGAGAATGAAGTCCTTAGTGGACAGTTGAGGGGATTGGATCATCCCTGGACTTTCAGTCCTAAAGAGAGCCGTAGACGTAAGGTCTCCGAGAAGTGGGGATTGTATCATCCCCGGACCTTGGTCCCTGAATTGATCCGTAGACGTATGGTCTTCGAGAATAAAGTGATGGGGATTGCATCATCCCGGAACCACTAGTTCAAAATGTACGTGAGGACTGCATCGTCCATGAACTGGGTTCAAAATGTACGTGAGGACTGCATCGTCCATGAACTGGGTTCAAAATGTACGTGAGGACTGCATCGTCCATGAACTGGGTTCAAAATGTACGTGAGGACTGCATCGTCCATGAACTGGGTTCAAAATGTACGTGAGGACTGCATCGTCCATGAACTGGGTTCAAAATGTACGTGAGGACTGCATCGTCCATGAACTGGGTTCAAAATGTACGTGATGGGATTGCATCGTCCCTAGACATGAGACTTGTCTTAAAGTGATAAGGACTAATCATCCTGTAAGTAGATTGGGATTGCATCGTCCCTAGACATGGTGAGGTGTCTTAAAGTGATAAGGACTAATCCTCCTGTAAGTAGATTGGGATTGCATCGTCCCTAGACATGGTGAAGTGTCTTAAAGTGATAAGGACTAATCATCCTGTAAGTAGATTGGGATTGCATCGTCCCTAGACATGGTGAGGTGTCTTAAAGTGATAAGGACTAATCCTCCTGTAAGTATATTGGGATTGCATCGTCCCTAGACATGGTGAAGTGTCTTAAAGTGATAAGGACTAATCATCCTGTAAGTAGATTGGGATTGCATCGTCCCTAGACATGGTGAGGTGTCTTAAAGTGATAAGGACTAATCATCCTGTAAGTAGATTGGGATTGCATCGTCCCTAGACATGGTGAGGTGTCTTAAACTGATAAGGACTAATCATCCTGTAAGTAGATTGGGATTGCATCATCCCTAGACATGGTGAGGTGTCTTAAAGTGATAAGGACTAATCATATTGTAAGTAGATTGGGATTGCATCATCCCTAGACATGGTAAGGTGTCTTAAAGTGATAAGGACTAATCATCCTGTAAGTTGATTCGGGATTGCATCATCCTTAGACATGGTGAGGTGTCTTAAAAGGATAAGGATTGATCATCCTGTAAGTTGATATGGATTGCATCATCCATAGACATGAGAGATGTCTTAAATTGAGAGGGATTGATCATCCCATAAGTGGATCAGGATTGTATCATCCTTGGACCTATGTCCTAAAGTGAGAGGGATTGACCATCCCGTAATTGGATCATGTGTGTTGCAGGGTATGCTGCTGTTGTGTATACTTGTATCAGTGTGGATACTTGTATTTATAGATGTATTAGTGAGAATACATGCTTTTGATGATAGATGTATTAGTGAGAATACATGCTTTTGATGATAGATGTATTAGTGAGAATACATGCTTTTGATGATAGATGTATTAGTGAGAATACATGCTTTTGATGATAGATGTATTGGTGAGAATACATACTTTTGATGATACATGTATTGATTAATGTACTTGTATGGTTGAGGATACTTATGTTGTAGATCGAGATGATCCAGATGCTGTAGATCGAGATGATCCAGATGTTGTAGATCGTGATGATCCAGATGCTGTAGATCGAGATGATCCAGATGCTGTAGATCGTGATGATCCAGATGCTGTAGATCGAGATGATCCAGATGCTGTAGATCGTGATGATCCAGATGCTGTAGATCGAGATGATCCAGATGCTGTAGATCGAGATGATCCAGATGCTGTAGATCGAGATGATCCAGATGCTGTAGATCGAGATGATCCAGATGTTATAGATCGAGATGATCCAGATGCTGTAGATCGAGATGATCCAGATGTTGTAGATCGTGATGATCCAGATGCTGTAGATCGAGATGATCCAGATGCTATAGATCGAGATGATATGACGATGCTGATGATCGTGAGATGACGATGTTGATGATCGTATGATGACGATGCTGATGATCGTGAGATGACGATGCTGTTGATCATGTGATGACGATGCTGATGATCGTGTGATGGCGATGCTGACAATCGTGAGGATTCAGATATTGATGTTGCTGTAGCTGTTTGAGTGCTGCAGAAGATAAAGACTCAGTACTGAAGATGTTGATGTTCCAGTATTGAAGATATTCCAGTAACTGGTTGAGTTACTGATGATGTTGAGAAAGCTTCCAATGATTTATAGATGTATCATGTATGATGTTGATGACTCCTTGCTCGTGCAGATGCTGTTATAATATCCTTCTCGTTAAGGGGGAGTGTTGAGATATTGTAACTTCAAAGAATATTATATTTGTACTTTATTATTCCGGTGATGATTCATTCCTCCGTGAAGATCTTATTGTATATCCGGAGATGTTTATTCCTCCGTCGGAATGTGGTAACTTGGGTTATTAGACTTCCCTAGTGGGGGTCGGCCCTGTATGTGTTATGTGGGTCAAAGGGTTATTAGACCACCCTAGAGGGGTCGGCCCAGTCAGTTATAATGGGGTATTTAACCTAATGGTTAAATACGAGCCTACATGTACTTGTGTAAAATACATATCAGAGTAGTGTATAAATAGAGGAGGTGTGTTCCTCATTATACACATTCACTCACTTGAGGATAACGCACTTGTGGAGGAGAGGTCTGCTATTGTGGAGGAGGAGATCATGTCTCAGGGTTTCATCTTTGTATATTGCTGGTCATCTATATTGAGGAAGCTTTGCTGGGTTTTCTACCCCATGAGGGTTTCCCAGGATAAATCTCTGTCTCTTGTGTTTATGCTGTGCTTGTTGTTTCTTCAGTGATCCTGTATATGCTATTATTGTGAAATGGAATGTAATGCTGCTATTTTCTGTATTAGCATCTTGAATTTTAACATCTTGTTCGTCTCATTTGGTATCAAAGTGAAAATTAATTCCAATGGAGGTCATACAAAAGATCCAAGACTTAGTAGAAGAATTAGTAAAAGTCAATAACCATGCAATAGAAAGGGATCGTAAATCAAAAGCAATGATATAGGTGAAACTCTTGAAGTAATAAAAAAATAAGAGAGAGTACTATACTACTAAGAGCGCAAAGGTGGAATTGCCCAAGGCTGAACATATTCCGGAAGAAAAAACCCATCAACAACTGTTTCAAGAACCTGAAAGAAACATTTGGTGAAGATGACAGGGAACCGAAATTGCTTACAGACATGATGGATGAGGAAAAGCACTGCAGCATATATTTAGATTCTGTAAACATCTCTAGTGAAGAACTTAACTCTGAACGACAAGGCGAGGAGCCACGGGCTGTACAACTGGAAGATGAAATGAAACCTCCAACAAAAGAATATACAGATCTGCGTGAAGATAACTGTTTGATGAACTTGAAAGAACACGGGGATGAAGACGTATGTGAAGGTAAAGCTGTAAAGAGCCAAAAGGTTCTATGGGACAAAGCCTTGGAGACCGGGATATGCTTGCAAAAAGTTTTCTCATCCTGTAATCAATTACCACAGGGTTCTGTGAAGTCTTATTTCTGCAAATACAAAGACAATATTGACAGGGCATATTCTGAACTGATATCCTCTGCTCATAAAACACCATATGAAGAATACAACAGCAAGTCACAACAAGGGATCAAGCGTGCTCTATTCCTCATTCAGCAGGAGTGCTGTCTCTCCAACGAGTGGGACATTTCTATCACAGAGCAACACATTCGCAAGTCGGTTGCTGACCCAAAAGGTTTTCGAAATGTTGACATTGAAAAGTTCAAGAAATAAATCATTTACAGATACATGGAATCGAGAATCCACTCCTGCAGGGAGGCTCTGCAAGAACAGGCCATCGATAATATATACATGTCAGAAATAGAAAGTCCAAGCAATGACGAATTAATTGATATCAACTCCTATCTACATGAACCGCCCACAATTTGGGGATGCATGAAATACCTCTACAACAGGTATTTCGGCAGCCCAAGTAGAAGTCCCTATGCAAGTCATCATCCCTACAGCTGGTCAATGTCTCATTTTTTCTTCAACCAGTTCGTGGACTATGTCAGAAGTAAACATAATGGATTTTTTGACATCTACAATCCCCTCTCAATTCAGAATTCGAACAACTACTTGCAGCAACTATGCTTCGGAGAAACAGTATATAAACATCAGGCTATCAGAGGTGCAAAGCTAGATGTAATCGAAGAGTATGTAAAAATTCTGGAGGAAGAACACCTGGAGAAATACTTGGAAAAATCTTTTTCAACACAAATGAAAAACCAAAACCATTGGGTGTTGTTATGGCTGCAAATTCATACATTCAATAATAGAAACCAACGCACAACCTTTGACGCCGCTGTCAGTAGCCATCTCGTGTGGAAACCAACCGACAATCTATGCAAGGTAGATCGGGAGACTTCCGACATTAAAACAAATCAATGTTCCTGGAATTCATTGCTGTCAAAATCGTGGCTATCAAACTCGGGAATATCCTTCCTATTAACCGTCACTGCTACGGTTGTGAAGATGTGACGCGTCGTTACATAAATGAGTTATTAAGTGGATGAATTAAAAATAAATAAATCTCCCTTGAAAAAAAATTAAAACTGGTTATTGAAATGGAACACCATCATTTTCTACAGTCATGACTTTTCGATAAAAGAATATAAGTTTATATATAATAAAAAAGTTAAAAAGGATAGAAGGTATTAGAGTATTATTTCCAAGTTTTAAAAGTATCACTAGTAAGTTAAATATATTTATATTTGGTTGAGTGAAGACAAACGTGAAATATTATAAAAAGGTGAAGTGTATATGATTATTAATTTATAAGAAGTAATGAAGTCCACGGTTATCATAATTTAGAAGTATGTTGAAATAAAATAAAAGATAATGTCCATAGATCTTAAAAGAGAATAAGAAGCAGCTTCGAGGACAAAGCTTTATTAAGACTGCGGCAATGTTATGAAAATAAAACTAAGTATAATTAATGTTCGCTTAGAATATTAATATTAGGAAAAGGTGCATTGTTAGGGATTCAACTTTAGAAAGAGTCATCTTGAGCCTTATAAATATGAAGGCATTCATCATTGTAAACAATTCGTCTTTTATTCAATACTAATATTTATATACATATATTTGATATATCATATTTTGAGCATTTAGCTATACGTTTCTGCTTTTAAGCGTAACATTGGTATCAGAGCTAATACCAAATGAGACTAACAAGATTCGTCTAATGAAGAAATATCCACCGTAAATAAGACAGAGAACATAAATCCATATAGGAAATATATATTAAAAGTAAAAGTGATAAGATGACTACAATGCAAGGAGAGAGCCCGTATAAATACAATTATAAGGGCACCTTTGATGACTGTTCACAAGGGTTATGTCCCTTGGATAATTATTGTGAATTATTATTATTAATATTATTATTTAATATTTATATATTTTAGGTTTCTTACATTGCCTCCCCCTTAAGAATGCTTTGTCCTCAAAGCATAATTTGGAAAAGACTTCTCTTTAACTCTTATTCTCGTTCGTAATTTGAGCGCTGATTGACTCTATATTGGTTCCTTCTTTTGGTGTTTGAATTTGAGCGTTTGATGACTTCTCTATTGGGCTAGTCATCGTTTCTTTGTCGATTAATGATCCTTTGTGATCTAACTCTTTGTGTAAAGATTTCTTATCATGTTTTAGCTTTCTAATTTGTGTAAGTAAGTCCTAATCATGTCTCTTTAAACATAAGAGTTCTTTGTTATAGTCTGACTTGTCGACTTCATTTTGATTGTCTTGATTTTTTTGCTCTCTTTCTTTTAAGCTTTTTATTTGTTCTAGCAATCTGTTGTACTAGATGCCTCTTCCCATAAGAACATGGGTAAATCCTGGTCATGAATCATCGCTTTGACAACCTTCATAATGAACTTGTCCTGCAATACATGATAGAATTTTCTACACGAGTTAACTAGTAACGTTTATGCAATTATTCTATTCATCAACAAAATATCAATTCAATTTAAGTAAAACTCATTGCTTAAAGCATTAAATACTTATCTTTGTTGTTGACTCTCTCTTGATCCTTGCCTCCTTGCAGAAGTCACTGAAGTCCTTGGAGGTATACTCACCTCGAAAACCTTGATCTTCTTCTTTGTCAAGTTCTTTGCTTGAGCCTTGAACTCCTGGAACTTGATCTAAATGCACTAGATCCAAGATCCACTTGGATCTACCCTCACTGCTCGAAAATATCTCTTGGCATTCTTGCCAAGTGTACAACCCTTGTTAATATTCTCAAGCTCTACTTGAAGCTTTGGAAGACCTCTTTGTGATAGCCGGTATGCAAGTGTAGATTTGGCTTCTTTGTCAAGACTTCTTCTTATCAATCATTATGCTTCAACATCAAGTTTTGTCTTCTTCTGTGGTGGATGCTCATGAACATCAACTTTTGATGCATGTTGCTTTCCTTTCCTTTTCTTTTGAGGACATTGATAAGCATAATGACCAAATGCATGGCAATTGTAGCACTTGATCATTGAAAGATCCCTCTTCTGTTCTTAAACTGCCATGTGCCTAGAAGCACTACTGTCCATTGACCAGGTATCACTACTATCTGTAATAGTGCCATTGAGAGTGGAGACAAAAGAATACTGGAGTTCATTTGCAATCTCAACATCGTTCAACCTGTCTTCTACTTTGGGACTGGACACCATCTTGACAGAAATTTGAAATCTGATTTAGAAACCCTAGTCCCAACAAAAATTAGGTCAAAATTGAAATTTGACAAACTGAAATTTGGCTCCATAGAAAGATGCGCCCTGCCAAGGTGACTTTTAGGACACTGAAGTCAAGCCCAAACTTAGATTGGAAAGGTCGAAATTTGGAAGCCCTAATTTCTCAGACCTGCTTTTTTGGACCCTATTTTTTTCGGGCCTATTTTTGGACCCTAATTTTTCGGGCCTAATTTCCCCCCTTGGTCAAGTCAGCAAGACCAATCCAAGAGAATGCCTGCTTGATGCTACAACTTGGAGAAACATCAACACTTGATACTTGTCTTGACACTTTACACTCGTCTTAACGCTTGGACGCATGACTCTAATGACCTAAATGACTCCTATAAGTCAAGCACAATAATTTATATGTTGATATTCCCAACATATTGATGGTTTCTCTTGTGAATTTTATAAGATATTGGTGTTGACCATTGGTGATGATTTGATGCATGTGTTGTTCTGTACGATGACCCCCAACCTTATGTTGCTACAAATATATGGAAATAATGCAATAAAAACTGAATGTTAAATGCCAAATATTCATGGATAGCATGGCTTGCAGGTACAATAATAATAATTCGTTGCATAACAATTCCTACAAGTAGTAGAGTATCTCCAAATATTGCTAAAGGTAATTATATGAAATGATTATATACAACTTTGTGTATGAGTGGCTATAATAATCACCTATATACTAATTCCTTACTCATGTGGGCCTAGATCTAGGTAGATCTAGTCTTTACTTATACAAGTGATCCCTAACGTTGGCTAGAGGTTTATAACAACTTTATTAAGTGCAACCATGGAATCAAACTCTTGGATGGCCAAACACTCAAATTTCTTGCTTTCAAGGCCTCAAAAGCATTGATATTATATACAAAAAATAATATAAATGACAAAATTCTGTCTCCAGTTTTTGAAAAACATAATTTTTTCTAAGATATAACATACATATTGGTCCTTGCTCTGTGTTGCCGCTGAAAGCACACCTGGGGGGCAACGCAACAAAATATTCAAGCTGCTCGGTGTGTCCTTGGGGGCAAGTCTCAAGTCAGGTGCTGTCACTTGATCCCGACTCCTCCGTTTAAGCAAACTCCTAACGAAGCCAAGGGGGGTAGACCCTAAGAGAAAGAGTTACTAAAGCTCTTTAAGTTAATTGTTACTAGTTTGGATGGAGTTGCTTTTTAGGAGTTAAAGATGATACAAATACTAAACAAGATACTGCAATATAGAATGATTAAGTTCAACAACATAAAGATAAAAAGGCATTCACAACATAAATGATTTGAACAAAATAATATAGTTTGCAAAATAACCAGTGCCAAATGGAGTTACATAATAACGTGTTGCTGAAATTGTAAATGTTTTGCAGTGTACTTGGTTAGTTTTAGGATTATTAGGATGAGTGAATTAGGGGAAAAGGGAATTGTCGATATACCGTGAGGTACTTGGGAATATGTCCGGATTTTACCATATGTGGTTCTACACAACAATGTGTAGGCTAGATGGAGTCACGGGGGTGTGTCCAACACTACACCAAATTAGGGTGTAGCCTGACAGGGCCCCACCCCACAGTCAATTTCTAGTTGTTCTCTCTTCCTTTGCAACATTTTCCCACAAAAAAGTAACTTCGAAACAATGCCAAATTTCCATTATGTTTGAGGGAGGTTACTTTTATTGATGGTGAATTTTTAATTAGATGTCGAGCTTTAGAAAGTGCAAATAATCCGTTTCTGATTTCCCAGCGCTCAGGCAGGCCTGTAAGTGAAAATAGAGTATGCAGTTACTGTTAACAATTTGTTCCAATTCAAGATTGTAAATAGATTGCAAGTAAATTGTTAGCGGCATGAATCTCTTTTCCACAAGCTGCTGTATCGGGCAAGCCCTTGCATAGTGTGGTACTTCGGGAAATCATTTGCCAATTAATGGGATTGTAAAAAAGTAAGTTATGCAATTGTTGTGCAAAATTGTGATGTAACAAATTGCAAAAATAAACAAAGTTTTCTAATTACTACTCTATGAGTCTCTTTTCCCTTTTGGTACTTCGAGAGTGTACAGTGGGTAATTACTTATTTTGCAAAAAATAAAATGGAAAGAAATGAAAGTAAACTGGATGTACTTATGAAAATGAAAGTTAATCTAATCTAACAAGTAAACTAATTGAAATAACAAAAACAAACAAATGAGGCAGATACAGGCTTCCCCCGGATGGGGGAAGCGGGGTGTGGGCACTGTTAGTGTTAGGATATTCCTATACTCCATCCTAGTCCCACCAGTATTTTGATCATTTACATTTTCAGTCATGCATGCACCTTTTAGGGTTTGCATGCATTCTAGGGTTTGCATGCATTTTGCATGCATCCCAGTCATCAGTCCAGCACCTAGCCCTCAGTTAGCCAGCCCCCAGGAGCTTCTCACTATTCAGTTTTAGCCCTCCAGTTGCTTAGTGCGCCCTTCTTCCTTGATTTTAGGGAGCAACTCGCCCTTCTTCACCTACCAGTTCAGTTACACTCAGTTACAGTCAGTTACAGTCAGTTACACTCAGTTACATTGAGTTACACTCAGTTACATTCAGTTACAGTCAGTTACAGTCAGTTACACTCAGTTACATTGAGTTACACTCAGTTACACTCAGTTACATTCAGTTACAGTCAGTTACACTCAGTTACATTGAGTTACACTCAGTTACACTCAGTTACATTCAGTTACTCTTAGTTACATTGAGTTACACTTAGTTACATTGAGTTACACTCAGTTACACTCAGTTACACTTAGTTACACTGAGTTACACTTAGTTACACTGAGTTACACCTACCAGAGTTAGTTTGACTGATGGTTGACAGTTACTTGAGCATTGATGACTCCAATGATGATGATGAAGACTTCTAGTTGCACTCCGATGATCATGAGGACACCTAGTTGTGCTCCGATGACACTCTAGTGATCCTTTGATCACTCCATGAAGGCTAATTCGAATTGCCACCTTAGGCATTCGAATTCCTCATGCATTGTATTATTTATATGTCCATTTGTGATTAATAATCTAGTATGACCGAAGTATTATTGCTTCTATCTGAGTTCTACTGTACCATATTATTCTGTTGCTCATTATACTGCATGTATCACTCTTCTTCTATTTTCTTGCTTAATCATAATTATTCTCTTGTGAGATACATCATCTCTTAGATCTGCTGTGAGGATTTTCACAGTTAGCCCACTTGCTTTTTTTTTTTAATTATAGTTTACAAACTGCAAAAATAAAAGAACACCTTTGATCCTTATAATTTGGATCAGGGAGGTTTACAATGATTTAGAAATGACTAAGAAAGAAAGTAGGAGCTCCGAGATGGCTAGATTTGTCGAAAATTTGCCAGAGCCTCCTCCTCCTTTTCGTCAAGTCTGAAAAACAACAAACAAATCTTCTTTAAAGTTAGTGGATTAGCTCATAATAACATGAAATTTACACTACTCTAGTACTCGGAAAAGATAGCAAAATTTTATGATAACAAGTACTAAAGAAATAATCTAGATCTAGACTTGGAATAAAGATTTAAAGAGCTTTTAGATCTAGTAAATATGCATAACATAAGAAGATGAATGATAATTTATAGATCTAACTTTTGCTAAGCATAAAAATAACCAAGTAACCAAGAAAGAGTATGAATTTTAAGAGATGGAAGACAGAAAATCGTCAAGCTCAAGCTTGAATAGTGTGAAGAATAGAAAGTGCTTGGAGAACAAGAATCATTAGTATCTCATAAAAAGAAGTGAAGAGAAAGAGGAAGCAACTGAGCTCCAAGTTCTTCTTCACCTTCGATGACCTACAAATCTACACACTTCCAACAAACAAGATTAAATTTAGTGTGATAAATTAAATAAGACCAAAAGAGCATCAATATAACCGACTACAGTTAGTGTGAAGAATAGAAAGTGCTTGGAGAACAAGAATCATTAGTATCTCATAAAAAGAAGTGAAGAGAAAGAGGAAGCAACTGAGCTCCAAGTTCTTCTTCACCTTCGATGACCTACAAATCTACACACTTCCAACAAACAAGATTAAATTTAGTGTGATAAATTAAATAAGACCAAAAGAGCATCAATATAACCGACTACAGTTTGCTACTTTCAAATCTTAGATAACCCAACACAAGTAAGCGAGTTGAGAACCTCAAATGCCTACTCTATGGACTAACAAATAGCCTTCTAAGCTAGCAATCTTGCATATGAAGAAATGTAATTAAGTTAATATCACCTCAATTCAAGCATTCACCATGAAATCTTGCACCACGTGGACCTCCAAAGTCTTCAATTTATTCATAAAAGAAATCAAATTACATAGCATAACATGAGCAGAGGTTCCTTGCATCCATCCTCAACAATGGAGCAAAGCCTTGCTTTTATAGAGAATGGGAGAAGAGGGGGGGCACATTAACCACTCAAGATGGAGGGCGAGTTCCATAGAAAAGTTAGGAGTTGATTGGATCTTGATTGAAGAGTTAACTCTAAGAGGTGGGCGCCACTTGGAACAAATTCCTCAGATTTAGGAATTTGATTTTCTCTCATATCTTTATTTTTTTAATTTGTTAATTCTCTTTTATTATTTTTTGAGAGAATTTTGATTTAAGTGATTAATAATCACTCAAAACTTAGGAAAAGTGGGTTTAGGGGTAATATGGGTGTTTCGGGTTAGAAAGCGAGCACCCCCATGGTGAATTTCACCTCCTAACCACTTTTTTATGAGATTTTTGTCTTTTACAATTAAAACATTAAAAATTAACCTCGTTTGCGGGAACTTTTTTAAGTTTGAAAACAAAACTAAAACATAGGGGGACCTAGTACATGTCGTTGTGACTTATTATTGATGGCTTGCGTGTTAAAAAACACAGACACTTAGACTTTAATAACCTCCCAAGGTTTAGCAACCAAGGCGGATACTCCAACTTTGGAGGTGTGAGTGAAAAACTAAAAAATTATGCATCGCTGAAAAGCAACACATAATAACTAAGGAAAAAACACTCTAGAGTACCACATTGCTGTTTAAACCTAAGGCAAGCCAAGTCTGTTTCAAAAAAGACCATGCTAGACCAACTTATTGCAATTCCCCGTGGGGCATGGACATATTTTTTTACAAAAAAGGGCCAAAATTGGCCTTGAAGAGACTTCTGAACTTTTGAGCACTGATAATGAACAATTGGATTGTTCACAACTTCGACGGCTCACAGGAAATCCACCTAGGTGCAACTTGGTGGATAACACTCTGTAGAAGATTTTGAATGTAGATATCAAGTTATCAAGACTCCTTACAAAATCGACATAGCTCTGTTTGTAAAAAACCAAGATAACTCAAAGTTGTTAGGTTGTCAAGATCGTTGACTCATCATGACATGTGGGAACTTCTGCCACTTGGTCATAGATATAAAATGATCATTCCATTCTAACATCCAAATTTGATATTGCATGCTTGTTATCATGCTAATCTGCACCAACAGACCTGTCTAATAATATAGGGAATCTAGCCTTGTTACCACTAGATCCCTCCTTTTTTGTATTGGTGCTTTTCCAATCCTAGGGGTGTGTTGCTAGAGGTTGTATGCTGTTTTCAAACACATTGCTTTGCGTAAACTCCATTTTGATTAGGACAACTAAAACTTACTTTCGAGATACTTTCCTGTAAGCGATCAAGAGCAAGTGAAACTCATTAAAATCAAGATGGTTGAGACCAGATTTCTATCCAACCACAACTGTGAACATACTGAACAATGTGAAAAGAATATGTGCCTTAAGTGACAAGATAATCAAAGTAAGTACATCAAAGCCAACCAAATCATTGCAATGCTATTAGACTAACATCCGACTAAGAGGTCCTAGGAGCTAGAGAGAAGGCATAATCGAACGAAATCAATGTATTAATCAAGAGGCATGTAGTAAGTACATCAAAGCCAACCAAATCATTGCAATGCTATTAGACTAACATCAGACTAAGAGGTCCTAGGAGCTAGAGAGAAGGCATAATCGAACGAAATCAATGTATTAATCAAGAGGCATGGATTACATCTAGTGATGGTGGATGGTCATGGTTTGTGGTCATCTAGTAGTTTTGTGCTACTTTATGGCTTTTGCTTGATGGATCATTGTCTTAACATATGGATGCTTGCTACTTTATTTGTCATATTTTCTTGGAGCATCCTAGTGACTATAACATGAGGGTGTTATGTTTTTGATTTGTCATTAAGAAGGGGGTGTTCTACATGGTACCCTTTTGTCATGTTTCATGTGTGATGGGGACATAGTTGATGTTTGATGGAGTCATCACCTTTATTATATCTTTTACATGATGTTGAATGTGGTGTAGTAATACACTTTTCCTTGGTGGGATTTCCCTAGGTGATATAATATTGTGACATTGCTAGATATCTCGAAAGGGGGAATATGTATTTGATGATGTAAGTACCTTCTTTGATGTGCATTGTTTCATTTTTCTAAGTTGGGGCGGGGGCGTAGTCTACTACATGTTTCTATGGTGATCTAGCCTTTTCTAAGGCTTATGATGTATTAGTTGGCCCTTGGTGGTGGTCTGCCCTAGGTTCAAGCCTAAGTTGATTTTAATGTTTTAGTATTACCTTGGTACCATGGTGGTCGACTTTGCTAGGGAGAATACCTTATATTACATTGTACAACAATTTGATGGAACAATCCCCTTCATTGGCACACATGTTGAGGCCAATTACAATATTTTATCTTTATTTGCTTGAGTGGAGTGGCCATCCTTTTGGTCTTGGAATCTGTTGGGCTTATTGTTGGCTTAGGGAGTGGCTAAGGTTTTTGACACTATCCACTTACACATGATTTGATGAGTTGTAACCTCCTTGAAGCACTTGGAGCATATTTTATTATTATTATTTGGAGGAGTCAACTTGGTCAAACTTAATAGGATGAGGTGATTGCACATTGGAGGAAGCACTTTTCTATTTTGGGAGGTTGCTGAAGGTCCCAAGACCTTTGTCTTTTCATGCATGTGAAACGCTCCACCTATTTGGCCTTTTGCACACTTTTCTATGGAGTTAGTTGGAGCGACCTACTTTGGGTCCACACACGGGAAGGAGTTCCTTATTGACATGGTTCTTGCACACCTTTCCACACCTTATTAACATGTGGTGACAGGACACACCCCTTAGGAGACCCACACGTGCTTCATGGAGGACATTTATTGCACACATGTCCATGCACCTTGTCGACCACATTTACTATTTTGAGGAGTTGGTTGAGGAGCCCTCTCCTCGAGGGAGTTTTATATTATTTTCTGGCTGCATGCACAGTAGAAGTGCATTTGGTGAACTCTTCTAGCTGGACCATGGAGCACATTCTTTTATGTCGACGATATTTTATTATATTTTGCATGCATACATCTTGAAGGGTGTGACGCGGTACTAGTACCGGCACAACTTTAGACATTTTTTGCCCAAGGAGAGGGGTCATTCTTTTTCTTCAGGACCATGATGGGTGTTACCAGTACCTTCCGAGAGGTGGTTATGGTTGGACCCTTTGGTCCTTCCCTTAGGAGTACTATGGCTTAGTGGCATTGTTGACTGCCTCATTATAGGGCTTGTAGCCCTGAGGTTGGTGTTCGGGGCTCCTTGGGGTGGGTCACTGGGTCACATGACACCCTGCTTGTTTTCCACTCCAGTGACAATTATATTATTTTCTGGTTGCATGCACATTAGAGGTAGATTTGGTGAACTCTTCTAGCTAGTCCATGGAGCACATTCTTTTATGTTGACAATACTTTATTGTATTTTGCATGCATACATGTTGGAGGGTGTTACGCAGTACCAGTACCAGCGCACCTTCAGATATTTGCCCAAGGCTGGGTCGTTCTTTTTCTTCAGGACCATGATGGGTGTTACCAGTACCTTTCGAGAGGTGGTAATGGTTGGACTCTTTGGTCCTTCCCTTAAGAGTACTATGGCTTAGTGGCATTGTTGACTGCCTCATTATAGGGCTTGTAGCCCTGAGGTTGGTCTCTGGGGCTCCTATGGGTGGGTCACAGGGTCACATGACGCCCTACTTGTTTTCCACTCCGGTGACAGTTTTCCAGCTTTGAGGCCCTTGCCTCCCCTTCCGGTCTCCTTATGCACCCATCCTGGTCCCTTTCCAGCAGAGCGCCCTCCTTCCTTGGGCTAGTTTCCTTGATGACCTCATCGTTGGTCACCAGGCCCATAGGCTGTTTGAGGGGGCGCGTTGAAGGATCTTCAACATTATTGGGGTTAGATGGGGCATGACGATCCCCCCTACTCACTCCATCTCTCGGAGCGAAGTTTTCTGCTCAGTTTTAGTCATTTTTAGCAGTTTTTAGGCACATAGGGGGAAAACACCCCAGGTAACCTACTTTAAGCCTACTATAGGCCATCTTTAGATTATTTTATATTATTTCATGTTATATTTTACATTGACATTTATTTGGCCTGTCGACTTGGTTATTTTGTAAAAGTGAGTTGAGAAACATATAAATATAACTCCTCACTTCATTTATAAATCATAACTCATGGAACAAAATTCCTAATGTTACTTTTTTACCCTAGATAGCTATTGTGGAGTGATGCGCACCTCTTGGAGTAGTCTTTTCTAAGTTTTCTTGCTCTTATGGATGAAGTTGGATCTTGTCTTTGGTTTGCTCATGCTTGGTGGATGCTTTAATTGTTGGAAGAACACATGCTCAAGTAAGTCTAGTCTTTTTAGCCTTGCTTGGTGAAAGGTAGGTAAATTTTTGCTTCTTGAATGCTTGAATGGTGGCCTTCGGTCTGTATTTTCTCTAAATAGGGTCTTTATCTACTTTCTATCCTCTTTGCATGGAGGAAAACGCTCCCTTGAGGAGGTTTTCCCAAGTTTAGCCTTGGATCTCCAATTTTGCCCTAGATTATGCTCTTATAATGAACCCTAGAGGTAGGCTGGCCATCTTCCTCTAGGGCTAGGGTTTAAGGGGCTCATTCATAAAAACCCTAAGTTATCATCTTTTTACCTAATTATTTTTGCATGTACATGTGTAAATATTGCATTTCATGCCAGATTAGGTCTTTTAATTATGTCTGCAATTTTATGTTTAAAACCCTAAAAAATAAAAAAATATTTTTTCAAATTTTTGGTCTTCCTAAAATTTCGGCCCTCTCTCCCACAAATTTGGCCTGCCTTCTTTATCCCTAAAAACCCTAGGGCGAAATTTTAGGAAGCCCTAAAAACCCCAAAAATTATAAAATCCTAAAAATACCTAAAAACTACCAAAAATCAGACCTAAAATCTAACCCTAAACAGTTCTAGCCTAGCCCCCTGCCCTACTCAAGGGACCTCGCCCTCCCTTCCTATCCTTTCTCCCTATCTCGGCCTCCTCTTGGCTGCCTATAACAAGGCTGCAACAGAGTCTGTTAGCAGCCCCTTTCCTGCTGCCCAAAGTCTGCAAAAAGTTGCAGACTGTCACCTTGACAGTCCTCCAAACCTGCTATAACACCAACACAAAGAAAAACACTCAAAAGTTAGTCATTTGTTGAAGTTCACAGTGTTGGAAAATGATAAGCAAGGTCTGAAACTATACTGTGTTATGAACTGATCTTAAACTCTGTTTGCATTCACATATCAGATTTGAATACATTGTTAAAAGAATGCTTTAAAGTGGAAGTTGATGTGATATCTATTAAATGCAATAAATTCTTGTTTAGCACATCTTTCCTTGGCTTATTAAATGCTGCTATAATACTGTCATGAAAGACTGTATACTGCTGTCATAAATGCTACTTATCATTGGAGTGAAAGTATTTGCACTATTGCCTCATAGTTGACGGTGAATGATAGCGTAATTGGTTGAATAATATATGGATATCTACTTGGTTGACTTGAGTACTTGAATGCTCTCTTTACCATGACATTGATACATTGGCATCTACAAGCATATTAATTTATTTAGTATGTCTTCCTCATTCCTAAAAATTGTTTTGTAAAAGGCACTGGTCACTAACATCATCGCATATAAGACAGTCTTTCTGCTTAAGTGTCTTGCAAAGTATCTAAAGTGCTCTCCCCTTGGAGGTTACGACACTCCAAAGAAGTTGGAGGTGTTGACTGAGGTGACAGTGGTCACATCTTCTCTACATTTGTCTATCGGACACTAGCCCTGCTAGTTTGTCCGGTAACAAAGGGCACACTTGGAAGTGGACATTTTAGCATCTTGATATGGTCAAAGGCTATTTTAGTGATGTGCCCTCGCTCTCTTGGAGATATTCTGCACTCTATTTCATATTTCTTGATTGAACAACCTCTCTTGGAGAGAATGGAGACCATTTGACTTGTTAACTTTGAAGGGATAAGACCTAATTGTGTGAGAGTTGTAGCTACCTTTATAGAAAGGAACTTTCATCTCCATTTTATTAGTCCTCTTGGGCTACATTGTATAACTTATGGAAGGCTTAATGGAAGATTGAGGTATCATTTCCTATCATATGTGAGGCTCAATAATTTTAATGCTTTTAAATGTTGTTGATTAATTAGAAAATCTTTGGAAATAACTTATTGTGAAGGCCTTGCAATGGAACATTTGCCTTTTGGATAGGGGTAATGTGAGGAGCTTCTCCTTCTTTTATCCTTTTGGATAGGGGTAATGTGAGGAGCTTCTCCTTCTTTTATCCTTTTGGATAGGGGTAATGTTTATCCTTCTACTTCATCTATCAAATCAGTTGTCTCTGGAACTAATAACTTGTAGGGCAATACTTTCATAATATTGTTTATGAGTGGCACTGATGGGGCTCTTCAAGACCATATTTCTGCAGTATTTTCCAGCATTATTAAGTTTGATTGGGGCAAGCTGTTAGCAGCCCTTTCTTCCTTAATTATTCACAAATCTGCCCTCTTTGATTAATGCTTCTTGACCCCATTTCCCCAACATTTGATAGCATTGATTTCGGTCTTCCACCTCATTTTTTGCTTTACTTTATTATACTACAACACATTATTTTGCTAAAGCTACTCTTCATATTTCGCTAAAGCTACCTTGACCCTCCTTGTTATAGCTTTAGTAATTTTACCTTGGGGAAGCCCCCCCTGTGTTGGAGAAGAGCCAACCTATAGTGTGGGGAAAAGTTGTTGAGGTGATCATGGGTAGCCTTTGTAAGTTATACAAAACTATCACCTTGGTGCCATGGAATCTGGATTGAAAAAAGAAATATGTTCTATATTAAAATTTAATGTTCTAAATTTTTTTAATTGTTTAATGAATTGAAGAAAAAAATGTTGCCCTGTGGGCTGAGATACTCAGCCACAGGGCTTGTGGGCTGAGTAGAGAACACACTCTACTCAGCCCACAGGGCCACACAGCCCAAAAAATTAAATTTTAAATCTATGTATTATTTAAATTGTTTGTAAATTTAAATTGTTTTTAAATTCTAATTTATGGAGTAATTTCAATTTTAAAGGTCCCTGTGGTTGAGTATCTCAGCCCACAGTCCCTGTGTGGCTGAGATACTCAGCCACAGGGACCTTTAAAATTGAAATAATACCTAATTAGAATTTAAAAACAAGTTAAATTTACAAATAAAAACCGTAACAAAATAAAATTTAAAAAAATAAAAAAATAAAATTACAAAAATAAAATTTATTACATTAATAAAATTATTAAATTTACAAATAAAAACCATAACAAAATAAAATTTAAAAAAATAAAAAAATAAAATTTATTACATTAATAAAATTATTAAATTATTACAGAAATAAAATTTAAAAAAAAATTCAAAACCACTATCCTAACATGTTAAATTTGAAAACAATTTAAATTTAAAAATAAAAACAATTAAAAATAAAATTTAAAAAAATAAAAAAAAAAAATTACAGAAAAAAATTTAGAAATAAATTTATATTTAAAAAAAATCGAAAGCCACTAACCTTTGTCACCTAACAAGTTAAATTTGAAAAAAATAAAAAAACAATTTAAATTTAAAAATAAAAACATTAAAAAATAAAATTTAAAGCCACTAACCTAAGTTACCTAACAAGTTAAATTTGAAAAAAAATAAAAAGCAATTTAAATTTAAAAATAAAAACAATAAAAAACAAAATTCTAGGAACCAGAGAGAGCATAATTGAACCAAAACAAGTATGAAGCAAGAGACATGGATTACATCATAGTGACAACACATGATTGGCTTCCATAGGTCCAGTAGCATGTGGTGATGGAGGTGGATCGCTAGAATTGGTGGGTGAAAGGATGATAAGAATCCACTGCTGCAATATACTTAAAAACATTGTTGAATATATCGACCAATTTTTTGGCACCTCGCGAAAAATCGCGATTTTTTTAGGGCGCATATTTTTTGGCACGAAAAAATTTCGATTTTCACTTAAAAATCAGATTTTGCGCAGTCAAGCAACATTCACGATTTTCTTGGAAAAATTGTGCCATGACCCCAAATTTCACCCAGGCGCTGAAATCATGGGGTTAAGTCGCTTTTTGGGGGTTTTTCCTTCTCATTTCACTTAGCATCCGTGGGGGAATGAGAGGGAGAGTGCTTCCAGCGATCAACAAAGAGATCTAGAGGACCAAATCGTTGATTTCATCACCATCAAGAGTTTTTTAATTGGAGCAAAAATCGATTTGCAAGCTATCTACGATGTTGGTCATCCCAAATCCCAGGTATGTAGTCAAATCCCATTCTCATGCATTGTTTTTCATAGATTGTTTTAGGGGTTCCAATGCCCATCTTTCTTTGCCTCTTATCATCATTTTTTGTGGCTAAGAAAACATATTGAGAGACTATTTTTCCTTTAACAACCCTCTTACCTTCATTTTTGGTTAGATTTTCCTAGAGTTTTCAAAATCATTTTTTTTTCCTCTTGTCATAAATTTCCATGGCTAGAAAATCAATTAAGATGGCTGTTTTTCTTTTAACAACAGACTATTTTTTTTGAAGTAATTTTTAATGTTAGTTTTGTTCCATTTTTGGCCCCAGGGTTCAAGTTGAAGGTTTGATATTGCATTTCCAAAATGCCAAAGGTCTTGGATCCAATGTGGGAGTATGGTGAGCCTGAGGATGGGACAAATGTCAATGATTGTCTAGTACACTATGTGGCCAAGCTACGACATGGGGGATTAGCCTGTTGAAATACCACTTGGCTAAAATTCCGAGGCATGATGTTCTAAGTTGCAGTGACTCAACCCCAAAAATTATGCGAATGGTCCATGATGCTATTTATGAGAAGGATATAAAGAAGGTGGTAGCTGCTAATAGAGCTGAAATTGCTTCGGGTGGAGTGGCTAAATCCTCAAGAACCACTGACACCAACGGATTTCGGAGTGGGACACACGGTAGTGAGAGGGACTCCTCTAATGCATATTCACCTTCCACGAGGGCCTCACCTTTCTTTGTTCCAAGAATCGGAGATGGGGCTCAACCTTCCATCTAATGAATGGTTATAAAAAAGAAGCAAGAAGTGGGCAGGCTTATGGGGAGATTGATTTTTTGGAGCGATTTACCTTCGAGCATCACAAAGACCAATCCTTTTTTCTAGCCAATGTGTGATGCTATCGCTGTTGTTGACCCAGGTTATAGGGCTCCTACCTACGAGGAATTGCAAGGGCCAATTCTGCAAGTAGAAAGGAATGACATCAACACTAGATTGGAAGAGCTAAAGAAGTCATGGGAGTCTACTGGATGCACAGGGATGTCCGACGGTTGGACAGATGGGAAGGGAAGGACCCTCTAAACTTCTTGGTGCATTGTCCTAGGGGTATCATGTCTATTAAATCCATTGATGCCTCAACCCACGTTAAAGATGCAACATTATTGTGTGAGTTGTTGGATGCATTCATCATGGGTATTGGTTTGAACTTTGGAACATGTTGTCCAAATCATAACAGATAATGCAGCTAATTATTTGGCTGTCGGCAGGATGCTAATGGAGAGGCATCCCACATTGTTTTGGACTCCATGTGCGGCCCATTGCCTCAATTTGATGCTTGAGGATATTGGAAAAATACCCTTCATCAAGGAGGTTGTTGATTAGGTTAAGACCATCACAAAATTCATATATAGCCATGCATAGGAGGTTGTTGATCAGGCTAGGACCATCGCAAAATTCATATATAGCCATGCATTTGTCCTTAGCCCCATGAGGAGATTCACAAAAAAACAGGGAGTTGTTGCATTCTACAATCACACGTTTTGCCAGTAGCTTCATCTCTCTTCAGTCTATTCTCCAATATAAGTTTGAGTTGAAGTAGATGTTTGTTTGTGATGAGTGGTGTGACCGCACATTGATCAGAAGAGAAGATGTGACAGCCATTGCTAAACTAGTGTACACCGATTCCTTTTGGGATGGAATGCTAGAAGTGCGCAAAATTAGCGAACCTTTGGTAAAGGTTCTTCACTTGGTAGATGGAGAGAAGCCCATAATGGGCTACTTGTATGAGGCCATGGATAGGGCCAAAGAGACTGTTCAATCTTATTATGTGGGCAGGGGCACTTGTGGACATAACAAATACATGATGATTTGGGATTTGATTGATAGTCGATGGACATGGATGCTCCATTGGCCCATTCATGCAGCAACTCTTTTTCTCAATCCCTCCTATGCTTACTCATCCAACTTTAATTTTGATGCTGAGGTGATGGAAGGGCTCTTGACATGTCTCGAGAGGATAGTACCTAATGTTGATACTCGCAGGACTATTAGTGTGGAGATGGAGATGTATCGAGCGGCTAGCAAATTATTTGGCTTCGTCGATGCTATTGCCAACAGGAGCATTCCGATGCCATGTAAGCCACTAGAATTTAAAATTAAAATTTTAATTGTGTTTTATAATTTATTTGTAAGTTGGATTATGTGTTTTTGAAAATAAATTTACGTCTTTTTTTCTTATTTGTAATTGTTATAGATGTTTGGTGGCAAAATTATGGTGCAGGAACATCGAATTTACGGAAATTTTCCATTTGTGTCCTTAGCATACTTACCAGACTCAGAATTGGCAATAAATCAGCGAGGCAAAAGAGCGAAGTGTTTGAATCGGATCGGTAAAAAAACAGGAAAAAATCGACAAATAAAATAAAATAAATATATACCTATATTTTGAATTAAAAAAAAAACATTTTTCATAGATATTCAAAATAGCCATGTCAATATACTGCAAGATATCAATAGATGTCCAAAAGATATCAATAGAATCATAGATGTCCAAAATATATCAACTCTCATCCATAAGATGAGTCCATAATCCAAAAAGATGTCCAAAATATATTCCAAAATACATAAAGTAAGGATCCAAAATCTAGATTCTAAATACTAAATAGTAAGAAAAAGTAAAAACTAAGAAGTAGACGCTCTCGGGTCTTCGACTGTTTGATCCTCAGGGGTCTCTAAGTCCTCGGAGCTAAAAAGAGGAGCCTCCTCTGAATGAATCCAAGTAGATGTAGCAATAGGATCCTCGTCTTGATCCAATCCTAGCTCCATGTCTTCCTTGTCCAAGGAAATAGCTGAATGAACCAAACCTGTCAGTGTCAACATCAAGATACATTCAGAATGTGAATTAAACTTTAAAATTTAAATCAATGATTAAGATTACAAATGATCAAGCCTTTAAGTGTCTCACCGAGTAACTGCCTGTTGCGAAGCCGAAGGTTGTAGTGGACAAACACAAGGTCATTCAAGCGCTTTTTTGTCAAGCGATTGACTGCACCTCTTGGAATGGATTTTCTCAAACATGATCCAGTTGCGCTTGCAACATGAAGCGCTGCAAGTTTGATTTAGGATCCTAGTGGCAAACTTCTTAAGATCTGGTTTATCACTGCCAAAATTTTGCCACCAAAGACCTAACATGTGGCAAGGGTTTCAGAGTCAAGATTGATAATTGAAGATGGAAAAAAAATTAGAAGAATTAAGATAATAAAGTATAAAACATAATACAAATTATAAGATACATGGCAACATTCTTGTCCTTTCCCGTATAGCACTGGTATAAGTAAACAATTTTGAAGGGATCCTATCGCCTTGCAGCTGGGAAATGATACGGCTTTGGACTTCTTGATTTGGGTTCCTCCTCTCAATGCAAGTCATAAGCCCTCGACCAACCTCCCCATCCTCACAAAGTTGGTCTTATCATAAAAATATGCAGGATTGAAAAAGTATCCAGCAACATGTAAAGGAGAGTTCAATTGCCTATACCACCTCTCATCAATGATGTCCCAAAGAGGCATGTACTTGGTCTCATCATTCATATATTTGGATTTTATGGCCTCCTTAGCGAGATCCATTGACTCATAAATGTAACCCATGACGAGTTTCTCACCATCAACCATCTTGAAAGATCAATCATCAAAGTCAATTCAAATTGTCAAAATCTGATTTTTGATATCAATTTAAGACTTTAAAGTTTAAACAACAATGAAATTTGAAAATGTAATGAAGTTTGACTTCAAATTGAATTGATGAACATTGAAAAGCTTTTGAAATTAAGTACCTGAGCACATTGACAAGTGGCTTTGTCATAGCAATGATCTCTTCTGCATCTCTCCATAAACCATCATTAAAGACAAGAGCAACAATTTCAATGCCCTCAAGGCTTCTTCCATGTCTAGAAGCCATCCACTCAGGTCCAAAAAACACTCTTTAGATTGACCTTTTGCTCTACCATAGATTGCAAGGAGATGAAGTTTGTTGCAAATCTCGTCACTCCAGGACGAACAAGCTCCTTGCCTTGAGTGTATGTTCTCATGGTGGAAAGGACATTTGTGTGATTATAGATAAATTTGGTTATGGATTTTGCCTTATCCATAACCTCTTGTATCTAATGAAGGTTCCCAATGTCCTCGAGCATCAGGTCTATGTAGTGTGAAGTGCAAGAGCTCCAAAATATAGTGGGGTGCCTAGCCTCAAACAATCTACCGACATCCATATAATTAGCTACATTGTCAGTGATAATTTGCACAATGTTTTCCCCTCCCACTTCTTGAACAACTTCTTTCATCATTTCACAAATCAATTGAGCACTCTTAACTTTGTTTGAGGCATCCACTGATTTGAGAAACATTGTCCCCTTTGGACAAGAAACGAGGAAATTTACCAAAGTTCTATTCCTCTTATCAGTCCATCCATCACTCATGATGGTGCACCTTGTTTGATGTACGAAACTCAACAATTACAAGGTTGAGGTCATCAACACTTTCTAACAACATTTCTGTCCTAAGGCTCTCAGATGTAGGGGCTTTGAACCCTGTACCTGCAACAACAACTGCATCATTCATAGATTGCCAATAAGGGCTTCTGGCACAATAGAAAGGGATTTCGAAATAGTACCAAAAGTTAGCAATGGCCTTCCTTGCGTGCTTATGGGCATTCTTTTTCCAACCAGTGCCATCTAAGCTAGGTTAGGCACCTGGTTGTGTACGGGGAGCAAAAATAGTGTGTATATTTCCTCCTCCACTGCTCAAATTTGTAGGAATTGGAGGAGATGGTGGCATTTGGCTTTGATCTTGAGTCATGTTTGGAATATGAAAACTTGGGTTAGGTGGAGGCATTGAGGATAGAACGAAAAGAGGTGACAGGGGAGTATTAGAGGATTGTCCACCTGCAACATTTCCGATCTCCATATTTAACCTTGCCTTCTTCATTTTTCTTTCATTCATGCAATCAATGGCCAAGCTGGCCTGGTGTCTAACATCCTCAGGTACAACTTTGCAAGGACTAATGTCATGCCCCCAAAGCTTAACAATGTGGAATTTAAATCTATAAATTCCACCACTACAATGCTCTTTGCAATATTTACAGAGCAACTTAGTTGACCTTGGAATCTTCTCACAATAAGCCCAAGCAAAGTTGCTTCACTATTTCACCGGTTTAATTGTTGCTTCTGCTACGTAAAAGGTTGCTTGCTAGGTAACTGGGTTACATGATGCTATTAGTATTTGTAAAAAACAGGGTTCAAGCTTCAAGAAACAAAACCTACCTTGCAAATCCAAGGTAAAAACAAAAAATAAACTACATGAAATAAATAATAAGTTAACTGTTATAGTATGAAATAAAAAATAAAAAACAACAAGAACAATTGCAAGAAAAATTGCAAAATTCAAAGAAGGTAATCATTGATCATATTCGAACTTGAAATGTAGAAGGTGAGGAGGACTGGGGAGCATGTGTTACCTCATTAAATCGCGACCAGTTGGCAGTGTCCTCCGGCTCCTGCAAATCGTGACCAACTGGCAGCATCCTCTGGCTCCTGCAAATCGCGACCAACGTCCAACTCCAACGTTATGTTGAATGATTGATGGCGTCTGGGTTTATGGCTGCCTCCTGTCACAAAAACATGCTCAGAGCTCGCACACAAATGCAGAACCCGCGTCAAATATTACACAACGAACAACCCGCGTCGAAGACTACACAGGTACATTTGACAACCTGCGTCGTTTGCCTTTGCTTCGAAGATTACAACTTGGGGTCGAGAGTTGAGAGTGTTCCTGTTGAGAAGTGGGAGAATGCTCTGTTCCTGCTGAGGGTGCTCGAAAACAGATGAAGAAAGCGTGCTTGAAAACGAAAACAAAAGGCGGTAAAAAACGATGTCGACAGTGGGAAAAAAGACGCCCCAAAACGATGGGAAATGCGGCGGAAAAGGGATGGATTTTAGGGTTTTGAGCGCCCGAGTCAAACTCGCCGAGTCGAAACGATTTTTTGGCGATCTCCGAGCTTAAATTGCGGGTCTCCGATTTTGATTTGTGCCGTTCCGAATCGGCTCATTTGGCATCCGATCCTAGTCAAACTCGGGATAATCGCAATTCCTGTAACTATGGTCCTTAGCAAAACATGTAGCACTTCAGGATGTGAGCGCAATTGGAGTGTGTTTGAAAAGATACACTAAAAAAATGCAACATGTTGGACCTAGAACTTCAAGAAACCGATTACAAGTATTAAAATTTATCCATATTTCCCTTTGACATGATTATGACCCTCAAGAATCAAGACTAATTGACTTTATTTAAGACCCTCTTATAGGTTGTTGTTCCCACTGCTCAATAGCTAGCTGCTAGATAGCCTAGATTTCTCATTGCAGATGACTCATGATGATGAGATACATTTATATATTTGATGTCATTTTGTATTGATTATCCACTTTTGAGTCCTTTGTTGGACAACTATCAGGTTTCAAGAATTAGTATTGACTCTGATATATCATTTTGATTTGGCATCTACTACATCATATATATCGGTGTTTTTCCTATATTTATTTGGCAATGTGCTTATTTGGTGCTGTTGTTGGTTTATATGTTTAAAAATTTGAAAAAAATGAATTTATTGTGTTTTTTAATTATTGCTGCCAATTTTCGCTGATTTTTCCTTGATGTTGCCGAGAAATTGTATTCTGACCCCCTGCCGATTTTTTGTCGTTGCTGATGTTTTCAACAATGTAGTTAAAAAAGACTGTCTAGCCGTCTCAACTCCTAAAATATGTATATGTAGAAAGCCCAAACCAACCCTAACTGCTTGTGGGAAACAGGCCAGACTTGAAAAAGTCTGCATGCTTGCAACCTGTGCTTTACTTTGGTGTTTTGATGAGATTTAGTGGCCAAAGAAAGCTGCTGTTTGTTGTTCTACCCACAGGCACTTACCAACTATATCTTCTAACAGCATGCTCATCTCCCCTAATTCGCTGTATCCCCCATCTAATGGTACAAAACAACACATAATCCTGTAGGCTCACCTTCACTGACATCACAGATCTGTGTTTTTTCCAAATATGAAAGAGAAAATGCCAAAAATATCTCTCTTCAGCACATGGATTTCACCTTCTGACTGCTACTTAACTAACTTGATCTCATCCTGGTTTGAACTCCTTTTAGTTGCATGTTCCATTTTTCCAAAACATAAGTAATAGTTGGCTGTAGCATGTAACTAAATTATATAATGGAAGTCAATTTGCTGGATAAACCGCATCCCCCACCGCTTCTGCATGTGGCAACTGCTGATTACCCATTTTAGGTACATGAAACTGCTAATTTCATGTTCAAACAGCCATTCTATATTCAATAATTCGTTAGCTGTCCATACATTACTTCAACACTGCATACAATAATCTGTGTGCTGTTTTAGTAACCACTAACTCCTCCCTTAAACGGTGATGTCACCTGCCTGTTTGAAAGAACATCGCTCATTTCGACAAAGCTGTCATGCATAACCTCTTCAGCCAATTTCTCTTGGGATGAAATAAAGTTTCAAAGGTCAACAAAACTTGCCAACTATGTGAGGTCGAGCTGTCTTTCAAGATGGACAGAATCAGCATGAACAACTTCAAACTTACGACTTGAAATGGCAGCTTCATTCATGGTCTTTTTGCTAGGAGGCATGATTAGAATTCTTACCAACTATAATAACAAGGCGACTTAGCATGCAATATAGTCAAATCTGGCTGTGGGTTTACATCACATGCTCCAGAGTCCATATTGGCTAATGGGTCGAACTGGCTTTAAGGTTATGCATGCAAGGATTGGAAAAGCAATTAAGTCAGTTTTTAAAACATAAGAAAATTAGCAAAACTTATAATTATGACAAAATGCAGTTAGCTAGCTTTTGTTGACAAGATTAGCAAGGATACCAAGTATACAAATGCAGTCAATATTTTCTGCTGGACCAAGTTAGCAACATCAATTCTCTTTGAAGCTTTCTGCTTCGCAGAGTTTGGATAGATAATAAATGTGGATAAGCCAGTGATTTAGGCTTTTTAGCTTGATAAACTTACCATGAATGCTAATTATGCAACAGGGGTCGAATTAGGGTTTGAAATGGACAAATCTCACAAATGGTATCAAGGTTTTTCAAAGTCAAACTTAGTAAACATGACAACTAAACATTGCCATTCGAATTAGGGTTTTGAAATGTGATTTTAGTGTTTTAGCATAAGGAAATTTTGGAACCCCATATAAATAGAAGCTTCCAAATTAGCTGCCATTTGTCACACTGAGAGAACCATCCACCTGCTCAACACTGCACTTGACTCATGATACTTCACCCACTAGAATCGCGGAAACCACTCTACCACTTCACACTTGGAACCAGGACATCATACCCATTACCTACCACAAATTGAAACTGTCAAATACAGATATGCCCAAAAGGCAGTCCAACTCAAAAAAGCAAAAAAGCCAAGAAAGACTGAAAATCTAGGTAACATTTCTGAGACTGCTGCCCAATATACAAGTCTAAAATTAGACATTGCTAAAAATAGTGACATCTCACATGTGGATGAAATGTAATGTCCCTTGTTAGGAATTTTATTAAAATGGCAATTTTCACTTTTTTAACTAGTTAGACCTTTGACTAGTTTTGATCTCTAGGTCCCAATTTTGCCCCAAATGATCCCAAATCTTCTGAGAAGGTATATGAATGGTATTAGAACATAAATATGTGTTTCAGGGATGCCTTTGGACCTTTAAAATACTTCTGCAAATCCTCTTTCAATTCTGATCAATGTAGGTAACTTTACTAGTGATTTTCCTTTGACTAGTATTGGTCTCTAGGTCTCAAATTGACTCCAAATGCCTTCAAATCTTCAAGGAAGGTGTATGAATGATATTATAACTTGAATATGATGTTTATGGATGACATATGTCCACCAAAAGACCTCTGCAAACTCTCTTAAGATTCTGAACCAATTATGCAATTTTACTAGTAATTTGGGGTTCAAATCCCCCTGGGGTAAGCACTGAAAATGGCTTCCCAAATGCCTCCAAACCCACTCAAATTTATGAACAGAGGTATGTAATGTGTTAAGTATTTTATTAAAGTCTCATGTGCACCATTAATGGATTATTACAACTGTTCTCACCCTCTCCCATTCAACTGCAAAAATCCCCAATTCGACCCTTGGGGAAATGGCACTATTTCACCTCCCAATACAACTAAACTGAATAAAAATGCTTCAAATGCTCAAGTAAAGTACATGAAACTTGTAGAATACATCCATGGCATTATATTGATCACAAATATATCAGAGAATCATCCATTCATTCGAAATCATCATCAATACATTGGCTCACAACAAGGTAGTGGGGAAATGGCATTGTTCTTCCATTAAAAATGAGATTTATACATTTCTACTTGGAATTTCGACCTGAAACTTTTTGGAGATGAAGAACAGAGTATTTACTTCATATTACAAAATAAATGGGGCATTAAAAGCTTCCCCAAAGAGTACAATAGCTCACCAAAAACGCCCTCCCTCAAGGATCAAGAATATGCCATCAAAACTGGAAATGGTTGAAGGAGTGAGCTGCAATAGAAGAAACCATGAGCTGCCCTGTAGCTTACACCTGCAAATAAAGACTCCATTAAAGCTCCAAATGAAAGGTCTGAATGGCCTTTCCAATTACCAACTTGGATGGGAATCTTTCACCCTCGAAATTGGCTAAGGCAAGAAACTAGTCATCCACTAGCTCTCCCTCTTCACAAATGCAATTGCAAATTCTACAAATGATCAAAAGCCGGTTTCATTCTTTGTTATTGACATTTATAAACTTCTAATGTCCTCCATGGGTCGAATTCATTCCAAGAGACTCATGCCAACTCATGTTGGGAAGAGATTCCAAAGAACGCCACTTGTACAACAATTCCTAGTCTCCCACTTCCACCAAATCACATGTGGAAGCATCTTAGCTGCCCTAACACCCTTGAGCGCCCTCTTGGAGTCTATTTTTAGCCCTGACATGTCATATATGTCATATGTCAGCCTTCAGGTCTGATTTGTGTCATAGGTGTCATAGCATCTTCATCATTGTTGTCATAGAGCTAGGGAATCTAGCCCAAGTGTCTCACTAGCTCCAAATTGCCTCTTCCTCTTCCATGGGAGTTACTCTTCCTCTATATTTCGACCTTGGATGAGTCATGCAATGAATAATACCTTTTGGACTCCCCCAAGTATGTTACCATTCACCTTGAATTCGAATTGGTGAGAGAATGATGCCAAGTGTAGTGGGGAAATCTAGCCATATGTGGGTCCCACTTCCTCCATGTGTCTTCATGATGAAATGCCACTTTGATTTTCACTTGTATATATTTATTTAGCTCCTTTATTAAATATTTATGCCATTCTAATGTTCAAACATCATTTATTATCCCCATTATTCCAAATCCCAAAGCTTCCACCCCAAACCTAGGAAACTAGTAATTTTCCTCATTGGCAATTATTTGACCTTTAGCATCAATTTGACAAACTCTAATGAATAGGGCCAATGTGATTAGGCCATTGTGACCCAATACCAAATTTGGGACATGACAAATCCTCCCTTCCCAATATTGCTTGTCCTCAAGCAATTTTAAACATGGGTATTGAAGAACCTGCTTTCTGTATAATTCTTTGAAGTTGCCATTGAATTGCCCAACCTTGAGTCTTTGAGTTTCCATGAAGATTTTAGAGAGGAACCACCATGCTTGCTGCTGCACTACTCTGATAAAAATCACTTTATTAAGTGGGGAAATCCATATCCCATACTGCTTGTTTCCCCAAAAAATTTGAAACCAATGAGATAAAAATTATTCCAGGGTCCCATTGCTTGTATTGCACCCCAATAATTAAGAGTGCTCTCCAACCCACACCATTAGTTAAGAGGATTCCTGGATCCCATTTTCTTGTATGCATCCTTCCAAACATCATGAGTACCAAATATATATCATCAAAGTACATAACAACATAATGAAAATGTACATCAAGGATATGCTTAATCAAAGAGTCATGAAGGTGCTTATACCTCCAAGCAAGTAGACCACCATTTTCCAAGTGCATACAAGCTTCAAGTGACCAATCAAATCTGCTCCAATGACATAGGTGAGGATCCCATGTCCTATAATGCTGCTCCAAAAGGATGTGATATGCATCAAAATATTCAACCATGTATTCTTTCATCCAAGAAGTGAATGAAGAATCTCCACTAAAATCTGAACCAAATAATGAGCGGAAAAAACAAAAGGAATCTCTTCCTTTTGCTCCTTCAAGCAAGCTGTTGCATTTTGCCCCTTGGTTTCCTTAAAATCAATAATTTTTTCCACAAGTTCGATAGAAAACAATTCGAATCCTTCCTTAATTTGCTTGGTCATATCTTCAAATATTGTTTTCATAATTTTTATATGCTCCTCACCATCATATGAGGCTCCCTTTTCATCCCTAGTCATAGTTCCCTCAAAAAATTTGCTCTTCTTCTCCTACTTTTTTTTTTCCTCTTCAACAAAAGCACTTTTGGTTTCAATATATAATGGTGGTACCTAAATTCTTTTCCTCATAGATATTATACCACATCAGGTGCCAAGATCATGCTCTGATACCACTGTAATGTCCCTTGTTAGGAATTTTATTAAAATGGCAATTTTCACTTTTTTAACTAGTTAGACCTTTGACTAGTTTTGATCTCTAGGTCCCAATTTTGCCCCAAATGATCCCAAATCTTCTGAGAAGGTATATGAATGGTATTAGAACATAAATATGTGTTTCAGGGATGCCTTTGGACCTTTAAAATACTTCTGCAAATCCTCTTTCAATTCTGATCAATGTAGGTAACTTTACTAGTGATTTTCCTTTGACTAGTATTGGTCTCTAGGTCTCAAATTGACTCCAAATGCCTTCAAATCTTCAAGGAAGGTGTATGAATGATATTATAACTTGAATATGATGTTTATGGATGACATATGTCCACCAAAAGACCTCTGCAAACTCTCTTAAGATTCTGAACCAATTATGCAATTTTACTAGTAATTTGGGGTTCAAATCCCCCTGGGGTAAGCACTGAAAATGGCTTCCCAAATGCCTCCAAACCCACTCAAATTTATGAACAGAGGTATGTAATGTGTTAAGTATTTTATTAAAGTCTCATGTGCACCATTAATGGATTATTACAACTGTTCTCACCCTCTCCCATTCAACTGCAAAAATCCCCAATTCGACCCTTGGGGAAATGGCACTATTTCACCTCCCAATACAACTAAACTGAATAAAAATGCTTCAAATGCTCAAGTAAAGTACATGAAACTTGTAGAATACATCCATGGCATTATATTGATCACAAATATATCAGAGAATCATCCATTCATTCGAAATCATCATCAATACATTGGCTCACAACAAGGTAGTGGGGAAATGGCATTGTTCTTCCATTAAAAATGAGATTTATACATTTCTACTTGGAATTTCGACCTGAAACTTTTTGGAGATGAAGAACAGAGTATTTACTTCATATTACAAAATAAATGGGGCATTAAAAGCTTCCCCAAAGAGTACAATAGCTCACCAAAAACGCCCTCCCTCAAGGATCAAGAATATGCCATCAAAACTGGAAATGGTTGAAGGAGTGAGCTGCAATAGAAGAAACCATGAGCTGCCCTGTAGCTTACACCTGCAAATAAAGACTCCATTAAAGCTCCAAATGAAAGGTCTGAATGGCCTTTCCAATTACCAACTTGGATGGGAATCTTTCACCCTCGAAATTGGCTAAGGCAAGAAACTAGTCATCCACTAGCTCTCCCTCTTCACAAATGCAATTGCAAATTCTACAAATGATCAAAAGCCGGTTTCATTCTTTGTTATTGACATTTATAAACTTCTAATGTCCTCCATGGGTCGAATTCATTCCAAGAGACTCATGCCAACTCATGTTGGGAAGAGATTCCAAAGAACGCCACTTGTACAACAATTCCTAGTCTCCCACTTCCACCAAATCACATGTGGAAGCATCTTAGCTGCCCTAACACCCTTGAGCGCCCTCTTGGAGTCTATTTTTAGCCCTGACATGTCATATATGTCATATGTCAGCCTTCAGGTCTGATTTGTGTCATAGGTGTCATAGCATCTTCATCATTGTTGTCATAGAGCTAGGGAATCTAGCCCAAGTGTCTCACTAGCTCCAAATTGCCTCTTCCTCTTCCATGGGAGTTACTCTTCCTCTATATTTCGACCTTGGATGAGTCATGCAATGAATAATACCTTTTGGACTCCCCCAAGTATGTTACCATTCACCTTGAATTCGAATTGGTGAGAGAATGATGCCAAGTGTAGTGGGGAAATCTAGCCATATGTGGGTCCCACTTCCTCCATGTGTCTTCATGATGAAATGCCACTTTGATTTTCACTTGTATATATTTATTTAGCTCCTTTATTAAATATTTATGCCATTCTAATGTTCAAACATCATTTATTATCCCCATTATTCCAAATCCCAAAGCTTCCACCCCAAACCTAGGAAACTAGTAATTTTCCTCATTGGCAATTATTTGACCTTTAGCATCAATTTGACAAACTCTAATGAATAGGGCCAATGTGATTAGGCCATTGTGACCCAATACCAAATTTGGGACATGACATGAAAGCAGTCTCATTAGACTCACTTTTGTACAAGGAACCAACATATGTGCTAAGAAACGACTTGCAAGCCTTCATAAAAACACACTGGTAAACTCAGCAATTGTCATGAGTGTGACAATGTTTGCATGTCCCCCGAAACAGACATATCAACATCGTGAGCTTGTGATTATCAATAATATCAATATGTAAACATCTCTGACATGCAAGCCTCAGAACTCTGGCTCCTGGAAAAAAGAAAATTGCTAAAAATGGTAGTTTCACAAAATCTAATAAAAGTGACCTTGAATCAAGCTCTAATGATTACAAATGTCTAGATGCATCTATAATGGAAGCAGTGTGACTGAATCTTGTCGAATCTTAAACCTCCAGTCGCTCAAGCAAATCTAGGGGGTTAACAATGCTTGAATTTAAGATCTTGGTAATCTGTGTTAATTAATTTCTAGCATATCCCAATTATTATGTTGGTGGAAAACACTGGCCTTGAATAACCTTTTATTGTTCAAAATGAGTCATGGGTAGATATCTTATCCACATGTTCTTCTATTGTGAAACTTGGAGCATTTGTCAATCCTCTATGTGTGCTTATTTTTCGTTCTTTGCATCCTTATCTCCCTTTTCTTCATCTTCTTTTATTTTTATTGTTAATTCTTTTGTTGATGATGATTTAGGAGTTGATTGAAATTTGATGCCTTACATGTTGAAACGACGTTTCAACTTTGTTTGGTAAGCAATTGAATTTTAAATGGAATTCTTTATCCTTTTTTTGCTTTTTTTCTTTATAAACCTTATATATTATTAAAAAATGACTACATGGGATAAAGGGGAGATGTGATATCGATGGAGTCAATTAGATACTATGAGGGAGATTCCCTTATATTTCTTTATCTAGGTACTGTTATACCCACTAGACCTAATCTCTTATTTAAGTGACTTAACATAAGGTGATTTTATTACATTTTCTGACTCTAGTATTGGTGTTTAAAACTCTTATCACCCTCTCGTATCATAAAATACTACTAAAATATCTACCCTCTTAAAATGAAAGATTCAAAATCTTAAAAAGATGATTACAACGGTAACATAGGAAACTACTAGCTTATTTTTTAGCGAGTAATCTCTCTAGGTTCCAGGACCTGTGTTGTTGCTCCATTGGAATGTCATATCCTTCATTTTTGAAGCTAGAGCTTGTTACATCCACCTAAGCAACCATCTTGCTATCTCTTCTTATTGAAGCATAATCCACCAGAGCAATCATCTCTCCATCATTTTTTTTATTTGGAGCAGAATCCACCTAAAAAGACATCTTGTCATCCCTTCTCAATGAAGTAGGATTGGAATTATCTTGACGGGTGGAGCAGTCAAGTCATGTGCTTTGTTGGAGTTTTATTTGGATCATAGTTTGTTTTGTTGTTTGAAATAATCTTCATTATCCTCTTTTGTCTGTATGATATAAATTTGTATGTGAGTATTAATGTCACTTTTGTGTGCTTCACGGCATTTGCTTTGGGGGCTCACACATCTCAGAACATTGGGACTCTAGTATGATGTTGCCCCTTTTTGGGTTTTTGCGTTAGATGTACTTCTTCTTTATTCTACTAGCTCGAGTTTGTTTAGTCAATGTCACATTTATGCTTGGTTGACACACTTCTTCTTTCTAGAACACAAAAAAGAACACCTCACACATTTGCACTGCTCATTGGCATTTTGCTACAACCAAAGGTTTCTACATCATGATATTTTTTGAAGGACGATGTTGCTTTTTCGTTTGTGTAAGTGAGGTTGTGTCTGTAGGCTAAATATTGAATTCTTCCATGTATCAGGCTCCTGTTCCACTTGGATATAGAGTTGTCTGTGAGTATGGGTGTCACTTTTTGTGTCCTTCATGCTATTCGCTTTTGGGATTCACACATCTCAGTACTTCATGACTCTAGTATGACATTGCCTCTTTTTGGGTTTTTGTGTTAGACACACTTCTTCTTTATACTACTGGCATTAGTTTGTTTAGTTTGTGGCACATTTATGTTTGGTTCTCTATGGTCTAGCTAATATTGCTTTGATCAAGTCACCCGCGCTCATTGTGATTTTTACTTCATAAAGGAATCTTCATATATTTTTTTTCAAACTTTATAAAAATACTCTTCTACCAAGATTTGTTCCGATTTCTTAATACTATTCTCTATTTTAAAAACTTTAGAAGAATTTAATGAAATACACATTACCCTTTTTTTTTGACTCGATTTCCTTTTCTCTCTTCCTGAAACTTCCCTTCTTGATCTTTGCTTGAAGATGTATCTCTCTCTTGAGAATTACAGAAACTTCTGTTTTCTTTGAGCTTTTAGTCATAGGCTTCAAGACTTGTATGTTGCTCTTATATCATGCTGAAAGATGAATACACGGGATATGAGGGAGATGTGGAATTCATGAATTCTTTATCAATAGAATCAACTGGATACAATGAGGGAGATCCCCTTGTCTCTTTCATTAGGTAGATCTGCTACCTACTTGACCTAACCACATGTTAATAACACCTTATTGATCTAATTAATGACAATTAAGTCAGTTAACATAAGTTGACTTATTAAAGTTTTGGACTCCATATTGGAGTGTTAAATATTTAGATTTCTTTGCTTTGGATTCTAGCACTGGAGTATCAAATATTGAGACTTGTTATATTTTTGGACTCTAGCATTGCACATTTTCAGGCATTTGAAGAGTTTCAAGTATGGCATTGTATCCTTTTGCTCCATTGGATTTTTCATATATTCTGGGGTATCCACATGATTTTCATTTTCAAATATGGAAGGAGCATGCTCCAAAGATTCATGGAAACCCTCTTGAAGCTTCAAAATTACTGGTATCCTTCATTGAGTTTCTTGTAATTTCATTATGGTCCATGAGGATGTCATGATGAAAATGTTGGCATTCTCATGAAAGGGGCAGATGCAAGGGAATGGTACTATGATTTCAGCTATAAGAGGAGATGTTGTCATTTCCACATTTCATCAAGTTTTTTGAAGAAGATTGGTGTGATGATGAGGTTTATATTATACATGATGCACAGATTTTGGTTGATATTTATAGTAGAATAAAAAGACATATTGATGTTTTGAGGCTTGTAAGTATACATAACCCTTTAAGCTCCGATTTTGATAAAATGGAAATCAAGGTGGTCATTGGAAAAGTATAACAAAGAATGCTATGAAGTGCATACATATGACCAAATTTTCGTATCCCATGGCCCACATGTGTTTGATCAAGAAGAAGGTAAGGATGTTAAGGTTGTTGAAGGTGGTGTTTTGGCCTCCCATGAAGAAGATATTTAGATTTAAATGAAGAAACCATTGAAGACTTTATTGCATCTCCCTACGGAGAAGATGAAAAGTCAATTGAAGGCACTCGAGCTTCCACTTCATCCTCTTTTGAAGACAAGTGTTTGGTAAACATTTCATCTTCTCAAAATTTTAAATTTCATAATCTAATTTTTGAATGTTTTGAGATAACTGATTTCATAGAGAACATCTTCATCTGATGGAGATGAGGGAAATGGAGAACATGAATTTATATGTATGAATTTCACTTTCAGATTGGTATTCATAGTTGGGATATAGATTGCTGGGATTTATATGGAGATCCTATTCATGATATTGATAATGGGGTTTCTAGGCCTAAAATTGCAGATTTCAGGTCTCTTGGGTAGCCTAATATAGTGGAGGTCTGTGCAGAAAATGGGAGTCACTTTTCAGCCATGTTTTCCCATCAATAGTACAACTTTATTTCAGCATATGGAATACTTTTATAAGCCAAATTGTATAAAATTTCCGGCCACTAATACCTTTAGCCTTCTATTATTTTATGCATGGAAAATTCTCCATAGATATGTTTTCAGTGCTGAAAATTGTACGGCTTGGCAAGGTTTTCAGTTTGAAATATATTGCGGGAATTTCCAACCATGAAAAACAGAGAAGCAAGCCCTAAATTATGGGCTGAAATTCCTTTTCAGATCTGAAATTTTGTTTCATACTTCATTTACATATTTGTTGGATGACAGATTTTTATTGGAGCTGCATAAACCTTTGCTTCTTGAGGGTAACACAGATGGTATTCCAGATTTTGGTTGGCTGCCATATCCTCATGAAGATTACATTTGTCGTATCCGATAGTAGACAAAGAAAACTTGTAGTTCTACATGCCATCCTTGGTATGAGTTTGATTTTCTTTGCTATTTTTATGAGCCTACTTCCAATTTCATTCTAGCAATCATGGAGATTCCAACATATGATTAATTGCTTATTGATGTGGCTTTGTTTTGGTTGGTGACCAATCACAAGGGAGGAGTTCATGGCATTGACAAGGATGTGAAGATGGGTAAATTGGCTTTATGATTTCACCTACTATGCTCACCTTCATATTGTTAGAGTAGGGTAGGATGAATAAGCTCAACATACATGAGCACTGGGTTTACTTTCATGCTATCATTGGCATTGTTGGCTTATCTCTTTTCCTTGTAAAATGAATACCAAGCTATTATTCATGTAATACACTGTAAGGATTATATGGAGTGAATCTGCAGCCATCCTACCACATTTTCTTTCTTTCTTGAGGTTTTCTTTACAAGTACATCAGAGATTAACTAAGGGTTTCCCTAAGTTTTATTGGTTAATTATTGCTCTTGGAAGTGGTGATTTAATTATTGACAGTCACTATTACAACAAAATCTCTAGCACCCATAAAAGTTTAATATTCCAAGCACCAAGGTGATATCTTTATGTAACTCATGAAGCTTGACCATTGTCACCTCAACAACTCTTCCCCTTAGTTTAGGTTGGCTCTTCTCCAACAGAAAGGGAACTTCCCTAAGGGGTGATTATCGAGGGTATGGAGTGGGTTTTTTTGTAAAAATGAAGAGTAAGCATTGATAAAACAAAGGTGTTGTAGTATAGTATAGTGTGGAAATGAAAATGGGAAAGAAAGGGAATTGATGAGTAGGAATAAGAAAATAAATGAGATGGGGAGAAACCAGAGCCTATCAATCTATTGGGCTAATGTAGTCAGGAAATAATGCATGAATGAAAGAACTAGTTTGATACATGCCATATTACTTGAAGAATCCACAATATACATTTTTGATTGTCAATGCTCCGAATATGGATCTGGATCCATCATTAAGACAATGAGTCGACAGGAGAGCAAGTGGATTAATTATTAAATGAATAAATACCAAAGGAGTTGAGAAGCTTAAACCCTAAAAAACTAAAACATAAAAACCCGGGAAGTCGGCTCAAGAAAGAGGAAGGAACTTAAACGATTAATAGTAGAAAATCGAGGCAAGAATAAAATATATTTGATCTTACTTTGAGATAAAATATTTTAAAGCAAACAAATAATAAAAATAAAATAGAATCATAAATTAATTAATTAATCAATAGTCCGGGGTTTTAGACTAATTAATTAAACTCACTAGTTGTTAGTCTAGTTATTAAAGCCAAAACATTGGACTAAATAATTAATCTAAAGAGATGAGGATTAAGAAAAACAAATATTTGATGAAAAGGATCTGTCTTTATAATGGCAATTAATCATTAGTCTAGGGTTTTAGACTAATTAATTAGACTAACTAGATATTAGTCTAATTAATAAAACCAAAACATTATATTAATTAATTAATATAAAGTATACTAAAGGTTAATGAATTAAGACTAAAAATATTTGTTAAAAGGGAAGATTAAGAAATTAGGGGATGATTTTTTAAGGAATTAAGAGCAGGGGCACAAACCTGATCATACCCGAACCTTTGATGGTTGATTAAAGGGAGCCAAACTTCACCTATTTCCAATCCCTCGCCCCTATTTAGGTTGTTAGGGTGTTTTATTATTTCCAGGGCTTCCCTAACTTGATGCTTATAGTAATGATCTTCCTTGGTAAGGATTTTGGTGTCCTCTAGGCACACATGATGTTTGGTTGCTCGGGAATGTTTTGTTAGTTTTGGTAGCTCGGAGGTACTTCTGCACCATTGTGCCTAGGTGTGGGGGTCCGAGCACATGTGCCTCACTTAAGTGACATAAAGTGACTTTATGATATGTTTTTAACTTTTTATAAAGTTACTTTATTAAAGTAACTCTATAAAGTTAAGTTAAGTTGTACTTTATAAAGTTAAATTGTACTTTTATTTTATTTTGGGATTAAGTGACTTTTCAAGAGAAAAGTTATTTTTATATAGTTCATGACTTAAGGGATTTAAATGAACTTGAGATTAAATCACAACCATTGATCTTGAGGGCCAAGATTCGATCTTGACATAAGAAGATGAAGAGTCAGGAGGTCATTTGGAGGTGGCCAATGTGTACTGGATACCATGGCTGAGGAAGAACTTGCTCTCAGTGTCTGTTCTGGAGGACGATGGATATGTTGTCTTACACTGCAATGGATAGTTGATTATTTATCAGTTGGGAGAGAGTTTGGATCCAGCACGAGTGCTTGGCACTCAGGAGGGCAGGATGTACATGTTGCGGGGATAGCCATAGACTAAGCTGGTATGAGATGACTCTTGAGGATGAACATGAGGGTGAGAAGAACTCTCAGTTCAGAGTTGTCTGGCACAAGTCTTCAACGCATGATCTAGAGCAGGTAGCAGAGAGACCTTTGGTTTCAGAGGGAGCAACTTTAGCAATTGGAGTGAGGGGGCTGGAGACGAATCTAGGTGGAGGTGCCAGCAGTGCCTTCCTTGCTAAGAGGAAGTGTTAGTTTTGGTAGCTCGGGGGCACTTATGCACCATTGTGCCTAGGGGTAGGGGTCCGAGCTCATGTGTCTCACTTAAGTGACATAAAGTGGCTTTATGATATGTTTTTATAAACTGATTTTATTAAAATAACTTTATAAAGTTAAGTTGAGTTGTACTTTATAAAGTTAAGTTGTACTTTTATTTTATTTTGGGGTTAAGTGACTTTTCGAGAGAAAAGTGATTTTTATATAGTTCATGACTTAGGGGATTTAAGTGAACTTGAGATTAAATCATAGACATCGATCTTGAGGGCCAAGATTCGATCTTGACTGTAGAAGATGAAGAGTTGGGCAGTTACCCTAAAATGGATAATAAAAGTCCTTGAGTGAGACTCATTTGACACACATTCCAAGAGAGCTTTGGAGAGAAGTGTGAGAGGCATGAGTTTCAAGTGAGGAAGAGGCTGAGCTGAGGAAGCGAATAGAGGGAGAGGAGGCTGAGCTAGAGGGGCACACTTCTCTAGGAGAGAAAGCGGCTCGAATCCCAAGAAAGACAGTAGCATTTATTGCAGCAAGTGTGAGCACGTTTCCCAAGGAGCTGGGCATGCATTCCCAGGCAGTTTTCAACAGAGAGAAAGACTGATCTGTACATCAGCAAACAAGAAGACCGTACAGTTGAAAGAGTGGGCCGTACAGCAAAGAGTCTGCACAGAAATTGAGGCATCCAGTGGGTACAAATTTCGAGGTGACTTTTGCTGTAGTTGTACTTCTTTTCTGCACTGTTTTTGAGGAATATTTCTGCTGTCAGTGAGGCCAAACTCTACAGGCCATACTGCTGATAACTGGGCATTGTTTTCAAGCCAGAAGTTTAGGGTTTGTTGAGTGAGATATTTGGCATTGTTTTCAAGAAATTTAATGCACTGTGACTGAGTAAAGTACAATGTACTTTCTGCTGTTATTTTCTTGCTGTTGTACTCTCAGAAATCTCTTCATAAGAAGCTCAATAAAACTCTCTTGATTGGTTTTCCCCTTTGGGGTTTTTCCATGGTCATTGGACCAATATGACTGTTTCAAAATGTGTTTAAATGTACTGTTATTAACTGATCATTTTTTTCTGCTGCTATATGATCAATTTGCTTAGCATTTGTGTTCCTGCTTATAAAAGATACAGTAGCATGTATTTGGGCCCATACATGACTGTTGAAGTTTTATTGAATTTGAAACCAGTGAGTGCTAAGTGTTTGACAGATTTACTAGCTAAGTTTGCTAGTGTACTGTTTATACTTGCTGAGATTATTTAACATGTTTTTGCTGACCAATATGACTGTTTCAAAATGTCTTTAAATGTACTGTTATTAACTGATCATTTTTTTCTGCTGCTATATGATCAATTTGCTTAGCATTTGTGTTCCTGCTTATAAAAGGTACGGTAGCATGTATTTGGGCCCATCCATGACTGTTGAAGTTTTATTGAATTTGAAACCAGTGAGTGCTAAGTGTTTGACAGATTTACTACCTAAGTTTGCTAGTGTACTGTTTGTATTTGCTGAGATTATTTAACATGTTTTGCTAATGTTGAGGTGCTGGTCTGTTCATAGTTGATATTTGTCCCGTGTTCTTTAATCCCGGGTTGGATGAACGTCTGGTTTCTCCAATGTAATACTTGTACTCGTCTACCCAACTTTTGTAGGTGATTGGCTCTCTCATTTTTTGAACCATCTGGGCCCTTTGGAAGGCAATTGCTGGTTTGGTTAGTTGGTAGCGAGAGGGCCACTGAGTTGGTTGGGATTATAGCTTGCTGTCCCATTTGGATTTGGAGGGTTTAGGATTCATGTGTAGTAGAGCTACCCTACTTCCTATCTTGTTGATTGAGTAGGATGGGCATCTTTCTCTTGGGCAATTCTTGGGATTCTGTCTCTCGCTCTCGGAAGGAGTGGCATTCTCTTGCGCAAGAGTATGGTGTCCTTGCTTCTGATCGACCTTCAATTAAGGATTTATGAGGGGTTATCCTATACGTTCAGTTATTTAGATTGAACATTGGTATGCCTGGGCCATTTTGGGGACTTTAGAGTTGGTGCTTTGTTTGGAAACGCCAATGCTATGACTCTTTTTGTTTGTATTATGTTCTTGACTAGAAGCATTTGTTATCCTTGGTCTTGAATGCTCACTGGGTATCTAGACTCCAGAGTTTTGGAGGATGGATGTATTCGTCGGTTGCATAGTGTTTGGTCATATCATCTTTCTAGGCTGGGAGATTTTAAATGGTTGGTGATTTATTAGCTGGTTCCATCCAAAGGCTAGGCTATTTAAGAGCGGGCTCTTTGATGGCCTTTGTTCTGTTTGTTTGTGGTTTGAGACTGTGAAGCACATCTTTTGGGAGTGCCAATTTGCCAGGTAGTGTTTGAGGTTTCTCGAGGATCAATGTTGAAGATTGTTTCAAGAGAGTGTTTGTTGGTGGGTTGCTTTATTTGTTGATTGGTGCTCTCAGGTTCACCCCACATTTGCAGGGATTTGGCATTGTTTTAGGATAACTTTATTTATTCTGTGGAAAGTTAGGTGTAAGGTTGTTTTTGCACATGAGGGTAGCTCCTTGTCTTGCTTTCGTTTTATGTGGTGGGATGAGGTTTTCCATCAACGTCTAGCCGAAGAAGCTCTTTTGATAAAAGATGCTCGCTCTTTGGACCTTTTGCAACAAAAAATAGACCTTTTGGAACAAAAAATAGCACACCCCAAAGACGAGGGACTCAAAGGGTTCTAGTTAAGTGCAACTATGGAAATAGAGTAGGTGTCACCTACAACTACTTCCCTTCACTTCTAGAGGTTTGGACCAGTGTTGCAAATATCTCTGATTTCTCTCGATATTTCTGATTTCTCCCTAGTCTTGTTGTCGATCTGTTTGGTATTTTCATAATTCTTTAGGTCTAATTTTATTTTTGCTGATATTTTCCAATAATTTCCGATATTTTCGATAAGTTTCTTTCCAGACCCTCGGCGATATATTCCCCGGCATGATATTTACAACATTGGTTTGGACAAAGCCACTAAGGGGGAAATCTCTATAAGTGATTAAGTCAAGAGATCTAGTGACTCACTTGGATTAGGAATCGGTTGATGAATCAAAAGTTTATTAGTTGGAAATTAAGAGATCTCGAGAAATTGCAAATGATTAACTTTAAAGATTACTTAATCATCCTTGCACTATAAGCCATGAAGCATAATTAAAGCAAATAAATGATGGCAAGTTAAAAATGAGCAATTCAAAATCATGTATTGAATTTGCTAAGGAAATAAGTAACTTGTTGCAAAAAAGAATGACCAATAACCATGAGAAGTAAAAGTATGTCTCATAAAAGTATTGACCAAAAAGACTGCTGTTATGTAGATGGGTGAAGTAAGTGTGAACAACAATGAATAAATCCCTTATGATGATAAAATTGCCATTTGACCACATAAATTTTCTAGAGTAAACTGTGACTTAATTCTGAATAATGATAAGCGTAACTTAGACAACAATGGATGGTTTCTTGTTGCTGGTTTTGCCAACAGAACGAGCTCCTTTATTCAGAAATAACTTAGCAACTTAAAATAAATATTTTGCAGAAAAATAGTGGTTGTAACAACAGATAAATTCCAGCATCTTATAAAGATGAAATTGTATACAAAGTGCTGAAAATGAAAGATAATAGATGTGTTTGTTTACTTCCAAGTGCTATTAGCCATGAAATTTCAGATCTGAAATGATAAGTAAATGTACCATAAAAGAACAAGGATCTGAAAATTATCTCAGGAAAATTTTGTTTAAGAGTGCAAATAGTAGTACCTTGTAAACAACTCCAAACAATAACGGTTTAGCTCATAAAAGTACAAGTAAATTTAACCATGTGGAGTTAAACAAAACTGAAAACGACCATTCGATCTCAGTTTTACTTCAAGTAAAGATAACTAAAACATAGCACAAAGTTAGTGAATTAAAGTGCAGCCCCAAAGGTTTTTTTTAGATGTCCTCTACTTGTTAAAATGTGTGAGATTAAGTGTTAATTTCCAAATTTAATCCAAAAACTTAAAGAAAAAGATGAATGATGTGTGAGTTGGCTAAAAGAAAGAAAGATAGACTCTTGATTAGTGCTTATTGTTTAGTGAAAAGGGGATGGGGTCATTAGAGAAGCATAAGAGACTCTTGGTGATGAAAGAGTAAGAGGGTAGAATAATTCATACTCTAGTCCTAGTCTTTCATAGCCAAGGATTATTTCTCTTTTGCTCAAGTTGAGGACTTCAAATGCTGAAAAATCCTTTAGTAAACCTGCAATAAAATTACTACAAAACCCATGACAAGATGCACATATCATAAGCTGAAAATGTAGCTATCTAGTTAGTAAAACAATGTAGTATTATAGAATGAGAGTACCTCGATCACCATGCAATGCTTATTACTTTAACAAAATGAAATATTACTTAAACAAATTTTCACTATTGGCTTGAAATACTTCTACAATTAACCCAATACAATTGGCATAAAAAGTAGACAAGAGTAGCAAGAGCAAAAATTCTATTCCTCAAGTTCTAGCAAAAGAAAACTATGAGAGGAGTCTCTCATATATAGATGAGAGAGTTGCTAAATCCTCTAAAGAAAATAATAAATATGTACATTACCTGGTCAAAACTAACATCCCTAGTTGCAAAACCCTAACCTCTTTGATCATGTTAGGGGGGGTGCACCACTAGAGAGAGTGCGAACATATGGAGTGAAATACATCTCAATGAGGTAGAATGTTCTAAAAGATATGGTCAAGATTAATAAATGTTAAAGCTAAAACCCTAATCTTGACCAATCAAACACTACTATACGTAACAACCTCATGACATTTCAGAACTAACAACTCTCCCTCCAAGAGAAGTGGATGAAAGGGAGTAGTGCCCCACTAAGTCAATTCAAAGTGATGAATTCTCCAAGATAAGGTGGTACGTGTGGCTAGAATGAGTCCTCCAAGCTGCAATGTACCCTAAGAATAGTCAAACCATAATGGAAAATGCTTTAAATGATGGAGTGCTCCACTAGAAGATGATGCCAAGTGTCTCAAGGGGCCAATAGAGAACAAAAACCATTGAGCACCCCTCTAGAATGTGTGCAATCAACTCGATATGTGTGCCACATTCTTCATGAGTGAATAATGCATGACCTAAGTGTGCAAAGAACTCTTAAAGGATAGTCAAAGTTGTTCCAAGTCATCAAGGAGGGTTGGCCAAGAAGATGAAGAATCATGCCTCCATAGGCTCCCACGTGTGCATGAAGAAGGGGGATGCACCACTTCAGAGGGGACACGAAACAACAATAGAGCAACCAAGTACTTGACCATCTACAACGTGACTTAAGAAAAATACTTAAATATATTCAAAATTTTAAACATTAACATAAAAGGCTTTCAAGTGCACTTTTCTATTTAACTACTTCTGATTAATTATCCCAATACCCTTGGAATTACAATGGTGCAACTATAATTGATCTAGATTTTCATGTTACACCCCTAAGACTAAGTGCATTTCCCAAGTTTCAAAGCAAGGTGAGGGTAATGAAATGAATTTGATGTTAGGGAAAGGTGTTTCTGAATTAACTATCATAGAAATATGTCTAAGTACTAGGTCTACCCCTTATCTTTGAAGAGCTAGGGATTGGTGTTTTTTCTTCCATATGTGTTTCTTGGAAAGGAAGAATTTTCTTCTTGAGTTACCTTTCTTTGCACCATTTTTATTTGGTTTTAGTTTTTGGCAAGAAGTCCCTTTCTTTGGATTTGGCTTTGATAAGTTGGGGCATAAGGATCATGGCCTTTTTTGCAAGGGGGCATAGCTCACATGTATCGTTTAGCTCCATTTCCCTTAGAGTACTTTAATTCTTTTGACTTGACATAGGCACAATACATAGGATTCGGGAATAGTATATAGAGACCTTAGAACATGAGATATATTAAGTTAATCGTGAAAGGGGGTCATGATGGAAATGGGTGAAATGTTAGTAAAATGACCTGATATGAAGAATGGCTAGGTAAAATGTTGTAAATGACATGAAATGAGGCTTACACTTAATCTAATGAAGAATTATAACCACACCATGATGCTTCCTTAGCTTTTGAAACAACAATCTAGGATACATGAGGCATTATAGAGTAACGCCATAGACCCCCTATGGTCATGTTCACACATAAGAAAGCATTTACCATAAGTTGGGTAAAGAGAGAACTTGGAAGTTTGACAATCATTGCAACATGTCCTTGAATACTGGCAATGCTTGTCGCTTGAAAGTGTAGGTGATCAAATTGCTTTTGCCATAACTCGCACATATTATCACTCATGAATTAACTTCTTCATATTTGTTAGCAGCTTGTGAAGGTCACTTTCATCCATTCTTTTGGCTAAAGCTTGACCAAACTCATGGTGGTGGTCTCAATGAAGACTTGCTTCTAATCATCAAATTCAACCACACATTTTAGATCTATCACACAATAAATTGAAAGAAGGCTCATATTCATATTGGGAACATACAAGACATCATGCAAGTTGAGAACATCACCTCAAGGCATGCAAAAAGAGATAGAGCCCATTTTGGTATAAGTTGCATCATCACCCAACTACACTTGTATTCCATCCTCTTGTTCTCGAATATTTTAGAAAGTCTTCTTGTTAAAGGTCATGTGTTTGGATGATCCACTATCCACATACCACACTACACTAGAAATGATGTTAGTGGAAAGACACATAACTATGGAGAAAGTTGTCTTAAGCTTGGTTGCTAACTCATCTACTTTTGACAGAAGCTTTTGCACTCCATGCAAACTCATTTTGTTGCTACTTGGCTTTTTTCCTCCTTGGACATTGAGATGCATAATGGCCCATCTTTTGACTCTTGAAGCATTTCTTGTGACTCTTGAAGCATTTCACAGAACTCATGTAGTTCTTCCTCCTTACCCTCCTCACCCCTCTGAGGTCTTCCTTTCTTACCTCCTCTCCTCACCTTTCTAATGAGGGCTAAGTTTTGGTTCTCCTCCACTTTGCTAAATCTATCTATATCCTTGTCTCCTCTTGGATTAAATCATCTCAAAGTTTCTCAAAAGTGGGTAGCTTGAATAAAAGATCCCTAAGGGTATGTGAACCCATTTAGTGCTATGGGCACCAACTCCTCATCCTTAACCTTTGCTTTGATAGTAGCATGTAGATCTCTCAATTCAATGATTTTCATCAAGTAGCAAGTCATCGTGTTTGTGTCACTCCCGTTTGGTGGTGAGCTTGTTCCTCTAGAGCATTGTGCAAGAAATATTCACAAGTGGTCATGGCATCTTAAATATTCTTGGTTGACTGCTTTTTTGTGACATGAGGGATCAAATGGTTCATTATAGAATCATGATTCTTTTTGCTTTGGTTGCCTTAATGTTTTGTTCGGCCAACTACGTGGGGTAAGTAAATGTTGTAACCTTTGCTTCGATGAAACTTCAAAGTTCAACCTCCTCCAAGAACATTTGCATTGTGCACTTTCTAGGTGTTGAATGTTGGAAGAAGTTGTCATTGATGTCAAACAGGATGTCATTGATGTCAAAAGAGTGAAGAGATCTGTAGTGTTGCCATTGGTGTAAGGGAGATAATGATGATGTGGCTGTAATAGAAATAGATTGTTTGGGAATGTTTAATGAAGCCTTGAAACATGTAGAGAAGACCTTAATGATCCTAAGGAAGCCCTTGAAGAAGAATCCTTGTCACAAGTGTACATAACTCCAAAGTGGCCCTCTTATGGCGTAGCAGTTGCGCATGGCCCTCACGGGAAGACACTTTGAGTTATACACAAGTGGTACAAAGCCCCTAGAGAAGCTCCTAATGACCATGATGATGTGGAGTGTAAAGGAGTCCCTAAAGTGTCCCGAAGAAGTGTGAAGAATTTCTTAAAGAAATGATGTTGGGTTAACATGACCACGATAATGGGTCAGATGACCATGATGGTGGGTCACCTAACCATGATGATGAGAAGTGTGAGGAAGTCCCTAAAGTTGTCTTGAAGCAATGTCAGAAAGAATTGTGAAGAAATCCCTAAAATAGTGGTGATGGGTCCACATGACCATGTGGTTGGGGTCACATAACCCATGGTGGACAAGGACCTATAGAGTCCCCAAAGTTGGTCTGAAGCAAGTTGGTTTGAAGCTTGAAGTATCCCCAAAATAATGATGTTTGGTCCACATGATCCTGGAAGTTGTGGTACTTTGGCCCATTGGACCACATGAAGTGGCAAGGATCCCCACAAGAAATAATGATGTGTCAACCAAGTATGATGATGTGGAAAAACCCTAAGGCCCCTTTGAGAAGATATGGAGTGATATTGAAGTTTTGGTGAAGTGTCATGATGGATCCTTGAAGTGGGGTACTGACCTTTGAGACCCCCCTAAAAATTGGAAATCATTTTTTGAAGGAAGAGTAAAATGTTTTTGCAAAAATGAGTTGGAGCCCCCTTGAGGAGTATAAATAAGAGATGAAACTTTTCATTTTTAATCAATCAAAATTGAAGATCTCCCATAAAAGAGTAGAGGACCGAATTTCAGGGGTAGATGAAGTGAACAAGGCAGAAGTTCTAGTGGAAGATGAAATCTTGTGATGATTTCTGTTTGGGCTTTTTGTTGTGAAATCTATATAAGGTCATCTTGGCATTTTCGCTATATCTTCTGTTCTAGGACAATTCAGAAAGTGTCCTCCATATGAGATGAAGTAGAAATCTTGATGAAGTAGTGGTAGAAGTTTCAGATGTTGATTCGCTACATTTTCGGAGATATGACCTCGGGAAGTTAGGGTTTTTGAATAATCTTCAAGCAAGCTAGTTTGAAATTTAATTTATATCTTTTGATCCAGAAAGTTTCTGATTGTGTCCATTGGAGAGGATGCATGAGAGATCTTGAAGAATATATGGTTCAAGTTTCAGATCTTGGTTCGCTACAGTTTCAGAGATATGATCTTGGAAAGTCAGGTCTTTTGAATGACTCAAAAATCATCTTTAAACATGTCAGTTTGTCATTTTCACTATACATTTTGATTCAGGATGTTTTAAAAAGTGCCTCCTGGAGGAGATGCAGTATATATCTTGAAGAACATGTGGTAGAAGTTTTAGGTCTTGATTCATCACAGGTTTGGAGTTGTACTTGTTGGAAGTCAGGGTTTGTGATAGTGATAATGATAGTGAAAATTCAAGAGAAGAAGGTTGAATAAATCTTGCGTAACTTTTGCATATGGTATCAGAATCATAAACTTCTTGGCTCATTGGAAAGCTTTTTGTAACGGATATGTGATGCCATGATATAGGGTTTATTTTTGTTCCATCTTGTTGTTTGAAAAATGTATGAATTTTGTACATGCTCTAGTGCTTCTCCCTTGGCATACTTTATGATGATCTTGGCACACATCTTGGTGATTATCTTGGCATATTGTTCACATAGAACTTGGTGACTTGTTGGCATAGATCTTGGTTATTTGTTGGTATAGATCATGGTGATTATTTGGGCATATTGTATGATGGTCTTGGCATAGATCATATTGCCTATCTTGGGATAGTCCATGGTTATGTTTTGGCATATGGCTCATCTCTTGGAGTGTTCAATGTTTTGAAAATGTCTATGATGTAAAAGTTGAGGATGCAAATGAAATCGATGGATGATTGTTTCTGGGTATAGATTTGAGGCATGTACAGGTTGATATAGTGTGATAGATATTGAGACAATGTGACAATGATTGTGGCATTGTGACATTAACAATGGCATTGTTTCAGATTCAGTGATTGTGGCATTGAGATAGAGATACAATGCTTGTGAAAGGGACAGAGATACAGGTACATGGACAAAGATACAAGTACATGTTGATAGAGACAAAGATATAGGTTGCAAAGACAGTGATTGGGGCATTGTGACAAAGATAGTGACTGTGACAGGTTGACAAAGGCAGTGATATGAGTTGATAGAGATAGTGATGCAGGTACAGATTGATAGAGACAACGATATAGGTACAAGTTGTGATAGAGACAATGATAGTGATAGATTGGTTTTCTTCTTCATATCAGGGTGGCAGGACGAGGCAAGGATAGGGAGTTCTAGCTTCCTTCTATCGATGCTGGTAATGTAAGTTTTAAACCTTAACAGTGAAGTACAAACATATATCGATTCTTAAGCATTTACAGAAAATACACAATGGCACACACATTACACAGAGATTTTCACCTGGAAACCCTTAACCGGGAAAAACCAGGTGCCGTAGGGATCGTGTTGTACACGCAGCGACCATGTGAAGAGATATAACATACCCAACATTCTCCCACTTGTTGTTCTCTTCACATACAGGAGAAATTTATGACTTCAACAATTCAGGGCAACAATGCTCATGTTCTCTTTGCACCAAGAGAACTTCTGAGTACTCACAGACTTTGTCAAAGAGTCTGCAACATTTACCAAAGTGTCAACCTTTTCCAGCAACACTTTGTTCTGTTCAACCATGTCTCTGACGAAATGGTACTGCACATCAATGTGCTTTGTCCTCGAGTGATAAGCAGGGTTCTTTGCCAGAAATATTGCACTTGAGCTATCACAACCAATTTTTACTGCATTCTGAACAAAACCAATACCTGAACACAATCTTTGCAACCATACAGCTTCCTTACTTGCATGGGTAGCTGCCATGTATTCAGCTTCTGTAGTTGAGAGTGCAACTACAGCTTGTCTTCTACTCATCCAACTGATTGCTCCTCCAAATAGATTAAAAACGTAGCCACTTGTAGATCTTCTGTGATCAAGATCTCCAGCCCAGTCAGCATCAGCAAATCCTTGTATATCTATCTCTCTGTTTAGACCGGGTCTTCCTTGGTAGCAGATTGCAGAATCTGTAGTGCCACGCAAATACCTGAAGACCCTTTTTACTGCAGTCCAATGTTCCTTTCCTGGTTTTGACATGTATCTACTCAAAACTCCCACTGCATGGGCTATATCTGGTCTAGTACAGACCATGGCATACATCAGACTGCCAACTGCACTAGCATATGGAACATGAGACATGTCCTCTACCTCTTCTTGTGTAGTGGGACACTGTTCTGCAGATAACCTTACACCTACAGGAATGGGCACCTTCACTGGTTTGCTTTCCTGCATATTAAATCTCTTCAATATCGTTTCAACATATTTCCTCTGATTTAACCAGAGTTTCCTGTTTTCACGATCTCTTTTTATTTCCATGCCCAAAATGAAATTTGCAGCACCAAGATCTTTCATGTCAAATTCAGATGACAGCTGATTCTTGACATCCTTGATGATTTCTTTGTTGTTTCCAATTAGCAACATATCATCAACATACAATATTACATAAATAAAATGATCACCAATTAGCTTAAAATAAACACAGTGATCAGCTTTGCTTCTTGAGAAACCAAGTCCCAGTATATAAGTATCAAATTTTTGATACCACATTCTGGGAGATTGTTTCAAACCGTAGAGAGACTTTTTCAGCTTACAGACAAGCTCCTTTCTTCCTTTCACCACAAACCGTTCTGGTTGCTTCATATAGATCTCTTCATTAAGATTTCCATGTAGGAAAGCCGTCTTTACATCCATCTGTTCTACTTCAAGATCAAAAGCAGCAGAAATAGATAAAAGAAATCTAATAGAAGTCAATTTTGCAACAGGTGAAAAAATCTCACCAAAATCGATGCCCTCAATTTGGGAGTAACCTTTCGCAACTAGTCGAGCCTTGTACTTCTCCACTTTACCTGCTGCATTTAACTTCTTCTTGAATACCCATTTGCTTCCAATAGGCTTTCTTCCTTCTGGCAACTCAACCAGATCCCATGCCTCATTTTTGTCCAAGGCATCCATTTCTTCTATCATGGCCTTCTTCCATAGTTTACTATCTTCTGAATCCATTGCCTCTTTAGCAGTTCTAGGATCATCATCAGTAATAGATAACACAAAATTAGAACGAAAATCAGGGGGACTGTACCTTTCAACTTGCCTTCTTTCTCGGTCAGATCTCCTCAATACCGGAGTCTGTGGATCCGCCTCTTCATCTGATTCAGACGATTCTGCCTCCTCATCTGATTCAGACGAATCTGGTTCCTCAAAAGAGTCACCTCTTTCATCTTTGATATCAAAGTGTAGCTTCTCTGAATCCTTTTCCTTTGGTACATCCTCAATCCTGGAAGTGCTTTCAACTTCTCTGAAGATCACATCTCGACTGTAAACTGTTTTCCTTTTTACTGGGTTCCACAGCTTGTAACCTTTCACTCCATCCTTGTAACCAATGAAGATACATTTTTCCGCCTTATTATCCAACTTGCTCCTTTTCTCCTTTGGAACATGTACAAAAGCATCACACCCAAACACTCTGAGATGAGAGAGAGAGGGTTTCTTACCAGTCCAAACCTCATGAGGTGTCTTGTCAACCAACGCTGATGTGGGTGTCCTATTCACTAGGTAACACGCAGTGTCAACAGCTTCTGCCCAGAATTGTTGTGCTAGCCCTGCACCACTGAGCATACTCCTTGCCTTTTCCATCAATGTCCTGTTCATCCTTTCTGCAACCCCATTCTGTTGAGGTGTGTATGGAGTAGTCTTTTGCCTTGCTATTCCACACGTTTTACAGAACTCCTCAAATTCACTTTCACAGAATTCTCCACCGTTATCTGTTCTGAGTACTTTTATTTTCTTCTCAGTTTGATTCTCTACAAGAGCCTTAAATTCTTTGAATCTATTAAAAACCTCAGATTTCTTACGCAGGAAATAAATCCAAGTTTTCCTTGAGAAATCATCTATAAATGAAACATAATACACAGATTTACCAAGTGATGGAACAGGCACAGGTCCAAAAACATCACTGTGTATTAACTCTAAGATTCCTTTAGCTCTTACAACACCAGATGAGAATCTTACTCGATTCTGTTTACCATATAAGCAATGTTCACAGAAATCAAAATCTAATGTGAAATCAGACATGCCTTCAGCCATACTTTTACCTTGTAATAGTCGAAGACCCTTTTCTCCAATATGTCCCAGCCTTCGATGCCATAGCGATGTCTTCTCACTAGAGACAGTAAGGACTCTGTCTCCTTCATTTTTACCCTCAGAAACAATAGTGCTGTTACATCCATTTTTGAAGGTGCTTCCCAACAACTTGTATAGAGTTCCAATCCGAACTCCCCTCATCAACACCAATGACTCTCGAACCATTTTGCATGTGTTCTTTTCAAATAGAGTTTTCACACCTGCATCATCCATTTTACTTACAGATATAAGGTTTCTAGCCAACTTTGGAATGTGCAGAACCCCGTGAAGAGTTTTAACCCTTCCATCTTTGAGCAGTAGCTTGACCTTTCCTCGACCTATGATTTTCGCTACCGAGTTGTCTCCCAGAAATACATCTCCTCCATCATACTTTTCGTATTCAGAAAACCACTCCCTGTGGGGAGTCATATGATAAGACGCACCTGAGTCAATCAACCACGAATCATGCTCTGCATGTGTACTTGAAGATGCCAGATACACATCTCCTCCTTCCTCTGTAGATTCTTTCCCATCTGCGGATGGAGCGTCATTAGGTCCTCTACTTTTATCAGTAATTTTCGATTTACAATCCTTCTTGTAATGCCCAGCTTTTCCGCACTTCCAGCATTTTCTTACAGAAGGTCCTGGAGATTTAGATCTCCCTCTAGATTTAGATCTACCACCTGAAGACTTATTTTTAGATCTGTCTCCAGGGCGACCTCTTACAAATAAGGCATCCTTGGCTGAACTATCTATGGATTTCCGCCTCATTTCCTCCGATAGTAGGGATGCAACCACATCATCGAAGTTTAGTGTGGTTGCATTACTCCCAATAGCTATGACCAGATTATCCCATGAATCTGGCAAAGAGCACAACAGACTAATACACTTTTCATCATCATCAAGTTTAATACCAACAGATGTCAACTGACTTACCAGAGTATTGAAGGCGTTTAGATGCTCTGAAACAGAGTCTCCATCAGTCATCCTCAGAAGGTACAATTTCTTTCGCAGAAATAACTTATTTACCAGGGACTTTGACTGATACAGACTTCCCAGTTTATCCCATAGCTTCTTTGCAGTGTCTTCTCCAGATACGTTCACCAATACCGAATCTGCAAGGCAAAGACGAATAGTGCTCCTTGCTTTCCTTTCCAGCTTTTCCCATTCTTCTTTTACCGCACCAGAGGGCATGGTACCTGGATCTACTGCGATCCATTGTTCTCTATCTACCAGAAGATCTTCCATCTTGAGCTTCCATAGCTCAAAGCTATGACCATTAAATTTCTCAATCTCGAATCTAGAACTGCTCGCCATTCTTTAAACAAAGAATAAATCACCGCTGCAAAGCTCCCACTGAAACCAGGTTTATCACAAATCCAAGATCGAGCCAAACCCCTGGAAACAAAGGCGTCCCTCTGAACCCAAAATTGCTCTGATACCAAATGTAAGTTTTAAACCTTAACAGTGAAGTACAAACATATATCGATTCTTAAGCATTTACAGAAAATACACAATGGCACACACATTACACAGAGATTTTCACCTGGAAACCCTTAACCGGGAAAAACCAGCAAAACTTAGAGCCGCATAGCTCCTTTTTCATTATATGTTTATTTTACATGTACAATACAATAAATGGTATTCTGCAGCATCTAAAACCCTAATTCGTTTACCCGAATTAGGTTACAACCCTAATTCCTTTTACCGGAATTAGATAGAGTACAATGGGTCGAAAATCGCGAAAAAGCAAAAAGCAACCCAAAAAATTTTGCGCTCCGCGCGGACTCCGGGGGCCTAACGGCCCCCTCCGTGTCGTTTCGGAACCTAACGGTCCGAAACGAAGGGGGTGGGCCCTGTCGGGCTACCCCCCCCCTCTAAACCCCCCCCTCCGGATCGTGTTGTACACGCAGCGACCATGTGAAGAGATATAACATACCCAACAGGTAAATCAGTAGTTGGAGCTTCCTTCAAGTTGGAGCTTATAAATCAGGGGGTTGGAGCCTCCTTCCAGTTAGTGCTAGTAAATCAGGGAGTTGGAGCTTCCTTCAGGTTGGTGCTTGTAAATAAGGGGGTTGGTGCCTCCTTCCAGTTGGTGCTGGAGAATCTTGGAAGTTGGTGCTTCCTATGAATGTAATCTTGTTATTATATAAGAAAAACATTCCATGGTTTTCTCTCGTTTGGGTTTCCACGTTAATTCTCTTGTGCACTACATATGGTTTATGTGATGATGAATGAGATTGTTAATGGTTAATGTTGACATGATATAATTAATGTTTGAAATGGTAAATATTGCTCAATACTGATTCACCCCCCTCTTAGTATTTCCAACATTGAAGACCAAGATTAGTCATTGTTGCAACTTTTGAGCACACCTCAATCAAATAGATCTGCTGGAAATAACACAATTAACAACCTATCATAGATGTAGATGACCTCTCTTAGGGATTAACAACACTCCAATCATTAGTCTCATGAATATTTCACCCACAAATTCCTCACAGTTCCAATCACCTATCTCAAGAATGGATCAACTTCAACCATTGAAGCTAGGGCATTGCACCGGTTGAAATCATTCGACAACTCTCTCTCACAAGCATAGGTTTGATAGCAAGTTGAAATTATCAATTCATGATGAGCAGATTTGCACTTCTAATGTGCAAAACCCTAAAACTACGAGTTCTGGAACTTAGGAAGTGCTTATCAAAACTATAGGACTGTGTACTAAAATTTGGGCTGTAAATTTAAAACTGTTGACACTGCATACTTTAAAAACTCTAGATTCCAGAACAACAAAGATAAGTATCCTAAATCTGCATTAACAACTTTTGGGAAACTATGGCGATGAATAAAATTAACAACTCTCAATCAGACATAATTAACTATTAACTGGAAGCATTGATTACAAAGCAAGCTTAGCTCAAAACTTCTATTGCCTCCCACTAAGTTTTACTTTTTATGTGATGTGCCCAAACTTTCATTGTATTGATGAAGAGGAGGCTAGGTTTACAATGGAACACAAACAATTCTAGAGACGTGACTAGCTTTAGAAAAGAAACCGCCATCCTTAACTTGCCTAGGAGGCATGTGCTCTCAAGCATGCTCACCAGGGAAGATTAACACCATGCATGTATGCGCCTTCTTACCTTGGAAACATTGTCCTATCAAATTCTAAAAACAACTTTATGACATGCACTTTATATAACTTTAGAACAACACTTAACTAGAGATAAGTATTACTTTCTAAGTAAGGAATTGAGCCTGAACTATAATTGAAATGACACATTCTAAATATGGAGCAGGCATACAACATGCAACATATATGGTGCATGCATGTATGCACCTTAACCACTAGCTGTCTACTTAGCTGCTGCATCTCCTAGAGGTTTTCTAATGTGGTGCTCTCATCCCAATGCCATAACTGTTTCTCTGCATCTACCCAATGTGCCAACAGTAAAGGAGCATCACCTGTTGAGCATCCAGGTAAAGCTAACAGAGAGTGGGTGTGAAAAAGCCATTATTCTTCTTCCACTTCGGTGTATATTTGTCAAGGATTAGAGCAATATATCTAAAGAGACCCTTAACAAAATGGTTTGAGGAGCCTTCAAAACTAGGGTTGCTTCCGATTGCAATGTTTCTCTCTCTATATCTCTGCGTCAATCTCTTCTTTCATAGCCTTCTCTGCTAGATATTTCTCGATAAAGACTAGCATTTATTGTCTCATATCTGGGTCAACATAAGGGTATGGTTTAACCAATTGTTGCAAATATCGTGTCGGCGAATATATTGCCGAGGGTCCAAAAAGAAATTATCGGATTTATCGGCAAAAATGTTGGCAAACATCGGCAATATATCGACAAACTTAAAAAAATACAAAAATATTTATTTTTTTCAATTTTCTAAACATCGAAAGCAACAAGAACATCAAATAAACACATTGGCACATGAATATGGAAAGAAAACCGATATATAAGATGTATAAGACGTATCACTGGACATCACACATAAAAAATGAATCGTGTCCTGGATCTTGAGTCCCTGACTCATGAATCACCAAAAAACTACAATCATAGATACATATCCAATGAAATCAACTAAATAAAGTAAACTATGGATTCCCTCTACCCCTTTTACGGGCAAAGGAAATCGCTCTAGTAATGGCTCTGCCTCTAGAGCTAGAAATCCCAAGTGCTCGTGGGGGTCGTCGTGGACTATGGCGTCCTCTAGAAGTGCCTGGAAATTGATGTACTCTAGAAGAACTAGAAGAATGATGAGGTACTAGGTCACCCTCATCAAGTCCTCTACCACTGCTACTGCTACCACTGCCCATATATCTAGCTCCCTTTGGCTAAGAGTGTATCTGTGAAACAAAAATTGGTGGCAGTGCAACTGGTGGCTGTGCTACTAGTGGCTCCGATGGTGGCACACTCTCAAAGTCAAATCCCTCATCCTCCCATATCTCACTCTGGGGGTCCTGTGTATCATCCTCTAACCAATCAGGGGTTGCCTCCATAATAGGTTCCTCAATCTACACTCCCCACGCAGCAGTGGTGTCATTGGCATCCATTGAAATGGCCTCCACCTCAGTATTTTTCTCAAGCTGCTTCACCCACAACCTGATATTGTAGGAGACGTACACTAGATCATTCAGGCGTTGGGTATCCAACCTATATGAGGACCATAAATTTATTAAATTAGAATTTAGATTACATAAATTAAAATTACCCATGGGACATAATATACAAGTTATAATGAATTTAAAATTTAATTTCAAATTCCCTAACCTGTTGCGCTTCATGGTGTGTATTTTTTCAAATACACTCTAGTTGCGGTCATAACCATAAGAGCTGTATGTATGGCTAAGGATCCGAACAAGAAGCTTTTGGAGATGGGGTACTCGTCTGCCATAGGTTTCCCACCAAGTATCTACAATGAATTGGCGAAAGTTAGAAACATAAGAGAAGACATTGAAAATTTGAAATTGAAAACAAAGAAAGTAAATAAATTGAATTTTCATTCTTGAAAGTTGAAACAAGGTGAAGCTTAGTTGGCATTATGTTCTTCCTGTCATTGATAGCCATATCAAACCCAAATGTTCCCATGGCCCTCCTATAGACTTCCAACTCTTTGGAAATCTTTGAACGGTCAGTTGCACTTAGCACCATCCTATGGACACACTCCAAGAACCCATCCATTACCTCTGCATCAAACCTAAAGCCACAGGAGTAAGAGAATGCAGGGTTGAGGAATAGCCCTGCAGCAAGAATGGGGCGATGAAGTGTGTTGTTCCATCGTTGATCAATCATTGCCCATATCAGTTGTTGTTTCGCTTGCCCCTCATCCCCCTTGTCGTCACAGTAGGCACGAATGGCCTCTTTGGCTCTATCAATGGCCTCATATAGGTAGCCCATTGTTGGCTTGTCTCCATCAACCAAGCGAAGAACCTTTACCAAAGTTTCACAAATGGCACACACTAGAAACTCTCCTGGTATGACACTAGTCTGTATATGGCATTTCCCTCTGGTTTAGTGCTAATCGATAAAGCACGCCACTCGGCTGAAAGGAACATAGTCTGCAAGTCCCACATAGAAGTAAGGAGAGACTGAAGAGAGATGAAACAAGTGGCAAAGCGAGTGATGGCAAGACAGACCAACTCCTTGTCATGAGTAAACTGCCTCATCAAGCTAAGCACTGAAGCATGAATGTATATAAATTTGGTGATGCTTCTTGCTGAATCAATGACATCCCTGATAAACTCAATTTTTCCCATATCCTCTAAGATCAAGTCAATACAATGTGCAACACAAGGGGTCCAAAACAAAGTAGGATACCTGTCCATAAGCATCCTGCCAGCTGCCACATAATTCACAACATTGTCCGTTATTACTTGGACAACATGCTGCAGACCTATCTCTTGGATGAACCCATCCAACAACTCACATAGTTATGCTGCATCTTTGATATGTGCAGATGGATCCACGTATTTTATAAAAATTGTGCCCCTGGGACAATGAACCAAGAAGTTGAGAAGGGTCCCACCCTTCGTATCAGTCCAACCATCTGACATCACTGTGCATCTTGTGACCTCCCATGAACCTCGAAGCTCCTCCTACCTAGAAGTGCAATTGGCCTTTTCATTATCAAGGATGGGCCCTCTCAACTCCTCATAAGTGGGGGGCTTATACCTCGGCCCAACAATAGCAACAACCTCAAATATAGGCACGTAGAATGGGTTCTTCGCAAAGTGGAATGGAATATCACTCCATAAAAGGCACCGACCCACAAGTTTGTCTGCTTCCTTTTTCTCATTTATCTTGTACATTGACCTTATACTTGGTTGTCCACCAGGCGCGGATGTCGGAACAAAGAAAGGAGATGTAGTTGAAGGCATTGCAGACGATGAGGATAAGGTCTCACTCCCCCCTCCCCTTGAAGTGTGTCCGGCTGTCCCGGATCCTAATGCCACCCTCATTCCAAGTTCTTGCCTCAAAGCTTCCCCTTCCTCTTTCTTCTTGCCAATACCTTCAATTGCAAGTTTGGCCCTATGAATAATTTCAGGAGTGGAGTTTTTACAAATATCCACGTCATGACCTGTAAGTTGTGCGAGGTGGTATTTGAGCCTACTTATATTTCCCATCATCTCCTTCCCACACAAATTGCATCTAGCCTTTTGCCGAATATGTGGATCAACAGGCTCTGCATACTCCCATAATGGATCCAAAATCTTCGACATGTTTGAAACTTTGAACCTGCAACATAAAAAAAATGTTTTTTAGCATAAACTTTGAACATGTAAGTTTTAACATAAAAAACATTGTTTTTTAAGCATATTTTATTTTTTTATTGCAAAAAAAAAAAAATTGCAAATGTGACGAACAGGGAAAAATGTTAAATGAGGTTTTTACCTTTTTTATTTTTTTGATGTAATTTGAAATTTCCACAAATTAAAAATTTGAAATTTAAAACTGAAATTTTCCACGGTCATTTATTAATTTTTTTGATGTAATTTGAATTGTGAAATAAAAATTAAAAGGGACTGTTATAGTTAGACTTGGAGATGGAGTAGGGCACACTGTGGAAATCTGAAATAGGGCCGGCTGTGAAGTTCTGAACACTTAAAACTTGGCAAACTCGGCACCATTGGACTTGGAGTAGGGCGCAGCCGCACATAGGCATTGTTTGGAGTCTTGGACATGGAGAAGGGTGCGGCTGCACACACAAAATCACGAGAAGGGGACTCAGGACATACCTTGAGGCGTGCCGCTTGGGTTGATGATTTGGAATGGAACCCTCGAATCCTCCACCATGCAAGCTCTCCCAAACAACGTTTGCTCTTTGCACTTGGCAGAAGCAGATCAACCGGAACCCAACACTCAAACAAGTGAAAAAACCCTGCAAAAAACAAGTGAAATGACTTGTATTAACCCACGGGCTGTCGGCCGATGTCAGGCTGTCGACTTGCGATTTTTACCAAAACATCGCGAAAATATCACTGCAAAAAAAACGTTAAATATCGGCCGATGTTTGCTGAAAGTATCGCTGGTGACATCGCGATGTTGGCGATATATCACCAATGTTGGTAGCAGAGGTTTAACCTCCCCTCACATGCCAGTGAAGTGTCCATTCATTATTTGAATCCTGCTAACTGTTCTTTCATTCTATGAATCCGGCCCCCCTTTTAGTTCCTGCAGTTTTTTTCATGTCAACCTCTTCACAATGGCTCCATGCAGTGTCTTTCACATTCTTTGGGGCCATGATAAGGTCTCAAACATAAAACAAATCTGCAATTGCAAAACCTAACTTTGTTTTATTTGCTGAAACAAAATCCACATTTTTATGAGAAAAATATTGAGCATTTGAAATATCGTGGACATACCTTCAAGTGGGCACAATAATCTGGTCCCAAATCTCTTCCGACCTTATAGATGATATGTAGACCACTAATATAGATGCCAAATCCACCAAAAACAGTCCACAAACAATGCCAAAGCAGTTCTTGGCTTGCTCTGAATCAACACTCTTTATGGCAGATCCACAATCTCCAGATGGTAAAAAATGATCAATGAGGGTTGTGTGAGGCAAATGGGGCTAGGCATCACTATATCACAATAACTTAGGGTTTGGGAGGGGGGCAGTTTTATTTTTATTTCATTTAATTCACTGCTTTTTGGCTGAATTGGCACATGAGTGGGTCAGACAGGATAGAGAACTATTCCACTGTTTAGATCAGAACCGGCCTGGCAACTAGCTCAGGCTCTTTGGGAGTTGAATTGGCATGGACCAGCTGGTTCTGGTCTGGTCTGGTCAGTTTTAATAATATTTCTCAACTATGTTGTAGATCCCTCTATGCCATTAACATGGATGACACTATGGATGTGCTGACGGAAGAGTATTTGCCAAGGTGCATTCCTTCTCATGGTTTGGATAACCCATTTAGCTGCCAACACACTGCCCCTTGATTGCATATATTAGTCAGATCAATCCCCTGTTCTTCCCCAGGAAAAGTGCAGATGTCCTAAGAAACAAACAGAAAGCCCATCTTTGCAACTTGCTTTGCCCAGTGAAAATGCAAGTGAATCATTTCTAATTGCCTGTAACCTGTCCTGGAAGGAAAGCGATAGGAGATTAAAACACACTTGCAGCCGAGTATCTTCTTTCACAATACCTACTGGAAATCTATCTCCAAAGACTCGCTTCAATATTGCGTAGGGTCCAAACCCACAGAGCCTTGAGGCATGTATCAATTCCAAAAGCAAAATTTGTTTGCCCTTTTTCTGTGTTAGTAGCTTGATGTGGTTATTGTATTTTTATTGAAATTTTACATACCGTTGTTTTTATTTTTGTCTGTCATCTTTATGTATCAAATTAACTGGCCAGGTTGAATTCAAATCAAAATATGTCTTCGAAATTAAAATTTGTTTGTTCTGAGATTTGGAAGACTTCCATGCATTGTTAACTGCATTATTATTATTCAGTCATTTAAACATGATGGTTGTTTTTTTTGGCTTTTCTGCTTGCATTTCAAAAATATTTATGAACCAATCTCACTTTAGAACTTATTTATACTCGAGTAGTTGGTTAGCTAATAAATATTATCCTTATGAGTTTGGTAGCTGGTTGCTTTGAAGCTTTAAAGTTTTATGCATGACAAAATTTGGAAAACATGGACTTTTAACTATCCTCCGCTTTCCTGTAATTTCATGTTACTTTTGCAGCCATTTGGATTCCCATGGTGTCCATACCAAGGTTCTTATTCCCAATTATCAGTGTCTCTCGAGTAAGTATTTTTTAGTAATCTGATCAGTTATCATCATTAAGATTAAGAATGGCGTCCCTTTTTGTGTGAGGATTTGTATTCCTGATTAACTCGTTGCCCACATATTAGGTTGACTCTATTATTGATTTTATAATAATTCCCCTAGAAATTGAATATTGTCATTATAGAAATGGGTTGATTGAGTATATGGTATTTACATTTTATAATTACAATGGCAGATAAGGAGTTCTATGACATGTTGTCTTAATTGTTTTGAATATATTTCAATGGATTCACTAATCTCATAATTGCTAGCAGTCTTGGGTTTTTTGGTAGAAGTCTAACTTCAGTCTTTGAAATATTTGCTACAACAAAAGAACTATATATGCTCTGGTTCCTTGTTTGGAGGTATTAGTATGCCTCTTAATGAAATAAGAGATAGCTAATGCTCTTAACCAACTCTTGAAAGGTTGGCTAAATATTAAATGGTTTTTCATTTTGAGAAAGTATTGATGCCTTTTAGCTAAGTGAAATGACATAGAACATGGTGCATATTCTGAATCCCAAATATGGCAAAAACACAATGGAAAAACTTATATGAATATGCTAGATGCAAAATATAAAAATATTTTTTATTTTCATAGTAATCCCAAGTCAAATAGAGTTGAACAACAATCCAAACATGATATTTGGGTATTGGGTAATGCTATGTTGTTAGAGATCTAGTTGTTGCAGCTGGATAAAAGATCTCATGCAAGTAGTACCATGAACTTGTTTGTTAGCTTTTGGGGTTATTCTGAAAGTGTTTAGACCATGTTTGGGAGTGCTTCATGAGATTTGGAGTACATGGTCTATGATTAGCCCCTAGATGGTCCGTAATGGATTTGTACATGGGAGTTATCCATGATGGATTTGCACATTGGAGATGGCTTATTTAGTGGTTGCTTGTCCTTAGTTGGGTGCTTAAATGATATTCTTCCCTAGGGCGTTGGAGATCTTTAGGCAACTTTGGGGATGTTCTACATGATGGCTACATTGAGATGGTAATTTGCTTGGAGAATGCTCTGCATAGGAGGAGGATTGTTTTGCATCTTGGAGGAGGGCATTGGGCACGAAACAACATGGGGTAGCTTGGATAGTTGCATGGAGTCTTGGAGTTGATTTGGGGATATGCCTAGGCTATGATAGTGTTCATGTAGGGGGAGTGGACCGAGTGGAGTACATGGCTTAGTAGGATGTATGGAGTCTTTGGAGGCTTGTAGGAGGTGTGTTTCACAGACCTTGTAGAGCATGTTACAGCTTGATTTAGCACTTTGGTGGAGAAGTCCCAATCCACCAGCGCTCTCAAGGAGCAACCTTGGAAGAATGCACCATTGTCACCTCAATGCAAAGTTCCCTCTCTTTTGACCAGCTCTCCAGTTTAAGGGGGGCTTCCCTGGGGTTGATTAAATGTGGATTTACTGAAGAGATCTAAGGGGATTGGAATGCCAACTTAGTAATGTGTGTGATTTAGATGAAGTTAATTCCCCAAAGAGTGCTTGAACATGTAAGGTAGAAATGTCAAATACATCAAACACTTGACTGGAAATACTCAGGACATCATTTGAACAATGATAAAACCATGGACATCTAGATCATCAATTTTGGAAATTCAAAGATGTTTGCAGAAATATAACTCACAATAGATCAATGCCACATATGTTTAAACAATGGGTTCAATTGCTGCAATATAAACACATATAAAAAATGACTTTAAATTATATGAATTTGTAGCCTAAAGTGAGGCCTTGCTTGATATGATTTCTGAAGCAAGGTGTCACTCAAGGTATTAGATTTGGATGATATTCCAAATTTCTTGAAGTGATGAAAATAACTTCTTCAAATGTGGAATTGATTCAATGTCTTAATACCAATGCTTGAATTAGACAACAATATCCAGTTTATCCATGATTGAATTATTTAGACACGTTTAAAACATATCAAGAGTTGTGTAAGAGAAAATGTTTAGCAATATGAACAAAATTACACAAGAAATTTCCAGATTTAAGAGTGAACCATTTAGCCAATATAGGTGTGCTTAAATGAACATGAAACCATGATCGAATATTAACCAAATGAGCACTAAAGATAACTTGCTTTTAGAAGATGATTGATGTTGTGTGCTAAAGCAAGAAGATGTGGAAATTTTCAGAATTCAATACATGATAAGGAACAGAAAATTAAACATTGAAAACTAAAAATTTCAAGATGCTAGATGCCCTTAAAAATTCCTGAATTTAAATTAGTTCGCTGTTATGAATTTCTAGAATTTTTTAAGATTAAATTTGAGCCATTTAATCACATAAATCAGTCATGAAACATAAGTATAAAACCAATATATTTTATTTGATTACTTTAGCATGAAACTCTAACCTTAAAATGAGATTTTATGGAGTTATTAGGGCTGTTTTATTTCTGTAAATTTAGTTGTTATGAAAAGAAGACAACATAAATACAACTAAGGAAACCAATCCCTAAAATGATGTTAAAGTATGACATCTTACCTTGGCTTGATGGAGGATGAAATTTGAAAATTATTGCAGCCTTGAAGAAACCAGATTTCATCCTAGAGAAACAAGAAGAAAGCCTCTAGACATGGTAAAAATGACAAACAACTCTCATTAACTAACAATAAGCTCGAGACAAGGGGGCACTCCACTATTAATGGTCCAAAATCTGGAGCACCTCCTCAAAAAGGAGAACGCTCTCCATGAAAAGGCTCCCAAAAGGTATGCACAACAAAAAAATGGTGTGACACTTTAAAAAACAGTTTTGGATTTTCCAACTTTGTCAATATTTATCAATTTTTTTTATTATAATTACTTTTCGAAAATCTCAGGGCCCTTCTGCATTTAACATTGTCGATATGGCACAATTCTAGGCACTATGCCAAAAGATACTGCTCTTGAAGTTAGGATGTGTAACGTAGTGGAAGCGTAAAAGCTTGTGTGTGTGTGTGTGTGTATAATTTGCTAAAAATATAAGATGATAAGATAATATCACAATGAGAAAAGGCCTGAAAGTGACCCTTCACATAGGTTATGTCCTTACAAAGGTACCTTTTCATAATTACAATAATATTAATATTTAAATATAATCAATATATTCAAAACCAATGTGTTACAAATATCGTGTCGGCAAATATATTGCCGAGGGTCCAAAAATAAATTATCGGATTTATCGACAAAAAATGTCGGCAAACATCGGCAATATATCGACAAACTTAAAAAAATACAAATTTTTTTTTTTCAATTTTCTAAACATCTTAAGCAACAAGAACATCAAATAAACACATTGCCACATGAATATGGAAAGAAAACCGATATATAAGATGTATAAGACACCTAGTGATACATCACACATAAAAAATGAATTGTGTCCTAAATCTTGAGTCCTCGATTCATGAATCACCAAAAAAATAAAATCAATGTATCTCATTTGCAATGAAATCAGCTAAATAAAGTAAACTATGGATTCCCTCTACCCCCTTTATGGGCAAAGGTAATCACTCTAATAATGGCTCTGCCTCTAGAGCTAGAAAGCCCAGGTGCTCGTGGGGGTCGTCGTGGACTATGGCGTCATCCAAAAGTGCCTGGAAACTATTGTACTCTCGAAGAACTAGAACAATGATGAGGTACTAGATCCTCATCAAGTCCTCTACCACTGCTATTGCTACCACTGCACATATATCTGTCTCCCTCTAGCTGAGACTGTGGCTGTGAAATTGGTGGCTGTGAAATAGAAACTAGTGGTTGTGGTGGTGGCACACTCTCAAACCCCTCATCCTCCCATATCTCACTTTGGGGGTCCTGTGTATCATCCTCTAACCAATCAGGGGCTGCCTCCATAATAGGTTCCTCAATCTCCACTCTCCATGCAACAGTGGTGTTAATGGCATCCAATGAAATGGTATCCATCTCAGGTTTTTTCTCAAGTTGCTTCACCCATAACCTGATATTGTAGGAGACGTACACTAGATCATTCAGGCGTTGAGTATCCAACCTGTATGAGGACCATAAATTTATTAAATTAGAATTTAGAATACATAAATTAAAATTACCCATGGGACATAAATTACAAGTTATAATGAATTTGGAATTTAATTTCAAATTCTCTAACCTATTGTGCTTCTTGGTGTGTATTTTTTCAAATACACTCCAGTTGCGCTCACAACCTGAAGAGCCTTATAAGTTGTGCGATGTGGTATTTGAGCCTAATTATCCCCCCCGTCATCTCCTTCCCACACAAGTTGCATCTAAGCTTTTGCCGATTATGTGGATCAATAGGCTCTGCAGACTCCCATAATGGATCCAAAATCTTCGGCATTTTTGCAACTTTGTAATATGGATTTTGGAAGTGAAAACTAGTTTGAAACTTTGAACTTGCAACATAAAAAAAACGTTTTTAGCATATTTTTATTGCAAAAATTAGCAAATCACACAAACAAGGAAAAATAAAAATTAATTTACATTTTGACTGTGTTATGTTGTTAACTGTGTTTCCAACCATCTCCGCTCTTCTCAAGTTAGACACTGACAAACTACAAACTCAAAAGTCTCAAAGAGATCCTAGGGCACACTAATGGCATTTTGTGGATTTAAATTGAGGGTTTTGGGTCCTATTTTAGCGAATGCAAAACTCTGATTTTTCATTTTATGATGTAATTAGTTACTCATAATTAGTAATTAGTAATTTCTAGATTGCTTCAGAACAAAAAATTAAAGATTTTTTAAAGGTTTTTTCAATATTTTTGGTTGTTACTAGTGCTTAGCCTCGGGTAACCTCACACTTTTGTTGATGAATCGGTTCAGGCACATTAAGGAAGCAAAGGCATACTATATAATGTAGATGGAGAAAAAATAAAAAAATGTGAAAAGGGAGGGCTGCGTGCATACCTTGAACTTCAAGTTTGGACGGTTGGAAGCTTGGATGATGACCAACGTTCTCTTCCACATCAACATGGCCTTCACAGACTTGTCATCCCACTCTCCTCCAAGCAACACCCCTTCTCCTCCAAGCAACGTCCCTTCTCCTCCAATTTCCAAGCAAAACATTCTCCATACTCCTACAGACCGGCTTTGGCATATATTACCCTAGCTCTCAGCTCTAACGATGAGAAGAAAAACAAAAAAACCGTGTGTTTCTGAGTTTTTATGATCCCATGGGCGGACACACGATTTCACATTATCGACTCGTGATTTTTTCTTGACATCGCGATATTTTCGTGATTTTTTCGCCACAAAAAATCGTCCAAAACGTCGCCCCGAAGTTTGCCGAAATTATCGGCTAGCAGAAAACATCGTGATGTCTCGTGATGTTGCAGAAAACATTGTGATGTCTTGTGATGTCTCATAAAAAATGGCCTCCACATGTGTGCCAAGGGTAGCACTCCTCTTGAAACACCTAGTCATCATTGTAAGATGCCACAACAAGTGTTATAACATGTAGACATAACAGAGCGCTCTAGTGCTAAGGGGTTAGTCCACATATAACTTAGGAAATGTTCACATATATGATGATAATACATGAAATTAATTACAATTACACCTTTGTAACAACTCAATGACTACCTAACTTTTACTCATCTAGTCTAACATTGGTATCACTCTTTTTAACTCATTACATGTGAAAGCCCTAAGTTAAGGTGCATGGCCTAGATTCCTAAGGTAAGTGCGGTTACATGAAGTGAATGTGTACTTTGCTATTAACTATTATAGCAACTGAGTGTGATAGGTCTACCCTTAACTTTCAAAATATAGGGTTTAAGATATTTCTTCCACATGTGTACCTTAGAAGTACTCTCATGGGTCACCCATCCCTGTTCCCTTTTTTGCGATCCCTTGTACTTTATTTTTCATTATTTGCATTTCTTAGCCTTTTCATTGGCTTAGTCCCTTTACCTTAGATTTGGCAAGCGGGAATTTAGTTTAGTAACATTGAAGAGTACTAGACTCTTTTAGCTTTATTGAGGCATTCATACATGGGAATAGTTATAAGACCTTAGGATGTTATTGATGATAGCTCATTTACAAAGGGGAAAATGAAGGGGATGGATGAATTGGCTAGCAAAATGAAAAATGGCTAGGCAAAATGTTATGAAATTGGTGAAATCACTTAATTTACACTAGGGTACAAATTAATCTTTGGAATGACACACTTCTAAGGAAGAATGATACCACGGTTAGATTAAGACATGAGTAATTGCTTTTAAGTGTTATGAGTCATTATACAAGCATAAAAGCTATGTTGCGTGGGAGTGATCCCCTCGTCCCCATTACTGAAGCTCGCTTCTGAAGGAAGCTTCCAGGAAGCACTGGAAAAGTGTGCTTCCTAAATGCTCTCGTACAAGAGCATTTTAGGAAGTGTGCTTCCTTGCAAAAAAATGATCCTTGCCACTGTATGGGAGCATTTGCTCCCTAAGCACTCTCGATTGCTCCCGAAATGGCTCCTATTCGCTCTCGAAATCGCTCCCTTTGCAAACCTGTGCCTTGAGGATGGAAAGGGAATTTTTCTCTTTTGGTGGGAGTTTGCTTGGGATATAAAGCACTCCCCCACTTCTTTTCTCCTTATTCTTGACATTTCATTCATCCTTGCGAGGGTTTGTGGAGCTTGGAGTGCATTTGGAAATTTAGTGAGGAGCTTGGAGAACTTGGAAGGGAGATTGAAGGCTTCCATTTGTGAGAGCTTGGAGGGGAGATTGAAGGACGCCATAGGGTTCAACCACCATTGGATTGCCAAAGAGGTAGGCTCTAAACTCATTCTTGTTTTTTTTTCCCCATATAAACTATTATATTTTATGACTTAAATGCTTGTATGTTTTCTTTTCCTACTCTTTCCCATTCCTTCTCATTCATTCCATTTTAGGCAAAGGGTTATTCTCTACAAGTAGGATGGGTATGTCAATGTGGTTTATCCTTTTGGTTTCATTTTTTAATATGATGGGGTTGTTTGGAAACCGAATGAGTAGTGATGAAGAGGATGAAGAAGTGGGTAGTGGCACATACCATGGAGCTAGCCATGGAGAGGAGGGAGAGGAAGAGGAGGAGGAGGAGGAGGATTAAAATGGTAGTGAGTGATGGAAAAAAAACCGAAGAGAACCCAACACCCTTGTGGAAATATGTTACAAGGCTTGGAAGAGGGAAAAGGGGTGGAACCACTAAATTTGTATGCCCCCATTGTAGAATAACTTACACAAGTTCATATACCCATGTGAGAAAGCATTTTTTGTGAGATTATGCCATGGGACAAAAACAAGACTATAGGAGTCAAAACCTATACGGAAGTGCCAACAACAGACATAACCAAATATAAGGGGGAAGAGGAGGAAGCACAATAAATATGCACAAAATCAAGGGTTGAATTTGAACATGAGACCTCAATGTAGAAATTTCACTTCTCTAACAAGCTTTCAAGTTAACCCAGATTAACAATGTTTAATAAACCATCTCATTCAACCATAGATAGCTGAAAATGAAATTTCACTCATAAACAGATCTGAACTGGAAGCAAAAAAGAAGTACTACCAAAATACTGAGAATAGAAAGAACATAACAGCCATGCACATAAAATTTCAGACTCAGATATTTTAGCCAAAATGGCCCAGGAAAAACCCCGAAGGGAAAAACTGTGAGAGATATTTTATTAATTTCTTCAATAAAATGTACAACAAGATTTTAATAATATCAAGCACAACTTATCTCAACCAATAGACTAATAGGCTGCCTCGAATTCTTTGCATAAATTTATGGGAAATCTTGCCCTTCTCAAGCAACACAGAGCTATATGGACAACTCCTCGATTTCAGTGCCAAACTCAATCTTCTGCCTGGAAATTCGTGCCCAACAAAACAACACAAAAATTAATTTTTTGCCTTGAAAAACGTGCATATCTCAGACCTCGTTTTTCGTGCCACTGTACAGAATTGTACGGACTGTACAGAATTGTACAGATTGCACAGACTGTACAGAATTGTATGGACTGTACGAAATTAATTTTTCATGCCTGTCTCGAAATTCGTGCCTCTGCCTGGAAATGCATGCCACTGTTTTCTTCTCGAATATTGTGCCCAGAATTGTTGTACGGTCTTGGACTCCGTGCTATACCTAGCTGCTATCTCAGACAACCACTTTCTCTCTCTCAAACTCCAACTGGAACTTGCTTTCCAACTCTCTTGGAATATCTCCACTTCTCCAACTCTCTTGGGATGTGTGTAAATGAAGGAATGGGGTGCTTATTTATTTATTTTCCCTTGTCTTTTCACTTCACCTTCCTGGTGTAGCCGAAAGGACACTAGATCAAGGGCCCACATTTAATCTAGTGTTTTCTCATCAATGGATGAGAAAAGTCACTTTTCTCTCCATTAAATATTTTCTCTCTCAACCACAACTTCAATAAATTGAAAAGTCACTTTATAACTCTAAAGTGACATTAATTACTTTTATCAAGCAATTAATGCAAGGGTTATGTACTTTGTCCCCTTTTTAGTGACTTAGGCAAAAGTCACTAGGGGAACACTTCCTTGGTACAAATTTCAACACTCAAGCTCACATAGAACATTCAATGGTTGATCTCCATCCTCCCATGGTAGTGGATTCTCACCCATGCATTCAAGGAGTAGAACAATATTAGATTTCCTTGACCAAGGTTGTAGGGATGACATGCATGCGGAAGTGCTCTGATTTCTCTATGCATGTGGCATACCATTCAGTGTTCTTCACTCACCCCTTTTTCATGAAATGGTAGAAGCCATCCATTGTGCCCCTAAGGATACAAGACCCTCGGGTATGACAGCTAGAACCATGGGACTTGACAAGGAAAAAACCAAGATCCAAAATGCTTTGGGAAAATTCACAAATGATTGGAACGATTATGGGCATCCATTGTATTTGATGGTTGGACAAATCATAAATGTAAATGGAAAGCCATTGATAAATGTTCTTTGGGTGTCTGCTAATGGTGCAATATTCCTTTCATCCCATGACTACTAAGTTCAGTTCAAGTTTGGCATCAATATTGCAGAACCCTTACTTAAAACCATTGAATCTATTGGGCCATACGATGTCATCCAAGTCATTACCGATAGTGCTACTAATTGTAAGGCAGTAGGAGCAATCATTGATGATAGATACCCCAACATATTTTGTTCTAGGTGTTTGGTTCACACATTGAACTTTTTGATGCATGACATTATCAAGGTGAAGGACCATGATTATAGATGGATTGGTTCATTGTACAAGAAAGGGAAGCACATGATAAGATTTATTACCAATCATAGTAATGCCCACTGCATTTTCCACAGTCACTCAAGGTTGGAGCTATTGAAGGTTGCAAAGACTAGAATTGCTAGCTATTACATTACCTTTAGGCGTCTTTTGAAGGTAAGAGAGGCATTGGCTAGTATGGTATTGAGTGAATCATGGAAAATTTTGAAAGACAGGGCTACATCCGCATCTGATAGGCATGGTTTTCAGGAGGTGGAGGACATTGTTCTTGATGGTTAGTTTTGGGCAATTGTTAGATATGTGTTGCAATTCACCAAGCCCATTTATAACATGATTCAGTTTGTAGATATTGATCGGTTGGTAATTGGGGAGATGTATGAGCAAATGAATTGCATGCTAGGCCAAATTAAAGATGCTCAGTCAAAAGATGCCATCTTGTATGATCATATTCACAATCATGTGGTCAAAAGGTGGGATAATCTTAATGTTCCACTCCATGCCTTAGCATACGTCCTTACACCAAAATATTGTTCCCCATCTTGCTTGGTCAAAACAACACCTGGGGTTGGGGTTAGGAAAAATCCCCACACAAATCCAAAGGTACATAATGGGTACATGCTAGCATTAGACAAGCTGGTTCCCGAAGAAGAGGAGTGCGCCATATTGCGTGGTGAATTGAGCAAATACCTCAGTCAACATGGGGTGTTTGCTAATTTGCATGCAAGCAAAGATCGAGATAGGTTGTCTCCTATCGAGTGGTGGAACATGTATGGCTCCTCCACCATATAGTTGCATAAATTGGCCATCAGAGTGCTTTCTTAGGTGGTTAATAGTTTTTTTGCAGGGAGGTGTTGGAGCACCTATAGCTACATCCATAGTGTGAAAAAAAAAAAAAAAAACCTTAATAAAAACCAAGCATAAAGCTTGGTTTTTATACTCTACAACTTGAGGTTGTTGTCACATTATTGTGAGAGGGCCAAAAGTGATAGAACATGTATCTCTTGGGACAATCACCTGCAGGATAATAATTTGGAGGATGGAGCCTTGGATTTAGAGCGCTTGGAGGATGAACTTTTGGGTGATGATGATGGTGATCGTGCAGCAGTAGAGATGCCACCCCCATCCACTAGCAGTGTTCCAGATGTACGAGCTTTTCCTCTACCTTCACAACCTCCATCGTTGCGTGGGGGCCGTGTAGCTATTGGACGTGGTTCATGACCATGACCACCTACTCAGGATGGGGAGACTCTTACTCCCACTGCTCATAGATCATGGGAAAAGAAATTAGAAGTTTCCTGTGGCAAGAGGAAATTTTAGTACTTGTCTTTTTCTAGTTTTTAGTACTTTGTAAATTGTAACTATTGACTCTTTAATATTCTTATGGTCTATTTTGTAAACATTATATGGCTATTTAAGTTTGATGTTTGAAGTTGAACCTACCTTTGAAGTTCATTGCTTCCCGAAAATGGTCCCACCTTGGAAGCTTTTGAAAATTTCGCTTTTCTATCTGCTACCGTTCCTTGCTTCTGTTCCCCGCTCCTTGCTTTCAACATTGTAGCATAAAAGTAACATCCTGTGAAATCATATTGTCATATAAACAAACATTCTAAGTATCAATGAGGGTAAGAGATATCACAATACTAGCGCATCTGACACGGTCTCTGCTAGGCACATCCAAGGCACATGGACCATCTGAAAATGTTAGAAGGATCTCTGACCAATGACCATGGAGAGGCCACAACTCTCGTCTGAAGATCAACTAATAAACACATCACCCTTTGCTGAGAAAGGGGTAACGGAGCACACTTAGATTTGGAGCCTTACAGATGACATCACCTTGGAGCTTGACATGTGTGTCCTTGGAGTGTAGTGCTGCACGTTTTATTGTAGGTTGCTTTGTTTTAAACCTTGATTTAGGACTTGAGTGGGAACGTCCCAACCAACAAGTGCTACCAAGGGACAACTACAGAAGAAAATACCACTGTCACGTTAGTGCTAACTTCCCTTAGTGTTGACCTGCTCTCAATGGTCAAGAGAGACTTCCCTAGGGTTTATTAGACTAATCCTAATGCAGAGAGAGCTAAGGGGTTTTATATTGATATGGTGGGTTTTATTGAGATCTGGTTTAATTTATGTGGGTAAATTACAGCTTTATTAACCCCAAAGGAAGGTGTTTGTAAAAGAGAAGTAGAAATATGCTGAAATAAAACAATCACTTTATAGCAAAATGGAAAAATGCTTGAAAAGTTTTCAGGAATTCAATATGACATTGCCCCATTAAAAGCTTGAGCAAAATAAGATACATCCCATCTAAATGCAAATCTGAAAATCAAGTGAGATGTGGTGATTCAGATGGGTTTATTTACTGCAAATTAAACCATTCCAAACTTAAGTGAATTGCTACAGGAATTATTAAATGATGCTTGAAATAAACAACAATATCCCAATGAGTATTTAAGAAAGTGTGAAGATTTTGCCACAATAAAATATTTTGCCAATCTGGAAATTTATGTATTTAAGTGCAGAAAATGAACTCCAAAATCCACAAGTGATTAAGATCACTCCCATTGATGTTTAGATTAGTTTATCTGCTAAAAACCTTCAGTTTGCTCCAGACTCATAAAACATGAAGAAATGGTTGCTTAATGAAATTTAAAACACATTATTTAAAGAAGTATGTGGAGGAAAGTGAGGCCTTGCTTGAGAAAGATTTGTGCGTCAGGGTGTCTTTTTGAAGATCCACCAAGTAAAGCAAGTTATAAATTTATAATCAAGGAATCTTCTTAGATATTAATACTAAAATGATAATCACCTTCCAAAATTCATTTAGATTAATTAACCCAGCAAGTACTCTCTCAAATAGTTGTCGCATGTGTGAATTAAGAAAAACAACCACTTAAAAGGGAAAAAATGCTTGGATTATTTGCGCCACTAAACTGAAGCAAGAATCCTTTGTCAAATATCCACAAGAATAACAATAAATTTTTGCAAAACAAAACTTATGAAATCTGAAAATGAAAATGTCCTAAGTGCTTAGTAGAATTCCAGAATTACCAAAATGATTAAGTTTACTTTCCAAATTGCTTGTATGAAACAATTAGCACATTTGGACTACTGAAAATCTCTTATAGATGCAGAAATAAAAGAGCAGAATTTACAACAAATTAGTTAGGTTAAATGCAAGTAAAAAAATTGATTTTAGAGTGCTACTTTTGTATATTTTATTTTTGTGTGCATGCAGATTTGAAAATAAAATAAAACAGAAATAAACTATCCAACTTAAAGCCTAAAAAATGAGTAAGAGCAGGGGAATTACCTTATGATTTAAGGAGAAAAATCTTTAGTATGATGGCAGCCTTGGAGAGTTCAGATTTTTGCTCAAAAGGGGAAAGGAAAACAATTTTTAAAGGGTTTGGCTGCTGAAACAAGAAACAAGGACTAGTGCCTTAGATCCTTGGGAAAATGGAGACAAGAGTAAGACTCTCTTCTTGAACTTGGTTTGTGGTATTTGGGGCTGGAATATCTGAAGGGGTATTCCTGCCAATTCCACCCAAATCTTTGAGGTTTTTGATTACAAAGCTTCTTCAAGGAAGATTGGCCATTTGGTGCACACCTTCAAGAAAGCATCTAGCAAATGCTCCAGCTATTTGGTCACTTGATAATCTACAAGGATTCATATGGATACCACATGCATGCAAGCTACGATGCTACAACATTAACAACAACAATAATGAGATTTTCTATTCTTTTTGTCCAATGATGGATATTTACCTTATATGGACTAGATATTCCTAATTTCCAATAAAAAAGATTTACCTCAAGCTTGATTGATGCTTCACAAGAAAGAGTTCTCCAAAATACTGAGAGCTTTTAGAAAAAGGAAGTTTGTATTATTCAGTCCAACACAATCTGATACAAATGAGAGGGGAGCATCTTATATAGAGTAGAGGCTCAACAAACTCTCCAATAAAATAATAATATCTAAGGATAGAACCCTAAATCTATCCTAGGGAGGATCAATATCCTTTAGACATGGTCAAAAGATCTTAGAATATGAGGTGTTAGATCTAAAGCTATTGAGAGCGAGAGTGGAGTGAAAATTGAAATTTTCAAAAGCTCCCGTTTCGGTAGCTTTTCAGGAGCGTTTTTTATATATTATATATTTTAATATATTTTGATGGATTTATACCTAAAAACATGTAGGATGTTGAATTAGCTATAGAAAACATGAATTAAACCATATAACATCTATCATCTAGGAGTTATAACTTATAACGTTGTCATCGAATGATCAACCGTAATAGCTTTTATAGGAGCTTGGCAAAGAAGGGATGTACCATAACATTGTCATCAAATTATCAACCTAGTATAGGAGCTTTTAGTATAGGAGAGGTAGGGAGCGCCTTGGGAGCATTCTAGGAGCGAGGGGGGGGGGGGGGCTCTCTCACTTAACGGAGGGTTAGATCAACCAACCTCAAAAACCCTAACGTAATGCCCAAGGTGAGGGGGGTGCACCACTTGATCTAGTGAGAATGGCCAAATATGTTCCAACAACTATCAAATGCCACAAATCGCAATAATACATGGTCAAAGCACAAGTGCAGGCTAGTGGATGAGGTCAAAAACAATAAATAATGCTCAAACCCTAACCAACCTCATAAAGAAGGGGAAGCACACCTATAGAAGATATGATTTGACAAGGTCAAAAGCATAAAATAATACAATAAAGGTACATATCATGACATGGTCAAAATGATAACAACCTCCATCAATATACACCAAAACCCTAGTACTCTCCTCAAGAAAGATGGCACATGTGACAAGAAAAGTCTTCTCAGAATGCTCCTATGATTTTCTTCTATCCTTTTTGTTAGATTTTGTAGCTCGGACATGTACTTCTACATCGGGTTGTCTAGCATGTAGAAGTCGTCCGGAAAAGTGACTCTCTAGATCTACATTGCTGGAAATTGCTCTGCACCCCCACGAATCGATCCCAATTCGCGATCCGGAAGGAATCGATTTCGGAATTGCGATTCCTCATCGATTCCTCCCGGAATCGATTTCGTAATTCGTGCTTCCTTGGAGAAAAAAACCCTCCCTGGAATTTTAGGAATCGATCCGGAATCTACGCTTCCGAATCGATTCCTCGTCGATTCCTGAGCGATCCTGGGCAAAAAATTCGCTCCCGAAAACGCTTTCTGAGCGATTCCTTTTTTTTCTTTTCTTTTTTTTTTGGGATTGGCTAGGGTTAATTTGGGCAAATAAAGTCTATTGGACTCCATTTGGACTCATTCTATGCCTTCAGTGGTAAACAGTTTGATGTGCCCCCCATGGTAAACAGTTTAAAACTTTGATGTGCCCCAGGTTGGCGAAGAGTAGTTTCATAGATGATAAATGCATTTTCTGCCCCAAGATGAAGCTGTCAAATGCATTCTTTGGGAGTGCCGGTTTTCTTGTCAATGTTGGAAATTAGCACAGCAGAGGATCTCTGAAATGATCCAGGGTACCATTCATGGGAGAGCAGTTGTTCTTGGGGACTAACTCTTTCATTAGCCACCTTATCAAGGCTTGTGGCATTGTATCCATATTGTTGTTATGTTCTCTTTATGGAAATTGGGCTGTAAGTGTGTTTTTGAGGACTCTAGTGGCACTGTTCTTCCTTTCAAGGGTTGTGGATGGATGAGCTTTGTGCCCAATTCAAGGGTGAAGGGTTTTTGCTCATTAGAGACGAAAAAAGTGAATTGATAACTCCATATTCAGAATTTATTGTAGCTGTAACTGCAATAAGATAGCTGCTACAATGTCTGTATATTCTTATCTTTTCTTGTACATATTTTGTTCTCCTTGTACATAACTATTTTATGAGTAAAATAAGAAGTATATTTGAAAAAAAACACTTTTACAGGAGTTTCAAAAAGGTCTATCCCATTGTCTGTCAACCCTGGCCTTGGGTTTACCTTCACATCATATATCAGACAATGACATTATAGAAATTGGACGAATAAATAAGGAAAATTTGGCAGTGCACTGGTAAAGGGGCCTTTTTAGAAGCACCTTTGCAATATCAATAAAGTTCATATTCTATTCAGAAGGGATAAAAGTATAAAATAGAAAACCGTCCGCATGTTAATTTTAATCAAATTCTAATTAATACAGTTTGGTTATATGAGAAAAATGGTATTGACATACGAGGGTCAAATACATGCAGCATTGTCTTAAAGTCGATGCCATCAGCTACACATTTGTACTTCCCTTACAAAAATTCAACTTCTATTACAAAAATGCAATCATAGAGTTTGTTTGATAAAGTAAATCTTAACAACAACTTAATATCTTTGCAAGTTTGATATTGGATTTAAAGACATCACTTGCAAATGGTCATTGCCATAGCTATGTCATTCCAGAAAATCTTCTGAGATGTCCTAGATGATTGATGTTATATCAATGTGTACTAAATGGTTATATGAATATCTATGTTTTCATGTTTTCTATAGCTAATTTGGCATAATACATGTTTTTTTAATATGTATGCATCAAAATATATTAAAATATATATTATATAAAAAACGCTCCCGAAATGCTCCCAAAACGGAAGCTTTTGAAAATTTCGCTTTTCGCTCCCGCTTCGCTCCCCGCTCCCAACAACGTAGCTCTAGATAGACTTTGTAAAAGGTGACTTTTATAACACCTTATGTAAATGTAAAAGGGTAACTTAAGTGATCTCAATGAGAGATTAAGTTGTAGCCGTTGGTCTATGATGTAAGTGATCTCAACGAGAGATTAAGTCCCAACCATTGGATTAGATCTAGGGGATTTAGATCTAAGGGTCAGTATTGGAGAGCCCATGGTGCCCCATGGTTTTGCATGAGGTTGAGGGTTATAAAAGAATCTATGGAGTCTTGTATAGCACCACAGTTGCAAGAGTGAGTCATATCTCTTGTGTTGGTCTGGGATCAAGATCTAAGGGTCAGTATTGGAGAGCCCGTGGTGCCCCATGGTTTTGCATGAGGTTGAGGGTTATAAAAGAATCTATGGAGTGTTGTATAGCACCACAGTTGCAAGAGTGAGTCATATCTCTTGTGTTGGTCAGGGATCAATGAGTGATCAGATCTGAGAGAGGGAGTCTCTCAGAGGCTTGGGAGTGAGGGATTCACTCAAGCAAGGGTTTGTTGATATTGCTGAGGATTTGGGCTCAGTTATAGCATGGGAGAGTCAGGAGTTTGAGACCCAGTGTGTCATATCTGGAAGCCTGGTGCTGTAAGTGCTGTTTAACAAATCTGCAATAAAGACAAACTGTTTGTTGGTTTTCCCCAGGGATTGGGGTTTCCAGGGTACATCTTGTGTTCGGTTTTCGTTGTGCATTATTGTTTATCAGTGTGTTACCATTTATCTTTTCAGTAATTTGAATTCATGGATAAAATTAATTACTGGGCATAAATAAAAGATCAAAATTGCAACCAGGATTTGGTAAGCGAAAATTTCACTTTTTTATGCAGTACTAATCTTAGTAGCTTTAATGTTTTTGATCCTCTGTTGTTAAGATTAGAGTTATTTTGATGGTTTACATTAAGCTTGGCATTCATTTTCAGATTTCCTAAGCAAGTTATAATCTAATATGCATCATAGATTCATATCTTTATCTAAAATGGATATTAACTTGCTGCTGTAAATTTTGCAGCAATGTATAGACAGAATATCTCTTGCAATTGGTCAATTAACAGCAATATAATTACATTTAATCCATTCTAAATTTACTTCGTTTCATGATTTACATTTAAGTGTATATTTTCAGAATTTATTACATGTGTTTGAGCTTTTGAATTTCATGCTTTCAAGTTCATTTTTTAAATAAATTTTAGGCTCTTTGAAATTGCTGGACATGCACCTTAATGATTCAACAATAATTCAACGACAATTCACCACAAGTTAACTTGGGAATAATATTAATCATAACCTTGCAAATTCACAACTTAGTTTCAGTTTGCTAATAATCTCATAGACATGGACTATTAATTTAAAGGTGAGTGAATTTACATTTATGTTTTCACTTTGGATGATTTATAATGGATTATGAGCAACTTATAAATTTTTTATTGCTGGGTTTTGACATAAGTTTTATTTGAAGTTAACTTGTCATTTCTGTTCTCAAAGCACGTACTTTGCTTATGAGTCTTGGCACTTCATTACATATATCTTTGGTGACTTAAGCAAATAAACAGATTGCTCAACTCATTATTGCACCTAAACGACTATGGGGTTTAACTTACAATTTGCACAGTGACAATAGTTCATTTACTTCATTCTTGCTCAACAAGTATGTTGCTTTGTGAGAATCAATCTTCATTTAACTTTATGTTAATTTGAGTATATGCTTAACTTGTATTAAGGAATTTAATACTGCATAAGTTTTCTTTTCCTTATTCTACACAACACTTTAACTCAAAGTAACTAAGTTCTCACAAGTATTAGAGCAACTCATGTAGGCACCTAATCATCAAATTAAAAGACAAGTACTTAGATGCCCTTAGGGAATCCCCGCCTAGCACTTGGTTTTTTATTTAAGTACTGAAGTGAAGGGAAATTTCACTTATTGATAGTGTAGAAATTTCCAGTGCCCTTGGCTTCATCCTGATGAGGACCTAGTGTGGGTGCCATGAAACATTAGTATGATAACAAATGGAATACTCAAAAGTACCTCGCAAATACCTGAAGGCCCCCTTCACTGTATCCCAATGTTCACGTCCAGGGTTAGCCATGATGAACTCAAAACTCCCATTGCTTGGGCAATGTCTGGTCTAGTACAGACCATAGTATACATCAAATTACCAACTGCACTAACACAAGGAATATAAGTCATATCCTCCATGTTTGTGGGTGTTGTAGGACACTGTACAACTGAAAGCTTAGTTCCCAACTAAGTTGCACAGAACATGGAATCATGTGCAAGTTTCAGAAATAGGAAACTCTTGTAACAATGACCCCCGCCCTCAAACCCTAAATGGTTATGTTAGGAGAAACACAATATATATATATATATTAAACAACACATTATCTTGCAATAAAATAAGTGATAGGTTAATTTGTAGGTAGGTTTAGAAGTGAATTAGAGGTTAATTTGTCTTCATTTTCCATAGATTAGTGTTTTTTAGACATCCTATCATGGGCACTTTGGGGTTCCCAAAAGTTTCCAAGTTTTCGGTACCAATATGTGGGCAGTTTATTAGTTTTGTACAACATAGTTTCCCACAAGAATCAGAACACTCAATGGTCTGCAATTTTCCATGTGAAAATGCTGTAGCACAGAGTTCATGTACTTACTTTGGCTCAACCAAAGCATTTTGTTTGCTCTATCTCATGTTCCCCATTCCTAAAATATAGATTGAAGCCCCCAAATCATTCATGTCAAGTTGTGCTAAAAGATGAGACTTCAAATCATGAATCATATCCCTTTTGTTACCAAAAAATAACATATCATCTACATACAAAGTGATAACAAGGAAATGATTACCATCCTATTTGTAATACACATAATGACGGGATTTGGATGTAGAAATCCCAATCCCTGCACACAAGAATCAAACTTTTGGTATCACATTCTGGGAGACTGTTTGAGACCATATAAAAACATTTTTAATTTGCAAACCAATGACTCTTTACCTTTTTCAATGAAGTGCTCTGGTTATGTGATATAGATCTCCTTCAAATAGCCATGTAAGAAAGCTGTTTTCAAATCCATCTGTTCTATCTTTAAATGAAAAGCTGCTGCTATAGATAACAAAAATATGATAAATGTTAACCTAGCAACTAGGGAAAAAATATCACCAATGTCTATCCCCTTAACTTGGGAATATCCTTTTGCAACCATCCCTGCTTTGTAATTTTTAACACTACAATTTGAATTGAGCTTCCTTTTGAACGCCATTTTCATCCCACAAGTTTCTATCCATCAGGCAATGGTACCAAGTACCACGTATCATTCTTTTTAAGTGCAACCATTTTCTCATCAATGGCCAATCTCTAGGTCTTCTTATATTCTGTCACCATTGCCTCTTTCACAGTTCTAGGTTCATCAATGTTAGTGGATAAAGCAAATATACATTTGAAATTAGATGGGTTATAATTATACCTATCTGGTTGCCTCTTTCTTGAGTTGACCTCCTTAAAGTTTGAGGTGGAGTTTCTTCCTCCTCTTCCAAACTCTCTGAGCCTTTCTCCTCATCAAGTCCATCATGAACTTCTTGTTCATTTTTTGGTTCAACTTTCTCACTCCTTGGTGGTAGTTGAATGACTGACTTCTTCTCATGCTCTTCTAGCTGCACCATTTTAGGAGAAGCTTTAACTTCTTTGAAAATATCATCTCTACTATACAAAACATTCTCAGCCACAGGATCCCAAAATGTGTACCCTTTCACACTAGTGATATAGCTGATGAAGATACATTTCACTTCCTTGCTATCCAACTTTGACTACTTCTCCTTAGGCACATGAGCATTTGCCTCACAACCAAAAACATGAGATGCTAAAGTGAGGGCTTCTTGTTTGTCCAGATCTCCATAGGGGTGTTATCCACAAGAGCTAACGTGGGAGACTTGTGTAATATCCGTATCCGGGTATTCTCATGTCGTGATAGTGTCCGAATCACAATTAAGACTATTCAAGTGAATAGTCAACCAATAGAAATAACTCCATTTGGAAAGAATAAATAATATTGAATATATATTGATGAGAGATGATTACATTACAATTTGATGGACCATTTAAATATGGTCTTAAGTGCCTTTTCAATGGAAAGGTACGTCTTTATCTATTCCATTAATTACATATCAATTTTATTTAATATTTGTTTAATTACTTTTCTTTTATTATTTAATTATTTGTTTATTGATATGTTTATATATTATTTTATTTGTTACAACTTGTTTAGGTTGCATGCAGCAACAACCATTTTTTCCCAAAGCTTCTTTTCCATGCCAGCTCCACTAAGCATACTCCCAGCTCTCTCCATCAACATCCTATGCATTTGTTCTACAACTCTATTCTACTGAGGGCTAAACATTGGGCCCACCCCCATCCCCCTCGTTTCAAAGTTTCTAAAGCTTGAAACGTGTGCCGTACGGACTCTAAACGTGTTTCGGTACCTACGAAACCGTACTCCGTACGAGAAAAGTGTTTCGTACGTACGAAAACACGTTTCCATTACGACCGTGTTTGTATAGTCGTGTTTCCCTCGTTTAGTTAGCCTGTGGGCCCAAAAAAAATCAGTTTTATTTAATTTAATTTTTGTTTTTAAATTTGTGTTTCGAATGGGCATTGGAAGCATCTAGAAGGTTAGGTGAGGAAGGAAAAAGGGTCTAGAAGGTTAGGTGAGGAAGGAAAAAGGTTATAAAGAGTTGTTGGGTTCATTCCTCCCTCACACAAACTAAGAAGAGTGATTTGGAGAGCAGTTGATTTGGAAAAGAGGAACGACTTGGAGAGAGGACGATTTGTGCAAGGGAGTCTTCCAGATTTGAGCAAGGGCATCTACATGTGTCTTTCATTGGTAAGCAACAAGCTTAATGGATCTGCATTCTATTTTTTTATGTTTTCATAGAGGTTATGCTTCCAGTTTTCATTTTAATTATTGCAGACTTGTTTTTGTTTTTTATTGCAACAACAGTGGCTTCCCCTGATTTAGCCCCTAAGCCCAACAAGAGCGCTGAGTATTATCCTCTTTGGAGGCATGTGCAAAAGGTAGCCAGATGTGGAGGTGGTGGTTTGTGGGAATGGAAATGTACTCTTTGCAATGGTTTGTTTAAGGGCTCATACCCAAGATTGAAGGCCCATTTGTTGCATGAAATCAGAAAGGGCGTTGAATCTTGACCATTAACAAGAGACCCAGTTGAGAGGAGGAAGTATCAAACTGAGCAAGATGAGGTTGATAGGACCAAAAGAAGACATGATTTTATTTCTAATGCTGCACCTCCAACTCCAAACAATGAGCTAAGAATTGTGCAGGAAGCGAGGAAGAGGAGGGGGCCTCAACAAATCCAAGAAGCAGCCTCAAAACTTGCAAGTAGAGGATCGTCATCATCTCCTTCCATCAGAGATAGCATAATAGCTCAACTTCATAATGCTCAAGGGAGAGAAGAAGCTGAAACAAGAGTGGCTAGGGCCCTCTATGCCTGTGGTATCCCTTTCAATGTGGTTCGGTCTCCGTACTGGAAAGATATGGTGAGGGAAATTAACACAACACCTCAAGGTTTCAAGGGGCAGCCTAACTATGAAAAAATCCAAACTGTTCTACTCAAGAAGGAGAAGGAGCTAGTGGAGGATGTTTTAGCATCGATTCGTTCTTCATGGCATAGTTCTGTGGTCACCATTGTCTCTGATGGATGGACATGTACCAGGCATAGGCCATTGATAAATATCATTGCCACTTCACCAAAAGGAGCAATGTTCATAAAGGATGAAGACTGTTCATGGGAGTTGAAAGATGCTCAGTTCATTACCAATGTTTTATCCACAACTATTGATCAAATAGGGCTGAATAAGGTGGTTCAGGTTATCATGGATAATGCACTAGTCTGCAAAGCTATAGGTTTAATTATTGAGAGCAGGTATGAGCTCATTTTTTGGACACCATGCATTGTCCATAATTTGAATTTGATCTTAGAAGTGATTGACAATAGAGTTCCATGGATAAATGAACTCACAGGGGATGCAAGGGAAATCATGAAATTCATCACCAACTACCACCAGTCTCAAGCAATATTTCGACAAAACTCCAAATTGGAGTTGTTGAAAGTTGCTGAGAGGTTAAGCAGTCATTAGTTTCTATGGTGGTGAGCCAACTTTGGGCTGAGTGGAGGTAGGCATATTCAGAGCGGGGAGCTATGGTGCGTAGGTTGTGCCTTGATGAGGAGTGGTGGGGCAAGATAGATTTCTTGCTCAAGTTCAAAGGCCCTGAAATGCTGACACATACCAACCTTTCTCGGGAGAGGTTTATGATGGCATGGATACCATGGTTGAGAAAACTGTGGAAATCATTTCACAGGAGTCTCCCCAACTATTATTTGTTGATGCTGATTTTGCTGAATTGGTGCAACAAATTATGGTTGACAGGTAGAACAATTTCAACACCCCATTGCATACTTTAGCACATGCCCTAAACCCAAAATTCTATGATGAAGAGCTCATTGCTCAAAGCAATGGGAAGAGGAAGGCACCACATAGTGATAGAGAGGTGGTCAATGGAGCTAAAGCAATCCTTATGAGAATGTTTCCAGTTGATCTACAAAGGGAGGTGAGGGAAGAATTTGCCAATTTTGCTAGAGTATTCAATGAATATTCATATTTCATAGCTTTGGAAGAGAAAAGCACCATGAGTCCAGTTAGGTGGTGGATTTGTCATGGATCAAATGGTGTACATTTGCAAAACATTGCCATTCACATTCTTTCACAGGTGGCAAGCTCTTCATCAACAGAGAGAAACTGGAGCACCTATGGCTTTATTCATTTTGTGAAGCGCAACAGGTTGGGTTCACAAAAAGCTGAGGATCTTGTTTTTGTGCACTCCAACCTTTGCATTGCATCTCGTAAGGGAGCATAATACAACAGTGGGCCATTCTAAAGAATGGGATGTGGATCCAAAATGTCTTGACTTGGAGCTCTCTCTTGCTTCCTTGAATGTCAATGAGGAACCTAGAAGTGGAATTGGCCTTCCTTCTTCCCCTACACGTTCTACTTCTGATGCTCATCGTGCTTCTTGTTCTATTTTTGAGGAGGATTATGATGATGAGGCTGGACTTGAAGACTATTGTCTTTAGTTTTACAGTTTTTACTCTTTATTTCTATGTTGCATTGTACTTGCAGCCTCATATATAAAGGTTGATTTTGGATATATATGTACTAGCCTCATTAATAAGGGCCATTTTTGGAAATATATGTACTAGCCTCATTTATAAACGCTGTTTTTGGAGAATACTAGTTGGATTATGTAATCCTTTATGAGTTATCATGTTATGATTTATAATTTTATGATTTATGTTTCACTATATATATATATATCGCATTTCCTCGTTTCCAAAATTTTGCCGGGTTGTGTTTCCCCCGTTTCGACGTTTCCCTGTTTCGTCCCCTTTTCCCGTTTCGTGCAACTTAGGCTGAGGGGTATATGGAGTTGTCTTATGTCTTTCAATTCCATTCTCCTTACGAAACTTATGATACTCTGTAGAACAAATCTCACCGCCATTATCAATCCTCAACACCTTAATCTTCCTTCTAACCTAATTTTCCAAGAGATTTTTAAACTCCTTAAACTGAATAAAGATTTTAGACCTCAGATTTAGTTTTGAGAAAATATACCCATGTCCTTCCAGAATAATCATCAATAAATGACACATGATAAAAAGCCTTAGGAACTTTAACAGAACCAAATACATCGGAATGAATTAATTCCAACAACCCAGAACATTTCTGAGAACTAGAATAAAATTGAACAAGGCTTTGTTTTCCATATATGCAGTGCTCCAAAAATCAAATTGAAGAGCACAATCATTCAATCCATTGACAAGATTTTTGTTTTTCAAGGCCGTAGGTCCTTCTTACCTATACGACCCAATCTCGTGTTATATCATTGTCTTCTCTACAAGTAACTTGCTCTCTGAAGCAAGTACTTGTTTAGGTACCTAGAAAGCCATGAGCATTAGAAGTAGATATAAGTTCTGATTGTGAGGGTATAGATTCTATAGATCTCTTTGTTGCAGAAATTGAAGAACTATTACATTGGATGATGCATGCATCAAGCTTGAATAGAGTGCCCATATGAACACCCTTTGTAAGCACCATAGCTCCTTGGACCTTTTTACACCTTTTGTCTGAGAAAACTACTTGCACACCCACATCATTAACTTATTGATCATAGGTTACATGCCAAACTTGGAATGTGCATAACTCCACAGATCCCCTTCACTTTTCCATCAAGGAATTTGATCAAGAATCTACCACGACCAACTATCTTGAGAGGGGAGTCATTACCAAGGTATACCATTACACTATCATATTTCTAATACATTGAAAACTAGTTATGATGGGAAGTCATATGGAAGGAAGCTCCATATGCTATCAACCAATTAGTCTAGCTTGCATGGGTTGCCAAAGTTGCATCTCCACCTTCCACTTGAGAAGATTTTTCAGACTCTTCATCAAAATTATTCTTTTCCATATTCTTCTTTTTGTCTTCCTTGCAGTCTCTTCTGAAATGTGCAACCTTGCCGCAGTTCTAACATTTTGCCTTGGACTATCTAGGAGACTTGGGTCTCCTTGAGATTTGGATTTTCCCTTTTCCCTCTTCTTCTTTTCTCTTTCAATCTTCCGCGAACAACTAAGCCCTCATTGGTGGATTCATAAGATTTTTGCTTCACCCCCCTTGATAGTAAAGCAACCTCAATGATGAACAACTTGTCTATACATATATAGATTTTGAATCTCATAGAAAAATTCAATTTGAATCGAATTTCATCGTTATTGAAGTCGAACTCGAACTAGAACCATGTGACTTTGCCGATTAGTTGTTTCAAGGACAATCTCATCTTTATCTATTTTCTTTTATTTATGTACTTGTTGTTTCACTACTTTTCTCCATTTGTTGAAACAAAATCTCTCTAATGCCTTTGTAGTATTATCATCAAATGCGTAAAGATTTTTGTTGAGAGTTTTGAACTATGATTCTTCAACTAGGTTTGCCTATCCTTTGGTTAGTCCCATATTCATGTTTCCCTTTGGGTTGTTGCTAGTGCTAGGATTGGATCCCATATGTTCCCTTTTGCTGGAATTTTGTTTTGTTTGTTCAATAACCTTGCTTGGTCTATTTTGCTCAATATTCCTTGAAGCATGCTTGAGATTACCTCCTTTAAGTATATCACATTTGACCTCCTTTTGTATTTTATTGATGGCCAAATCTGTATGCTCTTGTTGGGAAGTGGAATAATGACTTTTATCAACAAGACCCATGCCCTTTGGGATGGAGTCCAATATTGAGTTCAGAGCCAGGTCCTAGTTTTTCTCTTGCCTTTTTTGTTGAAGAACTTAGTCAAATTCCAAGGCATCTTTTGTATACTTCTTCTTCTAGGCTTTTTCATGATAATATGGGCATGCCAAGTTCTGTTCTTTGAAATGCTATAGCACTTTCTTCAATGGATCATGCACTTTAAATAATTCTTCTCATAACCTATATTGTTCAATTTCTTCAGCCTCCATTTGAGCAAAAATAACATTTAAAAGGATATACATCCCAATCGTAATGGGATACGAAGAACGATTTTATTGTTCTTGATTTTCAAGACAACATTTGCCCCATGGTGGGTTATCTAATAAGCAATTTCCCTTACAACCAATCTATTAGGGGTATGCTCAAGTAGCAAATGAGGAGCTTTTTTGTTGCTATAAATTATGATATAATTCATATGTTTATGAATGTACCAATTGCCAGTAGTTTTTATGACCTTCATGGCTTCTTCAAAATCTTGGTCAAGGCTTCCTGAATACAATTTTGTGCAAAATTTCCTTCCATATGTCTTGGCAAAATACATGAATGGGAGGCTTAGAAGGATTCAAAACCCAACCTGTTCTTGGAATGGCGTTAGGGGTGCAAACCATATTCATCAAATGAGAGCCCATATAGAATTTTGTGATTTGATTTTTTGGGGTTTCGCAAGCCTTTCAGATTGCTCAAGTGAAAGCAATTGTAGTTATTTTAGCCCAATTACAATTTGACCCCTCTTAGAGGTAGGTGTGATTCATGTAGATTTGTAGCATCCTTCACACCATATATTCTACTTATTAGCAGTATGACATCTACCATTGAGGGTTTCAAATGTACAATGGGGTAAATCCCAGTGGGATACTTTAGAAAAGATTTATGACCATACTACTAGTGTTGCATTATTTCCACTGGGTCATGCTGGTTGATAAATTGCCATACCCATTCACAATAGTTCCAGTTAATGATTTAGGAATTTGTAGATTGGAGCAATAACACTTGTTGGAAAGAAGTGATGCACTTCCTTGTGTTTGAATATATCTTTCTATCTTTTGAATTTGCTCTCTTATGGGCTATTGAATTACGTTTGAACATGAGGACAATTTTAACAAGTCTCAAACATTATGCAAGTAAGATTTCCAGACCATATAATTAATCTTGTCTCCTCAAATTCTTAGTTGTGTTAGATTTTTAATGATGTAGCAGGATAATTTTCATCATTGCATAATATCATCATTCATTAGCAACAAAAATAAAATCAAGGATCACTGAAAGATAACCATGCAGAAGAGACACAAAGATTTTACCCTGGGAAACCCAAACAGGAGAAAACTTGGCAAACTTGTCTTAGAAGAAATAATCAATCCAATGCAAGAACAATACCAATCATGAAGATTAAGCCTTAGCACAAGATTGTGCTCTTCTTCCACAAGAACCCCGAGAGAGAGATAAGATAATAAGATAACCCCAAAATTATGCTTGTTATCTTCTTCCCTTGTCTTCCTAGAGAAGTGCGCACCATATGAGAGAGAGAGATGATCTTGTTGTTGTAATAATGAAGTGTGAAAGTACTTTATTTATTCTTCTTTTCACTAGAAATTTCCTTAATTTGGTTGACTTGACTTTTATATATTTATTTTATCTTTCAAGCCGACTTGTCTTTTTGTCTTCTAGGGTTATTTTGCCCATTTTATTGGGGTAATTGTGCTCTTCATTTCTTCCACTTTATCTAGGACTTCTTAAGAATATATTTCGATGCTACATAAACATCAACAAGTTGTTCATGGATTTGTTGGGTTTTATAGGAGGTGGGTGTGCTTGCTTGTACAATTCAAATAATTGACCAAATGCCTTGTTTGTAGACAACCCTATTATGAGGGATGCAGACTAATTGTCAGATTTGGGAGTTTGTGCATTAGATCAGAGATGGCATCAACTGTCCTCAGGTTTGAGGACAAACTGGATGGCGCCTCAAATTTCCTATGATGCAAACTCAAGGTAACTCTTCTATTAGAAGAGAATGACCTTTGGGATATCATAAAAAATGTTGTGGAAGAACCCACAAATCCAACACAGTTGATATCTAACAAGAAGAAAGAAGTAATAGCCAAGCGAATGATCATGGATGCCATAAAGGATCATCCTATCCCTCACATATCCGAAAAGAAGACGGTGGAGGACATGTTCAATGCTTGAGGTAACCGATTATACACTGTTACCATTTACTTAATGAAGGTTGCACAGATTCATGACCAACTTGCCGTATTTAGGGAGAAAGTTTAAGAGGAGGAGCTAGTAAACAGGGCACTGAATAGGTTCCCACCTCAATGGGAAACATTTCTCCAAGGTGCTTGTGCTTGAGACAACCTCCTTCATGGAAAAGATTGTGGGATGATTGTATCCGGGAGGAAACTCGGGTGGAGTCAAAGGCTAGCAGACAAGGAGGTGACAGTGACCATACAGTGACCATGCCCTAATTGGTCAAACAAAGTACGACAGAGGTAAAGGATCCATCAAGGGTTATGTAAAGAGTGAGTAGTCAACCTCACAACCAGGGAAGGACTTGAGTAAAATCAAGTGCTTCATATGTCATAAGAACGACTATAATGCATCACGGTGTCTAAAGAAAAGATGGGTAAAGGGAAGCAACAACACCAAGTAGCAACCTCAACCTCAACTCAGATGAACGATTTTGCCTCCAAGTTCGAGAATCGAGAAGGATTTCTCAATGGTATCTTGCCTCTCTTCCAACACAGTTCTGAAGAACGCATGGTATGTGGACAATGGAGCATTAGGTCATACTATATCAGCCCGAGAACTATTTTCAAGTCTAACAGAGCACATCTCAAGAGTTTAGGTCAAGCTTAGTGATGATGCCAAGTATCCAGTAGTAGGAGTTGGTACCATTCCTTTCCAACTCCAATTAGGTAACTCATTAGACTTTGATGATGTGCTATTTGTTCCAGGTTTAAGGAAGAATTTGCTTTCAGTTTCAATCATGGAAGATAAGGGCTATGCAGTGGAGTTCAAGAAGCAATAATCCCAATTTCTCTTATTTTGTCTTAAATTTACAATTATATATTTTTATCTCAATAATCCAATTTCCTAAGTATATAGGTCCAATTTCTCTTTTTTAAATATTATTCCATTCATTCAATTAATTTTTTCATTTAATTAAATTGTTAGTTTACATTATTTTAGTTCAAATGATTAAATTATTTAAATTGCAAAATAAAAGTTTTTAAGCATACCTTAAAATCTCTGTTAACATCTTTTACCCTCTTTTAACAAAATTTCTATTTAGTAAATTATTAATTTATTAAATTATTTTAAATTCAAATTATTAAATTATTTCAAATTCAATAAAAGATTTTAAAGTCTTTTTGAACAAACTCTTTTGTACCTCTTTTACCTTTTTTCAATAATTTAATTCAACTTGTCTTTTTTTCAATCCATTTCCTAAGGTCCTATTAACCTTATTAACCCTTAAACATCAACGAATTTAATAATTTTTGACCTAAATTGCCCCTTTCTCTCCAAACGGCTAGTGTTCCCTCTAACCTATTTATTCACCCTCCTTACAAATTAAATTTTCAAGCTTCTACCATTCTTGCAATTCATCTTTGAAGCTTCAGCTGGATCATGAAGATGGGTGGAGTGTCTACTCGAAACGCGTCGATCGTGTAAACTTTAACACCGTGCCAATCCAGAAAATCAAGCACAATGTTGATACACTCTGGAAATATTCATGCTCAAAAACATTATGAGTACTAATAGAAGATTAAAATGATACTGTCATGATATGTTGATAACTATGTTGCATTGAAACTAAGGTTTTTATTTTCCTCTAAGTTGTCAGGGGACGGGGACGGGTGCAGGGGCAGGGACGCCAATTTTTGAAACAGGGTACTTGGGTTCGCCGGGGTACTGTATATATATATATATATATATATATTATAAAATTATAAATTTTATAAGTAGTTGTAACTTTTAACAAAGAAAAAAAAACATATTTGATATTTCAGATTTCTTCAAGGTTCATAATTCAACGATTCATCAATGTCAATGATCATTCATTCAACATTCAAATTGGAACATAAATTAGTAGTTACATAACTAAAATTTGATATCAAGTGGAAAATGTAGAATTTTCTGCTGGTTTGTGTTAACAATTGTGGATTTCACCTACAGCCGGTTTTGCATTGGCTGTAGGTTACTTATAAATTTCTCTGTAACAGTCAAACACACAAAATAATGCTACTAACAGGCTGTAAACACATTTAACAATCACACATGAAAATTTGACTCAGAGATTTTTGGCCAAATCGAATCCTGGAAAAACCCCCACGGGGAAAACCAGTTGAGAGAGAGAGATATTTATTATTTCTTCAGCAAAGTAATGTAACAGTAGTACAAAAACAAATACAACATATCTCCACATTAAATGCACCCCAGACTGCCTCGATTTCTGTGCACAACAGCTGCCTAGAAATGTGTGCAGAATCTTCTCGGTTTCTGTGCAAATAATGACTTGGTTTCTGTGCTGTATCTTCCTCGATTTTAGTGCCAAAACACCCTAAAATCTGTGCTGACTGTAACTCGAAATTTGTGCATATGCCAACCTCAAAACCGTGACTGAAAATGACTGCTGTACGGACCACTGTACCAGTCACTTCTTAGAAAACCGTGCAGACTGTTATCCTCAACCAGCGTGACAGTTCGCCTTGGGATTTGTGCTCCTCGAACTGCGTGCTATTGGAAGTACTGCTGTACGGTATCACCTCGGGTTTTGAGCTTGAGATGACAGCTTCTCTCTCTATTCCCTATGCTGATAATAAATGCCAAACAGCAAGCCTGGAAACTCGTGCCTGGAAACTGTGACAGTCTCGATATGCGTGCTGGTGCCCTGGCTGCTCTCACTCGACCTCTCTCTTTCATTCACACAACAATGAACTAGGTTTTAGCCTCCCTCAACCTTTTTGTCTAATCCCTAAATGGGAATCTAATCCAACGGTGGTGATGACTCCAATCTGATGGCTGAGATTAGATGTGAGAAAAATATCACATTATTTAATTCACTTAAATAATATTTACTCACCCACTTAAACTTTAGCAAAAAATGACTTTAAAAACATAAAGTCTCATTAATATGTAATTAATGTGAGGGTCACTTTTCCCCTTCCTTAGTGACTTAGGCTAGGAATCACTAGGGGAACACATCCCAAGGTACAAAACTAACAGAAAAAGAAAATCAAATTTCAAACAATGAAATTAGAATTTAGTTTTAGTATTTAGTAATTTAAATTTATTAATTTAGAATTGACTAAAATTAAAATACTAAAACTAAAAACAATAAAACTTTAATGTTGTACTTGTTTTGTATGTTGTTAGCATACACAACAAAGCAAGCTTGCTTGTTGTGTATGCTAACAGCATGCAGAACAACAACATGCAAGCTTGCTTGCTGTGTATGCTAACAGCATACAGAACAAGAAGCATGCTTAGTCTTACAGCAAGCATGTTGTTGTTCTGTATGCTTGCTGTGTATGCTAACAGCATACAGAACAAGAAGCATGCTTAGTCTTACAGCAAGCATGTTGTTGTTCTGTATGCTGTTAGCATACACAGCAAAGCAAGCTTGCTTGCTGTGTATGCTAACAGCATACAGAACAAGAAGCATGCTTGCTGTAAGACTAAGCATGCTTCTTGTTCTGTATGCTGTTAGCATACACAGCAAGCAAGCTTGCTTTGCTGTGTATGCTAACAGCATACAGAACAACAACATGCTTGCTGTAAGACTAAGCATGCTTGTTGTTCTGTATGCTGTTAGCATACACAGCAAAGCAAGCTTGCTTTGCTGTGCTGTGTATGCTAATAGCATACAGAACAACAAGCATGTTGTTGTTCTGTATGTTGTTAGCATACACAGCACAGCAAGCTTGCTTGCTGGTATGCTAACAGCATACAGAACAATATGCTGTTTAGTGTTTGTTGTTGTGCTGTTGGCAACTTAGCATACACAACAAGCTAGCTTGCTGCTTGCTGTGTATGCTAACAGCATACACACTGCACAAAAAATTAAAAATTTAAACATTGAAAATTTGAAACAAAATTTAATTATTAAATTAACAATGAACATTGAAAATTTGAAACATATTTGTGAAGTTAACCGCCTGTCACATGCATATTTATTCATAATTCAATGATTCATCATTCATTCAACATTCACATTGGAACAAAAAATTTGATATCAAGTGGAAGTTATATTATGATTCCATTGTCATACTACATTCAAAATTTGCCTAATGGGCCAATGGCATTTCCAGACATGAAATAGAAAATACAGAATTCAGAAAACAATCAACAGTGATTTCTTTCAATGATTCTCCTTGTTGTAACAGTGTAACCTTGTCATTGTATTCAATGTGGAAAGCCCTTCACTCACCTGACACGGGGACACGAGACACGAAGGACACGAAAATACGAGAGTCCGACACGGACACGGTGACCCCCGGAATCAGGACACGTAGGACATGTTTTATATACATATATATATATTTTTTAAATATATTAAAATTAAAAAATATAGACATATAGATCCAAAAATCTTTAGAAACTAGAACATTTACAAATATTCAATAGAAATTAGAATAAAAACACATTAATGATTACACATTGTCATTCACAAATCACGATTCAGTATTCACGAATCACTCACTCTCAACCAATTGCTTCCTTGCAAATGACAAAAAGAAAGCCAAAATTTTGTTTTAAAGCAAACCCAGATGCCTTTTTCCGCGATTTACGTGTCCTGTTTTCTCAATTCGTGTCCAACAGTCAGGACACGCTCACATTTCGAGTCCGATTCGTTTTCCCAACGTGTCCTGAAAACGGATTCGTTCAAAGTTCGAATCGGACACGAATTCAGACCGAATCGTGTCCGATTCGATCCCGACGCGACACGCTGAGGGTTTTGAGCGAATCCGGTTTCTTAGGGTTTCACCAAACATTGTTGCCGTGGAAATCCCTTCACCAAACACTGCCATTGTTGAATGAAATGATTATGAGATGTTTGAAGAGTTTGGGGGTTGTCATTTTAGGTTTGGGAGGGGGTGCACCTTTCCCCCCTTCCTTTTATTTATTTCACTTGTTAAAAAATCAGGGTACGTCTTCCCCTCTAAGCCAAACGAACCCATTTTTTCAAGCTGGCGTCTTGGGTTCTTCAATCAAGAACCTGGTTCGTATGGGTTTGCCAACCAAGAACCTGAACCCGAATCGGAGACGTGGGTTCGTGAACCCGGTGCGGGGACGTGAACCCTACCCCTGGGTACGTGAACCCATGCAACTAAGATTTTCCTTGTGATTTTCAATGTTTTCAGCCTGAAACGCCATTGTCTATGCCTGAAACATTTCTAGAAATTGTGAAGCTTTTGTGGTGAGGGCTGAGATACATAATTGGCGATTCTGGATGCTAAAATTCCATTGTAAAAAAATGGAAACAGCCCCAAAATATCACTGCCATCCCCCCCTCCCCAGAAATATTGATACTGTCATGATATGTTGATAACAACACTGAAAGTATTGAGTATTGCTGTGCTTAAGAGAGGCCTAAGGGGCATTATTTCTAAGTTTTCAGGTTCACTTTTAGGGTTAGGATTAGCGTAGTTGTTTTTATGGTTTTCATTTTCCCTTTTGCCTGCACCTGAAATGTTAATAGAAATTGTGAAACTTTTCTGTTGAGAGCTCAAATACATGATCAGTGTTCTGGATGCTGGAATTCCTTTTAAAAAATGGAAACAGCCCCGAAACATTTTGGAAATGCATCTAATACATGACTTCATTACATCATGAAAATATTATTACATAAATTGAATTTAAATTCCCTATGTTAGACTATCTTATTTACGCAAACTCGCCTATTAAAGCAAAAGCATAAACATAACTATTCAGACACGTTGCCACAAATTATAACAACAAAATAAATTAGTAACTACTACAACAGAAGTGGATTTTTTCTAAGAAATATATATATATATATATATATATATATATATATATTCAAGTACAAACATACCTTCATGCAAGGGAACAACCTAAGGATTGTATCTTCAAATGCACAAACAATTTGCCAAACACCCCTCTTGAATACTTACTGATGATCCCTCTTGAATACTTACTAATGACCCAATACTATAGGTTGATTGATTGGGTCATTAGTAAGTATTCAAGAGGGGTGATTGGCAACTAGTTTGTGCGTGTGTGTGTGTGTAGAGGTTGATTGATTGGGTCGTTAGTAAGTATTCAAGAGGGGTGATTGGAAAATAGTTTGTGCATGTGTACACTTTGTGCATTTGAAGATACAATTCTTAGGTTGCTCACTTGCATGAATGTATGTTTGTACTTTGAAGTTTGTAGCATGTTTGGCTACATGCAGCGCTGGTCCAACCATTTTCCAAGCCAAACCCTTCACCATGCATGCATATAAAATAAATAAAATAACATTAAGGGTACTATTAGAAGATTAAAATTATACTGTCATGATATGTTGATAACTATGTTGCATTGAAACTATGCTTTTCCCCCTTTTTGTTTGTTTTTTTTCGATGTTTTCAGTCTGAAATGCCATTGCCTGCACATGAAACATTTCTAGAAATTGTGAGGCACATGAAACACATGATTGGTGATTCTGGATTCTGAAAATCCATTTCAAAAAAATGGAAACAGCCCCGAAACATTTTGGTGGCACTCTCCCCCACCAACCCCAACATTTGGTGCCAACTTATCTTTTGAACAAGAACACTCTGAAAGCATTGAGTATTGCGGTGCAAAGAGAGGGCCAAGGGGCATTATTTATAAATTTTGAGGCTCACTTTTAGGGTTAGTGCTATCGTAGTTTTTTTTTATTTTCCCCTTTGAGTGCTTTTTTTAATGCTTTCAGCCTGAAATGTCGTTGCCTGCACCTGAAACATTTTTGGTGAGGGCTGATATGCATGATTGGTGATTCTGGATGCTGAAATTCCATTTAAAAAAAATGGAAGCAGCCCTGAAACATGTTGGCAGCAACCCTCCCCCCTCTCGCCCACACACACACTCACAGATTTGGCGCCAACTTCTCTTTCGAACAAGAACACTTTGAAAATATTGAGTATTTCTGTGCTTAAGAGAAGCCCAAGATTTACAAGTTTTGAGGCTCAATTTTAGGGTTAGGGTTAGTGTAGATGTGTTTATGGTTTTGTTTTCCTTTGTGTATTTTTTTATGTTTTCAGCCTGAAACATTTCTAGAAATTGTGAAACTTTTCTGGTGAGGGGAAATGCATGATCGGTGAATCTTGATGCTGGGATTCGGTTTCAAAAAAATGGAAACAACCCCGAAACATTTTGGTGGCATTCTACCCCCTGACCCTGCTTAAGTGTTTGAAATGGGGAATGGTGTTCCGAATCCTGATAACTTGGGCTAATAATTAAAATTGTTCAGATTAAAATTTAGTGTGTAATCAATAAAATAATGTTGTCATGGGTGTGTACTTAGTGTGTACATGTCTTATATATGTATGTAGTATGTACACACACATTGACATTATCTATAGAATGTACCTCTAGAATTTCTGCCCATCCACCTTTAGTAAATCATTTTGCTTGCTTAAATGGGTGTATTCTTTGCTTACATGTGTTTGTTTTCTTGCATGTATCCTCCATGACACAGGCTATACATGCAATTAATATATGCTCTTAGTGATGTGCGAATAAAGTTTATATATGCAATATTTTCTTATGGGCATTTGTTTGTGTTAACATAAACACTATTTTACACCCAGTCATGCATATTCCCAAGTTTGCTTGCATGTGTCCTTTACAATGTTATATCGATCATACAGCTAATTTATTCCATTGTTACCAGAAATGGAACGTAGCCCGTCGTTTCTCTCCAGAAACGGCAACCTGACGGGAAACGCCGTTTTCTACGGTCGTTCCCGTTTCTCAACCCATACATCTGTTTCTTCCTAAACAACTTTCGTTTCTCAGCGTTTCTAAGAACCGTTTCTGGTTTTTTAAGGTAAATATAATTGATAAATAACTATATAAATTAATTATGCTTGCAGCACTGTAGTCTGTAAGACACTCTAAGGCATTTTCTGAATACCTATTGATTGAAGGCATGCCAAGTAGATCTATAGTTGTAAAATTGTAATGCGTGGGTCAATTAAAATGAATCATATTTATTTTAATATGTTACAACTTTTATTTTGTAAATTAAATATTATTGAACAAAAAGATGGAAATTACAGCTTAATGAGTGGACTCGGTAGTTGCTGTATATTTTGATAGCTGTTATAAAGAAATTAAGTAGTGCCTGTGTATATTTATAAGTCAAAGGAGTGGTTTCAAGTATAGGTTGAACTCTTATCCGTTGTATTTATTTATTTTACATTTTAAGTCGAGTCCAAATATGTGTAAATGTGTTCTTCATTTTTGGCATGACTTAGTCATTTGTATTGAAGATGTTTAAACACGTTATTATGGTTTCCACCAAGTTAAAAACAAAGTTTTTTGTTTTTTCATGCTTCCTTGGTCATGTAAAGGGCACATCCTATAATTGGTAGAGTAATTAAGTGAGCTACTATGAAGGGTGCTGTGTAATTTATTATTGTTAGTTTTGTACCTAGGGAAGTGTTCCCCTAGTGACTATTTGCCTAAGTCACTTAGAAGGGGTAAAAAGTGACCCTCACATTAAAAGCACTTTAATGAGACTTTATAAAATGAAAGTCACTTTTTGCTAAAGTTAAGTGGGTGAGTAAATATTTATTTAAGTGAATTAAATAAAGTGATATTTTTACTCTCATCAAATCTTGACCATTGGATTGTCATTTGTCCACCGTCGGATTAGATACCCACTTAGGGTTAGTCAAAAAGCATGAGGGAGGTACATTGAAGCTCACTTTTTGAGTTTGAGAAAGAGAGAAGTCGAGAGAGGAAGAGCAAGGAGACTGCATGCACTTCGAGGCAGCCACCCCACACTTGGCACAGAAATCGAGGCACGAGCTAGGCATTTAATGCACAGTATGGTCTTCTATTTATTGTCTTCAGCAGGCACATATCCCGAGGTGAAGGTACAGCAGAAAACTGGGCACGAGTTTCAAGAGAAATCTGGGCACGAGTTTCAAGAGAATCTGGGCACGATTTTCTAGAAGAATCTGGGCACAAAAATCGAGACATTCTGCACACAGCCCGAGGTAGATTCTGGGCACACTTCTCGAGGGTTTCAGCACATAGTTCGAGGAGATAGAGTGGGCACAAACTTCGAGGTTGCAGCACACAGTTTGAGATAAATTTGGGGCTCGATTTTTGAGACAGTCATTGCACAGTTTTCAAGGTAAACCGTACAGTATTGTGACTGTACCTTCTGCATGTTTTTCGAGGCACTAACAGCACAGATTTCAAGGCTGCTGTTTTTGGCACAGAATTCGAGAAATCTGTTGGGTGATATTTCACTGTAGAGATAAGTAAAATTTCTGCTATGAATTTATGTACTGAGATTTTATGAAGAAATAAGAAACTCTCTCTCTCTCTCTCTAACTGGTTTTCCCCGTGGGGGTTTTTCCAGGGCTCGATTTTGGCCAAAAATCTCTGAGTCTATCTTTTCATGTGTGAATGTTGAAATGTGTTTTTCAGCCTGTTAGTAGCATTCTATTGTGTGTTTGATTGTTACAGAAAATTTTATAAGTAACCTACAGCCTATGCATAACCAGCTGTAGGTGAAAACCACAAATTGTTAACACAAACCAACAAACAGTAAAGTGCAAGAATTTCTACATGGTATCAGAGCAAAGGGGGCAGAAAACAGTGATAGTTTGCAGACACACATAAATTTTCAGATCTCAGAAACTTCAGTATCTTTTATCTTCTGTTAGTGGGCAGCGTTTTGTTGGGTTGGTGTTTAGATGGCTACAGGTTTGTAGATTGAAGATAGGTTGAATGGAACAAAAAATTTTGTGCCTTGGAAGGCCAGAATCTTGTTGATTTTGGAGGAGAATGAGCTATGGGTGGAGGTGGTGAGGAACACTACTACCAACCCCATTGCCATTCCAGATGGCACAGATGCTACAGCTCTTTCAACCTTCAACAAGAAAGACTGTAAGGCTAGGAGGATCATCCTTGATGCAATAAAAGACCACATAATCCCTCACATTTTCGGGAAGACCAAGGCACATGAGATGTGGAGTGCCTTGACCAGCTTGTATGAGAGTTCCAATGAGAACAGGAAGATGGTTCTCAAGGAGAAACTCAAGAGTATCAAGATGAATGGAGGAGAGGGAGTCACAGCTTACCTCACTAGGATTTTTGCAGTTCGGGATGAATTGGCAGCAGTTGGTGAAGTAGTATCTCCTACTGAGCTAGTACGCACAGCAGTGAATGGGGCTTCAAAGTCCTGGAGTGCATTTGTGCAGGCCATAGTGGGTAGAGAGAACCTACCATCTTGGGAGAGGCTGTGGGATGACTTTGTGCAGGAGGAGACCAGGAGGGGTCTCGTACAGGGCAGTTCATCAGGTGGTGGGGCAGATGAGGAGAATGTGGCATTGACAGCCAAGGGTAAGAAGAAGAAGGGTCCCAAGAATAATGGGGCCAAGAGGCAGTAGCAGCAGCAACCACAGGGTGGACAGAAGAAGGACTTGAGTAAAATCAAGTGCTATTGTTGTCAGGCGTTTGGGCACTATGCATCACAGTGTCCAAGCAAGAAGAAGAAGAAGGGATAGGGACAACAAACAGCAGCCTCAGCAGAGGTTGATGAGTTTGGTGACAGGTTTCAGAGGGAGTTTTCCCTTTATGTTGGACAGATTGAGAGAGAGAGAGTCTCCTTAGCCACCAGCACAGACATGGATATGGAGAGTGAGCACTCATTGTTGACAGGGCATCAGATAGGTCCATCCACCACTGGTACGTGGTACATTGACAGCGGAGCCTCGAGACACATGACAGGCACTCGGGAGTTGTTCTCCGAGCTATCACGGACAGCTAGAGAGGTGGAGGTGGTACTTGGTGACAACACCATTGTTAAAGCAGTGGGTCAGGGGGCCATTACATTTGAGAGGGAGTCCATGAGTCCCATGACTTTGAGGGATGTGTTGTACATCCCTGGGCTGAAAAAGAACCTTGTTTCAGTTTCCACTATTGAGGACAGGGGTCTTGGGGTGTGTTTCTCAGATGGGAGAGTGCAGGTGTTTCCCAAGACCACAGGTGTATCTACCCCCATGGATATTGGAGTTAGATGTGGACGACTGTGCAAGTTATTGTTTCAGCCACAGCATGCTCTAGCACACAGCAGCAGCAGCAGCAACAGTGAGCTATGTGAGTTATGGCACAGGAGGATGGCCCATTTACATCACCCCGCTCTGAGATTGTTGAGGAGCATGGTTACAGGTTTACCTGAGTTCGACACCGAGCAGAGTGATGTGTGCAGGGGGTGTGCTTTGGGAAAGTACACCAAGACTGCTTTTCCTAGCAGTGACACGAGAGCAGCAGGAGTGCTTGACTTGATTCATTCTGATATTTGCGGTCCTATGTCCTCAGTATCTTTGACTGGTCACGAGTACTATATCAGCTTCATTGATGACTACTCCAGGAAGACCTGGATCTACTTCTTGAGGAGCAAGAAGTCCCCACTTGTATTGAGTGTCTTCCAAGGGTTCAAAGCCCTTGTGGAGAAGCAGACGGGGAGGAAGATCAGGATGTTGAGATCAGATAATGGGGGTGAGTATACCTCCAAGGAGTTCAATGCTTTATGCAGGCAGGAGGGTATACAGCGACAGTTGACAGTTCCCTACACTCCTGAGCAGAATGGAGTAGCAGAGAGAAAGAACAGGTAGATCGTTGGAGCAGCGAGAGCTATGCTTCATGATCAGGGGTACCGTTCTTTCTATGGGCAGAGGCTTGCAACACTGCAGTGTATCTGCAGAACAGGAGTCCTCATCGTGCTTTGGGGAGGATGACTCCAGAGGAGATGTATTCAGGCAAGAAGCCTGAGGTGAGCCATTTTCGGATATTTGGCTCTCTGACTTACTCTCACGTCCTTTCTGAGAAGAGGACGAAGTTCGAGCCCACTGCAGAGAGAGGTATCTTTGTGGGTTACGATGAGACTTCGAAGGCATATCGGCTTTACATTCCTGGCCAGAGGAGAGTTGTAGTGAGGCGGGAGGTGAAGTTTGATGAGGAGAGGGCCTTCAGGAAGTCGAGAGAGATGGAGCAGGGGGAGCCACCAGCTCCCACACCTCAGTTGAGTCAGGCTTCTTCGATACAGGTTTCAGGTCCGCAGGTTTCTGGGGTGACTGGATCACAGGGTACAGGCACGGCTTCTACAAGATCAGTGGTTCAGATTACAGGTACTTCAGGGACAGGTATAGGGACAGGTTCAGGGATTGGCACAGGTTCAGGATCACAGGTTTCAGGCTCACAGATTGTAGGTTCCTCAGGGACTAGTTCATCAGCTATAGGTCCTCGGGGTGTTAGACCTCATGCTTCTGGCACTTCCTCAGATGAGGATACACCAGTTTGGGAGGAGCCTTCAAGGAAGAAGAAGCCTAAGTGGCTTTAGGACACCTTGAAGGAAGCAGAAGCATTTGGTAGACCTCAGGAGGCAATCAGGACGGTTGTTGAGCCAGACAGATATGGGATGGCCCTTGTTGCGAGTCTTCGTGACTCTGCACCTTCTACATTTGAGGAGGCTTCTCAACATCAGGTATGGAGAGATGCCATGATGGAAGAGTACCATTCCATCATGAAGAATGATGCTTGGGAGATTGTGCCGAGTCCTGAGGGGAAGTCAGTTGTGACTTCCAAGTGGCTTTACAAGGTCAAGCATGCTGCAGATGGTAGTGTGGAGAAATTCAAGGCTCGATTTGTGGCTAGGGGGTTCTCACAGGTTGAGGGAGTTGACTATGATGAGACATTTGCTCCAGTTGCTCGGTATTCCTCTATCAGGGCAGTGATATCTATAGCAGCAGAGATGGGTTGGAAGATCCACCAGATGGATGTGAAGACCGCGTTTCTCAATGGTCTTCTGTAGGAGGAGGTGTATTTGGAGCAGCCATAGGGATTTGAGATACATGGGAGAGATTCTCATGTGTGCAGGCTTAGGAAAGCCTTGTACGGTCTGAAGCAAGCTCCTAGAGCTTGGTACTCCAGAATCGATGCATATTTGACTTCGATGGGATTTCAGAAGAGTGAGGCTGAGCCCAACCTATACTATATTGTGGTTGGTGGAGATCCACTTATTCTTCTGTTATATGTTGATGACTTATTTATCACTGGAGATGAGCGTCTTATTGCACAGTGCAAGAGAGATCTGGCAGCTAAGTATGAGATGACTGATATTGGGCTGATGCATTACTATTTGGGGATGGCGGTTTGGCAGGAGCTTGGACATATTTTCCTAGGACAGGGGAAGTATGCAGCGGAGATTCTGAAGAGTTATCGGATGGAGGACTGTAGGCCTATGTCTACACCTATGATCACCAACTTGAAGCAACTTCATGCTTCAGAGGGTAAGTTGGTGGATCCCACACTATATCGTCAGCTCATCGGATCGTTGATGTATCTGGTCAACACCAGGCCAGACTTGTGCTTTGCGGTCAACACTCTTAGCCAGTTCATGGTGCAGCCTAGGAGTGTGCATTGGGCGGCCGGAAAGCACATCTTTAGATACCTAGCAGGGACAGTGGATTATGGTCTGGACTACAGGGGTTCGGGTGGAGTCAGCTTGGTTGGGTTCACAGATTCAGACTGGGCAGGTTGTGTGAGGGACCGGAAGAGCACTTCCGGTTGCTGTTTCAGCTTGGGCTCGGCAGCAGTGTCATGGTTCAGCAGGAAACAGAAGTCCGTTGCATTGAGTTCTACTGAGGCTGAGTATATGGCAGCCAGTCAGGCGACTTGCGAAGCACTGTGGCTTCGTAAGTTATTGGTAGATTTATTTGGTCAGCAGCTGAGACCTACGGTGATTTATTGCGACAATCAGAGTTGCATTCAGCTCTCTGAGAATCTAGTATTCCATGACAGGTCGAAGCAAATTGAGATCAGGTACCACTTCATTCGAGACTACGTTCAGAGAGGGGCAGTTGAGCTACAGTATATATCCACTGATGAGCAGGTTGCAGATGTCCTGACGAAGTCTTTGGGGAGGGGGAAGTTTGTCTTCTTCAGAGATAAGTTGGGAGTGGTGCGGAACACCTTCCTCGGTAAGAGGGAGTGTTAGTTTTGTACCTAGGGAAGTGTTCCCCTAGTGACTATTTGCCTAAGTCACTTAGAAGGGGGAAAAAATGACTCTCACATTAAAAGCACTTTAATGAGACTTTATAAAATGAAAGTCACTTTTTGCTAAAGTTAAGTGGGTGAGTAAATATTTATTTAAGTGAATTAAATAAAGTGATATTTTTACTCTCATCAAATCTTGACCATTGGATTGTCATTTGTCCACCGTCGGATTAGATACCCACTTAGGGTTAGTCAAAAAGCATGAGGGAGGCACATTGAAGCTCACTTTTTGAGTTTGAGAAAGAGAGAAGTCGAGAGAGGAAGAGCAAGGAGACTGCACGCACTTCGAGGCAGCCACCCCACACTTGGCACAGAAATCGAGGCACGAGCCGGGCATTTAATGCACAGTACTGTCTTCTATTTATTGTCTTCAGCAGGCACATATCCCGAGGTGAAGGTACAGCAGAAAACTGGGCACGAGTTTCAAGAGAAATCTGGGCACGATTTTCTAGAAGAATCTGGGCACAAAAATCGAGACATTCTGCACACAGCCCGAGGTAGATTCTGGGCACACTTCTCGAGGGTTTCAGCACATAGTTCGAGGAGATAGAGTGGGCACAGACTTCGAGGTTACAGCACACAGTTTGAGATAAATTTGGGGCTCGATTTTTGAGACAGTCATTGCACAGTTTTCAAGGTGAACTGTACAGTACTGTGACTGTACCTTCTGCACGTTTTTCGAGGCACTAACAGCACAGATTTCAAGGCTGCTGTTTTTGGGACAGAATTCGAGAAATCTGTTGGGTGATATTTCACTGTAGAGATAAGTAAAATTTCTGCTATGAATTTATGTACTGAGATTTTAGGAAGAAATAAGGAACTCTCTCTCTCTCTCTCTAACTGGTTTTCCCCGTGGGGGTTTTTCCAGGGCTCGATTTTGGCCAAAAATCTCTGAGTCTATCTTTTCATGTGTGAATGTTGAAATGTGTTTTTCAGCCTGTTAGTAGCATTCTATTGTGTGTTTGATTGTTACAGAAAATTTTATAAGTAACCTACAGCCTATGCATAACCGGCTGTAGGTGAAAACCACAAATTGTTAACACAGCAGCAAACAGTAAAGTGCAAGAATTTCTACAATTATAAGAATAAGCCTTTAGGAGTTTAATGCTCAATATTCAAATTGTTCTACCTCTCTTCTTCTATCTGGAATCACTCTACCTCCAAATTGTCAAGTTATTCAATATTGTTGCTTTTTCTCTCTCCTCGTTTCTTATATGGGCGAAACCTCCAAACTTCGTTTCTCGTTCCGTTTGCGTTTCTCGTTCCGTTTCCCGTTTCTCGTTTCTGGTAACATAGATTTATTCCATGCTTTTCTTGAAATCAAGTTAACAAAAGAGTGCGCACTAGTGCGTATACCATATAAATGATCAACTCTGCCTGCAGATATGAAAGTTCTACCCTTTTGCTCCCACCAAAGTTTTGTGCTTATCCCAGGTTTGAGCCTGAGTGGAGGATGGGAGATTGAAAGATGGGGGAGGGAACAAGGGAGAAGAAGAGGGAGTGGTAGGGTTTATAGATATATCTTAGAAGAGGGAGTGGTAGGGTTTATAGATATATTTTAGATGTATCCATTTCCGTGTTTCTTTGAATCTCTAAAATCTGTCTTGCATACCTTTCATACTGTGACCTTTTATCTTAATTCTGGTAACTTGATAATGAAGTTGATTGTGACTGGTTGAGGCAAGATATTGTCACTTGTTTGACTGCATCAACTTCTACTTAAAACCTGGCTCACATTTCACAGTGGTGCAAAAGCTTGTAAGTTGTAAATCATCATTGAATTCTGAACAACACAAATGTGCATGCATATAAATTCAAAGAGGTTGTGGCTGTTTCTTGTTAATTCTTTTTTGCTGACAGTGAGTGGTTCATTTGATTGTCCTCAATTGAAATTTGTCTTTTTTCTTCTGCAGGGACCCTGAGCCTCCATCAGGTGCTTGTAAGTTTTATTTCTTCATCTCAATCCATTAAATTCATGCTTGTTACAATGAAAAGTATTATTTGAGCTTTTTGTTATGATCATGATAAGCTGGCATGCAAGGAGTAACAGCCATATTGTGTTGGCAATAGTTTTCAAACCATTGACCAAGATCTTTGTTTGCTTTGCAGATCCAGATCTGATAGTAAATGTTTTGTATGGTGAGCATCCAAGTGCGTCAAATGGGGCTCATGTATGCCCTTACCTTGCTGTTCATGGTCTTACTAGGGCAAGGCAAATGCCAGTCTCCATCAACAATGCTGGGTCTTCTAACAATGTGGGGGATATAGGTCCTCATCACCGAAATGCAGCCTCAGCAATTGGAGAGGCATTTAGTTCCCATGCATTTCCTGCATCTGAAACAACACATCATCGTCATTGGCATTCTTCTAATACATTTCCTAGCAATAACAGTGTACCTAGTGCGGAGGATCCAGCTTTACCCGCGTTGCCTTCACATGATAGATTTGCAATACCCAGGACAGACTCTGAACGTCTACACAGAACTGGATCTCCCATGGCTTCTAGTTACGGTGCCAATGGGTGTGTATTTGCAGACCATAAAGAAGACACTTTATCTTTTATTCTTAAGATCTAGCTTCTGCTACTTGTTTTAGCAGGTGCATGTATGACAATTATTTGTTTGCTTTTCAGTAGCTTAATTTTGTGGTGTTTGCAGGTTCTATCCCCGTACAGTCAATACCAGACCTCCTCCACCAATGACTAGTGATTTTGTTCATTCTCAAAATCATATTCATGGGCATGGAGGGGGGCAGCTTTATCATCCACCTGCTTCTTCTATGCATAGTGGTTTGATAAGCCACAATCGGAGGTCAAGGTCAAGGGATACCCTGGTTCCATCAAGGAGAGTTATTCAAAATATTCCTGCGGAGCAAGCTAGAATGCAAGGAGCCTCAGCCTATCCAATGAGCAGGAGTCAAGATGGAGACAACATGGGGTGGCATCAAAACAACCATTTTTATGGATTGCAGATAGAAGGATTTCCTCCAGCTCCTTGGGTCCCCCTTGATCACGATTCACAAAGGTGGGCTTGGTATCATCGTGGGCAGAACCCACAAAATGTGCCAACTGAACCTATAAATAGAAATTATTACCGTCACAGTTATTTTAGTGCAGAGGGAGTTGCACAGGGACGACCTGGCATTTCATTGGAAACACCTTATCAACGTCATGGTTATACAAGATTTCCCCCATCTTTTCCATGAAATTGAAGTACTTTATGTCTATGGCCACAAAGGATTAGGGAATAAAGAGTGCCATGTCAGCATACTATTTTATTATTTTTAAATCTCGCTTTCCTACATGATCATCTTTGTATATTTTTTTTCAGTCTGGGATTCAAATGAACGGCAATCATTTTTATCTTGGTTTGCTTTGGAGGATATGCCTGCACTAAGTTCAAGAGCCTGGTAATTTCCAGTCTGGATTTTGTAAATTCTCACCTAGAAAAAATATTTCTTTTGTAGCACGAGGTGCACATTGAACCATAGATTAGATTTAAGCTCATGGTTTTATCTTGATACAAGACGATTTCATTTTGTGAATTCTAACCAATTAAATTGATACAGTTACTAGTATTGTATCTGTTACTGTTGAATGGCCTAAATGGCTGGCTTAAACGGTTTCTTGATAACTAAGTAGCTATACTTGTTATTGGTCTTCCTTGTGCTTTTACCTCTTCCCTCTCCTCCTGGTAGACAATATAATTTGAGTTAAAACAGTGGCATGCTGTACCTGTATGGCCTAGAAGGATTTATAGTTAACATATTTATTCACCCTTCTAGCCTAACTGAAGACTTGTACCTTTAGGTGAAATACACAACTATCTGTGTTTTGAAAGGAAATCATATCAATAAGTATGAAAAATACAACACAGTTGACTGATTTTTTCACAATTTAGGGGAAAATACAGGTCAATTTCTTTCATAGGATTTAAACCTTTTGCAATTTGTTGCCTTTATCTTTGTTCTATTCTGCGGGTTAGACTAAAATTAAATTGAAATAGCAAGATACAGAGTAAATTAGAGTAACTGAATAAATCAATAAATCCCTAATAGTACATTTTCGAGATACTTAAACAGAGCATCGAAACGTGCAGGATTTCATCAAACTTTAGCTGGCTTAAACTGAAACAGCAACTAAGTGCCATCCGAAATGGCCACATTCTGTTATGGAACTTAATTTAATGATTAAAATTGCCTTTAGATTCATTTGAAAAATTTAGCAGAGTACATTTCAACTTTACAGCGAAAAATCAGGTTTCCGTCTCAAGTCTCGGGTTCACCCTCTGCATCTTCCCAGTCCTCTGTTAACATATTCTCGAAGCACTCGTTGCTCTCCATATCCTTGCCACGTAAATGTTCCTTGTTATTAATGGTTATGCTCTCCTTTTCCAAGCCTATTGGAGTTGTGGGGTCTGCCGAGCAGCTTAGGTAGGGTTTTCTTTGGGTTAATTTTTTATAAAGAGTTTACCTTTTTGTTTGTTTTTTATGAAGAAATTGTGGGAGATGCCGGGGTGCTTGTAGGTGATGGTGGGAGATGCTGTGTGTCTTTGGGGAGAACTTTCTCGCGTATCTAGTTTCTGAGACATGTACATGACCTCACAAGACTCGCAAGATTTCTACAAAGAGAGCATATGATGGAAGCAAAAGAACAAATTGTGCTTCTTATTGCTTTTGTGATTGCACGAATCCCTATTAATGTATGTTGTGAACTTAATTCCTATCATTGTTTATTGAGATCTTGAAGATGTACAAATGATTTATGGGATCTCTTTATACATTCTCCGTGTTGGGTTGGTTTTGAATTACACAATGAATTCAATTACTAGTATACCTTTATTTCAGACGATGTGTTATAAGGATCTGTTCACGGACATATCTCTTATGTTTACTTGCGTGTAGGGCCCAGGGATTACAAGGGGAGTTATTTATTTAGAAGGAATGTCCCATCGATGTGGGGCACTTCCTCATATCCTCGAAAACAGGAAGGTTTGGAGACATATCTGGATGCTTTAAAAGATGTCTAGATACTCCTCTATCCAAAGCAGCTTCCATGCGGCAGAGGCTCTGCAAGAAAAGTATCCACTTAATGGTTCAACATAATATAATCTACGTAGTGCATGCTAGAATACTTTGTAGTTTGTTTTTGTTCTCCAAGAAAAGCATCCACTCGTTGGTTTAACATTTGGAGTGTGACAAATATTATCTACGTAGTGCATGCTAGAATATTATGTAGTTTGTTTTTGTAATACAGGCTCTCCAAGAAAAGTATCCACTCATTGGTTCAACATTTAGAGTGACAAATATTATCTTACATAGTGCATGCTAGAATACTATGCAGTTTGTATTTGTAATAAGTGATAAACATGATGATAGTTTTGACTCCCATGTTTGGTAGTAGGTTCTTGTAGCTGAATTGTTACTTATTGCATTTGCCCATAGAGTTATGTTTTAGAATATGTTTTCAATTTTTAAATATCTGTATATTATTTTAATTTGTTTGTCATGTTGATATTGTTGTCCCTTGGAAATTTGAAGGTAGCTTCTGATTGCCCCCAAAACCAATGCCCTTGTTCCCCACACCCAAAACTTTGTGCAACATAGATTTCAGTAACTTGCTTTGTAAAATGGTTGTTGTTGATTCATTTTTTTTATAAATAAGATGATATTCTAAGTAGGTGGGACATGTAGGAAGCATGTAGATAGATTTATGCCTACCATTTTACCTTTTCTCCTAATACCATATCCCCTTATTTTTGGTGGCATTTGATACCATACCGTCCCACGTAAAAACAAGTACAATTACAATACATGTGTTTGTTTCCTAGAAGTTCGTTATAAGGTATTGCCTGATTGGTTTTATCTAGTGTTGGTGACATTAGTAGGGACCAACTAGTTAACATGCATTGTTACTAATAAGTTCAAAGTGACCCAACATATAGGAAACCCTTTGAGGACTTGTAAATGGCACAATGTATTAGAAAATTAGAGGAATGGACCTTATGAGAATAACATAATAAAATTAATGAAAAGAAGTTGCTTAAAATTGAGGGGAATGAAAGAAGATGCGAGAATTTTATTCAAGGACTTGACTAGTTAACATTCATCGTTACTAATAAGTTCAAAGTGACCCAACATATATGGGTTTCCTTGAGGACTTGTAAATGCCATAATGTATTAGAAAATTAGAGAAATGGACCTTATTAGAATAACATAATAAAATTAATGAAAATAATTTGCTTAAAGTTGAGGAGAATGAAAGAAGATGCGGGAATTTTATTCGAGGACTCATGAATTTTTCTTGTTAACACATTGAAAAAATGAGAGGCTCTTTACCTCAATTATATTTTTTCTTTTTCAAAAGATGCCATCAACATTGAGAAAAATGAGAGGCTCATACCTCAATTATATTCTTTTTCCTTCAAGATACATTACTATAATATTGAAAGAGGTCCAAATAAATGTTTTGTTAGGGTGCTTTTACACCCTCTACAAACTAATTTATCAAGAGGAGGCTATGGTTCCCATACTATCACCGTTCCACCTTCATTGTAACTCTTATAAATACAATTGCATTGCATAATATATCACCATTCTACCTGTTACTACACAAATTAACATTATTCCAATTCTACCTGTTACTACACAAATTAACATTATTCCAATTCTACCTGTTACTACACAAATTAACACTATTTCGATATGTCATGAATGTCGGTGCTAATATTGACAACTAATTAGAAGATGCACCCATTTTTACCACGTTGCATTCTCTTTATGCTTTAGGGTAACTCCTAGAAGCCAACGTGGAGTCCCTAATATAGGTGAAATAGTCATGCACAACATAATACCTCACGAGCAACCCCTTGACAAAGATTAATGCCTTATCAAGTCAAAGCAATGAATACAAACACATTATTCACATTTAGCAAGTTCTTCAAGAGGATATGAGTTAGAATAGATAAATATTTACAATTATTGCATATAATTAAAAACCTTGTTGTTGTTACAAGGGGACATCCACGAAATATGTGCTCATATATATATATATATATATAACCCACTCCAATGTACTAAGGAAGGTATCCCTAGTGGAGATGGATAAGAATCCCACCTTTAGGGCAACAAATGAATGATTAATACAAGTCTTGAAATGATTTACTAGATCTAGTTTATGTACTAATCAACCTCCATAAATAACAAGAATGTCAACTTGAACCACTAGATGAATGCCCAAGAGAGCAAGGTTGATGAATGTCCCTATCAAATCACATACGCAAAATGTACATTAGCATTTGCACATCATTGTAAATATTTCAAATTAGCCACAGAAAAAGGATGCCCTTCAAGATTGACCATGAAACTAATGAAGATGCATCAATTGAATGGATTATATTTTCCAATACCATAGTACTTTTTTATTTTTATAATTTTTTAATTTTAGGGGTTTTTCATATTTTTTACTTTTTTTTTCATATTTTTTTCATATTGTACGGGGAATTTTGTAAAATTGAAATGGTGAAGGTGAGGGAAATAGATTTAGGTTTTATTCCATCAAGCAATGAGAAATCGGGGTCAGCTTTTCTCCCAAGAATTAACAATTCAATATTTGAATGAATTAGAGCAAGGTTAAGAAACCCTAGGTTATGTTAGCATTTGAATTAATTAGGGCAAACAAGAGGTCGAGGCCCAAACATGAGTGACCTTTCAAGAGGGATGTCTCACCCAATAAGACTAAACTAACATGCATAAAACCCTAAATTGCTTTTACCTTGGACGTCTTGGGCAGTGCAAGGCAATATTTTCAAGATCTTAGTGCAGTTGAGAGAGAAAAGAAGAAGGGAAAGAGCCTCAAGAATCCTTTCACCTTGGAATAACTTTGAAAGATTTTAAAGAAATCTTCAAACATCAAAATTTGTTCCTTAGAAACCTTAGAAATGCCAAGAAAGGAGGTGCACACCACTTTAATTGCTCATATACACAAGTAGAAATAAGAATTTAGTCATATTTGATCCCATGATCTTCATTACAAATGAGAGGATTATGCTTTATTTATAAGAAAAGAGAATCACTTTATTTTACTCTAGGTCGACTTACCTAATTTGTCTTTAAAACGGCTTTTAATGATGTTTTAGGGTTTGTCACCCATAATCAGGGAAGTAAACCTCATAAAACATAAAATAATGATACAACTAATGATGTGCTTCAACATGCTGAAGAGTTGAGCTTGGAAGGAGGACGTCATGCTCCATTTAACCCCGACATGTGCCTTTTGCTTTCAACCCCCTCCTTAGGTTGGTATGAACTCAAAAAAAATGTTTTTGAGGTGGATGATTTGCTCTTTTTGACCTAGATGACCAAGAGGGGGGAGTGATAGGGTATGAATGAGGTGTGCTAGAGTAGGTGTGACAACCTTTACAAGCACAATTACCTCTACAAAGCATAAAACCATAAGTGTGGCTAGGAGCTCCTAAACCATGTGTCTTAATGGAGTCACCCCAAAATGCACCAATACTTACCCATGGTATAAATTGGCGACATGATAAGGAGTTACCACTAGTGGAATCATTCCAATACTTTAACTTCGATATATGCACTTTTGTAAAACTCCCATGAAGGGACATGTCTCTTTTCTTGTGACGCCATAACTTTCTCCTTGGGAGAACTTGCCGATGATGTTGAACACCAAGAGCATCCTGTTCAACATCTATTCCAGGTCTATCCACTATCATATGCCATATTTCCTTTGGAGGGATGGTTGGCACAGAATTGGAAGGGTTTGCAATTGACAAGTGCGTATATTCATTCTTATCGTACACAAAGGCTTCCTTCCTTACACCAGTCGAATCTTTGGCTTCACCTTTTTCCGGCTCCACTATTTGGATAATTTGTCACACAACATCTTTCAAACATTTCTGCCATTCTGGGAACCTCCAAATTAAATAACTTCTTTCCACAGTATATTTCTGTGAGATGTTCAAGTGAGAGACTTCCTGTTTCAGCAGTTCACTGGATGACGCAATGTCTATTTGAGGAGCTTGTTTTATTGCCATGTCACATTAAAGGTGGAAGCCTCTAATTTCCATAGAGAATGAAATTTGTTGAAGAAGCTAAAATGAGTTGTCACTTCCATATTGATCCGTAAATGACTCTAGCCATTTACTAGTCGATGCATGAAAGGCCCCAACAAGATCATCTAAACCCAATGAAAATGTCAACTTACAAATTTCAAGAGCAGATCGACAACAACCTCTCCGATCCAAGTTTTGCATATGTCGATGAAGAGCTGAAAATAATGGTTTATTGGCATCACAACTATAGTCCAGTCTAGATATACCACGCACTGGGTTAAATAAGGAATGCCATGCGCATTCCAAAGCATATAATAATTTCTCAATCGCTTCAATACACCTCTGGTAATCTCCAGCATATTTGAATGTCTCTGCGAGAGCTAAAAGTGATCCACGTGGTATGGATATGCATTATCTGACCACTGTCCCGACACGTCCTTACATAATCGACGAGTATTCTGCATTTGAAATTTAACCAACACACATCCAGAAATCGAGGATAGGCCCATTGCATCCAAGGCGGTTCCAGCTCATCGTAAGAATGGTTTACAAAACCATGCCAACGGGCCGCAATAAACAAGCTCCTGCCATGCGTATTACGGGTAATACATTCTGGTGCATGCCAATTCGATAAGGCACTTGCAACTTGAAGAGCCAGAATCCCTGAGCATCGTTGGATTTGGGAGCTTATCTACGTTGTTGGACCTGATTTAGCACTTGGACATATCTCCTGTACATATAGCTCAAGCTCTTTTGGAAATTAAACTTAGGTTTGGAACCTCCACTAAGTAGCAAAGAGTTGACTGTCCTTTTTCCCTTAAGACTGGTGTTACTGTATTTGACCATGGGCGTATGGTTTAACTCGACATGGCAAGTGCAAAAATATAAAGGTAGCGTTTTGTTTATCATGTGCTCTTGATTTAACCATTGGATACATGACTTCTTCGACATATGACTTAAAGGCCACCCTACTCCACACTTGGAGTATGATTTGGCAAATGGGTTCAACTAAGTGGCTTTATTGGATTTGTCCATTGGATGTATCTTGGGTGGTTGGGAGAAATGATTGTTACCCTCCCAACCCAAGTTCAATTCTTGTAAAAGACATGATGCTCTTGTTGAGCCCCTATATAATGATTGAATGGATTATGCAATTATGGCCATACCTTGATTCTCTGGAATAGCAGGTGTTGGCATATTTCCCAGTGGATGGTGAACCGCCATTGAAAAAAAAAAGTGGCTATATTGGATTCGGTTGACTAAAAAATAAATGTGAAATGGGTTCGATGGGCACCAAGCTTTTGCATAAAGTACCAAAGCAAACATAAATAATAACCCTTGACATTTGTTTTGGTGGCCCGTGATAAAAAATTCGACACTTTAGGTATTCCTTTGGGTAAAAGCAAGGCTTCAGTTAATCATATGATATATTTGATGTTTTTTTTTTGCTAGCAATGATAATTTTGATACAAATATTGAGGGAGGTCGTTTTGTGTTCTAACACATACTATGTGCCTTGCTTCATTACAATTGTAATACCGTTGTGGAGGATATGGCTCACATCATTCCTCAATTCCTAATTATTTGGATCTACCCTCGGGTTCCACCTATCCTCAAGTCTACCATCAGTAAATTCTTTTAAAACCTCTTGGTGAGCATGGTACTATACTTATGCAATATTGGAAAATGATGTAGATCATGTCCCGAATTCTTGCACATCTCACAAATTCCTACATTTTCTTTACTTGACATGATACCTAGAAACATTTAAAATACTACTATGATATAACTCTAAGTCATGGGGCAATCATTGCACATGTGGTCTTTCGTCTTGCACAACATCATCCATACTAACTTTCTTTCAAACTACTTGGATTTCATCAACTCTTAAACCTAATTTGATACAGTATCCTATTGGTACTATAATTACTCAAATCATGGAGTTAATCACTAGACAATGGCTTTGACCAAGATACTTGTAGAATCCGGTCCCATAGAAAATTCCAACGCTTCCTTTTGTGCCAACATCTACTATCACAACAATAGTGTGCACATTTGACATATCAATCCACTAATAAACCATTCTTTATTACGAAATTATTGAATATTGTAACTAAATCGATTTGTTAAATCCCAAAACCACCGGTCCTACTCTCGAACCATCTCTCCCACTTTCTACTTAATCTCCTTTAATCCTACACCGATATGATGTTTTGACTTTGGACTCTAAAACTCCTCCACAAAATAGGCCTTTAGCTAATTCAAAGTCACACAATGCAACACATGAGCCTTCTTCTTACACTTCATGTACCATTGCAACTCTCTCCCTTGTAATGTTGTTTGGAATCCCACCAATTGTGTAGCATTTGGGGTTCTCCATGCATTCCAAATGGCATTGTAGAGGAACTAGTGTGTTGTGTGCCCTCATCACCTATGCCATGGAATAGGGGAAACCACAAAGATGAGTCATTTAGCTAATTTTTCACCATTATCTAACAAATTTGAATCAACACAAATCCCTAACATCCAAGATTTTATTTCACCGAAATTGCTCCTATTGAAACACTTACAAAATTGGATAATATTGAAGATAAATTATAACTTTGCCAAGATTCCACACTCACGCTATTCACAAACAAAACACCAAGGTTACTAGAATTGCTAATCAACTACATATTTGCAATATGTACAAGAATGGTCATGGGGTCTTGACATATTTTAAAAGGCATAGTGGGTAGGATGTTGGATGGTAGGCTTCATTTCCAATTTAGTATGCTTCCTCATAGTATGGCAATCCATAAGGTTGGAATAAAAAAACAACATAAACTCTAAAGCATATTCAAATGCCTCCTCTTGGTTTCATTTTCCATGTATTTTTCTTCAATGACCAAGTCAGTAAGCTTTGTGAACATATCTACACTTGTGGTCTGAGTATTTATGTCCCTTTTGTCTTCACGCGTTCGTCCCATTGCTTCTTCAAGAGTTCTCTCATCCTCTATGAACTCCATATTCCTTTGCAACATCAAATTTTCTTGATCTTTACTTTCAAGGCTAGCCAAAGGTCCTTCTTGTACTCCTATTCTCTGCATCATCTCACACTCTACATTCATATCAGGACCATCTACTCTTTTCAACAAATGTTGGCTAGTGGATATCTTTTAAATTTCTTTCCACCACCACTGCTTTGTGATATCTACATGTCTTTGTGTTCATTTTTTCGATTCTCTTTCAAATTCCACTATATTTACCACCATTGTTCATTCAAGCATCTTATGACACCAACTCTACTATCAAGTTCTCTTACCATGCCCACAGGGATTATACTTCTACTTCCACCTCAATGACGTTTCGTAACATATGTTGTTCCACCATCACCATCTTAATCCACACTAATATTTCATCTATAAATTTTCTACTTGGTCCTTAAAAAATTTGATTACATTGGTCAAAGATTGATGACATTCTACTGTGCATTCCAATACATAACCTTCTACTACACCTTTGTACCAAAAATCAACTACTCGAGTTAATTTGTGGTCATACTAATAAATCTTTAATAGATTCTCTATGGTCCACTCAACCTTGCACGGTGAGTGCCAATGCTGATGCTTAGCCCAACTTATATCTTATATAGACACTAAAACAATTGATTTTCTTTGAAGCTTGCAACATGCTCTACCATATATGCATGTTATTGACAAGAAAATTCATGAATCCTCCCTTTGAACAAATCTTGAATCTCATCCTTCTCCAACCTCCACCACATTTCTATTACTATGCATTGGTTAAGGTCTCAAAAACATAACCATGTTTTTTTTTTCGATGATAGACTTAGAGTCCATGAGAGATGTATGGTTTGGTGTAGTCTAGGAAGTCAACATATTAAACCTCTCACGAGGAAGAAGGTCTCACACAAGGCACACATAATAGTTGCTATGTGATTACAGTGCATAGTGTTAAAGTTTTAGTGGGGGTTTTATTTCATATTGATTCGTTAGTTTCATTCATTTAAACAATTATAAATCAACATCATAAAGAACATAAACATAATCTAGATAAAGAACATAAACATAATCTAGATATAATAGGAAGACAAAAACATAGTCATAATTATTCTCCATTATAGTAGTAACATGAATGATATTATAACTTTGACGCAGAACCCAAGACATAGAAGATATATTAACTATGAAATTTTAACAAAAATTTTAACAACTTCAACAAAATCTCATATCTCTATTTAAGAACTTTCCAAGACCTCTCTAATTACATTGCATGCCTCACATATATAGCCTATAGGCAATTGGAGTGATGATAGAAGATTATGGAACATAATATGGGATAAACCAATTGTAAACCTCTTATGCAAATGAGTACAAGAGAATTTTTGTATTTAGACATATACAAAGGATTGGAAAAATATGGCGCAAATGATATATAAAACGACTCCTCAACCTCCACGTATTTAGACTTTAGCGGAGCTACCTACTCAAGCTTTTGGGGTCTAAATTCTTTTGAAGATGCATCTTATATTGAACTTTGCTTTGCACCAATGCTTAGTCAAAATCAAGCGACAACAAAGTAGATGCCTCAAATAGAGTGCCTTAACTTATTAGGGAAAACTAGGGATCTAAGGGAGGATCTTCAAGTAAATAAGACCCTAACTAGTGCACGGAACACAAGAGGGATCATAATTATTAAGGGAGGGATCCAAATTGGTTGTCTAATTATTTTATGATAGCCAAACATGTAACCAAGGAGGGAAAAATATAAAATAATTATGCTAAGGAGACCTTACCATCACATAAAACATCAGATCGAAGATCATAATGACACATCTAGACCATAGCAAGGGAGCCCAAAAGGATGGAATTCAACACATAATGAGCATCCCTAGATAGAGTGCCTTGGATATTGGTTATGTACTAGGTTTTAGGGAAATAGTGAAGTTAAACTCTCATCCTAGGGGTAATCCTGGTAACTTAGGGGGAAAGACATATGAAAATTCAGAGAGGATTGGGTGAGATTCCATGCATGAGCTAGGGCTATCACTCACAACTTCCATGTCATATATTCTTCACCCCTTCCTCATGGATTTATTTACCTTGGGTACCGTGACGAAACATAGAGAAACATATCACTTAATCTCCTCAATTACTATTGGTTCATCAAGGTCATTGTTACATAATACTTAATTTTTATAACAAGCCACCAGGGTGCGATGGGATTCCAACCAACCCATACCCACCCATACCCACTATTAAGTCATATGCCCCCGAAGTAGTGATATACTGTTATACAAGCTCACCTTAATATAAACACTCCCTATTTTAACTATACAATTATTTACCAGTAGTTTTACTGTTTGTTTTTGTCTTGAGGCCATATCGACCTAGTCAAAGTCACTTTGAGCTCAGGTTACCATCCCACATTTTTTAATGAAGATGAAGAATACAACTATTAGTATCCCCCAAATCTATCAAAATGGTTAATGTAACATCTTTGATCATACTTGCCAACTCCATAACCATGGCCTGGTACTATGCTTGCTGATGATTAACCATGACAAGAATTTAGTGTTGACCTTGCGACTAGCCTCCCCATGTCCCTATCCCTTTGCGACTCACTAAAAGGGTCTAATGTGTAGCTGACTCTCCTCATTCACCCACCATGGTAGTGCCTCCTCCTTTAGAAGACCATAGCTATTTACGCCTTCTCATTAGTGGTGTACATTTTAAAGCTAAGGGCCTGCTTAATTCCATCCAACCAAGATTCTATCACTTGTCCTTCATGATTACCTATAAATTATGACAAATTGGATTTATGAATTTCCTTCATGATATCTAGTGATTCCTTTTCCCCTCTTGAGAGGACAACTCATTGTGATCCTACTTTTTCTTCTGTTCCAGTCCCCTGTCTTGAATCTGATCTGGATTTTGACCCACATTTTGATTCTGACTTTTCTCCACCATTCATTCCTTGAACATACTAGATACTTCACCCAAATAATGTAAAATAGCTTGCTCGACTAGCATGTCAACCTCGAGAGGGGGGCAGGTTTGCCTACAACTTTTCGGGGGGCCATGAGTCTCTACAATTTATTGACAATGAAGGGTTGTTAGAGCTTTCCCATTCCAATTTTCAGCAAGTGTCAAAAGGATTTATTTATAAATTAGGGTTTGTTTATAAGTTGAAGGAACAAGGTTCCTTAATAATAGAATAGCCAGTACAAATAACGTAAGAAAGCCATAAATGGCTAAGTAGCAATGTAAAAATGCATGTATGATAGATGATTAATAGTAATATAGGTTTGGGCTTTATATCAGCCCATCATGCACCTTTTCGTAAAAGGGCATGACTATTGACTTAAATAGTCTTTAATTAATAATAAATTAATATTAATATTAATTTATTATTTTATTGTTACATTTCCTTCCCCTTAAGGGAAGCTTTGTCCTCAAAGCTTCATTGACAACAATGTCTGATTTGTTTGAATTGTCATCTCTGGAATCCTTTGCGACACTTGATGAAATAAGACGATACGAATTCTGGATTCCCCAGGAGGGTTGCCGCATCGTATCTGCTGTGGTCCATCCCATATCTATTTTAATCGGACCTCTGAGATCGTTTTGGGGAATGGGTCGTCTCAAATGTTGCTTAGTATGTCGAACTGTTCGCCTGTCAACATAACTCTTTTGTGAATGCTCATTTTGACCCTGTCGTTGGTCAAAATGACGATTATAATTGGGGTGTCTGTAAGGCGTGTGTTGTTTGTTTTTCTTTATTTTGAATTGTAGCAAGGACTACCTTCACTTTCTCGATTTGATTTTAGGATGCATCTTCCTGGATTTGCGCTTGGTTCTCCAGTAGATTTTATGATTCTAAATCTTTTCGATTCTTTCATCTTGCGACTTTTTGTCAATTTCTAACTTCTTGATTTGATTCTCTAGTTCCTGATGACGATTCTTTAGACACTGGTTTTCTTCTTTCCTTTCCAGTATTCTTCCTTCAAGGTCTTCACCGGAGTGTTCCCTCTTGCTACTGATTTTCAATTTTTTTTTATCTTTGTAATCAATGTTTTGTTATGATTTCGTAGTCAAAAAATCTCTTAAGTATTGCTTGATAACACCTTGTTGATTTTTGTCAGTTCCAACTTATGTGTTTTCTTACTGTCGTCATACTGATGTTGGAGTTTTTCTTTTTGCTGTTGATGATGATGTAACTCTGTTTCCTGATTTTTTAACTTTTCTTGTACTTGAGCCAATTTGTCTTCCTTGTCCATGACGACTTTGTTTAGACGACTAATTTCCTCTTCTAAGTCGACACTATTTCCATACGGATATTCTTCGACTTTGTTTGGTTTTTTTATCTGGTCTTCAAGTTTTTGAATGATACCTTCCAGATGTGAAATTTTTTCGTCCTTAATAATAGAATGTAAAAATGTAATGTATGGTAGATGATTAATAGTTACATAGGTTTGGGCTTTATATAAGCCCATCATGCACCTTTTTGTAAAAGGGCATGACTATTGACTTAAATAGTCTTTAATTAATAATAAATTAATATTAATATTAATTTATTATTTTATTGTTACATAAGTCCACTTTTTTTTATTATCGTGCTTCGTTAATCAACATAACCAATCAATGCTTGAAGAGATAATACCCCTTCCCGAACCTTGTGCATTGCTATACTAATGCAATCCATCCTAGGGTTTTTGTACTTCCTAGTGATATTGCTTTACTCATTGTATTGGCACAAGTGTATTGCACCCAGAGTGGAATGGGATTAACCTTGGCTCCTCCAACAACTCACCGAATTACGACCAAACAATAGAGGATTTGAATATAAGAAAGCTTCGCTTTAATTCTTATACCTCCATTCGAATTATCTGCCAAGGCGCAATTTCCTTATCATTTAGCCACTATCTAATCCTTAAATATGTCGATTCCTTGGTATGCCTCTATGGGGGCATAAACCTTTCCCTCAAACTGTTATGAAAGGATTGCCTTAGGAATACTATGTTCCTTGACACAAATAATGCTTATATGTGATGCATATGCAAATATGGTAAAATATCAATCATGTATTGTGTGCTAATACTTGATTAAGTTACACCCTTAATATATTTAGTAGTGGAAAACTAATTAAAGAAAACATTAATACTTAATGACATAAATAAATAAGAAAAATATTTTTTTTTGAAAAATAATATTTTTTTTTTGAAAAATAAATAAACTTTTTAAAAAATAAATAGAGGGATATTATATTTATCGAAATATTGAAATATATATGTATATATATATAAACATGTGATTTGCATGAATCCATGATAAATTTAGTATTTTGCAACCTGAATTAGTGAGTCATCATTGATAGACATCATACGTTTGCTTCATGCGTGCATGTTATTGTGAGATCCCTTTGGATTGAATTTTAAGTTGATATTTTCGGGAAGTGTGTTGATATTAATCCAGAATTGATATTTACAAACATTGTGGTAATGTAAATAGAGATTTAAGATAATGTTAATAGAGAATTGATGCGTTAATACCATTACATTCAACATTTTGTCATATCTGTATGGTTTGCAAAGCCTACTGCATCGTAGAATGCTAGAAAACATACATGCATGGTATTATTAGTAATTTTTTGCCAATCCACCAAGATAAAATATATATATTTAGCACATAGAATACAAAGAGTACATTAGATTCCAACACCAAGATTAAATATATATATTTTTAGCACATGAATACAAAGAGTACATTAGATTCCATCACAAAGATAAAATTTATATATTTTTTAGCACATGAATACAAAGAGTACATTAGATTCCAAAGACGGATGGTTGCCATGAAATGATCCAATTTTTTTTCACTATCTTGAACTGCTAGAGGTATGCATTTAAAGAAAAATTTATATACATAATGGTTTTATTTGGGGTTTTATATTTCATTTTTTATTTTTACGAATTGCTAGATGTATGCATTTAAAGAAAAATTTATATACATAATTGTTCTATTTGGGGTTTTATATTCCAATTTTTTTTTGTAATTTTCAATTTTTTATTTTTATAAATTTAAATTTGATGTTTAATATTTAATTTCTAAATTTTTTTATCGATTTTAAATGATTAATTAAAACTATGCTTAATTTGTCCTAAGGGTGGACCAAAGTGGTGTACATAACTTTGAATGAGTTGGGATATTTTTATTGATTGACTTGAGACACTTTTATTGGCCAACTTGAGATACTTTTGGCATATGTATTTATACTATTATGGTTGATGTATGGAGTTTGTAATTGTCATTAGTGGTTGAGGTCACTAGTTTTCAATATTACAAAGGAATACTAGGCAATCCGACGTGCAATCGAACTGCTATTATAGATTTTCCATTAGGGTTGAAGATTGGTTACCATAGGTTCATAAATAAGTTTGTGTTTTTGGAGATATTAAAGACATATTTCAATAAAATGCCGTGATTTACATTATGTACATTTTGTAGCTCTTCGTTAAAAAATAAAAATATTCATCATCACTGAACATTGATATATTTAATCTAAATCTTTCATCAAAGATTACAAATAACTATTTGTAAGGTTATAACTAAGAATATTTTTAATGATTTTTTAAACTATTTTACTTCCTTTAAAATAAATTTAATGTGCAATGTGTTTATCTATATAATATGTTGCCCTAATTGTATGGAAGTGTTAATGAACATGAATTTTATTTAGATGAAGAATAGCCAAACAAAACTACTTATTTTGATGAAACCTAAATTTTAATTAAATTTAGGATATTGTTACTAAATTAATTAAGTAAGAGATTGGAATTAAAATTAAATATTTTATTAAACATTATATGATGCATCTCTAATTTAAACAATTGATACATCTCAAATTTGATATCATATTAAATAAATGAATAACGATGTTAAACATTAACATACACAACAAATTTTATAAACAACATCAACATCAATGTGACATGAAAATACATAATATACATGAATACTAATCTCAAAATCGATTATATGTTGAAGAATGTATTAAATTTCTATTTGAAAAATAAAATGATTTTTTTCCGAGGAAAAAAAGTCAATATATATGTCAAATATGCCAACCCAAATTTAAATGAGTGATACATCTCAAATTTAATTTAAAATTAGAAAAAATAATTAATAATAGAAACCATTAACATGTAAAAAATATAATATTTCATAAATAAAACATCAATATCAACATGATATGAAAATGGAACATAAATACGAATGATAATATAAAAATCAACACACACACACACACACACACACACACACACACATCAAGTCAGAAATAAAAGTAAAATAAATATGTAAAATATACATCATAGTAATAAAATATATGCATCTGATTAGATATAATTGCTATAATATAGGTGGTCCACTAATGGAGCTAGAGGCATCAATACCTCCACCATGATTAGAGCCAGAGGCATGATCAGTGCCTCTACCACTAGAGTTAGAGGCAATTGATATCTACACTAGATAACAATGTAGTAACTAGCATCTGGCATATCTATCCACTAAGATTCATTTGACCTGATGCCACCATATCGTCTACACCAACAATGACTAAATTGGGTGTGATAGCTAGTGGGTAAGCTATTGGAAGAAGAGAGGGTGGTCAGTCGACTAGTGGAGGATGAGATGGAGTTCAATCGATCTGTGGAGGTCAATTAGCTTGTGGAGGAAGAGATGGTGGTTGGTCAACTTGTGGAGGAGGATTGGGGTGTGGAGGAGGAGATGGTGGTTGGTCAACTTGTGGAGGAGGGTTTGGGTGTGGAGGAGGAGATGGTGGTTGGTCAAATTTTGGAGGAGGGTTGGGGTGTGGAGGAGGAGACGGTGGTCGATCAACATATGGAGGTGGGTTGGCCTATGGAGGAGAATGGGTGGTTAGTTGGGTTGTGGAGGAGGAGATGGTGGTCGATTGACATGTGGAGGTGGGTTGATTGTGGATGAGAGTGTGGTTGGTTGGCATGTTGAGGTGGGTTGTGCTATTGAAGAGAGGGTTGTTGGTCAAGCTATGGAGGAGGAGGTGAAGGTGGAGAAGATGGGGGATCACCATCCAAAGGAGATGAATCATATTAACAAGATTGATTATGATGGTGACCCCTCATCCTGTCGAGTAGGCTAACTGCACCAATAATATGATGCACTAATAGCAACAATTCATGTGAAAGGCCCTTATTTGTGAGATTTTTGAGTCCCATCTGATATTAGGAATGCATGCTGGGCACACTTTGTGCCAAACCATCAGTCCACATAATTGATCGGTCATTGCCTAATGAAACCTATGATTTGGAATCCATTTTAGGCTTGGCCTTTGTATCTAAGGTAGTTGATCAACCTCAACCATCTCTTCATCAGGTGGGGGAGGTTCCTCCCAATCATATGTGCCAATATTTTCAAAATAGTAGACAATCATATTTAAATAATTTAAACAATAATTAGATAATTTAAATAAAATGACACAATAAATCACGTGCATTAAATAAACTAATAAAATTCAACTAGATTAATCAAAACATAACACTAATATTACCTCTTGCATCTGGTGGCTCATCCTAGGTAAATAAATATTCTCACATCCTTTCTAGTCCATCCTTGCATACGAGAACTACGCAATGTCCATGGTATTATCATCCTCACTGGAGAGCATCTATAATACGTCTAGAGTGATCCTACATCAGGATTTAGATTGGACCCTCTTGGGAAACATATTCCCCCACATGTGGATATACACATCGATCCTTGACCTAGGAGGATTGCAGTCGAATTAGGGCCTAATGGTCAGAAACCTCTCAAAAATAGGTAAAATAACTTTGAAGCAAATGGGAAGAATACCCTCACATTAAACATAACGAAACATCAATACAAAGAAAAACAAAACTATTGCAAAAAAATGGGAAACCACCTAATACATCTAGGTGTTTGTACTAAAGAATCTGCATAATATAAAAGGGGTCAGCTAATGTGCTACCCATTAGAGGTGTAGTGGGCCATTGGCCCATTGTCATGACCATAAGCGAGAGGCACCTAACCTCCTTTACACTGAATGCATATAAATCCAACTGGCCACCAACAACCTAGAAGCTAGAAAGGGTAGTGATGTCCCAATTGACATATCTTTGAACATATGCTAGATGATTCTCTCCCGCAATGCCAAGTGGGAGATCAGGGAATTGGGGAAAATCCTCCCCTCTCCTAGAAAAACTAGTAATGAAATATGTGTCCTCTATGGGATTGAACAACATATAAGGACCAACTCTAAATGCCTGTCTGGCATGATCCCACCAATAGATGAATTGTATTAGTAATGCAGTGTTCCCATGGAGGGATGTCACCTCCTCATAAAAATTAAGGAGGCCAACAATATATAAGATGTTATGAGTTTGAGATGTAATAGGGCAAGGGTACAAATCCCTCTCCCTCTCTCTAGCATCCCATTCATGTTGTTGTCGTTGTTGCTGTCTTTGATTAACGTACACCATCAATGTATTAGGTGCACACCTACACACACATATAAGTCACTAAAAAAAGTTTTAAATGAATATTTTTTTAATATTTAAATTCAAATTAATTTCTTTTGCAAAAAAATGTAAAACATCAATTGCTGCACCTTAAAAACAGTAACACATCATTAACCGTGCATAAAAATAATTACCTCACCGCTAATGGTGCATGAAAATCACAAAAAACACTGACTATGCACCGATAATAGATATGCACATCGTAACCGGTGTGTCCCTACTTGAATTTGTACTAGTTAGCTCTTAATGGATTTTTGTTAAAAACTTGGTATGCCTATAAAATTATAACGCACCATTAATGGTGCAGATAAATAGTTAAAACAACGTTCATATTGTGTTACAATTTCATAGGTGCACCAGGATTTTTATGTCCCCGAAGGGGAACATAAATGAATCGTCGGATGCCTATTATTGTAGGCTATCGAACCTATAAATTTACCCTAGAGCTATAGTTTGGATATAGTTTGAATATGCTATATTAAATCCAGTTTTTTTAAAATGGCATTTTTTAAAAATATGATTGGTTGTAAAACAATGACGCCAGCCTAGTCTTTCCCACCCCAAGAGGGGGCGGCGGGATGGCGTCATGGTGGTTTCTGGCTTCCGTGCAAGGAGTTGCAAACTTCGTAATTCGTAATGGAGAAAAATCGTTTCGTGTTATTGTTTGATAGCGAATACATTTATTGTTGATAGCGAATACATTTATTGCTTGTGCAACCACATTATAAGCCAATGCATTGAGCGTATGGGTGGCGAGTCGACGACCTTATCCTACCACCCGCACCATGAGTTTGGAACTTAGTTAAAGCCATCTCGATTGCATACATAGTAACTTGGCATGTTGTTATTATTATTATTATTTATAATAATAATTATTATTTATAATAATAATTATTATTTATAATAATAATAATTATTTATTATTTACAATAATAATTATTATTTATTACCATATAACTTTACCATATTTTGATACTAATACCTAACACACACATGTATATAATCAAGCCTGCCCATAATTTTCAATGTCAATTTATAAACTATTGGGTACTACAAACCATTGAATGTACTACATATGATTTTTTGTTGATTTATCTATATTCAAACATTTATAAATAATAATATTAATAATAATCAAAATTAATAATAATAAAAAATTGGAGCTTTGATCGAGATAGGGCTCGGTAGTTATTTTATCCTTGTGAAGGGAATGAACTCAATGGTGTAACCTTCAATCAGTTATTCGGTTGTTGACATTAAATAAAAAAAAAAAAAATGTTTTGATATCCGAAAATATTCAAAACTATGGATAAGGACTTAATGTGATGTGTCATATTCACTTCAATTTTCATTCTCACATGAATTTTACACCGTGGATTCTGAGCTATCAATTATCTTAGGGTTTCAATGGTCGATCTTTGATCTTTAATATTAATATTTTTGTTTTATTTGAAACTATATTAACCCGAGTAGATGCGCACTATCTGCCTTTGAGTTGATGTTTATCGATCGATTCCATATATCAATGCCTTGCATTAATAATAGACCGAGTTATCGGTACGGGCTAGAGCCTTATTAATTCGTAAAATGTGACCGAGGATGTGAGTCACCACCCTGCTGCTGGAGTTTTTAATAAATGTTAATAAATAGTGTTATGATCACAGCGTCAAATCTTTGTACTGCCGTGACCTTTGGCTCTGCGAAGAGGCTTTACCCTGTTGCATTATCTGGGAGGCGTTAACAGGTAGATGGTAGAAATTCTAGCCGATAGTTCTGGAGGAGACAAAGGGCGTGAAAGGTCTCGGCTTGGAGGTCTATGAGTTTTTGTGATACAGTCGAGTTACAGTCTTGCCAGATAGAGCTTTTGACATGAGCTAGATCTGCGTTGAAGAAGCCCATGTCATAGCTTCGGCGGTTGGCTGATTGCAAAGGCGCAGCTTCATACCGACATCGAACTGAGACTTTAATTCTTGTTTTTTCTGGTAGGTTTGGTCACAGTAAATCATATACTTAAACTGTTCTTTAGTTACTTATCTATTGATTCATAAAAATTTTGCTGGTTTAACTTATGTCTTGTACGTGATGGCAAGTTGCATCGAGGTTACAAAGGCGCAGCTTCATATCGACATCAAATTGAGACTTCAATTCTTGTTTCTGGTAGGTTTGGTTACAGTGAATCATAGACTTAAAATGGTCTTTGCTTACTTACCTATTGATTCATAAAAAATTGCCTGGTTTAACTTGTTTCTTGTATGCGATGGCAGGTTGCCTCGAGGTTAGAAAGGCGCGGCTTCCTACCGACATCGAATTGAGACTTCAATTCTTGTTTCTGGTAGGTTTGGTTACAGTGAATCATACACTTAAACTGTTCTTTACTTGCTTACCTATTGATTCATAAAAATTTTCGACGTTTAACTTATGTCTTGTACGTAATGGCAGGTTGCATCGAGGTGTTCAAACTGCGTAGAAGCACGTGCTGCTCCTCGGGTAAGAAACAAACTGTTTGCTGTATGTTCTCTACGTTTGTTAGAAATAAACTCAAGAGTGAAAAAGACCCTTAAGTTCTGAGGATCTCACACCAGTTGGTGGCTGCGGTCCAACTTGTGCAATTGACAATAGTTCTGTAGGCTTTGAACCTGATTATTTCTGCTTGCTCGTTTGGGTCATGCAAATAAGTCGTCGTGTAGAGTAGTTAGAAAACGAAAGCTCATAATAAGTGGTGTCTTATTATATACGTAATAATAAAAAGGTGATTGTTAAAGAATATAAATGTCGAGCGGATGGTTGAGAGAGGTGTCTGTGGGTCATCATTTCTCTGCGAAAGGGCCCTGAGGGCAATAAATCCACCCATACCTATGGGCACAATCCCAGCGTCCGTGGCACCTGCAAGCATGATGTCTGCTTCACCTCTATGAATATTGGACTTATGCTGTTCTTTACTTATCTATTGATTCATAAAAGTTTCTCTGGTTTAACTTATGTCTTGTACGCGATGGCAGGTTGCATCGAGGTTACAAAGGCGTAGCTTCGTACCGACATCGAATTGAGACTTCAATTCTTGTTTCTGGTAGGTTTGGTTACAGTGAATCATACACTTAAACTGTTGTTTACTCAGTTATCTATTGATTCATAAAAATTAGTGGCTTAGCTTATGTCTTGTACGTGATGGCAGGTTGGATCAAGGTGTTCAAACTGCGTACAAGCACGTGCTGCTTCTCGGGTAAGAAACAAACTCTTTACTGTTTGTTTTCTACGATTGTTAGAAACGAACTCAAGAGTGAAAAAGACCCTTAGGTTCTGAGGATGCCACACCAGTTGGTAGCTGCGGTCCAACTTGTCCAATTGACAATAGTACTGTAGGCTCTGAACCTGATTATTTGCCTATTATTGTAGGCTATTGAACCTAAAAATTTACCCTGAAGCTATAGTTTGGATATAGTTTGAATATGCTATATTAAATCCAGTTTTTTAAAATGGCATTTTTTAAAAATGTGGTTGGTTGTAAAGCAATGACGCCAGCCTAGTTTTTCCCACCCCAAGAGGGGGCGGCGGGCTGGCGTCATGGTGGTTTCTGGCTTCCGTGCAAGGAGTTGCAGACTTCGTAATGGAGAAAATCATTTTGTGTTATTGTTTGATAGCGAATACATTTATTGTTGATAGCGAATACATCTGTTGCTTGTGTAATCACATTATAACCCAATGCATTGAGCGTATGGGTGGCGAGTCAACGACCTTAGCCTAGCACTCACACCGTGAGTTTGGAACTTGGTTAAAGCAATGTCGATTGCATACATAGTAACTTGGCATGTTATTATTATTATTACCATATAACTCTACCATATTCATACTAATACCTAACAAACACATGTATATAATCAACGCATTGCATAATCAAAGGATTAGACATGAATCGGGCCTGCCCATAATTTTCAATGTCAATTTGTAAACTATTGGGTACTACAAACCATTGAATGTACTACATATGGTTTGATTTATCTATATTCAAACATTTATAATTATAAACATATTGGTTATCATAAAAGGTTACATGGCTTAACGCATTACATGGATTATTCACAATTTATGCATGGTATGGCCACCAGTAATAATTAAATTGTTCTCGATCCCATATATCGAGGCCTTGCATTAATAATAGACAGAGTTATTGGTACAGGCTAGAGTCTTATTAATGGGCGCTTTAATTGTTATTTATTGTTTATTATTATTGTTAAACAGGTGACGTAAGTCGTCTTGTGTCATTATTATATATTTAGTGTTGCTGGCAATATTATTAATAAGCGTCTTAATTGTTAAACAAGTGACGTAAGTCGTTTTGGGCTTTCATAGTTTTATTTTAACCTGCACATTGCATCTGATAATAACTAAGGTCTCGATAATAATACATAATTTTAACTCGTAAAATGTGGACGAAGATGTGAGTCACCGGCCTGCTGCTGGAGTTTTTATTAAATATTAATAAATAGTGTTATGATGGCACCGTCAAATCTTTGTACTGCCATGACCTTGGGCTGTGCGAAGGGGCTCTACCTTGTTGTACTATATGCGAGGCGTTAATAGGTGGATGGTAGAAATTCTAAGCGATAGTTCTATAGCAGACAAAGGGCGTGAAAGCGTTTATTCTACTATTTTGTTCTCGTGGGTCTCGGCCTGGGGGTCTATGAATTTTTCTGATACAATCGAGTCACAGTCTTACCAGATAGAGCTTCTAACACTAGCTAGACCCGGGTTGAAGAAGCCCATGTCATAGCTTTGGGATTTGGCTGATTACAAAGGTGCAGCTTCATACCGACATCGAATTGAGACTTCAATTCTTGTTTCTGATAGGTTTGGTTACAATGAATCATACACTTAAACTGTTCTTTACTTAGTTACCTATTGATTGATAAAATTTTTCCTGGTTTAACCTATTGAAACATGGAAGTCTCATCTTGACTATAGTCATTTTTTACACAGTAGGTGGGGTATGATATTAGCGGAAGTCTTAAATATATAGTTGTTTTTCAACTATTACGGGACCAATTTGTATTGCAGATTTCCCATAGCGTACTAGAGGGTTAAAATCTTAAATAGTTAAATGGACGCCTTCTCAAAACTAAAAACTTCCATTTGTAGGGTTGACAACTTAACTACACAATAAGAGATCAAATAATGCGAGACCAGGTCTCAAAACTATTAACCATAACTTATATGAGATAAAAAAAAACCAAATTACTTGCAATGAAGATGGGATGGAGCTCAAATCATGAAGGGAGGTGCCGAATAATTCCATCTAGTAAAGAAATTAATCAAAATCCAAAATTAGTAATATTAATCGTTTCATCGGGATATATATATATATATATATATATATATACATATTTTAGGATGTAGCGTTAATAGCTGCTTTCATATATGTATTTTTTTGCCATGCGCCATTAAGAGTTGCATTTATATATATATATATATATATATATATATATATATATATATATATATATAGTGATTCTCAATTGTACATGGCAATCCCAGCTTTAAAAAGACCAACTGTGGTTGCCAAGCCATCTGAAAGCACCCAAGTGGTGACGGTGCTCAGCATTGCACCTGTGTTTTGACAGGAAAAAAAGGGTAAACAGGGAGATTTTCAACATAGAGTGTCTTCACGAATAAACAGAGAAACCCCTAGTAGAATTTTCATAAGGATGCCAAGGGCTGGAAGACTCAATATCTTGATAAAATTTCATACTTTATTCTTTTTATTTGCGACTGAATAAAATTCCGAAGGGCTGCTAGACTCAAAACCCTGAGAAATAGTCTATAAAACATTGAGGGAAGACCTTATACATTTTAACTTCAGGATATAAGAAAGTCTCTAAGTAATAAACCAGAATTACCTGATAGCAAGCACAGTTACTCTAGCTCGAATAATATTGAGTGTAATACGAAGATGTTATTGCAAGTGCTGTAAAGAAAAATATGGTTGAACAGAGAAGAATAACGAAGCTTGACTAAAACTAAATTCTAGGTTTAGGAGGATGTAGTTGTAAACATTTACCTGTGCAGAGGTAAGAACTCATGTATCTGGAGGAAACTCTCGTCTCGTATCGAAGGCATAATCCTCCACAAATTTCTACAGTCGTCGCAGTGGAGTGCAGTGCTCCGCTCGAGCTCTCAATATAAAATATTTTTTCAGGCTCTGCGGTCCTCGAGCTTTCTGTATAAACACAATATCTTGAAATAGGGACGTGAGCTAGATGAAGGAACGCCGGTACCAAGATTGTGTTGTGTAACAACGATTAAAAAGAAACAGGTGTCAACAAGATACACCGCCCATACTATCTGCTTACAGCTGCTATATAAGCTGGCAAATTAGCGTCCGCATGCAAGACAAGGCTAATTGTTTATAATTTCTCCCTTGTGGGTAGTGTAAATGCATTGGTAGAATGCGCTCAAGATTTTAGACGCTAAATAACAAAGGTGGCTGCAACAGCCAAATGTAGCGTATGCATGGAATCATCGCTACTTGATTAGTACTATGGCATGGATACACGACCGACATGTGTTTATATTAGTTGAATCTCATTATATTTAGTCTGTGCGGTCCTGCAGCTATCTGTATAAATACAATATGTTGAAGTAGGAACGTGAGCTAGATGAACGAACGCCCGTAGCAAAATTATGTTGTGTCACAACGATTAAAAAGAAACAAGTGTCAACAAGATATACCGCTCATACTATCTGCTTACAGCTGCTAGATAAGCTGGCAAATTAGCGTCTGCATGCAAGACAAGGCTAGTTGTTTATAATTTTTCCCTTGTCGGTAGTGTAAATGCATTGGTGGTATGCGCTCAAGATTTTAGAGCCTAAATAACAAAGGTGGCTGCAGCAGCCAAATGTAGCATATGCATGGAAGCATTGCTACTTGATTAGTACTATGACATGGATACACGACATGTGTTTATGTTAGTTGAATCTGATTGTATTGAATAGATATATTCATAACTGTTCAGCTTGTTGAAATATGTATCCTCCTTTTTCTACGTTGTCTATACCGGTGGGTTCGATTCAATTCTTAAAAATATATTTAGAAAAAAATATACTTTAATCTGGTACGAACGTTGATTCACTAATTTTATTTAAATACGACAGAGTTGTGCTCATTCTCTCTATGAGAAGTTTCATGGTAATTCCTGGACTTTGAAATGATCAGTGACAAATGATCATAGGATCAATGCCTAGACATTTTCTATGTTGCTAGGATGAATGCTTACGTTTTTTGTGGCTTCAATGCTACAAACTTTAACATTTGTGTCTTTGTTAAAACCGACGTTTAAAATTACGGAGGGTGTCATTAGTTTTAAGCTCTATTAAACTGCTAAAGTTCCGTTTTTCCCTCCGCATTGCGACCAGCTTGAGCCATCGCAAAATGCTTTTACAAATCAAGACAAAAACTATAAATTTATCACTTACTCTATTTTTTTTAAACTAAACTTCAACCAATTTAAAATCGACAAAATTATATTCTTTGAACAAGACATTTAAATACGACAAAGATCCTTAGTTAAAAAATAGAAATTATATTGTTTGAACAAGAGATTTGAATACGACAAATATCCTTACTTAAAAAGTCAACAAAATGATATTCTGTTGTGCAAAACATTGAATACAACAAAAGTATCAAGTCCAATGTGGCTTGCTTTTAAATAGCTATAGTTTTTTCACATTATACATAAAACGGGCATACTTATTGGCATTAAGTATTGTGGTCTAAGTTTAAAAATTCACATTTTAATATAAAATTTTAGATGGATAGGGACAATAAAATTTTGGATGGATAGAAACAAAGATTATTTAGATTTGATAGATGGATAAAAATAAAATAGAAAATATATGTTTTGATAATAAAAAAATTCCTTTATTATAGAAGTTTAGTGCTGGGAAATTTTGCCTTCGAGCTCGCTTATAATATGTATATGAATGGTGTCAATTTCTGCTAGTTTGTGGAGACCATGGTTTCCTGTCTATAATTATGAGTGCTATTCGGCTATGGTTTTTATGCTTTTGAGCAATTTTTTTTAATGTGCGATGTTTGATGGTTCCCACTACTGGTTTTGCCCTTCTATTTTCTTCTATTGCAATTTAATAGTTGCTTTGTTCAACATTTTTTACTATTTTGGGATAGGTTATATTATTGAATCGAAAGGGTTTATATAGGCATAGTTTTAAAGCTCTGTATTTTGATTTTCAAGCTATTTGATGGTTGGTTTTCTTGCAATGCCATATACTTAAGTATGTTTTGATAGCATTTTAGACAACTATAAATAAATTTTAATACAAAATTTAGAAAAAGATAATGTTGAATAGTCTAATCTTGGTTATATTGTCATCAATTCAACATATGTTTGTTGAGAAAATCCCTTGTCTATGAGGTTGTTGAATTTCGCTTTTGCATTGTTTTCCTTTTCCATTGCATTTAATTAAACAATTCATTGGTAAGCGTGAACAACTTATTAGCAAATTGATTATAATTTATCGTCCAGCTTAGAAGAATTTATAGCAATAGTTAATTGAGTGTAGATCGAGTGGTTCGAAGAAATGTTGTTGTCCTCCGCACTCAGGTTCAAAAATTGCTTTGTGACACTTGCTCCATGGGACCTAATTTTGATTATGTAATGGAGCTAGTCACAAGTGGACTTCAAGAAACTTCTAGAAACTCCAAAACCCTGACCCTAATCATGAGTTGAGGCATATATAAACACTTAAAGTAGCCCTTGACAATTACTAGGCTATGTTAAATAGTGGTTCATTATGAGGAGAAGGGGTTCCATTATGGTGATCTTATTGTATTATTTCATAGCTTGCCAACAGTAAGAGAGTGTATATTAGTTTATTCATCATTTTGTGAAATTAGGCTGACATGATGAATTAAGTTGTCAGATATCTTGTGACGAACTATTCTAATGGAATATCCATGGCAATTTATAGATCGCTTATTGAAGAATGCTTAAGTGACCTTACTAAACTAAAGACAAACCCTTGTCCAATATTACTTTAAAATCGAGGTCAATCCCTCCCAATATTCGATCAAGATACTAGATTTTGAAATTTTGAGGGTAGATGATACAAATCAAGACGAGGGATAGAAGTAATGTATCTAGAAATGATAATATGAGCTGCCTATGAAGGTACCAGAGAGGATAATGCATGAGGACCACGATGAGCGCACCAAGGCACAAAAGTTGGAATGGAGACCAAGGACACAATGATGAAATACCATAAGAGGTTTGCATCTAATACGAAAGTTGAGCATGGGTGAATAGAGAAAAATGTTTAGGGGCCATGAGCCAACAATCCTTCAAAATGTATTGTTGTTGAGCTCAAACACTAGAAACTTGATATTGGCTTCTTCCATCTTCAACGCACCCATGAAAATTGCTTTCCACTCAAAAACTAAATCCATTGTGGCTTTGGTTATTGAAGATTGGCGCATGCAACAATAATCCATTATGGATAAATTTGAATTTTTGGATCAAAAGTATGACACTTTAGTCAAAATTCTTTGGGACATGGAAGTAATAGCCAAGGAGAAGAATCAATATAAGCAAATCCTAACTACCCATGTGGACTCTAGATTTGAAGTGGAGGACTAGCTTGATAGGTATTCTAAATGATTCACATATAATTGATTTTTAGTGCTTAGTATCATATCATTTGCCTTGTGTGTACACATAGGAGATTATTGTCAATGCCTTCTTGGTTGCCTAATATTGAGGAGCACTTGAGATCTTATCTACAACCATCTCTATTATTGTACTTAGTTGCTAGTTTTAAGAATCTTGTTCAAATTTTTCTCTCTTTGTTTTCATAGTTAGTTCTCTTCATGTAAAGCTATGTAGGCCTATGTTTACTTAGTAAAAATCAATTAAGAAAATTATTTTTGGACTTTGATTTCGAACTCCGCTCATGAGTGAGAATCCCCACATCACTGATATTAGAGCAAGTTTCCAATCTAGTTTGAATTTGGGTAATATTTAATTCAAATTCAATTTCAACTTTAGTTTTTTTAAGAAGGAATCCTATGATTAATTTCCATAAGTGATTGATGTTAGATTGATTTAAGTGTGCAATTCTATTGTCATCAAGATCTCGAATAGATTTTTATTCATCCACCTACAAAGCGATCATGTTCACCCCTCATAGCCACATAGGTGCATATTGCATTAGCTCGAAATCTAATTTTTACTACATATCAAGCCTTTCTCCCATAAGGTGTGCATCGTTCCTATTTCCAAATTTTGTAACTTCATAGCGTGATCTACATTACTTATTCTTAAACATGTAGAATCGCTTGAGACATTAAAGCACCATCTCTATTATTGTACTTAGTTGCGAGTTTCAAGAATCTTGTTCAAATTTTCTCTCTTTGTTCTCATGGTTAGTTGTCTTCATGTAAAGCTATGTAGCATTATGTTTACTTAATAAAAATCAATTAAGAAATTTATTTTCCAGACTTAGATTTCAAACTCTGCTCATGAGTGAGAATCCCGACATCATTGGTATTAGAGCAAGTTTCTAGTCTAGTTTGAATTTGAGTAATATTTTATTCAAATTCAATGTCAAGTTTAGGTTTTTTAGGAACGAATCCTATGATTGATTTGCATAAGTTATTGGTGTTGGATTGATTTAAGTGTGCAATTCTATTGTCATCAAAACCTCGAATAGATTTTGATTCATCCACCTACACAACGATCATGTTCATTGCTCATAGCCCCATACATGCATATTGCATTAGCTTGAAATCTATTTTTATTATATATCAAACCTTTCTCCCATAAGGTGTGTATCATTTCTATTTCCATATTTTGTAACTTTATAATGTGATCTATGTTACTTATTCTCAAACATGTACAATCGCTTCAGACATTAAAGCACCATAAAAAATTATTGTGGGCTAAACAAGTCCCTAGCTACTTCTTGTTGTGGTTATACCAAACAATAGGAATATGACCATCCACACAATCAAACATCAAATTTTTGTGTCTATTATATTTGAGCAATGTCGAAAGCCTCTTATGGCCGTTCACCAAAATCAGCCTCATCTTGCCTGCAATATAATAGCTCAATTGATAGAATTTCTTCTTTATTTAGATCGGCCTTCATAATCAAATTCAAGCATCTAAGATTAAAGTAATGTTATTGATGCTTAAAATATAATCCAACGCATAACAATAAGTTATTTTATTGTCATTCTATCCATGACTAAAAAAATGAAGGTTGGCAATTCATTCGATATTAAGGGCATGGTGTTCCCATTATTGGAATTGATTGTCACAAGCCATAATGGTTTGACAGTCTCCTAATCAGGGAAACCATAATGCTCCCATTGAGGTATTTGATGAAGGCACAAGTTATGAAGAGTTAAGTGCACTCAATAAAGTCACCATCTAGTTACACCCCAATCTTGCTAAATCTTGATATAGTTTGTTTGTCACTCCCTTTGACACAAAATATGATCTTTCGCATTCCGTCGCCACCATCTAGTTACACCCCAATCTTGCTAAATCTTGATATAGTTTGTTTTTCACTCCCTTTGACACAAAATATGATCTTTCGCATTCCGTCGCCAGGCCTAGGGAAATCACTAGTGTCAAAAAGAAAGTTTAAGGTGTGAGTGTTTAATACAAAAGCATAAATGAAACAATATGATATAAAAGAGAAATTATAAATCATGCATTAAAATTATAGGTTCATGACTTTAATCTATATATTATTAGGTAATTTCAAATAAAATTGCAAGTAGTAGCAATTGCTTATAAATTAAAGTTCAATAGAAAGATTAAGGGAAACAATAATCACAAATTTGTTTTTGAAATAAATTTTTTATGTTCATTCTTTAATTTTCCATGCTTTATTCTTACTTTGTCTTGATATGCAAAATCATTGTTGCTTATGCCATTTATATTTACATTTATTTATAAGAAATAGCATATGGATTGAAGATTTGTGAATCGCAATGGTCGTCCTCTTGTAATGATAAAGTTACGAATAGTATGAGGCACCAATATTAGCTATGAAACTATTCTAATTCACTCTTACATTAACAATTAATTAGTAGTTGAATTGTTAACAATCAAGCTACAAACTATAGCATGAGCATACATCATGGTGGTATACTGAGTTTAAATATTTAAACATTTCTTAACACACATAGTTATATTTTATTGATATATAAAAGTTTAAAATCGTAAATATGTTTAAACATTTACTAATTCACTTTACTATATTTGTTTAATCTTCTAAATTCTGGCTTTGCAAAATTATTGCTTCCAATACTTTGCTTACCAAAAAATAAAAATATAATGTCATTTCACCTTTCAAGAATCATTTTAGACTAGGCTTATGCAACAAGTATATTATGTAAGACAATGCACATGTACCGTAGCTTATATTTTATCAACCATATGGAAACATGACAAAAAAGCTTTTTCTATTTTGTGCTCGTTTACAGGCTTAGTTTGCACCATCTTCATCAATGATAAGTAGCAAAGGCAGGCGTCAACTTTGTCAGCAATAGGTATTTTCCTCGTTCCCTATCTTTCTTCAATTCCTTTTAGTGCAAAGCACACATGCTTTTGCCTATGAAATGCATATGAATGTAGACATGGATATGATTGATGAATAAAGTTTTTAAACTTATATCGGTTCTTTTAAGAGTGGTTGGATTTAGTGTCTGGTCTTGGCAACTTGACATGATTATATTATTATGATTAAAAGTTTCAAGGTCTAGTTATAGTTATAGATGTTAATGAATATTAGAAGCAAATTCTTATACTAATACATGAGATTGGGCTTATGTTTATCATCATATCCGCTTTAGATATATGTAAAAGGTTATGTAGAATGATTCATCGACATTAAATAGGCCATGTAATTCCTTGAGTTTGATTCCCTTTGTTATAGGTCACCAATAAATCTAATATTGCATTGAATCTAATGATTCCCCCTGACTAGAATAAGAAATCAAGTGTGTAGTGATGTGTCATGAGAAACATTATATCCATATTTCTTGATAAAGTGACTTTTGACCTTTTAACCTTTTAAGTGCCGAAAGCTTTCTCTTTGACCAGAACCGTGTCTACATAGTTTCCTACAAAAAACCATCTTGGTGGTTGTAAGATAACAAACTCAAACATAGCTTCAACAAAAAAAAAACAAAAAACACACAGAATTTTCTTGTTTGCTAGTTGCCATTTTTTTGTATTGATACCAAATTTTGCATATTTAATAATTTTAGCTTAGCAATCAACATGCTGTCTTTCCCTATTCTAGTAGCAAGACAAAATACATTTCATCTGAAATTTTTTTGGTTGTGGATATGTTGTTCCCTTTCCTTTGCTTATTTGCAATGACAAGAACAATCTACAATGTTTACAACATCATGGTTTGAAAATAAAAACCATGCCCTTTGCTTATTTTGTTTCCCTTAGGATCTGTTTCTCTTGACTTGCATGTAGGTTTTCCCATATAAATAACCAAGGACATAGAAAAAACAACAACAAAAACCAGGAAAAACATTTGCCGTCGCAAATGTCTTTCTAGACAATATGGGAAAAGAAAAAAGTAAAGGCGACAATGTTTTAAGGGCAAATGGTCTTGGCATCAAATATTCTAATTGGCAAGAAATTGATGAGGCTTTGGCTAAGCAATTTGTTTCGACTAGACAATTTCCACTATGAGCCAGGAAATTGCTTGTTTGATGCACTTGCAGTATTATTGCATTTTTGATATACATCAATAGAGATAAGGCAAGAGATTGTGAATCATTTTCATGTTCGTCTAGATCAAAAAGATCCCTTTGCGTTGTTGTCAATGCACACAGAATTGACAATTGACTACTTGCTGGAATTGCATAACATACAAAATGTCAATGAATATTTCAATCGCATGTCGCAGTCTGCTTCGCAACTAGATAATCAAAATGTATATGGACTATGGGGTGATATATTTTGCATCAAGTGGTTTTCAAAATGGTTGAATGTTCCAGTTGCTGTTTGGTCATTAACAAAAGGAAAAAAATACCTTCACTTCAATTCTGGGAGATCTGAATATTGCTACAATATATTGTTCCATGACCACACACCAGCTTCTGGCCATTTTGAACCATTGTTGTCATATAAAACAACACAAGCCGAAAGACAAGCCACTGATATGCTTTGTCAAAGTGCAAATGTAAATCAATGTTTATACAAACAAGTTGAAATGCCATTTCAACTTCAAGGCAATTGTCATGACTCCTTGTTCGAATCAATCTCTGAATTGACACTCTTCGCTGATGGACAGAGTGTTAGAAAAGCAATTGCGCAAAGCTTTTATAACTCTATTGCTTCAAACGATATTAGAGCAATACAATGTTTGGACATATATCTTGATAAAAACACATTAGCAACTACATCTCTTATTTGTGGATGGGAAACCTATATTGTGCATTTGGCAGAGCCATATATCATTGGTCACATAGAAGGAAATCAATTTTCTCTTCAATGGTTATGTGAGCTACTAGACACTAACATACATTTATGGAGCAATAATTTGCAAGAAAATATTGCGACATACCATGCAACAAATAAATCGTCAAAAGTTCTATGCCTAATGCAACATGTAATAGATAAAATGCACTCACATTTACAACCCTTGTTGCAACAACATTGTGGAAATAAAATGCTCTTTTCGCTCAATTGCAACAGAAATACTTCTATTGCAATTGCAACGGATAATTTTGAAAAGAACAAACAGACAATTGTGAAAGAAAACATTATAGAAAAGAACATCGACAACGGATCATTCAACAAACCAATATACATAGATGCAATTAAAGCAAAGAAACAAAAAGAAAAGATAAACATAGAAAAAAAAAAGTCTTGCATTGTCGACCAATTTTCAAAAACCAAAACCAACATGCAAACGTGCATTGATGACAATATGCAAAAAAACTTGCGCTTGTTGAAACACAATATCCGTAGACAAGGAATGGACATTCTTCAAAAGCAAAAGGAATGTGCAAAAGCAAAAAAAGCAGTTGTTACACACTTAAAAGTTATTCAAGACACACCTATTCATGCATGTTCCGTGTGTAAACAACTGCATTTTAAAAAAGACATTTCTAGTGTAAACAACACAGTTAAATTAGCTTTTCCAACTCTTGCAACTACAGAAGATGTGACATGCCCCATGCTACTTGTTCAAATTTGTAGGCCTTGCAAGAAAGCAATCGCTGATGGGAAATTGCCCATGTTTACATCGCTTACACAAATCCGGCGCAATAACATATTGCCATCTGTAGCTATACTGACTCCTTTGGAAGAACGATTGGTGTCACCAAGAATAGCCTTTGCACAAATAAGACAACTTGGTTATAAAATATCACAAACTGGGCTAACTGGCTCAATTATCAACGTGCCTGCAAACTTGGATAAAGTTCAAATAGCATTGCCTAGAAGTCTAGATGACAATTTGACAATTGCAGTTATGCTAAAGAGAAAATTGGAATACAAAAATGCATATCTATCTGGAAATGTTCGGCCAAAGATCATTATGACTGCGCTAAGTGATTTATGCAAAAAGCGAACTTTATAAAATTGAAGGCATTGTAATCAATACTAGTTGGGAAAAAATATTTGATGAAACAACCAAACAAGAATCAAATACTCAAGAAACAACGGAACAAGTAGATGATGATGAAAATGAAATAAACATAGAACCAATACCATAAACATTGATACATGGATATGGAGAAACACATCTAATAGATTATCTAGACAACAAAATCATAGAAATTGCACCTTCAGAGAGCTTCCGACCATTGAGCATTTTCCAAGACAAATACTCTGAAGAGCTAAACTTTCCTACACTTTTCTATGGATTCAATTGACCCAATGAAATTTTCAATAACTTTGCTTATCAACAAATATCGCAATGGGAGCTACAACATGAAAGTACAGACTTTGAAACACATGGCACAAACATTTTCTTCAAAGCAATTAAAGTCATAATAAAACAAGTAAAAAACACTGCTTGGATATCAATTCGCATGGGAGAGTTAAAGAACAAAAAATTATTGGCAAAAGATGTCAAGTCAAAAGACAATCTTGTAAAAATACTCCAATCTTCGATCGGGTATCGTACATTGAAAGCAATCAGAACATCACCTGATTACTTTGAAAATATGAAAAAAGATCTATTTGCAATGATTTGACAGCTTGGTCCTCCTACATTCTTTTTAACCTTTACGAGTGCTGAACACCTTTGGGCACCTTTATGCAATGCATTGAAACAAATTGAAGAAAAACATTTGGGAAAGTTAGAAGACAATGCGCTGGAAGAAAATATTGACACGTTGATAAGAAGACACCCAGTGATTTGTACTTGCTACTATAGACACAAAATAGCAGCACTAAAGTCTCTTATGTTAAAAAACAACACAATATTTGGAAAAATACAAGATTTTTTCTTTACAACCGAATTTCAACAAAGAGAAAATGAGCATGAACATCGACTAATTTGGATTCAAAATGCACCTGTTTATGGAAAAAATTCAAATGAGGAGATTGCTGCTTTTGTTGATCGCTATATATCCACAAACTTGTCTTTACTTAATCAAAATCTTATTCAAATTCAAACGCATCCTCACACAAAAACATGTAGAAAACATCGACATTCCACATGCAGATTCAATTTCCCATTGCCTCCTATGGATAGTACCATGATTCTAGAGCCACTAGAAAATGCTTCAGATGATCTCATTCAAAAAGCAAAAAAAGTGTTCTCTCTTATTGAGCATAAACAATATTCTAGAAACGTGTCGTTTGCACAATTGCTTCTAGAGCTAGAACTAACCAAAGATGAATACATTTTGCTACTACGGTCTTTTCTTTCTCGTCCTACCTTAATACTAAAAAGAGATCCCGTTGACATTTGGATCAACTCATTTGCAAAAGCAATACCAAAATTGTGGCAAGCAAATACAGATGCACAATATATCTTAGATGCTTACACTACAACAACATATGTAAGCCCTTACATCACCAAATTTGATAGATCCATGACAAATGCTTTAAAAAAGATCAAAGAACAATGTCTTGTTGAGAATGATGGAAAGATTGAAACGATACATAAACTTGGAAATGCGCTTTTGAACATGCAACAAATGTCTACTAGACAAGCAATACATATCATACTTTCGTTGCCTCTGCATTCATCCTCCAGGAAGACTATTTTCATCAACACTGATCCAGACGACAAAAAAATAGTTGTCTTGAAAAAACCATCGCTTTTGGAAAAAGAACTAGATGACTCTGACGACATTATTTGCCCATCAATTTTGGACAAATACATTGCACGCCATATTGAGCTTGAAAACATCTCCTTGGAAGAATATGCATCTTTCTATTCTTGTATCCACTCAATTACAAGAAAAAGAAATAGACCATGTATCATACGATATATTCGCTACAACAAACAAAAAGACCCTGAGAATTTTTTTAGAGAGATGATCCTCTTTATACCACATAGAGACAATTGCAACCTACTAAAGAGCAATTTCAAAACATGGTCTAATGCATATGTCACATTCAAAGAACAAATAGACATTGTAGAACAAAAGTTCACGGCATCAACAACGACAAAGTGGGGTGACCTTGATAATGCTGCTGAAACAATTGAATTGCAAGACATAACTATGCCTCCTCTAACAACAGAGAAAACAACAAGTATGTCTGGATTGGAACAATATGACATTCAACATGATCTAATATGCAAAACTATGTCCAATGCATCAAAACCTGGGATTGTGTGCAACTTGACAGAAAAGCCATTTCTGTTGGACATGCATGAATACTATGCATTTCAAAGAAATCTAAATACTCAACAACAATCAATCGTGAAAGAAGTTATTGCAAGGAAAAAGAACAATCCCCTCACTCCAATTCACTTGTTCTTGACAGGAGGAGCAGTAACAGGTAAAACTTACACTGCAAAAGCAATGTATGATGGTCTTCTACATTACTATGACAAAGAAATTGGTAGTGATCCTTTAAAGAAAAAAGGACTTATAGTTGCATTTACTGGAAAAGCAACATATAATGCAGGTGGCGTTACAGTCCACTCTGCTTTCAGACTGCCATTAAGTTCAAACATGCTTCCGCTAAATTCAAACACCCTAGATCTTTTGACAAAAGATTATGAACAACTTCGAGTATTGTTGATTGATGAAGTCTCTTTAATAGCGTCTCGAATGCTATACAACATTGACAAACGACTACGTGAAATCATGCACACACCAACAAAAGCATTTGGAAACCTTGATGTCATATTCTGTGGTGATTTGTGTCAAGCACAACCCGTTCGTGATTGTTGGATTTTTGAACAGCCAAGATTCCAACAGCAAACATTTCCTTGCACATTTTGGTTCGATGCGATAAAATGCTATGAACTTACAATAGTTGTACGTCAAAGAAATCAAACATTCATATCAATCTTAAATAGAATTAGAACATGCTCACAAACACCGGATGACATAGATTACTTAAACCAACATTGCTACAGACAACCACCAATAGATGCAACGTTTCCTTATCTTTTCCATAGTAATAAGGATGTTCAAGAACATAACTCAAAAATGTTGCCAGTTATGCAAACAGAAACATTCACACTGGTAGAACATGATAGCAAAATTGATTCAATTGAAAAAAATGACCATAGACAAAACACATTGCGACTTCCGTCTATGATAATAGTAAAAAAGGATATGCTTATTGAACTAGGTGGAGGCAACTACTCAACTGAGGATGGGTTGGTTAATGGTGCAGAAGGTGTGTTTAAACACTATACACAAACAAACCATGATATTGTTTGGATTGAGTTTACAGATCCAAAAGTTGGAGCCAAGCAACGTGCAACTATGCAACATCTTTATACACCTGTTGTAAAGTCCAATTGGACACCAATCAAAAGAGTTGTGATACAAACAACACTTGAAAATAAAATGAATATTATGCGAACACAATTCCCAATTCAGTTAGCATGTGCAAGGACAATCCATAGAGCACAAGGATTGACAATGAACAAATTGGCATTTGACCCAAAAGGAATTAAGAGACATGGCCTTGCTTACACTGCGCTCTCACATGTTAGAGATATTGATTGTCTTTATCTTTTAAATAAGTTAGAACAAAGAAATTTTAAAACTTGTCCAAACGTCATCACTGAAATAGATAGATTAAAAACACATGCAACTTTGCAATTTGAATATGGTTTGCATTCAATGCCAAAGGCTAAGCAATTACTCATTGCATCATTGAACACACGCAGCTTGCTTTTGCACTATGACGATGTTCTAAATGGTCATGAACTTATGCAGGCAGACATTTTATGTTTGCAAGAAACTCACATGCACACACTTACCAAAGAAACAATAATGATAGAAAATACAATTTCTTCTCAGCATTTTCAATGCATGGAATCCTTACATTGATTAAAAAAGACATTGCCATCATCGATTTTAAAAACTATACAAAAAACTCCACCGAAACAATTTGCGTAGATCTTGAATTTGGCTACAATGTGTTGAAAGTAGTGAACATTTACAATAGACCATGTGGTCTGCTTGATGATCTCTTTCATATATTGAGTTGCATTTTGTCAACTTGCACACAAACCACTCAAATCCTAGTAGCTGGTGACCTGAACATTGACATGTTGCAAGAAACAACGTCGAAAAGAAAATTGCAATTGTTTATGGAAATGAAAGGCTTGACACTGAAAACAACAAAAGCAACAACAAACGCTGATTCAATGCTTGACCACTTTTGGACAAATTTGAAACACATAACTATTGTTTTCAATATTTCAGATGCTTATTGGACTGATCACTACTCAACTTTCCTATCAATCTTTGATAAGAATGCATAGTCTACTCAATTTTGCATTATCTAATTTTATTGTCTTCCAATCTATGGACAGATCCATGGTATCATATTTACACAAAATCAAAAGCAGGTACTATTCTTTCTCTTCCAACTTCCATGCACTTTAAACTATATCAATTTGGTTTGTTTCTATTCATAGTGAGCTAAATTTAGATCAGCCTTGGGCATCTGCAACATTGATGTCATAGCTATGAGTTTAAATTCTGTTGAACTTTCTCATATTTTTATAATCTATTTTGTGATGTCAAATTTTGGTTATTTTTTATTGTTGAAAGTTGTTTACACTTTAATTTCTCCACAATTCAGATTTTAAAAACTAGCAGTTATGCCATAACATATGTAGACACTCTTTACGAAAGTATTCACATGCTATTTCCATTTTATATTAATGCAGACGATATATAAGCTACATAAAATGTTTTAGTAACAAATTCTTTTGTTCAAGACAATTGTAAATGAAAATTTGTTCAATATTTGGCTATAGATAACATAGCTTTCAGCAGTTGTTTTGTTGAAATTCTTGGCACTACATAGACCTCGCGCTATGCATATGCCAAAAATCTAGCAAAAGAATTATAGACATTGGCTTTTTTTTTTTTGTGGTTCTTTGTTTTAATACTATCTATTTGTTTCCATATTTCCCATTTGTTCTAAATCTCTTCTACTCTTCGCACTAACTAACAATCTTAGGTACATTTGATTTGCTTGATACTTCTTGCATGTACAACTTTTGAAACTAAAATCCAAAATTCCAAAATAATGGAAAATAGTTCTTTGCCTGTGGTCAACACAACAAAAACAATATCAACATCAAACAACTCAACAATGGAAACAATCTCAACTATTCAAAGTCCAAAAAGGTGTGCAATTATTTTGGTTCTAATTGCTTTTTACATCATTTTTAACACATGAAACTTCCTCATCTTCTTTTATGATCTTCTAGCACAGAAAACAACAGAATATAACTATTGCATTGACAAATATTTTCTCAATCTTGATCTAAGTTTGAAATTTTCTGATATTAATTGCTGATAATTTCTTTCCTGGCCTTCTTCTTTAACTATAACAATAACAGGTTCAAACAAACAGCCGCAGAGGCAGCTACTATTATAGAGCTATGCACAATAAACAATTAACCTTGTCTTGCATGCAGACGCTAATTTGCCAGCTTATATAGGACCTGTAAGCAGATAGTATGGGCGGTGTATCTTGTTGACACCTGTTTCTTTGTAATCGTTGTGACACAACATAATCTTGGTACCGGCATCCCTTCATCTAGCTCACATCCCTATTTCAACATATTGTGTTTATACAGAAAGCTCGAGGACCGCAAAGACTGAAAAAATATTTTATATTGAGAGCTCGAGCGGAGCACTGCACTCCACTCCGGGGACTGTAGAAATTTGTGGAGGATTGTGGCTTCGACAGGAGACGAGAGTTTCCTCCAGGTACATGGATTCTTACCTTTGCACAGGTAAATGTTTACAACTACATCCTCCTAAACCTAGAATTTAGTTGTAGTTAAGCTTCGTTATTCTTCTCTGTTCAACCATATTTTTCTTTACCGGGCTTGCAATAACATCTTCGTATTACACTCAATATTATTCGAGCTAGAGTAACTGTGCTTGCTATCAGGAAATTCTGGTTTATCACTTAGAGACTTTCTTATAGCCTAAAGTTAAAATGTATAAGATGTTCCGTTAATGTTTTATAGACTATTTCTCAGGGTTTTGAGTCTGGTAGCCCTTCGAAATTTTATTCGGTCGAAAATAAAAAGAATAAAGTATCAAATTTTATCAAGATATCGAGTCTGCCAGCCCTTGGCATCCTTATGAAAATTCTACTAGGGGTTTCTCTGTTTATCCGTGAAGACACTCTATGTTGAAAATCCCCCTGTTTACCCTTATGTGCCTATCAAAACACAGGTGCAATGCTGAGTACCGTCACCACTTGGGTGATTTCAGATGGCTTGGAAACCACAATTGGTCTTTTTAAAGCTGGGATTGCCATGTACAGTTGAGAATCGCTATATATATATATATATATATATATATATATATATATATATATATATATATATATATAAATGCAGCTCTTAATGGCGCATGGCAAAAAAATACATATATGAAAGCAGCTATTAACGCTACATCCTAAAATATATATATAAATATATCTAGGTGAAACGATTAATATTACTAATTTTGGATTTCGATTAATTTCTTTACCAGATGGAATTATTCGGCACCTCCCTTCATGATTTGAGCTCCATCCCATCTCCATTGCAAGCAATTTGGTATTTTTTTTATCTCATATAAGTTATGGTTAATAGTTTTGAGACCTGATCTCGCATTATTTGATCTCTTATTGTGTAGTTAAGTTGTCAACCCTACAGATGAAAGTTTTTAGTTTTGAGAAGGTGTCCATTTAACTATTTAAGATTTTAACCCTCTAGCACGCTATGGGCAATCTGCAATACGAATTGGTCCCGTAATAGTTGAAACACAACTATATATTTAAGACTTCCGTTAATACCATACCCCACCTACTGTGTAAAAAATGACTATAGTCAAGATGAGACTTCCATGTTTCAATAGGTTAAACCATGAAATTTTTTATCAATCAATAGGTAACTAAGTAAAGAACAGTTTAAGTGTATGATTCATTGTAACCAAAGCTACCAGAAACAAGAATTGAAGTCTCAATTCGATGTCGGTATGAAGCTGCGCCTTTGTAATCAGCCAAGTCCCAAAGCTATGACATGGGCTTCTTCAACCCGCGTCTAGCTGGTGTTAGAAGCTCTATTTGGTAAGACTATGACTCGATTGTATCAGAAAAATTCATAGACCCCCAACCCGAGACCCACCAGAACAAAATCATAGAATAAACCCTTTCACGCCCTTTGTCTTCCACAGAACTATCGCTTAGAACTTCTACCATCCACCTGTTAACGGCTCGCATATAGTACAACAGGGTAGAGCCCCTTCGCAGAGCCCAAGGCCATGGGAGTACAAAGGTTTGACGCTATGATCATAACATTATTTATTAACATTTATTAAAAAATCCAGCAGCAGGGTGGTGAATCACATCCTCGGTCACATTTTACGAGTTTAAATTTTGTATTATTATCAAGACCTTAGCTATTACCAGATGCAATGTGCACGATAAAATCAAACTATTAAAGCTCAAGACGAGTTACGCCACCTGTTTAACAATAATAATAAACAATAAACAACAATTAAAGCGCTCATTAATAAGGCTCTAACCTGTACCAATAACTCCATCTATTATTAATGCAAGGCATCGATATATGGAATCGACAACAATTCAATTATTACTGGTGGCCATACCATGCATAAATTGTGAATAATCCATGTAATGCGTTGAGCCATGTAACCTTTTATGGTAACCAATATGTTTATAATTATAAATGTTTGAATATAGATAAATCAAATCATATGTAGTACATTCAATGGTTTGTAGTACCCAATAGTTTACAAATTGACATTGAAAATTATGGGCAGACCCGATTCATGTCTAATCCTTTGATTATGTAATGCATTGATTAAATACATCTGTGTGTTAGGTATTAGTATCAATATGGTACAGTTATATGGTAATAATAATAATAAGATGCCAAGTTACTATCTATGCAATCGAAATTGCTTTAACTAAGTTCCAAACTCATGATGTGAGTGCTAGGATAAGCTCGTCGACTCGCCACCCATACGGTCAATGCATTGGGTTATAATGTAGTTACACAAGCAATAAATGTATTCGCTATCAACAATAAATATATTCGCTATCAAACAATAAAACAAAACGATTTTCTCCATTACGAAGTCTGCAACTCCTTGCACGGAAGCCAGAAACCACCATGACGCCAGCCCGCCGCCCCCTCTTGGGGTGGGAAAAACTAGGCTCGTGTCATTGTTTTACAACCAACCATATTTAAAAAAAATGCCATTTTAAAAAACTGGATTTAACATAGCATATTCAAACTATATGCAAACCATAGCTCTAGGGTAAATTTCTAGGTTCGTTGGAAAATTGCTTCTTTCCCATTTCATCAACAAGGAAAAACAACAACAGAATTTACTTTCGTGCAAAGCAGTTTCATTGCTTAACACCTTCTTCTGTTTTTTTGTCTCTTGTTCATTGTCTAATAGCATTGACTTTGTTATCTATAGTAGGCTTCAGTTGAACAGTTTTTTAAATTGTTGTGATCTCTTCAGAACATTATCATCAAGACTGATATAGATTTTGCAAACAAACTGGTATATGACTTCCTTTTGACTGTATGGCTACTCACAAATTTATCTTGATTTCATTCTCCACTTCTATCAGACATTTGTTATGCAAATTTTGAAACCCCAACCAACCTTTCCATGCTATAAAAAAAAGCAATATCTGCTTTAGTTCCCAGTAGTTAAATCTATATATACTTATTTAAGTAAATATTATTTTAGCCACAAGTATGTTAACTTTAAACTTACTTAACTAAATATTATTTTAACCATAAATATGTTAAGTTTTTGATAGCATAATCCACCAGGGAAAAAGTTTTTGGCAGGCTAAATTTCGCTATTGTCAACAGACATAGTTATATATATATATATATATATATATATATATATATATATATATATATATATATAAACAGCTCCAGAGTGAAAAGTTCTTACAACAACCTCCATGACATCACAACCTGCCCCTGCCAAAAATAGAAATTGTTGAATATATATATGTACAAAAAAAAACGGTCTACCTGTCTCAAGTCTGCATTTTACCCATCCTTGATCTATGAACACTATGAAATCATTCCATCATTGCACACTTGCAACAATGGGTACACAACCTGTCCTTGCCACAAATAGAAACTACTGAATATAAATACGTAGAAAAAACCAGTCTAGCTCTGAAAAAAGAAAATGTAGGAAATATTTAAAATAAAGATAATATCTGGGAGACTCCTGTCAAATATAAAAAATCCAAAATTAGTCACTTCTAAAAATAACATCATCTCTCATATGGATCAAAGCAGTCTCATTAGGCCCACTATTTTACAAGGAGCCCAAACATGTGCTCAAAAACTACATTCGAGTATTGATAAGCATACTGCTAAAAATAACCATTGTCATGATTCACTCATGTCATTGATCATATGTTGGCTGAAATATGCTCATCTCATGAGTTTGTGATGACGCAAAATATATAAACTTCTCTTACATGCAAGCCCAGAAGTCTAGCTCCCAAAAAATAATAGTTTCTCGAAAAATGATGAACCCAATTTCAAACAAGCTTTAATCGCTGTGAAAGTCTAGATGCGCTTGTATTACCACCAACATGATGTACTCTAACTAAATGTTAGCACTTCATTTCTGCCACGAAAAATGGCAGTTAACATTTCCCAAATACATCCTCCCAATTGCTGGACCCTTTGATATCTCCTCCTTGACCTTTTTGTGGTTTTTGATTCCATGTTGTCTCAAATATGCTCAACGACATCATGAGCTTGTGATGACCAACAATATTTAAACATCTCAGATACAGAGCCCGACAAGCATACATCTTTTTGCTAAAAATCTACATGCTATGGAAACTTCCCTTATGCACAAATGTATCATTCAATATCAAAGTGCACCTTTTAAACTAAAGTGAACTGCATCTAACTGAAGCTAAAAAAATAACACTTTCAGGGATCCTGTTCGCTTCTTGTTGCAATGTAGTTCACTGCTGTTTTATGTTTGAAATTTTATTCAATAATGGACTGTTAACATTGATTTAAATTTTTTGATGCTGATATATGTAATTGGATTTTGTTAAGGTCTTATCCCAATGTTGTAGGATTCAAGCCATTTTGATACGTACAAATTTATGTAATTGGTATTATAGCAATATGGATAGAATCTACTTGATTGCAATTTTAGCAAAGTCTATGTTGATCAAAATGCTTTGGCACCTTTTGAATCTAAATTTTTCCTACTTGAATATGAGGTTCCAAGTTTTTGTTTGGAAAAAGAAAAAAGAAAACAACACTTTCCATCTAAAGAAAAACAGCCCTTCTAAAAACAACAACAACTAAGCATAGACTGTCTTCTAATGACAGTGCAAATATGCTACAAGCATGGATGCGTATCTGTACTCATCTTTTGTCATATTTTCCTTGCCCTAGGTAAATCCCATCCTTGTGCTTTCAAACAAATGAACTGATATTTAATTTCTGCAAATCAAACTCGGAAGTGATACTTGATTCCTTGACATGCCATAGACAGGCACCCGAAGTAGTTTTAAAAATAAAGGCAATGCATCAAAAGCTTCTAAGAATTTATGAAAAGATTCAAATACTATGATTGAAAAACACTGATTAAAGGCATCTGAGCACAAAATCTCTTGGGAGTATTGTGAATTCAGGCCAGTTGCTTTATAAATTGATGGCGCTTCCACTTGCCAACTTGTGACAACATCTTTATCTCAAGATGTAATCAATATTAAGCTGTCTTTGCAAACAAGGCTTTTAAGCACCAAAAGTGCATCCAACTAATTCATGTTACCTACCACACCTAAAATTATTAATGCTAGATAACATAACAGTGACATAACTAGATTTCTGTGATCGGAAGATACATCCACCACGCTTACAGTGCCACGAAACAGGTTTTCCATTTGTTTAACTCGTCAAAATTGCACTTGCAATGGCATTCGAGATTTGGATTTTCTGCTTTTTGCAGAAAGTGCATTGAGTATTTGTACTTTCAATGTGACAAACAAAAGTATGAAAATACAACCTTGCATGTCAATTAAATGACAATCGTCTTTGCACATACAATATTTGTTGCATGCTAGGAAAATACAATTTGTTCTCTTTCTAGGACTGCTTCAAAACATTGTCTGCATTGCAACAAATTTTATACTCAACCCCAGAACTTTGTTCACAACACTCTTATTCATTAATTTGCAAGAATTGCCTTTGCAATGTTTCTCTGCTTTTACCCAACCGCTAACAACAATTAGCCAATGGCTACATTGTGCATTCGCATTGTAACTAGTCATAGTGCTTAGAATCTAAGTTTAATTATTATTCAAATAGAAAAAAATATTGGAATAATTCTATATAAAAATATGCTGATATTACATGCATTTTCTATGCTCATTTGTTCTGAGACTTTGACAGATACACAGAATACTCAAAGCAAGAAATCCATTTGCACCTCCGTATCGATGCATTTGCGCTGAATGTAAACAACCACTGATTCAAAGCTTTGTGGTCTGTGCATTTTGCAAAAAAGAAATGGAAATTATATATGAACATAATCTGAAATGCAATTTGGACACAAATGATGGGCTGATAGAATGCACACTGTTGAACCCACAGCTAAAAGAGTATTGTCCAGAAGTAGCAAATATTTCATTTGAACAATACTCAAAAAACATATCATCAACAGTTTTCAATCTGCGAAGGTTTTCCCAGCAAGGGCTATTTACATTGGCCCTGGATAATAGAATCATCAACTTAAAAAGAAACTGATTTCTAGGTACATAGATCTATTTTATGTTCTAAAGAGTTCAAGTTTCTTATTCAATATTACCGACATCTGCAACCTGTGTTTAGACAGCAAGGCCCGCAAGATCAATAGCATTTTAGCAAATATATTTATGTATTTATCTATCTTAGGAAAATAAAATTGAATATGAAGTATATCCTTAACCTCCTTTGTCAAAAACTTTGATAGCGGACTTTTATTTGCATATGCTATATTTTGAATATTGACGTTGTTTTCCTAAAGCAATTTCTCATAACATTCTATTAGTTGAGGAATTATGAAAAAATCCTGTACTGGGCCAAAGAGTGAAATTACATATTTTCTATAATATTTTCAACGTAGCCAATCAAATTGTTGATTCATATTTTACATATATTTCAGCCTTTTAATATATTTCTTGCAAATAGATAGGATTTTGTCTAATACCAGGCATTTCTTCTTGAATCAATAATAAAACGTCAGCATAATTTTCTTTGCAAACCTAAACTGATATTGTGTTTTTTCTAGTCTAACTTTCCAATCTAGATTTTCTTTGTCTAAAATCAACAACTTTAAACTCAACTCTTGCGATTGGAACTTTTTTCCCTTAGAAATCTCTTCCGACATTTGCATTTTCCACACCCTCTTGAATGCATATTCAATCAAGCTTGTCATCAGATTGTGATCTTACTTATAATATTTTATTTGGATTTCTCGCGATCTTCTTCTTCTTATGGGATTGATATGCAATGGTTTTTCCTTCATCTATTATATTCCCTGAGATATATGCTCCACCATTTGAGATCTGGTTTGTACTCAACTATAATATTTACCTGTGACAAAACAACAGATTCTGAGAGCCATTCCGAGCTCATCAAGTAAGACCTGTACAAGAATATTGCAATAGATTCTAGTACAGTTCACACAACATCAACAGAAAACAGATATCCTCCACATCAACTTACATGCTTACATCATTTGGCCAGCAAGATATATCTCAGGTCAAATTCCCCAACATGTCTATATCATCTAATTGGTCATCTCTCATGAGCTTCTTCACTTTTTCCTCAGATGTTAGGAGAGAGGGATTCAAGAGTGATCAGCCTGCTTATTTTAGACATAAGGTCCTCCTTGCTTTCCTCTTTGGAGGTTTTGTCATTGCGTTCTTAGTAGTATGCTTTAGCTTTTCTTTATGATTTATATATTTTATAAGAGTGACCTGTGCACTCCCATTTGTATCCTGCACTATTGTAATTAGCAATCCCTTTGGCCTATTTGTGGTTAGTAGTTGGGCATTAATAAAATTATCTCATCTAATCCTCAACACTAAATTTTCATTATTGCATCCTACCCTCTGTGTCCAAAATCAACAAAAAAATATGGCTGTTTATCATGCATATCCGTACATTCATGTTATTTGTATGTGTTCAGAAGTTTGTTATCCTTGCTAGCAAACTACTAGAATTAAATGGATTCATTGTTAATTTTTTTGAGCTGCCTCATTCCTTTGAAGACATAATTGATCATCATGCTCCGAGATGCCACATAATTCTCCATCGACTAGATTTTGCTGAGGATTACTGGTTCTTATTTATAATATGATGATTTGGGTATGGAGCTCTTTACATTACCCGCCTGGCTACATCTTAAACTTTCTGCTTCAATTCCCTATGCTACTAGTTAAGTCATCAAGCATTCAAGCAAACCTATCCATTACTCTTCTTTCTGACTCAATTGCAGCCTTCAATTTTATGCTCATGTCTCACATATCTTGAGAGTGTGAAGGAGAGAATAGACATGATTCTTCCATTTTGAAAAACACCGCACACATCCAACTTTCTCCCTCTATCTCTATATTGCTGGATTGGCCACTATTGTACCAGATGCCCAACGACATCTAATTCAGAGATCGATATTCTTGGACGTGACACACTTGCTTCAATTGCTTCAAAATTGACTCTCTGTCTTTCCATGCTACTCCTGATCCATACATTGTCTTCTTTCTCCTCTCTGGCATCCTCGTTGAGAACCCTGGTTTATTCTTTGACATGACACTAAACGATTTCCTCTACTACAAAGTCTGCAACTCCTTGCACACAACCCAGAAACCACCATGACACCCCCTCTTGGGATGGGAAAAACTTGGCTGGCGCCATTCTTTTACAACCAGTTATATTTAAAAAAAATACCAATTTAAAAAATTGGATTTAATGTAGCATATTCAAACTATAGCTCTAGGGAAAGAGAATAACACCTTTTTACATTCCTTTTGCCATTTCAAACATGGAATCTGCATTGTTGGCAATTGATCCAGGATTTATGGGTCCAAACTACTCAATTTCGACAGCATGTGCAACAACAAATTACTCTTTATATGCACCTACAAATCATACTCGTAGAGGTGAAGCAGACATCATGCTTATAGGTGGCACAAAAACTGGGATTGTGCACGTAGGTATGGGTGGATTTAGTGTCCTTAGCGCCCTTTCGCAAAGAAATGATGACCCACAGACCCCTCTGCCAACCATCCGTTCGGCTTTTTTATATTCTTTAGGAATCAGCTCTTTATTACCATGTATATAATAACACACCACTTATAATGAGCTTTCATTTTCTAACTACTCTACACCACCACTTATTTGCACAACCCAATCGAGCAAGGAGAAATAATCAGATTCAGAGGCTACAGAACTATTGTCAATTGGACAGGTTGGACCGCAGCTACCAACTGGTGTCAAATCCTCAGAACTTAACGGTCTTTTTCACTCTTGAATTCATTTCTAACGAACGTAGAAAACATACAGCAAACACGAGCAGGAGCACGTGCTTGTACGCAGTTTCAACACCTCAATGCAACCTGCCATCACGTACAAGACATAAGTTAAACCACGTAAATTTTTATGGATCAATAGATAAGTAAGTGAAGAACAGTTTAAGTGTATGGTTCACTATAAGCAAACCTACCAGAAACAAAAATTGAAGTCTCAATTTGATGTCGGTATGAAGCCCCGCCTTTGTAACCTCGATGCAACCTGCCATCACATAACACTAGGACAATTTGGCCCCTTTTTGTTTTAAACTACAAATATATTGGTCTCATGGTTATGAAGATACTGATAATATTCATATTAATTTCTGCATTTACCTGTCCTTTGAACATCTACAACTGATACACATAATCTACATTAGGTTATTCAGAAGGTTGAATCTCATCATTCTCAAAATCTAGATCTGTTTTTCAATTTTCCATATCATTGCAATCTCCAACCATTCCCAACTAATGGTTTAACAACTCAATCATTTTATTTGTCATGTCCTTCTCCTTTAAAACTTGTAATGTGATGTACATGAGTTCTTTTTTCCATGTAACCGTGCATAGGAAACCCCTGGATACATGACTGTTGTCAATGGATACTAACCAATGTAAATAGTCGACATAAACTATACTATGCCTAACCTGGCAGCGACATTGAGTATTGGGGTGACCTTTTCTTCAATGTTTCCAGTGATGCTTATGTCTAGGACTATTCATTAATACCATATTTTTATGTTTTCCTCCTTAGAAATTACATCATTATAATCCAATGGACTCTGTTTTCATCTTCTTGATTGAATTCTCAATTAGTTTTTTTTGCATTTTTATGCATCTCAATGTATTTTATTTATGGCTCATCCATTACTTCTATATTTGGAGGCACATTCATGGAAATAAGCATTTAAATTTTACAATTCTACTTGTCTCATTAAATTTAATGAATTCTTATCTGGTGCATTTCTTACAATTTTGTTTAACTCTTGTGTTTAATATTCAGGATATAAAAGATTATTTGCTTATTCTACTTCGGCTTGCATCCCTTTCAGCTAGTCGACACATAATTTTGGCTGTAATTTGAGAATTTGTTCAGCAACCAACGCAAAAATTGATTCTATTTTGGTTGTCTGATTTAACAAATATAGCACTGCAATTGGACTAACAGCTTTCTCCTGTTTTTGTATATCGCAGGGCTCAACGATCAGATTTGATGACAATCAAATCTGTGCTGGTTTACTTACTACTGTTTTTTGTATAACTAACTATAGACACTGATCACTGGTCACTTATTACCATGTTGAAGCTACTATGAAACGTTGTGTATCTCAAGTTTCTTGTTGACTGCTAGCTTTCTTCTTTTGTTTTTCCATTTAAACAAGTAAATCATGATACTGGGCAATTTTAATAGTATTGATGCTTACGTTCCCAATTCGTTTTCAATCTCGATAAGTCTGCAGTTTTAATACTCTTGATGGTTAAGTTCCCAATTTCTTTTCAATCTCAATATGGTGATTTACTACTTGCATGATAAAGGAATTCCATAAATAAGTTTGAATTTTTTTTGCCATTGGCAAAATTTACTTAGAAAATTAATTTCATTTCTAGATGGTTGTTACGTTCCAGGCATATATAATAATAACTCAATTGTACCCATCAACTTGTTTATACATCTTTCAAATATTTAAAATTACATGTCTAACTGTGATATAGTTTCAATTTTACTAGACTAGAGTTTATAAAAATAATTTATAGTGATTATCATTAACTCAGACTATACCTTAGTAACGTTGTCCTTGAGTTTTACAGTGACTAAGGAAAAAATGGCCTCCACTCAGGATTTTAGACTTGTATCTTGTATATAGATAATTATTGGTATAATTCTTTTCACTTTTGATTCAGGATGGAAATTGGTCTCCACGGATTTTAGATTTTGAGAAAATGAGACAAGTGTATTGAATGAAGCTTAATCGCCATTGAGTCTAGATTGCATGAGGATGAGACACGTTTACAGTCTAAATTGATTTTATGGCCATGGTTAATCTCCATCTCTTCTGTTCAAATTAGCTAGTCAAGCCACTGAATATTTTGTGTTTGGATCATTATTTCCCATTGCTTTTGCCAAACGACTCATCATAGCTGTTTCTACAAGTACAAAATACTTCACAAGACATCTTGTTTCATTGCTTCTACTTCTATATATAGTTTTTAGTGAAGGAACATTTTAGTGGGCTAAACCTTCTAACAAGCATTCTTAGTGAAGAAACTTTGTAGTAGATGCACCTTCTAGTAAATCTTTTTACAAATATAGCTTTCACAGTATAGAGACTTTCCAATAGCTGCAACCTTCTACTAAGCATTTTTACAAATATTGCTTTCAGACTAAATCTAACTTATTGACATGATTTAACATAGATGGTATCAATACATAACAACCTATCTATTAAGAGGGTTAGGCTAGAGCACTAGCATTAATTGCTTTTTTTTCTTTTTTAATTGGAGTTATCTAACACTCTTCTTCATTTGGACATGATCAAAAATTTGAAAGCAATGCTACTACGATGGATTTACTTGTATCATTGAAGTTGACTCTGTGAGATGAACACATAATGATTTTGGATGTTGATGAGACAATGTTGAATAGATTTTTTTTGTATGCACTCATTTTCTAGAGTTTCATTGCGGCTTCATTGACACTATACACTAATCATTTTCTCTTGTTATGCATTGCTTAACAATCTCTCGACTTTTTAAGTAGTTGATCGTCATATTCCTTGATATTTGAAGATGTTCTTGAGTCTTCAACTTTGTTTACAAGACTTTCGACCTTCTATTTAATAGAGATTCATAGATATTTGAACCTTGTTTTGGAATTTTTAATACATTTTCGAAGAAACCAAGTTGCTAATAATTGGATTGGTGAGCATATCCCCTGGGTATCAATGATGGATACTATAAGATCCATGGAAATAATGATGTTATACAAAAGAGTGGTAGAAGTTGCCAGCATCATTGCTTTATTTGCATAAAATATTAATAATATTTTTATCAGCAATCTATCTCCTCAATCTTAAAAATGCAAGGTTATCATTTATGATAGATCCCATGATTCGTAAATGCTCCAAAGTTGGATACTTGACATAGACACTTGATTCAACTATAGTCCGTTCCTTGATCTTGAAAAGGTTATGTCCATTAAAATGAAACTCACAAGGCTCTCCAAGCATGCTGTCAATCAAAACTCAATCACCATTTCGACCACGCTTATGCAATCCCTTTATCTCTCTTTCAGTTCTTCCTTCTACAAATACAATATGAATATTAAATGGCTTCACCTAAGTCAAGCATTCAACATTCCTGCATATGAGTACTTCCATCAATTCAATTAGTTATGCATTCTTCTCAATATCACTAATGCCTTTGATAATCTTATTCTCAAACTTAGAAGTGGATTGCAAAAATGTTCGTAGCAAGAGCTGACGTACATGAAAATCACCATTCTTTACATTGTGTATAATCAAGCACAATTGATTGAAGATAAGTTTTAAGATTATTGTAGAATTCAACACCAGTCATCCTCCTCAATTGTTTCCATATCTACACCTTCAAAACCTACACCTCCTACTACTACAAAGTCATCTTGTTTCTCACAATCTTCTTCTTCTTTTCTCCCTCTTCTACTAACTTTCGTAAATATTGTAATAAACAAGGACATGATTAGCCCAAATGTTTCAAATTCAACAAGAAAAAAAATGATTCTACAGTCTCCCAGTCAGGGAGACCATAACGCTCCCATTAAGCTATTTGATGAAAAAACAAGTTATAAAAAGTCAAGTGGACTCAATAAAGTCACCATCCAGTTACACCCCAATCTTGCTAAATCTTGATATAATTTGTTTATCACTCTCTCTCACACAAAATGTCTTGCAAACATAGAATGTCTGCCTGCATAGATTCATGATCATTCAGAACATCATCATAATGCAAAAGCAAGCTGCATGTGTTCAATGATCCAATGAGTAATTGCTTAGCATTTGGCATTCAATGCAGACCATATTCAAATTCCAAACTTGCATGTGTTTTTAATCTATCTATTTCAGCAGTGACTTTTGGACAAGTTTTAAAATTTCTTTGTTCTAGCTTATTTAAAAGATAAAGACAATCAATATCTCTAACACGTGAGAGCGCAGTATAAACAAGGCCATGTCTCTTAATTCCTTTTGGGTCAAATGCCAATTTGTTCATTGTCAATCCTTGTGCTCTATGAATTGTCCTTGCACATGCTAACTGAATAGGGAATTGTGTTCGCATAACATTCATTTTATTTTCCAGCGTTCTTTGTATCACAATTCTTTTGATTGATGTCCAATTGGACTTTATAGTAGGTGTATAAAGATGTTGCATATTTGCACGTTCTTTGTCTCCAACTTTTGCATCTGCAAACTCAATCCAAACAATATCATGGTTTCTTTGTGTATAGTGTTTAAACACACCTTCTGGCCCATTAACCAACCCATCCTCAGTTAAGTAGTTGCCTCGAACTAGTTCAATAAGCATATCCTTTTTTACAACTATCATAGACATAAGTCGCAATGTCTTGTGTCTATGGTCACTTTTTTCAATTGAATCAATTTTGCTATCATGTGCTACAAGTGTAAATGTTTCTATTTGCATAGCTGATAAGATTTTTTGAGTTATGTTCTTGAACTTACTATGGAAAAGATAAGGAAACATTGCATCTATTGGTGGTTGTTTCTAGCAATATTGGTTTAAGTAATCTATGTCATCCGGTATTTGAAAGCATGTTCTAATTCTACTTAAGATTGAAATGAATGTTTGATTTCTTTGACATACAACTATTCTAAGTTCATAGCATTTTATAGCATCGAACCAAAATGTGTAACCAAATGTTTGTTGTTGGAATCTTGGTTGTTCAAAAATCCAACAATCCCTATCCACTTCAAATGCAAGATGTATTTGAGCATTATGGCTCTCTCGTGTAAAACCACAAATTAGCAGATGTTAAAGTTTAATTAGAAGTAAAAATTGAAATTTTATCTTAATCTTACTTAACATGTCTTGCTAAAGCAATTGCTCTTTCTTTCTTTCACAAGAGCAGATGGCAATGTCGGGGACATTGCCACTTCGTGGCTCTTGTTGAATAAATAAAATTCTAGTCATCGATGCGAACAAAGAATGACACATTCATTGATTACAGTGTGAGTAATTAATTAATGTGAACCGATTGAAATTATTAATAGTAGAACACATCGATAATAATTTTTAAAATTTGAGCAACTTTGTGGTGAGGTATATTCTTTAGGTTCCACGGCTTAGAGTGGCTTATTTTATGATACACACTATGAATGGTGCACCAATGTTTTAATGTCACACTGAAATTTACAACAGTACATTAAAAATTTAGGTGGTGCATTATTACTAAAGTGCATTGTCTGTATCGGTGGGAACCTTGACACAATCGGTAAGCTTGTCTTAATAATATGCATTGTTTGGATTTTTTATTGCTTAAATATATTGGTGCATTGGTAAACATTAACACACCGTCCACAGTGCGTATCGTACATTAAGGAACCATATGTAGTGTGGATATTTCATTACATCAATCGAAAATGATTAAATGTTTCAAATTATGTTATCGATGCATTCCCATATAATTACATGGATATTTGTGCGATCTGTTTCATAATTTCATTTCTTTTGGTGCACTTTATATATATATTTTGTAAGCTAGTATCCATGGGGATTTGAACTTGTGACCTTTTATTTATAAATTCTCATCTCATTTATTCATTACCAATTTATCTTCCACCGATGGGTTGGTGTACTTTGTATATTTACTGAATGCACTATAACAATTTTTGATGTTGGTCGAACATAACTGTTGCACCGCATGGGAAAAAAATTAAAGGTGAATTTTAAAATTTAATCTATTAAAAAAGGAAAAGGATGGGGGTGATAAAGAGTTCACTTACTCTCTTGTGCGTTGAAGAGGTATGGTGTCCATTTACTCAACAAATGAATTTTTTTTACCGTTTTCCAAAATTTAGAAAAAAACGGTTGTATTAATCAATCCACATGAGGAAAGTGACAAGTCAATAGAAGTGATAACAGAGTGATAAAACCAAGATGATGCACATTGGTGTTTATGTGTCTAGAGAACTATGTATCTTGTAAAAATGAAATTCCAATCCATATTTTATTTTATTTTTATTTTACCTTACCTTAGTGTGCTTTTTAGAGGAGCGCACTTATTCATATGATTCTTTTATAGTGCAATGTCTATTTTGAAAAATTGAGATAACTGATTTGTATATCTGGTGCTCTGATGACCTATGTATGCACCGTTTCTATGTGTATAACAAAACACACCTGACTCTAGTTTATTTTTTTAATTAAAAAACTAATTTATATTATTAAAAATTTAATCGTTGGTTAGTTCTTTTTGTTTATTTATGCACACTGGAGCAGTTATATGACAAAGGTACATCTAGAAGGTGTTAAAACTATTCTTATTATTTATTTTCATGCATTGCAACCCAATTAACACATATAGTGCTCTATATACATTTTCGCATGAGGGTTTTTTGTGGACTAAAACACACTGGATCATATTTTTTTAAATGATTTCTTTAAATTTTTTAATCCCGTGCTTACACAATGGGGCATCTTTAAAATAATAACGCACCAATATCATTTTTAATACTTTTAAAATAAAATATGTCATTTTATTAATATATATTTTATTGCACAATGGTGTGTTATGTTATCTGACACCTCGGGGTGCTAGTGAGCATAATTCACACCAATGCAATTGTATGATTGTGAAGCATTTATTATTTTTCATGCAAAATAAAAATAAACATATTTTTCCAACAAGGAAAAGGGATTTTTTGAAATCAGTGCGTTGTATTATTTACACCACTGGTATGGTCTAGTAATTTTAAAAGAATTAATTAAAAAACTCCATTAAAACCTATGGCCTTGTACCTCCACTAGAAATGGATAAGGGATACTTTTTTTGGAGAGGTTATGTAAAAAAATCCACTAGAAGGTGTTTTCCTAGTAGTGAATTCTTAGGATGCATCAATTGGATGACAAGAATCAACTAGAAGATTAAAGTAAGTTGAAATATTCGGTAGTTAATTGTTGTAATTTCTTGGCCCATCACTCATCAAGCACCAAGTTCTTTATAGTACTTCTAATGGACATTACTAGGTTGTCCCATGAATATCACAAAGAAAACAAAATGTTCATACAACAATCCTCATCCATCTTCACTCCAACTGAGATTAACTAGGTCATAATATTATTAAATGAATTTATATGCTTGGATACAAAATCACCATCCTCCATTCTTAAGGAGAACCATTTTTTTCACAAAAAAGTTTATTAACTAGATATTTATCTTTGGTACACATCCCCCAAATTCTTCTAGCTACTTTCTACATTTTTTTCTTCAAAATTTTTCAACACCACTAAATAGACCAAACAAAGCTTGATAAGGATTATCACCTTTCACTCCATTGCTACCCACTCTTCATGTTTCATACCAACATGTTTGGTTCTAAATTTTGCAACCCATATATCTCAATCTATGAGAAAATCCTCCATCTTGAGATTCCACAACTCAAAGTTAGTGCCATTGAACTTCTCAAATTGTAATCTAGATTTGCTTGTCATTTCCATGCAATAAGATTTCCTTCTATAGAAGCTCCCACTCAAACCAATATTAGATCAAAATCCTTTCCACAATTTTTCTTTCATATATTAATATCCAAATCAATGTTGGTTGTCTCTCTCACACATATATACTTATATTTTATTTAGATTTATCCATACATAAATTAATAAAATGCTATTATATAAAAATATATGGTCAATTAAGATGAAATACATAACATAATTTCTAAATTTTAGATGTTTTTAAAATTAATATTAATTTATAATTGTATTGTGCATATTTAATCTAAATACTCATCTTAATTTTATATATTTACTTTTGTTACTTCTCCCACTTGTTTCAAAATAAATTAATATCTTCACCATTAGATTAGTATTAACACTATCTTTAATAAAACAAACATTTAATATGCAAATTAAAAAATCAAATTACATTACTAAAACTTTTATATATCATTTGTTTGTTCATAAACATTCACATGATAATGGAATGAAGCCAAGTTCACTATTAATTAGTTAACGTGAAATAGTAAAACTTAATGTTATGCACTAAAATTGGAGTTATTATTTTGAGTTTTAGATTTTTTTTTAAAATTCTAAAAAAATTAAAACCCTAATTTTATAGATCATGTTAAATAATGAAACTTATGAAAAAAAGTTCATTTTTATTGTATTGAGTATTGTCTCATAATAAGGAAGTGAGATCATGTTAAATAATGAAATTTATGAAAAAAAGGAGTTCATTTTTATTGTATTGAGTATTGTTTCGTAATAAGTGAACTATTCAAAGTGCGATATTAAAGTAAATAAAGGAAGTAAAAGATTTTATAAAATTATATAATCATAATATCCATGGAAACACCATAATGAGTTCATTTTCATTATATTGTATTGATGATTTATAAGACAAAAATAAGGCATAGATCTTACTTTCTAAGTTTTTGTAAAATTTATTGTAATCAATTGTTTTAACAAAATATCCATTATAATTTATAAATAAAATAAAAAAACATTTTCAATTATAAATATAGAAATGGAAAATTCTTCTAAATTTTAAAGAATTATAAAATCTTATAATAACATAACATCTTATGATTTTTTGTTGAAGAAGAACAATAACATTATAAAAATAAAGAATTTTGTGAGTCTAATAAACTCTTTCATAATATGCAACAAACGGGGTAAGCCTGGGTGTGATTTGAACTCGTGACCTTTGTTTATAACATGTGACTTCATATCAAGCTAATCGGTGTGCGGACTTTATTTTTATGCACATTCCTAAGCATGCACCCCTTTTCCACTTCATTCGTCCTCTTCCGTAGGCACACACACATAAGAAATAGAGGATAAGAGAAAACTAAGATACTATAAAGAGGCAATTAACCTCTATTTAGAAGATCAAAGTATATTTTAGTTAAAGTTAGGTTTTAGAATTAAAACAACATTCCTAAATAATAACAAACTTGATAGTTAAATAGGGCCTTGAAAAAGTCATAATAGGGGTGTGGTGCCTACAGAGAATTGCTACTATGTAGAAAGAGCATTGCTGGGTACTATTTTCTCTATTTAAAAAGTTCATCTTTTGAATCTGCTAAAAACTTTTGGAAAAAGTCTACATTCAGATTGACTTAACCCAGTTCATTGCTTTCGCAAGTTGCATATATTATTGAAAAAATTTAAATACAAAATACTACAAAATAATAAAACTTATGATCAGAGTCATATTACATAGGTATGACCGGAGGCCGCAAGACTGTATAACTGGATTTATACGGATACCATTAAAGAACGTTAAAAAAAAATAGAGGTACTATAGAAATTAATGCTGTTGTGATTACAATAAGATCTCAACTCACATAGGAAAAGAAACTGTGTTATATTTAAATCAAAATAATATATTTTATAACTTTGTTTAAAGAGCTTGGCAGGCAGAGGAGGCCGTTACTTGTTAAAATTAACTTTAGAAATGATATACTTGTTAAAAAAATCCTATATATGAAAGTTCGATGTCATTGATTTTCCATTGACTCAGATATTTTTGTTTTTCATCTTAATTTATATATATTTAATCTTGTTCGATGTCATGGATTTTTCATTGAGTCATATATTTTTGTTTTTCATCTTAATTTATATATATTTAATCTTTAATGATAGAACTTCAAAATTTCCCCAAAAATACTAAAATATTTTTTAATTTTTTTACCATATTTTCTTATTAATGTTTTATTATTATGTTATTATTATTACTATTTTTATATTATATCGAAAAAACTATTCCATATATTATAACAACAACAACAACATATTTTAATTGAAAGTTAATTATATAATAATTAAGATAATATGATATTTTTAAAATATAATTTTAAAAAATTATGTTTTATGAGTAAAATTAACTATTAAAATATTACTTTTTTTTAATTAAATATAATCATAAATACACAAAATATTCATTTTATTTTCTAATTATTTTTTAATTATAATACTTTTTCATAATTAATTTGATAAAAACAATTACACTCATTTTTGATGTAACAAACATAGTAATAAACCTTCATTCAAAATATAACATTTTAAATAAGGATTGATTCATCTTAAACATGTTTTTTTATAATTACCTTTTTTTAGTGTTACTTTAAATATGATCACCACACCACATTTTTACATGTTGAGAAGCAACTTACTATTCTAGATGTGATGGAAAACATAGATATAGTAGTTAAACCAGATTTTTGTTATCTTGCTTCTTCTGCATTATAAAAAACTTTTTATATTTAACTATTTTAAACATTGTTATCCACATCGACATCCTAAGAGTTGGGTTTCTTTGTATATTCATTTTGATTATGTTGGGCATCACTAGGTTTATAAAATTGAATGTATAAAAGGATGTTACATAGCCATGACTTTTATCAGATACTAAGTGATTACAATAAAGAACAAGATACTAACTGATTACGATAAGGTTTATATATGCTAAATTGCTTGGTAATATAAATCAGTAACACAAACGCTGAGTAACCAACCAAAAATCCACCAATAACACATAAATTATGGCATTTGGAATATGTTTCATAGATTCGACTTGGGAAGAATGTATATTGAGGAAGCAATCACTAGTTTATTGAGCCATAATAGACCATTATAAGTTTAAGAACAAAGCTATTGCTCGGAGATATTTGAACCTTCAACACTGAAAATTTTAATAAAGTAGGGGAAGGGGAAGCTGCATTATTTTCTAGCGATGAATGAAATTTTGATAGCCAATTGTTGTCTTTGTGTGATTTTGTCGCCATCGTTGGTGTATGTATTTTCAGATAAAAATTAGTATGAGTTCTACATAGGTATGAGATTAGAGGTTAGCTCTTACTTTTAATTTTTTTAATGAAATACAAGCATGAGGCATCCAAGATTCTTTCATTTAATTAAAGAAAAACACACTCCAATGTATTTACTTACTTTAAAATAGATAATATAAACATGTGCATCTAAATTCCATATGTTTGTTAGCCTTGATGGATGGTGCAACGACACTTATGGTGGAGCAGGGATTCATAGGTCACGTGGGCCTGGGCTATCCTTATGTTTGTTAATCGCTGAGAATGGAATTATTTTAGAATGATTTCATTTATCAAAGAAAATGACTGAATACTCTATAGTAAATTTTATTAAATGGAAGAATATTAAATTTTATTGAAAGGAAGAATATTAGGGTATAATATTTAATTTTTAGAACATTAGAGTATATGAGATTTTTATTTAAAAAAAATTCAATTCAATTCATATATATATATATAATTTGAGTTTTTTTCATTTTGGAAATATTAAATATAAAAAATTTCAATATAATTATTTTATTTTTTAATACAACTTGGTGGGTTACCTCTAGTGGTTGAGTGATGTGAATTGCAAGCAATTAAGAGGCCAGTGTATGAGTGTATGTGCCTCATTGGATGTCCCCTCTAATTTAGGTTTTCTAATAATTGCAACTGAACAATTTACTTTGGGTACCATCCTCAAAATGAGGTGAAGTGCCCTTTTGTACCATCCTCAAAATAAGGGGAACTACTTGAGGGGTTCCCATGATGTGTATTCCATTGAAAAAAAAATATTTTTAATATATATGTATATCAATTAAATTTATGAGATGTTTTTCCATATTCATTAGTTGTACTAGCATGTTTTATATATATGAAGATTTGAATAAGGTATATGAGAAGTAGCCAAATAGGTTAAGCTAACTCTTTAACATTTACATGCATGTACATGACTATTATCATCCACTAAAGCCATATTTGTTCAATGAAATGTTAAGAAAAAGGATAAGAGTTTAATTGGTATACCTTAACATTTATTTCTATGCTTGGAAATATTGGAGATAACATTTCCTAGGTATCTATGGTTTTAATGAGGAAATTAAGTTAATAAGGTTGTAATGTGACAATTATGTTGAAAATCAAATCCTAACGATGATGTGGGCATATTAACATGACATTTTAAGATTAACTGTTTTTCATCCTCTAATATTCTTAGTATCACAAAGATGACAATTTCTTTCATCTCATGATGTTTTATGAATTATTCAAGGCCCTATTTAACTATAAAGTTCGTTATTATTTTGGAATGTTGTTTTAATTTTAAAACCTAACTTTAACTAAAATACACTTTGATCTTCTAAATAGGGGTTAATTGCCTCTTTATATTATCTTAGTTTTCTCTTATCCTCTATTTCTTATGTGTGTGTGCCTACAGAAGAGGATGAATGAAGCGGCAAAGGGGTGCATGCTTAGGAATGTGCATACATTATTAATGCGTGATTATTCCAAAGCACATACACATGTACTAATTAAAAAGGGCCATGGATTCTACATTTCTATAATGGGAAACATGTTCTTCCAGCATCAAAGAAGAAAAAATAAGGAGTGATTTGAGGAGCTATTAATGAATAATTAATTGTCAACTATCTACATATTTTAGGATCTACTAAATACATCTTTGAGGATCTATTATTTCCAAGTAGGCCTATTATATTTTATTTATTTGTATCCTACAAATTTCTTAATTTATAATAACAAATCAAAATATAATGCATTCTTCTTTACGGGAAACTTATAAATCCCTTAGTATGGAGTCTTTACCTGAAGAAAACATGAAACCATCATCACTCAATGAATATAGATCAAACCCTAACTCAAAACCAACATATCCAAATACTATAATTGATGTGGGGATTCCGATCGTTAAGAATGCTAATAAAATATTTTAGAGATGCTAGAGTGGCATCATGCCTTTCACTAACAACATCATTGGATACATTTATTAGTTACATTGTTAATATCCGAGGCCAATTATGAAATATTCCAATTACATAGCTAGGATGTTTGATTAATATATGGCGATTTTAGATAGAAACAAGGTTGAAGAAACTCAAATTTAAAGACAAGAATTGGTAACCTTGTTTATTGACACTAGAACTAGAACACACCCTCCAATGACAATGGACCAGTTCACCTTCTAACCTTTTATAGACCACTAGATGGATAAGTAGTTCATGGTGTTTAACAATCCTTCCTATATTAATATGGATATCTATTGTATTTCCTTATGAAATGATGGGCTAATGTATTTTAGGTCACCATGTCAACTACTTCAACATTGGTGAATTCTAGGGGGTTCGTTGTGGGTCCACAGAAGATTGTGAAAATGCCAACAATGACCCATTGAAAGGACCTCATACTCATAAGAAGAGGCCTAAAACCATTTCCCAATATCCTCCCATTTTAGATAACATTCATCAAGCTCAAACTTCCATTTTTACCTTGACTGGTAGCTTACTATGACATAGCACATTCATTGCATCATCCTGCTAGGAGAATGATCTGGATTATTTGGATAAAAAATGAAGGAAGTAATATAAATGGACACACATACACATAAATATTTTGCATAAATCATAGTAGTATAGTAAAACCCAAATTATATTAATGAATGGAATGGAAAAACACTGTAAACTGCAAAGCAATGCCAACTAACTCAGATGGTGGTATCTTAGCTCCGAAGAGAGATGTGTCGGATATGATCATTTGCAAGAGTTGATTACAAAGGGATAGAAAAGGGCCCTTTATCATAAGTAGAAAGAAGAAAAAAACTACAAATCCAAAAACCTAACCCTATGAGATGAAGCATTTGCCAAAATGATTTGTGGGAAGCCCTGAGGTGGCTAGTTGATATGCCAACTTCTCGGGGGTGAAAATTTTGCATACGATCTCTTCTTATGGCGCACGATAGATCGTTGGGAAGAACTAACTGAGAAGTACATCTTATAGCTATGGCTAGGGCATTCCATGGCAACCCTTTCCCCCCTAAATGGCCAAAAAACATTATTTAGGGCCTCAAAACGACCCTGGAAGTTCAGGAGTCGGAAAACCTTAGAAAAATTCTAAGAAGATGGAGAATCATTGTAACTCAATGGAACAGGTGGGTGGCCGCTAGTATCCACTTGGATCAGTCCCCCCCCCCTTAGGAAGAAATGGTCCCCATTGCATCAAGTTCCTCCAATAGATGGGAAAACTTCTGTTGAATCTGACTCCTAGTGAACCATTTTCCTTGGTGAAGAAGTTGTCTTGCTTTGACGACATGATACAGTTGGATGTTCTATCACTGAATGCTCTTTATCTCAATGACCATGATCTAGTATATTTTTGTGTACTCAATGCAACAAGGATTGAGTTATGTAAGGGGCGCCAAGTGCTTAACTACCACTGAGGTTTCCAAAAGAGGTGGAAAATATGGTCGAAGCAACTCCACATTAAATACATGGTGCAAGACGAGAAAAGGAGGAATACTTAAATTAAAATCGTTCTTACCCATAGCCTTGGTGATGGTGTAAGGCCCATATTGGAGTGGTCATATTTTCCAATGGGGTCCTATAATGCACTTTTTTTTCAAATGAAGCCATACCTTATCTCCCACTTGGAACTTGTGTGGAACATGAACTTGGTTGTTGGATCTGTTCAAAAAATTTGTCTATCCGATCAACACTAGTTTTTGCATGGGAATATTCATCTTGTGTAGAAGTAATGGGCAACACTACGTTAATTAGGGCTAATTGTTGAAACTCCAAGAACACCTAAAAGGGCCTGTGGCCAATAGAGCCATGAAGGGTTTTGTTGTAGCTATGTTGAACATAAGGAAATATCTCATCCAAATTGCATGAATGTTTGGAGATGTACATCCTTGGGATATGAACAATCATCATGTTAACCATCTTTGTTTGTCCATCGATTTGGGGGTGGAAGTAAATCGATTTGGTAAGCTTGGTTTCCATCATCAACCATAGAATGGATCAAAAAGTACTAAGGAGTACACTATATCGATCTAAAATAATGGTCTATGGGAGGCCAAAATGAATCCAAACATGCTCGAAAAAGAGCTTAGCATTGGCTTCTATTGTGATGCTCTTCTTAAAATTGCCATCTTAGAGAATTGATCAATAACCACGTCAAACATAGTCATTTTCGTGCTTAATTGAAGGCAAGTCGGACACGTAGTCCATGGAGATAAACTCCCAAGGTCTGTCTGGGGTAGGAAATGGGGTGTACAATCCTTGAATCCTGATGGTGAGTTTGGTAGTGGCACATGCGATGGACGATCAGATGTACCTACCAAAGACTTGCTTGAGCTTTAGCTAGTATAAGTGCTTATGCAACAATGCAAATGTCTTCTCTACATTGAAGTGCCTGCCACTCGACTGTAATGTTCCTCCAAAATCATCTTCTCGTGCTTGCTCGAAGGAACACTGAGGTGGCTAAGATGGAATAAAAGTTCATCTTGGATTTGAAAGTTTGATATTGATCTTCCTTGTAGTTTTGGATAGGAAATAATAAATTCAAGGTCACTATCATACAATTTGGGTAACATAGATGTTTCATGTCTACAAGAGTTGATCACAGTAGTCAGCATAACAACTGTAGGTTGGTTGAGGTAGTTTGAGATTTTATGGTGTCTCTCTTTTGATACTTGATGTTTAGGTGGAATTGTTGAAAGTATGTGGACCACTTCTAATGGTGATCATTTTGTAGCTTTCCCATGGAAAATGGAAAATCTCCAGGGCTAGATGGATTCATTGTTGATTTTTTCCATGCCTGTTGGTCCCTCATTAAAGTGGATGCTTGGGAAATCGTGGAATATTATAGGCAATCCGGGAATGTGCTTCCTACTCTCAGTTCTACTTTTTTAACTTTAATTCCAAAATAGGAGGGAGATCGCCTTTGAGGTAGCTTCAATCCTATCTCGTAGTGCAATGTGATCTTCAAAATTAATACCAAGGTCATTAGAAAACATATAAAACCCGTGATCCCTGTCTTAATATCTCCATAACATACTCGTTTTGTAGAGAACAAGAACATTCTGGATGGTATTGTTTATGCACATGAAGTTGTACATTCTCTCAATAGCAAGAAGCATTCTAGTATGCTTTTCAAGCTAGACCCATCCAAGGCTTAAATGATAAAATAAGTTGGGAATATATGGAACATGTGTTGTGAGCTTTTGGTTTCGTTGAGGAGTGGATTGAATGGGTTTTGTCCCTTACTTAGATTTTTGTTCCATTATTCTCAATGGATCCTATATGGCCACCTTTGTGCTGACTCGGGGAATCATACAAGGGGATCCTCTTTCCCCCTTATTATTCATCATGATGGAGGAGTACAATTTCATAGTTACAGGACATACTATCCGACCATGACCAACATAGATATTTTTTATAAGTAAAAACAATGTAGATCATTTGCCTACCAAAAACAATGTAGATCACACTTAAACAGTGTAGACCGCACTTAATCTGATCAATATCATTGACATATTTGGATGTTTTATTAATAGATCAGTATGCTTTTTTTAATTTAAATTAGAATATAATAATAAAGTACATTACATTACATATTCCAAAACATTTCCAACAAATTGTGCAATGTACTTCAAAAACATTGGTTATGTGTATGACAAAAAAAATGATTGTAGATTATACTTAATCTGAACAACATCATTGCCAATTTTCCATATCTGATGTCTTTTTGTAATACATCATTGCCAATTTGCCATATCATAATGTATTTTTTTTAATTTAAATAAGAATGCAATAATACAATACATATTGCAAATATGCATCTTGCAGCCAGAGATGACTAGACCTGGAATTTGATCTTCTAGAAATCATACTTGATTCCCTGAGCAAGATTTTGATCAACGTGATTGAGTCTTAACATGTAAAAAAGCTTGGGAGTTCAAAAAACAGACTCCTCTGAGATATTCATAGTGTATTAATATACATAGACATTCTTTTTTAAATAAGCTTTTGTATTAAAAAAACAGGAGAAAAAGGTACAATTTCACAGTTGCAGAACATAATTCGGCAATGCACAACATAGATACTCTTTTTTTAAATAAGCTTTTGTATTAAAAAAATGAGTAAAAGGTACAGTTTCAGTTACAGAATAGAGAGTACGAGGCTCCAGCCATGCCCAACATAGATATTCTTTTTTAAGCTATTGTATTATAAAAAATTGGCCAAATGCTACAGTTTCAGTTATAAAACAGGTTCGTCCATGCCCTACATAATGGATCTGATACAAAATGAGCCACATAAGTGCTATGATTGAGCAGAGATTGGTTGTTATTGATGACTACATTCCTGATCAATTAAATTTAATAAAAACAAAGAAACTAGCTTAACTTAAGGTTCCTATTAACTTAGAGGATGCAAACTCAGACCACTATGGGACAAAATACTAAGACCACTAGCATAACACGTTGCTACCCGGCGGAGGAGATGTCTTCATCATGCCACTGGAGGGGGTAGGATTCTTGCGCTAATGGCCGAAGGATGATGATAGGTGCTTTAACCAGCTGTGAATTCTTTCCATGTATGCTCTTGAGGATGTCCATCTGAGCCTGCTGCATATGCATCATTTGCTTAATATGGAAATTCATGTCCACTGACTCCTTTCAGAGATCAAATATCAGTTGAATATCCTCATCTTTCAGCTTGTTGCAACCAACACCTCCACATTGGTTGCAGAGACCACTATTTTGAGGCTGTTGAGCTTGATGTGACTGACAATACTGTATGCAATCGATGCAAAGATTGTATTTGGGTCACTTACCTTTAGGCCAGTCAGGGTAAGAGACTAATTTTTTAGGGTCGTAGTATATGGCCACTGCATTCTCGTCCCATTCTATCATACAACCCCATGGGATTCTGAGCCCTGCTCTGCTAATGAGTGTCCATGGTCGCCTGACGTGGTATGTGGGTTTTCTTCATTGTTCTCAGTTCTCTGAGGGCCTTCCCATGAGGCTTCCTTAATGAAATTCATCTCAAGGGAATTCATCTCCGTCGAATTTATCTCAACGAAATTCATCTCTAGGGAATTCATCACTTCATGGGATTCTCCCTTTGAGGACGCTTCTTGGGATTCTCCCTCTGAGGACTCTTCAACTTGGGCCTCATGGGATTCCTATGAGGAATCTTCCTGGACTTCGTGCGAGTCCTTATATTCCTCGGACTTCTCACCCACCCTTCAACCTCATAAATTAGGAGGCAATGCCCCTCTCCGTGACCTTCCTCTCCCTAAATTGCGGCATTTCTTGAGTGCAAGAGCACACAGAGTGAGAATGACATTGAATGCAAGAACTTAGGAAGCAACTATATTCACGAGCTAGTCTAGGAAAAGAGAATGATGATTGCTAGTTTTCCAGTGCGTACCTTTTATCATGTTTAGAACAATAAATGATCACACCTTTTCAGATCATGTCTGTCAACCTTCATAATGTTGATTTGAACCATCCCAAATTTGAATTCAATGCCCAAGCAATTCGATCTTTGTGATTAATATCTCACACTTTAGATACGCTGGAGGAGCCAACTTTCGCGGGAGATGGTATTATAGCTTTTAACTACATCTTTCATCACTCCTATGCTCATTGGTGCACCAAGTGGGTCGGCACATGCACCACGGGCCACTTGTGCCATACTGCTACTGAAAGAATTAAACGACATATCATTCAAGTGTACCTCAAGCGTGAGAGAGATCAACCTGAGGCTTCAAATTTGAAGCCTTCAATATCCTTCATGTCCTATTTTATCCTTCATAGAAGGGTTCAAGGGCACAACAAATTTTCCCATGCAAAAATAAATTAATTTTGTACGGGGCCCTTCAATAATGAAATTGACCATTATTTTGCAACTTTACAATTGAAGGGTCGATCGAATTTTTGCATATCAAATTTTTGGATGGCTGAGAATGGACGATTAGGCTGCAACAAGTTTAAATCACGATGAAACTTTGAAACATTTAAAATTAAGTTTAAATGTTATTACCACATTACATGTAGCTTCTTTCATCTAGTTGTTAAAATTTCCCCCATATGGGTTCTTGGGTTATTTCGGTTAGACATTGCTTATTAAAAACCATCAAGTGGAACAATGCAAATTTTATCATTATGATGGGGAATTTGATTACATTGCTATTAATATACAATGAAATTTTGATGTATTACTATGTTTTCAAATGAAATGAGTGGTTTATTTTAACATGTCATCATTAAAGGGTTCAATGTATCCTATCACTACAAAGTGAAATAGGACCCTAGCCTTATACATGTATGTTCACTATGTATTATACATAGTTTTATTTTCAACAAGGAAAAAAATCTGTAACTTGTTCTTCAATCTTTGAATAAAGCTAGTAAGCTTGAAGTTTTTTTGTTTTGAACTTTAGTTGACTAGTTCATTAAAATGCACGCCCAATTCTTATTATTTAGTATTTTTTACTGATCTCAATTGGATATAGTGTTTTTTATTGTTTTACACCTTCCTGTACCTTTATTTTTCCAATTCCGGGGAAAAAAAGCCTGCAGTGCAAAAACACTACAAGGTTGCCTTGTAAATGTGAAATGCCAGCTTAGTTCACTAAAAATGAAAGCTGGTGAGGCTGAGACTGCTTGGTGAGGTTATATCCTTCACAAAAACCTCCTTCATAATATTGAAATTTTGTTTAATTTGTGTACAGTAAATTTTTGAAAATTGTATTTTTTTTGTTTTGAAGTTTATTTGACTAGTTCAGTAAAATTCACACCCAACCCTTTTCATTTAGTATTTTTTAGTGATCTCAGTTGGATATCATTTTTTTTACTGTTTGACACCTTCCTATACCTTTGTTTTTCCAATTTTGTGGAAAAAAGGCCTATGGTGCAAAAACACTACAAGGTTGTCTTGTAAATGTGAGATGCCCACTTAGTTCACTAAAATGCAAGTTGTTGAGGAAGAGGTTTCTTGACGACGTTATCTCCTTGGTGATGCTTCTATATTCTACTCATTTTTTATCATTGTCAAAGAGATTACATAGTTTATAAGTAACATGGTCATAACTGAAAAGAATGTCTAAAATCCTGATTTTGTTTTGTAAAAACAGTGTAAATCAGTAACAATGGGCTTAGATAAATGCTCGCCATAATGTATATAAAGGTAATTTTTAAAACCTAATTCCATATACCTTGAGCTATATATTCTACGTGTCAAAAGCCTCCCTCATAATTTTGAAATTTTGTCTAATTTGTGTAAAGTAAATTTTTGAAAATTGAAAATTTTATGTTTTGATCTTTATTTGACTAGTTCAATATAATGCATTCCCAACCTTTATTGTTTAGTATTTTTTAGTGATATCAGTTGGATATAGTGTTTTTTTATTGTTTTACACCTTCGTGTACCTTCATTTCTTCAATTTTGGAAAAAAAATGCCTATAATGGAAAAACACTACAAGGCTGCTTGATGAGGTTATCTCCTTGGTGAGGCTGGTATTATTTAAAGACCCCATCTATCCTTTTCCTTATATATTCTACACCTTTTTGATCATTTAGAAATATTTTACATAGTTTATAAGTAACAAGGTCAAAACTAGAAAAAAATGTCTAAAATCATGATTTTGTTTAGTAAAAACAGAGTGTAAATCAATAACAATGGGCTTAGAAAAATGCCTGCTATAATGTTTATAGAGGTAATTTTTAAAACCTAATTCCATATACATGGAGCTATATATACTATGGACAAAATATTCCTTCATAATTTTGAAATTTTGTCTGTAAATTTTTGAAAATTGTAACTTTCTGTTTTGAACTTTAATTAACTAGTTTCATAGAATGCACACCGAACCCTTTTCATTTAGTATTTTTTAGTGATATTAGTTGGATATAGTTTTTTGTTGTTGTTTGACACCTTCATGTACCTTTATGTTTCAATTTTTGGAAAAAAATACCCGCGGTGCAAAAACACTACAAGGTTGCCTTCTAAATGTGAAATACCCACTTAGTTCACTAAAATGCAATCTGCTGAGACTGAGGTTGCTTGAAGATGTTATATCCTTTCTGAGTCTGATTGAATAGGTTATATCCTTGTCGGATGCGCTAGAAATTCAAAATTGGAAAAAAACAATGTGAAATTTTTGTTCCCAAAACATCCGGTAGCGCTTTTTCATTTTTTTGTATGGAGTGCGCTACCGGAAGTTGTGAAACAACCAGTTTCAGTAGCACTACCAGCTAGTCTTAAAAAATGTCATGCTACCTGTTGTAAAAATGATATCCATCAAAATTGGAATGCCTTGATCAAGTATATTCCTTTGATCACATTTAACAGTCATCATGGAAGTCTTGTTAGAGTTGCTGCATAACTTCTGCTAGGATCCTGAGGGTATCTGGTGCTTGATTTATATGTTTCTTCCCTTCATGTTCTTATACAGGTACATAATTTATTTATGACCCTTAAGAAGTATTTTTTTTATACAAAAAAATTATATTTGGCATTAATGTTGTCTATTTTTTTATTATTCAGAATAACCTTTCAATGTATCATTCAAACCAGTCATTTGAACAAAATAATCCTCGAAAAAGAGGTCGACACAAGGAAGTAGAATTGCATAATCTTCCATTTTTTCCATCACATAACATTGTCCTTAAATTCACTCCTATTGGGGGTAAAAGAGCTTCTATTTGTGCTTCCCGTCAACAATGTCAAGCATTTACAGATTAGAAATCCATACCACAAAATATTAGAATGAATTTTCCTCAAACAATAGGAAATTAAGCAGCAACTGTTGAAACTGGATGTGCTCTATGTAAGGCATGTGTGAAAAATGACAATTTTACTCAACAACTCAAGCAACCTTTGTCTCCAATTACACTTGAGGGGAATGGTAATGTACAAGATAGAGCTCTTTACTAGAATATTAACTCTGTTTCACATAATGTGGTCCCAAACGTTCCTCGAATATCAGTTGTTGATGTTGTAACAAATGACAATGTTGCTCAACAACCCAGGAAACCTTTCTCTCTAGTTATTGTTGAGGGGAAATGTAATGTACAATATAGATCTCTTTACCTAAATATTAGTGTTGTTTCACATAATGTGGTCCCAAACGTCCCTCAAATATCAGCTTTTGATGATGTGACAAACAACAATGTTGCTCAACAACCAAGGCAGCATTCATCTCCAATTACAGTTGAGGGGAATGGTAATGTATAACATAGAGCTCTTTACCAGAATATTAGCATTGTTTCACATGATGTGGTCCCAAATGTCCCTCAAATATGAGTTGTTGATGTTGTGACAAACAACAATGTTGCTCAACAACCCATGAAACATTCATCTCCAATTATAGTTGAGGGGAATGGTAATGTGTAACATAGAGCTCTTAACCAGAGTATTAACTATGTTTCACATAATGTGGTCCCAGATGTCCCTCAAATATCAGTTGTTGATGTTGTAACAAACAATAATGTTGCTCAACAACCCAGCCAACCCTTCTTTCCAGTTATAGTTGAGGGGAATGGTAATCTACAATATAGAGCTCTTTACTAGAATATTAACGTTGTTTAACATAATGTGGTCCCAAACGTCCCTTAAATATCAGTTGTTGATGCCGTGACAAACAAAAATGTTGATCAACAACCCAGGCATCCTTCATCTCCAATTACAGTTGAGGGGAATTGTAATGTACAACATAGAGCTCTTTACCAGAATACTAACTCAGTTTCACATAATGTGGTCCCAAACATCCGTTAAATATTAGTTGTTGATGCTGTGACAAACAACAATGTTGCTCAACAACCCAGGCATCCTTTCTCTCCAGTTACAGTTGAGGGGAATGGTAATTTACAAGATAGATCTCTTTACCAGAATATTAACTATGTTTCACATAAGGTGGTCCCAAATGTCCCTCAAATATCAGTCGTTGATGCTACTACCATTACGAATAAATCAGATAAAAGTATAGAAGGTTGTTTTGCATTAGAGGAAATTTGAGGTCTAAAATGGGCCTTAGTAAGGAAAATAATAAAATAATAGTTAAAATAATAAAATAACATTTATGAATTTTTGAGGAAAATAGAAGAAAACTACATTTTTTCATTGTATTTTCAACATATCTCCCTATTGCTTTACTCAAATTTCGAGCGGGAGCACTCGTTGGATGCGGAATTCCGCATCCAACGAGTACTCACACTGCATACTTTTGAGGTACCCCACCCCACGAAAAACGAGAAATACTTAAATAAATAAAAATGTGTTAGTTTGAAAGTAACATGTTTTTTTGATGTATTTCTCATTTTTCGTGGGGTGGGGTACCTCAAAAGTATGCAGTGCGGGTACTCATTGGATGCGGAATTTAATTCTGCATCCAACGAGTTCTCCCACTCGAAATGTGAGTAAAATAACAAGGAGATATGTTGAAAATACAAATAAAAAAAGTAGTTTTTTTAATGTCAAATATGCCATGTCAACCATTATGGTTGATTCTTTTCTTAAAATTCTATTGGTTCTTGAATTTAATGGCTCTTTTTCTTATGAGGTGGTTTGTTTTCTTATGAGGTGGTTCGTATTCTTATAAGGTCCATTTTAGGCCCAAAATTTCCTCTAATGTCAACAACCTAGGTTGTCTTTGTCTCCAATTACGGTTGAAGGGAATGAAATTGTAGTCCTACCTACTGGACAACGATTTCAACATGCATCCTTTGAGAATTTGGATACAAATAGAAGTCACGAAACAACTGAAGGAACTACCTTTCATGAGCAAATGGATAGAAAAGCACCTACTGAAAATCAAAATTCTACAGATGTACAAGATTCAATAGAAATGCCTGAAGGGTGTTCAGCATATCAAACTACACATGCTCCTAGAACGTCAATAGGAAACCACTCAAGGACATCTTTATTGAGTCTTAAGAAGCGGTATGGATGGTTTAACTGTAGAATAAATGAGGGGAAGAAAAAAATGAAGGAAATTGGTAGATAGTTTTTCGGGAAGTCACTTCAAGATGTAGATGAAAGTGACATTATTTTTGGAATTGGGTACTTCATGAGAAAAAACTATAGTCAAGATTCTAAAATTGAGGATGTTCTTGAACACCTAAATGGAGTGCTTCATAAACTTCGATCAATTGTTATGGAAGAGATACATAATGATTTTATGCCTAGGAATATGGCTTATGTATTTATTGAATCAACCATGACCCATAAAGCTTTGCAATGTCTAAAGCGGATTGAACGTCATGGCGTACTATTGCAAGGGGTTAGTCCAGCTTCAGTTTCCAAGGAGATGAAAAAGTGGAGCAAATAAATTGAGGATATTTATATGCGTTGGGAGAGAATTGATGGTCTCACATATGGAGTTAGAGTGAAGCAAGTAAAGTCATATGCTTCCTTTATGGTTGAGTCATATGAAAGGAGGACTGGAAGTAGAGTCATTGAAGTTTCTTTCAAACTTGGTATTGATTCTCGTGTACATTATGATCGAGGTGGTCAGGTATGTGAGATACTATTTGAGTTATTAGAAGATAGTGGCTTGATGTCTTGTGTAAGTCTTGGAAAATGAGATGGAAATGAAGAATATAAACAAGTTTTATCACATACTGTTGATTTGATAAATGAGGAGAACTTAATGAAATAAATAAACAGAGTTTCATAAGATGGGATCCTAATGCCAGATGGAAGGGTAGTGAAAGTGGATTTGTTTGAAAGCCATGATCTAGTGTCCATATGTAGTTTACTATGCAATAATATCGTTTCTCCAATGGGGAACAAATTTTGTCATTGGTGCATGTTCCATAAAAAATCTATACACATGGTTAAGATGAAATCAAAATCCAAGATGGGGACACCATACGTAGTATTTCCAAGTTTTATGCAATGTCACCAAACTTGCTCATTGTAAGCTATACATATTTATTAAAAGTTGTCATTTTTGTTGATATCTTGCCATGACTTTCTTAATCTTACTTTTTTTTTAAAACTTTAGGAATTGAATCCTGCTTTGGAACAAAACATTGAAGGATGGGAATAACAACTGGATGAGCGTATTACAGACATTCAAACAGCCTTATGCGGTAGAGAATTGAATATTATGAAAAAGTATCCCATGAATAGAACAAATGCTAAAAAGGTACATGCTTTCATAGTTATTTTTTACCATAGATAGAAATTCTTATTATCTAATTAATTCATACCTAGTGGAACATGTGCTGCCAATTACAACGGACTCCTGACTCAATGTCCAATCTTCTATATTGTGCTCGGCATGCTGTAATTAGAACTGTTTTGAAGATGTTTCATGAAATTCAAAAAATTGCACAATATTATGACATGGTTCATCCAACTAGAGGGATTGAGAAAACAATTTGTTTTCAAATTTGGGATGTGATGGAAAAAATTGGGGTTCCAGGTAAGCCCATGGAACCATACCATCATAAAATCCAAGAGTACAATGATCTTAACTATGGGAAATTAGATGGATACACATCAGACAAGATCCTCATTCGGCATGAGGGAATTTTAAAGGTTTAATAATTATGTTAGAATGTCCAATATTTTCAATTTGGGTTTTGACTAACAATAAGAAATGATTTTATGATTGCATAATAGTGAAGTTGGCTATGATTTTTAAGCAATTATAATAGAAAATAAGTAATGTGTCATGTACAATGAATTATTGTGCTTGTAGGTTATTGAAGGCCTACCAGATGAATACAAGTATAAAAGTTGGCGAGGATGTGGAAGTGTTACAAAGAATTCCACATGTTGCAATTGCAAGGGTGTGCAAGGGATGATGGATATGAATATGAGGAAAGGTATGCCAATTTCTAATAATTTCATATTATTATGTATTTCAGCATGGTGGTATTATTCATTCATTATAAAAAAAATTGATCCATTATCATTGGAGGATTGGATTCCTTGCTAGTGAGTGGCTTTGGTTGTGCTCTTGTTGTTTAGGAGATGAGATGGTTCCTTATATGCATATTCGAGGGGACCATGCTCTTCATATGACTAGGGTTGTTCATCCTTATACTTTAGGACAATTAAGGAATGAAGTAATGGAACATAAGCATAGGGAAATGAAAATTTTGAATAGCAACCAAGGAGGAGGAAGAGGAGTTCCTAAGGAGTATAGAAACACATTTGAACATGACAAAATGTGTCTTGTAAATGAGATGCAAACACAATTTTTCAAACTTGTTATGAGGTCAGAAGGTACTTTCCAAAATTTTAAAGAAATAAGATACTTGGATTCGAATATTAGAATTCAACTTCGTGTTGAATATGAAAAGATAAGAAGTCCACTAAATGATGAAACTGCAACACAGTTGGCATCCTACTTCCTTGATGTCACTTCTCATCAAGTAAAACAACTATTTTAGTCACGGGTAAAACAATCTAAGAAATTGTTGAATGCACCACCAACAGTAAGTATGCACTAATTTTAAATGGTATCTAATTCTTCTTTCATTTTATAGTGTGAGGGCTCATAATGTGTGTTTAACTATTAATATGTTATGGTAGTTCAATAATCATCTTCCCAGATCAAGGACATTAAGCAAATATGGTGAAGAGGCTTATCGTGAATCACATCGATTCGGAAAGCACAAGGAAAAAAATAATGTTCAATCAAGAAATAATAGTAAAATTGTAAGTGTTTCATCCAAGAGAATAGTGGCAACACAGACTGATCAAAAAGAAGAAATGAATGGGTCAGTTTTTATTGACATACCTATGATGGCAAGTGAAATTTATGTAACATTAGTGTTTCATCCTCATGCAATGAAGTAGGGAAAATTAGTGAAACAAAAGAAGTGTACGGAGCAACTGCTATTGATATTCCAACGATGGATGTTATGACGGTCAATAAAAAGGGTGTTCCATCTTCGATAAATGGTACATGGTGGAGTGGTAAAAGACAAGAAAAGATGGATGCTGGGAATCCTAAAAAAATTGATGTCATTATAAGAAGTAAGAGGCAAACAAGGACATGAAAAATGGGGTTTCCAATTACGAGGGCTTGATGGGATATTGTAGCTAGGTTTCCCGTAGGAGGAAAATACTTCGCTCGTGTTAGGGCTGTTAGGATATTCCTATACTCCATCCTAGTCCCACCAGTATTTTGATCATTTACATTTTCAGTCATGCATGCACCTTTTAGGGTTTGCATGCATTCTAGGGTTTGCATGCATTTTGCATGCATCCCAGTCATCAGTCCAGCACCTAGCCCTCAGTTAGCCAGCCCCCAAGAGCTTCTCACTATTCAGTTTTAGCCCTCCAGTTGCTTAATGCGCCCTTCTTCCTTGATTTTAGGGAGCAACTCGCCCTCCTTCACCTACCAGTCCAGTTGTCACTCAGTTACACTCAGTTACACTCAGTTACACTCAGTTACACTTAGTTACACTCAGTTATAGTCAGTTACACTCAGTTACATTCAGTTACATTCAGTTACACTCAGTTACACTCAGTTACATTGAGTTACACTCAGTTACACCTACCAGAGTTAGTTTGACTGATGGTTGACAGTTACTTGAGCATTGATGACTCCACTGATGATGATGAAGACTTCCAGTTGCGCTCCGATGATCATGAGGACACCTAGTTGTGCTCCTATGACACTCCAGTGATCCTTTGATCACTCCATGAAGGCTAATTCGAATTGCCACCTTAGGCATTCGAATTCCTCATGCATTGTATTATTTATATGTCCATTTGTGATTAATAATTTAGTATGACCGAAGTATTATTGCTTCTATCTGAGTTCTACTGTACCATATTATTCTGTTGCTCATTGTACTGCATGTATCACTCTTCTTCTATTTTCTTGCTTAATCATAATTATTCTCTTGTGAGATACATCATCTCTTAGATCTGCTGTGAGGATTTTCACAAGGGCTTGGCCCGGCTGTGGGCTAAGGAGGTGGAGTATCGACCTCTGAGAATTTCCCTGATACAATCGACCAAGGGTCTCGTATAGCGTTTCCTGGAGGGGGAGGATCCCCCTCCACATCTTTGGATCTCCCATGCAATACATAGATACACAATGTGCACCAACTAGTTCAGGGTATCACAGTAGAGAAATCTATGGAGACTGACCAAAAAAAGACCCGGGGAGGCTGTTTACCCAGATCTGTTGAAAATCCATCTCTGCAGATCACATCTAACAAGCTACGAAACTGAGTTGAACAATGGAAGGAGAAATCCCTCATCGGGAAATTCATTGGCATCTGGCCAAAGGAGAAAGATTTGATACGATGGATCAAGACCACCTGGAACCCCAAAGGTCATTATGATCTGCACCTGGGTGCAAAAGGGTTTTTTTACCATTATATTTTTCAACCAGGAAGATCGAGATCATGTTCTAATGGGAGGCCCATACTTATTTTACTCTCTAGGTTTATTCGTTCGCCCATGGAAGAAGAGGTTTAACCCTGATACAGAGGATCTGAGTATTGCTTCAGTTTGGATCCGACTTTACTCACTCTCGTGCGAGTACTGGGAACTTGAAATTTTGGAGGCCATTGGGAACACCCTGGGGAAGTTTGTGAAAGTTTCAAAGCAGACAAGGCTTCAATGATACACCACTTATGCTCGAATTTGTGTCTACATGAATCTCTCCAAAGATATCCTAGAGGCAATCAATTTGACTTGGGAAGATGAGGATTGGGTCGAAACTCTTGACTATGAACAACTCCCTTTTTCGCTTCCGACAATGCCATGAATATGGGAATATGAACAGAGATTGTCCGACCCTTAAATACATTGTGACCCCCTCCCTGGAGAAGAAAGAAAAGGAAAAGGATAATGAGGGTGTTACGCAGGTTCAAAATCACAAGAAGGAAAACAAAAAGACCCCCCATCCACCTCCCACAAAATAGAACACAGACAAGCGGAATCAAAATGGGAATAGGTTTGCGACCTTGAGTAATATGGAGATCAAGGAGGAAGGCCCTCAAAAGTGTAACGTCCCCAGCTTAACCCTATTGCATTAACATTGTAAATGATGTAAATATTGTCATTTAGTCATGGTGAGGAGCTCAAGGCCAAGGCCTCGCCACTGACTTATCATTTTATGTATCGTCAATTAGAATAGATGCATATGGTCCTTGTGCTAGCAGTGCACAATGTAAAATCGGATATCATGTAGATATGCAATTTTAATGAGAAAACCCACAACTAGCTACGCAATGCAACAAAAGAGATGGGGGCATGATCTTTACAAGGAAGAGGGAGGGAAACTATCCAAACCCTTGAGCCAATGGTATTAATCCATGTGTCAATGGGGAAACCCATAAACCACCAACTACCCATTTTGTCTCATGCACCCAATCATTTACTTCTTGCAAAGATTGGTTGAGACAATAAATGCCTTGGGATGGGAGAGGTATGGCTGTCAATTTTCGTGCATGGGCAAGCCATCAACTTGGAAAAACGTGTTTTTGCTTGTGGGGCAAGAAAACCCCCACGAAATTGGCCCAAAGCCATTCCTCACCCATGGCCATTCTTCCTCTCATGGAGTCTGAGCTCCCTGAAGTTTATCCTCACATTTTTTGGCCATAACCCTGCGTTTTTCCATGCCCAGAAACTCGTTTTGGTATTTTGGAGCAGTTGGGGAAGGAGGGATGCGATTTTGGACTGAGGGAGAGGTCGTTTTTGCCCTTGGGGCGTTTTTCTGAAATGGGTTGCTCTCCTAGTCGATTTTCCTAGTTACAAATTCGTTTTGAGTCTACCCACGTTTTTCTGGAACTGGTAGAAACCCACTGTTGGAAACTTCACTGTATAGGCGTTTTTCTCATGCCCAACACTTATGCTTTTGATGATGCATGCACCCATCTCTTAACAGCCTGAGAAACCCAATTGCTGATTGGCTTGGCTGATTTTGATATACCTTTGGCTATGTGAGAGCCTGTTTTCCCCCTTTCCTTGTGGAGATCATGCCCAGCTCGGGGGTGGCAGTGGTGCTGAGAGATTGAGGAGCACACTGGCCTACGGTTGGGTGGAACGTTGCAGAAGTGTAGCTGGTTGCTCGGGGACTACTTTCACATAAGATAAGTATTCTCTTGTTTGTAACTTTGCAATTGTTCCTTTGATGGATATTTTCCATGTGTGAAGATTGTGTAATTCATAAATAAATTCCGTTGTGTTTTTACGAGTTTTTGCAATTCCATATGACCTTTTATAATTCTGCCAAGGTCCCTATTTAATGGCTGTTACAGAATAGCTTGAATGTATGTTAGATATAAACAAGATTTATTTAAATTCCATTGTGTTCTACAGCCTGCACACATACATGTCTTGTGTCAATAAGTTTAATGAATGGATATGGGGCTAATTGCCCAGATTGAGCACCACGTCCTTCATCTTCTTTTAAACTTTAATGTTTATTTACTGTGTATGGGGCTAGATGCCCGGTTTAACCTCACGATCCTCTCCATCTAGCTGGTAGGATGGGAGGGGACGTGACAAAAAGGATAAAACTCCCTATGAGGAAGGAAATCAATCGAAAATCAGGCCAATGGAGAAGGTAGTGGAAACCATGGAGGAAGAAGTAACGGAGGAGAACGAGGACATGGACCTGGGCGATTTGGATCTGGATGAGATAGAGAAGGAATGCAACAAAAAAGGTCAAGGTTATGTTTCTAGGAGGTAGTTGGAACTTCTATAGTAGGCTATCCTTAAAACCAAAGCCTCCCTACACCTGGGTATAGATAGGGATCCAATGAAGGGAAGTAAAAGGAAACAATCTGAGGAAGGGGAAAAACAGGGGAGGAAGATGAATCAACAGAGAATAGCAGAGATTGGGACAAGACTAGTTGAATCAGGCTAGTACCCAACGATATGAGTGGCCTTCTTAGAAGTAGTCAAGAGTATCTAATGAAGATTATAACCTGGGATATCCGTGGGGTTAACAATCCAAGGAAGATAAAGACCCTGAAGATGAAGTTAAGGAAGGGAAAACCTGGTGTACTATTTTTGCAAGAAACTAAATGCAGATCGAACACTATGAAAGTGTTAGGTGGAAAACTTTGGCTGGGGAGTCAGTTGATTTCTAATGATGCTTGGGGTGCGGCTAGTGGAATTTCCATTTTGTGGAACCCTACGGCAATTTCCCTCACTAGCTTCCATGCAACTACGTTTTCCCTAAGCCCCGACTTTAAGCTTGATAATTCTGAGGTAAGAGGTACTCTAACCAATGTCTATGGACCCAGTGTTATGGCCCAAAAACCTGCTTTCTTATCATTCTTATCCATGGAATCCCATAAGAATGAAGGCTCTCTCTGGGTTTTGGGTGGTGATTTCAACATGATCACTTCCATAGAAGAAAACAAAGGAGGAAGGCGTAGTATGGAAGCCACCAATATATCTTTAAAAAAATTTCATGCAGGAGAATGGATTAGGTTACATCGAAACAGGGAATGGTTGGTATACATGGAATAATAGGAGAGGTGGTGAGCATCATGTCGCCTCTCAGCTAGACAAATTCCTTTTACCCAAGGCAATGATTATCGGGGACAGGGAAGCAACCGCTTTGGTCCTACCCTCGGCAGGCTCTGATCATTGGCCAGTAAGTTTGGTTTGGGATGATGGTGGTCCCCCCATTAGGCAACCTTTTCCTTTTGAACAATTTTGGATTGAGCATGAGCACTTCAAGGAACTTGTCGGAAAATGGTGGGCGGATTTGGCACCTATCAGGGGCACTCTGATGTACCAATTCCAGCAAAAACTGAAAAAAATAAAGGCCAAAATCCGTATTTGGAATAAGGAGGAATTTGGGAACATATTCCAAGATCAGAAACTTCTAACTGAAAAAGTTAGATGAAATCCTATGGGAAGGCATGAATTCTGGGTACTCTGAGGATCTAAAACAACGAGAACATGCCATCTTGGAGCATCTCAATGCAAGAGAACGACAAGAGGAGATCCTGTAGAAACAAACATCCATAAATCAATGGTTGCAGGAGGGAGAACGAAACGCGAAATTCTTCCACAACTTGGTGATTCAGAATCGCCAGAGGGCTAAGATATCAAAGATAAAAAAATATGATGGGAAGTATTTAGAATCAAGGGAAGCTATGGAGGATGAGCTTGTCTAGTACTTCGAAACCATCATGAAGGAAGAAAGGCACGATAGATCTTCCCATATAAGGAAGATCACTAGACATATCCCCCAGTAGGTGATAGAAACCCAGAATGAAATCTTCATGAAGCCTATGGAATCCCAGGAAGTTGAAGATGTTGTTAATCAAATGAAAGACGGGAAAGCTCTGGGACCTGATGGGTTCACCACAATTTTTTTTCATCACTTCAGGGATTTGATCAAAGATGATGTCTTGAGAATTATGGAGGACTCTCGTAAGGATAAAGGAGTCCTAAGAGCTTTCAATTCCACTTTTCTCACTCTCATCCCAAAAGAGGATGGAGCTAAATCCCCAGGGAAATTTCGACCTATCGCGCTCTGTAATGTCATTTACAAGATTATAACAAAAGTGTTAGCTAACTGGATTAAGCCTCTCCTCCCTAACCTAGTGGCCTATGAACAGTCGAGGTTTGTGGAAGGGAATAAAATTCTGGATGGTATCATTTTGTTCCATGAAGTTATCCACTCTCTGAAAGGCACTAAAAAATTGGTTTGTTGTTAAAGATTGATATTTCAAAATCCTATGATAAATTATGTTGGCAGTTTCTGAAAGAGATGCATGCGGACTATGGTTTCTACCAGGACTGGGTCAATTGGATAATGCATATTACCTCTACAACCTTCTTCTCTATCCTCTTGAATGGATCCCCTACCAAAAATTTCACTCCTTCATGAGGTATCCGATAGGGAGATCCCCTGTCCCCTTTCTTTTTCATCCTTATGGAAGAAGGGATGAGCTGGGTTATCAAAGACAAAATCGAAAGAAGGGAGGTTAAAGGTTTTAATATTCATAATGGATCGGAGACTATTTCACACCAACAATTTATGGATTACACCATGCTGATGGGTCATTCCTCGGTGCAAGAAGCAAGAGATTAAATAAATGCTTGAATTCTTTCTCCAAATCTTCTGGGCTGGAAGTGAATAACACTAAATCCCAGGTCTTCTTTTTCAATACTCCCAGGATTCACCAGAGAAATATTCTTCATATCCTGGGCTTCCAAGGGAGCTCCCTTCCATCCAAATATATTGGTGCCCCTTTGTTGATGGGGTGATTAGGAAAGTCTCCTGGGAGGACCTCCTGGATAAATTATGTAGGAAATTGGATAACTGGGCTTGTGAAAGCTTTTCTCTAAGCCATTCCTAACTATCTTTTTTCCACTTTGGCTGCCCCTAAATTGGTTCTAAAGAAAATAAGATAAATCCAACGATAGTTCTTGTGGGGAGGCAATAAAGCCAAACACTAGTGGGCTCTGGTTAGCTGGGACACTGTATGCAAACCAAAGGATCATGGTGGTCTTGGGATACGAGATCCGAAGAAGAATAATGAAGTTCTTGGTGCAAATATCTGGTGGCATTGGGTGTCGCACAAAGAAGAACCTTGGGCCAAGCTCTGGAATAGTAAGTACGCCCAGGGGAAACCTAAACAAGACCTGATCAGATTCAATGAAAACTTACAAGGATCCCATATATGGAAGGATCTTTGAAGGAAAGAAAAATTTGATGCAGACTGTCTGGAACCAAGTCAGCAAGCATATCCAAGAGACCATTAAAACTACCCCGTGGACAGAAAGAGACTGGGAAATGGATGATCATGAAAAATAGATTCTAGCGGGATGGGGGATGGATTTCTCTCCACAAGTCTTGCGAAATATTAGGGCCCGGACGACGGCTCCTGCCAGTCCTCGTATATGGAACCTTCCTCCCAGAGGCCATTTAAAGCTAAAATTCGATGGGGCATCCAAAGGGAACCCCGGTTCAGTTGGATTTGGAGGAGTTATTAGAAACAACGCGGATGTTATCCTCCGATACTTCTATGGGAATATCAGACATGACACCAACAATGCGGCAGAACTAGAAGGATTGCTTCATGACATCATAATTGAAATTCGCGATGGATGGGAACCCATGGTCATTGAAGGGGATTCGCACGTCATCATCCAAATGGCCAAAAATATACAAGGTGGACAAATAGTATCCAAGGTCGTAAAGAGCTGGCGACTGATGTATCGGGTCGAAAGGCTTGCTACCACGCTTGGTCCTTCACCCACGTTAAACGCGATGGCAACAAGGTGGCTGACCTGATGGAAAACATCGGGGAATGCAACGGAGCTAGGGAGGTTGAGGGACAACTGTCGGACGAGGGTGGTAATGACTGGAAGGTTCAGTGCACCCACCTAGAATCCCATGACATCAGGCTGTAGCAGGATACAATAGGGCGCATGATTCTAGCCTCGGTTACTATGATGAACACACATGTGTCAAACCCTCTCAACTCCTGGATGTCGTCCCATCTGCAATCATCATGTGAAGCCGGTGCATCAATATTAAATCAGGACATGACTACCCATGATCTCACCCCAATTTTCAATTATGGGGAAATCTTGCAGCCACCTCCGTCCATTGAAAGGAAAGGTATGGAGAACCAGGTAGAGCAACCGAGAGTGGTACGGGATTCTCGTGAAACACTATAACATTTTGAGAGAAATTAGTATGGTTACCGGTTTTGGTTTGCACCGCTTGGCTATTTATTCAAAGCACTCCCCTCCCCCACGCATTATGTCTCTACATGTTCTGGGGAGTTGCTTTGAGTGCTATCCAGAGCGACTGTGGTGTTATTTGTTTTTCTGGGTGACTAGTGCAATGTCTCCCAAGAGGCATGCGTGTAAGGGTAAAAAGGTTGATGGTAGGAGGAAAACGACCCGTGAGCTGTGGAAAGCAGGGAAGGCCGCCCAATTCTCTTATAAGCGCATCCCTCCTATTATCAGGGAGGATATTGAACTAGTTGAGAAGGACCTGTGGGAGTAGGTAAAAGCCCTGGATATTGATTCCATCAAAGAGGAAGTAGAAGAGTGGATAATCATGGGACTACAGTTGGGCGTCTTTCTTCCTATGACAGGATGGTCACTACCTATTGGGTTACTAAGGAGCTCCTGGCCCATGTGTCGATGGACAGGGAAAACAAGGCTCTAGGCGAGGCTGAACCAGCGAGAGCCTGGAAAGAGCACTTAGAATATAATCGCTCGATGCGAAGGACGATTGATCGTATAGCTCTAAAACTTGGCCTGTCCCTGGAGGCTCCGGGTGCTGCTACTGGTCCTTCTGCTACGTATCCTCTAGAAAATTTCCCTATTCACGGTCGGTCTGGCCAGTCCTCTTCCGCAAACGACCACAAGCTCGATGGCCTTCGCTCTGGCACTCTGATCCATCGGAACATCGCCCAAACTCCCAAATGATGGGTTTCGGGTTGGTTTATGTTGATTACAGGTTTTTTTTTGGTGATTCTATTTCTTTTTGTTTGGGTAGGTTGTTATGGTGTTGGTGGGCCTTACCCATAGTATCCACCTATTTAGTTTCACTCCACTTCGGTTGTAGTGTCTTTTCCATAGTTATTTAGTCTATGTATGAAGGTCTTTTGAGACATATTTTTATTTGGGTTACTGTAACAGGGTTATGGGAATAGATAGTTTATGTGTAGAAGGAATATATGAATAGATGAATCTAGTAGTAAGGATGTGTTACAGAATATTCGGGCATGAAAGGCCTTGTGAATCCTAATCCTTTTTTGTACAGAAGGTTCCGCTTTAATATAATTTTTCTTGCTTACAAAAAAAAAAGAGGCAAACAAAAAATTAAAAAGTCCTAGATGATCAAAATGCAACATTGTATGCAAAATGGTGAAATAAACTTATGGTGTAATAAGCATTTCTAATGATATTTCCATACTAAAAATTTATTCTACTATGGTAACATTTATGTTACCAAATTTTGGAAATGTAATAAATGTTGGAAGTTGTTAGCACCGTCTTTTCAATTTTCATGAATTTTCTTAAAACCTCATCTTAAACATGGGGGTTTCACTCAATAAACCACTATCATAGCATGTTCGTTCATGGCATATGAAACAATACCCCTAATTTCACTAAATATTGGAAAATACCTTCCAAAATCATTTTTTAAATCCCCTCCCAATATGCCTTCCCAATTTAAAAAAACCCCTATTTTCACTAGATATTGTATGTATTAGTTTTTTCATTAACATTTTTTATACCCCTTTATATTTCTACCTAGTATATTGATATGATACCCCTCTTATGACCCCACATGCATTCTACAATGCACCTTGCTTCTTTCAATGTATATTGTGGATGCACATTACTTCACCCACAATGCAATTACTCAACCACATATCATTATGATTTGCAACATCTAATGGTCTAATTAAGAGATACAAGATCACTTCTTGTATGTCACTAGAGCCAATGCACATAGTACAACATTTAGATTGCATGTTGCAATTCCCCAATCGCTGACTAAGCATGTTGTGGGCTAGGTATTCAATCCCCCAGGGCCTGTAAGAAGCTCTAGGAGGATGACTAAACCTGCCAAGGCCTATAATAGGCATGAGTGGTTGGGTATTCAAGCCCCCAAGACCTATCGAGGGCCTATAATAGGCCCTGGAGGCTTAGATCCTCCCAAGGCTATTGGTAACAACTGGCTGAGTGCTATTGGTAACAATTGGTTGTCAATGACCACTGTCTCTCGACTATGATCAACTGGAAACCCACTTCACCATGAAACCCCTGGCCTCAAGCATGCCTCAAGACACGATTTCTCATCTGGCCGTGATCCCGCCATCTCCATTTGGCGGATATTTGTCAGCCCGCCCATATAAAAAAGACCCCAAAGTATTTTTGTATTGTTACATTAAATAAAAAAAACCTTTGCTCCTTAATATATAAGCAATATAATTTTTAGGTTTTCATGAATATTTAATACCGCAATATGAATGAATGTGGTATTATATTGCCTTCTAGTGAAGCCCCCGTGATCTTAAAGCCCTGTTAATTGGTCTTCTCATTCGTGAGTTATGTTTGTTTTGCTTCAATAAGTGCTCATAGGTAGAGTATCACATGATTACATAATCCCATAAAGAAGTGTTTCTATTGCATAGAAATACTTTTGCAAGCCCCAGGTTTAAATTACAGGTGAATATAATTGTTGGAGGAAGTTCAAACTTTTGGTAGCAAAAAGTGAAAAATTCTCAAAGAAGGCTCTACCAGAAGTTCCACATTCCAGTAGTGGAATCTCAACCATGATCTAAAGAAGGTGCTACCGAAAATTTAAAAGTCCCGACAAGAGGTAATCCATGGTGTCACGACTATATCATTGCAAGGTATACCATTACCCATTAAGTAATGCACTTATTTTCATAAATGGTGATGAAGTCGTTTCAGATGTTTTTTATTAAGTGAATATACGCCTCATAATTTCACATCACAGTGGCATGTGTCATTCCTGGATTTCCTGATAATGCGGCCAAATGTTGTACTGATAAGTATTCTCTTGATATGATTTCCATGCACGTTGAATCATAATTGCAAGAAGAGAACTTTAAGGGGCCTTTCCTTGTTGTTTGAAACCAGAGTTTCTTTTGTAATTTCACTCCAACTGATGGCATAATAAGTCAGAATTAGAAAGAAACAAGCCTTTGAAAAAGAATGGGGAGTAAATTAGGAAACTTTTTGCATCACGAACCCAAGGGTGTTGAATGGATCGAATCCTATCCAGAATGTGCTGATAAATTCAAGAAAGCAGGGTGGTTCGGTCTCTGTGAACAAATGCGAGGTTTCAATAACGAAGTTGCAGAGGCATTTGCAGAGAGGTTCGATGGTTCTATAGTGGAATATGAAAGTTTAAATTTCCAAGTAATAGAGGAATCAATCATTGTTGCGGCCAGTCTTCCTACGAATGGTGAAATATGGTTTAAAAACAAATGTACCAGTGCAGACTACAACCAGTTTTTGAAAGCAGAACACCAGGATCCTTATTGGAAAAAAGGCATTCCTAGGAACTAGTTCAAAGAAGAATGGATATAATTGTTGAAGATGGTGCAAAGATACATTACTTGTGAAGGTAGATATACTGTTACTTTTTCTTATCATATGTGGTTTTTGTTGCATCTTTCTAGCAAAAAAATGATGAATCTTCCCTTCTTCTTGTTGAAAATTTTAACAAAGATGCTAGGTAAAGTTCAAACTCATCCTGAGCTCACCTAACACAATATCTTTTATTACAGTTTAATTAAACTGTTAATTATGGAAGAGCTTAAGAAAGTACAGAGAACTTGGCAACACTTTTTGTTGTGGTCCAGTTTCAAAGTAGAAGGTAAAGAGATTCAGGAAACTATAATAGAGACCCATGCTAGAAAAGCAAGGACTCTTGAAACCCTAAATAGCCTTGTTAGTGAATCCTCAAATGCGAATTAGAAAGAAGAAGTTGTTGCAAAAACAACTGGGAGTAGGAAAAGGAATATTGCGTATGAGGAGGCATATATGACAATGGATAGAATAGTCTCTATTCCAGAAACGAAAGTTTTCAATTCCTAGAGTTGAAAAGCCATATACTAGAAACAAATGAGGAGTTACATTGACCGACTCAGTTGTTAAGGAGCCTGAATTAGAGCCTATACAAGAAGGTGAATCCTCAAATGCGAAGTAGAAAGAAGAAGTTGTGTCAAAAATAACCAGGAGTAGCAAAAGGAAGATTGCGTCCGAGGAGGCAGATATGACAATAGATAGAATAGATTATATTCCAGAACGAAAATTTTCAATTCCTAGAGTTGAAAAGACATATACTAGAAACAAAGGTGGAGTTACATTGACTAACTCAGTTGTTAAGGATCTTGAAGCAGATCCTGTACACGAAGGTAAATCTCAAGACATATTGGAACCTTCGAGTAGCACAATTACAAAGAAAAATTCCAAGAAATTTTCTTAGAAAACTAGGAAGAAGATACAACAAGAGCTCGCATTTAGAAGGTCACACACTCACCCTACTAATAAGCTTAGGATTAATGCCAAGCATGCTATGGATCCTTCTTTGAAGAAAAACATTATTATCACTATTGAGGATGATTAATATGAAGAAGAAGAACAAGCTATCGGGATATAGAATCAGATTTCTCATATTTTAACAAATATTGAGAAAGGGTTACATGAATTTCTAGAATTGTCTGGAGATGATCATAGTGACTAAACAGATTATGAAACAGAGCACGAGGTAGAGTAAATAGCTCCAAGTTCATCATGTCTAAATAATTTTAAGGAATCAAAGTAGAATGTTGTAAATATACCATATTCAAATAACGAAGACTCTGAGCCAATCAAGAATGCACACCTTAAAGAAGTAGAGGTACAGACGTTTATTGTCTCACCTCACCCAGAAAATAAAAAGCTTAAGAAAGTGGAAGAACTCCAGAGGAGACTGCGGAAGTATAAGGAGTTAAATGAACATCTAAAGGATGGAAACATTACAATGAAAAGGGAAGGAGAAAAAGTGAAGAAAACACTGGATGGAAACATTACCATCACTTCATCTTAGTTCCCTTCTTCCAGCTTAAGTGTTTATCAAATACAATATGCAAGAGTGTAATCTTATCCACTCAACATGTTTTCTTGCCTTGAGTCACTTTCACCTTTGGTACTCCTGCACCATCATATAAGGCCTTCCCAAAATTTTGGTTGCTTTGGAGGTCACCCACAATGAGAATTTCTTGCTCAATCAAGCCTAGAGGATTTCCTCTACCTACTATTTGAAATAACTGGAAACCTGCTTCAAAATAAGAACCTTATGTTGATTCTTATGTATTTTAGCCTCCTTACATTCTTAAAAATAGAAAAATAATTTTCATGCATTATCTGGAGTACCCAAATTGACAATTCCTATCAAGTTACAAAAATATCTTAATTACCCCATTCAGAATCTAATTGTGCACAATTGTTCCCTAGTTTGGCATCAAGGTGCAAAATTTCCATTTCCATGAGTCCTGTCATCACCATAGAATTTTCTCACCATCGAAGACATCTCAGGGGGATGACAGGGGTCATGGGGGCTTTCCCCCTTACGACCTCCTCCATTAAAGGGTGGGTCAAGGGCAATGCCCTTGTTTGTGTTTTGTAAATATTTCATTTTCGTGTAATCTAGCGCATGAGATCACTGTCATTTTTCGATCTCAGGCACCCGAAAATCAGCTTTGAAAACCCCACTCTTTATATGATCTGCACCCTTCATATTCCACCCTCATCACTTTACCAGTTTTCAGTCATGAGCAATTTCAGGCTCCAGGAATAGTGGTTTCTTGAAACTTCTTTTACGATCCTGAGTACATGAGAGGGAGACATGTTGCAAGGTAGTTTACCTTTTAGACTCATGCAAATTAGTTATATGTTGTGCAGGTTCATGGTCCTGAAACAACCCTTGTTTTCGATTATATATGCATGAACTTCCAACACTGACATGACCATTGCTTGTCCCATCACCCCTGACACCTCCACACATCATGTCTGGACCCCACATCACATCACTTCCTGTTAGATCGAAAGTGGTTTCAGGCTCCGGGGAAAATGGTTTCCCGAACCCGCTTTTGCGAGCCTAAACGCACGAGAAGTCAACACGTCATAGGGCAGTTTACCACTTCATTTTCATGTTTATTAGTTAATTCGTGTGCATCTTCAAGGTCTTGAAGCACTATCATCCATTGATGTCAACCATTTCCCAACAGTCAAATCTACTCTACCTTTGCACTCTATCATATGTGGTCACTTGTGCATGCAAATATGATGCCACTAGTTCACATCACCTCTTCTGCCCATGTCAGATTGATTGCCCACATGAATCCTCCATGTCACCCATACACGTGGCATGGGTGGGGCCCAACTAAATTTTTTTAAATTTTTTAAATTTCATAACTATGTGAAAATTTAATTCGCCAATAAGGGGATTAATTCAAACTTACTCCAATCCCCTTAACTTCCATTTAACATAAACATATTCCTACATAACCATTTCTAATTTTTTTTCCTGTAAACCTAATTTTTGTCCCATACAGCACTGGTATTGCAACCAAGAGATCTTATACCAATTTGTAGTGTCCCCTTCACCCAATTTTACCATCAAGAGGGGATCTTAGTTGATTTTGGGATCACAAATTTCACCCCAAAGCCATAATACAAATTTCAATGTATAAAATGTGTGCAGAAATGTAAATAAACATACAAAGTGGAATTAAACATGAACCACACACACAGAGCATGCATTTATCAACATAATTATCACAGGCATCAAATAAAAACATTTCAGATTCAAATGCATGATAATACTTATCTTTATCCAACACAAATCCAAGCAACTAGCTATGTAAGAGCAATTTTTCACCCAACCATGGGCACTCTGTCCATCATATACTCTTTCTGCTGAGATTCCACCCCCAAGTTGGGCTATGAGGCCCAGGGCGAAGGAAACACCTACAGGCTTCTCTATCTCATCCCACAACCCATTATGCTCTCTATTCTTAGCCAATTGCTCAAACATAGCTCTACAGGGTCTCACTCAACCCTCAAAGCCTTGGATTCCACAATACCTACACCACACAACAACGTTTTTGGCTCAGGAATCCGCTTCACCGATCCATGGTTCTCTTGGGCGATCCATCTTTCCTGGTGCTTCTAGTGTATGCATAGAAGAAGTCCAATTTGATATGTGCTACTATAGAAGCACATGTAGCTTCAATTTGTGGATTCTCAAGCACCTATGAGCAGTAGAAATCAATGGGTAAGGGTTCCTAGCTTGCCCAACCTCTCTACTCACCTACATCCATCAATTTTCACATCCAAATTTGCGCCACTGCCTCCAAATTCGAATTTCTAGGTTCAAACACGGTCTGGTAAGTTCATGGACGGTAATGGAGAGCTCTTCCTAGTGTAAATCTACATGCAAGAATGAGAGAATGAGGGTTGACTCCATTAAGGGATATGAGAAAATGGTGAAAGGACAACTGACATAACTTTTGACAGTAGAAGAAAGGACTCCTGGTAGCTGTAGACTAACTTCTGTTGTGACAAAACTATCACAAAAGTGCATTCATCCCCAAGCTGCAATAATTACATGAGGTGAATTTTCCCACCAACCTCACACATGCATTCAATGATTGGAGAATATTCAAAAAGGAGATAATTGGCTTATTCAAAGCACATGACAGAATTTGGGTGAGTTCTAAGGTTGACACTTGGAAGCAATTATTTAGTCTCCCATAAACCCCCTTTCCTCTTCCCCTATGGTGGAATCATAGCCCCTTTGGTGCTCTTTACAAAACCATTCTTGGACCATTTTATTATTTATGCACATATATTTACATATATTTTGAGTTAGCATGACAATCCAACCATACAGTCCAATTAACATCATTTACATCATACATGCCTAGCCATTCACTAGTTAGGCCTTGGCCTCGAGCTCCGTAATAGTTATCCAGCCTAACATAATTACATCATTTACTTAATATAATCGAATGCATTTCAAGGGTCAAATTGGGGTTATTACATACATCCACAACATAAATGTTGAAATAAAACATGTACATGATATCACTCTTTGTTGTCATCACCCTTATCTTCCTTTCTTGGCATTATGATACTATTGTTGTCAAAAATTTGTTCTTATCTAGGGTCATGTCTTATTACGAACCACCAATATATCTCCAACATATATGTATAAAAGCACACTTACATTTGCAGTGTTCTGGGAAAACATAAAGCTCCTTAGTTTCATCCTACATCCTTATAAAGTTGACACATATTATCCCATTGTCATGATATTCCTTTACATTACTATAGTCAAAGGTATCCCACCACTTGCACCTAAAAATAACACTTTGGAAATATGAGAATTCCACTTGAATGATCTCTCATATCTTCTAATGTAACATATTTTCCCATGTATTATGTTTTGATCGCAGTGGCTAGCATGACCATATTGATCGAACTCTACTTTCACTCAATAGTCGTGTGTGAGAGGTTCAACATCAACATCCTTGGTGTGAAAATGATGCCCACATTCGCATATATATGTGTGCAAATGCAACATATATAAATGTGAACAAATGATGGTGTCATATATCTAATAATCCATGCATTAATAAAAAAATATAGATGTTATAATTCAAATGTTGATTATAAAGTTAAAAATGTATAGAAATATATTATTATCGAGTTGTTACACCCAATCCATATGTTTAGTGCATCCTCTTCATCATGTAGGTAATGACTAGATGCACCATATTTCTCTATGTTCTAGTTAGCAACTTAACTATTGAGACATATCATTGGTGCTTGATGTAATCACTAGAATAATATAATGACGCATATACTATGTACCCCTCTACAATAGACCCCTTGGGTTTTCCCCTTTGATGAAAAAACCCCTTCAAATTTTTTAATGTGCCTCTCTAAGAAGAACATCCAATGGCATAACACCACTTCGACTAATTCAACCTCAAAAACTAGGTGTATTAGAATATGAACCTGCAAGTCCATGAAACTCATGGGAATTTTCTTCTCAAACATACAAACAATCTTATCTATCTCTTCAGACCATCATGGAATGCTATCCATATGAATCTCATTTGATGTGATCCAGCATACAAATGCATATAATTTAAATATGGCACATCAGAGGTTCTAGGGCAAGTCATGGTTCACACACACACATGAGCAAAGGATAATGACACTACAAAATAAACACATACAAAATTAATTTCATGTTAACCTGCAATGGAGAAAACATGATTTCTACATACATACCCTTATAAGGTTCAAATGGTCATGTGATTTCAACCCTAAAAAATGTTCTTCTATAGTGAAGCAACACTGTAGAGCCAGATAAAGAAGGCATATTCACACTCGATATAACTTCCTTCCCTAGAGAAAGATCGTCTTTCTTCAAAATCCATGGGACATCACCTTCTTTAAAAGATCAAGAAGGACAAACTTCTCCTCCACTTTATTTTTTTGGCCAATGATTCTTCTTAGTATTTGAAGAAATACTAAGATTTCAAGTTGCACAGTAACATTGTTTTCCCTAGTTGGGTAGAGTATGATTGGCCATGATCAAAGAGAGGGGTGGTGGATGCACATTTTAAGCATTCGAAGAAGGTATTAGTGACATGAACATCATCCCATATCCCATCTTGTTGGTATGCATATAACAAAATTCCCTCCATGGCAATTGTATCCCATAAGAAAGCATCCATACCAACCTGTTGAGGCCTCAATAGCTCTGCTTAAATTTTGAAAAAACAATTAAGCGCCTACCTTTTAAAAATTGGAAAACAAGCTTTCATTTTGTCTTGCTTGATTGTTTGATGGTTTCCTTTCTTAGGTGTTTGATTTTACGTCCTTCTTATCATTGGTTCTTTTGATTTATCTTTAATGAAGTGAAGATTTGGTGATTTGTCTTATCTGTCGTATTTGAGTCTTTTGGATTCTTGGTTGTTCAACAACACTTGAATGTTCATATTGAGCTTATCCAAGTTGATCTATGCCTTGATTGATCTAAAGTTTGATCAACATGATGTTTTGACAGTCTCGCCAAGTTTTGATGCATAGATGAGTTAATTCAGCGTTTTGGTGGAATCATATAACTCAATTCAAATTCAAATTTTGAGAAATTTAATCTGCGCCTTAAAAGAATACAAAGGAGTGGAAATGATCTAACAATTTTAAATTGGCATAATGTATTATTTTTACGAGCCTTCAACTTATCTTTAAAAATTATGCATTTTCATACTCATTGGATAAAAAGGAATTCATTTGATTAAATACTTTCTCATATGCATTCATTATGCACCTTTAACGAAGTATATTAAAGTTTGGAGACAGGTAGATAGTTTTCAATTTGAAGAGATGCATCCTTTTTTAGTAGTAAAGGATGATTCTTGCACAATTGATAAGTGTAATTATTCTTCTTTCTAGTGTTAACTCGGGAAAACATTAAATGATCAAAATATTACACACCTTTAGCATGACTAAAAACACCTAGTAAAGGATGATTCTTGCACAATTGATAAGTGTAATTATTCTTCTTTCTAGTGTTAACTCGGGAAAACATTAAATGATCAAAATATTACACACCATTAGCATGACTAAAACACCTATTGCTATGTGCTTCATGTGAATTAGTGTTTATGTGAATCAGTGTTTATAAAGGTCAAGAAGGATATTTGAGAACTTAGTCATTGTGAAAGTTTTATTTCTCCACTTAAATGTTTAATTATGATGTCAATTTCCACTTATAAGTTGGATATGAGAATATCATTAAGATAATATTCTCGATGCATGTATTAAAAATATTTGAAGACACTAATACATGGTTTTCTTTACTCTTGAAACCTCAACCAACAAATAAAACCCACAATAAACTTCAAAAAAAATTTATTGTTCTCTCATAAAACTTACCTTATATAAGGTTGATGATGTTTGTTTTCCAAAATTCCCTTATATTGATAACTTATGGTTCCTTGATAATGTCAAACTTGTATATTCCTTGTGTGATCAAAATCATAATAAATATACCATGTACTCATGTCTTGTGGTGGGAATATGTGACTCGCACTCGGGTATTGTAAAGTACTTTGAGAAGGGTTTGCAATGTTAGCAATTTCACACTCAAAATATCATGCATTTACATTCACATGAAGGTATATGTCAACACACCAAGATATCATTTTTGTAATGCCTCGTTTTGACATTACTACTTGAACTATTATTATATGTTGTATTTGCTTGATTGCGAGACTTCGTCGGTTTAGCAACACTGTGGACATGTGGTTCTATTATTTTTCTGATATATATATGTGTGTGTGTGATGTTAGTATTAGGATACGTAGTCATGTGTTAGTTATTTCTCAGATATGCAAGTTAATGAATGATGGGTACGTGGATACCGTTAAAGTTATTATTGAACCAAAGAATGTTATACTTGGTTCATGGTGAAAATAATGAATTGATTATTGTTGTTATGTTACGATGAAATGTATGTGTACATGTTGAGGATTTGTGCACAATATTCTAGATTGTATGTCAAGGACTGACTTACAGGTTAAAATGGCTAAGTGATAGCTGGATCCTACGAGGTGGGAGAGCCTCGGGTACATGGAATCCAAAAGATAAATGGTATGAAGGTGATGCATTATTTATTTTCGCATGATTATTATGTTGTTTATTATGATGTATGGGTGGGGTAGGGTTTCAAGAAACTCAACCGCCCAGATTGGTTATACGATGACAAACTGAGTACAAGTGCAACGTAGTTATTATGTCAGTTAGACATAGACCCTTGTTCCATTAGGGGGTGGAGGATTTACCCGCCGTTTATCCCCGAAACCCAGAGTCATGGGAGGTTTTTTCTATGGCGCACTCCCCAAGGTGTGTGATGATGACTGGTGGTTGCCTTCTGGGGAAGCTTGGTCGATGTAGTCGACACTTCCGCTTACGGGTTCTAGCTGGAGCCGGTCATGGCTAAACACTTCAAGGTAGTCCAGCAGAGGAAAGGGTAGGATGTGGAAGTTAGTTGTGATTAGGTAGATGATGTAGGTAGATAGGTGTAGCTTGAAGTCAGGAAGAAAACATGATCTAACTGTGTTTGTTGGAAAACCTTTGATTGATTAAGTGGCATAACTCAGTAATGTATGAACTGACATAACTTAATAAGATTGCAGTTAGGTAAAGGATTGTACCTTGAAAACTATGTTTAAACTTGTTTCAGTAAACAATAAGTTGCATGTTTATGATTGATATGTGTGATTTATTACTGTTAGTGTACTTGCGAGGTATGTAAGCAGTAGCTACTCTTACATAATTCGCCTACATATTTATAAATTGCGTGAAATAAAACTGAACTATAATGTTTAGGCATTAATTACATTATTGCTACTTATCTAACTAGGAGATTAAATTAATACGTCGAGTTAGTAAATTTTGGTTTAATAACTGAATAGGATAATATAGTAAATTAGGTGGTAATGAAAGACAATTTAGTAATAATGTTAATTATTGTCGATTAATGTTAATAATATTGATTAATGTTAATAATATTGATTAATGTTAGTCATTGTTGATTAATGTTAATAATGTTGATTAATGTTGATTAATGTTAATAATATTGATTAATGTTAGTCATTGTTGATTAATGTTAATAATACTTATTAATGTTAATTATTGTCGATTAATGTTAATAATATTGATTAATGTAATTATTGTTGATTGATGTTAATAATACTAAATAATAATGTTAATTATGTCGATTAATGTTAGTAATAATGTTCATTATTGCCGATTAATGTTAATAATATTGATTAATGTTAGTCATTGTTGATTAATGTTAAATATTGTCGATTAATATTAATAATATTGATTAATGTTAGTCATTGTTGATTAATGTTAATAATATTTATTAATGTTAATTATTGTCGATTAATGTTAATAATATTGATTAATGTAATTATTGTTGATTAATGTTAATAATACTAAATAATAATGTTAATTATGTCGATTAATGTTAGTAATGAGTGAAGAGGAGCTGCGTTGAACGAATTTGAAACTCGACGTTTTGATTAATGTTAATTATTATCAATTAATGATTAATAGTGTTGATTAATAAATGAAATACGGTTAACCTAAGTATTAACTAATGTAATTGATTAGTAATGCTTGATTTATTGTTAATAAATTTAAGTAGTCAAGACTAAGGGTTAAAATGTTAAATGATTATTGTAATGTTAATTAAAGTAGTATTCAATTGATAAGTTAATATTAATTGCAAGGTTAGTTAATTAATTAAAATGTATGGATAAGAATTAATTTATATCTATTAAATTTTATCCTGATAATGCCGAAGTTAATTAGAACATAGAATAATTTATAAATAGATATAATATGAAATTGATAAACAAGTGTCGGGTATACATTTTGGAATTGTTCATAAAAATGATAAATTAATTAAGAAGCATTTAATTATGAGGTCACCGAGGTTAACTAGTAATTAATAGGGTGAAACGTGTAAGTGTAAAACACTTATGGTTAGTTAGAAAACCGACCCAAAACTTAAACTATAATATATAACTTTTAATATTGATTAAATAAATATTATATTTTGAAATAAGGAAGGAATATTAAAATATTGGAAGGTAATGTTTGAGTCATGGGTTAGGGGCTCAAGAATTGACTTGGGGAAAAAACATTTATGATGAGGATAGGGGTAGTAATGGAGGAAGGAGAGTCGGCAAGGGAAGGAGGAATAAGGTTAAGAATAGAGGGGAATTTGGGGGATCTTCACCCTCGAGATATTTTTGGGAAATTTGAGAAGAGATAGAAATTTTGAAAGCAGAGGTGAAGGGGGGGGTTCATGCTGGAGAATTTGAAGAAGGGAAATACTGGTTGGCTTGTACTCGGTTTGGGCTCGGGGGTCCAAAGGGGTACCTTTGGATCTGGGAGGTCGGTGAGACCTCGCCAGTTGGCAGGCTAGCATACCAGATAGTCTGGTTTGTTGAGTTTCAAGGGTTTGGGAAGGCCTTTGGTTGTAGGGCTACAACAGGGCAAAGGAAGCAAAAAAAAAGGGCAAAGGAAGCAACAAAAAGGGGTCTACTAGCTATTTACAGGTATTTTCCGTACAGGGTATAATGACTCATTTCTAACTCTTGTCAATATTTCCTATTTCATGAGCTAATGAAAATTTAATCTAGTGTAAATTGTCACATATTATATGTTGATGCGCCTACAAGATTGTAATAGTTAGAAACCATTAAAAAACACCTATAGTTATTCGGACCTGTAAATGTAAATGTTTTATATTATTTTACAGGCATGATATTTAAACCTAAACTAGAAACCAAAACAGAGACCTAAAACAAAAAGGAAATAGTGAAAGAAGGATCTTTATCTATAAACTTAGAATAACTAGGACCGGGGTCCTACAATTTTTAAAAGAAAAATATTGTGTTTCATTCATTTTTTGCTATCTTAATACATTCATTAATAAATGATTTTGGATTGCATGGCAGGTTTCTTTCTCTGCATGAAGAAAGGGATGTAACCAAGCTGTAAAATCAAAGGGTTTTCGATGAGATCACATGGAAGGGAAAGGAGAAACACCACACAATTTTAATAAACCTTCTTCAAAGTTATTATATTGTTAATTTACGTATTGTTGAAGATCAAAATTTGTTTCTTCTTATAGTAATTTATACCATCTTTATTATACATATGTGTTAATTAATTAGTTAGCTTTGGATCGAGATAGGATTAGATTAATTTCTTTGGTTTTTTTAATTAGTTGAATTTTGCAGTTTTCTTTATTTTATAGAAATAGAAAGAAAACAAATTGAAAACAAATCTTGATAGAAATTAAGTATTTTGTTTTCAAAGCAAAATCTATTTAGTCACAACTTGGCCCACATACTCGTCAGGGGTAGCTATAACAAATGACTAAGGGTCTATTCAAAACCTTAGATCGAGTTATCCCTCTTTCATTGACGAACAGGTTAATCTAGCCCGTCAACAAATGGTATTACAAGGAGGGTCGAGGTAAAAATGAATGGTTAACAGTTTTTATTTCAATTATATTAATTATTCCACTTATCCTTTGGCCTACATCATTTCACTTTTTTATGTTATCCTTGTATGGTGCAACCTAACTTCAATAAATATTTCCATTATCATAATAATCAATGGATCCTACCAAAATTCTTGTATGGGAAACTATTTTTAATCTTCCAACAGTTGATATTCCTAGTGAGACAATTTCTTTCTTGTCGAAACTTAAATTTGATGGAGAAGGGAAGACATCTACAAAGGATCATATTCATAATTTTTTGTGTATATGCATTAAGTACAATATCATCGATCTTAATATTTTATAAAGATTGTTCGCTCTCACTTTCAGAGGTTGAATCAAATACCGACTTGAATTTTTTCTAGCCAATTCTATTTACTTTTGGTTTCAATTTTTGGATGAATTATTAGATTCCTTTGAGGCTTATGATTATGATAAATTATGTGATCAATTGAATGCTTTATGAATCAACAAATATCAATCTCCAGAAAACCTTTCAACAAGAATTAGTCATGTCCCTTGTAAGTTACATTTTAATGATTTACCTTTTGAGTATGATCTTCTTAAGCATGTTTTAACTACTTATGCCCCTCTAATATAGAAAATCAAGTTGTAGATGATAAATTTGATACATATCAAGAAATTCATCTGCAAATTGAATTATAAATTCACCAATTAATCAAGAAGATATTTCAAGAAACTATTTGCCAAATCCCCAAGATATATCTACTCCATCCTTTCCAATCATTGATTTAGAAACCCCTATTCCTAAAAAATTTGATTCTATAGTTTCTACCTAATGCAAGATGAAGGAATGGAAGTGAAAAAGGTGTCTTGTTCTTTTAACAATTATTCTTCATCAATTTTCCCCATACGTGAATAGGTACTTAGTTTCATAGAAAGTTTCAATTCCGCAGTATGTAAATCTCAGATGAAAATCTGAACCCAAAATCCGACAACATATATGTTCGATTTTCGACATCACGCTGTTGATAATCCGACAAGCCTCTCATTTTTTAAACGTCGGTTGACCTTCGACGGATATCCAACAACAATATGGTCTTGTCGGATATCCGACACGACAATGTCGAATATCCAACCACAACTCTTTTAATATACACGTCGGATATCTGACACCCATTACTTTACAGGTGGTCAGATATCCAACCACATGTCCGTCGGATATCTGTCCCATATTACATTATAGTATGTTGGATATTCGACGCATATACCCACAAACAAAAGACAAAGTCCAGCGAAGTTTGTCGTTGATGGTATGGCGAGCTCGTCGGATTCTTTGGAAGGGGCCGTCGGATATCTGACCTAGATTACATTATAGGATGTCGGATATCCGACGCCTATGCCTGAAAGCAAAAGACAAAGTCCGACGACGTTTGTCGTCGGTGGTATGGCGAGCTCGTCAGATTCTTTGGATGGGGCCGTCAGATATCCAACAACTATGGGGAATTTAAAAAAAAATACATCAATTATGGATAGGATTTTATCCCTTTGAAATCCACCTGATATATTAGAAATTTTACAAGAAAATAAGAATCTTGATCACACAAATCATCTGAATGTTAAATGCCAATTCAAGTTAGAAATTGCTCCATGCATAAATTCTGATTTCAGATCTCCATCAATTTACACAATAAGGGAAACTGAGCATATCACCATTAGATGTTTCTTCCAATTAACTAGGACATCTTACCATGAATGAATATAACAAGAGTTGTCTAATTTTCATAGGTGATCATCAATGCAGTGAAGAATCTAGATTTCCAGGAACTCCAAACAATGTTACAATTTTAGTCAAGGAAACGAAAATTTGAAGTTCAAGAATTTTTATAGAGATTTAGAAAGTTAAAGCATGAAATATGATACTTTGGAGTTTAAAGCATTTTTGTACAAGAATCAAAGACTGCATATCATGCAATTAAGGAAAAAACTTGTTTTGTTTCCCGAGGAACAAAATGTCTATGGACATTACATATTTCTTTGTCTTCTTGCTACTAGGGTTACGGTTTAATAAATTGGAAGAAAATTATAAAGTCTTAGTTTTTATTATTTTTAGTTTTGTCTCTTCATTGTTCCTGATAAAATTGCTATAGCCTAAAGATGAAAACATTATTCGCATTTTAGTCATACCAAGATAGCATTTTCTCTATCTTTTGTTCAATACACAAGAAATAATAATTTTGGACTACAATGATAACAAAAGCATTAAAAATGCAAGAGACCAAGACGGCTTTGAAAAGTAACTTTTGAGCACTGTACACAATTGCTATAGTTTATGTGATCTTGGTTTCTATGGTTCTTTCAATATTAAACTCAGGAATTGTATCTCGTCCATTGCACGGAAAAGCATATTCTTCATTTCTATAGAGGTGATTCCCACATGACATATAGAGGTGATTCCCAGTCTATTTCTTATATGCTTATATGGAGGATACTTTGAATATCCTTCCATTAGTTTAGACCCTACCTTGGCCAGCACTCAACCCTACAAATGGAAAAAAGACATCATTTGAAGCATGCTTACACCCTTTTATACACCATTTCAGGTGTGATATTACATGTTTGGAGGTTACTCATTGAGATGGTCCACTAATAAGGTTGTTCACATGGTTCATATACACTAGCTATGAAATAAATTTACTATCTTCTAACTTCCAAACTTGCATGCCCAAAAGATAATGGAATTGACCAAAGTCACTAATATCAAATGTAATTTTATGGTTCCTTTAATGCATCAATCAAATCAATGTTGGAACCTATAAATATGAAATCTACATATAAAATAAGAAAAAAAAATCACCGTAAACCTTCTTAGTGTAGAGATTTTGAATTGGATAGGTGCTTTCTAAAGCCACACTTCAGAAAATGGTTATCAAATTCTCATTCCAAGCCCTTGGCACTTGCTTAAGTGTTAAGAACATAATGTGACTTCTTTAACATGTATGCACAGTTTGGATATTTATGATCCACAAATTCTAGTAGCTGTTGCATATAGATTTCTTCATGTAGAAGTAGAACCCCATTGGAAAAGATGATTTTCATATCCATATGGTGGATCTTACCCCCAAATACTACTTGCTAATGGAAAATTGAGTTTGAAAGTGTTTATTTAACAACTAGGATGCAAGTTTCAGCATATGCAACACCTTATTTTTTATTGAATCCTTTAGGAACTATTATAGGAACTAAGTTTCGGTCTGGTAAATGCAGCTTGAACACTATACTATGATTGGCCTATCTTGGCATAAAAGTCATCTTTGAGTTTCATAGGTGAATATTAATATCAAGCATGGTGTTACTCATCAATCCAGCAGCCTGGATGAAATTTTGAGGGTTATTGCATATGTTTTTATAATAGAAAGAGGGTATGCTTCCTAAAAAAACTCATGCTTATTCCAAGCACATTTTCAAGGTGGCTTCTATCCATAATCCACAACTTTGATTTTGAGATCTGTAGTAGCATTGTTAACACCACAAAAGTGTAGTTCTCATAATCATAATGTGGAAGTCCTTGGATAGAATGGTCTAACTCAGCGTATGCGATGATTTACATAATATTGTTAAAGCTAAAGGAAGGTGCATCATTATATGAGGGCACACACAACTAAAGGAAAATTAAAGACCGGTAAGGTGGACGTGTTTTCTGCCTAGTAATTAAAATCAAGAGTTTGATGATCAAATGAAATTCCTTGATGTCACAAAATCAAAGACAATCACGCAGTCTCCTAACTCAGCACTAAAGCAGTATTAATGCAGCAAGCATACACTGTGGATCTGGTTGGAAGCCATAATGAACTAGCAGTGAAGCCCTATCCTATTCCTTAGCACTTCTAACATTTCTTGTAGCACTAGTACAGATCATTCCATCTCTTGTTCTGTGTAGCAACAACAATTTTGTATGGGCAGAGTTTGAAGATTAGAGTAAGGTGTCATTCTATGGAATGTCTTCTATTTCAGCATCCAACTAAACTCATGAATGCTCAGAATCCTAGTTTTATAGTCCCATTCCATGATGGTAGATTGTGTGGTTTCAAAAGAATAAAAAGAGTTGCAGAATATTCCAGGGAAGGAATAACCATTATTAAGATTAAAAAAGAGGGTTTGATCATTGATGCAGTTTTCGATATTTTTATGTCACCTGTGTTTTTTTGTTACTTGCATGTAACCTGCAGCTTGAAACTCCATAAACATGTTTGCTGCAGTCCATCCCAGGAAAAAAAAGGGTGCACCCACCATGTGTGAAAGTCTTATAAGACATTTGGAAAACTGTTATGAGGGAATTCATAAGCTTTTTCAGGAAACATTTTGGGCAGAATTTATGACAGAATTCGAGATCAACAACTTTGTTGCAGCTTCTAAAAACCATACTTTATCTTTTTCTCGATATGAACATCAATATGGGATGAGTTTGGAACCATTCTCAAACATGCTAGAACATCTAATGGTAATGCTAAAAATTGAAATTAAATGATAGAAAAGGAAAGATAAAGGAGATCGGATCCCCTATTGTCTTGCTCTCTCTTTTTTTGTCTTTACTTCTTGTGCTTGCAATGTCATCATCTGAATTTAATTTTGTTTTATAAATCCAGTTGCAACCAACAAGGTTCTCGCCTCTTGGAAGAGGTACTAACTCCCAAGTTTGGTATTTTTTCAAAGCATTGTTTCCTACCTGCATAACCTCCTCTCATTCTTTTTTTTTTGTAAATAAAAACAATATATTACTGCAGGAAAAAGAGATACATGTCGCTCTTACAGCGTTGCTGAGTTAAGAGTCTAGAACCCAAAACACCACAGAAAGATGCACTACCAATGTTACGACATTATAGATCGAGCGTCCATACAACCGGACCTCATCACTAGCAGAACACAATTTCGCAAAACAGTATCCATTACCCATATCCTGAATTACAAACTTTCACCAAACAGTACCCCCTACCCATATCCCGAATTACAGACAGTAACCTCCTCTCATTCTTACTCATCAAGCCTACAAGAAATTTACTATGCATTCAACTATAGCAATATAGAAGTACAAATAAACATGATAAACATTTTTAGAGCAATGAACAAGTACTTATATTTTCAAAAAGTTGGATACTAAGAAACTAACTAAGACAACAATTTTTCACCCAACGATATGAAGTTCTCTATGGATGTCACCCTCTAGTTGGGCTATGAGACTACTAGGGAAAGAAGACAAATGTAAAACTCTCATGTTAGTTATTGTCTAAGAACATGATGAGAAAGATGAGGGAAGAAAACCAAAACTAAATAATAGTTCAATTTAAAAGTATTCCTTCATCCTAGTTTCAAGTACAAAACTATCAGACTTAATCTCTCCACAAATATTAATATTTAAAGTATCTTCCAACCATGTAATAATCTATAGGAAAGATAAGGCGAGAGTTCAAGAAATTATAAACCCATTGAGGATGAACATAGTCCCTAGACAAAAATGTATGGCACTGGGTTGGGATATCCACTATCTGCACATCACATTCAATAAATTAGGTAATACAACAAATAGGGCCACATTCAAAACATCCCACACATAATCAATTACAAACTTGACAGTTACTTCTGTAGATGTTGGCACCATGTGCCACTGCATGAATACCATATAGTACTATGTGTAGGTCATTGAGGATTGACTATATTTCTAGTTTTTTCATGCAAAATATGGGGATTCGAACATGCAGGTTACCAAGGAATGTTTCATGTTGATAGGAGCACTAGCACTATCACAAATCCATAAGGACGTTCTAACAATTGTGGGGCAAGGGATACTATGTGTAAATATCTATAGGATGCACAATGTCTTGCAGAGGCAGATGGATCTTGAATGTGATGGGAAAAAATGCTTGCACACAAATGCCTTATGTGTAACATCAATGCAAACACAACATTCTCTTCGCTCAATGCAGTAAACTTCTATGCATAGTTGCAAAGCACTTTTGGTCACAATGGAAGGATTTCATTCATAGGCACTTAGAAAATATTTCACGGTTTGTACTAATGTTCCAGATATAGAACTTGACTAGAACTAGAACTAAAACCCATAAATGTACCATAACTAGAACTAAAACCCTCCCAAATCCTAGAATGACACAATTTTACATTTGGCATAAATTGGTCAAGGACCCATGCCTCATGTGAACTTCATAATATCTTGAATACAAGTTATTTAGACTATGAGCACCCTAAACTCTCTTGTTATTGGTTTGCATGTTCTCTCTAGCACGCTTATGGATTCTCCCTCTAGTGCACCCATAAATCATCTCTAATACACTTCTTAGGTTGTAATGTTGTGCTACCCTAACATTGTTTCTCTCCTTGTTTATTACAGGAATTATGGTTTGTTGGTTGGTTCAATTTCATCCTTGTGGTCTCATATGAACCTCAACATGGTATACAAGAGAGTGTGGGAATTCCTTACTCATTTCTCTATTGGATTATTCCCACAACTAGGGTTTATGTCCTAGCTGCAACCCTAGGGTTTATTGACCTACTATTGTGTTGATTCAATGGACATTGATAAAATTATCTTATAAATCTTATCTTTTTTCATCCATAGGTAAATGCACATTGTTTATTGTTAAACATTGAATTGATTAGTGATGTGCTTGTTCAAGTATGCCTATAAATAGGATTGTGGAACTTGATTTCAAAGACTTTATCTAACAATATTTCTATGTAAGAATTGCTTGCTTATTTGTTTGTTGTTGATGCTTAATTGTTTGTTGTGCTTAATTGTTAAACATTGAATTGATTAGTGATGCGCTTGTTCAAGTATGCCTATAAATAGGATTGTGGAACTTGATTTCAAAGACTCTTTATCTAACAATATTTCTATGTAAGAATTGCTTGCTTATTTGTTTGTTGTTGATGCTTAATTTCATTTGATTCTACCCTTGCTCAAACTATCATAAGTATTCCATGTCTCGATTGCCTTACCTATTTGATTTTGAACCTCATATTGCCTTAAGCCATGTGCGAGTTCATTACATCATTTGTATCTTGAAGATGCATTTGTCTTGAGTCTTTGTACTTGTATTTATGCAAGCAAGGAAGGAACTAGGGTTTTGGGGGCAAAAATTAGAGGATACTTGAAGTGTTAATGCTTGAGTCCTTTTGTGAGATGGACGTAGATCCTAGGGCATGTGACAAAGAAACCCTAGAGGATACTTGGAGCTCTTTGATTAGAGAGCTTGTGTGAGGCATACTTAGTGAAATAACAAAATTGGACTTGATGGTGTTGGTGCTAGCTTGTTGTAGAGCCTTTGGTGTGTCTAGAGAGCATGGTGGGTAGTCAAACATGCATACCACCAAGGGGTAGTCAAACATGCATACCACCAAGGAAGGTTGCAGGTTGACATGAGCTCTAGCACTGTCATGAATATACAAGGACATTCTGACAATTGTGGGGCAAGAGATAAGATGTACAGAGATCTATAGTATCCACTATGTCTTGCAAATGAAAATGGATCTTGAACATAAATAGGTTTTTGGAACTTTATTTCAATGACTTCTATCTGGCAATATCACTATGTAAGAATTTCTTGCTTATGTATATATTGTTGGTGCTTACTATCATTTGATTTTACCTTTTCTCAAACTGTCATAAGTAAGTGAGAAATGAATAATTCCTTACCTTGTCAGAGGCTTGGAAAGTAGGATAAGATGCTTTAGTTTCATAACAAGCCCCAAGAAATTGTCAAAATTTAGATGACACATGAGTGGGTTGTAGAAAGGCACCACCGTAGCCATTCATTGAGCTCCTCTTTGTTTTGAGAATAATTTAATATTCTCTACTGAACAGGGCCAACCACGTGAAGGTGGCAACTCTTATGCCCCCTCCCCCCCTCACGTCACTCTCAATTCCCCATTCCCAATGCATGTACTTTAAAAAAAAATTATGTGCAAACATGCAGATTTCATCATAAATAAACATTTACCATTCATTCAATAGAAGCTAACATTCCTTAAATCATTCATTCATTTAGTAGGGAAAAAATTATGCATGACATTGTATTATAAAAAATAATTACACTATATTTCTTCAGTCACTTCTTTCTTTATTTTTTCTCTTTACAAAATCAACAAGAAACTCATCTTCTGGAACTTGTTCTTCAGTTCTTGGTGCTTCATCAACTTGTCGTAATGTCTGCCTAGTAGAGTACTCACGACGTGGATTTTGCGGCAAGGGGTTTGTATTTGCTGCAATAATTTGAAAATGTTACATTGATATATTCTGGTATTATAATGACAAGTATTTCATTTAAAAAAAACATTACAAACGTGTTTTTTTACCTGATGTGGCCACATCATGTACTTCATATTCCTGTCTAGGCTCAACCTATACAATGTGACCCTCTACATGCTCTGTAGTTGAAACGTGGAAAAGTACAATTAATGTTCACCATCTACAATGCAATATTTAAAATTGTAGCATATGAATAAATTCAATACTAGGATTCGAAGCATGATCTTCGATTGGTTGTTGTCAATCCTCGACATTGAGTGGATTGTTGCTTTCCTGCTCAAAACAGAGTCAATATTTTATGGCAATTATTTATAACGAATAGATTTCACAACTAATAAATCTTCATTAAACTATATATATTTTTTATACCTGTGCGCAAGATGGATCACCAGAAGACTGTGTTTCCCCAGACAAGCTTTTTCGGTGTTCAACAACATCTCCAAAGCCATGCTGGAAGCCAAGCTTCAAGTCTTCCTCAGTGGGCACTTCCTTGAATCGGTTGGCTTGCATATTTGCATAACGTCATGAATTTACCTTTTATGGTGCAATAAAATGAAAATAATTTGCAATTTATTATTTGGATGCTTTATTATTTTTTTGATACTTACAATTCGTGCCGCCAAATTTGAATAACCACCAGGCCCAAGCTTGTGCTGACCAATTTTTTCTTGTCTTTCCTTTGTGGCCTTTGATGTGTCTGACAGCCTATGAAAGTGTTGAAATAGGTTAGATGTTCCAAATTTGATATAAAAATTAATAATAATAAGATTTAGAATTACATTGTGGAAAGTATTGCATACCTCCCTATGCTTGGTGGTAGCGTTCCTTCTTTTCTCAGAGGCCTCTCCTTTCCATATTCCACTAGGGATTTCCACTCTCTTGTTGGAATCATAGCAGGGCACTCATACCTAGGGTTCCTTTCTAAATAAACCCTATATTGGTCTCGGACAATCTTCATATGTTGTCCAACCTTCTTTAGGGCCGCGGCTCTATTAAAGGTCTCGTTGCTGAACAAGCCAACCAACCAATTAGTGAGCTCATCTTGTAAATTTTTAATTTGTTTATCCCACCTTGTGCGGATGGTGGGCCCAAATATCTCCAAGGAAAAATCATTTAGATGTTTATAGAAAACATCATTTCCTACAAAACGATCATGCCATCATTAGTTGAAAAACAATGTTTTATCAGTATATTACAATTAAATTATAAACACTAAATTGAACAATGTATAATTACCTGGGATCTTCTCTATATTTATTGGAACGAGCTCTTCGTCCACCAAAAATGTTGTCTGTAGTGTACCCATGGTAGTGACACGGGAATATCCAGGAAATGTTGCTTCAACAATATCAATACTAGCAGGCTCTGCATCGTTCCCTTCTTCTGCACGATCTGGTGTGCGTTAGTCACTAGTGGGTGCACTCACAGCTGGCCTCAGGGTGTCGCGGAATGTGTTTCCGACTGTTCAGTAAAAAACAATGACACATGAGATGTATGTAGAGTCTTTTTCTCATGTGATGACTCTCCACGGCATCACTAGGGCCAACACTGCCTTGACCACTACCGTGTGGTCGCAAAAAATCCTGTAAATACAAACCATATTTTATAAGTTCACCATCATATACAACTAAAAATTATAAAATAATAAATGAATTTATATTATGATTCAAGATTCCCCAACTTACTTTCAAGGCCTGAGATCTCTTTATCAAAACATCAACCTTGGCTCTAATATCTTTTGTATGCGGTTGAATCAATAGCAGACGAAGGATATCCCCATTAATTTTTTTCAATGTCTTCATATCTATCATCTTAATCGGGTCTAGAGAAGAACCAATGTCAGCATCACGCATCAACACATCCACATAAAAATCTATTGATTGCTCTGACGTTGGATCACATGCCGAATAAATGGTTTGCAACAAAAATATATAAAACATTAATAACGTGAAAGCAATAGAATGAGGAAAAAAGTATATTAACAAAACATATCAATCATGATATATTCCTAAAATTACAATTAGGTTTACCTGATGCCTCGATGCTGGTGTCGTCTGATCCACAGCTGGGGACTTGGCCATATCATCCCCTGCCAAAAAGAAGTAGAAAACATTATCATAATGAAACCAATATACACACAAAAAAGACATAACAAAAAAAACATTATGCTACATATTATATTGGTACAATTCCAATGAATTATACATGTTGTCTCGAGGATCGTCTACTCATCGAATCAATAGTTATAGGTGACCTTCCCCGATCAGAACCCTGCATCAAAAACATAGAAAAAATCATCTAAATGAAACCAAAATACTCATGGAAAAAACTTAATAAGAAAACATATTGATTTATTTAAATTGTACAATTACAATCAGGTATACCCATTTCCCCAAGGCTACTGTCGTTTGATCAACAGTCGGGTGGTTTCCCTAATCAACACTCTGCAACAAAAATATAGATAACATTATCTAAATGAATCGAATATACTCTTGAAAAAACACAACAAAAAAACTTTTTTGTTCATATTAAATTTATACAATGGCATCGATGTATACCTGCTTCCTTGAGCCAGGTTCGGTATCATCTACTGCTAGGGAGGTTCCCTTTACAGAACCTTGCATCAAAAACATAGAAAAAATTATCTAAACGAAACCAAAATACTCATTGAAACAACATAATAAGAAAATATTTTGACTTATTTAAATTGTACATTTACAATCAGGTTCACCTGTTGCCCCGAGGTTGTTGTCGTCTGATCAATAGCCGGGTGGTTTCCCCGATCAATACTCTGCATCAAATATATATAACATTATATAAACCAAACGAATATACTCATGAAAAAACACAGCAAAAAAAAACTCTTTTATCATATTATATTTTTACTATTACAAAGATGTATACCTGCTTCCTCGAGGAAGTTGTACTACTCTGACCAGTTGCCGGGGAGATGCCCCGATCACTACCCTGCGAAGTAAATATATAAAATTTAACGAAATTATAACAATAGACTAACGAAAAATCCTTAAGATGTTAAATTCATTAATAAAAGGTTGGGTAAATTGTTAGATGTACCACTCCCATAGTAATTGTGTTTGTATCTACTCGATTCAAATTGTAATTAATAAGAAACTCTTTCCATGCATCTATTGATTTAATGGCACATACAAAAACATGGTTTCCTTCACGCCCCTCAAATATGCAGTTGGGTTTCTTAATTGTAGACCCTGGTTGTGTACTGTGTATAAACCCCGCAATATTCCCTGTGGCTTTTGGCCTTCCGTCAATGTACAACGTTGCTCCTTTCTTTTGATCTTTGTCTTTCAGCTGTAAATAATTTGCTAACAATCCATATATGCACATACTTCATGTATATTGGACCAGGCACATCCAATCTTTGTAGTTGTAACAAGGTCCAACACACTCCATCAATTTTGTACATCTCTCGTAACCGACCTTTATGCCATCCATGCAAAACAACCCCAAACCATGTAATGATGATGGTGCAATTCGATATATCCTCTCGTTCACACAAAAATCTGTGTTCAGTTGAGGAAGATCCTCGGGTTCCCATTGTTTCACTAGATGTTTGTACCTCAAGGGCACCTTGATGTCGCCTATTGTCTCATCATCATAGGAACATGACCCCCCTTCAACAAGAAAAAAGTCCATGCGTTTATGGAATTTTCTTTTGATCTTTTGAAATCTAGTTGATATAACTCTTATAGACCTATTGGATGTCTCACTTTCCTCTAACCTTCCTAAACTCCCCTCGCTCGAGGAAGACAGATCTAACAAATACCTGTTTGGTTCTACCTGCACCATGGGGAAAAAGTTCAAATAGGGCCTTGTTTGTAAGCATAATTCATATTAGAAAATTATAAGGCATTAAGAAATGCATTTTCCACTATCATCATACATAGTTACCATGCCTCCCCCAAGCTTGAAAATGCATTTGTTGATTAGTAAGGGATTTTTCCTTTAATTGGCTTGCATATTAAAAAATGGAAAAAATGGCCAAAATTAATTTTTGAATGCCTCAAGTTCGTATAAGAAGGAATCCAAAATGACTCAAGAAACAATGGCTGTCAAACCTTGGTCTTGCCACAATTTTAATATATTGAACCAAACTCCAATTCAAATTCATTTACCATCTTAGTGAGAAACCTATCCACTAAACTTAAATGCATGAGTAGACCAAATGTATATGATACTTATTAATTTTTCTTCAAATTTGGGTTTGAATCGAGATTAATTGGATATAAGGTGTCTTGACCTTAGTATACTTAGCATTTTGATGAGTTCCTTATGGTTGTTATAGTCATTCTTGATTGCTTGGGAATGAAGGATTCTCGATTGCTCTCATTCTTGTTTGAGTTTAGATGGTAACATAAACTTGCCATTTAATGGGTAGCTTGACCTTTATCGTTTGAACATGTTTATATGGTTGTGAGCTCCCTTATTGTTACTCTGTTGGGACTTGGGAATTCACCACATCCTGTCTTCACTTGAGTTCCATTTGTACCAAGCCTAAAGATTTTGAACCGATTACCTTCACTTGCTCTCAGTTACATCGAAATTTTGTTTGGCACAAATTATTGTTGCTATTCATTTTGGGTGTGATTATTTCAATCTGCCCAAACCCATGAGGCTTGACCTTTGACATCACTAGCCTAGTTATATTATGGTTTCAAAATGTAATGTATGAACAAATGCATGAAACAACAACGTTGTGGTCTTACCTTCAGATTCCTTTCAATTCTGTTGATGTATATGTAACTTCGGAATGTATTTCATATATATTTATTGTACCCTTATTAGAGATGTGTTATTCCTCTATAAGGAAGTGTCGTCATGTGGATTGACAAGTGTCTCAAGTGTGTGTACTTGCCGATGGATTATTAGACCACCATGTGTGGGGTCGGCCCTGAAATATATATTATATTGTGGATGTATCTAGATAGACAAGTCGGCCCCATAGTGTAACTGGGCAAACAGGTTAAGTATAAATAGAGATCGGGAGATCTCTATTTTGATCATTCGAAAAGTCACACTTCTCTCACTCAGAAAGTGGCGCACTAGTGAGGAGGAGGATCATCTGCTCTAGGAGACTATCTCAAGTGTATTTTGGTTGTACTTTGGTTGAGCCATTGTTCTCTCTATCTCTGAGGAAGTTGTGGGGTTTTTCACCTTAGGGTTTTCCCCACAGAAACTCTGTCTCTTGTCTCTCATGCTTTTGATTCTTGTGATGCTTGTCATGCTTATTGTGATTGTTATGCATGGATATACTATATATGTTATTCTCTCAGTAAAGATCCAAGAGTATTGTGAATTAATGCTCAAAATTTAACATGGTATCAGAGCTAACTTGAGAAGAAGACATTTTGCAGTGACGGAAACTTGAGTTTCTTGTTTATTGGGTTTCTCTCCATATATTTTGGAAAAGAAGTATAGTAGATTGACTCTACTCATCAAGGAGAATCTATCTGTCCAATCAGAATTCAATTCTGAGCATTTTCAGATTTGGCCCTAAAAATTAGGGTTTCCACAAAAATAGGAATTTCTGAAATCTGAAGACATAGCTGGAAGCTCCTTGCAAAAATCGAAGTTTAGAGCTTTGGATCGAGATTTTTGGCTAGGTAGATCTCCGGGAAACTCAAACCCTAATTCAGGGCTCTCCCTAGTGAACCCGGGAGGACAAAAAGTCAAATCTGAAGGGTAAAACTTTACTGATCTCAAATTCTGAATGCACCAGGCTGATCATCTCATCAAGGAACATCTTTCTATCCTTTCAGAAAGTTGAAATTCACATTTTGAATTTTTAGGGTTTTTTCGACAAACCCTAATCCAGGACTAGATCCAGTTTTCAGCATTTCAAGTGGTAAGACCTAAATCTTTTCTATTTCCATTTGAAGTACTCTTTAAGATGTCTCACCACACCAAGCTTGAGGATAAGCTTGAAGGGGCTGATAACTTCCGAGCTTGGAAGTATAGGATTGGGTTAATCCTGGAAGAGAATGAGTTGGACTCATATATAAAAGAAGACATCCCTATCCCAGAGGATGAAGAGGCCCATGTATTGCATAAGAAGAACTTGGTCAAGGCAAAGAGAATCATTGCTGATTCTATTAAATACCATCTCATACCCCATGTGTTTTCTCTAAAGACACCCAAGGAGATGTTTGACTCTTTGACCAAGCTATTTGAAGGGAAGAACATAAATCGGAAGATGACCCTGCGGAACCAATTGAAAGGAGTAAAGTTTCAGAATGGAGAAACCATTCAATCTTATTTTTCTAGGGTCTCCCAGATTAAGGAACAACTAGAAGCAGTAGATGAAATGGTGGAGAATGGTGAAGTTGTCATGACCACTCTGAATGGCCTACCTAGGTCATGGGACTCCTTTATTCAAGGAATCTGTGCAAGAAAGAAGTTGGTATCCTTCAACAGACTACGAGAAGAATGCTCACAAGAAGAAGCATGGCTTGTGGCACGAGAAGAAAATATGGGGAATGAAGATCAAGCTCTTGCAGCTCACACCAAAAGAAGCAATCCCAAGAAGGAGCACTCTCGCTACAAGAGATCCTATCAAAAGAATAAGAAGGATCTAAGATGCTTCACATGCAATGAGAAGGGTCACTTTGCTTCAGATTGTCCCAAGAACAAAAGGGATAATAACAACAACTCCAGCAAGAAGAAGAAGGGCAGCAAAAGAAAGTTCCATGCTCATGCTGCCGAGGATGATGAACCTCCAAAGAAGAAGGCTAGGGCAGAAAGTGATGATAGTGATGATGACTCATCAAGTGAAGAAGAGTATGTTCTAATCTCTGCTCTCATAGGTACTATCTCCCATGGTTGTAATGATTGGTTGATTGACAATGGGGCTTCCAAACACATGACTGGGTTTAAGGAATCTTTTGTGAATCTATCTGAACATGAATCACCTCATAAGGTGAAACTTGGGGATGATTATCAATACCCAATCAAAGGAAGTGGTGAAGCCTCCTACAACCTAGATTTTGGAAAATCTTTGAAGATGAAAGAAGTCATTTATGTACCTAGGCTCAAGAAGAACTTACTCTCCATCTCTGCATTGGATGCAAAAGGTATGAGGGTTTCATTTGTAGATGGCCAAGTCCTAATGTGGCCAAAGGGTAAAACAATCGATGATGCAGTAGTGATTGGAGAGCAAGAGGGAGGTTTGTATAAATTGAAGGGTCAACCTAAACATGCCATGATACATGAATCCATGGAGCCAGGTGAACTGTGGCATAGAAGACTTTCTCATATGCATTATAGGGCACTTCCAATTGCAAGCAAGGCTGTAGAGGGTCTTCTTGAAATCAAGACCAAACATGAAGGTGTTTGCAAAGGATGTGCAAAAGGTAAGAACATTAAGAAGGCTTTCCCAAGTAGTGAAAGCAAGGCAAAAGATATCCTAGAAATCTTCCACTCAGATGTATGTGGTCCTATGTCATCCAGTTCTCTGAGTGGGTATGTTTATTATGTCTCATTTATTGATGACTTCTCCAGGAAGACTTGGGTATACTTCTTGAAGAATAAAGATGAGATGCTTGATAAGTTTAAGGAGTTCAAAACCTGGATGGAGAATCAAACTAACAAGAAGATCAAAACATTCAGATTTGACAATGGTGGAGAATTCACCTCAGGTGACTTTAAGAAGCTTTGCAGTGATTCAGGGATTAAGAGGGAGTTGACTGCTCCTTATAATCCTCAATAGAATGGAGTTGCAGAAAGGAAGAACAGAACAATCATGGAAGCAGCAAGGTAAATGCTACATGACTAGGATCTACCTATGCATCTATGGGCAGAAGCAGCTAGAACAATTGTATGTGTGCAGAACAGAACACCCCACAAGATATTGGACAATAAGACACCAGAAGAGGTCTTTTCTGGTAAGAAACCTGAAGTCAGTCATCTCAGAATATTTGGTTGTCTAGTATACACTCATGTCCCAAAGGAAAAGAGGACTAAACTAGATCCTTCAGGAAAGAAGGGTATCTTTGTGGGTTATAGTGAAAGCTCGAAGGCTTACAGAATATACTTTCCAAGGTTCAAGAAGATTGATGTCAGCAAGGATGTAACATTTGATGAAAACTCAGCATTCATCAAATCAAGGAAGGCACCTATCAAAGTTTATGAAGAACCTAAGGAAACTAGATTTCAAGATACTACCATGACTGAAGCATTTCCAGAAGTTGTTCGTGAGTTTGAAGATCCGCAAGAACCTGTAGATCCACCCCGTGAGGATAACTCTCACAAGAGGAAACCTGCATGGGCTAGAGAGCTCATTCAAGATGCAGAAAGATTTGGCATTCCAGAGGAAGAACACAGAGCAAAGAAGAGAACCAGATCACATACCATCTATGTTGCTTTACTCTGTGACATTATGAACAAAGAGCCTTCCAGTTATGAAGAAGCAGCGGGAAAGAAAGAATGGAAGGATGCCATGGTTGAGGAATACCAATCAATAATGAAGAATGATGTTTGGGATGTTGTCCCAAGACCTAAAGAGAAGTCTGTTGTGACTTCCAAATGGATCTACAAAATCAAGCATGCTGCAGATGGTAGTGTAGAGAAATACAAGGAAAGATTCGTAGCTCGTGGCTTCTCTCAGAAAGAGGGAATAGATTATGAAGAAACTTTTGCACTTGTAGCCAGGTATACTTCCATTAGAACAGTACTTTCCCTAGCTGCAGCAATGAAATGGAAAATACACCAGATGGATGTCAAGACTGCTTTCTTGAATGGTGTAGTTGAAGAGGAAGTATATGTGGAGCAGCCACTTGGTTTTGAAATACATGACAGGGAGTCATATGTGTGCAGATTGAAGAAAGCCTTGTATGGCTTAAAGAAAGCTCCCAGAACTTGGTATGGTAGGATGGACAGCTTCCTATCTAGTTTGGGCTTTACCAAGAGTAAAGCGGATTCCAACCTTTACTACAAGGTTGAGGAAGGGAATCCTGTGATTCTAATTCTGTACGTAGATGACTTATTTGTAACAGGAGATGACAGATTGATTGCAGATACTAAGAGGAATCTTGCTGCCGAGTTCGATATGAAAGATTTGGGAATGATGCATTATTTCCTAGGTATGGAGGTGTGGCAGAGTGCAGGTGGGATCTTCCTTGGTCAAGGGAATTACACAATAGATATCCTGAAGAGATTCGGGATGATGGATTGCAAGGCCATGGCCACACCTATGGCATCGAATCTGAAGCTTCTATGTGATGCTTCATCTGAGCCAGTTGATGTCTCTATGTATCGTCAGATGATTGGGTCCTTGATGTACCTGACGAACACGAGACCAGATATTTGCTTTTCCATGAACACATTGAGTCAGTTATTGACAGATCCCAGGTGTGTTCACCTGGTTGCTGTAAAGCATGTTCTGAGGTACCTGAAGGGTACAGTGGATTATGGGCTCAAGTATGAAGCGAATCAAAAGTTTAACTTGCAGGGTTATGTTGATTCAGATTGGGCTGGCAGTGCTGTAGATAGGAAGAGTACATCTGGGTGCTGCTTCAGTATGGGATCAAGTGTGATCTCTTGGTTTAGCAGGAAGCAGTCATGCCTAGCACTGAGTACAGCTGAGGCAGAGTATGTTGCAGCCTGTTTAGCTAGTTGTGAGGTAGTATGGCTACGGAAGCTACTATCTAATTTATTTGATCTCCCGTTGGATGCTACTGGTATCTTCTGTGATAACCAGAGTTGTGTGAAGCTGTCTGAGAACCCAGTGTTTCATGACAGGTCAAAACACATAGAGATCAAATATCACTATATCAGGGATATGGTGCAGAGAGGAGCTGTGAAGCTCCTATACGTTGTGACGGATGAGCAGATTGCAGATGTGCTGACGAAGCCACTAGCCAGGGTGAAGTTCGAGTACTTCAGGGAGAGGCTTGGCATTCTTCAGATTGATGACACTTCGAGGAAGAAGTGATGGACACATTTTCTGAAGCCATTCCAAGCATGTTGGAAGGAAGATCCTTCACATGGTTATGGATGTAAGCGCTGGATGATGAGCATCAGGATGATGTTTTTGTTTCTGCTTTGTATGATCAGTTGGATCATTTATATGTATGTACGCATCATGTTGGATGTTGGATATGATCAGTTGGATCATTTATATTATATGTATGTACACATCATGTTGGATGCTGGATATGATCAGTTGGATCATTTATATGTATATGTATGTACGCATCATGTTGGATGTTGGATATGATCAGTTGGATCATTTTTATGTATGTACGCATCATGTTGGATGTTGGATATGATCAGTGGGATCATTTGTATGTATTTTGTATATGCATCATGTTGGATGCTTGGACCATGTATATGTATATGTATCAGGTGGATACATTGTATGATCGGGTGGATCATGTATGGTGATATGTATCATGTATTTGTATTTGTATCAGGTGGATACATTGTATGATCAGGTGGATCATGTATGATGATATGTATCAGGTAGATACTTGGTACGCATCAGGTAGATGCATTGTATGATCAGGATGATCTGGATGACGAGCTTCAGGATGTTGCTCCAGATGACATGCAGCAGGATGTTGTAGTGATGATGATCGGGATGATCATATGTACATCAAGATGATGTATGGTGAGTATCAGGTTGACACTCTATGGTCGTGGATCAGGTTGTGCAGATGAGCATATAATTTGGCCCTGGGAGATTTGCAGATAGTCTTTCGAGGTTTTGCCTATGGCATATAATTTGGCCCTGGAATATCTGGCAAATGCTCTTTTGAGGTTTTGCTCTGGGAGGACATATAATTTGGCCCTGGGAGATCTGCAGATAGTCTTTCAAGGTTTTTCCTATGGCATATAATCTGGCCCTGGGATATCTGGCAGATGCTCTTTCGAGGTTTTTCCCTATGGCATATAATATGTCCCTGGGAGATTCGATAGGTTGGGTTGTGTGCCCATAATAAGTCCTGGGATGCTCTTGCGAGGTTTTGCCATGACCACATATAATCTATCCCTGGGAGATCCTATAGGTAGAGTTGTGTGCTAGGAACAGCCTGGGATGCTCTTGCGAGGTTTTTTGGTGACCACATATAATATGTCCCTGGGAGATCCTATAGGTAGAGTTGTGTGCTCGTAACAGCTTGGGATGCTCTTGCAAGGTTTTGTGGTGAGGTCACATATAATATGGCCCCGGGAGATCCTATAGGTAGAGCCGTGTGCTCGTAACAGCCTGGGATGCCCTTTCGAGGTTTTGTGATGCACGCAATAAGTCCTGAGGATTCCACGGTATGGCCAGTGATGATGAAGACCTGCAGGTGGTGGGCCTACATACAGTATGAAAAAGGACTGGCTCTGTAGAACTTCCTATGACGAGTAGATTCAGAGACTGGTTGAGATAGCAGCAGCAGTGACGATGATGATGACAATGCATTGATGACGATGATCCTAAGAAGAAGACTTGTCTAGCAGATCTGTGTCGAGAAATACCTTCCTAGTTAAGAGGGAGTGTTGATGTATATGTAACTTCGGAATGTATTTCATCCATGTATTTCATATATATTTATTGTACCCTTATTAGAGATGTGTTATTCCTCTATAAGGAAGTGTCGTCATGTGGATTGACAAGTGTCGCAAGTGTGTGTACTTGTCGATGGGTTATTAGACCACCATGTGTGGGGTTGGCCCTGAAATATATATTATATTGTGGATGTATCTAGATAGACAAGTCGGCCCCATAGTGTAACTGGGCAAACATGTTAAGTATAAATAGAGATTGGGAGATCTCTATTTTGATCATTCGGAAAGTCACACTTCTCTCACTCAGAAAGTGGCGCACTAGTGAGGAGGAGGATCATCTGCTCTAGGAGACTATCTCAAGTGTATTTTGGTTGTACTTTGGTTGATCCATTGCTCTCTCTATCTCTGAGGAAGTTGTGGGGTTTTTCACCTTAGGGTTTTCCCCACGGAAACTCTGTGTCTCTTGTCTCTCATGCTTTTGATTCTTGTGATGCTTGTCATGCTTATTATGATTGTTATGCATTGATATACTGTATATGTTATTCTCTCAGTAAAGATCCAAGAGTATTGTGAATTAATGCTCAAAATTTAACAAATTCCATAGCAAACAACTACCTATGTTAAATTAAGTTTTCTAGTGATTCACCCAAATAATATAACGTATGTGTGTCACTCTACAAGTCTCAATACGTAGAGTGTATATTAACCATAATCATCACAATCGTGTCATGCACTAGAGTGTATATTAACCGATTGAAACAATAATGGATGAGGAAGAAACTACTACATAAACTAAGTTAACCATGGAGGATTCACACCACTTACTCCCAACATAACACATGTCAGTTCTCCTAGCCAACGATTTTATACAACTCGACCCTATTCACATCACATATGGGATGGAAACTACATGAACAAATTTCTTCTTATTGTAAGGTAACATTTGTGAAAATCTTCTAGTAGTCCCAAACTTAGTGGTAGGGAATAACTCTAGTTTCCCCAACCTCAAATCAACCATGTAGATGTTGACATTAATAGCTTTTTTTGGTTGATTTTTGGTGCTTAGATTCACATGTGAGTACACACCTTTATATGTTGTTTGGTGATGCAAGGTTTGAGATTTAAAGGTAATGATGAGATATGATTGTTGTATGTTTAATGATGCCACAAAAATCTAAATTTGTATGTATGAAATGAGCTATGGATGCACCCTCTAGTCTACCCTTCGATGTTGGTGATAATGTTGTTTGCTAGGGAAATAAAATTAGACCTCTAATGTTCTCACCTACCAATAAAATATGCCTATATTATCCTATAAATTCGGTATTAGAAAACCTCAACATCATGGATCTATTGACGCAGTTTTATTGTTAATGGTTACATCATTTAGAACTGCCCTCAACAATTTTCAATATGCAAAAAAATATGATAAGATGGACCCAAATCCTACCACAAGTCAATCTCATACTTCTCCACTCATGTGAGTACTCCTCAAGAATTTATTCATCTCCACATCATGAAAATCAAAAAAGGAAATAGGTTCTAAACACCCTAAACCCTTTAAAAATCGTTATTTTATCTTCTCAATAATGCACCATGAGGTTTCCCTTTACACTAGTCATCTTTACACATGATATTGCTACTACAACTACTCCTAAAGTTGGGGTGTCAAATTTGTTATAGTTTATCTAGTCTCCACTTTCAATGCCAAAGTTACCACAAAGGTTTCAATTGGAAAGGATGGTCTTGAATTATACCAGCATAAGAGATGTCCCCAAACCATGGTATTGATGTCACCCTCATGGCCTTTCCATCCCTTAGTTTTTCAATCACCATTGGTTCTACTAAAGAGGCGGCATGTTTTGTTGGCCAAGGAAATCAGAAATACTATTCTTATCAGAGATTATATGGGCATTTCAATGATAAATGTCATGCCTTGTAGGACAAAATACAAAGGCTCCTTATTGAAATGTAACAAGAAATCCAAGAGCCTACCTTTGGGAACAACAACAAAAACCTGAATTCAACAATATAGGCATAAGTCAGATCTATTTAGTATTTCTTGATAGCTTTCTGCTACATGTATGCTACAGGTAAGTGCATATAATGAACATTTTATTACCATGTCAGTGAATATTGTGAGGTTCATATCATAAAGTATTCCAAACCCAATTTTCTTCATTTAACACAATAGGAATAACCTCTGAAAAAACAATCTGCTAAGTTAATGTAATGATGGTTTCCTTCACCCTTTGTAATAGATATAGTACTAATGTCATGATTGTGGGTTTTTGGATGAGCAAATTCATGTCATGAAATTTATGTGTCACCGTCCTTATCTCTATCCCATGGGGAAAATACTCATGTTGTCTATTCATGACCATTTGTCAATATAATATGGTTAGACTTTGCTCATCCCAGATCTAATACTTATGGCAGAATGGCCAAATAACTAGTTGTGGTTTCCTCTGCTAAGATGCATAATAGGAAAATATTCATAAATGGGGGAAACAATTAGGTGCATAATTAGGAGGGGATAATTGGTGTTGCATCCATATTTGGGTTTTTTCAACCAGCCATAGAAACAATGTTGTTATCTTAAACCCCTAGTTTTTAGATTTGAATCTTACCATAGTCCAAGAGGTACATCCTTGGTGACCTAAACCTCAACATCTATCCCATATGTTAATCATGGAAATTTCCTTCCCTAGGGAATGTGTCATGATCTATGGATTTATGGATGAACCACAAGTCATATAATCAACATTTGGGATAGCAATTGCTTATTTTTGGCCTTGAATAATGTCTTGGGATAGGAGACTACTCTTCATGTGACAAACCTTTCAATTGGTTTTGTATCCCACTTGTGGGACAAATATTTATGCTATAGTTCATGTATTGTGTTATGTGCGCCTATTAATAAACAATGAGCCCTCAAAGCAACATGTAGTACCTAATCCCTTGGTTATTGACTCCATACCATGTCCTCTAAGAATAATATAGATTATAATCCTATGGATATTAACCATGAAGTATGTATTGGGAAAGAAGACCCCTCCCTAGTTTCAAAAACATTGCAATCAAGAATCTGTCCCACTCATATGCCAAATATTCCATCCAAAGGTTTTGTCTTGTGGTCAAGGGCCTCATGAATATTCAATGTATCCAATAAGTAGCTCATTCATAGCCCAAGAAATTATATTTTCGTGCTAAACGATGCCATTGGTAAGAAGATCCTTTCCTAGTACACCAAACATCAAAATCTAGTTTAATGCATCCCATTATTGGGCCAAATATATCATTTAAAGGAACTATTTTGTGTGCTCTTTTGTGTGCCAAATATATCAACTTGCAAACATTTGTAGGAATTGCATGTTTTTCCATCAGACCTAATGATTAAGGCATTGTGATAGAGGAAGGACTTATGGATACTTCAAGGTCTTATCCTAGGATCACCTATGTACTATGATTTTTTATTGTGAAACAACAAATGCAACATTGGTCGCTATTGAAAGAAACAAAAATGCTTACTTCTCACTCAGTTTTGCTTGTGTATAATGGATTCCCAAAAAATAAATCATGCGAAAAAGAAACCCACATATGAAGGGTTTGGAGCTATTGTAAAAGTTTGTAACGTTTGTCTTTGAGTGGTATGCTTAAAAACAAGGCCTTTTGGTTGTCTAGTACTTATGGAAAGTGTTTGGAGAGGCTTAGTGCTGCTTTTGTTGGTGATAGTGACATTGGGATGCAATGTGTTCTATCAAGTTGTACAAATATATGTAAGCTTGAGATAAGGGATAGCCAATTTAGTGATTTGGCTCTTTTATGAATCAAATTCATCCCTTTGTTTCCAAAATGGCCTATCATTTCCTATTCACTCATATGCACACCTAGAATTTGTCCACTTGTTCTTTTGTCATTTTGAAAACTTCACACATTACACACACACTCCTAACAAGAATGGTATTCAATTCCTTTCCCATTTATTGGCCTGAATAATAACATGGAGAAACATACCATCCTTAGACAGTAAGGTTAGGATACATGGGATAAAAACTCAGAGTTGAACATATGGAAACAAACTAAGAACAATTCTACGCAGTTTGGATACAAAGGACATGATACTTCATCGCGGTTCAAACCAACTGGCACTAATATTGTTCCCTTGGACATAAAAATGCCCCTATACCAACCTGTATCTAAAGCATTAGTTAAACTGGATAGGGAAATCAATGTGGAATGTATATTGTCCAGCATCAAACAAAAATTCAGGCTAGGGTAGTGATTGCAACAAGGAGCAATGTATCACTATGGAGGATAAGCCTTGCACTACCCATCCTTCATGGGAACCTACTCAAAAAAGCATGGAATGTCTAGAAGTAAAATCACAACAAAAGGATGAAGTGAGTAGTTGGATGAATATTTCGCTGCAAATTTGACTGACTCAAGGATTGGACAAGGGGTAAATAACGATGGTTAGAACCCTAGTTTCGATACAGTAGAGAAAAGACAAGATAGCGAAAGTGGTTGGGGGGTAAATCCCTCACAGATCGAAGGATCTGGTTAAGGATCTGTCGATAGGAATTTGACCCACACCAAGTAGAAACCCTGTAGTGTATCCAGTCGATACTTGGTCGACTGCCTCCATGCGACCAATATGCATGAATTTAACAAGTAGCCGGGTCCAAATTTCACAAATTAGGGCACAATATGTCCAAGAAAATAACTAGTAAATTGCTCCAAAAATGCAAGTCAACCACAATTGAAGAGAAATGTTGTATGTGTGCATGTGTGTATCTATATATTTATTCACATTGAAAATGGACAAAATTACAGCTTGTATGAGCCATTATGACCTCGAAATTTTTTTTTGTGTAGTAAATTCAAACCCCAAATTCAGAGATGTTCTCATTTTGTTTTCTACCTATACGAGGAAGGGTTTTACTTACTGATGTCATTGTGGGTCACGGCCTCCTTTATTGCAACGCTAATCTCCTTGGATAGATTGGGCCTCCTTCGATGCGGTGTCAATCTCCTTTGACAAGCTCAAGCTAGATGGCGACGACTTCCACCTTGGAAGGGGGTTGCAGAGGAGACAAGGTTCATGAATGAGTTGATTGATGCAAGGGGCGTGGAGCTCTTGGTGAGATTTGTTTCATTCTGTTTTTAATTTATGTTTTTAAAAATAATATAAATTTTATATTTTTTAATTATTTTTTATTTTTATAATGCAATATGTTATAATATTTTGTTATATATATATTGTTATTATTACATTATATATTATATTTAAATATATTATATTGAATTCCTCAAAACATTACAAAACCCTATAGAAATTACCTTTGTCCATGAGTGGGATATAAGTACCATTAGAAGGTTTTGCACAAAAGTGATGGGTCTTGGGTCTTTGGTCCAAATTGAAACTTCTAGGGAGCTTGTCTCTAAACTAGGCCTCAAACCACTAGATAAACCCATATCATTTCCCTTTTGGTGGGATATGGGCATCAAGATAATTCTACATATTGGACATGAGAGTTGGGACTTTAACCATGGTCAATGGAGGAAAATAAGGGTAGTAGGATCTAAATTACTCTTCTAGAGAATATAGTAATGAAACCTTGAGCCACTACACAAACCCTCTAGATGGAATATTTGACATTTGAATGAGGTAAGGGCTCCATTAGAAATTTTTAGAGACATGGATGGGTCTATGGACCTTTACCATGGTCATTGGAGAAAACAAAGTGTCTTAGGACATGAATGAGGATTTTATGGCTCATGGGCCATGGAAAAATATTTGAATATTAGGCCCTTTAGAGAAGATATTTGATCTTTGATTGGGATATGGGTACCATCAGGAAGTTTTTTGTACCAAGAATGGGTCATGGTGTCTTAACCATGGTAAGGAGAGTAAATAAAAAAAAATTAAGTTCTATATAAATCTTTTAAGGATCTAGCCCATGAATGTGGTCTCAAATCACCACATAGGCCATATAAAAGGGATCTTTGACCTTTGTGTAGGATATGGAAGCCAATAGGAGGTTTTGAATTATAAGGAATAGATATTGGGGTCTTGACCATGGTCGAGCAAGGAAGAAAATGGCCACATAACCTAAATATAGCTTCTAGGGATTATGGGACAAAATGAGGTCTTGAGCCACTACATATTCCCTTTAGAGGAGATATTTAGCCACTAAGTGGGATATAGCCACCATTAGGAGACCTTGTTCACCTAGGATGGATCTTATGGTGTTAACCATGGTCATATGGGAAGCAGTACAAGGATTTACACATTACATGCTTCTTGAGACATTATTCATGGTCTGAGTATGAAAATTAATGTCTTACGGACTAAAATATGCTTTCATGGCTCATGGACCATGCATAGGATTTGAAACCACAACACACACCTTGTAAATGGAATATTTAGTCCACTGGGGATTAGTATCAAGGCCCCAACCATTTGCTTATTAAACATCCTTATGCACAACATATATGGGTTGATGTTGAGCATATAACAAGGGCTAAATAAAATGGGAGAATCTATGGAATAAAGTCTTAAAGGTTAAATTTAAAATTTTTAAAAAATCATAATAAATTCAAGGATTTGTTAAATAGGGCATCTGATAGCTCCCTTGTATATAGATACGTCACAACAACCCAAGTTAGGCTAGGTTTTCTTTTAGTTAGAAAAAAGGTTTGAGGTACAAGTTATAAACTATCATTATAATTCCATTTCCTTTTTATTAAAGAAAATTTTGTTGCAACATATTTGAGTTGGGTTTTAATTTTAGGATTCAGCAAACCTTCATTAAGAAAGGGCTGACTCATGGAGGTAAGTTGATTAATGCCTCTTTTATCTGTTTTCATGGTAGTTTGATTGCATTTTGAACAATATGGGTTCCTTCATTGCTTTCCTATGTATAGATTCCTTCCTAGTATCATTATATTGTCCTAATTTTCAATATTGTTCAATTTCTAGTGATGTTGAAGGAATTTTTAGTGGTTCTAGGTTAGTTACTTTTAAGGATTACTATTAAATGAATGTTTGAATCAATGTAATGAGTAACTATGTTGACTCTTAATATTCAAAAGTAGTTATCAATTTGAGTAGTTGCAGTATAAATCATAGAGCATTTAGGGCTCATTAACATCTCAATAATTATGAACCTTGTGGTTGCATACCTTGAAGCTTAACACATCCAAATTGATAATCAAAGTGAACAATTATATCATTGTAATTATGTAGTCCACCACTAAGTATCAAAGAATATGCAAAAAGTATAGATGGAAAAATGTTATGCAAGTATTTTGTAAAAATACTATGTAAGTGAAAATATTTAAATTCATTGGAGAAATTATATAATGAAATGGATCCATTGGTCATGAATTGCTTTTTTTTTTAAGAAATGTTTTAAAATGAAATATTGTTGTCTAATGTTCTGAATGAAGTATTGTAAGTTAATGAGTATTATCTTAGTATGTTCATTCTTACCACCATTACATGAGATGGGGAAGTCATTAATTTACCAGTGAACAATTTGGTTCAATGTTATGTTGTGTCAACCCTTCACAATATAATATGATGATAAATATAAATCCTCATGTTGATTACAAGATCTTTAAAATACATTGGTTGATTACCAAAAGAAGTTGTCATCAATAGTTTTGTGTGTTTGCTTGTTTGAATTGTAGTAGCACATTCAACGTTGGCCCCATGTAGCACATTAATTAATCTATAGGTATGGTTTTTGATGATCCAATTGTTAGTGTCAGTCATGTTTGAGTCTGGAAACCGGCCTCCCATACCGTCAATGCATGCGTCTAGTCTAACCATGCCAGATTTCAGTCCAAACAAGCACGAATTAAAAAAAAATCAGCATTGGCCCCGTGCAGCACATTAATTATCTATAGGTATGGTTTTTTATGCAAAAATAAATAAATAGTGTGGTTGATTAATATGATTTCCTGCTTATCTTTTGAACCATGTGCTAAATCAATTTCCCTTTGTGTAATATTGGTATCTCCATTGCAATGTGTTGCTTTAACCAATGAAGCCACACCTTCTCATGATATTCCATTACCAGATTGTTCACATCGTTCAATCCATACCTTCATCCAGTAAATATTGTTTGCGTTGTATAAATGAAGTGCATCCCACTCTCGACCAACTGTTTGATGAAAATATAATTAAAATTCAATACAAATGTATATTCACTTAACAAACTATACACTTTTAATTGATGCATATTGAATATTAAAAATAGAATAAGTATGGCATTTACATAAAAATAAACAGTCAAATGTATTATATTAATTAATCTCCACTAGCTGATAATTACATTTCACCTTCCTCGATCTACCTTTCCCCTTCAGGTACTCCCTTTTGAAATTATTATTGGAGTCCAGATCACAAATGTGACCTAAATTGAGCTTTGACGCTAATTTATGAAGATATTCACTAATATATAGCATGTTTTGGTATACCATATATCCCTCCATCATAGAACCCTCAAGACGCGCTCGTTGTCTAACCAAACCCTTAAAAAATTTCAAGTGCCTCTCAACCATCCACATGGACCTTGAGTGTACAGGTCCACACAATTCAATCTCTTCAACTTGGTGTATGAGGTAGTGCTCTTGTGCATTGAAAAATGCCGAAGTCAGATGCTTCTTCATTTCACACATGAGACAAGGAATTTCTCTCCTCCAATACTTTATATCTTCTTTGTGGATTTCTTTAGATGACAACCATCTACAAGTGATGCAAACCAATCATGAGATTTAACAAAAAAACATTATATTACATAACATGAATTAGTGCACAAAAATCAAATATAAGTTCTACAATTAATTAAACAAACACTAAGCGCATCCAAAAAATCGCTACTTACCTCATGTATTTCCCAAGATTATATATAACTTGTTTGGAATTGTTGTCGAAGTTGTCCGAAAGAGAGAGAGGTAGAATATACTGTAACAATATACAAATAGTTTCATTTTTTTTACAAAAAGTAGACAAAAAAATACCAACAATATGCACTGGAATAAAAAATATAGCAATAATTATATGCATACCATAATAATTACCTTCATGAAGATATGCCAATCATGCGTTTTCACCCTTGCAAAATCACCTTTCTTTGTTATGATATTCTTCATGTTCGCACAAAATCCGGTGGGAAATTTAATTTTTTGCATGACTTCTTTTACAACATTACTTTGCTGCTCTGTTAACATCCATGGAAGTGAGCTTATATTAATTTGGTCTCTATTGCTATGCAATTGAATGACGTCTTTCATTGCATGGTTTCCTTCTTGAATGTCTTTGCAAATTTTGACAATTTTTTCTTTCTCACTACTTCCATCCAATATCCACCATAATGTTTCAGTCACATTCTTTCCAATATGCATTGTATCAAACAGATGAGCAATTTTTAGGTTCTCATAGTAGGGAAACCTACTGAATTGTTTAGGATAAATTTACATTCCTCGTGGAAGCACATTAATGCCTAAATGATCACGACGGCCATCATGAATCATAGTTTATAAAGAAATTGTAGAAATCAATGTCAATTACAGTAGACAACACACAATAAAAAAAAATTCATAACATTTCATATATGATGATTCATACGTACCTTGACGATTAATTCTATTATATTGCAACTTCCATAAGTGAGGTGTCATTCTCTGTGGTTTTAATGCAGACTCTTGCTTCCCATTGAACATATGTTTTTCGGTAGTTCGATACCTATGATTCTTAGAGAGGAAGTGCCTATACTCATCAAACACTCCTTTCCTAAACTTTTTGAACGACGAGATTTGATCTTAGGACCACAAACTGGACATGCAAATTTTTCCTTTGTCTGAAGACCTACATAAAGAGATGGATTATCTATGTCAATTATAATTATATATAAAATGAATGGATTATTTAAAAAACATGTGTGCATAATATATTAACTAGTTCATAAAAATAAATGTAATTATAGTGGAACTTATAATTACAAACTGCAAAAATGGGTTAACCCTGGGGCATCATGTATTGTCCATACAAGCATTGCATGGAATTGAAATTGCCTTTGTTGTATTGGTCTATCATACATAGTGATTCCATTCCATAACTTTAGTAGCTCGTCAATAAGAGGTCCGATATATACATTCATATCTTTAACTTGGTACTTACCTGATTGATTTGAACATATACAATATATAATTATTACAACCATTTAGATATATAAACCATGCACAAGAGAAAAAAAAATATATATATATATATGACATTATGCAACAAAATACGACAAATGACTAGATGCCACTACATTAAAAAAATAAAGTCGTAGACACATACCTGGAATAATCATCGACAACATTATGTGCTCCCTCTTTATTGACAACCATGGAGGAATGTTATTGTTGATAACAAAAATAGGCCACACTAAGTATACGGATCTCATCTCTGCAAATGGATTGACACCATCTGCTGCCAAAGAAATCCTAAGATTATGAGGTTCTTCTTTAAAGTGAGGCCATTTTTCCTCCATATCTCTAAATGCATACCCATTTGCAGGGATTCCAATAATGTCATCTTGACTTATGTTCTGTGCATGGTAATCCATAAATTGCGCTATGTTTTGGCACCTGAACAGTCGTTGCAAACATGGAATAATGGGAGTATAACGAAGAACCTTGCGAGGCACCTTTTTTGTTACTTGATCTATTCGATATCTACTGATATGACATTCTGAACATTTTGTTTCAAATTCATGCTGATTATAATATATAACATGGTCATCGGGGCATGCATGAATTTCTTCATAGTGCATTCTAATTTCTTTCATGATGGCAGATAAATATCAATATGTGTGATGTAAAATATTTGACGGTGGTAACAAAAATTCATCTATCAAGCTACAACAAATAAAAATAAAAATATAGTTAATATAATATATAAATAATATTAATGAAACACATTTCATTCGTATTAATTTGATTTATGAATTAACAATAATTTTATTAGACGAACAGTGATAACCTTTAGTGCAATCATATATATGTGATGGAATATATTACATACCTTAACATCCATGTGATTGATGTGTTTGAAAGACCATTCATAACCTTCAAAATCATTATCAACAATACAGCAGAGACAAGATTTGTGTTGGAGCCCTCATAAAGAGGTTTGTATGCCTTCTCAAGAAGAGGTAAATCATGAACATCATCAAAGTCATCATTTTCATGATCATCATCATCATCATCCATTCTAACATTAAATGTATCATGGATCAATGTATTTGTACCATCATCTTCAACTATGGTATCAGTATGATCATCTTCTTCGATATGATCATTAACTTGTTCTCCATTATTCATAGCTCCATCTGTTAAATTTTTAGAATTTACTTCAATCCGATCTAGGATCTTAACTGAGAGAACAACATGTACAGCAAATCTATAGCATATCAATCATGGACACAATAATGCAAGCACACAAGAGACACAGAGTTTACTTGGGGAAAACCATAAAGGTGAAAAACCCCAATAACTTCCTCAGAGATAGATAGAGCAATGATACAACCAGAATACAAGAGATAGTCTTCTAGCATCAGAGCATCCTCCTCCACAAGTGCGCCACTCTCCAAAGTGTGAGTGAGAGAATAGAATGTGTAAAATGAGAGAGACACACTCTCTATTTATACACTAACTTGACTTGACCTTTACTCCACTAGGTCGGCCTCAACTTAACCACTTAACATAATGCTGACTGGGCCGACCCCCACTAGGGTGGTCGAATAACCCTTTGACCCACATGGACGACCCCCAATAGGGTGGTCTAATAACCCTTTTACCCACATGACTTATACAGGGCCGAACCCAACAAGGTGGTCTAATAACCCATCAAGTATAAGTTATAACACTTACAATATAAATGACGACACTTCCGTATAGAGGAATAATAACATCTCTATAGGAATACAATATACATATATGTGAAATACATTCCGAAGTTACATATAGGAAGGTATTTCTCGACATAGGTCTTCTAGCACAAGTCTTCTTCTCTGGATCATCGTCACTGGATAATCGTCATCGAGTCATCATCATCGTCACTGCTGCTGCTATCTCAATCAATCTATGAATCTACTCGTCATAGGAAGTTCTACAGAGCTAGTCCTTTTTCATACTGGATGTAGGCCCACCACCTGCAGGTCTTCATCATCTGTGCGAACGGTCTGATAGAGGTGGCCTCCCAGGACTAATTTTATGTGCGGATGCAATACCGAAAAGAGTATCCCAGGAACATTTATGTGCCTAAGCACGACCGGCAAGATCTCCCAGGATAGATTACATGCATCTCCTCCATAATACCTTTAAAGAGCATCCCAGGAACATTTATGTGCCACAGCACGACCGGCAAGATCTCTAAAGAGCATCCCAGGACTTATTACGAGCACACAGCTCAACCTCTCGGATCTCCAGGACTAATTACATGTGGATAGACAAAACCTTTAAAGAGCATCCCAGGAACATTTATGTGCCGCAGCACGATCGACAAGATCTCTAAAGAGCATCCCGGGACTAATTACAAGCACACATCTCAACCTCTTGGATCTCCAGGACTGATTACATGTCTCTGTAGTAATACTTCATCCCAGGACTGATTACGAGCACACGGCTCAACCTATTGGATATCTGAGGATTGATTACATACTACATAGAAATACCGGAAAGAGTATCCCAGGAACATTTATGTGCTGTAGCACAATCGGCAAGATCTCCCAGGACTGATTACATGCTATTTTCACAACCTGCCACATATCATCTCTGACCTCCAAGTATCAACCTGATATTCATGATCCAACAGATCATCATCGCACAAAGCATCATCCTGATGCTCATGATCACACTGATCATCATCACTGTACCATCCTGATACATATCATCTGGAGCAACATCCTGAAGTTGATCATCATGATCATCCTGATCATACAATGCATCCACCTGATGCATACCAAGTATCTACCTGATACATATCATCATACATGATCCACCTGATCATACAGTGTATCCACCTGATACAAATACAAATACATGATCCACCTGATCATACCGGATACATATCAACATACATGATCTACCTGTTCATACAATGTATCCACCTTATACATATACAGATACATGGTCCAAGCATCCAACATGATGCATATACAAAATACATACAAATGATTCAACTGATCATATCCAGCATCAAACATGATGCGTACATATACATATACATATAAATGATCCAACTGATCATATCTAGCATCCAACATGATGCGTACATATACATATAGAGCAGTAACTGGAGCATCGTCCTGATGCTCATCATCCATGATCCTCCTGATCATCATAGCATCGTCTTCTTCAGATCATCTCATCGTCCACGAAGCACAGCCCAGATGCACATCATCCAGTACTTACACCACCAACATGGGAGAACACATCTATCACCATTCGGGGAAGGCTCCAGCCCTTACTTTTTCACCATGGGAGAACACATCTACCACCATGTGAGAATGGCTCCAGCCCTTACATCTACACCATGGGAGAACACATCTACCACCATGTGAGAATGGCTCAGCAATTACATCACGACCGTGGGAGAACACATCAACCATGTCAGAAAAGCTCATGTGCATCTGCATCTTCCAAACTCATCACTTCCCTTTGGAATGAACCTCGATCTGAAGTGCACCAAGCCTATCTTTGAAGTACTCAAACTGCACTTTGGCTAACGGCTTGGTCAATACACCTGCAACCTGCTCATCCGTCGCAACATACTCTACTTTGGCTGTACTCAGTGCTACGTGTTAGGACTCATAAATATCATATTTTCATCCACCTTTCCCTTCACTATTCCTTACATTTCATCGCCCTATTAAACCTTCATCATATCATTTTCATAAATACATTTGGGTTTTACATTATTACTTTCCACTTTATTCATTTTAGTATTAGAAGTGAATTTATGATTAAATATTAGAAAATATACATGTTTTTCATATATATCTCAATTATGTGTGAGCTATGTAATGTGTAGGAATATGTGAATGATTAATTCAAAGAGACTTCTCACCATTCCAAAGGAGATAGCTATTCAAGCCTATTCTCAAGGAGAAGATCATGGAAGATTTGGTTGGCATATCTTATCTAGGATTCATGAGAGACATGTGGAGGATTTGAAGGCACCATATCTTGTAATAATAGGAAAGTGGTTGCGAGTAGTTGGGAGAATAATGGATCTGTAATTAATGCATTCTTATATTTTTCTTAAGGACTCTCATGTATAAAGGAGAGTGCTCCCTCTCCATTCCATTAAGTTGGAATTAGGTTAGATTAAGCTTGTAAGAGGGTTGCAATGAAGTTGGATTGGATTGGATTTTGTACTTGTTAGATTAGTCTTTGATTTGAGATTCTTAATGTGATTTAAGCTTCCATTTTTATGCTTTCATGTTTGCCATTTGATTATGGATTTATAGATGTGAGCTCACTTATGTCATTGTTGTTAACTCTTCACATGTTGTATTTCTCTTACGCAATTTCAATGCTTTCCTAGTTAGTGTTTCCATGCTTTCCTAGATTAATTTGATTTCAGCAAATTAGATTAAGTTAGATTAGATCTACTTCAGTCCTACACAAACAGTGCACGTGCTTCGTCAGTTTACATACCCTAGGTTGACAAGTAAATAGTTGGGCAACTGCACTGCAATGTAATTATCACGACATATATTTCACCTAACATTTTGGCGCCGTTGTCGGGGAAGCACAAGGGATTGAGGTATTAATTTATTTTTCATGCAAGTGTGATTATTCGTGCTCTTAACTCTGAGGTGACATATGGGTAAGGGCATGAAGGGTAAATTTCAATTTCTGCAATTTAGAGTAAATTTCAATTTCTGCAATTTAGTGTAAATTTCAATTTCTGCAAGCATGTTTTTGCAATTTCAATTTCTGCAACTGTGAAGAGGTTTTCATGTGTTTCAACAAGAGTGTTTTGTTTTCAGCAAGTGTGATTTTCAGTTTTTAGATTTTGATTTGGATGATGTAAGAACCCCTTTTACAATATGATTTAACTATGAGTGTCAGCTTGGAACAACTCGCTCACATCCTTGCAAAAATCGAAGTCTCCTCTTCTCTGGAAGAGGAGATCCTGACAGCAGTCGAGAGCTTAAATACTCATCCAGAAACGAACGAGGAATCAGCATCTGAAGACTCCTGCATATTTGATGACGAACAATCATTCAAACAAGAGGTTGAGGAAGATGACAAGGAACTGCAGCATGATCTGAGTGAAGGAAAATGCGCTTACGAAAGCTATATTGAACGATGGTTCCAGGTAAGTATGAAATTAGATCAATTTAGTTTTTCTTTTTATTTAGTTAGTTTGCCGTTACAGCAAGAAGATTCACTCATTCTTCTAAATTTTCATCTTTCATTTGAAAAATTACCACTGAACATGTTACTGTTACTTTTACGTGCATGGCTCCATTGGGAGTTTGACTATACATAGCATATTTCTAAATCCTAATTAGCATAGAGTAGGTAGGTCTTCATTTTCAGTTTTCGCTTTCATTTTCAGATTTACTTTAGTGTTGAACAAGTATGCTCTCCTCCGCACTTCGTGCGATTGCGAGGATCAGAAAGTAGGGATGATTAAAAATGATTTCAGGAAGATTTTTGACGATGAGAAAAAAAATTGCCTAATCTGCTGTTCCTCAAATTTGTTCCATTTGCTCAAATTTTTCTTTTAAATCTGCAAAATAAATGTTTAAGAGTTTATTTTCTGAAAATGAAAATTAACTCGGAAATTTGCAAAATAAATTTGCAGAATAAATTCTTTTATTTTCTATTTTTTTCTACAACATAAACAGAAAAAAAAATATATTAAATCTACACCTCCATGCTCCATCTGCACATAATAAAACTATAGTTGCATTAGGATAACAATAAAAGGAAAAAAAAATCTAATAAAAAGTCTGCAACAACCCTTGAAACAATGAAAAGAACCTGCAAACTTTCTCTCTGATTTACGAAGGTAGGGATGCCATCTTTTTGCCTTAGTCCTCCATCCTTTAGCTCCCTGGACGTTAAACTTGCAACAAACAATTTTTCCCATGCCGCCTTGCAAAATTCTCATTGGTTTTAGTCGCTGCACTGTTTTCTCTTTTCTTTCATCATTCACGCGGCAACCTGAACAAAGTGGTCAATCAATTGAATAGCAACAAGAACCTATTTTTCATTAGAACCAATGACCTTGATTGACTCAAACACACGTAGTTGACTAAGAACCTATTGCGGAGGAAGTTAGATATTATTGTTAACCTGCAAGAGAAATCTTGACCAGTGATTCGAGCAGTAATGAGTGATGATGGTTATTCGCTCAATTCCTTGGCTGGCGCACAACCGAAGCTATCTTTATTTAACTTTTGTTGCACAAAATCCACATCTGGAACAAGTTGCACTAAAATAGTTATCCGAATAAAAACCACGCAAATAATTACAATTCTGATTGTTGCGAATCTCTTTCTGGCGGTTTCAACTGCCTGCAATTCTTCACGTATCTGCCAAATTGGGTGGCGGATCATCTACCTCATTTGACCAACTATTTTGTGTTGGATCACAACCAATTTCCTGTATAAGTTAGACGTAATCCTCTCCGGGTATGCTCCCATTCCACTCTTTTGATGATCAATCTCTCCAAGGTTTGGAAAATAGAATCAATTATATTATTCATTCAAAACAAGGAAGGATGCGATTTTCCTGCCGACAGTTGAAGGCTCCACCGTGATTGCTCTCCATTCCCAAAATAAGACTTGAGATTCGACAAAAGGAATGAGATATCTCTCTGCGGTACTATCTCTAGCTGCAATCTTCTTTCCAATTCATCTCTTCCAGACTTATATGATGATCTTAATCTACGATCTGTCCCATCCAGAAGTTGATGCTATTAGTAAAAGGAAATTGGTTGAACCTATCTCAGGTTTAGTTATCCATTCGAATGTGTGCCCTCCATCGTCCCTGCATAGTACATTTTCAATAAAGGTTTTGGCTGGAGGGATAACAAAACTAGAAAGGGTTTTATGCAAAAGTCTGTAGTTCTGTCCATTAAGCAAGCGATGTAAACAACCTCGATTACAAAAGCTGAGTCTTTTCAGTCTCGGTCTAGGGTCGATATTACATATATGGTTGACATGAGTTTTCCATCACCATTGATCGTTGTCCCTCACTGCTTCGACCTCGTCGTAGATCATAAGGATGCGATTCATGAGATTGTCACTCACTTACATTGATGTGGAAGCCATAGATCATACAGGAAGGGATGATAGTCGTAGGCACGATTGCAGAGATAGTGAATCATTGATTTCCCTCTGTCGCCTGACTGCTTGAGTTTGAAAATTTATCTTTGAGGAATGCATGAAGTTTAAAGTTTGAACCATACCAATAGTGTGTTGCGAGAACCTTTACAAGATGGCCCAACACATCTTACGTAATAGCCACATCATCCTCTTAATGAAATTATCTTGGCGCATGTCTCCCTGCTCTATGCAACGATCCCTAACTAAACACTGGCACGTACATTCCATCTCAGCCCAAGCCCAGTTCTAAAAAAAAATCCAGATATGACGACGAGAAAAATCAAATCGAGACGTGAACATGTATGAGTACTCCAACTCGATTGATCGTATTATCCAATGCAATTACTTTGTTATTTTGATCTGCAAAAATCCTGTGAGGCCACCCTTGGCCTACGAAATATTGAAGGCATTTTCGAAACCTGTATGCTCACATGACATATCCACACAAAGAGAAATGGATTGGATTTTAACGAGTAAATATGGCTGGGTTATATGCATCCAACCTGGGAACAATCGAGGCCATTAGAGAAGGCTACAAACGAAACCGTGGCAGCATTCATAAATTTTCTCAAAGGATCGAGGAGCATAATCTTCTGCTGGTGATACGTAGTGTTGAAGGCACTTCTGTCAGTGTTGGCAAGGTTGAGGCATTAGTATCGAATTATGGTCTATTCTCCGAAGGATTTCCATGAAATATCTCTTCAGTTGGGATAGTATCCTTTCACCGATCCTCATATCTATCCCAAGGACCTACGCTATTTCGTAAAAGGAGAAAAAAAGTCAGGAACATAACTTGCTGAATTTTATGCCCATGCACTTCTAGCTTTTGAGCCACTCATTCATCCACACAGCCTTCCATATGTTGGTACACAAACAATGGCCATGACTATGGCAACAGGAAGGGGATTCCAAGGACATTTGGCTTCACATATACAGAAATCTAATGGGCTCTTTCAAATCCAGATGGTGGTCCAGCTGCTCCTGGAGCTTCTGACAGTATTCCTTTCAGGTATTCAATAAGAACTTTTTAGCATGGTTTGCAACTGGGGGAATATGATCTTTGTAACGATAATAAAATACATCTGGGCTAGTGTTGAAATGGTGAAAACTCAAATGCATATCAACGACACCTTTATGATAATATTGAAATGACATCTACGCAGGCTATCTTTTAATACTGAACATGCAAAGTGTCTTCTTGAATATTATATGACTATTTTCTTTATAAAGTGTCATGTTTACACACTGAATCTTGACGACGTACACTATGAACCTGTTGTAGAGCAAGAGAAAAAGCTTCCTTGAGTTATAATCATTTTTTTTTTTAAATGGAATGCACGGAGCACGCAGTGTTGACTAAGTTAATAAAACTATGAATAAATATATCTCAATCTTGCGCTGGTCGTTGATTATATTCATAGAAATTTTTGTCTCATTTGCGATATGCTTCAGTCAAGCTTTCAAGTGCCTTCTACTCAGTTACTTAGGGGAATAATACATGCTGATACACGTCGACCGATACACATGGAGAATTACACAATGTTTTTTTCGCCACGATACAATCACACGATGAAAGTTTCAAGGAAAGAGCTCTGAATACTCAACAGCCAAAGCAACGCCATGTTGATATATGAATCCATTGGGCTAAGAGGTGTACTCTTCCAAGTCTGCAGCAACACAAAACACCCATTAAATGAAGGAGACGAGTATTAATGAACTATTTTTATCATTCTACATTTTGGTTTTGTGTGTTTTTTATGATCGGAAACAGTATTTCGTTTATCCTGTTGTTCTTACAATGGTATGTGGTCGCAGGTTGAAAGAAAGAAGTACGCCTGATCTCGAAATATTTGTTGACTGATCCATCTTTCACAGGTGTCATAACATGAACCTAAATTTACGAGAATGAGAATTAAGCATAGACATGGGGGCAGAATGGAACAACGTACAGGTTGCAGGAGATAATAAAATTTTCGTGACATATTTCTGCCCTCGGCATCCATGATCAATGTGTTTTTTGCAGGCAGCATGTCGCTCTATTCAGGATCGACGTTTCTGTTTCCTTCCGAGTTGTTATTTGTTGCACTAGAATTGTATGCTCTGAATTATATCTAATGATTTACAGGGTTGATCATGCAATGAAAAAATAAAAATAAAAAAAATTCGAATTAATGCAGCAATCGAGGAGGATCATACTTGGCACAATTTTCAAAGCTTGAATTCCAGAACTTTAGTGATAGGTATCAGCAAACTGTTACTCATGCACATGGGAAGATTTGATGAAGCTGAGACAAGTAATGCTTTGAAGATGTGACGGCATGCAGCGATCGATGATTTCACCTACGCAACGTCAAAGGTATACAAATGAGTGTAGCTGCGCATTGTATAGCTGCGCATTGAAGAGTTGCGCGTAGTGTAGCTGCACATTGAACAGCTGCGCATTGAACAGCTGCACATTGTATAGCTGCGCATTGAACAGCTGCGCATTGTATAGCTGCGCATTGAACAGCTGCGCATAGTGTAGCTGCGCGTTGAACAGCTGCGCATTGTATAGCTGCGCGTTGAACAGCTGCGCATTGTATAGCTGCGCATTGAACAGCTGCGTGTTGAACAGCTATGCATTGAACACCCATTTGAGTATAACTGCACATTGAATAGCTGCGCATTGAACAGCTGCGCATTGTATAGCTGCGCGTTGAACAGCTACGCATTGTATAGTTGCGCATTGAACAGTTGTGCATTGAACAGCTGCGCATTGAACATCCATTTGAGTGTAGCTGCGCGTTGAACAGCTGCGCATTGTATAGCTGTGCATTGAACAACCATTTGAGGACAGGTGCGCATTGAACAACCATTTGAGTATAGCTGCGCAATGAATAGCTGCGCATTGAATAGCTGCGCGTTGAACAACTGCGCATTGTATAGCTACGCATTGAACAGCTGCGCGTTGAACAACTGCGCATTGAACAGCCATTTGAGTGTAGTTGCGCATTGAACAGTTGCGCATTGTATAGCTGCGCATTGAATAGCTGCGCGTTGAACAACCATTTGAGTATAGCTGCGCATTGAATAGTTGTGCGTTGAACAGCCATTTGAGTGTAGCTGCGTGTTGAATAGCTGCGCAAGCGCAACGGCAACAGGTAACAATGTCTTTTATTTTTAATTTGCCGCATTAATACTTATTTTTGCATGTTATATTTTTTAAACTCTGACAGTTTTCATGTAGGATTGGTACTAAGTTTCTTTTCAGATTCACAGACGATCAATTTTAATGCTGCAGTGATTCTCAAAAAAATAAAAAATAAATAAATAAATAAATAAAAAATAAAAAATAAAAAATAAATAAAAAATAAAAAAATCAGAGAAAACATGATTTGTTGATAGCTTGAAGGAGCTGCTTCTCATCGCATATTTCATGACATTTGCAGTTACACAGAAACCAATTGCGTCATGATTTCTTTACCCACATTTCTCCTTCAAAGCACATTAGTCATCCATGCTGGAGTCCAATATTCCATTGCCTTATCTGTCATGACTTCACACATGCCTATTTTTCTGAATTGCATACAGTTTACCCCATTTTTTCAGTTCATCTTTTTCCTCGCAAATAAAACCATTCCGCTCCCTCTCCATAATTAAATTCCCTTGCCATAAGCATTGTTGCTACTGAGATCTTTCCTATAGTCCTACCAATCTTTTTGTAAAAACTCGTGTTGACTGATGTGGGATTCCTTAAGGCCCACCTTTCAACAGTCTTGCCCCATCGACTTCCACCTTATCTGGGATATAGACTAGAGTCCATTTTGAGTACCTAGAGGCTTGCATGCCTTAATGGCAAGTTCTCTCGCTGACGATCATGGGAATACATCAATGTCCCTTGATCATCAGATCTTGCAAGTGGCTTGACCTCAGCACATCTATTCGCACTTCGCAAGATGTACTCGGGTACCTTGGCACTCATTGACATCAATGGTGAGTTACCTCACACTGGTTAACGGCATTCATCAATGGTCGGTAATCCAGTGATTTCTCTTCATGCTCGACATCGACACATCCATTCGCATGATTAGAATTGTACCATCAGGTTTGTAGCGTATGAAGACTATACACTTTTTCTTTATTCCCTCAGCAGTTACAACAGTGTGAATTCATCTATGAGAGTCTGACAGTTCCACAGCACCAGTTCAGATGCCTCCACCTCCCATTCTCTGATTCAGCAGTGATAGTCCTTGCAGTTCCCGCAGTTGCTGTTACAACCATCATTGTTATAGCAGTTGCTATTACGGCAGTTACATCAGTTCCGGCGGTTGTTGTTTTAGCAGGTCCAGAACTTGTTGTTATAGTAGTGCTGCTACAGTAGCAGTCACCTTTCACATGTTCCTACAGCAGTGCCATCTTTCACGTTATAGCAACGACGCCATTCACAGCTACATTTTCATGATCCTACAGCAGTGACACCTTCCATCTTCCAGCCGTCGCAGTCCCATATTCTTTCTGCCAGTCGTTACAATAGTTGCAGCTACAGTACTAGTCACGATTTTCTGCTCCAGCAACCGCAACAACTACATTCCTATTGCATAGTTCATCGACATTTTGGGTGAGTGGAGGTATGCTGTTTTCTAAGCTTTGATCATGAAATTCCTTCTATGCTGACTTGAATATTTTGGAAAATTCCCTCACCAAACTTCATTTCATTTTCCCTTCCATGACCTACACTATGTTGCATGAGGGCATGCAACCGATTCAATTTGGGGGGGGGAACTATTGTCATAATCACCACATTTTTCCATTATCATCATTCCATTTTCATCCCATTTACCATTCCCAAAAATTTCTTTTCCAACAATCCCCTGATGCACTTTACTTCATGCATTGATATACATTGGCATGATTCATACCAAATTGAGAAATGGCTTTCTTATACTCAGTGATGCTCTCTTATGCACATTGATAGCTTATGATTTCCAGTGAAGTGTGTGGTTACAATTATTATCATAACAGCAAAAAAAAAATAAAAAAATAAATAAATAAAATGAAATGAATGTTGTTAACACAAGAATCAACATTCGTATATTCATGGTTGTTACACAAGAACCAACCAAAGAAAAATGCCAGCTGTTACTCATGTCTCCCACATATCTTGGAAACATTCATCATTAAAAAGACATCATCAATCAAATCCAAAGTTTAGATGCCAAAGGTTCTTCAGAAGATCCATGCATGGTTGCATGAGGACATGCAACACCTTCAGTTGGGGAGGATGTTAGGACTCAGAAATATCGTATTTTCATCCACCTTTCCCTTCACTATTCCTTACATTTCATCACCCTATTAAACCTTCATCATATCATTTTCATAAATACATTTGGGTTTTACATTATTATTTTCCACTTTATTCATTTTAGTATTAGAAGTGAATTTATGATTAAATATTAGAAAATATACATGTTTTTCATATATATCTCAATTATGTGTGAGCTTTGTAATGTGTAGGAATATGTGAATGATTAATTCAAAGAGACTTCTCACCATTCCAAAGGAGATAGTTATTCAAGCCTATTCTCAAGGGGAAGGTCATGGAAGATTTGGTTGGCATATCTTATCTAGGATTCATGAGAGACATGTGGAGGATTTGAAGGCACCATATCTTGTAATAATAGGAAAGTGGTTGAGAGTAGTTGAGAGAATAATGGATCTGTAATTAATGCATTCTTATCTTTTTCTTAAGGACTCTCATGTATAAAGGAGAGTGCTCCCTCTCCATTCCATTAAGTTGGAATTAGGTTAGATTAAGCTTGTAAGAGGGTTGTAATGAAGTTGGATTGGATTGGATTTTGTACTTGTTAGATTAGTCTTTGATTTGAGATTCTTAATGTGATTTAAGCTTCCATTGTTATGCTTTCATGTTTGCCATTTGATTATGGATTTATAGATGTGAGCTCACTTATGTCATTGTTGTTAACTCTTCACATGTTGTATTTCTCTTACGCAATTTCAATGCTTTCCTAGTTAGTGTTTCCATGCTTTCCTAGATTAATTTGATTTCAGCAAATTAGATTAAGTTAGATTAGATCTACTTCAGTCCTTCACAAACAGTGCACGTGCTTCGTCAGTTTACGTACCCCGGGTTGACAAGTAAATAGTTGGGCAACTGTATTGCAATGTAATTATTACGACATATATTTCTCCTAACACTACGCAGGACTGCTTCTTGCTAAACCAAGAGATCACACCTGATCCCATACTGAGGCAGCACCCAGAAGTGCTCTTCCTATCTGCAGCAATACCTGCCCAATCTCAGAATATGCTTTATAGCAACCAGGTGAACATCTCTCGAATCTGTCAGGAATTGGCTCAATGTGTTCACCGCAAAGAAAATATCTGGTCTCGTGTTCGTCAGGTACATAGAGGACCCAATCATCTGACTATACATCGTGACATCGACCGGATCAGATGAAGCATCACACAGAAGCTTCAGGTTTGATGCCATAGGTGTGGCCATAGCCTTGCAGTCCATCATCCTAAACCTCTTCAGAATCTCTACTGCATACTTCCCTTTGTCCAAGGAAGATTCCATATGTACTCTGCCACACCTCAATACCAAGAAAATAGTGCATCATCCCCAAGTCCTTCATCTCGAACTTGGCAGCAAGCTTCCGTTGTGTGTTGACAATCAATCTGTCATCTCCTGTTACAAACAGGTCATCCACATACAGGAGTAGAATCACAGGATTCCCTTCCTCAACCTTGTAGTAAAGGTTGGAATCCGCTTCACTCTTGGTAAAGCCCAAACTGGATAGAAAGTTGTCTATCCTACCAAGTTCTGGACACATATATGCTTATACCATTCAAGAAGGCTGTCTTGAAATCCATTTGGTGTATCTTTTATTTCATCACTTTTATATTTCTCTATGCTTCCATCTGCAGCATGCTTGATCTGATAGTTCCATTTGGAAGTCACAACAGACTTCCCTTCAGCTCTTGGGACCGCATCCCAAACATCGTTCTTCATGATCGACGGATCATGGCATTCTTCTCATATCCTGGGAACTTCAATATTTTCAATAGATAATTTTGATGCTGAACAAATGTTGTAGTTCTTCTTTTGTAGGTGATGGCATACAATCTTTCCTACACAACAAGTTAAATTGCATGATTAGAAAACATCTCATAGTTTTCAGAACAAATTCTTACACATAAAGAAATATGTCATACAGTCATGCAATTATCTTAGCCAATGCTTCAATACAACATTTATCCATATCCCATAACTTTCTAGATGCCTTCCAATCTCTACCAGAACATTGTTAAGAGTGTGCACAACTCCTAACATGTCAGCAAAGAGGTTTCATTCTAGATAAGTGGCAATGGAATGTTGTACAGTGCCACAGGCCACTTACCCATGTATATTAGTAGTATATTGTTCATCAATGCAACTATTCTAGTATGCATAATACACAACCTAATTCTAGGAACATAAGCATATACATCATTGAATAACATTATGTAATAAGTGACAATTCAAATACTTATCTTTGTTTGGTTGCTGGGTGGACTCCCTCTGAATCTTTGCAACTCCATTTTGATGTGGATTGTGAGAAGTGGTCAACTCCCTCTGAATATCTGCATCCTTGCAGAAACTACTGAAGTGTGCTCCTTTGCTTTCTTGCAAGAACAACTGGAGTGTGCTCCCTCTTGATCTTTGCTTCCTGGATTACCTATCCTTGAACTTACATCCATCCTTAATCACTATGCATGCTTATTAGTATCATCATTGTGTTATCCTTGAGGTCTCATACATAATCACGCATTTATTAGTATAATCTTAATACTATCAAAACACAATAATCTTAAACATGTATATTCATGATCATTCTCAGATAATAAACATTAGTATTCAAGGTTTCAGGGAAGTCTTCTTTTACTCATGCATATTCTTATTTGATCCTAGGACTCTTCTGATTAGTTAAATCATCAATGCATAAACCCATGATTACTCAAACCTATAACTTCATTAATAATCATTATCAACAACACAACAGTATAAGATCCTAACACAAGGTAGGATTCTAGGCTGCTTGATATAGGAAAAACATACCTGGATTAGCATGCTAGCTAGTTATGTCTAACATACCCGCATAATGTCTTCTGGTTCTCTTCAATGACTTGTGCTAGTAACCTGCATGTCTCATAAGTTAACCATTGTAGAACCAAGTTATACATACCTCGAAAGTAGATCTTCTATGTGATCCATGACAATGGATGAATCTGTCTTCATGTCACCATGAGCATATGTTCTTGAAGTAGAACATGATTTGACTTTCTTGGTGTACCTTTTGTGTTAGCAAACAACATAAACCTCATACAACATCACAATGCATTAGTACAATCATAAGTGTCAAAACCTTAATCAATGAATATCTTCTATTAAGGTGATACGACAAGTCCAGTAATTAATCAAGATTGTATTGTAATGATATGAAGACAAACATATGATAAACTTAACCATGAAACATACTTGTAAGCCATACCTGTCAAGATTGCTTGTAATCTTCTTATGGAAGGCCTTAGCCTCATCTCCCTCTGAGACAGGAACTTCTTCACTTATGCAGGTGACCAATCCATCTTCTTCTAGGATTAACCCAATCCACTTGATTTACAAGAACTGGACCTAGAGCTGGATTAGGGTTTGTCAAAGAAACCCCAAAAATTCAAACTTTTAATTTCAAACTTCCGAAAGGATAGAAATATGCGCCTTGATGAGCTGATCAAGTTGGTATATTCAAAATTTGAAAACTGCAAAGTTTCACCCCTCGAAATTGCCTTTTAGATTTCTGGATTCACTGGGGAGGACCCTGAATTAGGGTTTGAGTTTCCCGGAGCTTCACCCAACCAAAATATTTGATTCAAAACTCTAAGATTCGATTTTTCTAAGGAGCTTCTAGCCGTGGTCACAGATTTCCAAAATTCTAATTTTTGCAGAAGCCCTAATTTTCCATCTTTCCGATCAAAGTCCCGAACTGGGGTTTGATCAAGACCGACCTTCTGCCCAACCAAAAAATATGATCTTGGTCTCTAAATTTTGATTTTGATGAGTAGCATGCAGCCATGGTCTCCGATTACAAAAATTCCAACTTTCTCTGAAGCCCTAAATTCCGGAAGCCATGAATGAAGGTACTCAAAAATAATTCTGTTTTGACAAAAATATGTGCCTGATTGTTTCTGGTGTAACTCCAAACTTTTCGATCCACGGGGTCTAAAAAATTTTCCTGAGATAACTCGACCTGTTTTCTTTCCATCCCGATAGGTCTGACCTCAATTGGATTCTCTGAGAGAGAGTTATGCCAAGTGTTGCAACGTGACCTGTTTATGGGATAATACAGGAGAGCGAACTTGTACGGCATGCCACGTGTCACTGTTTCAACTTCGGCCTCTGAACATTTTTCCTGAGATAGCCCGACCTGTCATCTTTCCATCCCGATAGGTCTGACCTCAATTGGATTCTCTGAGAGAGAGTTATGCCAAGTGTCACAACGTGATCTATTTATGGGATAATACAGGAGAGAGAACTTGTACGGCATGCCACATGTCACTGGTTCAACTTCGGCCTCTGAAAAATTTTCTTGAGATAGTACAATCTGTGTACTACCTGTCACTTTTTATGAAATTTCATTTAGAGCTTCCTAGCCCAAGTTATGACCTTTTTCCCAAGGTCACCTGATTTTGACTCAAATCTAGAAGAGGCAAAAACCCTATATTGTATAGATCATAAATCACAAAGTACAACGAATTAGAGGCTGTCCTTTGGACACAAGGTACATGGGGATCTGATCTTCGACCTGTAAAAGTTTCAGATCCGAAAACTTCTCCAAAACGGATTTATAGCGAAAGTTCTACGATGATTGGTTTTTGCTATATCAAGCCCTAGCATCGTAAGTGCAACAAGTGTCATACATGCCTTATCATGCCTTCTTTCAGGCTAGCTCTGATACCATGTTAAATTTTTAGAATTTACTTCAATCTGATCTAGGATCTTAACTGAGAGGACAACATGTACAGCAAATCTACAGCATATCAATCATGGACACAATAATGCAAGCACACAAGAGACACAGAGTTTACTTGGGGAAAACCATAAAGGTGAAAAACCCCAATAACTTCCTCAGAGATAGATAGAGAAATGATACAACCAGAATACAAGAGATAGTCTTCTCCTAGCAGCAGAGCCTCCTTCTCCACAAGTGCGCCACTCTCCAAAGTGTGAGTGAGAGAATAGAATGTGTAAAATGAGAGAGACACACTCTCTATTTATACACTAACTTGACTTGACCTTTACTCAACTAGGTCGGCCTCAACTTAACCACTTAACATAATGCTGACTGGGCCGACCCCCACTAGGGTGGTCTAATAACCCTTTGACCCACATGGCTGACCCCCAATAGGGTGGTCTAGTAACCCTTTGACCCACATGACTTATACAGGGCCGACCCCAACAAGGTGGTCTAATAACCCATCAAGTATAAGTTACGACACTTACAATATAAATGGCGGCACTTCCGTATAGAGGAATAATAACATCTCTATAGGAATACAATAAACATATATGTGAAATACATTCCGAAGTTACATATACATCAACACCATCTTCCTCCAGTACTTGTTCTGAAATCACGTCCTCTGAACGATTTTCCATAGGATGTATTTCCTTTATAATTACATGAAACCATCAATAGACATTAGTTAATATAATAAATATCAAAATAATACATACATTTACAAAAGCAATCAATATAAAAACATATATAATGCAAAACTTACAAATGGACGATATTCATGTCCCCCCTCAACGTGTCCATGTTCCCTACAATGTTTTCTGGTTGTTGTGATCTTTATTCTTCTCCTCTTAAAGCCCCTGCATTGACTACATGGACAATAACATTTCCCATCACCCTATCTTTTCAGTCCATCCCACAATCTAGCAAGCAATTGTCGATTTTGTTCGTCTGGATTAGGAATATTGCTATTTGACATTTTCTCATAAAGAGCTTGAATGAATATTATCGATTGTTAGAGCAATATTATACCTTAGTACCTTAATAATTAATTAATTAATGGTTATTAGGTGCTAAACTGGTTAATAATACATCCCTAGGTGTGAAACTGGTTATTATGAAGTGGTTTGGACTTATTTGGATAAGTGTGAACAAGTGCACGGTGTATGAGCCAAAGTATGGGCCAAGAGGTGGTCAAACTAGCTGTTAGGCATGCTTATCCAAGCATTTATTGCCCCAACATGCCTAATGCGCCCTCTTTCCCTGTTTTAAGGAAATGCATTGACCAAGGGCGCTCATGCACTGTATGTGGACAATTCCCACTCCCTAGGCCATTTTTGGCATGCTTAAGCCTAACCAACTTCCACCCAACCTTATCCTCACATGTGTGAACCTCATTATGATTTCCCATGCTTACTCAGTGTTCACATGCATATTTTGAACCTCTTTGGGTTATTTTGGAAACCATTTTGGTTAACCTAGGGGGGATTGGGCTAAATCTAAGCTAGCTAAGTGTGGACACTCCAAGTGGATATTTTTCCTTACTATTTCTATATAAGGATGATCCAAGCTCATTGTAATATTGGACAGTTAATAATATCTCATCTTTTGATCATTTATGCATTCTGGAATTTGATCATTTGTTAAGAGTTTTGATCATTTGTTCATTTCTATAATAGTTTGCACTTGTCTCTTGCTTAATGAATTTAATCTTTCAGCTGTGAGGAATCCATGGTAGCTAGATCCTACTATGACATAGATTTTACATCGATCTTAAAAAATCAAGCTCCACACTTCACTATTTTTAATCACAAAAAAAATTGAAATAACTGTGTATTCTTTTACAGAAAACAGTCTGTGCGGAGAATATAATTTCCGCAAACCGTCGCTTGTATAGCAAACATGTCAAAATGTTTCCATAATTTATAGCTTTTAAAATTTATATCTTGTCGGATATCCGACGACATTACATAGTTACCATTATAATATATATGTCGGATATCCGCGGCCTCCGTCGGATAACCGACGACAGTTGTCAGATAACCGACAGTCGTTGAACATCCAACAATGTCATGTATCAATTTAAAAAAATTTGATAAAAAATCGTAATTTTAAAGGTGAAATCCGACGACACAGTCAATTTCATCGGATTTTGGGTTCAAATCTTGTTGTGGCTTTCATCAAGGAACCAAAAGGGGAAGGACTTAATTAAGAATGAGTTTATTCATATACATGGTGAAACTAACTATTCTTTTGAGCAACAATTTTGTAATCGCTATAAATTTTCAATATTCTGCTATTACATATATTGGTCAAAAAGAGTTAATTATAGATCAAAATTTATTTTCATTTTCTTCTAATTATTGTTCATATTTGTTCTCGGATTCGATTAATAATGAACACAAATATGTTGCTAATGATTCTATGTGTTCTGATACATTGATAGAGAAGATTAAAGATATTGATCTTCAAATTGAAGAATAAATTATTAGCCTTGATTAGCAAATTCTACTTTGTTCAGAAGAAAGGACATAGCCTTTCCAGGACAATGTTCATGAAAGTTTTGATTTTCCAATCAATAGGAGGAGGTTCTGAATTATCATACAGTGATTGAAGGTTCAAATTCTCTTTTTGAAAATGGACATATCGATACTAAACAAGTTTCTTGCGACATACTTCATAGTTTATCACTAAATTGCAATAAAAAAGATGAAGTAAGAAAAGAGGAATCTCTCTAAGGATTAATTGTTACTAGTATTTCCCATTCGAGGGATTCATTTCATTTTCTTGTTTCTAATTAATTCTACTCTATATATCCTAATTTATTTGTATATTTTTATGCACATCAAATTTTGTTTATTTTTTCAAACATTATTCCTTCAAAATCTGATTCTTACGATATATTAAGTGTTGGTAACTTAAACATATCAAGCATGAAGGTAACAGTTTGGGATTTTTCAAACCATCTAATTGTATTTCATTTCAATCTTTCAAATTGGAAGAAGATTCACTTGAATACATTTATGATGAGACAATTTCTAATCAAATCATTCCATCTGGCATTGCTAAAACTAAAAATCGTGTTAGTTATCATAATCATTTGCCAGAACATGATAGATGTTACAGAATTGATCATGTCAATGGCATCCAAACTAAAAGTAATATGTTTTTCTATTCATCTTTGGATTTTCACGACTTTATATTCTTTATTTAAGTTATTCATTTGTAATTGTTGATTATGATATTAAAAGAAAAAACTTCAATATCATGACACTTCGAATTTATCCAGTAGTTATATAAGATTTTTATGATTTCTCTTCACACATGGAACCAATTCTTCTAGCTATCAACATGGCGAGCATCAATAATATGACCATTTCATTTTATTCTCATAAGATGCATTTACCACTCACAATTTTATCCAACAAGGTCATAGTTTGCATTCTGAGTTTCATGGTAGGATTGTTGATTAGATAGAACATTCTTATTTCATGAGGTTTCTACAAAATGGTAAGGCTATGGTTTACTTATTTGTGATCAAGGTCAAGATGGTAATCATGATCAATTTCCTTTTATCTGTTATTTCCACATATTTTATTTATGGTTATTCGGATTGGTAATTTTATTGTTCTTGTAGGAATGAAGACACTTCGATGGATACATTGCCAATTTGATTTCACTTAGTTTTAATTATCAATGTAGTTTAGAATAGGTTTTAGATGTAGATTAATTAGTTTTTGTTTGCTTCTTTCACAATTAGATTACCTCTCTTTTGTCCACTTGAATAATGTAGTTATAAAATGTTACGTCAATGTCAAGCTCTCTTTTGTCCACTTGAATAATGCAGTTATAAAATGTTACGTCAATGTCAAGCTGAAGATGAGACATCACTAGGATGCATTCAAGGAAGTTTACTTTATCTTGTTTTTCTCTTGGTTATTTATCATCTTGCTCATAATTACATTCTTTAAAACATTTATTTTCAAGTCACATCTTTAGCTTTTGATTATTTGAACTTTATCGTGAAATGTTTAAGTGCGATCAATATACTAAGATTGAGAAGAAAGAATGCTAGATAAGAAATATTTTGATTACACATCCCTTTTTATTCTTTTAATCTCTTGATGTGTAACTTAATTAATGTAGTTCTTATGTTTTGAAATTAATGTCATAACGGTACATTTATTTAAGGATTTATTTTTAGTTTTTATTTTAAATTCCTTTGTGTTGTTAGCTTTTTTATTTAATTTTTATTTTAGATTCCTTTGTGTTGTTAGATTTTTATTTAGTTTTTATTTTAGATTTTTTTGTGTTGTTCGCTTTTAATAAAAAAGCTTGATTAGTTTAACATCTCATGCTTTAGTAAAATGAATATTTATACAATCTTAATTTAAAGGAAAGAACATATTTTTATGCAGAACATTTGAATGATTTAATAGGGACAAGAGTGTAAATTTACTATTCATCATATCCCTCGGAATCTGGTTCTTCCGTTCTATTTTGACTTGTGATATGTTAAGATTTTGGTTTACATATTTTTTCTTGTGATGTTGGTCTATCTAGGGATTATCTAGGTTTGACTTATATATGTTTAGGTCATTTTGATTAAATAAGTTTGCATAATTTTGGTTTTCTTTTCTCACACTTTTAATTTTGCTTGATCATTATGATGTTTCGATTGCAGATTTGGCATTTGCAAGTTTTCCAAGTTTTTTATTTCTACAACTGAAAGCATTACACTTAATCATCTATACAAAGTTCCATGACTTATAAGTAAAATTTATGTATCTATGGTGGAACTCCTACATTAATATGAGTTCATATTTATACCATTGGCACATTTTACACTTTAGGTTTCTCACAGGTTTCTTTTTCTATGATTGATGGAAGGAAGACCTTAAAAGCTAAAACTTTGAAAGTGAGTAATCTTCCAATCAAATCTAAAACGACTCTTGTATCACCCTACTTCCCTAAGCGCCTAAATTACACATGCAATTATATATATACAAATCAATAACGGCGTAACATAATTCCACGGTTAGCTTTAAATTCGATACTATGATGTTCAAGAAAAATGCCTCCCAATCCACAAATTATATTCTCTCCTTGGAAAGCCCCATCAAAAAAACACTAGCTTCCTTTTCCATTGATGCATAAATCTTTCTAAATCATCTCCTTTGCAACAATTTCATTTTCTTTGAATATCTATGCAAATCCATAACCTGAGCTATCACCTGAAAAGATGGTTTTGTAGATCTTCAAAGATCCTATCATTTCTAGCCATCCAAATTCCCCACATTACTAAGAATGGAACACACTTAAATTTGTCTTAAATCAGCTCTTCGACACCATTGCACTAAACACTCCTCAATAGAAATAACTTTCCAAAGGTTACCAACCTAAAGACTTTCACCAATACCTTTCCAAATTTGTGTAGATAAAGGACAAAGAGTAAACAGGTGTTCCACTGTTGCTTTTGCACACTTGCAAAGGCTACAGTAGCTAGGGCCTTGAATTCTCCTCTTCCACAAATTTTCCCAAGTTAACACTTTTCTTTTAAGAAGCAGGCACATAAAAATTTTACATTTATGTGGTGCCAATGTTTTCCATAATGCCGACCACCACCAAAGCTTATGATCTTCCAATACTTCCCAAAAAGTTTATATGCTTGTCGAATTGTGTACTTCCCACCCTCACTATTTCATGTCCAAATTAAAAGCTTATATGCTTGTCGAACTATGTACTTCCCACCCTTACTATTTCTTGTCCACATTAAAGCATCTGCTTCATCAAAAAGAGTAATGTGACCTCTTCTCATTTCCACTTTCCATCTGTCCCATACTTTATATATATAGTATTGCGAAAGATCAAAAAGAAACTACTACTTAAATATCTCAAAAAAAAAAAAAAAACTAAAACTCAAACATCTCAATACTACCACTCAATACTTCTAAAATTCTAATTAAGATGGATCTATGTTTGCTTTTCTATTACTCTATTATTTCTCTTAATATATATAATTTCACATTATGGAAGTGGGATTTTTTTAATTTTCTTTTTCGTATTATAGACTTCAATTTCTTTTTTGATAAGCATTATATATGTTACACACCTCATTTGTGTTACGTTGTATAGTGTACCTCACTTCTCTTGGTGTAATAATCACTTCCTCCATATAACTTGTAAACCAATGCCATAAACATATTGATGATATACCATTCAAACTCTCCATGAACACTCCTTACTATTAAGACTTAAAACAATTTCACATTTACAAAGAAACATGAGTGATAAGTTGTTCCTTTGTTATGTCTTTTTTCCTTGGATGGTGTACCTCATTTCTCTTGGTGTAATAACCCATTACTCCATATGAATTGTAAACCAATACCATAAACATATTGATGCTATACCATTCAAAATCTCATTAACACACCTTACTATTAAGACTTAAAACAATGCCATATTTACAAAGAAACATGAGTGATAAGTTTTTCTTTTGTTATGTCTTTTTTCCTTGGAAATAAATCTTTTGGGGCGCTTCCCTTTGTTACAAGAATTGCACCTAGTGTAAGGAAAACTGTGTACACTTAATGTGCCTAACCCATGGGAATTGAATCAAGGACATGCATAGTGTGTCAAATTACTAACAATGTCCTAGCAATAGTGGCAATAATCGGTTGAACTAACACTCAAGGCTTTTGTTGTGTCTTTATAAGAGAGATTAATAATAAAACCATTAAAATTGGGAAGCATTAACCTTTTTTTTAATGTGTGTGTTTATCCAAAATGGATCATTTATTTTTTGTCATCTATTTTGGTACTTTTTGAGTGGAAAAATTAGAGATATTGACTTGTAGGGCCCATTTTAGGGGCAAGTTCTACTTTGGTGATTTGGGGTCCAGAACATTCAAAAGCGAGTTTAGGGCCTTAAAGGGCTATTTTTGGAGTCAAAACTTTGCAAACCAAATGTTGTCCTCTCAATGTTGGTCTACACCTTGAGAGCTTTCCCACGGTGCAAAGATCAACTCAATTGGAGTTTGTATGCAGAAGTTATGCCTCCCACAAGTTAACCACCATGGTACCAAGTGGATGCCATGTTAGCTCACATTACTCACACCTAGTCAAGTGTGGACTTTCAAGAAGATTCTGAGGTTCCAAAACCCTAACCCTAATAAAAAATTGAGGAATGCAAAAATCTCAACCTTAATCCTAGATGGGTCCTTAGGAAAGAAAGGGTTTCCATTCTCACTCTATTGTTTATTGTTCCATAGTTGAGTAGAGCATCTAGGAGTGAGATATTGAAGCCTGGCAAAAGTAGATCTTACCGCATCCATTTGCACTTTCTTTGTATTTGCATTTCAAAACTGAGAAGTAAAAAGCAAGTCATAGACCTCATTTTTTAGATGGATTTTTCCTATATTGGGTTTTTTCAAGGTGCATCTTGTGTTCATAATGTAGATGGTGTCTTATTTGTTTAGCTTCTTTCATTTTGATTCGAGTTTATTCAATACTTCATGCATTAAGTTAATAACATCAAAATTAAATCTTAAGAAAAACAATACATATTAATAAAATGTAACTTAGAAAATTTGGTGTGATGAACTACTTTAATAGAATATTCATAACAATTTATAGATCAGGTGTAAACATTCTTAAGAAAATAATTCTTAAAAACAATATTTCAACCAATAAACTTATGATTCTTATAATTCTTATAAAAAAACAATAAAACCTCTTATTTGTTATTAATGTTACATACAAAAATAGACTTAGGTAGTGTGGAGGGGGAAGTATGAACTACACAAAGGGACTCTATGAAATACATATACACAAACCTTAAAAAAATTGGATATTAGATCATCTCATTTATTTCTGTATTTTTTTCAATAAAACATATATATATAAAGGACTCTATGAAATACCTATACACAAACTTTAAAAAATTGGATATTATATATCTCATTTATTTCTTTATTTTTTTCAATGATCACATATTTTTATATTTTTTTCAATGATATACATAATATTTTTATATTTTTTTCAATGATAACATATGTATATAAGAGATAATTTGTTAAAAACAATATTTTTAATAATAAATTTATGGTTATAAAAGGATTGTGAAATCACTTGTTTATTGGTTAATGTTGCATAAAAAACTAACTGATAAATTTATTGTTAAATCTCTTGTTTATTGTTGCATATAAGAATAGGTTCCAGTTATGTGTGGAGAAAATAAGTCATATATATATATATATTGGTAAAACTAAAATTATAATAAAATAATATTATTATATGAAATTTTAATTTTGTTACTGAATAGTTATTTAATTTTTGGATATAACTATGTGTATGTTTAGAGTTCAATGTTTCAAGTTATTCATCATAAGATCCTTAATTTTTTTTATCTATTATTGAGCTATCATGTTTCCTGAAGACTGGTGTCCACTGAAATATACACAGTTATATCCAGAAATTAAATAGCTACATGATAAATTGTGAAAATCTACATACTATTATTTGTTATTGAATTTCATTGATTCATTACAACAAAGTAGTATATTATTATGTGAAATTTAAACTTCGGTATCGAATTTCTGAATTTCATAGGTTCTCAGATCCTTTTTATAGTAAGATAGGAAAAAAAAACTTACTTCATCATCATGAGAGTATTGAATTTTATAGGTCCTTAGATCCTTTTTCCAGTAAAATTGAAAAAATGCTTACTCTTTTTTTCAACAGAAAAAAAAAGTTTCTTGTTATTCAAAATATGAATCAAAGAAGCTACTTTGATTACCTATCCTCCTGTATAGCGCTTCTTAATACACAACTTTCTGTCTAATGTTCTTTCATATTACATTCGTACATATCATATCTTCTGTGAGCACCCATAGACCATGGGCTCATTAAAAAAGGAGTAAAAACACAAAACCTACTACGACTAATAGATCCGGTAAGAACACTCCTACTGCAAGACATAGTTATCAAAATAGGAGAAATGAAATTCCCCCTCACCACATAGCAATCCCCTTCTGGATAGTAAATCTTCCTTCTGATTATAGGATCTTGAAACCTGTCCAAAATCGAAAGTAATGAAGGTCTCCCTGATCAGTTTAATTCTGTCTTTCCAATACTTAGGTGAGGCAACCTGGAGTAACCGACGAGTCACCATAAACCATTAATTCTTTAATCCCTAATGAGTTAGCAAAAGTGAGTAATCCCCATAAAAATAGTAACTCAGCCCTAGTATTACTTCGTTGCAACATCCAAACAAAAACCTTAATAATGCTTGCCTCTGGAAAAGAGGCTTACTGTATCATCATGACACAGTTCAAGATAAAAACCTTAGATCCTTTTTCCAGTTTAATAATGGTTTTTAAATATGTTAGTTGCATGCTTGATAGATATATCCCTCTCTATTAATGGATTTGAGAAATATTAGGTGCATGCTTGGCATTTGCGTTGGTATTGATTAAACATAATTTGTTATCTGATTGATTTAATGGTCTTGAGATATATCACAGTTCCATGTCTATCATTTGTGCTGGTGGTAATGAAACATAATGCATAATCACTGATTTGTCTCTTAAATTAAGGGCTGATAACTGTGGTTGCCTGACTTGATTTTCCTGTCCTGCAGTTGTGCTGGTGGAAATGAAACATAATGCATAATATCACCGATTTGTCTCTTAAATTAAGAGCTAATAACTGTGGTTGCCTGACTTGATTTTCCTGTCCTGCAGTGTAGAAGCCTTTTTCATGTTCAATGGGCTTTTATCCTTGTACTAAAACCATATATGGACCTGCTTGAAATGAACGTGATTTCTTTCTCATTTGTTTTAAAGAATTAAAATTAAATTAATGGTTTTAATTTATAATAAGCACTTACTGGTTTTTGGCAAGAAAAAATGCCTTGATAACTAAAACACGGCATCAATACATTAAAACATAGATCGAAACCTGAGTAAACATAGAACTTTTAAGTTTAAAAATAACCTTGTGAATTTCATATTCAACACTGATTAAATTAAAAACAATTTATATACGGTTAATTAATTGATCTACTCAATATATATATCCTAAGAAACAGGATTCGTTCAAAACCCTCGGCGTGTCATGTCCCTATCGAATCGGACACGATTCGACCTGAGGTCGTGTCCGATTCGAACTTTCATCGAATCCTGTTTTCGGACACGCGGTTGAAGCGAATCGGATACGAATTGTTAACGTGTCCCCACTGTCAGACACGCGTCCCTAAAACAGGACACGTAAAGTGCGCTAAAAACCGGAAAAGTGCAGCCGGGTATGTTTTAAAACCAAAATTTAAGTTTCTTTTTGTCATTTGCAAGGAAGGAGTTGGTTGAGAGTGATTGTATGTGCAGGTGAAGGAGATTTGAAGGCGATTAAATTAAAAACAATTCATATACGGTTAATTAATTGATCTACTCAATATATATATCCTAAGAAACAGGATTCGTTCAAAACCCTCGGCGTGTCATGTCCCTATCGAATCGGACACGATTCGACCTGAGGTCGTGTCCGATTCGAACTTTCATCGAATCCTGTTTTCGGACACGCGGTTGAAGCGAATCGGACACGAATTGTTAACGTGTCCCGACTGTCAGACACGCGTCCCTAAAACAGGACACGTAAAGTGCGCTAAAAACCGGAAAAGTGCAGCCGGGTATGTTTTAAAACCAAAATTTAAGTTTCTTTTTGTCATTTGCAAGGAAGGAGTTGGTTGAGAGTGATTGTATGTGCAGGTGAAGGAGATTTGAAGGCGATTTGAAGGCTATCCAAGCAATTCCAAGTGCATTCCGGTGGATTTGTGGAGAGGATTGCAAGCTCAACCATCACACAACAAAAGGAATGTCTCAATCAGCTAGGGCAGGAGGTAGAGGGCAAAGGAGAGGGAGAAATGCACCATCTAGTGCCTCCCCTCCTATTCCACCAAGCACAAGCGGTTCTCCTCCTCCGTCAAGTGCTCCATCGGCTGCTAGTGGAGCTCAAGCTCATGCTCCATTTAACCATGTTTTAGCAAGACAACAAGCCCAAGAAAAAAAATACCCTTTGTGGAAGTATGTGACAAGAAAAGATGGGCCCGGGGCAAAGCTTGGTGGGGGAGGTAATGTGTTTTGGAGATGCAATTTTTGCAAGCATGAGTTCATGAGCACATATTTCCGGGTTAAGGGCCATTTGTTGGCCCTTCCTTCTTGTGGGATTTCTTCATGCAAAGCGGTGAGTGTTAACCAAAGGAGGAATATGGAAAAAGAGGATCATGTTGGGTTAGAGAAGGTGGCAACAACAAGCAAGAAAAAAGAGGATGATCCTCTTCCATTTTTGAGAAAGCTCTCTAGCACCAAGCCTCCATTTCCACCTAGCTCTAGCAGTCATGGGCGTGGGGATACTCATCAAACAAGAAAGAGGCAATCTACCGGTGGTCCAATGGATAGGATTTTCCAACAAGAGGTGCGAGAAGAGGTAGACCTTACCATTGCATTTTTCTTCTACCTCAACTTCATCTCATTCAATGTTGCACGGTCACCATTGTATTTTGAGACGGTTAAAACTATCTTGGATCGAGCTCCAAGTGGTTATGTGCCTCCTAGTTCAGAGAAACTTAGAACCACATTGTTGGTTAAAGCAAAGAAGGAGGTAGATAAAATCCTTGAGCCAATTAGAACATCATGGCCCTCATGCGGTGTGAGTGTTGTTTCTGATAGATGGACGGATCCCGCACGCCATCCACTCATCAATTTCATGGTATCTTCCCAAAATGGACCGTTGTTCTTGAAAGCGGTGGATGCTCTTGGGAAATACAAGGATGCACAATTTATGGGCGATTTATTCATCAAAACCATTGAAGAAGTAGGTGTTGATTCGTGTGTACAAATCATCACGGACAATGCACCTGCTTGCAAGGCTGCTAGCATGATTGTGGAAGCTAAATATCCACAGGTATGTTCATTTTGGACACCTTTCATTTCTAATTTGCTCATTGTTTGAATTTGGTCATTGCAATGTTAGTGTTGTAGAGTCATTGATATATGCTTTTATTGCTCTTACAGGTTTTTTGGACACCTTGCATTGTCCAATCCTTGAATTTAGCACTGAAAGCCATTGCTTCGGACGTGACATGGATTGAAAACCTTATTGAGGATGCACGCTATATCCGTAACTTTGTACAAAACCACACAAATGCCCTCACCATCTACAAACAGTACACACAGCTTTCATTGCTGAAGGTTGCAGATACTCAGTTTGCTTCCTCATTCATCATGCTCAAGAGGTTGAGGGAGGTCAAAACCGCTCTTGGGTCCATGGTGATTTCAGAGTTTTGGGCTTTTTGGAGAAAGACGGATCAGGCTGCTTCACAAAAGGTGAAGGACACGGTGTTAAATGATGGTTGGTGGGACACGGTAGATCTTAGCATTAAGGTCATGGAGCCAATCATTTCTTTGTTGCGGTTTGCAGACACGGACCAACCCATCCTAGCAGAGGTTTACGAGGGGTGGGATTCCATGATTGAGTCCAAAAGGTCCATTGTCATGGAGAATGAGTGTCCCGAGTATGGTACATCAGCATAGAGCTTATGGACCGTTATTCGAGATATTCTTATCTCCAGGTGGGATAAGAATTGCACACCTTTGCATTGCTTGGCCCACTCCTTGAACCCCAAGTTCTACACTCAGGAGTGGCTCACTGGTGGATCGAGGGCCTCACAGAGACTCCCTCCTCACATGGATGTAGAGATTGCAAATGGGAGGAAGATAGCACTTAGACGGCTATTTCAGGATAGCGACATGCTTGAGGAGGCGGAGGACAGCTTTGTTGATTTTTCCACTGGCACTGGGAGATTTGGAGGCTATGATGTGCTTAGAGATAGGGGGGGTAAGAAACCCTATGCTTGGTGGGCAACTCATGGGGCAGCATCCCTTATTCTACAGAAGTTAGCCTTGAGGATCATCTCTCAAGTTACATCATCCTCTTGTTGTGAGAGGAATTGGAGCACATATGGGAACTTGTACAGTGTGAAGAAGAGCAGGCTTGAGCAGTCCAGGGCAGAGTCGATGGTGTATGTGCACTCCAACCTTCGTCTTATTTACAGGAAGAGGGAGGAGTGGGTGAAGGGAAAGACAAAGATGTGGGATGTCTTTCCTGATGATATGGGTTTGGACAGCAGTATTGAGTTGGCATTAACCAACATGGATCTTAATGATCCAGTGCTAGAGCCGGTCACTTTTGATGATAGTGATCGTACAGAGGGGTCATCCTCCACAGCAACAGATGCAGATCGTCAGATGGGCAGAGAGGAGGAGGAGGGGGAGGAGGATGGGGATCAGGGCAGTGGCAGTGGCAGTGGCAGTGATGAATATGTTGATTCAGGCATGGAGGAGGACTACTGACATATGGGATTCTCCCATCTTGATCCACCCCTTTTTGTATTTACTATTAGTCTATTTGGCATTTGCCAGTGCCCAGTGGCATTCCGACATATATGTATACATTTTGATTTTGATGACTTAATGAGAAATATGGTTCCGACATCCATCTGTGTCTCATTGTGTTTTGTGAATGACAAATGTGTTGTGAAACGTGATTTGTGAATGACAAATGTGTAATCATTAATGTGTTTTTATTCTAATTTCTATTGAATATTCGTAAATGTTCTAGTTTCTAAATATTTTTGGATCTATATGTCTATATTTTTAAATTTTAATATATTTTTAAAAAATATATATATGTATATAAAACATATCCTACATGTCCTGATTTCGGGGGTCACCATGTCCGTGTCGGACTCTCGTATTTTCGTATCCTACATGTCCCGTGTCTCCATGTCAAGTGACTTAGTATATATCTAATCAATTAATTGATCCATGATTCATCAATATATATAATATATATTATATGATCAATTAATTGATTCATGATTCACCACTTTCTCGTATAATGAAATTAGAAAAGTTATGGGTTCTGTTTGTTAAGCAACTTAGGGTTGAAAATTTCACATTAATGGGAAACACTTACAAATCCAACTTAGGGTTGAAAATTTCACATTAGTGTGGGAAACACTTACAAATCCAACTATGTTAAGGATTCAGGTCAAGGATTATCCTGAATGATTTTGACCACTTAAATACCTTTGAATTGCAATTTCTTAAACCACAAACTAATCCAACAAATCACAAACACTATCGAATAAAAAAATATTAATATAAAATTATACATTAACACACGTTATAAAGTAAACCAACCTTGACGGGAGCTTTGAAGCTTTCCTAAAACACAAAATCAACTCAACTGTACACAAACTTTAGAAAGTCTATTAAAGTGGCCATTAGATCATGTCTTTTGTTTAACGAGTGTGTACAAATAATTATATATATTCCTGTAAATTGTACATGTCTATATATTCCTGTACATTGTACATGTCTCTAGACTATCAATGCCCCTTTTCTGAAATCTGAATCATTATCGCAAAATCAACTCAACTGTACACAAACTTTCGAAAGTCTATTACAGTGGCCATTAGATCATGTCTTTTGTTTAACGAGTGTACAAATAATTATATATATTCCTGTACATTGTACATGTCTCTAGACTATCAAATGCCCTTTTTCTGAAATCTGAATCATTATCGTCTCTGTTGTTTATTATTTCTACTTGAATCCTTGAGTATCTAATTGCCGATACCTAGTTTATTGTTTTAGAACCTGTAAGTAACCATGTCTTCGAAATTGACAATACAGTGCAGAGCCATCGGAATTTTAAAAACTAAAACCCAGAAACAATCCATGGTCTTAAGACCAGGCTTTTCTTTGAGAACAAGACTTTTAAATTGCGCTCTCATCATAATTGCATAGTCTCTCCAGACTGGATGGTTATAACATAATAAAATTGATGCAACAAAATCAATCATTCTTTTATAAACCTCGACTATTTACATGAAAAAACAATAAAACCAATCCATTTTTCTTAAGCTACACCTTAATTTCTTGCACTAGTATCATGAACATCTGCCATTGTTGCTCCACAAGTTCATTGTAAAGGAAGTTATATAAATCCCATATCTTCCTCCTATATCAGTAGTTCACTATTTTATACTGTTCATTACAGGAAAGCAAGTTTTGCTCTGTAAAAAGTGAAGTGAAATCTTGGTGCTTGCTTTACCAAATGATTTCAGAAGGAAAGAAAAGCTTATCAATATTGAACAGATCAATGCTGACATTTGAATATTCATGAATAGCAAATGCAATCTGCAAGGTAATTTTCATATACAAATTAAATAATGATTCATAGTTAAGATCAAGGTAAGAGAGTACAGTAAGGCATGTGAAGCACAGAGCACCACACGAAAACAGGAAACAAGATGGGTAAGCCCTGGAAGTAGAGACTTTCAAGAGGGATTTTGTCCAAACTACTGGTTACTGATGTCACATCCAAAAGATTTTCACCGCCTCCGAAGCAAACAAAATTGAAGAATTAACAAAGAGAGATCCAAATGTTCAGATTTTATCAGTGCCACAAATTGTAACATTGCTTCTGTTGCAATCTGATTAACTGTACAATGCTGCCAAAGAGCAGGAAAGCCACTGGACGATACCTGGAAAAGCAGGAAAAAATTGGCATTACTTACAATGTTTCCTTAATATATATACAAGTTTGAGTAGCCTATCTTCCAAATCAAAAAGCATGAATAACCAATTCTAACCAGTATTTTACAAGATTGAGGTCATCACAAATGTCAAAGAGCAAGAAAAATGACCGTTTAGCATACCAGGTCAGGCACACATCATGGATAACAGGACTTCTACACAGAAACAAACAGCCTTTTATCTCCATTGTGGTTGTTGCTTCAGTCCAGCTCTGTATGCATCCCAACCTCCTTCAGGCTCCTTTCTCTTTAAAGATTCCGATACCTCAGGCGGCCGGAAGACTCGGTGCTCTTCCAGAGAAAAATTATTCCCAAAAAGAGTTGCCTGCCTCAAAGACATCCTCTCATCTCTGGCATCTAAATTCTTGAGCTCTGGGCCTGTATCAGCTTTGTATGGATCCCAAGCACCTTCACATTCCTTCCTGGTAGAGTCAGACGGTTCTACTGGTTGACGTAAAACTCTCATGTGCGGGTCTAGATAAGATAGATTCCCAAAAGTTGGCACCTGCCGCACAGTGGTTCGCTCCTCTCGAGCATCTGCATCAACAAGTTCTGGGCCTGAATTCAAATCAAAGCTGGGGCCTGCGTTCAAATCCAAGCTGGGTCTAGCCCAGATCCCATTACTGCTTCCCGCTGCACCAATTTCAGCAAATCCTGTCAAATAAGGAGGAGGCCGGGGATGAGAAGAAAGCATTGCACCAGAGTTCAGGAACTGAGTAGCCAATGGAGAATATGAAGTAGAGCCTGAAGAATCTAAGAAAGATGCCGAAGCGGGAAATGGAGCAGAAGTAAATCCAAAGGGGTATCCAGCATATTGAAAAGCATGTGGGGATGGAGATGGGTAAGGAAGGGCTGCGGCTGAAGCAGAAGATGAGAGCTCAGCTGGCGGCCTGCATATATCAGGGTGAAAAGGTGGGAGACCATGCCCTTGCCCCACATTAAAGTATGCAGGTGTAAAAGACCCTGCAAAAGGAGTTTCCTGCTTAACTGATGCAAAAGTAGGCATTCCAGGTGAAGGAAATGTGCTGCCCGGCTGATTCCAAGGTGGTAAATTGATCATTTCACCAGGCATTTTCAAACCTGGATAGCCAGAGATCCACAAGCTCGTACGGGAATCAACAGGATCAACTGCTACTGCATCATCCAGACATAGCCCAGCATTCAAGTCAAAATCATGTTTAACTGTCTTGCTTCTACCAGAGGAGCCGTGCCCTTCATTATTTATAATCTCCGAAGCCAAAACTGCACCATTTTCTTCACCCTCATCAACACGGTTGAGATCCAAATCAAGCCTGGAACCTGATGAATGCTGAGCAGGATGGCTCACAGGATTGCTAGCCTCTTCTTCTGGATCATCATCTGCAACGTTAAGATCAAAATCAAAGAAAGGCCGAACCGGTTTTGATGTTGATGGCACATCAGATGCTGTACTTTCAGTTGCATTTTGGGACCTTTCTGGAGTTTTTCGCGGCTCAGCTGGACGAAACGCGCTTGTTGCTGCAGAACCTTTCCAACCCAATTCACCTTTAACCTGAAGAGGAGGTATAAAAGAACTCCTTGAAGAGATCACAGGGTGAGAGGCAACCGGAGTGATGGGAATGGAAGCAATGGGATATGAGAGTGCGGTAGGAGTTTCATGTGGACTGTCTTCTAAATGGAGTCCCTCATTCAAGTCAAACTTGAGCTTTCCCGGTGCTTCAACAGCAGCAGATAGTTCAACTTTCGCGGATTCTTTGAATTCAGCAGATGGGGAATATCCATGTTGGAGCTCATCAGTATGATTGGCTTTTTCAGGGTCAGCAGGCAGACAAGGTTCAACAAGCTGTGGATCCAAACCCTCGACCCCCACGGTGGATTGCCTTCTGACAGGACAAGCCTTTGTCTGATCTGTTTCTTTGACTTCAGCATCTCTCAAATTCTCCTCTTTGACTCCTCTGAAGCTCTTGTTATCACCATAGTCATCCTTTTCATCATCTTTCTTCCATTCTGTGGATTTTGGCGTGTGTTCATCTGCCACTTTAGATTCGGGATGATCTGTGAATGGCACAATCTTCTTATGATTTGTGCTTGCTTCCAAATTATTCTCTTTCTCAAGTGAAGCTTTACCATAGCTTTCCATCTCTTCTTCCACTTCCTTCGCCACCTGCATAGCGACCTCTAGTGCATCTTCACCTGGAAACCTGTACATGGACTCCCTTGCAATGTCACTACTCATTTCAGCCCTTTCCTCGCCTCCTGGATTTCCATACCTTTGGTCAATGGCAGAAGAAATGTTCACTGAAGTAGCAGCATCCCTTTTGGATTTTATGGACAGGTCGGATGAATTTTTCTTGTCCTCCAATCCAATCTCTCTAAGAGTACTGCAATCTTTAGCGGAGTCCGGCACACCATCATTTTCATTGTGTCTGTTTTCATCCAAGGATTTGCCGAGACTTGAAGATGTAAGCATTGTATTCGGTGATTCACAAGATTTTCTATCATTCAGAGGCAAGCCAGAATTTCCTTCAAGTTTCCTCTCGCAGGAATTTGGTTCCGAGCAGTGCCCTTCACTTGTTTTCATGCTTTCATCCGATTGCCCGATATCAGCATCAATTGGTGCTGCAGTCATTTCCAGATCCGGCACTCCATCAGAGCTAGGTCTGATATATTCAGAATTTTCCAGGACATCCTTGACATCCGGATCTGGAACTACTTCCATTCTCCCTGAGTTTTCAGTAATATCACTCATTGGCGAATTTTCTGAATCTGTCAAACAAGTTGACTTCATATCCTGGTGTCTAATTTCAACGCTTTTAGAATTCTTCTTTTTCTCGAATGTTGCTAAAGCCGCATCTGCCTCAAGCCTCATGTTTTCATCTGCAGCTATGGATGCTAGGAGACTGATGCCAGCGTTAACATCATCAGTCCCACATCCATCGAATTTCTCACCAGTCTGCTTCAAAGACTCTCGAGTCCTATTATTCATTGGCTGGCCCTCTTGGTGGTGATAACTCTTCTTAAAGTCAAGAGTGCAACATTCAGTGGAACTGAAAGAAAGATGTGATTCTGATGAATGGCATTCCATTTCAGTTCTTTGTTTGGGCAGATCTACATGTTTCTCAATTTCATCGTCTCTCAGAGCTGAGGCCTTCATGCTGGAAGTGTCTGTGCATGTATTCTGCAACCTACTCTTTATCTCTTTTGAATCCAGGTTCCTCTCTGTAATGTTTGCAGATGAATCTCTGCTAGAGGGTACCACAACATCAGCAAACGAATTGCCCACAGAACTTCTTACAGTATTAGGAAGCCTCAGGATGATTCTCTGGTTGTTGCAAGCTTCAGCTTTTGTAGACTCATTTGATATTTTGTCGGAGGTAACTGGTATGCCTATTTTTTTCTCTATACCTGCACTCGTACTCCTGACTAGTGGCTTACCCGATCCAACTTCCTTGGAACCAGTATTGACTCCCGCCACTACAGAGATTCCTTTGCTAGATATATTGGACCTAGAATTCCCTGTCTTCGTGTTTGCAGCATTATTCATCGAAAACTTCGAGTCTTCTTTCCCATTGGAAGCTGTATTTTTCATGGGTCCAGTTGACCGTGTAGGGCCATTGTTCAATGCTTGGTTGGAATTGCTGCTCCTCTCATCTGGGAAAGAGGCACTATCGATTTCTGCATGTGGGCTGTTACTGGACGGCATCCTGTTAGGACTTTCTTTCGCGGAGGCTCCACTCTTTTTCAAAGAAACTGCAACTTCCCCCATGCTTGAACTATTGTTAGTGATGGTAGTCTTTACGGTGTTCCCAAATGTCCCAGAGCTTCTCACATTTGCATCTACAGAGCCTCCATTTCTTAAGGTATTATGAGGATCCTTAGGCATTATCGGTTTGTAAGGCTGACAATTATCCTGTTTTGATGCAGTCTCAGCTTCTTTTGACTGCTTAATTTCTGCATCAACTCTTTTCCTCCAAGCTTCTATCAACTTCTTTGCCTTTCTATGAATTTTTGAGTTCGTGTGAGATTTCAAAATCTTCACCGACTTCACGGCATTGCTAGATTTCAAAGCATCAAAGTCTACAGGCAACTTCTCCAGAGCCTGGAGCAAGGTCAAAATTAGGTCATCTATGGCTCTACCGCATTCATTTGACTTTCCACCATCTCCAAGTTTTCCTTTATGGGCTTCTTGCAGCCACTCATTCAACAGAGGCAACCCACCAAGTTGCACGAATCTGTTCAGACAATCATGCCTTGCTGTAGCAGCAATCACAGCTGCAAGGGAGGTCCTCCTGGATGCCACCTCCTTCAGCTTCCTAGAACTTTTGTTAAGGTCTTGTTGCATAAGGAGATGCAATCGCTCGACCCCGGCACAGTTGACCAGACCCCCATCCTTATCAACAAGGCTGCTGATTTCTGGATGTTCCTTGGGAGTTTTTCTCTTGGAGGATGAATCTACACTCCTGTCGCTCCGGTCTCGCTTTCTAGATCTACCAGATACCGAGTAAGCCGGGCTAGGAGGGTGTTCAGGGGTGGACTTGGATCTGCTTAGAGGACTTGCCGACCGCCCTCCAGTTTGCACAGATGCCTGCATTTCAGGTTCTCTTCCTTCGTTTCTCCAACTAGCAATTTGGCAATTCTAGATCCTAGTATCTGGGACAAGACAAACCCAAAATCTAATTAGCAAAACCATTAAACAGACCTTTCATTCAGTCAGGACCAACCCAGTCCTAAGGCCTCTGAAGACCGACTTTTAAAATTTTACAGAGAAAGTAAATCAAATCTCAATATTAAAAAGACAGCCATGAAAGAGAAACCCCTGAAGACGAATAACTGCAATACAGGGAAATTTAACAGCAAATCACAGCCTCGGGTCCCCAAAAAATATTATTCCCGGGGTTGCCTTAGATCAACAGAGCCTATTTATATATTTTTCCTTTTCCTTCATATCGAAATGCTTTAATTAAAAGGACTGAATACAAATCTCATGACATTATAAAATCATGCATAATATATACAAAATCTTACGCAATACAGGAAGACTCTCTAGCCAAGCCATATAAGAACTTGAGCCGTTATTTGTATGCACACAGCCTATTCAATTTGGCAGAATTCAGATACCCAACACAGCAAAAATTATCATGCCAATATCAGAAAAGAGAAATTTACAGAACAAAGCTAAAAGACACCCAAAACATAGGCAGGCAACAGACTGGAAAACAAAAGGGTTTCGGCTATGTAGACTGGACGATTTCATCTGGGCTAGGACTCTGCTTAAAACCATATAAGCAAAAGATCTTAAATCTGTAAGCAGCCAGTCTACACTTTAGACCTTAGGTCATGGTGAGAACGTGGATCCCTAAGAGAAATAGAGTTACCTTTAATCCCTGAGGATCGTCAGCTGAAAAGAAAAACTAAAAAATCTCAAAAGACCGTATTGCCAGAGATCCATGAACAACAAACCAATCAAAAACATGCTAATCCTATACAGTTCTGCTTGCCGGTTTGTCACCGAAACCCACAAGCAAATCTAAAGCTCAAACACAAAAAGCGATGTGACAAAACAGGAAATCATCCTGAAACAAAATTGGATCATGGTATAACAGAAGATCAGATCTGGAATCTCTGAAGGGGAAAAGTCAGAGGCCATGATTACACATGTCATCTGTTTCAGGGATCAAATAAGCTGGGCTTGGGACTTTATTCAAAAATCTCTACAGGATTCTTTGCAATGGTTTCTGTCTGCTTTCCGAGGTACTATCTACACGGTCTGATCTGATTCCTAGAACTCTGATCCATAGGTTCTGGGTCAGAAATTTACAGCAACAAAGATCAGCTCTGGAAACACCCCTGAAGCACAGATCATGACCACAAAAATCAGAGCGTGGAGATGAAACAGAAGCCAAAGGCACAAAACCTGCAACAGGACACATGAGATCAGCTCCCAATAGGCATGTTAAGTGGGTATTTCACCCTTAGGCATAAATTCCATGGCAACCATGAAACAGAAGCACCCAGATGGAAAATCAACCAAAAACACCACGAAGCAAACAAGATAGCAGACATCCAAAAGGCACTCTACCATGGAAATCAACAAAAAAAATCACTAAAGGTCCATAGAAACACAGAAACTCGCAGGACAATCAATATGAAACCTAGCCAAACATTCAGGATATAAGAAACCCATAAGACAAATCGCTAGATAACCAACACCCACCTAGATCCCAAGGCCTGAAACCTTCAAAAAACAATTGCAAAAGACACACCAAATCCAGAGCAGAACCACCAAATCATCATTTACAGCTCGGAATCATTGAAGGCATGAAGTAATCACCATGCTATAAGCAGCCTTGACTCCCAGCGAAAGCGATGAGTATGATGAAGCCCAAAATCTGTGCCTTGTCGCTGATGTTGTTGTTGAAGAAGAAGGGTATCCAGAATCACCCTCTGATCTAAAACTCATCCCTCAAATACCTCTCAGACTCATCCCTAAAAAGGGTTCCTTTGAGGGAGTGGGTGAATAGGGTTTCCTTTCTCCTAAAAAAGCGATTTTGGAACCCAATCCCACACAGATCTCAAAGGCCCAAACTCCCCAATTTCCTCCTCCTCGTAATTAATTATTGTGACTGTTCTAATATTTGAACACCCAGAGAGAGCCTGCCTGCCTTCCCTTCCCTTGGCTTTTTCCCAAACTGCCAACAAATAAATTGAAAAAATCTCCGTCAGCCTTCTTCTCTCCTTCCCAGACATACATCTGATTAATGCATGCCTGCAGCAGCCTAACTTTCGGAAAATCCACACCAGAATATGAATATTTAGTCTCCCAGTTTATTTTTTCTTTATCTTTTGCCCCCCTGGGACCCGGAATGTGATTGACCTCGTTAAAGGTTGAAGCACCATTTTCTTACTTCCATTCAATGCAAAATCCCATTTTGCTTCCCTCGGTCACATTCATGGATGATTGAGATGAAAGCGCATCATGCCATGCCATGCCATGGCGTGCTCCAACATCCAACAAGCCCATGTGGATGAACCAAATCCTTTTTTTTTTTAATAGCCAATAAGCACAGTGCATTGCATTGTTCCTAGTATATCCCAGGATATATACGGTTTTGATTTGAAATGCGTCATATATTTCATGCACTTAATAGAATATAAGTTACTAAATGCAATATGGTTAAGTGTATAAAGTTTGTTTCTAGAAAGTTAAAAGGAAATAGAGATTCAATTTTTCATTTTCCGTAAGAAAAGGATTTTTTTCGTCTTTTTAATATTTAAATGGTTTTAAAATAGTCCAAATTTGTAATAACAAGATTTAGTAATCAAAATATAATTATAAGTTTGGAGAAAAAAATAAAAGCAAAGTTTTATGGTGAAAGTTTTGAGTATGTTTATTAATTGGCCCGAAAATTGAGTATGTTTATTAATTGATTTATTCCTACTCTAAAATATATACATGAATGACACATTCTAAGGTATAATGTGTTCTCAGTTTTTGGTTTTTTTTATGTTTAAATTTTAATAATTTAAATGGTTTTAAAATAGTCAAAATCTTTTATAACAAAATTTTGTAATCAAAGTATAATTATATATGTAGACAAAAAAATTTAAAAGCAAAGTTTTATGGTGAAAGTTCTCATTAATTAAGCGTGTGAAAGTTCTTATGAATCATGCTTATGATCATAACTTACGGAAAAAATTGTAATTGACCCGGAAATTAAATATATTTATTAATTGATTTACTCCTATTCTAAAAAGATAAGCATTATACATTTGTTATTATATTAAATATAATATATCTTATCAATGTAAATCCATCTTAAACTCGAATCTATTAAATCCATCTTAAATCTAAATTTATTAAATAAAAAACAATTTTAAAAATTATTATTTAAATAATGTGATATAAAAAAATTTACATTTTCAATTATAAATAAACCCAAATTAAGATGGATTTTTAATAGTTTTAATCATTTTACATTTTATATAAAAAAAATTAAAATTCACATAAATTTTAAAATAACATTATTTAATCTTATATATTAAATACTTCACAACATATATTCACTATTTTTAATAACGAATTATAAACTCAAAACACCAATAATCTTTATTTATTTATTTTAAAAATCTAATTTGAAACATATAAGAATTTATGTAATTCAAAACACGTTAAGGATTTTGAAAGTTCCACATATAATGGAAAGATGTTTTTAGGGTTTTACCCACTTTACATTCACTTTATTTCTGAATTTCTCCCAATTTGGACTTTTCACCAAACAACTTGCACAAACAACATGGGGATGAGTTTGGTTCAGAGTGGCCACTGGCAGAATGTCTCTTCCACGTGACGAATTGTATACACGTCAGCAGTTATTCTATACGGCGCACCTATACAGTACATCGTATAGAGTCGGTTCGTATACTCTGACCAATCTTCTCAAAGTCCCATCGGGGACAGGAGCTGTCGTCATCGCCGACCACGCAGGTTCGAAGTCAGGCAGGTACCGGACGGTCGCGTGGGCCCAGCTGCGCTAAAATCCCGGTCAACAACCTTAGCCCTGAGCCTTACCGGGAATCGCACGGTCTCCCCGGTTTCCGGCCTGTTGAGAATTCTGACCCTGATGTGACTCCGACGTTGCCACTCCCCGACAAAAAGTTGCCCCGGACGCCGCCGGCGACGAGTTTCGATCCTCCGCCGGCAGGATCGCAACCGCCTCGGAGTTCGTTTAACCGATAATTCAGGGAGTCAGGGGTGACTGGTATTTACTGGCGTGTAAAAGGTGTCAGTAAATTCTATTTTCAGCAAGTAAATTTACCGATAGTCGAAGTCAGGTAATTACGTACGGAGAACAGCATGTCCTGCGCCTTTTATGTTAAAGGATGGAATTTAAGAATTTGCGCACCCCACCAACCTCGATGGAATAAACAGTCTTCAAATGAATGGACTTTATTTAATGTGTTTTTTTAATAATAGCCTCCACGTACATCCTAAACTCCCTCAGGGGTTTGAGTTGAGGCCATGTTCCCACCAAGTGGCCACTGAGCTTTCTCCGTGGGTCCCAAATGACCGTGATGTTTCAAATAAGAACTTTAGAATCGTCCAAAACACATTTTATGATATTGGAGGCATTGTTTAACTTATCATAAGATTTTTTGTTTGATAGCTTTTTTGTTTTTTGAAGTATTATAGGTCAAAGTTCTCTGTTATGGAATTTTTTTTAATAATAAACATCCAAAAATAAATTTGTATACACAATATATAAAATATAAGTTGCATTAGATGACATGTATATCTTCTTTGCATGATGTGACATTTTCATTAATTAAGCATTTAACATGTAGAGTAATACAAGGAGTAGATCCATTTTTAGCAAGGGTTTCTTTCAATCTAATCTAGATTAACTATTGGTATCCATTTTTAGCAAGGGTTTCTTTCAATCTAATCTAGATTAACTATTGGTATCCATTTGGAAATAATGAATCATTCTAAGATTGCAATTTTAATTGTAGATTTGGATAAAATCCCATCTAAAATTTTAGAAGGAAATGAGGCATTTTAGTTGAAAGTTAGTCCATGCTTAGTAGACAAACTTATTTTTTGGGTGAGTTTAATGTTTTTGAGAGAGGTCAAGTCCCATCTTATTCTTCTTCTTTTTTAAATTTGTAAATCTGGATTATTTTAAAATAAGACAAAGTTTCAAGGAACTATAATTTTTAACAAAATTCTTACTTGATCTGGAAAAGATATTTTATTCAAAATGGATTAAATTTGTCTATTTATTAATTCACTTTATTAATATATATATATAGGACTATTACATTCGTGATATTAATTTATTTTATGGTTAATTTAATGATTGACCTCTATAAAAGTATTAGTTTTTAATAAACATTAAAACAAAGTTTTTCTAAATAGTGTTTCTTTTTTTTCAAAATATTTTTGTAGTGTAGGGGAATTGAACCCCACCCCACCCCGCACTTTCGGAATAGCACAGGCTTCCTTCATTCACCAAGTGAGCTAAATAGTGTTTCTACATTGAAACAACTACATATATAAGAAGCGAATAATGATCCAAATGTCTTTGTAGAACATTTTGGTTTAGTATTTTCTTAAAGAACCATATTTGTAAGTAATGGTTTTGAGTTCTTTCCCCCAAATTATCTTCTGAGATTGTGATAGTTTTATATGTAAGAATAAAATATTAATAATTGCACTGAGAGGCACTTTCTATAGCTCAAATGACGGAGAAGTGCAATTCCATGCTCAACGTAGTGACACAATGCCAGCTCTAACTTAAATTTGAAAAAGAAAAAAATATCAACTATGTCAATATCGGCTCCTACCTAAACTTTAAAGAGATATATATATTATTTACTAAACATAGAAAAATCAAAATATTTGCATAGGAGTTCTAGGATATGGGCACAATTTGAGTATCTTGACATATTATAGATAAATTTTGTTTGTGATAATATAGATACATTTTGTTTGTATATGTCAAAATTATCAAAATTGGGGAAGAAAGTATGGTGGTGGTAGCATCTGGGGACCTGCATCGGGAGGGGTTTTCGAGGGCGGGGATTAATTGTTTTGAAGGAACTTCGGGATGTGAGCTCCAGGTGGAGGAAGTAAGCCTTCGTTCTATCAGGTTGAACAAGGAGAACGGAAACCGTCCAGTCCTTTCAAATTTAATCCACATTGGATACTGAAAGCGGATTACAAGCTTCTTATTAGCTCAAGTTGGAAAAGGTATGATGAAAGTTTAAACATTCCAGCGTGTAGGCAGTTTTTTGATGCATTACAGGATGCTAAGAAGCTATCGGTGGTTTGGTCAGCTAAGTTGTTAGCTAGCAGAGATTCCAGACTTAAGGCTCTTGAATGTTCTATAGAGGAAATTTTTAGTGAGATCCGTTTAAACCCTTACCAGGAAGGTATGGATAGGCTCGCTGATTTAGAAGCTCAGAAGAATACGATTTTAAGGGACAAGGAGGATGATGAAAGAATGAAAAGTAGAGCCGTTTGGTTAGCACTGGGAGACGAAAATACGAATTACTTTCACAAGATGGTAAATCATCGTAAAAAATCAAATACAATTTGGGAGATGAAGACCCAGGAAGGGGAAAGTATTAAGGGTTTTGAAGGTCTGGCAGCAGAAGGAGTCAAGTTTTTTGAGGATCTCTACTCAGAACCAAAGGTTCTCAACAGGACTTAGTTGTTTTGAGCACCAAATTCCCCAAGTGGATAGAGGACGCTGATAATGAAAGGCTGGAAGCACCAGTTACTCTACAGGAATTGGAAGAAGCTCTAGGCAAAGCTAAAAAAGACCGTTGTTTGGGGCCGGATGGATGGACCATGGATTTCTTCTTGGGATTTTTTGATATGTTGGGCGAGGACCTCCTGAGGGTGGTGGAAGAAACAAGGAGTTCAGGAAGAATGTCGGTTTGTTTCAATACAACTTTTATCGTGTTGATTCCTAAAGTTGAACATCCTTCCTCTTTTGGGGACTTCCGTCTTATTTCACTTTGCAATGCTTTGTATAAAATTATTTCGAAGATTATAGCTAAGAGGATAAAACCTTTGTTGGTCGCGCATATTTCAGCAGAGCAATTCGGGTTTCTGAATGACCGTAGCATTCACGAGGCGGTGGGCATGGCCAAGGAATGCATTCACACCATTAAAACCAAGCAGATTCGTTCCAAGGTCATAAAGTTAGATTTAGCAAAGGCATATGACCGAACTAGTTGGTTGTACATAGATTGGTACTCTTGTAGATAGGTTTTTCCCTTCAAGTGGTTAATTGGATCTGGTCGTGTATGATGTCAGTGGTTTTTGTTGTCCTAATTAATGGAGTTGCTTCTCCTTTTTTCACTCCTCAGAGAGGGCTTAGACAGGGTTGTCCTTTATCTCCTTATATGTTTCTCCTTGTAATGGAAGGGCTCAGTCGTTCTTTGATTGAAGCTAAGGTAAGCAATCGTATATAGGGTCTCATTATATCAGATATCTCTATTACTCACATCCTTTTTGTAGACGATGCATTGTTGTTTCTAGGGGTTTCGGATGTGGAAACAAATGCAGTTTTGGAAATTCTGGCTCTCTTCAATCGAGCCACAGGTATGCTTCTTAACTTTGGTAAATCGGCCTGCTATCATAACAAGTTGGATGTGTTGAGACTGATCTCTTTCCAACAAAGGATGTCGATGGATCAATTGCCACTGGAGGGGGGCTTTAAATATCTAGGCTTCCATTTAAATCTTAACTGTTATGTCAAGGCTGAATGGCTTTGGCTTATCTGTAAGGTGGAGAGGAGGATCAATTTTTGGTGTAATCGGTTCCTTTCCCAGGGAGGAAAATTAGTTTTGATACAGTCAGTTATGAATGCCATCCTTGTCTATTGGATGATCTTAGTTTCACTCCCCAAAGGAGTTCTTAATAAGTTGCACCAATTGTTTTTCAATTTTCTGTGGAAAGGGAATTCAACAGCTGGGATTCATTTGGTAGCATGGACGACAATTATGAAACCTAAGGCTGAGGGGGGGTGGGGATTTAAGGACCTCTTTTTATTTGTGAAAGCTTTAATTGCTAAATTGTCTTGGTAGTTTATCTCCAAGGAAGGGAAGTGGCAGTTTGTCCTTAAAGCCAAATACCTGAGAAATGTTCCGCTTTTGGATTGGGTTCAGAACCCAACATTACATTGTAAAGCTGGCTCTTTGGTTTGGAAATACCTAGTGGGATATTTCCCAGTAGTCGAGGATAAGCTGGTGTGGGCTATGGGAGACGACCAAAATGTTTTAGTGGGGAAGGACTTGATAGTGGGGGCCCCTAATATTATTTCGATTGAACTGGCCCTTTTTCTATCTGACAGGGGGTACAAGACTCTATAGGATGTGGCCAGCATGACTCCAATTGGGCTTTTACAGAAGTGGAATACGACCATTGAACTAGAAATCTCGGTTATTTGGGAAGAGTCTTGGAACACGTGGATCATTGGTTTGCACAAGGGTTTCATTTGTTTAAAGGAAGCAACGGATTGGCTGGTTTGGAGGTAATCAAGAGGGTGGAAGATACGAAGTTAATATAGCTTGGAAACTTCCCTTGCTTGCTGGTGATGGAAAGCCATTTGGCAAGTTCAGGCACCTCAGAAGAACAAGGTCTTCATGTGGCTTATTTTGAAAGGAAAGGTTCTAACGTGGGATAATTTCAAAAAAAGAAACTTGGCAGGTCCAAGTTGGTGATGTATGTGCAGGGGAGCTGAAGAGACCATAGTTCATCTGTTTCTGAATTGTCCTTTTTCGATTCGTGTTTAGAAATGCCTGGAAGGTTGTCTTCAGCAAGTAAATCTTTGGGAAGTAGAGACCTTAGAAGCTAATCTAAAATTTTGGTTTGAGAACCCTTCTCTTAATTCTTTAAGATGTATTTCTTTTTTAGTTGTGTGGCGGATCTGGTTTGTTAGAAATGCTACAATTTTTTATGATCTCCAACTTCCAGACTTTTATGTTATAGCAAGTATTAAAGCTACCTATAGGTACTTTATAGACTAGGATACTCCAAAGAAACCCAGATTGTTGAAGACAGTGGATTTCAAAGAGGATTGTGCAGGCTTTTTCGATGGGGCATGCAAGGTTCCCGGCCGTTTCTGTGGTTTAGGAGGAACTCTTGACCTCGTGGATGGGGGCAGAATTTTGTTCAAATCCAATGGAGGCGTGGGCACTAATAATAGAGTTGAAGGAATGGATATGAGATTACTTGTATAGATTGCAAGGGATGAATTGGTAAATTCTCTCCATATCTTCAGAGACTCCGAAATGTGGATAAAAGTTATGCTAAAGGGGCAACAAATAACTAATTTGCACCTTAAAGGAATTGAACATCAGCTAGAAATTTTAGCATAGACTTTTGAGGACATTAGTTTCAGTCATGTTTATCGTGAGCAGAATGAGACTGCTAATATACTGTCCAAGGAAGGGTTGCTCCTTCCTCCGGGAATCTGCAAGAAGACTTATTGTAGGGGAGGACAGCGGGATACTCAAAGTTTTACAATGGAATTTTTGGGTTGATACTGCAGTCTTCTTTTTTACTGCTCCTGTGCAAAAGGTTTATAGTGATGATTTTGTTTTTTGACACTTTTGGAAAATTCTGTAAAATTTGATAATTTTTAACAGCTTATGCTATTTTGTAAATTCTATCAAAACAGTCCAATGCACCTGAAGAATGTAATCTAGACGTTGAAATATTAAATAGATTATGACTTTTTTCTTTGCAAAAAAAAATGTTTAATAGACTTTAGGTTAACAAATAAAGGTTTTCAACTATTTTGAACCATGGGGTGCGTATTTCTTTATAATGAAACTTCAACCATAAGTGTATTAAAAAAGGCTTTCCATCTAGGTTCAAATTTCCTCCGAAAAAAAAGTTCACGTCAAGGAGTTAATCCAAAATTAACAAACCCAAAAACATTAATGCGGCATTTGGATAGTGTAAAAGGCTAGAATTTCAATATATTAATCAAAATAATTTAGTCTTGGGAATTTCTTTTTCATGGTCTCTTTTAAAACCTTGGTTTAAAAGAAAAATACCAAATAAAATTTATATAAAATTATTATTCTTATATATATATATATATAGATATATAGATATATATATATAGAGAGAGAGAGAGAATTAATTTAAGTTAAGATGAAATGTTAAACTCTTACGCCCTTAGTGTTGTTATGGAGTCATTTTTTAGAGCCAATTGAAGGAGAGATTTGGGCAGGTTATTCCCATTTTAAAGTTTAGTGGATCATTATATATATATAGAGAGAGAGAGAATTAATTTAAGTTAAGATGAAATGTTAAACTCTTAACGTGTCATGTCCCAAAAATTTGCATTAAGTCACAATGGCCTAAGCCCCTTGGCCATAGTCATTATAGTTTGTCAAATTGATGCTAAGGATCAAATAATTGCCAAGCATGATGCCCAAGTTGGTAATAATGAAAAATTAGATCCAAATGGACAAGGTGGGTCACATCAAGAGAAAATTCCCAAGTATTGGTTTGTAATATTTCCCATCCAAATGAACTATCATGGAGGAAAATTGCTAGTTCCCTAGGTTGGGGGTGGAAGAATTAAAAGTTGGAGTAAAGGAGCTACAAGACCCAAAATGACCTTACACTTACAAATTCACATTAAATGGGTCAATTAAATAATAATACAAAGAAAATAAGGTGGCATTGGATCATGAGGGCACATAAGAGGTTCTGGGACCCACATGTGGCAAGATTCCTCACTACACTTGGCATGATTCTCTCACCAATTCGAGTTCAAGATGAAGGGTAACATTCTTGGGGGAGTTTAAGAGGTATTATTCATGGCATGAGTCATGTAAGGTTGAATTGAAGTGGAAGAATAACTCCCATGGAAGAGGAAGAGGCATCTTAGAAGAATTGTGACACTTGGAGCTATATTCCCTAACTCCTATGACAACAATGATGAAGATTTTATGACACCTAAGACAAAGTTCAGACCCGATTGCTAACATATGACATATATGACATGTCAGGGATAAAAATAGCCTCCAAGAGGGCACACAAGGGAGTTATGGAATCCAAGAAGCTTCCCCATTCGAATTGAGGGAAGATGGAGACTAGGAATTGTTGGACAAATGGCACACATTGGAATCTCTTCCCAACTTGAGTTGGCATGAGGCTTTTGGAAGGAATTCGACCCATGGAGGACTTGAGAAGTTTATAAAAGAGATTAAAAAAGAAGGAAATGAGCTTTTGATCATTTTTTATTTGCATCTTTTCAATTTGGAGAGCTTCTAGCTTGTCCATGCTAGTGGAGTGTTTACTCTACTTGCCTTAGTACCAATTTCGAGGGTGAAATATTGCCATCCTAATTGGAAATTGAACAAGCCATCAAGACCTTTCATTTGGAGCTACAATGGAGTTATTTGTTGTAGGTTGAAGCTATAGGGAAACTCGTGATTCTTTCTTCTTCAACGTGTTCCCATCTCTATCTCACATTTTTCTGCATATAATTTTGGCTCTTGGAGGAAGGGTGCACTTGGTGAGATGTTGATCTCTTTGTGAGATTCCAATATACTCCATTTATTTGTAATATGATATATATACTCTATATTTAATGCTCAGAATACTCTCAGGTCTAAATACCAAGTGAAACTATGTAAAAATACCAAACAATGCATAAATGGTGTCATTTTCCCTATATCTTGTTGTGAAAGCTTGAAGTTGCTTTATTTCGATTTGTACCAGTTCATATTTGTGATTTTTATGATATATGGAGATTCATTAATGTCCTAAAGAAGTTTCATATACATTACATAAGCCTTTGGAACACAAATCTCGAATTTCATAGCAAGTGGTGAAGTTTCCTAGCATTTCCCCCTATGTGAAGACATGTCCACAAACCTATGATTTATGGGAGTTGCAATAGCCTTTAGAAACTGATTAATGATGTATTTGGGTACCCATTGAAGTACTTTAAATAATCCATTTCTATGTTCTGAAATTTTGGAGGGTCATACTGCATTTGGGAAGCCATTAGTGACCTCTACCCTTGGGGGTTTGAACCTTGAATTTACTAGTAAATTTCCCTATTTTCTCCTGAAGTTAAATGAATGTTGCAGAAGTCTTTTGAAAGTTTCCAAGGATACATCAGATTCATTTTTATGTCTCAATACCCTTCAAAAAATCTCAATCCCAATTCGAAATCCTTAGGAGTCTTTTGAAGCCTTCTACCCTTAGGGGTTTCAACATCGATTTTCCTAGTAATTATGCATTTCATTCTCTAATTGTAAATGCAAGTTGCTGAATTATTTGGAAAATGTCCAAGCATATAATAGCTGCTTTAATGTGTTCAAATACATCTCAATCCACTCCATACACCATTCGAAAATATTTGGGATCATTTGGGACAATTTGGGGCTTTACTAGTCAAAGTTTTGAAAATTGACTAAATTGGGAAAAAATTCAAATTGGAGACATTATAGTGGTATCAGAGCATGGTACTTGCACTTGTGCATTAGGGTCATCCATTAAAGAATATATTTCAGCCACGTCTTACTATTATGATGACTCCTATGAGTACAATTCCATGAATGAACTACAAAGATTGAGAGCAACATGTAAAACCTTGCCCCAACAATATCAAGCATATCTTGATCTGTATAAGGGAGGTGCACAAAAGGCCATTCCTTTTGAATAATTTGTTGATTGGGTGTTTTAAAATAGGCCCAATATAAAAGATGTGGAGTTAGTGAAGAAAGGTCTATACCCTTCTTGCAAAAGACCTTGGAGAGAAAATCATATGTGTGTGAGTGAAAAGAGCAGTGAAATATTTGAAGCTTCAAGGAATGCATGTGTTTCCTACTTGAAGAGAGTTTTTGGGCTTTCTTCAAAAAGAGGTTGCAAATATATTGATCCTAAGGAAACCAAGGGGAAAAATGCATCAACTTGCTTGAATGAGCGAAAAGGAGGAGACCCATGAGCCACCTAGTTTTGAAATAGTTGAAGTAGAAGAAGCAGTACATGAAGAGGATCGAAAGTCACTCCCAAGTGATTTTGAAAAATATGAAGAGACATCACATGTGCATGATCATACCCTTATGGAGCCTACAAATGATGACACTTTCACATATTCTGATCATTTGGGTGAGTTGGTTCATTCTCCTACATCTTAGACTTCCATACTTTGTAGCATTCATCCTAATGAAGTATGGGTGAAAAGTTTATTTTTGATGGTGCCACATGAGGAGTATGAAACTCCTATCTCTCCTTTAGATGATGACATGGTTAGAGCACATTCTTATTTACATTTGCAGCAGCATCCTTTTTACCTTATGATGATACATATCTTCATGGATGCGCCTATGGTGTTCACTTGAGTCACTTGAAGACTCATGATTTTCCTTGCTCCTTGCTTAGTTCAATTGATGTTGGAGGAAATTCATCTAATACTTGGGTGAAGATATATGATTTGAGCACATTCTTATTGGCAGCAACATCTTTTGTTCTTTCTTTATGATACACATATTCAAGGATGCACAAATGCTACTTCTGTGAGCCCCTTGAAGGCTTATTGTTTTCTTTGTTCCTTACTTGGTTCAGATTTTAATGGAGATTATTCGTTCACTTCTTGGATGAAATAACACATGGATGACTATTTTGATGCATCTTACATCCTTTTGGAGCAGCATTATAGGACATGGGATCCTCACCTATGTCATTGGAGAAGATATGATTGGTCACTTGAAGCTTGTATGCACTTGGCAAATGGTGGTCTACTTACTTGGAGGTATAAGCACTTTCATGATTCTTTGATGAGGCACCTCCTTGATGTACATTTTTATTATGTTGTTATGTACTTTGATGATATATCTTTCGTAATCATGATGTTTGGAAGAATGCATACAAGAAAATGGGATCCAAGAATTCTCTTGCCTGATGGTATGGGTTGGAGATCACTCCTAATTGTTGGAGTGCAATACAAGCAATGGGACCTTGGGATAAATTTTAGTCTCATTGGTTTCAATTTTTTGGGGACACAAGTAGTATGAGAGATTGAGCCCCACTTAATAAAGTTATTTTAATTAGAGTAGTGCAACAACAAGCATGGTGGTTCCTCTCTAAAATTTTCATAGAATCTTGAAGACTCAAAGTTGGGAAACTTAGTGGCAACTTCAAATAATTATACCAAAAGGGGTTTCGAAAATATGAAAGAGGTAAAAGAGTAATTTTGAAAACTTTGTTTTGAAGGATTTAATTAATATTTTGGTGTTTAGTGGTGATGTCACTGGGGATATCAATATGAAAAAGAAAATCCACATCTCCTTGATTTTGGAAAAACACAATTGTAGTGCATGAGTGCCAATACTCAGAGTTTTAGAAGCAAAGTTTCGGAAGAATTTTTTTGGAAAGAAAGCAGGTTCTTCAACATCCATGTTTGAAATTGCTTGAGGACAAGCAATATTGGGAAGGGAGGATTTGTCATGTCCCAAAAATTTGCATTAAGTCACAATGGCCTAAGACCCTTGGCCATAGTCATGATAGTTTGTCAAATTAATGCTAAGGGTCAAATAATTGCCAAGCATGATGTCCAAGTTGGTAATAATGCAAAATTATATCCAAATGGAAAAGGTGGGTCACACCAAGAGAAAATTCCCAAGTATTGGTTTGTAATATTTTCCATCCAAATGAACTGTCATGGAGGAAAATTACTAGTTCCCTAGGTTGGGGGTGGAAGCATTAAAGGTTGGAGTAAAGGAGCTACAAGACCCAAAGGAGCTAATGGTGGTTCCCTAGTTCATGAGGGCACATAAGAGGTTGTGGGACCCACATGTGGCAAGATTCATCACTATACTTGGCATGATTCTCTCACCAATTCGAGTTCAAGATGAAGGGTAACATTATTGGGGGAGTTTAAGAGGTATTATTCATGGAATGAGTCATGTAAGGTCTAATTGGAGTGGAATAATAACTCCCATGGTAGAGGAAGAGGCATATTAGAAGAATTGTGACACTTGGAGCTAGATTCCCTAACTCCTATGACAACAATGATGAAGATTCTATGACACCTATGACAAAGTTCAGACCTGATTGCTGACATATGAAATATATGACATATCAAGGCTAAAAATAGCCTCCAAGAGGGCGCACAAGGGAGTTATGGAAGCCAAGAAGATTCCCCATTCAAATTGAGGGAAGGTGGAGACTAGGAATTGTTGGACAAGTGGCACACATTGGAATCTCTTCCCAACTTGAGTTGGCATGATGCTTTTGGAAGGAATTCGACCCATGGAGGACTTGAGAAGTTTATAAAAGAGATTAAAAAAGAAGGAAAGGAGCTTTTGATCATTTTTTATTTGCATCTTTTCAATTTGGAGAGCTTCTAGCTTGTCCATGCTAGTGGAGTGTTTACTCTACTTGCCTTAGTACCAATTTCGAGGGTGAAAGATTACCTAATTGGAAATTGAATAGGCCATTAAGACCTTTCATTTGGAGCTACAATGGAGTTATTTGTTGCAGGTTGAAGCTATAGGGCAGCTCGTGATTCTTTCTTCTTCAACTTGTTCCCATCTCTATCTCACATTTCTTTGCATATTTTGGCTCTTGGAGGAAGGACGCACTTGGTGAGATGTTGATATCTTTGTGAGAGTCCAAGATACTCAATTTATTTGTAATATGATATATATACTCTGTATTTAATGCTCATAATACCCCTAGGTCGAAATACCAAGTGAAACTATGTAAAAATACCAAACAATGCATAAATGGTGCCATTTTCCCTATATCTTGTTGTGAGAGCTTGAAGTTGCTTTATTTTGATTTGTACTAGTTCATATCTGTGATTTTTATGATATATGGAGATTCATTAATGTCCTGAACAAGTTTCTTATACATTACATAAGCCTTTGGAACACAAATCTCAAATTTCATAGCAAGTGGTGAAGTTTCCTATCATTTCCCCCTGTGTGAAGACATGTCCACAAACCTCTGATTTATGGAAGTTACATCAACATTTAGAAACTAATTAATGATATATGTATTTGGGTGCCCATTGAAGTCCTTTAACTAATCCATGTCTCTGTTCTGAAATTTTGGAAGGTTCGTACTGCATTTGGGAATCCATTAGTGACCTTTACCCTTGGGGGTTTGAACCTCGAATTTACTAGTAAATTTCCCTATTTTTTCCTGAAGTTAAATGAATTTTTCAAAAGTATTTTGACAGTTTCCAAGGATACATAAGATTCATTTTTATGTCTCAATAGCCTTCAAACACTCTCAATCCCAATTGTAAATCCTTAGGAGTCTTTTGGAGCCTTCTACCCTTGGGGGTCTCAACATCGATTTTCCTACTAATTATGCCTTTCATTCTCTAATTGTAAATGCAAGTTGTTGAAGTATTTGGAAAGTGTACAAGCATATAATATATGCTTTAATGTGTTCAAATTCATCTCAATCCACTCCATACCCCATTCGAAAATATTTGGAATCATTTGGGATAGTTTGGGGGTTTATTAGTCCAAGTTTCAAAAATTGACTAAATTGGGAAAATTTTCAAATTGGGGACATTACAGTGGTATCAAAGCATGGTCCTTGCACCTGTGAATTAGGGTAATCCATTGAAGAAGAAATTTCAGCCATGTATTACTATTATGATGACTCCTATGAGTACAATTCCATGAATGAACTACAAAGATTGAGAGCAACATGTAAAACCTTGCCCCAACAATATCAGGCATATCTTGATCTGTATAAGGGAGGTACACAAAAGGAAATTCCTTTTGAATACTTTGTTGATTGGATGTTTGAAAATAGGCCCAATATAGAATATGTGGAGTTAGTGAAGAAAGGTCTATGCCCTTCTTGCAAAAGACCTTGGAGAAAAAATCATATGTGTGTGAGTGAAAAGAGTAGTGAAATATATGAAGCTTTAGGGAATGCATGTGTTTCCTACGTGAAGAGAGTTTTTGGGTTTTATTCAAAAAGAGGTTCCAAATGTATTGATCCTAAGGAAACCAAGGGGAAAAATGCATCATCTTGATTGAAGGAGCGAAAGGAGGAGACCCATGAGCCACCTAGTTATGAAATAGATGAAGTAGAAGAAGCGGTACATGAAGAGGATCGAAAGTCACTCCCAAGTGACTCTGAAAAATATGAAGAGACATCACATGTGCATGATCATACCTTTATGGAGCCTACAAATGATGACACTTTCGCATATTCTGATCATTTGGGTGAGTTGGTTCATTCTCCTACATCTTACACTTCCATATTTTGCAGCATTCATCCTAATGAAGTATGGGTGAAAAGTTTATTTTTGATGGTGCCACATGAGGAGTATGAAACTCCTATCTCTCCTTTAGATGACGACATGATTAGAGCACCTTCTTATTTATATTTGCAGCAGCATCCTTTTTTACCTTATGATGATACATATCTTCATGGATGCACCTATGATGTTCACTTGAGTCACTTGAAGACTCATGATTTTCCTTGATCCTTATTGATGTTGGAGGAACTTCATCCAATACTTGGGTGAAGAGATATATGATTGGAGCACATTCTTATTGGAAGAAACATCCTTTGTTATTTCTTGATGATACACATATTCAGGGATGTGCAAATGGTACTTCTGTGAGCCCCTTGAAGGCTTATTGTTTTCTTTGTTCCCTACTTGGTTCAGATTTTAATGGAGATTATTCGTTCACTTCTTGGATGAAAGAACACATGGATGACTATATTGATGCATCTTACATTCTTTTGGAGCAGCATTATAGGACATGGGATCCTCACCTATGTCATTGGAGCAGATTTGATTGATCACTTGAAGCTTGTATGCACTTGGAAAATGGTGGTCTACTTATTTGGAGGTATAAGTAGTTTCATGATTCTTTGATGAGGAACCTCCTTGATGTACATTTTTATTATGTTCTTATGTACTTTGATGATATATCTTTGGTACTCATGATGTTTGGAAGAATGCATACAAGAAAATGGGATCCAATAATTCTCTTGCCTGATGGTATGGGTTGGGTTGAAGAGAACTCCTAATTATTGGAGTGCAATACAAGAAATGGGACCCTGGGATAAATTTTAGTCTCAATGGTTTCAATGTTTTGGGGACACAAGTAGTATGGGAGATTGAGCCCCACTTAATAAAGTGATTTTAATTAGAGTAGTGCAGCAGCAAGCATGGTGGTTCCTCTCTTAAATTTTCATAGAATCTTGAAGACTCGAAGTTGGTTAACTCAGTGGCAACTTCAAAGAATTATACAGAAAGGGGTTTCGAAAATATGAAAGAGGTAAAAGAGTAATTGTGAAAACTTTGTTTTGATGGATTTAATTAATATTTTGGTGTTTAGTGGTGATGTCACAGGGGATATCAATATGAAAAATAAAATACACATCTCCTTGATTTTTAAAACACACAATTGTAGTGCATGAGTGCCACTACTCATAGTTTTAGAAGCAAAGTTTTTGAAAGAAAGCAGGTTCTTCAACATCCATGTTTGAAATTGCTTGAGGACAAGCAATATTGGGAAGGGAGGATTTGTCATGTCCCAAAAATTTGCATTAGGTCACAATGGCCTAAGCCCCTTGGCCATAGTCATGCTAGTTTTTCAAATTGATGCTAAGGGTCAAATAATTGCCAAGCATGATGCCCAAGTTGGTAATAATGTAAAATTAGATCCAAATGGACAAGGTGGGTCACATCAAGAGAAAATTCCCAAGTATTGGTTTGTAATATTTCCCATCCAAATGAACTATCATGCAGGAAAATTACTAGTTCTCTAGGTTGGGGTGGAAGCATTAAAAGTTGGAGTAAAGGAGCTACAAGACCCAAAATGACCTTAGACATACAAATTCACATTAAATGTGTCAATTAAATAATAATACAAAGAAAATAAGGTGGCATTGGATCATGAGGGCACACAAGAGGTTGTGAGACCCACATGTGGCAAGATTCCTCACTACACTTGGCATGATTCTCTCACCAATTCAAGTTCAAGATGAAGGGTAACATTCTTGGGGGAGTTTAAGAGGTATGATTCATGGTATGATTCATATAAGGTTGAATTGGAGTGGAAGAATAACTCCCATGGAAGAGGAAGAGGCATCTTAGAAGAATTGTGACACTTGGAGCTAGATTCTCTAACTCCTATGACAACAATGATGAAGATTCTATGACACCTATGAAAAATTTCAGACCTGATTGCTGACATATGGAATATATGACATGTCAGGGCTAAAAATAGCCTCCAAGAGGGCGCAAGAGGTAGTTATGGAAGCCAAGAAGCTTCCCCATTTGAATTGAGGAAAGATGAAAACTAGGAATTGTTGGACAAGTGGCACACATTGGAATCTCTTCCCAACTTGAGTTGGCATGAGGATTTTGGAAGGAATTAGATCCATGGAGGACTTGAGAAGTTTATAAAATCGAATAACAAATAAGGAAAGGAGCTTTTGATCATTTTTTATTTACATCTTTGCAATTTGGAGAGCTTCTAGCTTGTCCATGCTAGTGGAGTGTTTACTCTACTTTCCTTAGTACCAATTTCGAGGGTGAAAGAGTCCCATACTAATTGGAAATTGGAGAGGCCATTCAGAACTTTCATTTGGAGCTACAATAAAGTTATTTGTTTCATTTTTAAGCTACAGGGAAGCTCGTGATTCTTTCTTCTTCAACTTGTTCTCATCTCTATCTCACATTTCTCTGCATATTTTGGCTCTTGGAGGAAGGGCGCACTTGGTGAGATGATGATCTATTTGTGAGAGTCCAAGATACTCCATTTATTTGTAATCTTATATATATACTTTGTATTTAATTATTAGAATAATCTCAGGTCTAAATACCAAGTGAAACTATGTAAAAATACCAAACAATGCATAAATGGTGCCATTTTCCCTATATCTTGTTGTGAGAGCTTGAAGTTTCTTTATTTCGATTTGTACCCATTTACCTATGTGATTTTTATGATGTATGGAGAGTAATTAATGACTTGAATAAGTTTCATATACATTACATAATCCTTTGGAACATAAATCTCGAATTTCATAGCAAGTGGTGAAGTTTCCTATCATTTCCACTTATGTGAAGACATGTTCACAAACCTCTGATTTATGGGAGTTGCAACAGCCTTTAGAAACTGATTAATCATGTATTTGGGTTCCCATTGAAGTCCTTTAACAAATCCATGTCTTTGTTCTGAAATTTTGGAGGGTCGTACTGCATTTTGGAAGCCATTAGTGACCTCTACCCTTGGGGGTTTGAACCTCGAATTTACCAGTAAATTTCCCTATTTTCTCTTGAAGTTAAATGAATGTTGTAGAAGTATTTTGAAAGTTTTCAAGGATACATTAGATTAATTTTTATGTCTCAATACCCTTCAAACACTCTCAATCCCAATTCGAAATCCTTAGGAGTCTTTTGGAGCCTTCTACCCTTGGGGGTTTCAACATCGATTTTCCTAGTAATTCTGCCTTTCATTCTCTAATTGTAAATGCAAGTCGCTGAAGCATTTGGAAAGTATTCAAGCATATAATATCTGCTTTCATGTGTTCAAATACATCTCAATCCACTCCATACACCATTCGAAAATATTTGGGATCATTTGGGATAGTTTGGGGATTTATTAGTCCAAGTTTCGAAAATTGACTAAATTGTGAAAAATTTCAAATTGGGGACATTACATAATGCCCTTAGTGTTGTTATGGAATCATTTTTGAGATCCAATTGAAGGAGATATTTGGACATGTTATTCCCATTTTAAATTTTAGTGGATCATTATCACTAGTAGCAACTTCTATAAAATTAAGTATATGATCATCGCCTAAACCTCCGAGGAAGATTGGGACCACACTTTCCAAATGAACTGCAAGGGGGAATTGATGTGTAGTAGAGAAGCTACCAAGAGGGTTTTTTTCGGGGTTGGTGGTCACATTAACAACATAAGTATCTCCTTGGTCGAAATGACGACACAAGGGTTCACCGCCTACATGGCCACCAAGACGATGATTGAGATGATGACAAGAATCCTATCATAGGAGTTGAGGGGAACTTAGATTACTGCAAATTTAGTGACCCCAATCCCTATTGCCACTAATATATTCTTTTCCAAGAGGAGTGAGGCCTCGATAGAAGATGCAACAAAATTGTGCATGTTTTGAAGCAGTTGGGGAGCAAGAAGTAAGGACCTTAGTAGAAGCCGCTACCATATTTAGCTTGTTTGTGCTGGTTGGGGAGGGAAGAGCTTGGTAGAGGTGTTTTCTACAACCCAGTAAGAGGGAGAAGTGTAATTTCATACTCAACGTGGAGATGACATCATGGAACTTTAAAAAAAAAGTTAAGTAAATAAGAATTTTACAATGTCAATTTTAACATAAAGTTCAAAACCAAAGATATATCGAAATCGATTAAAACTAAAAAATTAATGAAATGTTGATAGTATTTCTTTACAACTTGTTGCAAAACATTATAAAACATTTTTGGAAGTTTAAGCGCATATGAGTTCAATTAAAGTGTTGATCCTATTTGATCCCTGACCAAAACTAGAATTCAAAATGTTGCATACACTAATTTGTATTGCTAAGGAGCTACACCAAGCATAAAATTAGAGATGAAGCCTAGGATAATTTCAATGCTTTGGTATGGAGTGCTTCTCACTAGATCATAAGAATTTTTTCACATTGCAACCTTAATACAATTAAGAAAGGGATAATTTTTAGATCAACCTCAAATTATTATGATATGCCTTCTTAACTATAGAATCTACCCAATCTCATTAAAAAGATGAAAGCAACAGTAAATAAAGTAAATAAGGGACTAGGATAATCTTTATCCATAATGGCTTGGATTTATTCGTTTTCAAGTAACAATTTATGGACTTGCTACAGTAAGACAAGAAAAAAAAGGCATGCAAAGCTATGCTACCTTAGAGGCCAATACATTCCCATACATCTCAGGGTAGCAACAACAACCTGGAAGGGTAGATTTGCATATGGAAATGGACATGAATGGACTTTAATCTATCTTTGACACTAGAATAATATCTCGATTGTTCAAATAAAATTGTGGCTCCAAAATCATTGAATCCATTTCAAGTTCAAAACCAACTACATTTTAGCTAAATCCTCAACAAGTCCAGATTGATTAGGATTTGTCAAACACTTAGTGCACAACATTGAAACTAATGTTCATTCATCCTTCTCATGGAGCCAAATCCTTAAAGCTAAATATCTAAAATCATTCTCAGTAGTCCAATGGATCTAGAATCCTCAAAAATCTATTACAAATGCTTCAATTATTTGGAGAGGATTATTTAGAACCTATCCAATATTGGGTGATTGGATGAGTTGGAGAATTGGTAGAGGCACTCATGTATTTGTGGGTATCGATCCATTTACTGGTTCTGTTGAAAAATATAAATTATTGGCTCCCTTGTTGTCACAAATTCATAGTCTAAATATTCAGGTACTTGCTCAGGTGAGAGTCCTAACAGGGATTGATAACATTTCTTCATATTGGTACTTAGCCAGTGATCTTGGTTTATCTGTCGAGGTTGTTGAGGAATGGAACAATTATGTCTTCAATTTGAAGATAATTGGAATTAGACTTGTGGAACAAGAGGATGAACTTGTTTGGGATTGGTTTGGTGCTAATGGAGTTCTTATAGCAAAAAAGGCTTATGGGGCTATTAATGCAATTACTGGGCCCTACAATCCAAAAAGGTGGGAAAGGTATATTTGGAAGTAACAACATAATCCTCTTAAAATCCATTGCTTTATTTGGCTTTGTCTCGAAAATAAGATTCCTACATGGGATGATCTCCTTAAAATAGGTCTTAATGGTCCCGATATATGCATTTTGTGTAGACTGGAAGAAGAACCTATTTCACATACTTTCATTCACTACTCTTTTCATATATCTGTGGTCATACCTTAGCGGTATCCTTAATCTACAGGATGTATGAGCTTACATACTTTCAGGATTATATGCTCAATTGGTTTCACAAAAAAATAAAATTAAGGAGCTTCCCTTACTTACTGTTTGGAAGGTTTGGAAAGCCATGAATAGGTATATCTTTGATGATGCTAACCCTTCATTTTTTCATGTATGTTAAAAAATTATCAGCTACATTTTTATGTACTCTAATGGAAGGCATAATAAAAAGATTAGACATCCTAAAATACCATATTAAGATGATCATATTTCATCTAGGTATTTCGATGCCGCAGAGAAGGAGGGACTTTGTGGAGCGAGTATGGTCCTAAAGATTAAGCTAAGTCACTAGGTACTTTTGAGGATGGGTACTGGATTGGGTACCAACACAAAGGCAGAACTCCTTGCACTTTGGGGACTCTTATTGTTCTCAAAGAAACAAGGTATTTTCAATATTCAGATTGTTGGGGATTCTCGAGTAGTGACTGATTGGGCAGTTGGGTCTTCTAAATTGCAGGTTATCAATCTTGATTAGTGGGCTACTAGGACACTTGACTTGGTCATCGGTTTTTCCTACATTTCCTTCTCTCATATTTACCAGGAATTCAATGGGTTGGCTGACAATATTTCCAAAAGAGCTATTAGTGTCATGGATGGAACTTACATTTTGAAGAATTCATTGATGATCTGATGGTGGATTCGTGGACTATATATGTCTTTTAAATGTAGTGTTTATTTAAGGTTCATGGATATTTGGAATTTGACACTAATTTTTGGCTTGAAAAAATAGCTTTCTATCTTATGTTCTGGATTTTTGTACACTAGAGGAATGGTTGAGTGGTGTTCAGTTTACTACATTTTTGTTTGGCGAAAAGAGATATATTATGTAACTTTGATTCCCTATGAATAATAAGTTACAGCTTTTTCATGTGTGAAAAAAAAGAAGGTGAGATATTTAAATCTAGGGAGATTAGGGTATGTACATCTCCATAAACTTTAACAATAAAATTATTATGGAAAAAAACCTTATCCCATAAACAAAAATGTTTCAAACATCAATTTGATGTCCAAATAAATCATAACCCTAAAATTAAATTAGTATTATTACACACCTTTACATAGTACTAAAATTAAATTATTATTATTACACACCTTTACATGGTACTAAAATTAAATTATTATTATTATTATACACTTTTACAAAAACAATTAAAAACATGTCAGATAAATATAAATGAAATGCATTAATAGTTTGGTGGGTCTCTTCATCAAATCTCTACTCATCTAGATGCCCTTGTGGGGTTCATTTATTTCTCTTATAATGCTTGTTCATGAGTGCTATCATGAGTAGGCTCAAAAGTGTGATATTATTAACGTAACCCTCTTTTTGTTAGAAGTTAGATTTGGTAGGTGATGATCTAGACCCGCCGCTGTCTCAAGTTTTTTGTTTTATGATATTTATAATGTAGGTGGATAAAAAATATAAATTGCTTTATTTTTAATAAATATTTTGATATAATTTTATCAAAAATTATTGTAAAATTATAATTTTGATTATTTCATTTTATTAAATTCAAAATAATTAAATTTTTTTTTTTTTAAAAGACAACCACCCTATACTTATACCTCAACTTTACATAAAATTTGTGTTATTTGGGCTATCGATCCTCTAATTTCTCATCCAACATCTCATTGTTTTTCCTCACCCACCCTATTATTATTAGTCCTTCCTAGGTAATTATAATAATTATAACTCTCGTTTTCATGTCCACAATTTTTTTTTGAAGTTTTATTTACTCACACTAACACTTCAAAGTGTAAAGTTCAAATCTTCCCCTAAGTCAATGAGAATCGATTGCTTATAGAAATGAAATAAAAAATATTAAATGTAATTATTTATCCAAGAAATTAAATATAAATAAATTCAAGTTAAGATGTCCCATGTCACACTTGTTTGTCTGTCAATAGAATGGAATGGAAGTTGACATAGAAGTACCTTAGGAACCATCTCACTTTATGTTTCAAACAAAGTGGAGTCATGGGACTCATTTATGAGGGGACAATGTGTCTAAGGATGTTTACCACTAAATGATGGTGATGTTGAGGTGTCTTTTTTGTGTATTATGTGTGGGGAATAATGAATTTTAATTTTATATTATTGTAACTTAAATATGTAATATAAATATCTAAAGTGTGGAAATTATGAATAATTTGAATAATAATGAGAAAAAATTGTTAATTTTTTTTAATTTTTACTTAGATTTTATTTTATAATATATGTTTTTGAGTAAGTAAATTGTTCGTAAATTATATATAACTTATTTATAAATTATTAATTTGATCTTAGATTTTGAAAAATCTAAAATTTATTTTTAAAATGGGAAAAATGTTTAGTTATTTTAAAAAACTAATTAAATCATCTATTTATTATAATAAAAAATCGTGAATTCAATATTCGAAAAGACAATTTTACTAGGTCATTATCACTACTAACTATTCCAGCATGGGACATGAGACCACTTGATCATAGTGCCTTAACCTTAAAATAAGTTAAAAATATTAACCCTAAAATAAGTTACACATATTAAATAAAAAAATTTAACACACAAACTATTAAATTAAAAACTTTAACCAATAAAATACTAAATTAAAAAAAATAAATCATATGAAGAACGAGTAGGAAGAGTTTGTTATGATGACATGCACTAGTGTTGAAGGATTCTAAGATATTGATTTAGTAATGAAGTGCACTAAGGTTCAATGATTCTAAGATTAATGATTTATTATATAAGATTATTAATTTAGTACATTTAATGTATTAAGTTGGTTGAACATTGGGATTGATTATGTTTTCTTAATTAGGTTGGACATATTGCATGAGTATGTTTCAAAGATTTGGTGTAAAGTTTTTAAGTTGGTTTTAGTCCAAAGTTATTATAGAAGAAAGCAAAAAGAAATTAGAGGAAAGCATATACACACTTTATTGATATTAGAGAATTATTTGATGTTATTTTTTTAAATATGTTTGATTTAAAAAATTAAAGGATTTGTGCTTTCTAAATGTAATTAGTTACGATGGTGTTATTTTATATATAAAAAAAATGCGAGTATAAGTAAAAGTGGATACAAGTTTTATTATTTATGTTTATGGTATTTTTTATGTTAAATATAGGTGTTGTTTTCTTTTTTTCACTTGCATGTAAATGAGTATGGTATTTTTTTTATGTTAAATATAGGTGTTGTTTTGTTTTTTTCACTTGCATATAAATGAGTATGAGAAGTTTATTTTTCTTGGAAAAATGCGTAGTTCCTTATATTATATTAAAAGACCACTTTGTTCATAGATCTGTTGGCCTTACCTTCATAAAACATTGTAGTTCAGTGTTGCATATCTAAAGCAGATAAAAACTTAACTTTATGCCCATAAAAATTCTTACATGAGATATATTGTCCTACTTATCCATGTTCATTCTATATCCATCATGACTATATTTCAGAAAAGTATCAACAAAAAATAGAAATATCTTTGTGTAGAGTTTTGTAGGAGACTTTGGGCATCATTATTTACCCTGGGAGGGGTCCTAGATCATGTTCTGTTAATGTCTCATTCTCCATCTCCCATCAGTGCCATGTGTTTGGGCCTATCTGGAGTCCATTTTTTTTACAGTTGATCTACCATTTGATTCCTTTCTCTGTAGATATGCTCAAATGTTACTTCCTGAATCTGTCTAGAATTCCTAACTATCTCATCATATAAGGGCCTACTGTTGATATTCCTAGGAGATCTTCCTTGTTGTAACCAATCAATGACAAGTTTGGAGTCCCCAAAAATCTACAACTTCTGAACTCCCTTCATTATAGCCAACATCAGTATGATATTTAATGCATATAGCTCTGCTCTATTGTTAGTACTTTCCCCCAAACCTACAACAAATTCGATCCAATGATAATTAGTTAAATGTAATATACCACATGGCCCTCCTATTGTAGGAGTACCCTGTGATGCACCATCAAAATAGGACCAACAACCATTCCTATCATTTTGCTCTTCCACCACCCTCCTGGACTTTTGATTATCTTCCCTCTATGGAAAATGACTTAAACTAGCTAGACCTTTTGATGCATAGATAAATGGGGGAATGTTTATATCTTCAAATATAACATTATTCCTTAAGAGTCAAACCCCCCGGATGAGGATTAATGGAAGGGCATTATAGTCCATGTAGGCCATATTGTTTGTCTAGGATTCTAGAGCTTGTTCTATGTTATGTCTTTCCCATACAAACTGAGTACCACCTTGCCATGATATATGAACATTGAATAAATAAATGATTAAGATTCTCACCACATACCTCACACAAAGGACATCTCCTAGGTCCACTCCCAGTTTTTTTCACCATGGAAACCCAAACCAGGACCTTGTTGGAAAGTGCCATCTAGGTAAAAAAAATGATTTTAAAGGGCACTTATATTTACAAATTCATTTATGCCACCAATTGGGTTTAGGGACATATTATTCCTCCCTAATAATCTTATAGCAAATCCTAGGAGAATATTAACTACATGTGGTATTCCTAGACCAAATAAGTATATCTTCTCAATCCACTAGTCTAATATGGCTCTTTTGGAGAGCATTTATATACATTTCCCACTGAGTTGTCTCTACCACATCCACAAAACCCAAATATTAGGACGTTATCTATTCTTGTATGAATATTGTGGTGTTGACCAGATCACCTATCTAATCCAAGTGTATGTAGCCCTGATCCCTCAAAAACTCTACCATCTCTAAAGGTAGATTTTGATTCCCATCACATCCAATCCAGGGATCCTATACCAATCTCAGCTTCGTACCATTCCCAACACTCCACACCAACCAATCCCTAATAAGATCAGAAGCCATAATCAAAGATTTCCACATAGTAGATACATTCCTGATGGATCTATCTCTTTCTCTAAACCATGCCTCTGTGGTTAAAGAATGAATGTATTTATTGTATACACCATTCACCACATACCCTCACCTTTCAAGATCCTCCAGACTCCTTTTGCAACCAATGCCTTTGCAAAGCATCTAGGATTTTTTAAACCCTAACCACCTAGCTCCTTGGGCCAAGCTATTTTATTCCAAACCACCCAATGAAATGAATTATCCTTCTGGCTACCCTTGCATATAAAATTATAACACAACTTCCTTATCTGGTCTAGGATGCCTATAGGAACATAGGCTAAAGATACCTAATAAACAGGTATGGCTTCTAGTACAATTTTTACCAGGATCATTCGACCTCCTCTGGACATCCATTTATTGCACCATAACAATATTATTTTTTCAATATTACCTACAATCCAAGCCCAATCCCTTCTTTGATATGCATTTGGCTTCAGCACAAAGCCTACATATTTCATCCCAATATGCATATCCACCTTAGAAAAGACAAATTGTGTACAAATCTAGTCTACCACTTCTTGATTCATATTCATAAAAGAAAGATTGATTTCCTTTCATTGAAAATCATACCTGTAGCTTCTGCAAAGAGTTCCAAAATACCTTGTAACTTAAAAATATATCTCCTAGACCTAGAGGACAAGATTAGGATGTCATCGACAAAAAGTAAGTGTGTCACATGAACTAGACCACCTGTATGAATTCCTATGAAAGAACCATTGTTCTTCGCTTGATGAAAGAGACAACTTAGACCCTCCACCACTAAAACAAAAGTAAGGGTGCTAGAGTACAACCTTGTTGTAGTCCCCTTCTAGACCTGAAAAAAGCAAAAACTAAAGCATTGACCAAGACAACAAAAGACAAATATAGAACATAGGACATAATCCAATTCACTACATGAAGATGAAATCCAACTTATAGTAGCACTAGTCTCATGTAGAGACAATTAACTATGTCATATGCTTTGGATAAATCCACCTTTACAATCATACTTGGGAGATACTTAGTCTTTCCAGTATGCATAACTTCATGAGCAGTACCTACTCCATCATGTATCTGTCTGCGTGTTAGGAAGACAAAATGTTCATGAGAAACCGATGAAGACAAGATATCCTTGATCCTTTTGGAAATCACTTTTTCAATCAACTCATAGATGCAATTACATAGAGATATAGCCCTATAATCATCTAGCTTTGCATCACTATCAGATTTTGGGATGACTGCTATGAATGTTGAAATGAATGCAACCAAAATTCTCCCATTCACCCTGGATTCTTCAATGAATTTTAGGAGATATTGCTAAAAACGATCTAAGAAAATTGAGAAGAACTCCACCAACCACCCATTAGGCCCTGGAATTTTATCCTTCTGCATTGAGTGAATAGCTTCATTAAGCTCCCCAGGGGTAATCTCCTCCAAAAGTACATCATTTTTTTCCTCATATACATGGGATGGGAAAAGGGCTACCATTCTTATCATCTTAGCCAATAATGGCCTCTTATCTTCCATAAAAAAACCTACTAAAATGATTCACTCCTACCTCTCAAGCTTCCTAAAACCATTAGTCCTAGCTCCATCATCCTCCAAATGATAGACTGAATTGACATTCTTCCCGTGTTTGACAAAGTTATGAAAAAATTGCGTGTTATCATTTCCCTTATGCAGATGAGTATGAGAAGTTATTTAACAACAATTCAAGATTCAACGAAGGTTGTATTATTTTAGTGTTATTATTATCATCATGCTTTTTTGCAAATAATAACATTCAATGTCTTGGGTTGTCAAACACAATTAAATAGTTTCAGCGAGCTATGAACTTTTTTTGTGGAAAAAAATAGTTTCAGCGAGTCCCATGTGCTATAAGTGAATTTAAAAAGGAATAATGTTATGTGTTTCAATGTTTTTCGAAAAGAATCCTTTAAAATTCATGTTTGCTACAAAAGAAAGATAATGGATTTGATCACATCTTATACTTACCTGGGTTTATTGTTTATTAAGATGACATTTAGTATGGCCCTTGCTCCTCAAAGATGATTCAATAAGAATTATGTTTCTTTTAGGGAAATTTTTAGGGGCAAAATTTAGTCCATGGGCTGATTTTCAGTGTTTAAAAAAAATCGTCAATTTCCATTTTTCTCAAAAGTGATTCACCCATATTCCATAGGATATTTTTTTACTCTAAAAATCGTTAAAATTGTCCAGAAACCATATAAAATCTCTAGAAATTTGAATATTTTTACAAAAGTATTGCCTAATATTTTATGGTTGGAAATTTAAGAATTAGTGAGATTCACCTAGGTTTTTATACTTTAAGAACATTAAGAATCCTTAAAATTTTCCCTGGTTTCTTTAGCCCTTATGAAAAGACAATTTGCTTTTGTCTTTAATTTTAAGATTTAGTTAATCTAAGGCCAAGCCTTTCCAGTTGGTTATATCATCAACTTTATTATATAGTTGTGAGTTTTATTGAACTTAGATAAACAAAATTATCCCATGTAGAAATATTTGTGTGTGTGTTCTCTAGACTCATTAAATCTAAGAGATCAATGCCTCATAGTATAATTTGTGTAGAATTCAAAATTTACCCTCTTATGACCAAGATTCATATTATTACCTTTCTACATAGGCTTCATTACTTAGTTAATTTTAGTCTTCATTAAAAAAGGGTGTTATTTTTTCTGCTTTAATATTCCATGCATCTAGCTAAACATGGCTATCAACACACAACACTCTTAGCATGCATATATAGCTTGCAACCTTTTTGCAATCTTTTAGTTTAAATATTGATAATCTTCCACCATCCAATATTTATATACAATATTGAAAAAATATATCAATAGATTGATTATAGAGGAGTTTTATAAAACATATTTGAGGTATATAAGGAGAGGCACATTCTCTTGAACTTCATGATTATTACTATACTTACCTTTAAATTAGGATTTTTTTGTTGTTATCAATCAAAACTATTGTAAGGGCCAATTTTCTTATAGTGTTCACATTCATCTTAGGCAATTGAGGGTCTATTTTCATTAGTTAAGGATGTGTATCAATCATCACATATGTTGTGATCAATGTATATGTAAACTAGCACAACCATTTAACTCGTGGCCATTTGACACCGATAGGTCACAAGTTAAGTCTCATGAACACATTATATGTTACTTATTCTCCATGCTTAGTTGTAATCGCTTGTTGTTTATGCCTTAGATACGTCTTACCTTCTTTAGTTAAGCGGGTTGGGTTGTCTTCATTACCAATTATCCATGCATTAGCTACCAATTATTTTTTATATTTCTTTCTTTAATTATTGTTCATTTAGAATTTTGAATGATGACCATAAAATCAATCTAGACAGTACTGAGTACACTTGTCCCATCCTCCTTCAATCTAAGAAAAGCATAGATGGTAGTCCACCCCAAATTCTAAGATATAAACACCTATCAGTGTAATTATATAACATAAAACCAAAATCATAAAAAATCTTAATTTTCTCTTGTTTAAACTATTTCAAGGTTTATAGTAGATAGTATTGTCTATATAAATATCTTTGCACTCATAAACCTTTGATTCATTATGAAAATGATAAGTGTACTTCTCTTTTCTCTTTTCATAAAAAAAGCTTCTTTCATGCTTTAAAAAAATTATATACCCTCAAATCCAACTCTATCTAAATCTTTTGTCTTACTAAAAAAATATATATAAATTTTATTTATTTGTTAAAAAAACTCAACATCAAATCTTTTCCATTTCATAAAATAGATATAAATTTATATAGAAAATAAATCATATATATTTATAATTTTTCTTTTCTTTATTTTCCATCTCCACTAATCAAAACAATATATATATATATATAACTTTAAATATTCTTTTTTAAGTTTGCAATCTGTAAATTGTACTATATAAATCTAATTTATTTCATTTTATATATGTTTTTCCTCAACCCATTTGTCACTTGTCAACATTAATATGCCTATTGAATAAGACATTTGATGCATCAAAGAAGGTGACTTGGAAAGGTGATTACTTGACAATTTTATATAACATGTGGTGATATATAGATATTTATTGCAAATAAAGATTTGGAATGGTAAGTTCACTTTGCAATTTGGACTTATTTTATAATAATATATGTGATATAATTAAACCTTTAAGAGTACAACCCATGTATCACATCATCATAAGTTATCATATCTTCATCTCCAAACGTTTTGAAGAAACCATACCTATTCAATCAGATATTGATTGAATGTGTTGGCACTGACTTTCTTTTCATTATGTCCCTTTCCAAATATTCACTTTTATCCCAACCACTCTAAAAGGCAGAGTTTCCCAATGTGGAAGCGCTACTTGTCCCAAGTACCTTTCGATGTTGAAAGTTGAACTAGTCAATTAAGTTGAGGTTTAAAATCAGATGAGGACGGGTTTAGTCTAAGTGCATAAGTTTAATTTTCAAAGCAATTTTATAAGAAACTTGATAGTCAAGTAAATGATTTAGTGGATATTTTATATGTTTCGTTGAAATTTGATGAATTAAATTTTGTTAAATATATTTATATTTTTATTTTATTTTAAAGAGAAAAACAAAACATATTCATCATCTGAATCATGCAATTTTAATATTTAATATTTATGATTTTATCAAAATAATTTAAAACGATTTGATTTTATTTACATTATTGAAAGGAAGAAATAGAATGAAATAAGCAAATGGTTACTTGTTTATAAAAAATATTAACATAAAAATATATTATTTTAATAAAATAGTTTCTATCATTATATAAATAAATATTATAAGTTTTTGTTCATGTTCTCTTTGTTGATGATGTATTAGTAGCAGGAACTGATTCTATTGATGAATGGCGCTACTATAAAGATATTATCAAACTATTTTGTAAGGCCTCTGGGAGGTGTGTTAGTTTGAAGAAATCATGTTTATATGAGAATCTCATTGCAGATGACAGAGCGCAGGAATTCCAAACTTTGTTGCCATATAAGTTGGAAAAAATTGCAGATGGTTTTACTTACCTGGGCTTTCATCTTAAGCCAAATGGATATTTGATAAAAGATTGGGATTGGTTGCTGAAGAAGTTTGAAAAGAAAATATCTAATTGGACATATCGTCTATTGTCTATTGGCGGTAAACTCACTCTGGTAAAATCTGTGTTGATGGGCACTCCGGTATTATGGTTTTCATTGTTGCCTGTCCCATGTTCTATTATCAATTCCCTGAGAAGGATTATTTTCAACTTTTTATGGACAGGTGGGTTAAAAAAGAATAGTCTGTCAATGATTGGTTGGGATAAAATCTCTCTTCCCTTTGAAGCTGGGGGATGGGGTATTAAGGATTTATCTGTCTTCAGCGAAGCTCTCCGTTTGAAAAGTTTGTGGAGAGCCATATTTGGTGGTTTGCTCTAGTCAAAGGTTATACACCAAAAATATATCAAGACAGAGATTTCACACTGGTTAAGAAATCCCAGAAAGATGGTGCGTGGTGTCTCTCTAGTTTGGAATGGATTTATGAAAGTTTATTGTTGGCTGGCATTTGAATTGTATTGGAAGGTGGGCAGTGGATATGAAGTGGCAATTGGTGTCGACCCAATTCTGGGCCTGAAGGATTCTCATCAATTATCAAACAATCTATTGGCTGCTGGAAAATACACTTTAAATTTAGTTGTTAATAATAGTGGAAATGGATATTGGTGTGATGCTGTAGAGCTACAGCTGCCTACAGATTTGGAATAGGAATGGAATCGATACACACGGTTCCTTAATGCAGCTGGTATATGACTAAGATCTAATGATGATGTTGTGGTTTGGGGTGGCAATGATGCCACGGGTGTAGTGACTGCAAGCACATCTTATAGCTGTCTTATTAAGAGAAGGTGTATTTACCCAAAGCACTGGTGGTATAAGAATATTTGGCATTGGTATATGCTACAGAAATTGAAATGCTTCATTTGGTTTGTATTGCAGGATAGGTTGAAGACCCGGGACAATCTTTCTCACATGGGATGGATAGGTCCTAGTCGATGTATTCTGTGCAGATGTAATATTGAAACTGCTACTCATCTATTTGTGGAATGTTCCTTTACCTTAAAACTATGGGAGAAAATATATCAAACATTTGATATTACAAAGAGATGGACAGGTGAGAATGTGGACACCTGTCTGAAATTTTGGATACAAAATTGTAAAGTACATTTGACACTACCGGTTTTTATTTGCTGGGTAGTGTGGGGTGTGAGAAATAGAGCTCTATTTGAGGATTCCAAGCCATATGTGGAAGGTGCTCATAATACTGTTCTTAAACATTATATGAACTATCAGAAAGATATGCTGTCTCCAGTCACATGAAACATTGGAAAATTTGTTTATGAGATAATTGAGAATTTGTTTATGAGATAATTGAGCCTGTTCTATTTTTCGATGGAGCTGCCAACCTGGGCTATTGTGGACCAGGTGGAGTTATATACATCAATCAGGATTACTATTTTACATTTCGGATGAAATGTGGAAAAGGCACCAATATGAAGGTTGAACTGTTAGCTTTATGGTGTGTGGTTCGTGTTGCTAATATATTTGGTTTGGTGAATGTTAAGATATTTGGTGACTCGAGAGTTACAATTAAATGGGCAAGAGGGGAATTTGATCTTAAGGTACTGAATTTGGTTGGCTGGTGCAACAAAGCGAAAGAAGAACTTAGCAGATTTGGTGGGGTCACACTGGAGCACATTTTTAGAGAATTCAACACAAAGGATGATCTTCTTTCAAAGCAGGCTCTCGATGGCGAGGATGATTACTTATATTGGGAAGAATTTTAGGAGGATCAGTTGATCAATTTTGGCACCTTGTATTTCCTGGAGTAATTTTGTTTAAATTTGCTATGAACATCTGAGGTTTGTAATAGTTTGTTTTTTGACAAGTATATATATTTTTGAAAGTACTAAATCACTCCACTGGTGGGAGGATGGGTTGGAAACAGTATTATACACTGACATCATGTACTATTTGATTCATAAATGAATATCAATAGTATGATTTTTTTTCGCGGAAAAAAAAAAATTTATAAGTTGTCAATTGAATTTAATATAAATAACTATGAGATAAAATGTTATAATTTCTATTCAAATTTATTTTTGTTGAAAAATTTAGAATTTATCGTGAATAATGTAATTATGAATACTGAGACTTTTACTCTTCCCTCTAATTAAAAGGATTAAATAATTTATTGGCCCATCATATAATAACAACCCTTTAATGGAATATGGTGTTGGAATGCAACCCAACCATTGACTTTTTTTTTAAAGTTGATAAGATAAAGAAAAGGGCTAGCACAAAGCTAAAGAAACCAACCTAAGTACATTTTTAATGTAATAAACCATGATAAAAAAAATAAAATCATTATTTCATTTTTAATGTAATAATGATAAATAAAAAAAAATGAAAAATCAGATAGGTTTGTATTTTTGGTATACTTTTAGTTAGGGTGTAGTTTAAATATTCTATGTTTTCCAAAAATCAATTTTTTTTGAGCATATTTTCTATCTAATTTTATTCGTTTGGAAATCTTTAAAAAATATTAGCATCACATATATTAGTTATAGAAATTGTAAAATTTGGGTGCCATAGGAATATTTGAGGGTGTTGAATCTATTTATGGATTCAAAAATACAATTTAAACACGTAGAAATTTAGATTTTACCAAAAAATAATTACCGAATTCCAATCAAAACCCACCGTAAAGTCGAAAATGTAGAATAAATAGACTACTCCTTTAATTAGTGTTAATCTTTAGCTTGCTTTCAATAAGCACCAATATTTATTTGTTTCGAGTGAATGCACGCCTCATTATTGAGCATGATTAAGACAAGTATAGTTAAGTGTGTATTTTCAATTAGTTCAGAACTTATGATGGTGTTTCCCTTCCACCGAATAAATGATTTTCATTTGATAAGAGTGTTGATTTTTGTGTTAAAAAATATAATAATCATTTTGCTATGCATCCTCAAAGATGAGTGTTGTTTACCTTGTAAGCATTTATGACACAAGATATCTCAAAGGGTCATGGTTTTCAACGTGTGCCCACTTTCATTGACCAACCACACCATAGCATGTTTTTTTCCTCCATGTGATTGTAGTAGTCAATAAGGGTTACCTTATTTTTGCTCCATGTGATTGTAGTAGTCAATAAGGGTTACCTTATGTTTATTCTTGCACCATGTGATTGTACAAACACCCCTTTTTATAACTATTCCTATAATAAGGATGACAGTTGAGTGGAGTTTTTTTTAATATACTTGCTCAATGCTTCCAACATTTCATTTACTTTATCCTATGTGAATGTTAGAATGCCTTCACATATTATTAGCACCTCCCCAAGCAGTACTAATGTGATCCGTAGGTTTTAAAACTAGTTGAATCCGTTAAGATATCCTAGAGTTTTTAAAAACTCAATATTATTGATTATTTTTTAGGATTAAATTATTTTTTATTTTTGCAATTTCACACATATTATTATTTTTTTATTGGTGGAAAGATCATGATGGGAGGTAAATACCCTTGGTGTATGGCGATTTATTTTGCTTATTTGGTAAAGTCCTAAAATCATTTAAAAATACAAAACTTCGAAATAAAATTTGGCCCAATTCACAACATTTTCTTATACTCCTAGCTTAACCTACAAACATCATTAATGTATTGACATGATCGATGCAGTCTAGGAAGCTATCATTAATGCATTGACATGATCATTGTAGTCAATGCCTCCCTCCACTCGGTGGTCGTGGCAGCTAGCAACATCTCCACCTTATATGTGGTTTGATCTCCACCATATACGTGGTTTGATCTGCTTCTTCCATTGGATCAATCTTTTCTTGAACAATTTGATATATTTGTAATAGTGAATGTCGTTCATTAGTCCAAACCCTCATGAAGACAAATTGACACATTGCATGATGCAGCAGAAACCCATGTAACAAAATTGTGTTGAGTATGATTGTCATTGATGTCAAACGAAGTTCATTAATGACAAAGGAATAACAAAGAAAGTGATGATATGACATGTATGGTGATATGGCATATGTGATGAGGTTGCAAAATCATATGATCGTGTTCTAGTGCTCTCATGAAGTCATTGTTACAATTTGACATCATTATGTAAAAGTATGGTAATTTGGTGAAACCCTGGAAATTGACTAATTGATTAAGGATTGAAAAATTAGTCTAAGTTGCCCTAGTAAAATTCCCACCATATATCATAAGTTAATGATAAAAAATTATCTGAGAATGCTAGGCTATAGCTTGTTGAAGTGTTTATCTGACCATGGTCTCAGTTTTCCTAAAGAATGTTTGAAGACAAAGTTATAGGTCTACCAAGATGGTGTTTCGGGTTGTTTTTCCCAGTTCAACTAGTGAAGCTGCGAGAAGCATTTATATAAATATACACGAAATAATAACCCAAAGTAAAATTTCCGAAGAACGAATTCTCGCTGCTCGATAAGTTCCATATGTTATTAGTCTAGAAGATGTTATTATATAGGATGAAATTTTAGATTTCTATCTTTCCATCCTCCATTCTTTAAAATCTCTTCGTGCAAGAAGCTCTTATAGTCAGAGGTCGTAGTCGTAGGTATGGTGATATCAAACGTGAAAATGTGGATATGGCTAGTCCAGGTGTAAATGTCTTTATGGGAAATCCATAAAATGCCCATACAAAGCTTATATTATGCCCGCAAGGGGCTTGAAATATGCCCACATAAGGGACATATGGGTATGCCCGCAAGGGGCTTGAAATATGCCCACATAAGGGGCATATGGGTATGCCTGCACAAGGGTTTAAATATGCTCGCACAAGGAACTAATATATGTCTGCACAGGGATTTATATATGCCCGCAAAGGCATTAATAATATGCCCGCACAAGGTTTAATACTATATGCTCGCAAAGGCATTAATACATGCCCGCACAAGGATATAATCTGAGGTAGTTGTGCATTTAAATAATCTTGGTGGATTCTCGAGCATTCTAGACAGAGATCATGATTAATTTAGTAGTGTGAAGGTGCAAATTAAGATGCGAGAAGTTAAGAAATGTGTAGAGGATTTTAATCATGCTTGATTGAAAATTAGTCAATAAACCAGGAATTAATTAACCTTGTGTGAAAGGGTGTGATGATGGAATGGACGTAATGATAAAAAGGAGACACCATTCTCAGTTGGAAGGACGCAAAGGTGAATGGAAACGATGGATGAAAATACACAATGGTTCGATCTCATAGAATAATATATAAACAAAATATTGAATTGAAGGAAGGGTGTCTCTGCAGTCTAGATCGATGTAGAAGCAAAAAAAGATAGAGACCAAGAAAATGAAGAATAACCAGTGATAGAATTGAAGAAATAAGAAGATCTGGAAATCTGATAAAATCAAATTAGGCTAGTAGGATGGTGCTAGGGAAGGTTGCATGCCTGCAGGGCGTTGTAGCCTCCTTCCAGTAGTGGCTGGAAAACAGGTGCGTTGTGGCATCCTTATCTGTTGGTGCAGATAGAAAATTGGGGTGTTGGTGCATCCTTTCTGTAGTAGCAGAAAAACAATTTTGTAAAAGTCATCTTATTAATGAGTTTGATTTTGTGGTTTGCTCTTTGAGGTTTCCACGATAAACTTCTGTGTGCTTACTTGGTTGATTCATTGTTTATCTTGTTTTAACACTAATCGTTTTAGGAAAAAGAAGGCAATACTGATTCATCCCCCCCTCTCAGTATTACTAGATAAACCAACAAATTGTGTATATGAATAGAAACTAGAAGTATCAAAATTGAGGCCACTAGGGCTCAAAACCCCATTAGACTATTCAACCAAATATATAAAAGAGTTTTACCCATGTGCCTTGCTACATAGAAAAACATCCCATGTGCCTTGCTACATAGAAGATCTCCTATCACATGCAAGAGCTTCAATTTAGTCTTTGCAGCTAGGTCTAGCCCTAGCATGTACCAATCCACTGGTCATATTAGTAACACCAGTGGCCAGTTATGAAGGTGAATGGTGGTCAGAGTGCAGTTCCAAGCTTTCTAGAGTTATAATTCACGGATTTCCTTCACTACAACTCAAATCATGGTCCATGCTTGATTGCCTCTTTTCTCCTCTTGATTTCCATTCGATTTTGTTTGGTTTGAAAAAATGGTGTGCCAAAGTTCTTTCTTTTTGTTTTCTATGAAGCTTATGATCCTCTTACTTCATCAATTATATGAATTTATTGACAACAAAGGACATAGCAATAGCAATTGAAAAAGAGTCAAATTATCAAATAAAGTTTTTTGGGGTGGGGTTCCAGCTCTCTTCCGTTGGTTGGAAGTTGGAACCATGCAAATCGTTTCAAGTAATTACTCAATATTGTTTTTTTTTTTTACCATAACATAGGGAAAGATTATATTAGTGCCGGTATTGAGCAACCGAATGCTATTACATAGATTTCTCAAATACAATACACCTCCATAGAAGAACAGCGAGCTTACAGCGTTCGCCCAAAACATGGCAGGGCTCCACTACTCCCAGGTGCCAGAAAATTATTTAACTATAACAGTGGAGGGAGGCGTAATGTGCTGCAGGAGAGATTATTATTTTCCCATCTTAGCTTTCAGAGCAGTGACTTCCGCTTCCAGCGCTGCGATCCTATGCCCAAAATTGCCGTGAGTGTTTGCGACATCTTTGAAACCGGTCTGCGTCTCCTCCTTCAGATCCTCCATTTGTTCAGTGAAATCTGCCCAGAGTTGCATGAGATCTTTGTTCAATAAGTCCCAGGTTTGATCTCCTGCTTTGGAGAGATCCTCTATCTTAGCTTTCTGGTCGTTTTGCTTAGCCCTCAGACGCCCCAATGCATCTTCCAGGGCTCCAATGCGTTCTTCCGCTGTGAGACCGGAACTGGAAGAGCTATTCGACGCCATTTCGTTCAGTAGCACACTGTGAACCTCGATCTGATCACGGAAAGGACAGAGGAAACTCGGAAAGCTTGAAACCTTTTGCCTCAACACAGAGCTTTCATGATAGAGATGAGTGAGGTCGAGACAGGGGAGGAGCTTCTTTAAGAGCATACAGGGAGACTCCCAAGGTCGCAAGGACCTGTCTCTGAGCTGTGGTGCAGGGAATCTCTGCAATCTCATGGAAAACGTGCTTTGGGGAGGCCAGTGAGCATGCTGTGAGGAGATACAGGATCTTCTGCAGCTAAGGGATGTCACATCACTGACAAGATCCATCGATGCTTAATATGCCATGAGCCAACTCGACCCCTTTATTGGCTTCCAGATCTGCTTGTTTATTCAACGCTCGAATCACGTGGTAAAATCTGATTTTTTGGAAGTGTTTGCTCACTTGAAGAATTCTTTGAAAAATATGGCTTAGTTTGACGTTCGGAGGAGAATTCTTGGTTATGAGGCCTCTGATTAGAATCCTGGAGTCCCCAAAGACAGTTATATTGCTAATTCCTTGTTCACGCGCAATATTTAAACCTTGCCAAAGACTGCAGAATTCAACAGTGTTATTAGAGTCAATTTCGAGACCCCAGGCATAATTGGTGCATGTTATCCCGCTTGCTGATTTGATTATTCCCCCGGCACCAGCAGGGCCTGGGTTTCCTTTCGAAGCCCCATCGAAGAAAAGGCATGGCTCATTTAGGGAGGCTTCCCAGCGTCTGAAGTCTGCTTCCTCAAGTCTGATTTCCCAATTCTCATTCTGAGGCACCCAGCAAGTGGTGCGACGAGGAAGTTTGTTCGTTAGCAGGCTTAACCAATTGATTTCCTCTGGAAGAAGCTGGGAGGAGTTATATGAGAGGCTGCAATCCAGAGCTTCTCCTAGAATGGCTCTAGCCTTTGCAGCAGTTTTCCAGGGAGGGGCTTCATAACTGCGAAAGATTCTGTTGTTTCTTTGAAGCCACAGTTTCCAGCATATTGCTTTTGGGAGCCATTCCCAAGCGATTTGAAGCAGGTTCTTGTTGTTCAACTGAAAGGGAGACAGGGATTTCCAAATGGAGAAAAGGTTTTGAACAGTTTGGGGCAGATTAAGGGCATTGTTGAGGCTTATAGCGTGGATCCAAACATCTTTAGCATAGGGACACTCCAGAATGATATGATCCAAGGTTTCATCATTGCATTTACAGAGGGGACAGCGGGATGGGCCTTCCATTCCTCTTCTCTTGAGGTTGTCACCGGTGAGGATACTCTTATGGGCTAAAGACCAGCAGAAGATATCAATTTTCGGGATGAAAGGTTTAGACCATATAAACTTCCAGACTGTGGGGTTTGGGGCAACATAGGGGATGGACTGGATTTCATTGTAGCCTTCCGCAGTAGTGTACACTCCAGAGGTTCCCCAACCCCTTCTATCTCTGGAGCCGATTTTGGAGGGGGACTTACCTTGGAGGAGGACCAAAAGAGCTTCTGCTTCAGTGTTAAGGTCAGGGGGAACATTGCCTAAGTTCCAACCCTTCCAATTATCATTCTCCCAGACAGAGAGGTCCCATAGTGTGGTGGATTCTTTGTCAATAAGCCAGGTTTTGATATTGCTGATATCCATATTGGAACCAATGGGGGGGCTCCCCATAATAGAGTCTTCCCAGACATTGATTGAGCTGCCATTTCCAGGGATCCAGTAAAGCTTATTATGGAATGGGGATAGAGCTTTTATGCATAACTTGTAGATTGGCGAGCCTTTACCAGGTGGAGGTTGCTGGTCCAGACATCTCTTCCTCGGCCCAGGGAAATATTTTCTGCGGAGAGCTTCTTTACTCCAGCTAGTCTTCCCTGTGATCATCTGCCAGAGTAATTTTGCCCCCATAGCAAGGTTTTGGGTTGTTAAACTTCTCACCTGAAGGCCACCTTCATCCCGAGGCTTTTTAATCTTTTCCCAACTGATAAGATGAATTTTGTTCTCATTCCCTTTACCTCCTTCCCAGATGAATTTTCTGAGGAGCCCTTCAATCTTGTTAACTACAGAGCAGGGAGCAAGCAGTATAGAAGATTGGTAAATAGGCATGCTATTGAGGACATATTTGATGAGAGTAGTTTTACCTGCCAGATTGAGCCAGCTGGCCCCCCAAGTTTGGATTTTGCGTTTGATCTTGTCCACTATAGGCTCCCAATCTGCAGAAGTGATTTTGTTTTTACAAATGGGAATTCTGAGATAAATGAAGTTGTTCCAGTCTTTGGTGGATTCCATTTCCAACATGCTGCTGATGCTCCTTAGTTCCCTGGCATCACAGTTCCAGCTGTAGATTTTGCTTTTGTGGAGATTTATTTTGCTTCCAGAGACATGTTTGTATAACTCCAGTTCTCTTTTGAATTGCTCCGAAGAGTGGACAGAAGCTCCTCCCAAGAGCAGTGTGTCATCAGCAAATTGGGCATGATTGATGTCCCTGACATTGTTCACAATTCTGAGCCCAGGGAGCACGTGAATGTCTTGACTGAAGTTAAGTTGATAGCTGAGGATAGAAGCCTGGATAGCATAAAGAAGAGGAGAAAGCGGGCAGCCTTGCCTTAAACCTCTTGAGGCTTTGAAGAAGCGAGTGGGCCTTCCATTTACTAGAGGGGCAATCCAAGGATCCCCCACACATCCTTTGATCCAGTTAATGAAATTGGTGGAGAAGCCAAATTTAGCCATAACAGCAAACAGGAAGTCATGCCTGACTCGGTCAAAGGCGTTAGCTAAGTCGAGTTTGATGACCATGCCTTTCTCCTTTCGCTGGTTACTTGAGTGGATAGCTTCTTGGACAAGTATGATGTTATCCAAGATTTTCCTTCCTTTGATGAATCCTCCTTGGTTCTCCGGGATGATCCGAGGGAGCATTCTTTTCATTCTGGTGGCAATGATCTTTGTAATAAGTTTGTAGCCAGTGTTACAGAGGGATATGGGCTTGAATCTGTTGAAGTTATTGGCTCCTTTTTCTTTAGGGATCAGTTCCACGAAGGAAGAGTTCGTGCTGCCTCCCAGCTTGCTGGTTTTCTGGGAATGCCTAACCATTTTGAGGAGATCATACTTGATGAGTGTCCAACAGCAGATGAAAAATCTAGTTGTAAAGCCATCCGGTCCCGGTGCGCTGTCAAGTTTCATAGCAAATAGAGCTTTTTTAACTTCATCCATGGTGATAGGCGCAGACAGGGAGTTGTTATCATCCTCGTTGATGATCTGAGGGATGAGATCAAAGGGATGGGAAGTGATATCGAGTGGCTCTTCAATAGGAGCAGTGAATAGATCAGAAAAGGTTTCCACCGCTGCTTTCTTGATTCCTTCTGCATCTTGGATTAGTTCTCCCTCAAACTGAATTTCTGAGACAGCTTTGTAGTTCTTCCGAGCTTCAGCTTGTTTGTGAAAGAATTTAGTGTTTTTGTCTCCACTTAGAAGCCAGAGGTTACGGGATTTTTGACGATGGAATTCTTCTTCAATCCTACATGCGGAGAAGAAGTTTTTTTGCAAGGTTTCTTCCTTAATGAGGAGCATCTCAGACACAGGGGCAGAATTAGCTAAGGCTTGATGCGTTTCAAGCTCAGCTTGAGCGGATTCTCTGATGGAAGCAGGAGAGGGAAGATTTTTGGCCCAGGCTTTAGGGGCAATTTTGAGTCTTTTAAGTTTGGATTCCCAGACAAAGGAGGGCGAGCCAGAGAGGTGGTTATTCCAAGAATTAGCTACGGTTTGTAGGAAGTCATCATGTTGAATCCAAAGTGGACTGAACCGAAAGGGGATAGGTCCAAGATTTTGATCGGTGGCTAGCTCAAGCAGTATCGGCCTATGGTCAGAGGTGCAATGAGGAAGGATTTTGGAGGAATCTAGCAGACCCAAATCGAGAAAGGAGGAGTGGACAAGGAAGCGGTCTAGCCTTGCTGCAACATGGCCAGGCCCATTTCTTTTGTTTGTCCAAGTAAAGTTACCATTGATGGGTTTGATGTCAAGCAGATCCCAACCAGAGATGATATCTTCTACCCATTCTCTTGAAGGGTCTCTAACCGGGTTTCCTCCTTTTTTTTCATTAGCAGCCAGAGTAACATTCAGATCTCCAGCTATAATAATATTATCTCTGTTCTGTTGTTGAAGAAAAGTTTCAAGAGAGTTCCAGCACTCTTTTTTTTCCGCATGCAGAACAGGAACATAGAGATTAAAGAGACTTACCTTGTGTCCAGATTGCTTGTGGTTCAGTTTGGTGAAAACCCAGTGAACCGTACGTTCTTCAGCTTCAATGTCATAAAGGAGAGGATCCCAGAAGGTGGTAATTCCTCCTGAAGCGCCTCTTAAGTTGTTTCCAATCCCAGCACTTTTTTTCCAAAATTTTTTCCCGATTTGGAGGGCCTTAGTCTCCTCCATTTTAGTTTCTTGGACAAGCAGAATCTCAGGCCTATGTATTCGGATTAGATCTCTCATTGCATCTTCCTTCAGGGTAGAGCCTAGCCCTCTGCAATTCCAGGAAATGTATTTCATTAATGTTTATGGGGGAAGGGTTTGGCCTCTTTAGTGGCCTGAATTGTACCTTTTTTTGAGCGGGTATTCATGATGCCTTTTAGAGGTTTTTGAGAGCCTTCGAGGACTTCAAGATAAGTAGCTTCTTCTCTTTGTTTCTTCTTGGATTTCCTTCCTCTTGGAGTTTTGATAGGGCAGGAATAGAGACCGCTGGAGGATGTCTCTCCTTCGGTATCTTCTTCAGGATCAGAGTCTTGCATCAAGGGTTCTTCATTAGCTTCTTTGGGAGAGCCTGGATTATCAGCTTCTGCTCGAGGTTGGGAGAGTTCCCCTGGTTCTAGAAGATCTGCGTTCAGGGTGCCAGTATCTTCCTTGTTTGCTTGCTTGGACGGCTGTGGCTCTTCATTCGCTGTGGATTGCTTCTTCTCGGAGGGGTTGGCCTCCTGACGTTCTTTAGGGCTTGAGACTGTGATTGGACCGTCTTTTGGGGTTTCGCTGGTGGGATTATTTGAGCTTGAGGGTTGATTTTGCATCTCCATTGTGGCGTGATTCTTTGGAGTTACTTTGCCTTTTTTGACTTTTTGCCATCCTGCCTCATCTTCTGAGATCTGATTTTTCGGACAGTTTCTTTGGAAGTGACCATGTTCATGGCATTGGCGACATTTGAATGGGATCTGTTCGTAGTCGAGCTTTTGGTAGTATGTCCAGTCTCCTACTTTGAGTTTAACAGCTTCAGGAAGTCCTGCTTCTAGATCGACCTCGACACAAATTCTGGCACATGAGTATTGGCCCTTGTTATCGGCTTTGTCGATGTAATTTCCTAAGGTGTTTCCAATTTTTTCCAGAGTGGGAGTATTCCAGCAGTGGATTGGGAGATTAGGTAGCCTTACCCAAACTGGGACTTCTGTCGGCACATCCGTTTCTGCATTGAAGTCAGGCGTCCATCTATTGAGATACAGTCCTTGAGGACCCATGAAGTAAGGACCATTTCTGAATATCAGATCTCTGTCTTCTTGAGCTATAAACTCAAAGATGAAGAAGCCTCGGCCAACGGGGTAACAGGTGACATTGTGCTTGATTTGGGGCCTCCAGTTCCTTTGAATCCAGTCGTCGGTGGTCTTGGTTGAGGGCCAAAGCCCCATAAACTAGCCAACCAGTCCCCTATCTGCGAGAGCCAAAGCAACTTTGATGGGGATTTCACCAGGCAGATCGATTTCAGGGATTGAGTCGAGCTTCTTAATGAATTTCAGAACGGCAGGTGCTTTGGGTTTGGATCCAGAGGGGCGAAGGAGTAGGTTGAAGGCGTCGGAAGGGGTGGGAGGGGGGAGCCCTCCCTCAGTCGCGGGCATGGCGTCAGAGAGAGCCGAGCGGCGGCTGCGTGCTAGCTAGGGCATAGCAGAGCGGCGGCTAAAGGATGTATTATTGGTGCTTTATCTTACTCAATATTGTTATAAAACCAAGGAATGATTTATTAATAGAAAGGTTTGATGTATAATTTAGGACATACTTGTTACCCTTTAAATGCTCATATTCCTGGGATAATTCCATTAACACCAAGAACACCTCAATTGCATATGTGGTCCTATTGAGTCCCATGTTCAATCTTTGTTACCTCCAACTTCTTAAGGAAGCATGTTAATTGTATTTTCAAAGAGTGATAATTGCAAAGATGGTTCCTTTTGATTACATTTTTTCATTAATGCTCCTTCAATTCAAGCATGTAATCACTACAGACTTACTTTAAGTCATGCGTAGACAAAGATATTTTTATTTCAAACAATATTTACACTAGGAGCACTTACCTCGATGTAAACTAATTGCACACTAATTGTTATATTCAATTTGATTTCTTCTCTATCAATTTAAAATGGTTTTCTTCAATGTATACTTAGCATTTTCTTTTTTCCTTTTTGCTTGGAACAAAGGGGTTGCTTTGTCTCTATTGCCTTTATCATTGCTATCCACACAACTCACTCTACCTATGGATTTCAATGAATGATATCTCCTAGTGGTACCGTTGCTATGGGTATTTCTCAAGTACCAATGGAAGGCCACCATCATTATTGAAGAAAGACATTACATAAGGAAGGTAAGGATCAAGGTAAGACATTACTGAAGGAAAGTAAGGATTAGACAATGGGAATGTTGGTAGGGTAGAAAAGGTGTGGCTATGAAACTTGTAGATGAAGAGAATCATGTATTCATTTGTTATATTCTTTTTGTTGAGCTATGAAGTTGTAATTTTAATATACTAGGGTATCTACACACAAAAATAGATTTTCCACATTTATCCAATAACTTAGAACCAAATTTACACTTTCCATAATGTGCATATCGATGAAAGAGAATATTTTATGTGCCTGTGTTGTAGACCTTTGATATCAGGGGAAACCATAACCATCTATCTAATAAACATGACAACCAAAATTTAAAATAAAATGATTGTTTGGTTTTGCGATGTGTTCGTTACCCATATTGATTTGTGCAAGCCTTCGACTCTCTTGGGCCAAGAATATACATGGAATATCTGAATAATAATAATAACAATATTAAACGATCGCCTATGCTTTGATTTATATAGTTCAAAAGAGGAATCAAGGATTGGAACTTGTTGCATTAAAATCCTTATAATCGTAAACTATTTGAAATAAAGTACACTATGATACTAAAGGGGGAGACAACAAGAGTGAAAGATTGTGAATTTGCAAAAAAAGATCTCAGTAGATTACATACACTTTAGTTCACTAAACTTAATTCATTACATAATCAGTAAATTCTAGTAAATTGTGTGAAATAAATACTGGAGGATGGTGGTAAATTCTTTCTTCGCGGGGGTGACAATGGACTAAAGCTAGCTTCCTACTAGAGCCATATTTCCAACAAAAAATAAATTGTTGTGTTTCTTCATATCCTTAAGCATGATATGTCATCCATTACCCAACCATGGTGAAGGACCATCAAAGTACCAAGAGAGTCACCCCTTAAAGTGCATCGATAGTGTTGGAATCTTATTAATATTGAGAGGGGGAGTGAATCAATATTAGCATAGTTATGAACAATTTTTACTTCATATCAAATTTAGATTAAAATGAAATTATGCATTCACATAAACAACAACATTCATCCACACATATGCACAATACACAGAACACAGATTTTTACGTGGAAACCCAAATGGGAGCAAACCACATAATGCTTTCTTATAATATAAATATTACATTCATGGAAGCACCAACTTCCGAAGTTCTCCAGCATCAACTAGAAGGAGGCACCGAACCCCTGGTTTTACAGGATACAACCTGAAGGAAGCACCTACTCCCTGATTTACCAGCTTCAATGGGAAAGAGGCACCGAACCCCTGCTCCTTGCCCCGTCTTGCCACCCTAATGTGAAAGAAGAAGATATTACTTTGATGTTCTTCTAATCTACACACTCTTTAGATTAACTGTTGTTCGTTTCGCTGTGCACACCTCTTGTATGCTATAATATTACTATCGTTGTACTGCATACTTTAGTTGACTTCACACTTAACTTATCACTTCACAACATTAAAACTCACTTCATACTTCACAAATTGTGTCCTACTTCATCAAATTCTGCAGTCTGTGCTCAGGTTTAATATGCCGTTCTGTTTCTGTGTGTCTGCAACTTCAACTGATACTGCACATATTCTATTGTGCTGTTGTTTTGACTTTGCACATCAGTATCAGATTAGTCTGTGCATCTTCTGTGATATTACCCTTTTGTCTTGGTGCATCAGTCTTTAGATAATCTGCAACCTTTTTTGCATCATCTACGATTCGACCTTTCTATTCTTCGCACTTGTATCAGATCATCCTTATCATAATGCACATCCTTTATTGTGCAACAACTTTGTCTTAGTGCATTAGATAAAATACTTCACTTTGCTCATCACTAGTTATACTTCAAGTATGTATTTGCGCATCTATCTTAGTTCATTTGTGACTTTCTACATACCGTCTGCGATACTGTCATTCTAGTCTCACGCACTTGTGCATCCTTTGTAGTTTTGAATTTCTATCTTCGCACATCTGTCATAGATAAACTACATCATTATGTGCACCATCAACAATTTTGTTCTTCTGTTCATGCACAATCAACTCTCTTCTAGATCATGTTGTTCTAGTTCCATAAGCCCTTGATGCCCCAAAATAAGAAGCTTGCCAAATCTGTATCTTCTAGTCTCGAGCTTACAAGCTTACTTCAATTCTCCAACTTGGATTCTTATTTATACTTGTCCTGTGTGGATGGTATGTACACAAGTTGGTTGTGGTGTCCCTTCTTCCTTACTTCATGGTTCTGCTTACTTCACGCTTCCAACACTTGTCATGTTCAGCTCCGCTGAGGTGTCATCCCTTGTGGGTATTGCACATACTTGGTTCTTTTCCTAGTGGGTCTTGCGCCCTTGTGGTGTGGTCTTGTTCCCTTGATGTACCATCGCTTGTGGGAATTGCACACTTTACTTCTCCAACCACTACTTTCTTCTAGTACTCTTGCACACTTCTTCCGATTGGTGAGTCTTTCGCACTTTCGGGACTTTCTTACATGTTCAACCACTTCTTGTTCCAAGCCGCTTGCGCACACCCGAACCTTGTCCAACAATATCTTTGGCATATACCTTTGAAGTAGGTGGACTTGAGACCTGCACCTATACCATATGTATTGAATGTATTCCTTATGTACTTCTTCAAACTGGATATACTTCTTCAAAGTGATCTTCATATACTTCTTTAAATTGGCACACCTGGATATACTTATTCAAAGTGGCACATAAATACTGAATCCTCTTTGACATCAGTTGACATCAACGAAAACCAAATTTCAACAAATAGTATATACGCATGAGAGTGAGCTTATGATATCGGAGAATGCTCGATTGGGTATGTCTTTGCCCTGAATCTTTCTTTCTCTATGCCTAGGACCTTAGCTAGTCCTTCCCTTGTCTCAACACTCAACAAGCACAATAATGGTCTTCCTTATAACATTTGCATCCCGCATGCTATGCATGCAATGACATAGACGACAAATGGAGAGTGAATGACATGATTATCATTTAGCCTTAATTGGTTTAACTTGGATCTTATAAGCACAATAATGGTCTTTTTCACAACGTTTTCATCCATGTGCTACTCATGTAATCAAACATATGACAAATGGAGAGTGAATGATAAGGTTATTATTTAGCCTTAGTTGGGTTAACTTGGATCTTTAGTATACAAATTTCTGAGGATCCAAGTAAAATATTAATTGCTACACATTTATTTTGTATCTTCCCCTAACCTTTTTAGCCGGAAGTGAAGCTCTACATGTGTAACTAAAGATTGGAACTTGATCAAGAGTATTTGACATCTGTATGGTTTTAGTAAACACGATCTACTATGGAGTGTGTATCAAGTATTATCATATTGTGCGTAATCAATTGATTTAAACCAATATTTAAATAATGGGAATGGAAAGGTGTAATGGAGACTACACCATTTTAAATCATGATTTAAAAAAAATCCAATTTTGAACAATTAAAATGATTTCCTTATAAACGATTTTCGTGTTTTCTTGGTGCATAGAACCAATCAAAACAAGCAAATTAATACCATCATAAAACAAATTATGACAAAACTGACAAAAGTTATACATGAACAATTCATTTCTTTGATATCAAGTATCCTTCTATCACTAATGGAAAAGGATGCTAACCATATTAACATTATATCACAATAATACTGAACAAAATAATTTCAAAATGATTTGTTGTGTAATCTGCACTAATACGAGGATGTTGTTTGTGTTTCACAAACATAATGGAGTTGGGGGCCCTCAGGTTTGATACTTAAGGGATGGGAGCTTGGTTTTGACCCCAGAAGGGAACCTAATTATGTCCAAAAGATATGGGCAATTCTTTCTTGGTTCCCATCCTACTCATGGAAAAAAAATAGTCTTGAAAAATTTGAGAAATTTGATAGAGCATTTTTGTTAGTCTGGTGGATGGATGGGATGTAAAGCCACATCGATGTTGTGCATGGTTGCAAGTAGAGATTGAATTAAAGGAAGGTTTGCTGGAAAATATTGAGATTGAAATTGGGGACGATATTTTTACTCAACCCATTAACTATTGGTGCATTCCTTTTCATTGTTACCACTGTCACGAGGTTGGTCATTTGGTAGCACAGTGTAATATACAGTTTAAACCTCAGAAAGTGTACAAAAAAGTATGGGTGAAAAAAGAAATGGTTTTCCCATAGGGAGAAAAAACATAAAAAATGACAGTCTTGAAAGATCCTGGCTTGATTACCTTGAATGATCACCAACTAGAATTGGAGAAAGGCATAAACCAACTACCCCTTGAGCCACGATCTCTCACAAGTAATTCCCTTGGCATGCATACTGTCCATTATTGATCCTTGATGATGTTGCAGTTGTGCACTCATCCCATTTATTCTATCATTCTGCCTCCCCTTTGGGGAAACTCGAAGGTAACAAATATGTAGACATGGTGAAGGAGATAAAAGATTCATTAGGGGTTTTGGAAGAAAGTAAGGGCTCTAGATCAGTGATGAAGGATACAAGAAATGATTCTCGAAAGGAATTACTAATTATGGGTAATCATAGCCCTATAGATCCTTTAAGAATCGCTCGGGGACATAAAGAATCTTGGAGACAAGCGAATTATGACCTCATATCCAAGAAAAATCCAGGAGTGGAAGTAGGTCTGGATTTAGACAAGAAACTCAATCTCGGAGTTGGGAAAAAATCGCATATTTCGATAGCACAACATCAAGCAAAAAAAGAAGTAAGAGATGGTAGGTAGTCAACCATCGATCGGTCCTTTAAAGCAAGGAATTACCAGAATGGGAAATTCTCATGATCTATTTATCCTTTAACACTAGAGGGGTAGGGGGTTCCTGAAAGCAACTAGCCCTCAAAAGAATGGTTAAGGTGTTTAATCCTGACATCATTTTAATTCAGGAAACTATCTGTCAAGGGAAAAATATATGGATTGGTTCGCTACTTGGTTAAAGAACTAGTCATTTGTGGCATTATATACTATTGATATATCTGGGGGATTTCTTACTAGATGGCGGTTGAATTTAGTGGCGAAGCCTGCCTCTTTGCTTAATTTAGGAATTTTTCGTAGAACTAGAGTCAAAGGAACTAGACAAGACTTTATAATAATTAATATTTATGGACCATTTGTGATCCAAACTGGATCAATATATACTTTGTCACCTATTTGGATCTTTTGGGGTCAGAATATTGGATGAATTAGCTTGTAGGGCCCATTTTATGGGCACGACTCACTTTGCAGATTTGGGGTCACGAACCTTCTAAGGCTTATTTAAGGGTCTAAATGACATTTTTTAAGGTAAAACCTCCAATCACTAGTGCCATGGGTGATGATGAAATTAGACACTTGGAGGCCTTTCAAATGGTCCAAATATCGCCTCAGTCAGAGTCGGTATGCAAAAATTTTTCCTCCCGCAAGTTAACTTATCTAGTTGACCTCCATGGTAACATAGATTCCACATCATCTCTCATTTCTCACACTTGAGGAGCTAGTCACGTGTGGAATTTCAAGAACATTCTAAAAGGTCCAAAACCATAACCTTAAACAGGAATTGAGGCATGTACAAACCCTAAAATTAACCCTAAATGACTATCAAGCTATGCTAAATACCAAGCTGTTAGGAGAATGGGTTCCCTTTCTATTGTATTGTTCCATAAATGGTCAGCAATAAGGGGTGGATGTGAAGCAAAATAGAGGGGGTAATAGATTTTGTAGTATCCATTTGGGCCAAAGTGTCCAAGGTAACTCCATTGCGAGTGCTAATTTCCTTTTGTATTTGCATTCTACGTAAAAGAGCAAGGCATAGTCCTTATTCTAGCTTGGTTTTTCCCCATAGGGTTTTTTCCAAGATAAATTCTGTGTCAAATGTGTGTGGATTGCGTATTTATTGTTCTATCATTTCTCTTACATTTCTAAAAATAAACTAATTAAAATAACTAGTGGTAAGATATGTTGTGACAAACTATTCTAGTGGAATATTCATGATGGTTTATGGATCATATTGGTATCGGAGCAATTTTCTTTTGGGTTATGTGGGTTATTGCAGGATCCAGTAGTTGGTGAAAAAAAAGTCTTCATACCCTAGCCATGATAGATGAGTCTATTCAATGAACAACAGATGATTGTGAGTAGCGATTTACAAAACTAGAATTACAGGTTGCCAATATCTCATGCAACATGTCAATCCTCATGGCGGCTCTCGAGAGCAAGTTTGGAAATTTTGGGGATTTTGGAGGCTCTAACTTAGAGTTAGGATCATAGGGGAAATTAGATGATAAAAGTGACCTAGAAAAGGAGCCAATGAAAGAGTTTGAGAAAGAGAATCCAAGTTCCAATACCCACATTCCTTCCTAGTCTCTATTCAATATGGAAGTGAAAGTCGACCTTAAGCAATATCAAGGTGAGATTAATGCTCTAAAATGGAATCATTGGTTGCAGCAGTTAGAGGCTTATTTTAGTACCCATCAAATAGATGAGGAGAAAAAGATCTCATTTTCCCAACTGAAGTTAGAGGGCCATGCATTAACCTAGGGGGAAATCCACATAAAAGCACTTACGACGGAGAGTGATCAGCTAGTAACTAAGTGGGAGGACTTTAAAACCCTCATCAAGTCCCAATTCTACCCTATCAGGTATGTAGAGGACCACTGGATCCATTTGCATTACTTTAGACAAAGGAAGGGGCATAGTGTGCAAGAATACACCGCCAATTTTAGGAAGATGTCTATCATGCAGGGTATCTCACCCAAGAATCCAGATGTACTCCCCAAGTATCTGGGGGGTTTTCATAGTCACATACAAAGGTAGGTGATTCTGTTCAACCCTAGGTCAATTGATGAGGATTGTGTACGAGCACAGTACTTGGAAAGCATAGGCCAAAACAAAGGACAACCAAGCTCTTCAAAACAAAAAGAGAGCCAATATTCTACTAAGGAGGGGAAGAATAAGTGGAAGGGAAAGGAGAACAAGACTACAACCACGACACATTGGTGTAAAGATACAAAAACCACTTTAACCACCACAACATTGATGGCCACACCGAATACAAGTGTTGGAAGTTACAACATCCCGAGCTAAACCCAAAGAACCATAAGAAGGATGCCAAGAAGAAGAACCTTCTAGCCATAGATTCAAGTAAGGAGTTAGAAATCATCTCAGATGTGGATGAGAAGATTATCTATACCACAATGCAGAAGGAGGTGAATTTGAGTAGCCTTCACCCTAAGGAAGAGAAAGAGATGATGAAATTATTCCGCATCAAGATCTAGGTCAAGAAGGCCAAGAACGATGCTCTATTCAATTATGATTTTCAAGAAATCCTCATAGCAACGAATTAGGTACATAAGATTTGATTGGAAGTACATGATCATCATAGTCCCTACCCATTGGGATGGGTAAATAAGGATGCTAAACTCAAAGTCACGAAACAGTGCAAGATCTAGTTTTCCATAAGTGTAGAGTATATTGATGAAGAGGAGGTAGATATAGTACCCCTGGATGTTTGTGGTGTAGTGTTCAAAAGCCCCTACATATATATGATCCCAGACACTATCTTCATGAGGAAATCCAACCGATACTGATTGATCAGTTCAAGACGATATGTAAATTGAAGGAAATCCTTCATCATTAAGTATGTGCACAAAGGTAAATTGAAGATCTTTATGGTATGTACCAACCAAGCGAAAAAGTTGATCAGTTCAAGTAGGATGTTTGTATTGCTTTTCTTAGGACAAAATTAGTAAGAAGGTAAAATAATAAAAGTGAAGTCATCCCTGGAGGTATGTACCAAAGAGTAGAAACACCAGTTGGAGAACCTTTTTCAGGCATACAAAGAAGTGTTCCAGGATCCTAAGGGGATACCTTCTAAGAGGGAGGTGAAGCATGAGATGCAACTATTGCCAAATTCTCTATTGTCGAACATTGGAATGGACAAACAATCTATTATAGAATCATATGAAGTGAAGAAGCAATTGCAACAGTTGTTGGATCAAGGCATGGCCCGACTAAGCACCTCACTTTGTGGGCCACCTATCATCATAGTACCTAAGAAGAATGGGAATTGGAGGATGCACATCGACTACAAAGTATTGAACAAAATCACACTCAAGAATCAATACCCTCTTCCCAAGATTGATAATATGTTGGACCAATTGTAGCATGCCAAGTACTTCACTAAGTTGGAGCTTGTAACACACCCATTACCCTCAATAATCATTTGGGGCATGGGGTATAATTTTTTTTTCCTTTATCTTTTAACACGTGTGAGAGCTAATGTGTTAGTCTCATTAACACTTAAAGTGCAATTTCCACACTATGAACATAATCAATCATAGAGACTAAACTACATAGAGAATACAACAAGATCCTTAGTGCCTATTTGCACTTTGCATACAAAGGACCTGCTCTCATAACTAATCGTTGTCAAGTGATTCATATCTAATTAAATAAAATACTTAAATCATGTTTCTTACTAATCATGCTTCTCCACATAATAAACTTGCAATACAATTAACTAATATATTGCCATATACGGATTATAACTATATAAGGATTATAACTTTAATATCAAAGATTATAACATCCTACACACCAAGTCTAAGGATTTCTAATGAAAGAACATAAATCATATTATTCACATCCTGATACATCATTTATGATTTTACCATTCATAAAAAGTATAAAGCATAATCATCTAATTGAGGCCACAATTCAGTTTTGATATTAAATCACTAAATCTTGATGTTAAATCTCACACCTTCTACATGTATAATCAATTATATAAATTGATTCAACATCAAATAACATTACCAAGATTTTGGATTTCCATATATACACATGTGGAAACCGTTTAAATGCGAGTGGCAAACACATTATTAATCATAATTATCCACATAATAACCTCAATGGCATATTCCCTTATCCTTCTAGTATGTTACTTCATTTTAATTCATTGTTTACCATTAAACATTAGGACCAGCTAACCAACCATTTATCGCAAAAGATTGCAAGGAAATCAAATGCATCTCAAACATGATTCCAAATATTTTAGAATTCACATAACAATTGGTTCTATGCCATCATGAAACACATTAGTTTGTTTGTGAATGCATTCCTACAAGTATACATTATCCACAATATTTGCAGGCATTGATCGATAATAATGACATGCTCTTACTTACCTATATCTAACAATTCATTTATTGCATGTCCATTAGTAATTAACCATACTATCCCGGATGTGGTTAATTTTTCTATTCGTATGGAGTCCTCCACGGTGGTCTCATCTTCCAACCACGTGGAGCATGCTCGATCCTCGCTTCATGCGAATTAATAAGGCTTCATCCTCGATGCATTTGAACATTAACTCATCGATAATTCGAGCCTCCGCTCGAACTGGCTCTGGTACCTTGACCTCCTTCCTTCCCTCACGTGAATTAATGGCCTTTGTAGGCACTAGTTTAAGGCCCTTGGGCTGGCATTACGACTACATTCGACCTCTGAGCAGCTGGAATTTCGGTAAGGTTTATTCTCATCTTTTTGATGCATATTTGTTGACAGTTTGGGCCTGGTTCTCTTACCTATGCACTCTGCTCTATTCTGGTTATCCTGCTCTCGAGCTCTGCCTTGAGCCCCCTTGGATCCCTTCTGAGACAAATAGGAATTCAAGAGTGACATATTAGTTTGGAAAGATGTCTCGAAGGCTTCGTGGTGTTCCCTGTCTAGGTGGTGGTGGTCGTGGAGACCAAGAAATTGTGGGAGAGGAAGAGTTAATTTCAATGGGTATGAAAATTCAATCTCGAAGCATTTGAGAATGATGATCGACGACTAGGAGGAGGAATTGGTTGTGCAACATCTCGTTACTCAAAGGACTCGGGTCAGGCGTAGGCATTTATGGATGGTTCAAAATATGTTGGCCAACATTCTCTTACAAGATCATGAGCCTCAACAGGGAATTGCATCCCCACCTCCACCTCCACCTCCATCTCCTACTCCTGCCCCTGTTGAGCACTCAACCTCTTCTCCTGCTGCTTCGCAGATTTCTAAGCCAACAGACAACAATAATTTTTAGCCTGAAAAATGTCTAGTGAAACATGTGGATTTCACTAACGTGGCATCCACCAGTGGCCACACACATTAAAAGGTGGAGCACATTGGTTCTTCCATCCCGGTTGCCCCCAGAAAGATTGAATCATTACCAACAAAGAAGGCCATAGAAAGCTCCTCAAGCTTTGAAGCCAAGGTGTCCATTGACATCTCCACGGGTTCCAGCAACAAGAACGTCCTCGACATCTCTTCCAGCTCAGGGGATTATCTCCGCCCCATTGTGGGGGAGAAGGTCAATGAGGCTAATACTAATGGCGTCTCCAAGTAATCCTGTGTTTTTTCTTTTCCTAGTTTATCTATAGATCTGATGTACACTCTATTTTGGGTCAACAAGTTTTTTTGTTCATTCGCTCATGCTTATATTAGAAGCTGTTACAGGCGCTTTTGTAGCAGGACTAGTTTTATGTTTTTGGCAATGTTTTGTAATTATGTCTATGATCTACATTTTGATAAAAGATCAGACTTTTAGCCTATATGAGGGTAGGTCTACAAGGGCCATACTTTGAATTTTTTGCTATGTAAGAGGCCTCACAATGCTCTTAGAACTACATACCATCCCGTGCATGTAATATTTTTTGTACTTTAATATAATTTTCTTTACAGTTTACAAAAAAAAGTAATAAACCATACTAGAATGAGTATTATTAACACAACGAATAAAATACATTTATATGTTTTTGAAAGGATTGAACATAATCAAATAACGATAACATGGAATAAATAAATACTTAGCTTAAATAAATTCTTCTGACAACTAAATGTGCAAGTGCAACGTTCCTCCCAACCTTAGGTGCTCTATCTAGTATGTATTATTTCTACTAAGAGGTCACCCTTGAGTTGGGCAAAGTATCCACTACGTTTAAGGAACAATAAGAATTCCTCATAAGGATTTCTCAACCTGGCAAGACATTAGATCCACAATCGCTCTTAACAACCAAATTAAAATCTCAGATATTAAACATTAATGCATGGCTCTCAACAAATAAATATAGAGTTCACGGAGATGTTGGTCTAAAATTAAAGGAAGCCTGGAACCTGTCGTCCACATCCTTAGGAATAACCCTACCTCTTCAAGGAGGTCGACTTAACCCATGATTAGCATTGAAAGCTAGTTCCATGTATTAATAAACCTCTCCAATAACTAAAATTGTGAGTCTCTTGCCCCTGATGATGGACCCCTTGTGAGTTTGAAACGTTGAGCATCTTCAACTCATTTACCGCATATCTCCTATTCATAAATATTTATACCTGCGTGAAAAAATGAATAAAAATATAGAGTTCGTTTTCAACAATATATATACATAGAGTTCAACAAAACAAGAGCCGGTTCTCTTCCCAAAGAGAACCGCTCTTCCTTAGAAATGATATATTTACATAATGTAAAACAATATTCAAGGGTTGGCTTTATTCTTGAGACCACCCTTCAATTAACTGGGCATCAACCAAGAAACGAGATCAACTCTTCACATAGAAAATCACCCTTCAAATAATCAACACAACGTATGCAAGAAATGCTTGAGATTATGAAATTGAAGATGTAAATCTCATACAATATTAATGCTTTACACTATATATTGACTATTACACAGAGACACGTTATTGATAAGAGAGGGATGATGGAAGGAGGTACAGTGATTTCAAATGGAGTATGCTCTCCTTCGAGCCTTGCACTACAACCAGGCCATGCTTGGCTTGAGGCACACATGTGATAACTCAACAAATATATAACTTAAAAATATTTATCAATGGATGGAATCAATTCTCTAACTCAGAGGCCATTCCTCCTTCATTCAACAGAAAGCAAAGAATGAAGAATGAGGTCAATCCTCTCTATAGAGGTCGCCTCCTTCTCAATTGAAAACAGAAACTGGGGTCAGTCCTCTATGAAAAGGCTGCCCTTCCTTCAGCCAACGCATTAACATGGTTTAAAGATATATCTCTCACTGAAGTTGATTGCTCCTATTTCTATCAACAGAACATAATATAAAATAGATACTTCTCAACATAAATTCATAACATAATATAAAATAGATACTTCTCAACATAAATTCATAACATAATATAAAATAGATACTTCTCAACATAAATTCATAGCCCATACAATAACATGAATCTCAGAGGTAGCACATACTGCATGCACTATAATTCCATCTACATAAAATGATTAAAAGAATGGGGTCGATCTTCTCTCACAGGTTGCCCATTCTGCATGCAATCTAATTCTATGTACATAAAACAATATTGAATAGGGATCTTACATAAAACATCTCTACGATAAGCAAAAAAAATGAATAAACTCCTATCTAAAGGGATCGGTTCTGGGCTCTCCTCCGAAGAAACAAGAAAACAAATGGGCCGTTCTTCCAAGAACCCTAACGGATTGTCTATTTTCTTTTTCTTTTTCATCACTATAATATATTCCCTGCATATGGAATATATGCACCATAAAATATAATCTATGTTAAAATCAACTAAAGAACAATTAATACTTATACATTTATTGCATGGATTTTGGTTCATATTACTTTAAAAACTCTATTCGAACCTTATGCGCAACATAAGGAAGAAAAAACGTCCTTCGTTATATAATTAAAACAGCAAAGTCCCTGCCTTGGGAAAAATATTAAAATCAAAATTTGGAAGCATATATAATCCATTTCCATTTTTAGATAAATAGACCAAAATTGAAATCATCAAATAAATTAATGACATCAAACAAATATAAAATTCCAATAAAAATAAGCATTGAGATTCAAACTATAATTATTTGCACAAAGCTCTTTCAAGATTTGAAGCTCCCAAGCAAGCTCTGCATATGAAACACAAGAAACATGAAAAAGTAAAATCCAATATTAAATGAGTATAAGAATTTTTTCTCTTATATAGAAGGAGAGTGAGGTATTTCAAACAGATAATAATCACCCAAACCAGACATACTTGGAAATTTTGGCACAAACAGATATGTCAACCTGCTCAAATCTACACAAATACATGAAATGCAGTTCCATAAAAACAAATATGTCAACATGGGAAATCAGCTTTATGAAACATTTATTTCAATGTATAACAATTACAATTTGTGAGCAATGTTATTTATTTAATTACAAAGTAGTGAAATAGGCAAGCTGTGTTTATTTGTATTACAAGAAAAATAATAAAAACAGAAACAATAATAGTATTGGAGTTAAATTCCAAATAGAATACAAAAGCTATAAACAACAAAAGTATTAAAGGTAAATGCCAAATGGAATACACAAGCTACAGATACAATCCATATGTATCGTACAATGATAAACTTCCATACAATGACTCATCTGCAAAACAATTTCATAAGAAAACTGTTTTCTTAGAATTGTTTTCCTTCAGAAAAACAATATACTTGCAATTGTTCCCGGTCTTCCTCTGCAAAATCATCATCTTCATCTAAAGCTTTGAAGGCAACAATGAAGTTTGTATCAACACCAGCAAGGACCTTCAGCAATCCTTGAGTGACTGCAAAGAGATGAGCAAAAACATCTCCAATCACCCATAACTGCTCATTCCTCCACCATTCATTAATGCCAATCAAAAACAAAAAAAATTGGATTAAAAATAAAAATAATATATTACAAATTTTTCATAGCAAACTGCTATTAAAATATCAGAAACAAAAATGGAAAGTGAACAAGGAAATCTCATTTTCTATATTAAAAAATGGAAAGTGAACAAAGAAATCTGATTTTCCATATTAAAAAATGGAAACTGAACAAGGAAATTTGCTTTTCCATATTTAAAATAGAAAATTATTATTGATATTATTATAAATTTTTATTGGAAATTGTTAATAGTGAACTGCTATTGGAAACTGCAATTGAAATTAGAAATTTCCAGGGGCATTATTGTTTGGAATTTTATTTTTTTTAAAATTTTTTAATCTTGATTTTTATAGTATAACATTAATCGGATTTTAAAGAAAGTCGTATATAAATTAAAATAAATAATTAAAATAAAACAAAACTCTAATTACACATTAATTAAATTCAAAAATTAAATATCATATCATAAAAATAATTTTACGACAGAGATTAATAATACTTGATGTAACACTAAATTAAAATGTATTTCCATCCATTCTACCGTATGGTCGTTGCACATCTAAATGAGCGATTTCAATCCCTATACCGCTCCTCCAAAAACCTAATTAAAATACCCGTGCCCAAAGAAAATACTCGCCATTTTCTTTTTCTTATATATTTTAGGTGATTAATATATGTATAATGGATCTATCTCAATTAAATAATTAAATTTCTCAGAAGGTGGCAATCGAATTCTCGTTATCAAAGTTATCTTCTCAATAAAAGATCCTAAAGATGTCTCTAGCATGATCATTTATAAAAACAATTTTACATTTTTAATAATAATAATAAAATTATCATCATCATTATCATTACTCACTTGCTTATGATAAGCTTATCCAATCATAAGTTGTCCACAATATTAAGAGGCTACTAATCCGCTCATAATAATAGCCAATTCCTTTGTATTAGTAAGCTCATAAAAGCTACTTTCATGATTTAAGATGAGCTTACACTATTAGTTATTTGCTTAAACTAAGAAATGAGTAATGACAACTTGCTTCTGCTTGATCAAAGAAGCTTATAAGCTAACGATCGCAGTTCTCTTCAGAACTCATAGGTACCAAGATGACACCCAAAGGCACCATGATGACCCCCAGTCATCATTTATTGAATTCTCAAGGCTTCACTATCCTTCAACCACTTTTACCCTAGTGGATACCGTTGCCCCTCAATTCGGTAGTTGCCTTGCACATACAGCCCTAGGTTTGTTTTTACTGTTTGAATATTTACAATTTACATCATATGCATGATGTCACCATGCTTTAGCTAGCACATGGTTTTACAATGAAATCAAAGTGATGTTTAATGCTATAACGTTCACTAGTAGGGCCTTGTCCTTGAGCTCCATGCCATGAACCAGTACATAAATACATTTACATCACATATATTCAATTACAATAATATGGGTCAAGAATAAGGGATAGTAGATAGCTCAAATTAGGATACCACCAGGTGCGAGTGAAGGAAGAAGACACTTGGAAGACCACTTTCAAGACTAGGCAAGGTCTATATGAATGGTTAGTACTTCCGTTTGTTTTATGCAAAGCACCGAATGGTTAGTACTTCCGTTTGTTTTATGCAAAGCACCAGCTACATTTATGCATTTGATGAATGTTGTATTACACCCTTTCTTAGATTTGTTTGTTATAGTAAATCATGAAGAGCATATCTCACATCTCAAGCAGGTGTTAGAGACTCTGAAAAAGCACCAGCTATTGGCTAATTTGAATAAATGTGACCTCACCCATCAGCCATTAGTGTATTTGGGGTATGTGATTGGTATAGGGGAACTCAATATTGATCCTGCAAAGATGGAGGCCATCACTAAGTGATCAAATCCAATTAGTGTCATTGAAGTTAGGATATTTTTTGGGGAAAAAAATACCTTTAGAAGTTCATAGATTCCTTGTCGGATGTGGATACACTTCTTTATGCCATAACAACCAATTGCAAGGGTTTCCAGTGGGTAAAGAACTAGCATAAAGTATTTAAAGAGCTCAAGCGAAAGATTAGTTAGGCACCAGTTCTTGCACTCCCCAACTTGCATAATTCTTTCAAAATGGAGACAGATGAAAGTGGGTATGCCACGCGAGAGTCTCTAATTCAAGTAGGAAGACCAATATTATACCATTCTAAAATTTTTCATGGGGGAGTCCTAAAATACCCTACCTATAATAAGGAACTCTATGCCTTAGTTCAAGTTGTTAAGAAGTGGACACACTATCTGATGAGAAAGGAGACCATCATTCACATTGATCACCAACCATTGCAATATTTGTAGGACAGAGTAAGCTACAATAGACCAAACATTATAAGTGGATGGGATTCTTACAACAATTCCATCTAAACATCAAGTATAAGAAGGGTAGTGCAAACAATCTAGAAGGCATGGTCTCAAGGCCACCTATGACCAATATTACAACTTTGGGAACTCTTATTCACATGAAACCTTTCACCCATGATGCATACAAGGAGGAATACGCAAAATATGAGGACTTCAAGGAGGTATTTCAGCAACTACAAGGCAAACTCCACGAAGAAGAATGTGACAATAAGATTGACTATCATATCTAGGATGGGTTACTCTACAAGCTGGACAATCTCTATGTTCCTAAAGGAGAGAGATTGTAGCTTATGAGAGAGGCACACACTTGCAAAGTTGTAGGGAATTTTGGTGTAGGGAAGACAATTGCAAACTTATAAAGGTATGTTTACTGGCCTAGAACGTAAGAATATGTAGCATGGTTTAATAGAGGATGCATACTTTGATGTACAAGCAAGCCCAGTATTATGAAGCAAGGTCTGTACCATCCCTTATCTATTCCTATGAGACCATGGGAAAACATCTCCATGGATTTTGTGGGTCTTTTAACAACCACTAGGAAAATACAGGACTATCTATTTGTGGTATTTGAAAGATTCAACAAGATGTGCATTCTTATGCCTCGTAAAAAGACCATCAAAGGACATGAAGTAGCAAACATATTATTTGAATAGGTTTGGGTGCTCTTTGGGATACCTAGGAGCATCATATTAGATAGGGATACCATATTTCTCAGTGCCTCCTAGACTGCACTTTGGGAGAAAATGGACACGAAGTTGAAGAGATCTACAATATTCAATCCACATATAGATGGGTAGACATAAGTAGTCAACATGAATTTGGTGCAAATTTTGAGGGGTTACAATCAAAAGCATCTGAAGAATTGGGATGAAATTTTTTTCTATATTCAACACTCCTATAACATAACAGTACACACTTCCATTGGAAAGCCACCTTTTGAAACTTGGTTTGGATATCTTCCACCTTCACCTCTAGATGTTGTATATGGATGGCAAGGGGGAGTGAAGGAATACACCATAGTTGAAGCATTAAGAGATGAAAAGTTCATTGAGAATATTAGGCAGATCCATTTGCAAGTATAGAAAGCATTGAAGAAGTCACCAGAAAAATACAAGGCTAGGCATGGCCAACACATGGTTGAAACATAATTCAAACTGGGAGACAGAGTATGGTTTCACCTAAAAAAGGAAATACTACAGGGTCCTGGTAATAATATCAAGGATATGAGGTATGGCCCTTTTTAGGTATCAGATAAGGTGAGAGATAATGACTGTAGACTCAATATACCCCCATACATGTGCATTTACTTCGTAGTGAATGTGGAAAATATGAAACTCTACAAACCTTCCATGTTGGAGAAGGAACCTGAGCAAGTATTACCTTCTGTAGAGGACTTAGAACCAGAGTCTCAAGAAGAGTTATCAAAATACATAGTGTTATAGAAGAAGTACATAACTACCAGGCGGGGATAGTATGAACTCTGGAAAGTGGGGTTGAAAGGCCAACTTCTAGGAAAGGCTAAATGGTACTCCAAGGAGAAGGTAAGGAAAAATTTCATCTCATCTAGTAGAATATTTTGGGGACCAAAACCATCCCAAAATGGGGAGGTGTTATATAAAATGGGTCAATATATATTTTTTCACTTACTTGGAGCTTCCAGGGTCATAATATTGGATGAATTCGTTTGCAGGGCCCATTTTATGGGTACGACTCATTTTGCAGATTTGGCCCTTGGAATCTTCTGAGGCTAGTTTGAGGGTCAAAATGACATTTTTGGGGGTTAAAAAAACCCACAACTAGTGCCATGGTCCATGAGGAGATTCTACACTTGAAGACCTTTTCAATGATCCAAAAATCACCTCAATCAGATTCCATATGCAAATGTTATGCCTCTTGTAAGTTGACCTATCTAGTTGACCACCATGGTACTGAGGAGATTCCATGTAAAATTTTGTTTCTCACACACGCGAAGCTAGTTACGTGTGGATTTTCAAGAAAAATCTAGAAGGTCCAAAACCCTAACCCTAAATGAAAATCGAGGCATGTACAAACCTTAAAATTAACCCCAAATGAATATCATGCTATGTTACCAGGCTGTTAGGAAAATAAGGGGTTTCATTTCTATTATATTATTACATAACTGAGTAGCAGTAAGGGGTGTATGTGAATCATAACAAAGGGAGTAATATATTTTGTAGTAGACATCTGACAATAGTGTCCAAGGTAAATCCGTTGCAAGTATCGATTTTCCTTTGTATTTTCATTCTGTAAAAGATCAAGGTATAGTCCTCATTCCAGTTGGGTTTTTTCCCATAAGGGGTTTCCCAGGATAAATTATGTGTTGAATGTGTGTGGATTATCTATTTCTTGTTATATCATTTCTCTTTTAGTTCGAAAAATAAAATAATTAAAAGAAATAGTGGTAAGATTCGTTGTGATGAACTATTCTAGTGGAATATCCACGACAATTTGCGGATCAATTTGTTGATAGAAAATCCTTCTAAGAATCTTGGTCCTGTACGGGGATATTGAAAGGATCCAATATTATTATAGGTGGATATATTAATCTTACTACATCTTCGAGGGAAGTATTGGGGGAACATGTGAGATCTAATCCTCTTTCAGAATTCTTTATTAACTACTTTGAATCCAACCATCTTGTGGATATGGAGCCTCTCAAGCTAGCTATGACTCGGAGAAATGCTCGACGAGGGCATATAGGTATATCCAAAATACTTGATAGATTCTTGAATTTAGAAGAATTGGCAGGAGGTTCTCTAAATATCCAATCCTAGATCGGGACGGGAAGAATCTCATACCATCTTCCGATAGTTCTTTGGTTGGAGGCTGATGGAGCCAAATCTCCCAGCTTGCTTAAATTTAACAATGCTTGGTTGTTGGAGGAAGAATTCAAGAAATTGATATCGGATACATGGAACCGTGCTTCCTCAGAAGGAGAGGATTCAACTATGAAACAATTTTTGTATAATATTCTAAAGGATAAATAAGCAATGAAGACATGGAAGAAAAAATATGATCAACAAGTACAATTATTTGAGTCTAACGGATTGGGGATATTTACACTAGAGGAATGTGAAACTCTAAAATATGTGGAGATCGAAATAAAGGAGTTGCTGGATAAAGAAGAGATCTCATGACATCTAAATAGTAGGAAGTTGTGGATCCAAGAGGTGACAACAATACTAATATTTTTCACAATTTTGGAAACCAATGAAGACAAATTAATACCATTTGGGAAATAAAAATTCATGAAGGGGTTCTGGTCAAATATTTTATGGAAAGGAATTTTAGCAATCTCTTTAAAGAACCTGAAGGATTCCATATAGAAATTATGAAAATACTTAGTCTTTTCCCGATAGTTATCACAAAAGAAATGAATCAAACCTTGTTGGTTAAGATTACTAGTGATGAATTTTTCTCTACTTTATCCTTCTTTCAAAAAGGAAAAATTCCGAGTTCGAATGTGCTCCCAGTCAAGTTTTACTTGGGTTTCTAAGATCTAATTAAGGATTACTTATTGAAGGTGGTGAGAGAATCTAGAATATCTAGGAAAGTTATGGGAACCCTAAACACTATGTTTATTTCTCTAATCCAAAATAAACAAGTCTCTACAACTTTCAAGAACTACATGCCCATATCTCTGTGCAATCTCATTTCTAAGTTGATATAAAAAACTATTTCTAACATACTAAAATCTATTTTTTCCAGGTATTATCTCAGAAGAACAATTCAAGCTTCTATACAACAAGCATATTTATGATGTTGTGGCTATAGCACAAGAAGCTATGCATACCATAAAGACCCAAAATATTTCGACGATGATTATGAATGTTGATCTAATAAAGGTGTGATGAGTAGTGAAATTGAGTGTTTATTGACGCATCTTCATGAAAAATGAGAATCATTAGGGATACATAAGGAACAATAGTGGATAGATATTAGTGTTAATATTCCTAAATGGCCTTGCTTTAATTGTTATGTGAATGAATTTAGTATTTAATGCATATAGTTCATTTACCTTGACTAAATTCCTTGTTGCTAATGATTTGGTTGATTTAATCATATCGTCGAAGCACATGTGTGCAAACAAGAAGTAAGCATTGATTCCACCTACCAATAGTCCCAAAGTGCGCCAACATAAGCAATTGAAGTAAGGCCCTATTTCATGGTAGCTACCTACAGATCCTGGAGAAGAAGATCATTATGAACTCAAGTAGACTAGTACTAGTTCACTTTAGTTCTACTTCGGTTCAAAGTCTCAAACATTGTACTCTCTTTTTGTATAAAGGAAGGCATAGGGTAGCGAGCCAAATTTAGCTGCACATTATCATTTTTGTAATAGCATTTTTGTGCTAAGGATTTTCAAGTACTATTGTTGATTCAAGGCTCATGTTATGTAACTTTTAGATCTTATAAATAAATGAGAAGACTATTCATTTGTGGTATTTGAGTGGGTAGTTTTTGATTCCTGTAGGGTATCTAGGGAGGGCCCACCCTGAGTACTTGCAGGGATCTCATGGCTATTTAGTTTAGATTTGATTTCATTATCATTTATATGCATTTTACATGTTATTTACTTTCATGTAGAAACACTGTAATTTTCCTATAAAAATTCTGTGTGTTCCCGTAGAAATCTTGTGATCTACAATTTAGCTTAGTTTTGATAAATAGACTTGTTTTCTCTACTTCATAGAAGGTTGAAAGTTTGGTTAATGTTATGTTCTTTACTTTTCATGCTAAGAAATGTCAAACCTTACATCTTTGAACATTTGTAAAATCATAGTTTACTCCCTTTCTAGTTCTTGTACATCTGAGATATAATAAAAGGTGGTTTCTTGCTCCTAGGGTTTTTGACCTTGTAGGGGGGTATTCCTTCGCTTGCCTCTTAGAAGAATATAAGGAAATAGGGCATGCACATGAACATTATTATCTTGCAATAACACAACAAATAGTTAGATTCCCATTTCTGTTTCATGAATTTATTTATGTGTGTAGATGCATATATTTTGGCGAACATCTCTTTAGTTTATATGAACTCCTAGGTTGATAATTAAAGTTAAGCTGGGGATTCAATGTTATTGTTGCTAATCCAAGGCCCACCAAGGAGTATGGCAAAGTAAGTTGGGTATATTCAAGGTTGATGCTCCTACAAATGGGGCTGGATCTTAAATTGGTAAATTGGATCATGGGATGTCTCAAGTCGATTTCCTTTGTGGTGCTTATCAATGTATATCCATTAGGTTTCTTTAGAGAAGATAGAGGAATTCAACAAGGATTCTCATTATATCCTTTCCTATTTATTTTGGTGGATGAAGGATTAAGTATGCTAGAAGGATGGGTGATCTAAGGGAGGTAAACATCACCCATTCGGTGACCCTCTCACATTTGTTATTTGTGGATGATGTACTTCTATTCGGATTAGGCCGTGTATTGGAATTTAGAAAATAGAAGGAAATTATAGAATTATATGGAAAAGGAGATCTTATATTCAAAAATAGGGAATTAGATAATATATTGACCAAAATTGGCCAAATCCATAGGAGGGATTGGGTTGATAGGTTACATGAGGCCACTTGGTCTTATGATACTACTTGGAAAACCACTATTGGTTTTACACCCTATGAATTAGTTCATGGGAAGAAGATAATGCTTCCCATAGAATTTGAATTGAAGACATTGAGGACAGCATTAGACCTCAACCTAGACTTATTAACAACACAGAAAGAAAGGATCATGTAGTTGAATAAACTAGATGAAATGACACAAGAAGCACTTCCACACACATAAATAATCCAACAACAAATAAAAACTTGGCATGACAGGTATATAAAATCAAAAGAATTCAAGGAAGGAGATTGAGAACTATTATATGATTCAAGGTTCAAATATTTCAAGGGAAAAATTCGAACCATATGGCTTGGGCCCTATGAAACTAACATTTGTTATGACAACGAATGAGTCAAAATCAAGACAATAGATGAAGATAAAACACCCCTCCTGTTTAATGGACATAGATTGAAGCTATACAAAAATCCTATATCAAGAGAATATTTCACCAGATGGTTTCAACAAAATTATCTAAGCCTAGTAGAGGGAAACAATGCCCTTGTTATTATAAGATGCAGTAGATATCTATTGAAATCCAGGACACTAGAGTTGATATCAGAGATAACTGAGATAATATTTATTGGATGAACTTTCAACTGAAAGGTGTTCTGGATGTTGTTATGCAAGAACATTGCTTGAATAAATGGCTTGGGTCCGTGAGTGGATGAAGTGGAAGAAATATGTGAATTAGTGAAGCACAACTGTCACGTCCCCTCCCATCATTCCAAACCATAGAAGGAACATGACTGTAACATGGGGGTGTCTGATTCTTCCCCAAAGCCATAATAATAAATTTTGGCCATTTAAATAAAATGCATACTTAAATTATACAGCGAAATTAAAACATAATAACACACACACACAGACTGTAATGCATCAGCATATCTATCCCAAATAGATGATGAATCAACAGACATAGAATCAATCCCATTCTTATGCTATGCACAAGCTTCATATCAACCACATTAAGATATTCATTTCATCTCATTAACATGAACAATTAACATTTAGAATTAACACATTGCAGAACACAGAATGCATATAAATTAAACCACAGAGAATACTTATCTTGAAATGTAAACATCCAAACAACTGGCTACATCAGAGCAACGTTCCACCCAACCATAGATCTCTGTCTAGCCTATATTCTTTCAGCTGAGAGATCACCCCCGAGCTGGGATGTGTATCCACTAAGGAGGAACTAAATAGCCTCACTCACAGCCATGGTTTCACTCAAACAGTCATGCTAAGCCAGCACACAGCTGGGTTTATCAAGCATGCAATAAGATAAGGAGGAGGATGCTAAGCGAGTGAGCTCAACCACAGAGCTACAGGCATCTCAAGCTAAATTCAAGCAATCCAATCCTCTGTTCAAACATTCACTCTTGGATTTCTCACAATTCTGTCATCAAATAACTCAATCCCGTCACTGGATTTCTGGGTTGTAAAAACTGGGTTTTCCAATGGATTTCGGGGTATCTACTACTCTCAATTTCACCCCAAGGTTCATATCTATGGATCCCCCATTGGATTTCACTGTCAATACCAAATTCTGGGCGTTTATGGCACTTCAAAACGTGGGTTCTTGCAAAGTTGCGATTTCTGGTTTTTTCCACTGCTGGGCATGTGTAATGGATGAAAACTGAAGCTAGGGTGTTCAACCATGGAATAGGAATGAGGAAGAACCCATTCCCACAAGGTAGAGTGACTTGTGGGTCAAGGAAACAGAGCCCATACTCTGCCATAGAATTTTTGGGCTGCCCATGCTCCATTGAAGCCATGGACTGATTTCTTCAACAAATTTCTTACACAGAATTAAATGCCAGCAAAGAAAGTCAAATGGGTTCTTAAAATTACATTAGGAAGCCTATGGTTCAATCCCACAACCCCCTCACCACTCCCTAGTGGATACACATGGCCCCTTCTCATTAGTTGCTTCCATAGCCAATTTTAGTATTTTATTGCATGATGTTTATTTACATCATTTTTATAACATTCCATGGCTAAATAGCACATGGGTAACATAATATCTAATACTTGACTTTTAAATAAAATTTGAGCTTCCACTAGCGGGGCCTTGGCCTTGAGCTCCACGCTAGGAAAACATACGTCACATGTATACATTATTTACATTAAAAATTAATATATCTTGAGGGTCAAAATGGGGTATTACAATCCCCTCCCCCTTAGAATAACACTGTCCTTGGCATTCCAATACTGAGGAATACATATACCATTTACACGTCCAAAATTTTCAAAAATTTTGCAGATCTGCCTTGCATTCTATCCTTTACCTTGAACTTTTAGGACCAAGTCCTTTGGCTTCCACAAACTACTCCTGCTGGTTCTGACCTTCTATCTCGTCCACAAGTCTGAAAGCTTTATGACTGCTACCCTCTTGATGTTCCTTTGTTGGGTAGTTGCGGAGGCAATGATTCCCTCCACATTTCCAACAATTTACTGGCTGCTTTCTCTTTTCCTGTTAAATTTCCTTTGAGTCTTCACGCCTGGAACATTTCTTAATGGACTGGTTGGACGAATGCCTTATCATTGATCCACTTTCCTTTCCCTTACTGATTGCTCTCGTAATTCTTTTTACCTCCCTTTGCAGACAAATAGAGTCCTGCAAAACCTTGTGGTTCATCTCATTCTGCCTCTTCTATATCTTGAGCATCTCTCCAATATTTTCTTGGGTCTTGGCAATTGTTTGAAGGAGACTTCCATCCAAGTTCATTAGCCTTTGGTTTGCTGCCATGGTCAATGTGCACAACTGGCTTTCACTTTGCTCACAAGTAGCACTTTCTTTGCAACAATTGTAATAAATTAACTTCACTTTCTCACCTGTGAAATGCATCATTGTATTTCTGTTAGGCCAAGCATAATATAAACATTAAAATCAGTCAATTAATTGCCCAATTGAGATGGGTAGTCCATGCTTTATCCATGAGACTTTCGTACTTTTCATGCTTTCCCAACAGGCACATGAGCTCATTCATGTCCATTCTTTCACAGGGAATTAACTACTCTAGCATTCACAATTTATTTCAAGCAAATAAACACACTCTACTTTCCGCCATACATGCATTCAACAATTTTCTGTTTTATAAAGGCATCAATAAAAAAAAGGAAAGAGAGAGTAGTAAGAGTTTTTCTCCTGTTCGTCTTGTTCCATTCTGGAACCCACACCACCATTGTGGTTTTCATGCTCCTAGCCTCTTTCACTTCCACGTGAATGCTTGACCTGCCCTTTTTGGCTATGACACTTAGTGTCTATGGTCTATTCCAGATCTCTCAACCATGGAGTCCCTCCACATGGTTTGTCTACAACTCTTGGATGCTAGGACCCACACAGTCCCACTAGCCCCATCTTTCATTACTGCTCATGCTAAGCTCTTTAGGATGGTCACATGTCCACATGCGTCCCTAGGATGCCTTCATAGTCCTTGCTTCCAACAATACCTGCCCTCAAACATTGAATCAATTCACATGTTTAGTTTATTTTCATAGGGTTTATCTCTAAACAAGAGTTTAAGAAATCATAACCAAATCATATACACATGCATATTCATAAGCAAGAAGCGGAAATATAACCAAATAATTATCTGTATTGTGCGTTTCCTCTCTAGTCCACAGGGTCCTGCTTTGCTTTGCAAGCCTTGGGATCACCTATGGACTTGGATGTTCGGCCAGCACGCAGGCTGATCCACAACATCAAATAATTAATGTCCAACCAGTACACCTTCACGCCGACTTGGAAGGAAACTTCACCACGACCATTTATAGGTCAAGGCTCTACTATGGAGCCATAGGCATATAACAACCATTTCATCAACACCTTCACAACATCCAAGTAACAAATGCCAAACCAGTACATTGAATCGGTTTATTAGGCATATAAAAACCCTTCATCGATATACCCACAACCTCCACAACCTCCTTTCATACACCTCAACCCTTCCACCACAATCCCTCACAACAACCTTTTACTTTGCTTCTTTAGTGTGCAACACCAAATTACATCTGTTTAGGTTGACAACATAAGTAGTATAAACAAACTCATCAACATTATTGCTCTAAAATTGTAAACATATTTCATAACATTCACTATCAAGTATTGAAACACCAGGAATGCATCCATTCCCTTAAGGCGTAATCAATATTGGCATCCCTAACATAACTCAGCACCAGAAAGGTGTGCACTCCTCACTGATGTGAACTATGCAGGTCCTAATCATACTTCAAGCAGTCTGAATAATATACATAAAAAGAATATGCTCTGCATAGTAATTCTAACAATTAGATTTGCACACATATATGTACATATATATATATATCAGTTAGGGTTTACAGAACACTTATCCATTTGCAGATGTAGTCTTCTTCATTAATGAGGAATGGGAGCTCCCTTCTCTGAGTTGACAGTCCCTCGGTTTGCCATCCCAACTCCTTTTGATGTTACATAACCCTCATATGTCTTACTGACATAATCTTTACCATCTCACTCATATTGTTTACCAATCATGCAGTGCGGATGGGACATTATCAAAATATCCAATGGCGTTTCACCTGAAATCCATTTCCAAGATATGGGATCTTTCCAATGAAGTTTGGCTTCTGCAGGCCCTCTCTCATGGTCTTATTGCAATGTGCCTTCCTAGCACACTTATTAAATAGCCAAACAGTTAGCAACATTTAACAATAAAATTCAAATCTGATTGTTTCATAACCAATCAATGGCACTAATAATTGAATTGAATATGAATTTGCAATTCTGTCTACTATAGAAATTGATTTTCTTATCCATGAGGCTATCCTCATATTGCTTGGCTCTTGTAAGTGGTATCACTTCTCCCATTATGGTCTTATGTCTACTGCCATACATGAACATCCACTTACAACATGTCCTTTTGGCACAATTCATATAAGCCAAATATTCATTAGTCATTTATTAGCAAAATTCCAAATCCGAGATTTACAATTCTTCTTTCTAACAAAACTTAGAGTTTTCAACCATGAGATTCCTTCTCATAAGCTCTAAATCAAAATTTTCAGATCTGTTTCATGCATAAGTTAAATTTTACAACCATGAGAACCTTCTCATAACCTTTGGCTTTTGCACATGGTAGAGTTCAGTCTTTACTATAGTCTTATCCTCATTGCCATACACAAGACATTTCTACCTGGAATCTGAAACTTCCAATCAGCCAAACATGTTGTGAGAATCTATGCATATAATTTGTTCATTGCTACAATAGTCACTAAAGTGATCTCAGAATTATAACACTCAATAATTCGAACACTTTCAATTGTTAACATATCAATATCACCAAACTCATTTACTTCACGTGAATCATTATCATACTAAAATTGCAAGTTAGAGTTGCATCATTCATGCAATTTAAATGAAACTTTAGATACTCATTATTTCACAGTCATATGATTTATACAACTCTGCCCTTTCGCAGAGTATTCCGACAGCCCATTGATCATGACTACCTTCTTTATGCACTTACTATTCTGCATTCGTAACAGTCCATGAAATGATCTTAGAATTATCATCAATTCATCATCTCATCCATTATTTAGTTTGTAATAACACATATACGATTCCCATGCATTCATGCAATGCATCACAACCTGTGCACCCACACTTATGCATGCACTTTTACAACATTTACCTTATCTTTTCATATGCATCCACTCAATGCACAACTACAAGATTTATAAAATCTCTTAATGCATATCCACTCAATTCTACCTTGTATTGATTTATGAATACTATGCGTTCAAACATATTATGGCCTAACCATGACTACCTCATATAAGATGCATTACCATAATCAGGACCACTAGTCCTCACTTGCTTTGGTTATTAAACTCATAACCAACATACACATGGCATGATATATTTTTATATGAATGTAGTCTAAATTTCTAAACAGTCACATGGTGTGAGACCTTTTGCCTTCACCACTCCATGCTCCACCACACTATGGCAGTATGCCATTCTCACGAATGCATTTCAATCCTAAATGCATACCATTCTATGATTACTAAATATGGTTCAATGGATTCTTACCCAATTTCCTTTCAACACTTATGCAATCATCATAATTAAACCATTACCTGCATTGATCCCATTTACACCCTTGATGTTACCTGATTAGTTGGTCTCTTACAGAAGATTGTAGAATTCTCCCACCAACTTCTTGATCATGGATTTCTTGCCTTAACCTTTCTTTCATAAGGTTGCTGGTCACATGCAACAACATCATCAACATCTTCAGCCATGCTCCTGTTGTCTTTGGTCCTACCACCAATACCAACACCAATAGTTATTATCAACCACAATATTTACCATTAGTGGTTCATTGCATATGTAAAATCCCACTACTTTTACCAATATGTAATATCATATGCATGCAACAACATGTTCTCATGCACTGTGCATTGTTTATGAGTATGCTGACTAGTACATATTCATGCCATCCATCTAATCTATGCATTTTCAGCATTCTCATGCCATAATTTTATGTACACAAAGCTTATAAAATATAAATACAGTTAGCAAGACAGGGGTTAAGGAATTCTCCCTTTCCAATCCCTCATCTTTGCATGAACTCCTTCTTCTACATCATAGCTGGTTCGATTTCATGGTCTCTAGCAAGCGCACAAGGAATCATTAGCTATGATTTTCTCACCAAACAACAATTCAATACATATACTTATGCATAATATTCCTACATGCTACTTCTAGGCATGCAATTCTAGGAATTCTCCATATTGACAACAATTTTTGTCAAACAACCACTAGCACTTTTCTGCTCCAATTATCTATGGTGTATGTAAATCTCATTCAAAATCTGGTGATGCACCACTTTTCCCTGCTGGATACGCTTTCCAATGCCTATCCACATGCTCCATTCTGAATTTGGGTGTGAAAATTACACTACTTAAAAATGACAACTTTTACCAAAAATTCTGCATTTTTACACAGTTACAAAATATCCTGAATTGCCAACTTCAACCACCTGTAAAAGCGAATCTAGAAAGATTTAGCAAAACATTTCTATCGGGAAAAGTTAGTCCATATAGCAAGGAACACTCAACAACTCGCGGATATTTGTTCCGATGCACCATTCATTTTCTATTAAATTCTGGGTTTGACTACTTTCCACTTTTCACATTTTTCCAAAATTTCAAATTTTGGGCCGAAAATGGCTATCTCCCAAACTGAGCATTTCTAGAAAATCTGTTTAACGTGAATTGTCTGCTTTAATGAGAATATGAAATGTTGAGTTCAATAAATTTATTGAATCCTAATTATAGGGTCACTTTCATCCACTGCAAGCTTTTCAAAATCTCCAAAAAGTGGCCCAGAATAGTGTTTTTTGGCCTTCACACTCGCCTCGACTCCAAATCCTTTGGAGTTTGGCTCCAAGATTCCAAACTTAACACCGTGCTTGCTCCATATCAGTTTCAGCTCAATCCGACCTTCTGTCAAGCGTCGGGACACTGATTTGTAAAAGCCATTAATCCCAAATTTATGCCAAATTGGAGCATAATGGGCTTGGATCCTCACTGGACCTTCCATGGCCTTCGTTAATGGCCTCAGAACGCCACTGACCTCATCCAATTCTGATCCTGCATGCTCCTATAATCCAAAAATCAATTTTCGGGCTATATATATATATATATATATATATTTTTTTTTTACCTGAACCCGAAACCTGAAAGCCGAAATCCGAAATTGCGGGTGTGGAATTGCGGAAATCCAAAACACAATTTTCAAAACTTTGCGTTCTCGCAACCCGCAACCCGAAACCCGATATCCGCAATTGCGGGTGCGGAATTACGGAAATCCAAAACGCAATTTTCAAAAATTTGCATTCCCGCAACCTGAAATCCTGAAATTGCGGGCTTAGAATTGCGGAAATCCAAAACGCAATTTTTCATAAATTTGCGTTCCCACAACCCGAAATCTGAAATCCCGAAATTGTGGGTTCGGAATTACGGAAATCCAAAATGCAATTTTTCAAAAATTTGCGTTCCCGCAACCCGAAATTTGAAATCCCGAAATCCCGAAAGCCGAAATCCGAAATCCTGAAATTGCGGAAATCCAAAATGCAATTTTTCAAAAATTTGCGTTCCCACAACCTGAAATCTCGAAATTCGCAACTGTGGAGCACTTCCGTCCCTGCAACTTGCGGGGTTCATATCTCCTTCGTCCCTTAGCCAAATTAGGTGATTCTGGTACCGTTGGAAAGCTCTTGCAAAGCTCTATGCACTTGTGTGGTCCTCTTCCCCACCTGAGAACTCTGATCTTATCATTTTTCCAATAAAAAAATGCCGCCCAAATTTCACCAATACTGCGTTAAAACATTCTGTTACTTGTCTGCAAACTCAGAGTTTGGCCCAAGTAGCCCCAGTGCTGCAACATGGGCTCTGATACAAAACTGTCACGTCCTCTCCCATCATTCCAAACCATAGAAGGAACATGACTGTAACATGGGGGTGTTTGATTCTTCCCCAAAGCCATAAGACTAAATTTTGGCCATTTAAATAAAATGCATACTTAAATTATACAGCGGAATTAAAACACAATAAGATATACATAGACTGGAATGCATCAGTATATCTATCCCAAGCATATGATGAATCAATAGACAGAGAATCAATCCCATTCTTATGCTATGCACAAGTTTCATATCAGCCATATTAAGATATTCATTTCATCTCATTAACATGAACAATTAACATTTAGAATTAACACATTGCAGAACATATAATGCATATAAATTAAATCATAGAGAATACTTATCTTGAAATGTAAATGTCCAAACAACTGACTAAGTGAGAGTAACGTTCCACCCAACCATAGATCTCTGTCTAGCCTATATTCTTTTAGCTAAGAGATCACGCCCGAGCTGGGATGTGTATCCACTAAGGAGGAACTAAACAAGCTCACTCACAGCCATGGTTTCACTCAAATGGTCATGCTAAGCCAGCACATAGCTGGGTTTATCAAGCATGCAATAAAAAAAGGAGGAGGATGCCAAGACAGTGAGCTCAACCACAGAGCTACAGGAATTTCAAGCTAAATTCAAGCAATCCAATCCTCTATTCAAACATTCACTCTTGGATTTATGGGCTGTAAAAACTGGGTTTTCCAATGGATTTCGGGGTATCTAATACTCTCAATTTCGCTCAAGGTTCATATTTATGGATCCCCCATTAGATTTCACTGTCAATACCAAATTCTGGGCATTTATGGCACTTCAAAATGTGGGTTCTTGCAAAGTTGCGATTTCTAGTTTTTCCCACTGCTGGGCATGTGTAATGGATGAAAACTGATGCTGGGGTGTTCAACCATGGAATGGGAATGAGGAAGAACCCATTCCCATGAGGTAAAGTGACTTGTGGGTCAAGGAAACAGATCCCATACCCTTCCATAAGAATTTCTGGGCTACCCATGCTCCATTGAAGCCATGGACTGATTTCTTCAACAACTTTCTTACACAGAATTAAATGCCAGCAAATAAAGTCAAATGGGTTCTCAAAATGACATTAGGAAGCCTATGGTTCAATCCCATAACCCCCTCACCACTCCTTAGTGGATACACATGGATCCTTCTCATTAGTTGCTTTCATAGCCAGTTTTAGTATTTTATTGCATGATGTTTATTTACATCATTTTTACAATGTTCCATGGCTAAATAGCACATGGGTAACATAATATCTATTACTTGCCTTTTAAATAAAATTCAAGTTTCCACTAGCGGGGCCTTGGCCTTGAGCTCCACGCTAGGAAAATATACATCACATGTATACATTATTTAAATTAAAAGTTAATATATCTTGAGGGTCAAAATGGGGTATTACAACAACTCTCGGGATTAGACCATCGCCAGGATGAAGCAGAGGGTAACATTAGGGCATGTGAAGCACAACTGGAAGATTTTAAGGAAAACTTGAATCATCATGAGCATCAGTTGGTGCACTACAACAAAATACCCTTTTGGGGGTAGTTTTGCTAAACCCCCTTCCCCCCCTAAATTTTTTTTTTCGGTCTTTGGGGGCAGTTCTTAAAAACCCCCCTCAAAAGTCCATAGAAATGGATTTTTTTTTTTGGGGGTGTAACCGCCCCCCCCCCCCCCCCAAAAGTCCTAGTCCAATGCTTAGGACTTTTTTTTTGGGGGGGGGGTCTTAAAAGAACCCCCCTAGAGGTGCTTTTCAAGACGGTTTTTAGACCCCTCCAAAAGTTCTGAAAATTGGACATTTTTGGGGCGGTTGTTTTAAAGCCGCCCCCAAATGTTATGAGAATTGGACTTTTTTGGGGCAGTTATTTTACAGCCGCCCCCAAAAGTCCAATTGTTAGGAATTTTGTGGGGGTTTTGAAAGACTCCCCCTAAAGTTCCTTTTCAAGGCAGTTTTTAAATACACCCCCCCAAAAAAAAACAAAAGTCATGAGAATTGGACGTTTGGGGTGGTTGTTTTAAAGTCGCCCCTACAAGTACAATTGTCATGAATTTTTAGGGGGAGGGGGTTAAAAGACCCCCCCCTAAAGGTTCTTTTCAAGGCAATTTTTAAATTCTCTCTCTAAAAGTCATGCGAATTGGACTTTTAGGGGTGATTGGTTTAGAGCTTCCCCCAAAAGCTCAATTCTCATGATTTTTTTTTGTGGTGGGGGGGGAGGTTGAAAGATCCCCCCTAAATGTGAAAACTAGTCATGAAGTATTCTAATGTGGAAGGGAGGGTAAAACATTCTCTTATTTCATATAAATTGTACTTTTAGAGCTGCTTCTTATGTGTTGTTGCTAAGAGATTCAAACATCATTTCAATCTCAAATGCAAAACAACAATTATGGAATATCTTCTAGAAATGTGTTCAATGTCTTTGAGAGGATCAAATCCACTATGTTCATTTCGTACACCATACAAAACTCTTAAGATTTCCTTTGGAATTATATTGTATGAAGTAGAGTTTGGATATGCAATGAACTATAATTGCTAGACTCTTGGAATAGTTTAATCACTAATACGAATCTTAATTAATTTTGTGGAATATTTTGTTTATCCCTATTTTCAAATTCATATTTGTTAATTAAAGCTATTAATTGTGTAATACTCATAGAATGTAGTTTAAATGAAGAAAGTGATGATGAAGAAAACAAATATACATAGTTATGAGATGGGGATTACATTGGAAACCCAACTAAGAAAAATGACAAATATATATAGTGTTTTCCATTGGAAAAAGTCACCAATACCATTAAGGACGCATGCCCCTAGTACCCTTTACTAGAAGATACTCTTTCATCCCTTCACATGTCATCTTCAATATTGGATTGAAAACCATTTGTTGAGAGATTTCAGAAAGCATAGTTACATTTGAGTGGAAGGTTGTTAGAGCCATAGGACACAAGAATTTATTTTGAAAATCATGATGCAAAAAACTACTAGAATATCAAAACTACATATTGTGATCTAGGGAAATAAATCCAAACATTGTTACACCTCACACACTTTGACTTCATTATACACACATTTTATTTGAGTATAACCGTATCATTCCTATTAGCACTATTACATTGTCCCACTTCATTTTTACACTAGGAGTTTGACCTAGTTAGGAAGCATATAGAACCATTAGTTACTTAGGCATTCACATAGACTGTAAGGCCTTACTCTAGCTAGTATTTGAAGGAATCCATGGTAGTTGTATTTCTCTAGCTAGACCAATATGATTTCTGTAATGATCCTATGTTGATCCATTGGAAATGGCGTGACAGAGGGTGCATTGGGGCGACATGAATAAGGGTGCACGGTGAATCCATACAATTTGGTAGCCTTGGTGGCTGACTCATGGGTGTTGTCCATGAGACAGACATGACAGTGTACTAGCGAGTAGGTTCGCTAGGAGGACCAAGGATGATGCTGAGTTGAGTGGGACAAGACAACACGTGAGGCGTTGTGTAGCTGGCTCGACAGAGGATGGCGCAATTGGAAATGTGACGTGTTCCATGGAAACCATGTTAGGAAAATAATGTTAATGGATGAAGCCTAAGGTATGTGGTTGGGCTGAGCTGTGATAGGAACTTTGGGCACCATTGAGGATTGAGACTAGATGGGTTAGTGCATCGTCATACGTTGGGCAGTCGGTCGTTCAAATGTTTACACACACTTCATAATTTTGCATGTGCATACCTTAACAACATGTGTTTGTGCACTTATTTTGTGTATGATTAGGAATGCCAATCATCAATAAAGATGCCATGAAAGTGTATAACATGCAAAATATCTAGAAGCATTTGTAACCTCTCAAATTTTTGAAGATCCAAATTTTTACATTTGACATATCTACAATGGCCATTAGTCCCTATCATGGAGAATTTCCTAAAAAAATAAAAATATTAACATGCCTTGAACCTTTGACCAACCCCAAAGGACAAATATAAACATATAATAAATTATGAAATAATATACATTAATATGAGACTCGTACATTTTGACAATTTTTTGCTTAGAGTTCACCATTCGGGTCGATGTTGTAGGTGGCACACCACAAGAACTTTGTAGTGTTGTATTTAAGAGTGTATATATGTCATAATATACACCATCAAGGTGCGACAAGTCGAATAATATATATCCTAACATATACTCTCTTTAATGTTGCATTGAAAGTATTGTGCAATGAGTTAACTTATGTGAATATTTGTAATCCCCTTTCCTTGACATATTGAATTCAAATGGGCAAATATAGAGCCATTTGATGCCCCAAAGTGCTAGGAAAAATACTTAGTGGATCATGTGAGTAGTCATCTAATTGTATTGAGCATTAACCCATGCATGCCTAGGTATATTTAACTATTAATTCAAAGTGTGAAACTAAGGATGGATCATTAAATAAAATATAGTTTCATTGATAGACATACCTTACTACTCAGATAATTATAGTAATTATAGAGATAATACATGTATGAAGTCTCAAATACATGAAAGGAATGAATTTATTAGATAAAAACTCGATGTCCAAGGATGCACTTCTAAGTTCATCACTGAGATGTCCAAGGCCCTTGACAAAGGCTAGCCACTTGGTTCATTCTATTTTCATGAAGTATCACCAACATGGGATATATGACCTTATCCAAGCTTATAGAACTTAGTTAATACCCACCTAATCAATCACGTCAATGCTTCAAATCAAACAAGGGATGGTTTAGTATCTATAAAACCATACAATAAATCTAAATAAAAATGTAGATAGATATTTAAATAGGATGATATTTATTAGGATTTAAATGAGCATAAATAATAATGAGAGAACAAACATAATCATAACCATAGAAAAAAAAACATTGAACACAACCATTTACCTTGGAAAACCACATGAGGGGAAAAACTAGCCAATTAAGATCTTCATTACCTTGGCCAAAACTGGCCAATTGGGCCAAGTGAGCTCACCCGCTCACCTCCAAGCCACATTACAATGGAGTATGCCAAGACCTTTATAGGCTTCATTACATGCAATACCTTGGGAAAATGCCATGGGGCACCAAATACTATTGGTCACCAACTACCACTTTCTTTGACCCAAACCAAGATTAGCTCAATGACTCATTCACTGAGTCAAGGTTAACCTAACAATCCCCCCTTTAAACTTGACTTGGAGTAATGAACAACCCCCCTCAAATATTTTATTGAGGAATCTTGTATGCCCCCCTTATCACCTAGATCTACATGACTTTATCGGTGAGTTGCCAGGGGTACACATACCTAACCAGATCTTACAGTTGTATGCCCATTTACATGTAATACAATTTTCAACTCCATTATAATAATAATATTTTTTCATTCATGTGTCTCATGGTGACTTTACCATAACCATTCATTGCTACATCCTCTCACTTTTCCATTATCTTCATCTTCCATGCCTCCTTTTGTACCTTCATACAAAATTTTCATTGACATCCATATAAAAAGAATCCATCTACCAGATTACATGGGTCCTCAGCTGCTGTAACCGCCAGTTCTCTAGGAATTCTCTTCAACTACATGGTACATCAATCTTGGTCCCAAAACTGAGATTAAACCATCTCACATTCCTCATGCAATTGAAGACTCAACCTCTATTATTCCACATCAAGATAGGCTACAAGTACACTTGCCACCCTCGTACCTATCCCAGTGGTTCATTCCACAACTTGAAGTTGCATCCCTTCTTTGTACATAAGAGGGATACAATGATTTTTTTTCATGCTTCTAAGCACCCAAGGAAATCACATTCTAACTAGGAACCAAAAACTATTGGGGTGTCGAGTACCACCAATGATGCACCCCACAACATATTAATTAAAACTTAGGTACAAAAAATCCGGTCTCAAGGATCACCAACCACATTCTCTGATACCAATTCTTAGGATTTAAATGAGCATACATAATAATGAGAGAACAACCATAATCATAACCATAGAAACAACAACATTGAAAACAACCATTTACCCTGGAAAACCCCATGAGGGGAAAAACTAGCCAATGAAGATCTCATTACCTTGGCCAAAACTGACCAACTAGGCCAAGTGAGCTCACCCGCTCACCTCCAGGCCACATTACAATGGAGTATGCCAAGCCCTTTATAGGCTTCATTACATGCAATACCTTGGGAAAATAGCATGGGACACCAAATACTATTGGTCACCAAACACCATTTTCTTTGACCCAAACCAAGATTAGCTCAATGACTCATTCACCGAGTCAAGGTTAACCTAACGATATTTACTCATGAAGGTAAACAAATTTCATGTCATATAACTCCATACATGAACCCAAGATATATAATATGTATATTAACGAATATTAACAACTTATTTTCAAAAAGTTAATCAAGATTTTAAAGAATATTAACGACCCATTTTAAAAAAAGTTAATCCAAGGTTTTAGTTCATATTTAAAGGTTTTGAACACCACATATGGTTCTTACAATACACGCCATTATTCAAGGTCAAAAGACAATGATAATCTCTATAGAGGGAATATCTCATCTACAAGTGGGAAATATGTTGGGATATTACCCATAATTGACCACAAATTACCCCTAAATTATCACTAATTAACCCCTAATTACCCTTCATTTACACATAAATGATCCCTAAGTCTGTGTGGGGCTCAAGTCCATCACATAGCCAAATTAATTAGAGGAATCCCTTTCTAGTTATTATTTCTGTGCACGAGCATAATGGTTTAATAATAATTGCCCATATTTTTAGTGATGTTCAATTAGTTAGTTTCATTCATATAAATGTTTTCTATCCATTCTAAGGCTTCAAGGGAAATAATAACAACTAGTATGTGTGAGCAAGATATGGTGATTGTTTTGAGGTTGCACACAACAAAGATGGTTCTCACAAATTAATCAATGGTTAGGGATGTTAGGGGTCTATGCATATGAGTTAAATGGGTTAGGGGTAATATGATTAGGGGTAGGGGTTATGGAGGTATGGGGTTATAAAGTTTGAGGGTATAATGGGGTTAGGAGTTATTAGGTTAGTGATTTTGGGGTTAGGGATATGGATTAGAGTACACTGTATATATGTATGTTTGTTTGTTAACATCATAGGGAAAATTAGGCTTACAAGTAGGTTATGGTGGTCATTTCAATACTTGTAACCCAAAGGACGGTTCTCATTTCCCATGGCATGGCTTTTGGTTGAAATTCAAGGTCTAAGGCCATACCTATTTCCCTTGGGATCATGTTCAATGTGTGATTCCCTAGAATACCACAGAAGGCCCTACATAAGGAATGTTTAGCCTAGGAGTGGGATATAGACAATGTATTGACTAGCCTAGACACAAAGAAGAATATTATAGGGTCTATAACCTTAGTTTGTTTCCCAAATTGTGATAAAGGCCCTGAGAACCATCCCTGATGCACAAAACCTAGCAAGATTCACTTTACAAGGCCTATGTGGTGATTTTGGATTGTGTGCATGGTCCCATAATTTGTAAAAGCCTCTTTTAGGTCATAAGATGTCAATGTTCCTCCTCTCATCATTCCCACAACCCCACAAACCATCCCCAATGCTCAAAACCTTGAAATGACACTCATACAACACTTATAGGCCAATTATTCCTTTAGAATAATTGTGTGGTGATTTTGGATCATGTCCATAGTCCATAACCCATAAAATCCCCTTTTAGTTCCTAAGATTGTGGTGCTCTTCCTCATACCATATACAAGGTCCCAAGAACCATCCACAAGGTCCCGAGAACCATCCACAAGGTCCCAAGTTTTGGTTGTGGAGCCAGATCTTCTAGTCTCATAGATGATATTGTATTAGCCGTGTTTGTACCCCAGTTCTATATGATGTGTAGATGGACTGTACACTCACCCCAGCGGGGGGGTGTGGGGGGGCTGTTTTCGCCAGCTGTTTTGCGGGCCCATGGTTTTGGGTATCCCGTGGTATTTTCCCATTGTATTTCCCTTATAAAAGAAAGACATTGTAATACGGCTAGGGTTGATGTATTAGGTTTTATGCATTGTAAAGATCTTTGAGATCTGGAGAGAGACTGTAAAACAGAGAAGAGGAAGTGCAGCGGTTGTGCTGCAGGTTGTATCCCTTCGACTTGCTGGACGGTAATAATAATAAGGACTGGCAAATTCAGTGTGGACGTAGCCCAAGTTGGGTGAACCACGATATATCTGTGTCTCTCTTGTAATGTGTATGTGTGATTATATTTGCATTTCTGTTTATTGTTATTGCTCTGCGATCCTGTTTTTCTAACAATTGGTATCAGAGCCAAAGGTCTATTTGGCAGTTAAACCCGCAGGAAGCTAGGGTTTCTGGTTTGAGTGGGAGAAATGGCAGAAGAATGAAAGTTTAAGGTCGAAAAGTTTAACGGCCAAAAATTCGGGTTATGGAAGATGCAAATGGAGGACTATCTGTACTAGAAGGATCTATACCTACCGTTGGGAGGAAAAGCAAAGCAGCCGACGACTATGAAGGACGAAGAATGGGTGGTTCTTGACAGAAAGGCTCTGGGAACAATACGGTTGAGCCTGGCTTCGTCGGTGGCTTTCAATATCTCAAAAGAAACGACAACAGAGGGTTTGATGAAAGCATTGGGTAAGCTGTATGAAAAACCCTCGGCTTCCAACAAGGTATTTCTAATGAAGCATTTATTTAATATGAAGATGTCTGAAGGTGGATCTGTTACTGATCATTTAAATGAGTTTAATACGGTTACAAATCAGCTAAGTTCTGTAAGTGTGAACTTTGATGATGAGGTTAGGGCTCTTCTAATCTTGTGTTCATTGCCAGAAAGCTGGAATAGCTTGGTCATGGCTGTAAGTAACTCTGTCTCTGGTTCAAACACCTTGAAATTTGATGATGTTATTGGTGTTATTCTTAGTGAGGAAATGCGAAGAAAAAGCACAGGTGAGACATCAGGTAATGAATTGACCATGGAGAGCAGAGGAAGACAAAAGGAGAGAGGAAAGATCCAAGGTAATCGTGGAAAGTCTAAAACGGGCAGATCTAAGTCCAGACTAGGAAAGATAGAGTGCTGGAACTGTGGAAAGAAAGGACATATGAAGAAAGACTGCAAATCTCTAAAGAAGAAAGGAGATGCACAGAAGGAAACTACCCAGGAAGCAAATGTAGCAGGTGATGTGTTACAAGATGCTTTGATTCTTGCATTAGATAATACTAGTGATTATTGGGTAGTAGATTCAGGAGCTTCATTTCATCCTACACCCCATAGGAAATACTTTCATGAGTATGTTCCTGGCGATTTTGGACATGTTTTATTGGGTGATGATGAGCCATGTAAAATTGTTGGAATGGGTAAGGTATGGATAAAAGTTAAGAATGGAACTGATTGGTTGTTGAAAGATGTTAGGCATATTCCTGCTATGAAAAGAAATCTGATCTCAACAGGGCAGTTGGGAGATGGCGGCTGTCTATCTACGTTCGGAGAAAAGTGGTGGAAGATCACTAAAGGATCAATGGTGATAGCAAAAGGAGACAGAGTAGGTACGTTGTATTTATGTCCTCATAATACTGACCATTCTATCTCTTTAGCTTCCACAGGAACAGATACAGAATTGTGGCATCATAGGCTTGGCCACATGAGTGAGAAGGGGATGCAGATTCTCCACTCAAGGAAGTTGCTGCCCGATTTGAAGCAGGTAAGTTTGGAATTTTGTGAAAACTGTGTTTATGGAAAACAGAAGAGAGTCAGATTTCTCAGGGTTGGGAAACAGAAGAAGAATGAAAAATTAGAGCTTGTGCATACAGATGTATGGGGACCGGCTCAGGTACAATCTCTTGGTGGCTCTCATTATTATGTTACATTTATTGATGATGCAACTAGAAAAACTTGGGTTTATTGCATTAGACAGAAATCTGATGTGTTTGCTACTTTTAAGAAGTGGAAAGCTTTGGTTGAGAATGAGACAGGAAAAAGGTTGAAGTGTCTCAGATCTGATAATGGAGGTGAGTACTGCGGCAAGGAGTTTGATAGTTACTGTTCATACCATGGGATTCGTAGAGAGAAGACAGTCCCAGGAACACCACAGGAAAATGGTGTGTCAGAAAGGATGAACAGAACGATCATGGAGCGTGCAAGGTGTATGCGACTGCATGCAGGGTTGCCCTTACAGTTTTGGGCGGATGCTGTAAATACTGTTGTTTATTTAATAAACAGAGGACCTTCAAGTGCTTTGGATGGTGGTATTCCAGAGGAAACATGGACAGATAAAAAGGTAAACTACTCATTTCTGAGAACGTTTGGTTGTGAAGCATTTGTCCATATTGATAAAGAAAATAGAACAAAGCTTGAAGCAAAATCCAAGAAATGTACCTTTATTGGATATGGGGTTGATGAATTTGGTTATCGTTTATGGGATTATGAAAATAACAAAATCATCAGGAGTAGAGATGTGATATTCAATGAAAAGGTCATGTATAAAGATCAGTTGCAGGGAAAGAAACAGGAAAAGGAAAGCACAGAGTACATAGTGCTTGATGAAGTTAAAGAAAATGAAGTTCCGAAGGTGCCAGAAAATCAAGAGCAGCAGCAAGTACCCGAAACTCCTGCAACTGTAAGAAGATCTACCAGGTTAAGTAGACTCCCTGAACGATACTCTCCTTCAATGTATTATTTATTGATGACTGATTTTGGTGAACCAGAATGTTATGAAGAAGCAATGCAGGTGGAAACTAGAAAGAAGTGGGAGCAAGGCATGAATGAGGAGATGGACTCATTGGTAGGAAACCAGACTTGGGATTTGGTTAAATTGCCTGCTGGTAAAAGAGCATTGCAAAACAAATGGATTTACAGGTTGAAGGAAGAAGAAGGAGGTAAGAAGCGGTACAAGGCCAGACTTGTTGTAAAGGGGTTTGCACAGAAGAAAGGTATAGATTTTGATGAAATATTTTCTCCTATTGTAAAGATGACTTCAATTAGGACTATCTTAAGTCTAGTGGCGGTAGAAGATTTGCATCTTGAACAATTAGATGTAAAAACAGCTTTCCTCCATGGGGATTTGGAGGAAGAAATATATATGCAGCAGCCACAAGGGTATGAAGTCAAAGGTAAGGAGGATCTGGTATGCAGGTTGAAAAAGAGCTTGTATGGCTTGAAGCAAGCTCCAAGGCAATGGTATCTAAAGTTTGACAGGTTTATGACAGAACAAGGTTATAGTAGATGTCATTCTGACCACTGTGTTTATTTCAAGAAGCTAGACAATGGAAGATATATTATCTTGTTATTGTATGTGGATGACATGCTTGTTGCAGGGTCTGACATGCAGGATATAAATGTACTCAAAAGGAAGCTAGCTAATTCATTTGCGATGAAGGATTTGGGTGCTGCAAAGCAAATCCTTGGTATGAGAATAATGAGAGACAGGAAAAATCGCAAATTGACATTGTCTCAAAGTGAGTACATACAAAAGGTGTTGGAGAGGTTCAGAATGCAGAATGCAAAACCTGTAAGTACACCTTTGGCTAGCCATTTCAGTCTAAGTAAGGAAATGTGTCCCAAGACACAAGAAGAGATAGATTACATGTCCAAGGTTCCCTATCAATCAGCAGTTGGCAGCTTGATGTATGCCATGGTGTGCACAAGACCAGATATTGCACATGTAGTGGGAGTTGTGAGCAGATATATGAACAATCCAGGTAAAGAACATTGGAAGGCAGTACAGTGGATTCTCAGGTATTTGAGAGGCACTACCACTGAGGCATTATGTTTTGGAGGTTCAGACACTGTTCTACAGGGATATGTTGATGCAGATATGGCAGGTGACAAGGATAGTAGGAGGAGTACCACAGGGTATGTGTTTAATGTAGGTGGAACAGCAGTAAGCTGGATTTCGAAACTACAGAAGGTTGTTGCACTTTCAACAACAGAAGCAGAGTATGTTGCCATTACAGAGGCTCGTAAAGAGATGATTTGGTTGCAGAGGTTTATGGAGGAAGTGGGTAAGAAGCAGAAGGATAGCAGACTGTATAGTGACAGCCAGAGTGCCATTCATCTTGCAAAGAACTCAGCATTCCATTCCAGGACTAAACATATATAGCTCAAGTACCATTTCATACGCTCTGTTCTGGAAGATGAATTGTTAAAGTTGGAAAAGATACATACTAGCCAGAATCCTGCAGACATGTTCACAAAGGTAGTGACCAGAGAGAAACTGAGTTCGTGCTCGGTTTCAGTTGGCCTTCTAGCATGAAGGTGAAGAGGAGAAATTTGCCAAGTCCAATTCCAGCAAGTGCAGCAGCGGTGGAGTTGTTGTGATCAATCTCCAAGTGGGAGATTGTTGGTTGTGGAGCCAGATCTTCTAGTCTCATAGATGATATTGTATTAGCCGTATTTGTACCCCAGTTCTATATGATGTGTAGGTGGACTGTACACTCACCCCAGCGGGGGGGTGTGGGGGGGGCTGTTTTCGCCAGCTGTTTTGCGGGCCCATGGTTTTGGGTATCCCGTGGTATTTTCCCATTGTATTTCCCTTATAAAAGAAAGACATTGTAATACGGCTAGGGTTGATGTATTAGGTTTTATGCATTGTAAAGATCTTTGAGATCTGGAGAGAGACTGTAAAACAGAGAAGAGGAAGTGCAGCGGTTGTGCTGCAGGTTGTATCCCTTTGACTTGCTGGACGGTAATAATAATAAGGACTGGAAAATTCAGTGTGGACGTAGCCCAAGTTGGGTGAACCATGATATATCTGTGTCTCTCTTGTAATGTGTATGTGTGATTATATTTGCATTTCTGTTTATTGTTATTGCTCTGCGATCCTGTTTTTCTAACACCAAGAACCATCCACATTCCATAAAAACTCAAAATGATGCCCATATGGCACATGCGTGCCAAAAATTCATTTGCATGGGTGAAGTGATGTTTTGAGAACCACAATTGATGCACAAAACCTTGTAATAATTCCCATACAACACATGTACACCAAATATTCCCTTTATAGAGCATGTGTAGTACTTTGGATTGTGTGCATTGTCCATGAGCCATAAAAGGCTATTTTACGCCCTAATATGCTAGTGTTCCTCCTTTGACGATGTACATGGCCCTCATAACCATCCTTCCTACATAAAACCTCTCAATTAAGCCATGGTTCTCAGGGCCCTACTTAAATTGGGTATGGGGAATTGAGAGTGGTGTGGGGGAGGGTGTAGGGGAAGGGTTATTGTTTCTTTGGAAAATTTCCCATTTGGGATATGTCTTAGCAAGTTACTTCACACCGTGCTGGTGAATATGAGCAACTATTTCCACTTTCAAGGTGGTGAAGCTAGTTTTTGCAAGATACATCATTGAGTGAAATATTTTTCCCATTATTTTCACTTTCCAAAGGAGTCTATCATAATATTATGACGATCATTCCTCTGTTAACCCAAATGGTGTTCCAATTTTTCCATTACCACTTCAACAACCCTCATTAGAACATTCAAGTATGTTTCATAATGTCCTACATTTCTTTTATCAGGTTTAGTCCAAACCTAAATAACATGTGCCCAAGCTCTAAATTTAGGTTATATTGCTAGATTAAAAACATATCCTTTATACATATTCCTTTACATAATGGTATCCTCTTCTAAATCCCAATTCTGACAAGGCATAGATATATCCACTTGGTAAGCATCTATAAAATAGGGTTTGAAATGATTGTTCACTCCATGTTATTTTCAATCTTCACTAATATGGTAGTGTTAAAGAAGAGTATGCTCTTCTCACACGAGGGCCCTTCAAAGGGATCTTCCTAAGAAAGAGACATACTACTACTTTTTCTTTCATTCTATGTCAGTGGGTATTGAGTTTATGTAAGTGGGTGTTGAGTCTATGTCAGTTGGTGTTGATTATATGTTAGTGGGTGTTGAGAGTTGAGAATCATGTAGGAGTTAAGGAAACTAGATAATAAAGAGGGGCTGTAGTGGTAGATATGAGGAAAACTAATGAAGTGAACATATTAAGGCATGCAATCCCCAATAGACCCACAATGCTAAATCATGTGAGAATTCAAAAGGGAGAGGAAGTGACCCTTCATGTATTTTTACTAAGGGATGGGTTTCTTCCATGTGGAATTATTAGGGAAGGAAATTTGGAGTAAATGCATGTGTGCCATAGGTGCTTGAAGAATGCAGATTAAATGCATTGGGTGGGATTAAGTAGTTACTTCTATGGCATTCAATTAACACCTTTATTGTTTTGAATGGTGAATTTAACTCTTTGGTGTTGAACATTGAGAATCTATTAGGAATTAAGGAAACTAGATAATGAAGGGAGGGTCGAAACATAGAGAAGAGGAAAATGAATGAAGAAAATATAGTAAGGTGTGCAATCCACAATGGACCAACAATGTTAAATCATGTCATAATTCATTATTGGTAGAGCTATTAGATTACTGATTACATCAACAATCATGAAATTCAAAGTAAATAATTGTTGTGTATTTCATATATCTATAGATAAGAATGATCGGTACATTATTCTAGTTGCCTTATCCATCATCTACAACTATTGATTTCATTCACAACCTCTAGCTCATCTCATGGAAACAAAAAACACATAACAAAGGGGGCAAGGGGAAACAATCCTTATTTTGTTGAAGAATACCTAGGCCTAGGGAATCCCATCAAAGTTATCCTAATTGGATTCAAACCCTATGCCTAGTCAAGTCACTCTCGATTGGTATAGATTTTGAACCATGCCATTCATGAAATAATAGGAGTAGAACCCTGTGGTGATTAGTCAAATTCCTTGTCATTCGATCCTATGGGTATTTGGGAGGTCTCAAGTTCAAGACCAAGTCCAAGTGCTAGAAAATGGGTATATATACATTATTTTGGGTTACTTTCAACAAGGTGTTCAGGCACAACCACGACAAGAGGGCCCTACATCCACTAAAAAGCTACAACCCCTCAAATGGCAGCTAATGGGTCCATATTTTTATAGAGAGAAATCCTTACCCATAAGGGTGTTGGCCCAAAAGAATATAAATGAAATCTTAGATGGAAAATCACCAATATATTGAACCCTATTCTCACACTATATGTGTCCATATGTTTTTAACCAACCCTTAAAGCCGTAACTTTTTTAGGGTTAAATTCATGGAATGCAACTCCAATTGAAAGATTGAAAGCTGATCATATTTTCTATAAAATGGAAAGTCAATATTATAAAATGGAAAATCAATATTGATAATACCTTTATCTTGATATGTAGACATATTAAAGGAAAAATATTTTCATGATTTGTAAAATGGCCCCAAATAGGCATTAAAGTCATCAAATTCAACACCTAATTTAGCTTATGGTTATTCCTATTTGTCTTAGCTCACAATATTTTTCGTTAGAATTGCTTTGGAGAAACAAACAGGAAGGGTTTGAAACCTCCATAAAGCATAGTCCCTTCAACATAATATTTTACAGTATATCCAACAATTATGAATAACCTCGTAACCAATTCAGTTCCAGGTCGAGGTCGAGATTGAGAATTATCTCCTTACAGAATAGTAATGGTAGGATTTGAATATCATTGAGGTGAAATCAGAGGATAGATATTGAGATTTGATTCCAAGTGAATCCATAGATCGAATAGAGGAATCTACGCGATAGTAAGTGGAAGGGATCGAGCAAGCTATGATCGTGTTGGATTTGTGGCAGTGAGTATACAAACCCTTGAATGTAGAGGTGTTTACAAAGGTTGTGTGCAAATATGGAACAAGTCCACCCTAACGGAACCGTGGTATCATCTCTAGTATTTTTTCCCCAACTTAGACGTGATTGCCCTAAACTAAGTGTGAGGAATAAATCACTCAGCGGGATCAATAAGAATCAAAACCAGAACATAGAGTAGAGGTATTGTTTTGTTGAAAACACTAATTTATTTAGAAAAGGGAAATTTACAAGAAGTGTTGGGAATGCTAGTTGGTCACATTTTTTAGAGGTATATGCAAAAGGTCTTGTAAAATTTAGAATGGTTTTACTGGTATCATAAGGAATTCTAAATATGTTTTTTTGAAGGATTGAAATCCAAGACAAAGGTATTTATTTTTTTGAAGAATGTTTAGTTCTTACATAGAGCGAAAACATAGTCTAGTTTTCTCGAAGTTTGGAGACCCAGAGGTATTCAATGTCTTGAATGTTTTTACATGAAATAAAAATTTGAATTTATTTTGGATAAATTTCAGAACTTAGGGTAGATAGACAAACACTTTTTAGAGAATGCACACACACACACACACACACACACACACACACACACACACACACACACACACACACACACACACACACACACACACACACACACACACACACACACACACACACAAAATTCCAGAAGCAATTTTTTTCCAGAAGTTTATACACAAAATTCCTCATTCTTTTTGAAAATGGAAACCCCCATAAGCACATTTTTTCATAAGTTTATACACAAAATTCCTCATTCTTTATGAAAATGGAAACTCCCAAACTGTGTGAAAGAAGAATGGAAAATTGCAATGTGATTTTGGATTCATGCCATGATAAAGATTTGGATAAAGGTAAATGTGGTAAGGATGTTCAGTCAATTAATTGAGATGAGAAGTTCAGTTGTATCCAATACCTAAACTTTGTGCTTCTAACTTGTAGCTTGAAGCATTCAATGAATGCCAAGATCAATATTGAGCACTTTTAGGTGAATCCTAAAATGAATCTACAACATGATATTGAGATGAATGCTGAGACAGTGAATCCTAAGCATATTCAGAGGAACTCTGAGATGAATCTTGAAACAAGTTTTGAGATAAATATGCAATAGAATTATGAAATGAACAATGACATAATGGATCCTTTGACCAGTGATGCACATCTTCATACAAATTCTAAGATGACTATTGAAACAGTTTCTGAGATGAATCTGCAATAAAATTCTAAGATGAACATTGAGAAAATTGATCCTGAGCATCTTTAGATGAGTTATGAGATAATTTTTTTGGGAGAATAGATTAGTGGAAGAGGTTAGGAATAGCTTCCTTTATTGTGAGATGATTCCAACAACCAACTCTATCCTTCCTCTGTTCTTTATCGATAGGTTGGGAAGGTGAGATGAACTCGTTAAAGAGTATATTTCCTGCCTTTTGTTTAAGGGGATTCACATACCGAACCAAGAATTACAGACTTAACGGGTGTTACTCCAAGAGGAATGCACACCAAGATATACAAATCAGGGATACTATTATATAGACATGTACCAAGCTACTAATAAACAACTCAAGAACCCTTGGGTTATAATAGTCAAATTACTTCTCACACCATACACAAAGAAACTTCACCTTCACTACTAATAGTATATAGTTCTCTTTTCTTTTCCCTTTTTAGAGATTTAAGCTGTCTTTAAACTTAAAAAATGTTGCATGAGGCCAATATTTTTCAGGGCCTTGGAGATATTCTTTATATTTGGTTTTTCTATAGGCAACCTTCCTTTGAAATTTAATGTTTGAAGACAACAAACCAAAGAGGAGTTTTCATTCGAATCGATCATCTCACTTAGATCACCATTAAATTCAGGCATGTGGCCCTTGCTTGAATATTCAGGCCCTTGGCTTGGTGCATCATTGTATTCTTCCCACAGAAGATACATGTCTTGGGTGCCTAGAAGCATCACTGGAGATTCCATAAGCTGAGGTTTCCTTACATAGGTTATAGGTTCCAAAGGAATGATTCTACAATTCCTAGCCATCACATAATGCTTCTTAATTTTATGTCCATGGATCCTTATTGGAGATGAAATATTTGATCTAGATTACCTTGGTGAATCATCTGTAGTTTCTCATAGAGATTGATGGATTGACAGTGTTCATGTTGGGATTTACTAAGCTTATTGTTGTGGGTTTGATTCAGGTGGTATCCATCACCAACATAGGATTTCTAAGTTTCTTCCCAAAATCATCACCTAATTCTCGCAACTCATTCATGCACCTAAGCTCTCCCTCAGAGACCCCAAGCAGTAGAATTATGCAAGTTGTTTATTCATACTCTTGACCAACCGAGATTCCTTCTATATTTTGGTGTTTGTATTGAAGAAGGGGGCTTCTTCCTCCATCCTCAGGCCCAGATATATTGGCTCCAACACTATGTATATATGTATTATCTTTCTTAGGGGCTAGTTTGATGCTTGATATCATTGCACTATAAGAATCTTCACCTAAAGACTCTAGAACTGGATAATTCCTATGTTCTTTGGAAATATCTATGATAGTGCATGGTCTGGTTATGGATTCACCATCTCTAGAATTATCTATTATTTGAATATTCCCATTGCGTGATAACTCTTCCTATGAAATAAAAAGTTTATAGAGCTTACCTTGCTTGTGGTCAGCATTAAAATCCTCTTGTCAATGCTCAAGGATACGAGCATTCAGACTTGCAGTAGTGACTAGTCTAGTTATAAATTCAGAATCTCTAACATAGCTTGTTTTGGGGAATTTCCCATGATCCAAGAGCTGATGCTGTGCTTCTCCCATGGAAAAAAATCCCACATTTTTACTTGGTTTTTGATAAGTTTTGGGAGCCTTTATATGTTCAGAAGGTACATGCTTAAGGTTATTAGAATCTACACAAAATGATCTACTTATAAATTCACAATTTCCTACATGTAACGATTCCCTTTGTGGTTCACGAGTGATGCATCGTAAGGCCTTGAGACATTACATAATCTCTATAGAGGGAATATTCTTTCAACTACAAGTGGTAGACGTTGTTACTTTTTAGATTTGTAACGCAAATAATGGATCTCTTGGCCCACACCATGGTATAGGATCACAAAGGGTTTATTGGTAGGTATTGACACTTGTATTATGTCCTAATATTGATGGCAAGGGATTTATATCCTCTTTTCTCGTCTTTCTTATGTGTATCTCTTGTTGTGGCAATCGACCCCTTACAATTTGGGTTGTGGTCTCCTGACTTCAGCCTCCCTTTTCCCTCTCTTTCTCCCCTTTGAACTGAAATGGTATGGCCTGCATCTTGTCTGAATAGCTAAATATCTTCCTCCTTTCTTTGCACTTATAATCCCAACCAATGGTGAGAAAGAACCAATACCAAACTCCCCAAAAGGGAAAATTTATGATCGTTTCCTTCATAACTGCTTTTCTGGTAATTCATTTTTCCATCATGGACTCAATCCCTATATTGTACATTGTACCTAGACCTTCTTATGTAGATGAACCACATCAACACTTTCATGGGAGGGATAAGTTTCAAATCTCTCTCTATCATATTGGTATTGAATTTCTATTTTCACCTTCTTAGATTTGGGTTAAGATGGATATATGTTTGTGTAGTTATCACGAGTTGTGATTAAATTAACAACTTGCAATTTAATATATGTTTTATAATGTTTTAGTAAGCTCTTGTGTTTACAATGATTTAATAAGCTTTGTGTCCTACTAAGAGGATCACCAAAGAAGATTCGAGACTGAGGAGTGTCACTAGGAAAGTTTCTATAAAGCTTTTCTGTAAACACTTAACCATGGATCATCCAAACTAGGAGGCAAAAAGGTATTCATGTTAACTGAACATTCTATGCCACCAAATCTTCCAGCCGAGTTGGCATTATATCTCCTTGAAAACTTAATAATTTTCTCATCATCATTACCTTCATATAGATTTACTATTTTCTTCATAGAAGGGTAAATTTTATCATCCTGGTCCAATGTTGTCTTTTGAAAAACCCTATCGGTCTCACTCTCATTTGACCTCTCACAAAAATCAAAATTAATAGAATGGTGTTCCTCTAAACCCTCTCCAATCCCTTGTTTAACGCTCCCCCCTTGCAATCCAAAAAATATGGTTGTTTCTATATTTCCTTGATGAATAGTTTGACATTTTGCATCACCGATATCTTGTTGATTTTGGAATGGCATAAATCTTATTGGTTATGGGTTTGATGCAGAATATAAAGGAATTATACTTAATGAACTATCTGAGTGACGCTCTTGAGAAAAATGAATTCCTTCACATATAGGATGGCTCGATTTCATGGCATGTGTTTGTACCATAGGATCAAAAAGTACATGAGGCAATGCCTGATGGTGAATTGGTCATTCATACAAATGTGGAACTTGTTCTATAGGAATGGATTGCTGACAAGTAAATTTCTCCTCAATATGAGAGCCCTACTCATGAGGCAAGGTTTGTTGATAAATGTATTCATGCAATTTCACACTAAAACAATGTGATGTTGAGGAGAGAAAAACTATGTCAACTAGATCATTGTAATTTTGCACCCTTGGGTCACTCTGCTCTTGATCAATAAATGAAGCATTGGGAGCTTGTTGCACCAGTGAATGCAGCTGAAATTCCCCAGATTGGTATGAAGACGGAGATGAAACCCCCCCACTTCAAAGAATTGCATGTTGGAATCTATTTAATATTGAGAGGGGGGGTGAATCAATATTAGAGCAGTTATGAACAATTTTTAACTTCTTTAACAAATTAATTTGAACTTAATATTAATCTTCAATTATGCATCCACCATAAATAAAAAATTCCTCCACATATGCTCCAAAACAAAGAACACAGAACACACATATTTTTTACGTGGAAACCCAAACGAGAGAAAATCACGAAATGCTCTTTTATATTGAAAATATTACTTTCGAGGAAGCACCAACTTCATGTGTTTACCAACACCAACTGGAAGGAGGCCCCAACCCCCTAGTTTTACAGGCACTGACCTGAAGGAAGCTACAACTTTCTATGTTCTCCAGCACCAATTGGAAGGAGGCTACAACCCCCTGCTCCTTTCCTTGTCCTGCCTCCCATATATATAAAATAATATATTGCCTTATGATATATTAAATAAGATATTTCGTTTTGATACACACACACTTCAGATCTTCGTATGTTCATTCTACTGTGCGTACCTTCTGTATGCTATAGTATTTCCGTCACTTTGCTACATACATCACTTGAATTCACATTCCACTCAACACTTCACTTTAACTTCAACACTTTACTTAAATTGACGTCGCACTTCATATACTGTGTGCTACTTCATCAAATTCTACAGTCTATGCCAAGGTTCAATATTCTGTTATGCTACTGTGCTACTGCATTCTTCGACTGATACTGTGCATCAACTGATAACTTGCTATTATGATATTGTGCATTAGTATCAAATGGAACTATGCACCTTGTTATATGTGTCTGTTTTGTTTAGCTGCCACAATCTGCAAACATATGTGCATTAAATGATTCGTCCTGTCTATTTAACGCACTTGTCTCACATCATCCTCATCATGACAAGTATACTTGATTTTGCTGCAACTTTGTCTTTGTGCATCTGATGGAATGCCTTACTTCGCACACATTAACTCAATCTTCGTGCATAAATTAAACTTCTTCACTTCACGCATCTTCAGATATAGTTTAAATCTATCTCTATGCTCTTCTATATTAGAACATATGTGACAGTCTGCGTTCTGTTTGTGATTCTGTCATTCAGTCCTCATGAACTTGGGAATCCTCTTCATTCTGCCTTTTTGTCTTTGTGCAATCACCACATATCTACAACATCATTCTGTGCACCATCAGCTATTCCATTCCTCTACTTGTGTGCACTTGGATTTTCTCTAGATCATGTTGTTCTAGTTCCACGAGCCATTGATGCCCCAAAAAATATAAATCTCTATCTTCCAGCTTTCTTACAAGCTATTCATCCTTGTTATCAAGATTACTTCAAACATCCAACTCGCTTCTTATTTATACGTGTCCTTCATGGATTGTATGTCCACAAGTTGGTTGTGGATTTCCTTCTTCTTTGTTTCATGATTTATGCTTCTGCCAATTGCCATCTTCTGCGCTACTAAGGTGTCATCTCTTGTGCGTGTTGCGCATATATGGTCCTTGACTTAGTGGGACTTTAACCCTTGTGGTGTGGTATTCTGCCCTTGATGTACCATTTCCTATGGAATATACAATCTTCAACCATCACACCCTTCTTGGTACTTGTGTGCGCTTCAACAACTGGAAGCTTCCTTCAATTGGTGAGACTTGTGCACTTTCAGGTACTTGCATAACTATTGAACCATTTCTTGTTGCAAGCGCTTGCGCATTCTTGAACCTTGTCCAACCAACTCTTGAATTTCTTGCGCACTTTAACCTTTGTCCTATGAACTCTTTGGCTTGCTTTCACACTCTTCAAGATTTTGTCCAACCACTCTTTGAATTTCTTACGTACTCCCAAACCTTTGTCCAGTCAACACTTTAGCTTTTACCTTGAAGGTCTATGACTGGATTTATTCCTTATGTACTTCTTTAAAATGGATATGCATGGTGTACCTATGAACATACTTCTTCAGTCTGTATGCACTTATTCATATTGGTATCCACACCTTTCTTCATCTTGCTTGCGCATATGCTTCTTCAAAGTGGCCTTTCTATATACTTCTTCAAACTAGCACAGGAATATTGAATTATCTTTGACATCAGTTGACATCAATGACATAAATTGAATCAATTAACATCAATGACAACCAAAGTTCAACAATCCCCCCCTTTGGCATTGATGTCAACACCTTATGAAGCTGTGCATAATCATCTCCTGAAGATTGTATGCTTCATCTGTGCTTGTCGCAATAATCCCCCTATGTTCTTTTCCAGTTTGAACCTTTGACATCTGTGCATTCTTCTATCAATACTTCTTTTGCTTTCTGTTACTTCTGTGTAGAACACATGCTTCATGACCATTCTCACTGCATTGTTGCATGCTCTATGATCAACTCTAGTTCTTTCTCATCAACCTCATGCTCTTACTTCTCTACTGTATGCCCTTGTTTCTTTGTTGTACTGTTGCATGATTCATGATCTACTTCATGTTCTTCAATGATAAGCTTCATGCTTTTGCTTCTCAGCTTCATGATTTTTCTCCCCCTTTGACATCTATGACAAAGAGGTGCCATCACTACACAATTATTGTTTCTCTTTTCTTTTGTTTTGCGTTGAGCTTCCTCTCATATGCTTACATGGATAAATCCCCCTGTCTCCATGCTTCATTATGTCATTGATATTTCTATTCCGATACTTTGCAATCTGTACACTGTTTTCATAACCATATATGATGCAATCCCTTTGTACAGTTGCCATTTTCTTTCTATATCCTGATATTCTATTCCTGTCACAATAATTCATCATTCCTTGCGCAAATCTTCATGTAATCATCCTTTCGTGCTAACTGCAGTAACTAATTCAGTTTTTATTGGTTTTGCACTTTCTTTCTTGTTGATTTCCTTCCGCGTTTGACTGTTCCATTCATCGCATTTACTGCACTGTCACCAAAGCCTCATCGCCTTTATTGACATTGCATCCCTTACCACAACCACCAAATATTTGACATGTTTTTCACTTATTAGCTAGCTCGACATTAAAAAGGACATGACACTCAGTTCATGTAGATGTCATGACGTGTCGCATCTGTAATTGAGATTTTGGGCAACATTATTTTGGTAATGAATTAGATTTACACCCTTTGTACTTCTTTCCAAATTCATTAAATCCAACATTTACTTTTGGTGACTCCATCACCTTCTTCGAATTGCGCGATCTTGAATGCACATCTCTTCAACTTAATTCCACGCATGCGGAAAAAATCCATTCAATTCTATTAGAGCTTTGCCTGGTTCATCACCTTTTTGTCTACTTCTATCTTGCTCAACATCGCATTGCCTCCTAATTTCTCATCTTTCTTGGCCATGGATTCCTTCTACAAGAAGATGAATTATTCCCTTGACAATGTGCGCCTTGCTATCCAATCTCAACAATCTGAGTTCACTTGTTTAAGAGTTGACATGGGAGTTTGGTAGGCTTGAATGAAGGAATCAGAGTTCATTTACCAGTACACGAATCACAAGTGAATGAGATTCATGTTGAACAATTGATTAGACTGACCAACCAGGCCGACATCCTGGAGCAGCAGCAACAACACATCTTGGATGAAATGTATTCAATTCGTGCTAAGCATTTTGTTGAGAAAACGTCGTCCTTAAATTTGCAGTTTCTTCCTTTGTAGCCAACCTCTGAGTGTAACACGCTAGTTTCGGTGGATTTGGAGCTTCGACTTGCATATCACCCAAACGCGGAGCTGGACCTTGAATTGCGGATTTAGACTGTTATGCGATTCTCAATTTTTCCTGATACATCTTCACAGTTTTCTTGATCTCTCCTATTTGGCCTCAGCGTGAAGTCTCTTTTGATGTTCACTTTGTAGAAGAGTCCCATGGATAATTTTAGGGGTTATATATAGCCCATGGGCTATATTAAGGAGGTTACAAAAATTTAGTGGGCTATTTTCTTATATGGAAAGGATTTTTTTTAGCTAAAATATATTCGCCCAATATTTATTAGAAAAAAATAAATCCAAATAAATAGCCTCCCATATATTAATGAGGAAAATGAAAAAAACTATTTTTTCCCTAGCAAAATCTCCCTCTAATCTATCTTTCGCCCCCAATTTCTAGATAAATTCTAGTGAAATCATTCCTTCACCCCCAATTTTTAGTAATGGAGACTCCTAAGGGTTATTTCTCCCTCCATTTTCCTTGTAATTTAGGCATATGGTTGCATTCGCCTGTATTTTTAGTCAAATTCATGTGATACCTTCTTTGAGCCCTCGATTTTCAATATTGGAGGGAAAATAAGGGGCTATTTTGTTCTATATAAAGGCTACAACGATTCATGGTTCACCCACATCGGATTATGCTTCCAGGGTGAAGGTTCTAGTTGATGTGATTCCACTTTTTATTCTTAGTTTTCTCAACATTTTAATCTTTGCATAATATCTCCATTGGCGAAAGCTCAGGTCTTGAAGGGGCATGTCGCACATGCAATTTATTAGAGAATACAAACTTGTATCATGCTTTTTATCCAATAATTAACGTGGTGTTCTTTTTATCCACAATTACAATAGATTATTATGTTGTAAATTTACCTTTTATCATGCTTTTTATCATGGATTCTTTTTGAAGCCTGTTGAATTCTAGGGAACTCTTGATTCTTAGGGCTCATTTAGTATTATTAGGGTTTTATTCTATCCTAGGAGTATTGATTCCGTGAAAGTGTTATAGATCTCAAAATATATGATTTATTTTATGCCTTGTCATGTTTAAACTATCGAATGACATTTATATGTTGTTAGTGGATGCTACTCTTGATGGAGAGATGCCACATGGTTGTTATATATTCAAACTGAATTTGACCCAGTTGTTTAAAATGTGCTTTTATTAGGATCTTGCTCTGCAACTATTGTTGGATCTAAGGCATTAATGAGAGTGTATATGTTCATATTTTATGTATGTTATTGTTTATGTTTGGGATGTTTGTAATATAAATGAATGAACATTGATTATAATGGCGGGGCTACAATGGAATGGTCATTATTTTGGCTGTCTTCTTGTAGAGTTGTCCAAAGCGTTTTGATTGATTCTTTTATTTGTAATGAGAAGTTCATTACTAGTATATTTTTTTATTTGTGACCTAAATTTGTTGGGTTTAGTACTTGTCTTACGATATTTTGTTTATTGTAAGGGTCATTCAGAAGTAAACTATTTTTTGGTGATTTGTTTTGATGTGTAATTTCTATCATCATCTAGAAATGGATCTAATATCTAGTCTTTTGCATTCAATGAGGGTGCTAAAACAATTTTACCACATTTTGCATGCTTTCAAAAATTTCAAGGACATGGATACAAACACCTACTCAGTTTATCTGAGAAAAAGTAGTCTTTAACATAATAGTTCTACTGATATGCGTGATGATGCATTAATGTGCTTTCTATTCTTGTTAGTGTATGTTCTTATTTTGAATAACCACTGGAAGTTTCTAACTAACTCCAAAAATTCTAAATCAAATGACATAATTCATATTTTGATTGTCAACAAAAGAATATTTTGATTGTCAACAAAAGAAAGGAAAAAGTGGCATTTGTATCTATAAACAAATAAGCAGGTTATTTTTTCCTTAGAGGGTAGCTTAAAAATGAGAGATTTGGAAAATAAGATAATTGGGAGTTCATACACTATATTAAGGTTGTGGGTATCAATAATAATCCACATTGTAATAATGGTTCATGGGTGCCATAATCACTCCATAGTGTAAATTGTTCAATTCCATCAGTTTGTTGATATGTCAAGATTTGGGTCCCCACATGTCCATTGGACCATTGAGGGACGAGATAAAAAGTGGAGTCCCCACTTGCCCTGAATCTAGTTAGTGTATTTGTGTTTCACCAACACATGCAATTGTGAGTTACCCAATAATACTTGTGAAATGTATAAATAAATCCCTAATCTACTCATTAATGTATTTGTTCATTTGAGGGTCTAGGAGTTGAGGAAATCGAGCTCTGGTATATGCTCTTCTATTGCACTAGTAATCTACATAATCAAAAGATGAGTCTTCCTAGCAAAAGATTCACCAAGACGTTACAAGGTTTTATAATTTGATTAAATATTTGCCAAGTTTTTACAATATTTATAATTCAGTGAAATATTCGTCAAGATTTTACAATATATTATAATTTAGTGAAAGATTCGCCAAGATTTTATAGGATTCTATAATAGAATGAAAGATCATCTAAAAAAGTATATATATATATATATATATATATATATATATATATATATATATATATATATATTATTGATAAAATAGCCTTCAAATTTTCCTATATATTAGGGAGATTCGTCTATTTATTATACATATAAATTTCAGGGGTGTTCTTAAAATTATCCCTATAGAATACTCATGCATTTTGTAAAAACATATATTTTTGAATATAATACAAAATACAATTATGTATCTATGTTTCTGCGCATACATATGTTTTACTTCACAGTACCATTTGTTTGTCCTTTTACTTTGTGCCATCACATATGTATTCCTTTGTGTGATAACTTGTCTTAATCATATCTCAACAACTAACTAAATATATACATGCACACCTCTTTGCTTATTTGAAATATTGAATCTCTTTTCTGCGACAATCTAACTTAACACATATGACCTTTTGCAACTATAATAATTTATGCGACAAACACATTCAAACCATAATATTCACTAACATACTCCTTGAATTCCTTGTATGCATCATTTTGAATTCAAGGATCTCACTTAATCTTCTTGGATATCAGTAAGAGAGGCAACAATTTTTTGATGCTTTAGATGTACTTGGATTGTCTGCTTCTTCTGCGTATTTTTTAGGAGATTTCTTTACCCAAGTTTTCATGTGCGCATTTTCATTTGTTTTCTGCGCCTGACTTCCTTCCCTATGGATCCTTGCATTGTGATTACTTTTGAGCAACATGTTTTCATCAGGACAATTTACTACTCTTCAACAATACAAAGCCTTATGTCCGAAACCATCACATGCATAGCATCTCATGGTTTGGAAATACTTTGCAATATGACCAATGCGATGGAACCTTGCACACTTACTTTTATTAATCCTTCGTTGATTAGTGTAACGGAAGGAGTTTCCATCATACCTGGATGAATTCACTTGATTTGGATGATGTTCACTGTCGCAGACCTTCTTGGATTTTCTTCCATAACCAAGACTTTACTTATCTTCAGGTAAACTCTGATCATTCAATATTTTTTTCAGTATTGAAGTGCCGCTTTTGAACTTGTTCTTCATTTCATCTTCAAGATCAGTCTTGTCACTTTCTATATGTGTGCATATCCGAGTTTCACTGGTGGTGTGATATTGAACCTGTTTCTTCCCCTTAATCTTGATCAATTTTTCCTCTAAGTGAGACATCTCTTTGTCCTTTGACTCAAGTTGACTTGTGAGCATCTTAATTTTTTGTTCCAATTCTTCCATAGAAGTATTCAATATGGATCTTTCTTCTTCAAGTATATTAATTTTTTCAACTGCACAGTTCAATTTGTTCTCATAATCCATCACCTGTTCACTGACTTGTTTGTCGTGAGATTCTTGAACCTCTTTTTCCTGCTTGACCTGTTCTTCAAATTTCGACAGTTGTTCTTGCAAGAGCTTGCTCTTTTTTCTTGAGTTCTTCAATTCATCCAAAGCACTGATCAGTTCACCTTCCCAATCAACTTATGCAACTTCGTCTTCTTCAGATTGATTATTAGTATTAACTTTTGCAACTGTCTTTGGAGGTGTTTCGAAGGACCCACTAAAGAAGTATTTATCTAGTGATTTTGGTTTGCTTTGCGAAACTAGAGTATTCTTCTTGACTGATGAACAATTCTTCTTCTTTTTATCGGTACTTTCTTCTTCCATAAAATCCATGAATAGTACCTCTTTTTGCTTTTCGTCGTAGTCACTTTCTTCAGACACATTGCTATCTTCCTCAATATACAAAATCTTCCTCTGTTTTGGAATCTTCTTTTTATTTTCTAGCCTATGTTGAGTACGTGCAATTCTTTGTTCATGAGAACTAGCTTCTTCCTTAGTGTCACTGTCTCCATCTTCCCTATAAGGACACTTGGAAGCAAAATGGCCTATTCCTCCACATTTGAAACATTTGAAAGGCAACTTATTTTTGTACTTACCTCATCCTCTTTTTAGCTTTCTTACAAAATTTGACTCCTCATCATCTGATTCATTGCAAGAGTCCTTTTCATGATCATGCTTATCATTTCCAGTGGCTTTAAGGGCTGCTTTCTTCCTAATGGGATTTTATTTCTTGGTCCTCATTTCATATGCTGTCAAAATCCCTTGAAGCTCGTCCTTTTTCAGGTCTTCAATATTTGCTCCATATTCCAACACATATACTTTTGCATCAAATCTTGAGGGAAGAGTTCTTAGTATCTTCTGTACTACATATTATTCTTCTAGAGTAACTCCTAGACTTTTGATAGCATTAACTATCTCATCAACTCTTAAAAAGTAAGAGGTAATGTTCTCTTCATCTTTCATTTTCAAGGATTCAAATAATCCAGAGTAATTCTGTAGCTTTTCCTTCTTTACCTTCTCCTCACCTTAATAGAATCCTTTGATCTTATCCCATACATCCTTGGATGAGGCGCAATGCGTGACTTCTATAAATTTAGTGTCTTCCAATCCACAAAGTAGTGTATTTATGGCTCTTGCATTGCACTCATATAGTCTCCTTTCAGCTGGGTCAATTGGTGCGACTATTGGGACATTCTAACCATCCAAAATAAACTGCCAAACATTAGCTCCTAGTGATTGCAAATATACTTCCATCCCAACCTTCCAGAAGGTGTAGTTGGTGCCATAAAACCTTGGTGCTCTATTGGTGGAGAGACCTCCCTATTTGTCCATATCTGTGCACAGATCTATCTTCCAGATGTTAAGCTGTTACTGAAGACACCTGCTTTGAACCCAATTGTTGTAATGTATTTAATAATGAGAGGGGGGGTGAATCAGTATTAGTGCAGTTATGAACAAATTTTAACTTCTTTAACAGATTAATCTGAACTTAATATTGATCTTCAATGATGCATCCACCATAAATAAAAAATTCATCCACATATGCACCAGAACACATAACACATAACACATAACACATAGAAGTTTTACGTGGAAACCCAAATGGGAGAAAACCACATAATGCTCTTTTATAGTGAAAATATTACATTCAAGGAAGCACCGAATTCCTGTGTTTATCAACACCAACTGGAAGGAGGCATTGACCCCATAGTATTACAGGCACCGACCTAAAGGAAGCTACAAATCCTTGTGTTATCCAACACCAACTGGAAGGAGGCTACGAATCCCTGCTCATTTCCCCGTCCTGCAACCCATATATATAAAATTAGTTATTGCCTTGCTGTACTTGTGATATGTGTACACTTCAGATATTCTGATGTTTGTTCTGCTATGTGTACCTTCTGTATGTTGTAGTATTGTTGTCACTTTTCTACATACATCACTTGACTTAACTTTAACTTCAACATTTTACTTCAAATTACGTCGCACTTCATATAGTGTGTGATGATTCATCAAATTCTATAGTCTGCGCCAAGGTTGAATATTATGTTCTCCTACTGTGCTACTACATTATTTGACTGATACTACACATCAAGTGATAACTTGCTATTCTGATATTGCGCATCAGTTTCTAGATGGAACTGCGCACCTTCTTAGATGCATCCATTCTATTTAGGTGCCACAGTCTTTCAGACAATCTGTGACCAACTGTGCATTATATGATTCATCCTTTCTGTTTAATTCACTTGTCTCACATCATTCTCATCATGACGCGCATACTTTATTTTGTTGCAAATATGTCTTTGCGCATCTGATGGACTGCCTTACTTCACACACAATAAATCAATCTTTGTGCATCAATTAAAATTATTCACTTCATGCATTTTCAGGTTTACTTCAGATCTGTCTCTATGCAATTCTATCTTAGAACATCTGTGACTGTCTGCATGTTGTCTTTGATTCTGTCATTCAGTCCTCATGCACTTGTGCATCCTTTGTAGTCTTCCTTTATGTGATTTCAAATCGTCATATATCTGCAACATCATTACATGCACCATCATCTATTCCATTCCTCTGCTTGTGTGCACTCGGCTCTTCGCTAGATCATGCTGTTATGGTTCCATGATCCCTTGATGCACTGAAAACTATAAATTTGTATCTTATAGATTTATTACAAGCTCTTCATCCTTTCTATCAAGCTTACTTCAAATCTCCAACTTGCTTCTTATTTATACACGTCCTGCACGGATTGTATGTCCACAAGTTGGTTATGGCTTTCCTTCTTCTTTGTTTCACGGTTTATGCTTCTACCACTTGTCATCTTATACGCTACTGAGGTGCCATCTCTTGTGGGTATTTCACATATATGGTCCTTGAATTAGTGGGACTTTAACCCTTGCGGTGTGGTCTTGTGCCCTTGATGTACCATTTCCTATGGAATTTGTGCATATACAATCTTCAACCGTCACACCCTTCTTGGTACTTGTGCGCCCTTCAACAACTGAAATATTCCTTCGATTGGTGAGACTTGTGGGCTTTCAGGGACTTGCATAACTGTTCAACCATTTCTTGTTGCAAGCTTTTGCACACTCTCGAACTTTGTCCAATCAACTCTTGACTTGGTTGCACACTTTAAGGTTTGTCCATTGAAATCTTTGGCTTGCTTGCACACTCTTCAATATTTTTTCCAACCACTCTTTGACTTGCTTGTGTACTCCCAAACCTTTGTCTAGTCAACACTTTAGATTTTACCTTGAAGGTCTATGACTGGATGTATTCCTTATATACTTCTTTAAACTGGATATGCATGGTGTACCTCTGAACATACTTCTTCAGACTGGATGCACTTCTTCATATTGGCATCCACACCTCTCTTCATCTTACTTGTGCCTGTACTTCTTCAAAGTGGCCTTTCTATATACTTATTCAAAATGGCACAAGAATACTCAATCCTCTTTGAAATCAATTGACATCAATGACGACCAAATTTCAATATTTCAATCAAGTTGATTAGTTAAAATATAATCTTTAATATAAGAATTTCCAAATGCATCATCCTGAGACAACTGTGATGAATCATTTGTTGTTTGTCGTTGGATAGGATGTTGCACATGCACACCAAATTTAATTGGGATATAACCTTGTGGCATGTAATGGAGTTTAATCTAGATTAATTTACCATCTATAGTGAAGACATAGATAAAAAGAGAAGCTAAGAGACAACCCTGTCATATACTTATAGGATTCACAAAGAACATCAACAAAAATAGGTGGGAGATTCCCTTGATTCAGGGATAATTTCAACGTGTCTATTTTGCTTCCTATATTGCATGACCAAGGGCCATTCACCACCAAAAGTCAAGGCATAAAGAGGAGGAGATATGAGAACCTTTCCATATGCTTCCAGGAGATAATTTCCATGTGTCTAATTAGCCTTACATGTTGTTGACACAGATTTGTCGACAGGGGTTCACTTCGCACTACTGTAAACAAAGATCGACCAGACACCCTTAAGCATCGACCTAGAAAGGTTTTACCCTTTCCAGCAACACCCGCAGAACGAGTGAGGTCTCACCCGAGATGTCTAAGGGGGGCTGCAGGAACCAAGTTTTCGCAGTTGGGATAAGACATGCATTAATTCATACTCAGTCACTATAGAAACCAGAGATTCGTATTCGCATTATACTAGAAATTCAAATATGCAATAGACATAAACCTTACTCATATCAACCAACATTACTGATCAATCGACAAAGCAACAAGATCACATCATCATCATTCTTACAATATATCATTCATAATTCATAACATATCAACAAATATAAAGCACAGAATTGCGACATAGCCAAACATCCTCATTCATTAACTCATCTCAAAGACTGCGGGATAAACTTTGCAGAAAACAGTTCCAAGTGACTTAATGCGAATCCATATACTCAGAGCAAAAACTAGTGAAGGTAGACAAAATACACTAGAATTGATCGACTAATCTCTCTATGATAAATTTTTTCTATGCTTATAATTGTGTTTCTATTTATAGACACCTATGGTTGTTACAAAATGGTCCAAATGACCCATTCTAAATAATTTGGACCAAAAATTATGCTTCCGTAGGCTCCTTATCCTTCGTGAATGGTCGTTTTCCTTCATTGATGACCCCTTTGTTGCTCTCAGCTCCGCATATTTTGCACTCTAACCCCATGAGAATATCCCCCCAACACAAAATTATGGCTCACCCTTGCGCCACCTCAATTGGACACCTCTGGTGCATTTACTTGCAACTTGAAGTCATCCTATGCTACTCTAATCTAGTTGAAAACTTCCTTTGCTGACAATTTAAGCATTGTACAGTCTTCTACTTGCTGCTATGTTGGGTGTTCTCCATTCATCTGTTGTGATTTTTCTAGTTCTTTCTTAACCTGTGGCATCCCTTCTATTGCTTTTATGACCAACTTTTCCGCTTTCGTTTGTAGCTCATCCAAGTGTGTTGTTATGGATTCGCTGCCTTGTGCGTGCCTTATTAACTCGATGCTGCAATTATTTCAGCTCCACAACCTTTGTCATTTTCGTGAGTAGGGGTGTAACATCCCCACAAATTCACTAAAATTTAAAATTTTTAAGTAGCAATAAATGCTGTATCGCTAAACTAAAAGCGTTAACTTCAACACAACTAAACTTCAAACAGCGTACTTAACAACTTGTAACATTCAACATTAGTTACTAAGAATTAGATTACTTAAGAATCACATCAGGTGTCTTAACAGCCGATAATTTAAAAAGCGTTTATAAGATTGTAAGTCTTTTACTATCAAGTCAAGTCGGATGTTTAAATAATGTCTTCATAAACACTTAATTGTTAGCTTGCACATCGTTACTTTTATTCTATAATATACGTGTTTGTTTCCTAGAACTGATCGATCGTCTTGTTGAATTGAAGGGGTCCTTAAGTATGCCCCGAGGCTTACTTAGCTATTACTAGCTAACTCAAGTATTTTTAAATGTCCTGAATGCGTTAAATATGCATACTTTGTAATGGTAAGAATACCTGGTTTTTATCTATATTGATGGACATGATACCTATTTGAAAACAATTACTATCTTTCAAGGTATAAGCTAGTGATACTTATATGACGATTTAGTACTATAGAAGCATTGTAATATATTTCATTACATGTTCTCGATCCAAAACTAAGGAGAGAACATTGTAATGTTTTACCATTTCGATATTATTTATATTGTACCAATATATGAAATATAATATAACTCTTTGATTATATGTTATATCTATGAGTCATAAAGTGCATTATGATTATGTTGCATTTTACAAAACCCTAAGCACGATACTGTATGCAACACTATAGACTTGGATCTTGATGCATTAGTGAAAGCTATAGATATAACTATATGCCAATGTATAATGTTTTAACTTATGGTAATGTTGGTGATAGTGGATAATGCACTGGAAAAATCTTCGAACCAGAACTTAGCATTTATGGTGTAGTAAATACGTTGTAGTGGAAGGCTTACTGGCAGCTACTGTGGAAACTTCACGTGATTACACCGTAGATCATGGTGACAAACCTCTGTTGCATGAAACCCTACATGCTGAGTTGTGTAAAGATTTGTTCTACGTGGATTGTATGATGCCACACACCGAGCCTTGATAGTTGAAGGTTTAAATTCTCATTAATGAAGTTTGGTGATTGTATATAGTTCACAACTCTTGGCAAGGTTTACACCGTCGATCTCTTGTTGATCTTGGTTCTTGGGTTTCACTCCTAATTGCATTGGTATGCCAACCTTCCCACCACTTGGTTCATTTTGTGAAAGGTGAGGATGAGGCCGACCGACGCGCTATCCTTCAGGGTTTGCAGTCTGGTTGAGGGTGCCTCCATAGGTTTCGATGCCTCGACCTGCTATGACCAGGGTTTTAAGATAGTTTGCAAGTGTACAGGTCTCAATCCTTACTGAGAGTCGATGGTGAGATATTCTCCCAAAACTGTAAGCATTGTTAAAGTTTGAAGTTGTTGAGTGGGCCTCGGCATTTGTAACCTAACATTCTTCTTTTGAGTTTTTGCTGGAAAAGAAGTGGGAAACTTCATTCTCAGTCTGCATACATTGATGCAACCGAAGTGCTTCGTCGTACTCTAGCTGTTTACAAGTGAGATATCAAAAGACAATATTTGTTTAATAGTAGGATTAAGATATGTATTCATAAATTCCTTGTTTCATTTTTCCAATCTTTTTAACCGGCTTCGTAATGTCTTTTGTGGCAGGTTATACCTTGGCAATGTGATGGAGATAACCCGAGAAGAAATGGGTGATTATGGTTCGGGTAAGCCTCGGATATATCCCAAGGTGTACAGACTTGGTTTTCCTTTGAATGTAATGACGGTCTTTAAGCTATAAGGAAAGATGTTTGAGATTTTATGTCGTAAGGCAGTGTTTAGATTTTTTTGGAGAGTTTTAGTCCTGATCCTATAGGGCTCTCGTTGGATTTCCAACGATTTCTTAATACTGTTGTAATATGTTTTGTTTTTGAGATAGAAATGAAAGGAACTGTTTCATAACGTTTGTGTTTGGGATTCAATGTCAGATGTAAATATTTTGTCAATGAAACGATACTAGACAGTCGTAATATTAATATTTTAGCATCACAATCGTGCATTGTAAAGTCTGAAGGAATAGCAAGAGTTTAGGGTTGGTCCCATCTTTAAATGCTGAAGAGTTAAGTTTTTAAATAGCTTCGTATGATTAGCTCATAACCCTTATGTAGGAACTGTACTGTGTTTTTATTAAGGGTTTCGATCTATGGCTTGATGCATTCATTCGTTTTCATAATACAAAAGGATTATACAACTTTGAAAATATATGGAGGCTGTAGACTTAGGGTTTGAACTATGTAGGAAGCAAAACCCTGTAATCGTTTTTAAGTTTTGTATTCGTGCATGCAAAGCTCTAGTGAAATGATAAAGTGCTCATCAAATTTTACGAAAGCATGGATACTATCTATTTACTGTAATAATAATATTACTTAGATCTGTTTGTAAGGATTTTATTGATATTGATACTAGTATGATGTTCAATCTATCTTAGACATATTTCTATGATAAATAAAAGTGATACAAGAAGCCTGGTAATAATTGTATGTGGAGTTTGATAAATGGAAAGATTCTATTTATAAAGTATTTAGTTTTAAGGACTATTTTTACTATTTGTTTGAAAGGAAAGTACTTTCAATACTATTGTTGTTTATAAACAAAAGATAGGGTTTATTTATTTAGCATAAACAGTGAAGTATTTGGAAGATTTGTATTTTCTGTTTACAATAAATTGTCTATTTAAATAAAAACAATAATACAATACTGAAAATGATATAGCTCCGTTTATAAAATAATCATTTAAATTTATCCATGCATACAATCACTCTAATATACTCTAATTATCCTTTCCTATACTAGAGTACGACACTATTTACAGTGTGTGGAATAATACAGGAAAGTAATTTTATAATCAATCATTCTATCATTTTCACCACATCATTTATACTGCATTTTATTCCAATTATAATACTTTACAAAAGTAAAATGTTCACTAACTAAGGCAAAATATCTTAGATTAAATGAGAGGAACTGCTAACAAATACATTCTTATTTATTTTACTAACATGACAGAAGTAAAGAAGATAACACAATATGAACCTAAAACTGTAGAAGAAGAAACAAACATCCAAAGGAGCCTGTTCCACCCAACCAATCTCCTGAAGACAGCCAAGCTACTTGCCTTAGGACCCCCGAGCCTGTTCACTGAACCACTAGGACGAAGATGCTGTGTGTATTAATGGAATAAATTCCCTTGCAACTCAGCAGTAGTACTTAGTAGTAGCAGTTCCCGCCTTTAGCAATATTGAACTCAGCAATGTGGCTGCACTAGTTCAGAATGCAGTCTTATTTCCCTCAAACACTTCTAAATTTACCCTCATCAAATCTCTTGTGCACATAAATTATCACAAGGTAAGAATAGAACAACCACCTGTTGAATTTGATGGGTAGATAAATAGCATGCCTAGGTCTTTTGGTCAGTTTATTTCAGTAAATGAGCCACCTGCTCAGTTCCACTTTCTTGGGGAGCATGACCATAAAAGTAGGGAAGTTGCCCCCTGCAACAGTTGGAAGTGAGTTGAGGATGCTGCCAAGTGTTAGTTTTCTCTCCACCACAGTCCATTCCCCCTAGTGGGTCAGTGAACACTCATTCAACAGTCTCCTTTGGATGTTTGTCTCCACTTTTATTTATTTATATTAAAATATTCAAAGTAATTAATTACAGTCATCCATGACCCCACTTGGTCAATAGTCATAAAAATTTACAATAAAAATAAAACATACGTTTTCTCAATAACATAAAATGTCTAGAACTTGGGTATGTGACAAACACCCCCTCTTAAGTTCAACATCGTCCTCGATGTTTCTTTATTCATCATTCTCTCGTTCTTCCTGGAACAACATTGGATATGCACCCGCATATTACTTTCCAATTCCCAATTAGCTTCTTCCGGATTAAGGTGCTTCCACTGCACCTTAACCTGTCCAATGGCATGATTACGAAGCAAAATTTCTCTCTTGTCAAGGATACAGTCCGGTTCCACCAGAAAATCTCCTTCTGGTTCCACCTGTACATCATTCCAATTAATCAAAAGAGTAGCATCATGCACATACTTTTTCAAAAGAGAGATGTGAAATACATTATGTACTTTAAGATTTGGTGTCAATGCCAACTGATATGCCACTGGTCCTATCCTGGACAAGATTTCAAAAGGTCCACAATACCTTGGTGCTAATTTAGCACAACTTCCCAATCTTAGGGAACTCTTCTTAGGTTTTACCTTTAGAAACACATTTTCACCAACCTGAAACTCTTTCTAAGTTCTTTTCAGATCTGCCTGACTTTTCTGTCTATCTTGTGCAATTTTCAAATTGCCTTGAACCTGTTTTATAGTTAGTTCCATTTCTCTTAACAAATCAGTCCCCAACATTAACCTTTCAACTGGATTACTCCAAGAGATAGGAGTATTACATTTTCTGCCATATAAAATTTCAAAGGGACTAAGCTTTGTAGAAGCCTCATAATGGTTATTATAAGCAAATTCAACAAGATGTAAATAATCCTCCCATTTACCTGGTTGATCTGTAACATACAATTTTAACATGTCCTCAAGAATTTGATTAACTCTTTCAGTCTGCCCATCTATTTGTGGCTGAAATGGCTTATTGAAATTTAAAGTAGTATCTAAACCTTTAAATAAATATTTCCAGAAATTTCCTGTAAACTTCGAATCTCTATCAGAAATTATAACTTTCAGAATACCATGCAAACGAAAAATCCGTTTCATGAAAATTTCAGCAATGTTAGCATCTTTGTAGGTTGTGTTAACAGGTATGAAGTGGGCTGCTTCGCTGAGCTTAGACACCACTACCATTATGGAATAATTCTGTTTCTTATTTTTAGGTAAACTAGTAATGAAATCAATACTAATTATGTCCCACTTCCAATCTGGAATAGATAGTGGTTGCAATAATCCCGCTGGGTGTCTGTGTTAAGCTTTTACTTGCTATCACTCTATACACCTAGCAATATATTCAGCTACTTCACTTTTCATACACGGCCAAAAGTAATCTTTTCTCAGCATAGTTATCATCTTTTGATAACCAGGGTGTGCTGAGTATGGACTTTTATGCAATTCATTTAAGATCAACAATTTAATTTCAGCAACATTAGACACATAAAGTCTATTTTTATACAGCAGTAACCCTCTTTCATCAACTCTGAAATCTGTTATAGAATTTTCAGCATTATCTTCAGCAATTTTATTAAATAAATTCTGATATTTTTCATCCATTCTGATTCTTTCCTTAATCCGATTTTCCAGATCAGTTTTATAAGTGCTGATTGTTGAAATAAAATTTACTTTCGCATTTCTGATTAATGCATCCGCAACCTTATTTTCCTTTCCCTTAATGTGCTGAATCTCGAAATCGTACTCACTAAGGAAAGCTATCCACCTAGCTTGCCTTGTGTTCAGATTCGATTGATCCAACAAGTATTTTAATCCTTTATTATCAGTCATTAAGATAAATTTTCGTCCAATTAAATGATGTTGCCACATTTTTAATGCATGTATTACAACAACTAACTCAAGGTCGTAAGTTGCATAATTCTTCTCATGAATCTTTAACTTTCTAGATTCAAATGCAATCGCATGACCTTCTTATGTTAAGACCCTGCCAAGTCGGTCATTGCATGCATCCGTGCATACTATGAAATCCTTGTTAGGATCAACAATTTTTAAAATATGTGTTGTTGTTAAGAACTCTTTTAGTTTTTTAAAGCTTTCTTCACATTTTTGATCCCATACAAATTTCTTACCTTTCTTTTGTAAAGACGTTATAGGATTTGCTATTCTATAAAATTCTTCAATAAATTTACGGTAATAACTTGTGATTCCCATAAAAGATCATACTCCCGTTACGTCTTTCGGGGCAACCATTCATTAATTACTTTTATCTCATCTGGGTCTACTGCAATCCTATCCTTGGATATTACATGCCATAGGTATTGTATTTTATCTTTATAAAAATCGCATTTGCTAAACTTAGAGTAAAGTTGGTGTTCCCTTAACACTTGTAGAATTATCTTTAAATGTTCGTCATGTTCCTCTTTCGTCTTAGAATAAATTAGAATATCATCAATAAATACTATTACAAATTTATCCTAGTACTTATGTAATACGTTGTTCATTAAACACATGAAAACTTCTGGAGCATTGGTCAGCCCTAAGGGCATAACCACGAACTCGTAGTGTCCATAACTAGTTCTAAACACAGTATTAAAGATGTCCTCATCTTTAATCCTAACTTGATGATACCCTGACCTTAAATCTATCTTAGAGAATATCGTTGCACCGCGCAGTTGATCAAGCAGATCATCAAAGCGGGGCAAAGGCATATGTTCTTTATAGTTATCTTATTTAGCTGACAGTAGTCTATGCATAAACGCATAGTTCCATCTTTCTTTTTAACAAAAATTACAGGTGCTCCCCATTGAGGCACACTGGGTATTATATAATTTTAATCAATCAATTATTTAAGCTATGACTTAAGTTCATTAAGCTCCAGAATGTCCATTCTGTAAGGAGCCTTTGAGTTAGGTACCGCCCCTGGTATTAATTCAATAGTGAAATATAACTCTCTTTTCGGAGGTAGTCTTGGAATCTCTTCCGGGAATACATCCGAAAATTCCGTCAGAATCGGTATGTCTTCCAATTTTAACTTATCTTCCATAGTGGTCTGTTCATCATTAATTACATTGACAACAAACAATTAACACCCTTTACAAACAACCTTCTTAACTTGTAAAGCAGAAATTTGCCTAAGAGATATCTTTCTAGGAATCCCATTTACTGTTACAGTTTCTAATGCATCCATTACAAGATTTGAACCCAAAATCCAACGAGTAAATCCGATGGCATTCGACGAAAAGTCATGTGTCGTCGGCTTTCACCTTCAAAATAACGAAATTTGATGTTTTTTTTTAACTTTGATATGCAATTCGTCAGATATCCGATGCAGTGTAGATATTCGACAAGGATTGTTTAATAGTTCCGCTTGTTGTCGGATATCTGACTCGTTACTTAAACCTGGGTCGTCGGATATCCGACGTCTAGTGAAACCCTAAAATGGCGAAATTTTAGGGTGGATGGGATGACATGCATTGTCGGATGTCTGACAACTATTCTTCAACGGTAACTAAGTCAATGTCGTTGGAAATCCGATGGCGGGATGACTTTTGAAAACTATAAATATTGGAACATTCCGACATGCTTGCTACACATGCGACGGTTTTTGGAATTTTTTTTAATCAGTGGACTGTTTTTTGGTGCACTGTTCACCATTATTTCCATTGTTTTTGTGATTAAAGCGAGTGAAGTGTATTGGAGTTTCATTTTCTAAGATTGACATTGATTAATCTATTTACGAGAAAATGTCAACTAGCAATATTCCTGATCCAGACGAAGAAAATTGTCAATTGATTGATAGATTGTGGGAAGGAGTGAGAAGAAGGGGTGATGGGAAATGTTATTGTACATGTAATCAATGCAGGGGCTTTAAGAGGAGAAGAATTTTGATCAAAATAGCCAAAAAACATTGTAGGGAGCATGGGCACGCTGAGGGGGGACATGCATACCATCCATTTGTAAGTAATTTTCTATTGTATATGTTTTTATTTTGAGTTCTTTTGTAAATGTATGTATTATATTTGTAATATGGCTTATATTAACTTTTATATTCTATTGATTGTGGTTTCAATATAACATAGAAAATAAATATTATTTTAATATTTAATATTTATTATAATAATTTGTTTCTTGTGTGCATATTTAATCTAGTGTTTAGTAGAATAACCCATGTATTTGTTCGTTAGTGAGACTAACCCACTCACTGGGGAAAGCAGTACTTAGCTCTCTAGATTTGTGACAATGTCCATCATGATAATAGAAATAACAACTATATTGACATGTTGTAATTTCTGTTATATTTTCTCTATAAAAACCATAGCATCATTTAACTTACCTTAGTTGGCAGTATGAGAATTAATTTTGAGTTATTTTTGAGTAGTTTTGCTCAGTAATTGGGTCAATTATTATGTATCTTGGATTTTTTGGATGCACCTATTTGACCAAAATTACAATTGGTCGTTGTTCTTTTCATCCCAACAGTTCAAAATTTGTTACATTTTAAATGTATTACAAAAATGTTTACAGTTTGCGTTTGAGATTTTTACATTTTGCATTTGAATTTCTTATATTAACTTTTATCTATCGTTGGTTTCATGAAATTATAAAGGAAAGACTTGCTACGGCATATTGTCTAGATCAGGAAGTGCTTCCAGAACAAGTACCAGAGGAACATGGAGCTATGAATATTAATGGAGAACAAGTTAATGATCACACTGAAGAAGATGATCATACTGATAACATAGTTGAAGATGATGTTACAAATACTTTGATCCATGAATCATTTAATGTTGGAATGGATCATGATCTTGACGATGATGATGATCATGAAAATGATGAACATTTTGATGATATTCATGACATACCTCTTCTTGATAAGGCATACGAACCCCTTTATGAGGGCTCAAAGACAAATCTTCTCTCTGCTATATTGTTGATAATGAACTTGAAGGTTATGAATGGTCTTTCAAACATATCAGTCACACGGATGTTGAGGTATGTAATATATTCCATCACAAAATATATAATATGATCATGTATTTTATTGTTAATTCTCATATATTTCAAATTAGTACGGATGAAATGTGTTTCATTAATATTATTTCTATGTTATATTAACTAGTTTTTTATTTTAATTTGTTGTACTTATATCATGATAGGTGAATATTTGTTACCACTGTCAAATATTTTACCTAGCACATATCGAGATTTATCTGCCATAATGAAAGAAATTGGAATGCAGTATGAAGCAATTCATGCATGCCCCGATGACCATGTTCTATATTACAATTAGCATGAATTTGCAACAGAATGTCCTGAATGTCATATCAGCAGATATCGAACAGATCAGGTAACAAAAAAGGTGCCTCGCAAGGTTCTATGTTATATTACCATTATTCCACGTTTGCAATGACTGTTCAGGTGCAAAAACATAGCGCAGTTTATGGATTACCATGCATGGAACAGAAGTCAAGACGAAATTATTCGGATGCCTGCTGATGGCTCTGCATTTAGAGATATGGAGGAAAAATGGCCTCACTTTAAAGAAGAACCTCTTAATCTTAGGATTTCTTTGGCAACAGATGGTGTCAATCCATTTGCGGAGATGAGATCCGTTTATACGGTGTGGCCTATTTTTGTTATCAACAACAACATTCCTCCATGGTTGACAATAAAGAGGGAGCACATAATGTTGTCGATGATTGTTCCAGGTACGAACCATCATGTTTATTTTTAATATAGTGTTATCTCATTTGTCGTAGTTTTGTCGCATCCTGTCATATATATATTTATTGTTTTTCTATTGTGAAATATGGTTTATATATCTAAATGGTACGTCTCATAATTATAATATTTATTTTATATGTTCAAATCAATCAGGTAAGTACCAAGTCAAAGATATGAATGTATATATCGAACCTCTTATTGGTGAGCTACTGAAGTTATGGAATGGCATCGCTATGTATGAAGTATCTAGACCAATACGAGAAAGGCAATTCCAATTCCATGAAATGCTTGTATGGACAATACATGATGCCCCAGGGTTAACCCATTTCTGTGCTATGTAATTATAATTTCCACTTTAGTTGCAATTAAATTTTACGAACTACTAGTTAATATAATACGCATGCATGTTTTTCTAAATAATCTAGTAATTTTTTATATAATTATAATAGACAATATTGATATTCCATCTTTTTATTTAGGTCTTCAGACAAAGGGGAAATTTGCATGTCCAGTTTGTGGTCCTAAGATCAAATCTCGTCGTTCAAAAAGCTTAGGAAAGGAGGTGTTTGATGAGTATAGGTACTTCCTCTCCAAGAATCATAGGTATCGAACTACTGAAAAACATCTTTTCAATGGAAAGCAAGAGACTGCATTAAAACCAAAGAGAATGACACCTCAGCTATGGAAGTTGCAATATAATAGAAATCGTCAAGGTACGTATAATCAATCATCGTATATGATCATATTGTATTTTATTATATTGTGTGTTGTTTAGTGTAATTGACATTGATTTATTTAATTTCATCATTGTCGTTCATGTGATCATCATGAAGGCATTAATGGGATTCCACGAGGAATGAAAAGTTATCCTAGACAATTTAGTAGGTTGCCCTACTATGAGCACCTACAAATTGATCATCTATTTGATACAATGCATATCGGAAAGAATGTGACTGAAACATTATGGCGAATATTGGATGGAAGGAGTGACAAAGAAAATATTGTCAAAATTTGCAAAGACATTCAAGATAACAACCATGCAATGAAAGACGTCATTCAATTTCATAGCAATGGAGAGCAAATTAATATAAACTCACTTCCATGGATGTTAACGAACCAACAAAGTAATGTTGTAAAAGAAGTCATTCAAAAAATTAAATTTCCCACCGGATTTTGTGCGAACATGAAGAATATCATAACAAAGAAAGGTGATTTCGCGGGGGTGAAAATGCACGATTGGCATGTCTTCATGAAGGTAATAATTTTTATGTTATGCATTTAATAATTATTTATTTTCTTTTTCCAGTGAATATGGTTGGTATTGTTGTTTGTCTAGTACTCTTTTTTGATATATTGAAACAATTTGTATATTATTGTTATAGTATGTTCTACCTCTCTCTATCCCGGACAACTTCGACAACAATGTCAAGCAAATAATATATAGTCTCGGGAAATACATGAGGTAAGTGGTGATTTTTCCATGTGCTTACTGTTTGTTTAATTCAACATAGAACGTATATTTGATTTTCGTTCTATAATTCATGTTATGTAATATAATGACCTTTTTCTTTAATCTCTTGATTGGGTTGTCATGTCACTTGTAGATGGTTGTCATCTAAAGAATTCCATAAAGAAGACATAAAGTATTGGAGGAGAGAAATTCCTCATCTCATGTGTGAAATGCAGAAGCATCTACCTTCATCATTTTTCAATGAATAGGAACAATACCTCATACACCAAGTTGAGGAGATTGAACTGTGTGGACCTGCGCACTCAAGGTTCATGTGGATGGTTGAGAGGCACTTGAAATTTATGAAGGGTTTGGTCAAACAACGAGCATATGCCGAGGGTTCTATGATGGAGGGATATATGGTATACCAAAACATGTTGTACATTAGTGAATATCTTCCTATATTGGCGTCAAAGCTCAATTTACTACATTTGTGATCCAGACTCCAAAAAATATTTCGAAGGGGAGTACCCGAAGGGGAAAGGTAGATCGAGGAAGGTGAAAGGTAATATAACACATTTCACTGGTGATTTTTATGTTTATATATCATACATATTCTATTTTTATATTTAGTATTTTGCATCATTTTATAGTGTAATTATATACTTTTTAAAGTGACTATTATACATTTTCATTGAATTTTAATTTTATTGTCATCACATAGTTGGTCGAGAGTGGGATGCGATTCATATATACATCAAAAACAATCTTGATTGGATGAAGGTATGGATCGAAAAATGTGAACAATCTGGTCATGGAATATCATGGGAAGGTGTGGCTTCATTGGTTAAAGCTGCACATCGCAATGGAGACACCAATCTAACACACAGGGAAATCGATTTAGCAAGAGGTTTAAAAGATAAGCAGGTAAGCATATTAATCAACGACACTATTTTTTTTTTTTTAAATATTGTCGTTGTACGTCACGTTGATTATTTTCCTTGTATGGCATTATAATAAACATGCACTAGTTTATCATAAATATGGGGTCATTATGTAGTCTTTTCCTGTATGGCTTGTTGTAGGTAAAACACCATAAGGCTATGTGGTGCAATGGATGTAGATATCGCATCAAAAAGTTGGATGAAACAAGGAAAACATCTGATTGTGGGATATCTGCTGTCTTTGAGGTGACCGATGTTTCTTCTAGAAGTGATAGACATCCAGAACTATCTGAAAATAGATACTATGGGTATCTGGAAGACATTCTTCAGTGTGACTTTAACTCCTTCAAGGTATTTCTGTTCGTTGTTAAATGGTACAGGTGTCGATTGAATCAACGTGATCCCGATAAAACAATTATTGAACATGATAATGGTTTTACCATGGTAAATACAAGGTTGTTTGAGCCAAGAATGGAGCCCTATGTTCTTCCAACCCAATGTGAACATGTATTTTAATCTGAGGTTCCAGGTAGAGCAGGTTGGTCATTTGCTGTGAGACACGATCTAAGGGGAAGGCCGGTAAAGTATAGCGTAGATGAAGGTAATGAAGACATTCTCGAAGAAGAAGATGCCGTTGAAGATGATCATGATCAACATGAGTTAGATGATATTCCTGTTCCAGAAGAAGATGTCGAAGAAATTCTTAAATAGGATCATGATGTATATTCAGACAATGTCCATGAAGATGATATCAACGATGACATGATGATCGTAACTGACATCGACAATGATGATGATATGGCCAATCCTTACAATGTTGAATCTGGATCATCGGATGATAGTACCGACGATCACTTAGATGAAGAAGATGATGAAGACCATTGCAGTTTATGATCAGGTATGCAGTACTAATAATAAATTATTAACTGTTTCTTAGCTAGTTTCCATTTTCCTGTATGTTAAGACTAGAAACCTTTCTTGTTATTTAGTATGAATGAGAAAAAACATTTAATTTTTTTGTACATAGATATTTTTGTCGGGTTATGGGGAATTGAGAGTGATGTGAGGGCGGCGAGGGGCCATAAGAGATTCCACCTTTAAGTGGTTGGCTCTGTTTAGTAGAGACTATTAAATGATTCTCGAAATAGAGAGAAGCTTATAATTAAGGAAATGCACAATTATCATGCTACCCCAAATGGCATGCTTGATCATCAATATCATCTTCATCATGATCACCATCTTCATCATCACCAGGATCATCATCACCATCATCTTCTTCATCATCGTCATCATCATCATCTTCATGATCGTCATGATCACCATCTTCATCATCACCAGGATCATCATCATCATCATCACCATCATCTTCTTCATCATCGTCATCATCATCATCTTCATGATCGTCATCATCATCATCTTCATGATCGTGATCATCATCATCATCATCATTGTCATTGTCATCACCACCAACATCATCATCATCATCATCATCATCTTCATCATCATCTTCATCATCATCATCATCATCATCATCATCATCATCATCACATTCATCATGATCATCATGATCATCATCATCGTCATCATCATCATAATCATCTTCATGATCATCTTCATCTTCATCATTGTCACCATTCTTCGTCATCATGATCATGATCATGATCATCATCATCGTCATTGTCGTATTCATCATCATCATCATCATCGTCCCCATATTCATCATCACCATCGTCGTATTCATCATCATCATCATCATCATCATCGTCCCCATCTTCATCATCACCATCGTCATCATCATCATCGTAATCATCTTCGTCTTCATCATCGTCGCCATTCTTCATCAGCATCATGATCATCATCGTCGCCATTCTTCATCAGCATCATGATCATCATCGTCGCCATTCTTCATCAGCATCATGATCATCATCGTCATTTGAAACCTTCATCATCATCATCATCATCGTTTTCTTCATCATCATTCTTAGAATTTGTTTCATTCTCTTTCATTCTTAGAATGGGTCCCATTTGTAGTGAATGGAATTCTTAACTTTTGACAAATTAAGCAAACTCCAAGTGATCTTGTTTTCAATGAAGAAGAATTTATGCTTTTGCTGATGAGGAAAAAGCTCACTAAGTTTACCACTTTCTCCATACTCGTTACAATTCTAGTAATATATTCTAGGAATTGTAGAGTTGCCTTCCCCTTTTGGTTGCAAATGGTAGGATTTTGACTTCTTTCTCACAACTCGGTTTTATCTCCTCCTATTGTTATAATTATCCATGATTTTCCAATAGGAATTTTTACATATGTTCCCTTATCACAAGACACTCTTCATATAATATAATTTCTAGTTTAATATATGGTATGCCATTAACCATTTTGTTCCGATGTAAAATATTAAGTTATGCAAAATTTAAATGACTAAAAGCATATGCATAGGTAAAAGCATTTTGTTCCATTTCCATCTTATTCCAATATTTTAACTATAGATGCTTTTATTTTTTCTTGAGGGAGGGAATCAAAATTATATCTAACTTATTATTGGAATTTGATCATTAGATCTACTTAATTGTGCACACATACAATTTGTCTCATCTCAGTGAATAGTGTCGAAACTAGTCCCAAATTTGGAAAACAGATGGCATTACACAACGTCAAAAACATAATGAAACAAATAACAACAAGAACAAGAATTTCACATCAAGTAATTGGGATTATAGGCCCAAACAAGTAATCAAGCTCGTATGATTCTTTTGAAGTCAAAAGTATGATATCTAATGCGTCTTGTCGTCTGTGGTATGGGGGAGGTCGTTGGATTCATCGTCATCTTCATATTTATTTCGTTTACCATCCAAGTATAAGCAAACTCATATGCCCTACTATTTTTATATGCCCTGAAACTTGTCATCATATGCAGGAGCTAGCATCTCCTACTCACTCCCATGTCCATGGCCTCTCATGTAGTGGAACTATGTGTAGCAGTGATTCTTAATGATGAATATGGTGATGACGAAGATGAAGATGATGCTAATGAAGATGATGAAGATGATGCTGATGATGAAGATGACGTTGTTGATGATGATGATGATGATGATGATGATGATGATGATGATGATGATGATGATGATGATGATGGAGATGATGACAATGAAGATGATGATGATGATGATGATGCAAACTCATAATGACCACTATTAATCCTGCATAATTTGGATGCCTTGGGGTTTTCCAGAGTGTTGAATTCATCTAGATGTTCAGAAAAACGATTTAATCAACAAAAATAGTTGTATTTTTAGATTTCATATCGCCGGATTTCGATCAAGTTTTGATCGGACGGGCGAAATCGTCGCACTTTTAGATGGCTCCTATATATATTTTTTTTAGTTTTAGTTTTATTTTTTTAAAGTTTTGTAGTTTTTTTATATTTTGTTTTATATTTCATATTTTTTTAAAGTTTTATAGTTTATTTATATTTTGTTATATATATAATATATAATATATATTATATATACAATATATTATATATACAATATATATTAATATTATATATATAAAAAATATAAAAAAAAACTACATATATAACATTAAAAAACTTAAAAAAAACAAAACTTACAAATTTACCTGCACCTCCTGACGAGCTCGAACCATTACACCCGCGAACCTGCATTATACCCGTGTGAACCTGCATTCTATCCGTCCATTTTCGCCAGTCATTACGGCCAGCCTAGTGTTGATAGCCAGTACTCAGAGTCGGTTGATATCCTGCCGGTTGAGAGCCAGCCTATTGATAGCCATTCTCTGAGTGAGGCCGCAGAGGAGGTCGAGGAGGTTGAGGAGCTGAAGGTGGTTGAGGATTTGAGAAGGTCGAGAACCCATAGAAGCTGCAATGCCTCCCAAATCGGTAGGAATCCAATTTTATTTACAATTTTAAGAAGCCATAGAAGCTGCAATGCCCTAAATCGCCATAGGGAGGAAAATCTCATGTTGCAATTGGAATTTGTTAAATCATCCTTCAAATTATGTATATTGTAATTCAAAATGAGAATAGGGGCTGCTATGGCCGAGCTACAATGGTCAATCCCAAGGGAAATTAAATTTGTCATTCTCATCTATTTGTAACGTCCCCATTTTGACCACCATTGCATTAAATCGTAAATGATGTAAATATTGTTATCTAATCATGGTGAGGAGCTCAAGGCCAAGGCCCTGCCATCGATTTAGCTTTGTATGTATCATAAATTAAAAATAGATGCCTATGGTTCTTGTGTTGGACATGCACAATGTAAATTAATACATCATGTAAATACAAATTTTAATGAAATACCCACAACCAGCTATGCAATGAAACAAAGAGATGGGGGCATGATTACACAAGGAATAGGGAGGGAAATTATTCAAACCCTTGAACCAATGGTGTTAATCCATGTGTCAATGAGAAAACCCATAAACCACCAACTATCCATTTTGGGTTATGCACCCAATCATTTAATTCTTCCAAGAGTTGGTTGAGGCAGTTAATGCCTTGGGAATGGAGAGGTATGGTAGTCAATTTCGTGTATGGGCAAGCCATCAATCTGGAAAATCGTATTTTTGCTTCTGGGGCAAGAAAACACCCACGAAATGAAGCCCAAAGCGATCTTTCACCCATGGCCTTTGCCCTCTCACACAGTTTGAGCTAGCTGGGCTTTCCCCATCACGTTTTTCACCATTTTCCCTGCATTTTCCATGCATGGGAACGCGTTTTTGTTTTGCACAATGGATGGGAGAGGAGGACCACGATTTGGGACTGTTATGGAGGTCGTTTTTGCCCCAGAATGTCCATGGAAATTTTTCTGAAAATGGATTTGGCATCCCAGGGTTGTTCCCCATCTTCCATTTTCGTTTTTGGGTTTCCCACGTTTTTCTGAAGCTAATGAAAACCACATCTTTGGGCATCTCACTGTAAAAACGTTTCTTCATGCCCAACACTTATGCTTTTTCTGTTATGTGCATCCCTGTTTTGGTTTGAACCTGTGAGCAAGAAGTTTGGAGTGGTAGTGGACAAAATTGGCTTGATAAACCTAGTGGGGAAAATAAACTCTCAAGAAGATCAAGAGGGCTTTGGCTACTTTTCTATGCATACCCTAAGAGCACTAGAAAGGAAGGTATGGATTGAGGGACTGTGTAGCAGTGAAGATAATACTTCCTTGTGTTGGGTGTGTAGGTATTGTGGGTGCCAAGTTAGATAGATCTTGTAGAGGTATCCATGGATTTGTGCTTGAGCTCACTAGATTAACAATTCTTCCTTTTCCATCTCCTAGCAGCCTGATAAACCCAACTACTGATTGGATTGGTTGATTTTGGTGTATTTTGTCTATGTGTGAGTCTCCTGTTCCCTTCTTCCTTGTAGAAATCATGCCCATATCGGGGGTGGCAGTTGTATCAAGAAATTGATAAGCACAACTAGCCTATGGTTGGGTGGAACATTGCAGATGCATAGCTGGTTGCTCAGGAACTACTTTGTTTCAAGATAAGTACTCTCATGTGCTAGTTCTGTATTGTTTTAATTGATGAATGACATGAATATATTGAATGTATGATGGATGTGTAATAGAATTTAATTCTGCTGTGTTTTCAAATATTTATGCATTTCCATATGTCAACCTTCATCTCATATGAACCTTTGTTTACTAAGTATGGGACTAGATGTACGGAATTAGAGTGATGTTCTCTCCCACGGTGGTATAATGGGAGGGGATGTTATAGAATGGTATCAGAGCCCAAGGATTACAACACTGAGGCTGTTGGGATGACATCCACACAACAAATTAGGAAAATATGATTTGTGTGTGTGTTGTGCATGGGGTATGTTGTTGTGTGTTGGTTGTTGTCTGTTGCTAATTGTTGTGCATATGAGGTAACACATCATGTGCTTGAGGCCTTGATGAATTATGAATCCTTGTCCCTTGGATGTCGATGATGCTTTGAATGCATGAAATTGAATGTTGGGCATGGCTAGTATGAGTTTTTGTGTGTTAATTTCATGATTGAAATCCTGAATAGTTGGTTGTTACATCCCCATACCTTAATGATGTTTGTTAATTACAATGAACCAACATTTATGTGGCCGATTGATGGTTTTCGGAAGCGAGGAAAGCTTGCGAATTATGCCCTTATGCTCACGAGTTTCCTTGCCCATGCTTGTTGGGTGTTTGAAGATTGATTGTGAATCCATTGGTTGGATTGTTGAATTTGAAATGAAAAGAAAATCTCTTTTCAAAGATGCAATTTCTTGGAATTATTTTACTATTTTTATGCAAGTTTGATCTGTAGTAACTCACCTCTGTAAAGAATTGAAGGGCACATTCTAGAAAATTTTCTAACTGTCTATGAAAATTTGCAATTTTTCTAAGTAATTATGAGCTATGCTAAAGGATTTGTCGGCAATTTTAGCGTTAAGTTCTACGCATGCGGCGACAGAATTAAGGCTAATTTTCGTGACACGGTCGGCGACGAAAGTTAAAGATAAAATCTGCGCCATGCGTGGTAGCAAACTTGGCGATAGGACCCGCGGCAAATTTAAAGATAAAATCTGTGCCATTCGCGATGCGCGGCAGCAAACTTGGCGATAGGATCCGCAACAATTTTAAAGATAAATCCTGCGCTAAAGTGCCCGACATGTTGTTAGTAATTGCGCCGGAGGTGGCCATTTTAACCTTAAAAATTGTGCCAAACGGGGAAAATACAACAACTTTTCATTGAGATTTTCAGGTGCCGAAAATGGGAAATCACCATGAAAGTTACGCGCTAGGTTGCGCGAAATCAAAAGAATTACAAAAAAAAATGAGGGTGCTACCCTCGACCCGCCCTGCAGTGGCGCAGGGAAGCCACAAGGGGGCAAGCCCCCTTGACCCCTGTCGTCCCCCTGAGACTGTCGTTGATTGTGAGAAAGTCTATGATTGAACAAAGTTGTCAATATTGGATTTTTCCACATACATGCAAATGAATTATGGCATTATAATGCAGCTAATAGTTGTGTGTGTAAACACATTTTGCAGAATTATAGTCACATCAAAGCAACATTCCATATAAGTACAGTTGGAAATTTTTGGTCTCGGTTGAGCCAAGAATATCAACATCATGGATGATGCACAGGATCCCTATGAGCCTGAGACAAATACCATGGGGGAAAATATACATGTTGAGAATGCTAAAACAGAATCTAATGGGAGAAGAAATCGAGAGACTCCCCCAGATATTGCAGCCACCATGAGGAGCCTAAGGGTGGAGTTGCAAAGCTGTAGAGAGGATAATGAAAGGATGATTAAAGCTCAGGAAGAAAAAAATTAGTTGAATGCAGCCATGCTGCAGAGTTTGACAGACATACAAAGGCAAATAAACTCTAGGCATCAGACATCAAATCCAGAAAAGAGTGGCAGTAGTTCAAGGAGGAATTCCTGAAAGAGGACCAATAGCTCAAGAAGAGTTTCTAGAGACAGAACATATACTCCAAAAATCTCTTCTAGTGGATCATCTGACTCTGAAGGATCCATTGAAGGTTCAAGCTCTTCATCTCGCAAGAGTAAGAGGAAGAGGCATCACAAGAACAATTCACATGGAGAATTTAAGAAGGCAAAACCTCCTACATTTGATGGAGAGGTAAAGTCTGGTCAAGAAGCTGAAGCTTGGCTCCTTAGGATGAGAAAGTATTTCCAAGTCCAAGACTACTCTAGAAATATGAAGGCAAGGATCACCATCTTCAAATTGAATGGAAGAGCATTTATATGGTGGGATCATATCAGGCAAGTGAAGAAGATCAATGAAAGAAAGATTGGGTGGAAGCAGTTCAAGAAATACTTCAAGTAGAAGTACCTCTCTGATAGGTACTATGATGGCAAGATCAAAGAGTTCCATGAGCTGAGATTGGGACAATTGACCGTGGAAGAGTATGCAAACAAGTTCTTGGAGCTGCTGAGGTATGTCAGGTATATTCGAGATGATAAGGTGAAAATTCAACGTATTCTAAGTGGACTACCTCATTCATATAAAGATAGGATTGAGTTTGATGAGCCTCGAACTCTAGAGGAGGCAATAAGGAAGGCCAAGTATTGCTATGATCAAAACAAAAGCAAACCTGATTTCCATAAGGCATGGAAGGACAAGAGGAATGAGAAGTTTGACCAAAGGAAGAAAGGTTTCAAACCTCCTCATATCAGAAATCAGCAAAGGCAGCCATCACAAGTGGTGACTAAACCAACTAGGATGATGGGAGACAAGCCAAGAGATCCAAAGGAGCCAAGAGAACCACTTCAATGTTGGGGTTGTGGAGGAGACCACATGCTTGGGAACTGCCCACATCGGAATGGGAATGCAAATCAAGTTCACAACATCTAAGGAGTTGAAATTGTGGGTCAAGTGGCGAGGACAATTCCTAGAATCTATGCAACACTAGACGACCGCCAGGCAGATCATCAATCAACTGTTGTTGAAGTTGAAGGTAAGATTGCTAAGCAATCTGTTTCTATTTTGATGGATCCTGGATCTACTCACAATTATATCACTCCTAAAATTGTTGAGATTTGTGCTTTTAAGAAGTCAAAGCATAGTAAATCATGGTTAGTTCAACTAGCCACTGGAACCAAGAGAAAAGTTAGTGAAATTGTAGAGAAATGTCCCTTAGAGATGGACGGGCTATTCACTTATGCAAATCTGAATGTTTTGCCACTTGGTTCCTATGATATCCTCATTGGAATGGATTGGTTAGAAGCGCACAGGGTTAAACTTGACTGCTACAATAAAACTTTTGAATGCATGGACAAAGAAGGAAACCCAAGGGTTGTAAAAGGCATTCCAAAGGTGACTTCTGTTAGGCAGGTTTCATCCATGTAGTTGAAGAAGTTTTGTAGGAAAGGTTGTCAATTGTATGCAGCCCATGTTTTGGAGGCAACGGAGAATAAAACTCCTATGTTAGAGGACTATCATGTATTGCAGGAATTCAGGGATGTTTTTCCTGATGAGATTCCAGGACTTCCTCCAAAGAGAGACATTGATTTTACAATTGAACTTGTGCCAGGAGTTGCACCAGTGTCTAAGACACCCTACATGATGAGTACACCGGAATTGATAGAATTGAAAATGCAATTACAAGAGTTGTTGGAAAAGAAATATATCAAGCCAAGTGTGTTCCCATGGGGAGCACCTGTTCTATTTGTGAAAAATAAAGATGGAACACTCAGATTATGTATTGACTACAGGTAGTTGAACAAATTTACCGTGAAGAAAAAATACCCATTGCCCTGAATCGATGACCTTTTTGATCAAATGAGAGGAGCAAAGGTACTTTCAAAGATTGAATTGAGGTCTAGTTACCATCAGGTAAGAATCAAAGAGGAGAATATTCATAAGACAGCCTTTAGAACAAGGTATGGACACTATGAGTTTGTAGTGGTACCATCTGGTCTCACAAATGCACCAGCTACATTCATGTGTCTCATGAATAGTGTTTGTAGCAACTATTTGGATAGGTTTGTTCTTGTTTTTTTAGACGACATTCTCATCTATTCTAAGAATGAAGAAGAGCATGAAGAACATTTGAGAATGACATTGCAATTTATAAGGGAGCATAAGCTGTATGCAAAGTTAAGAAAATGTGACTTTTATAAAGGTAAAATTCATTATTTGGGTCACATTATCTCAGACGAAGGAATATCCGTGGACCCTGAGAAGATTGAAGTCATTATGATTTGTCCAACTCCAAGGAATGTGATAGATGTGAGATCTTTTATGGGCCTTGCTGGTTATTACAGGAGGTTTATTGAAGGATTCTCCAAGGTTACAAGCCCGATCACTTCTTTGCAAAAGAAGGAGATAAAGTTTGAATGGTCACCAAGATGTGAGGAAAGTTTCCAACGGTTGAAGAATCTTCTTACGAGTGCACCAATTTTGAAAATTGCAGAACCAGAAAAAGACTTTGTGGTGTGTACCAATGCATGCAACCAAGGACTTGGAGGAGTTCTTATGCAAGACAACCACGTGGTATGCTATGAGTCGAGAAAGTTGAAGGAGCACGAGAAAAACTATGCTACTCATGATTTAGAACTTGCAACCATAGTACATGCCTTAAAGATGTGGAGGCATTATTTAACGAGTAGGAAATTTGAGTTAAGGACAGACCATTGTGGTTTGAAATACTTATTTGATCAGCCAAATTTGAATGCTAGGCAAGCTAGATGGTTGGAAGTTTTGTGCGAATTTGATTTTGAAATCAAACACATAAAATGGAAAGAAAACAAGGTGGCTGATGCACTCAGCAGGAAAGTACATGAAATGCATGTGGCAACGCTTAGCACTTGCCAACCAGATTTGAGGTAGCAGATTGTTAACCATGTTGTTGAGGATGAAGCGTATGCGTAGATAAAGGATAAATTGCAGCAGCAAGACCTTGAAAAGAAGTATGAAGGATACCATTTGGAAGAAGATGGACTTCTTACTTATAAGAATAGAGCCTATATTCCAAATATGGCAGATTTGAGGAGGATTGTTATGGATGAAATCCATAAAGCTCCATACTCCAGTCACCCCGGATATCAAAAGACTATTGCTATAGCAAGAAAATATTATTTCTGGCCAGGGATGAAGAAGGATGTTGTTGAATACATTTCCAGGTGCATGAAGTGTCAATAGGTGAAGGTTGAACACCAACGCCCAGCAGGTTTATTGCATCCATTTCCAATCCCATAATGGAAATGGGAATTAATATCCATGGATTTTATTACAGGATTGCCAATGAATGTAAGACAACATGATTCCATCATGGTGGTGGTGGACAAGTTAACAAAGGAAACACATTTTATACCGGTTAAGTCCACACATAAAGCCGATGCCATTGCAAATATTTTCATGAAGGAAATTTTTAGATTACATGGATTTCCTAAGAAAATAATTTTTGACAGGGATACCAAGTTCACTTCCAATTTTTGGAAAGGTCTTTTTGCAGATTTGGGTACACAGTTGAGCTTTAGTGCCGCGTACCATCGTCAAACAGATAGGAAAACAAAAGAGTAAATCAGGTGCTTGAAGACATGCTTCGCATGTATGTTATGGACAAACCATCAAAGTGGAAGGATTATCTACACTTGGTAGAGTTTGCATATAAAAATGGGCAGCAAGAATCATTAGGAATGAGTCCATATGAGGTTCTATACAGTAGAAGGTGTAGGACACCAGTGACTTGGGACAATCCAGTGAACAGAATTGTACTTGGACCAGAATTGCTTAAGGAAATGGAACAAGAGGTTGCAAAGATCAGGAAGAATTTAAAAATAGCCCAGGATAGACAGAAAAGCTATGCAGATAAGCATAGGGTACTTAGGGAATTCAGTGTTGGGGATCATGTGTATCTTAGAGTGAATCCAAGGAAGAGTTCCTTGAAGCTTGGGAGTTGTGCCAAGCTATCACCTAGATATTGTGGGCCATTTGAAGTGCTTGAAAGAATAGGGCCAGTTGCATATAGAATTGCATTTCCTGCTAGCACTAGAGCTCATAATGTTTTTCATGTTTGTTTGCTTAAGAAATATGTACATGATCCTAAACATGTGATTAATTGGGATGTGATCCAGGTGGAACCCGAGGGAGAGTTCCAAACCGATCCATTACACATCCTAGATAAGAGGGTAACATTGCTCCAAAACAAGCCATCAGACAGGTAAAGGTGCAATGGAATCACTACGGTCCCGATGAGGCTACATGGGAGTTGGAGGATGCCATGAGAGTGGCATATCCATTTTTGCTCAATTTTGATGAGCACTGAGGACAGTGCTAATGTAAGGGGAGGGGAATGTAACGTCCCCATTTTGAACACCATTGCATTAAATCGTAAATGATGTAAATATTGTTATCTAATCATGGTGAGGAGCTCAAGGCCAAGGCCCTGCCATCGATTTAGCTTTGTATGTATCGACAATTAAAAATAGATGCCTAGGGTTCTTATGCTGGACATGCACAATGTAAATTAATACATCATGTAAATACAAATTTTAATGAAATACCCACAACCAGCTATGCAATGAAACAAAGAGATGGGGGCATGATTTCACAAGGAATAGGGAGGAAAATTATTCAAACCCTTGAGCCAATGGTGTTAATCCATGTGTCAATGAGAAAACCCATAAATCACCAACTACCCATTTTGGGCTATGCACCCAATCATTTAATTCTTCCAAGAGTTGTTTGAGGCAGTTAATGCCTTGGGAATGGAGAGGTATGGCAGTCAATTTCGTGTATGGGCAAGCCATCAATATGAAAAATCGTATTTTTGCTTCTGGGGCAAGAAAACACCCACAAAATGGTGCCCAAAGCCATCTTTCACCCATGGCCTTTGCCCTCTCATGCAGTTTGAGCTAGCTGGGCTTTCCCCATCACGTTTTCACCATTTTCCCTACATTTTCCATGTTTGGGAACTCGTTTTTGTTTTGCACAATGGCTAGGAGAGGATAACCACAATTTAGGACTATTATGGAGGTCGTTTTTGCCCCAGAATGTACATGGACATTTTTCTGAAAATGGATTTGGCATCCTAGGGTTGTTCCCCATCTTCCATTTTCGTTTTTTGGGTTTCCCATGTTTTTCTGAAGCTAATGAAAACCCCATCTTTGGGAATCTCACTATAAAAACATTTCTTCATGCCCAACACTTATACTTTTGCTGTTATGTGCATCCTTGTTTTGGTTTGAACCTGTGAGCAAGAATTTTGGAGTGGTAGTTGATAGAATTGGCTTGATAAAACTAGTGGGGAAAATAACCTCTCAAGAAGATCAAGAGGGCTTTGGATACTTTTCTATGCATACCCTGAGACCACTAGAAAGGAAGGTATGGCTTGAGGGATTATGTAGCAGTGAAGAGAATACTTCCTTGTGTTGGGTGTGTAGGTATTGTGGGTGCCAAGTTAGATAGATCTTATAGAGGTATCCATGGCTCTGTGCTTGAGCTCACTAGCTTAGCAATTCTTCCTTTTCCATCTCCTAGCAGCCTGATAAACCCAACTGCTGATTGGCTTGGCTTGTTTTGGTGTATTTTGGCTATGTGTGAGTCTACTATTCCCTTCTTCCTTGTAGAAATCATGCCCATCTCGGGGGTGGCAGTTGTATCAAGAAATTGATAAGCACAACTGGCCTATGGTTGGGTGGAACGTTGCAGATGCATAGCTGGTTGCTCAGGGACTACTTTGTTTCAAGATAAGTACTCTCATGTGATAGTTCTGTATTGTTTTAATTGATGAATGACATGAATACCTTGAATGTATGATGGATGTGTATAAGAATTTAATTCTGCTGTGTTTTCAAATATTTATGCATTTCCATATGTCAACCTTCATCTCATATGAACCTTTGTTTACTAAGTATGGGACTAGATGTTCGGAATTAGAGTGATGTTCTCTCCCATGCTGGTATAATGAGAGGGGATGTTACACTATTGCCGTAGTACATGGAATGGGATTATATTTTTATGGTTAAGTCATTCCAGAGATTTCCATAGAAACACTTCTGGTTTTCATCTTGAGAGGAGTGCATTGTAAATTTGTCTCAGACACCAACCTGGTTTTCAACAAATATTGGAGCGCATGGCTTTGAGGAGGGTTTTCAAATGTGCCCACCATTTGAAAAGATGTCCCCTCATTGCTGGAGTATGCCCATAATGGTGAAGAATATGTTAATTTGGGCAAAAATATGACCAATAGTGGAGGTTTTATGGTCCTCTTGTCCACGAAATTACCCAAAACGTTGTTTTAGGGTTTCTTATGCAGCTGCAAGGTGCCCAGAACTCACCAAAACCTTGTTTTGCTGTTGTTATCCATAACTATATCAGAGATTAGGGTTGCTGTTGTTTAAGTTCATAATTTTGTCCTGACTGTTATTACTAGAAAAATTAAATTTCAATATATATTTTTTTGGTTATTGTTAGCTGACTTGAGTCCTAAAACTCCATTAAATCTGCCATACAACTATCACATTTGTTACTTTAACCTTATCTAATCAATTTCATCAAATTATGTTCTTATACCCATGATGAAAATGCTTTGTTCATTATCAATGAACATGTGTGTTCTTATTATAACTGGGAATTTTTATGATCAAAAGCTCATTGTTATTGTTGTACTATCTCCTTAGGTCATATGTTCACTTCTTTAGTTCTTGAGGTTAAATGACAACTTTCAATGGTTCCATAGGTTGGCACGTCCCTTGAAAAATGTATGCATAATAATGTGACAATCTTCAGTTAAGCCTTCAGAGCTTTTCACACAATTCCACAAAGTTTTTGGATGTCTCAATTAATGAAGATTCTAAGAATGTGAACTTATTCAATAGCCAAAGCTTGAGCCTGTAAGCCTATTTAACAAATATTTCAAGCAATTTAGTGGAATACCTCTTAATCATGGCCAGTAAAGTCTAGGCATGAGTTAAGATTGGATAGTGGAAGCATGCATCTCAAACTTACAAAAAACATCTATAGGAGAAGTGAAACCTTTGACCTCATATCTTACACGGTGGTCTAAGATGGGAGGATGAGGGGACATAGTGATGGGTGTCAGGTACTGTTGGAATCTCCCCACGAAATTTGTAGGAAATGACAAAAAATGGTATTAAAATATTTGAAAATTAAAAAAATAAATCTAGAAAATAAAAAAAAACCAACGAGGATTTTTAAAACTTTGGTATGATAGATGCATGATACATATGAATAGTCTAATACTATTTGCAATTCCATATAAAAAAAACCTATAAACTAAAATGATAATGATAAACCAAAACATGGGAAACTACTTTGTTGTAGTTTCCCTAAAGAAAATGCTACAAATATTGCATAACCAACCTTTGATACCACCATTTTCATTTCTATCGTATAATAAATTGCAACAATAGTTTGTTCCCGGCAAGGATTTGGTGTGGTTTCCAATTAATATTTGGTGGACATGTCAAGGTGGGCCCCTTTTTGGTCCACAATTGGATGAGTATGTGCTAAATCATGGCTACATTAGTGTTTTTTTGGGGGCTAAGAGGGTTGTATAACTTGTAGGAGATTTGAGGTCTTTTGAGGAATGTCTTGGTATATCTTGATAGGTCAAAAACTGCTAAGTGGTCTGCTATCCATTAAGGAATATTTTGGGCTCCTCGATATGCCAAAATGCCTCCAAAATGATATCCTATTTCTTATTCATGTGAAATTTGGGTCAATGATTTATGCCAAGAAACCAACAAATTGAGTCTAAATACAAGTACAAATGCTCAAATCTGTGTGAAGATTGCAAATATGTGTACTTGCATCTAAAAATCAATGAACTGAAAACACTTTGAATACTGAAATTAAACTTTTTGAATGTATATTTGACCAGTACCATAAAGTATTAATAAAATGGGGTTGAAAAAAAGAGAGAGTTGATAAGAGGAGCAATATATTAAATCTTATCAACTCAACAACTATCATTATAACAAATGAAAGAGTACTCATGAAACATCAATTGGCTACTAAGAGAGTATTCTTCATTAACATAACTGTAGACAAGTACAAGGTTTGTAGGTAGAAGAACATTACTCTAAGAGAGCTTGAGGGGATTTGTCCCAACACTACCCAAGACTCTCTTAATCCAACTATTTAGAAGTCAATACAAACCATGTAGATAGCAAGGGAGGTGATGGGAAATAGGACACCACCCATTTTTTTTAGGTGATCTTGGGAGCAAACTGGCCTTTGTCCTATTTGTAAAATTAGTCACAGCAGATCTAATGAACAAGTAAATCAATCACAACAGATGAACATAGAAAATATGGTGTAAAACTATGCAAAACATGCAACAGTGCTCAATATCCCAATAAGGGTGAATAATTACAATACAATATGACCATGTGAGTGAGCAATTCGAATTGACTAAGTAGGCCATTCGAATCACTGAATGGAGTAGCTTGACTCCAACTAGGAGTCCCCATCATCAATCGGTGGTGCTCATCAATGCACAAGAACCAGTCATCCAGGTGTCAATCTGAGTCTAACTAAGTGTAACAAGTGTAACTAAAGTGTGTAGCACTGATTAAGGGAAGGAGGCTCAGTGGGGGGCGCATGGGAGGCTAACTGAAGTCAGAACAAGTAATCTAGTCAATCTGGAGGTCCAACGGAAGTGAAACAGTCAGTCGGGAGTGAAACTAGCCTCAAATCAGGGAGAATCGGAGCTAACTGAATGTAACTGAAGTGGAACTGCAGTGGTAGGTGAGAAAGTGCGCCCTTCTCTAGCAGTAGGTGAGAAGTGGGTGCCTTTCAGACTAGGAGGGCTAAAGAACTGAAGTGGCTCCCGGGTGCTAGAAAGAGGTGGCTAAGGTGCTGGAGGCATCAACCTGGTGACTGGGATGCATGCAAAGTGCATGCAAACCCTAGAATTTGCATGCAAACCCTAATTGCATGCAAGATCCTGAAAAAGATGATGTGGATATCCGAACACCCCCCCTCAAGCTAGACTATGATGTGCAAAAAATAATGTGGGGCCCTGGTAACTAAGACCAAAGGTCACCCCAATACAATAATCCAAAAAATGCTGAAAATAAACTAAGTGAGGAAAGAGGGAAAACCCAGTGGGAAGAAAGCCCCCCCTCAAGATAAAGCATAATAATGGATCAATCTATCTCCACCATGATGGAACTCACCCCCAACAGTGAACGGAGGTAAGAGAACTTCTTCTCAGTGAAGCTCTTGGTGAAGATGTCTGCAATTTGCTCATTAGTAGGGAAATATTGCAGAATGATGGTGCGGTCATGCACCAACTGTCAAATGTAATGCATATGAATCTCAATGTGTTTGGTCCTCTGCCGCTAAACTGGATCTGTGGAGATCTTGATAGCACTTTGATTGTCACAAAATAGGACAGTCGAAGTAGTGCCACCAAAACCAAACTCGGAAAGAATACCCTGCAACCAAACTGCCTGAATGTAGGCATTGACTGCCCCTCGATACTCTGCCTCTGCTAAAGAAAGTGCAATGGCTGCTTGCTTTTTGCTGGACCAGAAAATAGCACGATGACCAATCATGAAAACATAACCGGAAGTGGATTTCCGATCAATGCTATCACCTGCCCAATCCGAATCAGTAAAACCAATGAAATCAAGCTCAGAATCTGCAGCATAATGTATGCCAAACTGTCTCGTACCTTGCACATACTGCAAGATCCACTTGGATGCTCGCCAATGAAGCTCATGTGGCTGCTGCATATATCTTGACACGGCACTCACGGCATATGAAATATCAGGCCTTGAGTGTGTCAAATAAAGTAGTGAACCAATCAACTGTCGATACATATTGCAATCTGCAAGCGGTGTAGAATCTCCCTCCTCAAGACTGATTCCTGAGAGGAATGGGAATGGGGCTGCCTTACATTCAGCCATATTAAACTTCAATAACAGGTCGGAAGCATATTTTTGCTGAGATATAGTGATCCCATCAAAATTTTGAGCTATCTCCAAGCCCAAAAAATGACTCAGCAAGCCCAAATCGCTCATGTCAAAAGCTAGATTTAAGGCAGTTTTTAGCTTGTTTATTGAAGTAAGAGTGCTACCAGTAATGAGAAGATCATCAAAATAAAGTACAATAACCAAAAAATTACCTTTAACTCGCTGAAGATACACATTCGGATCAGATTTGCATCTTTGGAAATTCTGAGAAAGAAGGAAGGAGTCCATCTTTGCGTACCAAGCTCTTGGGGCCTGTTTTAACCCGTACAAAGATTTCTTCAATCTGCAAACTAATGATGGATCTGATGTGTAGCCCTCTGGCTGATGCATATATACCTCTTCATCAAGGTCTCCATGTAGAAATTCACTCTTCACATCCATGTGGTGCACTTCCCAGTGCTTGGATGCGGAAATAGCTAAAACAAGGCGGATGGAATCCATCTTTGCAACCGGTGCAAAAGTCTCAGTGTAGTCCACTCCTTGGACTTGGGAGAAACCTTTTGCCACCAACCTTGCTTTGTATTTGCTGATAGAGCCATCAGCAACAAATTTTGTGCGGTAGACCCGTTTACACTTCACTAATTTTCTTCCAGGTGGAAGAGAAACTAGCTCCCATGTGTTGTTCTTTTAAAGAGAACTGTACTCTTCATCCATGGCACTTTGCCATCTCGGATCTCGGTGAGAAGAATAGTATGATGTGGGATCTGAACCAGCCATCAAATAACAAATCTCAAGAAGTAATGGATCAGCAATATAAAGTGCCATACCTGCTCTTTGAAAGTCTGCTCTTGTTCGTCTCGGATCAGCAGGATTTCCAAGGTTTGAACCAGCAGATTGGAGAGTTCTTTGGGCCCACTTTGGTAACTGAGGAGGATCATAATGGTCGGATTCCAAACCTGATATGTCATGATCATCATATGCTTCTGAAATATCAGAAATATCAGAACTCATACCTTCATTATCGCTGCACAGATCTTCCTCTGGTGAAGGCGGTGAATCGGCAGTCTCTTCCTCGACTAGGTGCAATTCTTGAAGCGATTCTTCAAATTGCGCACTGCGTTCTATGAATATCTTTTTAGATCTGATATCCATGAGTTTATATGCTTTTGATTCTTCCCCATATTCTATCAGTATGCACTCGATACTTTGTGGATCCAAAGCTCGTCTCTTCTTGGAAGGAATTCTAGCCCATGCAGTAGAGCCAAAAACTCTCAAATTTGACACATCCGGTTTGTGACCAAAGGATGCTTCGAAAGGAGTCATACCTTTCACGGATGAATGTGGAACACGGTTCTGTATGTATGCAGCAACATTGATTGCTTCAGCCCAAATATTTGCAGCCAAACCTTTTGATTCAATCATGCATGTAGCCATCTCTTTCAGTGACCGGTTTTTCCTTTCCGCTACACCGTTCTGCTGGGGTGTGTAGGGAACTGTATGTTGGATCTGAATTTCGCTTTGGGCACAAAGTTGCAGCAACTCGGACTTAATATATTCTCCACCATTATCATATCTAAGAGCTTTGATCTTGCTCTCAGTGGCGGTCTCAACAGAAGCCTTAAAATCCTTGAATTTTCCAAGCACTTCTGACTTGTTTTTGAGAAAGAATACCCATGTAAAGCGGGAAAAATCATCAATAAATGTCAAAACATACCTTGAACCATTTAATGAAATATGGGGCAGTGGACCACTGATATCAGAATGGATCAACCCCAAAATAGTAGAAGCTCTGCTAGCTTTTCCGCGGTCGAATCTGTGCTCGGGGTGCTTCCCAATGATGCAACCAGTGCATATTCCCTTCGAGGAACGGAGTTGTGGAAGACCATCTACCATGGATTTGTTTGATAACAACAGCAAATACTTATAATTAAGATGTCCAAATATTTCATGCCAAAGCCTACTAACCTCATTACCATGTGTGCGAAGAGCAGTGGGCTTTGCAAGCGGAATAAAGTGTGAAAACTCATAGCATTTTGCAGTGTGGTTTGCCTTTCCGACTGCAACAAGTCTTCCACTTTTGATATCAGAAATTTCAACTGTATTAGGGCTGAATGTAACTTGCTTCGGTTCACCAGTGTGTGTCATTTGATACACAGAAAGAAGATTTGAAGCCAAGGAAGGCACATAGAGAACATTCTGAAAGCTTCCATGATCTACATGAATCGTACCTTTTCCCTTTGAAGAAATTTTTGAATCATCTCCCAAATGGATGGGGATGGAGCTGTATGGATCGAATGAAGAAAAAGAATCAATATTTGCAGCGATATGATTCGATGCACCCGAATCTATCAAGAGAGTAGTGGGCTTCGAAACAATTGCCATGAGTGCTTGTCCTCTTTCATGATCATCATTCCTATCCTTCTTCCTTGCACCGCCAGGAAGGTTTATGTTGTTCTTTTCCAAAAGGAGGGCCATTTGATCTATAGTCTTCTTCATACATGAACTTTCGGGATGAAAGCCATGATTACAATAAGTACATTTAGATTTTTGGTTACCTTCTTTGCCCTTTTGCTTGAACTTCGAACTCGATGGTGCATCCGTTTGTTTGCCTTTCTCTCTTTGCTTGTGAGGCTCGAATTTGGGCTTCTCCTTCTTTTGCTTTCCTTTACCATTCGGGATCTTGGGTCCTTGAACATATAGGGATGAATCTTTGGAGCTTATGGACCCCATTTGAATCAACTTGTCATGCTCTTTTGTGACGGACTCAATGAAGGCATTCAAGGTAGGCATCTTCCAATTCGGGGTAGTTAGCCGACCGGAATTGAAAGTAGAGACAAATACCGAATAATCTTTACCAAGCTTGCTTAGAATGGAGAGGATCAATTGTTTATCCTCTTTGATAACTCCACTGTTCTTCAACTGCAAGTTCAAGTTTTTGAATTTTGTGAAGAATTCATTGATGGTCTCGAAATTCTCAGGACTAAGGGCAATCAATTCATTCTCTAATTGAAAAGCCCTAAGCTCATCCTGCTTGCCAAATAGTGTTTCAAGTTGCTCCCATATAGCTTTTGGAGTCTTCCATCCACTGAGATGGAAGTGAAGATCTTTGGAGATGGAGAGACAAAGAAGACCATAAGCTTCATCAATCTTGTTGTAGTGTTTGGTTCTATCTGACGGATTGTTTGGCTCCAATTCAAGACCAACAGTGACTCGGTAGTAACCTTTTGAACGTAATATGATCTTCATATCATCTTTCCAATCAAAATAATTGAATGGGGTGAGGATAGGCTTTGAAGAAGAGTATTCCATTGCTAGGAGCGAGTGCACACTGATGTAGAGGAGCTTGCATGCACAGTGTAGCGAATGCAATTGATGTAGAAGAGCTTGCATGCACAATGTAGCGAATGCAATTGATGGAGACAATAAACCTGCAAATCACAATAAACCAAGAACAATGAGGTCGAACAATCCACCCTTTTAGAGTTGCATCACACCTGGGATTGGAGATCAAACAATGTTGAATGGGTCCAATGTATCAGATCCAAGAATTATGTGGAAACTCAAGCTTCTGGAGTGGTATTGGAAGTATTTTCAAGCTTTGCATGCACAAGAGCGAATGCCCTTGAGATATTTCATGCCAAAACTTTTTGCAAGTTTTGAGCAATTCACTCAAATCTTCTTGTAGAACCACCTGTAGAAAAGAGATCTTGTCCCTGCAATGGCTCTGATACCATGTAAAATTAGTCACAGCAGATATAATGAACAAGTAAATCAATCACAACAGATGAGCATATAAAATATGGTGTAAAACTGTGCAAAACATGCAGCAGTGCTCAATATCCCAATAAGGGTGAATAATTACAATACAATCTGACCATGTGAGTGAGCAATTCGAATTGACTAAGTAGGCCATTCGAATCACTGAATGGAGTAGCTTGACTCCAACTAGGAGTCCTCATCATCAATCGGTGGTGCTCATCAATGCACAAGAACTAGTCATCCAGGTGTCAATATGAGTCTAACTGAGTGTAACAAGTGTAACCGAAGTGTGTAGCACTGATTAAGGGAAGGAGGCTCAGTGGGGGGCGCATGGGAGGCTAACTGAAGTCAGAACAAGTCATCTAGTCAATCTGGAGGTCCAACGGAAGTGAAACAGTCAGTCGGGAGTGAAACTAGCCTCAAATCAGGGAGAATCGGAGCTAACTGAATGTAACTGAAGTGGAACTGCAGTGGTAGGTGAGAAAGTGCACCCTTCTCTGGCAGTAGGTGAGAAGTGGGTGCCTTTCAGACTAGGAGGGCTAAAGAACTGAAGTAAGTGGCTCCCGGGTGCTAGAAAGAGGTGGCTAAGGTGCTGGAGGCATCAACCTGGTGACTGGGATGCATGCAAAGTGCATGCAAACCCTAGAATTTGCATGGAAACCCTAATTGCATGCAAGATCCTGAAAAAGATGATGTGGATATCCGAACACTATTGCCTTTGATTTTAGAGTAGTTCTCCTACTTTTGAATGAAAGTCTTGGAAAACACTCGTTATGCATTCCATTGGCTCCCATTCCTTCTAATTTGATATGCATAAACCTGAGATAAATGTAATATTCATGTAACTATAAAATAAAAATAAAGAGATGTGGAAATCTTCTCATCTTTCAATAGAAATTAATCATCAAAAAAATATGACATCAAAATTGGTCATGCATACTCACAATTACATTCAATTTTGGGAAAATTTGGTTGAGTAGAAACCTTCTCTTTTGACATCTCTCTACAGTCATAGACATGTGCCAGTTGAATCTTTTCCACCTTTTGTCCTCGATTACTCATCTTAAATCCTTTTACCAAACCTTCCAGTGGATGATAATGTCTTGCAAACGCCTTTTTTTTATTGCATGGCTTCCAATTGTTGATGGTTTATTTGAATAACTCTTTCATGGTTTGTAATTTTTGGGTGAATCAGAGATGGTTTGGATATTTGTATACACTACATAGCTTGAGCTATAGTAGAAGTGATTTGAATTTGGTGAATAGATTTTGGATTGTGACAAATATTCTTGGGCTTATACTTATGATATCATTCTGTAATTTAAGTCTCCTAGCATACATTACATGGGTTTTAAGTTGAAATAATGTGTCCTAGCATACATGACTATGCACAATATCACATTGTCATGCTTATGCTTGCTAAGGTTTAAACATTGTCATGCATTTTAGTCATTATAAGTAGAAGAAAGTTATTGTTGGATTCATTTAATTTGAAAGAGTAGTTATAGTTTGAAAGAACTCTCTCCTTACCTTAGCTAGCATTCATTGAAAGGAAAGGCTTATTTTATTCGTATGCATTTGCATGGTTTGAGTCAGTCATCACACCACGAGTTTCACTTCCATCACCCGACTGAGTAATACAACCATTAAAATTTAACTCGTTAACTCAACACACTTTAACCTCGCTTGAGGATAAAAATAATTTTGTAGTTAGGTAGGACACCAGGGATAGGCATCCAAATAATTCCCCCTTGTCATTTGCATCTGAGACATAGATGTTGTCATCTAGGGTACTAAAATCCTCTAGTATTTATTGACACGGTCATCGACCAGTTTGTGGAGGGGCTTCCCGTCGTTTCGGGGGTTAAGCCACGAGGATTGATTCCGGATAGACTAAGTGGAATGCCGCCCTCCACTTAGTGCCTAAGGCATATCGATCCATTGTCTTCCTTGTACTGCTAGCCACCATACTGGGGTATACAGGCGATAGGATAGAAGTGCCGAAAACCTTCTCCGATGTGTCTTGAACGAGGTAGCTTAGTGACTTTTCTACTAGGTCTCTTTTACCCAGGATCCCTTTCGGTAGAGGGATATCCTTCAAATTCGGTCTCTCACTTCGTATTGTTCGACTTGGATTTCATCACCTTGCGGAGGATACGATTTGTCAAGGTATCCAGCTCCTAATTAGGAAGTTTGCTTGCATTTTCACCTTTTTAGAGGGTCTTTTTCTTTTTAGTTCTACTTGTTGTCATTCTGGCCACTTTTGTTTCAGCTTGCTTACTGTGACATCGGTCCTAGTACAATTTCTTGAGCTTATTTTTTTGGCCTGCGAGCCTTGTATTTTCATAGCTCCCCTTCTGCACGCTCGGTTGCTTTAGGGTTTTTGTTAACACCCAAAAAGTGCTCACTAGCTCATTTACCACATTATATGGCTCATTTGTCCATTTTCCTACCATATTTCCATTAAAATCCCAAAAAATCCCATTAAAAAGCCTCCAAAAGGCCTAAAATGCCTCCAAAAGGCCATAAAACCCTCAAAATAGCCTAAAAAAGGCTAAAAAACCCCCCTTTTCCTCCAAAAATAGCAAAAATCCCCTAAAAAGGGAATAAAAATATAAAATAATGAGGAAAATGAGGAAAAAACCCTATACAGCTGCCTAAAACCATGTGTTTCCCAAAACCATGGGTCAGCACTCCACCACCAAAAAACTATAAATAGGTGATGGAGATCCCTTATTTCATATCCACAATCACAAGCACCCTTACTCTGCCAAAATCTCTCTCGAAACCCTAGTTCACCATTGAACTACTTTCACCTTGAGAGCCACCTTTGGCCCATTCCCACCATTGGACAAGGAGAAGGAGCATATTGACGCTTGGAGCATCCTCTTGGACACTGCAAAGGGCTTCATCAAACCTTCACATTGAAGGTAATATCAATACAAAAAGCCATTCTTTAAATTTGATGTTTATGTTTCATGCATGTTTTAGAATTAATTTCATTGTTGTTTTAGCTTAATTATTTACATTTACTGAACTGCTACTAAGGAGTCCATTCTCCTTAGTAGGTGCTCATTTGCACAAGCTAGGGGTAAAACCCTAGCTACAGTTTTTGAGTTATTACATGTTAGTTACCAATACTTATCTGATGATGTGTGATGTCCTCTTCTCCTAGGTCTTCGAGATGGTTGAGTTAGATGGTATTCTGAAGGGATTGAACACCCCTTCATGGAGCCACTAATGCTTGACTGTAGGAGTAGTCTAGAGGACCACATGATCACATCACCCGTGTGGAATTTTCCGTTTACTGTGATGATGGAATTTCAATTTATATGGAACAATGGTACATTTGAGAGAGAGATGGATGGTTGTACCCCACCTTGGTTGATTGTCTTATGGTCCTTTCATTTTGTCGATAGTATTTTTGTGGTACCTTGCCTTTTACCTTTTGGGTGTTTTACTGATATTGGGATATCTTATGGTTTGTACCACCTTTTATGTTGTTTGTCTTGTGGGTACTATGGTAGCTTGTCCACATTTTAGGTACACCCACTTTCTCCAAATTGTTATGAGTCTTTATACCCACTTCGTACAACCCTCGTGACATTAGTTACGAAGATTGCATGCTATCATACCTTTTGGTGGTACTATTTGAGTTACAAGAGGTAGTTACAAGGAGCTATTGCATATATGAGGTAGTTACAAGGAGATATTGCATATAAGAGGTAGTTACAAGGAGCTATTGCATATATTCGACATTTTTTGACCTTCCATCTCTTTGGCATGTCAAATAACAGGTAGTTACAAGGAGTTATTGCAATATATATTTGACCTTATTTGTACCTTCCCCACAATGGTTGATTTACTTTTGGTCCTCACTCACTGTTGTTTATTTGTCTGGTGGTAACTTGTACTTTAAATTTGGTACTTTCATTTTTTTGTGGTACCTTGCCTCTTACCTTTTGGGTCTTTTACTGATCTTGAATTATCTTTTGATTTGTACCGCCTTTTATGTTTTTGGTCTTGTGGTTATAACTATGGTAGTTTGTCCACGTTTGAGGTAGTGTACACCTCGTTAGTCCCAAGGGTTATGAGTCTCTATACCCATTCTTTTCTTTTTGACTTGTACCTTACTGGTTGGTCTTTGTACTGAGCCTTTTTACTGTCACTGAATTTCTTTGATTGACCGTATCATAGCCCGACCATCTCTCTCTCTCTGGTTTGTACTAGCCCTATCATAGGGTCACTTGGTTCCTAGAGTTGACTGGCCTCTAAGAGGCACAGCCATTTCTGAAAGTAACTCTTCTGAGTATATTACAGGAAACGTCTACACTAAGGTAATCAAATATGTGTTGGTAAGACTTAAGTAATCAAATTGATGGTAATCAAATATGTGGTAAATAATTTTCATTAAGTAGCCAGGACTTGTAGCATTAGAGGAGATCCTGTAACATGTCTGTGTAGTGTTACATGTGTGATGTAGTGTTAAATCAAATAGTAAAAAGTGATACTATGAGGGAGATATTCTAACGTGTATGTGTAGCGTTACATGTGTGATGTAGTGTTACATCTAATAGTAGAAAGTGATCATAATGTGATAAACTAATTAATTTCTTATCGGCCATTTAGAAATGACGTGAATTTAGAAACGGTGACTACTGCACCGAGTGTAAACGATAAAAAAATTCACACCTCAAGAAATTGGATCCCTCTCAGTGCTGAACAGATTCGGGTTTAAGATGGATCTATGCTGGTAAGAACATTTTGCTCCAATCTTCCATTTGTGCCAAACAACACAATAAAAATTTTAACAACAAAAGGAAAGGTAGCAAAATGGCAATCATTGTTTGATGTTATAACTGTACTGTTCATTAGCACATTTATGGGAAAGCAAAAAGCATTGCTGATTTTTTTGAAAAGAAAGTCTTTGCAACTATGTCATGATAATATAGAGAAAGCCCTACTTTTCTCTGTTTCAATATGATTGAAAATCTATGTTATGCAATAAATACCCTATGTCAAGATTACAAGTAATTGTCCAAATTAAGGCAACATTAGTTGGGAGTAGGACTGAAAGATACCATTTTTCAAAACAACTAACATGTTTACGGTTTTGATGTTGCTTGATTCAATTACTTTCAGTCATCTAAGAAGACCATGCTTGATTACAAAACTACCCATGTCTTTCCAACATTCAATGAGTTAATCATTTTCCTTAATAATATTTCATTTTAGATTTTGAAAAAGAGTATAAAAGTTCCACAACATCATATAAAAGATGGTGTGATATGGGACTCAAGACCCAAAGTAGCAATAAAAAATAGCTCATAAATATTGCATGAATTTCTACTCCTAAGAAAGATAAATTGGTCGTATTTCGATCATCACTTGAATGCCTACATGTTGACAAAGGGAATGAGGATCAAGTAAAATTATAAAAGGTGATACATGTCAAATTTTAAGAGGTGCTATGCCTTGCGGTCAAATCTAAACTATTTTCCAATGGTGTAGGTAGAACCAAACAGGTATTTGTCTGATCTATCTTCCTCGAGCGAGGGGAGTTTAGGAAGGCTAGAGGAAAGTGAGACATCCAGTAGTTCTAGAAGAATTGTATCAACTAGATGTAAAAAAACCAAAAGAAGATTCCATAGACGCAATGAATTTTTTCATGGTCAAGGGGGGGGCATGTTCCTATGGTGATGAGACAAAAGACGACGAAGAGGTGCCCTTGAGGTACATAAATTTAGTGAAACAATGGGTACCAAAGGATCTTCCTCCACCGAACACTGATTTTTGTGTGAGCGAGAGGAGATATCGAATTGCACCGTCGTCGATACATGGTTTCGGGTTGTTTTCCATGGATTACATCTTGGTCGGTTACGGGACATGTACATAATTGATGGAGTTTGTTGGACCCATATACAACTACAACGATTGGATGTGCCTTGTCTGATATACAAAAAGTATGCGTAGCTATGGATTGTCAACAAACTATTTACAGTTGAAAGACAAAAATCAAAATAAAGGAGGAATGTTGTACATGGACGAAAGGCCAAAGGCCACAGGGAATATTGTGGGGTTTATAAACAGTTCACAACCAGGGTCTACAATTAAGCAACCAAATTGCGAATTTGAGGGGTGTGAAGGAAATCGTGTTTTTGTAGTTGCTATTAAAACAATATCTGCAGGGGACGAGTTGCTTATTAATTACCCTGTGAACCGAGTAGATACCAACAAGGTTACTATATAACATTTTACCCAACTTTTTAGTAATAAATTAAACATCATAAGGATTTTTTGTTAGTTTATTTCATTTAAATTTCCCATATTTACTTCGCAGGCCAGTGATCAGGATAAATCCCTGCCAACAAATGGTTGGAGCAGTACTTCTTCCTCGACGGAGCAGGTATACATCTTTCTAATAGTACAAATATAATAAGAAAAAAGAGTTTTTATTTGCTTTGTTTTTTCATTATTAATAAATTGGTTTGTTTTATATAATGTTATTTATATTTGATGCAGAACATTGATTGGGAAAGACACCCATCGAATGTTGATCAGATGACAACACCCTCGAGGCAACAGGTAGACCTGATTTTAATTGTACAATTTAAATATGTCAAAATGTTTTAGCATTACATTAATGTTTCAATGAATATTTTGGTTTCGTTTACGTAATTTTCTAGTCAATGTTTTTGATGCAGGACAGTTCCGTAAGGTCGGTCACACCAGGGTCCGCACAACGGGTATACATCTTTGTAATATTAAAAATATAATATGAATAATAATTTTTTTGATGTGTTTTTTCATGAATAGTTTTGGATTCGTTTAGGTGACTTTCACTATGTTTTTTTTTTAGGGTTTTGCAAGGGCAGCTCCCAGATATTAGCATATCGGGGCAAGTTTCCTATGAACATTGATACAATGAGTGGATCGTGATCCTCGAGTTTGCAGGTATAATTCATTTCAATTGTACCAATATAATACGTAGCATAATGTTAATTTTGTTATGTATTTTTCATGTGCATACTAGTTTCGTTATGATAATGTAAACCATGTTGTAATTTTATGAATCTATCATGATAGATATGTTACGTTAATATAAAATTTGGAATCTATAAATAGAGAACTCAGTAGTGCTTTATATATGTTTGTTGCATCCCACTAGTGAATCACAGTATGAATCAACATTGGAAGATTTTTCGGTAGAATCTAAACTGGCTGAGGTGCTTCGCGATTGTGAAAAAATTGGTGAAGCCACAGACCCGCTAAAGATGGTAGACAAATTGTTGAATAGATATAGTGTGGAAATCCTTACTCTACTAATCCAGGTTCCGCAGACAAGCGCAATTACAGAAAGGATTGCATTGTTGGAACATAGATCTAATACCTTGCAAGTAAGTTGAGGAATCTTGAATCATATAATAATTCGTTTAAATATTTATAATGTTCTCTTTTATATGATAGTATTGAACGTATAAGACGTGGTGTGTATTTACAGAATTATAAAGGACCACACAATAGTGGTCAAGGTGGTGTTGGCCCCAGCGAGGCTCGTGGAGAGACTTTGTATCACGAGAAAATGACTCCACGTGGTTCGAATCCTTCACCATTGTTGTTGACTGAATATTCGGAAACATGTTCCGAAACACCACGGACTCCCGCTGTGAGCGCACCAGCCACTAGTGACCGACACACAATGGATCGTCCACAAGAAGGGGTTGACACCGAGTCCCCTACTAATTTTGATGTCGCAGAAGCTGCATTTCCAGGATGTTCCCATGTTAAAAGAATGGGAACAATGGAGACAACATTTTTGGTGGACGAAGATCTCGTCCCAATAAAGATAGAGAAGATCCCAGGTAATTAATCATAGTTGACCAGGTTAATTAGTGTTTATAATTTCATTGTAATATACCGATAAAACATTTTTTATCAACTAATTATGATCATGGCATGATCGTTTTGCAGGAAACGATGTTTTCTATAAACATATGAATGAATTTTCCTTGGAGATCTTTGGGCCCACCATCCGAACAAGGTGGGATAGACAACCGAAACATTTAAAAGATGAACTCACTAATCGGTTGGTTGGCCTATTCGGGGACAAAACCTTCAGTCATGCTAATGTCCTGAAAAAGGCTAGACAACACATGAAGGTTGTCTGAGACCAATATAGGACCCACCTCGAAAAAAACTAGAGGTATGAGTGCCCACCAATGATTCCAGGAATGGAGTGGAAAGCTCTAGTGGAAGATGGAAAGGAGAGGGCTCTGAGAAGAGAAGGAAAGCTAACACCAGGCACAGGGAGGTATGCAATACTTTCCGCAATGTAATTCTAAACCTTATTATACTTGATTTCTATATCGAACTTGGAACATATAACGTATTTCAACACTTGCATAGGCTATCAGACACATCAAAGGCCACAAAGGCAAGACTAGAAAAAATAGGTCAGCACAAGCTTGGCCCTGGTGGTTATTCGAATTTGGCGGCACAGATTGTAATTTTCGAGAAACCAACAATGAATACAAATAATAAATTGAAAATTATTTTTCGTTTTATTGCACCATAAAATGTTAATTAACGATGATAAGCAAATATGTGGGCCGATCGATTCAATGAAGTACCCACAGAGGAAGACATGAAGCTTGGCTTCCAGGAAGGCTTGGAGCTGTTGTTGAATGCCGAAGAAGCTTCTCTGGGCAAACATAGTCTTATGGTACCAATCCATCCGGTGCACAGGTATATAGAATCTATATAATTTAATGAAGATTTGTCGCTTGTGCAATATTTTCGTTACAAATACTTGATGTAAAATATTGACTCTATTTTTAACAAGAAAGCAATGATCCCATTAGTGTTGAGGAGAGACAACAACAAATAGATGATCAAGCTTCAAATCCTGGTAATGAATTTATTTATATGCTACAATTTTATGTATAGCATTGCAAATGGTGAACATTAATTGTAGTTCACCGTATTTCAACTGCAGTGCATGTAGAGGGTGAAACTGTATAGGTTGAGACTAGACAAGAACATCAACAACATGATTTGGTCACACCAGGTAAAAAACACCTTTGTAACGAATTTTTTTAAATGAAAAACTTGTCATTACAATAGCAAAATATAACGATGTAACATTTTCACATCGTTGCAGCAAATCCGAACCCCTTGCCGCAAAATCCACGTATAGAACAACAATCAACTAGGATGCATACATCAACACAAGCGCCTGCTAAAGAACCAAGAACTGGAGGAGAAAGTCCAGATGTAGATGCTCTTCTTAGAGATTATGTACCACTGAAGAGAAGAAAAACTTATAAAAATAAGTGACGGGAAAAACGACGTCTAAATATTTTTGATAATAATATATCGTCCATGATTTTTGGCCTAATGAATGAATGAATGGTTTAATGAATGTTCTAATGTTTTAATGATTCAATGTAGTAAACTGTTACCTTTATTGAATGTTATCTTTTATTGAATGAATGTGTTGATCGACTAAAACAATGGTTTAATGAATGTTAGCATTTATTGAATGAATAATGGATGAAAGTTCATGATGAAATGTGGATGAATTTGCACATATTTGTTTTTTTCAAGTACATGCATTGGGTATGGGGAATTGAGAGTGATGTGAGGGGGGGGAGGGGCCATAAGAGATTCCACCTTCACGTGGTTGGCCCTGTTCAGTAGAGAATATGAAATTATTCTTGAAACAGAGAGGAGCTCAATGAATGGCTACGATGCTGGCTTTCTACAACCCACTCGCGTGTCATCTAAATTTTGAAAATTTCTTGCAGCTTGTTGTGATTTTTGGTTGCTCCTCATAACCAATTTTGAGTTTCCACAACTTCAAAGGTTGAGTAAATGATGCACTGGAATCAATGTCCTTAACCTTCTCTTTAATTTCCTTGGAATCAATATCCTTAACCTCACATTAAACCCTTCCAAATTGGTATATTTAGCATTCAAGGTTGGCTTCTTCTGAAGCATGATATTTGCAACTAAGCTAGCATACACCGACAACAATTAGAAACATGCTGCTTGTTGTCAATGTTCATCTTTTTTTTAGGAATGCAACTTGACCATAATGGCTCCTCTTACGCTAGGGAATTAAAGTCAACAACAAATTAAAGAAAACATATAATTTGGATTGAAAAAATAACAGGGTACGAACTGAATTGAGGAGATTTGAACTTGCGACCTATATCTAGTCCCAAGGCTACCACCTTCAATCTTGAAGTGCAGTTGGCAATGGGAGACCACCTTCAAGCTTGATTCATTCTGCATGCATTTCATAATGGGAGATGGCGGGCTACCACATTCAACCTTGATTCATTCTGTATGCATTTCACTATGAAATCGTCTCAGATTCTCATTGCGTTTTCCCTCAATTAGTTTATCAATTCGGTATGACCCACGCTCACCGTCTGAGGAGTGTTTCCGCGGTCTTGAGTTCCAGCCTGACAACGGTGACGATTCATTGTATTACGTTTTCCTTCAGCTGCAATATGGAAAACTGATAGTTCACTATGAATATTTATCTGACCGTCACATTTGTCAGACAAACCTTCATACTGACCTATGAGTTTACCATGTTGCAGCCGAAGGGAAATGTAATACCATGAATCGTCACCGTTGCCAGGATGAAATTGAAGACCGCAGAAACACTCATTGGACGGTGGATGTGGGTCATACTGAATTGATAAACTAATTGATGGAAAACGTAGTGAGAATCTGAGATGGTTGCATAGTGAAATGCATGCAGAATAAATGAAGAGTGGGTGTCGAGAGAAATGGTTGTGGGACGTCGTATGAGAGGAAATGGCGATAGGAATTGATTGATAAGGTCAAGCTTGAAGTTGGTATCCTTGGTACTAGACATAGGTCGCAAGTTCAAATCTCATCTAAATATTTTTGATAATAATATATCGTCCACAATTTTTGGCCTAATGAATGAATGAATGGTTTAATGAATGTTCTAATGTTTTAATGATTCAGTGTAGTAAATTGTTACCTTTATTGAATTTCAACTTTTATTGAATGAATGTGTTGGTTGAATGATTAAGGAATGGTTTATTGAATGTTATCTTTTATTGAATGAATGTGTTGATCGAAAGAAACAATGGTTTAATGAATGTTATTATTTATTGAATGAATAATGGATGAAATTTCATGATGAAATATGGATGAATTTGCACATATTTGTTTTTTTCAAGTACATGCATTGGGTATGGGGAATTGAGAGTGATGTGAGAGGGGGGGGGGGAGGGGCCACAAGATCTTCCACCTTCACGTGGTTGGCCCTGTTCAGTAGAGAATATGAAATTATTCTCGAAACAGAGAGGAGCTCAATGAATGGCTACGATGTTGGCTTTCTATAACCCACTCGCGTGTCGTCTAAATTTTGACAATTTATTGGAGCTTGTTGTGATTTTTGGTTATTCCTCATAACCAATTTTGAGTTTACAAAACTTCAAAGGTGGAGTAAATTATGCATTGGAATCAATATCCTTAACCTTCTGTTTAATTTCCTTGGAATCAATATCCTTAAAATCACATTAAACCCTTCCAAAATGGTATATTTACCATTCAAGGCTGGCTTCTTCTGAAGCATGATATTTGCAACTAAGCTAGCATAGACCAACAACAATTAGAAACATGCTGCTTGTTGTCAATGTTCATCTTTTTTTAGGGCTGCAACTTGACCATAATGGCTCCTCTTATGCTAGGGAATTAAAGTCAACAACAAATTAAAGAAAACATATAATTTGCATCGAAAAAATAACAGGGTTCGAATTGGTCACAGGTTAAAATCTTCTCAGTTCAGTTCGTACCCTGTTTTTATTTCGATGCAAAGTTTAAAGGCTGAGAATTCTAAAAAAATAGGGACAAGTTCCAACCTGTAGCTAATCCTTTTAATTATTAGGCACTGAACTTAATCTTGATGGAATATCCAACAATACTGAGAGGGGGGGTGAATCAGTATTTGCCTACTCTTTCTTGTTAATTCCAATTAATATTAAGCACACACATTAATTGATCAATTAAGCAATGATGAACAACAAACTCTTAAGAACACAACATTTTATCATGGAACCCTAATTAGGTAAACCACCAACACTTTCTATACTGCAAAATTATATTTACAATAAGTTTCGCAAGCACCAACTTGCTGGAGACACTGATCCTCAAGTTTCTCAGCCTCAACTGAAGGATGCACCAATACCCTAGTTTCTGTCTGCACCTACAGACAAGGATACATCAATACCCCTATTTTCTAGCCACAACTGGAAGGAGGCCAAGACCCCCTTGCAGGCTTGTAGCCTGCCCTAGTACCACCCTACCGCCCTTATATGTTTCTTATTTGTCTTCCAGATCTTCTTTCAACTCTGTCACTGGATTTATCTTCACCTTGCTGGACTCTTCCTTCTATTCAACTTTTTCTTCTTAAATCTGTACTATGCCTGGTCTTTTCTTAAGGTCTACAATGTTGCTTCATACATATACCTTCTCTAGACTATATAAATGATGCTCTGACTGCTTCTGTCTGGATCTTCAACAACTCTTCACATCTCAGCATACTTATAAATGTTTTCTTTAATAACTCTGCTAGTATTCATCTTTTGTCTTCTTAAAAACGTTCTGCTGAAAGTCTTCAATCTCTGCTACACACACTCTATTAATGATCTTCTATATTTAGTGTGTAGAGGTACATCAAATTCATGCTCAGTCTTTTATTTGTTTATCCTCTTTCTGTTCATGCTCACCAAGACATCAATTGCATTCTTCGACCTCTCTGATAATATACTTTCAAACTAGCTTACTAAGTTACAAAGACACATTTAATTCAACTTCAGATTCTGTATATCTAATATTTCTATTTATTCAAGAATCACACCTCTTCAATGTCCTTTCAACTTGGAATCCTTTCAGATCTCTGCTTTAAATCCTTTTAATTAATTAATTAATTAATCAACTAATTAATAGCCTCCAGATCTTTCTGATTTGGTTGGCTATCCTTCTTTCATGTCTGCGTGCTTACCCTCCATCTACAGGCAGTGAACTTATTTATTTTGCTGGTTTTCATATAGCTCGGGCATCTCTATATGATTCATGGGATTCTTCTATTTACAGGCTCCATCCACCTCCAGGCTGTAGGCTTGCTTCCTTCCACTCAAGCTGCGAGCTTGTCTTCCATCTTTAATTCCTTTGAGCTTCCTTCTTCACATGAGCATGATCTTACTCTAACCCTCTGTGGGCTTTAAAATCACCTATAGGTTTCCTCCATGTGGGCATCACTCCATTTCCGAATCACCCTATCCTTATTGTGGCCTTCACCATCAGCGAACTCGCTTTTTTTTATGGATGGTTTCACTAATTCACATGCCTGTAGCTGTGTTTTTATTAATATTATTTTCTGGATTTCTATGCAGGAATACAAGACATTTCATAAGCCCTTATGGACATTACAACAATTCCTGGGGGCAGAATACATCCTCTGAAAGAATTCTTTACAAGTTTGTAGAATTAGAAGAATTGTCCTAGCAATCCTGTAGCTTACTATTTTTAATCTTCCTGTAGCTTGCTTTCCTACTAGGCATATTTCATTCAAGACATACACAGTTCTTTTGGCAGCTCATTATTTACAGGTGTGATCATCAAATAAGAAAATTGAACTCATAGCCAAATGGACAACTCACTTGAGAATGGATCCACACCATTTGATGAATTTAACTGTACAAGCATAGCCTCTGGCGTGCATTTCCAAACAACCTCACAAATACCTATGTTTAACCTTTTCTCAACTTGGTAGGTTGATATTGATCTTTATGAGACCATCATAGGTCAGTTTGAAAATATGGCTAGATAGCCATTTCAACAAGGAGCAACTCCATGTAATCTTTAAGTCTCACTGATACACACACAGCTTATGGCAATCATTTTAGATGGTCTTTCAAAACTGCTTAATTCAACACATAGATAAATATTGTCAAACCCTTGTTATTACTATGCCAGGAGTGATTTTGGCAGACTTATATTTTTGCCATCAAGCACCTACTATGAAAACTAAGACCATAGTCAGATGCACCTCTAAATATACTAGATCCTCAGGTCTTCAGAAGTGGTGGGCATTTTACTAAATCCAATTTTACTAATTTTTCAAATATTAAAACAGTAAAATTGCTTAAAACCTTGTTTTGGAGATTATGTATTTTTCTCCTCACACACTCTTAAAACAATGTGGGACCATGGTCATGTGCAACTATCAACAAGCTTCAACATGATTCTTTCAGTTCATTTTTATCATCTACCTATAAGACATGGCGGGCATTTCCTTAAGGCCACCTAAACTAGTGTTTCAACTCTTAGTAATTTTCATACTTTTTGAATATGCCCATTAATGATTTTACCTCTTTTGGCAGGCTAACATTTTCCTCATGAGATCATAATAGGAAAAAATAAGCACATGGCTAGATATCCAGTTCAACAAAGTACAGCCCTCAGCCTTCAGATAATTTCATCACCATCAGAACAATCTCTGGCGAGCATCACAAACAGTCTCTTCAAGTTTGTGGGTTTGACACTTAGTCAATTTTTCCAAACCCTAGGTCACAAGGGTGATTTTCTCTTTCTTTTTTTTTTAAATTGGGAAAATGAGATTTCCAATGGATAGCTGACAACAAGACAAGTCTAACAAGACTAGTTTCAACCCCTGAATCTTCATTCTCTCTCATTGGCGGGCATATTAGTGAAGTCAATGAAAAAAAAACATGGTTGGGAGGCACTTTTGGTAGGTTCATATTTTCTTCTTCATTAACTTCCAAGGCAAATTGAAGACATGCTTAGGTAGGCCAAATAACAAGCTATAAGACCCCCATGTGTTGCGGGAATTTTTAGTCTCCTAGAAATTATGGCGGGCATCTTTTTGAGCTAGATTTTTACTAGATTCCCATACTTAGTTATTTTTGTTTTTTCACCAAATTGCCATATTTTTCCAAAACTATGTCAGACTGCTATAATGACATTCTGATAGCTTCCAAAACATCATCATGTATTTTTCAAGCCTCATCACACAAGCCACATCACCATATATGCCATGTCATCATTACCAATCATGCCACATCATGTTTCATGCCATATCATGTCCTTGGTTATTCCTTTGTCATTACTGAGATCCTTTTGACATCAATGACAACCATAAGCCATATTGCCAACAATCTCCCCCTTTGTCATTGATGGCAACACCTAAACCTTCTCCCCCTTTGACAACAATGACAAAGGATAACCTATTATGCCCTTTTGTTGTAACCATCTTGACATACAATGTTTCTCCACTTTGACACCTGCTTCTGCCAATATGCTTCTTCTTGCCTCTTTGACTTCTCTTCCTCTTGCCTAATTTGTATTTTGTGCTAACCATTGTGAAGCATCCTTCTTTACCTTCTTGTAGTGGTTTTTTTTGAATGAGAACCTTCTATGGACTCCCCTATCATTGTGCTCTTCTACCTTGCAAACACATCCATCTTCAAGTCTGAGATCAAAACCAACTGTGGTAGTTGATTCCAATTTTGTCCCTTCTACACTTCTTCTTGATTTTGAGCAAGATAGATTTTACCAAGTATTCTTATCTCTTCTTCTCGTTTTGATGGCATATTCAAGACATTCTTCTCTTCTTATCAAAAGACATTTTTCAAGTATTAATTGCAACTTTCTGATATTTACTCCCCCTGAGTTTGTGATCCCATCTAATGTTCATTTTGAGATTCTCTTCTAGGTCATGGGATTTTTTAGAAAAGTCTTTCAACTTCAGCTCCACCACCATTACTAACTTCTTCTTCAATATTTTCATCTCCATAGGTGTATTCTTTTATAGCTTCATCTTGCTTTCCATCATAATGAATGTCATTCATATTTTCAGCTCTACCATGCTCCTCATCATCTTGGGAAACTTCTTTTCTTATCCACATATTTCCATAAGGTACCCTGCTTACTGGCTTTGTTTGCTTCTTGAATTTCTTACTTAGATCCTTTTTCTTGATTTTGTAATCAATAGCCTTGTGGCCAAACTTGTGACAGTAATGACAATAGCCATAGAAACTACCTTCAGATTTGACAAATCTTTGATCTTTTTGATTCATAGCTTCCATCCTCTTCCATTCCTTTCTTTGATCTTGGACTTTCATTGAAGAATTATTCCTTAGCTTACATTATCTAGCCATATGTCCAAAATTTTGACATGTGTAGCATTGACCCAAAAAGATTTTCTGGACCCTTCTTGCCATATGTCTTTTAGGCATCACGTTAGATCTGTTTTTGTTATGAGAGGAGGGAGCAGACTTCTGACTTTCTTTCTTCAGTGCAGCAACATGAATTTTATTATTTCTTTCTTGGTTTATGAGAGAGGAACATTCAAGCTTCTTTTCATTGCCACACCCTAAACCAGCTTTATCATTTGATGGTATTTGGCTACTTAAAATGTCATCCAAAGTCTTTGAGCTACTCTCAAACTTGGTTTTAATAGATTCTTCATTAAGCTTTTTTCTAAGCAAAATAGATTCTTCTTCAAGTCTTCTGGATTTTTGCATTTCTTCCTTTATCTTGTCATTAATGATATGTTGGTCTTCTAGCTTATTTATTTCTTCTTTGAGGGTAGAAATTTCCAGTTTTAAGCTCTCGACCTCTTTCATGTGGTCTTTTATTTCCTTTTTGAAGTTAACAACTTCTTGTTTCCATCTCTCAGCTTCTTCCAAGCTAGCCAACACTTGTTGTTTTGAGATGCACAGTTCTTCTCAGAGAGTCTTGATTTCTTCTTCATTTGACTTTTGATCTTCTTGATACTTTGAAATTTTTTCTTTCAAAGACTTGTTCATCCTCCTACTTCTTCTCAAATCTTCAATGGTACTCATAAGTTCTGCTTCTAAGTTCTCCTTACTTTCCTCATCTGAATCATCTTCTGAGGCTTGAGTTATTGTTCCTATGAATAGATTTTCTTCATCTTCAGTTGTGTCTTCACTATCAGACTCACAAATAGCAAGGCTTACTTGTGCTATCTCTTCATTTGGATAAAGTTTTTCCAATTTATCCCAAAGTTCCGTGGCTGAGACATACAGACCAATCTTCCTTTTGATGGATTGAGGTATTCCATCCAATATGGCCTCTATTGCATTTGCATTGTTTTTCTTGGCTTTCTTTTGAGCTGGAGTCCTTATTCTCTTTGGTGGAATGTAATCAGAGATCACTGCATCCCAAACATCAAGTCCTAATGACTGCAGATAACTTTTCATTCTTGTGCTCCAGAATATGTATTCTTCTTTTCCAAATATTGGAGATCCATTCACAGTGTAAATATTTTGTCCATCCATGTGCGCTTAATTGGATCTTCCTTTCAGTTTGTTAGATTGTTCTTAAAGGGACCTGGCTCTAATACCAATTGATGGAATATCCAGCAATACTGAGAGGGGGGGTGAATCAGTATTTTCCTACTCTTTCTTGTTAATTCCAATTAATATTAAGCACACACAATAATTGATCAATTAAGCAATGATGAACAACAAACTCTTAAGAACACTACATTTTATCATGGAACCCTAATTAGGTAAACTACCAATACTTTCTATACTGTAAAATTATATTTACAATAAGTTTTGCAAGCACCAACTTGTTATTACTATGCCAGGAGTGATTTTGGCAGACTTATATTTTTGCCATCAAGCACCTACTATGAAAACTAAGACCATAGTCAGATGCACCTCTAAACTTACTAGATCCTCATGTCTTCAGAAGTGGTGGGCATTTTACTAAAGCCAATTTTACTAATTTTTCAAATATTAAAACAGTAAAATTGCTTAAAACCTTGTTTTGGAGATTATGTATTTTTCTCCTCACACACTCTTAAAACAATGTGGGACCATGGTCATGTGCAACTATCAACAAGATTCAACACGATGCTTTCAGTTCATTTTTATCATCTACCTATAAGACATGGCGGGCATTTCCTTAAGGACACCTAAACCAGTGTTTCAACACTTAGTAATTTTCATACTTTTTGAATATGCCCATTAATGATTTTACCTCTTTTGGCAGGCTGACATTTTCCTCATGAGATCATAATAGGAAAAACTAAGCACATGGCTAGATATCCAGTTCAACAAAGTACATCCCTAAGCCTTTAGATAATTTCACCACCATCAGAACAATCTCTGACGAGCATCACAAACAGTCTCTTCAAGTTTGTGGGTTTGACACTTAGTTAGTTTTTCCAAACCTTAGGTCACAAGGGTGATTTTCTCTTTTTTTTTTTTTAAATTGGGAAAATGAGATGTCCAATGGATAGCTGACAACAAGACAAGTCTAACAAGACTAGTTTCAACCCCTGAATCTTCATTCTCTCTCATTGGCGGGCATATTAGTGAAGTTAATGAAAAAAAACATGGTTTGGAGGCACTTTTGGCAGGTTCATATTTTCTTCTTCATTAACTTCCAAGGCAAAATGAAGACATGCTTAGGTAGGCCAAATAACAAGCTATAAGACCCCCATGTGCTGCGGGCATTTTTAGTCTCCTAGAAATTATGGCGGGCATCTTTCCGAGCTAGTTTTTTACTATATTCCCATAGTTATTTTTGTGTTTTTCACCAAATTTCCATATTTTTCCAAAACTATGTCAGACTGCTATAATGACTCTTTGATAGCTTCCAGAACATCATCATGTATTTTTCAAGCCTCATCACACATGCCACATCACCATATATGCCATGTCATCATTACCAATCATGCCACATCATGTTTCATGCCATATCATGTCCTTGGTTATTCCTTTGTCATTACTGAGATCCTTTTGACATCAATGGCAACCATAAGCCATATTGCCAACAAATCTGGGATTTACAATGGAACGTATTTCAAAAATGTGATTTAAAAAAATAAAAATGTATTAGGGTAGTCGGTTATCCGACGTCTTTACAATGGGCTTCGACATTCTTGCCATACTACCGATGGCCAGGGACGTCGGATCCACCTATTCTTTGCATGGAAAGTATGTCGCTTAACCGACGACGCCAGGTTAAATTACGATGGCTCAGAATGTCGGATCCGCTTCTTCTTTGTATGGTATGTGCATAGCTTAATTGACGGTTCCAGGTTAAAGTCCGACGACTTTGCCATACTTCCAACGGCAAAGGACGTCGGTTCCTCTGCTTGTTTGCATGGCATGTCGTCTCTTAACTGACGGCTTCCTAGGTTAGAATTTGACAACTTTTCCATACTTCCGACGACCAGGGACGTCGGATCCGCCCTTTCTTTGCTTGGAATTTGCACCGCATATCCAACGGCAAAACGAAGATATCCGACCAATATAAGAAGTGAAAGTTGTCGGTTATCCGACTACCTAGCAAGCTGGAGGAAGTTGGATACCTGACGGATTAGGGGCGTCGCAAATTCGACGTGTTCAACTTCGTCGGATTTAAGCCGACATGCCACCGACGGTAAAAAAATGCTGAGATTGTCGGATGAGCGACCATAGGTTGTAGCAAATTCGACATTTTTGCCGTTAGATTTTGGGTCAAAAAAACTTAGTGATCATTCAAACAAGTAAAAGTCTTTTCAAAGAAATTCAATACAACTCTATTCTTTTCTAACCAATCCAGTCCAGTCAGAATGTCATAAGAACCTAAAGGTAACACATTCAGTTTAACATGAGTCCTAAACTGATTCATCAACATTTCACATTCTTTTACATAATTAGTCACCTTTCTTTTTGTGCCAGTAGCTAATTGAAACAACCATGATTTATCAAACTTATCTACTTTCAAATTGCAACATTTAACTAAATCAGGTGAAATATAGCGAAGACTTGCCCCTGAATCAATCAAAATAGAAACAAGTTTATCTTTTAACATACCTTCCACTTTAACCATGGAATTTTGGTGATCTGCTTGCCTGTTATCAAAAGCTGCATTTATCCTGGGCATCTCCCTTTCTAAGTCACCAACAGTAACCTCCTCCTGTATAGTATGGATGTTGTTGACAACGTTCTTTTTGAGTGGACAGTTTGATGCATAGTGAGGTCCTTGACAATCCTAACATTTAACAAGTTCTTTCTATTCATTATTTTTAACAAAATTCTTAGGTGGATCACTGTTCCTTGTAGTTGTAAATTTTGACTGTGTATTACTTGCTGCACTATTTCCAAGAAGCTTCCTGTTAGAGTAATTATGTGAATTATTATGCCCGAAATTACGATTAAAAGAAAATTGCTTCTTTCTTTGTTCAAAGTTGTTAGGCCTTTTTGCTTTCCAGCTTGGTATGCCTTATCTTCTCTTATTCTATTCATAAGAGATGTTCGCCTTTCTCATGGCCTTTTCAAGAGTTCGAGGACTATCATATTCAATTCTGTCTTTTATGTGAGAGGGAAAGTAGCTCAGAAACCTCTGTACCTCAGGCTTTTTCTTCAATGAAATAAGGCACATACCTTAATAAATTCAAAAATTTGTTGCACAACTCTCTCATATCCATGGAACCTAGATTTAACTCCTAAAACTCCTTAGCTTGTTCCTCATAATACTGTTCTGACATAAATTTTCTTTTAAAATATTTCTTAAAATTACTCCAATTTACATTTTTCTCTTTTAAACCTTTAACTCATTTTAGTTCTTGCCACCAGATGTCCGCTTTTCTAGTTAAGTTATAAATTTCCATTTTAGTCTTCAGATGACTTGAGTAATTGTAAATTTGGAAATACTTATTCATTCCAGAAAACCATGCTTCATCCGTCTCATTCTTTTCTGTTTCTTCAGTAAAAGTTGGTAGTTTGATATTTTTAAACTCGCCAGAAATTTCTTCGTAGGGTTTGTACTTCTTTTTCTTAGTGTAGTAGTCACTGTCAATACTATCACTCGAGTGCTTATGCTTTTTCCTGTATGCCCTTGCATCAAATTCAGAAGATGAACTGTTGTCATAATCATTTAATTTTATCTTTTTATCCTTACGTTGATAGGACATTGCTTCAAATTCAACATTATTTGTTGTTTTGTTATCTTGATAATTTTTATGAAGATTATTCAACAAGATGTGATTCAGCTCCTCTTGAGCTTTCAGGATTCGTACGTTTTCTTCCTTAACTATTTTTTATCTCAATTTTTAAATCTTTTGCAGTCCTTAATAATTCAGAGGAAATATCATTCAGTTCGACAAATAAATTTTCTGTATTAATGTGTCCTTGTTCTTTATTAATCTGTTCATTATTAAGGGACCTATCCTCAACCGACTTTGTTGGTCCTTCCATACCTGCAGACTCAAATTATAAAATGCTGAAACTGAAAACAAAATAAATTAAATCAGTAATTTGTAATTCTGTTATAGATTTTCATTTGCGCGCATGAGCCACTTCAGGCCTAGCATTTGAACTTGCGCTCTGATACCACATGTAACATCCCAAAAAGTTCACTAAAATTTAAAATTTTTAAGTAGCAATAAATGTTGTATCGCTAAGCTAAAAGAGTTAAATTCAACACAACTAAACTTCACACAACGTACTTAAAAACTCGTAACATTCAACATTAGTTACTAAGAGTTAGATTACTTAAGAATCACATTAGGTGTCTTAACAGCTGTTAATTTAAAAAGTGTTTATAAGATTGTAAGTGTTTTATCGTCAAGTCAAGTCGGATGTTTAAATAATGTCTTCATAAGCACTTAATTGTTAGTTTGCACATCGTTAGTTTTATTCTATAATATACGTGTTTGTTTCCTAGAACTAATCGATCGTCTTACTGAATTGAAGGGGTCCTTAAGTATGCCCCGAGGCTTACTTAGCTATTACGAGCTAACGCTCAAGGTTTCTATTTGCAGAGCTCAGGTGCGACAAAAGGTTAAATGCTATGCAATGGATCAGGTATTTTTAAATGTCCTGAATGCATTAACTTTGCATACTTTGTAATGGTAAGAATACCTGGTTTTTATCTATTTTGATGGACATGATACCTATTTCAAAACAATTACTATTTTTCAAGGTATAAGCCAGTGATACTTATATGACGATTTAGTACTATAGAAGCATTGTAATATATTTCATTACATATTCTCGATCCAAAACTATGGAGAGAACATTGTAATGTTTTACCATTTTGAAATTATTTATATTGTACCAATATATGCAATATAATATAACTCTTTGATTATATGTTATATCTATGAGTCATAAAGTGCATTATGATTATGTTGCATTTTACAAACGATACTATATGCAACACTATAGACTCAGACCTTGATGCATTAGTGAAAGCTATAGATATAACTATATGCTAATGTATAATGTTTTAACTTATGGTAATGTTGGTGATAGTGGATAATGAGTTGGCAAAATGTTCGAACCAGAACTTAGCATTTATGGTGTAGTAAATACGTTGTAGTGGAAGGATTATTGGAAGCCACCGTGGAAACTTCATGTGATTACATTGTATATCGTGGTGACAAACCTCTGTTGCATGAAACCCTACATGCTGAGCTGTGTAAAGAATTGTTCTACATGGATTGTATGATGGCACACACCGAGCCTTGATAGTTGAAGGTTTAAATGCTCGTTAATGATGTTTGGTGATCGTATACAGTTCACAACTTGTGGCAAGGTTTACACCGTCGATCTCTTGTTGATCTTGGTTCTTGGGTTTCACTTTGAACTGCATTGGTATGCCAACCTTCCCACCACTTGGTTCATTTTTCCAAAGGTGAGGATGAGGCCGACCGGCTCCCTATCCTTCAGGGTTTGCATTTTGGTTGAGGGTGCCTCCAGAGGTTTTGATGCCTCAACCTGCTATGACCAGGGTTTTTAAGATAGTTTGCAAGTGTACAGGTCTCAATCCTTATTGAGATTCGATGGTGAGATATTCTCCCAAAACTGTAAGCGTTGTTGGAGTTTGAAGTTGTTTAGTGGGCCTTGCATTTGTAACCTAACAGTTTTCTTTTGAGTTTTCGTTGGAAAAGAATTGGGAAACTTCATTCTCAGTCTGCATATGTTGATGCAACCAGAGTGCTTCGTCGTGCTCTAGTTGTTCACAACTGAGATATCAAAAGACAATATTGGTTTAACAGCAGGCTTAAGATATGTATTCATAAATTCCTTGTTTCGTTTTCCAATCTTTTTAACTAGTTTCATAATGCCTTTTGTGGAAGGTTATACCTTGGCAATGTGATGGATTTAGCCCGAGAAGAAATGGGTGCTTATGTTTCGGGTAAGCCTCAGAGATATCCCAAGGTGTACAGACTTGGTTTTCCTTCGAATGTAATGACGGTCTTTAAGCTATAAGGAAAGATGTTTGAGAGTTTATGCCGAAAGGCAGTGTTTAGATGTTTTTGGAGAGTTTTACTCCTGAGCCTATAGGGCTCTCGTTGGATTTCCAAAAATTTCTTAATACTATTGTAATATGTTTTGTTTTTTAGATAGAAATGAAAGGATCTGTTTCATAACGTTTATGTTTTGGATTCAATGTCAGATGTAAATATTTTGTCAATGAAATGATAGTAGACAGTCATAATATTAATATTTTAGCATCACAGTCGTGCATTGTAAAGTCTGAAGGAATATCAAGAGTTTAGGGCTAGGCCCGTCTCTAAATGTTGAAGAGTTAAGTTTTTAAACGGCGTCGTATGATTAGCTCATAACCCTTATGTAGGAATTGTACCGTGTTTTTATTAAGGGTTTCGATCTATGGCTTGATGCATTCATTCGTTTTCATAATACGAAAGGATTATAAAAATTTGAAAAGATATGGAGGCTGTAGACTTAGGGTTTGAACTATGTAGGAATCAAAACCTTGTAATCGTATTTAAGTTTTGTATTCGTGCATGCAAAGCTCTAGTGAAATGATAAAGTACTCATCAAATTTTACGAAAGCATGGATACTATATCTTTACTGTAATAATAATATTACGTAGATCTGTTTGTAAGGATTTTATTGATATTGATACTAGTATGATGTTCAGTTTATCTTAGACATATTTCTATGATAAATAAAAATGATACGAGAAGCCTAGTAATAATTGTATGTGGAGTTTGATAAATGAAAAGATTCTATTTGTAAAGTATTTGGTTTTAAGGACTGTTTTTACTATTTGTTTGAAAGGAAAGTACTTTCAATACTATTGTTGTTTATAAATAGAAACAATAATACAGTACTGAAAATGATTGTTTATTGTTTATTTATTTAGCATAAACAATGAAGTATTTGGAAAATTTGTATTTTCTGTTTACAATAAATTGTCTATTTAAATAAAAACAATAATACAGTACTAAAAATGATATAGCTCTGTTTATAAAATAATCATTTAAATTTATCCATGCTTACGATCACTCTGATCTACTCTAATTATCCTTTCCTGTACTAGAGTACGACACTATTTACAGTGTGTGGAAAAATATAGGAAAGTAATTTTACAATCAATCATTCTATCATTTTCACAACATCATTTATACTGCATTTTAGTGCAATAGTAATACTTTACAGAAGTAAAATGTTCACTAACTAAGGCAGAATATCTTAGATTAAATGAGAAGAACTGCTAACAAATACATTCCTATTTATTTTACTAACAAGACAGAAGTAAAAAAGATAACACAATATGAACCTGAAAATGTAGAAGAAGTAACAAACAACCAAAGGATCACGTTCCACCCAACCAATCTCTTGAACACAACCAAGCTACTTGCCTTGGGACACCCGAGCCGTTTCACTGAACCACTAGGATGAATATGCTGTGTGGATTAATGGAATAAATTCCCTTGCAACTCAACAGTAGTACTTAGCAGTAGCACTTCCTTCCTTTATCAATATTGAACTCAGCAATGTGGCTGCACTAGTTCAGAATGCAGTCTTATTTCCCTCAAACACTTATAACATTCCCCTCATCAAATCGCTTATGCAAAGAAATTATCACAAGGTAAGAATAGAATAGCCACCTGCTGAATTTGATGGGTAGATAAATAGCATTCCTAGGTCTTTTGGTTAGTTTATTTCAGTAAATGAGCCACCTGCTCTGTCAGAACCCGCAATTTCTGAAAAATTTAAAATTTTTGTCATAACAATAAATGTTAACTAAATTGCATTCCTGATCCTGTTTTCTTTTACTTAACTAATCGTAATTTTGTTTTAAAAGGTGCTGTTATAATACTAATGTGATTTTTTTGATTTTAGATGTTGACTGTTTTCGTTTGTAACTTCAAAGGGAGAACTAGCCATAGCTGACTGGCTTACTTAGCTTACGAGCTAATGCAAAATTTGTCTTTTGTTCACAGGTACCTAGCCATAGCTGACTGGCTTACTTAGCTTACGAGCTAGTGCATAATTCGTCCTTTGTTCACAGGTACAACGGTAAAGTATGGATCACTGAAATTTAATTTTTATAAATATCAAACTCCTTCCCTGCACTGTGAAAACTCAAAGAAGATCTAAATATCATTACTGGTTGTCGTGTAAGAAAGTAAAGTTCTTTTCATGAAATTTATGCTTGATATATGATTGATAGTCTGCCTTGACATGATATCTCTTATTCTGGATAGTATCATTAGGCTTTGCGATGAATTACAATGTCTCCGTCATTTTCATTGCGTTGTGACCATGATTCTATGTTAATGCTGTAAACTATCACCGGAACAAGTTGTTTGTATCATATTCCTCGTATGCATAACGTGACGTTAGCATTATGTAACATACTATCAACTATTAGCTGTGATTACGGCTGCGATTACTGGTTAATAGCATGAGTTGGAAATGTGAAACCTCTAGCGATGTTCCATTATATCCATCTATAATTTATGGTCCATTGTCTACTTAGTATTTTTGTTTAACTTATGTCAAAATCTCTATTCCTTGTCTTTAAATCTACGTTCATAGTATGGACCTGTAGATGATTTTATAATCATACATCACAATATTAAAGATTGTTATTTTCATCGTTGATTGTTAACAATAGTATTGGGAGAATTATGATAAATAGAACTTATATAACCACGGTGTATCCAATCATATTGTCAAGGTAATATTTCAATGTTTTAATGATGTGGAGTTCTCTTTTGAAATTGACTACATCATTTTTCAATTGATTGTAGGGGAAAATATAATGTACCCTTGACACTATCAATGGCTTGGTTTCAAAATATGCACTAAACAATGATTGTATATCAATCATAGGGAATATTCATACTACGAATATGACTTTTATCCATGCATCAATATAAAATCGATGAACAATAATTCGAGCTGCAGCTGCACTATAGGAATTCGACCCATGGTAAGTTGATAAATTAAATGGCTACGTGGTTGGCTCTCCTCCTTGCGTTCGATGATATATAAGCCTGTCTTGAAACCCTTACCTGGTTATTTCTCTGCCTTCGGGCTCGGGTTGTAAGAGAGAAACCCTTCATGTCTGAACTCGTCAATTGGACACTATAAAAATGCAATTTTCTTAAGGTTATGGTTACGTAGTTTACCCTCTGGTGGTTTAAAAGTCTGTGGGCTCTGCTATAGGCGTCTGCTACAGTTCATTTGGCATCTTGGTATCGTTACTGTCACTGTGTTTAAGCCACCTGCTACTTACAGTCTTACACTGTTGCTGGTGTGAGTTAGAGGCAGGGTTTTCTCTGTTGTTTTATCCATGAGGTGGTCGTGTAATGGGTTTTAAAGTGTGCTCCCCGACTGGTTCATTCACAGCTTAAGGGTTTGTTTATAATATTACCTGTCACGGCTGTCATTAGAGAGGTACTGGAAGTTTTCCTTGTTCATCCTTTTGACGAAATGTGATGGGTTTTTGCTACCTGGCTCAACTCGTGGCTACCAGGTTGTCCACGGGGTTACTTTCTCCGTTGGCTCAGGTAAGAAAATATCAATGGTTTCATAGATTTCTGTGTTGCAAAAGATTGTTTATATTTAAATTAAATGTTGACAATTCTCGTCACTTTGTAGGTGCACGGGGCTTCATCTCCAGCGCTGGCTCCTCCGGGTAAGCCTGTTATTCTATGGCTGTCTCTCCCTTTGTTGGTTTTGTTGTGCTAGGGTCATGTCTGGAAGGACCTCCTTTGTAACTGGGTTGTTGTCGTTTTTGGTGACATGGATACAGTCACCTATATAAATCTTTTTTCTTATAGTAGATAGGGTTTATCTACCCTTGCATGTTTACGAAGAACAAACTAAGGCCCAGTCTGTTATGACGGCCTCGGGGTTGTTATTGTCATTATATTTTGAATATATGGGGGTTAATCCAACCCTGTAGAAGTTTATAAATACTGTAACATTTGGCCTGTCAAGTGGCCGTGTATCATCTGCGTTTTTATTAAATGAACAAAATGTTTAAAATAGGAATTGTTTTGAGTTTCTCAGATATTCTCAGGGAATGATATCTCAGCTGTAGGTAATGGTAATATATGAGTTCTCTGCGTTTATTTGGTTTTTGGGTGTTTAAATGATAATGATGGGGTTCGCTATCCTTTACTGTAATAGTCAAAGAAATAAGGTTAACCCTGGAAAATTGGGTTTCTCTCCCTGGTTAAAATATATAAGAAAAATAGGAGAAGTAATTAAGTTCTGTTGTGGCTGGAAATGAAATAATAAAAATTTTTGGTTTTGTATTTACATACTGTGACGAATGTCTCCATGTCAATGATTAATGGTAGGATTTGTAAAAGCCAACGATGGCTGGGTTCGATGCCTCCTTCTCTGCTTTTTTATGATGTTGACTATAGATATTGAAAACCCTACGACAGTGCTGTGTATTACATGTAAAATGAGCTCGAAATGGGCAGTAGCCTATGCTTGTGATAATGGATAGGTTTGGATGAAGGTGTAATGAAATTTTCTATGTTGTAAGACTCGGCTTCGAGCCAGTCAATAAGTTTGGCTTTTAATAACTCTGTCAACTCTGTTGTAAGCATCCAGGATATAATAACTATAGTGATAGGTTTTAGATAAAACAATTTTCACCACGATTCTTTGTTTTCCGATTACTGGTTTGTATTCACTATGATTTTGTCGGATAGGATTGTATAGGATGGTTTTGAAAATGAAAACTTACTGTAATCTGCAACTTGTGAATATTCTAAACAGTCAGTTATGTTCTGAAATATAGATAATTTTACTGATATAACTTTTGTAAATCTCTAGCTTGATACAGAGAATAACCTGTATTCTAGTTTGACTAAAAAAAATGAAGCAGATATAAACTGGTATATTTGCTCTAATAAAAATTATACCTGTAAATTTCTCTATTGGGAAATATTTCTCTAAAATTCTACAATTTATCTATGTGTCGGTTCTTGTGATTGTTTTTAATAAGTGTATTTCCGGAATGACTACTGTATAATATTCTATATCTATTTCTAACTATTAATAATAACTCTATAATAAGTCACCATGATATTTTTATTACTGTAATAGTAACAAATATATTCTGCATAAAATAATTACTCGATTATGTGATAGTAGGAAAAATTCCAAGACATATAAATTCTACACATTCTATCATAGGACGATACAGAGGCTACTTTATTGAAAATAAATACTGTTCAAACACAGATACGATAGTCCATTCTGCATTTAAATTTATTAAATAATCAGCAGGAAAAGTGGCAGAACCTGTATCAATGGTAGAAAATAACAGCAATGGGAGGCTGTTCCTCCCTACCAATTCCTAGAGAGTGCCCAGACAGCACTTCTCAGGACCCCCGAGCTTGCTCTGGTCTAACTGGCTGGAAACTAGGTACAACCAACTATTCCCTCAGCCAAAATAGCTATACTGGAACCAAGTTACTGCAACTTCCTGACTCAAAACACTTCCTTACTGTTTTTTCCCACTTCCTCAATGGGACTCCTGAATAACATTCACCTGAATGTATCCTCCCTCTAGAACAATGCTGAACCCCCAGCTCAGTTCATTGAGTACTATTTAAAAGATTGCCTAGGTCTTAGTTGGGTTATCTGTCATTAATGAGCCACTTGCTCAGATTCCACTTTCTTGGGGAATCATGACCCCAAAATATAGGGAAGTTGCCACCTGCAACTCAGGAAGTGTTTGAGGATGCTGCCACTTGTCTTTTGTCTTTCCAACTAGTTCCATCCACCAGTTAGACCAGTAACCTCTTTTAACAGCTCTCCCATGCTGTTGTCTCCATAATTTATTTATTAATAATAATTATTCAGAATTTACATTCCATTTCTGGAGACTCTGCTGAGTCATCCATTCCTACTTAGCATTAAATTTAACATAATGTCTCAGGAATATTAATAAAATAATTACATTATTTTATTAAAATTGGGGTATGTGACATGCTCAGTTCCACTTTCTTGGGGAACATGACCATAAATGTAGGGAAGTTCCCCCCTGCAACAGTTATAAGTGAGTTGAGGATGCTGCCAAGTGTCAGTTTTCTCTCCACCACAGTCCATTCCCCCTAGTGGGTCAGTGAACACTCATTCAATAGTCTCCTTTGGATGTTTGTCTCCAGTTTTGTTTATTTATAATAAAATATTCAGAGTAATTAATTACAGTCATCCATGACCCCACTTGGTCAATAGTCATAAAAATTTACAATAAAAATAAAAAATAATGTTTTATCAATAACATAAAATGTCTGGAACTTGGGTATGTGATAGGCATTGCTTTGAGCGATCCCCTCAGTGATTCCAGCTGTGTCTTTGCCTCGCTGAGTCGTGTGTTCAGTTGGTGCAACTTCTCATCTTGCACTAAAATTCCCCAGAACTCGATGACGTCTTCTTCAATTGTTTGGGCTGTCTTTTCCAGCTCTGTGATCTCCATCACAGCCTCTTCTATTGCATTCTTCCTATTTTGGATTTGTTCTAGTGGCATGCTGGGAACCTCCCTTATCTGTAGCTCTTCGGTCTCCTTTTGCATGTCTACGATAACTACTCCTAAATGTATCGCTTTTTCCTATGCTAACATGTCTTTGTCTACTGCTGGGGCCTCTTCGCATGCCATTGATATTGCATGCTCCAATCTCTTCCTATCTTCTATTTTGTTTGATTTTTCGTTCAGGATTTTGTCTTTCTCTTCTTGGAGTTGATGTGCCTCTGCTTCACCGTTATGTGCCTACCATTTGTATCTTATCATTTCGTCATGTGCTGTGGCTTCACGGTTGCTGACTTCTTCAGTTGCTACTTTGTGAATTTGATGCAGCATCAATATCGGTAATATGTTAAAATATGTCGTGATTTGATCTTGCATTCTTAATTCCGCGTCCAAGTCTTCATCACCTGTTGTTATGGAATTTGGCAATATTTGTACTAACCTTGGTTTCGTGCCTATCTCCACCTCGATCCTGCTTGTTTATGCACTTGGTGCGACTTCCCCTTGTGGCAACCTTGTCTCTATGATTGCATTGTTTAATGTTGATAGTAAATGTGTTACTTGGTGAAAGTACTCCTTCGCGTGTTATGTCACCTTTGCACGGTTTTCCTCTGCCATTTCCATTATCTTCTCTAGAAGCTTTTCCATGTTCCCTTGGGAGAGTGTTAGGATATTTAGACACTTAGGAGTTAGTTAAGATCAACTTGTGTAATAGATCCATTAGGGATAGTGTGTTTCTTTAGTATGCATTAGTATGCATTTGTAAATACTTAATCCGACGGTCATGATATGTTTCCGACATAGAGTGATCCGACGGCTCAACTTCTCTTAGATCAAACCTAACCTTGATCCATGGATTAACACCCGATTGGTCCATGATCTCTATTTAAAAAGCATGGAGGGTCATTGTTTAGTTGATCGATTATGAGAAGCTCATTTGTAACTTTCTTTCTTTGCATAATAAATTGTCCCGTAGAAGCTATTTGGCCGGGGCAGTGGAGTGTTTCCCTCAAGAGGGTTTAAACCACGTCAAAACATCGGTGTGTTGATCTGTGATCTGTTTGTGTGAAGTGGTTTCTCTTGGTGTTCGGTCCTTTAGTAGTACCCTATGTACCCGAACCTGGTATCAAAGCGGTTATGAAGTGCCGCTTTCGGTTATGATCTAGATCTTGAACTGCTGTTGCCGAAACTCGAAAGGGTTTCTAGTTCTGGTATTTCTGTACATTTCTGGGTTGTGGGAGGTGTTCCATTGCGTCTGGAGCATCGTTTCCATTGGGAAATAGTTTTTGTTTGATCGAAAACGGTTCCCGGTTGCTCCAGAAACACGTATTTAATCAGATCTGAAGGTATAATGTTACAGTGATGCATTTTTTTATTTTCTTTTTTTAAAAAGGAAAAAATCTCATATTTATCATTTTTCTACTGTTAGATTTTTTTGGGTTCGGATTATTGCTTTCCCGTCTGCGTATGCTCTTTGTCGTGCACCTTGAGTGATCTCGGCAAATCAGAAACATAAAGGGAAAGGGTTTTTCTTGGCTGTGTATGCTCTTTGCCATGCACCTTGCGCGATCTCGGCAAATCAGAAATAGAGAGAAAACGTAGACTTTCCGGGAAAGCTAACAAGATCTAACTCCACAAGTGTAGAATTAATTTTTATTTTATTTTATTTTAATTTTATTTTAATTTTTTTTTTTTTTTTTTTTTTTTCGATTTGTGGTTTGCTTTGCAGGAAAAATGGCAAGCACGCAAACCGAGCAGGAAGAGTAAAAAAAAAAAAAGCCCCCTTCCTCATTCCCGTATTTTACATACCTTTTAATCTAGCTCACTTGGTTCAAAGTTGATTTATTCCTTAATAGGTCTTGAGTTCAAGTCTTAGGAAGTTACTTTTAAAAGAAAAAGTGCATGCAATTTCTATTTTCAAGTTATTTTATTGTAAAAGTGCATCTCACTTAAATAATATAAAATAAAAATACAAGTGAGTCACTTAAGTTTTTTTTTATTAAAAAAAAAAACTTTCTTGTAAAGTAATATCATTGTAAAAGTGATATCACTTATTTTACAAAAGTGGTTCACTTAAAGCAACTTTCTTGTAAAGTGATTGTCAAAAGGTTCATCTTGAGAAGAGAGGGGTTCTTTTTTTTTGCTGGACATTCTCTAGCTACTACGTCACTATTGGGGACATCTTCAACAGTTTCTTTGTTTAAGCGTAACTTCATCATACAGAGTCAGTTTTCAGTGCCATTTTTTTTAAACTGCCTATTTTTTCGAGATCTTCACATCCAGACTATTGGTTTCTGCTTTTACAGCCATTAATTTACAAATATGGCCGCCCCTTGTGATATTCTACGTAACAGTTCCAACTATTTCTCATGGAAATCTCGTATGGAGGATGTTCTACGGAGTAGGGGACTTTTCAGAATTACCTCAGGGAAAGAAAAAGAACCCACTGATGATGATAAGAACATAAAATGGGCATATAGATGTGATGAAGCTCGTGGATTGATTGGGATGCCAATCTCTACTGATTTGCGATTCCACATATCTGGAATTGATGAACCTAATGCTTCTTGGGACAAGTTGGAATATGTGTTTGATAAACACAATGAAATTCGAGGTCACCAACTCGAAAATGAGTTGATTTCTTTAAATCCAAGTGACTTTTCATGCATTCAAGATTATTTATCTAAGTACAAAACTCTTAAACTCTTATGTGCAGAATGTAAGATTGAGAGGGAAGACAAACAATGTATTTATCATATTCTTTCCAAACTTGGACCTGCATATTCTTTTTTTGTATCTATATTTTACTCCATGAAAGCATCCTTGAATGCAGTTAGCTATCAAGAGCCTAGTCTTGAATCGTTTTGTGATTTCTTGATTAGAGAACAAGATAAACTCATTCATCTTGGAATAATCAACAATGCAGATACATCTAGGAAAGCCTTATTGTCCCAACAGAAAAAAAGTCCAAGCCTCCCAAGAAACAAAATTTTCGCAATAATAAGTCAAACAAGGGTCCAAAACCCTCTCAGTCAGCTCCTTCTTTAAAAAATGACAAAGGATGCAAGCCAAAAGGAAAGAAGACTGAGCGTCATTGCAACTATTGCGGGAAAGATAATTATGATGAATCTAAGGGTTTCAAGAAGATGGCAGCCTTGGAAGCAGCAATGAAGAAGCACCACATCATCCTAGATTCGTCTTCAGAATCTACCTCTCATGGACATGCACTTTGTGCTTCTGGTTATTTTTATAATGCATCTTCTTCTTCTACTTCAAATGAATGGCTCATTGATTCTGGAGCATCTTATCATATGGCTAAGGATCATGCCATCTTTTCTACTATGCATGAATGTAACACCAAACAAATATTTGTTGGTGATGATAGATCTCTAAGTGTTGTAGGAGCTGGAAAAGTTCTAGTAGATAATGGTCATTTTAGTGATGTACTATGTGTTCTAAGAATTTCCTGCAATTTGTTATCAGTCTATCAGATCACTCATTTTGGTGAAGGTAAAAATGTGACCTTTACACCTCACCAAGTTGTAATCAAGGATTTTAAAGATCCTCAACAGGTCCTAGCTACCGGAATTGTTGATGATATTACCAGGTTGTACAAGTTTAACAACTTTGGGTCATCACCTTTCCCTTCAGTTTTTGTTGCTCATAGTGATAACTTGAGCAAACTTTGGCATGAACGATTTGGTCATTTAAATTATCACTCATTGCAACAATTATGTAAAGAACATATGGTGATAGGTCTTCCGATGGCATCTTGCAGGGATGGTGTTTGCTCCGGTTGTTCACTCGGAAAACTTCATCGGGACAGTTTTGACAAACGTGCTTCTTGGCACGCCTCTGTTCCCTTGGAGCTTGTGCATAATGACTTGTGTGGTCCTCTTCCATCTGCTTCCTTTTCTGGTTTGAAATATTTCTTAACTTTCATTGATGATTACACCAGATGCACTTGGGTTTATTTCCTAAAACTTAAGAGCGAAGTATTTAACATGTTCTTGGCCTACAAGGCCCTTGTGGAAAACAATCTGGTCATCAAATTATTAAGTTAAGATATGACAATGGAGGAGAGTATGCTAACAATAAGTTCACTACTTTCTGCACTGAACAAGGCATCCAAGAACATCACACTGTTCCATATACACCACAACAAAATGGTGTAGCTGAGTGGAAGAACCGCACTTTAAAAGAAATGTATAATTGTATGATCCAATCTAAGGGACTAAGTCTTCAATTTTGGGCTGAAGCCATTAATTGTGCAAATTACATAGTTAATCGCACCCCCACTAAAGCATTACAAGTTATAACACCAGAAGAAGCATGGAGTAAAACTAAACCTAATGTAAGTCACTTCCGTGTGTTTGGTAGTGAAGCATAGGCTCACATTCCGGATGAAAAACGGAAAGCATTGCAGCTTAAAAGTGAAAAGTGCATATTTGTTGGATATTCTGAAGGTGTAAAAGGTTATAGACTTGTTCAACCACATTCTCATGATATAATCATTAGAAGAGATGTTAAATTTGATGAAAATTTCTTGGCCTGCGAGCCTAACTCGGCGATTGTGCCATCTTTGGCCTGCGAGCCTGATTCAGCATTTGTGCCTTCCTCTTCTTCTTCCAACTTCCTTGACAGGTTTCCAAATCCAGTTTCTGATGATGACAGTGAGGATGAAAATCCACCTCCGCTTGCTCATGTTCCTCCAGTTGCACCAGCACAAGTGCTTCCTCGATGGGTCTGTTCAAACTGAGAATGTGTTCGACGTTGATCTCTAGGATCACCAGCAAGATCATCAGCTGCTTCAGGGAATCCAAATTGGGATGCAGCCATGGATGAAGAATATCGTTCCTTAATGGCGAACGATACTTGGGATCTTGTACCTCTTCCAAAAGGAAGAAAACTTGTCAGATGTAAATGGGTCTACATAACTAAGTATGCATCAGATGGAAGTGTTGAAAGACTTAAGGCAAGGTTAGTTGCCAAAGGTTTTTCCCAAGTTGAAGGGATTGAATACAATGAAACCTTTGCTCTCGTCGCAAAAATTAACTCCATCCGCCTTGTTCTTTCCCTTGTAGCCTTACACAACTGGGAAGTCCATCAAATGGATGTCAAGTCTGCCTTCTTACATGGTGATTTACAGGAGGAAATTTATATGGAACAACCTTTTGGCTATGTTCACAATAACTCTAGCCTTGTCTGTCGCCTTAAGAAATCCTTATATGGCCTTAAGCAAGCTCTTAGAGCTTGGTATGCCAAAATGGATAACTTTCTCCTTGACACTGGTTTTTCTAGATGCCATTCTGACCCCAATGTCTATACCAAGAAAGTAGGACACCATCTCATCATACTTGTTCTATATGTTGATGACCTTATTCTTATTGGTAGTGACCCTAAGCTTATAACCCATGTGAAATCCAGTCTTAAACAAAATTTGAAATGTCAGACTTAGGACATTTGCATTATTTTCTTGGTCTCCAAGTCCTGCAAACCAAAGAATGAATCTTTCTTTTTCAGTCTAAGTATGCTTGTGACCTTCTTTGTCGCTTTCACATGGAAGATTGTACACCAACCCCTTCTCCCTTCTAGTCTGGAGTCAAACTTTCTGCCACTTGTACTTCACCTGAAGTCGATGCCACCTTGTATCGTCAACTTGTTGGTAGTCTCTTATACTTGACTCATTCCTGTCATGACCTTTCCTTTGTCGTTGGTCATGTTGCCCGTTATATGCAAACACCTCATGAAAGTCACTAGAAAGCAGCTAAAAGAATACTTCGATATATTCGAGGTACAGTTCAGTTTGGGATTCATTACAGTACAGGGGGGAAACCTTCGTTGGTTGGTTTCACTGATTAAGATTGGGACGACGATCCTGATGATTGAAAGTCTACCAGGTTATGTTTTCAGTCTGGGATCTGGACCTATTACTTGGGATTGTAAGAAACAACAAGCTCTTGCTCTTTCTTTAGGAGAGGAAGAATATCAAGCAGCAGTTAATGCCAATCAGGAAGCTTTATGGCTTCGACATATCCTTTCAGAGTTTGGATTCGAGCAGCAGCAGCCTACTCCACTTTGGTACGACAATCAAAGTGCTATCAAGCTTGCCGAAGATCCATTTCTACATCAACGCAGCAAACACATTGAGCTACATATGCACTTCATCATAAATCTTGTTCATGATCGTGTTCTTGAAGTGCTCTTTTTCCCTACAGATGATCAAGTTGCAGACATCTTCACCAAGTCTCTTACAGAAGCGAAGTTTTCTAAACTTCGATCTATGTTAGGAGTTCAGGAACTTGTCATTAAGGGGGGATAGGCTCTAATGCCTCCTTCCTTCTCCTAATAGTGTCACTTTTGTAAATCCTTCAATCCTATCCCAAGTTGTTCTTAAGGGGGGATGTTAGGATATTTAGACACTTAGGAGTTAGTTAAGATCAACTTGTATAATAGATCCGTTAGGGATAGTGTGTTTCTTTAGTATGCATTTGTAAATACTTAATCCGACAGTCACGATATGTTTCCGACATAGAGTGATCTGACGGCTCAACTTCTCTTAGATCAAACCTAACCTTGATCCGTGGCTTAACACCCGATTGGTCCATGATCTCTATTTAAAGAGCATGGAGGGTCATTGTTTAGTTGATTGATTATGAGAAGCTCATTTGTAACTTTCTTTCTTTGCATAATAAATTGTCCCGTAGAAGCTATTTGGCTGGGGCCGTGGAGTGTTTCCCTCAAGAGGGTTTAAAACACGTCAAAACATCGGTGTGTTGATCTGTGATTTGTTTGTGTGAAGTGGTTGCTCTTGTTGTTCGGTCCTTTGGTAGTACCCGGTGTACCCGAACTATGCACTTGGTGCGACTTCCCCCTGTGACAACCTTGTCTCTATGATTGCATTTTATAATGTTGATAGTAAATGTGTTACTTGGTGAAAGTACTCCTTCGCGTGTTATGTCACCTTTGCATGGTTTTCCTCTGCCATTTCCATTATCTTCTCCAGAAGCTTTTCCATTTTCCCTTGGAAGAGGTCGACAGGTGTGCTCCCTTCGCCTCTTTCAAACCTGAAATTTTCCTTCCTTCCTCGAGTTGTGCGTCGAAGTCGATGTCTGTTCGTGTCGCGGATGAAACTCCATCATGACTCATTGTGCGTGAGTTTTGTTCTGTGGCTTGGTGTTCTTCTGCACCACCTTCATTGCTTCCAAAATACTTCTTTTCTGGTTCCTTTGGTCCCTCTGTTGCATTGCCATTTTTAGGGTTCGACAGTTCCTCCTCTCTTACTGGTATTTACCATTCTTGGGCCATTCTTCTATTATGGAATCTAAATCCTCATTAGTCAATTTCTATTGTGTCTCCAACCACTGCTTTTGTGGGTCTATGCGCGCTTGTATGGAGATTACTTGCAGTCCGACTAATAATCTTGCGACTCGTCGATGCTTTTGAGCCGCTTCATCTGTTAGTCACAGGATTTCCTCCACATCATTCTTTAGCATTTCTAAGTATATATAGAAAATGATATTTTTAGTTATTTGCCGCTCCTTGTCGTTTAGAACCCACAGGTTTTGGTAACGTACTCCTTGTCACACTCGGACTTCCAGGATGTCCATTCCTTGGTAGTCTATGGGTTCCTTGTAGGAAACCATTGCGATTAGGATCAATATCCGGGAATACATAAATGGTTTTCCTTCTTCCTCACTAGTAATGCGTCCTCTATCAGCTTGTTAACTAAGAACAACAACCAATTCATTTGAACCCCCGCGGAACATTGTTTCATGAAGGAAATCACCCCGTATGTGCATTGGTTTGGGCGATTCTTCCTTAAAATTTTGAATGCTAGCAGCTTCGCTACGACCCTTACTGCCTTATTGTTGATGGTGTTTATTAGGTATCCTCGGGTGTTCTTTTATACCATGTACTTTGCTTTCATCCTTGCAGCTAAGTGCTTGTCGTTATCGTTTCCCATGAAGTACTGTGAAGGATCTACCCCATCTTTGGGTAACACTGTTATTTGTGCTATTAATTCAACTAGTACTGGGACCTTTTTAGCTAACCATAGGAAACCTCCATGAAATTAGGCTAACAACTGCTTCATGCATGCATTTACTTTGGCACCTCTTCCGAAGTGTGGCAATTGAATAATATTTTAGTAGACCTGACTACTTCAGTCCTAAAGCCCATTGCTAGTTTCCCTTGTGACTGGACCACCTTCTCGATGCCATAAATTATTGTATGTCTCATGCATGCATTCTGGGTATAGTAGTATTTCATGGTCACTATACTGTAGCTTCCACAACTGCGATATAATATTCCTTGTTTTGCGAACCCCCGTCGGTACCGCTGGTTCCTTGATGGTATACTTAGCGTTTTTCCTGATCCGGATAACCTGTGCGCTTTCCTGCCATGGGGGCACATATACTAGAATTCCTTCTATGGTTGGATCTGATTTCCTTTCAGCCACTATCGTTTCTTACTCCGTAGTGGCCGATGTGCCCTCTCCTTTTGCTGCCGCCCATGTCGAACTACAGTTTTTTTTTGGTCTTCTCTCGAAACTCGCTTGTCGGTTGCTACGCTTTTTCTTCTTGACTCCTTTCAGTGGTGCATATGCAATATACAGTTTCTCCTAGATTATTTTCTCCCTTGCGAATGGTGCCTCTAGTGTGCTTGTACTGGAAATTACATGTGCCATTGCAATCTGCTTGTCTCTAACCCTTCTGCTTAGTCTTTGCTATAAATTCTCTGTTATACTTCTTCGAATGCACAATAAGTCGAACGCTTAACTGCACCATGATTTTACAATTTTCCATCTCCTGCTCCACGTTAATCAAATGAATTATGGGAATTAATTACCAAATATTCCACTAATTTACCAAATCTCCCGTTGATTTACCCGATGTTGTGTATTCATTGGTCCTTTATTCCGACTCGATCGGTCATTGATTGTGTTTTAATCCACTTGCGTCGTCGCTAGATGTTTCTTAATTACTGCATTTATTGCTTGAATTGACTCGTTCATACTTCGCCCGATCTCGAGAATTATTTTCCTTAACACAGTCTGAGCCTTTTTGTCCCTGTCGCTATCCTATTCTTGTCACTGTCGCTATCCTATTCTTGTCACTGTCCCATCCTTAGATACGCATATTAATTCCATCGGAGCTATTTTGACAGATTCCCAAACTTGATTTTTTTTCTCTTCCGCGCTATCCTGATAGGGCTTTAGCCGACTCTAATTGACCAGCCATTGCTAGGCCTTCCCTTTCTGTTGTTGTATATTTTTTATCCATAGTGGACAAATTCCTACTTGCGAATGCGATTGGATGATCGATCGCTCCTTCTCCTGGCTGGGCCAATAACACTCCTAGTGCGACTAATGATGCGTCCACATGAAAATGGAATTATTTTGTCCAATCGGGAAAAACTAATATTGGTGCTGCGACCATCATTGATTTCAGTATATCGAGGTTCTTTTGGCACTCGTCATTCCACTCGAACTTAGCATCCTTTTTTAATAGTTTGTCCATTGGTGCTGTGATCACTGCATATCCCCTAATAAAATTTCTGTAATACCTAGAATGTCCCAATGTTGCCCTTAATTGCTTCACTGTCATCGGTGGTGGTAAGTCGACAATGAATGCGATCTTTGCTGGGTGAACCAAAATACTTTCCTTGCATACAATATGTCCTAACATAATCCCAAATGGAGCACATAAGAGGTACTTCTTCAAGTTTAGAAAAATTTGATGTTATCGACATCTCTCCAGCATCAGCCTTAGATTCACAACATGGTCCTTCACCAGGACATATACAGTCCAATCGTCCATATATACTGTGAGGAATTTATGAATGAAGTCTTGGAATGCAACAACAACTAATCTTGAAAAGATTTTCGAGGCGTTTTTGAGACCGAACGACATTACTATGTATTAAAAACAACCCCATTCTGTTACAAACATTGTTTTATGTCGATCCTCCTTCGTGATATTTATTTGGTGGTATCCCGAGAATCCATTTGTAAATGAATATATATCCTGACCTCCGACACCTTCTAGTAATTCATCAGTGAATGGTGTAGGGAATGGATCGTGAAGACATGCATCATTCAGTTTCCTTAGGTCGATGCAAATCCTCATTTCTACAGTCTTATTATCTTGGACAACCATTGGATTGATCCATTCGGATTCCTCCATAGGCTCTATAATTCTTGCATCCAACATTCACTCTATGTCAGCTTTCACTCGCTCCTTGTATCTGGGATTCAATCTATAGGGTCGCTCCTTTATGGGCTTCGCATCAGGTTTTAGTGGAATCTTCATTTCTCCCAGGTCCTCGGAAATGCCTTTCATTTCCAAAAATTTCGTTGGGAACAAATATTCAAACTCGTGTAGTAGATTAGTAACCTTGGAGATTGTTGCATCGTCCCAATAATATCCAATATTTGCGAACTTGGGGTATTCCTCTGACCCAATATTAACCTTCTTGATTTGTAGTGGATATTGGAATTTGTCGAAGGGCATATCTAGTGCTTCGACATCCCTGCTTCCTTCCGACTCTAGTACATAAACAACTTGTGGATCATCCTCTTCGTCAGGTCCTCCCGCCACGTTGTAGCACTCAAGCAACATTGCTGGTGTCGTATTCCATTGTAATCCCATTTGTTTTTCCATCGAGACTGCTTCAAGTGCCTTCTATTGAATCTCTTGTAGTGAGTTATGGATGAAGGGATTCTCATCTGAGAAGCCAAAAGTTTGGCTAAAGCTAATAGTTAGCTCTTCCCATGTAATTGTTCTACGTTGCAGTTCTACTGCGATATACCAGCTTTGTGGTACCTCATCCAATGTATGGATGAATGCATGGACCCATTCCTGTTTTGGTTTCATTCCCCATGCGTTTTGACACTCCTCTAGGTGGTCCCTTGGGTCGCTCCTTCCACTGTATTTCCTTCTGCAATACCCTTCAGTTTTTCCAAATCTGACTTCCATTAGTTGTCGACATAGTGGCCAATTTTTTATCGTCACTTGTGCACTGCCCACCATCGTGCTGATGTAGCCTTCAATGCTTCCTCCAAAGTCAACAGTCTCTGCGGTTCTGCTACTCTTTCTTCAAATTCGGTGATAAATACCATCAGATTAGGAAATACTTCGTACGTTGGTAGTTCGTATAATTTCGCTGCCACCAATATTAGCGACTGGGTGATTCCTACGCATCTCCTAAATGATACTTCATGTAATCGATTCTGCCAATTCTCAAGTGCCTCATCAGAATCCGACGAAACAGAACTAACATTTCACGATCCCAATTCTCTATCGATGGTGGGATTGATGTAGTCCTCCGAGATGTTGTAAACATTGTCCCATCCTTTTGTGATTTCATCCCGCATTGGCTCAACATACCTCTTCCCTTCTGATGGATCAAGTGGGGCAATGAACCTCATGTCACGATTTTTGAATGACATTGTCCTTTTCTTAAAGTTGATCACTGCTTGATTCTCCATTTCCCAGTCTATCCCTAACAACACTGTATAGCGGCATACGAATGTGTGGTACTAATCCCGTGATGAGCCATTCCTTATGTTGTATGCCACTCATTCCGAAACTTACTTTTTCCATCAGGGTTTTATATATTTGGTCGAACTCCCATACTGATTCATTTGGAAATTGCTTGATCTATTTCAATTTGGTGATATATTGAGACTCGGATTTTGGTTTCCTAAAATCATCAATCAATCCTTCCCTGATTTGCGGCAATTTTTTTTCCAGACTCCCTGTAGGTACCTATGTGAATTTCATAAACCAATCCAGTGCATTGGTCCCCGAAGGTCGTCGCTAGTTGTCTCTTCTTGATATCGTCATCTTGGACCTGTTTCACTGTCCATACTGCTTCGCATAAAAACCACTACTGCTTGGGATCCTCAGTCCCCTTACCTTGAAAGATTGACATCTTCACGTACTCGCGTGCCATCCTTGGTCTCCTACTATTATTTACAGACCCACTAATCCTACCGCTATTTTGACATGTCGAACAGTCCTTGTGAAGAGCTTATGTTTCTTCCTCTGAAATTTGGCATAGTGTGCGAAGTTGTGGGTACATTGTTGCTTTGGGTCTATCCCTCTTCGGCTTCAGGGGAAGCCTAGTTGCTTTCTTCATCACAGTAAGGTCTCTTATTCCCTTGTGGTCCCATTTAACAATTATCTGTTCTAGTCTCCCTAGGATACTCTCTCTCAATCTCAGTCCTCCTCTTCTTCTCCAACTGGAACCTCACCCCACTTCGCAGGGCACCACAATCTTCCACATTCTCCCTTAGAATTTTGTTTTAGCTCATATCCATCTACCCTGCATCATTCTATTAGACCTGAATCCACACAGTACCCACAACCTATGCACACCGAGCCTTACTTATTGGAATTCATCTTTAGTATACCTTTTTTGCAGATAAGCATTTTAATCCACAGTTTCAGCGAGAGTAGAAACCTTCCTATGTGTCCTTTAAAATGTTTTATCTCTGCATCACTGTATGAATTAATTGCGTCGACAACAAATTCAGTGATGTATTCCTCCATAATACTATCTACCCAGACTTCGACAGATGTAGAGGCTCTGTTATATACTTGCTTCAATTGATGAATCAATTCGGGCGTCCACTGTTCAGGCTCACCACTGTGAAAGTTCTTCTTTTGGAATGTCAGTTGTGCCAACCACTCGTGTAGCAATATCGGAAATTCACCGAAGAATATATCATGAATGTTGGAGTAGATATAGTTCTGTATCCAGTCATTCTTCAACCATCCAGGGTTCTGATTTTCCTCTTTAGAAAATTCTTGTGCCTTATTGTTGAACCATTCCTCGATATTCGAATTTATCGGATGCCACAACATGTCCTCTCTTCTTTTGCACTATGGTCCTGGAAACAAAACCATTTTTTGACACAGATCTGTCGACAGGAGTTCACTTCGCACTGCTGTCAATAAAGATCGACCAAACACCCTTAAGCATCGACCCATAAAGGTTTTACCCTTTCTAGCAACATCCGCATAGCGAGTGAGGTCTCACCCAAGATGTCTAAGGGGGGCTGCAGGAACCAAGTTTCCGCAGTTGGGAGAAGACATGCATTGATTCATACTCAGTAAACTAGAGATTGGTATTCACATTATACTAGCAATTCAAATATGCAATAGACATAACGCTTACTCATATCAACCAACATTACTGATCAACCAATAAAGCAACAAGATTGCATCATCATCATTCTTACAAGATATCATTCATAATTCATAGCATAGCAAACAATAGAAAGCACAAAATTGAGACATATCCAAACATCCTCATTCATTAACTCATCTCAAAGACTGTGGGATAAACTTCACATAAAATAGTTCCAAGCGACTTAACGTGAATCCATATACTCAGAGAAAAAACTGCCGAAGGCAAACAAAATACATTAGACTTGATCGACTAATCTCTCTATGATGAATTTTTTCTATTCTTACATTTTTGTTTCTAGTTATAGACACCTATGGTCATTACAAAATGGTCCAAATGACCCATTATAACTAATTTGGACCAAAACTTCTGCTTCCATCGGCTCCATACCCTTTGTGAATGGTCGTTTTCCTTCGTTGATGACCCCTTCGTTGCTGTCAGCTCTGCATCTTCTGTGCTCTAACCCAGCGCTAACACATTTTATTCCTATATTGCATGGCTATGGTCTATTTTCCATCAAGAGTCAAGGTATAAAGAGGAGGAGATAAACTAGGGATTTAAGGGATTAGTTCTCATTCTAGAAACTGCTGAAATGATAGCATACTAAAACCACAGGTGGCATAAAATCCATAATAAATATCATCAAGTTATGTGCACCTTCCTAAATATTGTTTATACATTTTGGAACATGCAAATATTGCTTATTTTCCTTATCTCAATGCTGGTGCTAAAGGAATCAGACTCTGGTCACTACTGTACAAATACAATGGCCACTATCATTTAATTTCCCAAGGAGACCTCATCGAGTGTGTCAATAACCCTTCTTATGCAGAATGACCCCCTCAAGAGATGTTGGATACCTCTAAAGTGGGAATATTCACCATGATGAGCCACAAAAATACCCCAAATGCTGTCATATACGAGGCTAGAAACAAGGCATGGGTGTTGTATTGGTGTCTTTGATCATCATTCCATGTTATAATGTAGGGCCATTTCTGGGTCATTCATATGTCAAAGAGATTTGAAATGGAGTTTTGACAGTCCAAAAACAAAGGTTACTATAGAGAGAAAAAACCCTCATAAACCGCTTGCAGATCAAGAATCAAGACTGTTGTTGTATGATACACTCACAAAATTCCCTGATTTGGACTTATTACATCTAATTGTTGTTTTGATTCCCACATAACTAGCCCATAATAGATTCTTAGTTTACAAAACTAGCCCATATTTGAAATTTAGCATGCCCAGTTTTTAGAAATGATGTTATTTTTCTGCTGTTTAAGTTCAATGCTCACCAAACCCTTTAAGGTCCAACTGCAACAGGATTAATACTGATAGAAACAATCTAGGTATGACCCACAATAACCAAGAAACCGCTACAAGTTTTCATATGTTCTTTCTTCCAAGTTTAGCCATTTAAGGTGGCTACAAACAATCATTTTATGACTAAATCATCTTATGCTACTGCTTAGAACTAAATCGTGGCTACATGCCCCTATCGGAAACCACAAATCTATCCAGAAGTTTTATTTTATACCTGCTTCTCAATGCTTGTTTGATGTTCAAAACAAGCCTAGAATGTTGAATAGATTTAACATCGCAACATCAAACAAGCCTAGAATGTTGAACAGATTTAACATTGCAGCAAACCCTTTCCATCACAAGTAAAAAATTTCTCTTGTCACCCCCTTGCAAAATGGGGGGTAACATTTAACTTTCAAGATTCAATTTTAGAATCAAGGTTTAATCCAACCTTCATATTCCATAATATAGATACTATTTCACCAGTCTTTTATATAAGGAGAAACTAAATGACCATTATTTGTACTATTCATATTATCTTGTATATTTTTATTCAAGTTTCAACAAGTAGTAGGCATTCATCCAGAACTAGAGACAATTACAATACTGAAACATGGAAGTTTTTAAGATTGAATAGTTCTTGAGAATAGTTTTCATGGCTTGTTGCATAATCACACCCGAATTCTAGCAAGTGCATTCTATGTAATATCAACATTTATCTTTCTATACTTAATAATAACTAAATGCTTTTTTCACAAGTCACTTCTGATATTTTTCATGAAGGTGTGGAAAATCATGATCACCTCTTCTCGTCAATATAAAATTTGATCATAGTTTCATCTTTGATGTTTCCCCTCATAAACATTTTCTTTGGACTAGTTTCTTTTATCCCGATGTGGCAAGTTCACCCTTCCCAATCTGGGAACATGAAAATTGTTGTAGACAACTTGAAAAATTTAAACTAGAATCTTTTGGCTAAGAATCCACAAGGGGTATCCCTTCATAAATATTTTCTTTGGACTAGTTTCTTTTATCCCGATGTGGCAAGTTCACCCTTCCCAATATGGGATTATGACAATTTCTCAGGTGAGACCCTCTGAGCAATAAATGATAATGAAGGTTATTGATAGAGGTGAGGAATTCTACCAATAATGAAAATGGAATACAGGGTACAACATGAATCCCAGAATGTGAACAAATGTCTTGATGTCGAACATTTGGGAAACCAATCAATGAATGACTAATGATGAATTTCATCTTCTAAGATAAAGGTAACTTATCAATGATGAAAATAGGCCTAGGTTCTACTACTCTAGGTTAAGATCTTAGAGCAAATGAGCCGTCATCGATGAGATATGACCCACCAGTGAGAATTCAATGGGTACCTTCCATGCTAGCACAAGTAAAAACACTGGTTTTGATGATAGATGCTAAGAACAACTTGATACCAAGGAATGGCCAACATGTGAGGTCACGTAAATTGAGAAATGACCAACACAAGTTGGAACATCCCTTGAAAATTGAGCACAACCTAGTAGTGACTTGGGAAGAACTTTGAAACAAAGGGAACAATGATATAAATCAATAATGAAGGAGACATTAATAGATTCCCATATGATTGGAAAATTAACCAATCGAAGGAGTAAAAACTCCGGTATCACAGTTCAATTCCTAAGATCATACTATGACCCATATTGTTGAGAAGAATTAAAACTGGTTCTTTGTTTAAGGGGAACATGACTTGTTGCCAATATGTAGAATATATTTAAGATATCCCACCCCCTCTCTTTTTTAAATACTTTGTCTTTTTGTCTTTTTCATATTATAAAGCAAAAAAAGGAATAAGAGAATGCTATAGTACAGTGGAAGAAATGAGTTTCATAGGGAATGCAACTATGTTCCAAGCGCATGGAACATACCTATGCAAAAAAAAATGCAACAAGGCTGCTAGAAAAGAGGTGGAAACTCATCAACATGTTTCTTACAGGGATACAATCTAGAATGCAATTGTAACATATGCAAGAAATGGGAAAAATGATGAATGCAATTGTAGTATAAAAGCTGCAACAGAGCATTAGGCATAACTGTGCAAGGAGAAGTGAGAAAAGGAAAAAGCATAATAAACTAAAGTGGGATCCTTATAGGGAATGGCAAAAAATACATGAGAAAGAAATGCCTGTGACTTCTTCTCAAATTTATGGTAATACTAAAAACACTCCCAAGCCTATGAGAAAAAATCAGCACGGGAACCAAAATGCTAACAATGGTGTCCCATGTTAGGTAGTCTCTTCCATCAGAGTGGTACAAAATGTGGATAGAGATGGGTGACACACCAATATTGAACATGTTTGACCATATGGAAAATTTAGGTGTCAAAAGGGTCAAATGCACTGTAACAGAGGGGAGGCCTAAACTTATATGCAAGTTTTTGAATATTCCATCTTAGATCGATCAACATGCAAAGAATAATCCCTAAGCAACCATGGATCCAACTTAAAATCCTATATCCAAGAAACAATAATACCATGATCATATCTATAAAATATGAAAAGAAAGATCTGACACAGGTCACTTTGGTAGGGTTATTTTCAACTTCAATATCTTTAGCAATAGTCATTACCAAGGAAGAGTTTATTAGCGAAGACTTAAGAAAACCAAGGATTGAGGACCTACAATAAAAAATATCAAACTCAAGAGGAAGATTGAAGGTTGAAGCAATAATGGAGTCTATGAGAATAGATTCATCATCACAAGAGTTGAAGAATCTATTAAAAAAATCAAACTCATCAGGAAATCCAACTTTTAGCTCAATGGCGGAGTCCAAAAACTCAAAACTACCACCACCTGAATATGTACAAATAGTGAGATCATACTCAAAAGCAAAATGAAGAATGGATTTAATTACAACTAGGTCCAATCCACGGAGATGATATTTGGAAAGTTCATAAATTTCCAAAGGAATTCTAGAACCAATCATAGCCTCCAATAAATATTCATTAGAGGGAAGTATGTCACCCCATAGAGAACACATGCCATAAAATTCACTTGGACCAACAGGAGGGAGAAAAGGCTCCAATCCCCTCATTGGATGCATCACCTAGCCAACTATCAAACTTGGGTTCCAAGAAAGTGAGCATGAATGCAAAGGATTATTCTTAGTAGAAATTGGACATGAGGGATATGAGGCCACATAATTCATCCATGGCAGGGTAGTGTCTACCGAAACACTAGGAACACACAAAGAGGGTGTTTGGTCTAAAGTCAAGAAATGAGGAAGATCACCAAATGCAAGTTGATCAATAGTAACAATGCTTCCATTGTGAGGAAAATGCCTAACATGGAATAGTGTAGACACCACAACATTCATATCATATACATAATCATTCCTGAGGAGCATATTGAAGTCCAATGGGCCCTCTAAACCATTAAATGGACTAAAAGCGTCTTTTCACCTAATGTAATTGGAAACTAAGGGAGAAATCCCAAAGGCTCACAAGGTCTTCTATCAAAATATAATGGATGAATGGTGGTCAACACAAGGTTGGGAGAACCCACACCTCTCTAAGCATGTGCAGATAAAATACGAATAGAGGCTCCTTCATCTACAATACATTGAAAAAAATTCTAGTTTTAAACTTGAATCCTTATTTGGAAGGGTGCAGACGAAGGAAGGCAATTCCTAACTAGACTATTACAATAAAATGAATAGATCCAAGAGTTTGGTGGGGATTCATTCAAAGTGATAGAGTGCCCCATTGTCCAAAGTTTTTTGAACTGGTAGTGAAGAAAACTTGAGCAATAGCCACATCACTCCCGAAATGGAGAGTGGGGTCAACTGGAGATTGCATCAATTAGACTACTTGAATCTTGTCACTCTCCAAGGGAAGAGTGGGATCAATCAAATATTGCATCAGTTTGACTAATTTAATCTTTGCACTCTCTATGGGAATACTGGGATCAACCAAAGATTGCATCGGTTCGACAACTTTATAAACCAAAGGTTGGATGGGATGTTGGGAAACTATAGATAGCTTAGGATCCAAAGATCCTAAAGACATGGACCACGTTGTTTGTACCTATAGAATTATAGGGTAGAGATGATTAAGGTGGTAACTCTCACAAATATTATAAGGGAACTTAGGTTTGCATCCTAATTGTCTATATTTTTACACAATATCAATACTCTCATCATGAATAACATTGGTCGACACCTTGCCCCCAGTGTGACTTACAGTGGCCGGTTGCTCATAAGAAAAATATTTTTTAGACAAAGACCAAACTCTTTGTACCTATCAAAGTACAAAGAATTGGTAAGCAAGGTCGCCTTCCTTGCAAAGTTTACAAGGGAACACAAACTTCTATTTTTTAGGTTTACCGACTTTTTCAACACCCACATCCTAACTTGCAGTGGCTGGTTGTTTTCCCCTAGAACGACTTGTTGTGGTTGGTTTCCTGTCTCTAGTATGACTAACAATGACTAGTGACTCATCTCAAGTATGACTAGTAGTGACTGGTGAACTGTATCCAGTATGACTTGCAGTGACTGGTGAATTTCTATCGATGTGACTTGCAATGGTCAATGATGTGTCTTACACATGACTAGTAATCACCAATGACCTATTTCCATTATGAATTGTAATGACTGGACATTTACACTCAGCATGAATCGTAATGGATGAGGAGTTCCCCCCAACATCACTCGCAGCGGCTGAGGAATTCCCCCGGCATGATTTGCAATAGCTAAGGAATTCCCCCCAACATGATTTGTGTTGACTGAGGAATTCCCCCCAACATGACTTATAGCAGCTGGAGGCATGTCCCCTTGACTTCACATATTGTTCATATGCTCCCTCTTTCTATTCTTTTTATAGCTTTGGTTAATATGAAATAAAATTTCACGACATGTGGTAGAAGGAGAAGGACAAGATGTCACCGACAAAGAAGGAAATTGTTTTTGATGCTCTTGAAATATAACACTTCCTTGAGAAGCATCAGGAGCATTCAAGACATTCGGGGTGGAAAACAACTATACCAACAACCCTTTAGTGAATACAAGAAGATTCAAAGTGGTTATCAAGCTAGGACAAACGTATCCAAAACATGGAATATCATAAGGATCCCCTTACAAAGGGGTCCCTTGGTTAGTATCCTTAGGAACTTTAGCCATCTATAAAGATTGAAAAAATAATTTATCTCTAAGGCCTTCTATGGGGTCAAAAAAGTGAATTCAAAACACTCCTATAAAAGACTCTCTAAGATAGAACTAAGAAAACTCAAAGATCAAACTATGTGAATTAAATCAAGAGTTAAATATATGAAGAGTTGATAATGGGCCTTCCAAAGGTTAGCCTAGGATGATTATGCACCAAGTCCAAGAAATGAATGTGTGAGAGACAATTAATCTAATATTCACAAAACAATCACTAGGGGTGCAAGTACTCACCTTTGGAAAACACCCTCCCAAGGAGATGAGACATAGGTTCTACATCTGCTTCAGGTATCGTGAGATATTCCCCTTGCAGTCACCTAGGTGAAACCTAGGAAGAGGAACTATAGATACTACTTCAATCTAGGTATTTAGTTGGAATGGTCATAAGAAAGGGCTTCTGTGAATGGGAAGGGAATGTAGGACTAAGTCCTAGACCCTAAGTTATCACTATCATAGTGGTTTCACTCTAAAGACTTTCCACAACTGAGAAACTTCTAGACTCACATAACCTCACTAACTCAAGTGACAGGGGACAATCTGACCACTTGATTATTTTGTTAGAGAAATTTTCTCAAGCGTTAGAGGCGTTTTCCTTTTACCTGGCCTTGGAGAAATTAACTCTCCAAATTCCTACAACCAAGTTCTTAGAACCTAGACTACTATTTGTTTTCTATCAAAGAAAAACAAGTCTAGTTCATTTTTGTTATGTTTCTTTTAGAGGTTGTTGTTTACTCAAAGGGATGTGGAAGAAGATGAAAAATGGTGTTCCAAAATGAAATGAACATAAAATAAAGCTTATTCATTCATATTACAACTTCCAACATTATTCAAATGCTAATGAGATTTCAGAATAGATCAAAGCAAACCTCTTTTCATGTAAAATGATAACGAGATGAAAAGATAGAAACTTTGTAGTATCCTACTAAAATAAACTTAAGACATGCATTCTATGACGAAAAATGCCATTCATCCTAAAATGAAAAATGGAAAAATAATTGTCGATTCACTCTAATGCAAAAGAAGTACTCAAAACTTGTCTTTTCACCTACCTCATACTAAACAACTTGAGAGGGGTTTCACTTACACTCAAGAGGTATGCTTATTTATACTAAGAAATCAAGTATTCTAATACCTATTTCAACTAAACCAAGAGGAAAAACAAAGGTCACCAGAATGTACTAATGCTCTTACTTCTTCAAGTCATAGTGAACATCAATAAAAGAAAAAGGAGAAACAAGGAACTACAAAATCTTAGACCTTTCCTAATGCACATCAATCCAAGGTTATAAAACATCCAAACTCCACCAAAGGTTTCCCAATTTGATAGTGGCACCTCCTAACTAGAAATAAGAACCTAAATCAACAAACATCCCTGAAAAAAAACAAAAACCAGGGTAAAACCCTACTTTTTGACCCCCATGCTTCTGTCTAGTGAAAAAGGAGCGTGGACATGCTAATATTCCTATAAATAAGTGCATGGGAACCCTACCACACGTGCCTATTACCACTGGAAGGAGTGTGGGACACCTCGGAATTCCTAAAACATTTAAAAATTGAATTATTTTGGCAGTTTTTTGGAATTTCAAAGGAGGAAGGTTGTCATACTGACCTAATGGATTGAAGACACCCAAAATTAGCTATAATATCAACCTACCAAGGCCTTACAAAGAATATTATTCCCATTAGATTCGTCAGTTCTGTTGTGTGGAAATTGATCCTAATGACAAGGGATGGTCACCATCATATTAAGAAGATAGAATACTGATATTTAAGAATCTTCAAACCAATCATCCAGACATAATAAATATGTTTCATTGCTCATACAGGCAAGTACAAACCAACAAGCGAGTAGGAAAATGAGATAGAAGGAAAGAGGAACATATTTCTGAAGTTCGATCCTCGCAACTTTTGCTTTCCAACTCTAATCCTCTTCACTTGTGACAAGCTTGAAACCTACAAAAAGAGCCACTAACCCTCCTCACAAGCCTTATGGAAGCAATAGAAACCTTAATTAAAGCACAAACATATAATAATCAACTCTAGAGTCAATATTTATCTGGATAGAATGATACTTTTCCATCTACCGACAAGTAAGGAACCTATCAAATGTTAAACATGTATATAGGGAAGAGGGGAAGATTATAAATTTCTATTAAGATGGCGCAAGATGAATGACACATAATTTACCTTCCTACTTCTATGGCACCTTTTGTATCTAGTGACTGGGTTCCTATTTGCTTGAATCACATGCAATCCCTCTTCTACACACTTGATCTTCCATAGATATATAAGGTAGAGGTCATATGAGATGTATGGCTTCAACAACTTAGGGAAGGAGTGCTCAAGAACAAGGGTCACTGAGGCTAAATGGGATGAAAGAATTGAAAAAGGGTAGAAGAAAATACTCCATCATAAGAATAATATGAGGGTCCTCCCTTTACTTGGTCCCTCTTCTTCCTTTTTGTGAGTTTTTAGGATATTTAGAGAGGTTATCATGTAGTTTAGTGAGTTAGAAACCGAGACAAACTACCCTACAACTTCCAAAACTTCCCATTTTTTTGAGAAATTTTATAATTTTTAGTGATTTTCAAAACCCATGCACCTTTCTACAGGGAAACTAGCATGGCACACTCCTTGCATGAAGAAAAGGAGCGCGAGGTCTAAAAAAAGCTCCAAATTTTATGTTTTCAGTGGGAGTTGAGATGTAATATTTTCTAGTGCACTCAGACCATAAAATAGGGTCAAAATGAGGGCTATTCCATATTTTATAGGTTCATATCTATGGAAAATCATGTAAATTTAGGTGTTGTCTTAGGGTATTGTCGTCATAGGATGAGGAAGTGCCAATTTGTGCTATATCACTTTGGATAATTGTGGTTCTTTTTTTGATGGGAGGATGTGAGTCCCATTTGGTTCAAAATTATTTATTTAATTTTTGAGATATTTTTAGACATTAGACCATCATTCAACCCCCTCCCTCCTAGGAAACTCTAGACCATCATTCAACAACCAACCTCATGGGATGAGGATTGATATTCATATGCAGAAGTGGGGGAAGATGTTTCCCAAAAGGGGCCAACTAGAGTTCCCATGTAGAATCAGTTCATAGGTAATGGAAATGACTTCTAGTGAGTACGGAAATACTCTAGATCTTGTGCATTACCCATACATAAGGATGCATTCACGAGGATGTGAATACATATTATTTACCTAGGATGAGACAATAGATTCTAGAGGTAGTATTATAAATATGTTTTGATTGACCTAGATGCATTTTATTTTGTCTTATTTAATGCACATGTAATTTATTATAACATTCATTTTCTTTAAATTGTCTAATTATTGTTGTCTATTATTTTGCATATATTAGCACATATGTTGAGGAGGTTCCTCCTCAAAATGACGAGGAGGTGGCTAAGGTTGATGAGCTACCTCAAATATAGAGACCTAGATTGTGACACAAACTAGATCATATATTTCGTTAGGAGCTAGCATATTAGTTATGTGGAGTGATGGTTTACAAAAAGTGTGCCTTGTATGAGTTATCTAGATAATAGATGACACTAAGCTTGTATGTATATGGGCCATCCTTTCATGTGATATGTTTCCATTGATGCACCATGTTGTTGGTACAATCAACCTACTCGAGAGGGGGAGGGATAGCCATTGTCGTAATCCATATTTTTCTTATCCATCCAATTAGGATGGTGATCCTCCACCTCCTCCTCCATAAGCTGACCAATCACCCTCTACTCTTCACATGCAAATTGAACACATTCTTCTCCTCATTGAACTAATAAACCACCATATCCTCATCCATAGGATGAACGAAAACCCTCTTCTCCATAGGATAACTAACCACCCTCTCCTCCTCACTGATCCAATTAACCACCATCTCCTTCTGCACTAGCTGTTCGACCATCATCTCCTACTCCAATAGTTGACCAACTAGTTGTGATACCCACTACAATCCCCAGTACTATATATGAGATGGTAGAATTGGGTGATATATCTTATGGTGGAGAGATATACCAACTAATTCATTCTACATTTTTATCTAGTGGAGGTACTAATGGATTTCGATTTGGTAGTAGAGATATTGATGCTTTTGGCTCTGGTGGTGGACCATCCAGCTTATAGCAATTATTGATCACATGTATATATTTGATTTTTGTGATGTATCTTTTACATATATATTTGAATTTTATAGTTGACTTGAGATGTATATTTGACATATATTGATTTTGATATTAATGTTCATATATATTGTGCATTTTCATATCATGTTGATGTTGAAGTTGCTTTAGTTATAAAATATATTATGTGTATGTTAATGATTTGTCTAGATTTCTAAATTAAATTTGAGATGTATCACTCATTCAAATATGATATGGAATATTTGAATATTTGATATGTATATATAACATACATATTAATTTTGATATTAGCGTTCATGTATATTATGTTGATGTTAATGTTGATTATAGAATGTATTGTGTATGTTAATGATTAACATCATTAATGATTTTTCTATTTTCAAATCAAATTTTAGATGTATTGGTGATTTAAATTAGAGATGCCATATAATGTTTAACTTCTATGATTTCTAAACTTTATATTCATACTCTTTGTTGCTGCAATCGCTGAAGTTTACTTAATTGTGAAAATAATGAATGATAAGTTGATGTGATTACTGAATTTTATATTTATACTCTATATTTATGTTAATTAAATACTTTTTAATCTCAATCTATTCCTTAATTAATTTAGTAAACGTATGTTAAATTTTGATTTCATCAAAATAAATATGATATTTAGTTTTTGCAAAATGTTTACAAAGAATAGATTTAGACATTCTAAGTTCAATGTAGATTTAGCCATACACATTATATATAATGTAAATTACAATATTTTCCTGAAATGTGTCTCTAAAATCTCAAAAAATAGTGAAACGCATATGTAATTACAGTTAGAATACTTAAAATTAATTATACTCTAAATGATAATAAAACAAATTTATTAATGAAATAGGATTATAGGTTATGGGTAACAACACTCTTTACTAAATTCGGTTAATCTCTCTCTCTCTCTCTCTCTCTCTCTCTCTCTATATATATATATATATATATATATATATATATATATATATATTCCATACGATATTATCAAATTTAACTTTTACTTTCCCTTTTAAGGATCTTCAACATGAAAGTTAACATACTACTTTGATTTTTCTATGATGTCATTTTTATGTCCATCCCATTTGATATTGGTATGTAAGTTAAAGAGGAAACTATATTAGGATCTTTTGAGCTACTAAATCCCACACCTATTACCCAAATTCATCCCAAACAAGCTGGTATTGCAAGAAATTGCATATCAGACTTATGTCAATGGAGTAGCCGCTGTCCTCATAGTAACCAAGAAAGCACCATGGCCCTTTTTCCCACTGTTGTAGAATAATATAACATAAAGTCAAAATAGAAGTAAATACAATAGAATCATTTCAATTTGGTGAATAAATATTCCAAAGACATGATCCCTAGGACACCATATACAATCACTACCATGATTGCTAATTTAGGTGGCCTAACTAGAATGAGCTTTGGCAAGATGAAGAATATAATAGAAAATCTATTTCACTAGAAGAAGTAGCAACAAGAATGGGGAACACGAGAAAATTATCTTCTTCTTTCAAGCAATATCAATACAAGAAAGAGGTAGGAACATAAGTAGTAAGGTTGAGACCAATAAAAGTAGTAGAATGAGAGAAATAAAGAATATCCGAGTAGAGATTGAGGCCCTGGAAAAGAGTAGACTTGATTCACAAGCCCAATATACCAAGGAAAAAGAAGAAACTAAATCTAGATACAAGAAATAAGAACCAAAGGAAAAAAAAGAAGGCAAAGCCTTTGCCAAAGTACAACAAGAGGAAGAACTAACTCAAAAAAGAAGAAGAAGAAAAGAAGAGAATTGAAAAAAATCAACAAATGGATATCAAGACTACTAGTATTAATGTACCTCCATAGATTCCTATCCAAAATATCATAGGAGGACATTTTCCTCTACAGTAATTGAACCTATGATGCTTCACACCATCCAAAACAGTAGCAGTGACATCCCTTAAGTATTTCATGTTTGATGAAACGAGGAAGAGGGGTGAAACAAAGTGCAACAATCTCCATCTTCCAAAAGAACCATAGATGACTGTGACCATAGAAACACCATTAATCACCAACATACATAATGAACCAACTACAATAGCATCTGCTGGAGTGGCCATTAATAAATCATCCAAGTTCAATGTGTATAACATGGTGAATGAAAGAAAAAGGTATAAGTGTTGGTCACCCTATATGTCAATTAGTTACAACTAACACACAAGATGCTCAATATAAATTGTCAAACCCAGGGAGGTCTTTTATTTCAATGGCAATAAGCACAATCTATTCATAAACATCTCTAGAAGTTGATTGACTAAATAAAGATGATAATCCTACCTATCTTCTTAGCCAAACTCATTCCATAAAGAAAACTAATCTAACTCATACATCCAGGAATTCAAAGTGCAACTACCTTCCTACAGAAATCAACCTAGCAGTTATTGATCTAAGAATGAAATTAAACTAGATTACTTTTGCAAGAAGTTAAATCCTATAATTATCAAACTATAGTATTCAATATTTACCAAAATGATCCATCCAACAACTACTGTAACTCAATGATAATCTCCCTAATCTATGAATTCAATTAAAGATACAACAACAACCCGAATTAAGAAATAAACTTGAACTATAAATTGATAACCATTAGAAATCCTAGAAAGCATAAATGATTGAAAGGAATGGAGCTGAGCTTGGCTATAACAGCTATTGAACACACATGCATTAATCAAACTAACCTACACAGTCGACTGTCACACCACGTAGTTGCAACTATTCATATGCAAAGAAATAAACTACCAATAAAGAATGCAATCATAAACTCTTTGTTGCAGCTATAAGAAATACACCTAATGAAATTCCATAACACACAACATGAAATGAATAAATCTAACTACCTACTTAACTCGACAATCTCTGTGAGAAGCTGGGCCCTGTCCTTCTAACAGAGATGCCGTGAACTACCACGAATTAAGACACAGAAATGGAAGTAACTCTGCTCTTCATTAAAACATGGTAATTCACAGTCTCAGTTCTCTGTTATAGCCAGTACAAAATAATAATTATCCAACCCCAGACTTAGAAAGCCTTCTCGAATTTATACATGAGGAATATAGTTCGTGATCCACTAATTTCGTGTAGCAATGAAGATCTACGATCTTCATGCTGTAGAGTTACAACTAACTGTTACATCCATAATGAATGAGGCCGTTAGTCATGAAGGATGCTGTTATACTAGCAGTCAATGGATCAACAGTTCAACCAATCGGGAGGATCCTGTCTGTTGCAGCTATTCTCTATTTCAACGACCTGTTACAGCTTCACGTGGAGAGATGCGTTGTCCCTTGAAAATATGAGGAATTGAGTTAGAACAGTAATAATTGGCCCACGTATGATTCTTTCCCAAGGCATGGCGACTGATACACCTGTGCTTTGATCTTAACTTAATGAAATCACACAAGTTAGCATAAATCAAAGGCCAGAATTCATAACTTTAACAATCTTAGGCATAAAATGAATAAAGCAATAATGAGTTATACCTATCAAGATAATTGATTGATTTGGAAGAAAGGAATATATATGGCTTGTGAAAATGGGATGTAATCAGGGAAAAATGATGTAATAAGTATGGCCAAAAAGGGGCATTTCCAGGGCCCAACATCTCCCCCCAACTATCCAATTGCATGTCCTCATGCAACAACCCCCACTAGTCTGAATTTGAGTCCAAGCTATACTTGTGAAGACTGGTGAGACTGTAGGCAAGTTCTGATGGTTCCCCATAAGGCACAAATCCATAGAAAGCTGTCCATCTCTCCCAACACAACTTCTCTTATTCCTTGGTCAAAACATAGTTGTTCCTATAAGGAATCACAAGCAGCCATATGAGGGGAAATTTGAATCTCAATCCAATCCACCAAGGTCCACATGTTTTCATGCATTGCACATACCGAGGAATCCTTGTCAAGGCTTGCTTAAAATTTTCAAAGCAGTATGGATCCCCTTCCCTCAGAGATGAATAAGAATATAGCCATTTGTATTCACTACCTTCCAGAGCATACTGCTGCATATTAAAAATCATTGGGACACAGGTAGTGAAAATTTTCTCTCACAAAATTTCAAAGTATTGGGCAATTCCAGGAACCCTGAGAGATCTAGCATGATTTGCTATGAGCCCTCTTGGATCCCGAGGTTCATCCCTAATCCAGAAAGTAGAATTCTCTTCATTCTTTGTGATGGTTTGGAAAGCATTTCTCCATTTCACATGGTTGATGACAAAAGAGGAAAATTCCCTCAACTGAACATCCCCCAAACAAGGCATAGGGTTAGAGAGAGAGTCAATGTAACAAGCCCTATCATGTAAATATAATTCACATAAAAAATGCTGATCCACAAAGTCACTTCCCAGAAAAGTTTATAGAAACTAGGAAGCTGTTGCTAGATCAAATGATCTTCCTTCCTTCAGGGCCCTCAATTTGAATAAAGTTGTCGGCTCATGAAGAATGACAGGGTTATAGGGGGATGGAGCCCTGCAACTTAGTAATTCTAGGGAAAGAGTATACATTTGGTCTTTTTATTGTTGCAAGGTCTTAAGTTTTTCCAATTCTTCCAACCTTTTCTTTTGAAATTTTTCCCAACAAATTTTCTGGAAGAATAACTCCTTAGCCCACTTTTCTCTCAACTCCCTGATGGTATTTCTATGTTCATGGAGAGAAATCATCCCTGTTCTGCACTAATCAATATATTTATGCTATTTATCCAACTCAAGATTTAGCCAGAGAATCTTTTTCTCCAATCGTTGAATTCTCCTATTCTCCACATCCTTTTCATCATCAGAGTCTAGATAATGAATTTATGAGAAGGTTGTATTTCTACCTTATCCCCCTCTATACTAGCCTCCTTATTTTGCTCTGGCAGTGTAATAGTTTCATCCTCCATTGGTGTTGTAGTGGCCTGTTGTAGCTAGGGTTTTCACCCTAGCTTGTGCAAATGAGCACCTACTAAGGAGAAGGGACTCCTTAGTAGCAGTTCAATAAACAGTAAATTAAAATGCTAAAACAATATAAATTCTAAACTAGCATGAGCATTAAGAAACATAACAAAACATGGAACATAAATGATTTTTCTTTTGTATTAAAATGTTACCTCAAGTGTAGAGGTTGGTGAAGTTCTTGCAATGATCCAAGAGGGTTGCTCCAAACTCCAACTTTTCTCCTTCTCTTTCTCCAATGGTGGAAATGGGCCAAAAGGGGCACTCAATGGTGAAAGTAGCTCAAGGGTGAGCTAGGGTCTCAAGAGTGATTTTGGCAAAGTAAGGGTATATTTGATTGTGAATATGAAATGAGGGGTCTCCATCACCTATTTATAGTTTTTTTGGTGGTGGAGTGCTGGCCCATGGTTTTGGGAACCATTTGGTTTAGGTCAGCTGTATAGGGTTTTTTCTTCCTTTTTTCTCTTTTTCCTCATTTTTTAATATTTTTTATTCCCTTTTTAGAGGGTTTTTGCTATTTTTGGAGGAATTTTGGATAATTTTGGGGGGGAAAAGGGGTTTTTTTAGCCTTTTGGAGGCTCTTTTGATGGTTTTGTGGCCTTTTGGAGGCTTTTTAGTGGGATTTTTGGGGTTTTTAAGGCAAATATGGTAGGAAAATAGACAAATGAGTCATGTAATGGGGTAGATGAGGTAGTGAGCACTTTTTGGGTGTTAACAGATTGCCCCCTGATGTGTGAGGGCAAGAGCTCATCGTATGGCCGATAGACATCATAAGTCATGTATGGTTTTCCTAGGGTGTGGAGAAGAGAAGAGACAAACTGGAACCCGGAACAATGATCCCGAACAACTGCAAAAACTAAAAGTACATAACCTCAATTATGGATGAGGGATAATCTGATCATATAGATGAGGCGGGCATTCCCATGCTCATATGAAGATATAGAACAATAATAACAATGGAGTCCGAAATAGGGGGACCTGACATATACATGGCCTCAAATAATGAATGGGGAAGAATCTCAATATATGGACGAGGCGGGCATACCCATGCTCATATGAAGATACATAAAAAATAACTGGGAAGCCCAAAAATGGGGACTTGTAAGATACATAGAGAACCACTGTGTACATCATAAGGGTCCAGAGGGGACACAAATCTGGGACATACTGTTGGGCTGACCATGTCGGAGCTGAAGAATTGATACACTGGAATGACAACAGTGCTACTGAGTGTGGTACCAAAGGAACTGATGAGCTGCTAGATCATAGTGATGGGGAGTCATACTCTCAATGGTACACTGAACTGGAACGAAACTGGGTACTCAAGGAAGCATATAACTGGATGGCTTCCGAATACAATCGCTAGCGCAACCCGGACATCCACGGGAACATATAACTGGGTGTTCCGAAGTGACTCACCAATGTGATAGAGTCAGGGGAGGTCCGGGGTCTTCGACCAATAATGGAAGGGATATAAACCCTACGCGATTCTCAATGTTGCGATCAAGGTGTTGAAGTCGAGCATGTGAGAAACAACCGCTCGGAGAGGCAATGATGACTCCTCTCAAAATGGTTCGTAGGCACTCACCACGGATGGTGATGGGTCCAAGGCCCGGGGACCTCTGGGTCTATCCTCTAGAATAGAGGGGCTGTTGTCGACAGAGGGAGACCTGCAACTAGCAAGGCAATGATGTTTCCTTGAAAGGAGCGCGAGGTAGAGAACCGAAGTGTGATAGTACTGATGGTAGGACTGACAAATTGTGGGGGATAATTGGGCAAGTAGAGTGGGTGGACTCAAACTTCCTTTGTTCAGAGTATAATGGCAGGGATGATCGGGAAGCATATGAAACTGACTGATGGGAAAGGGATCATAGCTGTAATGGATCAAGGATAGTGACTGGGATGAGGGAGACTCAAGCTGGTGTAAAATGGCAGGAGACTACAGACTACTCTGAACAAAGGCGACCTGATTGGGGGTGCTGCCGAGATGATCGATCATAGTGCCAGGAGGCACGGGGTGACTTCTTCATGGGTTAAGGAACTAGAAGAAGTGTGGGTAGAATGGTACTGTTGTGTGGATTTAGACGAGCCCAGGACAGTTCATGCTCGTGAGTGCTTTCAATTTTAAGGATTCTGAAAGCGATAAGAAGACTCTGAAATAATGGAATGGTACTGTCGTGTGGATTTGTACGAGCCTAGGACAGTGCATGCTCGTGGTTGCTTTTAATTTTAGAGAGTTTGAAAGCGATAAGAAGACTCCAGGGGGTTGCTTTTTCATGTGTTAGTCTCCAAAGCCCAAAGAAGCATAAAATGATGCAATGAAGAACTCTTCTAGCCGGTGTGACTAGAGTATTCCTTTTTCGTAATTAGTCTACCAGGTCTGGAAAATGGGTAAACTTATACCAGATAGACGCCCTTTCAGGTACTTTAACGAGCATGAAAGGAAGCAAGATTGCTCGACGATCTTTTCATTGTTTTAGGAGTCAGAAAAGAGCTTAACATAAACTCCCTAAGTGCCTTTTTCGTAAAGGACTTGTCGGGCCCAAAAAAGGGATAAAATTATACTGAACAAAAGGAATGGCCAGGCAAGGAGGAAGTGCTCAATCAAGGAACATTTATGATGACCAAGGATGAGGGTAGGGGGGAACACTGGTGGGCCTCCTTGCGGGGTAATGAATGGTGGCAAAATAATGAAATAATTGCAGTATGACAGGAGTGAATGGCTCATGTAAAAATGTGGAACAATCTGATGGCGGCCGATGTGGCATGCAAATCGAGGAAGCTAGGTGTCGGGACACAATGTTGAAACTGTACCAAGTGAGAGAGAGAAATGATCTCAAGCATCATCACGAGCTCGGAAAAATGAATCCGACGATATAAAGAGTGTCAAAAATGGATAACGGCCAATGTGGCATGCAAACCCAGGCGACGGGGCGCGTTTTGGAAAAAATACCCGAAAAATATGGGGGTGAGAGCGAGAAATTATCTCAAGCATCATCAACGACTCAGAAAAATGAATCCGATGATATAAAATATGCGAAAAATGGAGAGCTGCCGAAGTGGCACGCAAACCGAGGCGACTAGTGGTGTCTAAAAAATGACATGGAAAAAATAATGCAACGAGTTAACCATCATGACGGTCTCGTCGTGCTGATTCCAGTGGTGGAAACGGTTCGAAGAATGGACTCCGTATGGGTTCAGAATGGCCAAAACAAGAAAAAGTCAACAGACTATAAATAGTGAGTGGGTCCAATATGACAAGTGTCATTTGTACTATTTGACTTTGAATAGTGATCAGAGTTGACCAGAGCTTAGTTGGTGTTTCTGGACGATCCGAACGGCCGATCTCAGATCCAGGAGATACAGGTATTCCGTCAAACTCATACCTGCATGTTTTTTAGGTTCGGGGGGTGGGTAGTGGGTCCTAAGGGGTATTTGTACAGTCCATGTGGGGTGGACCGCGGGTTTGTAGGAGGGAGCCGTGGTCAGAGACCACGGGTTCCATGGTGGATGACGCGCGTGGAGACCACGGGGCTCGGGTCGGAATGCATGGTCTGGGACCTCGTAGTTTGAGGCTGGACACGCGGTTTGATACCTCGTGTTTGTCCCAGACAGGCGCGGTTACGGACCGCGACCGTAGGCCCGACAGCCGTGGTCGAAAACCGCGGCAAGGGGATCTAAAGCTGCGATTTGGGAGCGAGCTATTAGGACTTCCCGGGGGGGGGGGGGGTTTATTTCTTTGACATGAGTCTAATGAGTTTTCCTTGCGTGGTTGACAGGATACCGCTGGCACTATGGAGAGAGCGGGAGATCCCAGATGAGATAGTGGCTGTCATCCGTGAGGATCGTCATGTGCGGGCGGTGTTGGGATTGTGTGGACTGCTGAAGTTTGCGCAAGTACCTATGATGAGGTCAGCAGGGTTGTTGCTGAACAGGCTAGTGAGTTTCTGGGAGCCAGACATACAGGCATTGTGGGTGAGAGGGTGGAGCTCACCCTGACAGATGTATACTTCCTGACGGGGTTTCCCTGTCTAGGTAGGGTGGCGGATACGCAGCCGCGAGTATCCGCGGATGTGGATATGGAGGACATGCTGGAGCGGTACTGTGTTCCAGAGGCTAGGGTGCATAGGAATGCACTCCGGGTGATAGAACTACAGAAGCCGGCAGTGCAGGCTATTGCAGCATGCGTGGTTCGCGTGCTGGGGTCGCAGTCACCGGAGAAGGTGTCTGGGGGCCAGATGCAGCTAGTGGAGCGCGTACTGGATGGTGTCTACTATGCATGGGGCCAGATGTTCCTCACCTGTGTTCAACGACAGCTGACATCGGTGAAGGAATCTAGCAAGGGGTTCTGCTACAGGTCCTTTCTATGTGCGTTCTTTATGGAGCGGGTACCAACACTGCGACCGCGGGTACCAGTCCGGGAAGGAGGGCTGAGGGAGCCACGCATGGTGCGGTGGGGGGAGATGATGCGCCGACGGGGTGGCAGTGAGGTGGGTAGATACTTTACCCAGGATTTGTACCTGCAGTGGCTACAGATGCCGCTGCCACTGGATGACTACCCGTATAGGGATATGGACTACACCGGGGACCTAGAGGCACCATGGGCACCAGGACAGGCATGGGGACCAGATGGTACGTATTGATTTACTTGCATGTTATGGATGTCAAGATTTATGTATGATGTGTGATTGTGACTGACTGATGTGTGATCTACAGATGTGGGTCTGAGAACACCGCCAGGACACGTCGCGCGGAGAGGGCATGTGGCTGTACCAGCCTTACCGGGCCGAGGGGAGGTGCGTCGACGGGACGCAGAGGGGACTTTGGAGTCCGTACGAGTGTTGCTGGATCGGTTACTGGTTGGAGTGTCCAACAAGGGATGTTGGGATGTGGATCGAGATGTGATTCAGGATTGCATGAGGGCGCCCCGGGAGTTCCGATCGATCGTGATCCGGGTGGCTATACTGGCGGATAGGGCTCGGGAACAGGAGCCCGCAGGGGATGAGGAGCTACCGGAGGAGGAGCGAGGGGAGGACTTGGAGGTAGGTGATTTAGGTAGTGATGCAGCATATGAATCTCATTAGGGAGTGTAGGGGACTCCCCCCCCCCCGAGTTTTGTAGCTCCGACATGTATCTTATAAGATGTATAGATATTTTTGTGTATAGCTGAGTACGGGGGTACTCAGGACATGTGTAGCACATGGACATGTATTTTTTGATATATATATATGCATGTGGATGCACCTTTTTGCGATGATGTTTTTAGTGTACGCACGTGGATGTGCTTATGGTTTGTGATATGCTTGTATTGCACATGGATGCAAGTAGTATAGGATGGTGGGCACATGGATGCCGCTTGTGTATGTTATGTGTTTTTATTTTTATTGAACATGGATGCAAATGTTTATGTGATGATAGGCACGTGGATGCCTCTTGTGAGATTTTTGGGTTTTTATATATTTTTATGAGATGATATGGGATGAGGATGCATGATGGAGGTTTTACATGGTGTGATTGCCGTGCCAATCTAGGATGTTGTTAGCCATTTGATCTGCGACACTATTTTGAGCTCTTGGGACATGGGTGAATGTTATGGATTCAAACTGTCGGCTGAGTTGTTTTGTGCACAGGAATTTTCTAAATAGGCAGGGATCACGCACATGGTAACAGTTGTTGAGCTGGGAGACAAGCAGCTGGGAGTCAAGGAACACATGAAGGTGACATATGCCCATTTGGAAGGCAGCAGTCAGGAGACCGGTCACAGCATCATACTCCGCTTGGTTATTGGTAGCAGCGCCTATACAGATTCCGTCAAGGTGAATTATTTCATGTGAAGGGGAATATAAGACCCATGCTGTAGAGGCCAGCGGCTTGCTCCATTGGCGAAGCCAGTGTAACGAGGTGGAAGATGGTCCATCTGTTGGTCATGCAAAAATGATGAATATGAGAGTGAGTTAAAAAAGGTGAAAAACAAAAAAGAGAACAAACTGTACAATACATACCAATGGGGTCACAAGTCATTTAGGGATAAAAGCGTTTAAGATACAACCCATTACGAGGGTTGCACAAAAGGAGACCTTCTGAGTCAGTTAAAATGTATGCCCCCTTGCCGAGGCAAGTCTGCACGATGTAAGGGCCTTTCCACATAGATTCAAACTTTCCTTTACCGGTTTTGTCGTGGGCTTGGTCATATGCGAGGACGAGGTCCCCTTCATGGAAAGTTCAAGGATGTACATGTTTGTTGTAACTGGCTTTGGAGCAGTTCTTGGCAGCTTCAATAGTCTGGAGAGTGACACGATGATCTTCATCAGCTTGTTCGAGGGATAGCAGACGTTGCTCGAGTGGGGAGGTGTTGGGGAGAATCTCGACGGCGATTTGTAGGGCAGGTATCTGACACTCGATGGGGAGTACATATTCTACGTCGTGAACTAAGTGAAACGGGGTAAAACCAGTGGCGGTCTTGGTAGAGGTATGGTAAGCCCATAAGGTAGGGAACAACATGTGGTGCCAATTGGACTTATGTCGATCAATAGTGCGTTGAAGGATGGTTTTGAGTATTTTGTTAATGGCCTCTACTTGGCCGTTCCCTTGGGGGTAGTAAGTAGAGGAATATTGATGTTCGAACTTGAGGAGGGTGGATAACTCGCGCCAAAGGGAATCTTCGAAGTGTGAACCATGGTCTGAGACCAACTGTTTGGGAACCCCGAATCGAGTGATAACATGGTTAAAAAAGAAATGGGCAGCGGTATCAGCGGTATAGTTGAAAGTAGGCATGGCTTCGGCCCATTTGGTAAAGTAATCGACGACGACAATGATGTATTTATGGATGTTGGCAGATGGGGGTTTACACTCCATGAAGTTGATGGCCCACTTACAAAAGGGACCAATGGTTACGACTGGGTGTAACGGAGCAGGTGGTGTCCGGGCCTTGGGGGAAAAAAGTTGGCAATTATGGCAATGCTTAACCGCTGTGATGCAGTCGGTAAAGAGTGTGGGCCAGAAATATTCGGCGCAGACGACCTTTTGGGCGGTGGCCATCCCAGAGTAGTGGCCACCGCAGGCACCGCTATGACAGTCATTGAGGACGTGTTCAGCTTCCTCATGTGTAAGGCAACGACGAAGAATCGTGTCGACCCCGCGCCGGTAGAGGACATCGTCTAAGAGGAGATAGCGAGAAGCCTGGTGAGGGATACGACGACGTCCATTGCGGGTGACTTTGGGTCGGAACTTTTGCGTGCGAAGGTATAGCAAAATATCACCGTACCATGGGTCATCAGACGAGATGGTGAACAAATGGTTGTCGGGTAACTCATCGGAGATTTGAGGGGACGGTAGAAGGGAGGGGAGATCGGTGATGAGCTGGAAAAGTGCGAGGGCTTTGGTGCTCTTAGGGGTTTTGAAAGTAAGGTCATATTCCTGGAGGATAATGACCCATTTAGCAACACGACCTTGCAGTAGCCGCCGGTTTAAGAGATATACCATGGCGTTGGAGTTGGCGACGACTGTGGTATGACTAAGTAAAATGTAGTGTTGCAATTTTTGGACGGAAAAGACCACAGCTAGGGAGAGTATCTCCTCATATGGGTAACGTAGAGGTGGTCCAGACAAGGTTTGGCTGACGTAATAAATGGCATGCTCTTGGTGAGAAGCGTCTTCTTGAACAAAGACTCCGGACACGGCATGCTCGGATGCCGATACGTAGAGGATGAAGTCCTGAGAGAAATCTGGAGGGGAGATCAAGGGGGCTTGTGTGAGAGCTTTCTTGAGGGCTCTGAATGCAGCTTCTTCTTGCTCATCCCAGACAAAGGGTATGTGGGTACGGAGCAGGCGCAAGAAACCATGAACGGTAGTAGCGTAATCAGGAACAAAACGACGGAGGAAACTGGATCGGCCCTGCAGACTTTGGAGATGTCGGAGCGTGCGAGGAGAGGGAAGGTCTAGGATGGCTTGGACTTTCAGGGGGTCAATAGTAATTCCTTTCTGGGAAACAATGAAACCCAACAATCGACCTGCCGAAATGCAAAAGACACACTTGTGTGGGTTCAAGCAGATTTGATATTTGCGACAACGCAGAAAAACTTACCGAAGGTCGTTAAGGTGGTCTGATCGTTCCCAGGAACGAGCTGTAAGGTCATCAAGGTAGACTAGCAAGATATGGACCAAGTCATGAAAGAAATAGGTCATGGCCCACTGGAAGGTGGCACCAGCATTTTTGAGGCCGAAAGGCATGATGCAATAGGAAAAGGTGCCCCATGGGGTGGTAAAGGCAGTTTTGTACTGATCCTCCTTCGGATCTGAATCTGATTGTATCCGGAAAAACCGTCCATGAAAGATAGGACTTCATGTCCCGCACATGCATCGATGAGGTGGTCAGTAAATGGCATGGGGAAGTTGTCTTTGGGACAGGCGCGGTTTAAATCTCGAAATTTAGTGCATACTCTAATGGTGCCTTGTTTTTTGTTAACGGGAACGGGGTTTGAAACCCAGGTAGTATAAGCAATAGGATAAATGAATCCTGCCTTGCGAAGTTTCTCAATCTCAGCTTTAACAACTAGGAGCTTTGAGAGATGAATGGGGCATTGTTTCTGATGAATGGGGGTACATCAGGCCATGTGTCAATGTGGTGCTCTATAATGGAGGGGTCAAGACCAAGCATTTCGGTATAGGACCAGGCAAAGACATCGCATAATTCTTGGAAGAGTTTTTTATACTCCTCAATCTCATACGCACTGTAGGAGGCTCCTAAAGTTATGAGTTTGGGGGCACCTCCTGGGGTAGTGATATCGATGTGGATGACGGGTGAGATGTTTTCCATGTAGCCTTCCTCAAAGGCATCAGGAGCAAGAATAGGATCCTTAAACCAGTCGACCTTGGTAGGAAGGAAGTCTTTGGATTCAACCGCAAATTGGGTAGCAGTGCTAGAGGAGGATTCTTCTGGGAGGAAATACGAACGATGGTGCATGTCATCCCAGGGATACTCCGGGGCAGTGAGTGCCTCAAGAATCTCCTCGTTAGAACAAAAAATCAGAGTCGTCAAATCGGTTGACGAGGGAGTGGTGATTGAAGAGATCATATAAATGGTGTTAACCTCTCCTGAAGGGGGGGATACGGGGGGGTGGATCTCCTCAATGGTGGGTGGTGCCATCTCAAGGTCCAGATTATTCATCTCGTAGAGAGATGCTCTGTAATCTGGGAGATCAGGACAGTGATGTGAGTAGTGGCCGTAAATACCGCATATCGCACAGGGGTGGTTGGTACGCAGTGATTTATCACGAGGCTTGGGGGTTGGGTCAATTTCGACAACAGGGATGTTGGGGTCGTTGTCAATCATTTGCATGTGTTCCTGTAATGCAGGTAACTGTGGACATTGATGAGTCGGACGGCCTAACTCATCACACAACGAGCATTTGGGAGGAGCACGAAACATGGGGGGGTTTTTCACTGTTTTGGGAGGAGGTACAGCAGTGTATGGTTGTGGGCCGCTACCCCTAGTGGGCTTGATAAGAGGAGGGGGATTCATGGAGGATGAAGGGGTAGCAACACCAGGAGGTGTCTGAGTACGAGTGACAATGGGTTGCACCGGTTGCAGGATGACATCTGGTGTCAGTGGGGGAATGGGAGGCGAAAGGTACCACACGGGTAATCCCAAGGTTAACCCAGGGAGGCTAAGGGTAGCCATAACTGGGGCGCTTACTACTCCCGAGGGAGGGATTAGGAAGGGGATGGTGTGGATGGGTGTAACACCAATGTGACTAGGTACCAATGGTGGTTTAGGTAACAAGGGAGGCTGATTGGTGGGTGTTTGTGTATTGTGGGACAGGGTGCATAGATCAAATACTTCGGTCGCGGGTGACGGGGGAGGAATGGATTGGAATGTGGACGTCATCAGCGGATCTGAGTAAACTCCAGGTCCTACGGAGGAAACCAGCGAGGTAGTGGCACCACTAATAGGTTGTTCAACCATAGGGAGAACATTTTTGGGTGCAACGGGGGCACTGGGATCATAGTGGGTGAGTTGGTCGACCTTGACCACGCGTACATTATGGGGGAACACTATGGTACGAAAAACGGAAGAAGCATGTGCCCGCATGGAATACATGTAGCTGCGGCCAAGTAAGAGGTTATAATCAAGTTGGGCATTGATGACCTCTATGTCGATGAGAACGGTTTTGCCAGCCAGCTGGACGGGGACGTTAGCTAATAGGCCTTGGGGTTGAGCCGAATGGCTGTCGTAAGCTCGCAATGCAGTGGTGGACTACTGGAGAGTAGGGGATCCCAACTTCTGCCAAATGAATGTGAACATAACGCATGTAGAGGCACCTTCATCAATAATGCACCGATGGATGACAAGATTCCGAACGGAAATAGAAACTTGGAACGCTAAAGTGGAAGGTAGGCGTGGTTCGGATTGGTCCAAATCGAAGGCCATCAATTGTGAATCATTGGGATCAATAGCGCCAATGGTGGAAAGCAAAGTCTTGCGCTATGAAGGGCAGTTTTTCAAGACTTCCAATGCAGACATGGCTGCGGGAGACTGGGCTAAGTCATCTACAATGTTGTAATTTGACGCAGCGCGAGCATTGGGATTATTGTTGATACGACGAAGTGGGAAACGGGGTGCTTTGGGGGCACCATCGAGTGGAGCTGGAGGTATACGTAACGCCTGATCAGTGGGATAAGCGTTATTGTTTTTTTCTGCGGGAGGGGCTTCAGGGGTGGAGCCATATTGGTTCCGATAGGTTTGGAGGTTGACATCAGCGGATGACATCATGAACAAGTGGTGGGTACCTGAGTCAAACATGGGTTGATCATGAGTTGCATAAGTGATCTGTTGCTATGGTGGCACGTTGGCTTGAGGGGGAGCCAACGGCTGAGTGTTCACTACGCCTTGGGTTGGTAAGGGGTTTTGAAGCACCAAAGGTGGCTGCTGAGGTTGTGGGGGGTTGGGTGGTGCTTGAGGAGCTGCGTGCCCTTGGCAATGGGCATCATCAACCCAGAGTTGCCTGGCTCGATCTAAATGTGGGCAAGCATGCGTGTAGTGGCCATAGACCCCACAAATAGAACAAGGATGGTTTGTTCGTAAATTAGGGTTTTTAGCCTGCTTGGGTGGCTGATCGGGGTTTTGGTTGGCAGGGGCCGCATTATTGTTGTCTGGGGGTTTGGGAGGTTGACCACCTTGGTCTGGAGGAGGGTTGTTCCCGCGGTTACGGCCCTTGCCACGGTTTTGCTGGCCCTGTTGGCGCTGGTTGTTTTGGTTTTGCTGCGGATTATGTTGGGCATAAACTTGACCTTGGGCAGCAGGTGGGTTCTGGGGTTGTGTAGGTGTGGGAGTAGGCTGCGGTGGATAATAAGTAGGTGGAGGCTGCGCAGGTGCTGAACCTTGTGGGGGTTGCTGATACGTCTGCGGAGCGGGTTGTGGGTTTGCCGCAGGGGCTGCCTGTGGCGGGTAATAAGCCGGTTGGGCTTGGGAGGACACAGGAGCTGGGGCATCCTGTGGATGGTAATATGGCTGAGGTGCACCCAGGGGAGCATAAGTGGGGGACGCATGCCCAAAGCATTGAGGTGGACATGAGGGGCCGTGAGAATGGTGGTGATGAGTCATAGGAGCATACGAATTGGTTGCTCCGGATTGAGATGTAGCCCGCGAAAGGTCGGGGTTGGGGCTCGGATGTGCTATGGAAAAGGGATGGGGATGCGAGGCAACATGGCCAATTATGCCATTTGCGGTGTGGGATGCCCTCGGCGCATCGTGCTGGGAGGAATCACTGCGAGGGGTGTCAAGGATAATGGTATAGAGGTAAGTCGACTGGGCCTATATGAGGTCAAATTGCTGGGCTTTGAGGATGGCCTCTTCTTCAGACTGGGGTTGTTCGGATGCCACATCCTTGGAAATGATAGGAAGGAGGGATTTTAGGAACCAATCTAGGAAGATACGGTTGTCTAATTTGATTTTGCAGAGACTACGGCGTCGACGCCACTCATGAATGTGGTCAGTGATGTGGGTGGCCATGTTCTGTCTGCAGGACAGGAGGATCTCAACTCCCACGTCATAGCGGACAGGTAACTGAAAGAACTGCAGAAAGGTCGAAGCAAGGGAAGTAAAGGTGGCATGGGTTGTTAAAATATTGTAACTTCAAAGAATATTATATTTGTATATTATTTATTCCGGAGATGTTCCATACCTCCGATGTAATTATACTATGAATCCAGAGATGTTTACTCCTCCGTCGGAATGTGGTAACTTGGGTTATTAGACTTCCCTAGTGGGGGTCGGCCCTGTATGTGTTATGTGGGTCAAAGGGTTATTAGACCACCCTAGAGGGGTCAGCCCAGTAAGTTGTAGTGGGGTATTTAACCCATTGGTTAAATACGAGCCTACATGTACTTGTGTAAAAGATATGTCAAAGTAGTGTATAAATAGAGGAGGTGTGTTCCTCATTTGATACACTCACTCACTTGAGAATAACGCATTTGTGGAGAAGAGGTCTGCTATTGTGGAGGAGGAGATCATGTCTCATGGTTTCATCTTTGTATATTGCTGGTCATCTATATTGAGGAAGCTTTGCTGGGTTTTCTACCCCATGAGGGTTTCCCAGGATAAATCTCTGTCTCTTGTGTTTATGCTATGCTTGTTGTTTCTTCAGTGATCCTGTATATGCTTTTATTGTGAAATGGAATGTAATGCTGCTATTTTCTGTCTTATCATATTAAATCTTAACATGGTATCAGAGCTAACCTGAAGGAATACAAGGTATGGCACTTACGACACTTGCTTTACTTACGACAATTTGAAGGTTAGGGTTTTACATAGCAAAAACCAGTCATCGTGAAACTTTCGCTATAAATCCATTTTGGCGAAGGTTCAGGGTATGAAAAGTTTACAGGTCGAAGATAACATCTCCAGGTACCTTGTGTCCAAGGGGAATCCTCAGATTTGTTCTACTTTGTAAGTTATGATCAGTACAAGTTAGGGTTTCTGCCTCTTCCAGATCTCAGTCAAAATCAGGTGACCTTGGAAAAAAGGTCATAACTTGGGCTAGGAAGCTCCAAATGAAATTTCGTAAAATGTGACAGGTAGTACACAGACTGTACTATCTCAGGAAATGTTTTCAGAGGCCGAAGGTGAACCAGTGACACGTGGCACGCCGTACAAGTGCGCTCTCCTGTTTTATCCCATAAACAGGTCACGTTGTGACACTTGGAATAACTCTCTCTCAGAGAGTCCAATTGAGGTCAGACCTTTCAGGATGGAAATATAACAGGTTGAGCTATCTCAGGAAAAGTTTTCAGAGGCCGAAGTTTAAACAGTGACACGTGGCATTCCGTACAAGTTCGCTCTCCTGTTTTATCACATAAACAGGTCACGTTGCGACACTTGGCATAACTCTCTCTCAGAAAACCCAATTGAGGTCAGACCTGTCAGGATGGAAAGATGACAGGTCAGGATACTGCAGAAAAAATGTTCCAGACCCTGTGGAGCAAAAATTTCAGAGTTATAGCAGAAACAATCAGGTGCATATTTCTGTCAAAACATAATTATTTTTGGAGCACCTTTACTCATGGCTTCCGGAATTTAGGGTTTTGGAGAAAGTTAGAATTTTTGGAATCGGAGTCCACGACTGAATACTACTCAGGAAAATCGAAATTTAGAGACTAAGATCGAAATTTTTGGTTGGGTAGAAGACCGGGCTTAATCAAACCCTAGTTCGGGATTTTGATCAGAAAATGAAAAATTAGGGCTTCAACAAAAGTTGTAATTTTTGAAGTCTGTAACCACGGCTGGAAGCTCCTCAGAAAAATAAGAGTTTAGAGCCTTGGATCGAACCTTTTGATTGGACATAAGGGTGGGCTTCATCAAACCCTAGTTTAGGGTCCTGTCCAGAAGATCCAGAAGTTTCAAAGGCAATTTATTGGGGTCAAATTTTTGGAGATTCCAAAATTGAAGTATGCCAATTTGATCAGCTCAGCAAGACATATTCTTTCATCCATTCAGAAGTGTGAAAGTGAAAGATTGAATTTTTAGGGTTTCTCTAGCAAACCCTAATCAAGCTCCAGATCAAGTTTCAGGGAGAGTTGAGGCTAAAGCCTTACATAAGAAGACTACAAGAAGTCTCGACAGGTATGACTCAAGGAGGTTCAGGTATGTCTTGAAATCTGATTCTTGATTAAGTTCATAATGTGTTTGTCTTCATGTTATTTATTAGTACAATCTTGATTAATGTTATTAATTGTCTTATCACCCTAGTAACAATATGAATGCATGTGAATGATCAAAGACATTCATTGATTAGGGCTATATGATTGTACTTATGCATTATGGTGTTGTGTGAGGTTGATGTTGTCTGCTAACAAGACACAGGTACATTACAAAAGACAAATCAAGTTCCATGACCATGACAACATGAAGACAAAGATTCACGAGGTATGTATGACTTTTTTATATTATGTTTAACCTACGAGACATGCAGGTTCTAGATCAGGATCTCTAAATCGTTGAAGAGATTGTTTAGGTATGTTGTACATAACTAAGCAGGTATACTAATCCAGGTATGTTTTCCTATGTCATGTTAGAATCTTACCTTGTGTAAGTATACTTGGTATGATTGGTTAGTAATCAAGGGCTTATGCATATTATGTCTCTTATCTTGGTTGATGATTTAACTAACTAGATCAAAAAAGAACATGCATGAGTAAAAGAAGACTTCCTTGAAACCTTGAATACTAATGATCATGACTGTACATATTCAAGATTGTTTAGAATTAGAATGTTTTGATAATATTGAGAATATACTAATGAATGTATGTTTGTGTATGAGATCATGAGGATGACACTTGTGTACACTTGAGCATGCACAGTGGTACAGAATGAATAGAAGTTCAGAAGACATACAGAAGATCAAGCGGGAGGCAACCACACAAACATAAAAGATAAGTATTTGAGTTGTTATTAGAAATAGTAAATGATATTGCTTGTATGCATATTTGTATTCCTAGAACATATCATGTTGAGTGTAAACATTCATAAAGCATTGAACAGTATACTACTAATATGCATATGATTGGTAAGTTGGACAAACATTCTATTGTTGCTTGTCTAGAATGAAACCTCTTTGCTGACATGCTGAGAGCTGTGCACACTCTCGATAGTATGTTCTGGTAGAGATGGAAGGCATCTAGATAGCCACTGTATGCATACAGGATATGGGAAAGTGTTGTGCCAAAGTATTGGTCAAAATAGTTGCATAACTATGTAAATGATATCTGTATGCATAATAGGTTATCATGTCAAATATGATTTGATGATTATGAAGTATTACTAATTTTGATTTGTAGGAAAGATCATGATGAATGATGAACTATGAACAAGCGATGGATGTTCAACAAAAGATTTACAAATCGAACACACTATAGAAAGCTTGTGGTTAAGAGATTCTCTTAGAAAGAGGAAGAGAATCATGATGAGATGTTTTGCTCCAAGGGACTAGATAAGACCATTCTCTTAATAATATATTCAGGTTTTGTATGGGTTCCCAGGGTCGGTAGTCAATTGATGAGCTTAAGGATCATCATGGGTGATGTGGATCTCAACCTTTGCTACAAGGTTGAATATGGGTTCTATACACATATGACATGGATGCAAGAAGGAACTCACCACAGAGTTCGAATGATTTTGAGGCTCATATTAGTAGACCCATCTGACGAGAGATGGCACAGATAGATATGCAGAAGATCACTCAATGCAGAGTGTGAATAATGGACAATTGACAGCTTCATGACAAAGCTTGGGCTTTACCAGAAGTAAAGTTGTTCCTAACCTTTACCTTAAGGTTGTGGATGATGAACCTATCATACCATTATTGTATGATGATGATCTCTTTCTGACAAGGAATGAGAAACAGATCATGAAAATGGCTGCAGAAATAAAAATGAAAGATCTCGGATTAATGCACTACTTCTTAGGTCTAGAAGTATGGCAAGATCCAAAAGGAATCTTTTAAATCAAGGTAAGTATGCTGTGAAGTTTCTAAAAAGATTTGATATGTTGGAGTGTAAAGCCATGGCCACTCCCATGGACTCGAACTTGAAGTTATTAGTTAATGACTCATCGGATTTAGTGGACCTAACCCTATATAAACAAATCATTGGGTCATTGATGTATTTAACAAATACTAGGCCAGATATATGCTTTGTTGTAAATACCCTGAGTCAGTATCTAGTAGAACCTAGAAAGGTCCACTTAATAGCTACAAAGCATGTAGTGAGGTACCTAAAAGGTACATTAGATTTTTGGTCTATATTATCTCGAAGTTCATGAACTCCGTTTACATGGTTACTCAAATTCTGATTGGGCAAGAAGTGTCTCAGACAGAAAGAGTACATCAGGTGGATGTTATAGTCTTGAATCTACCATGATCTCATGGTTTAGCAAGAAACAATCTAGTGTGGCTCTCAGTACTACTGAAGCAGAATATATAGCTGTCTGCTCTGCCAGCTGTGAAGCAGTGTGGCTTCAGAAGCTATTATATGGAGTGTTTGACTTAGAAATGGATTCCACTGTGATTATGTGTGACAATCAAAGCTGCATCAAGATGATAGAAAATCTTGTATTCCACGATAAGTCAAAACACATTGAGATCTGATACTTCTATATACGAGATATGGTGCAGAGAGGAGCTATCAAGCTCGAGTATATAAGCACTGAGGATCAGATTGCTAATATCTTGACTAAACCTCTGTCTCTAGTAAAGTTTGAATACTTCCGAGACAAGCTTGGTATAGTCCAGAAGGACCCTCCTCGAAAGGGGGAGTAGCATAGTATCTGATAACAAGTCTGTCTCATCAATGATGAGGTTACCTATTTACTGCACCTAGTTACTTAGAATTATCTTATATTTTTTCTTTTGATGATAGATGTATACATGCTTTTGATGATAGATGTATTAGTGAGAATACATGCCTTTGATGATAGATGTATACATGCTTTTGATGATAGATGTATTAGTGAGAATACATGCCATTGATGATAGATGTATACATGCTTTTGATGATAGCTGTATTAGTGAGAATACATGCCTTTGATGATAGATGTATACATGCTTTTGATGATGATGACACATGTTGTGGTTATACATGTTTTGATGATGATGACACATGTTGTGGTTATACATGTTTTGATGATGATGACACATGTTGTGGTTATACATGTTTTGATGATGATGACACATGTTGTGGTTATACATGTTTTGATGATGATGACACATGTTGTGGTTATACATGTTTTCATGATGATGATACATGTTGTGGTTATACATGTTTTGATGATGATGACACATGTTGTGGTTATACATGTTTTGATGATGATGATACATGTGGTTATACATTTTTTGATGATGAGGATACATGTTTTGTTATACATGTTGTGAAGGGATTGGATCATTCCTGGACTTCAGTCCTAAAGAAGAGCCGTAGACATATGTCTTCGAAAATGAAGTTCTTGATGAACATATGAAGGGATTGGATCATTCCTGGACTTCAGTCCTAAAGAAGAGCCATAGACGTACGTCTTCGAAAATGAAGTTCTTGATGAACATGTGAAGGGATTGGATCATTCTTGGACTTCAGTCCTAAAGAAGAGCCGTAGACGTATGTCTTCGAAAATGAGTTCTTGATGAACATGTGAAGGGATTGGATCATTCCTGGACTTCAGTCCTAAAGAAGAGCCATAGACGTATGTCTTCGAAAATGAAGTTCTTGGTGAACATATGAAGGGATTGGATCATTCCTGGACTTCAGTCCTAAAGAAGAGCCGTAGACGTAAGTCTTCGAGAATGAAGTCCTTGGTGGACGGTGAGGGATTAAGTCATCCTTGGACGTAGGTCCTAAATGCACGGTTGAGGATTAAGTTATCCTTGGACGTAGGTCCTAAATGCACGGTTGAGGATTAAGTCATCCTTGGACGTAGGTCCTAAATGCATGGTTGAGGATTAAGTCATCCTTGGACGTAGGTCCTAAATGCACGGTTGAGGATTAAGTCATCCTTGGACGTAGGTCCTAAATGCACGATTGAGGATTAAGTCATCCTTGGATGTGGTCCTAAATGTACGGTGGAGGATTAAGTCATCCTTGGACGTGGTCCTAAATGTACGGTGGAGGATTAAGTCATCCTTTGACGTGGTCCTAAATGTACGGTGGAGGATTAAGTCATCCTTGGACGTGGTCCTAAATGTACGGTGGAGGATTAAGTCATCCTTGGACGTGGTCCTAAATGTACGGTGGAGGATTAAGTCATCCTTGGACGTGGTCCTAAATGTACGGTGGAGGATTAAGTCATCCTTGGACATGGTCCTAAATGTACGATGGAGGATTAAGTCATCCTTGGACGCTGTCCTAAATGTACGGTAAGGATTGGATCATCCTTGGACTTTGGTCCTGTAAACTGAGCCGTAGACATGTGGTCTCTGAGAACATGATAGGACTGGATCGTCCCTGGACTTCGGTTCAAAAGGTACATGATAGGATTGGATCGTCCCTGGACTTCGGTTCAAAAGGTACATGACTGGTTTGCATAGAGAACTGGATTGATCGTGTGATGACGATGTTGATGATCGTGTGATGACGATGCTGATGATCGTGTGATGACGATGCTGATGATCGTTTGATGACGATGCTGATGATCGTGTGATGACGATGTTGATGATCGTGTGATGATGATGATGATGATCGTGTGATGACGATGCTGATGATCGTGTGATGACGATGTTGATGATCGTGTGATGACGATGCTGATGATCGTGAGATGATGATACTAATGATCGTGAGGATCCAGATGTTGATGTTGTTGTAGCTGTTCGAATGCTGTAGAAGATAAAGACTCAGTACTGAATATGTTGATGTTCCAGTATTGAAGATGTTCCAGTAACTGCTTAAGTTATTGATGATGTTGAGAAAGCTTCCAATGATTTATAGATGTATCATGTATGATGTTGATGACTCCTTGCTCGTGCAGATACTGTTATAATATCCTTCTCGTTAAGGGGGAGTGTTAAAATATTGTAACTTCAAAGAATATTATATTTGTATGTTATTTATTCCAGAGTTGTTCCATACCTCCGATGTAATTATACTATGAATCCGGAGATGTTTACTCCTCCGTCGGAATGTGGTAACTTGGGTTATTAGACTTCCCTAGTGGGGGTCGGCCCTGTATGTGTTATGTGGGTCAAAGGGTTATTAGACCACCCTAGAGGGGTCGGCCCAGTCAGTTGTAGTGGGGTATTTAACCCATTGGTTAAATACGAGCCTACGTGTACTTGTGTAAAAGATATGTCAAAGTAGTGTATAAATAGAGGAGGTTTGTTCCTCATTTGATGCACTCACTCACTTGAAAATAGCGCATTTGTGGAGAAGAGGTCTGCTATTGTGGAGGAGGAGATCATGTCTCAGGGTTTCATCTTTGTATATTGCTGGTCATCTATATTGAGGAAGCTTTGCTGGGTTTTCTACCCCATGAGGGTTTCCCAGGATAAATCTCTGTCTCTTGTGTTTATGCTATGCTTGTTGTTTCTTCAGTGATCCTGTATATGCTTTTATTGTGAAATGGAATGTAATGCTGCTATTTTTTGTCTTAGCATATTAAATCTTAACATGGGTCCCATGGGGCTGCTTGGTGTACCACTTAGCTATAGAGCCAGTGAAGGTGCGCTGTAATAGATGGAGGTGTATAGACTCGTCCACTATGGAGTTGGAGGAACACCATAGATGGAAGGACATAATATGGTTTTGAGGGTCCTCACCTGCCTTTCCCTCAAACTTAGGGATGTCAGAGGGGATCTTGGTGGGCATGTGAGGCCATGCAGGGTCGTGTCTAATGGGATCATTAGTCAGTTGGGATAGGTCAGGAAGGTTGAGGCTAGCCATGAATGGCAAACTAGTAGAAGGATGTGACATACTAGTGGTTTTGACCAAATTGGGGCCAATGCCCCCAAGTGGAGGGGCTGGGTTTGGGATGTTGCCCCAAAGTGGAGGGATGAACGTGGTATGGGACGGTCCTACACCGCCAAGGGTAGTGTGAGTCACTAAGGGAGGTGGGACAGGGGTTCCAGCTACTGGAATGGGTGTATTGAGTGGAACGGTAGACATGGGCCCCATCGAGGGCATACCCAAAGCAGGTGTGGTAGCTGGTGTGGTGGTGGACGTTCCACCAATGGTCCCTACCAAGAAAAGGGTGGAAGTCACGCCAGCCATGGGGCTGGTGGGGGAAGTGTAAATGGGGTTCTCGGACTCTGCCTCAGAATCGGAGGTAAAATAGGGGGCGTCTAGATCAGGCGATGGAGTCCTATGCTGTTGACGAGTGGAGTCAAGTGACAAGGCTCGAGATCTATGATGAGTGGTATCAAGTGATGAAGATAGATGTCTATGACAGGTGGTGTCAAGTGAACCTTGCTGCGGTGGCTCACCCCGGAGGCACCGAGAATGTCTCGAGGACTCAATGGTGACAAATGGTGTCAAATATCTGGGGGTTGTGTTGAGTGAAAAACAACTCAAAAACCCTAATGCAACCGAGTGTGCAGAAGGAGAGCTCAAAAAATATGGCACTCAGGCCAACAACCAACTCAAAACACCTACCGTAACAGCTGTGCTACAATAAGTGGAGTATCAACAGAAATGGTCAGAATACCAACAAGCAGCAGGTTTCCTAAAAAAAAATAAAAATGGTGGACTCGCTAGACCAAAAGGAGGTAAGCGAGCATGCAAACACCTAACTAAATCGTATTCTGACTCAATTAGACATATCCTCTGCAAGGTGATGAAATCCAAGTCAGACAATATGGATAGGAGAGCCAAGTGGCTAAAGATATCCCCCTACCGGGAGGGACACTGGGTAGTCAATCCTAGAAGAAAGGCAACTAAGATACCCCGTTCATGACACATCCAGAAAGGTGAATCTGCTGTTTGGTGCTTTTACCGTAGTACCCCTATACAGGGATACTCCGAGAACTGCGAAAGGTATCCCTTCGGTTACTGAATGGAGTGCGGTATTCCACTCAGGCCTCCCGAACCAGTCTGGCGACTTCAACCCTCCTAGGGGAGAGGCCCTCTGATAAACTGGTCGTGACTGTGCCAAAAAAATAATAGGGGATTTTGGTTACCTAATGGACAACAGCTACGTCTCAAGTGTAAGCAACCGAGGGGTGTTATTTGGATGCCTATCCCCCCAATCCTACCTAACTACAAAAATTCTTATGTGTTCCCCAAGTGGGGTTAGAATGTTGGTTGAGTTAAGTAGTTTTTTAAGGCTCACTTGAATTAGGTGACAGAGTGTGTGCATGTGAGGTGATGAACCCAAATAAAAGTGCCACAAGGGGGGCAACTTTCTAACTAACAATAACAAGACAGAATGTAAACTTTAATATGCAAAATTTTCTCTTTTCTCAAATTGTTTAAAAAATGATTCTGTAAATGGAACAAAAATAAAACTGTAGAAAAAGTTGTAGGGAAGTATGGCTGCAGGTAGGACAGATGACTGTGCTGGTGTAGAAAATAGTGCAGCAAAGTGCTGGGTTCAAAACAGGGTAAAAAAGTGCAGAGAACAGACCGCGAGTTTGTGGCAGTTCTGGGCGGTCGGACCACGGGAAATAGCTCAACAGTCGTGGACAGGTTACAGTTTTTTGGGTGAAAGATGCATTCGGACCGCGGGAAAAAGGATGAAAGCCGCAGGCGGGTCGTAGGAAAGTGGATGAAAGCCGCAGGCGGGACACAGAAAAAAGGACACCAGACGCAGTCGGGTTGCAGCAAAAGGGCTGAAAGCCGCAGTTGAGACGCGGGAAAAGGGCCGACAGACGCAGTCGGGTTGCAGCAAAAGGGCTGAAAGCCGCGGTCGGGACGCGGGAAAAGGGCCGACAGACGCAGTCGGGTTGCAGCAAAAGGGCTGAAATCCGCGGTTGGGATGCGGGAAAAGGGCCGATAGACGCAGTCGGGTTGCAGCAAAAGGGCTGAAAGCCACGGTCGGGATGCCAAAAAATTTGTAACGGCCACAGGCGGATCGCAACAAACAGGCTGATTAGCCGCGGTCGGATCGAGGTAACAGACTTGAATCTGCCAGCAAAACGCTGAAAACAGTCTGAGAGCCGCCGTCGGGTCGCAGGTAAAGGCCTGAAAGACGCGGTTGGAACGTAACGGTAGGGATAAAAGATGCGGCCGAAAGGGACAACCGAAAGGAAAATATTTAAAAATTATAACCAGAAATTCAAACCAAGGGGAGTTGCCAAAACTGTAGCTAGGGTTTTCACTCTAGCTTGTGCAAATGAGCACCTACTAAGAAGAAGGGATTCAGTAGCAGTTCAATAAACAGTAAATTAAAATGCTAAAACAATATAAATTCTAAACTAGCATGAGCATTAAGAAACATAACAAAACATGGAACATAAATGATTTTTCTTTTGTATTAAAATGTTACCTCAAGTGTAGAGGTTGGTGAAGTTCTTGCAATGATCCAAGAGGGTTGCTCCAAACTCCAACTTTGCTCCTTCTCTTTCTCCAATGGTGGAAATGGGCCAAAAGGGGAACTCAATGGTGAAAGTAGCTCAAGGGTGAGCTAGGGTCTCAAGAGTGATTTTGGCAGAGTAAGGGTATACTTGATTGTGGATATGAAATGAGGGGTCTCCATCACCTATTTATAGTTTTTTAATGGTGGAGTACTGGCCCATGGTTTTGGGAACCATATGGTTTAGGTCAGCTGTATAGGGTTTTTTCTTCCTTTTTTCTCTTTTTCCTCATTTTTTAATATTTTTTGTTCCCTTTTTAGAGGGTTTTTTCTATTTTTGGAGGGATTTTGGATAATTTTGGGGGAAAAAGGGGTTTTTTAGCCTTTTGGAGGCTCTTTTGATGGTTTTGTGGCCTTTTGGAGGGTTTTTAGTGGGATTTTTGGGGTTTTTAAGGAAAATATGGTAGGAAAATAGACAAATGAGTCATGTAATGGGGTAGATGAGGTAGTGAGCACTTTTTGGGTGTTAACACCTATGCCTATAATGCAGTCTCAGCAATTGATTTTGACGATGATGGTTCTTGTGTATCAACATCTTCTTTTTGTACCTCAACCTCCTCCGCTTCAGTCTGTTTTTCTAGATCAAAGGACAATTTCGAGAGTACTGGCTCTTTTGTAACAATAACCTCTACCTTAGTACCAACCTCATCCACCTCGGTTTGTGTTGCAACTTCAACAAATGTTTTTGAAAACACTGGTTCTTATGTAACAATGTTTTCTTCTTGATCCTTGATGTTAGATATTGCTGTCTAGTTTGTAGCCTCGCTATACATTTCCAAGGGTGCTAGTTCTTGTGTAGCAACCCCCTGCCTTTCAATTTCTTCGAACTGCTGAGATTGTTCTTAAGTTATCTCAAATTCTTCTGACTGATGAGACTGATCCTAGAGTAATTCGGTATCACCTGATAGCTGGAACTGCACTGTTTCATCTTCTCCTCCATTCAAATTAGGGATTAGACCTATTTCTGACTCAATTGCCTCCATCAATTCCACCTCTTGTGCTTTTTCTTCCTCCTGCTCTAGCTGTTCAGGCCTTTGTGTAACCAAACCCAGCACCATAACTCTATGTCCTGCTACAACGAATATATCTCCACACTCTGGGAAAACAATTTCTCCTTGTTCCTCATTTTCTAATGCAAGAGATGAATTTCTAATAAATTAGCAGCATCTACCAGTATGTTCAAATTCTTCTCTGCTTGTTTCCCAACTATTCCCTTCAATCTTTCCAACTCATTTCACAATGTCTGCACTTCCTCCTTTAATAATTAATTTTCAAACAGGAGGTTTCCAATTTGGGGTTCTTCTATGGGAGTTTCCTGTGTAACAATAGGTGACTTTGGGTTCAAAATGGGAATTTTAGGATTTAAAATGGGGATTTCTATGCTTTCCCTATTTACACCCACTGCTTCTATTGAGGGTAATTCCATATTAACCCTAATTGCACCTGCTGTCCCTGCTGAGGGTATTTCAATGTTGACCCCAATTGCACCTGTTGTCTCTGCTGAGGGTACTTCAATGTTGACCCCAATTGCACCTGCTGTCTCTGCTACTGCCATAGATCGAGTCCTTCTTTTATTCACCATTTCCATTGGTTGATCTTCACTACATACTGCTGGTGCTGTGACAGCTCTGGTTTTTCTTTTCTTAGCTGTAGTGGATGTCTGACCTTTCTTCCCCAACATTTTTCTTCCCTTCTTTGACGTGGGGTCTCTTTTTCAATAATAGTCCCCCTTATTTCAGGGGAGGACACAACATCCAAATCCTCAACATTTCCTTCTCCTGTTGCCTTTGCTTGATACTCTTCCTCCTGAATTTCTGCTCTTGTATTTGCAGCTTCTATTGTCACAGCTTTAACAGTTGTTCCAGTTTCAGCTTCTTCTGCTAGTACTGTAACTGATGCCCTCTCAGCTACTTCCGCCGCCACCTCTACTGCAATCTCAATTGGGTCTATTTCCTCTATTGTAGGGTTTAATGATGTCGTAGTTTCTAATGTCACTTCCTCCTGTGCCCTAGATTCCATCACCATTTCCTTAATAACAGGTTTTCTTGTTGTTGCAACTTCCCCCATATTTACCTCATCTTTGTCCTCATTCTGGTTTCCTGATGCTCCAACCTCCCCCCTAACTGGATTTGAGGAACGCCGGTCCTCTTCACCTTCTCCAATACCACCCACTTCTAACACAGGTTATCTAAATGGCCCGACCCCATCAAGAAATTGCTCCTAAGTTAAATTGTGATTTGCAAGGGCCCTACAGACTAACAATTTAACTAGGCCATGATTGGTAAGGGAGGAAACTGGGTGTTGGGCTGTTTTTGCATATCCAACCATGGTTTGTAGGGCTTTAAAAAGATAGAATGGCATATTTACTAAAATTCCATGGCGTAAGTGAGATAATAAGGGAATTTCAAAGAAGGAAACAGTTTGGTACCTACCTTCACAAGAGATATATTTCTTCATGAAGACTGCCACTTGATTCCAGGGTCGTGGTAATGATGCCAATTCTAACCCACGGCGTTTTGGACGAACATTCTCCCTGACTGCGAGAAATTCTCTAACAGCCGTTGCATTATGTGCTTTTCGTCCAAATGACTTCTTACCAACTCGGGGTAGGCCAGTAACTTATGCTATAATTTATTCTATAACATCCACGCATAGTCCCCTGACCTAAGAGTGAGTATCAGTCAAGTTAAGGGCGAATTGCAATGCGGTTTCTGTGTGGAAACCGTTCAACCGTTCAAAATATTCCATCGAACCTGCTGCTATGAAAATGTTAAGAACTTCTACATTGGCGCACAAGGCTTCCGTATTCACGGGTTCATGCTGAACTGGATTCCCCATAGCAACCTTTCTTCAAACTTCAGGTGACGAATACATCAAGTAACAGTCCAGATGTGGGAGTTGCAACTTACAAACATGCAAGGAATCGTTGGAATTTAAAATCAGGTATTTTAGGAAAGTTGGCACAGGTGTGAAATCCCGGTGGAATGAGACAGTTATGGAAAGTTGGCATAATTGGGGTATTTCGATATGAATTGGGTACGGTGCCGGGAATTCAATAGATACAAGCGTGACTCTGACATCTTCCCTGGTGTTTAAATGGTACGACTTTGCTAACAGGGACTAAAAGACAGTGCACAATCATTATTACCATATTCAATTTCACATTAATCATGTAAAAAGTACAAATCCATACCTTTACATTATGCGTTCAACCGTGAGTTACCATTATATCCCTCCTCCCAATGAAACGAGCATAAATGCGCATGTGCTGAAGTGATTTGGCTATCGCCACCCGCCTAACAGATGTCTAAGATACCTAATAGCTGTCTTGTTGGCGGATTGCGATTGGATCTATGGAGCAAACATTCAAATTGACGCCAGATTGAGTCATTATCAGTGACATTAATTTGGAAAAAGGACAACTTAGTGGAGTTGCAGCTGGGCATAGGGAAATTCTAGCAGAGTCACAGCTGTAGACTTATATTGATTTGAGCAGAGTTTGGAGAAACATGGTAGAGTTCCAGTTGCAAAATTTAGAGAAAAGGCAAAGATAGCGGAATAGCAGCTGTTAGGATTGGAAGAATAGGCAAGAGTAGCGGAGTTGCAGCTGCTAGCAAAAGGAAAAAATTAAATGGAAATAGCGGAGTTGCAACTGCTAAACTTAGCAGAATAGGAAAAAATAGTGGAGCCGCAGCTACTGGTAAAAAGTGAAAATGAAGTGGAAATAGCGGAGTCGTAGCTGCTAGACTTAGAGGAATAGGAAAAAATAGCGGAGTCACAGCCACTGCCAAAAAGCGAAAATGAAGTGAAAATAGCGGAGTCGCAGCTGCTAGACTTAGCGGAATAGGAAAAAATAGCGGAGTCGTAGCTGCTGGTAAAAAGGGAAAATGAGATGGAAATAGCGGAGTCACAACTGCTAGACTTAGCGGAATAGGAAAGAATAGCAGAGTCGCAGTTGTTGGAAAAAGGTGAAAATGAAATGGGAATAGCAGAGTTACAGCTGTGAAAATAGGAAGAATGAGCAAGGTAGGGAGTCACAGCTGTGCAAAATGAGTAACAAGCGTATTTTTAGCTGGCTGCTGAAAAACCAACGAATCATCCATCTTCTTCAAAGAGATTTATTAAATTAGGAAACACTGTAAGGTTCCTGCAATCATCTGGTCCAGTCACGACTGTTGTTCCTCCAATTAATTCCTACACACACATCTTCAAAACAAACCCGATCAAGTGCAAAATGAAAAATAGATAAAATACAGAATGATAAATAAGTTATTTATGTACAAATTATGTGGATATTGCAGTTCTTAAAAATTCACAAAGGTTGAGAAAAATCCTTGCCCTGGCGTTAACTGATAATCTGGATCTGCTGAACCTGTGAAACGAAAGCATCCCTTGAGATCGGTTTGTGATACAGTCGCAACCGATGACCATTTGCGAATAATGGTGTCTTGTTTTCATCAATGGTGATCAATTCGACTGTTCCATTGTCAAATTCATGATCTATTTGATAAGGTCCCAATCAACGAATGCATAGCTTGCCTTTGAAATCCCTCTTAAACCGTGAATCATACAACAAAGCCCAGTCTCCTTCCTAGAAGACTTTCTTCTTTATGAATATGTCATGCTGCTTAGAGCGTTGCTGTTGGATTAAAGTTGTATGATTACTATTGCTGTGCGCTTTTCATCCAATTCATTAAGTTGATTCAGTTGGTTCCTTTGTGCTTCTGATAAATCCAGATTTGCTTCTACAACTGTTTTCAAAGTCCTGATTTCAAATTCAATTGGGAAAACAACATTCTTACCATACACTAACTCATATGGGGAAAAACCAGTGGTGTTACGCCATGTAGTGCGATAGGCCCATAATGCCTCTGGAAGTCTCAGCCCAATCTTTACGATGGCTTTTCACTGTCTTATTCAAAATAGCCTCAATGACCTTGTTTGAACTCTCCAATTGGCCATTGGCCTGTGGATGATCTGGCGAGGTTATTCTGTGCTGAATATAAAATTTCTGTAACAACGCTTCCATCTTGTGAGACACAAACTGCGGTCCACAATCTGTGATGATTTGCTTGGGTACTCCAAATCGAGTAAAAATTTCTTCATACAGGAAATCAATCACAGCCTGATTATTAGCCTTAACCAAGGCTATAGATTGCACCCATTTGGTCATGTAATCTATGCAAACCAAGATGTGAACTTTTTTTTTTGAGGGAGGGTTGATAGGCCCTACAAAATCTAGAGCCCATCTGTCAAATGGTTCAACCACGAGCTGCGGCTGTAAAGGAATTTCATCTAATTTGTTGGGTTGGCCCATCCTTTGGTAGCTGTCACATGCCTGAACATACTTCTTTGCATCCCTGAACAATGTGGGCCAGAAATAACCCATCATCAAAACCTTATGACCTGTCCTTTTGTCAGCAAAATGTCCCCCACGGGGCTCATCATGGAAAGCTTTAAGAATACTAAAGATATCATCTCCTCTAACACATCTTCTGATTTCTAAATCAAGCCTTGTGTAGAAAAGATGGCCATCAATCAAGCAGTACCTAGCACTCTATTGTATGATCTTTCTTTTTTCTCTCTTCGAAAAATGTGCTGGAAGCTTACGTGGAGCCAAAAAGTTAGCAATATCTGCATACCATGGGGAATGAACTGATACTGCAAACAAATGTTCATCAGGGAAGGAATCTTCACTGGTAAATTGTCATCACTGTTAGTAAGTCGAGATAAAAAATCTGCAACAACATTTTCCTTCCCTAGTCTATCAATAATTGTGATATCAAATTCCTATAACAGTAAAAACCATCTAATAACTCTAGCATTCATGATTGGTTTATTCATTAAATATTTGATAGAAGAATGATTAGTATGCACAAAAGTGGAATATCCAGTAATATAATGTCTAAATTTTTTGATGGCATAAACAATGGCAAGGAATTCCTTTTCTGTGACAGTATAGTTTAGTTCAACAACAGATAAGTTCTTGCTAATGTAATAAATTGCATAAGGAGAATTACCTTCCTGCTATCCCAAAAATGCTCCAATGGAAGTGTCTGAAGCATCTGAAGAAATATGAAAAGGCAGAGCCTAGTTGGGCCCTTGTAAGATGGGTGCTGTAGACATCCTTTTCTTTAGCTCAGTAAATGTTGTTTGGCATGCATCATTACAGACAAACTGTGCATCCTTCATCAACAAAGTAAACAAAGGAGAAGCTAGTTTGGAAAAATTTTCTATGAACCTTCTGTAATAGCTAGCATGCCCCAAGAAGCTACGTACATCCTTTTGTGTTCCAGGAGTTTGTATGTTTTCAATTACCTTGATTTTGGATGGATCTACCTGGATACCATCATAAGAGATGAAGTTCCCCAGTACTATGCCCTCGCTCATCATCATATGGCACTTTTCAGTGCTTAAAGAGATGTAATACCCCCAATTCGACCCTTAGGATATATGAGTCTTTAATGTAAATAAGTGTACATGTGATGTATGTTTTCCTAGCGTGGAGCTCAAGGCCAAGGCCCCGCTAGTGAAAGCCGAATTTTATTTAAAGGGCAAGTATTTGATATTTTGATACCATGTGCTCTTAAGCCATGGAAATTGTAATATGATGTAAATAAACATCAGGCAATATAAAATGTCCAAAGCTGGCTACGGAGGCAACGAATGAGAAGGGGCCACGTGTATCCACTAGGGAGTGGTGAGGGGGCTATGGGAGTGACCCATAGGTTTCCATTTGTCATTATGTGAACCCATTGACTTCCTTAGGTGGCATTAATGCCAATTGTAAGGAAGTGGTTGAGATTTCAGCCCATGACTTTGATGGAGTATGGGCAGCCCTGAAATTCGTATGGGAAGGTATGGGCTCTTTTGACTTGTCCCACAAGTAACTCTACATCTTGGGGGTTGCTCTATCCTTATCCCCATTCCATTGTGGAAGTATGGGACATCTTTCCCCACCCAAAAACGAGCTCCCAACAGTGAGAAAACCCAAAAATCGAGACTGTGAGAGGACCCACGTTTTGGGAAGCCAAAAACGTCCCGATTTGGTATTGGACAGAGAAATCCAATGGGGGATCCATTGGTAGGAACCTTGGGGCGAATTTGGGAGCGATAGCTACCCCAAAAGCCATGGGAAAACCCAGTTTTTGCAGCTCAGAAAACGAGTGACGGATTTGGGTTATTTGCTGAACGAAGCTGTGAGAAATCCGATTGTGGATGTGTGAATAGAGGATGGGATTGCTGAGTCTAGTTTGAAGGGTATGTGGCTCTGGGTTTGAGCTCAGTGGACTAGCATCCTCCTCCATCTCCTATTGCATGCTTGAGAAACCCAACCGTGTGTTGGCTTAGCATGGTTGTCTGAGTGAAACTCTGACTGTGAGTGAGCCATCTAGTTCCTCCTTAGTGGATACACAGCCCAGCTCGGGGGTGATCTCTCAGCTGAAAGAATACAGGCTGGACAGAGATCTATGGTTGGGTGGAACGTTGCTCTCACGTAGCCAGTCGTTGGACATCATCTTCTCAAGATAAGTGTTCTGTGGATTATAAATTATTCCTTTTTGCATTCTGCAATATGTTAAATTGCCCATGTTTAATGAAATGAATTAACATAGAATCCATGCATGGCATACGAATGAGATTGGGTCTCTGTATGTTGAATCATTCTTTGCTGTGATTGATATGATTGCAATTACTGTCTTTTTGAGTGCTTGTTAGCATGTTCATTCCGCTGTGTTTATATTGAAATGAATCTGCATATAGAAGTTTTAAAATGTGAGGAATTTATGTGCAAAAAAAATATTGGGGCAAAATTTACAAAAGCCCAGTATGTTGTTAATGTTTCCTTCTCTGTGTTGTTCTAAGGAGAAGGGGACGTTACCAGAGAGCTGGCTTTGTTTACAACATTTCAAGACCTTTTCTAAATTTTTCAGTGCTTCTTCATAACTATCACCATATGGAGTAAAGTCATCCATAAAAATATCCATGCAATCATTTACCATCTCTGAAAAGATTCCAATCACTGCTCTCTGAAATGTGGCTGGTGCGTTACACAACCCAAAAGGAAGTACCCGGTATGCAAAAGTCCCCCAGGGACAGGTGAAAGTGGTTTTGTCCTGGTCTTCTGGAGCAATCTGGATTTGGTTGTAGCCACTAAAACCATCCAGAAAGGAGAAATACTTATTCCCAGACAAGGTATCAAGGACATGATCGATAAAAGGTAAGGGAAAGTGGTCCTTCTGCGTTTCCTTGTTCAATTCTCTATAATCCACGCAGACCCTCCATTTCCCATTCTTCTTTGGCACAATCACGAGTGGAGAAACCCACTCACTGTCTGAAGTCGGGTATATAAATCCTACTTCCAATTTTTTTTGGATCTCTTCTTTCGCAATGTCTCTTAGGTTCGGGTTCATCCTTCGTTGTGGTTGACACACAGGCCTGGAGTCGCTCTTAATGTAAATGTGATGGGTACACAGATTAGAAGGAATCCCTTTCATGTCTATATACTCCCAAGCAAAAGCTCCTCTACATTGTTTCAACAAAGTGACTAGCTGTTCCAGCTCACTGGGTGCAAGGTTTGAATTGACGTTCAATGTTTTCCCTGGCTCAATTTCCACTAGTACACTTTTTGAATTCTGGAGTACTGGAATTATACTAGCATCACTGACTAGAGTTTCTTTTGTAATATTTTCTTGTTCTGCTTCATCTAACGTACTGTTAAGAATCTGGTAAACATGCTTGTTGACAGACGTGAGCTCACTGATGAAACTATTAATGGCATCGTCCTCTGTTTAATCTTTAAATGTTAAGGCTCTCCTTATTATTAATAATGGTTGAACACCTTCTTCCTCCTCCAAATATTCCCAAATTGGACTTTCATCTTTTGTGCTTGGTCGAGCTGGAGGGTACAAGGTTAGGATTTTGATCTCAGTCCCGTCTGAGATGGTCATAGATACCGACCGACAGCTGATACAAGCATCTACTGTGGCCAACCACGGTCTTCCCAGGATCAGTGGGTGTCCCCCCAACTGAGATTTTGGCTATAACACCAAGAAAGCCGCAGGGTATTCCCACGAGTCAACTGAGATTACGAGTTCGTCTAGGATCCCCTTAGGCTTGATTATTGATCTGTCAGCAAGTTCCAAAATAGTAGGGGTCGACCGAAGGTTAGTGAGTCCAAGTTTCTTCACAATTTCTATGGTCATAACGTTAATAGCCGTGCCTAAGTCTACCAAGACGTTTGGTATTTGCGTGTTTCCTATGTGAACTGTCACAGTAGGATTTCTAGGGTCATCGTATTTTTCCATAGGAGCCTTCCCCATTATCAATTTGGAATGTTTTCCCAATACATGGACAGTGGGAGGATCCCTAGGCTTTCTTATTGGTTTCTTGATACACAAATCCCTGACAGTCTTAGCATAAATGGGAACGTCATGGAGGGCTTGTAACAGTGGAATTTTGACATACAAAATTTTCAATTCTCCGAAGAGATTGAATCAAGGTTGTTCCACTGTTTTCTGTAGGGCCAATCGTTCAGGGTATGGTGGTTCTCTCATCAATTGTGTAGGCCGTGCTTCCTCGTGTGTTACTTCCTGAGTTTCAGCCACTGTTTCAGTAGGAATGTCAGCATCCTCAATAATGGGGATTGCTGAATGAACAATATTCTCATAGTGCTGACTCACTCCAGTTTCAGTCACTGGGGATGGAACATCCTCAGTGATGATGGGTTCCACTACCCTCCCTGATCATAATCGTATATCATTACAGGGAACTTGGGAAATGGAACACGCAGGCATGTTGGCAGTCTCAAACTGATGGACTGCTTTATTTTTTGGGTTTGGGTTAGGTTGTGCAGGTAATTGTGGTCGAAGTGGTGCATTCGTAGGTGCGGCATTATTTTGGAATTGCAGCTGTGGCTGTTGGTATTGTTGGTGAGGATACTGTTGATACTAAGTCTGGTGATGGGGGAAGTTATTTCCTTGGTAATAATTTCTCCAATTGGAATTCCAAGGGGCTTGATTGTTTGACTGCTGTGACCATGGTGTCCACGAATTAGGATTTTGCATTGGATTCTGAGATGGATGTGACTAGTTACCAGAATAATGTGAAGGGAATTGTGTATTCATATTATTCAAAAAAAATGATGGATCTTGATTCATACCATGATTGCGAGGTTGCCATGATTTCTTCTGTGCAATGAAGTAAGCTTGTTCCACATCTGAAGTGGATGCCTGCAGAAATTCCTTGACCTTAGGTAGTGAGGGACATTCCTTCGTGTCATGCTCCAACTCACATATTCTACATATTTATTCTTTGTCCAGCGGGCATTCTTTCAGTGGGTGTTTTTTCCTACATTTGGGACAGATTACACCAAGTGTAAGATCTTCTAGTACTTGCCTCTATTTTGATCTCAAGACATCTAAGTCTGAGGAAATGGAGCTCATCATATTAGTTTTAAAATTCTCCAGCAAGTTTCCCATCTCTGCTCGAGTGGCTCCTCCATTAGCTGACTTCTGTGTCCCAGTGGAGACATCCTGATCTTGATCCTTGTCTCGCTTATTAGTTCTAGAGGATCCCCTTGAGTACCTTCGACATAATTCAACGATCTTCTCGAAGGGTTCTTTTGAGATGTCCCCTTTCCCCAACAAATTCAACATATCAAGGCAATCTTCCCTAATTCCTCATAGCAAAATAATCTTAAGTACATCTTTTCCAATCTTTGTGTGTCCATACCTTTGTAAATTGCACAACAATCTTTCCACAAAGTCTTCCAAGCTCTCTTCTTCCTTCTGAATGATTTTAAAAAACTCTTCCTTTCTATCCCTGGTCCTACAATATTCCTGATACTTAGAGAGAAAAGTGTTTTTCATTTGGTCCCAAGTAGTGATGGTCTCATGACCTAGACTCATGAACCAGTGCAAAGTGTTTCCTTTCAAGGTGGCTGGGAACAGTTTCAGCTTCTGAGCACTAGAGATGTAATCATAGCTGCGATAGAGGATATCAAAATAAAAAATAAATTAATCAAGATCTTCAGAAGATTTACCATGGAAATTCGGGAGAATTGATGGTGAGATGTTTTTCATAGGAGGTTCTCTAGGTGTCTGGAGGATAGGGAATTCTAATGTAGACACAGTATTTCCAGGATGATTATCTTCCACTTCTTCTTCCTGGTTCTCCCTATGTTCATTCTCGCCTTCCTTCTCTCTATCAGCCATGTTGTCATTCCAAAATTTAGTGGCTTCCTTTATGCGTTCTTCCTCTGTCCTTGCTTCTTCTTCTCTCTTCCTCTCTTCTTCTCGCCTCTTTTCTTCCTCTGCTTTTCGGCGAGTCTCTAGCCACACTTCCTTAGTAACTTTGGTTCCATTTATATAATAAATATCCTCTCTATTCGATACACCCACAACTCTTCCTTTGTCTTCAGGAGGTTTCTTTTCTGCGCTGGGAGTGGATGGTCCCATTGTATTCTCCACAATTGATGCTGAATTCTCAAGATTGGGAGGAACAAAATTTCCTCTTCCTGTAGATGTCTGCAATGGTCTGCTAGAAGAATCAACCTTAGCAATTATATCATCAATGAATGTTGCTCTTCCTAGACCTGCATTAGGACCTCGACCTCGTCCACCTGCAGTGTTAGTATTCAAAGGGGGTTCCCGATTTGTTTTTATTGTATTCATGCATGCTGTAAATGATTAAACTAAAATGAAATAAAATCAAACCAACTACTAACTATGTCTATCTATTACCATCCCTGACGACTACACCAAAATGTTGGTCACCCTATATGTCAATTAATTACAACTAACACACAGGATGCTCAATATAAATTGTCAAAACTAGGGAGGTCTTTTATTTCAATGGCAATAAGCACAATCTATGCATAAACATCTCTAACAGTTGATTGAATAAATAAAGATGATAATCCTACCTATCTGCTCAGCCAAACTCATTCCATAAAGAAAACTAATCTAACTCATACATCTAGGAATTCAAAGTGCAACTACCTTCCTACAGAAATCAACCTAGCAGTTACTGATCTAAGAATGAAATTGAACTAGATTACTTTTGCAAGAAGTTAAATCCTATAATTATCAAACTACAGTATTCAATATTTACCAAAAAATCCATCCAGCAACTACTGTAACTCAACCATAATCTTCCTAATCTATGAATTCAATTAAAGATACAACAACAACCAGAATTAAGAAATAAACTTGAACTATAAATTGATAACCATTAGAAATCCTAGAAAGCATAAATGACCAAAAGGAATGGAGGTGATATTGGTTGTAACAACTATTGAACACACATGCATTAATTAAACTAACCTACACATTCGAGTGTCACGCCACGCAGTTGCAGCTATTCATATGCAAAGAAATAAACTACCAATAAAGAATGCAATCATAAACTCTTTGTTGCAGCTATCAGAAATACACCTAATGCAATTCCACAACACACAACAGGAAATGAATAAATCTAACTACCTACTTAACTCGACAATCTATGTGAGAAGGTGAGCCCTGGCCTTCTAACAGAGACGCCGTGAACTACCACGAATTAAGACACATAAATGGAAGTAACTCTGCTCTTGATTAAAATATGGTAATTCACAGTCTCAGTTCTCTGTTACAACCCGTACAAAATAATAATTATCCAACCCCAGACTTAGAAAGCCTTCCCGAATTTATACATGAGGAATATAGTTCGTGATCCACTAATTTCGTGAAGTAATGAAGATCTACGATCTTCATGCTGTAGAGTTACAACTAACTGTTACATCCATAATGAATGAGGTCGTTAGTCCTGAAAGATGTTGTTACACTGGAAGTCAATGGATCAACGGTTCAACCAATCAGGAGGCATCCTGTCTGTTGCAGCTATTCTCTGTTTCAGCGACCTGTTGCAGCTATGCTCTGTTTCAGCGACCTGTTGCAGCTTCACATGGAGATATGCACCATCCCTTGAAAATATGAGGAATTGAGTTAGAAGAGTAATAGCTAGCCCACGTATGATTTTTCCTAAGGCATGGTGACTGATACACCTATGCTTTGATCTTAACTTAATGAAATCACACAAGTTAGCATAAATCAAAGGCCATAATTCATAACTTTAAAAATATTAGGCATAAAATGAATAAAGCAATAATGAGTTATACATGTCAAGATAATTGATTGATATGGAAGAAAGGCATATATATGGCTTGTGAAAATGGAATGTAATCAGGGAAAAATGATGTAATAAGTATGGCCAAAAAGGGGAATTTCTAGGGCCCAACAATAAGAGGAAGATTGTTGAGTTGGATAAACACGTATCTCATGTAAGAGATAATACTAGAAGTCTTGTAGAATTTCAAACATATGCATATGAGCTTTACAATGATATAAATTATTTTTAGAGAGACACATATATTTTAGAGAGACATGTATATTTCCTTGCAATAATTCCAGAATCACACCTCACACTTCTTTACTCTCCTAAGTAAAGTACAATACAATATAGTTGTTCTCTAGGGAGTTTATTTGGGTATGGAAAAATTAAAGAAATGGTAGATTGAAGAAATGGATACAACAACATATCTACCCAAAAATAGTGAAAGAGATGATGACTGAAACTCTACATATTTATGCAACTATTAGATGGAAAGCACTACAATAGAGCAAGATATTACTAGCTTGGTAAACAACTGCAAACATTTACATCTATTAGTTTATAAGGTAATATGAAGCTGAAATATACCATCAATTGGTCCCATGGATGCCCCTAGAACTTCAGAAGAAGTCTGGAATGATATCAAGGAATTCACCCATAGTAAGAGAATTGCCACTGAGATTGTATTTAAAGTTACCAAGGATGCACTGTGAGACTTCATTGCCACATCCTCCAAAGAAACCAACTTCACAAAGTCATACATCACCACACTGAAAAGGGGCATGAGTATCATGTCAAAATATTTAGGTAATTATGAGTCTACATTGGATTAGTTAATATTTAGGCATGTAATTAATATTTCTGACTAACATGCTATATGGGTAGCTTATTCCAATGATAAGGCTCAAGGTAGACTATAGTTTCAATAAACATATACATATTTCCTTCCACAAATAGAACAACATGAAGTTTAACAATTGTAACTACCAAAGAGGAAACCTAAGAGGCTTGAGTAGTTATGTTTTTTGAATTGTATAAAAGAAGATCAAAGCAAATATAGAAGTGGGGAAACTCTAGCTTTTTCACATTGAGTTTTGTAAAACCAATTTTGTGGAATTTAATGAGGAGAAGCCTTCAAGTCCATTTACAATAAAACTTGGATTCTTTGGTTGCAGATTGTGAACTATTTATTTGGATTCTTTTTGTTTTAGAATCCATTGTACTAGTGTGTGTTGTTAATATGGACTATTCTATGTTTTAGTTCTCCACTTCTCTCCTTTCATGTTAATTTGTAATTTGATTTTATTAATGTAAGCTTGTTGATGGTAAATATAGAGATAGAATATTCTTAATCTACTTTACTGTTAATATTTGCATTCCTATTTTTATTCCTTAAATCACTTTATCTTTCTAGGGATAGTTGTCATTACTACAATTATTGTGTTGCATTTCCCTTAAGTAGGTTCTTGCTCCTAGATCAATTGCACTTTGCATAGGAGGATTTATATTTTCATATTGCATAATGCATTTCATTTTCAATTAAAACATTAAGTTTAGTAATGGTTACTGGGCTAGAATACATATGGGTTTCTTATCCCAAATTCTGTTAGTTCTAATTGGGACTTTTCGCTAGGGATAACCCTTGTTTTTGAAGGTGTCATTTTGCAAACATCAATAGAACTGGAACTAGAAGGAGGTCCAAGGTTGCGTGGCTAGTAGAGAAACACTTTCATCACATGAAAATCAACTGAAATATTCAAATCATAGACCTATATCTAGTCATATTCCTATTAGAGGCGACGATTTTGATTTTGAATCCTTCCTTAATGATAATGTTGAAGGTTTTGAGAATCCAAAAATTGAAAAAGTACTGTATGTTGTTCCTCATCAATAAGTTAGTGTTCTTTGTCATTTAACTTGAGTGAATGCTCGAAAAATTGGGTATCTCCCTACAACTACAATATTACCTAGGAGACAACCAACCTGCAAAAACATTGCTCAAACTCCTAAGAATATCTTGGTTAACTCTATAGAGGACCTAATAGATATAAACATTGAAGATATAAATGAACCACTCAATGATATTCCACCATATTTTGTTGGTTTATCTCACTCTTCTCATTCCCTTATTCCTATCCAAACCATAATAGGACAATTTACAATATTCTATAATAAGTTTTAGATACATAGATGGATCGTAACCAAGCCCAAGTTCCTGTTTGGATGTCCCAAAGTGACTTGAACCCCACAATACAACTTCATGAATTTTCAAAGTAACCAAAGAGAATCCTACCAAAGTATGATCCTAGTAAAGGATGCTTACCTGAAGACCATATAACTAATTTTTATTTGGCACTTCAGTTAATGAATGTGCAACATGAAAATGTTGTTTGTATATTATTCCCCTATACCTTTGAGAACAAGGCGTCAACATGGTATTTTAGCCTACTCATTGGTACTATTACTAGTTTTGAATATTTTGAAAGGGAATCCATAAATAAATTTGGTGAAGAAAAGACTCCTACCATGTTACTAAAATAAATTATTCTTGTTAAAAGGGATAAAGAGGAATGCATTAAAGAGTTTAACCAATGCTTCACCGCCATTTTAAATATTTTTTTTGCTAACTCATCACCTACTTATGGAGTTACATTCGAGTGTTATACATTTTCTCCACATGCTTTAATTTCCATGTTTGTTAAAAGGGCAAGTAAAACAACACTAGCAATTTTTTTTGAAGAAGCTAAAAAAGTGGAGAAATAAATGTGCGCTATAGCAGGAAATCATGGGATGGGAGAGAATAAATTTTTTAACATGAAAAAAAAATCCTCTTCTCTTGAATAAGCTCAATGAAAAGGATCCTACTAATTTATAAGGAGTTTTAAAACTAGTTAAAATATTGTCCAATGAAATTTTAGATCTGAAAAGTATCTCAAGAGAAGGCAATTTTAACTAGAGAACTTTCAAGCCTTTTCATAATAAAGCTATCATTGCTCCAAAACCCTCCAAAAAAATAAAACTTGAATCTAAATTTGGAGGAAGTATGCATGGATGATTTATTCACATTTTAACAAGCAAATCATTCAGAAACAACTTGCCCTTGGTGGATTAACTCTATGACTCTGGTAGTTAATAAAATTCTTGATCAATAGAAACATGTCGATCAAACTAACCAAAAGGGCGAAACTGAGGAGACAAAAAGGGATATAAAAAAAGCGGTGAAGCAACCATGTTTCTATGGGATTGGTCATTTGTTCTTAAACATGGAACTCAAGAAGAAGACACACGAGTAAGTGCAATTTAGGCCACTTGGCAAATTCCTAGAAATTATAATTCGAGAAATAAACATGGAACTCAAGAAGAAGACACATGAGTAAGTGCAATTTAGGCCACCTGGAAAATTCCTAGAAATTATAATTCGAGAAATAAAAAGCATGTGACAAATGTGACGCTTCCGAAGAAAACTAATGTAAATACCTAGAAGGCCTCAACTTATTCTCTTGCAGTCACTACTCCTACTTTACCTAAGAACAATACAAAAACAACTCAAACCAATGGAGGCACCACCCTTGAATCATCTACTCAGATCTTGTAGTATAATGTCACTGAAGACCTGAATAAAACTAAATAGATAATATTTCAATGTATGATATTTGTAGCATTCCACATAAAAGGGACATTCTCTTGAATACTTTTAAAGGTATTTCAGTCCCTCAACAACAATTAGCCAACATCTATGAAAACAATAAATTTTCTGATAGTAAACATGATGAAAAGAAAGAAGGTAAGTCAATTCAAAAATATACTATAAACATAGAGAGTATAGGTATGCATTGTATATCATAGACTCCTCATTTTCTTATTACCTTTGAAATCTTCAATTACAATGCGCACAATTTCCTAGTAGACTCTAGGGAATCTTTCAATATCATTCCATATTCTGTTTGCAATAAAATCAATGCCACACCTACTAAATGCACTACAAGAATTATCTAGCTAGACATGTTTAATGTTAAGGTAATAGGCGAGTTTAAGGGTGATATGATTATATTATATTCTAACCGAAAGGTGTGCCAAATCATTGACATTATCGTAGTCAATATACTAGAAGCTTATGACTTCTTGTTGAGGAAGGACTAGTCACAAAAACTATAGGGATACTTTACAACATGCTGATTATATTTGTGGATTCCCCATAAAGGTAAGGAAAATTAAATAAGGATAGATATAAAAGCTCATATGAAACCTATTGTTACTAAATTGAAAGGATAGAATGATCCAATAAACTTCACACATTCAGTTTTATTAAATTAATTTCCACAAGCCAATTTCAATTGTTATACAAAACAAGAATCACCTCTAGAATCTGAAACACTGTCTGATCTCCTTCATTGCACATAGAATAATGTGAAAAATTGTAATATAGTATATATATTTAGTCCTAATTCTAAATCAATTGTAGATACTAACATTTGGACTTCATATTTTGATGGCTCTAAATCACATGATGGAGCCAACAAGATACATCCTTATGAGTCATGATCGCAAGAAACACAATCTCATCTCATGTCGATTAGAATTCGAGTGAACCAATAACATAACCAAGTACAAATCTCTAATTCATGGTTTGAAAAAGGATATTGATATGAAGGTGAAATGCTTGAATGTTTTTGGTGACTTTGGAATTATTGTCAGACATGTAAGGTATTTTATAAATTGTCTTTCCCCATAGCTAAGAAATTATTGACTAGAGGTTTACAACTTGATAAATAATTTTGAGGGATTCAATATCACTTCCATTCCTCACTGTGAAAATGAAACTATTGATACTTTAGTTATCGTTGCTTCTAGGTTTACTAATTTGAATTATTGTTTTTTCTATTGAATTAATTTTCAATCCTTTAGTACTAGACAATGTGACCATTTGGCGAGTCTTTAAAGATGATGAGAAAATCATTGATTTTTTCACCATTCATGGCACATTTAAGGACTCAATTATAAACAATGGGGAACACCAACTAGAATTGAAAACTCAAAAATATAGTACCGTAATATCTAATGCAATGCCTAAAGGATTCCTCACATTAGAAAATATGTTTGATATGTAGTCTATATTTAGAAAATATGTGAACACCAAGAAAACAATTATTCCATGAACCATGAGAAAATCAACCTAGGAAATGAGGATAATCCTATGACAATCAATATGGGAACTTGTTCAAATATATAAAAACAAGCATACATGCAACTTTTCAAGAAGCATAGAGATGTTTTTGCACTTAAAACATATGATGCTATAATTATTCAACATGTAACTCCAATAAACAATGGTGCAAAACCACTACATTATAAATTTTGAAAATTACATCCAACCTTGGAACCCCTCATACATAAAGAATTGGAAAAATGTTGGATGCCAAAATAATTTTCAAAGTTTGTCATTCCAATTGGGTTTTGAATCTAGTTCCTATCAGAAAGAAGTATGGGGAAATTATACTGTATTTGGAATTCCAAAATTTGACTAGAGTATCTGATAAGGACAATTTTCTTGTTCCTTCCATGGAACAAATTTTACAGCTCATTTCTTGTGCTGAAATGTTTTACTTATTAGACAAGTTTTATAGTTATGACCAAGTTCTGGTAATGAAGCTTGATTGTTTGAAAAATAGATTTCATATGAAATGGGAAATGTTTGCTTCCCATAGGATGACATTTGGTTTGATTAATGTAGGGGTTACTTGTAATGTACCAATCAAATTTGACTATACATTAACTGACTCTCCTACAAGACTTGAGGCAAAAAAATGAAAACTAGTGACTTGACTGGCTATAGGAAGATCTAAAAACATTAATTGGTTGTCAAATATCAGTTTGGGTTTGCACCAGCAAGTTTGAGGAATTTTTTATGAGGTTTCAAAAACAAGCAAGCAAAATTGTCTCCCGGTACTGCACAACTAGTTCAACTTTAGGATTTCCCAAACAGGGGGAGAAGGATTCAAATTATTGGTTTCAGACATGGAATGAGTTGATTGACAAGTTAAGTGATATAAAACACTAATATAAATCAAATTGGAGTTGTATAGGTTCATCTATTTTTTAGGAACCCTTTTCAACCCTTCTCTTTACTTGTTTAGTATATTGTTGTTGGACGCATATGCTTTGTTCGTCGTCCCGAGGTATTATATTTTCCATGGTATTGATCCATAGTTTGTATTATCCCATAGTATTATATGTTCCATGGTATTGATCCATAGTATTGGATGGATATGCTTTGTAAGTAGTCTCATAGTAGTATATGTTCCATGGTATTGATCCATAGTATTGGCGCATATACTTAGTACATAAGTACGTGTCGAGGCCAATGAAGGAATCCAGGAGTTATTTGTATTGAGATTTCTCAAAGGAGGTTTCCCCCTCGAAGCGGCACGTGATCAATAAATCTATTATGTTATTTCTGATATATTGTGCATTTTCATTAATTAATTGTTGGAGGTTCCTCACACTATTGATCAAACACGAACAACTAGCTATTTTCTATGGCAATCTAGACTAGGTGCAAGAAATTGATATGAAAATCAGACTTCTCTTTATTCAATCTGCAGAATGGAATTCATAGGATCAAAATTACATTAATTACATCCATAAGAAGCTGAAATACATATCATATAAGTTTTAGGAAATAAATATAGAAGATAAAGAACTCTCCATCATAGAAATACTAGAAATCATTAGGATTTCGAATGAGAGGCTTCCCAATATCTACAAACAAGTTCATACTTCACTGGATTAGACTTTAGGACCTACAATAAAATCAATGATGAATAGTAGATGTCATCATCCTCTCAGAATAAGCAAGGTCACATCTCCCATCTTGGAATAGGGGCACATCTCCCAACTTGGACTAGGGGCACATCTCCCAAGTCAAAGAGGCAAAATATCTCTCAATTCAATTTGCAAACTGTCAAAAGATGGGAAAGTGGCGTGCACTTATTATTTTATATACTTGAGGTGACTTGTTGAGAAATTCATCTAGTCTAATGCGCCCTCATGGAGTGGATAAGGATAGATTTCTTTCAAGCTTTTCTTTTTTCTTTGCTTTCTACTTTGATTTATCCTACTTTTGCTTTTCTATCTTGCTTTTTTTCTTTTTCCTTCTTTTTTGCCTTATCTTTCTTTTTTGCATTATCCTGCTTTTTCCTATTTTACTGCCTTATCCTAATTTTTTTATTTTGTCTTCTTTTCTGATTTATTATGCTTTTACTGAGCTTTACTGCTTTTCTTCCCTGTGCCATCTTTTCCTTTCTTTTTTCCGCTTTCCCAGCTTTAACTACTTTAAGCTTTTCTTCTTTTGCAAGCTATCTCTTGGACAAAGATTATCCTCTATTGTGCCCTTGGGAATTATTATCCACTTTATTTCATTAAAATAAATATATATTAATGAAAAATAAATTCTATTAAGTGCATCTCAAACTTAAGGAAATAAAATTAACACCTCCTAATTAATTAATGCCTTATCTTTCAAAATTAATCCCAAGTGTATGAAATTTTCTCCTCAACCCAAAGGATTGATTGGGTTAGGAACTCAATCCAATTAAAATCAATGAGGGGACATGATATTCCTCCCCTTCAAAGATTGCTTGTCTCCAAGCAATTTCAAACTTGGATGTTGTAAGATGTGTTCTCCTTCCCAAGTGGCATCCTCACTAGGAAACTCTTGCCATTGTACCAAATATTCTTTAATGATTCTAATTCTTAACTTACTTTCTTGGAACTCCAAAATATTCTCTGTTACTAACCCCAAATGTCCCTCATCATCAAGGGGAGGAAACTCTTTTGAAAATTTAACTTGCTTCCCTATTTCATTCTTAAAAAATGACACATGGAAAACATTGTGAATTTTACTTTCTGGAGGCAATTCTAGTTCATATGCCACTTCACCAATCTTCTTTAGGAATTTGTATGGAGAATAGAACCTTGGTTGTAGGTTCTCATCTCCATTATAATTCAATTCGGATTGTCTATAGGGATGTACCCTCAAATATATCAGATCTCCTTCTTGGAAGGTTCGCTCCACTCTTTGCCTATCTGGATTCACCTTTTGTCTATTATGTGCTACTAGAAAGTTGTCCTTGAGAGTTTTGAGTATGTCTTGACTCACTTGGATCCAATCCTTTTCCTTCTATGTCTTGCAAACACCAAATATCAGATAATCAAAAGTGGGTGCATCATATCCATATAGGGCCTTGAACGGTGACATTCAAATGGATAGATGGAAAGTGGTGTTATAGAAAAATTCTCCTAGGTGTAGCCAAGTAGTCCATGTCTTCTGCTGACCAGTAACATAGTTTCTCGGGTACCCTTCAAGCCATTGGTTCACTCTCTCTATTTGACCATCAGGTTGTGGATGGTAGCTTGTACTCATGTTCAAAATTGTCCCCACCAACTTGAACAATTCTTGCCATAAATTGCTAGTGAACTTGCTATCTCTATCATTGATGATAGACTTGGGCATGCCATGAAGTTTGAAGACTTATTTGATGAAAATTTTAGCCCCTTGGATGGCTGCAATAGTGTATGTGACAACAAATAAATGTGCATACTTGGTTAGTCTATCAACCACAACAAAAATACTGTCTTTACCTTGGCTTTTGGGGAGTCCGGTGATGAAATCCATAGACACACTTTCCCATTTTTGCTCCGTAATAGGAAGAGATTGTAGGAGTCCATATAGATGTGTATGTTCTCCTTTGTTTTGCTGACATGCCACACATTCTCTAACATACTCCATTACTTCCTTCTTTAGGCCCTTACAAGAGAACCTTTTCCTCGCCTTTCTGTATGTCTTCACAAACTCTAGATGTCCTGCTAAGGGCGCATCATGGGAAGCCTCTAGGATATTCTTCTTTAATGAGGATTTTGGAACCAAGAAAATCCTATCCTTATGATAGATGATATCATTAAGGATATTGTAAGCATAATAATGAATTAGTCCATCAAATAAATCACAAGAAAAATCATTCTTTGCATACTCTACTCCTAGATGTGCCTTCTAGCCATCATGAAACTTCATCATCTTAGTGTTAAATTTTTAGTATTAAATCACAATAATATAGGATCTTTGCTGAGAGAATAACATCTACAGTATATCAATGCATGAAAATCATAATATCACACGCATCACAAGCATCACAAGAATCAAAATCATAGAGACAAGAGACACAGAGTTTCCGTGGGGAAAAACCTAAGGTGAAAAACCCCACAACTTCCTCAGAGATAGAGAGAGCAATGGCTCAACCAAAATACAACCAAATAACACTGAGATAGTCTCCTAGCAGATGATCCTCCTCCTCCTCACTAGTGCGCCACTTTTCAGAGAGAGAGATAGTTACTTTTCCGAGTGAGTAAAATAGAGATCTCCTATCTCTATTTATACTCACCTTTTTGCCCAGTGACCTACTGGGGCCGACTTGTCTACTTGGATACATCCACATTATATTATATATTAATTAGGGCCGACCCCATAAGGTGGTCTAATAACCCATCGGCAAGTACACACACTTGCGACACTTGTCAATCCACATGACGACACTTCCTTATAGAGGAATAACACATCTCTTATAAGGGTACAATAAATATATATATAATACACAGATGAAATACATTCCGAAGTTACATATACATCAACACTCCCTCTTAACTAGGAAGGTATTTCTCGACATAGATCTGCTAGACAAGTCTTCTTCTCTGGATCATCACCATCATCATCGTCACTGCTGCTACTATCTCAACCAATCTCTGACTCTACTCGTCATAGGAAGTTCTACAGAGCCAGTCCTTTTTCATACTGGATGTAGGCCCACCACCTGCAGGTCTTCATCATCACTGGCCATACTGTGGAATCCTCAGGACTTATTACGTGCATCACAAAACCTCAAAAGAGCATCCCAGGATGTTATGGGTACACAACTCCGACCTGTAGGATCTCCCAGGGCGCTATTACATGTGACCCCACCACAAAACCTCGAAAGAGCATCTTAGGATGTTACGGGTACACAACTCCGACCTGAAATCTCCCAGGGCACAAATTACATGTGGTCCACCACAAAACCTAGCAAGAGCATCTCAGGATGTTACGGGTACACAACTCTAACCTGAAATCTCCCAGGGCACAAATTACATGTGGTCCACCACAAAACCTAGCAAGAGCATCTCAGGATGTTACGGGTACACAACTCCGACCTGAAATCTCCCAGGGCACAAATTACATGTGGTCATGGCAAAACCTCGCAAGAGCATCTCAGGATGTTATGGGTACACAACTCCAACCTGAAATCTCCCAGGGCCCAAATTACATGCCATAGGACAAAACCTCGCAAGAGCATCTCAGGATGTTACGGGTACACAACTCTGACCTGAGATCTCCCAGGGCGCTATTACATGTCCTCCCAGAGCAATGTCTCGAAAGAGCATCCCAGGCTGTTACGGGTACACAACTCCGACCTATAGGATCTCCCAGACATGCTCATCTACACAACCTGATCCACGGCCATAGAGTATCAACCTGATACTCACCATACATCGTCCTGATGTACTCATGATCGTCCTGATCATCATCACTGCAACGTCCTGCTGCATGTCATCTAGAGCAACATCCTGAAGCTCATCATCCATGATCATCCTGATCATCACTGCAACATCCTGCTGCATGTCATCTGGAGCAACATCCTGAAGCTCATCATCCATGATCATCACTGCAACATCCTGCTGCATGTCATCTGGAGCAACATCCTGAAGCTCATCATCCATGATCATCCTGATCATCAATGCATCCACTTGATGCATACCAAGTATCTACCTGATACATATCATCATACATGATCCACCTGATCATTAATGCATCCACCTGATGCATACCAAGTATCTACCTGATACATGATACATATCACCATACATGATCCACCTGATCATACAATGTATCCACCTGATACATATACAGATACATGGTCCAAGCATCCAACATGATGCACATACATACATAAATGATCCACCTGATCATATCCAGCATCCAACATGATGCGTACATGCATACATAAAAATGATCCAACTGATCATATCCAGCATCCAACATGATGCGTACATACATACATAAAAATGATCCAACTGATCATATCCAGCAGAATCCTGATGCCCATTATCCAACGCTTACATCCACAGCCATGTGAAGGATCCTCCTTCCAACATGCTTGGAATGGCTTCAGCAAATGTGTCCATCACTTCTTCCTCGAAGTGTCCTCGATCTGAAGAACGCCAAGCCTCTCTCTGAAGTACTCGAACTTCACTCTGGCTAGTGGCTTCATCAGCACATCTGCAATCTGCTCGTCCGTCGCAACATACAGAAGCTTCACAGCTCCTCTCTGCACCATATCCCTGATATAGTGATATTTGATCTCTATGTGTTTCGACCTGTCATGAAACACTGGGTTCTCGGACAACTTCACACAACTCTGGTTATCACAGAAGATACCAGTAGCCTCCAACGGGAGATCAAATAACTCAGACAGTAGCTTCCGTAGCCATACTGCCTCACAACTAGCTGAGCAGGATGCAACATACTCTGCCTCAGCTGTACTCATTGCTACACAGGACTGCTTCCTGCTAAACCAAGAGATCACACCTGATCCCATACTGAAGCAACACCTAGATGTGCTCTTCCTATCTGCAGCACTGCCAGCCCAATCTGAATCAACATAACCCTACAGGTTAAACTTTTGATTCGCCTCATACCTGAGCCCATAATCCACTGTACCCTTCAGGTACCTCAGAACATGCTTTACAGCAACTAGGTGAACACTCCTCGGATCCGTCAGGAACTGGCTCAATGTGTTCACAGCAAAGCAAATGTCTGGTCTAGTGTTCGTCAGGTACATCAAGGACCCAATCATCTGACGATACATAGAGACATCAATCAGCTCAGATGAAGCATCACATAGAAGCTTCAGATTCGATGCCATAGGTGTGGCCATGGCCTTGCAATCCATCATCCCGAATCTCTTCAGGATATCTACTATGTACTTCCCTTGACCAAGGAAGATTCCACCTGCATTCTGCCACACCTCCATACCTAGGAAATAGTGCATCATTCCCAAATATTTCATGTCGAATTCAGCTGCCAGCTTTCTCTTAGTATCTGCAATCAGTCTGTCATCTCCTGTCACAAACAGGTCATCAACATACAGGAGTAAAATCACTGGATTCCCTTCCTCAACCTTATAGTAAAGGTTGGAATCTGCTTTACTCTTGGTAAAGCCCAAGCTAGATAGAAAACTGTCCATCCTACCATACCCAATTATGGGAGCTTGCTTCAAGCCATACAAGGCTTTCTTCAATCTGCACACATATGACTCCCTGTCATGTATTTCAAAACCGAGTGGCTGTTCCACATATACTTCCTCTTCTACTACACCATTCAGGAAAGCAATCTTGACATCCATCTGGTGTATTTTCCATTTCATTGCTGCAGCCAGGGAAAGTACTGTTCTGATGGAAGTATATCTGGCTACAGGTGCAAAGGTTTCTTCATAATCTATTCCTTCTTTTTGAGAGAAACCATAAGCTACAAATCTTGCTTTTTATTTTTCCACACTGCCATCTGCAGCGAACTTGATTTTGTAGATCCACTTGGAAGTCACAACAGACTTCTCTTTAGGTCTTGGGACGACATCCCAAACATCGTTCTTCATTATTGATTGGTATTCCTCAACCATAGCATCCTTCCATTCTTTCTTTTCTGCTGCCTCTTCATAACTGGAAGGCTCTTTGTTCATAATGTCACAGATTAAAGCAACATAACTGGTGTGTGATATGGTTCTCTTCTTTGCTCTGTGTTCTTCTTCTGGAATGCCAAATCTTTATGCATCATGAATGAGCTCTCTAGCCCATACAGGTTTCCTCTTGTGAGAGTTATCCTCACGGGGTGGATCTACAGGTTCTTGTGGATCTTCAAACTCACGAACAGTTTCTGGAACTGCTTCAGTCATGGTAGTGTCCTGAAATCTTGTTTCCTTAGGTTCTTCATAAACTTCGGTAGGTGTCTTTCTTGATTTGATGAATGCTGAGTTTTCATCAAATGTTACATCCCTACTGACATCAATTTTCTTGAACCCTGGAAAGTATATTCTGTAAGCCTTCGAGCTTTCACTATAATCCACAAAGATGACCTTCTTTCCTGAAGGATCTAGTTTAGTCCTCTTTTATTTTGGGACATGAGTATATACTGGACAACCAAATATTCTGAGATGGCTGACTTCTGGTTTCTTACCAGAAAAGATCTCTTTTGGTGTCTTGTTGTCCAATATCTTGTGGGGTGTTCTGTTCTACACATATACCGTTGTTCTAGCTGCTTCTACCCATAGATGCATAGGAAGATCCTGGTCATGCAACATTGCCCTTGCTGCTTCCATGATAGTTCTGTTCTTCCTTTCTGCAACTCCATTCTGTTGAGGATTATAAGGAGCAGTCAACTCCCTCTTAATCCCTGAATCACTGCAAAGCTTCTTGAATTCATTTGAGGTGAATTCTCCACCATTGTCAGATCTGAATGTCTTAATTTTCTTGTCGGTTTGATTCTCCATCAAGGTTTTGAATTCCTTGAATTTATCAAGCACCTCATCTTTTCCCTTCAAGAAGTATACCCAAGTCTTCCTGGAGAAGTCATCGATAAATGATACATAGTAAACATACCCACTCAGGGAGCTGGATGACATAGGGCCACATACATCTAAGTGTATGATTTCCAGGATGTCTTTTGCCTTGCTTTCACTGCTTGGGAAAGCCTTCTTAATGTTCTTACCTTTTGCACATCCTTTGCAAACACCTCAATGTTTGGTCTTGATTTCAGGAAGACCCTCTACTGCCTTGCTTGCAATTGGAAGTGCTCTATAGTGCATATGAGCAAGTCTTCTATGCCAAAGTTCACTTGGCTCCATGGATTCATGTACCATGGCATGTTCAGGTTGTCCCTTCAATTTATACAAGCCTCCCTCTTGCTCTCCAATCACTACTGCATCATCTATGGTCTTTCCCTTTGGCCACATTAGGACTTGGCCATCCACAAATGCAACCCTCATACCGTTTGCATCCAATGCAGAGATGGAGAGTAAGTTCTTCTTGAGCCTAGGTACATAAAGTACTTCTTTCATCTTCAATGATTTTCCAGAATCTAGGTTGTAGGAGGCTTCACCACTTCCTTTGATTGGGTATTGATAATCATCCCCAAGTTTCACCTTATGGGGTGATTCATGTTCAGATAGGTTCACAAAGGATTCTTTAAACCCAGTCATGTGTTTGGAAGCCCCACTATCAATCAACCAATCATTACATCCATGGGAGATGGTACCTGTATGAGCAGAAATTAGAACATATTCTTCTTCACTTGATGAGTCATCATCACTACTACTTTCTGCCCTAGCCTTCTTCTTTGGAGGTTCATCATCTTCGGCAGCATGAGCATGAAACCTTCTTTTGCTGCCCTTCTTCTTCTTACTGGAGTTGTTGTTATTATCCCTTTTGTTCTTGGGACAATCTGAAGCAAAGTGACCCTTCTCATTGCATGTGAAGAATCTTAGGTCCTTCTTACTCTTTTGATGTAATCTTTTGTGGTGAGAGTGATCCTTCTTGGTTTTGCTTCTCTTGGTGTGAGCTGCAAGAGCTTGATCTTCTCCTCCCATCTTTTCCTCACGAGCTATGAGTCTAGCTTCTTCTTGAGAGCTTTCTTCCCTCAATCTGTTGAAGGAGATCAATTTCTTCCTTGCACAAAGTCCTTGAATAAAGGAATCCCATGACCTGGGTAGGCCATTCAGAGTGGTCATCACCACTTCACCATTCTCCACCATTTCATCCACTGCTTCTAGTTGTTCCTTGATCTGGGAGACCCTTGAAAAGTAAGATTGAATGGTTTCTTCATTCTGAAACTTCACTGCTTTCAATTGGTTCCGCAGGGTCATCTTCCGATTTATGTTCTTTCCTTCAAATAGCTTGGTCAAGGATTCAAACATCTCTTTGGGTGTCTTAAGAGAAGACACATGAGTTATGAGATGGTCTTTGATAGAATCAGCAATGATTCTCTTTGCCTTGACCAATTTCTTCTTGTGCAATGCCTTGGCTTCTTCATCCTCTGGGATATGGATGTTTTCTTTCACATATGAGTCCAACTCATTCTCTTCCAGGATTAACCCAATCCTATACTTCCAGGCTCGGAATTTGTCAGCCCCTTCAAGCTTATCCTCAAGCTTAGTGTGGAGAGACATATTTAAGAGTACTTCAAATGGAAATAGAAAAGGTTTAGGACTTACCACTTGAAGTGCTGAAAACTGGATCTGGTCCCGGATTAGGGTTTGTCAGAGAAACCCTAAAAATTCAAAATGTGAATTTCAAAATTCCGAAAGGATAGAAAGATGCGCCTTGGAGAGCTGATCAGCCTAGTACATTCAGAATTTGAGATCAACAAAGTCTTGCCCTTCAAAATTGCCTTTTTGACCTCCCGGGTTCACTAGGGAGAGCCCTGAATTAGGGTTTGAGTTTCCCAGAGATCTACCCAGCCAAAAATCTCGATCCAAAGCTCTAACCTTCGATTTTTGCAAGGAGCTTCCAGCTGTGCCTTCAGTTTCCAGAAATTCCTATTTTTGTGGAAACCCTAATTTTTAGGGCCAAATCTGAAAATGCTCGGAACTGAATTCTGATTGGACAGATAGATGCGCCTTGATGAGTAGATCCAATCTACTATACTGAATTTCAAAAATATGTGGAGAGAAACCCAATAAACAAGGAATACAAGCTTCCGTCACTGCAAAATGTCTTCTTCTCAGTTAAGCTCTGCTACCATGTTAAATTTTTAGTATTAAATCACAATACTATAGGATCTTTGCTGAGAGAATAACATCTACAGTATATCAATGCATGACAATCATAATATGACAAGCATCACAAGCATCACAAGCATCACAAGAATCAAAAGCATAGAGACAAGAGACACAGAGTTTCCATGGGGAAAACCCTAAGGTGAAAAACCCCACAACTTCCTCAGAGATAGAGAGAGCAATGGATCAACCAAAATACAACCAAATAACACTGAGATAGTCTCCTAGCAGATGATCCTCCTCCTCCTCACTAGTGCACCACTTTTCAGAGAGAGAGATAGTTACTTTTTCGAGTCAGTAAAATAGAGATCTCCTATCTCTATTTATACTCACCTTTTTGCCCAGTGACCTACTGGGGCCGACTTGTCTACTTGGATACATCCACATTATATTATATATTAATTAGGGCCGACCCCATAAGGTGGTCTAATAACCCATCAGCAAGTACACACACTTGTGACACTTGTCAATCCACATGACGACACTTCCTTATAGAGGAATAACACATCTCTTATAAGGGTACAATAAATATATATATAATACACAGATGAAATACATTCCGAAGTTACATATACATCAACACTTAGTTTTTCAGAAATTTCAATCTGATCTAGGATCTTAACTGAGAGAATAACATGTACAACATATCAATCATGGACACAATAATGCAAGCACACAAGAGACACAGAGTTTCACCGGGGAAAACCAAGAAGGTGAAAAACCCCGCAACTTCCTCAGAGATAGATAGAGCAATGATACAACCCAAGCATAAGAGATATACTCCTAGCAGCAACTTCTCCTCTTCCACTAGTGTGCCACTCTCCAATGAGTGTAAGAGTGAGAAAGTGAATGATTAAATAGAGTGCCTCCTGCACTCTATTTATACTATACTTGACTTTCCTAATAACCTTTACTAGGTCGACCTCTACTTAACCACATAACATAATGCTAATAGGGACGACCCCATAGAGGGTGGTCTAATAGCCCTCTAACCCACATGACTTATATAGGGCCGACCCCATCAAGTATAAGTTACGGAATTTACAATATAAATGACGACACTTCCATATAGAGGAATAATAACATCTCTATAGGAATACAATATACATATGTGAAATACATTCCGAAGTTACAAATACATCAACACTCCCTCTTAACTAGGAAGGTATTTCTCGACACAGATCTGCTAGCACAAGTCTTCTTCTCTGGATAATCATCACTGGATCAGTGTCATCGAATCATCGTCATCGTCACTGTTGCTGCTATCTCAATCAATCTCGAATCTATTCGTCATAGGAAGTTCTATAGAGCTAGTCCTTTTTCATACTGGATGTAGGACCACCACCTGTAGGTCTTCATCATCACTGGCCATACTGTGGAATCCTTAGGATTGATTACGTGCGTCAAAAAAACCTCGAAAGAGCATCCCAGTACTGATTACGAGCTTATTGTTCAACCTATCGGATCTCCCAGGATCTTTTACATGTTGACCTTCACAAAACCTACTCAGAGCATCCTAGGATATTACAAGTACATCGCTCTACCTATCTGGATCTTGATAGAGCATCCCAAGCTGTTACGAGCACACCGCTCTACCTGTCTAGATTTTAAATGATCTTTTCTATGTGAACTTTCGGAAAAACTACTTAGAGCATCCCAGGATGTTACGAGCACACCACTCTACCTGTCTGGATCTTGATAGAGCATCCCAAGATGTTACGAGCACACCGCTATACCTGTCCATATTTTAAAGGATATTTTCTTTGCGAAACCGTACCAAAACCTACTCAGAGCATCCCAGGATGTTACGAGCACACTTCTCTACTTGTTTGGATCTCGATAGAGAATCCTAGGCTGTTATGAGCACACCGCTCTACCTATCAGGATTTTAAAGGACCTTTTCTATGCTACCTGCACAACCTGTCCACGGCCACAGAGTATCAACCTGATACTCATACATCATCCTGATGTATACATGATCAACCCGATCATCATCACTACATCATCCTGATCTAGAGCAACATCCTGAAGCTCATCATCTGTGATCATCCTGATCATCATAGCATCAACCTGATGCATGTCATCTAGAGAAACATCCTGAAGCTCGTCATCTGTGATCATCCTGATAATCACAGTATCAACCTGATGCATGTCATCTGGAGCAACATCCTGAAGCTCATCATCTGTGATCAACCTGATTATACCATGCATCCACCTGATGCATACAATGTATCTACCTAATACATATCATCATACATGATCCACCTGATCATACAATGTATCCACCTAATACATATCATCATGCATGATCCACCTGATCATACAATGTATCCACTTGATACATATCATCATACATGATCCACCTGATCACACAATGTATCTACCTGATACATACACAAATACATGATCCACCTATTACATAGAAAATACATGATCTACCTAATCATAAAATGTATCTACCTGATACATACACAAATACATGATCCACCTGATACATACCAAATACATGATATACCTGATCATACAATGTATCTACCTGATACATACACAAATACATGATCCACCTAATCATACAATGTATCCACCTGATACATATGAAATACATGATCTACCTGATCATACAATGTATCTACCTGATACATACACAAATACATGATCCACCTGATCATATCAAGCACCCAACATGATGCATATACAAATGCATGATCCAACTGATCATATCAAGCATCCAAAATGATGCATATACAAATACATGATCCAACCAATCATATCAAGCATCCAACATGACGCATAAACAAATACATGATCAAACTGATCAAAGCATCTAACTGATGCATATAAAAAGCAGTAACTGGAGCATTATCTTGATGCTAATCATCCAACGCTTACATCCATAGCCATGGGAAGGATCCTGCTCTCACCATGCTTGGAATGGCTCCTGCAAATGTGTCCATCACTTCTTCCTCAAAGTGTCGTCAATTTGAAGAACACCAAGCCTCTCTCTGAAGTATTCATACTTCACTCTGGCTAGTGATTTTGTCAACACATCTACAACCTACTCATCCATCGCAACATACAGGAGCTTCACTGCTCCTCTCTGCACTATATCCCTGATATAGTGATATTTGATCTCAATGTGTTTTGACCTGTTGTAAAACACCGGGTTCTCAGACAGCTTCACACAACTCTGGTTGTCACAAAAGATACCAATAGCCTCCAACGGGAGATCAAATAACTCAGACAGTAGCTTCCGGATCCATACTGCCTCACAACTAGCCGAAGAAGCTGCAACATATTCTGCCTCGGTTGTACTCAGTGCTATGCAGGACTAATTCCTGCTAAACCAAGAGATCACACCCAATCCCATACTAAAGCAGCACCCAGATGTGCTCTTCCTATCTGCAGCACTGCCTGCCCAGTCTGAATCAACATAACCTTGCAGGTTAAACTTTTGATTCGCATCATACTTGAGCCCATAGTCAACCGTACCCTTCATGTACCTCAGAATATGATTTATAGCAACCAGGTGAACACCTCTCGGATTCGTCAGATACATCAAGGACCCAATCATCTGACAATACATAGTGACATCAACTGGCTCAGATGAAGCATCACACAAAAGCTTCTAGTTCGATGCCATAGGTGTGGCCATGACCTTGTAGTCAATCATCCCGAACCTCTTTAGGATTTCTACTGCATACTTCCCTTGTCCAAGGAAGATCCCATTTGCACTATGCCATACATCCATGCCTAGAAAGTAGTGCATCATCCCAAGTCCTTCATCTCGAACTTGGCAGCAAGCTTCCTCTTCGTGTTGGCAATCAATCTATCCTCACCTGTAACAAACAGGTCATCCACATAAAAGTAGTATCACTGGATTTCCTTCCTCAACCTTGTAGTAAAGGTTGGAATTAGCTTTACTCTTGGTAAATCCCAAACTGGATAGAAAGTTGTCTATCCTACCACACCAAGTCCTAGGATCTTGCTTCAAGCCATACAAGGCTTTCTTCAACTTGCACACATATGACTCTCTGTCATGTGTCTCAAAACCAAGTGGCTGCACCACATACACTTCCTCCTCGACTACACCATTCAAGAAAGCTGTCTTGACATCCGTCTAGTGTATCTTCCATTTCATCACTCGCTTTGTATTTTTCTATGCTACCACCTGCAGCATGTTTGATCTTATAGATCCACTTGGAAGTCACAACAGACTTCCCTTCAAGTCTTGGGAATGAATCCCAAACATCATTCTTCATGATCGACTGGTGCTCCTCAATCATGTCATTCTTCCCAAATCCTGGGAACTTCAATATCTTCAATAGATAACTTTGTTGCTAAACAAATGTTGTAGTCCTTCTTTTGTAGGTGATGGTATATGATGTTTCCTACAAAGCAAGTTAAATTGCATGATTATAAACATCTCATAGTTTTCAGAATAAATTCTTACACATAACTAAATATGTCATACAGTCATGCAATTATTTTAGCCAATGCTTCAATACAACATTTATCCATATCCCGTAACTTTCTAGATGCCTTTCAATCTCTACCAGAACATTGTTAAGAGTGTGCACAACTCCCAACATGTCAGCAAAGAGGTTTCATTCTAGATAAGTATCAATGGAATGCTATACAGTGCCATAGGCCACTTACCCATCACATGCATATTAGTAGTATACTGTTCATTAATGCAATTATTCTAATATGCATAATACACACCTTAAGTCTAGGAACATAAGCATATACATCATTGAGCAATATTATTTAAACAAAAAAGTATGCAAGAAATGACAATTCAAATACTTATCTTTGTTTGTTGTTGGGTGGAATCCCTCTCTGTTGATGTATATGTAACTTCAGAATGTATTTCACATATATGTATATTGTATTCGTATAGAGATGTTATTATTCCTCTATATGGAAGTGTCGTCATTTATATTGTAAGTGTCGTAACTTATACTTGATGGGTTATTGGACCACCTTGTTTGGGGTCGGCCCTGTATAAGTCATGTGGGTCAAAGGGTTATTAGACCACCCTATTGGGGTTCGGCCCAGTCAGCATTATGTTATGTGGTTAAGTTCGATCCTACATGAGTTAGGTAAAAAGGAAAGTCAAGTCAAGTATAAATAGAGTGCGGGAGGCACTCTATTTACTCACTCACTTCTCACTCATGCACTCAAGGAGGAGTGGCGCACTTATGGAGGAGGAGGATCTGCTGCTAGGTTATGTCTATCTCTCATGGTTGGTTGTATCATTGCTCTATCTATCTCTGAGGAAGTTATTGGGGTTTTTCACCTTTATGGTTTTCCCCAAGTAAATCTTTGTGTCTCTTGTGTGCTTGCATTATTGTCTCCATGATTGATATGTTGTAGATATGCTGTACATGTTTTTCTCTCAGTTAACATCCTAGATCAGATTGAAGTAAATTCTGAAAATTTAACATGGTATCAGAGCTAGCCTGAAAGAAGGCATGATATGGCATGTATGACACTTGTTGCACTTACGATGCTAGGGCTTGATATAGCAAACACCAGTCATCGTAGCACTTTCGCTATAAATCTGTTTTGGAGAAGTTTTCGGATCTGCAATGGTTACAGGCCGAAGCTAAGATCCCCATGTACCTTGTGTCCAAAGGAAAACCTCTAATTCGTTCTACTTTGTGATTTATGATCTGTACAATATAGGGTTTCTGCCTCTTCCAGATCTGAGTCAAAATCAGGTGACCTTGGGAAAAAGGTCATAACCTGGGCTAGGAAGCTCCAAATGAAATTTTGTAAAAAGTGACAGGTATTACACAGACTGTACTATCTCAAGAAATGTTTTCAGAGGCCGAAGTTGAACCAGTGACACGTGGCACGCCGTACAAGTTCGCTCTCCTGTATTATCCCATAAACAGGTCACGTTGCGACACTTGGCATAACTCTCTCTCAGAGAGTCCAATTGAGGTCAGACATGTCAGGATGGAAATATCACAAGATGAGCTATCTCAGGAAAATTATTCAGAGGCCGAAGTTCAAACAGTGACACGTGGCACGCCGTACAATTTTGCACTCCTGTATTATCCCAAAACAGGTCACATTGCGACATTTGGCATAACTCTCTCTCAGAGAATCCAATTGAGGTCAACATGTCAGTATGGAAAGATAACAGGTCAGGATATCTCAGGAAACGTTTTCAGACCCTGTGGATTGAAAATTTTGGAGTTACACCAGAAACAATCAGGTACATATTTCTGCCAAAACATAATTATTTTTGAGTACCTTCATTCATGGCTTCCGGAATTTAGGGTTTCGGAGAAAGTTGGAATTTTTGTAATCGGAGACCATGGCTGAATGCTACTCATCAAAATAAAAATTTAGAGACCAAAATCAGAATTTTTGGTTGGGCAGAAGGCCGAGCTTGATCAGACCCTAGTTCGGGACTTTGATCAGAAAAGTGGAAAATTAGGGCTTCTGTAAAAATGAGAATTTTTGAAATCTATGACCATGGCTGGAAGCTCCTTAGAACAATAGAAGCTTAGAACTTTGGATCAAACCTTTTGATTGGGAAGAAGAGTGGGCTTCATCAAACCCCAGTTCAGGGTTACGTTCAGTGAATCTGGAAGTTTCAAAGGAAAAATTGAGGAGTGAAACTTTGCAGTTTTCAAATTCTGAATATACCAGCTTGATCAGCTCATCAAGGCGCATATTTCTATCATTTCGAAAGTTTGAAATTCAAAGTTTGAATTTTTGGGGTTTCTCTGACAAACCCATATCCAGCTCCAGTTCCATTTCTTGCAAATCAAGTGGATTGGGTTAATCCTAGAAGAAGATGGATTGGTCACTTGCATAAATGAAGAAGTTCTTGTTTCAGAGGGAGATGAGGCTAAGGCCTTACATAAGAAGATTACAAGCGATCTCGACAGGTATGACTCATCGAGGTATATTTTGAGATTTGTTCATGATTAAGTTTATGGTATGTTTGTCTTCGTGTTACTATGGTTATTGCAATCTTTATTTTAGACTTGTCATATCACCTTGATAAAACTATGAATGCACAATAGAAAATATTCATTGATTAAGGTATTGACACTTATGATTGTACTAATGCATTATGGTGTTGTATGAGGTTTATGTTGTCTACTAACATGAAAGGTACACCAAGAAAGACAAATTATGTTCTGGTCCAAGAACATATGGTCATGATAACATGAGGACAAAGATTCATCCATTGTCATGGATCTCATAGAAGATCCATTTACGAGGTATGTATAACTTGGTTTTGTAATGGTTAACATATGAGACATGCAGGTTACTAGCACAAGTCACTGAAGAGAACCAGAAGACATTATGCGGGTATGTTAGACATAACTAGCTAGCATGCTAATCCAGGTATGTTTTTCCTATATCAAGCTAGAATCCTATCTTGTGTTAGGATCTTATACTGTTGTTGATAATGATTATTCATGAAGTCATAGGTTTGAATAATCATGGTTGTATGCATATTATGTTTCTTACCATAATTGATGATATGACTAACCAGAAGAATCATGAAGGTATAGGTTTGAATAATCTCAGGTTTTATGCATAGTATATCTCTTATCTTGATTGATGGTTCAACTAACCCGAAGAGTCATAGGTTTGAGTAATTATAGGTTTAGACATGTTATGTTTCTTATGATTTGACTAACCATAAGAATCCTTCATAAACCTTGAATGCTAATGCTTATTATTTTTATGATCATAACTATACATGCTTGAGGTTATTGTGTTTTAATAGTATACTAATGAATGTATGATTTTATATGAGTTCACAAGGATAACACAATCATGATACTAATAAGCATGCATAGGGACCAAGGATGAATATGAGTTCAAGAACAGGTAATTCAGGAAGAAAATATCAAGAGGGAGTACACTCCAGTGGTTTATGCAAGGATGCAAATATTCAGAGGGAGTTGACCATCTCTCTACATTCCACAACAGAAAGGTGTAGAAGAAGCTACTTCAAATTAGGAATCCAGCAGCTCCTGCAAGGAAGCAAAGACTCAGAGGGAGTCCACCCAGTAACCAAACAAAGATAAGTATTTTTAATTATCATTTCTTGCATATGTGTTTGTTTAAATAATACTGTTCAATGATGTATATACTGATGTTCCTAGAATTAGGTTGTGTATTATGCACATTAGAATAATTGCATTGATGAACAGTATACTACTAATATGCATGGGTAAGTAGCCTATGGCACTGTACAACATTCCATCGCTACTTATCTAGAATGAAACCTCTTTGCTGACATGTTGGGAGTTGTGCACACTCTTAACAATGTTCTGGTAGAGATTGGAAGGCATCTAGAAAGTTACGGGATATGGATAAATGTTGTATTGAAGCATTGGCTAAAGATAATTTAATGACTGTATGACATATTTCTTTATGTGTAAGAATTTGTTCTGAAAACTATGAGATGTTTTCTAATCATGCAATTGAACTTGTTGTGTAGGAAAGATCATATGCCATCTCCTACAAAAGAAGAACTACAACATTTGTTCCAGCAACAAAGATATCTATTGAAGATATTGAAGTTCCCAGGATCTGGGATGAAGAAATGGAATGCCATGATCCGTCGATCATGAAGAATGATGTTTGGGATGTAGTCTCAAAGACGTGAAGGGAAGTTTGGTATGACTTCCAAATGGAACTATCATATCAAGCATGTTGCAGACGGCAACATAGAGAAATATAAAAGTGATGAAATAGAAGATACACCAGATGGATTTCAAGACAGCTTTCTTGAATGGTGTAGTTAAAGAAGAAGTGTATGAGGAGCAACCACTTGGTTCTGAGACACATGACAGGAAATCATATAGGTGCAGAACTTGGTATGGTAGGATAGGCAGCTTTCTATCCAGTTTGGTCTTTACCAAGAGTAAAGCAGGTTCCAACCTTTTTCTACAAGGTTGAGGAAGGAAATCCAATGATACTACTTTTGTATATGGATAACCTGTTTGTCACAGGTTAAGATAGATTGATTGCCGACACGCAGTGGAAGCTTACTGCCAAGTTCGAGATGAAGAACTTGGGGATGATGCACTATTTGTTTTTTGGCATGGCGGTGTGGCAGAGTGCAGATGGAATCTTCCTTGAACATGCAGTAGAGATCCTGAAGAGGTTCGGGATGATGGATTGCAAGGCCATGGCCACACCTATGGCATCGAATCTGAAGCTTCTATATGATGCTTCATCTGAGCCGGTTGATGTCTCTATGTATCGTCAAATGATTGGGTCCTTGATGTACCTGACGAACACGAGCACAGATATTTGCTTTGCTGTGAACACATTGAGCCAGTTCCTAACGGATTCGAGGAGTGTTCACCTGGTTGCTGTAAAACATGTTCTGAGGTACCTGAAGGGTACAGTGGATTATGGGCTCAAGTATGAGGTGAATCAAAAGTTTAACCTGCAGGGTTATGTTGATCCAGTTTGGGTTGGAAGTGCTGCAGATAGGAAGAGCACATCTGGGTGTTGCTTCAGTATGGGATCAGGTGTGATCTCTTGGTTTAGCAGGAAGCAGTCCTGCATAGCACTGAGTACAGCTGAGGCAGAGTATGTTGCAGCCTGTTCAGCTAGTTGTGAGGAAGTATGGCTACGGAAGCTACTGTCTGAGTTATTTGATCTCCTGTTGGATGCTACTAGTATCTTCTGTGATAACCAGAGTTGTGTGAAGCTGTCCGAGAACCCAGTGTTTCATGACAGGTCGAAACACATAGAGATCAAATATCACTATATCAGGGATATGGTGCAGAAAGGAGCTGTGAAGCTCTTGTATGTTGCGATGGATGAGAAGATTGCAGATGTGCTGACGAAGACACTAGCCAGGGTGAAGTTCGAGTACTTCAGAGAGGGGCTTGGAGTTCTTTAGATCGAGGACACTTCGAGGAAGAAGTGATGGACACATTTTCTGAAGCCATTCCAAGCATGTTGGAAGGAGGATCCTTCACATGGCTGTGGATGTAAGCGCTGGATGATGAGCATCAGGATGATGTTCTGGTTTCTGCTTGGATATGATCAGTTGGATCATTTTTATGTATGTATGTATGCATCATGTTGGATGCTGGATATGATCAGTTGGATCATTTATATGTATGTGCGCATCATGTTGGATGTTGGATATGATCAGTTGGATCATGTGTATGTATTTTTGTATATGCATCATGTTGGATGCTTGGACCATGTATCTGTATATGTATCAGGTGGATCATATATGGTGATATGTATCATGTATTTGTTTTTGTATCAGGCGGATACATTGTATGATCAGGTGGATCATGTATGATGATATGTATTAGGTAGATACTTGGTATGCATCAAGTAGATGCATTATATGATTAGGATGATCATGGATGACGAGCTTCAGGATGTTGCTCCAGATGACATGCAGCAGGATGTTGCTGTGATGATGATCAGGATGATCATGGATTACGAGCCTCAAAATGTTGCTCCAGATGACATGCAACAGGATGTTGCAGTGATGATGATCAGGATGATCATGTGTACATCAGGATGATGTATGGTGAGTATCAGGTTGATACTCTATGGCCGTGGATCAGGTTGTGCAGATGAGCATGTAATTCAGTGCCCTAGGAGATTTGCAGATAGTCTTTCGAGGTTTTGCCTATGGCATGTAATTCGGTTCCCTGGGATATCTGGCAAATGCTCTTTCGAGGTTTTGCTCTGGAAGGACATGTAATTCGGTGCCCTGGGAGATCTGCAGATAGTCTTTTGAGGTTTTGCCTATGGCATGTAATTCGGTGCCCTGGGATATCTGGCAGATGCTCTTTCGAGGTTTTGTCCTATGGCATGTAATTCGTTTCCCTGGGAGATCCGATAGGTTGGGCTGTGTGCCCGTAATCAGTCCTGGGATGCTCTTGCGAGGTTTTTCCATGACCACATGTAATTCATTGCCCTGGGAGATCCTATAGGTAGAGTTGTGTGCTCGTAACAGCCTGGGATGCTCTTGTGAGGTTTTGTGGTGAGGTCACATGTAATTCGGTGCCCTGGGAGATCCTATAGGTAGAGTTGTGTGCTCGTAACAGCCTGGGATGCTATTTCAAGGTTTTGTGACGCACGTAATAAGTCCTGAGGATTCCACAGTATGGCTAGTGATGATGAAGACCTGCAGGTGGTGGGCCTACATCCAATATGAAAAAGGATTGGCTCTGTAGAAATTCCTATGACGAGTAGATTCAGAGATTGATTGAGATAGCAGCAGCAGTGACGATGATGATGACTCGATGATGATTATCCAGTGACGATGATCCAGAGAAGATGACTTGTGCTAGAAGAACTGTGCTGAGAAATACCTTCCTAGTTAAGAGGGAGTGTTGATGTATATGTAACTTCGGAATGTATTTCACATATATGTATATTGTATTCCTATAGAGATGTTATTATTCCTCTATATGGAAGTGTCGTCATTTATATTGTAAGTGTCGTAACTTATACTTGATGGGTTATTAGACAACCTTGTTTGGGGTCGGCCCTGTATAAGTCATGTGGGTCAAAGGGTTATTAGACCACCCTATTGGGGGTCGGCCCAGTCAGCATTATGTTATGTGGTTAAGTTCGAGCCTACATGAGGTAGGTAAAAAGGAAAGTCAAGTCAAGTATAAATAGAGTACGGGAGGCACTCTATTTACTCACTCACTTCTCACTCATGCACTCAAGGAGTAGTGGCGCACTTATGGAGGAGGAGGATCTACTGCTAGGTTATGTCTATCTCTCATGGTTGGTTGTATCATTTCTCTATCTATCTCTGAGGAAGTTATTGGGGTTTTTCACCTTTATGGTTTTCCCCAACTAAATCTTTGTGTCTCTTGTGTGCTTGCATTATTGTCTCCATGATTGATATGTTGTAGATATGTTGTACATGTTGTTCTCTCAGTTAAGATCCTAGATCAGATTGAAGTAAATTCTGAAAATTTAACACTCTCAATCTTTGCTTCCTTGCAGGAACTACTGGAGTGGGATCCCTCTTGATCTTTGCTTCCTGTATTACTTGTCTTTGAGCTTATATCCATCCTTGACCACTATGCATGGTAAGTGTACACTAGTATAATCATGGTGTCGTCCTCAAGATCTCATACATAATCATACATTCATTAGTATAATCAAAACAAAATAATCTTAAACATGTATAGTCATGATCATTTCAAACACAGATAATAAGCATTAGTATTCAAGGTTTCAGGGAAGACTTCTTTTACTCATGCATATTCTTATTTGACCATAGGACTCTTCTGGTTAGTCATATCATCAATCAAGGTAAGGGACATAATATGCATAAACCCTTGATTACTTAAATTTCTAACTTCATAAATAATCATTATCAATCATGCCATGTATACTTATATAAGAGATCCTAACATAAGGTAGGATTGTAATTTGATATTGGAAAAACATACCTGGATTAGCATGCTAGCTAGTTATGTCTAACATACCCGCATAATGTCTTCTTGTTCTCTTCAATGACTTGTGCTAGTAACCTGCATATCTCATAGGTTCACCATTATAGAACCAAGTTATACATACCTCGTAAGTAGATCTTCTATGTGATCCATGACAATGGATGAATCTTTGTCTTCATGTCACCATGGTCATATGTTCTTGAACTAGAACATGGTTTGTCTTTCTTGATGTAACTTTCATGTTAGGGAACCACATCAACCTGTCGAGTTTTCATGTAATCTTCTTATGTAAGGCCTTAGCCTCATATCCCTCTGAAACTGGAACTTCTTCACTTAAGCAGGTGACCAATCCATTCTCTTCTAGGATTAAACCAATCCACTTGATTTGTAGAAACTGGATCTAGACTTGGATTAGGGTTTGTCAGGGAAACCCTAAAATTTAAACTTTGAATTTCAAACTTTTGAAAGGATAGAAAGATGCGCCTTGATGAGCTGATCAACCTGGTATACCCATAATTTGAAAACTACCAAGTTTCATCCCTCACATTTGCTTTTCAATATTCCAGATTCATAGGGAGGACCCTGAATTAGGGTTTGAGTTTCTTGGAGCTTCACCCAACAAAATAGTTTGATCCAAAGCTCTAAACTTTGATTTTTCCAAGGAGCTTCCAGCTATGGTCACAGATTTCAAAAATTCCCATTTTTGCAGAAGCCCTAATTTTTCACCTTTTCGATCAAACTCCCGAACTAGGGTTTTATCAAGCCCGGCCTTCTTCCCAACCAAAATTTTTTATGTTGGTCTCTAAATTTTGATTTTGATGAGGAGCATCCAGCCGTGGTCTCCGATTACAAAAATTCCAACTTTCTCCGAAGCCCTAAATTCCAGAGCCATGAATGAAGGTGCTCAAAATCCAATTATGTTTTGATAGAAATTTGCACTTGATTGTTTATGGTGTAACTCCAAAATTTGATATCTACAGGGTCTAAAAATTATTCCTATGGTATCCTGACCTGTTATATTTCCAAGCCCACAGGTCTGACCTCAAATGGATTCTCTGAGAGAGAGTTATTCCAAGTGTCGCAACGTGACCTGTTTATGGGATAAAACAAGAGATCGAAATTGTACGGAGTGACACATGTCACTGGTTCACTTTCATTCTCCGAACCTTCATCCTGTGAAAGTACAGTCCATTCCCTACCTGTAAATTTTTACTAAATTTCATTTGGAGATTCCTATCCTGACCTTTTTTACTAGGTCAGATGCTTATGATTGAGATCTGGAAGAGGCAAAAACCCTAGATTGTACAGATCATAAAACACAAAGTACAATGAATTAGCAGTTGTGCTTTGGACACAAGGTACATTAGGATCTTATATTCGACCTGTAAAAGTTTCAGATCCTGAAACTTCACCAAAATGGATTTATAGCGAAATTGATACAATGAATGGGTTTTGCTATATCAAGCCCTAGCTTCGCAAGTGCAAAAAGTGTCATAAATGCCATATCATGCCTTGTTTCAGGCTAGCTCTGATTCCATGTTAGTTTTTTCAGAAATTTCAATCTGATCTAGGATCTTAACTGAGAGAATAACATGTACAACATATCTACAGCATATCAATCATGGACACAATAATGAAAGCACACAAGAGACACGAAGTTTCACTGGTGAAAACCAAGAAGGTGAAAAACCCCGCAACTTCCTCAGAGATAGATAGAGAAATGATACAACCCAAGCATAAGGGATATACTCCTAGTAGCAGCTTCTCCTCCTCCACTAGTGCGCCACTCTCCAATGAGTGTAAGAGTGAGAAAGTGAATGATTAAATAGAGTGCCTCCCACACTCTATTTATACTTGACTTGACTTGCCTAATAACCTTTACTAGGTCGGCCTCAACTTAACCACATAACATAATGATGACAGGGCCAACCCCACATAGGGTGGTCTAATAACCCTCTAACCCACATGACTTATATAGGGCCGACCCCATCAAGGTGGTCTAATAACCCATAAAGTATAAGTTACGACATTTACAATATAAATGACGACACTTCCGTATAGAGGAATAATAACATCTCTATAGGAATACAATATACATATGTGAAATACATTCCGAAGTTACAAACACATCAACACATCAATGCAAGTACTGGCTTCCTAGAGAGTGCATTAGCTATAATATTCATCTTACCCTTCTTGTATTCAATATCAAATTCGAAATCTTGGACCTTACTTACCCACTTTTGTTTCCCATCATTCAAATCCTTTTGTGACAGGAAGTGTCTCAAGCTATTATGATCAGTTTTGATGATGAACTTACTCCCCACAAGATATTGTCTGAACTTGACTAGCGCATGCATGATGGCTAGCATCTCGTTGTCATAAAATGAGTATAGCCTCTCATGGGGCTGCAAATTTCTACTTTAAAAGGCTATGGGATGCTTGTTTAATGTTTTGCATTAAGAAAACTCCAATCCAATTTCCTGAGGCATCACATTCAAGAACAAAAGGTTGAGAAAAATCTCGAGGTGTAAGAACATGGAAACTAGTCATTACCTCTTGCATTCTCTTGAATGGTCTCTCTACTTATTCCGACCATCTGAAAGCTCCTTTATTTGTGAGATCTGTCAATTTGAGATCATTGTTTGGAAAATCATTTGACAAAATTATAGTAGTTAGTGCATAACCCAATGAACCCTCTTAATTCAATGAGATTTTTAGGACTTGGCCAATCGAAAATGGCTAGGATCTTATCCATATGCATCTTCACTCCTTATCCAATTACATAACCAAGATAGAGGATCTTAGTCATCCCAAACTCACTCTTAAGTAGTTTGGCATAGAAGGAATGGCCTGCCAAGATTGTCAGTACAACATCCAAATGGTACAAATGCTCCTCCCAAGTCCTACTATATATATTAAGATATCATCAAAGAAAACAAGGACAAACTCATGGAGCTGTTTGAGGAACATCCGCTTCATACATGATTCAAAATTTGCAAGTGCATTAGTCAATCCAAAAGGAATGGATAAGAATTCAAAATGTCCATACTGACAACGGAAGGCTGTCTTTTGAATATCATCCTCTCTCATCTCGATTTTGTGGTAACTAGATTATAGATCAATCTTTGAGAAATACTTAGCTCCAAGTAGTTCAACAATTAGCTCATCGATCCTGGGAATGGGATATCTATTCTTTATGGTCTTCTTGTTGAGAGATATGTAGTCTATGCATATGCACATGGTCCCATCATTCTTCTTCACCAGAACTATAGAGGAGGCAAAAGGACTTGAACTTGGTGTTATGAATCTCAGGTCAAGCAGTTCTTTGATATTTATCTCAATCTCATCCTTGAATCTTTTTGGATGCTTGTAAGGATGAACTTTGATAGGTGTTGTGCCTATATCCAATTAAATTCTATGCTCCAATCCTCTATCAGGTGGCTTACCATGAGTAAGGTCCCCAAACATCTTCTTATGCTTTTATAGCAACTTCTGAATGTCTTCTGGATATTGTGCTACCGCCAAAGAGGTTCCTTTAGTAGTGATTAGGAACTCTTCATCCCATTCAATGTCTCCATGCCTCAATATGGATCTCATACTATGTGATTATGAGGCCCAGTATTTGAGAAAATAGAACCACCAGGAATCGTCCTTTCTCCATGTTGCGAACCATGGATACTCCCTTCACCATCCTTGTTTCCCAGCTACTTAGCAAGGAGTTCTCTTGTATCTTTCCAATACTAGATGATGTTGTGTAAGATATCTTGGATACATTTCATCATGTTTTGTACAAAGAGCCAAAACTCATCCTTTTCATCATTGTGAGACATCTTTGGTTCTCCATGAATCTTCCCTTTAGTGGAATTGGTTTCTTCCTCTTCTCGGAGAGGATATATAACACCATTCCTCCTTGTATTTGGACTTAATTTAGAACTCATGAATGAATAAACCAATAATTTTTGTAGGACCATGCTCTCATAACACTATAATGTACCAATCAACTTTGATTGTACATTAACTGACTCTCCTACAAGACTTAAGGAGAAACAATGAAAACTAGTGACTTGACTGGCTCTAGGAAGACTTAAAAAAACTAATTGGCTGTAAAATATCAGTTTGGGTTTTCACCATCAATTTTAAGAAATTTTTGACGAGGTTTCAAAAGAAATCAAGCAAAACTGTCTCCCGGGAATGCACAACTAGTTCAACTTCAGGATTTCCCAAACAGGGGGATAAGGCTTCGAATTCTTGGTTTGATCCATGGAATAAGTTGATTGAAATGTTAAGTGATATAAACAACTGAAATAAATCAAATTGGAGTTGTATAGGTTCATCTATTTATCAAAGACTGAAAACTATCTATTTTCCATGGCAATCTAGACTAGGTGCAAGAAATTGATATGAAAATCAGACTTCTCTTTATTCAATCTGTAGAATGGAATTCAGAGTTTCAACATCAAATTAATGACATCCATAAAAATCTGAAATACATCTCATATAAGTCTTAGCAAAGAAATACATAAGAGACAAAACTCTCCATCATAGAGAGACTATAAATCATCGGGATTTTGAATGAGAGGCTTCCCAATCTGCAAACAAGCTCAAACTTAACTGGATCAGACTTCAAGACCTGCAATAAAATAAATGATGAATACTTGATGTCATCATCCTCTTAGAATAAGTAGGGGAACATCTCCCAGCTTGGACTAGGGGCACATCTCCCAAGTCAAAGAGGCAAAATAGCTCTCAATTCAATTCTTAAACTGTCAAAATATGGACAAGTGGTGCGCACTCCTTTTATATAAATTAGGTGACTTGTTGAAAAATTCATCTAGGCTAATGAACCCTCATGGAGTGGATAAGGATATCTTCCTTTGAATCTTTTATTTTTGCTTTGCTTCCTGCCTTTGCTTTTCTATCCTACTTTTTTGCTTTTGTCTGCTTTTTCCTGCTTTTTTGCCTTATCTTGCTTTTTTGCCTTATCTTTCTTTTTTGCCTTATCCTACTTTTTCCTGGTTTTTTTGCCTTATCCTGCTTTCTTCTTTTATCCACTTTTCGGCTTTATTCTGCTTTTCTTGAGCTTTACTTCTTTTCTTCTTCATTCTTCTTTTCCCGAGCTTTATTGCTTTTCTTCCTTGTGCCAGCTTTTCCTTTCTTTTTCGTGCTTTCCCAGCTTTAGATGCTTTGAGATTTTGTTCTTTTGCAAGCTATCTCTTGGAAAAAGCTTACCCTCTATTGCTCTCTTGGGAATCATTATCCACTTTATTTCATTAAAATAAATATTTATTAATGAAAAATAACTTCTATTAAGTGCATCTCAAACTTAAGGAAATAAAATTAACACCTCTTAATTAATTAATGCCTTATGTTTCAAAATTAATCCCAAGTGTATGAAATTTTCTCCTCAATGCAAGGGATTGATTAGGTTAGGAACTCAATCCAATGAACATCAATGAGGGGACATGACATTATTTTCCAAAGATCAATGAATATAGCATTTAGAGGAGTGACTGGCCACAATTTAGTGTTCTACCTTGATGATATGATTGTATATTCCAAGAAATGGTCATACCACTTATAGTATCTAAAGTAGATCTTTGAAAGATGTTGAATGTATGGTATTTCACTGAACACTAAGAAAAGCATCTTTATTGTTTCATAAGGAAAATATCTGGGGCATGTCATCTCAAAATATGTAATCTCAATAGACCCTAAATGAACTAAATTTATTACACATATTCATATACCTAACAATAAGAAAGCTATGCAATATTTATTCTAAAAAAAAAAGCTTTTTACATAGGTTTGTCTTCGATTTTGCAGAAATTATCGAACCCTTGAATAAAATTATCAACAAGGATGTTGAATTTAAGTGGAATATTGAGGAGAAGGATGCCTTCAAAATAATTAAGTCAATGATAGTTGTAGACCCAACACTTCACAACCTTGATTTGACAAAAAATTCTTACTGTATACATTTTCCTCCAACCAAGGCCCTTCTGACAGTGTTCACTCAAAAGGATGAGGAAGGCCCAATGGGATTCCTATTTTATTTATGAGCACTTGTCTACAAGGGGCGAAACTGAATTACCATGCACTTGAAAAACATGAAATTTTAGTTTATAAAGATATTAAGTAGTTCAGATCCTACATTTTGAAAAACCACACCAAGGTAATTGTACCCAACCCAACTATTAGATATTTGTTTGTTTAGAAAGAAATTGGTGAATGTAGAGTAAATTTGATGACAATGATATAATAATATGATCTATAATTTAATCCTACTACCACCATCAAGGGTCAAAGGTTATGCAAGTTGGGAAGATGAGTTTTTCCTCTACACATGATAAATATTCTATGTTCCCTCAATCATAGGATCCTAGTACAATGATATCACTCAATACCTACAATGGGACACTACACCTTGTTACACGAAATTGAAGCAAAACCATGTATTGAGGATGAACTCCAATTAATAACAATTGATTAATGGAATATTTTTCCATAAGAAATATGATGGAATGCTCCTCACATGCCTTGAGAAACAATATGCTTAGAAGATTGTTACTAAGTTACATGATGGCCTTGTTGGAGGAAAAATTTCTACGACACAATTATGCACAAAATTCTGAAAATAGGATATTTACTTGCCTACAATATTAAGACATTCTCATGGATATGATTGTAAATTGCAGATTTGTTATAAGTGCTTTGGGAGAGAGAAGTTTCATTCAAGCAACAAGGCTTTAATATCGTTAGATAAATTAACCTTAATTATTCAAAGAATCGCAAGTATATTTGGAGAGCCATAGACTATTTTACATAATGTAATAAGAAGTACCTCTATTTTCTATCAACCAAGAAGCAATCATTAGGTTCTTGGAGAAACATATAATCTCTATGTTTGGCGTTCCATCAACACTCATATTTGATAATGCTACTTGTTTTAATCATGAAAATTATGTTCATTTTCTTTGGAAAGATGAATTATTTTAAGGTATTTATCTAATTACTATTCTCAGGGAAACGATGTAGATAAATCCACCAATAAAAACTTGATCCACATACTAAATAAAATTGTAATTGAGCACCAAAGGAATTGACACAATGCCCTTTCAAAGGCTATGTGGGATTATAGAGTGACTCCCAAAGCCACCTTAGGAATATCCCCATAATTCCTATTCCATGGAAAATAATTCATCCTCCCTCCTAATATTTCCCTACCCTCCATCTAGTTATCCTAGACCTCATGAAGGGAAACCTATTTAGTAATCCAAAGTAGGGTCAATACCTTGTTAAAATCTAAGAAAGAGCAACAGAAGGCTAAGGAAATTTTTGTTGCACACCGATAGATAGTCAAAAGATGGTTTGATAATAAATAGACTAAAGATAAGGATTTATGGGTGGGCGATCTTGTCTTGAAATGGGATAGTCTACATGTGGATAAAGGAAAAACAACCAAATTCCAACAATTGTGGCTAGGCCCATTCCAAGTGGTTGAAAATATTTGCCTAGGCACATACAAACTGCAAAATCTAGAAGGGAAACTAGACCTCCTTTTTTGTCAATGACCAAATTTTGAAATATACTTCAATTAGTTTCTATCCTAGTACTTAACATGAACATAAAAAAACTCACTTTGCGTTTTTAGCATTTTTTAAAATTTAATTTTGCTTATATTTAATTTAATTTAATTTTTTTCTTTGTCAATGATTTGTTTTTCAACATTTGCATTTTTTCTTGACTTTGATCACAAAATTTCACGTCTTCACTCATCCATAACTAATAGATCCTGTAGTAGCTAGATCATAATCTTCTTCATATTCCTTGGACATCATTGATTTGATTTTGGAACTATGGTCTGAGCCAAATGAACAAGTCACTATTATCCATAATTGGCCTAAATCTTTCATCAGACATATGAACTTTTAGCTCAATGGAGGAACATTGCTTGAATGAATTAACAACCATGAAGAGTTCGGACTCAGGTACTTATAAGATTGCTTGTTAGCCCTAGGAATCCATCTATGAATAGTGATAATCACATACATTCTCCCAAGAAGTCCATGAAAGTACTCAAGTTTATGCATATGGGGGAAATATAATACAACCTAGGCATATCTAATTAACCCTCAATAATAGGTATCATTCCACATAGAAATAAAGGATAAATGAGTTTCCCTATCAATCTCTTATTCAAAAAAAAAAGAAAGAGGTCAATGATTGGGAAAGAAACTCAAATCATATGGGACATGTAGGTATCCTTGTCAAGGCTATGCCATGATCGTTAACAATGAATCAATGCCAATGATACTAGGATGACTCTACCAAGGATATGTATGCTTACTGGAAGCAAAGAAACACCAAGGTATATAAATAAAGTGGCCTTGGAAAGCATCACACACACTTTATCTGTAGAAACCTTGTGGTATTGAAATGACATAAGTAGGAGAACTAAAGTAAGAAAATAGTTTCAAATATATGGTCCTGTGGATTCTAACTAGCATAATCCTAGGAATTTTGAATGGAAATTCATGAAGACTATTTTAGAAAAAAAGTTATAGTGGGGGCCAATAAGAAGAAGAATAGATTATCTAATGAAAGTAACTTTTTCCACTCCTAGACTAATGCAGTTTATTAACTCATTACATAGATTTAGGATCCTTTTAGTGTGTTTACAATTGTTAAACGGGAAACAACATCCCAGAGTTTTCTTCACAAGAATAAAATCTATGGGGCATCTTTGAATTTTACTCTTTCATCTATCTTCAACCCTCTAAGTTCTATAATTGACCCATATTAGAAATTGTATGTTTTATAAACTCCCTTTAAGATTGGACTACTTTTCTCCTTGAAATATTTGTTTTAATTTCATATCCTAATATGGTGAAGTATTCTCCTATGACTGTTTATTCATGTTTGATAATAAGTCTACAAATACTATGCACCACTCCGTCTTTACTGATCCATTAAATTTTGATAATTTATTTATATCCATGTATCGCTACAAGCAGAATTTTCTTGAGTAATATATCACTTATCCAAAGAACTTCTATATTGTGATGTATTTATATTCACCTACACTTCGAGCATGCGACATATCACATATATCAACATATTCTTCTCACAACATAAGAGCCACCTAAATCATGACACAAGTCTTGAACTTGTGACATATCACACTTGGAAAATGTTTTCCATGCAGTGTGTCGTACTTGGAAATGTTTCTCTCATGCGACATACTACACACACAAAAGTCTTCTCCCATGTGAAATACGAAATGTGATAAGTTGTGTGTTGTAATAGCTTGTGTCGCCACCCAAAAAGGCTCTCCCATATTCCATGTCACGACCCCACTAAACACATGGGGTTCAATCAGTTTCCAATCCAAAGGGTTTTGAACTTGTGAAATGTCATGACTGTGAACAAATTCTACCTTGCGACATGACATAGCTTATGTTTTGAACTTGTGATGTCACAACCGTGAAAAAAATTGTAATGTCCCCAAATTGACCCCATGGCATTAACATTATAAATGATGTAATATTGTTATGAAATCATGGCGAGGAGCTCAAGGCCAAGGCCCCGCCATCGATTTAGTGATGCATATGGTTGCGTGCTAGCAATGCATATTGGAAATTCAAATATCATGTAATATGCATTTTAATAAAAAAATACCCACAACTAGCTATGCAATGCAACAAAGAGATGGGGGCATGATTTCACAAGGAATTGGGAGGGAAAACATTCAAACCCTTGAGCCACTCAAGTCAAGCCAAGTGTCAATGAGAGAACCATCAAACCCTCAACTACCCATGTTGACTTTTGTACCCAACCATTGATTTCTCCCAAGAGTTGGTTGGGGTAGTTAATGCCTTGGGAATGGAGAGGTATGGCTGTCCAAATTCGGGTATGGGAAAGCCACCCTTCATGGAAAAACGTGTTGGTCTTCTTGGGCAACGGGAGAGCCATGAAATTGCTCCCTAAGCCATTATGCAACCATCCCTTTTCCTCCCTCACGAGTTAGAACTACCTGGGGCGTTTTCCAGGCATGGGGGCTGCGTTTTTCTTCATTCTCCCAGCAGAGAAGGGCCTTTTTGTGATGTATTCCAGTGGGGAAGAAGGGAAATCGAAGGAGGGGTTCAGTAGAGACCGTGTTGGGATGTTGAAGGCCGAGATATTTGGGGAGAAATCGTTTTTCCCCCTGTGGTTGTTTTTCCCATCCTACAAATCTGATTTTGGTTGGGAACGTTTTTGGGGAAAACCCATGGCCATCTTATTTGTAAACCCCACTGTCTAAAATGTGTATCCATGCCCCTATTTGTGCTTACTGTGTGAGAGAAGAGTTTGTTGGGTATGGGTATGGGTATCCATGGCTTGGGCTTGAGCTTGAGTGTGATAATCCAGGGTTCAATTGTAGCCTGATAACCCAGCTATGGACTGGCTTGGCTCAGATGGAATGATTAATTGGTTGTGACAGTTGGTATCGAGTGAATGTCCCCCTTTCCTTGTGAGAATCATGCCCAGCTCAGGGGTGGCCTTCAGACGGACTCAGTATAAGTTGTCGAAGAGCCTATGGCTGGGTGGAACGTTGCAGCGACATAGCTAGTTGGTTGGGCAGTTACAAAAATGAAGATAAGTGTTTTTATGCCTCGATATTTATTTCTGCACTATAGTAATTCAATAACTGTTGATATGTTGTATGCATGAGTAATATGTGTGGATGTCTTAATTTCGCTGTGCATCATAATTGATTTGTTTTACATCTGCACATTCATAATTTTATTTATATGAATCTAACTAGTGGGCTGAGATCATGGGAAAGCCCTAAATTTGGCATCATGTACCCTGCCATGCATTGGTTGAATGGGTGGGTACGTGACAAAATTCTACCTTGTGACATGTTGCATACACACAAATATAAAGGTTTGTGATAAAGATAAACATGTCTCCAATCCATAAGGTTTCAAATTAGTGATGTGTCATGGAGTTCAAAGCTAAGTGACCCATAGCAAATGAAAAGTTATAAGTGTGAATAAGAATTACCATAAATTTGTTTTGAAAGTTGGAAAAAGGAAATATGATTTGGCCGTTACACCCCATTTTACCAAAGAGGAGCCAACAAGACTCTAATTGCCAACACCTATTTCTATTTCATATTGAGAAAACTCTATTGGTAGGTACAAGGATGAATCCTACTATAGTCCACCTAGAAAATTGTTTCTCCCTTTGAATCATCATTTACTTCAATCCCACATTAAAATAAACAAAGGGTTGGGGAAACCAATACAATGTTGTGCACATCGATGCCAAAATATGGTCACATGACTAGTCACTATAGCAAATAAAATGTATGTAAGTTCATAGATATGTTAACTTCCCACATTTAAATAATCAAAGCCATCAATTACCTTGTTGATTTAGGGGAACCTTGCCAATTGAGATGATACAATGTGTTTCCAATGAAAGTATTGTAGAACTTCGAACATATGCCCATGAGATTTAAAAAGAGTTGAATTCTATGCAGAGAGACATGTTTAGTTCCTTACAAGAATTATGGATTTGTTCCCCACAATTCTTATCTCTTTGATTGTTTCCCACAATTCTTATCTCTTTGAAGGAAAGTAAAAGACAAGATAATTGTTCTCTAAAGATTTCAATTGGGTTTTTAATTATTAAGGAAATGGCAGATTGAAGAAAGGGATGCACCAATAGATTTATCTAGAATGAGAGAAAAAAAATGGATGCAACTCTACATCCTTACACAGCTATTAGATTGGAAGCACTGCATTAGAGAAAGTTATTACGAACTTAGTAAACAACTACAAACATTTACATCTATCAGGTGAGAAGGTAATCTAAAGCTTGAATCTACCATCGATTGGTCCCATGGATGCCCCTAGAAGTTTAGAAGTTTGGAATGATCTCAAGGAAGTCATCCATAGTAAAAGAATTTTCATCAGGATTGTATCCAAAGTTTCCAAGGAAGAACTGCACTACTTCATTGCCACATCCAGCAAAGACACCAACTTCATAAAGTCATACTTGACCACACTAAAAAGCAGCATGAGCACCATGTCAAAAGATTAAACTAATTATGAGGTTACATTGGAGTAGTTAATATTTAGACGTGGAATTAATATTTATGACCAACATGCTACATGGATAGCTTATTTTAGTGACAAGGCTCAAGGTAGACTATAGTTTCAATAAATAGATAAATATTTCCTTTTGAAAATAAAATAATGTTGAACAATTGTATTTGCTAAACAGAAACTTAAGAGCCTTGAGTATTATTTTTTTTTAAATTGTATAAAAGAAGATTAACATAATGGGAGAAGTGGGGAAACTATGGTTTTTGCACATTGAGTTTTGTAAAAGTGGTTTTGTGGAATTTAATAAGGAGAATCCTTTAGGGACATTTATGTTTTTGGTGTTTTCACACCAAAACATGCCAAAATGAACCTACTAAGGTTTATGGAAACCAAAGTAGAGTTTCAAGAGGGATGCAAACTACATAAAATAAAATAAAAAAATAGAAACTAAATTAAGCATGTGCATGAAATAAATTTAAGCTAACATTTTCAAACATTCTTCAACAAACATATAAATGAAAGAATGATTTTTGTATTTATAGAAGTGGGATATACATTGAGCAACGAATACCTCATAATAGAAATGACAAGGAACCCTTGTAGCCTTCTGAAGTAGAGTTCTCCTGGTGTCTTGGTAGCCCAATGTTCCCCAATTACACATCACAAGGTGCAAAATCTCTAACCAAGATGAAACTAGAATACTCAAAGGGGATTCAAGGTTTCAATGGAAATTTCGGAAAAGTAATGGTATATGAAATGTATGGGTAAAGGTTATGAAATGAGGGACCTTCACATTCAATATATAGGGAAAATGGTTGATGGTTTTGGTGGCCCGTGGTATTTGGTGGAAAAACATTTGATGGTTTTGTTGGATCATGGTATTTGGTGACCACTAGTATTTGGAATGGCATTAGGTTTTCCCCCTTTTCTATGGGGTTTTAACTTTTCCCGCTTCTTTTTTACTTTTTGGGGAATTTTCCTTCTTTTGAGGAATGTGTCAATTTCCCTCCTTTGTGGAAAGAGGACATATCGAAAATATTAATAATGAGGCATTTTAATTTTCAACTTTGGGGTTTTAGACATGTGAAGGTCAAAATGGTAGAAATGGAAAGTGGTCATGATGTAAGGATATGGTGTGGATAGGGGAGGAGAAAAGTGGAATTATTTTTGGTGTTAACAGATTGCCCCCGGATGTGTGAGGGAAGGATCTTATCGTATGTTTGGCAAGCATGATAGGATATTTATTTTCCAAAAGGTGAGTGTGATGTTAGCATAAGGAATGAGAACTATGCCGGAGGGTGGAACATACTCTTCGTTAGGACTACAAGGGATAAACCTACAGATATCATACTAAAAAATGGATGAAGTACATCTAATCTCAAATATATGGATGAGGGGGCATACCCATGCTCGTATCAATGTCTCAAAATCTACAAAATATAATTAGGCCCAAAGGAAATTTGATCAATATATGGATAACTGTTGTGTACATCATAAGTGTCTAGGACAAAGTCAAATATGGAGTGTAATAATGGTCCAACCATGACTGATCTAGAGAACTGAGACTAGAAAAAATGGCATTCACCAATAATGTAGTATCACAATAACTAATGCTCTGTTGGATATAAATGGGTCTAACAACTGTAAGGACTCAAATAAATGAGATTTGGAATCTCGGAGGTACAATGATTGACATCTACAATTGGATATACTAGGAAGAATGGAATTGGATAGATTCCAAACACTATCACCAACACAGATTGTATATCACAAGGAACATAATACTGGAAGGGTTCCAAAGAGACTCGCCAATTTGCTAGAGTCAAGGGACATCTAGGGTCTTTGACCAAATAATGAAAGAACAAATACCTTGTACGAATCTCAACGGTGCAATGCTGAAGCTGATGTCGAGCATGTGATAAACAACGGTTCTAAGGGGCACTGAGGTCTCCCCTCGGGTGGTCCAAGGGCCTTATCAATGATGGTTATGAGGCCAAGGTACATAGACCTATGTTTCTATCCTCTGGAATAGATGTATTAGAGTTGACAAAGGGATATATACAACTTCCAAGGCAAGGATGGTTCCATAACAGTAGCATGAGGGATACAACCAAGGAGTGATAGAACTAGACATGGGACTGAGATACTACTAGGGGATACAAGGGAAAATGAGTAAGGGGAATAAAAAATCCTTTGTTCAGAGTATGATGGCATGGATGATCTGGAAGCATAAGAAAATTATATCGGGGGAGTGGAAAATAGCTGGGGTAACCTAGTGGGGATGAATGCAATGGGGGATACTCAAAGAGAGAAACTGATACATGACAACAGGGTGAATCCACGAGTGACTCATCGCAAAATCCTTTGAACAAATTCAACCATACTAGGGATGATGCTGTGATAAGGGACTATATGCAGTATGCAACGGTACTGAGAGGCACCATATGGGCCGTCTTCATCGTTTAATGAGTTCAAAGAAGGAAGATAAGTGTGCGCAATATGGTACTATCTCGTGGATTTTTATTGAGCTCGAGATAGTAAATGCTTGCTGGTGTTTTCAATTTTAAGGAGTTTGAAAAACATAAAGAGAACTCCATAAATGTTATTTTTTCGTAAAGTTAGTCTCTGATGCTTGAAAAAGAAAAAAAGTATACATGAGAGAACTCTTCTAATCAAAAGGGACTAGATTATTCCTTTTTCGTAATTATTCCATCTAGCCCAAAAAATAGGTAAAAGGAATAACAAATGGATGCGTGTTCAAATCCTTTAACGAGCATGAAAGCAGGCAAATTTGCTCGACACTTTTTTCATTGTTTAAGGAGTCAGAAAAAAGATTAAAGGAAAATCCATAATGGGAGTCCATTTGCAGGGAAAGGCCAATGAGTGAAAATAGGAAGGAATGCATGTGGATTCATTTTTTTATGTCAAAATGCAAGGAATCATGATCCTATGGGGACATGAATGACATGGGAGAAAAATGAAGGGTGTACTAAGTCAATCACCCATGTAAGGTAGGCTCTACTACCGATCAAGGGAGAATGCAATGGTGGCTGGAATGGCCCACTTACTCGGATATAGGGGGTAATCCTATAAAAATAAAGAGGAAACTTGAGCAATGCATAAACTAATATGGGGGAGAAGATGACCTATATGTAAGTTAAGAGGTTATACTTATTGGGGAAAACATCACTAGAGAGGAGGAATGCCGCCATAAGTTGTATCTGTACACAAAATAAGGATACTTGCACGTAAATGTGCATCTAGAAATCAAACCAAATATACAAGTGACATGTGACTTGGAAATGGTCGAAATCACACATGTCAAAAAGTGAGCAGGGTTAAGGTCTCGCCCCCATCCTATGGGCATGGGGTTTGTGATGATGGACCACATATGTGTTGTATTGAGCTATGGGCTCATTGAAATACCAAGAGAGATGTGATAGGGCAGGGTCAAAATGATTGATAATGCCCCATATCCTAGGGTCAGAGTAATATATTATGCCCCCCAACCTAGAGGCGTCAATGCAGTGCAAATGCTCTACTAGGGAGATACTGACATGGCATCGATCAACTACTGATAGGGGGTGTACCATGAGGTGAATATACATGGTGGAAAGATAAATTGGTCAGAGGGTTATGGGGGATGCCCCTGGCAAGGTGGATTCCCCCAATATCGCCGATTTGGACATCGACAGGAACGATGATGAGGATGACGAAAGTTTAGGGGTTTTCCCTCATGCTGAGGACATGGGATTTCCTCGTTAGTTTAGAAGGGTTGAATATATAGGTTGTAGGGACTCATATCTGAAGACACAGTCATAGTGGTATAGAAAGATGAGGAAGGATCATCAAAATACGAGATGAAAGAAATGGTGTTCGTACCGCTTGAAGAAACCTTTGGAGGGTGAAATTTTTCAATGAATGAAACTTGGGGCTCTGTGGAGAGTCAATGCAAGGCAACTAGCACAGCTTGGTATTTGGGTAGATCTGGATAGTGGTGGGAGTAATGGCTGTAAAGGCCACATACTGCACAAGAATAGTTTGTGCACAATGACTTGTTACGTACTTGGGGAGTGTGGAGAAATTGGACTACTGCAACGTTATCATTGGGATCATCATATAACATATGAAGATGAGTGCATAAAATAGGTAGCTTCGGACAATTCTAGGTAGCGTGACCCATTCCATCACACAAGGGATAAAGAAGAGGTGCTTGAGTTGAGGCCTTAGGAGGTGGGTTCACGTCTTTGTTCAGAGTTGTTTTCGTAGGGTCCTTTATGGTATTACCCCTATCCTTTTTAGGAGGAGGTGGGGGAGCTGATGATGTGGTTGTGGATATGCCAGGAGTTAGGTGATTGCTAGTACTAATCGGTTGCATAGGTTTCAAAATGACTTGTGGGGTTGGGGGAAGGTTTGGTGTAGGTAGGTACCAAATAAGAATGCCTAACATCAATCCCATAAGGATAAGAGTTTCCATCATAGGCATGCTGACAACTACTGACGGTGGAAACAAGAATGAGATTGTATGTATAGCTGTATCTCCCACTAGGTTGGGAATGGAAGCCAATTGTTGTTGGGATTGTAGTTGGGGTGCAGGCTAAGTTGTATGTCGCAGTTGCGGTACATGTTTATTGGAATAAATGGTGCATAAATCCGATACCTCTGTATCTGAGGGGGGTGGGGGAAGGGCTTGAAAAGTGGCATTCATGGGAACATTACAAAAGATACCTGACCCTACGAGAGAAAGTGAGGGGATGGAAGCATTGTAGATAGTGTTTTCGACCATGGGGAGGATTTTTTCTAGAGTGGTCGTCCCCTTAAGGTCGTGGTAAGTCAACTGGAAAATTTTGACAGCCTTTCCTTCATGAGGGAACATCATGAGCTGACATATTGACAAAGTGAATGCTTTCATAGCATACATGTAGCTACGCCCAAGGGTGAGGTTTTAATAAAGATGGGAATTAACGATCTCAATGTCAATTAGGATGGTTTTGTAGGCTAAATTGATAGGAACATTCAAGAGAAGTCACTAGGGTTGGGTAGCATGACCATAAGTGCATAATGTTGTCATGGATGGTTGTAACTTAGGGGACCCAAGATTCTTTTAGACAAAGGTTGACATAGCACATGTGGTTTCACCCTCATCGACAATGCATCGATGGATGACTAAGTTCTGGATCGACACGGGAATATGGAACATGATTGACGAAGGCATGCAGGGCTTAGACGGATCCAAGTCGAATGTGATAAAATGTGAATTAGATGGATTGATCACGAATAATTTTGACAATAAGGCTTTGCATTATGTGGGGCAGTTCCTGAGAACTTCCCGGAAGTTGACATGGTGGTAGGAAATTAGGCCAAATTGTCCACAATGCTATAATTGAGAGTGGTTCAGGCATTGTGATTGTTCGCAGCGTGAAACAAAGGAAATTTGGGGACTTTGGGAGTCACATAAATCAATGGTCTAGGTATATGCAAATACTGGTCCATAGGGGTGGATTCGACAACCTTGTCAATGGGGATGGTTTCGGTAGCTGAACCGTATTGGTTGCAGTGACCCTACAGTTTGACATCAGAAGAAAACATTAAAAGGTGTTGTACTTTAGAGTTAAGAGATTGACTTGAGGATGAGACATACGTAACCATGGGCTGTGTTATAACTACCCCTTGAGTGGGTAAAGGGTTTTCCAACACCATCAGTTGTTGGACCAATTGGGGTGGGTTGGTGTGTGCCTGAGGGGCAACAATTGCTTCTCGCTGATTAGACTCATCCCAAAGATGACAAGATTTATCCAAATGGGGGAAGTGATGTGTGTAATGTCCATAGACATTGGAGAAAGAAAACAAATGGTTGGTCCATATTTGTCGGTTCTTTCCCTTATTAGGTGGTTTATTGAGGTCTTGATTTGAAGGATTATCTCCATTATTGTCAAGGGGGTTTGGAGGTTTCCTGCTCCCTCCCTGGCATTGAATATTTCCTTTATTCCTACCTTTTCTCCAATTAGAATGACCTTGTTGGTTGTTGGGGGCTGGTCAGTTTGGAGATTAGTTCTGTTGTGCATAAAATTTACCTTGTGGGAAAGATGGAGCTTGGAGAGAGGCTGGTACTGGAGCTACTAGATGTGTTCCAAGAAAAGGATGGTAGGGGTTGATGGTTAGGGGTGGTGTGTATCCTTGAGGAGTGCCCCCATATGCAGGTCCTTGATAGGAGGGTCCATGGACATGAGAGGTAGGATCCAGATCCATGTAGTTGTTAAGTTTAAACCAAATAGACAAGCAAGATCACTGAAAGAAACACAATCACAAGATAGACACAGAATATACCCTGGGAAACCCTCATGGGGTAGAAAACCCAGCAAAGCTTTCCTTAATAAGATGATCAACCAAAATACAAGATGTGCTCCTTCCTTCTTTGTCTCCTTAGCAGATCTCCCAGACAAGTGTGCACTCTTCCACAAGTGAGTGAATGTATATAATGAGGAACACACCTCCTCTATTTATACACTACATTGACATATATTTTACACAGGTACATGTAGGCTCGTATTTAACCATTAGGTTAAATACCCTATTATAACTGACTGGGTCGACCCCCACATGGTGGGTCTAATAACCCTAGTTACCACAACTTCTCGGAGGAATAAACATCTCCGGATTCATAGTATAATCACATCGGAGGTATGGAACATCTCCGGAATAAATAATATACAAATATAATATTCTTTGAAGTTACAATATTTCAACACTCCCCCTTAACGAGAAGGATATTATAACAGTATCTGCACGAGCAAGGAGTCATCAACATCATACATGACACATCTATAAATCATCGGAAACTTTCTTCATTTTGTCTTCATCAGTAACTCAAACAGTTACTGGTACATCAATGTCAACATCAACATCAGCATCACGATCTTCAGCATCGTCTTCACACGATCAGCAGCATCGTCATTATACGATCAGCAACATCGTCATCACACGATCAGCAGCATCGTCATCACATGATCAGTAGCATCGTCATCACATGATCAGCAGCATCGTCATCACACGATCAGCGGCATCATCATCACACGATCAGCAACATCGTCATCACACGATCAGCAGTACAAGTATTCATGCCAATACAAGTAACCATATCAACAATACGAGTATCCTACTGATACAAGTAGCCACATCATCAATACAAGTATCCATATCGATACAAGTAATTACATCATCAATACAAGTATCCTACTGATACAAGTAACCACATCATCAATACAAGTATCCTACCGATACAAGTAACCACATCATCAATACAAGTATCCTACCGATACAAGTAACCACATCATCAATACAAGTATCCTACCGATACAAGTAACCACATCATCAATACAAGTATCCTACCGATACAAGTAACCATATCATCAATACAAATAAAATCACTTTCTCGGAGACCATTCGTCTACGGATCAATTCAGGGACCGAAGTCCGGGGATGATACAATGCCCACTTCTCGGAGACCACACGTCTACGGATCAATTCAGGGACCGAAGTCCGGGGATGATACAATCCCCACTTCTCGGAGACCACACATCTACGGATCAATTCAGGGACCGAAGTCCGGGGATGATACAATCCCCACTTCTCGGAGACCACACATCTACGGATCAATTCAGGGACCGAAGTCCGGGGATGATACAATCCCCACTTCTCGGAGACCACACGTCTATGGATCAATTCAGGGACCGAAGTCGGGGGATGATACAATCCCCACTTCTCGGAGACCACACGTCTACGACTCTCTTTAGGACTGAAAGTCCAGGGATGATCCAATCCCCTCAACTGTCCACTGAGGACTTCATTCTCGGAGACCTCACGTCTACGGCTCTCTTTAGGACTGAAAGTCCAGGGATGATCCAATTCCTTCAACTGTCCACGGAGGACTTCATTCTCGGAGACCTCACGTCTACGGCTCTCTTTAGGACTGAAACTCCAGGGATGATCCAATCCCCTCAACTGTCCACTGAGGAATTCATTCTCGGAGACCTCACGTCTACGGCTCTCTTTAGGACTGAAAGTCCAGGGATGATCCAATCCCCTCAACTGTCCACTGAGGACTTCATTCTCGGAGACCTCATGTCTACGGCTCTCTTTAGGACTGAAAGTCCAAGGATGATCCAATCCCCTCAACTGTCCACTAAGGACTTCATTCTCGGAGACCTCACGTCTACAGCTCTCTTTAGGACTGAAAGTCCAGGGATGATCCAATCCCCTTCTGTATTCTCATCTATACAGGTACAAATATCCAAGAGCATGTATCACATTTAGCATGTATTCTCACTAATACATCTAATCATCAAAACATGTATACATCACAACTAGCATGTATTCTTACTAATACATCAAAACATGTATACATCACAACTAGCATGTATTCTTACTAATACATCAAACACCAAAACATGTATACATCTAGCATGTATTCTTACTAATACATCTAATATCAAAACATGTATACATCTAGCATGTATTCTCACTAATACATCTAATATCAAAACATGTATACATCACATCAAAACATGTATATATCTAGTATGTATTCTCACTAATACATCTAGCATCAAAACATGTATCCATAAAAATAAAAGATATATAAGAGTTCTAAATATAAATAATTGTAAGTAGCTAAGTGCAACAAAACAAAATTGTTATCAAATACTATACTACTCCCCCTTTCGAGGAGGGTCCTTCTGGACTATACCAAGCATGTCTCGGAAGTGTTCAAACTTTACTCGAGACAAAGGTTTAGTCAGGATATCGGCAATCTGATCCTCAGTGCTTATGTACTCGAGCTTGATGGCTCCTCTCTGCACCATGTCTCGTATATAGAAGTAACGGATCTCATTGTGTTTTGACTTATCATGGAACACAGGATTTTCAGTCATCTTAATGCAGCTTTGATTATCACACATAATCACAGTGGGATCCATTTCTAAGTCAAAAATTCCAGATAAGAGTTTCCGAAGCCACACTGCTTCACAGCTGGCAGAGCAAGCAGCTATATATTCTGCTTCAGCAGTACTGAGGGCCACACTAGATTGTTTCTTGCTGAACCAGGAGATCATGGCAGATCCAAGGCCATAACATCCGCCTGAAGTACTTTTTCTGTCTGAGACACTACCTGCCCAATCAGAATCTGAGTAACCATGTAACTTGAGTTCATTACCTCCAAGATAGTATAGGCCAAAGTCCATTGTACCTTTTAGGTACCTCATTATATGCTTTGCAGCTATAAGGTGAACCTTTCTAGGTTCTACTAGATACTGACTTAGGGTATTTACAGCAAAGCATATATCCGGCCTAGTATTTGTCAAATACATCAATGATCCAATGATTTGTCTATATAGGGTTATGTCCACTAGTTCTGATGAATCATTAACTAATAGTTTCAGGTTGGAGTCCATGGGAGTGGCCATGGCTTTACACTCCAACATATCAAATCTTTTGAGAATCTCCACAGTATACTTACCTTGATTTAGAAAGATTCCTTTTGGCTCTTGCCACACTTCTAGGCCTAAGAAGTAGTGCATTAGTCCGAGATCTTTCATTTCGAATTCTGAAGAAAGCTTCTTCTTGCTTTCAATTATTTGATTCTCATTTCCGGTTAGAAATAGATCATCTACATATAACAACAATATAACAGGTTCATCATCCATCACTTTAAGATAAAGATTGGGGTCAGCTTTACTTTTGGTAAAGCCCATGCTTGTTAAGAAACTGTCAATCCTTCCGTACCAAGCCCTGGGAGCTTGCTTCAATCCATATAATTCCTTTTTCAGTTTGCATACATGGGTCCTTCCGTCTTTGACCTCAAAACCTTGAGGTTGTTCTATGTATACTTCTTCTTCAATTACACCATTCAGAAAAGCTGTCTTAACATCCATTTGATGCAATTTCCATTTCATCATGGATGCAAGTGCCATGATAGTTCTAATTGAAGTATACCTAGCAACAGGTGCAAATGTTGCTTCATAGTCAATTCCCTCCTTTTGAGAGAATCCTCTGGCTACAAACCTTTCCTTGTATTTTTCAATGCTACCATCTGCAGCATGTTTTATCTTGAAAATCCATTTGGAAGAAACCACACTTTTATCTCTTGGTTTGGGGACTATATCCCAAACATCATTTTTCATTATCGACTGATATTCTTCTGTCATTGCTTCTACCCATTCTTTCTTTTGAGATGCTTCTTCATAGCTAGTAGGTAGTTGATCCACAAGATCACACATCAAGGCCATATAGTTGGACACTAGCTTTGGTTTCTTTCTTTCTCTAATGGAGCCTTCAGGAGCACCATATTTTTCAGCCCCTTGGATAATATCTCTAGCCCATGCTGGCCTTCTTTTCTTTGATAAATCTGAGATAGGAGGTTCTTGTGGTTCCAACATGTCATGATCCTCTGGTGGATTATCTTCAGGGATGTGAACAACCTCTGAGTTTCTAGAAGAAGGATCTTCTTCATAGATTTCTTCAAGTTGGCATTTTCTTGATTTCTTGAGAGCTGCTTCTTCATCAAAAGTTACATCTCTACTGATTTCTATATGATGAAAGCCTGGTATGTAAATCCTGAAAGCTTTGGATGATTCACAATAACCAACAAATATTCCTTTCTTACCAGAAGGATCCAACTTGGTTCTCTTTTCTTTTGGAATGTGGATGTACACAGGACACCCAAATATTTTAAGATGGCTTACCTCGGGCTTCTTTCCAGTAAACACTTCTTCTGGAGTTTTGAAATCAAGAGCACTATGAGATAATCTGTTTTGAACATATACTGCTGTCTTGGCTGCTTCAGCCCATAGATACATGGGAAGATCCTGGTCATGTATCATAGTCTTCACAGCTTCCATGATGGTTCTATTTTTTCTTTCTGCAACCCCATTTTGTTGGGGATTGTAGGGAGTGGTTAGTTCTCTCTTGATTCCAACTTCTTTACAGAATTCTTCAAACTCTTTTGAAGTATATTCTCCACCATTGTCTGTTCTGAGAATCTTGATTTTATTTTCTGAGAGATTTTCTATTAGAGCCTTGAACTCTTTGAACTTTCCAAAAACTTCATTCTTACCCTTTAGAAAGTATATCCAAGTTTTCCTTGAATGATCATCAATGAATGAAAGATAGTATTCAAATCCACTTAGAGAGGTGGTGGGAATTGGAACACATACATCTGAGTGTATTAACTCCAAGATACCCTTAGTCTTTGTTTCACTCTTTGGAAAGGGGTTCTTGACATTCTTCCCTTTCTTACATCCTTTACATGAGCCATCATGATCAACCTTCAAATCTGGTAGTCCTATGACCACCTTGCTTACATAGGGTAAGGCTTTGTAGTTAATGTGAGATAGTCTTCTATACCATAGCTCACTGGGGCTAAAGGTTTCATGAACAAGAGCAGCTTCCGGATGACCCTTGAGTTTATATAAACCTCCTTCCTCTTCACCAATAACAATTGCATCCTTAATAGATTTGCCTTTGGACCACATTAACACTTGTCCATCAATGAATGCAACTCTATAGCCTTTCTTGTCTAAAGCTGAGATTGAAAGCAAATTCTTCTTCAATCCAGGAACATATAAAACTTCCTTCATCTTCATGGGAGTTCCAGAATCGAGTTTGTAGTTTGCTTCACCAATTCCCTTAATGGGATATTGATAGTCATCTCCTAGAGATACCTTTTGGGGAGAAGTCTTTTCCTCAAGATTTGAGAGAGTCCTTTTCTGTCCTGTCATGTGCTTTGAAACACCACTGTCAATAAGCCATGTACCTTCTCCAGGGGTTATAGATCCAGAGAGTGCGGAGAAGAGAACATATTTTTCTGCATTTTCTTCTGCATTTCTCCTTGACCTTCTTTTGAAGAAGGTCCTTTCTTCTTCTTCCTCTTCATTTCTAGGTCTTTTATTGTGAGACCTTTCTTCCTCTACTTCTTCTTCTTCACTATCATCTTCTGCAAGATGTGCTTGGTGTCTTTTGTAGTGAGTGCCCTTTTTCTTCTGTAGAGGGCAATCTCTAGCAATGTGTCCTATTTTGTGACAAGAAAAGCACTGGAAAGAAGAGTAATCTCTTCTTTGAGTAGATCCTCTTTTCTTATGAAATCTGTGTGGAGGATGAGACTCCTTGTGACTACCCTTTTTGGAGTAGGATTGACTCCTTCTTCTTTTGGTGTGGGTAGCCAAGGCTTGGTCATCCTCTTTGAGCAAGGCTTCTCGATTTGCAACCCTAGCCTCCTCTTGTACACAATCCTCCCAAACTACATCAAACTTCATACTTTCTTTTCTGGCACACATAGTTTGAATGAATGACTCCCAAGGTCTAGTCAGACCATTTAGAGATGTCATCACAAGTTCATATTCATCAAGAGTATCACCAATGGCATCTAGTTGCTCTTTGATTAGAGAGACTCTTGAGAAGTAGTCTTGAATGGATTCTCCTTTGTGCATCTTGGTACTCTTCAACTGAGTCCTTAGATTCATCTTCCTATTGATGTTCTTTCCTTCATACATTCTTCCTAGGGCATCATACATTTCCTTTGGAGTCTTCTTGGAAGCCACTTGGGGAATCAAGTGGTCTTTAATAGAATCAGCTATGATTCTCTTTGCCCTAATCAAATCCTTCCTGTGTTTTTCTTTGGCTTCATCTTCTTCTGGCTCTGCAACTTCCTCCTTGATATAATGAGCAAGATCATTCTCCTCAAGAATGAGACCAATTCTGTATTTCCATGCCCGGAAATTCTCTATACCTTCTATCTTGTCTTCAAGCTTAGTGTTTGGAGCCATCTTCTCTTGGGGGAGTCCAAGAGACAGAGTAGACTTACCTGGGAAGTTACTTTTCACTTTTCCGGAATCTGGAACAGAATTTTATCGCACTTTTGGTAGAATTAGGGTTTGACTTTCCCGGAGTTCTACCCAACCAAAAAGTTCGATCTATAGCTCAAAAGAATGCTCTTGAGAAGGGATATCCATCCATGTAATCAGAATTCAAAAATTACAACTTTTTTCTGAAACCAAATTCTGACGTATCGCACTTTTGGTAGAATTAGGGTTTGGATTTCCCGGAGTTCTACCCAACCAAAAAGTTCGATCTATAGCTCAAAAGAAAGGTATTGAACAGAGCTATCCATCCATGCAACCGAAAAACAATAATACCAACTTTGGGCTGAAGCCCTAACTTCACCAAAGAGAGAGAGAGAGGTATTCTTACATTGTGAAAGATGTCCTATTCAGTCTAGCTCTGATACCATGTTAAGTTTAAACGAAATAGACAAGCAAGATCACTGAAAGAAACACAATCACAATATAGACACAGAATATACCCTGGGAAACCCTCATGGGGTAGAAAACCCAACAAAGCTTTCCTCAATAAGATGATCAACCAAAATACAAGATGTGCTCCTTCCTTCTTTGTCTCCTTAGCAGATCTCCCATACAAGTGTGCACTCTTCCACAAGTGAGTGAATGTATATAATGAGGAACACACCTCCTCTATTTATACACTACATTGACATATATTTTACACAGGTACATGTAGGCTCGTATTTAACCATTAGGTTAAATACCCTATTATAACTGACTGGGCCGACCCCCACATGGTGGGTCTAATAACCCTAGTTACCACAACTTCTCGGAGGAATAAACATCTCCAGATTCATAGTATAATCACATCGGAGGTATGGAACATCTCTGGAATAAATAATATACAAATATAATATTCTTTGAAGTTACAATATTTCAACAGTAGGAAGGTGTCCCTACCGAATGAGATGATGAACGTGATAAATCAAGGCCATAACATGGTATGGGAAATGAGCTTATCAGGGGCTATGCAATGCTAGGGGTGTTCCTATATGCATAATTCGTCATCGTGGGGGGTAATGATGTATGTGGTCTAGGATAGGATGAAATAGTTCCAATGACACCATTTACGACATGAGATTCCCCCAGTCGAACCTTCCAAGAGTGGTCTTCCTAGAATGGTGTACAAATAGCTTGACTATGCATAAATCAAGTCGAATTGTTGTTCCTTAAGGACTGCTTCTTCCTTATATTATGGGTGTTCACAATCCACGTCTTTGGTGATGGGGGGAGGAGAGACTTGAGGAACCAGTCTAAGAATATCTTCTCGTCGAGTTTGATCTTACACAAAATTCAACATCTATACCACTCATGGATATGGTCCATAATGTGTGTGCTGAAATTCTTCCAACAAGACAAGAGGATCTTAACTCCAGCATCATATCGAATGGGAAATTGAAATAATTGCAAGAAAGTGGAGGCTAAGGACACGAAATAGGGGTTTTCCCGATGTGGTTGATCAATATACTACTTATCAGCAATGCCAACGAGGGTTCTCTAAAAGAGACGCAGTCTAAAGGAATTGTCCACTATGCTGTTGGAGGAACACAATAAGTGGAAGGACATGATGTGGTTGTATGGGTCTTCCCTAGTCTTCCCTTCAAACTTGGGGATGTATGATGGGAGTTTAGTACAAATTTGGGGTCAAGTAGGATCGTGTCTAATAGGATCATTGGCTAGTCTAGCCAAATCGGGTAGGTTGAGTATGGCCATAAATGACAGACGAGTAGTAGGATAAGACATGGTAGTACCAATGAATTTGTTAGATGTGGATGTGATCATGGATCCGCCAACTATGGTTTTCATGATTGAGATCATGGTGACACTTCCCCCTATAATCATGATCACTATGGAACTAAGAATGGTGGTTCATGTGGAACCAATGTCTGTTTTGGTCATGGTGGTAACTGTCAGGCTGCGACTTCTACCACCAACAACTCCCCCAAAGAAAGGAGTTGGGATATTTCCTTTCATCCGACTATGCATGGGTGAATTTGACGTATAAGATTCCAAATCAAACTCAAATGTCTCAAAAAGTGGCTCTGGAGACGGTGAAGGTGCAGAATTGGGGTCTGACATGTGTGGTCTAGAAAACCATACTGTGGAAACTACCCACGAAGTCGACAAGAATAGCTAAGAGGATATATAGTGATAGGATCATAAACATTGAATGGGTATGATCTCAATAAAAAAAAGGCTCAAAAATACCAATGCAACCAAACGTGCAAGAGGAGAGCACAAAAAAGAGGCACTTAGGCCAACAATCGGCTTGAAAAACCCACTGTAACTGTGGGTTACAACATATGAGCTACAAAAAATGGCCACAAATCCAACAAGCATCACTTCTATAAAAAAAAATGACCTTCTAACCTACCAGATAAAGGAGCAAGAAGTCACCTGTCTAAAACATGAATCCCTCACAAATTGTTTCCCCTATAGGGTAATGAAATCTGTAGTCATACAAAACAAAATGGAAGACCAATATGGCTCAGGGATATCCCTCTACTGAAAATGATCCCAGGTAAAAGAGTCCAACAAGAAAGGCTTCTAGGATACCTCATTCAGTACACGTCACAAAAGCTTAGCCGCAACTTCAGTTTGAAGACAAAGATCTGGATGATATTTAGTACTGACTGGAGTGCAGCATTTCAACCAGCCATCCGGATCCAGTCTTTCCATTTACCCTCATTATATGAGATCCTCGCCCCAAAATTGGTCTCAACCGTGCCCATAAATACTAGAGGATTTGGGTCCCCTAAAAAGACAGCATCTATGTCTCAAATGTAAATGAAAAAGATGAATTATTTGGATGCCTATCTCCAGTTTCCTAACCTAACTAAAAAATTCTTTTTGGTCCTCAAGTGAGGTTAAAATTTTTCGAGTTAAGGTTAATTTTAAGGATGAGCTTGGTGTCATGAGCCAAGCATTAATTTAGGGTGTGGGCTGTGTGCACATGTGGTATGCACCCAAATATAATGCTGAAAAATAAATGCTTAATGGAAATTGTTGTTAGGGAAAGTCCTTATAGTAGGGGAAGACTACCTAGGGGGTGATAGATAGACACATAGAGACTTGCATACATTTCTATAAACAAATAGAATCAAAGTTCAGATAAAATGTACCTTGTTTATGACGGTCGGTCCAAGATTTTCTCCCACGATCTCTACTGCAACAAACCTGCAAAACACACACAGACCTTCCTCAAACTAGTTTGACTATAAATAAGTATTGATATTAAAAAATTTCTTAACATCAAATTATAATCAAAGCACAATAAGCAATAACACTTTTATTGGGAAAGGAAGAGTGTCTCAATATTTTATTGTCAAAGAATGCAGTAAGTACAAATATTATACCTGACTCTGCATCAAACACCTTTGCAACCAAGCCCTAGGTTCTTTCTCCTCTCTCTTGACTTGGAATTTCTTCAGCATAACAATAGCTCTCTCCAATTGTCCCTTTCTCATGCCCTCCCCTTGTATTTATGACAAGGAAAGGAGGATTGGTTCGAAAGCTGGTTGAATTGGGAAGTTGGGGAAGTTGGAATACCTGAATCCACTAATCCCAATTCGTATTCTTAATATATTTCTTCAAATTTTCTTAAGATACCTGTGACTATGACATATAGAAACATGTGAGTGACTCGAGACTTACTGGCTTAGCAGCTTGCAGATACAAATTTTACTTGTTGATGTATATGTAACTTCGGAATGTATTTCAGTTATATGTTTATTGTACCCTTATAGAGATGTGTTATTCCTCTATAAGGAAGTGTCATCATTTGTATTGACAAGTGTCGCGGGTATGTTAACTTGCCGATGGGTTATTAGACCGCCTTGTAAGGGGTCGACCTGGATTTATGTAATATGAAGTTATTGTACCTAGCTAGACAAGTCGGCCCCATAAGGTTATTGGGCAAACAGGACAAGTATAAATATAGATCGGTAGATCTCTATTTGGATCACTCAGAACTCAAACTTCCTTCACTTAGAAAGTGGCGCACATGTGAGGAGGAGGATCAACTGTTAAGAGGAGTCTATCTCTTATACTTTGGTTGAGCTATTGCTCTATCTATATTTGAAGAAGTTGTGGGGTTTTTCACCTTAGGGTTTTCCCCACGAAAACTCTGCGTGTCTTTTGTCTCTCATGCTTTTGCTTCTTGTGATGATTGACATGCTTGTTATGATTGATATGCATTGATATACTGTACATGTTATTCTCTCAGTAAAGATCCTAGAGTATTGTGAATTAATGATCAAAATTTAACATGGTATCAAAGCTAACCTGAGAAGAAGACATTGTGCAATGTCGAAAACTAGGGTTTCTTGTTTATTGGGTTTCTCTCCACAGATTTTGGAAAAGCAGTATAGTAGATTGACTCTACTCATCAAGGAGAATCTATTTGTCCAATCAGAATTCAATTCTGAGCATTTTCAGTTTTGGCCCTAAATATTAGGGTTTCCACAAAAATAGGAATTTCTGAAATTTGAAGACATAGCTGGAAGATCCTTGGAAAAATTAAAGTTTAGAGCTTTGGATCGAGATTTTTGGTTGGGTATATCTCTGGGAAACTCAAACCCTAATTCAGGGTCCTCCCTAGTGAGCTCGAGAAGACAAAAAGGAATTTCTAAAGGGTGAAGCTTTGCAAATCTCAAATTATGAATACACTAGGCTGATCAGATCATCAAGGCGCATCTTCCTATCCTTTCAGAAAGTTGAAATTCAAATTTTGAATTTTTAGGGTTTTTCCAACAAACCCTAATCCGGGACTAGATCCAATTTTCAGCAAATCAAGTGGTAAGACCCAAATCTTTTCTATTTCCATTTGAAGTACTCTTTAAAAATGTCTCACCACACCAAGCTTGAGGACAAGCTTGAAGGAGCTGATAACTTCCAAGCTTGGAAGTATAGGATTGGGTTAATCCTGGAAGAGATGTATATGTGCAGAACATAACACCTCACAAGATATTGGACAACAAGACACCAGAAGAGGTATTCTCTGCTAAGAAACCTGAAGTTAGCCATCTCAAAATATTTGGTTGTCCAGTATACACTCATGTCCCAAAGGAAAAGAGGACCAAGCTAGATCCTTCGGGAAAGAAGGGTATCTTTGTGGGTTACAATGAAAGCTCGAAGGTTTACAGAATATACTTTCTAGGGTTCAACAAGATTGATGTCAGCAGGGATGTGACATTTGATGAAAACTCAGCATTCATTAAATCAAGGAAGACACCTGTTGAAGTTTATGAAGAACCTAATGAAACTAGATTTCAAGACACTACCATGACTGAAGCAATTCCAGGTGCAGTTCGTGAAATTGAAGATCTCATTCAAGATGCAGAAAGATATGGCATTCCAGAAGAAGAACACAGAGCAAAGAAGAGAACTAGATCCCATACTAGCTAGGTTGCTTTACCCTATGACATCATAAACAAAGAACCTTCCAATTATGAAGAAGCAATGGAAAAGAAAGAATGGAAGGATGCCATGGTCGAAGAATACCAATCAATAATGAAGAATGATGTTTGGGATGTTGTCCCAAGACCTAAAGGGAAGTCTATTGTGACTTCCAAATGGATCTACAAGATCAAGCATGCTGTAGGTGGCAGCATAGAGAAATACAAGGCAAGATTTGTAGCTCGTGGCTTCTCTCAGAAAGAGGGAATAGATTATGAAGAAACATTTTCCCCTGTAGCCAGGTACACTTCCATCAGATCAGTACTTGCCTAGGTTGCAACGATGAATGGAAGATACACTAGATGGATGTCAAAACTGCTTTCTTGAATGATGTAGTTGAAGAGGAAGTGTATGTGGAGCAGCCACTCAGTTTTAAAACACATGATAGGGAGTCATATGTGTGCAGATTAAAGAAAGCCATGTATGGCTTGAAGCAAGCTCCCAGAACTTGGTATGGTAGGATGGACAGTTTCCTATCTAGTTTGGGCTTTACCAAGAGTAAAGCGGATTCCAACCTTTACTACAAGGTTGAGGAAGGAAATCCTGTGATACTACTCCTATATGTGGATGACCTATTTGTAACAGGAGATGATAGACTGATTGTCGATACAAAGAGGAAGCTTGCTGCCGAGTTTGATATGAAGGAATTGGGGATGATGCACTATTTTCAAGGTATGGAGGTGTGGCAGAGTGCAGATGGGATATTCCTTGGACAGGGGAAGTATATAGTAGATATCCTAAAGAGGTTCGGGATGATGGATTGCAAGGCCATGGCGACACCTATGGCATCGAACCTGAAGCTTCTGTGTGATGCTTCATCTGAGCCGGTTGATGTCTCTATGTATCGTCAGATGATTGGGTCCTTGATGTAACTGATGAACACGAGACCAAATATTTGCTTTGCGGTGAACACATTGAGCCAGTTCCTGACGGATCCGAGGAGTGTTCACCTAATTGATGTAAAGCATATTCTGAGGTACTTAAGGTTACAGTTGATTATGGGCTCAAGTATGAAGTGAATCAAAATTTTAACCTACAGGGTTATATTGATTCAGATTGGGTAGGAAGTGCTGCAGATAGGAAGAGCACATTTGGGTGCTGCTTCAGTATGGGATCAGGTGTGATCTCTTGGTTTAGTAGGAAGCAGTCCCGCGTAGCACTGAGTACAGCCGAGGCAGAGTATGTTGCAGCCTGGTCGGCTAGTTGTGAGGCAGTATGGATTCAGAAGCTACTATCTGAGTTATTTGATCTCCCGCTGGAGGCTACTGGTATCTTTTGTGACAACCAGAGTTGTGTGAAGCTGTCTGAGAACCCGGTGTTCCACGACAAGTCGAAACACATAGAGATAAAATATCACTATATTAGGGATATGGTGCAGAGAGGATCAGTGAAGCTCCTGTATGTTGCAACAGATGAGCAGATTGCAGATGTACTGACGAAGCTATTAGCCAGAGTGAAGTTTGAATACTTCAAGGAGAGGCTTGGTGTTCTTCAGATCGATGACACTTCAAGGAAGAAATGATGGAGACATTTGTTGAAGCCATTCTAAGCATGTTGGAAGGAGGATCCTTCACATGGCTGTGGATGTAAGCGTTGGATGATGAGCATCAAGATGATGCTCCAGTTACTGCTCTGTATGCATCATGTTGGATGCTGGATATGATAAGTTGGATCATTTATATATATGTATTTATGCATCATGTTGGATGTTGGATATGATCAGTTGGATCATTTATATGTATGTATGTACGCATCATGTTGGATGGTGGATATGATTAGGTGGATCATGTATTTGTGTATGTATCAGGTGGATACTTGTATGATAAGGTAGATCATGTATTTGTTTATGTATCAGGTGGATACTTGTATGATCAGGTAGATCATGTACTTATGTATGTATCATGTGGATGCATTATGTATATCAGATGGATGCATTGTATGATCAGGTAGATCATGTATGATATTTATCACGTAGATACTGTGTATGCATCAGTTGGATATATTGTTTGATCAGGGTGATCACAGATGATGAGCTTCAGGATGTTGATCCAGATAATATGCATTAGGTTGATTCTATGATGATCGGGATGATCATAGATGTCGAGCTTCAGGATGTCGCTCCAGATGATACGCATCAGGTTGATGCTATGATGATGATCAGGTTGATCATGTGATGATGTACATCAGGATGATGTATGGTGAGTATCAGTTTGATACTCTGTGGCCGTGGACAGGTTGTGCAGGTAGCATAGAAAAGATCTTGGGAGATCCTATAATCTGCGCTAGGATGCTCTTTCGAGGTTTTTCTACAGGTAGCATAGAAAAGATCCTTTAAAAACTAGACAGGTAGAGAGGTGTGCTCGTAACATATTGGGTTGCTCTATTGAGATCCTATAGTCTATGCTAGAATGATCTGAGTAGGTTTTGCTACAGTTTCGCATAGAAAAGATCCTTTAAAACTGGACAGGTAGAGCGGTGTGCTCGTAACATCCTGGGTTGCTCTATCGAGATCCTATAGTCTGTTCTAGGATGCTCTTAGTAGGTTTTGTGAAAGTTCACATAGAAAAGATCCTTTAAAATCCGAACAGGTGGAGCAGTGTGCTCGTAACTACCTGGGATGCTCTATCGAGATCCAGACAGGTAGAGCGGTTTGCTTGTAACATCCTGGGATGCTCTGAGGAGGTTTTGTGAAGGTCAACATGTAAAAGAACCTATAGTATGCGCTAGGTTTTGTTGATGCACGTAATCAGTCCTGAGATCGACAGTATGGCCATTGATGATGAATACCTGCAGGTGGTGGGCCTACATCCAGTATGAAAAAGGATTGGCTCTGTAGAACTTCCTATGATGAGTAGATTCAGAGATTGTTTGAGATAGAAGCAGCAATGATGATGATTCGAGGACGATGCATTGATGGCGATGATCCATAGAAAAAGACTTGTGCTAGAAAATCTGTGTTGAGAAATACCTTCCTAGTTAAGAGGGGGTGTTGATGTATATGTAACTTCGGAATGTATTTCAGTTATATATTTATTGTACCCTTATAGAGATGTGTTATTCCTCTATAAGGAAGTGTCGTCATTTGATTTGACAAGTGTCACGAGTATGTTAACTTGCCGATGGGTTATTAGACCACCTTGTAAGGGGTCGGCCCGAATTTATGTAATATGAAGTTATTGTACCTAGCTAGAAAAGTCGGCCCCATAAGGTTATTGGGCAAACAGGAAAAGTATAAATAAAGATCGGGAGATCTCTATTTGGATCACTCAAAACTCACTCTTCCTTCACTCGGAAAGTGGCGCACATGTGAGGAGGAGGATCAACTGCTAAGAGGAGTCTATCTCTTGTACTATGGTTGAGCTATTGCTCTATCTATCTTTGAGGAAGTTGTGGGGTTTTTCACCTTAGGGTTTTCCCCACGGAAACTCTGTGTGTTTTTTGTCTCTCATGCTTTTGCTTCTTGTGATGATTGACATGCTTGTTATGATTGATATGGATTGACATATTGTACATGTTATTCTCTCAGTAAATATCCTGGAGTATTGTGAATTAATGCTCAAAATTTAACATTACTTGATACCCGTAGGTTGTCAATATATAGACCCGTAGGTGACCCGCATTGTGTCACGTATAAAGGTCGCGGTTTTATACTGAAACTGTCAGAATTTTTTTTTTTTTTAAGCTGAAGATGGTAGGGTTCAACTCCTAAAACTTCTAAGTCCAAGTAAGCTCTTCCATCCATAATGTCCTTTTGTGTGACTAATAGGGTAATGTGGTAACAGATGGAGAAGTTCTAATGTGACCGATAGCAGATGCCCCCTAATGTTTGATTTTAGAGGGAAACGATGGTCTAAATACATTACAATCCAAGTTAGAGGAGAAGCGAGGAAACCATAGGACAAATTCACAAAAAGTACCTGAAACAAAAACCAAGTCGGCGAGCAATTACAATCTTGACATCAGGATATTTTTAGAATGATAGGACATAATCTCCTATACATAACTAAAATATGTATATAGCATGGCCACTGAAATACAAGCATGGATCCATGTCAAACAAGAGATCATAGCCATAACAACAAACTGGATCTATGTCTCATCAAGAGCCAAAAATGAGTGTGGCTCAGTCTTGCACAACTTGGGCAATAACAAACTATGATGATGTTATCATAGGCCCAAGGTCTTCATCCAAACCGTTAAATTACGAATCCTAACCATGCGAATAAAATGAGCTGAGGTCGAACATGGAGGATACCGTTTGATTATCGGCCAATGATGTAAACCGTTAACAAATGTGAGAGCACCCATCATTAATGAAAATGGGGCTCAAGGTACCTAGTACATTCTAACAAGTGAGAATAAAGGGTCTTGAAGTCGAACACTTGAAGAATCCATCGAGTAGGAGACATTGATGTATTCCCACTACCCAATAGCGAGGGAAAATGCCACTGATGACTAGAATCCCCAAGGTACTACCGATAACTTTAAAATTCATTCCCAGATAAAGATGAGTTGAAGTCGATAGGAAGAAGTATGTTGGAAGGGAGGCCTTAAGGAATGCTCCATCATCCAACAAAAGATACAATCAATAGGTTGATCTGATCTGGAATAGGATTGAGTACATGATGAAACAAGCTGACACCAAGGAATGGCCGACATGTGAGGTCAAGGTAACTGTAGAATAGCTGACATAAGGGGTGTCCTTGAATAGTGAGCACAACACAAAAGTGACTTAGGAAGCTTTGAATACAAAAGGTACCATGATATAAATCCATAATGTAGGAGACATTAACAGATTCTCCATATGATTGAAAGAGTAACCAATTGGAGGAGTAAAGAATATAAGATCAGGTTCATCCTAAGGCCAAAAACTAAAACCCAACTGGTTTGAAAGACTCAAAAAAGGTGTTGTGTTCAAGGGCATAAATGACTTGTTGCCTTTATACTGAAAATATACTTTCCATCCTTCCCTTCCCTTTTCTCTTTTTATTAAAGAATGTATTTTATTGATTTTAATGAACATGAAAAGGTGGAAAAGAAAGCTCGATAATTTCCTTCTTGTTAGTTTTAATGAGTCCAAGAAATAAAACTCAATAGTCCTTCATTTTTTAAAACAAGCTCGAAGAGAGGACAAACGAATGCTTGGTATAAGTCCAACAATGTATAATTTAACGAGTCCATGGGAGGAAAAATCAAGACCTTCTTCATGTTTTAACGAGTTTGAAGAAGAGATAGATTAGTACTCAATAATATTGATCCATGGATTTTAATATCGAGCCTAGATCTGTTCATTGTCACCGGTGTTTTCAATTTTAAGGAGTCTGAAAAACTTAAACAATAACTGTTAAATTTTGAGTATTAATTCATAATACTATAGGATCTTTGCTGAGAGAATAACATCTACAGTATATCAATGCATGACAATCATAATATGACAAGCATCACAAGCATCACAAGAATCAAAAGCATAGAGACAAGAGACACAGAGTTTCCGTGGGGAAAACCCTAAGGTGAAAAACCCCACAACTTCCTCAGAGATAGAGAGAGCAATGGCTCAACCAAAATACAACCAAATAACACTGAGATAGTCTCCTATCAGATGATCCTCCTCCTCCTCACTAGTGCGCCACTTTTGAGAGTGAGAGTGAGTTACTTTTCCGAGTGAGTAAAATAGAGATCTCCTATCTCTATTTATACTCACCTTTTTTCCCAGTTCCCTAATGGGTCCGACTTGTCTACCTAGATATTATATATAAATCAGGGCCGACCCCACATGTTGGTCTAATAACCCATCGGCAAGTACACACACTTGCGACACTTGTCAATCCACATGACGACACTTCCTTATAGAGGAATAACACATCTCTTATAAGGGTACAATAAATATATATAAAATATACAGATGAAATACATTCGGAAGTTACATATACATCAACACTCCCTCTTAACTAGGAAGGTATTTCTCGACACAGATCTGCTAGACAAGTCTTCTTCTCTGGATCATCGTCATCATCATCGTCATTGCTGCTGCTATCTCAACCAATCTCTGACTCTACTCGTCATAGGAAGTTCTACAGAGCCAGTCCTTTTTCATACTGGATGTAGGCTCGCCATCTGCAGGTCTTCATCATCACTGGCCATACTGTGGAATCTTCAGGACTTATTACGTGCGTCACAAAACCTGGCTGCAGCATCCCAGGATATTACGAGCACTCAGCTCTACCTATAGGATCTCCCAGGAGCACATTACATGTGACCCATCACAAAACCTGGCTGAAGCATCCCAGGCTGTTACGAGCATGCGGCTCTACCTGTCGGATCTCCCAGGAGCACATTACATGTGATCTCACCACAAAACTTGGCTGAAGCATCTGAGGCCTTTTTCATCCTGTCCAAATCTCCCAGGAGCAAATTACATGTGGTCATGGCAAAACCTGGCTGAAGCATCTGAGGCATTTTTCATCCTGTCCAGATCTCCCAGGAGCAAATTACATGCCATAGGACAAAACCTCGCAAGAGCATCTGCCAGATATCCCAGGGCACCAAATTACATGCCATAGGAAAAACCTCGAAATACTATCTGCAGATCTTCCAGGGCACAAATTACATGTCCTCTCAATCAAAACCTCACAAGAGCATTTACCAGATGTCCCAGGGCACCAAATTACATGCCATAGGAAAAACCTCGAAAGACCATCTGCAAATATCCCAGGGCACAACTTACATGCTTACCTGCACAACCTGATCCACAGCCACAAAGTATCATCTGATACTCATCAAACATCACATGATCATCCTGATCATCATCACTGCAATATCCCGCTGCATGTCAACTGGAGAAGCTCGTCATCCACGATCATCCTGATCATAGAATGCATCCATTTGATGCACACCAAGTATCCACCTAATACATACATAGATACATGATCCATATAATGTATCCATCAGCATACATGATCTGCCTGATCATACGAAGATACATGATCCACACAATGTATCCAGCAACATACATGATCTACCTGATCATACAAAGATACATGATCCACACAATGTATCCATTAGCATCCAACATGATGCTTACATACAAAATACATACACATGATCCAACCGTTCATATCCAGCATCAACATGATGCGTATACAAAAATACATACACATGATCCAACCGATCATATCCAACATCAACATGATGCGTACATACATATAAATGATCCAACTGATCATATCCAGCATCCAACATGATGCATACATACATACATATAATGATCCAACTGATCATATACAACAGAAACCAAAACATCATCCTGATGCTCATCATCCAGCGCTTACATCCACAGCCATGTGAAGGGTCCCCCTTCCAACATGCTTGGAATGGCTTCAGCAAATGTGTCCATCACTTTTTCCTCGAAGTGTCCTCGATCTGAAGCACTCCAAGCCTCTCTCTGAAGTACTCGAACTTCACCCTAGCTAGTGGCTTCATCAGCACATCTGCAATCTGCTCGTCTGTCGCAATATACAGGAGCTTCACAGCTCCTCTCTGCACCATATCCCTGATATATTGATATTTGATCTCTATGTGTTTCGACCTGTCATGAAACACTGGGTTCTCGGACAGCTTCACACAACTCTGGTTATCACAGAAGATACCAGTAGCCTCCAACGGGAGATCATATAACTCAGACAGTAGCTTCCGTAGCCATACTGCCTCACAACTAGCTGAACAGGATGCAACATACTCTGCCTCAGCTGTACTCAGTGCTACGCAGGACTGCTTCCTGCTAAACCAAGAGATCACACCTGATCCCATATTGAAGCAGCACCCAGATGTGCTCTTCCTATTTGCAGCACTGCCAGCCCAATCTGAATCAACATAACCTTGTAGGTTAAACTTTAGATTCACCTCATATCTAAGCCCATAATCCACTGTACCCTTCAGGTACCTCAGAACATGCTTTACAGCAACCAGGTGAACACTCTTCGGATCCGTCAGGAACTGGCTCAATGTGTTCACAGCAAAGCAAATGTCTGGTCTCGTGTTCATCAAGTACATCAAGGACCCAATCATCTGACGATACATGGAGACATCAACCGGCTCAGATGAAGCATCACATAGAAGCTTCAGATTCGATGCCATAGGTGTGGCCATGGCCTTGCAATCCATCATCCCAAATCTCTTCAGGATATCTACTGTGTATTTCCCTTGACCAAGTAAGATCCCACCTGCACTCTGCCACACCTCCATACCTAGGAAATAGTGCATCATTCCCAAGTCTTTCATATCGAATTCAACAGCAAGCTTCCTCTTAGTATCTGCAATCAGAATGTCATCTCCTATTACAAATAAGTCATCCACATACAGGAGTAGAATCACAGGATTCCCTTCCTCAACCTTGTAGTAAAGGTTGGAATCTGCTTTACTCTTGGTAAAGCCCAAACTAGATAGGAAACTATCCATCCTACCATACCAAGTTCTGGGAGCTTGCTTCAAGCCATACAAGGCTTTCTTCAATCTGCATACATATGACTCCCTGTCATGTATTTCAAAACCGAGTGGCTGTTCCACATATACTTCCTCTTCCACTACACCATTCAAGAAGGCAGTCTTGACATCCATCTGGTGTATTTTCCATTTCATTGCTGCAGCCAGGGAAAGTACTGTTCTGATGGAAGTATACCTGGCTATAGGTGCAAAGGTTTCTTCATAATATATTCCCTCTTTCTGAGAGAATCCTCGAGCTACAAATCTTGCTTTGTATTTCTCCACACTGCCATCTGCAGCATGCTTGATTTTATAGATCCACTTGGAAGTCACAACAGACTTCTCTTTAGGTCTTGGGACAACATCCCAAACATCATTCTTCATTATTGATTGGTATTCCTCAACCATAGCATCCTTCCATTCTTTCTTTTCCGCTGCTTCTTCATAACTGGAAGGCTCTTTGTTCATGATGTCACAGAGTAAAGCAACATAGCTGGTATGTGATCTGGTTCTCTTCTTTGCTCTGTGTTCTTCTTCTAGAATGCCAAATCTTTCTGCATCTTGAATGAGCTCTCTAGCCCATACAGGTTTCCTCTTGTGAGAGTTATCCTCACGGGGTGGATCTACAGGTTCTTGTGGATCTTCAAACTCACGAACAACTTCTGGAACTGCTTCAGTCATGGTAGTGTCCTGAAATCTCCTTTCCTTAGGTTCTTTATAAACTTCGGTAGGTGCCTTCCTTGATTTGATGAATGCTGATTTTTCATCAAATGTTACATCCCTGCTGACATCAATCTTCTTGAACCCTGGAAAGTATATTCTGTAATCCTTCGAGCTTTCACTGTAACCCACAAAGATACCCTTCTTTCCTGAAGGATATAGTTTAGTCCTCTTTTCCTTTGGGACATGAGTGTATACTGGACAACCAAATATTCTGGGATGACTGACTTCAGGTTCTTACCAGAAAAGACCTCTTCTGGTGTCTTGTTGTCCAATATCTTGTGGGGTGTTCTGTTCTGCACATATACAGCTGTTCTAGCTGCTTCTGCCCATAGATGCATAGGAAGATCCTGGTCATGCAACATTGCCCTTGCTGCTTCCATGATAGTTCTGTTCTTCCTTTCTGCAACACCATTCTATTGAGGATTATAAGGAGCAGTCAACTCCCTCTTAATCCCTGAATCACTGCAAAGCTTCTTGAAGTCACTTGAGGTGAATTCTCCACCATTGTCAGATCTGAATGTCTTGATCTTCTTGTCAATTTGATTCTCCATCAAGGTTTTGAATTCTTTGAATTTATCAAGCACCTCATCTTTGCCCTTCAAGAAGTATACCCAAGTCTTCCTGGAGAAGTCATCAATAAATGATACATAGTAAACATACCCACTTAGGGAACTGGATGACATAGGGCCACATACATCTGAGTGGATGATTTCCAGAATGTCTTTTTCCTTGCTTTCACTGCTTGGGAAAGCCTTCTTAATGTTCTTACCTTTTGCACATCCTTTGTAAACACCTTCATGTTTGGTCATGATTTCAGGAAGACCCTCGACTGCCTTGCTTGCAATCGGAAGTGCTCTATAGTGCATATGAGCAAGTCTTCTATGCCAAAGTTCACTTGGCTCCATAGATGCATGCACCATGGCATGTTCAGGTTGTCCCTTCAATTTATACAAGCCTCCCTCTTGCTCTCCAATCACTACTGCATCATCTATGGTATTTCCCTTTGGCCACATTAGGACTTGGCCATCCACAAATGCAACCCTCATACCTTTTGCATCCAATGCAGAAATGGAGAGTAAGTTCTTCTTGAGCCCAGGTACATAAAGTACTTCTTTCATCTTCAATGATTTTCCAGAATCTAGGTTGTAGGAGGCTTCACCACTTCCTTTGATTGGGTATTGATAATCATCCCCAAGTTTCACCTTATGGGGTGATTCATGTTCAGATAGATTCACAAAAGATTCCTTAAACCCAGTCATGTGTTTGGAAGCCCCACTATCAATCAACCAATCATTACAACCATGGGAGATGGTACCTGTGAGAGCAGAGATCAGAACATACCCTTCTTCACTTGATGAGTCATCATTACTATCACTTTCTGCCCTAGCCTTCTTCTTTGGGGGTTCATCATCTTTGGCAGCATGAGCATGAAACCTTCTTTTGCTACCCTTCTTCTTCTTGTTGGAGATGTTATTGTCCTTCTTGTTCTTGGGACAATTTATGGCAATATGTCCTTTCTCATTACAGGTGAAGCATATTCTTCTTTCTTTGAAGTGATAGAAGATCTCTTGGAGTGAGATGGCTCTCTCTTGGACTTTCCTTTCCTGGTGTGAGATGTGAGAGCTTGATCTTCATTCCCCATCTTTTCTTCTCGTGCCACAAGCCTTGCTTCTTCTTGTGAGCATTCTTCCCGAAGTCTACTGAAAGAGATCAACTTCTTCCTTGCACAAATTCCTTGGATAAAGGAATCCCATGACCTGGGTAGGCCATTTAGAGTGGTCATCACCACTTCACCATTCTCCACCATTTCATCCACTGCTTCTAGTTTTTCCTTGATCTGGGAGACCCTTGAAAAATAGGATTGAATGGTTTCTCCATTCTGAAACTTTACTCCTTTCAATTGGTTCCGCAGTGTCATCTTCCGATTTATGTTCTTTCCTTCAAACAACTTGGTCAAAGAGTCAAACATCTGCTTGGGTGTCTTAAGAGAAGACACATGGGGTATGAGAAAGTCTTTGATAGAATCAACAATGATTCTCTTTTCCTTGACCAAGTTCTTCTTGTGCAATGCCTTGGCCTCTTCATCCTCTGGGATAGGGATGTCTTCTTTCACATATGAGTCCAACTCATTCTCTTCCAGGATTAACCCAATCCTATACTTCCAGGCTCGGAAGTTATCAGCTCCTTCAAGCTTATCCTCAAGCTTGGTGTGGAGAGACATCTTTAAGAGTACTTCAAATGGAAACAGAAAAGATTTAGGACTTACCACTTGAAGTGCTGAAAACTGGATCTGGTCCTGGATTAGGGTTTGTCAGAGAAACCCTAAAAATTCAAAATGTGAATTTCAAATTTCTGAAAGGATATAAAGATGCGCCTTGGAGAGCTGATCAGCCTGGTACATTCAGAATTTGAGATCAGCAAGGTCTTGCCCTTCAAAATTGCCTTTTTGTCCTCCCGGGTTCACTAGGGAGAGCCCTGAATTAGGGTTTGAGTTTCCCGGAGATCTACCCAGCCAAAAATCTCGATCCAAAGCTCTAAACTTCGATTTTTGCAAGGATCTTCCAGCTGTGTCTTCAGATTCCAGCAATTCCTATTTTTGTGGAAACCCTAATTTTTAGGGACAAATCTGAAATGCTCGGAACTGAATTCTGATTGGACAGATAGATGCGCCTTGATGAGTAGAGTCAATCTACTATACTGATTTTCAAAAATCTATGGAGAGAAACCCAATAAACAAGGAACAAAAGCTTCCATCACTACAAAATGTCTTCTTCTCAGGTTAGCTCTGATACCATGTTAAATTTTGAGTATTAATTTATAATACTATAGGATCTTTGCTGAGAGAATAACATCTACAGTATATCAATGCATGACAATCATAATATGACAAGCATCACAAACATCACAAGAATCAAAAGCATAGAGACAAGAGACACAGAGTTTCCGTGGAGAAAACCCTAAGGTGAAAAACCCCACAACTTCCTCAGAGATAGAGAGAGCAATGGCTCAACCAAAATACAACCAAATAACACTGAGATAGTCTCCTAGCAGATGATCCTCCTCCTCCTCACTAGTGCGCCACTTTTGAGAGTGAGAGTGAGTTACTTTTTCGAGTGAGTAAAATAGAGATCTCCTATCTCTATTTATACTCACCTTTTTGCCCAGTGCCCTAATGGGGCCGACTTGTCTACTTAGATACATCCACATTATATTATATATAAATCAGGGCCGACCCCACATGTTGGTCTAATAACCCATCGACAAGTACACACACTTGCGACACTTGTTAATCCACATGACGACACTTCCTTATAGAGGAATAACACATCTCTTATAAGGGTACAATAAATATATATAAATATACAGATGAAATACATTCCGAAGTTACAAATACATCAACAATAACTCCATACACCTACTTGTGGATTTTAATATCAAGCCTGAGTTGGTATGTGCTCACCGGTGTTTTTTTCATATTTAAGAGTCTGAAAAACTTAAACAAGAACTCTAAATACCGTCTCATGGATTTCACATCGAACCTGAGTTAGTGAATGCTCGTTGGTGTTTTCATATTTTGAGAGTCTGAAAACCCTAAAGAAGACTCCTGAAGGTCCTTTTTCGTAAAGTTAGTCTCCTCACCCAAAAAAGTGTAAAAAAATGGGAGAAGAACTCTTCTAGCCATGTATGACTAGAGTATACCTTTTTCGTAACTAATCCACAAAGGTCCGGAAAAGAGGTAAAATTATACCTAAGTGGATGATTGTTCAAGTCCTTTAACGAGTCTGAACGAGACAAGTGTACTCGGAAATCTTTTTATATTTAGAGAGTCTAATAAGAGCACGAAATAACTCTATAAACACATTTTTTATAAAGGTTTAACGAGCCCAAAAAAGTAAACTCATGACCTCCTTATTGTTTTTAATGATCTCAAAGGAGAGATGGAAGAAATCTCATAGCCTCCTTACTGTTTTTAACGAGCTCGAAGAAAAGGTGGAAGAATGCTCATAGCTGGATCAATGTCCAAATGAATGGAAGACTGCATTATAGACCCTAGGAAAATTTCATCAGAAGGAAGTATATCATCCCAGATAGAACACATATCTAAACATTCAAATGGAGTCATCACCTGATCAGCTGCCGAGACCCAGTCCTGAGAAGGTAAGAATGAATTTAGAGGCTTCTTTTTAGTAGTAATTGGACTTAAGGAACAATATGCCACATAATTTGATTGTGACATGGTAGTGCCTACTAGTGGGGGATATACTTGGTCTATAGTTGGTTAATAAGAGGGATCAATAAATGCGAGTTGATAGATAGTGACAATGCATTCGTTGTGAGGAAAATGCATCACACGAAAGAGGGTAGACACCACAACCTGCATAGCATATACGTAATCATGCCCGAGGATCATATCAAAATACATAGGGTCCTTTAAAAACATAAAATAAACTAAGACTATTTTCCCACCCAAAGTAACAGGTACCTGAGGGAGGAATCCCAACGGTTCACTAGGTCTTCTATCGAAATTCAACGACCAATTAACAACTGGAAAAAGGTTAGGGAAACCTAAATCTCTCCAAGCATAAGGAGATAAGATACTAACATCGGCTCCTTCATCTACAATACATCGATGAACTGCATGGTTTCCGATATCAACCTTTATCTGGAAAGGTGTAGAAGAAGGAAGGCAAGGCCCAGTTAGACTATTCCAATCAAAGCAAATGATCCCAGAGCTAGGTAGGGGTTCACTTAGCATAGATGAAGTGCCCCCATTTTCAGAAACATCCGAACTGGTAATGCAAAAGACTTCAGGGGTAGGTTCATCAGTCTCTGAAGGACTGATGGGATTGGTCAAATTTTGCATCAATTTGATCACTTCACTATCCGAAGAAAGAGTGGGGTTGACCAAATATTGCATTGGTTCAACCACTTTATCAACCAAAGGTTGAATAGGCTGTTGGGAATCTATAGACAATTCAGTAGCAGAGTATCCTTCAGACATGGACCACACTCTCCGCACCTATGGAATAACAGGGCACAGGTGATTAAGTTGATCTCCCTTACGGAGTTTACAAGGGATCTTTGGATTGCGTCCTAGAAGCCTAGACTCCTTTACAACATTAGTAGTCTCTGTATGACTAGTATTGGTTGACAACTTGCCCCCAACATGACTTGCAGTGGTTGGTTTCGCAGAAGCAAAAGACGTTTGAACTATGGACCACACTCTTTGCACTTGTGGAAGTACAGGGCACAAATAGGTCAGGTGGTATCCCTCGCAAAACTTACAAGGGAAATTAAGCTTATTTTTATGAGGTTTGTCGACAATGTCAACGTTCTCAGCATGACTTATAGTGGATGATTTAGTGTCTCCAATATGACTCGCAGTAATTGGTGACTTGTCATTAATATGACCATCAGTGATCAATGATGTGTCCTCAACATGAACAACAGTGGTTGAAGACATACTTTCAGTATGATTTGTAGTGACTGAAAGTTTTCTCCTAGCATGACCTCCAGAGGTTGGGTTGGTGCCCCCAACATAACTTGTAGAGGCTGGTTGCATAGGTTCAGTATGATTTACAGTGACAATGAATTCCCCCAACATGACCTCCATAGGTTGGGTAGGTGCCCCCAGCATGACCTCCAGAGGCTGGGTGGATTCCCCCTTGCTTTGGCATCTTCGCCCTACTCTTCCTCCGTCTATTCCTCATAGATCATTGGTTAATAGTATTACTACTTTCACCACATGAGGTAGAAGGAGGAGAAGAAGATGTTACTGGTGAAGAAGGCATAAGGTTATGATGCTCTTGATTTGAAGTGCTTACTTGAGAAGCATCAGGAGCATGCAAGGCGTTCGGAGTGGAAAACAACCAAATCGGTATCCCTATAGTGAATCCCAGAAGATTCAAGGTAGCCATTAATGGAGTACCAATGTTCCCAATGAATGGAAAAGCACAAGGAGCACCCTGAACAGGGTTCCCTTGATTGGTCTTCACCGGAATGCTATCCATAGTTTCCAACTCAACAATCCATAAAATATCTAAGGCCAACTAAGAATAAGCGGCACAAAGAGCATACCACTAAAAATGTCCTAAAGTAATCCATACCAGGAACACAAAGATAAATACTCTCAAAAGAAATTCTGGGATGATGAGGGTCCACAACAAACTAGTATAATATCGAAGAACAGTTACCCGAGTTCCATATACAAGATTTCTGGGTGTAGGCGCTTGAATCACCAAACCGTCTTCCCAAATCATTATAGAGGGTTTCCTCCCACGTCTGTCCTAGGTACAACAAAAATAGCCTTGTACCGTCACCTGTGTAGAGCCCTAAAGGTCAAAATATACTAAAGGCTACCAAAATTGTAGAAAAAACCCGTTGGGACAGTTGCAGGTCCAACCAAGACGCATGGGCAGGGTAACTAAGCCCGAAATCCAAGAGTACACAAGGCACTAGTGGACCCTCGTATGCGAAAAGGATCTAGTGCATGCTCGAAAGAAAGGTGGAGGGTTCCCAACAATTTGATCTTATATGACCTCTTTTTTAACTCTAGTTTGAGTAGAGCTTCCTGGATACCTCCACAACAATGGATTTACCTAAATGATAGTTTGTACTACGATTTGAGATTTGAATGATTTGGAAGGTTTAAAGTGATGTATTCCAAACCCTAGCCTAAGCTAGTTGATGTTGTGTAACCCTAAAAAAGAAAATGTTACTAATATATTTTATTAAGGATTCTGTTTATAGGTTGTTACTTAAAGGATAGTGCAATGTGTGATGTGGTTACAACTGGAAATAAAGTGCATATAAAATGTAAAAATTTCACAATTGTGCTTTATGTTTTTCTTTCAAAACTGAAAATCAAAGTAAACCTAAGCATAAAAGTTCTTTTTATTATTATTTTCAAAGATAGTAGAACCAACAACTATAACTACTTTGAAAAATAAATGACAAATCTTGCAATAAAAGGGGAAGTTCTTTTGTTTTTCAAATTTGATCTTTTCTTTAGCTACAAAAGAAATACAAATGAAAATAATGAACAAACAAGACATACCAAGAGTGCAAGTAAAGGAATATGACCCGAACCAAAACAAACAGGCCTACAACAAGATCGACAAAGACTAACCCAACTAGTTGCTTCTGAGAAGTAAATAACCCTTTGGAACAAGATGCCAACAAAGAAGATTGATGTGTAAGACAGAAAAAACAAAGACCCCTATGCAGAGATCAAACTACTCCTGAACACTAGTAAACAAAAGAGAAACAAGAACTCGCTAAAAACAATGGGATAGGAGGCTAGGGTAACTTTACCAACACAATAAATAAAAGAGCAAATCTTCAAAAGGTTTAAGACAGATTTAGAGCACCCAGAAAAAGTTTCAGTGTGTATTAAATCAGACAAGTACTTCTAAAGCCACAGGAAAAACCCCTCTGAGACCAAACCCTAAATAAAAAAGGAAAAAATAAAGGAAAACTCATGACTCTGATACACAACAACGCGTAGTGGACCCGCGGGTATATATACTAGCAACTCACAGTTAGGGAAGAAATTTCAAGACTGTATATACATACAGGTCGCGGGTGGGCCATAAAAACCTTAAAAAAAAAGAAATGAAAACCTAAGAGCCACTAAATCAAACTCAAACACTAAAAGGCCTCTAAAAGGCTGTGAAATGAACGTAGGTAGAACACATAAATGATTAACATGTTCCCCAAAATAAAGAAAATCCAAAATCATACCAAAAACCCAAGATCAAACCCTAAATCAAGAGTTTAGATCTCCCAAGAAACTCGTGGCTATATACACTAGCCACTCACGGGTGTAACTGAAAAACCACAGGTAGCAAAATGTTCAACTCACGAATGTAACAAAAAGTACATGCCTGTAACTACAGGAAACACGCGGGTAGGTTCTGATAGAAGACAAAGAAAAAATTTGCAGAGCGCACCAGACTGAGTAAAAAAAAGGATTTAAAAAGAAACCCTAAAGAAATATAAAGAGACTGAAGAAGTTATAAAAACTGAATAAACTTAACAAAGATCCCCAAAGCTGAAAAACAAAAAGGTTATCCCCAACGGAGTCGCCAATTCTGTTGTTAGGGAAAAGTCCTTATAGTAGGGGAAGACTACCAATGTACTAGGAGGTGACAGATAGACTCATAGAGCTTTACATACATTTCTATAAACAAATATGATCAAATTTCAGAGAAAATATACCTTGTTTATGACGATCGGTCCAAGCATTTCTCCCACGATCTCTACTGCAACAAATTTGCAAAACACACACAAACCTTCCTGAAATGAGTTTGACTATAAATAAATATTGATATTAACAAATGAAATAACATCAAATTATAATCAAAGCACAATAAACATTAACAGTTTCATTGGGAAAGGTCTCGATCTTTTATTGTCAAAGAATGCAGTAAGTACAAATATTATACCTGATTCTGCATCAAGCACCTTTGCAACCAGGCCCTAGGTTCCTGCTCCTCTCTCTCGACTTGGAATTTCTTCAACATAACAATATCTCTCTCCAATTGTCCCTTTCTCATGCCTTCCCCTTGTATTTATGGCAAGGCAAGGACGATTGGTTTGAAAGGTGGTTGAATTGGGAAGTTGGAATACGTGACTCAACTAATCCCAATTCGTATTCTTAATATATTTTTTCAACTTTTATTAACATACCCGCGACTATGACATCTAGAAACATGTGAATGACTCGCGACTTACTGTATTAGTAGCTCGCGGGTACAAATTTTAGTTGATACCCACGGGTTGTCAGTATAGAGATCTGGGGGTGACCCACATTATGTCAGGTATACAGGTTGCACTTTTACACTGAAATTGTGATAAAAAATAATTTTTTAAGCTGAAGATGGTAGGGTTCAGCTCCTAAAACATCTAAGGCCAAGTAAGTGTGGTTGGGGTTTTAGCCCCTTCCTGTGCAAGTGAGCACCTGTTAAGGATTATGGAATCCTTAACAACAATGTGGAAGTAATTAACAATAAACTAAATATAAATGATGGAAGCAAATAACATTAAGCAATAACTCTAAACTTAAACCTATGCATGACATAAAATAAAATAAAACTTGGAACAATAAACGATACACTTGTTAAAAACTGTAAAATAAAGAATCCTTTTTTTATTACGGGCAAGCAAAGGGCTTGCAATAAATATATTTACCTCAAAGATGAGGTCGGTGGAGTTCTGGTAGCGTGTTTCGGAGCTCCTTAGTTTGGTACTCTTCTCTCCAATGCTGGGATGGTAGCTGAAATTTTTATCTCAAGGGAGGCCAAAAGGCACAAAGATGGATGGCTTAAGGCTTTGAAAAAATTCAATAGCATGATGATAGAGTGGTTGGGGATTTTTTAAATGAAGGGTCTCCATCCCTTTTTATAACCTTGGATTAGGGTTTTAGGGATTTTTTAGGGTTTTTTCCCTATTTTCTATTTTGTTTATTTTCTTTTGGGTTTTATTCCCTCTTTGTTTGATTTTGACCCTCTTTTGGGGTTTTACTATGTTTTTGAGGGAATTTTTTGGGTATTTTTAATATCCATTTGGGTTTTATGGGGTTTTGGAGGCAAGGTTGGTAGGAAATTTGGTCAGTAGAGGTGTATGTCCAAAGGGGTGAGTTAGTGAGCACTTTTTTTGTGTTAACAATAAGCTCTTCCATCCATAATGTCCTTTTGTGTGACTGACAGGGTAATGTGGTCACGGACGGAGAAGTGCTAATTTGACCGATAACATAAATGATAAACAAAACTACGCAAAAACGTTTCTTCAGGAAACCATTCAACAAATGCTAATCATTTCATTTCAAATAAAAAAAAGTAATGATTTTTCAACACAAAAATCACTAAAAAATAACAACGCAATCCTAACAGATTTGAAAATAACCGAAAGATGCATCAAATACTCAAAAAGCTCATTTTTCTTCACTATAGGGCTTACATAGGGGCCGATCTAATGACAACTACAACAAGCAAATGGAAGCAAGTAGAATAGAAAGTGAGTTGCAAATGAACATGAGTAGAAAAATCAAGGTAGTATGCAAATGGTATAGGCCAGAAAGAGGGTCCAGGGGGATGAAAATGGATTTGAAAAGAAAAAACAATGATAGATCACACCTATTGAAGAAACATAAGTGACCTAGGTTGTACATAATTGAAAAATAGTTGCGACATGAATAATAAAACCTAGAAAACAGACAGATTGCACCTATTAGGGGTTTTTGAGTGATGTGTCGCACTTAAATAAGAAAAAGGGGTGACCTGGGTCGCACTTACTTGGAAAACAGGTGCGACTCGAGGAGAAAACAACTTGGAATGTGTAGTTCACACCTTTCGAAGGTTTTTGTGTGTCATGTGCCACTTAATCAGGCATAATGGGCGACTTGGGTCGCACTAAAGGCCAAATAGGTGCGACCTCGGCCAAAAAGAGGAATTTTTGAAAAATAGAGTGTTGAAAGGGGTTGAACTTGGAGGTTCAAGACGATTTGTTGGTCTATATTTTAGAGATGGCGTTAGATAATCAGAAATCAAGGTAGATTGAACATAATAAAATGAAAAAACAAAATGAAACTAACCCAAAAAAGGTGGTCAAACAGAACCATGGATCAATAGAGATTGAATTCAATGGAGTTTCCAAAAAATGTTGCTAGAGTTTATGGAAACTAGAGTAGAGTTTCAAGAGGGATGCAAACTACATAAATTACAAGATAGAAATAGAAAGTAAACTAAGCATGCGCAAGAAATAAATATGATCTAACATTTGTAAACATTATTCAACAAACATATAAATGAAAGAATGATTTATATATATATATAGAAATGGGATATACATAGAACAAGGAATACCTTAGAATACAAATGGAAAGGGGACCTTGTATCTTTTTGAAGTAGAATTCTCCTAGTCTCTTGGAAACCCAATGTTCTCCAACTACACGTCATAAGGTGCAAAATATCCAAACACGGTGAAACTATAATACTGAAATGGGATCCAGGGTTTCAATGGAAATTTTGTCAGAGAAATGGTATATGGAATGTATAGGGAAATATTATGAAATGAGGGACCTTCACATTCAATATATAAGAAAAATGGTTGATGGTTTTGGTGGCCCATGGTATTTGGTGGAAAAATGGTTGATGGTTTTGTTGGATCGCGGTATTTGGTGACCACTAGTATTTGGATAGGCATTAGGTTTTCCCCCTTTTTTATGGGGTTTTAACTTTTTACACTTCTTTTTTAAGTTTTGGGAATTTCCCTTCTTTTTAGAAATGTGCCAATTTCTCTCTTTTGTGGAAAGAGGAAATATCCAAAACATTAATTATGAGCCAATTTAATTTTCAAGTTTGGGCTTTTAGACATGTGAAGGTCAAAATGGAAAGTGGTCATGATGTAAGGATATGGTGTGGCTAGGAGATGAAAAGTGGACAATATTTTGGTGTTAACAATTTACAAGAGAATTTGTATTATGTGGTTGTAAGTTGTGAACTATTTCTTTTGCTTATTTCCATTTTAAAATCTATTGTACTAGTGTGTGTTGTTAATATGGACTATTCTACGTTTCGGTTCTTTTTTATGCTCCTTTTCCTATTATTGTGCTTTGAGTTTATTAATGTAATATTTTTTATGGTAAATATAGAGACAAACTATTCTTAGTCTACTTTACTATTAATATTTGCAGTGTTGTTGTATTCCTTAAATAAATTTATTTTTATAGGAATTATTGGCAATACTGGGATTGATTGCTTGCATTTCCCTTAAGTATGTTCATGATCCTAGCTAGGATAGGTTAGATCAATTTCCCTCTTCATAGAAGGATTTAGAGTTTCATATTGCAACTTCATTTGATTTTCAGTTCAAACATTAAGTTTAGTAATGGTTGTGGGGTCATAATCTAGACGGGTTCCCTATCCCAACAATGTTAGGTTTATTGTGAGTTTTTACTAGGAGTAACTACTATTGTTGAAGGCAATATTTTGCACGTGTCAAAAAATTACTAGAGAAAAATACCAATCCTGAATAATCATGCATGGTGTATGCACATATGCTATACAATGTAGAAAACATATTTTTTAGGATGGTTCTTGATACATTGTATATACGTATCCCTTCCCATAATTTTTTAAATTCTTCAATTAATGGTCGTATCTAGACATTCATATTCTTCACTTGTCTTCTATTAGGGACTATAAGCGCCAACATAATATGCTCATTCTTCACATAAAACCATGGGACTTATTGATCACAACTACTATCCAATTAGAATAGTTGGTGTTTTGGAGGGAATACAGGTTAACTCCAATATACATGGCTATTCTCAATTAAAGGCCTATACTTCATATTTGAATTTATTGGACCATGTATCCTCCATATGATTCATGGCTAATGAATCTATTTGGATTTGGATAACTCTTGGCTCACTTTTATGAGAGGCATGCCAGTCCTAGAACATGAATAATTCTTTAAAACAAAAGAGACTTTGAATCCCTAGAATATAGGCACGTGTCTCAATATAATATGAGGAGGACCATGTGCCTTACCCTTATTTTATGACTTATGGAACCCTTCATTCCCACATAATGGACATATATATTTGTTTTCGTATTAGCATCTATAAAGACTACAATCATTTAGATGCACATGATAGTAATATATATACTCAACATCCAACCTTTCCAACAATTGCTTTGCCTCTTCATAGCTTCCAAGAGACATTATCACCTAAAAGTACCTTGCCTTTGAGTAACTTGTAATTAGTGGGCAATAGAAATGTACAATGCCATCAAGCATGAATAAAGTTGACCATTTTCAATATTGATTGTGTGACAAGATTCCTCAAAATATAGGGTATGTAATGGTTATTTACCTCAAAAGTACTGAGAAACACACATTTGACACACCATACATTACTTTCAAGTTGTACAGTAACATTGTTGTTTGTAGTTATGTAGACTTTGATCCATGTTCAAAGAGAGGGGTGGTGGAAACATTTTTAGGATTTCGAAGAAGGTATTGATTATATGAGCATCATCCCCTAGGTCATCTTTGTAGAATGCATGTAACAATACTCCCTCTATGGAAGTGATATTACATAAGAAATCATCCATACCAACCTGTATTTCATTGCATTCAAGCTAACATGTGAAGAAGTGGTGTTATTCTAGACATTATGAATTAGTGACTTGGGACATAATAGGAATTGAATAGTTGGTTGATTCAACCATGCTAGGTATGATTCCTCTCTGAGATACACCCATTTAGTAGCCTTGTTTTGATTTAACATTGTAGTGGGATGTGATTGAAAATATGTTGAATATTACATTGATGATATTAGTAAACATAATGAATTTAGTATATTAAAAAATTATATCAACCAATTATTAAATGCGTGTATTTTTTTCCAATAGTACATGTGAAATTAACCACTTTATAAAAAATGTCAAGTCAAACAATATGTTTACCTTAATTCCATTGAAAAAAAATGCAATTACTCAATGATATTTTTCTTACACCCCAAGGTGATATATAAAGGTATTCCCAAAGCAAGGTGTCTTTAATGAGAGGTTAGTGGTCTATGAACATTATAACTTATTAACAACTTTTCACCAGGAATCAAACTACATATTGCATGCACATAAACAAATATGGACATTTTGCATTATTAATTCCTTGTCATTGGAGTGTTCTTCAAATGAACAATTTGCACTAAATAATGATCCCTTACAACTGTTTATGAACCTTGCTATGTTCTCATGAGTGCATGGATGACCATTAATATATACCATGTTTTTCCTATAAACTTTTCCAGAAGCATAAACATTCATGCACATGTATACATGGAAATGTTATGTTTGTATTTAGCAATATTAAGGTAATCAGATCGATGATAAAGAGGAACACAAAATGGCATAAGTGCTATTGATTGTTTGAGAGGAATGAATATATGTGAAATGATAAATAACCCAAGATTTACAAAATCTATTTTAGATTTGGTAATCATATAATTATTAGCAAAAAACTATAATTCAATCCCAACATCAGGCACATGTAGAGAAGATAGTGAAGTGCCATATAAAGTGTGGTTGTAACAAGTTTGTTATTTACTTTACATATGGGAGAAGTTATCACTACCCTACAACAATTGGTTTGAACTTAGTGTGTACTTGGACATTTTTTTTTATATCTTAGCTTATACAAATTTTTGGATCTCCAAGTAGAGATGTTTTGGGTGGTATTGATATCATACATTGGCTCAATAGAGCTCTCGGTTCACTTAATAGCAGGAGATTCATTTCCAATTTATGATGAAACATAATTGTTTTGGATTCCAACTTTAGAAAAAAGGATCATATGGAAATGTTTCTATGTTTCTTTTCCATGTCAACTATTGGATTTTTTACCATAGTGAAAGGTATTATACCATCAACATTGGGTAGTTTAACATTAATAAAATGGGACAATGTGACACGCTGAGGGTTCTCTTTCAACCCTTTACATTTTGAACAACCACATATTGTTGGGGTGTCATTAAAGAGATCTACTTGATGGTGAAGTACCACAAACCCCAAATGGTGGTTGGAAGATGACATGTTACAATTGGTGTTGTAAAGTTGCTCTTCATTTTCTCCTACAAAATACTTGCAGTATCTTTCTCATGATAAGAACTTGTGATGTTTTTCAAATAGGGGAATATTGTGTGGATGTGAATTCGATCCTTAATCATGATCTTTCAAAATTCAATGCATAATTATATACATTCACTTACATAACTAACACAAGTTCAATTAGATAATCAAAATATAAATAAAATATGAACTTATTGGGGATGGAAGGGGAGAGATTGATGAACTTTGAACAATATGGAATGAGTCAAAATTTGAAGAATTGGCCATTTTATGTTATAATTTTTTCTCCTCACATTTGATCCAAATAAAAAATTGATATATGTCTACATTCTTAGAAGAAATTTTGGGAAGCATATAACAATCTAACTTCAAACAGACTTTTGAAACCATCTTTTAAGTATATGGTGCAAGTTTAAGAAACATTTATCTCCTATGGAGTATTGTAGTTTATGTGTATGTATTCTCAAAAAAAAGTTTGGGATACATGTAAAATTTTCACCTCAAACAAACATTTCAATTGATTTTTAATATAATTGGTGCATTTAGTACATATTACTACAACAATGTCTACATGAACATAAACCCAATTTTTTTTCACTTAACTATGATAAAGATAAAAAATAAACACTTGAAATATCTTCCACAAAAGAAAACATCCATAAATTTTTAATAATGGATGTTTGAATTTTCATTTTTCTATTTTATATTAATGTAGTGTGCTTTTCCATACAAAGCTCGATGGCGCACTTACCTCTTTCAAGTGCACCAAAATATGAAATATTTAAGAAGACGACATAGGTGTTTCTCATCAATAAATTGAAGAATCCAATGAAAAAAACGAATGGGAATTTCATTTTCAACTAAAGAATCCAACAAAAAAAATGAACGGGAATTTCATTTTCTAAAAATGAGTTTATAATATAAACTCTAATCACTATTTCATTCTTTTATCAGAATTTTGAGGGGAGAATTGTCCAAGAGATATTTACTAAGGAATATTTTGGAGTGGCCATATTTCTCTGAAGCCAAATTTGTAAGGAACTGTGGGTCACATACAACTATGCAAATGCGAAGCTTCAGGTATGTGACTTCTTACTATTCATCTCATTTTTCCCTAATTGTTTCAAAAAAAAATATTAATTATTTTTGTTCCTATTAACATTTACAGTTCACTACGAACAAAACAAAATCTTTTCATAGTTACCTTCAATGATGAAAACTCTAGCTTTTTTGTTGCTTCCCTTCTATTTTATGTGATTGAAATTTTTAGCAATATGATTTTATCCTTTCTACTATTTCACAATGAAACTTATTTTTTCTAGGCATTGAATATTTAATGGCTTTGTGTATCAATATATGGGGCATTGGGGATGTATTGTAATGGGACTACTTATTACATTGGATTCCAAAACCTGTCCTTCTTAGTTTAAATAAAAATGCTTTCATTGTAGTTGGTGCACATTGTACAAAGTAATGCACCTATGCTCTTTTTTTGAAAGTGCATTGTTTTAGATGCCAGTCATATTAAATTCATTTTACAGGTTTGGTGGTGCAATATATATAGATAATATGCACTAGTGTGTATACATCAATACATTTTAATATTAATATTTTTAATATCAACAATTTTGTACCAGTGTGTATACTTACGCATATTATTGTACAATGTGGAACAATTAACTTGAAAACATTTTTAGCTTGAAATTCTTTACTTTCTTTGTAAAACATATTTCATTGTTTCTTTATTTTATGATGTAGTGAATTTATTGATAGAAGATGTTTGATAGAAGTTCAAGGAAAAGACTTGTTAAAATGAGCATTATGGGCGCACATCCCAAAAAGAGAACATGACAAGTTATTTGAAATTTTAGAATAAAAATAATATATTTGAATTATCTATAAGTTTAAATGATGTGTATTGGTTAATGTGTGCCACGTTGAGTAAAAACTTGGAGAAACTCAATAAGATTGTTTGCAACGTAAGTTTAAAAGAGAGTTAAAACTTGATGAAAAATTGCAAAAGAGATGAATTAGGTGAATCAAATGGTAATCAACATAAAGTTTTTCTTTGAATTCTCAAAAATAATTTACTTCTTAAGAATAGTCGCTAACAAGTTTCAAACACTCCATTTCACATTTGTTAAATGTTGTGCAAGGACTGATAGCGAGGGAAGGGAATGTAAGAACATAAAAATTATAAATAATGTAAATGATGATGAATTGGTCTTCAATCCATCTAAAGTGGCGCTGGAAGTTAATGAAAGGGGTGATTTTTTTTTTTAACTAAGGGATATATTGGAAATAATGTATATACATAGTTTCCACTAACAATACAAAAATCAATCTAATGACTCCAAGATCATGTTATATGTAAAATACAAAAAAAAATTCTACAACAATGGTCAATCAGACCTGATAGACTTACAATAACAAAAATAATAATTTAAAAAGGTTTATTCCTAAACATTTTTTTCTATAATATGTATATACTACTATAAAAATTATGAAATTAATATTTAAGCTATATTTACTTTAATACCAATATGATATTTTTTAATGCTTTTCATTTTTAAGGAAGCCTATGAAAATTCCAAAGGATGAACGAGGTGATATCTAAAACATTCTAGTACATATGTCCAAGAAGTGTACATGGTCAAAGAAATGAACATAATTGCATCATAGGAGGAGCCATTTAAACAACACCATGCATCCGACGTATGCAATCATTAATTTTTTCTTTTATGTACATTTAATTTAATTATTACATGAAATATTAATTTTCAATTATTTGTTTGCAAAAAAAATGGAATCCATTTAGTACATAAGACATGATGACAAGGAAGAAAAATGGTTGAGCACAATCTTTATGAGTATAACTTGTGTTTTCCTTACTTAATATGTCATCATTTTTGTGACCTTTATATTTTAATTAATTTACACTCATCCTTGGATGTCTTCTAATAAGTTATAACATACAAAGAAGATCCATTTGAAGAGTTAATTAACATTGGGTTAAGTATGCATTGTGAGTATATGTTGTAGTATTAAAAGTTATTTGTGTAATTTACAAGTAGCTATGTTGTTTTACTACCCTCATTTTCAAACTAATGGAAAAACATGAAACATTTATATTAAATATATCTACGATTTGTCATGGTGCGTAAAAGTTGCATAGTGCAAAGTACGGTGTGGAGCCAACACAAGAGTTGTTGAAAATGACACGAGGAATGGCTTTGAAAAAAAGTGTACCGTTTATGAATCACTTATGGATATGTTACACTTTTCGATTTATATAATCATTTATATTATATCATAAATATAAGTATAATCATTACACTTTATTTTTATGTTTGTAGATGGAACAAGAAGAGGAGGAACATATAATCAAGCTAATCAACAAAACTTTCATCCAAATAACCCAAGTACATATCACCTACAAGTGATAAATAAATGCATCAAGCAAGCAACTTGAGCAATGACAATAGTTTAACTAAAGAATGAAGATCAATATAATTGAATGCTAATGCAAATTGTATGTTTTGAAATGTTTGTCCATGAAAATCAAACAATTTGTTTAATGTACTAGACATTTTGTCCCAATTATATGATATAGGTTATCAATACATGTAATTGCTACATATTTGCATTTTGATTACCATGGAATTTTATGTTGTCCAATTTTGTTTGACGAAGGGTATCTTATTCATATATAATAAAATGAGTTACGTGTTCTATTGCATTGTCTAATGTTGTAAAATGTTACATTATTGATTAAATATATGAATGATATCACATACAAGTGATAAAAAAATGAGTAAAGCAAGCAACTCGAGCAATGACAATAGTTTGACTAAAGAATGAAGATCAAAATAATTGAATGTTAATGCAAATTGTATGTTTTGAAATGTTTTTTCTATGAAAATCAAACAATTTATTTAATGTAACAGACATTTTGTCCTAGTTATAAGCTATAGGTTATCAATACATGTAATAGCTACATACTAGCATTTTGATTACCATGGACTTTTATGTTGTCCAATTTGTCTGACGAAGGGTGTCTTATTCATGTATAATAAAATGATTTTCTTGTTCTATTACATTGTATAATGTTGTAAAATATTACATTGTTGAATAAATATATGATTGCTATCACCTACAAGTGATAAAGAAATGAATCAAGAAAACAACTTGAGCAATGACAATAGTTTGACTAAAGAATTAAGATCAATGTAATTGAATGTTAATGCAAATTGTATATTTTGAAATGTTTGTCTATGAAAATCAAACAATTTGTTTAATGTACTAGACATTTTGTCCCAATTATATGCTATAGGCTGTCAATATGTGTAATAGCTACAGATTGGCCTTTTGAATACCATGGAATTTTATGTTGTCCAATTTTGTCTAACAAAGGGTGTCTTATTCATATATATAATAAAATGAGTTTCTTGTTCTATTGCATTGTCTAATGTTGTAAAATGTTACATTGTTGTCTAAATATATGAATACTATATATGGATGATTAAATATTACAATGAACATATGTGCAATCCAATAGTATAAGACATTAATACAATCATTAAATCCAATGCCAATAACTAAAATTAAAATATTAAATTATTATAACAGTTATTTGATTATATGATGATTAATTTATTTTAAAAAAAATTAATTAAAATATAGATATATCAATGTGTTGGTGCCCAAGTTTTGGTTCTATTGGAAGCAGTTTTATTCCAAGGAATATAGTTAGAAGAACCTACGCAATGATTTATTTAGAAGCAGTTGCGCACTGAGTAACTTAGTTAGAGATTGCATGCAACCAACAAGTTTTGAATTTTTTGAACCTAAGCCTATATAAAGACATATTTTGTAATGGGTTGGGTTTAGTTAGTTTTATGTCAACTCTACTGTATATGGTTTTGTAACAATCTAGTGGCGTTCTGAGATGATATACTGTTGTATGGTATGTGTTTTGATCTCTACTATGCTATGTGTTTTGATCTCTAGTATTCTATGATGTTTTTATTGTGATGGTTGTATTGATGAAAGACCATTAAGCTACTGAGATGAATATGTAGCGATGGGTTGTAACCGGTATTGAATATTAATATAATGTAGTTGTTGTTTTAGATTTTCCTTCTGTAGTTTCTTGACGATTAAATGTATGATGAATGTTTAGTATTTTAGAAGATGAATGTTATCTTGTTAAAGATCCAAATGCATTGTTAAGTGAAGGAAAGAATGCTCTAATGATAAGAAAGAACCCATTCTCTCCTACGCATCCATGACATTTGTCTCTATAATTTCCTGTGCACGTCTTGGGTGAGATGTTATCTTGCTTGTAGGGTATTGAAAATGTCTGTGCCTGTAGGGTTTTTGTTTGTGATGCTAGTTGAACCCTGGGTTTGACAAACCACCAACCAACAAAATGGTTCCGTTGCTAGGACTTGTACATGGATTGTGAAGCGAGAATGAACAAATGAGGTGGAATCCCACTAAAGCTAAGATTGAAGAATGGATGGAAATCAAAGAGGACGGGCTTGCATTAAAGGATACTAGAGGACTCTGTATTTCACCCCCAACGCTGGAAAGACAAGTATCTTTATTTGGATTCGCATGAAATTTTCTTTTGTGAGCTTCCTTTTTTTTTATATGAATGGACAAAGAGGTAGTATAAGATTAATACCAGTTGGAGAGAACCTTGGTAGTATCAAGGTCATCACTAACAAGGATTCCAAGATCGTGTATCTAGATATCACGTTCAGAGACAAGGATCTGACATGGTACAAGTCAAATATAAGAGTACTCTCACCATAGGGAAGATTCAACCATTAGAAACTATCGAAGAAGATATTTTAAAGGAGTTCCACAGGCCAAAGTCCGAGTCATAGTGCATTAATGAGATCAAAGAGATTAAGCAGAGAGTTAGTGAGTCTGTTTGGGACTATGATGAGTGATTCAAGATTAAGTTGGACAAGATGAGTTTCCAGATCCAATATGTACAACACCATGAATGGTTCATCACGAGATTGATGCCACATATCAGAGTTCCACTAACACAACAGAAGGTTGCTACTGAGTCATAGGCCTTGGAAATTGAGATAAGGTTGGAAACGACTCTAGGAGGGGAGGCATCCTTGTGAAGTTTTGATCACAGTCTGGAGCTAGTTCACAAAAAAATACTCACAATGATTTTCACAAGAATGCATAGAAGAGATAAAAATTGAGCAGAAGCACATGGGAAAGATAACTCAATTGGATAAAATTCCATCATCATGTTAATGAAAAATAAAAGAATAATACATCCTTGAGGAAAAATTCAAATTCCTTAGAGGCATTTCGATATGCTCACAAGTGGCACGTTTACTTTAGGAAAAAATACCCCATTTAGGAAACATCGAACTCCAAATAATAGCAAGTTGTCATGAATTGGTTAGGTAGGCCTTGGTGGACCATGAATACCAAAAGGAAACAAGTTGGAGGATTTTCAGGAGAAAAAACAGGAAGAGGTTGAGGAAAAAGCATGCAAACTTTCCAAAGTTTTCATAACGCACTTGATTAATCCTCATCCATCTTAAAAGCAGGAAAAAGTAGCTTTAAACTCTAAAAAGATGGGTAAAGCAGGATGAAAGAAAGAAGGGCACCTTAGCTCATATAAGCTGCTTTAAAATCATAAACTAAAGCAAAATAGGGCGCTATGGTGGACAAATATCATCATGTGGTCAAGTTATGCACTAGGGATCCTAAGTAATATAGTCTGTACACTTAGGAATTAACCAAAAGGTATATACTACAGTCTCTAAGGTATAGATGGTGGTTAATTATTCCAACACCCCCCCTTAAGCTTGAATTATGTGAGTATGAGAATTATTATAAGGGCCTAAGAAACTAGGACCTATGGTCACCCTTTATAATTTTATTTTCCCATGTAAGTGTTAAATTTTCAGAATTTACTTCAATCTGATCTAGGATCTTAACTGAGAGAACAACATGTACAGCATATCTACAGCATATCAATCATGGAGACAATAATGCAAGCACACAAGAGACACAAAGATTTACTTGGGGAAAACCATAAAGGTGAAAAACCCCAATAACTTCCTCAGAGATAGATAGAGCAATGATACAACCAACCAATAGAGATAGCCATAACCTAGCAGCAATCCTCCTCCTCCATAAGTGCGCCTCTCCTCCTTGAGAGCATGTGCAAGAAGTGAGTGAGTAAATAGAGTGCCTCCCGCACTCTATTTATACTTGACTTGACTTGCCTTTTTACCTAACTCATGTCGGCTCGAACTTAACCACATAACATAATGCTGAGTGGGCCGACCCCCAATAGGGTGGTCTAATAACCCTTTGACCCACATGACTTATACAGGGCCGACCCCAAACAAGGTGGTCTAATAACCCATCAAGTATAAGTTACGACACTTACAATATAAATGACGACACTTCCTTATAGAGGAATAATACCATCTCTATAGGAATACAATATACATATATGTGAAATACATTCCGAAGTTACATATACATCAACACTCCCTCTTAACTAGGAAGGTATTTCTCAACACAGTTCTTCTAGCACAAGTCATCTTCTCTGGATCATCGTCACTGGATAATCGTCATCGAGTCATCATCATCGTCACTGCTGCTGCTATCTCATCCAATCTCTGTCTCTACTCGTCATAGGAAGTTCTACAGAGCCAGTCCTTTTTCATACTGGATGTAGGCCCACCACCTGCAGGTCTTCGTCATCACTGGCCATACTGTGGAATCCTCAGGACTTTTACGTGCATCACAAAACCTCGCAAGAGCATCCCAGGCTGTTACGAGCACACAGCTCTACCTATAGGATCTCCCAGGGCAACAAATTACATGTGACCTCACCACAAAACCTCGCAAGAGCATCCCAGGCTGTTACGAGCACACAACTCTACCTATAGGATCTCCCAGGGCAACGAATTACATGTGGTCATGGAAAAACCTCGCAAGAGCATCCCAGGACTGATTACGGGCACACGGACCAACCTATCGGATCTCCCAGGGAAACGAATTACATGCCATAGGACAAAACCTCGCAAGAGAATCTGCCAGATATCCCAGGGCAACGAATTACATGCCATAGGAAAAACCTCGCAAGACTATCTGCAGATCTCCCAGGGCAACGAATTACATGTCCTCCCAGAGCAAAACCTCGAAAGAGCATTTGCCAGATGTCCCAGGGCAACGAATTACATGCCATAGGCAAAACCTCGCAAGACCATCTGCAAATCTCCCAGGGCAACGAATTACATGCTCATCTGCACAACCTGATCCACGGCCACAGAGTATCAACCTGATACTCACCATACATCATCCTGATGTATCCATGATCATCCTGATCATCATCACTGCAACGTCCTGCTGCATGTCATCTGGAGCAACATCCTGAAGCTCGTCATCTATGATCATCCTGATCATCACTGCAACATCCTGCTGCATGTCATCTGGAGCAACATCCTGAAGCTCGTCATCTATGATCATCCTGATCATCACTGCAACATCCTGCTGCATGTCATCTGGAGCAACATCCTGAAGCTCGTCATCTATGATCATCCTGATCATCAATGCAACATCCTGCTGCATGTCATCTGGAGCAACATCCTGAAGCTCGTCATTTATGATCATCCTGATCATCAATGCAACATCCTGCTGCATACCAAGTATCTACCTGATACATATCATCATACATGATCCTCCTGATCATCAATGTATCCACCTGATACAAATACATGATACATATCATCATACATGATCCTCCTGATCATACAATGTATCTACCTGATGCATACCAAGTATCTACCTAATACATATCATCATACATGATCCTCCTGATCATACAATGTATCCATCTGATACATGATACATATCATCATACATGATCCACCTGATCATACAATGTATCCACCTGATACATATACAGATACATGGTCCAAGCATCTAACATGATGCATACATACATACATATAATGATCCAACTGATCATATCCAAGCAGAAACCAGAACATCATCCTGATGCTCATCATCCAGCGCTTACATCCACAGCCATGTGAAGGATCCCCCTTCCAACATGCTTGGAATGGCTTCAGCAAATGTGTCCATCACTTCTTCCTCGAAGTGTCCTCGATCTGAAGCACGCCAAGCCTCTCTGAAGTACTCGAACTTCACTCTGGCTAGTGGCTTCGTCAGCACATCTGCAATCTGCTCATCCGTTGCAACATACAGGAGCTTCATAGCTCCTCTCTGCACCATATCCCTGATATAGTGATATTTGATCTCTATGTGTTTCGACCTGTCATGAAACACTGGGTTCTTGAATAGCTTCACACAGCTCTGGTTATCACAGAAGATACCAGTAGCTTCCAACGGGAGATCAAATAACTCAGACAGTAGCTTCCATAGCCATACTGCCTCACAACTAGCTGAACAGGCTGCAACATACTCTGCCTCAGCTATACTCAGTGCCACGCAGGACTGCTTCCTGCTAAACCATGAGATCACACCTGATCCCATACTGAAGCAGCACCCAGATGTGCTCTTCCTATCTGCATCACTGCCATCCCAATCTGAATCAACATAACCCTGCAGGTTAAACTTTTGATTCTCCTCATACCTGAGCCCATAATACACTGTACCCTTCAGGTACCTCAGAACATGCTTTACAGCAACCAGGTGAACACTCCTCGGATCCGTCAGGAACTGGCTCAATGTGTTCACAGCAAAGCAAATGTATGGTCTCGTGTTCGTCAGGTACATCAAGGACCCAATCATCTGACGATACAAAGAGACATCAACCGGCTCAGATGAAGCATAACATAGAGGCTTCAGATTCGATGCCATAGGTGTGGCCATATCCTTCCAGTCCATCATCCCGAACCTCTTCAGGATCTCTACTACATACTTCCCTTGTCCAAGGAAGATTCCATATGCACTCTGCCACACCTCCATGCCAAAAAAAACAAATAGTGCATCATCCCCAAGTTCTTCATCTCGAACTCGGTAGTAAGCTTCCGCTGCGTGTCGGCAATCAATCTATCTTCACCATACCAAGTTCTGCACATATATGATTTCCTATCATGTGTCTCAGAACCAAGTGGCTTCTCTACATACACTTCTTCTTCAACTACACCATTCAAGGAAGCTGTCTTGAATCCATCTGGTGTATCTTCTATTTCATCACTTTTATATTTCTCAATGTTGCCATCTGCAACATGCTTGATCTGATAGTTCCATTTGGAATTCATAGCAAACTTCCCTTCATGTCTTTGGGATTACATCCCAAACATCATTCTTCATGATCGACGGATCATGGCATTTCATTTCTTCATCCCAGATCCTGGGAACTTCAATATCTTCAATATCTTCAATAGATATCTTTGTTGCTGGAACAAATGTTGTAGTTCTTCTTTTGTAGGAGATGGCATATGATCTTTCCTACACAACAAGTTAAATTGCATGATTAGAAAACATCTCATAGTTTTCAGAACAAATTCTTACACATAAATAAATATGTCATACAGTCATGCAATTATCTTAGCCAATGCTTCAATACAACATTTATCCATATCCCGTAACTTTCTAGATGCCTTCCAATCTCTACCAGAACATTGTTAAGAGTGTGCACAACTCCCAACATGTCAGCAAAGAGGTTTCATTCTAGATAAGTAGCAATGGAATGTTGTACAGTGCCATAGGCCACTTACCCATGCATATTAGGAGTATACTGTTCATCAATGCAATTATTCTAATATGCATAATACACAACCTAATTCTAGGAACATCAGTATATACATTATTGAACAGTATTATTTAAGAAATGACAATTCAAATACTTATCTTTGTTTGTTCATTGGGTGGACTCCCTCTGAGTCTTCGCTTCCTTGCAGGACCTGCTGGACTCCTAATCTGAAGTAGTTTCTTCTACACCTTTCTGTTGTGGGATGTAGAGAGATGGTCAACTCCCTCTGAATATCTGCATCCTTGCATAAACCACTGGAGTGTACTCCCTCTTGATCTTTGCTTCCTGGATTACCTGTTCTTGAACTCATATTCATCCTTGGTCCCTATGCATGCTTATTAGTATCATGAATGTGTTATCCTTGTGATCTCATATAAAATCATACATTCATTAGTATACTATTAAAACACAATAATCTCAAGCATGTATAGTCATGATCATTTCAAACAGAAATAATAAGCATTAGCATTCAAGGATTCTTATGGTTAGTCAAATCATAAGAAACATAACATGTCTAAACCTGTAATTACTCAAGGCTATGACTCTTCGGGTTAGTCATATCATCAATCAAGAGAAGAGATATAATATGCATAAAACCATGACCATTCAAACCTATGGTTTCATGATTCTTCTGGTTAGTCAAATCAATCAATATAAGAGACATATTATTTTACTTATATTCCTATTTGACCATAGGACTTTTCTGGTTAGTCATATCATTAAACAAAGTAAAAAGCATAATATGTCTAAACCCATGATTACTAACTTCAATGAATAATCATAATCAATCATGCCAAGTATACTTATATAAAGGATCTTATCACAAGATGAGATTGTAACTTGATATAGGAAAAACATACCTGGATTAGCATGCTAGCTAGTTATGTCTTAACATACTCACATGATGTCTTCTTGTTCTTCTTCAATGACTTGTGCTAGTAACCTGTATATCTCATAGGTTAGCCATTATAAAACAAGGTTATACATACCTCGTAAATGGATCTTCTATGAGATCCATGATAATGGATGAATCTTTGTCCTCATGTTATCATGATCATATGTTCTTGGACCAGAACATGATTTGTCTTTCTTGGTGTACTTTTCATGTTAGTAGACAACATAAATCTCATACAACACCATAATGCATTAGTACAATCATAAGTGTCAACACCCTAACCAATGAATATCTTCTATCATGCATTCATAATTTTGTTAAGGTGATACGACAAATCTAAAATCAAAATTGTACTAACCATAATAACATGAAGACAAACATACCATAAAATTAATCATGAACAAATATCGAAACATACCTCGATGAGTCATACCTGTTAAGGTCGCTTGTAATCTTCTTATGTAAGGCCTTAGCCTCATCTCCCTCTGAAACAGGAACTTCTTTACTCATGCAGATGATCAATCCATCTTCTTCTAGGATTAACCCAATCCACTTGAATTGAAAGAACTGGGCCTGGAGTTGGATATGGGTTTGTCAGAGAAACCCCAAAAATTCAAACTTTGAATTTCAAACTTCCGAAAGGATAGAAATATGCGCCTTGATGAGCTGATCAAACTGGTATATTCAGAATTTGAAAACTGCAAAGTTTCACTCCTCAATTTTGCCTTTGAAACTTTTGGATTCACTGGACGTGACCCTGAACTGGGGTTTGATGAAGCCCACTCTTCTGCCCAGTCAAAAGGTTTGATCCAAAGCTCTAAGCTTTTATTTTTCTGAGGAGCTTCCAGCCATGGTCATAGATTTCAAAAATTCCCATTTTTACAAAAGCCCTAATTTTCCACTTTTTTTATCAAAGTCCCGAACTAGGGTTTGATCAATCCCGGCCTTCTGCCCAACCAAAAATTCTGATCTTGGTCTCTAAATTTCTATTTTGATGAGTAGCATCCAGCCGTGGTCTCCGATTACAAAAATTCCAACTTTCTTCAAGGCCCTAAATTCCGGAAGCCATGAATGAAGGTACCAAAAAAATAATTCTGTTTTGACAGAAATATGTACCTGCTTGTTTCTGGTGTAACTCCAAAATTTTTGATCCACAGGGTCTGAAAAAAGTTTCCTGAGATAGCCTGACCTGTTACCTTTCCATCCTGACAGGTCTGACCTCAATTGGATTCTCTGAGAGAGAGTTATGCCAAATGTCGCAACGTGACCTGTTTTGGGATAAAACAGAAGAGCGAACTTGTACGGCATGCCACGTGTCACTGTTTGAACTTCGGCCTCTGAAAAAGTTTTCTGAGATAGATCGGCCTGTTATCTTTCCATCCTGACAGGTATGACCTCAATTGGATTTTCTGAGAGAGAGTTATGCCAAGTGTCGCAACGTGACCTGTTTATGGGATAAAACAGTAGAGCGAACTTGTACGGCGTGCCACGTGTCACTGGTTCAACTTCGGCCTCTGAAAACGTTTTCTGAGATATTAAAGACTATGTACTACCTGTCACTTTTTACGAAATTTCATTTGGATCTTCCTAGCCCAAGTTATGACCTTTTTCCCAAGGTCACCTGATTTTGACTTAGATCTGGAAGAGGCAGAAACCCTATATTGCACAGATCATAAATCACAAAGTACAACGAATTAGAGGTTGTCCTTTGGACACAAGGTACCTGGAGATCTTATCTTCGTCCTGTAACAATTTCAGATCCGAAAACTTCGCCAAAACGGATTTATAGCGAAAGTGCTACGATGACTGGTTTTTGCTATATCAAGCCCTAGCATCGTAAGTGCAACAAGTGTCATACATGCCATATCATGCTTTCTTTCAGGCTAGCTCTGATACCATGTTAAATTTTCAGAATTTACTTCAATCTGATCTAGGATCTTAACTGAGAGAACAACATGTACAGCATATCTACAGCATATCAATCATGGAGACAATAATGCAAGCACACAAGAGACACAAAGATTTACTTGGGGAAAACCATAAAGGTGAAAAACCCCAATAACTTCCTCAGAGATAGATAGAGCAATGATACAACCAACCAATAGAGATAGCCATAACCTAGCAGCAATCCTCCTCCTCCATAAGTGCGCCTCTCCTCCTTGAGAGCATGTGCAAGAAGTGAGTGAGTAAATAGAGTGCCTCCTGCACTCTATTTATACTTGACTTGACTTGCCTTTTTACCTAACTCATGTCGGCTCGAACTTAACCACATAACATAATGCTGAGTGGGCCGACCCCCAATAGGGTGGTCTAATAACCCTTTGACCCACATGACTTATACAGGGCCGACCCCAAACAAGGTGGTCTAATAACCCATCAAGTATAAGTTACGACACTTACAATATAAATGACGACACTTCCTTATAGAGGAATAATACCATCTCTATAGGAATACAATATACATATATGTGAAATACATTCCGAAGTTACATATACATCAACAGTAAGCTAAGGTAAAAGAGGAAAACCACTTGGGAACAAGACCTCCCCTCTAGAATGGACATGAAACACACCAAAAATAAATTGCTCCAAACTCTCATAGGTGTGATTCTTGATTAGATGTATGGAGGTATCTTCCTCTTTGGCAGAAGAGGATCATGCTCCAAAGTCGTATGATTGATTTATCCACCAATGTAAGCAAGCAAATTTGGAAGCTCCTTAGACTTTCTCATTGAACCAAACATGGTAAGAACGACTCCAAGAATATGAATATCATATTGGAACTTGCAATTCGAACCAAATGAGGTAGAATCAAATCCAAGAATGTGTAGATGGTCCCTTGAGATATCCTTTGAACCAAAATGGGTGAGGAGAAACACATGTACCATGATATGATGGTGTCTTGGACATTGAACCAAATGTGGTGAAATTAGCTCCAAGTGTGAGGAGAAATTGTCTAAGAAAATGTGAATGCTCTTCAGACTTGAACATTGAACCATGGAAGGTAAGATCAGGTCCAAAAGAGACTTGATGATATTGAAACTTGAAATTTGGATCAGATGAATTTATATCAGCTCCAAGAATGTATGCCAATGTGATGGCAATGTTTCCATATTCAATGAAACTTTGAGGAAAGGTGCCAGTCATCATGTAGAAATAGGTAGAAAGCATGAGATCACAATTAGTGAGTGCAAATGTAGCACTCTTGAAATATGATCTACCCTTCAAATCATCCAATAGATCAGCATATTTAAAACGATCAATTTGTGAAGTATGCAGAGGATCATCAATAACTAGCTTATAATCCTCAAGGTTGAAATGTGAAGAATGATAGGAGAATAATGAAAGGATGGAAATCTCTTCAACAATTGCAGCTCCATTAATCACTTCATATTCATCATCAACATCATAGGATAAGAATTCAGGATCCTCATCAACTTCTAGAGCCATAGAAGAAGATGTCTCTTCAATATCTACTTCTTGACAAACAGATGAAGCATTTGAATCAAAGAGAATGCAAGCAACAAGAACCAGATGTGTTGAAATTTCTACAATTTCTTCTTCTTCACCTTGAAAAACTTATTCAGGTATGTTTGAGGACGAGGCCTCAATAGGGAGAACATGTAAGGAGGTTCCAAACTCGCTCTCCAAATGATTTGCACCAATCTCTTTAGTATGCTTTCCAAATGCTCTATCCAATATGGACCATATCTCACTTGGGTGTTCAATAGTGTCAATGAGATAGTGCATTCTAGGAGGAATGGCTAGACACATGGCTCCAAATTATATTTCACATTCATTCATCCAATCATATTTCTCTTGAAAGGAATATAGATATGCCACAATTCCAACAAACATATCAAAGAGCTCATGGCTCTCGATATATGCAACCATCTTCAATTTCCACTCATCATAGTTGAATGTGATAAAGGAGGAACAAATTTTGAATCGATGAAGTTGTTATACTTGCACAAAAGACGTTCAAAAACACCTAGGAGGAAAATTCTATTAGCTCAATCAAACTCTACTTCGACACTGAGCACATTTGGGGGTGCTTCACACCTGGGTAGACCCTAGTGGTAAACAAAAGGAATCAAGGCAATTGCCCTAATATTTCTATGGTAACTCCAATTCTTTTAGTGCTACAATAGAATTTTCTAAGTGAGATTGAATTCAGCTAGCTCTGATACCATGTCAAAATGTGATCACAGTCTGGATCTAGTTCATAGAAAAATCCTCACAATCATTTTCACAAGAATGCATAGAAGAGAGAAAAATTGAGCAGAAACAATACGAGAAAGATAACTCAATTGGATAAAATTCCATCATCTTGTTAATAAAAAATAAGAGTACATTAAATAATACATCCTAGAGGAAAAATTCAAATTCCCTAGAGGCAATTTGAGATGCTCACAAGTTGTAGGCTTACTTTAGGCAAAAATCCCCCATCTAGGAAACAATAAACTCCAACGCATAACAAGTGGTCACAAATTGGTTAGGTAGGCCTTGGTGGACCATGAGTGACCAAAAGGCAGCAAGTTTGAGGATTTTTAGGAGAAACAGCAGGAAGGGGTTGGGGCAAAAGCATGCAAAATTGCCAAAGTTTTCATAGAGCACTTGCTTAATTGTCATTCATCTAAAAAGCAGGAAAAAGTAGCTTTAAACTTAGAAAATATGGATAAATCAAGATTAAAGAAAGAAGGGTGCCTTAGCTCATAAAATCTACTTTAAAAGTAGAAACTAAAGTGAAAGAAGGCGCTATGGTGGACAACTATCATCATATGGTCAATTTATGCACTAGGGAGCCTAACTAACATAGTCTAAACACATAAGAATCAACCAAAAAGTATATACTAAGGCCTCTAAGGTATAGATGGTGGTTAATTATTCCAACAATCCTCATGAATGGCATGGTTATAGACACATCTTGTTGCGTTGGCCATGCAACTACAACAACTGTTTACTAGAAAGGAAGTAAGAGAAAATGTGTGGTGTAGCTTTTGTAGAACATAAGACCATCACAAAAATGAATTCCCAATGCTGAACAACTACATGGGTACTGATTCACCTAGAAATTTTCCTACGACACCCAAAATTGAGTGGTGCAAGATTCGTTGAAGTTGGGTCCACACACCTACTTATTGCTCGATCTTGTAGAAGTACTAGACCTTTATGCATACAACTTTTTGTGAATTATACAAATAGGTCAGAAATGACGTGAACAATTGTCGCACTCTGCAATTGATGAAGGATAAGAAAGAAGGTGCCTATCGGGTTCAGGGTGTAGAAGAAAACAGAGGACCTGATCCCAGAGGACATCAAGGGGATGGATGCAGTGAGTTCCGAGGCCATGGAAGAGGCTATGGAGGAGGTGAAAGACAAGTGATTTCTTTTAATTGTGGGGAGCTAGGCCACTTGGAAATATTCTATAATAAGTCTTGTACCCAATGCATCTACTGCCATAATACAGAACATACGACAGAAGATTGCCAAGAATTTCTCAAGAAATGGGAAGAAAAGAGAGGTCATTTCAACATGGTGACCGTTGAACCAAGGGAGGAGAAGGATGAAAACTACCCAACGTAGGTGAAAATAGTGACTCAAGGAGGTGCTCGAATAGGAAAATATATTTTTGGAGATTGCAATGGAGAAATACTAGTAGAGCAGAAGATAAAGAAAGTTGCACAACCCCTATCCAAGTTTGAAGCTAAGTACCAACAAGAGTTCCTTCATGATGCACATAAGGAGGTCGAGGAAGTTGCAGAGTGATGTAATGTCCCCTCATTAGTGTCTCCATGGTCATCCCTCTAACCCATTCAATTCCCATGGGTTCATATGGAAATTAAATAAATTAGTTAGGGAATTAATTTTGGGACTATGGTTATTTGTATAATTAAAATAAATCATGAATAAGTGTAGTCCATAGATTTGAATATTTAAATGTTAATTAATTGTTTAATGAGTTGGAAATGCCTAGGTGGCCACCCAAGAGGGTGTATAGGAGCTTGGGTGGACCCTTATGAGTTGTTTCCCACAAAATAATTTGGACAAAGAAATGAAAAGCAGGAAAGAAGCCGAAAAGAAGGAAAGCAAATGAAAAGCAGGCAAGCATTGAAAATAAGGAAAGCAACATAAAATCAAAGAAAGTAGAAGTTTCCAGATTTTTCCTAAAAGAAGGAAAAGTAGCCTAAAGCAAAAAAGACAAGAAAGGAAGGAAGGAATCTTAGGAAAGTTGAAAGTCCTAATTTTATCCAGTGAGGGTGCAATTGATGATTCAGGTGGGTCCAAAGGCAATCTACCTTACCAATGAAGCAACCAATTCATCAATGGTTTGAATTCTAATAAGTAAGGCCTTAGAGGAGGATAAAGTCCACATGAAGCTTATAAAATGAGTGTAAGAGCCTCCATGATGGATATTTTTCCATTTTGTTCATTTTTGTTGAGAATCTCTATGCTTTTCTAGATTTGGGAGATGTGCCCCTTGTCACCAATTGGGAGATGTCCCCCTTTTGTCTATTGTAGCTAGTTGGGGCAATCCAGCTAGTGATTGAGGATGTGTATAAATGGTCCATCTCACTGAGTGTCATGCAAAAAATACAATAGAATTAGATGAGTATGTAGATGATTTTCTGCATGTTTTGATTTAGGTCATGTCATGTTCTAGTTCCAGTTCAAATAGAGTTCCAGTTTCCAAGCATTGTTAACAGAGTGGCATTGTAATAGAGTTGGTAGTTGTTGGTTTGCATTATATGAGTCTTGGAAGCTATTAAAAATAGCCTATTATATGTATTTATAGTCCTCCATATGAATAAATATCAGAACTCTATTCCGAACCGCTGCAAATTCTATTTCTTTCTTCTGCACTTTTCTCTCCTATACTCATACACAAAGTAAAATGGACCTGTTTTAAGTTTTAATGCATCTACCTAACTTTTGTACCTCCAAATCATGATTTGTAAGTTTATGTATGTATCTAAGGTAAAATTGGACATATAGCAAGTGAAAAAATAGAAAATCATGAGACCTAGGTTCCATTTGGGTTGAGTTGGAAATTGCATAGTTGAGCTGTCCCAATTTTGTACTTTCTCCATATCTTCCAATTTTGTAGTCAAAAATTTAATACCTTGAGTTAGTGGTATCCACATAAGGTTTCGGCTATCACTAGGTCAATCTAATTTCAGTATTGCACTAGAATTCATTTATTTTCCACTTAATTCACGGGGACTGACACTACTGGGTCATTCTTGCCCATCCCATGTGTGATGTACTTAGACAAAGTGAAAATTGTTGAAATTGGACCTCGAGTCTACCTTCCATGTTTAGTTTTGTTGTCACATACCCTCCCATCTATCAACACAAGGAAGGGAACATGATACCAAATAATATGGGTGTTTATAAGACAACCCATTCCAACATTCATGATTGTATAAATATAATCAATTGGCATTATTTATATAATGCATATGTGTGCATATGCAAATCAAGCAAACATGCACAACGGAATAAAAATCATCCACACACATTTCACATGCAGTCAATATATTAAAAATCAACCATCCATTAATTAAAATAGTGTAGAAGAAAATACACATAAACGAATTTACTTATCTCGTTGCAATGTTGTCCCAAGCAACTAGCTATGTCGCTGCAACGTTCCACCCAACCGTAGGTCTCTGCCCAGCCTGTAGTATTTCAGCACTCAGAAACCACCCCCGAGCTTGGAATGATATCTACAAGGAAGGGGGACTCTCAAGATCAGCACAACCCAAAGCCATGGATACCCATCTCAACCCAAACATTCATTTACCCACAACCACTCAAAACTGGGCATGGATACACATTTCAGCAATGGGATTCCCAGAATATGGTCTATGGGTCTTTCCCAAATCGTTGCACACCCAAAAATGGATTGTGGGAAGAGAGAATCATCCCCAGGGAAGAAAACCGATTTTTCCCACAGATGTATGAGCATACAGTGGGACAAAATAGCCTCTATAAAACCCCCAAATCGTTTCCCCTTCTTCCCCACTGTTAGCCACAACAAAAACCCCCTTCCCAACTATGAAAAAAAAGGGTAACACAGGAAATCCATGGAGAAAAACGCCCAGGCAGCTCCAAACTCGTGAGAGAGAAAAACTGATGGTTGAATAATGGCTTGGGGGCAATTTTGTGGCTCTTTTCTTGCACAAGAAGCCAAACACGAAATTCTAGGAAGGGTGGCTTGCCCATACTCGAATTTGGACAGCCATACCTCTCCATTCCCCAAGGCATTAACTACCTCAACCAAATCTTGGGAGAAATGAATGATTGTTCACAAAAGTCAACATGGGTAGTTGAAGGTTCATGGGTTCTCTCATTGACACTTGGCTTGACTTGATTGGCTCAAGGGTTTGAATCTTTCCCTCCCAATTCCTTGTAAATATCATTCCCTTATCTCTTGTTTCATTGCATAGTTAGTTGTGGGCATTTATATTAAAATGCATATTTACAATTCCCATGGTTCTCTAGCACATGGGCAACATAATATCCATAACTTGCCTCTTCAAGGTCGAGTGTTCACTAGCGGGGCCTTGGCCTTGAGCTCCACGCTAGGAACCATACATAAGATGCATACAATATTTACATTATAACCCAAAATATTATAAGGGTAAAAATGGGGGTATTACATTCCCCTCCCCCTTAGAATAACACCGTCCTTGGTGTTCCATAACTTGGGAATACATACACGCTTTATATATGTCCAAAATTCACAAAATGTGGCAGGTATGTCCTGTATTTCATTGATTGGAGATGTCAAGGTGAGGTTCTTTAAACTTTGCAAATTGCTCCTGCTGGCTGTCGCTTTTCTTGATACCCCTTTCTAAACATTCGTCGAGGAGGTGACTTCCTCCACATCCCCAACATTCTATTGGAGATGGTTGCCTCTGTTTTCCTTTGTCAACATTCTTTCTCTCTTCCATCCTTGGGAATTTCTTGATGGGGTGATTGGATGAATGTTTCATCATTGGTCCACTTTCCTTTCCCTTACTGATTGTGCCCAGAATACTTTTTACCTCTTTTTGCAGACGAATAGAATCCTGTAAAACCTTGTGGTTCATCGCATTCTGTTGCTTATGTAGCTTGAGCATCTCTCCAAAGTTTTCTTGGGTCTTGGAAATTGTTTGAAGAAGACTTTCAGCTAAGTCCAATATTTTTGGTCTGCGGCCATGGTCAATGCGCACAACTTTCCTCACTTGCTTGCTAGCAGCACTTGTTTGTTTTTGTAATAGCTGCAACCAATTGCGTTCAATTTCTCACCTGTGAAATTCATTATTGCAATTCTTTGTTAGGCCAAGCATAACATAAACATTAAAATCAGCCAATTAATTTACCAATTGACATGGAACGTCCATGCTTTATTCATGAGACTTCCACACTTTTCATGCTTTCCCAACATACATATGAACTCATTCATGTTCATCCTTTCATAGGGAATTAGATTTTTCAGCATTCACAATTTATTTTAAGCAAATAAACACAATAGACTTTCAGTCATGACATGCATTCCACAATTTTCTGTTTCTAAGATGCATCATTCAAAAGGAAAGAGAAGAGTAAGAGTTTCCCCCTTTTATTCTTGTTCCAATCCTGTTAACACCCAAAAAGTGCTCACTAGCTCATTTCCCTATTCACATGACCCATTTATCCACTTTTTCACCATCAGAGCCTCTGAAACCAATAAAAGGTCACCAAAAGACCTGAGTACACCCCTTTTTCCATTAAAAAAGATTATTTTCCCAAGAAAAGCATAAAAAACCCTCAAAAAGGGTCCAAATTCCCAAAAATATTAAAAAGGGAATTAAAATATTATTTTTATTCAAAAAAGGAAAAAGGAGGGAAAAGTACCTAAACCATGTTGGTCAATACCATTTGGTTTCCACAAAACCACAAATGGTATTCCCCACCACCAAAACCTATAAAAAGGTGGTAGGGGCTCCTCATTTCACATCCATCCATTATCTCATCCTTATGCTGCTGAAATCTCCCTTGAGCATTTTAGCCATTGCAAACCACATTGGAGAAGAGACCATTGGAGATTGGAGTTGCTCATCCTTGGAGCCATTCAACCTCATCATTAGAGGTATTGATTCCGCAAGCACTTGCTTGCCCCATTCTTTCAATACAAATTCATTATTTTACATTATCTTGTTCTTGATTTTAAATTATTTTTGTTATTTGCTTAATATCTTTGCATAGATCCATGGTTAGTCTTGTTTAATTAGTTTATTGTTATTTATTTCCATTGAAACTGCTGCTACTAGTTAGCAGGTGCCCATAGCACTAAGCCTGGTTGCAAAACCAGGCCAACAGTTTTTGGCGACTCCGCTTTGGTTTGAACCATAGATCTCTAGTTTTGCCTTTAATCTTAGTTTTTTATGAGTTTTTAACCTTTAGATCCATAGATCTGCCATCTTAGACAACAAATCCATTGCTGCTCTGAGTTTTTGGCCCCATTAACAGCCCGAAATTTTCTATTTTCGGGTTCATTTCTCGGTTTCCATGCATGGCTTCCGCCTCGCGGCTTTTTGCCAGACAGTCGCGCGGTCCATCGCGACTTTTCTGTGTTTTTCCACGCGGTCCATCGCGGATTTTTGCCAGACAGTCGCGTGGTCCATCGCGACTTTTCTGCATTTTTCCGCGCTGCACACCGCGGCTTCGCGGCCAATTTCCGCGCTGCCCATCGCGACTGTGCGGCTAAAACCCGCGCGGTCCATCGCGACTGTGCGGCCAAAACCCGCGCGGTCCAGCGCGACTGTGCGACAGAAACCCGCGCGGTCCATCGCGGATTTTCTGTTAAAACCCGCGCGGCTGAATTTTTCATTCGGCCATCCCGATTTTGAAAAAAAAAATTTACTGTACTTTCTGCCCATAGCACATTTTTTACAGTATTAAATTCTGCATATTTTACAGCTTTGAAAAAATTTCTACTATTTAAAAAAAAGCATATCTAGAAGTCTTTTTAAAAAATTTCAAGAAAGTGAAAGAAAGACTCATTTTGCATTTTTATCTAGATTAAAGTTTTTTCCTGTTTACTTCTTTAAAATCTTGCCCTTAGCAATTTACTTGAAAAAAGAAATCCATTTATTTCTTTTAAAGAAGTATATTATTTGCTTTCATAAATCCAAAAAATCCTTTGTTTTTTGAGTTATTTTTTGAAAAGCATTTAAATTCCTTTTAGTGATAAAAGTCATAAATATTTGCTTTTTATTTTCGAAAAATCCTTTATTTTTTGAAAACTTCCTGTAAAGCATTTAATTTTTTCAAGTTCAGTTTACAATACCTCACGTGCACTCACTCGATCACTTAATTGAATTAAGCCTTAAAACGTACCCTAATTTCAACACACTTTTAACCCCACTTGGGGAACACTAAAATAATTCTTGTAGCTAGGTAGTATTGGGGGGATAGGTGTTCCAATAACACCCCTCAGTTCTTACATCTAAGACATAGAAGTTGTCCAATTAGGGAGCTAAAATCTCTTAGTACTTTTTGGCGCGGTCACAACCGGTTTGTGGGAAGGCCTCTCCCTTAGGAGGGTTGAAGTTGCGAGGATGGTTCCGGAAGCCTGAGTGGAATACCGAAATCCATTCAGTAACCGAAGGGCTACCATTCACAGTTCTCGGGATATCCCTGTATTGGGATATTGCGATCAAATGACCAAACGGCAGATTTACCTTTTCTCGACGCGTCATGAACGGAGTATCCTAGTAGCCTGTCTTTAGGATTGATTACCCGGTGTCCCTCCCGGTAGGGGGATATCTAGCCGTTATCTCAGCACTCATATTGTCTGACTTGGATTTCATCACCTTGCAGAGGATATCGTTTGTTTGAGTCACAATACTTTTAGTTAAGTGTTTGCATGATTTCAACCTACCTGTGGTCTAGTTACACCTATTTTTTCTAGGAGCCGTTTGCATGTTGGTATTCTAACCAGTTGTTGCATTCCTCCACTTATTGTATCACAACTGCTAGAATAAGTGCCTTTTTTGAGGATTGATTTTTTTTTGCCTGAGAGCCTTCTTTTTTCACTCCCCTTCTTGCACCCTTGGTTGCATTAGGGTTTTGAGTCTTTTATATATATATATCACCACCTGATACTTAAACAATTTTTTTTTTACACAAAGACATATTCTCACCATTGAGAATTTTAGACGCTCTCGTCGTCTGCAGGGCGAACTCCCAGAGTTTAGTCCACTTGGCTCTCCACGTCACGGACACAGAGCCCTATCCCTTGATCCGACACATTGTCAATCAACTAGACAGTCATCCGATTCTGACACACCTCACTTCACATTTGATTGGGAGGTAGAATCCGAAAACCCCACAGAGTTACCACCAACCACCGTTATGGCTGGAACACCATTTGATCCACTATTTACAACTACCATAGGTCAGACATCCGCAGACCCTTCTGCTGTAGTACCAACCACGTCAACAACCACCCCCCTGGGTATACCCAATATGGGTAACACTCCACATTTAGGAATTCCTAACACAGGGCCACCACCTGTCATGGGTATACCCAACATGGGGGTCATACCCCCTTTGGTTTCCACAAACCCAATCCCAGGAATCCCTAGTACGATTCCCAACCCAAGTGCAACCCATGTTGCACTTGGGAGTGCTATCCCAGGAATCCCTAGTGCGATTCCTAACCCAAGTGTAACCCATGTTGCACTTGGAAGCGCTAACCCATACCAGACCACACCTATGGGAGGGCACATACCTTCCATACCTAGCATACCTTTAGGCGCTACTGGGCCCCTACATCAGACTACCATGACTAGGCATGTCCCAGTCACTACAGCTGCTAGCCTACCATACATGGCAAGTCTGAACTTACCAGACTTGGCCAGACTCACTAATGATCCGATCAGACATGATCCGGCGTGGCCTCAAATGCCCACCAAACTCCCCTCTGACATCCCTAAGTTTGAGGGTAAGGCAGGAGAGGACCCACAAAACCATATCATGTCCTTCCATCTATGGTGTTCCTCCAACTCCATAGTGGACGACTCTATCCGCCTCCTTTTATTACAGCGCACCTTCACTGGCTCTGCAGCCAAGTGGTATATCGAGCAGCCCCATGGGACGCATGCCACCTTTACCTCCCTTGCTTCAACCTTCCTGCAGTTTTTCCAATTACCTGTCCGCTATGATGCGGGAGTCGAGATCCTACTGTCTTGCAGACAGAACATGGCCACGCATATCATTGACCACATTCATGATTAGCGTCGGCGCCGAAGCCTCTGCAAGATCAAATTAGACGACCGTATCTTCCTTGATTGGTTTCTAAAATCCCTCCTTCCTCTCATTGCGAAGGATGTAGCATCTGAAAGACCCCGGTCTGAGGAAGAGGCCATCCTCAAAGCCCAACAGTTTGATCTCATTTACGCCCAGTCGGGTTACCTATACACGATCATACCGGATGCCCCACGAGGCGAATCTGCACGCGGTGACACACCGGGGGCATCACATGCCGCTGATGGCATTATAGGCCAAATTACACCGCAAGCAAAACCTTTTAGTATGGTGAGCACCATGCCCGCCCCAGACCTCTCTAGGGCTACATCTAGTTCCGGAGCAACAACTTCTTATGCTCCAACAAACCAGACCCATCACATTCATGGACCCTCTTGTCCACAACATTGTTATGGCCAAGCGCCATCAGCATATGTACATCCTACATACTATGCTCAACCTACCGTATAGACCCCCATGCAGTTCCCACAACAGCACATGCATTACCCACAACCGGTTGCACCAGCTAACCTCACACCTTCACCAGATCAGGGGTACCAACAACCCCAACAGGCAACTGGACCACCTCCAGTTCCATCTGCATACTATCCACCGCAACCTGCTCCCGCACCTGCGGCTCCTCAGAATCCCCCCAATGCTCAAGGGCATGTGTACGCACAACAACACCAGCCCCAATACCAAAATAACCAACGCAACTAGGGTGGGAAACCAAACCGCGGAAGAGGACGCAACCGTGGAAACAATCAAAACCGTAACCAAGCTCCACAACCTACCCATCCTCCGCAAAACAATAACGCGGTGCCTGCTCATCAGAATCCTGATCGACCTCCTAAGCAAGCCAAAAATGCTAATTTACGAACAAACCATCCTTGTTCCATTTGCGATGTCTATGGCCACTATACCCACGCTTGCCCGCATCTGGAGCGAGCTCGACAACTATGGACAAATGACGCCCATCGTCAAGGGCAGGCGGCTCCTCAGCCGCCACCCAACCCTCCACCACCTCCACAACAACCTTTGGTACTACAAAACCCTTTTCCAACACAAGGAGTGGTGAACACTCAGCCGTTAGCCCCCCCACAGGGCAACGTACAACCACAACAAATTACTTACGCAGCTCCTGACCAACCCATGTTTGATTCAGGCACACACCACTTATTGATGATGTCCACTGCCGACGTCAATATCCAAACCCGTCGGAACCAATACGGACCCACTTTGGAAGCCCCCCCCGTCGAAAAGGATACTAATGCTCATCCCACTGATCAGACATTGCGTATACCTCAGGTTCCACTCGATGGCGCTTCTAAAGCACCTCGCTTCCCCCTTCGCCGAATCAACAACAACCCCAATGCACGGGCTGCGTCCAATTACAACATTGTAGATGACTTAGCTCAATCTCCCGCAGCCATGTCCGCGTTAGAAGTCTTAAAAAACTGTCCTACTCAGCGCAAGACTTTACTTTCCGCCATTGGGGCGATTGACCCAAATGATTCAAAATTGATGACCTTTGATTTAGACCAGTCTGAACCACGTCTGCCTTCCACCACAGCAGTCCAAGTTTCTGTTTCTATTCGGAATCTTGTCATCCATCGATGTATCATCGATGAGGGTGCATCCACATGCGTCATGTCCACATTTGTTTGGCAGAAGTTGGGATCCCCTAGTCTCCAGCAATCCACCACTACATTGCGGGCCTACGACGGCCGGTCAGCTCAACCTCAAGGTTTACTACCCAAGGTCCCCGTCCAATTAGGTGGGAAAACTGTGCTCATTGACATAGAGGTCATTAATGCCCAGCTTGATTATAACCTTTTACTCGGCCGCAGTTACATGTACGCCATGAAAGCGGTCGCCTCATCCGTTTTTCGCACCATGATGTTCCCCCACGAGGGACGCGTCGTCAAAATCGACCAACTCACATACTATGATCCCAATGCCCCCGCAGCACCCGAAAATGTTCTTCCCATGATTGAACAACCAACTTCTAGTGCAACTACCTCCTTTGTCTCTTCTTTGGGACCCGGACTTTATTCAGATACACCAATGACCTCTACATTCCAGTCCATTCCACCACCGTCACCGGAGACCCAAGTCGCAAACCTCTGTACTCTTTCACAGAATACACAACCACCCGGTAATCAACCACCTTTGTTCCCTAAACCACCATTGGTCCCTAGTCACATCGGTGTTACACCCATCCACACAATCCCCTTTCTATTCCCTCCTTCGGGCGTAGTAAGCGCTCCGGTTATGGCTACCCTTAGTCTCCCCGGGTTAACATTGGGATTACCTGTGTGGTATATTTCGCCTCCCGTTCCACCGCCGACACCAAATGTCATCCTGCAACCGGTGCAACCCATTGTTACTTCTACCCAACCACCTCCCGGTATCACTACTCCTTCGTCATCGACGAATCCCCCTCCACTCATTAGACCCACTGGGGGAAGAGGCCCGCAGCCATACACTGCGGTACCCCCACCCAAGGCAGTTAGACCTCCCCCCGTATTTCGTGCTCCTCCAAAATGCTCGTTGTGTGATGAGTTAGGCCATCCAACTCATCAGTGTCCACAGTTACTTGCATTGCAGGAACACATGCAAATGCTGGACGACGACCCCAACATCCCGGTTGTCAAACTCGATCCAAACCCCATGCCTCGTGATAAATCACTGCGTACCAACCACCCATGTGCGATATGCGGTATTTACAACCACTACTCCCACAACTGTCCTGACATCCCAGACTACATAGCAGCTCTCTACGAGATGAACAATTTGGACCTAGAGACGGCACCCCCTACTATCGAGGAGATCTACCCTCCCGCATCATCCTCATCCGGAGAGATTAACACCATCTACATGATCTCTTCGACTACCACTACCTCATCACTCGATTTGACCACTCAAAGCTCCCGCAATGATGAAGAGGTTCTCGAGACTCCTACTACCTTTGATTATCCCGGGGAAGACATGCACCATCATCCATACTTCCTCCCGGAAGAGACTTCATCCACCACCGCTACCCAATCCGCGGTTGAGTCCAAGGATTTCCTTCCTACTAAAATCAACTGGTTAATGGATCCCATGGCCGATATTTCTCCCATCATCCACATTGACATCTCTGACCCACTTGGTGCCCTTCATACCATCACATTAGGAACCTCCCACAGTGAGCATGAGATCGGAGAATACCAACAACTGTTCCAAGAACTCACTGATGTCTTTACTTGGTCAGATACCGAAATGCCTGGCCTTGACCCCGCCATTTATATGATCTTCATTGGATACCCCTCTGTCCGGTCGGCCCCTTCCATTGATCCCTTTGACACACAGGTTCAACCCTTTCAAATCGATGAGGAAACCACATGTCCACAACATGGGGGCAGGCCCAAAACCTTGCTTACTCACCATCATCGTGATCCTCGTAGGAGATACTGGGGGCATCCACCCCACAAAGGGAATCCACGATCATCATATCATCACTTCAGTATGCCACCACGATCCACAGCCTCATGGTATAACACCCCGCCAGCAGTTGTTCAATGCCCTATTGATCTCTCTCTGAGACAACATCTGCACCACATTGACACCTCTGAGTTAGGGGGCATAATAGATTACCTCGACCCCGCGATAGGGGGCATGATCAATCATTTTGAACCTACCCCATCATCTCTATCTCAACACCTCAATGAGCCCATCGTTCAAACCAACACACATATGATCCACAATCACAAACCCCATGCACATAGCATGGGGGCAGGCCATTAACCCTGCTCACTTTTTCATATTCGTGATCTCAACCTTTTTTGAGGTCACATGTCACTTGTATATTTGAGTTTATACACATAGTGTTCCCCCCCATGGGTCATCATTTCTCCCCACCACTGCATCCTTCGCTTGGTGGGGTCACCTTTATTTGTAGCCATTTTTTAACCTAGTTCTTTCCTTTAGCCATTTCGGAGTCCTTATGACCTCCGTTTTTCGCACCATTTGCACTGTCGGATTCATATTTCCATGCCCCCTCGTCACCTCGGTTTGCGTGCCACATCGGCCGCTCTCCGTTTCCGGCAACCCTTATGTCACCAGATCCAGTTTTCTACACTGATGACGATGCTTGAGACCTTTTCTCGCCCTCATCAATCCGTTTTTGTTCGGTATAATTTTATCCCTTTTTCGGGCCGAGCAACCCCTTTTACGAAAAAGGCACTTAGGGAGTTTCTGTTAAGCTCTTTTCTGACTCCTAAAAACAATGAAAAGATCGCCGAGCAATCTTGCTTCCTTTCATGCTCGCTAAACATATCTGAAAGGGCGTCTACCTGGTATAAGTTTACCCCTTTTCTGGACCTCGTAGACTAATTACGAAAAAGGTATACTCTAGTCACATCGGCTAGAAGAGTTCTCCATCCGCATCATTTTATGCTTTTTCGGGCCTTGGAGACTAAACTTACAAAAAAAAACACCAATAGAGTCCACTTACCGCTTTCAGACTCTCTAAACATGAAAGCAACCATGAGCATGAGCCGTCCTGGGCTCACAAAATCCACAGGAACGTACCATTTCAGAGCACACTTTTATCCCTTCTTGGAGCTCATTAAAACTACGAAGAAGGAATCAATGGTGCCTCTTGGCGCCACGACAGATCACATCTACTCATTAGGCAGCTTCCCCATTTTGGTCACCTTTGTTCAGAGTATTCTGCAGTATGTCACCTTGATAATCCCTCGACAGCACCTATCAGCTCGTCCTCCCCCCCAGAGTCAATACATACCATTCAGTCAAAGCAATGATCCCCACACCTACAAGTCAGTTCACCACGCTGCCAGGTCAACCATCTCATCATGCTCTGAACAAAGGAAGTTTGAGTCTACCCATTTTTTGACCCATTAAAATCCCATTCCCACAAGTATGTCAGTCCTACCATCAGTACTACAACACTTCAGTTTTACACCTCGTGCTCCTATCAAGGAAACATCATTGCCTTGTTAGTTGCTGGTCTCCCTCTGTCGACGACAACCAAATTGATTCCAGAGGATAGACCTAGAGGTCCCTGTGTCTTGGACTCATTACCATTTATGATGAGTGCCTACGAATCATTTCGAGAGGAATCCTCAGTGCCTCTCCGAATGGTTGTTTCTCACATGCTCGACTTCAACACCTTGATCGCATCGTTGAGACTCGCACAGGGTATTCGTCCCTTTCACTTATTAGTCGAAGACCTCGGATACCTCCTGACTCCTCCACATTTGAGAGTCTTCCTATGGATAACACCAGTTACACTTTTTCTATAGATATCCGGGTTGCGCATGGCGACAGTATTCAAATTTACCCCAGTTTCATACTCCCTTGAGTATACAGTTACATTATTTCTCAGAGATGACTCATAGTCTTTGAGTACCTACAGATGTTGGACACCTTCAGTTTCAGCAGTCATCAGTTATTCCAGTGTATCAGTTATTGGATCAGTATTGATCAGCAGTATATCCCAAAATAATGTCCCCCCTGGACCGTTATGATGTACCAGTAGATTCTTTACGTATTAGATCCCCCTTCTTGGGACTAATTGTTTTGTATATGTCTTGATACGAGCATGGGAATGCCCGCCTCGTCCTTTATCAGAGATTATACCTCATTCATATTGAGGCCATGTAATATTTTTTGTTTTTGCAGCTTCCAAGGGCCGTGGCTCCAGTCTCCAACCGGTCTCTTCTCTCCCGTAAAACCCCAGAAAAAGACAAATGAACTATGATGTCTATCGGCCATACGATGAGCTCCTGCCCTCACACATCAGGGGGCAATCTGTTAACACCCAAAAAGTGCTCACTAGCTCATTTCCCTATTCACATGACCCATTTATCCACTTTTTCACCATCAGAGCCTCTGAAACCAATAAAAGGTCACCAAAAGACCTGAGTACACCCCTTTTTCCATTAAAAAAGATTATTTTCCCAAGAAAAGCATAAAAAACCCTCAAAAAGGGTCCAAATTCCCAAAAATATTAAAAAGGGAATTAAAATATTATTTTTATTCAAAAAAGGAAAAAGGAGGGAAAAGTACCTAAACCATGTTGGTCAATACCATTTGGTTTCCACAAAACCACAAATGGTATTCCCCACCACCAAAACCTATAAAAAGGTGGTAGGGGCTCCTCATTTCACATCCATCCATTATCTCATCCTTATGCTGCTGAAATCTCCCTTGAGCATTTTAGCCATTGCAAACCACATTGGAGAAGAGACCATTGGAGATTGGAGTTGCTCATCCTTGGAGCCATTCAACCTCATCATTAGAGGTATTGATTCCGCAAGCACTTGCTTGCCCCATTCTTTCAATACAAATTCATTATTTTACATTATCTTGTTCTTGATTTTAAATTATTTTTGTTATTTGCTTAATATCTTTGCATAGATCCATGGTTAGTCTTGTTTAATTAGTTTATTGTTATTTATTTCCATTGAAACTGCTGCTACTAGTTAGCAGGTGCCCATAGCACTAAGCCTGGTTGCAAAACCGGGCCAACAAATCCAAAGCCACTCCATCACTATGGTTCTATGCTCCTTAGTCTCTTTCACTTTAATGTGAATGCTTGACTTTCCCTTTCTTGGCTATGACACTTAGTGTCTAAGGTCTGTCTCGAGATTTTCTCCATTAGGGAATCTTCTCCCCATGGTTTTTCTATAGAACCTTTGGCTGCTAGGACTCGCCCACACATATCCACTAGCACCATTCTTATCACTGCTGCTCATATTGAGCTTTCTGGGATAGTCACGTGTCCAAATGCATCCCTAGGATGCGTTCAAGGATTTTTGCTTTCTTGCAAAGACCAAAGTTTCCAACAAAGAAACAACAGTGTATCAACCTAGCTGTCATAAGACTTGTTCATGAAATTTTCATTATACAAAATTGAATGAAAATCAAATACTTATCTGTATTGGGAAGTTCCTTGCTACTCCACAGGTTTCCTTCTCTGCTTTACAAGCCTTGGATCACCCGTGGGGTGGATGTTTAATGCCCAACCAGTACACCTTAACGCCGACTGGATTTACCAAGCATTTGTGGTGCCCAACCAGCCCCATACCTTGTTGGCCCTCTCCATTGTCGAGCCAGCACATTCATCTGGGTCATTGACTAATGGAAGGAAACTGCACCACCAACCATTATAGGTCAAAGCTCTACTACTGAGCCATAGGTATATAACAACCTTTCACCAATACCTCCACAAAAACCAAGTAAATAATGCCAAACCAGTGCACCGACTGGGTTTATTAGGCATGCAACAACCCTTCATAATACCTCCACAACATCCAAGTAAATAATGCCAAACCAATGCACCGACTGGGTTTAGTAGGCATGCAACAACCCTTCACAACACCCACAACATCCAAGTAAATAATGCCAAAATAGTGCATTGACTGGGTTTATTAGGCATGCAACAATCCTTCATAACAACCTTCCATTATGCTTCTTCTGTGTGCAGCCCCAGATTGCATCTGTTTTAGATGAAAACACAAGATGGATAAGCAAACTCATCAGTATTGCTGCTCTAAAATTGAAGCATAATTCATAACATTCGCTATCAAGTATTGAAACACCAGGAATGCGTCCATTCCCTTAGGGTGTAGTCAATATTGAAAATCCTATCATAACCCAACACCCGAAAGGTGTGCACCCCTTTCCAATGTGATCCATGTAGGCCCTTATCACACTCCAACAACCTGAAATAATATAAATATTATGGAACATGCTCTACATATTAAATCTAATAACCAGATATGTATATCTTTAGTTAGGGTTACAGAATACTTATCCGCTGTATATGTATCTTTTCCTCATTGCAAAGAATGGGGGCTCCCTTCTCTGAGTCAATAGTCCTTTGGTTTTCCACCCCAATATTTTCACGTTCCATAACCCACACATGCCTTCTTGGCATAATTTCACCATCTCACTCACATGGCTCTCCAACATGTAGTGCAGCTGGGATATTATCAAAATTTACTATGGCGTTTCGCCCGAAACCCATTTCCAAAGCATGGGGTCCTTCCCATGAAGTTTGGCTTCTGCGGGCCATCACACAAGGTCTCCCTGCAATGTGTCTTCCTACCACACTTATCAAATATCCAAACAACCAACAACATTTAACAATAAAATTCAAATTTGATTGTCTCATAGCCAATCCATGGCATCAAGAATTAAATTCAATCATGAATTTGCAGTACTGCTTACTACAGAAATTGACTTGCTTAGTCATGAGGTTATCCTCATATTGCTTGTCCCTTGCAAGTGGCACCCAGCTTCCCATTAGGGTTTTATGCTTTCTACTATAACATGAACATCCACTTGCAACACGTCCTCCTGTCACAGTTCTATGCAAGCCAACGGTGATTAGCAATTATAATCAAATTCTCAAATCTGAAATCTACAAGTCCAAAATTGACAACTTGTTCTGTACATAAACTATTTTTACCCCCATGAGACCCTTCTCATGAGGTTTGGATCTTGCACATGCTATATTCCAATCTTCATCATGGACTTACCCACATTTCCATGCCCAAAACAATATACCTTAAATCTAAAAATTCAATCAGCCAAAAACTCTGTAAGTCTTTATGCATATAATATTTCATTGCTGCAATAGTCACTGAAGTGATCTCAGAATTATAACACTTGATAACTCAAACACCCTTAGCTGTTAACATTTGAAATACAATGAAATATATATATATACGTATGCATCATTATCATAATAAAATTGCAAGACTCAGTCACATCATTTATGCAATTCAATGAAGCTTTAGATACTCGTTACTTCATAGCCATATCATTTTATGAAACTCTGTCCTTTTAACAGAGCACCCTTGATAGCCCATCAACATGTCTACTTTCTTCACAAAATTATTCTCCTGCATTGATAGTATCTCACGAAATGGTCTCATAATTAACAATAGTTCACCATTTCATTCTACTATCTAACTGCATTGAGACACATATATGTCACAACCATGCATTCACACAATGCATCTCACATTCACAACATTTGCATAATATTTTAATAGGCATCCACTAAATGCCTAACCCCTCAATACAACCCTACATTAATCCATGAATACTACGTATTCCAGCATATTATGGCCTAACCATGACTATCTCACATAGCATTCACTACAACAGGCCCATACGTCATCACTTGCTTTGGCATGATATAATTTCATATGAATGCATTGAGGTTTCTAAGAAACTATAGGGTGTAATTCTCCTTTCCTTCACTTACCCACACCTGACCATACTTGGTAGGATTATATTCACATACAGGCACTCAGTCTCACATGCAAACAATTCAACATAGTTTAAACATAGTTGAAGGGATCTCACAAAATCCTCTTTCAGCCTTCATGCAATTAAGCACAGTTAACCCTTACATGCATGGTTGTTATAAACATCGCTTGATGTTACTTGATCAGTTGGCCTCCTACCAAAGCTTCACAGTTCTTTTGTTACCCTCGTGATCATAGATTTTTTTGCCCCAACCTTTCTTCATAAGGTTGTTGGTCATGTGCAACAACATCATCCACATCTTTAGCCATGCTTTGGTTATCTTTGGTCCTACAACCAATGTGGACACCATTAATTATTAGCAACCACAATCATTATCTTGAGTGGCTCTTTGCATATGTAAAACCTCATTATTTTACCAATGTGTAATATCATATACACGCAAAAATATTTTCACATGCACGGTGCAATGTTTATTAATATGCCATCTAGTGCATATTCACTTCATCTATCTAATCTCTTGCATGTTCAGTCATGCTTCTATGGTCTGATTCATACAACCAATAATTGGCATCAAGCATAGACGATACCATTAATGGGCCACTGCATGTGTAACTTCACTACCTTTACCCCTATGCAACATCATGCTCATGCATAATCAATTTACATGCACTATGCAATGATTCTCTAATCATGCACACTAATTCATATTTTAAATCTGCTACTCTCTTGCATTTTAGCATTCCTATGCCATAATTTATATGCACGACCACTTCAGATTTATAAATACAATATCAAGAGGGTAGTGGAGGAATTCTCCCTTTCAATTCCCCATTGTAGCATGGAATTTCCTCTTCCACATCATATCTGATCGAATTTCATGGGCTCTCTACGATGCACACAAACAATTGTTAGCTATGATCTTCTCACAAAGTAGAAATTCAATATATGTATGCATGTGTATAACATTCATTCTTGATACTTTCCAAGCATACAATTATTATGTTATAAACATAAATAGTTTAAGGTGAGAGATTTCCCTTTCATCCTCCATAGTGGATATTACAACTGATTACCCTTGCTGAGAATTCGACACCCCCTTTATGCAACTCATGGAGCACATCCCAAGCATAGAGAATTCCTTTCACACTTTCAACGACTGTCTCTAGGGTACGACGGGGGTCAAGGGGGATTTCCCCCATGTGGATTCCCTACACCACTGCAAGGTGGGTCGAGGGCAGCGCCCTCATTTTTTTGTTTGTTTGTAATTCCTTTGATTTTGCGCAATCTGGTGCATAACTTTCATGGCGATTTTCCATTTTCGGCACCTAAAAATATCAGTGAAAAGCTGCTGCATTTTCTCCGTTTGGTGGACTTATCGAGCTCTCCTCCGACCATGTCACAGATATTAAGGTTAAAATTGTTGCGGTTGGTGCGGATCTTAACGTTAAAATTGCCGCGGGTGGCGCGGATCTTAACCTTAATTTTGTTGTCGCGCGTGTCGCGGATTTAACACTAATTTTGGCCCCACGCGTCGCAAACTCAGCATAAATTTTTTTGCCACATCGCACAAATTATCCTTAACTTCACCACCACACGTTGCAAAATTATTCTTAACTTCGTCACCGCGCGTCGCAAAATTATTCTTAACTTCGTCGCCGCGCGTCGCAAAATTATTCTTAACTTTACCGCAGAAAGTTAGCGTAACTCCCACTGCTGCGTCGCAAAGTTAATCTTAATCTTCGCCACGTGCGCAGAAATTTAGCGTAACTCCCGCCGGCGTGTCGCAAAGTTAATCTTAAGTTCGTCGCGTGCACGTAGAAAGTTAGTGTAACTTCCGTCGCCGCAACCCTTAGGAAAAATTCGAAAGCAATTAGAAAAATTTAAAATTTTTCTTTCTTCTTTCTGTGATGATCATTGCTCAACAGGAAGCATAATTAGAGATCATACTTCACATATAACAGAACAATAAAAAGATGTAATAAATTGCATCTCTTCATGTCAAAATACAACAAAAGAATAATATACAGATAGCAAGGGGTTGCGCCTCCTTTCTCTCCTCCATGGAGGCAAACAACAAATACAAAAACAAATTTCTACTGCATTAGAAACAATGTAAAGCAAGCATTCAACCTGGAAAGGGATTTTTTCCCTCCTTCTTCATTTTCATAAGTTGAAATCAATGCAAGCAATTTTGAAATAATTCCCAAAACAATCATGGGAATGATTTCCCATCCTAAGCAAATAGAAGCCATGATATCTTCGGGTTTCTTTAATGGATTTTAATTCCAAATACTAAATACATATACACACAATGATTTATATCTCTATGAAAGGCCCAACAGCCATAGTGTTGAAACATAAGCTCTAATACCAATCTGTCACATACCCTCCCATCTATCAATGCAAGGAAGGGAACATATATCCAATAATCTGGGCATTTATAAGACAACCCAATCCAACATTCATGATTGTATAAATATAATCAATTAGAATTATTTATATAACGCATATGTGTGGAGATGCAAATCAAGCAAACATGCACAGCGGAATAAACATCATCCACACACATTTCACATGCAGTCAGCATATTAAAAATCAACCATCCATTAATTAAAATAGTGCAGAAGAAATTACACATAAACGAATTTACTTATCTCGTTGCAATGCTTTCCCAAGCAACTATATATGTCACTGCAACGTTCCACCCAACCGTAGGTCTCTGCCCAGCCTGTAGTATTTCAGCACTCCGAGACCACCCCCGAGCTAGGAATGATATCTACAAGGAAAAGGAGACTCTCAAGATCAGCAAATCCCAAAGCCATGGATACCCATCTCAACCCAAACATTCATTTACCCACAACCACTCAAAACTGGGCATGGATACACATTTCAGCAATGGGATTCCCAGAATACGGCCTATGGGTCTTTCCCAAATTGTTGCACACCCAAAAATGGATTGTGGGAAGAGAGAATCATCCCCAAGGAAGAAAACCAATTTTTCCCACTTATGTACGAGCATACAATGGGCCAAAATAGCCTCTATAAAACCCCCAAATCGTTTCCCCTTCTTCCCCACTGTTAGCCACAACAAAAACGCCCTTCCTAGCTATGAAAAAGAAGGATAACATAAGAAATCCATGGAGAAAAACACCCAGGTAGCTCCAAACTCATGAGAGAGCAAAACTGATGGTTGAATAATGGCTTGGGGGCAATTTCATGGCTCTTTTCTTGCCCAAGAAGCTAAACATGAAATTCTAGGAAGGGTGGCTTTCCCATACTCGAATTTGGACAGCCATACCTCTCCATTCCCCAAGGCATTAACTAGCTCAACCAAATCTTGGGAGAAATGAATGATTGTTCACAAAATTCAACATGGGTAGTTGAGGGTTCATGGGTTCTCTCATTGACACTTGGCTTGACTTGATTGGCTGAAGGGTTTGAATCTTTCTCTCCCAATTCCTTGTAAATACCATTCCCCCATCTCTTGTTGCATTGCATAGCTAGTTGTGGGAATTTATATTAAAATGCATATTTACAATTCCCATGGCTCTCTAGCACATGGGCAGCAAAACATCCATTACTTGCCTCTTCAAGGTCGAGTGTTCACTAGCGGGGCATTGGACTTGAGCTCCATGCTAGGAACCATACATAAGATGCATAAAATATTTACATTATAGCCCAAAATATTATAAGGGTAAAAATGGGGGTATTACATTTGTAGTATATCAAATTCTTTAGGAGTCCATATGAAAGTATAATCACAAATTCTAAAGGTTCCATATTGTTTGGAAAGATTCTTGGTTGTGGGGTTTCGAGTATATTGCTCTAAAGTCTTGAGGCCAAAACCTTTCTTTATGGTACCAAAATTTATGAGTATTTATGGGCTCTTAAACCTATCCTGTTGTGTCAGGAGAATGTTTTATAGTAGGAAACACTTTTCATTTCATCCAAAAAGGTTTCCAAATGCCCGAGTTATGACCATTTTACTAAAATAGTGCATCTCCAGTCATAGTTTCGGCATAGTCTTCAGTTGCAGGGTTCAAAGATTCCTCCAAGAAACTTAATATATATGATTTTATGATTGCGGATATTATATTGGTATCAGAGCATGGTCCTTTGCACCTGTGCATTGTGTACATTAGTCATTTGAAGAAAAGTTCGTAAGATGAGGCTAGTTCTATTTGAAGATGTTGAATTTGAGCAGTATGTAGAAGAAGAAATCATCTATATAGATGGAGGCCTACCAAGAATTGAGGATGGTTATTTTTGTGACCAAATATATAGTGAATATTGTGAGCTCAATTCTCCAAGTATGTTTTTGGAGGATATAAAAAGAAGCTGCGCTAAAAGAAAAAACATGCTTCACTACTATCGTACTAGTAGATCATCAAAGGAATTTAACTCTTTCGAGTACTTCCAAGGCTATGAATCGCTAAAGGAAGAAATACGGGAACTCGTATCTTTCCAATTTTACTATGAAATGGAGGTCAGAAATATATGCAAGAGTGAAAGAATGGAAACACAAATTGTTGAAAAAGTGTGCAAATAAGTGAAGTATAAATTGCAGCAGAATGGAGCTAGCAATGTGGATGAGCCTACTAGTATTGTAGATCCTAATGCCACTCAAGATGAAGAAGCCTCAAGTTTCCAGGAGGATAGCATGGAAACAGAAGAACATAAAGACAAGAATGATTCCTTGAACATAGATTCACTCCAACCAAATGAAAATTTGGAACATAGCGAGCCACCTGAGAGTCTTCCTGTGAGTCTAACAGAGGAAGAGCATGCCAACAAAATTATTCTACATGGAGAACATGAAGATGAAACCCAAATGTATGATACAATTTTTTATTTTTGCAAAATTCACTCTAATTCACCTTCCACTTCATACCATGGAACTAATTTTGAAAAAGCTTCTAATGATGACTTGCATGTCAAGAATGAAACTTGTGTTGTGGATCTATGCCACAGGCAAGGTGATATTAGGTGTCATCCATTGGAAAGAGTAAACTTAGTGGAGAATATCCTTTGTTAGCCACATCATTTGAGTGGATCATTGAAGGAGAACCAAGAGAAGCTCATGGAATCCTTGAAGAACTTTGTTGATACCAATGCCTTGGTGTCAATCTTTTGTTGGAGAGCTTCGGGAGGTTATTGAGAGAAAGAATCCTTTCTAGAATATTTTGAAGCACTAAGAGAAGAAGTGGCACAAATGAAGGTGAATTATATGAACCTGCTCATAGAAAGGAACCATCTTCTCATGGTGACCGATATGTATCATCATGCACTCAGAAGGGAAGAAGAGGAAGTAGAAAGTATTGGTAACGAATTGGAGGCTACATATGATTCTTTGAGGAGCACCCAAGAGGCCCTTCAAGAACAAGGTTGCAGATTGATCAGATTCATAGAGAGATGAGCATGCCACATCCTCCATCCTGCATGGAAAATTATCATGTGCACATGGAAGGATCCACTTCGGGTTTGATGGAGCAGCCTCATGTGAAGGATAAACATGAGGAAAATTCTTATTTGCAGGTGTTTGTGAGGGGAGATGATATTGAAGACATTGGCCAAGCACTTGTTTTGAAGAATGATGAGGAGGATTCAAATATGTGGAGAGATTGTTGAGGACAAGTAATTTGGATCAGCTAGAAGATGTGATTATTTATATGGGGTGACAGGTAAATACATTCATGTTTTGCTTTAATTACTACAAATGGAAAGAGTTTAGGATTCAAAATTTGTACCTTTTTAACGATGGTTGGTCTTAGCTTTCGCCCAATCTTTCATAGTGATGAACCTGCAAAACAAGTTAACCTTCCTCAGCGTATCTTGACTGCAAATGGATAATGAAATTAGAAACAATTAAACATTAATCACAATTAGATATTCAACCAAATAGACATTCAATCAAATAGGCATTCAATCAAATAAACATTCGATTGGGACAAGAAGGGTATTTCAGTTTTTTATTGTCAAAGAAATGTAGATAAATAAAGATATACCTGATCTGTCCAGACACTTCTACAACCGAGTCTTGGGCTCCTATTCCTCACAATGACTTAAGAATTCCTCCAGCGTAACAACATCTTATTACTCCTTCTAGGTCCATCTCTCATGGCTTCCCCTTGTATTTATGGCACAATGTTGGTAGTTGAATTCAAGAGGTGGTTGAATTGGGAGGTTGGGGAAGTTATAGAACCAACTTCAACTAATCCCAATTCGTAATCTTAATATATTTTTTCATCTCATCTTAAGATGTGCACAGGTTTTATACAAATAGACTAGCGCACAGTATGCAACTTCTGCATTTGACAACCAACATTCACAACATTTTGGAGGATGTGCGCAGGTTTTATTTAATAAGACCAACATTCAGAATGCTAGATCACTGTGGCAATAGTATCCCACACATGGTGAAAACTGTAGAAAAAATAAGATTTTCAGCTGAAGAGTGTAATCTCAGCAATAACTCATCCAAGGGTCAATTTAGCTCTTCCATCCATAGTGTCCTTTTGTGTGATCGATAGAGCAATGTGATCACGGACGAGGAAGTGTAGATTTGACCTATAACACCAAGTATTAGGTAGATGAGTACATAAGAAATATGGATATCCAAGGGTACACCAATCTTGCTCACATTGGTAAGAGATTCTTTGACACCTTCTTCGTTGGGACATATTTTGAGCAAGAAGAGAAATCCAAAATGCATGTTCTTTGGAAGAAAAATGTCATGGAGGAGGTTGTCCAAGTGATATATGTGCATCAAAAGGATTATGAGCTGCCCTTATGGGAGAAAGAGTTGATTTTGGAGGAGGTAGCTACATTTTATCCACTTGGACCAACCAAAAAATATGTTGATCCATCCATGGATTGGGTGGATAAATACATCTTAGAGATGGACACACATGGAGCTAATAGGTTTGCATGCTTCAGTAGAAATTTGATTGATACATATCTTACTTTCCTATCTTATGAACAACAACATACATGTCCATGGGTAACATATGATGCATTCAATTGGGTTTCACTTATCACATTGATGGACAAGTGGAGTTCCTTTTCCTGTTGGAAAGATTCATGAAGGTTCCAACAAGCACTTGGAAAAGTGTACTTCCAATTCATATTTGTGATCCTAACACTATTTGGGATGAAAAACTGTTCTAGATGATGGATATGTTTAGTAGGATGCGGCATAAACAATGGGATCCTGGAAATTCATGATGCACCAATTCAACAACTAGAAAAGAAGTGCAGGCCAACATTCATATACAAGAGTTTATCCATGGGAAGTAGTGGTACAATTTCTTAAATGGGAGGCCTTATGATGGATGGACATACCATTTTTTTCTTTTATATTTTTTTTTTGGGAGTCTTCATAAGGCTCTCTATATGGACCATAGGTGAATGTTGTAGAAACCTTGCAATATTAGGTTCATTTGGGACCCTGGGATCATTTGGGAACTCAGTTGCTCAGCCGAGTTGAACATAAAATTGCATTAGGAACATAGTTATTTCTAGTGGGAAAGTTTATAATCAAATTTGGCACAGTAGTAGCATGGTGGTTCTTCATTTAGTTCAATTTGGAATTTGGAATTCCAATGTCTGTTAGATGCCAGTACCCGTAGATATTTCCCCAATATATGGTGAAGGACAATTGATTCTAGATCCAGAGAGAATTTCACAAACAAGAGAAAGGAAGTTGAGAAATAGGACCATCAAATAATACCTTTCTCTGTGGAAAGAACTACCCAGTGAAGATGCAACATGGGAAGGTGAGAAAACGTTGCAACACCCAGGGTTGCAATTGCTTGATGACAAGCAATCTTGGGCAAGAAGGACTATAATGTGCCCTCCTTAGTGGCTCAATGGTCATCCCTATAACCCATTCAATTCCCATGGGTTTATAGCGAAATTAAATAAATTAGTTAGGGAATTAATTTTGGGCCTATAGTTATCTTGTATAATTAAAATAAATCATGAATAAGTTATGTAGTCCATAGATTTTAATATTTAATTGTTAATTAATTGTTTAATGAGTTGGAAATGCCTAGGTGTCCCAAGAGGGAATATAGGAGGTTGGGTGGAACCTAATGAGTTCTCTCCCACAAAGGAATATGGACAAATCAATGAAAAGAAGGAAATAAGATAAAAATAAGGAAAGCAAATGAAAAGCGGGAAAGCAACAGAAAATCAAAGAAAGGAGAAGTTTCCATATTTTCCCTAAAAGCAAGAAAAGAAACCTAAAGCAGAAAATACAAGAAACAAGGAAGGAATATCAATAAAGCTTCAAGTCCTAATTTTGTCCATTGAGGCCACAATTGATGTGGCAAGTGGATCCAAATGCAATGTAACTTACCAAATAAGCAACCAGTTCATGAATGGTCCAAATTCCAAGAAGGAAGGCTCTAGAGGTGGAGAAAAGCCACCTGAATCTTATAAAATGAGTATGAGAGCCTCCATGATGGATCTCTTTCCATTTTGTTCATTTTTTTTAGAATATCTGTTCTTTTCTATAGTTGGGAGATGTGCCCCTTCTGTCCATTGTAGCTAGTTGGAGAAATTCAGCTAGTGATTGAGGAGTTGGATATACAGTCCAACTTACCGAGCATCATGAAAAAAATATAACAACATTAGATCAGTATGTAGATGATTTTATGTATGTTTTTATTCAGTTCATGTCATGTTATAGTTCCAGTTCAAATAGGGTTCCAGTTTCCAAGCATTGTTAACAAAGTGGCATTGTAATAGAGTTGGTAGTTGTTGGTTTGGGTTCTATGAGTCTTGGTATATGTTACACAAAACCTATGATATGTATTTACATTCCTCCATATGAATGAATATCATAACTCTGTTCAGTGATGCAAATTCTATTTCTTTCTTTTGCACTTTTCTCTCCTATGCTCAAACACTAAGAAAAATAGACCAATTTTAAGTTCTAATGCATATTCTTGACTTTTGTACCACCAAAGCATGATTTTTAAGTTTCTGCAGGTAGATATGATAAAATTGTACCCTTCCCAAGTGACATAATAGAAAATATTGAGCCCTAGTTATCACTTGGGATGAGTTGGAAATTGCATAGTTGAGTTATCACAGTTTTGTACTTTCTCCATATCTTCCAATTTTGCAGTCAATAATTTAATACCTTGATTTACTTCCATTATTTCACCAGATTCCATTGAGTTTCCACTTAATTCCTAGGGATTGACACTACTGGGTAATTCTTGGACATCCCAAGTTTGATGTACTCAAAGAAAGTGCAAACTATCAAAGTTGGACCTTGAATATACCTTCCATGTTTGGTTTTACAGTAGATCAGAGTATGTAGGAGTCCATATGAAACTCTACTCACAAATTCTAAAAGGTCTATTATTTTTTGGAAATCTTCTTGGTTGCAGGGTTTTGAGGATATTGCTCTAAAGTCTTAAGGCCGAAACATTTCCTTCTGGTACAACAATTTTCGAGTCTTTATGGGTTTTAAAACCTATCCCATTGTGTTATGAGAATTTTTTTTCAGTGGGAAACACTTTTTATTTCGTCCAAAAAGGTGCATGAATGCTTGAGTTATGACCATTTTACTAAACTAGTGCATCTTCAGTCATAGTTTCGGCATAGTCTTGTGTTTCAGTGTTCAAAGCTTCCTCCGAGAAACTTAATATATCTCATTTTCAGATTGGGGATATTACATAGTGTGAGGATTACCTTAGATAGGAAATATTGCGTAGGGAGAAGTAATTTCATAGGATGCAGGAGGAAGATCACAAAAGAAGGTTGTTAGAGGAAGAGTTACTGCATAATATGTGCATTAAAGAACATATGCAGGCCATGTAGCACAAGGAAGCATAATGCAAAGAAGAAGAACACATGAATTCCTACAATAGTCACAAGGAAGACCAAGTAAATAGATTTTTGAAAAGTTGTTTAAATATACTAAATGATATTGATGTTGTCAATAAAGTAACTAATATGTTTTAAAACTTAGTAATTCCAAATGGGGTTGAAGAACCAATTTATGCACTTTTTCCCAAAAGGAATGTGCATAGAGTGGGAAAGAAAATAAGAACTAGAAAGGAGTTCATGCTACGCCTTTAGCTGGGGGGATTTGAGATAAAGGACGTAATGCTCGATTTGGGGGTAGACATGAACATTCTTCCTAATAAAATGTGGTATTGATAGGGAATCCAAAAATGGTATGGTCTCCCATAGAACTTAGACTAGCCAATCAGTACAAGGTATACCCCATCGAGAGGCTGACTAGTGTGGAAGTGAACATTGATGGAGTTAAGACAGTGGAAGAGTTTGAAGTCATTGAGATATTAGAGGACATTGATCCCTACCCATATTTATTGGGGATCGACTGGGAATTTGATAACAACGCTATTTTGAATTTGAAGTAGAGGCGCATGTCCTTCGAGTCAGAGGAGCTATGAGTGGTGGATCCCTTGGATGCCACAGAAGGAGAAAGATACATGGAACCAATCAAGGATGATACTAGTAGTGTTGAAATTGATAATATACATAATATGAATGATAGGAAGGAAGATTATGTGAACCGCACTACCGATGGAGAGCCTAGTTGGCATAATGTATGTTATATTGACACAAATTCACAGGATGCACTGGATCATTGGTAGAATCATCTCTATGATGTGTCTACAAGGAGATGCACACGAATTACAATTTTTTTGCATTGGATTGGGTCAGAGCCGCGAGATCCAATAGTGTTCGATGGAATTGAGAAAGTGTATACTTTCCTTAGACAAATGCATGCCTGATTTCTATAGGAAAAGTGAGTAAAATCAATGGATGTTGTAACCCGAGGGATGGATGTGTGCTGATGGATGATGCACACAGAGGATTTGAACACTTGGGAAGCAGTTGAGACATGTATCAAGGTGAAGTTCTAGTTTTATACAGACTTAGAGATTCTCAATAGATTCAAGGGGACAGAGGATCCCATAGAATGCATTGATATTTGTCAACAACGATGGGAGATGAAGTGTGTATCGCGCATTCAGTGGGTGCACTGATTCTACCATACACTAGATGTCATGCTGAGTAGCTGGTATGTTCATCAGGAAAGAAGAAGGCATACTAGGACTTGGGAGAAGGTGTCTACTAAACTTACTGCCACATTCTGGTTTAGTACTACATATCCTAACATCACCAAAGACTTCCTCTATCGAATAAATAATTTCATCTTTGGAGAAAGATCACAATAGGATGTGACACAAAATCTAGTCTATGCATACCATAAGGACTTGGCGCAGTTGAACAAACCAATATATTGTTGGAAAGTTGATAGTAAACAGACATATGAGGAAGAGGATCCACATAACTTACATATCAAAGAGACTGCATGAGAGCATGTAACACATGATGAGCCGTCCACCAGTACTGCGTGAAATTTTAGATAGCCCCTCAAGACAAATAAATTCAATATTGGTACCAGGGAGGCACCTAAAATGGCCATCACAGGGGACTACTGGGATCAAGAGATAGTCACCCAAATAGTTGACCAGCTGAAATAATTTGAATATCTATTTCCATGAATATTTTTAGAAATGAAAGGGATTGCGGGAGCTCTCGAAGATATGAATATTTAGATGAAAGAAGGAGCAAAGAAAATAACAAAAAGACCCTATAGATTGAATCCTTGGTATAAGGAAAAAGTGCACAAGGAACTAGACTTCATGTTGGATGCATGGATTATTTTTCCAGTTGAAGAATCGGAGTGGATCATCCTGATGTTGGACCAGAATATGAAGACATGAGAGATCCAGATGTGTGTGGATCCACAGATCCTGAATGCAACATGTATCCATGACCCATTCCCTACACCATTTATAAATGAGGTACTCAAGAATGTAGGAGGACGGGAAACATATTCTTTCACTGATAGATTTTTTGGATACCATCAAGTCCACATAATAGAGGAGGATAAAAAAAATACTAATTTTGTGATGGCATGGGGTTCATTGTCCTATAATGTAATTCCCTTTGGGTTGAATAATGCACAAGCCGTATTTTCAAGAATAGTGGCAATTGATTTCAAGGAATTCATGCATAGGTTCTTGGAGTTATATCTGGATGACTAGACAACGTTCACTCTATTGAAAGATCATTTGCAAGCATTAATACTTATGTTAGATCGTTGCAGGTAAGTGAAAATATATATGAACTTAAAGAAGTGTATTTTTTGCACCCCATTTGGAATCCTCTTGGGGCATGTTGTGTGCAAGGAAGGTCTAGGCGTTGATATGGAAAAGATTGTGTTCTATGTGAATTTGTCAGCCCCAACATTAGGAAAACATATTCGTGTGAATATGGGACACACTAGCCATTACATAAAATTCATCAGGAATTATGATAGTATTACAATGCCACTATAGGAGTTGTTGAGGAAATAAATCAAGTATATAAACGTAGGAATGCTAGTAACCAATGGACATTCTGAAGGATAAATTGGTTACTGTGCCAATTTTAATTTTCCCAAATTGGACATGCATGTGGATGCATCATCGGTAGTGCTGGGAGCAGTGCTATCCCAACCAGGGGAAGGAGACATTGATCACGTTGTTTCATTTGCCAGCAGAAAGTTATCCACAACTGAGAAGAGCTATACGACTACTGAGCGTGAAGGCTTGGCGATGGTGTATGACTTTCATAAATTCCAACACTGCTTATTGGGAAGTTCATTTAAGTTCTTTACAAGTCATTTTTATTTGAGGTGCCTAGTCAACAAGCCAGTGTTGGGGGGGTGCGTCTGTCGATGGTTTCTCCTATTTCAAGAATTTTAATTTGAGTTCATTGCCAAGACACAGAAGCATAATGTTGGTCAATATCATCTATCTAGAATTGAATATGCAAATGAAGGAAGAATTTGTTGAGCATTGATGACGTACCATATCAGTTCAGTGGAATTGCAGCATTTTTGGCCACTGGTTGCACTTCATAAGATTATGCCACTGGTTGCACTTCAGAAGATTATGCAGTTTCACAACACAAACAACTAGTGAAACATAGTGCCAATTTTTAGTTGATTTCAAAACATATATACAAGTTGGGATCTGATCACATACTATGCAGGTGCATGCTAGAACATGAGCGATCACTTCTCTTGTCGGAAGCACATGAAGGCATTGCGAGAGGAAATTATGCAGGGAAGGATACTACACATAAGGTGATACGCATAGGACTATGGTGGCCTTCGATGTTATAGGAAACTAAGATGTATTATAGATAGTGTGATGTTTTCCAACATGTTGGAAACCCATTGCACAGGGTTGAGATTATTTTCTACCTTGTAATTGCACTCGAGACTTTTGAGAAATGGGTGATTGATTTTTTATATGCTATCAACCCACCAACATGAGAACCGATTCCTGGTATATCATTACTATGATAGAGTACGTGATGACATGGTTAGAAGCTGCATCGGTGAAGGATTGTACCTGAAAGACAACAATGTGGTTCATATTCGAGCATATCATCACTAGGTTTGGATTCCTAAATGTGTTTATGATCAATCATGGAACCCATTTCCATGTGCTAACAAAAAATTTCATGATACACAACCACAAGAGTACCGCCTACAATCTCTAGGTCAATGGTACAATAGAAGAATTCAATAAGATTTTGGAGAAGGCGCTCACAAAGGTATGCAGTGTATAGTGTAAAATCTCAAGCACAGTTGAATCTAGCTACTGTGGATTCCTCACTGGTGAAAGATCGCACAACATTTGCAAGAATTAGCATAAAAAAAAAATTTAAATGAATGAAGAACAATACACATGAATTGGTGAATAATGTCAATATTATTAACTGTCCAACCTTAACAAAGGTTAAGAACACCCATATATACAAATCTGGAAGAATTCGAATCCATCTGGAGTGTTCACACTGATCTAGCTTAGAAAAAGCTCAAACCCCCCCCTAGGTTGACCAAAATATCCCAAACCATCCCAAACTGGTTCGAATCTGCAGTGTGAATGCTGGGAATGACTGGACAGGCCCATGTGACCTCACACATGTGAAGAAACTGGTTGGATAGAGGTTTGGAGTCTAAAAATGGTCAAAAATGTGACAAAACAAGGCAAGATTGTCCACAAAGAGAGCAAATGCGCCCTAGGTAGAAGAGAAGCATGCTGAGTGCATTAAATGACCTGAGGAGGGCGCTCTAGGCATGCTGAGTGCATTAATTGCCCTGGGGAGCGCTCCACATAACTGGTTTGACTCAGCACTTGTTCACATTTGCTATCTAGTTCATGATAATTGACCATTTAGTAGCTAATCAACTTAGGGATGTAATCATTAATCACTTGGGCTAATTAATCATCATTAATAAATGATTAATGTACATAGGTGGAAAAATGTTCTAACACCCCCCCTTAAGCTAGACTTAGTGAAATATCAAAAATTAAGGCCTTGGCAACTAGGCTCAAGTCACCTTTTACATCATGAAAATTTATTTGTCCATGTAACCAAGGTAAGGAGGAAAACCACATGGGAAATAAAACCTCCCCTCTAAAATGGACATGTGTCATATATCAAAATACACCAATCATCACCATGCATCACTCACCCCAAGCAAAGATCTAAGGTGAGTGAAGGTCTTCTCGGTAAAACACTTGGTGAAGATATCAGCAGTTTGCTCACTGGATGGGCAATACTGCAATGCTATGATCCGGTCATGCACCAAACCCCGAATGTAATGCATGTGTATCTCTATGTGCTTGGTCCTCTGCCTCTGTACTGGATCGGTAGAAATCTTGATTGTACTTTGATTATCACACCAAAGAATAGTGGGTGAATCAAAGACAATCCCGAACTCTGCAAGAATACCTTGCAACCAAACACATTGTGTGGCTGCATTGACTGCTCCCCTGTACTCGGCCTCAGCTGAAGATAAGGAAATAGTGCTCTGTTTCTTGCTTGACCAGCATATAGGTCCATGTGCAAGCATAAAGACATAACCGGAAGTTGACTTCCGATCAATACAATCACCGGCCCAATCAGAATCTGTAAATCCTACTAGTTCAAGGGATGAACCAGCAGCATAATGGATACCAAAAGACTTAGTACCCTGAACATAATGAAGGATCCTCTTGGCTGCCTTCCAATGGATCTCATGAGGCTCTTGCATGTGCCTTGCAACAGCCCCAACAGCATAAGACAAATCTGGTCGAGAGTGTGTAAGATACAACAAACTCCCAACTAGTTGTCTATACAACGAACTGTCAACTAGTGGTGAAGAACCCCATTCTGTAAGCTTAACTCCTGAAAGAAATGGAAATTTTGCAGACTTACATTCAGCCATCTTAAATTTCTGCAGCAAATCTGAAGCATACCTTGACTGACATACATAAATTCCATTCACAGATTGATCAATCTCCAAACCCAGAAATTGTTTTAGCAATCCTAGATCGGTCATGGAGAATGCACTGTGCAATGCTCTCTTAACTGAGTCAAGTTCTTTGGTGCAGCTACCAGTGATCAAAAGATCATCAACATACAGTACAATAATCAATATCAGATCACTAACATGCTGCATATACACATTTGGATCAGACTTACACCTCTCAAACCCCAAAGATAGCAGAAAATTGTCCATTTTTGCATACCATGCTCTAGGAGCTTGCTTGAGCCCATAGAGTGATTTGTTCAACCTGCAAACAAGTGTATGATCAGAAATAAAACCTTCAGGCTGCTGCATATAAATCTCCTCATTCAGATCCCCATGAAGAAAGGCACTTTTTACATCCATGTGATGAATCTCCCATCGCTTGGAAGCCCCAATTGCCAAAACTAGTCTTATGGAGTCCATCTTTGCCACCGGTGCAAATGTTTCTGTATAGTCCACTCCTTGGACCTGAGAGTAACCCTTAGCTACCAACCTGGCCTTATACTTCAGATCAGAGCAATCAGATCCAATTTTGGTTCTACAAATCCACTTGCATTGCACTAGTTTCCTCTTGGGAGGAAGAGGGACCAAATCCCAAGTTTTGTTCTCATGGAGTGAGTTCATCTCCTCTTGCATGGCTGATTGCCACCTTGGGTCTGTACATGCTTCTGAATATGACATTGGATCAGATCCAATCATCAAATAACAGGCCTCACTCAGATCAGAATTATTATATGCAAAGGAATTGTGAAATTGAGATCTAGTTTTCCTAGCATCTTGGGGATCTCCCACTAGCTCTCCGGCACTTTGAATTGTTTTCTCTGCCCACTTGGGCCTTGAAGGAGGGATATGTTCAGAATCCATATCAACATCATCTTCAGCAATATCAGAATCAGAAATATCAGAGAATGAATCACTACTTACTTCATCATCAAGACGAGGGAATGAGCATTCCCCATCACCTTGTTCAGTAGCTTGCAAAAATTCTTCCTCTTCGAATTTGACACTTCTTTCAATGAAAGTTTTGTGAGTGGATGGATCAAAGAGATTGTAGCCCTTGGAATCCTCTGCATACCCAACCATGATTGACTCCTTGCTTTGGGGCTGCAATGCCTTTCTCTTCTCCGGTGGAATTCTGGCCCAAGCCCTTGAGCCAAAAATTCTGAAATGTGAGACATTTGGCTTGTGGCCCATCCAAGCTTCAAATGGAGTGATTCCTTGCAATGCTTTGTGTGGTGCCCTGTTCTGAACATATGCTGCACAATTCATAGCTTCAACCCATAATTTGGGAGACAAATCCCTTGCTTGCAACATGCAAGTTGCCATCTCTTTCAGTGCTCTATTTTTGCGCTCTGCAACACCATTTTGCTGAGGTGTGTAGGGCACTGAGTGTTGCATCTGAATGCCATGCTCTTGACAGAGCTGCTGCAAATTGTTGTTGACATACTCTCTACCATTATCAGTCCTCAAAATCTTCATGGCCTTCCCACTGAAGTTCTCAACCATGCTCTTAAAAATCTTGAAACAATCAAAGACTTCAGATTTTTGCTTAAGGAAAAATAACCAGCAGTACCTTGAGTAGTCATCGATGAAGGTGAGCACATATTTGCTGCAGCCATAGGAGGGTGTGGGGAGTGGTCCTATGAGATCAGAATGTACTATCCCAAGAGGTTGATCAGCCCTCCTAGCCTTCCCTTTGTCATACTTCCTTTCAGGATGTTTCCCAACCATGCAACCCTTGCATGTTCCACTCGAAAATCTGATTTGGGGCAGCCCTTCTACCATATTTTCTTTGCTTAAAACTTGAAGATATCTGTAGTTTAGGTGCCCATACCTTTGATGCCATAGCTTGCTGGTCTCATTCCCATGTGACAGCAGCACACTTGGTGAAGAAAATTCAAGGAAGTGGGAGAACATGTACATCTTCATGTCATGGTCTGCAACACCCTTTGCAACAATTTTCCCGGTGGAAACTTCTGATATCTCCACTTCATCCTGAGTGAAGACCACCTTCTTTGCTGCTCCAGTATGAGTCATTTGATATACAGAGAGCAATTTTTCTGCAAGGTTTGGCACATACAGCACATTGGAGAAGAAGCCATTCTCCATAGAGATTTTCCCAATGCCATGAGCAGGGATTTCTGAGTCATCTCCCATTCGAATTGAGAGACCACTGTAGGGAGCAAGTTCAGAAAACGAGTCTCTTGAGGAAGCCATGTGCCTTGAGGCACCTGAATCAATGATGAACAAAGGTGAATGAGATGAGCTAGCCACCAAAGCATGGCAGCTCTCCTTGTCTTCAGAAACGCACTCCTTCTTCTTGGAACTTTCAGGAAGAGGAATGTTATTTTTCTGTAGGAGATGTGTCATGGTGTCTATGGTTTTCTTCATGCATGAGCTCTCTGGATGAAAACCTCTTTGACAGTAGCTACATTTTGTCTTCTCAGCCTTCTTTCCCTTGTTCTTGACAGGATTCGAAACCCCCTCAGAGGATTTGGGCCTCTCATCCTTTCTCTTCTTCTCTTGAGGTTTCGAAACCCTGGGTTTTTGCTTGCTTCTTCCACATTTCGAATCTCCAGCTGCAAGAACTTGATCTTTTTGTTTGATGGAGCCCATCAAGACCAGCTTGTCTTGCTCTTGAGTTAGCATCTCCATGAAGTCATCCAAGGATGGCATCTTCCAACCTCTGACTGTGAGCCTTGTGGAGTTGAAGGAAGACACAAAAACTGAGTATTCTGAACCCAATTTTGAGAGAATGGACAACACCAACTGTTCTTCTTTCTTCTCTATGCCACATTGTCTGATCTGCAAGACCAAGTTCTTGAACTTGGTGAAGAAGTCCTGGATGGAATCGAAATTCCCTGGGCTCAGTGAGACAAGCTCATTTTCGAGCTGGTGGCCTCTCATCTCATCAGTCTTTCCAAACAGTGTCTCAAGCTTGAGCCACACTTCATTTGGAGTTGCTAGACTTTCTACATGAAACAGGAGGTCTCTCGAAATGCTGAGACAAAGGAGGCCAAATGCCTCATCCATTCTGTTGAAAAACTTGGATTTCTCCACAGCTGAGTTTGGCTCAACCTCAGTGCCCATCGTGATTCTGTAGAGACCCTTGGATCTCAGCAAAATCACCATTTCTGCCTTCCAATCGAAATAGTTGAAGGGTTTGAGCACGTTTGGGTGAGATTGCTCCATTCTCCTCTGCTGCAATTCGCACTTGCTGACAATGCTGAACTCCAATACCTGCAAACAACTCTCAAATCACTCTGGAGGGATCTACACTCACAGATTCGAACCCTGTATGGATAGTGGGTGCATTCGGGAGAGCATCACACCTGAGAGGAGCCACTAGATTTCTCCAGTAAGCTCAAGGCAATGGCCTCAGGAATTATGTGGTTTCTCCACTGTTTCTGGCAATCCACTACAACAGTCTGCTGGTTCGAATTCTAGCTCCAAGAGCTCTGATACCATGTAAAATCTCAAGCACAGTTGAATCTAGCTACTGTGGATTCCTCACTGGTGAAAGATTGCACAACATTTGCAAGAATTAGCATAAAAAAAAAATTTAAATGAATGAAGAACAATACACATGAATTGGTGAATAATGTCAATATTATTAACTGTCCAACCTTAACAAAGGTTAAGAACACCCATATATACAAATCTGGAAGAATTCGAATCCATCTGGAGTGTTCACACTGATCTAGCTTAGAAAAAGCTCAAACCCCCCCCTAGGTTGACCAAAATATCCCAAACCATCCCAAACTGGTTCGAATCTGCAGTGTGAATGCTGGGAATGACTGGACAGGCCCATGTGACCTCACACATGTGAAGAAACTGGTTGGATAGAGGTTTGAAGTCTAAAAATGGTCAAAAATGTGACAAAACAAGGCAAGATTGTCCACAAAGAGAGCAAATGCGCCCTAGGTAGAAGAGAAGCATGCTGAGTGCATTAAATGACATGAGGAGGGCGCTCTAGGCATGCTGAGTGCATTAATTGCCCTGGGGAGCGCTCCACATAACTGGTTTGACTCAGCACTTGTTCACATTTGCTATCTAGTTCATGATAATTGACCATTTAGTAGCTAATCAACTTAGGGATGTAATCATTAATCACTTGGGCTAATTAATCATCATTAATAAATGATTAATGTACATAGGTGGAAAAATGTTCTAACATATAGTGTGATGAATGGGATTAGCGCATTCTAGTAGTATTATGGGAATATAGGACAATGCGTAAGAGGATAAAAAAGAAAACCACATTCAGGCTAGTTTATGGAAAAGAAGCAGTGATGCCGCTAGAATTTTTTGTCCCAAGATGCACATAGATATAGCCACAAACATGACAGATGATGAATCGCTTTCACAAGGACTGGAGGAATTGATGGAACTATAAGAAGACTCGTTTATTTCATGGTTCAGTCAAGTGGTGGAGAAGTAGAGACATAAATACTGGTATTATAGGAACATCAAGAGAAAGACCCTAGAACCTGGTGCACTAGTGCTGATGTATGGCAAAAAGTTTTTGAACAGCCTAGGAAATCTTAGAATGTGATGGTTGGGTCCATTTTTTATCCTATTCATAACATAAGTAGATGCATCCAAGTTATCCACCCTATAAGGATAGCTTATGAAGGGTCTCATCAATGGAAGCTATCTTAAGTCATACCATGAACCATAGGGGAAATAAACTTTGTAATTCTATGCGATTCATAAAATTAGTTAGGGTAGGTTAGATTCTAGGAGTCAGTGTCAATCATGAGGGATGTAAAGTCACTGTTTTGTAACAATTGAGTCAAAAATTGCTCAATCCAAGTAAATTTGGCACATAAAGTTAGGAAGTGTCTTTTTTGTTTCTTCAAATAAAGACATAACCTGTAGGGATCAACATCGTAGAAAAATAAAAGGGGGGATATTGTCACAGTTATTACAAATCATAACAGTCGCATTAGGAAATAAATTGATAGTTGTTCGATTTGATAGGTCATAGAGTCATTTTTTTTAAAATTTTGGTCAATTTGACGAGTCGGGTGGGTAGGTAGATTTGAAAATTTGAAAAAATAAAACAATAAATGTAAGGAGCTCATCAAATTCATGAATAAATCTTCAATCATTGCAAATGATGGATTTCACTCTAAAAAGGTGGAATATTCCCTAGGTCGCATGGTACGCATAAGCAATTATGATAGAATATTCCATCTATGAGCCACGCCGAGGTTAAATTCAACAAAACTAGCATAAAAATGTTATTTTGATCCAAGAGTGAGAGTAAAGAGAAGAGCTACTACAAAGTAATTACTGTGAGAAAGCACAATGATCAGAGGGACCAGAGCTAAATGGCGAAGAAGTTGCAGATCTATGCCATACCATGTCGATCTCCACCACACCTAGAGCGTGAACCAAGGCCAAGGCAATGAAGGAATCATAGATTCCAGTCATGGAAATCAACACCAGAGCAGATATATTAGGACTAATGATGGGAAAAGTACCAACAATAACATTTATGGATTTTAATCTATAGGATGAATTCAAATTTCCCAACCTTATACTATCGGAGTACGCGGTGTTTCACCAAGAAAATGATGGTACAGAGTTATTCATCGCAAGGAAATGGGTGAAGAAACTATTTAGATCCGGTGTCATGGCATAATTAGAGGTTCCCAACTTTGGGCGTGGGCCAAGTATTACGTAGTGCATACGGATTTTTCTAAGCAAGATACATGGAGGCTTCCTGTGGTTGGACCAACCCCACACCATTGATGAAGATCTAATTCAGAAAGTACGTATCCTACTAGAAATGGGAGAAGACCCCAGGAAATCTACCAGAGCATGTGACCTCTGGGTAGCGGAGTCCTACCATAAATATGGTACACATAGGGGTACAAGAGGCATGGTAATCTCTGCCATCATGGATCATGAGGTTCAGTTCACCACACAGGTTTTGGCGGGTAAAGTGGTGCACAAATTCTGAAAGATGAATGTCCACTTGGGGTGCTATTTGTAGTTGATCACTGTACATAGTGCATAAAAATGAAGTGGATGAAGTACCTCTTGCAATATTTCATTGAAGACTTCCTAGAGATGCAAAACCTAAATAAAGAGTTTCACTTTAGCTGGGTTTTTTCTGCTCATCACAATTGATTGCATGGAAGCCACCTAAGTGGACATAGTTCGACTTCAAGGTGATCAATGAATTCACGGTGCAAAAGTTCAATGTGGAAATCTAGCAATGACATTGAACCATAGAAAGAAATAGGCTTGGATTTCCAGAACTAGTATACATAGATGATTCAGGTTATAGTTGAATCATACCATATTCCCCCATACTTGATAGAAAAGTCTGAGTCTGCCATTTGATTTGCAGTGGATGTGTACAACGTATTCATATCTCCACATAGAAACTCAGAGGACAAAACAAAGGTTATGTTTTTATGTATCAATGAAGAAGACATTAAAGAATGTATGGAGGACTGGTTGTCAAAGTACTAGCTTTAGCTAGACTCTGATGTAGAAATGTTGGACCTCCCCGCGGGTGATTAAAATAAGAGTAAAACCGACCTAAAAGGAACTATGGTGCATGACTCACCTTGATTGAGTAAAAAGAGGAAAAATAAATAACAAGAGGGAATGCCAATAAATTTCAAACTCCATAAAAATAAGAATCACACTATGACCCTCACCGTTTGGAATGATGATGAGAAAGAACAATAGTAGCATGAGTTGCAAGAACAATAGGGGCAGGAACTAGCAGGAGGTGGGTCCCTACACCTCACTCCATCACCTGAGGGAGAAAGAGTAAAGACCCATCTCTTCCCAAGGAAGAAATGGGAGGCCAAACAAGAGTTGGTGCTCGAAAATATTATAAGCACCATTGAAGTAAAGTTGGAATCACAACACGTAATTCAACTAGGCTCAGCCAAGTAACTCTCCAAGTTCAAAACCAGATTTCAGTTGGCTAATATGACCCAAGGAGGCTCCACTATGGAAGTTGATGACACCGCACACGATGTTATAACCAAATTTGGCACTTCTCCATCTGTGACTACACTTGCATGTTTTACTCTCATGACGACACTTCATGAAGCTACTATGGGTCACACAAAAGGAAAATATGGATGGAATATCCATATTTGGTAGATCAGTAAGGTGGCCTTAACTAATTCATGGTTCATCCATAAGTTTGGGAGCATCTGACCACATTTGGAGACTAAAAGACCCCCTGAAAAGTCCTAAAATTGGTAGTTTTAGCCCATTTTTTCACCCACATACTTGTTTCACATGTCTCACCAACGCATTCTTTTAAAAAATCCCAAAAATATAAAAAATATTGAAAATTGGGTGGTTTGGGTGGTTTTGGAACTTCCTCCTCGGTTACAACTACTCCCTCCTCGACCCAATATTCTTCTTTCACTATAAAAGAGGGAGATTTTCCATGAAGAGGACTCTTAGCCCAAGTAATGTTATGCTGGGGAATTTTTTCATTCCCTTCCCCATCATTTGTTCCCTAGCTACTATAAAACCATAATGCATTTGATTTGAGGTTGGGATTGTTGGAGAAGAAAAGCAGGAGATCCTAAATCAAAGGTTTCATGAGGTGCCTGAATAGAAGGAAGGTAATATTGTACTTGCTTCATTAATTAATGAAAGAATAGACATTCTTCCCTTTCCAAACAACCATGTCTAATTTTTATCTCATATTTGAGGACTTATTGATGTTCATTTGATTAGGATTTGATGCTTTATTTGAATGCCAATTATTTATTTGTAGTCAAATATGTTCGAGAAAGGTTTTGAGTGGTTTTGTAGGTTGTTTGATTGGAGTTTAAGAGAAAAGATAAAGGATTCAAGGAGAAAGCTAGCATAACCTTCATAAATAAGGTACACATTTTTCTTATCTTTCAAACTTTTTGTTATTTTGTTGCTTTGCAGAACTCTAGATTTTAGTTTTTTCAAACCCTAGTATGTTGGTGGCCTCACCCAAGCCATAGGAAAATTTTCCTAACAACAGAATTCGCAAATCCAATAGGGATAAGACTATATTATTTGGGGTTTCCAAGGCTATTTTTACAGTTTGATTGAAGGTCCGAGTATAATTTCAAGTTAGGAATAGTCTTAGGGATTTAATAGACCCTCCACTATCAATTTCTGAGTTGGATTTGATATTTTGGAGACTTCCAGTACCCATGCGTAGGTGAAAATTCTTACATGTGCGTGTCTACTCAATACACATTGGCGATGGTCTTCTCACCAGATTGTTACACCCTACTATGTTAGTATTTCACCAACATGTGCCTCCTGTAGGTGACTTTTGTATTTTCAGGCATGTTTGGGAGGGTTTGGTTGGATTTTTTTGAGTCTTTGCTAATCCTTAGTCAGTTTGAGTCCCCTTAGAAGTGTGATATTTTTCTTTCGATTGCTATTGACTTGATTTTAGGTATAGTTTGGAGCCAAATTGGCCTTGTTTGGAACAATTTGGAGCCTCTAAACCCAAGTTGGAGCTTTTTGAACCAATTTAGTGTTTTTTTACCCAATTTGGATCCATCTAAACCTATTTGGTCTTGTTTGATTAGATTTGGAACCTATTGAGGGTATTTGGGTCAATTAGTACCTATTTGAGTGAAAAATCTTCTTTTGGTAGGGTTTTTGTGCTTTTGAGTTCTATGCTTTTAGTCACTCCTTTGAAGTGAAAGCTCAAGTGTTCTTTCTGTCGTTTAGAACCTTAATTGCATTTGTTGTATGCATAACTAGATTTACCAAACCACATTTCTTAGTAGGTCTCTTTCCTTGTTTGAGTCTAAAAATATTCATTATGTATACTTTTTGCAACTTGGCATGCTTACATGAATGAGAAGTCTAGTGTTTATGGATGCTTTTATTGTTTGATAAGGAGATCAGAAAGATTTTGCATTGATTTGGTTGTGTGTCATTTCAAATTAGGTTTTTGTTTCTCATTTTGGAAAAAGAGTAAAAGTTAATTTAGTTTGAGTTAGCATTGGTTGAGTACTTTGCAAAGTATCTTAAAGTATTTGGAATTGCTTAACATGAAAACAAAACAAAATTCCTTTTGAATAGTTAGTTGTTTTGGTACTTGCATGCTTATATGGTAGGCTTGATTTTGCATTTAGGGTATAAATTTTGAGTTTCCTTTTGCATTGAAAATACCAAAAATTGCATTATATGTGGACAAATTGCATATGCATTATGAATCATATCTTTATAACTTGCATTGGAAATAAATTGAAAGTGAAAAGTGCATGATTGTGGCAATACAATGCTTCATATCTCAGTTAAAGAACATTCTTTCCTTAGTTGCACTTGTTTTACTTTTTTTGAAAAGTTTTGAAAGTATATTTTAAGCAAGCAATTAGTTGCTTGATATAGGATCTTAGGTTTTATTACAGTTTAGAAACACACCTAATAACTAATCTAGGGTTTTGGAGGTAGGGAGTTGTGAGTTAACTCCTCCAAGACCACTTAAACCTTGTTAAACATTGGTGTATTTCATAAGGGAGGAAATCAAAAACCATAAGGGTGTGGCCGAGAACCTCCTCTACCATAGGATTCAAGCATGGTGTTGTGTGAGGTTGAATTGCAGAGAGATCCCTCCAATACTCAATTGATCATAAACTAGGTATTTTGAATGTATGAGGAATTTAGATACATAGTGCTATTGTAGAGTTTCGAGCTTAGTTTCCCTGACCATATGCACGATCCTGACCTGCGACTGTTCCTCCAGATTCTATATGTGATTTGGTATCCATATAATCCTACCTTTAGGATGATACAGATGTGCTAGCAGAGCATTTTCTATGACCACCTTGAGTGGACCTTGTGATATGAGCATTAGTACCCTAGGAGGGTGTTTTACATATTTATATGGAAAAACACTTGCACCAAGAAGGGAAACACACCCAACCTTGGTAACTTCTCTCATATATTCACTGATTAGAATTGGGCCCTCATCATCCCAGGATGATCTTTGGGAGATCATATCTCTCTCTTCATTGGATTGTGCTTGCATCCAAGTACTCTTTTAGTGTGAGAGTTGTTTGCTTGTTTGGCATCTTTCAGGAACTTTTTAGTGTATGTTGTTTGATTTTTATTTTTTGTAGACTTTATTCTTAGTGTCTTCTACAAGCCACCATGGTTAATCAACCTCCACGCATATCCCAAAGGATTCGAGGACACTATCCTGAATAGAGATAATTCCCTGCACCGATGCGAATACTAGATTATACTGATCCACCCCCTCAGCGGGCAGAAGAGGAAAACCAAGAACATCAAACATAACAACCAATAGAATAAAACAGTCATAGGTCGGATGAGTATGAAATTTGTTCTGACGAAGGACACTTTAGAGATACTAAGGAACATTTACATAAATCTCATAGAGTCCATTCTCTTCATCCTGAAAAGAATTTAGGTCCCATTGATATTGAGGACCTCTCATATCCATTTGGAATTTTGAACCCACCACAAAGTCCTAGTTTTTCCTAGATAGCTGGTATCAACATTCCTAATCCATTGTATAGGTGGTTTAACATGGAAAACAAAGAATAAGTGTTTACTCCAGGGAAGGTAACTACTTCAATTAATACTTTACCTATAGGAGGAATTAATTTAAATACAACATCAACAATAGGATCAGGATGGTTTTTCCCATCCTCGATGATAGTTACTAGTACTAGTTTGTTAACTCAACTGGGTTCGAACCCCTTCTATTTTGGATTCCCTTTTTTAGGATGTCAACCTATTATTGCTACTATTTCTTCTAGTTCAACATCGACCATTGCTTCAGGTAGTGGCCCATCTATCCCTTTCCATAATTTCCCACCCTTTAGTGGGCACATGTCTATTCCTAACCCACCTTTCACTGGAGTTGTATCTAACTCCACTCCACCCTAGTTAAGCTTCCCTTTCCAATCTGTTGGAGGTATGAGTTTAGGTAACCACCTTGGCCCAAATGTATCACAAGGTATTTCATTTATACAAGGGGTCACTAGCAATCGATTTCCATGGGGGAAAAATGCCACTCAAGAAAATATCCCTGTTACTTGGGTGGGAAGTTCCAATATGGATAACCTTGTTATGACATGTTTCTTACAAGGAAGCCAACCGTTAGGAGGTATGGGAGGAACTTTTGGAACAACTAATCCTTATTTTCAAGACCACTATGATCATAAATTTTGACAATACAATCTGCTTTTAACCAATCCTAGAAATCCATATATTTTGGGAAAACCACATGCCAACAGCAACCAATGGGCATCTAATGCTCCCAGAACCTGGAACACAATGGCTCAAACAAAGTTTCCATTGTTGGACACTTTGAATTTGACTGATATTTCAAAGTTAACTAATAATCCGATGTTACATGACCCAAGATGGCCACCCCTACCCATTAAAATTCCTTCATAAATTCCTAAGTTCGAAGGAAAACCTAAGGAAGACCCTGCTAACCATGTGATGACTTTTCATGTATGGTGTTCATCCAACTCTTTGATGGATGATTATATTTGATTGCATCTATTCTAAAGGAATTTAACTGGTGTAGCCTCTAAATGGTACATTGAGTTACCACAAGCATATTTTCAAACCTTTAATGTAGTTGCGATGGTATTTCTAAACCACTTTCAGCTCCCAGTTCATTACGAAACTGGAATTGAGATGTTAAAATATTTTCGTCAAAATAAATCGAATCTTATCTCTGACCACATCCATGAGTGTTGGAGGATACATAGTTTGATCAAGGCTCATATCCATGATGAATTCCTCACTGATTGGTTCACTAAGTCATTGCAACATGTTATTTCAAAATATGTGGCTCTTTCTGGGGTTCAGACCGAGGAGCAGACTATTATTAAATCCCAGTAATTAGATTTGGCTTACTCACAATCCAAGATGCTGTATGAAATTCTTCCCACTGATCCTATAGTAGAAGATGACCCAATGAAACCTATCCCTACACCTCATGCCAATGGTGTGATTGGTGTAGTTGAGAACAATATAGTTAGCCTGGGTAATAAATTTTCAAGTCAAAATTCACCAGAAACTAGTCAGAATAACACACAGAGCCTTAAACACAACCCTCCTTCTGATGTTTTGTCCATGTAGAACTCTCAGGAAAACCAACATCCTGAAGGGAAGAAAAATAAGAATACGAAAAATGGGAATAAGGGAAACATCAATGCAAACAATAGTAACAACCCTAATGCTGGTGGGGAAAGTAATGAAAAATCTAAGATGAAATTCCCTTGCTTGTTATGCAAGGAATATCATCTAACTTATAAATTCCCTAATATGGAAATGGATCAAAAGTTGTTGGGTCAGTAGTCTGTTGTATTATCTAATCCATTTCCTCAACATCAACAATAGATGATTGCCAGTGGCCACCAAAACCCTGTAGATTCCCAAGGGGGAAACCAAGGAACCCCCTCTCAAGGTGGTAGTTTAGGCCGAGGTGAAGTTTTCATGTGTGAATGAGATATTTATCTCCAAACTAGGAACAATACCTATGAAGCTCATTCGTATGGATCCAAAGGTAAGGATCCCTTGATGCTAATAATGACAACTATTTACACATAGAGAAACTTGCCAATGATACTATGCCTAGAATACCAAAGGGAGTTCTAAATAAAGCAGCGTTCAATCCTAATGTGTGCACTGTGCAGAATTATAGTATAGTTGAATATTTGGCTCAGGATCCATGTGCAATGTCTACACTTGAGGTACTGCAGACTTGTACAACTCAAATTAAGACCTTACTTTCAGCTTTAGGGGCCCTCGATCCTGCATATAGTCAAGTGGTCACTTTTGATTTTGAGAATTGGAAGCCTCGTCTACCCCACCATGCTTCTTTTCATATCCAAGTTGTATCTGGAAACACTAAGATTCATCGAAGAATTAAATCAAGGTTCGTCCACATGCATCATGTCTTTATCATGTTGGAAGGATTTATAATGACCTGATGTGATTTATCCTGTCACCATGTTGAAAGCTTTCGATGGCCACCTTTTCCAACCTCATGGAGTTATGCCAACTTTTCCTATAGAGCTATGGGGCAAAGCAGTCAAACTGGATGTGGAAGTAGTTGATTCCCCACTTGATTATAATTTATTAATACTAGGAATAAATTGGACTCAAGCTATGATGGAAGTGGTCTCTTCTATATTCCGCATCATCAAGTTTCCTCATGAAGAAATATTGTAACAATTGACCAACTAGCCTTAAACAGTAATGAGTTCAACCAAGATCATGGATCCAATATTCCTTTAGTTTCCCATTCCACAATGAATTTTTAAAATATTGGTGTGGGGATGTATCCTTTGTTGATGGGAACTTTTAATATTTCCCCCACTTGATCTGCAAGTTAATGCATCTTCGATACACACAATTTCAAGAGTTAACACACTTTCCACAAATAAGGAGTCTCAATTTAAGTCTTCGTAATTTAACAACCCTTGGAAGTGTTTAGCCTCTGAAGTTGAGGGTAGCCATATCAACCAACCTTTATATCCCTTGGGTACAATTGCTACTGAGAAGAAGCCTCTGCGTTCATGCTTACCTTCTTGGGACTTAGTCCCAGCAGTTGACCTAGTGATCCATCCAATAGGGTCATTTGAGCTTGCTCTCCACCTTGCCGATACAACTAAATGCTTGGACACGTGCTCTATATGGGATGATATAATTCCTTCCAACGAAGTCTTCCTAGAGTCTATAATACAGTCTAGCATTTATTTGGATGTTGATGTAGTTGCAATCATAGTCCATCCCTGGTTTTCCTTTGGATTCTGATCTTACTAATTATAAATCCTCAAACACTATTACTATTGAGTATTTGGACTCTCCCATAGAGCTGCAAATCAATGTTCCTGCTGAGTTTGATTATGCTTCTATAATTTTCAACTCCTGTGATGATGAATTTGTTTCTACAGATTCAATCACTTCTTTCAACTTTGATATTCCTATCAAGTTTGATCTGGTTGATTGTAATTTCTTAGGATTTGGTACTATAGAGTCTTCATTGGTTAACTCTACCTTAATTTACCTTAATTATGCTTGTTGATGATGATAGTGAAGTTGAACGTATTTCTACCAAAGTGACCTATATCAGATATTTATTTACATATTTTTTGGATATGATCTTGGTACTATTGTTTCTTGGAGACAGGATTCTTAGCTAGACTCATGGTTTCGTATTGATCATTTTCAACGTATTGTTCGATCATGCCAGGTATATTCGAAAACTTGCATATAGGTTTAGATCTCCCATTTTCTATGATGCATTTGAACCTTTTTCCATATGAATTCTCCATAGGGTCGAACTTGTTGGATGTTGGTGTGTTAGCCATCTCTATATGCATTGTGCACTAGTCCATCAAAAGAGCCTACCTAACATGGGCCACCCTAGTCAGCACCCGTATTCCATTTTGGTGCCCATGTTGAGTTTTTCTCATAGGCTCGGGAGCCTTTCTATTTTTATCATAACTTTGAGAAGAAGCCTTCTATTTTTCTTTCTTGGATATTTATGGCCATTCCTTATAAGGCTCCCATGTTTGTGTTTAAGTTGCATATGCAGTTACCTTAATCTTGTTTGCGCTTTCGAGCCTAATGCTAGCTTTCATGCTTCGAACTCGTTATATAAGCCTTCATCTCTTATCTCGTTACTATTAAGCTATGGTAATTTTGTATTCACAACTTGAAACCCCTTACCTAGAGGAGACGTACCCTGAGTGTCCTTATCTTTCTCATGTTCCTCACACTATGCATATAGTCTGTTCCATGCGCTTGCAACTAGTTTCACTTTCCCCTGATACTCGTTTCCTCCCATTACGAGAATTATTCCATCCTTCCTTTCAGCTCATTAAAAGCAGAAGGAGGCCACATGTTTACCTTTTTGGGCTCGTTAAAATTTCATGAAAAATATTTTTATGGAGTCTTCTTTAAGTTCTTTTATGACTCCTTAAATAGGAAAAGATTAATGAGTCATCTTGTCTCTTTCATACTCATTAAATTACTAGAAAGTTCATCTATACGGTATAATTTTAACTCTTTTCTGGACCATTTAGACTATGTATAAAAAACGAATACTCTAGTCATACTTGGATAGAAGAGTTCTCTCTCGCATTGTTTTATCCTTTTTCGGGCAAGGTGATCCAGTATAGAGTTCTTGTTTAAGTTTTTCAGACTCTTTAAAATTGAAAACACTGACGAGCACGAACAGATCCAGGATCGATATTAAAATAAACGGATCAGTATTCTTATTGAAAAAAATTTCTATATTGTCTTCAAGCTCATTAAATAATGGAGAAAGTGTTGATTTTTTCTTCCATTGGCTCATAAAATTACACATGGAAGAACCCTTATTGATCATGCTTTTATCTCTTTTTCAAGCTCGTTAAAAAATGAAGAAGGTACTTAAAAAGGGGAAAAGGGAAGTGAATGATCTCCAATGTCTTTCAATATAATGGCATCAAGTCAACCATGTCCTTGAACAAATTACATGTTCTGAGTCTATCAAACAAGTTGGGTTCTAGTTTTAGCCTTAGGATTAACCTGATCTTGGAGTTATTACTCCTCCAGTTTGTTACTCTTCCAATCATATTGTGGAGAATCTGTCAATGTCACCTATATTATGGATTTATATCATGGTTCTCTTTGTGTTCAAAGCTACCTAAGTCACGACTTTGTCATGCTCACTGTTCAAGGATAAAGCCTCTATCGACCATTTTGCAGTTGCCTTGACTTCATATGTTGGCCATTTCCTGGTGTCAGTATGTTTCATCATGTACTCAGTCCTACTCCAAATCAGATCAGTCCTTGATTGTTCCTCATGTTGGATGATGGAGGATGCCTTAAGGCCTCCCTTCGAACGGAATTCTTCTCATCGAATTCAACTCATTTTACTTTGGGAATGAAGTTTAGAGTTTCGGTAGTACCTTGGGGATTGTAGTTATCAATGGCAATTTCCCTCACTATTGGAAAATGGGAATACATCAATGTATCCTACTTGATGGATTCTTCAGGTGTTCGACTTCAAGAACATATGTTCACACATGTTAGAATGTACTAGGTACCTTGGGGCACATTCTCATTATTGGTGGGTTCCCCCACGTTTGTTAATGGTTGACATCAATGACCGACAATCAAACGGTATCCTCCATGTTTGACCTCAAGTCATTTATTCACATGGTTCAGATTCCTCCTTTTAGGCGGTTTGGATTGAAGACCTTGGGCCTATAGTAACATCATCATATTGTGTTATTTCCCAAGTTGCACAAGACTAAGCCACACTAATTTTGGCTCTTGATGAGACATCCACTTTTTTCACTGTGGCTATGATCTCTAGTTTTGAAATAGATCCACCTTTGTATTCCCGTGGCTATGTTCATGCTTCTATTGTCCTCATGGATCCACACTTGTATTCTTATGGCCATGATATATTATTCAGATATATATATGTATCATATCACTATTGTATCATCCTAGAGGTCATGTTCCACCATTTTAACATGGATAGTTAATTATACCAGGCATCAGATTGTTTGACATTTTCCTCTGTTTCAAGTACTTTGTTGAGCCTATGATTCTTGATTCTTCTGGTTTCCTCGCCTCCATAGCGAAAACGATCCTTGTTTATAATGTATTTAGGCCATCATGTTCCCCTCTGACCTCATACATTAGGGGTAATTTGTTATAACCAAATTTGGCACTTCTCTATCTGTGACAACACTTCCATGGTGTGCTCTCATGAAGACACTTCCATGACAAAAGTTCATGAAGTTACAGTGGGTCACACAAAAGGAAAATACGGATTTAAGAGCCATATTTGGGAGCTCAGTAAGGTGGCCTTAACTTATTCATGGTTCATCCAGAATTTTGGGATCTTTTGACCACATTTGGAGACCAAAACACCCCCTGAAAAGTCCTAAAATTGGCATTTTTGGCCAATTTTTTCACGCACACGCTTGTTGCACATGGCTCACCAATGTGTGGTGTGCACCATGTTGCTTATATCACCATCATGTTCCTTAAAAAATAAAAAAATAAAAAAAATTGGGTGGTTTGGGTGGTTTTGGCACTTCCTCCTTGGTTATAACCACTCCTTCCTCGAACCAATCTTATTCTCTCACTATAAAAGAGAGGGATATTGTCCATGAATAGGGCTCTTGGCCCAAGTAATTTTATGTTGGAGAAATTTTTCATTCCCTTCCCCATCATTTTTGCCCCAGCTATTATAAATACCTAATGCATTTGATCGGAGGTTGTGATTCTTGGAGAAGAGAAGCATGAGATCTTTAATCAAAAGTTTCACGAGGTGCCTGAATATAAGGAAGGCAATATTGTAATTTATTCATCCATTAATGAAAGAATAGACATTCTTCCCTTTCCAAAAAGTTGTGTCTATATTTATCTCATATTTGATTTCTTATTGATGTTCATTTGATTAGGATTTTATGCTTTATTTGAATGTCAATTATTTATTTGTAGTCAATTATGTTTGAGTTAGGTTTTGAGTGGGTTTTACAGGTTGTTTGATTGGAGGTCAAGAGAAAATCTTAAGTATTCAAGGAAAAATCTATGATCAAACTTTAGAAATAAGGTACACATTATTCTTATCTTTCAAACTCTTTGTTATTTTTCTACTTGCATAACTCTAGATGTTTGTTTTTTCAAACCCTAGTATGTTGGTGGCCTCACCCCAGCCATAGGAAATTTTTCCTAACAACACACGAACCTACGCCTGACACTTAGAAGCAAGGAGTACAATTAGCATAAAAAAGGGATTTGAACATAGACGATCACATGGGTACAACCAATGAAGCAAAGGCTTTCACATTGATAGCATCCGGGTGTACCGGGTTTCAGGTAAACTTGTTGCAGGTACCATTTCAACAATTGCAAGACTACATCCTCACATTGACATATGAAATGTATGAGCGTCAATTGTACCTAAGTAGAGACTACAATAGTATACAAAAAAAGTATGCAAAATAGGTTACTATGCATGCATCCCTAGAGACTATAATGGAGAATCTTTATTTGACCATGCATGAGGAAGAACAAGTCATAGCCGTACTCGAACCAATTGAACAACAATGTGAGGAAATAAAGACATTGATCAAGAACCACACATACGAAATGCAGTATTCAAAGAATAGTTGGATACCAAGGATATCTCAAAGCAAGATGAGCTGAAGCAACAGATCACACACTCCAAGGAGACATTTGAGAAAGCCAAGGCACACATCCAAGGGATGATGAAATTGGTTAACATGAGATTTAACTTATGGATGTACCTACAGGAGCCACCAAAGATCACTCAAAAGGAGGACCACATCAAAACACTATAGGATTAGGTGAAGACAAAGAAGCAATCATTGCTAGGTCTACGCATCCTTGACCGCATGGAGGCTATGAAGGAGATATTGACACTGACCAAGCAGATATCTAGAAACCATGCCAAGCAACCATAAGTTACTCCACATATCATGCAAATTCAAGAATAGGCGGAAACGTAGTATCGAAAATTCACTGAGGTACATGAAAATTCAAAGTGGGTTTTTGAACTAAGAGAGTCTGATCAACCTCAGCCACACTCTGTGATATTGGAATAGACTACCTAGTTGAACACCAACTTTGAATGGCTAATAGAATCTGTGGGTCATTTGGATGCGTAGGTGTCTGAATTCACTGCACAAATCACTACAATATTTCCATTAGTCCAATAGGCTATTTTAAAAGACTAAAGAGTGGCTCGAGATGAGCCACATCATAGTATTGGGTTCTAGTTGGTTCCTAAGTTGTGGTTCAGTTGGAATCAGCTATGTGCCAAGGGAAGTTAGAAGCAGTTGCGTACTGAGCAATTCGGTTAGACATTGTATGCCACCAACTAGTTTTTTAGTTTTGAAACCTAAGCCTATATAAAGACATATTTTTTAATGGTATGGGTTTAGTTAGTTTTCATTTCCTGTAAGTTCTTATGCAGATGCTTTTGTAATGAGCTAGTTGTGTTTTGAGATGATATAATGTTGTATGCTATGTGTTTTGATATCTACTATGCTATGATGTTTTGATTGTGATGGTTGTATTTTTGAAAGACTATTAAGCTTTTGAGTTGAATATTTAGCCATGGGTTGTAGCCAATCTTGAATAGTAATATAATATAGTTGTTGTCTCACATTTTCCTTGTGTAGTTTCTTGATGATTGAATGTATGATGAAAGTTCAATAGTTTAGAAGATGAATGTTGTCTTGTTAAATATCCAAATGCATGGTTAAGTGAAGGAATGAATCCTCTAATGATAATAAAGAACCCATCCTCTCTTGTGCATCCTGTAATTTCCTGTGTGCATCTCAGGTGAGAACTATCCTATTTGCAGGGTATTGAAAATGTCGTCGATTGTAGGGTTTTTGTTGGCAATGCAAGTTGAACCCTGGGTCTAACAAACCACCAGCTAACACAATGCATTGTATTCTTTTGAACTCACTGAATGGTGTATGGAATATGCAAGTTGTTATCAATGCTTTTATAGTGTGACGCATTATGCACTAGTTCCTTTTAATAGGTAAACCACACTAGTGCTCTGAATTGTTATCCATGCATCGGTATTATAGTTCTCAAATATGAATGAACACCGGGGATTTATATACAACATTCACACCGGTGCAATTATATATCATAAACGCATCAAAGTATACATAAATTCAAAATACAATGGGTGTTATCATCAGTGTTAAATTTACAGGACACTTTGTTGTGGATGGTATTTGTGGCACCAATGCATTGTTATGCACCGTCACCACTGTGTGTTAACAAGGATAATAAGAATAGGTGTTTCAATAAATATTAAATGCACTAAGGTGTTATATAAATGTAATTCACTACTGTATGACATTTAAATTATATGTGCCAGTGCGCTTATTATTATGGCACACTTGTGTATTTTGTCTATTTATGCACATTGATAAAAAGTCTCCACTAAAACGTCTGGTCTCCTGGTTTTTTAGTTCTAATGAACATCAATTACAACCTCCACCAAACCCTCTATTACTAATGGTGGAGGTTTTAACAAAGTTTTTTTTAATAGTTTTAGTCATTCTTGTAACACAAAACCTTTGCAGAAGTATCTACTAGAAGGTGTTTTCCTTGTAGTGTGGGATTGGTAATGGTTGCAATACCTTGGTAGTGTTCACTATCTCACCCTTGTTTCTTTGTCAATGTCACATGACATTATAAAAACTAAATGTGTGTTTCCTTTCCTTGCCAAAATAAAGATTTCTTAGCTCATTCACAATTTTTACAAAAGCTAGAGTGACCCATGGTAGCCGGTGAATGAAACTTCTTTAAGACTTGTTGTTTTAAGGCTGAATTTTTTACTAGAACAATGTGCCTTTTATACTTCAATGTATCTTGCTGCAGTGCATAATATTTATGAGAGTTCAAATATTTCTAAATCCTTTAGATGAGTTGAACCACTGCATTGTTTTCCATCCTATTGATAGAATTTAATGAGGCAATTGGGAATGGGTAAGGATAAGGAAAACATGGATCATTCCTTCTCATATTGACTTGATAAAGCATCAACCACCAAATTTTATTTATCTTTCTTATATATGATCTCATGACCATGTCCAAGCATCTTAGTCACCCACTTATGTTGCTTTAGTGGTGATAACTTTGTTCTAGAAAATGCTTCACACTATGATGGTTGGTCTTGATCTGGAAATGCCTCCAAATGAGATATGGATGCCAAGTCTCAATTGTATGAAGGATGTCCGTCATCTCTTTCTCATAGGAGAATTTTCCAAATTGTGGTCACATAATTGCTTACTAGTGAAAGCCAAGGGATGCCCTTTTTGCATCAATACCAAATCGATACCTTTGTCTGAGGTATCACATTCAAAGACAAAAGTATTCGTGAATTCAAGAACTAGTAAGACTAGAGTAGTGCACATGGAATCCTTTAAATTTGAGAAGGCCTACTTAGCAGCCTCACTCCATGAAAAGAATTATTTTTCAATAGGGTTGTTAAGGGAGCTATGATTTTTCCATAATTCTTGTAGTAGCTTGTAATTCTTAAGAACCCACACAAGCTCTTCAAAATTTATTGCTGAGTATTGTGGTAATTGGATGTCTAATTAGTGAGAGGTTTCCCTACCTTAAGAGGCAAGTGAACATTGCTTTCTTTTTTTGATAATTATTATCAAGTGCATATTTTCCATATTCCATTTCATTTGTCTCTTGTATCTACATTTTTGCATTTATATTATATTAATACCTTGTTTGTGATTCACGTTTAAGGGTTAAGGACCACTACAAATGGTATTATAGCTCTTTCTTGAGACAACACACATCCAATTCTTAGCACTTTTTGTAGGCTAGAGTGACATGTTCCACTATCTTTAAATAACATAGAGATCTATCTCTCAATGGATAAATCTATGGTTGGGGAAGAATACACACATTAAATACAAGTGTTGTCACCTAGTTTGACACCCTTCTAACCTTTATTGGTACTCCTTCTAGTAGTACCACATCAAACATCACATGTATATGGAGTTGTTTTCCATGTGCACTTGGGTATATTAGAATCCCTCTAGGAACACTTAAAACCAACCTTACATAAACCCAAGACCATCCTATTGCTATAGTATATCACAAACAACACTCGAGGAGATATCTCTCGCATACCATGGAATTAGGTGGCATGACTAAGGGTATGGTATATCCTCCTTAGTGCCATGAAAGATTTGATCGACCAATATTGTTGGAAAACCTTCAATGTATCAAAGAGTTATAGCACTTGATATTATGTTATCTTTAAGACCTTGAAAACCCTAGCCTTTATAGTACAACAATGAAATTTTTACATCTTTGAGTCTAGAATGAATTTGGGAATTATATTAGTGTGACAAAAGGAATCATGCAAAATTTATATGAAATATAATACAAATCCCACAAAAGAGGTTGCTATGCAATGACATGGGGTTTATGAATCCATGAGAGGGGAAGAGGAAAGAGGTTCCTTGGGAAAAGTAACAAAAGTGTATTTAATGGTTCACTTCATGGAATCATCGTTATTTAAGAGTAGATAACCGCATACTACCTATATTAAAATATAATATTTATTAATATAAATAGATTATTTGGGATTTATGAAATGAGATACAATTACCAAGTATATAAATACATGTTGGGGGTGATAAGTCATGCCTTTTAGGAAAAGGGTGACTTATCATTATTAACATGAACGTAAATTATACATAATGAACATTATTACATAATTATGGATAAATTTGTAATATACCCTAGATATATTACAATTCCTCTGCTTAAAATGTTTTGTCCTAAAAACCATGGGAAAATGACATCTTTTTAGACATAATAATATATCTTCTTGTAACTTTGGGTCAATTTGGGCCATATTTATAAGGTTGAGAACATAAGATATGATTTTTGAATATTTAAATAATATTGTCATATTAGAAAATGATCAATCCATCCTAAGTGGATTCCTTTTGGAACTTCTGTTGATAATATTATTGATTTAAACTTTTTTTTTTTACTTTGATTTATGTTGATTTTCGAATGCTTTGGTATTTAAGTAAAGCATTGATTTTGGTTTGGTAACCTTGCATGTTGGTACATGGATTCTTACATGCTAAGAATTTTGTAATTTGGGTGATGATATAGTATCCAGATAAGTTGCTCCTTCTCAATATTAGATTTAACTTTTCATGGTTTATTTGTGTCATCATGTTGATATTTGATATTTTTGTATTTGTTAGTATGTTAACCTCTTTTTGTTGAGATACAATTTCATTAATGACAATTGCAAGACCTTTAAATGTAATTTAATATGCATATGTTGACTTGTCATCAAATCGTTTCATTGATGCTCTTCATCTAATAACACTTCATTAGTGATGACATTAGGTTTTTCCACTTTAATTGAGTAGGTGAGGGTTTCCTTATCCATGGTTTTTGGTTTAACATTAACAAAATTCCTTAGTTGAACTTGATCTATTAAGATTTCTTTATTAACAAGTTGTTTCTTGGCTTTTAGTTGCATTTTCTTCTCATTCTTTATTCTCCAAGCACATTTTTATTATGATTTCTTAGGTGAGAAATTTATTCATTGTTGCTAGATATTTATTTATTAATATTTTCAACCTCTCTATTGTGCACATTTTATGTTGTTATTTTATTGTTGAAGCTCTTTTATTATTGTTAATATTGGCAGACTTTTGTGTCTTGGATGTCTAATTTACTTTGGGTTTGAACAAATTATTCATCTTTTTTGACAATAATTTTGTTCAACTTTTTATTTTTTCTTTTAAATCTCCATAACTCGATTGTGTTGATTCCTCATCACATTGGAGAGTTGCATTTTGTACATCATCTATATCTTTCGATGACAAAAATTTCATACACAATTTCATTGTAAGGTCATGCAACACTATCTTCTTTATTTTAAATATTTCCTTTCTAATTCATCGTGAGAGCACCCAATGCTTCCATCCATGTCTGACCTAAAATGGTGTCAATATTTTCATAGATAAAGTATACATCGAATTGGGATTTGAACATATAATCACCAATCAACACTTGTAGATTTTTTACATCATAACAATTTTTTAATGACAATAATGGTTATAAAAAAATCGTGGCTTGATTGTACAACATTGTAATACAACCAAGAATGGAGAAGGTCACAACCCATAAAGAAAAAATTATTGTACTTGTTTCAACAAAGCTTGCTACTACATATCCAAACTATCGATTGATGTATGACAGGTGTATTACTAGAAAATATTATTTAGTAATAACTTACCTTGAAAAAAAATTACAGATTGCAAAGAAGCTAAAACGTTTCCCAATGAAGGGTATCTTCTATCATTTGGGTTTCCTTGATTAATTCCTCATGGTATGTGTCCTTGTTTGATTGGTTGGTAGTACCTGTGTCTTCTCTGGTAGCCTCCATTACTAGATTGGGATGGTACGGATCTCCCAAGCTCTCATCCTTGAGCTTTGATGAGCCATGGGAGGGGTAATGCTCAATTGTAGAAGAATATTACAAAAAAGAGGGTTGCATTACCTCCCATGGGAGAATGATAAAACTAGAGATGCACAGCACCAAAAAAGTTATTGATCCAATATCAAGGCCAACTCTAGATAGGTTCTTCTATGAATTTGAATAAAATCCCTATTATCGCTCCATTTCTTGAAGCTGCATCCTCAAATGGGTGATTATTTCAACATCAAATCAGTCCCATTCTTAAATTTCCATAGATAATTCCCCCTCCCTCTCTTCATGCTAATGACTCCATTGAAGGGTTAAATTCACCACCAATTTTTGGGCCTTTGCTATTCCATGCTCACACTATTTCACAAATAAGACACACCCCTCTCCTTTGCGACACTGATCCATGGTTTCCATAGAAGGATTATGTATTTAGATTGAGATTGTTCTAGATGATGCATGGGTACCTTCCACAAAGTTTTGATTTTCTCCCCCTTTGAATTCCTCTTAGAGACATTGATAAGATAAGCTTTGGATTCTCTTCGTTAATGCAAAGACTATGTGTGAGACGAGAAGAATAAAATATGGTACCAAAACACACTTCCATAACTATAAAACCACACACATAGTAAATATATTCCATGGTACACTTAATTAGCATGGACACTGATGATTGAGTGCATTAATGTATAATGCGAGTTGAATGCCATAATTCATTGTCTTGTTTAGCTTGTGTGATAAGACACATGTGTTAAATTTTCAGTATTAAATCACAATACTATAGGATCTTTGCTGAGAGAATAACATCTACAGTATATCAATGCATGGCAATCATAATATGACAAGCATCACAAGCATCACAAGAATCAAAAGCATAGAGACAAGAGACACAGAGTTTCCGTGGGGAAAACCCTAAGGTGAAAAACCCCACAAACTTCCTCAGAGATAGAGAGAGCAATGGCTCAACCAAAATACAACCAAATAATACAGAGATAGTCTCCTAGCAGATGATCCTCCTCCTCCTCACTAGTGCGCCACTTTCCAGAGAGAGAGATAGATACTTTTTCGAGTGAGTAAAATAGAGATCTCCTATCTCTATTTATACTCACCTTTTTGCCCAGTGACCTACTGGGGCCGACTTGTCTACTTGAGTACATCCACATTATATTATATATTAATTAGGGCCGACCCCATAAGGTGGTCTAATAACCCATCGGCAAGTACACACACTTGCGACACTTGTCAATCCACATGACGACACTTCCTTATAGAGGAATAACACATCTCTTATAAGGGTACAATAAATATACATATAATATACTGATGAAATACATTCCGAAGTTACATATACATCAACACTCCCTCTTAACAAGGAAGGTATTTCTCGACACAGATCTGCTAGACAAGTCTTCTTCTCTGGATCATCGTCATCGATGCATCGTCATCATCATCGTCACTGCTGCTGCTATCTCATCCAATCTCTGTCTCTACTCGTCATAGGAAGTTCTACAGAGCCAGTCCTTTTTCATACTGGATGTAGGCCCACCACCTGCAGGTCTTCGTCATCACTGGCCATACTGTGGAATCCTCAGGACTTTTACGTGCGTCACAAAACCTCGAAAGAGCATTTGCCAGATGTCCCAGGGCACAGATTACATGCCATAGGCAAAACCTCGAAAGACCATCTGCAAATCTCCCAGGGCACAAATTATATGTGACCTCACCACAAAACCTCGCAAGAGCATCCCAGGACTGATTACGAGCACACAGCTCAACCTATCGGATCTCCCAGGGCACAAATTACATGTGGTCATGGAAAAACCTCGCAAGAGCATCCCAGGACTGATTACGAGCACACAGCTCAACCTATCGGATCTCCCAGGGCACAAATTACATGCCATAGACAAAACCTCGAAAGACTATCTGCAGATCTCCCAGGGCACAAATTATATGTCCTCCCAAGCAAAACCTCGAAAGAGCATTTGCCAGATGTCCCAGGGCACAAATTACATGCCATAGGCAAAACCTCGAAAGACCATCTGCAAATCTCCCAGGGCACAAATTACATGCTTATCTGCACAACCTGATCCACGGCCACAGAGTATCATCCTGATACTCACCATACATCATCCTGATGTATCCATGATCATCCTGATCATCATCACTGCAACGTCCTGCTGCATGTCATCTGGAGCAACATCCTGAAGCTCGTCATCTATGATCATCCTGATCATCACTGCAACATCCTGCTGCATGTCATCTGGAGCAACATCCTGAAGCTCGTCATCTATGATCATCATGATCATCAATGCATCTACCTGATGCATACCAAGTATCTACCTGATACATATCATCATACATGATCCTCCTGATCATCAATGTATCCACCTGATACAAATACAAATACATGATACATATCACCATACATGATCCACCTGATCATACAATGTATCCACCTGATACATATACAGATACATGGTCCAAGCATCCAACATGATGCATAAACAATACATACACATGATCCAACTGATCATATCCAGCATCCAACATGATGCGTACATACATACATAAAATGATCCAACTGATCATATCCAGCATCCAACATGATGCATACATACATACATAAAATGATCCAACTGATCATATCCAGCAGAAACTAGAACATCATCCTGATGCTCATCATCCAGCGCTTACATCCACAGCCATGTGAAGGATCCTCCTTCCATCATGCTTGGAATGGCTTCAGCAAATGTGTCCATCACTTCTTCCTCGAAGTGTCCTCAATCTGAAGAACGCCAAGCCTCTCTCTGAAGTACTCGAACTTCACCCTGGCTAGTGGCTTCGTCAACACATCTGCAATCTGCTCGTCCGTCGCAACATACAGGAGCTTCACAGCTCCTCTTTGCACCATATCCCTGATATAGTGATATTTGATCTCTATGTGTTTCGACCTGTCATGAAACACTGGGTTCTCGGACAGCTTCACACAACTCTGGTTATCACAGAAGATACCAGTAGCCTCCAACGGGAGATCAAATAACTCAGACAGTAGCTTTCGTAGCCATACTTCCTCACAACTAGCTGAACAGGCTGCAACATAATCTGCCTCAGCTGTACTCAGTGCTACGCAGGACTGCTTCCTGCTAAACCAAGAGATCACTCCTGATCCCATACTGAAGCAACACCCAGATGTGCTCTTCCTATCTGCAGCACTGCCAGCCCAATCTGAATCAACATAACCCAGCAGGTTAAACTTTTGATTCGCCTCATATCTGAGCCCATAATCCACTGTACCCTTCAGGTACCTCAGAACATGCTTTACAGCAACCAGGTGAACACTCCTCGGATCCGTCAGGAACTGGCTCAATGTGTTCACAGCAAAGCAAATATCTGGTCTCGTGTTCGTCAGGTACATCAAGGACCCAATCATCTGACGATACATAGAAACATCAACTGGCTCAGATGAAGCATCACATAGAAGCTTCAGATTCGATGCCATAGGTGTGGCCATGGCCTTGCAATCCATCATCCCAAATCTCTTCAGGATATCTACTGTGTACTTCCCTTGACCAAGGAAGATCCCACCTGCATTCTGCCACACCTCCATACCTAGGAAATAGTGCATCTTTCCCAAATCTTTCATATCGAATTCAGCTGCAAGCTTCCTCTTGGTATCTGCAATCATTCTGTCATCTCCTGTCACAAATAGGTCATCCACATATAGTAGTAGAATCACAGGATTCCCTTCCTCAACCTTGTAGTAAAGGTTGGAATCCGCTTTACTCTTGGTAAAGCCCAAACTAGATAGGAAACTGTCCATCCTACCATACCAGGTTCTGGGAGCTTGCTTCAAGCCATACAAGGCTTTCTTCAATCTGCATACATAAGATTCCCTATCATGTATTTCAAAGCCGAGTGGCTGTTCCACATATACTTCCTCTTCTACTACACCGTTCAGGAAAGCAGTCTTGACATCCATCTGGTGTATCTTCCATTTCATTGCTGCAGCCAGGGCAAGTACTGTTCTGATGGAAGTATATCTGGCTACAGGTGCAAAGGTTTCTTCATAGTCTATTCCTTCCTTCTGAGAAAAACCACGAGCTACGAATCTTGCTTTATATTTTTCCACACTGCCATCTGCAGCATGTTTGATTTTGTAGATCCACTTGGAAGTCACAACAGACTTCCCTTTAGGTCTTGGGACAACATCCCAAACATCATTCTTCATAATTGATTGGTATTCCTCAACCATAGCATCCTTCCATTCTTTCTTTTCTGCTGCCTCTTCATAACTGGAAGGCTCTTTGTTCATGATGTCACAGAGTAAAGCAACATAACTGGTGTGTGATCTGGTTCTCTTCTTTGCTCTGTGTTCTTCTTCTGGAATGCCAAATCTTTCTGCATCATGAATGAGCTCTCTAGCCCATACAGGTTTCCTCTTGTGAGAGTTATCCTCACGGGGTGGATCTACAGGTTCTTGTGGATCTTCAAACTCACGAGCAGTTTCTGGAACTGCATCAGTCATCGTAGTGTCCTGAAATCTTGTTTCCTTAGGTTCTTCATACACTTCGATAGGTGCCTTTCTTGATTTGATGAATGCTGAATTCTCATCAAATGTTACATCCCTGCTGACATCAATCTTCTTGAACCCTGGAAAATATATTCTGTAAGCCTTCGAGCTTTCACTATAACCCACGAAGATGCCCTTCTTTCCTGAAGGATCTAGTTTAGTCCTCTTCTCCTTTGGGACATGAGTGTATACTGGACAACCAAATATTCTGAGATGGCTGACTTCAGGTTTCTTACCAGAAAAGACTTCTTCTGGTGTCTTGTTGTCCAATATCTTGTGGGGTGTTCTATTCTGCACATATACAGCTGTTCTAGCTGCTTCTGCCCAAAGATGCATAGGAAGATCCTGGTCATGCAACATTGCCCTTGCTGCTTCCATGATAGTTCTGTTCTTCCTTTCTGCAACTCCATTCTGTTGAGGATTATATGGAGCAGTCAACTCCCTCGTAATCCCTGAATCACTGCAAAGCTTCTTGAAGTCATTTGAGGTGAATTCTCCACCATTGTCAGATCTGAATGTTTTGATTTTCTTGTCAGTTTGATTCTCCATCAAGTTTTTGAATTCCTTGAATTTATCAAACACCTCATCTTTGCCCTTCAAGAAGTATACCCAAGTCTTCCTAGAGAAGTCATCAATAAATGATACATAGTAAACATACCCACTCAGGGAGCTTGATGACATAGGACCACATACATCTGAGTGGATGATTTCCAGAATGTCTTTTGCCTTGCTTTCACTGCTTGGGAAAGCCTTCTTGGTGTTCTTTCCTTTTGCACATCCTTTGCAAACACCTTCATGTTTGGTCTTGATTTCAGGAAGACCTTCTACTGCCTTGCTTGCAATTGGAAGTGCCCTATAGTGCATGTGAGCAAGTCTTCTGTGCCAAAGTTCACTTGGCTCCATGGATTCATGTACCATGGCATGTTCAGGTTGTCCCTTCAATTTATACAAGCCTCCCTCTTGCTCTCCAATCACTACTGCATCATCCATGGTCTTTCCCTTTGGCCACATTAGTACTTGGCCATCAACAAATGCAACCCTCATACCTTTTGCATCTAAAGCAGAGATGGAGAGTAAGTTTTTCTTGAGTCCAGGTACATAGAGGACTTCCTTCATCTTCAGAGATTTTCCAGAATCTAGGTTGTAAGAAGCTTCACCACTTCCTTTGATTGGATATTGATAATCATCCCCAAGTTTCACCTTATGGGGTGATTCATGTTCAGAAAGGTTCATAAAAGATTCCTTGAACCCAGTCATGTGTTTGGAAGCCCCACTATCAATCAACCAATCATTACAACCATGGGAGATGGTACCAGTGAGTGCAGAGATTAAAACATACTCTTCTTCACTTGATGAGTCATCATCACTACTGCTTTCTGCCTTAGCCTTCTTCTTTGGGGGTTCATCATCTTCGGCAGCATGAGCATGAAATCTTCTTTTGCTGCCCTTCTTCTTCTTACTGAAGCTGTTGTTGTCTTTCTTCTTCTTGGGACAATCTGAAGCAAAATGTCCCTTCTCATTGCAAGTGAAGCATCTGAGTTCTTTCTTATCTTTATGATAATGATGATGGTGAGAGAATCTTCTATTATGAGATGATTCCTTCTTGGATTTACTTCTTTTAGTGTGAGCTGCAAGAGCTTGATCTTCTCCTCCCATCTTTTCCTCACGAGCTATAAGTCTAGCTTCTTCTTGAGAACATTCTTCCCGAAGTCTACTGAAGGAGATCAACTTCTTCCTTGCACAAATTCCTTGGATAAAGGAATCCCATGACCTGGGTAGGCCATTTAGAGTGGTCATCACCACTTCACCATTCTCCACCATTTCCTCTACTGCTTCCAATTGTTCCTTGATCTGAGAGACCCTTGAAAAATAGGATTGAATGGTTTCTCCATTCTGAAACTTTACTGCTTTCAATTGGTTCCGCAGGGTCATCTTCCGATTTATGTTCTTTCCTTCAAATAGCTTGGTCAAGGATTCAAACATCTCCTTGGGTGTCTTGAGAGAAGACACATGGGGTATGAGATGGTCTTTGATAGAATCAGCAATGATTCTCTTTGCCTTGACCAAGTTCTTCTTGTGTAATGCCTTGGCCTCTTCATCCTCTGGGATAGGAATGTCTTCTTTCACATATGAGTCCAACTCATTCTCTTCCAGGATTAGCCCAATCCTATACTTCCAGGCTCGGAAGTTATCAGCCCCTTCAAGCTTATCCTCAAGCTTGGTGTGAAGAGACATCTTTAAGAGTACTTCAAATGGAAATAGAAAAGATTTAGAACTTACCACTTGAAGCGCTGAAAACTGGATCTGGTCCCGGATTAGGGTTTGTCAGTGAAACCCTAAAAATTCAAAATGTGAATTTCAAAATTCCGGAAGGATAGAAAGATGCGCCTTGGAGAGCTGATCAGCCTAGTACATTCAGAATTTGAGATCAGCAAAGTCTTTCCCTTCAAAATTGCCTTTTTGTCCTCCCGGGTTCACTGGGGAGAGCCCTGAATTAGGGTTTGAGTTTCCCGGAGATCTACCCAGCCAAAAATCTCGATCCAAAGCTCAAACCTTCGATTTTTGCAAGGAGCTTCCAGCTTTGCCTTCAGTTTCCAGAAATTCCTATTTTTGTGGAAGCCCTAATTTTTAGGGCCAAAACTGAAAATGCTCGGAACTGAAATCTGATTGGACAGAAAGATGCGCCTTGATGAGTAGATCCAATCTACTATACTGAATTTCAAAAATCTGTGGAGAGAAACCCAATAAACAAGCAATACAAGCTTCCGTCACTGCAAAATGTCTTCTTCTCAGTTAAGCTCTGATACCATGTTAAATTTTCAGTATTAAATCACAATACTATAGGATCTTTGCTGAGAGAATAACATCTACAGTATATCAATGCATGGCAATCATAATATGACAAGCATCACAAGCATCACAAGAATCAAAAGCATAGAGACAAGAGACACAGAGTTTCCGTGGGGAAAACCCTAAGGTGAAAAACCCCACAAACTTCCTCAGAGATAGAGAGAGCAATGGCTCAACCAAAATACAACCAAATAATACAGAGATAGTCTCCTAGCAGATGATCCTCCTCCTCCTCACTAGTGCGCCACTTTCCAGAGAGAGAGATAGATACTTTTTCGAGTGAGTAAAATAGAGATCTCCTATCTCTATTTATACTCACCTTTTTGCCCAGTGACCTACTGGGGCCGACTTGTCTACTTGAGTACATCCACATTATATTATATATTAATTAGGGCCGACCCCATAAGGTGGTCTAATAACCCATCGGCAAGTACACACACTTGCGACACTTGTCAATCCACATGACGACACTTCCTTATAGAGGAATAACACATCTCTTATAAGGGTACAATAAATATACATATAATATACTGATGAAATACATTCCGAAGTTACATATACATCAACAACATGTACTTTGTAGCCACTACAAACTCAATAAAATTTAAATGTCATGGGAGGATTATGAAGTGATGACCCCATCTTTGATCATAATATATCCTTTTCACATGCCCACTTTGATATTGGATAGATGATATGCCTCAACACTGTGAACTCACAAAACTTGATAAAATTTGAGTGCATCAAAGTCTTTAACCTTTGTTAGAGTTCAATGGATAAGTCTTGATAGGAAGGAGTTCTAAGGAATTATTTGATACAAGAGAGATCTGTTTATTATTGAGGAATCACCAACTACGATTGCATGTCTCACTCCTTGCTCCTTGAGTAATTTTATTTCTTTATATGTTGCCATTTCCTTTGCCTTGTTATTAGTGGCAATGCCTAATCCATACTGAAGTCGACTTCCATTTGTAATTTAGGATGATATATGATCCCCTTGCATCTTCCACCCCTTACATCATAACACTTTTCTATCAAAAATAACTTCTCAATTATATTTGGCTTAGAGTTTGTAGCTACTTAACCAATTCAACATACATGTAATTGCCATTTTCTTTTAACGTAATATCAATGATAATGAGGTTTTTAATAATTTCCTTTTTTTTTTTAACATAGAAGAAACACTTACTTTAATATTAGTAAAAATATATCTTCTTCCTTTTCTTACAGGCTGAGTGGGCCTAATGGTTAAGAACATGTGTTTCCTCCTAAGAGATCACAGGTTCAAATCCGGAGAGGATAGGGTGTGTACACATCCATAAAATTTTGTAATCAAATCGTCGTGGGAAGGGAGCTCCCTTGTAACGTACCCACCCATCCATCTAAGGCAAGGGAGGGAACATGATGCCAATCTATGGGGTTTTTCACAAAAACTCATCCCATTCATTAGATTCATACAATTAAAAAAACATTGTGTGTAGATGCAACTCAATTGAATATGCACAGCAGAAATAAACAAATCATCCACACACATTTTATATGCATACAACATATCAATATGATCATCAAATTAAACATTGCAGAAGCAAAATACAGAGACAGAGAACACTTATCTTCGTTGTGCAATCGTCCCAAACAACTAGCTATGTCATTGCAACGTTCCTCCCAACCGTAGGTCTCTGCCTAGCCTGTATTATTTCAGCACTCAGAGACCACCCCCGAGCTGGGCATGATAACTACAAGGAAAAGGGGACTCTCAAGCTCATCACAGTCCAAAACAATGGATACCCATCTCAACCCCAACATTTCTTAACACACAACAACTCAAAACTAAGCATGGATACTCATAACAGCAAAATCACAATTTTTGGGCATGAAGAAAAAGCGTTTGGCAACCAAAACGAAATGGCAATTGGAGAATCACCCTGGGAGAGCAAAACCGTTTCCAGAAAACGTTTGTGGGCACTCAAGCGACAAAAACGGCCTCCATAAACCCCAAATTCGTGCCTCCCTTCCTCCCAACCATTATGTAATACAAAAACGAGTTTCCGGGCATGGAAAATGCAGGAGATAGATGAAAAACGTGATGGGAAAAGTCCCAACTAGCTCAGACTGCGTGAGAGGGCAAAGGCTTGGGCATTCAAGGGCCAAAACGACCTTCACACAGTCATTAACTGGCAGCAGGGAACCAACACGATTTTTGGGCAAAATCGTGACAGGTTGGCACCCGAAATTGGCACATACACAGTCACACAATTGATGGAAACATTCAAAAATGATTTCTGAGGTAGGAGATAACTACTGGGTTCACAAAAACGATTTTTCCATAATAAAAACCAATTCTAGAAATTCAAAAATGATTTCACAACCATAAGGAAACAACAAGCTATCAAACTTATCTTTTGAGCTTCCCAATGGATTCTCTTCTTTCCCCACAGTCCAACCATTCACAAAAGCAGGATTCTCAGCTTGAAAACCAGTGAATTTACAGCGTACTCCATGAGAGAAATGCCCAGCAAGCTCCAAAAACGTGAGAGAGCAAAAACTGATCATGAATAATGGCTTGGGAAGGAAATTCGTGGGTGTTTTCTTGCCCAAGAAGGAGAAACACGATTTTCCTTGAGGGTGGCTTGTCCATACTCGAATTTGGACAGCCATACCTCCCCAATCCCCAAGGCATTAACTACTTCACCCAACTCTTGGGAGAAATCAATGATTGGGTACAAAAATCAACATGGGTAGTTGAGGGTTTGATGGGTACTCTCATTGACACTTGGCTTGACCTGATTGGCTCCAAGGGTTTGAATATTTCCCTCCCAATTCCTTGTAAAATCATGCTCCCATCTCTTGTTGCATTGCATAGCTACTTGTGGGTATTTTATTAAATGCATATTTACAAGATATTTGAAATTCCAATGTGCCTGGCTAGCACGTAAACCATATGCATCAATAAATCCATGGCAGGGCCTTGGCCTTGAGCTCTTCACCATGATTTATAACAATATTACATCATTTACATTTTAATGCAATGGGGTCAAGATGGGGACGTGACATCCCTTGTCCCACAAACAAAATAGTCTCATACATCAATTTGATATGTGGCTCCTACATCAATTTATTGTATAGCTTGACTATGACTTTAAAATACTAATAATAACTATTAAATAACAATCAATTATATTGGGGAAGCTACTCATTGGACATCCTCGTGACTTTAACAATCAACTATATTGGGGAAGCTACTCATTGGACATCCTCGTGACTTTGGGTTTGATTTTGAGACATTTATTTGTTTTAATTGACATCATTAACATATTCAACCCGTCTTCTTGTTTGTGTTTGCTTGGTTGAGGCGCCTTATCAAAAGCATCTTCCCCAACTATATTTCAAACATTATTTTTATTTTTTTTAAATTTGTATGGTAGTAACTCAATTCTTTTTACTCAGTCATACGGGAAAATAATTACCTCACAACCCAATCTCATGGGGCATGTAAAATCATATGTTGTTGTATGCACGTGAAGCGAAAAACAACACATACGGCGAATCACGTCCAATCTGTGGTTTACATGAGTTTCTTCACTATTTACCATGGATTGTGGTTTACATGAGTTTCTTCATTATTTACCATGGATAGCATAATGCCCACGGACCACACAACGCCGCTATTAACTCCTAGACTATTACATATTCTTCACATGTTATCTGGATTATGGAGCGGTTTCACGGAGATGGTATTCCATGGGTTGTTATTCAATTTTTTTTCTTTCATATATTGTTTAACAAAATTGAACACATGTTAATTGGAGAGTACAAAGAGGTGATTTGTATTTCTTAGTAATAATAAATATTTTTAAGGTCATAGTCAAGTGAGACATTAATTTGGTATATGGAATTTTTTTGTTTATAAGACAAGAAATTCTTTATGTACAATAATGTAATTATTAAAGTTTATAAAAATGTACCTATCTTACCTCTCCAAAATTGAATCAATAACAAAATAAACACATGTTCTATTTAAAGTTCACTTCATAAAACCATAATCTATTTAAAATTATATTAAAAAAAACTCCATAATATCCATATTAAAATAATAATGATATTTATTAACAAACACGTTTTTCAGGATTTTATGAAAATGAATGAATAAAAGTTAACATAAATGTATATTACATCCTACATAATCATGACGATAATTGGAATATATGATAGGTATATTACACTTTAACCCATTATAATAATACAATTCCATGTGCTTAGAAAAGTACTGTTTTCTTGCTCATGTTAAATTCAAAATCTTCACCACCTACCATTGACTTGAGGCGTTCTTAGGATTATTCATTAGATATTATTACAAGTAACCCATTATTATAATACTATCCCATGTCCTTAGAGAAGTATTACCTTTTTGCTCATGTTGAATTCAAAATCTTTCTCATCTACCATTGACTTGAGGTGTTCTTATGATAATTCATCATTCTTTTTGGAAAGTTAATGAAGCATCCTGTAAGAGGAGATATATAATGTGTAAATTTACATTGGAAAAGCTATTCTTCCATCACTCTCTCATTATTACTAATGTGGAAAGGAAGAGTTGGTATGTCCTTCCATGGTTTCCATACTTGTATTTAACAAAAGAAACCCATGAGATTATGTGATTGGGAAAGCTATGGAAATCTAGAGGGGTTATTGCTAGTAGGAGAAGCCCTGGGCTAGTTGGAAGGAAACCTTGGGCTAGTTGGAAGGTAGAATCTATGGATATAGAGTGATCTAAGAGATTGGGTAGCTTGAGAACCCATTACTCATTTGTTTAAGATGATTGTTGGGTACATGTGAGCCATGGTTTACCAATCTAGGCACCCAAAGGACAATCAATAGATGAAACTCTCCTTGGCCATGCATTGGAGCAATGTAAGGGATATATTTCCTAAACACTTGTATAGAAGAGAAGGAGAATCCTAATTTTGTGTTGTGTTTCACTAAGAAGGAGGATTAGTTCATCACTAATTAGATGTTGGGTGAGATGCTTGGAAGAGTTTCCTTAAGAGGTAATCATGGTAGGTGTTTGATTCTAATTGTAAACGTTTGAAATTTGTTGGTTTGGTTGAGTGAGAAATAATTTCCAATAGTCATCCTCTTCCTTTGGGTTTCATAGCCTAGCATGGGGATGAAATCTACAACATATTCATAAGTTTGGGTTGTGAATCACTCAACAAGTGGCTTGGTGGATAGTGTTATGGGTAGATATAAATGTCCATTTTTATTTGTGTATGCAATATCTTTGTTTTGCGTCTCTGTTATTTATTATTGAATTTTGTTTTAAACATGAATTCTACAAAAATGCTTATGAATTGCTATGAGAATATGTGAAGAATAATCTTATATGTGATAGAAATTCTATTCACAAACCTATTTATGAATTTGAAGTGTGTTTACTAAGTGATTTATACTATGAAATGCTAATTATACATTTGTCATTAGATGAGAAATCTTTATGTCATTACTGGAGACCAATTTGTCTTACAATTGGGAAGTTTGGAGTGGTCAAAGAGGAAGATAATTAATTGGAGTGCCCTAAAACCAAGGGAGGTAGATCCAAGTATGTGATAGAGTGGTATCAAAGCTTAGTTCCAGTATTGGGCCATTACAAGTAAATCATGTGAAGTGCTTTTTTGTAATCCTCAATCGCATATTAATTATGTGATAAAATGGCTAAGTGAGAATTGTGTGCAATTGTCATATTAGGTGCTCATAGTGATGAGTTGATGCTTGATATTCACAAGTTACATTAAAATTGAGGCCTTTGGGTATGTTAACAATATGAATTTGGTATAATTTCAATAGGCTCAAGGTTTAATCCCTAATATGGGAAAACCTATAGCATTTTGAGGAGGTTCAAGTTTTCAATCTCGGGGAGTGCATAATCTTGTAGAATTCCAATGGAAATGCAACCATTAAGTTTCAATGGAATTCATGTATTGTTATACTTGACTATATGATGTGGATAATGCTAGCAATGTTGGTGTTTGATCACCAACTTTCTTAAGGGTTGTGTTGCTTAAGCACTAGATAGATTGATGCATACAAAACTAATCATAGAAATCAAATACATTATACTACATTACATATGATGCAAGGAAATAAATTGAAACTGAAGCCTACAAACACAATATATAATAAAGAATCACAATGAATTTTGTATTAATAACTAGAGAGAAAAATAGATTACAATGCCTTGGTATTAGTTGATGAAGAGGTGGACTCCACTACTAAACCAAAAGAGGGGTTCTTATTCTCCTCTAGTGCTCCCACTCCAAGCTATTGATGGTGTAGTATGGACTCCTATGCTATAAATAAGAGGACAAATATGGAATATCTCTCTATCTGGAATAAGTCCAATAGCATAACCTTACTTGTGTTGAGTCATATGGTGAATGAACTTGAGGGTTTTATTTATAAGAAATAATGTAGACATCTCTTAGAACTAGATCCAATGTAAATAATCCCCTTTCATTGATGAAGTAGTGGGATAGTGATATGTATTTGAGACTAAATAAAGGGTTGTTTTTAGTAATAATGGGCTGGTGATGTCCACTTTCAACCATTACACCTTTTTGGAAGGTGAAAAATATTGATTAAATAACCTTTTTTTTTTAATTTGGGACCACTTTGTGATTTTTTAGGGAAAAAGTGCAAAGTGATGTGGATTTTTGAGCAAATTTTATGAATTGACTATTTTGGTCAAACTTCAGTTTTTTTAGGTCAGTTTATAGTAATAATATTAAGATCATATGATGATGGAAATGGGGCTAACATTGTTGAAAGTGATGTGTAAAGGTGATGATTCTCATGACAAAGTGACGGAGAAAAATTAAGTTGATAAGAATTTCCCGTTGATGTGTGAGGTTAGGAGAACATTGCATGCCTGGAATACATCATAGGTTTATATCTCTTCAATCTATAGGAAAACATTATTAAGAATCAGAGCAAGGAGTAGGACCAAGTGAAGAGAAATAATTACTCCCTGGAAGGGGCCATGGAGACCCACCTACAAACAACCAACCAAAATTGGGGTAAGGTGTGTGTAGAATATTGGATATAAATGAGGCAAGCATCTCCATGCTCATCATAGTGTCTCAATACAATATGAAATCAAGGCTTCATGGGATTGATCAAAGTTGGTGTAGGTGATTTCTCACCCACACATACCAAAAGTACTTATTTTAGGGTTTTTGTATCTCAAGTAACAAATCAATATAGGAAAATGGAAACTAAAATAAACAAATTAAATCCTTTAAACATGCATGCGTAACATATAATAAAACCAACTAATAGAGTAGATGCAATACATGTAAAAAATGGTTTTAATTTTAATACACAAAGAATGCATGAATATGATAGCACCTTGGTATCGGTTGTATACGATATTGGACCTCCATAGTTGACCCAAGGGAGGGTTCTCCTAGCTCCTTTATGCCCAAGTTTCCAACCAAGTGATTGTATGGAGGGATTCCCAAATGGTCAAAGAGGGAAAAAGAGATGACAGTGTCATGTAAAATATATGTAATAATTGTTAGCATTTGATAGCTCGGTGGCACTCCTGCATCAGGTGCCTAGGTGCAGGGGTCAATAACTTGGAGTCTCATTTATATTCTTAAAGTGACTTTAGTAATGTGTTTTTATTAAAGTACCTTTTTTATGTGACTTTATGATTTAAAAGTGAGTCGCACTTTATTATGTTTTTAAAGTGACTTTAAGTCATAAAGTGTACTTTTAAATATTTAGGGTAATATGACTTTTCAAAAGAAAAAAAATTGTTGTAAAGTTTACTTAGGAGATTTAAGTGAGTGAGAGATTAGATCCCAGCCATAGATCTCTTGGCCAAAATCTAATCTCGTCCGTTGAATTTGAAAAGTCATGAGAGTAACCCTAATAGGGTAAATAAAAGTGCATGAGACTTCATTTGGGCACATTATTCAAGAGAGAGTTCTTGGAGTGGCTCGATTTCCAAGGAGGAGCTTGGTGAGGAGTGTGTGAAGCATTTGAGCAAGAGGTTTTGAGCTGAGAAAGGAGGAAGACACAGAGGCAGCTGAGAAGGGCATGTTCCTAACAGCCAGGAATGGCACGCATTTCAAGACTGGTATAGCAGGAGGGCACATTGTCCAATGTTGGAGTGGGCATGATTTTCAAGCAGTTGTGAGGGCTGTTTGTTACAGCAGATTTGAGGGCTACCTACTGTGCTGATACAGTGGGCACAAATTCCAATACCACATGTTTGTCGGTGGAGCCATACATCAGAAAGAGAGAGGGCCATATAGCTGTGAATGTATTGCTGTTGTTAGCAACGCATTCCAAGGTGCTGTTAGTGCTGAAGTGGTACAAGATTCCAGAACTGTGTGCACATTAACCAAGAAGTGTTTGCTGCAAGGAGGATTGTCTATCCGGGCAGATTCAGTGGACAGATATCGAGAAGATCCTGTTGCTGATTCTGAGTATTCTGGGCACACCAATCAGAGCTGTTAGTGGGTACTTATTTCTGATCTTATACTGAGTAACTGAAGTATTTATAGCTGTACTATACTGCTATTCTAATTATCACTTTTCTTAGCTCATAAATAAAATCTCTTGAACTAGTTTTCCCCAGAGGTTGGGGGGGTTTTTCTAGGGTCTTATTTGACCAAAATACTGTGTCTTAAATATGTTTTACAGTCTGCTGATTTTGAGTTAATTTTCCGCTGCAAAGTCTACTTAGTTACAGCATATCAGCTTACAGAGACATGAAATTTACATGCATGTGATATGTGTTTGTTTTTATGAATGTTGAAGACTGATATCAGAGTTCTACTAAGTGTTTGGGCTGAGTTAAGCTCATATTTTAACAATAATAATTCACCTCGAACATTGGATTGTCAAACTAGGGAAATCGTAATCTTAGAGGTACAAGAACGAGAAATGAAGGATCAAAGATTACCTAAGTGCAAAATATTGATAATAAGTCTAATATGATGATTTTCAAGAGAAATGCAATAACTAATGCCTAAGAATTGTGTTTTAAGGTCGAGTACAAGAACCCATACCGAAACTGGTACATAAAAAACATAAATCTATCATAACATTTTATCCAACTCTAGCATGTATCCTCATTGATTAAAATTGCTAAAAGATGCTTTTTTTATTGGTTGGAATTAAAGAATTTAAAATATGCCAAAAAGATGATTGTTTTGACTAGCTAGAATTGGTGAGGTTGTTTTGGAAATATTATTTTTTATTATAAAGTAGGTGGGAGAGTCAACAAACTGAAAATAATATAGTTGGAAACATTTAAAATCCAGACCATTTCTAGGTAAAAATGTGAGTTAACCAGTCGCTTTTCAAAACCAACCAAGTTTAACATGAGTTATCCAGTGGAAATTTCTAAAAATGTCGAGTTTAACGTAGGTTATTTACTTGAAAATCATAAATTGCATTACATAACCACCACTTTTCCATGAGTAAAACTAGCAGTTAATATTATTTTTAATTCGGAAGTAGTTAAGATGGGTATGGAGCATTTATGATAAGAGTGGCATTGAAAATCCATCCACTAAGCTGCCTGGTAACTTCAGGGAAGGAAAAAATAAATGAGCCTTCCAATAATTTGGCAGGTAACTTAACACAATTGGACTCATGTTTTTGTAGCGGCATCCTGGTAACTTCGGTCCAAAAAAAAATAATTGAGCCATCCAATAATCTGGCGGGAGACTTGAAAAAATTGGACTCACACTTTTGTAGCGGGTAATTTAAAAAAATTCATGGATTGAATTAAAAGGGAGAATACTTTTTATTATGTTTTTGTTTTTTGTTTTGGCTTCCTGTGAAATTTGGTAAGATAATGGCATGTCACACCAGCCAAATATTCTGTATTGCTTATTAGTTATTACCTTTAGCTTTCATCACATACAAACAAAGTTATTTTTTAAGTGTGTTGATATAGATTCACATACCCACGCCCAAGTCAAGTTTGAAGCCTATTGAGCCAAATTCCAGATAAGTTGTGATCAGAAGGTACACCATGATATATTTATTGTAGGAAATTCTACAATTCGTAGGGTTCAAATTCAATTCATTTTTAGATGTTGTTCATTCGATGGTCCAATTTGAGGCATTTGGTTTGTTTACAATGGTGATCAACTATGATTCAATTTATTTTTTTAATAGAAAATGCAGCCAAACATGATAAAAAATAGGGGAAATAATACAGTCTAAACAATGTATAATCTACTTCTTCTAACTTACTAGTATATTGGACCTTGACTTCCACCATTAGCCTGGGCTTATGCTGTAATTTACCCTCAAGTTTCTTTCCTCTGATCTGGTTCTCTTGAATCCTTTGTTGTTCTAGCTGTTGAATCCTCTCTCGTTGGTCGATCAAGCTTAACACACCTCTCCTCTGGCCATGTGAAGAAAATATATTGATGTTTGCATGCAGTGGCTTTCTTGCTACTTGTTTTGTATAACCTATAGGGATTTCCTTCGGAATCAATAAAAAGGTAGGTGTAGCTCCTCGTTAAAGCGAGTCCAATCCCACCCAACAAGCATGTCTATGTGTTATGATAGTTGTCCTAGGTGGTAAGCTGCTAAAAGTCCCTCGGATAAGAATTGTGAAATGTTCTCCAACATCTTGTGATGTCATATTTCATAGAATCCCACATGCTTCATACAAGAGAAGAGGGGACATAAAATTCAGTGTCTTCACCATTTAAACGACCTTGACCAGCATGCTCGAACTGTCCTGGAAACAGACAATCAATCAACCATTTTGTGTCATTGATGACGCTCAAAATTTTTAACACTTTACATGTCAAATTAAGAGGGATCTAATTTTTTTGCAAAGCCAATTGGATCTTGGTTCATGTTTTCAAAAGGTATATATACATATTATAACTACTAGAAGTTTGGAACTCAGAGATGTTGTATAATCTTAAGTGTTATAGTATAGACCAAGAAATTCTATTTAAGCGAGAGGAGAAAACATATCGAAGTACTTATTATAACTGACTCATACATAATATTACTTACTAATGATTGATGGTTGAAACTTTTAACACTTGTCATGTCAAATTAAATACTTTTTTGCAAAATCCAATTGGATCCAGGTTCATGTTTTCAGAAGGAATATATATATATTTTTATAACGACTGGAACTTGGATATCTTGTATAATATTAAGTGTTACAGAGCAAAAAATTCTATTCAAGATGGAGGAGAAAACCCATTACACATATCATATAGAAGTACACAACATCATTGACTCATACATAATATTATAAATAATTATTATAGACAGAACATACCATCATTCAATATGGACTATCAGAGAGCCATATCATAAAATAAATAATCATATTCAACCATTACATATTTCATTTTTGGAGCCTGTTGTTTGTAGTGATATAGATAATTATTTTGATCTTCTTCAGTGAGCACCATATTGATGATATTTAGTCTCACCATCATATAAGTTATAACACGTAATGATCAAAGCCAGGTGCTTCAGTTGATTTACACATTAAGTCTATTAACTTTAGGTGACATCAAAATCTGAGTGAGTAATTAAACAAACTCAAAAATATCATGATTAACCAAACTCATATAATCAGATACCATGTCTCATAAAATAAATGTTGAATTGAGAAATTGCATAAATAATAAAAAAATTCAAACTGAATTCAAAATGCATAAATAATCCATTTAGCGCTACTTTGTCAACATATGGTAAATTGGATACAAATTGCAACAAATCTTGTTCATGTTGAATGCAAAATATTCGCCACCTACCATTGACATGAGATGTTCTTAGGATAATTCATTAGATATATTACAAGTAAGCCATTATTATAATACCTTCCCATGTCCTTAGAGAAGAATTACCTTTTTTCTCATGTTGAATTCAAAATCTTTCTCATCTACCATTGACTTGAGGTGTTCTTATTATAATTCATCATTCTCTTTGGAAAACTAATGAAGCATCATGCAAGAAGAGATAAATAATGTGTAAATTTACATTGGAGAAGTTATTCTTCCATCACTCTCTCATTATTAATAATGCGGAAAGGAAGACCTTGTATGCCCTTCCATGGTTTCCTGAAGATAGTTCCATTCCTCACTAGAACCTCTTTCAGATTCCTAAATTGATGTTTCATTTGTTAGAAATAAATCTGCCAAGATGGAATTTTTTCATTTTTGGACCCATCTTTACCCGCTTGGATAAAATGCACGCCCAACCCAAATTTATTGGTCAATCTAAGTGATTAAAAGTGGAAAGTACTGAATTTATTCCTCACCTTGCTAAATTATAATATTTTTAATTTGTGCCTTGAATGTTTTCCCTCTAGATTTCCTTAAGCATGCATAATTTTCCATTGGTGTGCATGTATGAGGACAATTAATGGTAGTTTACTTTATAGGATTATTTCAGAGCCCTTTGGGAATGGATTTACTTTGCTTTTTATAGGTACATTTATGATCAATTTCACCTTTTTTATTAAAGAAATTCAGTCTAACTTCTAATGCAAATGTTGCTTGCTTTTGTGGAATTTGTAGAGAAACTCATCAATGGATCATTCAAATGAGCCATTTGAACAAAATATTCCTCGAAAAAAAGGTCAACGTAAGGATGTAGATCTTTCTAATATTCAAACTTTGCCACCACATGACATTGTCCTTCAATTCACTCATTCTAGACCCAAAAACACCACTAAGCGTGATGCTCATGGACAATGTGGAGGATTTAGAGATAAAAACTCAATACCATAGAATTGGACATAATATTCCGTGAAACATCAATCAATCATGCAACCATTGTTCAAACTCATTGTCCTTTATGTAAGCAATCTTCGATAAAAAACAGTGTTGTTGGACAACGGAGGAAACCTTTTTCTCCAATTACAGTTGAAGGGAATGTTAATGTACAAAATGGAAATATTTACAACAGAACTAACTCTATCTCACAATTTTTTTTCCTTGTTTCACTAAAAGATCGGCCATAAATGCTTCTTCCACTACAAATAAATCTGATTGAATTATAGAAGGATGTGTTGCTCAACAACAAAGGAAACATTTGTCACCAATTATAGTTGCAGGGAATGGCAATCTAAATGATACAAGTATTTACCACATAATTAATTATGTTTCACATAATGTGGTCCCAAAATTCCCTCAAAGAATAAATTTTATTCTTGCTGCAATTACAAATCAAGCTGATCAAAGTATAGAAGGATGCATTTTTCAACAACAAGGGAAACCTTTGTCTACAATTACAAGTGAAGGGAATGACAATGTTAAAAATAAAAATATGTATCACATAATGGACTTTGTTTTGTAGAATGGGGCCCTAGTTTTCCCCCAATTATCAGCTATTGGTGCTATTGCCATTACAAATCAATTTGATCAAAGTGGTGAAGTTTGTGTTGCTCAACAAACTACAAAGCCTTTGAGTCCAATTATAGTTGCAGGGAATGAAAATGTGCAAGATAGAATTATTTACCATAGAATTAACTCTGTTTCACATATTGTGTCCCCAAATTTCCCTCGAAGAATAGATTTTATTCTTGCGACCATTACAAAACAATCTGATCGAAGTATTGAAGGATGTGTTTCTCAACATCAAGGGAAACATTTATCTCCAATTATAAATAAAGAGAATTAAAATGTACAAAATACAAATATGTACCACAAAATGAAATCTGTTTTACATAATCAGTCCCCATTTTTCCCTCACAGGTCATCAATTGGTGCTACTACGATTACAAGTCAAACTGATCAAAGTGTTGAAGTTCATGTTTCTCAACAAAATACAGAGCCTTTGACTCCAATTATAGTTGCAGGGAATGACAATGTACAAGATATAAGTATTTAACATAGAATTAACTATGTTTCACATACTGTGGTCCCAAACATCCCTCAAAGAACAGATTTTATTCTTGCGACCATTACAAATCAATCTAATCGAAGTATAGAAGGTTTTGTTTTTCAACAACAAGGGAAACATTTGTCTCCAATTACCACTAAAGAGAAGGGAAATGTACAAAATACAAATATGCACCACAGAATGAACTCTGTTTCACATAATGAGTCCCTAGTTTTCCCTCATAGGATAGAGATTGGTGCTTCTTCTATTACAAATCAAACTGATCAGAGTGATGAATTTCATGTTTCTCAACAAACTACAGAGCCTTTGACTCCAATTATAGTTGTAGTGAATGGAAGTGTAGAACCCAATGGGAAGCCATATGAATATGCAACTACAAAAAATCAAAATTCTGCAATTCTAGAAGCTTCAGCAGAAATGCCTGAAGTGTGTTCATCAAATAAAACTACACATGCTACTAGAAGGCCAATACAAATCCAATTAAGGACGTCCTTTTTTCCTCTTAAGAAGAGGTCAAGATGGTATAACCACAGACTAAACCAGGGGAAGAAATTTTTTAAGGAAATTGGAAGATGGTTTTATGGTAAACCACTTCAAGATGTAGATGAAAATGACATTGTTGTTGGAATTGGGTTCTTCATGAGATTAAAATATAGTTGTGAAAATCCTCACAGCAGATCTAAGAGATTATGTATCTCACAAGAGAATAATTATGATTAAGCAAGAAAATAGAAGAAGAGTGATACATGCAGTATAATGAGCAACAGAATAATATGGTATAGTAGAACTCAGATAGAAGCAATAATACTTCAGTCATACTAAATTATTAATCACAAATGGACATATAAATAATACAATGCATGAGGAATTTGAATGCCTAAGGTGGCAATTCGAATTAGCCTTCATGGAGTGATCAAAGGATCACTGGAGTGTCATAGGAGCAAAACTAGGTGTCCTCATGATCATCTGAGTGCAACTGGAAGTCTTCATCATCATCAGTGGAGTCATCAATGCTCAAGTAACTGTCAACCATCAGTCAAACTAACTCTGGTGGGTGTAACTGAGTGTAACTCAATGTAACTGAGTGTAACTCAATGTAACTGAGTGTAACTGAATGTAACTGAGTGTAACTGAGTGACAACTGGACTAGTAGGTGAAGGAGGGCGAGTTGATCCCTAAAATCAAGGAAGAAGGGCGCATTAAGCAACTGGAGGGCTAAAACTGAATAGTGAGAAGCTCTTGGGGGCTGGCTAACTGAGGGCTAGGTGCTAGACGGATGACTGAGATGCATGCAAACCCTAGAATGCATGCAAACCCTAAAAGGTGCATGCAAGACTGAAAATGTAAATGATCAAAATACTGGTGGGACTAGGATGGAGTATAGGAATATCCTAACACCCCCCCTTAATCCATCCTGGGCCCTGGTAACTAAGACCAAAGGTCACCCAATACAATGAATAATAACAATCAATAAACCAAGGAAGTGGGAAAATTTCATGGGAAACATACCCCCTCCTCAAAAAATAGACTGTAAGGCACACATAAAAAGTAAAAGCTCCAAACTCAAGCATGTGTGATGCTTGGTCATATGTCTGGATGTATCTTCTTCTTGGGAAGAAGTGGATCATGCTCAAAAAGCATGTGCTTGTACTTGCTCTTCAGATCGAATGTGATGAGAACAAATCCAACAGTATTAGAATGATCCTTGAACCTGTGATTCGAATCAGCTGAGGTAGGATCAAATTTTTGAATGTGCATATAGTCCTTTGTCTTCTCCTTCGAACCACCATGGGTGAGATTATGCCAAAAAGAACTATTACATGTTTGCTTGAAATCAAAATCAGATTTAAGACTTTCAAAACAGTTTCTTGAGATCTCCTTTGAACCAGCAAGGGTGAGATCAAAACTATCATATGCATGAGAAATTATCTCAAGCGGGTGGCAATGGCCATATTATTCAATAACCTTCTAAAAGCATGTGCTAATGATCATATAGTAGTAAATAAGAGATGTTTGCTGAAGAGGAGCGAATGCATTACCTCCAATAGCTGATGTTACCTCAGAAATAATCATGTGATCATGATGCAAACCAACAAACTCTGGTGCAAGAGAGGATTTAGGACCTTCTGCAATATCTAGAGTGTGAACTGGCACAGAAAGAGAAGAAAGTTTGAGCATGAGCGGAGAATCTGCAAGTTCTTTGTCAATAACTTCAATATGAGATGATACTGGTTCATGATCTGATAGATCATCAAGGGGAGCGAATGCAACATGATCTGAGAGACCATTAGGAGGAGCGAATGCATCATGATCTGAGAGACCATCAAGTGGAGCGAATGCATCAACTTGCTTGCTTTTGAAGGGATTTGGACCAAATCCATCATTCTTTTTGCCGAATCTTTCATCCAGATGAGCCCATAACTCTTTTGGAGTTTCAATATCAAAGATGGTCGGGTACAATATGTAATCAGTCATAGTAAGCTTCATTCTTCCAATGTGCATGTCACCTTTATTCAACCATTTAATCTTCTTTGTAGAGGATTCGAACTCTCTTTCAAAATAGCAATCAAAGAGATCATGGCTCTTCAAATATGCTATCATTCTTGGTTTCCATTCATCATAGTTGAATGGAGAAAGAGGAGTAATTTCTTCTAAATTCATTGAAGTTGTAGAAGACTTGCAAAAACAATATAGAATAACTGCAGCTACTACTGCTGCAAAAATGCAGAAACTGCTGCAACTGCTGAACTCAAAATCTTGGTAATAACCTGGAAAAAACTCTCAAGAATGGAGATAAACAATACTCTCAACATGCTCTGATACCATGTGAAAATCCTCACAGCAGATCTAACAGATGATGTATCTCACAAGAGAATAATTATGATTAAGCAAGAAAATAGAAGAAGAGTGATACATGTAGTATAATGAGCAACAGAATAATATGGTACAGTAGAACTCAGATAGAAGCAATAATACTTCAGTCATACTAAATTATTAATCACAAATGGACATATAAATAATACAATGCATGAGGAATTCGAATGCCTAAGGTGGCAATTCGAATTAGCCTTCATGGAGTGATCAAAGGATCACTGGAGTGTCATTGGAGCACAACTAGGTGTCCTCATGATCATCGGAGCGCAAATGGAAGTCTTCATCATCATCAGTGGAGTCATCAATGCTCAAATAACTGTCAACCATCAGTCAAACTAACTCTGGTGGGTGTAACTGAGTGTAACTCAATGTAACTGAGTGTAATTGAGTGACAACTGGACTGGTAGGTGAAGGAGGGCGAGTTGCTCCCTAAAATCAAGGAAGAAGGGCGCATTAAGCAACTGGAGGGCTAAAACTGAATAGTGAGAAGCTCCTGGGGGCTGGCTAACTGAGGGCTAGGTGCTAGACGGATGACTGAGATGCATGCAAAATGCATGCAAACCCTAGAATGCATGCAAACCCTAAAAGGTGCATGCATGACTGAAAATGTAAATGATCAAAATACTGGTGGGACTAGGATGGAGTATAGGAATATCCTAACAATAGTGCAGAGTCTAAAATCAAGGATTTTCTTGAACACCTAGATGGAATGCTTGATAAAGTTCGATCTATTGTTTCGAAAGAGATTTGTAACGATTTTATGCTTAGGAACATGGCTTATGTATTTATTGAATCAAGCATGACTTGTAAGGCTTTGCAATGTTTGAAGCAGAATGAATGTCATGGTGTACTAAAGGGGGTTAATCCATCATTAGTTTGTAAGGAAATGAAAAAGTGGAGCAAAGAAGATGAGGATATTGATATGGGTTGGGAGAGAACTGATGGTTTCAAATAGGGAGTTAGAGTCAAGCAAGTAAAGTCATATGCTTCCTTTATGGTTGAATAATATAAAAAGAGGTTTGGAAATACAATCAATGAAGTCTCTTTCAACCTTGGTATTGATTCTCATGTACATTATGATTGATGTGGCAAGGTATGTGAGATATTATTTGAGTTATTAGAAGACAGTGGGTTGATGTCTTGTGTAAGCCTTGGAAAATGGGATGGAAAATAAGAATATAAACAAGTTTTAGCACACACTGTTGATATTGAAAGTTAGGGTAACTTAATGAAACAATTAAACAATCTTTCACGAGATGGGATCTAGATGGGGGACGGAAGGGTACTGAATATGAATATGTTCGAGTGTCATGATCTAGTGGCCATATGCATTTTAGTATGCAATAATAGTGTTTCTCCAATGGGTAATAATTTATTCCCTTGGTGTACATGCCATAAAATATCTATACACATGGTTATAGATGAAATCAAAATTGGAGAAGGAGATACTATCCATCGTGTTTCTGAATTTTATGCAATGTCACCAAACTTACTCCTGGTAAGCTATGCACATTTATTACAAGTTTCAGGCTTATGTTTATATTATATTCCTTGCCATTGATTTCTTAATCTTACTATGTTATAAAACATTAGGAGTTGAATCATTCTTTGGAACCAGGTAAAGGATGGGAAGACAAGTTAGATGATCGTATTATAGACATCCAACCAACCTTATATGGTAGACAAATGAATGTTATGAACAACTATACCATGGATAGAAGAAATTATGAAAAGGTATACACTTTAATAATTAATTCCTAAATATAAATTAAGCTTCTTGGTTTTTAATTATCTCATATCTAGTGAAACATGTGCTGCCAATTATAGTTGAATCCTTGCTCAATGCCTAAGCTTGTATATTATTCTCGCCATGTTGGAATTAGAACTGTTTTGAAGATGTTTCGTGAAATTCAAAGAATCGCACAAGATTATGACAAGGTTTATCCAACTAGAGGCCTTGAGAAGACCAAATTTGTGCAAATTTGGGAGGAGATGGAGAGGATAGGGGTTGCATGTAAGCCTAGAGAAACATACCATCATAAAATCCAAAAGTACAATGATCTTAATTATAGGAAATCAGATGGATCAACATCAGACAAGATCCTCATTCAACATGAGGGATTTTTAAAGGTAGTTTAATTATTATGCTAACATATCAAATAATTTTTATGTGGGTCTTAACTAATAATAAATGATGAGGTTATTATGTTTTGAGTAACCATGAATGGATCTCGGTGTTATTCATTTTGAATAGAAAATTTAGTGTTTTACTATTTAATCATATGCATTGACATGTCTTATTTCTAGGTTATTGAAGGCCTACCAGATGAAGAGAAGTATACAAATTTGGTGAGGATGTGGAAGTGCTATAAAGAATTCCACATGTTGCAACTGCAAGGATGTAGAGGGGACAACACATATGCATATGAGAAGAGGTATGTCAATATATGATAGTTTCTTCATATTATATTTTTCATAATGGTGGTATTGTTTCGCTCATGATAACATATTGAACCATTGACATTGTAGGATTGCCATCCTTTCTAGTGAGTGGCTTTGGTTGTGTTCTTGTTGTTTAGGATATGAGGTGGTTCCGTATATGCATGTCTAGGGGGGCCTTCTCTTGAGATGACTCGGAATATTCATCCATATACTTTGGGACAGTTAAGGAACGAAGTAATGGAGTGTAAGCATATAGAAATGAAAATTTTGAATAACAACCAAGGAGGAGGAAAATGAGTTACTAAGGAGTATAGAAGCAGATTTGAACATGATAGGATGTGTCTTTTAAATGAGATGAGAGCACCATTTTTCAATCTTGTTATGAGATCAGAAGGTACTTTCCAAAATTTTAGACAAAGAATATTCTTGCCATCAAATATTAGAAGTCAACTTCGTGTTGAATATGAGAAGTCAAGAACTCAATTGAATGAGGAAACTGCAACGCAGTTGGCATCATGTTTCTTTGATGTCACTTCACAACAAGTGAAACAACTCTTTGACTCATGGGTAAAACAATATAAGAAATCATTAATTACACAACCAACAGTATGTCCTAATTTTAAATGGTATATCGTTCAATTTTCATTTTTTAGTGTGAGGAGTCATAATTTCTATGTTTACTTATTGATATGTTCTCATAGTTCAATAACTATCTTCCAATATCAAGGCCAATCATAAAATATGGTAAAGAGGCCTATCATGAATCACATTGGTTTGGAAAGTGCAAGGCAAAAAATGGTGCTAAAACAAAAAAAAGCAACAATGTGGTTTTCCTTCCACTAGTGAGTGTTATTTTGATTCAATTTATTATATATCATTATGTATTTTCCAATCTAGTTTATTTGTGAAAGGTACATCTTCTACTTGAACTATAACTTTCTCAATCTCGTTGATCTCAGGAAATGATTCAGTTCAGAGTGATCAATCAGCAAATGCAGGGGGATTTTTTTATGATACCCCAATGGTTCTTCATGTAATTAAAAATTATGAAAATTTGTGTGTTTCATCCTCAATAGAAGAGGCATTGAAGACCAATCAAACACAATAAATGCAATTGTAATTCATTGTTGAAATACCCATGATGACAGCTTAAAATTGCATTGAAATTGGTGTTTCATCCCCAAGAGATGAGATAGGGAGGATCGGTAAAACAAAAGAAGTGAATGGAGAAACTACTTGTTAGCATGTATATATTTTTATCTTTTGCAGCATAAAGACTTGTTCATGAAAGGTGGAAGGTTAGACAACTACCTGAGAAAAGCTTGAAGTGATCTCCATCGGTGATGGCCAAGTGCTAAGACATGAGACAGAATGGTCTAGAAGGGGTCCAATAAAGTAAAGGGGGTAATGGCAAGGGATAAGTATTAATAGGTGAATAGAATAGCTAAAGGACAAGTGGAGAATACCCTAAAACCTATAGTCCATGAGCCAATTTATGAAGGATTAAGTGTCGCATAGGTCAACACCGTTTATCTAGAGTAGGAGCAAGATCTACGGCTCTCAATAGATAGTCGCATGGCCAAGTTGTGAGGAGGAAAGGGAATAGGTGGATGCAATGGGCTTGGCCCCGCCGGACAAGTGTCATCCGAAGAGGACGTTGCAAAGAGAAAGGCGTAGTAAACAATGCCATATTGAGTGCATGCGATGGTGGGTACCAGTGCAAAGATCTATGGTGGATGTTATCCCTTCAATATCTAAGGGCTCGGGTTCATCCACTACAATAAAGGCTCGAGTCTCTAGCAGATCTATGGTCTGGAGAATGAGAAGAATTGCATCAATGGCTGGTGGAAGTCGGAAACGCACAGGATATAATAGGGAGGACCCCACCAGTAGACAGATGGTCTAAGTGTTAAATAAGGCACGATAATTCCCCGTGGATATAAGCTTAAGAAGAAATGGACAGTTCTCATAAGATAGTTGCATCAAGAAGATGCACGCTAGATAGTGGCAGGGAAAATGCGATGGGCTTGACCCCGCTAGACACGTGTCGACCTAAGAAGGTGTCGCATGGAGAAAGGGGAATATAAGAAAGCATTTCTGGGTGCATGCGACCCTACCCTGTAGACACATATAGATGTGATGGGCGGCTTAGATGAGAGCTAGCATGATGATCCAACAGTAGAAAAAGATGGGTTGTCAAATCAGTGAGTAAAGAGAAAAATAGATCCGACGGCGAAAAGTGGACACGTGAGAGTTCAAACGATTGAGATCAAAAGACAATGAGCTAAAGAAACTGGGAGTTATAGCAGCACAGTTATATATATATATATGTATGAGAATTCCCATGAGGGTTGACATTTGTTTAGAAACATGTCGAAGTCAGAAAGTATCTTGATGTGTGGTAGGCGACGAAGGCGACAAAACCTTCGACAGGGTGTGTATAGATCTTCCAGAGTGACAAGTAGGATCTGTAACCATCATTCTCTAAAAGTAAAAGTCATTTTACAATTTTGGAATGGGAGAAGAGGAAGCTTCTACCAGTTCTAGGGTTAGGATTTCCCTCGAAGATAAGGACACAGATGTATTTGACACATGCATTCGGCTCCCAATTTCAGAAATTAAGAAGAGGTTGGAAGCCCTACATGAATAGGGATTGGATATACATGGAATATTTAGGTCATAATTCATTTTCTTTTGCCTCGACCAAGTGTTCTCTTTCCCTGAGTTTGTAACCTGGTGTTCTTCAAATTATTTAGAACCCCAAAGAATAATTATGGATGCCCATAAGTCCAGAGTCGCCTGTAATGTAGATGTGTCGACTGTTAGGAATTCCTTTTTCATTCCCGAGTCTCAGCACCAAGAGTTAGAGGGTTTTTCTGAAGAATCTGTGGTTTCTCTGTATCGCCAAATCAATCCCAAAATCCGTCAAGCTTTCCTAGCTACGTGTCTGAAACCTGGTTCCAAAATCTCCGAAGAGCCCTACCCCTTAAATGTCAGCGTTTTTGATGACAATTCCTAGTTGGTTCTTTCTTTGTTAGCCCAATTTTTAGGGTTGGATACTGATTTGTGGGTGACTGAAGTCTAGTTAAGTTTACTCTTTAGGATTAGCATCAGTTTGGCCAGGTCCGAAAGCGGGCTCATCCCATCCCTAAATTTTGATGATTTTTTGGCAGAAAAGATACATGTACAATTGAGCAATTTTTTGAATATTAGGTTTTTTAGATATCAGACACAGTTGATGAAAATGATTATGTACAGCAGCGCCGAAAGCCCATATTTTTCCTCACTACTTGAGACTGATGTTCTGGTAGACAATGTTTTCAATCATTTGAACTATGTTTTACCCCCTGTTTATAAAATCATCTTTGGGGAAGAATTTCCTAGAATGTTGCCTGAAATGAGAACAATGATGTAGTTGAAGGATGAACTGATTGTCAGTGACTGGTTTTTGTTGGAAGAAGCAAAGGTCCTCCAAAAGAAGCACAAAGAATTAATTGACATAAATAAAAATCTCACTCATCAGGTTACCGGGAAGGTAGCATTACAGGGATGCAAGCATTTTGTGTGGGATAGGATCATTAAGGAAGCTGAGAACTTTAGACCCTAATTAGAGTTCATAAGAATAAAAGAGAAGACTATTAGTGATGCTCTCATAGGTTGTGGAATTGCAAAGGAGACCCTAACCCAAAGACCTAAAGAAACGACACTAAATGCTATCACTTTCCTGAATGATCTATTCGAAGAAGAAAGGATTATGCTGAATATTGGGAACCGGATCGCAACACTTGCAGCAACATGGAGGGTCTTGGGGAAATATGCACAAATTGAGAGTGTGGAAGCTAAAGCCGAAGAAATGAAAATACAAGTGGCGGATTTCAAATGATTGTTTGATATGCTGGACGAAATGGGGTTGCCTTCATTCTGGAATGATGACCAGGAACTGATATCCCATAATACTTATAAAAACTTGTTGTGAATGATAAGGATGGATCATTCAAAGTTCAAACATCTGAACCAACTGCTTATAGGCAAGACTCTGATGGGATTGGTCAAAGAGGAATTTGAAATCTTGAATAGGATGATCGCCATTGGTGAAAGGCTTCCCCCTTTTTCTTACACAAAGCATATTGAGATACAAGTGATGGTGAAAGAGATGATGGACTATGACCTCCCACCTACAGACCAATGGGCTAATGTAGAAAAATATAGCAAATCGCTATACTATATCCATCTTCCACAATGATATTTGATTTTTTATGGTTGCTGATGCTTGTTTGAAATCAGAGACTTCTAAAGACTTTCCTATTATTGAAAAAATTGTGATATTTTTTGAGGTGGCTATATAAATAGCCAGCTGGAACTATTATTTTGACATCTTTACTTTTTACTTGAAGTGAATATTACTTAGTAATAATACCGGTAGAATGTATAGAAAACAGTTAGGCCGGTTTTACCTGTTTATGTTTTGTAGTGTTAGTGACAAAACAACCTGAATGAGGTGTCACTCCGATTAACTATTTTTGGTTTAGATGAGTAGAGAAAAGGGAGTCCTGGCATCTATATATACGATGTAATGAAATGAGAAAGGGTTGAAAACTTTTATGGAAATTCTGTGTAGTGTTCTGTAAGACATTTTTGAGCTATATTTTGAATAAAGATTACAGAGTTAAGCCAATGTTTTCAGGGATTCTTGTGTAACCGGTCTTGTAGTCTATTCTTTCTTTTTCCATGTGAATTTTGCATCTTTCATTGTTAATTCCATTCTATAACATTCTTTCATACTTTGTACAGCATGATAGCTAAGTGGAAATCATAGAAATTATGCTCTGCTTATCTTTTTCCAAGTATTTCACCATTATTTCTCTGCTAAAATTGATATAAGATTCATCGTCATGTGCCTTATGTCAATGGATTGTTTCTTTCTCTTCTTTTTTTCCAATTAAAATCACTTTGAATACGAGCTGCTTACTATCTCACCCCTGTGTTAATGCATTTGCTAAGCATTTGTGAATGAATTTTCAGAGTTTGTTTAAATGTGACTCCATTGCCCAAATAAAAATGCATATGTTTCAGCCAAACAACTTTTAAATCATTTTGTTCCAACAAAAATTTGATCTTCTGTAACATTGTAATTGAATGTCTTGAATGATGAATGATGTTGTATATTTTCATTGTCGACCCCTTTGATTATTCCAGTTTTTCATGAGCTTATAGAGAGATCCCTCTTTGTTTGTGTTGGATCAGTAGCACAAGCTTAAGATTGGTTAGTGGTTACCCTAGTCTTCCTTCTCCCACAGCTTAGAGGGTCATTTTGGGTGTTAACACTACTATTGATGTGCCAATGATGGGAACTATGATTCACAATAGAATGTGTGTTTCATCCTAAAAAAAATGGGGCAGACCAAAGTGTTGAAAACAAATAATACAGGGGACAGTTGTTGCCATCCAAACGATGGCAACTGAAAATCATACAAAAGATATTGTTGGTAAACCGAGTAAGAGACACACAAAAAAGAAAAAGTACATGATGAATGTAAAGAAACATTGTATGCAAAATGGTGAAAAAATGATATGATGTGCTAAGCATTTGCAGAGATAAATTGTCATATTGGAAATTCATTCTATTGTGATCACATTTGTTACATGTGCAGTTATTATTTTTTTCCCGATAAAAGAATAATATATTTTCTATTTCATAGAAATCTAATCGAACACAAGTATCTATTGTTATTGTTGAAATTGACCTAGTCACCATAGTCAATTGAAGGTAAGGAAATTAAAAACTCATGGACAGTTTCAAATTCTCTAAATAAATGAGATATTTTAATAATAGCATTTACCTGGCATATTCAAAAATAATCTCCCCTGAGTGTATAAATAGTGGAATTCATTTTTTACTAGTCACTAATGTACATTAAGAGTGAAATAAACGGAGGTATAAATGAGCTAGAATTTAGTAACTCAATGCAAAAAACTGCATTTTCCATTAACTTCTGAAAAGCAAATATATATAATGTGTTATACAAGTCTAGCTTGTTTATGATATATCTGCAATTGCTCCTCTTGAGAAGAAGAAATTTATGTATAGTGTCTCTTGCCTTTCTCAGAAACCTCAGATTCTTCAATAATTGTAGGAGGATCTTGTTGTAATTTTCTTTCAAGCTCTTTGCATTTTCAGGAACATGCCTGTAAATTGTTATACAAAGTACTTTTTTTGCTCATCATCCTCTTCAACACTTCCACATTTTTCTTATGACTCTCTATGTTTTTTTTCCCTTCAATTCAAGATATTTTTTGCTATTCTTTAATTGATTTTTAACTTCAACCAATTCAGATTTCAATTTCTCTACTTCCTTCTCTAGCTCGTTGTCCCCCAAATATTTCTCATTTGCGGGGATAGGAATTGCCTTCATGTAGTCAAAATTGTGCATTTGTAATTTTCCTAGCAAATCTGCAATTGTGGATTTCAATTTTCGAATTTCCGCGTCGCATCCCAAATGCTGTGCTTTTCGACCCTCTGATATTTTTTGCCTCGACTCTCTAATCTTTGCTTCTTTTTCAACTATCTTCTATTTTAATTCCTCGTATCTTGGTGATGAACCAAAAGCATCACCTCCAACACTCATTGCTGTGACAGATTCCTACAAACACTTCTCTCGAATTTTTAAGCTCCTCTCTTGCTCTTTCAAGGAACTATGAATATCATTTCCACCTTTTGTACTATCAATAGCTTTTTCTTTCTTTCTATGAAAAAAATTAGTCATCAGGCAACTAATCTTAAGCATAGGTGCATTTCTTATTAGCATTATGTTAATATGCAAGAGATGAATGCCCTGAAAATGCCAATGCTTCCATATATGAATGTTAGAGACAAGCAACACATGTCAATGCTTCCATATAGGAACATTAGAGACAAGTAGGAACAAGATAACCCCTGCAATCATAAGAATAGAAATCACATTGCAACAAGAACAAGGTGCTCATGACAAATATTTCAAGATTATAAGATTGCTCAAAGCCATATAAATATTGAGTAAAAGATTATCGAAATAAACATGACATGATATATATGAAAATAAATCAAAATGTTTAATATGATCAACATATAGCAAATTATGATCAACTCATGATATGTCATGGGTAAGTGGCCTATGGCACTATACAACATTCCATTGCTACTTATCTAGAATGAAACCTCTTTGCTGACATTTTGGGAGTTGTGCACACTCTTAACAATGTTCGGGTAGAGATTGGAAGGCATCTAGAAAGTTATGGGATATGGATAAATGTTGTATTGAAGCATTGGCTAAAATAATTGCATGACTCCATGACATATTTCTTTATGTGTAAGAACTTGTTCTGAAAATTATGAGATGTTTCTAATCATGTAGTTTAACTTGTCTTGTAGGAAAGATCGTATACCATCACCTACAAAAGAAGGACTACAACATTTATTCAGCAATAAATCTATCTATTGAAGAATCTGAAGTTCCCAGGATCCGGGATGAAGTAATGATGCCATGATCCATTGATAATGAAGAATGATGTTTGGGATGTGGTCCCAAGACTAGATGGGAAGTCTGTAGTGACTTCCCAGTGGATCTATAAGATCAAGCATGCTGCAGATGGTAGCATAGAGAAATACAAGGTAAGGTTTGTAGCTCGTGGCTTCTCCCAGAAAGAAGGGATTGATTATGAAGAGACCTTTTCTTCTGTGGCCAGATACACTTCCATTAGATTAGTACTTGCTCTGGCTGCAGTGATGAAATGGAAGGTACACCAGATGGATGTCAAGACTGCTTTCTTGAATGGTGTGGTTGAAGAGGAAGTGTATGTGGAGCAGCCACTCAAGTTTGATACACGTGACTGAGGGTCACATGTGTGTAAACTGAAGAAAGCCCTGTATGGTTTGAAATAGGCACCCAAGACCTGGTATGGTAGGATATATGGCTTTCTATCCAGTTTGGGCTTTACCAAGAGTAAACCAGATTCCAACATTTACTACAAGGTTGAGGAAGGCAATCCAGTGATACTATTATTGTATGTGGATGGCCTATTTGTAACAGGTGAGGATAGTTTGATTTCCGACACGAAGAGGAAGCTTGCTGCCGAGTTTGAGATGAAGTAATTGGGTATGATGCACTACTTTCTTGGTATGGAGGTGTGGCAGAGTACAGATGGAATCTTCCTTGGACAAGGGAAGTATGCAGTAGAGATCCTGAAGAGGTTCGGGATGATGGATTGCAAAGCCATGGCCACACCTATGGCATCGAACCAGAAGCTTCTGTGTGATGCTTCATCTGAGCCTGTTGATGCTATGATGTATTGTTAGATGATTGGGTCCTTGATGTACCTGACGAATACAAGACCAGATATCTGCTTTGCGGTGAACACCTTGAGCTAGTACTTGATAGATCCGAGACATGTTCACCTGATAGCTATAAATCATATTCTGAGGTACCTGAAGGGTATAGTTGACTATGGGCTCAAGTATGAGGTGAATCAAAAGTTTAACCTCGAGGTTTATGTTGATTCAGATTGGGTAGGCAGTTCCATTGATCGGAAGAGAACTTCAGGATGTTGCTTCAATATGGGATCCGATGTGATCTCTTGGTTTAGCAAGAAGCAGTCCTGTGTGGCACTGAGTACAACCGAAGCAAAGTATGTCGCAACTTGTTCGGCTAGTTGTGAGGCAGTATGGCTTAGGAAGCTACTATCTGATTTGTTTGATCTCTAGCTGAGTGCTACTTGTATATATTGCGACAACCAGAGTTGTGTGAATTTGTCGGAGAACCCAGTGTTCCATGACAAGTTGAAGCACATTGAGATCAAGTATCACTATATCAGGGATATGGTGTAGAGAGGAGCTGTGAAGCTCCTGTGTGTTGTGACAGATGAGCAAATAGTCGATGTGTTGACCAAGCCGCTTGCTAGAGTGAAGTTTAAATACTTCAGAGGGAGACTTGGTGTACTTCAGATCGAGATACCTTCCAAGGGGAAGTGATGAGTCCAGAGACACAGATGCACATGAGCCATTCTCACATAGTGGTAGGTTGGTCCTCCTATGGTGTAGATGTAAGGGCTGGAGCCATTCTTACATGGTGGTAGGTTGGTCCTCCCATGGTAAGATGTAAGGGCTAGAGCCATTCTTACATGGTGGTAGGTTGGTCCTCCCATGGTAAGATATAAGTGATGGGCTATTCCGACATGATGGTAGGTTGGTCCTCCCATGGTCGTTGATGTAAGTGTTGTCCCATTCCGACATGGTGGTAGGTTGGTCCTCCCATGGCCGTTGATGTAAGTGTTGTGCCATTTCGACATGGTGGTAGGTTGGACCTCCCATGGTCGTTGATGTAAGTGATGTGCCATTCCGACATGGTGGTAGGTTGGTCCTCCCATGGTCGTTGATGTAAGTGTTGTGCCATTACAACATGGTAGTAGGTTGGTCCTCCCATGGTTGTTGATGTAAGTGCTGTGAGCCTTTCACAGATGGTAGTAGGTTGGTCCTCCCATGCTAGTGAGTGTAAGTGCTATGTGTGTGCAGCTGGGTTGTGCTCCATGGACGATGATGATGATATGAAGACGATGATGTGACAGTATGGTACACAGGTTTTGCAGAGGCATATGATCAGTCCTAAGATACTCTTACAGATTTTGTAGAGGCATTGTAATCAGTCCTGGGAGATCTTGTAGGTTTTGCAGAGGTAGTGTAATCAGTCCTGAGGTGTACCTACTCGATGGATTGCTCGCAGAGATGTTGATGATGTTCATCCAGCATGAAAAAGGGCTGGCTCTGTACATGATGAAGACCTATAGGTGGCAGGCCTACATCCAATATGAAAAAGGACTGGCTCTGTAGAACTTCCTATGACGAGTATATTGGAGATTGATTGAGATAGCAGCAGCAGTGATGATGACGATGATTCGATGATGATGATTTGATGACGATGATCCAATGACTATGATCCAGAGAAGAAGACTTGTGCTAGAAGATCTGTGTCGAGAAATACCTTCCTAGTTAAGAGGGAGTGTTGATGTATATGTAACTTCGGAATGTATTTCACCTATGTATATTGTACTCCTATAGAGATGGTATTATTCCTCTATACGGAAGTGTCGTCATTTGTATTGACAAGTGTCGCACGTGTCGTAACTTGCTGTGATGGGTTATTAGACCACCAAATGTGGGGTCAGCCCAGATTAATGTAACCATTGGTTATTAGACTGAGTTAGACAAGTAATCCTTGTTAGTTTATTGGGTAGGACAGGATAAGTATAAATAGAGAGCGGGAGCTCTCTATTTGATCATCTCATTACTCACTCTTACATCACACGGAAAGTGGCACACTAGTTGAGGAGGAGGAGTAGCTACTAGTAGAAGACTATCTCTTGTACTTTGGTTGTATCATTTCTCTTTCTATCTTTGAGGAAGTTGTGGTGTTTTTCACCTTTATGGTTTTTCCCAGTGAAACTCTGTGTGTCCATTGTCTTATGCGATTCCTTGATATGCTTGATACATGCTTGATATGATTGATATGTTGTACATGTTATTCTCTTAGTAAAGATCCTAGAGTATGTTGAATTAATGCTCAAAATCTAACACTTTTCCTAGCTTTTCTTATTTATCCTGCTTTTTTGAACTTTCCTGCTTTTTTGATTTATCCCGCTTTCTGCTTTTGTGCTGCTTTCTGGTTTCTGTTGCTTTTTTGATTTGCTCCATCTTTCTTTCCTTTTTCCTGATTTTCTAGATTTGGATGCTTTCTTCTTAACTTCTCATTCAAGTCATCTCCTAGTCCACCTCATCCACTAATGAACCCTAGTGGAGCATTATCCTTATTTATTTATGATAAAATTATTAAATGCATGAAAAATCATTTATCCAAGTGCATAATGAACTTGAGATAAAAATTAATTCACACTACTAATTAATTAAATGCCTAGAATTCAAAATTAACCCCATAGTAAATTAAGTTGTCTCATCAACCCAAGGGATTGGTTGGGTTAGGAACTTGATCCAATGTTCACTATTGAGGGGACATACCAATCCTCCCCACCCAAGATTGCTTGTCCTCAAGAAATTTCAAACTGGGATGTTGTAAGATGTGTTCTCCTTCCCAAGTAGCATCTTCACTAGATAGTCCTTCCCTGTGATGAACTTGCAACAATTAATTAATGAGAATACACGAGATAGCAGGAATAACAGAACTCAGAATCGATTATATTTATCACAGTCCACTTCGAGGGGGAAACCTCCTTTGAGCAAGATCAATACAAATAACTTCATGGTACCTTCATTGGTCTCAACACAAACTTATATAGTAAGTCTAGGCGCCAATACCATGGGTCAATACCATGTTTCAATACAAACCATGGGCCAATACAAACTATGGATCAACAATTACTACATGATGACTTACAAAGCATATGCATCCAACAACAATAAGACAAACAATGGATCAACAAATAGTACGGGACGACTTACAAAGCATATGCATCCAACAACAATATACTAACAAAGTAAATAGAAGGGTTGACATGGGTTCCTAACATCCCCTGTCCCTTAGAAAAAGCTTTGTCCTCAAAGATTTAGATGTGGAAATTGATGCAGAATCTGAAGGAGTGGTTCCCCTATAGCATCCTTGGGTTGCATTCCGGGCCACTGATGCCTTTTGAGTTTTAGGGAGGGTTTCTTGGAAGGCTGAAGAAGAACCATATCAGTTGCGTGAAAAGTGCACTCAGAATGGTGTTGATCAGCTTGTTGTTTCAGTCGAATTCTTTCCATGTGAAGATTGTCCTACAGAATGAGAAGAATTTGATCGCGGTTTCGAAGAACCGAGTCAATTGCCTGAACTAGGGAGCTACTGAGGGTGTATGGAAGAAGAACTAGCAGTTCCTGTCCATAGATTGATTCATATGGTGTCCTTTTAGATGTGGTATTGTACCATTGGAGCGCTTCTAGGAAATCCAGAGAAATAGTTGTCCAAATATTTGTAGGGATGGGAAAGGGTTTGAACAGTCTCGAAAGAAGTGTCGTTGCACCCTTGTTGACCTGGAAAGTATCACAGTCAGCCACCATCTATTGAATTGTCATTTTCAGTTCCTGCCAAAAGAAGTTACAATGTGCTAGGTCATACATTTTGAGGAATCCTGAGTGCCCTGCTGATGAAGAAGCATGGAGTTCATAGAAGAGATAGCCATGTTGAATAGATTGCAACCAATTTGGAACAAGCATAGAAATAGTTGTAAGAGAAACCGAGTCATCAAATGTGTGAGAAGGAGCATCTTCCACCATATTGTCCTTACCCTTCTTGTAAGTGATCGCATAGGCATAACCCATGAGTTGGATAATTTATTTCAGCCTGGGGAGGAGACCCATTGTTCCAGGAAATTTTCCAGACTATGGAGATCAGTCTTGATGCAGAAATAATTCCCTAATAGGTATGGCTGCCACTTCTGTACTGCATGCAAAATAGCCATCATTTCTTGCTGAGATGTAGATGCGGCTAAAATCTTACTGGAAAGGTTTCTTGAAGGAGACAAGCCCATTGGTTTAGCAAATACACCTGCATATCTATCCAAGAAAGTAGGGGAGACCTTGGATAGGTGTATCTGAATGGAATGGAGTTGAGCGATGACACCATGTGAATTCTTCTTAAGGATCTTTTCCAGACGATGTGACTTGATGATGCGGAGAGACCCTTGTTGTAAGCCCTTAAATTTGTGTTGTTTCCCATTGACTGAAAACTGCATCCAAAGTTCAGCAAAATCCCATAATATGGGGCCAAGTGTACGTAACCATTGAACGCCCAAAACCACATCACATACGCCTAGGGACAAGGCAAACATGTCAGAGCACAAGTTATAATATTCCAGAGAGAAATGCACAGTGTGACACTTCCCCTTCCAAGGTAAGGTGCCTCCATTGGAAACCATGACTTCAAAGTTGGAGCAAGGATGGACAAAAAAATCAGCCTATTTGGCCATCTGAGGGTCAATGAAGTTATGAGTGCTACCAGAATCAATGAGTATTGTAAGAGGAAGCTTCTTGAAGTAACCCCTGGCCCACATTGTTTGGGGGGTGGTGACGCCGGATAAAGCATGGAGAGATATCTCTAGTGGTTCATCCTGAGATGGGGGGTCAATAGACAGCTCTTGAATGTCGACCTGATCATCCATTGTATTTGGAGCTTCTTCACCAATTTTAGAGGCAGGCGGAGAATCCATATCCAAGAGATAGAGATTTTGTTGAAAACATCTATGTCCTCGAGTGAATTTCTCATCACAATGATAACAAATCCCTTTTTCTCTGCATGCCTGCATCTCTATTTCAGACAATTGCTTGATAGGAGTTGGTCGAGGAGCTGGCGGGATGGGAGGTCATTGAGAACCCATATTTCAGAAGGGAACAAAAGTGGGTTTGGAGCGCTGTTGGGCTGCAATCTTCTCTTCTTCCATCTTAGCCAACCCTAGGAATTACATCATTGTGTTGGGATAGAACATTTTAACCTCTGACTGGGTTTCATCCTTAAGACCAATGATAAAACAACTCTTGTAGAATTCATCAGACAATCCTTCTCTGTGATTGGCTAGTTTCTCAAATTCTGTTTGATACTCTCTCACAGTTCCAATTTGACGAAGTTTAGTGAGTGCTCTAGTGAAGTCATCAAAGGCACTAGGACCAAATCGTTGCAAAAGGAGTTGGCAAAAATCTATCCATTTTGGCTCCTCATGAGCCTTAATGTACCAACGGTACCATTGAAGGGATTCCTGTTCCAAATGAAAGGATGCAAGTGGAACTTTTTGGACATCAAAAGTAGTATGCAGACTGAAATACTGTTCTGCATGATAGATCCATCCAGTCGGATCAGTACCATTGAAGCGAGGAAATTAAAGCTTCGAACCACGAAAATTGTTGGAAGAAGAGAAACCATTGGCTACAAAATATTCTTGCTATCGATTATTGTTCATGGCTAAATGCTGAAGATGGAGGCTAAGAAATTTTTCATCAAGATCTTGGAGTTTGGTTTGGATGGCTGCAAGTGCTTCCTCCATGGTTTTTGCTCCTACGCGGGTGACAACCATAACCAAGATTTTCTTTTTTTTGTTGGGGGGGAATGGATATAAAAACACAAACAAAAGCTTATTTAGTAAAGGGAAATTTGGATTTGGGAAAAACTCGGATGGGTAATTGGGGTTTGATTAGGTTTTGGATACTTTCTGATGGATAGGGAAGCAAAAAATGGGAATTTTAGAAGCAGGGTGAAAGAATGAGAAAATTTGTCAAAGAGGGACAAAGAAGTAGAAATAGGGAAGGAACACGGTGACAAAATTTGGAGACGAGTGGGTGAAAATTGAAGAAGTTATGACAAACCCTAAAAATAGAAAAATGTTATATTTCTGGCTTTGGGAAGTAGAATTTGGGATAAGGTCCTCAGGAATGAAATATGCAGAATGGGATTGTAGGGGTGTCCAGGAAGTTTCAAGGGAAACAGAGTTAAAACAAGGGAGATTGGTGAAAAGATGATTTTTTATTTTATTTATTATTTATTTTTTTTCAGAAATGGATCTGCAACGGTGCACAAGGGATCAAAACAATTGGATATGAAACGACGCGAAAGGGATCGGCAACAGATGGATCTAAAATGACACCAAATAGATCGAAAATGGCTGGATCTGAAATGGTTGGATATGGAACGGCTTGGAATGGATCTGAAACGACACGGAAGTGATCGGCAACAGTTCAACTGAAAATAGATATGGACCCTAGGTATGTTCGGATTCCTAACATTCAGGGGTTTCACTTGGCTACCAATGTTGTCTGACGGCTTGCGTATTGGGGCAGTACCCCTCACTCCACGGCTTAGGTAAAACTGATAACTGCTTTTCCACAAATGACAGCTCTTGGTTTACCTCACGAGTGGGAACTAGTCAATCAGGTAGGGGTCATTGCCCTTTTTGCTGGCATGTCCTCTCAATGGGCCAACTACTTTGGGGTTCCTGTGGTACTCCTCACAATGATTTTTAGGGCTTATGCCCAAGTACTTCCCATAGTTAAGCGGATAGGGATTATTCCCAGATCCGGAACTTGCAACAGATATGAAAAAAAAATTGACAGAAATTCCACCCAATGAGCCCAAGAAAGTGCTATGATACTAGATGTGATGAACCTACAACAATTAATTAATGAGAATACGGGAGATAGCAGAAATAATAGAACTCAGAATCGCTTTTATTGATCGCATGCCACTTCTAGGGGGCAACCTCCTTTGAGCAAGCTTAATAAAAATAACTTCATGGTACCTTCATTGGTCTCAACACAAACTTATATGGTAATTCTAGGCGCCAATACCATGGGTCAATACCATGTGTCAATACAAACCATGGGCCAATACAAACTATGGATCAACAATTACTATAGGACGACTTATAAAGCATATGCGTCCAACAACAATAAGACAAACTATGGATCAACAAATACTATGGGATGAATTACAAAGCATATGCGTCCAACAACAATATACTAACAAAGTAAATAGAAGGGTTGACATGGGTTCCTAACATTCCCATTGCACCAAAAATTCCTTAATGATTCTTCTCCTTAGATTATTCTCTTGGACATCCAAAATATTCTCAAGGATCAAAACCAAATGTCCTTCATCATCAAGGGGTGGAAATTCTTGTGAAACATTGACTTGCTACCCTATTTACTTCTTCAAATAGGACACATGGAAAACATTGTGAATCTGGTTGCTTGGAGGAAACTCTAGCTCATAAGCCACTTTCCCGGTCCTCCTCAAGACTTGGTAGGGGCCATAGAAACTTGGCTACAACTTATCAGCCCCCTTAGAATTCAATGAGGACTTTCTATATGGATGCAACCTCAAATATAATAGATCTCCTACTTGGAAAGCTTGCTCAATTCTATGCTTGTATGCATGCACCTTTTTCCTATTTTGTGCTACCCGCAATTTGTCCTTGAGAGTTTCGAGTATGTCTTGAATATATTGGATCCAATCCTTTTCCTTCTATGTCTTATAGTCACCAAATATCAGATCAGAAAAAGTGAGTGAATCATATCCATATACAGCTTTGAAGGGAGACATACCAATCGACATATGAAAAGTAGTGTTGTAACAAAATTCTCCCAAATGGATCTAAGTAGTCCATGACTTTTGCTAGCCTGTAACATAGTTTCTTAAGTACCCTACCAGCCATTGGTTCACTCTTTTTGTTTGGCCATCAATTTTTGTATGGTATCTGGTACTCATGTCCAAACGTGTCCCCACTAACTTGAACAATTCTTTCCAAAAATTGCTAGTGAACTTGTTATCTCTGTCACTGATGGACTTGGGTATGCCATGAAGTTTGAAGACTTATTTGATGAAAATTTCAGCCACTTGGATGGCTGCAATATTAGTCGTGACAACAAATAAATGTGCATATTTATTCAATATATCAACCACAACAAAAATATTGTCTTTAGCTTGGCTTTATTGGAGAGCGGTGATGAAATCCATCGATACACTTTCCCATTTTTGTTCAGGATAGGAAGTGGTTGTAAGATCCTTGATGGATGAGTATTCTCTACTTTATTTTTATGGCATGCCACACATGATCTAACATACTTCATCACCTCCTTCTTCAACCCCTTCCAAGTGAACCTTTCCTTCACTTTCTTGTAAGTCTTCACAAACCCTAAATGACCTGCTTGAGGCACATCATGGGCAACCTCACAAATATTCTTCTTTAATGTGGATTCTGAAACTAAGAATATCCTATACTTATAATAGATAATATCATTGAGAATATTGTAAGCATCATCATGAATTAATCCATCAAACAAATCACAAGAAAACTAGTTCTTTGTGTACTCTACCTCAAGCTGTACTTTCCAATCATCATGAAATTCGAGCAATGCAAATGTTGGTTTTCTAGAAATATCATCAGCTACAATGTTCATCTTACCCTTCTTATATTCAAAATAAAAGTCAAATGATTGGAACTTTCTTACCCACTTTTGTTTCCTATCATTTAGCTCCTTTTGGGTTAAGAAGTGCCTCAAACTGTTGTGATCGGTCTTGATAATGAACTTACCACCTACCAAATATTGTCTAAAGTTGAATAGCGCATGCATGATGGCTAGCATCTCCTATTCATAGACTGAATATAATATTTCATGGGGCTACAAATTTCTACTCTCAAAGGCCAGGGGGTGCTTGTTTTGCATCAAGACAGCTCCAATTCCATTCCTTGAAGCATCGCACTCAAGAACAAAAGGTTGAGAAAAATCTGGAAGTGCAATAACAGGACAATTGCTCATTACCTCCTTCATTCTATTGAATTCTTGCTCAAATTCTTCTGACCAATGTAAATCTCCTTTCTTAGTGAGGTTTGTTAAAGGAGATGTCAACTTGGAAAATCCTTTGACAAAATTCTGGTAGTAGGTACATAGCCCAATAAACCCTCTCAGTTCAGTGAGACTTTTAGTACTTGGCCAATCTAAAATAGCTTGGATCATTTCCATGTGAACCTTAACTCCATATTTCGCAATCACATGACCAAGATACAAAATATCAGTCATTCTGAACTCACACTTGGATAGATTTGCATAGAAAGATTGATCTGTTAAGATTGTTAGTACAATATACAAATGATGCAAATGCTCCTCCCAAGTCCTACTATAGATCAAAATATCATCAAATTAAACAAGTACAAACTTATGGAGCTTCCTGTTAAACACTTTGTTCATGCAGGTGCATTGGTTAGGCCAAAAGAAATAACCAAAAACTCAAAGTGCAGTCCATGGTGACATTGGAAGGTTGTCTTCTGCATGTCTTCTTCCTGCATGTTGATTTGATGGTAACCAGATCGAAGATCAATATTTAAAAAGTACTTGGCCCCATGTAGCTCATCAATGCTTGGGATAGGATATCGGTTCTTGATAGTCTTCTTGTTGAGATATTTGTATTCTATGCACATTCGTATGGTCCCATATTTCTTCTTCACAAAGACTATAGATGAGTAAAAAGGACTTGAACTCGGTCTAATGAATCCCAATTCAAGCAGTTCTTTGATGGTTCGCTCTATCTCATCCTTGAATCTTTTTGGGTGGTTATAGGGATGTACTTTGATAGATGAGGTGCCTATATCCAACTCAATTATATGCTCCACTCCTCTGTCAGGTTTCCTACCATGAGGAAGGTCCCCAAAGACCTTCTTATGCTTTCGGAGTAGCTTCTGAATGTATTCTGGATATTAGGCTACTTCCAATGAGGTACCCTTTGTGGTGATTAGGAATTCTACATCCTATTCAATGTCTCCATGCCTTAGTATGGATCTCATAATGTGTGCACTTACCACTTGTTTTGGGTAGGTGTTGATCCCTCTCTGCAATACCTCCTTTCCATCTTCTCCCTTGAATACCATCTCAGGAAACTTGGTAGTCTATTGAATGCTTCCCAATGGAGTACAAATATTTTACTCCTTAAACCATGTTAGTATAATCCACACCCACAACATAAAATCTATCTGTAATGGTATGTTCTCCTATAGTAATCTGCAATTTAGGAATCCATCTAAAACAGTTCATAGAATTATTACCTGGAATGATAACAGTGAAGCCTCCAAACTTTTAAGTAGGTAGCTTCCTCCTTTCAACCATATTTGAATCAATGAAGTTATGTGTTGTTCCTCCATCCATTAACATAGTGACTGATTGTCCTTGAACCACTCCTTTTAATCTAAGTGTATGGAAGCGAGGCACTCTTGAAAGTACTACAATCTTTCTCACCTTAGGGGTAGGTTCTTCTTTTGTAGTCTCGTAGGCCACTTCTACATCTACTGGGGCCTCTTCTTCTTCTTCCTCATCTTCATTCTCTGAATAAAATTCAATGTAGTGTGCCTTTCCTTTATCAAATCCGTGTCTTGGAACTCATGGATCCTGACAAGTGAAACACAGCTTCCTTCTTCTCAATTCATCTCGATCCTTTGAATAGTTATCCTTTCTAAAGATTCTAGAAGAAATCTTCATGGGTGGCCTTTGATTCTTGAATTGAGTAGTACCAACATTCCTAGGAGGAAATATGGTCCTCGGAATAGAGTCTTGCAAGTCTCTAGTTCGACTTAGTGCATATTGAAAGGAAGAGGGTTTGTAATAATTCACCAAACCTTTCAAAGGTTTTGATAAGCCATCAATGAAAAACAAGATAAATCTAGCTTTTGATATATCAAAGACCATCACAATTATTTTTTGAAACTCAGATATGTAGGCTTCAGGAGTTCTATTCTGATTCACATGTGCTAGTTCCCTGAAGGTGATCTCAGGATCTCTTCTTTCAAATATTTCAGCCAACCTTCTTGTCAACTCGTCATAAGTGGTCACTTGATCATTCCCAAGAGTCTTTAGGCCATGAAACCACCAATCATTTTCTTCTCCATCGAAGTGTGGAGTATCCATCTTGATGGCATCTCTCTCAGCCATTGGATTCAACTGAAAATATGTGTCAAGCTTCTGAATCCAAGAGTGTTAAAATATTGTAACTTCTAAGAATATTATATTTGTACTTTACTATTTTGGAGATGTTTCATTCCTCCATGGAGACCCTATTGTATATTCGGAGATGTTTTATTCCTTCGTGGAGAATGTGGTAACTTGGGTTATTAGACTTCCCTAGTGGGGGTTAGCCTTGTATGAGTCATGTGGGTTAAAGGGTTATTAGACCACCCTATAGGGGTTGGCCCAGTCAGCCTTATGTTAAGTGGTTAAGTTGGGGCCGACCTAGTTAGTGTAAAAGTCAAGTCGGAGTTGTGTATAAATAGAGGAGGTGTGTTCCTCATTTAACACATTCACTCACTTTTGAAACTCACATAGGAGAGAGAGAGATTTGAAATGGAGGAGAAGGAGCTCATGTTTGGATATTACATATTTGTATTTGCTGGTCATCTATATTGAGGAAGCTTTGCTGGTTTTTCTACCCCATGAGGGTTTCCCAGGATAAATCTGTGTCTCTTGTGTTTATGTTGTGCTTGTTATTCTTTCAGTGATCCTATATATGCTATTGTTGTGAAATGGAATGTAATATTGATATTTTCTGTCTTATCATATTAAATATTAACATGGTATCAGAGCTAGCCTAAAGGAAGGCAATGTATGGCACTTACGACACTTGTCTCACTTGCGACAATTTGAAAGTTAGGATTTTATATAGCAAAAACCAATCATCGTGGAACTTTCGCTATAAATACATTTTGGAAAAGGTATAGGATCTAAAACTTCTACAAGTTGTAGATAACATCCCCCTGTACCTTGTTTCCAAAGGACAACCTCCGATTCATTATACTTTGTGATTTATGATCCGTACAAGTTAGGGTTTTTGCCTCTTCTAGATCTTAGTCATAAACAAGTGACCTAGGAAAAAAGGTCATATCTCGGGATAAGAAGCTCCAAATGAAATTTTGTAAAAAGTTACAAGTAGGGAATGGATTGTAGTTTCATAGGTCCTCTTTTCAGAGGCATAAGTAGAACCAGTGACACATGGAACTCCGTACAAGTTTGCTCTCCTGTTTCATCCCATAAAAAGGTCACGTTGTGACACTTGGCATGACTCTCTCTCTCTCAGAGAATCCATTTGAGGTCAGATCTATGGGGTTGGAAAGATAACAAGTCAGTCTACCGCATGCCAAAGTTTCAGACCCTGAATATGTTAGGATATTTAGACACTTAGGAGTTAGTTAAGATCAACTTGTGTAATATATCCGTTAGGGATAGTGTGTTTCTTTAGTATGAATTAGTATGCATTTGTAAATACTTAATCCGATGGTCACGATATGTTTCCGACATAGAGTGATCCGACGGCTCAACTTCTCTTAGATCAAACCTAACCTTGATCCGTGGCTTAACACCCGATTGGTCCATGATCTCTATTTAAAGAGCATGGAGGGTCATTTTTTGGTTGATCGATTATGAGAAGTTCATTTGTAACTTTCTTTCTTTGCATAATAAATTGTCCCGTAGAAGCTATTTGGCCGGGGCCGTGGAGTGTTTCCCTCAAGAGGGTTTAAACCACGTCAAAACATCGGTGTGTTGATCTATGATCTGTTTGTGTGAAGTGGTTGCTCTTGGTGTTCGGTCCTTTGGTAGTATCCTATGTACCCAAACATGGTATCAGAGCTAGAGGTCACGAGTTCGATACATACTAGGCTCACGCTGAGGGGGAGATTGTTGCACGAATTTGCAAGTAGTCAGTGCTCCATGGTGTATCGTGACAAGGGACTAATCGCCTCTCATGGATCCTTGAAATTTGGCAGTGGTGAGTTTACCAATCACCTACAGGTTTTGGTGTAATGGAAGCCGTACTACCAACAATTGGGAAGAGGGGAGTTCTTTTTTTTGCTGGACATTCTCTAGTTGCCACGTCACTATTGGGGACATCTTCAACAGTTTTTTTGTTCAAGCATAACTTCATCATACAGAGTCAGTTTTCAGTGCCGTTTTTTTTTTAAACTGCCTATTTTTTCGAGCTCTTCACATCCAGACTATTGGTTCCTACTTTTAAAGCCATTAATTTACAAATATGGCCGCCCATTGTGATATTCTACTTAACAGTTCCAACTATTTCTCATGAAAATCTCGTATGGAGGATGTTCTACGAAGTAGGGGACTTTTCAGAATTACCACAGGGAAAGAAAAAGAACCCACTGATGATGATAAGAAAATAAAATGGGAAAATAGATGTGATGAAGCTCGTGGATTGATTGGGATGTCAATCTCTACTGATTTGCGATTCCACATATCTGGAATTGATGAACCTAATGCTGCTTGGGACAAGTTGGAATCTGTGTTTGGTAAACACAGTGAAATTCGAGGTCACCAACTCGAAAATGAGTTGATTTCTTTAAATCCAAGTGACTTTTAATGCATTCAAGATTATTTATCTAAATACAAAACTCTTAAACTCTTATGTGCAGAATGTAAGATTGAGAGGGAAGACAAACAATGCATCTATCATATTCTTTCCAAACTTGGACCTGCATATTCTGTTTTTGTATCTACATTTTACTCCATGAAAGCATCCTTGAATGCAGCTAGCTATCAAGAGCCTAGTCTTGAATCCTTTTGTGATTCCTTGATTAGAGAACAAGATAAACTCATTCACCTTGGAATAATCAACAATGTAGATACATCTGGGAAAGCCTTATTGTCCCAACAGAAAGAAAAGTCCAAGCCTCCCAAGAAACAAAATTTTCGCAATAATAAGTCAAACAAGGGTCCCAAACCCTCTCAGTCAGCTTCTTCTTTAAAAAATGACAAAGGAGATCTCTAAGTGTTGTAGGAGCTGGAACAGTTCCAGTAGATAATGGTCTTTTTAGTGATGTACTATGTGTTCCAAGAATTTCCTGCAATTTGTTATCAGTTTATCAGATCACTCATTCTGGTGAAGGTAAAACTGTGACCTTTACACCTCACCAAGTTGTAATCAAGGATTTTAAAGATCCTCAACAGGTCCTAGCTACTGGAATTGCTGATGATATTACCAGGTTGTACAAGTTTAACAACTTTGGGTCATCACCTTTCCCTTCAGTTTTTGTTGCTCATAGTGATAACTTGAGAAAACTTTGGCATGAGCGATTTGGTCACTTAAACTATCGCTCATTGCAACAACTATGTAAAGAAAATATGGTGATAGGTCTTCCGATGGTATCTTGCAGAGATGGTGTTTGCTTCGGTTGTGTACTCGAAAAACATCATCGGGACAGTTTTGACAAACGTGCCTATTGGCACGCCTCGGTTCCCTTGGAGCTTGTGCATAGTGACTTGTGTGGTCCTCTTCCATCTGCTTCCTTTTCTGGTTTCAAATATTTCTTAAGTTTCATTGATGATTACACCAGACGCACTTGGGTTTATTTCCTAAAACTTAAGAGCGAAGTATTTAACATGTTCTTGGCCTACAAGGCCCTTGTTGAAAAACAATCTGGTCATCAAATTATTAAGTTAAGATCTGACAATGGAGGAGAATATGTTAACAAACAGTTCACTACTTTTTGCACTGAACAAGGCATCCAACAACATCACACTGTTCCATATACACCACAACAAAATGGTGTATCTGAGCGGAAGAACCGCACTTTAAAAGAAATGGCTAATTGTATGATCCAATCTAAGGGACTAAGTCTTCAATTTTGGGCCGAAGCCATTAATTGTGCAAATTACATAGTTAATCGCACCCCCACTAAAACATTACAAGGTATAACATCGGAAGAAGCATGGAGTAAAACTAAACCCGATGTAAGTCACTTCCGTGTGTTTGGTAGTGAAGCATGGGCTCACATTCCGGATGAAAAACAGAAAGCATTGCAGCCTAAAAGTGAAAAGTGCATATTTGTTGGATATTCTGAAGATGTAAAAGGTTATAGACTTCTTCAACCACATTATCATGTTATAATCATTAGAAGAGATGTTAAATTTGATGAAAATCTCTTGGCCTGCGAGCCTAACTCGGCGATTGTGCCATCTTTGGCCTGCGAGCCTGATTCGGTGTTTGTGCCTCCTTCTTCTTCTTCCAACTTCCTTGACAGGTTTCCAACTCCAGTTTTTGATGATGACAGTGAGGATGAAAATCCACCTCCGCCTGCTCATGTTCCTCCAGTTGCACCAGCACAAGTGCTTCCTTGATGGGTCCATTCAACATGTGAAGCAGCTGGTGATCTTGCCAGTGATCCTAGAGATCAACGTCGAACACGTTCTCAGTTTCAGCGAGCCTCTTCTCTTTGGCTCAAGTTTCCAAGAATCATGATCCAGAAACTTTTGCAGAAGCTTCAGGGAATCCAGATTGGGATGCAACCATGGATGAAGAATATCGTTCCTTAATGGCAAACGATACTTGGGATCTTATACCTCTTCCAAAAGGAAGAAAACTTATTAGATGTAAATGGGTCTACAGAACTAAGTATGCATCATATGGAAGTGTTGAAAGACTTAAGGCAAGGTTAGTTGCCAAAGGTTTTTCCCAAGTTGAAGGGATTGACTACAATGAAACCTTTGCTCCTGTCACAAAAATGAACTCCATCCGCCTTGTTCTTTCCCTTGCAGCCTTACACAACTGGGAATTCCATCAAATGGATGTCAAGTCTGCCTTCTTACATGGTGATTTACAGGAGAAAATTTACATGGAACAACCTCCTGGCTATGTTCAGAATAACTCTAGCCTTGTCTGCTGCCTTAAGAAATCCTTATATGGCCTTAAGCAAGCTCCTAGAGCTTGGTATGCCAAAATGGATAACTTTCTCCTTGACACTGGTTTTTCTAGATGCCATTCTGACCCCAATGTCTATACCAAGAAAGTAGGAAACCATCTCATCATACTTGTTCTATATGTTGATGACCTTATTCTTACTGGTAGTGACCCTAAGCTTATAACCCATGTGAAATCCAGTCTTAAACAAAATTTTGAAATGTCAAACTTAGGACATTTGCATTATTTTCTTGGTCTCCAAGTCCTGCAAACCAAAGAAGGAATCTTTATTTCTCAGTCTAAGTATGCTTGTGACCTTCTTCGTTGCTTTCACATGGAAGATTGTACACCAGCCCCTTCTCCCTTCCAGTCTGGAGTCAAACTTTCTGCCACTTGTACTTCACCTGAAGTCAATGCCACCTTGTATCGTCAGCTTGTTGGTAGTCTCTTATACTTGACTCATTCCCGTCCTGACCTTTCCTTTGCCGTTGGTCGAGTTGCCCATTATATGCAGACACTTCATGAAATTCACTGAAAAGCAGCTAAAAGAATACTTCGATATATTCGAGGTACAGTTCAGTTTGGGATTCATTAAAGTACAGGGGGGAAACCTTTGTTGGTTGGTTTCACTGATTCAGATTGGGCTGGCGATCCTGATGATCAAAAGTCTACTGCAGGTTATGTTTTTAGTCTGGGATCTGGACCTATTACTTGGGCTTGTTAGAAACAACAAGCTCTTGCTCTTTCTTCAGCAGAGGCAGAATATCGAGCAGCCGTCAATGCCAGTCAGGAAGCTTTATGGCTTCGACAGATACTTTCATATTTTGGATTCGAGCAGCAGCAACCTACTCCACTTTGGTGCGACAATCAAAGTGCCATCAAGCTTGCCAAAGATCCAGTTCTACACCAACGCAGCAAACACATTGAGCTACATATGCACTTCATCAGAAATCTTGTTCATGATCGGGTTCTTGAAGTGCTCTTTTGCCCTATAGATGATCAAGTTACAGACATCTTCACCAGGTCTCTTACAGAAGCGAAGTTTTCTAAACTTCTATCTATGTTAGGAGTTCAGGAACTTGTCATTAAGGGGGGATAGGCTCTAATGCCTCCTTCCTTCTCCTAATAGTGTCACTTTTGTAAATCCTTCAATCCTATCCCAAGTTGTTCTTAAGGGGGGATGTTAGGATATTTAGACACTTAGGAGTTAGTTAAGATCAACTTGTGTAATATATCCGTTAGGGATAGTGTGTTTCTTTAGTATGCATTAGTATGCATTTGTAAATACTTAATCCGACGGTCACGATATGTTTCCGACATAGAGTGATCCGACGACTCAACTTCTCTTAGATCAAACCTAACCTTGATCCGTGGCTTAACACCCGATTGGTCCATGATCTCTATTTAAAGAGCATGGAGGGTCATTGTTTAGTTGATTGATTATGAGAAGCCCATTTGTAACTTTCTTTCTTTGCATAATAAATTGTCTCGTAGAAGCTATTTGGCCGGGGCCGTGGAGTGTTTCCCTCAAGAGGGTTTAAACCATGTCAAAACATCGGTGTGTTGATCTGTGATCTGTTTGTGTGAAGTGGTTGCTCTTGGTGTTCGGTCATTTGGTAGTACCCTATGTACCCGAACAGAAGATCCGAAATTTTTGAGGTACACCATAAACAATAAGGCACATATTTCTGTGAAATAGAATTGGATTTTCAGCATTCTCATTTTTGGCTTATCACTACTGCGGGAATTTAGGGTTTCGGAGAAAGTTGGAATTTTTGAAATATGAGACCACGACTGGATGATCCTCATAAAAATTGAAATTTGGAGACCAAGATCAAATTTTTTGGTTGGGCAGAAGGCTAGGCTTGATCAAACCCCAGTTCGGGATTTTGATGGGAAAGGGGGAAAAATAGGGTTTCTGCAAAAGTTGGAATTTTTGGAATTTGAGACCACGGCTGGAAGCTCCTCAGAAAACTCGAAGTTAAGAGCATAAGATCGAACCTTTTGGTTGGGAAAAAGACCTGGCTTTATCAAACCCTAGTTCGGGATCCTGTCCAGAAGATCCGGAAGTTTCAAATGCAATTTTGAGGGGTCAAATTTTTGGAGATTTCAAAATTGAAGTATGCCAGCTTGATCAACCTATCAAGGTTCATCTTTCCATCCTTTCAGAAGTTTGAAATTCAAAGTTTGAAGGGTTTCTCTGACACATCCTAATCCAACTCCATATCGAGTTTTTAGCAAATCAAAGTGGATTGGGTTAATCCTAGAAGAGAATGAATTGGACACCTGCATAAGTGAAGAAGTTCTAGTTCCAGAGGGAGATGAGGCTAAGGCCTTACATAAGAAGACTACAAGCAATACTGACAGGTATGAATTGAGGAAATACAGGTATGTTTTGAAATCTGATTCTTCATTAAGTTCATAATATGTTTGTCTTCATGTTATTGAGGTTAGTACAATTATGATTGTTTGATGATGAATGCATGTGAATGATAGAAGATATTCATTGATTAGGGTTATGACAATGACAAAGACTCATCCATAGTCTTTGATCACATAAAAGCTCTACTTAGGAGGTATGTATGACTTTGTTCTATTATGCTTAAATTATGAGATATGCAAGTTCTAGCACAAGGTCTCTAAATCATTGAAGAGAACAAGAAGATATTGTTTGGGTATGTTAAGGCATAACCAAGCATGGTAATCCAAGTATGTTTTCCTATATCAAGTTAGAATCCTACTTTGTGTTAGGATCTTAGGTAAGTATACCTATGTATGAAATGATCATGACCATACATACTTAAGATTATTTAGAATCATAATGTTTTGATAGTATTGAGACTATACTAATGAATGTATGATTATGTATGAGATCATGAGGATGACACTAGTGCACATTTGAGCATGCATAGTGGTACAGGATGGATAGAAGTTCTAAGACTTATAATCACGATGCTATCATAAATATCAAGTGGGAGGCAACCACACAAACATAAAATATAAGTATTTGAGTTGTTATTTGAATATCTGAATAGTCAATGATATTGCTCGTAATAGTTGTATGCATATTTGTATTCCTAGGATATATCATGCATAGTGTAAGCTTTCATATAGCATTGAACAATATACTACTAATATGCATATGATGGGTAAGTTGGATAAACATTCCATTGTTGTTTATCGAGAATGAAACCTCTTTGCTGACGTGCTAAGAGCTATGAACGCTCTTGATAGTATGTTCAGCTAGTAGAGATGGAAGGCATCTAGATAACCATTGTATGCATACATTATATGGAAAAGTGTTGTGCCAAAGTATTGATCAAGATAGTTGCATAACTATGTGAATCATATCTGTATGCATAATAGTTTATCATATGATTTGATGATTACGAAGTATTACTAATCATGAAATTAACTTTGATTTGTAGGAAAGATAATGAAGAATGATGAACACCAAACAAGTGGTGGATGTTCAACAAGAAGACTTACAAATCAAACATACTATAGAAGACTCATGGCTAGAAGATTCTCTTAGAAAGAAGAAGAAGATCATGACGAGATGTTTGCTCCAAGTGGCTAGATAAGACCGTTCTCCTAATGGTGTAATTGAAGAAGAAGTGCGAATCGAGAAAACTTCCCAGGATTCAATTGAAGAAAGCTCTGTACGAGTACCCAGGATCGATAGTCATTTGATGAGCTTAATGATCACCATGGGTGATGCGGATTTCAACCTTTGCTACAATTGGTTGAAGATGGTGTCTATATACATATGGCATTCTTCTCTTAGATGGATGCAAGAAGGAACTCACCACAGAGTTCGAATGATCTTGAGGCTCATATCAGTAGACCCATCTGATGGGAGATGACATGGATAGATATGTAGGAGATCACTCAATGCAGAGTGTGAATGATGTTTAGTCACAGAGGGAGAATTGATAGCTTCCTGACAAGCTTGGGCTTTACCAAAAGTAAAGTCGATCCTAACCTTTACCTTAAGGTTATGGATGATGAACCTATCATACTATTACTGTATGTGGATATCTCTTTCTGACAGGGAATGCGAAATAGATCATGGAAAGCAAGAAGAAGCTAGCTACAGCATTTGAGATGAAAGATCTCGTATTGATGCATTAATTCCTAGGTCTAGAAGTATAACAAGGCATAGAAGGAATATTTCTCAACCAGGGAAAGTATTTGATATGTTGGAATGCAAAACCATGGCCACTCCCATAAATTCTAGCTTAAAGCTATTAGCTGATGACTCATCAGAGTTAGTGGATGTGACTCTGTACAGATAAATTATTGGTTCAGTGATGTATCTGACGAATACTGGGCCGGATATATGCTTTGCTGTGAACACCTTGAGTAAGTATCTAGTGGAACCTAGGCGTGTTCACCTGATAGATGCAAAGCATGTGATGAGGTACCTAAAGGGTATGATAGACTTTGGTCTATGTTATCTTGGAGATCATGACTTCAGATTGTATGGCTATACAAACTTTAGATTGTATGGCTATATAGATGTTGATTGGGCAGGAAGTGTATCAGACATGAAGAAGCACATCAAGTGGATGTTATAGTATGAGATCTACCATGATATCGTAGTTTAGCAGGAAGCAGTCTAGTGTGGCTCTCAACACAATTGAAGCGGAATATATAGGTGCTTGCTCTACTAAGTTGTGAAGCAATATGATTTTGGAAGTTGTTATCAGAGATGGACCTCACTGTGATCTTGTGTGATAACCAAAGTTGTATCAAGATGACAGAGATTCCAGTGTTCCATGGTAAGTCAAAGCACATAGAGATTTGATATTTCTATATATGGGATATGGTGCAGAAAGGAGCTATAAAGCTCAAGTATGTGAGCACTGACGAACAAGCTGTTGATGTATTGACCAAACCTATGTCTTGAGTAAAGTTTGAGTATTTTCGAGACAAGCTTGGTGTCGTTACGAAGGAACTTCCTCGAAAGGGGGAGTGATATGGTCGATGATGATATTTGGATACTGGTATCGATGTGGATACCTGTATCGATGATGAGATTTCCTATATCGATGGTAAGGTCGATGATATGGATACTGTATCGATGATGTGGATACTATATCAACGATGATGTGGATACTGTATTGATGATGTGGATACTTGTATCAATGATGAGGATACATGTATCGATGATGAGGTTACTTGTTTCGACGATGAGGTTGATGATGAGGTTACCTATCCTGACGATGAGGTCAATGATATCAATGATAAGTTTCATAAGTGGTCCTAAGACTTGGTCTAGTGGACAAGGAGAGATTGTATCATCCTTGGAATTAGGTCCCTGAACAGATCCATAGACAGTTGTCTCCAAGAAGTGGTCCCTAGTGGATGAGAGGATTGTATCATCCAAGGACCTTGGTCCCTAAATATATTCATAGACAGATGTCTCCGAGAAGTGGTCCCCAATGGACGAGAGGATTATATCATCCCAGGACCTTGGTCCTTGGATTGATCCATAGACAGATGTCTCCAAGAAGTGGTCCCTAGTGGATGAGAGGATTGTATCATCCCAATACCTTGGTCCCTGAATAGATCCGTAAACAAATGTCTCCGAGAAGTGGTCCCCAATGGAGGAGAGGATTGTATCATCCTAGGACCTTGGTCCCTAAATAGATCCGTAGACAGATGTCTCTGAGAAGTGGTCCCTAGTGAATGAGAGGATTGTATCATCCCAGGACCTTGGTCACTGAATAGATCAGTAAATAGATGTCTCTTAGAAGTGGTCCCTAGTGGACAAGAGGGAATTGTATCATCCCCGGACTTCGGTCCCTGAATTGATCCGTAGACATATGTCTTCGAAAAAGGGTTCCTTAGACTTTCTCTAAGTTGACAAGTGGATTGCATCGTCCCTAGACATGCTATGGTGTCTTAAATGGATCATGTGTATTGCAAGGTATGCTGCTATGATACTGTTGATCGTGAGGATCCAAATGACAATGCTGTTGATCATGAGGATCCAAATGACGATGTTGTTGATCGTGAGGATCCAGATGACGATGTTGTTGATCGTAAGAATCCAAATGATGATGTTGTTGATCGTGAGGATCCAGATGATGATGCTGTTGATCATGGGTATCTAGATGATGATGCTATTGATCGTGAGGATCCAGATGATGATGTTGTTGATCGTGAGGATATAGATGACGATGTTGTTGATCATGAGGATATAAATGACGATGTTGTTGATCGAGAGGATCTAGATGTTGATGTTGCTGTGGTGGTTCGAGTGCTGTAGAAGATGAAGATTCAGTATTGAAGATGTTGCTGTTCCAGTATTGAAGATGTTCCAGTAACTATTTGAGTTACTGATGATGTATGAAGAAAGCTTCCAATGATTTATAGATGTATCATGGATCATGTAGTTGATGACTCCATGCTCCTGCAGATGTTGTTATAATATCCTTCTTGTTAAGGGGGAGTGTTAAAATATTGTAACTTCTAAGAATATTATATTTGTACTTTATTATCTCGAAGATGTTTCATTCCTCCGTGGAGACCCTATTGTATATTCGGAGATGTTTTATTCCTCCATGGAGAATGTGGTAACATGGGTTATTAGACTTCCCTAGTGGGGGTCGGCCCTGTATGAGTCATGTGGGTTAAAGGGTTATTAGACCACCCTAGAGGGGTCGACCCAGTCAACCTTATGTTAAGTGGTTAATTTGGGGCTGACCTAGTTAGTGTAAAAGTCAAGTCAGAGTTGTGTATAAATAGAGGAGGTGTATTCCTCATTTAACACATTCACTCACTTGTGAAACTTGCATAGGAGAGAGAGAGATCTGCAATGGAGGAGAAGGAGCTCATGTTTGGAGATTACATCTTTGTATTTGTTGGTCATCTATATTGAGGAAGATTTGCTAGGTTTTCTACCCCATGAGGGTTTCCCAGGATAAATCTGTGTCTCTTGTGTTTATGTTGTGCTTGTTGTTCTTTCAGTGATCCTGTATATGCTATTGTTGTGAAATGGAATGTAATACTAATATTTTCTATCTTAGCATATTAAATCTTAACAAAGAGTTAGCAGTACATTTTTGTGAACCATCAAAATAAGGTAAAGAAATCTTACTAATAGCATTTCTTAGCTCATAGTTATGATTTTTCATCTGGAAGCCTCCTCTTGGGTTGGAATTGTACTATAGATCACAAAAGTATTTGAATGGTAAATCACTTTTGCATTCTTCATCCAATGTAAGGTACTCAACATATTTTTCTTCCCATGAAGTAAGCCCTCCATTTTGAACCTTAGGTTCCTCTCTTTGATCTTCAATAAACTTGGGAATAGTGTTGGAGGAGCCTAATTCGGCCAGCCGACTAGTTCCTCCATTCGACCACTTCTTAAAACATGTCGAACATTTTTTTCAGTCATTACATGTCGAATTGGTTAGTGAACCGAAGGTTCATTATGTAACTGTCTGTAAACCATATATATATAGGCTGGAGTGCCGGATACAGGAGTAGAGAGTAGAGATTGTAAAGTACTTATGTACGTGTTATGCTGATAATATAAAGACTTGTTGGATCTACCTCCATTACTTATCTTTGTTCTTATCTATATAATTGCTTATTATATAAAATGTATCATTGGTAAGTATGCAATCCACGTAACTACAACATTAGTTATGTTGCCGATGATACATGCATAGGACGATAATGAGCATGATCAAATGATATCAGAACAGGAGCTAAAGGAATGGTGGGAGAGAAAGATAGCAAATTATCTGCAAAATTCTGTTAGAAGAAACAAGTTGACTATCACTCAAGCAAGGGAGAAATTATTTTATGAAACACATGAAAAGATCACTGAGTCCATGTCATTCGCATTGAAGAAGCTCCCAGATGAAAAGACCTGTAGATGAAAAAGACCGACAATTGCTAGAAACACTAACTAGAGGAGGCCACCCAAATTTATCATAATGGTGCGAAAGAATCACTAATGCGTTTTGTGAAGAACATGCAATTGAGGAGTGAGTATTTGTCAATAACATGAAGGAAAGGTTCTATAACAAACTCACTAACAATTTTATCTATTCTTTGCCAACTCTTTTTGTTTAAATTCTTGATTGACGAGGGATCAACACATATTGTAGAACCTCGACCACTATTGTTACCACCGCTCCGAAACACGAACTGGGAAGAAAAACAAAGAAAGTGGGAAAAATTCATGAAAGAGCGAGAGTGGGAATACTTCCTGGGAAAATGAATTGGTGCATCATCCTATTTCTTTAAATATCTTTTGGGTCGAAAATGGGGGTGTATCCGACCACGTTCCTGATGGATTAGATGAATAATGCTCGATAGAAGAAAACACGATATGGCCAGCAGTGAGAAATCTCAAAAATTTGACAAAGATAAATTAGTGATCCACAAAAGAACTCCAGATATCCAAAATATTGAATGAGAAAAGAGGAGGAAGAGGTGTGAATAAATAAGGGAGAATACTAGTGAGCTCCAGAAAAAAAGAAGGTCGGGTATAGTAATAGATGCAGCAGGAAATCTACTACAATCGAGTCGAGTTCGAAAGAAAGAGGGCAATGATGAGTCACTATCAGCAATGGATGAATACTTGTGGATGGAGCATGGAAGCGCTCTCTAGGTGAATATACCTGAGGTTACGACTCCACATTCCCCACTACATCTAAATCAGAGTGCCCAAGTACAAAAAATTGTCGAAGAATATTAAGGACTTCACGGTGGCCAACTTGGAATTTGGAGTCGATAGAATGATAAATGTAATGAGGTTTATATATTATTATTGATCCATCGACCATAAGAAGGGAATTGGTTCACTTTTCAACCTAAATTTTCCAACCAAAATTTTCATTTACTCTATTTAGATCGTGAGAAATCGCCCCCCAGCCACTTCCAACATTGAGTGATTCATCAAGTAAGTTGGGAACTCCAAAAATAAGTACAATCTAGATAGAATAGAACTTTACCTGGGTATAGACAAAAGTTGTAGAAGAAAGTTGACACCCGACGAAGAACCGACCAAATCTAGTGATAATGTTGTCGAAAGAGAAGAATGTGCATTAACTCCTGTCAATACACATCAATAAATAGTACCTGTTGAAAATTCTTTTAAGAACATTTATGTCTCTAGAAGTAATCCACCATCACCACTAGTTAAATTGGAAGTCAAAATTATAGCAGATATGGCACACAAAATGACACACCTTCCCTTCTATGAAGGCGACGAATATCCAAGAAGACACTGGTTTGTTTGTGAGTCAATATGGGAATCCAATTCCATTGTCAGCTAAGATTGACAAATGGCACAATTTTTTGGATCTATCTAGAAAAGAGATCTTACATGGTACACCACTTATAAAGAAAAAGAACCTACTACATCAAAGGCTCAGATAAAGCAACAATTTATTTCTTTCTTCAAGACTCCAGATGCAAAATTTATAGTTTCTAAGAAATTGAAAACGAACTCTCAAAAGCCAACATAAATTATCAGGGACTACGAAAAAAGATTCAAAGACTTGTTGAGCCAGATTGAGTACGATATTGAAGAACCTCTATTGATCCAATGGTTCGTGTATGGACTACTACAAAAAATTAGAGTGCAGATCCATTTACATGAATTCACTACGTATGAAGATGCATTGACAAATGAATTACAAATAGAAATGGATGAGGATTATCCTATAGTTCCTGTCGATCGATGAATTGAAGAACAATTGGAGACTATGCAAAAATCCATTCGTGAAATCATTCTTAGAGGAGTCGAACTATATTCGTGTACAAAATGCTCAAAAGTAGGCCATACGAAAGATTATTTTCGACAAGATGACTGCCGACAGGATGTCTATTTTGTACAAAAAAAAATTTGCAACATCTGCAACACCTCTAGAAACAACCTTTCCTTACTGTCCATTTAGATCAAATGGGTCCTACTGATACTTTTTCCCCTGACAAGAAAAAGAATAAGAACTGGATCTACTCACGGACACTATAGACCAGGAGCGTTGGAAGCAAAGAAATGAAAACAAAGAACACATTGAACCACTTCAAGGAGCACGATTATCATTTTTGGACAAGTGTGAAAACTTAGTCCAAAAAGTGATACCTATCTTGTCGAGGTCCGACACCGAAAACCCGGTCGACAAGACATATGAATTATTGGAAAGTGTCGTGTCGAATCTACAAGAACAGTTGGTTAAAGAATGATAGAATCAAGCAGAAGAAAGATCCATCATCATGAAAAACCAATATATTGCCTTCACAGAAGCACATAGTCTGTTAGCACAATATTCCAAACAAGATAATACGGCTATAGAAGTATGTATAAACATTATGGCAATGTGTTTGTTGAAATGCAGAAAACCCAATATCTTATTAACACTCTCCAACAACAACGACAGACTGTTGATGAAGCTTTAGTACAAATTCTTGATGACCAAATCAATATGGAGCATAGGAATCTAGTAAAGATGGAGAAGAAAGAAGATCAGTGGATCACACAAGCTCAAGTAATCCTAAAAAAAGTTAAAAAGATCAGGCCACAACTCCATTGACTTCTTTCCATTGTCAACAACAAAACACTCATACTGGGGAAAGACATGATCAATACCGACCGGTTCACAACAAAATGGAGAAACTGTCTAGCCTTACTACCCTTACTATCAATATTCAAAATACACTTCATGATTGGGAATATTTTCATCATCTCTTGTCAATATATGAAGAATCCATTGCTAAAGTCTGCATCCAACAACATCTGCCTACTAGCACCAGTCAGTCCCAGTAGTAACGACAAACTTTTATCATTACTCAGTTGTGTCCAAATTTTTCATTTCACTCCAGTTCAGTTCTCATATCCCTATTTAATCGGAACGAAGAAAGGTTTTTTTGGTGGGGGAGATGTTGGAGGAGCCTAAGTCGGCCACCTGACTAGGTCCTTCATTCGACCACTTTGTAAAACATGTCGAACGTTTGTATTGGTCATTACATGTAGAATCTGTTAGTGAACCGATAGGTTTGTATTGGTCTATAAACCATATATATATAGGCTGGAGAGTCGGATATAGGAGTAGAGAGTAGATATTGAAAAGTAATTATGTATGTGTTCTTTTGAGTAGTATAAATATTTGTTGGCTCTACCTCAATTACTTATCTTTGTTCTTATCTATATAATTGCTTATTCTATAACATGTATCGCCAGTAACTATGCAATCCACTTAACTACAGCACATTGTAAGACTGGAGTGAGCTTGAGATTCCATCTTGAATTCATCAATTCAAGTGTGAGGAGCACTCTTTGAGAAAATATGGCCACTACCCATCCTCCTTTCTGAGAAAATGTGGGGCATCATTGCTACTCCCCTTCCATTCTTGCTTCCTAGCTATTGAGCTAAGAACTCTCTGGTCTCTTTACCGGATTGAACCATATTGTGAGAGATGTATTGCAATCCTTTCATCATGATTTGAACAAAGAGTTTGAATTCATATTTGCCTTCATTGTGAGACATGTCTGACTCTCCTTGTAGTTTTCTTTTAGTAGCATATATTTCTTCTCCCTCTTCTTCTTTTGACAAAGGATCCTTCTTCTTAGAATCTGAGTGTCTTCTTGGAATCATAGAAAAAATTTAAGAGCAGTTTCATAGGACCATGCTCCAATACCACTGTAATTTTCCAACAAGGATTAGTGATACAAAAACTTACTTCCTTAGAGAATCGATTAAAAACAATGGTTCAGGGAGCTAGTTTGATTGTGGGTGGGAAAGATCAAAATATATGGATGGAAGGAAGACTATGATAGATTTTAATACCTATGAAAAAAGTATTGGGACCATTTATGGGTTGAAATAAGCAATGATTAAGTCTATTGCAATGCTCCTGGGCACCCCAACATATGCATACTAGTACTACTCTATTAATTGACTGGAAGCTATAGATGAAGGACTCTAACTCAAGGAGGATAATAAAAATGAAATATAATTCAATATACAGTCATGTTTCTCTCCATAAATTTTGAATAATTTCTGAGAAAGATACACAAAAATACAAGCAAAATGACATTCCAGGATTGCACAACTAGTTAATTTTAGGAGCTCCCAAACATACATTGAAGGATCATGCATTTATTATCTCAGACATGTATTGAATCATTTAACATATTAAATAACATCATGAACATAAATAAACTCATTTCGATCTATACTCATGCATTTATTAAAGACAATCTGGAAACTAGTCAAATTCTACACAAATCTAGAAAGGGTGTAGAAAACTCAGAATATTTTTGACTTATGTAATATTGAATTGCTGAATGATATAAAAGGATAATAATGACTATAATTACATCATATTTAATCCAATATACTTCTCATAATGTCACAATAACCTCCCTCCTCTCCACACAACAATCTAGCACTGGAAATCAACAAGAAGCTTGAAGATTCTAATCACAAACTTCATGGAAATTATTCTAATATTCAAACCAGACTTGGATCAGCTACAATACCTACAACAAAAATGAATGAAAATTACTGAATTCCATTATCCTCTCATAGGAAGCGGGGTCACATCACCCGGATTTGACTAGGGGCAAATCTCCCAAGTCTCTGATCCATAATTGCTCTCAAACCAAAACTCAAACTGACAAAATATGTGAAGGGGTTGTGCACTCATTCATTTATATATATAGGATGACTTGAGTATCAAGTCTCCTTGGATAATGCGCCCTCATTAGTGGATAAAGAAAGCTAGCTTTCCTTCCATTTTCCTTTTTGCTTTGCTTTCCTTCATTTTCTTTTTCTGCTTGCTTTTCTATTTTTTTCTTTAGCTTTTTCTACTTTTCCTAGATTTTATGATTTATCTTGCATTTCTGAACTTTCATGCTTTTCTAATTTATCCTACTTTATGCTTTTGTGTTGCTTTTTGGTTTATGATGATTTTCTAATTTGCTCCATCTTTCTTTCTTTTTCCTGATTTTCTAGATTTTGATGCTTTCTTCTTAACTTCTTCTTGAAGTCATATCGTAGTCAACCTCATCCAATAATGAGCCCTAGTGGAGCATTATCCTCATTTATTTATGATAAAATTATTAAATTCATGAAAAATAATTATTCCAAGTGCATAATAAACTCTCTAGACAAAAAATAATTCACACTCCTAGTTAATTAAATGGTTGGAATTCAAAATTAACCCTGTAGTAAATGAAGTTGTCTCCTCAACCCAAGGGATTGGTTGGGTTAGGAACTTGATCCAATGTTCATTGTTGAGGGGACATGATAAAATCCCACCCCCATGTACTCCTAACATTTAAATTCACGTGGTAGGTGAGTTGGCTAGAACGTTGGGCTTGCATATAGGAGGTCATGTCTTCGAATCCCTTCGTTGATGGTTATGGAGTTTATAACATCAATTAGTAAGAAAAAAATTGGATGAATTTATGTGGGTTTAATAGTTGCTGGATAATTTATACTACTGCTATGGTTTTCTTCGTGTCTTCGCTTTTGATCTCCTATGGAGGTCTCCTCAACCTCCTCTCCAGAGGGGTTCATCTCTCTAGAAGATTGCTATAAGCGAGTCATATCTCATGTTATTTAGACATGATATACAACTAATGCTTCCTTTGAAGCTAGATTTGTCAAGTTAGATGTGGCTCTAGAAGTTTCACTCTCCTCTCCCGCAACAAAAATCAAGGTGGTGGTGCTCTCGGAGAAAGGGCTCATTGCGCATTTCACTTGAATCTAGTCATCCCCAAGGGAAGTTGAAATATGGATAAACAAGAATTGGCATCCATTAATTAAAGGAAAAGTGATTCAAAACTTCAGTGGAAAGGGTTTCTATGTCTTTTTGTTTCAGTTCAAGGAGGACAAATATCTCATCTTCAGGAAGGGACCCTATTTTATGGGCTCAAGGGGTATGTACTTAAATCAATGGAATGCATCTTTTTGAGCCTGAAAAGATATCCCCAATGATGTGCATGTCTGGGTGATTATACCTCACCTTCCACTTCATTGTTGGGGAGATGATGACTTAAGGGCAATAGGAAATACTATGGGGAAGTATATAGACAAATCTAAATCCAAACCCCCACTATTTTTATGTGTTAGAATCTGCATTGAAGTGGATTGGAGAAGGGTCTACTTGAAGAAATAAAACTCACCATGGATAGCTAGTGTCATCCAGAGAAGGTGGACTATGAAAAAATCCCCTTTAAATGCAAATTATGCCATGATTACAGCCACTTTGCGAGAAAATGCGCAAAAAAGAAGGAACTGGAAGAAGAATTAAACAAGGAAGAAGGTTGGAATGTGGTCACAAAAAATGGAATTAAAGAACAACAGATGGTTCAACCCCCCCTCCAGCGAAGATTAAAGATTCCCCTTGAGAAAGCAGGTTTCAGGACTTATCCTCTCAGGAAGAGGAGGAAGAAGGGTAAATAAGAGAAGAAATAGAAAAGGAAAAATAAGAGCGACCTAACAAGGAAGAAGAGGAAAATGGAAACATTCAAGTCATAGAAAACTCAGCTAATACGGACAAGGATATATTCTCAAACTCATTAGGCTCAGTGACAAGATCAAAATCTAATCTCTCACAAGAATAACCGATATAAATAAGGGAGGAAGAGAAAGGACAACTAGGGAAGAAGGGAAGGAAATCAAACAGGACACATAGGGAGGAGTAAGCTAAGAAAGAAAAGGCAGAAGGGAAACAAGCTAGTCTAGACCAACATATGAAGATAATCTCTACTCCAGGAAAGAAACCAATAGGGGAAGTTGAGAATTTGAAGGTAAAAAATCCTCCCTCAAACACTCGTAAATAATGAAAATAGTCTCCTAGAACTAGAGAGGATTAGGAGATAAAACCAAAACGGAAACCATTAAAAATATGATAAAAAATGAGAAAATCTCTATAATTTTCATCCAGGATACAAAAATGAGTGAGGAAGAATGTAGAGAAACTATGAAAAAGATATGGAAGAATAATGAGAGCAGATCGATTGTAGTGGTAGGAAACTCTGGGGGAATATCCATATGGTGGGACGCTCACAGATTTTCTAGAACAAGAAAATTGAAGAACCCTAACTGGATCATGGTTGAACTAAATGAACAAGTAGAAAATTAAATAATATGTATATGTAATGTATACAAACTGGTTCTTCATCATAAAAAGCTTGAATTTTGGCTTTTATTTGAAGACCTTCGTAGATTGAATATCCACCATCAAAGTATAGTAGCAGGGGATTTCAGCACCATAGTCTCCCTCAATGAAAAAAGAGGATGAGTAAGAGTCAAGGATCCCTATGGAGATAATTTGGAAGACATGCAATCCTCATGGAATCTAAATGATATAAATCCCAAGAAAGTAAACTACACATGGAGTAACAAAAGATTAGGACCCGAACATATAGTGGCGTGCCTTGACAGAATTCTAGTAAGGGAATTTTTATGCTAAAAAGCACTATTTAGGTGTCCAAAATTCTCCCTTTTTCTATTTTAGATCACAAACCTCTTCTTCTTGAATTTGTTCTTCCTGATTTAAGTGCCCCCCTACCTTTTAAGTTTTCTCCATCTTGGATCAATGAGGATGAACTGTATAATATAGTCAAAGAGGCATGGTGTCCTTATGTCCAAGGGACCCCGGGTTTTATTTGGTAGGAAAAATTGAGATCCACCAAAGAAGCTATTAAGGCTTGGGTAAAAATTTGAAATGACTTGGCTACATTTCATAGGGAAAATATTGGGAAATAGGAAGATTGCAAGAAGAAATGGAGCAGGGTGAAATAACCGCAGAGACTCTAGCAAAAGAGAAAATGTTGGGGGAGGAGATACAAAAAATGGAAGAAAAAGGAGGAAGAATAATGGAGAATAAATTCAAGAAGCCTTTGGCTGAAGGCAGGAGACATAAACACCAAATACTTTCATAACCCGTATAAAGAAAGAATAAAAAGAAAAACTATATTAGAGCTGGAAAATGAGAATGGAGAAAAGATATCCATGGTGCAGAGAATTAAAGATGTTTATTTTAGTCATTTGAACATTCTATATACCAAGTGGAGGAAGAAGAGGAGTTGGAGGAACATGAGATTCTATGTAGGCACGTCCCAACCCTTGTTTCGAATGAGTACAATGAATTTCTTCTTGGGAAATATCAAAGGCAGAGGTTAGAGCCACTATTTGGTCCCTGCATCCTGGAAAGGCTCCTGGGCCGGATGGGTTTCCCATTTGTTTTTATAGAATATATTGGAGCATTATAAAAGTGGATATCTGCATAATGTTGGAATTCTCTAAGGGGAGAATACATCCAGGAGGAGCTACTAACTCCTCTTTCATAGATATGATCCCAAAAGAAAAAAATCCAACCTCTTTAAAAATATTCCACCTCATATCTCTCTTCCACACGTCATATAATATTCTCACAAAAATCATTGCCGGTAGACTAAAGAATATTATCGCCAACATATTTTCAGAGAATCAAGGAGGTTTTATCGCATTAAAGCAAATCACAGACAACATAATTTATTTCAAGAAGCTATTCATTCCCGCTATAACAGACATGAAAAAGGTATGGCAATTAAACTGGATTTAGCAAATGCCTTTGAAAGGATCAATCATAGTTTTCTTTTCAAAGTTATGGATTGGTTTGGATTCTCCCCTCTTTTTATCGGGTGGATAGGGCCATGCATGGGTCATCCATGGATTTCCCCTTTGGTTAATGATAGAACCGTTGGTTTCTTTAAAGCCTTAGGAGGGTTCAGGAAAGGATTCCCACTCTCTCCTATTATTTATATAATTGCAGTTGATTCTCTAAGCAGACATCTTAAGTGGATTTCTGAGAGTGGAAATCTCTTGGGCATAAGCATTTCAAGAGGATTAAGGGTTATCAATCATGCTCAATTTGCTGATGACACCATCCTCCTTGGTACTTATTTTATTTCTTTAGAAAATAACTTCAACTTAGTTCTCTCTACTTTTCTAAAAGCTTCTGGAGGAATGAACAATAAATACAAGTGTAAGATTTATAGCTGGAACTGTCCTCCAAATATTCTGTTAGAAATCTCAAGAAATATTGGGTTCCAAGGGATAAACAACTGGAAATTTTTCAATTACCTTAGTGTACCTATCAATCTAAAAAAAAGCAGTCCCGGAGCATGGGAAGAAGTTTTGCACAAATTTAAATCCTGCATCCAATCCTAGGGATGAAATGGTTAAACTTAGCAGGAAAAGTAACTCTCTTAAAATCCACTCTGTCCTCAATGTCTATATTTATATGCTCATCACTTTTAGCTCTGGTGGGTTTCCTAAGTAATGTGAGAAAACTCCTTAGGAGTTTTCTCTAGCAAGGAGGAAAGGATGGAAGCAAGAAATTCCATCTGACCAAGTGGGAAACTATTAGAAATTAATTCAAAAGAGGAGGTATTACTATAAGAGAACCAAGGTTGGTTAACATGGCAATGGGAGGCAAAATTCTTTCAGGACTGATAACAAGAAGAAATGACTGGTGGAAGCAATCTATCCAAAATAAATACCTTAAATGACCAAGGATTAGAAGTTTGGATCAATGAATAGAAGGGAACAACTCCAAAATATGGGATCTCTGTAAATCAGTAGCCAAGGTAATTCAATAGTATCTTCATTGGGTCCTTGGCAATGGCAAGAGGATAAAAATATAGAGTGAAAGGATTTTGAACAACCCCCCCCCCCCCCTTGGAGATCTAGAGCATCTCAGAGAATTCAAAGGCTAGTTCAGCAAAAAAATAATCAACAACTTGTACGAGCTTTCAAGGTGGAAAAAAAATGGAAATTGGAAAGGTTGGAAAAGATTGGAGATCCCTGGGTACCTAGTCCTGGGATTTAATAAGCTAATCCTTGAACTAAACGGGACGGAACCAGTGCACAAAAAAGAAAGAGATTTCAAAGGATGGGGACCAACATGAAGGTATATTGTAAATGAAGGATATAAAATTATGCTCAACAACTTGTCAGCTCCTCCCATTGACAAGATTTGGGGATGCATTTGGAGCACGAACATCCCTCCGAATCTAAATGTCTTTTCATGGCTGATAGTACATGGGAAAATTCTCACAGCTGAGAATTTGAGAAAGAGGGGAATCAAAGGACCTAATAGATCTGTTCTGTGTAAGGAAGAGGAATAATCAATACAACACTTGTTCCTTTAATGTAAATTCACCAAGGAAATATGGAACATCTTCATGAAAGAAATTGGGTATCAACTTCCAGATCTAGTTAGCGGATTCTACAGGGGATGGGAGTTCTTTTATCCTAGAAATCTAAAGCACAAAAATTCCTTGAAGCAATTATGGAGGGATTCCCCCAAATATATTAATTGGGAAATATGGCTTGCAAGGAATAAGGAAATATTTAACGGGAAAAAATACGAGGTAAGAAGAGTTTCTCTAAAAGATCAAATGAAAATGAAGGAATTCTTTCTAACACAGTGAAAATAAATATCAACATTAGATATCCTAACCCCCTTTGAACACAAATGGAGCATCAAATTTGTAAATGAAATCTCTATTCAGTCCAAATCTCAACACAAAGAGTGGTGGGAAATAGATCTCTCCCCAAATAAATTTCAAAATTGGGTCAAGGCTCAAGGAAAATTTTGTTTATTCTTTGATGGTGCATTGAAAGGTAACCCAGGGGAGGTAGGTGTGGGCGGGGTTATCTATGACCCACGAAGAACAATTATAAAAACATTTGCATGGGGTCTTGGAAAGAGAATGAACAATTTTGCAGAATGGATGGATTTCCATCAAGGAGTAGAAAGCTTGAACGAGTTGTAGGTGAAGGAATCCATTTCTTTCAACAACTCGAGAATTGTTATTCAATCCAATCATAACATGAGAAAAGGGAACAAAACTATGAATATTATTCAATTAATAATTTCCCACATCTATCCTAGTAGGACCAGCATCAAGTTCTACCATGTTAAAAGATGGCTCAATGGTTTGGCGGACCACTTGGAAAAAATTGGGATGAAGTTAAAGGAAGGGGAGCTATCCATTGATGGGAATCACATCACCCCTAAGTGGTTTATAAACTTTCGAAAACTCATTAATTGTGTTCATCACCCAAGATAATCTGCCTTAATGGTAGAGGTCGAAGACAGGTATGCTCACTTCTAGATGGAAGGCTCGAGGCTTCTCTTGGCATGAACCACTTTGGATCCTTCTCTTCATCATTAAGTCCACACATTCCTATTTGTGAAGAGCAGGTGGGTGGAAGGTATGAAAAGCACTGCCAAATGATGTATTTTTTATCTCCAAAAGAGTTGAGGGAGAATATATGGGAAATCTGGCGCTGCTCTTTCCTCACCTTCTGCAAATTGGAAACTCTATCCATTGTGAGCATTTCCAGGAGAGTAAAGATATAGAGATGGAAGACAAGGGAGCTATGAAAAAGAAAGGATTACTCTCGAGCCATCCGGAGGAAGATCCGGTTTGAGCTTATGTCATGTAGGATATCACCGCCATCAAGGAAGGATTGATGGACCTTTGAAAAATGAACAGGTGTAATTTTGAGGTGGAAAAATCCTACTTGGATGAGTCAAAACAGACTGGGCTAGATTTAACAAGGTTCGAATCACGGCTGGAAGAAACAGAAACTGGTTATTGGTTTGAAATAAGAGAAGTGGAAGATTTAAAGAGGACCATGGAAGACATGGAACGAGCCTTGAGTGAAAGTTTGGATGGGGTCAACGTGAAGCTATTGAAACTACGCAGATCTATTCATAATTGCAGCATGAATGATACATAATGCCACAAACATCATTTTAATCAATTAAAGGAAAATATGGAGATGGTGCAAGAATATGTGATGTACTCTACCCTTGGAATCATGAAGGAGAATGTGCAGAGGACCCCCCTTTGGATGATACGTCAGTCGTGCAGACATAGGTAGAAGAAGCAATCATTCAGGAATGATGTATTTTCCTCCTTGTCAGTGTTAAGGCTATGTTTTTCTGTAGTTTTTTGGTAGGACAACTCGTAAGAGTATATGCAGTCAGAAGCAGGAGGTCCAATCTGGTAAAATTTTGTATCCTAAACAGCTAGAATTCTCTATTACTTTGTTCTGCACAGAAACTTTACTCTGTTCTTTTTGGTTTCTATCATGCAGCCCTGGGGGTGTTCGTAATAATATTTCTATATAATATAATCCTATTCTTGTTCATGTTAAAAAAGAATGTGTGACATGCAGAGACAAAAATATGAGGAAGCTCGACAAGATTCTTAGCAATCTAAGTGCAGAAGATCATACAATGTTAATGGAAAAGTTGTAGAGGGATGAATCAGATGAATACATAATATACCAATATGAATTATTTCTTGAATTTTGAGTAATATTGTACTTAAGAATATTCACTAATATTTTTCAAATAATCTAATTCACATATGTTGAATGTTATGCAGGTACTGAAAACAACATAAGGGAATGCCATCTGAAGAATATTTTTTTATGGAAGATGCAAATGATGATGAATTGGTCATTAGATCATTTGGAGTGGTGTTGGAAGTTAATAGAAGGGGGGAATACTTTTATAAAAGTATGAGGGATATAGTGGAAAGAACATATAGGTGTACTTTTCACTTACAGTATAAAAATCAATCAAATGATTCCAAGAATCAGGTCATATGTAACCTACAAGAGACGTTTCCAGATAAATGGTCAATGAGACCTATCATACTTGCAATAGCAAAAATATACAACAACAAAATAGAATCATTCAAAAATTAATATTCCTAAACATGTTTATGTAGAAAATGTATCTACCACTATAAAGAATTCCATTAATAATTTTAATTATGATATATTTATTTTTCATATCAACAGAAAAATAGTTTAATGTCATTTTACATGTTTAGGAAGATTATGAAAATACCAAAGGATGAAGGGGGTGATATGTGAAATGTGCCAGTAGGGATGTCCAAAATGTGATATTTTAGGATAAGGATCACTCAACAGTAGCAGAACTCACTAAAATTCACTGAAGAAGTGCATAAAGAAGAAGAAGAAATGGAGATTCAATAATCAATCATACACAAGAAATGACAAAAACTATGGTATCATACATCAGTTGTAAGATGGAACTATGACTAGTGAAAAATAAATGAATACAATCAAATGAATTCGAATGCCACTAAGGTCATTCGAATTCTCCTCAATGTGTGTCTTGGATAGCATTGGAGATAACATCCAAACCAGTGGCAGTAGTCACAATAGTCAAATATTCAGTCAAATGATTCTAACTGAGTTCATGGGAACTGATCTAGGGAAGGAGACTCCAATGTGGGCACATGAGGAGCTGTCAGTAGTCAGTATAGCTAATCTAGTCTCTCTAGAGGTATATCTAAGTGGTTCAGTCAGTTAAACTAGTAATCAATCCCCAAAACAAGAAATACATCCACTAATCATGGAACTAACTGAAGAATCTCCTAAATAGGTGGAAGAGGGCGCACTTGTACTCCAGCGATGAAAACAAGGGTTCATCTGTGGCTAGGAGGGATAGAACTGAGCAGAAATAGGCTCTTGGGGCTAAAAACCTGACTAGGTGCGGGGAGACTACCATACTGATGACTCGATGCATGCAGATGCATGCATGATGACTGGATGCATGCAGGCATGCAAAATACAAAAATGATGGTGAGAATATTCCAACACCCCCCCCCCGCAATCCAAACTATGAGGAACAACTAAAATGGTAGGGCCCTGGTAACTAATACCAAAGGTCACCCTGTACAACAATCTAAATAAATAAAGCGAGGAAAGAGGAAAAACCCAGTGGGAAGAAATCCCCCCCTCAAGATAGACTGTGGTAGGATGATCAATCATGTACATCACCATGGAAGCTTCACTCAATAAACCGTTATCATAGCATGTTCGTTCATGGCATATGAAACAATACCCCTAATTTCACTAAATATTGGAAAATACCTTCCAAAATCGTTTTTTTTATCCCCTCCCAATATGTCTTCCCAATTTAAAAAAAACCCTATTTTCACTAGATATTGTATGTATCAATTTTTTCATTAACATTTTTTATACCCCTTTATATTTCTACCTAGTATATTGATATGATACCCCTCTTATGACCCCACATGCACCTTGCTTCTTTCGATGTATATTGTGGATGCACATTACTTCACCCACAATGCAATTACTCAACCACATATCATTATGATTTGCAACATCTAATGGTCTAATGAAGAGATAGGAGATCACTTCTTGTATGTCACTACAGCCAATGCACATAGTACAACATTTAGATTGCATGTTGTAGTTCCTCAATCGCTGACTAAGCCTGTTGTGGGCTAGGTATCCAAGCCCCCAGGGCTTGTAACAAGTTCTAGCAGTCTGACTAAATCTCCCAAGGCCTATCATAGGCACAAGTGGTTGGGTATTCAATCCCCCAAGGCCTATCGAGGGCCTATAACAGGCCCTGGAGGCTTAGAGCCTCCCAAGGCTATTGGTAATAATTGGCTGAGTGCTATTGGTAACAATTGGCTGTCAATGACCACTGTCTCTCGAGTATGATCAACTGGAAACCCACTTCAACATGGAACCCCTAGCCTCAAGCATGCCTCAAGATGCAATTTCCCTGTGTATTGGTAAGCCCGCACCTTGCCTCAACCCGATTTCTCATCCGACTGTGATCCCGCCATCTCCTTTTGGTGGATATTTGTCGGCCTGCCCATATAAAAAACACCCCAAATTATTTTTGTATTGTTACATTAAATAAAAAAAACCCTTTTCCCCTTAATATATAAGCAATATAATTTTTAGTTTTTCATGAATATTTAATACCGCAATATGAATGAACGTGATATTATATTGCCTTCTAGTGAAGCCCCCGTGTACATCACTCACTGCAAATGGTAAGTGCACTTCTCCACCGAAGAAAGATATATCGGCAAGAAATGGATCTGTAATGTGAGAAGCGTGAAACCTTCCATTCTGAAAATCAAATCTGGTCCTCCTCAGATCAAGTGGATCTCCTACAAGATATTCGACAGATCTAAGAATAGTGGCTTCCCATCTAGGAAGAGGAGGATCATCAAGTGCAATATCATCAGGTTCTTATGGATCTGGATCTAGCATTCACTCTTCATCATCTTCACTCTCATAATCTGAATCTGAACTGTCATGTGATGAATATTCGCTCTCTTGGAGCTCACCAAGCAGTGGAGGTGTGGTAGGAAAGCTCTCTTGATCAACAGAATGAGCATCATGTAGAGGCCATTCATCAAACTGTACACTCTTATCAAGGAATGTGGTCATAGTAGAAGGATCAAGAAACTTGTAGGCCTTTGCATTCAATTCATAACCCACCATAATACACTCTTTGCTTTGTGGATCTAGGGATCTCCTTTTCTTAGTTGGAATCCTTGCCCATGCGCTATATCCAAACACTCTAAGATGAGACACATTAGGTTTGTATTCCATCCATGCTTATAAAGGAGTCATATCTTTGATTTATTTGTGAGGAACTTTGTTCTGAAGATAGGTGGAATAGTTGATGGCTTCTTCCCAAAGACTAGGGTGCAAACCTTTCGACTTTAGCATGCAGGTGGCCATTTCTTTCAATGTTATGTTCTTCATTTCAGCAACACCATTCTGTTGTGGTGTATAGGGAACAATATGTTTCATCTCAATGCCTTCTTCAGGACAAAATGTTTGAAATTCACCCTTGATGTACTCACCTCCATTATTAGTGCAAATGGCCTTGATCTTTCTAGCTGAAAACTTTTTTGCAAAAGACTTGAAAAACTTAAAGAATCCAAATACTTCTAACTTTAATATGAGAAAGTATACTGATGTAAATATTGAATAATCATCAATAAAAGTAAGAATATACCTTTCCTTGTTCAAATATAGATCTATAAATGGCCCTGCAACATCATTATGAATCAGATCTAGAGGTTGAGAGGCTCTCCTTGCCTTCCCCTTCTCAAATTTATTTTCAGGATGCTTTCCAATCAAACAAACATGACAATTTCCCTTGGAAAAATTGATCTTGGGAAGCCCTTCAACCATCTCTTTAGTATGCATGTCTTGCAAGTATTGATAGTTAAGATGCCCAAATTTTTCATGCCATAACCTACTCTCTTCATTTGCATGAGTGTGAAGAGAAGACTGTTTAGAGAGAGGTAGAAAATGGGAGAACTCATACAGTTTCAAATTATGATTTGCAACACCTTTTGCAATGGTAGAACTTGATGCCATGTCTTGAAATTCGACCTCATTTGGAGATAATATCACCCTCTTGGGCTCTTTAGTATGGGTCATCTGATATACTGAAAGTAGATTTGTAGTGAGGGTGGGGACATAGATTACATCTGATAAGTACCCATGCTCAAGTTTGATTCTTCCAATCCCCTCCGAGGAGACCTCAGAATCATTCCACAACATAATGGATGGTCCAACAGTAGCTTCGAATCCAATGAAGAGATCCTTGGAGGAAGACATGTGTCTTGATTCTCTAGAATCTATAATGAAGGATGATTGAGTTGATGCACCTACCATGAGGGCATGGCATCTCTCTTTGTTCTCAAATCCAAATGGTTCACTCTCTTTCTTTCTAGAACATGCAGGTACTGGAAGATTATTTTTTTCAAGAAGTGAATCCATGAGATCTATGGTCGTCTTCATACATGAGCTCTTAGGGTGATATCCTTGATTACATTATGTGCACATGGATTTTCCCTTTTGAGATGTCTTGTCCTTCTTAGGATTCGAGACTCCATCTGATTGGTTTGGAGACTCCTTATTCTTTTGGTCATTCGACTTTCTATCAAAAAAATTTTGTTTTCCTTTGCCATTCGCTCTCCTTGACTGAGTAGTTTCAAGATTTGAATCCAATTTGGATTTTATAACTCCCATGTGCACAAGCTTCTCCTCCTCAAGTGTGAGATATTGGATGAAGTCTTCAAGCGAAGGGAATTTCCATTTTGGAATGGACAACTTTACTGACTTGAAGGTCAAAACAAACACTGAATAATCAAGACCTAGCTTCGACAAGATGGCAAGGATGAGTTGGTTTTCTTCCTTCTCAATCCCATACCTCTTCAATTGTGAAATCAACTTCTTGAATTTGTTGATAAACTCAATGATAGTTTCGAAACTGCTTGGGCTAAAGGAGATGAGCTCATTTTACAATTTATAACCCTTCAAGACATCCTTCTGATCAAGGAGAGGTTCGAGCTTGTACCAAACATCCTTTGGAGTCTTTAGACCAATAACATGAAAGTGTAGGTCTTCAGAAATGCTATGTAGCAGCAGTCCTATTGCTTCATCAAGCTTGTTTAAGTAATTGGATTTCTCTACTGCACCAGTGGGATCAACTGCAGATCCATTCACCACTCTGGAAAGGATCTTTGACTTCAATAATATGTCCATATTTTCCTTCATTGAATGAATTCAACTTGAGATCCATGATAATGAAGAATTCGAAGTTGAAGAGAGGAGATTCCTGCAAAAAAATGAGAATTATGAAATGGAGATCTGCTGCAATTCAAATTGAACAATGCCATAGGACATTGAGCACATGTGACTGGTTCCTTCACACCTAGATAGACCTCACTGGATTTCTCCAGTGAATTCAAGGAAATAGCACCAGGATTTGCTCTGGAAACCCAGAGGCTTCTAGTGCTCAATGAAAGACATCTGCTCAAGGAACTGCTACTACTGCAATTAAAATAGTTGTTGTCAACTTTGATACCATGTGATATTTTAGGATTAGGATCACTCAAAAGTAGAAGACCTCACTAAAAATCACTCAACAAGTGCAGAAAGAAGAAGAAGAAATGGAGATTCAATAATCACTTATACACAAGAAATGACAAAAATTGTTGTATCATACATCAACTATAAGCTGGCACTCTGAATAGTGAATAATAATTGAATACAATCAAATTAATTCGAATGCCACTAAGTTCATTTGAATTCTCCTCAATTTGTGGCTTGGATAGCATTGGATACATCATCCAAATTAGTGGCAGTAGTCACAATAGTCAAATAGTCAGTCAAATGAGTCTAACTAAGTCTAATTGAGTGCACGGGAACTTATCTAGGGAAGGAGAGTCCAATGTGAGCGCATGAGGAGATGTCAGTAGTTACTATAGTTTATATAGTCTCTTTGGAGGTCTATCTAAGTGGTTTAGTCAGTTAAACTAGTAATCAATCCCCAAAACAAGGAACAGATCCACTAATCATGGAACTAACTGAAGAATCTCCTAAATAGGTGGAGAGGGCGCACTGGTACTCCAGTGATGAAAACAAGGGTGCATATGTGGCTAGGAGGGCCAGAGCTAAGCAGAAGCAGACTCCTGGGGCTGAAAAACTAAGGACTAGGTGCTGGGAGACTACCATACTAATGACTGGATGCATGCATTTGCATGCATGATGACTGGATGCATGAAGAATGCATGTAGGCATGCAAAATACAAAAATTATGGTGAGAATATTCCAACACAAAAAAGGGTACAAGGATATGGTCAAGGAAATGGACATAATTGCATTGCGGGAGGATCCATATCAACAACAATGTGCTTCAAATGTATGAAATCATTGATTTTTTTGGATTATCTTGTACATCTAATTAATTAATTCAATATTCAATATTAATTTTCAAATGTTTTGTTGCAGAAAAGGAAAGAAAATGGAACCCACTCACCACATAAGATAGGAAGAAAATGAAAAAAGGGGTTGATGGAAAAGTTTGTGAGTTGTTTTTATTTCCTTATAACAACTTAAGATTTCATAGTGGTTGTGATCCTTATATTTATTTAATTTTTTTCAGTGGCCATACGTGGATGTCTTGAAATATGTGTTAACATAAAAAGATGATCCATCAGAATAATTGATTGACATTGGGTTAAGCAAGGGTTGTAAGTATATGTTGGCATATCAAAATTTAGTTGTTGAATTTATAAGTATATATGTTCTTTTAGTTATTTCATTTTATAATTAATAGAACAACAAAAATCCTTTATGTTAAATCTATGATTTCTTGCGAGGTATAAAACTTACAAGAAACAAAGTATGGAGTGCAGCCAACAAAGGAGCTGTTGATAGATTGCATGAGGCATAGTTTTGAAAGAATGTGTGACATTCAAGATGCAATTCTTTCTTTGGTACGTCGATTTCAATTTAAATTCATGTATATAATCTATTTTTTTTTTTATTCCCAACAATATTGTAGATACACTTAGTACACTTTATTTTTATGTTTGCAAATGGAAGCTAAAGAAGAGGAAAACAATAGAGGCAATCGACAAAATACTCATCCAAATAACCCAAGTGATGCAAGTGGATCGAGCACTGATAATAGTTCTAACGAAGAATGATGATCCATATATTTTGGATGTTAATGCAATTTGTTGTATATTTTGAAATAATTGTTTGTGAAAATCAGACATTTTGTATAATGTACTGGACATAGTGTCCACATTGAAAGACAACATGTTACTAATAAGTGTAACAATTACATGCATGTTGACATTTTGATAATTGTGGACTTAATGTTGTCCTATTTTGTATGACAAATGGTCTCTTATTGATATATAATAAAATAATATTTTTTATTCTATTGCATTCTTTAATTTCATTGTCAAATGTTACATGTGAAATGGTAAATTGGTAAGTAAATGTATGGATGAATAAATATTACAGTAGATGATAGAAACTATGATATAAGTATTTAATACAAACAAACACAATAATTAAAATTGAAATGAATAGTACTATAAAAATTATTTCAATTTCTGATGAATAATGGAAATAAAAAAAATAAAAGACAAAATATAGATATTCCACTTCAATGTCAGTAGCCACTGTTCAAAAAATAATCTACATTGCTTTTGATATTTATTACCGCACTGGTACGTTTGGTCAAATATTAAGCTTCAGTGCATTTGGTCAAATTTTACGCCATGCTATGTTTAGTTTAATGATACGCCTTGGTCCTCTAATTTGTATTTACCGAGTCGTTAAATTTTAAAAATAAAATCGTGACCCAGTTGCATTTACTAGTGCATTTTATTTATTAATCGCCTTGGTGATTTCCAATTATTAAAATACACTGGTGCTTATTATGATGAAATGCATCGGTGCACTATGATATATGAAAAGAACCATTAAATTTAAAAAATACAAAAAATTCATGGTGTGTATGTCATAACATATTGCACCAGTGATTTGTTATTGTATGTAAGAACTAGTGCTGGTTTGGTTACAACATCGCAATGCATATATTGTTTTAACACATTGGGAAGTGTTAAATTTTGGTGCGTGTCGGTTCTGTATGTGTTGGAGTGCACTAGTGCATATCATTTTTATTATATTGCACTAGTGGGTATTAGTATGTTACACACCAATGCATTGTTTTTTAATGAAGTGCACTAATAAAAAAACATCTGCTATATCCTCCGGCTTACAAGTTTCTTTATTTATAAAAAGATTCCGCAAAAACCTCCATTAAAACATCCACTACCAATTACAGAGGGTATAGAAGAGGTTTTTTTGACAATTTTGTCCAATCTTGTAACATTAAAAACCTCCATTGTGACCTACGATACAAGCTCTTTTCTTGGTATTGGAACATACCTTTAAATGCTCAAAGGCCCTTTTCTCTTATATTCCCTAATATTTGATGCCATAACATTTTTTCCACAAAATGGAGACCAGGTTTCTTGCACATGGGCCAACAAAAGGGCACCATTGTAGTCTAGTGTGCTGGAATTTTCAATCCCCATAAGGGGGAAGGTATCACCCAAAACATAGCTAAGACTGGCTTAGAGTAAGGCTACTTAACTATATGGTTGTGATGTGGGGTTTATAACATCTAGTATAATAACAATATTCATCATCCCGCAACAACACTTAAACATATCCATCATTCATACATTATACAAAATACTATTAATTAGAAATAATGTTGAACTTTGGTATTGTCATTGATGCCAAAGAGGTTGTTGGACTTTTGAAATATAAATGTCAGTTTGAATAAGTATATAGAAAACATGTGTGCAAGGATCTGCAAGTTAAAGGAAGTCTTCAAACCAAGTTACATAACAATGATGTCTGTGCATGGCACTCTAATCCCACCTAGTCATGGTACGTAACTCCAGTATGCAAGCCCCACAATGCAAGCCCCACAATGCTAAGGAACTAGTGTGGGAAAGACCCACAAAGTCATGGTACTTCATCCTCGCAAGATAAGACAAGTGGAATATATTTGGGTAAGATTGACCGAAAATAAAGGAAGAAGGGGTGTTACTGACTTAGAGAAGCCCCAACTTGTGGAAATATCTATTGAGTGAGTTGAGTATAAATAATATTTAGGTTGATGAATGAAAAGTAAGCTTGGAAGAACAAATTGAGTAATATTCTGAATTTTCAAGCTTTGGGTTAGATGATATGCCCCGGGAAATAAGAGGCAATATGAATTGAAGAAGTGCGCGAGGTTATAAGACATGCAAAAGAACGAGGAGCAGTCGCACATATATAAAGAGAATTAATGAAAATACCAAAGAGCATGTGAATGATTATGTGTGCAGAACCAGAACAACATGTAACACTATGGTAGAATACACTGTAAGAGAAGTTGTGAGAATAATTGAAGCATACCATGAGTGCAAAGAAGGAAGTGAAGCAGAGTGCAGAACACAGTGTGAATTATGTGTGCAAATATGAATACAGAGCGACAAAAGTACATTAACATATATATCTTTATATTAGGGTGGTTGGATGGGGAGAATAAAGGATATTGCAGTCTAGTATGAATGGGGAATGCACAGTTGGTTGTTATTGATGTGTTTTTTAATATTAATTGGTGCATGTTTTAAAGACTAAAATTGGTTACTCTGAACATGATACTGATTCACCCCCCCTTAGTATCATTAAAAATTCCAACAATTGGTATCAGAGTGGGTTTCTTCAGGAACAGTTTAACAACTGGAAGATAGATCACTATGCAAACATCGATAAATAGGAAGGAATTTCTATGAACAATGCCCCAATATTTGATGAAGGTAGTTGGTACTTATGGATTACTATGATGAAGGGACATATGCAAACCCTATGTTCATAGGTTTGGGATATAGTGAAAATGGAAATGCTCCTCCAAAGGGAAAACCTAATAATAACACTACAAAAAGACTTCACAGATGCCATGAAACAACAAGAAATGCCATATTGAATACCATGCTAAAAGATGTGAAAGTTAAGTTGGGTATCACTCCTTAGCCTATGAAATTTGGAAAAAAATATAGATTCTCTACTTAAGAAACCTTTGTGCTACAAAGGATCAAGATGATTCAATTTGTGAAAATGAAATTGGAAAGAGCTTAGAATATTCTGATGATCTCTGCAGTGAAGAAGTAAGATATGTCATTCATAGTCAAAGGAAAAATATAGAAGGATAAAAAAATATTGCAACCAAAATCATGGAAACCCTGATAAATAAAGAAGAATAATCAAAGACAATGGAAGTACATTTTTTCAAACAATTGCAAGAAAATGATGAAGCTTATATCACAAAGGAGTGAGAACTTGCATTTCTAGAAGACAAATTTGAAAGTTCAATGTCAAGAAATCTTAAGCTATCCAAAGAAAGTGTGTCTCTAAAGGGAGAATTGGAAATAAAAAGGAAGGATGCTAAACAAGTAACTAAAGAAAGAGTTGTTAATTTAAAAGAAGAAATCAAATTTCTAAAAGATTAGCTGGAATAAAAGGATGCAAAAGTTATCTCTTTGAAAGATGATCTTGACAAGAGGAGTATGAATACCTCTAACTATGGTAAAAGGTTGAAGAAGAACTTGCAGAACTCAGGGAAGAAAATCAATATTTGAAAGAACGACTGCAGAAGACTCAAAGAAGAATAGATGATGCGAGACATGTGATTAATGAACAACGTTTTCAACTCGATAAAGGAAAATAAGAGGTTGATAGATTGAGGAATGAAATGACTGGTATAAAAGAAGTTGAAAATACCATAGTTGATCTAATAGGTTAGTTATAGTAGGTTGACCAATTTGTAGAAGCTCAGCTACAGGAAAAAGATCAAATTTGTCAAGCAAGAGAGCTTGAGATTTTCTATCTGAAAGAGGAAATGAAACGGACAGTTTCTACAAACTTGAAATTTGGGATGATTTAATCGAACCTAGATGATATCCTCATCTACCATAGATAATATCATGTCAAGACTGGTTTGGGATATGATGAACAAAAAAATATTGAAGAAAAAGAAGACTCTAGGTTCATGGAAAGGAAGACTAGACAGAAGGCTAGAATCTATGTAGATATCCTAAACAACCTTAGGTATAGTGTAGAAAACAACAAAGAAGAAAATCTTAACCGACCAAAACATGACAAACAAATTTTTCCATTTCAAGAAAGTTCAACCACATCCAAAAATCAAGAAAAATAGAGTCATCATGCATTCTATGGCTATTGTTATTCTTGCAATGAATTTGGACATAGAGTTGTAGATTGCAGATCTTGTGGTAGATCCACTCAGTCGAGAACTAAAGGTATGAGTGGTGGCATTTTATATTCAATGTTACGATTTTCATTATTATGCCCTGACATCCATGGTGACATAGGAGGTTAGGTGCCTCTCTCTTTTGCTTACGACGTTCATGCACTCCACTAGTGATGGAAAGCGGTGCATTATTGTCCCTCTGTTGTATTATGTTGAATCTTTAGTGAAGAGACCTATATGCATTAGGTGGTCTTCCATTTTTTTGCGGCATCTTTGTCATTCTTTGGATATATTTCATGTAGTCATGGATGGGAGGTCCAACTTTCCTTTCGGTTCAAAGCTTTTTTGTTTATTTTTTGAGAGGTTTTTGGCCACCAGGCCATCATTTGAGCGCCTAACTCCTTGGATGATGACCGAGGTGCATATGCACATGTTGGGGTAGATGATGCCCAAGAGAGCTTATCTTGAGTTCCTAGCTAGGATAATTGTAGATGTGTTGGAGATGTTCGGTAGTGAGGAGGACCATGCACTAGTCATGGTGCCATATCCATATGCTGGCTTGGACTGGAGAGGGTGCCTCAAGATCTTCTTCACACCAAATGAGCCACATGATGAGAGAGGTAATATTATAATTATGTTTAAATTACTCTAATTTTATTTTATTTTCTTTATACTTAATGCAAATGAAATATATAATAAATACTAAATTTTTTAATGAAATTATCTAATTATTATTGTGTACCATATATTTTGTAAACATTGGCACATTTGATGCTGAGGTCATCCCGCCGCCTCCCACTCATGAGGATGAGGATATGGAGGAGCACGATCAGTTTGGGCCATAGTTGGTTAGTAGAAGTCCTAGCCACCATCCATGTAGGCCCCAGGATAGGTATCAACAGGATGTGGCAGATATGTTAGCCAGATTATTGACAGATGTGTGTGTTCGGCTTGTGCGAATGAAAGACATTCTTCGACAGCTTCAGCTTAAGGATATATGGAGTATTATTCCTCATCATATGAGTTTTTTGATGTAGCTTCATGTTGTCAGTCAGTTTGATACTAGGAGGGATGACCATCAGCCACCTCCTCCACCTCCACCCCATCCTCCATCATCTTTGAAATCTACTAATCCACCTTCTCCTTCAGTTTTTGACATAGAATCCACATCCCGTGCACCTCCTCCTTGGACCCCACCTCCTCCCCCACCTCCAACATCTCATCCACTTCCTCTCGATCCTCTTTTTTCACCTTAGACATCTCCTCCAACTCATCCTCCTACACCTCCCCCTCCTTTGATCGATCCAGCTTCTGATCCATTATACCTATCCAACCGACTAGCCTCTATATATCCATAATCTTCCCATGATCCTCATCCACTAGTCCCATCATCTTTGAAGAGGATGCTCAGATCATGTGAGATGATCTAGATTCCTAGAGATGTATTTCCTACTAATCTACATGCTAGTTTATTTCCTAGCAGAGGTACCGATCATGCCTCTGGATCTACTAGTGGAGGTGACAATACATCTAGTGGGTCAACATATAGTGATGGTGATATGGTTCTGGGGGTGGACTAGACATGTATATTTGACATTTATCATCAGTTTGATATATATATATATATATATATCATTTTCCATTTTGTAGATGTTGATGTTGATAATTATGTTGATGTTTATTTATATGTTGATGGTCATGTTGTGTATGTTAGGTAAGGTCTGATGATGTTCATTAGATGTTTTTTATGGTTATGTTAGAAAATGAAAATTTTGTTTGTTACATGTTTTTGTTAGATCATATGTGTGTTAGATTATGTTTAAATCTGTAAGATGTATATGTTCGATGAATATGTAACGTACTATTTATGATGGTAAGTTCATGCTTATTTTTATTAGTTTTATGTTAATGATGGTATGATGGTGTTTATTTTTATGTTTGTTATATGGCACCAATGATAATGATGGTATGTTTATGTTATATGGTGATAATGATAATGATGGTGTTTAAAATTACCATGCACATTGCCCCTTTGCATATTTTTAAATGCTATGAAATATTTGAGCTATTTTATATTGTAAAATATACATTATAACTAATTGATTAATGAAGGGTAAGACACAAGTTACATTTCCAACTATTTATTTATCATATTAACATTTAAGTCATCAAAAACAATTTTTATATTGAAGAGTAAATTTATATAAATTGGATTAACTATTAATATATATGTCTGTTGGTTTTTGTTTGGGTGGTTTGGAGGAATGATTGTTTCCCTCCCCACCCATGTTCAATTCTTGTAAGTGACATGATGCTCTTGTTGAGCACTGATGAACCACCATTTTATCCCTAAGGGGTAGCTTAGCTAGTTAGAGTCTAAATCCAAAGACCATTTGATATTGAGGTCGTAGGTTCAATTCTCACGAATCCAACTCTTTGGGTCTTTCGGGGTTAGGCTCCCAAAAATGGAGCCGATAGGGTGAGGCCCCCTAGAATTATTATTGTGGATGTAGCGAGCCCCGACCACAATTTTGGAGGATGTGAACCACATGAAAAAAAGATGTGAACCACATGAAAAAAAAATATTAATATATATTAATCAAATTAATTATATATAAATGATTGTAAATTTATATTAATTCAATTAATTATTGATGTTCTATTACTTTTTTAATGTTATTATATTTAAAATGATTGTTTTATTACTTTGTTAATATTATTATTTTTAATTTTTTTTTTAATTTAATATCATTAAAATATTTTTGTATTGAGTAATACTTTCAAAACTATTCAAGATTTAATATATCAAATATTCATGTTTGAGTTTGTCAATGAATATATCTAATTTCTAAAATAGTATAGATTCATATTAGTTATATAAATTAGATTAACATAGAATTATTTTATTATAAATGTACATTAATAAAATCTAAATCAATGATTATAGATCAATACATATATGAAATATTTTTAGTCAAATATACAACCATGGCTTTAATTTACCAATCAAAGCTATGTACTTATTTGCAAACTATAAAATAAGTTGAATAAATATCAAGCATATATACATCTTTGTTAACTTCTTCATCTAAATCCTTATTGTATCAACCAATTCTAAGATGGATTTTAACCTCCTAGAAATAGAGACATGAATAAATTCAATCCAACTTAATTAATATAACATATTTAATTCTTTTATTACAAAGGGAAAAGAAGATTCTCTCTTAAAGTCATTTTTTTTCTCCTAAAGAAGATTCCATACCTACACCTTCTTCCTTAAAGTCATTTTTTCTCTCTTATTTCCATTCAAAAAACATTTGCAAACATTATAAAAAAAGTGTCATAAATTATGATTTTTAGCATTATTTATAACAAAAAAATTATGAAATACAAACATTCAAATATTGATGGAGAAATTAGAGAGCACCTTAAATTTTGTTGTAAATTTTAGTGTTATAAAGGCCATAAATTAAGTCATTGTAGAGCTCAATACTGGTAAAAACTTGTTAAATTTTCAATCTCAATCAAGGTTACAAATGTGTCATTTTCTATGTTGGATTTAACATTATAAATACAATCAAAAAATAAAAAAACATTACATTTTAACAAAAATGTCATAAATTAATGCAATTATAATTCTTAACATTATTTATAACAAAAACATCATAAAATACAAGCATTGAAATATTAATATAGAAATTTGAGACCACCTTCAAGTCACGAAGAATATGTTATCCTTTATGTTCACAAAAATCAAATTGAATCATGTAAGATGTTTTCATGGTGTATATATATATGTATACACAAAACAAAATATGCTAATTTGGACAATGATATATAATCATTCCATACAATCATAAATTACTTCATAGACATAAACCATATTTCGCATAATTTTGGTTGTTAACCACTGAAATTGTTTAAACACTGCCTCCAGTAATAAACTTTCCATTTCCACCATCATAACATGAAAAATAAACAATATTTAGATAGTCAAAGATAACAATAACAAAATGATATCTCAATCTGTAAATGATGAAATAAAACATGTACATATCACTCTTTGTTGCCATCTCCCTCATTATTTTCCTCAGTTGGCATGATAGCACTGTTGTTGTAAAATACATGTTTAGATCTAGGATCGCGTCTTAATATGAATCACCAATCTCTATCCAACACATCTGATTAAAAGAACACTTGGTTGCAATGTTTTGGGAAAACATAAGGATCCTTAATTTCATCCCACATCTTTCTAGAGTTTGATACATATCAAACCATTATCACGATATTCCTTTACATTTCTCATGTCGAATGTGTCCCACCATCTACACCTAAAAATAACACATTGGAAAGATGAGAATTCCACTTCAATGATCTCTCATATATTTCTGACATAATCCAACATCCCACCTATTAGGTTCCGATATAGGTGGCTAGAATGACTAGACTAGTCAAACTAGACTTCCACTCCACAGTCTTGTGTAACACGCCCATCATCAGCATCCTTGGCATGGTAATTTTTAGGGGCAAATTTTCTCCGATTGGCTCTTTTTGGGGTTTTTTTTTCAAAGAATAAATTCACTATTTGGTCATTTTTAGTCCCTAATATCGCCTATATTTACATAAAATATGATTTTTTATCATAATATTCGCCAAAATTTACACGTTTCAGTAGTAAGCTGTAGGTTTTGTATTTAATATTGACCTACCTATCTATATCTATGTTTTTTCAACCCAAAATAATCACCTAGAATAATATACTTAATTGTAATATTAGAATTAGGGGAGGTAGAAAGATCCAACAATGCCGCCTAATAAAATTGTGCTACTTCAGGGCATGGAAATTGTAGCCAAGTTAAGGATTGACAAGATTATAGTCTTTGGAGACTCAAGACAGGTAATTTATAAAATGAGGAATGGATACAACAAAGGATCTCCTTGGTGCAGAAGAATATATCAACGAATATATTTACTTAACTCTTCACTTGAGGCAACTTTTCTCCACATACTTCGTGAAAATAATAGAATCGCAGATTGCTTGGAAAACAAAGGAGTTAGGTTAAGTGTGGGGGATGTTGTGTTCAATGATGGTCTCCATACATACCATCCTATCCCCGAGGATTCAAAGTTATTTTCCCCTCCATACTTCGCTTGCATATGCAATGGGAAGGCTCGAGGGTAACGCAAGCACATTGCCTAGATTGGCGCAAACATGTGGAGAGTGTTGCCACATCACATGGCTTCCCATGGGTGATCCGCAGAAGCATTTATGGGGAGTCTTGTCCAAATGCTTTCCCCCCTTCACTCGCATTTATAGCATGGTTAGTACCTAGGTGGAATTTAAGGAGGGAGAGACATAGTTCGATGGTCTCCATGATCAACATATTGTTCATTGGTTGAGTGGTCTTTCTCTGGTTCCCCTAAATCGTGAGGAGGAACTCTGGAGCGAGCAGAGTATAGGAAACCACTAGCGTCCCTAGATTATGTCAGGTGTTAGAGAGGCCATGGCTTACCTAAAAGCAAGTGTTGAATATTTCAAGTTGAACTTGAGGAAGTTTTTCAATTTCGCCTTTGCTGGACTCAAGGAAATTAAGGATAATTAGAAGGATACTCAGTACATTTCTCAATAGTTAGCCTGCTAGGATTCAAGAATTGACAACCTCGAGCAGAATTTGTTCGAGTTAATAGGAATGGTGGACATTATTAAGGATGAAATTCTGAAAATGGCCTAAATGACTCAGTGCAGCCATTGCCAGGAGACTCCAAATGCAGGTGTGCTGCCTATGGATGAAGATTCGATTCATCAGCAGGTTCAGATAACTCATGGATTTCAGGATTGATTTCCAGTTTCTCCCTCTTATATATATATATATATATATATATATATATATATATATATATATATAGATATTTCTCTGAATAGTTAGTTTGTAAGGGTTTATCCCTCCCATGATATTGAAGATTGTAGAAAGGCTAATAGAGGAACAAATAGGTATGTAGAAGAGCAAGTCATGTCTGCTCATTTCCATCTTTTTTCTAAGCTTAGACTGAAGCTCCCATTTTGTACTAAATGGTTGTATACAACTTTTTTGTAAATACAATCTCTTTGGTTTCTGTTAAAACAAAAAGTGTAATATTAGAATCCTTAAAAAATACCTCGATCCTCAATGTGAAAATGATGTCCATAATCCCACATAGATGGGAACGAATGCACCTGTAATAAAAGTTAACAAATGGTGGTTTCATATGTCTAATAACCTAACCATTAATATATTTAACTTAGATGTTATAATTCAAAGCTTCATTATAAAGTTAGAAATGTATAGAAATATTTTATTATAGAGTTGTTGCACCCAATCCTAATGTTTAGCGCACCCTCCTCTTTAGGAGGGTAACGACTAGCTGCACCATATTTTTTTTTGAATTGGTCTACAAACCAAATGTTGGGACATATCATTGGAATATTTTATTTTAAATGATCTGGAAAAGGCATGATTCTACTGTGCAACCACATGAATTATTTTCTATCAATGTCCCATTTACTCCTCCTTTGTTCATACAATGTGACCCACAACTGTGTTTCCTCCACATTGTAAAGAATGAATTTATTGATTGCATCAATTTATGAATTGTTTTTTGTATTCATGGAAACAAAACCACATTCAGTACGTATGTGATCAAATATATTATATTTTGAATTTTGTTATGAAGAGTTACTATGTGGAAATTTGAAGATCGAAAGATAAATGACTTACTCTTTATCATGCGCCTTTTTCCATTTGTATCCAGTTTATCCCCTTCCCTTTTGTCCACATCATGTTTATAATCCCAAATCACTGCAGCTGGTGTGTGGTCGATTTGCTTGATGTACTCACTAGCATAATAGAATGATTCATATACTATGTACCCCTCTGCCATAGAACCCTCATTTTTTTCCCTTTTTCGAACAAATTTCTTCACTTTTTTCATGAACCTATCCAAGAAGAACATCCAGTGACATTAGACCACCCCAATTAATTCAAACTCATCGACTAGGTGAATTAGAAGATGAACCTACATGTACATGAAACTTGATGGTTGTTCCTTCTCAAACATACAAACAATATCAATTATCTCTTGATACCACTGTGGAATGTTAGCGATGTAAATATCCTTTGATGTGATCCATCGTACAAATGTAGATAGTTTAGATATGGCATGCCGCAGTTCATATGGAAAGTCATGGTTCACACACCTACACACAAACAATGGATAATGACACTACAAAGTAGACACAAAAATTTAATTGCATTTTAACTTATGTGGTAAAAGATATACATAAAAAGTAAAAACAATTTTTTGACATTATATGTACCCTTAGTAGGTTGAGATGGTCATGCGATCATTCAAACCCAACAACTCTTCATCTGCAGTGAAGCAAAGTTGTCGAGTATAACCATAAAAATAAGGCTACTTCACACCCAATATAATTTCCCTTTCCAAATTAAGATCAACTTTCTTCAAAATCCATGGGAAATCGTCGTTTTTAAATGACAAAGAGGGGCTAGGCTCTCCTCTATTTTATTGTCTTGGCCAATGCTTCTTTTTAGTATTTGAAGAAATAAGATCTTTCCTAATAGCCAACTTGTCACTTTTTTTGGATTATATGTGATGCCACAAAGAACATGAAACATTTTTAAATATATGCATGGGATCTAGTAAGTGGGAAATCTTAAGATGCTCCCAATATGGGAGCTCATAAAATATCAATTATTTTTTATCCCTTTAGGAATTTTCTCAACATAGGTGTTGAATAATTCAAGATCATCAATCATAGGTTGCACATTTTAATCGAACATCTCTGCGTATTCCTTCTCCTTCTCTCTATCATATTCCCTAAGCCAGTTATCCGGTGTCATTATTTCAGGCCTTTGGGTTCTCTCTTGTTTACCATTGAAAGCAGATCTTGCTCTTCTATAAGAGTGTTTTTCTGGGAGGAATACCAGGTAGAGAAGTCATACACTGTCTTTCATAGGTATTTGGACCACCTAGACTTCATAGAAGGTCCACAACATTTGCATCCACAATAACCTTTCATTACAAGACCTGCGATGTTATAGTCAAGAAAGCACATTAGTGTTAAAGATCCAGACAGTCGCATTGAACTAAATATGCCAAAAAATAGTGCTTTGATTATAAACAAATCAAACAACATATGTACCTGAGGAAACTCTTAAACATAAAACTCCTGAATAATCATGTGTGGTGTATGCACATATGACATACAACATAAAACTCCTCTCTAATGGGATGGGTCTTGACACATCATATAACTTATCCCTTTCCATAATTCCTTGAATTCATCGATCAATGGTTGTAGGTAAACATCCATATTCTTCACTTGTATTCTACTAGGGACTAGAAGAGCCAATGTAAGATGTTCATTCTTCATGGAAAACCATGGGGGGGTATTGTTATTGATCACTGCTACAGACCAAACAATATAGATGTTGTTTGGTTGGGAATATGGGTTGAAGCCATCAATGGCTATGCTCAATTGGAGTCTGTGTACTTCATCCTTGAATTTATCAGGCCATGTATCCTCTTTATGCTTCATGTCTATTGAATCTGTTGGTATTTGCATAACTCCTTCCTCACTTTGATGTGATGCATACCATCCCTGCATCATAGCTAATTCTTTGCAATGAAAGAGCCTTTGAATCCTTGGTATTATAGGCATGTGCCTCTATATATTATGAGGAGGACCATGTGCTTTAGCCTTCTTTTTTATTCTTTGTACCTTCCATGCCCACATTTTGGACATATCTCTTTTTTCCATATTCACCTCTATATAGAATACAATCATTGGGATATGCATGATATGATATGTACTCTACACCCAACATTTTAAACATTTGATTTGCCTCTTCGCAGCTTCCGGGAAATGCATTATTATTTGGAAGTATCTTATCTTTGAATAACTTGTATTTAGTGGGAAATACAAACGTAGAATGTCATTTAATGTTCATAAAATCGACCATTTTCAATGATGATTATGTCACAAGATTCCTTAAAATATAATGTAGTTGATGGGAAGTTACCTCAACATTGCTAAGAGACACGCATATGTCATTCCATACTTTGATTTCAAGTTGTACAGTAACATTGTTGTTTCCAAATGTGTATAATTTGACTAGCCAGGTCCAAAGAGAGGTGTGGTGGAATCTTATTTAAGGCTTTTGAATAAGGCTTCAATGATATGAGCATCATCCCCTAGTTCATTGTCCTGGAATTTATGTAACAATATTGCATCCACGACACTCCTTTGTCTTAATAACTCATCCATACCAACCTCTACTTCATTTCCTCCATTTCAAACATCGAAGAACTACTATTATTGTAGACATTCCTAATTGGTGAAGATGGACGGAGTGGAAATTGAATAGGTTTTTTATTCAGCCATGCTTGGTATGCTTCATCTCCAATTTGTGCTCTTTTTTCATTTGTATCTCAATTTGACATTGTACTGGTGCAATGGAAGATGGTAGGCAGGTTGCTCATGATCATAATCCCGATTTCAAAAATATTGAACATTACATCAATGATATTAGTAAGCATAATGCAATTGGTTTGATCTACCATTATAGAAAATAATTATTGCAGAAACACAAGAATCATTTTAAATAGAAAATGTTAAGCAACAATAATTTATAGAGGAAATGTTTAGATCGAGCGATAAATTAAAATCAATTCCACATTAAATATAAAAATTTAAATTTGAGCAACACATTTTCAAAATGAATTTATAAATTAAATTAACAATTTATAAAACATAATTTAAAACTGAGCAAAACATTAACATGAATCCCATTGAAAATTAACAAATACATTTAATCAATTTTTGTTTGTCTTATGCCCTGAGGGAATGTCTAAAGGTAATCCCAATGCGAGGAATCTCTAATGAATGGTTGGTGGTCTACATAAGTTATAGTTTATTAAAAACTCGTCACCAGGAGACGAACTATGTATTGCATGTACAACAACAAATTTGGATGCTTTCCTTTTCATAAAGAACTAATAATCATTGAATTGTTCCTCAAATGAACAAATTGTAGAAAATAAAGAGCACCTAGAACTATTTATGAACCCTTCAATTTCCCCATGAGTGCATGGAAGACCATCTATATACAACAGGTTCTTCCTGTTAAATTTTCCATAAACATAGACATTCATGCACATACTATACATGGAAATGTTGTGCTTGTATTTAACAGTATTCAAGTAATCAATTTGACAATAGATAGGACCGCAAAATGGAATAAGTGCTACTAATTGTTTGAGAGGAATGAGTGCATGTGAAAGGATAAACAACCCAAGATTTGCAACATCTATATTAGACTTGGTAATCTAAAATTATTACCACAAAAGGAGAATATAGTTCTAACATCAGGAACAGGTAGAGAATATGGCCAAGCGCCATACAAAGTGTGGTTGTAAGAAGTTTGATATTTATTTGGAAAATTGATAGGAAGAGAGAAATCATTGCTACCCTCCAACAATTGGATAGACCTCGGTGTGTACTTTGATAGATTTTCTCTCAACTCATGCAAATTTTTGGATCTTCTAGTAGATATGGGTTGGGTGGCATTCATATCATACTTTGGATCACTGGAACTTTCAGTTGATTGAACATAATAAGAGGGGTTCATCAATTTAGGATGAGACATAGTTGTTTTGGCTTCCAACTTTAAAAAAAATGAGAATATGGAAGTGTTTCTACGTCTATTTTCTATATCACCTATCAGATGTTTTATTGAACTAAGGGGGTATTAGACCATCAACATTGGGGAAACTATCATTCGTGTAATGGGTGAGTGTGACACGACGAGGATTCTCCTTCAACCCTTGACATTTTGAACAACCACAAACTACTGGGGTGTCATAAAAGAGTTCCATCTCATGACAAATTACCATCGATGAACCATGATGGCATGTTACAATTGGTGGGGTAAAGAAGCTTCCCATTTTCATCAATGAACTGCTTGCAATATCTTGCTCCTAATAAGAGATTACAACATTTTTAAACTGGTGTAATGTATTGTGCATTTAAACTCGAACCTAAATCAGGATCCTAGAATAAAGAATAAATTGATATTCATATTCACATGGATAAGTAACATAAATTCAAATAAATAGTAAAAATATAAATAAAACTTGAACTTACTAGGGATGGGAAGGGAGAACTCGTCAAACTTTGAACAAGATGGAATTAGTTGGAATCTAAAGAATTTTCCATTTGATACTGCAAAACTTTTATCCCTGCATTTGATCCAAATCAACAATCAATATATGTCTCTACAGTCCTAAAATATTTTCAAGAACTATATCACAATCTAACTTCAAATATAGTTTGGAAACCATTTTGTAATAATAAGGTGAGTTTAAGCAAGATATATATATAATGAAATATTGTATTTGGTGTGGTTAAATACTAAAAGAACATTTGGGATGAATATATAATTTTAAGTGGATACATAAAACTAGAGGATTTTCAAATTAAACCAGTGCATCTATTCATATATACATGCATCAGTTGTCTCACATATACAAAATGCACCATGAAAGAACATCCGCAAAATCCCCAACAATGGAAAATATCTACTACATTTGGTAGTGGATATTTCTACATGCATTTTTACAACATAATTCATTATGGTGTGTTTCCTACACACAAACGCACCAAGGCATTTGAATTAAACACGCATCACCGCACGACTTTTTAAACTATTGTTTTGTCAATGCATTTTACTGATGTACACACTGGTGCAACATGACAACAAGCGCACCGAAATGCCAAAAATCAAATTAAAAAAAAATCACACAAGCTCTTCTTTTCCCTAAATTGAAAAAAGGGAGGTAATTTTAAGTTCGAAAAGTAATTCTAAATAGTGTTTAAAATAAAAAAAACCAAACATTAATGCATTCTTTTTCCAAAAATTTAAGGGGAGAGTTTTGGAAGAGAGACTTATGTGGAAGGAGTTTGGAGCAATTGGAAGGAGTTCCGAGGGTCGAAATTTGTTAGGTATGGTGAATCAAAGAAAACCCCGCATAATAAAAATTTCAAGTATGTACATATTACTATCGATCTTATTATCTTATTTAAAGTTTAACTAGATTTATAAAAAAAAACTTCATACTTACCTTCAATGTTGCAACCCATATTTTCTCGCCACTTCTTTTTGCTTTATGTGGCTACAAAATTTTACATTAGTGTTTAAATCCCTCTATTGTTATACATAATTAATATTTCACCTTTTAGGGATTTTGGATTTGTTGAGCTTGTGATTATATATAGAAAGTGTGGGGTGAGATGGGGCCACTTTCGTGGTCGAATACATAACCATGTTGGACCTATTATGTTTTTTTCTTAATTTTTTTTCAATAAAAAAACACATGTTAATATTGATGCATTTGTATTTACTAGAACACATTGGTGCAATCATAAACATAGCGCACTGGATATGACATGCATCTCGTTATTTTTTGTTTTATAAAACCACAAAAGTGATTTTCGTTTCTTAGTTCTTTGTTCGCGATGCATATGTTTTATTTTAATGCTCCAGTACATTGTTGTTACTAGTGCAATAGTTATTTTCACATATTTAAGTGCACCGATATCATATTTATTTATTTTTTTCATATTTTGAAGGTCTATAATTTATTTGTATAATATATTGATAGATTTTGTATTTAATGGTCCAGTTTGTTTATTGTTAGAAAATGCATGCTATGAGTTCAATGAGAAACAACTTTAGTCAACATGATGGGAGCACATCTAGAATTATGAAGAAGGCAAGTAATTTTAATTATTTTTTGTATTTAAATTTTTTTTTTTGAATTATTTGTAAAGTTAACTAATATGTATTGGTTAATGGGTGACATGCAGAGCCAAAAAATGATGAAGCTCAATAATATTCTTTCCAAACTAAGTCCAAAAGAGCGTAAAACGTTGATGGAAAAGTTGCAAAGGGATGAATCAGGTGAATCAAGAATAATTCAATATGAATTATTTCTTCAAATTTGAGTAATAATCTACTTAAGAATATTCACTAATATATTTCAAATAATGTAATTCACATATGTTAAATGTTATGGAGGGATTGGAAGCAACAAAATTCAATGTCATCATAAGATTTTTTTTTTATGGAAGATGCAAATGATGATCAATTGGTCCTTAGCTCATTTGGAGTGGTGCTTGAATTTAATAAAAGTGGAAAATAATTCTATAATACTATGAGGGATATAATGGAAAGAACGTACATACATACTCTTCACTTACAATACAAAAACCAATCAAATGATTCGAAGAATCATGTCATATGTAAACTCTAATACGCATTCCCAGAGAAATGGCCAATGAGACCTATCATGCTTGCATATAGAAAAAACATAAAACAATCATTCAAAAACTATTATTTCTAAACATGCTTATATAGAATATGTATCTATAACTACAACAAAGCATCATTGATTCAATAATTTTATTTCTGCTATATTTATTTTTCATATGAATTAAAAAATAGTTTAATGTCATTTTACATTTTCAAGAAGATTATGAAAATCCCAAAGGATGAATGAGGTGACATGGGAAATGTGCTAGTAGGGATGCTCAAAAAAGATTACAAGGAGATGGTCAAGGAAATGGACATAATTGCATTGCAGGAGGATCCATCTCAACAACAACATGCTTCAAATGTATGGAATCATTGGTTTTTAGGATTATATTATACATATCATTAATTAATTCAACATTAAATATTAATTTTCAAATTTTTTTTTGCATAAAAGAAAAAAAAAATGGAGCCCAGTCAGCACATAAGACAGGACGACAAGGAAAAAAGGGGTTGATAGAAAACTTTGAGAGTATTTGTGATTTCCTTATAAGAAATTAAGATTTCGTAGTGGTTGTGATTTGTATATATATATATTTTTTTCACTCGCAATCCTTGGATGTCTTGAAACATGTGTTAACATGAAAAGAGGAGCCATCAAAAGAATTGATTGGAATTGGGTTAAACAAGGGTTGAGTGTATATGTTGGCATATCAAAAATTAATTGTGGATTTTTTAAGTATCTATGTTGTTTTACTGTTCTCATTTTATCATTAATAAAACAACACAAATCCTTTATATTAAATATATGATTTGTGACGGGGCATAAAACTTGCAGGAAACAAAGTATGGAGTGGAGCCAACAAAAGACTTGTTGATAGAAGACATGAGATTTGGTTTTGAGAGAATGCGTATCATTGATGAGTCAATTATTTCTATGGTATGTTTCTTTTCAATTTACATTCATGTATACTATCTATTTATTTTTCATTATTCCCATTGTAAATGTAGATACACTTAGTACACTTTATTTTTATGTTTGGAGATCGAAGTTGAAGAAGAGGAAAACAATCGAGCCAATCAAAAAAACATTCTGCCAAATAACCCAATTGATGCAAGTGGTTCAAGCACCGATAACAGTTGTAGGGGAGAATGATGCTCCATATTTAATTTTGATATTACTGCAAGCTGTTGTAGCTTGTTGTGTATTTTGAAATAATAGTCTGTGAAAATCAGACATTTTGTATAATAATGTACTGGACATAGTGTCTGAATTGAAAAACGAGTTACCAATAAGTGTAACAATAATTACATGCATGTTGACATTTTGATTATTGTTGTCTATATGTTGTCGTATTTTGTATGGCAAAGGCACTCTTTTTGATATATAAGAAAATAAAATAAATTTATTCTATTGCATTTTTCAATATTATTGTCAAATGTTACATGTGAAATGGTACATTGGTAATTAAATGTATGGATGATTAAATATTACAATAGATGCTTGCATCTATGATATAAGAAATTAATCCAAAAAATGCAATAATTAAAATTGAAATGAATTGTACTATAAACAAATCTTTCAAGTTCAGATGAATAATGGAATTAAAAAAATAAAAAATATAATATATAAATTTGACTGAAATGTCAGTATCCATTGTTCAAATAATCATATGCCATGCTTTTAATAATATATGTCACATTGGTGCGCCTATACAAACATTACACACCGGTGCGTATATAAGAACAATAAGAACTAGTGCATTTATGTAAACAACATGCTCGACACTCCAATCTAAGTCAAACGCACTATTACATTTTAAAAATAAGAATTTCCATGCGCCAGATAGATTGTCTGGTGCATTTTCTTCTCTATATCACACTAGTTCATGTAGATGGCTTATGCACACTGAGAACGATCAAAGCTTATGCCCACATGTTTTTTTGTGTTTAAGCGTGATGGTACGTTTGAGGTGTTAAAATGCACTAGGTCATTTTGAAATTTTGTAAGCACTATGGCATTTGACAATTAAATGCAATGGTATGCTTTGATAGATGGACATCATCGGTAAAATTAATAAATATTAAAAAATGTACGGTGTGTATGGTTTACAATATTGCACCGGTGCATTTATTTTGTAAATAAGCATCGGTGTGTATATTCAATACTCAAGGTCCGGAGCAGCATTGAAATTTGATTCTTTCTGGTGCTTGTTCTGTTTGAGTGCACCAATGCACCTATTTTAATTGTACAAGATCGGTGTGTCTTATGAAGACACGCACGAGTGCATGTAATTTCAATTAAGCACACCGTTGAAAAAAAATCCACTAAAACCTCTGGCTTCCAAGTATTTTTTAGTTATAAAATATATCTGTAATGACCTCTGTAAAAACATCCGCTACCATTGGCAGAGGTCATAGTGGATTTTTTTTGACAATTTTTTCTAATCTTGTGACACTAAAAACCTCCGCTATGACCTCTGTTACAGGGCCTTTTCCTTGTAGAGGAATAACTTGAAAAGATGCATAAGGAATGCGACATTAACAACATGAGTAAGATGATGGATCGAATTTAATGCGAAAAGATACACAAGAGGAATAATAAATATGATGATATTGGGAATTTCAACTCAATTCAATGCGAATTTCTAAAACTTGGACATTTTGAATCAACATGGCATGTGACATGGAGAAATATGTAATTCCTCACTTCACATTAGCTCAAAGCATCTATGACATGGAAGAAACCTAGCACGTTCAAAGTAGCATGAAGCCAGGGAGCTGCAATAGGATATTGCATGGGAAAGATACAACGAAGCTTGTAAATGCAACAAAATTTGTGCACTGTCAAAGTAGAGGACACTATGAATCCAAAGGGCCGTGCGACACGGAAACAACCAAATCAAAAGTGAAATAAATTCAGGGATATTTTTCAACTACGAATGGGGAGCATACCTTTAGTAATAGTTATTGTGATAGTGGTAGTTGTAGAGATAGTGATATAGGTATACGTTTTCAGAGATAGTGATACGGGTTGCAGGAGAACTTATCACAACATAGTAGAATCGACAAGAAATCAATGGAAGCATAAATACTGGGGCATCATCTCTGTGTCATTGATTTCAAAGGGGGAGAGATACTAAGTAAACGGTCTTGCATAGAAATGTTGGATCGAAGTTTGCATAGAAAAGAATAGCTCACATTCAAGGGGATCTTAGTTTCTTTCTTAGTGTTGACACCAATTTCAAAGGGGGAGATTGTTGAACTTTGGAGTTTTCATTGATGTAAAAGAGGTTGTTGGACTTGGTGATGACATGGAAATCTAAATGCCAGTTTGAAGAAGTATATAGAAAACATGTGCGTAAGGCTATGCATATTAAATGAAGTCTTCAAACCAAGTTACAGAACAAGGTTGTCTACACATGGCACTTTAATCCAACCTAGTCATGGTACTCTAGTACGCAAGTCCCACAAAGTTAAGGAACTAGTCTACACAAGGACCACAAAATCATGGTACTTCATCCATGCAAGATAAGACAAGTGGAAAATATTTGGGTAAGCTCAACCGAAAAGAAAGGAAGAATGTGTGTTACCGACTTAGATAAGCCCCAACATGTGGAAATATCTATTAAGTAAGTTGAGTATAAATAAGAGTTAGGTTAATGAATGAAAAGTAAGTTTGGAAGAACAAATGGAATAATATTTTGAATTTTCAAGCTTTGATTTAGATGAAATGCTCAAGGGAATTAAAGGAAATATGAATTGAAGAAGTGTGTGATGTTTGAAGACCAGAAGAACAAGGAGCAATTGTGCAAATATAAAGAGCATTTGTGAATCCCAAGGAGCATGTGAATGAGTATGTTTGCAGAACCAGAGTAGCATGTAGGTTTGTGGCAGAATACACTATAAGAAAAGTTGTGAGAAGAATTGAATCATACCATGAGTGCCCAGTAGGAAGTGAAGTAGAGAGAAGAACACACTCTGAATTGTGTGTGCAAATCTAAATATAAAGTGAGAAACGTACAACAACATATATATATTTATATCAGGGTGGATGGATAGGGAAAGGAAAAGAGATTGCAGTCTCCACTCAGGTTGGTTCCTGAGCACTACGAGTTGGTTCTTGCATAGAGGATTGGTGTCCTGATAAGTTGGAGCCTAAATTAGTAAGTTGGTACTAGAGTAGAGAATTGGTGTGTTCAGACGTTGGATCATGTATTTTTCAAGTTGGTTATTTCATGTGGGATTGGTGTCCCAATCATATTGGTTTTTGAGTGAGTTAGTGCTCACATTATTGGAGATTGGTGTCTTCCATATATCTATGTAATTCATTTGCATATATATATATATATATATAATTATTTTCTTCAAATATTTTGTGTTGGTTGTTATTGATGTGTTTTTGAATATTAATTGGTGCACGTTTTAAAGAGAAAAATTGCTTAATCTACGCATGAAACTGATTCACCCCCTCTCTCAATATCATTAAGAATTCCAACAAAGAGATCATCACATACACAACTGTAGAGACATAATAGACACATATTCAACAAAATTTAAGGGGCGGAACAATATCTTTCATCATATCATCAATTCACATTACATCCACAAAATCATGGCCATGGGACTTACATTCACTAAGGAATCACTCATTGTGTGACAAAAGAGATTCCCAAAACCCCATTACAAAACTGATAACCAAAAAATGGATATCTCTTTGTTGTTGGATTGGGTCTACTACTCGGAACTATATCTCTATGGGCTCTCTCTTCTCCTCTTCATATTCATCTTCCACTTCCTTTTATATTTGCACATTGGGTCCAAAACTGGTCCAAAGCAGTTGTGGTGGTTACCTTGCTTTTGCAACTTCTAGTGCTTTCCACTTTTCCTGCAAATTCTGCTACTCTTCTTTTGTTGCTACTACTTCCACTACCTCTTTACTTTCCACAAATTTTGTTCTTATTTTGCTACTTTTTCTTCTCCTTTTTAGTCTTCTACAAAATTAATGAACTAACAACATTGTCTTTCCTCCAAAGGCAGTTGGGGTTTTGTCTTCTTTATCTCCTCCCTTATGCACAAAATAATTGTTACATTCATTGATGATGTTGCTTCCCAATAGTTTGTACAGATTTCCATTTTGAAATCCCATCATCAAGGCCATTGATCCTCGAACCATTTTTCATGTGTCTTTTCCAAACACAGTCTATACTCTTTCATCATCCACATTTCTAATGGATATCAAGTTTCTTTCTAGATTTAGAATGTGTATTAATCCAGGGAGAGTTCTAATTCTTCCATCCTTGAGATGGAACTTAACTCTTCCATTTCCAATTATATTGGATTTTGAATCATCTCCCAGGATAACATATCCTCCATTGTATTTTCGATATTCACAAAGCCACTCCCTGTAGGTAGTCATATGAAAATATGCATCTAAGTCTATCAACCATACATTGTGAACTAAATTAGCACCCATAGAAGCTAGGTACACACCCCCTCCTTCTTTTGAGGATGTACTCACCTCCATGGAGGGGGTATATTCAGATCCTTTCACTTTTTCAACATTCTTAGATCTACAACCCTTTTTATAGTTCCCATCTTTACCACATTTCCAACACTTCCTCAAATATATTCTTTGGGATTTAGATCCACCCTTATATTTATATCTTCCCCTTAATCCATTATTTTTATTTATCTCTCGGGGATGACCTCTCACAGATAGGGAATCCATGGTATGATTATCCATGTCTTTCCACCTCATATTTTATGATATTAGGGATGCTACTATTTCATCAAATTTTAAGGTTGCTTTACTAGCACTACATATTTATACAGTCAAGTTATCCCATAAATCTAGCAAAGAACACAATTATGTAATAAAATTATATTCATCAACCATTATAATACCCACAAAGGTTATTTTACTTACTATTGGAATATTCTCACCATCATTTTTTATATTTGCATGCATCCATTCATCAGTATGGTAGTCTCCCCAACACCTGGAGCCTATTTTCATCCCCCTAGAGCCTATTTTTAGCCCTCAATAGCCCTCCTACCTACCTAGTGTGCCTTGTTTTCCTCACTTAGATGACAAATGCGCCCTACTACACCTACTTGGATTCTAACAGTCAGTTGCAGCATTGATTTCCCATTTCTTGCATTTCTTGCTCAGTTTAACTTCCTGTAGCTTCCAGTTGTCTGTATTGGAGTGACACTTGACCTGCTAAGAACCTCATCATCCTCATGTGCTCTCCTTGGAGTCTCCTTCCCTTGATTTTTTCTCGCATGACTCTGTTAGATTCATTTGACTAATATTTGACTATTTGTGACTACTACCACTGATTGGGTGATGTCTCCAATGCTATCCAAGCCACACATTGAGGAGAATTCGAATGACCTTAGTAGTATTTGAATTAATTTTATTGTATTTATTTATTATTCAGTTTCACAGTGCCAGCTTACAACTGATGTATGATTATACTGCAGATTTTACCATTTCTGAGTTTATGAGTGATTACTGATTCAATTCTTCTTCTTTCTTCTTCTCTGCAATTCTTGAGTGAGATTAGTGAGATTTACTCTAGATGTGTGATCTATCCTGTAAAATATGACACTTACCATAGTATTGTATACATTTATATGCTCTATCACTATGTCATTATCATCCATTATGAGGTGATACTGTTTCTTTTGTAGAAACAATTTTTTATCACGGATTTTGATTGATACAAACTCCCTATCTTATTCGAATTATTTAGTGCAGTATCTTCTTCAAACACGTTCAACAACAAAGAGTCTGATAAGCATAGTTAGATTGTAATCCTCTCCATTCTTTCTAATTTATTCCAATCTTCTTTCATCGATCCAATGGGTTTTGCACTTAGATCCACAATATTCCATTGTTCCCTATCTATAAGAAGATCCTCCATTTTGATCTTCCATAGATCAAAGTTATGTCCATTAAATTTATCTATCTCGATTCTCAAATTTCTCACCATTCTATTTCAATGTAGAAATCAATGTTGTGAATCTCCCACTGGACCTAGGTTTATCATAGACCCAATATCTATCAACTGTGTTGAACCCTCAGCAACAAAAGATCCCCCTGAATCCAATAATCAAGATCTGATACCAAATGTAAGTTTTAAACTTGTGTAGAGAAGCAAAGCATACATATTCTTTTAAGCAAAAATAGAGATTACACCACAACATTCACACATAATATATAAAGTTTTACCCTGGAAACCCTTAATCGGTAAAACCAACAAAACTTATAGCCACACCTCCCACTTTCTCATTATGATTATTAATCACTCCTAATACAATATGTAGGTATTCTACAACATCTAAAACCCTAATCCATTAAGCTGGATTAGAAATAGACCCCAATCCATTAACCAAGATTAAATTACATATTTTTAGAAAAAAATGCAAAAATAACTGGTGCTATTGTGAGACGTAGTCGTACAGATAACAACCCTCCCCAACACACACATGAAAGAATATAACACATACCCAACAATGTTTTTGCAAAATTAATTAATTTGTAGTTATATAAATATAAAATAGTCGTTTAAAACCTTTTTTAGTGAGATTGTGTGTGTGTGTGTGTGTGCACGCGCTCGCGTGCCTAATACATTAATGATGTATGTTAATTAGAGACATAATTGATGACAATAGAACCAACATCAACATAATCAGAGACATCATTGATGGCAATAGAAACAACATCAATAGGGATAGGTTGACCGATACAATGTTGCATGGGAGTGGGAGGCTATATAGAGGGAGAGGGATTTGTACCCTTTCCCTATTATAGCTCAGATTTGGTAGCTATTATATATTGTTGGAATCCTCATTATTTATTAAGTGTTATGAGGAGGTGACAATGCATTATTGAGATATTTCATCCACCAGTGGGATCATGCTAAGCAGGCATTTAGAGTTGATCCCAATCTACGGTTCTAGCCCATAGAGGAGGATATTTATTTCATTACTAGGATATCTAGTTGAGGGTATGATATTCCCCAATTTCTCGGTCACCCACCTAGCATTGCAAGAGAGATTCAACTAGCATATGTTCATAGATATGTCCGTTAGGACATCACTACTCCTTCTAGATTCCAGATTGCTTATAGCCTGTTGAATTACATGCTTTTGGTGCAAAAGAGGTTAGGTGTCTCTCGCTTATGGTCATGATAGTGGCCCACTATACCTATGATGGGTATCAAATTATATGACCCCTTTTATATTAAGTTTATTATTTAGTGTAGAAACCTATAAGTATTAGGTAGTTTTCCATTTTTGTGATAGTTTTGTTTTGTGTTGGATCTATGTTACACTATGTTTGATGGGACGGTATTTGTCCCATTTGCTTTAGAGTTTTTTTGCCTATTTTTTAAGAGGTTTCCAACCACTAGGACCTCATTTGAATGCAACCATCCCTAGACAAGGATCGATGTGCATTTGTGCATGTGGGGGAAGATGTTTCCCAAGAAGGGCCAAATGGAGTTTCCATGTAGGATCACTCCAAAGGTACTAGATATTCTCTTCAGTGAGGATGATCATACCATGAACCTTGTACAATTACTATATGCAATGATGGACTAGTGAGGATGTCAAAACATCCAATTTACTCTAGATGATCCACCAGATGCTAGAGGTAGTATTAGTGTTATGTTATTATTAATATAGTTGAATTTTATTAGATTATTTAATTTAGATGTGATTTATTGTAACATTTTATTTAAATTTTCTAATTATTATTTAAACTCCCTAATTATCATTGTCTACTATTTTGTAGATATTGGCACATATGACGGGAAGGAATATCCCTCATCCAACTAGGAGATGGATGATGTTAATGAGCTACCTCAAATATAGAGGCGAGGAATGCAATGTAGGTCAAATCGTAGGTTCCATTAGGATCTAGCCGATAGATTGTGTTGACTGAAGGTTCAACATGGAGTGTGACTAGTATGTGCTTCTAAGGTCATATTGGACACACAATTCTCATAGATATACGTGACCCTTCTGTAGGATATGCTTCCATTGATGCGTTATATTGTCGATGCAATTATCATTCTTGATATGTTGATGGATCCCCTTCATATTTAGTATTTTTTATTTGATTCATCTCATTTGTATGGTGATCCTCCATCTCCTCCACTACCATCTCCCCGTCCACATGCCAACCCACCACCATATCCTCCTCTAAAACCCAACCGACCACCATCTCCTCCTCCACAAGTTGATCAACCACCCTATCCTCCATAGGATGACCCACCTCCACATGTTGATAAACTGCCATCTCCTCCTCCACTATCCAATCAACCACCCTATACTCTTCTAGTAGCAGACCCACCATATGTGACACCCATTTCAACATTTCTATTGTAGACGAGATGGTGGCATTAGGTCATATGAATCCTAGTGGAGAGATATACTAGATGTTGTTACTACGTTGTGATCTAGTGAAGGTATTAATATTATCTCTAGCTTTGGTGGTGGAGGCACCGATCATTCCTCTGGCTCTGATCACGGTGGAAGAACTAATGCCTCTAGATTTGGTGGTGGACCACATAGCTTATAGTAATTATATTTGATCAGATGTATATATTTTATTGTTGTTGATATTATTATTCATATTTAAATTTCATTTTCGTATCATGTTGATGTTGATGATGATATTGTTTTATTTATGAAGTATTATATTGTTTAATGATTTCTATTATTAATGCTTTTTTTTTTAAATTTTAAATTAAATTTGACAAGTATCACTCATTCAAATTTGAGATGGCATATTTGAAATATGTGTTTAAGATAAAAAAAAAAAAACACATAAAATTATTTATGAACCCATAGTAGCCAACCTTCAACGCCAATGAAAAATCTATAATAACGATCCATAGTAGTCTTCATTTGTAATATTAAAAATTAGTGACCTCAACCACTAACGATTATGTACACCACTAACGATTGTGAACAATTGTAATTTACCATGAATGATTGTGTACACTGCTAATGATTGTGAAGTATTGTAATTCATAGAAGTACTTGAAGCCGGTCAAGGTTGTTTACACTACTTTGGTCCAACCTTAGAACGAATTAAACATAGTTCTAAATAGTCATTTAACGTTGATAAAAAGGTTTGAAAGTTAAATATTAGACATCAAATTTAAATTTGTAGAAGAGAAAAAATAAAATATTACAAGTAAAAAATGAATATAAACCCCAAATAAAATAATGATGTATGTAAATTTTACTTTAAAATTTTCTAAATTCAAAATTGAATATTAAACTTTTGAAGTAAAAATATTTATTTATACAACTAAAAATATTCGAAATAAAAAATTAATAAAATAATAATGATATGAAAATTATTCTTTCAATAAGATAATTCTTTAAACTTTCATTTATATGAAAAAATTTCAAACTAATTGGATATTTTATTATTTATTATATCTAAGTTTTTAAATAATGTACATTATTCTTCTAAGAATCTATAACTTGGACACTATTTGATGTAACTGAAACTTACATTTCTAATAATGATGCGATAATGACCATTACTTCTTATGGGGGTTATTGATATGTTCCTTAATGTGTCTTTGGATACCTTAGGCCCCACTCAACCTTAGACACATAAACAAAACATTTCCAAGTCTTCATGCATAATACCTCAAGTAGTATTATTAGTAGTAATAATACCAAATCCATACCAATATCAATATGTTCAACAAACTCATTCCAAGAATTAGAAAATTTGGTTTCTAATCATTTCGTTTTCATAAAGTTAACACATAATTATAAAATTTGGTTTCTCAATTAATGTGCATAAACTTAACATTCATAAGTAGCTCATTGATACTTTATTATTTCAATGTGAAATAATATACTAACTTAGGTGCATGAATTATGGAATCTATGTAGATTATCGTAATTATATCTTGCAAAATTAAGAAATTTATATGGGTTACATTTGTGCTCATGATTATGATATAAATGTTGAATAATTTTAGTCTCTAACTTAGTGCATGAATGAATACATTAAAAATCACGAGTGGATGAAGCACTCTCTATTTTACCAATTGTTTCCAAAGTGATATTGTAATGTCCTCATTTTGACCCTTAGGATATATTGGCTTTTATGTAAAAATTGTATGTATGTGATGTAGGATTCCTAGCATGGAGCTTAGGGCCAAGGCCCTGCTAGTGAATGCTCAACTTTGAGAGGCAAGTATTTGACATTGTATGACCCATGTGCTATTAATCCATGGAAATCGTAAAATGATGTAAATATCATGTAATGAAAATACTATGGGGTTGGCTATGGATGCAACTAAATGATGGGAAACTATGTATCCACTAGGGAGAGGTGAGGGGGTTGTGGGATTGAACCATAGGCTACCATATGTCACCTTTAGAACCCCTTTGACTTGTCCTAGCTGCCATTTATTTATATTGTAAGGAAGTACTTCAGAAATCTAATTCATGAGGTTGATGGAGTATGGGCAGCCTTGGATTTCATAAGGCAGGTTATGGGCTTTTTCTGACTTGTCCCATAAGTCACTCCACCTCATGGGAGGATGTTTTCACTCATCCCCAGGCCATGGTGATTGATTCTATCTTCAGTTAGGAGGAATATATAGACCAAGCAAGAGATGGAACCATAAATCACGGTTTGGGAGAGGGCCATGATTTGTAGTGCCTAGATCGCACAGAAATTGGCATGAGAAGGGAAAAACCATTGGGGAATCCATAGACCCAAACCTAGGGGGTGTTTTGTGAGGGTGAGATGCCCGAAATCCATAGAGAAACCTAGATCTGTTAGCTCGAAATCACATATGTGGGACAAATTCTTTCGGCCGTAACCCTGAGGAGATTTAAGCGTGGATGACACAGTGCGGAAGAGAGAGGAGAGGTGGGAAAAACTTGATAAACTCGGTGAAGAATGTTTGGTTGAGTCTTAACTCTGTGGTTGAGCTCACTGGCTTAGCTTCCTCCTTCCTTGTCTCTTGGCATGCTTGATAATCCCAACTGTGTGTTGGCTTAGCATAACTACTGGTTTGAAACCAAGGTTGTGAGTAAATATGGGTAGTTCCTCCTTAGTGGATACATAGCCCCAGATCGGGGGTGGTCTCTAAGTGATGAAATACTATAGGCTGGGAAGAGACCTATGGTTGGGTTGGAACTGTTATCACTCAAGATTTTCTTGGGTTGTGTTAGGAAAGGCCATAAAGTAACTGTTGCAAACTAATATTTAGTGGATGGAAACTAGCCTTTCCAACCACAAAGAGGGATCTCTCTTTAGTGCTTTCAGCAATGGGATATATCTTGAATGGGTTGGGATATTGGTAAAAGTGGTGGCTAGACCTTCAAACAATAAATTAAAGGTATGTTTTCATTTTGGTTTGAGTTAAGAACAGGAGGACAGTTGGGCATGGAGTCAACTTAGGTGGGTTTACCGTCACCAGTGATAAATTCAGACCACAACTACAGAGGCAAGTGGCAAGGCATATGGGGTTCTTTCAAGTCGAAATGATCAACAAATGAAGGCAGAAAAAGGGGACAAGTTCCATTACAAGGTTAGAGCATTTACAAATGAATTCTAACCTGCAACTTCAAGAGAAAAATGGTGGAATACCTAGTCATATGCATTTGGATCATGTGGGCATGAATTCCAGACCATGTAATCTTGATCTTTAGGTATTGAAGAAGTAAACAATCAATGGAAATACAAAACAAGAACACAGACAAAGGAAATAACAGACATCAGAAAACACATCACAGGAATCTCAATCTCCAGAATCGGGTCTTCTCATTGAATTAAGAGACCGAGTTCAAATACAGGCATAGAGAAGTAATCTCTCTAAAACAAAAACCTCCAACCTTTTGGTCCTCTTCATAACCTTCCTTTATAGGCTTACAAAGTATCAAAATATCCTAACTGATTTAGAAAAAACTCGGTCTGGTAATGATGAGGCTTCTCGAGCTAGGCCTACCAAATCAACAGCCTCCGATTCTCTCATGCACGGAGGAATCAAATCATTTGCGCTGGCGGTGCACCATTGGGCCACGGAAGCCACCTGCTTATCCTTTGGATCAGGCATTTTAGGTTTATTAGGATAGGTAACTGAAACAGGACCCTTTTTCATTCTCAAACATGCCATTTTCCTATGAAAATATTCATTCCCTACGATCATGATTTTCTTTACAAAACTTCTTTCGATGCTCGATTACCTTTTCACACTTTGCAATCTTCAATGCGGACTGCGGGATTCAGAATCTCCATTTTGTGCCTTCTAAAAAATTTCCTTTCCGCAATCCACAATCCACAATGTGGGATGCATGATTTTAAAACTTTCTTTTAACGTTCCTGGAAAGTGACATTTCTGCAATCCACAATTCGCAATGTGGAATGCGGGATACAAAAACTCACTTTTTCCCCCTTTGGAAAATGGCCTTTTAGTAATCTGCAATCCACAATGCGGGATGCGGGGTTCAGAAACTTACTTTTTCACCCCTTTGGAAAATGGTCTTTTCGCAATCTGCAATCTGCAGAGCAGGATTTAGAAACTTACTTTTCACCCCTTTGGAAAATGTCATTTCCACAATCCGCAATCCACAATGCAGATTGCGGGAATCAAAAACCCTGCTTATTATATCCTCGGAGAATTGCCTATCTGCAATCTGCAATCCTCAATGAGGGATGCAGAACTCGGAAACCCACTTGCAGAACGCATTTTCAACCGTCGATCTGGTATCGTTATCCAATCCTGGTCGTCAAACCTCCTTTGGTTGTGGAAGAATCCCTTATGGCTATTTTTTTTCTGCGGAAGAGCCCTATTGCCTTTCTTTTTCTTATTTTCTTACTGTGGCTCGGTCATTTAGCTTGAATTTGTTTGACACTTGGATATTTTTTGGGTTTTCTTACTCTTTATTTTGTGTAACCGATTGATGGGTGACCTTGGATCTTTGGAGGGGGCTTTCCTTTACCTTCCATGGTGTAAACCATAATAGGTGTTAACAGCGGCTCCAACCAGGGATGCTATCCTCCCTGCGAGATAGCAAGAATATGTAGACTAGTGGCCATTAATACTCTCCTCTTTTTCCTCCTTCATATCACAAAAAATGAAACATGACTAATGCAAAATAAAAAATGGCAATGTACAGTGGGGGTGGGTTGGCGGACTTGCTTTTTACTTGAAAGAATGCTTCAAGAACTTCCCATTGATGGGTCCCCTTCCTACTGGTTCATCATCTTCATCCTGCAGGAAGAAATCATTATTCCCATTGTCAAAACCCAAAATTTCTGAAAAATTTAAATTTTTTAAAAATAGCAAGTAATGTTAATAAATGCATTCCTTGATCTGTTTGTTTAGTTAAGTGATCATAAATATGTCTGAATGATCTATTGTTATACTTAGATTTTGAGATGAGTTTCTTTACCGTTGCTGATTGTTTTCTGTTCTTCAATCACAAGGGGGAATTGTCATAGCAGACTGGGCTTACTTAGATTCCGAGCTAATGCATGAAAATGTCTTTCTCTTACAGATATACAGGTAATGTTCGGGTCGCTGCAAATAATCTTTAAAGCATTATAAATCATTTAGATGTACCAAATCATTCAGTAAAAAGTCTAAGCATGCTAACCAGGTTATCAGATGTTTGAAGGTAGCACTCTGCCTATGACTTTCTCAAGATCTTCACTGATAGAGAATTAGAATTTACTAGAGAATATGATAACTGCTCTCTTGAAAATTAAAAGAATTAGATAATCTTATGGAGCATTAGTCCATTACTGATATGCATAAATTTCTTAACTAGAGCTTTAGAGTATGACAGAGTTGTCATCATCATATCACTTTTTACTCCACCATTGTTATTGCATTAAATCATGTTTATAGTTAGAATATTTGGTGTGCAATTTCAAATGTAAGCATCTGAAGATATCAATATAAAAATACTTTGCTTGTCTCAAACAATTACCAGGTATTCTGTAAATTACATGTCTCCTCTTATCAATTTCAGGATTTTTTTAGCTTGAAAAACTATTCCTATTTCTATGATTGATAGTGGATTGAGAACTGTAAGCTATCTTTATTAAACTCATTGTGTCTTAAGGATGACAAGATTCTACTTGTCATATGCGAAATCTGAGTCTATTAAAAGATTATTATTAAGTGGTAACAACAATTGAAAAGGACTAAAATAACCCTAAACCGAAATTTCGAGTTACGTGACTTGAATCTTCAAGTTAAATTTACCTAAAGAAGGAATGGCACGTCCTAACCATCTGGGTAAAATTATCGCAATTGGCATTATATGAATAGAATTGTAAGTAACTGTTCATGACATTACTCCTTTATCCTATAGTTTTGAAAGTATGATCTATATTTTGTCACATGAGCATAGAATGAATATAAAAAGTAGTGGTAGGTTTTTATATTCAACATATAACTCACTTGAAAACTCCCTCCTGGTAAATTTTTATAATAATTATCAAGTTTATCATGTTTTAAAAATACTTCAAGACTCAATCTTGAGCATCATTGACAATTGCAAAGTTTTATGGATTGTAGGACAACGTGTTAATGCTCACTTTGCAAGTTCGAAAGCATCGTTTGGAATGTGGAGTATATATGGTAGTTTAAGATATGGTTTCACGACCCTAATGGAATATCCATGTTATCATTTTTATTTTGCAATCAAATGATGGGAATCTTCATTTTAGAACTATGGAGAGTCGACCCACTGCATGGGAAATAATTAAAGTGCTATGTGGTTAGTCTTGAGCCATGCATTTGGTGATATATAACCGTGGACTAACCCTACTTGGCCATTTCTCCCTTTTCCTTCGGGCTCTGCCGCTCTACAAACCCTCCTGTTTGAACCTTACTGATACCCTATGTCCTAGCAGTCTCTATGCTCCTCCTGGCCTTCGTGCTTGCCCATTGCATCGTTTGGGAGTCATTTGTTTTGCTGTTAGCAGCAGTGAGGTTGTTATGACCTAGGGTTATCCTTTCTGCTACTCCTATTATCCCTATCATGACTTCCTTCGTCTACATCTTTTGATTTAGTGCTGTCACAGCTTCCATCGTGGAAGGCTTCACTTCTATCAACTGGTTCTTTTGGTGACCAAGATGAGGTTTAAACTTATTCTGTTCGTGCTACACATGGTTTAGCAGGCTGCTGTAATGACCGAGCTCCTCTCAAAGTCACTGGTAAGTTTATTTAATCCTACGCTCTGCTAGTTAAGAGGATTGATTTATCAAATTTTGTGTTATCTCATACCACTCTGTCGTTACAGGTGCTTGCTCCTCTTTACAAGTATGGATGGCACGAACTTCAACGATTGGCTCTACCGGGTAAGCCTGGTTCTCACCATGGCATATCCTCCTTGTTGGTTGTCTATAGGGTTAGGGTTTTGGTTTGACTGAAAAGCCACATTGGTTCCGGCAACCTTGCTAAATCTTTTAACTGTATATTTAAATGAAGTATTAAGGGTTTAACCCTGTGTTGTAATGAAATGATATGGCATAAGTTCAAGATTGTAATTTATTCTTCTTGTTTTGGTAGATAGATTTTGCTACATAAGTTTTAATGTATAGAAGGAAAGAAGACACAGGCTCTGAGCCTATCTGTAGATGATGTTACGGCCTTGTAGTGTTAATATTGGGCTCTTAAAATGTACAGGGTTTTTCACCCAAGTTTGGAAATTTAACCTATTAAGCTTACCTGTGTTTTTGGGCTCGTTTAGCGTGCACTGTGTTTTTGGGCTCATTTAGCGTGCACTATGTTTTGGCTTTGTCCAGGAAAAAGAAACTAATGGTATAACCCTTAAATTTATGATACAACTGTAAAAGGAAATGATGCCTTAATTATCAGCATTTCCTTTACTTGTACATACTGGTCTTGTTAGAGATCTACCCAAGTTACAGTTAAGGTTTAGTTTAAAAGCTTATTCTATTAATGCGATTAAGCCTCTGTGGGTAACTTGAGAGCCAAGTGAAATATATTATTGTGATAGTGAAGCTCGACAATGAGCTAGAAATCTGTTCTATATGTTTCTTCTGTATATTCGAGCTGGTGTTTAACGCGTGTATAATTTAAATTCCAAGCTTTTAAAATCACCTAAACAGTAAATCTGAGCTATGGCCGTAGGTGAAATCGTTGTCTTAGTTCTTAATGTTTATTTAATTGTAAGGTCTGGAATAATAGGGTTCAATCTGAAATGACGGTGGTGAATTTGTTTAGATGATGATTTTGTTGTTACGATTACGATTCTGTGGGTAAAATGGAAGTTTAATGAAGGATAATACTGTATTGTTTAAGCTCAATGTCAAGCTAGATATTGTTCTGATACTTCTTTTTTGTTTTTAATACTATAACTAGTTTGTTGAACTGTTAATAAAATCTGTGTGAAGAAGTTATGTTAGGGTTTCTGCATAATCATTTTGTTTGATAGGTAATGAATGGATAATCTTTAGCTAGGGTTTGTGTTTGATTTAAATAATATATTTAAAACTGATCAAACTTTGATTAGGGTTTGTACCCTAACATACATAATCTAACTGTGGCTAACATTTTTCTGCAACGATAATGATAATGCTATCGATACTGTAATATATCTGGTTATATTTTAACACTGTCTCATATGATTGTCTACTTGGTTTTGTAAAACACAGAGTATCAATACTTGATACATAACTTTTACTTATTATCTCATCGAGTACAAATAATTAGGTTTGTAAGTACAGTTGTAAATTATTACTTACTGTGTTAGTATTCTATTATACGCATTATAAACACAATACTAGTATTACATTAACTACATTAATTCTTACTAAGATATGCTGAAAACACCATAATTCTACCAAATCTATCTACTGCTTATTCTAAGATACTAACTTTACCCTACTAATTACTCTTCAAACATCAAGATAATAAACTCATCATACATCTATTCTTACTTAATAAACATAATGAAATCAATAGCAGAACCTGTTTCTGTGGACAACAACAGCAATGGGAGACTGTTCCTCCCTACCAACTCCTGGAGAGTGCCCAGACAGCACTTCTCAGGACCCCCGAGCTTGCTCTAGTCTCCCTGTCTGGAACTAGATGCAGCAAAATAATTCACTCAGCCCAAACAGCTATAATGGAGCCAAGTTACTACAACATTTCTCTCAAACAACTTCCTTACTGTAATTCCCTCTTCCTCAATGGGATTCCTGAATAACATTCACCTGAATGCATTCTCCCTCTAGAACAAATTCGAACCCTCAGCTCAGTTCATTGAGTACTATTTAAAATATTGCCTAGGTCTTTGTTGGGTTAATTGTCATTAATGAGCCACCTGCTCAGATTCCACTTTCTTGGGGAATCATGACCCCAAATATAGGGAAGTTGCCACCTGCAACTTAGGAAATGTTTGAGGATGCTGCCACTTGTCTTTTGCCTTTCCACCTAGTTCCATCCACCAGTTTGACCAGTAACCTCTTTTTAACAGCTCTCCCATGCTGTTGTCTCCATAATTTATTTATTAATAATAAAATATTCTGAATTACATTCCATTTCTAGTGACTCTGCTGAGTCATCAATTCCTACTTAGCATTAAATTTAACATAATGTCTCAGGAATATAATAAAATAATTACATGATTTTTACAAAATTGGGGTATGTGACATACACACCCCCTTAAAATGTAACATCGTCCTCGATGTTACTTATTCCTCATCCTCAGCCACCTTCGGGAACAGATTTGGGTATGCTTCCCGCATCTTACTTTCCAGTTCCCAGGTAGCTTCTTCAGGACTAAGGTGCTTCCATTGCACCTTCAGCTGTCCAATTGTGTGGTTCCGCAGAGTAATTTCCCTCCTCCCGAGGATACAATCCGGTTCCACCAGAACTTCCCCTTCTGGTTCTACCTGTACAATGTTACAATCAATAACATGAGTAGCATCATGAATGTACCTTTTCAAAATAGAAATATGAAAAACATTGTGCACTTTTAAATTAGGTGGTAATGCTAGCTGATAAGCAACTTGACTAATTCTAGATAAAATTTCAAACGGACCACAGTAACGTGGTGCTAATTTTGCACAACTCCCCAATATTAGGGAGCTTTTCTTTGGCCTTACCTTTATGAACACATGCTCACCCACCTGGAACTCTTTAGGAGTTCTTTTCAAATCTGCTTGGCTCTTTTGCTGATCCTGTGCAATCTTCAAATTTTCCTGCACTTGTTTCACAATCTGTTCCATTTCTTTTAATAATTCAGGACCTAACACTAATCTATCTACTGGATTATTCCAAGAGATAGGAGTGTTACATTTACGTCCATAAAGAATTTCAAAAGGACTGAACTTAGCTGACGATTGATAGTTGTTATTGTATGCAAATTCTGCTAAATGTAAATAATCCTCCCACTTACCTAGTTGATCCTTAACATACATTCTTAGTAGATCTTCCAATACCTGATTAACTCTTTCAGTCTGTCCGTCCATCTGAGGATGGAAAGAAGTGCTGAAATTCAGTGTTGTGTTTAATCCCTTCAACAAGGATTTCCAGAAATTTCCTGTGAATTTAGGATCCCTGTCTGAAATAATAACCTTTGGGGCACCATGTAACCGAAAAATCTGCTTCAGAAATATATCGGCTATGTTTTCAGCCTTGTAAGTGGTTTTAACAGGAATAAAATGTGCTGATTTACTTAATTTATCTACTACGACCATAATTGAATCATTCTGGTTTTGATTTCTGGGTAATCCAGTAATGAAATCTAAGTTGATTATTTCCCACTTCCAGCTAGGAACAGGTAAAGGTTGCAGTAACCCAGCTGGATGTTGATGTTCTGTTTTCACTTGTTGGCAGTCCAAACATCTAGCTATATACTCAGCTGCTTCAGATTTCATATTAGGCCAAAAATAATCTTTTCTCAACATGGTGACAGTCTTCTGGTAGCCTGGATGCCCTGAGTAAGGGGTTTTATGAACTTCATCCATAATTAACAATTTAATTTTAGATACATTAGGCACATACAGTCTGTCCTTAAACAATAAAAATCCATCTTTGTTTAGGCTATAACCCTTTATTAAACTTTCGATAGGTTTTTCTTTAGCTGTAGCTTGTAACTTTTGATAAATTTCATCTGATTTTATCCCTTCGGACAATTGTTCATTTAAATCAGAGGTATAAGTGCTGCTAGCTGATATAAAATTCAGCCTTGCATTTCTGCTCAAAGCATCATCCACCTTTTTTTCCTTTCCTTTTATGTGCTTAATTTCGAAATCATATTCACTTAAGAAGGCCAACCATCTTGCTTGTCTTGCATTTAAGTTAGGCTAATCTAAAAGGTATTTTAGACCCTTATTATCAGTCATTAAGGTAAACTTTCTGCCTATTAAGTGGTGTCGCCACATCTTTAAAGCATGAATAGCAGCTGCTAGTTCTAATTCATAAGTGGCATAATTCTTTTCATGAATCTTCAGCTTCCTGGACTCATAGGCAATGACATGCCCATACTGAGTCAACACTCCGCCTAGACCGTCATTACAAGCATCGGTGCAAACCATGAAATCCTTATTAGGATCTACTATTCTTAGAATAGGCGCAGTTGTTAATAAAGTCTTTAATTTCTTAAAGCTTTCTTCACATTTCAAGTTCCAATCAAACTTCTTGCCTTTCTTTTGCAAGGAAGTGATTGGGTTGGCTATTTTTGAAAAGCCTTCAATGAATCTCCGGTAATAACCGGTAATTCCTATGAAGGATCTAACATCTGTTACGTCTTTTGGTATTGGCCATTCTTCTATTGCCCGGATCTTTTCAGGATCAACTGAAATTCCTTCCTTAGTCACTACGTGACCTAAGTACTGGATTTCAGCCTTGAAGAATTCACACTTACTGAACTTCGCAAAGAGCTGCTGTTCTCGCAGTTCTTGTAAGACTATCCGTAAATGTTCTTTATGTTCCTCTTCATTTTTAGAATAAATTAAAATGTCATCGATGAATACGACAACAAATTTGTCCAAGTATTTATGCATTATGTTATTCATTAGGCACATAAAGATGGCTAGGGAATTAGTAAGCCCAAATGGCATCACGACAAATTCGTAATGTCCATACCTCGTTCTGAAAGCTGTCTTGAATATGTCCTCTTCTTTAATTCTCACCTGATGATAGCTTGATCTCAAGTCTATCTTAGAGAACACCGTAGCTCCACGTAGATGATCAAACAGATCATCTATGCGAGGAAACAGATATCTATTTTTAATTGCCATCTTGTTTAGTTGACGGTAATCTATGCAGAGTCGCATAGTTCCGTTCTTCTTTTTAACAAAGATTACTGGTGCTCCCCAAGGGAACACACTGGGTCGAATTTAATTCTTATCTATTAACTCCTTTAACTGTGTTTTTAATTCGTTAAGCTCCAGAATATTCATACGGTACGGAGCCTTTGAACTGGGTACAGCACCTGGTACCAGCTCAATTGTGAAATCTAGTTCCCTCTTGGGAGGTAATCCTGGAATTTCCTCCGAAAAAAAATCAGTAAATTCGTTTACTACAGGGATATCCTCTACTTTTATATTACTTATTTCAGACTTAACTGTCTCATCTGTAATAGTTACAGCATAGGCTTTGCACCCTTTTCTGACTGCCCTTTTAAGTTGTAAAGCAGAAATCTGCCTGATTACTGTTTTCCTAGGAATACCCTTAACAGTTATAGGCTGTTCATTATTATTTACACACGTAAAAGTTTTATCAAAACAGTTTAAAACTACCTTATGCTATTCTAACCAGTCCATACCAATAAGTATGTCATACGAGCCAAGTGGCAGAACATTTAATTTAACAGTAGTTTTAAAATCATTCATATCTAGAGCACATTCCTTAACATAACAGTTCACCTTCCTTTTTGCCCCAGTGGCTAGTTGTACTGACCAAGAGTTATCAAACATTTCAACAGTCAAATTACACTTTTCTACTATCTGTGGTGAAATATAACTAATGCTAGCACCTGGATCTATTAAAATAGTTACAGGGGTTTTGTTAACCATACCTCCTACTTCCACCATGGAAGTTTGATAGTCATCTTGGCGGTTCTCCAACGCTGCATTGATTCAGGGCATAGTCCCTGCAAAGTCTCCAACAGTCATTTCATCTTGTATAGTATGAATATTTCTGTTTGGTTTCTTCCGATTTGGGAAAACTGAAGCATAGTGTGGGCCATTGCACTCCCAGCACTTAACAGGCTCCTTTCGTTCAAAATTCTTTGTGTAATTTCCATGATTGTTAGAAGCCTCCTTGCTGCCCTTGAAGTTGTTGGAATGATTAGCAGCTCCATTTTTGTTTCCCTGGAAGCTTTTACCATTAAAATGGTTTCCATTCTTGTTATTCTTGAAATTTTTCTGGGGTACGAACTCCTTTTTCCTGTACTCAAGTTGATTACTATTCTTTTTAGCCTTCCAGTTGGCTATCCCTTCTTTCTTTTTATTCTGTTCAAAACAGAAATTAACTTTTCGCATAGCTTCTTCCAGAGTTTTGGGGTTATCATATTCGATTCTGTCCTTTATATGATATGGTAGGCAGCTAAGAAACCACTGTACTTTAGGTTTCTCTTCAACAAAATATGGCACATATCTTAACAGACTTAAGAACTTACTATTTAAGTCCTTCATCGTCATAGATCCTAGCTTTAGCTCATAAAATTCCTTGGCCCTTTCTTCATAGTATTGTTCAGACAAGAATTTCTTTTTGAATTACCTTTTAAAGGTACTCCAATTTACCTCTTTTTCTTTGATCCCCTTGACCCTTTTCAAGTCTTGCCACCATATGTCCGCCTTTCCCGAAAGGTTATAGATGGCCATTCTTGCCTTCAGCTGATTTGAATAGTTGTATATCTGGAAATATTTTCTCATCCCGGATAACCAGGATTCTGCCTCTTCCCCGGTTTCAGATTCCCCATTGAAAGTTGGGGGTTTTATTTTCTTGAACTCTGCAGAAATCTCTTCATACGGTCTATACTTTTTCTTTCTGTTATACAACTCAGCCTCACTACTGTCATTAGTAGTGTGATAGCTTGGTTGTTCCCTTCTTCCTTCAGAGGATGAACTGCTGTCTGATTTAACTAGTTTCACCCTTTTAGACCCTTTTTGATGACTAGCTCCTTCAGATTCAGCTCTTTTGCTTCTTCCTTTAGTCTGAAATTTTTCTATCAAAATTTGATTTAACTACTCTTGAGTTTTCAGAATCCTTTCATTATCCTTCTTGACTGTTTCTATCTCAGTCTTTAAACCCTTTATGGTCTGCATCAGCTCCTAGGAGTGAGCAATTACCTCCTCTATCACAGGTTCTCTGGACATCTGTCTTGTCTCAGTGTTTGGAGATTCCTCCTCAGCATATTCTCCTAGCTTCTCCATACCTGTCTGTTAGATTCAGAAAAAAAAAAGAAATTTCCTGCTCTTTTACATGAAACAAAAATACAAAGTTAGTACATAAATTTTCTTTTCTTTTATGGTTCTGCGGAAACTAGTTGGGCCACATCAAGACCTAGTATTTGAACCATGCTCTGATACCACATGTCAAAACCCAAAATTTCCGAAAAATTTAAAATTTTTAAAAATAGCAAGTAATGTTAAAAAATGCATTCCTTGATCTATTTGTTTAATTAAGTGATCATAAATATGTCTGAATGATCTATTGTTATACTTAGATTTTGATATGAGTTTCTTTACCGTTGCTGATTGTTTTCTATTCTTCAATCACAAGGGGGAATTGTCATAGCATACTGGGCTTACTTAGCTTCCAAGCTAATGCATCAAAATGTCTTTCTCTTACAGATATACAGGTAATGTTCGGGTCGCTACAAATAATCTTTAAAGCATTATAAATCATTTAGCTGTACCAAATCATTCAGTAAAAAGTCTAAGCATCCTAACCAGGTTATCAGATGTTTGAAGGTAGCACTCTGCCTATGACTTTCTCAAGATCTTCACTGATAGAGAATTAGAATTTACTAGAGTATATGATAACCGTTCTCTTGAAAATTAAAAGAATTAGATAATCTTATGGAGCATTAGTCCATTACTGATATGCATAAATTTCTTAACTAGAGCTTTAGAGTATGACAGAGTTATCATCATCAGATCAATTTTTACTCCACCATTGTTATTGCATCAAGTCATGTTTATAGTTAGAATATTTGGTGTGCAATTTCAAATGTAAGCATCTGAAGATATCAATATAAAAATACTTTGCTTGTCTCAAACAATTACCAGGTATTCTGTAAATTACATGTCTCCTCTTATCAATTTCAGGATTTGTTTAGCTTGAAAAACTATTCCTATTTCTATGATTGATAGTGGATTGAGAACTGTAAGCTATCTTTATTAAACTCATTGTGTCTTAAGGATGACAAGAGTCTACTTGTCATATGCGAAATATGAGTCTATTAAAAGATTATTATTAAGTGGTAACAACAATTGAAAAGGACTAAAATAACCCTAAACTGAAATTTCGAGTTACGTGACTTGAATCTTCAAGTTAAAGTTACCTAAAGAAGGAATGGCACGTCCTAACTGTTCATGACATTACTCCTTTATCCTATAATTTTGAAAGTATGATCTATATTTTGTCACATGAGCATAGAATGAATATAAAAAGTAGTGGTAGGTTTTTATATTCAACATATAACTCACTTGAAAACTCCCTCCTGGTAAATTTTTATAATAATTATCAAATTCATCATGTTTTAAAAATACTTCAAGACTCAATCTTGAGCATCATTGACAATTGCAAAGTTTTATGGATTGTAGGACAACGTGTTAATGCTCACTTTGCAAGTTCGAAAGCATCGTTTGGAATGTGGAGTATATATGGTAGTTTAAGCTATGGTTTCACGACCCTAATGGAATATCCATGTTATCATTTTTATTTTGCAAACAAATGATGGGAATCTTCGTTTTAGAACTATGGAGAGTTTACCCACTGCATGGGAAATAATTAAAGTGCCACGTGGTTAGTCTTGAGCCATGCATTTGGTGATATATAACCATTGACTAACCCTACTTGGCCATTTCTCCCTTTGCCTTCGGGCTCGGCCGCTCTGCAAACCCTCATGTCCGAACCTTACTAATACCCTATGTGCTAGCAGTCTCTATGCTGCTCCTGGCCTTCATGCTTTCCCATTGCATCGTTTGGGAGTCATTTGTTTTGTTGTTAGCAGCAGTGAGGTTGTTATGACCTAGGGTTATCCTTTCTACTATTCCTATTATCCCTATCACAACTTCCTTCGTCTGCATCTTTTGATTTAGTGCTGTCACAACTTCCATCGTGGAAGGCTTCACTTCTATCAACTCGTTCTTTTGGTGACCAAGATGAGGTTTAAACTTATTCTATTCGTGCTACACATGGTTTAGCAGGTTGCTATAATGACCGAGCTCCTCTCAAAGTCACTGGTAAGTTTATTTAATCCTACGTTCTGCTAATTAAGAGGATTGATTTATCAAATTTTGTGTTATCTCATACCACTCTGTCGTTACAGGTGCTTGCTCCTCTTTACAAGTATGGATGGAACGAACTTCAATGATTGGCTCTACCGGGTAAGCCTGGTTCTCACCATGGCATATCCTCCTTGTTGGTTGTCTGTAGGGTTAGGGTTTTGGTTTGACTGAAAAGCCACAGTGATTCCGGCAACCTTGCTAAATCTTTTAACTGTATATTTAAATGAAGTATTAACGGTTTACCCTGTGTTGTAATGAAATGATACGGCGTCAGTTCAAGATTGTAATTTATTCTTCTTGTTTTGGTAGATAGAGTTTGCTACAGAAGTTTTAATGTATAGAAGGAAAGAAGACACAGGCTCTGAGCCTGTCTATAGATGATGTTACGGCATTGTAGTGTTAATATTGGGCTCTTAAAATGTACAGGGTTTTTCACCCAAGTTTGGAAATTTAACTTATTAAGCTTACCTGTGTTTTTGGGCTTGTTTAGCGTGCACTATGTTTTGGCTTTGTCCAGGAAAAAGAAACTAATGGTATAACCCTTAAATTTATGATACGACTGTAAAAGGAAACGATGCCTTAATTATCAGCATTTCCTTTACTTGTACATACTGGTCTTGTTAGAGATCTACCCAAGTTACAGTTAAGGTTTAGTTTAAAAGCTTATTCTATTAATGCGATTAAGCCTCTGTGGGTAACTTGAGAGCCAAGTGAAAGATATTATTGTGATAGTGAAGCTCCACAATGAGCTAGAAATCTGTTCTATATGTTTCTTCTGTATATTCGAGCTGGTGTTTAACGTGTGTATAATTTAAATTCCAAGCTTTTAAAATCACCTAAACAGTAAATCTGAGCTATGGCCGTAGGTGAAATCGTTATCTTAGTTCTTAATGTTTATTTAATTGTAAGGTATGGAATAATAGGGTTCAATCCGAAATGACAGTGGTGAATTTGTTTAGATGGTGATTTTGTTCTTACGATTACGATTCTATGGGTAAAATGGAAGTTTAATGAAGGATAATACTGTATTGTTTAAGCTCAATGTCAAGCTAGATATTGTTCTGATACTTCTTTTTTGTTTTTAATACTATAACTAGTTTGTTGAACTGTTAATAAAATCTGCGTGAAGAAGTTCTGTTAGGGTTTCTGCACAATCATTTTGTTTGATAGGTAATGAATGGATAATCTTTAGCTAGGGTTTTTGTTTGATTTAAATAATAGATTTAAAACTGATCAAACTTTGATTAGGGTTTGTACCCTAACATACATAATCTAACTGTGGCTAACATTTTTCTGCAACGATAATGATAATGCTATCGATACTGTAATATATCTGGTTATATTTTAATACTGTCTCATATGATTGTCTACTTGGTTTTGTAAAACACAGAGTATCAATACTTGATACATAGCTTTTACTTATTATCTCATCGAGTACAAATAATTAGGTTTGTAAGTACAGATGTAAATTATTACTTACTGTGTTAGTCTTCTATTATACGCATTATAAACACAATACTGGTATTACATTAACTACATTAATTCTTACTAAGATATGCTGAAAACACCATAATTCTACCAAATCTATCTACTGCTTATTCTAAGATACTAACTTTACCCTACTAATTACTCTTCAGACATCAAGATAATAAACTCATCATACATCTATTCTTACTTAATAAATATAATTAAATCAATAGCAGAACCTGTTTCTGTGGACAACAACAGCAATGGGAGACTGTTCCTCCCTACCAACTCCTGGAGAGTGCCCAGACAGCACTTCTCAGGACCCCCGAGCTTGCTCTGGTCTCCCTGGCTGGAACTAGGTGCAGCAAAATAATTCACTCATCCCAAACAACTATAATGGAGCCAAGTTACTACAACATTTATCTCAAACAACTTCCTTACTGTAATTCCCTCTTCCTCAATGGGATTCCTGAATGACATTCACCTGAATGCATTCTCCCTCTAGAACAAATTCGAACCCTCAGCTCAGTTCATTGAGTACTATTTAAAAGATTGCCTAGGTCTTTGTTGGGTTAACTGTCATTAATGAGCCACCTGCTCAGATTCCACTTTCTTGGGGAATCATGACCCCAAATATAGGGAAGTTGCCACCTGCAACTTAGGAAATGTTTGAGGATGCTGCCACTTTTCTTTTGCCTTTCCACCTAGTTCCATCCACCAGTTTGACCAGTAACCTCTTTTTAATAGCTCTCCCATGTTGTTGTCTCCATAATTTATTTATTAATAATAAAATATTCTGAATTACATTCCATTTCTAGTGACTTTGCTGAGTCATCAATTCCTACTTAGCATTAAATTTAACATAATGTCTCAGGAATATAATAAAATAATTACACCCAAACCTAGACATGATATTCTCCTCCAGAAACTTGATGATGACTATATATGTGGCTTGCTTGGTGGGTACCACCTCGATCCATTTGGTGAAATAATCAGAGGCAGTCAATATCCACTTGTGTTGTCTAGAGGAGTTGGGGAAAATTTCACCAATGAATTCAAGCCCCCACTGCTGGAAAGGGGCTTCCACTGATATTGGTTTTAAAGGTAGTGACGAGATTCCTCTTTCCTTCAAAAACTTGGCATTCATGGAAGCTGGCTATTTCCTTATAAGCATCCTTAAACATAGTATGCCAATAGAATCCTTCCTTGAAAATTTTGTTAACAATGGCCTCCACAGACACCTCTGTGAAACTCTTTCAAGGTCTCTTGGGCCACCTCTTCCACTACACAATTCAAGAGGACACCTCTAGGGTCTTTCCAATAAATACAACCACCCAGTATGAAAAAAATCACAGCCTTCATCTTGATGGATCTAGCTTTTCTTTTTCCCATCTCAGGAGGTGCTTGGAAGTTCTGCAAAACATATACAAGATCAGAATACCAAGGAGAGGACAAGAATTTGTCTGATACCTGAGGTAGTGGATCTGGGGAAGTTCCTTCTTGCATGTGTGACAGCAGGTTCATACTCATTGAATCCCAATTTGACTCATCCATGAGTTTGGCCAGCCATTTCCCTTTAATAAGATTTGTAGGTTTGATCTCCAAGTCATATTCTAGTAGCTCAGCTATCCACTTTTCCCTTCTACCTTCTGGATTTGGTTGGGTCAATATATCTTTCACATCAACATTAGGAACATAAGATACAACACGGGAATGTAGAACATAAACCCTAAAATCCTTCAGAGTCTTGATCATGGAATAGGCTTGCTTCTCCATAATGTTGTACTTGAGCTCAGCATCTCTGAGAGCCCTGCTAAAGAAAGTTATGGGCTACTTGTCTCCTTCCTTATTTTTCTGTAAAAGCACACCCGCTAAGGAGTGCTCCGAGGTGAAAGAGAACATAAGAAACTCCTTGTCAAAATCTGGGATGATAAGTACAGGGGCTTCAACAATTTCTATTTGTATATCTTCAAACTCTTTTTTATCCTTGGTAGTCCACCTAACTTCAGTGTCTTTCTTAAGCATGCAAGTGATTGGCCTCATGATTTCTACAAAATTGGGGATAAATATCCTTATGAAATTCACTATGTCTAGAAAGGATTGGATTTCCTTTTTACTCCTGGGGAGCTCAATTCTCTGTATTGCATCCATTATGTCTGGGTCAATTTTGATCCCATATTTAGATATTATGTGGGCTAGCAACTTTCCCTCTTGCATGGAAAAATTTGACTTTTTAGGGTTCAAGGAGAATACAAATTTTCTGCACTTGATGAACACTTGGTGCAAATGCTTTAGGTGTTTTGCATCAGATTTAGAGTATACAATGATGTCATCCATGTAGAAAACCACAAATTTTTCTTTCTCTCCTGCAAAAGATATGTCCATAGCTCTTTTGAAGGTGTATCCTACATTCAATAGACCGAATGGAATCTTAGCGTACATGAAGGTTCCCCAAGGTGTGGTAAAGGCTGTCTTGATCTGATCTTCTGGCTGCACCTTAATCTGATTGTATCCTGCAAAGCCATCTAGCATGGACATTCTTGCGGCCCCCGCAACCTTCTGCAAAATGTGGTCCATTTTGGGAAGAGAGTAGTTGTCTTTTAGAGACACCTTGTTGAGATTCTTTAAGTCAATACATAGTCTGATCTCACCATTCTTTTTCCTCACTGGGACTATGTTAGCCACCCATTTCAAAAACCTCAAAGAGACTATGATTTTGGCCTCATACAACCTCTTTACCTCTTTTTCTATCGGCAGGAGTAGCATTGGATTCATCCTTCTCAACTTTTGCCTGAATGGATTCTCCCCTGTCTTGAATGGTATGGTATGCTGGATGATGGATGTGTCATAATCTTTCAGATATTCGTGGCACCATGCAAACACATCAACAAACATTCTCATTAAGTCCATATATATCGATAGTTTGACAATTTTGGGCTCTTCATCACTCCCAATGTTACAATCTTCTATTTATTTTGGGTTTGGAGCCACTTTGCAATCCTTGGCCACATCATTTTCATCAAACGGCCTTTCCAGTGGACCCAATACTTTGGGTATGTAGTTGATTTTTAGCTGCAAAAACGCTTTTCCCCCCAAAGTAGTTTTGAGATCTGGCGGATCAGGCTCCCACTCCTCAACTTCATACTCCTCTTGATCAATCTGGACATTGGAAAATTTCCCAGTCATCTCCATAAATTTATTTATCTGCTGGTCATCTTCAAATATCTACCAATGATTTTTATTGTCTAGGATAGAGGGTCTCTGCCTTATATTAATCATGTGAGTCCTAGTAGGATAGGAAGGGAGTTGAAACCTACTAGCGGAGCTAGCTAGAATGTTTATTATTTCATTTTTTTCCCTGGGAATGAAAGAAATATGATGTTTTGTGAAGAAATTTTCAAAGAGATCCCACACCGCATTTCTGTAAGCCCTTAACCTGGGGTGTTTCGCCTCATAGTTGTTGTTCACTTGTTGGATTATCAGCTCTGCATCCCCATAGACCTTGATCTTCTTATCTTCCATGCCTTTGAGTATATTCAAGCCCAATAGTAGAGCTTCATATTCTGCCACATTATTTGAACAGTCAAACATTAGTTTGGAAGTATGAAATACGGCGCATCCATTTCCCTTATCTGGAGGGGTGATCCATATTCCTATTCCAACTCCTTCTTTATTTACAGCTCCATTGAATCTCATGACCCAATGATCTTCTTTTTGGAGGGCGATCATGGCCTCCATCTCCAACTCTGATTTCTCGTTACTTCCCTCTTCCATTCGTTTCCCATCGTTCTCTGTTTTGGTCAAGCTGTCAAGGCATTGTACCCCATTCCCACCATTATTTTTATCATTTGGTTCAGGCAACTAGGAAACTTTGACACTTCCGTCCTCTGAACATGGATCATAGTAGAGAATTGAGGAACCTACATCTGTGTCTACGGAGAATATGGGGTGGTTATCAGGCATGTCCTTGTTTCTTACTACGTACGACAGCCTATGTTCCCTGTACATCCTTCTGCTTTCCCCAAAGATGAGCATGGTAGCATAAAACATGTCCATTTGCATGGTTCCCTTTAACTTGGCTATCCACGACCTAGACAACAACATCCAAAACTTAGGTGGAATATTAGCCACTACCACATCCATGATCATATTCTTCTAAGGTATCTGAGTCAGTGATACTACCATGTCTTTAATCATCCCTACACATGGAACTCTTTTAGAATCAAAGGAGAACAGGTATTTATAGGGTCTTGTGATTCTAACCCTAGATTCTCCACCACTGAACTTGGCATGAGTTTATGGGAGGCTCCTGAATCAAACATGGCATTGTGCAAGATATGATCATGTATGTTGAGATTGATATAGAAAGGAGGGACATCAATTTCTGAGGCATTTTCAACATGGGGACCAAACAGAAGAGTGGGTTTTTCATCACATAGATTGAGAGTATCAGGTTGCTTTCCTTCTCCACCACTTGCTACTTTCAGAATCTGATATTTGTATTCTGATTTTTTGACCAAATCATTTAAGGGGATGGAGATCTTAATCGTAGATATTTCATTCTCCAAACTGAAAGTAGTATGGACCCTCTCTATTGTCTTTGTATCACCTTCATCTCTTTGTGGACTCTTTTTAGGAGGTTCTGCTCCATTCCCAAGAGTCTCCTTAGAGATTGTAGTTTTTGGGTCCTTTCTCCCATAGATTTCTTTTCTTTGTGGCTAGGAAGAGGATGGATCAGTAGTAGCCTTTCCTCGGTCTACTGTTACTTTTCTATTTCTCAGATTATGCTTCCTCTCGAACTCACAGATGGCGTTGTGGAGCCCTCTTTGGTACTGGTATGATTCTGATTCACCTAGGACATCATCCTATTTCGGGGAAGACTGGTCATGTTCATCTTTAGTCAAATAGAGTTGGGGTTGGATCTTTTCAAAGAGATGGATTTGGTCTCCAGCATGTCAATATTCCTCTTCTTTGTCTATGAAATTCTCAGCAAAAGGAAGTCTGATTGGTTGATTCTCAGGATTTCTAGGGTTTCTTGGCTCTCCAGGTTTTCCTTGTGGGGTAGGGGGCCTTCTGAGATTGTTATTTCGAGCTTGAGGCACTGGGTTTTCTTGGGAAGGAGGCCTATTGTCAAGGGATATCCTATCCACCAGTCCTTCGATAGTTCTCATCATCTTCTCAAATTTGGCATCCATGGATTGGGATGTGGAAGGTTGCACTGCTTCAATGCATCTCTTTTTCTCAACTTCAGTTATGTGCTTCATTTTACCTGAGTCCATCAAGTTGGCTTCCACTTCTAATGCATATTTCAGCATATCAGGGAGAGTGGCAGATCTTCTTTCTCTAAGCATGAGAGCAAAGTCGCTATCAAAATAGTTGGAAAAATTAAGCTTGGCTGCTCCCACTGGAAGTTTTATGTCCACAGGGATAGAATTGTACACCCTCATGAACCTGGCTAAGAATTCTTGGACAATCTCAACATTTGTTTTCTTTGTGTTTTCATATTGAGAGAGAATCTAGAGAGTATTTTTCTTATCCTTCCATCTGGATAGGAAAGCTTCTTCAAATATTTCATAAGTAGCAATTCCTCTATTCGGAAGGGTCTTAAACCATTTCTTCACTTCCCCTGCAAGGATTTGGGAAAACAAACTCATCTTAACATCATCTTCATCCATCTCTTCTACATCCATGAAATCATTGAACTGGTCTATATGTTGTTGTGCATAAACTTTTCCTTCTCCATTGAATCTCATGACGCATTGGGCATAGCCCACAGGTAGGTCATCAATATTGGTCGAGAGGGATAGAGGGGCATATTGGGAAGCCATGGATCTTGGGTTTCGCTTAGGAGTAGAGGGAATACTAGAAGCAGTAGGAGGATTACTCAGGACATGGGTACTTTGGCCAGTAGCTTTAGCAAAGGGAAACATACCACTAGTTTCTTCTCGGGCTTGTAAATTTTCCCACAAAGCACTTAGAAAATGGGTCTGGAATCCTCTCTAGTCGAACAATGCTTCTCTTAGATCAGTCTCAGACCTATATCTGAAAGGGGAATACCCAATCCTTAAACTTGAAGGGATGATCTCTATAGTATATGCCTCTTTTTTAGGTGAAGAAAAGGACCTAGTTAATGGAGAAATACATGTTTGGCCTTTTGTTGCTTTCCTGATGAGCTTCTCCAAGTCCAAAGTAAGCTTTGGTAGCTTGGGGTCTGGATGACTTCTGGTAGGTACCCTCCTGGGAGCCAGACTTCCTACTAGGAGCTCACTGACTCGGAAGATGGACTCACCACAGGAATAATAAAAGATCCTTTTAGTGTCTGACTATTGTTCACCCCCAGTAATCAACTCTGATCTTATACAATTTTTTTAGGTAAGCTTGATCTCCAGTGGAATCGCCAGTTTGAAAGTTGGAGTCGCTAGGGAAAATGATACAACCTTGGAACCTCAGACCCTTTGTTTTCCCTTAGAGGTTCAATTTGATACTGTGAAAACTAGATATTGTCCCCAGTGGAGTCGCCAAAATGTTATCACTCAAGATTTTCCCGAGTTGTGGTAGGAAAGACCATGACGTAACTGTTGCAAACCAATATTTAGTGGATGGAAACTAGCCTTTCCAACCAAAGAGAGGGATCTCTCTTTAGTGCTTCCAGCAATAGGATATGGCTTGAATAGGCTGGGATATTGTTAAAAGTGGTGGCTAGACCTTCAAACAATAAATTAAAGGTATGTTTTCATTTTTTTTGGAGTTAAGAACAAGAGGAGAGTTGGGCATGGAGTCAACTTTGGTGGGTTTGTTGTCACCAATGACATATCCTTACCACAAATGCAGAGGCAAGAGGCAAGGTAGATGGGATTCTTTCAAGTCAAAATGATTAGTAGATGAAGGCAGAAAAAGGGGACAAGTTCCATTACAAGGTCAAAGCATTTACAAATGAATTCTAACCTGCAACTTCAAGAGTAAAAGGGTGGAATACCTAGTCATATGCATCTGGAGCATGTGGGCATGAATTCTAGACCATGTAATCTTGATCTTTAGGTACTGCATAAGTAAGCAATCAATGGAAATACAAAGCAAGAACACATACATAGGATATAATAGACATTAGAACACACATCACAGGAATCTCAAGCTCCAAAATCGGGTCTTCTCATTGAATTAAGAGACCGAGTTCAAATACAAGAGTAGAGCAGTAATCTCTTTGAAACAAAAACCTATAACCTTTTGGTCCTCTTCGAAACCTGCCTTTATAGGATTACAAAGTATCAAAATATCCTAACTGATTTAGAACAAACTCAATCTGGTAATGATGTGGCCGCTCGAGCTGGGCCGCCCAAATAAACAGCCTCTAGTTTTGTCATGCGCGGAGGAAGGGAATCATTTGTGTTGGCGGTGCACCATTGGGCCATGGAAGCCACCTGCTCGTCCTTTGGATCAGGCCATTTTAGGATGATTAGGATAAGTAACTAAAACAAGCCCCTTCGCCATTCTCAAATGCACCATTTTGCTTTGAAAATATTCATTCCCTACGACCGCGATTTGCTTTATAAAACTTCTTTCGATCTGCGATTACCTTTCCATAATCCGCATTCTGCAATGCAGACTACACGATTCAGAATCTCCATTTTGTGCCTTCTGAAAAATTTTCTTTTTGCAATGCGAGATGCGGGATTTGGAAAATTACTTTTAACATTCCTAGAAAGTGACCTTTCCGCAATCTGCAATGTGGAATGTAGGATCCAGAAACTCACTTTTTCACCCCCTTGGAAAATGGCATTTCCGTAATCTGCAATCCGTAATACAGGATGCGCGATTCATAAACTTACTTTTTCGCCCCTTTGGAAATTGGCCTTTCCGAAATATGCAATCCGCAATGCGGGATGTAGGATTTGGAAACTTACATTTTTGACCCTTTGGAAAATGGCCTTTCCGCAATCCACAATGTGGATTGCGGGAATAAAAAACAATACTTTTTATATCCTCGGATAATTGCCTTTCTGCAATCCACAATCTGCAATGCGGGATGCAGAACTCGTAAACCCACTTGTAGAACGCATTTTCAACTGCTGATTTGGTCTTGCCATCCAATCTTGGCCGTCGAACCTCCTTTGGCTACGGAAGAAGCCCTTATGGCTAGTTTTTTTCTGCGGGAGAGCCCTATTGCCTTGATTTTTCTCATTTTCTTACTGTGGCTTGGTCATTTAGTTTGGATTTGCTTGACACTTGGATATTTTTGGGTTTACTGACTCTTTATTTGGTGTAACCAGCTGATGGGTGACCTTGGGGCTTTGGCGGGGGATTTCCTTTACCTTCCTTGGTGGAAACCATGATAGGTGTTAACAGGAACGTTACAGTGTATAGCCAGTTTCCCAGTGCTTTCAATTAAAGATAAGTGTTTCTGGTTGCCTCTGATTATTTAATTTCTATATACATGAATGAGTGTTTTTTTATAACAGAATGTAGGGATTGATCCAGCTAGTTGATGGAACTATATACTTGTACTTTGTGGTGTTAGTATTCTTATGATGAAATGTTGGTAGATGCATATTGTGTTTTTGCTTAATGTGGTTTAAATTGCCTGTGTTTTTCCTCCATGTGTTTTATTTATATGTAAATATGTTCATTGATGAATAGGTATAGGTTTTGTTGAGACCATGGAGGAGAAAAAGGTTCACTCATGGATTTGGGGAAGAAATAGACACCCCCCTATGGTGTTCATGCTTCCCCTATGGATTAGATGAAGGAAAGGGGCCATGACAGAGTAGTATAAGAGCCTTGGAGGGTGGAGAAGAGGCCGTGAGGAAGCTTGGGGCTACCTTTTGGGTTGGAAGAAGGACAAGATCAAAGTCATTGGATGCAGTAGAGGATCATGTAGTTGCATAGGGCACGTCGAGATATTTCCAATGGTACCATATTTTCTCAAAGTGGACTTAGGATGAAGAAGATATTGGCTTGGGAAGTTGGTTGTAACAGGGGTAATTGGCTGACTTCCGACCTTCGGAACCTGCAGTACGGACTACGAAGTGCGGAATTTGGAAGTGGAAATCCTCGCAGTTGGAGTTTTAGCATTTTGACTTTCTGAAACCCACAAGAAGGATTGCGGAATGCGTAAGTCGTAGGGGTACTATTTCATCAACGCAGTGTGTTTGGTGTTCCAACTTTCCGACTCCTGCATCGCAGATGCGAAGTGCGGAATTCAGAGGCATATTTTTGTTGAAATGTGAAGTTGGTGCTCTAACTTTCCGACTTCAGCATTGCCGATGCGGAGTGCAAATTCAGAGATGTATTTTCGTTGAAATGGTGATTTGGTTTTCCGACTTTCCAACTCCCGCGTCGCGAACTGTAGAGTGCGGAATTCGGAAGGGGAAATCTTTGAGGTTGGATATTTTGGCGTTCTGACTTTCCGAGTTCTGCATCGTGGATTGTGGAGCTGTGGAATTTGTACAAGAGTTTCTTTGACACCGTGTATTTTGTGCTCCAACGTTCTGAGTCCCACATCGCGGATGCAGATTGCGGAAGTCGGAGAGGTGTTTCTTGGAATCTATGTAAATTGGTGATCTGACTTTTGAATTTCGACCTGCATCTTGTAGATTGTTGCTTGCAAAATTGCGGACTGAGATCATTGTGGATGTGAAAAAGGTGCATAGTTTATATTCTTTGGGAAAAAAAATTAGCAAGTTGTTCCCCCATCACTCTAAAGGCCACCCAGGAGATCGGGGACGTGACAGAATGGTATAAGGGCCCAAGTTTGTAGCACTGGGGCTGTTTGGTCCAAAGTATGAGTTACAGGAAGGTAACCAGGATATGAATGAGATTCAAGGGCATTCTTTGTGCCTTGAATAACTCCATATGGAGTTGGAACTGATCAGATTGCAATGTTGATAAAGAAGGGCAATTTCTCACCTTAAAACTATTTTTGTTTATTGCATAATTATTACATGCCTAGAAAGTAGCGACTATAAAGGTTATACATATGTGTATGTATTGAATTGCTTATGATGATAAAATCATAGCTAATAACCCCTTGTGTGCTTGGTAGAGAATCCATGAAATTGGGTCAGCCATGATGTGAGAGGAATTCCATACTACGATGAGGAAATTGAAAGGGAGAAATCCTTAACTCTTCTCTTGCTAATATAACTATATTTTATGAGTTTTCCATATATGAAAATTTGGTATATGAATGTTGAAAAGGCAAGAGATTAGATAGATGAAATGTGTGTGCGTAGTAGCCATATCAAGAGATAATGCATACTACAGGTAAACTTATGGGTGCTTGCATATGGTATTGTAAATTGGTAAAAGTTGTTAATATGCACAGTGCATTTCAATTTGAATGCACACCTAACAAGGATTCACATCCACTAAAGGGATTTCAGGAAAATCCTATGCTGCATGTGTAATGTCCCCAATTTGAAAATTTTCCCAATTTAGTCAATTTTCGAAACTTGGACTAGCAAAGCCCCAAACTATCCAAAATGATCCCAAATATTTTCGAATGGTGTATGGAGTGGATTGATATGTATTTGGACACATTAAATCATCTATTATATTATTGGTCACTTTCCAAATACTTCAAAAAATTTCATTTACAATTAGATAATGAAAGGCATAATTACTAGGAAAATCGATGTTGAAACCCCCAAGGGTAGAAGGCTCCAAAAGACTCCTAAGGATTTCAGATTGGGATTGAGAGTGCTTGAAGGGTATTGACACATAAAATTGAAGCTTATGTATCCTTGTAAACTCTAAAACTAATTCTGCAACATTCATTTAACTTCAGTAGAAAATAGGGAAATTTACTAGTAAATTCGAGGTTCAAACCCCCAAGGGTAGAGGTCACTAATGGCTTCCCAAATACAGTACGACCCTCCCAAATTTCAAAACAGAGACATGGATTAGTGAAATTACTTCAATGGGCACCAAAATACATCATTAATAAGTTTTTAAAGGCTGCTTCAACTCCCATAAATCAAAGGTTTGTGGGCATGTCTTCACATAGGGGGAAATAATAGGAAACTTCAACACTTGCTATGAAATTCGAGATTTATGTTCCAAAGTCTTATGTGTATATGAAACTTATTCAGGACATTAATGAATCTCCATACATCATAAAAATCAAATATATGAACTGGTACAAATCGAAATAAATCAACTTCAAGCTCTCACAACAAGATATAGGGAAAATGGCACCATTAGGCATTGTTTGGTATTTTTACATAGTTTCACTTTGTATTTCGACCTGAGAGACTTATGTGTTGATGTATTTGAAAATTCAGAAGATATTATTCTATGTATTACATTTGTACTTTATTGTATTCCTGTTGGAGATGTATTATTCCTCCAATCAAAAGTGTCGTCATTTGTATTCGTAAGTGTCGCAAGTATTATATTGTAAGTGTCACAACTTATATTTGATGGGTTATTAGACCACCTTGGTGGGGTCAAACCTGCATGATTCATGTAGATGGGTTATTAGGATTCCTTAGGAAGTCTTCCCAGTTAGGGTTAAAGGCAGGTTAAGTTGTTGTATAAATAGAGAGTGTGTCTCTCTCTATTTGCTCATTCACTCACTCATCCAACTCGCATAGTTGAGAGAGAGGAGTACGCACAAGTGGAGGAGGAGTATCTACTGAGGATATCTATATTTTGGGGTTTGATATTTGTGATATTTGTATTGGTGCTCATTCTATCTCTGAGGAAGTTTCATTTTTTTTCACCTTCTTGGTTTTCCCCGGTGAAATGCTTTGTATCCATTGTCTCTTGTGATTGTTATGCTGTGCTTGTTATTCTCTTAGTGATCCTCGATAATATTGAATGAAATTATCGAAAAATTAACATGGTATCAGAGTGGGACTAAGAAGAAGACACTATGCAGCTGCGGAAGCTAGGGATTCTTAATTTTTGGGTTTCTCTCCATAGATCATCAAAGGAAGAAGGCTAGGCTGACTCTCCTTGCAAGGGTGCATCTTTCTGTCAAGACATAATTCAATTCTGAGCATTTTCAATTTTTGGCCTGTCACTGCTGCAGGAAATTAGGGTTTCTGAGAAAGTTGAAATTTTTGGAATCCGAGACCATAGCTGGATGCTCCTCAGAAAAATCGAAGCTTAGAGACCAAGATTGAACTTTTTGGTTGGGACAAACCTAGGCCTTTATCAAACCCTAGTTCAGGATTTTGAACAGAAAACCAGAAACTGTAGATTTGAAAGTTTCAAAGTCAATTTTGAGGGGTCAAATTTTGCATATTTCAAAATTGAAGTATACCAACTTGATTAACTCAGGAAGGCACATCTTTCCATCCAATCAGAAGTTTGGAATTCAAAGTTTGAATTTTTAGGGTTTCTCTGACAAACTCTAATCCAAATCCAGATCCAGTTTCAACAAATCAAGTGGTAAGACCTAAATATTTTATTTCCATTTGAGTTTCTCATTAAGATTTCTCACCACACCAAGCTTGAGGATAAGCTTGAAGGGGCTGATAAATTCCAAGCATGGAAGTATAGGATTGGGTTAATCCTAGAAGAGAATGAATTGGACACCTACATAAGTGAAGAGGTTCCAGTTCCAGAGGGAGATGAGGCTAAGGCCTTATACAATAAGAACTTGGTCAAGGCCAAGAGAATCATTATTGATTCTATCAAAGATCATCTCATACCCCATGTGTAAGACACCTACGGAGATGCTTGACTCCTTGACCAAGTTGTTTGAAGGAAAGAATATAAATAAGAAGATGACACTGCGGAACCAATTGAAAGGTGTAAAGATCCATAATGGAGAGACCATCCAATCTTACTTTACTAAGGTCTCTCAAATCAAAGAACAACTTGAAGCTGTGGATGAAGTAGTGGAGAATAGAGAAATTGTGATGACCACATTGAATGGCCTACTTAGGTCATGGGACTCCTTCATCCAAGGTATTTGTGCAAGAAAGAAATTAATCTCCTTCAGTAGACTATGGGAGGAATGTTCACAAGAAGAAGCTAGACTTGTGGCCCGAGAAGAAAAGATGGAAAGTGAATACCAAGCCCTCACTGCTCACACCAAGAGAAGCAAGTTCAAGAGGGAGAAATATCATAACAGGAAATATTCTCACCATCATCAAAGGGAGAACATTAAGAAATATATCTCTCATGGTAGATGCTTCACATGTAATGAGAAGGGACACTTTGCTCAAGATTGTCCCAGGAATAGAAGAGACTTCAACAACAATAAGAAGAAGAACAATAATAAAAGACATCATGCTCACACTGTAGAGGATGATGAAACTCCCAGGAAGCAGGCTAGAGAAGAAACTAAAGACTCTTCAAGTGATGAAGAATGTGTTCTAATTTTTTCTCTCACAGGTACTGTTACACATGGGTGTAATGATTGGCTTATTGATAGTGGGGCTTCCAAACACATGATAGGATTTAAATAATATTTCATGGATTTATCTGAACATGAGTCACCTCATAAGGTAAAACTTGGGGATGACTATCAATACCCTATAAAAGGAAGTGGTGAAGCCTCCTATAAGCTAGACTCTAGGAGTTATTTAAAGGTGAAAGATGTTCTATATGTGCCTTGACTCAAGAATAATCTTCTCTCCATGTCATCTTTGGATGCAAAAGGGATGAGAGTTGCATTTGTGGATGGCCAAGTACTTATGTGGCCAAAAGTTAAGACCATAGATGATGCAGTAGTGATTGGAGAGCAAGAGGGAGGGTTGTACAAATTGAAGGGACTACCTAAACATGCCATGGTACATGAATCCATGGAGCCAAGTGAACTTTGGCATAGAAGGCTTGAACATGTGCACTATAGAGCACTACCAATTGCAAGCAAAGCAATAGAAGGTCTTCTTGAAATCCAGTCAAAGCATGAAGGTGTTTGCAAAGGATGTGCAAAAGGAAAGAACACAAAGAAGGAATTTCCAAGCAGTGAAAGAAAGGAAAAAGGAATCTTGTAAATTATCCACTCTGATGTATGCGGTCCGATGTCATCCAATTCTCTGAGTGGGTATGGATATTGTGTTTCTCTCAGTGATGATTTCTCTAGGAAGACTTGGTTTTATTTCTTGAAGAACAAGGATGAAGTGTTTGATAAGTTCAAGGAATTCAAAGCCTTGATAGAAAACCAAACTGATACAAAGATAAATATCTTTAGGTCCAACAATAGCAGAGAATTCACTTCAAGAGATTTCAAGAAATTATGCAGTGATTCAGGGATTAAGAGGGAGTTGACCACTCCTTACAATCCATGACATAGTGGGGTTGCAGAAAGGAAGAATAGAAAAATCATGGTATCATCACGAGCAATGCTACATGACCAAGATCTACCCATGCACCTATGGGCAGAAGCAGCAAGGACATCTGTATATGTGCAAAACAGAACACCTCACACGATACTTAACAACAAGACACCAAGAGAAGTTTTCTCTGCTAAGAAACCAGAATTTAGCCATCTTAGGATATTTGGCTGTCCAGTATATACACATGTTCCAAAAGAAAATACAACAAAGTTAGATCCTTTAGGGAAGAAGGGTATATTAGTGGGTTACAGTGAAAGCTCGAAGGCATACAGAATCTACTTTCCAGGGTTCAAGAAGATTGACATCAGCAAGGACGTGACTTTTGATGAAGACTCAGCATACATCAAATCAAGGAAGACACCTATTGAAGACAATGAAGAACCCAGGGTACCCAAAATACAAGACACCACCATAAATGAATTAATTCCAGAAGAGGATCATGAAATAGAAGATCCACAAGAGCATGTAGATCCACCCCATGAGAAGAACTCTCACAAGAGGAAACCAACATGGGCTAGAGAGTTCATCCAAGATGCATAAAGCTATGGTATTCTAGAGGAGGAACACAGAGAATGAAAAAGGACAAGGTCACACACCAGCTATGTTTCCTTACTCTGTGACATAATGAACAAAGAACCTTCCATTTATGAAGAAGCAATAGAAAAGAAAGAATGAAAGGATGCCATGGTCAAGGAATACCAGTCGATCATGAAGAATGATGTTTGGGATGTGGTCCCAAGACCAGAAGAGAATTTTGTTCTGACTTCCAAGTGGATCTACAAGATCAAGCATGTTGCAGATGGTAGCAAGATCAAGCATGTTGCAGATGGTAGCATAGAGAAATAAAAGTCAAGGTTTGTGGCTCGTGGCTTCTCCCAAAAATAAGGGATAGATTATGAAGAGACTTTTGCACCTGTAGCCAAATACACTTCCATCATAACAGTACTTTCTCTGGATGTAGTAATGAAGTGGAAGACACACCAGATGGATGTCAAGATAGCTTTCTTGAATGGTGTATTCAAAGAGGAAGTGTATGTGGAGCAGCCACTCGGTTTTGAGACACATGATAGGGAGTCATATGTGTGCAAATTGAAGAAATCCTTGTAAGGCTTGAAGCAAGCACCCAGGACATGGTACGGCTATAATTTTTTTATCATTTAATTCAATATGATCTAGGATATTAATTGAGAGAACAACATGTACAGCATATCAAACACAAGAGACAAGAGACACAAAGCATTTCACCAGGGAAAACCAAGAAGGTGGAAAACCCCTCAACTTCCTCAGAGATAGAATGAGCACCAATACAAAGATCACAAAGATCAAACCCCAAGATAAGAGATAGTATCCTAGAAGCTTCTCCTCCTCTCTCTCACTAATGCGAAGTGAGTGAGTATGTGAATGAACAAATGAGAGAGTCACACTCTCTATTTATACTTTACTTTGACTTGCCTTTTACTCTAACTGGGTCGACCTCCCTTAGGAGAGTCTAATAACCCATTACCACTTGTCATTGGGCCAACCCCACTAGGGTGGTCTAATAACCCTTTAACCCACACTGGGTCAACCCCTCTAAGGTGGTCTAATAACCCATCAAATACAAGTTGCGACACTTACATTAATACAAATGGTGACACTTCCAACCAGAGGAATAATACATCTTCGTTGGGGATACAATAAAGTACAAATGTAATACATACAATATACAAGTGAATATCTTCTAAAGTTACAAATACATCAACACTCCCTCTTAACTAGGAAGGTATTCTCTTGACACAAGTCATCATTACATATAAGCACAAGTCTTCAATTCTGGAGTTGGATCATCATCACTGGATCACAGAGCATCATCGTCATAGCTGATGTACTAGTCATCTTGATCACTAGTGCTATCTCTCAATTCGTCTCATCATAGGAAGTTCTACAGAGCCATCCTTTTTCATGTTGGATGTAGGCCTAACTTCTTGTGTTCATCATCATCATCAGTCCTAGATGTGGTCCTAGCAACAACAAGGTTTTCATCATCTCTGCGAGTGTGCCATCCCGTGGAATTCTCAGGACTGATTACGTGTGTCAACAAAACATTGAAAGAGCATCCTTTTTACGAGCTTACTGCTCAACCTATTGGATCTCCCAGGATATTTTACATGTGACCTTCACAAAACCTTAAAAGAGTATCTTGCAACCTGTAAGATCTCTAAAGAGCATCCCGGGATCTTTTCTGTGCCTAGCACAACCTGTCTGAATCTCCAGGATCTTTTACATCTGAACTCGCAAAACCTTAAAAGAGTATTTTGCATCCTTCAATATCTCTAAAGGGCATCCTAGGATCTTTTTTGTGCCTAGCACAACCTATCCGGATCTCCAAGATATTTTCTATGCGACCCTTGCAAAACTTTAAAAGAGTATCTTACATCTTGTAAGATCTCTAAAGAGCATCCCAGGATCTTTTCCGTGCCTAGCACAACCTGTCCGGATCTCCAAAATATTTTATATGCAACTGTACAATCTATCCACGGCCATGAAGTATCATCCTCGTTCTCATTATCCCACTGATCATATTCTTCGCATGGATCATCATCCTAATGCTCATGATCATACTGATCATCATCATACAGTACATCCTCCTGATGCACAACATTTGGAGCATCAACCTGATTCTCATCACATATGATTGTCCTGATCATCATCATACAATACATCATCCTGATGTACAACATTTGTAGCATCGACCTGATGCTCATCACATATGATCATCTTGATCATCATCATACAATACATCATCTTGATGTACAATATCTGGAGCATCAACCTAATGCTCATCACATATGATCATCTTGATCATCATCATACAATACATCATCCTGATGTACATATCATCACATGATCATCCTGATCATCATCACAGCATCGTCTTGATGCATATCATTTGGAGCATTGTCCTGATTCTCATCACACATGATCCACCTGATCATTATCATAGCATCGTCCTGATGCATATCACACATATAATCATCCTGATCGTCATCATCGCATAGCATCGTCCTGATGCATTTCATCACATATGATCATCCTGATCATCATGTAGAACATCATCTGGAGCATCATCCTAATGCTCATCACACAACTCTTACATCCACAATCATAGGAAGGATGCTCCTACCACCATGCTTGGAATGGCTCCTGCAAATGTGTCCCATCACTTTCTCCTCGAAGTATCTTCTATCTAAAGAGCACCAAAACTCTCTATGAAGTACTCGAACTTCACTCTGGCTATTGGTTTGGTCAACACATATGCAATCTGCTCATCCATCGCAACATACTGGAGCTCCACTTCTCTTCTCTGCACCATTACCCTGATATAGTGATATTTGATCTCGATATGCTTTGACTTGTCATGGAACACTGGGTTCTCTGAAAACTTCACACAACTCTGGTTGTCACAATAGATACAAGTAGCATCCAACTAGAGATCAAATAAATCAAATAGTAGCTTCCTTAGCCTTACTGCCTCACAACTAGTCAAACAAGCTGCGACATACTCTGCTTCGGCTGTACTCAGTGCTACGCAGGATTGCTTCCTACTAAACCAAGAGATCACACTTGATCCCATACTGAAGTAGCACCCCGAAGTGCTCTTCCTATCTACAGCACTGCCTGCCCAATCTGAATCAACATAACCCTCTAGGTTAAACTTTTGATTCACATCATACTTTAGCCCATAACCAATTGTACCATTCAGGTACCTCAGAATATGCGTTACATCAATCAGGTGAACATGTCTAAGATCCATCAGAAACTGGCTCAAGGTGTTCACCGCAAAGCAAATATCGGGTCTCGTGTTAGTAAGGTATATCAAGGACCCAATCATCTAACGATACATCATGGCATCAACCGAATCTGATGAAGCATCACTCAATAGCTTCAGGTTCAATGCCATAAGTGTGGCCATGGCCTTGCAGTCCATCATCCCGAACTACTTTAGGATCTCTACTGCATACTTCCCTTGTCTAAGGAAGATTCCATCTGCACTCTGCCATACCTCCATACCTAGAAAGAAATGCATCATACCCAAGTCCTTCATCTCGAACTCGGCAGCAAGATTCCTCTTCGTGTTGACAATCAACCTATCTTCACCTGTCACAAATAGGTCATCCACATACAGTAGGAGTATCATTGGATTGCCTTCCTCAACCTTGTAGTAAAGGTTGGAATCCGCTTTAATATTATTAAAACCCAAGTTGGACAAGAAGTTGTCTATTCTTCCGTACCATGTCATGGGTGCTTTCTTCAAGCCATACAAGGATTTCTTCAATTTGCACACGTATGACATTGAGTGGCTACTCCACATACACTTCCTCTTCAACTACACCATTCAAGAAATTTTTCTTAACATCCATCTGGTGTATCTTCCACTTCATCACTGCAGCTAAAGCAAGTATTGTTTTGATGGAAGTGTATCTAGCTATAGGTACAAAAGTCTCTTCATAATCTATCCCTTCTTTCTAGGAGAATCCGCGAGCCACAAACCTTGCCTTGTATTTCTCTATGATACCATCTGCAGCATGCTTGATCTTGTAGATCCACTTGGAAGTCACAACGGACATCCCTTCTGGTCTTGGGATCACATCCCAAACATTGTTCTTCATGATTGACTGGTATTCCTCGGTCATGGCATCCTTCCATTACTACATCCCAAATACTGGAAACTTCAGATTCTTCAATCTCTTCAATAGGTAATTTGCTTGAACTTTGTTGATGGAACAAATATTGTTGTTGAGTCTTTGTCGCTTGTTCTTCGAAAAAAGTCTCTCTTGTAGGTGATGGTACATGGTCTTTCCTACAAGACAATTTCAATTGCATGAATAGAAAAATCTCATAGATTTCAGAACAAATTCTTACACATAAAGATATATGTCATACAGTCATGCAATTATCTTAGCCAATGCTTCAATACAACATTTATCCATATCCCATAACTTTCTAGATGCCTTCCATCTCTACTAGAAGATTGTTAAAAGTGTGCACAACTCCCAACATGTCATCAAAGAGGCTTCATTCTATATAAGTAGCAATGGAATGTTGTACAGTACCATAGGCCACTTACCCGTTACTTGTATTAGTAGTATCTTGTTCATTAATGAAACTTTTCTAAAATGAATAATATACATCCTAAATCTAGGAATATAAGTATGTACATGATTGAACAACATCATTTGAGTTATCATATATATAGGAAATAACAATTCAAATACTTATCTTTGTTTGGTTGTTGGGTGGACTCCCTCTCAATCTTTGCTTTCTTGGAGGAACTAATGGAGTGTGCTCCCTCTTGATCTTTGCTTCCTTGCAGGATCTATTGGAGTGTGCTCCCTCTTGATCTTTGCTTCCTGGATTATCTGTCTTTAAACTTATATCCACCCTGGACCACTATGCATGCTTAAGTGTGCACTAGTGTCATCATTGTGTCATCATCAAGATCTCATACATAATCATTAGTATAATCTCAATACTATCAAAACATTATCATTCTAAATAATATTAAATATGTGTGGTCATGATCATTTTATACACAGATAATTTATCACAAGCGTTAGTATTCCAGGTTTCAGGGGGGACTTCTTTTACTCATGCATATTCTTATTTGACCATGGGACTCTTTGGGTTTGTTATATCATTAATCAAACTAAGAAGCATAATATGCATAAACCCATGATTATTCAAACCTATAACTTCATGAATAATCATTATCAATTATACGAAAGCATACTTATATGAGACCCTAACATAAGGTAGGATTCTAACTTGATATAGGAAAGACATACCTGGATTATCATGTTTGCTAGTTATGTCAGCTAACATACCTAAACAATGTCTTCTTTGTTCTCTTCAATGATTTAGAGACATTGTGCTAGTAACCTACATATCTCATAAGTTAAGCATTGTAGAACCAAATTATACATACCTCGTAAGTAGAGATTCTATGTGATCAATGGCTACGGATGAGTCTTTGTCTTCATGTCACCATGGTCATATGTTCTTGATCTAGAACTTGATTTGTATTTCTTGATGTATCTTTCATGTTAGCGGACAACATCATCCTCATACAACACCACAGTGCATTAGTACAATCATAAGTGTCATAACCCTAATTAATGAATGTCTTCTATCATTCACATGCATTCATACTTTTACTAAAGTGATAAGACAAGTCTAAAATTAATCAAGATTGTACTAACCTCAATAATATGAAGACAAACATATCATAAACTTAATCATGAACAGATTTCAAAACATACTTGTATCTCCTCAAGTCATACCTGTCGGGATTGCTTGTAGTATTCTTATGTAAGGCCTTAGCCTCATCTCCCTCTGGAACTGGAATCTCTTCACTTATGTAGGTGTCCAATTCTCTTCTAGGATTAACCCAATCCTATTCACTTTGATTTGTTGAAACTGGATCTGGAGCTATTTAGGGTTTGACAGAGAAACCCTAAAAATCCAAACTTGGAATTTCAAACTTCTGTCTGGACAGGGAGATGCAGACGACTGAGGTGAGAAATATGGTGTGCTCATATTTTGAAAACTCAAAAAATTGACCCCTCAAAATTGACCTGCGAGTTTCGGATCTACAACTTCTGTCAAATTCTGGTTTTCTAGTTTTTTTGGTTTTCTGGTCAAAATCCTGAGCTAGGGTTTGATAGATCCCGGGGTTCTAACCAACCCAAAACTTTGATCTTGGTCTCTAAATTTAAATTTTGATGAGGAGCATCCAGCCATGGTCTCATATTCCAAAAATTCAAACTTTTTTCAAAAACCCTAATTTCCCATAGCAGTGATAAGCGAAGAATGAAAGTGCTCAGAATCCAATTATGTTTTGACAGAAATATATGCCATATTGTTTATGATGTATCTCTAAAATTTTGGATCATCGGGGTTTGAAACTTTGGCATGTGGTAGAATGACTTGTCATCTTTCCAACCCCATAGATCTGAGCTTTAATGGATTCTCTGAGAGAGAGATATGCCAAGTCTCGCAATGTGACCTGTTTATGGGATAAAACAGTATAGTGAACTTGTACGGAGTTCCACGTGTCACTGTTTTAACTTCGGCCTCTAAAACCGGGACCTATGAAACTATAGTCTGTTTCCTAACTTCCATTTTTTCTAGAATTCCATTTGGAGCTTCCTAGCCCGAGATATGACCTTTTTTTCCTAGGTCACCTGTTTAGGACTGCATTCTGGAAGAGGCAGAAACCCTAACTTGTATGAATCATATCTCACAAAGTAGAATGAATATGAGGCTGATCTTCGGACAAAAGGTACATGAAGATTTCATCTTTATCCTGTAAAATTTTCATATCCTGAACCTTCGCCAAAACGGATTTATAGCAAAAGTGCCACGATGACTAGTTTTTTCTATACCAAGCCTTAGCTTATAGTTTGTCGCAAGTGCAACAAGTGTCATAAATGCCATACCATGCCTTCCTTCAGGCTAGCTCTGATACCATGTTATCTTTTCATCATTTACTTCAATATGATCTAGGATCTTAACTTAGAGAACAACATGTATAGCATATCAAACATAAGAGACAAGAGACACAAAGCATTTCACCGGGGAAAACCAAAAAGGTGAAAAACCCCGCAACTTCCTTAGAGATAGAATGAGCACCAATACAAAGATCACAAAGATCAAACCCCAAGATAAGAGATAGTCTCCTAGAAGTTGCTCCTCCTCCACTTGTGCGCATTCCTCCTCTCTCTCACTAATGCCAAGTGAGTGAGTGTGTGAATGAAAAAATGAGAGAGTCACACTCTCTATTTATACTTTACTTTGACTTGCCTTTTAATCTAACTGAGCCGACCTCCCTTAAGAGATTCTAATAACCCATTACCACTTTTCATTGGGCCGACCCCACTAGGGTGGTCTAATAACCCTTTAACCCACACTGGGCTGACCCCTCTAAGGTTGTCTAATAACCCATCAAATACAAGTTGCGACACTTACAATAATACAAATGACGACACATCCAACCGAAGGAATAATACATTTCCGTTGGGGATACAATAAAGTACAAATGTAATACATACAATATACAAGTGAATATCTTCCGAAGTTACAAATACATCAACAATGGAAGGATAGGCAACTTCCTATCTAGTTTAGCCTTTACCAAGACTAAAGCGGATTCCAACCTTTACTACAAGGTTGAGGAAGGCAATCCAGTGATACTCCTATTGTATGTGGATGACCTATTTGTGACAGGTGAGGATATTTTGATTGCCGACACGAAGAGGAATCTTTTTGCCGAGTTAAAGATGAAGGAATTGGGTATGATGTATTACTTTCTAGGTATGGAGGTGTGGCAGAGTGCAGATGGAATATTCCTTGGACAAGGGAAGTATGCAGTACAGATTGTGAAGCGGTTCAGGATGATGGACTACAAGGCCATGGCCAAACCTATGGCATCGAACCTGAAGCTATTGAGTGATGCTTCATCAGAGTTGGTTGATGCCATGATGTATCGTCAGATGATTGGGTCCTTGACGTACTTGACGAACACGAGACCAAATATTTGCTTTGTGGTGAACACTTTGAGCCAGTTCCTAACGGATCCCAGACATGTTCACCTTATTGTTTTAAATCATATTCTGAGGTACCTGAAGGGTACCATTGATTATGGGATCAAGTATGATGCAAATCAAAAGTTTAACCTGGAGGGTTATGTTGATTCAGATTGGGCAGGAAGTGGTGCAGATAGGAAGAGCACTTCGGGGTGTTGCTTCAGTATGGGATCAGGTGTGATCTCTTGGTTTAGCAGGAATCCATCCTGCATAGCATTGAGTACAGCCGAAGTGGAGTATGTCGCAGCTTGTTTGGCTTGTTGTGAGGAAGTGTAGCTAAGGAAGCTACTATCAGACTTATTTGATCTCCAATTGGATGCTACTTGTATCTTCTGTGACAACCAGAGTTGTGTGAAGTTGTATGAGAACCCAGTGTTCCATGATAGGTTGAAGCACATCGAGATCAAGTATCACTATATCAAGGATATGGTGCAGAGAGGAGAATTGAAGTTCCAGTATGTTGCGATGGATGAGCAGATTGCAGATGTGTTGACCAAATCACTAGCCAAAGTGAAGTTCGAGTACTTCAAAGAGAGGCTTGGTGTTCTTCAGATAGAAGATACTTCAAGGAGGAAGTGATGGGACACATTTGCAAGATCCAGTACAAGCATGGTGGTAGGGGGATCCTTCCCATGGCTGTGGATGTAAGTGTTGTGTGATGAACATCAGGACGATGCTCAAGATTATGATGATCAGGATGATCATGTGTGATGAGCATCAGGACGATGCTCCAGATGATGATGATCAGGATGATCATGCATGATGAGCATCAGGACGATGCTCTAAATGAGGATGATCAGTATTATCATGTGTGATGAGCATCATGACAATGCTCCAGATGATGATGATATGCATCAGGATGATGCACTGTATGATGATCATCAGGATGATCATGTGATGATAATGTGCATCAGGATGATGCACTGTATGATGATGATCAGTATGATCATGAGCATCAAGATGATGCACTGTATGATGATGATCAGTATGATCATGAGCATCAAGATGATGCTCTGTGTGAGGATGATCAAGTTGATCATGAGTATCAGTATGATACTCTGTGGCCATGGATAGGTTGTGCAGTAGCATATGATTTCACCCTGGGAGATCTTGCAGGTTGTGCTAGGCACGTAATCAATCCTGGGATGCTCTTGCTAGGTTTTGCTTGGTAGCATATAATTTCACCCTGGGAGATATTGCAGGTTGTGTTGGGGACGTAATTAGTCATGGGATGCTCTTGCTAGGTTTTGCTTGGAAACATATAATAGCTCCCTGGGAGATCTTGCAGGTTGTGTTGGGAACATAATTAGTCTTGGGATGTTCTTGCTAGTTTTTTCTTTCCTGGTTGCATATAATAGCTCCCTGGGAGATCTTGCAGGTTGTGTTGGGCACGTAATCAGTCCTGGGATGCTCTTGCTAGGTTTTACGAGGTCACATGTAATAGCTCCCTAGGAGATCCTATAGTTTGAGCAGTAAGCTCGTAATCAATCCTGGGATGCTCTTGTTAGGTTTTTTTGACGCACGTAATCAGTCTTGAGATTCCACTGGATGGCACGCTTGCAGAGATGATGAATACCTACAGGAGTCTAGGCCTACATCTAGCATGTAAAAGGGATGGCTCTGTAGAACTTCCTATGACGAGAAGAATTGAGAGATAGCACCAGTGATCGAGATGACGAGTACAGCAGTAGTGATGATGATGCTCCATGATCCAGTGACGATGTTCCAGCTCCAGAATTGAAGACTTGTGCCTATATGTATTCATGCCTGTGTCGAGAGAATACCTTCCTAGTTAAGAGGGAGTGTTGATGTATTTGTAACTTTGGAATATATTCTTCTATGTATTACATTTGTACTTTATTGTGTTCCTAATGGAGATGTATTATTCCTCCAAACAGAAGTGTCGTCATTTGTACTTGTAAGTGTTGCAAGTGTTGCAAGTATTATTGTAAGTGTCGCAACTTATATTTGATGGGTTATTAGACCACCTTGGTGGGGTCGGCCCTGCATGAGTTATGTGGATGGGTTATTAGGCTTCCTTAGGAAGTCGGCTCAGATAGGGTTAAAGGCAGGTTGAGTTGTCGTATAAATAGAGAGTGTGTCTCTATCTATTTGCTCATTCACTCACTCATCCAACTCACATAGTTGAGAGAGAGGAGTGCGCACAAGTGGAGGAGGAGTAGCCACTGAGGGAATCTATGTTTTGGGGTTTGACCTTTGTGATCTTTGTATTGGTTCTCATTCTATCTCTGAGGAAGTTGTGGGGTTTTTCACCTTCTTGGTTTTTCCCGGTGAAATGCTTTGTGTCCATTGTCTCTTGTGATTGTTATGTTGTGCTTGTTATTTTCTTAGTGATCCTATATAATATTGAATGAAATTATCGAAAAATTAACATTATGAACATTAAATACATAGTATATATATCATATTACAAATAAATTGAGTATATTGGAGTCTCAAAAAGAGATCATCATCTCACCAAGTGTGCACTTCCTCCAAGAGCCAAAATATGCAGAGAAATCTGAGATAGAGATGGGAACAAGTTGAAGAAGAAAGAATCACAAGATGCCATGTAGATTCAACCTACAACAAATAAATCCATTATATCTCCAAATGAAAGTTATAAATGGCCTCTCTAGTTTCCAATTAGGATGGGAATCTTTCACCCTTGAAATCGGTACTAAGGCAAGTAGAGTAAACACTCCACTAGCATGGACAAGCTAGAAGCTCTCTAAATTGCAAAGATGCAAACAAAAAATGATCAAACGATCCTTTCCTTATTTTTTATTCTCTTTTATAAAATTCTCAAGTCCCCATGGGTTGAATTCCTTCCAAAATCCTCATGCCAACTCAAGTTGGGAAGAGATTCCAATGTGTGCATGACTTGTCCAACAATTCCTAGTCTCCAAATTCCCTCAATTCGAATGGGGAAGCTTCTTGGATTCCATAACTATCTTGTGTGCCCTCTTGCAGGCTATTTTTAGCCCTGACATGTCATTTATGTCATATGTCAATAATCAGGTCTGAAATTTTTCATAGGTGTCATAGAATCTTCATCATTGTTGTCGTAGGAGTTATGGAATCTAGCTCCAAGTGTCACAATTCTTCTAAGATGCCTCTTCCTCTTCCATGGTAGTTATTATTCCACTCCAATTCGACCTTACATGACTCATGAAATGAATAATACCTCTTAAACTCCCCCAATTATGTTACCCTTCATCTTGAACTCGAATTGGTGAAAGAATCATGCCAAGTGTAGTTAGTAATATTGCCTCATGTGGGTCCCACAACCTCTTATGTGCCCTCATTATCCAATGCCACCTTATTTTATTTTTATTATTATTTAATTGACCCATTTAATGTGAATTTTTAAGTCTAAGGTCCTTTGGGTCTTGTAGCCCCTTTACTCCAACTTTTAATGCTTCCACCCCCAACCTAGGGAACTAGTAATTTTCCTCCATGATAGTTCATTTGGATGGGAAATATTACAAACCAATACTTGGGAATTTTCTCTTGATGTGACCCACCTTATCCATTTGGATCTAATTTTTCATTATTACCAACTTGGACATCACGCTTGGCAATTTTTTGACCCTTAGCATCAATTTGACAAACTATCATGACTATGGCCAAGGGGATTATGCCATTGTGACCTAATGCAAATTTTTGGGACATGACAAATCCTCCCTTCCCAATATTGCTTGTCCTCAAGCAATTTCAAACATGGATGTTGAATAACTTGCTTTCTTTCCAAAACTTTTCTTCTAAAACTTTGCTTCTAAAACTCTGATTAGTGGCACCCATGCACTACAATTGTGTGTTTCCAAAAGCAATGTGATGTGGATTTTATTTTTAATATTGATATCCTCTATGACATCACCACTAAACACCAAAATATTAATTAAAACCGTCAAAAAAAAAGTTTGTACAATTACTCTTTTACCTCTTTCATATTTTGGAAACCCATTTCTGTATAATTCTTTGGAGTTGCCACTAAGTTTCCCAACTTTGAGTGTTCAAGATTCTATGAAAATTTTAGAGAGGAACCACCATGCTTGTTGATGCACTACCCTGATTAAAATCACTTTATTAAGTGGGGATAAATCTCCCATACTACTTGTATCCCAAAGAAATTGAAACCAATGAGACTAAAATTTATCCCATGGTCCCATTGCTTGTATTGCACTCCAACAATTAGGAGTGCTCTTCAACCCATACCATCAGGAAAGAGAATTCCTAGATCCCATTTTCTTGTATGTATTCTTCCAAACATCATGAGTACCAAAGATATATCATCAAAGTACATAAAAACATAATAAAACTGTACATCAAGGAGGTGCCTCATCAAAGAATCATGAAAGTGCTTATACCTCCAAGTAAGCAAACCACCATTTTCCAAGTGCATACAAGGTTCAAGTGACCAATCAAATCTGCTCCAATGACATAGGTGAGGATCCCATGTCCTATAATGTTGCTAAAAAGGGATTTAAGATGCATAAAAATAGTCAGCCATGTGTTCTTTCATCCAAGAAGTGAACGAATAATCTCCATTAAAATATGAACCAAGTAGGGAACAAAGAAAACAATGAGCCTTCAAGGGGCTCACAAAAGTACCATTTGTGCATCCCTGAATATGTGTATCATTAAGAAATAACAAAGGATGTTGCTTCCAATAATAATGTGATCCAATCATATATCTATTCACCCAAGTATTGGATGAATTTCCTCCAACATCAATTGAACTAAGCAAGGAGAAAGGAAAACCATGAGTCTTCAAGTGACTCAAGTGAACATCATAGGTGCATCGATGAAGATATGTATCATCATAAGGTAAAAAATGATGTTGCTGCAAATGTAAATAAGAAGGTTCTCTAATAATGTCATCATCTAAAGGAGAGATAGGAGTTTCATACTCCTCATGTGGCACCATAAAAAAGAAACCTTTCACCTATACTTCAATAGGATGAATGCTACAAAATATGGAAATGTAAGATGTAGGAGAATGAACCAACTGACCCAAATTATCAGAATATGAAAAAGTGTCATCATTTGTAGGCTCCATAAGGTTAGGATCATGCACATGTGATGTCTCTTCATATTTTTCAGAGTCACTTGGGAGTGAATTTCGATCCTCTTCATGTACTGCTTCTTCTACTTCACCTATTGCAGAACTAGGTGGCTCATGGGTCTCCTCCTTTTGCTCCTTCAAGCAAGCTGATGCATTTTCCCCCTTGGTTTCATTAGGATAAGTATATTTGGAACCTATTTTTGAATAAAACCCAAAAACTCTCTTCAAGTAGGAAACACATGCATTCCCTGAAGCTTCAGTTATTTCACCGCTCTTTTCACTCACACACATATGCTTTTCTCTCCAAGGTCTTTTGCAAGAAGGGCATAGACATTTCTTCACGAACTCAACATATTCTATATTGGGCCTATTTTCAAACACCCAATCATAAAATTATTCAAAAGGAATGTCCTTTTTTGTACCTTCCTTATACAGATCAAGATATGCCTAATATCGTTGGGGCAAGGTTTTACATGTTGCTCTCAATGTTTGTAGTCCATTCATGGAATTGTACTCATATGAGTCATCATAATAGTAATACATTGATGCCATTTATTCTTAAATGGATTACCCTAATGCACAGGTGCAAGGACCATGCTCTGATACCATTTTAATGTCCCCAATTTGAAAATTTTCCCAATTTAGTCAATTTTCAAAACTTGAACTAGCAAAGCACCAAACTATCCCAAATGATCCCAAATATTTTCGAATGGTGTATGGATTGGATTGAGATGTATTTGGACACATTAAAGAATATATTATATTCTTGGACACCTTCCAAAAACTTCAGCAACTTTCATTTACAATTAGAGAATGAAAGGTAGAATTACTAGGAAACTCAATGTTGAAACCCCTGAGGGTAGAAGGCTCCAAAAGAATCCTAAGGATTTGTAATTGGGACTGAGAGTGTTTGAATGGTATTGAGACATAAAAATAAAGCTTATGTATCCTTGGAAACTCTCAAAATACTTCTGAAACATTAATTTAACTTCAGGAGAAAATAGAGAAATTTAGTAGTAAATTTGAGTTTCAAACCCCTAAGGGTAGAGGTCACTAATGGATTCTCAAATGCAGTACAAACCTCCAAAAATTCATAACAAAGACATTGATTAGTTAAAGTACTTAAATGGGCACCCAAATACATCATTAATCAGTTTCTAAAGGCTTCTTCAACTCCCATAAATCAAAGTTTTGTGGACATGTCTTCACATAAGGGGAAATGATAGGAAACTTCACCACTTGCTATGAAATTCGAGATTTATGTTCCAAAGGATTATGTAATGTATATTAAACTTATTCAAAAAATTAATGACTCTCCATAAATCATAAAAATCATAGATATGAACTGGTACAAATCGAAATAAATAAACTTCAAGCTCTCACAACAAGATATAGGGGAAAAGGCACCATTTATGCATTGTTTGGTATTTTTACATAGTTTCACTTGGTATTTTTACCTAAGAGTCTTATGATCATTAAATACAGAGTATACATATCATATTACAAATAAATGGAGTATCTTGGACTCTCACAAAGAGATCAACATCTCACCAAGTGCACCCTTCCTCCAAGAGCCAAAATATGTAGAGAAATGTGAGATAGAGATGGGAACAAGTTGAAGAAGAAAGAATCACAAGCTTCCCTATAGCTTCAACACGAAACAAATAAATCCATTGTAGCACCAAATGAGATTTCTTAATGGCCTCTCCAATTTCCAATTAGGATGGGAATCTTTCACCCTTGAAATTGGTACTAAGGCAAGTAGAGTAAACATTCCACTAGCATGGACAAGCTAGAAGCTCTCCAAATTGCAAAGATGCAAATAAAAAATGATCAAAAGCTCATTTCCTTCTTTGTTTTTCTCTTTTATAACTTTTCAAGTCCTCCATGGGTCGAATTCCTTCCAAAAGCCTCATGCCAACTCAAGTTGGGAAGAGATTCCAATGTGTGCCACTTGTTCAACAATTCCTAGTCTCCATCTTCCCTCAATTCGAATTGGGGAAGCTTCTTGGCTTCCATAAATACTTTGTGCACCCTCTTGGAGGATATTTTTATCCCTGACATGTCCTATATGTCATATCTCAGTAATTAGGTCTGAAATTTTCCATAGGTGTCATGTAATGCCTCCAAAGGCATTAAGAATTTTAATCTAATAAAGCATCTATTTTATTTTCATTCTACAAATGCATAAGAATATTAATACAACCTCAAATGGTGAATTTCTTAAATGTATGACTCAACAACCTACAAGCATCATTTAACCCTATCAACATGTAAGAAGTTTACAACACCATATAAACAATTTAAATCACAAGAAAAATACCTTGTTATAAGAATGGTGACATAGTCCAAACTAAGCAAGCTTCCCTCTTCTCCTCGAGTTGCTTCCATCTTTATTTCCCAAAGCGGAACCACATTTATACCTCCCATCCAACTAGGGGCCTAGCTGGCTCCCTAGCCCCAAGAATCCATCGAATGGTCCCGTCCAAATGGCCTCCTGGCCCTCCGTTCCCGATACCCCCAGAGAATAGAACAGTGATGCATTAGTAGGCCATGTGTCAAATCTTCCAAGAGTTCTCAAACTCTTCCAACTTCTCATACCCCAAAATATAAAAAATTTCCCCTCCTAGAAAAACTCTCACCCAAAATATCCTCCAAGAGTAAAAGAACCTCCCTCCTTCCACTCTAAAGTCTCCTATTTATATCAAAACTCCTCATCATCCTTCTCATCCATCAATAAATTCCAAAAATAATAGTCAACAATCAATAAATTCATTTTCTAAAAAAATTAGCAATTTAATTTAAATTAATAAAATAATATTACACATGGTTGCAAAGTCTCACTTGTCATGCTTCTATCTTAAATGCAACTATGACAACTCCTTTCTAAAAAGTTGTGCAATCCTATCTATTCATTTATTTATATTATCCTCTCATACATAAGTCAAATAAGATATTCTCATATACTATATTATACTATGAAATAAGTTATATTATTTGTATATAATTATATATGTATTTCAATAGTCCAATCAATTTATATAAATCTAAAACATATTAAACAAGTCAACAAACTCATACTTTCAACACACAAGTGATACTTTCAACAATTCATCAACCAAGCTACTATTAGCTAATATAACCATATTAATTTATTCATCAATCGACCAATCATAGTATTGTACTCACGAACTGGCGTATGCATGGCCAATGCACACGTCGTAAGCGTGGGTACTAATAATCACATTTAATGCTCCTAATAGATCATTATTACATGATCACAAACAACATATAGAAGAAAAATTAAACAATGCATCATTCATTATTCATAATCATTCATACATAAGAAATAAGACAAAATTAAATAAACATAATAATGAAATCCAGCATATAATCACGATAGTTAATAACAATCAAGAACACCATCCAATCCATCATTGGTCCCATCCATCCCATCAATACTCCAGCCCCCTAATCACCACTACTTCCATCTCCTGACCTCACCATCCCGTCCTCTGCTGCAATATACTGTGGCGTCGACTACACGACCCAACCACATATAGAACCTATAAGCGGAAGTGTCGATCAACTACATCGGCCAAGCTTCCCCAGCAGGCATCCGCTAGTCGTCATCACACATCTAGGGGAGTGTGCACAGCACAACCCTCCCATGACTCCAGGTTTCTGGGGATAAACGGTGGGAAATGCCTCCACCCCACTGATAGTACTAGGGTCAACACCCTACATTAACCATACTGTGCCATCATTGTTCTAAGGGGTTCCATCATTGAAAAACCACTTTGGGAAAGTCCCAATTCCTGTCAAAACTCACACTCACCCACAAGTCATAGAAATATTGGAATTCACAATTAAATAGCATGAAATTTGATATAACATCATTATACTCATGATGTTCAATACATCTCGTGCCCCTTGGCAATATAGGAATCTACCTATCTCATAGCCAATCAACATGTGGAATAGTTCATCATTAACATGAAATATATATATAGCCATACCCAACTCTTTCAAGTGTTAATCCATATCACTAATACAACATTTACAGATACTCATGTAAGTTCTTTGGCAAACAACTAAATTAGCATTCCACATATGGATATTCTATATTCAATTTGCGTGTTCAATATGAAGTAACATGTCCATTGCCATTAATAAATTAAACAGTAAATTCCATTTACCATACAACCTCAAGGGAGTCCACATGTGCACATAACAATCATTTTAATCAATCTATCTTTGTCAAACAGATAATAAGCAAATACAATGCTAAGATAATTCACATTATATTTTTTAATTAACGATTGTCAAGATATGGGGCATTACATGTCATATAATCTTCATTATTGTTGTCATGGGAGTTAGGGAATCTAGCTCCAAGTGTCACAATTCTTCTAAGATGCCGCTTCCTCTTCCATGGGAGTTATTCTTCCACTCCAATTCGACCTTACATGACTCATGCCATGAATAATACCTATTAAACTCCCCCAATTATGTTACCCTTCATCTTGAACTCGAATTGGTGAGAGAATCATGCCAAGTGTAGTGAGGAATCTTTCCACATGTGGATCCCACAACCTCTTATGTGCCCTCATGATCCAATGCCACCTTATTTTCTTTGTATTATTATTTAATTGACCCATTTAATGTGAATTTTTAAGTCTAAGGTCATTTTGGATCTTGTATATCCTTTACTCCAACTTTTAATGCTTCCACCCGCAACCTAAGGAACTAGTTATTTTCCTCCATGATAGTTCTTTTGGATGGGAAATATTACAAACCAGTACTTTGGAATTATCTATTTATGTGACCCACCTTGTCCATTTGGATCTAATGTGTCATTACTACCAACTTGGACATCATGCTTGGCAATTATTTGAACCTTAGCATCAATTTGAAAAACTATCATGACTATGGCCAAGGGGCTTAGGCCATTGTGACCTAATGCATATTGTTGGGACATGAAAGCATGCTTGTGATTCTTGCAATGTTACACAAATATATGGAGAAAATATTTTTGAGATGCCTTGCTTATACTTTTCATTGAGAAATGACTAAAATGTTGTTTCTAGGGTTCTTCATTTTAGCAAGATGATATCCTAGGTACCATGGTCAACATAACATATCCAAGTTCATTAGAAACCACAACAAAAATACCAAGATAATAGAAGCATGGCTGAAGATGTTAATGATGATATTGCATATGAATATCAGCCTTGTGAAGAAAGGCTGGAGCAAAAATCCATGATCAAGAGGATGGTGGAAGGATTGTGTAGCCCCTTCGTAAGAAGCCAACTAATCAGGTAACATTAGATATGTTGATGGAAGCCATGCAGGTAAGGTTTTATTTATACTAATTGCATAAATGTTGAGAAAGGATGGGTAAGAATTCCTCTAACCATGTTTTAATCACCATAAAATGGTATGCATGTAAGGTTGTTTGATGGACAATCTACCAAGAGAAGACTCGAGGCCTGATCTCCCTAGCTCAACGTAAGTCTAGAAAAAATAGAGACAGAATATAAATAACTCTCCTAGATCTAATTAGAGATCAAGGAACTAGATACTTTACCTTTTCAGATCGCTGATCCTTTCTCCTTGAATGTTTCTCCAAGCTTGATGGTCTTCAAATCTCAGCTGTAAAACCTATCAAAACAACACAACAACATAAGTAGTAAAATGCATCTACACAATAATAGATCTAAGTAAGAAGTTAAGTAAGCAAACTACACAAAATATCATTAACGCAATGAGATTTGATGGAAAGCACTTATATTATTGTATTAAAAAGGGAAATACATAGAAGGAAGTGATTACAACCAATGACTTAACGTAGCAATCCTTCTTCGATCAAGCCAATGCCAAAGCCTCCAAAGGGATGATGGATCTCTCAAGGGATGAGTAGAGATCTCTCCTAAGCTAATTTCACCAACATATAGATACTATAGACTTTCTCCCTTTGGAATGGGAGTGAGATTCACTTATATAGGACTAGATGGATAGGGTAGGTTGAGATATGGTAGGAGAGAGATAGGGGATTCTCCCAAGAGGCTAGGAACTGAATGCTAGCTTCCCAAAAAGATAGGGATAGGGATACACATAATCTACCTTCGAGAATGAGCTCTAAGAAGCTATTTTAGTCCATTAACTGACATAATCGTGGTTTGTAAGAGGAAAACCTGCGACATCGCAGGTTGCATTAGGACAACCTGTGACAACCTCTCAAAACCTAGTATAAAAGGGTTTGCATCTCTTCCAAGTTAATGACTTAATCAAGGAAACTTTAGGGATGTTTACACTGAGTCTCATGATGGTAATATTTTAGGTGTAACAGAATGCCCCCCAAAGCATGAAGCTATTTGAAACTGGACTGGTGAAATGCTTTGACAAAAGGAATGGAAATGGCTCGTTGGAGGAAGGACACTGCTGCAATACAACTGACTCTGAGTACACAGTCTCATATGACGTACAACATGGCTTCCTACCAATACATTGCAGATCCATGATGGTAATGACCGATTGAACACAAAAATGGCTATTAGACATAAGCGTAGATCCATGATGAGAGGATAACACATCCACAACCAATACAAATGGGGATCCGTCTAATATGACTCAAAACAATCTCCATCACAACCTGGGTAAAACATGACTCCCTAGGGTCTTCAAGCCAAACCCGCAATGATACGAATGTATCCATGTGATTACAAATGTATTGATGTCGAACATGGTATAAACCACTTGATTACCAGTCATTGATGTATACTATTAACAAGCACGAGGGAAATCACCATTAATGTCAATGATTCCCAAGGTATCACAATACATATTGTCAAGCGTGAATAAATGAGTTGAAGTCAAACACTTAACAAAATATTTCAATCAAGAGTCAATGATGTAAACTCATGTCGAAAGTGAGGTAACCTGCCATTGAGGCATGCAGGACCAAGGTACTCGATTGGTTTCTAGATTCAATCCTCGGATGATGATTTGAAGTCGACAAGGATGAACCCATCGAAGGAGGGCCATGATAAATCCCCCATCATCAACATGAAACGTGACAACAAATGTTTGAAGTAGATCGGATGGTACAGTAACATACAGTATTGACGCAGGATAGGCCAACATGGTGGAAGGCGTACTTACTGCAGATAATGAGCGGTGAAAGTATTCTTGAACATGGGCATGGCATGAATTGGCAGTATTGACATGACGAGTAGGACACCGACTCCTAATGCAGCTGATGGTGGAAGTATTCTCTGGATAACCCAAAGGAGTAACAAGACTCAGGAAGTAGGAAAAACGCAAGGACAAACGGATGATCCAAGTGCAGTATGAAAATGCAAATGAGTGCCATGTTCAAGAACGATTAGGTACTGCCACAGATAAAGAGTGTAACATAAAAGCTTTCCTTTTTCCCCATCATGAATGATGAGTGCCTCATGTGTTTTTAACGAGCTTGATGAGGGTAACCAGATGTTCAGTATAGCTCATCTCGTAGATGAGTCCAATCCCAAATGTTTTCTGAACTTGGGAGAGGAGGGGTTCTTCCTATGATGGGCCCTTCAATGTTAGATTTTAACGAGTCCATAGAAGGTAAACTCGGTTGTCATTTCATGTTTAGAGAGTCTAAAGAGAAATAAAGAAGACTCCAATGGTCCTTTTTCTTAAAGTTAGCCTCATCACCCGAAAAAGGGTAAAACAACGCGGGAGAGTACTCTTCCAGTCATGATTGGTTGGAGTATACTTTTTTCGTAAATAGTGCCTCCTGGTCCGAAAAAGGGGTAAACTATCACCAAGGAGATGACCATTCAAATTCTTTAACAAGTGTGAATGGGACAAGTTTGCTTGGCAATATTTTCTTATTTCGAGATCCTGAAAAAAGCTTAAAGATAGACTCCAGAGGGGGTTCCTTTTCCGTAGGAGTTTAACGAGCCCAGAAAAGTGATAAATCGTAACTCGATGACTTATTCTCATGGTTTTAAGAGCATGAGAAATAACAAAGAGTAAGCTTGTCATCATTAAATAATCTAATGAATGAAAAATAACGACAAAAAGTATTCAAGGGGTTTTTCATACCTAAGATGATCGCTACAATGTGAAAACGGCGCAAACGGAACACTTAATGTCTCCTGCATACTTGAAAACTAGGTCAAACAGTCAACCAGGCATTCAAATGCAATAAAAATGATCCAAACTATAACAAATAACCCAAAGAGCATCCACATTTGAAAAATAATATTCCCTTTTTGTTTATAAAATAGAAAAAATGACCAAATATAGTTACCATTGTTTATTTTCCAAATTGGCGAGAAGAAAGTGCCATTTGGAGCAGAATTTCATTCATCGATTGCTGGAGCTACGAGTGACCATTTCACGAGCCGTTCGGAGCAGGTAACCCTAAATATCAGCCAACATATTTCTAATGGTTTAAAATTTCAATTTTTGTCCATTTTTTAGGGTTTTTGAGTTGATTTGTGGGGCATTTGTGTGCCCTCGGGTCATCGCAGGTCTCCCTTACGGGAACTGCAACGAACCCAGGTCATCGCAAAGCCCGCAAAGGTGTCTTGTGATGATGTCACCCTGTTTGCAAAGACGGGGTGCGATGGCAGAAATGTCCATGCACAACTCAAAACCTATCCCAAAAGAAAAAGTTTTAATGGCTTGAGTGAGCTCTAATGATGTTTAAATTCTCCTATTGATAGGCTTGTGGCCGCCAACATGGTTCTAGAGTGGCGTGAGTGAGAGCATGAGGTGGATGATGTGAAAGCCCAAGTCCTACTGTTGGAACATATGGTTTGGATTTGGGATGCAGCACAGCAGTACTTTGTGATCAGAGAGCACATACTGACTATAGCTGTTGAGGACATATACTTATTGATTGGATTGTCACGGAGAGGGGATAATGTGGCTCTTACTGGATCACGGGGGAGTGACCGGATGGTGGACGACTTGATTATCCAGCACTATACTCCACATGCCTGTACCTCTAGTGGGAAGATTCCCATCAAAGAGGTGTGAGAACGTCCATTGCGTGATATAATTTTCACCATAGTGAGGATAGTAGGGAGCCAAGCGGCTCATCTAGCTACTAGGTCCTAGATGTTGTATGCGGAGGACTGCATGTCTCTGAAGGTATTCAACTAGTGTGAGGGACTCCTGACCAAACTCCAAGCTCAGCTGACCAAGTGTTAGCATGGTGAGTTCAATCAGTTCGGGTATGGATCGATAGTGATCTCATTCTTGTTAGAGCGGGTTCCCCTCTTACACCCACAGGTGACTTTAGATGATAGGGATCCCAGGGATCCTCACATGGTCTGATGGATGAAGGTGATGGCCTACCATGGTGGTGGAGGTCCGATCATCGAGTATAGTCCTGGATTCTTCACCTGGATGGAAGGCCAGCTACTCATGATAGAGGACTATCCGTACAGTGGTATGGATTTCAAGGAGGACCTAGACCTAGTGCTAGCTGAGGAGGCAGAGTGGGGAGACATCGGTAAGAACAATGACCCTTGCAAATTTTAATTTTTTGTATTTATAATTTTTGTGGATAGTGCTAATGATCTAATAACATGTGTGTGCAGATGTGGGTCCTTCACAACCGGTAGGAGTCTCACTTCTCACAAGGAGAGGAGAGGCACCACCAGTAGCACCAACCATGCATGATGCCATCGTGGAGATGGATGACATCTATGAGAACTTTATGAGGTTGAATTTGGAAGTTCCATATGTAGCAGTACATGAGTTTCTGAGGCCCATGCAGAGGTACACAGTTGGTGTGACTATGCGTATTAGTACGCTACTCTGCAAGGTAGCAAGGGCAGTTGACTGCTTCCACGTGCAACAGGAGAGGGCCACAAGACCTAGGGGTGTACAGGCTAGGCATTAGGCCTTGTGATGTTATTATGTGTGTACTGAGAGCTATGTGAGCCTCAAACTTTGTACTACTAAAAGCTATCAAGCTTCATATTTTGTATCGACTCACTGAAAGTCATCGTGCTTCATACTTTTTGTACCAGCACTACGTTATCTTGATTATATATATACAGACATTTTGGCGACTTTATACATTTCTGTTTGATATGAGATCTTTTTTATGTTTTTGCTTATACAACGAGTTATTTACATGTTATGTCTACTTTTATAGTTCAAGAATATACTTGAATATACTCATGTGTGTGCAATGTACCAATCTAAGATGAAGTTGGACATGGAGTCGACAACTGTGTTCATGTCTCATGGAATGTGTAGGTACTAAATGGATTCGAAGGACCTTTCTAGAAGATGAACTCGTCTATAGAGATGGAGTAGGGTAGGATCACGGATGGTGTAAGCCCGATTAAGATGAGAGACCACCAGTTGAGAATCCAAATGGATGACAACGTGGTCCATACCCAAAGAAATAGTGTCGGTTAGGGTTCCAATGACTGCCTGATATTTCGCAGCATTGTTGGTTGCGAAACCTAGACACATTCCTCTTGAGCTAATAAGCTCGCCGGTGGGAGAATAGAGCACCCAGGCTGCCAAAGCAAGGTTGCGAGTATGATGGTTGGAGCCATCCGTGAATCCGTAGCAAGTTTCCATCTACACATGCAGACAGAACATGGTATAAGTAGCGAAACAAGACCTAAGCACGCAAAAAATCAAAGCATCACACCACACAAAACACATGCCATGTACAGTATATACAAAGTACTTATGCATGAAAGACTCAGGCATAGTACCTCTTCTGGTAAAGCCCATTGTGGGGTTCACCTAAAGATATCTCGTTGTAGTCTTCAAGCTCGCAAGCTCCTTTCTCTAAGACGCATTTCACTATGTAGGGTCCATGCCACATGGACTAAAACTTTCCTACCCCCATCTTATCATGTCTTTAGTCATATGTAAGGACCAAATCACCTTCGCTATAGACGCGAGGTTCTACTGAATTGTCGTACTGCGCTTTGATGTGTTTATTATGAGCCTCGTTGGCAAGAGCGGCATTGCGGCGAGTCTCGTCGAGTTTAGCTAGGTAGAGGAAGCATTCTTCCTCAGCAGTAGTGTTGGGGAGAAGTTCAACTACGAGTTTGAGGGACGGAATCTTGCACTTTATCGGAAGGACGGCCTCCAATCCATACACTAGTTGGAAGGGATTAAATCCAGTGGTGGTCTTAACAGAAGTTCGATAAGCCCATAGTGCAGAGAAGAGCATATTATTCTAGTTCGAATTGTGTGTACCCACCATGCGTTGGATCATGGTTTTCAAGACCTTGTTGATGGCCTCTACTTGTCCATTAGACTGTGGGTAGTACGGTGTTGAGTTTTCATGGAAAAAACCCAATCTAGTGCTCAACTCGTCAACCATGTGGTTCATGAAATGAGAACCATGGTCAGTAACTATAGCTTGAGGAACTCCAAACCGCGCTATAACATGATTTAACATGAAGAGTGAAGCATTTTTTCCGTCATCTGTGTATGTAGACATAGCCTTGACCCACTTTGTGAAGTAATCCACAGCTATGATGACGTAACCATGCCCCCCGGCCAAGGTAGGCTTACAGTGCATGAAGTCGATGCCCCATTTAGTGAAGGGGCCAACGGCAATAACCGGGTGTAATGGGGCGAGGTGGGTATGCTTCTTAGTTTGGAAGTGCTGGCATGGAGGACATTTTTTTATGGCCTCAATACAATCTTTGAAGATAGATGGCCAAAAATATCCTGCGCGAAGTATCTTCTGGGCTGTAGCCATCCCAGAGAGGTGACAACCACACGCCCCAGTGTGACAGTCATTTAGAACGTGTTCAGCCTCTTCATCAGTGAGACAACATCGAAGAATAGAATTGATACAATGGCGGTACAAAGTATCATTGATGATTAGATAATACTTTGCATGGTGGTGTATGCGATGACGGTCATCTCGCAGGAGTTGGGGGCTGAAACGTTGGGTTTGAAGATAGAAAGTGATATCTCCATACCATAGATCAGACGTGGTGATGAGGAACAATGATTCATTTGGAAGAGAATCATTGGGCTCAAAATCAACATCAACCCGGGGAAGATCACAGATCAACTCAACACCAAAGACTTTTTAGACTTAGCCTTTTAAAAAAGGAGGTCAAATTCTTGCAGTATCACGATCCAGTGTGAATACTTTCCCCCAAACACCTGACGTGTCAAAACGTGGTACATGGGGTTTGAATCGGAAATGATGGTGGTGGTGTGGAGCAAGATGTAATGTTGAAACTTTTGGATGGCAATGACTTCCACGAGAGCGAGCTTCTCGACATGTGAATAGTGATTTTCGGAGTCAATGAGACCCTTACTTGCGTAGTATATCTCATGCGCCTGTGCGTTGTTGTATTCTTGGAACAAGAACATGGCAATTGTGGTGGCAGAAGCAACAAGATAAAGGATATAATCCTTGTAGTAATTGGGCGGATGGAGCACAAGGGCATGCATGATAGCATGTTTTAAACTTTCAAAAGATTGTTGAGCTTGGTCATCCCATATGAATGGGACATCCTTCTTCATCAATCTCATGTAGCCTTGCATCTTTTGCATGAAATTACAGACAAAAATGCCTTAAATAAGTTTCCTTCCCTTGCAAACTTTGAAGTTCTGTTATGTCAGTGGGAGGTGGGAGAGTGATGATGGCTGCCACCTTCAGGGGATCAATGCGGATCCCATCTTTCGAGACTACGAAACCGAGGACGTGTCTAGACTCGATATAGAAGATGCACTTATGAGGGTTTAGGCGGATGTTATACCGCCTGCATCTGAGGAAAACCGTCGTCAGATGGTCAATGTGGTACTCGTGCTGCTGTGAATGGGAAGGTAGATCGTCTATGTAAAATTCCACAAAGTCCTTCACGTTGTGAAAGGCGTACGACATGGCATGCTGGAATGTGGCACCAACATTTTAAGACCAAAAGGGAGTTTACGATAAGCAAACGTACCTGAAGGGAAGATGAAAGTTGTCTTGTGTTGATCAGCCAGGTGGAGCTCAATTTGGTTGTAGTTGGAAAATCCATCCATGAATGAAAAGATGATGCTTCCTGCATAATTGTCGATGATCTGGTCGATAAAGGGAGTCGAGTAATTATCCTTGGGACAAGCCTTATTGAGATCCCAAAAATCGACACAGACGTGAATGGTACCCTACTTTTTAGCTATAGGGACAATGTTTGAGACCCATTCTGTCAATAGGACAGCATAAATAAAACCAGCATTCAAGAGCTTTTCAATCTCTGCCTTGATTGCTGCAGTCTTTCGGGGGTGCACCGGTCGCAACTTTTGTCGGACTGGTTTGGCGTCCGAATAGGTTTGAATCGTGTGTGAAATAATAACAGGGTCTATCCCGGGAATCTCCTCGTAAGTCCAAGCAAACGTGTCTCAAAATTGCTTGAACAAGGCTGTGAACATTGTGATTTCTTTAGGGGAACACTTCTGGCCTATACGAATGTGTTCCACTACACCGAGAATAACCAATATGTCAACCAAAATGGTAGGCTCAATGTTGGCCAAGTTGCCTTCAGAGTCCATTTGACACGTAAGTATCGAGGACTAAGAGCAAGGGTAGACATCCATTGTAAAGATGGTGCTAATGCTATTTTCCACAGTATCCAATGAAGGAAGGAAAGATGAACAATGGTGGAGGTCTTCCCATGGAGGATCATCCACACTCATGATTTCCATAATGGACTCGTCAAAATGAAAAGTTCACAGCAGAGGATCGGGTAGGGATGATGTCCGCTATAGAGAATAGGAGGTGGAGGCCACAGCTAAGTGGTCCTCTGGAGCTGTCTGGATAGCCTTGTATGTAAGTTCGATAGGTGAAAGAGGCATAGTGTCTCCAATCAGGTGTGTGGCAGCTTCATCGGGTACAAGCCATGATTCAGTGGAGTTGGGGATAGATGGAATCCGTGAGGAGATCATGTTCACCGTGGAAACATGATTTGGGGGATCCGAAGTAGGAAAAATGCCCATAAGGGATAATTCCTTGATGAGGCCAACCCCCACACTCTCATACTAATGCAAAGATTTTCCAAGTAATGGAACATTATCACTTGGATGAGTAGTGGTGTCAAGTGTGCAGAAATCCAGTTGGTCGACAGTAACAACTCGGCCTTGATGAGGGAATTGTACTATGTGGAAGACAGATGATGCGACCGTAGTCATGGCGTAAAACTAATTACGACCAAGTAGAATGTTGTAATCTAATGGGGCAACGACCACTTCCACATTAATGGTTGCAGTCTCTCCCCCCAACTTGACTAGTAAAGCTTGTAACAGCCCATGAGGTTGAAAGCCACATCCATCGAATGCTTTCAAGGTGGTAGGAGAATGGTTCAACTCGGGAGAGCCAATGGCTCTCCAACATGAGATCGACATGACTGAAGTAGAGGCACCTTCCTCCAAGATAGTACGATGGATTGTCTTCCCATCAATGTTTGTGGAAACTTGAAATTTCAACTGATGGGAAATCCTTGGTTTAAAGTATTCCGGCCGGAACATGATGGTATTAGAAGAATCCAGAACAACCACGTCAATGGAAATGAGGAGAGTCTTGCACTGGTTAGGACAGTTTTGCAAGACCTCGAGTGTCGAAATATCACAGAGCTTGTGCCAGGTCCTCTACAATGTTGTAGTTTTGAGCGGCCTGAGCATTGGGATTGAAAATAGATTTTCTAATCATGCTATTGGGTGGACGCAACACTGACTCGAAGGAGGGCTTCTCTATGGTGAGAGAAGCGGATGGTACAGTGACATCAGGAATCAAAGTGGAAGCTTTTTCAGTATTAATTCCAATAGGTTTCTTCGCTAGGATAGAGTCATACAAACAAGAATGGGTGTTTAAGTTGACAGTCTCACTACGCATCATGAGAACATGCGCGGTGGAGGATGATTCTCCTTGGTAAGGATAGGTGTGTGTGATTAGTTGTTGGTCTTGAGTGAGGAAGGGATCATTGAGAATTGCAGTAGTGGAGTTTCCCTTAAGAAACTTCTGAACTTTGTCTTGGTGGAGACATTCTTTTGAGAAATGGTCTCCACCGCACAACAAACAAGGATACTTTAACTTCCTCTTTTGTTTGGTGTCTTCTTGAGTGGGCTTGGGCTCCTGTTGATTAGAATATTTCTTAGGTTTCCCTTTATTCTTCTTCTTACCATTGGTCTTTGGAGATGAGGCTGATTGCACAGAATTCACCTCTTCGGTGGAGGCAGGAGTGGTGGACTTGGTAGTGTTGTTTCCAGCTTGTGGTGGTGATGGAGAGGAACCTTGAGGGTTCGACGAGCCACCAGTTGAAATAGAAGGCTGGGAGGAAAGGGAACCAATGATGCCATCATTTTGTGGTCCCTTGGGTGGTTTCACGAGATCGTACGTAGGGCGAGGCGCGTCAGGAACAATTTCATACAATGTGCTGGATTGAGCATAGACCAAGTCTAAGTAATGGGAATGGACAATATCTTGTTCCTCAAGGACGTCTCCCCCCATAGCTATGTCTCGAGCTACGATAGGTAAAATTGACTTTATAAACCAGTTAGCTAAGAGTTGGTCCGAAATATGAGCCTTAATAAGACATCGTCTTCTCCGCCATTCATGGATATGATCGGAAATATGAGTGGCAGTGTTCTGGTGAAGGGAGGTCAACAAGTCTGTACAAGTCTCATAGCGAATGGGAAACTGGAAGTGGGTCAAAAATGACATAGCAAGAAATCAGAAATCGAGAAAAGAATTGGGTGGTAGCTCAATGTACCACTTGGCAGCTGGGCCAATGAGATTCTATTGAAATAACCTAAGACGGATCGAGTCATCCATCAAGGAGTTGGATGAACACCATATATGGTATGTCATCACATGGTTTTTAGGATCCTCGCCAGGCTTGCCATCAAATTTGGGGATATCTTATGGTAAATTAACCGGAATGGGTGGCCAGTTGTTCCCATGGAAAATGGGATCATTCGTTAAACGAGACAAGTCTGATAAGTCCAAAGTAGCCAAAAAAGGAAGTTGTTTGTTCAGTCGGGGGTACTAATAGTACTGATAGGGCATGTATGGACCAGTAGGACCTTGAATTGACTGATTATAAGGTGTTCCTGGAGGAAATTGACCATAACAGGGTGTGCCGCCTGGACCATAAGTAGTTCCACCACCGTAAAAAGGTGGTCCATTACCATAATAAGGTGGCATGTTACCATAAGGTGGGGGTTCACCTCCATCGCTGGGAGGGGGTGGCCCACCTCCAAATGGTGGGGGTCCGCCACTACTGCCAGGATAGGATGGGCCTCCACCACCTCCACCAAGAGGAGGTGGCTTTTCGCCACCACCGCTGGAATAGGGTGGGCCTCCACCACCTCCGCTGGGAGGGGGTGGTGGTCTACCGCCACCATTGGAAGGGTAAGGGCCTCCTCCACCACCTCCACCATAGTAGGGTAGTCCTCCACCACCACAACCATAGTAGGGTGGTCCTCCACCACCACCACCAGGATGGGATGGTCCTCCGCCACCACCACCAAGATGGGATGGTCCTCCACCATAAGGTGGAGGTCCGCCACCACCAGGGGGGGTGGTCCTCCATCTCTTCCTGAAGGGGGAGGGCCTTTGCCTCTGCCACCAGGGAGGGTGGTCCATGAGGGTCAGAATGAGGTGGTCCTCCACCAGAAGGTAGAGGTATGCCTCCTCCAGATTTTTGTGGGGGACTTCCGCCTCCAATGGGAGGTGGAGGTGGGCCAGACGGGGGTGGAGGGACTTGAGGGACTATAGTTGGGGGTCCATGTTGTAAAACATTTTGTTGTCCACATAGAGTGTATGGATTTCGGGGGTAGGGTACCCCATAGAGTGTGTTTCTAGGATTGATTTGTCCCGACATGGGGTTAAGATAACCTGGATACGCTTGACTCGATGGTGGTTGAATTACATTGGACAGTCCCCCAACATGGGATAATCCTGTAGTGGAAGGTTCGAGAAGTAAGGAATTTCCAATAGAAGGACCGATGGGAACTCCTCCTGTAGTATTATGGTTAAGAGACGGGGGTTGCCTCCCAATAAGAAGTTGTTGACCACTAAGTAAAGGTTGACCCAACATGGGTTGTTGATTATCTTCCATAGGATTAACATTACTAGTAAGGAAGGTAGGAGGTAAAGAGTATCCTCCCCGCGCGTTTTGAGGTGGGGAAGGAATGGCTAATGTAACCGTGGTAGTAACAGGTGTGTTGGACTGTTGTCCTTCATCAGGTTGGGCTGTTGGAGGTATAGAACTGGCCTCCTATTTGGGATGTGTATGTGCAGGAGATAATGGTTGACCAGGTTCAAAAGTGGTCACGTGTTGCGTGGATGATTCTGGTGAATCATAAGATAAAACACGACTTGGGAGTGGTTGATAAGAATGTGACGTCGGGTCTTCTATCCTTCGTGAAAGAATTTGTCTTCAAATTTCATCACCCCTGACACGTAATCAATCCAAGCGATCACGAATGGGTCCGAAGAGTTCTTCAGGAGTAGGCCAACTAGGTGGGGATGTAATGGAAAAATGGGCCACTGGGTGGCCTAGAGATGTTGTCCAATAAGTTGCTTCTAGACCAACAATTGCTGCAGGGTAATCCTGGGGTGGATTTAACCATTCCACCGATACAGGCTCTCCTAGAAAGATGGGAGGTTAGTCTTGTGGAGTATAATTTTGTGCCTATTCACCCTGAGGGGGATGGGAGGCAGGTGAATCTGGAGGAAACATATGTGATCCAACATTCAAAGTAGGGTTTTCTACTTCAGGTGACAAGACCGTGGCTTGTGGGTCCATTCTTACCCTCGAAATTACCTCCTGGTTAAGGGGATATTCGGGGGGCAAGTTCTAAATCCTACGGGACCTTCTCCAAGGAAAGTAAGCTAGAGTAACTAAGACAAAAGTTTCTCCTAGGGAAAGCTAAACAAAAGAAAAGCAGTCTAGAAAAATCCTACGCAAACTAAGGCTGCAAGCAATTTTATGTGATAGGAGTGGATTCAAAAGTCTGGAGCTCACAAGATTGTCAAGGCTTCGCAAATTGCTATATACCGCAGGGTCCAACAGTAAAACACGACAAGGAGGATTGGGACTATACCCTTTCCTGAATACCCATCTACCTAGATAGTATGTGCATAGTAATCTCCCCGAGTGCTATTCTTGGTGTATTGCTCTACCAAGACGGGCAAAAGGTTAACGTAGTCGGTTTTAGGAATCCTAATGGTGTCTCCACATATACTCAAGGTACGTGGGAGTTCAAATCCGTAGTGGTGCTATCTAATGCACAATCATATGGCACGAGACCTTCCTATATACTATCAAGTACATGAAACACCTTTCTATATACTCCAAGTACGTGAAACACCTTTCGATATACGCCAAGCACACGAAGTACTGGGTGGGTACATGAAAGAGCTTCGATATACCTGTTTGGTACGTGAAAGAGATTTGATATATGGATAAGTACATGGAAGAATACAATACCCCCGAAATACAGTGTTGGAAAGTAATGACAACTGCCACGTTTTACGACACAGGAACACGTCTCTAACTTAACACACAAGTTACTAAAAATTTTACCCTAGTTCTACCGTTAATTTTATCTAGACGGTTAGGTGAATACATGAGGTGAGTACATAATCGTAAACATAATGCAGGCCCTAACTACATGCAAAAAATGTACTTTTCTTTTGATGAACTCTATGTATGGGAAGGAGAAATTTATTTCTGAATGATTTTACCAAAGCAACACAATGCAACACAATCCCAAAATCTATCAAATTTGATAAAAAATACTCTTTTCGTTTTTCCGTTTTTTAAGCAAAACTCAAAAAATTAACAAGCATGACAACCAAATCCAAACATTTTCTTTTGTCTTTTTGAATCAAAACTTTAAGAAATGAAAAGAGAGAAATTTCCTATCGAGAGCACTCTAACTTTTCAATTTCACTACAATGGCTTAAAAGCATAAAAAATCAAGAATGCATACGATTTCTCCAAACATGGAATTACTTTTGTAAAAACTTGATCTCAATCGAATTTTTCAAGAAAATGAATGATTCATAATTCTCGAAAAGAAAAAATGATTAATTTTTACTCTCAAACTTTTGCAAAAGATTAATGAATGACAATTTCCAATGCATGAAGCAATTCCTACTACAATTTCCAAATGCACTTGAAAATCAGTAAAAATGATGCACCTTCAATTTTCCAATGATATTCCAAGATAATAACTTGATAACAATGATAATTTTAAGCATAAAAACTGAAAAGAAAGTTGATTTGCAGTACCCTAAACATTTAGGAAATACTCAGAAAATGACAAGCACTCATATGGACTGAAAACACTTCAAAACACTCAAAACACTCAATTAAACAACTGAAACAAAGCTAAATGATAAGTGCAAAAAAGAAGTTTGGGATTAGATCCAATGCAAGTATTAGATCAGATGAGGAGAGGGGTGATGATAGGGAAAAGGTGATGAAGATGGAGAAACCAAGGTGTCCACCACTACCAAGCTTAAGTTTATCAAGAAATGAGGCCCAATACAACTCACACAAAAACCAAACACTTCCAACACACTAATCAAAAGGGTCTCTGACTGGATCTTGCAGCACAGAGAGGTCTGCACACCAAAACAAAACTCAAATCAAAAAATGGAGGGGGATGCCCATATGTCAATTTTGATAGATCGGCGTAGTCTTTGTTTATACACAGAGCGACCATCGCAGGTCACCATTGCAGGAATTGTGACGATGTCGTAGAACAACAGTGGATGGGTTGCGACGACAGGCCAAAAGACAGAGAACAGAGGTCAAATCAACGCTTTGGTTGCACTACCCAGGTGCGATGGGAAAGATCCAGACTCTAGGATCAATAGATATCCAAGAAATGAGCAATAAAATGGATTAGAAATAGTGAGTATAGACTCATAGGAGGACTACACACTCTTCAAAGTGAAGATCTGATGGTGAAAAAGACTTAGGAGGAAAAAAGACAGAGAACATATTTGTTTGACAATATGGGTAAAGAAAGTTAAAGTATCCTTCCCCAGTATGGTCGCTATATTTGTTTGACAGACAATCTACCAAGAGCGGACTCGAGGAATGATCTCCCTAGCTCAACGTAAGTCTAGAACAAATAGAGACAGAATATAAATAACTCTCCTAGATCTAATTAGATATCAAGGAACTAGATGCTTTAACTTTTCAGATTGTTGATCCTTTCTCCTTGAATGCTACTCCAAGCTTGATGGTCTTCAGATCTCAGCTATAAAACCTGTCAAGACAACACAACAACACAAGTAGTAAAATGTATCTACACAATAATAGATCTAAGTAAGCAGTTAAGTAAGACAACTACACAAAATATCATTAACACAATGAGATTTGGTGGAAATCACTTATATTACTGTATTAAAACGAGAAATACATAGAAGGAAGTGATTACAACCAATGACTTAATGTAGCAATCCTTCTTTGATCAAGCCAATTCCAAAGCCTCCAAAGGGATGATGGATCTCTCAAGGGATGAGTAGAGATCTCTCCTAAGCTAATTTCACCAGCGTATAGATATTATAGACTTCCTCCCTTTGGAATGGGAGTGAGCTTCACTTATATAGGACTAAGTGGATAGGGTAGGTTGAGATATGGTAGGAGAGAGATAGGGGATTCTCCCAAGAGGCTAGGAACCAAATGCTAGCTTCCCAAAAAGCTAGGGATAGGGAAACACATCAGCTACCTTTGAGAATGAGCTCGAAGAAGCTATTTTAGTCGATTAATTGACATCGTCGCAGTTTGTAAGAGGAAAACCTGTGACGTCATAGGTTGCATTAGGACAACCTGCGACGACCTCTCAAAACCTAGTATAAAAGGGTTTGCATCTCTTCCAAGTTAATGACTTAGTCAAGGAAACTTTAGGGATGTTTACACTGAGTCTCATGATGGTAAGATTTTAGGTGTAACAAAGGTCGAATGCATTTATGTGAATGCCATACCGCCATGGTATGGTGAGGTATGTGGTAGTAAACAAATGAGCATTATACCATGTGATTGTTTAAAATTTTGAATGCATACATATGAAATAAGTGCATGTCATGTGTGAAACCTTGAGGATGTTGGGTTATGAATCCTACAGTACTCAACAAGTATCCCATGAACTCCCTATTGGTGTTAAATTGGGATGAAATCTCTTTTCCAACAACCAAGCAGTGAGAGGGATCCTAATGTGTTGTTTGAGTGGAGAAGGAAGGCACCCAATTAGTTTTAACCAAGTGATTGGGGAGATAGTTGGGTATGGTGTTGAAGCATTGGCTAGGATGTCCAACTTACCATGGAAGGACACATGTATTGGCTCAAAATTGTTTAGAGAAATGGCAGAGTGCATTGGGTGAATGTACATTAAGATATTATGTAGGTATTCTTGATTAAGCATGCATATGTGTGGTTACATATATGTTAATATGCATTGTGTGGATGCATGGTTGTGGTATACATCTCATTGCAATTAGATAATAGATGAAATGGTAGAATTATTGAAAATTCTAAGATCCTTTCATGAGATGCTATGGGTAAAGAATTGCATGAAGAAGGAAGTTGTGTTTGATGGGCTAACAGAATGCTCTATTGGGGGACAGAGTTTCATGAAATGATATGCTTGTGGAATCATGAATGATGAAAGTTTTATTTGACTTCATGTATATATGATGTGAATGTATCTTGCAATTTAGTGTGATAAGGATGCATATAAAGTGATTGTATTTCATTGCACTTTAGATATTAACAACTGGTAGTGTTTGAATTATGGTTTGATTACAATTTTGAGATCACCCCAGTGGATGTTATAAATGCTGCAATGAAATCATTATGTGCATGGGTACTCACTAAGTGATTGGTTGATTGAATTTCAGATTGGAGATTTTGCTAGCAATTACTAATGTTTGTTTGGTTCTTAAAATTGTGTCAGGAGAACATGTTGTAGGTGGATTTCTATGCTATGGGAGTAAGCCTAAAACATAATCAACATAGTAATGCCACTTACACAATCCAAACAATATGAGCATGGACTCATGGTTAATTAAAAATAATTTATGTAGTGAACAGAGTTGTAATTTAATATTGAATTTGATTATTAATGCCATTGACTGATTATGGAAATCATATTCGAATATGATTATTAATGTCATTGATTAGTGGAATTTTTGTGATTTGTGTCAAGAGGGAACAATCCAGGAATACCATGGATTATGGCTTGCAAGATCTAAACATCATGAGAAAGAACTCATGTTGTGGAAATCTAGTTTTTGTCCGAAACATAATTGAGAATTTCTAAGCGAAATTATTATGATGACATCTCATTTGAACTGCATGCTTTTGTGTAATGCGGGTGAGATGGTGAAGTTATGCCAATAAGGAATATTTTTTTTATGAAATAAGAAAGAGAAAATACATTTGAAAACTAATAAGTATTTTGTAACCCTTGTTAAAAATATGCATGTCTGATTATTAGAATCAATATCCAAAGCATGTTTTTATTTCAGACTACTTTAGTCTAATTGTGTGATTTTATTTCAAATTGCTTGAGTGTGCATGTTTTATTTCAAACTACTTGAGTGTGATTAGGGCCTACATGACTCACATCATAAATGGGTGCAAACCTTTCGGATGTTGTGTTGTGTTATAGTTTTCAACATTGACTACACCCTAAAGGAATGGACGCATTCTTGGCATTTCAATATTAGAGAGTGAATTTGTATGAGGTATGTTACAATTTTATATCAGCAATACTGACGAGCGTACCTACCCATATTGGGTTGTCGAGTATTACACATGCAGTTGGTGATACATGATAGGAATCAAAGTGAAGTGGGTTCCCAGGCGAGATGGAGCGCATGGAGATTCCTAGGGCTCTATAGTAGATCTCTTGACCTAAAAATGGTCATGGTGCAGTTTCCTTCATTGTCATGTTAACCCATACGGGAGTGCTGGCTTGAAAATGGAGAGGGAAAACCAAGTATGGGACTGGTTTGGAAGCATAAATGCTTGGTAAATCCAGTCGGTGCACTGCTTGAGCATCGAATGTTGTGGAGCAGCCTATGTGCTGGCCAAACATTCCTTAAATGCTTGATAAGCCCAGTCGGTGTACTAGTTTAGCATATTGATTAATGGGATTCCTAATAAATCTAGTCAGTGTACTGGCTTAGCATTTCCTATTCGAATGTTTTGGAGCAGCCTGCGTGCTATCCCAACATTCGTTAGTGTATCCATGGGCGATCCATGGATTGTAAAGCAAAGAAGGAGCCTATGGAATAACGTGAAGACGTCCAATATAGATAAGTATTTGGTTATCTTCCATCTTCTTGCTTATTTAATAGGAATATACATGTGTATATGATTTGGTTATGATTTTTAAACCCTTGTTTAGAGATAAATCCTATGAAAGTAAACTTGACATGTGAATTGATTCAATTTTTTAGTGTAGTTATTTTTTAATGCAAGGACCTTGAGGGAACCCTAAGGGTGCATGTGGAAATGTGACTATCCTAGAAATATCAATATGAGTAACAATGGAAAGTGGTGCTAGTGGACTTGTGTGGGTCCTGGCAGCCAAAGGTTCTATAGGAAACAATGGGGAAGGGTTCCCTAGTAGAGAATCCTTAAACAGACCTTAGACACCAAGTGTCATCACCAAAACTAGGAAAAGGCGAGTCAAGCATTCACATTTGGAGTGAAAGAGACCAAAGAGCATGGAACCACAGTTGTGGTGGGAATCCGGATTAGAACAAGATTAAGAGGGAGAAACTCTTACTCTTATCTTTCCCTTTTGATTGATGCATTTAGAGACATAAAATTCTTGAATGCATGTTAGGGCTGAAATTTGAATATGTTTATCTTGCTTGAAATAAATTGTGAAAGGATGAACATGAATGAGCTCATTTGTATGTTGGACGAGCATGAAATGTGTGGAAGTCTCATGGATAAAGCATGAACTTTCCATGTCAATTGGACAATTAATTGACTAATCTTAATGCTTATGTTATGCTTGGCCTAACAATAATTACAACGATGAATTTCACAGGTGGGAATTAAAACAATTGGTTGTAGCTATTACAAGACAAGTGTTTCCGGTAAACAAAGTGTGGACAGCTGTGCACATTGATCATGACAGTAGACCAAAATCTACTAGACTTGGATGAAAATATTCTTCAAACAATTTCCAAGACCCAAGAAAATATTGGAGAAATTTTCAAGCTACAAAAGCAACAGAATGGGGTGAAAACATGAAGTTGGGTAAAACTTCCATGAAAATCGGGTGCGAAAGATACATAGCGAAAGTTATTTGGCCGAATAACCAAATTTATTTGGCTGAATAAATTTGGTTATTCGTTCGAATAAATTTTGTTATTCGGCCGAATAAGTTATACGTTATTCGACCGAATAACATTTAACGATTCACCGTTAGAAATAACAGAGACCTCAATTTGTGTGCAAGGTATGGGCGGACGAGAAAAATAAACAGCGTTTTTTTATTTATTTGGCCGAATAATTATTTTGCATAAAAGCTCGTTCGCGGCCTGTCTTTGTCATTTTCTCTGCAGGACTTTTTGGACCCCGCTGTGAGACCCACTGCCCAACCCGCCCGCTCCACCCGTCTCGCCACTGCTCTAGCCACCCAGCCACGTCTACTTGGATGGACCTATCCACGCCACTGGTGTCGCCACTGCTGGACTCGTCCTCGCCACCCTGTTTGCCACCCTTTCGCCACCCTGTTCACCATCCTGCAACTTCTGTTGGTGGTCCAATATCCCTTTCGTCCCCCTTCTTCGTCACGTTGTTGCGTCTATTCATTTTTAAGTGGACTTCGCCACCTTGCTACGTCTGTTTGTTGGTGGGCATTCGTTGCTGCGTCTGTTCATTGGTGGAGTGTTCGTCATTTGGTGGATGTTCGTTGGTAAAGTGTTCGTTTTTTGAGTGGTCGTTGGTGGACATTCGCGTTGGAGTGGTTGTGGACTATTCATCGTGGGGTGGAATGTGCAGGTAATTTTATTTCAGTTTTTTATTTTTATTTTTTCTTTTTGTTAAATTTTATATCAATGTTGCTTCGTTTGGTTATAGGTTCTGTTTTCTTTTTCGGTGCTCAAGGTTGTTCGGCTTCGTTCGCTCGAGTTCGGTTTGGGTTTGGATTTCAACAGTAAAAAAAAAAAAACAGGTATGCTGAAATGATATCTAATTTGTCTATGTAATTTATCTATTATTGAATTATGGAGTAACCAAAAAAATTAGAATCGAATTTAGTGGGTACTGTACATGAGTTTATGAACTCTATCCAAATTGGACAGAGTACATGAACTCTATCCAATTTGGACAGAGTTCATGAACTCTAGCCTATCTTAACTTAGACCTTGAATGGAAGGGAAGGAAGGACCTTAACATAGAACTGTTGATAATTATTAATTTAGTACCTTTTTTAGTGTTATTTAATGGGTGATTTGATTGTAATAAGCCCTGCCTATCTCGCCTAGCTAACTTTTAGAGAATAACCCTTAGTTGGAATTAGATTACCTATCACAAATAATACTTATCAGAGTTTGAGCAAAGCCTAATCAAACGAGCTGAGATACTTAAGCAATAGGAACCGTAAGTTCTGAGTCATGAAAAATTAAGAAACGATGTACTAAATATGCTCAATTCTGTGGACCGAATGACAGCTACTAATTTTAGCACTTGCATGGATAGGAGAGAAAGTAAAGTAGTAATTGTAGGAGCCTCTATTCAGATTAGGAAAAAAAAAATCCAGATGTATGGTTTTAATTAGTTGCTATTTCAAGTAGTTGTATTCCAAGTTTATAATTGATCCAATTATGCAATTAGTTTACATACGATATTCTGAGTTCATAATTTATCAAATAATGCAATCACTTTACTTTCTATTCCAAGCAATGATATTATGGCATAGACTAGAGTTGTGGCCAATATATTAGTATCGACTAAGTACGATGTTAGGCTAACTACTTTTACCAGTCGTATTACCTTTAGATGCCCATTTATGTCCAACAACAACCAACCAACTGGTGTATTCATCCAAATCATATGCTGAAACTTATTTAAATATAAATACTATTGAGCTAGTTAAACTTATTGAGTTAAACTTATTTAACTATTAATTTTTCTTATATGACCAAAAAGAGAAATATAAATAGTATTGAGTTGGTTAAACTTGTTAAACTATTGATTTTCTTTATGTGATAAGAAGAAAAAATAAAAGTAGTTTTGAAATTCTATTTGCAAATGGTATTTTCGCTTTATGTATAGGTTTCCCTTTTTGGTTGAACTCTATCCACATGGATAGATTTCATAGATCAATATATTAGTTAAATATGATAAACCATGCTCATGCATAACTACAGACAAGACTAAACTTTACTTTAGACGTAATAAGAAAGAACTAAAACTACTACATAGAAAACTTGTAAAAAACCCTGGCCTTCCAAAACAGTAAAGTCAATTGTATTATGCACCAAACAATATGTTTTATGAACGTCACGTGTACACATTATTCTTATGTATTTAGGGAATCCTTGTTAGGAGGTATTGATATCAAAACAATAGAGTATTATGCCATAGATATATGGAAACATGAGATTCATTAATAATTTTTCCACATTAATAGTGATGCAATGATATTAGTCCACCTAGTATTGAGTTCATGCCACAGATATATGGAAACATGAGACTCACTAATAATTTTTCCACATTAATAGTGATCCAATGATAGTCATACACCTAGTATTGAGTTCACTCTAAGTTGACACTCTTTTGAGAATGTCATGCCTTATGATTGTGCATTTTGAATTGAGAATCTAATTGATGAAAAACAATGGTCTTGAGTTTTAGCCTTGTAAAGGTGACCATTCCTGGGATTATGTTTTTCTTTGGTTGCAACATGGAAAACCCGGGGAACATAATACCATGAATCATCATCGTTATCAGGCTGAAACTCAAGACCATCATGTAACATTGCAAATTTGGGAAACATGGCAAACTTGCGAAACATAATACCATGAATCGTCAATTTTTTATGATTTTATGGAATAATAAAAATATTTGTAGATATAATTTATGTTTAAATTATTAAAATATCAATTAAGTTATTAATTTAAGATTTAAATTAAAAGTTAACATGTTCATGAACTCATTCTTTGACATAAAGAAATGTAACATTCACTCAGTATTTAACTATATTGGTTCCATTCATTTTAAACATCAAAAACACTTAGAAGATTGGCACATTAATTCCTCATACATCCAACAATATTAGCTATACTCATTTTAAGAACTATTAGATGATATTAGGTATATCTAGGTCCTTATTAAATAACTTAGTCTCTTTAGCAGCTAGGTCTTAAAATTTGTAGAATTAACATGTAGAATTTGAATATGTAATGAGTTGATATTTGTGTAAGTGTGAACATTATATCAAATGGAAAGAGAGGAGTCTTCGAGGTGAAATCATAGGAGGTCTTCACATTTTTCTAGAGTTGGTGTTTCAATTGATAATTGGATGTTTTCGACTTCCCCTCGAGATTCAAGTTTATTGTATAGTTCACATTCATTTGATCATCGGCTAGGCAATTGGGGTACAGATTATTCCCCTTTATCTTCTGTGGGAGAATGTTGATCTCGACCTTCTGTTGGTATGAACATCAATCTTTTAATACATTTACAAAAAAAAATTTGTGTAGTACGCAAAATTTGTACATGTTTACACATAACTTTGTTTTTATTTGAAGTAGAGCATGGTTTAGAAGATGCTCGTAATTCTACAGAGAGAGAGGAAGAGCGAACAAGGGAGACGGATGTGGGTGCAAAGCAAGGTTCCTAAGAGGCTCGTCATTCTACACATGGTGACGATGGTCGAGCCAGGACACAATATGTTGAACTAAGCAAGGGTTGTACACCCATGACTACATATCCATCTGATTTACCTGAGGATCTTCCATGGGAAAGTGGTTTTCATCAAATGAGTCTTGAAAGTTGTAGATCCCACTATGGCAAGTTGGAAAAATGTTTATCTACTATGGATCTCCCTCTAGAGAGTAAACAAAGTTTGGAGATTGTTTTGGGATCATTGCAAAAATTCATTGAGGCATATGAGGATCTCGGACCAACTATGAATGGTTTTGTTGATTTGATGCAAAGACGAAGGGCACAAGTGATGGGTCCAGACAAGTGGGTTGTTGTGAAGGAGAGAGTGACAAAAGAATAGGACAAATCAATGTTTAATTTCAAAGAAGGTCTAAAGCGAGAAATTTTGAAAGTGCAATATTTCAAGCACCCTAAACTTGCACATATACTATATGATCGGTTCCTTGCAGCCTATGGTCGGTTTCCATGAAACTATGAGGTTTCTCAATATTTTGCTAGATTTTTTTATGCGAAGTTTTTTCTTAAGATGAAACTAGACAATACTGATGTTCATTCTGAATTTTATGGAGTTGGAAAGGGTCGAATATATGAACGAAAAGCTGCTCTTAGAGACCCTACAACTCTTCAACCTCCACCCTAGATATCTCGCCCACCCAGGCTTGTGGCATTAAGATCAGAGATGGAGCCCACATCCCAATTTGGGACAAATGCAAGGGATTTTGTTGGCGATGGTTTAGCATCGGCATTAGTTGGAGTAGATGTGGGATTGGTTTGAGAGAGGGCTCGTGCCACTTCATCAAAAGTTTGTTTATAAAATGAATGATGAGGTAGATGGAATGAGCATTGGAGATCTCAGGGCTTATGCCAAGGTTTGTCGTGACATAGCTTCAGATATTATATCCAATGACACATCGAGTATAGGAGAGGTTTTTTTATTATGATATGACAATCTATTTAATCTTTTATTCATTTTGAATTGAATTTTTTGTTACATTATATGTATGCTATTATGTCTTTTTTTATGTATAGTAATAAGTACATTATGTAAATGTTTATTGGTTGCAGTTTTCCAGAATGATGATTGAACATTCTTTTCGACTCTCCACTAGTGAAAATGTAAAGCATATTGAAGAGGTATATTTATTATTTACATATTTATTATTATGTTTGAATTAGTGAATGAATGTTAGGAATCTTATGAAGCTTTGAATGTTAGGAAGTTTAGGAATGTTAGGAAGTTTTGATAGAAATAGGAATGTTAGGAACTTTAAAAATGAATGTTAGGTTCAACTTTTGATAGGAATGTTAGGAAGTTTTGATAGGTGCAATCTAATGTTAGGAATGTTAAGAAAGAATGTTTGTTTGATATATAGAATTTTGGTTTCAACATAAAACGTGAATTTCATATAAATGATAAATTTAAATTTGTATAAATGATTCATATTTTCAATGTTCAGGTATATTTTATGCAACTGAAGTCATGGCAAATGGAGATTTAATAAATTTTTTTTTTAATCATAAGCAAAGATTACAGGATTATGAAGCTTATGTTAAATTAGAGCAATGATTTTAGAGAACAATTTAATGAATTTTCATTGATTTGTTGTAAATAATCATTGCTCTAATTTAGCATAAGCTTCACAATCCTGGAATCCTTGCTTGCGATTAAAAATAAAATGATTGTTATCTCCATTTGCCATTATTTCAGTTATGTGAAATTACATGAGTGATATTTTAAAAAACTCATGGATCATGTATTTATATGAATTGTTTAGCCCACCATAAAACTAATAATGGATCAAGAATAATAATTTCCCATTTATTAAGTATATTAGAGAAGCATGAAATAAATCAAATGAAATCTAGTAGGTTTCTCGGTGATTCTTCACTAACATACTTTAGTGAAAAGTAAATATTCGGGGCGGAGTGTAGGGACATCCATTATCTCATCCCTTAAGTGGTCTAATAGACATATGGGGACCCGAATAAAGTACTGTACACAGAATTTAAGACAAAATATACGTTAAAGTTTTCATTACCAAATAATTTTTGAATTCATTTCAGCATACTAAAATACGATCATTTATACTCTTATTCTAGTTCCCATTCAAGATCATAGACATAGTTGAAAGAAAAAAAATGTATTGTACACAACATTTGACATGGACATGGAATGCCGTCCTTAATTATCCGTTCATGGTCATATTTGGACAATTTCAATTTTTTTTAATTGTTTTTTAGATGGAACTTGTACCAATTTTATTCGAGATGCACATACTAAATGACTATATTGACAACATATAACATCAGGTTCATAATCCAGAAAGTAGACATAATTTTCAATCATATGGGTCTGCTGGAAAAAAAAACCCTTTAAAATGATGGATCCTCTCTCGTATGTATATCCGTTGTCATTGTAGTCCTCCAATAACTTCATCTTTCATTCAGTGCATCGCATCAAATAATACTTCACATTTTCATTGTTGTCTATAGGTGCAATCACAGCGAAAACATCGCCTATGCAAATTACAATTGGCGTTAGGGTTTTCAAATTAATTAAATTGACTAATATACATGTATAAGGTGATGGACAAAAATGAACAATCGAAAAAATAGTTGTAATATCATTACCTTCTCTAACAAGATCTGAAATTCTGTCGCCATCAGATGATATTACTATTTCTTCTGATTCTAATTCTTCTACGCTTGGTAGTGGCATTTTTCCTTTAGGATTAATTTTTGTGTGTTTCCAATGTTTTACGTAGTTGTTCGTTATGTTTGCACAAACTTCTGTAGATTCAACATTTTCAGTGCAAATATGACAAAAGCATGATTGCTTTCTACCATCAAATCCAAACATGTTTTGGAAGGATTTTGTTAGAATAGAGTGAAAATCTCTAGTCCCATGTATGGTGCTAGCATCGTATGGTATTGATATATTTATATCTTGGACCCCAACAAGCCATAAAAACCTACACAAATGACAACTTTTGATGTTAGTGTACATATACTTAAATGTTAGTGTACTTTTTTTTAAATTGACAATTAATATAAATTTAAAAAATCATGTACATACCTGCGCACATCTTTTGATTGTTGATTATAATCATGGCTTAGATGTAATTTACACCATTGGACAACCTATGCAGCTGAATGAAATCGTGCAGAAGAATGGTTCATTTTCCATCTTCAAAGTGCTCTTTTTATGCATGCTCTTGCACCATCATGTTCACCTTTTCCATGTTCAGTTTCAAGGAAATTCCAACGATGTTTAATGTTCAATGCTTTATGAAGTCGACATAACCAATAAAATGATCACGAAGATTTAAATTGTCCCGCACATCCATCCGACCATATCCAATGTTCATTGAATTTAACGTCACGTCCTTTTAGTGAATCGTAGAAAATACTTTCAATACAATGCTAAGCAGAATGTGTATCGTGTGTATGATCATTGGTGATATAAAAGTAATATTCTTTAATCACATCTCGATTTTCACACATGCTTTCAATGCCATGAACATCCTATTGAGAATGTCTATATAGAACATGGACAAATATCAAAACTTGGTCAGAATGATAGTATTCACTCTGTATCTCTTTTTGTGCAGCAAATGTGTAGTTTTCTACAAAATCAACCACTGACAAAATTATTCCTGGTGGAAAAATTTCACGAGACTGCTTGAATTGAAGGTCTTGCCATCGTGCTCTATGTGAATGCTTGGTGTATTTATAAATTTCACCTTCAAATTTCTTGAGAAAATCTGTCACACATATTTTATCTTCTCACAAATCAATTCTTTTGGAATGTGCATCACTAGAACTTGTTGCATAACCGATGTATTCATATATTCTCCAATCAAGGCTTACATTTGACAGCAAGTGATCATTATCAATAGGATATTTATTGTGGAATAACACTAGATTTCCACAACGATGACAATTTTTTCCATTGACACATTTCTTATTATAAAATACTCCATCGTGATCTCTCTCACAAAGAGTTTGAGATATGAATTCACGTACTGTGGGCGGAGGTGGTGAATTCGTCCAAAACATTTTACCAACTTCAAGAAATTTGTCGTAATATAATTGAAATTGCATATGATAACGACAACAACATGTGTCACGCATAGTAATAGGTCTAACATACCATGGTTTTTATTGCACAAATGTAGTGATTGACACATTAATTCCACGATGATCTTCCTTGAATTTATTGAACAATTGTACTTGTGTCATATCTATTATATGTTTTGGACTGCTTTCATATATCCCTCATGATACTCTTTGTCGTGTCACATCCCTTGAACTTGGTGAAACTTGAGCATGTGTCAACCAATATTCATGTACAATATCTTTAACACCTGCTCCCATTCTATCTTTGTAAGGCTGTCTACAAATAATTTTCCAGCAAGCAAGTTCATCATTTTCATCTATTTGCATTCTGAATTTTCTATGTTTGTATAATGTCTTTTTTGAGGTTCCAACTGCTTTTGCTAGTTGTATTGTCAAATGTTTTTGTTTAGTACTAGCTAAAACAATTGTTGTATGAATTGCTCTATGTGCAACACTGATATCTTTCTTCCTAGATTTTTCAAATTTTTTTATTGCATCACCTATATTTTCTATCACATTATGTTTCAATCTCGACTCTTTTGTCGCCTTGTGAATACCCAATAATGATGTAGCACCTTCTAACTTCTTGGACACTAATAAACATCTCAAAATTTGTGCTTGTCCTGCTATTGAATAATCCTTCAAAACATCATCATAAAAAATTTTAGCACGATAATGTGCAGCATGTATGGGTATATTTTTTCATATTTGTTGCAGTCAATGTTTTATAACATTTTATCATCAATGGTAAAAGTACCTATACATTAAGTTAAATTTAATTTAACATATATCCAAAAATACAATTCATTATAAAAAATAAATTTGGAAAATACATGATATATACATACTAGGTCCAATTTTTGGATCTTGAACTTGATCTTCAATATTGACTTCATCGACATTAACATGTAAATCACTATTTATATTTTTAACAATAGTCTCTTCAACTTCAATTTCTTCTTCTTGTACTCTATTTTCAATTTCCATTTCATTAACATTATCATGTAAATCTGTATTTATATTTTCAATAATTATCTCTTCCGGTTCTGCAACCCTTGCTTTTTTGGCATTATATCTGAGTTTTTATTTTTCTCTATTAGCATCATCATCATGTTTACGATCACCTTTATTTGAATGATTGCTCTTACTTCCCATGATTGTTTAATCTATAGATGATAAATTAAAGAACCATCACTTTATAGTAAAAAATAATAATTTAAGATTTAAAAACAGTTATGAAATTTATAAAAACATGAATTGAAATTTACTTCACCCTATCAAAATCTTGTAAGAGTCTTTTGAAGAAAAACTCCTTGGAAATAAATTTCCTTTGAAAAAACCAAAAGAAATCTCCTTTGAAAAAAACCTTCTTGGAAAGAAATAAGAACTCCTTGACAATAAATCACCTTTGAAAAAACCCATTGGAAAATAATAAGAACACCTGTAAAGAAATCTTCTTTGTAAAAACCATTAGAAAATTTAAAAAAAAAAAAAACTTCTTTGAAAAAAACCTTCTTTGAAAAAACCACTAAAAAAAATACTTTGGAAAAACAACTTCTTTGCAAAAATATCTTGGAAAAACCCTTGTAAAGAAATAAATCCTTTGCTAAAATACTCTGGGAAAACAACTCTTTGAAAAAATCCTTTTCAAAGAAATAAGAAGGAAAAATACATCTTCGTTGCAAAAATACTTTGAAATAAAAACTTCTTTGCAAAAATACTTTCGAAAAAAAACTCTTTAAATGCATCCCTTGGAAAGAAATTTTGTTTGAAAATACAACTTGGAGAAATACGTTGTAACAAAACTCCTTTGCAAAAATATCTAAGAAAAAAGTACTTTGAAAAAAAACCCTTGCAAAGAAATAATTTCTTTGCAAAAATACATTGGAAAAAAACTATTTGAAAAAACCCTTTGCAAAGAAATAAGAAGTGCAAAAATTTCTTGGAAAAAAACTCTTTGCAAAATACCTTAGCAAAACAACTCTTTGAAAAAACTTCTTTCAAAGAAATAAGAAGTGAAAAATTACTTTAAAAACTCTTTGCAAAATACATTAGCAAAACAATTCTTTGAAAAAAAAACCCTTTCAAAGAAATAAGAAGGAAAAATACAACTTCTTTGCAAAAATATTTTGGGATAAAAACTCTTTAAATACAACCCTTGGAAAGAACCTTCTTGGAAAGATTATGTAAAAAACCCACTTGGAAAAATACTTTGAAAAAACACCTTGCAAAGAAAGAACTTCTTTGAAAAAATGCCTTAGAAAAAAACTTTTACAAAAATGTCTTAGAAAAAAACTCATTCAATGTGCCATTTGGAAAAAATAAGAAAAAAAATATTTTGTGAAATAAACTCCTTTTGCAAAAGAAATATCCTTTGATAACCCTTTCCAAAATATTTTGGCCAGAAATATGCAAAAATAGAATGTGTGAAAATAATGAATCACTTTATGTTTATTTATATGAGTATAGACAACACAATTTTTTTTTCCGGTTAGCAAAATTTTTTTTCCATTTGATTATTCGGCCAAACAACCTTTGGTGTAAATAATGGTGTCGTTACAAAAAAAATTATTTGGCCGAATAATCTCTAAGACGTGAACACTTGACGGTTCTGCACAGTTTTCAGGTTTCATCATTTTCATAAGATAAAAACAACCTCTTACACTACAAAACGATTGTTAGACTTGATACCATTAGTTTCATCATTGAATCTACTTTCCGTAGGTATAGATTTTGTTGTGTATAGGTAAGATCTGATATTTTTAATTTTTTTTTCGTAACATGTGTCGAGTTTGGATTCATCTCTTTCAAAGAGTGGTGAAATGAAAAATACATAACTTAAAAAATACACCACCAAAAAGATTTGAAAAACATATGGTGCACTTAATTGGAGTATCTACTTCAAAAGGGTGTTCGTAGAATTTTTAGTTTTAGAGTCAATTGAGATAAAAGTGGTGCAACAAAAAACATGTTGAAAATCGACTAGGTTTCTCCATTGATCAAATTCAAAAAAATATAATAATTAGTACATATATCCATTAGTTACAAACTTATAGTCATGCACTAGTACCTTCTGTGTGGATTGTCGTAGCATATTTTGTTTTTGCAAAAAACAAGATTAACAATAATTTTACGGGTGCAACAAAACATGACTATTTTATAGTCCTTTTATTTTATAAGAACACACTGTCAAACATTTGTGAAATCGACATATCAAATCTCAATAAAAAAAAAATTGAAAAAATTATGAATAGAAAGCTAACATAATTCTCTAAAAGTTTTCTTTGTACTACAAAGTGAAATTCTAAATAAAAATATCACTTTTGTTCACCCAAAGTTGAAAAACGTGAAAAAATCAGATTTATTTTCTCACAAGACCCCCCAAAATAGACACCCATCTTCATGGATTCACCCAATATTTTTATTTGAGATGAAACACAAGGTTTTGCAGGACTCTATTTGTCTGCAAAATGGGGTAAAGGGCATTCTGGAATCTATTAGAAATGGAAAGATCAGCATGTCAATGAAGAGGAAATCACCCAATCATCCCATTAAGAAACACTCAAGGCTGAAGAATCAAGGGAAATGGAGTAGGTAAAGAAAAATCAGCCACTAAAATGTTAGGAATGTGGAGGAAATCATTGCCTCTGTAACTTCCCAGCAAAGGACAGCAAGAATAATTGGAGCCACAAAGTTTCTGGACTTGTGGATTAGCAGGAAGATAAAGAACAGAAAGGGATTGTTGTGGAGCTAGAAGGTCAAATCTAGCAGGAGTAGCCTGTAGAAACCAAGGACATGATCCTGGAAGCTCAAAGTAAAAGATAAAATGCAGGACACACTTGCCACATTTTGTGAATTTTGGACATGTGTAAATTGTGTATGTATTCCTAAGTATTGGAACACTGAGGACGATGTTATTCTAAGGGGGAGGGAAATGTAATGTCTCCATTTTGACCCTTAGGATATATTGGATTTTATGTAAACAATATATGTATGTGATGTAGGATTCCTAGCATGGATCTCAAGGCCAAGGCCCCGCTAGTGAATGCTTAGCTTTGATAGGAAAGTATTTGACATTGTGTGATCCATGTGCTATTAAGCCATAGAAATTGTAAAATGATGTAAATATCATGTAATAAAAATACTAAGGGGTTGGCTATGGATGCAACTAAATGAAGGGGAACTATGTATCCACTAGGGAGAGGTGAGGGGGCTGTGGGATTGAACCATAGGCTTCCATATGTCACCTTTAGAACCCCGTTGACCTGTCCTAGCTGCCATTTATTTATGTTGTAAGGAAGTACTTCAGAAATATGATTCATGAGGTTGATGAAGTATGGGAAGCCTTGAATTTCGTAAGGTTGGGTATGGACTCTGTCCGACTTGTCTCATAAGTCACTCCACCTCATGGGAGGACGTTTTCACTCATCCCCAGGCCATGGTGATTGATTCTAGCTTTAGTTAGGAGGAAGACGTAGACCGAGCAGGAGATGGAACCAAAAATCATGATTTGGGAGAGGGCCACGATTTGCAGTGCCTGGATCGCTCAAAAATTGGTGTGAGAAGGGAAAAACCATTGGGGAATCCATAGATCCGAAACTAGGGGGGTTATTTGTGAGGGTGAGATGCTCGAAATCCATAGAGAAACCCAGATCTATTAGCCCGAAATTGCAAATAGGGGACAAATCCTTTCGGTCGTAACCCTGAGGATATACAAGCGTGGATGACACTGTGTGGAAGAAAGAGTAGAGGTGGGAATTGATTTATAAACCCGAAGAATATTGTTTGATTGAGTCTGTAGCTATGTGGTTTAGCTCACTAGATTAGCTTCCTCCTCCCTTATCTGTTGGCATGCTTGATAAACCCAATTGTGTGTTGGCTTAGCATGATTGTTGTTGTTAAACCAATGCTATGAGTAAATATAGGTAGTTCCTCCTTAGTAGATACATAGCCCCAGCTCGGGGGTGGTATCTAAGTGCTGAAATACTACAGGATGGGAAGAGACCTAGGGTTGGGTTGGAACGTTGTAGTCCATAGCCAGTTTCCTGGTGGTTTCAATTAAAGACAAGTGTTTCATGTTTCCTATGATTATACCATTTATATATACATGAATGAGTGTTTGTTTATAATAGAATGAAGGGATTGATCCAGTTGATTGATGGAGCTATATACTTGTACTTTATGTTGTTAGTATGCCTATGATGAAATGTTGGTAGATGCATGATGTGTTTGTGTTTAATGTGGTTTAATTCAGCTATGTTTTTCCTTTATGTGCTTTATTTATATGTAAATTTGTTCATTGATGAATAGGGATAGATTTTGTTGAGACCATGGAGGAGAAGAAGGTTCACTCATGGATTTGGGGAAGAAATGGACACCCCCTATGGTTTTCATGCTTCCCCTATGGATCAAATGAAGGAAATGGGCCATGAAAGAATAGTATAAGAGCCTTGCAGGGTGGAGAAGAGGCCCAGAGGAAGATTGGGGCCACCTTTTAGGTTGGAATAAGGACATGAAAAGATTCATCGGATGCGGTAGAGGATCATGCAGTTTCATAGGGCTCATCAAGCACTTTCCAACGGTACCATATTTTCCCAAAATGGACTTAGGATGAAGGATATATTGGCTTGGGAAGTTGATTATAATAGGGGTAATTGGATGACTTCTGGCCTTTTGAAACCACAGTGCAGACTGCAGATCATGGAAACCAAAGGTGTGAATTCTCGGGGTGATGTTTAGGAGTTACGACTTTCCAACTCCCGCATCGCGGACTGCGGAGTGTGGAATTCGGAAGTGGAAATCCTTGTAGTTGGAGTTTTAGCATTGCGACTTTCCGACTCCCACAAGCCGAATTGCGGAATGTGGAAGTCGGAGGGGTATTTCGTCAATGCAGTGTGTTTGGCGTTCTGACTTTCTGACTCCCGCATCATGGATGTGGAGTGTGGAATTGGGAGGCTTATTTTTGTCTAAATGGTGAAGTTGATGCTCTGACTTTCCGATTCCCGCATCGCGAATGCGGAGTGTGGAAGTTGGAGGCATATTTTCATCAAAATGGTGATTTGGTGTTCCGAATTTTTGACTCCCGCATCGCGAACTACGAAGTTTAGAGTCAGAAGGGGAAATCTTCGAGGTTGGATATTTTGGCATTCTGATTTTCCAAGTTCTGCATCGCGGATTGTGGAACTACGGAAGTCGGAGAGGATTTTTGTCGACGTCGTGTATTTGGCACTCCGACTTTCTAAGTCCCGTGTCGCAGATGCGGTCTGCGAAAGTCAGAGAGGTGTTTCTTCGAATCTGTGTAAATTGGTGATCCGACTTCTAAATTCCGACCTGCAGCTTGAGGATTGCTTCTTGCATAATTGTAGACTGAGATCATTGTAGGTGTGAAAAAGGTGCATAGTTTGGATTCTTTGGAAAAATGAAAATTAGCAGGTTGTTCCCCCATCACTCTAAAGGGCACCGAGGGGATCAGGGACGTGATAGATATACCCTATTTCAATAACATGTTTCAAAAAGGTTTTAAAAAGCGTTGATAAATTTTCATTTCCAACATCATAAAATGAATAAAACAATAATTTACCAATTATATATAATTCACAAATAAAATGATACATATACAATATAAATGTTGAAATAAAACATGTACATAATATCACTCTCTATTGCCATCACCCTAATTATCTTCCTCACTTGGAATTATAACACTGTTGTTCTAAAAAAATATGTTTGGATCTAGGGTCATGTTTTAGTATGAACCACCAATCACGGGGTCTTCACTGGGTGGCCAATACCATACCACGTTCGTTCATATTGGGGTAAAATTTTATTAGGGGTTTTCCAACTATTATATTGCATATATATTAATGGTTTTAAGGTTTATTTTATTTACTTGGGAAATAGGCCAATACGTTAGGGTATATATTATGTGGTCGAGCTGCCCAATACCCCTGAAATGTCAATGAGAGAGCTGCAGGGAAATCGAAATCGCGGGCTTCCCAATACCCCCGAAATGTCAATGAAAACGCTGCAGGGAAATCAAAATCGCATTGTGGCCAAAGACCAGGGTTTTCTATGTTGAATCCCCTATGGTATGGCGTGAAGAGGCAAGGGCTTGCAGAGCATGTAAGCCATCCCAGCATAGCTGGGACGGAAAGAGTGGAGAGTAGTGACAGAAGGGTCAGGGCGAGACAGGGTTTTTGTCAACGGAATTAATGAAAACAACGGCAGCAGAAGAGGAGGAATCAAGTCTAATTCCAGTAGCAGCAATGGCAACAACAACAATGGAAAAAGAAATAACAATAGCAGTGGCAACAGGTTATTTAATTCCGGCGAAGGAAGCGAGCATTTGAGTGATTCCAATCATCTGATTGGCGAATCGAAGCCATCCAATTTGATAGGTGGGATCAACAGCCTGGCTTCTCCGACGCAAAATATGAGCCAGCCTGATGACTCCAGAATTTATGAGGTTAGAGGTTCAATTTCCATGGATACCCATTTTGTTACCTTAACTTTCTTTTTCTGTTTTTCCCCATTATTGAGAGGTCATAGGTACAATTCTTCCTCTGGACAGCCATTTTGTTATCTTTTAGTTTTTCCTCCTTTCATTCTTTTATTGAAAGATCGCAGGCTTAAGTCATGTGGACGTGCGTTTTGTTATCTTCCTCCTTTACGGAGAGAGCACATATTCAATTCCTCTGGATGCCCATTTTGTTGACTGCCTCCTGTACTTAGATCACAGGTTCAATTCCTACGGACGCCCATTTTTTTTATCTTATAGTATTGCATGATCAATCCCTATAAACACTCATTATGTGTTTTTAATTTTTGTTCTCTATCCAAAGGCGTAACATTTTGAATTCCATGGGAAACCAGTTTGCTTCTGTACATCCTTGTTGTTTTTTAAATTTTTCTTCCTTTACCAAGGAGGTCACGGGTTCAAAGTTTCAAACCTATAAGCACTCATTTAGTGCTTTTAGTATTTCCCATATCATTGGCAGTCATATGGTCAAATCCCATGGATAACCACTTTGGATTTTTTATTATTTTCCCTCTCTTTTAAGAAGAGGGCAGTGGTTCAGTTCAATTCCCATGGATACCCATTTGGTCTCTTTTGTATTTTGTTCTTTTCAATGAGAACCCACAGGTTCTATTCCCTTAGACAATTTTTTAGTTTTTTTACTATTAGTTTTCCTCATCAGGTGGTCACTAGTTCATTTTCCATGTACTTGTAAAGGTCAGAAGTTAGAACCAACATAGCAGAGGCTATATTAGTGTTGTGTGTTCGTGCAGGAATTCAATGCTAATTCAATTCGAATCCCCCTCAATACTATACTTGTAAATGCGAGATAAAACTTCGATAGTCGTGCAACGATCATTTCAATTACACTATATTACATACTGACCTCTCAGCCAGTTGTTTGTTGCGACCTCTCATCCATCCAGTTGTTTGTTACAATTTTTACTACTACTATTGTTGCTTAGAGAAGGAGCGTTTTGGGATTTAGAAGCCATGGAAAGTAAAGAAAACAACGAAAAGGACAGATACAATATGGTGGCTGAGGAGTTCGAGAATATGGTGTTGAAATGGTCAGTACAGGATATAATGAACGAAAATCTCTTGAAGGACAAGGTCAGGATCAACAACCACAAGCTATTGCTTAATATAACTCGGCAACTTTTTAATTCAGAATCTCATATTTCAAATAATTATATAAATGTGTGATATTTGAAAATTTAAGAACCCCTTGGTTTTTTTAATTTTTCTAATTCTTTTTCTGTTTTCCTTGCCTTGGTTTTGCCTGTGTTTTCCTGGGTGTGCATGTCTGGTAGCAGTTGTAGTAATATGGACTTTAAGATATTTTTTGTGATATTAGTTTAAGTCTAAGTTGCAGAAGATGCTCAATCTATTGTATCGATATTATCAGGTCGTTTAATCTATATTATGTATTTGTCCTGATCTTTGAATATTATTTTGGTTTTGTTATATATATACACACACTACTAGTTCCTAATTGCACCCCCATTTTACCGGTTCCCGTCAGACTGCATGCATATTTATGGCATTCTATTTTTTCATGAGTTACATCTCAAGATTCCCCTGGGTGCATTGGGCTAAAGTGGTATTGGAGGATAGATTTGTGGATAAATAGTGTACATGCTTTCAAGGGTGATGAAGTAAATCCTTTGATACACTAAGTGACATTTTCTGTTTTGTTAGAGCTATTTCCTTGTGCCACCCTATATTTCAACATTTCAGAGATTAAACTAGGGAAATGGAACAGGGGTTTATGATCCTTAGATGGGCGGTTTTGGATTACTTTGTCTATAAGTTTCTAGTTACAATCCCATTTACTCGGTCCCATCAGTCTGCATGCATTCATTCCATTATAATTTGTCATGACTTATGTCTCAGGATTCCCCTGGGTGCATTGAGCTAAATTGGTATTGGAACATAGATTTGAGGATAAATAGTGGACATATTTTCAAGTATGATGAAATAAATAGTTCGAGACACTAAGTGGCAGTTTCTGTTCTGTTAGAGATATTTCCTTTTGTCACCTTATATTTTGATGTTTCAGAAAGTAAAGAAGGGGAATGGAACAGGGGTTTATATTCCTGAGATGGGGTTTTTGGAGTACTTTATATATTCCTTTCTAGTTATAATCCTCAATTAATTGGTTCCTATCAGACTGCATGCATATTTATCCCTTTCTATCTTTTCATGGGTTATGTCTCAGGATTGCCCTAGGTGCATTCGTCTAAAGTGGTATTGGAGCACTGATTTGAGAATAACTAGTGGAAATATTTTCAAGGAAGAAGAAATAAGTTCTCAGTGTCATTTTCTGTTCTGCTAGAGCTATTTCCTTGTGCCACCCTATATTTTAACATGTTGAAGCCAAGGAATTTCAACAGCTTTGATATACATGCATTTCATTTGGTTGGCTCTGCTGGTCAAAATATGTTTTCTACATTCTAAGTGTGTTGTACAAGTTTATTGGGTTATTATTCCTACTTTTCCCAGTAAGCTCAACTGAGTATTAATTTATGTGTAAGAGCTTTTCTTAATTTTTATTTGGCTCCCCCTGGTAAACAGTGTGGGCTCTAAATTTTTTCTAACTGAGGAGAGGTGGTCATTGTAATTTGGCACATATCCTTGAGGCCACATTTGGCCGTCCTTACTATCCCCATTATTATCACAAGGTAATTTATTATACTGTACAAGGCTATTATACAACATCTGCAAGGAGTACTTTCACCATTATTATTCTACTGTATTTTATTATATAGCTCGGAGGCCTACAACATCTGCCATAAGGAAGCTTGCAATGGCAATTTTTTTCAAAGACTTATAAAGCATCAACTCTAAGCTTTTTGCAATAGCACCTTGTGAGGCATCATTATTCTTCAACTTGGGCCATTCTTTCATAGATCTCTTGCGGCTAGACCACAACCCCAAGGCAATTTTTGTGGAAGACTTTTAAAGCATCAATTCTAGGCCCTATTGATTTTTGCCCGTGTTACATGTCTTACACAATTTTAGATTTTGCATGTGATTGACAATATGCTTAAGGTAATACTATTTTTTCTGTGTAGTGGTATTTGTTTTATTAACACATACACTTAACAACATTCCATTTTACAGCACTATTAATGACATTCCATTTTACAGCACTATTAACGACATTCCATTTACAGCATATACAGTCATATAAAACCTTATAACATGAAGTACAAACTCACCCTTCAAATATTTATGAATTACATATACAATGACAATATTCTCTCTCACCATTCGGAGCCTTATTATTTACAATGTTATGATACAATCATCAGTTACAAAATTACGAAGGACTTTTTGAGAAATGCATCATATATTACTTCATTATTTACTGAAATAGTTATATTATGCAACAGAGAGTTACATCAAGTAGGGAACAACATGCTTATTAGGAAATTATTGTCCTAAAAGCCAAAAATGATAATGCATGAGCCTGTGCCCTAATAAATAGAAAATCAACATTCTTGTTGAAAGAACTCAACTTGGATTTTACAAGAAAAGTTAATTTTCTAATTCTTCCTTTGAGAGTCTCAAATCCTAGTAGTTAAGAGGGGAGGGTTCCAAATGAAAAGTGGCGTGACAACTAGATGTCCAAAGAAAGTGAATATTAGACAATTGAACTCTGCACCATAAGAATTTGCAGTTGTTCCTAATTATTAAACTATTTCCAAATAGAGGAACCTTCTAAGAACATGAAGCAGAGAAAAAATAGCTTAAATTCAATTTGAAACCATGCCCAGAAAGTCTTAGTGATGTAGAGCATCCATCAAACCCACCATGAGCTTCTAGAACATGAATGATAATCTTGCAATTTTCTTGGTTTTAACTTAGTGTTGACACTAAGTTTGGTTGAGAAACTTGAGACATGTGGGTGTCGGATAACCAATAGTAATTTAATACTACTAAACATGGGCATTTCAAGTGTAACCCAAGTGGTGCACTATATTGCTATGCATGGCATTTTTTTGTAAAGATTGTATCTCTATATAGCTAGCTCAAATTAGGAGGTAGGAGGTAGTGATGTCCAGAAGAGCATACAGAGCAGATATGCTTAAAGGAGAATTTGCATGCTAGAGAGGAAAGAGAAAAGGTTTGATGCCTTTGTTTGGGCTGTGTTTTGATAGAATCTGTGTAATCGGCTCAACCATCCAAGTGTATGTTGAATGGAGCCTAAGGTTGTATCCTCGGTTGAGTTATTTGCACCTTTGTCCTGAGTATTTGGGGCATTGAGTGTGCACCTTTGTGTACCATTTATTTAGTACCACGGGATTTTTTAATTTGTATATTCAGATCTACTTTTAAGAGTTTTGTTGAATAGTCCTGGATATAACATATTCAATTTGGGCATTCCTTGAATAATGGCCTAACCCTTCGTTTGCATCACTATCAAACATGCATCTCCTTAAGAGATGCTCAATCATTTCATCTCTACCACATAATATGCACCACTGTAGCGACAATTTTTGTAATCTTGGTCCTTGGTGGAGCATAAACCACCCTAGTACTAAGTCCTTGTTATACCTTTCGAATAAGAGTTTCTACCAACGGAGCTTACCCTTAAGATTGTTGACAACTCCTCATGTACAAGGAATACATTGAAGTAGTTGAAATTCTAATGTTTAGTAGGGAATACATTCAAATATTTGGAGACCTATTGTGCATTGAGAATTGTCCAAACATTGGACATATACCTTTAGAAACAATGAAATGATGCAATAGAAGGAATAATAGAAGATATAACATAGGCACTATCATCAATCTGCTCTGGATGATAGATGAATGGCTATCTCAATCACTGCCTTGGGGTCATTGGGCTCAGTCCTGGCATGAGACTATAACTATGCAAGCTCTGGATCCACTGAATATATGTGAGTGATCAACAAGATGTTGCTCATCATAGAATGATCTCATCAAAAGGGTGGGAGGTTTAGCCAAGCCCACGGTATCATGCCAATATACTAGGTAGATATATAAAGGGGTATAAAAAATGTAAATGAAAAAATGGATACATACAATATATAGGGAAAATAGGGTTTTTTTTAAATTGGGAAGGCATATTGGGAGGGGGTTAAAAAAAATGATTTTGGGAGTTTTTTTCCAATATTTTTTGAAATTAGGGGTATTGTTTCATATGCCATGAACGAACGTTCTATGGTAGGAAGTCATTGAGTGAAGCCCCCGTGCCACCAATCCATATCCAACAAATCCAGGTAAAAAAGCACTTATGGTCTAGATGTTCAGGGATGGGATCTAGAAGTCTTGAATGCCGAGAGAAGACGAGAGAAGACATGCAAATGTATCAAGGAATTCATATAAATAACATTTATGAAAATAAAAAAAAATAAAGAGACCATGAAAATACAAGAGAGTTGGAGAAGAAGGATTTTATTCATATAAACCATTACATTTAATAAGGCCAATTCTAGGATCTCTTCTTCCTAATCTTAACTCTCTCCCTACTAACGCTTTATAAGGTGTCTTGTTGACAATGTCAAATTTGATTACTTAACTCTATAAATTACATGTTCTTCATGTTCCCTTTTATGCTTTTGATAAAAAATATGGCTCTAGGACTTTTACATTTGAACTTAGACTATATTCCCCTATAAGGTTCAGATCGATCCTCCCCCTTTACAAAGTGATGTTCCCCATCATTTCACTATGAAAAAGAAACAAGACCCCATTATGTATCTTACCAACATGTTTGCATTTGTCAATTGGAAATGAAAATAAGGTTTTTGTGTGGTTTACCCTTAACATTGGGTTTTTGGATGGTTGTGAAGAACCTGCAACAATTAATTGATGAATACACGATATATCAGATCAGAGAATACTTTTATTGATCACAGGCCACTTCGAGGGGGCAACCTCCTTTGAGCAAGCTCAATACAAAATAAATTCACAGTCGCTTCATAGGCCTCAACACACACTTATATACTAATTCTACGCGCCAATACTATGGATCAAAACCATGGGCCAATACAAACTATGGATCAACAATACTATGGGAAATTTACAAAACATATGCATCAAACAACAATAACACAGACTATAGATCAACAAATACTACGGGATGACTTACAAAGCATATGCGTCCAACAACAATATACTAACAAAGTAAAGACATGGGTTCCTAACATCCCCTCCCCCTCAGAAAAAGCTTTGTCCTCAAAGCTTTAGATGTGGAAATTGTTGTTGAATCTGAAGGAGTGGTTCCCATGTAACATCCTCTGGTTGCATGTCGTGCCACTGAATTAAGAACTCTGTGATGGAGCGAGAGCGAAGCTGGAAAGTGTTCTTATTGAGGATGGCCTCCAACTCCAAAAGGATGGATCCTTCATTATCCAGTTTGGGTAAAGTAGTTTGTCCTCTGATGTTGGTTCCAAGAAATTTCTTCAGACAAGAGACATGAAATACTGGATGAATGTGGGAAGAAGGAGGAAGTTCCAATTTATAAGCAATGGACCCAATCTTCTAAAGAATCCGATATGGCCCATAGAACTTTGGAGCAAGCTTATGACACCCTTTGATTTTCAGGGAGGATTGCTTGTACGGATGGAGATGAAGAAAAACCATATCACCTGCTTGAAAAGTGCACTCAGAACGGTGTTGATCAACTTGTTGCTTCATGTGATTTCTTGCCATGTGAAGATTTTCCCGCAAAATGTGAAGAATCTAATTGCAGTTGTGAAGGACCGTGTCAGCTGTCTGAACTGGTGAACTGCTGGGAGTGTATGGAAGAAGAACTGGCGGTGCCTAACCATAGACTGCTTCATATGGGGTAATTTTAAAGGTAGTGTGGTAAGAGGTATTGCACCACCATTTAGCGATAGGGAGCCACTTTTCCCACTGATGTTGTTGTTCAAAGGTGAAGCAATGAAAATAGGTTTCCAAGCATTTATTGATAATTTTAGTCTGACCATCTGTTTGTGGGTGATACCCTGAACTCATCTTTAGTTTGGTGCCAGTGTGGCGAAATAGTTCTGTCCAAAAATGACTGGTGAAAGTCGCATCACGATCTAAGACAATGGAAGAAGGGATGCCATGAAGACGAAATAGCTGGTCCAGGAAAATTTGAGTGACTCAGGAGGCTGTATAGGGATGGATGAGATCACAAAAATGACTATATTTGGAGAGGCGATCAACCACAACCAAAATCATTGTCTTCCCTCCAGACTTAGGGAGCCCTTCAATGAAATCCATAGAAATATATGTCCAAATTCGTGTAGGTATGGGCAAGGGTTCGAGCAATCCCGGAAGGAGTGTCGTTTCACCCTTATTGCGCTGGCAAGTATCACATTCAGCGACCATCTGTTGAATTGTCCTTTTCATGCCCTACCAAAAGAAGTTACGTTCTGACCACTCATACATTTTGAAGAACCTAGAGTACCTTGCCAATGGAGAAGCATGGAGTTCATAGAAGACATCCTGTTGAATATTTGTGCTCTGGGGAAGCACCAGACGACCCTTGTATCTCAGGGAAGAACCATCCCAAGAGTAATGTGGTACAGCAGAAGGGTTTTTGGCCAAGCATTGTATGATTTGAGATAATGAAGAGTCATCGACAGAGCCCTATTGAATAGATTGCAACCAATTTGGAACAGGCAGAAAAATAGATGAAAGAGAACCTCGGTCATCAAATGTGTGAGAAAGAGAATCTGCCACAATATTGTCCTTACCCTTCTTGTAAGTGATCTCATAGTCATAACCCATGAGTTTTCTAACCCATTTATGTTGTGTTGGGGAGGATACACATTGTTCTAGGAAATATTTCAGACTCTGGTGATCAATCTTGATGCAGAAATGATTCCCTAATAGGTATGGGTACCACTTTTGTACTACATGCAAAATAGCCATCATTTCCTTCTCATATGTAGAGGAAGCTAAATTCTTACCTTAAAGGGATTTGCTGGTGAACGCAATGGGGTGTTCATATTGAAGGAGAACAACACCAAGTCCATTGTCGCAAGCATCATTCTCAATAGTGAAGGGCTTGGAAAAATTAGGCATAGCTAGAACATGTGTAGTACACATAGCTTGTTTCAGTTTGTCAAATGCACACTCGGCAGCATGTGTCCATGTAAAAGCATCCTTTTTCAATAGAGCAGTTAATGGAGCTGCAATATTCCCATAATCCTTAACAAACTTGCGCTAGTATCCAGTCAACCCCAAAAAGCCACGAAGGATCTTGAGTGTTTGAGGATGCGGCCAATTGTTCATTGCAGCGATTTTGGTAGGATCCAGGCGAACCCCTTCTGCTAAGATAATGTGTCCAAGATACTCGACTTCCTTCTATCCAAAAACACATTTAGACTGTTTGGCGCAGATATGATGGTCAGAGAAAAGTTTCATTACAAGATCCAGATGTTGGAGATGTTCAGCCCAGGTTTTACTGTAGATGAGGATATCATCAAAGAATACCAGAATGAATTTCCGCAAATAGGGCCGAAATATTTTATTCATCAAGGCTTGGAATGTGGAAGGAGAATTAGTGAGGCCAAAGGGCATGACCAAAAACTCCTAGTGGCCATCATGTGTGCGGAAAGCTGTTTCAGGGATATCATTCTCATGAACCTGAATTTGATGATACCCAGAACGAAGATCCAACTTGGAGAAAAATTGAGCACCATGAAGATCATCAACAAAAGGAATTGGAAACTTATACTTGATAGTGAGGTGATTAAGTGCTTAAAAGTCAATGCAGAGGTGCCATGACCCATCTTTTTTGTGGACAAGAAGAACTGGTGAAGAAAAGGAACTATTGCCTGGGCGAATAATACCTTGCTTCAGTAAGTCCCGAACGAGCATTTCAATCTCTGTTTTTTGGTGAAATGGGTAGTGATAGGGCTTGATGTTGGGAGGAATGCTTCCAGGAAGGAGCTGAATACAATGGTCCTCTAGCCTTGAAGGTGGAAATCCCACTGGTTCAGCAAGGACACCTGTATATCGATCCATAATTTGTTGTAGATCCAAAGGAGTAGTGGAGACCACTGATGGTTGCATCTGAATGGAATGGATCTAAGCAATGACACCATGTGAATTCTTCTTAAGGATTTTTTCCATGCGATGTGAACTGATGATACTGAGAGACCCTGGTTGTCAGCCTATCAATGTGTGTTTTTATCCATTGGGGGGAAACTGCATCCAAAGTTCAGCAAAATCCCATAAGATGGGGCCAAGTGTGCGAAACCATTGAGCACCCAAAACCACATCACATCTGCCTAAGGTCAAGACAAACATGTCAGAGCGCAGGTTATAATCTCCCATAGAGATATGCACATTACGACACTTCCCTTTGCAAGATAAGGTGCCCCCATTAGCAACCATGACTTCAAAGTTGGAGCAAGGATGGATAAAACAATCAGCCTGTTTGGCGATCCAAAGGTCAATGAAATTATGAGTGCTACTAGAATCAATGAGTATTGTAAGAGGAAGCCTCATGAAGTAACCCCTGACCCACATGGTTTGAGAGGTGGTGATTCCAGCTAAAGCATGGAGATATATATTTGGTTGGTCGTCCTGAGATGGAGGGTCAATAAGCGGCTCCGAAATGTCGACCTGAGCATCCATTGTATTTGTAGCTTCTTCACCAATTTCAGAGGCAGACGAAGAATCCATATCCAAGAGATAGAGCTTTTGCTAAACACATCTATGTCCCCGAGTGAATTTTTCATCACAATTATAACAAAGCCATTTTTCTCTATGTGCCTGCATCTCAGTTTCAGAAAAATGCTTGATAGGATTTGGTCGAGGAGATGGTGGGATGGGAGGTCATTGAGAACCCATATTTCGAAAGGAAACAAAAGTGGGTTTGGAGTGTTGTTGGGCTACGATCTTGTCTTCTACCAACTTAGCCAACCCAAGGGCTTCCATCATTGTGTTGGGACAAAACATTTTGACCTCAAAGTGGATTGCATTCTTTAGACCACTGATAAAACAACTCCGGTAGAAGTCATCAGGAAAGCCTTCAGTGTGGTTGGCTAGTTTCTCAAATTCGGTTTAGTACTCTCTCATAGTGCCAATTTGGCGAAGTTTAGTGAGGGCTACTGTGAATTCATCAAAAGCACTTGTACCAAATCGCTTCATAGGCCTCAACACACACTTATATACTAAGTCTAGGCGCCAATACTATGGGTCAAAACCATGGGCCAATACAAACTATGGATCAACAATACTACGGATGACTTACAAAGAATATGCGCCAAACAACAATAACACAAACTATGGATCAACAAATACTACGGGACGACTTACAAAGCATATGTGTCCAACAACAATATACTAACAAAGTAAAGACATCGGTTCCTAACAATGGCCCATAGCTAAGCCAACAATGGAAATATTTCTCTTGATCCAGTGTTATAACATTGGGGAATTCTGCATCCTAGTAAGTTACATTGATAAAATAAATTACAATAGGATTTAATAAATCCAAAATAAAAAATTTATATGAAAAGTTCGTGAATTTTGGTGTAGTTGATGTCCAACTACAAATTTGTTCATAATTTTGTCTATGAGCAATGAAATCAAATTATGTTGAAGAAACATTTGTTCTATTAGAGAGATATTTCCATCGGTATATGGAACTTGTTCTATAGTAGCCCATGGAGTGAGAAAATGTCTACTGAAACTCAAGGGGCACACAACCTTATTGGGTCAAATACATGCAGAGATTCAATTAATGATATATCTCAAACCAGGAAGTGAAATGAAATTTTGTGGAATACCCATTTGAATTAACAAGAAAAATTCCTAATGAGCTATTGTAGACCCTCTCAAATTCTTTGTAGAGGTCACAACATCCATTTAAAATTTATAGAGGTGGGTTGACATCCAATCCGTCCATCAATGTACTTCTACGGAATCCATATAGGTGTGGGTAGATTGAGAAAGGGATGGAATGAAGTCATCCAAGCTTCAATATGCATGCAAAAATATTGAGCTATGACTTGACTATATGAAGATGAAATAATGATTGTTGTGATATTTTTGAGTGCATAAGGCCATAAAGGATGCCAAGGGTTTTAGAGCACCATAAGTTTTTGTAGAGATCATGAAACCTATGTATCCAATATAGAAACCTTGCAAAAGTTCTAAAAATGTTGCAGACCAATGGATGTAGTGAAATCCATGTATGATTCTCTAGTAATGATGAACGGAAATCCAATGGTAGAAAAACACTATAATGTCTGTGAACCAATTGTGATGCTTATAGTGTATGGCCTAAAAATTGGACTATGAGAGTTCCAAAAGGAGGTTGGAGATTGCTACAAATATTTGAACCCAAACTATTATTCAATCCCTCATTCCCGTGGAGTGGTAAGTTGGCTTTAATACCAATGCAAAGTCACCATGACCCATTCTTCTTTTGCACCAACATAATTAGGCTCCCACAAGGTGAGGATCTTGGATGAATGTGGCCCTTATGGATGAGCTCTTGAATTTGATGTTTTATTTCCTCATTGTCTAGAAGAGAGCATATATATATTGGTACATTGGGAAAGGGGGCACCATGTATCAAATCAATTTAGTGTTTGACTTGGAAGTGTAGATGCATCCCTTTAGGTGAGGAAAATATGTCTCTATTTTCATCTATAATATCATTCACCTACTTCCGCTGTGTATATAGGCCTCATGTTGAGGTTGTGGTAGTCGCAGTGAAATTTCATCCACCTTCTTATCAAACTATGAAGAGGACAAATTTACTAGTTTGAGATATTACCTTCTAACACTACTTTGTTGAGATCAAGGAAACTACAATAGTCAAAACTACCTCATGTATCCTATAGAGTTTTCCTCCTAAAGTAAAAATGACACTATAGGGTATGGAATCATAAACAACATGATGCTTCCACATATAGGTTTTTCCTAAAAAGATCACAAAATTCAAGTGGCGAAACATCAAACAATACCTCATCTTTGAAGGGCTTGTTGCCATAGGATAAGCGACATTGTTGACTAAAGTGGATGCCTCATCCTTGGATCAACCAACCAATGGTGTATGGTTGCGGTGTGGTTTTCTTAGAAAATTCAATCTTTTGAAGACCTCATCGAAGATCAATTTCTTCTTCCTACCCCTATCAAAAATGAAATGTAGTGGAGTTCTCTTCACCCACATCTGAGTGGAAGAGCCGCTCCCATTCCTCTAGATCCTTTATCTCTTTTGGATGGATCTTTGAGGTTGAAACAGTGGCACTGGGTTCTATGTCTATGATTCGCTTTCATTTATATTTCTTTGAATCATATTTTGATCTAGATTTCAACTCCAAATATTTCATCTCAACCAATGATGATTGTTTTGAGTGACATTCATTGATGTTGTGCCAAAGGATTTTGTGGAATTCACAGCACTTTCTAGTGTCCTTATTCGACTTCTCGATACCCTTCTTTAACTGTGTTGTGGAATGGTTATCATGATTTTTTATATCCTTGATATGTCCTTGTTCTATGATTTAGGTCCATCATAATTACTAGGATTCTGTAGCAGTTGATTTGCAAACCCAAACTCTATCTTATTCTTTTGCTTGATTTTTTTCTCAATTTTGACAACATATCTATAAGCGGCTCCTAGCAAGCATATGTATAGGAAATACACCTTTGTTTGGATGTACTTGTGTAGGATACCATGATACTTTATGACCAAGTGACGTTTTAAGTCTTTGATACCAAAATTTGAGTGCAAGGTATGGAATAATATATTAGTAAACTCCAGTACCGTATGGTCTCTTTTCAAAGTTGTCCATCTCGTGTATTGGTCATCACAGTTTGTGATTGGGTGGAACTCCTCCTCTATGGCATTGAAAAAAGATACCCAAGTGGGTTTTGTCACACAGGTTGTAGAATCATCCCCAGCTTTCCTCTCACTAGTACAAAATTAGTAATTGTGATAATCTGTAGTAGGATTTGACAATTGTAACAAGCCTCACACAAACTCTCAAGAAGTGAAGAGAAGAAGAGAAAAATGCACTCAATAATCACTCATGAACACAAAAAATGGAGAATAGCAGTATCATGCATCAACTGTGAGCTCGCACTGTGAAAAAATGAATACAATAATACAATGATTTTCATAGATAATTCAAATTAACCAAGGAGATCATTCGAATCATGCTCAAAGTCTAGCTTGGATAACATTGGAGACATCATCCAGTTAGTAGTATCAGTCATAAATGGTAATAGTCAGTCAAGTGAGTCGAACTAAGTCTAACAGAACCATCTAGGCATGAATCAGGGGATGGAGACTCTAAGGAGAGCGCATGAGGTTGTCAGAAGATCAAGTGGCACTCCAGAACTAGCTAACTAGAAGCTATAGGAAGTTAGCATCAGCAATCAGTGGAAGAACTGCTCAATCAATGCTCTAACTGACTGTCAGACACCTGGTAGGTGAGATAAGGCGCTCTAACTGAATGATAACTGTTAGTAGGTGAGCAAAGACGCACATGTCATGCAGAAGAGTCAAATAGGGTGCATCAGGTAGGTAGGAGGGCTATTGGGGGATGAAGACAGGCTCTAGGGAGCTGAAAATAGGCTCTAGGTGTTGGGAGGGCCACCAAGATGATGAATGGATGCATGCATTTGCATGCAAATGCATGCAGATGACTGGATGCATGCAAAATGCATGCAAACATGCAAATCTAAAAAATGATGGTGAGAATATTCCAACACCCCCCTGCAAGCTATACTATGAGGTAATAACTGAAAACTGAAAAATAGGGCCCTGGCGACCGAGACCAAAGGTCACCCCGTACAATCAATCTAAATAAACTAATTAAGGAAAGAGGGAAAACCCACTGGGAAGAAAGCCCTCCTTCAAAATAGACTGAAGGATGCTAATGTAGCATGTCATCACTCACCCCAAAAGGAGGCAAGTGTCCTTCTTTTCCGAAGGCTCGATCGATCTAGAATGGATCAGTAATGTGAGAAGGATGAAACCTTCCATTCTGAAAATATGATATTGTCCTTCTCTGATCATGTGGATCACCAACCAAATCATCGACAGATCGGAGAGTAATGGTTTCTCATCGAGGAAGAGGAGGATCATCAGGTTCATGTGGATCTAGATCTCCCATTCGCTCATCTTCATCATCAGTTGCTAGACCTTCAGGTTCTTGTGGATCTGGGTCTAGCATTTGCTCTTCATCATCTCCATCTTCAGATTATGAATCTGAAATGTTATGTGATGATGCTTCACTCTCTTGATGATGGTGATGACTTGAACTTCAAATCATATCCAATAATTTGAGAATGGCTTCTTATGATCTCCTTTGAACCAACAGGGGTGAGATCAAAACCAAAATCACAAGGATATGCATGAGACTTGAACCTAAGCGAATGATAGAGTCTTCCATCTTCGGTGAAACTCTGAAAACATGTTCCAATGACCAAAGAGGAGTCCATAGGAAGATTTTGATCGAGGACGAATGCATTGCCTCCCAAATATGACTTTGCTTCCAAAATGCTCAGTAGGTCATCATCTTGCACATCAACAGGCTCATGAGAAGTAGATATTGTGAACGTCTCTTCAACTTCTATAGTAGTAACTAACATCTTTTGCTCAGAATTTGAATTAGAAGATGGATCAACTAAAACCATGTGTTGTATTTCAACTTTATCTTGAACAACTTCATCATGGGAGATGATGGAGGCCGAATCATGAATAGAGAGAGCACTAGAGGAAGTATCACAGAGATTTTTTTCCAAATGGCTGGCATCATCCTCTTCCTCATAATTTCCAAATAACCTGTTCAATCTAGTCCATAGATCACTTGGATGTTCATCAAGATCAATAAGGTGGTACATATTGGAATACATAGTAATACATATGTTTCCTACAGCTCCATCACAAGCATCAAGCCAATCGTGTTCTCTTCATAGGAAGAAAAAACTCTCTTAATACCAGTACACAAATAAAAAAGACCATGTCTCTTTAGATATGATGTCATCTTTGGTTTTCACTCATCATAGTTGAATGGAGAGAGAGAGGGAACTCCTTCCAGATACATAGAAGATGTTGTTCAATTCAAATCTATTGGTGTGTTTCTGGTGCAAAAAGCATTGGTGCAGAAGTGCAGAATTACCAGTGCATAATATTTTGAAATTGCTGCAACTGCATCAAACAACTGCAACTATAGAACACTTCGAATAACTTGCAAAAACAATGGAGATCCATAATAGCTGATGAATTCGAATCTATTGAAGAGGGATTCGAATGGATGAATAAACCTGCAAAACAAGAAGAGTTTTGTTGATGGAGATTTGCTACACTTCGAATGAACACTGCCTTAGAACACTGGGCACATATGACTAAGTCCTTCACATCTGGCTAGACCTCACTGGATTGCTCCAGTGAATTCAAGGTAATGGCACCAGGATTTGCTGTGGAAACTCAGAGGCTTCTGGTGCTCAAGTGAAAGATAGATGCTCAAAGAAATGCTACAACTGTTGCTGCTGCAATGGCTGCAATTCAAATAGCTATTGCAAGCTCTGATACCATGTGATAATCTGCAGTAGGATATGACAACTGTAACAAGCCTCACACAAACTCTTAAGAAGTGTAGAGAAGAAGAGAAAAATGCATTCAATAATTACTCATGAACACAGAAAATGGAGAATAGCAGTATCATGCATCAACTATGAGTTGGCACTGTGAAAAAATGAATACAATAATACAATGACTTTCATAGAGAATTTGAATTAACCACGGAGGTCATTCGAATCATGCTCAAAGTCTAGCTTGGATAACATTGGAGATATCATCAAGTCAGTAGTATCAGTCATAAATGGTAATAGTCAGTCAAGTGAGTCTAACTAAGTCTAACTGAATCATCTAGGCATGAATCAAGGAATGGAGACTCTAAGGAGGGCGCATGAGGCTGTCAGAGGATCAAGTGGCACTCCAGAACTAGTTAACTAGAAGCTATAGGAAGTTAGCATGAGCAATTAGTGGAAGAACTACTCAATCAATGCTCTAACTGACTGTCAAACACTTGGTAGGTGAGATAAGGCACTCTAACTGAATGATAACTGTTCGTAGGTGAGAAAAGGCGCACATGTCATGCAGAAGAGTCAAATAGGGTGCATCAAGTAGGTAGGAGGGCTACTGGGGGCTGAAGACAAGCTCTAGGGAGCTGAAAATAAGCTCTAGGTGTTGGGAGGACCACCAAGATGATGACTGGATGCATGCAAATGCATGGAGATGATTGGATGCATGCAAAATGCATGCAAACATGCAAATCTGAAAAATGATGGTGAGAATATTCCAACAGTAATAAGTGACTAAAAAAATGACTAAAAAACAAAAAATAAATTACTAAAATCGATCATGTAACCGTTGGTGACAAATTAGCAGTCACTTATCTTCTCACCAAATTGGTCATTTACACTTAGTCATAAATTTCTTGAGTTGCTTCAAGTGTTGGTTATATATTGAGTCATGTATTTGGTCATTAATTATCATTATTTGGTCATTAATTATCGTTATTTGCTCAACAATTGTCACTATTTGGTCATTTATTTGATCATTAATTATCGATGTTTGGTAGTCCATTTATTTGTTTATTTAGTCATTGATTGCAATTAAATGGTCATTTATTTAGTCAATGATTGTTGTTAATTGGTCATTCATTTAGTCATTGATTGTTTTTAATTGGTCATTTATTTAGTTATTGATTGTTGTTAACTGATTTAGGTGATTCAACATCAAATTAATTATACATCACAAACCAATCATTTCTAAAATGACTAATGGGAAATTGACTTGAGGAACCTAAGGATACATCACAAACCAATCATTTCTGAAATGACTAATGGGAAATTGACTTGAGGAACCTAAGGAAAAACTTTGAAAATGCTAAAATGCTTCAAGCATGCGCTTGAGGCAAAACTTTGAAAATATAAAAATGCTTGAGAAAAAAAAGGAAAATGCTCAAGTATGGAAGGAAAGGGTTTTGAACTAAAAATTAAGACTTACTATATAAAGCCTCTACATACTAGGGAGAAGACTTAGTAAATAAAGCCTCTACATACTAGGGAGAAGACTTAGTAAATAAAGCCTCTGTCTTTTTTTCAAAATTTTATGTTTATATGTACAACTTTTTGAAATGCCTAAGTATGCAAATCTACAATCCCAAAAACAAATTTTAAAATTTGTTGCAACAATAACACCCAAACTTTTGCCAATTGAACATTGTGTCTCCTAATTATTCTCATTGGTAAATTTTCTGGTTAAAAACATTTATAGAATATATCATCGAGAAAACAAAAAAAAAATGGTTACAATACAGATACACAATACACACTCAAATTTTCAATAGAAAAAAACTCTCAAAATATAAACAAATCTAAAAGCTTCTTGGAAATTAAAATATTCCACTTCAAAAACACAACTAACTTCTTTTGTTGCATCTCATTTATATTATTGCTAGCTCATTTCAAGCACAACTACCATTTACACAACATAGAAGCCTTAGGAACAATGCACAAAACACTTAGATGATTATCTTTTCACAACAATGTGTAGGGAAAGTCAACATATACAGAGTGGAAAGAATTAACATGAACACATTATACACATGAAATGAATAGATTAACAACTTCCAAGCTTTTTTCTTGGATGTTGATCTTACTACAAATATTCCAAATGCTTGCATGATAACATCTTATAAAAATCTATCAGAGTCTTTTCTTGGAATCCTTATTCAGTTTCAAAGATTACTATGCCAAGGATTCCAACCCACAACCTACATCCTTGGAGTGGATTAACACATGTAATAGACACTAGCATGCAAAATTAATTGCTAAGGAATAAGTTGGAATTCCATGAATATACCATTGGAGCCTAGCAAATCCTGAATGAATGGGCTAGCATTGAAAGTACTCAACTACCCAATCAAACAAGCCAAAAAAATTGAAACTCTATATAACAACAAAACAAAAAGGCCATCTAAAAATGCTTGATTATTGCAATATGTTATCGCCCAACATTTCCCATCCTAATGGATTCCAGCCAAAGGATGCAATTTTTTATTTGCAATTATTTTATACTAATGTATTGACGCCTTGATTAGTTGGTTTCTTCCTTCCAAAATTATGAATTGCATTTTATTTTATATTTATAACAAAGAAGTGAAAATATAAGCACATTCTGTAGCTGGAAATCCTGAGTCTCCAATACTTGTTGGAAGTTTAGCTCAAGATAAAATTTGAGAATTGGGTATAGCATCCATCATGAGAAAATTTGAGAACTCTAATCCATGAAGATAGAAAAGGTTTCCCTTAATAAGAGAAAAAAGGACAGTGCTATCTATGATGCAGAGACTCAGGAGTCAGGTTTACACTTAACTATAAATATAAGCAGGTAGCAAGTTGAGAGATAAGTAATAGATGAGGCCAAGTTGAATGAATTTAAATTTTTTGTTGAGATGGATAAATATTAAAATGCTTTTTGAATGTTTACTTATTGCTTGCTAAATGGGAATATTAGTTGGTTGGATGTACACACACAATTTTTATTCCTTGCAATTAAAAGTAATGCTTGTTTTTCATCATTGGAAGTGACTGATTATTTATAGTATATTTTCAAGATACAAATAGACTAGAGTTTTTGATGCCTTAAAAACCTCACTGAGGCATCAATTGTCAATGAGAGATAGGATTTATTGATTTTGTTTCGTATCTTCTTGAGATAAATCCAAAGAAATGGCCAACTGCGAGTGAGGCATTACAACATCCCTGTCTTTCCTATCCTTACCAACCTATCTCATCATGAGTCTATATTCATGATTTGAATCTCTTCTACAGGATATTTTCTAAGATTCTTAGTGGTGGCATCTACCTGAATTTCTGATCTTAAACTGCTTGCTACTCTTAGAAGATTTCTTTCAAAAGAAAATGATGTATAGAAGAATTATTTGTAATGGACGTTGGTTTTTTAGATCTACCAACTAGGTGAACACAAATGCATAACAGAAACAAGTATCTATATAGTCACAATACTGGCTTCAATGCTTTGTGTTATCTATCTTGATTCCTGTGTCGATATTTTATTTACACCATTAGTAGTTGCAGTTATAGATTTAGCATTCCATAAGATGATTTAGTGATTCATTTCCTCTCTCCGTGATCTTACTTGGAAAATACAAGTAGTAGACAGTGTCTTCAATATGATCCTCCAATCAGGAATTAAAACCTCATATGGCAAGACACTTAGTGCTAATGTCGATCCTTGCTTTGCTGCCACATAAGGATCACTCCTCGAAAGTTGTGAATCACTCCTCAAAAGTTGTGAATATCTTGATGTTATCTCTTTGACAAGTAAAGCATATGCTGAAATAAGATAGGTACAGGCAAACTGCTTTAGAGCTTCAATAGCACAAGCCTACATAAAGACATGTCAAGATCATCCAATTGAACAAAACACCTTAAAAAAACAATAAACCATTACAATACATATCAGATTGTATCCTAACAAACCAAACCATCCAGATTCCAGGAACACACATCAATGACAACAGTTCTTTTAAAACATCTCATCGTACTAAAAACAATAAAGCTAGAAATGGCATCCCTGTCGCAGCCACATTTGTCTTGCTGCTACTTGCTACCGAATTTAAACCGCATGCTGATTAGTATTCTCTATACCTGAATTTGAGCACTGGTATGCCTCAAGTTTTCATTCAAAGTATCGAGTAAAATATTTTGTGTCTTTGGGGACAAAGGGATGCGTGAAATTGAGGTACATTCAACAAGTCTTGAAACAAATGATTGCATAATTTATCCACCTTTCCCACGATATAAACGAGCTTTGTCAGTTGATGGTAAAATGCCATCAATAGATTTCTGCTTATCTAAAGAGAAAACACAATATACCAGCAGCATCAATACAATGGGAATAACAAAAGTACATACACCATCTGTCTAACATATTTGTACAACATCCATCCAACATTCAATCAAGATTAACACATCTAGGCTAGCGAATTCGGAACGAACAGCTGAGTAAATGAGCACATTGGGAAATGAGGGGAAATTAGCATTGAGAAATACCACGAAAGAAGGCACTAGAGCAAGCTCTGTGTTGCACCGGATCAACAACAAAGGCGAATAGCAGTTCTTTCAATGTGCTATTACAAAAGAGAAATAAAAAAACGCTCAGAAGCCAACAGATTGTTGTCACTAGAGATCGCTGGAGATCAGACTCACTCTAAAAAGAGAGATCGCAAGTTTTGTTAGTAAAAAAGTTGGATTTTTGACGTTGATCACTGCTAGATGGGATCGAGGGCTAAATAAACATCAAATCACACATTGCACATCTAAACATCAAGTGTTTTTATGGAGAATCTAATGTACTGAATTCCAAAGGACTTACACCTAGCCTTGTCCATTTTTCCCACTCATGTGGGATGGACCTTGGTGAGAATAGAATCTGAACCTGGTGGTGAGCTTGAAACCTTGAATGAAGGCCCTGTGAATGACATATATATTGTTATTTTTATTAACTCGAAAGATTCCCCAACTGCACTATTTCCTTCAACATTTCCCAAATCATTGGGTTTCCATGCAAACTATGGCCTGCATGCTCCCGTAATGATCTATGAACATTTTCATATTCTCTTCAACATATTAAATAAAACTTCAGTCAGTTCAATATGGGATGTGCATTCTGTTAGCCAAATATTGTGGGAATGCTGAAATTTTAGAATAAGTAGCGGGCACAATTCTTTCCCGCACCACTAGGGTGTTTAAAATAGATCTAAATGCTACAGACAGTCCTAAGTCATTCAAAAACCAGGTGTTGGAATAGATCCAACCCTGATTTTATTTCCATGACCTTGGGCTTCCCAAACCTAGATGCAAACCGCTCAAACTAAAACCAATTCTCTGATCCATTGGCTTCTAAGGGCCCTCAGAACATTGTATATTTAAGTTCAATTTTGGTCATCAACAACATTTAGCTTATATTTAGTCTAATTTCAATGAAAGACGTATGCTTTTTAAACCTGTAACACAGGGACACTCTGATTTCAGCGAAACAGAGATGTTCTTGAAACCCTTTTTGCAGAGACACTCTAATTTTAGTAAATGAAGGATGCATATAGAGAAGAAAAGGTTAGAAGCTTATCATTGTCATTGATTAACAACAATTTTATGAAATAATCGTAATCTGCTCGACCTCTCACCGGTCCGAAAGCCATTTCTGAGACCCCGAGCTACGCTTTAGCAAGCACTCACTCGATCTTTTAAATCCTTTTGTCTCTGTCGTCCAAATCCAGAGCTATATCGAACCTTAATAAAACCCTAACTCAATTATACAAAACAGAGCCAGATTGAATACAACAACAAAGCAGTAGATGAAACTGTCGATTCAGATGTCACGTTCCTCATTTCCTCCCTGTGCGAGCTTACCCTCGGATCGAATTCCATGGGATGACGAAGGCTTTGAGGCATACACGAAGGAAACTATGGATCGTTTCGTTTAAAATCTTTGACTGGGTTTGATCCCGATAAACCAAACCTCCCAAGGGGTCCCGAGACCCTAAAACCTTTATCCTCGGGCCAATGAGCAACCCTACCCCGCCCTGTGCGAGTCGACCCTCTGATCGAATTCCATGGAATTTGTTTAAAATTTTTAACTGGGTTGGATCTTGATAAACCAAACCTTCAAAGGGGTGCCGAGACCTTAGACTCTTTATCCTCGAGTCAATGAGCAACCTATCCCCTCTGGTTTTGAACCTGTGACCTCCACTAAAATAATACATGTTCTTAACCATTAGGTCCACTTAGCGCGTAGGATAAAAGCTCACTAAAACGCCTTCTTTTTTCGGCGAAATTTGGATGGAAACCGGTCAAATTTCTTCCTGGAAATTGTTATTTCCACAATACTGCAATTTCAGCAATTGTAATTACCATTCCTAAACTAAATGCCCTATTTTAAAACTACCCAAATCGCCAAAATTACGATTTAAGCAGTCCAAATTATTAGGCCTTATACTGCTCCCCCACTTAGGTGCTCTTTAAACTATAATTGGTATTGGTATTGAGACAACCCCACTCACCAATGACCATCCAAGAGTCTAAGGATGCACAAATACATCATGATTTAAATTTAAGACTATTGGGTCATGTCAAGAGTAAAAAAAAAAATGTAGTGTAATTATTAATTTCGAATGAAATATTATTATGTTGGGATTTTTAAGAAATGTGTAATGTAATGAATATATATGATGCATATATATAACATTAAAAAATTATAATGTAATTATTAATTTAGAATGAAATATTATTGTGTTGGGATATTTTAATAAATGTGTAATGTAATGAATATATATAATGTATATACATAACATATGATACATATTGATTATATTTATATATATTAGTATAATATATTAATATTATAAATTAACTATAATATATAATAACTATGTATTATGTTAATGATATGGTGGTTCATTGGTGAGGATAGATAGATTTTATTCCATCCACGTAGGTTCCATTCTGTTGAGACATCTTCTGGCTTGGATGACCGGTTGACGGTTTGCTCGACCTACTATCCACGATATGTGGGGATGTTTGTTGGGATTTCCCGTGTGTGTGTTAGTTTTCCTTGATTCCTTTGGAATAGCAAGAATGTGGTTTTTTTCACGTGAAAAAAAAAACTATATATTATTAAGTTGATCAAAGATTCAAGTTTTGATTAGACTAGCTATTGCACCAAGTATACTGAGGTGCTTTATAGTCAAGTAAATGGAGCACACTAAATATCATGGAGTATTCTTCCCTTTCTGGTAAGTTATTTGACAAAATATGACAATGGATAATTGCAATTTCGACAATGAAAATTTATTGTTTCATAAATTTTAATGTTGCATATGGATTCATTTTGGGGGTCTCTGAATCCATATGCAACATTAAATTTACTAAATTGTAATTTTTTTTACAGTTTTGTAAATTTTAGCATTGCAGGTCTCTGAATCCATCAGCAACATTAAAATTTATGAAATTGTAATTTGGGGGTCTTTGGATCCATCTGTAGTGTTAAAATTTATGAAATTGTAAAATTACAATTTCATAAATTTTAACATTGCAAATGGATTCAGAGACCCCCCTCAAAGGTCATGAAAGAATTACGTGGATTCATCTTCGAGTAGATGATGATGATGCACTAAATGATGGTGATGATGATAATAATCGTTGTCACTGTCATCATCGCGGTGATGATCACTATAGTCAGCATCATTGTCATCATAATTGTCAACATGATGAACACTAATATAGGCATCGATGTCATTGTCATGATATAATTATTATAAATATGAAAGAGGGAATGTGATGTATATATATAGAGTGCGTACATGTAGGTTAATATTGTTTCCCCCCCGGGGGGGGGGGTTCCATTAAAAGTACCTAAGGCAGATGTCGTTAGCTTAATTCAATATTAAAAATCATAATCTTGATCATCAACATGTTTAAGAACACTAAAATGACTATACTACTAAAACTCAATTACTTATAGGTAAGAAATACTACTAATTCATACTCATGTAGTTGTTATCTAATCGTATTTTTTATCATGTGATTAAATTAGTCATTTTTAGTTGTGATCACTTAAAATTGTTCAAATTTGGTCATATTTCACTTAAAAACACTGTGGTGACCAGCTTTTTGGTGTTTTAGTCATTTATTTCCCATGGAAACCAATTTTTTTGGTTGCCTAGTCACTTATCACCCATTTTTCTATTAGTGTCTCCCAGTAATATTCCCACCAATCTTTGACATGGGGGAGAGACTTAAGGAGTGCAAAGGTGATATTTTCTCTTTCGATTTTTTCTGAATAGAGTATAGCCCTCTAAAAGCTTTAACCATTTATTCATAGCATCTGCATCTATCTAGCCTTCAAATAAAGGGATGTTGAAGTTAACTTGTACCTTAATGGGTGTCGCACATTTGAAATGGTTGTTGGTTGAAGGTGTCTCCATAACTGTTGGTATTTGTCGAAGGATTTGTGAAAATTTATTCATCATCTCGTTCCTCTGTCATGCAAGGGATTCCTTGAGCAACAACTTAATAGGATCACTAGCTCTGTCATCTATGTTTTCTTCTCCCACCATGTGAGGCTGATTGGGATAACGAGAGTGGTTGTCCCCAAGATCAATTAGTTCATGACCTAACTCGCAATACCAATATCTCTTCAGGGACATTCACCGAGAAGCGATAAGAACATATTGATCTAATACCACTAATTTGGATCATTTAGAGAACAAAATGAAGACAACAACATGAAATGGAAACACACACACAAATATTTTTAGAGCGAACAATAGTACAATAAAATATAAATTATATTAATGAATGGAATGGAAAAGCATTGTAAACTACAAAGAAATACAAACTAGATTATGTGAATGAGTGTAGCCATATTTTGTGAATGAGTGTAGCCAAACATCTCTCTTCAAAGATATGATACCACCATCCGAGCTAGTTTTTATTGCTTTGTAGTTTAAAGTGTTTTCCCATTCCATCCATTAATATAATTTAGGTTTTACTATACTATTGTTCTCTCTGCAAATATTTTTCTATGTTTGTATTTCATATTGTTGTCTTCATTTTGTTCTCTGAATAATCTAGATCAACTTGCTTGCAATGTTTTGGGAAAATATAAGCCTCCTTATTTTCATCCCATATCCTTCTAGAGTTAATAAATTTTAGCCCACTATCGAAATCTTCATTTATATGTTGAACTTTGGTTGTCATTGATATTGTATAATTCTAAATAGGCTCAAAACCATGAAAGAATTTTAGAAGCCAGGATCTAGAAACAAAGTAGTCCTCATAAAGAATTTACACAGAGTTTAGCAGAAATAAGAAGAAATATTGAAACATAAATACATGAGATAGAACACAATTGATGTAAACTCCACTCTTGTATTATTTAGTAAGATGTGTACAATATATAATACATCTCAAGAGAGAAATTCGTGAGCTTTAGGAAGTAGTTGGGTAGCTCACATTAATTCTAGGTTTAGTGGAGTAATTCCCCCAGTCTATGACATTGTGCCAAGTGTGACTCCTATATTGGGCCATATGAGGTCCAATGAACCTATGAGGACCATGAGGATGTTAGGCTAGTCAATTAATGTTGATGGAATCATTATGAGGGTGAATTAAGTGGTTTAGGGCTTTGTTAGTGGCCATTAGTGAGCAATTTGACCAAATGTAGTGAATTAGCACCCTTGGTCCAACCTTATCCCATAAAACAAGGAAAATGGGCACCTCCCTCATTGAATGCATTAAGTTGGGCACCTTTGACTCCCCATATTAAGGAAATAGGGTGCACTTGTGGACAAACTTGCTTATTATGACAAACGACTAGTCTACGATGTGGACAAACCCCTTAAACTAGGCACTATGAATCCAAACCATGGAACAACTTATACTAAACACTTGGAACCTTATGCAAGGAGTATTAACCAATGTCTAGATGTAAATTATGTTCCAACAACCCCCCTTAATCCAAAATGGTTGTGAGTAATGAAAATTATTATGAGGGCCCAAGCAACAAATTTTTATGGTCGCCCTTTACAATTTATTAATCCATTTAAGTGAGTAAAGAGGCAAAACCACATGGGGAAAATACTACCTCTAGAATGGACATGAAATACACAAAAAATAAACTGCTCCAAAACACAAGTAGGTGTTAACTTGTTCAAATGTCTGGAGGAGCCTTCTTCTTGGGAAGAAGTGGATGTTGCTCCCATGCTTGGATCATATGCTTGATCTCTCCAACTGTGGAAGCAAGCGCAAGCAGGTTCTCTTTAGACTTGATCATCATACCAAATGTGGCCAGAACAAATCCAAATGAGACTTGATGAGCTTGAGAATCTATCCCAAGCAAATGATAGTGTCCTCCATCTCCTGTGCAACTCTGAGAATAAGTGCTAATCATAATCATGCAATGGACAGGAAGCATTACAGTGAGAACAAATGCAACAACTCCATACTGAAATTTAGCCTCCATAGCATTCAATGTCACACCCAATTGCTAACCAATGAGAGTATCTAAGTGTGAATGAGTTGCAACAACTGACTGATGATCCTCAAAATTCGAATGTGAAGACTCATGAGAGAAAAAATGGGTTTGGAGATCAACTCCAAATGCTTGTAGATGGTCCAAATGCTTGAACTTCGAACCAAATGAAGCTTGATGTGCTTGAGAATTAAACCCAATCAAATGCATGATGTCTCCAACTTCAATAGTACATTGAGGAAATGTGCATGTAACCATGTAGGAAGTGAGAGGAGGCATGGGACCAAGGATTGTGAATGCTTGAACTCCATAATCTGATCTAAACTCCAAAATATCCAAAGAATCACAATCTTGCACATCATCAAACTCATGAGAAGAATTCTTATATTCTAGAGCAATCACTGATAGAAAATCCTCAGTAGAAGAAGTATGATAGGAGAACAATGAGTGGAGACATATTTCTTCTTCAATAATGGCAGCTCCATTTGTTGTATCTTCATCATTAGTAGCAACATCTTGTGCAATAGATGATGTCTCTTCACATTCTACTTCATAACATGTACATGAAGCATTCGAATCAAAGAGTTCTGCACCAACAGGAACTTGTGTTGAAGATTCTTCCATTTGATCTTCATGACCAACTTCATCAAAGAGAGTAGAGGTCGATACATTAGGAGGGAGAGCACATGTTGATGTGTCCATATGCTCGCTCCATGAACCATTCTTTTGCTTATCAAGAACCTTGGCCAAGTTGGACTATAGCTCAAATGGATAGTCTGTAGAACCAATCAAGTAGTGCATACTTGGAGACATGGCTTGACACATATCTCTAAATCCTCTGTCACAGTCACTTAGACAATAATTTTTATGTTCATAAGACTCTAGTTCTCTCATAGCACCAATGGACACATCATAGAGACATTGTCTCTTGAAATATGCACACATTTTAGGTTTCCACTCAGCATAATTGAATGGAGTAAGAAGAGGAAATTTCAAATCCATGTAGAAGTTGTTGTACTTACAAAAAAAACTCTGAAAACTCATATTGGAAGAATATTTGGATCAATATGTGCTCCTTACTTTGACAATAGGCACATTCGGGAGCTCATCACACCTGGGTATACTCCGAAGGATTTCTCCAACGGCTTCAAGGCAATTTCCCCAAGGAATTATGTGGTTGCTCCACTATTTCTGGTACACTACTAGAAGCAGTTATGCTCAGCTCTCCTAAGATATGATACCATGTATAATTCTAAACAGGTTCAACACCTTGCAATAATTTTACAAGCAAGAATCTAGAAACAAAGTAGTCCTCACAAAGAATTTACATAGAGTTTAGTAGAAATAAGAAGAAATATTGAAATAGAAATACCTGAGATAGAACACAATTGATGTAAACTCCACTCTTGTATTATTGAGTAATATGTGTACAATATATAATACATCTCAAGAGAGAAATATGTGAGCCTTAGGAGGCATTTGGGCAGCTCACATTAATGCTAGGCTTAGTGGAGTAATTCCCCCAATCCATGAAATTGTGCCAAGTCTGACTCTTGTATTGGGCCATAATGAGGTCTAATGAAATTATGAGGACAATGAGGACGTTAGGAGAGTCAATTAATCTGGATGGAAGTATTATGAGGGAGAATTAGGTGGTTTAGGGATTTGGTAGTGGACATTAATGAGCAATTTGACCAAATCTAGTGCATTAGCACCCTTGGTCCAATCTTATCCCATAAAAAAGGGAACATGGGTTCCTACCTCATTAAATGAATTAAGTTGGGACCTTTGACTCCCAATATTAAGGAAATAGGGCACACTTTTGGACAAACTTGGCTATTATGATAAACCACTAGTCTAGGATGTGGACAAACCCCCTAGACTAGGCACTATAAAGCCAAACCATGGAACAAATTATACTAAAAAATTGGAACCTTATGAAAGGAGTATTAACCAAGGTCTATATGGGAATTATGTTTCAACATATATCAACTAATGTCAAAGAGGACTCAGTATCCTTGTGCCAGTTTGAAGAACTATATGAAATCTAGTTTGAAGAAGCATATCTAGTACGTACATCTAGCTTGAAGAAGTACATAAGGTATGTGCGCAATCCCCAATCCATATAGTCATAATATTTCAAAGGTAATGCCAAAGAGGTGTTTGGACAAGTCTCGAGAGTGCACAAGAGGTTCGGGAGCAAGAAATAGTTGGATATGTATGCAAGTCTTGGAAGTGTGCAAGACCCACCGAGCCGAAGAAGTATACAAGTCTCGGAAGCGTGCAAGTGTCTTGGAAGAAAGAAGTAGTTGGACAAGTCAAGTGCGCAATACCCACCAAGCGATGATACTTCAAGGGTCCAAGACCTCACGTGTAGTAGTTCCCAAGTGCACAAGTTCCACTATGCAAAGGACCAAGTGTGCGCAAGACCCACAAGGCATGATACCTCAATTGAAAAGATCATGAAAAGTGGCAGATGTGTAAGTCAGCCTAATTGTAAAGAAAGGAAAAAGGGGATGCTACGACCAACTTGTAGACATATGATATGCACAAGTCAAGTATAAATAAGAATCCAAGTTGGAGAGTGTAATGAAAGCTTGAAGATGTTAAAGTTGTATTATTTCGATTTGGAAAGCTTCGAATTATTGGGGTTTCAATGGCTCGTTGAACCAAAACAACATAATCTAGAAGAGAGCTAGATGCACAAGAACATAAATGTAGCACAACAGATGATGCACATGATGATGTAATTTATCTAAGATAGATGTGCAAATAGAGAAGAGAAGCACAAAAAATGATGCACAATATGATGAGGTTTATCTGAGACAAGTGCGAAAGAAAATAAAGACAATATTGTAGATGGTGCACATGAATTTATCGTTTATCTGATATAGATGTGCAAGAACAGAACTGTAGAACTATATATCGATCCTGGATCTGTTCGTGCTTGTCATTATTTTCAATTTTAAAGAGTCTGAAAACTTAAACAAGAACTATATATACCATCTCATGGATTTTATATCGATCTCGAGTTGGTAAATGATTGCCAGTGTTTTCATATTTATATATTTTGAAGAACTTAAAGAATAACTTTGTAGTATACTTTTTTCATAAGTTTAGTCTTTACTGCTAAAAAAAGTGTAAAATTATACATTGAAAGAACTCTTCTAGCCATAGTGAACTATAGTATTCCTTTTTCATAAGTAATCTAAGCAATTTGAAAAGGGGGAAAAATTATATCGTATGGATGTACCTTCAACTATTTTAATCAGTTTGAAGTAAACAAGTTAACTCGACCATCTTTTCAGTTTTTAAAGAATCTTAAAAGAGCTTAAATAATACTCTATAAGAGAGGGATCCTCTTAAGGATGGACAGAAAGATGAGAAAGAGAATATGATATTTCTTCTCATTACATTCATGGAAAAGCTATCAAGGATCCCTAATCTATCCCAGCACAACATGGGCACCAAAATTGAAAAAATGGTGCTAACAAGGGTGACCCATGTGAGGTAGGCTCTATCACAGAAGAACAACGATGATACTATATAATAAGAAGGCTAATGTCGCAGTCTATGAGAAAAGAAGTTCGTAAAGTGTTACATATGGTAAGTTCAAAATGAAAAATGATGGATGGATATTCCCTAGCCTATATTCCAAATAGGATTACAAACCTCTTACTGTAGACCATTTATGGACAAAACACCTTAGTTCCTCTACATCCTGCTTGACAATGTCAAAACTAATCAAAGAGAAGTCATTAGTAATAATTATGGCTTTATAAAAATGTCAAACTATATAAAAAGTGGGTAAGAGTAAAAATATTTTTACCACAAATAGGAATAATAGTGAAAAAACATTTTATTTGTAAATTTACCACTTGTAAAGAACATAAAGCCCTAAAAGTTTGACTGAATATTGTGGTCAATCTGGTGGAAAATTTTTGCATATGTTTGTTCTAGGTAACACATCTCCCGTCTCTCTTCATTTTCATAGTTTTATTCCACGTTTTTAAGTGAAAATTTTAGTGTTTTAAACTTACTTTGCAAGCCCTACTATGCACACGCTAGTGGGAAAGTATCAGGATGCGATTTTGAGCCAAACACACAACTATGCTTTTTCCCACCAGCGTGTAGCATGAAACCGTCCTTTGAAAAACTGGCATGTGGCACTGTTTAAATTTTAAAATTGAACGTTGAGTCACTAAAAATTAAACTTTTTCAGGTATGGCACTTGTTTGGCATGAGAGGGAGCATGACGATATTGACTGGGATGCAATGGGTGACCGATTGACCTTAACGGCTTTGCGCTGATGTGACTTGTTGAAATTATTTTGAATGGTCAATATGAGTGCACAAAATCCATTACTCCACACACTAATCAGATACTAGGATCCATATCAAGGTGTGGTCAACCTTTCGAGATAATTTCTTGACAATACTGTGGATGATATATACTTTATTATTAGGCTATCTCGATGAGGAGAAGCAGTGAACCTGAAAGGGACCTTTCGAGGAGTAGGGTCCCTATCGGTTCAATACTATGTCAATGCTTACTGCACACTGGGAACTCAAAAGACCGACATCCATATTCCTATTTCTAACATATCAAGATTTCCCTTAAAGGTCATAGTGACTACAATCACTTGAGTAATGGGAACCGCAACAGTGCATTTGGATACTCGAAACCATATGCAAATTAGAGTGGAATGTCTCTGAGGTACTATATTTGACTAGTCTACCGAATTGTTGGTGAACTTGAAATACCAACTAACTGAATGCAAAGCATGGAGTATGAAAAACTTTAAGTATGGTAGTATTCTTGCCTCATTCTTCTTTGAGAAGATACCAGCCATGAGTCTGAAGGTTACACTTCCACCTTTAGACCATCGAGAACCAATATTAGTTCCTTACAGAACATTATTCATGAAACATGGAAGTGGATCAACCACTACTACTTTTGATGATGACTTCCACCCTTGGTGGAGCCGAAAAATCCTGACGATAGAGGAGTTCCCTTATGCAGGATTAGACTTTTGTGGTGATCCAAACCTCATGCTTCCTCCTGGTGGAGCATGGGGATATATTGGCAAGTTTTATTTTTGTTATATTATATTTTTTGTTTCTTTTTTGAAATATTAAAAAAAAAAATTATGGTGTGGGTAATATAAAAACACGATTTAGATATTGGACCAGTACAACCCGTCGGTCATCCTAGAGTGCTAGTACAAGAGCCACAACCTGGAGAGGGATCAATGGTTGTACTTGCTAATGTGGAGATTCATATCACTGGTTTGACCTTAGGTGTTCAACCTCTCCACATAGAGAAGATGCCAATGGATATGCAACACTAGGTGATAGGGGTTCCCCCAATATGGATTAGGTTATTACAGAAAGTAGCCACTTTTGTACTTTTCCATTGAGAGGTGGAACTACTCAGGGAGGGGAGGCTTCTAACTAATTATAGTCTCTTTGAGAGACATACTTTTTGTATTTAGTTATTGTTCCAATCACGTCGGGAGAAATTCCTGTTTTTGTAGTATGAGTCACATGAGAGTAGTGTTGAACTCATCATTTTGGAGTTAGACCCACTTTTTTGTACTTTATCTGTATTTATATATATACATGGGTGAGAGATTTATCGATATTATTTACAGTGTGTATTTATGGATTCTAATACAAATTTTTGTCGAGAAATATAATTAGCTAGCTGATCAGTTAAATGGTTATGTGTTCTTGGAATGTGTACATATGAATGAAATCAAATTATCTTTCCAATAATGAAATTCTTAAAAAATTGTGTAACAATATAGGACAATGGACAATATACAAACCATTTAACTGGAATACAACCAATTGTGAGTCTAGATATATAGTTATATGTGCAATACCTTGAATGAAGGCTTCCGACATCAACTCAATTACAAAACTATATTAAGAAATTTTATTAGTAGCTGGACCGAGAGACACTCCTCTAGAACTCACTATTTGGTCAACTGGGTAAAAAATAACCCAAGCTGCAGAAGCAACATTTCAGGTTTGGCGACAAGCTCCATCATCATATCCTGAAAACATTTGCATATGAGTAGGCATCTTCCATGTAATCACAAAGCGTAATCACCTAACAACCGATATAATCCGATCATAAAAGTAGACAAACTATTGTACATTAATTACAAGAGAGGTTTTTCTAGACACAAGGTCTAGGAAAAATCTCTCTTAAGATAGAGTCCATTTCTGGACCCCAGAATGTTTCCATCAAAATATTCTATATCATAGGCCCCTTTTCATGGAATTTACGATCAATGTATAGACCGATCCACATAGAATTTAATTTCTCAGCCCCCAGTTCATCTTTTTTCTAGTCATAGACTGGCACAAGATATCCTTTAGAGAATATCCATTGACGGACTAACTTATCATACTGGGATTTAACACATTTTTTATTTAATTCAAAGGCTGTAAGAGAATCCATCCTTTGTTCATCTAATTTTTTATGATATAACAAACTATTTTCAAGTTGACTAGTATCTGGTAGGAGTTTTACAACTAGTTTCGGTGATAGAATTTCACACTCAATAACCAATACAGCGTCCACTTCGTGAACAAGCTGGAAATGACTAAATATTGTGGTCGTTTTGACGAAGGTTCGATATGAACAAAGATTAGGATAAAGAATAATATTCCAATTGGACCGATGATTATTCACCATCCTCTACAATATGGTTTTCAAAGACTTGTTAACAACTTCTACTTTCCCGTTGGCTTGGGGATAATACGGTGAGGAGAAGTCCTGGAAAAATCCAATTTTCTCCGACAAATTTTTCATCATTTTGTTTTGGAAATGAGAGCTATTATCAGTCACAATCTCCTTAGGGGTACCAAAATGAGTGATTATCTAATTAAACATGAAGTGCCCAACAGTTTCACCTTCACAACGAAAGGTAGGCATGGATTCAACCCACTTGGTGAAGTAGCCTATAGCTACAATAATATATTTGTGACCACCAGTCGATGTTAGGTTACACGTTGTGAAATTAATCCCCCACTTGGTGAAGGGACGAATAATGATAACTGGAGAGAGAGGAGTAGGATGAGCACACATTTTCTTTGTAAATGCCTGACAAGGATGACACTTCTTAACATCTTCTATGCAATATTTAAAAAATGAGGGACATAAGTATCCTACACATGGAATATTTTGGGCTATAACAACCCTAGATAGATGACCGCCACATGATCCACTATGGAAATCATTCATAACCTTTCAAGCCTCCTTGTGAATGAAGCAACATCCGAGGATGGTATATATTCCTCAACGGTATAATGTATCACCAATGATGACATAATGTCTTGATTGGTGACGTATTTTATGTATTTTATCATGGGTGGAATGAGGTGGGACCCTTTGGGTTTGTAAATAAATCAAAATATCACCATACCATGGGTCTTCTGAGTTGATAAGGAATGTATGTTCATCAGTTAAAGATTAATATTCTAGTGATCCTTCATCTACTCTAGGAAACTCTGACATCAATTTAGTGAAAGCTAAAGATTTCTTTGATTTAGCCGAAGAAAATCCTAAATCGAACTCTGAGAAGATGAAAAACCATTGATTATACTTTCCATTGATTATTCGTTGGGACAAGATGTGATAGAAAGGATTTACATCGTCTATAACAATCGTCTACCAAAGCAGAATATAGTGTTTGAGTCATTGTACTGCATGAACTATGTTGTAGTCGAGGGGGTTGCATTGTTACCAATGATACATATTATATATAAGAAAGAACACAAGATACAGATACAATAGACAAGTAGATGGAGAGAACACAAGCCTTGTATTACTCAGCAAGATACATAACAATACATATAAGAACAGATCTCAGTTAACTCAATGGGTCGGCTCACTAGCCTATATATATGCTTTACATACGCTTATATAACCGCTTGTCGGTTCAACCGACTGACCTAACCCGACATGTTCTCGTTGATGTAATTGTTGACATGTCTTATAATAAGTCGAGAGGAGGACCTAGTTGACAGGCCGACTTAAGATCCTCCAACATCTCCCCCACCTCAAAATATTTCTTCGTCCCAGAGAAATGAGGAGATGCAAAAATTGTCAATTGTGCAAGAAAAACTAAATGTAGTTGTTACTGTTGTTGATGACTGGAGTTGGACGCTGATTGTTGCTGGACATGGAATTCAATGATGGCTTTGATAGATACAGACAACTGGTGCTGAAAATATTCCCAGGTGTGCAACATATTTTGAATTTATATGGTTAATGAGGTTAAGCTCGACAAACTTTCCATTTTCTCTTGTGTCGACTTGTTTTGCAAATGGATCAAGTCATGGCCAAAGAGGTTGGTTTTTTCATCGAGAGCAGTAAGCAATCTTTGAAGATATGGTCGGATATTTTCAAGTTTCAAGAGGCTATTGCAAGCTTGGCTCATCCACCGATCTTCATGTTTTTCCAATTTTTGTAGCTTTTTGTTTTCCAGGATGATCTATGCATCAATGGATTGAAGAAGTGTCTCATCTACAGTTTGTCGTTGCAGGTGTAGTGTATTGAGTAACTTATGCATCCCTTGCAATTCTTTAAATACTTGTCCATAATGATTATACCAATTGCTCAACACTTCGGCTGCTGTGGATGCTTCTTGGGTATAATGTGTAAGTAGGCTATGGGCCTCTGTGAATGTTGTATATTGAGTTCCTATCAAAGTTGATGTTTCTGCAGCCTGGTTGCATCGGTTCTTGGCCAGTTCCTCTTGCAATATTGACATGACAATTTCAAAGATTTGATATGCTTAGTCGAGCGGACTTGTCATGTCAAAACTCGATGGTAGCAGGATGACTTGCTGTGCTAAGGCCTGACACTTATCCAAACATGATTTTTGCTCCTCTTGCAGTGTCTTGATGAGTTCTTGATTTTAAATTCTTCTATGCCTCTGCTCTTTGGTAACAGCATATGCAAGTAGGTCGAGCTCCTCCTATGTTGCTTCTTCTGGATCATATGTGGAAATTGGCCCAAATTGGTCTAGATGTACTAAAAGACGACTTTCTTGCTGAATATATTCAAGGTGTTGTTGTTGCCTTTGCTTCTGTCGCTCTTTTTCTTGTCGCTTGTCTTCTTTTCACTGCTTCTTCATTTTCTTTTCTTGTGATTTATCTATAGCCTTTGTCAGTGGTGCTGGTTCGTTTTGTTGATCTGCTGCTGCTGGTGATTTATTTGCATCTGCTTGTATAGTGGAGGCAACATGTGCTGTCTGCACCTGGCTGGTTGGTGTTGATTTGGTTCTTGTTTCTTCCTGTGCTAAAGTTTTGGCTTGTTCTGGAGCTACTGTGTTTGCTTCTTCAGGTTCTGTTGTCACAACTTGCTTTGATGATGCTATATCTGTTGTAACATCCTGATATTTTCATAAAATTTAAAAAATTTTAAATCACCATAAAAAGCTAATATTGTAAAATGCGGAAATAATAATATTCAGTATTCAGCAATTAATAAAAGTGTCGCTTGGTAGGAACAATTTAATAGTTGTGTCTTTTTGTCTTTTGATGACGTCATGAAAATCAATTGGAAAAAATAATTCTTTTGACAAGTGCTGACAGTTTAACTTTTATGGATGATGACGAAAGGGGTCCCACGAGGTGCCCCGAGGCTTACTTAGCTACTCCGCTAAAGCATTGCACTCGTCCTTCATGCACAGATTCGCAGGTTATAGATAGCGATAAAATTCAGAGTGTTTAATAACTATGATACAAATCGAAAACTGCTTATGAATTTCGATGCTACAAGTATGGTCTCCTTCCAATTCTGTAAGATGAACCTATCTATCTCAAGACTGCAGATAACGTCTATTTCAGGGTGTGTTTGCTATGAATGTTTCCGTTAAGTGTTGATGACTTTAAGTAAGGTCATTCCATAAATGCCTTGCGGCTGTTAAAGTAATTCTTTTATAAAATTGACGGTGACAGGGTGATGACAACGGCACATGGTCTTAAGTCATACTATGGAGAGAGTGATAAGTTGGTTCTAAACTCTATTACCTGGGTAGTTAAAATGATGATGCCTTAAACATTAATACCCTACCATGCAATGAATGCAATGGGTCCTTGGGTGGCAACCATACCCTAACGATGTGTTGATATAACTTATGGTGTGAACAAGCTTTATGAGCTCTACAATGATCCCTATGTTTAACTTTATAATAGACTTTATGTGATGGGCGGAGTCAATCCATGCCCTATGATTGCTCGTGACCTTGGTGGATATTCATATGCTATGAGTGTGTTTCGAAATTGATTATATGGAATCGTATGAGACCTTAGTTTTATGCCCCGATGGATGTTATACCTTGATAATATTTACATGTTAATGCTTTTAACATTGATTCGTATGGATTGGTAGGTGGAATGATGGCCCTGCAAAAGCCCACGTACGAATCGAGGGTGTATTAAATGATTAGGTTTGCAAATAAATTACCTGGCCACCATGTTAAGGATAGTGTTACGTGCACATCTATGTGGATGTTTCGGCGTGTGATAAGGTTTGGCAATTGCTGAGTTGTGATGGGCCTCCTGCCCTGGTGTCAACAGAAATGGCAGTTCCGTGGTTGGGGAGATAGATGAGCAATTTAATGCTACTCCTTCCACCCTCTAACGTGTCTTAAGGAAAGTGGATCTCCGCCGTTGATCGTTGTGTATTGGGATGAGATGAACCCTAGCGTAACTTATTGATTCTCGAAATGTTTCTTGGTCATTGTTCAGTGGTAGGGTTTGGGAGGCGAGGCCAACCGGCCGATAGGCACTTAGGGTTTTGCTGTTTTTCTAGCCTCCCTCGGGCTCAATCCTGAGACTGGCAGCAACCTTTGGTCTGTGAGTAGTTGTCATCCATGGAAACCAAGTCTGGAAACGATTTGTGTAGCAATCTACAGGTGGGATGAGTGCATCAATTGTGGCGTTGCAGTAGTTTGCAAATCTGGGGTTTTTAATGAAGTTGTAAGTTTTTCGAGAGGTATCCCTCATCATGGTCTTCGAACTAAGTGATTCTTCTTCGCAGTGGGTGGATACAGGCTTCGTTGACTCTCTGTCACAACTCAGGTATTGTAACATGCAAGGGTTTTCATATTATTCTTTTATGCATGTCTCACTACTTCATGATCCGATACTTAACTCAGTGATGGTTGTTGGCAGCTAACCCTCGGTGAATCAACAGGGTGTCGGAATAGTTGAAGGGGAAAAGAACTAAGTGAATCCACTGGTAAGCTTCGGTGGTATCCCTCCTTAGTGGTTCTCCTAGAATCGGACTTTGATGAGCAGAGTTTTGGTAGCATGCCTTCACGACAGTGGCTTTGTCTCGCCTGCAGCATTTGGGGAAACGTTACTGTTTTAAGCTTTAATGATAGTATAGATGATGTAAGGGTTTAAAAATGTATAGCCGGCCATTCCTGGCTCGGTGAACTTGGTAGGGTCGAACCCTCGTGTTAGCAACGAGTCTTATAGATTAAATGTTTATCTCTGTCGTTTTGGTACTTCTGGGTTGATGAATGAAGAGATACGTTGATTGTAACTTTGTTTCGGTATTTGTTGTGTGTAAAAATAGCATGGGGTTTTGCATGGAACATTCAGCAAAAGAATGCGGCAACCATAGGGTGTAACCCCAGTTAATTTAAATGGAAACGATAATTATCTATGGTTTAATGGCTATGTTTGGTGATTTGAACTTCTCATTTTTGTATTTGTATCTAAAAGCCTGTTAAGATATTTAGGTTTTCATGTCTATGTATGGTATTTTCAATCTTCTCATTCTTGAACTCTGATCCAAGGAACGAAAGGCATGTTTAAGTTGTTTCAATAAATTGTGGCTATAAGCCGAGAGCGATCTACCTAGCTTATACTGCGTTTGTGCATGTATGGATTAAGCCGAGAATAGAAAGGAATTGGTTTTGTTTTGAAAACTTAAGTGAAAAAAATGTTTCGGCGTGTGATTACTCTTGTCGATGTTAATGAAGTCTGCTTGTCTATAATGATGTTTTAAAGGCACAAGAGTAATAACTCTTGATTCTACAGTGAGATTGTCTATGGTAATGAAATCTTGATTTGGTAGATGTTAAATGTTATAAATAATAATGTAATGAGAACATGTCGACCCCAGTTTGGGTGTAGAGATATTGTAATTCAATCTGTCAATTTAATAAAGCTATGTTTGTCCTCGCTTTTAATAACTTGGTACTTTGTGATGTAAGTTCTATCACATGCAATTGATAATTCAGAAAAAGGAGAAAATAACAGTGCAATCGTCAGTTAATTTGATTGCTTATGAATATGCAGTTTTCCTAATTCTAACTATATATTCCTGTATTCGTCCAAATTGGACCTCTGATGAAAAGATAAAATAACACAGTATCTTTCTTTCTTTCTGTACAAGATAATACAGTGAAGACAATATTTTATATGAGACAAATCAGATTCTAAAAACAATAAGAAGATAGAAAAATGGGAATATGGTTAAACAGAATGCATGGTATTGTTTCCTTTTGAAGTAATTAGTAAAGATCAGTAACCCTAGTTGTTAACATAATATTCACCTTCAGAAATAAGAAAAGAACTTATTACCGTGACTAGTTTCTGGTAGGTTATTCAGCATACGGATTTGAAGAGTAAAAACATTGCATGCAAGGATCTAATCTACAGCTGCTAAAATATAAGATGCATGATAAACATAGGTCTGTGCATGGGTGGTCTTTGGTTTAGATATTTGGATGCATGCAAGGTTTCACTTTTAACTGGGCATATTTAATGCTACCTCTCTGTACTGGAGTACAATGCAGCTCCACACATGGAGAAAAATGCAGAGGAGTCATTTTATCAGTTCAGCAAATCTAAATTAATTAGGATCTGACATTTTCTAGTATTGATTATTAAATAACAATATTAAGCCATTTTCTGAGAGAATTCGTATGATTTGAAAAGAAAACACAAAAGAATAGAACCTGAGTGTAATGGGAGGAACAAATCACTCAAGAAACCTGTTCCCAAACAACCAAGATGTCTGCCTTATGACCCCCGATCCTATCCACTGATCCACCAGGAGAAAGAAGGTTTTGCAGCTTAGGACTTCTACTTGCAACAGCAAGAAAATTTATATATCCAACCTTATAGGCTTAGTAATCAATGGGATCAGCACCAGCACCTCTGGTCTGTCCTTCTCATAACATTTGCATACTTATACTTGCACTCTCCACAACCTCCCCTATTCGAATCTCTCAGCCATCACCTGATGAGCATGAGGAATGTTTCTGTAGAAAACATTGTAAGAGCTGCATGCTCAATTCGAATTGCCTTTAATAGGTTGCCTAGGCCTTTTAGTGATTAATTGGTCATTAGTGAGCTGCCTGCTCACCTCTCTCCACTTGGAGAGGGAAATGCCACAAAATTAGGGGGAGTTGTCCCATACCAACAGCTAATGGTAGAGTGCAAATGTTGCCATCTGTCCAATTCCTTCCAGTAGCTTCCATTCCTCCTAGTGGGCCAGTGGACACTCTTGTAACAGCTTTCTTAAGTGTTTGTCTGCCATTTTCATTTATTAAATAATAATAATGAGTCATTACATTCATTTTTGACCTACTTGGTCATAATTACAAACTTGTAATTATAATTTAACACAAAGTATTTTTTTTTGCAAAAGGATAATAGTAGAAAATAATTATTCTCAAAAATTGGGTAGGTGACATACACCCCCCCTTAAGCCTCAACATAGTCCTCGATGTTGCTTTATTCAATCCTTGAGTGTTCCTGGAACAGAGTTGGGTATGCATCCCGCATACTACTCTCCAACTCCCAGGTAGCCTCTGCTGGGCTATAGTGCTTCCATTGTACTTTTACTTGGCCAACCGTGCGGTTCTGGAGTAGAGTTTCTTTCCTTGGATTAATACAATCTGGTTCCATCGAAAAATCGCCGCCTTGTTCCACCTAAACATTATTCCAATTTACAACATGAGTAGGATCATGCACATATTTATTTAAAAATGAAATGTGAAAAACATTATGGAATTTGAGGTTTGAAGGTAGGGCTAATTGATATGCCATAGGTCCAACCCTAAACAAGATTTTGAAAGGACCACAATACCTGGGTGCCAGTTTGGCACAGCTTCCCAATTTTAAGGAACTCTTTTTTGGCCTTACCTTAAGAAAAACATGTTCGCCAACCTGGAACTCTCTATGAGTTCTTTTAAGGTCTGCTTGACTTTTTTGCCTATCCTGGGCAGCTTTAAGATTCCCTTGTACTTGCTTCATGATTAGTTCTAATTCCTACAACAATTCGGGCCATAAGATGACCCTGCTAATCGGATCACCCCATGACATCGGTGTGTTACACTTTCTTCTGTAAAGGATCTCAAATGGGCTAAGTTGGGCTGAAGCATGGTAGTGATTATTATACGCAAACTTTGCTAAATGCAAGTAGTCTTCCCACTTACCGAGATGATCCTTAACATACATTCTGAGCATATCTTCCAATATCTGGTTCACCCTTTCAATCTGTCCATCTATTTGCAGATGGAATGCAGTGCTGAAATTTAAGGTGGTGTTTAACCCCTTGAACAAAGACCTCCAAAAATTTCCTCTGAACTTTGAATCTCGGTCTGAAACTATTACCTTGGGTATGCCATGTAGTCGAAAAACCTGTTTCATAAAAATTTATGCGATATCAGGGGCTTTATGGGTAGTTTTGACAGGGATAAAATGGGCTGCCTTGCTAAGTTTGTCTACTACCACCATGATGGAGTCATGCTGTTTTTGATTCTTTGGTAACCCAGTGATGAAATCTATACTTATGATTTCCCATTTCCAACTGGGTATAGGCAAGGGCTGCAGCAATCCAGTAGGATGCTGATGTTCCACCTTCACTTTTTGATAGTCAAAACACTTAGCTATATACTCCGCTACTTCATCCTTCATCCTGGGATAGTAGTACTCCTTCCTTAGCATTGTGATGGTTTTCTGGTAACCTAGGTGGCAAGAATAGTGGTTTTTGTGCATCTCATCCAAAATCAGAATTTTTATTGCTGTTATGTTTGGTATGTACAATCTGTTTTTGTACAGCAGTAAGCCATTTTCCTTCAAACTGAAATCTGTTACAGAATTTTCAGAGTTGTTTTCTGCTGTCCTTTCTTGAAATATTCTGTATTCCCCATCCTCCTTGATTCCTTCAAAAATCTGTTCCTCCAAATCTGTTGCATATGTGTTTATGGCTGAAACAAAATGTATCCTTGCATTACGACTTAATGCGTCGGCAACTTTATTCTCCTTCCCCTTAATGTGCTGAATTTCAAAATGATACTCACTCAAAAAAGTTAGCCATTTGGCTTGCCTGGCATTCAAATTTGTTTTATCTAACAAATATTTCAGCCCCATATTATCTGTCATCAAGGCAAATTTTCTGCTGATAAGGTGGTGTCGCCACATTTTTAAGGCATGAATCACTACTAGCAATTCTAGGTCGTAGGTGGAATAGTTCTTCTCATGTATTTTCAATTTTCTTGATTCATATGCTACAGCATGTCCTTCCTGCGTTAGGACTCCTCCCAGTCCATCATTGCACACGTCTGTGCGTACTACAAAATCTTTAATCAGATCTACAATCCTCAAAATAGACGCTGAAGTCAGTAATTATTTTAACTTTGCAAAACTGTCCGCACACTTTTGGTTCCAGACAAACTTCTTTCCCTTTTTATGCAGCGACGTTATGCGGTTTCCGATCTTGGAAAACCCTTAAATGAATTTTCTATAATAACCAGTGATTCCCATAAATGATCACACATCTGTCACATCTTTAGAAACCGGCCATTCATTAATGGCCTTTATCTTGGCGGGGTCAACCACAATCCCTTCCTCAGAGATTATGTGTCCCAAGTACTGAATCTTGTCTTTGTAAAAATCACATTTGTTGAATTTTGCATACAACTGGTGCTCCCTCAGAACTTGCAGAATGATATGTAGATGTTCATCATGCTCTTCCTTGTTCTTAGAATATACCAAAATGTCATCGATAAACACAATTGCAAACTTATCTAAGTACTTGTGTAGAATTTTGTTCATTAAGCACATAAATACAACAGGTGCATTAGTTAATCCAAATGGCATGACAACGAACTCATAGTGTCCATAACAAGTTCTAAAGGCTGTTTTGAAAATGTCTTCATCCTTCACACGGACCTGATGATATCCTGATCATAAATCGATCTTTGAGAACACTATTGCTCCGCGTAGCTGGTCAAAGAGATCGTCAATGCGGGGTAGCGGGTACCTATTCTTGATCATCATTTTATTCAGTTGACGATAATCTATGCAAAGTATTAGGGTACCATCCTTCTTCTTGACAAAAATGACCGGTGCTCCCCAATGGGACACGCTGGGCCTTATATATTTTTTATCGATCAGCTCCTTCAGCTAAGATTTTAACTCATTCAGCTCCAGTATATTCATCTGGTATGGAGCTTTAGAACTTGGTACAGTGCCAGGTATTAATTCAATAGTAAAATCCAGGTCCCTTTTGGGAGGTAAATCTGGGATGTCTTTAGGAAAAATATCTTGGAAATCCTACAAGACAGGTATGCCTTCCATTTTTAGTTTGTCCTCCTTAGTACTTATATCATCATGCATTGCATTCACAGCAAACATCTAACACCCTTTTCTAATTGTCCTTTTTACTTGCATGGCTGAAATCTACCGAACAGATGTTTTTCTGGGGATGCCTTTTACCTCTGCTGTCTTTCCTTCATCATCCAGGCAATTGAAGCTTTTTTCATAACAATTCAGAATGACCCGATGGGTTTCTAACCAATCCATACCGATTAGGATTTCATATGACCCTAATGGTAGAGCATTTAGCTTAACCTGCGTTGTTAGTTGATTCATAGATAAAGCACAATTTTCCACAAAATTAGAAACCTTCCTTTTTGTTCCTGTCGCTAATCTAACTAACCAGAATTTATCGAATTTCTGTTTTCAAATCAAGTCTTTCTACAACAACTGGTGATATATAACTAAGACTAGAACTGGGGTCAATTAAAATAGAAACTGGGTGATTTTGCAGCATACCTTCGACCTCCACCATTGAGACTTGGTGTTCTACTTGCCGGTTGTCTAATGCTGCACTAATTCTAGGTACTTCTCTTTCCATATCTCCTACAGTAGCTTCAGACTGTATGGAGTGAATATGGTTGGCCGCCCGTTTCCTGAGGGGATAGTCTGAGGCATAATGGGGCCCTTGGCACTCAAAGCATTTTATAGGTGGCTTCTGTTCATTGGTCCTGGCAACGTTGGGGACATTTCTGGGTGCTGTAAATTTTTGCTGCTGATTATTTCTATTCTGCTAAAATTTTTTATTCTGAAAATTTCTCTTTTGGAATCTGGAATTGCCGCCATACCTAAAATTCTTCTTCTTTTGTTCAAAGTTACTGGGTTTTGGGTTTTTCTAGCTAGGTACCCCTTCTCTTTTCTTATTCTAGTCAAAGCAAAAAGTGGCTTTCCTCATAGCTTCCTCTAGGGTCTTAGGATTATCGTACTCTATCCTGTCCTTGATGTGGAAAGGTACACAACTTAGGTACCTCTGGACCTTTGGTTTTTCTTCCACCATATATGACACATATCTTAGCAGACTTAAAAACTTGATGTTCAGTTCTTTCATATTCATCGTTCCTAGTTTCAAATCATAAAATTCCTTGGATTTTTCTTCATAATACTGCTCAGATAAGAATTTATTCTTGAAGCGTCTTTTAAAAGTACTCCAACTCACATCTTGGAGTTCAAAATCTTGGAAAAATAGTATCCAAGAGTCCTCAAGCCCCATATTTATAGTGGAATTGTTTGGAATGGGGGAATGCGAAGTAGATGGACGCATTGATTGTTGGTTCAACGAGGGAATTAGCTTTGATTGACAGGTTGTCGGATCCTCCTTGGGAGCACTTCGACTCTTCTTTTCTACTTGTCGATCTTCATGATTGATTTTATTTGATGTTTCTTTAGTATGATGTCGATGCGCGGTTTCATTCGTGTCATGTCAGCGAGCAATAGGTCTTCCGAGTTGTGTGTTTCTTCCATCCTATGTTCGTCAGCCTGATATTTCCAGTCGATGTATATCATCTTTTCGGTCGTGTGTCGTGTCCTTTTCTCTATGACTTCGTTCATTTCTTTTTCAGGAATTATTCTTCCAGTCTCTCGTCATTATGAAGTTTATACCACTTGCTATTTGAAATATTGATTATAATGTTTCTCTCTAGAGTTGGTTATAACCCTTTTTTTTTTTTGAATGCTTCATGCCTTGTATTTGCTTCAATCGGGTGCCATTAACAAGTTTCTTGAAAACACTCCCTTATAGCGTTTTCAGTCGGACTGAGCCATTGGGATTGATGTTCTCAACAATATATGGACCCATCCATTCTGTGTGAAACTTCTTTGGTCTATCCTTAACGTGGCTATTATATAGAAATACCAAATCACGAACTGATAGATTTTTCTACTTGATATTTCTATCATGCCATGCTTTCTACTATTGTTTTTGTATTTCTTGGAATCTATTGTCAAAAGTGCAAGGGGATGACTGCTTCTTGATCGTATACCCGTGTGAAAGGAGTCTGACCTGTCATTCTTTTATATGTCATTCTGTGCTCCCATAGTACAATGGGTATCTTGTCGTCCCAATCGTCTACACTTGGTTGTTGATCAATGTGAGTGGGCATCCGAATCGTGTGACAATATTTTCGTATATGAATTTGGAAGCTACTTCACTTGAACATGTTTTGACTGGTTCTGCCTTTGCCCATTTGGTGACCTATTCCACAACAGTGATGATATAATGGGAACCTATGCATCTGCCAAGTACTGGGAAAGGTCCAAGAAAATCAATTTCCCACATTTCAAATGTTCGACTTGGATTTACGAGAACAAGTGGAATTTCTATGCTTGGCAGAGGTCGACCCATTCATTGACATATATCACATTTGCTGACAAAATCTCGACAATATTTATGAATTGTCGGCCACCAAAGGCCAGACTGAAGAATATTTCTCGCTGTGATGTTTGTGTGATAGTGTTCTCCTGCCAGTCCATAGTGTGCTTCCGAAAGTATACTCTGTCGGTCGTGTTCAAGCACACATCATCGCCGTATGTCGTGTAGGCCAAGTTTATAAAGGAAGCGATTGATGAGTGTGTAAGGTGCAACTTTCATTGCAAGAATCTTCTTTTTCTTTTCTGGAATTCCTTCTAGAGATTTCCCATCTTCTAGGAAATTGTGCAATCTCCGCAAGTTCCGAGGGGACAGCTTCAATTCTAAATAGGTGTGCATATGGTAGATCATCTTCTATTTCTGTCGGCTCTTCTCTAGTGTCAATTCGTGACAAGTGGTCTAGTTCAACATTTTCCTTCACTGGTTGAATTATCACTTCAAATTCAAATTCTTGAAATAAAAATAACCATCTACATAATCTTGCATGGTTCAATGGCTTATTGACTAAGTACTTCAATGCTTGATAATCGGTGTAGAAGACAGAGGGATTAGCCAATAGATAATGACGATATTTTTGTAGTGCAAATACCATGCCTAATGATTCTCTTTCTTTTGTGGAATAATTTCTCTCTTTTTTGTTTAGCTTCCTCCTGCTGAAAGCATTAGTGTAATCCATTCCATCATCTCCAAGTTGTGTCAGGATTGCGCCGATCGCTATGCCAGATGCGTCGATATGAACATGAAACTTATTTGACCAGTTCAGGAATCGATGAATGGGTGCTTCGATGAGTTTTCTCTTCAAGATGTCGAATGAAGTGTTGCACTCATCGGTCCACTTGTACTCTGGATTTTCTTTCAATAATTCCTCCAGAGGATACGTCATGTTGGAATAATGTCTGATAAAATTTCGGTAGTATCCCATGTGGCCCAACAAGATTCATACTTGTTTAGAATTGGCTGGCGGATTTAGGTGGAGAATGATCTTAATTTTTGCATAATCGATTTTGATGCCTTCTTTGCATAATACATGACCCAATAGTATTCCGATAGGAGTTGTGAAAATGAATTTCTTTATGTTCAGTGACAATTGGATTTGTCAACAACGTTCAAGCATTAACCAGAGCCATTTGCAGTGGTCGTTCTGTTAGTTTTTCAACATTTAATTCCATCTGATCTAGGATCTTAACTAAAAGAAAAACATGTACAATATATCAAGCATAAGAGACACAAAACATTTCACTGGGGAAAACCAAGAAGGTGAAAAACCTCGCAACTTCCTCAGAGATAGAATAAGCACCAATACAAATATCACAAAGATCAAACCCAAGAGATATATGACGGCAATAGCTAGTCCTCCTCCACTAGTGCACACTCCTCCTCTCTCTCAGTAATGCGAAGTGAGTGAATGAGATAATGTGTCAAATGAGAGAGTCACACTCTCTATTTATACTTTTACTTTCACTTAACCTTTACTCAACTAGGTCGGCCCCAACTTAACCACTTACCATAATGTTGACTGGGCCGACCCCACTAGGGTGGTCTAATAACACTTTAACCCACATGAATCATACAGGGCCAACCCCATCAAGGTGGTCTAATAATCCATCAAGTATAAGTTACGACACTTAAAATATAACTTGAGACACTTGCAAGTACAACTGACAACATTTCCAATCGGAGGAATAATACATCTCCATTGGGGATACAATAAAGTACAAATACAATATACAAGTGAATATATTCCGAAGTTACAAATACATCAACACTCCCTCTTAAATAGGAAGGTATTCTCTTGATACAAGTCATCAATACATATAGGCACAAGTCTTCAATTCTGGAGCTGGATCATCGTCACTGGAACACGGAGCATCATCGTCACTACTGCTATACTCGTCATCTCCTTCACGTGGCTATCTCTCAATTCTTCTTGTCATAGGAATTTCTACAGAGCCAACCCTTTTTCATGTTGGATGTAGGCCTAGCCTCCTATAGGTCTTCATCATATTTGGCCATATTGTGGATCCCAGGACTAATTACATGCATCAACAAAACCTTGAAAGAGTATCCCAGGATCCTTTATGTTCCTAAGCATGACCAACAAGATCTCCCAGGGAGCTATTACATGTGACCACCACAAAACCTTGAAAGAGCATCCCAGGACTAATTACGAGCATGCAACTCAACCTATCGGATCTCCCAGGGTGCTATTACATGTGGTGATGGAAAAACCTCGAAAGAGCATCCTAGGACTGATTACGAGCACACAGCTCAACCTATCGGATCTCCCAGGGTGTTATTACATGCTATAGGACAAAACCTAGCAAAAGCATTTTCTAGATCCCCCAAGGAGCTATTATATGCCATAGGAAAAACCTAGCAAGAGTATCTGCAAATCTCTCAGGGCGCTATTATATGTCCTCCCAAGCAAAACCTCAAAAGAGCATTTTCCAGATCTCCTAGGGGGCTATTATCTGCCATAGGCAAAACCTAGCAAGAGTATCTGCAAATCTCCCAGGGCGCTATTATATGCTTATCTGCACAACCTATCCATGGCCAACCTATAGAAAAACCTCACAAGAGCATCCTAGCACAAACTATAGGATCTCCTAGGGAGCAATTACATGCTACTTGCACAATCCATCCGCAACCAACCTGTAGCAAAACCTCGCAAGAGAATTTGAGCTCAGGCTATTGGATCTTCTAGGGAGTTATTACATGCTACCTGCACAATCTGTCCATGGCCACTGAGTATCATCCTGATACTCATGATCATACTAATCATCATCACACAGCACATCATCCTGATGTACATCATCATTGCATGATCATCCTGATCATCGTCATAGCATCATCTCGATGCATATCATCTATATCATCGTCCTGATGCTCATCATCATCACATGATCATCCTGATCATTATAGCAATGTCCTCTTTAGATCATCTCATCGTCCACGGAGCACAACCCAGATGCACATCGTACAACACTTACACTGCCGACATGGGAGAACACATCTACCAACATTTGGGGAAGGCTCCTGCCCTTACTTTTTCACCATGGGAGAACACATATACCACCATGTGAAAAATGGCTTCAGCCCTTACATCTACACCATGGGATAACATGTATACCACCATGTGAGAATGGCTCCAACCCTTACATCTGCACCATGGGAGAACACATCTACCACCATGTGAGAATGGCTCAGCAATTACATCACGACCATGAGAGAACATATCTACAACCATGTCAGAAAATCCCATGTGAATCTGCATTTTTCAGACTCATCACTTCCCCTTGGAAGGAACCTCGATCTGAAGTACACCAAGCCTCTCTCTAAAGTACTCAAACTTCACTCTGGAAAACGGCTTGGTCAATACATTTGCAATCTTCTCATTCGTCGCAACATACAGGAGCTTCATTGCTCCTCTCTGCACCATATACCCGATATAGTGATATTTGATCTCGATGTTCTTCGACTTGTCATGGAACACCGGGTTATCTGACAACTTCACACAACTCTGGTTGTCACAATAGATACAAGTGGCATCCAACTGGATATCAAATAAATTAGACAATAGCTTCCTTATCCATACTTCCACAAAATTTACCGAATAAGCTATGACATACTCTGCTTCGGCTGTACTTAGTGCTACGCAGGACTGCTTCCTGCTAAACCAAGAGATCACACCTGATCCCATACTAAAGCGACACCCTGAAGTGCTCTTCCTATTTGCAGCACTTCCTTCCCAATCTGAATCAACATAACAATCCAGGTTAAACTTTTGATTCACATCATACTTGAGCCCATAATCAACCGTACCCTTCAGGTACCTTAGAATTTGCTTTACAGCAATCAGGTGAACATGTTTAGGATCTCTCAGGAACTGGCTCAAGGTGTTCACTGCAAAGCAAATATCTGGTCTCATGTTCATCAGGTACATCAAGGACCCAATCATCTGACGATACATCATGGCATCAACCGAATTTGATGAAGCATCACTCAATAGCTTCAGGTTTGATGCCATAGGTGTGGCCATGGCCTTGCAATCCATCATCCCGAACCACTTCAGGATCTCTATTGCATACTTCCTTTGTCCAAGGAATATTCCATCTGTACTCTACCACACCTCCATACCTAGAAAGTAATGCATCATACCCAAGTCCTTCAACTCGAACTCAGCATCAAGCTTCCTCTTCGTGTCGGCAATCAATCTATCCTCACCTGTCACAAATAGGTCATCCACATATAATAGAAGTATCACTGGATTTCCTTCCTGAACCTTGTAGTAAAGGTTGGAATCCGCTTTACTCTTGGTAAATCCCAAGCTAGACAGGAAGCTTTCTATCCTACCGTACCATATCCTAGGATATTGCTTCAAGCCATACAAGGCTTTCTTCAATCTGCACACATATGACTCCCTGTCATGTGTCTCAAAATCGAGCAGCTGCTCCACATACACTTCCTCTTCGATTACACCATATCCATATGGTGTATCTTCCACTTCATCACTACAGCCAGAGCAAGTGGTGTTCTAATGGAAGTGTATCTGGCTATAGGAGAAAAAGTCTCTTCATAATCTATCCCCTCTTTCTAGGAGAAGCCATGAGCCACAAACCTTGCCTTGTATTTCTCTATGCTACCATCTGAAACATGCTTGATCTTATAGATCCACTTGGAAGTCACAACAGACTTCCCTTCTGGTCTCGGGACCACATCCTAGACATCATTCTTTATGATCGACTGGTATTCCTTGATCATGGCACTCTTCCATTACTGCATCCTAGATCTTGGGACTTCAAATTCTTCAACATCTTCAATAGATAGTTTTCTTTGAACTTCGTTGCTGGAAGAAATGTTGTAGTCCATCTTTTGTAGGTGATGGTACACGATCTTTCCTACAAGATAAGTTCAATTGCATGATTAGAAACATCTTATATATTTCAAAATAGATTCTTACTCATAAAGAAATATTTCATACAGTCATGCAATTATCTTAGCCAATGCTTCAATACAATATTTATCCATATCCCGTATCTTTCTAGGTGCCTTCCATCTCTACTAGAACATTGTTAAGAGTGTGCACAACTCCCAACATGTCAGCAGAGAGGCTTCATTCTAGATAAGTAGCAATGGAATGTTGTACAGTACCATAGGCCACTTACCCATTACTTGCATATTAGTAGTATCTTGTTCATTAATGCAACTTTTCTAATATGCATAATATACATCCTAAATCTAGGAACATAAGTATGTACATGAATGAACAACATCATTTAAGTAATCATATATATAGGAAATGACAATTCAAATACTTATCTTTGTTTGGTTGTTGGGTGGACTCCCTCTCAATATTTGCTTCCTTGTAGAAACTACTAGAGTGAGCTCCCTCTTGATCTTTGCTTCCTGGATTATTTGTCTTTGAACTTATATCCATCCTGGACCACTATGCAAGCTTAAGTGTGCACTAGTGTCATCCTCAAGATCTCATACATAATCATACATGCATTAGTATAATCTCAATACTATCAAAACATTATGATTCTAAAAAATCTTAAACATGTATGGTTATGATAATTTCATACACAGGTAATTTATCACAAGCATTAGTATTCAAGGTTTTACGGAGTACTTCTTTTACTACTGCATATTCTTATTTGACCATAGGGCTCTTCTGATTTTCCATATCAGCAATCAAAGTAAGAAGTATAATATGCATAAACCCATGATTACTCAAACTTATAACTTCATGAATAATCATTATCAATCATACAAAAATATACTTATCTAAGATCCTAACACAAAGTAGGATTCTAACTCGATATAGGAAAACATACCTGGATTATCATATTTTTCTAGCATACCCAAACAATGTCTTCTTTGTTCTCTTAGAGACCTTGTGCTAGCAACCTACATATCTCATAAGTTAATAATTGTGGAGCCAAGTTATACATACCTCGTAAGTAGAGCTTCTATGTGATCCATGACTATGGATGAGTCTTTGTCGTCATGTCACCATGGTCATATGTTCTTGATCTAGAACTTGATTTGTATTTCTTGATGTACCCTTCATGTTAGTGGATAACATCATCCTCATACAACAGCACAATGTATTAGTACAATCATAAGTGTCATACCCCTAATCAATGAATGTATTCACATGCATTCATATTTTTACTAGGGTGATAAGACAAGTCTAAAATTAATCAAGATTGTACTAACCTCAAATGAAGACAAACATATCATAAATTTAATAATGAACATATTTCAAAACATACCTGTATCTCTTCAAGTCATACCTGTCGAGATTGCTTGTAATCTTCTGTGTAAGGCCTTAGCCTCATCTCCCTCTTAAACTAGAACTTCTTCACTTATGTAGGTGTCCAATTCATTCTCTTCTAGGATTAACCCAATCCACTTTGATTTGCTGAAACTGGATTTGCAGCTGGATTGGGGTTTGTCAGAGAAACCCTAAAAATTCAAACTTTGAATTTCAAACTTCTGATTGGATGAAAAGATCCGCCTTGCTGAGCTGATCAAGTTGGTATACTTCAATTTTGAAATCTCCAAAATTTGACCCCTCAAAATTGCCTTTGAAACTTTCGGATCTTCTTGTCAAAATCCCGAACTAGGGTTTGATAATGCACGGGGTTATTCCCAGCCAAAAGGTTCAATCTTGTGCTCTAAGCTTCGATTTTTCTAAGGAGCATCCAGATTCCAAAAATTTTGAACTTTTGCAGAAACCCTAATTTTCCACCTTACCGATCAAAATCCCGAACTAGGGTTTGATAATGCCCAGGGTTCTGCCCAACCAAAAAATTCAATCTTGGTGTCTAAATTTTGATTTTTATGAGAAGCATCCAGCCGTGGTATTATATTTCAAAAATTCCAACTTTCTCCGAAACCCTAATTTCACATAGTAGTGACGATCCAAAAATGAAAGTGCTCAGAATCCAATTATGTTTGGACATAAATATATGCCATATTGTTTCTAATGTATCTCTAAAATTTTGTATCCTCAGGGTCTAAAACTTAGGAATGTGATATACTAACCTATCATCTTTCCAATGCCACAAATATGACCTCAAATGGATTCTCTGAGAGAGAGATATGCCAAGTGTCGCAACGTGACCTATTTATGGGATGAAACAATATAGCGAACTTGTATGGCGTGCCACATGTCACTGTTTCAACTTCGGCCTCTAAAACCCAAAACTATGAAAGAACAGTCCGTGCCCTAACTATCAATTTTTATGGAATTCCATTTGGAGCTTTCTAGCCCGAGATATGACCTTTTTTCCTGGGTCACCTGTTTAGGACTGCATTCAGGAAGAGGAAGAAACCCTAACTTGTACGGATCATATCTCACAAAGTACAATGAATATGAGGCTTTCCTTTGGACACAAGGTACATGGACATGTCATCTTCGACCTGTAGAATTTTTATATCCTGAACCTTCTCCAAACCCAAGTTATAGTGAAAGTTCCACGATGACTAATTTTTACCATACCAAGCCCTAGATTCCAATTTGTCGCAAGTGCAAAAAGTGTCATAAATGCGATACCTTGCATTCCTTCAGGATAACTCTGATACCATGTTATTTTTTCAACATTTAATTTAATCTGATCTAGGATATTAACTGAAAGAACAACATGCACAACATATCAAGCATAAGAGACAAGAGACAAAAGACACAAAACATTTCACCGAGGAAAACCAAGAAGGTGAAAAATCCTGCAACTTCCTCAGAGATAGAATAAGCACCAATACAAAGATCACAAAGATCAAACCAAAGAGATAGATGACTGCAGCAGATAATCCTCTTCCACTAGTGCGCACTCTTCCTCTCTCTCACTAATGCGAAGTGAGTGAATGAGAGAATGTGTCAAATGAGAGAGTCACACTCTCTATTTATACTTTTACTTTCACTTGACCGTTACTCAACTAGGTCGGCCCCAACTTAACCACTTAACATAATGTTGACTGGGCCGACCCCACTAGGGTGGTCTAATAACCCTTTAACTTACATGAATCATACAGGGCCAACCTTATCAAGGTGGTCTAATAACCCATCAAGTATAAGTTACGACACTTACAATATAACTTGTGACACTTGCAAGTACAACTGACGACACTTCCAATCGGAGGAATAATACATCTCCATTGGGGATACAATAATGTACAAATACAATATACAAGTGAATATCTTCTGAATTTACAAATACATCAACACTTTTAGCATGGAGTAAATTTTCCAATCATCAAAATAGACAACCGTAGTTTTGTAGATGTATTCCTGAAAAGCTTTGATGACAATATGAGAAAAGACAAAAAGTGCGTTCTTCAGTCCAAAAGGCATGAATTTATATGCAAACGATTCAAATTCTCTCACAAACATGGTCTTCTTCTAATATTCTTTAGAAATAGGTACTTGGTTGTACCCGGAAAATCCATCTATGAATGAATAGCACTCATGCCCTGCAACTTCACTAATGATTTAGTCAATGAAAGGAGTAGGGAAAGGGTCACTAAGTGTTACTTTGTTAAGTTCATGAAAGTCGACACAAATTCGCAGTTGTGTCGGGTCATGCTTCTTTGGTTGGACAACCATCAAGCTCACCCATTCTGACACATCAATAGGATATATGATTCCTGCTACAAGCATACTATCGATCTCCTTTTTGACAGTTTCTTTATATTTATGCGCGAGTTTGTAAGATATTTTCTTCACTGGCTTGGCGTCTGGTTTGATATCAATCTTCATTTCTCCCATCTCTCGTACAAGTCCTTTCAAGTCTTTATAATCATGTGCAAATACATCCTGAATTTTTTTAAGGAGACTAGTGATCTCTGCGATTTGTTCTTCATTCCAGTAGTTGCCAAGTTTTTCCATTTTGGGTCTTTCATCGTTAGATATATCAACTTATTTGATTTTTACTTTAGCATCCATCCACTCTGGAGCTTGGCTATCATTGATTGGTCTTTCTCCTTCTTTCGTCTACGTGAATGATGGTGGAAAATATTTTTATGATAATCTTTCTAGGTCTTCTTTCTCCGTGGTCTTCACTTTGAAAGTTGTTTTGACCGGTTTCGACATAGCAGGATGCTCTTCTCTCCACTAGAAACTCTTTCTGACTATTCTTTCTGTTTCTAATCGGAATCGGTCGAATGTTGGATTTATTTTGACTGAATGTTACGATAGAAAATTGTTTGTCGAGCAGTTGCCTTATTTTCTTTCGGTACTGCATTTTCGGTCGGTTTCAGAAACTGTTTGATTTGGTTGCTCACCTCAGTGAGCTGATCTTTCTTTGGAGAAAATTGAAAGTCTTTGATGAAATTTTCTCTGAGTTCTTTCCACACGAAGGTCTCGCCTCTTGCTTCTTCCATCTTGTACCATTTATTTGGAAATTCTTCGAGCATGTTTGGAAAGAGATGTGGCCATGCTCTTTCATATTTATAACCCAGTCTTCTCCATTCTCTTTCGCACTTATCGATATGAACTTCAGGATCTTGTCCCTGTGTGAAAATAGGGATTACTTCCTGAGTTGTCAATTTCTTGCCTCCAAATCTCTCAAAAAAGTATGTTGATGCAGTAGTCCATGTTTGGAGTCTTGATTGATGTGTGTCCCACCATCTCACAGCTTTCCCTGTAAATTTCTCGACCAGACTCTGAAATATCCCTTGTTCTCTAGCATATTTTTAAAATTCCTCGACATGTACTAACGAATATTCTCGTTCCTTGTATCACAATGTAGGAGTATGTGTCAGTTCGTTTTTCGCTGGTGCAAGAGTAAGATATTCACGGATTTTCCTCTCGAATATATTTGGAACGGTTGAGATTGAGAAATATTTCTTTACTTTCTTTTTAGAGATGGATTTGATTGTCCAACATTCTTTTGCTTGAAGTTCATAGTTTTCCATTTTCCAATCACAAAGTTCTGTGTCGTATTTATATCCGACTCGTGCAGAATCTCCAAGGTAGAGTTCTCCTCTTGAATTTGGTTCAAAATAGTCTTCATTGTTATTTACTTGATATAGCTGTCTTATATCATTTTCATTCTCCATAGGTTCTGACCATGGTTATCCCTGAGATGGGAAGATTGGTACTATCACCTTCTTACTGTTGCCTTTCAATTTAATGTGACCCTTATCTATTGAGATCGGAGATTTCATTTTTCGTCCCCATGGTTGACCGACCCGGGCTGGAAACGAGCTGGCTCCATCCTTTGGATTTATGATCTCAAAGTCTACTTTTGTCTTGATGCTTTTTATAGATGTTTCAACTTCTCTCCATACTCCAATCGGTTCAATTAGTCCTTGATCAACAAGCTTCAAATAAATGTTGGATTCTTGAAGTTGTGGTTGACCTAGTTGATCCCAAGTATCATGAGTCATGATGTTAACTTGTGATCCAAAATCGAGTATGACTTGTCGGACATGGTATCCATGTATCTTGAGGTCGACGAGAGGGTCGGCATCATTCTTATACTTTTTATTTAGTCAGCAAATGTTTTTAGCTTGTCTTTGCGCGAAAAAATTATTCTTAATGTTATGCAACAAGTCAATTAATTTTCTGACATCTTATTCTTCAGTGATTAAATTAACCAATTCATTGAGTGCTTCATGTCGAATTTCTTCATTGTCTTCCTGTGCTACTAATTCAGAGAATATATCGGATGCATTTTTAAACAAAGATTTTTGTTTAGTAGGATTAGGATAATCCTCTTTACTTGTTACTTTGCTTATTTGTGCTTTGTATTGAACAATATGAGTACCTTGTATGGTTTTTTCAGATATCCACATCATCTTTTTCAGGATCTTGCATGCAATTAGGGTTTGCATGCAAATTCTAGGGTTTGCATGCACTTTGCATGCATCAAGTCACCAGGTTGATGCCTCCAGCACCTTAGCCACCTTATTCTAGCACCCGGGAGCCACTTACTTCAGAGTTTTAGCCCTCCTAGTCAGGAAGGAGCCCACTTCTCACCTACTGCCAGAGAAGGGCACACTTCTTCACCTACCACTGCAGTTACACTCAGTTAGCTCCGATTCTCCCTGATTTGAGGCTAGTTTCACTCCCGACTGACTGTTTCACTTCCGTTGGACCTCTATATTGACTAGATGACTTGTTCTGACTTCAGTTAGCCTCCCATGCACCCTCCCCACTGAGCCCACTTCCCTATATCAGTGATACACACTTCAGTTACACATGTTACACTCAGTTAGACTCAGATTGACACCTGGATGACTAGTTCTTGTGCATTGATGACCACTACTGATTGATGATAAGGACTCCTAGTTGGAGTCAAGCTACTCCATTCAGTGATTTGAATGACCTCCTTAAGAAATTTGAATTGGTCAGTCATTGTTACTGTATTCTATTGTAATCATTCACCCTTACTAGGATATTGAGCACTGATGCATGTTTTGCACAGTTTTACACCATATTTTCTATGTTCATCTGTTGTGATTGATTTACTTGTTCATTAGATCTGCTGTGACTAATTTTACATGGTATCAGAGCCATTGCAGGGACAAGATCTCTTTTCTACAGGTGTTTTTACAAGAAGATTTGAGTGAATTGCTCAAAAATTGCAAAAAGTTTTGGCATGAAAGATCTCAAGGGCATTCACTCCTGTGCATGAAAAGCTTGAAAATACATCCAATACCACTCCAGAAGCTTGAGTTTCCACATAATTCTTGGATTTGATACATTGGACCCATTCAACATTATTTGATCTCCAATCCCAGGTGTGATGCAACTCTAAAAGGGTGGATTGTTCGACCTCATTGTTCTTGGTTTATTGTGATTTGCAGGTTATTGTCTCCATCATTTGCATTCGCTACTCTGCCCCTGCAAGCTTCTCTACATCAGTGTGCACTCGCTCCTAGCAATGGAATACTCTTCTTCAAAGCCTATCCTCATCCCATTCAATTATTTTGATTGGAAAGATGATATGGAGATCATATTACGTTCAAAAGGTAACTACCGAGTCACTCTTGGTCTTGAATTGGAGCCAAACAACTTGTCAGATAGAACCAAACACTACAACAAGCTTGATGAAGCTTATGGTCTTCTTTGTCTCTCCATCTCCAAAGATCTTCACTTCCATCTCAGCGGATTGAAGACTCCAAAAGCTATATGGGAGCAACTTGAAACACTATTTGGAAAGCAGGACGAGCTTAGGGATTTTCAATTAGAGAATGAATTGATTGCCCTTAGTCTTGAGAATTTTGAGACCATTAATGAATTCTTCACAAAATTCAAGAGCTTGAACTTGCAGTTGAAGAACAGTGGAGTTATCAAAGAGGATAATCAATTGATCCTCTCCATTCTCAACAAGCTTGGTAAATATTATTCGGTATTTGTCTCTATTTTCAATTCCGGTCGGCTAACTACCCCGAATTGGAAGATGCCTACCTTGAATGCCTTCATTGAGTCCGTCACAAAAGAGCATGACAAGTTGATTCAAATGGGGTCCATAAGCTCCAAATATTCATCCCTATATGTTCAAGGACCCAAGATCTCGAATAATAAAGAAAAGAAAAAGAAGGAGAAGCCCAAATTCGAACCTCACAAGCAAAGAGAGAAAGGCAAACAGACGGATGCACCATCTAGTTCAAAGTTCAAGCAAAAGGGAAAAGAAGGTAACCAAAAATATAAATGTACTTATTGCAACCATGGCTTTCATCTCGAAAGTTCATGTATGAAGAATACTATAGATCAAATGGACCTCCTTTTGGAAAAGAACAACATAACTCTTCCTGACAGTGAAAGGAAGAAGGACAGGAATGATGATCATGAAAGAGGACAAGCACTCATGGCAACTATTTCGAAGCCCACTACTCTCTTGATAGATTCGGGTGCATCGAATCATATGGCTGCAAATATTGATTCTTTTTCCTCATTTGATCCAAACAGCTCCATCCCCATCCATTTGGGAGATGACTCAAAAATTTCTTCAAAGGGCAAAGGTACGATTCATGTAGATCATGGAAGCTTTCAGAATGTTCTCTATGTGCCTTCCTTGGCTTCAAATCTTCTTTCTATGTATCAAATGACACACACTGGTGAACCAAATCAAGTTACATTCAGCCCTAATACAGTTGAAATTTCTGATATCAAAAGTGGAAGACTTGTTGCAGTAAGAAAGGCAAACCACACTGCAAAATGTTATGAGTTTTCACACTTTATTCCGCTTGCAAAGCCCACTGCTCTTTGCACACATGGTAATGAGGTTAGTAGGATTTGGCATGAAATATTTGTACATCTAAATTATAAGTATTTGCTGCTTCTATCAAACAATTCCATGGTAGATGGTCTTCCACAACTTCGTTCGTCGAAGGGAATATGCACTGGTTGCATCATTGGGAAGCACCCCAAGCACAGATTCGACCGTGGAAAAGTTAGCAGAGCTTCTACACTTTTGGGGTTGACACATTTTGATATCAGTGGTCCGCTACCCCATACATCATTAAATGGTTCAAGGTATGTTTTGACATTTATTGATGATTTTTCCCGCTTTACATGGGTATTCTTTCTCAAAAACAAGTCAAAAGTGCTTGGAAAATTCAAGGATTTTAAGGCTTCTATTGAGACTGCCATTGAGAGCAAGATCAAAGCTCTTAGATCTGATAATGGTGGAGAATATATCAAGGCTGAGTTGCTACAACTTTGTTCCCAAAGCAAAATTCAGATCCAACATACAGTTCCCTACACACCCCAGCAGAACGATGTAGCGGAAAGGAAAAATCGGTCACTGAAAGAGATGGCTACATGCATGATTGAATCAAAATGTTTGGCTGCAAATCTTTGGGCTGAAGCAATCAATGTTGCTGCATACATATATAATTGTGTTCCACATTCATCCGTGAAAGGTATGACTCCTTTCGAAGCATTCTTTGGTCACAAACTGGATGTGTCAAATTTGAGAGTTTTTGGCTCTACTGCATGGGCTAGAATTCCTTCCAAGAAGAGACGAGCTTTGGATCCACAAAGTATTGAGTACATACTGATAGGATATGGGGAAGAATAAAAAGCATATAAACTCATGGATATTAGATCTAAAAAGATATTCATAGAGCGCAATGTGCAATTTGAAGAACCGCTTCAAGAATTGCAACTAGTCAAGGAAGAGACTGCCGATTCACCGCCTTCACCAGAAGAAGATCCGTGCAGCGATAATGAAGGTATGAGTTCTGATATTTCTGATATTTTAGTAGCACATGATGATCATGACATATCAGGTTCAGAATTTGACCATTATGATCCTCCTCATTTACCAAAGTGGGCCAAAACACTCTTCAATCTGCTGGTTCGAACCTTGGAAATCCTGCTGATCCGAGACGAACAAGAGTAGACTTTCAAAGAGCAGGTATGGTTATTTCTATTGCTGATCCATTAATTCCTGAGATTTTTTATTTGATGGCTGGTTCAGATCCCACATCATACTATTATTCCCACCGAGATCCGAGATGGCAAAATGCCATGGATGAAGAGTACCGTTCTCTTCAAAAGAACAACACATGGAAGCTAGTTTCTCTTCCACCTAGAAGAAAATTAGTAAAGTGTAAATGGGTCTACCGCACAAAAGTTGATGCTGATGGCTCTATCAGAAAATACAAAGCAATGTTGGTGGCAAAAGGTTTCTCCCAAGTCCAAGGAGTGGACTACATTGAGACCTTTGCACCGGTTGCAAAGATGGATTCCATCTGCCTTCTTTTGGCTATTTCCGCATCCAAGCACTGGGAAGTGCACCACATGGATGTGAAGAGTGGATTTATACATGGAGACCTTGCTGAAAAGGTATATATGCAGCAGCTAGAGGGCTACACATCAGATCCATCATTAGTTTGCAGATTGAAGAAATCTTTGTATGGGTTAAAACAGGCCCCAAGAGCTTGGTACGCAAAGATGGACTCCTTCCTTCTTTCTCAGAATTTCCAAAGATGCAAATCTGATCCGAATGTGTATCTTCAGTGAGTTAAAGGTAATTTGTTGGTTATTGTACTTTATGTTGATGATCTTCTCATTACTGGAAGCACTCTTACTTCAATAAACAAGCTAAAAACTGTCTTAAATCTAGCTTTTGACATGAGCGATTTGGGCTTGCTGAGTCATTTTTTGGGCTTGGAGATAGCTCAAAATTTTGATGGGATCACTATATCTCAGCAAAAATATGCTTCCGACCTATTATTGAAGTTTAATATGGCTGAATGTAAGGCATCCCCTTTCCCATTCCTCTCAGGAATCAGTCTTGAGGAGGGAGATTCTACACCGCTTGCAGATTGTAGTATGTATCGACAGTTGATTGGTTCACTACTTTATTTGACACACTCAAGGCCTGATATTTCATATGCCGTGAGTGCCGTGTCAAGGTATATACAGCAGCCACATGAGATTCATTGGCAAGCAGCCAAGCGGATCTTGCAGTATGTGCAAGGTACGAGACAATTTTGCATACATTATGTTGTAGATTCTGAGTTTGATTTCATTGGTTTTACTGATTCAGATTGGGCAGGTGATAGCATTGATCGGAAGTCCAATTCCGGTTATGTTTTCATGATTGGTCATGGTGCTATTTTCTGGTCCAGCAAAAAGCAAGCAGCCATTGCACTTTCTTCAGTAGAGGCAGAGTATCGAGGGGCAGTCAATGCCTGCATTCAGGTAGTTTGGTTGCAGGGTATTCTTTCTGAGTTTGGTTTTGGTGGCACTACCTCGACTGTCCTATTTTGTGACAATCAAAGTGCTATCAAGATCTCCATAGATCCAGTTCAGCGATAGAGGACCAAACACATTGAGATTCATATGCATTACATTCGACAGTTGGTGCATGATCGCACCATCATTCTGCAATATTGCCCTACTGATGAGCAAATTGTAGACATCTTCACCAAGAGCTTCACTGAGAAGAAGTTCTCTTACCTCCGTTCACTGTTGGGGATGAGTTCCATCATGGTGGAGACAGATTGATCCATTATTATGCTTTAGCTTGAGGGGGGGATTTCTTCCCACTGGGTTTTCCCTCTTTCCTCACTTAGTTTATTTTCAGCATTTTTTGGATTATTGTATTGGGGTGACCTTTGGTCTTAGTTACTAGGGCCCCACATTATTTTTTGCACATCATAGTCTAGCTTGAGGGGGGGTGTTCAGATATCCACATCATCTTCTTCAGGATCTTGCATGCAATTAGGGTTTGCATGCAAATTCTAGGGTTTGCATGCACTTTGAATGCATCCCAGTCACCAGGTTGATGCCTCCAGCACCTCAGCCACCTTATTCTAGCACCTGGGAGCCACTTACTTCAGATTTTTAGCCCTCCTAGTCAGGAAGGAGCCCACTTCTCACCTACTGCCAGAGAAGGGTGCACTTCTTCACCTACCACTGCAGTTCCACTTCAGTTGCACTCAGTTAGCTCCGATTCTCCCTGATTTGAGGCTAGTTTCACTCCCGACTGACTGTTTCACTTCTGTTGGAGCTCCAAATTGACTAGATGACTTTTTCTGACTTCAGTTAGCCTCCCATGCACCCCCCCACTGATCCCACTTCCCTATATCAGTGCTACACACTTCAGTTACACATATTACTCTCAGTTAGACTCAGATTGACACCTGGATGACTAGTTCTTGTGCATTGATGACCACTACTGATTGATGATGAGGACTCCTAGTTGGAGTCAAGCTACTCCATTCAGTGATTCGAATGACCTCCTTAGGCAATTCGAATTGCTTAGTCATTGTTACTGTATTCTATTGTAATCATTCACCCTTATTGGGATATTGAGCACTGATGCATGTTTTGCACAGTTTTACACCATATTTTCTATGTTCATCTGTTGTGATTGATTTACTTGTTCATTAGATCTGCTGTGACTAATTTTACATGGTTACAATATGCAAGTTCTTTGTTCTAATCACATCACACTTTGGAACACACAACAAGACATTAACATTCTTTTTATTCGAAATTTTCTCAATCATAGTAGGGAAATCCTCCAAGAAGTGATCACCTACTCCACATTTAGTACAAAATTGCAGATATGTGCGATCTTTATAGGGACAATATGCATGTCGATGTCCTTCATTGAGGCAAGTAAAACATTGTCCAGGTTTGCGAGGTCGGAAATCTCAACTATCATTGTAGCGACCTCAATATCCTCCGTGTTTGTTGTAGTTATCATTTCGCTGATCGTATCTTCTTTCGTGATATCTTAGGTATCTGCCGTTTCCGTCATTCTGGTCATAGCGATCATTCCTGCCGTGTCTGTAGTTTTGGTCGTATCTGTTGTTTCTTTCATTTCTGTCATTTCGCTGTTCGATAGAGTTTGTCTGGTACACTGCATGAAAATTATGCTTGTTCTTCAAGTTCAGATGGCATTCTGCTATAGAATGAGTACTGACTTCGCAAATCTGACACCACTTAGTTTTCTTATTCTTCAAATTGTATGGGCATTCATTTGTAGTATGTAAGTCGTAGTCTTGATAGATATCGCAGAAACACATTGGTTGAACAAGTCTAACATCTTGTCGACAGTCCTCCTTATGACAAGAGTCTTTTGTATGTACTACAGTAGAACATTTTGTACACCATACTTCTAGTCCTCTTAGACTGATATCTTGGATTGATTGTTGCATACTGTCCAGTCATTCTTCAATGTGTCTATCAAAAAGTGCCAAAGGATATTCGTCATCCATCTCGATTTCCAAATCCTTTGTCAAGGCGTCTTCATATGAGTTGATGCTTTTCTAGAGGACGTTCATTTTGATTTTTTGTATAAGTACAACAATGGACCATTTGATTAATAGTTTTTATCCAATATCATAATCAAGATGGCTCAAGAGGTCTTTAAACCTCTTATCATATTATTTTACGGTCTCTGTTGGTATTTGGACTATGGTCTTTAATTTCTCGGCATCCAGGTATTTTGCATCTGAGGTTTTGAAAAAACATAGGAAGGTTTGCTTAATTTCTTCCTTCGTCGCATTTGGTTTTTTATCGATGTAGCCCATGTATCATGTGAGTGCTCTTTTTCGCAAAGAGCCAACAAACTAAGCCATCTGACGTTCTTCACTGGTAATTAAATTGGCTTCACATGTTGATTTGCACACGAACCAATGTCTTCGAGGATCTTCATCACCCTCATAAAATAGAAGGTGAGATGTCATATGCGACATGTTTGCTACTTGGACCAATAAATTGACTGGAGGGGTCGGTGGATTATTACCAGAGATAGAACTACTTGCTGGTTTAACTTCTATGGGTACTATCGCCAAATGTGTCTTGGGAACGAGTTCTTTACCTTCACTGCAAGTGTCTAGAGATTCATTCGGCTCGTTGGGTCTCGGAATCCTGCTTTCTTCGACTGATTTTGTCGAAATCCAGGTGAAATTATGCTCAAATGGGATTTCACCTCTTCTCGGTTGTTCCGATGAACTCAACGATTCATTCAATGATGGTAGTGGCAGGAGGGGTGCTTCTGCATGCTCTAAATAGAGTAGATGAAAAATTCTGTTGGAAAACTCAAGATGAAAAGTCACCTAGTTTCCTTCTTCTGGTCGATGAATCAACAACCTGTTGACTTCATTTCATTCATTACTTCGTCGACTCCAAATTCCTGAATGGCCAACGTGAAGTCCTAGATATTCTTCGATAGAATCCCACACTCAGGCACTCTGATTTAGATGCAGTGGATAAGGTGGCATTATTACCTCAGGTATATTAACTTGGAGATAACTACCATGCTCTATACACAAGTATTCATCCATCGTGAAAGTTCTTTGTCGACGCTGCTTTCATCTTGAGCTCGACTCGACTCTAGCATATTTCCTTTTGCATCTGTCATGACACCCTGTCCTTGTTTCTTCTGGAGCGCACTGGATTGCTCCTTCAATTCTTCTCGCCTTTTTCTCCTCTTCTCTCACTCAATATTCTGGATTTTGGAGTCCTTTTGTGACTCATTGCTCGATCTTTGTCAAATCTGTTGGATCTTCCACCCTTGGTCATGTCGCCTTTTCATTCGCCGAACTTCTTCATGCATCTAATCCATCAAAACATGTTTGGCTACCCCCCCAATGCTTTCCCGAAGTTCTCTGGGAAATTGGGGACGTATGGAACTTCATTTGCTCAAGAAATACTCCCACTCACGCTCTTGTGTGAATTTATTCCATGCTCGTTCTTTTTCTTCCTAGTTTGATTTTGGGAGTGACGGAAGCAACAAGGGTCGAGTCTCAACAATATGCGCAGTTCCTTTGTCGATCAAGAACTTGAACAAGACTATCGGAAAAGAACACAAAAATGGTTGGTAAGGTTGGTGAAAAACCGTTTCCTCACATCATCAATAGACACTTGCTCTTCAATCGCACATTCTTCACAGAAATAATCGGCAAACTTCTCACACCATTCCGATAGATTTGTACGAACTCCATTAATCAGCTTCGTGATCAATTTGCACTCCTTTTCATCTGGTTGTCTTCTCATCCAAGAGCTTCTTCAGTGCGAGCGGCACAGATTCTATGAACTTCTCATGAGTCTCACAAAATAATTTCTCCCTTGCTTGAGCAATCGTCAACTTGGTCCTTCTCACATAGTTTTGTAGGTAGTTAGCGATCTTTCTCTCCCACCAATCCTTAATCTCTTTCTATGATATCATTGATCTTGCTCACTATTTCTTTATGTATGCATCACCAGCAATAGAACCAATGTTGTAGTCGAGGGGGCTTCATTGTTACCAGTGATACATATTATATATAAGAAAGCACACAAGATATAGATACAATAGACAAGTATATGGAGAGAACACAAGCTTTGTATTACTCAACAAGATGCAGAACAATATATATAAGAATAGATCTAAGTTAAATCAATGGATTGGCTCACCAACCTATATATATGCTTTACATACAGTTATATAATTGCTTGTCAGTTCAATCGACCAACCTAACCCGACATGTTCTGGTTGACGTAACTATCAACATGTCTTACAATAAGTCGGGTGGAGGACCTAGTCGACAGGTCGATTTAGGCTCCTCCAAAAAAATACAACAAGGGAAATTTTTACAATGTGTGAGTACCTTAGTTCGAGGCCAACCAAATTTTTTCTTAGATAATAAATGACACATTACTGATAGGAATCATCTTCTTGTACCAAGACCATACCTACTATGGATTCTAATGTTTCTATATACAAAAGAAAATCTCTATTGAAATCAACAGGACTTAACAATGGGGCAGACACTAAGGCCCTTTTCAATGCGTCAAATTACCTTTGAGCGTAATCATCCCAAATGAATGGGACCCCTTTCCTAAGTAAGTGCATGAAACCTTTGGTAATTTCGGCATAGTTAGCAATGAATCTCTACAAGAATTTGGTTTTCCCTTGAAGGCTTTGTAGTTGATTCAAATTTTGAAGGGGAGGAAATTGTACTATTGCCTCTGCCTTGAACAGATCTACCATTATACCATATTTAGACATGATAAAACCTAGTAACTAAACCGATTCAACATAAAAGATACATTTATGAGGATTTAGTCGAATCCTCTAATAAAAACATCTATCGAAGACTTCCCGCAAATGTTTTAGGTGATCCACTCTCTTCCTTGATTTGGCTATGAAATCATCGAGGTAGGATTCTATGATCTTCTTTATGTTGTGAAAATAATAAGACATAAATATTTGGAAGGTATATCCAACATTATTCAAACCAAATGGAATATTCCTATAGAAGAATGTCCCCCAAGGGCATATGAAAGAAGTTTTATGTTGATCTCCAGGACGAATTTGGATTAAAATGTACCCTGAGAAACCATCCATGAATGAGAAAATCTCATTTCTAGCACATTCATCGATTATCTAGTCAATGAATGGGATAGGGAATTTATATTTAGGGAAATCTAAGTTCGAAAATCAGTAGAAATGAAAATGTTTCCTTCCTTTTTGTCAACAGGTACCACATTGGATACCCATTCTGTTAAGGGGACACGATATGTGAAGTTAGCTTGAAGCAACTTTTCAACCTATGATTTGAAAACAACGAACTTCCTAGGGTTAACTATTCTAATATTTTTCTGAATAGGTTTGGAATTGGGATAAGTTTGATCTCATGTTCCACAATGGATGGGTCAATTCTTGGTATTTCTTCGTAAGACCAGGTGAAGACATCTCTATACTCTTTGAATAGCGTAATGTATATTTGAATTTCTTCAGGTGAACAATAAGCGTTGGTAAAAACATTTTCTACTACACCTAGGGTCTTGCAAATGTCTATGGGGATGGTTTTAGAATTTTTTTCTAGATTTACCTCAAGATACACTTGAAAATATGCAAAAGGACTCCCATACCATTCCATAGGACCTAGTTTTATGGTTTTTTTCATGGAAATTCTAAGGTCACTTTCAGCTAGGAGAAAAGATGCACATTGATGCATGTATTTCCATAGCCTATCCCCTAGTGACATAGCTTTGAGAATTGCTTCATCAGATGGAAAGATAGTGTCTAAGGGATCATTACATGGCAGAGAACTGACTGCCCAAACGAGCATAGAATATTGTTCATTTGATTCTAAAACATAGTGAAAACCAACATGGTATGATTTGTTATAAACAGTGTACTGGTAGGCTACTTTGGTTGTAGACAAATCTTAATTGGTCCAACTACACCCAACTTCTACAGTTGGCAATTTCCAAGGGTCATTAAAATATGAAGTTTTAAAATGAGAGACCTTAGCCATGGAAATCATGGAAACCGTACATATTGTGTGCATCGGGGATGCATTTGCATGCATGTCGGATGGGGGGATATTGAAAGTTCCCATCAATGTAGGGTATATTCCCACAACAACATTCACACAATCCTTCGCAGAATGGGAAACCAGGGGGATGTTGGAACCATTGGTACAAAATGACAGTTGATCAATGGTTACAATCTTCCCATTATGTGGAAACATAATGACTCAGAATATTGAATAAACTATAGCCACCATTTCTTGGGTCCAACTTCTCCCTAACAACATATTATAATCTAGTGGAGAGTCAACCACTTCCACTTCTACATAACTGTTTTTCCCCTAGCTCTATTGAGAGGTATGGAATTATTCCATGAGGTTTGAATGAGCGGCCATCAAAAGCGTTTAACATTTTGACATGAGCTACTACCTCGGATGATCCTATGGCCTTCCAGCATGATAGTGACATCACACAAGTGGAGGCACCCTCATCAGCAATTGTGTAGTGTATAGTAGAGTTTCTAGAAACACTTAGATCTGAAAACTTACATGATGGAGTCAGCACGGATTCCAATTCTCACAATCAAATGCCATAATCTAACTATCTGAGGAATCCAACACACCTAAAGCTGAAAGCAAGTTCTTGTGTTGGGTAGCGGGACCTTAAAGTTGACATTGCACAAGGACCTTGTTCCAGATCTTCCACTATGCTATAGTTTTTGATAGCACGCGTGTTAGAGTTGTATGCAGCCTTTTTCATAATGCCTTTTGGTATTCTGGGCATAATGTCATTTTTTTATCTTTCTATATGCAATGGATGTACGACTTCAATTTTGGAGGTTTCTTTACTCTTAGGTATAGACGTAGATGTATCATAATATCTATTTCTAGTCTAAAGATGAATATCATGTTCACACATGAATACTTGTCTATGAACAAAATTCCCCCCTTAAGGGGAGGCACCTTGATTGCCCCTTTGCGAGGATCCAGGGATAGATTGGGCCGTAGAAATCATCTGTTATTGTAGCTAGGGTATTTTTTAAGGATTATAATAGTATACTTAAGTGTATTATTCTAGGCGATTATTTTGGATTGAAAAAACATATATATCTGTTAGAACATTAATCCACCACTTAGTACCTTAATCTAATTCCTTAGTTAATTTTATTTGCATTTGTTTTGCAGGACTTTCAACAATTTTCTCACCATTAATGCAAGCATAAATGGAAGCAAACCACATATTGCTTACTCCATTCAATTTCTTGGAATGGATGGCAGAAATGGTTATTCAATTGTGATCTAAGGGTCTCTATAGAGTTACCATGGGCACAGAAGTGGAGCCAAACTCTGTTGTAGATAAATCCAAGTACTTCAATAGACTTGATGAAGGATATGGATTTCTATGCCTGAGTATTTCGAGAGAGCTCTTATTTCATACAGATAGTTTGACAACCCCAAATGAAGTCTGGGTTAAGCTAGAATCACTCTTTGGGAAAACTGATGAATTGAGAGGACATCGGCTTGAAAACGAGCTCATCAGCCTGAGCCCAACACATTTTGAAACTATCCAAGAGTTCTTCACGAAGTTCAAGTCTCTAGTGCTTCAAATGAATAAATGTGGAATTGAGAAGAAAGAGGAACAATTGATACTGTCCATCCTTTCAAAGCTAGGAGCATAATTCTCAGTGTTTGTAAGCGCCTTCCATTCTGGAAAAATGACACTTTGAAACTGGCAAATTCCAACACTGGCCAACTTCATGGAATGCCTCACCTAGGAGCAAGACAAGCTAGTTCAAATGGGCACCATCAAAGCTAAAGATCAAGCTTTGGCCATGGGTATTTCGAATGCCTCCAAGGGAAAGAAAAAGGCAAATAATTCGAAGCAGCTAGAGAAGAGGACGTTTGATAAACCCAAATCCACTGATGGGGGTTTGAATCCTCCTAAGGAGATGGACAAGAAAGGGAAAGAGAAAACCAAATTCACATATTTCCACAAGGGATGGAATCTAGAGAGCTCCTACATGAAGAAAACCATTGATTAGATGGCACAGCTGTTGGAGAAAAAAACATTGTCCCTGATGCCGCAAGGAAGAAAGATGGCACCTTCGGTTTAGACAACAAGGAGAAATGTCATGCCTTGGTAGTAGGTATTTCTAATTCCTCAACCTTCATTATTGATTAAGGGGCATCTAGACACATGGTTTCCACCAGAGAGCTCTTCTCCTCTATGCATTAGAATAGTGGCCCAGGAGTTCGAATGGGAGATGACTCTGAAATCGAGACCAAATGAATTGGTAGGATTGATTTGGAGAATGGTTAGTTCAGTGATGTTATCTATGTACCAGATTTGGAAAAAAATTTGTTGTCAGTGTATCAAATGAACTATACAGGAGAATCCAAGAGAGTAACATTTACTCCTGACTTGGTAGAGCTATCAGAAATTTCATCAAACCAAGTTGTGGCAATTGGGTATGCAGACCACCAAGAGAGGATGTACAAGTTCTCGAATTTTCTCCCTAATTACAGTGACCAAGCACTCCTCTCTCATGCCAATGAGACCTCCAAGATGAAATATTTGGAAACATGAATTACAAGTATCTCCAAGCACTGCACAAAGATGAGATGGTGGAAGGGCTTCCTTCAATCAAATCTTCAAATGGAGCTTGCATTGGATGTGTAGTTAGGAAGCATCTAGAACATAGCTATGAGAAGGGGATGGCAAGGAGAGCCACTCAACCACTTGGGATGGTACATTCAGACCTCATTTTCCCTCTACCCACTCCATCCTATGGTGGATCAGGGTATGTACTCACCTTCATTGATGACGACTCTAGATTCTATTGGGTATACTTCCTAATATTGAAATTTGAAGTATTTGAGAAATTGAAGATTTGGAAGGCATTAGTGGAAAATCAAAGTGGGAATAGGATAAAAATACTTAGGACTGATAATGGGAAGGAGTATGTCAATAAAAATTTGTAGCATCTTTGTGAGGAATGTGGCATTCAAATGCAACATTCAATTCCCTACACACCACAACAAAATGGTGTGGCAAAGAGGAAAAATATATCTCTCAAAGAGATGGCCACATGCATGATTGAGGAAAGGGATCTAAGTCCCAAGCTATAGGATGAGGCTATAAATTGTGCTGCACATATACAGAACAGGGAATTGCACAAATCAGTCAAAGGAAAAACACCCTATGAGGCATGGTTTGGCCAAAAACCAAATGTCTTAAATTTCAAGATTTTTGGATCAATAGCATGGGCTTGAATTCCTTCAGAAAAGAGGAAGGATTTGCAGCCACAGAGAAAGGAATTCATCATGGTTGGTTATGGTGATGACACAAAGGGTTATAATATCTTTGAAACATCCACACTCAATACTTTCATTGAGAGGAGTGTGCAATTCGAAGAGGAACCAATACCAGATTTTGAGCTTGCACTGGGGGAATGCACTTCTCCCCAACACCTTGATGAAGTAAGTAATGATTCAAGCTCTGTATTTTCTGATAATTCTGATAATGATATGGATGTAGATGAAATTTATATAGATGATTCAACATCAAGGCCCAAATGGGATGAAAATATCATACAAGCTACAGGTGAATTGGCAGGCAATCCCCAAGAGCCTAAGAAGACTAGATCTCAATCTAACAATGCTACCTATGCAAGTGAAAGTTCTCTTGATGATAACTGTTATATGATGATTGGATCTAATCCATAGTCATATTAGGAAGCTTATCATGATCCAATATGGAAGTCAACACTGGAAGAGTAATTCCATTCTCTCCAAGAGAATGAAACATGGGAATTGGTTCCCCTTCCTCCCAAGAGGAAGCTTGTGCAACGTAAGTGGATCTTTCGAACCAAACTTGATGATGATGGTTCTTACGTAAATTACAAGGACATATTAGTTGATAATGGATACTCTCAAGTCCAAGGTGTGGACTACACCGAAACCTTTGCACCGGTTTCAAAGATGGATTCAATTAGACTAGTTCTAGCAATTGCAGCTAGTAAAGGTTGGAAAGTGCACCATATGGATGTCAAGAGTGAATTCCTACATGGTGAACTACAGGAAGAGATATACATGCATCAAATTGAAGGTTTCCAATAGGATCCTTCACTTGTTTGTAGGTTGAATAAATCACTATATGGACTCAAGCAAGCCCCTAGGGCTTGGTATGCAAAAATGGATGCTTTCTTGCTCTCAATTGGTTTCATTCGATGAAAATATGATTCAAATGTGTATTTGAAGCAATATGATGGTATTTTGAAGGTTATTTTACTGTATGTAGATGACCTCTTAATTACAAGGAGCTGCAACAATCAAATTGGATCAATCAAGGCATCTCTACACAGTGAATTTGCAATGACAGATCTAGGATTGCTAAGAAAATTTTTGGGATTGGAAATTGAGCAATCTGAAAGAGGAATCACTGAGCCAACCTAAGTATGCTTCAGACCTGCTAAATAACTTTAATATGGCTGATTGTAAGGCATCCAAGTTCCCTTTCCTTTCTGGCATTAAACTAGGTGAATTTGGTGATTCTCCTTTGGTAGGTTGTACACTCTATAGGCAGCTAGTCGGTAGTTTGTTGTACCTTACACATACAAGACTTGATTTGTCTTATGCTGTAAGTACTGTAGAAAGGTATATTCACCATCAACATGAGATCCATTGGAAAGAAACCAAAAATATCCTCCAATATGTCCAAGGAACAAAGAGTTTTGGGGTACACTATGCAGCTAGTTATTCACTTCAACTAGCTGGATTTTCTGATTCGGATTGGGATGGAGATCCCATTGACAGAAAATCCACATAAAGTTTTGTTTTCATGCTTGTTGAAGGTCCTATTTTCTGTTCTAGTAAGAAACAACATACAATTTCTCTTTCTTCAGCAGAGGTCGAGTATAGGGCAGCAGTGAATGCAGCCACACAATGTGATTAGTTGCAAGGAATTCTTCGGGAGTTTGATGTTGCAATTGATTCTCATACCAAAATTTGGGTGGACAATCAAAGTGCCATAAAGATATCTATTGATACAATTCAGAGGAAGAGAACAAAGCATATAGAGATCCATATGCACTACATCCGGGGCTTAATGCATGACAGAGTGATTTCCTTGCAGTATTGCCCATCCACCGAGCAAACTGCTGACATATTCACCAAGAGTCTCACTGAGAATACCTTCACTCACTTGAGATATTTGCTTGGAGTGAGTGATGGATGGTGATTGCTGCTATTTTTGTAGGTTTCATCCCCATGTCAATTTTAGATGGAAGGTTTTGTCCCATGAGGTTTTCCTTCTTTTACTCAATTTACATGGACAAATAAAATTTCTGTTATGTATTGAGGTGACTTGAGCCTTTGTTGCCAAGGCCTCCCACTTTATTTCATGAGATGCACTAAGTTTTGGTTAAGGGGAGTTGTTATAACATTAATCAACCACTTACTACCTTAGTCTAAGTCCTTAGTCAATTTTATTTGCATTTGTGCATTGATACACTATAGTTTGGACTTAGGTAGCTTAATTGGGCATAATAACTAGTAAAGCAGGAGTGTTCACACCTACATGAGCGCTCCAACTCAGTAAAAATCCACATGTGCACCCTCATTTATTTTTGGTCTGATCCCATTCCTTGAATTGGGTAATTGTGTTTGACTAGGACCGCTAGGGGTGGATTTAGCCCATTTTTGGCCTATTTTGAGCATTTAATGCCCACCTTATTTTGTACACCAACACATTCCAAGGAGTTTTGATTGCTCCAACATTCCTCAGCCACATCCAAACCTCCATTCGTGACCATTTGGGTTGATTTGGAGCAAGTTTGACCCACCTAGGGGGGATTGAGGCCAATTTTGCCAATTTCACATGGACACTCATTTTGGGATTCCTAAGCCTCACAAATTTCTCCAAATGTAATATATACCTATTCATAACATATTTACATGTTAGACAGTCAGATAATATCAAGTTTCTGTTCACATTGCATGTGTTAAATTATTCTTCTTTCATGTTTTTTTTTGCTAGTTTTTGCAAGTAATTCAATTTTTGAGATTCTCTAAGGCTCCTAAATCTTGTTGTAGATCAAAATTCTCACAATATCTAGATAGGTAGGAGAACATTAAATATGAAACATACAATTTACTACTGAAAATTGTAAATTTTGGTGAATATTAAGATAAAAAAACATATTTTATGTAAATATAGGCGATATTAGAGACTAAATATGACCAAATAGCGAATTTATTTTTTGAAAAAAATCCCAAAAGATAGCCAATTGGTGAAATTTAGCCCCTAAAAATATATTTGGTTGCGGTTGAGGGAATGGGTTTGTAAATATATTAAGTTGATTGAAACCTTCTTGTTGAGCCAATAGCTTCTGGACCATTTCCATCTTGGTGCATTTGTAAGTTAGGTGATCTTCCTTGCATAGAAAGCAAGCACACTTTTCTTTTCCTTTCTCTTTGTTGTTTGCATTATTACTACCCTTATTCATAGCTTTCTCATTCTTGTTATTTTTCCCTCCAGGATGTTGGTTTTCTTTAGGGTTGGTTGTTTGAATTGTCAAAACATCCATGGGAGGGTTGGGATTAGGGCTTAGTGTATTGTTCGAAACAATTGTCAGTCAATTTTGACTTACTAGGTTCATACTTGCTAAAGTTACAACATCATGAGTCACTCTCTAGGTCAATCTTGTGTGTCAATATTGAGCCTCGTGTGTTGAGGTAGTTCCTTATAGGAGCATGAGTTAGACTTAGGAAACTTGGATAAGAATCTTGATTTGGAATCAAGAATGGTTAAGCTTCATGTGTTGAGGGAAGTGTTTTGTATGTCAAAGTGATGATGTTGTACAATCCTGCTAGTCAAGGCTAAGTTCTTGTGTGTCAAGACAGATCCTCATGTGTTGAGATGGTGCCTCAAGTGTTGAGATGGTGCTTTGCATGTCAAATTATGTATGGTGTGTGATGTAATACTAACCATGGTTCATTTATTAAGTCTCCCCTAGGGACTAGCCACCCTAGAGTGAACTACTTTAGCATATAACTACTTGGAATGATAGTAGGACAATACGATCACATCATTGGGAAAATATTCTTAGTATATTTGATATAATAATTAATTTGGCACATGTTGATCCAGGTCGTGTCCATGAAGCATGAGGGGGACAACAGTTCAACTGAATGAGAAAAAGCAGGATTACGCAATACAGATAACACAAATACACAGACAATATACAGGAATGTGAACTGCTCTAGATTGATCAAGATAAGATCTGTATGTTACAATAATTTACATGCTTATAAAGAAGTCTAAGATGCTTGGGTGCCTTCTTGTTACGTTCAATTACAAAGAATAAGTTAGAGTGGTTCAACTGTTCAACCATTACAGTCGACTGGAAGACAGAAAGATAGTCTGTCGAAGTTCGACAGTCCCTGGTCGCATGTCGACGTTGCATGCCGATGTCACGAACTGTGAGGTCACTGAACATGTCAAAGGTGAGGAACATGTCATAGGTGCACAACATGTCACAGGTGCGGAACATGTCGTAGCATGTCAAAGTGTTGAAGTTTTCGTAGTCATGTTGTGTCAAAACTTGTCAAAGTTGTATCAATAGTGATGACTGGTTGATACTGTCGAAGTTAGCATCCGACAACAAATGCCAACTGCGATGTGGATCAGAACTCCCTCCTTAAGAAACAATCGACCCCATTGTTTGATCATGAAGGTGAGGAAACTTGTTTATCACTTTAGTAGCAGAGTACCACTTTCCTTGAGATGGGATCTGGCCAGCTTTGGCAGCCTGAAACAAGGGAATTGTGTTCGTCCTTGTTAGGCGTACTTGTCGTCCCACAATGGTGTCACAAGGAAGAGGCTCCTGAATATCTGGGTTGATGCCACGGGATCTGCTGTTGAGGATTCATTCTGTTCCAACAAGGGTGCATGGTATGGTCGAAGTAGATCCACATTGACGACTAGATGTATACCCAAGCAAGCAGGAATGTCGAGCTGGAAAGCATTCTCGCCAATTTGTCGAAGAATACTGTGTGGACCATAATGCAAAGGTTTTAACTTCTTGAAAGGACCTGTGAAGCACTCCTTATTAAGATGTAGCCAAACCTTATACCCAATGTGAAATGTATGAGGAATGCAATGCTTGTCGTGTCAGGCCTTAGCTTTCTCGTTTGCTCTATGCAACATATCCTATGTTGTCACTGAATGTCGCAAATCTGTTCTCAAAACTTGACTGCTTTATCAACTTCTCATTGGCTGCGCTCTGTGTCGGAGTTTGGTTGTGTCGAGGAGATGATCAAGTCGATAGGCGCTGAGGGTTGAAATCCGTAATAGATCTCAAATGGACTCTTTCCTGTAGAGTTGTACTAAGCACAATTGTAGCTGTGCTATATGTATGGAAGACTATCATCCCATGTGCGTCGATGCTGGTGATTGTACATGCGAAGCAGTTGTACTACCAAGCGGTTCACAACTTCCGTTTTTCCGTCGGTATGAGGATGGAAAGCTATCGACAATGAGAGTCACATGTCTAGCTGTTGCTAGAGAGTCTTCCAAAATATGCTAATGAATATGGTATCTCAGTCGGAAATGATGGTTGTAGGTAAACCAAAGTGTTTCCAAACATGTGTAAAGAAGAGATGAGCGGTCTGCTATGCTGTTGTGGTCTTCTTACATGGTATGAGAATGGCCATCTTGGAAAATTGGTCGACTACTACTAATATTGTGTCATGCTGATGTTTGGTAGTAGGATAACCCGTCAAGTAGTCCATAGAAATAGATTCCCATGGTCAACTAGGAACTGGCAGAGGTGTGTACAATCCCTGTCATCGATTAGGTGGCTTAACAATGGCACAAACCATGCATGATCGAATGTACTTGCTGACATCAAATATAAGTGTAGGGAAGAAATACTTCTGCAGAATAGCAAGTGTCTTTTCTACTCCAAAGTGTCCTACGGTCTTGCTGTAGTGCGCGCCCCAAATGAGCTGCTGTCGTTGCTCACCGGTCGGTACACAAAGTTGCCCAAGCTTGTATAGCAAGGTATCTTTCAGGAAGTAGTCGGAGTTTGAGTTCGACGACTTGTTAGTCTGTAACTGTTGGTATACTGTTGAGAAGTCGTTGTCGTCCTTGTACAACTATTTCCAAATGGTCGTGTCGTAACCCTACATACTCATCACTGTCAAAAGTAGAGTAATGGGTGGTCGACTGAGGCAATCTGCATCGGAAATAGCCTTGCATTTTCGATACTTAATCACCAATTGAAATTGTTGTAGGTAATTAATCGACTTGAGTTTTTGGATTGTCTGCAAATTTGATTGTGTCGGAGTGAACTGTAAAGGCTTGTGATCAGTAAGAATGACCGTTTCCTTGCCAAGGATGTAATGCCTCCATTGCTTGAGAGCTTGCACAATGGCATACAGTTCTTTTTCGTACGTCGAGTATCTTCTAACAGTGTCGTTAAAAGTCTCGGAATGAAAAGCAACTGGGTGACCAGACTAAGTGATCACTGCTCCCAAGGCATAGTCCGATGCATCTGTCTCAATCTCAAAGGGCTAATGCAAATCAGGTAACACAAGTACTGGTGCAGTGCAGAGCCTGTGTTTGAGCTGCTCAAAAGATGCTTGATGTGTTTCTGTCCATTGGAAGACAAATTTCTTGTTTCCCTTCGTTGACTGATTCAAGGGCCAAGCTATGTGACTGAAGACGAGTATGAATCATTGATAGAAATTCGCCAAACCAAGAAAACTTCTTAGTTCTTGAATGATTCTAGGAATGGGCCAATATTTGAGGATCTGTACTTTGTCTAGATCGATGTGAATTCCTACAGAGTCAATTACATACCCCAAATATTTGATGCTGGTCATCACAAAAGAGCACTTGTCCATGTTCAAATAGAGCTGATGTTGTTGGAGAGTGTCGAGGACTTATCGAAGATGTCCGACATGTTCTTCCCATGATTGACTAAAAATCAATATGTCATCGAGATAGACAATAACCCATTTGCTAATGAAAGGTCAGAGAAGGTTATCCATATGTCGCATGAAGGTCGCAGGTGCATTGGTTAAGTCAAAAGGCATGACTAACCATTTCAACAATCCTTCCTTGGTCTTGAAAGCAGTTTTCCACACATCTGAGGGCTCGATTGGAATCTGATGGTATCCCAACTTGAGGTCGAGCTTAGTAAAGAATTTAGCACCTTTTAGATAGTCGATAAGTTCGTCTCTCTGTGGTAGAGGGTACCGATTCTTCACTGATATTTTGTTGAGAGCTCTGTAGTCGATGCACATGAACCAAGTCCCGTATTTCTTTGGAACTAGGACGACTGGACTTCCACAAGGAGAGGATTTGGGTCGGATATGACCTTTGTCGATTAGTTCTTGGATTTGTCTGTGAATCTCTTCATTTTAGAGAATGGATCATCTGTAAACATATGTGTTAGGGAAAGAAGAACCAGGAACAAGTTCAGTGGAGTGTTTTACCTGGAAATGCTGAGGTACTCCATCTAGAGCTTGAAAGAGGTTCTAGTACTCATCAAGAATATGATCAACTTGCTGCTTCTGTCGAGAGCTACATTGGTCAGTGATTTGACTCGTTGCTACAGTCTTCTTAGAATGTTGCAACTTGATCATGCTTAGTGTGAACTGCTGAGCATGATTGATGATCTTCTTTGTCTGTTTGGCAGATATCAGTGCAACCGTTGGTGTTGGTTGACGCTTTGGTATGTTGAACCATTGATTCCAGATTTTGACAATCACCTTCTGAGGCTGTGACTGATAACTTCCATGTCTATCCCAGAGGTAAGGTTTCCCAAATAGGGCATCGACTACAGAGAGTGGTGCCACGTGACATAGTACTTCATCTTCAAAAGGATTTATGAAGTAGGCAAGTTTGCATTGTCGAGTGATCCGTAGTTCTTGTCCATCACTCATCCAACTGATGTTGTAAGGTTGAGAATGCGGGGTGGTAACAAGACCTAATTTCTTCACCAGTTCTTCATAAATGAAGTTCTTTTGGCTCATGTTGTCCACAATCATATGTAATGGGTTTCTTTGGACCCATATCCTTGTATGGAATAGGCGCTCTCGTCCCTCCTTGTCGACAATAGTCGAGGTTGCTTGAGTTGTCGAGGTCAAAAGGGTCGTCGTGTCTGGATCAGATTCTTCCACCATCTTGTCGAATGCATCGGAGGTCGACAATTTTGCCAAAAATTTCTTCCCATCTTTGCATTTAGATGTATCATGCCAAGATGAGTGGTGGTAATCGCACCATTTTCCGGTCGGCGGTTGTTTGCTGCGTTCCCTCTTGTGAAAAGGCTTCTTATTGTGATCAGGCTTTGGCGGTGTCGGTTGAGAATATTTCGACTTGTTGAAGTCGGATGGTGCCTTCTTGTCAGGTGGTCTTCCTGATGTCAGCTTTGTCGTGAAATGTACTTTTCCTTTCTACTTGGTTTCTAGTTTGCTGGCATAGTGGAAAGCATCCACAAGCGTATTGATAGTAAAAAATTCCATCTCCTACTAGATGTACTTAGACAATCCGCTGGTGTATTTCAGAATAAGCAATTTTTCTTCTTCTTGGATGCCAAGTCTTTCCATGAGTCGGTAGAACTCATCGATGTAACTCTATACTGATTGGTCTTTCCATTGCCTTAGCTACTGCCACTTCTTATACTGCTGCTTGAGGTATTTCAGCGGGTAAAATTCCTTCCGGATGTGTTTGATGAATTTATCCCATGTGTCGATGGGGTCTCTGTTTTTCTCCATCTTTGTCGAGAGGTTCTCCCACTAGCAGTGCACGGAGGTTGCCATCTTTAAGAACACAATTGTGACTTTTTCAGCTTCGAAGAGTTGATTTACAGTGAAATAGGATTCCAGTTGTTGCACCCAATTGTCGACGGATTCCATGTCAATCTTTCCTTCAAGATTCAATATGTTGAGATTCATTTGCACTTTGAAGGGGATGATTTTATTGGAGTGAGTTCTCATTGAGGATCCTCTGGATGTTGAAGCAAATCACAAGAGAATCTCATTAAACTGGGTGAACATTTCAGTTTGTTGTCGAGCCAAAGCTTGCTCAATAAGTTGTGCTGTCTCATCAGCTACATGTCCATCGTCTGTTTCTTCTATCATTTCTGGAGATGGCATCTGCTTGGATTGATGAGATTGCAAGCGAGTTTGAACCGACATAAGTTAGGGAACTTTGAGAGAAGTGTATACGTAGAACCTAAGCAAGAAAAAATGAGTACTCTCTGATACCAATGATCCAGGTCATGTCTAGGAAGCACGAGGGGGACAAGAGTTTGACTGAATGAGTCAGCTCTGTTATGGCGGAAGCTTAATAAACAGAATGAGCAAAAGTAGGATTATGCAATACAGATAACACAAATACACACAGTCAATATACAGGAATGCGAAATGTTCTAGATTGATCAATATAATATCTGTATGTTACAATAATTTACATGCTTATAAATAAGTCTAAGACGCTTGGGTGCCTGCCCGTTACGTTCAATTACAAAGAAGAAGTTAGAGCGGTTCAACTATTCAACCGTTACAGTCGACTGGAAGACAGAAAGATAGTTTGTCGAAGTTCGACAGTCGCTGGTCGCATGTCGACATTGCATGCCAATGTCGCGAACTATGAGGTCACTGAACATGTCAAAGGTGCGGAACATGTTGCAGGTGTGGAACATGTCGCAGCATGTCAAAGTGCTGAAGTTGTCGTATTCATGTCATATCGAAACTTGTCAAATTTGTATCAACAGTGATGACTGGTCGAGACTGTTGAAGTTAGCATCCATCAACAAATGCCAACTATGATGTGGATCACATGTGGACCATGCAGATAAGACAAGAGATAAATATAATTTGTGATAAGATATGAGAGAATTTGAATCACACATAAAAGAATTAATTAAGAGAGAATTCTAATTGTTAAACTTCAGTGAATACTTTAGTAAATCAAAAGAGAAATTGAATTGATCACTACAATGATGTTAACAATAAATAATTAGTTAAAGTGAGTTAACTAAGTGATAACAAATAAGATCTAGTTAACTAAGTTTTATTGCATGGAGACACTTATGTTAAATTACAATATGACACTTATGTTAAACTAAAAGACGACACTTGAGTTGCAACACGTGCATGACTACACTTAAGTTATTCACCTAACTAAGTGGGAAATATTTAATTTAAGGGGTGATTTCATCCTAAGAGGAAGTTCAGTGAGTTAATGCACTACATGAGAAGTGGGGCATACTTCTTCATGCAAGATTGATGCATCTTGATGGATGCTCAAGTTCATCCTGAAGTCATAAGATAAAAATAGAATTCGATGCATGTGAAGAATGTATAAATATGTTATATAGGATTGATGAATTCAATGTGAAGTGAATGCTCTTCTCTTTGTGTAGGATATTATTCCGAGTCTCTCTTATTTATATTTCACTTGCTATGTAATTGCACTGGGGGTTCTTGATGTAAAATAAATTATATGCTATCTATCAATATACTAAGGAAGGTTTTATCGGGGTTTTCTCCCTCAAGTCATAAAGGGTTTCCCCAGGTTAAATTCATGTGTCAAATGTGATTGCTTATGTGTATCATTGTTATTTGATTTCAAGTAATATTGCATTTCCGAATTAAAGATCAAAATTAAACATCGTATCAAAGCTCAGGGCGTGAAAGAACTAAGTTCAACAATCAAGCTTGAGCCTACGTAGATCCTGAGTGTGCATAGTACTTGAAGAATTATGGCTTCAATCTCAATAATATTGGAAGACCCTCTTGAAGGAATTTCGAACTTCAATACTTGGAAGGCCAGGATTCTAAATATCTTGGAAGAGCATGATTTGGATGGCTATGTATCTAGTGTTATTGAAGAGCCTACTACTAATGCAGGATGCAACAATTTCAAGAAGAATCAAACCAAGGAAAAGAGAATCATTTATGATTCCATGAAATACAACTTGATGCTCGTGATCACTCCATTGAATACCACAAAGGAATGATTTGACACTTTGACAAATATTTATGAGAAGAAGGAGTCCAGTCAAAAGAGAGCATTGAAGAACAAGATTCCAAATTTGAAGATGTAAAAGGATGAAGTTGTGACTTCCTTCTTCACAAAGATATCCCAAGTAAGAGATCAACTGATTAGCATTGGTGTGATGGTCGATGATGATGACCCCATTCAGACTACTATTGATGGTATTCCATCCTCATGGGAGACATTCTTGGCTGTAGTAAATGGTCGATAAGTGCAACCTAAATTTGAGAGATAGTGGCATGATTTCCTACAAGAAGAAGGGAGAATACAGAGCAAGTATACTTCCTCCAAAGAAGAGAACCTTGCTCTTGTGGTACAAATGAAAAGAGGTAATAAATATCACAAGAAATTCTCTCATCAAAAGGAGAATAATTTCAAGAACTTTGATAAGTCTAAATTTAAATGTTTCAATTGCAATAAGAAGGGCCATTATGTAAGAGAGTTTCGTGCAAAACAAAGAGGAAAGTTCAAGGGTAGGTTTCATGCTTCTATTGATACAGAAGATGAACCTATAATAAATAATTCATTCGATGATCACGAGACAAAGAATGAGTACTATATTGTGTCATCCCTTTCTTGATCCATTACCATTAGTGATGAGACATGGCTATTAGACAGTGGTGCATCCAAACACATGACTGGATATAGGAGTGTTATCATAGATCTGAAGGAAATAAAGTTTTCCTGTAAGGTGGAGCTTGGAGATAATACCACCTATTCTATCCAAGGAATTGGATGCACTTTTTTTCATTTGGATTCAAGAGATGTACTACATGTGGATGAAATTCTGTTTGGCTCGAGATTGAAGAAGAACCTCCTGTTTATTTCATTTCTAGAAGTTAAAGGATTCAGAGTTATCTTTGTGGACAACAGAGCGCTCCTGTGGCCTAAGAATGAAGACTTGAACTATGCATAAGTGATTGGAGTTAGACAGGGAGGTATCTACAAATTTCCTTGAAAACTCATTCAAGCCATGATCCATGACATAGTTAGTCCTTGTGAGCTATGGCATAGAATAATTGGTCATTTCCATTTCAAAGAGATACCTGGATTGCAAAAGATGATGAAAGGTATTTCCATGTTTAAATATGATTTTTATAGTGTTTGTAGAGGTTGCACTCTTGGAAAGAACATTAAGAAGAGTTTTCCAAGTAGTACGAAAAGATCCAAGGGGATTCTTGACATGATTCATTCTAATCTATGTGGTCCTCTGTCTACACCCTCCTTGAGTGGTTATTTGTATTATGTGGTTTTCATAGATGAATTTTCTTGCAAGTTATGGGTTTATTGTTTGAAATAAAATATGAAACTTTCAACAAGTTTCAAGATTTTAAAGCATTGGTCAGAATCAGACTGGGAAGCACATTCGTGTTTTGAGATTTGATAATGGAGGAGAGTTTGAGTCCCATTAATTTAATGACTCCTGTTGAGATGCAGGTATAAAAAGATAGTTGAGTGTACCCTACAACCCCCAACAAAATGGGGTTGATAAAAGAAAGAACAAAACAATATGTGAGAGTAGAAAAGCCATGATATGTGATTACGATCTTCCCACATCCTTATGGGAAGAAGCCTCCATTAGTGCTGTTTATATTCAAAATAGAAGCCCTCATGCTATCTGGGGAGAAAATAATCATGAAGAGGTTTTCACTGGTGAAAAACTAGATATTGGACACTTGAATATTTTTGGTTGTTCGGTTTACATTCACATACCAAAAGAGAAGAGGAGAAAGATGGAGACATCCAGAAAGAAAGGAACATTTATTGGATATAGTGAATCCTCCAAAGCCTACAAAATCTATGTTCTAGGACAAAGAAAAATTGAAGTCAGTAGAGATGTAACATTTTATGAAGAGGTTTCCTTCAAGCACTCTAAAGAACTTTAGTTTGATTTAGACATGGAGGAGCATGATACTCCTATGATGGAGAATCTAGTTTTTGATTCTCCCCTTTCATATGTTGAGAGGGAGAAGCCATAAGAGTTCATATATCTTCTTGATCCCGAAGAACCAGAAGATATGATAGAAAGATCACTTGATGAACCTCCTGCTACAAGGATATTTACATGGTGTTGAGACATTCCGCAATAGGCAAAAAAGCATGGATCACCTCTAGGATCATTTAGAGAGCGAAAGAGACCTAAAATATTTTTAGGATATGTAGCACAGATGAGTCACATTAGTGATTCAGAACCATCTATGTATGAGGAATCATCAAAGCAGTAAGTATGGAAAGATGCCATGGTAGAAGAATACAAATCTATAATGAAGAATTATGTTTGGTAAGTGGTTCCTAAACTTGATGGGAAGTCCATAGTAACTTCCAAATGGATTTATAAACTCAAGTATGCACCTGATGGAAGTATTGAAAAGTATAAATCAATATTTGTGGCATGTGGCTTCTCACCAAAAGAGGGATAGACTATGATGAGACATTCACTCCTATGGCTAGGTACTCTACTATCTGAACCATAATTTCCCTTGCTTCAGTTTTGGGTTGGAAACTTCACCAGATGGACGTGAAGATTTTCTTCCTCAATGGTGAGATTGATGAAGAGGTTTACATACAACAACCTAAGGGGTTTGTAATTCATGGGAAGGAGTCCCATGTGTGAAAAATTAAGAAATATTTTTATGGGGATTAAGTAGGATCTGAGGGATTGGTATTCAAGGATTGATAGCTATCTTCTGAGCTTGGGATTCTTCAAAAGAGAAGGTGACCCCAACTTGTACTTCAAGGTTGTGAAGAAACAACCATTGATCTCGGTTCTCTATGTTGATGGCTTGTTCCTTACTATAGAGGAGCAATTGATAGCTCAGTGCAAGAGGGATCTCACTTCTGAGTTCGAAATGAAACACTTAGGTCTTATGCACTATTTTCTTGGTCTAGTAGTTTGGAAAAGGAAAGATGAGATCTTTCTCTTTGAAGGAAAGTACACAGTTGATGTATTGCAAAGATTTGGTATGATGGACTGTAAGTCCATGTCTCCTCCAATGGTGTCTAATCTAAAGAAGATACATGAGTCAAATTTCGTATTAGATCTAGTTGATCCTACCATGTATAGAAATCTCATTGGTTCCTTGATGTTTTTGATACATAGTAGACAATACATATGTTATGTAATGAGTACCTTGAGTTAGTTTATGTATGAGGAAAGACATAGGAAATGGGTTGCTTCCAAGCATGTGCTTATATACCTTCGAGGTACTATTTCTTATGGACTCAGATATGGTACCATTGGTGGAGTGATGTTACTTGGATATGCTGACTCCAAGTGGATGGTAGTATTATGGACCAAAAGAGTACATCCAGAGTTTTTTTTAGCTTGGGATCAACTATGATCTCTTGGTCCAGCAAGAAGCAAGGCTATATAGCCAAGAGTACTATATTAGAAGCAAAGTATATTGCACCTAGTACTTCTTTCCAAGAAGTTATGTAGCTTAGGAAGCTACTTGTTATGTTGTTCAGTGAGAATATTGAGACTATTGTCATTCACTCTGATAATCACAGCTACATAAATCTCTAAAAAAACCCTATGTTTCATGATAGATTGAATCACATTGAGATGAAGCATCACTACATCAGAGACATGGTCCAGAGAGGTTCCCTAAGAATTCAATACATTGCTATTGGAGGGAAGATAACATATATGTTGAATCAACCTCTATTAGTGACGAAGTATAGGTACTTCTGAGACAATCTTGGCATGGAAGAGAATGCCTCCCTCACTTAGAGGGAGTGTTAAAGTTACAAAATCACAAGTCATTCTTAAGGTTAATATTGTGTGTCAATATTGAGCCTCGTGTGTCGAGGTAGTGTTGAGATATTGTAACTTCAAAGAATATTATATTTGTACTTTATTATTCCGGAGATGTTTCATTCCTCCGTGAAGATCTTATTGTATATCCGGAGATGTTTATTCCTCCGTCGGAATGTCGTAACTCGGGTTATTAGACTTCCCTAGTGGGGGTCGGCCCTGTATATGTTATGTGGGTCAAAGGGTTATTAGACCACCCTAGAGGGGTCGGCCCAGTCAGTTGTAGTGGGGTATTTAACCCATTGGTTAAATACGAGCCTACGTGTACCTGTGTAAAATACATGTCAGTGTAGTGTATAAATAGAGGAGGTGTGTTCCTCATTTGACACATACACTCACTTGAGAAAGGAGCACTTGTGGAGGAGAGGTCTGATATGGTGGAGGAGGAGATCATATCTTTGGTTTGCATCTTTGTGTGTTGCTGGTCATCTATATTGAGGAAGCTTTACTGGGTTTTCTACCCCATGAGGGTTTCCCAGGATAAATCTGTGTCTCTTGTGTTTATGCTATGCTTGTTGTTTCTTCAGTGATCCTGTATATGCTATTATTGTGAAATGGAATGTAATGATACTATTTTCAGTCTTAGCATATTAAATATTAACATGGTATCAGAGCTAACCTGAAGGAAGGCAAGGTATGGCACTTACGACACTTGCTTTACTTACGACAATTTGAAGGTTAGGGTTTTACATAGCAAAAACCAGTCATCGTGGAAATTTCTCTATAAATTTATTTATGCGAAGTTTCAGGGTCTAAAAAGTTTACCGGTCGAAGATAACATCCCCAGGTACCTTGTTTCCAAAGGGAACCCTCATATTCATTGTACTTTATGAGTTATGATCAGTACAAGTTAGGGTTTCTGCCTCTTCCAGATCTCAGTCAAAATCAGGTAACCTTGGAAAAAAGGTCATAACTTGGGCTAGGAATCTCCAAATGAAATTTAGTAAAAAGTGACAGGAAGTACACAGACTTTACTATCTCAGGAAACTTTTTCAGAGGCCGAAGGTGAACCAGTGACACGTGGCACGCCGTACAAGTTCGCTCTCCTGTTTTATCCCATAAACAGGTCACGTTGCGACACTTGGCATAACTCTCTCTCAGAGAGTCCAATTGAGGTAAGACCTATCAGGATAGAAAGCTAACAGGGAGAGATATCTCAGGAAAATTTTTCAGAGGCCGAAGGTCAAACAGTGACACGTGGCATGCTGTACAAGTTCGCTCTCCTGTTTTATCCCATAAACAGGTCACGTTGCGACACTTGGCATAACTCTCTCTTAGAATATCCAATTGAGGTCAGACCTGTCAGGATGGAAAGATGACAGGTCAGGATACTACAGAAAACGTTTTCATACCCTTTGGAGCAAAAATTTCAGAGTTATAGCAAAAACAATCAGGTGCATATTTCTGTCAAAACAGAATTATTTTTGGAGCACCTTTATTCATGGCTTCCGGAATTTAGGGTTTCGGAGAAAGTTAGAATTTTTGGAATTGGAATCCATGGCTGGAAGCTCCTCAGAAAAATAAGAGTTTAGAGCCTTGGATCAAACCTTTTGATTGAGCAAAAGGGTGGGCTTCATCAAACCCTAGTTCGAGATCCTGTCAAGAAGATCTAGAAGTTTGAAAGGCAATTTTGAGGGGTCAATTTTTGGAGATTTCAAAATTAAGTGTGCTAGTTTGATCAGCTCAGCAAGACACATCCTTCCATTCATTCGGAAGTGTGAAAGTCAAAGATTGAATTTTTAGGGTTTCTCTAGCAAACCCTAATCAATCTCTAGATCAAGTTTCAGGGGGAGTTGAGGCTAAGGCCTTACATAAGAAGACTACAAGAAGTCTCGACAGGTATGACTTGAGGTTCAGGTATAACTTGAAATCTGATTCTTGATTAAGTTCATAATGCGTTTGTCTTCATGTTCTTTATTAGTACAATCTTGATTAATGTTAGAATTGTCTTATCACCCTAGTAATAGTATGAATGCATGTGAATGATCGAAGACATTCATTGATTAGGGATATATGATTGTACTAATGCATTATGGTGTTGTATGAGGTTGATGTCGTTTGCTAACAAGATACAGGTACATCACAAAAGAAAAATCAAGCTCCTTAAAACATGACAACATGAAGACAAAGACTCATCCATAATCTTTGTTCTACTTACGAGGTATGTATGACTTTGTTATATTATGCTTAACCTATGAGACATGCAGGTTCTAGCTCAGGATCTCTAAATCATTGAAGAGATTGTTTAGGTATGTTGTACATAGCTAAGCAGATATACTAATCCAGGTATGTTTTCCTATGACAAGTTAGAATCTTACCTTAGGATCCCTTATATAAGTATACTTGGTATGATTGGTTATGCTTATTCATAAAGTTAGTAATCAAGGGTTTATGCATATTATGTCTCTTATCTTGATGATCTAATTAACCAGAAGAGTATTATGATCAAACAAGAATATGCAGAAGTAAAAGAAGACTTCCTTGAAACCTTGAATATTATCTATAATCATGACTATACATTTTCAAAGATTATTTAGAACTAGAATGTTTTGATAATATTGAGAATATACTAATGAATGTATGTCTGTGTATGAGGATGACACTAGTGCACACTTGAGCTTGCACAGTGGTACAGAATGAATAGAAGTTCAAAAGACATATAGAAGATCAAGTGGGAGGCAACCACACAAACATAAAAGATAAGTATTTGAGATGTTATTTGAAATAGTAAATGATATTGCTTGTATGCATATTTGTATTCCTAGAATATATCATGCTAAGTGTAAACATTCATAGAGCATTGAACAGTATACTACTAATATGCATATGATTGGTAAGTTGGACAAACATTCCATTGTTGCTTGTCTACAATGAAACCTCTTTGCTGACATGATGAGAGCTGTGCACACTCTCAATAGTATGTTCTGGTAGAGATGGAAGGCATCTAGATAGCCACTGTATGCATACAGGATATGGGAAAGTGTTGTTCCAAAGTATTGGTCAAAATAGTTACATAACTATGTAAATGATATCTGTATGCATAATAGGTTATCATGTCAATATGATTTGATGATTATGAAGTATTACTAATCATGTACTTAATTTTTATTTGTAGGAAAGATCATGATGAATGATGAACACTGAACAAGCGATGGATGTTCAAACAAAAGGATTTACAAATCAAACACACTATAGAAGGCTTGTGGCTAGAAAATTCTCTTAGAAAGAGGAAGAGAATCATGATAAGATGTTTGCTCCAAGTGGCTAGATAAGACCATTCTCTTAATGGTGTAATTAAAGAAGAAGTGTGAATCAGGTTCTGTATGGGTACCCAGGATCGATAATCAATTGATGAGCTTAATGATCACCATGGGTGATGAGGATCTCAACCTTTGCTACAAGGTTGAATATTGTTTCTATACACAGACGATATGGTGCAGAAAGGAACCAAAAGTTTGAATTTGTAACAATGTACTAACCAAAACTCTACCGATCCAATGTACTAACCAAACCTCTACCTCAAGTAAAGTTTTCTGAGACAAACTTAATATAGTTCAGAAGGACCCTCCTCGAAAGGGGGAGTGATGTGATAACTCATGATGAGATTGCCTGCATTGACATTGAGGTCGATAATGAGGATACCTATATTAGTGATGCCGACAAAGAGGTTGGTGGATGGTCCTTAGATAGGGTCAAAGGTGACAAGGGGATTGCATCATCCTTGAACATATGTTCTAAAGAGAGCTGTAGACATATGTCTTCGAGAATGAAGTCCTTGGTGGACATGATAGGATTGCATCATCCTCAAGAGAGCCGTAGACGTATGTCTTCGAGAATGAAGTTCTTGGTGAACATGTGAGGGGATTGGATCATCCCTGGACTTCAGTCCTAAAGAAGAGCCGTAGACGTATGTCTTCGAGAATGAAGTCCTTGGTGGACATGATAGGATTGCATCATCCTCAAGAGAGCCGTAGACATATGTCTTCGAGAATGAAGTTCTTGGTGAACATGTGAGGGGATTGGATCATCCCTGGACTTCAGTCCTAAAGAAGAGCCGTAGACATATGTCTTCGAGAATGAAGTTTTTGGTGAACATGTGAGGGGATTGGATCATCCCTGGACTTCAGTCCTAAAGAAGAGCCGTAGACGTATGTCTTCGAGAATGAAGTCCTTGGTGGACGGTTGAGGATTAAGTCATCCTTGGACGTAGTCCTAAATGTACGGTTGAGGATTAAGTCATCCTTGGATGTAGGTCCTAAATGTACGGTTGAGGATTAAGTCATCCTTGGATGTAGGTCCTAAATGTACGGTTGAGGATTAAGTCATCCTTGGACGTAGGTCCTAAATGTACGGTTGAGGATTAAGTCATCCTTGGACGTGGTCCTAAATGTACGGTGGAGGATTAAGTCATCCTTGGACGTAGGTCCTAAATGTATGGTTGAGGATTAAGTCATCCTTGGACGTGGTCCTAAATGTACGGTTGAGGATTAAGTCATCCTTGGACGTAGGTCCTAAATGTACGGTTGAGGATTAAGTCATCCTTGGACGTAGGTCCTAAATGTACGGTTGAGGATTAAGTCATCCTTGGACGTAGGTCCTAAATGTACGGTTGAGGATTAAGTCATCCTTGGACGTTGGTCCTAAATGTACGGTTGTGGATTAAATCATCCTTGGACAGTAAATCCAGTAATTCCGAAAGGAAGGATAGTCCTAAATGAATTGAGTGGATTAAATCATCCTTGGACAGTAAATCCAGTAATTCCGAAAGGAAGGATAGTCCTAAATGAATTGAGTGGATTAAATCATCCTTGGAAAGTAAATCCAGTAATTCCGAAAGGAAGGATAGTCCTAAATGAATTGAATGGATTAAATCATCCTTGGACAGTAAATCCAGTAATTCCGAAAGGAAGGATAGTCCTAAATGAATTGAGTGGATTAAATCATCCTTGGACAGTAAATCCAGTAATTCCGAAAGGAAGGATAGTCCTAAATGAATTGAGTGGATTAAATCATCCTTGGACTGTAAATCCAGTAATTCCGAAAGGAAGGATAGTCCTAAATGAATTGAGTGGATTAAATCATCCTTGGACAGTAAATTCAGTAATTCCGAAAGGAAGGATAGTCCTAAATGAATTGAATGGATTAAATCATCCTTGGACAGTAAATCCAGTAATTTTGAAAGGAAGGATAGTCCTAAATGAGATTGAGTGGACTAATCATCCTGTAAATAGATTGGGATTGCCTCATCCCTAGACATGGTGAGATGTCTTAAACTGATAAGGACTAATCATCCTGTAAATAGATTGGGATTGCCTCGTCCTTAGACATGGTGAGATGTCTTAAAGTGATAAGGACTAATCATCCAGTAAATAGATTGGGATTGCCTCGTCCCTAGACATGGTGAGGTGTCTTAAAGTGATAAGGATTGATCATCCTGTAAATTGATCTGGATTGCATCATCCATGGACATGAGAGTTGTCTTAAACTGAGAGGGACTGATCATCCCGTAAGCGGATCAGGATTGTATCATCCTTGGACCTATGTCCTAAAGTGAGAGGGATTGATCATCCCGTAATTGGATCTTGTGTGTTGCAGGGTATGCTGCTATTGTGTATACTTGTATTGATGAGGATACTTGTATTGATGATGTGTATACTTGTATTGATGAGGATACTTGTATTGATTATGTGTATACTTGTATTGATGAGGATACTTGTATTGATGATGTGTATACTTGTATTGATGAGGATACTTGTATTAATGATATTTATACTTGTATTGATGATGTTGTTGATCGTGATGATCTAGATGATGATGTTATTGATCGTGATGATCTAGATGACGATGCTGCTGATCGTGATGATCTAGATGACGATGCTGCTGATTGTGATGATCTAGATGACGATGTTGTTGATCATGTGATGACGATGCTGATGATTGTGTGATGATGATGCTAATGATCGTGTGATGACGATGCTGATGATCGTGTGATGACGATGCTGATGATCGTGTGATGACGATGCTGATGATCGTGAGATGACGATGCTGATGATCGTGAGATGACGATGCTGATGATCGTGTGATGACGATGCTGATGATCGTGAGATGACGATGCTGATGATCATGTGATGACGATAATCGTGAGGATCCAGATGATGATATTGTTGTAGCTGTTCAAGTGCTACAGAAGATAAAGACTCAATACTGAAGATGTCGATGTTCCAGTATTGAAGATGTTCCAGTAACTGATTGAGTTACTGATGATGTTGAGAAAGCTTCCAATGATTTATAGATGTATCATGTATGATGTTGATGACTCCTTGCTCGTGCAGATGTTGTTATAATATCCTTCTCGTTAAGGGGGAGTGTTGAGATATTGTAACTTCAAAGAATATTATATTTGTACTTTATTATTCCGGAGATGTTTCATTCCTCCATGAAGATCTTATTGTATATCCGGAGATGTTTATTCCTCCGTCGGAATGTGGTAACTCGGGTTATTAGACTTCCCTAGTGGGGGTCGGCCCTGTATATGTTATGTGGGTCAAAGGGTTATTAGACCACCCTAGAGGGGTCGGCCCAGTCAGTTGTAGTGGGGTATTTAACCCATTGGTAAAATACGAGTCTACGTGTACCTGTGTAAAATACATGTCAGTGTAGTGTATAAATAGAGGAGGTGTGTTCCTCATTTGACACATACACTCACTTGAGAAAGGAGCACTTGTGGAGGAGAGGTATGATATGGTGGAGGAGGAGATCATATCTTTGGTTTGCATCTTTGTGTGTTGCTGGTCATCTATATTGAGGAAGCTTTACTGGGTTTTCTACCCCATGAGGGTTTCCCAGGATAAATCTGTGTCTCTTGTGTTTATGCTATGCTTGTTGTTTCTTCAGTGATCCTGTATATGCTATTATTGTGAAATGGAATGTAATGCTGCTATTTTCAGTCTTAGCATATTAAATATTAACAGGTAGTGCATTATAGGAGACTACATCGGACTCAAGAAACTTGGAGAATAATATTGAGTTGGTCTCAATAATGTTTAAGCTTCATTTGTTGAGGCAAGTGCTTTGTATGTCAAAGTGATGATGTTATATAGTCTCTCTATTCAAGGCCAAGATCTTGTGTGTCAAGAAAGATCCTCATGTGTTGAGGTGGTGCCTTGTGTGTTGAGGTGATGATTTGCATGTCAAACCATGTATGGTGTGTGATGTACTACTAACCATGTTTGAGCTATTAAGTCTCTCCTAGGGATTATCCATCCCTAGAGTGAATTAAATTAGCATATAACCACTTGGAACGATAGTAGGACAATATCATCACATGAATGGGAAAATATGCTTAGTATATTTGATATGATAGTTAAGTTGGCACATGTGGACCATGCAAATAAGACAAGAGATAAAGATAAAATGTGATAAGATATGAGAGAATTCAAATTGCACATAAAATAATTAATTAAAAGAGAATTCTAATTGTTAAACTTCAGTGAAGACATCAGTAAATCAAAGGAGAACTCAAATTGATCACTATAGTGATCTTAACAAAAAAAATCAGTTAAAGAGAGTTAACTAAGTGATAAAAAAGAATATCTAGTTAACTAAGTGTTATTTCATGATGACACTTATGTTAAACTAAAATATGACACTTGAGTTGTGACACTTGCATGATGACACTTAAGTTATCCACCTAACTAAGTGGGAAGGATTTGAATTAAGGGGTGAGTTCATCCTAAGAGTTAGTTCAGTGAGTTAATGCACTGCATGAGAAGTGGGCCGCAATTCTTCATGCAAGATTGATGAATCCATATGAAGGGCGAGTTCATCCCGAAGTCAGAATATAAAAATAGAAGTCGATGAATGTGAAGAATGTATAAATATGTTATACGAGATTGATGAATTCAATGTGAAGTGAATTCTCTTGTCCCTTGAAGGAAATACACTTCTCTTTGTGCAGATATTATTTTGGGTCTCTCTTATTTATCTTTCTCTTGCTCTATAATTCCACGGGGGGGGGGGGGGGGGGGGGGTGCTTGATGTAAATAAATTCTCTATTATATATCAATAGACTAAGCAAGGTTTTGTTGGGGTTTTCTCCCTCAATTCATAGAGGGTTTCCCCATGGTAAATTCATGTGTTGAATGTGATTTATTATGTGTATCATTGTTATTTGATTTCAAATAGTATTTCATTTCCAAATTAAAGATACAAAATTAATAGCACCCTGCCTAGCTAAAGTGTTGATGACTGAACCAATCATGCCATCAACATGTGGTCCGGGAACCATCTTGGTTGGATCTACTTCTGCTCTAGGATCATTTGGAAATGTTTCATACAACATCATAGACTGATATTAAACTAAGTCTAGTTGTTGGGATTTAATAATATATTTCTCTTCAATTTTAACCCTTGCAAGGGCTACATCTTTCTCAATACATGGTTGCAAAGAATTAATGAACCAATATGTTAAGAACTCGTCGAAAACCTTATCTTTGACAAGTTTCCTTCTCCCCCGCCATTCATGAATGTGGTTGGATATATGAGTGGACTTGTCTTTTTGAAAGGAGGTTAAAAGTTTAGTACGAGTTTCATAACGAACTGGAAAATTAAAATGGTTTAAAAATGTCATTGAAAGAGATTTAAAAGTTTGGAAAGAAGCCCGTGGTAACTCAATATACCACTTCACTTCCATACCCATTAAATTCCTTTGGAAGATTATGAATCTTATAGAATCATCCATCAGAGAGTTGGATGAACACCATAAATTAAATGCCATCACATGGTTTTCGGGGTCTTCTTTACGTTTTCCTTGAAACATAGGGATGTATGAAGGTAACTTTGTAGGGAGTGGCGACCATCCAATGTCATGTAGAGATAAATCATTAGTCAAATTAGTTATATCCGATAGATTTAATGTATCCAAAAAAGGAAACTTTGTTTGGGCCATGGTATTCCAAGTTCCAGGAGCATTAGCTGCCCATTGATTTTTGTTAACATTGGCGAAAAATGTGTTGTAGTGATCAAAATTCCAGACAACTTGAGGTTGTGAGAGGGGTTGGGTAAATCCTTCTGAAGTTCCCCCCATACCTACCATATGTTGGCTTCCAATTATATAATTGAGTGAAAGTTTAACCATATTTGTCCCACCTGTCCCAGAAAAGGAAATATTTCCAAATGGAGGATTCTTCCCCCAAGGAAATCTAGTATTATTTCCCCCTTGTCCAAACATGTTACCATACTGAATGGTTGTTGAAAAGGGGTTATTAGTGCCTATTCTTCCCACTGCTTGAGAAGGAAAACTAATCTAAGGCATGGTGGAACCACTCACAACTCCAGAAATAAGGGTGGGATTGGGGGTTGACATGTGTCCATAAAGAGGAACTCATGGACCACTTCCTGAGGCGGTGTTATATGTAGATGTGGGATGAATGGAGGTATGTATAGATTGGATCCTAGGAAATTCAACCCAAAATAAAAATGGTTTGTTCTTTGAAAACCATAAGAAGGTCCTCCCATTAGGATCATTGATGATTTTGGAATCCAACCATAACCTATGAACGATGATGCATTTGCACCAGCTTCTCCTATAGAAGAAGTATGAATTGGGGGAGTTACCTCCTTAGTACCTGACACTTTAGTAGTGTTTTCCATGTCAACCCACTGGAATGATGGATCCCTTAGCCCAGAAGTATAAAACTCAATTCCTTGGCTAGATTTCGTGTCTTGTAGAGGGTTAAGAAATCCTAAAGAATATGTAAGGTCCTCAATAGAGGAAAAACCCATTTTCTCCTTGGGATGAGAAAAAATTGTCGAAGCAGAGTTATTCAACCGTTCTTCCACGTTACTAAAGTTTCCTTCCTCTGATGAGGATTTAGACTCTATATAATTTGATTTATTTTCTTCATTTGGTTGTTCACTGTTTTGAACTGGGTTTTCTTCCTCTGCCTCCTAAGGGGGTGGATTATTATAATCTAGTATTCGACTGGGAACAGGGACTTCTCTCTATTTAGGAGAGTATACTTTAATTCTTTGGGACCTGCACATAGGCTTATTGGCCACAGTTTCTCACAAAAGACACAAAGGAGAAGTCTAAAAATATAAAAAAGAAAACAACACTCACTAAAAATTCCTTGAAAGTATTACAACAATCAAACAAATATCACAATGAAAAGTACTTGGCTACATGTTGCATTCAATGAAGGGAAAAAATGGGATCTTTTGAAGATCATCTTTGGATGATCAGGGCCCAAATCTAGCCGGTGAAGATAGACAACAGTTACACTAACCTTTCAATCACCAAAGGTGCAAGTATTAGCCTTCCACCAACACCCTCCCAAGGAGCTGAAGATTCAATGTTTGTCCTAGGTCCCACAATATATATCCTTACGGAAACCTAGGAGTTATATAGGAAGAGCATATAAGGTTACCACTTCATGCTCAATATTCGGGAGGAACAATCATTGGATGGATCTTCTACAAATGGGCAGGGAACGTAGTCCTTGTATAACAAGTCCTAGACCAAAAATTGTCAATGCGTAGTGGTGTCAACTGAAGGAATTGCCATGCTTGATAAGTTCCCGACACGCATAAACCCCCTCAATAAAGCAATATGGGTATTATTTTATACTTGAAATACATTTAGCTACCGCTTAATCCCGATGTTAGTGGTGGTTTCCCAATAATTATCTTACACTACTAATGGGTTTAACACTCTTTAATAGTTTCCTAGTTTCCCAATTTTATGTGATTTTGGAGAAGTTAACTTTCAACTCCATATCTCCAAAATCCTAGCCTAGACTATTAGGTGTTTTTCTAAAAAGAAAACCTAGTAGCCTATACTCATTCCTTTTTCTTGTTAAAAATGTGCTTTTCGGAACTTTGAAAAGGAAGAAAATTAATGCACCTAAAAAGAAGTATAAATGATTGAATGCACAAATTCACTCTTATTTAACTGTAAGATGGAGCACCCTCTAATATGCACTTTTCAATTTTCCAATGTTTTTATGCAAAATGCAAGTGTGTCTTACGAAATAAACACATGACTACAATGCAAATGCAAGTTCAATTCCTTTCAAACATTTACAAACTTGAAAGTTCTAAATACAAAAATCAACTCCAGTTGTATGATATGAGTGAAATTTCAAGTTCTACATGCATATATGCTTCAAAGAAAAAATGCAAACCAATTATTTTGTTTTTGATATATTAAATGCAAATATGTACTCAAAATGAAATTCAATGCACTTTGTAAAGCAAAAGTTACGATTTTTTTTTGTTTCTCATCATGCAAAATGCAATATCCTATAAGCTTGCAAAGCAATAGCAAATTCGACTTTGTAAAATATCCAGCTGTTTTTGTTTTTTTTTGGAATGAGACACAAAAACACACTCTTGAGCAATTACACAAGAGAACCAAAGTAGCACACTCTTAAAAACCCTATCACACACAAGTGAAAGCTTCCTTAAACTCAAGATATTCCAGTCATACAATAAACCAAGTATGAGAAAGTGTATGAAGTAACTCTCAAGCACAACTGGGAAAATAGACCTACTCGGTTTCTAGGTTTGGTTAGACTTGATTCTTGCACCCAACCAGTGCAATCAGGGACTGGAAAAAACCCAAAGACAACCCTGAGATTTCACGTTAAGGAGGAATCAAAAGTACTATGTTTGAACAGATAAAAAATAATCTTAATAATACAAGAGTATATTCAAAACCTTTTCATTAATAACTTGAAAGCACAAACTAAAAAGAGAGTGCAAACTAACCACAATACCTATTAAAGATACAATATGATGCTTCAAAAGGAGATTGAATAGAAAATGAAAAAGTATTGGCACCAAATAGCCTTTGAAATGTACTCTCCACTCAACAAACACTAAAATGTTGACTGAAAAAACAAAGGCAATGAGGAGACACTACCTCTCATAGGTATTAATAGTCAAAGTTTTGAAAAAAGAAACACACAAGTGGTGAAAAGGATAAAGGTCACAAACACCACTCAAAAGAACCAAATCCCATGCAAATGAAAATATTCAATTGGAATTGACTCAGACAAGTGGAGAAACAATCTCTACAAGTTTTGAACAAAGTCTTGATAGTCAAAAATCTTGATGCCTTCCAAAACAATGATGGAATCAACAAGGGAATAAATCTTCCCAAACAAGATTTTAATCAAACAATCTCTCATAAACAAGTCAAAATGGACTTATATGGAGTACAACACCTATAAAGCATCTCAATAAGACTCAGAGACGCCATCTAAATCAAGAACAATTCAAGAAAACCTAAAGATTGAACAAGTTGTAAGACAACAGGCACCTATAGGGGAACACACAATTGTCTATTCTTCCAATAGTGTGTAACATGCATCTGTGCAAAATACCACCAACGTTTTTGTAGGATAATCACAACTGTAAGTTTTACCAACACCATTTTTGTCTTGAATCATTCAAAAATATAAAAGGGACAACTAGTAAACCAAAGTATCAGATTACATTGAGGGTGTAGGACCAAAGTAGACTTGAAAATAGACACAAATCAATAAAAAATATTGGAAGAACAAGACTGGAAACCCCAAAGAAAATAGGATTCTCCCGAGTGGAGTCACCAATTCTTTTGTGAGGAATTCTATCTTATTACTGGGGTTGAGGTCACAACATTTTGGGGTTACTATGAAAGACATGTAGGGTTTTGCAAAGATAAAATAAGTGTTTGCATTCAAACAAAGCTACACTAGGAGTTTAAAAGATAAAATGATGCACCTTGTTTATGTCAGTTGATCCAAGATTTTGTTGCTCCTTATATTTGATCCAAACCTTTAACTTCTTGATCTAAGCACCTGCAAAAACACAACATCACCTTCCTCAAAATATTTTGACCATAATGAAATAATTAAAAGATGGAGAAAAAAACAAAAATATAATCAAATGAATCTATTCTCAACATAAGATATTAATCATTCTACCAATCAAATCATAAAATCGGAAATATGGAAGGAAAGGATGTCAATTCTTTATTGATAATAGTACACAAGTACAATATTGCCTAATACTATTCCAAAACCTCACTAAACCTCAAATATGAATTTCCTTTCTTCTCTTCTCCAACATCCTGTTGGTACCAAATCTGTCCCACAAAATCTGTCCCAATTGTTACCATTGATGCATATAATAGTTGAGGTTTCTTTTCTCCCATCAATGTGAGATATATCCAATAAAGAAATAAAATAGGGTCCAAGCTCAAACTCCCTCACACTTAGTTGTCAAAGAAAATTATTCAGATGTCAAGCGCTCAAAACTCTAACGATAGAGTATTCAAAAGTTCCCAAGTCCTCAAGGAGAGCCCACGTGCCAAAGTCGGAGACATAGTTCAAAAGATATGTATGCGCAATTGTCAATACAAGTTCCCAATTGTCCAATTACCAGACACCAGTGCAACTTCTAGATGAGGGTTGAATCATTCATACTCATATCGAAGTAAAAACCAAGTGTCAAGAAATGACTTACATTAAAGTTACAACGAGCGGCAAGTGCTAAAATATTTTGAAGTGAATTATGAATAGAGACCGTTCATGTGCTATGCCAAATCATCATTGGATCCATTGGAATGATAAAGGAATTCCCACATCAGTACACGCAGAATTCTCATCCCGTTTCCATGCACTTGTTGGAGGAGCATATATATTTATATCTATTGAGCTTCTTGAATCTTATCCATTTCAAGTCGAGTGGAAGAATGAATTTTGGATTCAGAGATTATCTCCAGACTTTTAAGTGCCTAATTATGTGCATGGTCAGCAGAATGGAGCAATATTTCATTTTCCAGAGGAGCCTACATCACGAAAGAGACCAAGGGAATCTGTGGATCTTATTGCTTTGCAACATCAAAGGCTCATCTTAATAAATTTGTGCGACCTTCATCAACAAACCTCGACCACAGGAACATGAATTGTACCAAACTCAGTGGGGACTCTGTCTACCGGTCTGCGTTTGTCATTTGAGGATGAACAAATAAATTCGTCAATATCATCTACAACAAGAGGCGATGCAGCTTCTACCTTTCATTTTCTAACAGATGATATAACTTCATAATTGGCAAAACAGAAAGAAGAGCTTGATCAATTTTTGAGGGCACCGATCAGTTAAGGAAATATTTGAAGAAGCAAATTCGCATTCTCAATCACCAATTCTAGATTTATGACAAGAGGCAGAGACTTTGTTTTCAACGAATATTTATTTCCAGATATATGTAAAAAATGGTGTAATGTACTAACACTAAGTTTTGCAACTACGGAGAGAAATAACTGAACCAGTTTTTCAGTCTGTCTTGGAGTAACCATATTCGATGAGCAATCTCCTCAAAGCAGTTGCTATGTAATAATGCCAACTCAAGGTCAAAGATTTTCTAAAGTTTAGGTCCACCTCATTTTCTAGATATCATAACAGAGTCCTAGTTCTGTTTCTATTTTTGGAGATTTCCCTGATTTTGTCAAGATGTATTGCTATCTCAGATTAGAATTCGATCCATAACTTCAGGATCTAGTCCTACATGATTGCTATGTATTAGATACTCAAAAAAAGAGGATTTGTATGAAGAAAGGGTAGGGGGTTCCAGCCAAGAGAGGCTGTGAGTGATTGTAAGGGTCAATTTTACCAGTTTGAAAGCTTCTTTTAAGTGCTGTAAGTTTATTTTGAGGATTATATTGAGGATGCAATATCCATTATGAGCCATTTTTAACTTATAATTTATGCAAATACAGATCCATGTTTTGGTGTAGTTATGCTTGTGATTCTTACAATGGATAGTGTTTCTATCTTTTTTGTTTCTCCCTAGAAGTCTTATGCATTTGCATATCTTTAGTTCAGAATGTTTTTATGTCTTAAAGTATTTCTACCATGTGTATGTATCAACTGTTTGTTGTCATACATATGACTTTTAAAGCTGGCTCATGTATGTCTATTGTTTGTAGTTTATATTTTTATATCATCCTTGTTACTATCTCTTGTATGTGCTTATCAGTACCTATTTTATTCCTAAGTATTGGTCATTTATCCACCCTTTTAATTCCTTTTCTGTCATTACACAACCATATACCCAGTCATATCAATCAACATTTTCTTTCGAGCATTAAGATGTGCTAGCCATGTTCTCTCCATAGTAGGAGTGCATCTTTTAGCACTAACAACTCCAAATCAATCTCCAAATCTACCAAGGGTATGATAGCACATGCATAAGGTTAATGGGATGGAGACTAGGGAAAATTTTAAGAACTCCCTAAATTTCTATGTATAATAAATGGGAAAATCCCCATAATATATAGGAAAATATGATGACTATTTTATCAATGTTATATTATGTAGATATAATTTTTTTGGAATCTCTCATTGAATTATATAATCTTGTAAAATCTTGGCAAATATTTCCCTAAATTATAAAACCTTGTAAAATATTGGCAAATCTTTCACTAAATTATAAAACCTTGTAAAGTCTTCGCGAAGCTTTTACTAAATTATAAAATCTTGTGAAGTCTTGGTGAATATTTTGTTAAAGTATAAAACCATAAATAGTAATAGGAAAACATATACAAAGATTACTAAATAATAAATAAATATTAATAAATCATCACATAACAAGCCCTCTTTTGGTGGTAGTTTGGTACCTCACTCTAACTATTACAATTAACATAAAAATTCACCATACTCTAAGAATATTCTTGGAAAACAACTATGAAATTTTTTATCACTGTGAAAAATAGAATCAATGTTAATACGAGGGCCCACCAACACCTTGATTACCATTTAGCTCTCCATGCTATTACAAGGGCCCACCAACACCTCATTTATGCACACTCGTTACCAAATTAGAGGGTTAAAAAATTTAAATGTGTATTGTTTATTTCAATGCACTTGGAGCTATTCTAAAAAGTAATTTCCACTGTATATGGAATGCAAAGGGTGTTCCAAGTTTGTCAACAAATGTTTATTCAACCAAATATTATCCACATGATTCCAAACCTAATTAAAACCCAACCCAATTGTGCATGATATATGTTACATGGAAATTTTGTACTCATCATGATTACGAACCATGTACAATTTATCCTTGCCTAAATACCTAAAGTACTTAGCAAAAATCATTGAAAGATGAGTCATGAGGTTTTTTCCCTTTAGAAACCTTGTTTAGAGAGCTCACACATGTTTCCTTCTAAAAAAGTGTGTCTTTTCTTATCGATGCACATTACTCCACTGCAAATAGCGTCGCTGGAGCATGTTGCTAGTGTCTAGGGTACATCGATGTCTGTATGGAGGGAATAATAGAATATTAGAGAAGTGTCTCGAAGGAGACCCTCGTGGAGGCCTATCCCTTCCATATATGGTGAATCTCACTCGCCTACCAGCTTAGTAGGATCCCACCTCATCCTTCTCCCTTAATCCTCTCTTCTCTTCCTCATATCTTTTGGCATATAAATGAAGCTCCTATTCAGAGGATAGGGGGGTTGAAATGGGGGAATCCAAATGCTGAAGAAATTGAGCCAAGAATCCATTCTTCCATGATTGGTAAATTAAGGCAAGGTTCCATTGGAAAGGATCTTCAACACCAAGGCTTCATTGGTTGTAATTATTTCCTCTATTTTAATTAATACATCAACATCTTCCTTTCCCATAAATGATGTGTAATTTCATTTATAGTAGTTCTCCTTGGTCAATTGCTTAGATGTATCATGTTATCTTGTGGTATCTTGTCTTTGTCCTTTTGAATCTTTTGCAGGTAACCTCTTCATCAACAAGTAGATGCGAAAGCTTCAAGATACGAGGACAAACTTCGTAAATAAGGTATGGATTGGACTCTTTGTATTCACATAATTCGATAGATTCGGGGAAAGGTTTTCATTCTTGTTTTTATTTGTTCTAGACATGAACCATTTAGAATAGGGAGATTGGTTGGTGTTTGCACTGACGGATTTATCCGTTAACAAAATTGGTGACTCCACTATGGAAATTTTGTACTCATCATGATTATGAATCATGTACACTTTATCCTTGCCTAAATACCTAAAGTACTTAGCCAAAACTCCTTGGAAGATGAGTCATGAGTTTTTTCCCTTTAAAAACCCTATTTAGAGAGCTCGACGCATGTTTCCTTCTAGCAAAGTGTGCCTTTTCTGATCGACAAACCTTGCTCCACTATAGACCGTGTCGCTGGTGCATGTTGCTAGTGTCTAGGGTGCATCGATGCCTGTATGGAGGAAGAAAGAGAAGCTTCGAGAAGTATCTCCAAGGAGACCCTCATGGAGGCCTATCCCTTACATATAGGGTGGATCTCACTTGCCTCCTAGCTTAGTAGGATCCCACCTCATCATTATCCCTTAATCCTCTCCTCTCTTCCTCTTCTGTTTTGGACTATAAATCAAGCTCCTCTTCATGGGATAGGGGGGTTGAAATGAGGGAAGCCAAATGCTGGAGAAATTGAGCCAGGAATCCATTTTTCCATGATTGGTAAATTGAGGCAAGGTTCCATTGGAAAGGATCTTCAACACCAAGGCTTCATTGGTTGTAATTATTTCCTCTATTTTAATTAATACATCAATGTCTTCCTTTCCCATAAATGATGTGTAATTTCATTTATAGTAGTTCTCCTTGGTCAATTGCTTAGATTTATCATGTTTTTTTTTCCTAGAAAAAAAAGCATAATTTTATTTCATTTTGCGAATACAAAATTACATTGGATCATCAAAAACAAAAACTACAACTAATAACCTAACTCTGGGAAACCATGAATGGCTCTACAAGTAAAAGCCAATAGAAAATGCCGAAGATGAAAAGAAAAAGAAACAAGAAAACATTCTAGAAACCTCAAATAAAAAGTAGTGCCACTAGCATCTCCAGAAGTTAACCCCTAGCCCACCAAAAGATTGATTCATCAGCACACAATGGCTCCCCGATAGTAGCCGCCACCAATCTGCCACCGCCATCCACCTGGGGCAATGAAACCCCATCGTGCGCCCTCCTCATCTGATCCGCCGTCAGCATTAGAGATCCTAGAGCCCATGCTCACCAGCCCTCACTGCTGCCGCCGTCACCCTGCCGAAGAACGCCCCGTCCTGGAGCTGCAACACCGAGATCTGCCGCCGCCATCCTTCAATGAACCAAGAGAAATGAAACCCCATCTCGTTCCCTCCTCAACCCATCTTCCATCAGCAACATAGGATCTTGGAGCTCGTGCTCAACCACCCTCACTGTTGTCACCGTCACCCTGCTGAAAAACGCCCCATCTTGGAGATGCAACCCTCTGTATAAATGCCACTGCCGCCGCCACTGGGGATTTGAAGCTCGCTACCCAATGGGTCGCCACACCAATGCACTACCAATCGATCCAAAGTGGAAAAAACCCTACAGTCGGCCAGACAGATAGCGTAATCATGGGAGAAAGGAGGAGGGAAGCCATGGAAGGATTCATGGCTGCTAAAACCAACTTCGAAAGCCGCCTATCAAAACCCTAGTTGTAGAGCCACCTCCCAATCTTTGCTCCAAATAATGGGATTTTACAAAGGCGTGAATGAGATAAACATCAGAAGATAATGTCTTAGATGTATCATGTTATCTTGTGGTCTCTTGTTTTTATCCTTCTGAATCTTTTGCAGGTAAACTCTTCATCAACAACTAGGATTGCAAAATATTCAAGCTACGAGGACAACCTTTGTAAATAAGGTATGGATTGGACTCTTTGTATTCAAGTAATTTGATAGATCTAGGGAAAGGTTTTCATTCTTGTTTTTTTTTGTTCTAGATCTGAACCATTTGGACTAGGGAGATCGGTTGGTGTCCCAACGTATTTATCCATTAACAAAATTGTTGACTCCACTAGAGAAAGAACGAGTTATTTAAGTTGTAGATTTCCTTAATTGCCTTATTTTTTATTAGAACTGGCTTAGTTTTCAATTGGTAGATCACATCCAATTGGTATATCTGACTATATATATGTCACTATATAATCCCCTTTAGGTCTAAAACCCTAAAGTCTATTTATTGGCTTGAATATTTTTTTTTTCAATTTTTTGGTCTCTCAACATGCTTTACCTTCATGTATAGTGCATCACTATCATCCTGACACGCTTTTCCTTCAGATAGAGCACGTCACTACTGTGCTTTTCTCTTTAGAAGAACGCGCCAATCCCTACCGACGCTCTGGTGTGTACATATAGCCTGTGTCAACCTATTTACTTTTAGCTTGATCTTCTACCAAGACCTCTCAGTTCCCCATTGCTTGGTTTGTGACTGGGTTGGTACATTGTTTTCTGCTTTTTGCATTTGAAAAGAATACAATATTTTGTTTCCATCTTAGTTTAAAGAAAGAGATTTATTTTTCATTTTCTTTCTTAGATTTGAAATATTTATGAAAATTCCCCCCCCAAAAAAATTCTTTTAGTGAGTCTTGTTTTGGTTCAAATATGAGTTTTATAAAAGAAAAGAAAACTACTTTTAGCTTTTGCATAGTTAGGGGTTAGGAATATTTTTTGTTGTTTTGAAACAATGATTAGATCCCTTCTTATTTTCATTAAATATCTACTCTGTCATTATCTATTAAAGAAAAAGAATTTGTCTATTTTCTTGGGTCTTCTTGAGATTTGGAGCCATATTTCGTCCCTTTAGTAAAAATTAGTATTTGGCTTTCATTTTAAAGCTAAATGAATTGCATTTTTGAAAAAAAATTCCCCCTCATGGCTGGGGGGCATGAATCATGTATCCTACAGTATTTTTGACTTATATTAAGGTTTCAAAATATGTTTGCTTTGGTGTGGATTGGCTTGTTTCTACCATTTTTGAAAAATTTAAAATGGCATTTGCATAGGGTTGTTCATTTGGGAAGAAAAACTATCTCTCTCCTTCTTAAGTAGGACTTCATCGAAAAGAAGATTTGCATCTCATACTTGCATGGTTTTGAGTTAGGTCTAAATTTCCATTTTTCCACTTAACTGCATACGATAAAATCAAGCGCTAGTTAAGTTAAAATCTTTAGCAAATTGAATGATAGGTTAGAGATGTGTTCCGACATCTTAAAGTGTAGGAGATGTTATTATTTGTCTGCACTACATTCTGGGGTCTATGTGGTTCTTCCATGTACTTATTGGCATATTGAATGGACTTTCAAGTAATTTTATGTTATATCGAAAGGTTCTTTCATGTACTTGACGGTATATAGGAAGGCCCCTTTCGTATGGTTGTGCATTAGACAACACTACTAAAGATTTGAGCTCCCACATACCTTGTGTATATCGGGATACCCCTTTAGGATACTAGAACCATTCGAGTAAAACTATTGGTCATCTTATTGTTGCATTACACCGAGAACAACACTCGGGGATATCACTATGCATGTACTTCTAAGCAGTCAGGTTATATGGTCAAGGGTATGATCCAAATCCTCCCTGGTTAGTGTTCTGAAATATTGGGACAAGTATAACTGTTGGACCCTACAATATATCATGAGTTGCGATGATTTGACAATCCTATGAGAATCTGACTTATTTATCCATCCCTTTCACAGACTACTTCTCACTTTTAGATTGTGTTCGATTTGTGTGGTAATTTAGAGGTTCTTAGAGAGTTTACATATGGAAAACTATTCCGGGAATACAACCCAAGAGACCCCTTTTTAGGGTATGTATTTTTTTTTCCTCCATTTGTAGGTGTTGGTCCTCCTTTCATGGCCACGTTGAGTCTTCCCAGACTAAATATAGGATTACCAATATGGTTATTCTCCAATCCGGTTATCTCATTTGCACTGATTTTTTCGGATCACAGTCCTCCCCCACAAGAGTATCAACCTCACGTTGATCCTTCGCCTTCTTCATCAAATGTTGAGTATGTTTCCATTTCTTCCTCTTTGTCTTCTGAAATATGTGATGTTAGTAAACAGGTAGATAAGAAGAAGAAGAAAAGGAAGGCTAAGAAGAAGGACACTAAGAAGAAGGTCAAAACTTCAAGCTATGATCATCATGTTGGAAACCCACCATCCACTGATCATCATGATGGGAGTATTGATGTACTTATTGTGAAAATAATTTCACATCCAATATCTACTCAAGAAATTACACTCTCTCATAAGAAAATCTCACACAACTAGTCAAAGACACAAAAATTATGCACAAGAGTAGATTTCTGTATTAACTTCTCATGAATAAAATATATTAGCCATGCCTATAAAATTAATAGGATGTTTTTATATAAAATTACAACAGAGATTCGAATGGCTAAAGATGCCAAAGAATCTATCTCATCATCAGACTTACTAAAAATATGCTCATCCCCCCTAGGTGGAAAATATGTTTTCCAAATCTCTCCAAAAGCTCACAAATTGCTAAATTAGGGAGTTGAAGGTGATGTATGATGAAAAATAATTCCAAATATGAAATTTGAGAAGAGGAAACATTGTGGAGTGTCATGGGTGCAAAAAAAAAGTTTCCTAGGTGACTAGCTTTTTCCCAAGGGGAAAAAGCTGTTAAAAGCAGTAATTTCCAGGAAGGCACCTTTCTTCACTAAATCTTATCCAGAATCAGTAAGGAATGCACCCAAGTGTTCAAGGTGGCTTGTGGTTCAGACTTTGGTGTTGGTGGTCCCCCCATAGATGGCTTGTGGTCCACACAAGGCCTCAATTAGCAATAATCTAGTCTAATACATAGGAATTTAATCATAAATGATTAAATTGATATACCAATGTATTAAATGACATCTAGGAGGATTTAATTCTTCCAACACCCCCCATAAATCTGACTATATGGTCTAACTATCAGAAAATGAAATAATAAGGGTCCAATAACAAGACTTGGTCACTCTGTACAGTACTGTTGGTCCACAAAAGCACAGATAGAAGGAAAACCTCATGGGAAAAAACTCCCCTCAAAATGGACATGTGCACACCAAAAATTGTTGCTGCTCCAAACTCAAGTAGGTGTGAACTTGGTCAAATGTCTAGAGGTATAATCCTCTTGGGAAGAAGTGGATCATGCTCCAAGAACATGTGCTTGAATTCTCCTTCAATGGATGAAAGCAAAACTGGAAGCTCTTTGAGCTTGCTCTTGAACTGAACAAATCCATGAATATGCAGACCATTCTGGAACTTAAAATTTTCAGCTCCAATCAGATCTGATTTGTCTTGAAACTTGAAATTCAAATTGGAGGAAGTTAAATCAGCTCCAAGAAAATATGCCAATGTGTTGGCAATGTTTCCATCTTCTATGAGACTTTGAGGACATGCGCTAGTCATCATGTAGGAATAGGTAGAAGACATGATATCACAATAAGTGAATGCCAATGGAGCACTCTTGAAATCTGAACTAGCCTTCAAATCATTCAATATATCAGCATATTGCACACCATTAGCTTGTGAAGTATGCATAGAATCATTAAAAACTAGCTTGTCATCCTCAAGATCAAAATGTGGTGAATGATATGAGAACTGTGAATGGATGGAAACCTCTACAACAATGGTACCTCCATTAGTTGATCCTTCTTCATTATCAACAACCACATATGAAGGAGAGAGATATGATTTCTCAACTTCTAGAGCCATAGAAGAAGTCTCTTCAATTACTGCTTCATGGAAAGAGGCATTTGAATCAAGGATATCATCATTAACATGAAATGATTGTGAAGAAATTTCTGCAATTTCTTTTTCTTCAAGAACAACTTCTTCAGAGAGGGTTGAGGCCGAGACAAGAGGAGGAAGAACATATGAGGAGGTGTCAGAATTTCTCTCCATATTTCTTATATGACTCTCATTGTGCTTTCCAAGGAATCTATCCAATTTGGTCCATAGATCCTTGGGTATTCATCAGAATCAATAAGGAAGTGCATGCATGGAGAAAAGGCTAGACACATGGCTCTAAACACTCTATTACAATCATTTAGCCAAACATATTTATCTTTTGAGGATTCAGGTTTTGTAACAGCTCCAATAGAAACATCAAAGAGATCATGTCTCTTTAGATATGCGCTTATCTTTTGCTTCCATTCATCATAGATGAATGGTGTAAGAAGAGGAACTAAATTCGAATCCATGAAGTTGTACCTACAAAACAAGTTTGAACTTATATTCAAAGACTCATCTCATGTAAGTTATGAGCTCCCTAAGCTCTGATATATGAAGTGGCTGACCCATGGAAGTTTTGAAATAACTTGTGGACTGATTTTGGTACACTTCTGGATGCCAAAATGCGCCCTATAGAGAATAGAATTCATTCGGTGAATTGATCAATGCGCCCTTCCCGAGACTAGTTGGATCCTGCAAAAAAATCAAAGATGATAGGAATAGATTGATAGCTCTTATACCATGTGAAAATCAGTTCACATCCAAGATCTATTCAAGAAATTACACTCTCTCATAAGAAATGTCACACAACTAGTCAACGACACAAAAATTATGCACAAAAGTAGATTTCTGTATTAACTTCTCATGAATAAACTACATCAGCCATGCCTATAAAATTAATAGTCTACTATTATATAACATTACAATATAGATTCGAATGGCTAAATATGCCAAAGAATCTATCTCATCATCAGACTTACTAAAAATATGCTCATCCCCCCTAGGTGGAAAATATGCTTTCCAAATCTCTCCAAAAGATCACAAATTGCCTAAATTGTGGAGCTGAAGGTGATGTATGATGAAAAAAAATGCCAAATACAAAATTTGAGAAGAGGAAACATCGTGGAGTGTCATGGGTGCAGAAAACAAGTTTCCTAGGTGACTAGCTTTTCCCCAAAGGGGAAAAAGCTGCAAAAAGCAGTAATTTCCAGGAAGGCACCTTTCTTCACTAAATATTATCTAGAATCAGTTAGGAATGCACCCAAGTGGTCTAGGTGGATTGTGGTTCACACTTTGGTGCTGGTGGTCCCCCCATAGATGGCTTGTGGTCCACAAAAGGCCTCAATTAGCAATAATCTAGTCTAATACATAGGAATTTAATCATAAATGATTAAATTGATCTACCAATATATTAAATGAAATCGAGGAGGATTTAGTTATTCCAACACCTATTTCGAATCTACGTAAAACTAGGTTTGCTTAAAAGCTTTGCGAGGGGCCCCATTTTCTTAAGGATTTACCTGGTATTCCCAAGGTCTTAGAAGTATTGGCGCAAGATTATGAACAACCAGTATCGTCAGCCTTTAGAAATAATACTGATGATACCTTCTCAACCAATGAATCTTTTGTTAAGAGTCAGGAAAGAAATTCAAGAATATGTGATTATTATGTAGGGACATGCACCGTACTTACCTTTTTCCTTGCATGGATGAATCTTCATGATTATTGGAGGGTATTTCTATGTCTCAATCACAGCCTCCAACAAGTTGTAGTAAATTGACTCTTGAATTTACATTGGTTGATCGAGCATTCGATCTAGTTTCATCCTCGGTTGATCCCACTCTTCCCTCAAAGAGTGAAACCCAAGTGGTCAATCTAGTTTCATCCTCGGTCAATCCCACTCTTCCATTAAAGAGTGAAACCCAATTTCTCGATCTAGTTTCATCCTCAATCGATCCTACTCTCTTGTTAAAGAGTGAATCTAATGCCGCTCGCATTCTTCTTGTTAATACAGATTCTACCATGCAGGGGGGCATTACTCCTTCTATTACAAGATCTCCCCCAAGTAATGAGGATTATGATATTCCACCATTGGTTCCAAATCAACTGATTTTTATCGATTGGAATGGAATCTCTACACCTCGCCTTCCTTCCTATCTACCTTTCGAAATCATTGTGCAAATCGATCATATAGATGTACCTCATACTATAGTTGATGAAGGTGTCACAGTCATCATTTTGTCCTCAAATTCTTGTCAGGCTATGGGTTCACCGTAGCTTCTTCCCATTAGTTAGAATCTGTTAGCTTTTAATAGGGGAATCAGTCAACCTCTAGGGGTTGTTCCTCAATTTCCTATTTCGTTAGGTAGAAAACAGTCCTTATTGATGTTTGGGTAGTTCTGAGTCCTTTGGATTTTAATTTTCTCCTCGGACGAGATTATGTCTATGAGATGAAATATCTCATGTCCACACTCTTCCGAGTGTTGTATTTTCCTAATGACAGACGCATATTGACTATCAATCATCTTTTGTTTGTTGACTCTCATACGACTACCGATTATCCGAATTATGTCCACAAGGTATTTTAACCGCCACAGGTAAATTATGTGGCATTACATCCCATGCTTCCAACTTCCATTGAACATGGGCGTCTCTTTGACTACTTGTCTTCTTTAACCTTGGATTCGAAAGTTGACATGGTTTATCTTCCTTCCAATGAGGATCTCTTAGAAGCCATGATCGAGGCTCATCCTTCAACATGTATTCCTTATGGAGTGTCGTCCTCTTGGAAGCGATGAATATGTCATATGAGAAGAGTTCTATTTTTATGTCAAGCTTGTTAAAAAATGAAACAGGTCATTGAGAGCATAGTTTCTTTTCCATTTCAATCTTGTTTAAAAATTGAAATGGGCCACCACAAGCATAGTTCTATTCCTATTTCAATATTGTTAAAAAATGAAATAGATGACTATGAGCATAGTTCCCTGTTTGTGTCAAGCTCGTTAAAAAATGAAATAGGTCAATCATGAGAAGTGTGTTATTCCAGTGTCGAGCTTGTTAAAAAATGAAATGGGTCACCATGAGCAGATTTCTATTCCTATGTCTATCTCATTAACAAATGAAACAGGTCATTGCGAGCATAGTTTCTTTTCCATTTCAAGCTCATTTAAAAAATGAAATGGGTCACCATGAGCATAGATTGTTCTCTATCTCCAAGCTCATTAAAAAATGGAATAGACCCCTACAAGCATAGTTTTCCTTTGGTTTCGAGCTTGTGTAAAAATGAAACCGTTCCCAAGCATAGTTTCCCTTTGGTTTCAAGCTTGCGTAAAAAATGAAACCAACTTCATGAGCATGTTTCTTTTCCTGTGTAAAGATTGATAAAAATGAAACAAAAGAAAGTAAGCATAGTTCTATTCATGTGTCAAGCTCGTTAAACAATCAAACAATACCCCATGAGCATAATTATGTCGTTGTTTCAAGATCGTTTAAAAAATGAAACAGATCCTCTCCCTTTGAGTTGACTCTTTCGCTAGATTTAATATTTGAACCTTCATTTCATTCGCCTATTCTATTTAATCCTCTTATTTCATTTTACCTTGGTGAATATATTCCTATTAGTAACCACGAGTTTGATTGGATGAAGAAAAAGAGTAGGCGAATGAAATGAATCTTGGGGGGGCATGTATTCAGCCTCTAGAGATTATATTGGAGGTAAGTCGCCAGCTTCTTATGCTGGGGGAAAATTCCAACCTCTGGATATCATGTTGGGAAGAAACCTGCCAATGGGCATTATACCGAGCAATGAGCATAGTTTATTTTAAGTTACAAGCTCACTAAAAAATGAAGCAGACGTCATGATCATTATTTTCATCTGTCTTTGAGCTTGTTAAAAACAGTAAGATGGTATTGAGCTTACTTTTCACTTTTTTCATGCTCTGGTTGAAACATGAAAAGTGGTTTGAGCTTACTTTTCACTTTTTTTGTGCTCTGGTTGAAACATGAAAAGTGGCATTGAGGTTACTTTTTACCTTTTCGTGCTCTGGTTTAAACATGAAAAATATTCCGGGTTCTTTTGATACCATTGTCGTGCTCATTAAAAATTGAGCAAAAAGGTGTGTCTAATTAGTATAGGTTTATCACTTTATCCGGCCTCGCTAGAATACTTACAAAAAATGAACTGTGCCGAGTTTACTTTTTTCTTTGTCATACTTGGTCACCAACCATGACAAATTTGTACATGGAGTCCTCTTTAAGCTCTTTGGACTTCCAAAATAGGAAAAGATTGTCGAGCAAACTCGTTTCTTTTATGCCCGTAAAAGGATTTGAAAGGATGTCTATCAAGTGATAGTTTATCCCTTTTTCAAACCATTTAGACTATTTATTAAAAAGGAATACTCTAGTCAATTGTGATTAGAAGTGTTCTCTCTCACATTATTTTACACTTTTTCAGGTGAGGAGACGAAATTTTATGAAAAGGAGCCATTAGGAATCTTCTTTTGACCATTTTAGACTCTATAAATGTGAAACGTCACCGAGTTTACCTTCTTTGAAATCGTAAAATTATACATGGAAGGACCCATTTCGGGACCGAACCCGTCCTTTCTCAAGTTCATAAAAAATGTGATATTGGACTCATCATATGATGAGCTACATCAAGTGTTTGTTACCCTCTTCCAGCTCGTTAAAAAGCAAAGAGCCACTCATCCATCATGATGGGGAAATTAAGGGAATGGGAAGTTGTATTTGAGTATGTATTAATAGAAGCTTAAAGTCACCTTTGAACATGGCACCTATTCGCGTCTTGTCATATAGTTGGATAATTTGCTTGCCTCTGAGTCATACCAATAAGAATGAGTCATCTCGCTCCTTCAAATTCATCTGAAGAATTCCTCAGTCATTGTTGTGTTATATTTTGGTCTCTGCTTCCCTGATTCAATACTACCAAGTCACTTGTCATGCTGTTAAATGTTCAAAGGAAGTATTTCACTGGAATCAACCTTCATAGTCATTAATCCTTCCATTGTGTCGGCCGTCCTACTTACCTTTACACCTTTTCGTCAGTTCACACTCATTTGATCTACGATCTTATATCACTTCTTGTGTTATTTTCATGTCGATGAAGTGGGATACATCATGTCCCTCCTTTGAAAAATCTATCCATTTCGAAGCCAATACATCATCCAGAGATTGGATTTAGAAGCTGCCTAGTACCTTGGAGCATGCATGCCTCAATGGCAGGTTTCCTCGCTTTCGATAGTAGGTTCACATCATTGACCTCTGATCGAATGATTCAATGTATGTTCGACTCCAAATCATTTATTCACATTCATTGGTATTTACTAAAATACCCTGGGGATCATTCTCATCATTGTTAATTTTCAAAATTTACTTCAATATGATCTAGGATCTTAACTGAGAGAACAACATGTACAGCATATCTACAACATATCAATCATGGAGACAATAATGCAAGCACACAAGAGACACAAATATTTACTTGGGGAAAACCATAAAGGTGAAAAACCCCAATAACTTCCTCAGAGATAGATAGAGCAATGATACAACCAACCATGAGAGATAGACACAACCTAGCAGCAGATGCTCCTCCTCCATAAGTGTGCCACTCCTCCTTGAGTGCATGAGTGAGAAGTGAGTGAGCAAATAGAGTGCCTCCCGCACTCTATTTATACTCGACTTGACTTGCCTTTTTACCTAACTCATGTAGGCTCGAACTTAACCACATAACATAATGCTGACTGGGCCAACCCCCAATAGGGTGGTCTAATAACCCTTCGACCCACATGGATGACCCCCAATAGGGTGGTCTAATAACCCTTTGACCCACATGACTTATACAGGGCCGACCCCAAACAAGGTGGTCTAATAACCCATCAAGTATAAGTTACGACACTTACAATATAAATAACGACACTTTCGTATAGAGGAATAATAACATCTCTATAGGAATACAATATACATATATGTGAAATACATTCCAAAGTTACATATACATCAACACTCCCTCTTAACTAGGAAGGTATTTCTCAGCACAGTTCTTCTAGCACAAGTCATCTTCTCTGGATAATCGTCATTGAGTCATCATCATCGTCACTGCTGCTGCTATCTCAATCAATCTCTGAATCTACGCGTCATAGGAAGTTCTACAGAGCCAGTCCTTTTTCATACTGGATGTAGGCCCACCACCTGTAGGTCTTCATCATCACTGGCCATACTGTGGAATCCTCAGGACTTATTACGTGCATCACAAAACCTAGAAAGAGCATCCTAGGCTGTTACGAGCACACATCTCTACCTATAGGATCTCCCAGGGCACCGAATTACATGTGACCTCACCACAAAACCTCGCAAGAGCATCCTAGGCTGTTACGAGCACACAGCTCTACCTATAGGATCTCCCAGGGCAACAAATTACATGTGGTCATGGAAAAACCTCGCAAGAGCATCCTAGGACTGATTATGGGCACACAGCCCAACCTATCGGATCTCCCAGGGAAACGAATTACATGCCATAGGACAAAACCTCGAAAGAGCATCTGCCAGATATCCCAGGGAACCGAATTACATGCCATAGGCAAAACCTCGAAAGATTGTCTGCAGATCTCCCAGGGCACCGAATTACATGTCCTCCCAGAGCAAAACCTCGAAAGAGCATTTTCCAGATGTCCCAGGGCACCGAATTACATGCCATAGGCAAAACCTCGAAAGACCATCTGCAAATCTCCCAGGGCAACGGATTACATGCTCATCTGCACAACCTGATCCACGGCCATAGAGTATCAACCTGATACTCACCATACATCATCTTGATGTATCCATGATCATCCTGATCATCATCACTGCAACGTCCTGCTGCATGTCATCTGGAGCAACATCCTGAAGCTCGTCATCTATGATCATCATGATCATCACTGCAACATCCTGCTGCATGTCATCTGGAGCAACATCCTGAAGCTCGTCATCTATGATCATCCCGATCATCACTGCAACATCCTGCTGCATGTCATCTAGAGCAACATCCTGAAGCTCGTCATCTATGATCATCCTGATCATCACTGCAACATCCTGCTGCATGTCATCATACCTGATCCACCTGATCATCAATGCATCTACCTGATGCATACCAAGTATCTACCTGATATATATCATCATACATGATCCTCCTGATCATCAATGTATCCACCTGATACAAATACAAATACATGATACATATCACCATACATGATCCACTTGATCATACAATGTATCCACCTGATACATATACAGATACATGGTCCAAGCATCCAACATGATGCATATACAAAATACATACACATGATCCAACTGATCATATCCAGCATCCAACGTGATGCATACATACATAAATGATCCAACTGATCATATCCAGCATCCAACATGATGCGTACATACATACATAAAAATGATCCAACTGATCATATCCAGAATCCAACATGATGCGTACATACATACATAAAAATGATCCAATTGATCATATCCAAGCAGAAACCAGAACATCATCCTGATGCTCATCATCCAGTGCTTACATCCACAGTCATGTGAAGGATCCCCCTTCCAACATGCTTGGAATGGCTTCAGCAAATGTGTCCATCACTTCTTCCTCGAAGTGTCCTCAATCTGAAGCACGCCAAGCCTCTCTCTGAAGTACTCGAACTTCACCCTGGCTAGTGGCCTCATCAGCACATCTGCAATCTGCTCGTCCGTCGCAACATACAGAAGCTTCACGGCTCCTCTCTGCACCATATCCCTGATATAGTGATATTTGATCTCTATGTGTTTCGACCTGTCATGAAACACTTGGTTCTCGAACAGCTTCACACAACTCTGGTTATCACAGAGGATACCAGTAGCCTCCAACGGGAGATCAAATAACTCAGACAGTAGCTTCCGTAGCCATACTGCCTCACAACTAGCTGAACAGGCTGCAACATACTCTGCCTCAGCTATACTCAGTGCCACACAGGACTGCTTCCTACTGAACCAAGAGATCACACCTGATCCCATACTGAAGCAACACCCAGATGTGCTCTTCCTGTCTACAGCACTGCCATCCCAATATGAATCAACATAACCTTGTAGGTTAAACTTTTGATTCGCTTCATACTTGAGCCCATAATCCACTGTACCCTTTAGGTACCTCAGAACATGCTTTACAGCAACCAGGTGAACATCGCTCGGATCCATCAGGAACTGGCTCAGTGTGTTCATAGCAAAGCAAATGTCTGGTCTCGTATTCATCAGGTACATCAAGGACCCAATCATCTGACGATACATAGAGACATCAACCAGCTCAGATGAAGCATCACATAGAAGCTTCATATTCGATGTCATAGGTGTGGCCATGGCCTTTCAATTCATCATCCCAAACCTCTTCAAGATCTCTTACTGCATACTTCCCTTGTCCAAGGAAGATTCCATCTACACTTTGCCACACTTCCATGCCAAAAACAAATAGTGCATCATCCCCAAGTTCTTCATCTCGAACTCGGTAGTAAGCTTCCGCTGCGTTTCGGCAATCAATCTATCTTCACCTGATACAAACAGGTTATCCGCATACAAAAGTAGTATCACTAGATTGCCTTCCTCAACCTTGTAGAAAAGATTGGAATCCGCTTTATTCTTGGTAAAGCCCAAACTTAGTAGAAAGCTGTCTATCCTACCATACCAAGTTCTGCACACATATATGACTACACCATGCTGTCTTGAAATCCATCTGGTGCATCTTCTATTTCATCACTTTTATATTTCTCAATGTTTCCATCTGCAACATGCTTGATCTGATAGATCCATTTGGAAGTCATAACAAACTTCCTTCATGTCTTGGGACTACATCTCAAATATCATTCTTCATGATCGATGGATCATGGCATTCCATTTCTTCATTCCAGATCCTGGGAACTTCAATATCTTTGCTGAACAAATGTTATAGTTCTTCTTTTGTAGGAGATGGCATACGATCTTTCCTACACAACAAGTTAGATTGCATGATTAGAAAACATCTCATAGTTTTCAGAACAAATTCTTACACATAAAGAAATATGTCATACAGCCATGCAATTATCTTTGCCAATGCTTCAATACAACATTTATCCATATCCCATAACTTTCTAGATGCCTTCCAATCTCTACCAGAACATTGTTAAGAGTGTGCACAACTCCCAACATGTCAACAAAGAGGTTTCATTCTAGATAAGTAGCAATGGAATGTTGTACAGTGCCATAGGCCACTTACCCATGTATATTAGTAGTATACTGTTCACCAATGCAACTATTCTAATATGCACAATACATATCCTAAGTCTAGGAACATGAGCATATACATCATTGAACAATTTTATTTAAAATACTTATCTTTGTTTGTTCGTTGGGTGGACTCCCTCTGAGTCTTTGCTTCCTTGCAGGAGCTGCTGAAGTCCTAATCTGAAGTAGCTTCTTCTACACCTTTCTGTTGTGGAAAGATGGTCAACTCCCTCTGAATATCTGCATCCTTGCAGAAACTACTGAAGTGTGTTCCTTTGCTTTCTTGCAGGAACAACTGGAGTGTGCTCCCTCTTGATCTTTGCTTCCTGGATTACATGTTCTTGAACTTATATTCATCCTTGGTCCCTATGCATGCTTATTAGTATCATGATTGTGTTATCCTTGTGAGCTCATATAAAATCATACATTCATTAGCATACTATTAAAACACAATAATCTCAAGCATGTATAGTCATGATCATTTCAAATAGAAATAATAAGCATTAGCATTCAAGGTTTATGTAGGATTCTTATGGTTAGTCAAATCATAACATGTCTAAATCTATAATTACTCAAACCTATGACTCTTCGGGTTAGTTGAATCATTAATCAAGATAAGAGATATAATATGCATAAAACCTATGATTATTCAAACCTATGCCTTCATGAATAATCATTATCAACAACAGTATAAGATCCTAACACAAGGTAGGATTCTAGCTTGATATAGGAAAAACATACCTGGATTAGCATGCTAGCTATTTATGTCTAACATACTCACATGATGTCTTCTTGTTCTTCTTCAATGACTTGTGCTAGTAACTTGTATATCTCATAGGTTAGCCATTATAAAACCAAGTTATACATACCTCGTAAATGGATCTTCTATGAGATCCATGACAATGGATGAGTCTTTATCCTCATGTCATCATGATCATATGTTCTTGAACTGGAACATGATTTGTCTTTCTTGGTGTACCTTTCATGTTAGTAGACAACATAAACCTCATACAACACCATAATGCATTAGTACAATCATAAGTGTCAACACCCTAACCAATGAATATCTTCTATCATGCATTCATAATTTTGCTAAGGTGATACGACAAATCTAAAATCAAGATTGTACTAACCATAATAACATGAAGACAAACATACCATAAACTTAATCATGAACAAATCTCAAAACATACCTCGATGAGTCATACCTGTCGAGATCGCTTGTAATCTCCTTATGTAAAGCCTTAGCCTCATCTCCCTCTGAAACAGGAACTCCTTCACTTATGCAGGTGACCAATCCATCTTCTTCTAGGATTAACCCTATCCACTTGATTTGCAAGAACTGGACCTAGAGCTGGATATGGGTTTGTCAGAGAAACCCCAAAAATTCAAACTTTGAATTTCAAACTTCCGAAAGGATAGAAATATGCACCTTGATGAGCTGATCAAGCTGGTATATTTAGAATTTGAAAACTGCAAAGTTTCACTCCTCAATTTTGCCTTTGAAACTTCTGGATTCACTGGACGTGACCCTAAACTGGGGTTTGATGAAGCCCACTCTTCTGCCCAATCAAAAGGTTTGATCCAAATCTCTAAGCTTCTATTATTCTGAGGAGCCTCCAGCCATGGTCACAGATTTCAAAAATTCCCATTTTTACAGAAGCCCTAATTTTTGCACTTTTCTGATCAAAGTCCCGAACTAGGTTTTGATAAAGCCCGGCCTTCTACCCAACCAAAAATTCTGATCTTGGCCTCTAAATTTCTATTTTGATGAGTATCATCCAGCCGTGGTCTCCGATTACAAAAATTCCAACTTTTTCCGAAGCCCTAAATTCCGAAAGCCATGAATGAAGGTACTCAAAAATAATTCTGTTTTGACATAAATATGTACCTGATTGTTTCTGGTGTAACTATGAACTTTTTGATCCACAGGGTCTAAAAAAGTTTCTTGAGATATCCTGACCTGTTATGTTTCCATCCTGATAGGTCTGACCTCAATTGGATTCTCTAAGAGAGAGTTATGCCAAATGTCGCAACGTGACCTGTTTTGGGATAAAACAGGAGAGCGAACTTGTACGGCGTGCCACGTGTCACTGTTTGAGCTTCGGCCTCTGAAAAAGTTTCTTGAGATATCTCCACCTGTTATCTTTCCATCATGATAGGTCTGACCTCAATTGGACTCTCTGAGAGAGAGTTATTCCAAGTGTCTCAATGTCACATGTTTATGGGATAATACAGGAGAGCGCACTTGTACGGAGTGACACGTGTCACTGGTTCAACTTCTGCCTCTGCAAAATTTTTCTGAGATAGTAAAGTCTGTGTACTACATGTAATTTTTTATGAAATTTCATTTGGAGCTTCCTAGCCCAAGTTATGACCTTTTTTCCAAGGTCACCTGATTTTGACTCAGATCTGGAAGAGGCAGAAACCCTATATTGTACAGATCATAAATCACAAAGTACAACGAATTAGAGGTTTTCCTTTGGACACATGGTACCTGGAGATTTATTCTTTGTCCTGTAACAATTTCTGATCCGAAAACTTCTCCAAAACGGATTTATAATGAAAGTTCTATGATGACTGGTTTTTGCTATATCAAGCCCTAGCATCGTAAGTGCAACAAGTGTCATACATGCCATATCATGCCTTCTTTTAGGCTAGCTCTGATACCATGTTAATTTTCAGAATTTACTTCAATATGATCTAGGATCGTAACTGAGAGAACAACATGTACAACATATCTACAACATATCAATCATGGAGACAATAATGCAAGCACACAAGAGACACAAAGATTTACTTGGGGAAAACCATAAAGGTGAAAAACCCCAATAACTTCCTCAGAGATAGATAGAGCAATGATACAACCAACCATGAGAGATAGACACAACCTAGCAGCAGATCCTCCTCCTCCATAAGTGCGCCACTCCTCCTTGAGTGCATGAGTGAGAAGTGAGTGAGCAAATAGAGTGCCTCCCGCACTCTATTTATACTTGACTTGACTTGCCTTTTTACCTAACTCATGTAGGCTCGAACTTAACCACATAACATAATGCTGACTGGGCCGACCCCCAATAGGGTGGTCTAATAACCCTTTGACCCACATGGCCGACCCCCAATAGGGTGGTCTAATAACCCTTTGACCCACATGACTTATACAGGGCCGACCCCAAACAAGGTGGTCTAATAAACCATCAAGTATAAGTTACGACACTTAAAATATAAATAACGACACTTCCGTATAGAGGAATAATAACATCTCTATAGGAATACAATATACATATATGTGAAATACATTCCGAAGTTACATATACATCAACAATCATTGGTGATTTCCCTTGCACTTGTTAACGGTTTACATATTTGATCGGTAATCAAGTGGTTTCTACCATGTTTGACTTCAACACATTGTAATCACATGCTTAGATTCGTATCATTTCGAGAACGAGTAGAAGACCCTGAGTTGTTCTTATTATTACACCCAGGATGCAATGGATATTTTTTAGTAGGTTTCCACGCAGATGTTATGGTGGAAACCTCATTGATGTACCATCACACAGATTCACTCTTGTATTGGTCGTGGCTGTGCCATTATCTCATCATGGATCTATGCTTGTATTTTAGTAGCCATTATTGTGTTCAGTCATTCAAATATGGATCCACATTGTATTTTGGTGGCCATATCATTGGTCAGTATCAACATGGATCTGCAATGTATTGGTCATCAACCATGTTGTGATTCATTGGGATGATAAAATTATTGTACTGAAAAAATATCCTTGGTTATTGTTGATAGATTTCCAACAGACAGTTCCTTGGCTCGATCCTTTATACTATATCCATCAAAGTATTTCACCTATCCTGTTACTCTAGATTCATACTTTGTGCAGCATTTTGTTACACATAAATTTTGTACTCATCATGATTATGAACCATGTACACTTTATCCTTGCCTAAATACCTAAAGTACTTAGCCAAAACTCCTTGGAAGATGAGTCGTGAGGTTTTTTCCCTGTAAAACCATGTTTAGAGAGCTCGACATATGTTTCCTTCTAGCAAAGCATGTCTTTTCTGATCAACACACCTTGCTCGACTGCAAACAGTGTTGCTGGCTCATGATGCTAGTGTATAGGGTGTGTCGATGTCTGTACAAAGGGAAAAAGAGAATCTTCGAGAAGTATCTCGAAGGATACCTATCCCTTCCATATAGGGTGGCTCTCACTCACCTCCTATTTTAGTAGGATCCCACCTCATCATTCTCCCTTAATCCTCTCCTGTCTTCCTCATCTCTTTTGGACTATAAATGAAGCTCCTCTTCATGGGATAGGGGGGTTGAAATGAGGGAAGCCAAATGCTCGAGAAATTGAGCTAGGAATCCATTATTCCATGATTGGTAAATTGAGTCAAGGTTCCATTGGAAAGGATCTTCAACACCGAGGCTTCATTGGTTGTAATTCTTTCCTCTATTTTAATTAAAACATCAATGTCTTCCTTTCCCATAAATGATGTGTAATTTTATTTATAGTAGTTCTCCTTGGTCAATTTCTTAGATGTATCATGTTATCTTGTGGTCTCTTGTATTTTTCCTTTTGAATATTTTGTAAGTAAACTCTTCATCAACAAGTAGGATTGTGAAACCTTCAAGCTACGAGAACAACCTTTGTAAATAAGGTACGGATTGGACTCTTTGTATTCAAGTAATTTGATAGATATGGGGAAAGTTTTTCATTCTTGTTTTTCTTTGTTATAGATCCAAACCATTCGGACTAGGGAGATCGGTTGGTGTTCGCACCAACAGATTTATCCATTAACAATATATTTCCATGCAAAAAAAAAAAAAATGCAGGTGACTAAGAATGTGGTGATGTCAAGACATTGGTTCAAGTCTTTAAATCGATGAAAGGAAGGATGCAAAACTATGACAAAGCTAGTAGAGGAGTAATGAGGTATATTGGAATGAATCTAGGACTACTTTTACAAATACTATACATAGAGTAAACAAATTTCTAGGCTTCAAGCAAATAATGCATTCCCATATTCAAATGGATCACTAGACAACCTGATAGTAAATATCAATTTCCCTTCTCATGTGGAAATTAAGGAACTTGCAAAATGAGATTCAACCCATAAAATAATGATGAATGTAACTTTGAATTAGATTTCCATGATTGATAGAAGGTGAAAGAGCCCCTAACAACTACCATTTCTAGAAATTAGGGGTGAATGGGAGTTGTCTAGCTGTTTTTCTGGGCTAATACAGGTTTAAATCCATTTTTAGATGGGCGAAATTGTTTTATATTGGCTCACCTTTTTAGGTTCAATGGGTCTAACCTCTTATTCCTTAAGAATAAATAAAATGTTGGCTAATCGTACCTAATGGGTGTTTAGTAAAAAAATAGCCCATTAAAAATTTAAAACCCCTAAATTTATCCCATGGGCTAAGATTAGCCCCTAAAATTTTTCATGATGGAGACAACACAGTTCTTCCAGCATATCCTTGCTTGTGGGAAAAAGGTCCTCCTCATGGCCTTACCCCCCTGTTTTTATAATAAGTGTGGGTAGATAGGCTCAAATGAGGAGAGGTTGCAAACGGTGGGGTAGTTACCAAAACAACTCCAACTACCCCATTTTCAAATTTTATTTTATTTTTTGGATTTTTAAAAGAAAAACATTGGTGAGAAGAGGGAAACATGCAATTTACACGCAGTTCATACAAGATTAGGATGCATTTTCAACATTTTTTTGAAAACGCTAGTAGAACACATACCTACACCAACATGTAACACGCAAACTGCTAGACCACCACCAACGTTTTGGTATTAACACTCAGTTGCAAAACTCACATGTGATGGAGAATTAGTGAATGATGAAGTTCAACATACCTAACACCAAATCTAGGCTCTTCAATCCATGTTGTCCTTTTGTGTGATCAACAACTGTAATTTTGTCACGGACGAAGAAGTGTCGATTTGGGATATAACAGTGGTATGTACAGATGGGGTCATAGACTACCCCACACTAACACTTGGTGTAGAATAAAGGATAAAGGAATCGATACCAAGATTTGAGGCATTATTAGCAAGTGTAATAGGAATAGAGGTTCCAACCATAAATGAATTTCTGCTACTCCCAACATAGGGTTCTTCCTCTGTCAAGAATTCCTACAAAAATACAATTCTATGTCAAGCTCTTGGATTCATTTAAAAAAATATTTCATATTCATTAAAGGAACTAATGGAATACAATTTAAAAAATACATATGTTGTACTTCTTGATTTTTTTTCGTCAAGAATTGACTTGATTTAGTCTCTTGAGTCTCTTCAATTCCCATCAATTCCATAAGTTCTTTACCAAATTTATCAACTTGTTTTATGATAGCAACAAGAGGTTTGGGAGCTCTAGAGATGTCTATATTGTATTGATCAAGACGATTCGATGACATGGGAGCCTAAAAAGAATCATAACAAATATGTTCGATAAATTACGTTGTAATACCCCCATTTTGACCCTTTGAATTATTGGCTTGATATGTAAATATTATAAATATGCGGTGTATGATTCCTAGAGTGGAGCTCAAGTCCAAGGAAAGTATTTTATATTTTGTGGACATGTGCTAGTCATCCATGGAAGAATGTAAAAACCATGTAAATATTTATAATACAAATAAAAGTTCAAGAGTTGGCTATGGAGGCAACTAAAATGAGGGGGCTATGTTTATCCACCAGGGATACGAGAAGGGTGTGTAGGATTAAATACTTTGGTTCCAAGTGTCATCTTGAGAACCCTTGTGCCATAAATAGTAAGAAACTACACAATTGGAATTCCTTGTTGATATTTAATTCTGTTGTAAGAAAATTGCTGAGAAATCAACTCATGAATTTAATGGATCTTGGGATGAGCCCAAAAATTCATATGGCTGAGTACGGGCTCATTTTTGGGTACTCAGAAGTCAATTTACCTCATGGGTATTTGTTTCCCTTCATTCCCATTCCATTTTTGGGAAACCAGACTCCAATTTTCATGAAGCCATGCATTCCTAGAAAGAAAAAAAATAGAAATCATAACAAGAGAAGGAGCCATGTTTTAGAGTGTCAAAAATGCCTAGAAATTCATGGGGATTGCAAAATCTATTGGGGAATCTATATATTTCAAACCTGGGGTTAATTCAAGAGTGTTAAAAGGCCAAAAATCCATGGGAGAACGCATATTTGGAATCCCAGAGATTGAATTTCGTGGCTGCAAATTATTATGGTAAAAAATCAGAAAATTCAAGAGACAATTGAAGTCTGAGAGGGATTAGAGGTAGGAATTGCTTGATAAAACCAGTGTAGGAAAAGATATCTAGTGGCACATAATCTTGGAACTTTCTATTCCCACACTGAATAGCACTGGAGGGAAGGAGTTCCTGAAGGACTGTGTAGTAGAGAAGGGGGACCTTCCTTGTGTTAGGTGTGGTAGGTATTGTGGGTGCCAAGGATGGCTGAGACCAATTGAGATTCCTACAGCTCTGTGGTTGAGCTCACTCGCTTAGCATTCTCCTTTTTTGTCTCTTTGATGCTTAATAAACCCAGTTATATGATGGCTTAGCATGAGTGTGTATGTTCATATTGCTATGAGTGAGCGTATGTAGTTCCTCCTTAGGGGATACATAGCCTAGCTCAGGGGTGGCCTCTTAGCATAGAGATAAAGTGGTAGACAGAGTGCCTATAGTTGGGTGGAATGTTTCTCTCCCATATCTAGTTTCTTGGGTGACTTCATTGAAAATATAAGTGTTTCTTTTTAATTTACTATTGTGTTTGAATGTGTTTGATTATTATCAGTAGTATGCATGTGATGAATATGTTAGTATATGTATGTTGTGTGTGTGGAATGAATTTATTTTCTACTATGTATTTTTATTATGTATATGCACACACATTTATATTTTTATGAATTTTTTAACATGGCCATGGAGGCGAAATTTAGAACCACACAAATCATTCATGTCCCGCTAGCTTTGTCAGATTGATGGGAAAGGTCGTGACATATGTAACAATAATCATTGGAATAGGTTAATAATGCATATGGATAATAATTAACATATAAATGGGCATATATTATTTCACCTACATGTGTCTGATGCCTTAAATCCCCCAATAAACTTGTAACATAGACAATGATTTGCTAAGTATATCTCCAAAGAGGGATATAAGTTCTCAATTCCCTTAATCAAAACTATGAAATTATATTTCATGACAAATAATGAATATAGAATATACATGTTCTTCCATAAACAATGGAAATGCATGTTAAACATAGTTATGTGATTCCTATATCATATTCAAATGATAATTAATTAAAAAATCCCTCCCCCACAGCTATTGATTTTACTGTAGTAACCCCAACTCTATTTCCATCACGCTCCTCAAACACACAATAGAATAGTTTGTTTGTTCTTCCAAGATGTGTATTGTTTATAAACCCTACAACATTTCTAGAAGCTTTGGGTCTTCCATCGATATATATGGAATATCCTTTATCTTGATTGTTTTCTTTCATTTTATTATAATTTGAACAAACTCTATATATGCATATATTCTTTGGATATCTGATTATCCAAACCCAATATTGATAACTATATGTTGGGACAACATAATTAATCAATTCCACTTCACAGTTATATAGAAAATTCACACCATCCATTGTAAAGAGCCCCAAACCATGTAAAATAGATGGAAGAATTTGGTATGTTCTTCCATTAGTACATAAATCGATGCTTATTTTGGGCAGAGGGTTTGGTACCCAATTCTCAAAAAAAGTTTGTATCTCAATGGAACTTACTCATCTCATTGTCATAATATAATGACCCTCCTTCGGTGATAAATAACTTTGTACATTTTTAAAATTTTCTTTTGATATAACTACCTTTAGTTGATATTGACATACTAATTGACGTTTCCCTTTCTCCTTTCCAATTAGAACAACCATCTGCATCTAAAGATATATCTAACATATATATATATTTTGTTTCCCCTATAAATAACATAAAACGATAGAAATCATGTTGCAATCATATGAATATTCAGATAGAAAAAAATGTAATTAATTTTGACAAGTCTTGCATAAAACAATGTATATAAACGATGCATTGATGTTTTTTCATAATTATGCTAAAAATCGATAAGTATCTTCATTGCATGGTAATTTTTTGAAAAAAAAGCTAGCAGACCATGTGGACATTGTGATCATGTCCACATTTCCATCACAAACTTGTTGGAGGTTAAAATACAGATTTCTACCTTTCTAACTAGTTTTTATGCACCAAGAAGAGATTCATCAACTGTCCCTAAATAGATTTGGGCCTAGTGAGTTCAAACCCATTGCAAATTTATAACTGAGACTCAAAATGATGAACCATTGATTATGGTGGTCTTTTGGCATTGGATTTCACCTAGGATCATATTTATGCATCCCCAAGTAGCCTGGAGATATCTCCTAGATGTAAACATACCCATGGTGTGGAGGATTCTTTGTAAACTTTGTCATGACAAAACATACTAAAAATGAACTAGGTTTCTATGGGTAATTCATTTTGGATAATGTGATACCAATATAGGAGGGTATAAAATGGGCTCCAACATTAAGCTCAACCTCTTTCTTCACAAAGATCAAAATTAAAAAATGATGTGATTGGGTGGAGTGGCCTTTTATCTTTGATATGCTCCAAGACTTAGGGTATGAGACAAGGTTTAGTCACTAAGTTGAAAAATTATTTGGAAATTAGCCACCAATTACCTTGTAGAATATTTATGCATCACCAAGTATCCTAGAGGCATCTCCTAACTGTAAATGGCACCATGGTGTTGATTATTCTTTGTAAACTTTATGAAAAAATCTACTAAAAAGCAACTAGGTTTATGTGGGTGCTTCAATTTGGAAAATGTGATACCAATCTAGGAGGGCATGAAATGGTCCCCAACATCAAGCTCAACCTCTCTATTGACAAATATCAAATTTAGAAAATATTGCAATAGGTTGTATTGGCCTTTATGAATCAAGATCACACTTAGTGGCATAGATGCCTAAGGAAAGCTATAAGACTACATCAAGTCTTGATGGGGATGGTTTCCCTTGCCATTGTGAAATTGTGAGATTGTGTAGAGAGGTAAATATTGGGGTCTTACATTATTTTATTGTTATAATTTTTCGAGTCTCTTATTCTAAGTCTTCTATGATTTAGCTCCTTGCCTAACATTAGGGATATGGAACCACGCCATTATACTACCTATTTTTTCTCCATGCTGAGGGAGAGTTTCTTATCATTTTTTTCCTTGTAGTAGTTCATTCCTTGCCGACTTCAACACACTATATAAAGAGTGGCATAGGAATTGGAGCACCTTTATGGTGGTAAGCATCATTGGTGATCATCTCACACTTGACATGGATGATCATTATTGGGTCATGATTTGCTGATCCTTTTTAGTTTACTACTTCAGAACATCTTCCACATTGATAGTTTTTGCTCGTACCTTGGAATCTAGTTGCATTATTGATGGGTATCCTCATGATTGGAATGTGTTTACATTATCGACTTGCATGGCATTGCATGGAACTATCTTATATATGCATGGGAATGCATGTTCTTGCATGCCAAATATTCAAACATGAAAGAAATTTCCTATTTTTTAGTAATGAGTCATGCATGTATGAGATGTGGAAGCCTTAGATGATGACATAACGATATAAGGTGATGGAAAATACTAATATATAAGAACCTACGTGAGTTAGCAGTGACATGGAAATAATTGTATCTAATTGGAGGATTACATGAGTTATGAGAGAACATGCCTAATTGGTCAATTGGAGACAACTAGGTCGTTCGCATGGATCCTGAGTGAGGTGGCATTAGTGTCAGTTAATTATATGTCTATTTCAATTGACTAAAATTCCATCCTTAGTATACCAATGTAAATACCTCTTCACATCAGTTAGTCTATAGTTACTCGTATTTTACATTTACTTCTCTAGTGTGCATGGGTTTCTCTCACTTCACTTAGGATATAACTCAAATGATCTTCACTTAACCCAGTGCTTTGACACCTCGATGCATGAAGAAATAATCCTCACATAGACTTGAACTATGCCTCCATGAACCTCCAATAATTCATGTCACATTGTTCTTCCAAAAAAATTACCAAGTGCACCCAAGAATGTGACTTCCCCGACATGTATAAGGCTGCATAGCTCTTCTTACACACTTTTTTTCATTCTTCCTTGCTTCTCCAAATTTTCCTTATTACCACTTCTATTTATATGGTGTGTCCATGATATGAATGCTCCCAAGTCAAATTTCCAACTTTCCATGTGTGCATGGATATCCTACACTTGTCTCTGCAAGTGGGTTTCATGCAATATAAGGAGGTTCCACTTTTCCAGTTGAACCATCATATGAGTGCCTTGGCTCAACGCTTAGCTCAATGTACCTGAATATTCATGCCCTCTTGAAACTAATGCCACTTATTCTATAGGAAAATTGGGCACCATGCTCTTTCCCACCTCCATGTGTGACTTGATTCATGCCAATGCTTGCAAAAGCCACACACTTACTGTGATGAAAGTGTGTGGTTGAGACATCCTCCCCCACTTGATTTAATGTTATCGCCCTGGAAATGCATCTTTCCTTTTGTAAATAGTCTGATAATGGATCTAGGATTTTTTTCCTCCCATTCGTGGATCATTTCTTCATACTTCCATGGAGATTCCTTCTATTCCCACCCATTCTCATCATCCAACAAGCCCCTATGTCTCACCATATACTCATGTAAATCCTAACTTGTGTGCTTCACAAAGTGGTAAGCCAAGAAAGGTTGCACTTTACTTGATTCTACCAAAGTACCCTATGGAAGCTCCTTTGTTAAATGGTTCACATTAAAAAAAAGAATAGTAGACCACCTTGGTTGGGAATGTTTGACACCATGGCATCATGTAGCAGGCCTCCTTGTATATTTTCTCTATTCGTCAATCTATTTCTTTCCCCAACTTCTCTTGTATGCAATACTATTCACAAGGCAACCCCTAATACTATTGCATGCATCTTTGCTCCACTAAAGTGCATCCTGAGGCACGACAAGAGGTGTGTCTATTCCTTTGAACCTACCATGTCCTGTAGCAACAAATATTCATCATTCTCATCTAACCTTACCCCATAACCATGTCCAAGATGATTTTCTACCAAAACATCGTCATGCCTTATTTTGTAAAAAAAATTGGGGGTGGTTTTGTGCCTTGCGCTTGCTACACTGAACACTTTTGAGCTCTCTTCCTATACTTTACATTGTTCCCATGCTATAGCATGGAAGTGTGACACATAATTGGAACCAAAGTATACTATATAGGAGGATAGTGAGTCAACCCTAACCCAATTGTATTCTTCCATATAACTAAGGTCTGTAACCCAACAGATCCAGTTATATCCCCATAATTCATAGTTAAGAGGATCCACCCACCAAGTAACCAAGTAGTCAAGCAGCCTAGGCCCCAACGTCAATATCAACATTTCTCTTCTAGAAGATCAAATTTAGAAATGTTGTCAAACCAAATAACAAGTGTTTCAAGCTGACTTCATCAAGTGATCTACTAGGAAACAAATAGTGAAACATGCCAATAACAACCTATAAAAATAAAAGACACACTAGCCCTGTAAGGAGAACTACAACAACCAAATGTTATAAAAATAAATCCTTCTCAAATATTTTCCAAACAATGGGGTCCCAAGTCCACTAATGAAAAGAAGTAGAAAGACAAACAAGGGTCTTCCAAACAATGAACTCAGATAGGGGCATCAATCCTACCAAGCCAATGAGTGAAGATAAAAAGGAACAGATTTGGGAGCAACTCCAGTTGACAAGTATATATTTTCTTGAGGCTCCCTCTCACCTATGAAAGCCACCTCTAGGTAATATTCCAAATAGAATGGTCACTAGGATACCTCATTCTCAATCACTTCTAGCAGGTTTCCTACAATGTCACCCCGAAGGAAATGATCCAGATGATCTTCGAGATCTGAAAGGAAAAAGTGTCCCAAACACCCCTCGGGTTTCGTTCTTTCCACACACCACCCTACAAGGATGGGCCTGCCAATAAATTGGTAGTGACCATGTCCAATAATACTAGAGGATTTTGGTTCCCTAAATGATCAACCACTATGTCTCAAGTGTATAGGACTAGGGGGGATTATTTGGATGTGTATCACCATAGTCCCAACCTAGATACAAAATTATTTTGGCATTCAAGTGAGGGAATTTAATGTGTTTAGATTAGTTTTTATTTTTAGGCTACACTTGGGGTCATGAACCAAGTGATGTTCAAATTAAGGTGTAAAATATATGTACACAAGTGTTTTGTACAACAAGTAAATGTAAATGACAAGGAAAAGTAACTACATGAAAATAATTTTGAACACTTGAAAGCATATTTAATATCCATCATATATTACCAATATCAACAAAGACTTTCATTACTTTTCTTATAGATAAAAAAAATCCATTTTCAACTCAAGATTCTACAACAATGGCAGATGGTGATTGTAGGGTAAATTAGGTGGGATCACTCAGGAATTACTATTAGGTACATAGGAAAAGTAATGGATCCAATAAATTAGTAAAATATGCTATAAATTACTAAGCATTTGCAAGGAAGGATGAACAAAGCATAATAACTCATAGTTGTTGAAGAAATATACAATATTAAATCATTGGTTATCTCAAAGGTAATGTGGAAGGATGAGAATGCTCCAATATGACAACACCAATGTACTCCAAAATGAAGAAGGTGTTACCTCTATCACACCATGGAAACCCTAAATAAGGAAACAACACTATCAAAAGAACTTTATTGTAAACAAAAAAGGCACAGAAGCCTGGAATGCATTTCAAATCCAAAGAAGGTACATTATTTTGAGACTTATGAAAACCTTGAGTAGAGACTTGAATGAGAAATTAAAGAAACTCCATAGGCAGAAACATGTGAATGAGGAAAAAACACCTATTCATCTAGTAAAATAGGCAACTCCAATGTGAGGACTTACATTTAATTATAAGGGTCACCAACAAAGATATGTAAAGAGAAAGTCATCAACTACTTCTTGTTTTGTAACTGAAGAGGACGCATAAAATCTAATGTTAATATTTATATTATAATTCTTTTGTGGCATGTGAAACCATTGTACTAATATATATGAAGATGTTACACTAGGATGTATTGTATGTCTACTATGTTATGCAACTTGGCGTTGAAATTCATTAGAGAATGATCTGAAAATTATTCAGGATATTTATAACCAATATTTGCATGTGAATGTTTAAATGCTAAAATCCATTAAAAAGTCTTAAATGACAAATTTAAAGAGCATATTTGAAGCACATAAGCAAATAAAAGAGATATGCAAACCAAAAAATTAAGACAAGAGCTGATAACGAAGTTCACCCTTCTTGGGATACATCTCAGGGCTGCTTCCAATGGGAAGGATGATCTTATTAAGTATTCAAGGGTTACAAATTGAGTCTTCTAGAAACACTTCTGAGTTCTATTTGTCAGACTCAGAAACAGACTGCACCACTGTGTTCCTCTAAAAATTCTGAGAAAAATGAGTATAAATTTGACCATATATGTCTGAGACCTCCCCTGGAATGCGAAATGAGATCAAATTCCTGCAAATAAGACAAAATAGCACTGACAGTGTACATATTTCACCTCAGGATCTGCTCCCATTAATGGCCTCTGTGCCTTGGGAATTGTACCTATACTTTTCCTTGTAAACTGTGCAACCTGCGCTGTGTTCAAACCCAAACTTGGACTTGACCTTCATTGATGGCAATCATGGCTTTTTATATTGTTTTGGCGCTTGCAACTTAATGAGTATTTGAGCCACTTACCACTCAACAGTGGGACGGTTCCCCATGGTAAGGCGCAGCGCTATCAGGGGAGAGATCCTGGGGTCAAACCCACGGGCCTCTCCTCCTTGCTTGTTCTTTTAAACAACGGTGCATATCATATACACACACGTTATAATGTATGGTTTTATCAAATGATATTTTGGAAATGAATATATTAAATGGTTATGATATGGTTTATATAGTTTACATATGGCGCATTTGATTATGGATAAACCCATGTTATGATAAGGTCCGCTGATTGTTTATTGGTCCAAACTGCTTACCTGGGATAACCTTCTCAGGGAGGGGTTTATTTCTCCAAACTACTATGTCTTATGTGGATCGGATGCTAAATCATTCAACCAAATTTTTTGTCATTGCACCTTTGTTGTCAGCCTGTGGAGTGTTTTTTGGACCATTGTCACTGACCTTGGCGTTTGGAATGGTGACTCTATTCACCTATGTTTACAGAATTGGACTAGGTATAACCATCATCATACCCTGTTGGATGTATATATTCTTTAGAAGCTATGGATTGCTCGGAACCTGTTCATTTTTTAAGGAAAGATGGATTCTCCTTTATGGTTGGCGAGAAAGGTGGATGTTGTCTTCTCGGCATCCTCTGATGCTATTCCTCCTAGCCATGGTAATATGGTAAAGCTACGAGATCCTATCCCCCTGTGGTGTGATCTTTTGGAATTTTTTGATGGGGGTTCGCAGTGTGGGGGAGCTACATGTGGTGTTGGTGTGGTCATTGTGATAAATCAACACCAAGTCTATCATATATGGATGAATGGTAGCATGGCTTCCAATACACGTGGTGAACTTCTTGCACTTTGGATGACTTCGTTTTTTGCAAAGTGGAAATGTATTCCTTTAAAGAAAATTGTTGTGGACTCTTTGACAATTATTGATTGGGCATGTGGCCACTGTTCACTACACTCTTTGGTGCTCTCCCTTTGGATGGATATGGTGGAATCGCTTCTAAAAGATTTCCAATGCTTGTCTATCAACCATTTATTTTGTGAGCACAACTTTCAAGCTGATTTAATGTCTAAATGGGATCTAACAGTTGATGGTGGCTGTATCAATTTTGAGTTTTGGTCCCACTCGCTTCTTTCTTCTTGTGGGAGTTTCCCCCTATCAGCATCCTCATGCTGGTAACTAGGGTCATTTTTGGAGGTTGGGGTTTTTTTTGTGGCTGTATTTTCTTATTAGTCATTTTATATTTCTTTTATCTTTTAATTTTGGCACTCTATATTTTTTTGGGTTCCTTTTCCTAATGAATGGAGAGTTGTGCCTCTTATGTTGTCAACCTATGGTTTTTGATTGACCTTTTAGTATGTTGTGGACATTGGGTGATATGCGTCTTGGTCTATCTTGGTTTATGTCGGTCAGACTTTGGATATCTCCTTTATTGAGGATTGTATGGACACTTTTACATATATTTTTATAATAAGAATATAGCTATTTTCCTTGTTGAAAAAAAACAAAAAAAAGGTCTGCCGATTGTTGTGATATGGTTAGCGCTATGGTTGTTGTGATATGTTAGCGCTAAGGTTTGACACATGGGTTTGTTTGTTAATATGGATCCACGTTATGGTTTATATGTTTTTATTTATAATATAAAGTTGCAATGGGGCCTCGGTGTTGGCATGGGGTCAAGGGCTATGCCCTTGCCCCCCCCCATTTTTACAATAATATTTCAACCTTATATTAATATTTGAACCAGTGTTTGCTAATTGAGTTTATGGTGGCCTTGGTGAAGGTCTTGGGTTCGATTTCTGGGATCCAAAATTTTTTTACCACATCATTTATAAACCATTTTTTGAGCTTATAAACCATTTTTTAACCATCCTTGACGAAACTTCAAATGTTGACAACTTCTTCATCCGGAGGCCGTTTCACATGAAACGAGCATTGACGAAAAGCTATCAATGAACTATTTACCACGGTAACCTTCGAACTACTGTTTGAAGACTTTAAATATGATCAGAGATGAGATGATACTCCTGGATCAATCCTCCTGACTGAGAATCTTTTGGACCAACAAAAGCATGGAATCATTTTGCAATCAAGTGAAGATATCTTCATCTCACTTGTCATGTATCACTTGTCCATTTTTGGAACCTGTACATATGACACATCATGAAAATAATCAACACTGCAAGGACATTGTTAAGTACATTAACTCAATTTTCAACAAAATATTCATTCAATATTGTAGGAACCAACCATATACCGCTAATCAGTAATAAGATGAATATCAACATTGAACATGTGAAAGAGTTTGTAATTATATCATGTTTATGTTTTATCATAGGAAAATTATCAACCAAAATAGGTGTATTGTGATGTAATGACACTTCCTGTTCATGCTTAGGATTCTTTTCTTCATTACAGTGCATAAATATAAGTGCCAAATTTCGACTCGCATTAACAACCCTTTTTAATTGTTGTGTAGTTCCCAATGATTTGTCATTTTTATATGAATGTGAATGTACTATGTACTCAATTCCTTCATTAAAGAAATGATACTGATTATGTTCTCTATAGAATATTGCTTTTCGATCATATAAATACGGGCTTCCCAACACAATTCCACATATATCTAGTGGAACCACATCAAATTCAACTTCATCTACAAACTTGGATGTAATTGCAAACTTGAGATCACATTGTCTTGTTACTTGTAATATTTTATCTTTGCATACCCATCCTAATGGATAAGGTTTCTTGTGTGGTTTTGTTGCTAATCCCAATCGCTTAACTACTTCTTCTGAAATGAGATTAGCTTGAGATCCACTATCTATGAGTGTGTCGATCTTAGTTTGTTTTGTGATTACCCTTATATGAAACAATGCATTCCTTTGTCTATCCTTAGAATTGTCATGATATTTAGAAGTAGAATTACATGAAGAACCAATGTTAGAATCATTAACAACAATAGCTTTAACTTTGACACCTACGATTGATGTCTTGGTTTAATCCTTGGAATCTGATCCAAGTTCCTCAACGATAACCGTAGCTTTCTGCTTCCCTTTTTTATCCTTAAACCACTTTGGTTTAAATTATGGATGTTAGATTCCAACAATGTTCTGCATCATGTCCATCTTTCTGACAATGAGAACAAGAAATCTTTGTGTCCCCTTTCTTCATTGCAGCAGCATGTTTTCTCTTTCCTTTTGCTTTGCCTTCTTTTGGATGACTAGATTCATATGAAGAAACACCATGAACACTCTTACCTTTAGATTCAATGTGCGCATCTTGCACACATACCTCATCAAGGTCAATAGGATTAAACATAAGTATTGTATGATGCAAATAATGATGTAATCCACCTATGTACTTGAGAAGAATTTCTTGAGTGTAGAGAGGTTAACCAACTATTAAAGCTCTCTTTGAAAATTCTTGTGTGTACTCTTGCACACTTTGACCCTTACCTTGCCTCAAATTCTGCCAATCCATCATAGCTTGTTGTATGTAACCCAATGGATAGAAATGCTTCTTTAATGTTGACTTGAAATCATGCCAAGAGGATATATTATTTCCTTTTGAGGACAAATCCTTTTGATTTCTGTTCTCCCACCATATGATAGCAGTCCCTCCAAGTCAGAGAGAATCTAACTGAATTTTCAAGCTATATTCATTAAACTTTTGAATCCTACAATAGACTTCGATATGATGGATCCAATTATCTAATGTTTCAACATTAAGTTGTCCATTATAAACATGTAACTCAAACTTAATATCAAGCTTTAATTGATGCATATTGAGATCAATTTTATGTTTAGGTGAGGTATTTAAAGAACCATCAAGAAAAGATGGTGATGATGAAGGAGATTTAGGAGGTTCCTCACCACCTCCTTCTTCTTTACCTTTTCCATGAGAAGAACCACCTTGTTCTCCCTTCTTCCGATCTTGATAAAGTTATTCCACCATACTTTGCATCTTCATGAAAGATTTAAGAAAATCCCCTTCAACAAGAAGTGAATAAGTCCCATCATCTCCTTTTTCTAAATCCATTTTACTTCTTCTTGAGCCAATCTCTGGATCAAACACTCCAAGCTCTCCTTCACCTCTTTGAAGCCTAGATCTTGTTAACATAAACAAACTCACAATGCAATGGTTAGGATGCTCTGATGCCAAACTTGATTTGAAAATTATTCAAGATCTTTATAACCAATATTTGCATGTGAATGTTTAAATGCTAAAATCCATTAAAGAGGCTTAAGTGACAAATTTAAAGAGCATATTTGAAGCACATAAGAAAATAAAAGAGATATGCAAACCAGAAAATGAAGAGAAGAGATGATAACGGAGTTCACCTTTCTTCGGCTACGTCTTTGGGCCGCTTCCAATGGGAAGGACGATCTTATTAAGTATTCAAAGGTCACAAATTGAGTGTTCTGAAAATACTTCTGAGTTCTATCTATCCGACTTAGAAATAGACTTCACAATTGTGTTCCTCTCGAAATTCTTAGAAACATGAGTATAAAGTTGACCATATATGCCCGAGACCTCCTCTGGAATGCAAAACGAGATCAACTTCCTGCAAATCAGACAAAGTAGAATTGATAGTGTACAGATTCCACCTCAGGATCTGTGTCCATTAATGGCCTCTGCATGTTGGGAATTGTGGTTGTACTCTGCCTCGTAAACTGTGCAACCTGCGTTGTGTTCAAACCCGAACTTGGACTGACTTGACCTTCGTGGCTGGAAATCGTGGCTTTATATCAGGGTAATTTTTAGGGGTGAAATTTTGCCAATTGGCTATTTTTTGGGAACTTTTTCAAAAACTAAATTCATTATTTGGTCATTTTTACTCTCTAATATCACCTATATTTACATAAAATATGTTTTTTTATTGTAATATTGGCCAAAATTTACAATTTTCAATAGTAAATTGTATGTTTCATATCTAACTTTTGCCTACCTATCTATATATATGATTTTTTCAATCGAAAATAATCGCTTAGAATACTATACTTGGGTATACTTTTAGAATCCTTAAAAAAGACCCTGTTTTGTATATTGTTTTGGCGCTTTCAACTTAGAAAGTATTTGCGTTGCTTACCACTCAATGGTGGGGCAATGCCCTAGTGGTAAGGCGCAACGCTATCGGGGGAGAGGTCCTGGGGTCAAACCCGTGGGCCTCTCCTCCTTACTCATTCTTTTAAAGGTGGCACATATCATATACACACACGTTATAATATATGGTTTTATCGAATGATTTGTTGGCAATGAATATATTAAATGGTTATGATATGGTTTATATAGTTTACATATGATGCATTTGGTTATGGATCGGCCCACATTTTGCTTGTGCTATCAGGGGGCGAACCAATGGTGGTCTGAACCCTGAACCTGGAAGCCTTTGAACCATGGACCAAATGACCCTTTTCCCGTTTTAGCTCCCTTGACGGCCATAACCTATTCCTTACAAGCTCGAAATGCTTGTATTGAACTAGAAAAATCTGAATCAATGTATTCCTTGCCTAGTTTTGTCATGTGTGACTCCCTTGCTTGACGAGATCCTAAGCCTTCCAAGAGTTTGGTTTGAACCGTCATTGAAACTTTGTCTGTGAGGAACATCAGCTTGCCTTGTTCCTTGTCCACTAGAAGCACTATTACACATGGAAACCATGTGATGCCTTATATTGGGCGGATGATTGGGTGGTCAATGTGTTATATCTGAGTCCTTGTTTTTGGACGGTTTGGGGAACAGGTATCTGTGGTAAGGTGTCAGTATATTCATTGTTGTCAGGTTTACTGCTTGGGCACATGGTTTCCTTGGATTATATCTTGGTTTTTAGTGGATGGGGAAGGATTCCAAGGGAGACAAAACCTCCCTTCCAGGTGGCTGGTGGGAAAGGGAGGTTCTTCCAACTATTGATGAAGATTATCAAGAGATGTTAAAGGAACGTGTCAGAAGGGAACATGTGGGGATTGATATAGGGCCCTTAGTGGTCGGGATGCCATCAGTGCTAAGTAGTGATAACCTACAAAAAATGGGACTCTCAAAGCTACAAAACCTACCTGATAGATCCATTCCTGAGGCTCATGATAATCAGAAGGTTGGATGTTCCAATGCAAAGGGGTGTATTGTTAAATCCAAGAAATATGCTAATACTAGGAAAGGTCGAAATTGGTTTCTAAAACCTGGTATTGATTGCATTAGCATGGGTAATCACATTGGTCTCAAAGGCATGGTGGCCTTATCACTAAAATCCTTAGTGGGAAAGTTCTCATACAAAGTAATGAATCCTAAATATATTGGGCTCTAGGCTGCAACTATTTGGTCTTCGATCGTTGGGTATACTCCTAAGATAATCATAATGACTAAGGGGTGGTATACATTCTTCTTTAGAACTGAGCAACACACATATCACATATTGGGAATGCCCTGGATCAAGGGTATTGGTAATTTGATGCTCAGGCGGTGGTATTCAAGGTTTGACTCGAACAAGGAAAGGATCCGATTCAGACACCTGTGGGTACATATGCATGGGTTTTCCATTGCTCTTTGGAACCAGTAAGCCCTCGAAACTGTGGAAAAATTTATCCATTTACGGGAGGGTCATCTGAAAGGTATGGATATGCATGTTGGTCAAGTCTTGGTTGAGATTGACATGAATAAAGGCCTACAAGAGAGGATGGAAATTCAATGGCGGGGGAAATCATTTACTGTAGACCTCGACTATTGGGATATCCTCCTTTGATGCTCTAGATGCAGGGAACTAGGTCACCTTTGGAAAGATTGCGAGAAATCATTCTCTGGTTCTAACGAGGAGGAAGACTCTTCGTAGGAGGTCAATGCTTGGTCATCGGAGAGTAGCTTGGGTTCGGATGATTCTTCACCGATCAAGGATGTCTCTAGAAACTTCGTTCATTCACCGGTTTTATCCACTTTGAAGGCTTCTTCTTCATTGTTGAGTAAGTTAGACACTCTTGACCCTTCTTTAACTCATTCATTAAATGATGAGGAAAAATTCTTTATCATTTCTCTGGAGGAGAAGAGGAGCAGGCTGGGGGACGATATCATCGGGGGGGTATTTCTTTCAGGGTTTTAATATTGAATCCATAAAGGATCCAAGGAATTTCACATTAGGTAATCCTCCTTATATTTTGGATGGAAATATTCCTATTCCCACTTCACAGGAATCTGACCATCCATCTTTGAACAACCCCGATGCTATTGGATCTTCATTACCTTTTCCTGATGCATCCCCTAAGGCCGATTCTTTGGGTGCTCAACTACCTTCACCTAAGCCTTCTAATCCAAATATTTCATCGAGTATCCCAGCTGAGAATGTGCAGATAACCTCTCCTACCTCTCTTGCCCAAATTACTCTAACCCCTTTAACCACTTATGTGGGAAATTTGGCGATTGATTTGGATCTGGTGATAAATATCCCTATTTCCTCGAGTATTTCCAGCCTTCAAAAAGTGAAAGGGGTGGTACAGGGGGGTTTAGATAAATATTTATCTCCTCTTCATACTTGCAGTGGTCGTAAGGGCCATCCTTAGCTTAATATATCTTCTTCTACTGGTTCGGGACTCATCCCTGAGTTGGTTTCGCAATCAACCACTTCCAAAAGGGAACTTGGAGATTTAAAATCCCAAGCAAGGGTGAAGCGATGAAATTTATTTCACTAAATATTAGATGGATTGGGGGCCCTCAGAAAATATTGTCCCTCAAGCGACTATTGGAGAAGGAGTCTCCGGATGTTGTACTCTTTCAAGAAACTATGGTATTGACAGAGAAGGCGAGGAAGTTTTTTTAGTTGCTAAAGAAGGATTGGGTGGTGGCTTCAGTTGACGCGGTAGGTCAATCCGGAGGTCTGCTATCTTCCTGGAACCCAAGGGTGGCTCAACTTTCGGCCTTCAATACACACTGGGGCATTTTGTTGAAGGGTTATTTAGTTGGTTTCTCAGGGGTGTGTAATATCTTAAATGTTTATGCACCTTATATTAACTGAAAAACCTTTTGGGAGTCGGAAATTCATATGGAAATCTTAGCTCTACCAAATTTGTTGCTGGATGGTGACCTAAATCTCACCCTTTCTAATGCAGAAGTTTGGGGTGAGGCTTGAAGGCTGGATCCACTATCTGGCTTCTTTCAAAGTTATTCCTCTGTACTTAAATTAAATGATTTGGAGCCTTTCCCTCTGAATCCAACCTGGAGAAATGGTCGGAGTGGCTCTGACTGTGTGGCTAAACGATTGGACAGATTCATTGCTGTAGACTCTCTTTTGGAGCACTCTTACAGATTTAGATCCTGCATTGATAATGTAAGGATTTCTGACCATTTGGCAATTTTGTTGGAGTTAGATTTCGTGGCGAATCCACAAAACTATCCATACAAATTTAATCATACATGGATACAAGATGCAGGGTTTGTGGCTCTTGTGAACAAGACTTGGTCTGAGTTTTCAAAGGATACAAGGGATTCTCCTTCCTACTATCTAATAAAAAAATTGGGGAATTTGAAATCTTGTGTTATCAAATGGGAAAGGTTGAGGAAAAGGGCTTTTTCCTTGGAGCTCGTGTCTATTGAAAATGAAATTGATGGGATTTAGAACATACACAAGTTGGGAGCGGTTAACTCTCCTTTTCCTTCATCTCTCCAGTTGCTGGAACATCGTAAGCAAGCTATGCTCACAAGAGAGGAGGAGTCTTGGCAGCTGAAAAGTAGGGCTACATGGATTTCCCTTGGAGATAAAAATACCAATTTTTTTCAAAAATTTGCTAATAGTCACCGGGTTTATAATTCTATTTGGTCTTTAAATGCAAAGAATGGGGATCTTTTGAGCAGCCAGTCGGCATTACTTGTGGAGGCTAATGATCATTTTGAGGAATATTTTTTTGATCCTGGAACATGTGGGATACATGAACAGATTAAAGTTATTAGAGAGTATCGACAATTTTTCTTGGAGCAGGAAGGGAACGATGTATTTAGACCAGTAACCTTAGCAGAAGTTAAATTGGTCATTCATAAATTTGCTAGGGACAAAAGCCCCGGTCCAGATGGCTGGACTACAGAATTATTCACTAAGTTCTTTGAATTGATGGGGCCGTACTTACTTGCTATGGTGGAAAACACACGTTTGTCAGGTAAGATCCCTGTGGCACTAAATTCAACATTCATTGCCTTAATTCCTAAGTCTTCATTGCAGGATTCCTTTGAAGACTTTAGGCCGATTTCACTATGTAACGTAGTCTACAAACTGGTGGCAAAGATCAAAGGAAATAGAATTAAGCCGATTCTCTCCAGAGACATATCTAAAGAGCAATTTGGGTTTCTTGATAATCGCCAAATACTAGATGCAATAGGTCTTTCCCGAGAAGGCTTCCACGGTATTAAGACTAGAAACAAAAAATCCTTGATTATACAGATGGATCTATCCAGGGCCTACGACAAGGTTAATTGGGAATTCCTTCATTTGGCCCTAATACAAATTGGAATCCCTTGGCATGCAATGAAATGGATTATGAACAGCGTGTCTTCGGTTCACTACTCTATTATGGTAAATAGTATTCCATCTAAATTGTTCTTAGCCTCGAGGGGGCTTAGGAAGGGCTGCCCACTATCACCTTTACTTTTCATGATAGTGATTGAAGGACTGAGTAGGATTTTGCACAAGGCTAAGGTTTCCAATCTGATATCTGGCATGAAGATAACCAAGAATATTCATGTGACTCACCAGTTCTTTGTCGACGATGTGTTTCTTTTTGGTAAGGCATGTCGAAATGAGTGGTCTTCCATTAAGGTAATCATTGTGCTTTTTATTAAAACTACTGGTATGTTAATCAATGATAAAAACTACTATTCTAGAGCATAAATTGGATGATAGTTTGCAATTGGAGATCTTTACAATTTTCAATTACAAAATCAAATATTTAGTGGATGGTACTGTGTATTTGGGTTACTTTATAAATCCAAACGCTTATAATAAACAGGATTGGTTCTGGTTATTAAAGCGATTTGATAAGAGGATTCACAATTGGTGTTGGAGGTGGTTGTCTATTGGCGGTCGGTTAATATTGGTGAAATCAGTCCTTCAGAATTTAGGTGTGTTTTGGCTATCATTGTGCAAGGTTCCGCAGTCCATCCTGTCAGCCATGAGGAGGAAAATATGAAATTTCATTTGGTCTGGTCTGAAATCTCATAAATTTCACCTGGTGGGTTGGAGGAAGTTGGATTCTCCATATCATTGGGGTGGCTGGTCTTTGAAGAATATCCACTACTTCTCTTTAGCATTATTGTCAAAGATTCTATGGAGGGAACTGATGGTTGAAGGGTCGTGGGGCTCGATGATCATGGATAAATACCTTATTGGTCGATCAGTTCAGCATTAGCTCAGAGTAGGAAATCAAAAATTGAAAGGTGCATCAAATTTCTGGGCTGGGCTTTCCTCATCTTTATTGATTATGGCCGAATGGATCAAGTGGATTCCAGAGAATGGTAGATTGGTTCGTTTAGGACCTGACCCAATTATTGGTGGCCTGTCAAATTTCACGCTCTCCCTCAAACTTATTACCTCGCTCAGAGCTCGGGGTTATTAATTTCTTTATCATGCAGCCACTGCAAATGTTAAAAATGCTACATTTCAAACATGGGTCTCTATTGTTCAGATCGGTCTGCAGGGGTCATTGGATGCAGAATGGGAGGGATATGTTCATGATTTACAAAAGGGAAGCATACATCTCGGGACAGGTGTGGATCGAATGGTTTGGTCGAGGAACACTGCCACTTGGTTTTTGACTGCGCAATTGGCTTATGAGACCTTCTTTCCTACTAGGCCTGCATCTATGTGGTGGCATGAACTACTGTGGAAATGGAACATTCAATTAAAAATCAAAATTTTCATGTGGCTGGCTTTGGAAGGTAAGCTCCTTTTTTGGTTTAATTTGTAGAAGCGTGGGTTTATTGGCCCTGGTATTTGTAGTTTATGTTATTGGGCGATAGATGTGGACGTACATCTCTTTTTTTATTGTGAATTCAGCACACAGGTTTGGGAGGTGATCCGTATTTCATCGGATGGTTTTCCATCTTGGACTGATAGATCATTGTTAGATCTACCATATGGTTGTCATAAGGGTAATAGATATGATGTCGAGTTGTTTTTCCTTGTGCTATGGGAAATTTGGAAGGCGCGGAATTTGGCAATATTTGAAGATAAACATATTCAGCCTAAATGGGTGGCGAGGAATGTGTTGGTGGCCATGTCTGATGTGGGGGGAATCATGGTTGACAATGTTGATAAGCTTCAGCACATCTGCAGGGCGCCCACAATTATTAGTTTGGAATTTTTTAGTAACTTTGATGGGGCCTCGTAGGAGTCCCGTCTACTTTGTGGTGTAGGAGGGGTTATTACATTGAACCATGGTAATTTCTTTAAACTATGGATGAATTTTGTTTCAGGGACTAATACCAGAAGTCAACTTTGTGCACTTTGGATTATCCTTTATTTTGAAAGTGTTAGTAGATTGTGGGTGACTATCAAGTGGTAATCAATTGGATTAATCATATTGGGCGTATCAATGTTCTAGCACTCTCTCCTTGGCTTAACAAGATCAGATCTTTACAACCACACTTTTCGGGTATCCAGTTTTTGCATGTGCATCATGATGAGAATGGTCTTGCCGACACTCTCTCGAAGCATGCTCTTTTATCGTTGGAAGGGATGCTATTTTTTGAACTGTGGGCTGGCGATATCATTCGAGAAGAGGGAAACATTCACCTCTTTTGATCCATGTGTTTCTCTTATTGAGAGTTGGGCTCTCTCTTTTTTTGTCGTCTATGGTTGATGACCTTTCTTCTTGTGTCTCTTTTTCTTGTTTCGGTTTTCGTGGCTCACTAGGTTGGGTGGTATATTTCTCTTTGTTGCTAGGGGAAGCATGTTATCTTTAGTCTATTTGTTTTGGCTTAGGGGTGTGAGCATCATTTTCATAGTCCGGTAGGGTGGTCCCTTGGTTTCCTTCCTCGTGTGGAGGGATGTTCTTGGGCACTACCTTTCTTATACTTGTTAATAAAGTATAGCTATTTTTTTTATTGAAAAAAAAAGGTCCGTCAAGTGTTGTGATATGGTTTGCGCTATGGTTGTTGTGATATGTTAGCACTAAGGTTTGACACATGGGTTTGTTCGTTAATATGGCTCCACGCTATTGTTTAGATGTTGTTATTTATAATATAAAGTTGCAATGGGGCCTCGGGGTTGGCATGGGGTCAAGGGATATGCCCCCCCCCATTTTACAATAATCTTTCAACCTTATATTAATATTTGAACCATTGTTTTCTAATGGATTTTATGGTGGCCTTGGTGAAGGTCTTGGGTTCGATTGCCATGGTTTCAAAACCTTTTTACCACATCAATTATAAACCATTTTTTAACCATCCTTGACGAAACTTCAAATGTTGACAACTTATTCACCCAGATGCCATTTCGCATGAAACAAGTGTTGACGGAAAGCTGTCGACAATCTCTTTACCACGATAACCTTTGAATTGTTGTTTGAAGACTTTAAATCTGATCGGCGATGAGATGATCTTCCTGGATCATAGAACTAGGTATTTTAATGCTTTGTTGCATAACATAATATGAAAATAATACATCTCATTAGTAGATCCATAAATTTCTCCATATTCAAGCTAAAAATGAGAAATAAAACATGGAACTAAAAGTGCAAAAACATGACTTGAAAAGTGGGATATAGAAGAAGAAGAAGGGATATAGATGATATTTCTTGTGCAGATTTATTTACACTGTGAATAAAAAAGTGAACAATAAATTAGATAATGGGGATTGACTGAAATAGGGTAATGGGGCTTGGAATAATGTATAGTTTTTATGACACCTATCTACCAATTATGTTTGTTCATGGACCCATGTTTTGCACATTGAACATAGGGAACAATGATGTGTCTTTCAATGGTAACTCCATTCCACTAGCATATCAAGAGCTCTCACCTAAATCGCTCATTCAATTTATTTATAATGATAAGATTAGTAGTGGAGGGCCCTTGATAGCTATTGAGGTCACATTTAAGGGATTTCAAGTAAGGAACCTCGAAGAGGCAGGAGCACACCAATTTCCATGGAGTTAACAAGATTAGTTTTTAGATAATGATGAAGAATTGCCATAGTTTTATGATGTTGAATCCATGATATTGTATATGGAATTGGATCCTAGCGAGGATAGTATTTTTATGCAATATATAAATCCAAATGTCTATTCAAGCATCATTGATGTTACATTTTGTATTTCATGGTTAAACATGAAGAATTCCAAAAAGCTTAATTGCATTGGATTATATTCAAGTTGATTGCTAGTTTGTAGAATGGATTATATTAATGTCTATTTTGTGTACCTTGACCCCTTTCAAAATAAAGTATTATACTTGATCAACTCAATCTAACCAAGATTTACTGACAATAGACAAGGAAAATTTTGTGGAGTACTTAAAACATAAAGAGAATATCCTTTTGGGGAAACTTTAATGCCTAAGTTGGAGATTAGTTGAAGAACCTAATTGTTATTTTTTGAATTTGGAGTTGATGTGATTTGTTTGCATGGGTTGGTCTATAAGGATGGTAGTCTTCCATTTAAATATAAGGGTGGTATTTTTCTCTCATTTGCACATATTCCCTTACCCTAATTCTTGGCTCATTAAACCTTTTGTTGAGACTCGGATCCAACTCTATTTTGGCCTTTTTTTGGCTCTGTTGTTGGCTCTCTTTCTCAAGGGTTAATTTAAGTGCTGACATTAGAAAAAAAGCATGCTTTTTACCTATGGTTTGATTAGTATATGATTGCATTTTAGGATTCTTTAGTCAACAAAATTTCAATACAAATGGTACATGAACTAAATGATGATAATTTGATTATTGTTGGTGTTCCTTGTAAGGACTTCAAGAATTACATCAATACAATAGATGAGTAAGTTAGTAGGGATTTGGCCTATGACCATGTTGTTTATGATATGCGTTCTGCTAATGAAGAATGGATTTTCTGAGTCATAACCATTTACTTTGTACCATCTATGTATCTTATCAAACTACAAATTTCATTATAACAAAGGTTAAGAAGCTCAAATCTTGTTGCTACATTTGAAAGTAACTAAAATTCGTTAACCAGTTTGGATATACCACTCCGAAAAATTCAACTCCTTATATTTTATAATATAAATACCTCTTCATAAAATTAACCAAAAAACGTTCATACAATTTAATAAATTTTGATAGGCCAGCAATGTAGCTCACTTGGTGAGTGATGAGGCTGGAGGTTTCTGATAGTGTAGGGTGGGGTTCAAATCCCTTGCACTCTTTCGCATGAAAAATAAAATAAAATTTTGATATATAAATATTACAAAATAAATTTAATGATTGTATATTACAAATTCTAAATCAATGTAGATTTACATCCTAATTTTTTTGAGTGTTCCCTTTCACGTTATTGACATGGATGACGATATATTGTTCGGTGATGTGGGTTCCATGTTTTTATTGACAACACTAAAACAATATTTTAGTCAAGCTACTATGGTCAAAGGGTTCAACTTGTTGAAAGTAAGACATGTGGAGAGTGGTTTCTAGGATAAGTAATTTTTGGCTCTAATTATTAAAATGACAACTTTTACTTCAAGACAAAATGAAAACTACTGGAGTTGACAATGATTGGCTAAAAATGATTTTCAGCAAATCCCATAAATTTCTTCTCTTTCTTTTATTTTTAAATATAAATTAATTTAGTCATTTCACATTCATTGATTAGTGTGGAGTTTTGTTTGTTACCTAACATTTATTGATGACCAAGGAAAACACCAAGTCCTAGATGCAAGAACAACATATTTTAATAAACGTTGCAAACTACTATGTCCCAAGTAAAAAAAATTGTCCTCAATCAGAGCAAAGATGAAAGTAACAAAAGTATACATGAAATAACCTTAGAGAGATCCATCCTCCTCATAATAGAACAAAAAAATTATCCTTAGCAATGCAAATATGGAATCTTTGGATCCAATCTTTCCAATGACTAAAAGAATTCAATGTGGCCCCTTAAGTAGGGAAGGTTAAAGGTGACACTCAAATACATGGAAACAAGGAAGGCTGCAAATGAAAGTGCTCTTTCAAATAGATGATCGTGGCCTAAAGTTCATGCAAACATATATAAATTCAGGTGTTTGGGAATACATTTGGTGCTAATTTAATCCCAAAATGCAACCAATGAAAAATTGAGAGCAATTTTACTTCCCCTAAGCCCATGAAAAAGAGGGTTTGAAAACTCATCGATTTTTCAGACATATTGGGCTTGAAATATCTCCCTATAATGGTATCCCTAATCATTGATGCTTTGCTCTTGTTTCTTGGATATATTGGGTACTGTCTCTCTACTCATCAATGTTAGAGAAGGTGTGATATATGCTCACCAAGATCAAAACTAGAGGGAGGTCAATAATGGAGGGAGGTATCTGTTTATTGTGGTTAGGATAGTATTCGAGGTCTCTACTCGTTGGGGTTAGAGAAGTTCTATTCTCTGCTCGACAAGATCAATAGTAGAGGGAGGTCAACATTAAAGGGAGGTCGCTTCTCACCAGTATGGTCGGTTCAGGTGCATAAGGTAAGATGTGTGGTTTGGGAAATTTTTTATTTTGTTGTTTGTTTTTATGTTTTAATTTATATTTTTTGTATAATTTTTGTTATATATATATAATACGAAGAGAAAATATCACCCTAAGACTTCTAGAATACCTTTCAGAGTTGATGATATATTAAAGTGGAGAAAATCCTTATGATGACCTAATATACACTAATAGATTGATTAATTGGTTGGTGTAGCTAGAAGTTTATTCCATTCACTATGGGTTTGCTAATGTAGCTAAGTGATTTTTCAAAGTTGAATGGGTTTCCACCTAAATGGAAAATAAATCATGAGATTTATCTTCTTCAATAGTCACCATCACAAAACATTGCACTGTAGCCAACTTCTCTTAGGAGTAGTGATTAGATAAAGAGGTTATGCATGAAACATATTGATAAGTGAATGAGGTTAGAACCCATCTTTTGAGGACACTTAACAACAACATAGATCATGCCAATCAACATTTGATACATCCATTGGTAATACATATTTAGATCTTCATTGACTATGATACATTTACTATTCAAGACTCAAATATAACAACCATTATCAATATCCTAGGCCTAAACCACACTAGGTCACTTAGCAACAAATATTTCATGGTACTAGTAGTGCATCACCCTCAAGGCTCTTCAAAAGAGCTTCTCTAGCTGTGTTCCTAGTCTTTTATTTCACATTATTGTAGTTATTACATTTTCATCCTAAATCTATTCTGACATCAACTAAACAATATATTCACTTAGCACATATGTAATGTCCCCATTCAAATAAGTGCATAGTAAGACAATCCCATCAATCCTACTAGTTTCCTAGGTTGGATGGGAACATGTGGGATGGTAATAAGGAAGCTAATAAATGATATTTAGACATTAGAAGGGTTCAAGTATTTAATAAATATGATGAATAAATAAATTCAAGAGAAATTCTAGGTGGCAAGTGGTTTTGGAGACATATGGAGGTGGTGGGACCCACACTAGCTTGATTTTTCAATGACACATGGCAGCTCTCTCTTGCCAATTCGAATTCATGGGAAGGTGAACACTCTTGGGTGAGTTGGTAAGTCATAACACATGGCATTGAGCATATTAGGTCGAAATGGGATGGAATAGTAACCTCCATGGGAGAGGAAGAGTCAAATTGGAGACTAGTGGACACTTGGGCTAGATTCCCTAGTTTTATGACAACAATAGTGAAGCATCTATGACATTTATGACAAAATTCAGACCTGACTTCTTACACCTGACCATTATGACATGTCAGCCCCAAAAATAGGCTCAAGGAAGGCGCTCATGGAGTTGGAGGAATCCAAAGAGACTCAAATTCGAATTTGGGAGAAGATGGAAGGTTGGAACTAGGAGACAAGTGGCAAATGAGGAATATTTCCTAAATGGAAAATTATTGAATCTATTGAGAGGATTTCGACCCCTTGAAGGATAATGTTGGTTATAAAATGTAGAAATAAAGTATGAGAATGGCTTTTGATGATTTGAGAAAAATTGCATTTGTGAAGAGAGAGCTAGTGGATGACTAGTTTCTTGCCTTAGCCAATTTCGAGGGTGAAAGATTCCCATCCAAGTTGGTGTTTGGAGAGGCCACTCAGGTCTTTCATGGTGCTTTAATGGAGTTTGTATTTGCAGGTATCAGCTACAGGAAGTTTCATGGTTTGGTTTAGTGCAGCACTTTCTCTCCACCGTTTCTAGTTTTGAAGGCATATTCATGCTCCTTGAGGGAGGGCGTTTTTGGTGAGCACTTGTGCTTCTTGAGAGAGCTTCTCATTATATATTTATGATTGTAATAGCTTCATATCCTCTGTTATTCATATTCAGAAAGTCTCAGGTCGAAATACCCACTGGTTGTATGCAAAACTATTGATTAATGAGCAAACAATGTCCATTTCCCCAATGCATTGATGTATGACACTATAATGTTGATTATTTCGAATGGATGGATGATTCTATGATATATTTGTGATCAATATAATGCCATGGATGTCTTCTACAAGTTTCATGTACTGTACTTGAGCATTTGAAGCATTTTTACTCAGTTTAGTTGTATTGGGAGATGAAATAGTGCCATTTCCCCAAGGGTCGAATTGGGGGTTTTTGCTGTTGAATGTGAGAGAGTTATAACAGTATTAAAAATCAATTAATGGTGCATATGAGACCTCAATAACATAATTAACACATTATATACCTCTGTTCATAAATTTGTGGGAGTTTGGAGGCATTTGGAAGGCCATTTTCAGTGTTACCCGGGGGGGATTTGATGCACAAATTACTAGTCAAAATTACCTATATTGATCAGAATACAAATCAAGTTTGCAGCAGTATTTGGAGGTCCATAAAACATCCCTGAACCTGATATTCAAGTCTAAATACCATTAATACACTCATACAGAAGATTTGGGAGCATTTGGGATGATTTGGAGGTCAAAACAGTTAAACTAGTCAAAGGTTGAAATTGGGGAAAAAGTTGAAAAATTGGCATTTTAATAAAATTTGAAAAAGGGATATTACAAGTGGTATTAGAGCATGTTCTTGGCACCTGATGGTCCTAACAAGAAGTCAAAAGAATAATCCACCACCCTTTGAACCAGTAGTTGAAGAGGTTTTTGTTGAAGAAGAGGTAGTAGAAGAAGAGGAGTCTTTTGCTGAAACCATGGGTAGAGAGGAGGATGACAAATTAAAACATAAGGAGGAACTTATTGCAACCTTAGATCCATGTTTCTCTAAACTTTCAGCAAACATGGATAGGATAGGTGATAAATTGTTGCAAGGATTTGAATTGTTGATTAGCCAGCTTCAAAGCAAAGGGATAATAGGAGATAATAGCGGTTCACACTCAGGGGAAAAGATGAAAGGGAATGAGCATATTTTCTCAAGTACAGGACCTCATAATAGACCTGATGAATTTCAAAGCACACAAAGGCATACTGCACCTAAATTTCTCACACCCAAAGAAGAGCCCAATCTTGCATTGGATTACAAGAAACTAGTAAATGATTGGAATGATTTGAATGAAGAGTGTAAAAGAGGTGTACCACTCAGTGACTACATTGATGCTATGCAAAAGATTAATAGGAAGGGAGACAATAGGAGTCCATTCCAAAACAAAGAATTAAATAGTGCTATTGGAAAAATGTCACTTCCTACTTTTGATGGTTCTTCTCAAAATTCTGCTAACACTTGGGTGCAAAAATTGGATGTATATTTTCAGCTGAATCCTATGTTGGAAGAGGATGCATTAAAAATGGCCATTTTGCATTTGGAAGGAGATGCCAATGAATGGTGGTTTCATGGGCTGAAAACCTTGGGTCATAATCAGGTTAAAACATATGGAGAATTTGTTGACAGGGTACTAGAAAGATTTGAACAAAAAGATCTAGAATTGCCTTTCAAAGAACTAGCTCAATTGAAGCAAACTGGGTCCCCTACTGAATATATGTTGGACTTTCAAAAATTATCAGTCAAGGTGGCTGATGTATCTATGGGAAGATTAGTATTGCTGTTCACTGAAGGTTTGGCTGAACCCTTAAGAGGTTTGGTCAAAGCCCACAAGCCAACTACATTAAAAGATGCAATGAGCTTGACTAGGGATCTCCAGAATGTGCTTCCTAGAACGAGATTTCCTCCTAAGCCTAGCTATAAATTTGAAAAGAAACCTTGGCAAAGGGATGGATATGATAAGAAACCTTGGCAAAGAGAGTCATTTGAGAGGAATAAAAAAGAGGGACTAAACAGGGATGAACTTAGAAAAAAGAAACTATGCTTCACATGCTTCCAACCATGGACACCGGGGCACAAATGTACCAAAGGAAAGGCTCAATACATAGAAGTATTTTCTGATAATGAGGGGTATGATGGGGGCATGGATGAAGATGGACATATTTCAGATCAAGAAGAGGCATATGAGACAGCAGTAGAAGAGGAAAGACAAGAAGAAAATCAGCCTTCACCGGACAAAGCAAGAATGGCAGTGCTTTCAGCAGTACCTCGCTATCATACTATCCGCTGCAAAGGTGTGGTACAAGGACAAAGAACTTCAGTTTTGGTAGATGGAGGAGCCACTCATAACTTCATTGATGCAGAGATGGTAGAGAAAAGAAAGATACCTATTGAACCATTTGATGGCTTCACAGTTGTCATTCCCGGTCACAACACAATGCAATGCAAAACATGGGTTCCAAAGTTGCAAGTCACCGTAGGTAACTATACTTTTGTTGATAGTTTTTATGTGGTTGATGTTGCTGATACTAATGTGGTTTTGGGAGTGCAATGGTTGTATTCAATAGGAGAGCATACAGTAAATTATCAAATTCCCAAAATGAAATTCCAAGATTCAAAAGGAGTACAAAGAGTTGTGAGAGGGCAACACACTTATCCAAATCAAGTAGTGACTTGCAATAGCATGAGATCTATATTGAGGCATGGGGATATAGAATGGGCTGCTGAATGTCATATTACATCTCCCAAGCCAACTATAAATATTGTCAAACACCCAAAGGAGATAGAGAGACTCTTGCAAAAATATGAAAAGGTTTTTAGAGACCTTCCACATGGTAGGCCTGTTGATGTATATGTAACTTCGGAATGTATTTCACATATATGTATATTGTATTCCTATAGAGATGGTATTATTCCTCTATAAGGAAGTGTCGTCATTTATATTGTAAGTGTCGTAACTTATACTTGATGGGTTATTAGACCACCTTGTTTGGGGTCGGCCCTGTATAAGTCATGTGGGTCAAAGGGTTATTAGACCACCCTATTGGGGGTCGGCCATGTGGGTCAAAGGGTTATTAGACCACCCTATTGGGGGTCGGCCCACTCAGCATTATGTTATGTGGTTAAGTTCGAGCCGACATGAGTTAGGTAAAAAGGCAAGTCAAGTCAAGTATAAATAGAGTGCGGGAGGCACTCTATTTGTTCACTCACTTCTCACACATGCTCTCAAGGAGGAGAGGCGCACTTATGGAGGAGGAGGATTGTTGCTAGGTTATGGATATCTCTATTGGTTGGTTGTATCATTGCTCTATCTATCTCTGAGGAAGTTATTGGGGTTTTTCACCTTTATGGTTTTCCCCAAGTATATCTTTGTGTCTCTTGTGTGCTTGCATTATTGTCTCCATGATTGATATGCTGTAGATATGCTGTACATGTTGTTCTCTCAGTTAAGATCCTAGATCATTTTGAAGTAAATTCAGAAAATTTAACATGGTATCAGAGCTAGCCTGAAAGAAGGCATGATATGGCATGTATGACACTTGTTGCACTAACGATGCTAGGGCTTGATATAGCAAAAACCAGTCATCGTAGCACTTTCGCTATAAATCCGTTTTGGCAAAGTTTTCGGATCTGAAATTGTTACAGGCCGAAGCTAAGATCTCCAGGTATCTTGTGTCCAAAGGACAACCTCTAATTCGTTGTACTTTGTGATTTATGATCTGTACAATATAGGGTTTCTGCCTCTTCCAGATCTGAGTCAAAATCAGGTGACCTTGGGAAAAAGGTCATAACTTGGGCTAGGAAGCTCCAAATGAAATTTAGTGAAAAGTGACAGGTATTACACAGGCCGAGATATCTCAGAAAACGTTTTCAGAGGCCGAAGGTCAAACAGTGACACGTGGCACGCCGTACAAGTTCGCTCTCCTGTATTATCCCATAAACAGGTCACGTTGCGACACTTGGCATATCTCTCTCTCAGAGAATCCAATTTCGGTCAGACCTATCAGGATGGAAAGATAACAGGCCGAGATATCTCAAAAAACTTTTTCAGAGGCCGAAGGTCAAACAGTGACACGTGGCACGCCGTACAAGTTCGCTCTCCTGTATTTTCCCAAAACAGGTCACGTTGCGACATTTGGCATAACTCGCTCTCAGAGAATCCAATTGAGGTCAGACCTGTCAGGATGGAAAGATAACAGGTCAGGCTATCTCAGGAAACGTTTTTCAGACCCTGTGGATCAAAATTTTTGGAGTTACACCAGAAACAATCAGGTACATATTTCTGTCAAAACAGAATTATTTTTTTGGTACCTTCATTCATGGCTTCCGGAATTTAGGGCTTTGGAGAAAGTTGGAATTTTTGTAATCGGAGACCACGGCTGGATGCTACTCATCAAAATAGAAATTTAGAGACCAAGATCAGAATTTTTGGTTGGGCAGAAGGCCGGGCTTGATTAGACCCTAGTTCGGGACTTTGATCAGAAAAGTGGAAAATTAGGGCTTCTGTAAAAATGGGAATTTTTGAAATCTGTGAACACGGCTGGAAGCTCCTCAGAAAAATAGAAGCTTAGAGATTTGGATCAAACATTTTGATGGGGCAAAAGAGTGGGGTTCATCAAACCCCAGTTTAGGGTCACGTCCAGTGAATCCAGAAGTTTCAAAAGCAAAATTGAGGAGTGAAACTTTGCAGTTTTCAATTTCTGAATATACCAACTTGATCAGCTCATCAAGGCACATATTTCTATCCTGTCATAAGTTTGAAATTCAAAGTTTGAATTTTTGGGGTTTCTCTGACAAACCCATATCCAGCTCAAGGTCCAGTTCTTGCAAATCAAGTGGATTGGGTTAATCCTAGAAGAAGATGGATTGATCACCTGCATAAGTGAAGAAGTTCCTGTCTCAGAGGGAGATGAGGATAAGGCCTTACATAAGAAGATTACAAGCGATCTCGACAGGTATGACTCATCGAGGTATGTTTCGATAATTGTCCATGATTAAGTTTATGGTATGTTTGTCTTCATGTTATTACGGTTAGTACAATTTTGATTTTAGATTTGTTGTATCACCTTAATAAAATTATGAATGCATGATAGAAGATATTCATTGGTTAGGGTGTTGACACTTATGATTGTACTAATGCATTATGGTGTTGTATGAGGTTTATGTTGTCTACTAACATGAAAGGTACAAGACAGATCATGTTCTGGTCCAAGAACATATGATCATGATAACATGAGGACAAAGATTCATCCATTGTCATGGATCTCATAGAAGATCCATTTACGAGGTAGTATAACTTGATTTTGTAATGGTTAACATATGAGACATGCAGGTTACTAGCACAAGTCACTGAAGAGAACCAAAAGACATTATGTGGGTATGTTAGACATAAACTAGCTAGCATGCTAATCTAGGTATGTTTTTCCTATATCAAGCTAGAATCCTACCTTGGTTTAGGATCATATACTGTTGTGTTGTTGATAATGATTATTCATGAAGTCATAAGTTTGAATAATCATGGTTGTATGCATATTATGCTTCTTACCATAATTGATAATATGACTAACCAGAAGAATCATGAAGGTATAGGTTTTATGCATATTATATCTCTTATCTTGATTGATGATTCAAATAACCTGAAGAGTCATAGGTTTGAGTAATTACAGGTTTAGACATGTTATGTTTCTTATGATTTGACTAACCTTAAGAATCCTACATAAACCTTGAATGCTAATGCTTATTATTTTTCTGTTTGAAATGATCATGACTATACATTCTTGAGATTATTGTGTTTTAATAGTATACTAATGAATGTATGATTTTATATGAGATCATAAGGATAACACAATGATGATACTAACAAGCATGCATAGGGATCAAGAATGAGTATAAGTTCAAGGATAGGTAATCCAAGAAGCAAAGATCAAGAGGGAGCACACTCCAGTTGTTCCTGCAAGAAAGCAAAGGAACACACTTCAGTAGTTTCTGCAAGGATGCAGATATTCAGAGGGAGTTGACCATCTTTCCACAACAAAAAAAGGTGTAGAAGAGGCTACTTCAGATTAGGACTCTAGCAGCTCCTGTAAGGAAGCAAAGACTCAGAGGGAGTCCACCCAACGAACAAAGAAAGATAAGTATTTTAATTATCATTTCTTGCATATTTGTTTGTTTAAGTAAAATTGTTCAATAATGTATGTGCTCATGTTCCTAGACTTAGGATATGTCTTGGGCATATTAGAATAGTTGCATTAATGAACAGTATACTACTAATACACATGGGTAAGTGGCCTATGGCACTGTACAACATTCCATTGCTACTTATCTAGAATGAAACCTCTTTGCTGACATGTTGGGAGTTGTGCACACTCTTAAAAATGTTCTGGTAGAGATTGGAAGGCATCTAGAAAGTTACGGGATATGGATAAATGTTGTATTGAAGCATTGGCTAAGATAATTGCATGACTGTATGACATATTTATTTATGTGTAAGAATTTGTTCTGAAAACTATGAGATGTTTTCTAATCATGCAATTTAACTTGTTGTGTAGGAAAGATCGTATGCCATCTCCTACAAAAGAAGAACTACAACATTTGTTCAGCAACAAATTTATTTATTGAAGATATTGAAGTTCCCAGGATCTGGGATGAATAAATGGAATGCCATAATCCGTCGATCATGAAGAATGATGTTTGGGATGTAGTCCCAAGATGTGAATGGAAGTTTGTTATGACTTCCAAATGGAACTATCAGATCAAGCATGTTGCAGATGGCAGCATTGAGAAATATAAAAGTGATGAAATAGAAGATACACCAGATGGATTCAAGACAGCATGGTGTAGTCATATATGTGTGCAGAACTTGGTATGGTAGGATAGACAGCTTTCTATCCAATTTGGGCTTTACCAAGAGTAAAGCGGATTCCAACCTTTACTACAAGGTTGAGGAAGGCAATCCAGTGATACTACTTTTATATGCAGATAACCTGTTTGTTACAGGTAAAGATAGATTGATTACCAACACGCAGCGGAAGCTTTCTTCCAAGTTCGAGATGAAGAACTTGGGGATGATGCACTATTTGTTTTTTTTTGGCATGGAGGTGTGGCAGAATGCAGGTGGGATCTTCCTTGGTCAAGGGAAGTACACAGTAGATATCCTGAAGAGATTTGGGATGATGGATTGCAAAGCCATGGCCACACCTATGGCATCGAATCTGAAGCTTCTTTGTGATGCTTCATCTGAGCCAGTTGATGTTTCTATGTATCGTCAGATTATTGGGTCCTTGATGTACCTGACGAACACGAGACCAGATATTTGCTTTGCTGTGAACACATTGAGCCAGTTCCTGACGGATCCGAGGAGTGTTCACCTGGTTGCTGTAAAGCATGTTCTGAGGTACCTGAAGGGTACAGTGGATTATGGGCTCAGATATGAGGCGAATCAAAAATTTAACCTGCAGGGTTATGTTGATTCAGATTGGGCTGGCAGTGCTGCAGATAGGAAGAGCACATCTGGGTGTTGCTTCAGTATGGGATCAGGTGTGATCTCTTGGTTTAGCAGGAAGCAGTCCTGCGTAGCACTGAGTACAGCTGAGGCAGAGTATGTTGCATCCTGTTCAGCTAGTTGTGAGACAGTATGGCTACGGAAGCTACTGTCTGAGCTATTTGATCTCCCATTGGAAGCTACTGATATCTTCTGTGATAACCAGAGTTGTGTGAAGCTGTCCGAGAATCCAGTGTTTCATGACAGGTCGAAACACATAGAGATCAAATATCACTATATCAGGGATATGGTGCAGAGAGGAGCTGTGAAGCTCCTGTATGTTGCGACGGACGAGCAGATTGCAGATGTGCTGACGAAGCCACTAGCCAGTGTGAAGTTCGAGTACTTCAGAGAGAGGCTTGGCGTGCTTCAGATCGAGGATACTTCGAGGAAGAAGTGATGGACACATTTGCTGAAGCCATTCCAAGCATGTTGGAAGGGGGATCCTACACATGGCTGTGGATGTAAGCGCTGGATGATGAGCATCAGGATGATGTTCTGGTTTCTGCTTGGATATGATCAGTTGGATCATGTGTATATATTTTATATGCATCATGTTGGATGCTTGGACCATGTATCTGTATATGTATCAGGTGGATACATTGTATGATCAGGTGGATCATGTATGGTGATATATATCATATGTTTTGTATTTGTATCAGGTAGATACTTGGTATGCAGCAGGATGTTGCATTGATGATCAGGAGGATCATGTATGATGATATGTATCAGGTAGATACTTGGCATGCAGCAGGATGTTGCATTGATGATCAGGAGGATCATGTATGATGATATGTATCAGGTAGATACTTGGTATGCAGCAGGATGTTGCATTGATGATCAGGAGGATCATGTATGATGATATGTATCAGGTAGATACTTGGCATGCAGCAGGATGTTGCATTGATGATCAGGAGGATCATGTATGATGATATGTATCAGGTAGATACTTGGCATGCAGCAGGATGTTGCATTGATGATCAGGAGGATCATGTATGATGATATGTATCAGGTAGATACTTGGTATGCAGCAGGATGTTGCATTGATGATCAGGATGATCGTAGATGACGAGCTTCAGGATGTTGCTCCAGATGACATGCAGCAGGATGTTGCAGTGATGATCAGGATGATCATAGATGACGAGCTTCAGGATGTTGCTCCAGATGACATGCAGCAGGATGTTGCAGTGATGATCAGGATGATCATAGATGACGAGCTTCAGGATGTTGCTCCAGATGACATGCAGCAGGATGTTGCAGTGATGATCAGGATGATCATAGATGACGAGCTTCAGGATGTTGCTCCAGATGACATGCAGCAGGACGTTGCAGTGATGATGATCAGGATGATCATGGATACATCAGGATGATGTATGGTGAGTATCAGGTTGATACTCTGTGGCCGTGGATCAGGTTGTGCAGATGAGCATGTAATTCGTTGCCCTGGGAGATTTGCAGATGGTCTTGCGAGGTTTTGCCTATGGCATGTAATTCGTTGCCCTGGGACATCTGGCAAATGCTCTTTCGAGGTTTTGCTCTGGGAGGACATGTAATTCGTTGCCCTGGGAGATCTGCAGATAGTCTTGCGAGGTTTTGCCTATGGCATGTAATTCATTGCCCTGGGATATCTGGCAGATGCTCTTGCGAGGTTTTGTCCTATGGCATGTAATTCGTTTCCCTGGGAGATCCGATAGGTTGGGCTGTGTGCCCGTAATCAGTCCTGGGATGCTCTTGCGAGGTTTTGCCATGACCACATGTAATTCATTGCCCTGGGAGATCCTATAGGTAGAGCTGTGTGCTCGTAACAGCCTGGGATGCTCTTGCGAGGTTTTGTGGTGAGGTCACATGTAATTCGTTGCCCTGGGAGATCCTATAGGTAGAGCTGTGTGCTCGTAACAGCCTGGGATGCTCTTGCGAGGTTTTGTGACGCACGTAATAAGTCCTGAGGATTCCACAGTATGGCCAGTGATGACGAAGACCTGCAGGTGGTGGGCCTACATCCAGTATGAAAAAGGACTGGCTCTGTAGAACTTCCTATGACGAGTAGATTCAGAGATTGATTGAGATAGCAGCAGCAGTGACAATGATGATGACTCGATGACGATTATCCAGTGACGATGATCCAGAGAAGATGACTTGTGCTAGAAGAACTGTCCTGAGAAATACCTTCCTAGTTAAGAGGGAGTGTTGATGTATATGTAACTTCGGAATGTATTTCACATATATGTATATTGTATTCCTATAGAGATGGTATTATTCCTCTATAAGGAAGTGTCGTCATTTATATTGTAAGTGTCGTAACTTATACTTGATGGGTTATTAGACCACCTTGTTTGGGGTCGGCCCTGTATAAGTCATGTGGGTCAAAGGGTTATTAGACCACCCTATTGGGGGTCGGCCATGTGGGTCAAAGGGTTATTAGACCACCCTATTAGGGGTCGGCCCACTCAGCATTATGTTATGTGGTTAAGTTCGAGCCGACATGAGTTAGGTAAAAAGGCAAGTCAAGTCAAGTATAAATAGAGTGCGGGAGGCACTCTATTTGTTCACTCACTTCTCACACATGCTCTCAAGGAGGAGAGGCGCACTTATGGAGGAGGAGGATTGTTGCTAGGTTATGGCTATTTCTATTGGTTGGTTGTATCATTGCTCTATCTATCTCTGAGGAAGTTATTGGGGTTTTTCACCTTTATGGTTTTCCCCAAGTATATCTTTGTGTCTCTTGTGTGCTTGCATTATTGTCTCCATGATTGATATGCTGTAGATATGCTGTACATGTTGTTCTCTCAGTTAAGATCCTAGATCATTTTGAAGTAAATTCAGAAAATTTAACAAGGCCACCGGATAGGGGGGTTGAGCACAGTATTTTTTTGGAGGAGGGTACTTCACCCATTCAGATACCACCTTATAGACATCCTAAAAGGTTTAGAGATGAGATTGAAAAAGCTATCCAAGAACTCCTAGAGTTGGGACTCATTAGACCAAGCTCTAGCCCTTATGCTTCTTCAGTTGTGCTAGTGAAGAAAAAAGATGGAACATTGAGAATGTGCATAGATTTTAGAGCCTTGAAAAAAAAGACTATAAAGAATAGGTATCCTATTCCTAGGATTGATGAGCTCATGGATGAGCTGCATGGGGCCAAATACTTCTAAAAAATTGACCTTAGATCAGGGTATCACCAAATTCGAATGAAAGATGAAGATGTGCAAAAGACCGCTTTTCGATGTCATTTTGGCCACTTTGAATTTCTTGTCATGCCTTTTGGGTTAACAAATGCTCCAGCCACCTTTCAAGCATGTATGAATAGGATATTTTGCAAGCAACTAAGAAGGTTTTTTTTGGTTTTCTTTGATGATATTCTCATTTACAGTAAAACATGGGAAGAGCATTTGCAGCAGTTAGAGATTGTGTTGAAAATCTTGCAAGAAGAGTCCTTATTTGCTAAATTATCAAAATGTGAATTTGGAATGAAAGAACTACTGTATCTTGGGCACATTATTGGGCAAGAAGGAGTGAAGGTACACATGGAAAAAATCAGGGCTATCTTGGAATGGCCATCACCAAAAAATATTACCGAATTGAGAGGCTTTATTGGCATATGCACCTACTACAGAAAATTTGTGAAAGGATTCTCCAAGTTGACTTCTCCACTCACTGATTTGACTAAGAAGGATGCTTTCAAGTGGGATGAAGAGGCTGAAAAGGCCTTCCAAAAAATGAAAGAGGTAATGAGTAGTTGTCCCATACTTGCACTTCCTGATTTTACTAAACCTTTTGTTGTGGAATGTGATGCTTCAGGTGGAGGAATAGGGGCTGTCCTAAAGCAAGGCCAACACCCCATAGCCTTTGAGAGAAGAAATTTGCAGCCTCATGAAAAACTTTACTCCATTTATGATAAAGAAATGCTGGCCATTATGCATGCATTGGCCAAATTCAGACAATACTTGGTGGGCAGCAAGGTTGTGGTGAAAACTGACCACAATAGTCTAAGACACTTTCTCACCCAAAAAGATCTAAATGAAAGGCAACAAAAGTGGGTAAGCAAGATTCAAGCTTATGATTTTGATATTGAATATGTCAAAGGAAAGAATAATATAGTAGCAGATGCTTTGTCAAGAAGGCCTTCTTTTTCTCTCATGGATATTGCCAAGGATTGGAAAAACATGCTACTAGTTGAATATGCCAAAGACAAATTTGCTTGTGATGTGTTGGATGGAATCAAAGGGGATGATAATTATAGGATTTTGAATGGGCTGATATATTATAAGGGAAGAATTTATTTAGTTCATAACTCCAAGCTCAAGTACCGAATTTTGCAAGAAGCACATGATTCCCCACTAGCGGGCCATCCGGGGATCTTCAAAACTTATAGACAGTTGAGGCAAAGATTTTTTTGGAAGGGGCTGAAGGAAGATGTTCAGAAGTATGTGAATGAATGTAAAGCATGTCAACAAAACAAATCAGAACTTACATGTCCAGCCGGCCTATTACAACCATTGCCCATTCCGGAGCAAAAATGGGACAGTATTTCCATGGATTTCATCACCGGATTGCCTAAATCCTTGGGTAAGGATTGTATCTATGTGGTAGTTGATAGGTTGACAAAATTTGCTCATTTTTTTGCTGTTACATCATCTTTTAGTGTTGCACAAGTGGCTGATATTTTTTTCAAAGAAATCTTCAGATTGCATGGGCTTCCCAAGAGCATTGTCAGTGATAGAGATAGTAGATTCATGGGTGCTTTTTGGAAAGAAATTTTTAGATTGGTAGGCATTCAATTGACTCCAAGTACCAGCTATCATCCACAAACTGATGGACAAACAGAGAGGGTAAACCAATGGTTAGAAGGATACCTAAGAAACTATGTGGGAGGGCAGCAAAAAGCATGGGCAAAATGGCTACACTTGGGTGAGTTTTGCTACAACACCACTTATCATATGTCAATAGGAATCTCTCCTTTCAAAGCATTATATGGTTATGATGCACTTACATTTGCTGACATTATATTTGGTGATAGTAGAGCCCCAAAGGCTAAAGGTTGGGTGGAAGAGAGCCAAGAAATCTTAAAGCTCTTGAAAGACAATTTGCAGGTTGCTCAAAATTAGCAAAAACAATATGCTGATAGACATAGAGAAGAGAGAACCTTTCAAGTCAATGATTTAGTATATTTAAGGTTGCAGCCCTATAAACAAACATCTCTCAAAAAGAATGGAGCAGAAAAATTAAAACCAAGGTACTATGGGCCATACAAGGTAGTGCGGAAGGTTGGAGAAGTAGCATATGAACTAGAACTTCCGGAAGGGAGTAAAATCCACAATGTATTTCATGTTTCTTGTCTTAAGAAAGCTCTTGGTCAGCAAATCATCACTTCAGAAATACTTCCTCCTTTGGATGATGAAGGTCAGCTCACACTTGTTCCGGAAAAGATTTTGAAGACACGGGAAAGAAGGTTGAGGAGTAGAATCATCAAAGAATATTTAGTGCAATGGAAGGACTTACCAAATGAAGATGCCACATGGGAAGAGGAGAAGATTTTGCAGCATCCAAATTTGAAATTGCTTGAGGACAAGCAATCTTGGGTGGGGAGGACTGTAATGTCCCCATTCAAATAAGTGCATAGTAAGACAATCCCATCAATCCTACTAGTTTCCTAGGTTGGATGGGAACATGTGGGATGGTAATAAGGAAGCTAATAAATTATATTTAGACATTAGAAGCGTTCAAGTATTTAATAAATATGATGAATAAATAAATTCAAGAGAAATTCTAGGTGGCAAGTGGTTTTGGAGACATATGGAGGTGGTGGGACCCACACTAGCTTGATTTTTCAATGACACATGGCAGCTCTCTCTTGCCAATTCGAATTCATGGGAAGGTGAACACTCTTGGGTGAGTTGGTAAGTCATAACACATGGCATTGAGCATCTTAGGTCGAAATGGGATGGAATAGTAACCTCCATGGGAGAGGAAGAGTCAAATTGGAGACTAGTGGACACTTGGGCTAGATTCCCTAGTTTTATGACAACAATAATGAAGCATCTATGACATTTATGACAAAATTCAGACCTGAATTCTTACACCTGACCATTATGACATGTCAGCCCCAAAAATAGGCTCAAGGAAGGCGCTCATGGAGTTGGAGGAATCCAAAGAGACTCAAATTCGAATTTGGGAGAAGATGGAAGGTTGGAACTAGGAGACAAGTGGCAAATGAGGAATATTTCCTAAATGGAAAATTATTGAATCTATTGAGAGGATTTCGACCCCTTGAAGGCTAATGTTGGTTATAAAATGTAGAAATAAAGTATGAGAATGGATTTTGATGATTTGAGAAAAATTGCATTTGTGAAGAGAGAGCTAGTGGATGACTAGTTTCTTGCCTTAGCCAATTTCGAGGGTGAAAGATTCCCATCCAAGTTGGTGTTTGGAGAGGCCACTCAGGTCTTTCATGGTGATTTAATGGAGTTTGTATTTGCAGGTATCAGCTACAGGAAGTTTCATGGTTTGGTTTAGTGCAGCACTTTCTCTCCACCGTTTCTAGTTTTGAAGGCATATTCATGCTCCTTGAGGGAGGGCGTTTTTGGTGAGCACTTGTGCTTCTTGAGAGAGCTTCTCATTATATATTTATGATTGTAATAGCTTCATATCCTCTGTTATTCATATTCAGAAAGTCTCAGGTCGAAATACCCACTGGTTGTATGCAAAACTATTGATTAATGAGCAAACAATGTCCATTTCCCCAATGCATTGATGTATGACACTATAATGTTGATTATTTCGAATGGATGGATGATTCTCTGATATATTTGTGATCAATATAATGCCATGGATGTATTCTACAAGTTTCATTTACTGTACTTGAGCATTTGAAGCATTTTTACTCAGTTTAGTTGTATTGGGAGATGAAATAGTGCCATTTCCCCAAGGGTCGAATTGGGGGTTTTTGCTGTTGAATGTGAGAGAGTTATAACAGTATTAAAAATCAATTAATGGTGCATATGAGACCTCAATAACATACTTAACACATTATATACCTCTGTTCATAAATTTGTGGGAGTTTGGAGGCATTTGGAAGGCCAATTTTTCAGTGTTACCCGGGGGGGATTTGATGCACAAATTACTAGTCAAAATTACCTATATTAATCAGAATACAAATCAAGTTTGCAGCAGTATTTGGAGGTCCATAAAACATCCCTGAACCTTATATTCAAGTCTAAATACCATTAATACACTCATACAGAAGATTTGGGAGCATTTGGGATGATTTGGAGGTCAAAACAGTTAAACTAGTCAAAGGTCGAAATTGGGGAAAAAGTTGAAAAATTGGCATTTTAATAAAATTTGAAAAAGGGATATTACAACATATATAAGCATCATCATACATTCCCGACTAGTATACCTCAGCACAAGAACACACCTTGCTTTCATTAGATTCTAGATGGTATTGCAACCTTTGGAGAGCATGGGTTTTCTCCTCTCTCACCATTGATTCCTTTTTGGATTCCCCATAGAAATACCCCTTAAGTATTGTACTTGGTTATATTTTGTTATTAAGATAAATGCACCAAAAAATTAGGACAAATGGAATGATTTTACTTTTCTCTAATACTACAACAAATTCTCAAGTAGTGTTAGTGATTAGTGGTTATAGGGACTAGTGGTTACATGATATATGGATTAGGGTTATAGATTCTTATTCATGTGTGGGTTGGAATTTGTAGGGATTGGTAGTCAAGTGTTAAATGAGTTAGGGTTATGTATTATTAAGGTTATAAATGATGGATTATATGGATTAATGGTTAAGAATTAGGGCTTAAAGGTATGATAAGGTTTAGAGATTCTAGTGTTGCAAGGTTTAGGGTTATATTATGGGACATAATGAATCATTGTTCTGATTTAGGGGATACATGAACTTTTTAACTTGGGGGTTATATTAAGATTTATGGGTAAGAGGAATTATATGGTTTATAATTAGCTAAGCATCATAGAAGATAAGAATGCTTATTTCATTAAACTTGGACTGATTAGGAAAAAATTGGACTAAGAAAGTGTGAATTTAGACTTTGAAAGTGCCAATATCAACCTTTCTAAAGTGTAAAATTAGGTTCTGAAAGTGGCAATATTGGCTTTGAAAAGTGTGTTTTCTATTCTAATAGTGTGTTTTTTGACTACTTATGAACCCTAAAATTGCAATTTTGTATTATGAAACTATGAATTTGAATTTAAAAAGTGTGAATTTCAAATCAAAAAATGCAAATTTTGATTTGAAAAGTGTGAATCTTAGATTAAAAAAATGCAAATTTTGATTTGAAAAGTGCAATTTTCATTTGGAAATGTGAAACCTTTTAAGGTGAAAAGTGCAATGTCTATAAAATTCAATCCTTCTTTGAATATCAAGTTTATCAGTTCTTGTTTCTTTTTTGATACAATATCAAGAATATCTATCTTTTTACATAAATAATTTTAATAGTTTCCAAATGAGGCATTAATTCTCTTCGTAGTATGTACAGGCACAACTTACTTACACAGTGCTAACCAGTAAACAATGTATTCTGCATCACAATAGTACTTTTCCTCAAATTCCTAAAGGCTCATGGAAATTCCAAATGCTCAACATTTGCTCGCCAAACGAGGTTGCTAGACAGACTAGAAGGATTTTAACGAAATATAATTTTTTGGGGATAAGATCACATCAAAAGATATCCGTAGGTACATCCATCCCACTCTTAACAATATACCCCATATGTTCTTGTTGTGCGTTAATTGCTGCAAGGCCCTGGCTCGTTTATTCTATTTTTTCTCCTGTCCATCCTAGTCTTGGTGACCATGCCCATATTGTTGGAATATTTAAACCCATCCATGTCATTCAATACCTTAGGATATCATTATTGATCATTTTGATTAATTCCTAGGTGTTAGACTATGTAGTTGGCTAAATTAGACATTGTCTGGACCACAAGTCTTCACTGTGTGGACCACAAGCTTCCTAGACTCACCTGGGCGCATTTATGAAGATTCTGGATAATATTTCATTGGATTATGGCTGATCTTATCCAATCCTGGAATAGAAAGGTGCCTTAGCTGCTTTTACTGATTTTTACCACTTTTTGGTGAAAGGTGAAAGCTAGTTGACTAGTCATAACTGTTTTTTGGCCAACTCATCCTCCATGATGTTTCTTCCTTCCAAATTCTGTATTTACCATTCTTTTACATCATATTGTGAAAATCCTCATAGAAGATCTAAGAGATGATGTATACCTCACAAGAAAGTAATTTATTAAGCAAGAAAACAGAAGAAGAGTGGTCAATGCAGTATAATGAGCAATAGAATAATAATACAGTAGAACTTGGATAGATGCAGAAATACTTCACACAGACAAATTAATTAATCACAATATGGACAAATAAATAGTACAATGCATGAGGATTTGAATGCCAAGGTGCCAATTCGAATTAGCCTTAATGGAGTGATCAAAAGATCACTGAAGTGACATCATAGCACAACTAGTAGTCTATCTCATCATCGGTGGAGTCATCAATGCACAAGTAATTGTCAACCGTCAGTCAAACTGAGTCTAACTGATTGTGGTAGGTGTAACTAAATGTAACTAGCACATGGAGACGCTAACTGAATGAAGGAGGCTCAGTGGAGGGCGCATGAGGATCTAACTGGAGTCAAAACAGGTAGTCATGTCTCATCGGAGGTCAATCGGAGTAATAACAGTAGTGAGGAGTCAGTCTGGCCTCAAATCAAGGAAAGACTGGTGGTTAACTGAAGTAAACTGGACTAGTAGGTGAGAAAGGTGCCCTTCTTCAGTGGAAGGTGAGAACTGGGCACATGACAAGCTAGGAGGGTTGAAACTGAGTGGAAGGAATCTCCCGGGGCTAGCTAACTGAGGGCTAGGTGCTGGGACTGATGACTGGGATGCATGCAAATGCATGCAAACCCTAAATGATGCATGCAAACCCTAAAAGTGCATGCATGACTGAAAATGTAAAAGATCAAAATACTGGTGGGACTAGGATGGAGTATAGGAATATCCTAACACCCCCCCTTAATCCATCCTGGGCCCTGGTAACTAAGACCAAAGGTTATCCAATACAATGAATAATAACAGTCAATAAACCAAGGAAATGGGGAAAATTTCATGGGAAAAATACCCCCCCCTCAAAATAGACTGTAAGGCACACATAAAAATAAATGCTCCAAACTCAAGCAGGTGTGATGCTTGGTCATATGTCTGGAGATATCTTCTTCTTGGGAAGAAGTGGATCATGCTTAGAAAGCATGTGCTTATACTTGCTCTTCAGATCGACTGTGATGAGAACAAATCCAAAAGTATGAGGATGATCCTTGAACCTATGATTTGAATTAGTTGAGGTAGGATCAAAACCATGAATATGTAGATAGTCTTTTTTCTTCTCCTTTGAACCATCATGGGTGAGATTATGCCAAAAAGAACCATTAAATAATAATGATTGCTTGAAATCCAAATCAGATTTAAGACTTGAAGAATAGTTTCTTGAGATCTCCTTTGAACTAGCAGGGGTGAGATCAAAACTATCATATGCATGAGAAATTATCCCAAGTAGTAATTGCTTAGAATCCAAATTAGATCCAAGACTTGAATCATGGTTTCTTGAGATATCCTATGAACCATAAGAGGTGAGATCAAAACCAGTAGATGCATGAGAAATTATCCCAAGCGGATGGCAATGGCCATATTCTTCAATAACCTTCTGAAAGCATGGAATTATGATCATATAATAGTAAATAAGAGGTGATTGCTTGAGGAGAGCGAATGAATTACCTCCAATAGCTAATTTTACCTCCAAAACATTCATGTGATCATGATGCAAACCAACAAACTCTGGTGCAAGAGAGGATTTAGGACCTTCTCAATATCTAGAGTGTGAGCTGGAACAGAAAGAGAAGAAATTTGGAGCATGAGTGTAGAATCTGCAAGTTCTTCTTCTTTGTGGACAAATTCAATATGAGATGTGTTTGATACTGGTTCATGATCAATGAGATCATCAAGGAGGGCAAATGCATCACTTTGCTTGCTCTTGAAGGGGTTTGGACCAAATCCTTCATTCTATTTGCCGAATCTTTCATCCAGATGGGCCCATAGCTCTTTTGGAGTTTCAACATCATCAATGATTTGGTAAAACATGTATTCAGGCAAAGCAAGCATCATTGTTCCAAAGGCCATGTCACCTTTATTCAACCAGTCAATCTTCTCTTCAAAGGATTCGAACTCTCTTTCAAAATAACAATAAAAGAGATCATGGCTCTTCAAATATGCTATCATTTTTGGTTTCCATTCATCATAGTTGAATGGAGAAAGAAGAGGGATTTATTATGAATTCATTGAAGCTGTAGAAGACCTACAAAAACAATAGAGAATATCTGCAACTGCTACTGCTGCATAAATGCAGAAACTGCTGCACTCGAAATCTTGATAATAACCTGCAAAAAACTCTCAGGAATGGAGATAAACAATACTCTCAACATGCTCTGATACCATTTGGAAATACTCACAACAGATCTAAGAGATGATGTATACCTCACAAGAAAGTAATTGATTAAGCAAGAAAATAGAAGAAGAGTGGTCAATGCAGTATAATGAGCAACAGAATAATAATACAGTGGAACTTGGATAGAAGCATAAATACTTCACACACACTAATTAATTAATCACAATATGGACAAATAAATAGTACAATGCATGAGGATTTGAATCCCAAGGTGGCAATTCGAATTATCCTTCATGGAGTGATCAAAAGATCATTGGAGTGACATCGAAGCACAACTAGTAGTCTATCTCATCATCGATGGAGTCATCAATGCACAAGTAACTATCAACCATTGGTCAAACTGAGTCTAACTGAGTGTGGTAGGTGTAACTGAATATAATTGGCACATGGAGACACTAACTAAATGAAGGAGGCTCAGTGGAGGGCACATGAGGAGCGAACTAGAGTCAGAACAGGTAATCATGTCTCATCGGAGGTCAATCGGAGTGATAACAACAGTGAAGAGTCAGTCTGGCCTCAAATCAAGGAAAGACTGGTGGCTAACTGAAGTAAACTGGACTGGTAGGTGAGAAAGGTGCCCTTCTTCAATGGAAGGTGAGCACTGGGTGCATGGTAGGCTAGGAGGGTTGAAACTGAGTGGAAGGAAGCTTCGGGGGCTAGCTAACTGAGGGCTAGGTGCTAGGACTGATGACTGGGATGCATGCAAATGCATGCAAACCCTAAATGATGCATGCAAACCCTAAAAGTGCATGCATGACTGAAAATGTAAAAGATCAAAATACTGGTGGGACTAGGATGGAGTATAGGAATATCCTAACACATACATCACCATCCGATCACTAAATCAGAAATTCGTGAGCCTTTGAGGTGACTTGGAAAGCACACTTTCCACATAGGGGGGTTTTGTGAGGATTCAAATGGAATCATTATGCATTAGAATATCTGATGTAATATTATATATTTTCATCCTATTAATTTCCCAAGGTTGGCTGATGTATTATTATTCATGAGAGTAATTTTTTTTTGCATCATAGTTGACTGATTTTCAGTGTTCTTGACTAGTCATGTGAGAATTACTTGTGAGAGTTGTGATTTATTGATCAGATATTGGTGTGAACTAAATTTCACATGGTATCAGAGCTATAAATATATTCTTTTCTCCTTTGATTGTCTTGTAGGATCCAACCAGTCTCAAGAAGGGCACATTCAGTCATCTATAGGGCACAATCAATCACCCAGAGGGCGCCATTAAACATCTGTGATGCACTCAAACACTCTAAAATATATTTCAAAGCTGCCATGGATAAGTCATAGTAGATCATCTTCACTCCATTCAATTATTTTGATTGGAAAGAGTAGATGGATATCATGTTGAGGATCAAAGGCCTCGACAGGGTGACTATGGCAACTGAAACTGAGCCAACCTCAGCAATTAAGAAATTGAAGTGGAACAACAGACGAAATGAATCCTATGCTATCCTATGTCTCACCGCATCCAGGGATATTTTATTCCATCTAGATGGTCTTACCACACCGAATGAAGTCTGGGTGAAGCTCCAAGACTTGTTTGGAAACACAGATGAACTAAGAGTCCACCAACTGGATAATGAACTTGTTTCATTGAGTCCACGGAATTTTGAGAACCTCCATGATTTTTTCTCAAAGTTCAAGTCACTTGTTCTATAGTTGGGGCAATGTGGAATTTATCAAAAGGATGATAAACTAATCTTGTCCATTCTCTCCAAGCTTGGCCCTAATTACTCAGTCTTTGTTTTGACCTTCCATGCCATAAGGAAGGAAGTTCGAGACTGGAAGAGTCCTACAGTATCATAGTTCATGGAATATATTACACAAGAACAATACAAGTTGGTCTTGATGGGAGCAATAAAAAATCCATCAAAAATATCACTGTTTGACTGCTGGAGATTCAAGGAGTTTGAAAGGAAAGAAGAAGGGAAATTTCAAGAAACCCACTGATCAGAAGAAGGACAAACAAAAAGTCCATAAAGACTCCTCAAAATTCAAGAGGAATCCAAATAAGAAGAATGAGAAGGCAAAGTGTAACTATTGCAATAGGGGATTTCATCCTAAAAGCTCTTGCATGAAGAATACCATTGATCAAATTGCTCAACTCTTGGAGAAAGAAAATATTCTTCTTCCTGAGAGCGCAAGAAGGAAGGATGGATGAAAATTTTTTGAATATAAGGAGTGAGTGCATGCACTAATGGAAATCACATCAAATCCTACCTCATTCATCATAGATTATGGAGCTTCAAGGCACATGGTGTCTACAAGAGAGAGCTTCTCATCTCTTGATTATTCTAGTGGTCCAACCATTGTGTTGGGTGATGATTCTGAAACTTCAAGCAAAGGTAAAGGAAGCATTGATCTATATTTTGGCTCATTCAGTAATGTATTGTATGTTCCAAGACTTGTTGCTAACCTTTTGTCACTATACCAAATGACTCACAAAGGATCACCCAAAAAGGTGATATTCACACCTAATGATGTTAAAATCTGTGAAATGTCAACAGGCTGAATTGTTTCCTTAGGTTCTACTGACCATAGCTCAAAAATATATAGATTCTCTCATTTTGTGCCTTTCCCCTCACCTTCTGCTCTAATTACCCATGCCAATGAGTCAAGAAAATTATGGCATGAAATATTTGGTCACCTAAACTACAAATATATTTACCAACTCCATGAGAAAGAGATGGTCATAGGGCTTCAGAATATTAGGTTTTCTAAAGGTTTCTGTCAATGTTGCATCCAAGGAAAGAACCCATAGCATAAGTTTGAAAGATCCAAAACTGAACAAACCTCAGCACCCCTGGAGCTTATTCATAGTGACATATCAGGTCCAATCCTCCATGAGTCTTTGAACCATGCCAAATACATCCTCACCTTCATAGATGACTTTACCAGGTACTGTTGGATCTATTTCATCAAGTTAAAGTTAGAAGTGTTCGGTCTGTTCAAGCTTTTCAAAGCCTTAGTTGAGAACCAGTCTGGTAGACATATCAAGATACTTAGATATGATAACGGTGGGGAATACATCAAATATGAGTTTCAAAAATTTTGTGCCTCTTCAGGCATACAGATGCAACACACTGTTCCCTACACACCTCAATAGAATGGTGTTGCCGAGACGAAGAACGAATCTCTGAAGGAGATGGCCACATGCATGCTTGAGGAAAAGTCCTTATATCCAAGAATTTGGGATGAGGAAATAAACCATGACACATACATACAGAATACAGTGCCTCAAAAATCACTAAAAGGAATTACTCCTTTTGAGGCTTGGACTCGGCACAAACCTGATATTTCACATTTTGGGATTTTTGGCTCCAAGGCTTGGGCTAGAATTCCACTTGAGAAGAGGAGGGCTATGCAGCCCAAAATCCAACCATGTATTTTTTTTGGCTATTCAGAAGACTCCAAGGGCTAAAATTTTTTGAGCATGCCCTCTCATAAAACCTTCATTGAGAGAAGTGTTCAATTCGAAGAAGATCCCTCATAGAGTATTGAAATTGGAGAACCCTCCACACCACCACCTGAAGATGTAAGTGAAATTCGTTTTGAATTTTCCGATTCTGATATTTTTTATGATGAAAATCATTTTATTACAGATTCTAATTCACCAACAAGGCCAAAGTGGGCTTCTAATACCCTTCAAGTAGCTGGTGAACTAGTGGGAAATGCTCACGATACTAGGAGGAATAGATCACAATTTGAAAATTCTCTCAATGTGAATGATCCTTAACTATCTGAGAGATGTTATTTGATGGTGTATTCTAATATTGATACATATGATTAAGCCTCACATGAACCAATATGGCAGGCTTCTATGTATGAGGAGATTCATTCACTGCAAAAGAATGAGACATGGGAGCTAGTCAAGCTCCCCCTAGGAAATAAATTGGTAAGGTGTAAGTGGATCTTCAAGACTAAATTTGCAGTTGATGGTGCAGTAATGAAATATAAGTCTAGGTTTTCGGAAAAGGGATTCTCCCAATTCCATGGCCTTAACTATAATGATACTTTTTCACTAGTTGCACAGAAGGATTCGATAAGACTAGTTCTGGCAATTTCTGCTACCAAGCGCTGGGAATTACATCACATGGATGTCAAAAGTGCCTTCCTCCATGGAGATATTGAGGAAGATATTTATATGCAGCATCCAGAAGGCTATACATATGATCCTAACTATGTGTGCAGGTTGAATAAGTCCTTATATGGGCTTAAGCAAGCCCTTAGGGCGTTGTATACCAAAATGGACAACTTTCTCTTGTCACAATATTTTGCTAGATGAAAATCTAATCCAAATTTTACATGAAGCTGATTGATGGCTCAATTCTGATTATTGTGTTATATTTTGATGACCTACTAATCACAAGTATCTCTACTGATCAAATTGCTTCATTAAAGACTAGTTTGCATCAAGATTTTTCCATGGCTGACTTGGGAATTCTTAAGCAATTTTTGGGGCTTGAGATTTCTCAAACTGATAATGGAACTAAGGTATCTCAGTCCAAATGCTCCTATTGGATTCCACCATTGCACCTCTACTTTGTAAGACCCAAGAGTACTAGCATATGAATCTTAATAAATATTACCAATCTCCCTACCCAACCATATTGCACAATCTGGATCTAGTGATTGCACAATTACCATTTGTCCCTTTACAACATCCACTCTTTGAATGAATTCATCTCTAGGCTTGTTGCATGTTGGTCCAACATAGCAATATTGCAAAGTAGGAACATTTTCCTTCAAATAGGCATCCATAATTTCATGTTTAGATATTGTAGGTTCACTACTATGAATATCATGGCTTGTCGATGTCCAAAATTTAGTTGATGATTGATCAACTCTCTTGAAGGGACTGTCCAAAGCTTTATATACAACCTCCCAATAATTTAACTTGGGACACCAAAAATTTCCACCTCCCTTCTCAATCCCTTGATTCGAGAATCAAATATATGTTTCTATTCCTTTTTTTATTTCATCAATGTCTGAAGGTCTTTTTGATTGCAGATTTAATAACCTAGGTTGCCCCACCAGAAAGTCTGTGCTACCATCTGGAAATGACCACTATAGATGAATAGGAGACGACCAAGCTTCATCCCGAAGTGATGCTCTCCATTGTGTGACTGGAATGTTATCTATGCACTGAAATTTAAAAAACAAGCATTTTTTGATACCAATGATTTTGGTATTTCCATCCAAAAGGCGAGGTTTCACAAAACTCTTAAAATCATAAAGTTCATCAATTATATAAGGGACATAGGAATTTTGATCTTCACATGTCCTATATGTATCCATAATTTTCAAGAGTGAAAATATATCCTTGCGGATTAGCTTTACTTATATCCTTCCATAAGTTCCATCTATGTCTTCATAGGTGTGTTCAACTGGGAGGAATCCAACTTCAACCATCTCGAACACTCTCCTTGCTGTTAAAAGAGATAAAAATGAAAATACAAAGCAATTTTTGTTATCGCCTAAACAATTATCCATTTGCAACAACAATATGGGTGGTATTTTTCTATTTGGAATGCATTGATTAGTACCATCAACACACAATATATCATGTTGCATTACATCTTGTCTATATATCACACACTTTTCATATGACTCTGATTTCAATAGAGCATCATGCAATTGGTGATTAGATGTTCTTCCTTTGTAGAGAAAATCACCATATTTATCAACCACTAGTTCTTCAAGACTCTTCAAGCATTTAGCTAGGAATGTCACAGTGAAATTCGATCCCCTCTATAAAAATGAGAGGTTGAAATGGGAAAAACCCCTTGTCTTGTGCCCATGAGTCAACATTCCAGTCAATGATATGGGAAGATACATAACATTACTAAAAAAAAATTCCTTCTTATCCATCATTGGAATGGAAGTCTTTGACTTATCCATTTTGTCATGAACAATACTCAGAAAAGTCTTTGGATTTTTTTGTGAAGCTAATTTATGAGAATAATATACTTGGTGACAACTTGCAATATATTTATTATGAGATTCCTGGTGTCCTCACAACCTTTCCACCTCAGCTGAATTAGTGGTCCCCTTAAGCTTATCCTGTATTGTAATTCACTCATTACACATTGCAAAGGAGTTTGATTTAGAAATTTTAACATCTCGAAAATCTTCTCTCATCACCTTGCTAAATATGGATTTTGATACTGGAGGCAGACCAATACTTTCGATTTCTTTATTTTCCATTCTTATGTAGAAAATCATGGGACATATCATATGGAAATAATTTCAAGGTTGTCATTGTTCCATCTTCACTGATTAATCATGTAAGATGTGGAGATTTGTTTGAATTGTCTTCTACAATTTTATTAATAGTAGCTACCAGTGCAACAATATTTTCCCTAGATTTTTCCAAGGCACTGTTACGATGCACATCTCTCACATCACCATTCAAGAACATGCTTTTATAATTGCAGAAAGTGCTCCTTTTTATCCCATGACATTTATACCATGCATTTTGATAGACCCCTATTGTGTCTAATCTCATTGTAAACATGCTTCTTTTTCTGTCATCTCCTTCTTTGGCCATAAGAGCATTTGATCCCATAGAATTTATAACATACTGTCTTCTTGAATTTCCATTCATACTATGAAATTTATTCACACATTCAACTATCGATTGAAGTGAAATTTTTGATCTACAAAGATTTGAGCAACAATGTTCAGTGACAATTTTTGAAAGGAATGCAATTTGATCAATTCCAAGCCTGTAAGGTACCAAGCTTGAATTTCTTTCATAAATTTTAGTTCCAACTTGCCGCTTTTCAAAATTGTATGGCATTGTTCCATTACCTTTAACATATGTAGATTCACAATGGGGAGTACTTGAAAGGACCATCTGTAAACGAAATTCTTCAAAAATATTCCAAATGTTGACCATGTCTTCATCTATGTTCTTTTTTAGTATAACATACAAAGGAACACCATTGAGTTCAAGCAAATTGTTTGCAGGCCATCTTACAAGAGAGCCTTCAAATACACCACAATCCCCGCAATTGCAGAATAATTTATGAACTAAAATACCAAACTCACCAACATCTAGTTGTTTGAATTATACAATGTCTCCTTAAAAAACAGTTGACACTATTCCCCTAGCAACATAATGTGGCTTTAAAGAACATTCATGTATCAAATTAACTTTCTCTCCCACAAAGTTGATACTGTGATTTTCTTTTAATACTTTCAAAGTAGTTTCAGATTGATTATTGTTGAAATTGCTTTCAACATAAAGCTATGTTTATGTATTAAAATATATGATACTTTTAATTGGACATACAACAAAACCTACACTGCTTAACCCTAGACAACATACCATACAAGAAAAAACCACTTAATCCACCAAAATACCAAAGGAGAAGTCACCCAAAAACATTCCCCCCAAAAAATCAGTCCCACTCACATTTGTTACAAAACCTATGGAAATTCAATCCTTGCATTCTAAACACTTATGAAACAACTTAACTTTTCTCATAATAAAAGAAGATTTATTTTCAGTTGTTATGATATGCTCTACACTCATTGAAGTAGAAGCTGTTATATCATTCAACTCATTCTCGTGAAGAGCAGATCCAATGTGGTTAATGATCTCATATGCAGGCCATTGAATATAACCACCAACTGCCTCTGACAATGTATATGCACCTTCTGATGGATAAGGAAATTGAATACTTGCATTTAAAGTCTTGGTAACTTTTACAAGGATACATCCATCATGAAAGTTGATATTATGCAATATTTTTATTTTTGGAAAAGAGATTACTTCAACAACTTTCAATCCATTCAAAAGGAGGTCCACACATTGTTGAGAACCAAAATTCATTTCAGAAGCGATTTCGGAAATATAAAATAACAGGACACATTGTTGAGAACCAAAATCCATTTCAGAAGAGATTTATGAAATATGAAATAACAGGAGCACATTAAAAATAATATTTATTTTAAAAAAAAAATACTTTTTTCCGCTAGTATATATTAGCAAATAAGTCAATAAGAAGGGTCAACCAACCCTTCATTTATGAGAGAAATGTAAAAATATTTAATCTACGAAGTCTAGGATGACATTTCCCGAGTTTTGACTTCCGATGTAAATAGTAGGGATCCAGACATCAACTAAGTTTTAAAATATAAAAATGTTTGTCCTGACTTCCATTTTCCAAAAAGAAGGATCAACCACCCCTTTGTTTAATAGATAATTGTGAACACCTATATCCAGAAATTCCCTATATCTAGAATGGCGAACCAAGAAGGATCGACTGATCCTTCTTGCAGTCTAGAAATATTATGAAAAGAATACTAGGTAGAAGAAGGGTAGGTTGACCCTTCATTTATGAGGGAATTGTAAAATTACTCAACCTATGAACGCTAGGCCATCAATTCATGCATATTAAAAATGGTGAAAATTGGAAGAATATTGAGCACAAGAAAGGTCGACCGACCCTTCATTTATAAGAGAAATGTAAAATATTTAATCTATGAAGTCTAGGCCAAAAATTCTCCAATTCCGACTTCCGCTGTAAATACTTGCGATCCAAACATTAGCTAAGTTATAACATATAAAAAATGTTTGTCTCAACTTCCGTTCCTAACAGAAATATCGGTCTCCCTTCGTTTAGTAGATAATTGTGAACACATATATCTAGCAATTCCCTATATCCAAAATGGCGAACACAAGAAGGATCGACCGACCCCTCTTGCAGTCTAGAACTATTATGAACATAATACTAGGCAGAAGAAGGGTCGAATGCCCCTTCATTTATGAGGAAATTGTAAAAATATTCAACCTACGAAAGCTAGGTCGTCAATTCATTTATATCCAAAATGGTGAACAATGGAAGAATATTGAGCACAAAAAGTATCAACCGACCCTTCTTGCAGTCTAAAACTATTATGAAAAGAATATTGGGGAGAAGAAGGGTCAGCTGCCCCTTCATTTATGAGGGAATTGTAAAAATATTCAACCTACAAAGGTTAGGCTTTCAATTCATGGATATCCAAAATGGTGAACACTAGAAGAAGATTGAGCACAAGAAGGGTCGGGCGACCCTTCATTTATGAGAGAAATGTAAAAATATTTAATCTACGAATGCTATGCCAATATCTCCTGACTTCCGACTTCCGCTGTAAATAGTAGGGATCCGGACATAAGCTAAGTTATAAAATATAAAGAATGTTTGTCCCAACTTCTATTTTCTAGAAAGAAGGATCGACCACCCCTTCGTTTAGTAGATAATTGTGAACACCTACATCCAACAATTCCCTATATCCATAATGGCGAACGTAAGAAGGATTGACCGACCCTTCTTATAGTCTAGAACTGTTATGAAAAGAATACTGGGCAGAAAAAGGGTCGGGTCGTCTGCCCCTTCATTTATGAGGGTATTGTAAAAATATTCAACCTATGAAGGCTAGGATGCCAATTCATGTATATCCAAAATGGTGAACACTGGAAGAATACTAAGCACAAGAAGGGTCATTCGACCCTTCATTTACAAGAGAAATGTAAAAATACTTAATCTACGAAGGCTAGGATGACAATTACTGACTTCTGAATTCCATTGTAAATAGTAAGGACCCAAACATTAGTTAATTTATAACATATATAAAATGTTTGTCCCGAATTCCGTTTTCTAAAAAGAAGGATCAGCCACCCCTTTGTTTAGTAGATAATTGTGAACACTTATATTTAACAATTCACCTATATCAAGAATGGAAAACACAAGAAGGATCAGTTGACCCTTCTTGCTATCTAAAACTATTATGACAAGAATACTGGGTAGAAGAAGGGTCGGTCGCCCCTTCATTTATGAGGGAATTGTAAAAATATAACATATTTAAGAGAGACTAGCCACTCTTTCTCTGAGAATATTTCTACTTGCCAACAAACTTTTTGAAGCAATGGTCGTATGAAATTTGTGTTTAGAGTGTCAATATCTACTTTCCGCACTCCTAAAAAATATCCTTGGAGGAAGGAGCAAATTCTCTTTCTCCTCACCATCTACTTCCGACACCCCAAAATAGAACAACTTGAGGAAAGAAAAACCTCTCTTTCTCTAACAAAATTTTGACTTGCTAGCAAACTCTTTGAAGCAAAATTTCTATAAATTTTGTTGTTAAAATGTCGATATCTAGTTTCCGAGGGTGACACATGGAACCCTCAAATTGTGACACATGGAACCCTCAAATTGTGACACGTGGCATATTTGATTTTTAGAATTAGTATAAAGATTTTATAAACGAATATTAAGGATATTAATGGTACCATTTCAATATAAACATATGGATTTAAGTTATATAAATTTTTGGAATAGGTATTAGGGATCAAATTTGAAGTGATGAACTTAATTTTAGTTTTAAGGTTATATATAATTCATGCCACCCTTCTAGCATGAAGGACTTTAATTAAAAAAATTACACTTCAATTGAAAATAATAAATTAACTCATCTTTTCATTAAAAAAATTGCTAAATAAAATATTGCTAGATATGAGTAATACATTACATATTTCCCTACATACACTTAAAGAAAGTGAGGTCTAACAATACCATGCCACCCAGCTTAATAACGAACAAATAACAAACTATTCAACTGAAATTGTTCCTATGGACAATTATATATCCCTTGTTGATGTAAATACAACTCCATTTAGATAACCCCTATTATTTTGGTCTGTTAGATGTTTTATGACTGGAAAGATCAGAAGTACTAGTGTTTGGGTCATGTCCTGTAGTTTATATTATATGATGTTCTGTAAGGAGTATTGGTATGGACTCAACAATATGTGTAATTTTGGTTTACTATTCAGGTTAGACAGTATTATGATAAATCTCATGTTTAAGGTTAAATTTATGAGCTACACGGCTTAGTGTTAAATTTTATGCAAAATATGTTCATCATGTTTATAAAAAAATTAATATATAAATCAGTTGTGGTCTTGTATATAAAGTTGCAACGAAAATGATAATTAACCCCATTTGAGAGATTCGTTTATATAAGAGTTAAATATCCTAGAACCTACGTGGACTTTGGAGTAGACCGAGCCTATAATGGGAACTGAAGTGTGGTAGTGTGCGACTAGAGTGGGGCAACGTGAAACTGGAGTTTAGACTGAGCATGGAACCTGCGTAGGGCTTGAGCTACGTTGAATGTAGATGTGACTGAGCATAAAATAGATCTCACTGCATGAAATTGTTACTCGAGCTTTGACTGCCGCACTAGAGCTTTCTTGCTGTTGCAGGGGAATTGGAACCCAAACCCTTGAAAATTTTATCTCGTAACTATAGCCCAAAACTACTATGAATATTTTGGAGGTTAGGTAAATATGATGGTGGCTTGATAATGCTTGTGAAAAATTGATGCGTCAAACGAAGTAATTTAAGACAAAATTCAGCTTTATTACACACTGCCGCTAGGAAAAAATGGGATCATAATGGTTAATGAAAAGTCTTGTAAAAATATATAAGAAATCAACGGTTTAGATTTGAGGAGGGTTGAGATCTATGGCAGACAGGGAATCTACTAGGAAAAGGTGCATGTTTTATAACGTTGGAAACTTTGGAGAAATGACCTTTGGTACATGGTAAAGTCAGGAAGCAATCTACGGTGGATGAGAGGCAGAATAAAATATCTATGGTTGATGTTTATTTCACACTTTCAACTAGTGTGGAGAATGAAAAGGGTAAGCGATAGTAGAATTTTTACTGCTTACAACGTGTCGAGTCGAGGATTGTTTCGCTGCATGAAAAATTGTAATGCAAAACCACTTCTTGTGATCCTGAAACCACCTACATGAGATATTATAAAAGTGGGTATCTTCTTACGATTAATGGAAAATACCCATGCAACTAGGTGTGATCTATGTGTCCTTCAATATATTATTTTTTCCAGAAGTAGAAAACCGGAAGGAAATCAGATTGTTATTGTATCGACGATTTATATTTATTGACAATTTATATTCTTAATCGAACTATAGATAATGAGCATAATTTGTGCAAGTATTGGCAGTGGTCGATATATATTTTAGTGCACTCATTATACCATATACTTTAGTGTTCACTCAGTATCAGTATTTGTAAGCATGGGAAAACACCAAGCATTTCAGTCCTACTCTCAAATAACGAAGGAGCAGTGGATGATTACCTATCATTACAACACACGATACCAATCTCTATTGGCTTTAAGTGTTGTTGCACGATGTACACCATGCAACTTTCACCAACCCACATCCACATTGGAGGAATCACATATTTGTTTTCGAAAAGCACAAGCTTGATCCTGATGAACTGAAGCATAATCAAACCCACAACCTCATGATAAAGGTTCATCTTTGGCTGAGAGATTCAACTAGTTGGGATACCCATTAGGGCCTATACTTAATACCTTATTCGTTTTTATGTTCTTAACATTGTTATGTGATAATACATTCCTTAAGATTCAATCAGTAAATGATACTTGATCAATTAGATTAGTGTGTCCTGGAATTCCTTACTTGCTTTTCAATAAATATACTTAGAACCTTATCTTGCTCTTGTAGCATGTCGAAATGTTCTAGTTATTTTGAACTTGACTTTAAGAACTAAACGAATAGCTTGGAAGTATATGGATATTAAATTAATAAATACTTTAATACAACTGAACAATTCTTTCTGATACAAGATCACCCTTTCTATTATTTAAGGAACCTTTTTGTCCAATCCTGACATAGAAAAAGGTTTTCTATTTTCTCTTTTCAAGCCTATATATATATATAGTTTACATACGATTACATAACAAACCATCGGTTCACTAACCGACGTGACTAACTGACTTGAAATGTGGTGGTCAACATGACGGTTCGACATGTTCTCCGAAGTGGTCGAACAAAGGACCTAGTTAGGAGGCTGACCTAGGCTACTCCAACATCTCCCCCAAGAACAAGATATTTCTTCGTCCCAAAGAAATCATAAAATAACTGGAGCTAGATAAATAGATGAACTTCACCGCGGCTTGTATTGTAACTAAGTATAGAGAGTTGATGACTCTGAGTTGGTACCGGCTAATATCGTGGCTAGAAATGGGTCTTCAAGTCTGGGATCATGTCCATGTCGGTCTAAATGAAAGCTGACAACATGGTCTGGTACCAAACAACTTTGGATGACTGCTACAATCCTAACGTTGATGACAGTGGTAGCTCATGTTGTTTTAGAGAAGGAAGTGTCCAAGAAAACAGGTACATGGAACACTAATCTTCTCATGTCCATTCCAACTTGTACACCAATCAGTTAGTGAAAGAAGAATGATGAAAACGTGATTGGTGGCAAGGAGAATATTGAAAAATCCTAGTCTTGGGGCTTTGAGAGTGCTTGAAATTCCCATATATCATGGTGTGGTGAGGATTTGTCAAGGAATTGTTATCGAAATTCTCATATATCATGAAGAGAAATGGGGGGCGACCATAAGAATCAAGTATTTCTGATAAAACAAAAAAGGAAAGGGAATAGAGGTGGTAAAGAAGAGTTCCATGACTTTCTGAAGATTTCATTTTGCTGCGATATGGGGTATGGTTTAGCATATATATAGTGAGTGGATACTGAAGTGGTGAATTTACTGATATGGGATGGATGGGGAACAATAATTATCATAGTATGGCGGGATGGTGGTCATAGATATCATCTATAGAGACTGTAGATTTTGCTAGAGTAATTGTACATGTATCAGTCCAATCAATGCCTTGAGAAAGGATTGTAGCTGACATGGAAATGGTTTATACAATGAAATTATGAAATGGCAGTTATCCTGATGGTGCTAATGGTGAATGATGGCTTGTTTCACTTGTGTGAATAAAATAATCTCATCATGCTTTAGTAGACATTATCTCTTGTCACAAAGAATTGATAGTGATGATGATGATTCAATCTTAATGGAACTAATGGTGAATGATGGCTTGTATCACTTGTAGGAATAAAATAATATCATCATGCTTTAGTGAAGTAGAAATTGCACCAATGAGGACACCTGTCAGTGATACTCAAGTGAAGGTTATAATCCTATTTCCCAATGGATCAAAAGAACTCCAGTACTCTTGGGGATTGGGTACTGCAACCAATAACCATGTAGAAGCTTTGGCTCTCCTACAAGGTCTTCGACAACTAAATAAAAAAGGAATTATGCAAGAAAGAATTATTGGAGACTCTCAAAGTCTCATCAATCTTATGATAAAAAACACAAATCCAACCGAAATCCAGTTAAATCAAATAGTCACCAGAATTCTAGATCTAGCCTCCCTCTTCCACAAGAAAGGTCGACCAACCCTTCATTTAAAAGAGAAATGTAAAAAATTTAATCTAAGAAGTTTAGGCCGAAAATTCCTGACTTCCGACTTCCGCTGTAAATGCTTGGGATCCAAACATTAGCTAAGTTATAACATATAATTTTTTTTTTGTCTCGACTCCCGTTTTTCAAACAGAAAGATCAGTCGCCCTTCGTTTAGTAGATATTTGTGAACACATACATTTATCAATTCTCTATATCCAAAATGGAGAACACAAGAAGGATCGACCGACCCTTCTTGCAGTCTAGAACTATTATGAAAATAATACTAGGCAGAAGAAAGGTCGATGACCCCTTCATTTATGAGGGAATTGTAAAAATATTCAACCTATGAAAGCTAGGTCGTCAATTCATTTATATCCAAAATGGTGAACAATGGTAGAATATTGAGCACAAAAAGTATTGACCGACCCTTCTTGCAGTCTAAAATTATTATGAAAAGAATATTGGGGAGAAGAAGGGTCAGCCGCCCCTTCATTTATGAGGGAATTGTAAAAATATTAAACCTACAAAGGCTAGGCCTTCAATTCATGTATATCCAAAATGGTGGACACCGGAAGAAGATTGAGAACAAGAAGGGTCGGTCGACCCTTCATTTATGAGAGAAATGTAAAAATATTTAATCTACGAAGGCTATGCTGACATCTCCTAACTTCCAACTTCCGCTATAAATAGTAGGGATCCGAACATAAGCTAAGTTATAAAATATATAAAGTGTTTGTCCCCACTTCCATTTTCCAACAAGAAGGATCGGTCACCCATTCATTTAGTAGATAATTGTGAACACCTATATCCAACAATTCCCTATATCCGGAATGGAGAACATAATAAGGATCGACCGACCCTTCTTGAAGTCTAGAACTATTATGAAAAGAATACTAGGAAGAAAAATGGTCGGGTTGTCTGCCCCTTCATTTATGAGGGAATTGTAAAAATATTCAACCTATGAAGGCTAGGATGTAAATTCATGTATATCCAAAATGGCGAACACTGGAAGCATACTAAGCACAAGAAGGGTCAGCTGACCCTTCATTTACGAGAGAAATGTAAAACTATTTAATCTATGAAGGCTAGGACGACAATTCCTGACTTTTGAATTCCGTTGTAAATAGTAGGGACCCGAACATCAGCTAATTTAAAACATATATAAAATGTTTGTCCTAAATTTCGTTTTCTGACAAGAAGGATCAGCCACCCCTTTGTTTAGTAGATAATTGTGAACACTTATATCTAACAATTCACCTATATCGAGAATGGAAAACACAAGAAGGATTGACTAACCCTTCTTGCTATCTAAAACTATTATGACAACAATACTGGGCAAAAGAAGGGTCGGTCGTCCCTTCATTTATGAGGGAATTGTAAAAATATAACATATTTAAGAAAGACCGACCACTCTTTCTCTGAGAATATTTCCACTTTCCAGCAAACTATGCGAAGCAATGTTCCTATGAAATTTGTGTTTAGAGTGTCGATATCTACTTTACGCACTCCTAAAAAATATCCTTAGAGGAAGGAGCAGATTCTCTTTCTCCTCACCATCTACTTCCAACACCCCAAAATAGAACAACCTGAGGAAAGAGAAACCTCTCTTTCTCTAACAAAATTTCGACTTGCTAGCAAACTCTTTGAAGCAAAATTTCTATAAATTTTGTTGTTAAAATGTCGATATCTAGTTTCCGAGGCTGACAAGTGGAACCCTCATATTGTGACGCGTGGCATATTTGTTTTTTAAACCTAGTCTAAAGATTTTATAAATGAATATTAAGGATATTAATGGTACCATTTCAATATAAACATATGGATTTAAGTTATATAAATTTTTGGAATAGGCATCAAGGATCAAATTTGAAGGGTTCAACTTAATTTTAGGTTGAAGGTTATATATTCATGCCACCCTTCTAGCATGAAGGACTTTAATTAAAAATATTACACTTCAATTGAAAATAATAAATTAACTCAGTGTTTCATTAAAAAAATTCCTAAATAAAATATTGCTAGATATGAGTAATACATTACATATTGCCCTACTTACACTTAAAGAAAGTGAGGTCTAACAATGCTATGCCACCCAGCTTAATAACGAACATCTAACAAACTGTTCAATTGAAATTGATCCTATGGACAATTACATATCCCTTGTTGATATAAATACAACTCCATTTAGATAAACCCTATTATTTTGGTCTGCTAGATGTTTTATTATTGGAAAGATCAGAAGTACTAGTGTTTGGGTCATGTCCTATAGTTTAGATTATATGATGTTCTGTAAGGAGTATTGGTATGGACTCAACAGTATGTGTAATTTTGGTTTACTGTTCAGGTTAGATAGTATTATGATAAATTTCATGTTTAAGGTTAAATTTCTGAGCTACACGACTTAGTGTTAAATTTTATGCAAAAGATGTTCATCATGTTTATAAAAAAGTTAATATATAAATCATTCATTGTCTTGTATATAAAGTTGAAATGAAAATAATAATTAACCCCATTTGAGATATTCGTTTATATAAGAGTTCAATATCCTGGAACCTACGTGGAGTTTAGAGGAGACCGAGCCTATAATGGGAACTGAAGTGTGGTAGTGTGCGACTGGAGTGGGGCAGCGTGAAACTGGAGTCTATACTGAGCATGGAACCTGTGTAGGGCTTGAGTTGCGTTGAATGTAGATGGCACCAAGTGTAAAATAGAGCTCACTGCATTGAAATGTTACTCAATATTTGACTGTCGCACTAGAGATTTCTTGCTGTTGCAAGGGGAACTGGAACCGAAACCCTTGAAAATTTTATCTCGTAACTACTACCCAAAACTACTATGAATATTTTGGAGGTCAGGTAAATATGATGGTGGCTAGATAATGCCCGTGAAAACTTGATGCATCAAATGAAGTAATTTAAGACAAAATTCAGCTTTATTACACACTGCCACTAGGAAAAAATGGGATCGTAATGGGTAATGAAAAGTCTTGTAAAAATTTATAAGAAATCAATGGTTTATATTCAAGGAGGGTTGAGATCTATGGTGGACAGGGAATCTACTAGGAAAAGGTGCATGTTCTATAACGTTGGAAACTTTGGCGAAATGACCTTTGGTACATGTTAAATTTAGGAAGCAATCTACAGTGGATGAGAGGCGGGATAAAATATCTATGGTTGAAGTTTATTTCTCACTTTCAACTAGTGTGGAGAATGTAAAGGGTAAGCGATAGTAGAATTTTTACCGCTTACCACGTGTCTAGTCGAGTATTGTTTCACTGAATGAAAAATTGTAATGGAAAACCACTTCTTGTGATCCTAAAACCACCTACATGAGATATTATAAAAGTTGGTATTTTCTTACGAGTGATGGCAATTAACCATGCAACCAGGTGTGATCTATGTGTCCTTCAATATATTATTTTTTCCAGAAGTAGAAAACCAGAAGGAAATCAGATGGTTATTGTATCGACGATTTATATTTATTGACAATTGATATTCTTAATCAAACTATAGATAATGAGCATAATTCTTGAAAGTACTGGTAGTGGCCGATATATATATTAGTCCACTCATTATACCATATACTTTAGTGTTCACTCAGTATCAGTATTTGTAAGCATGGCCAAACACCAAGCATTCCAGTCCTACTCTCAAATAACAAAGGACCAGTGGATGATTACCTATCATTACAACACACGATACCAATCTCTATTGGCTTTAAGTGTTGCTGCATGTTGTACACCATGCAACTTTCACCAACCCACATCCACATTGGAGGAATCACCTATCTATTGTCGAAAAGCACAAGCCTGATCCTGATGGACCCAACCATAATCAAACCCACAACCTCATGATAAAGGTTCGTCTTTGGCTGAGAGATTCGACTAGTTGGGCTACCCATTAAGGACTATCCTTAATACCTTATTCGTTGTTATGTCATTAACATTGTTATTTGATAACACATTCCTTAAGATTCAATCAGTAAATGATACTTGATCAATTTGGAATTCCTTGCTTTTCAATAAATATACTCAGAACCTTATCTCACTCTTGTAGCATGTCGAAATGTTCTAGTTATCTCGAACTTGACTTTAAGAATTAAAAGAATAGCTTGGAAGTATATGGATATTAAATTAATAAAGACTTTAATATAGTTAAACAATTCTTTCTAATACAAGATCACCCTTTCTATTATTTAAGGAACCTTTCTGTCCAATCATGACATAGAAAAAGGTTTTCTATTTCCTCTTTTCAAGCCTATATATATATATAGTTTACAGACAATTACATAAAAAACCGTTGGTTCACTAACCCACGTGACTAACTGACTTGAAATGTGGTGTTCGACATGATGGTTCAACATGTTCTCCGAAGTGGTCGAGCAAAGGACCTAGTCAGGAGGCCGACCTAGGCTCCTCCAACATCTCCCCCATGAACAAGATCTTTCTTCGTCCCAAAGAAATTAGAAAATAACTGGAGCTAGATAAATAGATGAACTTCACCGCGGCTTGTCCTGTAACTAAGTATAGACAGTTGATGACTCTGATTTGGTACCAGCTACTAGCGTGGCTAGAAATGGGTCATCAAGTCTGGGATCGTGTCCATGCCGGTCTAAATGAGAGCTGAAAACATGGTCTAGTACCAAACAACTTTGGATGACTGCTACAAGCCTAAAGTTGATGATAGTGGCAGCTCATGTTGTTTTAGAGAAGGAAGTGTCCAAGAAAACAGGTACATGGACCACTAATATTCTCACGTCCATTCCAACTTGTACACCAATCAGTTAGTGAAAGAAGAATGATGAAAACGTGATTGGTGGCAAGGAGACTAATGAAAAATCCTGGTCTTGGGGCTTGGAGAGTGCTCAAAATTCCCATATATCATGGTGTGGTGAGGATTTGTCAGCAAACTGCTGTCAAAATTCTCATATATCACGAAGAGAAATGGGGGGCGACCATAAGACTTAAGTATTTCTGATAAAACAAAAAAGGAAAGGGAATAGAGGTAGTAAAGAAGAGTTCAATGACTTCCCGAAGAGTTCATTTTGTTGCGATATGGGGTATGGTTTAGCATATATATAGTGAGTTGCTAGTGAATTGGTGAATTTACTGATATGGGATGGATGGGGAATGATAATTATCATAGTATGGCGGGATGGTGGTCATAGATATCATCTGTAGAGACTATAGATTTTGCTGGAGTAATTGTACATGTATCATTCCAATCAATGCCTTGAGAAAGGATTGTATGCTAACATGGAAATGGTTTATATGATGAAATTATGAAATGGCATTTATCCCGATGGTGCTAATGGTGAATGATGGCTTGTATCACTTGTGTGAATAAAATAATCTCATCATGCTTTAGTAGACATTATCTCTTGTCACAAACAATTGATAGTGATGATGATGATTCAATCATAACGGTGCTAATCGTGAATGATGGCTTGTATCACTTGTGGGAAGAAAATAATATCATCATGATTTAGTGAAGTAAAAATTGCACCAATGAGGACACCTGCCAGTGATACTCAAGCGAAGGTTACAATCTTGTTTCCCAATGGATCAAAAGAACTCCAATACTCTTGGGGATTGGGTACTGCAACCAATAACCAAGCAGAAGCTTTGCCTCTCCTACAAGGTCTTTGACAACTAAATAAAAAAGGAATTATGCAAGCAAGAATTATTGGAGACTCTTAAAGTCTCATCAATCTTATGATAAAAAACACAAATCCAATCGAAATCCAGTTAAATCAAATAGTCACAAGAATTCTATCTAGCCTCCCTCTTCCATAATCTTTAGTTCTTCCATGTGCTATGTAAGAACAACAAGGAGGATGACCTAGATTCAAATAAGGCCATGGGACTAGAATCCAGCTCATACATTCTTAATGAGCATACCTTGGAGGTGGATCCACTCCCCTAATCAGAGTCACAGTGCATAGTGGCCAGTTGGCGGTTATCCACATGAGTGTAGGAATCTAAAGGACAGGTGGAAGATCGCAAACCAAAGGCATAACAAGTGGATGAACCGGGGGTAGGTGTTGGCGCATGGAGCATTAAAAGACACATACGAAGTTATGTCAATTCGGATTCACAGGACTTAAACTTCAGTTTGGGAAGTCTTTTCGCCCGTGAGAAGAATGTAGAAGAAATGGAACTTTAGGTGCTCTGGTACGCCTGTTGGTATTCTTGGGATGACCTGAGTTTGGAGAAGTTATCTGTAGACACAAAAAACCCCTTTCACTTGCCCTTTTAGAATCAACCTGTAAACAGGTTGAAGTCTGACCTGAAGAGAAGTTATGGGGGGTTACAAAATCAAGTTTCTGTAACCGTGGTGATGCACGGATGTGGTTAATTTACCTCGCATGACATTCCTTGCTAACATATACTTAACATGAATATATAAATTGATGAATTCACACTTCGTAGTTACCAAAAGCCTACAGAAATACGTTGAATCACTGTTATCTTTACTTGTTAACTACACATTCATCATACTTAGCATTACTTCATGGTACTCATACACGTGTTTTGTTACTTAACATATGATTTCCATTCACATACACATGAAATAAAACACATAAACCTATAAGAACATGAACTCAAAACATGCCATAAACTCATACACAACACACAGATTTATGTGGTTCACCCCCAGGAGGGAGCTACATCCACAAGAACTATTATTTTATTACTTGGAAGCGTTAATAGTTCCAGTATGCACACTCAGTTGGAGACTCTCTCTACAACCATATCTCTATGCACTCAGATGTAGAGTCTGTTCTCTCTAAGTTCTAACTAACAAAACTCAATACATCAAAAAAACCCAACCAACCCATCCTCATAAAAAATGCTCATATATATAGATGTGCCTAAAGGTCACATATTACAATAACTATGGGCCTGTAACATCTCGAATTTTCATAAAAACTTAAAATTTTTGAATGCAACATTAATTACGATAATTTATGATTGCGGACTAATAAATGTTGATTGTAACAACAATTAATTAAACAGATGTAGTACTAGACATAATTTAAATCTATTTAGTAGCAATGTGACAGTGACAACTTAAACATATTAACAGTTGTCGTAATTATGGTAACAAAAGTACTAATAGAGCGGAAATTTGATGCGACACTGTTCCTTTTACAATGATACTGATAGTTTGACTTTTGATGAAAAGGCTGTCCTACGAGGTACCCTAGAGCTTACTTAGCTGCAACGCTAAAGCATAATGATTTTCCTATGTGTAGATGACAGGTAAGAAATCTCATGGCTACGTAGTTAAAAAGTACGAGTGTAAATCATTTCAACATCAAAAAGATATGTTGTGAAATCTTTTGTGAAAAACAAGTATCTTCAGGTATGAATGTCTAGTGCTTCTTACTAGTATTTCAATTTGTCTTACATCTCCACTAAGAATTCATAATGCCATTTATTAACATCATCAAGTTGGTAGAAAATAGTCATTGTTCTCATCGTCGTTGTAGAGATTAGCTCTATCGTCATCTTGAGATGATAAGTACTTGTACACTTACTAAAGTCACAATTTTTTTTATAAAACATCGTAAATATTGTGATAAGAGATAGGACATGAAGTCCATAGCCATAGAATATATTTTATAATAGTTATAAATCATGGACTTACTGAAAGATAATAATTACATACTCTTATCTCTTTTTAATAGCTAAGAAAATGAAGCCCTATGGAAAACGTAGTAACCAAATCAATCTATAGATTTCTGTCCTAAGCATTACCTTGACATTTTTAAACTATACACATTGTATGTCGAAGTTTATAATATTGAATTCATATTGCAATACACTGTTTTAAAATAATATACAAATCGAAATTTAATATAAGGGCTAAACTTAAGCCTCGATACAATAAGTCTAAGTCGTAGCTATAATGTGAAAACTGTTGTTCACTATATGAATATTAACATAAAGTTTTTCTTTGCAATTCCATACGTTTATTTCAAAGCATTTACATGAATTAAATGTTGGCAGGGTGGCAATTGCTGGTTCATTAATGGCGTGAGTCTCGAGCTACCAAGGAGATCGAGTCTCGATAATGTAATAAATGCTTGAAATGAAATCTCCAGGTGACAAGGATCACCATCACTCCACGTAATGTAAGAACGCTATAATGGTTGTAATTCTAGACTACTTTGCAATGATTGTGAGTTGATACTCCTTTGAGCTAGATGTGAAAACGATCCACCGTGATCCATCATGGAAATTGTCTTGCATGTGAAAAGATAGAGCATTAATTGTAAGGGTTGATCAACCCAATGCAAACTCGCTGGGTTAATCAAGATCGTTGATTGCAATGAGATTGAACTGTTAGATCTTAACCCTAACTTCTATTGTTGATTTGGTTTATGAGAAATGGAATGCTGTTTATTGATTTTATTGTTTTTGATCAGCAAGGCTGATAGGCTGCCAAAATTTCTAGGGTTAGCAAGTATCAGGAGGTCTCAACCTCGAGTCTTGTAGGTAGGATTTGAGTTACAGGTTTTAGCCATTGTAATGGCGTTATCAAAAGAGACTGTTCCTCTGGTTTGAAAACGTTAAAGCGTTGATGGTTTCGAACTCTTCATTGTGAATTGTGTGAGTTTTTCCAAGCTGTAGAGTAATAGAAGTTCTCTGGAACTTGTCGTTTTAGTTTGAGTAAAGATATTCCTGGTGTAAATGGATAGAGGGTTTCCTGTCTCATCTTCAATGTGGGGTCATTGTTGAACTGGTGAAAGTGGAAAGCTTTGGTAGCTTGCAGCAAAGGTAAACAAATAGTGGTTTTCTCTGTTGTAATTCGTCTTTCAGATTTAAATGGAACAGTGATCTAAATCCAAGCCATGTTTGTCAATTTTGCAGGTGGTGAAGAATGTTTCGAGTAAGGGTTTAGACAGAAGGGCAAGCTTCCAACTGGTAAGCTTTGGGTCTTTCAAAAACCCTTGTAGGTGCTCTATGACTATGGTTGATGAGGTTTCAAGGGTTGTGTAGCTGGTCCTACCGTGACTCGTCGTTGTTTGTTGACTGAAGAACTTCGAACCACCATTTGTAAATCATATGATAACTGTTTTTTAGTATTGTGACTTTTGTTTGGTTATAAGATCTTTGGTTCTCTACCTTGTTATTGATCTTCATCAAACTGGAGAATGTAATCTCGTCAATGTCGATGGTTTTAAGAACTCGTTCAAAAAATGAACTTGGGTATAAACCCTGTATGTTTTGTTTTGAAAAGACATGTTGTAATTATCATTCTGAACACGACTTCATTTCTTGAAGTTGGGACTGTGTAATGGTTTAAAAACTATGAATCACGACTTTTGTTTTAAGTTATGAGATTAAAAGGGAGAGCAAAGGCTCGTCTATTGTGTGAACAATATTTTCCTTCTCAGCAATGAAAACATATGCTATTTAACTCTGTATAAAAAGTCCGTGTTATATGACTTGAGGCCGTAGGTTGATATCGTGATTTTCGACTTACTCTAGGGTTTGTGAGACTTTGTTTAAAAAGATAGCTCTATAATAAGTGCTATTTGTTTATGTGTAGAAATTGTCTAAGTTAACAAACGTATTGCTGTAGGTTGTCAATGTGATTTTTGTCCTATAGTTAGGTTATGTGAAACTCGTCTTAGATGATAGCTTTGTAATGTATGTTGTTTGAATGGTAGTAAAATTCGTTGGTGATGGAGACGACAGGTCAAACCCTGGTTCGTGTTTGGTCTTTGGAAAAAAGGAAAAATATAAAATATAATTATTTTCATAATAGTCCTTAAATGTAGTAGGGTTTGTATTGTTAAGGTTTAATATGCTAAGACAGAAAATAGCAGCATTACATTCCATTTCACAATAATAGCATATACAGGATCACTGAAGAAACAACAAGCATAGCATAAACACAAGAGACACAGATTTATCCTGGGAAACCCTCATGGGGTAGAAAACCCATTAAAGCTTCCTCAATATAGATGACCAGCAATATACAAAGATGCAAACCCTGAGCATAAGCTCCTTCTTCTCCATAGCAGACCTCTCCTCCACAAGTGTGCCATTCTCAAGTGAGTGAGTGTGTGTCTAATGAGAAATACACCTCCTCTATTTATACACTACTCCGACTTGTATTTTACACAGAACATGTAGGCTCGTATTTAACCAATGGGTTAAATACCCCACTACAACTGACTGGGCCGACCCCTCTAGGGTGGTCTAATAACCCTTTGACCCACATAACACATACAGGGCCGACCCCCACTAGGGAAGTCTAATAACCCAAGTTACCACATTCCGACGAAGGAATAAACATATCCGGATATACAATAAGATCTTCACGGAGGAATGAAACATCTCCGGAATAATAAAGTACAAATATAATATTCTTTGAAGTTACAATATCTCACCATGTATTGTAGAATAATGTGGATATAATATACGTTTTTATGATACCATGTATAATGAATAGGGATTTAAAACAAAACGATCTTAGGTTTAAATAGTGATACAATACAGTGATTAGAAAACAAATTTAGAGATTATATTAATTCCAAATGATTGTAAATGTGGCTATTCTAACAGTGAATGAAGTAAGAAAATACAGTGTGTGATATAGAATGACTGTGTGATTGTTTACATTTGCAGCATGTGAATGATGATAGTAATACTGTTTATTTTGAAGCTATGGTATACATATGATTTTTCGATTTACATTTGAATACTACACAAACTAATAGAATGAGAAAACTATAATATATAAATACAGAAAAGAGAACAATACTTATATTATACGAAACAATGCAGTAATTTAGGACAATTCTAGATATTATATAGTAAGTTCTATTACTGTTAAATATAGGGCAGAATAATAAAAACATAAATCAATCACTGTACTGTCGATTCGAATCAATGGAATTTGCCTATCTTCTAATCTATTTTTAATTTGCGTATCTATACTAGAGTACGATGCACAAAACAACATGTGGAAAAATATAGATACTGGTTTATCAATTGAAAAACATCATTAAACTTAAACATTCAGACTATAAACAAATCTAGAATTAAATTCTTTTTCGAAACAGAAAACCAGAAAATATTAATTATACAGAACATAATTATTAGCTGAGAATAAGTAGGAAATCTGTAGAACCTGGGAAAATCTGTAGGGCAACAAATATCCCAAGCAGACTGTTCCACCCAACCAATTCCTGAAAACAGTCAAGTACTGCCTTAGGACCCCCGAGCCTGTTCACTGAACCACCAAGAGGAAGAAACTCTATGAATTAGGATCTCCGCTTGCAGTAGCACTAACTGTCAAATCTTCAAGAACTAACAGTCCAATAGAGCTGCACCAAAGTCTCTAGTTCTTCTCAGCAATATGTAGACTTAAGATTGCACTCACAACTAGCCTCCCTATTCAAATCCATCAGTGATCACCTGATGCACATGAGGAAAATATTCTGCAGAATATTGATTAAGAGCTGCCTGCTCAATTCGAATTTTCCTTTTGTAGGTTGCCTAGGCCTTTTCAGATGTTACTGGGTCATTAAATGAGCTGCCTTCTCACTCCATCCACCTGGGGGATAATGCCATTTTTTTAGGGGTAGTTGTCCCATAACCAACAACTAGTGGTGTGATGCAATTGCTACCATCTATCCCATACCTTCCAACAGCTTCCATTCCTCCTAGTGGGTCAGTGAACACTCATTTAATAGTCCCCTTGGTTGTTTGTCTCCTAATTAATTTATTTAAATACTATTATTCAGTAATTACATTCATCCTTGATCAAAATTGATCATAATTACAAAACTTTGTAATTAAATTTAACATCAAGTATTTTGCAAATAAAATAATAGTTTTCATAAATCTGGGTAGGTGACATTACCACATGTAACATCCCGAATTTTCATAAAAATTTAAAATTTTTGAATGCAGCATTAATTACAATAATGTATGATTGCGGAATAATAAATGTTGATTGTAACAACAATTAATTAAATAGATGTAGTACTAGAAATAATTTAAATCTGTTTAGTAGCAATGTGATAGTGACAACTTAAACATATTAACAGTTGTCATAATTATGGTAACAAAAGTACTAATAGAGCAGAAATTTCATGCGACACTGTTCCTTTTACAATGATACTGACAGTTTGACTTTTGATGAAAAGGGTGTCCTACGAGGTACCCTAGAGCTCACTTAGCTACAATGCTAAAGCATAATGATTGTCCTATGTGCAGATGACAGGTAAGAAATCTCATGGCTGCTTAGTTAAAAATTACAAGTGTAAATCATTTCAACATCAAAAAGATATGTTGTGAAATCTTTTGTGAAAAACAAGTATCTTCAGGTATGAATGTTTAGTGCTGCTTACTGGTCTTTCAATTTGTCTTACATATCCACTAAGAATTCATAATGCCATTTATTAACATCGTCAAGTTGGTAGAAAATAGTCGTTGTTCTCATCGTCATTGTAGAGATTAGCTTTGTCGTCATCTTGAGATGATAAGTACTTGTACATTTACTAAAGTCACAATTGTTTTTATAAAACATCGTAAATATTGTGATAAGAGATAGGACATGAAGTCCATAGCCCTAGCATAGATTTTATAATAGTTATAAATCGTGGACTTATTGAAAGATAATAATTACATACTCTTATCTCTTTTTAATAGCTAAGAAAATGAACCCCTATGGAAAACGTAGTAACCAAATCAATCTATAGATTTATGTCCTAAGCATTACCTTGACATTTTTAAACTATACACATTGTATGTCGAAGTTTATAATATTGAATTCGTATTGCAATACACTATTTTAAAATAATATACAAATTGAAATTTAATATAAATGGCTAAACTTGAGCCTCGATACAATAAGTCTAAGTCATAGCTATAATGTGAAAACTGTTATTCACTATATGAATATTTAAATAAAGTTTTTGTTTGCAATTCCATACGTTTATTTCAAAGCACTGACATGAATTAAATGTTGCAAGGGTGGCAATTGCTGGTTAATTAATGGCGTGAGTCTCGAGCTACCAAGGAGATCGAGTCTCGATCATGTAATAAAGGCTTGAAATGAAATCTCCAGGTGACAAGGATCACCACCACTCCACGTAATGTAAGAACGTTGTAATGGTTGTAATTCAAGAATACTTTGCAACGATTGTGAGTTGATACTCTTCTGAGCTGGATGTGAAAACAATCCACCATGATCCATCATGGCAATTGTCTTGCATGTGAAAAGACAAAGCATTAATTGTAAGGGTTGATCGACCCAATGCAAACTCGTTGGGTTAATCAAGATCGTTGATTGCAATGATATTGAACCGTTAGATCTTAACCCTAACTTCTATCGTTGATTTGGTTTATGAGAAATGGAATGTTGTTTATTGATTTTATTGTTTTTGATCGGTAAGGTCTACAGGTTGCCAGAATTTCTATGTTTAGCAAGTATCAGGAGGTCTCGACCTCAAGTCCTATAGGTAGGATTTGAGTTGCAGGTTTTAGGCATTGCAATGGCGTTATCAAAAGAGACCGTTCCTCTGGTTTGAAAACGTTAAAGTGTTGATGGTTTCGAACTCTTCGTTGTGAATTGTGTGAGTTTTTCCAAGCTGTAGAGTAATAGAAGTTCTCTGGAACTTGTCATTTTAGTTTGAGTAAAAGATATGGCTGGTGTAAATGGACAGAGGGTTTCCTGTCTCGTCTTTAGTGTAGGGTCATTGTTGAACTGGTGAAAGTGGAAATATTTGACAACCTACAGCATGGGATAACCCCCCTAGTACCCTTAAATCGAAGACCCCTATGATTCTCCTATAGACCATGCTTAGCTTTAACATTGTTGTACTAGCAGCGCTGCTTGTTTTGAATTATGACACTTCTCTTATAGGCACAGTTCTGACTTCTGTTGTGGCATGTCCTTTACACCATTATGCTTCTTTACTTTCTTCTCCTGTAGAAGTCAGGTCACCGCTTGGTCTTTAACTTCTCCAACCACCTCTAGCTGTCTTTAGTACTTTGTCTTTACTAAGGACACAAGTTCTCTCTTGTCGGTTGTACTTCGCTCCATACCCTTTGCCCAAAATTTGCGGAGTCGCTTATCTCCAAAATTAGTCAAATTTAGGCCTCGCTTAACTATAATTTACTTTCAAAACTTCCTCACTTGGGATTTTCCCAACAAGAACCTAACACTTACTTGTGGCTCATCCCCAATCCAATTACACTGGGCTTCCTTGGTTTCGCAGCACTTAGAGTGCTCATCTTTGCTACAAATTCTTGGTATGTTGTGCTCAGCTTCACAATAGCCTCCTTAGTCTCTTACTCATATTCTTTCACCGTATCAAGAAAAATCAAGGAGATAGGTTCTTTCATTTGGTCCTTTATTGTGTTCTTTATCGCTCGAATCTCTTGCAGCTTCATCTCAATCTCCTCAAAAAGTGCTAATGCCTCTTCTTGCATAGGTTGCAACTTCACTGAAGTTTATGCTTCCCTTGCTTTTAATGCCTTCAACTCTTTTTGAAGATCCTTTGCCTTAGTGAACCTCTGTATGATTTTCCTTGGAGGCAAATATTTCATAGCCACATTCACTGTGTCGAGGTCCTTCTACTTCACTTGGAATTCATCCTGAATTTTTCTGTAAGTCTGGGTCTTCCTGTAGCATGGCCCATGACTTAGTCACTTCTTCTAGCAAGTCTTGACACCTCACAACTTCTGCAGAGATGTTCTCAGTTGAAGTATTCAATTCTTTATCCCTTGCTTCCTTTACATCTAGCGGAGTTCCATGTTGTTTCCTTCACTCTAAGTCATCAATCTTCTCTTCGTAACCAATATCCATATCTTCCATTTTTGCTTTTTGACTGTCTACTACTGTTACACCCAAAATCTACTCATCATAAGATTTAGTGTATACACCTCTGAAGATACTTGGACTAAGTAATCATCTTGGGAGGAGCTGTACCCAACTATGCCCAGTTTTGAAGGTTCGTCGCAGGCTGCACATTGGCAACATGCGACGTCGCACCTTTCTCCATTACAGGGTGCGACGAAGTCAGTTAAGTGGCAAAAATAGCTTCGTCAAGGTCCATCTCGAAGCTTGCTGACTTAGGACCCTATCCTTGACCTCTTGGAAGAGTTGGAACTCGGTTCCTAGACCTTTGGAGAGATCCCTTAAGCCTCTCTCAACCTATCCTATCCATACCCTATCCATTTAGTCCTATATAAATGAAGCTCACTCCCATCCCAAAGGGAGGAAGACTATGGTATCTACATGCTGGTGAAATCACTCTTAGAACATCTCCACTCACCTATTGGAGAACTCATACTTCCTTGGAAGGATATGGCAATCGGCTTTGTCGGAGAAGGGATACAACGTTAAGCCTTGGTTGTGGTTCTATATCTCTATCATGTACTCCTCTATTTGCAGTAATACAAATGATTTCCACCAATATTGTTCATGTGTGTAATGATATTGAGTAGTTTATTTGCTTAACTGTTCACTTAGATCTCTTATTGTATAGATGTCTTTTATTGGTTTCTCTTGTTTCTTGTCTTGACAGGTCTTGCAGCTTCGATCTGACGACTGTGAGACGTGGATCAACATTTAGGAGAAAGGATTGCGTAGCGAAAAGGTAAGACATCTAGTACTCTATCCTTGAGTAGATCTAGCAAATGCATTGGTAGTCTGTTCTATTTGTTCTAGACTCACTTTGAGCTAGGGAGATCCGGCTCGCATCCACTCGAGTGGATTGTCCGATAACAACTGCAACACCAATTTTAACAATGGTTGCTTCCACTTTTGGTTCTTCTTCGAAGTATGGGATCTTCGCGTAGACTTATATTACTGTCTTCTTCAGCTTTTTTTGCTTCTCATGAGAATTTTCTAGCTCATTGGTCTTTGCTTTGCATTCATTCCCTAGCTCTTTATAACTTTCTTCTAGCTTGAGATGCTGGTTGTAAGAGATCATATCTCTATCCTTTATTTATTTTACTACTTGCAGATGTAGATCATGTAGTCCTTCAATGGGAAACATTCCCACATTAATATCCAGGTGTGCGAGCTGCTTCACACCTTCAGTCATTTCATCAGACGGGAATATCACGTTCGTTGGCTCTATGCAGACTAACTGAAGTCACATTATGAGTGTAGGCACTTTTCTTTTCCTTCAGCTTGACTCCTCTAATCTATCTTCGGAGTGTGATTCTCTGATTAGATCTCTCTGGACTTTCTCTACTCTTTCCACCATTTTCTTCAATTCTGCGATCCTCTCTACCATACTTGCATGGAGTTTCTCTTGCTTGTTGTCTTTTATTGTGATCATATCCTCAATGTGCTCGCGAACTGTAGATGCAATGCGGTCATAGTCATCATCATGTAACTTCACATCAAGAGGGGTCTTACTTTCTTTCTTCTTCTTTCTTTTCGATCCCTCTGGCACAACTGTGTCGAGGTTATTCCTCTTTTCTCCTGCTGGCAATTCAATAACTTGTCGTCATTCTTGTGCTTCATATTTCTCTTCTTCTTTCTATTGGATGTCACTTTCATTTGTGCTCTCCTCAGATTTCGTGACTAGTGACTCTGGCACATCAATTTTCCATTCAGGCAGCCAATCTTCTATGCATCCAACTGATATGGACCCTCATACCATTCTGGGTTTGCTGGTTCTCGAGGCTATATGAAGATAAAGTGAAGGCTCACTTTAAATCTCATATTGTGGATGTATACTGTCGTTATTTCCTTAGGAATGCGTGAAGTATGCCTAATTAATTGGCATAATTGCTCATAAACTATGTACAACTATACATTGTTCACCCTTTGTCTATCTAGCTTCGAATTTCTCCACATGTTCACATATCTGGGTCCACGACAATCTCTAGTGAACACAGGTAGATTTTGTTGATATTTTGGCTCTTTCTAGCCTACGAATGCGATCAATACTATTATCCAGCTATAGTGAAACTGATAGCCGTTGTCCTATGCATCCACCACATCATCTAAGAATTCATTCAAAAGGTAACTCACCCAATTGTATTGTAATCCATCCTAATCCTTAGAAGCTAAGGAGATTGCAGCGACCGACACTTGTGATAGTCTGCATTTCCTTGGGACTTTTCCTGTGAGCAACGAAACTATGAACCTTGTGGAAACATCCTTAATCTGATTCACTTGATAGCTATGTGTTTGTTTTATCAATACCAATTCACTTTTCATCCTCCTTGCGAGTTCTTTTTCTTTGTTCTTGCCTACGAACTTTGTTGCTGGGTCAGTGCCTCGTTTTCTTAAGTGCGTGATCCTGTAGATAATATCAATGTTAATATCAATCTTGTGGTCTAACCATAAGTATCCCTGGTGACAACATGACAACAATGTATGGACAACTGCTGTGAGCTCTGGAATTTGGTCAAAATGCAGAATTCTCAGCAAATTCAACAATCTTGAGGGTTGCAATGGCGCAATCCATTCTTGCGCTTAAATTGTTGTTTGTTTACTGGCTTCATTGTAGTGTCTACACATGTATTCATATGGCTGAAATTGTGGGTACTTAGTTGAATGTAACAAATCATGGTCTGATAACTTGCATTCAGAAATCTTTCCTAGCAAATTATCCTTCTTCCGAACATGAATTGACATTGGCGATAGCGGAATCTCATACTGTAGGTTCTTCTTCAGTATTACCATTTGATCATCATCTCTTCACAGAGGGATGTACTCGGGTATCAACAGAATCAACATCTCATGAGGTTTCTCTGGCAGAAACTGTTTCGTATTTTCTGTTGTCTTCGGATTCTCTAGCTCTGTAGCTTTTTGTTTATCCTTCTGTTTCTACTCTATTACATGCCGCAGTGAGGCTCTAGAATTCCCACCTTTCTTTGGAGCTATTTTCTTGACATGAGTCTTCATAATTCCTTCCAAACTAGACTTATGGAATTCTATTAATATATCCTGTAGGATTTCTTGCTAAGACATAAACTGTTGGAATGCTCTGTGCTCAACTGGTAAAAACTCAAAAATCACTCGCGGTAAAAATTAAAAGTCATGGTAAAACCTGTAACTATGCGGTCTTTACTATTTATAGCCACAACTTCACTAAGACGTGCCTAAAAATGGATAAGTTAACATTGAATTCTATGTCTGTTAGCCAAATATTTCTGAGATCTTGGCCCTTTCCCTTCATTAAATGTGTATTAAACGGATAAATATGCCTTAAAGCGGAAAAATCTAGTTTCCCAAAAGTATGGTATAATGACTAGTTTTCTCTAGCTTCGCTGGTGGTTAGGTGAGTGGCTAGGATCGCTTTTAATTTCCCTTCTTTTGGTTGAACTTCGCAACTTGAATTGCTATGTGTGCTTCACAACACATCTTCAAATCTTGTAAACTTCGCATTCTAACAAAACTGTTGTGTGTAGAGTCTCTTCACTATTTGAGTGTCCAATTTCAACTGTACTTGACACTTAAAACATATTGCGTTGTGTAACTTATGCCTATAGGAGTAGGGCCATCCCTGTAAGGCTTTAATCTACTCCCATTAAAAAGTCTTTGCAAGTTTTCTCCAAGTAATGTGGCTAACTGAACTGCACCACCATTAGTAACATGCTTGACAATGTATGGTCCGAACCAATGCATTTTGAATTTTCCAGGAAATTTCATAAATTTGCTATCATAAAGGAGGACAAGATATCCTACCTAGAATCATTTGTGCTTGATGTGTCTATCATGCCATACCTTCTCTCTATCTTTCTGCACTTGTTGGTGAAATATGACAATGAAACGATCTTCCTCCAATCCAATTAACTATAATAGTCTTTCATCCATTGTCTCATCATCAACCATATATGTAAATGTTGCAATTCTCAATCTTGGTACTATGTATTCCATGGGCATGACCTGTCAACTTTTTACAAGTTTTCATATATGCCCACAATATTGCTAGTATTCGGAGATACCAATCATCCCTATTTGTATTGCATACCTTGGTTAATGCATTTCCCAACACTTTGTTAAAGGATTCTACAGTGCCATTAGCTTGTGGATGATATGGTGTACTCTTTTGATGGTATATATGAAATTGTTTTGTCAAGGATTCAATAGTTTTATTCAGGAAATGGGTTCCATGATCACTCATTAGAATCTTTGGACATCCAAACCTTGTCAAAATATTCTCAAAAATGAACTGCACGGCGGTAATTGCGCTACAGTCCTTCACTGGTTTTGTTTCTTCCCATCTGGTTAGGTAATATGTATATGTAATAATGTATCTTGAGCCAATTCTCTTTTCTGGTGGGTTAATAGGTCCCACAAATTCAATAGCCCATTTATCAAATGCTTCAAATGTCAATTGTGACATCAGTGGCATCTCATCTCTATGAGATGGCTTCCCTGTTCTTTTGCATACATCTCAATTCCTGCAGTGTTCCTTTGAATCTTTATGTATGGTTGACCATCATAGTCTTGCTCTCAAAATATTCTGTGTAGTAGCTTTCCCTGCGTAACGTCCTCCAAATACTACTAAATGTGCTTTATTAAGTATAATGGTTCTCTCATGTTCCAATACGCATCTATGCAATACTTCATCTGGTCCTAATTTGTATAGTTGTTCTGCAATCAAGGTAAAATCGACTGATCTTACCACTAACTATTTCTTTTCTGCATAGTAAGTTCTGTGGGTGCTAACCCTGTAGTTAGAAATTCTACAATGTATCTGAAGTAGTCATATGGTATGTGAATAACAAACAACTGCGCATCTGGAAGATTATCCTCCAAATTACTAGGTTCTTCTCTTGACTGTTGATGTATATGTAACTTCGGAATGTATTTCACCCATGTATTTCATATATGGATTTTGTACTCCTATAGAGATGGTATTATTCCTCTATACAGAAGTGTTGTCATTTATATTGTAAGTGTTGTAACTTATACTTGATGGGGTATTAGACCACCTTGTTGGGGTTGGCCCTGTATAAGTCATGTGGATCAAAGGGTTATTAGACCACCCTATTGGGGGTCGGCCATGTGGGTCAAAGGGTTATCAGACCACCAAGCATAGGGTCGACCTGGATTAAGTTAACCATGGGTTAAGCTAGACATGTAGGCCCCATTAGTTTATTGGGCGGGACAGAACAAGTATAAATAGAGATCGGGATATCTCTATTTGATCATTCATTCACACACTTCTCTCATTTGGAAAGTGGAGCACTTATGAGGAGGAGGCTTTGCTGTTAGGAGAAGACTATCTCTTGTATTCTGGTTGTATCATTGCTCTATCTATCTCTGAGGAAGTTATTGGGGTTTTTCACCTTTATGGTTTTCCCCAAGTAAACTCTGTGTCTCTTGTGTGCTTGCATTATTGTGTCCATGATTGATATGCTATAGATTTGCTATACATGTTGTTCTCTCAGTTAAGATCCTAGATCATATTGAAGTAAATTCTAAAAATTTAACATGGTATCAGAGCTAGCCTGAAAGAAGGCATGATATGGCATGTATGACACTTGTTGCACTTACGATGCTAGGGCTTGATATAGCAAAAACCAGTCATCGTAGCACTTTCACTATAAATCCATTTTGGAAATGGTTTCGGAACTAAAACTTTTATAGGTCAACAATACGATCCTTATGTACCTTGTGTCCAAAGGAAAACCTCTAATTCATTGTACTTTGTGATTTATGATCTGTACAATATAGGGTTTCTGCCTCTTCCAGATCTGAGTCAAAAATAGGTGACCTTGGAAAAAATGTCATAACTTGCGCCAGGAAGCTCCAAATGACATTTCGTAAAAAGTGACATGTAGTAAATAGAATATACTATCTCAAAAAAATTGTTCATAGGCCAAAGGTTAACTAGTGACATGTGGCACGCTGTACAAGTTGGCTATCCCGTTTTATCCCATAAACAGGTCACATTACGACACTTGGCATAACTCTCTCTCAAAGAATCCAATTGAGGTCGCACCTATTAGGATGGAAAGATGACAGGTCGATCTATCTCAAAAATAAATTTTAGACACCGTGGACTGAAAATTCGGAGTTACACCAGAAACAATCAGGTACATATTTATGTCAAAACAGAATTAACTTTTAGCACCTTCATTCATGGCTTCCAGAATTTAGGGTTTTGGATAAAGTTGGAATTTTTGTAATTGGAGACCATAGCTGAATGCTACTCATCAAAATTGAAATTTAGAGACCAAGATCAGAATTTTTGGTTGGGCAGAAGGCCAAGCTTGATCAGACCCTAGTTCGGGACTTTGATTAGAAAAGTGGAAAATTAGGGCTTCTACAAAAATGGGATTTTTTGAAATGTGTGACCACGGTTGGAAGCTCCTCATAAAAATAAAAGCTTAGAGCTTTGGATCAAACCTTTTGATTAGGAAGAAGAGTGGGCTTCATCAAACCCTAGTTCGGGGTCACGTCTAGTGAATCCGAAAGTTTCAAAGGCAAAATTGAGGAGTGAAACTTTACAGTTGTCAAATTCTGAATATACCAACTTGATCAGCTCATCAAGGCACATATTTCTATCCTTTCAGAAGTTTGAAATTAAAAGTTTGAATTTTGGGGGTTTCTCTGACAAACCCTATTACAGCTCTAGATCCAGTTCTTGCAAATCAAGTGGATTGGGTTAATCCTAGAAGAGGATGGATTGGTCACCTTTATAAGTGAAGAAGTTCTTGTTTCAGAGGGAGATGAGTCAAAGGCCTTCCATAAGAAGATTACAAACAATCTTGACAGGTATGGCTTATAGGTATGTTTCGAATTATGTTCATGGTTAAGTTTACAATATGTTTATCTTCATATCATTACAGTACAATCTTGATTAATTACTAGACTTGTCGTATCACCTTAATAGAAGATATTCATTGATTTAGGTTTTGACACTTATGATTGTACTAATGCATTGTGATGTTGTATGAGGTTTATGTTGTTCGCTAACATAAAAGGTACACCAAGAAAGAAAAATCATGTTCTAGTTCAAGAACATATGATCATGATGACATGAAGACAAAGATTCATCCATTATCATGGATCACATAGAAGATCTACTTACGAGGTATGTATAACTTGGTTCTACAATGGTTAACTTATGAGACATGCAGGTTACTAGCACAAGTCATTGAACGGAACCAGAAGATATTATGCGGGTATGTTAGACATAACTAGCTAGCATGCTACTCCAGGTATGTTTTTCCTATATCAAGCTAGAATCCTACCTTGTGTTAGGATCTTATACTATTGTGTTGTTGATAATGATTATTCATGAAGTCATAGGTTTGAATAGTCATCGCTGTATGCATATTATGTTTCCTACCATAATTGATGATATGACTAACTAGAAGAATCATGAAGGTATAGGTTGGAGTAATCACGGGTTTATGCTTTGATGATTTAACTAATCAGAAGAGTCCTATGATCAAATAAGAATATGCATGAGTAAAAGAAGACTTCCCTGAAACCCCTAATACTAAAGTTTATTTGAAATGATCATGACTATACATGCTTAATATTATTGTGTTTTGATAGTATTAAGAATATACTAATGAATGTATGATTATGTATGAGACCTCAAAGATAACACAATGATGATACTAATAAGCATGCATAGGGATCTAGAATGAATATAAGTTCAGAACAGGTAATCCAGGAAGCAAAAATCAAGAGGGAGCACAATCCAGTGGTTTCTGCAAGGATGCAGATATTCAGAGGGAGTTGACCATCTCTCTACATTCCACAACAGAAAGGTATAGAAGAAGCTACTTCAGATTAGCTCCTGAAAGGAAGCAGAGACTCAGAGGGAATCCACCCAACAAACAAAGAAAGATAAGTATTTTAATTTTCATTTCTTGCATATTTGTTTGTTTAAATAATATTGTTCAATGATGTATATGCTTATGTTCCTAGATTTAGGATGTGTATTATGCATATTAGAATGATTACATTAATGAACAACTTACTACTAATATGCATTTGATGGGTAAGTGGCCTATGGCACTATACAACATTCCATTGCTACTTATCTAGAATGAAACCTCTTTGCTGACATGTTAGGAGTTGTGCACACTCTTATCAATGTTCTGGTAGAGATTGGAAGGCATCTAGATGTTACGGGATATGGATAAATGTTGTATTGAAGCATTGGCTAAGATAATTGCATGACTGTATGACATATTTCTTTATGTGTAAGAATTTGTTCTAAAAACTATGAGATGTTTTCTAATCATGCAATTTAACTTGTTGTGTAGGAAAGATCGTATACCATCACCTGCAAAAGAAGGACTACAACATTTGTTCAGCAACAAAGTTATCTATTGAAAATATTGAAGATATTGAAGTTACTAGGATCTGGGAAGAATGCCATGATCGAGGAGTACAAGTTGATCATGAATATGTTTGGTATAAAGTCCCAAGACCTAAAGGGTAGTATGTAGTGACTTCCAAGAGGATCTACAAGATCAAGCATGCTGTAGGTGGTAGCATAGAGACTTTTGCTCCTGTAGCCAGATACACTTCCATTAGATTAGTACTTGCTCTGGTTGTAGTGATGAAGTGGAAGATACACCAGATGGATTTCAAGATAGCCTTCTTGAATGGTGTAGTTGAAGAAGAAGTGTATGTGGAGCAACCACTTGGTTCTGAGACACATGATAGGGAGTCATATATGTGCAAAACTTGGTATGGTAGGATAGACAACTTTCTATCCAGTTTGGGCTTTACCAAGAGTAAAGCGGATTCCAACCTTTACTACAAGGTTGAGGAAGGCAATCCAGTGACACTACTTTTGTATGTGGGTGACCTGTTTATCATAGGTGAAGATAGATTGATTGCCGACATGCAGTGGAAGCTTGCTGCCAAGTTCGAGATGAAGAACTTGGGTACGATGCACCACTTTCTAGATATGGAGGTGTGGCAGAGTGCAGATGGAATATTCCTTGGACAAGGAAAGTATGCCGTAGATATCCTGAAGAGGTTCGGGATGACGGATTGCAAGGCCATGGCCACACCTATGGCATCGAACCTGAAGCTTCTGTGAGATTCTTCATCTGATCTGGTTGATGTCACTGTGTATCGTTAGATGATTGGGTCCTTGATGTACCTGATGAACATGAGACTAGATATTTGCTTTGTGGTGAACACATTGAGCCAGTTCCTGATATATCCGAGGAGTGTTCACCTAGTTGCTGTAAATCATATTCTGAGGTACCTGAAGGGTATGGTTGACTATGGGCTCAAGTATGACACGAATCAAAAGTTTAACCCACAGGTTTATGTTGATTCAGACTGGGTAGGCAGTGCTGCAGATAAGAAGACCACATTTGGGTGTTGCTTCAGTATGGGATCAGATGTGATCTCTTGGTTTAGCAGGAAGCAATCCTGCATAGCACTGAGTACAGCCGAAGCAGAGTATGTTGTGATGGATGAGTAGGTTGTAGATGTATTGATGAAGCCATTGGCCAGAGTGTAGTTTGAGTACTTCATAGAGAGGCTTGGTGCACTTCAGATCGAGGTTCATTCCAAAGGGAAGTGATGAGTCCGGAAGATGCAGATGAACATGAGCTTTTCTGACATGGTTGATGTGTTCTCCCATGGTTGTGATGTAATTGCTAAGCCATTCTCACATGGTGGTAGATGTGTTCTCCCATGGTGTAGATGTAAGGGCTGAAGCCATTTTTCACATGGTGAAAAAGTAAGGGCTGGAGCCTTCCCTGAATGGTGGTAGATGAGTTCTCCCATGTCGGTGGTGTAAGTGTTGGATGATGTGCATCTAGGCTGTGCTTCATGGATGATGAGATGATCTGAAGAAGACGGTTCTATGATGATCAAGAGGATCATGGATGATGAGCATCAGGATGATGCTCCAGTTACTGCTCTATATGTATATGTACGCATCATGTTGGATGTTGGATATGATCGGTTTGATCATTTATATATATATATGTATGTACGCATCATGTTTGATGCTAGATATGATCAGTTGGATCATTTGCATGCATCATGTTGGATGCTTGGACCATGTATCTGTATTTGTGTTAGGAACCCATGTTAACCCTTCTCTTTACTATGTTAGTATATTGTTGATGGACGCATATGCTTTGTAAGTCGTCCCGTAGTATTTGTTGATCCATAGTTTATATTAGCCCATAGTATTGATCCATAGTATTGGACGCATATGCTTTGTAAGTCGTCCCGTAGTATTATATGTCCCATGGTTTTGACTCATAGTATTGGGCATAGACTTAGTATATAAGTGTGTGTTGAGGTCATTGAAGGCACCGTGAAGTTAATTGTATTGAGCTTGCTCAAAGGAGGTTGCCCCCTCGAAGTGGCCCGTGATTAATATAAAAGCGATTCTGTTCTATTATTTCTGATATCTCGTGTATTTGCATTAATTAATTATTGCAGGTACATCACATCTGGTATCAGAGCACTTTCCTTGGCACAAGTGGGAAATTTTTTTTTCTTTTTTTGGGCGGCGACTTTTAGATCAATTTATGAAACTTTTTGCAAAAAATCAGAAAAAACCGATTGCATATCTGAATTCCTCTTTCAAAAATACGCAGTTTCAAAAAAAAAATCATCTCATTTGGAGTTCTAAAAGTGGAGATATCGCGGATTTAAAATCAGCAATTTTTCAGAATTTCGGCGACGGCCGCGGAAATTGCGGCGAGAAAATCTTTTGACCGAGTACCCAGATTTCTATTCCGCTTTCATGGGTAGAAGCAGAGTGGTTGTTCTAGTTCCGGAAACATGCTATAATAGCGATTCTAAGCAATATAGATCCGGTATTTGAACATTGGGTGGAATTTATGCCCAAATTTTTTCTGTTGCAGGTTCGGATTTGGGAATAATCCCTATCCGCTTAACTGTGGGAAGCACTTGGGCATAAGCCCTAAAACTCATTGTGAGGAGTACCACAGGAACCCCGAAGTAGCTGGCCCATTGAGAGGACCTGCCAGTGAAAAGGGCAACGACCCCTACCTGATTGACTAGTTTCCACCCGTGAGGTAAACCAAGAGCTGTCGTTTGTGGCAAAGCGGTTATCAGTTTTCCCTGAGCCGTGGAGTGAGGGGTACTGCCCCAATACGCAAGCCGTCAGACAGCATTGGTGGCCGAGTGAAACCCCTGAACTGTTAGGAAGCCGCACATACCTGGGGTCCATATCTACTTTCAGCTGAACTATTGTCGATCACTGCTGCGCCGTTTCAGATCCATTTTGCAAGCCGTTCCAGATCCAGCTGTTCGGCGTTGTTCCAGATTCCTTCCGAGCCGTAGCCGCTCCAGTTTGTAAAAAAAAAAAAAAAAAAAAAAATACGAGCCGTAGCCGCTCCAGTCCAAAAAAGACAAAAAAAAAAAAAAAAAAACCAGGGTATGGTTGTCACCCGTGCAGGAGCACACACCATGGAGGAAGCACTTGCAGCCATCCAAACCAAACTCCAAGATCTGGATGAAAAATTTCTCAGCCTCCATCTTCAGCATTCAGCCATGAACAATACCAGACAACCAGAATCTTTTGCAGCCACCGGGTTCTCTGCTTCTAGCAATTTTCGTGGGCCGAAGCTTGATTTTCCTCGCTTCAATGGTACTGATCCGACTGGATGGATATACCGAGCAGAACAATATTTCAGTCTGCATAATACTTTTGATGTTCAGAAAGTTCCACTTGCATCCTTTCATTTGGAACAGGAAGCCCTTCAATGGTACCGTTGGTACATCAAAGCTCATCCCGAGCCAAACTGGACAGATTTTTGCCAACTCATTTTGCCACGATTTGGTCCTAGTGCTTTTGACGACTTCACAGGAGCACTCACTAAACTTCACCAAACTGGCACAGTGAGAGAGTATCAGATGGAATTTGAGAAACTGGCCAATCACACAGAAGGATTGTCTGATGAATTCTACAGGAGTTGTTTTATCAGTGGTCTCAAGGATGAAATCCGCTCAGAGGTCAAAATGTTTTGTCCCAACACAATGATGGAAGTCCTAGGGTTGGCTAAGCTGGATGAGGACAAGATCGCAGCTCAACAACACTCCAAACCCACCTTTGTTCCCTTCAGAAATATGGGTTCCCAACGACCTCCCATCACGCCTACTCCTCAACCAACTCCTATCAAGCATTTGTCTGAAATAGAAATGCAGGCACGCCGAGAAAAAGGGCTTTGCTATAATTGTGATGAGAAATTCACTCAGGGACATAGATGTGTTCAACAAAAGCTCTATCTCTTGGATGTGGATTCTCTGCCTGCCTTAGAACTTGGTGAAGAAGCTACAGATACAGTAGATGATCAGGTCGACATTCAACACCTACCTGTTGACACCCCATATCAGGACGACCCACCCGAGATCTCTCTCCATGCTATAACCGGAGTCACCACCCCACAAACAATGCGAGTCAGGGGATACTTCAAGAAGCTCCCTCTTACCATCCTCATTGATTCTGGTAGCACTCATAACTTCATTGACCCTCGAATTGCCAAACAGGCTGATTGTTTTGTCCATCCTTGCTCCAACTTTGAAGTCATGGTTGCCAATGGGGGTACCTTACCTTGCAAGGGGAAGTGTCACAATGTGCGTATCTCTATGGAAGATTATAACCTACGCTTTGACATGTTTGCCTTGTCCTTAGGCGGATGTGATGTGGTTTTGGGCGTTCAATGGTTACGCACACTTGGCCCCATCTTATGGGATTTTGCGGAACTTTGGATGCAGTTCAAAGTCAATGGGGCACAACACAAATTTATGGGCTTACAACCAGGGTCTCTCTGCATCATCAGTTCACATCGCCTGGAAAAAATCCTTAAGAAGAATTCACATGGTGTCATCGCTCAGCTCAATTCCATTCAGATGCACCCATCAACAGTCTCCACTACTTCCTTGGATAGATATGCAGGTATCTTTGCTGAACCAATGTGCTTGCTGCCTTCAAGAGACCTTTCCAGTAAGAATGTAGCCACATCTACCTCTCAGCAGGAAATGATGGCTATTTTGCATGCAGTACAGAAGTGGCAGTCATACCTATTAGGGAATTATTTCTGCATCAAGACTGATCTCCCGAGTCTGAAATTTTTTTTGGAACAATGGGTCTCCTCCCCAACACACCTGCAATGGGTTATCCAACTCATGGGTTGTCCCTATGTGATCACTTACAAGAAGGGTAAGGACAATATGGTGGAAGATGCTCCTTCTCGCACAATTGATGACCCAGTTTCTCTTACAGCTCTTTCTCTGCTTGTTCCAAATTGGTTGCAATATGTTCAACAGGGCTATCTCTTCTATGAACTCCATGCATCTTCATTAACAGGGCACTCTGGGTTCTGCAAAATGTATGACTGGGAACAATGTAACTTCTTCTGGTTGGGACTAAAAATGACAATTCAACAGAGGGTGGCTGATGATGATACTTTCCAAGTCAACAAGGGGGAAACGACACTCCTTTCGGGATTGCTCAAACCCGTACCCATCCCTACACAGCTTTGGCCAACTATTTCTATGGATTTCCTAGCAGCGCTCTGGTGGTACAATACCACATCTCAAAGGACACCATATGAAGCAGTCTATGGAAAAACATCGCCTGTTCTTCTTCCATACACCATTAGCAGCTCTCCAATTCAGGAAATTGACTCGGTTCTTCGAAACCGCGATCAGATTCTTCTCATTCTGCAGGACAATCTTCAAATGGCCAGAATTTGCCTGAAACAACAAGCCGATCAGCACCGTTCTGAGCGCATTTTCCACGCAGTTGACAGGGTTCTTCTTCATCTACAGCCTTCCAAGCAATCCTCCTTGACACTCCAAAGGCGTCAGTGGCCCGAAATGCAAACCGAGGATGCTACCGGGGAACCACTCCTTCAGATTCTGCAGCAATTTCTCCAACCAAAGCTTTGAGGACAAAGCTTTTTCTAAGGGAGAGGGGATGTTAGGAACCCATGTTAACCCTTCTCTTTACTATGTTAGTATATTGTTGATGGACGCATATGCTTTGTAAGTCGTCCCGTAGTATTTGTTGATCCGTAGTTTATATTAGCCCATAGTATTGATCCATAGTATTGGACGCATATGCTTTGTAAGTCGTCCCGTAGTATTATATGTCCCATGGTTTTGACTCATAGTATTGGGCATAGACTTAGTATATAAGTGTGTGTTGAGGTCATTGAAGGCACCGTGAAGTTAATTGTATTGAGCTTGCTCAAAGGAGGTTGCCCCCTCGAAGTGGCCCGTGATCAATATAAAAGCGATTCTGTTCTATTATTTCTGATATCTCGTGTATTTGCATTAATTAATTATTGCAGGTACATCACAATTTGTAGTAGGTGGATACATTGTATGATTAGGTGGATCATGTATGATGATATGTATCAGGTAGATACTTGGTATGCATTAGGTAGATGCAGTGTATGATTAGGATGATCATAGATGATGAGCTTCAGGATGTTTCTCTAGATGACTTGCAGCAGGATGTTGCAGTGATGATGATCAGGATGATCATGTGTACATCAGGATGATGTATGGTGAGTATCAGGTTGATACTTTGTGGCCGTGGACAGGTTGTGCAAAGGAAATCCTAGATTTGTTCTAGGTCACATCCAGTATGAAAAAGGACTGGCACTGTGTATCACGTGTAAGACCTGGGAGATCCGATAGGTTGGGCTGTGTGCCCATAATAAGTCCTAGGATGCTCCTTCGAGGGTTTGTGATAGTGGGCCACATGTAAGACCTGGGAGATCCGATAGGTTGGGCTGTGTGCCTGTAATAAGTCTTGGGATGCTCTTTCAAGGGTTTGTGGTGGGATGATACATGTAATACTTGGGAGATCCGATAGGTTGGGCTGTGTTCCCGTAATAAGTCCTGGGATGCTCTTTCGAGGGTTTGTAGCAGAGGTCACATGTAATCAGTCTTGGAGATCTTGCCGGTCATGCTTAGGCACACAAATGTTCCTGGGATGCTCTTTAGAGTTCTTGTCAATCGTGCTATGCACATAAACATTCCTGGGACACTCGTTTAAGGTTTTGTGACAGTCACATGTAATAAGTCCTGGAGATCTGGATAGGATGAAAAAGGCCTCAAATGCTCTTTAGGGTTCTTGCTAGTCAAGAGACTCTTTTAAGGTTTTGTGATGCACGTAATAAGTCCCGAGGATTCCATAGTATGGCCAGTGATGATGAAGACCTGCAGGTGGTGGGCCTACATCCAGTATGAAAAAGGACTGGCCCTGTAGAACTTCCTATGATGATTAGATTCAGAGATTGATTGAGATAGCAACAGCAATGATAATGACGATGATTCAAGGATGATGATTTGCTGATGATGATTCAGAGAAGAAGACTTGTGCTAGCAGATCTGTGTCGAGAAATACCTTCCTAGTTAAGAGGGAGTGTTGATGTATATGTAACTTCGGAATGTATTTCACCCATGTATTTCATATATGTATTATGTACTCCTATAGAGATGGTATTATTTCTCTATATGGAAGTGTTGTCATTTATATTGTAAGTGTTGTAACTTATACTTGATGGGTTATTAGACCACCTTGTTGGGGTCGGCCCTGTATAAGTCATGTGGATCAAAGGGTTATTAGACCACCCTATTGGGGGTCAGACATGTGGGTCAAAGGGTTATTAGACCACCAAGTGTGGGGTCGGCCCGGATTAAGTTAACCATGGGTTAAGCTAGACATGTAGGCCCCATTAGTTTATTGGGCATGACAGAACAAGTATAAATAGAGATCGAGAGATCTGTATTTGATCATTCATTCACACACTTTTCTCATTCGAAAAGTGGTGCACTTGTGAGGAGGAGGCTTTGCTGCTTGGAGAAGACTATCTCTTGTATTCTGGTTGTATCATTGCTCTATCTATCTTTGAGGAAGTTATTGGGGTTTTTCACCTTTATGGTTTTCCCCAAGTAAACTCTGTGTCTCTTGTGTGCTTGCATTATTGTGTCCATGATTGATATGCTGTAGATTTGTTGTACATGTTGTTCTCTCAATCAAGATCCTAGATCAGATTGAAGTAAATTCTGAAAATTTAACATTGACTCGATTATTGAAAGATGGTTAGGTCCTACGTTCAATCTTCCTGGACTCACTATGATCTCAAAATGATATTCCTGAAAAAGTAAGAGCCATCTACATATTATTCCCCCTAACACTGGCTTATTGACCAAGTACTTCAAAGTTGAATGGTCAGTGAACATGCAAAAGTGCGAACGTAGCAAATAGTGTCTGAATTTATGCAATGCGTACACCATAGCTAAGCCTTCCCTCTCTGTTGTGCTAGTACAATGCCATCACCCAGTTTTGCTAGTAAAATTCCAAGTGCTATAGATGAACCATATACATGTACATGAAATGGCTTGTTCCAGTCGGGAAAGACTAGAATAGCTATTGTAACCATCTTCTCTTTCAGTGTGTTTGGTCCTTTTTGAAAATATTCAGTCTAGTTATACATTGCTTATTTTTTCAATAGCTTCTCCATAGGCATGGTTATCTACACATATTGTTTAATGAATTTTCTATAATACCATGTGTGTCCCAATGTAGTGCATAACTGCTTAATTGAATTAGGTGCTGCAAGGTTTACTATGATCGCTATCTTTGTTGGATCAACCATCAATCCTTGTTTACAGATTATGTGTCCCAATAAAATACCATAAGGAACACAAAATATGCACTTCTTCAAGTTCAAGGAAATATGATACTGTCTACACTTCGATAAAATCATTCTTAATTTCATATGATGGTTCTTCAAAAGACTGAATACTATCCAGTCATCGAAGTAAAATTCTAATAATTTATGATTATAATCCTTAAATGCAACTACAACCACTCTTAAAAAAATAGCAGGTGCATTCTTCAATCCAAAATCCATAACAATGTATTGAAATGATCCCCATTCAGTAGAAAATGCAGTCTTGTGCCTGTCTTCTACAACAATTCTGATCAAATGGTGGCCCAAAAATCCATCAGTGAAAGAGTATGCTTCCTATCCACGTACATTATCTAGTGCTTCATCTATAAATGATGTAGGGAATGGGTCATGTACAGATGCATCATTTAGTTTCCTGATATCCACACAAATTTTGATTTTTCCTTTAGTTTTCTTGTCTTGAATCACCATAGGAATTATCCATTCTGACTCTTCTACTGGTTCAATGATTCTTGCTTCAAGCATTTTATCAATTTATGCTTTCACTCTTTCTTTATATTTGGGGTTCAGTCTATAAGGTCTTTTCTTGATAGGCTTTGCATCTTGCATGAGAGGCATTTTCATAACTCCCAAGTCCCCTAAAATGCCTTTCATTTCATTAAACTTGGTAGGGAATAACTATTGATATTCGTGCATTAGGCTTGCGATCTATCCCACTGTTTATTCATCCCAATAATCTCCAATAGAAGAAAATTTTGGTTCATCCTCCATGCCAATATTTATCTTTTTAGTCTTCACGGGGTTACTCATATCTGGAATTTCTAAATTAGGTCCTTGCACATCATGTTTTCCTTTAGATTCCAGTATATTTACTTCGCAAGGATCTTCATTTTCATTTTAATCTAGTGCAAAATTATAACACTCAAGGGCATGCTCTAACTGTATTTCAAAAACCTGGTTGATTATACACAGGAAATGAGACATAATCAATTATTTTCATTTTAATGATTTTCAATGCTTCATTAATACTCGGAAAGTCATCCTCAAACTGAAAGTTAGCTGAAAATTCTTTATCGTTATATGTCAATCTATTGTACCCTGTCTAAGTTATGTTTCTGTATACCAGTTGTTTTCTACTGGATATAATGTGTGTTCAAACATATGGACCCATTCTATCTCTCGTATGCCTCCATGTTTTCAAGCAAGATTCTATGTGATCTCTATGATCACTATGTCCATTGTATTTTGCTTGTATATTCTCAGTCTGTTCAACAAATCTAATTTCCATTAAGTTCTTACATTATTTCCATGTGGTCACTTTGGATTTATGCGCAACCCACCACCTAGTAGGTGTAGCTTGAAATGTTATGTCTAGAGCTAGTAGCCTATGTTCTTCAGAAACAGATTCTATATATTCATGAAAAAAAGCATGGATATTACCCAACCCATCATAAGTAGGAATTGGACTTACCTTTGTTCCAATCCAGCGGAGTGACTTTGTTATCTTTGCACATATTCTCACTGATACTTCATGAATTCTTCTCTACCATTTTTCTAATCCTGTGTCTCACTCTGATACGCAAGAACTGTCACATCTTCGGCTTAATGTTCTATCCTCTGTAGGATTAACGTAATCTGCTTGATTAACTGTCATCTTGTAGATGTTATCAAGTTATTGAGCTCTGCATTCTTCTCTTATGTTAGTTTTTCAGAATTTACTTCAATCTGATCTAGGATCTTAACTGAGAGAACAACATGTACAACATATCTACAACATATCAATGATGGACACAATAATGCAAGCACACAAGAGACAAAGAGTTTACTTGGGGAAAACCATAAGGGTGAAAAACCCCAATAACTTCCTCAGAGATAGATAGAGCAATGATACAACCCAATCATAAGAGATAGACATCTCCTAGCAGCAGCTTCTCCTCCTCCACAAGTGCACCACTCTCCAAAGAGTGTGTGTGAGAAAATAGAATGATGAAATAGAGTGCCTCCCGCACTCTATTTATACTTGACTTGACTTGCCTAATAACCTTTACTAGGTCGGCCTCAACTTAACCACATAACACAAAGCTGATTGGGCCGACACCAATAGGGTGGTCTAATAACCCTTTGGCCCACATGGTCGACCCCAAATAGGGTGGTCTAATAACCCTTTGAACCACATGAATTATACAGGGCCGACCCCAACAAGGTGGTCTAATAACCCATCAAGTATAAGTTACGACACTTACAATATAAATGACGACACATCCGTATAGAGGAATAATAACAACTCTATAGGAATACAAACACATCCGTATAGAGGAATAATACCATCTCTATAGGAGTACAATATACATATATGAAATACATTCCAAAGTTACATATACATCAACACTCCCTCTTAACTAGGAAGGTATTTATCTACACAGTTCTTCTAGCACAAGTCTTCTTCTCTGGATCATCGTCACTGGATAATCATCATTGAGTCATCGTAATCATCATTGCTGCTACTATCTCAATCAATCTCTGAATCTACTCGTCATAGGAAGTTCTACAGAGCCAGTCATTTTTCATACTGGATATAGGCCCACCATCTGCAGGTCTTCATCATCACTGGCCATACTGTGGAATCCTCAGGACATATTACGTGCATCACAAAACCTCGCAAGAGCATCCCAGGACTGATTACGGGCACACAACCCAACCTATCGTATCTCCTAGGGAGCTATTACATGTGACTGTAAAAAAACCTTAAAAGGGTCTCTTGACTAGCAAGAACCTTAAAGAGCATCTGAGGCCTTTTTCATCCTGTCTAGATCTCTAGGAATTATTACATGTGACCCCCACCACAAAACCTTAAAAGAGTGTCTTGTCAAGCAAGAACCCTAAAGAGCATCTTAGGCCTTTTTCATCCTGTCCAGATCTCCAAGACTTATTACATGTGGTCATGGCAATGCCTCAAAAGAGCATCTGGGGCCTTTTTCATCTTGTCCAGATCTCTCAGGTCTACTTACATGCCATAAGACAAAACCTCGAAAGAGCATTTGTCAGATCTCCCAGGGAGATATTATATGCCAGTGGAAAAACCTAACAACAGAATATGCAAACCTCCCAGGGCGCTATTATATGTCCTCCCAAAGTAAAACCTCAAAAGAGCATTTTCCAAATCTCCCAAGGAGCTATTATATGCCAGTGGAAAAACCTAGCAAGAGAATCTGCAAACCTCCCAGGGCGCTATTGTATGCTTATCTGTACAACCTATCCATAGACACAGAGTAACAACTTGATACTCACCATACATCATCCTGATGTACACATGATCATCCTAATCATCATCACTGCATCGTCCTGATGCATGTCATCTGGAGCAACATCCTGAAGCTCATCATCCATGATCATCCTGATCATACAATGCATCCACCTGATGCATACACAGTATCGTCCTGATACATATCATCATACATGATCTACTTGATCATACAATGTATCCACCTGATACATATACAAATACATGATCCACCTGATCATACCTGATACATATCAACATACATGATCTACCTGATCATACAATGTATCCACCTGATACATATACAAATACATACACATGATCCAACTGATCATATCCAGCATCCAACATGATGCATACATACATAAATGATCCAATTGATCATATCCAACATCCAACATGATGCATACATACATAAATGATCCAACTGATCATATCTAGCATCCAACATGATGCATACATACATAAATGATCCAACTGATCATATCCAACATCCAACATGATGCATACATACATAAATGATCCAACTAATCATATCAAGCATCCAACATGATGCATACATACATAAATGATCCAACTAATCATATCAAGCATCCAACATGATGCATATGCATATACAGAGCAGTAACTGGAGCATCGTCCTGATGCTCATCATCCAACACTTACATCCACAGCCATGTGAAGGATCCTCCTTCCAACATGCTTGGAATGGCTTCAGCAAATGTCTCCATCACTTCTTCCTCCAAGTGTCATCGATCTGAAGAACACCAAGCCTCTCTCTGAAGTACTCGAACTTCACTCTGGCTAGTGGATTTGTCAACATATCTGCAATCTGCTTATCCATCGCAACATATAGAAGCTTCACTGCTCCTCTCTGCACCATATCCCTGATATAGTGATATTTGATCTCTATGTGTTTTGACCTATCGTGGAACACTGGGTTCTCAAACAGCTTCCCACAACTCTGGTTGTCACAAAAGATACCAGTTGCCTCCAGTGGGAGATCAAATAACTCATACAGTAGCTTCCTAAGCCATACTGCCTCACAACTAGTCAAACAAGCTGCAACATACTCTGCTTTAGCTGTATTCATTGCTACGCAGGATTACTTCCTACTAAACCAAGAGTTCACACCTGATCCCATACTGAAGCAACACCCAAAAGTGCTCTTCCTATCTGCAGCACTGCCTGCCCAATCTGAATCAACATAACCCTGCAGGTTAAACTTTTGATTCGCATCATACTTGAGCCCACAGTCAACCATACCCTTCAGGTACCTCAAAATATGCTTTACAGCAACCAGGTGAACACCTTTGGGATCCATCAGGAACTGGCTCAATGTGTTCACCGCAAAGCAAATATTTGGTCTCGTGTTCGTCAGGTACATCAAGGACCCAATCATCTGACGATACACAATGACATCAACTGGATCAGATGAAGCATCACACAGAAGCTTCAGGTTCGATGCCATAGGTGTAGCCATGGCCTTGTAGTCCATCATCCCTAAACTCTTCAGGATCTCTACTGCATACTTCCCTTGTCCAAGGAAGATTCCATCTGCACTCTGCCATACCTCCATACCTAGAAAGTAGTGCATCATCCCCAAGTCCTTCATCTCGAAATCGGTAGAAAGATTCTGCTGCGTGTCGGCAATCAATCTATCCTCACCTGTAACAAATAGGTTATCCGCAAAAAGTAGTATCACTAGATTTCCTTCCTCAACCTTGTAGTAAAGGTTGGAATTCGCTTTACTCTTGGTATCGCCCAAACTGGATAGAAAGATGACTATCCTACCATACCAAGTTCTGCACATATATGACTCAAACTCGAGTGGCTGCTCCACATACACCATTCAAGAAAGCTGTCTTGAAATCCATTTGGTGTATCTTCCATTTTATCACTGCATCCAGAGCAAGTACTGATTTGATGGAAGTGTACCTGGCTACAGGAGCAAAAGTTTCTTCATAGTCTATCCCCTCTTTCTAAGAGAAGCCACAAGCTACAAATCTCACTTTGTATTTCTCTATGCTACCATTTGCAGCATGCTTGATCTTATAGATCCATTTGGAAGTCACAGCAGACTTTCCTTCAGGTCTTGGGACTGCATCCCAACCATCATTCTTCATGATCGATTGCTACTCCTCGATCATGGCATTCTTCCCGAATCCTGGGAACTTCAATATTTTTAATAACTTCATAGATAACTGTGTTGTTGAACAAATGTTGTAGTCCTTCTTTTGTAGGTGATGGTATACGATCTTTCCTACAAAACAAGTTAAATTGCATGATTAGAAAACATCTCATAGTTTTCAGAACAAATTCTTAAACATTAATAAATATGTCATATAGTCATGCAATTATCTTAGCCAATGCTTCAATACAACATTTATCCATAACCCGTAACTTTCTAGATTCCTTCCAATCTCTACTAGAACATTGTTAAGAGTGTGCACAACTCCCAACATGTCAGCAAAGAGGCTTCATTCTAGATAAGTAGCAATGGAATGTTGTACAGTGCCATAGGCCACTTACCCATGTATATTAGTAGTATACTGTTCATCAATGCAACTATGCACAACCTAATTCTAGGAACATCAGTATATACATTATTGAACAATATTATTTAAACAATCAAATATGCAAGAAATGCTAATACAAGTACTTATCTCTATTTGTTTGTTGGGTTGACTCCCTCTCAGTCTTTGCTTCCTTTCTGTAACTCCCTTCTGATGTGGATTGTGAGAAGTGGTCAAATCCCTTTGAATATCTGCATCCTTGTAGAAAATACTGAAGTGTGGTCCCTCTTGATCTTTGCTTCCTGTATTACCTGTTCTTGAACTTATATCCATCCTTAATCACTATGCATGCTTATTAGTATCATCATTGTGTTATCCTTGAGGTCTCGTATATAATCACACATTCATTAGTATAATATTAATACTATCAAAACACAATAATCTTAAACATTTATAGTCATGATCATTTCAAACACAGGTAGTAAACATTAGTATTCAAGGTTTCAGGGAAGACTTCTTTTACTCATGCATATTCTTATTTGATCATAGGACTCTTCTAGTTAGTCAAATCATCAATCAAGATAAGAGACATAATATGCATAAACCCTTGATTACTTACATTTCTAACTTTATGAATAAACATAACCAATCATACCAAGTATACTTATATAAGGGATCCTAACACAAGGTAAGATTCTAACTTGATATAGAAAAAACATACCTGGATTACTATGTTAGCTAGTTATGTCTAACCCACCCGCATGATGTCTTCTGGTTCTCTTCAATGACTTGTGCTAGTAACGTGCATGTCTCATAAGTTAACCATTGTAGAACCAAGTTATACATACCTCATAAGTAGATCTTCTATGTAATCCATGACAATGGATGAATATTTGTCTTCATGTCACTATGATCATATGTTCTTGAAGTAGAACATGATTTGTCTTTCTTGGTGTACCTTTCATGTTAGCGAACAACATAAACCTCATACAACATCACAATGCATTAGTACAATCATAAGTGTCAAAACCTTAATCAATGAATATCTTCTATCATGTATTCATAATTTTATTAAGGTGATACGACAAGTCTAGTAACTAATCAAGATTGTACTAACCGTAATGATATGAAGACAAACATATCATAAACTTAACCATGAATAGAATTCGAAACATACCTATAAGTCATACATGCCGAGATTGCTTGTAATCTTCTTATGTAAGGCCTTAGCCTCATCTCCCTCTGAAATAGGAACTTCTTCACTTATGCAGGTGACCAATCCATTTTATTCTAGGATTAACTCGATCCACTTGATTCACAGGAACTGGATCTGGCGCTGGATTAGGGTTTGTCAGAGAAACCCTAAAAATTCAAAATTTGAATTTCAAACTTCTGAAAGGATAGAAAGATGCGCCTTGGTGGGCTGATCAAGCCGGTATACTTAGAATTTGAAAACTGCAAAGTTTCACCCCTCAAAATTGCCTTTGAACCTTCTGTATCTTCTAGACAGGATCCTGAACTAGGGTTTGATAAAACCCACCCTTCTTCCCAACCAAAAGGTTCGATCCAAAGCTCTAAACTTTGATTTTTCTGAGGAGCTTCCAGCCGTGGTCACAAACTTCAAAAATTCCAACTTTTGCAGAAGCCCTAATTTTCCATCTTTCCGATCAAAGTCTTGAACTAGGGTTTGATCAAGCCCGGTCTTCTTCCCAACCAAAAAATATGATCTTGGTCTCTAAATTTCTATTTTAATGACTAGCACCCAGCCATGGTCTCCGATTACAAAAATTCCAACTTTCTCCGAAACCCTAAATTCCCGAAGCCATGAATGAAGGTGCTGAAAAATAATTCTGTTTTGATAGAAATATGCACCTGATTGTTTCTGGTGTAACTCCGAACTTTCCAATCCATAGGGTCTGAAACTTCTACCTGTGGTATCCCGACCTGTCATGTTTCGAACCCCACAAGTTTGACCTCAATTGGATTCTATGAGAGAGAGTTATGCCAAGTGTCACAACATGACCTGTTTATGGGATAAAAGAAGAGAGAAAAATTGTATGGTGTGCCATGTGTCACTAGTTCAGTTTTGGCCTCTAAACAAGTTACCAGAGAAATTAAAGTCCATTCACTACCTGTCACTTTTTACAAAATTTCATTTGGAGCTTCCTACCCCAAGTTATGACCTTTTTTCCTAGGTCACCTGTTTATGACTCAGATCTGGAAGAGGCAGAAATCCTAGATTGTACAGATCAAAACACAAAGTACAACGAATTAGAAGTTTTCCTTTGGATACAAAGTACATGGGGATCTAATATTGGACCTGTAAAAGTTTCAGATCTGAAAATGTTTCCAAAATGGATTTATAGTCAAAGTTCTACGATGACTGGTTTTTGCTATATCAAGCCCTAGCATTGCAAGTGCAACAAGTGTCATACATGCCATACCATGCCTTCTTTCAGGCTAGCTTTGATACCATGTTAGTTTTTTCAGAATTTGCTTCAATCTGATCTAGGATCTTAACTAAGAGAACAACATGTATAGCATATCTACAGCATATCAATCATGGACACAATAATGCAAGCACACAAGAGACACAGAGTTTACATGGGGAAAACCATAAAGGTGAAAAATGCCAATAACTTCCTCAGAGATAGATAGAGCAATGATACAACCCATGTTGATGTATATGTAACTTTGGAATGTATTTCACATATATGTATATTGTATTCCTATAGAGATGTTATTATTCCTCTATACAGAAGTGTCGTCATTTATATTGTAAGTGTCGTAACTTATACTTGATGGGTTATTAGACCACCTTGTTGGGGTCAGCCCTGTAGAAGTCATGCGGGTCAAAGGGTTTCTAGAACATCCTATTGGGGGTCGGCCATCTGGGTCAAAGGGTTATTAGACCACCCTAGTGGGGGTCGGCCCAGTCAGCATTATGTTAAGTGGTTAAGTTGAGGCCGACCTAGTTGAGTAAAGGTAAAGTCAAGTTAGTGTTTAAATAGAGAGTGTGTCTCTCTCATTTTATACATTCTATTCTCTCACTCACACTTGGGAGAGTGGCGCACTTTTGGAGGAGGAGGCTTTGCTGCTAGGAGAAGACTATCTCTTGTATTCTGGTTATATCATTGCTCTATCTATCTCTGAGGAAGTTATTGGGGTTTTTCACCTTTATTGTTTTCCCCAAGTAAACTCTGTGTCTCTTGTGTGCTTGCATTATTGTGTCCATGATTGATATGCTGTAGATTTGCTGTACATGTTGTTCTCTCAGTTAAGATCCTAGATCATATTGAAGTAAATTCTGAAAATTTAACATGGTATCAAAGCTATCCTAAAAGAAAGCATGATATGGCATGTATGACACTTATTGCACTTACGATGCTAGGGCTTCATATAGCAAAAACCAGTCATCGTAACACTTTCGCTATAAATCCGTTTTGGCAAAAGTTTCGGATCTGAAACATTTACAGGTTGAATATCAGAGCTCCATGTAGCTAGTGTCCAAAGGAAAACCTCTAATTCGTTGTACTTTGTGATTTATGATCTGTACAATATAGGGTTTCTGCCTCTTCCAGATCTGAGTCAAAATCAAGTGACCTTGGGAAAAAAGTCATAACTTGGGCTAGGAAGCTCCAAACGAAATTTCGTAAAATGTGACAGGTAGTACACAAATTTTAATATCTCAAGAAATGTTTTCGTAGGCCAAAATGGAACCAGTGACATGTGGCACACCGTACAAGTTCGCTCTCCTGTATTATCCCATAAACAGGTCACATTGCGACACTTGGAATAAATCTCTCTAAGAGAATCCAATTGAGGTCAGACCTATTGGAATGGAAATATGACAGGTCAAGATATCTCAAGAAAATGTTTCAAACCTTGTGTATCAACAAGTTCGTAGTTACACCAGAAACAATCAGGTACATATTTCTGTCGAAACATAATTATTTTTTGAGCACCTTCATTCATGTCTTCTGGAATTTAGGGCTTAAGAGAAAGGTGGAATTTTTGTAATCGGAGACCACAGCTGAATGCTACTCATAAAAATCAAAATTTGGAGACCAAGATCAGAATTTTTGGTTGGAAAGAAGGTCGGGCTTGATCAGACCCTAGTTTGGTACTTTGACCAGAAAAGTGGAAAATTAGGGCTTCTGCAAAAATGGGAATTTTTGAAATCTATGACCACAGATGGAAGCTCCTCAGAAAAATAGAAGATTAGAGCTTTGGATCAAACCTTTTGATTGGGCAGAAGAGTGGGCTTCATCAAACCCTAGTTCGAGGTCACGTCCAGTGAATCCGGAAGTTTCAAAGGCAAAATTGAGGAGTGAAACTTTGTAGTTTTCAAATTCTGAATATACCAGCTTGATTAGCTCATCAAGGCGCATATTTCTATCCTTTCAAAAGTTTGAATTTTTGGGGTTTCTCTGACAAACCGTTATACAGCTCCAGATCCAGTTCCTGCAAATCAAGTGGATTGGTTTAATCCTAGAAGAGGATGAATTGGTCACCTGCATAAGTGAAGAAGTTCTTATTTCAGAGGGAGATGAGGCTAAGGCCTTACATAAGAAGATTACAAGCAATCTTGATAGGTATGGCTTACAGGTATGTTTCATGGTTAATTTTATCATATGTTTGTCTTCATATCATTACAGTACAATCTTGATTAATTACTAGAATTGTCGTATCACCTTAATAGAAGATATTCATTGATTAAGGTTTTGACACTTATGAATGTACTAATGTATTGTGTTGTTGTATGAGGTTTGTGTTGTTTTCTAACATAAAAGGTACACCAAGAAAGACAAATCATGTTCTACTTCAAGAACATATGATCATGGTGACATGAAGACAAAGATTCATCCATTGTCATGGATCACATAGAAGATCTACTTTCGAGGTATGTATAACTTGGTCCTACAATGGTTAACCTATGAGACATGCAGGTTACTAGCACAAGTCACTGAAGAGAACCAGAAGACATTATGTGGGTATGTTAGAAATAACTAGCTAGCATGCTAATCCAGGTATGTTTTTCCTATATCAAGCTATAATCCTACCTTGTGTTAGGATCTTATACTGTTGTGTTGTGGATAATGATTATTCATGAAGTCATAGGTTTGAATAGTCATGGTTGTTTGCATATTATGTTTCTTACCATAATTGATGATATGACTAACTAGAAGAATCATGAAGGTATAGGTTTGAGTAATCATGGGTTTATGCATTGATGGTTTAACTAATTAGAAGAGTCCTATGATCAAATAAGAAAATGCATGAATAAAAGAAGACTTCCCTGAAACCTTGAATACTAATGTTTATTATCTGTGAATGATCATGACTATACATGTTTAAGATTATTGTGTTTTGATAGTATTAAGATTATACTAATAAATGTGTGATTATGTATGAGACCTCAAAGATAACACAATGATGATATTAATAACCATGCATAGTGATTAAGGATGGATGTAAGTTCAAGGACAGGTAATCCAGGAAGCAAAGTGTTGAATATTGTAACTTCTAAGAATATTATATTTGTACATTATTATTCTGGAGATGTTCCATCCCTTTGAGGTGACTCTATTATGTATCTGGAGGTATTTATTCCTCCGAGGATTTGTGGTAACTAGGGTTATTAGACCCACCATGTGGGGGTCGGCCCTGATATTATATTTTAGGGGTTATTAGACTTCTCCAGGAGAGGTCGGCCCCATTAGGGATTTTAGTAAGTCGGGAACTAGTATAAATAGAGGAGGAGAGATCCTCATTTGATACACACTCACAACTCAGAAAAGTAGTGCACTTGTCTGGGAGGTCTGCACAGGAGGTGGAGAAGGAGGTCAAGTCTTGGAGCACATCTTGTATTTTGGTTGATCATCTTATTGAGGAAAAGCTTTGCTGGGTTTTCTACCCCATGAGGGTTTCCCAGGGTAAATTCTATGTCTATCTTGTGATTATGTTTCTTTCAGTGATCTTTCTAGTCTATTTGGTTTAAACTTAACATGGTATCAGAGCTAGCCTAAATAGGACATCTTTCACAAGGTAAGAATATCTCTCTCTCTCTCTTCGGTGAAAATTAAGGTTTTTGCAAAAAGTTGGTATTGTTGAATTCTGATTACATGGCTGGATAGCCCTTCTCAAAACCAATCTTTTGAGCCCTAGATCTAACTTTTTGGTTGGGTAGAACTCTGGGAAAGTCAAACCCTAGTTTTACCAAAAGTGCGATAAACCAGAAATTGGTTTCTGCTAAAAGTTGGTATTATTGAATTCTGATTACATGGTTGGATATCCCTTCTCAAAACCAATCTTTTGAGCCCTAGATCAAACTTTTTGGTTGGGTAGAACTCTGGGAAAGTCAAACCCTAGTTTTACCAAAAGTGCAATAAACCAAAAATTCTGTCCCAAGATCCGGAAAATTAAAAGGGTTAAAGTTTCCAGGTAAGTACTATTCTTGTCTCTTGGACTCCCCCAAGAGAAGATGGCTCCAAACACTAATCTTGAAGACAAGCTAGAAGGTATAGAAAATTTTCGGGCATGGAAATACAAAATTGGTCTCATTCTTGAAGAGAATGATCTTGCTCATTATGTCAAGGATGATGTTGCAGAACCTGAAGGAGATGAAGCCAAAGAGAAGCATAGGAAGGATTTGATTAGGGCTAAGAGAATCATAGCTGATTCCATTGAAGACCACTTGATTCCCCAAGTGGCCTCCAAGAAGACTCCAAAGGAAATGATGCCCTAGGAAGAATGTATGAAGGAAAGAACATCAATAGGAAGATGAACCTAAGGACTCAGTTGAAGAGTACCAAGATGCACAAAGGAGAATCCATTCAAGACTACTTCTCAAGGGTCTCCCAAATCAAGGAGCAACTAGATGCCATTGGTGATACTCTTGATGAAGATGAACTTGTGATGACTGCTCTAAATGGTCTCACTAGACCTTGGGAATCATTCATACAAACCATGTGTGCCAGAAAAGAAAGCATGAAGTTTGATGTAGTATGGGAGGATTGTGTTCAAGAAGAGGCTAGGGTAGCCAACAGAGAGGCTCTTCTCAAAGAGGATGACCAAGCCTTGGCCACCCACACCAAAAGAGGAAAAAGGGGTCACTTCAAGAAAGTGAACCACAAAAGGTCTCAACCCTCTCATAGATTCAAAAGGAAAGGAGGAACAAACTCAGAAAGAGACCTCTCCACAGTCCAATGTTTTAGTTGTCTTAAACTAGGACACTATGCTAGAGACTATACTTTACCAGAAAAGAAGAAGAAGAAGTTTGTCCACAAAAGACATCATGCGCATATGGCAGAAGATGATAGTGAAGAAGAAGAAGGGGAAGAAGAAGAAGAAGAAGAAGAGGAGGAAAGGCCTCGAAGGAAAAGATCTAAAGTAAAGAAAGAAGATCCAGAAGAATATGTCCTATTTTCTGCACTCTCTGGATCTGTGTCTCCTGGTGAAGATACATGGCTCATTGAAAGTGGTGCTTCAAAGCACATGATAGGTCAAAAGAAAAATCTCTCAAGAATTGAAGAAAAGTCTTCACCACAAAAGGTATCTCTAGGAGATGATTACCAATATCCCATTAAGGGGATTGGTGAAGCAAACTACAAGCTAGATTCTGGAACACCCTTGAAGATGAAATTTTTTTTATATGTGCCAAGATTGAAGAAGAACCTACTCTCTATCTCAACACTAGATAAGAAAGGTTTTAGAGTTTCCTTCATAGATGGTCAAGTACTCATGTGGTCCAAAGGAAAATCAATTAAAGATGTAGTTGTCATTGGTGAAGAAGAAGGAGGTCTTTATAATCTCAAGGGTCATCCAGAGGTTGCCCTTGCTCATGAAACCTCTAGCCCCAGTGAGCTATGGCATAGAAGATTAGCTCACATTAACTACAAAGCCTTACCCTATGTAAGCAAGGTGGTCATAGGATTACCAGATTTGAAGGTTGATCATGATGGCTCATGTAAAGGATGTAAGAAAGGGAAGAATGTCAAGAACCCCTTTCCAAAGAGTGAAACAAAGACTAAGAACATTTTGGAGCTAATACACTCAGATGTATGTGGACCAATGCCCACCAATTCTCTAAGTGGGTTTGAATACTATCTTTCATTCATTGATGACTATTCAAGGAAAACTTGGATATACTTTCTAAAAGGTAAGAATGAAGTCTTTGGAAAATTCAAAGAGTTCAAGGCTCTAATAGAAAATCTCTCAGAAAAGAGAATCAAGATTCTCAGAACAGATAATGGCGGAGAATATACTTCAAAGGACTTTGAAGACTTTTGTAAAGAAGCCGGAATTAAGAGGGAACTAACCACTCCCTACAATCCCCAACAAAATGGGGTTGCTGAGAGGAAAAATAGAACCATCATGGAAGCTGTAAAGACTATGATACATGACCAATATCTACCCATGTATCTATGGGTTGAAGCAACTAAGAAAACAATATATGTGCAAAATAGACTATCCCATAGTGCTCTTCATTTCAAGACTCCAAAAGAAGTGTTTACAGGAAAGAAGCCTGAGGTAAGTCATCTTAAGATATTTGGGTGTCCTGTGTACATCCACATTCCAAAAGAAAAGATAACCAAGTTGGATCCTTCTGGTAAGAAGGGAATATTTGTTGGTTATTGCGAATCATCCAAGGCCTTCAGAATTTACATACCAGGTTTTCATCATATAGAAATAAGTAGAGATGTAACATTTGATGAAGAAGCAGCTCTCAAGAAATCCAGGAAGTGCCAACTTGAAGAAATCTATGAAGAAGATACACCTCCTAGAATCACAGAGGTTGTGCACATCCCTGAAGATGATTCAGCAGAGGATCATGACATGTTGGAACCATAAGAACCTCCTATTATAGATTTATCTAAGAAAAGAAGGCCAGCATGGGCTAGAGATATTATTGAAGGAGCTGAAAGATATGGAGCTCCTGAAGGCTCCACTAGAGAAAGAAAGAAACCAAAGCTAGTATCCAACTATATGGCCTTGATGTGTGATCTTGCGGATCAACAACCTACTAGCTATGAAGAGGCAGCTCAAAAGAAAGAATGGGTAGAAGCAATGACAGAAGAATATCAGTTAATAATGAAAATGATGTTTGGGATGTAGTTCCCAAACCAAAAGATAAAAGTGTGGTTTCTTCCAAATGGATTTTTAAGATAAAACATGCTTTAGATGGTATCATTGAAAAATACAAGGCAAGATTTGTAGCCAGAGGATTCTCTCAGAAGGAGGGAATTGACTATGAAGAAACATTTGCACCAGTTGCTAGGTATACTTCAATAAGAACTATCATGGCACTTGCATCTATGATGAAGTGGAATTTACATCAAATGGATGTTAAGACAGCTTTTCTGAATGGTGTAACTGAAGAAGAAGTGTACATAGAGCAACCACAAGGGTTTGAGGTTAAAGACGGGAGAAATCATGTATGCAAACTGAAAAAGGGATTATATGGATTGAAGCAAGCTCCCAGGGCTTGGTACGGAAGGATTGACAATTTATTAACAAGCATGGGTTTTACCAAGAGTAAAGCTGATCCCAATCTTTATCTCAAAGTGATGGATGATGAACCAGTTATACTGTTGTTATATGTAGATGATCTATTTCTAAATGGAAATGAGAAACAAATTATTGAAAGCAAGAAGAAGCTTTCTTCAGAATTCGAGATGAAAGATCTCAGACTAATGCACTACTTCTTAGGTCTAGAAGTATGGCAAGAACCAAAAGGAATCTTTCTAAATCAAGGTAAGTATGCTATGGAGATTCTAAAAAGATTTGATATGTTGGAGTGTAAACCCATGGCCACTCCCATGGACTCCAACTTGAAATTATTAGTTGATGACTCATCGGAATTAGTGGATCTAACTCTATATAGACAAATCATTGGGTATTTGATGTATTTAACAAATACCAGGCCAGATATATGCTTTGCTGTAAATACCCTAAGTAAGTATCTAGTAGAACCTAGAAAGGTTCACTTAATAGCTGCAAAGCATGTAATGAGGCACCTAAAAGGTACATTAGATTTTGGTCTATATTATCTTGGAGGTCATGAACTCAGATTACATGGTTACTCAGATTTTGATTGGGCAGGAAGTGTCTCAGACAGAAAGAGTACATCAGGTGGATGTTATGGTCTTGGATCTGCCATGATCTCATGGTTCAGCAAGAAACAATCTAGTGTGGCTCTTAGTACTACTGAAGCAGAATACATAGCTACCTGCTTTGCCAGCTGTGAAGCAATATGGCTTCGAAAGCTATTATCTGGAGTGTTTGAATTAGAAATGGATCCCACTATGATTATGTGTGACAATCAAAGCTGCATCAAGATGACAGAAAATCCTGTATTCCACGATAAGTCAAAACACATAGAGATCCGATACTTTTATATATGAGATATGGTGCAAAGAGGAGCTATCAAGCTCGAGTATGTGAGCACTAAGGATCAAATTGCTGATATCTTGACCAAACCTCTATCTCGAGTGAAATTTGAATACTTCTGAGACAAGCTTGGTGTAATTCAAAAGGACTCTCCTTGAAAGGGGGAGTAATATAGTCACTAATAATGAGATTGTCTCATCAACAAGCAAGATCGATGATGAGGCTACCTGCTTACTACACTTCGATACCTAGAAACATTTAGATTTAGGACTCTTATACTTAGAATACTTATTTTTATTTATTAGTGAGAATAGATGCTTTTCATGATAGATGTATTAGTGAGAATACATACTTTTGATGATGGATGTATTAGTGAGAATACATGCTTTTGATGATGGATGTATTAGTGAGAATACACGCTTTTGATGATAGATGTATTAGTGAGAATACATGCTATATGTATTGGTAAGAATACATGTTTTGATGATAAGATGTATTGGTAAGAATACATGCTTTTGAGGATACATGTATTGATTAATGTACTTGTATGGTTGAGGATACTTGTACCTGTATTAATGAGGATACATGTGACAGATTGTATCATCCTTGAACACTTTTTCTAAAGTGAGCCGTAGACAGGTGTCTCTAAGAAAGAAGAGGGATTGTATCATCCTTGAACACTTGTTCTAAAGTGAGCCGTAGACAGGTGTCTCCGAGAAAGAAGAGGGATTGTATCATCCTTGAACACTTGTTCTAAAGTGAGCCGTAGACAGGTGTCTCCAAGAAAGAAGAGGGATTGTATCATCCTTGAACACTTGTTCTAAAGTGAGCCGTAGATAGGTGTCTCCGAGAAAGAAGAGGGATTGTATCATCCTTGAACACTTGTTCTAAAGTGAGCTGTAGACATGATGTCTCCGATAAAGAAGTCCTGAATGAACAGGTAGGGAATTGTATCTTCCCCGGACTTCAGTCCCAGAATTGATCTGTCGATATGATGTCTCCGATAATGAAGTCCTGAATGAACAGGTAGGGGATTGTATCTTCCCCGGACTTCGGTCCCAGAATTGAGCCGTAGACATGATGTCTCCGATAATGAAGTCCTGAATGAACAGGTAGGGGATTGTATCTTCCCCAGACTTTGGTCCTAGAATTGAGCCGTAGACATGATGTCTCCGATAATGAAGTCCTGAATGAACAGGTAGGGGATTGTATATTCCCCGGACTTTGGTCCCAAAATTGAGCCGTAGACTGGGTCTCCGATAATGAAGTCCTGAATGAACAGGTAGGGGATTGTATCCTCTCCGGACTTTGGTCCCATAATTGATCCATAGACTGATGTCTCTAAAAATTGAAGATAGGATTGCATCATCCCTAGACACGAGACTTGTCTTAAAGGTACATGTGAGGACTACATCGTCCATGAACTGGGTTCAAAATGTACATGATGGGATTGCATCATCCCTAGACATGAGACTTGTCTTAAAGAGATAAGGACTGATCATCCTGGAACTTGATCGGATTGTATAATCCATGGACCTATGTCCTAAAGAGAGCAGGATTGATCTTCCTGTAATATGATCATGTGATGACGATGCCGATGATCATGTGATGATGATGCTGATGATTGTGTGATGATGATGTCGATGATCGTGTGATGACGATGCCCATGATCGTGTGATGACAATGCCAATGATCGTGTGATGACGATGCCGATGATCATGTGATGACGATGTCGATGATCGTGTGATGACGATGCCGATGATCGTGTGATGACGATGCCGATGATCATGTGATGACGATGCCGATGATCGTGTGATGACGATGCCGATGATTTTGTGATGACGATGCCAATGATCGTGTGATGACGATGCAGATGATCGTGTGATGACGATGCCAATGATCGTGTGATGATGATGCTGATGATCGTGATGCCGATGATCGTGTGATGACGATGTTGATGATCGTGTGATGACGATGTTGATGATCGTGTGATGACGATGTTGATGATCATGTGATGATGATGCCGATGATGGTGTGATGACGATGCCGATGATTATGTGATGACGATGCCGATGATCGTGTGATGACGATGCCGATGATCGTGTGATGACGATGCCGATGATCGTGTGATGATGATGTCGATGATCTTGTGATGACGATGCCAATGATCGTGTGATGATGATGCCGATGATCGTGTGATGGAGATGCCGATGATGGTGTGATGACGATGCCGATGATGGTGTGATGACGATGCCAATGATCGTGTGATGACGATGCCGATGATCATGTGATGATGATGCTGATGATCGTGATGCTGATGATCGTGTGATGACGATGCTGATGATCATGTGATGATGATGTTGATGATCATGTGATGACGATGTTGATGATTGTATGATGACGATACTGATGATTTTGATGTTCCAGTAACTGGTTGGGTTACTGATGATGATGAATTGAAGAAAGCTTCCAATGATTTATAGATGTATCATGTATGATGTAGTCAACGATTCCTTGCTCCTGTAGATGTTGCTATAATATCCTTCTTGTTAAGGGGGAGTGTTGAATATTGTAACTTCTAAGAATATTATATTTGTACATTATTATTCCGGAGATGTTCCATCCCTCCGAGGTGACTCTATTATGTATCTGGAAGTGTTTATTCCTCCGAGGATTTGTGGTAACTAGGGTTATTAGACCCATCATGTGGGGCTCGGCCCTGATATTATATTTTAGGGGTTATTAGACTTCTCCAGGAGAGGTCGGACCCATTAGGGATTTTAGTTAATCGGGAACTAGTATAAATAGAGGAGGAGAGCTCCTCATTTGATACACACTCACAACTCAGAAAAGTAGTGCACTTATCTGGGAGGTCTGCATAGGAGGTGGAGAAGGAGGTCTAGTCTTGGAGCACATCTTGTAGTTTGGTTGATCATCTTATTGAGGAAAAGCTTTGCTGGGTTTTCTACCCCATGAGGGTTTCCCAGGGTAAATTCTGTGTCTATCTTGTGATTATGTTTCTTTCAGTGATCTTGCTAGTCTATTTGGTTTAAACTTAACACAAAGATCAAGAGGGAGCACACTCTAGTTGTTCCTGCAAGAAAGCAAAGGATCACACTTTAGTAGTTTCTACAAGGATGCATATATTCAGAGGGAGTCGACCACTTTTCACAATCCACATCAGAATGGAGTTGCAAAGATTCAGAGGGAGTCCACCCAGCAACTAAACAAGGATAAGTATTTGAATTGTCATTTCTTACATAATTTTATTCAATGATGTATATGCTTATGTTCCTAGAATTAGGTTGTGTATTATGCATATTAGAATAGTTGCATTAATGAACAGTATACTACTAATATGCATGTGATCGGTAAGTGGCCTATGGCACTGTACAACAGTCCAGTGCTACTTATCTAGAATGAAACCTCTTTGCTGACATGTTGGGAGTAGTGCAAACTCTTAACAATGTTCTGGTAGAGACTGGAAGGCATCTAGAAAGTTGTGGAACATGGATAAATGTTGTATTGAAGCATTGGATAAGATAATTGCATGACTGTATGACATATTTCTTTATGTGAAAGAATTTGTCTAAAAATTATGAGATGTTTCTAATCATGCAATTTAACTTGTTTTGTAGAAAAGACAGTATGCCATCACCTACAAAAGAAGAACTACAACATTTGTTCAGCAACAAAATTATCTATTGAAGATATTGAAGTTCCTAGGATATGGGAAGAATGCCATGATCCGTCGATCATGAAGAATGATGTTTGGGATGTAGTACCAAGACCCGAAGGGAAGTTTGTTATGACTTCCATATGCATCTATCAAGATCAAGCATGCTACAGATGGCAGCATAGAGAAATATAAAAGTGATGAAATAGAAGATACACCAGATGGATTTCAAGACAGCTTTCTTAAATGGTGTAGTTGAAGAAGAAGTGTATGTGGAGCAGCCACTTGGTTCTGAGACACATGACAGGGAGTCATATATGTGCAGAACTTGGGTATGATGCACCACTTTCTAGGTATGGAGGTGTGGCAGAGTGCAGATGGAATCATCCTTGGACAAGGGAAGTATGCAGTAGAGATCTTGAAGAGGTTCGGGATGATGGATTGCGAGGCTATGGCATCGAACTTGAAGCTTTTGTGTGATGCTTCATCTGAACTGGTTGATGTATCATCAGATGAGTGGGTCCTTGATGTACCTGACGAACATGAGACCATATATTTGCTTTGTGGTGAACACATTGAGCCAGTTCCTGACAGATTTGAGGAGTGTTCACCTGGTTATTGTAAAGCATATTCTGAGGTACCTGAAGGGTACAGTTGATTATGGGCTCAAATATGATGCAAATCAAAAGTTTAACCTGCAGGGTTATGTTGATTTAGATTGGGCAGGCAGTGCTGCAGATAAGAAGAGCACTTCTAGGCGCTGCCTCAGTATGGGATCAGGTGTGATCTCTTGGTTTAGTAGGAAGCAGTCCTTTGTAGCATTGAGTACAGCTAAAGCAGAGTATGTTGCGATGGATGAGCAGGTTGCAGATGTATTGACCAAGCCGTTGGCCAGAGTGCTGTTTGATTACTTCAAAGATAGGCTTGGTGCACTTCAGATCGAGGTTCATTCCAGAGGGAAGTGATGAGTCTGGAAGATGTAGATGCACATGAGATTTTATGACATGGTTGATGTGTTCTCCCATGGTCATGATGTAATTGCTGAGCCATTCTCACATGGTGGTAGATGTGTTCTACCATGGTGTAGATGTAAGGGTTGGAGCCTTCCCCGAATGGTGGTAGATGTGTTCTCCCATGTCGGTGGTGTAAGTACTGGATGATGTGCATTTGGGATGTGCTTCGTGGATGATGAGATGATCTGAAGAAGACGATGCTATGATGATCAGGAGGATTATGGATGATGAGCATCAGGACGATGCTCCAGTTACTGCTCTATATGTATATGTATGCATCATGTTGGATGCTGGATATGATCAGTTGGATCATTTATATGTATATGTATATGTACGCATCATGTTTGATGCTGGATATGATCAATTGGATCATTTGTATGTATTTTGTATATGCATCATGTTGGATGCTTGGACCATGTATCTGTATATGTATAAGGTGGATACATTGTATGATCAGGTAGATCATGTATGTTGATATGTATAATGTATGATCAAGTGGATCATGTATTTGTATTTGTATCAGGTGGATACATTGTATGATCAGGTGGATCATGTATGATGATATGTATCAGGTAGATACTTGGTATGCATCAGGTAGATGCATTGTATGATCAGGATGATCATGGATGACGAGCTTCGGGATGTTGCTCCAGATGACATGCAGCAGGATGTTGCAGTGATGATGATCAGGATGATCATGTGTACATCAGGATGAGGTATGGTGAGTATCAGGTTGATACTCTGTGGCCATGGAACAGGTTGTGCAGATAAGCATGTAATTTGTGCCATGGGAGATTTGTAGATAGTCTTTTGAGGTTTTTCCTATGGCATGTAATTTGTACCCTGGGATAACTGGAAAATGCTCTTTCAAGGTTTTGCTTGGGAGGACATATAATTTGTGCCCTGGGAGATCTGCAAATAGTCTTTCAAGGTTTTGTTTTATGGCATGTAATTTGTGCCCTGGGATATCCGATAGGTTGAGCCGTGTGCTCATAATCAGTCCTGGGATGCTCTTTCGAGGTTTTTTCATGACCACATGTAATTTGTGCCCTGGGAGATCCGATAGGTTAAGCCTTGTGCTCGTAATCAGTCCTGGGATGCTCTTTCGAGGTTTTGTGGTGACCACATGTAATTTGTGCCCTGGGAGATCCGATAGGTTGATCCTTGTGCTTGTAATCAGTCCTGGGATTCTCTTTCAAGGTTTTGTGGTGGGGTCACATGTAATAAGTCCTGGAGATCTGGATAGGATGAAAAAGGCCTCAGATGCTCTTTAGGGTTCTTGCTAGTCAAGAGACTCTTTTAAGGTTTTGTCATGCACGTAATAAGTCCTGAGATTTCCACAGTATGGCCAGTGATGACGAAGACTTGCAGGTGGTGGGCCTACATCTAGTATGAAAAAGGATTGGCTCTGTAGAAATTCCTATGACGAGTAGATTTAGAGATTGATTGAGATAGAAGTAGTAGTGACGATGATGATGACTCGATGACGATTATCCAGTGACGATGATCTATAGAAGATGACTTGTGCTAGAAGACCTGTGTCAAGAAATACCTTCCTAGTTAAGAGGGAGTGTTGATGTATATGTAACTTCGGAATGTATTTCACATATATGTATATTGTATTCCTATAGAGATGTTAGTATTCCTCTATACGGAAGTGTCGTCATTTATATTGTAAGTGTCGTAATTTATAATTGATGGGTTATTAGACCACCTTGTTGGGGTCGGTCCTGTATAAGTCATGTAGGTCAAAGGGTTATTAGACCACCCTAGTGGGGGTCAGCCCATTCAGCATTATGTTAAGTGGTTAAGTTGAGGCCGACCTAGTTGAGTAAAGGTCAAGTCAAGTTAGTGTATAATTAGAGAGTGTGTCTCTCTCATTTTATACATTCTATTCTCTCACTCACACTTGGGAGAGTGGCACACTTGTGGAGGAGGAGGCTTTGCTACTAGGAGAAGACTATCTCTTGTATTCTGGTTATATCATTGCTCTATCTATCTTTGAGGAAGTTATTGGGGTTTTTCACCTTTATGGTTTTCCCCAAGTAAATTCTGTGTCTCTTATGTGCTTGCATTATTGTGTCCATGATTAATATGCTATAGATTTGCTATACATGTTGTTCTCTCCGTTACGATCCTAGATCAGATTGAAGTAAATTCTGAAAATTTAACAACCTAAGTATAAGAGATAGACATCTCCTAGCAGCAGCTTCTCCTCCTCCACAAGTGTGCCACTTTTCAAAGAGCGTGTGTGAGAAAATAGAATGATGAAATAGAGTGCCTCCCGCACTCTATTTATACTTGACTTGACTTGCCTAATAACCTTTACCAGGTCGGCCTCAACTTAACCACATAACACAAAGCTGACTGGGCCGACACCCAATAGGGTGGTCTAATAACCCTTTGGCCCACATGGCCGACCCCCAATAGGGTGGTCTAATAACCCTTTCACCCACATGAATTATACAGGGCCGACCCCAACAAGGTGGTCTAATAACCCATCAAGTATAAGTTACAACACTTACAATATAAATGACGACACTTCTGTATAGATGAATAATAACAACTCTATAGGAATACAAACACATCAGTATAGAGGAATAATACCATCTCTATAGGAGTACAATATACATATATGAAATACATTCTGAAGTTAGATATACATCAACATCTTATTGGCTCAACATACCTTGTTCCTTGTGAAGGATCCAGGGTTTCAATAACCCTAATATCCTATCCTTCGAAGATTGTTTTTTTTTTCAAGTTGATAATTGCAAGGTTATCAATTTCCCAGTGAATCCCTAATAATGCAGGATAAGGATTATTGTCATCTATGATCTCAATAAACTCAAAGTTTGCTTTACTTCACACTCCATCAATGTTAATAGGAACACTTGAAAATCTCCCAAAAGGTATAACCTTCTGTTGGTTAGATAATCTCAACTGTATAAGAGACCAAGATAAATTTGGGTTCCCCATCTACTCCCATGTTTGTTTTGTTAAGATGTTCACTTCTAAGCCTAAGTCAAGAATGAACTGGTTCATTTCAAAATCTCCAATATGTGCACTTAACCTCATTTCTCTTCCTGTCCTTTTATGTTTCTTAATTTGATGGACTTCTCTATGTCCCCTATTTATTGTACTACATTGTTCGTAGTATCCCAGTACATTCTGTAATTATCCTAAGGCATGCTCATGCCTTAGCATTTTTATGAAGCTCTGTAGAATTGTGTTATGGGACTTTCCTATTATGTCGAAGCTCGTGACCCATCATACAAGGATGGCATACCTAGTCCATGTGTCTTCCCACTTTGCAGAGGGATCCTTACAGTCAAAGCTCCTAAGTCATAAAATTCTTTTTTTGCTTCCATGAATACTTCTTTTTATTTTAGGGTTAAATATAGGTATCTTCCCAACTGCTTTTCTCACCCAAGCCCCATCAATAGGCTTTGATCCATTTAACGGATTCTCAGAAGTTTAAGCTTCATTTGTTCTATCATCTCCGATCAAAGATCCACTTCACGTGACAATAAGGATGTTACGATCTTCATTTATTTTCTCATCTATGATCATCTGAAGATTTTGGTTCTGTCCTTCTGGTCTTTCTTCTTTCATTTTTCCTAGAAAAATGGGACATGATTCAATGATATGGTCATAGTATTTACAACACTTTCAAGTAGTGCATGGGTTCTGACAATCTCTTTCCAAATGTCCTGGTTGAGCGCAGTTATAATAGACAATCTGACATCTTCCCCTTCCTTGGCCAGTATTATGTGCTCTTCCTCTAAATCCACCATGTCCTCTGTATGTACCTTGATCATATTGCACATTCTCATTATTGTTCCGTGTTTCTCCTTGGACTCTGTAGACATCATGTTTTATTTCTATCATAAGGTCATATGCTCTACAGTTGGTATCATCATGGCCAGCTGAATTACAAAATGTACAGTACAGGTTCTTTGGTGTTTGTAGATACTTCTAAAGTAGGTAACAATCCTCTAGGTGATGTTCTTTGCATCGAAAAATATCACACCATGGTCCTTGAGGTTGATTTAATGGATTCAATGCCCCCTAGTGAGGTAATCCTGAATACAGGACAATGTTCCTTGGAATGTCCTTCTGCTTTACATTTAGTGCACCAAACCTCTTCTCTTATTTCTTTTCCTTTTTGTATACCCTGTAACTGTAATGTCATGTTTTCTATTCATGTCTGTATTTGTACCATTCCTACACTATATTCTCCTATGGGCAAAGCTTCTTGCTTCATCGCAATTTCCAATGCTTCTATTTGCAAGGTTAACTTCTATTGCATCAATGGTAATCTAATGTGGGGCAACAACACAACTATAAACCATTCTTGATGCTGTTGCGGTGCTATATCAAAGCTAACTTGATCCAACAAGGCTTTGAATTTCTACTCAAATTCCCACACAGTCTCATTAGGTTTATGTTTGATCTCTTTTAGTTCTACAATGCATTGAGATTCTGATTTAGGCTTCTTAAATTCTTGAATCAATGCAGTTCTGATATCAACTAGAGTTTTGTTCTGTCCAATAGAATATTTCATGACCCATGTTAAAGATATGTCTCTGAATGTGGTGACTAGTTGAGATTGCTTTAGCATCGTCTTGTACTTGTTTAACGTTCCAAACCGCATTAGGGTGAAATCGTGAACCTGGGAAACACTTTTGTGACAAATAGAGTGAAAAAATGGAGCACGGAAGGATGATCACATGAAAATAAGTCAACCTCAAACTCTAGGAAGAGAGTTTGAAACAATCGCCACGCCATATTTTTAAAAAAACTCTTACATGAGAGTTTGAACTAAACTCTTGGTTGAGAATTTGGAAGATATTTTTTTCTCTGAGAGTTTATGGTCAACAAAACCTGTGAAAATATCAGGCATCTTTCTGGAACCAGCAACTTCAGCAAGCCCGAACCCCTGCAAATTTTAAGTATTATTTGTCGGACTTGGTAGCAATGGATTCATATCTGATCTAGTTTCCAATGATATAATAATTGTTTCATTTTGATTTGAATTACTATTTATTAATAATTTTTTTCTAAACCTTATCGCTTAAGAATTTTATTACTCTGAAAATCACCTGAAATGAAAATTCAATATCATAACAAAGAGAACACTACAAAATTTAAAATTTCATAGAGATCATAATTGGCTCATCCTCTTCAAAAGGGTACTTTTATTTTTTCCAATAAGAGTCACATTTGAAATAAAATGTGAAGACAAAAACATGTGTCAATAATGCACCATTTTCTGAACATACTTTGTTTCAATAAATAATAAAAAATAGTTCCCAAGTCTTAAAAAACTTAAAAGATAGTCCAGGATCCAGTGTAGTGTGTGTAGATTATGAGCCTTCAATTTTTTTCCCTAAAATGAATAACCATCTATCAAAAAACCATCGTCAACACAGGTCACTCATTATCCATACCTAAAAGTTTCAAGTATATGTCGTATGTTGACAACAAATTTGTCCCACGATATGTCCATAAAATTTTTTAAAAATAAATACGAGTAGAAAGATAATTCAATTATCTAAAACCTTTGTGTTTACTTCAAGTTGAAATTCCTAAGGGAGATATGGGTTTGAAGAGGTTGAATTTGAAAAACATAAAATCTAGCAGTTTTGTTTGTCAAAAACAAGCCAAAATTGTTTCCCAACTTCATGTTTTCACCCATCATAGAGAAACCAATGTTGCTTTAGATATTCTAAAATAGTTCCTTTGAAAATAGGTAGCTTTATGTCATCTTCCATTCTTCTTCTAGGAGGTGTAGGATTTTGAAATACAACAATACTTCCTGTGGAGTGAAATGGTTGAGGTATACAACCACTCTACTGATTTTTTGTGCTTGTTCCTGTAGTATTGCTGCTACTAGTGTTCTGCGAACTAGCACTATGTTTTTCAATAGGTATGGGTTTCTGAGGAGTGATAGGATGATAGGAAATATGTCTCACTATCAAACTCATCTTGAGATGAATTTCTATTACTTCCTAACTCATTTTCTAGGAATGTGAAAGGTTCAACTTCTCAAAACCTCTTTCTAGTGCTAAATTTATATCTTTTTCTACTATGCAAAGTGCCTATGTCTTCGTCTATGTCACTATCTATGTTTTTGAACATTATAGACTGAAACCCTATGAATATGACTGCATTCTTAAGACACCTTTTTCAGCTAATAGCATTTTAATGCCTAAAATTAGGTTTTTCAAGTACTTACCTCTAAATCATTTGAAGAAGTATCCTTCGGCTGCATTTTAAGACTTCAAAATGTCCAAAGAAAACTCCGTAATATAGCCTTCCAACAAGCTATCTAGCCAAAATTCTACTGCTCTTGAAATTTGGTTATTAATCTCTTTAATCTTTTGAATCAACTATGGATTCGAAACTGTAGGTTCTTCACCCTTGAAATAGTTTTTCCTTTCAGATAACCTAGATATCCACTCAAATAACTCATTATAAAAATATGCAAAGAAAACTTCATGCAAATCAATAAATATGTATCTTTGTAGCCATTTTTTTGTAGTAATCCCAGGATGTCTATTTTCTTTCTTCGCAAACTCGCGTTCTCTTTGACTCACCCACTTCTGTATTTCATTCTTCTCTGGATTCCACATCAATATAACACATCACCAATACAACAGTCCAAAGTTAACAACGAAACCATTTGTTGGTTCACTCTTCTCTGAGTTCCTCATCAATCATCGAACATCATCGACACGATAGTCAAAAGTCGGCAACGAAACCATTTGTTGGTTCACTCTTCTCTGAGTTCCTCATCAATCATCGCACATCACCGGCATGACAGTCCAAAGCCAACAACATAACCATTTTTTGGTCTTCCTGGGATGACATGGGTTCGAAGAAGTTATCTGTAGACACAACAAAACCCATTTCACTATCCCTTTTGGCATCAACCTGTAAACAAGCTGACATCTCACCCGAAGAAAATTTATGGGGGGTTAACATATACTTAACATGAATATATAAATTGATGACTTCACACTTTAGAGTTACCAACAACCTACAGAACTACGCTGAATCACTATTGTCTTTACTAGTTAACTATGCATTCATCATACTTAGCATTACTTCGTGGTATTCATACACATGTGTTCCATTACTTAACATATGATTTCCATTCACATACACATGAAAACAAACACATAAAAATATGATAACATGAACTCAAAACATTCCATAAACTCCTACATAATGCATAGATTTACGTGGTTCACCCCTAGGCGGGACCTACTTCTATAGGAACTGTTATTTTATTACTTGGAAGGGTTAACAGTTTCAGTCTGCGCACTCAGTTGCAGACTCTTCTGTACAACCAGATATCTATGCACTTGGTTGTAGAGTCTATTCTCTCTGATTTATAACTAACAAAACTCAATACATCCGAACAACCCAACCAACCCTTCCTTATACAAAAATGATCATATATATAGATGTTCCCGAAGGTCACATATTACAATATCTATGGGAAAACCCCCCTATTACCCTTAAACCCAAAACCCACATGATTCTCCTGTAGACCACGCTTAGCTTTAACTTCATTGTACCAACGATGCCACTTCTTCTAACTTCTTATGCTTCACTGATAGGCACACATCTGACTTATGCAGTGGCGTGTCCTTTACACCATTCCACTTCTTTACTTTCTACTCCTGAAGAATTCAGGTCGTCACTTGGTCTTTAACTATTCCAACCACCTCTGGTTGTCCTTATTACTTCATCTTTACTAAGGAGACAGGTTCTTTCTTGTCAACTTTACTTCACTCCATACCCTCTACCCAATATTTGCGGAGTTTCTTATCTCCAAAATTGGTCAAAGTCAGGCCTCACCTAACTATACTTTTCTTTCAAAACTTCCTTACTTGGGCTCCACCCAACAACTCCTTCCATTTGAACTTCCGAACAACATTGCATATTGAAGTTAGCAAGGTACATTTGGTTATAATATTAGCTCTAGTAGAGTACGGGCTTGTTTCAGTGGAAGATGAGGTATTAATGGGAGACCAAACCTGGATCTTTTACCATTCTCTCGGTCAAACTTGCTAGGCTATTTCAAAAGGATTCAAGCAGGATTTGGCCATCCTTAGACCAATGGTAGGCCGCTCCTTCATTGTTTTCCCATGGAGCCTTTCTGTTGGGCACACAAAGAACCGAGGTGGAAAAAGGAGCAAGGATATGGACTCAAGCAATGAGAGCCAAGATTGTTTTCTGGAACATGAAGTTGCGGTCATGGGGAGATGTCTGAGGGCATTAAAATAAACCATGAAAGCTCACAAAAAAAGTATAAAAAGGATAAAGGACAAAGTGAAGGTAAGGTTGGAGCAAAGTGAGGAAAGTATGGAACAAATGGAGGAATCAGTCCATGAGACCCAAGTAATTCATAATGAACAAGAAGCATTGGTAGAGGCCCAAAGACAAGATTGGTACCAGGTGAATCAGGTTCTGTCTGAAAGACTTCTTCAGGTAGAAATTCAGTTGGGTACCATGACCTTTGAATCCCATGTCCACCAGGAATTTGAAGTTTTCCTGAAGCAAGCTGACCAGAAAAGTACAGGGACTTCCCTTGGAAAATCAACAGGACTTTAATAGATGTTTTTTAGTCTCCTCCTTAGGAAATTTGTATGTTTAATAAGTTCCCTAGTATTTAGAGCTTTATTTAGGCTTCTAGTTTTCCTTTTCATGAGTAATTTGGAACTTGCAAGTTCTGTTTTGCTCTGTGACACATCTCTGTGGTATATTGAAGACTAGTATGTAATTTTCCAAATGTCCTCACATTTAGCTTTTGATAATAAAAAATTTTAATTGTTTATGTAATATATATATATATATATATTTGTGTCAACAAATATGATTAATTATGAAGTCCCCTCTGTGGAGCAATGGAAGACAATTGAAAATTTTGGGAGAATGAAGTACAAAATGCACCAATGAGGACACATGTCAGTGATACTCAAGCGAAGGTTAAGCCAAAGCCTAGTTCAGTGTGGCATAAAATTGTCTTTCAGCATTTCGAGGATTATGAAGACTTAGTTTTGTGAAATATGTAATAAGTATTTATAAAATTCCTATTTGCAAGAAAATAGTTAAGCAGACACTTAGATATCATCTCTCTATTTGGGGTTGGAACCGATGAGAGAGAGACCTGTTTGAATGAGCAATTTCAGGAGTAATAAAAAATTTGCATAGTTAAGCAAAGGATTTTCTAAGCATAGATTCTCTTATTGTTATTTTCAGTCTGTATTTCCTTTCCTTATGTGAATGTTATTCCTATTATCTATTTCCATTGTGTTGTCTATGTGAGCAGAGATTCTCCTGTTGTTATCTGTTGTATGTTGTGAATGTGATTATGTTGAGTCACAATGCATATTGATATGTTCTAGTTCATAGGATTCAAGTATTCACAAAAAACTTCTTCTAAATTTAATATTGGATTCATAAAAGAACACATACAACAAAATAAGTTAATATTGGATTCATAAAGGAACACATACAAAAAAATAAGTTAATATTGGATTCATAAAAGAACACATACAACAGCTAAATAGTAGGGATCCAGACATCAACTAAGTTATAACGTATACAAAATCTTTGTGCCGAATTCTGTTTTTCGACAAGAAGGATCAGCCACCCCTTCATTTAGTAGATAATTGTGAACACCTATATCCATAAATTCCCATATCCAGAATGGAAAACACAAGAAGGATTGACCGACCCTTCTTGCAGTCTAGAACTATTATGAATATAATACTGGGAAGAAGAAGGGTCGGTCGACCCTTCATTTATGAGGGAATTATAAAAATATTCAACCTACGAAGGCTAGGACGTCAATTCATGTATATCCAAAATGGTGAACACTAGAAGAATACTGAGCACAAGGGTTGACTGACCTTTCATTTACGAGAGAAATGTAAAAATATTTAATCTACAAAGTCTCGACCGAAAATTCCTGACTTCTGACTTCCACTGTAAACAGTAGGGATCCATACATCAGCTAAGTTATAACATATCAAATTTTTTTGTCCCAACTTATGTTTTCCAACAAGAAAGATCAGTTGCCACTTCGTTTAGTAGATAATTGTTAACACTTATATCTAGCAATTCCCTATATCTAGAATGGAAAACACAAGAAGGATCTATTGACCCTTCTAGCAGTCTAAAACTATTATGAAAATAATATTGGGCAAAAGAAGGGTCGGAGGCCCCTTCATTTATGAGGGAATTGTAAAATATTAAACCTATGAAGGATGGGTCGTCAATTCATGTATATCCAAAATGGTGAACACTGGAAAAATACTGAGCACAAGAAGGGTCGTCCGACCCTTCATTTATGAGAGAAATGTAAAAATATTTATTCTACGAAGTCTAGGCTGACAATTCCCGACTTCTGACTTCCGTTGTAAATAGTAGGGATCTAGACATCAGATAAGTTATAACATATAAAAAATGTTTGTCCCAACTTCCGTTTTCCAACAAGAAGGATCGGCTGCCCCTTTATTTAGTCGATAATTTTGAACACCTATATCCATCAATTCCTTATATCTAGAATGGAGAACAAAAGAAGGATCGACCAACCCTTCTTGCAGTCTAGAACTATTGTGAAAAGAATACTGGGTAGAAGAAGGGTCGGCCACCCCTTCATTTATGAGGGAATTGTAAAAATATTCAACCTACGAAGGCTAGGCTGTCAATTCATGTATATCCAAAATCGTGAACACTGGAATAATATTTAGCACAAGAAGGGTCGGACGACCCTTCATTTACAAGATAAATGTAAAAATATTTAAACTACAAAGGCCAGGCCTACAATTCTCGACTTCTGAATTCCAAATTCTTGTGTAAATAGTAGGGATCCGGACATCAACTAAGTTATAACATATAAAAAATGTTTGTCCTGACTTTCATTTACCAACAAGAAGGATCGGGTGCCCCTTCGTTTAGTAGATAATTGTGAACATCTATATCTAGGATGGATAATAGAAGAAGGATCGACCGACCCTTTTAGTAGTCTAAAACAATTATGAAAATAATATTGTGCAGAAGAAGGGTTGACCACCCCTTCATTTATGAAGGAATTGTAAAAATATTCAACCTACCAACGCTAGGCCGTCAATTCATGTATATCCAAAATGGTGAACACTGGAAGAATACTGAGCACAAGGAGGGTTGACCGACCCTTCATTTACGAGATAAATGAAAAAATAGTTAATCTGCGAAGTCTAGGCCAACAATTCCTGAATTTTGACTTTCGTTGTAAATATTAGGGATCCAGACATCAGCTAAGTTATAACATATAAAATATGTTTGTCCCAACTTCTGTTTTCTAACAGGAAGGATCGGTCGCCCCTTTGTTTAGTATATAATTGTGAACACCTATATCCAACAATTCCCTATATCAAGAATGGCGAACAAAAGAAGGATCAACCGACCCTTCTTGTAGTCTAGAACTATTATGAAATGAATACTGGAAACAAGAAGGGTCAGTCGCCTCTTCATTTATGAGGGAATTGTAAAAATATTCAACCTACGAAGGTTAGGACGTCAATTCATGTATATCCAAAATGGTGAACACTAGAAGAATAATGAGCACAAGATGGATCGACCGACTCTTCTTGTAATCTAGAACTATTATGAAAATAATACTGGGTAGAAGAAGGGATGATCGCCCCTTCATTTATTAGGGAATTGTAAAAATATTCAACCTATGAAGGCGAGGCTGTCAATTCATGTGTATCCAAAATGGTGAACAGTGGAAGAATACTGAGCACAAGAAGTGTCGGTCAACCCTTCATTTACGAGAGAAATGGAAAAATATTTAATCTATGAAGGCTAGGCAGACAATTGTCGCCTTCCGAATTACACTGTAAATAGTATGGTTCCGGACATAAGATAAGTTATAACATATAAAAAATGTTTGTCTCGACTTTTGTTTTCCGACAATAGGGATTAGTTGCCCCTTCGTTTAGTATATAATTGTGAATGCCTATATCCAGCAATTCCCTATATCCAGAATGGCGAACACATAAGGATCAACCAACCCTTCTTGCAGTATAGAACTATTATGAAAAGAATACTGGGAAGAAGAAGGGTCGTCTGCCCCTTCATTTATGAGGAAATTGTAAAAATATTCAACCTATGAAGGCTTGGCTTCCAATTCATGTATATCTGAAATGGTGAACAATGGAAGAATACTGAGCACAAGAAGAGTTAGCCGACCCTTCATTTATGAGAGAAATGTAAAATTATTTAATCTACGAAAGCTAGGCTGATAATTCCTGAGTTTTGACTTCCGCTATAAATAGTAGGGATCCGAATATCAGCTAAGTTATAACATATAAAAAATGTTTGTTTTGACTTTCGTTTTCCGACAAGAAGGATCAACTGCCCCTTGTTTAGTAGATAATTGTGAACACCTATATCCAACAATTCACCTATATCCAAAATGGAGAACACAGAGGAAGGTTCGACTGCCCCTTCATTTATGAGGGGATTGTAAAAGTAGAACTACTTGAAGGAAGAGCAGTCACTCTTTCTTTGAGAATATTTCCACTTTCCAACAAACTGTGCGAAGCAATGTTCCTATGAAATTTATGTTTAGAGTGTCGATATCTACTTTCTCCACTCCTAAAAAACATCCTTGGAGGAAGGATCATATGCTCTTTCTCCTCAGCATCTACTTCCAACACCCGAAAATAGAACAACCTGAGGAAAGAGTGACCTCTCTTTCTCTGACAAAATTTCGACTTGCCACCAAACTCTTTGAAGAAAAATTTCTATAAATTTTGTTGTTAAAATATCGATATCTACTTTCCAGGGTGACACGTGGAATGCTAAGATTGTGACATGTCGCATATTTGACTTTTAAAATTAGTTTAAAGATTGTAGAAATGAATATTAAGGATATTAATGGTACCATTTCAATATAAACATGTGGATTTAAGTTATAGTAAATACAATGGAAGAGCACAAACATCAAGGGAAAAACCAAGAAATCATGCAATAAAATGGTTAAAATATCACCAAGTGGTGATGAATATTTTGAACTAGATTGGAGTTCCACCATAGACAATGATGAATATGATGATGATAGTGAAGAAGAGGAAGCCACTATGGTGTGGAAATCCGATCAGAAGACAAAGTGAGTCACAAAATCCAAGAGACTAAGCACTTGGAAGCCGAAGATAAAAATAAAAGGACATCTATAAGTAAAAGATTCATCCAAAAGAAGAAAAGAACCCCGCATTTCAAAATTTGTCCCACAAACGAAGGAAAACAACATTAGTGTCACACATATCTATTAGAGATATGGACCATGTTGACTATGTTTCTTAATCATATTTTGTAAAACTACCCAAGCATAAATGGTCTCAAATAAAATATTCCATAAATAAAGACAAAGTGGAGTGGCTGATATGTTTCAAAATTTAGGTTTAAGATGCATATCATGGGTTGGTACAAATCTTCCTCCAAATTCATATTTTCTGGAAATAGTGTGTTCTATCAGAATTATAGATGGTAACTCCTAAAAAAAGGTAAAGCTAATGACTTTTCCACCATCTAAACTGGTACCATTTCAATATAAACATATGGATTTCTTAATCACTGGGAAATTGATAGGACATAGGATTTTTAGTATTTTTGAATCCATGACAAGTCTTTCAGCTTGGGAATAATTTTGGGCACACCAGGAAACAAAGTCCGGGGAAACGAGGTTTATTTTGGACAAACGTGAATAAAATGAAACTTATGAATGTTACGTATGTCTATACCCTGCTTATGCAAATCTCCCAACCTATTTTTAATCTCATTAACTGTGTTTCTAGTCAAAATTGTGTCAAACACATCCCCGTCCCTGTCTTCAAGAACTTCCTCCAATTTTGCACATTCTCCACTTTGAACCCCTACTTCACTATGATTTTCCATTGAAATAAGTGTATGAAATATCTGTAAGAGTCTTGAAAGCCTACTTGGAAATACGTGATTTGGACAATAGGTTAGATCTGTCGTGTTCCAACTACACACGATGTAATGCCCATATTTTGATTCGGCATATTTATTAGTTAGACACACCATACTTTACTTCTTATATATTTTGTCGAACTCAGCTCGACTGAGTAAACTATATTGGACCTCATTATATGATGTTACTCTGTCTTATGATTTCACCATGATTATGATGTTACTATGTTATGCAGTTATGATGTCATGATTATCATATGATTTCCTTATTTTACAATTGCAGTATATGTTTATATGTTTTCCTTAATGAAATGTGAAATATATGATTCGGTACGTGGATACCATCTTCTTATATGAATTGCTGAAATGTTATATGTCATACGCATCTATGATGAGCTAAAAAGTTACATGAAATAAAATGATAACATGGATCAATTGGCGATCAATGGAAAATGCTTTCTATAAATTGTATTTTGCAAAACACTAACTTACAGGACACAGGGGCTATGGGATAGCCAGTTACTTGATCTGATATATATTGGAAAGGAAAAACATGTTCATACAGCAAACCTTAGCAGCCAAAATGAGGATACGATAACACAAACTGATAATCCCGATAGCAGCAAGTATGAGTTGATAAGGGCGTAGGCCCAGTATGTTGAGAGGGATGGATGTGTTTCCCACCCTATGTTTCCATGAGACCCGAGGTCGTGGGAGGGCCGTGCTGAGACACGCTCCCCATGTTGTCGAGATGACGATTGTCGGATGCCTGCTAGGGGAGGATAGGTCCGCTGTTCAGCCGACGCTATCGCTCTCAAGTTCTATGTGGTCAGATCGATGAGTCCGACATCCACTGTTGTACTAGCAGAGGAAGGATAGGGAGGATCCTGGACGTAGGTTATGAAGGGAGGATGTGTTAGTTAGCACTGTTGGGGGTTTAGTATTCCTTGATTCCGAGTTAGTGGAAGTAGGCACCCTTCCTGTACTTGATTGATTAAACTAATGTAAACATAAAGACAATGATGTTAAATCGTAAAGGGTTAACTGTTAAATAACCGAGGATGTTAAAGTAATTATACTATAGATTATGCTTGCTCTTCTGCATGGGGGTAGATACTATTGTTAGTTAGCAAGTATGCATAGGCAGAATGGGGTTTGTTTATAGTACATGTCCGACATGTGCATACACTGGCCATGCATGCACACCTTGTACGTGTACAATATTACTGGTGTATAACATACTTGTCATGCTTGAATAGTAGTATAAATGTCATAGATAACTCAGTTAAGGATACATCAATAAACTTAGGTAATGAATGGTTAGGTTGTCAATGTGTAAATAAGTGAATTAGTAATTATATGAAAACATTGTAATAATAAACTAAGACAAGTATCGTCAGTCAACATTGTCATAGAAGAACTGTTGTGAATAGGGTAATGATAGTGTCTAAGTAATTAGTAAAATTGTTTAAGCCCTCACAAGTGCTTTGTTTATAAGAACAAGGATGCTATGTTGATGATAGGGTACCCATGTGATGAACAAATAATTAAGAATACTATGATTGATTCACCTTTTATTATTGTCAAAGGGTGATTTAAATATTATTATTAATTAATAAATGATATTCCAGCAAACATTTATATCCCTATCGTAACAAATGCAATATAAGTAAGATTTAAAATATTGATTTATAAATTAAAATTGTGTGATTAATTCTATTTCAAAAGTTATCCATAATAAGATAATCATTTTTGGAATAAACGTGATGTGATGGAAAATGGATATTTAATTATTCAATGTTAATCTTGGAATTTAAACCTCAAGCTAAGTAGTCTCGACGGATAAGGTGGATCATTAAGACACATCATGTCCAAGTTGACAGGGGGGCAACTAATTATATAATATTTTATTAATTACATTAATAACATTAAAATATCAAGGATGGCGGATAGACTTGTATTTAATGAAACTTGTCCCGAATGGATAACCTTGGGGTGATAATTCCCACCGTAATAAATAATTACGACCGTCAATCCAAAACCAAATAAATTTTCCATAAGAGTAATTAATTATACATTTTTATAATGAGACGTGGATGAATGAACTAGGTAAAGGAGTAAAGGTTTGAGGGGCTCGAGAGGGGGAGTTTGGGGCGGTGGAGTAAGCCCAAGGTCTTCTCGAGGATGGACATGTATATAGAGGGGGAGAAGGTTGAAGGTTGGGAGGTTTTTTTTTTGATGGGAGAAGAAAAGAGGTTTGGAGAACAGAAGTTGGGAGGACAGAAAGTTTGATTGGAGAACAGAAGGATTTTGAGAATGGAAGGAAAGACTGCTCTCGGGATTATCAGATTGTGGGCTCGGGGGCTTGGAAATCCTTTGATTTCCAAGGGCCAGCAAGATTATAGCTGGTCGGTAGGGTGGACACTTCAGTTTGGCTGTCTAAGGGGTTATACAACCTGCTACAACTTACGGTTAGCATCAGCATCAGGTAATTTCCGTTATTTACTATTATGCTTAAACTTACTGTAAACATGCATCACTTGCTATTTACTGATTTACTGCTATTTACTGATTTACTGCTATTTACTGATTTACTGAGTTGTGAAACATATTCTTATGCTAGAACATGATTGTTGGAAAGAAAATATTGGTATGTTAGTCTATTTTAAATTACGAATGTAAGGTGATAAAAGAAAACACGACAGTACACTAAATATTATTTAGGCACATAGTAATTCTTAGAAATTTACTTCCATAAATTGGTAAAGTTAAAACGTAGAAAATTAAACCTGAAATTTTACACAGTGCTCTGCTATAAAAATCAGAGCACTACAGATGGTATCAGAGCCTTTGTTCAGACTCTTGAACCTACAGGCCTATTCATGCTTCACCTAGAAAATTTACTTGATAATTTACCTACTTGACCTCCAGCCATAGTCATCCTTCAAGGTACCTGCACAACGATAACAACAATTACATTAAATATATATATATATATATATATATATATATATATATATAATCATAACTTTTGATGCATATAATAACAAATAACAGCTAAATAGAAATACCAGTAGTGTCATCAGTCTTCCAAATAAAAAGTAAAAAAAAATAATAATAAAGAAAGCTTCTAGAATATGGTAGGTAAAAAAAAAAACACTATTTTGTACAGTATTATTTACTCTCTCTTTTTACAAAACAGCGAAAAATTATCTCTGCTCTGCTGTGCCTGAGGAACATTCGCCAATGCATGTGAATCAAAAATATATATAGATAGATATGTAACATTTACACAATAATCTATTCAATTCAAAATTTAAAAAATAAAAATAAAAAGTAAATAACACAGCTTTTGGGCTATTATACTACAAGAAAAATAATCTCCCATCCATTTAGGAAAAATTTTTTTTTTTTTAAAGAAGAAACATCTCACTCCAATAAAATAGTGAGCTATTTAAGTTATTCCATGCACACAAAGTCACCTTCCTTAATTCTGCATTCTAGTTCTAATTGAATATAAGAATTCTCTGAGGCAACAATTGTTAACATAGAATGGCTGCATCACACCTACATATTGTTTTGCTGGAAGTCATCAATTACATTAATGGTTAATCTCTAAGATCTGCAGTAGCTGAAAATGATGGTTATGTATAGGCAACAGCATCATTACCTGAGGTGCTACCAACCTGCGAGGTAAAAGCTCCTCATGATTTCTTGCACAGAACTCCCAATACAAAATCTTCAACTCAGGATTGAATATTACCCGTAGCCGACCATTGCGTACGACACGAAGCTGCTCAAAAACACTTTCTTGGGTGGCTTTTCCATATTCCAACACCATTAACCCTGAACTGAGTCTGTATTCTTGTGGCATATCCACAAAAATAAGTTCATCTATCACTCCACTGTCAAATTTGATCTTGCACAATCTCGGAAGTACCTCCACAGTTGTCTCAAATCCCCGCCCTGGCTTTGATCCACAGATCTCACATTGCCACACATCCTGCCTCATGCTTGTCAGTATCAACTTGTCATCAAAAACAATGATAAAAAGTCTTGAAGAAAACTTATAGTGAATACTGCCTATCAAATGTTCATTATGCTATAGAGGTTTTTAAATCATAATCATAGATTTCTGAAAAGAAAACTAACAATACAAGTTCCAAGAAAATGTAAAAAAAAAAAGATAACAGAAATTTTACAAATAACGCACCATTGCAGCTTGAGGAAAAACCCCAAGTGTGTGATGCCCAACGTTTCCATACAAAGATAAGCACCACCTCTTCTTTGCATTAGGAGCAAAGAACTCACCCACAAATGTTCTCCAATAAACAATATTGTTATCAGGAGGACGATGTCGTTGATGGTAAATATATTGCATCAGCCTGCAGGAACACGATCCACTCTCCATGGCAGGCTGCTTTGTCAACGATGTGGGATGAATGTTATGTTGTTGCATGTGATGTCGCAGCTGCTGTTGTTGTTGCTGAATATGAGACCGCTGCAAGTGCTGGGGCAGTGACTGTAGCAACTGCTGCTGCTGATGGTGCTGTATAATTCTCTGCTGCTGAATAAGTGCATGCAGTTGTGGAGAAGAATGTCTTTGCATGGACTCCTGCCTTTGAAGCTGGGCATTAGCCAATACATTTTCACAACAGTATCGACCCCTGGCAGATCCACAACAGCTGCTCACGAATGGCATGCAACCTTCAAGCGTCAGGCTCACATAAGAGCATTCGTCAGGCTCACATAAGAGCATTCCTCCAGGCTCACATAAGAGCATTACCAGTCGCACCCTCTCCTTCAGGCACATATCTCACCGACATACACCAAACCTTGTATCCCCGGCCATGGAGTCGCGCTCGCTGATGGTTGCAGAGCGGAACAGCTATGGAAAAGAGGGGCAGAAATGGCCGCGTCTTGGGGATTGACCCTATTTAGGGTTTCCCCACCTTCACATGGCCGTGGGTTGCTTGGAGAGACCGCGTGTCCTTCATGCACACTCGCTTCTTGCATGGCGGTGAACTGACACGAAGAGCCGCGTGGCCATACCTTTTGCTTAGCCGAGAGTCGAGTGAAAAGGGCTAAGTGGTCGAGTAAATTTTCCTTATTTATTTTTATTTTCATTTTATTTAAATTTAGTTTTAGTGTTATAACCTAAGTTTTGGCAAATTTCGTATATATATTTATATAGTGTTAGTATCATTTTATTTAAAAATTAATTAAATTTTGTATAGTGTTAGCATTGCTTTATTTAAATTTAATTTCATATATATATTTATATAGTGTTAGTATCATTTTATTTTTTAATTAAATTTTGTATACGTTTATATAGTGTTAGTGTTGCTTTATTTAAATTTAATTTCGTATATATATTTATATAGTGTTAGCATCATTTTATTTAATTTAATTAAATTTGGTATACATTTATATAGTGTATAACCTAAGTTTTGTTAAGAATTAAAATTTAATATTAAAAATTTTTGCCGAGATTTCAACTCCTAGTCGAAGGGATGAAAGAGACCCGAAAAGTCAAAAACAAGACACCATTAAGACCAGCACGACGAGCTGAACACCATGACAAGAATGTTTAATAAAAACGACTATAGATTTTACCGCGCTAATCCTGACAATCTGTTATCTCATGATGCAAGTTATTTCTTATGCATAAGTATAAGTGTATGAATACCTACATTTTAGTTCCGCGTGTATTTGATTGAACAACTAAGGACATGATTTTATTTTCAACAAACTCAGGAACTATCATGGTAACAACACGCAGAGGTCGAGGTCGGGGTCAAGGTCGACCACTGTCACCACCACCTCCGCCACCGCCAACACCACCACCACCAACCTCAACACCAGAAATGCAGATCATAATGAGGTCATTGGAGGCTATTATGACCACGATGAACAGGCAGTCGGAAAGGGCCGCCGAGGTGGAAACCACTCAAGTGAGTCGAGAGAACTCTGAAAGGGCACATGGCCCAAGACTGGAACCGCTTCAGGACATATCGAGGGAGTTACAAAAGATAAAAGTTCCAGAGTTTTCAGGAGGACGACCCGGTAAGCATGCCGAAGCATGGATGGAAGGCATGAAGAGATGCTTCGCATTGAATGAGTACACATCTAGTTCCAAGGCTAGGATGGCCGTCTTTCAGCTTAAAGGTGATGCTTTGAATTGGTGGTCAGATCTCGAGAAGCAGTTGCACCTTACTCCTCTTACAACTTCTTGGGAACTGTTCGAGGAGAGGTTCCACATGAAGTATTTGCCAAATTACTACAAGGAAGAACAGGCAGGTGCACTCCATGCCTTAGTACAGGGAGACAAGACAGTGGAGGAGTATGAATCTCGGTTTATGGAACTAGTAAAATATGTTCCTTACCTGGATGCAGATGATTGTCAGGTAGAGCGTTTTGTGTATGGACTTAACTACAAGATTAGAGCTGCTGTGCGGATGTGGAAGCCAACTTCAGTTGCCATGGCAGTTGAGTATGCTCGTTATGCAGCTGATATGTCAGATGGAAAAGGGGGTAGTAAGTTGACAGGAACCAATCAGTATGTTACAGGGAAGGCGTCACGCCCTTACTTCAGGGGAGGACAATCTAGGCCTCCTCCTTATGGTAACAGGTTCACACCGAGGGGTAATACTTCAGTTAACTCAATCTCGCAGGCATCGTCCGCAACCCACCAAAGCCAGGGACGTACGCAGGGAAGTTCCTATAGAGGAGCAAGGGGTTTTAAAGGAACCAGGGGAAGGAACTCATCTCAGAGGATTCCTTCGAGCAACAGGCAAGCCCCTCCCAATCTCTCTTGTTGGGGATGCGGAGGTCCTCATTTCCAGCGAGACTGTCCCAAGGGTCAGTCAAGCAGCAGGCACAGGGAAGGAAAAGCACCCATGGATAGTTCGGGTAACAGTCATCGGATTCATGCTGCGGTGCATAACCACCAGGCAGAACATCAGTCTACCGTAGTAGAATCCACTGGTAATGTAAACAATGTCAAACTTAAAATTTTGTTTGATCCAGGAGCAACTGATAGTTTTATTTCACCATTTGCATTAGATAAATGTGGGTTGGCAGCCTACGAGCACGATGATTTCAAACTGGTTGAAATGGCTTCAGGAACTAAGCAACCAGTAGGTCTTAAAGTGAGAGGTTGTGGGGTTGACTTAGGAGTTTGCACCACTAAGTTGGATGCTTATGTCACCAATTTGGGGACTTATGACCTCATTATTGGCATGGATTGGTTAGAAGACCATAGAGCTTTCATAGACTGCTATGCAAAGAAGGTGTTGTGCCTCGATGACGAGGGAAGGACAATTCAAATCCAAGGCTTGAAGAGGAAGGTATCCCTCCGTTTCATCTCTATGGTGAAAGCTAAGCGGTGCCTAAGACAAGGATGCCAGTTGTTCGTAGTGGAGGCCGTGAGCGATAGTAAAGGACCTTCCTTGAATTCTTACCCAGTACTTTCTGAGTTCAAGGATGTCTTTCCAAAGGAATTACCAGGACTACCTCCAGAAAGAGAGCTCGATTTCACAATCGAACTAAAACCTGGTGCAGAACCTATCTCAAAAAATCCTTATAGAATGACAACTCCAGAGCTCCGTGAGTTACAGATCCAGTTAAAAGAATTGCTAGATTTGGGACTGATTAGACCTAGTATCTCACCGTGGGGAGCACCAGTGATCTTCGTTAAGAAGAAGGATGGATCTCTGCGACTGTGCATAGATTACAGAGATTTGAACAAGGCCACCGTGAAGAACAGGTATCCCATACCAAGAATTGATGACCTCTTTGATCAAATGAAAGGTGCGTCAGTATTCTCAAAGATTGATTTGCGATCAGGATATCACCAGTTGAGGATCAAGGAAGGCGACATTCCTAAGACTGCCTTTCGAACTCGATTTGGGCATTACGAGTTTGTAGTGGTACCATTTGGTTTGACCAATGCTCCAGCTGTATTCATGAGCCTCATGAATGGGGTATTCCGAAAATACTTGGACCGCTTTGTTCAGGTCTTCTTAGATGATATTCTTATCTATTCTAAGAATGAGAAGGAGCACGAGGAACACTTGCGGTTAGTCTTGACATGCTTAAGGGAACATAAACTTTATGGTAAATTGTCAAAGTGTTCCTTCTTCCAAAAAGAGATTCATTACTTGGGGCACATCATCTCAGGTGAAGGGATCTCTGTAGACCCAGAAAAGGTAAAGGCCATTGAAGATTAGCCAATTCCAAGGAATGCTCATGAGGTGCGTAGCTTCATGGGGTTAGCAGGCTATTACCGGAGGTTTGTGGAAGGATTTTCTAAAATTGCAAAACCTATTACCACCTTGCAACGCAAGGGAATCCGGTATGAATGGACCGATGAATGCGATGCCGCTTTTACACAGTTAAAAAGATTGTTGACAAGTGCACCGATCTTGCGGGTACCAGACATGGATAAAGATTTCATGGTATGCACCGATGCCTCGAAGCAAGGATTAGGAGCGGTGTTGATGCAGGAAGGTGGGGTAATAGCTTATGCATCTCGAAAGTTGAAACCTCATGAGGAGCAGTATGCCACGCATGATCTAGAATTGGCAGCAGTAATGTTGGCACTAAAATTATGGAGACACTACCTGGTTGGTAGAAGCTTCACCCTTAAAACAGACCATCAAAGCTTGCAGTACATATTTACCCAAAGGGATTTGAATGCTAGGCAAAGGAGATGGAGTGAGTTCATGAGTGAGTATGACTTTGGTATCTCTTACATCAAAGGAAAGGAGAATGTGGTGGCAGACGCTCTAAGCCGAAGGCCGAGACTTTTCTCCTTAATTCCCTTGAAGGTCGACTTGAGGGAAAGGGTTCTAGGACAACTATTGGGCGACAGTTGGTATCTAAAAGTAACCTCAGCTATTCAGAATGGAAAGAAACAGGAATTGAAGTATGATGGGTACCATCTTGAGGAAGATGGGTTGTTGCGGTATCAGGGAAGGATGTATGTTCCTAAGGAAGGTGATATCAGGGAAACCATCCTGAGAGAAGCCCATAGATCGCATTACTGTGCGCACCCTGGAGTGAAGAAGATGTATGCTGACATGAAGCAACTCTTCTTTTGGCCAGGTATGAAGATGGATGTAGTGGATTTTGTTTCGAAATGCCTTGAGTGTCAACAAGTGAAGGCAGATCACCATCACCCGGCCGGTCTCCTACAACCGCATGATATCCCTATGACTAAATGGGAAGTCATTTCCATGTACTTCGTTGTAGGATTACCACTCACATCTCTGAGACATAATGCTATTTTGGTGGTAGTCGACAAATCAACCAAAAGTGCTCACTTCATTCCAGTCAGAGACACCTATGATGTGACAGATGTGGCAAGGGTATTCATAAATGAGATTGTACGTCTTCATGGAGTCCCTAAAAAGATAATCTCTGACAGAGACCCTAAGTTCACCTCCAGATTTTGGACAAGCATGCAGTCAGCATTAGGGACACAGTTGAACTTAAGCTCAGCTTATCACCCCGAGACAGATGGACAGACTGAGAGGGTGAATCAAGTGATGGAGGACATGCTTAGGATGTATGTTATGGATCAGCAGACACAGTGGGAGAAATATCTTCCTTTAGTGGAGTTTGCATACAACAATAGTCATCACAGCTCCATTGGTATGCCGCCATATCAGGCATTGTATGGGAGGCCGTGCAGGACACCACTCAGTTGGGACAGGTTAGAGGATCGAGTTTTAATTGGGCCTGAATTGATTCAGGAAATGGAGGATCAAGTGATACAGATTAGGCAGCGGCTGAAGGAAGCACAGGATAGGCAAAAGAGTTATGCTGATGCACACAGATCAGATAGAACTTATGGAGTAGGGGATCGTGTATTTATTCGCATCAGACCAAATAAAAGTACCATTCGGTTTGGGAAGGGTACCAAGTTGTCACCTCGCTTTATAGGTCCATTTGAGATTCTTGAGAAAATCGGACCAGTTGCTTATCGTCTCGCGCTGCCACCCCACTTGCATAAAACTCATAATGTATTTCATGTTTCTGTATTACGACATTACATAGCTGATGAGACTCACAAAATTCATTGGAAGGAATTGCAGGTCTCGGACGAGGGAACCTTAAGGGTCGAACCATTACGTATACTTGATCGTAGGGTTCGATAGCTCCGTAGTCGCCATGTGGACCAAGTTAAGGTCCAATGGGACAAGTATAGCCCCAGGTCTGCTACCTGGGAGGACGCAGAGACCATGCGTCGAGATTTTCCCTCACTATTTTGACCATAACTTCAGGACGAAGTTTCCCGAAGGGTGGGTGTATGTAATGCCCATATTTTGATTCGGCATATTTATTAGTTAGACACACCATACTTTACTTCTTATATATTTTGTCGAACTCAGCTCGACTGAGTAAACTATATTGGACCTCATTATATGATGTTACTCTGTCTTATGATTTCACCATGATTATGATGTTACTATGTTATGCAGTTATGATGTCATGATTATCATATGATTTCCTTATTTTACAATTGCAGTATATGTTTATATGTTTTCCTTAATGAAATGTGAAATATATGATTCGGTACGTGGATACCATCTTCTTATATGAATTGCTGAAATGTTATATGTCATACGCATCTATGATGAGCTAAAAAGTTACATGAAATAAAATGATAACATGGATCAATTGGCGATCAATGGAAAATGCTTTCTATAAATTGTATTTTGCAAAACACTAACTTACAGGACACAGGGGCTATGGGATAGCCAGTTACTTGATCTGATATATATTGGAAAGGAAAAACATGTTCATACAGCAAACCTTAGCAGCCAAAATGAGGATACGATAACACAAACTGATAATCCCGATAGCAACAAGTATGAGTTGATAAGGGCGTAGGCCCAGTATGTTGAGAGGGATGGATGTGTTTCCCACCCTATGTTTCCATGAGACCCGAGGTCGTGGGAGGGCCGTGCTGAGACACGCTCCCCATGTTGTTGAGATGACGATTGTCGGATGCCTGCTAGGGGAGGATAGGTCTGCTGTTCAGCCGACGCTATCGCTCTCAAGTTCTATGTGGTCAGATCGGTGAGTCCGACATCCACTGTTGTACTAGCAGAGGAAGGATAGGGAGGATGCTGGACGTAGGTTATGAAGGGAGGATGTGTTAGTTAGCACTGTTGGGGGTTTAGTATTCCTTGATTCCGAGTTAGTGGAAGTAGGCACCCTTCCTGTACTTGATTGATTAAACTAATGTAAACATAAAGACAATGATGTTAAATCGTAAAGGGTTAACTGTTAAATAACCGAGGATGTTAAAGTAATTATACTATAGATTATGCTTTCTCTTCTGCATGGGGGTAGATACTATTGTTAGTTAGCAAGTATGCATAGGCGGAATGGGGTTTGTTTATAGTACATGTCCGACATGTGCATACACTGGCCATGCATGCACACCTTGTACGTGTACAATATTACTGGTGTATAACATACTTGTCATGCTTGAATAGTAGTATAAATGTCATAGATAACTCAGTTAAGGATACATCAATAAACTTAGGTAATGAATGGTTAGGTTGTCAATGTGTAAATAAGTGAATTAGTAATTATATGAAAACATTGTAATAATAAACTAAGACAAGTATCGTCAGTTAACATTGTCATAGAAGAACTGTTGTGAATAGGGTAATGATAGTGTCTAAGTAATTAGTAAAATTGTTTAAGCCCTCACAAGTGCTTTGTTTATAAGAACAAGGATGCTATGTTGATGATAGGGTACCCATGTGATGAACAAATAATTAAGAATACTATGATTGATTCACCTTTTATTATTGTCAAAGGGTGATTTAAATATTATTATTAATTAATAAATGATATTCCAGCAAACATTTATATCCCTATCGTAACAAATGCAATATAAGTAAGATTTAAAATATTGATTTATAAATTAAAATTGTGTGATTAATTCCATTTCAAAAGTTAGCCATAATAAGATAATCATTTTTGGAATAAACGTGATGTGATGGAAAATGGATATTTAATTATTCAATGTTAATCTTGGAATTTAAACCTCAAGCTAAGTAGTCTCGACGGATAAGGTGGATCATTAAGACACATCATGTCCAAGTTGACAGGGGGGCAACTAATTATATAATATTTTATTAATTACATTAATAACATTAAAATATCAAGGATGGCGGATAGACTTGTATTTAATGAAACTTGTCCCGAATGGATAACCTTGGGGTGATAATTCCCACCGTAATAAATAATTACGACCGTCAATCCAAAACCAAATAAATTTTCCATAAGAGTAATTAATTATACATTTTTATAATGAGACGTGGATGAATGAACTAGGGAAAGGAGTAAAGGTTTGAGGGGCTCGAGAGGGGGAGTTTGGGGCGGTGGAGTAAGCCCAAGGTCTTCTCGAGGATGGACATGTATATAGAGGGGGAGAAGGTTGAAGGTTGGGAGGTTTTTTTTTTGATGGGAGAAGAAAAGAAGTTTGGAGAACAGAAGTTGGGAGGACAGAAAGTTTGATTGGAGAACAGAAGGATTTTGAGAACGGAAGGAAATACTGCTCTCGGGATTATCAGATTGTGGGCTCGGGGGCTTGGAAATCCTTTGATTTCCAAGGGCCAGCAAGATTATAGCTGGTCGGTAGGGTGGACACTTCAGTTTGGCTGTCTAAGGGGTTATACAACCTGCTACAACTTACGGTTAGCATCAGCATCAGGTAATTTCCGTTATTTACTATTATGCTTAAACTTACTGTAAACATGCATCACTTGCTATTTACTGATTTACTGCTATTTACTGATTTACTGAGTTGTGAAACATATTCTTATGCTAGAACATGATTGTTGGAAAGAAAATATTGGTATGTTAGTCTATTTTAAATTATGAATGTAAGGTGATAAAAGAAAACACGACAGTACACTAAATATTATTTAGGCACATAGTAATTCTTAGAAATTTACTTCCATAAACTGGTAAAGTTAAAACGTAGAAAATTAAACCTGAAATTTTACACAGTGCTCTGCTATAAAAATCAGAGCACTACACACAACACGTCCAAACTGTTCAATTCCAAATAACAAGTGTCCCTTATCTCATGCACTTTGTCTTTTATAACCCCCTTAAGCGGTTTCGCAACCCTAGAAGGTGGTTCCATTTACTTCTTTTTCAACCAATGAAATGGGACTGTATCAACACGTGGCGGGTGGTTTAGATTTCGCAACCACCCACCACTTCCTTTGTTCGAGCAAGTTGGTGATGGGAAATCCTTGTGATTCATTGATCTTCTTGTCCATTTATGGATGACCGTTGATATCTTTCTTGCTTTAAAATTAAGTTAATGGTCATTTCGGTAACTTTATTATGTGTTAAATTCCCCACTTCTTTCTCCAGCGAAAACTATATCCACTGCCAATCTCATCGCTACTTTGATCTGAACCATTGATCCACAAACCTCTTACAAAAACCGTCATTTTACTAATTTCAAGAGATTTTATTTTTATTGTCACAATTGGATGAAATATATTCCATTTGAAAATTTTCATTTATTCTTATGAGTATTCCTCATTTCTTCATTTTCATGTGAGAACATATTGTAAAGCACATCTCATATTATTTTAATTTTGCTTATCCAAATCTTGTCTTCACTTTAGCACCAAAAATATTAGTGTCAACTGTTATTTTGTCCTGTTAGATGTTTTATGTTAAAGAAATGTTAAACAAAGATGCTCGCTTGAAACGACAAAGAAATGTTAAAAAAAGATGCTCGATTCTCCTTATGTGAATTTTATTCCTGTTATCTAATTCCATTGTGTTGTCTATGTGAGCAAATATTCTCCTGTTGTTATTTGTTGTGAATGAGATTATGTTGAGTCACAATTCATATTGATATGCTCTAGTTCGTAGGATTCAAGTATTCACAAAGACCTTCTAAAGTTAATATTGGATTCATAAAAGAACACATACAACAAAATAGTTCAAATTGATCATGTTAAAGTTACATTTTATATATATTCATCTGATAACATTAATAAATATCATAACGGTTGTAAGCCGAACCAGACAGCTAGATAAATCAATTAAACTGTCATTTATCCCATTTATACAAAATGATGAATGGAAGACCCTTTGCAAAATAGGTCAGTATGATATTATCATTCCATTCTTCTACCGTCCCTCTAAAAGTACAACCCTTACAAAAGACCTACCTATACAAACTAAACATAAGGGCCTTGGAAAATAGGACAAAAGCCCTCCCCTAAACTAACAAACAATGAAAATCTAAAAAATGACAAGTAAACCTAATAGCAAATGAAAAAATAAAAGTTATCCTAAAAATATCAAGAGATTGTGGTGGGTGGGCCGCATGGTTCCCTCAGTCAAGCTCCATTGATTTTGTCCCTGAGGGAGGCTTGTCAGCTCGAGGGGACTGTACAGAACCTACCGAAGTCGTTGGGATGATCTTGGTGTCACGTTGAACTCGGGTGGATTCTTCATGCTCGAAAAGGAGCCTTCGCATCCATTCAATCAGTTCATCATTGTTATTTTTGAACTTGCAGTCGATGGTATCCTTGATTCTCTTCTCCATTGACGTGAAGTCCACTTTGTGGCATTTCCCCTCCATCTTTTTTCGAATCTCTACTATCTGCTTTTCTAATTGCTCCACTCTTCGGCTGTATGCATCAATGACACTATTCTTTCCAACAAGGTCGTGACTGCTACCTTCCGCCATAATATAACAAGGAGATAGGCCTGAATAAATACTATAACAAAGCTTCCCGTACAGAAGCTCTCCATCACTAAGCAGAGCACTAATCGAAATCTAGTGCCTACCCTTTTATGAAACTTCAACAACCAAACGATGAGGGCCATTGGAGGGAGAAATTGTCAAAGATAGAGATAAGTTAGACAACATTTTCGGTAAACACCAAGGAACAGGGTCAGATCCAATTTAAAGGAGCAAAAATGAACAAAACTAATGAACACGGATCGGAAGAAATATACACAACTATCTAAATTAAATATCAAAGTAATTGAAAGAGGGTTATATGACATTACGAGTCAGAGACCTTACCTGAGACCTTACCCTGACCGACCTTTGGATTAACTAATGGGACGGATTGACTACTAGGTTTCACCGATATAATCAAGGGTTGAAAGAGGGTTATATGACATTACGAGTTAGAGACCTTAACCGAGACCTTACCTAGACCGACCTTTGTTTTAACTTATGGGATAGATTGAATGCTAGGGTTCATCGATATAATCAACAGTAGGGTCCCATTTCACTTTGAAGAGATATGAGATATTGAACCATTCTTTTCATTTGAAAATGTAATAGTTTCTTAATATAGTGACAATATTTGCATTGTTCCTCTCTATAAACTTTAATAAGCAATGTTATATTAATATGTGCTAGTTAAATAACCCAAGAATCCATATAGAATAAATTTTAAAAAAATAAAGACAAAAAAGTTAACAATATGAATAAATCACTTGTTTGATCAATTATACCAATTCTAGACATTGTTTGTAGATGAGTTTGTAAAAGATCTAGTGTAACATGCAAAAAAGTCGATGAAGAAGAGGGAGAGATCACCATAAGAGATAAGATAAGTCTAAACAACAAGATCAATCTTCCAAGATGGAATTGAGATGAAACATAATTAGGAAAATAAGGAGAGATAACATGTCGTAGGAATACTCCTAACATCTAAGGTTGGTGTTAATTTTTTACATGACCAATTTCATATTATTTGCATAATTCTACCGTTCAAAGTTTGGAAATTGCGAAAAATGGCAGTGAGCTAGTACAATCTGGGAAGTGTGATTTTGTGTTGGTTCATTAGTGTGGGTCATTTGAGACTTTACATCCATAGACTAGTTGCATAATGCATTACAAATTTCAAACAATTTGGTTGTGGAAATCTAAAACCCTACATCTAACTCTGTTCTCCACATACATAATGCTATACATATTTGAAAATCCAATCCATAGTGCAAACTTCTACACATACCTATAAATTCACAGCAGCTCAATCATATAAGGAGCCCACTGTATGAATCACGAATATGTTGCAGAATATGTTTGTAAGGAGCCAGTTGGACAAATCATGAATGCATAGTGAAGAAAGTGAGGTGGAAACGATAATGGGGATGAATTACCCAAGATAAAATTTGTTTCAAGTTTCACCCCTACGCAGTTGGATTATTGGGCATGGTTGCATCCAATTTATAAAAAAAGCGACAAAATTTGCATCATTCCACTCTATAGCTTTTAATAAGCAATGTCTAACCCAAATAAACCAAGAATCCATATAGAGGAAATTTTAGAAATATAAAAAATACCTGACAATATGAAAAAAACTTTTGAAAAATATTTATAACCATCGATATTGAATTGACAAGTAATCAAACTTCTAATAGAAAAATCAAGGTTGGATGGAAATGAAATACAATCTATGCAATGTCCAATGAATATAGAGATCGATAAATACAAAAGAGGGAGTGAATCTAAAAAATATGTTCACGAATACAAAAAATATTATCTTGAATCACTTCAATAACAAACTTCACTCCTCTAAATCCCTTTGGCAACTTGAAAGTGGATGACAAAGTGCAAAGGTATTTGTAAAATGACTGCCACAAACTACTAATTGGGAATTGGAGGTCCCTTAAGTACTCTAATGTTATTTCAGCATTAGTAATCTTCTCATAAGATATGGGATTTAATGTTTAAATTGAGTGTGCTTTTAAGATTATCCATATCTCAAGTTGTTTACCATTGCATCACCAATTATTATTCCTTCTAATTCATCAAACTATGCAACATCATCTCTCTTTTGAGTTAATAGATTGGATTTGTACTCATCATTCTTATACATATCACCATTGCCATCCCATGGATGAGATAAACCAAGAGTAAATTATGCAATACTTTTCTTTATAAATACCTTTGAATCTAATAATCTCTTCAGCCAATGCTTTAGCTTTGTCTTGAGTTATGGACATCAAGACCTCCTTGGTAATCATTTGGTTGTCTATTTTATCATATAATTCATGTTTTCAACCTACAATTCCTCCAATTGCTTCTTAGTTATACTAGTATTCAAGAATTTATTATTTCAGCATCCTACTCAGTCATTTCTCCAAGATGATTTTCAACATATTTTATTTCCTTTTGACATGTTTCATACATCTATAACTCATCTTGTATAAGATAAAAATAATCCCATATATCTAGCATTCCAACTGATATTTTGTCCCAAATGGTCTTTCTAGTTCTTCTCAACAACTCTTCACCATGGGCATCTAGTCACATCTTGATAATTTGACCTTTTAATTCATTTATCTATGACTCTTGATCATCAGTAACTTTGCACTTTGTTGTTCACTTTCAAGTTCACGAGCAAGGGTCAAGAGTTACTCAAGCTAAAGCTAAAGGCTCTTAAAGGGTGACAATAAAATATTAAGCTAAATCATGGTCTTAGAGTAGTATAAATAGGAGAGGAAAATTTCCATCTTCATCATCCAAAATTAAAGAGCTCATATGCAAGAGTAGAGGGTCAAATTTAAAGGAAACGATGAAGTGAAGAACGCCGAAATTCTAGTGGAAGATGAAATCTTGCGATGATTTCTACTTGGTTTTTTTTGTTTTGTTTTAGGTCATCTTGGAATTTTTAGTATATCTTTGTTTCTAGGATTTTCAGACCATGAAATATTTATGGGATGGAGACATGTCAAGACTTGTGAGTTTTTATGGTAAATATTTCAGATGCTAATCTTCTATAGTTCCATAGATATGACCTCATAAAGTTAAGGTTTTTTAATAACCTTCAAACATCTCAATTTGGATTTTTCCTTATAAGTTTTGATCCAAAATGTTTCAGATAGTGCCCTTTGGAGGATATGCAAAATAGATATTTAAGAACATATGGTTAAAATTTCAGATCTTGGTTCACTGTATTTTTCAAAGATATGGACGTAGGAAGATAGGGATTTTAAATGACTCAAAAACCATCTTTAAACAATTTAGTTTGGCATTTTCACTATAACTCTTGATCCATGACGTTCCAAGGAATGAATCTTAGAGGAGGTGTCGTAGATATATTGAAGAATATGTGGTAAACATTTCATATATTTATTCATTAAATGTTAAGATTTATACTTGTTGGATGTTAGCGTTTGTGACAATGACAGAGACAATGGAAATTCAAGAGAAGAAGGTTGACAAAATCTTGCATAAATTTCTCATATGGTATCAGAATAAAAAACTTGTTGGCACGTTGGATCAACATACTTAATGATGATCTCGGTAATTATCTTGGCATATTATATGATGATCTTGGTATAGATATTATTGGTGATTGTATTGAAATATTCCATGGTAATGTTATTGGCATGAGATCCATCTAAGCTTTTGGAATGTACTATGAGGTCTATGATGTAAGGGTTTGAAGGTGCAAATAGATGAAGTCTATTGGTGATTATTTATGGGATTTGATTACACTATTTGGAGGCATATTTCTGGTATTTCTATACATCTGAAGTATATCTTGGAAGAAGTTGCTGGAATTATTGGAGGACAAATTTGAGGCATGTACATGTTGACATTATGACAGAGATAGTATTTGTGGCATTGTGGTAGAGACAATGATTGTGTCATTGTGAAGAACATGGATTGTGATAGTGACAACAATACAATGATTGTCACAATGATAGATATAGGTATAGGGACAGTGATACAGGTACAAGGACATAGATACAGGTATAGGTTGATGGAGACAGTGATACAATGGCAGTGGAATATTTTTCTTCTTATTCATATCATGGTGGCAAGATGGGGAAAGGATAGGATATTGAAGTCTCCTTTAAGATGGTGCTTGTGATCTCAGGGAGTTGGGGCTTCCTTCTAGTTGGTGCTAGTAAAAATATTGATTTGGAGTTTACTGCAGACTGGAGTCCTATCGATAGGTTGGAAATTATGAAAACCAAGGGGTTGTAGCCTCCTTCTAGTTGGAGCTAGTAAACCAAGGAGTTGGAACTTCCTTCAGGTTGGAGCCTCCTTCCCGTTGGTGCAGGTAAATCATGGATTTGGAGCTTTCGCCAAGTTGTATCCTGTAAAATAGGAGGTTGGTTCCTCCTTCCAGTTGGTGTTGGGGTGCTTCCTATGAATGCAATCTTGTTATTTTTATATAATTTTCTCTTGTCTATGTTGGTTTTATGTGATGGTGAATGAAATTGTTAATGGTTAATGTTACATGTTTTACTTAAGGTTAAAAGTGTTAAAAAGTGCTAAATACTGATTCAGCCCCCCCCCCTCTTAGTATAATTTTCCAACAATTAATTGGTATTGTTAAAATTCAATATGCTAAGACAGAAAATAGCAGCATTACATTCCATTTCACAATAATAGCATATACAGGATCACTGAAGAAACAACAAGCATAGCATAAACACAAGAGACATAGATTTATCCTGGGAAACCCTCATGGGGTAGAAAACCCAGCAAAGCTTTCCTCAATAAGATGATAAACCAAAATACAAGATGTGCTCCCTCCTTCTAATCCTCCTTATCAAATCTCCCAAACAAGTGCTCCTCTTTTCAAGTGTGTGAGTGTGTCAAATGAGGAACACACCTCCTCTATTTATACACTGCTCTGACATATATTTTACACAAGTACATGTAGGCTCGTATTTAACCATTAGGTTAAATACCCTATTATAACTGACATTTCCGACCCCCACATGGTGGGTCTAATAACCCTAGTTGCCACAACTCCTCGGAGGAATAAACATCTCCGGATACATAATAGAATCACCTCGGAGGGATGGAACCTCTCTGGAATAAATAATGTACAAATATAATATTCTTGGAAGTTACAATATTCAACACTCCCCCTTAACGAGAAGGATATTATAACAACATTTGCAGGAGCAAGGAGTCATTGACTACATCATCTATATATCATCGGAAGCTTTCTTCAATTCATCATCATCAGTAACTCAACTAGTTACTGGAACATCAACATCATCAGAGTTGATATTACTCGATCATCAGCATCGTCATCATCATCGTCATCACACGATCACATGATCATCAGCATCGTCATCACACGATCACATGATCATCAGCATCGTCATCACACAATCATCAGCATCGTCATCACATGATCATCAGCATCGTCATCACACGATCATCAGCATCGTCATCACATGATCATCAGCATTGTCATCACACGATCAGCAGCATCATCATCATACGATCAACATCGTCATCATACGATCAGCATCGTCATCACATGATCGGCAGCATTGTCATCACACGATCATATTACAGGATGATCAATCCTGCTCTCTTTACGACATAGGTCCATGGATGATGCAATCCAAATCAAGTTCCAGGATGATCAATCCTTATCTCTTTAAGACAAGTCTCATGTCTAGGGACGATCCAATCCCAACCACAGTGCCAGTCCTTTTTCATACTGGATGTGACCTAGATCAGATCTAGGATTTACCGCCATAGAGCCAATCCTTTTTCATACTGGATGTGTCACATCTATAGAACCAGCCCTGTTTCATGCTGGATGTATCACATCTATAGAGCCAGCCCTGTTTCATGCTGGATGTATCACATCTACAGAGCCAGCCCTGTTTCATGCTGGATGTATCATATCTACAGAGCCAGCCTTGTTTCATGCTGGATGTATCACATCTACAGAGCCAACAATGTTTCATGTTGGATGTATCACATCTACAGAGCTAGCCCTGTTTCATGCTGGATGTATCATATCTACAGAGCCAGCCCTGTTTCATGCTGGATGTATCATATCTACAGAGCCAGCCCTGTTTCATGCTGGATGTATCACATATACATAGCCAGCCCTGTTTCATGTTATATGTATCATATCTACAGAGCCAACCCTGTTTCATGCTGGATGTATCACATCTACAGAGCCATCCCTGTTTCATGCTGGATGTATCACATCTACAGAGCCAGCCCTGTTTCATGCTGGATGTATCACATCTACAGAGCCAGCCCTGTTTCATGCTGGATGTATCACATCTATAGAGCCAGCCCTGTTTCATGCTGGATGTATCATATCTACAGAGCCAGCCTTGTTTCATGCTGGATGTAACCTAGAACAATTCTAGGATTTGTCATGTACATTTTGAACCGAGGTCTAGGGACGATCCAGTCCTATCATGTACCTTTTGAACTGAAGCTCAGGGATGATCCAGTCCTATAATGTACCTTTTGAACCAAAGCTCAGGGACGATCCAGTCCTATTCAATTCTCGGAGACCTCATGTCTACGGTTCAATTCACAGGACCAAAGTCCGAGGACGATCCAATCCCCTTACCTATTCATTCAGGATTTTGTTCTCGGAGACATCATGTTTATGGCTCTCTTTAGGAATGAAGTCCAGGGATGATCTAATCCCCTCAATTCCACCAAGGACTTCATTCTCGAAGACATACGTCTACGGCTCTCTTTAGGACTGAAGTCCAGGGATGATCCAATCCCCTCAAGTCCACCAAGGACTTCATTCTCGAAGACATACGTCTATGGCTCTCTTTAGGACTGAAGTCCAGGGATGATCCAATCCCCTCAAGTCCACCAAGGACTTCATTCTCGAAGACATATGTCTACGGCTCTTCTTTCGGACTGAAGTCTAAGGATGATCCAATCCCCTCAAGTCCACCAAGGACTTCATTCTCGAAGACATACGTCTACGGCTCTCTTTAGGACTGAAGTCCAGGGATGATCCAATCCCCTCAAGTCCACCAAGGACTTCATTCTCGAAGACATACGTCTATGACTCTCTTTAGGACTGAAGTCCAGGGATGATCCAATCCCCTTAAGTCCACCAAGGACTTCATTCTTGAAGACATATGTCTACGGCTCTTCTTTCGGACTAAAGTCCAGGGATGATCCAATCCCCTCACATGTTTACCAAGAACTTCATCAAAACATGTGTCAATCATGTATCCTCATCATCAAAACATGTATAACAAAACATGTATCCTCATCATCAAAACATGTATAACAAAACATGTATCCTCATCATCAAAACATGCATAACATCTATCATCAAAAGCATGTATACATCTATCATCAAAAGAAAAAATATAAGATTCCTAAATCTAAATAATTCTAAGTAACTAGGTGCAGTACATAGGTAACCTCATCATTGATGAGACAGACTTGTTATCAGATACTATGCTACTCCCCCTTTCAAGGAGGGTCCTTCTGGACTATACCAAGCTTGTCTCGGAAGTATTCAAACTTTACTCGAGACAGAGGTTTAGTCAAGATATTAGAAATCTGATCCTTAGTGCTTATATACTCGAGCTTGATAGCTCCTCTCTGCACCATATCTCGTATATAGAAGTATCGGATCTCTATGTGTTTTTGACTTATCGTGGAATACAAGATTTTCTATCTTGATGCAGTTTTGAATTTCACACATAATCATAGTGGAATTCATTTCTAAGTCAAACATTCCATATAATAGCTTCTGAAGCCACACTGCTTCATAGCTGGCAGAGCAGACAGCTATATATATATTCTGCTTCAGCAGTACTAAGAGCCACACTAGATTGTTCCTTGCTGAACCATGAGATCATGGCAGATTCAAGACTATAACATCCACCTGATGTACTCTTTCTGTCTGAGGCATTTCCTGCCCAATCAGAATCTGAGTAACCATGTAAACGGAGTTCATGACCTCCAAGATAATATAGACCAAAATCTAATGTACCTTTTAGGTACCTCACTACATGCTTTGTAGTTATTAAGTGAACCTTTCTAGGTTCTACTAGATACTGACTTAGGGTATTTGTAGCAAAGCATATATCTGGCCTAGTATTTGTTAAATACATCAATGACCCAATGATTTGTCTATATAGGGTTAGGTCCACTAAATACGATGAGTCATTAACTAACAACTTCAAGTTGGAGTCCATGGGAGTGGCCATGGATTTATACTCCAACATATCAAATCTTTTTAGAAACTTCACAGCGCACTTACCTTGAATTAAAATATTCCTTTTGGATCTTGCCATACTTCTAGACCTAAGAAGTAGTGCATTAATCCAAGATCTTTCATTTTCATTTCTGCAGCCATTTTCATGACTTGTTTCTCATTCCTTGTCAGAAAGAGATCATCGTCATACAATAATGGTATGATAGGTTCATCATCCACAACCTTAAGGTAAAGGTTAGGAACAACTTTACTTCTGGTAAAGCCCAAGCTTTGTCATGAAGCTGTCAATTGTCCATTATTCACACTCGGCATTGAGTGATCTTCTGCATATCTATCTGTGCCATCTCTCGTCAGATGGGTCTACTAATATGAGCCTCAAAATCATTCGAACTCTGTGGTGAGTTCCTTCTTGCATCCATGTCATATGTGTATAGAACCCATATTCAACCTTGTAGCAAAGGTTGAGATCCACATCACCCATGATGATCATTAAGCTCATCAATTGACTACCGATCCTGGGAACCCATACAGAACCCGATTACATTATTAAGAGAATGGTCTTATCTAGTCCCTTGGAGCAAAACATCTCATCATGATTCTCTTCCTCTTTCTAAGAGAATCTCTTAACCACAAGATTTCTATAGTGTGTTTGATTTGTAAATCTTTTGTTGAACATCCATCGCTTGTTCAGAGTTCATCATTCATCATGATCTTTCCTACAATCAAAATTAAGTACATGATTAGTAATACTTCATAATCATCAAATCATATTTGACATGATAACCTATTATGCATACAGATATCATTTACATAGTTATGCAACTATTTTGACCAATACTTTGGCACAACACTTTCCCATATCTTGTATGCATACAGTGGCTATCTAGATGCCTTCCATCTATACCAGAACATACTATCGAGAGTGTGCATAGCTCTCAGCATGTCAGCAAAGAGGTTTCATTCTAGACAAGCAACAATGGAATGTTTGTCCAACTTACCAATCATATGCATATTAGTAGTATACTATTCAATGCTTTATGAATGCTTACACTCAGCATGATATATTCTAGGAATACAAATATGCATACAAGCAATATCATTTACTATTTCTAATAACAACTCAAATACTTATCTTTTATGTTTGTGTGGTTGCCTCCCGCTTGATCTTCTGTATGTCTTCTGAACTTCTATTCATTCTGTACCACTGTGCATGCTCAAGTGTACACTAGTGTCATCCTCATGATCTCATACACAAACATACATTCATTAGTATATTATCAATATTATCAAAACATTCTAATTCTAAATAATCTTGAATATGTACAGTCATGATCATTAGTATTCAGGGTTTCAAGGAAGTCTTCTTTTACTCATGCATATTCTTGTTTGATCTAGTTAGTTAAATCATCAACCAAGATAAGAGACATAATATGCATAAACCCTTGATTACTAACCAATCATACCAAGTATACTTACACAAGGTAAGATTCTAACATGACATAGGAAAACATACCTGGATTAGTATACCTGCTTAGTTATGTACAACATACGTAAACAATCTCTTCAATGATTTAGAGATCCTGAGCTAGAACCTGCATGTCTCGTAGGTTAAACATAATATAACAAAGTCATACATACCTCGTGAGTCTTTGTCTTCATGTTGTCATGGTCATGGAACTTGATTTGTCTTTTGTAATGTACTTGTGTCTTGTTAGCAGACAACATCAACCTCACACAACACCATAATGCATAAGTACAATCATATAGCCCTAATCAATGAATGTCTTCGATCATTCACATGCATTCATATTGTTACTAGGGTGATAAGACAATTAATAACATTAATCAAGATTGTACTAATAAATAACATGAAGACAAACACATTATGAACTTAATCAAGAATCATATTTCAAGGCATACCTGAACCTCCTTAAGTCATACCTGTCGAGACTTTTTGTAGTCTTCTTATGTAAGGCCTTAGCCTCAACTCCCCCTGAAACTTGATCTGGATCTTGATTAGGGTTTGCTAGAGAAACCCTAAAAATTCAATCTTTGACTTTCATACTTCTGAATGGATGGAAGAATGTGTCTTGCTGAGCTGATCAACCTAGCATTCTTCAATTTTGAAATCTCCAAAATTTGACCCCTCAAAATTGCCTTCGAAACTTCTGGATCTTTTGGACAGGAACCCGAACTAGGGTTTGATGAAGCCCACCCTTCTGTCCAATCAAAAGGTTTGATCCAAGGCTCTAAACTCTTATTTTTCTGAGGAGCTTCTAGCCGTGGTTACAGACTTCAAAAAATTCCAACTTTCTCCGAAACCCTAAATTCCGGAAGCCATGAATAAAGGTGCTAAAAATAATTCTGTTTTGACAGAAATATGCACCTGATTGCTTCTGCTATAACTCTGAAATTTTTGCTCCACATGGTCTGAATTTTTTTTTTGCAGTAGCCTGACCTGTCATCTTTCCATCCTGATAGGTCTGACCTCAATTGGATTTTCTGAGAGAGAGTTATGCCAAGTGTCGCAACGTGACCTGTTTATGGGATAAAACAAGAGAGCGAACTTGTACGGCATTCCACGTGTCACTGTTTGAACTTTGGCCTTTGAAAAATTTTTATGAGATAGCTTGCCCTATTATCTTTCCATCTTGATAGGTTTGACCTCAATTGGACTCTCTGAGAGAGAGTTATGCCAAGTGTCGCAACGTGACTTGTTTATGGGATAAAACAGGAGAGCAAACTTGTACGGTGTACCACATATCACTAGTTCACATTCGGCCTCTGAACAAGTTTCCTAAGATAGTACAGTCTGTGTACTACCTGTCACTTTTTACGAAATTTCATTTGGAGCTTCCTATCCCAAGTTATGAACTTTTGCCAAGGTCACCTGATTTTGACTGAGATCTGGAAGAGGTAGAAACCCTAACTTGTACTGATCATAACTCATAAAGTACAACGAATCGGAGGGTGCCCTTTGGACAAAAGGTACCTGGGAATGTTATCTTTGACTTGTAAACTTTTCAGACCCTGACCCTTTGCAGAAATTGATTTATAGCGAAAGTTCCACGATGACTAGTTTTTGCTATGTAAAACCCTAACCTTCAAATTGTCGTAAGTAAAGCAAGTGTCGTAAGTGCCATACCTTGTCTTCCTTCAGGTTAGCTCTGATACCATGTTAAAATTCAATATGCTCAGATAGAAAATAGCAGCATTACATTCCATTTCACAATAATAGCATATACAGGATCACTGAAGAAACAATAAGCATAGCATAAACACAAGAGACACAGATTTATCCTGGGAAACCCTCATGGGGTACAAAACCCAGCAAAGATTGCCTCAATAAGATGAAACCAAAATACAAGATGTGCTCCCTCCTTCTAATCCTCCTTATCAAATCTCCCAGACAAGTGCTCCTCTTTTCAAGTGTGTGAGTGTGTCAAATGAGGAACACACCTCCTCTATTTATACACTACTCTGACATATATTTTACACAAGTACATGTAGGCTCGTATTTAACCATTAGGTTAAATACCCTATTATAACTGACTGGGCCGACCCCCACATGGTGGGTCTAATAACCCTAGTTGCCACAACTCCTCGGAGGAATAAACATCTCCGGATACATAATAGAATCACCTCGGAGGAATGGAACATCTCCGGAATAAATAATGTACAAATATAATATTCTTAGAAGTTACAATATTCAACAGGTATTAGAGTCAATTCCTTCAAGAGAGTCTGATAGTTGGAACAAAGATCTATAGAGCACATGGATGAACATGAAAGTCTCTACTCTTCATATGGGGTTCAACTGTTCTATGGATCAAATTTTGATCATTGGATTATAAGAATGAGACTCCATTTACATGCACATAGTTTGGATATCTGGAAATATGTTGTAAATGGTTACATCGCTCCAAAAAGACCACAAAATACTACAGCCATGAAGGAGCTAAGAAATAATAATACATGGAAATGGATATCATATTGCATGGAATATATGATCATGTGAAAGATAAATTTGGAAAGTGTTCATCAGCTAAAGAGATCTGGGACAAGGTACAAAAGCTCTATACAAAGGGACCCCATTGTTAGCATTATTTGTGTCCCAATTACCTAAGAAGATCAGGTAAATAGTTCATGAGTTTTGGATTCCAAAGAAGGCTTAAAAAGTGTAAGGGAAGTAAGATTACCTTAGGGAGCCTACAAATTTATGCCAATAGGCCCAAGCACTTAAAATATTAAGTATAGGCACTAGAGAATCAACTACACAGGATCCTAGCCAGTGACCAGGGCACTATGCAATGGGTGTTGGTTTATCCAGCAATATTGAGAGGTGGGGGGGGGGGGGTGGAATCAATAATTCCTTTTCCAAACCTTGTATAAACAATTAGTATTAAGCACAAGTTAAATAATCATAATTAACATGAATAAGACAATTAACCATTTGAACACACATATTTATCGTGGAAACCTCAAAGGTAAAACCAGGAAAGCTTTGTTATTATTAAGTTAATCTTATACAAATTGTTTTACAAGAACCAACGTGATGGAGAACTTAATCTCCTAGATTCTTATGCTACAATAGAAAGGATACACCTACACCCCTGGTTTTATACCCGGTAAATAGGCAAGGATGCCCCAACACCCTAATTCTCTAGCCACGACTGGAGGGAGGCAAAAAAACCCTTACCAAGCCTCAACCTGCCCCAAGCACCACCCAACCACCCTCTAATTTATAATAGTTTTAAATTCAGTTTTTCATATCTTCAATGGAAGCTCTAACTTTTGTAATGCTTCATCTATCTCGCTAGCCTCTTTCTTGCTTTTGATATGCTATTACCAAAACTTCAGAGACACCTCTAGTCCTCTTCATACATTTGACTTGTATGGTTAAATATATTTTCAAGGAACTTTATTATTTGAAGCATTGTGTCCTTTTATGAAAATCATGCCTCTTCATAAAAAATATTGTATCCTTATAATGGCATCGATTCATCATTGATCTTCATAGTCTTTCAATCTTGTTTTAATTAATAAGGAATTACTATTTTGTAAATTTAACGAATTTTGGCATTCTGCAAAGTTGGAAATTTGGCCAAATTGTTCTCCAAATATACCATTGCCAAACATTCATTCAACAGAGTGTATATCAAACCAATGGTCAACTAATATTTACAAACATTTCACGTTGGATCCTTTTAATTAACCCTCGAGCATCTTTCAACAGTGAATTGATTCAAAACTGTTTGATATTCGTCAATCCACATAAACAGTGGAATTCAACATGCGCTTAGCTAGATTTCATAAATATTTCGCATCACATCCTTAGCTTTAAACTATGAACAACTTAACCCAGCAAAATTTTCATGTACCATTGGATTGCCCCATCCAGGATTGACGGTAGACTTGAAAAGTTTATGGCCCCAATTAAAAGTAGATTTTGGGTCACATTCTTGGGTTGAACTTCGTGCATGTTAACCCAGTGAAATGCATGTGATCCATTGGATTTGATTCCTCTGAGATCGATGGTGTTCTTTGCAAGTCAACTTCATGGGATTCATGATTGCACGCAGTGGATTCAAATGACCAAGGGCGGAGATGGAAAAGGAGATAAACAATTGAACAAATCACACAAAAATTTGCAAATGTGTAAACCTGTGGCCGAATAATGATGCAGACCCACCCAGTAGCAAATCGATGGTGGAAAATGGTTTTGGCACTAGAAAGTGCACGGTGGTTAAACTTGAAAAGGTGGAGCGAAAATTAAACCACTTAGCACATGGAGAGCACTGGTGGATTCCGCTATGAAAAGCGATTAAAGTTAAACTGGTCATCACAAGTTCTGAAACCACCTAAGCATATGTTATATAAAATATTTGTTCGATGTTTGAAAAAATGAATTTGTTGATTATTTCTTGGAGGAAAAGAAGCCATGGGTGTAGTGCCCCTAGACTACTGTAGACCTTGAGGGCACCTACTTGAGTGACCCAAATGATTGAAACATTAATAAAATGACCCCTTGATGTTCTATCGAGTATATTCATAACTATGACTGATTGTGAATCAATAAAATAATGATATATGTGCATCTGGATAGTTGATGTAAATAAATGATTACATGTTGTTTAACGATTACCTTTGATTATGAAAAATGTACATGTGAATGATGCTTAACAACTAGCTGTATGAGTGATTATGCGATGAGAATGAAGAAAGTAGATATTGATGAGATGCATTTCTGATTAGATGAATGAGTAATGTTATGAGTAAAATATAAATGCTTAACGAAGTAGCAGATTGATGAATCAAATTATGATAATTGAGGGCAGTACTACTAATATATGTTTTTGATAAATGTGTGTAGCGATAGGTGAAACGGTTCACTGACGGACACAAAAACGTATTGAAGGGTCATAGAGTATGAATAAATCACACACGGGGAGAGCGACGATGATGTCAACTTCCAATGGAATACCATGCTGATCAGATAAGCACTGATCTGCTTGCTCAAGAGGAAAGAATGAGGGCGTACGAGGTGGGCCATGATGGAGTTGGTCACGTATGAGTTGGGGGGCGTGCAGTGAGAACAGACTCACTCCTTAGCGCCATTAGTCCCTAATAGCGTGTAGATGGAGGATGGAAGGTAACGGATCCTGAAATCCCTAAATGAAGTTCCCACAAGTCAAAACGAAAGGATGACGGCAGAAGGGCCCGACGGTGTAATACCCTGTCGAGAACGGAAAGATTGGACGCAAGGACCCAATGATGTGGTACCTTGCCTAGGAATGGAAAATACGAATGACTGGACTCGACAGAGTGGTGCCATGTCGGGGAAATGAAATTTAGGAACAGGGAATCCCAACGGCGCGACACCGAGATCCTAGCGAAAATGATTATTAAACTATTAAACTTAACTGCAAAAAAACATATAAGTTTGCATTTAGAACTTTACCTAGAAATGCATTTGAGTACTTTAGGAATTTGCACATCAATGATTACTTTGGCATTTGAATAATATTAAGTGCTATTTAGGCATTTGCACATAAAAGAATATTTTGAGCATTTAAAATAATATAAATTTTTATTTTAGGAGCAAAGTAGAATCCTAAGCATGGACACCTAGTCAACTCCACCTACACCTCAAATCTAGGAGTTAAGTAAAATAGCTAGGGACAAACATGAGCATACTTAGGAATGTCGGTGCAACTCCTAGAAAAAATAACACATGGATGGGTGAGTATTATTAAATTGGAAATTTAATCAAATATGTATTTATGCATGAAGCGACATGTGTCGCATGGAATTTTCCTTTAAAAGGAAGGCTTTGGGAATGGGTAAAGGACCCAGACCCTGGATGACTATCGTAATTTTGAGTTACCTCATGACTTGCTACTATTGAGGGTTTGGCTGGAAACTTTGGTGGGGGGGGAATCCCAAGCTAAGTTTCTTGATTATTGTGTGTGAGCTCTACGACCCAAAGCTCAGGGGAGGCCATGCGACTGAAAGCATGAGCCTATGGTTGGGTGGTGAAGCTAATGGTTGCTTTGCCTATGGTTAAATGAGATTTGCTGGAGGGATCCTAGGGAAGACGCGGACTACAGTGGACAAGATCGATCGTTTGTCAGGTTATGTTTTTGTTTTAATTTTCTAAGTTATTCATTTATTTATATTATTTTTCCAGTAATTATCATAACTAATCTATTCTATGAAGTTGTTAAAGTTTCAGGTTCAGTTCAGGAGGACACTAAAGGAGGGGCCCTACAGCAAGAAACACGTCACTTGTCTTCATCAACAAGAACAAAAGTCAACAAGATCACTTCACAGGTAGCTTGAAACCCTCAGTTTTCATAGTTTTTTTCCCAAATGGAGAAAATTTAAGTCCTTGTTCCATTCAATGAAAGTTTAGATGAAAATGAGGAGCTTGTATTTGACACGGAAAGGGATATCTTTGTCCCTTTTTTTTTTCTGTGTGTAGTATTTCTCAGTCTAAAGATTAATTAATGGAGTTTAAGTCACAAGGAAATGATGTATTTAATTTTTTTGGTTCTTTTATGTATTATTTTTGTGCCAAACAGACCCTACACTTACCCAAATTTGTTGTTTGGTGTGCGACGAATTATTCGCAGGACGAAAGGGTAATCATTAATGTAAATACAACCAAAATTCTATGCCAAGTCAATGCGTAGATTGTCTGTGAGGTTCTAGGTTTACCTGAAACATTTCCCAAAATCACTGAGTCATTTAACGAAGAAAATTTGGTAAAGTTTTATAGAAATTTTAGTCTGGCAGAAAAAGACAAGTTTTTATTACAAGTATTGAAAGATGGCCAGTCGCATGAAAACCTATCGTTCCCTTTGAGGATTGATGTCTTTTAGTGAGATACCCAGTTATTTTTATCCTTGTTGAGTCAAATTTTAGGTCTAGTAGGTGATAAGTCAATCATAGAAGTTATGTTAGGTTTCCTTCTACAAGTAATTTCACCCAAGTCACAATTGAGTCTAGTGTGTTGTTTTAATTTTGATGAATTCCTAGCTGAAGCGATTCATGTATAGTTGGTGAATTTCCATGAGTTGAAGCATTTCAAATATCAGTCATATCTCTTGAACCTGTTCTTGTGTTCAAATATTTCAGAATTGATGTTTCTTGGTACCATCCTTTCTCATGACCTCCCTAAACAAATCAATATGTTTGAGTTCACCAATATAATCATGACAGAAGTTTACAGAATTATTTTTAATGTTGAATTGCCCTGAGTGGTAGAATAAATGAAAGAAATGTTGCATCCTGCACTAGATTGGTTCTTGTATAAATAAAATACTATAATTAGAGTGTATGGTTTTACTGGAGCATCATATCTGTTTCCATCCTTTTTAACACCAAGGGTTTTTGCCTTGGAACTTATTAGAAAAAGGATGCATTTAGAAGAAAAACATTTCTTTGTTTTCAAAAAATCATCAAATGGGAAATTCCCTCTTAAAGTTGGTCCATTCATCATTACGACTAAGGCATCCCTATCTATAGTAGAAAAAATATTGAATATCATGGATTTCCAACAGGTTGAAAGGATTGATTATGATCCTCATCAAATTATATCGCAAGGGAGACAACAAAATAGAAACAAGGATTTTGGCCATCAAATAGTTGAAGAATTAAAATAAATGGAAAATTTATTCAAATTTGAACAAGATAAGAAAGAAGTGAATATGGAACAAACAAACAATTTGGAAATGTTGGTTCATACACCAGCTAAATATGATATCACCAATAAGAGAACTATTTCATAAGTTGATAGTATGGAACTCAATGAAGAAGTTTCAAGCATGAAATAAAAAGTGGAACAATAGAAGGAAATTATTAGTATGGAGGAATGGGATTTAATTGTTCCAGAAAAAACTACTTTTATTTCGTAACCACCTGTAAATATGCAACAATATTATTTTTTTAGAATTAAAGGAATCTCAAAGTAACTCTCAGTATAAGTCCAGATTTGATTTCCTTTCACAATACGCAGAAAAGAAGTAGCAGTATTTGGAAGAAACTCTTAAATTATTCCCTCAAGTAAGAAAGTTGGCAGAACAAAAGGTTTTCCTTCTTACAATGAAGGATCCATAAATAAACACTATAAGGTTTGCAGTGGTGAACGATGAGAAATTTTTTGAAATGGAAGTTAATCTTGATGAGATTAATACACTCAATAAGATTCAATTGCATAGACGAACATGATATGTCCTGTATTCTGATTTATTACAATCCACTTAAAAAAATTATAAATTGCAGTCTGTGATAGAGAAGATGGAGATTCAATTGAGGTACGAGAAGCCAGAAAAAAAAGCAAATTTGATCCAGATTAAAAGACTACAAATGGACCGTGTGACTATGGGATCCGAGACAAGGAACACTCAGTGTACCAAAAGGATCCTTGATGAAAAATAAAATACCATTCAAATGCTCAAGAAAAAATTGAAGGTTCCAAATAATCAACATGTGCAATATTCAAAGTTGAAAGCATTACAACAAGAAAAAGGAATCCATATATCAAGAAATGATGGATCACAAAGGTAAAATTTTAAAGTTACAAGATGAAAAGCATGCTTGGGAAAAAGAAAGGATTGAGATGCTATCACAAATTTCCGTGTTAAATTCCAATCAGATTGAAACTGTGCAAGTGCCAAAGAATCCAAGGGATGAATCTCTATGTACGGATGAAGGACAAATGGAAAAGACCCCCACAGAGAACTGACCAGTGCTATGTCACAAATTAGTCTAAAATATGTGGAGATAGAAGAGTTGAAAGCAGAAAACTAGAATTAGAAACGGGAATTAATTCAAAATTATGAAGAAAAGAAAAAAGCTTTGAGTGATAGAAAAAAATTGCAAAAGAATGTTGATGAATTAAAAGATAGATTGACAGGTAAGCTTCCATTACAAGGATCTAAACACCAAGGATGATTTTAGGGGAGAAATTTAGCCCATGGGCTATTTTTCCATGTTTTTTTATGAAAAAAGATTTGCCAAGTTGCATTTTTTGAAGCCTCATTTCGCCCAATTTTGATGGGGTAAACTTTTTTCACTCTAAAAATTGCCAAATTATTATATAAACTATATAAAATCCTTAGAAATTTAAATAATTTTATAAAAATATCGCCAAATATTTTATAGTTGACATTTTAGGAATTGGTAAAATTCGCCAAGGTTTATACACTTTTAAATAAGTATGGGTCCTTAAAATTATCCCTGCTAAACACCATATATGGGATGCGATATCAGTGGAAGTCACCAAGTTATGGTCACATTTGAATTATATGGAAGATAAAGATGCTGTAGCAAACATAGCTCTCCAGAGGTGTAAAGTGGAAAACAAGACATTATGCAAAAGGCCTTCAGAAACAACTCAAAATACAGTCATATGTTTAAACGCTCTAACTCAACCAAACTCTACCTTAATTCAAGATTTTACAGGTACCCCCGTAGGAAAAAAATCTAGAGGGTTAGTTGTCAAAGAAATCATCTATGGCACACATAAAATAGTGTAAAAAATTGTGTCATCCACGGTAACTAATATTGGTCAAGGACTTGACCTAAAAATTGATATGCTTGATTCCATGCAGAATGTAGCAACAAAAGAAAAAATCTACTGATGGGATGAGCACTTGGAGGAGATTGTCCAACATATCTTCCATAAATTCCGAGAGGAGGGATCCGACATCCGTTATCCCTCACTGATCATTTGGATTTCCATGGATCATCTTTGCCCCAGAGGTGACAAAGAGTTCATTGCAACCTTAGGGCCAATAATGTGGAACTTCCATTCATTCTCACAAAGCGGAAGCTGACTTGGTGTGACGAAATCCAAAATTTGGCTTGAAAATTGGTTCTAGGCATTAAAAGTCCAAACACTTAGATGGAGAGTCCCACAAAATGTTCATCGAATTCTACCTCCGAATGCACACATCCAGCTAGTGCTCGGCCACATGTCGGTATGGTATCTAAAAGGAGTAACCAGAGCAATAAAGGAACTCGAATTTTATCCTAATGTCGAAATAATATTTGAAGAACTACACCGATAGTCCAATATTATCATTCAAATAACACCACTATAAAAATTGGTCATCCAACCAATAATCGAACCTTTGACAGATTTCGAGAAAGAAGAAGACTATGAAGTCTGACTCTACCTCAAAACATTCAAAATGATGTTGAGAAAATTGTTGACATCAATCCTCTAGGGATTGCGATGAATCCTCATCAGGAGCCATTGAATACATTTGACCCGTCGAATGATAATACTCAGTCCGATACCCCACTTCTAGAATACGCTTTCACAAAAGAAAACATCTGTCGCATAGTCAATGAAATATTCAGGGCACGATAGACCAGAAAGAACACAATACAAGGAAATGGGAAGCAGAAGCTTATACTCCAGGAATGGACAAAAGAATATAATGCTGAACTTTTCAACTACGCATCACAAATATTGGAAGATGCTACCAAAAACAAAATATCTGTCGACGAGCAGCTAAGAAAATTCCTTAGAGAAGAAAATCAGCAACAAGAACAAGCACCACCGAGCAAGAAAGTTAAATTCACAAACATAACACATGTTGAACTCAATAATATTCCACCACCACCATCCCCAATTTCTATTATGGAAGAAGACAAACCAACTTCTTCGACTTCTGTCACCCCACCACTCACTACTGCTCCAGGTTTTAGCCCCAATTTTGTACAGTAGCTCCCCGCTCCCCTCAGAAAAAAATACAGACTGAATTTGACTTACAAGAATTCATTGATCAACTACCGACGATTCTCCTTGAATGAAAAGGACTTATCATAAAGAAACCAATCGTAGCCAACTAAAAATCACCACCCAACTTACCTCCATTAGATTTCCATATAACTAAACAACTTCCACCACCATCAACCTCCATTCCAACCATCATCAGATATACCGAAACCATCATAGAGAAAAACCTCGACCCTACAATTGAGGTTGAATCGCAACAAACATCCACCTTTACACCCCTACCAGTGGACCATTCCACTATACTTCCATCACCAACCCACTAAGTTCAGGACGTCATTGACCAGTTGGATACCACTGAGATACCACTAAAAAAGATCGAAACTCCCTAACCACCTGCTAAAACTTCCATAAAAATTAACCAAGGATTACCTCCATCGCAAGAAAACTAGACCTCTACCAACATTTATGATCTACCTCACTCCCCACTACTAGAACTCGGCATAGCCACCCTACCAACTTCACCACCGACCGCTTCCACACTACCGCCTACTTCCCCACCACTAGCTTCTTCCCCACTATCGCCTACTTCCCCACCACCGAATGAATCAAATACAACCGACTACCCAACTCTAGTAGCTGAACCCAAAAGAACACCCCCACCTAATGTTAACTCAACTCTTGTAGCACTAGTAGAAGAACAAAATGAAGAAACACGTTCGACATGAGTTAAATAAGTGACCAACAAAGGAAAACCCACATAAAAACAAACAGAAAGTCATAAGGCAAAGGAAAAAGAGTCATAAAAGGAAAATAAAAAGAATAGAAGAGAAAAGAGGAAGAAAGAAAAAGAATAGTAGAAATAGAAACAACATCTGCAACACCCTCAACAGCAACCGCCACACATTGTCCATCTAGATCAGCTGGTTCCTATTGCCACTTTTGGCCCTCGAAAAGAAAAAGAGGAGGAACTGGATCTACTTACAGATGCTATCAACTGAGAGCGCGGGAAAATAACAAATGAAGACAAAGAGCACATTGAAAAACTTTAAGCAGAGCAATCTTCATTTTTGGCTAAGTGTGAAATCTTAGTCCAACAAATAGTACCGCAATTAATACCACTCTCGTCGAGTACTAACACTAAATAACCACTAGACAAAGCATATTCCTTATTCGAAAAGTTCATATCGACTCTCCAAACACATCTGACTAATGAACGACAGGATCAAGCAAAAGAAACCTCTATCATCATGACAAACCAGTATACATCCTTCATAGAAGCACATAATCTGTTAGATCAATATGCCACAAAATCTACTAAGACCATAGAAGTATTACACACCTAGTATGCACATTATGGCAATGTTTTTGTTGAAATGCAGAGAACCTGTGATCTTATTAACAACCTCCAACAGCAACAATGAAAGACTGATGAAGCTCTTAGACAAATCCTTGATTACCTAATCATTATGGAGCATAGGAAGCTAGAAAAACTAGATAAGAAATAAGATCAATGGATCACAGAAGCTTGAGTAAGTTTGAAAATAGTCGACAAGATCAAACCACAGCTTCATCAACTGCTCTCTACCACCAAAAACGAAACACTCGTATTAGGGAAGACATGATCGATCTTTGAGACCGACTGGTTCATGACCAAATGGAGAACCTGTCTATCCTTACCACCCTTACTATAGATATTCAAAATTCACTCCATGAGTGGAAAAATTTTCAACATCACCTATCAATATCTACAGAAGCCATTGTCAAAACCTATGTCCAACAGAAACTATCTACAAGCACCAGTCAGTCCCAACGACAACGACAAAACTCTTCTCATTACTCAATCTTATTTAATTTTGTCATTTTAGTTATCATATCCCTATTTCTTTGGGACAAGGAAAGGTTTTTTTTGTGGGGGAGATGTTGGAGGATCCTAGGTCGGCCTCTTCATGAGGTCTTTTGTTCTAGCACTTCAAATAACATGTCAAACTATCGTGTCATCTGCCTCATGTTGAGTCTCTTAGTCATGTATGTTAGTGAACCGACGGACCGTTATGTAACTGTTTGTAAACTATATATAGGTTGGAGAACCGGATATAGGCGTCACTAAGACATTGTATTGTACTTCGTCTTGAGTAATAGAAAGACTTGTTGGCTCTGCCACCAGTACTTATCTTGTGTTCCTATATAACTAATTTGTTGTTTATTATATATCATGTATCTGTTGATTTATTTGTAACTTCAGAAGATATTCACTTGTATATTGTATTTGTAATTTATTGTATCCCCAACGGAGATGTATTATTCCAGTCCGATTGTAAGTGTCATAACTTATACTTGATGGGTTATTAGACCACCTCGATGGGGTCGGTCCTGTATGAGTCATGTGGGTTAAAGGGTTATTAGACCACCCTACTGGGGTTCGTCCAATTCAACATTATGTTAAGTGGTTAAGTTGGGGCCGACCTAGTTAAAGTTAAAAGACAATTGAAGTAGTGTATAAATAGAGAGTGTGTCCCTCTCATTTTACACATTCTCTCATTCACTCACTTTGCATTAGTGAGAGAGAGGAGGAGTGCACACTAGTGGAGGAGGAGTATCTGCTGCAGTCATCTATCTCTTGGGGTTTGATCTTTGTGATCTTTGTATTGGTTCTTATTCTATCTCTTAGGAAGTTGCGGGCTTTTTCACCTTCTTGGTTTTCCCCGATGAAATGTTTGTGTCTCTTGTCTCTTGTCTCTTATGATTTATATGCTGTACATGTTGTTCTTTTAGTTAAGATCCTATATCAGTTTGAATTAAATGTTGAAAAACTAACATGGTATCAGAGCTAGCCTGAAGGAAGGCATGGTATGGCATTTATGACACTTGTTGCACTTGCAACAAATTGGAAGCTACGGCTTGGTATGGTAAAAACCAGTCATCGTGGCACTTTCTCTATAAATCCATTTTGGAGAAGGTTTAGGATCTGAAAATTATACAAGTGAAGGACAGCCTCAGATTTGTTGTACTTTGTGAGATATGATACGTACAAGTTAGGGTTTCTGCCTCTTCCAGAATGCAGTCCTAAATAGGTGACCTAGGACAAAAGGTCATATCTCAGGCTAGGAAGCTCCAAATGGAATTCCGTAAATAGTAAAATTTAGGGAATGGACTGTACTTTCACATATCCAGGTTTCAGAGGTCGAAGTTGAAACAATGACATGTGGAATGCCGTACAAGTTTGCTATACTATTTCATCCCATAAACAGGTCACATTGTGACACTTGGCATATCTCTCTCTCAGAGAATCCATTTGAGGTCAGATCTATGGCATTGGAAAGATAACATGTCAGGATCCCCCAGGACAAAATTTCAGACTCTGTGGATCCAAAATTTCATATATGCACCAGAAACAATAAGGCACATATTTCTATGAAATAAAATTGGATTCTAAGCATTCTCATTTTTGGCTTGTCACTGCTGTGGGAAATTAGGGCTTTTGACAGAAGTGGAATTTTGGAGTGATATTAGAATAGGATTACTCTCCTCATCAAAATCAAAATTTAGAGACTAAGTTCAAAGATTTTTGTTGGTTAGAATGCCCGACATTATCAAACCCTAGTTCGAGATCTTGATCAAAAAGGTGGAAAATTAGGGTTTCTGCAAAAGTTGAAATTTTTGGAATATGTGACCACGGTTGGATGCTCCTCAGAAAAATCGAAGTTAGAGCACAAGATCAAACCTTTTGGCTGGGAATAACCCCAGGAATTATCAAACCCTAGTTCAAGATTTTGACCCTAGATCAGAAAGTTTAAAAGGCAATTTTGAGGGGTCAAATTTTGGAGATTTCAAAATTGAAGTATACTAGCTTGATCAACTCAACAAGGTGCATCTTTTCATCCAATCAGAAGTTTGAAATTCAAAGTTTTAATTTTTAGGGTTTCTCTAACAAACCCTAATCTAGCTCCAGATCCAGTTTCAACAAATCAAAGTTGATTGGGTTAATCCTAGAAGAGAATGAATTGGACACCTACATAAGTGAAGAAGTTCTAGTTTCAGAGAGAGATGAGGCTAAGGCCTTACATAAGAAGATTACAAGCAATCATGACATGTATGACTTGAAGAGATATAGGTATGTTTTGAAATTTGTTCATGATTAATTTTTTTATATATTTGTCTTCATTTGAGGTTAGTACAATCTTGATTAATTTTAGACTTGTCTTATCACCCTAGTAAAAGTATGAATGCCTGTGAATACATTCATTGATTAGGGGTATGACACTTATGATTATACTAACACACTGTGTTGTTGTATGAGGATGATGTTGTCCACTAACATGAAGGGTACATCAAGAAAGACAAATGAAGTTCTAGATCAAGAACATATGACCATGGTGACATGAATACAAAGACTCATCCATAGTCATGGATCACATAGAAGCTCTACTTACAAGGTATGTATAACTTGGTTCTACAATTATTAACTTATGAAATATGCAGGTTGCTAGCACAAGGTCTCTAAGAGAACAAAGAAGACATTGTTTGGGTATGCTAGACAAACATGATAATCCAAGTATGTTTTCCTATATCGAGTTAGAATCCTCTTTTGTGTTAGGATCTTATATAAGTATACTTTTATATTATTGAGAATGATTATTCATGAACTTATAAGTTTGAGCAATCATGGGTTTATGCATATTATACTTCTTACTTTGATTGATGAGATGATATGGCAAACCAAAAGAGTCCTATGGTCAAATAAGAATATTCATGAGTAAAAGAAGTACTCCCTAAAACCTTGAATACTAACGCTTGTGATAAATTACCTGTGTATGAAATGACTATAACCATACATGTTTAAGATTATTTAGAATCATAATGTTTTGACAGTATTGAGATTATACTAATGCATGTATGATTATGTATGAGATCTTGAGGATGACACTAGTGCACACTTAAGCATGCATAGTGGTCCAGGATGGATATAAGTTCAAAGACAGATAATCTAGGAAGTAAATATCAAGAGAGAGCTCACTCTAGTAGTTCCTACAAGGAAGCAAAGATTGAGAGGGAGTCCACCCAACAACGAAACAAAGATAAGTATTTGATTTGTCATTTCCTATTACTTAAACGATGTTATTCAGTCATGTACATGCTTATGTTCCTAGATTTAGTATGTATATTATGCATATTAGAAAAGTTGCATTAATGAACAAGATACTACTAATATGCAAGTAATGGGTAAGTGGCCTATGGTACTATACAACATTCCATTGCTACTTATCTAGAATGCAACCTCTTTGCTAACATGTTGGGAGTTGTGTACACTCTTAACAATGTTCTGGTAGAGATGGAAGGCATCTAGACAGTTACGGGATAGGGATAAATGTTGTATTGAAGCATTGGCTAAGATAATTGCATGACGGTATGACATATGTCTTTGTGAGTAAGAATTTGTTCTGAAATATATAAGATGTTTCTAATCATGCAATTGGACTTGTCTTGTAGGAAAGACCATGTACCATCACCTACAAAAGAAGGACTACAACATTTGTTCCAGCAACAAAGTTCAAAGAAAACTATCTATTGAAGATATTGAAGAATCCGAAGTTCCCAGGATCTGGGATGCAATAATGGAAGAATTCCACGATCGAGGAATTGTTGATGTATATGTAAATTCGGAATGTATTTCACATATATGTATATTGTATTCTTATAGAGATGTTATTATTCCTCTATACAGAACTATTTGTATTCCTATAGAGATGTTATTATTCCTCTATACGAAAGTGTCGTCATTTATATTGTAAGTGTTCTAACTTATACTTGATGGGTTATTAGACCACCTTGTTGGGGTCATCCCTGTATAAGTCATGTGGGTCAAAGGTTTATTAGACCACCCTATTGGAGGTCGGCCCAATCCGCATTATGCTATGTGGTTAAGTTAAGGCCGACCTAGTAAAGGTTATTAGGCAAGTCAAGTCAAGTATAAATAGAGTGCAGGAGGCACTCTATTTGATCATTCTATTCTCGCACACACTCTTTGGAGAGTGGCACACTTGTGGAGGAGGAGAAGCTGCTGCTAGGAGATGTCTATATCTTATGCTTGGGTTGTATCATTGCTCTATCTATCTCTGAGGAAGTTATTGGGTTTTTTCACCTTTATGGTTTTCCCCAAGTAAACTCTGTGTCTCTTGTGTGCTTGCAATATTTTGTCCATGATTGATATGCTGTAGATATGCTATACATGTTGTTCTCTTAGTTAAGATTCTAGATCAGATTGAAGTAAATTCTGAAAAACTAACATGGTATCAGAGCTAGCCTGAATGAAAGGCATGGTATGGCATGTATGACACTTGTTTCACTTGCGATGCTAGGGCTTGATATAGTAAAAAACAGTCATCGTAGCACTTTCTCTATAAATCCATTTTGACAAATTTTTTGTATCTAAAACTTTTACAGGTCGAATATCAGATCCCCATGTACCTTGTGTCCAAAGGAAAACTTCTAATTCATTGTTCTTTGTGTTTTATGATCTGTACAATCTACGATTTCTGCCTCTTCCAGATTTGAGTCATAAACAGGTGACCTAGGAAAAAAGGTCATAACTTGGGATAGGAAGCTCCAAATGAAATTTAGTAAAAAGTGACAGGTAGTACACAGACTTTACTTTGTCAGGTAACTTTTTCAAAGGCTGAAACTGAACCAGTGACATGTGGCACACCGTACAAGTTTGCTCTCTTGTTTTATCCCATAAAAAGGTCACGTTGCGACACTTGGCATAAGGTGCATATTTCTATCAAAACATAATTTTTTTTAGCACCTTCATTCATGCCTCTAGGAATTAGGGTTTTGGAGAAAGTTGGTATTTTTGTAATTAGAGACCATGGATGAATGCTACTCATCAAAATTGAAATTTAGAGATGAAGATCAAATTTTTTGGTTGAGTAGAAGGTCGGGCATGACCAAACCCTAGTTCGAGACTTTGATCGAAAAAATGGAAAATTAGGGCTTCTGCAAAAGTTGGAATTTTTTAAGTCTATGCCCACAGCTGGAAGCTCTTCAGAAAAATCGATGTTTAGAGATTTGGATCAAACCTTTTGGTTGGGAAGAAGGGTGGGATTTATTAAACCCTAGTTCGGGATCCTATCTAGAAGATCTGGAAGGTTCAAAGGCAATTTTGAGGTGTGAAACTTTGCAGTTTTCAAATTCTGAGTATACCGACTTGATTAGCACATCAAGGCGCATCTTTCTATCCTTTTAGAAGTTTGAAATTCAAAGTTTGAATTTTTAGGTTTTCTCTGACAAACCCTGATCCAGCTCCAGATCCAGTTCCTGCAAATCAAGTGGATTGGGTTAATCCTAGATGAGAATGGATTATTCAACTGCATAAGTGAAGAAGTTCTTGTTTCAAAGGGAGATGAGGCTAAGGCCTTACATAAGAAGATTACAAGAAATCTCGACAGGTATGACTTATCCAGGTATGTTTCAAGATTTGTTCATGATTAAGTTTATGGTATGTTTGTCTTCATATTATTACGGTTAGTACAATCTTGATTAAATTTAGGATTAAATTTAGACTTATCGTATCACTTAATAAAATTATGAATGCATATATTCATTGATTAGGGTGTTGACAGTTATGATTGTACTAATGCATTATGGTGTTGTATGAGGTTTATGTTGTCCACTAACATGAAAGGTACATCAAGAAAGACAAATCATGTTCTAGTTCAAGAACATATGACCATGGCGACATGAAGACAAAGGTTCGTCCATTGCCATGGATCACATAGAATATCTACTTACGAGGTATGTATAAGTTGGTTCTATAATGGTTAACCTATGAGATATGCAGGTAACTAGCAAAAGTCACTGAAGAAAACAAGAAGACATTATGCAGGTATGTTAGACATAACTAGCTAGCATGCTAATCCAGGTATGTTTTTCCTATATCAAGTTAGAATCCTACCTTGTGTTAGGATCTCTTATATAAGTATACACGACATCATTGATAATGATTATTTATGAGGTAATAAATTTAAGTAATCTAGGGTTTATGCATATTATGTCTCTTACCTTGATTGATGATCTGACTAACCAAAAAATTCTTTTGGTCAAATATGAATATGTATGAGTAAGAGAATTCTTCCTTAAAACATTGAATGCTAATGCTTATTATTTGTGTTTGAAATGATCATGACTATATATGTTTAAGATTACTGTATTATTGAGAATGTATGATTATGTGTGAGATCTCAAGGATATCACAATAATGATACTTGTAATCATGCATAGTGATCAAGGATGAATATAAGTTCAAGGACAGGTAATCCAGGAAGCAAAGATCAAGAGGGAGCACACTTCAGTAGTTTCTGCAAGGATGCAGATATTCAGAGGGAGTCGACCACTTCTCACAATCCACATCAGAATGGAGTTGCGAAGATTTAGAGGGAGTCCACCCAACAACCAAACAAAGATAAGTATTTGAATTGTCATTTCTTACATATTTGTTTGTTTAAATAATATTATTCAATGATGTATATGTTTATGTTCCTAGACTTAGGTTGTGTATTATGCATATTAGAATAATTACATGAATGAAAAGTATACTACTAATATGCATGTGATGGGTAAGTGGCCTATGGAACTGTACAACATTCCATTGCTACTTATCTAGAATGAAACCTCTTTGCTGACATGTTGGGAGTAGTGAAAACTCTTAACAATGTTCTGGTAGAGATTGGAAGGCATCTAGAAAGTTATAGGATATGGATGAATGTTGTATTGAAGCATTGGCTAAAATAATTGCATAACTGTATGACATATTTATTTATGTGTAAGAATTTGTTCTGAAAACTATGAGAAGTTTCTAATCATGCGATTTAACTTGTTTTGTAGGAAAGATTGTATACGAGCACCTACAAAAGAAGGACTACAACATTTGTTTCAGCAACAAAGTTATCTATTGAAGATATTGAAGATTTTGAATATATTGAAGTTCCCAGGATTTGGGAAGAATGCCATGATCGAGGAGTACCAGTTGATCATGAAGATTGATGTTTGGGATGCAGTCCCAAGACCTAAAGGAAAGTCTATTGTGACTTCCAAATGGATATACAAGATCAAGCATGCTGCAGACGGTAGGATAGAGAAATTCAAAGCGAGATTTGTAGCTCGTGTCTTCTCCCAGAAAGAGGGGATAGGCTATGAAGAGACGTCTACACCTATAGCCGGGCACACTTCCATCTGATCAATACTTGCTCTGGGAGTAGTGATGAAATGGAAGATACACTAGATGGATTTCAAGACAGCTTTTCTTGAATGGTGTAGTCAAAGAGGATGTGTATGTGGAACAGCCACTCGGGTTTGAGACACATGACCAAGAGTCATATGTGTGCAGATTAAAGAAAGCCTTGTATGTCTTGAAGCAAGCTCCTAGGACTTGGTATGGTTTGATAGATAGCTTTCTATCTAGTTTTGGCTTTACCAAGAGTAAAGCGGATTCCAACCTTTACTACATGGTTGAGGAAGGCAATCCAGTGATACTACTTCTGTATGTGGATGACCTATTTGTAACAGGTGAGGATGGATTGATTTCCGACACAAAGAGGAAGCTTGCTGCCAAGTTCAAGATGAAGGACTTGGGTATGATGTACTACTTTCTTGGTATGGAGGTGTGCCAGAGTGCAGATGGAATCTTCCTTGGACAAAGGAAGTATGCAGTAGAGATCCTGAAGAGGTTCAAGATGATGGACTGCAAGGCCATGGACACACCTATGGCATCGAACCTGAAGCTTCTGTGTGATGCTTCATCTGAGCTGGTTGATGCTACGATGTATCGTCAGATGATTGGGTCCTTGATGTACCTGATGAATACGAGAACAGACATCTTCTTCGCAGTGAACACCTTGAGCCAGTACTTGACAGATCTGAGACATGTTCACATGATAGCCGCAAAGCATGTTCTGAGCTACTTGAAGGGTAGACGTTACTCTGGGCTCAAGTATGAGGTGAATCAAAAGTTTAACCTGGAGGGTTATGTTGATTTGGATTGGGCAAGCAGTGCCATTGATCGAAAGAGCACTTCGGGGTGCTACTTCAGTATGAGATCCGGTATGATCTCTTACTTTAGTAGGAAGTAGTCCTGTGTGGCATTGAGGACAACCGAAGCAGAATATGTCACAGCTTGTTTGGCTAGTTGTGAGGTAGTATGGCTTCAGAAACTACTGTCTCATCTATTTGATCTCCCGTTGGAGGCTATTGGTATCTTTTATGACAACCAGAGTTGCGTGAAGCTATCTGAGAACCCAGTGTTCCATTACAAGTCGAAGCACATTGAGATCAAATATCACTATATCAGGGATATGGTGGAGAGAAGAGTAGTGAAGCTCCTGTATGTTGCGACAGATGAGCAGGTTGCGGATGTGTTGACGAAACCACTAGCCAGAGTGAAGTTCAAGTAATTCAGAGAGAGGCTTGGTGTTCTTTAGATTGAGGACACTTCAAGAAAGAAGTGATGGAAACATTTGCTGGAGCCATTCCAAGCATGGTGAGAGGAGGATCCTTCCCATGGCTGTGGATGTAAGCATTGGATGATGAGCATCAGGACAATGCTCCAATTACTGCTCTGTATATGCATATGCATCATGTTGGATGTTGGATATGATCAGTTGGATCATGTATATGTATATTCATCATGTTGGATGCTAGATATGATCAGTTGGATCATCCAGTTATGTAGGCATAATGTTGGATGCTTGATATGATCAAGTGGATCATGTATTTGTGTATGTATCATGTGGATACATTGTATGATCAGGTGGATACATTGTATGATCGGGTAGATCATGAATGATGATATGTATCAGGTAGATACTTGGTATGAATCAGGTGGATACATTGTATGATCAGGATGATCATGGATGATGAGCTTCAGGATGTTTCTCCAAATGATATGCGTCAAGTGGATGCATTGATGATCAGGATGATCATTCTATGATGACATGCATCAGGAGGATGCTTTGACATGATCAAGTGGATCATGAGTGATGAGTCCGAAGACACAGATGCACAAGAGCCTTTTCGACATGGTGGTAGATGTGTTCTCCCATGTGGCTTGATGTAAGTGCAGAGCCTTTCTAACATGGTGGTAGATATGTTCTCCCATGTGCGTTGATGTGAGTGCTGAGCCTTTCCCGGATGGTCAGAGGAAAGTCCTTCCATGCCGATGAGTGTAAGTGTTGTGTTGTGTGCATCTGGACTGTGCTTCATGGATGATGAGATGATCAGTATGATCATGAGTATCAAGATGATACTCTGTGGTCGTGGACAGGCTGTGCAGATAAGCATATAATAGCACCTTGTGAGACTTGTAGATGCTCTTGATAGGTTTTGTCGATGGCATATAATAGCTCCCTGGGAGGTCTGGCAAATGCTCTTGCTAGGTTTTGCTTGGAAGGACATATAAAAGCGCCCTGGGAGATTTACAGATACTCTTGCTAGGTTTTTTCGATGGCATATAATAGCTCCCTCGGAGATCTAGTAAATGCTCTTTCTAGGTTTTGTCCATGGAATATAATAACTCCCTGGGAGATCCTGCAGGTTGTGTTGGGCACGTAATTAGTCTTGGGATGCTCTTGCTAGGTTTTTTCGGTTGCATATAATTTCTCCTTGGGAGGTTTGCATATACTCTTTCTAGGTTTTGCATATGGCATATAATAGCTCCCTGGGATATCTGTCAAATGCTCTTCCTAGGTTTTGCTTGGTCACATGTAATAGCTCCCTGGGAGATCTTGCAGGTTCTGTTGGGCATGTAATCAGTCCTGTGATGCTCTTGCTAGGTTTTATTGATGCACATAATAAGTCCTGAGGATTCCACAATATGGCCAGTGATGAGGAAGACCTACAAGTGGTCAGCCTACATCCAGTATGAAAAAGGACTAGCTCTATAGAACTTCCTATGATGAGTATATTTAGAGATTGATTGAGATAGTAGCAACAGTGATGATGACGATGATCTAGAGAAGAAGACTTGTGCTAGAAGACCTGTGTCGAGAAATACCTTCCTAGTTAAGAGGGAGTGTTGATGTATATGTAACTTTAGAATGTATTTCACATATATGTATATTGTATTCATATAGAGATGTTATTATTCATCTATACGGAAGTGTCGTCATTTATATTGTAAGTGTCGTTACTTATACTTGATGGGTTATTAGACCACCTTGTTGGGGTCGGCCTTGTATAAGTCATGTGGGTCAAAGGGTTATTAGAACACCCTATTGGGGGTCCGCCATGTGGGTCAAAGGGTTATTAGACCACCCTATTGTAGGTTGGCCCAATCCGCATTATGTCATGTGGTTAAGTTAAGGCCGACCTAGTAAAGGTTATTAGGCAAGTTAAGTCAAGTATAAATAAAGTCCGGGAGGCACTCTATTTGATCATTCTATTCTCACACACACCCTTTGGAGAGTGGCGCACTTGTGGATGAGGAGAAGCTATTGCTATGAGATGTCTATCTCTTATGCTTGGGTTGTATCATTGCTCTATCTATCTCTGAGGAAGTTATTGGGTTTTTTCACCTTTATGGTTTTCCCCAAGTAAACTCTATGTCTCTTGTGTGCTTACATTATTGTGTCCATGATTGATATGCTGTAGATATGCTGTACACATTGTTCTCTTAGTTAAGATCCTAGATCAAATTGAAGTAAATTCTAAAAAACTAACATGGTATCAGAGCTAGCCTGAAATAAGGCATGGTATGGCATGAATGACACTTGTTGCACTTGCGATGCTAGGGATTGATATAGTAAAAATCAGTCATCGTAGCACTTTCTCTATAAATCCATTTTGATGAAGTTTTAGGATCTAAAACATTTACAGGTCGAATATCAGATCCCCATGTACCTTGTGTCGAAAGGAAAAGTTCTAATTTGTTGTACTTTGTGTTTTATGATCTATACAATCTAGGGTTTCTGCCTCTTCCATATTTGAGTCATAAATAGGTGACCTAGGAAAAAAGGTCATAACTTGGGCTAGGAAGCTTCAAATGAAATTTACTAAAAAGTGATAGGTAGTACACGAACTGTACTTTCTCAGGTAACCTTTTCAAAGGCCGAAACTGAACCAGTGACATGTGGCACGCCTTACAAGTTCGCTCTCCTGTTTTATCCCATAAACAGGTCTCATTGCGACACTTGGCATAACTCTCTCTCAGAGAATCCATTTGAGGTCAAACCTATGAGGTTTGAAAGATGATAGTTTAGGCTAGCACGGGAAAACATTTCAGACCCTGTGAATCAGGAAGTTAGGAGGTATACTAGAAACAATCAGGTGCATATTTATGTCAAAACATAATTATTTTTTGAGCACCTTCATTCATCCCTCCAGGAATTAGGGTTTTTGAGAAAGTTAGTATTTTTGTAATCAGAGACCATGGATGAATGCTACTCATCAAAATCAAAATTTAGAGACCAAGATCAAATTTTTTGCTTGGGTAGAAGGACGGGCTTGATCAAACCCTAGTTCGAGACTTTGATCAGAAAAATGGAAAATTAGGGCTTCTGCAAAAGTTGGAATTTCTTAAGTCTGTGACCACGGCTGGAAGCTCCTCAGAAAAATTGAAGTTTAGAGATTTGTATTAAACCTTTTGGTTGGGAAGAAGGGTGGGCTTTATCAAACCCTAGTTCGGGATCCTATCCAGAAGATCCAAAAGGTTCAAAGTCAATTTTGAGGTGTGAAACTTTGTAGTTTTCAAATTCTGAGTATACCAGCTTGATTAGCTCATCAAGGTGCATCTTTCTATCCTTTCAGAAGTTTGAAATTCAAATTTTGAATTTTTAGGGTTTCTCTGACAAACCCTGATCTAGCTCCAGATCCAGTTCCTGCAAATCAAGTGGATTGGGTTAATCCTAGAGGAGAATGGATTAGTCAACTCCATAAGTGAAGAAGTTCTTGTTTCAAAGGGAGATGAGGCTAAGGCCTTGCATAAGAAGATTACAAGAAATCTCGATAGGTATGACTTATCCAGGTATGTTTCGAGATTTGTTCATGATTAAGTTTATGGTATGTTTGTCTTCATATTATTACGATTAGTACAATCTTGATTAAATTTAGACTTGTCGTATCACTTAATAAAATTATGAATGCATATATTTATTGATTAGGGTGTTGACACTTATGATTGTACTAATGAATTATGGTGGTGTATGAGGTTTATGTTGTCCACTAACATGACAGGTACATCAAGAAAGACAAATCATGTTCTAGTTTAAGAACATATGACCATGGTGACATGAAGACAAAGGTTCGTCCATTGCCATGGATCACATAGAAGATCTACTTACGAGGTATGTATAACTTGGTTCTATAATGGTTAACCTATGAGATATGCAGGTAACTAGCACAAGTCACTAAAGAAAACAAGAAGACATTATGGGGGTATGTTAGACATAACTAGCTAGCATGCTAATCCAGGTATTTTTTTCCTATATCAAGTTAGAATCCTACCTTGTGTTAGGATCTCTTATATAAGTATACATGGCATGATTGATAATGATTATTTATGAGGTAAGAAATTTAAGTAATCCAAGGCTTATGCATATTATGTCTCTTACCTTGATTGATGATATGACTAACCAGAAAAGTCTTTTGGTCAAATATGAATATGTATGAGTAAGAGAAGTATTCCTTAAAACATTGAATGCTAATGCTTATTATCTGTGTTTGAAATGATTATGACTACATATGTTTAAGATTAATGTAGTATTGAGAATCTATGATTATGTATCAGATCTCGAGGATATCACAATAATGATACTTGTAATCATGCATAGTGATCAAGGATGGATATAAGTTCAAGGATAGGTAATCCAGGAAGCAAAGATCAAGAGGGAGCACACTCTAGTAGTTTCTGCAAGGATGCAGATATTCAGAGGGAGTCGACCAATTCTCACAATCCACATCAGAATGGAGTTGCAAAGATTCAGAGAGAGTCCACCCAACAACCAAACAAAGATAAGTATTTGAATTGTCATTTCTTACATATTTGTTTGTTTAAATAATGTTGTTCAATGATGTATATGCTTATGTTCGTAGACTTAGATTGTGTATTATGCATATTAGAATAATTGCATTAATGAAAAGTATACTACTAATATGCATGTGATGGGTAAGTGGACTTTGGCACTGTGCAACATTCCATTGCTACTTATCTAGAATGAAACCTATTTGCTGACATGTTGGGAGTAGTGCAAACTCTTAACAATGTTCCGGTAGAGATTGGAAGACATCTAGAAAGTTACAGGATATGGATGAATGTTGTATTCAAGCATTGGCTAAAATAATTGCATAATTGTATGATATATTTCTTTATGTGTAAGAATTTGTTTTGAAAACTATAAGAAGCTTCTAATCATGCGATTTAACATGTTTTGTAGGAAAGATTGTATATGAGCACCTACAAAAGGACTACAACATTTGTTTTAGCAACAAAGTTATCTATTGAATATATTGAAGTTCCCAGGATTCGGGAAGAATGCCATGATCGAGGAGTACCAGTTGATCATGAAGAATGATGTTTGGGATGCAGTCCCAAGACCTGAAGGAAAGTCTATTATGAATTCCAAATGGATATACAAGATCAAGCATGTTGCAAATGGTAGCATAGAGAAATACAAAGCGATATTTGTAGCTCGTGGCTTCTCCCAAAAAGAGGGTTTAGGCTATGAAGAGACGTCTACACCTATAGCTAGGCACACTTCCATCAGATCAGTACTTGCTCTGGGTGCAGTGATGAAATGAAAGATACACTAGATGGATTTCAAGACAGCTTTCTTGAATGGTGTAGTCAAAGAGGAAGTGTATGTGGAGCAACCACTCGGGTTTGAGACACATGACCGAGAGTCATATGTGTTCAGATTAAAGAAAGCCTTGTATGGCTTGAAGCAAGCTCTGAGGACTTGGTATGGTAGGATAGACAGCTTTCCATCCAGTTTTGGTTTTACCAAGATCAAAGCGGATTCCAACCTTTACTAGAAGGTTGAGGAAGGCAATCCAGTGATACTACTTCTGTATGTCGATGACCTGTTTGTAATATGTGAGGATAGATTGATTGCCGACACGAAGAGGAAGCTTGCTGCCAAGTTCGAGATGAAGGACTTCAATATGATGTACTACTTTCTTGGTATGGAGGTGTGGTAGAGTGCAGATGGAATATTGCTTGGACAAAGGAAGTATGCAGTAGAGATCCTAAATAGGTTCAGGATGATGGACTGCAAGGCCATCACCACACCTATGGCAATGAACCTAAAGCTTCTGTGTGATGCTTCATCTGAGCTGGTTGATGCTACGATGTATTGTCAGATGATTGGGTCCTTGATGTACATGACGAATACGAGACCAGGCATCTTCTTTGCGGTGAACACCTTGAGCCAGTACTTGACAGATCTAAGACATGTTCACCTGATAGCTGCAAAGCATGTTCTGAGGTACCTGAAGGGTACAGTTGACTATGGGCTCAAGTATGAGGAAAATAAAAGGTTTAACCTGGAGGTTTATGTTGATTCGGATTGGGCAGGTACTGCCATTGATCGGAAGAGCACTTCGGGGTGCTACTTCATTATATGATCCTGTATGATCTCTTGGTTTAGTAGGAAGGAGTCCTATGTGGCATTGAGTACAGCCGAAGCAGAAGCTGTTTGCAGCTTGTTCGGCTAGTTGTGAGGTAGTATGGCTTCGGAAGCTACTATCTGAGCTATTTGATCTCCCGTTGGAGGCTACTGGTATCTTTTGTGACAACCAGAGCTATGTGAAGCTATCTGAGAACCCCATGTTCCATGACAGGTCAAAGCACATTGAGATCAAATATTAGTATATCAAGGATATGGTGGAGAGAGGAGTAGTGAAGCTCCTGTATGTTGCGATGGATGAGCAGGTTGTGGATTTTTTGATGAAACCACTAGCCAGAGTGAAGTTCGAGTACTTCAGAGAGAGCTTGGTGCTCTTCAGATTGACGACACTTCAAGGAAGAAGTGATCGACACATTTGTTGGAGCCATTCCAAGCATGGTGAGAGGAGGATCCTTCCCATGGTTGTGGATGTTGGATGATGAGCAATAGGACGATGCTCCATTTACTGCTCTATATATGCATATGCATCATGTTGGATGCTGGATATGATCAGTTGGATCATGTATATGTATATTCATCATGTTGGATGCTAGATATGATCGGTTGGATCATGCAGTTATGTATGCATCATGTTGGATGCTTGATATGATCAGGTGGATCATGTCTTTGTGTATGTATCATGTGGATACATTGTATGATCAGGTGGATACATTGTATGATCAGGTAGATCATAAATGATGATATGTATCAGGTAGATACTTGGTATGCATCAGGTGGATGCATTGTATGATCAAGATGATCATGGATGATGAGCTTCAGGATGTTTCTCCAAATGATATGCATCAGGTGGATGCATTGATGATCAGGATGATCATACTATGATGACATGTATCATGAGTGATGAGTCCGAAGACACGGATGCACAAGAGGCTTTTCGACATGGTGGTATATGTGTTCTCCCATGTGCCTTGATGTAAGTGTAGAGCCTTTTTGACATGATGGTAGATATGTTCTCCCATGTGCATTGATGTGAGTACTGATCCTTTCCCAAATGGTCAGAGGAAAGTCCTTCCATGCCGATGAGTGTAAGTGTTGTGTTGTGTGCATCTGGACTGTGCTTCGTGGACGATGAGATGATCAATATGATCATGAGTAATAGGATGATACTCTGTGGTCTTGGACAGGCTGTGCATATAAGCATATAATAGCACCCTAGAAGATTTGTAGATGCTCTTGCTAGGTTTGTTGATGGCATATAATAGCTCCCTGGGAGGTCTGGTAAATGCTCTTGCTAGGTTTTGCTTGGAAGGACATATAAAAGCGCCCTGGGAGATTTACAGATACTCTTGCTAGGTTTTTTCGATGGCATATAATAGCTCCCTCGGAGATCTAGTAAATGCTCTTTCTAGGTTTTGTCCATGGAATATAATAACTCCCTGGGAGATCCTGCAGGTTGTGTTGGGCACGTAATTAGTCTTGGGATGCTCTTGCTAGGTTTTGCCGATTGCATATAATTTCTCCCTAGGAGGTTTGCATATACTATTGGTAGGTTTTGCATATGGCATATAATAGCTCCCTAGGATATCTGTCAAATGCTCTTGCTAGGTTTTTCTTGGTCACATGTAATAGCTCCCTGGGAGATCTTGCAGGTTGTGTTGGGCACGTAATCAGTCTTGCGATGCTCTTGCTAGGTTTTATTGATGCACGTAATAAGTCCTGAGGATTCCACAGTATGGCCAGTGATGAGGAAGACCTACAGGTGGTGGGCCTACATCCAATATGAAAAAAGACTGGCTCTGTAGAAATTCCTATGACGAGTAGATTCAGAGATTGATTGAGATAGCAGCAGCAATGATGATGACAATGATCTAGAGAAGAAGACTTGTGCTAGAAGACCTATGTCGAGAAATACATTCCTAATTAAGAGGGAGTGTTGATGTATATGTAACTTCGGAATGTATTTAACATATATGTATATTGTATGCCTATAGAGATGTTATTATTCCTCTATATGGAAGTGTTTTTATTCCTATAGAGATGTTATTATTCCTATATACGGAAGTGTCGTCATTTATATTGTAAGTGTCGTAACCTATACTTGATAGGTTGTTAGACCACCTTGTTGGGGTCGGCCCTGTATAAGTCGTGTGGGTCAAAGGGTTATTAGAACACCCTATTGGGGGTCGTCCATGTGAGTCAAAGGGTTATTAGACCACCCTATTGGAGTTCGGCCCAATCTGCATTATGTTATGTGGTTAAGTTAAGGAAGACCTAGTAAAGGTTATTAGGCAAGTCAAGTCAAGTATAAATAGAGTGTGGGAGGAACTCTATTTGATCATTCTATTCTCGCACACACTCTTTAGAACGTGGTGCACTTGTGGAGGAGGAGAAGCTGCTACTAGGAAATGTCTATCTCTTATGCTTGGGTTGTATCATTTCTCTATCTATCTCTGAGGAAGTTATTGGGTTTTTTAACTTTTATGGTTTTCCCCAAGTAAACTCTGTGTCTCTTGTGTGCTTGCATTATTGTGTCCATGATTGATATGCTATAGATATGTTGTACATGTTGTTCTCTCAGTTAAGATCCTAGATCAGATTGAAGTAAATTCTGAAAAACTAACATGGTATCAGAGCTAGCCTGAAAGAAGGCATGGTATGGCATGTATGACACTTGTTGCACTTGCAATGCTAGGGCTTGATATAGTAAAAACCAGTCATCGTTGCACTTTCTCTATAAATCCATTTTGACGAAGTTTTCGGATCTGAAACATTTACAGGTTTAATATCAGATCCCCATGTACCTTGTATCCAATGGAAAACTTCTAATTTGTTGTACTTTGTGTTTTATGATCTGTACAATCTACGGTTTCTGCCTCTTCCAGATCTGAGTCATAAATAGGTGACCTAGGAAAAAAGGTCATAACTTGGGATAGGAAGCTCCAAATGAAATTTGCTCAAAAGTGACAGGCAGTACACAGATTGTACTTTCTCAAGTAACTTTTTTAGAGGCCAAAACTGAACTAGTGACATGTGGCATGCCGTACAAGTTCGCTCTCCTTTTTTATCCCATAAACAGGTCATGCTACGACAGTTGGCATAACTCTCTCTCAGAGAATCCATTTGTGGTCAGACCTATGGGGTTTTAAAGATGACAGTTCAGGCTACCACAGGATAAAATTTTGGACCCTGTGAATCGGAAAGTTCAGAGGTACACTAGAAACAATCAAGTGCATATTTCCGTCAAAACATAATTATTTTTTGAGCTCCTTCATTCATGCCTCCGGGAATTAGGGTTTTGGAGAAAGTTGGTATTTTTGTAATCAGAGACCACGGATGAATGCTACTCATCAAAATCGAAATTTAGAGACCAAGATCAAATTTCTTGGTTGGGTAGAAGGCCGAGCTTGATCAAACCCTAGTTCGAGACTTTGATCAAAAATATGGAAAATTAGGGCTTCTGCAAAAGTTGGAATTTTTAAAGTCTGTAACCACAGCTGGAAGCTCCTAAAAAAAATCAAAGTTTAGAGATTTGGATTGAACATTTTGGTTGGGAAGAAGGGTGGGATTTATCAAACCCTAGTTCGGGATCCTGTCCAGAAGATCTAGAAGGTTCAAACGCAATTTTGAGGTGTGAAAATTTGCAGTTTTCAAATTCTGAGTATACCGGCTTGATCAGCTCATCAAGGCGCATCTTTCTATCCTTTCAGAAGTTTGAAATTCAAAGTTTGAATTTTTAGGGTTTCTCTGACAAACCCTGATCCAGCTCTAGATCCAGTTCCTGCAAATCAAGTGGATTGGGTTAATCCTAGAAGAGAATGGATTAGTCAACTGCATAAGTGAGAAGTTCCTGTTTCGAAGGGAGATGAGGCTAAGGCCTTACATAAGAAGATTACAACAAATCTCGACAGGTATGACTTATCCAGGTATGTTTCGAGATTTGTTCATGATTAAGTTTATGGTATGTTTGTCTTCATATTATTACGGTTAGTACAATCTTGATTAATTTAGACTTGTCGTATCACTTGATAAAATTATGAATGCATATATTCATTGATTAGGGTGTTGACACTTATGATTGTACTAATGCATTATGGTGTTGTATGAGGTTTATGTTGTCCACTAACATGAAAGGTACATCAAGAAAGAAAAATCATGTTCTAGTTCAAGAACATATGACCATAGTGACATGAAGACAAAGGTTCGTCCATTGCCATGGATCACATAGAAGATCTACTTACGAGGTATGTATAACTTGGTTCTATAATGGTTAACCTATGAGATATGTAGGTAACTAGCACAAGTCACTAAAGAAAACAAGAAGACATTATGCGGGTATGTTAGACATAACTAGCTAGCATGCTAATCCAGGTATGTTTTTCCTATATCAAGTTAGAATCCTACCTTGTGTTAGGATCTCTTATATAAGTATACACGGCATGATTGATAATGATTATTTATGAGGTAAGAAATTTAAGTAATCCAGGGTTTATGCATATTATGTCTCTTACCTTGATTGATGATATGACTAACCAGAAAAGTCTTTTGGTCAAATATGAATATGTATGAGTAAGAGAAGTCTTCCTTAAAACATTGAATGCTAATGCTTATTATTTGTGTTTGAAATGATCATGTTTAAGATTATTGTAGTATTGAGAATGTATGATTATGTATGATATCTTGAGGATATCACAATAATGATACTTGTAATCATGCATAGTGATCAAGGATGGATATAAGTTCAAGGACAGGTAATCTAGGAAGCAAAGATCAAGAGGGAGCACACTCCAGTAGTTTCTGCAAGGATGTAGATATTCAAAGGGAGTCAACCACTTCTCACAATCCACATCAGAATGGAGTTGCAAAGATTCAGAGGGAGTCCACCCAACAACCAAAGAAGGATAAGTATTTGAATTGTCATTTATTATATATTTGTTTGTTAAAATAATTTTGTTCAATGATGTATATGCTTATGTTCCTAGACTTAGGTTCTGTATTATGCATATTAGAATAATTGCATTAATGAAAAGTATACTACTAATATGCATGTGATGGGTAAGTGGCCTATGGCACTGTACAACATTCTGTTTCTACTTATCTAGAATGAGACCTCTTTGCTTACATGTTGGGAGTAGTGAAAACTCTTAACAATGTTCTGGTAGAGATTAGAAGGCATCTAGAAAGTTACAGGATATGGATGAATGTTGTATTCAAGCATTGGCTAAAATAATTGCATAACTGTATGACATATTTCTTTATGTGTAAGAATTTGTTCTAAAAACTATGAGAAGTTTCTAATCATACGATTTAACTTGTTTTGTAGGAAAGATTGTATACGAGCACCTACAAAAGAAGGACTACAACATTTGTTTCAACAACAAAGTTATCTATTGAAGATATTGAATATATTGAAGTTCCCAGGATTCGGGAAGAATGCCATGATCAAGGAGTAGATCATGAAGAATGATGTTTGGGATGCAGTCCCAAGACCTGAAGGAAAGTCTATTGTGACTTCCAAATGGATATACAAGATCAAGCATGCTGCAGATGGTAGCATAGAGAAATACAAAGGGAGATTTGTAGCTCGTGGCTTCTCCCAGAAAGAGGGTATAGGGTACGAAGAGACGTCTACACCTATAGCCAGGCACACTTCCATCTGATCAATACTCGCTCTGGGTGCAGTGATGAAATGGAAGATACACCAGATGGATTTCAAGACAGCTTTCTTGAATGGTGTATTCAAAGAGGAAGTGTATGTGGAGTAGCCACTCGGGTTCGAGACACATGACCAAGAGTCATATGGGTGCAGATTAAAGGAAGCCTGGTATGGCTTGAAGCAAGCTCCTAGGACTTGGTATGGTAGGATAGACAGCTTTCTATAAAGTTTTGGCTTTACCAAGAGTAAAGCGGATTCCAACCTTTACTACAAGGTTGAGGAAGGAAATCCAGTGATACTACTTCTGTATGTGGATGACCTATTTGTAACAGGTGAGGATAGATTGATTGTCGACACGAAGAGGAAGCTTGCTGCCAAGTTCATGATGAAGGACTTGGGTATGATGTACTACTTTCTTGGTATGGAGGTGTGGAAAAGTGCAGATGGAATCTTCCTTGTACAAAGGAAGTATGCAGTAGAGATCTTGAAGAGGTTCGGGATATTGGACTGCAAGGCCATGGCCAGACGTATGGCATCGAACCTGAAGCTTCTGTGTGATGCTTCATCTGAGCTGGTTGATGCTACAATGTATCGTCAGATAATTGGGTCCTTGATGTACCTGACGAATACGAGACTAGAAATCTTCTTTTTGGTGCACACCTTGAGACAGTACTTGACAGATCTGAGACATGTTCACCTAATAGTTGCAAAGCATGTTCTGAGGTACCTGAAGGGTACAGTTGACTATGGGCTTAAGTATGAGGTGAATCAAAAGTTTAACCTGGAGGGTTATGTTGATTCGGATTGGGCAGGTAGTGCAATTGATTAGAAGAGAACTTCAGGGTGCTCCTTCAGTATGGGATCTGGTATGATCTCCTGGTTTAGTAGGAAGCAGTCCTGTGTTGCATTGAGTACAACCGAAGCAGAATATGTCGCAGCTTGTTTGGATAGTTCTGAGGCAGTATGGCTTCGGAAGCTACTGTCTGAGCTACTTGATCTCCCGTTAGAGGCTATTGGTATCTTTTATGACAACCAGAGTTGTGTGAAGCTATCTGAGAACGCAGCGTTCCATGACAGGTTGAAGCACATTGAGATCAAATATCACTATATCAGGGATATGGTGGAGAGAGGAGTAGTGAAGCTCCTGTATGTTGCGACGGATGAGCAGGCTACGGATGTGTTGATGAAACCACTAGCCAGAGTGAAGTTCGAGTACTTCAGAGAGAGGCTTGGTGTTCTTCAGATTGACAACACTTTGAGGAAGAAGTGATGGACACATTTGCTAGATCCATTCTAAGCATGGTGAAAGGAGGATCCTTCCCATGGCTATGGATGTAAGCATTGGATGATGAGCATCACGACGATGCTCCAGTTATTGCTCTGTATATGCATATGCATCATGTTGGATTCTCGATATGATCATTTGGATCATGTATATGTATATTCATCATGTTTGATGCTAGATATGATTAGTTGGATCATGCAGTTATGTATGCATCATGTTGGATGCTTGATATGATTAGGTGGATCATGTATTTGTGTATGTATCATGTGGATACATTTTATGATCAGGTGGATACATTATATGATCAGGTAGATCATGAATGATGATATGTATCAGGTACATACTTGGTATGCATCATGTGGATGCATTGTATGATCAGGATGATCATGGATGATGAGCTTCAGGATGTTTCTCCAAATGATATGCATTAGGTGGATGCATTGATGATCAGGATGATCATACTATGATGACATGCATAAGGAGGATGCTTTGACATGATCAGGTGGATCATGAGTGATGAGTTCGAAGACACAGATGCACAAGAGCCTTTCCGACATGGTGGTAGATGTGTTCTCCCATGTGCCTTCGTGTAAGTGCAGAGCCTTTCTAACATGGTGGTAGATATGTTCTCCCATATGCATTGATGTGAGTGCTGAGCCTTTCCTGGATGGTCGGAGGAAAGTCCTTCCATGCCGATGAGTGTAAGTGATGTGTTGTGTGCATCTAGACTATGCTTCATGGACGATGAGATGATCAGTATGATCATGAGTATCATGATGATACTCTGTGGTCGTGGACAGGCTGTGCAGATAAGCATATAATAGCACCCTGGGATATTTGCAGATGCTCTTGATATGTTTTGTCGATGGCATATAATAGCTTCCTGGGAGGTCTGGTAAATGCTCTTGCTATGTTTTGCTTGGAAGGACATATAATAGCGCCCTGGGAGATTTACAGATACTCTTGCTAGATTTTTCCGATGGCATATAATAGATCCCTGGGAGATCTGGTAAATGCTCTTGCTAGGTTTTGTCCATGGCATAGAATAACTCCATGGGTGATCCTGCAGGTTGTGTTGGGCATGTAATCAGTCCTGGGATGCTCTTGCTAGGTTTTTTCGGTTGCATATCATTTCTCCCTGGGAGGTTTGCATATACTCTTGCTAGGTTTTGCATATGGCATATAATAGCTCCCTAAGATATTTTTCAAATGCTCTTGCTAGGTTTTGCTTGGTCACATGTAATAGCTCCCTGTGAGATCTTGTAGGTTGTGTTGGGCATGTAATCAGTCCTGAGATGCTCTTGCTAGGTTTTATTGATGCACGTAATAAGTCCTGAGGATTCCATAGTATGGCCAGTGATGAAGAAGACCTGCAGGTGGTGGGCCTACATCCAGCATGAAAAAGGACTAGCTCTGTAGAACTTCCTATGACGAGTAGATTCAGAGATTGATTGAGATAGTAGCAGCAGTGATGATGACAATGATCAAGAGAAGAAGACTTGTCCTAGGAGACCTGTGCCGAGAAATACCTTCCTAGTTAAGAGGGAGTGTTGATGTATATGTAGCTTCAGAATGTATTTCACATATATGTATATTGTATTTTTATAGAGATTTTATTATTCCTCTATACGGAAGTGTTTGTTTTCCTATAGAGATGTTATTATTCCTCTATATGGAGGTGTCGTCATTTATATTGTAAGTGTCATAACTTATACTTGATGGCTTATTAGACCACCTTGTTGGGGTTGGCCCTATATAAGTCATGTGGGTCAAAGGGTTATTAGACCACCCTATTTGAGGTTGGCCCAGTCAGCATTATGTTATGTGGTTAAGTTAAGGTCGACCTAGTAAAGGTTATTAGGCAATTCAGGTCAAGTATAAATAGAGTGCGGGAAGCACTCTATTTGATCATTCTATTATCACACACACTCTTTGGAGAGTGGCACACTTGTGGAGGAGGAGAAGTTGCTCCTAGGAGATGTCTATCTCTTATGCTTGGGTTGTATCATTGCTCTATTTATCTCTGAGGAATTTATTGGGGTTTTTCACCTTTATGGTTTTCCCCTAGTAAACTCTGTGTCTCTTGTGTGCTTGCATTATTGTGTCCATGATTGATATGCTGTAGATATGTTGTACATGTTGTTCTCTTAGTTAAGATCCTAGATCAGATTGAAGTAAATTGTGAAAAAATAACAGGAATACCAGTCGATCATAAAGAATGATGTCTAGATGTGGCCCCAAGACCAGAAGGGAACTTTGTTGTGGCTTCCAAGTGGATCTATAAGATCAAGCATGTTGCAGATGGCAGCATAGAGAAATCCAATGCAAGGTTTGTGGCTCATGGCTTCTCCCAGAAAGAGGGGATAGATTATGAAGAGATTTTTTCTCCTGTAGCCAGATACACTTCCATCAAAACAATACTTGCTTTGGCTGCAGTGATGAAGTGGAAGATACACCAGATGGATATGGTGTAGTCGAAGAGGAAATGTATGTGGAGTAGCCACTCGATTTTGGGACACATGACAGAGAGTCATATGTGTGCATATTGAAGAAGCCTTGTATGGCTTGAAGCAAGCTCCTAGGACATGGTACGGAAAGATAGACAACTTCCTGTCCAGCTTGGGATTTACCAAGAGTAAAGAGGATTCCAACCTTTACTACAAGGTTGAGGAAGGCAATCCAGTGATACTTCTATTGTATGTGGATGACCTGTTTATGACAGGCAAGGATAGATTGATTTTCGACACGAAGAGGAAGCTTGATGCCGAGTTCAAGTTGAAGGACTTGGGTATGATGCATTACTTTCTAGCTATGGAGGTGTGGCAGGGTACAGATGGAACCTTCCTTGGACAAAGGAAGTATGCAATAGAGATCCTAAAGCGGTTCGGGATAATGGACTGCAAGGCCATGGCCACACCTATGGATTCAAACCTGAAGCTATTGAGTGATGCTTCATCAGAGTTGGTTACTGCCATGATGTATCATCACATGATTGGGTCCTTGATGTACCTAATGAACATGAGACCAGATATTTCCTTTGCGGTGAACGCCTTGAGCCAGTTTCTGACATATCCTAGACATGTTCACCTGATTGTTGTAAAGCATATTTTGAGGTAGCTGAAGGGTACAATTGATTATGGGATCAAGTATGATGCAAATCAAAAGTTTAACCTAGAGGGTTATGTTGACTCAGATTGGGAAGGCAGTGCTTTAGATAGGAAGAGCACCTCAGGGTGATGCTTTAGTATGGGATCAAGTGTGATCTCTTGGTTTAGCAAGAAGCAATCCTGCGTGGCACTGAGTACAGCCGAAGCAGAATATGTGGTAGCTTGTTCGGCTAGTTGTGAGGTGGTATGGATGAGAAAGCTACTGTCTGATTTATTTGATATCCAGTTGGATGCTACTTGTATCTATTGTGACAACCAGAGATGTGTGAAGTTGTCAGAGAACCTGGTGTTCCATGACAAGTCGAAGCACATTGAGATCAAATATCACTATATCAGGGATATGGTGCAGAGATGAGAAGTAAAGCTCCTATATGTTGTGATGGATGAGCAGATCGCACATGTATTGACCAAAGCCGCTGGCCAGAGTGAATTTTGAGTACTTCAGAGAGAGGCTTGGTGTACTTCAGATCAAGGTTCCTTCCAAGGGGAAGTGATGAGTCCGAAAAACAAAGATGTACATGGCATTTTTTGACATGGTTGTAGATATGTTCTTCCATGGTCGTGATGTAATTGCTGAGCCATTCTCACATGGTGGTAGATGTGTTCTCCCATGGTATAGATGTAAGGGCTGAAGCCATTTTTTTTTACATGGTGGTAGATGTGTTCTCCAATGGTGAAAAGGTGAGGGCAGGAGCCTTCCCCAAATGGTGGTAGATGTGTTCTCCCATGTCGGTGGTGTAAGTGTTGTATGATGTGCATCTAGGCTATGCTCCATGGACGATGAGATGATCTGAAGAGGACATTTCTATAATGATCAGGATGATGATGTGATGATGATGAGCATTAAGACGATTTGATGACGATGATCAGGTTGATCATGCGATGATGATGTACATCGGGATGATGTGTTGTGTGATGATGATTAGTATGATTATGAGTATCGAGATGATACTTCGTGGCCATGGACAGATTGTGCAGGTAGCATGTAATAGCTCCCTAGGAGATCCGATAGTCTGAGCTCGGATGCTCTTATGAGGCTTTGCTATAGGTTGATTGCTGACAGATTGTGTAGGTAGCATGTAATAGCTCCCTAGAAGATCTGATAGTCTGACCTCGGATGCTCTTGTGAGGTTTTTCTATAGGTTGGTTATGGATAGATTGTGCAGGTAGCATGTAATATCTCCCTGGGAGATCATATAGTCTATGCTAGGATGCTCTTGTGATGTTTTTCTATAGGTTGGATGTGGACAGGTTGTGCAAATAAGCATATAATAGCGCCCTGGGAGATTTGCAGATACTCTTGCTAGGTTTTTCCTATGGCATATAATAGCCCCTTGGGAGATCTGGAAAATGTTCTTTCAAGGTTTTTCTTAGGAGGACATATAATAGTGCCCTAAGAGATTTGTAGATACTCTTGCTAGGTTTTTCCTATGGAATATAATAGCTCCCTGTGAGATCTGGCAAATGCTCTTGCTAAGTTTTGTCCTATGGCATGTAATAGCACCCTAGGAGATCCAATAGGTTGAACTGTGTGCTCGTAATCAATCCTGGAATGCTCTTTTGAGGTTTTTCCATGACCACATGTAATAGCGCCCTGGGAGATCCGATAGGTTGAGCTGTGTGCTTGTAATCAATCCTGGGATGCTCTTTCGAGGTTTTGTGGTGGTCGCATGTAATAGCTCCCTAGGATATCTTTCCGGTAATGCTTAGGCACATAAAGGATCTTGGGATACTCTTTCGAGGTTTTGTTGATGCACGTAATTAGTCCTGGGATCCACAGTATGGAAAAATATGATGAATACCTATAGGAGGCTAGGTCTACATCTAGCATGAAAAAGGGCTAGATATGTAGAACTTCCTATCACGAGAAGAATTGAGAAATAGCACCAGTGATCGAGATGACAAGTACAGCAGCAGTGACGATGATGCTTTGTGATCCAGTGACGATGATCCAGCTCCAAAATGGAAGACTTGTGTCTATATGTATTGATGACCCGTGTCAAGAGAATACCTTCCTATTTAAGAGGGAGTGTTGATGGATTTGTAACTTCAGAAGATATTCACTTATATATTGTATTTGTACTTTATTGTATCCCCAACGGAGATGTATTATTCCTCCGATTGTAAGTGTCGTAACTTATACTTGATGGGTTATTAGACCACCTTAATGGGGTCGTCCCTGTATGATTCATGTGGGTTAAAGGGTTATTAGACCACCCTAGTGGGGGTCGGCCCATTCAACATTATGTTAAGTGGTTAAGTTGGGGCCGACCTAGTTAAAGTTAAAAGACAAGTGAAGTAGTGTATAAATAGAGAGTGTGTCTCTCTCATTTTACACATTCTCTCATCCACTCACTTCGCATTAGTGAGAGAGAGGAGAAGTGCACACTAGTGGAGGAGGACTAGTTGTTGCAGTCATCTATCTCTTGGGGTTTGACCTTTGTGATCTTTGTATTGGTTATTATTCTATCTCTGAGGAAGTTGTGGGGTTTTTCACCTTCTTGGCTTTCCCCAGTGAAATGTTTTGTGTCTCTTGTCTCTTATGCTTGATATGTTGTACATGTTGTTCTTTCAGTTAAGATCATAGATCAGTTTGAATTAAATGTTGAAAAACTAATAGTATCACTGGTAACTATGCAATCCACTTGACTATAACACTGTGGAAGTCAGAAGTCAGGAATTGTCATCCCAGCCTTCGTATATTAAATATTTTTACATTTCTCTCTTAAATGAAGGGTCGATCGACCCTTCTTGTGCTCAGTATTTTTCCAGTGTTCACCATTATGGATATACATTAATTGATGTCCTAGCCTTCGTAGGTTGAATATTTTTACAACTACTTCATAAATGAAGGGGTGGCTGAACCTTATTCTGCCTAGTATTATTTTCATCTTAGTTCTAGACTGCAAGAAGGGTCAGTCGATCATTCATGTGTTCACAATTCTGGATACAGGTGAATTGTTGGATATACGTGTTCATAATTATCTACTAAACGAAGGGGCGACCGATCCTTCTTGTTGGAAGTCAAATGTCAGAATTCGGGATAAACATTTTGTATATGTTATAACTTAGCAAATGTCTTGATCCCTAATATTTAATGTGGAATTAAGAAGTCGGTAATTGTCAGCCCAACCTTCATAGATTAAATATTTTTACATTTCTCTCATAAATGAAGGGTCAGACGACCCTTCTTGTGCTCAGTATTCTTCGAGTGTTCACCATTCTGGATATACATGAATTGACGGCCTAGCCTTCATAGGTTGAATATTTTTACAATTCCCTCATAAATGAAGGGGCGACCGACCCTTCCTCTACCCAATATTATTTTCATAATAGTTCTAGACTGCAAGAAGGCTCGTTCGATCCTTCTTGTGTTCACCATTATGGATACAGGTGAATTGTTGGATATTGGTGTTCACAATTCTCTACTAAACGAAGGGGCAACTAATCCTTCTTGTTGCAAGTCAGGATAAATATTGTTTATATGTTATAAATTATCCAATAACTAGATCCCTACTATTTACTGTGAAAGTCAGAAGTCAGCAATTGTCGTCTCATCCTTTGTAGATTAAATATTTTTACATTTCTCTCTTAAATGAAGGGTCAGCCGACCCTTCTTGTGCTCTATATTTTTCGAGTTTTCACCATTCTAGATATACATGAATTGACGACCTAGACTTTGTAGGTTGAATATTTGTACAATTCCTTCATAAATGAGGAGGCAGCCGACCCTTCTTTTACCAATTATTATTTTCAATTTAGTTGTAGACTGCAAGAAGGGTCAGCTAATCCTTCTTGTGTTCATCATTATAGATACAAGTGAATTGTTGAATATTGGTGTTCACAATTATCTACTAAACAAGGGGCGATTGATCCTTCTTATCAGAATTCAAATGTCATAATTTGGGATAAATATTTTTTATATGTTATAACTTAGCCAATGTCCAGATCCCTACTATTTACTGCAGAATTCAAAAGTCAATAATTTTCATCCCAGCCTTGGTAGATTAAATTTTTTACATTTCTCTCGTAAATGAAGGGTCGGTCGACCCTTCTTGTGCTCAATATTCTTCCAGTGTTCACCATTCTAGATATACATGAATTGATTGCCTAGCCTTCGTATGTTGAATATTTGTACAATTCGCTCATAAATGAAGGGGCGCCTGACCCTTCTTTTGCCCAGTATTATTTTCATAATAGTTCTAGACTGCAATAAGGGTCAGTCGATCCTTCTTGTGTTCATAATTCTGGATACAGGTGAATTGGTGAATATAGGTGTTCAAAATTCTCTACTAAACAAGGGGCATTTGATCCATTTTGTTGGAAGTAGGATGCGGGAATTTGGGATAAATATGTTGTATATGTTATAACTTAGCCAATGTCCCAATACCTACTATTTACTGCTGAATTATGAAGTCAGGAATTGTCAGCCTAGCCTTCATAGATTAAATATTTTTACACTTCTCTCCTAAATGAAGGGTCGGCCGAACCTTCTTGTGCCTAGTATTCTTCCAATGTTCACCATTCTTCATATACATGAATTTACGGCCTAGCCTTCGTAGGTTGAATATTTTTACAATTCCTTCATAAATGAAGGGGCGATCGACCCTTCTTGTGCCCAGTATTATGTTCATAATAGTTATAGACTGCAAGAAGGGTCGATCGATCTTGCATGTGTTCACCATTCTGGATATAGTTGAATTGATGGATATAGGTGTTCACAATTCTCTACTAATTCAAGGGGCGGCTGATCCTTCTTGTCGGAAGTAAGAAGTCGAAAGTCGGGAAATATCACTTAGGACAAATATATTTATCCAAATATGGTGGTTAGTTGGATTCGATCAGTGAAGAAATTAAAATATCATAGCTCTGCTATCTGGATGGGATTAGTGGAAAGCATGCCTTTTCTTTAGCGATGGATTTCCTAGAAAAATGGAAATGGTTTCCATATTGTGGTTGCCAGAGATCGGATTTTGGGCATAAAACACTCGGGTATTCTTATAGAACATATGCTCAGTTGTATTCAAAGGATGGGCATTTAATTTTGAATATATATGTTATAAACATCTGAGCAGGATCTATAACATGTAGGCATGTAGGATATCAAAAAGTGGTTTCATTATGGAGGAAGGAAGGGCTCATATCTTCCTTTTTCACAAACAACAGTTGTTGGATGAAATTGACATAAATATATACTAAGAAGGGAAGTCATTTTTGGAAAATATTATTTTGATACATTACTTAAAACAGTTGTATAATACGGTAGAATATTAGCTAAATTGTATACATAAATAGTTTTTGGTTTATTGATTGTGATATGTAATGCTAAATGTTGATGTGGATGGAAGATGACAAACGAGGTTATTATGAGATAAAAACCTATGTAACATGTGGAATAGTGTCCATTTGGGAGACAAGTATGTTTCACATGTAACAAATGATTATCATGATCATTGACTTTTATGGACAAGAATATGTGTAGTTTCTTTGATTCATAATATGAATAGCAAGAGACTCTTTTTTCTTCTGGGAAAAAAAAGACCATCTAACTAGGATGAATTCTGCATTAATTTGGAAGAAAGAACATTGACAATCTTTAAATGTGTGAATCAAAGCATATAAAATTAATTCTAACTCACATAGTACAGTCAAATATGAGGCAAATCGATAAGATGTTGTAACACGAAATACATTCACAAAAGAGAAATTAACAAACTGAAGAAAGTGATAACATATGAATCTCTGTTTCTGATAGAATTGTACTTTTGCTCTTCATTAAAGTATTCAAAAATTATTACATCACTATTTTTTTTCTCTCGGATCCAACCCCGATTACTTTGTAAAATCAAAATTTATACAAAATGTTCTTTGAATACACCCTAACTGATTCTTTGCTAAAAATAGAAATTCCAAAGAAATCTCTAAACTTCAGGAACAGTTGTTTTGTTGTCGACCAAGATGGTGTATTGTTTCTTTGATTTTGGATGGTGTAACACTCGGGCATTTAACAAAGGAACCACAAATTCATTTCAAATTAGGACACCTAATTATTCATTCTTGATATAACCTGTATTTTGTTTCCCAAATTATTCAACAATTTTCCATTGCTCTTGATTTGGGATTTCATAATCCATCATTTCTTTAACCATCTATACATATTGTGTAACATACACCTTCTAGATCCTTCTTAATCATTAGAAATTGTTCAAATATTTCAAAATCATTGGTCAACTTATCCCCTTTATTGGATAATCCAGTAATATGAGAGATTAGGTTGTCATTGATCTCGACTAGTTTGTCAAAGTAGAATTTTCCATTGTGATATCTTCTCACAATGAACTGTGCTATCACCTCCTTGAGTCCTCCAAATATATTGACCAAGGGTGTGTGAATATAGTTCAATATGTTGCTTGCTCGGATTTTTTGAGCTTCCTCTCACCATCGGCCATTAGGTTCTTTTCCCCATTCCAAAATTTCGTTCCAAATTCTTTTCCATTGTCGTTCCACAAATTTTGCATTGTGGACGTTCTAGATTCGGATTTTTAATGGTGTATCTACTTCTTCCAGTTGTCAAACTTTCAAAGCTGCGGATCGTGTGGTTGCTTGAGATTTCCTGGGAGCCATTTTGTTTGTAGGATTTTCTATTTTAGTGCTAAGTTCCGTATTTTCTGGAATATTGATGCTTTATTGCTCGAATGTTTGTAGAATAACATCCAAGCTTCTTCCAATTCAGTATTTATAGAAAAATCGTTAGGCAAGAGTGGGTGCGTAGTGGTTGGTTGTATTAATTGCGAATTTAATGGTGGCAATAAATCTGATTGACAATTGGTCAGCACTTCATTCGCTACATATTGATTCTTTTGTTCTTTATGTTGGGTATGATGACTAAAATTTTTCCATTCATTAGCTCTAGGGTTGGAATTTGACAAGCAAAATGCCTATCACGAGGCACTTTTCCCGTCTTTTACGGCCAAAATAATTTAGTGACCGTTATGCTTGAATGCCAAGTTAGATGTTAAAACTCATTTTTTTCTTCTCTAAATTATTAACCTCTCTTATTTATTGATTATGTTTGGATTTATGGATTCTGTTTCAATTTAAATAAAGTTTTGAATTTATTTTGGATGATAGTTTAAATAACAGAAAACAAAAAAATCAGGCCATCAATTCAACATAGTGATTATTTACTGGAGAAAAACTCTTTGAATGTAGAAAAACTCAAGGAGATACATTAATGAAGAGAAACTAATTTAAAGATAGTTCTTGGGCCCTGATACTGGCAAGAAGAATTACATGTTCTGTTGGGTTTGCATTGTCCTCTCTCCTCATATGGATGTATTTTCCAAAAATTGTTCTTTCCAACCGTTTTTGGTGATACCAATGATACATGATATATAATAAACAAGCAATTAGATAGATAGGAACACAATATAAGTAATGGTGGAAGAGCCAACAAGTCTTTCTATTACTCAAGACCAAGTACAATACAATGTCTTAGTGCCACCTATATCCAGCTCTCCATCCTATATATATAGTTTACAAATAGTTACATAACTATTTTTTGGTTCACTAACTGATGTGACTAACTGAATCGACATGTGGAGGTCGACACGATGGTTTGACATGTTCTTCGAAGTGGTCGAACAGAGGACCTACTCGGGAGGCCCACCTAGGCTCCTCAAACACAAAGTAATTAGTAGGGATCATGACACTGGATAAGTTATAACATATAAAAAATATTTATCCTAACTTGTGACAAGACGGATCAGTCACCCCTTTGTTTAGTAGAGAATTGTGAACACCTATATCCAACAATTCACTTGTATCTAGAATGGTGAACACAAGAAGGATCGACCGACCCTTTTTGAAGTCTACAACTATTATGAAAGAATACTGGGCAGAAGAAGGGTCAATTTCCCCTTCATTTATGAGGTAATATTAAAAATATTCAACCTACAAAGGCTAGGCCGTCAATTCATGTATATCCAAAATGGTGAACACTATAAAAATACTGAGCACAAGAACGGTCAGTCGACCCTTCATTTAAGAGAGAAATGTAAAAATATTTAATCTACAAAGGATGGGACGACAATTCCCGACTCTCGAATTCCGCAGTAAATAGTAGGGATTGAGACATTGCTAAGTTGTAACATATAAAAATACTTATCATGAATTCCGACTTCCATCAAGAAGGATCGACTGCCCCTTCGTTTAGTAGATAATTGTGAACACCAATATCCAGCAATTCACTTGTATCCAGAATGGTGAACACAAGAAGGATCGACCAACCCATATTGTAGTCTAGAACTATTATGAAAATAATACTGGGCAGAAGAAGTGTCGGTCGCCCCTTCATTTATGACGGAATTGCAAAAATATTCAAGCTACGAAGGCTAGGTCGTCATTTCACGTATATCCCGAATGGTGAAAAATGGAAAAATATTGAGCACAAGAAGGGTCGGTCGACCCTTCGTTTAAGAGAGAAATGTAAAAATATTTAATTTACGAAGGTTAGGACGAAAATTCCTGACTTCCGACTTCTGCAGTAAATAGTAGGGATTGGGACATTGGCTAAGTTATAACATATAAAAATATTTATCCCTACTTCCGAATTCCAACAAGAAGGATCGGACTCCCCTTAGTTTAGTAGATAATTGTGAACACCAATATCCAACAATTTACCTATATCCAGAATGGTGAACACAAGAAGGATCGAGCGACCCTTCTTGCAGTCTAGAACTATTATGAAAATAATACTGGGCAGAAGAAGGGTCGGTCGCCCCTTCGTTTATGAGGTAATTGTAAAAATATTCAACCTACGAAGGCTAGGCCATCATTCATGTATATCCAGAATGGTGAACACTAGAAAAATATTGATCACAAGAAGGGTCGGTCGACCCTTCATTTAAGAGAGAAATGTAAAAATATTTAATCTATGAAGGTTGGGACAAAAATTCCCCACTTTCAACTTCCACATAAAATAGTAGGGATCGATACATTGGCTAAGTTATAACATATAAACAATGTTTATCCCAACTTCTGACTTCCGACAAGAAGGATCGACCACCCCTTTGTTTAGGAGATAATTGTGAACACCAATATCTAGCAATTCACTCATATCCATAAGGGTTAACACAAGAAGGATCGACCGACCCTTCCTGCAGTATAGAACTATTATGAAAATAATATTGGGTAGAAGAAGGGTCAATCGTCCCTTCATTTATAAGAGAATTGTAAAAATATTCAACCTACGAAGGCTAGGTCGTCAATTCATGTATATCCAGAGTGGTGAACACTGGAAAAATACTCAGCATAAGAAAGGTCACCCAACCCTTCATTTAAGAGATAAATGTAAAAATATTTGATCTGCGAAGGTTGGGATGAAAATTCCCGACTTCTGACTTCTGCAATAAATAGTAGGGATCAGGACAATGGCTAAGTTATAACATATAAAAAATATTTATCCCAACTTTCGAGTTCCCACAAGAAGGATCAACCACCCCTTTGTTTAGTTAGTAATTGTGAACACCTATATCCATAATGGTGAACACAAGAAGGATCAACTGACCCTTCTTGTAGTCTAGAACTATTATGAAAATAATACTAGGCAGAAGGGTCGGCCTCCCCTTCATTGAGGAGGGAATTGTAAAAATACAACCTACGAAGCCTAGGCCATCGATTCATGTATATCCAAAATGGTGAACACTGGAAGAATACTAAGCACAAGAAGGGTCGGTCGACCCTTCATTAATGAGAGAAATGCAAAAATATTTAATCTGCGAAGACTAGGTTGACAACTCCTGACTTTTGACTTCTGCAGTAAATAGTAGGTATTGGGACATTGGCTAAGTTATAACATATAAAACATATTTATCCCGACTTCCGACTTCTAAAAATAAAAATCGGCCTCCCCTTCTATGATGATCGCTCCTTCTATGATCGATTCTATCTCAATTGACTATATATTATGTGCATTTGATCTCTCATGGATAATGCTAACAAATTTTATCTTAATCAATCAATTGATTTTGGACATGAGCATCTGTTCCTTCTCCATCGATCATTATCCTGAACATTTGCAAGTGTACATCTAATATTAAGACACTAATTGATAATTATAAACATTGTATGCATTCTTATATTAACTACACAATATTTACTGTTTTGCTGATAAAACATGTCTATGTTGTTGAGCCTTAGTCAATACCAGGAAATCGTGTTCCTTGATTTGTTAAAAGATCACAACCTTGGTTTATTCAAGCATGGATGGTATGTTGAGATGGATGACCCAGATAATTTGTACCCGGATTTGTATCTATTCTGCTTGGATGAGGAAGAAGCTCCAACTTGAATTGGAATATTGACATTTGCATATCCCATTTCTAACGATTTATTGTGTGTTCAAGTTGAAGTGGCCGAGAGAGACTCGTGTTTCCTTTTACAAGTTGAACTTATCATTTGTAATTTTTGACCAAATCTAATGAAAATTGGTCTTGATTCAAATTCGGTTTCTTATGCGAAGCAAGGGTGGTTTTTTCCCTTGTATGATATTTGTAATCAGTCCGGAATTAATACCGCATCATCTTTGAAAAAAGGAATTTTGTCGGTATGGAAGAAAAGAATCATGGTTGTGAAAACTTCGTTTGTATTGCATTACATGAATATTGAATAGAATTTGACAAATGTAGACAATGAAAAGATTATTTTCTACCTTAGAAGAACATTTCTCAATCAAATTGAAAAATATGTGACCAAATCTTCCTTCAAAGCACTCAAATCAAGTCCTTATGTAGTGATGATGTGGAAAGTGACTAAGAGCTTCGAAATTTCAAAATAATTTCAACAAGAGCAGATCAAATACTTTTTGTTCAATGAGAAAAAATTTATATTGACGTAACAAGATGTATTATTGTTCCTCCGCATTTGAAATATCAAAAAGTTGATGAGGAGGTCGTAGCAAAGATGGTTTTATCTCTTCTCTCAACTTTTACAACAACATTGAGAGATGCTATTATATTTCCTTTCAATAAGGATATCACATTGGGATTTCTTCCTAGAAATGAGGACGAAATTAATTTTCCTTTAGTAAATTTGTATATATTGTATGGGTAGCATACTGTTTTTGCACAAAAAAAAATTCAATGAAACTGATAAATATCAATCAGTCCATTCAAGGTATTGGCATCAAACAACTCGTCTTCTACATAAAGATGTTCCTCAACAAATTATGCAATCAACAAATTTATCAAACAAGGAATCTGTAGACACTCCATTCATTTCTCAAGTTGTAAAAGGAAGGGAGAAATGGATATCTCGCAGTAGGTCATCCCTCCCGGGAAAGGGAAACACTTCCAGTGATGATTGACAGGTATATAATTTTTCTTCTTATCAATCAAAGTCTTTAGACTGTTTCCTTTGTTATGAAATTAGTAAATTAAATATTGTCTTTAATTTTATACATTTGCAGTCTTTCCAAGGTGAAGGTATGGATATCTTTGTTGTTCAAACAAAGGACAGCCTTAAAGACAAGCTAACTCTTGTTTTGGCATTAGGTCGACTATGGAGCAAATGGATGTCTATATTAGAGCTTTACAAAAGTGGGTCCTTGCCATGCTCACCCAAGAGCACCACTAAGGTTGATTTTGTTCAAAATATAATAAAGAATCATGGATCTAATTTTTTTATACCATTGCATGATCTTGATGACGATGAATTGACCATTGTGGTGGACAATATAATAAACAGAACAGTTTGGCTAAGCACATCAATTGACAAAAATGTTTACGCAGAGACTTTATATCAATATTGCAAGCAAATTAAGGACGATAGGTCAATTAGGCATTCGATCTTTGAATATTTCAAAGTTCATGTTGTTCAAACTTTTCGATCACAGATTATCACTGACGACAATGTCAATAAAATCTATAAAATTGCACCAAATCATCTCCAGCAATTGTGCAGTATTTTATGCTCCGAAAAGAAAGCAAAATCTACGGGTAAAAAGAGAAAGAGAGAATCTGAAGAGGATAATGGTACCAAATGATGTTGATAAAATATTGAACATATATATTAATAAAGAGAGGATGGGTCGGTCCATTGACTTCTTGAAGGAGAGTTCATGGTTTTCTTGTCAATGTTGTTATCCTGCATCTTTGGTCAACACACTAAGATCCATTTCATTTTTTGGTGTGACAATTAGCTGTGAATTTGTTGTTGTTGATATATGAAGTGTGATAGTCCCTGGAAAGAAGAAGATATGCTTGCATTTGTGTACTACTTAGAATCAAATGAAGCGGCATGTACTTGTATATTTTTAGCTGATGTGGAAAACTCTTGTTTGATTTCTAAAGATTTCACACTTTTCAGCAAGAAAAAAAAAGGTAACGTGGAATCCTACCAAGGGATTTTATAGAGATTTCTCCAAGGACTTATTTATAGGATTCTCTATTATACGGTGTTGGAGAATTGGAAGGGATGAGGATAATTTGTCTAATTTTCAAATATATATGGATTGGAAGGGTGAGGGCCTACCAATGATTGATTTACTTTTTCCCAAGGTTAAAATTATAGTTTAAGAAACCATTTTTTTGCAAAAAAAAGAACACAAGAAATCTAGGATCACATAGTTTCCAAATTGGTCTCTTCTCGAGGTACAGTTATTTTGTTGTATGCAGGAGGTAGAGTTCTTCGTTCGTTGATCAGGTCACCAGATAGAATAGTTATGTCTATTGGGGAGACAATACAACAATAGTTGTTTATGAACAATTTCTATCATGAATTGGGTATAAACCAAGGTATTTGTATTAACATTTCTAGGTGTCTTAATTCATTGTATTTTAATTTTCTCGATTGGTTATGTTTAATAAATTCTTCAAATTCATATTCTACTACAAATTCAAATAAAGAGCACGCTCAGGTATTGTCCAATAAAATTATAGCATATGATGACACCATTGAATGTGAGGGAGAATCAACAAAGAACTACCAAACTGGAGAACAAGAGGGACAAGAAGGTAAAAAATTACTTTTCAAAGATCGTGGTTAAATTAACTAAATTATGAACGGGGATAGTGACCTTGAATACCTGCAAAAAAATGGTGTATATCGTCCACAACTAGAGCTGGGATCGACGATGTCCGTGGATATTAGCCAACAAATCACATTGGATAATAATGAACCAGGCGAGATATTGGATAATAATGAACCAATCAAGGGCTTGGTGTCAAAATGCGGTATCTCCAGCAATGTTACTCACCACTCAAATAATGGCCTGGAATTGACAGGTAAAAGACAAAGATTTTTTTCTACTTAAATTGATAAAACAAATTAATTCCGAAATATATAATGACAAGTAATATTTCTATGCAGCTCCCCATACAAAATGTTATTGATATGAGAAATGGAAGGTTTTCTATTTCACAAGAAAGTCACATAAAATGACTCCAAAAGAGAGAAAAAAAGGGAAATCAAAAAAATATTGTTGGAGGGAAAAAAGCAAAAAAGGGGGAAGAAAGTACTATTGGTGAATTTGAATTTAAACACAAAGAAACTTCATGTGAGTCATGAAAATATGCCATACAATTTTTGGGATTATGTCTTTGCAAATTAAATGTTGGGATTTGGTCATCTAAATGTGGGGTCAAGGAAGGGAAGTCATTGTTTACAAAATTTTTGAGGGCAGGTAGTGCAGAAAAAACAGGGGCAACAAATGTTATTGTGATCCGGATCTTGGGAGCTGAGAACTGGAATGCTTGAATTCCAAGAGAGGAGGAGATTAAGCATGCAAATCTGTCATAAAATTCACATGAAAACCCTAATATTGCATAAGAATAAGCATGAACAAAAACACATGAAGTGAATGGGAGGTGAGGCTCAAAGAGGAGCCCCACCTCTGAAACTAATTACCAATAACTCACTCAGATCTAAATAATCTCACAATGAACAATAGAAAATATGAGAGAAACCAAATGAGTAACTTCTTATTATGAGAAGGCTTGCTAGGCCTTTATATAGCATTATTACAACGTGTCTTGAGACCATACCATGGGCCAAAACTATGTGCTACCAAATACCATGGATGAGAGAGGGTGGCCTCTCAATTTAATACTTTTATGGCTTATACATCCGAATTTTGACCATATGCCCCTTAAAATTTGGATCATATTGGTATGGTTTCGAGAGAGATGTACCAACGATAAAGAAGGAAATACACAAAAAATAGGTATGGCTTCAAGAGAGATGTACCAACAATAAAGAAGGAAATACACAAAAAAATATGTATGGTTTCGAGAGAGATGGACCAACGATAAAGAAGGAAATACAGAAAAAAAATATGGAGAGTGTGTGAGAGGAGTTCCCAATGAAATATTGGCAAATTAATACATCAATGATTGCTTTGGAGCGTGATGATGTGAAAGCACATCCATCTGAAAAATGTATTTTGAGTAAGCCCTTTATTGCATCGTACGCTAGGATAGATAGTGAATTGGTACATCGACTCTGGCAAGGTTTTAGTAAAATGCATGAATCAACTGATATCAGAACCTTCAATGCCTTCTTCTAGTAATTGAGTGACAACCATCAAATGTAACCTATCATTGCCTCTTTCAAGAGAGGGAAACACTAGATGTAACCTATGGAGATTTTAAATCATTCAATGTGTTTTCTGTCTTTTTTGGTGATGTTGTTATTTTCGTCTGAATCTATCATATTATTAGTTCAGTGTAATGATTTTATTAAATCATTTGAATATGTGAAATTTTGGGTTATTTTTGTATTAATATTTGGAAATCAAAATCTTCATTTACATTTGCATGTTTGTGATAATTAAATTCATGAACAAAGTTTTGTTGTTGCGGTTATATATATAGTCATGGTTTTTGTATGTAGCCCGGATATCACCAAAAAAGAAACTATTGGTTTTGGGAGAAGAGGGATTGCTCTTTGGAATTCAAATGTTATCCAACATTGAATATTTTTCCAAAAAACCTCATTTTTTCCATAATTGTTATCGTTATTGTGCACAGATGTTCAGCCTTGATATTATCAGTGTTTCCAGAGAACATTTTGACATTGCTCTATGGTTTTCCTCACTTGAAAACATGGAAATTAAAAAATTCCTTGGTAAATTTGAATGGTTGAAGAATGAAGAATTTGTATTTATTTGGGGTCAAGAGCAATGTAAACATAGTACTATTTATAATTACTCCATGTCTACATATTATAATGTTGGTGAAGTATTGCACATATACAGAAAGTCGTTCAAGGATGTACTTATCCAATATGGAGATATATAAAAAAAATGGACATGTTTATTGATGAAAGGCAATATCATTCAACAAATAATAGCAAGGAAAACTGCTTGAAAATGCCAACTAGTTGGACATTTGACGTCTCACAAAAGAGAGAAATAACTATAAAAACAATGGTGCATTCTCTGTTGAATTATCTAGGGCCTCGTTAAAAAATGAGGCATTGCTTAAAGACATTCAACTCAAATGACCGTCATACTATAAAGACAAAAATTCATTTAGTGATTTGTATATTTTTGACAAGTTCTACATTTAATTGATGTAAATTTTATTGGACAATTCTCATATTATTTATGGATATCGTATCATGTATCTGGTGATGTGTTTCAAAAATTGTAGAACATGAAAGAAATATACTTAGAAACATTGAAACATAATATTTTATTTACTGGGTTGTGTGTATTTTTTTTTTGTTTGCATATGCTAGAAGATTTGTTACTAGTAAACCATTGATTATTTTCGATTTCAATGGAGTTTTGTTACATGCAGTTCATAAAAAAAAAGAAATTCGGATTGCCATGAACAACTGATATCGAATCAACCACAAAGTATTATTTTATACAGCCAGTATTTAGGGAATTTTTTGAAAAATGATTTAGTGTATTTGAAGTTGGGGTATAGACATCTGCACAACAAAAAAACATTGACGTGTTTTTTCCAACATTATTACAAAGACCATGATTGCAACGGGAACAATTTAGAGTAATTTTAACACAAGAATATTTATCTTGCATAGACAGAGAGGGTTATCAGGGTGATGGAAATGCTTATGTATTTCTCAATCCTTTAAACAAAGTTTGGGACATTTTGATGCATGGTTGGGATGCTACAAATACAATTATTGTAGATGACTCGAAAGAAAAACATGTTTGTAACGAGGAAGGGAACTGTATTACAACAAAAACGTATACTTGCCAAGATGTCAATGACACATTCTTGTTAGATCGATTATGGCCTTGATTGTTGCACCTGAATGGTGTGAGTGATGTGAGGCCAATTGTGAATAAAATAAAAATGAAGGTATTTTGTTAAATAATACACTTGAATGTTTGTTTGTACTAGTATGTTCAATTTCACTTTGATTATAATACTTGTAAAGTGTCGAGTTTGGTTTTCAAAAATGCAAAATCAGTTCTTGAAAAAGCCAAAATCGGTTTTCAAAATTGCAAATTTAAGTATTGGAAGTGTCAACAGTAGTGTTCCAAAATGGAAAAATCAGGTTCTAAATGTGCCATTATCATATTTATCATATAGGAAAAGCACAAAAACCAATTTCAAAAGTGGCGATATCAAAAGAAAAAGTATGCTTTTGGAACCTGGATTTTGCACTTTTGGAACCAGATTTGGTACTTTTGGAACCAAATTTTGCACTTTAGAAACCTTGATTTTGGGGTTTAGAAAGGTTGTCTTTGACCCGTCTTCAAAGACACTTGGACTAGAATATGTCCAAGTTTAATGAAATAGGTGTTTAAGGTTATAGATGTTAGATAAGTTAGTGGTTATTGATAATATATGTTCTAAGTAAGGAAAATATGAGTAAGTGTTCATAGGATTTAAAAAATATAAGTGTTAGGATTTATAGGTCTTAAGGTTTATTGGCATTAAAATTCATGTGTGGGAAGTTACTAGTGTTAGGATTTAATAGTTAGGAATTTGAGGGATATCATGAGCTAATAGTTAGGGGTTATAGGGATTACGGTTTGTAAGCATAATTTGTTAAAGGGTTATGGGTTAAGGATTAGGTGTTAATGGTTATATGGGTTACATATTTTATAGTTTATAGGGGTTAAAGGTTATATTGTGAATTGTAGAAGTTATAAATTAGATTTTATTGGGGATATTTCATAGTGTTAAATAGGTGTTGTGGCCACAATAGATCCCATGCTTAGCTGAAGCACGGGAACCCCCATTTTGAATAAACATAAAGGTATTTTGGTGAGTGTACTCTGTAAATATGTGAATTTGGGTTTTCACTTGTTTAGATCTCTCACCCATACTTTTGTCCTGCGTGTTTCCCTCTTTCCGGATGATCTCTAACTATCTGTTTTGTCAAAATCCTCAAATTTTGAGTATTTTACCATTTTTTTTTCAATCAACCCGAAACCCGATAAGATAGGAGACCCGAAACCCGTAACCCAACAATTTTGGGTTGCGGGGTGTTTATTTTGCAGTTTTGGATTTTGGCCAACCCACAACCCGACGGTTGCGGGTTCGTCTTGTAATAATCTTGGGAAATTATCATCCTGAAACCCGAAAACCCGCAATTGCGGCTTTCGGATTTCAGGCTCTGCCTTTTTATTTATTTTTGTTGCGTGTTCACGAAACCCGCAACCCGCAAGTGTTGGGTTTTGGCTTTCGGGAAGTTGTTTTCGGTTTGCAAGTATGTCATTGCCGAAACCCACAACCCGCAAGTGTCGAGTGGTGGCTTTCGGGAACACGTTTCTCATTTTTCGATTGTGATCATTCCCAAAAGCCGCAATTGCGGCTTTCGGCTTTCGAAAATTCTTTTCCACCTTTGTCGTTTTCGTGACCCCACAACCCGCAACCCGCAATTGTCGGGTTGCAGATTTCAGGATCCCTTAATAAATTTTGTGAATAAAACTTTCGCACAACCCCGCATCCTGATTCAGTTAATTTCGGTCGTTCATTTGTTCTGATCACACGGTTATCTTTAATCCGGTGAATTCAATAAATAGGGTTTTTTCTATTTTATTTTTACCATTTTACTTTCAAAGAATTACTCTGTCGCACTATTGTTTTTACCATGGATTTCGTATCAGGTGTCGTTTCTCCATTTGTTTTCTATTTCGGGTAATCTCACTGTCATCCTTACACTACCAGTCTGCAATTTTGCTATTTTTGGATTGATTTTGATTTTAAGTTTCTTATTGATCAGAAATTGCAAATTCTTTCGCCATGTCGAAAGGTACACATTCTAAAACGCCACTCAGATATCCCCTTATCAAAGGCCCTAATTTTGGTTTTCTCTCCAACACCAGTGAGCGAGTCACTGAGACATACTAGATAGATTGGTCAAAAATATACGCCATTTTTATAATGACGACCTTTCTCGTATTGAGAACGATAGACCAATGTATGAGAGAATTAGGGCCTCCCAAATTCATGCTATTGATGTGTGCCTTGCTATCCTTCCTTACACGGATGCTGTAAAATGGATAATTGAGAATGCCAGTGTTAAAGACCATTGTTTTAATGATAACACAGGGTTCCAATTAACACATTTTCTCCCAAAGGTGTTTGTCCGAGCTTTTGCTCTGAAACCACATGTGCAAACCCTCTCCCCCGATTTTATACAGTCGTCCAAAACCCAGTTTAAATTTAACGAGATGATTAGGTCATGGATGCTTAAGCCGAATGCCTTTGTGCCTAAGGCTAATAACCTTTATCCCATCATCTAGTTTAAGGAACCCTACTCTTTACTGGCAGCCATGCTTTGCAGGATTTTTCGTCTACCCAATTGTTCTCTTTTCAAAGAAGAATGGGCACCTATAGCTCATCATGTGCTAGTCATAGGTGAGTCTTTCCCATGGGCCTCTATCCTATCGGTTGAACTAAAGAATGCCATTCATGAATATCAAAAGCCTCCAGCTCATAAGAAACCACGCTTTTTCCTGTCTGCATATGTCCTTGATGTTTTTTGCTCAGAATTACAGTACCCTAACTTGGGTTGGAATTGGACCCCTTCAGACCCTCCTATACACATTTATCATTCGGCACTATGGGAAGAGAATTTTTCACCTTTGTTATATGACATTTGTGACCACTTCATGGGAACCATCTATTTCAAGATCTCCAGGAAACAGCCACCTGCATTCTCAGAAGATGCTAAGACTTTCATTAACACCATGGGTGATTGGTATGTAGGTGAGTATTTTTCATACATCGGGATTTGGGTAAGTGACACAGTGCACCTGCTTCCCAGGATTGTCCCGTACAGGATGGTAATACAAGAAGTTTCTTTTCAAACTGTCACTGATGGCATGTATAAGAAACTCACAAGTCATAAGAAGAAATTTTGGCCTAAGTTTTCTCTCAATCTTGGTCAACTGGTTATCGCAACTTCAACTTGGGCTGCAATTCTAGGTGATAAGATAGCTTCCTTGAGATTGGTACTGCCTCAAAAAGGAAACATGATTCCAAAAAGTTCCTGGATGCACACCTCAAGCAAGTACATATGAAAATAGATTATGCACATGAGTTAGTTCCAGATGACTTCATATACCAAGGGGTGGACACATTCTCACAGGTTCTAGCTAGGGAAAAAGACCTACAAGAACAACAGGACATTTTAAAGTACCAGAATGAACTTAATGTTGGAGTTCTGAGTTACAGGGCTATGTAGCTAAATATCATTGAATAAGAAAGAAGAGATAAAGAAGAGAAGGAAGCTCAGAAGGCCAATACTCCTCTCATGATTACATTCCCTGATGGAAAAAAAGGTAAAGCTCCTCTAGGGGAACCCTCTCAAGAGAAAGCTAGTGAAGAAGCTAAAATGATGCTACAGTCAGCTCGTGAATCCCAATAGCAGATGGTACAACTGACATCGATGTTAAAGACTCAATTGCTAGAACCTCCAAATCTTGAAGTCGACATTCAACCACAAATTGCATCAAATGCTCAAATATCTACTGAAGAAACTCAAGAAGATGATGATTTGGTCATAACTCATGATATCCCTTCTAAGAGGTAGAAAGTCCTGCCTTCTTCCTAACAGGTTTCTACAGTTAACATAATAGACTATGATGAAGAAGTGGTCCCACCTCCTCCGGTGCCAGTAACAGAAGAAGTCACTAAAGATCCTAAGACTATCATTGAATTGTTGGATAGCATTGATATGGATCAGTCCTTCCTTAAGCAATCAGTGTTGGAATTTAATGTTGCTCCTAGCATTGCATCATCAGCATTTATGCTACCATCTTTCCAACCAGCCTTTACTGTTCCTTTAGGGGGAACAGTTCCATTTTCCTTATCAAACTTGTTCAACGCCCTCAATGACACTACTATCCCATCGCCCGAACATTTAGTCCCTTTATCAATTCCATTGTCTATTGTTGCAGAAGTCCAGCCTTCGGCTATCCCTATATAGTCACCCATAGTCAATTTATCAACAACCACTGCTGATGTATCTTCTAAGATTTCCTCACCATCTTCACCCACCAAAGTTCATAGTCAACTTCCACTTCCAGAAGCTAATGTTGATACTGAGGTTCCATTATCTGAAGCCTTTGTCTCAATCCCTTCCCCAGATCCAGCTATGTCAGTTCCTCAAGCTATCACTACATCTTCAGTTACTACTCAGGTCACCATACCTATTCCTACCCCTGTTATTACCCAAACACCTCCACTAATCTCAACAGTTAATGTTACTTCTACTTCCACACAGTCAATGGTTGAATACACAGATGAAGACGTATTTCCCCTTGGGAATTACTTCTATAGCAAGGATTATAAGACAGTGATAAGAAGGGCCAGGAAAAGAGGTCAAGGTCAAGATAGTTTGGAAGCACTTGAACCAGTTCAAGTAATTTGTGCTCCCAGGACCAATAATCCAAGAATTGAAGCAATTGAAGCAGCAGTAGCCTTAGGAGCCTTTGCCAATGCTAATTGGGATTTGGTCCATGGTTTGGATAGGGAAGTTGACCTCAGGGATGAAGAGATCAAAAAAATGAAAGAGGAATTGGATGAAGCTAAAAAACAACATTATACTGATGTGGCTGACCTCAGTAAAACTTGGGAAAGTAAGTTGCAAGACCTAGAGCAACAAAATGCCACTCTTCTCACTGAACTCAGTCTCTCACAATCTCAACATTCCATTGATGTTGAAAAATAGCTTCCTTGGAAAATCAGGTTGAGGATGCAACTACAAGTGTAGCCTCCTCAAGTTTTCTCAAGTTTACACCCTGTGATTTTAAGAATCTGGCCCTCAAGGTGAATCAAGATCATCATCAACTTTTGGAGAAAGTATACATTGCTTTGGATGAAATCAGGGAAAATTTCATTAATTTTTCCAAGATGTCCTCCACCCTTGAAGATTAAAAGGAGAAGAGACTTCGAGCTTTTAAGGCTTAGGAGGAAATCAATGAATGGCAGGGGTATGTTAAGAATGCAACAAAAGATATCCCAATCCTCAGCAGTTTCCAGTTTAAAAATATCAAAGCCTCTCTTAATACTTGGCCTGACTATAATGAAACAGCTGAAGAGACTATCAATAAATCAAAAGATATCTACACCAGGCGATGGTATACAGTTGACAACATTATGCATGTTCTAGGCTTACCGTTAATGACCCCTATCCTAGAATCTTTGCCGCCAAAATGCAGAATTGAAGAGCTCGAGAGCATGCGTGATGAGTTCGCACGGAGGATTCGGGATCTTGAACAAGTCAACATTCAGGATGTGGATGATTTGGTTAGAGAACCGGTTGTCATGGAAGGAAAGATTCGTATGTATCTTCACACTTGGCACAAGCTGGTGAAACATGACATGGAAAATAATGTGTGCAATGTTCAATTAGCTTTAGAATTTGTCAGTTTCTCAAATATAGACGAGTTGTTAGACATATATGAGAAATGGCAGGATTTCTTGGATCTGTAGTTTTGATCTGATTTTATAATCTCGGTTTTCTAGGGATCTTCATTTTTGGACTCTATTGTAATTATTTAAACAAGAATACCTCTCATAGTTAGGGGTTGGTAATTTTGGAGTTGTAGATACTCTGTTAAGCAGAGCTTTTGTAATTTCTGAACAAGACCTCTTCATATAGTAAAGTTATCTTTTAATCTATCTTCTGTTATTCCTCAAATTTCTTTGAGAGTTTCTAATTTATGCTTCAAATTGTCATATGTTATGTATCTGATCTTTGCTAAACATTTGTTAATATATGAATCTGTTGTATCGATTTCTCTATATGACTGGATTATGTTTCAAAGTGCTTCATTGAGTTTTTTCAATACAAGTACTTTCATGTTTTATTTTTGCAAATGATTCGGTGCATATGAATTTATGTAATCATTGTTAATTTTTAAATTAGTAGAGTGATTACAGACTGGATCTTGAATGAGCCTGAATGCTTGAAAGATTGTCATTTGATTTTCATTAACTGATAATAATTTAAGTTAACAAGTAATACAACTAAAGACATTTTTGTTTAAGTTGTTCAATTACTTGTTTAATCGTATCTCAAGACCAATCTGCACATAAACAAGCTTTCATTTTAGAATAGAACTGACTTAGACTAGTTTCCCTCTTCTAAAATAGGTTAGGTTAGCTTTGTATTACCATATCCACACCTTGGTTTTCCTTGACTGGAAAACTAATCTTATAGGTCAACTCATCTATTCTTAGAGTGCTAGCAGAGGACTAATATCCATGGGGGATCACCACACCAAACAGGTTGGGGATAGAACTGCCCTTGCACAGGGTCTTTCGAAGCCTTTCAACTTGGGTTTTCTTCCTCTGTTGAGTGTCTTGGAACATTCCATCACCTTTTGCATCTAACCTACACAACTGAGGCATCAACAAATGGTGCTAGAGGGAGGGCCAATAGTGCAACATGCCTAAACAAACCACTAAGAAACCTCCTGTAGCAAATACTTCAACGATTCAAACTCGAAGCCAATCAAGGGCTTCAACATCTGAACAACCAATAGAGTTACAACCAACGGTTGTCCCTGTTACACCTACTCAACCCACGGTTTCCCTTGCTACACCTGCTCAACAAATTGTTGCACTTGTTGTATCTGCAACACAACAGGAAAACATAGGGAATATCTTTATTGTATCACCTACCAGAGGAACCCTCTCACTAGAGCATATATTGAAAAAATCAGCCAATAGGGTCACTAGGGCAGAACAAAGACGTGCTAATCAATGAGGACGTGGTTTTGCAGTGATCAATTTAGAAAAAAATTTGCAGGCCAATCATCAAGAACCTCAGCAAGACATAGTTTCATAGATCAATGATCCAATTATCCAATAGACAACTGATCAAAATATTGAACATCAGCAAACAGTTAATCCACAGCCTGAAAATCAAGAACTGGTTGGTCAGTCAGGTTCCCCTGAATACAACCTTAGTCAACTTTTTCAGGAAACATAAGATCAGCCAAAACTTGAAACTGGTGGACCACCACCAACTCCTCCTTCATCCTCTTCCTCAGATAGTGAACATTCTTCAAGCTCTTCGTCAGAAGAAGAAGAAGAAGAACCACCAATGGCTGCAGAAGGCCAAAACAGACCATGGCTCAACCAAGATGTAGTATGGGTACTTGGAGACCAAAATAGACTACCCAAAAACCCTGATAAGTGGTTACCCAAGTTTAACCCAAATGACAAATCACCTGCCCTAGATCATGTTAAAACCTTCATGTAGGCTATTAGGCTTTGAAGTGTCATTCGCGAGGATGTAGTCTGCAAACTCTTTCCTTATACTTTTGAAGGAAAGGCAGCTGTATGGTATTTTCCCTTGCCACCAAGGTCTATTGTTTCTTGGGATGAGTTTGAGAAATTATTCATCCAAAAGTTTGGAGATGACAAAACACCACAAGATCTTGTTTTGAAATTATCCTCCATGAAAATCAAAGGGAAAGAAAGGGTTAAAGATTTCAACCAAAGGTTCTCATACTTAAAGAATAGGATTCCTATCAACCTTCTTCCTACTGAAGAATTGTTGATAGCCCACTATGAAAAGGGCCTACCTACTTCGATTTCAATCTGGGTGAAACGAGCACAAAAGGGAACTTCGCTAGAAGTGTTTGCTGAAGTAATACAAGTTGAGAAGGAAATTTTTTGTCTTAAGGACAATCTAGAAATCTCAGAAGAACAACCTTCAACTTCCAGGAAAAGGAATGATAGTGTTCCTAAACCTACTACGCAAAACAAGGATCCATTTGACATAACTGACATGAAAAAGCTCATCAGGAAAATGTCAAACGAGATGGTAGATTTGAAAAGAACTAACAATGAAAATAAAAACCAGTATAGAGGTTTTGTGAGGCCACTCTTTACGAGACCTTATCAACCTCCACCGAATCCACCACCTCCTAATCCAATAGAAGGCCTCACGAATGAAGAAATTTATTCTATCTTTAGAGCCTTAGCAGCATAATCTCAAAACACCCCTAAATGTATATATAACTTCGGAATGTATTTCACATATATGTATCTTGTATTCCTATAGAGATATTATTATTCCTCTATACGGAAGTGTCGTCATTTATATTGTAAGTGTCGTAACTTATACTTGATGGGCTATTAGACCACCTTGTTGGGGTCGGCCCTATATAAGTCATGTGGGTCAAAGGGTTATTAGACCACCCTATTGGGGGTCGGCCATGTGGGTCAAAGGGTTCTTAGACCACCCTATTGGGGGTTGGCCCAGTCAGCATTATGTTATGTGGTTAATTTAAGGCCGACCTAGTAAAGGTTTTTAGGCAAGTCAAGTCAAGTATAAATAGAGTGTGGGAGGCACTCTATTTGATCATTCTATTCTCTCACACACTCTTTGAGAGTGGCGCACTTGTGGAGGAGGAGAATTTGCTGCTAGGAGATGTCTATCTCTTATGCTTGGGTTGTATCATTGCTCTATCTATCTCTAAGGAAGTTATTGGGGTTTTTCACCTTTATGGTTTTCCCCAAGTAAACTCTATGTCTCTTGTGTGCTTGCATTATTGGGTCCATGATTGATATGTTGTACATGTTGTTCTCTCAATTAATATCCTAGATCATATTGAAGTAAATTCTGAAGAACTAACATAATATCAGAGCTAGCCTGAAAGAAGGCATGGTATGGCATTTATGACACTTGTTGCATTTGCGAAGCTAGGGCTTGATATAGCAAAAACCAGTCATCATATCACTTTCACTATAAATCCATTTTGGAGAGGTTTTCGGATCTGAAACTTTTACAGGTTAACGATCAGATCCCCATGTACCTTTTTTCCAGAGTACAACTTCTAATTCATTGTACTTTGTGCTTTATGATCTGTACAATCTAGGGTTTTTGCCTCTTCCAGATTTGATTCATAAACAAGTGACCTAGGAAAAAAGGTCATAACTTGTGCTAGGAAGCTCCAAATTAAATTTCGTAAAAAGAGATAGGTAGTGCATGGACTGTACTTTCTTGGGTTACATTTTCAAAGGCTAAAACTAAACCAGGACACGTGGTACACCATACAAGCTAGCTCTCCTGTTTTATCCCATAAAAAGATCACATTGCGAGACTTGGCATAACTCTCTCTCAGAGAATCCATTTGAGGTCAGACCTATGGGGTTGGAAAGATGACAGGTCAGGATACCACAGGAAAAATTTTCAAACCCTGTGGATCGAAAAGTTCAGAGGTACACTAGAAACAATTAGGTGCATATTTCTGTCAAAATAGAATTACTTTTTCAACACCTTCATTCATAGCTCCGGGAATTAGGGTTTCAGAGAAAGTTGGTATTTTTGTAATCAGAGACCACGGATGAATGCTACTCATCAAAATCGAAATTTAGAGACCAAGATCAATTTTTTTGGGGGGGTAGAAGGTCGGGCTTGATCAAACCCTAGTTCGAGACTTTGATCGGAAAAATGGAAAATTAGGGCTTCTGCAAAAGTTGGAATTTTTTAAGTTTGTGACCACAGCTGGAAGCTCCTCAAAAAAATCAAAGTTTAGAGCTTTGTATCAAACCTTTTGGTTGGGAAGAAGGGTGGGATTTATCAAACCCTAGTTCGGGATCTTGTCCAGAAGATTCGGAAGGTTCAAAAGCAATTTTGAGGGGTGAAACTTTGCAGTTTTCAAATTCTGAGTATACCGGCTTGATCAGATCATCAAGGCGCATCTCTCTATCCTTTCAGAAGTTTGAAATTCAAAGTTTGAATTTTTAGGGTTTCTCTGACAAACCCTAATCTAGCTCCAGATCTAGTTCCTGCAAATCAAGTGGATTGGGTTAATCCTAGAAGATAATGGATTGGTCACCTGCATAAGTGAAGAAGTTCCTGTTTCAGAGGGAGATGAGGCTAAGGCCTTACATAAGAAGATTACAAGCAATCTCGACAGGTATGACTTATCCAGGTATGTTTTAAGATTTGTTCATGATTAAGTTTATGGTATGTTTGTCTTCATATTATTATGGTTAGTACAATCTTGATTAAATTTAGACTTGTCGTATCACCTTAATAAAATTATGAATGCATGATAGAAGATATCCATTGATTAGGGTGTTGACACTTATGATTGTACTAATACATTATGGTGTTGTATGAGGTTTATGTTGTCCGCTAACATGAAAGGTACTCCAAGAAAGACAAATCATGTTCTAGTTCAAGAACATATGATCATGGTGACATGAAGACAAAGATTCATCCATTGTCATGGATCACTTAGAAGATCTATTTACGAGGTATGTATAACTTGGTTCTAGAATGGTTAACTTATGAGATATGCAGGTTACTAGCACAAATCATTGAAGAGAACAAGAAGACATCATGTGGGTATGTTAGACATAACTAGCTAACATACTAATCTAGGTATGTTTTTCCTATATCAAGTTAGAATCCTACCTTGTGATAGGATCTCTTATATAAGTATACATGACATGATTGATAACGATTATTGATAGGTTTGAATAATCATGGGTGTATGCATATTATGTTTCTTACCTTAATTGATGATATGACTAACCAGAAGAGTCATAAAAGTATAGGTTTGAGTCATCACGGGTTTAGGCATATTATGTTTCTTACTTTAATTTATGATATGACTAACCATAAGAGTCCTTGAATACTAATGCTTATTATTTCTGTTTGAAATGATCATGACTATACATGCTTAAGATTATTGTGTTTTGATAGTATTGAGAATATACTAATAAATGTATGATTATGTATGAGATCCTGAGGATATCACAATAATGATACTTGTAAGCATGCATACTGATCGATGATGGATATAAGTTCAAGGACAGGTAATCCAGGAAGCAAAGATCAAGAGGGAGCACACTCCAGTAGTTTCTGCAATGATGCAAATATTCAGAGGGAGTCGATGACTTCTCACAATCCACATCAGAATGGAGTTGCAAAGATTCAAAGGGAGTCCACCCAACAACCAAACAAAGATAAGTATTTGAACTGTCATTTCTTACATATTTGATTGTTTAAAGGATGTTGTTCAATGATGTATATGCTTATGTTCCTAGACTTAGGTTGTGTATTATGCATGTTAGAATAATTGCATTAATGAACAGTATACTACTAATATGCATGTGATGGGTAAGTGGCCTATGGCACTGTACAACATTCCATTGCTACTTATCTAGAATGAAACCTCTTTGCTGACATGTTGGGAGTAGTGCAAACTCTTAACAATGTTCTGATAGAGATTGGAAGGCATCTAGAAAGTTACAAGATATGGATGAATGTCGTAATTAAGCATTGGCTAAAATAATTGCATGACTATATGACATATTTCTTTATGTGTAAGAATTTGTTCTGAAAACTATGAGATGTTTCTAATCATGCAATTTAACTTGTTTTGTAAGAAAGATCATATATCATCACCTACAAAAGAAAGACTAGAACATTTGTTCAGCAACAAAGTTATCTATTGAAGACATTGAAGATATTGAAGTTCCAGGATTCAAGAAGAATGTCATGATCAAGGAGTACCAGTCGATCATGAAGAATGATGTTTGGGATGCATTTCCAAGACCTGAAGGAAAGTCTGTTGTGACTTCCAAATGGATCTACAAGATCAAGCATGATGCAGATGGTATCATAGAGAAATACAAAGCAATATTTGTAGCTCGTGGATTCTCCCAGAAAGAGGGGATAGGCTATGAAGAGACTTTTGCTCCTGTAGCCAGGTACACTTCCATGAGATAAGTACTTGCCTTGGCTGCAGTGATAAAATGGAAGATACACCAGATGGCTGTCAAGATAGCTTTCTTGAATGGTGTAGTCAAAGAAGAAGTGTATGTGGAGCAGCCACTTGGTTTTGAGACACATGACAGGGAGTCATATGTGTGCATATTGAAGAAAGCCTTGTATGGATTGAAGCAAGATCCTAGGACTTGGTATGGTAGGATAGATAGCTTTCTATCCAGTTTGGGATTTACCAAGAGTAAAGCGGATTCCAACCTTTACTACAAGGTTGAGGAAGGAAATCCAGTAATACTACTTTTGTATGTGGATGACCTGTTTGTTACAGGTGAGGATAGATTGAGTGCCGACACATAGCGGAAGCTTGCTTCCAAGTTCAAGATGAAGAACTTGGAGATGATGCACTACTTTCTAGGCATGGAGGTGTGGCAGAGTGCAGATGGAATCTTCCTTGGACAAGGGAAGTATGCAGTATAGATCCTGAAGAGGTTTGGGATGATGGATTGCAAGGCCATGGCCATACCTATGGCATCGAACCTGAAGCTTCTGTGTGATGCTTCATCTGATCCGGTTGATGTCACTGTGTATCGTCAGATGATTGGATCCTTATTGTACCTGACAAACACTAGACCAGATATTTGCTTTGTGGTGAACACATTGAGCCAATTCCTGACAGATCCCAGAGGTGTTCACCTAGTTGTTGTAAAGCATATTCTGAGGTACCTGAAGGGTACAGTTGATTATGGGCACAAGTATGTTGTGAATCAAAAGTTTAACCTACAGGGTTATGTTGATTCAGATTGGGCAGGCAGTGCTGCAAATAGGAAGAGCACTTCTGGGTGTTGCTTCAGTATGGGATCAGGTGTGATCTCTTGGTTTAGCAGGAAGCAGTGCTACGTAGCATTGAGTACAGCCGAGGCAAAGTATGTTGCAACATGTTTGGATAGTTGTGAGGTAGTATGGCTCCGGAAGCTACTATCTAAGTTATTTGATCTTCCACTGGAGGCTACTGGTATCTTTTGTGACAACTAGAGTTGTGTGAAGCTGTCTGAGAACCCGGTCTTCCACGATAGGTTGAAACACATTGAGATCAAATATCACTATATCAGGGATATGGTGCAAAGAGGAGCAGTGAAGCTCATGTATGTTGTGACGGATGAGTAGGTTGCAGATGTGCTGACGAAACCACTAGTTAGAGTGAAGTTCGAGTACTTTAGAGAGAGGCTTGGTGTTCTTCAGATTGACGACACTTCGAGGAAGAAGTGATGGAGACATTTGTTGGAGCCATTCCAAGCATGGTGAGAGGAGAATCCTTCCCATGGCTATGGATGTAAGCGCTGGATGATGAGCATCAGGACAATGCTCTAGTTACTACTCTATGTATGTATGCATCATGTTGGATGCTAGATATGATCAGTGGATCATTTATATGTATGTATGCATCATGTTGGATGCTGGATATGATCAATGGATCATTTATATGTATGTACACATCATGTTGGATGCTGGATATGATCAATTGAATCATTTATATGTATATGTACACATCATGTTGGATGCGGGATATGATCAGTTGGATCATGTATATGTATGTACACATCATGTTGGATGTTGGATATGATCAGTTGGATCATGTGTATGTATCTATAGATGTATCAGTTGGATACATTGTATGATCAGGTAGATCATGTATGTTGATATGTATCAGGTATGATCATCTGGATCATGTATTTGTATGTGTATTAGGTGGATACATTGTATGATCAGGTAGATCATGTATGATGATATGTATCAGGCAGATACTGTGTATGCATCAGGTGGATGCATTGTATGATCAGGATGATCATGGATGACGAGCTTCAAGATGTTGCTCCAAATGACATGCATCAGGATGATGCAGTGTTGATGATCAGGTGTACATCAGGATGATGTATGGTGAGTATCAGGTTGATACTCTGTGGCCATGGACAGGTTGTGTAGGAGTAGCACGTTATCAGACCTGGAGATTTGGACAGGTTGTGCTAGTCACATAAAAGGCCTCAGATGCTCTTTAGAGTTCTTGCTTGGCTAGACACTCTTTTAAGGTTTTTCTAGACCACATGTAATCAGACCTGGAGATCTGGATAGGATGAAAAAGGCCTCGGATGCTCTTTAGAGTTCCTTCTTGGCAAGACACTCTTTTAAGGTTTTGTGGGGACCACATGTAATCAGACCTAGAGATATGGACAGGATGAAAAAGGACTCAGATGCTCTTTAGAGTTCTTGCTTGGCAAGACACCCTTTTAAGGTTTTGTGGTAGGGGTCACATGTAATCACACCTGGAGATCTGGATAGGTTGTGCTAGTCACGTAAAATGCCTCAGATGCTCTTTAGGGTTCTTGCTTGGCAAGACACCCTTTTAAGGTTTTGTGACAGTCACATGTAAAAGATCCTGAGAGATCCGATAGGTTGAGCCGTGTGCTCGTAAAAGGCCTGGGATGCTCTTTTGAGGTTTTGTTTATGCACATAATAAGTCCTGAAGATTCCACAGTATGACTAGTGATGATGAAGACCTACAGGTGGTGGGCCTACATCCAATATGAAAAAGAACTAGCTCTGTAGAACTTCCTATGACAAGTAGATTCAGAGATTGATTGAGATAGCAGTAGTAGTGATGATGATGATGATTCAAGGACGATGATTCGCTGATGATGATCCAAAGAAGAAGACTTGAGCTAGAAGACCTGTGTCAAGAAATACCTTCCTAGTTAAGAGGGAGTGTTGATGTATATGTAACTTCGGAATGTATTTCACATATATGTATCTTGTATTCCTATAGAGATGTTATTATTCCTCTATACGGAAGTGTCGTCATTTATATTGTAAGTGTTGTAACTTATACTTGATGGGTTATTAGACCACCTTGTTGGGGTCGGCCCTGTATAAGTCATGTGGGTCAAAGGGTTATTAGACCACCCTATTGGGGGTCAGCCCAGTCAGCATTATGTTATGTGGTTAAGTTAAGGCCGACCTAGTAAAGGTTTTTAGGCAAATCAAGTGAAGTATAAATAGAGTGCAGGAGGCACTCTATTTGATCATTCTATTCTCTCACACACTCTTTGGAGAGTGGCACACTTGTGGAGGAGGAGAAGCTGCTGCTAGGAGATGTCTATCTCTTATGTTTGGGTTATATCATTGCTCTATCTATCTCTGAGGAAGTTGTTGGGGTTTTTCACCTTTATGGTTTTCCCCAAGTAAACTATGTGTCTCTTGTGTGCTTGCATTATTGTTTCCATGATTGACATGTTGTACATGTTGTTCTCTCAGTTAAGATCCTAGATCAGATTGAAGTAAATTCTGAAAAACTAACAATCCCCAATGATCAAACTGCTCCAGACCCACAACCACCTGAGGAAGAAGAAGATAAGCATGAAGATCCACAAATCAACACTGTAAGTTACTTTTCAAAGCTTCCTATGTGTGAAGAAGAAGAAGAACCTGAGACTGTGTTTAATGTCCAGCATCCTTATAACACAAGGTCTAAACCTCAACCCCCTTAGGAACCTTCATCCTCCATACCAGTTCCTAATAAAGGCAAGACAGTCCGTCAAAAGGATACCGTCATCCCTGAGATGGAGTACAATTTAGTTGAAGATCTTAAAAGAGTGAAGGAAAACATCTCTTTGTTTGAATTATTGAAAATCCCCTCGATGAGGGATACTTTACCCAAAATCATGGTGGTCAAACAGCCAAGAGAATTGCAGAATAATAACCTTGACTCTTTCACTAAACCAAATGATCAAAAGTCTAGTAGCAGAAGGACACCTCCTTTTCTGCTTACCTTTGAGATTTTCAACCGAAACGTACATAACTGCATGATAGACTCTGGCGCATCATCAAATGTGATGCCTCTTTTTATCTGTAAAAAGTTGAATGCCACATGGGAACCTTTCCCTACTCAGATAGTACAACTTGATAGATCAAAAGTCAGACTAGTAGGAAGGCTCAAAAATGTCTTAATCACATTATCAGTTGATCCTCGAATCCATCAAACAATTGATATAGTCATTACCGATATTCTAGCAGCATATGGTATGTGGCTTAGTAGAGACTGGTCAGAAAAGCTAAAAGGTTATTTTGCTACTGATTGGTCCCATTTGTGGTTACCCTACAATGGTCAGCCAAACAAGATCAAGATAAGCAGGGAGCCTTTTATGAAACAGACAGTCATAGAATTGAATGACTCAAGTGATCCTGTGGGTTATTTTAACATGCACATTGAACACTTTACCTTTGATACTTTTTTTGGGAATTTATCTGCTGATGTTTCACCATAGGAGAATGCACAGAACAAATCTCAGGTAACTCATCTCACTTATGTACCATTCTCAGGAAAAATTGTACATAATGCTTTTAATGTAAATACAAATTTTAGATTAGATCCCATTGCTTGGACATTGTTTTTTTACGGCTCTAAATCTAAGGATGGAGTTGGTGCAGGATGTGTTCTCATAGATCCAAAAGGGACAAAAACTATGATTGCATGCAGATTAGAGTTTGATTATACTAACAATGTGGCTAAGTATGAGGCCCTGATACAGGGACTGAAAAGGGCTATTGACTTGAAAGTACAGATCATTCATTGCTTTGGAGACTCAGAAATTATTGTTAAATAGGTGAGGAATAAGATACATTGCTTGTCCCCCCGCCTGTTGAATTATCAGAAATTGGTAAGAGATCTTACCAACTCTTTTATTGCATTCAATATTAATTTAGTTCATAGGTCTCAGAACTTCGATACCGACTTGTTGGCAAATACAGCTTCCAGATTGATTCCACCAGAGGGCCTATCTCCTCAAACAATCTCAATAGAACTAATGTATAGGCCTTCCATACCAGATAATTTGACAAACTGGAAGGTATTCGATGATGATCAGCAGATACTTGATTTTCTGACAAACCAGGACATGTTCCAGGATATGGCTATAGACGAGGATGAACATGAAAAGTCTCTCTCTAATTCCTCGAGTGTCATCCCAAAGTCTGTGATCAATTTGTAGAGGTTTTACAATTTGCATGACAAGTTCAAACACAAAAACCAATTGTAAAACACAGAGCTCTTCACTTAATTATGAGCAAGTCAATTTAGGGACTGAGCAAGAACCCTATTTTATCAATTTAGGAATTGATTGCACCCCAGAAGAAAGGCGAGCTATCATTAAACTGTGTAAATAATATAAATATGTCTTTTCCTGGACTTATGATGAATTGAAAACGTTTGACACTAGCGTCATCTACCATAATATACCTATGAAGCTGAAAGTTAAACCATATCAACAGAAACTACGGAAAATGCATCCCAGTTTAGAGCCTTCTATGAAAAAAGAACTGGAAAAGCTACTCACAACCCGAATTATTTTTCCAATGAGGCATACATAGTGGATAACCAATTTGGTACCTGTACGCAAGAAAAGTGGTGAAATACGATTGTGTGTCGATTTCAGGAATTTGAATCGGGCCTCAGAAAAAGGTATCTACTCTGTTCCACCCATGGAACAGATTCTCCAAAAGGTAGTAGGGTCATAAATGTTTTCTCTCCTAGAAGGATTTTTAGGGTAAACCAGGTTATGGTTGCCCCAGATGACCAATTAAAGACAGCTTTCAGAACCCCCTGGGGCACCTTCGCCTATAGGCGAATGCCTTTCAGTTTAATTAATACAGGAGCCACTTTCCAGAGAGCCATGGATATAGCTTTCCGAGGTTTAATGCATAATTTTGTCATGGTTTATTTAGACGATATTACCATATTTTTAAAAAAATGACATGAACACCTATTTGCTCTTAAGCAGGTTTTCAAATGTTGCAGGAAATTTGGCATTTCCTTAAACCCCAAGAAATCCATTTTCATAGTCACAGAGGGAAAGCTGTTAGGCTTCATCATTTCAAAAGAAGGTATGATCATCGACCCTGAATGCACAGACGCGATTTCAAAAATCGGCTTACCAGGTTCGTGTAAAGCAATGCAGTCCTTCTTGGGTAAGATCAACTTTGTACATAGGTTTGTTCCTAATTTCACTCAGATAGTTAAACCTTTACAGCATTTAGTTAAGAAAGATGTACAGTTCACCTTGTCACAAGAACAAAAAGATGCATTTGTGGAAATTCGTAAGGCTATTGTTGAAGCTCCTGCTCTCATGTCCCTGGATTTTGATAAAGATTTTATTCTCTACACTTTCGCCATTGATTTCTCCTATGCAATTGTTTTGACACAGAAACAGGACAGCAATACAGAGATCCCAATCTCTTTCATGAGTTCAACCTTCAAGGGTGCAGAGCTCAATTATTCACAAATTGATAAACAAGCCTACGCAGTTTACAAGTCTGTCAAACATTACAGGCCTTATTTGTTAAAATCTTGAACAAAGGTCATTGTCCCATATTCTACTATTAGAAATGCATTGATCTAGAAGGAGTTGGGAGAAAAAAGAGCCCACTAGATGACTGCTCTGCAAGAGTATGATTTGGAAATAAGGCCAGCCAAAATTGTCAAAGGACAAGGCCTTTTCCTTCTTACTGCTCAATCTAACGATCCCCTGCAACAACAAGTTGAATGGGAACAGGAAGAAGATATTCCTACAGGTTCTGTCAATGTTATTGATACCCTGACATCAGAATGGTATGATCATATCAAATTTTTCCTGAATAATGGGTTTGCTCCTGAAACCTTGGACTTTAAGAAACAAATAGCCTTGATATTAAAGGCTGCACCTTATCATTTTATTAATAAAGTTTTGTTTAAGAAAAACTATGATGGGGTTTTTCTTAGGTGTTTAGAAAGACATGAAACTGATGACATCTTATTCCAATTTCATGCAAGACTAGCTGGAGGTCATTTTTCAAGCGAGACAATAGATCATAAGATTCTCAGAGTTGGGTATTACTAGCCTACATTGTTTAAATATGCTTATGCCTATGTAAGGAGGTGTGAACCATGCTAGAAATGCACAGGGAAGTTCAACAAACCTGCTTTCCCTTTGCAACCAATCACTATTAAGTTTCCATTTCAGTAATGGGGGATGGATTTTGTCGGGCCCATAAATCCTACCTCATCCCTCCATCACAAATACATTCTCACAGCAACTGACTACTTCACCAGATAGGTGGAGGCAATCCCACTTAAGCAATTTAATGCCAGCCAAGTCATTTCTTTCCTAGACAATCATATACTCTCACGATTTGGTACTACAGAATTCCTAGTTTTTGATAATGCATCCTATTTTTCCTCGATTGATATAACTTAATATGATTTTGAAAAGGGGATGAAACTCAAATTTTATGCCAATTACTACCCACAGGGTAATGGGTTGGTTGAGTCTTCGAACAAAAATTTGATCAACATTCTGAAGAAGAATGTGGCCTCTCACCATATAGATTGGCATACACAGCTCAATAATTCTCTTTGGGCAGATCAGATTACTCCAAAGGCGACAATTGGAAATTCTCCTTACTTTCTAGTGTATGGCAATGAAGCCATTCTTCCTACTAATCTTACTATCCTTTCACTACAATTAGCCCAGTCTATCCAAGAAGATGATTCTACTCCCCTCTAGTAGAGAATTGATACCCTACTTAAGCTGGAGGAAGATAGAGAAGTGGCTAGAAACAAGTTATATCATCATCAATAGATGGTGAAAAGATGGTTTGATGAAAAATCTTCATCTGATAGGGAATTTTCTGTTGGAGACTTGGTTTTAAGATGGAACAAACAACACAAAGATAAAAACCAGTATACCAAGTTTCAATGCCTCTGGCTGGGACCTTTCATTGTTACAGAAAAGATGGGTCCTAGTACTATTTGATTACAGACATTGGAAGGAGTTGTGGACACTTATCCAGTGAATGTTTCACTCCTCAAAAAGTATTTTGTTTAATGAGGATGATGTACTTGTACATAGGTTTGTTTTGCCTATTTCTTTTCTTGATTGGATTGTCTGCTTTGTTTTCATTTGTTTGCTCTAAAATCCACACATTTGGTGTTACTCATTGATCAGTTTTTCTCTTGGTGATGATTTCAGCTTGGGTTTTATAACTGTCTTCCAGCCATAATTTTGTCCTGTATCAGAGGTTGTTCAACAAAGGGCATACAACTAAAGATTGCAGAACCCTGAATTGATATCTCTCCACAATGGTCATTATCTTACACATGTCTTATTTGTTTAATTGGGGTATGGAGAATAGCATAGTCTCCATTGTCTCATGTTTCATGGTTCAAGCTGCATATCATAATAACCTGCCTAACTTGTTTTGCTCTGGATCCTTTTACAATCACCTTGGTAATAAATCTCTTAATAAATGTAAATCACAAGGTGGGAGGTCTTGCTATCAAGCCAGCCCATTAGGTTCATAGGTGCTAAGTAGAATGACATCTTCACATCAAGCCACCACACTTGAAAGATGACTTTCAATTTTACTGGGAGTTGGAAGATCTTATCACAGGTCAGTCCATTCATGATCTATGAAGCATCAATGAGTAATGCTACCAATATATGGTCACCGAGCCATGGTAGTGCCTTGTAATTTTCAACCTAATAAAATTTGGTTTGCTCCTTTTTAAAGATGCTCGTGCATACAAGGACAGGGGGGTCTTGTCGCAAGCCATCCCTGCCATGATCATGGGTTTAATTTGGATTGGATTTATCACAATATGGTCACCAAACCATGGTAGTTTCTTTTAGTATTGCTACTGGAAGACAAGGAGTTTCGTTGTCGAGTTGGCTTGATCAGTTTTTGAATTATGCTTGTGAATGGCATTGCTAATATCTGATCACCAAGTCAGGGCAGTGATCTTATATACACAGTCTCTTCTTTTAAATAAAAAAGCAACAAAAAAAAAAGAATCTCATGAAATGTTGCATGTAAATCAAATCTCAATAAATCAAGGTGATGTGTAATTAGGATATCCAGGAGCATTTTCAATCATGTGCCTAGGTTCAACACAAGCTGCTTCTCCATGATTACATAAAGGTGAAGGATCTCAATTGTTTCTTCAACCCCCTAATCAGATTTACATTATTCTTAACATGATCATATATGGGGATTTATTAATTTAATGTTCCATGCTCATTAACTGTCTCTCTTGTGATCAATTTTTGGAAAAAATTCAGGTTGAAAAAGTGATGTGGCTAACATGTTTCATTTAGTTGAATTTCATTGCAGAGATAACTAGTTCTTCCCAGCCAGTCGCCATTTGTTGTGGCCACAACAGATCCCATGCTTAGCTGAAGCACGGGAACCCCCATTTTGAATAAACACAAAGGTATTTTGGTGAGCGTACTCTATAAATATGAGAATTTTGGTTTTCACTTGTTTAGATCTCTCACCCATACTTTTGTCCTACGTGTTTCTCTCTTTCTGGATGATCTCTAACTGTCTGGTTTGTCAAAATCCTCAAATTTTGAGTATTTTAATCTTTTTCTTCAATCAACCCGAAACCCGACAAGTTAGGAGACCCGAAACCCACAACCCGACAATTTTGGGTTGCGGGGTGTTTGTTTTACAGTTTTGGATTTTGGCGAACTTGAAACCCGCAACCCGAAGGTTGTAGGTTGTGGGTTCGTCTTGTAATAATCTTGGAAAATTATCATCCCGAAACCTGAAACCTGAAAACCCGCAATTGCGGCTTTCGGCTTTCGAGCTCTTCCTTTTTATTTATTTTTATTGCATGCTCCCGAAACCTGCAACCCGCAAGTGTCGGATTTCGGCTTTCGAGAAGTTGTTTTCGGTTTACGAGTATGTCATTCCCGAAACCCGCAACCCGCAGTGTCGGGTTGCGACTTTCGGGAACACGTTTATCATTTTTCGATTGTGATCATTCCCGAAACCCGCAATTGTGGCTTTTGGCTTTCAGGAATACTTTTCCGCCTTTGCCGTTTACATGAACCCGCAACCTGCAATTGTTAGGTTGCGGCTTTCGGGATCCCTTAATAAATTTTGTGAATAAAGATTTCACGCAACCCTGTATCCCTATTCAGTTAATCTCGCCCGTTTATTTGTTCTGATCGCACTGTTATCTTTAATCTGATGAATTCAATAAATAGGGTTTTTTCTATTTTATTTTTACCATTTTACTTTCAAAGAATTACTTCGTTGCACTGTTGTTTTTACCACGGATTCCGTATTAGGTGTTATTTATCCGTTTGTTTTCTATTTCAGGTAAGCTCACTGTCATCCATACACTACCAATCTGCAATTTTGATATTTTTGGATTGATTTTGATTTTAATTTTCTTATTGATAAAAAATTGCAAATTCTTTCGCCATGTCGAAAGGCACATGTTCTAAAATGCCACTCAGAGATCCCATGATCAAAGACCCTAATTTTGGTTTTATCTCCGACACCAGTGAGCGAGTCACTGAGACATACTAGATAGATTGGTCAAAAATATACGCCATTTTTTATGGTGACGACCTTTCTCATATTGAGAATGATAGACCAATGTATGAGAGAATTAGGGCCTCCCAAATTCATGCTATTGCTGTGCACCATGCTATCCTGCCTTACACAGATGCTGTAAAATGGATAGTTGAGAATGCCAGTGTTAAAGACCGTTGTTTTAATGATAGCATAGGGTGCCAATTAACACATTTTCACCCAGAGGTTTTTGTCCAAGCTTTTGCTTTGAAACCACATGTGCAGACCCTCTCCCCCGATTTTATACAGTCATCCAAAACCCGGTTTAACTTTAACAAGATGATTAGATCATGGATGCTTAAGCCAAATGCCTTTGTGCCTAAGGCTGATAACCTTTATCCCATCATCTAGTTTAAGGAACCCTACTCTTTAGTAGAAGCCATGCTCTGCAGGCTTTTTGGTCTACTGAATTATTCTCTTTTCAAAGCAAAATGGGCACCTATAGCACATCATGTGCTAGTCACAGGTGAGTCTTTCCCATGGGCCTCTATCATGTCGGTTGAACTAAAGAATGCCATTCATGAATATCAAAAGGCTCCAGCTCATAAGAAAACACCCTCTTTCCTGTCTACATATGTCCCTGATTTTTTTTGCTCATAATTCCAATACCCTAACTTGGGTTGGAATTGAACCCCTTCAAACCCTCCTGTACACATTTATCATTCAGCACTGTGGGAAGAGAATTTTTCACCTTTGTTATATGACATTTGTGACCACTTCATGGGCACCATCTATTTCAAGATCTTCAGGAAACAGCCACCTGCATTCTTAGAAGATGCTAAGACTTTCATCAACACCATGGGTGATTGGTATGTAGGTGAGTATTTTTCGTACATCAGTATTTGGGGAAGTGACATAGTGCACCTGCTTCCTAGGATTGTCCCGGACAGGATGGTAATACAGGAAGTTTATTTTCAAACTATCATTGATGGCATGTATAAGAAACTCATAGGTCCCAGGAAGAAAGGTTGGCCTAAGTTTTATTTCAATCTTGGTTAGCTGGTTATCCCAACTTCAACTCGGGCTACAGTTCTAGGTGATCAGATAGCTGCCTTGAGATTAGGCACTGCCCCGAAAAGGAAACATGACCCCAAGAAGTTCCTGGATGCACACCTCAAGAAAGTACATATGAAAATAGATTATGCACATGATTTAGTTCCAGATGACTTCATATACCAAGGGGTGGACACATTCTCATAGGTTCTAGCTAGGGCAAAAGACCTACAAGAACAGCCGGACATTTTAAAGTACCAGAATGAACTTAAGGTTGGAGTTCTGAGTTACAGGGCTATGCATCTAAATATCATTGAACAAGCAAGAAGATACAAAGAAGAGAAGGAAGCTTAGAAGGCCAATACTCCTCTCATGATTACATTCCCTGATGGAAACAAAGGTAAAGCTCCTCTAGGGGAACCCTCTCAAGGAAAAAGCTAGTGAAGAAGCTAAAATGATGCTACAGTTAGCTCGTGAATCCCAACAACATATTGTATAGCTGACATCGATGTTAAAGACTCAATTGCTAGAACCTCCAAATCCTGCAGTCGACATTCAGCCACCAATTGCATCAAATCTCTACTGAAGAAACTCAAATCTCTACTAAAGAAACTCAAGAAGATGATGATCTGGTCATAACTTAGGCTAGCCCTGCTAAGAGGCAGAAAGTCCTGCCTTCTTCCTCACAGGTTTCTACAGTTGACATAATAGACTATGATGAAGAAGTGGTCCCACCTCCTCCGGTGCCAGTAACAGAAGAAGTCACTAAAGATCCTAAGACTATCACTGAATTGTTGGTTAGCATTGATATGGATCAGTCCTTCCCTGAGCAATCAGTGTTGGAATTTAATGCTACTCCTGGCATTGCATCATCAGCATTTACGCTACCATCTATCCAACCAGCCTCTACTGTGCCTTTAGGGGGAACACTTCCATTTTCCTTATCACACTTGTTCAACACCCTCAATGACACTACTATCCCGTCACCCGAACATTCAGTCCCTTTATCAATTCCATTGTCTATTGTTGCAGAATTCTAGCCTTCAGCTGTCCCTCTGCAGTCACCCATAGTCAATTTATCAACAACCATTGCTGATGTACCTTCTAATATTTCCTCACCATCTTCACCCACCAAAGTTCATAGTCAACTTCCACTTCCAGAAGCTAATGTTGATACTCAGGTTCCATTATTTGAAGCCTTTGTCTCAATCCCTTCCCTGGATCCAGCTTTGTCAGTTCCTCAAGCTATCACTACATCTTCAATTACTACTCAAGTCACCATACCTATTCCTACCCTTGTTATTACCCAAACACCTCCACTAATCTCAACAGTTAGTGTTACTTCTACTTCCACACAGTCAATGGTTGAATACACAGATGAAAATGTAGTTCCCCTTGGGAATTACTTCTATAGAAAGGATGATAAGACAGTGATAAGAAGGGCTAGGAAAAGAGGTCAAGGTCAATATGGTTTGGAAGCACCTGAACCAGTTCAAGTAATATGGGCTCCCAGGACCAATAATCCAAGAATTGAAGCAATTGAAGTAGCAACAGCCTTAGGAGCCTTTGCCAATGCTAATTGGGATTCGGTCCAGGGTTTGTATAGGGAAGTTGACCTCAGGGATCAAGAGATCAAAAACCTGAAAGAGGAATTGGCTGAAGCTAAAAAAAAACATTCTACTGATGTGGCTGACGTCAGGGAAACTTGGGCAAGTAAGTTGCAAGACCTAGAGCAACAGAATGCCACTCTTCTCACTGAACTCAATCTCTCACTATCTCAGCATTCCATTGATGTTGAAAAAATAGCTTCCTTGGAAAAGCAGGTTGAGGATGCAACTACAAGTGCATCCTCCTCAAGTTTTCTCAAGTTTACACCCTGTGATTTTAAGAATCTAGCCCTCAAGGTGAATCAAGATCATCATAAGCTTTTGGAGAAAGTATACATTGCTTTGGATGAAATTGGGGAAAATTTCATTAATTTTTCCAAGATGTCCTCCACCCTTGAAGAACAAAAGGAGAAGAGACTCCAAGCTTTTAAGGCTCGGGAGGAAATCAATGAATGGTAGGGGTATGTTAAGAATGCACCAAAAGATATCCCAATCCTCAACAGTTTCCAGTTTAAAAAGATCAAAGCCTCTCTAAATACTTGGCTTGATTATAATGAAACAGCTGAAGAGACTATCAATAAATCAAAAGATATAGGCACGAGGCAATGGTATGCAGTTGACAACATTATGCATGTTCTAGGCTTACCATTAATGACCCCCTATCCTAGAAGATTTTTCGCTAAAATGCAGACTTGAAGAGCTTGAGAGTAGGCATGAGGAGTTCGCATAGAGGATTCAGGATCTTGAGCAAGTCAGCATTCAGGATGTGGATGATTTGGTTAGAGAACTGGTTGATTATTCCTCAACTTTCTTTGAGAGTTTCTGATTTATGCTTCAAATTGCCATCTATTATGTATCTGATCTTTGCTAAACATTTGCTAATATATGAATCTGTTGTATCGATTTCTCTATATGACTGGTTTATGTTTCAAAGTGCTTCATTAAGTTTTTTCAATACAAGTACTTTCATGTTTTATTTCTGCAAATGATTCGGTGCATATGAATTTATATAATCATTGTTAATTTTTAAATTAGCAGAGTGATTACAGATTGGATCTTAAATGAGCCTGAATACTTGAAAGATTGTCATTTAGTTTTATTTAAATGATAATAAGTTAAGTTAACAAGTAATACAACTAAAGACATTTTTGTTTAAGCTGTTCAATTACTTGTTTAATCATATCTCAAGACCAATCTGCACATAAACAAGCTTTCATTTTAGAATAGGACTGACTTAGACTAGTTTCCCTCTTCTAAAATAGTTTAGGTTATCTTTGTATTACCATATCCACACCTTGGTTTTCCTTGACTGGAAAAATGATCTTATAGGTCAACTCATCTACTCTTAGAGTGCCAGTGGAGGTAATATCCGTGGGGGATCACCACACCAAATAGGTTGGGGATAGAACTGCCCTTGTTCAAATCCTTTCAACTTGGGTTTTCTTCCTCTGTTGTGTGTCTTGGAACATTCCTGCACCTTTTGCATCTAACCTGCACAACCGAGGCATCAACAATAGGTTAAGGTTTAAATGGTTCATAATGGTTAATGTTTATTCGATTAGTTTTTTTTTATATGGGCTATTGGAGTGGTGACTATATTAATTTATTTTATAGGTGTAATAAGGGTTATAATGATTATCAAGGCTAGAGGCTAAAGGTTTACAAGTAAGGGAGTATAAGGGATAAGGGTTAGTGGCAATAGATGTTATAGGGATTATAAGGGTTAAATTTGGAGTAATAAGGATTACATTTGCCACATGAGTTAGAAAATATAATGTTTATAGTAGTTACAATTTAGATGGTATTTATTATAAGGTTTAAAAAATCTAGAGGTTAAAATGAATAAAGGTTACAAGGTTTTGGGCTATAAAGGTTTCAATTTAAATGAATTATGGTTTATAGGCATTAACGACCAATTGGGTGTTCGAGTTAGAAAGTATGGGTGTTAGGGGAAATGTTTCTTATAACGTTTAATGATGGTGGGGGTAAGGGTGATGATAAATATAGAGGTTCATGATAGTGGGGGATATGAGCTATATTTTAGGTTATATATGATAAGGTTGATAAAAAAATTGAAGGGGTCTATTGTTTTGAGTTGATCATAAAAAAAATTATATCATTAATTCTCTTAATATGATTAGGAGATTCTAGTGGGATTTAATCTCAAATCAAAGTAGAGACAAAAATCCCATTCTCCTCGTTATCATCACGAAATGAGCAAGATTGAGTTTTTCTCTTCCATTATTTAGAATGAGATATTATGAGCTTTATGAAAGAAAATTTCCCTGCCCCAACCGGGTTATAACTCATGAGATTTTATGTAGAAAACACATTATTCAATGAAATTCCAATTGTTTTTAAAGGAGATTTTTTATGTCTAGATTTATTATGTGTCTCTTAAGTGACGCTATTTTGATGTCTAGGATATGGTATTGATGTTAGGTTAAATGTTGATACCATAGCATGGAAATCAAAGTAGCATCACTTAAGTGACATATCATAGATCTACATTTTTAGGAGATGTTGTATTTCCTTCTTGAGGCCTAGTTTAATCTCACACAACAACAATGTTTCATCATAACCAAGGTCAACAAAGTTTCATCATGTACTTGTTCATTTTCATCTCTTGTATTTGTACTTCAACATTCTTTACATTTATTTTTTTGATCCACCAACCATATTGAGTAAGTTCCCCTACTAGACATCTATATATATTTATTTTCTATAGAAACAACTCCACCTTCACAATCACTATGGGATTTTTTTTTCTTATCCTATTTAACAATACAATCTCTAATGAGTTTACTACACAAAAAATAAACAAAAATAAACATGTTTGCATTGCTTAGCTTTCCTCTTAGTTTTTCTTTCTTAACCATTTCTTTCTTATTGGACAAAGATACTCTATTCATGCATCCTCCAAAGTGTCAGAATATAAATATGTCTTGGATAATTTTACCATAATTCTTGTACTCTCCATGCTCACTACCATCCAATGTCATTTCTCAAATTGGAATTTATTACCATGCAAATTTGTTGACTTTTTGGCCTTACAAAAACCACCATCAATAAAGTTGTGATCATATTGTATATCTAATCCAAAATAATAATAAAAACACTATAATTTCACCGACAAGCATGTCACCATTGATCTATCTTGTTAGTGGTTTCATAATACAATTTATAATCCTTGTGGTGATAAATATAACCAAACACTAACATCTTATATTTAACATTTATCTTGTTTCTCCTCTTTTGGAACTAAAACAAAACCAATAAATCCAAAAATGTTGAGGTGAATAACCTAACGTTGGAGTGACCTCATGGACTAAGTTTGTAGGGAACCTTAGATATCTAAGGTTGTATAGTTATTGCACATCAAATCCTTGAGAGGAAAGGTAGTGTTATTTTACATCGAACCATAGAGTGTCTTATTGTTGAGTATACCCTTAGGTGAATGAGACATTGATTTCGGGCCCTACATAGGAGGCATGCCCTAATTATTGGTGTTTGCATTGGTTGGGAGAAAATTATCCTCGGAGTGTAAGACCCCTATGGTTGGCATTGGAACTAAAGACTAGTTGATTTTGGATGATACCTATTACAATATTTGAATTGTCATGCATTTTTTATTATAGTACCATGAGCCAAAATAGAAACTATATTAAGGTTAAGCATTTGAGTTGCAATGGACACTTGAGATAAAAAATCATGATGGAATCAGTAACAATTATATGGAACACATGGCCAAAACTTATATGTAGGTTTATTTGGATATATGATTCATCATAAGTTAGAAAAAGAACTACGTTATAAATCAAAATATACTTCTCACATGTAGTACAAAAAATATGCTAAATTTGAACTAGTACTTTGATCAATCCATTGAATAAGGCCTATTACAGTTCCATATAAAAATTATTGTGAAATTCATTCAATTCAACATCTGATTCATGACTATCAAAACTTGTATCCAACCCTTCAAAATCACTATAATGATTGTCCAAAACAACTTATGTGACATCTAGCGCTAAGTAATCTAATCATCAATATAGTCATCATCATCAAGATGTGAGGAAATGACTATCTAGTCAAATTGATTCCCCTATTTGTCTAAGTACACTTCTTCCTTCATCTCACAATAGTGTTAATATTTAGAATTCCAAAAATTATAAAAAGTGGTTGAATAATAAATGATACATGATAAAATTACATACCACAAAAATGTGTAATCCCGGGTGCATCATAAATTGTCCATGTAAGTATTTTATAGAATTGGAATTATTTTTGGCCTATAGGTTTGGAGATGTTGTACATACTAATGTCGACCCATAATTTTAAAATTTCATCTATAATTAGAGGCTCAATATATACATCCATATCTTTAACTTTTCTCATACCTATTAGTTATTTTAAAATTAATATAGATAATTAATAAGTTCATCTACATGCACTAATGAAAACAAGAGCCACGTGGTGGCAATCTCCCCGACATTTCCATTGCTACGTGTTGTCGTGAGATGGGAAATGTTGTAGGAGTAAGAAGATCATGTCATGTTCCATTGTTGATAGGATAAATGTTCCAAAAAAATTTATTTCAATAGCACCAGATATGTTTTCAGTGTGTTTTCTAAGATCATGGCCAAAAAAAATGGAGAAAAGAAAATACTATACAGATTGTCAGTTAAGCATCCATATGACCTAATATTACTATTATGTAGAAAGTTTGTGTCATATCCCTTTTGCTATCGATATCAAGGTAAAATGAAACATCGTTGTCTTATTGTGAGGCAGTACTAAGTGTTGTATTAATATGCATCACAATGCACCGATATTACATGGCATACCATCAAACAATCCATGTAACCTTAGGATCTTACTTGACTTCAAGAACTTGTAATATACATCCATTGTGCATGAACATGCAATATACATCCCTATCCTTGGGATCTTACTCGACTTAATACCTTTGATATAATAACCAAAACTCACCATATAAACTATATTTAAAGAATTATCGTTGATTTCTTAACTTCCTTGAAATCAAACATGCAACCCAACCACATAAATCCTCAGCATTCTATCCACATGATTGTTTAGATTATGGATAATTCTATATTCATCATACATGTTGCATGTTGACTTAAGAAGTGAGTAAGTCATATAAGTTAATATTAATATATATTAAATGACTTATTATATCCCCTAATATTAATTAATACTCGGAATTACTTATTACTATATTATGTGAATTACTATATTTTTTATATATTAAGTATCTTAATATTAATTATACCTATAATAATTAATGGTATCTTAATATATTAATTAAGTATTATAGATATTTGATTACTATTATAAATTATAAAGCTTATTCTCTAATTTTCTCTTTACAATGTGGCTCTTAACATTTAATTGTGTTTCATCGGAAGAATTGTTACTTTTCTTGCACAGGCTTCATTGCACCTTAACCCACAAAATTTTAAATTTTGGTTCAGTTTTGTTTATTGTTTATTGTTTCATAAGGAAAGGTGTTTTTTATCCAATGGAATATATTTGTATGAATAGAAACTTTTTAATATCCCTGATCTGATCTCAAGGAATATTATATCAAATTCAAAATTTTAAAACATAAACTAGCACAGATTAAAACTACTTATCAAAACTAGTCAAGAGCAAACTAGAATTGGTCACTATAAATCCCACCCATAAATTGATATTTTCACTCTATTGGATCTTCCAAATAGGTTGGGGATTGAACAGTAGAAAAAATATCAATATCAAGTCTATCTTCAAAGTCCTATGCACAAGGTACTAGGAACATTTACGTTTCAACAACAACTGCCACTGAGGTCTACTCTGAGGATTCCTAGGAACATCAACACATGCATACTAGACTTATTCACTTAAACCTGAAGGTAACCAATGGTGAATATCAGTCATTAACCCCCTGATTAGATGTTGGAAAATAGTTCCCGAGGTTTTGGGAGGTTTTGGATGATTTTGTAGGAAAAAGAAGGAAGGGCGCTAGATTTGACTGCTCAGCTTGTAGTTTTCCAGGCTCTACCAAACAGGATGAGAGGGATACAAATGATCAAGGAAACGATTGGAGGGTCATAAGCATGGTCTGAAGAATATAACATGATTGATAGAATAGAAAATTAACACTCAAAAATATTTTTATATCTATTACTACAAAATTAGTTGGAAAACAATGTCTAAAGAACTAGTCTTGACAAAATTGAATTCAAATAGCCTTGAAGGCTTTCGAATTCCAGTTCTGAAATATAGTATGGCTCAGAACTGAACATATGAATAGTAGCAAACTGAAATTAAGGATTCTAAGAAGAAATTGAATGTATTTTACTCTCAGACTTCTCAAGGAGTATCTAATACAAAAATTTATTAGAATATGAAGTGTAGAAGACTTTAAGAAGGGAAGAAGAGAAGAGTTATTCACTGGATATGCAATAAGATTAATATAGAGAATATGGATGCTCATGCAAGGTGCACCATGTCTCAGTGATTTCTCATAGGGGGAGCATTCAACAATTGAAAATTCTCCTCTAGGTGGATCTCCTCCAGAAAATATCTCTAATTGAATTGATACTCAAGATATCTTCTTGATGGATTGGATTATTCACTGATGGAATGATACTGGAATGTAGATTAGACTTCCATAACTATGGATCAGATCATGAACACTAGAAAACATACTGCATTGGGGCACATATCCCAAGCTTGGTTTAGGAACATCACTCAACCTTGAGAAGAAAAAGCTCTCAAGCAATAATTAGCCAAAATATGTGAATGGTGGGCACTGACATTCTTTTATAGGATTAGATTACTTCTTGAGCAAGTAACTGACACATGTGAGAAGTGAGTGCACCTTCCTTAGGATAATTAGCAACTTCTCTTGCTTTGTGCTTCCTTCTGCTTTTAGGAATTGTTCCCTCCTTAACTTTTCTAAATATTTCCTTCTTTTTAAAACTGATTGATTTTTTGTACTTTCCTTCTTGTTCACTTTCTTCCTTTGTTCTTTTTCGTGTCTTTTTATTGCTTTTTCCAGTTTCCTTCTTTTTCTATTGTCGCAAAGCTTTTAGATTCCTTCTTTCTATTTCTATCTTTCTTAATTGAGTGGGTGAATTCCACCTTGTCCTCATGCGCCCTCCTAGCCATGTGAACATCTGTTAAGATCCTAGTGGGTGACCTTCACTAACACTTCGAGGTTTTGGTGTAACGGTTCATATCATTTGGTATCAGAGCCTCCACCAAGGTTCAAGTCACAGAGCGGGTGGAAACGTCGGCATTGTAGTGTTCGCCCGAGGCTTGTATGGCGCAAAGGGGACACCACCGTATGGGCGCACATCCAGCCCAGAGTCTGGACTGTGGAGCATGGTGGGATGTTAAGATCCTAGTGGGCGACCTTCACTAACACTTCGAGGTTTTGGTGTAACGGTTCGTATCAACATCACCACTTTGCAAAAATTAATTAATAATGATAATGAAACTTATTACAAAATACTTCAAATATTAAAATTATTAAATTTTAAATACGATAGGTGTAGCTAGTGTTTTCACACCAGCTGGTGCAAAAGGACACCTACTAAGGGTTATGGAACCCTTAGTAGAAGTTCGTGAAAGGGTATTGTGTGAGTGCAAATAAAAGTAAAAACAACTAAACTAAATTCTTCTTGTAGTAAAACAATGAATAAATTGGAACCCATGAATCAAATGTTGATTTTGTATTATTCTGTAAAAATAGATTTACAATGGATATTTACCTCAAAAGGTGAGTAGATGGGGGTCGTCGCACCTGTACAAAGGGTGGTGCTTCGAGTATCCAAGGTTCCTTTCTCTTCTCACTACAACAAATTTGACATTTAGGGGCGGTTGTCTTCTGCCTTTAAAAGTGACTTTTGGAGGCATTTTTGGCTTTGGAGGCGGTCTTGCCAAAACCGCCCCTAATAGCACTGACGCTAAAAGTTTTGAATTTTAGGGGCGGTTCTTGAAGAGATCAAAACCACCCCTAAAAGTGACTTTTGGGGGGGGTTTAAACCCCCCCCCCCCCCCCCCCCCCCCCCGCGCCCCCCAAAATTCCCTTTTGGAGGTGGTTCTAAACCTCCCCCCAAAAGTTACTTTTGGACTTTTAGGGGTGGTTCAAACACCCCCCCCCCCCCCAAAAGTCATTTTTTTTACTTTAAGGGGCGGTTTTTTTCTGCCTCTAAAAGTTACTTTTGGGAGCGGTCTTTAAAAAACCTCCCCTAATAACACCGACACTAAAATTTTTGACTTTTAGGGGTAGTTTTGGAAGAGATTAAAACCACCCCTAAAGTGACATGTGGCGGCAGTTCTTAACCCCCCCAAAAGTCACTTTTAAGCGTGGATATAAACCCCCCTCGTAGATACCTATGGGAGTGGTTCCAAACCTCCCTTAAAATTATTTATTACAAACCTTCAGGGGTGGTTTTAAACCCCGCTCGTAGGTACCTACGGAGGCGGTTCAAAACCCCCCCTAAAAATATTTACAAACTTTTGGGGGCGGTTTTAAACCCCGCTCGTAGGTACCTATGGAGGCAGTTCAAACCCCCCCCCCCCTAAAAATATTTACAAACCTTTGGGGGTGGTTTTAAACCCCCCTTGTAGGTACCTATGAAGGCGGTTCAAAACCCCCCCTAAAACTCTTTACAAACATGTGGGGGTGCTTTTAAACCCCCCTCATAGGTACCTAGGAAGGAGGTTCAAAACCTCCCCTAAAACTCTTTACAAACCTTTGGGAGTGGTTTTAAACCCCCCTTGTAGGTACCTACAGAGGCAATTCAAAACCCCCCCTAAAACTCTTTACAAACCTTTGGAGGCAGTTTTAAACCCCCCTCGTAGGTACCTATGAAGGCAGTTCAAAACCCCCCCTAAAACTCTTTACAAACCTTTGGGGGTGGTTATAAACCCCCTTCATAGGTACCTACATAGGCGGTTTGAAACCCCCCCTAAAATGCTTTACAAACCTTTGGGGGCGGTTATGAACCCCCCTCGTAGTGACATATGAAGTCAGTTTAGAACCCCCCTCGTAGCCATAATAAAATATATTTTATTTAAAACATCAATATTCCAATATCATTAGGGCACGAAGGAATCAAACCTTCAACCTCTTGCTTGTAAAGCAGGCGCTCTACCATTGAGCTAGAACCCTTTAAGAATTGGGGAAAGGGGCAATATTAACACCAAGATTGCATCATTTGTAATTCTGAGGAAAGACTAATAATCCCAACATTGTTTCTGACTCAAGAGACCTAAGAAAGTAGTCCGAATGGCTCTAACCTTATAAGTTGGGTGAACTTGAAAGGTTTCATATGCAACATTGATTCAATAAAGAAAACAGTAATAGAGAAACATTTTCCAGGACAAAGTTGGCATTCAAGTTCATACACATACTCATGAAGTCTACATCTAACTAGAATTTCAAGTATCCATGCATAAGAACGAGCATCTTTTCTAATGGTTGCTTGATGGATCCATGTAAGAGTAACATTCTCTTAAAATTTATGTCAGCAGAGCAATGGGTTCTACAATTATAACATATTTAAACCCAACTCAATCTAGTCTGGTGATATAAATAGCATTCAACTACAAGATGGAGAAATACAAATATTAAAAATTGCATAGCACGGATAAATATATAAGCTTTTCTAAGATAAACAACTCATAATAATGCATTTATAGATATAGAATACCTGCAACTGATCTAATCATGAATGAACACCACCATCACTCAAAAGGCCAATGAGATGAAGTGTGCCATTTTCAAAGGACTCCTTAATGTATTTAAACCCTTCTCCCTTGTATATTTTTCCAAAAGCAAGAACATAATCCACTAATTTTGCTCTGCACCCAAAGTTAAAATCAAAGTTAATATGTTTCCCATTCTAAAAGATGTAGCACAAATAAATAGTATAAATATCCTTTCAATTACCATTTATACAATTATAAAGTACATCTTATACAAATATCATATGATATCACCCCAATTTGAAAGGTGGTCAATAAATTAACCATTACACAACCATGATTTCAACAAAATGTTAATGCTTACCAAATCTTAATGTTGGGAAAAATACCCAATGTATAGGATTCTCATAAGTCACTCTGAATGCAGAAATGATCCACATGAAAGATATTCCTCCTTCACTCTAATCCTTGACAGTTTTCATCAATAATTTTCCAAAAGTAAAAAAACCACAGTAAGCAAAAATAAAATGAGTTGCTTGTTTACCATATTGGAAAATAACAGATATCAAGTATAGTAAGTCATAGAGGATAGTAGAGTCGAATAAGGACTTTGTTCCTTCTTTGAAGGATCTGGAAAGCAGAGTAAGGGTTTTATTTAATCCAGTTGAGTCATTTAGATGGATAGCTTAGCTTTAGCTTACAAAGCTTGTTAGATCGCAGAAGCTTTTAGGTAGCTTAGTGGAGATTAGTTAGCTCAAGGAAGGTTCAATCAAGAGGAACAAGCTCAGAGTTTTTACTCTTGGAGCTTACACAGAAAGAGATAGGTCTCTCTTTGTAATGATCGATCCAATATTGTATTTAGGTTCAAATAAAGGACCATTGTGAAATAAGATCGTATGCCTGTATTTTTTTCTTAATTGAGTTTATTGATTGAGTTTGGAAGCAATTTCCCATTTGAATCATATCTTGTGACCACATTGACTGAAGAAATTTCTTGAGTATTGACATTTACACAAAGTAGTCAATGGGATTTCTAACTACATTATATAAAATTCCTTAATAGTGGTCAGGGCAGCTTCAGGAGACCTATAGGTGATACTCCCAATGCCTAAAAGGAAGCCTATAGGTGATACTCCCAAATAATGTTGAAATTGTATTGATAATAAGGATCTATACCTCTTAATCCCGGCTCGGCCGGCTATTGGTGTGTTCTCAGGGGTACAGATGGGTTAATGGTCAGCTTCAAAATTGGCCATCTGGCGCATGAGACTAATAATATAGCTAAGCTGGAAGGTCTTCTTCAGGGAATCCAGCTGGCTTGTACCCATAATTTTACTCCCCTTGTTGTGGAGGGTGATGCCCGGATTATTCTCCACATGGCCTCTTAGGTTCATAAGGGAAAACACAGCTCAAAGGTGGCAACGTCATGGCAGTTGGAGGGAAAGCTTGATAATTTAGCATCTCTGCTATCTCTAGGGATGGCTATTTCTTTCTCCCATGTTAAGCGCAAAGGGAACAAGCTGGTGGACCTACTCGCTAACCTTGGGGTAGTGGATCACTTGGACCTAAGCACCCAAACGTGAGAAAACTTGCCGAATTCGGATATTAAAGACAGATGTAAGGATATTCTTTCCCGTATTATGATGAGTTACCATGCTGATGATGGAGGGAAATGTCAGGCAGAGGATCATACTTCCACATGATCCATTCCCCCCTTATTATTTCTTCCTTATTTTAAAGGATGATCGATGAGCAGTCTTTTCATCCCTTTCCCATGGAGTTTGTTTTCTTCTCACTAACTCAGAAAGGTACTTCTACCATGATTATAGGAGGGAAGGTTTTAAGTGAAGCACGATTTTCCATTAATGGATAGTGCTAAATATCACCACATTCAGTTGCAGTACGATTTTCCATTAATGGGCAATGCGAAAGATCACCACCTTCAGTTGCAGTACGATTTTCCATTAATGGACAGTGGGTGGCGGAACTCTTTTTAAACCCAAGGAAGGTGGTAGACATGAATGTAGAGTTCAGATATTTAGTTGCATGCACCGCCATTGTTTTCTGGCTATGAAAGAGATTGAGGTCTGTAAGAGGTTAGATAGTATGGGTGATCATGGTAATTGGGATAGACGTAGTACCACTGCAGGCCGTCATCATTCTCATGTGGGTGAGACTTCTTAGGGTGAATCCGGTGGGAATTTCTCTCGTGCCCAGGAAAAGGATCGTTGAGAACCCAGTGCTTTTATTCGGGATGTTCCCCCAGATGTCCAGAAAGAGATTTGCACTATGGAATGACAACTTTGGAACCAGTTTGATAAGGTGACTTTGGATGCGGAACGTCGTCGGACTGCAAATTGTGTCATGGATCTAGGAAACATTGCGGGTCGTTTCAGCCTATATGAGCGCACCAATGCACTCTATTGGGTAATGAAAAATCTTATGGGTTATGCTCTCTGGGATAGGATGGATCATCGGTTTGTAAATGAGATGCTCAGCTATGAAAGAAGCATTCTAGAGAAAACCAGGGTCGTCCACCATAAGCTAGATTTTCTCCTTCGGGATATGCAGCTTCAGCCTCCTTCTGCATAGCTGGCGGCTTCTGCGGTTCCTCCTCCTGGGCGCTATCCTAATTTCCCCTACATTCTGTTCTAAGCTGACATGGGGGATGTTTAGTGTCTGGTTTGTTGGGTGTCGGTTTATCGTCTATTATGTATGTTTTCTAAGCTATCGATTGCTTATTGTAAAGAAGGTCAATAGTGTGGGGATTTGGTTTTCATTTCTCTTTCAGGAGGTTTTGTTGTGTAAAGGAGTGATAATGGGAATCAAAAGGCCTGCTTGCAGTTGTTTTATTTTAGTCTTTCAGTATCTGTAGTATTCATCTCTGTAGTATGTATGGTCAGGCAAAGTCCTCTTCGGAGGTTATTTTGTTCATTCAGGTGACTCAGTGTGATGGCAAGGTTATGACCTTTTTGGGTTCATTTGTAAATATTTCTCTTTTAATATAAAGTTATCTCTTCTTACTTACAAAAAATAAATCAGGATCTATACCTCAAAGTTCAGCTCTGATGCCAATAACGTCATATGATCTTGGCATCCTCTATCCTTTACACAAATATTTCACACAAATTAGTTGTTACAACCATCAATCTGGTATAATTATGGTTGTAATAAATGTGTTGTAATTAAATTTGTTGTAATAAAATACTTTCAATATTGTTCATTACATTACCTTCCCGTTGTCAATAGTTATCCCGCAATCAACATTTTTCCTTCAACAAATGTGCAACAAAATCAATTCATAAAATAGACAAGTACAACTGTACTTAAAATGAAGAAATCAACATGTTATAATCAATGAAACAACAATAATAAGATATCTAATTGACAAATTCGTTATGGTGATAACTTACAAATATGCATAAGAGAACGATACAAATTGTCATTATATTGATTTCTATTGCGAAGACCTACACATATCATGACAAAATGGTATTTTCATATAAGCGATTGATAGATATGTAAAAAAATGCATAACATATATGAAATTATAATAAAAAGAAATGAAAATACCTGAATGAGCTTCTCTTGGTTTCAAGAATATCTTATTCTCTACTAAACAAGGCCAACCACGTGAAGGTTGAAGCTCATATGGCCCCTCCCCCACCCCTCACATCACTCTCAATTCCCCACACCCAATATATCTACTGTAAAAATAAATGAAAGTTACATAACACAATAAAACAGATAAGATCATGCATAAACAGTAACAAAACAAAAAATATATGCATGAAAGGTAAATCCAAGTAATAATCTAAGATATAAATTTTCACAGATACAACTTAAATGAGAACTGATAAATAAATCACGCATGCTACTTACTGAACAACATCCAACCATGTGCCTTCACAATCTTGTCGAACATAATCCATGCCACCATCACCTACAACTTCATCCTCTTTGCATTTCATCCCTTCAAAATCTACAACACTTGATAAATCTGCATACTCCAATTCATATCTATTACAATTTCTTGATCCCTTCAGAGGGCATGTCAAAACTACACACCAATCATTGTCTACCGTATCTTGCACATAAAATACTTGTTTCATTTGTGATGCTAGAATAAATGGATCATCTTGTAGTCTATCCTTACTCAAGCATCTCTTCAAATTCACCATGGTGAAACCAATTTCATCAACTTTCATTCCATTACTCTTGTGTACATCTATCCAATCACATTTGAACAATGGATACTACACCAAATAGTAGTCCAATAACATTATTTCTTGAATCACTCCATAATATGTTGTCGTTTGATGTATAGGGATTTTATCCTTTGCACTTGATCTCATTAATGTTTGTACATCTATGCACACACCACTGTTTTGGGTGGCCTTGACATTTTCTATGCTTTTACCATGAAATCTACACCCATTGATTAAGTAGCCATCATACTTAGTTGCATATTTCCTTGGGCCGCGTGCCAACCATTTAAGGGTATCATAAATATTTTCTTTTCCTTCCACCTATAAATTTTTAAATGTCGTTAGAAAACCATGCAATTTCAAAATATATTAAAAGAATCTCACCTTCATACATCATAATAGTCTTTATCAATGAAGTTCAATTAAATATAATATAAAGAACATATCATTACCTGTTTTCTTAACCAATCACTAAATTGTTGGTTGTGGAGCTTTTGTAGTAAGAATTCATCTTTTTGGGCTTGGATGTTACTGTTGGCAATTTCTATCAAGTGCATCCTATTTTCAAGTAATGTCAATAAACAATTTATGAAAAAATTGTGATATATTATAATAAAAAATGATTTTATAAGTATGTGTTTATTACTTACCCTATCCAAGGTTGAATTTTATCTACGTTGTGCAAGACCCATCTGTGGGCTTGTAACAAACTAGTTTTATCTAATTCAATAGAAGTTCCACTAGATAAGGACTTCCCATATTGTCCAACCTCTCCTTATTCATCGTCCTAAACTTCATTTCTATTAGGCATGATTTCAATATAATCCATACCTTCAACATATCTAGCATAAAATTTTATGGATTCCTCCACAGTGTAGTTTTCAGCTATGCAGCCCTCGGGCCTATTCTTATTTTTCACATAACTTTTGAAAACTTTCATGTTCCTAGAAAAAAACATACAATTTGTAGAGAAATCAAAAGTATGAATAAAGAGTTTCTAGTAATGTATTATTATTATATGCACATAAAATGTTGGAATTTATGTGGATTTGCAATTAATAAAATTTCACTGACCTTTCAAAATGGTACATCCATCAATATGCAACTAGTCCACAATAACGTAGCTCTCTCACCAAGTGTACAGTCAAATGTATCATTATATCAAAGAATGAAGGGGCGAATATTTTTCGAGTAAGCACAAAGTTTCCACAACATCATCTTGTAAGTTATCAATATCTGTTGCATCCACCATTTTTGCACAAATTTGCCTATAAATGAAGCAAATCCTACAAATAGTGTTTCGAACTGCTTTTGGTAGCACATGGCGCAATGCTATTGGAAGGATTTGTTGCATGAGAACATGGAAATCATGTGCTTTCATACTATGAAGCTTGAAATCTTTCATAGATACATGATTTCTAGGGTTTGAACTATATCCATCTGGAACTTTTAACGTGAACAAAACACGACAAAGAATCTCTTTCTCCTTTTTTGAAAGAGTGTGTGGTGCTGGTGGAAGAAATTTTTTTTTTCCTTTTTGTTGTGGCTATGGGGACCTCCTTATACCCAACTATTGTAAGTCATCACGATAATTTTTCCCATCCTTTGATTTATCTTTTATATCCAGAAGGGTTCCAAAAATACTTTTGCATACATTTTTTTCTATGTGCATTAAATCTAAAATGTGACGCACTAGGAATCCAACCATATAAAAAATTAATGAATTATAACATCAAAGAAAAACTAAACAATATATTCCTAATAAACACAATGAAATCCTTCAAGCATCATACATTTTAGGCCTTAAGTTAATGTGTGCACATACCTCCCAATATGGTAAATTGAATAGAATTGACCTTTTCTTCCACACGTCAGTCTTCGAATTTTCACCTTTTTTAAAATTTCTTTCTTTTTGTACTTTTAGTCTTTCCCCATTTCACTTCCCTTCCTTCTGTTTCTGTAAAAATATCTGATACTTGTACAATTGTAGGTGCAATGAGATGCTCAAACTTCCCACTAAATGGTCCTTTTTTTGAACGATACTTATGATTTATTGGAAGATATCTCCTATGTACCATGTACACACACTTCCTACTACATTTGAGATACATTGAATCTGTGTTCCTTCCACATATAGGGCATGCACAAAACCCTTTAGTCATGCAACCAACCATATTTCCATAAGCAGGAAATTCATGGATTAACCACATCAATATAGCCTTCATTTTAAAGAATGACCTTGAATGAGCATCATATGTCCTTGACCCTTCATCCCATGTTAGTTTTAGTTCATTTACCAATGGTTCCAAATAAACATCTATGTCATTTCCTGGTTGCTTAGGACCAGGTATTAACAATGACAACAAACAAAAGCTCCTTTTCATGCATAACCATGGCGGAGGGTTATATGTGACTAGTATTACTAGCCATACACTGTGACTACTACTCAAGTTTCCAAAAGGATTAAATCCATCCACTGCCATTGAAAGTCGTACATTGCGAGGATCGTTGCAAAAATCAGGCCATTTGGAATCTATAGTTTTCCATGTCGGGCTATCAACTGGGTGGCGCATTATTCCATCCTTACTTTCATTCTCATGATGCCACCTCATTTTCTATGAAATATATGTAGAGCTATAAAAAAAACATAAAGAATCATATATGCATTACACTACTTAGTAGATTAAAGAAGATGATTTTCTAGTAGGTTGGTAGTACATTAAGGTGTATGATATAATGGAATTATAAGAGTTTAAAATAATACCTGTACATTCTCTTCAACCTCGACCCTATAGGGAAATACCTTAGCACTTTGGCCGGGACACCAATACGCACCTTTTCAGAACGAGCATCAACCTTCCATCTTGATTCTCCACATGTTGGGCATTCATTTATTTTTTCATATTTTTCCCAATATAAAATGCAATCATTGTGGCATACATGTATCATTTCATAGTCCAACCCCAATGATTTAATCAAACTTTTTGCAGCATATGTGGATTCTGGAAGTGTATTTCTTGTTGGAAGCATTTCTCTTTGCAACTTCAACAACTGGGTGAAACTTGAATCAGACCATCCATTTCTCACTTTAAGGTTGTATAATTTCACAGTGGCTAATAGCTTAGTGAAACTAGTGCAACATGGGTACAACGGTGCCTTTGCATCTTCAATTAGCTTTAGATATGGATTGATATCATTTTTTTCTTCCATTGATTCTGCTCGGCCATTTTCACAATTCACTCTTGGATTTTCATTATAATATTGATGAGCATCATTCACCATTTCAACCATATGATCATCAACCATGGTTGCCTCGTTATGATCGTCATTCTAAATAAATTCAGTATCATTTGTAAGAAATTTTGCAAACTCATCATTATTATTATCATATTGATGTTCGACTATGTGTTCATCACCATGTGTAATTTCTCGAGGCAAATCATGCATCTCTGTTGTGTGGCATTTCTTGGTCTTGTCAAATATATAGTCCTAAGTAGGAACTCTCTCTCCATGGGAAAACCAAGTCTTATATGAACTTATTATATCATGAATCATCAAGTGGTCTTGTACTTCCTCAAATGTCAATACTGCAACATTGCAACATTTTTTACAAGGGCATCTTGTGTTGTTATTATCCTTTGAGTGTTTTTTTTCAAACTCTATGAATTATTCAACCCCGACTTGATATTCCTTTGACATCCTACATAGAGCCAATTTGCACATCACGTAAGAAAAAACCACTACAGATTACAATGAAGACATATTCTATGAAATATCATATTGAAGAATCAAATATAAAAAGTATACCTCATTTTCAAATCTGTCCAATCCCTTTTCTTGGCCATTCGAAAATAAAACCAACCCAATTTCTTGAATTAGCTCCTTGAGAGTTGGTGGCTCAATTTCCTTCCAATATATGGTTAGAAATATTTTTGTAGTACACCCATATGCTTTCCAAAATAGCCTTTACCAGCACATGACAACCATATATTACACCATACAAGCTTCCACCTTATAATAACCAAATCCAAACATCAATTACATAATATTTTGGTTTTAACTTGGAGCCGAGATAAGAATTTTCGGGAAGATATAGTCTTGATGCTAATCGGAGGATTAAGTATAAAGGAATGTGCCTGCAACGTTGATTAAATCCTATAGATGGTTTAGATCAAAAGCGGGGGAGATCAATGGCCATGAGCCTCCTTCACGGAAAAAGTTGAAGGTCTTTTAAATGCTGGCGGGGTGCTAGCCTGTGGGAAGGTCAAGGAAGATCGACGGCGAAAGGCTTAGATCAATGGTCAAAATTTTTTTCATGATTTAAACATGCACAAAAAGGATTATGATTCAAATCCCCTAACTTTTAATAAAGCTCGGCATCTCCCAATGGTGTAGATCTAGTGAGATGAAGATCGATGGCTCAGGATTAGTTCGCGGATTTGACTTGCGTGTAAAATCAACAGACCCAAAATTTGCGAACTTGGTAAAGGGCACATCCTAGGATGGTCTAGATCCAAGAGGAGAGTAGAACAATGGTTGAAAATGTTTTTGCAGATTAAAGGTGTTGTCGAGTTGATATGTGGCGGTTTTGGACTCCACGGGGGACGATGCAGGTAAAGGTCAAGGAGATCTATAGATGAGAGTTGATCGTATGGATATACGGCTAATGTGACTCCATCGTTGTCATAGCTGTAAGGGTGATATGGCATTTTTATATTATAAAATGCCCGTCTGTACAAATATTCGCATCCTAGTTGACTTGTGTGCATTGGAAAGTGATAGGAGTGGATCGTGCAAAGCCGACCAGCCAACCAGACACCCAGAAGCTCCACCTAGTTGTCAACCAACCAGGTAGGCCATCCACCTCCACCCTAAATTATTTAAATGGCCAGACCCATGGTACCCCTAGGATTTCATCCCATAAAGATAATTGACCTATTAGAGGATAAAGGCTGTGAGGTTTACGATCCCATGCTGACAAATAGCACCATAGAAACTTCCAAAGAAAGATTGGAGGTCATAAGGGCCAGAGAAGTGGATGTACATAAGATTTATCAATCCTTTTTCCATTTGTTTACAACTAGCCAAACCCCTAGTTTCCCTGAATTTCTAGACTGGTGTGCCGGCCATTACTCCTCAGACCGAAGAGCAATCATGGATGCCTCAAACTCTAAAATCGTGTGCTATGTAGACGCCCCTACTATTAGGAAAGCTTTGGTCATTCCAGAAGAATTCTGCCAAAAATCCCAAAGTTATAGAATGGAAACCCTGATCCAATATTTCCGTCAAGCCCCAGCTGACTTCAAACAGAGCTTTTATCATGCTTCCCTGCTACCAAATACCTCCTTTCAGGGTGCACCTTTTCCTGGTGAGGCCAACCTTTTTAGGGAAGAGTCGAAGTGTGGTATCTCCATGCTGGCCCAGTTCCTAGGCTTAGACAATGACCTATACATAGTTGAGCCCCTCATAAGTTTGATGTTTGTTCTGAGCACTTGTCATATCGATCCAGCAGGCCCAAATTCGCACCCAATGTGCATGCCTAAAGTTTGATGAAGCCTTAGCAGACAACATCCACTCCCAGCTCATAGAATTCCCTAAGAAAAGAACTTTTAGGTTCCATTCTTACTTATTAAAAATGTTCCTGGAAGCTAATGAAGAAAACCTACAAGCTCCAAAGCTGCAGTTGAATAAGGAGATGTATTCAGACTACAAAACCTTCATGAATGATCTTAAGGCAGAGATATATTTCATCTTTTTCCATAAGAGACTGCCTAGGGTGCTGCCTAAGATGAAAGAACTACTGCAGCTATCCATGGAGAAGAGGGTTGGGTATTGGTTCCTGCTGATTCATGGGACTGTGATTAGAGTTTATGGCTACTCCCATGCCCCCTATGTGATACCCGCCTTCCTAACCCCCAGAGTACTCACCTTGGAATTTATAAGACAAAAATTGAAGTTGGAGTGTGAACATTTCTTGGATGACAGGAAGTCTTTGGACATCAGATTTCCATGGAAACTGGGCTCCTACATTGTCAAAAACAAAATAGCTCTCCCAACTATTGAGCGAATGATGGGTGATCTAGGATTCTCATCCAAAGTGGCCATAAACTATGATCCTCACCACATTATCTCATAAATAAGGAAGGCAAGTAACAGGAAAGGATATGAGCACTTCGAACTCACAAGTCTAGCTGAGATGGAAAACTGGTTAGAATACATTGACAAAGGCTAGTTGGAAGTAGACCCACCAAAAGACTCTCCATATTTAGCATTCCTTTTTCAATGTAGCACATTAGCAGTGCTTGGTTCACTTGGTAAAACCCCAGCAATATCAATAGCCATGTCCCTTACCATTCCTCCAGAAAAATCTATAAAGGAAGGGGGTAGTGAGCCCATGGATGTAGACAATGATGTTGAGAGAGCCTCAAAGAGGCAACAAGTAGAGGAGCTTGATCAGCAATTAGTACAGGTACAAGCAAAGAAACCCAAGAAAAAGCAATTCAGATCCTCGGTGCCATCCTTCAAGGTTAAGCAACATGTGTTAAACATAACACCTACTGGAGTTGCAGCATCAAGCCTAAGCAGGGCTAAGTTACTGGAGGGATATGAGGAGAGCCTAGATACAATCTCAGAAGAAGCTAAACTATATGTTGATGCAAGAAAAATCTCCAAGAAGGATGTAGCCTTGGTGGCAAGTAGGAAGCTTTCCCAGAATACCTTGAGTCTTGCCTTAGCCACTAAGAGTAAGGCCACAAAACTAAAAGTAAATTTGGAAGACATACCAGTACCCGATGTGATCAATCTGCACAAGGAGACAAGTGAAGTCATCTATAACAAGTTGTTAAGGGATACCATAGAGCTATCAAAAGTGCAAGCCAACAAAACCAAAGTGCAAAAGCAATTGGGATTGGAAAGATAGAGAAAAAGAGCCTGAAGGCACAAGTGAAAAAGTTTCAGGCTTCACTATTGGCCACTAAAACTCAAGAAGATAAAAGGGCTAGCATTCAAAAGCTATTAGATGAAAAAGATCAATAAATTCTATCACTAAAGAAGAAATTGAAGATTCCAGCTACCCAACTGGTGAATGCACCAGAAATTGCAGAAATAGAAGAGGAAAAAGAAGAGCTGCAGGGTAAGTTGACTGATTGTAAAGCCAGGCTAGTAGAGTTTGAAGAAAGAGAGAAAAAGTGGCAAGTAGATATGAAATTGATAATGGACAGTGAGGAAGCTTTGAAGGCTAAAGTTGAAGTGCTTGAGAAAAATTTGAAAGACAAAGAACAAGAGATAGAAGCCATGGTCACACCCTGTTGAGGCCTCGGTTGTGCAAGTTAGATGCAAAGGTGTTGGATAGGTTCGAAGGCTCCCAACAGAGGAAGAAAACCCAAGTTGAAAGGCTTTGAAAGACCCTGCGCAAGGGCAATTCTATCCCCAACTTGTTTGGTATGGTGATCCTCCACGGATATTCGGCCTCTGCTGGCACTCTAAGAGTTGGTGATTTGACCAATTAGGTCAGTTTTCCAATCAAGGAAAACAAGGGTGTGAAAATGGTAAAGTTAACCTAACCTAACCTATTTCAGAAGAGGAAACTAATCTAAGTTAGCCCTACTCTAAAAAGAAAGCTTGATATTGTGCAGATCAACTTTGAGGTATGATGAACAAGTAAATTACCACCTTCAACAGAAATGTCTTTGATGTGTTACTTATTAACTTAAATCACAATCCATTAATGAAAATTAAAAGACAATAATTAAAGTACTTAATCCTGTTCAAGATTTAATCTGTAATCATTTTGTCAATTGAATTAACCATGATTATTGAGTGCAACAAATCATTTGTAGAAATTGATAAAGAAAGTATTAATATTGAATAAACTCAATGAAATACCTCACATCATCAATCAGTCATACAAGGAAACCAATATGATAGATCCATACATTATATATATGCAAAATGATAACATTCACTGTAGATGACAATCTGAAGTACACAATCAATAATTCTCAAATAAACTTGAAGAATAACAAGAGATAGATCAAAGATAACTTTAATGTATTAAAAGAGTCTTGTACACAATTACAAAAGCTCTGATGAACAGAGTATCCCAGTACCTTCTCATGCTAATGCGTAACTCCAAAATTTCCAACCCTTAACTACGAGAAGCCTTGCTCGTTAAATAGGAAACTACAATAGAGTTTGGTTGGAAAACTGACCTAATTGGTCAAATCACCAACTTTTAGAGTGCCAACGGAGGCCGAATATCCATGGAGGATCACCATACCAAACAGGTTGGGAATAGAACTACCCTTGCGCAGGGTCTTTTGAATCCTTTCAACTTGGGTTTTCTTCCTCTGCTAGAAGCCTTGGAACCTTTCTAGCACCTTTGCATCTAACCTGCACAACCGAGGCCTCAGCACACCCTCGGTAGAGGATGGATATTTTTCTATTGTAGGGGAAATAGCCAAGGCAAGTCTGGATGATGTAGAAGTGGCAAGATTGAAAAAGAAGAATGCCAACCTCAAGACCATGTGGGATAATGCCGAAAGGGACAAAGAGGCTATAAAGAAAGACAAGAAAGCTTGGGAAACCAAGTAACAAACGATGCAGGGTGATTATGACAAGCTGAAGCAGCAAGTTATAGGGAAAAGTGCATTATGAGAGGCAAAGAAGATCATCTAGGATGATTTTATTGTATAGGAAGAGGAGTTGAGGCCATATTTGGACTTCATGGTAGATAAGGAAGCTGTAATCAAACTGGAAAGGTTAGTTGTCACAGTGGCAAATGAGAATTTAAACAAGAAGCCTAAGGATTCTGCACAAAATGCAATAGAGTTCTTAAATGCTCTGTTTGAAGAGCAAGCTCAACTAGCCAATATATAGGACAGAGTGGTCACAATCATCGGCACTAAGAAGGTAATACTAAAGCACTAGCAAGTGAGCATTGTCCAAGAAGGGATAGATGTCCTGGCTAACCAAGTGAACTTGTTCAGGGAGGCATTTGATCCATTATTTAAGAAAGGTTTGCCTATGTTTTGGGAAGAAGATGGAGCCATGAGGACAAAGGAGGGATATCATGGCAAGCTATCAGAGTGCAGGTTAGACCAGGAGTGCTTTGCAGATATGGAGCATCCTCTGGAAAGCAAGACGATGGTGGAAAAACTGACGAAGGATTTCGAGTTGGTCTCTACATTTAAAGAATCTCTTAAAGTCCTCGTAGACTATTCATACAAAGAGCATACCGAAATGAGGGTGTGGCTTAAAGATCTTTCCACCTTGGATTTACTAGCAACCGAGCAGTGGAAACTCATCGAAAAGTATGGGAAGGGAAAACTGAAGCTCAATGCATGAAGCGTCAAAGATAGTGGAAGAGGCTGAATGGAGGAGCAGTTACCATAACATTTTGTCTTTTTGCTAGACTCATTTGTCCTATGGTAACTAATTTTTTCAATGTAACTAATTTTGATGCCCTGTTTTGAGATACATCTTGGGGGTAAATTGCACTATAAATGTAACCTCTACGGAGGAGGAAGGGTTCAAATTTCATTTTTGAAGCCTCTGTGCTTGGATTGTAGCTTTGTAAACTTTCTTAGAAGTGTTAATGATAAGTGTTTTTTTTAGTTTCTGAGATTCATCCCAATGTTCATATTCAGTTTTTGTTTCATGTTTGCATCATTTACATATATGTAAATTCTGCTAATGCTTTCTAGAGAAAACATGACCTATCTTGATCCTGCTAAGGGTTGTTGTGACATGTCTTAAGCCTGCTAGGACTGTCATGACTGGCTGAAAGTGCCTTGAGGACTATCAAGGGTCCCAAGCCTGTGTATGAAGGTACCATGACCTACTGTGGGTTACTAAGGGTGTCGTGAGGGTGTGTAAATGTGTTGGCAGTCTAATTGTGTACTTCTTGACTAGGTCATGATCTGTTAGTATGGATGGTAGTCTGTCTGAGGTCTAGTACGTGGGTCGCTACCCTTTATTGGACTAGCTATGCAACTAATGAAACCCATGAGTTATGCTTCTTACCCATGTGCTACCTACCAAGATGGGAGCAAATCTCACAGAGGTCAAAAAGAATGGAACCTACTCCTAGTTGAGGCATGATGGAAAAACACATGTAACCATTGAGTACAAAAATGACAGTGGTGCGTGGTTCCTCTACGCATTCACACAGTTCTCATCTCCACTCAACATGATGAGACAATGACCAATGAACAAGCTTTATCTAAAGGAAGTGAGAGGGTTCAATTTTTATACAAAGGGGATATGCTTTGGATAGTAAACTATAATGACCCCCATCAGATCCTGATGATTTTTTTGGCTTATTTGCTTATGTAATTTGGTTAATGGATTTCATAAAACACTTGTCAAAAATACCACTGAGCAGTGCCAAATAGTCTTATTTGGTTTTTATATTCAATGTGCTGCTGATATGTTGATGCAGGAGCATAAGCTCAATTGGGAGAAGTCATTCATGACTTCACAAGGTCAAGGGAACTCTTAAGAGACCTAGGGTCCCGTACATTTGTAATTTGCTTTATTTTGTAAACATTGAATAAAATGCATAAGGAATCTAGATCCTTTTCCACATGTAATAGTTAGGATTGAGTTAGTTATGAGTCATAGGGTTAGCAGAGATCAATAAGGACTGTACTCCTTTGTTATAGGATCTGGAAATAGAATCCTCTTGTATTTAAATCAGTTCGAGTTATTTTCTTAGCAGCTTAGTTAGCTTACAGAGCTTGTTTGCTTGCAGAAGCTTAGGTTAGCTCATAGAGCTTAGGATAGCTCATAGAGGTTTGAGCATAGCTCAAAGAAGCTTTGATTATCTCATAGAACTTGAGAGGGAGAGAAATTCCACATAGCATGAATGGAGGAATGAGAGGTGTGTGCACAGAAGAGTGAGCGAGAAGTGAACAAGTAGAATTCTTTGTGTGTATTTGAATTTCTGGTGAATTGAATAAAGAACAGAGGATTAGACTCTGCGTGTGGTTTTGATGGATTTCATGTCTTCATATAGTTCTGTAGAAGTATGAATTCATCCCGCTTTCACTCCATCTAACCCTGTGTATAAACTCTATGGCTTTTGATTGCCATAGTTTCCAAATTGCAGAGAAGAATTGATCATGTCAGTGATCAATTAAGTGAAGCTTTGTAGAGGGTTAAACCTTAACCAATCGCACAAATAAAACAAGATCGTAGAGTGGGGATCAATCGTGGGGAATATTGATGGTTTATAGTGATATCGCTAGGAGAAGTTGCAAGCTTTGAAAAACTTTTCATGTGCGCGCTATTCTATGGAATGTTTTTAATAAATTTTGGAATCCACCATTGATTTGGTGGGGACACTGATCAAATGATCATAAATCCATTTCCCCGCAAAATTGATAGATCAACGATTGAGATCGAGATCGATGGCGAGGAAGAAGCATTGTGCAGAAACTCTATTCCTACATTCCAGAAAGAATTCCGCTACGAAAGGAAGTTAGACAGCATGGAAAGAGTTTGTTTCAGATATCAAGGGTTTTGAAGTCTGTATATTGACTATAATTTTCAGATCTTGATTTTTTGTAGCACTAATAGTGAACAGTAAATGCAATAGAGATTGATTTGCATAAATAACAAGGAAAATAAACCCTAAATATCATATTCATATAACTTTGAGTTTACAATGACTGTAACAGTAGCTCTAAGGTGGACAAACAAATATGAAATTACTTTAACTCTAACCTATAGGTTCCTGGGAATGCACAATGATTTATGGAAGTGAGCTGGCCTTCTTTGGTGTCTCGATTTTTATTTGGTGTCTTCCAGCTCCTCAAAACAACCCAAATCATCTTCTTCTCAGACTTCCTTATTATGCTGCAGTGCCCTCCTTCACTACCCAGAAACGTTATGCAGAGTCGTAACAAGAAGGAAGACTACAATGAGAGTACCCAACAACGTTGTAGTAGATTCCTGTAGGTGTCAATATGGATTGCAGCTCCCTTTTTGGGGATCATTGTAGATTTGGAACTCTAAGGATATGCGCCCAACAGAAAGTAAATCGTCCTCATAAACAAGATTTTGTCCTCTCCAGATGATTTCACGGCCCACACAGTCCAAACCCAGCCAACAAATCAAGAATACGACCTCGACAAGATGAAATCGTCCCCTTTGTTACTCCTTTTTTTTCAAAAACATAAAAATAAAAAAAGACGAAAAAAAGAATATGCATGAATCTATAGCATCTTATATCTAGATGGGCCTGAAAATTTGTTGTATGTATAACCATGGCATGAGCCTATAATCCTAGGTATAATATAATGTTGTTACTTGTTAGACTCATAGGAAGACCCCCTTGGGCTAAACCTTATTATAGAATATGCTATGGGGATGGCACTAGGGAGTGCTAGTTTCTTATAATATTCTTATTTTACTTATTGCATAATCGTTTATAGCTTTTATTATATTGCTTGTCAAGGATATTTATAACTTACATCATAGGGAGGCTCTATGGGTTAAATATAAATATGTTTCTAATGTGGAGATATCCCAACCTTTAGACTAACTAATATATGTTGTTAGTATGATAGGAGATCAAGATGTTAAAGTTGTCACCACCATTTTAACATATCAATGTATTTTTAGAGGAGTTAGAACTGGATTTGATCACCTCGTTTAATGGCTTGGAAGGTATGGGAAACTTCATTTCCTTTAGAGCTCAAGAAATCTCACTTGGGAGTGATTAAATTACTCAAAGGTGCAGTGCAATGGCCATAACATTATTAGAGATCACTTGCTTCAAAATTTTCATATGCCACCTATCGTTGACTCTCCAATGACCTAAATAGAAATTCCCATGCAAGCATCTGTAAAAACTACTACACTTCCACCACTAAAATGGTTCATTTAACAATGAAAATACATAAATGAGGTGGACACTATAGATTGGCATCGCATGATATGTGGTAGATGTAAGGTAGGCATCATTGAAAATCGACTGGAGGGATATCTTAGCAAGTAATCTGATTTTCATTAGGAGAATAGTTTCAATGGTATAATACTAGTCTAAAAAACCTAGGTCAATGGTTCAAATTCCTTTTATCTTTATAAGAATTTCTTATGGTTGGAAGAGGTAATGATAAAAATTCTTAATATTTAAAAGGATTATATAGGTTCTTGTAGGTTTTCTCGAAGTAGGACCTTAACCAATGTATTGAATTGTCAAACTTATGGAGAGCATATAGAGAAAATGTAACACCGTATATCTCTTATCATTATTCTAATATCCCTAGTTACCTAATTGATATGCCAATTAAGAAAGTAGATTTGTAAGGCATACGGCCACCATAGAAATTTTAGCTCATATTATTTCCATAAGAATCTAGATCATAATGAGTCATAAATGTTTGAATGCATATGTTAGATCTCTTTGTAAGGCTACAAGAAACAATAATGAGTCATATCATGCTAGTAGTTACAATTAATATCATAAAGAGGAAATATCTTGTGTAGAATCATAAGAGAGTCTATGGAAATAGACTAATTTAGTACAATTATTTTATCCTTATGGTATCCTTACTTATCAGCATGGGACCTTGAATGATATATAAGTAATTTGATCAAGTAACTGGTAAATCCACCTAGGTATAAATGCAATAGATACCGACTAGAAATAATACTATATTTGGATATTGTAACCTCAACATCTAACCTCATATGAAAATGACATGATCCCTTATGTGGTAAGCTAAAATTGATTACTATTCATGCACTTGAATCCATTGAAATTAACAAACTCATTGTCCCCATCCTTCTAGTACAAATAAACCTCACAATAGATGCCTTAGAAGCCATGCTTATTACATTATTTAACTTCATGTCATCCACCACAATAGGCTAATATACATGGTCAATTTCATGGTATACCCTATCAACCTCCTTATTTGTATCAAGTCATTTTCCTTGTGAAATCCATTCATCAAAGGATTGTAAGTATGAATACTTGCTTCACAACCATTTTCCTTCATATGGCGCTCCACTAGTGCAAGAATATAAATGGCAACTTTGCCTCCTTTGCAATGTCCATAAATCAAGGTAGTATATGTTACTTCATTTGGTGTCAATCATTTCTAGTTAGGTGTTGAGGTATTAACCATGGTTGGTGTAGGAAGCTCCTGCATTGGGATGTAGAGGAAAATTTTAGGCCTAAAGGTCTAACAATGATGTCTCCAACCACCAAAGCCAACCTCTTGAGGGGATATTTGTCCTTATAGTCAGAATATGGGAATTGTTAAGAAGTTTCTGAGCATTAGGTATGGGTCTTGGGGATCTAGACATGGTTAAGGAATGTAAACTGGGCCTTAGTACGTCCTAAAGAAATCTTCTAGGTATATATAGCCAAGAATGATATGTTGAACAACCACAATACACCTTTCCATGGTATCTTTGGCCTATGAGTGGGGTTTTTGTGGCACAGTGAGAATTTTAAGACTAATTATAGGTTCAAACACCTTGGATATGGTTGGGGAGAAAAGAGTGGGACTTAGGTCCTAAAGGAAATTCCAGGCATCATTGGCTAAGAACAATTCCTACAATCACCACGCATGACCTCCCAAGAGAATATTATTCATATAAGTAGGGATATTAGTGCCATTAGAATTTTTTGAGAACCTGGTATAGATATTGGGTTCCCTAGACATGCTTGAGGGAGAAAAATTGTGCCTTAATCCTCGAAAAACCTTTTGAGAATCCATGGCCAAGAAGAACAACTTGAACAAACACACATGGATTCTTGAAAGTATCTTTAGTGTTTGAGTAGATTTTTACGTCATTAGATGGTTTTGAATAGTAGTAAGGGGTCTCAAGGCCCTATACATAATTAAGGAAGGAGTCACATGCCTTATTCCCTAAAGGAATCCTTGAGGTATCCAAATCCATGAACAATATTTTAAAGAAACACACATCACTATTATAGGATATCTGTAACATCCCCAACCCCCTCGGTGCCCTTTAGAGGTGATGGGAGAGCTACTTAGAATACAACCTGCAAAATTTGTTTCTTCCAAACTATGCACTTTCACACAGCCGCAATAAATTGGTCTGCATACTGCAAGTCGAAATCGGAATTCGATACCCCAATGTGCCACTTCAAGAATCACACCTTTGACTTCCGCAATCCATGACGCGGGAGTCAGAAAGTCGGAACGACAAATACACGATGTTGCAGAAATATGCCTTCGACTTTCGCATTCCACAATCCATGATGTGGGAGTAGGGAAGTTGGAACACCCAATTTTCTACTTAGCCAAATCATGCCTCCGACTTCTATAATCCATGACACGGGAGTCAGAACTCCAAAGGTCTCAGCTTCGCAGAATCGCGCGGCCTCCAACTTTCATGATCCGCAATCCGTGATGTAGGAGTCGGAAGTCAAAACCAATTCAACACACCATGCTAAGAAATAATGCCTCTGACTTCCGAAATACGCAATCTGCATTGCGGGTTCGGAAAGTCGAAAGTCAGCCATATACCACTGTTACTGCCAACTTCTCAGGCTGATAACTTTCTCATCCTAAGTCCAGTTTTGGAAAACTTGGTATCATATATTGGAAATCTCTCAAAGATCCCCATGCAAGTGTATGATCTTCTTCCAAACCTGAGAACTCTAAATTTTCCTTCTTCCAACCAATGTGTTTCCCAAATCCTCATCCGTACCTCGTTACCACTCTGTAAAGAGCTCTGATCCACTCTGCCATGTCTCTTCCCTTCATTTGACCCACAGAGGGAACATGAACACAAAAGGGGTTTCTCTTTCTCCCCCAAAGTCATGACCGAACATTCTGAACCTCTTGGGCCTCAACAAGACTTGGCCCTATTCATCAATGAACAAATTCATAGAAACACATGGATGCATATGCATACTGAAATAAACACAGCTGAATGAAACATGAACAATTAAACATTCAGAACACATAATGAACATGATATAAACCGCAGAGAACAATTACCCTTTTATTGAAATATCCAAGCAACTAACTATGGAATGCAACGTTCCAACCCAACCATAGGTCTCTGGCCAACCTATATTGTTTCAAAACTCAGAGACTACCCCCGAGATGGGGCTATGTATCCACTAAGGATGAACTACTCAAGTCCACTCATAGCCTTAGGCATAGTCAATCAAGGTCATACAGCACACAATTGGCTCTGGAAAGCAAGTGGGGAGACAGGGTAGGAGGTTTCTAAGTTAATGAGCTGAACACACAGAGCTATAGGCATATCCAATTGACTTCAGATCACAGTCCAGGAACCCCCATCACCTCCACTCTCAACCTAAGTAAGGTCCCCTTATCTTCTACATAGTCCTTCGGGTGCCCCTTTCCTCAGTGTCAACCTGGGAAGGTATAGCTTGTCCCAACTACTAAACCAAGAATAAATGAGCCTTCAAGGGCTCTACCATGAATTTTGAACCCCCTAGTCTCTCTCCCACTGTGATCCGCTCTTGATATCCTCAGCGTTGCGGCTGAAATGCTTTGTTGCACAATTGTATTTTTGGGCTTTTGAATCATAGTTTTCCTCTCAATTCCTAGGCATCCAACACTCTCAAAATCACCACCAAGGTTCCGGTCTAGGGATTCCCCAACGAATTTCACTTCCCACATAGATTTATGAGCGATCTATGCACTTCCAAACAAGGCTTAACTCAGAATCACAATTTTTGGTTTTCTTCCCTGCTGGGTCTGCATCCTACCTCCAAAGTCATGCCTCAATGGTCCATAATCAAATGGGGATGAGGGAAACGAATTCCCATGAGATGCAGTGGCTTATGGGTTTAGCAAACCGATCCCATACCCTGCCTTATGAATTTCAGGGCTACCCATATTCCATCACTCTCATGGATTGATTTTCTCACCCACTTCCTTACAACAGAATTAAATGACGACTAGGACAGTCAAAGGGGTTCTCAAGATGAGATATGGAATCCTAGGGTCCAATCCCTAAACCCCCTCACCTCTCCTTAGTGGATACACATAGCCCCATCATTTAGTTGCATCCATAGCCATCCCCTTGGTATTTTTATTTGCATTATAATCATCTACATTGTTTTACAATTTCCATGGCTTACTAGCACATGGATGGCACAACATAAAATATCATCCCTTCAAGGCTGAGAATTCACTAGTGGGGCCTTGGCCTTGAGCTCCACACTCGAAATCGTACATCACATATGCACAATGTTTACATTACAAATCAATACATCCGAAGGGTCCCAGTTAGTATAGGTGGACTTGAATCTATTGAAACAAACTCATTGTCCCCATCCTTCTAAAAATAAACCTCACAATCAATGCCTTAGAAGCCATGCTTATTACATTATTTAACTTCATGTCATCGACCACAATAGTCTAATATTTCCTTTCCTTTTGATGTATTTCTTTGGTTCCCTCCTTCCTTCCTTTGGTCCACCTACATGACTCCCAATACCAAGGTCCTTCCCTTTTTCATTGAAAACCTTAGGAGAAACTTAGGTTTTTTTTGCTATCTATACCAAAAAAAATGAAATTTAATTTACCAAAAAAAACAAAATTTAATAAATAAAAAAAATTGGGACCCCTAACACAACTTTTCAAATTTTATCTCCTGCGGATAGTTTTGCCAGGAAAGGGCGTTGTTTTCTTATTGCACAGGATAGTGTTTACTTGCTTTGATTTGTTGATGTATATGTAACTTTGGAATCTATTTCATATATGTATATTGTACCCCTATAGAGATGGTATTATTCCTCTATACAGAAGTGTTTGTATTCCTATAGTGATGTTATTATTCCTCTATATGGAAGTGTCGTCATTTATATTGTAAGTGTCATAACTTATACTTGATGGGTTATTAGACCACCTTGTTGGGGTCAGCCCTATATAAGTCATGTGGGTCAAAGGGTTATTAGACCACCCTATTGAGGGTTGGCCATGTGGGTCAAAGGGTTATTAGACCACCCTATTGAGGGTTGGCCAAGTGGTTCAAAGGGTTATTAGACCACCCTATTGGGTGTTGGCCCACTCATCATTGTGTTATGTGGTTAAGTTGAAGCCGACCTAGTAAAGGTTATTAGGCAAGCCAAGTCAAGTATAAATAGAGTGTAGGAGGCATGCTATTTCATCATTCTATTCTCACACACACACTTTGGAGAGTGGCGCACTTGTGGAGGAGGAGAAGCTGTTGCTAGGAGATGTCTATCTCTTATGCTTGGGTTGTATTATTTATCTATCTATCTCTGAGGAAGTTATTGGGGCTTTTCACCTTTATGGTTTTCCCCAAGTAAACTATGTGTCTCTTGTCTGCTTGCATTACTGTGTCCATGAATGATATGTTGTAGATATGTTGTACATGTTGTTCTCTCAGTTAAGATCCTAGATCAGATTGAAGTAAATTCTGAAAAACTAACATGGTATCAGAGCTAGCCTAAAAGAAGGCATTGTATGGCATGTATGACACTTGTTGCACTTGCAATGCTAGGGCTTGATATAGCAAAAACTAGTCATCGTAGCACTTTCTCTATAAATCCATTTTGGCGAAGTTTTCGGATCTAAAAATTTTACAAGTCGAATATCAGATCCCCATGTACCTTGTATCCAAAGGACAACTTCTAATTTGCTGTACTTTGTGTTTTAAGATCTATACAATCTAGGGTTTCTTCCTGTTCCAGGTCTGAGTCATAAACAGGTGACTTAGGAAAAAAGGTCATAACTTGGGCTAGGAAGCTCCAAATGAAATTTTGTGAAAAGTGGCAGGTATTGCACAGACTTTAATTTCTCAGGTAAGTTTTTCATAGGCTGAAACTGAACCAGTGACACGTGGCACTCCATACAATTTCGCTCTCCTGTTTTATCCCATAAACAGGTCACGTTGCGACACTTGGCATAACTCTCTCTTAGAGAATCCATTTGAGGTCAGACCTATGGGGTTGAAAAGATGACAGGTCAAACTACCACAGAAAAAAAGTTTCAGGCCCTGTGAATTAGAAATTTCAGAGTTACACCAGACACAATCAAGTGCATATTTCTGTCAAAATAGAATTGGATTTTGAGCACCTTCATTCATGGCTCCGGGAATTAGGGTTTCGGAGAAATTTGGTATTTTTGTAATCAGAGACCACGGCTGAATACTACTCACAAAAATCAAAATTTAGAGACCAAGATCAAATTTTTTTGTTGGGTAGAAGGTTGGGATTGATCAAACCCTAGTTTGGGACTTTGATCGAAAAAGTGGAAAATTAGGGCTTCTACAAAAGTCAAACTTTTTCAAGTTTGTGACCACGGCTGGAAGCTCCTCAAAAAAATTGAATTTTAGAGCTTTGGATCAAACCTTTTGGTTGGGAATAAGGGTGGGCTTTATCAAACCCTAGTTCAAGATCCTGTCTAGAAGATCCAGAAGTCTCAAAGGCAATTTTGAGGGGTGAAACTTTGCAGTTTTCAAATTCTGAGTATACCAGGTTGATCATCTCATCAAGGCACATTGTTCTATCCTTTCAGAAGTTTGAAATTCAAAGTTTGAATTTTTTAGGGTTTCCCTGACAAACCCCAATCCAGCTCCAGATCCAGTTTCTGCAAATCAAGTGGATTGGGTTAATCCTAGAATAAAATGGATTGGTCACCTGCATAAGTGAATAAGTTCCTATTTCAGAGGGAGATGAGGCTAAGGCCTTACATAAGAAGATTACAAGCAATCTGAATAGGTATGACTTACAAGTATGTTTCGAATTCTGTTCATGGTTAAGTTTATGATATGTTTGTCTTCATATCATTATGGTTAGTACAATCTTGATTAATTACTAGACTTGTCGTATCACCTTAATAAAATTATGAATACATGATAGAAGATATTCATTGATTAAGATTTTGACACTTCTGATTGTACTAATGTATTGTGATGTTGTATGAGGTTTATGTTGTTCGCTAACATGAAAGATACACCAAGAAAGACAAATCATGTTCTACTTCAAGAACATATGATCATGGTGACATGAAGACAAAGATTCATCCATTGTCATGGATCACAAAGAAGATCTACTTACGAGGTATGTATAACTTGGTTCTACAATGGTTAACTTATGAGACATGCAGGTTGCTAGCACAAGTCATTGAAGAGAACCAGAAGACATCATGTGGGTATGTAAGACATAACTAGCTAACATACTAATCCAGTTATGTTTTTCCTATATCAAGTTAGAATATTACCTTGTGTTAGAATCCCTTATATAAGTATACTTGGTATGATTGGTTATGTTTATTGATAAAGTTAGAAATGTAAGTAATCAAGGGTTTATGCATATTATGTTTCTTACCTTAATTGATGATATGACTAACCAGAAGAGTCATGAAAGTATAGGTTTGAGTAATCACGGGTTTAGGCATATTATGTTTCTTACTTTAATTTATGATATGAATAACCATAAGAATCCTTCAATACTAATGCTTATTATTTCTGTTTGAAATGATCATGACTATACATGCTTAAGATTAGTGTGTTTTGATAGTATTGAGAATATACTAATAAATGTATGATTATGTATGAGATATCGAGGATATCACAATAATGATACTTGTAAGCATGCATAGTGATCGAGGATGGATATAAGTTCAAGGACAAGTAATCCAGGAAGCAAAGATCAAGAGGGAGCACACTCCAGTAGTTTTTGCAAGGATGCAGATATTCAAAGGGAGTTGACCACTTCTCACAATCCACATCAGAATGGAGTTGCAAAGATTCAGAGGGAGTCCACCCAACATCCAAACAAAGATAAGTATTTGAATTGTCATTTCTTACATATTTGTTTGTTTAAATAATGTTGTTCAATGATGTATATGCTTATGTTCCTAAACTTAGGTTGTGTATTATGCATATTAGAATAATTGCATTAATAAACAGTATACTACTGATATGCATGTCATGGGTAAGTGGCCTATGGAATTATACAACATTCCATTGCTACTTATCTAGAATGAAACCTCTTTGCTGACATGTTGGGAGTAGTGCAAACTCTTAACAATGTTCTAGTAGAGATTGGAAGGCATCTAGAATGTTACAGGATATGGATGAATGTTGTATTGAAGCATTGGCTAAAATGATTGCATGACTGTATGACATATTTCTTTATGTGTAAGAATTTGTTCTGAAAAACTATGAGATATTTCTAATCATGCAATTTAACTTGTTTTTGTTAGGAACCCATGTCTTTACTTTGTTAGTATGTTGTTGTTGGATGCATATGCTTTGTAAGTCGTCCCGTAGTATTTGTTGATCAATAGTTGTGTTATTGTTGTTGGCGCATATGCTTTGTAAGTCGCCCGTAGTATTGTTGATCCATAGTTTGTAACGGCCCATGGTTTTGATCCATAGTATTGGTGCCTAGAATTAGTATATAAGTGTGTGTTGAGACCTATGAAGGCACAGTGAAGTTATTTGTATTGAGCTTGCTCATAGGAGGTTGCCCCCTCGAAGTGGCCTGTGATCAATATAAAAGTGATTCCGAGTTCTGTCATTTCTGCTATTTCGCATACTTTTATTAAGTAATTGTTGCAGGTGCATCACATCTGGTATCAGAGCACTTTCTTGGGCTCGCTGGGTGAAATTTCTACCAAAATTTTTTTTCGCATGTATTGCAGGTTCAGATTTGGGAATAATCCCTATCCGCTTAACTGTGGGAAGTACTTGGGCATAAGCCCTAAAACTCATTGTGAGGAGTACCACAGGAACCCCGAAGTAGCTGGCCCATTGAGAGGACCTGCCAGCGAAAAGGGCAACGACCCCTACCTAATTAACTAGTTCCCACCTGTGAGGTAAACCAAGAGCTGTCATTTGTGGCAAAGCGGATATCAGTTTTACTTGAGCCATGGAGTGAGGGGTACTACCCCAATACACAAGCCATCAGATAGCATTGGTGGCTGAGTGAAACCCCTAAACTGTTAGGAAGCCGCACATACCTAGGGTCCATATCTACTTTCAGCTGAACTATTGTCGATCACTGCTGCGCCATTCTAGATCCATTTTGCAAGTCATTCCAGATCCATCCATTCGGTGTTGTTCCAGATTCCTTCCGAGCTATAGCCGCTCCAGTCTGTATAAAAAAAATAAAAATAAAAATCCGAGCCGTAGTCGCTCCAGTTTTTTCTCCATATCTCCCTTGTTTTACCTCTGTTTCCCTTGAAATTTTCAGGGAACCCCTGTCATTCCATTCTGCATATTTCATACATGAGGACCCTATCCTCAATTCCCCTTCTTACAGCCCGAAATCCCACATTTTTCTATTATTAGGGTTTGCCATAACTTCCTCAGATTTCACCCAATCACCTTCAAATTTTACCACATAGTTCCTTTCTGAATTCTGCTTCCTTGTTCCCCTCTGCCAAATTTTTCCATTCTTTCACCCCGCTTCTGAAATCCTCATTTTTTCTTCCCTGTCTATCCATCAGTGTCCAAAACCTAGTCAAACCCCAATTACCCTTCTAATTTTTTCCCAAATCCAAATTTTCCCTTACTGAAGTAGTTCCGGTTTTTGTTTTCCTACCCAGTCAAAAAAAAAAAATCCTAGAGGACGCACTTGCAACCATCCAAACCAAACTCTAGGATCTGGATGAAAAATTTCTCAGTCTCCATCTTGAACAACAAACGGCAGTCTGAGTCTTCAGCAGACAATGGGTTCTCTTCTTCCAACAATTTTCGTGGTCCGAAGCTTGATTTTCCTTGCTTCAATGGTACCGATCCAACTGGATGGATCTATCGTGCAGAACAGTATTTCAGTCTACATAATACTTTTGATGTCAACAAAGTTCCGTTGGCATCCTTTCATTTGGAACAGGAAGCTCTTCAATGGTACCGTTGGTACATCAAGGCTCATCCAGAGCCCAACTGGCCAGACTTTTGCCAGCTCCTTTTGCAAAGATTTGGTCCTAGTGCTTTTGATGACTTCACCGGAGCCCTCACTAAACTTTGCCAAACTGGCACTGTGAGAGAGTATCAAACCGAATTTGAGAATCTAGCCAACCATACCGAAGGATTGTCTGATGAATTTTACCGGAGTTGTTTTATCAGTGGTCTAAAGGATGCCATCCGCTCTGAGGTCAAAATGTTCTGTACCAACACAATGATGGAAGCACTAGGGTTGGCTAAGTTGGTAGAAGACAAGATTGCATCCCAACAACGCTCTAAGCCCACTTTTGTTCCCTTCTGCAATATGGGTTCTCAGCGACCACCTATACCGCAGGCTCCTCGATCGACTCCTATCAAGCGTTTGTCTGAAACAGAGATGCAAGCATGCAGAGAAAAGGGGCTTTGCTATAATTGTGATGAGAAATTCACTCGGGGACATAGATGTGTTCAGCAAAAGCTCTATCTCCTGGATGTGGAGTCTTCGCCTGCCTCTGAAATGGGTGACGAAGATCCAGAAACACTGGATGCTCCAGTTGACATTCAGGAACCGCCTATTGACCCTCCGTCTCAAGATGACTAGCCAGAGATATCTCTCCCTGCTTTAGCTGGAATCACCACCCCCCAAACAATGTGGGTCAGGGGTTACTTCAAGAAGATTCCTCTTACAATACTCATTGATTCCGATAGCACTCATAATTTCATTGACCCTCGGATCGCCAAACAAGCTGATTGTTTTATCCATCCTTGCTCCAACTTTGAAGTCATGGTTGCCAATGGGGGCACCTTACCTTGCAAAGGGAAGTGTTGCAATGTGCGTATCTCTATGGGAGATTATACCTTACGCTCCGACATGTTTGCCTTGCCCTTAGGCGGATGTGATGTGGTTTTGGGCGCTCAATGGCTACGCACACTCGGCCCTATCTTATGGGATTTTGCTGAACTTTGGATGCAGTTTTCCCTCAATGGACACAAACACACATTGACAGGAATACAAACAAGTTCTCTCAGTATCATTAGTTCACATTGCATGAAAAAAATCCTCAAGAAGAATTCACATGGTGTCATCGCTGACATCCATTCCATCCAGATGCAACCATCAGCGGTCTCCACTACTCCTTTGGATCTACAACAAATTCTGGATCGATATACAAGTGTCTTTGCTGAACCAGTGGGATTGCCACCTTCTAGGCTAGAAGACCATCGTATTCAGCTCCTTCCTGGCAGCGTTCCTCCCAACATCAGGCCCTATCGCTACCCATTTCACCAAAAAATGGAGATTGAAATGCTTGTTCGGGACTTATTGAAGCAAGGTATTATTCACCCAAGCACTAGTTCCTTTTCTTCTCCAGTTATTCTTGTCCGCAAAAAAGATGGGTCATGGCGCCTCTACATTGACTTCCGAGCACTTAATCACCTCACCATCAAGGATAAGTTTCCAATTCCTGTTGTTGATAAGCTTCTTGATGAGCTTCATGGGGCTCACTTTTTCTCCAAGTTGGATCTTCGTTCTGGGTATCATCAAATTCGGGTTCATGAGGATGATATCCCTAAAACAGCTTTCCGCACAAATGATGGCCATTATGAGTTTTTGGTCATGCCCTTTGGACTCACTAATGCTCCTTCCACATTCCAGGCCTTACTGAATAAAATATTTCGACCCTACTTGCGGAAATTCATTCTAGTATTCTTTGATGATATCCTCATCTACAGTAAAACATGGGATGAACATCTCCAGCATTTGGATCTTGTCATGCAACTTTTCTCTGACCATCATCTCCATGCCAAGCAGTCTAAATGTGTTTTTGGACAGAAGGAAGTTGAGTATCTCGGGCACATTATCTCAGCACAAGGGGTTCGCGTGGATCCTGCCAAAATCGATGCCATGAACAATTGGCCGCATCCTTAGACACTCAAGAGCCTTCGTGGTTTTTTGGGGTTAACTGGATACTACCGCAAGTTTGTCAAGGATTATGGGAAGATTGCAGCTCCATTAACTGCTCTATTAAAAAAGGATGTATTAGTGAGAATACATACTTTTGATGATGGATGTATTAGTGAGAATACATGCTTTTGATGATGGATGGATTAGTGAGAATACATGCTTTTGATGATGGATGTATTAGTGAGAACACATGCTTATGATGGATGTATTAGTGAGAATACATGCTTTTGATGATGGATATATTAGTGAGAATACATACTTTTGATGATAGATGTATTAGTGAGAATACATGCTTTTGATGATAGATGTATTAGTGAGAATACATGCTATATGTATTGGTAAGAATACATGTTTTGATGATAAGATGTATTGGTAAGAATACATGCTTTTGAGGATACATGTATTGATTAATGTACTTGTATGGTTGAGGATACTTGTACCTGTATTAATGAGGATACATGTGACGGATTGTATCATCCTTGAACACTTGTTCTAAAGTGAGCTGTACACAGGTGTCTCTAAGAAAGAAGAGGGATTGTATCATCCTTGAACACTTGTTCTAAAGTGAGCCGTAGACAGGTGTCTCCGAGAAAGAAGAGGGATTGTATCATCCTTGAACACTTGTTCTAAAGTGAGCCGTAGACAGGTGTCTCCGAGAAAGAAGAGGGATTGTATCATCCTTGAACACTTGTTCTAAAGTGAGCCGTAGATAGGTGTCTCCGAGAAAGAAGAGGGATTGTATCATCCTTGAACACTTGTTCTAAAGTGAGCTATAGACATGATGTCTTCGATAAAGAAGTCCTGAATGAACAGGTAGTGGATTGTATCTTCCCTGGACTTCAGTACCAGAATTGATCCATAGATATGATGTCTCCGATAATGAAGTTCTGAATGAACAGGTAGGGGATTGTATCTTCCCCGGACTTCGGTCCCAGAATTGAGCCGTAGACATGATGTCTCCGATAATGAAGTCCTGAATGAACAGGTAGGGGATTGTATCTTCCCTAGAATTTGGTCCTAGAATTGAGCCGTAGACATGATGTCTCTGATAATGAAGTCCTGAATGAATAGGTAGGGGATTGTATCTTCCCCGGACTTTGGTTCCAAAATTGAGCCATAGACTGGGTCTCCGATAATGAAGTCCTAAATGAACAGGTAGGGGATTGTATCCTCCCCGGAATTTGGTCCCAGAATTGATCCGTAGACTGATGTCTCTGAAAATTGAAGATAGGATTGCATCATCCCTAGACACGAGACTTGTCTTAAAGGTACATGTGAGGACTGCATCATCCATGAACTGGGTTCAAAATGTACATGATGGGATTGCATCGTCCCTAGACATGAGACTTGTCTTAAAGAAATAAGGACTGGTCATCCTGGAACTTGATCGGATTGTATAATCCATGGACCTATGTCCTAAAGAGAGCAGGATTGATCTTCTTGTCATATGATCATGTGATGACGATGCCGATGATCATGTGATGACGATGCTGATGATTGTGTGATGATGATGCCGATGATCGTGTGATGACGATGCCCATGATCGTGTGATGATGATGCTGATGATTGTGTGATGATGATGCCGATGATCGTGTGATGACGATGCCCATGATCGTGTGATGACGATGTCGATGATCGTGTGATGACGATGCCGATGATCGTGTGATGCCGATGCCGATGATCGTGTGATGACAATGTCGATGATCGTGTGATGACGATGCCGATGATCGTGTGATGACGATGCCGATGATCGTGTGATGACGATGCTGATGATCGTGTGATGACGATGCTGATGATCGTGTGATGACGATGCCGATGATTGTGTGATGACGATGCCGATGATTGTGTGATGACGATGCCAATGATCGTGTGATGATGATGCCGATGATCGTGTGATGACGATGCTCATGATCGTGTGATGACGATGCCGACGATGGTGTGATGACGATGCCGATGATGGTGTGATGACGATGCCGATGATTGTGTGATGACGATGCCGATGATCGTGTGATGACGATGCCAATGATCGTGTGATGACGATGCCGATGATCGTGTGATGACGATCCGATGATCGTGTGATGACGATGTCGATGATCGTGTGATGACGATGCTGATGATCGTGTGATGACGATGTCGATGATCGTGTGATGACGATGCCGATGATCGTGTGATGACGATGCCGATGATCGTGTGATGATGATGCCGATGATCATGTGATGACGATGTCGATGATCGTGTGATGATGATGTCGATGATCGTGTGATGATGATGCCGATGATCGTGTGATGACGATGCCGATGATCGTGTGATGATGATGCTGATGATCGTGATGCTGATGATCGTGTGATGACGATGCTGATGATCGTGTGATGACGATGTTGATGATCATGTGATGACGATGCTGATGATCGTGTGATGACGATGCTGATGATCGTATGATGACGATATTGATGATGTTGATCTTCCAGTAACTGGTTGGGTTATTGATGATGATGAATTGAAGAAAGCTTCCGATGATTTATAGATGTATCATGTATGATGTAGTCAACGACTCCTTGCTCCTGCAGATGTTGCTATAATATCCTTCTTGTTAAGGGGGAGTGTTGAATATTGTAACTTCTAAGAATATTATATTTGTACATTATTATTCCGGAGATGTTCCATCCCTCCGAGGTGACTCTATTATGTATCTGGAGGTGTTTATTCCTCCGAGGATTTGTGGTAACTAGGGTTATTAGACCCACCATGTGGGGGTCGGCCCTGATATTAAATTTTAGGGGTTATTAGACTTCTCCAGGAGAGTTCGGACCCATTAGGGATTTTAGTCAGTCGGGAACTAGTATAAATAGAGGAGGAGAGCTCCTCATTTGATACACACTCACAACTCATAAAAGTAGTGCACTTATCTGGGAGGTCTGCACAGGAGGTGGAGAAGGAGGTCTAGTCTTGGAGAACATCTTGTATTTTGGTTGATCATCTTATTGAGGAAAAGCTTTGCTAGGTTTTCTACCCCATGAGGGTTTCCCAGGGTAAATTCTGTGTCTATCTTGTGATTATGTTTCTTTCAGTGATCTTGCTAGTCTATTTGGTTTAAACTTAACACAAAGATCAAGAGGGAGCACACTCCAGTTGTTCCTGCAAGAAAGCAAAGGATCACACTTCAGTAGTTTCTGCAAGGATGCAGACATTCAGAGGGAGTTGACCACTTCTCACAATCCACATCAGAATGGAGTTGCAAAGATTCAGAGGGAGTCCACCCAGCAACTAAACAAAGATAAGTATTTGAATTGTCATTTCTGACATAATTTTATTCAATGATGTATATGCTTATGCTCCTAGAATTAGGTTGTGTATTATGCATATTAGAATAGTTGCATTAATGAACAGTATACTACTAATATGCATGTGATGGGTAAGTGGCCTATGGCACTGTACAACAGTCCAGTGCTACTTATCTAGAATGAAACCTCTTTGTTGACATGTTGGGAGTAGTGCAAACTCTTAACAATGTTCTGGTAGAGACTGGAAGGCATCTAGAAAGTTGTGGAACATGGATAAATGTTGTATTGAAGCATTGGCTAAGATAATTGCATGACTGTATGACATATTTATTTATGTGAAAGAATTTGTTTGAAAATTATGAGATGTTTCTAATCATGCAATTTAACTTGTTTTGTAGAAAAGATAGTATGCCATCACCTACAAAAGAAGAACTACAACATTTGTTCAACAACAAAATTATCTATTGAAGATATTGAAGTTCCCAGGATATGGGAAGAATGCCATGATCCGTCGATCATGAAGAATGATGTTTGGGATGTAGTACCAAGACCTGAAGGGAAGTTTGTTATGACTTCCATATGGATCTATCAAGATCAAGCATGTTGCAGATGGCAGCATAGAGAAATATAAAATTGATGAAATAGAAGATACACCAGATGGATTTCAAGACAGCTTTCTTAAATGGTGTAGTTGAAGAAGAAGTGTATGTGGAGCAGCCACTTGGTTCTGAGACACATGACAGGGAGTCATATATGTGCATAACTTGGGTATGATGCACCACTTTCTAGGTATGGAGGTGTGGCAGAGTGCAGATGGAATCATCCTTGGACAAGGGAAGTATGCAGTAGAGATCCTGAAGAGGTTCGGGATGATTGATTGTGAGGCTATGGCATCGAACTTGAAGCTTCTGTGTGATGCTTCATCTGAACTGGTTGATGTATCATCAGATGAGTGGGTCCTTGATGTACTTGAAGAACATGAGACTAGATATTTGCTTTGCGGTGAACACATTGAGCCAGTTCCTGACAGATCTGAGGAGTGTTCACCTAGTTATTGTAAAGCATATTCTGAGGTACCTGAAGGGTATAGTTGATTATGGGCTCAAATATGATGCGAATCAAAAGTTTAACCTGCAGGGTTATGTTGATTTAGATTGGGCAGGCAGTGCTACAGATAAGAAGAGCACTTCTAGGCGCTGCCTCAGTATGGGATCAGGTGTGATCTCTTGGTTTAGCAGGAAGCAGTCCTATGTAGCATTGAGTACAGCCAAAGCAGAGTATGTTGCCACGGATGAGCAGGTTGCAGATGTATTGACCAAGCCATTGGCCAGAGTGCTGTTTGAGTACTTCAAAGATAGGCTTGGTGCACTTCATATCGAGGTTCATTCCAAAGGGAAGTGATGAGTCTGGAAGATGCAGATGCACATGAGCTTTTATGTCATGGTTGATGTGTTCTCCCATGTTCGTGATGTAATTGCTGAGCCATTCTCACATGGTGGTAGATGTGTTCTACCATGGTGTAGATGTAAGGGTTGGAGCCTTCCCCGAATGGTGGTAGATGTGTTCTCCCATGTCGGTGGTGTAAGTACTGGATGATGTGCATCTGGGCTGTGCTTCGTGGACGATGAGATGATCTGAAGAAGACGATGCTATGATGATCAGGAGGATCATGGATGATGAGCATCAGGATGATGCTCCAGTTACTGCTCTATATGTATATGTATGCATCATGTTGGATGCCAGATATGATCAGTTGGATCATTTATATGTATATGTATATGTACGCATCATGTTTGATGCTGGATATGATCAATTGGATCATTTGTATGTATTTTGTATATGCATCATGTTGGATGCTTGGACCATGTATCTGTATATGTATAAGGTGGATACATTGTATGATCAGGTCGATCATGATTGTTGATATGTATCATGTATGATCAGGTCGATACATTGTATGATCAGGTGGATCATGTATGATGATATGTATCAGGTAGATACTTGGTATGCATCAGGTAGATGCATTGTATGATCAGGATGATCATGGATGACGAGCTTCAGGATGTTGCTCCAGATGACATGCAGTAGGATGTTGCAGTGATGATGATCATGTGTACATCAGGATGAGGTATGGTGAGTATCAGGTTGATACTCTGTGGCCGTGGAACAGGTTGTGCAGATAAGCATGTAATTTGTGCCCTGGGAGATTTGTAGATAGTCTTTTGAGGTTTTGCCTATGGCATGTAATTTGTACCCTGGGATAACTGGAAAATGCTCTTTCAAGGTTTTGCTTGGGAGGACATATAATTTGTGCCCTGGGAGATCTGCAGATAGTCTTTCAAGGTTTTTCCAATGGCATGTAATTTGTGCCCTAGGATATCTGGCAGATGCTCTTTCGAGGTTTTGTCCTATGGCATGTAATTTGTGCCCTGAAAGATCCGATAGGTTGAGCCGTGTGCTCGTAATCAGTCCTGGGATGCTCTTTCGAGGTTTTTTCATGACCACATGTAATTTGTGCCCTAGGAGATCCGATAGGTTAATCCTTGTGCTCGTAATCAGTCCCGGGATGCTCTTTCAAGGTTTTGTGGTGACCACATGTAATTTGTGCCCTGGGAGATCCGATAGGTTGATCCTTGTGCTTGTAATTAGTCCTGGGATTCTCTTTCAAGGTTTTGTGGTGGGGTCACATGTAATAAGTCCTAGAGATCTGGATAGGATGAAAAAGGCCTCAGATGCTCTTTAGGGTTCTTGCTAGTCAAAAGACTCTTTTAAGGTTTTGTGATGCACGTAATAAGTCCTGAGATTTCCATAGTATGGCCAGTGATGACGAAGACTTGCAGGTGGTGGGCCTACATCCAGTATGAAAAAGGATTGGCTCTGTAGAAATTCCTATGACGAGTAGATTCAGAGATTGATTGAGATAGCAGTAGCAGTGACGATGATGATGACTCGATGACGATTATCCAGTGACGATGATCTAGAGAAGATGACTTGTGCTAGAAGAGCTGTGTCGAGAAATACCTTCCTAGTTAAGAGGGAGTGTTGATGTATATGTAACTTCGGAATGTATTTCACATATATGTATATTGTATTCCTATAGAGATGTTAGTATTCCTCTATACGGAAGTGTCTTCATTTATATTGTAAGTGTCGTAACTTATACTTGATGGGTTATTAGACCACCTTGTTGGGGTCGGCCCTGTATAAGTCATGTGGGTCAAAGGGTTATTAGACCACCCTAGTGGGGGTCAGCCCAATCAGCATTATGTTAAGTGGTTAAGTTGAGGCCGACCTAGTTGAGTAAAGGTCAAGTCAAGTTAGTGTATAATTAGAGAGTGTGTCTCTCTCATTTTATACATTCTATTCTCTCACTCACACTTAGGAGAGTGGCGCACTTGTGGAGGAGGAGGCTATGCTGCTAGGAGAAGACTGTCTCTTGTATTCTGGTTATATCATTGCTCTATCTATCTTTGAGGAAGTTATTGGGGTTTTTCACCTTTATGGTTTTCCCCAAGTAAACTCAGTGTCTCTTATGTGCTTGCATTATTGTGTCCATGATTGATATGCTATAGATTTGCTATACATGTTGTTCTCTCAGTTACGATCCTAGATCAGATTGAAGTAAATTTTGAAAATTTAACAACCTAAGTATAAGAGATAGACATCTCCTAGCAGCAGCTTCTCCTCCTCCACAAGTGAGCCACTTTTCAAAGAGTGTATGTGAGAAAATAGAATGATGAAATAGAGTGCCTCCCGCACTCTATTTATACTTGACTTGACTTGCCTAATAACCTTTACCAGGTCGGCCTCAACTTAGCCACATAACACAAAGCTGACTGGGCCAACACCCAATAGGGTGGTCTAATAACCCTTTGGCCCACATGGCCGACCCCCAATAGGGTGGTCTAATAACCCGTTCACCCACATGAATTATACAGGTCCAACCCCAATAAGGTGGTCTAATAACCCATCAAGTATAAGTTACGATCCTTACAATATAAATGACGACACTTCCGTATAGATGAATAATAACAACTCTATAGGAATACAAACACATCAGTATAGAGGAATAATACCATCTCTATAGGAGTACAATATACATATATGAAATACATTCTGAAGTTACATATACATCAACATCTTATTGGCTCAACATACCTTGTTCCTTGTGAAGGATCCAGGGGTTCAATAACCCTAATATCCTGTCCTTTGAAGATTGTTTTTTTTTTCAAGTTGATAATTGCAAGGTTATCAATTTCCCAATGAATCCCTAATAATGCAGGATAAGGATTATTGTCATCTATGATCTCAATAAACTCAAAGTTTGCTTTACTTCACACTCCATCAATGTTAATAGGAACACTTGAAAATCTCCCAAAAGGTATAACCTTCTGTTGGTTAGATAATCTCAACTGTATAAGAGACCAAGATAAATTTGGGTTTCCCATCTGCTCCCATGTTTGTTTTGTTAAGATGTTCACTTCTAAGCCTAAGTCAAGAATGACCTGGTTCATTTCAAAATCTCCAATATGTGCACTAAACCTCATTTCTCTTCCTGTCCTTTTATGTTTCTTAATTTGATGGACTTCTCTATGTCCCCTATTTATTGTACTACATTGTTCGTAGTATCCCAGTACATTCTGTAATTATCCTAAGGCATGCTCATGCCTTAGCATTTTTATGAAGCTCTGTAGAATTGTGTTATGGGACTTTCCTATTATGTCGAAGCTCGTGACCCATCATACAAGGATGGAATACCCAGTCCATGTGTCTTCCCACTTTGCAAAGGGATCCTTACAGTCGAAGCTCCTAAGTCCTAAAATTCTCTTTTTGCTTCCATGAATACTTCATTTTATTTTAGGGTTAAATATAGGTATCTTCCCAATTGCTTTTCTCACCCAAGCCCCCTCAATAGGCTTTGATCCATTTAACGGATTCTCAGAAGTTGAAGTTTCATTTGTTCTATCATCTCCGATCAAATATCCACTTCACGTGACAATATGGACGTTACGATCTTCATTTATTTTCTCATCTATGATCATCTGAATATTTTGGTTTTGTCCTTCTGGTCTTTCTTCTTTCATTTTTCCTAGAAAAATGGGACATGATTCAATGATATGGTCATAGTATTTACAACACTTACAAGTAGTGCATGGGTTCTGACAATCTCTTTCCAAATGTCCTGGTTGAGCGTAGTTATAATAGACAATCTGACATCTTCCCCTTCCTTGGCTAGTATTATGTGCTCTTCCTCTAAATCCACCATGTCCTCTGTATGTACCTTGATCATATTGCGCATTCTCATTATTGTTCCGTGTTTCTCCTTGGACTCTGTAGACATCATGTTTTATTTCTATCATAAGGTCATATGCTCTACAGTTGGTATCATCATGGCCAGCTGAATTACAAAATGTACAGTATAGGTTCTTTGGTGTTTGTAGATACTTCTGAAGTAGGTAACAATCCTCTAGGTGATGTTCTTTGCATCGAAAAATATCACAACATGGTCCTTGAGGTTGATTTAATGGATTCAGTGCCCCCTAGCGAGGTAATCCCTGAATACAGGACAATGTTCCTTGGAATGTCCTTCTGCTTTACATTTAGTGCACCAAACCTTTTCTCTTATTTCTTTTCCTTTTTGTATATCCTGTAACTGTAATGTTATGTTTTCTATTCATGTCTGTATTTGTACCATTCCTACACTATATTCTCCTATGGGAAAAGCTTCTTGCTTCATCGCAATTTCCAATGCTTCTATTTACAAGGTTAACTTCTATTGCATCAATGGTAATCTAATGTGGGGCAACAACGCAACTATAAACCATTCTTGATGCTGTTGCGGTGCTATATCAAAGCTAACTTGATCCAACAAGGCTTTGAATTTCTACTCAAATTCCCACACAGTCTCATTAGGTTTATGTTTGATCTCTTTTAGTTCTATAATGCATTGAGATTCTGATTTAGGCTTCTTAAATTCTCTAATCAATGCAGTTCTGATATCAACTAGAGTTTTGTTCTGTCCAATAGAATATTTCATGACCCATGTTAAATATCTGTCTCTGAATGTGGTGACTAGTTGAGATTGCTTTATAGCATCGTCTTGTACTTGTTTAACGTTCCAAACCGCATTAGGGTGAAATCGCGAACCTGGGAAACACTTTTGTGACAAATAGAGTGAAAAAATGGAGCACGGAAGGATGATCACGCGAAAATAAGTCAACCTCAAACTCTAGGCAGAGAGTTTGAAACAATCGCCACGCCGTATTTTTAAAAAAACTCTTAGATGAGAGTTTGAACTAAACTCTTGGTTGAGAATTTGGAAGATATTTTTTTCACCGAGAGTTTATGGTCAACAAAACCTGTGAAAATATCAGGCATCTTTCTAGAACCAACAACTTCAGCAAGCCCGAACCCCTGCAAATTTTAAGTATTATTTGTCGGACTTGGTAGCAATGGATTCATATCTAATCTAGTTTCCAATGATATAATAATTGTTTCATTTCAATTTGAATTACTATTTATTAATAATTTTTTTCTAAACCTTATCGCTTAAGAATTTTATTACTTTGAAAATCATCCGAAATGAAAATTCAATATCATAACAAAGAGAACACTACAAAATTTAAAATTTCATAGAGATCATAATTGGCTCATCCTCTTCAAAAGGGTACTTTTATTTTTTCCAATAAGAGTCACATTTGAAAGAAAATGTGAAGACAAAAACATGTGTCAATAATGCACCATTTTCTAAACATACGTTGTTTCAATAAATAATAAAAAATAGTTCCCAAGTCTTAAAAAACTTAAAAGATAGTCCAGGATCCAGTGTAGTGTGTGTAGATTATGAGCCTTCAATTTTTTTCCCTAAAATGAATAACCATCTATCAAAAAACCATCGTCAACACAGGTCACTCATTATCCATACCTAAAAGTTTCAAGTATATGCCGTATATTGACAACAAATTTGTCCCACGATATGTCCATAAAATTTTTTAAAAACAAATACAAGTAGAAAGTTAATTCAATTCTCTAAAACCTTTGTGTTTACTTCAAGTTGAAATTCCTAAGGGAGATATGGATTTGAAGAGGTCAAAGTTGAAAAACATAAAATCTAGCAGTTTTGTTTGTCAAAAACAAGCCAAAATTGTTTCCCAACTTCATGTTTTCACCCATCATAGAGAAACCAATGTTGCTTTAGATATTCTAAAATAGTTCCTTTGAAAATAGGTAGCTTTATGTCATCTTCCATTCTTCTTCTAGGAGGTGTAGGATTTTGAAATACAACAATACTTCCTGTGGAGTGAAATGGTTGAGGTATACAACCACTCTACTGATTTTTTGTGCTTGTTCCTGTAGTATTGCTGCTACTAGTGTTCTACGAACTAGCACTATGTTTTTCAATAGGTATGGGTTTCTGAGGAGTGATAGGATGATAGGAAATATGTCTCACTATCAGACTCATCTTGAGATGAACTTCTATCACTTCCTAACTCATTTTCTAGGAATGTGAAAGGTTCAACTTCTCGAAACCTCTTTCTAGTGCTAACTTTATATCTTTTTCTACTATGCAAAGTGCCTATGTCTTCGTCTATGTCACTATCTATGTTTTTGAACATTATAGACTCAAACCCTATGAATCTGACTGCATTCTTAAGACACCTTTTTCAGCTAATAGCATTTTAATGCGTAAAATTAGGTTTTTCAGGTACTTACCTCTAAATCATTTGACGAAGTATCCTTCGGCTGCATTTTAAGACTTCAAAATGTCCAAAGAAAACTCCGTAATATAGCCTTGCAACAAGCTATCCAGCCAAAATTCTACTGCTCTTGAAATTTGGTTATTAATCTCTTTAATCTTTTGAATCAACTATGGATTCGAAACTGTAGGTTCTTCACCCTTGAAATAGTTTTTTCTTTCAGATAACCTAGATATCCACTCAAATAACTCATTATAAAAATATGCAAAGAAAACTTCATGCAAATTAGTAAATATGTATCTTTGTAGCCATTTTTTTGTAGTAATCCCAGGATGTCTATTTTCTTTCTTCGCAAACTCGCATTCTCTTTGACTCACCCACTTCTGTATTTCATTCTTCTCTAGATTCCACATCAATATAACACATCACTAATACAACAGTCCAAAGTTAACAACGAAACCATTTGTTGGTTCACTCTTCTCTGAGTTCCTCATCAATCATCGAACATCATCGACATGATAGTCAAAAGTCGGCAACGAAACCATTTGTTGGTTCACTCTTCTTTGAGTTCCTCGTCAATCATCGCACATCACCGGCATGACAGTCCAAATCCAACAACATAACCATTTTTTGGTCTTCCTGGGATGACATGGGTTCGAAGAAGTTATCTGTAGACACAACAAAACCCATTTCACTATCCCTTTTGGCAACAACCTGTAAACAAGCTGACATCTCACCCGAAGAAAAGTTATGGGGGGTTAACATATACTTAACATGAATATATAAATTGATGACTTCACACTTTAGAGTTACCAACAACCTACAGAACTACGCTGAATCACTATTGTCTTTACTAGTTAACTACGCATTCATCATACTTAGCATTACTTCGCGGTATTCATACACATGTGTTCCGTTACTTAACATATGATTTCCATTCACATACACATGAAAACAAACACATAAAAATATGATAACATGAACTCAAAACATTCCATAAACTCCTACATAATGCATAGATTTACGTGGTTCACCCCTAGGCAAGACCTACTTCTACAGGAACTGTTATTTTATTACTTGGAAGGGTTAACAGTTTCAGTCTGCGCACTCAGTTGCAGACTCTTCTCTACAACCAGATATCTATGCACTTGGTTGTAGAGTTTATTCTCTCTGATTTATAACTAACAAAACTCAATACATCCGAACAACCCAACCAACCCTTCCTTATACAAAAATGATCATATATATAGATGTGCCCAAAGGTCACATATTACAATATCTATGGGCAAACCCCCCTATTACCCTTAAACCCAAAAACCACGTGATTCTCCTGTAGACCACGGTTAGATTTAACTTCATTGTACCAATGATGCCGCTTCTTCTAACTTCTGATGCTTCACTGACAGGCGCACATCTGACTTATGCAATGGCGTGTCCTTTACACCATTCCACTTCTTTACTTTCTACTCTTGAAGAATTCAGGTCGTCACTTGGTCTTTAACTATTCCAACTACCTCTGGTTGTCCTTATTACTTCATATTTACTAAGGAGACATGTTCTTTCTTGTCAAATTTACTTCGCTCCATACCCTCTACCCAATATTTGCGGAGTTTCTTATCTCCAAAATTGGTCAAAGTCAGGCCTCTCCTAACTATACTTTTCTTTCAAAACTTCCTTACTTGGGCTCCGCCCAACAACTCCTTCCATCTGAACTTTCGAACAACATTGCACATTGAAGTTAGCAAGGTACATTTGGTTATAATATTAGCTCCGGTAGAGTACGGGCTTGTTTCAGTGGAAGATGAGGTATTAATGAGAGACCAAACCTGGATCTTTTACCATTCTCTCGATCAAACTTGCTAGGCTATTTCAAAAGGATTCAAGCAGGATTTGGCCATCCTTAGACCAATGGTAGGCCGCTCCTTCATTGTTTTCCCATGGAGCCTTTCTGTTGGGCGCACAAAGAACCGGGGTGGAAAAAGGAGCAAGGATATGGACTCAAGCGATGAGAGCCGAGATTGTTTTCTGGAACATGAAGTTGCAGTCATGGGGAGATGTCTGAGGGCATTAAAATAAACCATGAAAGCTCACAAAAAAAGTATAAAAAGGATAAAGGACAAAGTGAAGGTAAGGTTGGAGCAAAGTGAGGAAAGGATGGAACAAATGGAGGAATCAGTCCATGAGACCCAAGTAATTCATAATGAACAAGAAGCATTGGTAGAGGCCCAAAGACAAGATCGGTACCAGGTGAATCAGGTTCTGTCTGAAAGACTTCTTCAGGTAGAAATTTAGTTGGGTACCATGACCTTTGAATCCCATGTCCGCCAGGAATTTGAAGTTTTCCCGAAGCAAGCTGACCAAAAAAGTACAGGGACTTCCCTTGGAAAATCAACAGGACTTTAATAGATGTTTTTTAGTCTCCTCCTTAGGAAATTTGTATGTTTAATAAGTTCCCTAGTATTTAGAGCTTTATTTAGGCTTCTAGTTTTCCTTTTCATGAGTAGTTTGGAACTTGCAAGTTCTTTTTTTCTCTGTGACACATCTCTGTGGTATATTGAAGACTAGTATGTAATTTTCCAAATGTCCTCACATTTAGCTTTTGATAATAAAAAAATTTAGTTGTTTATGTAATATATATATATATATATATTTGTGTCAACAAATATGATTAATTATGAAGTCCCCTCCGTGGAGCAATGGAAGACAATTGAAAATTTTGGGAGACTGAAGTACAAAATGCACCAATGAGGACACATGTCAGTGATACTCAAGCGAAGGTTAAGCCAAAGCCTAGTTCATTGTGGCATAAAATTGTCTTTCAGCATTTCGAGGATTATGAAGACTTAGTTTTGTGAAATATGTAATAAGTATTTATAAAATTCCTATTTGCAAGCAAATAGTTAAGCAGACACTTAGATATCATCTCTCTATTTGGGTTTGGAACCGATGAGAGCGAGACCTATTTGAATGAGCAATTTCAGGAGTAATAAAAAATTTGCATAGTTAAGCAAAGGATTTTCTAAGCATAGATTCTCTTGTTGTTATTTTCAGTCTGTATTTCCTCTCCTTATGTGAATGTTATTCCTATTATCTATTTCCATTGTGTTGTCTATGTGAGCAGAGATTCTCCTGTTGTTATCTGTTGTATGTTGTGAATGTGATTATGTTGAGTCACAATGCATATTGATATGTTCTAGTTCATAGGATTCAAGTATTCACAAAAACCTTCTTCTAAATTTAATATTGGATTCATAAAAGAACACATACAACAAAATAAGTTAATATTGGATTCATAAAGGAACACATACAAAAAAATAAGTTAATATTGGATTAATAAAAGAACACATACAACAGCTAAATAGTAGGGATCTAGACATCAACTAAGTTATAACGTATACAAAATCTTTGTGCCGAATTCTGTTTTTCGACAAGAAGGATCAGCCACCCCTTCATTTAGTAGATAATTGTGAACACCTATATCCAGAAATTCCCATATCCAGAATGGAAAACACAAGAAGGATTGACCGACCCTTCTTGCAGTCTAGAACTATTATGAAAATAATACTGGGAAGAAGAAGGGTCGGCCGACCCTTCATTTATGAGGGAATTATAAAAATATTCAACCTACGAAGGCTAGGACGGCAATTCATGTATATCCAAAATGGTGAACACTGGAAGAATACTGAGCACAAGGGTTGACCGACCTTTCATTTACGAGAGAAATGTAAAAATATTTAATCTACGAAGTCTCGACCGAAAATTCCCAACTTCTGACTTCCACTATAAACAGTAGGGATCCATACATCAGCTAAGTTATAACATATCAAAAAATTTTGTCCCAACTTATGTTTTCCAACAGGAAAGATCAGTTGCCACTTCGTTTAGTAGATAATTGTTAACACCTATATCTAGCAATTCCCTATATCTAGAATGGAAAACACAAGAAGGATCTACTGACCATTCTAACAGTCTAAAACTATTATGAAAATAATATTGGGCAAAAGAAGGGTCGGAGGCCCCTTCATTTATGAGGGAATTGTAAAATATTAAACCTATGAAGGATGGGTCGTCAATTCATGTATATCCAAAATGGTCAACACTGGAAAAATACTGAGCACAAGAAGGGTCGTCCGACCCTTCATTTATGAGAGAAATGTAAAAATATTTATTCTACGAAGTCTAGGCTGACAATTCCTGACTTCTGACTTCCGCTGTAAATAGTAGGGATCTAGACATCAGATAAGTTATAACATATAAAAAATGTTTGTCCCAACTTCCGTTTTCCAACAAGAAGGATCGGCTGCCCCTTTGTTTAGTCGATAATTCGGAACACCTATATCCATCAATTCCTTATATCCAGAATGGAGAACAAAAGAAGGATCGACCAACCCTTCTTGTAGTCTAGAACTATTGTGAAAAGAATACTGGGCAGAAGAAGGGTCGGCCACCCCTTCATTTATGAGGGAAATGTAAAAATATTCAACCTATGAAGGCTAGGCCATCAATTCATGTATATCCAAAATCGTGAACACTGGAATAATATTTAGCACAAGAAGGGTTGGACGACCCTTCATTTACAAGATAAATGTAAAAATATTTAAACTACAAAGGCCAGGCCTACAATTCTCGACTTCTAAATTCCAAATTCCTGTGTAAATAGTAGGGATCCGGACATCAACTAAGTTATAACATATAAAAAATGTTTGTCCTGACTTTCATTTACCAACAAGAAGGATCGGGTGCCCCTTCATTTAGTAGATAATTGTGAACATCTATATCTAAAATGGATAATAGAAGAAGGATCGACCGACCCTTCTAGTAGTCTAAAACAATTATGAAAATAATATTGTGCAGAAGAAGGGTTGACCGCCCCTTCATTTATGAAGGAATTGTAAAAATATTCAACCTACCAACGCTAGGCCGTCAATTCATGTATATCCAAAATGGTGAACACTGGAAGAATACTGAGCACAAGGAGGGTTGACCGACCCTTCATTTACGAGATAAATGAAAAAATAGTTAATATGTGAAGTCTAGGCCAACAATTCCTGAATTTCAACTTTCGCTGTAAATATTAGGGATCCAGACATCAGCTACGTTATAACATATAAAATATGTTTGTCCCGACTTCTGTTTTCCGACAGGAAGGATCGGTCGCCCCTTCGTTTAGTATATAATTGTGAACACTTATATCCAACAATTCCCTATATCAAGAATGGCGAACAAAAGAAGGATCAACCGACCCTTCTTGTAGTCTAGAATTATTATGAAATGAATACTAGAAATAAGAAGGGTCAGTCGCCCCTTCATTTATGAGGGAATTGTAAAAATATTCTACCTACGAAGGTTAGGACTTCAATTCATGTATATCCAAAATGGTGAACACTAGAAGAATAATGAGCACAAGATGGATCGACTGACTCTTCATGTAATCTAGAACTATTATGAAAATATTACTGGGCAGAAGAAGGGATGATCGCCCCTTCATTTATTAGGGAATTGTAAAAATATTCAACCTATGAAGGCGAGGCCGTCAATTCATGTGTATCCAAAATGGTGAATAGTGGAAGAATACTGAGCACAAGAAGTGTCGGTCAACCCTTCATTTACGAGAGAAATGGAAAAATATTTAATCTATGAAGGCTAGGCAGACAATTGTCGCCTTCCGAATTACACTGTAAATAGTATGGTTCCGGACATAAGATAAGTTATAACATATAAAAAATGTTTGTCTCGACTTTTGTTTTCCAACAATAAGGATCAGTTGCCCCTTTGTTTAGTATATAATTGTGAATGCCTATATCCAGCAATTCCCTATATCCAGAATGGCGAACACATAAGGATCAACCAACCCTTCTTGCAGTATAGAACTATTATGAAAAGAATACTGGGAAGAAGAAGGGTCGACTGCCCCTTCATTTATGAGGAAATTGTAAAAATATTCAACCTATGAAGGCTTGGCTTCCAATTCATGTATATCTGAAATGGTGAACAATGGAAGAATACTGAGCACAAGAAGAGTCAGCCGACCCTTCATTTATGAGAGAAATGTAAAATTATTTAATCTACGAAAGCTAGGCTGACAATTCCTGACTTTTGACTTCTGTTGTAAATAGTAGGGATCCAAATATCAACTAAGTTATAACATATAAAAAAATGTTTGTTCTGACTTCCGTTTTCCGACAAGAAGGATCGACTGCCCCTTGTTTAGTAGATAATTGTGAACACCTATATCCAACAATTCACCTATATCCAAAATGGAGAACACAAAGGAAGGTTTGACTGCCCCTTCATTTATGAGGGGATTGTAAAAGTAGAACAACTTGAAGGAAGAGTAGTCACTCTTTCTTTGAGAATATTTCCACTTTCCAACAAACTGTGCGAAGCAATGTTCCTATGAAATTTATGTTTAGATTGCCGATATCTACTTTCTCCACTCCTAAAAAACATCCTTGGAGGAAGGATCAAATGCTCTTTCTCCTTAGCATCTACTTCCAACACCCAAAAATAGAACAACCTGAGGAAAGAGCGACCTCTCTTTCTCTGACAAAATTTTGACTTGCCACCAAACTCTTTGAAGAAAAATTTCTATAAATTTTGTTGTTGAAATATCGATATCTACTTTCCAGGGTGACACGTGGAATGCTAAGATTGTGACATGTGGCATATTTGACTTTTAAAATTAGTTTAAAGATTGTAGAAATGAATATTAAGGATATTAAGTGTCCCTTATCTCATGCACTTTGTCTTTTATAACCCCCTTAAGCGGTTTCGCAACCCTAGAAGGTGGTTCCATTTACTTCTTTTTCAACCAATGAAATGGGACTGTATCGACATGTGGCGGGTGGTTTAGATTTCACAACCACCCACCACTTCCTTTGTTCGAGTAGGTTGGTGATGGGAAATCCTTGTGATTCATTGATCTTCTTGTCCATTGATGGATGACCGTTGATATCTTTCTTGCTTTAAAATTAAGTTAATGGTCATTTCGGTAACTTTATTATGTGTTAAATCCCCCACTTCTTTCTCCAGCGAAAACTATATCCACTGCCAATCTCATCGCTACTTTGATCTGAACCATTGATCCACAAACCTCTTACAAAAACCGTCATTTTACTAATTTCAAGAGATTTTATTTTTATTGTCACAATTGGATGAAATATATTCCATTTGAAAATTTTCATTTATTCTTATGAGTATTCCTCATTTCTTCATTTTCATGTGAGAACATATTGTAAAGCACATCTCATATTATTTTAATTTTGTTTATCCAAATCTTGTCTTCACTTTAGCACCAAAAATATTAGTGTCAACTGTTATTTTGTCCTGTTAGATGTTAATGTTAAACAAAGATGCTCGCTTGAAACGACAAAGAAATGTTAAAAAGAGATTCTCGATTCTCCTTATGTGAATTTTATTCCTGTTATCTAATTCCATTGTGTTGTCTATGTGAGCAGATATTCTCCTGTTGGTATTTGTTGTGAATGAGATTATGTTGAGTCACAATTCATATTGATATGCTCTAGTTCGTAGGATTCAAGTATTCACAAAGACCTTCTAAAGTTAATATTGGATTCATAAAAGAACACATACAAAAAATTAGTTAATATTGGATTCATAAAAGGACACGTACAACAAAATAAGTTAATATCGAATTCATAAAGGAACACATACAACAAAATAAGTTAATATTGGATTCATAAAAGAACACATACAACAAAATAGTTCAAATTGATCATGTTAAAGTTACATTATATATATATTCATCCGATAACATTAATAAATATCATAACGGTTGTAAGCCGAACCAGATAGCTAGATAAATCAATTAAACTGTCATTTATCCCATTTATACAAAATGATGAATGGAAGACCCTTTGCAAAATAGGTCAGTATGATATTATCATTCCATTCTTCTACCGTCCCTCTAAAAGTACAACCCTTACAAAAGACCTACCTATACAAACTAAACATAAGGGCTTTGGAAAATAGGACAAAAGCCCTCCCCTAAACTAAAAAACAATGAAAATCTAAAAAATGACAAGTAAACCTAATAGCAAATGAAAAAATAAAAGTTATCCTAAAAATATCAAGAGATTGTGGTGGGTGGGCCGCATGGTTCCCTCAATCAAGCTCCATTGATTTTGGCCCTGAGGGAGGCCTGTCAGCTCGAGGGGATTGTACAGAACCTACCGAAGTCGTTGGGATGATCTTGGTGTCACGTTGAACTCCGGTGGATTCTTCATGCTCGAAAAGGAGCCTTCGCATCCGTTCAATCAGTTCATCATTGTTATTTTTGAACTTGCAGTCGATGGTATCCTTGATTCTCTTCTCCATTGACGCGAAGTCCACTTTATGGCATTTCCCCTCCATCTTTTTCCGAATCTCTACTATCTGCTTTTCTAATTGCTCCACTCTTCGGCTGTATGCATCAATGACACTATTCTTTCCAACAAGGTCGTGACTGCTACCTTCCGCCATAATATAACAAGGAGATAGGCCTGAATAAATACTATAACAAAGCTTCCCGTACAGAAGCTCTCCACCACTAAGCAGAGCACTAATCGAAATCTAGTGCCTACCCTTTTATGAAACTTCAACAACCAAATGATGAGGGCCATTGGAGGGAGAAATTGTCAAAGATAGAGATAAGTTAGACAACATTTTCGGTAAACACCAAGGAACAGGGTCAGATCCAATTTAAAGGAGCAAAAATGAACAAAACTAATGAACACGGATCGGAAGAAATATACACGAATGTCTAAATTAAATATCAAAGTAATTGAAAGAGGGTTATATGACATTACGAGTCAAAGACCTTACCTGAGACCTTACCCTGACCGACCTTTGGATTAACTAATGGGACAGATTGACTACTAGGTTTCACTGATATAATCAAGGGTTGAAAGAGGGTTATATGACATTACGAGTTAGAGACCTTAACCGAGACCTTACCTAGACCGACCTTTGTTTTAACTTATGGGACAGATTGAATGCTAGGGTTCATCGATATAATCAACAGTAGGGTCCCATTTCACTTTGAAGAGATATGAGATATTGAACCATTCTTTTCATTTGAAAATGTAATAGTTTCTTAATATAGTGACAATATTTGCATTGTTCCTCTCTATAAACTTTAATAAGCAATGTTATATTAATATGTGTTAGTTAAATAACCCAAGAATCCATATAGAATAAATTTTAAAAAAATAAAGACAAAAAAGTTAACAATATGAATAAATCACTTGTTTGATCAATTATACCAATTCTAGACATTGTTTGTAGATGAGTTTGTAAAATATCTAGTGTAACATGCAAAAAATTCGATGAAGAAGAAGGAGAGATCACCATAAGAGATAAGATAAGTCTAAACAGCAAGATCAATCTTCCAAGATGGAATTGAGATGAAACATAATTAGGAAAAGAAGGAGAGATAACATGTTGTAGGAATACTCCTAACATCTAAGGTTGGTGTTAATTTTTTACATGACCAATTTCATATTATTTGCATAATTCTACCATTCAAAGTTTGGAAATTGCGAAAAATGGCAGTGAGGTAGTACAATCTGGGAAGTGTGATTTTGTGTTGGTTCATTAGTGTGGGTCATTTGAGACTTTACATCCATAGACTAGTTGCATAATGCATTACACATTTTAAACAATTTGGTTCTGGAAATCTAAAACCCTACATCTAACTCTGTTCTCCACATACATAATGCTATACATATTTGAAAATCCAATCCATAGTGCAAACTTCTACACATACCTATAAATTCATAGCAGCTCAATCATATAAGGAGCCCACTGTATGAATCACGAATATGTTGCAGAATATGTTTGTAAGGAGCCAGTTGGACAAATCATGAATGCATAGTGAAGAAAGTGAGGTGGAAACGATAATGGGGATGAATTACCCAAGATAAAATTTGTTTCAAGTTTCACCCCTACGCAGTTGGATTATTGGGCATGGTTGCATCCAATTTATAAAAAAAGGGACAAAATTTGCATCATTCCACTCTATAGCTTTTAATAAGAAATGTCTAACCCAAATAAACCAAGAATCCATATAGAGGAAATTTTAGAAACATAAAAAATACCTGACAATATGAAAAAAACTTTTGAAAAATATTTATAACCATCGATATTGAATTGACAAGTAATCAAACTTCTAATAGAAAAATCAAGGTTAGATGGAAATGAAATACAATCTATGCAATGTCCAATGAATATAGAGATTGATAAATACAAAAGAGGGAGTGAATCTAAAAAATATGTTCATGAATACAAAAAATATTATCTTGAATCACTTCAATAACAAACTTCACTCCTCTAAATCCCTTTGGCAACTTGAAAGTGGATGACAAAGTGCAAAGGTATTTGTAAAATGACTGCCACAAACTACCAATTGGGAATTGGAGATCCCTTAAGTACTCTAATGTTATTTCAGCATTAGTAATCTTCTCATAAGATATGGGATTTAATGTTTAAATTGAGTGTGCTTTTAAGATTATCCATATCTCAAGTTGTCTACCATTGCATCACCAATTATTATTCCTTCTAAATCATCAAACTATGCAACATCATCTCTCTTTTGAGTTAATAGATTGGATTTGTACTCATCATTCTTATACATATCACCATTGCCATCCCATGGATGAGGTAAACCAAGAGTAAATTATGCAATACTTTTCTTTATAAATACCTTTGAATCTAATAATCTCTTCAGCCAATGCTTTAGCTTTGTCTTGAGTTATGGACATCAAGACCTCCTTGGTAATCATTTGGTTGTCTATTTTATCATATAATTCATGTTTTCAACCTACAACTCCTCCAATTGCTTCTTAGTTATACTAGTATTCAATAATTTATTATTTCAACATCCTACTCAGTCATTTCACCAAGATGATTTTCAACATATTTTATTTCCTTTTGACATGTTTCATACATCTATAACTCATCTTGTATAAGATAAAAATAATCCCATATATCTAGCATTCCAACTGATATTTTGTCCCAAATGGTCTTTCTAGTTCTTCTCAACAACTCTTCACCCTGGGCATCTAGTCGCATCTTGGTAATTTGACCTTTTAATTCATTTATCTATGACTCTTGATCATCAGTAACTTTGCACTTTGTTGTTCACTTTCAAGTTCACGAGCAAGGGTCAAGAGTTACTCAAGCTAAAGCTAAAGGCTCTTAAAGGGTGACAATAAAATATTAAGCTAAATCATGGTCTTAGAGTAGTATAAATAGGAGAGGAAAATTTCCATCTTCATCATCCAAAATTAAAGAGCTCATATGCAAGAGTAGAGGGTCAAATTTAAAGGAAACGATGAAGTGAAGAATGCTGAAATTCTAGTGGAAGATGAAATCTTGCGATGATTTCTACTTGGTTTTTTTTGTTTTGTTTTAGGTCATCTTGGAATTTTTAGTATATCTTTGTTTCTAGGATTTTCAGACCATGAAATGTTTATGGGATGGAGACATGTCAAGACTTGTGAGTTTTTATGGTAAATATTTCAGATGCTAATCTTCTATAGTTCCATAGATATGACCTCACAAAGTTAAGGTTTTTTAATAACCTTCAAACATCTCAATTTGGATTTTTCCTTATAAGTTTTGATCCAAAATGTTTCAAATAGTGCCCTTTGGAGGAGATGCAAAATAGATATTTAAGAACATATGGTTAAAATTTCAGATCTTGGTTCGCTGTATTTTTCAAAGATATGGATGTAGGAAGATAGGGATTTTAAATGACTCAAAAACCAGCTTTAAACAATTTAGTTTGGCATTTTCACTATAACTCTTGATCCATGACGTTCCAAGGAATGAATCTTAGAGGAGGTGTCGTAGATATATTGAAGAATATGTGGTAAACATTTCATATATTTATTCATTAAATGTTAAGATTTATACTTGTTGGATGTTAGCGTTTGTGACAATGACAGAGACAATGGAAATTCAAGAGAAGAAGGTTGACAAAATCTTGCATAAATTTCTCATATGGTATCAGAATCAAAAACTTGTTGGCACGTTGGATCAACATACTTAATGATGATCTCGGTAATTATCTTGGCATATTATATGATGATCTTGGTATAGATATTATTGGTGATTGTATTGAAATATTCCATGGTAATGTTATTGGCATGAGATCCATCTAAGCTTTTGGAATGTACTATGAGGTCTATGATGTAAGGGTTTGAAGGTGCAAATAGATGAAGTCTATTGGTGATTATTTATGGGATTTGATTACACTATTTGGAGGCATATTTCTGGTATTTCTATACATCTGAAGTATATCTTGGAAGAAGTTGCTGGAATTATTGGAGGACAAATTTGAGGCATGTACATGTTGGCATTATGACAGAGATAGTTTTTGTGGCATTGTGGTAGAGACAATGATTGTGTCATTGTGACGAACATGGATTGTGATAGTGACAACAATACAATGATTGTCACAATGATAGATATAGGTATAGGGACAGTGATACAGGTACAAGGACATAGATATAGGTATAGGTTGATGGAGACAGTGATACAATGGCAGTGGAATATTTTTCTTCTTATTCATATCATGGTGGCAAGATGGGGAAAGGATAGGATATTGAAGTCTCCTTTAAGATGGTGCTTGTGATCTCAGGGAGTTGGGGCTTCCTTCTAGTTGGTGCTAGTAAAAATATTGATTTGGAGTTTACTGCGGACTGGAGTCCTATCGATAGGTTGGAAATAATGAAAACCAAGGGGTTGTAGCCTCCTTCTAATTGGAGCTAGTAAACCGAGGAGTTGGAAATTACTTCAGGTTGGAGCCTCCTTCCCGTTGGTGCAGGTAAATCATGGATTTGGAGCTTTCGCCAAGTTGTATCCTGTAAAATAGGAGGTTGGTTCCTCCTTCCAGTTGGTGTTGGGGTGCTTCCTATGAATGCAATCTTGTTATTTTTATATAAGAAAATAATTATGTGGTTTTCTCTTGTCTGTGTTGGTTTTATGTGATGGTGAATGAAATTGTTAATGGTTAATGTTACATGTTTTACTTAAGGTTAAAAGTGTTAAAAAGTGATAAATACTGATTCAGCCCCCCCCCTCTTAGTATAATTTTCCAACAGTTAATTGGTATTAGAGTCAATTCCTTCAAGAGAGTCTGATAGTTGGAACAAAGATCTATAGAGCACGTGGATGAACATGAAAGTCTCTACTCTTCGTATGGGGTTCGACTGTTCTATGGATCAAATTTTGATCATTGGATTATAAGAATGAGACTCCATTTACGTGCACATAGTTTGGATATCTAGAAATATGTTGTAAATGGTTACATCGCTCCAAAAAGACCACAAAATACTACAGCCATGAAGGAGCTAAGAAATAATAATACAATGGAAATGGATATCATATTGCATGGAATATATGATCATGTGAAAGATAAATTTGGAAAGTGTTCATCAGCTAAAGAGCTATGGGACAAGGTACAAAAGCTCTATACAAAGGGACCCCATTGTTAGCATTATTTGTGTCCCAATTACCTAAGAAGATGAGGTAAATAGTTCATGAGTTTTGGATTCCAGAGAAGGATTAAAAAGTGTAAGGGAAGTAAGATTACCTTAGGGAGCCTACAAATTTATGCCAATAGGCCCAAGCACTTAAAATATTAAGTATAGGCGCTAGAGAATCAACTACACAAGATCCTAGCCAGTGACCAGGGCACTATGCAATGGGTGTTGGTTTATCCAGCAATATTGAGAGGTGGGGGGGGGGGGGGTGAATCAATAATTCCTTTTCCAAACCTTGTATAAACAATTAGTATTAAGCACAAGTTAAATAATCATAATTAACATGAATAAGACAATTAACCATTTGAACACACATATTTATCGTGGAAACCTCAAAGGTAAAACCAGGAAAGCTTTCTTAGTATTAAGTTAATCTTATACAAATTGTTTTACAAGAACCAACATGATGGAGAACTTAATCTCCTAGATTCTTATGCTACAATAGAAAGGATACACCTACACCCCTGGTTTTCTACCCGCTCAATAGGCAAGGATGCCCCAACACCCTAATTCTCTAGCCACGACTGGAGGGAGGCAAAAAACCCCTTACCAGGCCTCAACCTGCCCCAAGCACCACCCAACCACCCTCTAATTTATAATAGTTTTAAATTCAGTTTTTCATATCTTCAATGGAAGCTCTAACTTTTGTAATGCTTCATCTATCTCGCTAGCCTCTTTCTTGCTTTTGATATGCAATTACCAAAACTTCAGAGACACCTCTAGTCCTCTTCATACATTTGACTTGTATGGTTAAATATCTTTTCAAATAACTTTATTATTTGAAGCATTGTGTCCTTTTATGAAAATCATGCCTCTTCATAAAAAATATTGTATCCTTATAATGGCATCGATTCATCATTGATCTTCATAGTCTTTCAATCTTGTTTTAATTAATAAGGAATTACTATTTTGTAAAGTTAACCAATTTTGGCATTCTGCAAAGTTGGCAATTTGGCCAAATTGTTCTCCAAATATACCATTGCCAAACATTCGTTCAACAGAGTGTATATCAAACCGATGGTCAACTAAGATTTACAAACATTTCGCATTGGATCCTTTTAATTAACCCTCGAGCATCTTTCAACAGTGAATTGATTCAAAACCGTTTGATATTCATCAATCCACATAAACAGTGGAATTCAACATGCGCTTAGCTAGATTTCATAAATATTTCGCATCACATCCTTAGCTTTAAACTATGAACAACTTAACCCAGCAAAATTTTCATGTACCGTTGGATTGCCCCATCCAAGATCGACGGTAGACTTGAAAAGTTTATGACCCCAATTAAAAGTAGATTTTGGGTCACATTCTTGGGTTGAACTTCGTGCATGTTAACCCAGTGAAATGCATGTGATCCATTGGATTTGATTCCTCTGAGATCGATGGTGTTCTTTGCAATTCAACTTCATGGGATTCATGATTGCACGTAGTGGATTCAAATGACCAAGGGAGGAGATGGAAAAGGAGATAAACAATTGAACAAATCACACAAAAATTTGCAAATGTGTAAACCTATGGCTGAATAATGATGCAGACCCACCCAGTAGCAAATCGATGGTGGAAAATGGTTTTGGCACTAGAAAGTGCACGGTGGTTAAACTTGAAAAGGTGGAGCGGAAATTAAACCACTTAGCACATGGAAGGCGCTGGTGGATTCCGCTATGAAAAGTGATTAAAGTTAAACTGGTCATCACAAGTTCTGAAACCACCTAAGCATATGTTATATAAAATATTTGTTCGATGTTTGAAAAAATGAATTTGTTGATTATTTCTTGGAGGAAAAGAAGCCACAGGTGTAGTGCCCCTAGACTACTGTAGACCTTGAGGGAACCTACTTGAGTGACCCGAATGATTGAAACATTAATAAAATGACCCCTTGATGTTCTATCGAGTATATTCATAACTATGACTAATTGTGAATCAATAAAATAATGATATATGTGCATCTAGATAGTTGATGTAAATAAATGATTACATGTTGTTTAACGATTCCCTTTGATTATGAAAAATGTACATGTGAATGATGCTTAACGACTAGCTGTATGAGTGATTATGCGATGAGAATGAAGAAAGTAGATATTGACGAGATGCATTTCTGATTAGATGAATGAGTAATGTTATGAGTAAAATATAAATGCTTAACGAAGTAGCAGATTGATGAATCAAATTATGATAATTGAGGGCAGTACTACTAATATATGTTTGTGATAAATGTGTGTAGCGATAGGTGAAATGGTTCACTGACGGACACAAAAACGTATTGAAGGGTCACAGAGTATGAATAAATCACACACAGGGAGAGCGACGATGATGTCGACTTCCAATGGAATACCATGCTGATCAGATAAGCACTAATGTGCTTGCTCAAGAGGAAAGAATGAGGGCGTACGAGGTGGGCCATAATGGAGCTGGTCAGGTATGATTTGGGGGGCGTGCAGTAAGAACGGACTCACTCCTTAGCGCCATTAGTCCATAATAGCATGTAGACGGAGGATGGAAGGTAACGGATCCTAAAATCCCTAAATGAAGTTCCCACAAGTCAAAACGAAAGGATGATGGTAGAAGGGCCCGACGGTGTAATACCTTGTCGAGAACGGAAAGATTGGACGCAAGGACCCAATGATGTGGTACCTTGCCTACGAATGGAAAATACGAATGATTGGACTTGACAAAGTGGTGCCATGTCGGGGAAATGAAATTTAGGAACAGGGAATCCCAACGGCGCGACACCGAGATCCTAGCGAAAATGATTATTAAACTATTAAACTTAACTGCAAAAAAACATATAAGTTTGCATTTAGAACTTTACCTAGAAATGCATTTGAGTACTTTAGGAATTTGCACATCAATGATTAATTTGGCATTTGAATAATATTAAGTGCTATTTAGGCATTTGCACATAAAAGAATATTTTGAGCATTTAAAATAATATAAATTTTTATTTTAGGAGCAAAGTAGAATCCTAAGCATGGACACCTAGTCAACTCCACCTACACCTCAAATCTAGGAGTTAAGTAAAATAGCTAGGGGACAAACATGAGCATACTTAGGAATGTCGGTGCAACTCCTAGAAAAAATAACACATGGATGGGTGAGTATTATTAAATTGGAAATTTAATAAAATATGTATTTATGCATGAAGCGACATGTGTCGCATGGAATTTTCCTTTAAAAGGAAGGCTTTGGGAATGGGTAAAGGACCCAGACCCTAGATGACTATCGTAATTTTGAGTTACCTCATGACTTGCTGCTATTGAGGGTTTGGCTGGAAACTTTGGTGGGGGGGAATCCCAAGCTAAGTTTCTTGATTATTGTGTGTGAGCTCTATGACCCAAAGCTCGGGGGAGGCCATGCGACTGAAAGCATGAGGCTATGGTTGGGTGGTGAAGCTAACGGTTGCTTTGCCTATGGTTAAATGAGATTTGCTGGAGGGATCCTAGGGAAGACGCGGACTACAGTGGACAAGATCGATCGTTTGTCAGGTTATGTTTTTGTTTTAATTTTCTAAGTTATTCATTTATTTATATTATTTTTCTGGTAATTATCATAACTAATCTATTGTATGAAGTTGTTAAAGTTTCAGGTTCAGTTCAGGAGGACACCAAAGGAGGGGCCCTACAGCAAGAAACACGTCACTTGTCTTCATCAACAAGAACAAAAGTCAATAAGATCACTTCACAAGTAGCTCGAAACCCTCAGTTTTCATAGTTTTTTTCCCAAATGGAGAAAATTTAAGGCCTTGTTCCATTTAATGAAAGTTTAGATGAAAATGAGGAGCTTGTATTTGACACGGAAAGGGATATCTTTGTCCCTTTTTTTTCTGTGTGTAGTATTTCTCAGTCTAAAGATTAATTAATGGAGTTTAAGTCACAAGGAAAGGATGTATTTAATTTTTTTGGTTCTTTTATGTATTATTTTTGTGCCGAACAGACCCTACACTTACCCAAATTTGTTGTTTGGTGTGCGACGAATTATTCGCGGGATGAAAGGGTAATCATTAATGTAAATACAACCAAAATTCTATGCCAAGTCAATGCGTAGACTGTCTGTGAGGTTCTAGGTTTACCTGAAACATTTCCCAAAATCACTGAGTCATTTAACGAAGAAAATTTGGTAAAGTTTTATAGAAATTGCAGTCTGGCAAAAAAAGACAAGTTTTTATTACAAGTATTGAAAGATGGTCAGTTGCATGAAAACTTATCGTTCCCTTTGAGGATTGATGTCTTTCAGTGAGATACCCAGTTATTTTTATCCTTGTTGAGTCAAATTTTAGGTCTAGTAGGTGATAAGTCAATCATAGAAGTTATGTTAGGTTTCCTTCTACAAGTAATTTCACCCGAGTCACAGTCGAGTCTAGTGTGTTGTTTTAATTTTGATGAATTCCTAGCTGAAGCGATTCATGTATAGTTGGTGAATTTCCATGAGTTGAAGCATTTCAAATATCAGCCATATCTCTTGAACCTGTTCTTGTGTTCAAATATTTCAGAATTGATGTTTATTGGTACCATCCTTTCTCATGACCGCCCCAAACAAATCAATATGTTTGAGTTCACCAATACAATCATGACAGAAGTTTACAGAATTATTTTTAATGTTGAATTGCCCCGAGTGGTAGAATAAATGAAAGAAATGTTGCATCCTGCACTAGATTGGTTCTTGTATAAATAAAATACTATAATTAGAGTGTATGGTTTTACTGGAGCACCATATCTGTTTCCATCCTTTTTAACACCAAGGGTTTTTGCCTTGGAACTTATTAGAAAAAGGATGCATTTAGAAGAAAAACATTTCTTTGTTTTCAAAAAATCATCAAATGGGAAATTCCCTCTTAAAGTTGGTCCATTCATCATTAAGACTAAGGAATCCCTATCTATAGTAGAAAAAATATTGAAGATCATGGATTTCCAAGAGGCTGAAAGGATTAATTATGATCCTCATCAAATTATATCGCAAGGGAGACAACAAAATAGAAACAAGGATTTTGGCCATCAAACAGTTGAAGAATTAAAATAAATGGAAAATTTATTCAAATTTGAACAAGATAAGAAAGAAGTGAATATGGAACAAACAAACAATTTGGAAATGTTGGTTCATACACCAGCTTGTTAAATTTTGAGTATTAATTTACAATACTATAGGATCTTTGCTGAGAGAATAACATCTACAGTATATCAATGCATGACAATCATAATATGACAAGCATCACAAGAATCAAAAGCATAGAGACAAGAGACACAAAGTTTCCGTGGGGAAAACCCTAAGGTGAAAAACCCCACAACTTCCTCAGAGATAGAGAGAGCAATGGCTCAACCAAAATACAACCAAATAACACTGAGATAGTCTTCTAGCAGATGATCCTCCTCCTCCTCACTAGTGTGCCACTTTCAGATAGATAGTGAGTTACTTTTCCAAGTGACTAAAATAGAGATCTCCTATCTCTATTTATACTCACCTTTTTGCCCAGTGACTTACTGGGGCCGACTTGTCTACTTAAATATATCCACATTATATTATATATTAATCAGGGCCGACCCCATAAGGTGGTCTAATAACCCATCGGAAAGTACACACACTTGCGACACTTGTCAATCCACATGACGACACTTCCTTATAGAGGAATAACACATCTCTTATAAGGGTACAATAAATATATATATAATACACAGATGAAATACATTCCGAAGTTACATATACATCAACACTCCCTCTTAACTAGGAAGGTATTTCTCGACACAGATCTGCTAGACAAGTCTTCTTCTTTGGATCATCATCATCGATGCATCATCATCATCATCGTCACTGCTGCTGCTATCTCAACCAATATCTGACTCTACTCGTCATAGGAAGTTCTATAGAGCCAGTCCTTTTTCATACTGGATGTAGGCCCGCCATCTACAGGTCTTCATCATCACTGGCCATACTGTGGAATCCTCAGGACTCATTACGTGCGTCACAAAACCTGGCTGCAGCATCCCAGGCTATTACGAGCACACAGCTCTACCTGTAGGATCTCCCAGGAGCACATTACATGTGACCCATCACAAAACCTGGTTGAAGCATCCCAGGCTGTTATGAGCACTCAGCTCTACCTGTCGGATCTCCCAGGAGCACATTACATGTGATCTCACCACAAAACCTGGCTGAAGCATCTGAGGCCTTTTTCATCCTGTCTAGATCTCCCAGGAGCAAATTACATGTGGTCATGGCAAAACCTGGCTGAAGCATCTGAGGCCTTTTTCATCCTGTCCATATCTCCCAGGAGCAAATTACATGCCATAGGACAAAACCTCGCAAGAGCATCTGCCATATATCCCAGGGCACCGAATTACATGCCATAGGAAAAACCTCGAAAGACTATCTGCAGATATCCCAGGGCACAAATTACATGTCCTCCCAAGCAAAACCTTGCAAGAGCATTTGCCAGATGTCCCAGGGCACCGAATTACATGCCATAGGCAAAACCTCGAAAGACCATCTGCAAATCTCCCAGGGCACAAATTACATGCTTTCCTGCACAACCTGATCCACGGCCATAAAGTATCATATGATACTCATCAAACATCATCCTGATGTACACATGATCAACCTGATCATCATCACTACAACATCCTGCTGCATGTCATCTGGAGAAGCTCATCATCCACGATCATCCAAGTATCCACCTGATACATACATAGAGACATGATCCACACAATGTATCCATCAACATACATGATCTACCTGATCATACAAAGATACATGATCCACACAATGTATCCATCAACATACATGATCTGCCTAATAATATAAAGATACATGATCCACACAATGTATCCATCAGCATCCAACATGATGCGTTCATACAAAATACATACACATGATCCATCCGATCATATCCAGCATCCAACATGATGCATATACAAAATACATACACATGATCCAATCGATCATATCTAGCATCCAAAATGATGCATACATACATATATATAATGATCCAACTGATCATATCCAGCATCCAACATGATGCATACACAAAATACATATAATGATCCAACTAATCATATCCAAGCAGAAACCAGAACATCCTCCTGATGTTCATCATCCAGCGCTTACATCCACAGCCATGTGAAGGATCCCCCTACCAACATTCTTGGAATGGCTTCAACAAATGTGTCCATCACTTCTTCCTCGAAGTGTCCTCGATCTAAAGCACGCCAAGCCTCTCTCTGAAGTACTCGAACTTCACCCTGGCTAGTGGCTTCGTCAGCACATCTGCAATTTGCTCGTCTGTCGCAACATACAGGAGCTTCACAGCTCCTCTCTGCACCATATCCCTGATATAGTGATATTTGATCTCTATGTGTTTCGACCTGTCATGAAACACTGGGTTCTCAGACAGCTTCACACAACTCTGTTTATCACAGAAGATACCAGTAGCATCCAACAGAAGATCAAATAACTCAGACAGTAGCTTCCGTAGCCATACTGCCTCACAACTAGCTGAACAGGCTGCAACATACTCTGCCTCAGCTGTACTCAGTGCTACACAGGACTGCTTCCTGCTAAACCAAGAGATCACACCTGATCCCATACTGAAGCAACACCCAGATGTGCTCTTCCTATCTGCAGCACTACCAGCCCAATCTGAATCAACATAACCCTGCAGGTTAAACTTTTGATTCGCTTCATACTTGAGCCCATAATCCACTGTACCCTTCAGGTACCTCAGAACATGCTTGACAGCAACCAGGTGAACACCCCTCGGATCCGTCAGGAACTGGCTCAATGTGTTCACAGCAAAGAAAATGTCTGGTCTCGTGTTCGTCAGGTACATCAAGGACCCAATCATCTGACAATACATGGAGACATCAACCGACTCAGATGAAGCAACACATAGAAGCTTTAGATTCAATGCCATAGGTGTGGCCATGGCTTTGCAATCCATCATCCCAAATCTCTTTAGGATATCTACTGTGTACCTCCCTTGACCAAGGAAGATCCCACCTGCACTCTGCCACACCTCCATGCCTAGGAAATAGTGCATCATTCCCAAATCTTTCATATCGAATTCAGTGGCAAGCTTCCTCTTAGTATCCGCAATCAGTCTGTCATCTCCTGTTACAAATAAGTCATCCACATACAGGAGTAGAATCACAGGATTCCCTTCCACAACCCTGTAGTAAAGGTTGGAATCCGCTTTACTCTTGGTAAAGCCCAAGCTAGATAGGAAACTGTCCATCCTACCATACCAAGTTCTGGGAGCTTGCTTCAAGCCATACAAGGCTTTCTTCAATCTGCACACATATGACTCCCTGTCATGTATTTCAAAACCAAGTGGCTGTTCCACATATACTTCCTCTTCAACTACACCATTCAGGACAGCAGTTTTGACATCCATCTGGTATATTTTCCATTTCATAGCTGCAGCCAGGGCAAGTACTGTTCTGATGGAAGTATACCTGGCTATAGGTGCAAAAGTTTCTTCATAATCTATTCCCTCTTTCTGAGAGAATCCACGAGCTACGAATCTTGCTTTGTATTTTTCCACACTGCCATCTGCAGCATGCTTGATTTTGAAGATCCATTTAGAAGTCACAACAGACTTCTCTTTAGGTCTTGGGACAACATCCCAAACATCATTCTTCATTATTGATTGGTATTCCTCAACCATGGCATCCTTCCATTCTTTCTTTTCCGCTGCTTCTTCATAACTGGAAGGCTCTTTGTTCATAATGTCACAGAGTAAAGCAACATAGCTTGTCTGTGATCTGGTTCTCTTCTTTGCTCTGTGTTCTTCTTCTTGAATACCAAATCTTTCTGCATCTTGAATGAGCTCTCTAGCCCATACAGGTTTCCTCTTGTGAGAGTTATCCTCACGGGGTGGATCTACAGGTTCTTGTGGATCTTCAAACTCACGAACAGCTTCTGGAACTGCTTCAGTCATGGTAGTGTCCTGAAATCTTGTTTCCTTAGGTTCTTCATAAACTTCAGTAGGTGCCTTCCTTGATTTGATGAATGCTGAGTTTTCATCAAATGTTACATCCCTGCTGACATCAATCTTCTTGAACCCTGGAAAGTATATTCTGTAAGCCTTCGAGCTTTCACTGTAACCCACAAAGATACCCTTCTTTCCTGAAGGATCTAGTTTAGTCCTCTTTTCCTTTGGGACATGAGTGTATACTGGATAACCAAATATTCTGAGATGATTGACTTCAGGTTTCCTACCAGAAAAGACCTCTTCTGGTGTCTTGTTGTCTAATATATTGTGGGGTGTTCTGTTTTGCACATATACAGCTGTTCTAGCTGCTTCTGCCCATAGATGCATAGGAAGATCTTGGTCATGCAACATTGCCCTTGCTGCTTCCATGATAGTTCTGTTCTTCCTTTCTGCAACACCATTCTGTTGAGGATTATAAGGAGCAGTCAACTCCCTCTTAATCCCTGAATCACTGCAAAGCTTCTTAAAGTCACTTGAGGTGAATTCTCCACCATTGTCAGATCTGAATGTCTTGATCTTCTTGTCAGTTTGATTCTCCATCAAGGTTTTGAATTCCTTAAATTTATCAAGCACCTCATCTTTTCCCCTCAAGAAATATACCCAAGTCTTTCTGGAGAAGTCATCAATAAATGAGACATAGTAAACATACCCACTCAGGGAACTGGATGACATAGGGCCACATACATCTAAGTGGATGATTTCCAGGATGTCTTTTTCCTTGCTTTCACTGCTTGGGAAAGCCTTCTTAATGTTCTTACCTTTTGCACATCCTTTGCAAACACCTTCATTTTTGGTCTTGATTTCAGGAAGACCCTCTACTGCCTTGCTTGCAATTGGAAGTGCTCTGTAGTGCATGTGAGCAAGTCTTCTATGCCAAAGTTCACTTGGCTCCATGGATTCATGCACCATGGCATGTTCAGGTTGTCTCTTCAATTTATACAAGCCTCCCTCTTGCTCTCCAATCACTACTGCATCATCTATGTTCTTTCCCTTTGGCCACATTAGGACTTGGCCATCCACAAATGCAACCCTCATACCTTTTGCATCCAATGCAGAGATGGAGAGTAAGTTCTTCTTGAGCCCAGGTACATAGAGGACTTCCTTCATCTTCAGATATTTTCCAGAATCTAGGTTGTAGGAGGCTTCACCACTTCCTTTGATTGGGTACTGATAATCATCCCCAAGTTTCACCTTATGGGGTGATTCATGTTCAGATAGATTCACAAAAGATTCCTTAAACCCAGTCATGTGTTTGGAAGCCCCACTATCAATCAACCAATCATTACAGCCATGGGAGATGGTACCTGTGAGAGCAGAGATCAGAACATACTCTTCTTCACTTGAAGAGTCATCATTGCTATCACTTTCTGCCCTAGCCTTCTTCTTTGGGGGTTCATCATCTTCGGCAGCATGAGCATGAAACCTTCTTTTGCTACCCTTCTTCTTCTTGTTGGGGATGTTATTGTCCTTCTTGTTCTTGGGACAATTTATGGCAATATGTCCTTTCTCATTACAGGTGAAGCATATTCTTCTTTCTTTGTAGTGATGTGAAGATCTCTTGGAGTGAGATGGCTCTTTCTTGGATTTTCCTTTCCTGGTGTGAGCTGTGAGAGCTTGATCTTCATTCCCCATCTTTTCTTCTCGTTCCACAAGCCTTGCTTCTTCTTGTGAGCATTCTTCCCGAAGTCTACTGAAGGAGATCAACTTCTTCCTTGCACAAATTCCTTGGATAAAGGAATTCCATGACCTGGGTAGGCCATTTAGAGTGGTCATCACCACTTCACCATTCTCCACCATTTCATCCACTGCTTCTAGTTGTTCCTTGATCTGGGAGACCCTTGAAAAATAGGATTGAATGGTTTCTCCATTCTGAAACTTTACTCCTTTCAATTGGTTCTACAAGGTCATCTTCTGATTTATGTTCTTTCCTTCAAACAGCTTGGTCAAAGAGTCAAACATCTCCTTGGGTGTCTTAAGAGAAGACACATGGGGTATGAGATGGTCTTTGATAGAATCAGCAATGATTCTCTTTTCCTTGACCAAGTTCTTCTTGTGCAATGCCTTGGCCTCTTCATCCTATGGGATAGGGATGTCTTCTTTCACATATGAGTACAACTCATTCTCTTCCAACATTAACCCAATCCTATACTTCCAGGCTCGGAAGTTATCAGCTCCTTCAAGCTTATCCTCAAGCTTGGTGTGGAGAGACATCTTTAAGAATACTTCAAATAGAAATAGAAAATATTTAGGACTTACCACTTGAAGTGCTGAAAACTGGATCTGGTCCCGGATTAGGGTTTGTCAGAGAAACCCTAAAAATTCAAAATGTGAATTTTAAAATTCTGAAAGGATAGAAAGATGCGCCTTGGAGAGCTGATCAACCTAGTACATTCAGAAATTGAGATCAGCAAAGTCTTGCCCTTCAAAATTGTGTTTTTGTCCTCCCAGGTTCACTTGGGAGAGTCCTGAATTAGGGTTTGAGTTTCCCATAGATCTACTCAGCCAACAATCTCGATCCAAAGCTCTAACCTTCGATTTTTGCAAGGAGCTTCCAGATGTGCCTTCAGTTTCCAGAAATTCCTATTTTTGTGGAAACCCTAATTTTTAGGCCCAAATCTGAAAATGCTCGGAACTGAATTCTGATTGGACAGATAGATGCACCTTGATGAGTAGATCCAATCTACTATACTTAATTTCAAAAATCTGTGGAGAGAAACCCAATAAACAAGGAACACAAGCTTCTGTCACTGCAAAATGTCTTCTTCTCAGTTTAGCTCTAATACCATGTTAAATTTTGAGTATTAATTCACAATACTATAGGATCTTTGCTGAGAGAATAGCATCTACAGTATATCAATGCATGACAATCATAATATGACAAGCATCACAAGCATCACAAGAATCAAAAGCATAGAGACAAGAGACACAGAGTTTCCGTGGGGAAAACCCTAAGGTGAAAAACCCCACAACTTCCTCAGAGATAGAGAGAGCAATGGCTCAACCAAAATACAACCAAATAACACTGAGATAGTCTCCTAGCAGATGATCCTCCTCCTCCTCACTAGTGCGCCACTTTCAGATAGATAGTGAGTTACTTTTCCAAGTGACTAAAATAGAGATCTCCTATCTCTATTTATACTCACCTTTTTGCCCAGTGACTTACTGGGGCCGACTTGTCTACTTAAATACATCCACATTATATTATATATTAATCAGGGCCGACCCCATAAGGTGGTCTAATAACCCATCGGCAAGTACACACACTTGCGACACTTGTCAATCCACATGACGACACTTCCTTATAGAGGAATAACACATCTCTTATAAGGGTACAATAAATATATATATAATACACAGATGAAATACATTCCGAAGTTACATATACATCAACATAGCTAAATATGATATCACCAATAAGAGAACTATTTCATAAGTTGATAGTATGGAAGTCAATGAAGAAATTTCAAGCATGAAATAAAAAGTGTAACAATAGAAGGAAATTATTAGTATGGAGGAACGAGATTTAATTGTTCCAGAAAAAACTACTTTGATTTCGTAACCACCTGTAAATATGCAACAATATTATTTTTTTAGAATTAAAGGAATCTCAAAGTAACTCTCAGTATAAGTCCAGATTTGATTTCCTTTCACAATACGTAGAAAAGAAGTAGCAGTATTTGGAAGAAACTCTTAAATTATTCCCTCAAGTAAGAAAGTTGGCAGAACAAAAGGTTTTCCTTCTTACAGTGAAGGATCCATAAATAAACACTATAAGGTTTGCAGTGGTGAACGATGAGAAATTTTTTAAAATGGAAGTTAATCTTGATGAGATTAATATACTCAATAAGATTTAAGTGCATAGACGAACATGATATGTCCTGTATTCTGATTTATTACAATCCACTTAAAAAAATTCTAAATTGAAGTCTGTGATAGAGAAGATGGAGATTCAATTGAGGTACGAGAAGCCAAAAAAAAAAGCAAATTTGATCCAGATTAAAAGACTACAAATGGACTGTGTGACTATGGGATCCGAGACAAGGAACACTCAGTGTACCAAAAGGATCCCTGATGAAAAATAAAATACCATTCAAATCCTCAAGAAAAAATTGAAGGTTCCAAATAATCAACATGTGCAATATTCAAAGTTGAAATCATTACAACAAGAAAAGGAATCCATATATCAAGAAATGATGGATCACAAAGGTAAAATTTTAAAGTTACAAGATGAAAAGCATGCTTGGGAAAAAGAAAGGATTGAGATGCTGTCACAAATTTCAATGTTAAATTCCAATCAGATTGAAACTGTGCAAGTGCCAAAGAATCCAAGGGATGAATCTCTATGTACGGATGAAGGACAAATGGAAAAGACCTCCACAGAGAACTGACCAGTGCTATGTCACAAATTAGTCTAAAATATGTGGAGATAGAAGAGTTGAAAGCAGAAAACTAGAATTCGAAACGGGAATTAATTCAAAATTATGAAGAAAAGAAAAAAGCTTTGAGTGATAGAAAAAAATTGAAAAAGAATGTTGATGAATTAAAAGATAGATTGACAGGTAAGCTTCCATTAAAAGGAGCTAAACACCAAGGATGATTTTAGGGAAGAAATTTAGCCCATGGGCTATTTTTCCATGTTTTTTTCTGAAAAAAGATTTGCCAATTTGCATTTTTTGAAGCCCCGTTTCGCCCAATTTTGATGGGGTAAACTTTTTTCACTCTAAAAATCGCCAAATTATTATATAAACTATATAAAATCCTTAGAAATTTAAATAATTTTAGAAAAATATCGCCAAATATTTTATAGTCGACATTTTAGGAATTGGTAAAATTCGCCAAGGTTTATACACTTTTAAATAAGTATGGGTCCCTAAAATTATCCCTGCTAAACACCATATATGGGATGCGATATCAGTGGAAGTCACCAAGTTATGGTCACATTTGAATTATTTGGAAGATAAAGATGCTATAGCAAACATAGCTCTCCAGAGGTGTAAAGTGGAAAACAAGACATTATGCAAAAGGCCTTCAGAAGCAACTCAAAATACAGTCATATGTTTAAACGCTCTAACTCAACCAAACTCTACCTTAATTCAAGATTTTACAGGTACCCCCGTAGGAAAAAAATCTAGAGGGTTAGTTGTCAAAGAAATCATCTATGGCACACATAAAATAGTGTAAAAAATTGTGTCATCCACGGTAACTAATATTGGTCAAGGACTTGACCTAAAAATTGATATGCTTGATTCCATGCAGAATGTAGCAACAAAAGAAAAAATCTACCGATGGGATGAGCACTTGGAGGAGATTGTCCGACATATCTTCCATAAATTCCAAGAGGAGGGATCCAACATCCGTTATCCCTCACTGATCATTTGGATTTCCATGGATCATCTTTGCCCCAGAGGTGACAAAGAGTTCATTGCAACCTTAGGGCCAATAATGTGGAACTTCCGTTCATTCTCACAAGGCGAAAGCTGACTTGGTGTGACGAAATCCAAAATTTGGATTGAAAATTGGTTCTAGGCATTAAAAGTCCAAACACTTAGATGGAGAGTCCCACAAAATGTTCATCGAATTCTACCTCCGAATGCACACATCCAGCTAGCGCTCGACCACATGTCGGTATGGTATCTAAAAGGAGTAACCGGAGCAACAAAGAAACTCGAATTTTATCCTAATGTCGAAAGAATATTTGAAGAACTACGCTGACAGTCCAATACTATCATTAAAATAACACCACTAGAAAAATTGGTCATCCAACCAATAATCGAACCTTTGACAGAGTTCGAGAAAGAAGAAGACTATGAAGTCTAACTCTACCTCAACACATTCAAAATGATGTTGAGAAAATTGTTGACATCAATCCTCTAGGGATTGCGATGAATCCTCATCAGGAGCCATTGAATAGATTTGACCCGTCAGATGATAATACTCAGTCCGATACCCCACTTCCAGAATATGCCTTCACAAAAGAAAACATCTGTTGCATAGTCAATGAAATATTCAGGGCACGAAAGACCAGAAAGAACACAATACAAGGAAATGGGAAGCAGAAGCTTATACTCCAGGAATGGACAAAAGAAGATAATGCTGAACTTTTCAACTACGCATCACAAATATTGGAAGATGCTACCAAAAACAAAATATCTGTCGACGAGCAGCTAAGAAAATTCCTTAGAGAAGAAAATCAACAACAAGAATAAGAACCACCGAGCAAGAAAGTTAAATTCACAAACATACCACATGTTGAACTCAATAATATTCCACCACCACCATCCCCAATTTCTATTATGGAAGAAGACAAACCAACTTCTTCGACTTCTATCACCCCACCACTCACTACTGCTCCAGGTTTTAGCCCCAATTTTGTACAATAGCTCCCCACTCCCCTCAGAAAAAAATACAGACTGAATTTGACTTACAAGAATTCATTGATCAACTACCGATGATTCTCCCTGAATGAAAAGGACTTATCATAAAGAAACCAGTCGTATCCAACTAAAACTCACCACCCAACTTACCTCCATTAGATTTCCATATAACTAAACAACTTCCACCACCATCAACCTCCATTCCAACCATCATCAGATATACCGAAACCATCATAGAGAAAAACCTCGACCCTACAAGTGAGGTTGAATCGCAACAAACATCCACCTTTACACCCCTACCAGTGGACCATTCCACTATACTTCCATCACCAACCCACTAAGTTCAGGATGTCATTGACCAGTTGGATACCACTGAGATACCACTAAAAAAGATCGAAACTCCCTAACCACCTGCTAAAACTTCCATAACAATTAACCAAGGATTACCTCCATCGTAAGAAAACTAGACCTCTACCGACATTTATGATCTACCTCACTCCCCACTATTAGAACTCGGCATAGCCACCCTACCAACTTCACCACCGACCGCTTCCACACTACCGCCTACTTCCCCACCACTAGCTTCTTCCCCACTATCGCCTACTTCCCCACCACCGAATGAACCAAATACAACCGACTACCCAACTCTAGTAGCTGAACCCAAAAGAACACCCCCACCTAATGTTAACTCAACTCTTGTAGCACTAGTAGAAGAACAAAATGAAGAAACACATTCGACACGAGTTAAATAAGTGACCAACGAAGGAAAACCCGCATGAAAACAAACAGAAAGTCATAAGGAAAAGGAAAAAGAGTCATAAAAGGAAAATAAAAAGAATCGAAGAGAAAAGAGGAAGAAAGAAAAAGAATAGCAGAAATAGAAACAACATCTGCAACACCCTCAACAGCAACCGCTACTCATTGTCCATCTAGATCAGTTGGTTCCTATTGCCACTTTTGACCCCCGAAAAGAAAAAGAGGAGGAACTGGATCTACTTACAGATGCTATCAACTGAGAGCGCAGGAAAATAACAAATGAAGACAAAGAGCGCATTGAAAAACTTTAAGCAGAGCAATCTTCATTTTTGGCTAAGTGTGAAATCTTAGTCCAACAAATAGTACCGCAATTAATACCACTCTCGTCGAGTACTAACACCAAAGCATATTCCTTATTCGAAAAGTTCATATTGACTCTCCAAACACATCTGACTAATGAACGACAGGATCAAGCAAAAGAAACCTCTATCATCATGACAAACCAGTATACATCCTTCATAGAAGCACATAATCTGTTAGATCAATATGCCACAAAATCTACTAAGACCATAGAAGTATTACACACCTAGTATGCACATTATGGCAATGTTTTTGTTGAAATGCAGAGAACCCATGATCTTATTAACAACCTCCAACAGCAACAACGGAAGACTGATGAAGCTCTTAGACAAATCCTTGATTACCTAATCATTATGGAGCATAGGAAGCTAGAAAAACTAGATAAGAAATAAGATCAATGGATCACAAAAGCTTGAGTAAGTTTGAAAATAGTCGAAAAGATCAAACCACAGCTTCATCAACTGCTCTCTACCACCAAAAACAAAACACTCGTATTCGGGAAGACATGATCGATCTTTGAGACCGACTGGTTCATGACCAAATGGAGAACCTGTCTATCCTTACCACCCTTACTATAGAAATTCAAAATTCACTCCATGAGTGGAAAAATTTTCAACATCACCTATCAATATCTACAGAAGCCATTGTCAAAACCTATGTCCAACAGAAACTATCTACAAGCACCAGTCAGTCCCAGCGGCAACGACAAAACTCTTCTCATTACTCAATCTTATTTAATTTTGTCATTTTAGTTATCATATCCCTATTTCTTTGGGACAAGGAAAGGTTTTGTTTGTGGGGGAGATGTTGGAGGATCCTAGGTCAGCCTCTTCATGAGGTCTTTTGTTCTAGCACTTCAAATAACATGTCGAACTGTCGTGTCATCTGCCTCATGTTGAGTCTCTAAGTCATGTATGTTAGTGAACCGACGAACCGTTATGTAACTGTTTGTAAACTATGTATAGGTTGGAGAACTGGATACAGGCGTCACTAAGACATTGTATTGTACTTCGTCCTGAGTAATAGAAAGACTTGTTGGCTCTGCCACCATTACTTATCTTGTATTCCTATATAACTAATTTGTTGTTTATTATATATCATGTATCTGTTGATTTATTTGTAACTTCAGAAGATATTCACTTGTATATTGTATTTGTAATTTATTGTATCCCCAACGGAGATGTATTATTCCAGTCCGATTGTAAGTGTCATAACTTATACTTGATGGGTTATTAGACCACCTCGATGAGGTTGGCCCTGTATGAGTCATGTGGGTTAAAGGGTTATTAGACCACCCTACCGGGGTTCGTCCCATTCAACATTATGTTAAGTGGTTAAGTTGGGGCCGACCTAGTTAAAGTTAAAAGACAAGTGAAGTAGTGTATAAATAGAGAGTGTGTCCCTCTCATTTTACACATTCTCTCATTCACTCACTTTGCATTAGTGAGAGAGAGGAGGAGTGCACACTAGTGGAGGAGGAGTATCTGCTGCAGTCATCTATCTCTTGGGGTTTGATCTTTGTGATCTTTGTATTGGTTCTTATTCTATCTCTTAGGAAGTTGCGGAGTTTTTCACCTTCTTGGTTTTCCCCGATGAAACGTTTGTGTCTCTTGTCTCTTGTCTCTTATGATTTATATGCTGTACATCTTGTTCTTTTAGTTAAGATCCTAGATCAGTTTGAATTAAATGTTGAAAAACTAACATGGTATCAGAGCTAGCCTGAAGGAAGGCATGGTATGGCATTTATGACACTTATTGCACTTGCGACAAATTGGAAGCTACGACTTGGTATGGTAAAAACCAGTCATCGTGGCACTTTCTCTATAAATCCATTTTGGAGAAGGTTTAGGATCTGAAAATTATACAAGTGAAGGATAGCCTCAGATTCGTTGTACTTTGTGAGATATGATACGTACAAGTTAGGGTTTCTTCCTCTTCCAGAATGCAGTCCTAAATAGGTGACCTAGGACAAAAGGTCATATCTCAGGCTAGGAAGCTCCAAATGGAATTTCATAAATAGTAAAATTTAGGGAATGGACTGTACTTTCACATATCCAGGTTTCAGAGGTCGAAGTTGAAACAATGACACGTGGAATGCCGTACAAGTTTGCTATATTGTTTCATCCCATAAACAGGTCACATTGCGACACTTGGCATATCTCTCTCTCAGAGAATCCATTTGAGGTCAGATCTATGGCATTGGAAAGATAACATGTCAGGATCCCCCAGGACAAAATTTCAGACCCTGTGGATCCAAAATTTCATAGATGCACTAGAAACAATAAGGCACATATTTCTGTGAAATAAAATTGGATTCTAAGCATTCTCATTTTTGGCTTGTCATTGCTGTGGGAAATTAGGGCTTTTGACAGAAGTGGAATTTTGGAGTGATATTAGAATAGGATTACTCTCCTCATCAAAATCAAAATTTAGAGACTAAGTTCAAAGTTTTTTGTTGGGTAGAATGCCCGACATTATCAAATCCTAGTTCGAGATCTTGATCAGAAAGGTGGAAAATTAGGGTTTTTGCAAAAGTTGAAATTTTTGGAATATGTGACCACGGCTAGATGCTCCTCAGAAAAATTGAAGTTTAGAGCACAAGATCAAACCTTTTGGCTGGGAATAACCCCATGAATTATCAAACCCTAGTTCGAGATTTTGACCCTAGATCAGAAAGTTTAAAAGGCAATTTTGAGGGGTCAAATTTTGGAGATTTCAAAATTGAAGTATACTAGCTTGATGAACTCAACAAGGTGCATCTTTTCATCCAATCAGAAGTTTGAAATTCAAAGTTCTAATTTTTAGGGTTTCTCTAACAAACCCTAATCTAGATCCAGATCCAGTTTCAACAAATCAAAGTTGATTGGGTTAATCCTATAAGAGAATGAATTGGACACCCACATAAGTGAAGAAGTTCCAGTTTCAGAGAGAGATGAGGCTAAGGCCTTACATAAGAAGATTACAAGCAATCATGACATGTATGACTTGAAGAGATATAGGTATGTTTTGAAATTTGTTCATGATTAATTTTTTTATATATTTGTCTTCATTTGAGGTTAGTACAATCTTGATTAATTTTAGACTTGTCTTATCACCCTAGTAAAAGTATGAATGCCTGTGAATACATTCATTGATTAGGGGTATGAAACTAATGATTATACTAACACACTGTGTTGTTGTATGAGGATGATGTTGTCCACTAACATGAAGGGTACATCAAGAAAGACAAATGAAGTTCTAGATCAAGAACATATGATGATGGTGACATGAATACAAAGACTCATCCATAGTCATGGATCACATAGAAGCTCTACTTACGAGGTATGTATAACTTGGTTCTACAATTATTAACTTATGAAATATGCAGGTTGCTAGCACAAGGTCTCTAAGAGAACAAAGAAGACATTGTTTGGGTATGCTAGACAAACATGATAATCCAAGTATGTTTTCCTATATCGAGTTAGAATCCTCTTTTGTGTTAGGATCTTATATAAGTATACTTTTATATTATTGAGAATGATTATTCGTGAACTTATAAGTTTGAGCAATCATGGGTTTATGCATATTATACTTCTTCCTTTGATTGATGATATGATATGGCAAACCAAAAGAGTCCTATGGTCAAATAAGAATATGCATGAGTAAAAGAAGTACTCCCTAAAACCTTGAATACTAACGCTTGTGAGAAATTACCTGTGTATGAAATGACTATAACCATACATGTTTAAGATTATTTAGAATCATAATGTTTTGATAGTATTGAGATTATACTAATGCATGTATGATTATGTATGAGATATTGAGGATGACACTAGTGCACACTTAAGCATGCATAGTGGTCCAGGATGGATATAAGTTCAAAGACAGATAATCTAGGAAGTAAATATCAAGAGGGAGCTCACTCTAGTAGTTCCTGTAAGGAAGCAAAGATTGAGAGGGAGTCCACCCAACAACCAAACAAAGATAAGTATTTGATTTGTCATTTACTATTACTTAAATGATGTTATTCAGTCATGTACATGCTTATGTTCCTAGATTTAGTATGTATATTATGCATATTATAAAAGTTGCATTAATGAACAAGATACTACTAATATGCAAGTAATGGGTAAGTGGCCTATGGTACTATACAACATTCCATTGCTACTTATCTAGAATGCAACCTCTTTGCTGACATGTTGGGAGTTGTGTACACTCTTAACAATGTTCTGGTAGAGATGGAAGGCATCTAGACAGTTACGGGATAGGGATAAATGTTGTATTGAAGCATTGGCTAAGATAATTGCATGACTGTATGACATATGTCTTTGTGAGTAAGAATTTGTTCTGAAATATATAAGATGTTTCTAATCATGCAATTGGACTTGTCTTGTAGGAAAGACCGTGTACCATCACCTACAAAAGAAGGACTACAACATTTGTTCCAGCAACGAAGTTCAAAGAAAACTATCTATTAAAGATATTGAAGAATCCGAAGTTCCCAGGATCTGGGATGCACTAATGGAAGAATGCCACGATCGAGGAATTGTTGATGTATATGTAAATTCGGAATGTATTTCACATATATGTATATTGTATTCTTATAGAGATGTTATTATTCCTCTATACAGAACTATTTGTATTCCTATAGAGATGTTATTATTCCTCTATACGAAAGTGTCGTCATTTATATTGTAAGTGTTCTAACTTATACTTGATGGGTTATTAGACCACCTTGTTGGGCTCATCCCTGTATAAGTCATGTGGGTCAAAGGTTTATTAGACCACCCTATTGGAGGTCGGCCCAATCCGCATTATGCTATGTGGTTAAGTTAAGGCCGACCTAGTAAAGGTTATTAGGCAAGTCAAGTCAAGTATAAATAGAGTGCGGGAGGCACTCTATTTGATCATTCTATTCTCGCACACACTCTTTGGAGAGTAGCGCACTTGTGGAGGAGGAGAAGCTGCTGCTAGGAGATGTCTATATCTTATGCTTGGGTTGTATCATTGCTCTATCTATCTCTGAGGAAGTTATTGGGTTTTTTCACCTTTATGGTTTTCCCCAAGTAAACTCTATGTCTCTTGTGTGCTTGCAATATTTTGTCCATGATTGATATGCTGTAGATATGCTATACATGTTGTTCTCTTAGTTAAGATCCTAGATCAGATTGAAGTAAATTCTGAAAAACTAACATGGTATCATAGCTAGCCTGAATGAAAGGCATGGTATGGCATGTATGACACTTGTTTCACTTGCGATGCTAGGGCTTGATATAGTAAAAAACAGTCATCGTAGCACTTTCTCTATAAATCCATTTTAACAAAGTTTTTGTATCTAAAACTTTTACAGGTCGAATATCAGATCCCCATGTACCTTGTGTCCAAAGGAAAACTTCTAATTCATTGTTCTTTGTGTTTTATGATCTGTACAATTTACAGTTTCTGCCTCTTCTAGATATGAGTCATAAATAGGTGAACTAGGAAAAAAGGTCATAACTTGGGCTAGGAAGATCCAAATGAAATTTAGTAAAAAGTGACAGGTAGTACACAGACTTTACTTTGTCAGGTAACTTTTTCAAAGGCTGAAACTGAACCAGTGACATGTGGCACACCGTACAAGTTTGCTCTCTTATTTTATCCCATAAAAAGGTCACGTTGCGACACTTGGCATAACTCTCTCTCAGAGAATGCATTTGAGGTAAAACCTATGGGGTTTGAAATATGACAGTTTAGGCTACCACAGAAAAAAATTGCAGACCTTGTGAATTAGAAAGTTAATAGGTACACTAGAAACAATAAGGTGCATATTTCTGTCAAAACATAATTATTTTTTGAGCACCTTCATTCATGCCTCCAGGAATTACGGTTTTGGAGAAAGTTGGTATTTTTGTAATTAGAGACCATGGATGAATGCTACTCATCAAAATCGAAATTTAGAGATGAAGATCAAATTTTTTGGTTGACTAGAAGGTCGGGCATGACCAAACCCTAGTTCGAGACTTTGATCAAAAAATGGAAAATTAGGGCTTCTACAAAAGTTGGAATTTTTTAAGTCTGTGACCACAGCTGGAAGCTCTTCAGAAAAATCGAAGTTTAGAGATTTGGATCAAACCTTTTGGTTGGGAAGAAGGGTGGGATTTATCAAACCCTAGTTCGGGATACTGTCTAGAAGATCCGGAAGGTTCAAAGGCAATTTTGAGGTGTGAAACTTTGCAGTTTTCAAATTCTGAGTATACCAACTTGATCAGCACATCAAGGCGCATATTTCTATCCTTTCAAAAGTTTGAAATTCAAAGTTTGAAATTCAAAGTTTGAATTTTTAGGTTTTCTCTGACAAACCCTGATCCAGCTCCAGATCCAGTTCCTGCAAATCAAGTGGATTGGGTTAATCCTAGATGAGAATGGATTAGTCAACTGCATAAGTGAAGAAGTTCCTGTTTCAAAGGGAGATGAGGCTAAGGCCTTACATAAGAAGATTACAAGAAATCTCGACAAGTATGACTTATCTAGGTATGTTTCGAGATTTGTTCATGATTAAGTTTATGGTATGTTTGTCTTCATATTATTACGGTTAGTACAATCTCGATTAAATTTAGGATTAAATTTAGACTTATCGTATCACTTAATAAAATTATGAATGCATATATTCATTGATTAGGGTGTTGACACTTATGATTGTACTAATTCATTATGGTGTTGTATGAGGCTTATGTTGTCCACTAACATGAAAGGTACATCAAGAAAGACAAATCATGTTCTAGTTCAAGAACATATGACCATGGTGACATGAAGACAAAGGTTCGTCCATTGCCATGGATCACATAGAAGATCTACTTACAAGGTATGTATAACTTGGTTCTATAATGGTTAACCTATGAGATATGCAGGTAACTAGCAAAAGTCACTGAAGAAAACAAGAAGACATTATGCAGGTATGTTAGACATAACTAGCTAGCATGCTAATCCAGGTATGTTTTTCCTATATCAAGTTAGAATCCTACCTTGTGTTAGGATCTCTTATATAAGTATACACGACATCATTGATAATGATTATTTATGGGGTAATAAATTTAAGTAATCCAGGGTTTATGCATATTATGTCTCTTACCTTGATTGATGATCTGACTAACCAAAAAAGTCTTTTGGTCAAATATGAATATGTATGAGTAAGAGAAGTCTTCCTTAAAACATTGAATGCTAATGCTTATTATTTGTGTTTGAAATGATCATGACTATATATGTTTAAGATTACTGTATTATTGAGAATGTATGATTATGTATGAGATCTCGAGGATATCACAATAATGATACTTGTAATCATGCATAGTGATCAAGGATGGATATAAGTTCAAGGACAGGTAATCCAGGAAGCAAAGATCAAGAGGGAGCACACTTCAGTAGTTTCTGCAAGGATGCAGATATTCAGAGGGAGTCGACCACTTCTCACAATCCACATCAGAATGGAGTTGCAAATATTCAGAGGGAGTCCACCCAACAACCAAACAAAGATAAGTATTTGAATTGTCATTTCTTACATATTTGTTTGTTTAAATAATATTATTCAATGATGTATATGTTTATGTTCCTAGACTTAGGTTGTGTATTATGCATATTAGAATAATTACATGAATGAAAAGTATACTACTAATATGCATGTGATGGGTAAGTGGCCTATGGAATTGTACAACATTCCATTGCTACTTATCTAGAATGAAACCTCATTGCTGACATGTTGGGAGTAGTGAAAACTCTTAACAATGTTCTGGTAGAGATTGGAAGGCATCTAGAAAGTTATAGGATATGGATGAATGTTGTATTGAAGCATTGGCTAAAATAATTGCATAACTGTATGACATATTTATTTGTGTGTAAAAATTTGTTCTGAAAACTATGAGAAGTTTCTAATCATGCGATTTAACTTGTTTTGTAGGAAAGATTGTATATGAGCACCTACAAAAGAAGGACTACAACATTTGTTTCAGCAACAAAGTTATCTATTGAAGATATTGAAGATTTTGAATATATTGAAGTTCCCAAGATTTGGGAAGAATGCCATGATCGAGGAGTACCAGTTGATCATGAAGAATGATGTTTGGGATGCCATCCCAAGACCTAAAGGAAAGTCTATTGTGACTTCCAAATGGATATACAAGATCAAGCATGCTGCAGATGGTAGGATAGAGAAATACAAAGCGATATTTGTAGCTCGTGTCTTCTCCCAGAAAGAGGGGATAGGCTATGAAGAGACGTCTACACCTATAGCCAGGCACACTTCCATCTGATCAATACTTGCTCTGGGTGTAGTGATGAAATGGAAGATACACCAGATGGATTTCAAGACAGCTTTTCTTGAATGCTGTAGTCAAAGAGGATGTGTATGTGGAGCAGCCACTCGGGTTTGAGACACATGACCAAGAGTCATATGTGTGCAGATTAAAGAAAGCCTTGTATGTCTTGAAGCAAGCTCCTAGGACTTGGTATGGTAGGATAGATAGCTTTCTATCTAGTTTTGGCTTTACCAAGAGTAAAGCGGATTCCAACCTTTACTACAAGGTTGAGGAAGGCAATCCAGTGATACTACTTCTGTATGTGGATGACTTATTTGTAACAGGTGAGGATAGATTGATTTCTGACACAAAGAGGAAGCTTGCTGCCAAGTTCAAGATGAAGGACTTGGGTATGATGTACTACTTTCTTGGTATGGAGGTTTTCCATAGTGCAGATGGAATCTTCCTTGGACAAAGGAAGTATGCAGTAGAGATCCTGAAGAGGTTCAAGATGATGGACTGCAAGGCCATGGCCACACCTATGGCATCGAACCTGAAGCTTTTGTGTGATGCTTCATCTGAGCTGGTTGATGCTACGATGTATCGTTAGATGATTGGGTCCTTGATGTACCTGATGAATAAGAGAACAGACATCTTCTTCGCAGTGAACACCTTGAGCCAGTACTTGACAGATCTGAGACATGTTCACATGATAGCCGCAAAGCATGTTCTGAGCTACTTGAAGGGTACACGTTACTCTGGGCTCAAGTATGAGGTGAATCAAAAGTTTAACCTAGAGGGTTATGTTGATTTGGATTGGGCAGGCAGTGCCATTGATCGGAAGAGCACTTCGGGGTGCTACTTCAGTATGAGATCCGGTATGATCTCTTACTTTAGTAGGAAGTAGTCCTGTGTGGCATTGAGTACAACCGAAGCAGAATATGTCACAGCTTGTCCGACTAGTTGTGAGGTAGTATGGCTTCAGAAAATACTGTCTCATCTATTTGATCTCCCGTTGGAGGCTATTGGTATCTTTTGTGACAACCAAAGTTGCGTGAAGCTATCTGAGAACCCAGTGTTCCATGACAAGTCGAAGCACATTGAGATCAAATATCACTATATCAGGGATATGGTGGAGAGAAGAGTAGTGAAGCTCCTGTATGTTGCGACAGATGAGCAGGTTGCGGATGTGTTGACGAAACCACTAGCCAGAGTGAAGTTCAAGTAATTCAGAGAGAGGCTTGGTGTTCTTCAGATTGAGGACACTTCGAGGAAGAAGTGATGGACACATTTGCTGGAGCCATTCCAAGTATGGTGAGAGGAGAATCCTTCCCATGGCTATGGATGTAAGCATTGGATGATGAGCATCAGGACAATGCTCCAATTACTGCTCTGTATATGCATATGCATCATGTTGGATGTTGGATATGATCAGTTGGATCATGTATATGTATATTCATCATGTTGGATGCTAGATATGATTACTTGGATCATGCAGTTATGTATGCATAATGTTGGATGCTTGATATGATCAGGTGGATCATGTATTTGTGTATGTATCATGTGGATACATTGTATGATCAGGTGGATACATTGTATGATCAGGTAGATCATGAATGATGATATGTATCAGGTAGATACTTGGTATGCATCAGGTGGATGCATTGTATGATCAGGATGATCATGGATGATGAGCTTCAGGATGTTTCTCCAAATGATATGCGTCAAGTGGATGCATTGATGATCAGGATGATCATTCTGTGATGACATGCATCAGGAGGATGCTTTGACATGATCAAGTGGATCATGAGTGATGAGTCCGAAGACACAGATGCACAAGAGCCTTTTCGACATGGTGGTAGATGTGTTCTCCCATGTGCCTTGATGTAAGTGCAGAGCCTTTCGAACATGGTGGTAGAAATGTTCTCCCATGTGCGTTGATGTGAGTGCTAAGCCTTTCCCGGATGGTCAGAGGAAAGTCCTTCCATGCTGATGAGTGTAAGTGTTGTGTTGTGTGCATTTGGACTGTGCTTCGTGGACGATGAGATGATCAGTATGATCATGAGTATCAAGATGATACTCTGTGGTCGTGGACAGGCTATGCAAATAAGCATATAATAGCACCCTGGGAGACTTCCAGATGCTCTTGATAGGTTTTGTCGATGGCATATAATAGCTCCCTGGGAGGTCTGGCAAATGCTCTTGCTAGGTTTTGCTTGGAAGGACATATAATAGCGCCCTGGGAGATTTACAAATACTCTTGCTAGATTTTTCTGATGGCATATAATAGCTCCTTGGGAGATCTGGTAAATGCTCTTGCTAGGTTTTGTCCATGGTATATAATAAATCCCTGGGAGATCCTGCAGGTTGTGCTGGCAACGTAATCAATCCTGGGATGCTATTGCTAGGTTTTGCCGGTTGCATATAATTTCTCCCTTGGAGGTTTGCATATACTCTTTCTAGGTTTTGCATATGACATATAATAGCTCCTTGGGATATCTGTCAAATGCTCTTCCTAGGTTTTGCTTGGTCACATGTAATAGCTCCCTGGGAGATCTTGCAGGTTGTGTTGGGCATGTAATCAGTCCTGTGATGCTCCTGCTAGGTTTTATTGATGCACATAATAAGTCCTGAGGATTCCACAATATGGCTAGTGATGAGGAAGACCTGCAGGTGGTTGGCCTACATCCAGTATGAAAAAGGACTGGCTCTATAGAACTTCCTATGATGAGTATATTCAGAGATTGATTGAGATAGTAGCAGCAGTGATGATGACGATGATCTAGAGAAGAAGACTTGTGCTAGAAGACCTGTGTCGAGAAATACCTTCCTAGTTAGGAGGGAGTGTTGATGTATATGTAACTTCAGAATGTATTTCACATATATGTATATTGTATTCATATAGAGATGTTATTATTCATCTATACGGAAGTGTCGTCATTTATATTGTAAGTGTCGTTACTTATACTTGATGGGTTATTAGACCACCTTGTTGGGGTCGGCATTGTATAAGTCATGTGGGTCAAAGGGTTATTAGAACACCCTATTGGGGGTCATCCATGTGGGTCAAAGGGTTATTAGACCACCCTATTGTAGGTCGGCCCAATCCGCATTATGTCATGTGGTTAAGTTAAGGCCGACCTAGTAAAGGTTATTAGGCAAGTTAAGTCAAGTATAAATAAAGTGCGGGAGGCACTCTATTTGATCATTCTATTCTCACACACACCCTTTGGAGAGTGGCGCACTTGTGGACGAGGAGAAGCTACTGCTATGAGATGTCTATCTCTTATGCTTGGGTTGTATCATTGCTCTATCTATCTCTGAGGAAGTTATTGGGTTTTTTCACCTTTATGGTTTTCCCCAAGTAAACTCTATGTCTCTTGTGTGCTTACATTATTGTGTCCATGATTGATATGCTGTAGATATGTTGTACATGTTGTTCTCTCAGTTAACATCCTAGATCAAATTGAAGTAAATTCTAAAAAACTAACATGGTATCAGAGCTAGCCTGAAATAAGGCATGGTATGGCATGTATGACACTTGTTGCACTTGCGATGCTAGGGATTGATATAGTAAAAATCAGTCATCGTAGCACTTTCTCTATAAATCCATTTTGATGAAGTTTTCGGATCTAAAACTTTTACAGGTCGAATATCAGATCCCCATGTACCTTGTGTCGAAAGGAAAAGTTCTAATTCGTTGTACTTTGTGTTTTATGATCTATACAATCTAGGGTTTCTGCCTCTTCCATATTTGAGTCATAAATAGGTGACCTAGGGAAAAAGGTCTTAACTTGGGCTAGGAAGCTCCAAATGAAATTTACTAAAAAGTGATAGGTAGTACACGAACTGTACTTTCTCAGGTAACCTTTTCAGAGGCCGAAATTGAACCAGTGACATGTGGCATGCCTTACAAGTTCGCTCTCCTGTTTTATCCCATAAACAGGTCTCATTGCGACACTTGGCATAAATCTCTCTCATAGAATCCATTTGAGGTCAGACATATGAGGTTTGAATGATGATAGTTTAGGCTAGCACAGGAAAACATTTCAGACCCTGTGAATCGGGAAGTTAGGAGGTATACTAGAAACAATCAGGTGCATATTTCTATCAAAACATAATTATTTTTTGAGCACCTTCATTCATCCCTCCAGGAATTAGGGTTTTGGAGAAAGTTAGTATTTTTGTAGTCAGAGACCACGGATGAATGCTACTCATAAAAATAGAAATTTAGAGACCAAGATCAAATTTTTTGCTTGGGTAGAAGGACGGGCTTGATCAAACCCTAGTTCGAGACTTTGATCAGAAAAATGGAAAATTAGGGCTTCTGCAAAAGTTGGAATTTCTTAAGTCTGTGACCACGGTTGGAAGCTCCTCAGAAAAATTGAAGTTTAGAGATTTGGATTAAACCTTTTGGTTGGGAAGAAGGGTGGGCTTTATCAAACCCTAGTTCGGGATCCTATCCAGAAGATCCAAAAGGTTCAAAGTCAATTTTGAGGTGTGAAACTTTGCAGTTTTCAAACTCTGAGTATACCAGCTTGATCAGCTCATCAAGGTGCATCTTTCTATCCTTTCAGAAGTTTGAAATTCAAATTTTGAATTTTTAGGGTTTCTCTGACAAACCCTGATCTAGCTCCAGATCCAATTCCTGCAAATCAAGTGGATTGGGTTAATCCTAGAGGAGAATGGATTAGTCAACTGCATAAGGGAAGAAGTTCTTGTTTCAAAGGGAGATGTGGCTAAGGCCTTGCATAAGAAGATTACAAGAAATCTCGATAGGTATGGCTTATCCAGGTATGTTTCGAGATTTGTTCATTATTAAGTTTATGGTACGTTTGTCTTCATATTATTACGATTAGTACAATCTTGATTAAATTTAGACTTGTCGTATTACTTAATAAAATTATGAATGCATATATTTATTGATTAGGGTGTTGACACTTATGATTGTACTAATGAATTATGGTGGTGTATGAGGTTTATGTTGTCCACTAACATGAAAGGTACATCAAGAAAGACAAATCATGTTCTAGTTTAATAACATATGACCATGGTGACATGAAGACAAAGGTTCGTCCATTGCCATGGATCACATAGAAGATCTACTTACGAGGTATGTATAACTTGGTTCTATAATGGTTAACCTATGAGATATGCAGGTAACTAGCACAAGTCACTAAAGAAAACAAGAAGACATTATGGGGGTATGTTAGACATAACTAGCTAGCATGCTAATCCAGGTATTTTTTTCCTATATCAAGTTAGAATCCTACCTTGTGTTAGGATCTCTTATATAAGTATACATGGCATGATTGATAATGATTATTTATGAGGTAAGAAATTTAAGTAATCCAAGGCTTATGCATATTATGTCTCTTACCTTGATTGATGATATGACTAACTAGAAAAGTCTTTTGGTAAAATATGAATATGTATGAGTAAGAGAAGTCTTCCTTAAAACATTGAATGCTAATGCTTATTATCTGTGTTTGAAATGATCATGACTATATATGTTTAAGATTATTGTAGTATTGAGAATGTATGATTATGTATGATATCTTGAGGATATCACAATAATGATACTTGTAATCATGCATAGTGATCAAGGATGGATATAAGTTCAAGGATAGGTAATCTGGGAAGCAAAGATCAAGAGGGAGCACACTCCAGTAGTTTCTGCAAGGATGTAGATATTCAAAGGGAGTCAACCACTTCTCACAATCCACATCAGAATGGAGTTGCAAAGATTCAAAGGGAGTCCACCCAACAACCAAAGAAGGATAAGTATTTGAATTGTCATTTATCATATATTTGTTTGTTTAAATAATTTTGTTCAATGATGTATATGCTTATGTTCCTAGACTTAGGTTGTGTATTATGCATATTAGAATAATTGCATTAATGAAAAGTATACTACTAATATGCATGTGATGGGTAAGTGGCCTATGGCACTGTACAACATTCTGTTGCTACTTATCTAGAATTAAACCTCTTTGCTTACATGTTGGGAGTAGTGCAAACTCTTAACAATGTTCTGGTAGAGATTAGAAGGCATCTAGAAAGTTACAGGATATGGATGAATGTTGTATTCAAGCATTGGCTAAAATAATTGCATAACTATATGACATATTTCTTTATGTGTAAGAATTTGTTCTAAAAACTATGAGAAGTTTCTAATCATACGATTTAACTTGTTTTGTAGGAAAGATCGTATACGAGCACCTACAAAAGAAGGACTACAACATTTGTTTCAACAACAAAGTTATCTATTGAAGATATTGAATATATTGAAGTTCCCAGGATTCGGGAAGAATGCCATGATCGAGGAGTAGATCATGAAGAATGATGTTTGGGATGTAGTCCCAAGACTTGAAGGAAAGTCTATTGTGACTTCCAAATGGATATACAAGATCAAGCATGCTGCAGATGGTAGCATAGAGAAATACAAAGGGATATTTGTAGCTCGTGGCTTCTCCCAGAAAGAGGGTATAGGCTATGAAGAGACGTCTACACCTATAGCCAGGCACACTTCCATCTTATCAGTACTTGCTCTGGGTGCAGTGATGAAATGGAAGATACACCAGATGGATTTCAAGACAGCTTTCTTGAATGGTGTAGTCAAAGAGGAAGTGTATGTGGAGTAGCCACTCGGGTTCGAGACACATGACCAAGAGTCATATGTGTGTAGATTAAAGGAAGCCTTGTATGGCTTGAAGCAAGCTCCTAGGACTTGGTATGGTAGGATAGAAAGCTTTCTATAAAGTTTTGGCTTTACCAAGAGTAAAGCGGATTCCAACCTCTACTACAAGGTTGAGGAAGGAAATCCAATGATACTACTTCTGTATGTGGATGACCTATTTGTAACAGGTGAGGATAGATTGATTGTCGACACAAAGAGGAAGCTTGCTGCCAAGTTCGTGATGAAGGACTTGGGTATGATGTACTACTTTTTTGGTATGGAGGTGTGGCAAAGTGCAGATGGAATCTTCCTTGGACAAAGGAAGTATGCAGTAGAGATCCTGAAGAGGTTCGAGATATTGGACTGCAAGGCCATGGCCAGACCTATGGCATCGAACCTGAAGCTTCTGTGTGATGCTTCATCTAAGTTGGTTGATGCTACGATGTATCGTCAGATGATTGGGTCCTTGATGTACCTGATGAATACGAGACCAGACATCTTCTTTTTGGTGAACACCTTGAGACAATACTTGACAGATCTGAGACATGTTCACCTAATAGTTGCAAAGCATGTTCTGAGGTACCTGAAGGGTACAGTTGACTATGGGCTTAAGTATGAGGTGAATCAAAAGTTTAACCTGGAGGGTTATGTTGATTCGGATTGGGTAGGTAGTGCCATTGATCAGAAGAGAACTTCAGGGTACTACTTCAGTATGGGATCTGGTATGATCTCTTGGTTTAGTAGGAAGCAGTCCTGTGTGGCATTGAGTACAACCGAAGCAGAATATGTCGCAGCTTGTTTGGCTAGTTCTGAGGCAGTATGGCTTCGGAAGCTACTATCTGAGCTATTTGATCTCCCGTTAGAGGCTATTATTTTTGTGCCAAACAGACCCTACACTTACCCAAATTTGTTGTTTGGTGTGCGACGAATTATTCGCAGGATGAAAGGGTAATCATTAATGTAAATACAACCAAAATTCTATGCCAAGTCAATGCGTAGACTGTCTGTGAGGTTCTAGGTTTACCTGAAACATTTCCCAAAATCACTGAGTCATTTAATGAAGACAATTTGGTAAATTTTTATAGAAATTGCAGTCTGGCAAAAAAAGACAAGTTTTTATTACAAGTATTGAAAGATGGTCAGTCGCATGAAAACCTATCGTTCCCTTTGAGGATTGATGTCTTTCAGTGAGATACCCAGTTATTTTTATCCTTGTTGAGTCAAATTTTAGGTCTAGTAGGTGATAAGTCAATCATAGAAGTTATGTTAGGTTTTCTTCTACAAGTAATTTCACCCGAGTCACAGTCGAGTCTAGTGTGTTGTTTTAATTTTGATGAATTCCTAGCTGAAGCGATTCATGTATAGTTGGTGAATTTCCATGAGTTGAAGCATTTCAAATATCAGCCATATCTCTTGAACCTGTTCTTGTGTTCAAATATTTTAGAATTGATGTTTCTTGGTACCATCCTTTCTCATGACCTCCCTAAACAAATCAATATGTTTGAGTTCACCAATACAATCATGATAGAAGTTTACAGAATTATTTTTAATGTTGAATTGCCCCGAGTGGTAGAATAAATGAAAGAAATGTTGCATCCTGCACTAGATTGGTTCTTGTATAAATAAAATACTATAATTAGAGTGTATGGTTTTACTGGAGCACCATATCTGTTTCCATCCTTTTTAACACCAAGGGTTTTTTCCTTGGAACTTATTAGAAAAAGGATGCATTTAGAAGAAAAACATTTCTTTGTTTTCAAAAAATCATCAAATGGGAAATTCCCTCTTAAAGTTGGTCCATTCATCATTAAGACTAAGGCATCCCTATCTATAGTAGAAAAAATATTGAATATCATGGATTTCCAAGAGGCTCAAAGGATTAATTATGATCCTCATCAAATTATATCGCAAGGGAGACAACAAAATAGAGACAAGGATTTTGGCCATCAAACAGTTGAAGAATTAAAATAAATGGAAAATTTATTCAAATTTGAACAAGATAAGAAAGAAGTGAATATGGAACAAACAAACAATTTGGAAATGTTGGTTCATACACCAGCTTGTTAAATTTTGAGTATTAATTTACAATACTATATGATCTTTGCTGAGAGAATAACATCTACAGTATATCAATGCATAACAATCATAATATGACAAGCATCACAAGCATCACAAGAATCAAAATCATAGAGACAAGAGACACAGAGTTTCCGTGGGGAAAACCCTAAGGTGAAAAACCCCACAACTTCCTCAGAGATAGAGAGAGCAATGGCTCAACCAAAATACAACCAAATTACACTGAGATAGTCTCCTAGCAGATGATCCTCCTCCTCCTCACTAGTGCGCCACTTTCAGATAGATAGTGAGTTACTTTTCCAAGTGAGTAAAATAGAGATCTCCTATCTCTATTTATACTCACCTTTTTGCCCAGTGACTTACTGGGGCCAACTTGTCTACTTAAATATATCCACATTATATTATATATTAATCAGGGCCGACCTCATAAGGTGGTCTAATAACCCATTGGAAAGTACACACACTTGCGACACTTGTCAATCCACATGACGACACTTCCTTATAGAGGAATAACACATCTCTTATAAGGGTACAATAAATATATATATAATACATAGATGAAATACATTCCGAAGTTACATATACATCAACACTCCCTCTTAACTAGGAAGGTATTTCTCGACACATATCTACTAGACAAGTCTTCTTCTTTGGATCATCGTCATCGATGCATCATCATCATCATCGTCACTGCTGCTGCTATCTCAACCAATATCTGACTCTACTCGTCATAGGAATTTCTATAGAGCCAGTCCTTTTTCATACTGGATGTAGGCCCGCCATCTACAGGTCTTCATCATCATTGGCCATACTGTGGAATCCTCAGGACTCATTACGTGCGTCACAAAACCTGGTTGCAGCATCCCAGGCTATTACGAGCACACAGCTCTACCTGTAGGATCTCCCAGGAGCACATTACATGTGACCCATCACAAAACCTGGCTGAAGCATCCCAGGCTGTTACGAGCACTCAGCTCTACTTGTCGGATCTCCCAGGAGCACATTACATGTGATCTCACCACAAAACCTGGCTAAAGCATCTGAGGCCTTTTTCATCCTGTCCAGATCTCCCAGGAGCAAATTACATGTGGTCATGGAAAAACCTGGCTGAAGCATCTGAGGCCTTTTTCATCCTGTCCATATCTCCCAGGAGCAAATTACATGCCATAGGACAAAACCTCGCAAGAGCATCTGCCATATATCCCAGGGCACCGAATTACATGCCATAGGCAAAACCTCGAAAGACTATCTGCAGATCTCCCAGGGCACAAATTACATGTCCTCCCAAGCAAAACCTTGCAAGAGCATTTGCCAGATGTCCCAGGGCACCGAATTACATGCCATAGGCAAAACCTTGAAAGACCATCTGCAAATCTCCTAGGGCACAAATTACATGCTTTCCTGCACAACCTGATCCACGGCCATAAAGTATCATATGATACTCATCAAACATCATCCTAATGTACACATGATCAACCTGATCATCATCACTACAACATCCTGCTGCATGTCATCTGGAGAAGCTCATCATCCACAATCATCCAAGTATCCACCTGATACATACATAGAGACATGATCCACACAATGTATCCATCAACATACATGATCTACCTGATCATACAAAGATACATGATCCACACAATGTATCCATCAACATACATGACCTGCCTAATCATATAAAGATACATGATCCACACAATGTATCCACCAGCATCCAACATGATGCGTTCATACAAAATACATACAAATGATCCATCCGATCATATCCAGCATCCAACATGATGCATATACAAAATACATACACATGATCCAACCGATCATATCCAGCATCCAAAATGATGCATACATACATACATATAATGATCCAACTGATTATATCCAACATCCAACATGATGCATACACAAAATACATATAATGATCCAACTGATCATATCCAAGCAGAAACCAGAACATCCTCCTGATGTTCATCATCCAGCGCTTACATCCACATACAGGAGCTTCACAGCTCCTCTCTGCACCATATCCCTGATATAGTGATATTTGATCTCTATGTGTTTCGACCTGTCATGAAACACTGGGTTCTCAGACAGCTTCACACAACTCTGTTTATCACAGAAGATACCAGTAGCATCCAACGGGAGATCAAATAACTCAGACAGTAGCTTCCGTAGCCATACTGCCTCACAACTAGCTGAACAGGCTGCAACATACTTTGCCTCAACTGTACTCAGTGCTACACAGGACTGCTTCCTGCTAAACCAAGAGATCACACTTGATCCCATACTAAAGCAACACCCAGATGTGCTCTTCCTATCTACAGCACTGCCAGCCCAATCTGAATCAACATAACCCTGCAGGTTAAACTTTTGATTCGCTTCATACTTGAGCCCATAATCCACTATACCCTTCAGGTACCTCAGAACATGCTTTACAGCAACCAGGTGAACACCCCTCGGATCCGTCAGGAACTGGCTCAATGTGTTCACAGCAAAGCAAATGTCTGGTCTCATGTTCGTCAGGTACATCAAGGACCCAATCATCTGACAATACATGGAGACATCAACCGACTCAGATGAAGCATCACATAGAAGCTTCAGATTCAATGCCATAGGTGTGGCCATGGATTTGCAATCCATCATCCCAAATCTCTTCAGGATATCTATTGTGTACCTCCCTTGACCAAGGAAGATCCCACCTGCACTCTGCCATACCTCCATGCCTAGGAAATAGTGCATCATTCCCAAATATTTCATATCGAATTCAGTGGCAAGCTTCCTCTTAGTATCTGCAATCAGTCTGTCATCTCCTGTTACAAATAAGTCATCCACACACAGCAGTAGAATCACAGGATTCCCTTCCACAACCTTGTAGTAAAGGTTGGAATCCGCTTTACTCTTGGTAAAGCCCAAGCTAGATAGGAAACTGTCCATCCTACCATACCAAGTTCTGGGAGCTTGCTTCAAGCCATACAAGGCTTTCTTCAATCTGCACACATATGACTCCCTGTCATGTATTTCAAAACCAAGTGGCTGTTCCACATATACTTCCTCTTCAACTACACCATTCAGGAAAGCAGTTTTGACATCCATCTGGTGTATTTTCCATTTCATAGCTGCAGCCAGGGAAAGTACTGTTCTGATGGAAGTATACCTGGCTACAGGTGCAAAAGTTTCTTCATAATCTATTCCCTCTTTCTGAGAGAATCCACGAGCTACGAATCTTTCTTTGTATTTTTCCACACTGCCATCTACAGCATGCTTGATTTTGAAGATCCATTTAGAAGTCACAACAGACTTCTCTTTAGGTCTTGGGACAACATCCCAAACATCATTCTTCATTATTGATTGGTATTCCTCAACCATGGCATCTTTCCATTCTTTCTTTTCCGCTGCTTCTTCATAACTGGAAGGCTCTTTGTTCATAATGTCACAGAGTAAAGCAACATAGCTTGTATGTGATCTGGTTCTCTTCTTTTCTCTTTGTTCTTCTTCTGGAATACCAAATCTTTCTGCATCTTGAATGAGCTCTCTAGCCCATACAGGTTTCCGCTTGTGAGAGTTATCCTCACGGGGTGGATCTATAGGTTCTTGTGGATCTTCAAACTCACGAATAGCTTATGGAACTGCTTCAGTCATGGTAGTGTCCTGAAATCTTGTTTCCTTAGGTTCTTCATAAACTTCAGTAGGTGCCTTCCTTTATTTGATGAATGCTGAGTTTTCATCAAATGTTACATCCCTGCTGACATCAATCTTCTTGAACCCTGGAAAGTATATTCTGTAAGCCTTCGAGCTTTCACTGTAACCCACAAAGATACCCTTCTTTCCTGAAGGATCTAGTTTAGTCCTCTTTTCCTTTGGGACATGAGTGTATACTGGATAACCAAATATTCTGAGATGACTGACTTCAGGTTTCCTACCAGAAAAGACCTCTTCTGGTGTCTTGTTGTCCAATATCTTGTGGGGTGTTCTGTTCTGCACATATACAACTCTTCTAGCTGCTTCTGCCCATAGATGCATAGGAAGATCTTGGTCATGCAACATTGCCCTTACTGCTTCCATGATAGTTCTGTTCTTCCTTTCTGCAACACCATTCTGTTGAGGATTATAAGGAGCAGTCAACTCCCTCTTAATCCCTGAATCACTGCAAAGCTTCTTAAAGTCACTTGAGGTGAATTCTCCACCATTGTCAGATCTGAATGTCTTGATCTTCTTGTCAGTTTGATTCTCCATCAAGGTTTTGAATTCCTTAAATTTATCAAGCACTTCATCTTTGCCCTTCAAGAAATATACCCAACTCTTTCTGGAGAAGTCATCAATAAATGAGACATAGTAAACATACCCACTCAAGGAACTGGATGACATAGGGCCACATACATCTGAGTGGATGATTTCTAGGATGTCTTTTGCCTTGCTTTCACTGCTTTGGAAAGCCTTCTTAATGTTCTTACCTTTTGCACATCCTTTGCAAACACCTTGATTTTTGGTCTTGATTTCAGGAAGACCCTCTACTGCCTTGCTTGCAATTGGAAGTGCTCTGTAGTGCATGTGAGCAAGTCTTCTATGCCAAAGTTCACTTGGCTCCATGGATTCATGCACCATGGCATGTTCAGGTTGTCCCTTCAATTTATACAAGCCTCCCTCTTGCTCTCCAATCACTACTGCATCATCTATGTTCTTTCCCTTTGGCCACATTAGGACTTGGCCATGCACAAATGCAACCCTCATACCTTTTGCATCCAATGCAGAGATGGAGAGTAAGTTCTTCTTGAGCCCAGGTACATAGAGGACTTCCTTCATCTTTAGAGATTTTCCAGAATCTAGGTTGTAGGAGGCTTCACCACTTCCTTTGATTGGGTACTGATAATCATCCCCAAGTTTCACCTTATGGGGTGATTCATGTTCAGATAGATTCACAAAAGATTCCTTAAACCCAGTCATGTGTTTGGAAGCCCCACTATCAATCAACCAATCATTACAGCCATGGGAGATGGTACCTGTGAGAGCAGAGATCAGAACATACTCTTCTTCACTTGAAGATTCATCATTGCTATCACTTTCTGCCCTAGCCTTCTTCTTTCGGGGTTCATCATCTTCAGCAGCATGAGCATGAAACCTTCTTTTGCTACCCTTCTTCTTCTTGTTGGGGATGTTATTGTCCTTCTTGTTCTTGGGACAATTTATGGCAATATGTCCTTTCTCATTACAGGTGAAGCATATTCTTCTTTCTTTGTAGTGATGTGAAGATCTCTTGGAGTGAGATGGCTCTTTCTTGGATTTTCCTTTCCTGGTGTGAGTTGTGAGAGCTTGATCTTCATTCCCCATCTTTTCTTCTCGTGCCACAAGCCTTGCTTCTTCTTGTGAGCATTCTTCCCGAAGTCTACTGAAGGAGATCAACTTCTTCCTTGCACAAATTCCTTGGATAAAGGAATCCCATGACCTGGGTAGGCCATTTAGAGTGGTCATCACCACTTCACCATTCTCCACCATTTCATCCACTGCTTCTAGTTGTTCCTTGATCCGGGAGACCCTTGAAAAATAGGATTGAATGGTTTCTCCATTCTGAAACTTTACTCCTTTCAATTGGTTTCGCAAGGTCATCTTCCAATTTATGTTCTTTCCTTCAAATAGCTTGGTCAAAGAGTCAAACATCTCCTTGGGTGTCTTAAGAGAAGACACATGGGGTATGAGATGGTCTTTGATAGAATCAGCAATGATTCTCTTTGCCTTGACCAAGTTCTTCTTGTGCAATGCCTTGGCCTCTTCATCCTCTGGGATAGGGATGTCTTCTTTCAAATATGAGTCCAACTCATTCTCTTCCAAGATTAACCCAATCCTATACTTCCAGGCTCGGAAGTTATCAGCTCCTTCAAGCTTATCCTCAAGCTTGGTGTGGAGAGACATCTTTAAGAGTACTTCAAATAGAAATAGAAAATATTTAGGACTTACCACTTGAAGTGCTGAAAACTGGATCTGGTCCCGGATTAGGGTTTGTCAGAGAAACCCTAAAAATTCAAAATGTGAATTTCAAAATTCTGAAAGGATAGAAAGATGCGCCTTGGAGAGCTGATCAGCCTAGTACATTCAAAAATTGAGATTAGCAAAGTCTTGCCCTTCAAAATTATGTTTTTGTCCTCCCGGGTTCACTAGGGAGAGCCCTGAATTAGGGTTTGAGTTTCCCAGAGATCTACTCAGCCAACAATCTCGATCCAAATCTCTAACCTTCGATTTTTGCAAGTATCTTCCAGCTGTGCCTTCAGTTTCCAAAAATTCCTATTTTTTTGGAAACCCTAATTTTTAGGCCCAAATCTGAAAATGATCGGAACTGAATTCTGATTGGACATATAGATGCACCTTGATGAGTATATCCAATCTACTATACTTAATTTCAAAAATCTGTGGAGAGAAACCCAATAAACAAGGAACACAAGCTTCCGTCACTGCAAAATGTCTTCTTCTCAGTTTAGCTCTGATACCATGTTAAATTTTGAGTATTAATTCAAATTACTATAGGATCTTTGATGAGAGAATAACATCTACAGTATATCAATGCATGACAATCATAATATGACAAGCATCACAAGCATCAAAAGAATCAAAAGCATAGAGACAAGAGACACAGAGTTTCCGTGGGGAAAACCCTAAGGTGAAAAACCCCACAACTTCCTCAGAGATAGAGAGAGCAATGGCTCAACCAAAATACAACCAAATAACACTGAGATAGTCTCCTAGCAGATGATCCTCCTCCTCCTCACTAGTGCACCACTTTCAGATAGATAGTGAGTTACTTTTCCGAGTGAGTAAAATAGAGATCTCCTATCTCTATTTATACTCACCTTTTTGCCCAGTGACTTACTGGGGCCGACTTGTCTACTTAAATACATCCACATTATATTATATATTAATCAGGGCCGACCCCATAAGGTGGTCTAATAACCCATCGGCAAGTACACACACTTGCGACACTTGTCAATCCACATGACACTTCCTTATAGAGGAATAACACATCTCTTATAAGGGTACAATAAATATATATATAATACACAGATGAAATACATTCCGAAGTTACATATACATCAACACAGCTAAATATGATATCACCAATAAGAGAACTATTTCATAAGTTGATAGTATGGAAGTCAATGAAGAAATTTCAAGCATGAAATAAAAAGTGGAACAATAGAAGGAAATTATTAGTATGGAGGAACGAGATTTAATTGTTCCAGAAAAAACTACTTTGATTTCGTAACCACCTGTAAATATGCAACAATATTATTTTTTTAGAATTAAAGGAATCTCAAAGTAACTCTCAGTATAAGTCCAGATTTGATTTCCTTTCACAATACGCAGAAAAGAAGTAGCAGTATTTGGAAGAAACTCTTAAATTATTCCCTCAAGTAAGAAAGTTGGCAGAACAAAAGGTTTTCCTTCTTACAGTGAAGCATCCATAAATAAACACTATAAGGTTTGCAGTGGTGAATGATGAGAAATTTTTTGAAATGGAAGTTAATCTTGATGAGATTAATATACTCAATAAGATTTAATTGCATAGATGAACATGATATGTCCTGTATTCTGATTTATTACAATCCACTTAAAAAAATTCTAAATTGCAGTCTATGATAGAGAAGATGGAGATTCAATTGAGGTACGAGAAGCCAGAAAAAAAAAAAAAGCAAATTTGATCCAGATTAAAGGACTACAAATGGACCGTGTGACTATGGGATCCGAGACAAGGAACACTCAGTGACCAAAAGGATCCTTGATGAAAAATAAAATACCATTCAAATGCTCAAGAAAAAATTGAAGGTTCAAAATAATCAACATGTGCAATATTCAAAGTTGAAAGCATTACAACAAGAAAAGGAATCCATATATCAAGAAATGATGGATCACAAAGGTAAAATTTTAAAGTTACAAGATGAAAAGCATGCTTGGGAAAAAGAAAGGATTGAGATGCTGTCACAAATTTCAGTGTTAAATTCCAATCAGATTGAAACTGTGCAAGTGCCAAAGAATCCAAGGGATGAATCTCTATGTACGGATGAAGGACAAATGGAAAAGACCTCCACAGAGAACTAACCAGTGCTATGTCACAAATTAGTCTAAAATATGTGGAGATAGAAGAGTTGAAAGCAGAAAAGTAGAATTCGAAACGGGAATTAATTCAAAATTATGAAGAAAAGAAAAAAGCTTTGAGTGATAGAAAAAAATTGCAAAAGAATGTTGATGAATTAAAAGATAGATTGACAGGTAAGATTCCATTACAAGGAGCTAAACACCAAGGATGATTTTAGGGGAGAAATTTAGCCCATGGGCTATTTTTCCATGTTTTTTTCTGAAAAAAAGATTTGCCAATTTGCATTTTTTCAAGCCCCGTTTCGCCCAATTTTGATGGGGTAAACTTTTTTCACTCTAAAAATCGCCAAATTATTATATAAACTATATAAAATCCTTAGAAATTTAAATAATTTTAGAAAAATATCACCAAATATTTTATAGTCGACATTTTAGGAATTGGTAAAATTCGCCAAGGTTTATACACTTTTAAATAAGTATGGGTCCTTAAAATTATCCCTGCTAAACACCATATATGGGATGCGATATCAATGGAAGTCACCAAGTTATGGTCACATTTGAATTATTTGGAAGATAAAGATGCTATAGCAAACATAGCTCTCCAGAGGTGTAAAGTGGAAAACAAGACATTATGCAAAAGGCCTTCAGAAGCAACTCAAAATACAGTCATATGTTTAAACGCTCTAACTCAACCAAACTCTACCTTAATTCAAGATTTTACAGGTACCCCCGTAGGAAAAAAATATAGAGGGTTAGTTGTCAAAGAAATCATCTATGGCACACATAAAATAGTGTAAAAAATTGTGTCATCCACGGTAACTAATATTGGTCAAGGACTTGACCTAAAAATTGATATGCTTGATTCCATGCAGAATGTAGCAACAAAAGAAAAAATCTACCGATGGGATGAGCACTTGGAGGGGATTGTCCGACATATCTTCCATAAATTCCGAGAAGAGGGATCCAACATCCGTTATCCCTCACTGATCATTTGGATTTCCATGGATCATCTTTGCCCCAGAGGTGACAAAGAGTTCATTGCAACCTTAGGGCCAATAATGTGGAACTTCCATTCATTCTCACAAGGCGGAAGCTGACTTGGTGTGACGAAATCCAAAATTTGGCTTGAAAATTGGTTCTAGGCATTAAAAGTCCAAACACTTAGATGGAGAGTCCCACAAAATGTTCATCGAATTCTAACTCCGAATGCACACATCCAGCTAGCGCTCGACCACATGTCAGTATGGTATCTAAAAGGAGTAACCGGAGCAACAAAAGAACTCGAATTTTATCCTAATGTTGAAAGAATATTTGAAGAACTACGCTGACAGTCCAATACTATCATTAAAATAACACCACTAGAAAAATTGGTCATCCAACCAATAATCGAACCTTTGACAAATTTCGAGAAAGAAGAAGACTATGAAGTCTGACTCCACCTCAACAAATTCAAAATGATGTTGAGAAAATTGTTGACATCAATCCTCTAGGGATTGCGATGAATCCTCATCAGGAGCCATTGAATACATTTGACCCATCGGATGATAATACTCAGTCCGATACCCCACTTCCAGAATACGCCTTCACAAAAGAAAACATCTGTCGCATAGTCAATGAAATATTCAGGGCACGAAAGACCAGAAAGAACACAATACAAGGAAATGGGAAGCAAAAGCTTATACTCCAAGAATGGACAAAAGAAGATAATGCTGAACTTTTCAACTACGCATCACAAATATTGGAAGATGCTACCAAAAACAAAATATCTGTCGACGAGCAGCTAAGAAAATTCCTTAGAGAAGAAAATCAGCAACAAGAATAAGCACCACCGAGCAAGAAAGTTAAATTCACAAACATACCACATGTTGAACTCAATAATATTCCACCACCACCATCCCCAATTTCTATTATGGAAGAAGACAAACCAACTTCTTCGACTTCTATCACCCCACCACTCACTACTGCTCCAGGTTTTAGCCCCAATTTTGTACAATAGCTACCCGCTCCCCTCAGAAAAAAAATACAAACTGAATTTGACTTACAAGAATTCATTGATCAACTACCGACGATTCTCCCTGAATGAAAAGGACTTATCATAAAGAAACCAGTCGTAGTCAACTAAAACTCACCACCCAACTTACCTCCATTAGATTTCCATATAACTAAACAACTTCCACCACCATCAACCTCCATTCCAACCATCATCAGATATACCGAAACCGTCATAGAGAAAAACCTCGACCCTACAAGTGAGGTTGAATCGCAACAAACATCCACCTTTACACCCCTACCAGTGGACCATTCCACTATACTTCCATCACCAACCCACTAAGTTCAGGATGTCATTGACAAGTTGGATACCACTGAGATACCACTAAAAAAGATCGAAACTCCCTAACCACCTGCTAAAACTTCCATAACAATTAACCAAGGATTACCTCCATTGCAAGAAAACTAGACCTCTACCGACATTTATGATCTACCTCACTCCCCATTGCTAGAAATCGGCATATCCACCCTACCAACTTCACCACCGACCGCTTCCACACTACCGCCTACTTCCCCATCACTAGCTTCTTCCCCACTATCACCTACTTCCCCACCACTGAATGAACCAAATACAACCGACTACCCAACTCTAGTAGCTGAACCCAAAAGAACACCCCCACCTAATGTTAACTCAACTCTTGTAGCACTAGTAGAAGAACAAAATGAAGAAACACATTCGACATGAGTTAAATAAGTGACCAACGAAGGAAAACCCGCATAAAAACAAACAGAAAGTCATAAGGCAAAGGAAAAAGAGTCATAAAAGGAAAATAAAAAGAATCGAAGAGAAAAGAGGAAGAAAGAAAAAGAATAGCAAAAATAGAAACAACATTTGCAACACCCTCAATAGCAACCACTACTCATTGTCCATCTAGATCAGCTGGTTCCTATTGCCACTTTTGACCCTCGAAAAGAAAAAGAAGAGGAACTGGATCTACTTATAGATGCTATCAACTGAGAGCGCAGGAAAATAACAAATGAAGACAAAGAGCACATTGAAAAACTTTAAGCAGAGCAATCTTCATTTTTGGCTAAGTGTGAAATCTTAGTCCAACAAATAGTACCGCAATTAATACCACTCTCGTCGAGTACTAACACTAAATAACCACTAGACAAATCATATTCCTTATTCGAAAAGTTCATATTGACTCTCCAAACACATCTGACTAATGAACAATAGGATCAAGCAAAAGAAACCTCTATCATCATGACAAACCAGTATACATCATTCATAGAAGCACATAATCTGTTAGATCAATATGCCACAAAATCTACTAAGACCATAGAAGTATTACACACCTAGTATGCACATTATGGCAATGTTTTTGTTGAAATGCAGAGAACCCATGATCTTATTAACAACCTCCAACAGCAACAACGGAAGACTGATGAACCTCTTAGACAAATCCTTGATTACCTAATCATTATGGAGCATAGGAAGCTAGAAAAGCTAGATAAGAAATAAGATCAATGGATCACAAAAGCTTGAGTAAGTTTGAAAATAGTCGAAAAGATCAAACCACAGCTTCATCAACTGCTCTCTACCACCGAAAACAAAACACTCGTATTCAGGAAGACATGATCGATCTTTGAGACCGACTGGTTCATGACCAAATGGAGAACCTGTTTATCCTTACCACCCTTACTATAGAAATTCAAAATTCACTCCATGAGTGGAAAAATTTTCAACATCACCTATCAATATCTACAGAAGCCATTGTCAAAACCTATGTCCAACAGAAACTATCTACAAGCACCAGTCAGTCCCAGCGGCAACGACAAAACTCTTCTCATTACTCAATCTTATTTAATTTTGTCATTTTAGTTATCATATCCCTATTTCTTTGGGACAAGGAAAGGTTTTGTTTGTGCGGGAGATGTTGGAGGATCCTAGGTCAGCCTCTTCATGAGGTCTTTTGTTCTAGCACTTCAAATAACATGTCGAACTGTCGTGTCATCTGCCTCATGTTGAGTCTCTTAGTCATGTATGTTAGTGAACCGATGGACCGTTATGTAACTGTTTGTAAACTATATATAGGTTGGAGAACCGGATACAGGCGTCACTAAGACATTGTATTGTACTTCGTCCTGAGTAATAGAAAGACTTGTTGGCTCTACCACCATTACTTATCTTGTGTTCATATATAACTAATTTGTTGTTTATTATATATCATGTATCTGTTGATTTATTTGTAACTTCATAAGATATTCACTTGTATATTGTATTTGTAATTTATTGTATCCCCAACGGAGATGTATTATTCCAGTCCGATTGTAAGTGTCATAACTTATACTTGATGGGTTATTAGACCACCTCGATGGGGTCGGCCCTGTATGAGTCATGTGGGTTAAAGGGTTATTAGACCACCCTACTGGGGTTCGTCCCATTCAACATTATGTTAAGTGGTTAAGTTGGGGCCGACCTAGTTAAAGTTAAAAGACAAGTGAAGTAGTGTATAAATAGAGAGTGTGTCCCTCTCATTTTACACATTCTCTCATTCACTCACTTTGCATTAGTGAGAGAGAGGAGGAGTGCACACTAGTGGAGGAGGAGTATCTGCTGCAGTCATCTATCTCTTGGGGTTTGATCTTTGTGATCTTTGTATTGGTTCTTATTCTATCTCTTAGGAAGTTGCGGAGTTTTTCACCTTCTTGGTTTTCCCCGATGAAATGTTTGTGTCTCTTGTCTCTTGTCTCTTATGATTTATATGCTGTACATCTTGTTCTTTTAGTTAAGATCCTATATCAGTTTGAATTAAATGTTGAAAAACTAACATGGTATCAGAGCTAGCCTGAAGGAAGGCATGGTATGGCATTTATGACACTTGTTGCACTTGCGACAAATTGGAAGCTACAGCTTGGTATGGTAAAAACTAGTCATCGTGGCACTTTCTCTATAAATCCATTTTGGAGAAGGTTTAGGATCTGAAAATTATACAAGTGAAGGATAGCCTCAGATTCGTTGTACTTTGTGAGATATGATACGTACAAGTTAGGGTTTCTGCCTCTTCCAGAATGCAGTCCTAAATAGGTGACCTACGACAAAAGGTCATATCTCAGGCTAGGAAGCTCCAAATGGAATTCCGTAAATAGTAAAATTTAGGGAATGGACTGTACTTTCACATATCCAGGTTTCAGAGGTCGAAGTTGAAACAATGACACGTGGAATGTCGTACAAGTTTGCTATATTGTTTCATCCCATAAACAGGTCACATTGCGACACTTGGCATATCTCTCTCTCAGAGAATCCATTTGAGGTCAGATCTGTGGCATTGGAAAGATAACATGTCAGGATCCCCCATGACAAAATTTCAGACCCTGTGGATCCAAAATTTCATAGATGCACCAGAAATAATAAGGCACATATTTCTGTGAAATAAAATTGGATTCTAAGCATTCTCATTTTTGTCTTGTCATTGCTGTGGGAAATTAGGGCTTTTGACAGAAGTGGAATTTTGGAGTGATATTAGAATAGGATTACTCTCCTCATCAAAATCAAAATTTAGAGACTAAGTTCAAAGTTTTTTGTTGGGTAGAATGCCCGACATTATCAAACCCTAGTTCGAGATCTTAATCAAAAGGTGGAAAATTAGGGTTTCTGCAAAAGTTGAAATTTTTGGAATATGTGACCATGGCTAGATGCTCCTCAGAAAAATTGATGTTTAGAGCACAAGATCAAACCTTTTGGCTGGGAATAAACCCAGGAATTATCAAACCCTAGTTCGAGATTTTGACCCTAGATCAGAAAGTTTAAAAGGCAATTTTGAGGGGTCAAATTTTGGAGATTTCAAAATTGAAGTATACTAGCTTGATCAACTCAACAAGGTGCATCTTTTCATCCAATCAGAAGTTTGAAATTCAAAGTTTTAATTTTTAGGGTTTCTCTAACAAACCCTAATCTAGCTCCAGATCCATTTTCAACAAATCAAAGTTGATTGGGTTAATCATAGAAGAGAATGAATTGGACACCTACATAAGTGAAGAAGTTCCAATTTCAGAGAGAGATGAGGCTAAGGCCTTACATAAGAAGATTACAAGCAATCATGACATGTATGACTTGAAGAGATATAGGTATGTTTTGAAATTTGTTCATGATTATTTTTTTTATATATTTGTCTTCATTTGAGGTTAGTACAATCTTGATTAATTTTAGACTTGTCTTATCACCCTAGTAAAAGTATGAATGCCTGTGAATACATTCATTGATTAGGGGTATGAAACTTATGATTATACTAACACACTGTGTTGTTGTATGAGGATGATGTTGTCCACTAACATGAAGAGTACATCAAGAAAGACAAATGAAGTTCTAGATCAAGAACATATGACCATGGTGACATGAATACAAAGACTCATCCATAGTCATGGATCACATAGAAGCTCTACTTACGAGGTATGTATAACTTGGTTCTACAATTATTAACTTATGAAATATGCAGGTTGCTAGCACAAGGTCTCTAAGAGAACAAAGAAGACATTGTTTGGGTATGCTAGACAAACATGATAATCCAAGTATGTTTTCCTATATCGAGTTAGAATCCTCTTTTGTGTTAGGATCTTATATAGGTATACTTTTATATTATTGAGAATGATTATTCGTGAACTTATAAGTTTGAGCAATCATGGGTTTATGCATATTATACTTCTTACTTTGATTGATGATATGATATGGCAAACCAAAAGAGTCCTATGGTCAAATAAGAATATGCATGAGTAAAAGAAGTACTCCCTAAAACCTTGAATACTAACGCTTGTGATAAATTACCTGTGTATGAAATGACTATAACCATACATGTTTAAGATTATTTAGAATCATAATGTTTTGATAGTATTGAGATTATACTAATGCATGTATGATTATGTATGAGATCTTGAGGATGACACTAGTGCACACTTAAGCATGCATAGTGGTCCAGGATGGATATAAGTTCAAAGACAGATAATCTAGGAAGTAAATATCAAGAGGGAGCTCACTCTAGTAGTTCCTGCAAGGAAGCAAAGATTGAGAGGGAGTCCACCCAACAACCAAACAAAGATAAGTATTTGATTTGTCATTTCCTATTACTTAAATGATGTTATTCAGTCATGTACATGCTTATGTTCCTAGATTTAGTATGTATATTATGCATATTAGAAAAGTTGCATTAATGAACAAGATACTACTAATATGCAAGTAATGGGTAAGTGGCCTATGGTACTATACAACATTCCATTGCTACTTATCTAGAATGCAACCTCTTTGCTGACATGTTGGGAGTTGTGTACACTCTTAACAATGTTCTAGTATAGATGGAAGGCATCTAGACAGTTACGGGATAGGGATAAATGTTGTATTGAAGCATTGGCTAAGATAATTGCATGACTGTATGACATATGTCTTTGTGAGTAAGAATTTGTTCTGAAATATATAAGATGTTTCTAATCATGCAATTGGACTTGTCTTGTAGGAAAGACCGTGTACCATCACCTACAAAAGAAGGACTACAACATTTGTTCCAGCAACGAAGTTCAAAGAAAACTATCTATTGAAGATATTGAAGAATCCGAAGTTCCCAGGATCTGGGATGCAATAATGGAAGAATGCCACGATCTAGGAATTGTTGATGTATATGTAAATTCAGAATGTATTTCACATATATGTATATTGTATTCTTATAGAGATGTTATTATTCCTCTATACAGAACTATTTGTATTCCTATAGAGATGTTATTATTCCTCTATACGAAAGTGTCGTCATTTATATTGTAAGTGTTCTAACTTATACTTGATGGGTTATTAGACCACCTTGTTGGGATCATCCCTGTATAAGTCATGTGGGTCAAAGGTTTATTAGACCACCCTATTGGAGGTCGGCCCAATCCGCATTATGCTATGTGGTTAAGTTAAGGCCGACCTAGTAAAGGTTATTAGGCAAGTCAAGTCAAGTATAAATAGAGTGCGGGAGGCACTCTATTTGATCATTCTATTCTCGCACACACTCTTTGGAGAGTGGCGCACTTGTGGAGGAGGAGAAGCTGCTGCTAGGAGATGTCTATATCTTATGCTTGGGTTGTATCATTGCTCTATCTATCTCTGAGGAAGTTATTGGGTTTTTTCACCTTCATGGTTTTCCCCAAGTAAACTCTGTGTCTCTTATGTGCTTGCAATATTTTGTCCATGATTGATATGATGTAGATATGCTATACATGTTGTTCTCTTAGTTAAGATCCTAGATCCGATTGAAGTAAATTCTGAAAAACTAACATGGTATCAGAGCTAGCCTGAATGAAAGGCATGGTATGGCATGTATGACACTTGTTTCACTTGCGATGCTAGGGCTTGATATAGTAAAAAACAGTCATCGTAGCACTTTCTCTATAAATCCATTTTGACAAAGTTTTTGTATCTAAAACTTTTACAGGTCGAATATCAGATCCCCATGTACCTCGTGTCTAAAGGAAAACTTCTAATTCATTGTACTTTGTGTTTTATGATCTGTACAATCTACGGTTTCTGCCTCTTCCAGATTTGAGTCATAAATAGGTGACCTAGGAAAAAAGGTCATAACTTCGGCTAGGAAGCTCCAAATGAAATTTAGTAAAAAGTGACAAGTAGTACACAGACTTTACTTTCTCAGGTAACTTTTTCAAAGGCCGAAACTAAACCAGTGACATGTGGCACACCGTACAAGTTTGCTCTCTTGTTTTATCCCATAAAAAGGTCACGTTGCGACACTTGGCATAACTCTCTCTCAGAGAATCCATTTGAGGTCAAACCTATGGGGTTTGAAATACGACAGTTTAGGCTACCACAAAAAAAAATTGCAGACCTTGTGAATCAGAAAGTTAATAGGTACACTAGAAACAATAAGGTGCATATTTCTATCAAAACATAATTATTTTTTGAGCACCTTCATTCATGCCTCCAGGAATTACGGTTTTGGAGAAATTTGGTATTTTTGTAATTAGAGACCATGGCTGAATGCTACTCATCAAAATTGAAATTTAGAGACGAAGATCAAATTTTTTGGTTGACTAGAAGGTCGGGCATGACCAAACCCTAGTTCAAGACTTTGATCGAAAAAATGGAAAATTAGGGCTTTTGCAAAAGTTGGAATTTTTTAAGTCTGTGACCACAGCTGGAAGCTCTTCAAAAAAATTGAAGTTTAGAGATTTGGATCAAACCTTTTGGTTGGGAAGAAGGGTGGGATTTATCAAACCCTAGTTCGGGATACTGTCTAGAAGATCCGGAAGGTTCAAAGGCAATTTTGAGGTGTGAAACTTTGCAGTTTTCAAATTCTGAGTATACCAACTTGATCAGCACATCAAGGCGCATCTTTCTATCCTTTCAAAAGTTTGAAATTCAAAGTTTGAATTTTTAGGTTTTCTCTGACAAACCCTAATCCAGCTCCAGATCCAGTTCCTGCAAATCAAGTGGATTGGGTTAATCCTAGATGAGAATGAATTAGTCAACTGCATAAGTGAAGAAGTTCCTTTTTCAAAGGGAGATGAGGCTAAGGCCTTACATAAGAAGATTACAAGAAATCTCGACAAGTATGACTTATCTAGGTATGTTTCGAGATTTGTTCATGATTAAGCTTATGGTATGTTTGTCTTCATATTATTACGGTTAGTACAATCTCGATTAAATTTAGGATTAAATTTAGACTTATCGTATCACTTAATAAAATTATGAATGCATATATTCATTGATTAGGGTGTTGACACTTATGATTGTACTAATGCATTATGGTGTTGTATGAGGCTTATGTTGTCCACTAACATGAAAGGTACATCAAGAAAGACAAGTCATGTTCTAGTTCAAGAACATATGACCATGGTGACATGAAGACAAAGGTTAGTCCATTGCCATGGATCACATAGAATATCTACTTACGAGGTATGTATAAGTTGGTTCTATAATGGTTAACCTATGAGATATGCAGGTAACTAGCAAAAGTCACTGAAGAAAACAAGAAGACATTATGCAGGTATGTTAGACATAACTAGCTAGCATGCTAATCCAGGTATGTTTTTCCTATATCAAGTTAGAATCCTACCTTGTGTTAGGATCTCTTATATAAGTATACACGACATCATTGATAATGATTATTTATGGGGTAATAAATTTAAGTAATCTAGGGTTTATGCATATTATGTCTCTTACCTTGATTGATGATCTGACTAACCAAAAAAGTATTTTGGTCAAATATGAATATGTATGAGTAAGAGAAGTCTTCCTTAAAACATTGAATGCTAATGCTTATTATTTGTGTTTGAAATGATCATGACTATATATGTTTAAGATTACTGTATTATTGAGAATGTATGATTATGTATGAGATCTCGAGGATATCACAATAATGATACTTGTAATCATGCATAGTGATCAAGGATGGATATAAGTTCAAGGACAGGTAATCCAGGAAGCAAAGATCAAGAGGGAGCACACTTCAGTAGTTTCTGCAAGGATGCAGATATTCAGAGGGAGTCGACCACTTCTCACAATCCACATCAGAATGGAGTTGCAAAGATTCAGAGGGAGTCCACCCAACAACCAAACAAAGATAAGTATTTGAATTGTCATTTCTTACATATTTGTTTGTTTAAATAATATTATTCAATGATTTATATGTTTATGTTCCTAGACTTAGGTTGTGTATTATGCATATTAGAATAATTACATGAATGAAAAGTATACTACTAATATGCATGTGATGGGTAAGTGGCCTATGGAATTGTACAACATTCCATTGCTACTTATCTAGAATGAAACCTCATTGCTGACATGTTGGGAGTAGTGAAAACTCTTAACAATGTTCTGGTAGAGATTGGAAGCCATCTAGAAAGTTATAGGATATGGATGAATGTTGTATTGAATCATTGGCTAAAATAATTGCATAACTGTATGACATATTTATTTATGTGTAAGAATTTGTTCTGAAAACTATGAGAAGTTTCTAATCATGCGATTTAACTTGTTTTGTAGGAAATATTGTATACGAGCACCTACAAAAGAAGGACTACAACATTTGTTTCAGCAACAAAGTTATCTATTGAAGATTTTGAAGATTTTGAATATATTGAAGTTCCCAAGATTTGGGAAGAATGCCATGATCGAGGAGTACCAGTTGATCATGAAGAATGATGTTTGGGATGCAATCCCAAGACCTAAAGGAAAGTCTATTGTGACTTCCAAATGGATATACAAGATCAAGCATGCTGCAGATGGTAGGATAGAGAAATACAAAGCGATATTTGTAGCTTGTGTCTTCTCCCAGAAAGAGGGGATAGGCTATGAAGAGACGTCTACACCTATATCCAGGCACACTTCCATCTGATCAATACTTGCTCTGGGTGTAGTGATGAAATGGAAGATACACCAGATGGATTTCAAGACAGCTTTTCTTGAATGCTGTAGTCAAAGAGGATGTGTATGTGGAGTTGTAAACACCCAAAAAGTGCTCACTAGCTCATTTCCCTATTCACATGACCCATTTGTCCACTTTTTCACCATCGGAGCCTTTGAAACCAACAAAAGGTCACCAAAAGACCTGAGTACACCCCTTTTTCCATTAAAAAAGATTATTTTTCCTAAAAAAGCATAAAAAACCCTCAAAAAGGGTCCAAATTCCCAAAAATATTAAAAAGGGAATTAAAATATTAATTTTATTCAAAAAAGGAAAAAGGAGGGAAAAGTACCTAAACCATGTTGGTCAATACCATTTGGTTTCCACAAAACCACAAATGGTATTCCCCACCACCAAAACCTATAAAAAGGTGGTAGGGGCTCCTCATTTCACATCCATCCATTATCTCATCCTTATGCTGCTGAAATCTCCCTTAAGCATTTTAGCCATTGAAGCAACCTTGGAGAAGGAGACCTCTTGGAGCTTGGAGCCGCTCATCTTGGGAGTTGCTCTACATCAACCTTCACCATTGGAGGTAATACTATTGCAAGCACTAGCTTGCCCCATTTTCAAATACAAATTTATTCTTTCATAGTTTCTTGTTCTTGCTTTTAAAAATATTTTCATTATTTGCTTATGTTCTTGCATAGATCCATGATTAGTTTTGTTTAGATTAGTTTCTTGTTTAATTCTATTGAAACTGATGCTACTAGTTAGCAGGTGCCCATAGCACTAAGCCTGGTTGCAAAACCGGGCCAACAGTTTTTGGCGACTCCAGTTGGTCTCCCAATCTCGCCTCCGCAGCTTGGGTAATATACTCCCCTTCACATGAGTTAATTCACATTGACGGAGTATGTTTAGGTGCCGCCACCAATAATCAAGCTGAATACGATGCCGTGACCGATCTCCTAGCCGCAGCTCTCCAAATGAGCATCCGTCACCTCAACGTTTTCTTTGACTCACAGCTCCTAGTTTCCCAGCTCAACAATGATTACCAGGTACGCAATCCCTGTCTTTTCAGAAAATTCCTGTGCACTAAACAAATGGTTAGACGGTTTGAATCCATTTCATTCACACATGTCCCAAGATACCTCAACAGTGTAGCAGACAATATGGCCAACAATGTCCTCAACTGGCACACCAATCACATCATGTCATATCCATAAACAAAATGCATCCACGCGCATAACATGTGCCTCCACGAGCATAAAACAAATAAACAAATAATGCATCCACGTGCATAACATGTGCCTCCACGGGCATACATAAATAAACAAACATACTGCATCCACGTGCATAACATGTGCCTTCACGGGCATATACAAAAGACAAATGTGCATCCATGTGCATACACAACAATATATCCAAAATATATACACACATATATATAAACCATGATAGTCAATATGTCATAGGTGCCCTCAACACTCGATATACAAAAATACATCTGTCATACAAAAATGCTTCCCCATATGCTCATCAGCATTTGGGGGCAGATACAATATCATCTACTCAGCAGGATCCCTAGGCTCCTCCGGATCCTCCTCTGCTGGCTCCGCCGGGTCAGGACGAGCCCAAACTCTCCGCTCTGCCGGCCCCGCTGGGTCATCCCGTAGACGGATCCTCATCTGAGCTGGCTCTGCAGGTACATCCCGAGCACCACCCCTGTGCCCTGCCACAAACACCGCTGTCCTCAACAAGAGCGACCGCCACTCGGGCGGCGCACCGAAGCAACCCTCCAAAATATCCCGATCCAGGTCTCTCCAACCATCCTCGGGGAGTCCAGCTAGGATCCTGGCAAAGGTCTGTCTGACACCCTCTATGGCGTCATCGCAAGGGCCAACCCCTCGCCCACGAGCCGCAAATCCTCCACCACGCGGAGGGGGTACCGCTGTAGGTGGATGGGCGACCACCATCGCCCGCCCCTGACGAGCCACATAGTCAGGCGGTGGCACTGGACCCACATCTGCACAAAGCAAGTAAACCATCACATACTATACAACTATAATCATCAATGATAATCCAAACAACATATGATATAATATCAAATAAAACACAAAACATACCGTCTAAACTTCAGGCTTGTCCTGGGGCACGAGGCATCTCTAGGTCACCTCGATAGTCCATGCCGGCATAGGGGTAGTCCTCAATAACCAGGGGCATCTGCTCCCACTGCTGATAAAAATCCTCCGTGAAGAAGCCGCGGACACCACCGCCACCACGAGGCATCATCTGCCCCCATCTCATCATACGAGGCTCACTCACGAGACCAGCACGAATGGGTACCCGTGGCCGCAAGGTCGGCACCCGCTCGAAGAAAAAACAGCATAAAAATGAAGCATAACAAAACTCACCTCCCTCTCGAACGGCCTTGTCCAGATCTCTCCGGACACCCGCCAGAAACATCTGCCCCCAGGCATAATATGTCCCCCGAAGAACGGAGTCCACCATCATCGTTTGTCCCCCAGACATACGATGTGGCGCAGCCACACCCAATATCCGTAGAACACATGCCCCAACAGCTCGCATATCCCACTCACGTAGGGATCGCAGACTAATAGAGCTGTTCTGCAAAACAGCATCATCGACACAGAAAGTCTGTAACAGGTCCTCCATATCTACACCTGGAGGGATCCTAGGTAAGAGATCACCCACCTCACCCAAACGAGGCAACCCAGTCAAAAAATAGACATCCGTGAGAGTGATCTCTAACCTCTCACCTCCAATGATAAATGCACCCTCCACCGGCACCCACCAACTCACTAGCTTGTTCAGGAGCCGTCTCACTGAACGAATAGGTGGGATCTGAGCGAACTTCAAAAGTCCGCTCATAGCCAGAGTCTGTCTCACCCCCGCATCAGTCTCAATCCTCGCCATAAGATCATCATCGATCTCTCACTCTCGCCACGAGGACTGTGGTCTCCTCAACATCCTGCCAGAAAACAGAAGAAATTTTTAGCCCCAGCATAAAATTCTTTTGAAAAAATCCCTTCGCGGCTTTTACACAAAAAGCCGCGATTCCCATCGCGGATTTTCCATCGAAAGCCGCGATTCCCATCGTGGCTTTTCCACTGAAAGCCGCGATGACCATCGCGGGATCCATGCAAAAACCCGCGATGAACATCGCGGGTTTTGGCCGGACAGTCGCGATGAACATCGCGACTATCCCCCATGAACTCGCGATGAACATCGCGGGTTCCAACCTCGCAGTCGCGATGAACATCGCGACTGTCAGCCTAAAACCCGCGCGGTTCATCGCGAGAACAGCCCCGAAACCCGCGATATTCCACGTTAGAGAGTCAACATGGAATTTCGCGGCCTTCGGGGGCCCGCCGCCAAACAAAAAAGACATAATTGACAAGGCTAAGGGAAATAGAGTTACCTGCAACTCGATGAATCGAAAACCAATGGTGAAATCTCCCGAAAATAGAGAAATAGCTCTGACAGCTCTATCAAACTCGCACGTAACAATGACAAATCATTTGGGCCCCACGCCCTATTTATAGGAATTCCACCAATTTTCCAACAACCATTACGGCATCATACGAAGTCCATTTCTCAAACCGTTGGTACCGTTGGAATCAAAACAGCGAGAACTTCATGCAGGTTCCTTCCTTTTCCCATTTTCATGGGGTCCATTTTTTGCCCATTTTTTGGCCTCTCTCGTGGCCTCGGTTTGCGTGCCACATCGACCATTCTCCATTTTGGACATGCCATATGTCACCGGATCCAGTTTTCTGCACTGAGGACGATGCTTGAGATCATTTCTTGCTATCACGTCCCGATTGTCAGGGCATTTTTTCCATGCCCCCTCCTCACCTCGGTTTGCGTGCCACATCGACCGTCCTCCGTTCTGGACATGTCATATATCACCGGATTCAATTTTCCGCACTCGTGATGATGCTTGAGATCATTTCTCGCTATCACGTCCCGATTGTCAGGGCATTTTTTCCATGCCCCCTCGTCACCTCGGTTTGCGTGCCACATCGGCCGTTCTCCATTTTCGACATGCCTTATATCGCCGGATTCAGTTTTCTGCGCTCACGATGATGCTTGAGATCATTTCTCGCTCTCACCTTTAGATTTTTTGGGCATTTTTTGCCATGCCCCTTACATAGCCTCGGTTTGCGTGCCAGATCGGCCGTTCTCCGTTTTCGACAATCCTTACGTCACCGGATCCAGTTTTCCTCATTGATGACAATGCTTGAGACCTTTTCTCACCCTCATCAATCCATTTTTTTTCGGTATAATTTTATCCCTTTTTCGGGCCGAGCAACCCCTTTTACGAAAAAGGCACTTAGGGAGTTTCTGTTAAGCTCTTTTCTGACTCCTAAAACAATGAAAAGATTGTCGAGCAACCTTGCTTCCTTTCATGCTCGTTAAACGTATCTGAAAGGGCGTCTACCTGGTATAAGTTTACCCCTTTTCCGAACCCTGTAGACTAATTACGAAAAAGGAATACTCTAGTCACATTGGCTAGAAGAGTTCTCCATCTGCATCATTTTATGTTTTTTCGGGCCTTGGAGACTAAACTACGAAAAAGAACACCAATGGAGTCCACTTACCACTTTCAGACTCTCTAAACATGAAAGCAACCATGAGCACGAGCCGTCCTGGGCTCACAAAATCCACAGGAATGTACCATTTTAGAGCACACTTTTATCCCTTCTTGGAGCTCATTAAAACTACGAAGAAGGAATCAATGGTGCCTCTTGGCGCCACGACAGATCACATCTTCTCATTAGGCAGCTTCCCCATTTTGGTCGCCTTTGTTCAGAGTATTCTGCAGTATGTCACCTTGAAAATTCCTCGACGGCACCTATCAGCTCATCCTCCCCCCCCCCAGAGTCAATATATACCATTCAGTCAATAAAAGCAATGATCCCCACACCGACAAGTCAGTTCCCTACACTGCCAGGTCAACCATGTCATCATGCTCTGAACAAAGGAAGGTTGAGTCTACCCACTTTATGACCCAGTTATTCCCCATCCCCACAAGTATGTCAGTCCTACCATCAGCACTACAGCACTTCAGTTTTACACCTCGTGCTCCTATCAAGGAAACATCATTGCCTTGTTAGTTGCTGGTCTCCCTCTGTCGACGACAACCACATTGATTCCAGAAGATAGACCTAGAGGTCCCTGTGTCTTGGACTCATCACCATTTATGATGAGTGCCTACGAATCATTTTGAGAGGAATCTTCAGCGCCTCTCCAAATGGTTGTTTCTCACATGCTCGACTTCAACACCTTGATCGCATCACTGAGACTCGCACAGGGTATTCGTCCGTTTCACTTATTAGTCGAAGACCCTGGATACCTCCTGACTCCTCCACATTTGAGAGTCTTCCTATGGATAACACCAGTTACACTTTTTCTATAGATATCCGGGTTGCGCATGGCGACAGTATTCAGATGTACCCCAGTTTCATACTCCCTTGAGTGTACAGTTACATTATTTCACAGAGATGACTCATAGTCTTTGAGTCCCTACAGATGTTTTACACCTTCAGTTTCAGCAGTTCCTCAGTTATTCCAGTGTATCAGTTATTGAGATCCGTTATGATCAGGAATACATCCCAAAATAATGTCCCCCCTGGACCATTATGGTGTACCAGTAGATTCTCTATGTATTAGATCCCCCTTCTTGGGACTAATTGTTATGTATATGTCTTGATACGAGCATGGGAATGCCCGCCTCATCCATTATCAGAGATGATACCTCATTCATATTGCGGCCATGTAATATTTTTTGTTTCTTGCAGCTTCCAAGGGCCGTGGCTCCAGTCTCCAATCGGTCTCTTCTCCTTCCCAAACCCTTGAAAAAGACAAAAGAACTATGATGTCTATCGGCCATACGATGAGCTCCTGCCCTCACACATCAGGGGGCAATCTGTTAACACCCAAAAAGTGCTCACTAGCTCATTTCCCTATTCACATGACCCATTTGTCCACTTTTTCACCATCGGAGCCTCTGAAACCAACAAAAGGTCACCAAAAGACCCGAGTACACCCCTTTTTCCATTAAAAAAGATTATTTTTCCTAAAAAAGCATAAAAAACCCTCAAAAAGGGTCCAAATTCCCAAAAATATTAAAAAGGGAATTAAAATATTAATTTTATTCAAAAAAGGAAAAAGGAGGGAAAAGTACCTAAACCATGTTGGTCAATACCATTTGGTTTCCACAAAACCACAAATGGTATTCCCCACCACCAAAACCTATAAAAAGGTGGTAGGGGCTTCTCATTTCACATCCATCCATTATCTCATCCTTATGCTGCTGAAATCTCCCTTGAGCATTTTAGCCATTGAAGCAACCTTGGAGAAGGAGACCTCTTGGAGCTTGGAGCCGCTCATCTTGGGAGTTGCTCTACATCAACCTTCACCATTGGAGGTAATACTATTGCAAGCACTAGCTTGCCCCATTTTCAAATACAAATTTATTCTTTCATAGTTTCTTCTTCTTGCTTTTAAAAATATTTTCATTATTTGCTTATGTTCTTGCATAGATCCATGATTAGTTTTGTTTAGATTAGTTTCTTGTTTAATTCTATTGAAACTACTGCTACTAGTTAGCAGGTGCCCATAGCACTAAGCCTGGTTGCAAAACCGGGCCAACAGGAGCAGCCACTCGGGTTTGAGACACATGACCAAGAGTCATATGTGTGCAGATTAAAGAAAGCCTTGTATGTCTTGAAGCAAGCTCCTAGGACTTGGTATGGTAGGATAGATAGCTTTCTATCTAGTTTTGGCTTTACCAAGAGTAAAGCGGATTCCAACCTTTACTACAAGGTTGAGGAAGGCAATCCAGTGATACTACTTCTGTATGTGGATGACCTATTTGTAACAGGTGAGGATAGATTGATTTTCGACACAAAGAGGAAGCTTGCTGCCAAGTTCAAGATGAAGGACTTGGGTATGATGTACTACTTTCTTGGTATGGAGGTGTGCCAGAGTGCAGATGGAATCTTCCTTGGACAAAGGAAGTATGCAGTAGAGATCCTGAAGAGGTTCAAGATGATGGACTGCAAGGCCATGGCCACACCTATGGCATCGAACCTGAAGCTTCTATGTGATGCTTCATCTGAGCTGGTTGATGCTACGATGTATCATCAGATGATTGGGTCCTTGATGTACCTGATGAATACGAGAACAGACATCTTCTTCGCAGTGAACACCTTGAGCCAGTACTTGACAGATCTGAGACATGTTCACATGATAGCCGCAAAGCATGTTCTGAGCTACTTGAAGGGTACATGTTACTCTGGGCTCAAGTATGAGGTGAATCAAAAGTTTAACCTGGAGGGTTATGTTGATTTGGATTGGGCAGGTAGTGCCATTGATCGGAAGAGCACTTCGGGGTGCTACTTCAGTATGAGATCCGGTATGATCTCTTACTTTAGTAGGAAGTAGTCCTGTGTGGCATTGAGTACAACCGAAGCAAAATATGTCACAGCTTGTTCGGCTAGTTGTGAGGTAGTATGGCTTCAGAAACTACTGTCTCATCTATTTGATCTCCCATTGGAGGCTATTGGTATCTTTTGTGACAACCAGAGTTGCGTGAAGCTATCTGAGAACCCAATGTTCCATGACAAGTCGAAGCACATTGAGATCAAATATCACTATATCAGGGATATGGTGGAGAGAAGAGTAGTGAAGCTCCTGTATGTTGCGACAGATGAGCAGGTTGCGGATGTGTTGACGAAACCACTAGCTAGAGTGAAGTTCAAGTAATTCAGAGAGAGGCTTGGTGTTCTTCAGATTGAGGACACTTCGAGGAAGAAGTGATGGACACATTTGCTGAAGCCATTCCAAGCATGGTGAGAGGAGAATCCTTCCCATGGCTGTGGATGTAAGCATTGGATGATGAGCATCAGGACAATGCTCCAATTACTGCTCTGTATATGCATATGCATCATGTTGGATGTTGGATATGATCAGTTGGATCATGTGAATGTATATTCATCATGTTGGATGCTAGATATGATTAGTTGGATCATGCAGTTATGTATGCATAATGTTGGATGCTTGATATGATCAGGTGGATCATGTATTTGTGTATGTATCAAGTGGATACATTGTATGATCAGGTGGATACATTGTATGATCAGGTAGATCATGAATGATGATATGTATCAGGTAGATACTTGGTATGCATCAGGTGGATGCATTGTATGATCAGGATGATCATGGATGATGAGCTTCAGGATGTTTCTCCAAATGATATGCGTCAAGTGGATGCATTGATGATCAGTATGATCATTCTGTGATGACATGCATCAGGAGGATGCTTTGACATGATCAAGTGGATCATGAGTGATGAGTCCGAAGACACAGATGCACAAGAGCCTTTTCGACATGGTGGTAGATGTGTTCTCCCATGTGCCTTGATGTAAGTGCAAAGCCTTTATAACATGGTGGTAGATATGTTCTCCCATGTGCGTTGATGTGAGTGCTGAGCCTTTCCCGGATGGTCAGAGGAAAGTCCTTCCATGCCGATGAGTGTAAGTGTTGTGTTGTGTGCATTTGGACTGTGCTTCGTGGATGATGAGATGATCAGTATGATCATGAGTATCAAGATGATACTCTGTAGTCGTGGATAGGCTGTGCAAATAAGCATATAATAGCACCCTGGGAGACTTGCAGATGCTCTTGATAGGTTTTGTCGATGGCATATAATAGCTCCCTGGGAGGTCTGGCAAATGCTCTTGCTAGGTTTTTCTTGGAAGGACATATAATAGTGCCATGGGAGATTTACAGATACTCTTGCTATATTTTTCTGATGGCATATAATAGCTCCTTGGGAGATCTGGTAAATGCTCTTGCTAGGTTTTGTCCATGGTATATAATAACTCCCTGGGAGATCCTACAGGTTGTGATGGCAACGTAATCAATCCTGGGATGCTATTGCTAGGTTTTTCCGGTTGCATATAATTTCTCCCTTGGAGGTTTGTATATACTCTTTCTAGGTTTTGCATATGCCATATAATAGCTCCCTGGGATATCTGTCAAATGCTCTTCCTAGGTTTTTCTTGGTCACATGTAATAGCTCCCTGGGAGATCTTGCAGGTTGTGTTGGGCATGTAATCAATCCTGTGATGCTCTTGCTAGGTTTTATTGATGCACATAATAAGTCCTGAGGATTCCACAGTATGGCCAGTGATGAGGAAGACCTGCAAGTGGTGGGCCTACATCCAGTATCAAAAAGGACTGGCTCTATAGAACTTCCTATGATGAGTATATTCAGAGATTGATTGAGATAGTAGCAGCAGTGATGATGACGATGATCTAGAGAAGAAGACTTGTGCTAGAAGACCTGTGTCGAGAAATACCTTCCTAGTTAAGAGGGAGTGTTGATGTATATGTAACTTCAGAATGTATTTCACATATATGTATATTGTATTCATATAGAGATGTTAATATTCATCTATACGGAAGTGTCCTCATTTATATTGTAAGTGTCGTTACTTATACTTGATGGGTTATTAGACCACCTTGTTGGGGTCGGCCTTGTATAAGTCATGTGGGTCAAAGGGTTATTAGAACACCCTATTGGGGGTCGGCCATGTGGGTCAAAGGGTTATTAGACCACCCTATTGTAGGTCGGCCCAATCCGCATTATGTCATGTGGTTAAGTTAAGGCCGACCTAGTAAAGGTTATTAGGCAAGTTAAGTCAAGTATAAATAAAGTGCGGGAGGCACTCTATTTGATCATTCTATTCTCACACACACACTTTGGAGAGTGGCGCACTTGTGGACAAGGAGAAGCTACTGCTATGAGATGTCTATCTCTTATGCTTGGGTTGTATCATTGCTCTATCTATCTCTGAGGAAGTTATTGGGTTTTTTCACCTTTATGGTTTTCCCCAAGTAAACTCTATGTCTCTTGTGTGCTTACATTATTGTGTCCATGATTGATATGCTGTAGATATGTTGTACATGTTGTTCTCTCAATTAAGATCCTAGATCAAATTGAAGTAAATTCTGAAAAACTAACATGGTATCAGAGCTAGCCTGAAATAAGGCATGGTATGGCATGTATGACACTTGTTGCACTTGCGATGCTAGGGATTGATATAGTAAAAATCAGTCATCGTAGCACTTTCTCTATAAATCCATTTTGATGAAGTTTTCGGATCTAAAACTTTTACAGGTCAAAGTTCTAATTCATTGTACTTTGTGTTTTATGATCTATACAATCTAGGGTTTCTGCCTCTTCCATATTTGAGTCATAAATAGGTGACCTAGGGAAAAAGGTCATAACTTGGGCTAGGAAGCTCCAAATGAAATTTACTAAAAGGTGATAGGTAGTACACGAACTGTACTTTCTCAGGTAACCTTTTCAGAGGCCGAAACTGAACCAGTGACATGTGGCACGCCTTACAATTTCGCTCTCCTATTTTATCGCATAAACAGGTCTCATTGCGACAATTGGCATAACTCTCTCTCATAGAATCCATTTGAGGTCAGACCTATGAGGTTTGAAAGATGATAGTTTAGGCTAGCACAGGAAAACATTTCAGACCCTGTGAATCGGGAAGTTAGGAGGTATACTAGAAACAATCAGGTGCATATTTTTGTCAAAACATAATTATTTTTTGAGCACCTTCATTCATCCCTCCAGGAATTAGGGTTTTGGAGAAAGTTAGTATTTTTGTAATCAGAGACCACGGATGAATGCTACTCATCAAAATCGAAATTTAGAGACCAAGATCAAATTTTTTGCTTGGGTAGAAGGACGGGCTTGATCAAACCCTAGTTCGAGACTTTGATCAGAAAAATGGAAAATTAGGGCTTCTGCAAAAGTTGGAATTTCTTAAGTCTGTGACCACGGATGGAAGCTCCTCAGAAAAATTGAAGTTTAGAGATTTGGATTAAACCTTTTGGTTGGGAAGAAGGGTGGGCTTTATCAAACCCTAGTTCGGGATCCTATCCAGAAGATCCAAAAGGTTCAAAGTCAATTTTGAGGTGTGAAACTTTGCAGTTTTCACTCTGAGTATACTAGCTTGATCAGCTCATCAAGGTGCATGTTTCTATCCTTTCAGAAGTTTGAAATTCAAATTTTGAATTTTTAGGGTTTCTCTGACAAACCCTGATCTAGCTCCAGATCCAGTTCCTGCAAATCAAGTGGATTGGGTTAATCCTAGAGGAGAATGGATTAGTCAACTGCATAAGTGAAGAAGTTCTTGTTTCAAAGGGAGATGAGGCTAAGGCCTTGCATAAGAAGATTACAAGAAATCTCGATAGGTATGACTTATCCAGGTATGTTTCGAGATTTGTTCATGATTAAGTTTATGGTATGTTTGTCTTCATATTATTACGATTAGTACAATCTTGATTAAATTTAGACTTGTCGTATCACTTAATAAAATTATGAATGCATATATTTATTGATTAGGGTGTTGACACTTATGATTGTACTAATGAATTATGGTGGTGTATGAGGTTTATGTTGTCCACTAACATGAAAGGTACATCAAGAAAGACAAATCATGTTCTAGTTTAAGAACATATGACCATGGTGACATGAAGACAAAGGTTCGTCCATTGCCATGGATCACATAGAAGATCTACTTACGAGGTATGTATAACTTGGTTCTATAATGGTTAACCTATGAGATATGCAGGTAACTAGCACAAGTCACTAAAGAAAACAAGAAGACATTATGGGGGTATGTTAGACATAAATAGCTAGCATGCTAATCCAGGTATTTTTTTCCTATATCAAGTTAGAATCCTACCTTGTGTTAGGATCTCTTATATAAGTATACATGGCATGATATATAATGATTATTTATGAGGTAAGAAATTTAAGTAATCCAAGGCTTATGCATATTATGTCTCTTACCTTGATTGATGATATGACTAACCAAAAAAGTCTTTTGGTCAAATATGAATATGTATGAGTAAGAGAAGTCTTCCTTAAAATATTGAATGCTAATGCTTATTATCTGTGTTTGAAATGATCATGACTATATATGTTTAAGATTATTGTAGTATTGAGAATGTATGATTATGTATGATATCTTGAGGATATCACAATAATGATACTTGTAATCATGCATAGTAATCAAGGATGGATATAAGTTCAAGGACAGGTAATCTAGGAAGCAAAGATCAAGAGGGAGCACACTCCAGTAGTTTCTGCAAGGATGTAGATATTCAAAGGGAGTCAACCACTTCTCACAATCCACATCAGAATGGAGTTGCAAAGATTCAAAGGGAGTCCACCCAACAACCAAAGAAGGATAAGTATTTGAATTGTCATTTATTATATATTTGTTTGTTTAAATAATTTTGTTCAATGATGTATATGCTTATTTTCCTAGACTTAGGTTGTGTATTATGCATATTAGAATAATTGCATTAATGAAAAGTATACTACTAATATGCATGTGATGGGTAAGTGGCCTATGGCACTGTACAACATTCTGTTGCTACTTATCTAGAATTAAACCTCTTTGCTTACATGTTGGGAGTAGTGCAAACTCTTAACAATGTTCTGGTAGAGATTAGAAGGCATCTAGAAAGTTACAGGATATGGATGAATGTTGTGTTCAAGCATTGGCTAAAATAATTGCATAACTATATGACATATTTCTTTATGTGTAAGAATTTGTTCTAAAAACTATGAGAAGTTTCTAATCATACGATTTAACTTGTTTTGTAGGAAAGATCGTATACGAGCACCTACAAAAGAAGGACTACAACATTTGTTTCAACAACAAAGTTATCTATTGAAGATATTGAATATATTGAAGTTCCCAGGATTCGGGAAGAATGCCATGATCGAGGAGTAGATCATGAAGAATGATGTTTGGGATGCAGTCCCAAGACGTGAAGGAAAGTCTATTGTGACTTTCAAATGGATATACAAGATCAAGCATGCTGCAGATGGTAGCATAAAGAAATACAAAGGGAGATTTGTAGCTCGTGGCTTCTCCCAGAAAGAGGGTATAGGCTATGAAGAGACGTCTACACCTATAGCTAGGCACACTTCCATCTTATCAGTACTTGCTCTGGGTGTAGTGATGAAATTGAAGATACACCAGATGGATTTCAAGACAGCTTTCTTGAATGGTGTAGTCAAAGAGGAAGTGTATGTGGAGTAGCCACTCGGGTTCAAGACACATGACCAAGAGTCATATGTGTGCAGATTAAAGGAAGCCTTGTATGGCTTGAAGCAAGCTCCTAGGACTTGGTATGGTATGATAGAAAGCTTTCTATAAAGTTTTGGCTTTACCAAGAGTAAAGCGGATTCCAACCTTTACTACAAGGTTGAGGAAGGAAATCCAGTGATACTACTTCTGTATGTGGATGACCTGTTTGTAACAGGTGAGGATAGATTGATTGTCGACACGAAGAGGAAGCTTGCTGCCAAGTTTGTGATGAAGGACTTGGGTATGATGTACTACTTTCTTGGTATGGAGGTGTGGCAAAGTGCAGATGGAATCTTCCTTGGACAAAGGAAGTATGCAGTAGAGATCCTGAAGAGGTTCGGGATATTGGACTGCAAGGCCATGGCCAGACCTATGGCATCGAACCTGAAGCTTCTGTGTGATGCTTCATCTAAGTTGGTTGATGCTACGATGTATCGTCAGATGATTGGGTCCTTGATGTACCTGACGAATACGAGACCAGACATCTTCTTTTTGGTGAACACCTTGAGACAATACTTGATAGATCTTAGACATGTTCACCTAATAGTTGCAAAGCATGTTCTGAGGTACCTGAAGGGTTCAGTTGACTATGGGCTTAAGTATGAGGTGAATCAAAAGTTTAACCTGGAGGGTTATGTTGATTCGGATTGGGCAGGTAGTGCCATTGATCGGAAGAGAACTTCAGGGTACTACTTCAGTATGGGATCTGGTATGATCTCTTGGTTTAGTAGGAAGCAGTCCTGTGTGGCATTGAGTATAACCGAAGCAGAATATGTCGCAGCTTGTTTGGCTAGTTCTGAGGCAGTATGGCTTCAGAAGCTACTGTCTGAGCTATTTGATCTCCCGTTAGAGGCTACTGGTATCTTTTATGACAACTAGAGTTGTGTGAAGCTATTTGAGAACGCATTGTTCCATGACAGGTCGAAGCACATTGAGATCAAATATCACTATATCAGGGATATGGTGGAGAGAGGAGTAGTGAAGCTCCTGTATGTTGCGACAGATGAGCAGGCTACGGATGTGTTGACGAAACCACTAGCCAGAGTGAAGTTCAAGTACTTCAGAGAGAGGCTTGGTGTTCTTCAGATTGACAACACTTTAAGGAAGAAGTGATGGACACATTTGCTAGATCCATTCCAAGCATGGTGAAAGAAGGATCCTTCCCATGGCTATGGATGTAAGCATTGGATGATGAGCATCACGACGATGCTCCACTTACTACTCTGTATATGCATATGCATCATGTTGGATTCTGGATATGATCATTTGGATCATGTATATGTATATTCATCATGTCTGATGATAGATATGATTAGTTGGATCATGCAGTTATGTATGCATCATGTTGGATGCTTGATATGATTAGGTGGATCATGTATTTGTGTATGTATCATGTAGATACATTTGATGATCAGGTGGATACATTATATGATCAGGTAGATCATGAATGATGATATGTATCAGGTAGATACTTGGTATGCATCATGTGGATGCATTGTATGATCAGGATGATCATGGATGATGAGCTTCAGGATGTTTCTCCAAATGATATGCATCAGGTGGATGCATTGATGATAAGGATGATCATACTATGATGACATGCATCAGGAGGATGCTTTGACATGATCAGGTGGATCATGAGTGATGAGTCCGAAGACACAGATGCACAAGAGCCTTTCCGACATGGTGGTAGATGTGTTCTCCCATGTGCCTTGATGTAAGTGCAGAGCCTTTCTAACATGGTGGTAGATATGTTCTCCCATGTGCGTTGATGTGAGTGCTGAGCCTTTCCCGGATGGTCAGAGGAAAGTCCTTCCATGCTGATGAGTGTAAGAGCTATGTTGTGTGCATCTAGACTATGCTTCATGGACGATGAGATGATCAGTATGATCATGAGTATCAGGATGATACTCTGTGGTCATGGACAGGCTGTGTAGATAAGCATATAATAGCACCCTGGGATATTTACAGATGCTCTTGATATGTTTTGTCGATGGCATATAATAGCTTCCTGGGAGGTCTGGTAAATGCTCTTGCTATGTTTTGCTTGGAAGGACATATAATAGCACACTGGGAGATTTACAGATACTCTTGCTAGGTTTTTCCGATGGCATACAATAGCTCCCTAGGAGATCCGGTAAATGCTCTTGCTAGGTTTTGTCCATGGCATAGAATAACTCCATGGGTGATCCTGCAGGTTGTGTTGGGCACGTAATCAGTCCTGGGATTCTCTTGCTAGGTTTTTTCGGTTGCATATAATTTCTCCTTGGGAGGTTTGCATATACTCTTGCTAGGTTTTGCATATGGCATATAATAGCTCCCTGGGATATTTTTCAAATGCTCTTGCTAGGTTTTGCTTGGTCACATGTAATAGCTCCCTGTGATATCTTGTAGGTTGTGTTGGGCATGTAATCAGTCCTGAGATGCTCTTGCTAGGTTTTATTGATGCACATAATAAGTCCTGAGGATTCCACAGTATGGCCAGTGTGAAGAAGACCTGCAGGTGGTGGGCCTACATCCAGCATGAAAAAGGACTAGCTCTGTAGAACTTCCTATGACGAGTAGATTCAGAGATTGATTGAGATAGCAGCAGCAGTGATGATGACGATGATCAAGAGAAGAAGACTTGTGCTAGGAGACCTGTGTCGAGAAATACCTTCCTAGTTAAGAGGGAGTGTTGATGTATATGTAACTTCAAAATGTATTTCACATATATGTATATTGTATTCCTATAGAGATGTTATTATTCCTCTATACGGAAGTGTTTGTTTTCGTATAGAGATGTTATTATTCCTCTATATGGAGGTGTCTTCATTTATATTGTAAGTGGCGTAACTTATACTTGATGGGTTATTAGACCACCTTGTTGGGGTCGGCCCTATATAAGTCATGTGGGTCAAAGGGTTATTAGACCACCCTCTTTGAGGTTGGCCCAGTCAGCATTATGTTATGTGGTTAAGTTAAGGTCGACCTAGTAAAGGTTATTAGGAAATTCAGGTCAAGTATAAATAGAGTGCGGGAGGCACTCTATTTGATCATTCTATTATCACACACACTCTTTGGAGAGTGGCACACTTGTGGAGGAGGAGAAGTTGCTCCTAGGAGATGTCCATCTCTTATGATTGGGTTGTATCATTGCTCTATTTATCTCTGAGGAATTTATTGGGGTTTTTCACCTTTATGGTTTTCCCCTAGTAAACTCTGTGTCTCTTGTGTGCTTGCATTATTGTGTCCATGATTGATATGTTGTAGATATGTTGTACATGTTGTTCTCTCAGTTAAGATCCTAGATCAGATTGAAGTAAATTCTGAAAAAATAACAGGAATACCAGTCGATCATAAAGAATGATGTCTAGATGTGGTCCCAAGACCAGAAGGGAACTTTGTTGTGACTTCCAAGTGGATCTATAAGATCAAGCATGTTGCAGATGGCAGCATAGAGAAATCCAATGCAAGGTTTGTGGCTCGTGGCTTCTCCCAGAAAGAGGGGATAGATTATGAAGAGACTTTTTCTCCTGTAGCCAGATACACTTCCATCAAAACAATACTTGCTTTGGATGCAGTGATGAAGTGGAAGATACACCAGATGGATATGGTGTAGTCGAAGAGGAAATGTATGTGGAGTAGCCACTCGATTTTGAGACACATGACAGAGAGTCATATGTGTGCATATTGAAGAAAGCCTCGTATGGCTTGAAGCAAGCTCCTAGGACATGGTATGGAAGGATAGACAACTTCCTGTCCAGCTTGGGATTTACCAAGAGTAAAGAGGATTCCAACCTTTACTACAAGGTTGAGGAAGGAAATCCAGTGATACTTCTATTGTATGTGGATGACCTGTTTATGACAGGCAAGGATAGATTGATTTTCGACACGAAGAGGAAGCTTGATGCTGAGTTCAAGTTGAAGGACTTGGGTATGATGCATTACTTTCTAGCCATGGAGGTGTGGCAGGGTATAGATGGAACCTTCCTTGGACAAAGGAAGTATGCAATAGAGACCCTAAAGCGGTTCGAGATAATGGACTGCAAGGCCATGGCCACACCTATGGATTCAAACCTGAAGCTATTGAGTGATGCTTCATCAGAGTCGGTTACTGCCATGATGTATCATCACATGATTGGGTCCTTGATGTACCTAATGAACACGAGACCAGATATTTCCTTTGCGGTGAACGCCTTGAGCCAGTTTCTGACATATCCTAGACATGTTCACCTGATTGTTGTAAAGCATATTTTGAGGTAGCTGAAGGGTACAATTGATTATGGGCTCAAGTATGATGCAAATCAAAAGTTTAACCTAGAGGGTTATGTTGACTCAGATTGGGAAGGCAATGCTTTAGATAGGAAGAGCACCTCAGGGTGCTGCTTTAGTATGGGATCAAGTGTGATCTCTTGGTTTAGCAAGAAGCAATCCTGCGTGGCACTGAGTACAGCCGAAGCAGAGTATGTGGTAGCTTGTTCAGCTAGTTGTGAGGCGGTATGGATGAGAAAGCTACTGTCTGATTTATTTGATATCCAGTTGGATGCTACTTGTATCTATTGTGACAACCAGAGTTGTGTGAAGTTGTCAGAGAACCTGGTGTTCCATGACAAGTCGAAGCACATTGAGATCAAATATCACTATATCAGGGATATGGTGTAGAGATGAGAAGTGAAGCTCCTATATGTTGTGATGGACAAGCAGATCGCACATGTATTGACCAAAGCCACTGGCCAGAGTGAATTTTGAGTACTTCAGGGAGAGCCTTGGTGTACTTCAGATCAAGGTTCCTTCCAAGGGGAAGTGATGAGTCTGAAAAACGCAGATGTACATGGGATTTTTTGACATGGTTGTAGATATGTTCTTCCATGGTCGTGATGTAATTGTTGAGCCATTATCACATGGTGGTAGATGTGTTCTCCCATGGTATAGATGTAAGGGCTGAAGCCATTTTTTTTTACATGGTGGTAGATGTGTTCTCCCATGTCGGTGGTGTAAGTGTTGTATGATGTGCATCTAGGCTATGCTCCGTGGATGATGAGATGATCTGAAGAGGACATTTCTATAATGATCAGGATGATCATGTGATGATGATGAGCATCAAGACGATTCGATGACGATGATCAGGTTGATCATGCGATGATGATGTACATCGGGATGATGTGTTGTGTGATGATGATTAGTATGATTATGAGTATCGGGATGATACTTCGTGGCCATGGACAGATTGTGCAGGTAGCATGTAATAGCTCCCTAGGAGATCCGATAGTCTGAGCTCGGATGCTCTTATGAGGCTTTGCTATAGGTTGATTGCTGACAGATTGTGTAGGTAGAATGTAATAGCTCCCTAGAAGATCTGATAGTCTGACCTCGGATGCTCTTGTGAGGTTTTTCTATAGGTTGGTTGCGGATAGATTGTGCAGGTAGCATGTAATATCTCCCTAGGAGATCGTATAGTCTGTGCTAGGATGCTCTTGCGATGTTTTGCTATAGGTTGGATGTGGATAGGTTGTGCAAATAAGCATATAATAGCACCCTGGGAGATTTGCAGATACTCTTGCTAGGTTTTTCCTATGGCATATAATAGCCCCTTGGGAGATCTGGAAAATGTTCTTTCAAGGTTTTTATTAGGAGGACATATAATAGTGCCCTAAGAGATTTGTAGATACTCTTGCTAGGTTTTTCCTATGGAATATAATAGCTCCCTAGGAGATTTGGCAAATGCTCTTGCTAGGTTTTGTCCTATGGCATGTAATAGCGCCCTGGGAGATCCAATAGGTTGAGCTGTGTGCTCGTAATCAATCCTGGAATGCTCTTTTGAGGTTTTTCCATGACCACATGTAATAGCGCCCTAGGAGATCCGATAGGTTGAGCTGTGTGCTTGTAATCAATCCTGGGATGCTCTTTCGAGGTTCTGTGGTGGTCGCATGTAATAGCTCCCTAGGATATCTTTCCGGTAATGCTTAGGCACATAAAGGATCTTGGGATACTCTTTCGAGGTTTTGTTGATGCACATAATTAGTCCTGGGATCCACAGCATGGAAAAATATGATGAAGACCTACAGGAGGCTAGGTCTACATCCAGCATGAAAAAGGGCTAGATATGTAGAACTTCCTATCACGAGAAGAATTGAGAAATAGCACCAGTGATCGAGATGACAAGTACAGCAGCAGTGACGATGATGCTTTGTGATCCAGTGACGATGATCCAGCTCCAGAATGGAAGACTTGTGTCTATATGTATTGATGACCTGTGTCAAGAGAATACCTTCCTATTTAAGAGGGAGTGTTGATGGATTTGTAACTTCAGAAGATATTCACTTGTATATTGTATTTGTACTTTATTGTATCCCCAACAGAGATGTATTATTCCTCCGATTGTAAGTGTCATAACTTATACTTGATGGGTTATTAGACCACCTTAATGGGGTCGTCCCTGTATGATTCATGTGGGTTAAAGGGTTATTAGACCACCCTAGTGGGGGTCGGCCCATTCAACATTATGTTAAGTGGTTAAGTTGGGGCCGACCTAGTTAAAGTTAAAAGACAAGTGAAGTAGTGTATAAATAGAGAGTGTGTCTCTCTCATTTTACACATTCTCTCATCCACTCACTTCACATTAGTGAGAGAGAGGAGAAGTGCACACTAGTGGAGGAGGACTAGTTGTTGCAGTCATCTATCTCTTGGGGTTTGACCTCTGTGATCTTTGTATTGGTTCTTATTCTATCTCTGAGGAAGTTGCGGGGTTTTTCACCTTCTTGGCTTTCCCCAGTGAAATGTTTTGTGTCTCTTGTCTCTTATGCTTGATATGTTGTACATGTTGTTCTTTCAGTTAAGATCATAGATCAGTTTGAATTAAATGTTGAAAAACTAAGAGTATCACTGGTAACTATGCAATCCACTTGACTATAACACTGTGGAAGTCAGAAGTTAGGAATTGTCGTCCCAGCCTTCGTATATTAAATATTTTTATATTTCTCTCTTAAATGAAGGGTCGACCGACCCTTCTTGTGCTCAGTATTTTTCCAGTGTTCACCATTATGGATATACATTAATTGATGTCCTAGCCTTCGTAGGTTGAATATTTTTACAACTACTTCATAAATGAAGGGGCGGCTAAACCTTCTTCTGCCTAGTATTATTTTCATCTTAGTTCTAGACTACAAGAAGGGTCAGTCGATCATTCATGTGTTCACAATTCTGGATACAGGTGAATTGTTGGATATACGTGTTCATAATTATCTACTAAACGAAGGGGCGACCGATCCTTCTTGTTGGAAGTCAAATGTCGGAATTCGGGATAAACATTTTGTATATGTTATAACTTAGCAAATGTCTTGATCCCTAATATTTAATGTGGAATTAAGAAGTCGGTAATTGTCAGCCCAACCTTCATAGATTAAATATTTTTACATTTCTCTCATAAATGAAGGGTCAGACGACCCTTCTTGTGCTCAGTATTCTTCGAGTGTTCACCATTCTGGATATACATGAATTGACGGCCTAGCCTTCATAGGTTGAATATTTTTACAATTCCCTCATAAATGAAGGGGCGACCGACCCTTCCTCTACCCAATATTATTTTCATAATAGTTCTAGACTGCAAGAAGTCTCGTTCGATCCTTCTTGTGTTCACCATTATGGATACAGGTGAATTCTTGGATATTGGTGTTCACAATTCTCTACTAAACGAAGGGGCGACTAATCCTTCTTGTTGCAAGTCAGGATAAATATTGTTTATATGTTATAAATTATCCAATAACTAGATCCCTACTATTTACTGTGAAAGTTGGAAGTCGGTAATTGTCGTCTCATCCTTTGTAGATTAAATATTTTTACATTTCTCTCTTAAATGAAGGGTCGGCCGACCCTTCTTGTGCTCTATATTTTTCGAGTTTTCACCATTCTAGATATACATGAATTGACGACCTACACTTTGTAGGTTGAATATTTGTACAATTCCTTCATAAATGAGGAGGCGGCCGACCCTTCTTCTACCAATTATTATTTTCATAATAGTTGTAGACTGCAAGAAGGGTCAGCTAATCCTTCTTGTGTTCATCATTATGGATACAAGTGAATTGTTCAATATTGGTGTTCACAATTATCTACTAAACAAGGGGCGATTGATCCTTCTTATTAGAATTCAAATGTTGTAATTTGGGATAAATATTTTTTATATGTTATAACTTAGCCAATGTCCCGATCCCTACTATTTACTGCAGAATTCAAAAGTCAATAATTTTCATCCCAGCCTTGGTAGATTAAATTTTTTACATTTCTCTCGTAAATGAAGGGTCGGTCGACCCTTCTTGTGCTCAGTATTCTTCCAGTGTTCACCATTCTGGATATACATGAATTGATGGCCTAGCCTTCGTATGTTGAATATTTGTACAATTCGCTCATAAATGAAGGGGCGCCTGACCCTTCTTCTGCCAAATATTATTTTCATAATAGTTCTAGACTGCAATAAGGGTCAGTCGATCCTTCTTGTGTTCATAATTCTGGATACAGATGAATTGGTGAATATAGGTGTTCAAAATTCTCTACTAAACAAGGGGCATTTTATCCTTTTTGTTGGAAGTAGGATGCCGGAATTTGGGATGAATATTTTGTATATGTTATAACTTAGCCAATGTCCCAATACCTACTATTTACTGCTGAATTATGAAGTCAGGAATTGTCGGCCTAGCCTTCATAGATTAAATATTTTTACACTTCTCTCCTAAATGAAGGGTCGGTCGAACCTTCTTGTGCCTAGTATTCTTCCAATGTTCACCATTCTTCATATACATAAATTTACGGCCTAGCCTTCGTAGGTTGAATATTTTTACAATTCCTTCATAAATGAAGGGGCGATCGACCCTTCTTGTGCCCAGTATTATGTTCATAATAGTTATAGACTGCAAGAAGGGTCGGTCGATCTTGCTTGTGTTCGCCATTCTGGATATAGTTGAATTGATGGATATAGGTGTTCACAATTCTCTACTAATTCAAGGGGCAGCTGATCCTTCTTGTCGGAAGTAAGAAGTCGAAAGTCGGGAAATATCACTTAGGACAAATATATTTATCCAAATATGGTGGTTAGTTGGATTCGATCAGTGAAGAAAGTAAAATATCATAGCTCTGCTATCTGGATGGGATTAGTGGAAACCATGCCTTTTCTTTAGCGATGGATTTCCTGGAAAACTGGAAATGGTTTCCATATTGTGGTTGCCAGAGATCGGATTTTGGGCATAAAACACTCGGGTATTCTTATAGAACATATGCTCAGTTGTATTCAAAGGATGGGCATTTAATTTTGAATATATATGTTATAAACATCTGAGCAGGATCTATAACATGCAAGCATGTAGGATATCAAAAAGTGGTTTCATTATGGAGGAAGGAAGGGCTCATATCTTCCTTTTTCACAAACAACAGTTGTTGGATGAAATTGACATAAATATATACTAAGAAGGGAAGGCATTTTTGGAAAATATTATTTTGATACATTACTTAAAGCGGTTGTATAATACAGTAGAATATTAGCTAAATTGCATACATAAATAGTTTTTTGTTTATTGATTGTGATATGTAATGCTAAATGTTGATGTGGATGGAAGATGACAAACGAGGTTATTATGAGATAAAAACCTATGTAACATGTGGAATAGTGTCCATTTGGGAGACAAGTATGTTTCACATGTAACAAATGATCATTGACTTTTATGGACAAGAATATGTGCAGTTTCTTTGATTCATAATATGAATAGCAAGAGGCTCTTTTTTCTTCTAGGAAAAAAAAGACCATCTAACTAGGATGAATTCTGCATTAATTTGGAAGAAAGAACATTGACAATCTTTAAATGTGTGAATCAAAGCATATAAAATTAATTCTAACTCACATAGTACAGTCAAATATGAGGCAAATCGATAAGATGTTGTAACATGAAATACATTCACAAAAGAGAAATTAACAAACTGAAGAAAGTGATAACATATGAATCTCTGTTTCCGATAGAATTGTACTTTTGCTCTTCATTAAAGTATTCAAAAAATATTACATCACTATTTTTTTCTCTCAGATCCAACCCCGATTACTTTGTAAAATCAAAATTTATACAAAATCTTCTTTGAATACACCCTAACTGATTCTTCGCTAAAAATAGAAATTCCAACGAAATCTCTAAACTTCAGGAACAGTTGTTTTGTTGTTGACCAAGATGGTGTATTGTTTCTTTGATTTTGGATGGTGTAACACTTGGGCATTTAACAAAGGAACCACAAATTCATTTCAAATTAGGACACCTAATTATTCATTCTTGATATAACCTGCATTTTGTTTCCCAAATTATTCAACAATTTTCCATTGCTCTTGATTTGGGATTTCATAATCCATCATTTATTTAACCATCTATGCATATTGTGTAACATACACCTTCTAGATCCTTCTTAATCATTAGAAATTGTTCAAATATTTCAAAATCATTGGTCAACTTATCCCCTTTATTGGATAATCCGGTAATATGAGAGATTAGGTCGTCGTTGATCTCGACTAGTTTGTCAAAGTAGAATTTTCCATTGTGATATCTGCTCACAATGAACTGTGCTATCACCTCCTTGAGTCCTCCAAATATATTGACCAAGGGTGTGTGAATATAGTTCAATATGTTGCTTGCTCGGATTTTTTGAGCTTCCTCTCACCATCGGCCATTAGGTTCTTTTCCCCATTCCAAAATTTCGTTCCAAATTCTTTTCCATTGTTGTTCCACAAATTTTGCATTGTGGACGTTCTAGATTTGGATTTTTAATGGTGTATCTACTTCTTCCAGTTGTCGAACTTTCAAAGTTGTGGATCGTGTGGTTGCTTGAGATTTCCTGGGAGCCATTTTGTTTGTAGGATTTTCTATTTCAGTGCTAAGTTCCGTATTTTCTGGAATATTGATGCTTTATTGCTCGAATGTTTGTAGAATAACATCCAAGCTTCTTCCAATTTAGTATTTATAGAAAAATCGTTAGGCAAGAGTGGGTGCGTAGTGGTTGGTTGTATTAATTGCGAATTTAATGGTGGCAATAAATCTGATTGACAATTGGTCAGCACTTCATTTGCTACATATTGATTCTTTTGTTCTTTATGTTGGGTATGATGACTAAAATTTTCCCATTCATTAGCTCTAGGGTTGGAATTTGACAAGCAAAATGCCTATCATGAGGCACTTTTCCCGTCTTTTACGGCCAAACTAATTTAGTGACCGTTATGCTTGAATGCCAAGTTAGATGTTAAAACTCATTTTTTTCTTCTCTAAATTATTAACCTCTCTTATTTATCGATTATGTTTGGATTTATGGATTCTGTTTCAATTTAAATAAATTTTTGAATTTATTTTGGATGATAGTTTAAATAACAGAAAACAAAAAAATCAGGCCATCAATTCAACATAATGATTATTTACTGGAGAAAAACTCTTTGAATGTAGAAAAACTCAAGGAGATACATTAATGAAGAGAAACTAATTTAAAGATAGTTCTTGGGCCCTGATACTGGCAAGAAGAATTACATGTTCTGTTGGGTTTGCATTGTCCTCTCTCCTCATACGGATGTATTTTCCAAAAATTGTTCTTTCCAACCGTTTTTGGTAATACCAATGATACATGATATATAATAAACAAGCAATTAGATAGATAGGAACACAATATAAGTAATGGTGGAAGAGCCAACAAGTCTTTCTATTACTCAAGACCAAGTACAATACAATGTCTTAGTGCCACCTATATCCGGCTCTCCATCCTATATATATAGTTTACAAATAGTTACATAATTGTTTTTCGGTTCACTAACTGATGTGACTAACTGAATCGACATGTGGAGGTCGACACGATGGTTTGACATGTTCTTCGAAGTGGTCGAACAGAGGACCTACTCAGGAGGCCCACCTAGGCTCCTCAAACACAAAGTAATTAGTAGGGATCAGGACACTGGATAAGTTATAACATATAAAAAATATTTATCCTAACTTGTGACAAGACGGATCAGTCACCCCTTTGTTTAGTAGAGAATTGTGAACACCTATATCCAACAATTCACTTGTATCCAGAATGGTGAACACAAGAAGGATCGACCGATCCTTTTTGAAGTATACAACTATTATGAAAGAATACTGGGCAGAAGAAGGGTCAATTTCCCCTTCATTTATGAGGGAATATTAAAAATATTCAACCTACAAAGGCTAGGCCGTCAATTCATGTATATCCAAAATGGTGAACACTGTAAAAATACTGAGCACAAGAACGGTCGGTCGACCCTTCATTTAAGAGAGAAATGTAAAAATATTTAATCTACAAAGAATGGGATGACAATTCCCGACTCTTGAATTCCGCAGTAAATAGTAGGGATTGAGACATTGCTAAGTTGTAACATATAAAAATACTTATCATGAATTCCGGCTTCCGTCAAGAAGGATCGACTGCCCCTTCGTTTAGTAGATAATTGTGAACACCAATATCTAGCAATTCACTTGTATCCAGAATGGTGAACACAAGAAGGATCGACCAACCCATATTGTAGTCTAGAACTATTATGAAAATAATACTGGGCAGAAGAAGGGTCGGTCGCCCCTTCATTTATGACGGAATTGAAAAAATATTCAAGCTACGAAGGCTAGGTCATCATTTCATGTATATCCCGAATGGTGAAAAATGGAAAAATATTGAGCACAAGAAGGGTCGGTCGACCCTTCATTTAAGAGAGAAATGTAAAAATATTTAATTTACGAAGGTTAGGACGAAAATTCCCAACTTCCGACTTCTGCAGTAAATAGTAGAGATTGGGACATTGGCTAAGTTATAACATATAAAAATATTTATCCCTACTTCCGAATTCCGACAAGAAGGATCGGACTCCCCTTAGTTTAGTAGATAATTGTGAACACCAATATCCAACAATTTACCTATATCCAGAATGGTGAACACAAGAAGGATCGAGCGACCCTTCTTGCAGTCTAGAACTATTATGAAAATAATACTGGGCAAAAGAAGGGTCGGTCGCCCCTTCGTTTATGAGGTAATTGTAAAAATATTCAACTTACGAAGGCTAGGCCATCATTCATGTATATCCAGAATGGTGAACACTAGAAAAATATTGATCACAAGAAGGGTCAGTCGACCCTTCATTTAAGAGAGAAATGTAAAAATATTTAATCTATGAAGGTTGGGACAAAAATTCCCCACTTCCAACTTCCACATAAAATAGTAGGGATCGATACATTGGCTAAGTTATAACATATAAACAATGTTTATCCCAACTTCCGACTTTCGACAAGAAGGATCGACCACCCCTTTGTTTAGGAGATAATTGTGAACACCAATATCTAGCAATTCACTCGTATCCATAAGGGTTAACACAAGAAGGATCGACCGACCCTTCCTGCAATATAGAACTATTATGAAAATAATATTGGGTAGAAGAAGGGTCAACCGTCCCTTCATTTATGAGAGAATTGTAAAAATATTCAACCTACGAAGGCTAGGCCATCAATTCATGTATATCCAGAGTGGTGAACACTGGAAAAATATTGAGCACGAGAAAGGTCACCCAACCCTTCATTTAAGAGATAAATGTAAAAATATTTAATCTGCGAAGGTTGGGATGAAAATTCCCGACTTCTGACTTCTGCAATAAATAGTAGGGATCAGGACAATGGCTAAGTTATAACATATAAAAAATATTTATCCCAACTTCCGAGTTCCAACAAGAAGGATCAACCACCCCTTTGTTTAGTTAGTAATTGTGAACACCTATATCCATAATGGTGAACACAAGAAGGATCAACTAACCCTTCTTGTAGTCTAGAACTGTTATGAAAATAATACTAGGCAGAAGAAGGGTCAACCTCCCCTTCATTTAGGAGGGAATTGTAAAAATACAACCTACGAAGGCTAGGCCATCGATTCATGTATATCCAGAATGGTGAACACTGGAAGAATAATAAGCACAAGAAGGGTCGGTCGACCCTTCATTTATGAGAGAAATGTAAAAATATTTAATCTGCGAAGACTAGGCTGACAACTCCTGACTTTTGACTTCCGCAGTAAATAGTAGGTATTGGGACATTGGCTAAGTTATAACATATAAAACATATTTATCCCGACTTCCGACTTCTAAAAATAAAAATCGGCCTCCCCTTCTATGATGATCGCTCCTTCTATGATCGATTCTATCTCAATTAACTATATATTATGTGTATCTGATCTCTCATGGATAATGCTAACAAATTTTGTCTTAATCAATCAATTGATTTTGGACATGAGCATCTGTTCCTTCTCCATCGATCATTATCCTGAACATTTGCAAGTGTAAATCTAATATTAAAACACTAATTGATAATTATAAACATTGTATGCATTCTTATATTAACTACACAATATTTACTGTTTTGCTGATCAAACATGTCTGCGTTGTTGAGCCTTAGTCAATACCAGGAAATCTTGTTCCTTGATTTGTTAAAAGATCACAACCTTGGTTTATTCAAGCATGGATGGTATGTTGAGATGGATGAACCAGATAATTTGTACCCGGATTTGTATCTATTCTGCTTGGATGAGGAAGAAGCTCCAACTTGAATTAGAATATTGACATTTACATATCCCATTTCTAACGATTTATTGTGTGTTCAAGTTGAAGTGGCCAAGAGAGACTCGTGTTTCCTTTTACAAGTTGATCTTATCATTTGTAATTTTTGACCAAATCTAATGAAAATTGGTCTTGATTCAAATTCGGTTTCTTATGCAAAGCAAGGGTGGTTTTTTCCCTTGTATGATATTTGTAATCAGTCCGAAATTAATACCGCATCATCTTTGAAGAAAGGAATTTTGTCGGTATGGAAGAAAAGAATCATGGTTGTGAAAACTTCGTTTGTATTGCATTACATGAATATTGAACAGAATTTGACAAATGTAGACAATGAAAAGATTATTTTCTACCTTAGAAGAACATTTCTCAATCAAATTGAAAAATATGTGACCAAATCTTCCTTCAAAGCACTCAAATCAAGTCCTTATGTAGTGATGATGTGGAAAGTGACTAAGAGCTTCGAAATTTCAAAATAATTTCAACAAGAGCAGGTCAAATATTTTTTGTTCAATGAGGAAAAATTTCTATTGACGTAACAAGATGTATTGTTGTGCCTCCGCATTTGAAATATCAAAAAGTTGATGAGGAAGTCGTAGCAAAGATGGTTTTATCTCTTCTCTCAACTTTTACAACAACATTGAGAGATGCTATTATATTTCCTTTCAATAAGGATATCACATTGGGATTTCTTCCTAGAAATGAGGGTGAAATTAATTTTCCTTTAGTAAATTTGTATATATTGTATGGGTAGCATACTATTTCTGCACAAAAAAAAATTCAATGAAACTAATAAATATCAATCAGTCCATTCAAGGTATTGGCATCAAACAACTCGTCTTCTACATAAAGATGTTCCTCAACAAATTTATCAAACAAGGAATCTGTAGACACTCCATTCATTTCTCAAGTTGTAAAAGGAAGGGAGAAATGGATATCTCGCAGTAGGTCATCCCTCCCAGGAAAGGGAAACGCTTCCAGTGATGATTGACAGGTATAGAATTTTTCTTCTTATCAATCAAAGTCTTTTATAGATTGTTTCCTTTGTTATGAAATTAGTAAATTAAATATTGTCTTTAATTTTATACGTTTGCAATCTTTCCAAGGTGAAGGTATGGATATCTTTGTTGTTCAAACAAAGGATAGCCTTAAAGACAAGCTAACTCTTGTTTTGGCATTAGGTCGACTATGGAGCAAATGGATGTCTATATTCGAGCTTTACAAAAGTGGGTCCTTGCCATGCTCACTCAAGAGCACCACTAAGGTTGATTTTGTTCAAAATATAATAAAGAATCATGGATCTAATTTTTTTATACCATTGCATGATCTTGATGACGATGAATTGACCATTGTGGTGGACAATATAATAAACAGATCAGTTTGGCTAAGCACATCAGTTGACAAAAATGTTTACGCAGAGACTTTATATCAATATTGCAAGCAAATTAAGGACGATAGGTCAATTAGGCATTCGATCTTCGAATATTTCAAAGTTCATGTTGTTCAAACTTTTCGATCACAGATTATCACTGACGACAATGTCAATAAAATCTATAAAATTGCACCAAATCATCTCCAGCAACTGTGCAGTATTTTATGCTCTGAAAAGAAAGCAAAATCTACGGGTAAAAAGAGAAAGAGAGAATCTGAAGAGGATAATGGTACCAAATGATGTTGATAAAATATTGAACATATATATTAATAAAGAGGGGATGGGTAGGTCCATTGACTTCTTTAAAGATAGTTCATGGTTTTCTTGTCAATGTTGTTATCCTGCATCTTTGGTCAACACACTAAGATCCATTTCATTTTTTGGTGCGACAATCAGCTGTGAATTTGTTGTTGTTGATATATGAATTGTGATAGTCCTTGGAAAGAAGAAGATATGCTTTCATTTGTGTACTACTTAGAATCAAATGAAGCGGCATGTACTTGTATATTTTTAGCCGATATGGAAAACTCTTGTTTGATTTCTAAAGATTTCACACTTTTCAGCAAGAAAAAAAAAGGTAACGTGGAATCCTACCAAGGGATTTTATAGAGATTTCTCCAAGGACTTATTTATAGGATTCTCTATTATACGGTGTTGGAGAATTGGAAGGGATGAGGATAATTTGTCTAATTTTCAAATATATATGGATTGGAAGGGTGAGGGCCTACCAATGATTGATTTACTTTTTCCCAAGGTTAAAATTATAGTTTAAGAAACCATTTTTTTGCAAAAAAAAAGAACACAAGAATTCTAGGATCACATAGTTTCCAAATTGGTCTCTTCTCGAGGTACATTTATTTTGTTGTATGCAGGAGGTAGAGTTCTTCATTCGTTGATCAGGTCGCCAGATAGAATAGTTATTTCTATTGGGGAGACAATACAACAAGAGTTGTTTATGAACAATTTCTATCATGAATTGAGTATAAACCAAGGTATTTGTATTAACATTTCTAGGTGTCTTAATTCATTGTATTTTAATTTTCTCGGTTGGTTATGTTTAATAAATTCTTCAAATTCATATTCTACTACAAATTCAAATAAAGAGCACGCTCAGGTATTGTCCAATAAAATTATAGCATATGATGACGCCATTGAATGTGAGGGAGAATCAACAAAGAACTACCAAACTGGAGAACAAGAGGGACAAGAAGGTAAAAAATTACTTTTCAAAGATCGTGGTTAAATTAACTAAATTATGAATAGGGATAGTGACCTTGAATACCTGCAAAAAAATGGTGTAGATCGTCCACAACGAGAGCTGGGATCGACGATGTCCATGGATATTAGCCAACAAATCACATTGGATAATAATGAACCAGGCAAGATATTGGATAATAATGAACCAATCAAGGGCTTGGTGTCAAAATGCGGTATCTCCAGCAATGTTACTCACCACTCAAATAATGGCCTGGAATTGACAGGTAAAAGACAAAGATTTTTTTCTACTTAAATTGATAAAACAAATTAATTCCGAAATATATAATGACAAGTAATATTTCTATGCAGCTCCCTATACAAAATTTTATTGATATGAGAAATGGAAGGTTTTCTATTTCACAAGAAAGTCACAGAAAATGACTCCAAAAGAGAGAAAAAAAGGGAAATCAAAAAAATATTGTTGGAGGGAAAAAAGCAAAAAAGGGGGAAGAAAGTACTGTTGGTGAATTTGAATTTAAACACAAAGAAACTTCATTTGAATCATGAAAATATGCCATACAATTTTTGGGATTATGTCTTTGCAAATTAAATGTTGGGATTTGGTCATCTAAATGTGGGGTCAAGGAAGGGAAGTCATTGTTTACAAAAATATTGAGGGCAGGTAGTGCAGAAAAAACAGGGGCAACAAATGTTATTATGATCCGGATCTTGGGAGCTGAGAACCGGAATGCTTGAATGCCAAGAGAGGAGGAGATTAAGCATGAAAATCTGTCATAAAATTCACATGAAAACCCTAATATTGCATAAGAATAAGCATGAACAAAAACACATGAAGTGAATGGGAGGTGAGGCTCAAAGAGGAGCCCCACCTCTAAAACTAATTACCAATAACTCACTCAGATCTAAATAATCTCACAATGAACAATAGAAAATATGAGAGAAACCAAATGAGTAACTTCTTATTATGAGAAGGCTTGCTAGGCCTTTAGATAGCATTATTACAACGTGTCTTGAGACCATACCATGGGCCAAAACTATGTGCTACCAAATACCATGGATGAGAGAGGGTGGCCTCTCAATTTAATACTTTTATGGCTTATACATCCGAATTTAGACCATATGCCCGTTAAAATTTGGATCATATTGGTATGGTTTCGAGAGAGATGTACCAACGATAAAGAAGGAAATACACAAAAAATATGTATGGCTTCAAGAGAGATGTACCAACAATAAAGAAGGAAATACACAAAAAAATATGTATGGTTTCGAGAGAGATGGACCAACGATAAAGAAGGAAATACAGAAAAAAATATGGAGAGTGTGTGAAAGGAGTTCCCAATGAAATCTTGGCAAATTAATACATCAATTATTTCTTTGGGGCGTGATGATGTGAAAGCACATCCATCTGAAAAATGTATTTTGAGTAAGCCCTTTATTGCATCGTACGCTAGGACAGATAGTGAATGGGTACATCGACTCTGGCAAGGTTTTAGTAAAATGCATGAATCAATTGATATCAGAACCTTCAATGCCTTCTTCTAGTAATTGAGTGATAACCATCAAATGTAACCTATCATTGCCTCTTTCAAGAGAGGGAAACACTAGATGTAACCTATGGAGATTTTAAATCATTCAATGTGTTTTCTGTCTTTTTTGGTGATGTTGTTATTTTCGTCTGAATCTAACATATTATTAGTTCAGTGTAATGATTTTATTAAATCATTTGAATATGTGAAATTTTGGGTTATTTTTGTATTAATATTTGGAAATCAAAATCTTCATTTACATTTGCATGTTTGTGATAATTAAATTCATGAACAAAGTTTTGTTGTTGCGGTTATATATATAGTCATGGTTTTTGTATGTAGCCCGGATATCACCAAAAAAGAAACTATTGGTTTTGGGAGAAGAGGGATTGCTCTTTGGAATTCAAATGTTATCCAACATTGAATATTTTTCCAAAAAACCTCATTTTATAATTGTTATCGTTATTGTGCACAGATGTTCAGCCTTGATATTATCAGTGTTTCCAGAGAACATTTTGACATTGCTCTATGGTTTTCCTCACTCGAAAACATGGAAATTAAAAAATTTCTTGGTAAATTTGAATGGTTGAAGAATGAAGAATTTGTATTTATTTGGGGTCGAGAGCAATGTAAACATAGTACTATTTATAATTACTCAATGTCTACATATTATAATGTTGGTGAAGTATTGCACATATACAAAAATTCGTTCAAGGATGTACTTATCCAATATGGAGATATATAAAAAAAATGGACATGTTTATTGATGAAAGGCAATATCATTCAGCAGATAATAGCAAGGAAAACTGCTTGAAAATGCCAACTAGTTGGACATTTGACGTCTCACAAAAGAGAGAAATAACTATAAAAACAATGGTGCATTCTCTGTTGAATTATCTAGGGCCTCGTTAAAAAATGGGGCATTGCTTAAAGACATTCAACTTCAAATGACTGTCATACTATAAAGACAATAATTCATTTAGTGATTTATATATTTTTGACAAGTTCTACATTTAATTGATGTAAATTTTATTGGACAATTCTCATATTATTTATGGATATCGTATCATGTATCTGGTGATGTGTTTCAAAAATTGTAGAACATGAAAGCAATATACTTAGAAACATTGAAACATAATATTTTATTTACTGGGTTGTGTGTGTTTTTTTTTTGTTTGCATATGCTAGAAGATTTGTTACTAGTAAACCATTGATTATTTTGGATTTCAATGGAGTTTTGTTACATGCAGTTCATAAAAAAAAAAAATTCGGATTGCCATGAACAACGGATATCGAATCAACCACAAAGTATTATTTTATACATCCAGTATTTAGGGAATTTTTTGAAAAATGATTTAGTGTATTTGAAGTTGAGGTATGGACATCTGCACAACAAAAAAATATTGACGCGTTTTTCCAACATTATTACAAAGACCATGATTGCAACGGGAACAATTTAGAGTAATTTTAACACAAGAATATTTATCTTGCATAGACAGAGAGGGTTATCAGGGTGATGGAAATGCTTATGTATTTCTCAATCCTTTAAACAAAGTTTGGGACATTTTGATCCATGGTTGGGATGCTACAAATACAATTATTGTAGATGACTCGAAAGAAAAACATGTTTGTAACGAGGAAGGGAACTGTATTACAACAAAAACATATACTTGCCAAGATGTCAATGACACATTCTTGTTAGATCGATTATGGCCTTGATTGTTGCACCTGAATGGTGTGAGTGATGTGAGGCCAATTGTGAATAAAATAAAAATGAAGGTATTTTGTTAAATAATACACTTGAATGTTTGTTTGTACTAGTATGTTCAATTTCACTTTGATTACAATACTTGTAAAGTGTCGAGTTTGGTTTTCGAAAATGCAAAATCAGTTCTTGAAAAAGCCAAAATCGGTTTTCAAAATTGAAAATTTAAGTATTGGAAGTGTCAACAGTAGTGTTCCAAAATGGAAAAATCAGGTTCTAAAAGTGCCATTATCATATTTATCATATAGGAAAAGCACAAAAACCAATTTTAAAAGTGGCGATATCAAAAGAAAAAGTATGCTTTTGGAACCTGGATTTGGCACTTTTGGAACCAGATTTGGCACTTTTGGAACCAAATTTTGCACTTTAGAAACCTTGATTTTGGGGTTTAGAAAGGTTGTCTTTGACCCGTCTTCAAAGACACTAGGACTAGAATATGTCCAAGTTTAATGAAATAGGTGTTTAAGGTTATAGATGTTAGATAAGTTAGTGGTTATTGATAATATATGTTCTAAGGAAAATATGAGTAAGTGTTCATAGGATTTAAAAAATATAAGTGTTAGGATTTATAGGTCTTAAGGTTTATTGGCATTAAAATTCATGTGTAGAAAGTTACTAGTGTTAGGATTTAATAGTTTGGAATTTGAGGGATATCATGAGCTAATAGTTAGGGGTTATAGGGATTGTGGTTTGTAAGCATAATTTGTTAAAGGGTTATGGGTTAAGGATTAGGTGTTAATGGTTATATGGGTTACATATTTTATAGTTTATAGGGGTTAAAGGTTATATTGTGAATTGTAGAAGTTATAAATTAGATTTTATTGGGGATATTTCATAGTGTTAAATAGGTGTTGTGGCCACAGGAACCCCCATTTTGAATAAACATAAAGGTATTTTGGTGAGTGTACTCTATAAATATGAGAATTTGGGTTTTCACTTGTTTAGATCTCTCACCCATACTTTTGTCCTGCGTGTTTCCCTCTTTCTGGATGATCTCTAACTATCTGGTTTGTCAAAATCCTCAAATTTTGAGTATTTTACCCTTTTTTTTCAATCAACCCAAAACCCGATAAGATAGGAGACCCGAAACCCACAACTCGACAATTTTGGGTTGTGGGGTGTTTGTTTTGCAGTTTTGGATTTTGGACAACCCGCAACCCGACGGTTGCGGGTTCGTCTTGTAATAATCTTGGGAAATTATCATCCTGAAACCCGAAAACCCGCAATTGCGGCTTTCGAATTTCAGGCTCTGCCTTTTTATTTATTTTTGTTGTGTGTTCACGAAACCCGCAACCCGCAAGTGTCGGGTTTTGGCTTTCGGGAAGTTGTTTTCGGTTTACAAGTATGTCATTGCCGAAACCCACAACCCGCAAGTTTCAAGTGGCGGCTTTCGGGAACACGTTTCTCATTTTTCGATTGTGATCATTCCCAAAAGCCACAATTGCGGCTTTCAAGAATTCTTTTCCACCTTTGCTGTTTTTGTGACCCCACAACCCGCAACCCGCAATTGTCGGGTTGCAGATTTCAGAATCCCTTAATAAATTTTGTGAATAAAACTTTCGCGCAACCCCGCATCCTGATTCAGTTAATCTCGGTCGTTCATTTGTTCTGATCACACGGTTATCTTTAATCTGGTGAATTCAATAAATAGGGTTTTTTCTATTTTATTTTTACCATTTTACTTTCAAAGAATTACTCTATCGCACTATTTTTTTTACCATGGATTTCGTATCAGGTGTCGTTTCTCCATTTGTTTTCTATTTCGGGTAATCTCACTATCATCCTTACACTACCAGTCTGCAATTTTGCTATTTTTGGATTGATTTTGATTTTAATTTTCTTATTGATCAGAAATTGTAAATTCTTTCGCCATGTCGAAAGGTACACATTCTAAAACGCCACTCAGATATCCCCTGATCAAAGGCCCTAATTTTGGTTTGCTCTCCAACACCAGTGAGCGAGTCACTGAGACATACTAGATAGATTGGTCAAAAATATACGCCATTTTTTATAATGACGACCTTTCTCGTATTGAGAACGATAGACCAATGTACAAGAGAATTAGGGCCTCCCAAATTCATGCTATTGATGTGTGCCCTGCTATCCTACCTTACACGGATGTGTAAAATGGATAATTGAGAATGCCAGTGTTAAACTCCATTGTTTTAACGATAACACAGGGTTCCAATTAACACATTTTCGCCCAAAGGTGTTTGTCCGAGCTTTTTCTCTAAAACCACATGTGCAAACCCTCTCCCCCGATTTTATACAGTCGTCCAAAACCCAGTTTAAATTTAATGAGATGATTAGGTCATGGATGCTTAAGCCGAATGCCTTTGTGCCTAAGGCTAATAACCTTTATCCCATCATCTGGTTTAAGGAACCCTACTCTTTACTGGCAGCCATGCTCTGCAGGATTTTTTGTCTACCCAATTGTTCTCTTTTCAAAGAAGAATGGGCACCTATAGCTCATCATGTGCTAGTCATAGGTGAGTCTTTCCCATGGGCCTCTATCCTATCGGTTGAACTAAAGAATGCCATTCATGAATATCAAAAGGCTCCAGCTCATAAGAAACCACGCTTTTTCCTGTTTGCATATGTCCTTGATGTTTTTTGCTCAGAATTACAGTACGCTAACTTGGGTTCGAATTGGACCCCTTCAGACCCTCCTGTACACATTTATCATTCGGCACTATCGGAAGAGAATTTTTCACCTTTGTTATATGACATTTGTGACCACTTCATGGGCACCATCTATTTCAAGATCTCCAGGAAACAGCCACCTGCATTCTCAGAAGATGCTAAGACTTTCATCAACACCATGGGTGATTGGTATGTAGGTGAGTATTTTTCATACATCAGGATTTGGGTAAGTGACACAGTGCACCTGCTTCCCAGGATTGTCCCGGACAGGATGGTAATACAGGAAGTTTCTTTTCAAACTATCACTGATGGCATGTATAAGAAACTCACAAGTCATAGGAAGAAATTTTGGCCTAAGTTTTCTCTCAATCTTGGTGAACTGGTTATCGCAACTTCAACTTGGGCTGCAATTCTAGGTGATCAGATAGCTTCCTTGAGATTGGTACTACCTCGAAAAGGAAACATGATTCCAAAAAGTTCCTGGATGCACACCTCAAGCAAGTACATATGAAAATAGATTATGCACATGAGTTAGTTCCAGATGACTTCATATAACAAGGGGTGGACACATTCTCACAGGTTCTAGCTAGGGAAAAAGATCTACAAGAACAGCAGGACATTTTAAAGTACCAGAATGAACTTAATGTTGGAGTTCTGAGTTATAGGGCTATGTAGCTAAATATCATTGAATAAGCAAGAAGAGATAAAAAAGAGAAGGAAGCTCAGAAGGCCAATACTCCTCTCATGATTACATTCCCTGATGGAAAAAAAGGTAAAGCTCCTCTAGGGGAACCCTCTCAAGAGAAAGCTAGTGAAGAAGCTAAAATGATGCTACAGTCAGCTCCTGAATCCCAGTAGCAGATGGTACAACTGGCATTGATGTTAAAGACTCAATTGCTAGAACCTCCAAATCCTGAAGTCGACATTCAACCACCAATTGCATCAAATGCTCAAATCTCTACTGAAGAAACCCAAGAAGATGATGATTTGGTCATAACTCATGATAGCCCTTCTAAGAGGTAGAAAGTCCTGCCTTCTTCCAAACAGGTTTCTACAGTTAACATAATAGACTATGATGAAGAAGTGGTCCCACCTCCTCCGGTGCCAGTAACAGAAGAAGTCACTAAAGATCCTAAGACTATCACTGAATTGTTGGATAACATTGATATGGCTCAGTCCTTCCTTAAGCAATCAGTGTTGGAATTTAATGTTTCTCCTAGCATTGCATCATCAGCATTTACGCTACCATCTTTCCAACCAGCCTCTGTTGTGCCTTTAGGGGGAACAGTTCCATTTTCCTTATCACACTTGTTCAACACCCTCAATGACACTACTATCCCATCACCCGAACATTTAGTCCCTTTATCAATTCCATTGTCTATTGTTGCAGAAGTCCAGCCTTCGGCTATCCCTCTATAGTCACCCATAGTCAATTTATCAACAACCACTGCTGATGTATCTTCTAAGATTTCCTCACCATCTTCACCCACCAAAGTTCATAGTCAACTTCCACTTCCAGAAGCTAATGTTGATACTGAGGTTCCATTATCTGAAGCCTTTGTCTCAATCCCTTCCCCAGATCCAGCTATGTCAGTTCCTCAAGCTATCACTACATCTTCAGTTACTTCTCAGGTCACCATACCTATTCCTACCCCTGTTATTACCCAAACACCTCCACTAATCTCAACAGTTAGTGTTACTTCTACTTCCACACAGTCAATGGGTGAATACACAGATGAAGATGTATTTCCCCTTGGGAATTACTTCTATAGCAAGGATTATAAGACAGTGATAAGAAGGGCCAAGAAAAGAGGTCAAGGTCAAGATAGTTTGGAAGCACCTGAACCAGTTCAAGTAATATGGGCTCCCAGGACCAATAATCCAAGAATTGAAGCAATTGAAGCAGCAGTAGCCTTAGGAGCCTTTGCCAATGCTAATTGGGATTTGGTCCATGGTTTGGATAGGGAAGTTGACCTTAGGGATGAAGAGATCAAAAAAATGAAAGAGGAATTGGCTGAAGCTAAAAAACAACATTCTACTGATGTGGCTGACGTCAGTAAAACTTGGGCAAGTAAGTTGCAAGACCTAGAGCAAAAAAATGCCACTCTTCTCACTGAAGTCAATCTCTCACAATCTCAGCATTCCATTGATGTTGAAAAATAGCTTCCTTGGAAAAGCAGGTTGAGGATGCAACTGCAAGTGCAGCCTCCTCAAGTTTTCTCAAGTTTACACCCTATGATTTTAAGAATCTGGCCCTCAAGGTGAATCAAGATCATCATCAACTTTTGGAGAAAGTATACATTGCTTTGGATGAAATCAGGGAAAATTTCATTAATTTTTCCAAGATGTCCTCCACCCTTGAAGAATAAAAGGAGAAGAGACTTCGAGCTTTTAAGGATTAGGAGGAAATCAATGAATGGAAAGGGTATGTTAAGAATGCAACAAAAGATATCCCAATCCTCAGCAGTTTCCAGTTTAAAAATATCAAAGCCTCTCTTAATACTTGGCCTGACTATAATGAAATAGCTAAAGAGACTATCAGTAAATCAAAAGATATCTGCACCAGGCGATGGTATACAGTTGACAACATTATGCATGTTCTAGGCTTACCATTAATGACCCCTATCCTAGAATCTTTGCCTCCAAAATGCAGAATTGAAGAGCTCGAGAACAGGCGTGATGAGTTCGCACAGAGGATTCGAGATCTTGAACAAGTCAACATTCAGGATGTGGATGATTTGGTTAGAGAACTGGTTGTCATGGAAGGAAAGATTCGTATGTATCTTCACACTTGGCACAAGCTGGTGAAACATGACATGGAGAATAATGTGTGCAATGTTCAATTAGCTTTAGAATTTGTCAGTTTCTCAAATATAGACAAGTTGTTAGACATATATGAGAAATGGCAGGATTTCTTGGATCTATAGTTTTGATCTAATTTTATAATCTCGGTTTTATAGGGATCTTCATTTTTGGACTCTGTTGTAATTATTTAAACAAGAATACCTCTCATAGTTAGGGGTTGGTAATTTTGGAGTTGTATATACTCTGTTAAGCAGAGCTTTTGTAATTTCTGTACAAGACCTCTTCATATAGTAAAGTTATCTTTTAATCTATCTTCTGTTATTCCTCAAATTTCTTTGAGAGTTTCTAATTTATGCTTCAAATTGTCATATGTTATGTATCTGATCTTTGCTAAACATTTGTTAATATATGAATCTGTTGTATCGATTTCTCTATATGAATGGATTATGTTTCAAAGTGCTTCATTGAGTTTTTTCAATACAAGTACTTTCATGTTTTATTTCTGCAAATGATTCAGTGCATATGAATTTATGTAATCATTGTTAATTTTTAAATTAGTAGAGTGATTACAGACTGGATCTTGAATGAGCCTGAATACTTGAAATATTGTCATTTGATTTTCATTAATTGATAATAATTTAAGTTAACAAGTAATACAACTAAAGACATTTTTGTTTAAGTTGTTCAATTACTTGTTTAATCGTATCTCAAGACCAATCTGCACATAAACAAGCTTTCATTTTAGAATAGAACTGACTTAGACTAGTTTCCCTCTTCTAAAATAGGTTAGGTTAGCTTTGTATTACCATATCCACACCTTGGTTTTCCTTGACTGGAAAACTAATCTTATAGGTCAACTCATCTACTCTTAGAGTGCTAGCAGAGGAATAATATCCATGGGGGATCACCACACCAAATAGGTTGGGGATAGAACTACCCTTGCGCAGGGTCTTTCGAAGCCTTTCAACTTGGGTTTTCTTCCTCTGTTGAGTGTCTTGGAACATTCCATCACCTTTTGCATCTAACCTGCACAACTGAGGCATCAACAAATGGTGCTAGAGGGAGGGCCAATAGTGCAACATGCCTAAACAAACCACTAAGAAACCTCCTCCAGCAAATACTTCAACGGTTCAAACTCGAAGCCAATCAAGGGCTTCAACATATAAACAACCAATAGAGTTACAACCAACGGTTGTCCCTGTTACACCTACTCAACCCATGGTTGCCCTTGCTACACCTGCTCAACAAATTGTTGCACCTGTTGTATCTGCAGCACAACAGGAAAACACAGGGAATATCTTTATTGTATCACCTACCAGAGGAACCCTCTCACTAGAGCATATATTGAAAAAATCAGCCAATAAGGTCACTAGGGCAGAACAAAGACGTGCTGATCAATGAGGACGTGGTTTTGCAGTGATCAATTTAGAAAAAAAATTGCAGGCCAATCATCAAAAACCTCAGCAAGACATAGTTTCACAGATCAATGATCCAATTATCCAATAGATAACTGATCAAAATATTGAACATCAGCAAACAGTTAATCCACAACCTGAAAATCAAGAACTGGTTGGTCAGTCAGGTTCCCTTGAATACAACCTTAGTCAACTTTTTCAGGAAACATAAGATCAGCCAAAACTTGAAACTGGTGGACCACCACCAACTCCTCCTTCATCCTCTTCCTCAGATAGTGAACATTCTTCAAGCTCTTCGTCAGAAGAAGAAGAAGAAGAACCACTAATGGCTGCAAAAGGCCAAAACAGACCATGGCTCAACCAAGATGTAGTATGGGTACTTGGAGACCAACATAGACTACCCAAAAACCCTGAGAAGTGGTTACCCAAGTTTAACCCAGATGACAAATCACCTGCCCTAGATCATGTTAAAACCTTCATGTAGGCTATTAGGCTTAGAAGTGTCATTCGCGAGGATGTAGTCTGCAGACTCTTTCCTTATACTTTTGAAGGAAATGCAGCTGCATGGTGTTTTGCCTTGCCACCAAGGTCTATTGTTTCTTGGGATGAGTTTGAGAAATTATTCATCCAAAAGTTTGGAGATGACAAAACACCACAAGATCTTGTTTTGGAATTATCCTCCATGAAAATCAAAGGGAAAGAAAGGGTTAAATATTTCAACCAAAGGTTCTCATACTTAAAGAATAGGATTCCTATCAACCTTCTTCCTACTGAAGAATTGTTGATAGCCTACTATGAAAAGGGCCTACCTGCTTCGATTTCAATGTGGGTGAAACGAGCACAAAAGGGAACTTCACTAGAAGTGTTTGCTGAAGCAATACAAGTTGAGAAGGAAATTTTTTGTCTTAAGGACAATCTGGAAATCTTAGAAGAACAACCTTCAACTTCTAGGAAAAGGAATGATAGTGTTCCTAAACCTACTACGCAAAACAAGGATCCATTTGACATAACTGACATGAAAAAGCTCATCAGGAAAATGTCAAACGAGATGGTAGATTTGAAAAGAACTAACAATGAAAATAAAAACCAGTATAGAGGTTTTGTGAGGCCACTCTTTACGAGACTTTATCAACCTCCACCGAATCCACCACCTCCTAATCCAATAGAAGGCCTCACGAATGAAGAAATTTATTCTATCTTTAGAGCCTTAGCAGCATAATCTCAAAACAACCCTAAATGTATATGTAACTTCGGAATGTATTTCACATATATGTATCTTGTATTCCTATAGAGATATTATTATTCCTCTATACAGAAGTGTCGTCATTTATATTGTAAGTGTCGTAACTTATACTTGATGGGCTATTAGACCACCTTGTTGGGGTCGGCCCTGTATAAGTCATGTGGGTCAAAGGGTTATTAGACCACCCTATTGGGGGTTGGCCATGTGGGTCAAAGGGTTCTTAGACCACCCTATTGGGGGTTGGCCCAGTCAACATTATGTTATGTGGTTAATTTAAGGCTGACCTAGTAAAGGTTTTTAGGCAAGTCAAGTCAAGTATAAATAAAGTGTGGGAGGCACTCTATTTGATCATTCTATTCTCTCACACACTCTTTGCAGAGTGGCGCACTTGTGGAGGAGGAGAATTTGCTGCTAAGAGATGTCTATCTCTTATGCTTGGGTTGTATCATTGCTCTATCTATCTCTAAGGAAGTTATTGGGGTTTTTCACCTTTATGGTTTTCCCCAAGTAAACTCTGTGTCTCTTGTGTGCTTGCATTATTGGGTCCATGATTGATATGTTGTACATGTTGTTCTCTCAGTTAATATCCTAGATCATATTGAAGTAAATTCTGAAGAACTAACATAGTATCAGAGCTAGCCTGAAAGAAGGCATGGTATGGCATTTATGACACTTGTTGCATTTGCGAAGCTAGGGCTTGATATAGCAAAAACCAGTCATCATAGCACTTTCACTATAAATCCATTTTGGAGAGGTTTTCGGATATGAAACTTTTACAGGTTAACGATCAGATCCCCATGTACCTTTTTTCCAAAGTACAACTTCTAATTCATTGTACTTTGTGCTTTATGATCTGTACAATCTAGGGTTTTTGCCTCTTCCAGATTTGAGTCATAAACAAGTGACCTAGGAAAAAAGGTCATAACTTGTGCTAGGAAGCTCCAAATGAAATTTCGTAAAAGAGACAGGTAGTGCACGGACTGTACTTTCTTGGGTTACGTTTTTAGAGGCTGAAACTAAACCAGGACACGTGGTACACCATACAAGCTAGCTCTCCTATTTTATCCCATAAAAAGATCACATTGCCAGACTTGGCATAACTCTCTCTCAGAGAATCCATTTGAGGTCAGACCTATGGGGTTGGAAAGATGACAGGTCAGGATACCACAGGAAAAATTTTCAAACCCTGTGGATCGAAAAGTTCGGAGGTACACTAGAAATAATTAGGTTCATATTTCTGTCAAAACAGAATTATTTTTTGAGAACCTTCATTCATAGCTCCGGGAATTAGGGTTTTAGAGAAAGTTGGTATTTTTGTAATCAGATACCACGGATGAATGCTACTCATCAAAATCGAAATTTAGAGACCAAGATCAATTTTTTTTTTGGGTAGAAGTTCGGGCTTGATCAAACCCTAGTTCGAGACTTTGATCGAAAAAATGGAAAATTAGGGCTTCTACAAAATTTGAAATTTTTTAAGTCTGTGACCACAGCTGGAAGCTCCTCAAAAAAATCAAAGTTTAGAGCTTTGTATCAAACCTTTTCGCTGGGAAGAAGGGTGGGATTTATCAAACCCTAGTTCGGGATCTTGTCCAGAAGATTCGGAAGGTTCAAAGGCAATTTTGAGGGGTGAAACTTTGCAGTTTTCAAATTCTGAGTATACCGGCTTGAACAGCTCATCAAGGCGCATCTGTCTATCCTTTCAGAAGTTTGAAATTCAAAGTTTGAATTTTTAGGGTTTCTCTGACAAACCCTAATCTAGCTCCAGATCCAGTTCCTGCAAATCAAGTGGATTGGGTTAATCCTAGAAGAGAATGGATTGGTCACCTGCATAAGTGAAGAAGTTCCTGTTTCAGAGGGAGATGAGGCTAAGGCCTTACATAAGAAGATTACAAGCAATCTCGACAGGTATGACTTATCCAGGTATGTTTTAAGATTTTTTCATGATTAAGTTTATGGTATGTTTGTCTTCATATTATTATGGTTAGTACAATCTTGATTAAATTTAGACTTGTCGTATCACCTTAATAAAATTATGAATGCATGATAGAAGATATCCATTGATTAGGGTGTTGACACTTATGATTGTACTAATACATTATGGTGTTGTATGAGGTTTATGTTGTCCGCTAACATGAAAGGTACTCCAAGAAAGACAAATCATGTTCTAGTTCAAGAACATATGATCATGGTGACATGAAGACAAAGATTCATCCATTGTCATGGATCACTTAGAAGATCTATTTACGAGGTATGTATAACTTGGTTCTATAATGGTTAACTTATGAGATATGCAGGTTACTAGCACAAATCATTGAAGAGAACAAGAAGACATCATGTGGGTATGTTAGACATAACTAGCTAACATACTAATCTAGGTATGTTTTTCCTATATCAAGTTAGAATCCTACCTTGTGATAGGATCTCTTATATAAGTATACATGACATGATTGATAACGATTATTGATAGGTTTGAATAATCATGGGTATATGCATATTATGTTTCTTACCTTAATTGATGATATGACTAACCAGAAGAGTCATAAAAGTATAGGTTTGAGTAATCACGGGTTTAGGCATATTATGTTTCTTACTTTAATTTATGATATGACTAACCATAAGAGTCCTTGAATACTAATGCTTATTATTTCTGTTTGAAATGATCATGACTATACATGCTTAAGATTATTGTGTTTTGATAGTATTGAGAATATACTAATAAATATATGATTATGTATGAGATCTTGAGGATATCACAATAATGATACTTGTAAGCATGCATACTGATCGAGGATGGATATAAGTTCAAGGACAGGTAATCCAGGAAGCAAAGATCAAGAGGGAGCACACTCCAGTAGTTTCTGCAATGATGCAAATATTCAGAGGGAGTCGATGACTTCTCACAATCCACATCAGAATGGAGTTGCAAAGATTCAGAGGGAGTCCACCCAACAACCAAACAAAGATAAGTATTTGAACTGTCATTTCTTACATATTTGATTGTTTAAAGGCTGTTGTTCAATGATGTATATGCTTATGTTCCTAGACTTTGGTTGTGTATTATGCATATTAGAATAATTGCATTAATGAACAGTATACTACTAATATGCATGTGATGGGTAAGTGGCCTATGGCACTGTACAACATTCCATTGCTACTTATCTAGAATGAAACCTCTTTGCTGACATGTTGGGAGTAGTGCAAACTCTTAACAATGTTCTGATAGAGATTGGAAGGCATCTAGAAAGTTACAAGATATGGATGAATGTCGTAATTAAGCATTGGCTAAAATAATTGCATGACTATATGACATATTTCTTTATGTGTAAGAATTTGTTCTGAAAACTATGAGATGTTTCTAATCATGCAATTTAACTTGTTTTGTAAGAAAGATCATATATCATCACCTACAAAAGAAAGACTAGAACATTTGTTCAGCAACAAAGTTATCTATTGAAGACATTGAAGATATTGAAGTTCCAGGATTCAGGAAGAATGTCATGATCAAGGAGTACTAGTCGATCATGAAGAATGATGTTTGGGATGCATTTCCAAGACCTGAAGGAAAGTCTGTTGTGACTTCCAAATGGATCTACAAGATCAAGCATGATGCAGATGGTATCATAGAGAAATACAAAGCAATATTTGTAGCTCGTGGATTCTCCCAGAAAGAGGGGATAGGCTATGAAGAGACTTTTGCTCCTGTAGCCAGGTACACTTCCATGAGATAAGTACTTGCCCTGGCTGCAGTGATGAAATGGAAGATACACCAGATGGCTGTCAAGATAGCTTTCTTGAATGGTGTAGTCAAAGAAGAAGTGTATGTGGAGCAGCCACTTGGTTTTGAGACACATGACAAGGAGTCATATGTGTGCATATTGAAGAAAGCCTTGTATGGATTGAAGCAAGATCCTAGGACTTGGTATGGTAGGACAGATAGCTTTCTATCTAGTTTGGGATTTACCAAGAGTAAAGCGGATTCCAACCTTTACTACAAGGTTGAGGAAGGAAATCCAGTAATACTACTTTTGTATGTGGATGACCTGTTTGTTACAGGTGAGGATAGATTGAGTGCCGACACATAGCGGAAGCTTGCTTCCAAGTTCAAGATGAAGAACTTGGAGATGATGCACTACTTTCTAGGCATGGAGGTGTGGCAGAGTGCAGATGGAATCTTCCTTGGACAAGGGAAGTATGCAGTAGAGATCCTGAAGAGGTTTGGGATGATGGATTGCAAGGCCATGGCCATACCTATGGCATCGAACCTGAAGCTTCTGTGTGATGCTTCATCTGATCCGGTTGATGTCACTGTGTATCGTCAGATGATTGGATCCTTATTGTACCTGACAAACACTAGACCAGATATTTGCTTTGTGGTGAACACATTGAGCCAGTTCTTGACAGATCCCAGAGGTGTTCACCTAGTTGTTGTAAAGCATATTCTGAGGTACCTGAAGGGTACGGTTGATTATGGGCTCAAGTATGTTGTGAATCAAAAGTTTAACCTACAGGGTTATGTTGATTCAGATTGGGCAGGCAGTGCTGCAAATAGGAAGAGCACTTCTGGGTGTTGCTTCAATATGGGATCAGGTGTGATCTCTTGGTTTAGCAGGAAGCAGTCCTACGTAGCATTGAGTACAGCCGAGGCAAAGTATGTTGCAACATGTTTGGCTAGTTGTGAGGTAGTATGGGTCCGGAAGCTACTATCTAAGTTATTTGATCTTCCACTGGAGGCTACTGGTATCTTTTGTGACAACTAGAGTTGTGTGAAGCTGTCTGAGAACCCGGTCTTCTACGATAGGTTGAAACACATTGAGATCAAATATCACTATATCAGGGATATGGTGCAAAGAGGAGCAGTGAAGCTCATGTATGTTGTGACGGATGAGTAGGTTGCAGATGTGCTGACGAAACCACTAGTTAGAGTGAAGTTCGAGTACTTTACAGAGAGGCTTGGTGTTCTTCAGATTGACGACACTTCGAGGAAGAAGTGATGGAGACATTTGTTGGAGCCATTCCAAGCATGGTGAGAGGAGAATCCTTCCCATGGCTGTGGATGTAAGCACTGGATGATGAGCATCAGGACAATGCTCTAGTTACTACTCTATGTATGTATGCATCATGTTGGATGCTAGATATGATCAGTGGATCATTTATATGTATGTATGCATCATGTTGGATGCTGGATATGATCAATTGATCATTTATATGTATGTACACATCATGTTGGATGCTGGATATGATCAATTGAATCATTTATATGTATATGTACACATCATGTTGGATGCGGGATATGATCAGTTGGATCATGTATATGTATATACGCATCATGTTGGATGTTGGATATGATCAGTTGGATCATGTGTATGTATCTATAGATGTATCAGTTGGATACATTGTATGATCAGGTAGATCATGTATGTTGATATGTATCAGGTATGATCATGTGGATCATGTATTTGTATGTGTATCAGGTGGATACATTGTATGATCAGGTAGATCATGTATGATGATATGTATCAGGCAGATACTGTGTATGCATCAGGTGGATGCATTGTATGATCAGGATGATCATGGATGACGAGCTTCAGGATGTTGCTCCAGATGACATGCATCAGGATGATGCAATGTTGATGATCAAGTGTACATCAAGATGATGTATGGTGAGTATCAGGTTGATACTCTGTGGCCGTGGACAGGTTGTGTAGGAGTAGCACATTATCAGACCTGGAGATTTGGACAGGTTGTGATAGTCACGTAAAAGGCCTCAGATGCTCTTTAGAGTTCTTGCTTGGCTAGACACTCTTTTAAGGTTTTTCTAGACCACATGTAATCAAACCTGGAGATCTGGATAGGATGAAAAAGGCCTCAGATGCTCTTTAGAGTTCCTTCTTGGCAAGACACTCTTTTAAGGTTTTGTGGGGACCACATGTAATCAAACCTGGAGATATGGACATGATGAAAAAGGACTCAGATGCTCTTTAGAGTTCTTGCTTGGCAAGACACCCTTTTAAGGTTTTGTGGTAGGGGTCACATGTAATCACACCTGGAGATCTGGACAGGTTGTGCTAGTCACGTAAAATGCCTCAGATGCTCTTTAGGGTTCTTGCTTGGCAAGACACCCTTTTAAGGTTTTGTGACAGTCACATGTAAAAGATCCTGAGAGATCCGATAGGTTGAGCCGTGTGCTCGTAAAAGGCCTGGGATGCTCTTTTGAGGTTTTGTTTATGCACATAATAAGTCCTGAAGATTCCACAGTATGACCAGTGATGATGAAGACCTGCAGGTGGTGGGCCTACATCCAGTATGAAAAAGGACTAGCTCTGTAGAACTTCCTATGACAAGTAAATTTAGAGATTGATTGAGATAGCAGCAGTAGTGATGATGATGATGATTCAAGGACAATGATTCGCTGATGATGATCCAAAGAAGAAGACTTGAGCTAGAAGACCTGTGTCAAGAAATACCTTCCTAGTTAAGAGGGAGTGTTGATGTATATGTAACTTCGGAATGTATTTCACATATATGTATCTTGTATTCCTATAGAGATGTTATTATTCCTCTATACGGAAGTGTCGTCATTTATATTGTAAGTGTCGTAACTTATACTTGATGGGTTATTATACCACCTTGTTGGGGTCAACCCTGTATAAGTCATGTGGGTCAAAGGGTTATTAGACCACCCTATTGGGGGTCGGCCCAGTCAGCATTATGTTATGTGGTTAAGTTAAGGCTGACCTAGTAAAGGTTTTTAGGCAAATCAAGTCAAGTATAAATAGAGTGCAGGAGGCACTCTATTTGATCATTCTATTCTCTCACACACTCTTTGGAGAGTGGCACACCTGTGGAGGAGGAGAAGCTGCTGCTAGGAGATGTCTATCTCTTATGTTTGGGTTATATCATTGCTCTATCTATCTCTGAGGAAGTTGTTGGGGTTTTTCACCTTTATGGTTTTCCCCAAGTAAACTATGTGTCTCTTATGTGATTGCATTATTGTTTCCATGATTGACATGTTGTACATGTTGTTCTCTCAGTTAAGATCCTAGATCAGATTGAAGTAAATTTTGAAAAACTAACAGTCCCCAATGATCAAACTGCTCTAGACCCACAACCACCTGAGGAAGAAGAAGACAAGCATGAGGATCCACAAATCAACACTGTAAGTTACTTTTCAAAGCTTCCTATGTGTGAAGAAGAAGAAGAACCTGAGACTGTGTTTAATGTCCAGCATCCTTATAACACAAGGTCTAAACCTCAACCCCCTCAGGAACCTTCATCCTCCATACCAGTTCCTAATAAAGGCAAGACAGTCCGTCACAAGGATACCGTCATCCCTGAGATGGAGTACAATTTAGTTGAAGATCTTAAAAGAGTGAAGGAAAACATCTCTTTGTTTGAATTATTGAAAATCCCCTCGATGAGGGATACTTTACCCAAAATCATGGTGGTCAAACATCCAAGAGAATTGCAGAATAATAACCTTGACTCTTTCACTAAACCAAATGATCAAAAGTCTAGTAGCAGAAGGACACCTCCTTTTCTGCTTACCTTTGAGATTTTCAACCGAAACGTACATAACCGCATGATAGACTCTGGCGCATAATCAAATGTGATGCCTCTTTTTGTCTGTAAAAGGTTGAATGCCACATGGGAACCTTTCCCTACTCAGATAGTACAACTTGACAGATCAAAAGTCAGACTAGTAGGAAGGCTCAAAAATGTCTTAATCACATTATCAGTTGATCCTCGAATCCATCAAACAATTGATATAGTCATTACTGATATTCTAGCTGTTAACACCCAAAAAGTGCTCACTACCTCATCTACCACATTATATGGCTCATTTGTCCATTTTCCTACCATATTTCCCTTAAAAACCCAAAAAATCCCATTAAAAAGCCTCCAAAAGGCCTAAAATGCCTCCAAAAGGCCACAAAACCATCAAAATAGCCTCAAAAAGGCTAAAAAACCCCCTTTTCCTCCAAAAATAGCAAAAATCCCCTAAAAAGGGAATAAAAAATATAAAATAATGAGGAAAAAGAGGAAAAAACCCTATACAGCTGCCCTAAACCATGTGTTTCCTAAAACCATGGGTCAGCACTCCACCACCAAAAAACTATAAATAGGTGATGGAGATCCCTTATTCCATATCCACAATCAACTATACCCTTACTCTGCCAAAATCTCTCTCGAAACCCTAGTTCACCATTGAACTACTTGCACCTTGAGAGCCTCTTTTGGCCCATTCCCACCATTGGAGAAAGAGAAGGAGCACATTGAAGCTTGGAGCAACCCTCTTGGACATTGCAAGGAGCTTCATCAACCTTCACATTGAAGGTAATATTAATACAAAACCCTTGTTTACAATTTGTTGTTTATTTTTCATGCACATGTTTTAGAGTAGTTTCTATTTCTGTTTTAGCTTAATTATTTACATTTACTGAACTGCTACTAAGGAGTCCATTCTCCTTAGTAGGTGCTCATTTGCACAAGCTAGGGGTAAAACCCTAGCTACACTAGCAACATATGGTATGTGGCTTAGTAGAGACTGGTCAGAAAAGCTAAAAGGTTATTTTGCTACTGATTGGTCCCATTTGTGGTTACCCTACAATGGTCAGCCAAACAAGATCAAGATAAGCAGTGAACCTTTTATGAAACAGACAGTCATAGACTTGAATGACTCAAGTGAGCTTGTGGGTTATTTTAACATGCACATTGAACACTTTACCTTTGATACTTTTTTTGGGAATTTATCTGCTGATGTTTCACCATAGGAGAATGCACAGAACAAATCTCAGGTAACTCATCTCACTTATGTACCATTCTCAGGAAAAATTGTACATAATGCTTTTAATGTAAATACAAATTTTAGATTAGATCCCATTGCTTGGACATTGTTTTTTTACGGCTCTAAATCTAAGGATGGAGTTGGTGCAAGATGTGTTCTCATAGATCCAAAAGGGACAAAAACTATGATTGCATGCAGATTAGAGTTTGATTGTACTAACAATGTGGCTAAGTATGAGGCCCTGATATAGGGACTGAAAAGGGCTATTGACTTGAAAGTACAGATCATTCATTGCTTTGGAGACTCAGAAATTATTGTTAAATAGGTGAGGAATAAGATACATTGCTTGTCCCCCTGCCTATTGACTTATCAGAAATTGGTTAGAGATCTTACCAACTCTTTTATTGCATTCAATATTAATTCAGTTCCTAGGTCTCAGAACTTCGATGCCGACTTGTTGGCAAATACAGCTTCCAGATTGATTCCACCAGAGGGCCTATCTCCTCAAACAATCTCAATAGAACTGATGTATAGGCCTTCCATACCAGATAATTTGACAAACTGGAAGGTATTCGATGATGATAAGCAGATACTTGATTTTCTGACGAACCAGGACACGTTCCAAGATATGGCTATAGACGAGGATGAACATGAAAAGTCTCTCTCTAATTCCTCGAATGTCATCCCAAAGTCTGTGATCAATTTGGAGAGGTTTTACAATTTGCATGACAAGTTCAAACACAAAAACCAATTGTAAAACACAGAGCTCTTCACTTAATTATGAGCAAGTCAATTTAGGGACTGAGGAAGAACCCTGTTTTATCAATTTAGGAATTGATTGCACCCCAGAAGAAAGGCGAGCTATCATTAAACTGTGTAAAGAATATAAATATGTCTTTTCCTGGACTTATGATGAATTGAAAACGTTTGACACTAGCATCATCTACCATAATATACCTATGAAGCTGAAAGTTAAACCATATCAACAAAAAATGCGGAAAATGCATCCCAGTTTAGAGCATTCTATGAAAAAAGAACTGGAAAAGCTACTCACAACCCGAATTATTTTTCCAATGAGGCATACACAGTGGATAACCAATTTGGTACCTGTACGCAAGAAAAGTGGTGAAATCTGATTGTGTGTCGATTTCAAGAATTTGAATCGGGCCTCAGAAAAAGGTAACTACTCTGTTCCACCCATGGAACAGATTCTCCAAAAGGTAGCAGGGTCATAAATGTTTTCTCTCCTAGATGGCTTTTCAGGGTAAACCAGGTTATGGTTGCCCCAGATGACCAATTAAAGACAGCTTTCAGAACCCCCTGGGGCACCTTCGCCTATAGGCGAATGCCTTTCAGTTTAATTAATACAGGAGCCACTTTCCAGAGAGCCATGGATATAGCTTTCCGAGGTTTAATGCATAATTCTGTCATGGTTTATTTAGACGATATTACCATATTTTAAAAAAAATGACATGAACACCTATTTGCTCTTAAGCAAGTTTTCGAATGTTGCAGGAAATTTGGCATTTCCTTGAACCCCAAGAAATCCATTTTCACAGTCACAAAGGGAAAGCTGTTAGGCTTCATCGTTTCAAAAGAAGGTATGATCATCGACCCTGAACGCACAGACGCGATTTCAAAAATCAGCTTACCAGGTTCGTGTAAAGCAATGCAGTCCTTCTTGGGTAAGATCAACTTTGTACGTAGGTTTGTTCCTAATTTCACTCAGATAGTTAAACCTTTACAGCATTTAGTTAAGAAAGATGTACAGTTCACCTTGTCACAAGAACAAAAAGATGCATTTGTGGAAATTCATAAGGCTATTGCTGAAGCTCCTGCTCTCATGTCCCCGGATTTTGATAAAGATTTTATTCTCTACACTTTCGCCATTGATTTCTCCTATGCAACTGTTTTGATGCAGAAACAGGACAGCAATACAGAGATCCCAATCTATTTCATGAGTTCAACCTTCAAGGGTGTAGAGCTCAATTATTCACAAATTGATAAACAAGCCTACGCAGTTTACAAGTCTGTCAAACATTACAGGCCTTATTTGTTAAAATCTTGAACAAAGGTCATTGTCCCATATTCTACTATTAGAAATGCATTGATCTAGAAGGAGTTGGGAGAAAAAAGAGCCCACTAGATGACTGCTCTGCAAGAGTATGATTTGGAAATAAGGCCAGCCAAAATTGTCAAAGGACAAGGCATTTTCCTTCTTACTGCTCAATCTAACGATCCCCTGCAACAGCAAGTTGAATGGGAACAGGAAGAAGATATTCCTACAGGTTCTGTCAATGCTATTGATACCCTGACATCAGAATGGTATGATCATATCAAATTTTTCCTGAATAATGGGTTTGCTCCTAAAACCTTGGACTTTAAGAAACAAATAGCCTTGATATTAAAGGCTGCACCTTATCATTTTATTAATAAAGTTTTGTTTAAGAAAAACTATGATGGGGTTTTTCTTAGGTGTTTAGAAAGACATGAAACTGATGACATCTTATTCCAATTTCATGCAGGACCAGCTGGAGGTCATTTTTCAAGCGAGACAATAGATCATAAGATTCTCAAAGTTGGGTATTACTGGCCTACATTGTTTAAATATGCTTATGCCTATGTAAGGAGGTGTGAACCATGCTAGAAATGCACAGGGAAGTTCAACAAACCTGCTTTCCCTTTGCAACCAATCACTATTAAGTTTCCATTTCAGTAATGGGGGATGGATTTTGTCGGGCCCATAAATCCTACCTCATCCCTCCATCACAAATGCATTCTCACAACAACTGACTACTTCACCAGATAGGTGGAGGCAATCCCACTTAAGCAATTTAATGCTAGCCAAGTCATTTCTTTCCTAGACAGTCATATACTCTCACGATTTGGTACTACAGAATTCCTAGTTTTTGATAATGCATCCTATTTTTCCTCGATTGACATAACTTAATATGATTTTGAAAAGGGGATGAAACTCAAATTTTATGCCAATTACTACCCACAGGGTAATGGGTTGGTTGAGTCTTCGAACAAAAATTTGATCAACATTCTGAAGAAGACTGTGGCCTCTCACCATATAGATTGGCATACACAGCTCAATAATTCTCTTTGGGCAGATCAGATTACTCCAAAGGCGACAATTGGAAATTCTCCTTACTGTCTAGTGTATGGCAAAGAAGCCATTCTTCCTACTAATCTTACTATGCTTTCACTACAGTTAGCCCAGTCTATCCAAGAAGATGATTCTACTCCCCTCCAGTAGAGAATTGATACCCTACTTAAACTGGAGGAAGATAGAGAAGTGGCTAGAAACAAGTTATATCATCATCAACAGATGGTGAAAAGATGGTTTGATGAAAAATCTTCATCTGATAGGGAATTTTCTGTTGGAGACTTGGTTTTAAGATGGAACAAACAACAAAAAGTTAAAAACCAGTATACCAAGTTTCAATGCCTCTAGCTGGGACCTTTCATTGTTAAAGAAAAGATGGGTCCTAGTACTATTCAATTACAGACATTGGAAGGAGTTGTGGACACTTATCCAGTGAATGTTTCACTCCTCAAAAAGTATTTTGTTTAATGAGGATGATGTACTTGTACATAGGTTTGTTTTGCCTATTTCTTTTCTTGATTGGATTGTCTGCTTTGTTTTCATTTGTTTGCTCTAAACTCCACACATTTGGTGTTACTCATTGATCAGTTTTTCTCTTGGTGATGATTTCAGCTTGGGTTTTATAACTGTCTTCCAGCCATAATTTTGTCCTGTATCAGAGGTTCTTCAACAAAGGGCATACAACTAAAGATTGCAGAACCCTGAATTGATATCTCTCCACAATGGTCATTATCTTACACATGTCTTATTTGTTTAATTGGGGTATGGAGAATAGCATAGTCTCCATTGTCTCATGTTTCATGGTTCAAGCTGCATATCATAATAACCTGCCTAACTTGTTTTGCTCTGGATCCTTTTACAATCACCTTGGTAATAAATCTCTTAATAAATGTAAATCACAAGGTGGGAGGTCTTGCTATCAAGCTAGCCCATTAGGTTCATAGGTGCTAAGTAGAATGACATGTTCACATCAAGCCACCACACTTGAAAGATGACTTTCAATTTTACTGGGAGTTGGAAGATCCTATCACAGGTCGGTCCATTCATGATCTATGAAGCATCAATGAGTAATGCTACCAATATATGGTCACCAAGCCATGGTAGTGCCTTGTAATTTTCAACCTAATAAAATTTGGTTTGCTCGTTTTTAAAGATGCTCGTGCATACAAGGACAGGGGGGTCTGGTCGCAAGACATCCCTACCATGATCATGGGTTTAATTTGGACTGGATTTATCACAATATGGTCACCAAACCATGGTAGTTGCTTTTAGTATTGCTACTGGAAGACAAGGAGTTTCGTTGTCGAGTTGGCTTAATCAATTTTTGAATTATGCTTGTGAATGGCATTGCTAATATCTGATCACCAAGTCAGGGCAGTGATCTTATATACACAATCTCTTCTTTTAAATAAAAAAGAAACAAAAAAAAAAGAATCTCATGAAATGTTGCATGTAAATCAAATCTCAATAAATCAAGGTGATGTGTAATTAGGATATCCAGGAGCATTTTCAATCATGTGCCTAGGTTCAACACAAGCTGCTTCTCCATGATTACATAAAGGTGAAGGATCTCAATTGTTTCTTCAACCCCCTTATCAGATTTGCATTATTCTTAACATGATCATATATGGGGATTTATTAATTTAATGTTCCATGCTCATTAACTGTCTCTCTTGTGATTAATTTTTGGAAAAAATTCAGGTTGAAAAAGTGATGTGGCTAACATGTTTCATTTAGTTGAATTTCATTGCAGAGATAACTAGTTCTTCCCAGCTAGTCGCCATTTGTTGTGGCCACAACAGATCCCATGCTTAGCTGAAGCACGGGAACCCCCATTTTGAATAAACACAAAGGTATTTTGGTGAGTGTACTCTATAAATATGAGAATTTTGGTTTTCACTTGTTTAGATCTCTCACCCATACTTTTGTCCTACGTGTTTCCCTCTTTCCGGATGATCTCTAACTATCTGGTTTGTCAAAATACTCAAATTTTGAGTATTTTAATCTTTTTCTTCAATCAACCCGAAACCCGACAAGTTAGGAGACCCGAAACCCACAACCCGACAATTTTGGGTTGCGGGGTGTTTGTTTTACAGTTTTGGATTTTGGTGAACCTGAAACCTAGAACCCGAAGGTTGCAGGTTGTGGGTTCGTCTTGTAATAATCTTGGGAAATTATCATCCCGAAACCCGAAACCTGAAAACCCGCAATTGCGGCTTTCGGCTTTCGGGCTCTGCCTTTTTATTTATTTTTGTTGCATGTTCCTGAAACTTGCAACCCGCAAGTGTCGGATTTCGGCTTTCGAGAAGTTGTTTTCGGTTTACGAGTATGTCATTCCCGAAACCCGCAACCCGCAAGTGTCGGGTTGCGACTTTTGGGAACACGTTTCTCATTTTTCGATTGTGATCATTCCCGAAACCCGCAATTGTGGCTTTTGGCTTTCAGGAATTCTTTTCCACCTTTGCCGTTTACACGACCCCGCAACCTGCAATTGTTAGGTTGCGGCTTTCGGGATCCCTTAATAAATTTTGTGAATAAAGATTTCACGCAACCCCGTATCCCTATTCAGTTAATCTCGCCCGTTTATTTGTTCTGATCGCACGGTTATCTTTAATCTGATGAATTCAATAAATAGGGTTTTTTCTATTTTATTTTTACCATTTTACTTTCGAAGAATTACTTCGTTGCACTGTTGTTTTTACCACGGATTCCGTATTAGGTGTTATTTATCCGTTTGTTTTCTATTTCAAGTAAGCTCACTATCATCCATACATACCAGTCTACAATTTTGCTATTTTTGGATTGATTTTGATTTTAATTTTCTTATTGATAAAAAATTGCAAATTCTTTCGCCATGTCGAAAGGCACATGTTCTAAAATGCCACTCAGAGATCCCATGATCAAAGACCCTAATTTTGGTTTTATCTCCGACACCAGTGAGCGAGTCACTGAGACATACCAGATAGATTGGTCGAAAATATACGCCATTTTTTATGGTGACGACCTTTCTCATATTGAGAATGATAGACCAATGTACGAGAGAATTAGGGCCTCCCAAATTCATGCTATTGCTATGCGCCATGCTATCCTGCCTTACACAGATGTTGTAAAATGGATAGTTGAGAGTGCCAGTGTTAAAGACCGTTGTTTTAATGATAGCACGGGGTGCCAATTAACACATTTTCACCCAGAGGTTTTTGTCCAAGCTTTTGCTTTGAAACCACATGTGCAGACCCTCTCCCCCGATTTTATACAGTCATCCAAAACCCGGTTTAACTTTAACAAGATGATTAGATCATGGATGCTTAAGCCAAATGCCTTTGTGCCTAAGGCTGATAACCTTTATCCCATCATCTAGTTTAAGGAACCCTACTCTTTACTAGAAGCCATGCTCTGCAGGCTTTTTGGTCTACCGAATTATTCTCTTTTCAAAGCAAAATGGGCACCTATAGCACATCATGTTCTAGTCATAGGTGAGTCTTTCCCATGGGCCTCTATCATGTCGGTTGAACTAAAGAATGCCATTCATGAATATCAAAAGGCTCCAGCTCATAAGAAAACACCCTCTTTCCTGTCTACATATGTCCTTGATGTTTTTTGCTCATAATTCCAATACCCTAACTTGGGTTGGAATTGAACCCCTTCAAACCCTCCTGTAAAACATTTATCATTCAACACTGTGGGAAGAGAATTTTTCACCTTTGTTATATGACATTTGTGACCACTTCATGGGCACCATCTATTTCAAGATCTTTAGGAAACAACCACCTGCATTCTCAGAAGATGCTAAGACTTTCATCAACACCATGGGTGATTGGTATGTAGGTGAGTATTTTTCGTACATCAGTATTTGGGGAAGTGACATAGTGCACCTGCTTCCTAGGATTGTCCCAGACAAGATGGTAATACAGGAAGTTTATTTTCAAACTGTCATTGATGGCATGTATAAGAAACTCATAGGTCCCAGGAAGAAAGGTTGGCCTAAGTTTTCTTTCAATCTTGGTTAGCTGGTTATCCCAACTTCAACTTGGGCTACAGTTCTAGGTGATCAGATAGCTGCCTTGAGATTAGGCACTGCCACGAAAAGGAAACATGACCCCAAGAAGTTCCTAGATGCACACCTCAAGAAAGTACATATGAAAATAGATTATGCACATGATTTAGTTCCAGATGACTTAATATACCAAGGGGTGGACACATTCTCATAGGTTCTAGCTAGGGAAAAAGACCTACAAGAACAACCGGACATTTTAAAGTACCAGAATGAACTTAAGGTTGGAGTTCTGAGTTACAGGGCTATGCATCTAAATATCATTGAACAAGCAAGAAGATACAAAGAAGAGAAGGAAGCTCAGAAGGCCAATACTCCTCTCATGATTACATTCCCTGATGGAAACAAAGGTAAAGCTCCTCTAGGGGAACCCTCTCAAGGAAAAAGCTAGTGAAGAAGCTAAAATGATGCTACAGTTAGCTCGTGAATCCCAACAACATATGGTACAGCTGACATCGATGTTAAAGACTCAATTGCTAGAACCTCCAAATCCTGCAGTCGACATTCAGCCACCAATTGCATCAAATATCTACTGAAGAAACTCAAATCTCTACTAAAGAAACTCAAGAAGATGATGATCTGGTCATAACTTAGGCTGGCCCTGCTAAGAGGCAGAAAGTCCTGCCTTCTTCCTCACAGGTTTCTACAGTTGACATAATAGACTATGATGAAGAAGTGGTCCCACCTCCTCCGGTGCCAGTAACAGAAGAAGTCACTAAAGATCCTAAGACTATCACTGAATTGTTGGTTAGCATTGATATGGATCAGTCCTTCCCTGAGCAATCAGTGTTGGAATTTAATGCTACTCCTGGCATTGCATCATCAGCATTTACACTACCATCTATCCAACCAGCCTCTACTGTGCCTTTAGGGGGAACACTTCCATTTTCCTTATCACACTTGTTCAACACCCTCAATGACACTACTATCTCGTCACCCGAACATTCAGTCCCTTTATCAATTCCATTGTCTATTGTTGCAGAATTCTAGCCTTCAGCTGTCCCTCTGCAGTCACCCATAGTCAATTTATCAACAACCATTGCTGATGTACCTTCTAAGATTTCCTCACCATCTTCACCCACCAAAGTTCATAGTCAACTTCCACTTCCAGAAGCTAATGTTGATACTCAGGTTCCATTATCTGAAGCCTTTGTCTCAATCCCTTCCTTGGATCCAGCTTTGTCAGTTCCTCAAGCTATCACTACATCTTCAATTACTACTCAAGTCACCATACCTATTCCTACCCTTGTTATTACCCAAACACCTCCACTAATATCAACAGTTAGTGTTACTTCTACTTCCACACAGTCATTGGTTGAATACACAGATGAAAATGTAGTTCCCCTTGGGAATTACTTCTATAGAAAGGATGATAAGACAGTGATAAGAAGGGCCAGGAAAAGAGGTCAAGGTCAATATGGTTTGGAAGCACCTGAACTAGTTCAAGTAATATGGGCTCCCAGGACCAATAATCCAAGAATTGAAGCAATTGAAGCAGCGACAGCCTTAGGAGCCTTTGCCAATGCTAATTGGGATTCGGTCCAGGGTTTGGATAGGGAAGTTGACCTCAAGGATCAAGAGATCAAAAACCTGAAAGAGGAATTGGCTGAAGCTAAAAAAAAAATTCTACTGATGTGGCTGACCTTAGGAAAACTTGGGCAAGTAAGTTGCAAGACCTAGAGAAACAAAATGCCACTCTTCTCACTAAACTCAGTCTCTCACTATCTCAGCATTCCATTGATGTTGAAAAAATAGCTTCCTTGGAAAAGCAGGTTGAGGATGCAACTGCAAGTGCATCCTCCTCAAGTTTTCTCAAGTTTACACCCTATGATTTTAAGAATCTAGCCCTCAAGGTGAATCAAGATCATCATAAGCTTTTGGAGAAAGTATGCATTGCTTTGGATGAAATTGGGGAAAATTTCATTAATTTTTCCAAGATGTCCTCCACCCTTGAAGAACAAAAGGAGAAGAGACTCCGAGATTTTAAGGCTTGGGAGGAAATCAATGAATGGTAGGGGTATGTTAAGAATGCACCAAAAGATATCCCAATCCTCAACAGTTTCCAGTTTAAAAAGATTAAAGCCTCTCTAAATACTTGGCTTGATTATAATGAAACAGCTGAAGAGACTATCGATAAATCAAAAGATATAGGAACGAGGCAATGGTATGCAGTTGACAACATTATGCATGTTCTAGGCTTACCATTAATGACCCCCTATCCTAGAATATTTTCCGCTAAAATGCAGACTTGAAGAGCTTGAGAGCAGGCATGAGGAGTTCGCACAGAGGATTCAGGATCTTGAGCAAGTCAGCATTCAGGATGTGGATGATTTGGTTAGAGAACTGGTTGATTATTCCTCAACTTTCTTTGAGAGTTTCTGATTTATGCTTCAAATTGCCATCTGTTATGTATCTGATCTTTGCTAAACATTTGCTAATATATGAATCTGTTGTATCGATTTCTCTATATGAATGGTTTATGTTTCAAAGTGATTCATTGAGTTTTTTCAATACAAGTACTTTCATGTTTTATTTCTGCAAATGATTCAGTTCATATGAATTTATATAATCATTGTTAATTTTTAAATTAGCAGAGTGATTACAGATTGGATCTTCAATGAGCCTGAATACTTGAAAGATGTCATTTAGTTTTATTTAACTGATAATAAGTTAAGTTAACAAGTAATACAACTAAAGACATTTTTGTTTAAGTTGTTCAATTACTTGTTTAATCATATCTCAAGACCAATCTGCACATAAACAAGCTTTCATTTTAGAATAGGACTGACTTAGACTAGTTTCCCTCTTCTAAAATAGGTTAGGTTATCTTTGTATTACCATATCCACACCTTGGTTTTCCTTGACTGGAAAAATGATCTTATAGGTCAACTCATCTACTCTTAGAGTGCCAACGGAGGTAATATCCGTGGGGGATCACCACACCAAATAGGTTGGGGATAGAACTGCCCTTGCACAGGGTCTTTCAAATCCTTTCAACTTGGGTTTTCTTCCTCTGTTGTGTGTCTTGGAACATTCTAGCACCTTTTGCATCTAACCTGCACAACCGAGGCATCAACAATAGGTTAAGGTTTAAATGGTTCATAATGGTTAATGTTTATTCGATTAGTTTTTTTTTATATGGGCTATTGGAGTGGTGACTATATTAATTTATTTTATATGTGTAATAAGGGTTATAATGATTATCAAGGCTATAGGCTAAAGGTTTACAATTAAGGGAGTATAGGGGATAAGGTTTAGTGGCAATAGATGTTATAGGGCTTATAAGGGTTAAATTTGGAGTAATAAGGATTACATTTTCCATATGAGTTAGAAAATATAATGTTTATAGTAGTTACAATATAGATGGTATTTATTATAAGGTTTAAAAAATATAGAGGTTAAAATGAATAAAGGTTACAAGGTTTTGGGCTATAAAGGTTTCAATTTAAATGAATTATGGTTTATAGGCATTAACGACCAATTGGGTGTTCGAGTTAGAAAGTATGGGTGTTAGGGGTTTTCAAATTTAGGGTCCTATGTGTTAGGGGAAATGTTTCTTATAACGATTAATGGTTGTGGGGGTAAGGGTGATGATAAATATAGAGGTTCATGATAGTGGGGGATATGAACTATATTTTAGGTTATATATGATAAGGTTGATAAAAAAATTTAAGGGGTCTATTGTTTTGAGTTGATCATAAAAAAAATTATATCATTAATTCTCTTAATATGATTAGGAGATTCTAGTGGGATTTAAGCTCAAATCAAAGTAGAGACAAAAATCCCATTCTCCTCATTATCATCACGAAATGAGCAATATTGAGTTTTTCTCTTCCATTATTTAGAATGAGATATTATGATCTTTATGAAAGAAAATTTCCCTTCCCCAACCAGGTTATAACTCATGAGATTTTATGTAGAAAACACATTATTCAATGAAATTCCAATTGTTTTTAAAGGAGATTTTTTATGTCTAGATTTATTATGTGTCTCTTAAGTGATGCTATTTTGATGTCTAGGATATGGTATTGATGTTAGGTTAAATGTTGATACCATAGCATGGAAATCAAAGTAGCATCACTTAAGTGACATATCATAGATCTACATTTTTAGGAGATGTATTTCCTTCTTGAGGCCTAGTTTAATCTCACACAACAACAATGTTTCATCATAACCAAGGTCAACAAAGTTTCATCATGTACTTCTTCATTTTCATATCTTGTATTTGTACTTCAACATTCTTTACATTTATTTTTCTGATCCACCAACCAAACTGAGTAAGTTCCCCTACTAGTCATCTATATATATTTATTTTCTATAGAAACAACTCCACCTTCACAATCACTATGGGATTTTTTTTTCTTATCCTATTTAACAATACAATCTCTAATGAGTTTACTACACAAAAAATAAACAAAAATAAACATGTTTGCATTGCTTAGCTTTCCTCTTAGTTTTTCTTTCTTAACCATTTCTTTCTTATTGGACAAAGATACTCTATTCATGCATCCTCCAAAGTGTCAGAATATAAATATGTCTTGGATAATTTTAGCATAATTCTTGTACTCTCCATGCTCACTACCATCCAATGTCATTTCTCAAATTGGAATTTATTACCATGCAAATTTGTTGACTTTTGGCCTTACAAAAACCACCATCAATAAAGTTGTGATCATATTGTATATCTAATCCAAAATAATAATAAAAACACTATAATTTCACCGACAAGCATGTCACCATTGATCTACCTTGTTAGTGGTTTCATAATACAATTTATAATCCTTGTGGTGATAAATATAACCAAACACTAACATCTTATATTTAACATTTATCTTGTTTCTCCTCTTTTGGAACTAAAACAAAACCAATAAATCCAAAAATGTTGAGGTGAATAACCTAACATTGGAGTGACCTCATGGACTAAGTTTGTAGGGAACCTTAGATATCTAAGGTTGTATAGTTATTGCACATCAAATCCTTGAGAGGAAAGGTAGTGTTATTTTACATCGGACCATAGAGTGTCTTATTGTTGAGTATACCCTTAGGTGAATGAGACATTGATTTCGGGCCCTACATAGGAGGCATGCCCTAATTATTGGTGTTTGCATTGGTTGGGAGAAAAATTATCCTCAGAGTGTAAGACCCCTATGGTTGGCATTGGAAATAAATACTAGTTGATTTTGGATGATACCTATTACAATATTTGAATTGTCATGCATTTTTTATTATAGTACCATGAGCCAAAATAGAAACTATATTAAGGTTAAGCATTTGAGTTGCAATGGACACTTGAGATAAAAAATCATGATGGAATCAGTAACAATTATATGGAACACATGGCCAAAACTTATATGTAAGTTTATTTGGATATATGATTCATCATAAGTTAGAAAAAGAACTACGTTATAAATCAAAATATACTTCTCACATGTAGTACAAAAAATATGCTAAATTTGAACTAGTACTTTGATCAATCCATTGAATAAGGCCTATTACAGTTCCATATAAAAATTATCGTGAACTTCATTCAATTCAACATCTGATTCATGACTATCAAAACTTGTATCCAACCCTTCAAAATCACTATAATGATTGTCCAAAACAACTTATGTGACATCTAGCGCTAAGTAATCTAATCATCGATATAGTCATCATCATCAAGATGTGAGGAAATGACTATCTGGTCAAATTGATTCCCCTATTTGTCTAAGTACACTTCTTCCTTCATCTCACAATAGTGTTAATATTTAGAATTCCAAAAATTATAAAAAGTGGTTGAATAATAAATGATACATGATAAAATTACATACCACAAAAATGTGTAATCCCGGGTGCATCATAAATCGTCCATGTAAGTATTTTATAGAATTGGAATTATTTTTGGCCTATAGGTTTGGAGATGTTGTACATACTAATGTCGACCCATAATTTTAAAATTTCATCTATAATTAGAGGCTCAATATATACATCCATATCTTTAACTTTTCTCATACTTATTAGTTATTTTAAAATTAATATAGATAATTAATAAGTTCATCTACATGCACTAATGAAAACAAGAGCCACGTGGTGGCAATCTCCCCGACATTTCCATTGCTACGTGTTGTCGTGAGATGGGAAATGTTGTAGGAGTAAGAAGATCATTTCATGTTCCATTGTTGATAGGATAAATGTTCCAAAAAAAATTATTTCAATAGCACCAGATACGTTTTCAGTGTGTTTTCTAAGATCGTGGCCAAAAAAAATGGAGAAAAGAAAATACTATACATATTGTCAGTTAAGCATCCATATGACCTAATATTACTATTATGTAGAAAGTTTGTATCATATCCCTTTTGCAATCGATATCAAGGTAAAATGAAACATCGTTGTCTTATTGTGAGGCAGTACTAAGTGTTGTATTAATATGCATCACAATGCACCGATATTACATGGCATACCATCAAACAATCCATGCAACCTTAGGATCTTACTTGACTTCAAGAACTTGTAATATACATCCATTGTGCATGAACATGCAATATAAATCCCTATCCTTGGGATCTTACTCGACTTAATACCTTTGATATAATAACCAAAACTCACCATATAAACTATATTTAAAGAATTATCGTTGATTTCTTAACTTCCTTGAAATCAAACATGCAACCCAACCACATAAATCCTCAGCACTCTATCCACATGATTGTTTAGATTATGGATAATTATATATTCATCATACATGTTGCATGTTGACTTAAGAAGTGAGTAAGTCATATAAGTTAATATTAATATATATTAAATGACTTATTATATCCCCTAATATTAATTAATACTAAGAATTACTTATTACTATATTATGTGAATTACTATATTTTTTATATATTAAGTATCTTAATATTAATTATACCTATAATAATTAATGATATCTTAATATATTAATTAAGTATTATAGATATTTGATTACTATTATAAATTATAAAGCTTATTCTCTAATTTTCTCTTTACAATGTGGCTCTTAACATTTAATCATGTTTCATCAGAAGAATTGTTACTTTTCTTGCACAGGCTTCACTGCACCTTAACCCACAAAATTTTAAATTTTGGTTCAGTTTTGTTTATTGTTTATTGTTTCATAAGGAAAGGTGTTTTTTATCCAATGGAATATATTTGTATCAATAGAAACTTTTTAATATCCCTGATCTGATCTCAAGGAATATTATATCAAATTCAAAATTTTAAAACATAAACTAGCACAGATTAAAACTACTTATCAAAACTAGTCAAGAGCAAACTAGAATTGGTCACTGTAAATCCCACCCATAAATTGATATTTTCACTCTATTGGATCTTCCAAACAGGTTGGGGACTGAACAGTAGAAAAAATATCAATATCAGGTCTATCTTCAAAGTCCTATGCACAAGGTACTAGGAACATTTACGTTTCAACAACAACTGCCACTGAGGTCTACTCTGAGGATTCCTAGGAACATCAACACATGCATACTAGACTTATTCACTTAAACCTGAAGGTAACCAATGGTGAATATCAGTCATTAACCCCCTGATTAGATGTTGGAAAAGAGTTCCCGAGGTTTTGGGAGGTTTTGGATGATTTTTTAGGAAAAAGAAGGAAGGGCGCTAGATTTGACTGCTTAGCTTGTAGTTTTCCAGGCTCTACCAAACAAGATGAGAGGGATACAAATTATTAGGGAAAGGATTGGAGGGTCATAAGCATGGTCTTAAGAATATAACATGACTGATAGAATAGAAAATTAACACTCAAAAATATTTTTATATCTATTACTACAAAATTAGTTGGAAAACAATGTCTAAAGAACTAGTCTTGACAAAATTGAATTCAAATAGCCTCAAAGGATTTCGAATTCCTGTTCTGAAATATAGTATGGCTCAGACCTAAAAATATGAACAGCAGCAAACTGAAATTAAGGATTCTAAGAAGAAATTGAATGTATTTTACTCTCAGACTTCTCAAGGAGTATCTAATACAAAAATTTATTAGAATATGAAGTGTAGAAGACTTTAAGAAGGGAAGAAGAGAAGAGTTATTCACTGGATATGCAATAAGATTAATACAGAGAATATGGATGCTCATGCAAGGTGCACCATGTCTCAGTGATTTCTCATAGGGGGAGCATTCAACAATTGAAAATTCTCCTCTAGGTGGATCTCCTCCAGAAAATATCTCTAATTGAATTGATACTCAAGATATCTTCTTGATGGATTGGATTATTCACTGATGGAATGATACTGGAATGTAGATTAGACTTCCATAACTATGGATCAGATCATGAACACTAGAAAAAATACTACATTGGGGCACATATCCCAAGCTTGGTTGAGGAACATCACTCAACCTTGAGAAGAAAAAGCTCTCAAGCAATAATTAGCCAAAATATGTGAATGGTGGGCACTGACATTCTTTTATAGGATTAGATTACTTCTTGAGCAAGTAACTGACACATGTGAGAAGTGAGTGCACCTTCCTTAGGATAATTAGCAATTTCTCTTGCTTTGTGCTGCCTTCTGCTTTTAGGAATTGTTCCCTCCTTAACTTTTCTAAATATTTCCTTCTTTTTAAAACTGATTGATTTTCTGTACTTTCCTTCTTGTTCACTTTCTTCCTTTGTTCTTTTTCCTATCTTTTTATCGCTTTTTCCAGTTTCCTTCTTTTTCTATTGTCACAAAGCTTTTAGATTCCTTCTTTCTATTTCTATCTTTCTTAATTGAGTGGGTGAATTCCACCTTGTCCTCATGCGCCCTCCTAGCCATGTGAACATCTGTTAAGATCCTAGTGGGCGACCTTCACTAACACTTCGAGGTTTTGGTGTAACGGTTCGTATCAACATCACCACTTTGCAAAAATTAATTAATAATGATAATGAAACTTATTACAAAATACTTCAAATATTAAAATTATTAAATTTTAAATACTATAGGTGTAGCTAGTGTTTTCACACCAGCTGGTGCAAAAGGACACCTACTAAGGGTTATGGAACCCTTAGTAGAAGTTCGTGAAAGGGTATTGTGTGAGTGCAAATAAAAGTAAAAACAACTAAACTAAATTCTTATTGTAGTAAAACAATGAATAAATTGGAACCCATGAATCAAATGTTGATTTTCTATTATTCTGTAAAAAAAGATTTACAATGGATATTTACTTCAAAAGGTGAGTAGATGGGGGTTGTCGCACCCGTACAAAGGGTGATGCTTCGAGTATCCAAGGTTCCTTTCTCTTCTCACTACAACAAATTTGACATTTAGGGGCGGTTGTCTTCTGCCTTTAAAAGTGACTTTTGGAGGCATTTTTGGCTTTGGAGGCGGTCTTGCCAAAACCGCCCCTAATAGCACTGACGCTAAAAGTTTTGAATTTTAGGGGCGGTTCTTGAAGATATCAAAACCACCCCTAAAAGTGACTTTTGGGGGGGGGGTTAAACCCCCCCCCCCCCGCGCCCCCAAAACTCCCTTTTGGAGGTGGTTCTAAACCTCCCCCCAAAAGTTACTTTTGGACTTTTAGGGGTGGTTCAACCCCCCCCCCCCCAAAAAAGTCATTTTTTGACTTTAAGGGGCGGCTTTTTTCTGCCTCTAAAAGTTACTTTTGGGAGCGGTCTTTAAAAAACCTCCCCTAATAACACCGACACTAAAATTTTTGACTTTTAGGGGTAGTTTTGGAAGAGATTAAAACCACCCCTAAAGTGACATGTGGCGGCAGTTCTTAACCCCCCCAAAAGTCACTTTTAAGCGCGGATATAAACCCCCCTTGTAGGTACCTATGGGAGCGGTTCCAAACCTCCCTTAAAAGTCTTTATTACAAACCTTTAGGGGTGGTTTTAAACCCTGCTCGTAGGTACCTACGGAGGCGGTTCAAAACCCCCCCTAAAAATATTTACAAACTTTTGGGGGCAGTTTTAAACCCCGCTCGTAGGTACCTACGGAGGCAGTTCAAACCCCCCCCCCTAAAAATATTTACAAACCTTTGGGGGTGGTTTTAAACCCCCCTTGTAGGTACCTACGAAGGCGGTTCAAAACCCCCCCTAAAACTCTTTACAAACATGTGGGGGTGCTTTTAAACCCCCCTCATAGGTACCTAGGAAGGAGGTTCAAAACCTCCCCTAAAACTCTTTACAAACCTTTGGGAGTGGTTTTAAATCCCCCTTGTAGGTACCTACAGAGGCGATTCAAAACCCCCCCTAAAACTCTTTACAAACCTTTGGAGGCAGTTTTAAACCCCCCTCGTAGGTACCTATGAAGGCAGTTCAAAACCCCCCCTAAAACTCTTTACAAACCTTTGGGGGTGGTTATAAACCCCCTTCATAGGTACCTACATAGGCAGTTTGAAACCCCCCCTAAAATGCTTTACAAACCTTTGGGGGCGGTTATGAACCCCCCTCGTAGTGACATATGAAGTCAGTTTAGAACCCCCCTCGTAGCCATAATAAAATATATTTTATTTAAAACATCAATATTCCAATATCATTAGGGCACGAAGGAATCAAACCTTCAACCTCTTGCTTGTAAAGCAGGCGCTCTACCATTGAGCTAGAACCCTTTAAGAATTCGGGAAAGGGGCAATATTAACACCAAGATTGCATCATTTGTAATTCTGAGAAAAGACTAATAATACCAACATTGTTTCTGACTCGAGAGACCTAAGAAAGTAGTCCGAATGGCTCTAACCTTATAAGTTGGGTGAACTTGAAAGGTTTCATATGCAACATTGATTCAATAAAGAAAACAGTAATAGAGAAACATTTTCCAGGACAAAGTTGGCATTCAAGTTCATACACATACTCATGAAGTCTACATCTAACTAGAATTTCAATTATTCATGCATAAGAACGAGCATCTTTTCTAATGGTTGCTTGATGGATCCATGTAAGAGTAACATTCTCTTAAAATTTATGTCAGTAGAGCAATGGGTTCTACAATTATAACATATTTAAACCCAACTCAATCTAGTCTGGTGATATAAATAGCATTCAACTATAGGATGGAGAAATACAAATATTAAAAATTGCATAGCACGGATAAATATATAAGCTTTTCTAAGATAAACAACTCATAATAATGCATTTATAGATATAAAATACCTGCAACTGATCTAATCACGAATGAACACCACCATCACTCAAAAGGCCAATGAGATGAAGTGTGCCATTTTCAAAGGACTCCTTAATGTATTTAAACCCTTCTCCCTTGTATATTTTTCCAAAAGCAAGAACATAATCCACTAATTTTGCTCTGCACCCAAAGTCAAAATCAAAGTTCATATGTTTCCCATTCTAAAAGATGTAGCACAAATAAATAGTATAAATATCCTTTCAATTACCATTTATACAATTATAAAGTACATCTTATACAAATATCATATGATATCACCCCAATTTGTAAGGTGGTCAATAAATTAACCATTACACAACCATGATTTCAACAAAATGTTAATGCTTACCAAATCTTAATGTTGGGGAAAATACCCAATGTATAGGATTCTCATAAGTCACTCTGAATGCAAAAATGATCCACATGAAAGATATTCCTCCTTCACTCTAATCCTTGACAGTTTTCATCAATAATTTTCCAAAAGTAAAAAAACCACAGTAAGCAAAAATAAAATGAGTTGCTTGTTTACCATACTGGAAAATAACAGATATCAAGTATAGTAAGTCATAGAGGATAGTAGAGTCGAATAAGGACTTTGTTCCTTCTTTGAAGGATCTGGAAAGTAGAGTAAGGGTTTTATTTAATCCAGTTGAGTCATTTAGATGGATAGCTTAGCTTTAGCTTACAAAGCTTGTTAGATCGCAGAAGCTTTTAGGTAGCTTAGTGGAGATTAGTTAGCTCAAGGAAGGTTCAATCAAGAGGAACAAGCTCAGAGTTTTTACTCTTGGAGCTTACACAGAAAGAGAGAGGTCTCTCTTTGTAATGATCGATCCAATATTGTATTTAGGTTCAAATAAAGGACTATTATGAAATAAGATCGTATGCCTGTATTTTTTTCTTAATTGAGTTTATTGATTGAGTTTGGAAGCAATTTCCCATTTGAATCATATCTTGTGACCACATTGACTGAAGAAATTTCTTGAGTATTGACATTTACACAAAGTAGTTAATGGGATTTCTAACTACATTATATAAAATTCCTTAATAGTGGTCAGGGTAGCTTTAGGAGACCTATAGGTGATACTCCCAATGCCTAAAAGGAAGCCTATAGGTGATACTCCCAAATAATGTTGAAATTGTATTGATAATAAGGATCTATACCTCTTAATCCCGGCTCGGCCAGCTATCAGTGTGTTCTCAAGGATACAGACGGGTTAATGGTCAGCTTCAAAATTGGCCATCTGGGGCATGAGACTAATAATACAGCTAAGCTGGAAGGTCTTCTTCAAGGAATCCAGCTGGCTTGTACCCATAATTTTACTCCCCTTGTTGTGGAGGGTGATGCCCGGATTATTCTCCACATGGCCTCTTAGGTTCATAAGGGAAAACGCAGCTCAAAGGTGGCAACGTCATGGCAGTTGGAGGGAAAGCTTGATAATTTAGCATCTCTGCTATCTCTAGGGATGGATATTTCTTTCTCCCATGTTAAGCACAAAGGGAACAAGCTGGTGGACCTACTCACTAACCTTGGGGCGGTGGATCACTTGGACCTAAGCACCCAAACGTGGGAAAACCTACCAAATTCGGATATTAAAGACAGATGTAAGGATATTCTTTCCCGTATTATGATGAGTTACCATGCTGATGATGGAGGGCGATGTTAGGAAGAGGATCATACTTCCACATGATCCATTCCTCCCTTATTATTTCTTCCTTATTTTAAAGGATGATCGATGAGCAGTCTTTTCATCCCTTTCCCATGGAGTTTGTTTTCTTCTCACTAACTCAGAAAGGTACTTCTACCATGATTACAGGAGGGAAGGTTTTAAGTGAAGCACGATTTTCCATTAATGGACAGTGCTAAATATCACCACCTTCAGTTGCAGTACGATTTTCCATTAATGGGCAATGCGAAAGATCACCACCTTCAGTTGCAGTACGATTTTCCATTAATGGACAGTGGGTGGCGGAACTCTTTTTAAACCCAAGGAAGGTGGTAGACATGAATGTAGAGTTCATATATTTAGTTGCATGCACCGCCATTGTTTTCTGGCTATGAAAGAGATTGAGGTCTGTAAGAGGTTAGATAGTATGGGTGATCATGGTAATTGGGATAGACGTAGTGCCACTGCAGGCCGTCGTCATTCTCATGTGGGTGAGACTTCTTAGGGTGAATCCGGTGGGAATTTCTCTCGTGCCCAGGAAAAGGATCGTTGGGAATCCAGTGCCTTTATTCGGGATGTTCCCCCAGATGTCCAGAAAGAGATTTGCACTATGGAATGACAACTTTGGAACCATTTTGATAAGGTGACTTTGGATGCGGAACGTTGTCGGACTGCAAATTGTGTCATGGATCCAGGAAACATTGCGGGTCGTTTCAGCCTATATGAGCACACCAATGCACTCTATTGGGTAATGAAAAATCTTATGGGTTATGCTCTCTGGGATAGGATGGATCATCGGTTTGTAAATGAGATGCTCATCTATGAAATAAGCATTCTAGAGAAAACCAGGGTCGTCCACCATAAGCTAGATTTTCTCCTTCGGGATATGCAGCTTCAACCTCCTTCTGCGTAGCTGGCGGCTTCTGCGGTTCCTCCTCCTGGGCGCTAACCTAATTTCCCCTACATTCTGTTCTAAGCTGGCATGGGGGATGTTTAGTGTCTGGTTTGTTGGGTGTCGGTTTATCGTCTATTATGTATGTTTTCTAAGCTATCGATTGCTTATTGTAAAGAAGGTCAATAGTGTGGGGATTTGGTTTTCATTTCTCTTTCAGGAGGTTTTGTTGTGTAAAGGAGTGATAATGGGAGTCAAAAGGCCTGCTTGCGGGTGTTTTATTTTAGTCTTTCAGTATCTGTAGTATTCATCTCTGTAGTATGTATGGTCAGGCAAAGTCCTCTTCGGAGGTGATTTTGTTCATTCAGGTGACTCAGTGTGATGGCAAGGTTATGACCTTTTTGGGTTCATTTGTAAATATTTCTCTTTTAATATAAAGTTATCTCTTCTTACTTACAAAAAATAAATCAGGATCTATACCTCAAAGTTCAACTCTGATGCCAATAACGTCATATGATCTTGGCATCCTCTATCCTTTACACAAATATTTCACACAAATTAGTTGTTACACCATCAATCTGGTATAATTATGGTTGTAATAAATGTGTTGTAATTAAATTTGTTGTAATAAAATACTTTCAATATTGTTCATTACATTACCTTCCCGTTGTCAATAGTTATCCCGCAATCAACATTTTTCCTTCAACAAATGTGCAACAAAATCAATTCATAAAATAGACAAGTACAACTGTACTTAAAATGAAGAAATCAACATGTTATAATCAATGAAACAACAATAATAAGATATCTAATTGACAAATTCGTTATGGTGATAACTTACAAATATGCATAAGAGAACGATACAAATTGTCATTATATTGATTTCTATTGCGAAGACCTGCACATATCATGACAAAATGGTATTTTCATATAAGCGATTGATAGATATGTAAAAAAATGCATAACATATATGAAATTATAATAAAAAGAAATGAAAATACCTGAATGAGCTTCTCTTGGTTTCAAGAATATCTTATTCTCTACTAAACAAGGCCAACCACGTGAAGGTTGAAGCTCATATGGCCCCTCCCCCACCCCTCACATCACTCTCAATTCCCCACACCCAATCTATCTACTGTAAAAATAAATGAAAGTTACATAACACAATAAAACAGATAAGATCCATGCATAAACAGTAACAAAACAAAAAATGTATGCATGAAAGGTAAATCCAAGTAATAATCTAAGATATAAATTTTCACAGATACAACTTAAATGAGAACTGATAAATAAATCATGCATGCTACTTACTGAACAACATCCAACCATGTGCCTTCACAATCTTGTCGAACATAATCCATGCCACCATCACCTACAACTTCATCCTCTTTGCATTTCATCCCTTCAAAATCTACAACACTTGATAAATCTGCATACTCCAATTCATATCTATTATAATTTCTTGATCCCTTCAGAGGGCATGTCAAAACTACACACCAATCATTGTCTACCGTATCTTGTACATAAAATACTTGTTTCATTTGTGATGCTAGAATAAATGGATCATCTTGCAGTCTATCCTTACTCAAGCATCTCTTCAAATTCACCATGGTGAAACCAATTTCATCAACTTTCATTCCATTACTCTTGTGTACATCTATCCAATCACATTTGAACAATGGATACTACACCAAATAGTAGTCCAATAACATTATTTCTTGAATCACTCCATAATATGTTGTCGTTTGATGTATAGGGATTTTATCCTTTGCACTTGATCTCATTCATGTTTGTACATCTATGCACACACCACTATTTTGGGTGGCCCTGACATTTTCTATGCTTTTAACATGAAATCTACACCCATTGATTAAGTAGCCATGATACTTAGTTGCATATTTCCTTGGGCCACGTGCCAACCATTTAAGGGTATCAAAAATATTTTCTTTTCCTTCCACCTGTAAATTTTTAAATGTCATTAGAAAACCATGCAATTTCAAAATATATTAAAAGAATCTCACCTTCATACATCATAATAGTCTTTATCAATGAAGTTCAATTAAATATAATATAAAGAACATATCATTACCTGTTTTCTTAACCAATCACTAAATTGTTGGTTGTGGAGCTTTTGTAGTAAGACTTCATCTTTTTGGGCTTGGATGTTACTGTTGGCAATTTCTATCAAGTGCCTCCTATTTTCAAGTAATGTCAATAAACAATTTATGAAAAAATTGTGATATATTATAATAAAAAATGATTTCATAAGTATGTGTTTATTACTTACCCTATCCAAGGTTGAATTTCATCTACGTTGTGCAAGACCCATCTGTGGGCTTGTAACAAACTAGTTTTATCTAATTCAATAGAAGTTCCACTAGATAAGGCCTTCCCATATTGTCCAACCTCTCCTTATTCATCGTCCTAAACTTCATTTCTATTAGGCATGATTTCAATATAATCCATACCTTCAACATATCTAGCATAAAATTTTATGGATTCCTCCACAATTTAGTTTTCAGCTATGCAGCCCTCGGGCCTATTCTTATTTTTCACATAACTTTTGAAAACTTTCATGTTCCTAGAAAAACACATACAATTTGTAGAGAAATCAAAAGTATGAATAAAGAGTTTCTAGTAATGTATTATTATTATATGCACATAAAATGTTGGAATTTATGTGGATTTGCAATTAACAAAATTTCACTGACCTTTCAAAATGGTACATCCATCAATATGCAACTAGTCCACAATAACGTAGCTCTCTCACCAAGTGTACAATCAAATGTATCATTATATCAAAGAATGAATGGGGGAATATTTTTCGAGTAAGCACAAAGTTTCCACAACATCATCTTGTAAGTTATCAATATCTGTTGGATCCACCATTTTTGCACAAATTTGCCTATAAATGAAGCAAATCCTACAAATAGTGTTTCGAACTACTTTTGGTAGCACATGGTGCAATGCTATTGGAAGGATTTGTTGCATGAGAACATGTAAATCATGTGCTTTCATACTATGAAGCTTGAGATCTTTCATAGATACATGATTTCTAGGGTTTGAACTATATCCATCTGGAACTTTTAACGTGAACAAAACACGACAAAGAATCTCTTTCTCCTTTTTTGAAAGAGTGTGTGGTGCTGGTGGAAAAAATATTTTTTTTGCCTTTTTGTTGTGGCTACGGGGACCTCCTTATACCCAACTGTTGTAAGTCATCACGAGAATTTTTCCCATCCTTTGATTTATCTTTTATATCTAGAAGGGTTCCAAAAATACTTTTGCATACATTTTTTTCTATATGCATTAAATCTAAAATGTGACGCACTAGGAGTTTCTGCATCCAACCATATAAAAAATTAATGAATTATAACATCAAAGAAAAACTAAACAATATATTCCTAATAAACACAATGAAATCCTTCAAGCATCATACATTTTAGGCCTTAAGTTAATGTGTGCACATACCTCCCAATATGGTAAATTGAATAGAATTGACCTTTTCTTCCACACGTCAGTCTTCGAATTTTCACCTTTTTTAAAATTTCTTTCTTTTTGTACTTTTAGTCTTTCCCCATTTCACTTCCCTTCCTTCTGTTTCTGTAAAAATATCTGACACTTGTACAATTGTAGGTGCAATGAGATGCTCAAACTTCCCACTAAATGGTCCTTTTTTTGAACGATACTTATGATTTATTGGAAGATATCTCCTATGTACCATGTACACACACTTCCTACTACATTTGAGATACATTGAATCTGTGTTCCTTCCACATATAGGGCATGCACAAAACCCTTTAGTCGTGCAACCAACCATATTTCCATAAGCAGGAAAGTCATGGATTAACCACATCAATATAGCCTTCATATTAAAGAATGACCTTGATTGAGCATCATATGTCCTTGACCCTTCATCCCATGTTAGTTTTAGTTCATTTACCAATGGTTCCAAATAAACATCTATGTCATTTCCTGGTTGCTTAGGACCAGGTATTAACAATGACAACAAACAAAAGCTCCTTTTCATGCATAGCCATGGCGGAGGGTTATATGTGACTAGTATTACTAGCCATACACTGTGACTACAACTCAAGTTTCCAAAAGGATTAAATCCATCCACTGCCATTGAAAGTCGTACATTGCGAGGATCATTGCAAAAGTCAGGCCATTTGGAATCTATAGTTTTCCATGTCGGGCTATCAACTGGGTGGCGCATTATTCCATCCTTACTTTCATTCTCATGATGCCACCTCATTTTCTATGAAATATATGTAGAGCTGTAACAAAAACATAAAGAATCATATATGCATTACACTACTTAGTAGATTAAAGAAGATGATTTTCTAGTAGGTTGGTAGTACATTAAGGTGTATGATATAATGGAATTATAAGAGTTTAAAATAATACCTGTACATTCTCTTCAACCTCGACCCTATAGGGAAATACCTTAGCACTTTGGCCGGGACACCAATACGTACCTTTTCAGAACGAGCATCAACCTTCCATCTTGATTCTCCACATGTTGGGCATTCATTTATTTTTTCATATTTTTCCCAATATAAAATGCAATCATTGTGGCATACATGTATCATTTCATAGTCCAACCCAATGATTTAATCAAACTTTTTGCAGCATATGTGGATTCTGGAAGTGTATTTCTTCTTGGAAGCATTTCTCTTTGCAACTTCAACAACTAGGTGAAACTTGCATCAGACCATCCATTTCTCACTTTAAGGTTGTATAATTTCACAGTGGCTAATAGCTTAGTGAAACTAGTGCAACCTGGGTACAATGGTGCCTTTGCATCTTCAATTAACTTTAGATATGGATTGATATCATTTTTTTCTTCCATTGATTCTGCTCGGCCATTTTCACAATTCACTCTTGGATTTTCATTATAATATTGATAAGCATCATTCACCATTTCAACCATATGATCATCAACCATGGTTGCCTCGTTATGATCGTCATTCTCAAGAAATTCAGTATCATTTGTAAGAAATTTTGCAAACTCATCATTATTATTATCATATTGATGTTCGACTATGTGTTCATCACCATGTGTAATTTCTCGAGGCAAATCATGCATCTCTGTTGTGTGGCATTTCTTGGTCTTGTCAAATATATAGTCCTAAGTAGGAACTCTCTCTCCATGGGAAAACCAAGTCTTATATGAACTTATTATACCATGAATCATCAAGTGGTCTTGTACTTCCTCAAACGTCAATACTGCAACATTGCAACATTTTTTACAAGGGCATCTTGTGGTGTTATTATCCTTTGAGTGTTTTTTTGCAAACTCTATGAATTCTTCAACCCCGACTTGATATTCCTTTGACATCCTACATAGAGCCAATTTGCACATCACGTAAGAAAAAACCACTACAAATTACAATGAAGACATATTCTATGAAATATCATATTGAAGAATCAAATATAAAAAGTATACCTCATTTTCAAATCTGTCCAATCCCTTTTCTTGGCCATTAAAACCAACCCAATTTCTTGAATTAGCTCCTTGAGAGTTGGCGGCTCAACTTCCTTCCAATATATGGTTAGAAATATTTTTGTAGTACACCCATATGCTTTCCAAAATAGCCTTTACCAGCACATGACAACCATATATTACACCATACAAGCTTCCACCTTATAATAACCAAATCCAAACATCAATTACATAATATTTTGGTTTTAACTTGGAGCCGAGATAAGAATTTTCGGGAAGATATAGTCTTGATGTTGATCGGAGGATTAAGTATAAAGGAATGTGCCTGCAACATTCATTAAATCCTATAGATGGTTTAGATCAAAAGCGGGGGAGATCAATGGTCATGAGCCTCCTTCACGGAAAAAGTTGAAGGTCTTTTAAACGCTGGAGGGGTGTTAGCCTGTGGGAAGGTCAAGGAAGATCGACGGCGAAAGGCTTAGATCAATGGTCAGAAAATTTTTCATGATTTAAACATGCACAAAAAGGATTATGATTCAAATCCCCTAACTTTTGATAAAGCTCGGCATCTCCCAATGGTGTAGATCTAGTGAGATGAAGATCGATGGCTCAGGATTAGTTCGCGGATTTGACTTGCGTGTAAAATCAACAGACCCAAAATTTGCGAACTTGGTAAAGGGCACATCCTGGGACGGTCTAGATCCAGGAGGAGAGCAGAACAACGGTTGAAAATGTTTTTGTATATTAAAGGTGTCGTCGAGTTGATATGTGGCGGGTTTGGACTCCACGGGGGACGATGTAGGTAAAGGTCAAGGAGATCTATAGATGAGAGTTGATCGTATGGATATACGGCTAATGTGACTCCATCGTTGTCATAGCTGTAAGGGTGATATGGCATTTTTATATTATAAAATGCCCGTCTGTATGAATATTTGCATCCTAGTTGACTTGTGTGCATTGGAAAGTGATAGGAGTGGATCGTGCAAAGCCGACCAGCCAACCAAACACCCAGAAGCTCCACCTAGTTGTCAACCAACCAGGTAGGCCATCCACCTCCACCCTAAATTATTTAAATGGCCAGACCCATGGTACCCCTAGGATTTCAGCCCATAAAGATAATTGACCTATTAGAGGATAAAGGCTGTGAGGTTTACGATCCCATGCTGACAAATAGCACCATAGAAACTTCCAAAGAAAGATTGGAGGTCATAAGGGCCAGAGAAGTGGATGTCCATAAGATTTATCAATCCTTTTTCCATTTGTTTACAACTAGCCAAACCCCTAGTTTCCCTGAATTTGTAGACTGGTGTGTCGGCCATTACTCCTCAGACCGAAGAGCAATCATGGATGCCTCAAACTCTAAAATCGTGTGCTATGTAGACGCCCCTACTATTAGGAAATCTTTGGTCATTCCAGAAAAATTCTGCCAAAAATCCCAAAGTTATAGAATGGAAACCCTGATCCAACATTTCCGTCAAGCCCCAGCCGACTTCAAACAGAGCTTTTATCATGCTTCCCTACTACCAAATACCTCCTTTCAGGGTGCACCTTTTCCTGGTGAGGCCAACCTTTTTAGGGAAGAGTCGAAGTGTGTTATCTCCATGCTGGCCCAGTTCCTAGGCTTAGACAATGACCTATACATAACCAAGCCCCTCATAAGTTTGATGTTTGTTCTAAGCACTTGTCATATATATCCAGCAGGCCCAAATTCGCACCCAATGTGCATGCCTAAAGTTTGATGAAGCCTTAGCAGACAACATCCACTCCCAGCTCATAGAATTCCCTAAGAAAAGAACTTTTAGGTTCCATTCTTACTTATTAAAAATGTTCCTGGAAGCTAATGAAGAAAACCTACAAGCTCCAAAGCTGCAGTTGAATAAGGAGATGTATTCATACTACAAAACCTTCATGAATGATCTTATGGAAGAGATATATTTCATCTTTTTCCATAAGAGACTGCCTAGGGTGCTGCCTAAGATGAAAGACCTACTGCAGCTATCCATGGAGAAGAGGGTTGGGTATTGGTTCCTGCTGATTCATGGGACTGTGATTAGAGTTTATGGCTACTCCCATGCCCCCTATGTGCTACCTGCCTTCCTAACCCCCAGAGTAGTCACCTTGGAATTTATAAGACAAAAATTGAAGTTGGAGTGTGAACATTTCTTGGATGACAGGAAGTCTTTGGACATCAGATTTCCAAGGAAACTGGGCTCCTACATTGTCAAAAACAAAATAGCTCTCCCAACTATTGAGAGAATGATGGGTGATCTAGGATTCTCATCCAAAGTGGCCATAAACTATGATCCTCACCACATTATCTCATAAATAAGGAAGGCAAGTAACAGGAAAGGATATGAGCACTTCGAACTCACAGGTCTAGATGAGATGGAAAACTGGTTAGAATACATTGACAAAGGCTAGTTGGAAGTAGACCCACCAAAAGACTCTCCATATTTAGCATTCCTTTTTCAATGTAGCACATCAGCAATGCTTGGTTCACTTGGTAAAACCCCAGCAATATCAATAGCCATGTCCCTTACCATTCCTCCAGAAAAATCTATAAAGGAAGGGGGTAGTGAGCCCATGGATGTAGACAATGATGTTGAGAGAGCCTCAAAGAGGAAACAAGTAGAGGAGCCTGAGCAGCAATTAGTACAGGTACAAGCAAAGAAACCCAAGAAAAAGCAATTCAGATCCTCGGTGCCATCCTTCAAGGTTAAGCAACATGTGTTAAACATAACACCTACTGGAGTTGCAGCATCAAGCCTAAGCAGGGCTAAGTTACTGGAGGGATATGAGGAGAGCCTAGATACAATCTCAGAAGAAGCTAAACTATATGTTGATGCAAGAAAAATCTCCAAGAAGGATGTAGCCTTGGTGGCAAGTAGGAAGCTTTCCCAGAATACCTTGAGTCTTTCCTTAGCCACTAAGAGTAAGGCCACAAAACTAAAAGTAAATTTGGAAGACATACCAGTACCCGATGTGATCAATCTACACAAGGAGACAAGTGAAGTCATCTATAACAAGTTTTTAAGGGATACCATAGAGCTATCAAAAGTACAAGCCAACAAAACCAAAGTGCAAAAGCAATTGGGATTGGAAAGATAGAGAACAAGAGCCTGAAGGCACAAGTGAAAAAGTTTCAGGCTTCACTATTGGCCACTGAAACTCAAGAAGATAAAAGGGCTAGCATTCAAAAGCTATTAGATGAAAAAGATCAATAAATTCTATCACTAAAGAAGAAATTGAAGATTCCAGCTACCCAACTGGTGAATGCACCAGAAATTGCAGAACTAGAAGAGGAAAAAGAAGAGTTGCAGGGTAAGTTGACTGATTGTAAAGCCAGGCTCGTAGAGTTTGAAGAAAGAGAGAAAAAGTGGCAAGTAGATATGAAATTGATAATGGACAGTGAGGAAGCTTTGAAGGCTAAAGTTGAAGTGCTTGAGAAAAAGTTGAAAGACAAAGAACAAGAGATAGAAGCCATGGTCACAAACTGTTGAGGCCTCGGTTGTGCAAGTTAGATGCAAAGGTGTTGGATAGGCTCGAAGGCTCCCAACAGAGGAAGAAAACCCAAGTTGAAAGGCTTCGAAAGACCCTGCGCAAGGGAAATTCTATCCCCAACTTGTTTGGTATGGTGATCCTCCACGGATATTCGGCCTCTGCTGGCACTCTAAGAGTTGGTGATTTGACCAATTAGGTCAGTTTTCCAATCAAGGAAAACAAGGGTGTGAAAATGGTAAAGTTAACCTAACCTAACCTATTTCAGAAGAGGAAACTAATCTAAGTTAGTCCTACTCTAAAAAGAAAGCTTGATATTGTGCAGATCAACTTTGAGGTATGATGAACAAGTAAATTACCACCTTCAACAGAAATGTCTTTGATGTGTTACTTATTAACTTAAATCACAATCCATTAATGAAAATTAAAAGACAATAATTAAAGTACTTAAGCCTGTTCAAGATTTAATCTGTAATCATTTTGTCAATTGAATTAACCATGATTATTGAGTGCAACGAATCATTTGTAGAAATTGATAAAGAAAGTATTAATATTGAATAAACTCAATGAAATACCTCACATCATCAATCAGTCATACAGGGAAACCAATATGATAGATCCATACATTATATATATGCAAAATGATAACATTCACTGTAGATGACAATCTGAAGTACACAATCAGTAATTCTCAAATAAACTTGAAAATAACAAGAGATAGATCAAAGATAACTTTACTGTATTAAAAGAGTCTTGTACAAAATTACAAAAGCTCTGATGAACAGAGTATCCTAGTCCCTTCTCATGCTAATGCGTAACTCCAAAATTCCCAACCCTTAACTACGAGAAGCCTTGCTCGTTAAATAGGAAATTACAATAGATTCTGGTTGGAAAACTGACCTAATTGGTCAAATCACCAACTCTTAGAGTGCCAGCGGAGGCCGAATATCCATGGAGGATCACCATACCAAACAGGTTGGGGATAGAACTACCCTTGCGTAGGGTCTTTTGAATCCTTTCAACTTGGGTTTTCTTCCTCTGCTGGAAGCCTTGGAACCTTTCCAGCACCTTTGCATCTAACCTGCACAACCGAGGCCTCAGCACACCCTCGGTGGAGGATGGATATTTTTCTATTGTAGGGGAAATAGCCAAGGCAAGTCTAGATGATGTAGAAGTGGCAAGATTGAAAAAGAAGAATGCCAACCTCAAGACCATGTGGGATAATGCCGAAAGGGACAAAGAGGCTACAAAGAAAGACAAGAAAGCTTGGGAAACCAAGTAACAAACAATGCAGGGTGATTATGACAAGCTAAAGCAGCAAGTTATAGGGAAAAGTGCATTGTGAGAGGCAAATAAGATCATATGGGATGATTTTATTGTATAGGCAGAGGAGTTGAGGCCATATTTGGACTTCATGGTAGATAAGGAAGCTGTAATCAAACTGGAAAGGTCAGTTGTCATAGTGGCAAATGAGAAGTTAAACAAGAAGCCTAAGGATTCTGCACAAAATGCAATAGAGTTCTTAAATGCTCTGTTTGAAGAGCAGGCTCAAGTAGCCAATAAATATGACAGAGTGGTCACAATCATCGGCACTAAGAAGGTAATACTCAAGCACTAGCAAGTGAGCATTGTCCAAGAAGGGATAGATGTCCTGGCTAACCAAGTGAACTTGTTCAGGGAGGCATTTGATCCATTAATTAAGAAAGGTCTGCCTATGTTTTGGGAAGAAGATGGAGCCATGAGGAAAAAGGAGGGATATCATGGCAAGCTATCGGAGTGCAGGTTAGACCAGGAGTGCTTTGCAGATATGGAGCATCCTCTGGCAAGCAAGACGATGGTGGAAAAACTGACGAAGGATTTCGAGTTGGTCTCTACATTTAAAGAATCTCTTAAAGTCCTTGTAGACTATTCATACAAAGAGCATACCAAAATGAGGGTGTGGCTTAAAGATCTTTCCGCCTTGGATTTACCAACAACCGAGCAGTGGAAACTCATCGAAAAGTATGGGAAGGGAAAACTGAAGCTCAATGCATGAAGCGTCAAAGATAGTGGAAGAGGTTGAATGGAGGAGCAGTTACCAGAACATTTTGTCTTTTTGCTAGACTCATTTGTCCAGTGGTAACTAATTTTTTCAATGTAACTAATTTTGATGCCCTATTTTGAGATACATCTTGGGGGTAAATTGCACTATAAATGTAACCTCTACGGAGGAGGAAGGGTTCAAATTTCATTTTTGAAGCCTCTGTGCTTGGATTGTAGCTTTGTAAACTTTCTTAGAAGTGTTAATGATAAGTGTTTTTTTTAGTTTCTGAGATTCATCCCAATGTTCATATTCAGTTTTTGTTTCATGTTTGCATCATTTACATATATGTAAATTCTGCTAATGCTTTCTAGAGAAAACATGACCTATCTTGATCCTGCTAAGGGCTGTTGTGACATGTCTTAAGCCTGCTAGGACTGTCATGACTGGCTAAAAGTGCCTTGAGGACTATTAAGGGTCCCAAGCCTGTGTATGAAGGTACCATGACCTACTGTGGGTTACTAAGGGTGTCATGAGGGTGTGTAAATGTGTTGGCAGTCTAATTGTGTACTTCTTGACTAGGTCATGATCTGTTAGTATGGATGGTAGTCTGTGTGAGGTCTAGTACGTGGGTCGCTACCCTTTATTGGACTAGCTGTGCAACTAATGAAACCCATGAGTTATGCCTCTTACCCATGTGATACCTACCAAGATGGGAGCAAAGCTCACAGAGGTCAAAAAGAATGGAACCTACTCCTGGTTGAGGCCTGATGGAAAAACACATGTAACCATTGAGTACAAAAATGACAGTGGTGCGTGGTTCCTCTGCGCATTCACACAGTTCTCATCTCCACTCAACATGATGAGACAATGACCAATGAACAAGATTTATCTAAAGGAAGTGAGAGGGTTCAATTTTTATACAAAGGGGATATGCTTTGGATAGTAAACTATAATGACCCCCATCAGATCCTGATGATTTTTTTGGCTTATTTGCTTATGTAATTTGGTTAAGGGATTTCATAAAACACTTGTCAAAAATACCACTGAGTAGTGCCAAATAGTCTTATTTGGTTTTTATATTCAATGTACTGCTGATATGTTGATGCAGGAGCATAAGCTCAATTGGGAGAAGTCATTCATGACTTCACAAGGTCAAGGGAACTCTTAAGAGACCTAGGGTCTCGTACATTTGTAATTTGCTTTATTTTGTAAACGTTGAATAAAATGCATAAGGAATCTAGATCCTTTTCCACATGTAATAGTTAGGATTGAGTTAGTTATGAGTCATAGGGTTAGCAGATATCAATAAGGACTGTACTCCTTTGTTATAGGATCTGGAAATAGAATCCTCTTGTATTTAAATCAGTTCAAGTTATTTTCTTAGCAGCTTAGTTAGCTTACAGAGCTTGTTTGCTTGCAGAAGCTTAGGTTAGCTCACAGAGCTTAGGATAGCTCATAGAGGTTTGAGCATAGCTCAAAAGAAGCTTTGATTATCTCATAGAACTTGAGAGGGAGAGAAATTCCACATAGCATGAATGGAGGAATGAGAGGTGTGTGCACAGAAGAGTGAGCGAGAAGTGAACAAGTAGAATTCTTTGTGTGTATTTGAATTTCTGGTGTATTGAATAAAGAACAGAGGATTAGACTCTGTGTGTGGTTTTGATGGATTTCATGTCTTCATATAGTTCTGTAGAAGTATGAATTCATCCCGCTTTCACTCCATATAACCCTGTGTATAAACTCTATGGCTTTTGATTGCCATAGTTTCCAAATTGCAGAGAAGAATTGATCATGTCAGTGATCAATTAAGTGAAGCTTTGTAGAGGGTTAAACCTTAACCAGTCGCACAAATAAAACAAGATCGTAGAGTGGGGATCAATCGTGGGGAATATCGATGGTTTATAGTGATATCGCTGGGAGAAGTTGCAAGCTTTGAAAAACTTTTCATGTGCGCGATATTCTATGGAATGTTTTTAATAAATTTTGGAATCCACCATTGATTTGGTGGGGACACTGATCGAATGATCATAAATCCATTTCGCCGCAAAATTGATAGATCAACGATCGAGATCGAGATCGATGGCGAGGAAGAAGCATTGTGCAGAAACTCTATTCCTACATTCCAGAAAGAATTCCGCTACGAAAGGAAGTTAGATAGCGTGGAAAGAGTTTGTTTCGGATATCAAGGGTTTTGAAGTCTGTATATTGACTATAATTTTCAGATCTTGATTTTTCGTAGCGTTAATAGTGAACAGTAAATGCAATAGAGATTGATTTGCATAAATAACAAGGAAAATAAACCCTAAATATCATATTCATATAACTTTGAGTTTACAATGACTGTAACAGTAGCTCTAAGGTGGACAAACAAATCTGAAATTACTTTAACTCTAACCTATAGGTTCCTGGGAATGCACAATGATTTATGGAAGTGAGTTGGCCTTCTTTGGTGTCTTGATTTTTATTTGGTGTCTTCCAGCTCCTCAAAACAACCCAAATCATCTTCTTCTCAGACTTCCTTATTATGCTGCAGTGCCCTCCTTCACTACCCAGAAACATTATGCAGAGTCGTAACAAGAAGGAAGACTACAATGAGAGTACCCAACAACGTTTTAGTAGATTCCTGTAGGTGTCAATATGGATTGCAGCTCCCTTTTTGGGGATCACTGTAGATTTGAAACTCTAACGATATGCGCCCAACAGAAAGTAAATCGTCCTCATAAACAAGATTTTGTCCTCTCCAGATGATTTCACGGCCCACACAGTCCAAACCCAGCCAACAAATCAAGAATACGACCTCGACAAGATGAAATCGTCCCCTTTGTTACTCCTTTTTTTTCAAAAACATAAAAATAAAAAAAGACGAAAAAAAGAATATGCATGAATCTATAGCATCTTATATCTAGATGGGCCTGAAAATTTGTTGTATGTATAACCATGGCATGAGCCTATAATACTAGGTATAATATAATGTTGTTACTTGTTAGACTCATAGGAAGACCCCCTTGGGCTAAACCTTATTATAGAATATGCTATGGGGATGGCACTAGGGAGTGCTAGTTTCTTATAATATTCTTATTTTACTTATTGCATAATCGTTTATAGCTTTTATTATATTGCTTGTCAAGGATATTTATAACTTACATCGTAGGGAGGCTCTATGGGTTAAATATAAATATGTTTCTAATGTGGATATATCCCAACCTTTAGACTAACTAATATATGTTGTTAGTATGATAGGAGATCAAGATGTTAAAGTTGTCACCACCATTTTAACATATCAATGTATTTTTAGAGGAGTTAGAACTGGCTTCGATCACCTCGTTTAATGGCTTGGAAGGTATGGGAAACTTCATTTCCTTTAGAGCTCAAGAAATCTCACTTGGGAGTGATTAAATTACTCAAAGGTGCAATGCAATGGCCATAACATTATTAGAGATCACTTGCTTCAAAATTTTCATATGCCACCTATCGTTGACTCTCCAATGACCTAAATAGAAATTCCCATGCAAGCATCTGTAAAAACTACTACACTTCCACCACTAAAATGGTTCATTTAGCAATGAAAATACATAAATGAGGTGGACACTATAGATTGGCATCGCATGATATGTGGTAGATGTAAGGTAGGAATCATTGAAAATCGACTGGAGGGATATCTTAGCAAGTAATCTGATTTTCATTAGGATAATAGTTTCAATGGTATAATACTAGTCTAAAAAACCTAGGTCAATGGTTCAAATTCCTTTTATCTTTATAAGAATTTCTTATGGTTGGAAGAGGTAATGATAAAAATTCTTAATATTTAAAAGGATTATATAGGTTCTTGTAGGTTTTCTCGAATTAGGACCTTAACCAATGTATTGAATTGTCAAACTTATGGAGAGCATATAGAGAAAATGTAACACCGTATATCTCTTATCATTATTCTAATATCCCTAGTTACCTAATTGATATGCCAATTAAGAAAGTAGATTTGTAAGGCATACGTCCACCATATAAATTTCAGCTCATATTATTTCCATAAGAATCTAGATCATAATGAGTCATAAATGTTTGAATGCATATGTTAGATCTCTTTGTAAGGCTGCAAGAAACAATAATGAGTCATATCATGCTAGTAGTTACAATTAATATCATAAAGAGGAAATATCTTGTGTAGAATCATAAGAGAGTCTATGGAAATAGACTAATTTAGTACAATTATTTTATCCTTATGGTATCCTTACTTATCAGCATGGGACCTTGAATGATATATAAGTAATTTGATCAAGTAACTGGTAAATCCACCTAGGTATAAATGCAATAGATACTGACTAGAAATAATACTATGTTTGGATATTGTAACCTCAACATCTAACCTCATATGAAAATGACATGATCCCTTATGTGGTAAGATAAAATTGATTACTATTCATGCACTTGAATCCATTGAAATTAACAAACTCATTGTCCCCATCCTTCTAGTACAAATAAACCTCACAATAGATGCCTTAGAAGCCATGCTTATTACATTATTTAACTTCATGTCATCCACCACAATAGGCTAATATACATGGTCGATTTCATGGTATACCCTATCAACCTCCTTATTTGTATCAAGTCATTTTCCTTGTGAAATCCATTCATCAAAGGATTGTTCTATCCTTTCAATGGTTAACTTATGAGACATGCAGGTTGATCATCTCATCAAGGCACATTGTTCTATCCTTTCAGAAGTTTGAAATTCAAAGTTTGAATTTTTTAGGGTTTCCCTGACAAACCCCAATCCAGCTCCAGATCCAGTTTCTGCAAATCAAGTGGATTGGGTTAATCCTAGAAGAAAATGGATTGGTCACCTGCATAAGTGAAGAAGCTCGTATTTCAGAGGGAGATGAGGCTAAGGCCTTACATAAGAATATTACAAGCAATCTGAACAGGTATGACTTACAAGTATGTTTCGAATTTTGTTCATGGTTAAGTTTATGATATGTTTGTCTTCATATCATTATGGTTAGTACAATCTTGATTAATTACTAGACTTGTCGTATCACCTTAATAAAATTATGAATACATGATAGAAGATATTCATTGATTAAGATTTTGACACTTATGATTGTACTAATGTATTGTGATGTTGTATGAGGTTTATGTTGTTCGCTAACATGAAAGATACACCAAGAAAGACAAATCATGTTGTACTTCAAGAACATATGATCATGGTGACATGAAGACAAATATTCATCCATTGTCATGGATCACAAAGAATATCTACTTACGAGGTATGTATAACTTGGTTCTACAATGGTTAACTTATGAGACATGCAGGTTGCTAGCACAAGTCATTGAAGAGAACCAGAAGACATCATGTGGGTATGTTGACATAACTAGCTAACATACTAATCCAGTTATGTTTTTCCTATATCAAGTTAGAATATTACCTTGTGTTAGAATCCCTTATATAAGTATACTTGGTATGATTGGTTATGTTTATTGATAAAGTTAGAAATGTAAGTAATCAAGGGTTTATGCATATTATGTTTCTTACCTTAATTGATGATATGACTAACCAGAAGAGTCATGAAAGTATAGGTTTGAGTAATCACGGGTTTAGGCATATTATGTTTCTTACTTTAATTTATGATATGAATAACCATAAGAGTCCTTCAATACTAATGCTTATTATTTCTGTTTGAAATGATCATGACTATACATGCTTAAGATTAGTGTGTTTTGATAGTATTGAGAATATACTAATAAATGTATGATTACGTATGAGATCTCGAGGATATCACAATAATGATACTTGTAAGCATGCATAGTGATCGAGGATGGATATAAGTTCAAGGACAGGTAATCCAGGAAGCAAAGATCAAGAGGGAGCACACTCCAGTAGTTTCTGCAAGGATGCAGATATTCAAAGGGAGTTAACCACTTCTCACAATCCACATCAGAATGGAGTTGCAAAGATTCAGAGGGAGTCCACCCAACATCCAAACAAAGATAAGTATTTGAATTGTCATTTCTTACATATTTGTTTGTTTAAATAATGTTGTTCAATGATGTATATGCTTATGTTCCTAGACTTAGGTTGTGTATTATGCATATTAGAATAATTGCATTAATAAACAGTATACTACTGATATGCATCTCATGGGTAAGTGGCCTATGGCATTGTACAACATTCCATTGCTACTTATCTAGAATGAAACCTCTTTGCTGACATGTTGGGAGTAGTGCAAACTCTTAACAATGTTCTGGTAGAGATTGGAAGGCATCTAGAATGTTACAGGATATGGATGAATGTTGTATTGAAGCATTGGCTAAAATGATTGCATGACTGTATGACATATTTCTTTATGTGTAAGACTTTGTTCTGAAAAACTATGAGATATTTCTAATCATGCAATTTAACTTGTTTTTGTTAGGAACCCATGTCTTTACTTTGTTAGTATGCTGTTGTTGGATGCATATGCTTTGTAAGTCGTCCCGTAGTATTTGTTGATCAATAGTTGTGTTATTGTTGTTGGCGCATATGCTTTGTAAGCCCGTAGTATTGTTGATCCATAGTTTGTAACGACCCATGGTTTTGATCCATAATATTGGCACCTAGAATTAGTATATAAGTGTGTGTTGAGACCTATGAAGGCACGGTGAAGTTATTTGTATTGAGCTTGCTCATAGGAGGTTGCCCCCTCGAAGTGGCATGTGATCAATATAAAAGTGATTCCGAGTTCTGTCATTTCTGCTATTTCGCATACTTTTATTAAGTAATTGTTGTAGGTGCATCACATCTGGTATCAGAGCACTTTCTTGGGCTCGCTGGGTGAAATTTCTGCCAAAAAAATTTTTCGCATCTGTTGCAGGTTCGGATTTGGGAATAATCCCTATCCGCTTAACTGTGGGAAGTACTTGGGCATAAGCCCTAAAAATCATTGTGAGGAGTACCACAGGAATCCTGAAGTAGCTGGCCCATTGAGAGGACCTGCCAGCGAAAAGGGCAACGATCCCTACCTGATTGACTAGTTCCCACCCGTGAGGTAAACCAAGAGCTGTCGTTTGTGGAAAAGTGGTTATCAGTTTTACCTGAGCCATGGAGTGAGGGGTACTGCCCCAATACGCAAGCCGTCAGACAGCATTGGTGGCCGAGTGAAACCCCTGAACTGTTAGGAAGCCGCACATACCTGGGGTCCATATCTACTTTCAGCTGAACTCTTGTCGATCACTGTTGCGCCGTTCCATATCCATTTTGCAAGTCATTCCAGATCTAGCCATTCGGCGTTGTTCCAGATTCCTTCCGAGCCGTAGCCGCTCCAATCTATATAGAAAAATAAAAATAAAAAAAATCCGAGCCGTAGCCGCTCCAATTTTTTCTCCATATCTCCCTTGTTTTACCTCTGTTTCCCTTGAAATTTTCAGGGAACCCTTGTCATTCCATTCGGCATATTTCATTCATGAGGACCCTATCCTCAATTCCCCTTCTTACAGCCTGAAATCCCACATTTTTCTATTATTAGGGTTTGCCATAACTTCCTCAGATTTCACCCAATCACCTTCAAATTTTACCACAGAGTTCCTTTCTGAATTCTGCTTCCTTGTTCCCCTCTGCCAAATTTTTCCATTCTTTCACCCCGCTTCTAAAATCCTCATTTTTTCTTCCCTGTCTATCCAACAGTGTCCAAAACCTAGTCAAACCCCAATTACCCTTCTAATTTTTTTCCAAATCCAAATTTTCCCTTACTGAAGTAGTTCCAGTTTTTGTTTTCCTACCCAGTCAAAAAAATAAATAAAAAAAAATCCTGGTTATGGTTGTCACCCGTGCAGGAGCAAAAACCATGGAGGACGCACTTGCAACCATCCAAGCCAAACTCTAGGATCTGGATGAAAAATTTCTCGGTCTCCATCTTGAACATTCAGCTATGAACAACAAACGGCAGTCTGAGTCTTCAGCAGACAATGGGTTCTCTTCTTCTAGCAATTTTCGTGGTCCGAAGCTTGATTTTCCTCACTTCAATGGTACCGATCCAACTGGATGGATCTATCGTGCAGAACAGTATTTCAGTCTACATAATACTTTTGATGTCAACAAAGTTCTGTTGGCATCCTTTCATTTGGAACAGGAAGCTCTTCAATGGTACTATTGGTACATCAAGGCTCATCCAGAGCCCAACTGGCCAGACTTTTGCCAGCTCCTTTTGCAAAGATTTGGCCCTAGTGCTTTTGATGACTTCACCGGAGCCCTCACTAAACTTCACCAAACTGGTACTGTGAGAGAGTATCAAACCGAATTTGAGAATCTAGCCAACCACACCGAAGGATTGTCTGATGAATTTTACCGGAGTTGTTTTATCAGTGGTCTAAAGGATGCCATCCGCTCTGAGGTCAAAATGTTCTGTCCCAACACAATGATGGAAGCACTAGGGTTGGCTAAGTTGGCAGAAGACAAGATTGCATACCAACAACGCTCCAAGCCCACTTTTGTTCCCTTTCGCAATATGGGTTCTCAGCGACCACCTATACCGCAGGCTCCTCGACCGACTCCTATCAAGCGTTTGTCTGAAACAGAGATGCAAGCATGCAGAGAAAAGGGGATTTTCTATAATTGTGATGAGAAATTCACTCGGGGACATAGATGTGTTCAGCAAAAGCTCTATCTCCTGGATGTGGAGTCTCCGCCTGCCTCTGAAATGGGTGACGAAGATCCAGAAACACTGGATGCTCCGGTTGACATTCAGGAACCGCCTATTGACCCTCCGTCTCAGGATGACCAGCCAGAGATATCTCTCCATGCTTTAGCTGGAATCACCACCCCCCAAACAATGTGGGTCAGGGGTTACTTCAAGAAGATTCCTCTTACAATACTCATTGATTCCGGTAGCACTCATAATTTCATTGACCCTCAGATCGCCAAACAAGCTGATTGTTTTATCCATCCTTGCTCCAACTTTGAAGTCATGGTTGCCAATGGGGGCACCTTACCTTGCAAAGGGAAGTGTCGCAATGTGTGTATCTCTATGGGATATTATACCTTGCGCTCCGACATGTTTGCCTTGCCCTTAGGCGGATGTGATGTGGTTTTGGGCGCTCAATGGCTACACACACTCGGCCCTATCTTATGGGATTTTGCTGAACTTTGGATGCAGTTTTCCCTCAATGGACACAAACACACATTGACAGGAATACAACCAGGTTCTCTCAGCATCATCAGTTCACATTGCATGGAAAACCTCCTCCTCAAGAATAATTCACATGGTGTCATCGCTCACATCCATTCCATCCAGATGCAACCATCAGCGGTCTCCACTACTCCTTTGGATCTACAACAAATTCTGGATCGATATACAGGTGTCTTTGCTGAACCAGTGGGATTGCCACCTTCTAGGCCATAAGACCATCGTATTCAGCTCCTTCCTGGCAGCGTTCCTCCCAACATCAGGCCCTATCGCTACCCATTTCACCAAAAAATGGAGATTGAAATGCTTGTTCGGGACTTATTGAAGCAAGGTATTATTTTCCCAAGCACTAGTTCCTTTTCTTCTCCAGTTATTCTTGTCCGCAAAAAAGATGGGTCATGGCGCCTCTGCATTGACTTCCGAGCACTTAATCACCTCACCATCAAGGATAAGTTTCCAATTCCTGTTGTTGATGAGCTTCTTGATGAGCTTCATGTGGCTCACTTTTTCTCCAAGTTGGATCTTCGTTCTGGGTATCATCAAATTCGGGTTCATGAGGATGATATCCCTAAAATAGATTTCAGCACAAATGATGGCCATTATGAGTTTTTGGTCATGCCCTTTGGACTCACTAATGCTCCTTCCACATTCCAGGCCTTAATGAATAAAATATTTCGACCCTACTTGCGGAAATTCATTCTAGTATTCTTTGATGATATCCTCATCTACAGTAAAACATGGGATGAACATCTCCAGCATTTGGATCTTGTCATGCAACTTTTCTCTGACCATCATCTCCATGCCAAGCAGTCTAAATGTGTTTTTGGACAGAAGGAAGTTGAGTATCTCGGGCACATTATCTCAGCACAAGGGGTTTGCGTGGATCCTGCCAAAATCGATGCCATGAAGAATTGGCCGCATCCTCAGACACTCAAGAGCCTTCGTGGTTTTTTGGGGTTGACTGGCTACTACCGCAAGTTTGTCAAGGATTATGGGAAGATTGCAGCTCCATTAACTGCTCTATTAAAAAAGGATTCCTTCACATGGACACCTGCTGCTCAATGTGCATTTGACAAACTAAAACAAGCTATGTGTACTACACCTGTGCTAGCTATGCCCGATTTTTCCAAGCCCTTCACTATTGAGAGTGATGCTTGCGGCAATGGACTTGGTACTATTCTCCTTCAAGATGAACACCCCATTGCGTTCACCAGAAAAGCCCTTTCAGGTAAGAATTTAGCTGCCTCCACCTATGAGAAGGAAATGATGGCTATTTTGCATGTAGAACAGAAGTGGCGCCCATACCTATTAGGAAATCATTTCTGCATCAAGACTGATCACCAAAGTCTGAAATATTTCTTGGACCAAGGTGTCTCCTCCCCGACACAATAGAAATGGGTTAGCAAACTCATGGGTTATGACTATGAGATCACTTACAAGAAGGGTAAAGACAATATTGTGGCAGATGCTCTTTCTCGCGCATTTGATGCCCAAGGTTCTCTTTCAGCTATTTCTATGCCTGTTCCAAATTGGTTGCAATCTGTTCAACAGGGTTATGTCAATGACTCCTCCTTATCTCAAATCATCCAACGCTTGACCAACAACCCTTCTGCTGTACCACATTACTCTTGGGATGGTGCTTCTCTGCGATACAAGGGTCATTTGGTGCTTCCCCAAAGCACAGATCTTCAACAGGCTGTCTTCTATGAACTCCATGCTTCTCCATCGGTAGGGCACTCCGGGTTCCTCAAAACATATGAACAAGCACGACGTAACTTCTTTTGGTAGGGCATGAAAAGGACAATTCAACAGATGGTGGCTGAATGTGATACCTGCCAGCGCAATAAGGGTGAAACAACACTCCTTCCAGGATTTCTTGAACCCTTGCCCATACCTACACGGATTTGGACAGATATTTCTATGGATTTCATTGAAGGGCTCCCTAAATCTGGTGAGAAGACAGTGATTCTTGTTGTGGTTGATCACCTCTCCAAATATAGTCATTTTTGTGCTCTCAGCCATCCCTATACAGCCTCCTCCGTTGCTCAAATTTTTCTGGACTAGATCTTTTGTCTTCATGGCATCCCTTCTTCCATTGTCTCGGATCGTGATGCGACTTTCAGCAGTCATTTTTGGACAGAACTATTTCGCCACACTGGCACCAAACTAAAGATGAGTTCAGGATATCACCCACAAATAGATGGTTAGACTGAAATTGTCAATAAATGCTTGGAAACTTATCTTCGTTGCTTCACCTCTGAACAACAACATCAGTGGGCAAAATGGCTCCCTCTCACTGAATGGTGGTACAATACCTCTTACCACACTGCCTCTAAAATGACCCCATATGAAGCAGTCTATGGTCAGGCACCTCCAGCTCTTCTTTCATACACCCCCACTAGTTCACCAGTTCAGGAAGTTGACACGGTCCTTCAAAACCGTGATCAGATTCTGCGCATTTTGCGGGACAATATTCACATGGCAAGAAATCGCATGAAGCAACAAGCTGATCAGCACCGTTCTGAGGGCACTTTTCAAGTCGATGATATGGTTTTTCTTCGTCTCCAGCCGTACAAACCATCATCCTTGAAACTCAAAGGGCGTCATAAGCTCACTCCAAAGTTCTATGGGCCATATCGGATTCTTCAGAAGATTGGGTCCATTGCTTATAAATTGGAACTTCCTCCTTCTTCCCGCATTCATCTAGTCTTTCATGTCTTTTGTCTGAAGAAAGTTCTTGGCACCAACATCAATGGACAAACGATTTTACCAGAACTGGATAATGAAGGATCTATCCTTTTGGAGCCAGAGGCCATCCTCAATCGGCGCACGCATCAGCTTCGCTCTCACTCTATCACAGAGGTCTTAATTCAGTGGCACGGCATGCAACCAGAGGATGCTACATGGGAACCACTCCTTTAGATTCAACAACAATTTCCACATCTAAAGCTTTGAGGACAAAGCTTTTTTTAAGGGGGAGGGGATGTTAGGAACCCATGTCTTTACTTTGTTAGTATGTTGTTGTTGGATGCATATGCTTTGTAAGTCGTCCCATAGTATTTGTTGATCAATAGTTGTGTTATTGTTGTTGGCGCATATGCTTTGTAAGTCGCCCGTAGTATTGTTGATCCATAGTTTGTAATGGCCCATGGTTTTGATCCATAGTATTGGCGCCTAGAATTAGTATATAAGTGTGTGTTGAGACCTATGAAGGCACGGTGAAGTTATTTGTATTAAGCTTGCTCATAGGAGGTTGCCCCCTCGAAGTGGCCTGTGATCAATATAAAAGTGATTCCGAGTTCTGTCATTTCTGCTATTTCGCATATTTTTATTAAGTAATTGTTGCAGGTGCATCACAGTTTTGTAGGAAGGATCGTATACCTTCACCTACAAAAGAAGGACTACAACATTTGTTCCAGCAACAAAGATATCTATTGAAGATATTGAAGTTCCCAGGATCTGGGATGAAGTAATGGAAGAATGCCATGATCAGTCGATCATGAAGAATGATGTTTGGGATGTAGTCCCAAGACCTAAAGGAAAGTCTGTTGTGACTTCCAAATGGATCTATAAGATCAAGCATGCTGCAGTTGGTAGCATGGAGAAATATAAAACGAGGTTTGTAGCTCGTGGCTTCTCCCAGAAAAAGGGATTGAGTATGAAGAGGCTTCTACACCTATAGCCAAGCACAATTCCATCAGATCAGTACTTTCTCTAGCTGCAGTGATGAAATGGAAGATACACCAGATGGATGTCAAGACGGCTTTCTTGAATGGTGTAGTCAAAGAGGAAATGTATGTGGAGCAGCCACTTGGTTTTGAGACACATGAAGGGAAGTCATATATGTGCAAAACTTGGTATGGTAGGATAGACAGCTTTCTATCCAGTTTGAGCTTTACCAAGAGTAAAGCGGATTCCAACCTTTACTACAAGGTTGAGGAAGGAAATCCATTGATACTACTTTTGTATGTGGGTGACCTGTTTATTACAGGTGAAGATAGATTGATTACCGACATGCAACGGAAGCTTGCTTCCAAGTTAGAGATGAAGAAATTGTGGATGATGCACTACTTTCTAGGCATGGATGTGTGGCAGAGTACAGATGGAATATTCCTTGGATAAGGGAAGTATGCAGTAGACATCCTGAAGAAGTTTGGGATGATGGACTGCAAAAACATGGCCACACCTATGGCATCAAACCTGAAGCTTCTGTGTGATGTTTCATCTGATTTGGTTGATGTCACGATGTATCATCAGATGATTGGATCCTTGATGTACCTGATGAGCATGAGACTAGATATTTGCTTAGCAGTGAACACATTGAGCCGGTTCCTGACAAATCCCAGAAGTGTTCACCTGGTTGCTATAAAGCATATTCTGAGGTACCTGAAGGGTACAGTTGACTATGGGATCAAGTATGATGCGAATCAAAAGTTTAACCTACAGGGTTATGTTGATTCATACTGGGCAGGCAGTGCTACAGATAGGAAGAGCACATCTGGGTGCTGCTTCAGTATGGGATCAGGTGTGATCTCTTGGTTTAGTAGGAAGCAATCCTATGTAGCACTGAGTACAGCCGAAGCAGAGTATGGTGCAGTTTTTTCGGCTAGTTGTGAGGCAGTATGGCAGAGGAAGCTATTGTCTGAGTTATTTGATCTCTCATTGGGTGCTACTGGTATCTTTTGTGACAACAAGAGTTGTGTAAAGATGTCTAAGAACCCAGTGTTCCATGACAGGTCGAAGCACATTGAGATCAAATATCACTATATCAGGGATATGGTGCAGAGAGGAGCAGTGAAGCTCCTATATGTTGCGACGGATGAGCAGGTTGCAGATGTGTTGACAAAACCACTAACCAGAGTGAAGGTTGAGTACTTTAGAGGGAGGCTTGGTGTTCTTCAGATTGATGACACTTCAAGGAAGAAGTGATGGACACATTTGCAAAAGCCATTCCAAGCATGGTGGTAGGAGGATCCTCCCATGGCTATGGATGTAAGTGCTGTGTGATGAGCATCAGGATGATTCTCTAGTTACTCCTTTGGATATGATTAGTTGGATCATGTATGTGTATGTATGCATCATGTTGGATATGATCATTTGTGTCATTTATATGTATGTATGTATGCATCATGTTGGATGCTGGATATGATCAGTTGGATCATGTATATGTATATGCATCATGTTGGATGCTTGGACCATGTATCTATATATGTATCAAGTGGATATGTTGTATGATCAGGTGGATATGTGGAATATCATGTATGATATATATCAAGTGGATACATTGTATGATCAGGTGGATACATTGTCTGATCAGGTGGATCATGTATGATGATATGTATCAAGTAGATACTTGGTATGCATCAGGTGGATGCATTGTATGATCAAGATGATCATGGATGATGAGCTTCAGGATGTTGCTCCAGATGACATGCATCAGGACAATGCAGTGATGATGATCAGGATGATCATGTGTACATCAGGATTATGTATGGTGAGTATCAGGTTGATACTCTGTGGCCATGGACAAGTTGTGCAAATAAGCATATAATAGCACCCTAGGAGGTTTGCAGATTCTCTTGCTAGGTTTTTCCACTGGCATATAATAGCTCCCTGGGGGATCCGGCAATTGCTCTTTCGAGGTTTTTCTTTGGGAGGACATATAATAGCGCCCTGGGAGGTTTGCAGATTCTCTTGCTAGGTTTTTTCGCTAGCATATAATAGCTCCTTGGGAGATCTGGAAAATGCTCTTTTGAGGTTTTGTCCTATGGCATATAATAGTGCCCTAGGAGATCCGATAGGTTGGGATGTGTTCTCATAATAAGTCCTGGGATGCTCTTTCGAGGTTTTTCCATGACCACATATAATAGCGCCCTGGGAGATCCGATAGGTTGAGTTGTGTGCTCGTAATCAGTCCTAGGATTCTCTTTCGAGGTTTTGTGGTGGGGTCACTGTAATAGCTCCCTGGGAGATCCAATAGGTTGGGCTGTGTGCCCTTAATAAGTCCTGGGATGCTCTTGCGAGGTTTTGTGACGCACGTAATAAGTCCTAAGGATTCCACAGTATGTCCAATGATGATGAAGACATGCAGGTGGTGGGCCTACATCCAGTACGAAAAAGGACTGGCTCTGTAGAACTTCCTATGATGAGTAGATTCATATATTGATTGAGATAGTAGCAGCAGTGATGATGACGATGATTCGCTGATGATGATCCAGAGAAGACTTGTGCTAGCAGATCTGTGTCGAGAAATTCCTTCCTAGTTAACAGGGAGTGTTGATGTATATGTAAATTCAAAATGTATTTCATATATGTATATTGTACTCCTATAGAGATGATATTATTCCTCTATACGGAAGTGTTTGTATTCCTATACAGATGTTATTATTCCTCTATACGGAAGTGTCGTCATTTATATTGTAAGTGTCGTAACTTATACTTGATGGATTATTAGACCACCTTGTTGGGGTCGGCCCTGTATAAGTCATGTGGGTCAAAGGGTTATTAGACCACCCTATTGAGGGTTGTCCATGTGGGTCAAAGGGTTATTAGAGCACCCTATTGGGTGTTGGCCTAGTCAGCATTGTGTTATGTGGTTAAGTTGAGGCCGGCCTAGTAAAGGTTATTAGGCAAGTCAAGTGAAGTATAAATAGAGTGTGGGAGGCACTCTATTTCATCATTATATTCTCACAGACACTCTTTGGAGAGTGGCGCACTTGTGGAGGAGGAGAAGCTGTTGCTAGGAGATGTCTATGTCTTATGCTTGGGTTGTATCATTGCTCTAGCTATCTCTGAGGAAGTTATTGGGGTTTTTCACCTTTATGGTTTTCCCCAAGTAAACACTGTGTCTCTTTCTGCTTGCATTATTATGCCCATGATTGATATGTTGTAGATATGATGTACATGTTGTTCTCTCAGTTAAGATCCTAGATCAGATTGAAGCAAATTCTGAAAAACTAACATGATTCTGGTATTCAACACCACGAAAGCTTAAGCTAAGTTGTTGGGATATATTGAGGTGAACTGCGTGAGTTCTAACTTAAGTTTCATTGCATTCTTGTTCTGCGTTCTGCATTTTGCATTATTGCAGGTATTTTATCAATGCTTTCGTGAAAACAACACAATAAATGAAAACATTATGTGGTTTCTTTATTGATAGAAATGAAAATAGTGGTGGCTCTTCCTAGCTGAGTCGTGGACTGTTTGACATTCATTTAGCTGGGTTGTGATTGTTTTGTGACCACTAGAGTTGGACTGCACTTTCCCATTCTTGCAAGAGCGTTACCGTGTTCATCTATGGGGTTGCTTGTGTAAACCTTGTCCTGCTTTCAACCTCTAAGGCTTAGGGGTCTTCACTCTTGGAGACTGAGATATCTTGTTGGCTAATGTACATGTCTAACCTAAACCTAGAACATTCTAACCCTCTCTCTCTCTCTCAAGCTATGACATATGCTCCTCTTAGTAGATAGTCCTTACAGATAGTCTTCCCTTTTACTTTTGAAACTTGTTAGATAGATTAATCATTTAGACAACTTTCAGTTAGCAATTGAGTGATGATAGATTTTTTTTTTTTGGTTATGCAGGCTTTGTACAAGTGGAGACATGGAGGTAAGTGATTGTTTGTGATTGAAGTATATCAATATTTTTATTTAATTTAATTTTTTATTTTTTTAACAGAAACGAGTAGGTTTTATATTAATAAAACTATGGCCGAGCAACCCAAGAGGTTACAACTGTGATTTCTTTGCAAAAAACAAAATTCCCCATCACAACAAATGGGAATACTACTTTTATTTAATTTAAATCGTTAGACATATTACTTTGTACTTTAATAACAATCTAATAGGCTATGGCTAATCAATAATCTAATCATTTTCAAAAAAATAGAGAAAGCAAGTTATGACACGAAATCAAAAAAACTGATTATGAAATTTTCAAAAAGAACGCGTCAAAATGATCAAATGAGAAAGAAAGGGACATGCATCTCAGAAGGTAAATATTTAGAAATAGAACAATGTATTTCCTTCTGCAGTATAATGCTTATTTTTATTGTATGAGGATGTTAGGAATATGTTTAATAACATTCTTGGTTACAATTACAAAGAAGAGGAAAATACAAACTATAGAAAAGAAGATTACACCTTCTATGCCTTTGAATGACTCTACTAGTCCTAACAAAGAAGGAAATGACAAAGATACATTTTCCTTTTTTAGGAGGAGGAACAACATGAACAAGGTAATCCCATTAATTCAGATTTTTCTAGTTCTTTATAAGTATAAATCTTATGATTAAGAAATCCTTAACACCTTTATGTGCCCTTCTTTTATAGAAGATTTTCACAAATAACCATGCCATATGGATAACAGTGTAGAAGCGGAAGATCCCTCGACACAAAAAGAGATGGAGCAACATGAAGAACAAGGTAAGCTCATTAATGTATAATTTTGTAGTTCTTCATAAATAAAATTTTATGACTTAGAAATCCATAACACCTTTAAGTGCCCTTCTTTTATAGAAGTTGTTCAAAAATAACAATGCCAACAAGATATTAGTATACAAGGTAAAGATCCCTCTACACAAGCATTGACAGAGAAATTCAAGAAGAAAGGTAGAGGAGCAACTAAATGTGCAAAAATCAATAACTTGGAGGAAAAGATCGAAATTCATATCAATGGAAGGACCAATTGGTACAAACTCTGTGAAGCTATCTTCATTAGTAGGTGTGCTCGCAAGGGAAATTGTTCCAATCAATTATTCTAATTGGAGGAAGGTTTCAGATCAATTAAAGGAGGACTTGTGGAACATTATTAATGTGAGTATTAGAGATTACGTGTATTTTTTTTCAACATTTATATTTTTGGATGATTTCAAAGTTTATTTTCAAACCATGTATGACATCTAAAAATGCAATTCTTGTATGTTGCAGGAAAAATTCATAACCCCCCCGGTCCTTAAAGAATATTGTATGAAATCCATTGGCCATAAGGAAAATAGTCATAGATATCGGTTGGCCAAAATATATTGTGACCCTTATGAGTTAACAGAGGAAAGATTAAAAAATGTTCCTCCAATTAGGATAAGTGAGATAGTGTGGAGAGAATTCGTCCTATCACGAGCCACCACTGAATTCCTGATAAGGAAAAAGTGCACATATTATATAATCAATTTTTTTAGAATGTCTATTGGCTTGTATTGTTGACTTATATATGTTATTTTCAATTGATTTCTAGGATATAAGGAAAAAAACAAGGAAAATAGAGAAAAGGAGAGGGGCTTACACACCTCTGGACGTCGAGGTTATCAATGGGTCGAAGATGATATGGTAAACAATTGTGATAATATTTTATCCGATATGAGAAATATTAGCATATTTTAGTTTCATTGTAATGTCACAACTTAACCATACTATTTTACTTGTTGCAACTAGAAAAAATCTATAGCCTATGGTGATACAACTACAAGCATTACTAGGGCAGACTTATGGAAGAAGTGCCATCAAAAGAAGGATGGCACTCCAATCACACCAGCTGTAGGAGAAACAACAGTATGTTCTCAACCTTTTAATTTAGATATTGATTAAAATTTCATTTTACATGTCGGAAATGATTTCTTCTATGATATGATTTAATTGTATGTCAATGTTAGCAAAAAATTGAACAAGCAAAAGTAGAAGTTGCATCTCAAGACTTTGCAGCTAGGGATGATGCCCTTGCCAAGGTACTAAGGGTTGATGCAAGAGTACGATGTCATGGCATTGGCTTAGGAGTGCTACAGTGAAAGAAAAAACACAGGAAATCCCATCTTTGAAAATAGCAATAACTGAACTACTGAAAAGAGTAGAAGATATGGAGAGAGAACATGTGGTCAACAAAGAAAGTGTTAGTGTCCAATTCTTTACTCTTGTCTCAATATACAAGCCTTCACACTAATGATCTGACTTCTAATATCTGATTGCTCATTTTGTACAGTGTCCTACTGTACAAAATGCTCATGCTGAAATCACACCTGTGGAGGAGGTTAGTTGTTTAATTATTATTTAAAAAAATATTTTATTTTAATCTTTTCAATAGATATATAAATAGATAGATAGATAGATATAGATATAGATATATATAGATAGATAGATAGATAGATAGATAGATAGATATAAATATAGATATAGATAGATAGATAGATAGATAGATAGATAGATAGATAGATATATTACATTTTGTTTCCTTGACAGAGTAATAGAGAGGACATAAAACCCCTATGAACAGACTAATACAAAAGAAATTAACTTCAATCCATACTCCATCATCCCTAGTAAGTATTGAAAAATTTCGTAATTTAGTTCAATTTTATTTTATTTTATCAATATATTAGAAATCATTGTCTATTGGGTGTAGAGTCATGCATCAAAATATGATCAACATTCTATACAGAAAAAACCAAGGGTTCCGTTGAAACTACAAATTGACAAAATGAAAACACCAATTCAGGTAAGATTGTAATTATTTAGTCTAAGATCATCAATGTTTAAACTCTTATTTCCATGCATCTTAATTTGTCTCATTTATTTGCAGAGTCAAGATAATGCTAATGAGTTGACACCAACTTCCCAATTGGGGCTACAAGGAAAGAAATGCTTTCTCATTGCATTAAACTCAAGGGTTAAAGTTGCAAGGGCGACAATACATAAGACTGACCCAAATGCAATGGTACACTATGTCCCTGTTGGAAAAGGCTATTATATTGTGAATCCAATAGAAATTTTAGATCCTCTATTTGAAAATATAGCTCTACCACGTCCCAGTAGTGCATTACGTAATCTAGTAGATGCTTTTTTGAGCTTCATTCCTTAGCATAAGGATGACATTGAACTATGTAACTAGTGGTTATACTATGTGACTAGTGATTTCAGTGATGTTGTATCAATTGAGAATAGTTGATTTATTGAATATTTATACTTAGATCAGGACATAGTTTATAATTTTTTTGTAGTTCGGGATTAGTCTTTACATTTAATTAAAATTTTGGGCATAGGTTGCCATTATATGTCAGGGGCACAATTTTTTTTTTTGTAATACATCAGTATTATATAATCTTTGTTGCATGTGAAAAGAGATGTTGTGTTGTGAATATGTGGAATGATCAGCTTGAATCTATTCTGGGCTGCGATGGCATGCAACAGCTCAGGCCTGAACGCAACGATTTCATTCAAGACTACTTATGGTTGTAACAATTCCACAGCCTGAAGATCAGATCTTCATGGCTGCCCTATATTTTGTGAAACGAATTCATGCCATCAATGTATAAATGTAAAGAGGCATTTTGAGCATGGGGTTGGAGAATTTATAATTGTATAGGCTGAAACTAAGAGCTTTGACTGTGATTCATTATTTCTAATACAAGGAGCAGAGTTTCTTATATCTTGATGTTTTAATTTGTGTTAGGACACAACATCTCTGTTAGAAGGCCAAGGCCCTCCTTCTCACAGACATCATCGAGTTAAGTAGGTAGTTTAATTTATTTCCTGTTGTGTGGTGTGGAATTGCATTAGGTGTGTTATTGCGAGCTGCAACAGTGAAATGATAATTGCATTCTTCTTTGGTAGTTCATGATTGCATCCTGAATAGCTACAACTGTGTGGTGTGACACTCGACTATGTAGGTTAGTTTATTTGATGCATGGTGTGTTAGATCAACTGTTACAGCCAAGCTCAACTCTAATTCCTTCCAGTCATTTATTCTTTCTAAGATTTCCAATATTAATCAAATTAGAGTTCAAGCTTACTTCTAGTTTCTGCTTGTTGTTTTATCTTTCTTGAATTCATTAGATTGGACAGATTATGATTGAGTTACACTAGCTGCTAGATGAATTAGATCAGTAGAGATTAAATATTGTAGTTTGAGAATTATAGGATTTAACTTCTTGCAAAAATAAGTCTAGTTTATTTTATTCCAAGTTACCAACTAATTCAGGAGCAAGGACTTTTCCCTATCCTTGATAATTTTTAAAAGGCTATTGCAAATCTGCATAAATTTTTCTGTATATAAATAAATCATTTTCTTTTCTCTTATTTGATTTTATTTTTTAGTTTTTATGGGTTTTTGTCTTTTTAAGAACTCTGAACAGGTTTTTGCGTGGAAGATCACTCGAATGGAGGCAGTCGCAACTCGGGCCAAATGATTGTGGCATTCTAATTGATCCTCCTTTCTATGAATAACTCCTTGGAAGAAAAGAATGTTGTAGCAATAGTTACTCAGCAAAATATGGCTTATCTTTTTTTTTTCCCGCAAATGCAACAATGCAAAATCCAACCCAAATTTCTACTTTTGCAGCCGCAACACTGCTTCATCTGGCTTATCTCTTTTTCCCTCAACTGCAACACAACTCAAATCCTTCCCAAGTCTCTTTTTCTGCATAGTTGCAACAATGTTGGGTTGTCTATTTTCCTTAATTTTTAACAACTGCGACTCCGTCAAAATCACCTATCTTTCCCATTTTGCGCAGCTGTAACATCGCTAACTATGGATTATTTCTCTTTACCACAGCTGCAACATCGCTAAAATTGCCCATTTTTCCTATCTTTAGCAGCTGCGACTCCGCTAAAGTTGCCTATCCTTCCTATTTTACCGCAGCTGTGACTCCGCTGGAGTTTCCTATCCCTTCCTATTTTACCGCACCTGCAACACCGCCAAGTTGCCTATTTTTCCTATTTCGAGCAGCTGCAACACCTCCAAAAGTGCCTACTTTTCCTATTTCAAGTAGTTGCAACACCTAAATTTGCCCATTTTTCCTATTTCGAGTAGCTGCGACGCCTCCAAAAGTACCTATTTTTCCTATTTCGAGTAGCTGCAACACTGCTAAAATTGCCCATTTTTCCTATCTTTAATAGCTGCGACTCCGCTAATGTTGCCTATCCTTCCTATTTTACAGCAGTTGCGACTCCGCTAATGTTTCCTATCCTTCCTATTTTACAGCAGTTGCGACTCCGCTAAAGTTGCCTATCCTTCCTATTTTACCACAGCTGCAGCACCGCCAAGTTGCCTATTTTTCCTATCTAGAGCAGCTGCAACACCTAAATTTGTCCATTTTTGCTATTTCGAGCAGCTGCGACACCTCCAAAAGTGCCTATTTTTCCTATTTCGAGCAGCTGCAACACCCAAATTTGTCCATTTTTCCTATTTTGATCAGCTGCGACACCTCCAAAAGTGCCTAATTTTCCTATTTTGAGTAGCTGCAACACCTAAATTTATTCATTTTTCCTATTTTGAGCAGCTGCGACACCTCCAAAAGTGCTTATTTTTCCTATTTCGAGCAGCTGCAACACTACTAAAATTGCCCATTTTTCCTATCTTTAGTAGCTGCAACTCCACTAAAGTTTCCTATCCTTCCTATTTTACCGTAACTGCAACACCGCCAAGTTGCCTATTTTTCCTATTTCGAGCAGCTGCGACACCTCCAAAAGTGCCTATTTTTCCTATTTCAAGCAGCTGCAACACCCAAATTTGTCCATTTTTCCTATTTAGAGCAGCTGCAAAACCTCTAAAAGTGCCTATTTTTCCTATTTCGAGCAGCTGGAACATCGCTAAAATTGCTCATTTTTCCTATATTTAGCAGCTATGACTCTACTAAAGTTGCATATCCTTCCTATTTTACTGTAGTTGCAACACCGCCAAGTTGCCTATGTTTCCTATTTCGAGTAGCTGCAACACCTAAATTTGTCCATTTTTTCTATTTCGAGCAACTGCAACACCTAAATTTGTCCATTTTTTCTATTTCGAGCAGCTGCTACACCTCCAAAGGTGCCTATTTTTTCTATTTCGAGCAGTTGTAACACCCAAATTTATCCATTTTTCCTATTTCGAGCAGCTGTGACACCTCCAAAAGTGCCTATTTTTCCTATTTCGAGCAGCTGCAACACCTAAATTTGTCCATTTTTCTTATTTTGAGCAGCTGCGACACCTCCAAAAGTGCCTATTTTACCTATTTCGAGCAGCTGCAACACTACTAAAATTGCCCATTTTTCCTATCTTTAGCAGCTGCGACTCTGCTAAAGTTGCCTATCCTTCCTATTTTACCACAGCTGCAACACTACCAAGTTGCCTATTTTTCCTATTTTGAGTAGCCGCGACACCTCCAAAAGTGCCTATTTTTCCTATTTCGAGCAACTGCAACACTACTAAAATTGCCCATTTTTCTTATCTTTAGCAGCTGTGACTCTGCTAAAGTTGCCTATCCTTCCTATTTTCCCGCAGCTACAACATCGCCAAGTTGCCAATTTTTCCTATTTCGAGCAGCTGTGACACCTCCAAAAGTGCCTACTTTTCTTATTTCGAGTAGCTGCAACACCCAAATTTGTCCATTTTTTGAGTAGTTGCGACACCTCCAAAAGTGTTTATTTTTCCTATTTCGAGCAATTGCAACACCGCTAAAATTGCCCATTTTTCCTATCTTTAGCAGCTGTGACTCCGCTAAAGTTGCCTATCCTTCCTATTTTACCATAGTTGCGACTCCGCTAAAGTTGCCTATCCTTCCTATTTTATTGCAGCTGCAACACCACCAAGTTGCCTATCCTTCCTATTTTATTGCAGCTGCAACACCACCAAGTTGCCTATTTTTCCTATTTCGAGCAGCTGCAACACCTAAATTTGTCCATTTTTCCTATTTCAAGCAGCTACGACACCTTCAAAAGTGCCTATTTTTCCTATTTCGAGCAGCTGCAACACCGCTAAAATTTCCCATTTTTCCTATCTTTAGCAACTATGACTCCGCTAAAGTTTCCTATCCTTCCTATTTTACCGCAGCTACAACACCACCAAGTTGCCTATTTTTCCTATTTCGAGCACCTGCGACACCTCCAAAAGTGCCTATTTTTCCTATTTCAAAGCAGCTGCAACACCTAAATTTGTCCATTTTTCCTACTTTTGGCAACTGCAACTCCGCCAATTCCTCATTGAATACTCATTATTTCTTTGCTCATCGGTATCAGTGCTCTCCATCAATGCTCTCCATCGGTATCAGTGTTCTCCAATAGTTATCCTTAGCCAATCCGCTAAGACAGCAACTACGTCTGATTCGTCCTTCACTTTTGGTTTTTGTCCGCCATTCGACTTGCCCCGTGCGATAACCTATCACCACTTTTTACCAAAAAAGGTTGTGCCAATTCCCAAAAATACCCAAACCAACTCTCGTTCTACATGCAAAAGCTCAACGTCTGGGACTGTAACTCATCCCGCTGGTAGCAGAATTTACAGATAGCTTCGCAATATGGGTATCCCAGCATGACACGAGCCCGTCGGCATAGCGCCTCTGCGTGCAAATAGAGAGGTTTTTACTATCTTCCAGGAAGCTAGCTGGATTGACTATTTCCAACATTTAAATGGTTTTCATGTAGAAACCTCACTTGAGTTTGCTCAAAATCTAACCAACACTCATTCAGAGGTTTGAGGTATCCAAATAGATGTTTCAGAAGCAATCATGGAGGAGGTAATAGGATTTCCCAAAACTTGGATGCAATGGTTTGGTCGGAAGTGCCATAATCCAACTGCAGCAGAAGAATTTTTGGCAGCCGGAGAAGTTGTCTAGCCACACAGTTGAGGCATAGCATTGGAATCCTTGCCAAATCCTTGATACCAAGTGGCGACCTTCATAAAGAAACACATTTCTTGTGAAGGTAGGTACAAAGTGGTTTACATATATGAATTCTTCCTCCTTTCACATTTATGCCACTGTATATTGTTAAATATGTCGTTTTATCTTTTACAATCTCTGCAAACTATGGCTGGGTATGTCAAGGGTTCTCGACACCCCTTATCTTCCCTCTCAAACTACAGGTTGATTAGACTCTTAATATTAAGGGCCCTTGTGCACCAGAATTTGACATGGGAAGAATTTGTTGCTCAGCCAAGGGTACCCCGAGCACCTGTCGTGGCAATAGGAGGTGTTGAAATGGTAAATGAGGACCAGAGTTCCCCCAATTCAGATGGGGTGAGGGATGGAGCATTGGAAGACCAGGTGGAAGAGGTAAATATGGGGGAAGCTATGACAATAGCGAACCCTGGTGCAGAAGGGGATATGATGGAGACGGTGGCGAATGAGGCAGTGATATTGGAAGCTGCAACAGTAGCAAATCCTATAGAGGTGTTGGATGTCGAATCCTCCCCTGAAAGAAGGGGAACCATCACTGAAGAAAAGGAATTCATCCCTCTTTCTAAAGATTTAGAAGCCCCTATGTCACAGAAAAGAAGAAAAAGGTCAGGGAGTAAGGGTCAGACATCTACCTCAGCAAAGAAGAGAAGAACCATATTTGTTACAGTAGCAGCAGCAGTATGCAGTGAAGGCTAGCAATCGGGAGTTGTGAATAAAAGAAGGACTCGGTCTGTTGCAGCAGCCAAAAAAGCATGTGCAATTGGAGAAAATAGTGAAATTCCCATAGCAGAAGCAGCATGTGCAACCGGGGTAGGCATAGAAATTCTATTTTAAACCCCAAATCACGGGCCGTTACACAAGAACCCGCTGTGGGAAAACCCCAAATTGAAAACCTCCTTTTCGAAAATGAGCTGCTAAAGGAGGAGGTGCAAATGCTTCAGAATGAATTGGAGAAATGGAAGGAAGTGACTAGAAAACAGGCAGAGAAGAATTTGAATATATTAGTGGAGGTTGCAGATCTATTAGAAAATTCATCTCCTGTTTTGGGAAATGAAGAACAAGGAGAAATGGTATGACCAAAATGTGGAGACATATTTAATTTGGCAAGAAATATTGAACTATTCCAGGACCAGTCTCATCATCCAGAAGATATCGAGGTAATTCAAGAACAACCTCAGCAATCTTAAGAAATTGGAAAACAGGATGTTGTTACACAAGAACCAGCATTCTTCACAATATTTAGTGAAGTTTCAACCCAGACAGCAGTTGCTGATATTGAGGTACAAGAGGAAGATGTTGTTACAAAAGAACCAGTGTCTTTAAAAATATTTGCTGAAATTGCAACTCAGACTGAGGTTGTTGAGATTGAATTGAAGAGAAAGGATGCTTCCAGACAAGAACCAGCATTCCTAAAAGTAGTTGTTGAGACTGCAACTCAGACTGAGGTTACTGAGATTGAATTGGAAAGGAAGGATGCTGCCACACAAGAACCAGCATTCCTAAAAGTATTTGATGAGACTGCAACTCAGGTAGATGCTGCTGAGTTTGGTATTCAGGAAGAGAATGTTGTCACACAAGAACTAGTGTTCTCAAAATTAATTATTGATTCAACAACACAAACTAAGGTTGTTGAGGTACAGGAAGAGGATGTTGTTACACAAGAACCAACATCCTCAAAATTAACTGCTGAGATTGCAACACAAGCAGGGGCCATTGCAACACAAGCAAAGGCGATTACAACACCAATGGAAGAGGAAGCTACTACAATGCCAACCGAAAATGAGGAAGCTGAAACATCTGGTGGCAGGGTAGGAATGCAATTTTCTCAATAAATTGTTGCTTTAGACTCTAATGATGAGAAAGATGTGGAGGATAGAATGATTCAACGATTGGAGAAACAACTTTCTTTGTTACAGTTGGAGTTATCTAAACGGGAAAAGTACATTGATCAGTGTTGAGTAGGGATGGTCCCTCCCTCTGAACATAGCAAGACTATCAAAGAATTAAGGGAGAAGTGGGAAGAGGAATCAACTCTTTAGAAATCTCAACTGGAAGAGCTGCAAAAAGAATTGGAGGAGTTGAAGGAATTCAAATCCATGCAAAAAGAAAAAGACCAAATGTATGCCCTCTCTCGGGAGCTGCTGAGTTCAAGAGCCCCATCTCCTTCCTACCTGGTATTCCTGTATGAGAAAATGACCCTGTTCAAATTGAAATATTTACAAGAGGGTAGACCTTATTAGTGGTTGATCCCTTCCCAGTTTGTAGAGACCTTTTTGTTAAGCAGTTTTCTTGAGTAGCACCTGTTGTGTGAATTGTATTTGCACAATATGGCATGTTTTGGTGATTCTAGCTCTAATCCTATTCCCTATGCAGGGGGTGTTCAATTGAGATCCTTTTCCTCTTTTGTTAATAATCATGTGTAGTGGGAAGATGCCTTCAGACAATCTCTAGGAATGAGGTTGGTGCCAATTTATGGATTAGGAGTGAACCCCAATCTCCTTGTGCTCTCATCATAAACCATGGAAGATGTTTCTTATCTCCTCCAAAGACTCACCATCTGAAGAAGATGCAAGAGAAAGTTATATCTACCTATGTTGACCTGATCTCCAAACAACAGAATCTTGCCTTAGAGGGTAGCAAGCACAGGTGGTAGACTTCTTTTCCAGCTTTGAAGAAAAGGAATCCTTACTGCCTTAAGAATTTTAAACAAGCTCTTCCCAGGGTAGCAGGGTATGTCAATTGCATGAGAACATGTGGGTTACACTAGTTGGGACTCAAGTTCAAATTTCCATTGGTATGGTGGCCAGGAGGGCGGTATAGGGACAATTATACACTGACCAAGGTAGAAGAGAAGCAGTGTTGGGAATATTGGGTTGCTTGCAATGGGTTTTTGGAAGCAGGTAAGGAACCTGACATTTCCTTCAAATTTTCCTATCAACATGAACGGGGACTAGATTCAGACTCAAATTAGTTGGTTTTTGCATGAGGACATGAAATTGGATAGCTGGGGGGAGACATTGCGCCCCAAACTAGCCCCTTTTTTCCTACACCTATCTACACCTTTTTTCCCTGTTTTGCCTCACTATCACTATTCCCTGATCTAAGCAGATATCTACCCAAGCAGAGCATGGATTGCAACAGGTATGTTCTATTATTGTTTTATATCATTAATGCCTGATTTGTTTATGGTTTTTCACTCTATATTTTAAGGTTGTGCTAATATTGATTGATTCAATAAAGATAACACAGGAGCCTTTAGAAGACCGCAGGTGTAGCAGCTTGCCAACCCTTGGAGAAGATGCATATGTGGCGCAAGCTGTCCCTTCTTGAGTTTGGTTCCACAATTCTCTGTAACAGTTCGAGTATTCCTCCAAATGTGCAGCTGTGACTGAGTCACAATGCAGCATCCGAGTACCAGCCAGTCCAATCAGCTCGAATCTATTATGGGTTGCAACAGCATGCAATAGTTGAGGCCTGAATGCAATGATTTCATTCAAGACTACTTATGGTTGTAACAGTTTCATTGTAAATCGGCAGCCTGAAGATCATAGATCTTCATGGCTTTCTGATATTTTGTGAAACGAATTCATGTCATTAGGGTATAAATGTAAATAGGCGTTCTGATCCTGGGGTTGGAGAATTTATAATTGTATAAGCTGAAACGGAGAGTTGCGACTATCATTCATTATTTCTAACACAAGGAGCAGAGTTTCTTATATATTGGTGTTTTAATTTGTGTTAGGACACGACATCTCTATTAGAAGGCCAGGGCCTACCTTCTCACAGAGATCATTGAGTTAAGTAGGTAGTTTAATTTCTTTCCTGTTGTGTGGTGTGGAATTGCATTAGATGTGTTACTGCAAGCTGCAACAGTGAAATGATAATTGCATTCTTCTTTGGTAGTTTATGATTGCATCTTGAATGATTCATATCAATATCATGGACATATATCATGCTACTATGCTAATGATTCATATCAATATCAATATCATATATGTAATTTGAATTAATGTGCAAGTAGCCATACCAATTTCAAATGTGTGTTACTTGTTGAAAACTTATTAACTTAATAATAAATATATTAATATAATTATTAATTATAATTTAAACTTGAAAATTATATATATCTTCCAAATGGAAAATATCCATCACCCTAAATAAATAATGTAGACTTTTCAACCAACAAAATGGGTATAACTAAACAGTAATAGAAAGTAATATCAAACTGAGTAAGAACGATAATCCTCTACTTACTTATGAACTCAAGCTAATTCATCAACTGCAATGGAATGTGTCCTTTCATGCACTCATTCAATTATATTCCTTAGCTTTCATTCCATAAATTGCATCACTTGTATTGCTGAAACTCTAGTGGAAAATTATCGGTTGATTACATTCACATTCATAATTCATCCAATAAGAGTTCAATACTGGTTTTTTGGTTTGTTGATCCTTATTATGCACTCAATCGGTTTGCTTAAACTGTCATATGGTTTGTTTGGACTGTCAATGGAGTGTCTTGAAATCTAATTAGACTCTTTAACCAACTTCATATGTTATTCATTAATTAATCCTAATGACCAAACTTGACATCCTGTGTATGAAATCAGGAATGGCATAATTACACATTTATGAGCCTACTCATCCAAGAATCAACTCTTTCAAATTGGTGAAGAAAAGTGCATTAGACAAATTAATAACATCAAGAAGAAACCCCTAAGAACAATTTATGGACCTTCCAAAACTATGGTTTAGGGAAATTAGACCAAGCCTAGGAGAAGATCAAAAATTGTCCAAGTATCGAATTATTGGTAAAATCTGCCTAATAGGCCTTAGGGAAAAGTCCTCCATAGCTCACGGGATGATGATAAAAATATTCTGAGAGTGTGGATCTCTAGAGTGTTGTATGGTACATCCAACAATATCATTAGCCTGACCAAAAAGTCTTTCAGGAAGAAGATATCAATCTGCCAAAAGTGCCTCTCCGCAATATTTGCACTGCTCCAGAAAAATGCCCGTCGAGGAGAGAGAAAGAAGATCCAGAAGATGAAAGTGGTATTGATGGATTCACCTTGTTGGCCTCTACCCATTGGGTATCTCACTTGCCAAGTTTGAAGGGAAAATGAAATCACCTTTGTGACATAAGGTTTGAAGAGAACTGGTTAAGTGTTAGAAAAAGAGTTTGAGAGACCATTTGGAAATGCTTGCAAGGGGGTTTTCCTTTGATGATAAAATTCATCAGATGATATGGTCATGTTCATTGTTGAAATGGCTATCTATCCATGCTCTCGGTTTTTCTTATGGTGATCAGATAAGGAAAATATCAACCTTCCAAAATAGAAGAAAAATGTTATTTTGCATACTAAATACAATGGAAAAATGGCTAAGTGTTGTAAAGGGGCTAAGTGATGCCCGCATTAAGGTTAATGCCCACACTAAGTATATTGATTCCTGCATGGCATTGCATGACATAGATGATGATGTGGCATGAATTTGAAATCATTGTTGCATTATGACATCATTCTGGAGAAATACAACAAATTAGTGAAAATCAAGAAATTGGCTAAGTATGGGAAAATTGGTCCAACTTTTTTACTATGTTAGGCAACATGAATGAAGGACAACTATATGCAATTCATAAGATTAATCTACATCATATGCAATGACAAAACACTTTTCACTTTTTAAGTCAATAACTTTCACTTTTTGTAGAAAATATGACTTATATTATAAAAAATAAAAAATAAATTACACAACAATATGCATTACCTCAATGCAATCAGCACTGCAATGAGATCAGATTGTCTTTGTTGAATCTTACTAGCATGATTGGTTTTTAGGGAATATATTGGTGAAGCAATTTAGAGACATATTGGCCAAATTCTTTCAATGGATTTGGCCTCAACAGTAAACTTCAATTGATAATGATTTAATCAATTCACTCACTCATTACCAAAAATTGCAACATTCTGCAATCACGGCTCTATCCCAACCAATAATAACATACAAATTTTGATCAATGGATTTCTCGAAAGATTCAAATATAGAAACATACTCTGTTTTAACTCAACATTTCTACGATGAAGGTGCATTGCAAGCCATTCAAATGCATTTGGAATGACATTCAATCTTGAAGAAAAAACCATTTCAATGACGCATTCAGTTACAGAGATCGTACACAGAGGTTTCAAATTTTAAATCAACATAGACACTCAGAAATAAACCAGTGAAAAGAAGAATACATACTTCTGCAATCTCAACTTTCATCTAGCAAAAACTCACAATCATATCATAACATAATTCTCCAAGAGATTAAATAATGAATCCTTCTTTCAAAGGGAATAGGGATCTGTGTTATAATGTCAATCATATCACCCCTGCATTCTTAGTTATATGTTCATATGATCATTTCAAAGAAGGGGTGTGTGTTCATACCACCCTTCATTTTTAGTTATATGTTCATATCTTCATAATTCATTATGAAGAATCATTTTCAATCCAATTTAAACTATATTCAAATTTATCACATTACCCTAAGTAATTTTACATAGAGTCCTATGACAAATTCAAAGGAATGGTTAAAGTATGTTTTCTTATCAAAGGAATGGTTAAAGTATGCATTAGCAGATACATTCTTAGCATCATGCATTATCAAAAAAATATTAGCTTTTACTTGAACACTTACCTCATCAGAAATCAACTTTTTAAAAGCAGAGACGGTACTTACAGTTACTTAAAACACAAAAATACACTTATGACTGTGATATGGAAGAATAATAATTTGGGAATACTAAACACCATTCCAAGTAGCCTTTTTTTTTGGAAGTAAGGAGATTTTTCATTATATTAAAAAAAGGAATTTCAAAAGGATCAATCTAGCCGAAGCTCAGAATTGTTCATCAAAACAGACCAACTTGTTTTTACCCATTGACACACACCCTCGTGGCACATCCGAAGACTATTTCTGCAGTAAACGATACAAACCTTCTATATGCATGAACAAAAAAGAACAAAACTACTACCTGAACAGACAAAAAGCCACAGAACCAAAAACTTTATTCCCATAGGCTCGTAGGCCAAAGAGCATAATGCTTCATACCCACTCATACGTAAGATAACTGACAAAATAGACACCCACCCAGACATCAACGAACTATAAAAGGAGCTTCTGGAGAACTCCCTGGATAGCAAAAGCTGGAAGAACAAGCAGTGCACGGAGGAGGTTGAAGCGCCATGGTAGATAGAAGGAAATCCAGCTTCCGATGAATTGCACGAGACTCTTCAAAGAGAAGCTGCGCATTTTCATCTTTAAGAGGATGCCTATTGAAAATTGCATAGCCAACCAAGTTTTCAATCATCCAAAATAGCGCAACAGTGCACTCATAAAGACTAACGCACCCAGCTGTGTTTCTAGGATCCATGATCCAATTCTGCAACTTCTTACGCTCCCCCACCAGGGTTTCTCTACTCAGACAAGCCCACCATTGTTGTTCATAGTCATTGATGTCCCTCTGGATTTCCAAGGGGATGTTAAGAGTGAAGGAAGTTGCCTCCCTACGTGCCCGCTGATAGGCACGAGACAGACCACCACACGACTCCCCCGGAGAATCCCCATGCCCTCTCTTCCTATTGCGACTAGAATTATCTCCAACCTCAGGATGACAGTTAGTATCTTTCGGCTCCTTCATCCTCTCACCAGAGGCTTGCTCCATAATCAACCAGATTACCAAAACTTGAATGCGTGCAGAAAACCAGCAATGGCGATCACGGTTGCCACCTTGAGCCTCAATATATTCTCGCCTGCCACCGACTATTATGATGAACCGGGTACATCTTAATAACTGAAGGAGGTACATCAAAGAACTGCGAAGGAGGATGAAAAGACTGATCGAGAACTGTGAAGGAGGATGAAAAGACAAGAGTTAAAGGTCGACACGGACAACTGCAAAAGGAAAGAATTAAAGGTAGATGCAGACAACTGCAAAAGGAAAGAGTTACATGTCCCGATTATCATCAACATGATGTCTTCTCGCATGAAAAACCATCATGTCTTGGTCCTGGATAACTCTGCAGCTATCCCGAAAAACTGCATCTGTCAAAATGTCCCACGTATAAGCACAGGTGGCCATGTGAACACTGCTCCTGTGGTTGGATAGTAGATCATCTTGACGTGGGAGAAGGAAAGTGCTACGCCTTGCAAGAAAAAGGAAGATAGAGCCTTCCAACTGCCATGATGATGCCACTTCGGAGCTTGATTTGCCACGGTGCATCTCAGCAGCCATGTGGAGAATGATCTTGGAATCACCTTCCACAATTAGAGGGGTCCATCTTTTTTGACATGCGAGTAGTATTCCTTGGTGAATACCTTGATCTAGTTCGGCAACATTATTAGACTCTATCCCCAAAAAACCAATTTTGAACCCCAGCATGGGGTCCAAGTAGCCCTAAGAGGATGCCTGGCACAAATTGTGTGTTGAATAAAATGTCGGCAACACATGGGCATATTGTAGGCTGTTGTTTTGTCTACCCAACCATGGTATCATCTTGTCCAAAGAGGTCACCCTGAAGAAAAATTTATGGACCTTCCAAAATAGTGTTTTAGGGAAATTAGACCAAGCCTAGGAGAAGATAAAAAAATTTCCAAGTATGGTAAAATTTGCCTAATTGGCCTTAGGGAAATGCCCGCCACAGCTCATAGAATGATGATAAAAATATTCCAAGAGTGTGGATCTCCAACCCCCCCCCCCCAAAAAAAAGTCCAAAAGTCCAACAAGACTTTTGGGGGGGTCTTTCCAAACCCCCCCCCAAAAAAAATTACAAAAGTCCAACAAAACTTTTGGGGGGGTCTTTCCAAACCCCCCCCTAAAGTCCTGTTGGACTTTTGGACTTTTCGAGGGGTTTTTTAAAAACTGCTCCCAACAGTCAAATTCTAAGGAATTTTGAGGGGGGTTCTTAAGGACAGCCCCCAAAAGTCAAATTCTAAGGACTTTTGAGCGAGGTTTTTAAGGACCGCCACCAAATACCTTTAAAAAACGTTTTGGGGGGGGTTTAGCAAGACCGCCGCAAGCCACTTTTAGGGGGTCAAGACTTTTGGGGGGGTTTCCACAACCGCCCCCAAAAGTATTGAAAATTGGACTTTCAGGGGGGGATAAAACAACCGCCCCCAAAAGTATTAAGAATCGGACTTTGGGGGGGGGTTTACAAAACTGCCCCCAAAAATCCTAACAATTGGACTTTTTAGGGGGGTTTTTTAAAAACTGCCCCCAAAAGTCCAATTTTTCGAGACTTTTGAGGGGGGTTTTGAAGAACTGCCCCCAAAGACCTAAAAAAACTTTTGGGGGGGAGGTTAGCAAAACCACTGCAAGCCAAAACTGCCCCCAAAAGGGTATTTTATTGTAGTGTCTCCAAATGCTCTAATGGTGGTTGAAACTCAACCAAGAAGGGGAAACACAAGCTCAAATTGAAGCTAGAATTTCAATGGGAATTTCGGCAGCATAAGGGTAGGAAGAGTGTATCTTGTCAAAATGGGGGGACTCTACCACCTTTTTATAACAATTTTGGATGGTGGTGTATTATCCCGTGGCATTGGATGGCCAATAGTATTGGCCCGTAGTATTTGATGGTTTCCCTCCTTTTTATTTTATTTTGACTGTTTCCCCTTTTTCTTTTCTTTTTTCTTTTCTTTTTTCTTTTTTTTTTATGGATTTTGACCCTTTTGGGGGGGATTTTAACCTTTTTTGCAGGATTTTCATTAATTGATGAGTGAAATAATGATTTTTTACCCATTTTGTTACCAATACAGGGACTTTTGGGTTTTTGGAGGCCAAAAATGTAGGAAAAGGGGATGAATGGGTAATGTGACTAAGGGGATGAGCTAGGTGAACAATTTTTGGGTGTTAAAAGATTGAGCCCTAATGTGTGAGGGAGGAGCTCATCGTATGGCCGATAGACATCATAGGTTGTGAATTTTTCCAAGGGTGTGAGGATTGTGGTGGCAGAGAATAAAAACTGGTTGGAGACCTGAACAAGTGCTTCATAAAAACTGCAAGGGCTATAACTAGAAATACATCACCTCCATAATGGATGAGGAACATATAATATCAAATATATGGATGACGAGGGCATACCCATGCTCATATCAAGATATACAAATAATGGTGAGGCCCAACAGGGTCCTGAATAATACATAGAGAACACCATAATCTGAAGAATTGATACATGGAAACAATGGAATTCATCCTGAATACGGTATCAAAAAAACTAATGCTCTATTGGATCATATCTTAAGAGACCAGGGGATGTGACTATAATGGGGAAGACTCGGGGGGTAACTGATGAGTGATATTAGGAGACTCCAAGGGGGACACATTGTAGAGTACTGTGAACAAAGGAGACCATACTAGTGGTGCTTCCATAATGGGGGGACCAAAGTTGATCTATTGTGGCGCCGAGAGGCACCGTTTGGGTCTTATTCATGGTTTAAGGAGCTCAAGGAAGGGATAAAAGTGTGCTCGAGAGGATACTATTGTGTGGATTTGTAAGATCCAAGGATGGTAGATGCTCTTGGGCACTTTCAATTTTAGAGATTCTGAAAGCAATAAGAAAACTCCACAGGGTTCTTTTTCATGTGTTAGTCCCTAAAGCTCAAAAAAGCATAAAAGTATGCAATGGAGAACTCTTATAGCCAATGTGACTAGAGTATTCATTTTTTGTAATTATTCTACCAAGTCTAGAAAATGGTTAAACTTATACCAGATAGACACCCTTTTAAATACTTTAACGAGCATTAAAGGAAGCAAGATTGCTCGGTGAACTTTTCATTCCTTAAGGAATCATAAAATATTTTAATAGAAACTGCCTAAGTACCTTTTTTGTAAAACGCACTACTCGGCTTGAAAAAGGGGTAAATGTATATCGAATAGATGGCAAATTCAAGCAATGAGGAAGTGTTCAAAGTAGGGAAGAAAGGTGTGTGGACCAATGAAAAAGGTAAGGGGGGAACACTGATGCGGCCTACTTGCGAGTAAAGGAGTGGTGGAAAAATAATGCAATAATTGCAGTATGGAAGTATCAAAGGTCTCATGAATAGGTCGCAATAGATAAAATGGTCAAGATGTATCGAGAACTACCAGCATACTTGATGGCACACAAATCGAGAAGGAGGCCCACGGGAGAAATGGGAAAGAAAAGGGGAAGTGAGAGCGAGAAATGATCTCAATCGTCATCACGAGCATGAAATTCTAAATCCAACAGTGCAAATGACGCGAAAACTGAAGGTCAGAGGACTCCAGAATGGTCAAAGAGAGAAAAACAAATGGGCCATAAATAGAAAGGAAGCCCACCTTCCACATGTCATTTTCTAGTTTGAAGTGGGAGGAGTATGGAGGGGACCAAAAAAGGAACTTGTGATTTTTCTCAATCTCTCTAGAGGAATCAATTCTTTGACTTTCAGGTAACTCTTGATATTGTTCTTTTCAAACCACATATCGATGGGAATCGACCCAGTTGAAGTCGCCAAAATTGTAGTTCGGCTCATAAGAATGTAGTGGCGCAATTTATGAACCGAGAAGACAATGGATATGGCCATTTTCTCCTCATGGAGTTAGTGCAAAGGTGGACCAAACAATGCTTGATTCACATAATATATGGCGTGCTCTTGATGAGCACTATCTTCTTGGACTAATAGTCCGGAAACGACATGTTCGGATGCCGAAACATAAAGTATAAAATCCTTCGAGAAATAGGGTGGTGAAATCAAGGGAGTGGAAGTCGAGGCTTGTTTTAATGAGTGAAAATCCACTTGTGCCTATTTGTCCCAAATGAAGGGAGTGTTGTTCCAAAGAAAATGAAGGAAACCATGAAATTTCGTAGCATAATCAGGAACGAAGTGATGGATAAAATTGGCCTTTCCTTGAAGGCTTTGCAATTGGTGCAATGTGCGTGGTGATGGGAGGTCAAGAATGGATTGAAACTTCAAAGGGTCTATGGTGATCCATTTATGGGAGACAATGAATCCCAATAACAGGCCAGCAGGAACACAAAACACACACTTGATGGGGTTTAAGCGAATTGTATCCTTGCAACAACGCAGAAAGTGTTGGTTGTGGGGCCTAATCTTCCAGTCTCATAGATGATGATTCAGCCGTGTTTGAACCCCAGGTTTGGTTATGATGCCGGCATGATCCCCAAAAGGTTGGGATGGGGAGCAGAGGCCCTCGTCGGGGGTTCAGGGGCAATGCCCCTAAGGAAAATTTTTGGTCTTTTTTGCCAACAGTTTTCGGGCCCATGGTTTTGGGTATCCCGTGGTATTTTCTCATTGTATTTCCCCTATAAAAGAAAGACATTGTAATACGACTAGGGTTGAGGTATTAGGTATTATGCATTGTAAATATCTCTGAGATCATGAAGAGAGACTGTGAGATAGTGAAGAGGAAGTGCAGCGGTTGTGCAACAGGTTGTATCCCTTCACTTTGTTAGATGGTATAATAATAAGGACTGGCAATTTCAGTGTGGACGTAGACCATCTTGGGTGAACCACAATATATTGGTGTCTCTCTTGTAATGTGTTTGTGTGATTATATTTTCACATATGTTTATTGTTATTTCTTTGTGATCTTGTTTTTCTAACAATTGGTATAAGATCCAAAGGTCTATTTGGCAGTTAAACCCGCAGGAAACTAGTGTTTCTTGTTCGAGTGGGATCAATGGCAGAAGAAGGAAAGTTTAAGGTCGAGAATTTTAATGGCCAAAAATTCTAGTTATGGAAAATGAAAATGGAGGACTATCTGTACCAGAAGGATCTATTCCTACCATTGGGAGAGAGATCAAAGCAGTCAGCGACTATGAAGGACGAAGAATGGAAGGTTCTTGACAGAAAGGCACTTCGAACAATACGGTTTTCCCTGGCTTCGTCGGTGGCTTTCAATATCTCAAAAGAAACGACAACAAAGGGTTGGATGAGCGCATTGGGAAAGCTATATGAAGAACCCTCAGACTCCAACAAGGTATTTCTAATGAAGCGTTTATTTAATATGAAGATGTATGAAGGTGGATTTTTTATTGATCATTTAGATGAATTTAATGCGGTTACAAATCAACTAAGTTCTGTAAGTGTGAACTTCGATGATGAGGTTAGGGATCTTGTAATCTTGTGTTCATTGCCAGAAAGTTGGAATAGCTTGGTCATGGTGGCAAGTAACTCTGTCTTTGGTTCAAACACCTTGAAATTTGATGATGTTATTGGTGTTATTCTTAGCGAGGAAATGTGAAGAAAAAGCACAGGTGAGACATCAGGTAATGCATTGACTATGGAGAGCGGGGGAAGACAAAAGGAGAGAGGAAAGAGCCAAGGTAATCATGGCAAGACTAAAATGAGCAAATCCAAGTCCAGACTAGGAAAAGTAGTGTGCTGAAACTATGGAAAGAAAGGACATCTAAAGAAAGACTACAGATCTCTATAGAAGAAAGGAGATGGACAGTAGGAAACTAGCCAGGAAGCAAATGTAGCAGGTGATGTGTTAGAAGATGCTTTGATTCTTGTAGTAGATAATACAAGTGATTATTGGGTAGTAGATTTAGAGGCTTCATGTCATGCTACACCCCATAGGAAATATTTTCATGATTATGTTCCAAGTGATTTTGGACATGTTTTATCGGGTGATGATGAGCCATGTAAAATTGTTGGAATGGGTGAAGTATGGATAAAATTTAAGAATGGAACTAATTGGATGCTAAAGGATGTTAGACATATTCCTACTATGAAAAGAAATCTAATCTCAACAGGGAAGTTGGGAGATGGCGGTTGTCTATCTATGTTTGGAGAAACGTGGTGGAAGATCACCAAAAGATCAATGGTGATAGCAAAAGGAGACAGGGTAGGTATGTTGTATTTATGTCCTCATAATGTTGACCATTCTCTTTAGCTTCCACAGGAATAAATACAGCATTGTGGCACCATAAGCTTAGCCACATGAGTGAGAAGGGGATGCAGATTCTCCACTCAAGGAAGTTGCTGCCAGATTTGAAGCAGGTAAGTTTGGAATTCTATGAAAACTGTGTTTATGGAAAACAAAAGAGAGTCAAATTTCTCAGGGTTGGGAAACAGAAGAAGAATGAAAGGTTAGATCTTGTGCATACAGATGCATGGGGACCAGCTCAGGTACAATCTCTTGGTGGCTCTCATTATTATGTTACATTTATTGATGATGCAACTAGGAAAACTTGGGTTTATTGCATTAGACATAAATCTAATGTGTTTGCTACTTTTAAGAAGTGGAAAGCTTTGGTTGAGAATGAGACAGGAAAAAGTTTGAAGTGTCTCAGATTTGATAATGGAGGTGAGTACTGCGGCAACGAGTTTGATAGTTACTATTATACCATGGGATTTATAGAGAGAAGACAATCCCAAGAACACCACAAGAAAATGGTGTGTTATAAAGGATGAATAGAATGATCATGGAGCGTGCAAGGTATATGAGACTGCATGCAGGGTTTCCCTTATAGTTTTGGGCAGATGATGTAAATATTATTGTTTATTTAATAAACAGAGCACCTTCAAGTGCTTTGGATGGTGGTATTCCAGAGGAGGCATGGATAGGTAAAAAGGTAAACTACTCATTTCTGAGAATGTTTGGTTGTGAAACATTTGTCCATATTGATAAAGAAAATAGAACAAAGCTTGAAGCTAAATCCAAGAAATGTACCTTTATTGGATATGGGATTGATGATTTTGGTTATCGCTTATGGGATTATGAAAATAACAAAATCATTAGGAGTAGAGATTTGATATTCAATGAAAAGGTCATGTATAAAAATCAGTTGTAGGGAAAGAAACAGGAAAAAGAAAACATGGAGTACATAGTACTTGATGAAATTAAAGAAAATAAAGTTCCAAAGGTGCCAAAAAATCAAGAACAATAGCAAGTACTTGAAACTCCTGCAACTGCAAGAAGATCTACCAGGTTAAGTAGACTCCGTGAATGATACTCTCCTTCAATGTATTATTTATTGATGACTGGTGATGGTGAACCAGAATGTTATGAAGAGGCAATGCAGGTGGAAACTAGAAAGAAGTGGGAGCAAGGCATGAATGAGGAGATGGACTCATCGGTAGGAAACCAAACTTGGGATTTTGTTCAATTGCCTGCTGGTAAAAGAGCATTGCAGAACAAATGGATTTAGAAGTTGAAGGAAGAAGAAGGAGGTAAGAAGCGGTACACGGCTAGACTTGTTGTAAAGGGGTTTGCACAGAAGAAATGTATAGATTTTGATGAAATATTTTCTCCTATTGTTAAGATGACTTCAATTAGGACTATTTTAAGTCTAGTGGCGGTAGAATATTTGCATCTTGAACAGTTAGATGTAAAAACAGCCTTTCTCCATGGGGATTTGGAGGAAGAGATATATATGCAGCAGCCACAAGGGTATGAGGTCAAAGGTAAGGATAACTTGGTATGCAGGTTGAAAAAGAGATTGTATGGCTTGAAGCAAGCTCCAAGGTAGTGGTATTTAAAATTTGATAGGCTTATGACAGAACAGGGTTATAGTAGATGTCATTCTGACCACTGTGCTTATTTCAAGAAGCTAGACAATGAAAGATATATTATCTTGTTATTGTATGTGGATGATATGCTTGTTGCAGGGTCTAACATGCAGGATATAAATGTACTCAAAATGAAGCTAGCTAATTCATTTGCAATGAAGGATTTGGGTGTTGCAAAGAAAAACCTTGGTATGAGAATAACGAGAGACAAGAAAAATCGCAAATTGACATTGTCTCAAAGTGAGTACATACAAAAGGTGTTGGAGAGGTTGAGAATGCAGAATGCAAAACCAGTTAGTACACCTTTGGCCAGCCATTTCAGTCTAAGTAAGGAAATGTGTCCCAAGACAGAGGAAGAGACAAATTACATGTCCAAGATTCCCTATCAATCAGCAGTTGGCCGCTTGATGTATGCCATGGTGTGCACAAGACCAGATAGTGCACAAGCAGTGGGAGTTGTGAGCAGATATATGAACAATCCAGGTAAAGAACATTGGAAGGTAGTACAATGGATTCTCAAGTATTTGAGAGGTACTACCACTCAGGCATTATGTTTTGAAGGTTTAGACACTATTCTACAGGGATATGTTGATGCAGATATGGTAGGTGATAAGGATAGCAGGAGGAGCACTACAAGGTTTGTGTTTACTGTAGGTGGAACAACAGTAAGTTGGATTTCTAAACTGCAAAAGGTTGTTGCGCTTTCAACAACAGAAGTAGAGTATGTTGCTGTTACAAAGGCTAGTAAAGAGATGATTTGGTTGTAGAGGTTTATGGTGGAATTGGGTAAGAAGAAGAAGGATAGAAGGTTGTATAGTGAAAGCCAAAGTGCCACTCATCTTGCAAAGAACTCAACATTCCATTCCAGGACTAAACATATACAGCTCAAGTACCATTTCATATGCTCTATTCTGAAAGATGAACTGTTGAAGCTAGAAAAGATACATACTAGCCAGAATCCTATAGACATGTTCACAAAGGTAGTGACCAGAGAGAAACTGATTTCTTGCTCGGTTTCAATTGGCCTTCAAGAATGAAGGTGAAGATGACAAATTTTCCAAGTCCAAGGTCCAACAAGTGCAACAGCAGTGGAGTTGTCATGATCAATCTCCAAGTGGGAAATTGTTGGTTGTGGAACTTGATCTTTCAGTCTCATAGATGATGATTCAGCCATGTTTGAACCACAGGTTTGGTTATGATCCCCGCACGATCCCCAGGGGGTCCGACTGGTGGGCGAATGCCCCCGAGGAAAAATTTTGGGTTGTTTCGCCAACAAATTTTGGGCCCATGGTTTTAGGTATCCCGTGGTATTTTCCCATTGTATTTCCCCTATAAAAGAAACGACATTGTAATACGGCTAGGGTTGAGGTATTAGGTATTATGCATTGTAAAGATCTCTGAGATCGTGAAGAGAGACTGTGAGATAGTGAAGAGGAAGTGCAGCAGTTGTGTTGCAGGTTGTATCCCTTCACTTTGTTGGACGGTATAATAATAAGGACTGGCAATTTCAGTGTGGACGTAGCCCATCTTGGGTGAACCACAATATATTGGTGTCTCTCTTGTAATGTTTTTGTGTGATTATATTTGCATTTATGTTTATTGTTATTGCTCCACGATCTTGTTTTCCTAACAAAAAGACTTGTCGAAGATTGTCCAGGTGGTCTAAATGTTTCTTGGATCGAGCAGCGAGATTGTCTAAGTAGATGAGGATAATGTGGACCAAGTCATGAAAGAAAAAGGTCATGGCTCACTGAAATGTGGCTCCAATATTTCTAATACCAAATTGAATGACATGATAAGAAAATGTTCCCCATGGCGTAGTGAATGAAGTCTTATATTGATCCTCTTTACATATCTGAATTTGATTGTAGCCAGAGAAACCATCCATGAAAGATAGGACCTCGTGTCCCGCACATGCATCGATGAGTTGATCAATGAAAGGTGTTGGAAATTTTTCTTTGGGATAGGCTAGATTTAAATCATAAAAATCAGTATAGACATGAATGGTTCCCTATTTTTTGTTGACTGGCATTGGGTTGGACACCCATGTGGTGTATGCGATGGGGTAAATGAACCCATATTGGTGCAATTTTTCAATTCTATCCTTCAGTGCTAGTAGTTTGGATGGGTGAATTGGATGTTTCTTTTAAAGGATAGTTGTGATGTCAAGCCAAGTATCAATATAGTGCTCAACAATTGTAGGGTCAAGACCGAGCATCTTAGTATATGACTAAGAGAAGACATCATGGAACTCTTGAAAGAGTTTCTTGTAGGAAGCTACTTCATCAGGGGTACACGAGGCACCTAACGTAATGTTCTCCACTATACCGGGTTTGATGAATATATCCACTTGGATGGTGGGAGAGAAGTTATCCATGTTACCTTCCTCAAAGGCATCTGGAGTGGGGATGGGGTTCTTGAACCAATCGACGTTGTCGTGGATGAAGTCTTTTGACTTGACCAAAAATTGATCTACCAAAACAAAAGTAGACTTCTCAGGAATAAAATAGGCTCAATGATGCATGTCATCCCAAGGGAAGTCGGGTGTGGTTAGTGCTTCAAGGATTTCTTCCTCATTGCGAAAACATAGTGTGGAAATATCGGAAGAGGTATAGATAGGTCTTGAAGGGACAGATGGATCTATGATGGTGGAAACCATATAAATAGTGTTAACCTCAGTCGATGAGGAGAATTCTGGAAGGTGAATCTCCCCAATGATAGTAATCGATGATTCTAAGGGCGACTGGCACATTTCATGTAGCACCAACCAATACATGGGTAAATCAGGACAGTGGTGGGAGTAGTGGTCGTAGCTGGCACAGGAGTGATTCATGTGCAACAATTTTTTATGCAGTGGAGGATTAGATGGAAATTCAATAACCAAAATATTAGGGTCATCCTCCAACATGGTCGGGAAAGTGCATAAAATTATGGGTTGTGCAACCTGAAACATTGCACAAGGCACATTTGGGAGGTGCTCGTGCTAGAGGGATGGGGTTAATGGATTTAGTCGCATTTTCCTCAATATTGGTTTGTGTGGATTTTCCCCCAACTTTCTTGGAATACTGAGGGATTCTATTGGAGGAATATGTTTCTGATACACTTGGAGGTGCATGATTGAAAGTGGTGATGAGTTGGACAGATTAAAGAACAACTTGTGGGGTCGGAGTGGGATTAGGTGCAGGAAAGTATTAGATGGGAATTGCTAATGTTAATCCTGAGTGACTCAATGTGGCCATAACAGGCATGCTAAGGAATCTCAATGGTGGAAACAAGAAAGGGATCATGTTGATTGGGGAAGATCCCACATGGCTAGGTACCGATGGTGGTTGGGGTAAAACTGGTCGTTGGGGTTACGACTGAGTAGCAGTATGTGATTTAGAGATAGAATTACTTGAAAAATGGTGCACAAGTTGGATATATCAACAATCGGAGGAGGTCGAGGAAAGGCGATAAACATGGAAGCCCTAGGAACCTCCATAAAGGCTAGGACCCACCATGGAAATCATAGGGGCAAATGCACTAAGGCAGGGTTTGCCAACCATGGGTAGGACATTCTCTGGTGTAGTAGGTGCATTAGGGTCATAGTAAGTAAGCTAGTCAATTTTGACAACCCATCCCTCATGGAGGAACATCATAAACCAAAACATAGATGAGGCAATGACCTTCATTGTGTACATGTAGCTTCATCCTAGGAGCAGGTTGTAGTCAAGTTGTGCGTTGACGACTTCAATGTAAATTAGGACTATTTTTCCAACTAAATGGACTGGAACATTGGCAAGAAGGCCTTGTGGCTTAGTTGCAAGACCATCGTAAGCTCGGAGGGAGGTCGTGGATGGCTGTAGAGGAGGGGATCCGAGTTTCTGCAACACGAATGTAGAAATGACACTTGTAGAGGAACCCTCATTGACAATGCAGCGATGGATAACAAGGTTCCAGATTGAAACTGAGATTTAAAATGCTAGGTTCGAAGGCATGCACGGTTCAGATTTGTCTAAGTCGAGTTCCATCAATCGTGAGTCAGAATATTTGATTGCACCTATGGTAGGAAACAGTGCTTTGCATTGCGCTTGACAGTTCTTTAAAACTTCTAAGATTGACATAGCAGCAGCGGACTGGGATAAGTCATCCATTTTATTGTAGTGGGGGGCAACATGAGCATTGGGGTTGTTATTGATGTGGAGCAGAGGGAATCTAGGAGATTTTTGGGACCCCTCTGTCGATGGTGGGTGTAGTCGTAACGACAGGGGTAGTGGTAGAAGCCTTATCCACATGAATTGTCTTGGTATTTGAACCATACTAGTTACAGCACATCTGGAGGTTGATATCGGAAAAATAAATCATTAAAATGTGGTGAGTGTCTGAGTCAATAGGTTAACTAACATGAGTAGCATAAGTAACTAGTTGTTGTGGTGTAGCAGTCCCTTAAGGGGGTGCCAAAGGTTGGGTGGCTACGACCCCTTCTGTGGGAAAGGATTCTTCAACACCGTGGGTTGAGCATTGGGTTGCAGGGGGTTTGGCGGTGTCGAAGGTGTAGAATGCACTTGAAGTTGGGAATCCTCACTCTAGATTTGGTGGGATCGCACCAAATGGGGGCAATTGTGCATGTAATGGCCATAGACCCCACAAATAGAACATGGGTGGTTCGAACATAAGTTGTAGTTTTTACCTTGTCGAGGTGGTCGATCAGGATTTTGGTTTGCCGGTGCGGCACCATTATTATCAGGGGGTTTCGGTGGGGGACCACCTCCACCAAGAGGTTGGTTATTACCCTGATTATGTCTGTGTCTCCTATTATTTTGGCCTTGTTGGTTTCGTTGGGAAGGTTGATTCTGCGACTAGTTCTATTGGGCATAAACTTTCCCTTTTGGAATGGGAGTATTTTGTGGTTGGGAGGGTGCTGGGGTAAGCGGGTTCCGGGTAGCCAACAGTGGATAATAAGCGGGAGGAGCTTGAGGTTGTGTAGGCACGGGTGTAGCTAGTGGAGGTTAGTATGGAGTTGGTGTTGTAGGGGAGGAATATGCTGGCGGAGTATGATCGTAGCAATGTGTCAGAGAAGAAGGTCCATGAATATGAGGGGCTTGGGAGGGTGGAACATACAAAGGTGATGCTCCAGAATGGGTCATGGCATGCAAAAGGTTGAGACCACCGCTCATGGCGGGTGGCACGGAACTGGGCGTCAGATTATATGCAAGGGTGGAGGATGGAGGCATATGGACATATGGTCAACTGGTAGATGCAACGTGTCCAATGATTCCATCAACAACGTGGGATTCCCTTGGTGCATCCTTCTAGGAGGAATCACCACAAGGAGCATCAGGTAGAATGGTGTAAAGGTAGCCCAATTGTGCCTAGATAAGGTCAAACTGTTGGGATTTAAGTATGGATTCTTCTTCAGTTTGGGTCCATTCTGATTCCACATCCTTGGAAATAGCTTGTATGAGAGACTTAAAAAACTAATATACAAAGATACGGTCATCTAACTTGATCTTTCAAAAACTACGGTGTCTATGCCACTCATGAATGTGGTCAATGATGTGAGTGGACATGCTCTATCTACAAGATAAGAGAATCTCAACACCAGCGTTGTAACAGATGGGTAGCTGGAATAACTGCAAGAAAGTCAAAACAAGGGAAGCAAAAGTGGAATGCATCCCATGGGGCTGGTCAATATACCACTTGGCTACAACGCCAGTGAGTGTCCGTTGTAAAATACATAGGCGAATCAAGTCATCCAATATGGAGTTGGAGGAACACCATAAGTGGAAGGGCATCATATGGTTCTGGGGGTCCTCACCACCCTTTCCCTCAAACATGGGGATGTCCAAAGGGAGTTTGGTGGGAATGGGAGGCCATGTCGGGTCATGTTGGATTAGATCATTAGTTAATTTGGCTAGATCAGGGAGGTTGAGACTGGCCATGAATGGAAAACTAGTAGGAAGAGGTGACATGGTCAGGTCGACCTACATGCTAGCCATGGAGGTAATCATGGGGCCACCTCCGCCAAATAGTGGAGCGTTGGTATATGTCATGATAGGGATCGAGGGACCACCTGTAAGGGGCAAAGGGATCTAAAAAGAAGGGTCGGTTCCACTAAGGGTACCACTAGTAACCAAAGGGACAGTGGTCAAAATAGATCCACTACCAATGGGTATGGAGGTAGTAACTAAGTGCACTGTATTGCTGGGGGTATTTCATGTAGATCTCATAGCAGGGATGAATGCTAAAGTGGTAGTGGGGCCAATAGTGGATCCACCGCCGAAAATCCCACAATAAAATGGATTGGGATTCACAACGGCCATGGGGCCAGACAGAGTTGTTTGTATAGGTGAATCTGACTCGGAATTAGATGTGAAATAAGGGGGGTCGGGATTAATATCTAGTGATGAAGATATGCATATCAAGGGAGTGTGACAAGTAGGGTATAATGGACCGTACTATGAGGATTTCCCCCGTAGGAGACGAGAGTGTCTCGGTGAACCAATGGTGACAAGTGTATAAGTGATAAAGGGTTGTGGCAAACAAAATGCTCAAAAATCCTAGTGCAACCATGTGTATAAAAGGAGAGCTCCAAAAAAATGACACTCAGGCCAACAACAAGCTCAAAAACACCTACTACAACAGCGTGCTACAATAGGTGGAGTTGTAATAAAATTGTCAAAATACCAACAAGGAACTCTCCTAGAAATAAAAATACTCACTAACCTATGCGGTATAGGAGCATGCAAACACCTATCTAAAAGTTATGGAAGCTCACGCAAATCATATCCCCTACAGGGTGATGAAATCTGCAATCAAGCAATACGAAATGGAGAACTAAATGGCTAATGGATATCCCTCTTCCAAGAGGGATCCAGGGTAAAATAGTCGTAGAAGAATGGAAACTAAGCTACCCCATTCATGGCATGTCTGGAAAGGTGTCCCACAGCTTCAGTTATTTGGCCATCACGCACGTGGTATGGGGGCTTGAAACTGAAATAAACTTGGTTTTTTTAAATAAAAAGTAGTAACTGCTATGATATGCAAAATGATGCAGGAAATAAACTCGTTGAAATTTGATGCAAGAGATAGCAATACATGAAGGATGCACACAAACTAAAATGTCTCAAGTGCTACAACAAGAAAACAACAGAGAAGTACCAATGGCAACAGGTGCAAGCAAACGTGAGGTTGTTAGGCAAGCCAAGGTAAATAAAAACTTCATAAACAAGTGTAGGCCGCAGCTGTCGGAGAAAAAATCGCGCTCTGGTAACTGCAGATTGCAAAACAATCACACCAGAACTGGAAAAACTAGCTCAAGAAAAGGAGCACAGTTGTGGACCCAGAAGGCACACTCAGAACATGGGTCTGGGATGGGAAGGTGCATCAGGGATGCACTTTTCAGGGAAAATGTCACGCTTAGAGCATAGGTTTTGGGATATAAGATGCATTGGAGCACAGGTTTATGGCCTAAAGTCATGCTCTGGAGCGTGGGTCTGTGGTTGAAAGTTGTGCTCTGTCTACAGGGAGAAGAGTGCTCTTTACGAAGAAAAAATCATGCTACGGAGCACAGAAATGGAACCGAAATTCGTGTCCTGGGCCATAAAATGGAAAAATAAAAGGGTACTGCGATGGAAAAGGCCAGATATACAAGTACGGGGTGCAAGGTTATGCCAGAACTTCCCAAAGGGGGGAACGACTAAAGAAAACTGAAATGCAAACAAAAATAAGAAATGAAAAAATAGCTATTGCTTTTACCAAACCACATATCAATGGGAATCAACCCAGTTGGAGTCACCAAAACTGTAGTTATTGTTTTCACACCAGCCAGTGCAAATGGAAACCTACTAAGGGTTATGGAATCCTTAGTAGTATTTCATGAAAGGGTAGTGTGTGAGTGCAGATAAAAGTTAAAACAACTAAACTAAATCCTTATTGTAGTAAAACAGGGATTAAATTGGAACCCATGAATCCCAGGTAAAAGAGTCCAAGAAGAATGGCAACTAAGCTACCTCATTCAAGGCATGTCCGGAAAGGTGTCCCATGGCTTCATTTCCCAGGATCCGAGAGGGATCCTAGGTAAAAGAGTCCTAAAAGAATGGAAACTAAGCTACCCAGTTCATGGCATGTCCGAAATCCTTCTATGACTCTTTTACTCGGGATCCGAGAGGGTTCTTTGGTCGTCGTGCACCTTGTATGGGGGGAAACATGCATGAAGAGAACAATGAGTAGGTTTCCTTTAGTACATAGTGGAAAGTGGTATTCCACTCATACTTCCAGAACCATTCTTGCCACTTTCCCTCCTAAGGGAGAGGCCTTCCAACAAATCGGTGTCAACCGTACCAATAAATAATAGGGGATTTTGGCACCCTAAAAGACAACAACTATGTCTCAAATGTGTATGATAGAGGGGGTGTTATTTGGATGCCTAACCCCAATGTCCTTCCTAGCTAAAAAAAAAAATTTGGGTCCCCAAGTGGGGTTAATGTGTGTTCAATTAAACCAATTTTAGTCTCACTTGAATTATAGGGAGTGTGTGGGTGCACAAGTTGTGTAAACAACCTTAAGATATGCCAACATGAAATACTGAAATAAATAACTCAAACTGAAATAAATAAAAAAATTAAATAAAAAGTACTAACTGCTATGATATGAAAAATGATACAGGAAATAAACTCGCCGAAATTTGATGCAAGAGATAGAAATGCACGAAGGATGCACACAAACTGAAATGTCTCATGTGCTACAACAAGAAAATAGAAAAAAAGTACCAATGGTAATGGGTGCAAGAAAACCTGAGGTTGTTAGGTCAACCAAGGTAAATAAAAAAGTCTAAAACAAGTGTAGGCTGCAGCTGTCGGAGGAACAGTCGCACCCTGGGCACCGCAAACTACAAAATAGTCGCGTTGGAACAGGGAAAACTAGCTAAGGAAAAGGAGCATGGGTTTGGGCTTGGAATGCACGCTCGGAGCGTGTGTCTGGGATGGGAAGGTGCATCAGGGCGTGCTTTTTAGGGAAAATGTCATGCTCAGAGCACGGTTTTGTGGTTGAAAGTCACACTCTATATGCAGAGAGTAGAACACTCTTTGCGAAGAAAAAATCGCACTGCAAAGCGTGGAAACGGCATCAGAAGTCCTGGCTCAGGCCGTAAAAACAAAAAAACATAAGGGTACTGCAATGGAAAGGGACAGATCTACAAGTACGAGGTGCAAGGCTATGCCAGAACTACCTAACGAGGGGAAACATATGAATAAAACTAAATAAAAGTGAAATGAAAAAAAAATAAGAAATGCAAAAATAGCTATTGTTTTTACCAAACCACAGATCGATGAGAATCGACCCAATCAGAGTCGCCAAAACTGTAGCTAGTGTTTTCACACCAGCTAGTGCAAAAGGACACCTACTAAGGGTAATGGAACCCTTAGTAGGATTTCATGAAAGGGTAGTGTGTGCATGCAAATAAAAGTAAAAACAACTAAATTAAATGCTTACTGTAGTAGAATAAGGAATAAATTGGAACCCATGAATCAAATGTTGATTTTGTATTATGCTGTAAAAAAAGATTTAGAATGGATATTTACCTCAAAAGGTGAGTAGATGGGGGCCCTCACAGTCATACAAACTGTGGTGCCCCAAGTATCCAAGGTTCCTTTCTCTTCTCCAAATTCTCTAATGATGGTCAAAACTCAACCAAGAAAGGGAAATACAAGCTTAAAGGAAAGCTAGAATTTCAGTGGGAATTTCGGCAACATAAGGGTAAGGAAGAGTGTATCTTGTGAAATGTGGGGCTCTACCACCTTTTTATAACAATTTTGGATGGTGGTGTATTGTCCTGTGGTTTTGGGAGGCCAATAGTATTGGCCCGTAGTATTTGATGGTTTCCCTCCTTTTATTTTATTTTGACTATTTCCCCTTTTTCTTTTTCTTTTATTTTTCGTTTTGGGGGTTTTGACCCTTTTTGGGGGAATTTTAACCTTTTTTGGAGGATTTTCACTAATTGATGAGGGAAATAATGATATTTTTCCCATTTTGTTACCAACTTAGGGACTTTTTGTTTTTTGGAGGCCAAAAATGTAGGAAAAATGGATGAATGGGTAATGTGACTAAGTGGATGAGCTAAGTGAACAATTTTTGGGTGTTAACAATAGGTCTCCGCCAAAACTTATCCCCAATTAATTAATTATCTCGAAATTATTTTTTCTTCCTGAACCCTCATGGATTGGAGGGTCCAATACTTGACCAAGTGTCCCTAAGGGAGTAACATGACAATCCTCCCCTCCTAAGACTTCTTGTCCTCAAGCAGGATATATCATGGATCTTGCATTATTGGTTCACCTTCCCATGTTGCATATTCACTAGGAAACCCCTTCCACAGAACTAGATATTCTTTAATAGTTTTGTTCCTCATATTCCTTTCTCTAAAATGCAAAATATTTTAAGGATCTAGGACCAAGTGTCGTTCATCATCAAGAGGAGGAAAATCTGTCGAGACTGTTACTTGTTGGTCTACTACTTTCTTCAAGCATGACACATGGAAAACAATGTGTATCTTGATTTCTAGAGGCAGTTCTAGTTCATAGGAAACTTCACCAATTTTCCTTATGATCTTGTATGGTCCATAGAATCTTGGCTATAATTTTTCATCCCCCTTTGATTTCATATAAGATTGCATATATGTTTGCAACCTCGGATATACTAAATCACCTTCTTGGAAGGATCGATTTGTTCTATGCTTATTTGCATTCACCTTCTATTGGTTTTGTGCAACCTACAAGTTTTATTTGAGCTCCCTGAGTATGTCTTGGCTTTCTTGGAGCCAATCCTTTGCGTTTTGGGATCTGCAATCCCCAAAAATCATATCTGCAAATGTGGGGGATTCATACCCACACAAATCTTTAAATGGTGTCATACCAATGGAGAGATGGAATGTAGTGTTATAGCAGAATCCCCCCAAGTGCATCCAGGTGACACATGCTTTCTGCTGAACGGTAACATAATTTATGAGATGAAATTCAAGCCATTGATTCACTCTCTTAGTTTGGCCATCAATTTGAGGATGGTAGCTCTTGATAAGGTTCAAACTAGTTCCAACTAGCTCAAAGAACGTTTTCCAGAAAGCACTAGTGAATTTGCTATCTCAATCACTTATTATAGTCTTGGGACAACAAAAAAGTGAGCAAATTTAGTCAATCTATCAACCACTACAAAAATACTATCCTTACCTTGGGCTTTGGGAAGCCCTGTGAATAAATCCATGGATACACTTTCCCACTTTTGTTTTGGAATTGGCAGGGGTTGAAGGAGGCCAGCAAGATGAGTGTGCTCAACTTTCTTCTGTTGGTGTGCAATACACTCTCCTACATGTCTTACACATCATTTTTTAGGCCCTTCCAAGTGAACCTCTCTCTCACCTTCCAGTAATTTTTCAAGAACCAAGGGTGGCCCACCACTGGTGCATTGTGAGAAGCCTCCAAAATATTTTCTTTGAAGTTCGAGATGGGAACTAAAAAAGTTATGTCCTTATAATATATGACATCATTAAGGAATTTATAGGAATCATCATGAATTATCCCATCCAACACCTCACAAGAAAATTGGTTCTTAGAATATTCAATAGCTAGTTGTACCTTCCAATTAGTTGGGACTTGCATCAAAGAAAAAGTAGGATTCCTAGAGAGGGCATTATCTACAACATTTATCTTTCCATTTTTATACTCTATGTCAAATTTATAGGACTGAATCTTACTTACCCATTTCTGTTGTTTGTTATTCAACTCCTTTTGGGTCAGAAAGTGCCTCAAACTGTTGTGATCAGTCCTTACTATGAACTTGCCTCCCACTAGGTACTATCAGAATTTGGACATGGTATGCATGATGGCCAACATCTCTTTATCGTATATGGAATAATTCCTCTCATGTGGTTGCAAATTTCTGATCTCATAGGAAACGAGATGCTTATTGTGCATCAAAACTGCTCCAATGCCTTCCCCCGAGGCATCACATTCAAGTATGAAGGGTTGAGTGAAATCAAGAAATGCAAGTACTGGGAAACTACTCATTAATTCCTTCATTTTTTGAAGGGTTGTTCAGCATCCTATGACCAATAGAAAGATCCCTTCTTGATGATATCTGTCAAAGGGGATGACAACTTAGAAAATACTTTAACAATTTTTCAGTAGTAGGTGCATAAACCAATGAATCCCCTCGATTCAGTGATGTTCTTTGATCTTGGCCACTCAAGTATCGCCTTCATATTCTACATATGCACCTTGAATCCTTCTTTCCCAATTATATGACCAAGATAGAGGATCTCATCCAACCCAAACTCACACTTGGACAGTTTGGCATAAAAATATTGTTCTGCCAAAAATGTTAGAACATTGTCCAAGTGGTTCAGATGCTCCTCCCATGTCCTACTGTAAATCATAATATCATCAAAGAATACAAGGACATACTTATGCAACTTCTTACTAAAAACTTTGTTCATGCAGGATTGGAAGGTGTCAAGTGCATTGTTCAAGCCAAAAGGCATGACAAGAAACTCAAAATCCCATAATGGCACCGGAAAACTATTTTCTGGATGTCTTCCTCCCTCATCCTAATTTCATGGTATCCTGAGTGATGTTCTATATTGGAAAAATACCTTGCTTGATGCAGCTCATCCATAAATTCATCAATCCTTGGGATATGATATCTGTTTTTTATGGTCTTCTTGTTTAGGGCCCTATAATAAATGCACATGTGCATTGTCCCATCCTTCTTTTTAACTAGGACATGTCACATCCCCTCCCACCAATTCAATTGGTAGAGGGAACATGATGGATCTGCGAGGTGCTAAAGTCCACCATTGAGGTCATATTATCAAATTTCCTTTTAGATTAAATCCAATAACATCTAAATGTGTGTGCAATGCATATTAAAAATACACAACGGAATTAAAATCAATTGCACACACAACATGCATGTATCAGCATGTTCATCACACACATAACAATAAACTCATGCATAGAAATATAATCATCTTATGCTATTCACAAGAATTCAATTGCATCAATTCAAATTGGCTCGTTCATTCAATTTAACATAATCAAGAAGTCCCTCATAATACATCAAATTTGACATAGTAAAAAACAACATTGAACACTTATATTTTAATGGAAATTATCCAAGCAACTCGCTATGGCATAGAAATGCTCCACCCAACCATAGGCCTCTGCCCATCCTATATTATTTCAGCTGAAATACCACCCTCGAGCTAGGCTATGTGTCCACTAAGGAGGAACTACTCAAGTTCACTCACAACCATAATCAAACAACCCTCATGCTAAGTCAACCTACAGCTGGGTTTGTCAAGCATGTAGGGAGATAGGGAAGGATATTGTTAAGCTAGTGAGCCCAACCACAAGGCTACAGGCATCTCAATTAATCTCAGACATCCTTGGCCCCCACAATACCTACCACGGCCAACACAAGGAAGGTCCCCTTTTCTACTACATAGTCCCTCAAGATCCCCTTCCCTCCAGTGCTCCTTGGGGTGGGAATAGAAAGGTCCAAGATGTTATATCCACATATATTCTTTCCTTCACTAGGTTTATCAAGAAATTCCGACCTCTAATATCTCTCCCATTTCGATCCACTGTTGGATTTTCCCCAATTATGGTCAAGTGACTCGCAAAAATGGAATTGAATTTCCCAACTTCCAAATATGAATTTTCCTATGGATTTATGGGCATTTGACACTCTCAATTGTGCTCTAGGGTTTATGTCAATGGATCCCCCATTGGATTTTTCTTCTCACATCAAATTTTGGATGTTTTTGGCACTCAAAATCGTGGCTTCTTCTCTAGTTGCGATTTTTTTGCAATTCTTCACTGTTGGGCATGCATAATGGATGGGAAATGATGTCTGGTTGTTGTGTAATGGAATGGGGATGAAGTAAAAATAGATTTCCATGAGGAATCTAACTTCTAGGCCAAGTAAATTGAGCCCATAACTTGCAATATGAATTTTTTAGCTTGCCCATCCTCCATTAATTTCATGAGTTGATTTCTTGACTACCTCTTCCTAATAGAATTAAATGTCAGCAAGCTAGTCAATATGGATTCTCAAAGTGACACTTGGAAGCAAAGGATTGAATCCCCCAACCCCTCACCTCTCTATATTGGATACATTCATCCCCCTCATTTTAGTTGCTTCCATAGCCAGTTCATGAAAGTATATTTACATCATAATTATTTACATGATTTTACAATTTCCATGGTTTACTAACACATGGTTCACAAAATATAAACTACTTTTATTTTAAATCCAAGCATTCACTAGTGGGGACTTGGACTTAAGCTCCATGATATGAATTTATACATTGCATATGCATAATATTCACATATAAAGCCAATGCATTATAAGGGTCAAAATGGGGGTATTACAGGACCACTGATGATGAAAAGGGACCTTATCTTGGTCTTATGAATCCCAACTCAAGAAACTCCTTGATGGTCTTCTCAATCTCATCCTTGAACCTTTTGGGGTGCTTGTAAGGATGGATCTTTATAGGAAGTGTGCAAACTTCCAGCCCAATTCTATGTTCAATTCCTTTGTCAGGAGACCTTCCATGTGGGAGATATTCAAATACTTTCTTGTGCTTGTGTAGAAACTTTTTGATGTCTTCTCGATGATGAAAAACATCTATGGAAGTTCCTTTAGTGGTGATGCGACATTCAACATCCCACTCAACATCACCATGCCTCAATATTGATCTCATACTATGAGCAGAAACCACTTGTTTTGGGTAGGTGTTGATACCCTTCAAAACCACTTGCTTCCCATCTGCATCTTTGAAGATCATTTGGGGTATTTGGAAATTCATTGAATGTTCCCCAATGGATTAAAACCACTTCACTCCAAATACCACATTGGTATCAGCCACATTGACAACATAAAAGCTATCAGTCATGGTATAATCTCCAATAGTTATTTGCAACTTTGGAATCGATCGATTACACTCCATAGTGTTGTTTCCAGGGATGATGAAAGTGAAACCTTCAAAGTTTTTTGTCGGTAGATTTATCCTCTCGACCATGAATTCATCAATGAAATTATGGGTGGAATCCCCATCGACCAAAACTGATACTTTTTTCCCTTGAACTACCCCCTTGAATCTCAAGGTATGGAAGCGGGGAAATCCACCCAATACTCCAATTTTTTTGTCTACTTGTGGGGGATTTTCTTCACCTGCTCTTTCATAGCCATAATATACTAGTGCTACTTCCTTAACCTCTTCCTCCTCACTTTTTGAAAATACCTCAATGTAATGTGCTTTCCCCTTAGCACATTTGTGGCCCGGAACCCAAGGTTCCTGACAAGAGAAGTATAGCTTATTCCTCCTTAATTCATCCTGGTCTTTGTATGAGTATTATTTCTTGGTTAGGGCATACACATTCTTAAAAGGCGGTATTTGATTCTAAAATTTTGTAGTCACATTAGTCTTGGGAGGATACCTTGTTCTTGGAATGGCATCTTGCAGATCCCTTGTTCTGCTCATTTCCTCTTGCAAAGTGCATGGCATGCATGTGTGCCTTTACCAATCCTTTCAAAATATCCTCTAATCCTTCTATGAAAAAAATGATCAAGCGATCTTCAAATATGTCAGTGACCATAAATTCAAGCTTCTGGAACTTGGAGATGTATGCTTCAGGATTTCTAGTTTGTTTCACATGCACTAGCTCCCTGAAAGAGATCTCAGGGTGTCTCCTATCAAATATTTCTACCAACCTCCTAGTGAAATATTCATAGGAAGTTACTTGGTCATGGATTAGGTTCCTCATGCCATGGAACCACCAATAATTGGCCTCTCCTTCCAAATGAAATTTTTTCATTCTGATGGCATCCCTTTCAGCCATGGGATTCAATTGAAAGTAAGTGTCTAGCTTTTGCACCCAAGAGCTAGTAGTACACTTTGAAGACACATCAAAAAAGGGTAGTTAGATCTTACAGATGGAATTTATCAGCTCATAATTGTATGTTGGCATCCTATGGCCTCCTCTTGGATTATTTTTATACTGCACTTCACAAAAATATTTGAAAGGAAATGCCCTTCTAAATTCTTCACTCAGGGTTTGGTATTCTACATGTCGATCCTCCCATGAAGCAACCGATTCAGTCTGCACTTCATGATATTCATTGTGTTCCTCAGTGAAATTAGGAATGGTAGGTTGGGTTTGATTTTTTATTTTCTCTTTGAACTCATTAATCCTATTATGAGGTCCAGTATTTGAAAAGATAGATCCATCAGGGACCTTTCTTTCCTCATTTTGAGAGCCGCTGCTACTCCTTTCTCCGTCTTTATTTCCTAGCCGCTTAGCTAAGAATTATTTGGTATCTTTCCCAGACTGGATGATGTTCTAAGATATGTCATGCAAACCCTTTAACATACTTTGGACAAAGATTCTGAACTCTTCCTTTTCATCCAAGTCAAACATATCCTTTCCTCCTTTCATTTTTCCTCCAGTAGATTCCACCTCTTCTTCAACGTAGGGTTCTTCAAGATTATTTCCTTTGGGGGGTGGAAATATCTTGGGACTCATCGCAATTAGTAAGGAGAAGGTTCAGAGGACCATGCTCTGATACCACTGTAATATCCCTGATCTGATCTCAAGGAATATTATATCAAATTCAAAATTTTAAAACATAAACTAGCACAGATTAAACTACTTATCAAAACTAGTCAAGAGCAAACTAGAATTGGTCACTGTAAATCCCACATGGAACTTGATATTTTCACTCTTTTGGATATTCCAAATAGGTTGGGGAGTGTACAACATCAAAAATATCAGTATCAGGGCTAGCTTCAAATTCTTATGCACAAGGTAGTGGGGTCATTTACGTTTCAACAACAACTGTCGTCGAGGTCTACTCCAAGGCTTCCTAGGCACACCAGCATATGCATACTAGAATTATTCACTTACACCTAAAGGTAACCAGTGGTGAATATAATTCATTAAACCCCTTATTAGATGATGGACAAGAGTTCCTAAGGATTTGGGAGGTTTTGGCCGAGTTTGGAGGCAAAAGAAGGAAGGGCACTAGATTAGACTTCCCAGCTTGTAGTTTTCCAGGCTCTCCCAAATAGGATGAGAGGGATACGAATTATTAGGGAAAGGATTTGAGGGTCATCTTCATCGTATTAAGAATCTAAAATCATAGGTAGAATAGAAAATTAACACTCAGAAATATTTGTATATCTATTACTACAAAACTAGTTGAAAAACAATGTCTAAAGAACTAATCTTGACAAAATTGAATTCAAACAGCCTCTAAGGCTTTCAAATTCCTCTTCTGAAATATAGTATGGCTCATACCTGAACATATGAACAGAATCAAACCGAAATTAAGAATTATGAGCAGTAATTGAATGTATTTTACTCTCATACTTCTCAGGGAGTCTCTAATACATACATTTCTTAAAATATGAAGTGTAGAAGACTTTAAGAAGGGAAGAAGAGAATATTTATTTGCTAGATATGCAATAATATGAATACAGAGTAGATGGATTCTCATGGAAGGTGCACCATGTCTTAGTGACTGCTCATATGGGGAGCGTTCACCAATTGAAACTTCTCCTCTGAGTGGATCTCCTCTAGAAACTCTCTCTAATTGAATTGACACTCAAGATCTCTTCTTGATGGCTTGGATTCTTCACTGATGGGATGATACTGGCATGTAGATTAGACTTCCATAAGTTTGGATCAAATCATGAACACTGGAAAACACACTACATTGGGGCACATCTCCCAAGCTTGTTTGAGGCACATCACTCAACCTTGAGATGAAAAATCTCTCAAACAATAAACAATTAGATAAAACATGTGAATGGTGCGCACCAGAAATATTTTATAGCCTTAGATGAATTCCTGTGCAATTAATTGGATCGTGTGAGAGGTGAGTGCAACTTCCTTAGGAGAATTAGAAACTCCTCTTGCTTTGTGCAACTTCCTTTCTTTGTGCTTCCTTCTACTTTTAGCAACTATGCCCTCCTTATATTTTCTAAATGTTTCCTTCTTTTTCAAAATGGATGTTTTTCTGTACTTTCCTTCTTGTTCACTTTCCTACTTTTTGCTTTTGCCTATTTTTTAATTGTTTTTGTTAGTTTCCTTCTTTTATGTTGTCACCTTGCTTTTAGGTTCCTTCTTGTTGTTTCTATATTTTTCAATTGAGAGGGTGAGGTCTACCTTGTCCTAATGCACCCTCCTAGCCATGTGAATATCACCCCTTTGCACAAATTAATTAATAATGATAATGAAACTTATTACAAAATACTTCAAATATTAAAATTATTAAATTTGAACTACTATAGGTCTCCACCAAAAAATATCCCCAATTAATTAATTATCTCCAACTTAATTTTTCTTCCTAGACCCTTAGGGATTGGAGGGTCCAAGGCTTTACCAAGTGGCCCTAAGGGAGGAACATGAAAAACTTTGGGTGCCTCCAGTCATAACTAAAACCTTAGTTTTTCCACTCCAAGGGAACTCTAAATTCCTATATTGTGTAATACCCCAATTTTGACCCTTATGAAATATTGGCTTCTAATGTAAATATTGTATATATGCGATGTATGTTTCCCTAGCGTGAAGCTCAAGGCCAAGGCCCCACTAGTATATGTTCGTATTTTATTTTAAAGGGACAAGCATTTGACATTTTGTTTCCCATGTGCTATTAAGCCATGGGATATTGTAAATTGATGTAAATACTTAATATTACAATAAAATACCAAAACTAGCTATGGAAGCAACCAATGAGAAGGGGCCATGTGTATCCACTAGGGAGTGGTGAGAGGGTTGTGGGGATGAACCATATGTTGTCAAATGTCATTGTGAGAACCCATTTGACTTTCTTTGATGACATTTATTTCTGTTGTAAGGAAGTAGTTGAAGATTTCAGTCCATGGCTTCAATGGAGCATGGGTAGCCCATAAATTTGTATTTGCAGGTATGGGCTTTGTTTTCTTGTACCAGAAGTCACTCTACCTCATAGGAGTTGATTCTTCTTCATCCCCATTCCATTCTGGAAGTACCCAGCATCATTTTCTATCCAAAAATGAATTCCAGCAGTGAGCAAAACCAGAAATCGCAACTTTAAAAGAACACATGTTTTGAAGAGCCAAAAATGCCCAGATTTGGTATTTGACAGTGAAAAACCAATGAGAGATCCATATGTATGAATCCTGGGGCGAATTTGAGAGGATTAGATACCCTGAAATCCATTGGAAAATCCAATTTTCATAGCCCAGAAAACCAGTGATGGGATTGAGTTATTTGATGAATATAATTGTGAGAAATCCAATTGTGAATGACTAAGCAAAGGTTGGATTTGCTTGATAAACCCAGTGAAGGCTAGAATTTCAAGGATTAGCAGCTGGACCTTTATATGCCCACCCTGAAGAGAAATAGAGGGAAGGGACACCTGAGGGACTGTCCATCAGAGAAGGGGACCCTCCTTGTGTTGGGTGTGGTAGGTAATGTGGGTGCCTTGACTATTGAATTCATTTGAGATGCCTGTAGCTCTGTGGTTGAGCTCACTGGCTTAGCATTGCCCTCCTTTGTCTTTCATATGCTTGACAAACGCAACTATGTGTTGGCTTAGCATAGTTGTTGAGTGAAACCATGGCTGTGAGTGAGCCTAGCTAGTTCCTCCTTAGTGGATACACAACCCAGCTCGGGGGTGATCTCTTAGCTGAAAGAATACAAGCTGGACAGAGATCTATGGTTGGGTGAAACGTTGCTCTCACATATCCAGTTGTTTGGACAGCTTCATCTTCAAGATAAGTGTTATCTGTGTTATAAATTATATGCATTTTGTGTTCTATAATGTGTTAATTCGGAATGGTAATTATTCATGTTAATGGAATTGATATGAAGTTTGTGCATAGCATGAGAATGGGATGGATTCCTCACTTGTTGATGCATCATTTGCTTGAGATAAATATACTGATGTATGTCTGTTGTATGTGTGCAATTATGTATTTTAATTCCGCTGTGTAATTTAATTGTGCATTTGATTTAAACGGCAAAAAATTTACAATTTTTCGGCTTTGGGGAAGAATTAGACACCCCATGTTACAGTCATGTTCCCTCCCTTGCATTGGACTGATGGAAGGGGATGCTACAAATTGGTATCAGAGCCATGCTTGCAGCACTGGAGCTGCTTGGTCCAAACTCTGATTTGTAGGCAAGTAACAGAATGGTTTTAACGCAGTATTGGTGAAGTTGGCGCGGCATTTTTTATTGGAAAAATGACAGGTTTAGAGTTCTCAGGTGTGGGAGAGGATCACACAATTGTATAGAGCTCTCCAACAGATTTCCAACAGTATCAGACTCGCCTCATTTGGCCAAGGGACGAGGGAGTTATGAACCCCGGAAGTTACAGGAAACGTAGGTGTTTTCGCAATTTCGGGATGTCAAGTTTCGAGTTTCGGGAATGCGAATTTTCAAAAAATTGCGTTAGGATTTCTGAAATTTTGAACTCACAATTTTTCAGCTTTTGGGATGTCGGGTTTCGGGTTTCGAGAACGCAAATTTTCAAAATTTGCATTTAGATTTCTGAAATCCCAAACCCGCAATTTTTCGGCTTTCAGGATGTCGGGTTTCGGGTTTCAGGAACGCAAATTTTAAAAAATTGCGTTTGGATTTCCGAAATCCCAGACCCGCAACTTTTTCATCTTTTGGGATGTCGGGATTCGGGTTTTGGGAACGCGAATTTTCAAAAATTGCGTTTGGATTTCCGAAATCCCAAACCCGCAATTTTCGGCTTTTGGGATGTCGGGTTTCGGGTTGCGGGAATGCAAAGTTGTGAAATTGCGCATTCCGGTTTCCGCAATTTCGGGTTTCGGGTTGCGGGTTGCGGGATGGTTATATCCCCGTGACCGCAACTTGACCCCTCCCCCCCCCGAATCCATAATGTCGGGTTGCGGGTTGCGACCTATGTGTGGCGAAAAAAAAAAAAGTATAGAGCCCAAAAATTGATTTTTGGATAACAGGAGAATGCAAGGTCATAATTTGATGAGTTCAGTGGCATTCTGAGGCCATCGACGGAGGTCATGAATGAACCATTGAAGATTCCAAGCTCATTATGCTCCAATTTGGCATAAAATTGGAATTATTGGCTTTTACAAATCAGTGTCCCAACGCTTGACAGAAGGTCGAATTGGGACGAAATTGATATGGGGCAGTCATGGAGCAGGAACGGTGTTAAGTTTGGAGTTTTGGAGCCAAACTCTAAAGGATGTGGAGTCGGGGTGTGCAAGAAGGCTAAAAAACATTGTTTCGGGCCATGTTTTGAGAATTTTGGAAAGCTTGTAGTGGTTGAAAATGACCCTATAATTCAGAATCAAGAAAATTACTGAACTCAGCATTTCATATTCTCAGTAAACTAGACATATTCCGTTGGACAAATATTTCCCAGAAATGCACCGTTTGGGAAATAGCCATTTTTGGCCCAAAATTTGGAATTTTGGAAAAATGTGAAAAGTGAAAAGTAGTCAAACCCAGAATTTTATAGAAGATGAATGGTGCATCAGAACAGAGATCCATGAGTTGATGAGCGTTCCTTTTTATATGGACTAACTTCACCTGATATAAAAATTTTCGTATTCTTCATAGATTTTCTTCCACAGGTGGCTGAAGTTGGCATTTCATGATATTTTACAACTGTGTAAAAATGTGCAGAAAGTTGTCATTTTTGAAATAACGTAGTTTCCACACCCGAGGTTAGAATGAGGCACAGGGATAGGCATTGGAAATCTTATGCAGTAGGGAATAAGGGCACATAACCAGAATTTGGATGGGGCCATCATACCTTATAGATATTTAGAACCAAAAAGTGACAGTGACTGTTTTTGACATATTGTTGACAGTATGGGCAATTTCCAGAATTGCATGAATGGGCAAAAGAAATGAATGCATAACAGCTATGTGAATTATTCCATGAGTTTGATTGTGTTAAATATTGATGTTTTATATTTCTATATGCATTCCTAATATGTCTAACAAATATTTTCACAATGCACAGTGCTTGCAATTCATAAAATTAATAATTGTAGCAGAGGTAGCATACAGGAAAAATGGTGGCCATAAATGATGCTCAAGATCCTTATGAGCATGAAGAAGACGTCCTAGGAGAAAATGTGCATGAAGAGAATGCTGAGACTGAATCCAATGGGAGAAGGGAGTAGGTGACTCCTCAAAATTTGGTTGAAACCATGGTGAGATTCAATGAAAGATTAATGAAGGCTCAAGAAGAACAACACCAACTCAATGCTGCTATATTGAAAAGTCTCACTGACATGCAGCAGAGGATAAACCTTGGGTCCAACCCAAGCAATGCAGGTGAAGAAGGAAGAGAGGCAAATAGCCGCTCTGAAGGCCATTCAAAGAAGAGGACTCCAAGCCCAAGGAAGAGTTCTATGAGTAAGAAGCATAGAACACCTTCCTCTAGACCTTCTTCTAGTAGATCATGTGAATCCAGAGGTTCTCAAAGAAGTCCAAGGCATGCACCTAAGAGATTTGATGGAAGAAAGAAGTTCAAGGGAATCCCACGGGGAGAATTCAGGAAGGTAAGGCCTCCCACATTTTATGGAGAAGGAAAGACTGGCCAAGAGGCAGAGGCATGGCTTCTTGGAATGAAGAAATATTTCAGAATTCAAGACTACTCAGGAAATGAAAAAGCTAGAATTGTCATTTACAATCTAAATGGCAGAGCTTCAATTTGGTGGGACAATCTCTTGCAAGTGAAGGGAATCAATGAGAGGAAGATCAGTTGGGAGAGATTCAAGAATTACTTCAAGGAGAAATACCTTTCTGCTAGGTATTATGACAGTAAGAGAAAGGAGTTCAATGAACTCAGGTTGGGACAAAAATCTATGGAAGAGCATTTTCATAAGTTTTTGGAACTGTTGAGGTATGTGGACTACACTAAAGATGAGAGGATAAAAATTCAATGTTTTCTTGGGAGTCTGCCTCAAAGTTTCAGAGATAGGATTGAATTTGTTAATCCACCAAGCCTTGATGAAGCCATTAGAATGGCAATTCATTGCTATGAGCAGAATAAAGGAAAATCGGAGGTTAACCAAGCATGGAAAGGAAAGACAAGAGGGAGGTTTGAACAAAAGAGAAGTGGCTTCAAGCCACCATTCAAAGGTCAGCCTAGAACCTTTCCACAGGGGTAGCAAGCAAATAGTGGATTCAAACCAACAGTAGCAACAGACAAAGCATCAAAGGGACCACTTCAGTGTTGGGGATGTGGAGAAAACCACATGTTGAAGGACTGTCCACATCGAAAGGATAATCCCCAAAGGTTGCACAACTTAAAGGGAGCAGCTACAGTGGAGGACATGGCAAGGGCAGCGCCTTGAATTTATGCAGCATTGGACAATCATCAAGCAGACCATCAATCATCAGTGGTGGAAGTTGAAGGTAAGATTGTTAAGCAATCTATTTCTATTTTGATTGATCCAGGATCTACTCATAGTTATGTTTCTCCAAAAGTGGTTGAAGGTTGTTCTCTTAGAAAAGTGAAGCACAATAAATCTTGTCTAGTTCAATTAGCCACAGGGACCAAGAGAAAGGTTAGTGAAGTGGTGGTGGAGTGCTCCATAGAATTGAATGGACTCCACACACATGCAAACTTAAATGTACTACCATTGGGATTGTATGATGCCTTGATTGGCATGGATTGGTTGGAAAAACATAGAGCCAAATTGGACTGTTATGAGAAAGCACTTGAATGCATTGATGAAGAGGGAAGGCCAAGATTGGTAAGAGGAATTCCCAAGTAAGTTTCAGTGAGTCAGATTTCAACCCTACAATTGAAAAAGTTTTATAAGAAGGGTTGTCAATTATATGCAGTTCATATGTCAGATTCGTCAGAGTACAAAGGACTAAGGATTGAAGACTTTCCAATGTTGCGAGAGTTCCAATATGTATTTACAGATGAAGTACCAGGACTACCACCAAAGAGAGATATCGATTTTACCATCGATCTTGTTCTAGGGGCAACACCGAATTCCAAATCTCCTTATAGAATGAGTACACCGGAGTTGGTAGAATTGAAGATGTGGCTGCAAGAATTAATGGACAAAAGGTATATCAAGCCTAGTGTGTCTTCTTGGGGAGCACCAGTGTTATTTGTTAAGAAGAAGGATGGGACTCTAGGGTTGTGTATTGATTACAGGTAGCTCAATAAAGTGACAATCAAGAACAAGTATCCATTGCCAAGAATTGATGACTTATTTAATCAAATGAAGGAAGCTAAAGTGTTTTCCAAGATTAACTTAAGGTCTGGTTACCATCAAGTAAGGATTAAAGAAGAAGACATTCACAAGATGGCTTTCAGAACTAGATATGGTCATTATGAGTTCACTGTGGTGCCATTTGGTCTTACCAATGCACCTGCCACGTTCATGTGTCTCATGAATAGCGTGTTCAACAAATATTTGGATAAGTTTGTGATTGTTTTCTTGGATGACATTCTTTTCTATTCAAGGAATGAAGAAGAACATGAGGAACATCTAAGGATGGTGTTACAAGTCCTTAGAGAACATCAGTTGTATGCCAAGTTAAGCAAGTGTGAGTTTTACCAAAAGAAGATTCAGTATTTGGGTCATATAATTTCTGAAGAAGGATTTGCAGTAGATCCAGAGAAGATTAATGCCATCATGGATTTGCAGTAGATCTAGAGAAGATTAATGCCATCATGGATTGGCCTACTCCAAATAATGTTTCAGATGTTAGATATTTTATGGGTCTTGCTGGTTACTACAGAAGGTTTATTGAAGGCTTCTCTAGGATAGCTCATCCGATCACTTCATTGCAAAGAAAGAACAACAAGTTTATATGGTCTGAAAAAAGTGAGAAAAGTTTTCAGAAGCTAAAGGAGTTACTTACCAGCACTCCTGTTTTAAAGATAGCAGATCCAAAGAAAGATTTTGTGGTGTGCACATATGATTGCATTGAAGGGCTAGGTGGAGTGCTCATGCAAGAAGGAGTTTTGATTTGCTATGAGTCAAGGAATTTAAAAGAACATGAAAAGAATTATGCCACACATGATTTAGAATTAGCAGCCATGGTGCATGCTCTTAAGATGTGCAAACATTATTTGATGGGAAGAAGATTCGAGCTTAGAACAGACCACATGAGCTTGAAGTATTTGTTTAATTAGCCAAACTTGAATGCTAGTCAAGCTAGATGGATGGAGTTTTTTTGTGAATTTGATTTTGAAATTAAGCATGTAAAAGGGAAGAAGAATAAGGTTGCAGATGCTCTTAGCAGAAAATTTCATGTTGTAGTAGTAAGTATATGCAATTCAGATTTGAAGACAAGAGTTCTTGAAGCCCAAAATAGTGATGAAGCTTGTCTTCAAATTAAAGAGAAGTTGCAGCAGGGTAATGTGGATGAAAAGTGTGTGAGATATCAGCTTGGTGAAGACAATATCCTCATCTATAAAGATAGGTTGTACATTCCAAATAGTGCAGATTTGAAGAAGCTAGTGATGGATGAAATTCATCAAATACCAAACTCTGGACATCTAGGATATCAGAAGACTATAACAGCAGCAAGAAAGCAATACTTTTGGCATGGTATGAAGAAGGACATAGCTGAGTATATTTCTAAGTGTCAGAAGTGACAACAAGTCAAGGCAGAACACCAACATCAAGCAGGATTGTTGCAACCTTTACCCATTCCAGAATGTAAGTGGGAAGTGATCTCTATGGATTTTATAACATGTATGCCAATGACAGTAAAGAAGCATGATTCAATCATGGTTATGGTGGACAAGCTATCAAAGGTAGATCACTTTATTCCAGTCAAGTCCACTCACAAGGCTAGTGACATTGCAAATATCTTTATGAGAGATATATTCAAGTTGCATGGATTGCCTAAGGCAATAATTTCTGATCGTGATACAAAGTTCACTTCCAATTTATGGAAGGGATTATTTCAGAAATTGGGAACTAAATTGAATTTCAATACAGCATATCATCCTCAAACAGATGGCCAAACTGAGAGGGCGAATCAGGTTCTTAAATACATGTTGAGAATGTATGTGATGGATAAACCATCCAAGTGGGAAGATTTCCTACACTTGGTAGAATTTGCATACAATAATGTACATCATGCATCCTTGGGAATGAGTCCATTTGAAGCATTGTATGGCAAGGGATGCAGAACTCCAGTGAATTAGGATAGTTCGGTGAACAGGGTAGTACTTGGACCAGAGATGATCAAGGAAATGGAACAGGAAGTTGCTAAGATCAGACAAAATTTGAAGGCAGCTCAGGACAAACAAAAGAGTTATGCAAATTTGAAAACAGTGCATAAGGAATTTCAGATTGGGGATCATGTTTATTTGAGAGTGAAACCAAGGAAAAGTTCTCTCAAGTTGGGGAGTTGTTCCAAGTTGTCACTGAGATATTGTGGGCCATTTGAAGTCCTTGATAGGATAGGGCCATTTGCATATAGAATTGCATTGCCTGCTAACATAAGAGCTCATAATGTTTTCCATGTATATTTGCTTAAGAAGTATGTACATGATCCTAATCATATGATTGATTGGAATGTGATACAGGTGGAACCCGAGGGAGAGTTCCAAGTAGAGACGATGCGCATCATCGACAAGAAGGTCACTTTGCTCCGAAACAGAGCCAACGGGTAGGTAAAGGTCCAATGGGAGCACCTTAGTCCTGATGAGGCTACATGGGAGCTGGAGGATGCCATGAGAGAGGCATTCCCATTTTTGTTCAATTCTGAGAACATCGAGGATGGTGTTGTTCTAAAGGGGAGGGGAATGTAATAGCCCAATTTTGACCCTTATGAAATATTGGATTCTAATGTAAATATTGTATACATGTGATGTATGTTTCCCTAGCGTGGAGCTCAAGGCCAAGGCCCCACTAGTATATATTCGTATTTTATTTTAAAGGGACAAGCATTTGACATTTTGTTGCCCATGTGCTATTAAGCCATGGGATATTGTAAATTGATGTAAATATTTAATATTACAATAAAATACCAAAACTAGCTATGGAAGCAACCAATGAGAAGGGGCCATGTGTATCCACTAGGGAGTGGTGAGAGGGTTGTGGGGATGAACCATATGTTGCCAAATGTCATTGTGAGAACCCATTTGACTTTCCTTGATGACATTTATTTTTGTTGTAAGGAAGTAGTTGAAAATTTCAATCCATGGCTTCAATGAAGCATGGACAACCCAAAAAGTCGTATTTGCAGGTATGGGATCTGTTTTCTTGTACCAGAAGTCACTCTACCTCATAGGAGTTGATTCTTCTTCATCCCCATTCCATTGTGGAAGTACCCAGCATCATTTTCCATCCAAAAATGAATTCCAGCAGTGAGCAAAACCAGAAATCGCAACTTTGAAAGAACCCACGTTTTGAAGAGCCAAAAACGCCCAGATTTGGTATTTGACAGTGAAAAATCAATGGGGGATCCATATGTATGAACCTTGGGGCAAATTTGAGAGGATTTGATACCTCGAAATCCATTGAAAAACCCAGTTTTTATAGCCCAGAAAACCAGTGACGAGATTGAGTTATCTGATGAATAGAATTGTGAGAAATCCAATTGTGAATGACTGAGCAGAGGTTGGGTTTGCTTGATAAACCCAGTGAAGGCTAGAATCTCAAGGATTAGTAGTTGGACCTTTCTATTCCCACCCTGAAGAGCACTGGAGGAAAGGGACTCCTGAGGGACTGTGCAGCAGAGAAGGGGACCCTCCTTGTGTTGGGTGTGGTAGGTAATGTGGGTGCCTTGACTGTTAAATTCATTTGAGATGCCTGTAGCTCTGTGGTTGAGCTCACTGGCTTAGCATTGCCCTCCTTGGTCTTTCATATGCTTGACAAACCCAACTGTGTGTTGGCTTAGCATAGTTGTTGAGTGAAACCATGGCTGTGAGTAAGCCCAACTAGTTTCTCCTTAGTGGATACACAACCCAGCTCGAGGGTGATCTCTCAGCTGAAAGAATACAAGCTGGACAGAGATCTATGGTTGGGTGGAATGTTGCTCTCACATAGCCAGTTGTTTGGACAGCTTCATCTTCAAGATAAGTGTTATCTGTGTCATAAATTATATGCATTTTGTGTTATGTAATGTGTTAATTCGGAATGGTAATTATTCATATTAATGGAATTGATATGAAGTCTGTGCATAGCATGAGAATGGGATGGATTATTTGCCTGTTAATGCATCATTTGCTTGAGATAAATATACTGATGTATGTATGTTGTGTGTGTGCAATTATGCATTTTAATTCCGCTGTGTAATTTAATTGTGCATTTTATTTAAACAGCAAAAATTTTACAATTTTTCGGCTTTGGGGAAGAATTAGACACCCCATGTTACAGTGATGTTCTCTCCCTTACATTGGATTGATGGAAGGGGATGCTACATATTGTAAGGTAGAAATGTCTCACATACGAATTATCAATTGGAGAATGTCAAAGTTAATCAAATTTCCATGTGATTATACTTGAAGCTGACTTCTGAATTTGGAATAGTGTGGCATGTGAAAGAGTGAAAATGAAGGAAGAAATATAAAGGAAAAAATGAACGGAAAACTATCTCATTTGAAGGTAAACATTTAGTTTCTAGATGTTCTTATGCAATGGTAATCATAAATGAGGATTGCTAACACCCAAAAATTGTTCACTAGCTCATCTCCTTAGTCAAATAACCCATTTGTCCACTTTTCCTACCATTTTGGCCTCCAAAACCCTAAAAAAACCTCAAATAGTTACCAAAAAGGAAAAAAAATCATTATTTCCCTCCTCAATTAATGAAATTCCTTCAAAAAGGTCAAAAACCCTCCAAAAAGGGTCCAAAATTTCCAAAAATAAAATAAAAAAGGAAAAAAGTCAAAACTTATTTCAAAAAGAGGGAAAAACCCTAAAACCATTTACTAATACTATTGGTTTCCTAAAACCATGGGTCAATTCTCAACCATCCAAAACCTCTATAAAAGGTGATGGAGGCCCCCATTTTAACATCCATTATCAACTCTTCACACCCTTATGCTACTGAAATTCGTGTTGAACTTTAGCCTATCACTTTGAGCTTATGTTTACCTTTACAGTTGAGTCTTGGCCACCATTGGAGCATTTGGAGAAGAGCAAGGAACCCTGGATAATTGGTGCACTACTCACGTATGGCTACAAGGGATCTTACAACCTCACCTTTTGAGGTAAAAACCATATTGTAAACCAATTTTTACATATCAATACAAGAAAATCAAATTTTCTGTCATGGGTTCCTCTTTACTTTTTTACTGCAATAGTTAATTGTTTTAATTTTTATTTCCATTATTGCATTTATACATGTTAGGTTAATTTGTTTATTTCTTAGTTTTACCCATTTACTTGAACTGCTACTAAGGGTTCATGAATCGTTAGTAGGTATTCTTTAGCATGAGCTGGTGTGAAAACACTAGCTACAACCATTATTAGGAGGGTGGAGAACTATAAAAGCGGATTGCTCCATAGACACAAAGCACATCAATTGCTCGAATTTTCATGTGCGCATCCTTCATTCAACCGTAGAACATAGATCAAGTAGATAGAATTCCAATATGAAGATATCGATGGACAAAGCAACAACACAACAATAACAACAAACTACTCCTCGGTTTCCAACAAGAGTAGCCCACCTTTCATCATTGACAACATATAACGCCCATGGTGAAGACCCCCCTTACTTTGATGGTTGGAAGGAGTATGATGCTAATGCCTACCATCCCCTAAAGAACCCATATGGAATTATCAAAATGGGATTGGCAGAGAATCAGGTACATCTCATAATACATCTATTCATGTTCTATTATTTCGCACACACACTTACTAGAAAACAATTTAGACTCTAGAGTGCTTTGAATTGGATGGTACTTACACTTTTTGAAATTATTTGCAACTTTCATTTGATTTTATAGAAAGATGGTTATATGAGCTTCCAAAGGCATCAATTTGCATCATGGAGGGCGTGTCAAGGTTTAATGAAATCGCTTTTTATTAAGATTACCATGAACTCCCTGCTTGCAGAAAGGTACAAAATTGTAACTTACTTATAAATTTAGCATGTTCTCTACCAACTTAGTGCAAGTATCTTTTGGTGGAATCAAACCTTATTATCTATGGTGAATGGTTGACACAGGAAATTGCTATGTTTATGGAAGAAATTGGAGGAAGAAAAGTGAAGTTGGAAAGCAATAAAATTGTTCTTACTGCGGGAGCAACTACAACCCATTAGGTGTTGACATTCTGTCTAGCTAATCCTAGAGAAGCCTTTCTAGTACCAACGCCATACTACCAAGGGTAAACTCATTTTTATACACTATCAATGAATACAAAATTTAGTAATGCCTGGCTAGTGTCAACTAATCAATAAATGTCAATAAGAAACAATTATTTTCCATAATAATGTGAAAGAGATGAATCTATAATATCATACCCAAAATCCGTGAACTTAAACGGAGAAACACGCTGGAGTGTTCTGTCTTTGTACCATATTTCGGGATTAAAGTCATATTCATCATTGCATGAAGCATAAGCAGTTGTTGTTGAGATACAATCCGCAAGAAATGATATGGAGACTATAATAGTATGGGTTTCTTGGTTGACTGGAGGTAAATATAGTCATAATGAAGTTTGCACAACAAAAGGACTTCGTGACAAAAGGGTGAAGCAGTGGGGAAGAAACTGGCCTTGGCCAAAAACTATGGTGCCTTGCCACTAGGAAAGCTTCAAAAAGGTTGGCTTTCATGGGCAATTTATTGTGTCACCCAACACAATTCACTATCTTAATGATGCAGTTGGAAAGCAAGGGAGGCATGCAGCTTGCCACGGTTTTTGCATGTAGTACATCGACTACAACAAAAGACGTGGTATGCATGAAGCTTTGCCTTGCCGCCCCTCAATAGATGAAATTTAAGGAAGGAGCATTGTCAAAATTGTCAAACCATGTCAGTATTAGAGATAAAACCATTTTTGGACATATAGAGGTTGTGGTGTAAAACCTTCGGTAAGGTAGGAAAATCCATAACATAAAAAACTGAAATGCTTAGTGCACAGTGAGCCTACCACACCTATCCTCTACGCAAGCCATGGCGTCATCATGTTGCCACCCCCTGGAAGGGAAAAACGAGGATGATGTCAATGTCTTGCAGCTAATTAGAATTAAAAAAAAAACACTTTTAATAATTTGACTTATTATAATATTTTCAAACTATAGGCAAAGCAAAAAATTTATAGGCTCTAGGACCAGATTAATAAGGGCTTGATGATACATAGGTAGCCCCTCTCGGGGACATAATAAAGGCGGAAATTTAACTTTCAACAAAATTTATGTGGAACTAAGAGAAATGTTATGAATGCCCCTTATACGATATTGTATTATGTTTATGATGTTGATTATAATAGCTTAAGTTGTTAAAATATTAATTAAAATATATAATGGCACTCACACTTTGAAGTTGTGTTTTGTTTGGAGTTTCATGTTTTTAAACTAGAGGTAATGTTACATGGTTATATTGTAGTTTTAAAATTAAAATTATGTAAGATAAGAAAGAGTGAATCTATGAAATAATTATTAGTTAAAAAATAATAATAAATCAATTTTAGAAAAGAAGATAAATTAAGTTAAATATATTAATTTTAAATTAATATAAAAAAATAAATTATTATTTTATTACTAAGATTAAAAAATAAAAATAAAAAATTTGCTCAAGTAAAGTAGAAATTCAAATAGATAAAATTTAAAAATGATCTACGAATACAAATTAAGATAATAAAGATATGGAATAAAATGAGAAATCTTATATATGTTAAATATAAGAAATTGCTAGGAAAGGGTTATAGCTCAAAAATAAAGGATAAGAATATAAGTTTGAGAATTAAATAAAAAGTTAGTGTCTACACGATCACAATTAATATTCGATTTATCTTATCTTTGGTCATTATACATTTGTATTTAAAAGAATCTTATTTTTTATTGATAATTTAATTTTTATATAATCAAAGTTAAATATTACTCAAAAGGATTAATATAAATATGATTTATCTTGATGGGAATCGTTATCATTATAATAGTAAGGCCTGAAACCGAAAGGAATAGGGGTCCTTTTAATAAATAAAGCTCACTCCATAGAAGTATGGCAATCAATACGCATGGTAGATAATAGAGTGGTGGATCCGGACAAATATTACTACCCGTTCCCCCTGCCTGAAATAATATAGGGAGCCACCCCTATATTTTATTGTTGTGATTTGGCTGGTTTCGAGCGATTATCATTTATATTTGGTGGCTCGCATTTGGACCGATCAGGCTTCAAATTTGAAGTCTTCAGTGCTCTTCAAAGGCCATTTTACTTGTCATAGAAGGCTATGATGAATTTTACCATGCAAAAAAAAATTAATTTTATGTGAAGCCCTTCAATAATGAAATTCAACACGTCTGTGTAAATTTGCAATAGAAGGGCAGCTCCAAATTTTCCCTGTCCAAGGGTTATTAGTGATTTAGTGGGAGACTCGGAGTCTAGGGAGTTGGAGACTACCCAATTCCCTTTTACCTCCGTCCTAGTGGAAAGAGCGGGCTCGGTGAGTTGGAGACATGTGTCAAATGACTCGATTGGACGTCGGCGTTGCTATTGCTAATATGATGTCTTATTGTCTTAGCTTACAAGTTACTAAGTTACGTGTTTGATTAAGTGTTAAAAGCATTTAATGGCATCACCAAACTTCATTAAAACTCGGTATGAGAGGCTGCCAACTCGATTTTCCATCTTCTTCTTCACGTGATCAAACCTGATTATAGGATGTGAAATTAAATGCTATGATCGTGACTAGATTTGATAACTAACTAGGGATAACTGGTTAGCGGAGGTCCTACCCCAGAGAAGAATAAGGTAGCAGATCTAGTTGAGTTATTTTTGTGTCAACAGGAGAAGAAATAGGAGAAGAGAAATGTGCTAGAGTAGGTGGAACTGTGGAGGTTTTTTTTGCATCCATTTCACTAAGAATTGCTAGTATATATCTAGATTTTGGGTTGTATATATTATTGGGATTCTTCAATGCAGAGATGTTAGCTTGTTTTGGTGTCTTGGGTGTTGTAGTTAGGGCTAGATATTGATACCCAATGGTTTTTTTTGGTTAATTTTTGTTGATATTCAGGTGGGTTTTGCTACTTCATTGCTCATAGCTCGTAAGATAACTCACAATAGACATTGGGAAAAACTAATGCTATTTTTTTGGGGTTTTATCTTTAGTGAGATTGCATTGTAACTTTCAATCCTTACCAGAGAAGGTTATGCATTGTAAGTATTTCTATGGTTTCAGCTTTCGATCCTTACCAGAGAAAGTTCTCTCTTTAGTATTTGAGCATTTATTTGTGATCAATGGTGAGCGGCGACATTGTTGTATCTAAGGCAGGGCCTGGCTAGTTGCAAGTCCATGTGAGTCGGCAGTTCACTAATTGAGTAGAAACTTGGCCAACATATGCAGGATGAAGACAAAAACTACAACATTTCTTCGAAGATTGGAATAACAAGTTACAAGTGTGGAAATGTGGTGGTCGGATACACATTCAACAATAGGGTTGCATTTATACATTCAACTCTTCACTGCATCTGTTGGATGGAGTTTCAAAGGGCAGATCCACTCCTCACTAGAATTTAGAGGGTAATATTTGACCCTTTTTCTATTTGCTTTCGTTGAGATTTGTCGATTTTCTCCATCCCTTTGCACATGTTATGTTTTGTAGTTCCTACGAGATGGATTAGGTTTTCAATAAACTAAATTACCTTCCTGTCAGTTGTCCCTTCAAGTTGAAATGATCTACTCTGTTTTTAGGTTGTAGATTTATTTGATCAGACGGAGTGACATTTGCTTAGCTATAAAATTTGAGCTACTTAACATTATTTTGTGCACTTTTCTCTTCTAGATTAAATCTATTTAAATATTAAAGTTACAACTCTGGTCTACTTTGTTGTGGATCAAATTGGATGTTGTTGCAAGTTCATAGTTCAGCATTTATTCTTCGTTGGAGATTTTCACTGAGTTTGGACACCAAGGTAACCACAGTTCCCCTTTTCTTGAAGGTTATGCTTAAAATAAGCATGCTAGATTTAACATTGAACCTCTTATAAGAAGCTTCTATGGGTTTAAAATAATTCGGATGTTTGCCAATGGTGATTAAAATAATTTTAGTTTAAATTTCAGTCCGAGACCTAATTTTGATTTTATTTTGGTTTAACTTGACCTAAAAAATTTAGGTGCAAATGAAATGGAACTTTGCCTTAAATTTTTATTTATCTGTAAAATCCTTGAAGGAGATTATCTCCTACTTGAAGTAAAATACTTAACTTACATGTTTTAGTCGAATTTAATTTAACTTGTAGCACTCGACTATCATTGTCTAACCCATGTTTTCCTTCTGGCATTACCCTTGTCTGAAAAAAATAAAAATTTCATGTAATAATAACTCTCTAAGAATTCTTGGTAGATATCAATCTCAACATGGCTTATATGATTTGTATGTATTTTTTCTTAACATATTGGTTTTTTCGAAAAGTTTGTTGGAAATGTTGGCATAGTAAAAATAAGGTGTTGAGATATCACAATTGGTTTTTGTAGGTCCTAAATCTATTTATGTTATTTATGCAATCAAAAATGGATTCTGAAGAATAGAAAGTCATTTTTTCATAATTTAAAGATTTGATTTTTTTATGATATTTTTCACCAAAATCTAGTTGGAATTATTGGCATTCTAAATATCAGGTGTTGAAATGGCACAATCAAGATGGAATCGCAGATTTTGAGAGAGATGAATCTATTATGAATTAGGAAGAATGAAAAGTTAAAGTCCTCAAATCTTAGACAACTCTTTCTTTTGAAAAAAAATCATTTACACACCGATTTAACTCAATTTTGACATAAATTAAGCATCAATATCTTGATTGACAATATCTTGTTCTCTTTGATGGTTTTTTCCAAGATCAATATCGAAATTGCTTCAATTTCTCAATTGCCATGAATATTGGTTTGGTTCAACCATCATTAACAAACTCCTCTTTAGATTGATAATCTTGTCAACACTTTTGCTTTTACTTTTCAATTGCTTTTCTTACAGATTTAAAATTTAAAATAATGCCTTCTTTTATCTAATTAGTTATTTTCATTATTAATTTGTTTATTTTCCATATTTCCATGACTTTTTCCTTCACTTCTAAATTACCCCATCCTTACTTGTTAGCACAACCAATTGCCCTATCTTTATGACCAGTGAACACAACCAAGTGAAGTTTGAAGAAGGGTAGAACTACTGATTGTAGCTATTCTAAGCTCACACTTTGCATATTGCATATTATGTTATTTTGTTATGATTTTTGAGTTATTTTCAATTTCAAAATGTTCTTTTGTTATGATATTGGAGTTTTTTTCAATTTCAAAATGATTTTGGCAAAGTTTAAAGAAAATAAAAATAAAAATCTATTTCTATTAACATTATTTGGAAGAGTAAAAAATACTTAGATTTTTATGAAATTGATGGAAGTCTTCCACTCAAAATGCTATTGAATAATTTTTTTGAAAACAAACAATCTATTATAGACATTGTTTATTAAATTCTTCAAAATAAATATTGCAAATATTATTACTATATTAAAGAATTTGATTACATTACTTTTAATAAATAATGAAATTTTGATATATAATTACATTTTCAAATGAAAAGAATTATTTATTTTTACATGTCAACGTTGAAGTGTTAAATATCTCATAACCCTTCAAAGTGAAATGGGACCCTACCCTTCAAATTTGATCCCAGGGACCGATTATGGTTGGATATTGAACTGCTAGCTTGGGTACTTCTAGGACAGGAACCGAGCAAAGCTAAGCAAGTGGATAATCCAGACTACCTGGAATAGTTCCTGCAGCTAATGGGACTTGTATGTATTCCAGTGGTGGTACGTGCTACTATATTGGTGGTTTGAACTGCTACCTTTTCTTATTCCCCCTTGTTTGCCTTGGTTTTATGGCTTAGCTTGTTCATTATTAACTATGCAGTTTTGATTTATTTTTTTACAACTTACAGTCACATACATTGCAATAGTGCTTTACTTATTTTTTTATAAATATTTCAAGAATCTTTTTAGGACATTTTTGGATTCTTTTAACATCAAACTTATAAAAAAAACTAACAATGCTTTGATAACAAAAATATTTCCATCCCAAAATTGTGGTAGGAAGAAAAAAAACCTAACAACGTTTGGAAAGCAAAGAACTTCCATCCAAATAAATGCACCTTGTAGTGATTCAATCTACATGATTTTCACTAAATAAATTTCATTGAAAAATATGCACCTAGCATTTTGTTTTGTGTTTTAAGGAAAGAGATTCCCTGGAAGAAAAATGCTCTAATAACATCTAACATCTAGGAGTAGAGATTTCTCATTCAAAATTTCAGAGCCAGACAATGTATTTATTCTTTTGAATATAGGTTAATATTCTTATCATTGGGAAGAAAATTCGATCAACCCAAATTAAGCCTCATCCTTGGGCTTGGGCCAAAAAATGTTGAATATTGTAACTTCTAAGAATATTATATTTGTACATTATTATTCCGGAGATGTTTCATCCCTCCGAAGCAATTCTATTATGTATCCGGAGATGTTTATTCCTCCGATGGTTTGTGGAAACTAGGGTTATTAGACCCACCATGTGGGGGTCGGCCCTGAGTTTATATTTTAGGGGTTATTAGACTTCTCAAGTAGAGGTCGGCCCCATTAGGTTTTTTGGTCAGTTGGGATCTAGTATAAATATAGGAGAGGAGCTCCTCATTTGATACACACACACAACTCAGAAAAGTAGCACACTTGTGTCTGGGAGGTCTGTCTGGAAGATAGAGAAGGAGGACAAGTCTTGGAGCACATCTTGTATTTTGGTTGATCATCTTATTAAGGAAAGCTTTGTTGGGTTTTCTACCCCATGAGGGTTTCCCAGGGTAATTTATGTGTCTATCTTGTGATTATGTTTCTTTCAGTGATCTTGCTAGTCTATTTGGTTTAAAACTTAACATGGTATCAGAGCTAGCCTGAATAGGACATCTTTCACAAGGTAAAAATATCTCTCTCTTTCTCTCTAGTGAAAATTAGGGTTTCTACAAAAAGTTGGTATTGTTGAATTCTGATTACATGGTTGGATATCCCTTCTCAAAACCAATCTTTTGAGCCCTAGATCGAACTTTTTGGTTGGGTAGAACTCCAAGAAAGCAAAACCCTAGTTTTACCAAAAGTGCGATAAACCATAAATTCTGTCCTAGGATCTGGAAAAGTAAAAAGGTTAAAGTTTCCAGGTAAGTACTATTCTATCTCTTGTCTCTTGGACTCCCCCAAGAGAAGATGGCTCCAAGCACTAAACTTGAAGACAAGTTAGAAGGTATAGAGAATTTCCGGGCATGGAAATACAGAATTGGTCTCATTCTTGAAGAGAATGATCTTGCTCAGTACATCAAGGATGAAGTTACAGAACCTAAAGGAGATGAAGCCAAAGAGAAGCATAGAAAGGATTTGATTAGGGAAAAGAGAATCATAGCTGATTCTATTAAAGACCACTTGATTCCCCAAGTGGCTTTCAAGAAAACTCCAAAGGAAATGTATGATGCCCTAGGAAGAATGTATGAGGGAAAGAACATCAATAGGAAGCTGAACCTAAGAACTCAGTTGAGGAGTACCAAGATGAACAAAGGATAATCCATTCAAAACTACTTCTCAAATGTCTCCCAAATCAAGGAGCAACTAGATGCCATTGGGGATACTCTTGATGAAGATGAACTTGTGATGACTGCTCTAAATGGTCTCACTAGACCTTGGGAGTCATTTATACAAACGATGTGTGCCAGAAAAGAAAGTATGAAGTTTGATGCAGTGTGGGAGGAGTGTGTTCAAGAAGAGGCTAGGGTAGCCAACAGAGAAGCACTCCTCAAGGAGGATGACCAAGCCTTAGCTACTCACACCAAAAGAAGAAGAATGGGTCACTTCAAGAAAGTTGACCACAAAGGATCCCAACACTTCTCTAAATTTAAAAGGAGTAGAGGACCCAATCCAGTAAGAGATCTCTCCACAGTCCAGTGTTACAGTTGTCTTAAACTAGGACACATTGCCAGATTTTGTCCTTCACAAAAGAAGAAGAAGTTTGTACACAAAAGACACCATGCACAGATGGCAAAAGATGATAGTCAAGAAGAAGAAGAAGAAGAAGAAGAAGAAGAGGAAGAGGAAGAGGAAATGCCTCAAAGGAAAAGATCTAAAGTAAAGAAAGAAGATCCAGAAGAATATGTCCTATTCTCTGCACTCTCTGGATCTGTATCTCTTGGAGAAGATACATGGCTCATTGATAGTGGTGCTTCTAAGCACATGACAGGTCAAAGAAAGACTTTCTCAAATATTGAAGAAAAGTCTTCTACACAAAAGGTATCTCTAGGAGATGATTACCAATATCCCATCAAGGGGATTGGTGAAGCAAGCTACAAGCTAGATTCTGGAACACCCTTGAAGATGAAAGCAATTTTATATGTTCCAGGATTGAAGAAGAACCTACTCTCTATCTCAGCACTAGATAAGAAATGTTTTAGAGTTGCCTTCATAGATGATCAAGTGCTTATGTGGCCCAAAGGAAAATCTATTGAAGATGCAGTTGTCATTGGTGAAGAGGAAGGAGGCCTCTATAAGCTCAAGGGACATCCAGAAGTTTCCCTTGCTCATGAAACCTCTAGCCCCAATGAGCTATGGCACAGAAGATTAGCTCACATTAACTATAAAGCCCTACCCTATGTAAGCAAGGTGGTCATATGATTACCAGACTTAAAGGTTGATCATAATGGCTCATGTAAAGGATGTGAAAAAGGGAAGAATATCAAGAACCCTTTTCCAAAGAGTGAAACAAAGACTAAGAACATTTTGGAGCTAATACATTCAGATGTGTGTGGACCAATGCCCACCACTTCCCTAAATGGTTTTGAATACTATCTCTCATTCATTGATGACTATTCAAGGAAGACATGGATATACTTTCTAAAAGGTAAGAATGAAGTCTTTGGAAAATTCAAAGAGTTCAAGGCCTTGATAGAAAATCTCTCAGAAAAGAAAATCAAGATTCTCAGAACAGATAATGGGGGAGAATATACTTCAAAGGACTTTGAAGACTTTTGTAAGGAAGTTGGAATCAAGAGGGAACTAACCACTCCCTACAATCCCCAACAAAATGGGGTGGCTGAAAGAAAGAATAGAACCATCATGGAAGCTGTAAAAACTATGATACATGATCAAGATCTAGCTATGTATTTATGGGCTGAAGCAGCTAGGACAATAGTCTATGTGCATAATAGACTTTCCCATAGTGCTCTTGAATTCAAAACTCCAGAAGAAGTGTTCACAGGAAAGAAGCCTGAGGTAAGTCATCTCAAAATATTTGGTTGTCATGTGTACATTCACATTCCAAAAGAAAAAAGAACCAAGTTGGATCCTTCTGGTAAGAAGGTAATATTTGTTGGATACTGTGAATCATCCAAAGCCTTCAGAATTTACATACTAGGTTTTCATCATATGGAAATAAGTAGAGATGTAACATTTGATGAAGAAGCAGCTCTCAAGAAATCCAGGAAGTGTCAACTTGAAGAAATTTATGAAGAAGATACACCTCCTAGAATCACAGAAGTTGTGCACATTCCTGAAGATGATACTCCAGAGGATCATGACATGATAGAACCACAAGAACCCCTATTTCAGACTTATCTAGGAAAAGAAGGCCAGCATGGGCTAGAGACATTATTCAAGGAGCTGAAAGATATGGAGCTCCTGAAGGCTCCACTAGAGAAATAAAGAAACCAAAGCTAGTATCCAACTATGTAGCCTTGATGTGTGATCTTGTGGATCAACATCCTACTAGCTATGAAGAGGCAGCTCAAAAGAAAGAATGGGTAGAAGCAATGACAAAAGAATATCAGTCAATAATGAAAAATGATGTTTGGGATATAGTTCCCAAACCAAAAGATAAAAGTGTGGTTTCTTCCAAATGGATTTTTAAGATAAAACATGTTGCAGATGGTAGCATTGAAAAATATAAGGCAAGATTTGTAGCCCGAGGATTCTCTCAGAAAGAGGGAATTGACTATGAAGAAACATTTGCACCAGTTGCTAGGTATACTTCAATTAGAACTATCATGGCACTTGCATCTATGATGAAGTGGAAATTACATCAAATGGATGTTAAGACAGCTTTTCTGAATGGTGTAATTGAAGAAGAAGTGTACATAGAGCAACCCCAAGGGTTCGAGGTTAAAGATGGGAGAACTCATGTATACAAACTGAAAAAGGCATTATATGGATTAAAGAAAGCTCCCAGAGCTTGGTACGGAAGGATTGACAATTTCTTAACAAGCATGGGATTTACCAAGAGTAAAGCTGACCCTAATCTTTATCTTAAGGTAATGGATGATAAACCAGTTATACTACTGTTATATGTAGATGATCTATTTCTAACCGGAAATGAGAAACAAATTATTGAATGCAAGAAGAAGCTTTCTTCAGAATTCAAGATGAAAGATCTCGGATTAATGCACTACTTCTTAGGTCTAGAAGTATGGAAAGAACCAAAAGGAATCTTTCTAAATAAAGGTAAGTATGATGTGGAGATTCTAAAAAGATTTGATATGTTGGAGTGTAAAGCCATGGCCACTCCGATGGACTCCAACTTGAAGTTATTAATTAATGACACATCAGAATTAGTGGACATAACTCTATATACACAAATCATTGGGTCTTTAATATATTTAACAAATACTAGGCCAGATATATGCTTTGCTGTAAGTACCCTGAGTCAGTATCTAGTAGAACCTAGAAAGGTTCACTTAATAGATGCAAAGCATGTGATGAGGTACCTAAAGGGTACTTTAGATTTTGGTCTATACTATCTTGGAAACCATGAACTCAAATTACATGGTTACTCAAACTCTGATTGGGCAGGAAGTATCTCAGACAGAAAGAGTACATTAGGTGGATGTTATGGTCTTGGATCTGCCATGATCTCATGGTTCAGCAAGAAACAATCCAGTGTGGTTCTCAGTACTGCTGAAGCAGAATACATAGCTTCCTGCTCTGCTAGCTATGAAGTAGTGTGGCTTCGGAAACTATTATCTAGAGTGTTTGACTTAGAGATGGATCCCACTGTGATCATGTGTGACAATCAAAGTTGCATCAAAATGACAGAAAATCATGTATTCCACGATAAGTCAAAACACATAGAGATCCGATACTTTTATATACAAGACATGGTGCAGAGAGGAGCTATCAAACTCGAGTATGTAAGTACTGAAAAACAAGTTGCTGATATATTAACCAAACCCCTGTCTCGTGTGAAATTTGAATACTTCCGAGACAAGCTTGGTGTAGCTCTAAAAGACCCTCCTCAAAAGGTGGAGTAGTATCGTCACTAATGATGAGGATACATGTTTACCACTCTTAGATATTTATGCTTATTTATATTTAGACTTCTTACACTATTTTTCTTTTATTTTGATAATGTATGTATTGATGAGGATACATGTTTTGATGATATATGTATTGATGAGGATGCACGATATATGTATATGTGCTTTGATGCATTGATGAGGATACATGTTTTGATGATGATACTTGTATTATTACATATTGATGTATTGATGAGAATACTTGTATTAATGATGTACTTGTATGGATGAGGATACTAGTATCTATATTGATGTGAGGATTGGATCATCCTTGGACTTCAATCCTAAAGTGAGCCGTAGATAGATGTCTTCTAGAATGAAGTCCTTTGTGGACATTTGAGGATTGGATCATCCTTGGACTTCAATCCTAAAGTGAGCCATAGACAGATGTCTTCGAGAATGAAGTCCTTTATGGACATGTGAGGATTGGATCATCCTTGGACTTCAGTCCTAAAGTGAGTCGTAGACAAGATGTCTCCGAAAATAAAATCTTGAATAAACAGGTAAGGGGATTGGATCGTCCTCGGAATTTGGTCATTTGAATTGAGTTGTAGACAAGATGTCTCCGAAAATAAAATCCTGAATGAACAGGTAAGGGCATTGGATCGTCCTCGGACTTTGGTCCTTTGAATTGAGACGTAGACATGATGTCTCCGAAAATAAAATCCTGAATGAATGGGTAAGGGGATTAGATCGTCCTCGGACTTTGGTCCTTTGAATTGAGCCGTAGACAAGATGTCTCCAAAAATAAAATTCTGAATGAACAGGTAAGGGGATTGGATCATCCTTGGACTTTGGTCCTTTGAATTGATTCATAGACATGAGGTATCCGAAAAATAAAATCCTGAATGAACAAGTAAGGGGATTGGATCGTCCTCGGACTTTGGTCCTTTGAATTGAGCCGTAGACAAGATGTCTTCGAATATAAAATCCTGAATGAACAGGTAAGGGGATTGGATCGTCCTTGGACTTTGGTCCTTTGAATTGAGCCGTAGGCATGAGGTCTCCAATAATTGAATTATAGTAATGTATCGTCCCTGGACCTCGGTTCAAAAGGTACATGGTAGGACTGGATCGTCCCTGGACCTCGATTCAAAAGGTACATGGTAGGACTGGATCGTCCTTGGACCTTGGTTCAAAAGGTACATGACAGGATTGCATCATCCATGGACCTATGTCCTAAAGAGAGCAGGATTGATCATCCTGTAATATGATCATATGATGACAATGCTGATGATCGTATGATGACGATGTTGATGATCGTATGATGACGATGCTGATGATTGTATGATGACGATGCTGATGATCGTATGATGACGATGCTGCTGATGATGATGCTGATGATTGTATGATGACGATGCTGATGATGACGATGCTAATGATCATGTGATGACAATGTTGATGATTGTGCGATAACTATGATGTTGATGTTCCAGTAACTAGTTGATTTACTGATGATGATGTATTGAAGAAAGCTTCTGATGATATAGAGATGTATCATGTATGATGTAGTCGATGACTCCTTACTCCTACAAATACTGTTATAATATCCTTCTCGTTAAGGGGGAGTTTTGAATATTGTAACTTCTAAGAATATTATATTTGTACATTATTATTCCGGAGATGTTGCATCCCTCTGAGGCAATTCTATTATGTATTCGGAGATGTTTATTCCTCCGATGGTTTGTGGAAACTAGGGTTATTAGACCCACCATGTGGGGGTCGGCCCTGAGTTTATATTTTAGGGGTTATTAGACTTCTCAAGTAGAGGTCGGCCCCATTAGGGTTTTTGGTTAGTTGGGATCTAGTATAAATAGAGGAGAGGAGCTCCTCATTTGATACACACACACAACTCAGAAAAGTAGCGCACTTGTGTCTTGGAGGTCTGTCTGGAAGATAGAGAAGGAGGACAAGTCTTGGAGCACATCTTGTATTTTGGTTGATCATCTTATTGAGGAAAGCTTTGCTGGGTTTTCTACCCCATGAGGGTTTCCTAGGGTAATTTTTGTGTCTATCTTGTGATTATGTTTCTTTCAGTGATCTTGCTAGTCTATTTGGTTTAAAACTTAACAAAAAAAACTACATAAAAATCATATAGATAGATGGAGAGAAAGCAATAACAAACTAAGGATTAATAGAATCTGAACTAGCTCATACACTCTCAATTGCTAAACTAGATGATGTAGTGTGCCATTGATATGTTGTGGGAGAAACTGATAGAGAAGACATATATATCTACAATAGAATCAAACAAAACCCAATAAATATCATGAGATCAAGGATTACAAAAATTTATAGATGTTCATCTGAAAAATGTCTCAATAATATTTTTTGATAATGTTCTAAAACGATTCCATCTACAAATCATTTGTGAATCCAAACCCTAATCACCAGGTTGATGACGGAACAATACTATTAAAACCAAACAAGCAGAGAGAGTACAATTCCCATATCTAATATTATGCTATAAGATAAGGAGACAACAAAATAGTTGAGCTGACATTAGAATTGAAGAAAAATCACCTACATGCTCTATCATTTCTCTGGTAATTGTATGGTTATGTGAATTCACTTCAATAGAAATCTTCTTGTTGTTAGGCTTTGTCATCTTCGAAGCAATTCTAATAGTGGAATACCCACAATAAGTTCTGAGCTCTAAGCCCACTTTGGGATCAAATTTCTGCAATGCATCATCTAGAAGATATCCCTTCTCCTTCCCTAAAATTGTCATCCAAGTATGGTTGGTAAAACTGTCAGTGGCACTCACCATAGCATCTGCATTTCCCTTATGTACATTTTGCTAGAAAAAGTTAAGAAAACCTCGCTCTCTATAATTAGAGGAATGGCATGTCATCCTTGCTTGTCCATCAAATGAAAATTTCAAGTATGGCACAACCTTCGACACAAATTCAAATGCCATGGTGTTAATTTTGAGTTTTGGGATGGATTGTTGGCAATAAACATACAAAATAATCGCACTAATTCAATGTGTAATCCGAAACCACTGCCACACTCGCCCTTCCAAACCACAAAATCATGACAACCCAGCTCACAGTACCTCGAAGAACTATGTTCTTTGGAGTGTGCACAGTGTTTGTCCTCTATGCAAGACCTAATGCTAGCCTGCCGCCCCCTCCTAGGAACCAAAAATGAAGGAAGACATCAACCTCCTTCAACCAATAACAATTTTAGAAATCTATTTTTAAAATTATAGTTTATAAAAATATATTTCAACCTTTGTCCAAACTATAGGTAAAGGCAAAAAAATTATAGGCCAGTATAGGCTCTATCCGACATTAATAGGGATTAGACGATCCATATATATCCCCTATCAAGGACATAAAAATGGATTGATTATATGGTGTTAACATTCTTAAACATAAGTACCTGGAACAATTAATGCCAACGTGATGTGCTCCGTTTTTATTGTCATCCACGGAGGAAGGTTATTGTTTATAACAAAAATTGGCCAATTTGAGAAATTGGTTCTAAGCTCTCAAAATGGATTGACACCATTAGCTGCCATTGAAATTATAGCATTACATGGTTGTTCTTTAAAAATTGGTTGTATTTCCTGGATGTCCCCAAATGCATAACCATCTCTAGGCATTCACATGACACCGTCTTCACTTCTTTGTCATGCATGATAATACATAAATTATACAATGTTTTTGCACTTGCATAATTGTTGGAAACATGGAATTATCAAAATATGGCAAATAACTTTGCGAGGCGCCTTATTTGTCACCTAATCAGTATGATATCTACTAATTCCACATTCAAGGCACTCACTTTTTGATGCATGTTTTTCATAATATATAATATGATCATTAGGACATGCATCAATTGTGTTATACTCCATTCCTAAATCTTTCATATTGATGCACATTTCTCTCTATGTGTGAGGTAAAGTATTTGATGGTGGTAGAAGGGTATCACCTAACAATCTACAAAAAAAATGGAAAATCGAAATTAAGGGCCTATATACTACAATAATATATAAATAGCAAACAATTGAAATTACATATAGATACATCTTGCATACCTTAACAACTCCATCATTCTTGTGTTTGAAATACCATTCATTACCTTCATGTTGACTAGCAACAAAAGAATAGAGAGAAGAATTGTCTTTGAGTCTTTGTATAAAGATTTTTGTGCTTTGTCAATAAGAGTTGCATAATGAATATTTTCATAGATCTCATTTGCGGGTGCATTCTCATCTGTGGCAAAAAAATTGTCATGGATCAACCTATTTATCCCTTCATTCTCAATAATATTGTGGTGATTTCTAACCCTTGTATCAATGTCAATGTCATGACCCTCACCATCACTAGTATGAACTGTAGCGTGTGGATTTCCAAGCCTTGGTGGTCTTGGCTATGTAATAATTCTGAAAAAATAAATCCAATTAGTATTGAAATAGAAAAATATTAATATTGAATAATGAAAAAAACATGTTTTTGATATCTTACCAAGGTATGATATTCTCTTCCACCTTCCAAGTGTTGATGCTCTAAGCAATGTTTCTTGGTTGTTTCCTTGACAACTATTCTTCTCTTAATTATCCCTTTGCATTTCATACAAGGAAAATAACATTTTCCATTACTGATGATACCTTGGTAAATATTGGCCTGATTATGATAATATGTTTTACATTGGTTTCTTATGTCATTGAATACATAATTGATAACCGACTACTTAGAATTTCGTTTGGATCTACTAGCAAACCAACAGATATGATTGTCTAACATTGTTCTCTATCTCAATAGTAATGCATTATTAAACCACTTGTTATTACAATAAGAATAAAGAAAGAGAAATCATTAATCCAAGAAAAAATTTTAGTTCAAGGGATAATCTCAATAATTGTTGGAGGAGCCTAGTCTGCTAAGCTAACTAGGTCCTTCGACCGACTACTTGTCGGTCCCAACTTGTCGGCCTGAACTTGTCGATCGTTCAAGAACCAACAAGACCATTATGTAACTGATTGTAATATATATAAATATAGGCTAGAGAGCTATACTTTGTACAGTCTCTGTTGAGTAATAGAATACTTGTTGCTTCTATCTCCATTACTTTGTCTTGTATATTATCTTGTGAATGCTTGTTTGATCTTACATGATGTATTACTAGTAATTATGAAACTTGATTGACTACAACATTGGTTCTGTTTTCGGTAGTACATCCATGAGATGAAAATAAGTATGAACTAATGATAATCGAACAAGAAAGCAGAGAATGGTGGGATAAAAAGATAATGAATTACTTGCAAAATTATGCTAGAAGAAACAAGTTAACTATCACCCAAGCAAGAGAGAATTTATTCCCTGAAACACATGAGTAGTTCATCAAATTTGTTCCATGCGCACTGAAGAATCTTATTGATGAGAAGGACATAGAATGAAAGAGATCAGAAATTGCTCGCAAAATTAACCAACGGAGGATTAACAAATCTCTATGAATGGTGCGAAAAGCTTGTTGATGATTTCTACCAAGAACATGCAATTGAAGAGCAAGTCTCTATAGCTGACGTTGAGAATAGATTTTACACTAATCTAAATGACCAATTTTTGTGCGCGCTACCAATACTTTTGTTCAAATTCTTGATCGACAAAGGTGTAGGACACATTGTCAAGCCATGACCACTTTTGCTACCACCTCTTCCAAATTCAAATTGAGAGGAAAAAGAGAAAAAGTGGGAGAAGTTCATGCAAGAACGAGAGTGGGAGCACTTCTTGAGCAAATGAATTGTCCCACCACCCTAGTCGCTTAAAATATTCCGGGTCGGAAATGAGGGGGTAGCCAATCGCGTGTTGGGTGGAATAGATGTTAGACAGTCGACGAATGAAGTAAAAGATTACCAGCACCGAAAAAGTCACAAAAAATCGACAAAGACATAATAGCAAGCCATAAGAGAAGCCCAGATATTTAGAAAATTGAATGAGAAAAGAAAAGAAAAGAACGAGAGGAGATAAGGGAGAAAACCAGTGTGCTCTAGAAAAAATGAAATCTGGGTAGGGTGACAGATGAGGCAGGAACTCTACCTGAGTCAAGCTAGGCTTGACAGGAGGTGGGCGTTGATGAGCCATTGTCACCTATGGACGAATATCATGGATTGAGCATGGTACATATCTCCAAGTGAATATACCCAAGGTCATAACTCTAAATTCACCGCTACAGTTAACTCATGGAGTTAGAGTGCAATAAATTGTTGAACAAGACTTGGACTTAGTGCCAATCAGTGTGGTGTATGGAGTTGATGAGATCGAGAAGGAAATGAATTAGACCAACTATTGATCCAGTGTCCAACAAAAGGGAACCATATCACTTTTCATCCTGATTTCTCTAATAGAAGTTTCCATCTATTCTATTCAGACCATGAGAGAGCACCCCCCCAGCCACTTCCATCACTAAGTGAATCATTGAGTCAGTTGGAGAGTTTGACAAGAAACATAGCACCAATAGAACAAGAAAAATTTTCCTAGTTGTCCACAAAATTTGTAGGATATCATGGACATCCAACCGACAACAACAGACCTGATGATTTAGATCGCACAGACAAAAAAAACACAGAGCGTGTGTTAGTTCCTGTCAACACGCATCAGGAGATAGTATTAGTACCTATCGAAGACCAAATAGTTTGTGTATCCAATGGAGGAAGTAGACCACCATCACCGCCAATTGGCTTGGAAATAATTCTAGATATGGCACACATGACAGGACACATCCCCTTCTATGAAGGAGACGAAGATCCTCAAAGACACTGGTTTGTATGTGAATCAATATGGGAAGCAAATGTTGTGGTCAATGAGGATCGGCAAATGACATAGTTTGTAGGATCTATGCGTAAAAGATCACTTACTTGGTACATGAACTACGCTGAAAGAACACCAAATGCAACTAAGGCTCAAATAAAGCATCAATTTTTGTCGTTCTTTAAAACCCCCGATGGGAAACATTTAGCAGCGAAAAAATTGAAAAACATCACCCAAAAACCAATAGAAACCATTCGCGAGTACAACAAGAGATTCAAATATTTACTGAGTTATATCGACTACCAAATTGAGGAGCCTTTGCTAATACAATGGTTAGTAGTTGGATTACTACAAAGAATTAGAATGCATATTCGTCTACATGACTTTAACACATATGAAGAAGCATTAAAGAAGGTACTACAAATAGAGATGGATGACGACTACCCAATAAACGATGTTGACCAGAGCATAAAGGAACAATTGGAAATCATGCAAAGATCCATTCGATAAATCATCCTACGAGGAGCGGATCTGTGGTGTTCAAACTATTCGAAAGAAGGACACACAAAAGACACCTATCAGTACGATGACCGTTGACAGGATGTGGGTATTGTACATGCAAAATGATTTTGTGATATCTGCCAAGAATATGATCTGTACCCAACAAAATAATTTACATACAACATAAAGAATGCATGGACTAAATGGTGTTCCATTTGCGAAAAAAAGTCACACAACACAACAAAATGTGCTTTGAATTTGAAAAACAAGACAAATTATCATACTATCTATCAAACAAATATTGTCGACTAGAGAGACCACAATGATAGAAACAATCGACACCAAAGAAATGACAGATGATGGAATGATCGGAGAGGCGACAACTACAACCGACGAGGAGAATTCAATGTTTGAGGGCGGAACAATGGAAATCAGGGACCTCAACCCCATTGACAACTTCAGTGCTTTACATGCTTTAACGAAGAACATATGTTTGCATACTGTCCTTGGAAAGATAGGACAGATCTAAAATTCTATACAAAGTGTGGGGTTGGTGATCACTTCTTTGAGGATTTCCCAACCATACTTGAGAAAATCATAAAACAAAATAATGTTAAGGTCTTGTGTAGTGTTCCCAAATGTGATGTTATTAAAACCAAGAATCTGCATATTGTAACTCAACAAGCCACTAAAATTGGCACTGACAATCCACAAATTACAAAATTGAAAAGCAAAGATGATTATCTCAATCCAATTGAACAGAAGAAATTGTATAACAATGCCACAAGAATATTCCAAGAACTTGCCTCACAAGAAGATAACGATGAAGCTCAATGGAAAGACATTAATAAATTGATCCAATTAATAACTAAAGAAGCAGTCGCAAAGATAATAAACATAATGTGTGAACTTAAAAGAAAAAATGATGAATAAAAGAATACCAAAAACCTTTGTCCACTGAACCAAAGGGATAAAAATGATGTCGACCCATTGTTTGATCTGGAAATTGAAGGATACTGTGCCCGACAAGTCGTCCTTGATTTTGGATCACAATCAAACATCATGACTCTAACAACTTGGGAGCGCCTGGGCCAACCAAAATTACATGAATCAGGCATATACTTAAAACTTTTCGACCAAGGTCTGATTGAGCCAATTGGCTTCTGGAGAGATGTTGAGACAACTATCATGGGAATATCAACAAAAGTTGATTTTGAAATCTTTGACCCTAAGGAAAGATCTAATTCCTTCCCTGTATTAGTTGTTTGACCTTGGGGAATAAAATTGAAGGAATCGATCTCACTTGACAAAGATAGGATAAAACTTAAAGGAGATGGAAAGAAAGTCATTGTACCTATTTATCAGTCTCAATGAAAACCTTGGGCAGAACCTGTCGATGATGACGCCAACATCCGACGATTATACCAAGTGATGTAAAATGATCAGGATTATGATGAACCTAATAGTCAAGGGGAAATCCACCTCGGAAACCCCTCATCTATTGGATACAATTTAGACGTTGAACTCTACAACTGGTAGATAGAAAATTATGAAGCTCAAGCACGAGACTACTAGAAAATCGAAGTTGTTCCAAAGAAAAAAGTACAAAAATGATACACTATTTCCATCATTTTGAATATTATCGAAAGGAAAAACAAATAATAGCCGACACTCACACCTATAAAGAATGATTCATCGGGTACCCCACCACTAAGATATAAAGAATAAGAATTTATCGTACTTCATGTCGACAAAGTATCAAAAATCATAGGAGAACAAGGTCAACTTCAAAGCTTAGTCGAAACCTTCATTGGACAAGATACACATTGGTGGGATGCACACCAATCACAACTTCAAACATGGACCATGGCATCGAAGTATTTTTTTTAAAGGTTTGGCAGAAGAAAACTCACCTCCCAAGCAAAAATATCAGCATTCACCCAAGGACAAGATCCACATAATCACATTGACATCTGCAAAAATAATGGAAATGACTGGGATATAGAGATGAAATAATATGACCTCACTTATTCCCTAGCACACTTGATAATATGCCTAATAAATTGTATAAAATGGAAGAAGCCAGGGGAGAAAATTTCATTTGGAAGGAACTTAAAGAGAATTTTATTAAATATTTTTCTTTTACTCTAGAGGATGACACATTGAAAGACACAAGTAATTAGATCAGAATTTTCCTACAACAAACAACCAGGAAAACTCTGACAGATAATCGACAGACAGATAGCCGACATATTTCTACATGTAATAGCATCCGCTCGATGGAAATTTAGCACTCGACTAGACTAAAGATGGAAACCGAAAAAGCTGAAGGGAAAAGTTTCAAATGGAAGAAGGAACATCTAGCCACTTCAAAACCTATCAAAAAAATCTTCAAGGTAGAATCAACAAAGAAGGATGAGCCAGAGAGCTTGATTGCAGAATACTTTCCACCAACATTCTCGAAGTTTAAACAAGGAGAACGGAAACTTAATGAAACAAGAGCACGATAGTGTATGGATGCACAACTCAAATTGAAATAAGTCGACATATCTAATGATGATCGACCAAAGATGGTAAAGATTGGTTATTATTGGACCGAGGAACAAATAGCGGAAATTACAAGCTTGTTGAAAGAATTTCAAGATGTCTTCGCAAGAGATTATAAAGAGTTGAAGGGATTAGTACAAGAGATGAGAGAAATGAAGATTGACATCAAACCTAATGCCAAACCTGTCAAGAAAAGACCTTATAAGCTGGCACATAAATATAAATATATTGTTAAGAAAGAAATCGACAACATGCTCACCACCGGAATTATCTATCATGTTGACCAGTCCGAGTGAGAGAAATTGATGGTCCTGCATCCAAAGAAACATGATCCGACACGACTTTAGATCTGTGTCGAATTCGGGGAGCCTAATAAAGTAGCGTTGACAGATCCATTCCCAATGCCTTTCGCCGACAAAATAATTAACGAAGTTGTAAGACACAAATTTTATTCGTTCACCAATGGATTCTCTGGTTATAAACAAGTCCCTATTGCAAAATAAGACTAGCACAAGATGATGTTTGTCTATGAATTCAGATCGTTTGCATACAGATTAATGATGTTCGGATTGAAAAATGCACCAATTGTTTTCTCGAGAATTGTCATTAAAGCATTCCAGGAATATATATACAAAACAATGGTTGTCTACTTTGACGATTGGACAATATATTCTATGTTGAGAGACCATTGTAAATGGATAAGATTAATGTTAGAGAGATTTCATCAAATACAACTATCGTTGAACATTAATAAGTGTATATACGCAACACCAATAGGAATTCTGCTTGGACATGTTGTCTGCAAAGAAGGTATAAAAGTTGATTTCAAAAAAATTAAATTCATTCTTGACTTGGAACCACCAATCAATCCAAATCAACTTAGAACCTTATTGGGACATACGGGTTCTTATCAAAATTTTATTCTCCATTATTCTGACATGATGTACCCACTTGAATAATTGCTTAAAGAAAACCAAGAATTCAGATGGATAGATGAATGTAGCGCATCCTTCGACATCCTGAAAAGAAAACTAGTCGACGCTCCTATAATCAGGTTTCCTAACTGGTCTATAGAGTTTCATGTCCATGTCGATGCATCAGGCATAGAAATCGGGGCTATTTTAACACAACCGGGGAGGATGACATGGATTACCTGAATTCGTATAGGAGTAGAAAACTGAACAAGGCAAAAAGGAATTATTTGACAACAGAAAGAGAGGCACTAGGAATGATATTTGATCTTCAGAAATACCATCATTATCTACTAGCCAACCCATTTGTCTTCTATGTTGATCATCGGGCACTAAATATTTGGTCAATAAATCCTTGCACCATGGTCAAAACGGTCGATGGCTGTTACTATTTCAAGAATTTGAATTTGAAGTGATCATTCGACCAGGGAAGACAAATGCCAGTCCTAACCACCTGTTGATAATAGAAACTAGAGAAGAACCAAAAGGGATTGACGATGATCTACCGGATGCACATTTATTCATATTTGAAGCAGTACTAGCAGAATTGGAGAAAATAACACAATTTCTAGAAGATGGACAAGCGCTAGAAGGAACTTCAAAAAAGAAAAAAAAAATATTGGCCATGAAAGTTGCACCATATACCTTGATGAATGGATTCTTATATAAGATGGGTTCATATGAAGTGTTGCATCGTTGTGTCTTGGATCATGGGATAAAAAGCAACATGGACGAAGAACATAATGGACCTGTAGGAGGACACTATCAAGCTTATACAACTACGAGAAAAATTCAACAGTCTGGACTGTGGTGACTGACAATCCACAAAGATTGCCGAAATTTTGTAAGCAAATGTGACAAGTGTCAAAGACTAGGTCTACCTTTGCTAAGTACTAAAATGCCCTTGATATCTATAAATCCAAGTTTAACTTTCGAAATTTGGGCAATCGACTTTGTCAGTCCATTTCCAATTCCTAGTCGACGAACAGGATTGAGATATATTATCATAGCTGTTGAGTATGTCACAAAATGGGCAGAGGCCGAACCTTTCGAGGATTTTACAAGCGAAGTAGAAACAAAATTTATCTATGACAATATTATTACATGATTTGCCTGTCCATTAACTTTAATCAGCGATCAGGTTTCTCACTTTGTTAATGAGAGAATATCAATACTGATGGAGAGAGTTTATGATTGACCATCAAAAAAGTACAACATATCACCCATAGTTCAACGGTGTGGTAGAATAATTTAACAAAATTTTTAATTAAAGGCTTGACAAAAATATGCAACATCGACGAAGATGATTAGGACGAAAAAATACCAGCAGTACTTTGGGCATATCGAACAACATACAAAAGATCGACAGGACAATCCCCATTTAAACTTGTCTATGGACAAGAAGCTTCCGTTCCCACGTACTTCCGACAAAAGGATCTGGTAATAGAAGAAGTACTACATATCTACATCGAGAAAGACAAAACAAACAGATTATTCCAATTTTTGAAATTGGAAGAACGATTCCAAATGACAATTCATCATCAAGAAGTCCACAAGCAGCATTAGAAGGCATGGCATGATAGAAACGTCAAAAATAAGGATATATCAGGCGATCTCGTCCTGCCCTACAACCATAAGACTAAATTCAAGCTGAAGAAGTTGAACATTGCATGGTTAGGCCCATATGTAGCAGAAGAAATCAATCCCAATGAATCAGTTCAAGTAAAAACACTACAAGGAAGCATGTTCAGAAAACTTGTTAATGTCGTGCGGTTAAAATGCTACAGAGCATAATAAAAGGCACGTTGTCGACCAATGGACGTATCACCATTGGCCAACCGACGTGCCCAGGTTTGAGATGTTTCTTTAAGTACAATTATTTTAATTACCATGTAATTAATTATGATTTCATAAGTTAAAAAAAAGGAGTTATAACCAACTTAGACAAAAAAAAAAAACCGAGACTAAGACATGGGTGGTGGAAGGTTCAACATGATGATAGATTGGGAGACAGCACGAACAATGATGATGTAGGAAGGCAGACAAGTAAAATACCACCAAGCGTGAAGGACCGATGGAGCAGATATGATCGACTAAGTGAATATGATCGACGAGGACAAACAAGCCGACAAGATTCTAGCCGACGAGAACCAAGCTAAGGAAGCACACAAAAGAATAAAGAAATATTCTCGACCTAAAAGCATCAAGCCAATGAACAGAATAAATTCAAAATCTTCGACGACCAAACTCAACTTATGGAGCATAAAATCTGACCACAGCTCCGTCAGTTGCTCTCAGCTCTCGACAACTAACTTACCTTCCTCAGTGAATACATGAGAAACATTCAGGGTTGAACAGTTGCACAAAATATGGAGATCCTCTCGTTGATCACCACTCTCACCATCAACATCCAAAAATCCTTCCACACCTGGGAAGAATTTGTGATAATCTGCAGAAGGATCTAACAGTTGTAACAAGCCTCACACAAACTCTCAAGAAGTTGCAAAGAATAAGAGAAGAATGCACTCAATAATCACTCATGAACACAGAAAATGGAGAATAGCAGTATCATACATCAGCTATGAGATGGCACTTGGAAAACTGAATACAATAATAAAATAACTGTGTAGAGAATTCGAATTAACCAAGGAGTTCATTCAAATAATGCTCAAAGTCTAGCTTGGACTACATTGGAGACATCATCTAGTCATTAGTACCAATCATAAATGGTAATAGTCATTCAAGTGAGTCTAAATGAGTCTAACAGAACCATCTAGGCATAAATCAAGGGATGGAGACACCAAGGGGAGTGCATGAGGTTGTCAGAAGGTCAAGTGGCACTCCAGAACTAGCTGACTAGGAGCTACAGGCAGTTAGCATGAACAATCAGTGGAAGAACTACTCAATCAATGCACTAACTGACTGTTAGTCAACTGGTAGGTGAGATGAGGTGCTCTAACTGAATGATAATTGGTGGTAGGTGAGAAAAGGTGCACTTGTCATGCAGAAGAGTCAAATAGGGTGCATCAAGTAGGTAGGAGGGTTATTGGGGGTTGAAGACATGATCTAGGGAGATCAACGTAGGCTCTAGGTTCTGGGAGACCACCAAGATGATGACTAGATGCATGCAATTGCATGTAGCATGCAAGCATGCAAAATATAAAAATGATGGTGAGAATATTCCAACACCCCCCTGCAAGTTATACTATGAGGTAATAACTGAAAACTGAAAAACAGGGCCCTGGTGACTGAGACCAAAGGTCACCCCGTACAATCAATCTAAATAAACTAATTGAGGAAAGAGGGAAAACCCAGTGGGAAGAAAGCCCTCCCTCAAAATAGACTGAAGGATGCTAATATAGCATATCATCACTCACCCTAGAAGGAGGCAAGTGTCCTTATTTTCCAAAGAAGGATCTATTGATCTAAAATAAATCAGTAATGTGAGAAGGATGAAACCTTCCATTCTGAAAATCTGATCTAGTTCTTCTATGATCATGTGGATCACCAACCAATCATCGGCAGATCGGAGTGTAATGGCTGCCCATCGAGGAAGAGGAGGATCATCAGGTGAGAGATCATCAGTTCTTGTGTAATTGGATCTCCCATTCGCTCATCTTCATCATTAGTTGCTAGACCTTCATGTTCTTGTGGATCTGGATCTAGCATTCCCTCATCATCATATCCATCTTTAGATTCTGAATCTGAAGTCTTATATGAAGAAGCTTTGCTCTCTTGCTCATCATTACTTTCAAACTCTGAATCTGAATTCTCATGTGAAAAAGCAAGTGAAACTAGCTCATCATCACTTCCAAACTCTAAATTCGAAATCTCATGTGAAGAAGCCAGTACAACTAGCTCATCATCACTTCCAAACTCTGAATCTGAAATATCATGTGAAGAAGTTGTGATCTCTTGCTCATCATCACTCAAAGGAGGAACAAATCCAAAAATGTGAATATCATGAAACTGTTTCACAATGTGCATGTAGTTCTTTGATGTCTTCTTTGAACCAACATAGGTGAGATCACTATCAAAGGAACTATGACATGATGATGATGGATCTCCAACAAGATCACTAGTGGATGTAGTAGTGGTGGCCCACTTTTCCATAGGATTTAAACCAATAGGTGCTAGATATTCAGGTTCTTGTGGATATGGATCTAGCATTCGCACTTCTTCAAGAGTCCTCTTTTTCTCAATCTTCTTTAGTGGAACTTTTCCATTTGGAAGACCTTCAACCACATTTTGAGCTTGCAAGTTTTGCAAATGCTTGTAGTTGAGATGAGATAGCCTACTCTCTTCATTTGCATGAGAGTGAAGAGAAGACTCCTTTGAGAGAGGTAATAAGTGTGAAAAGTCATAGAGTTTTGTCTTATGATTTGCAACTCCTTTTGCAATGATTTTCCCTGAAACCATGTGTTGTACCTCGACTTCATTTGGAGAAAAGATCACTCTTTTGGGCTCTCCAATATGAGTCATTTGATACACTGAAAGTATATTTGCTATGAGAGAAGGAACATAAAGCACATCAGAAAAGTAGCCATGGTCAAGATTGATTCTTACAATCCCCTGAGAGGAGACTTCAGAATCATTTCCCAACATGATGGAAGGGCCAACTGAGCTTTCAAAGTTGGAGAAGAGATCTTTGGAGTAAGACATATGTCTTGTTGCTCCTGAATCTATGATGGATGAAGAATTTGTTGATGCCCTTGCCATGATGGCATGACATCTCTCATTTTCCTCATATCTAGAAGGTTCGGTATCAATATCTTTCCTCCTTGCACATGTAGGTACAGGAAGATTGTTCTTCTCAAGTAACTGAGCCATCAAGTCTATAGTCTTCTTCATACAAGAACCCTCAGGATGAAATCCTTGATGACAATATGTGCACTTGGATCTCTCTTTTTGAGATTGCTTGTTCCTCTTTGGGTTCGAAACCTGATCTGACTGATATGGAACATATTTTGGCTTTGTATCATTCACTCTCTTTTCAAAAATCTTTTTCTTGCCCTTTGCATTCACTCTTTTGGCCTCAATAGGTGTAAGGGACGAATCCAACTTTGGTTTGATCATTCCCATGGAGATTAACTTCTCCTCCTCTTGAGTAAGAGATTGGATCAAGTCATCAAGTGAGGGAAACTTCCATTTTGGAATGGACATCTTAGCTGACTAAAATCTGGAGACAAAAACTAAGAAGTTTGGCCCCAATTTAGAGAGAATGGAAAGAATGAGTCGTTTGTCTTCTTTCACTATCTCATATCTTTTCAACTGAGAAATCTATCTTTTGAACTTGGTTAAAAAGCATTGATGGATTTGAAGCTTTCAGGACTTGAAGAGATGAGTTCATTCTCTAATTTATGACCTTTCAGATCATCTTTCTGTCCAAAGAGAGATTCGAGCTTGTTCCAAACCTCTTTGGAGATGTTAGATCAATGACATGGAAGTGAAAATATTCATAAATTGAGAGAATAAGTAAGCCTACTGCTTCATCAAGCCTATCCAAGTACTTGGATTTCTCTATTGCACTGAGTGGTTCGACCATAGTTCCATTTAGTATCCTGGTGAATCTCTCGGATCTCATGAAGAGAGCCATCTTAGCTTTCCATTCGACAAAGTTGGAAGAGGTGAGATTTAGATCCATTTGACCAGTGAAGGTCGAATTGAAGGAGAATTCGAATGGGTGAATAAACATGCAAAACAGGAAGATTTTGGTTGATGGAGATTTGCTACACTTCGAATGAACACTACCTTAAGACACCTGAGCACATATGACTAAGTCCTTCACACCTGGCTAGACCTCACTGGATTGATCCAGTGAATTCAAGGTAATAGCACCAGGATTTGTTGTGGAAACTCAGAGGCTTCTGGTGCTCAGGGAAAGATAGCTACTCAAAGAAATGCTGCAATGGTTGCAACTCGAATAGATGTTGACTGCTCTGATACCATGTGATAATCTATAGAAGGATCTAACAGTTGTAACAAACCTCAAACAAACTCTCAAGAAGTTGCAAAGAAGAAGAGAATAATGCACTCAATAATCACTCATGAACACATAAAATGGAGAATAGCAGTATCATACATCAGCTATGAGCTGGCATTGTGAAAATTGAATACAATAATATAATAACTTAGTAGAGAATTCGAATTAACCAAGGAGGTCATTCGAATCATGCTCAAAGTCTAACTTGGACTACGTTGGAGACATCATCCAGTCAGTAGTACCGGTCATAAATGGTAATAGTCAGTCAAGTGAGTCTAACCAAGTCTAACAGAACCATCTAGGAATAAATCGGGGGATGGAGAATCCAAGGGGGGTGCATGAGGCTGTCAGAAGGTCAAGTGGCACTCCAGAACTAGCTAACTAGGAGCTACAGGCAGTTAGCATGAGCAATCAGTGAAAGAACTGCTCAATCAATGCACTAACTGACTCTTAGTCAACTGGTAGGTGATATGAGGTGCTCTAACTGAATGATAACTGGTGGTAGGTGAACAAAGGCATACTTGTCATGCAAAAGAGTCAAATAGGGTGCATCAGGTAGGTAGGAGGGCTACTGGGGGCTGAAGACAGGATCTAGGGAGCTGAAAGTAGGCTCTAAGTGCTGAGGAGACCACCAAGATGATGACTGGATGCATGCAAATGCATGTAGCATGAAAATTTGCATGCAGGCATGCAAAATATAAAAATTATGGTGAGAATATTCCAACAGAATTTCAGTACCAACTGACAGTATCTACCGAAGCAATCATTGAGGTATGTGCTAGTCATCAGTCAACTGCCATCACCTCTTCTAGTCAACAACCATAATAACTACATGAAGCTTTACTCAACAACAAAAGTTTGACATCTCCAGCAGCTTTATCCATTTCCCTTCTCTCTTTGCGACGAAGAAGCATTTTGTTGGTGGGGGAGATGTTGGAGGAGCCTAGTCTGCTAAGCCGACTAGGTCCTTCTACCGACTACTTGTCGATCCCAACTTGTTGATCGGTTGAACCGACAAGACCTTTATGTAACTGATTGTAACCTATATAAATGTAGGCTGGAGAGCCAGAAAATATATGCATGTATATTTGATCTCTGTACATACTTTGTATAGTCTCTGTTGAGTAATAGAATACTTGTTGCTTCTATGTTCATTACTTTTTCTTGTATTATCTTGTAAATGCTTGTTTGATCTTACATGATGTATTACTGGTAACTATGCAACTTGATTGACTACAACAATAATCCACAAGAAGATTTGCCTCTAATTAGAGTTCTCCTCCCTCCAAATTTCTTAAAAAGGTATTTTTTTTTGTCACAATCATTTTTTTAATTTCACCGAATTGACAAGAAAAGCCTAAATACTGTTAGGGAGTTGCTTAAGTGATTTTAACATGTATTAATGTACCTCCTCAATCCATGTTAAGGCACATACGTCACTTAATAGATTCCCTAGAGCATCGCTTAACATAAGTCACAAGGCATCGCTTAAGCGACTCTCCAAAGAATTTATTAAGTGATGTGCGAGCCTTGACATTGCTTAAGCGGCGTTGTAATGAATTTTAGGGAAAAAATTCAACGGACTCAATGCCCATTCAATATTGGAAAGTTATATTTTCAATTAACGTTGGTCCAAACGTCAAATTTGGACCGAAAATGTAGTACTATAAGAGTTGAGTAATATAGTGAAGTTAATTTTGTGTTATGGAGGAGTTAATGGAGTTGTTAGCATTTACATAAATCCTAAGTGCTTGAGAGGAAGGATAAATTGTTTCTGACAAAAATTTGGTAGAGTATCATTTTTTCTCCAAATGAGAACCAAAGGTCCAAAAAATATGATATCCTACATGTCCATAAACATGGTGAATACATATGAACATCTATTATAGGAAAAATAGTCATTAAGAAAATCAACCATTTAAATTATTGATCCATGAGTTTAACCAAGGGATTCATTGGTTCTCTTCTAATCAATATAATTTTCATTGTAAAAGGATCCCTCATTCATTGATTAATGATAATCAAGAAAAAATGAACTATACAACCAATGGATTGTGTGATAATGAAAATTCATAATTGGGGAGATCATTTTAATCGTCTCAATCATCATGTGCACCTATAAAAGATATGAGGACATTGGTAATCTCAAAAATGACATCACAAACTAAACCAATTAGAACTAATCAATCATTCCATTCTTGTGTTGTGGCCACAACTTCCCCCCTACTTTTCTTTACTTTGGAATAGAAAAGCGGGACCCCCCATGCTTGTTGGAATCAATTTAATACTAAGAGGGGGGTGAATCAGTATTAGCACAATTATCAGCAGTTTTTAACTTCTTTAATTGATTAATCTGAACTTAATCTTGATATTTTGATAATGCATCCAATATAAATAAAACATTCATCCATATATGAACCAATACAAAGAACACAGAACACACGGGATTTTGACGTGGAAACCTAAATGGGAGAAAACCATGGAATTCTCTTTTATAATGAAAAGATTACATTCAAGGAAGCACCGACTTCCTATGTTTACCAGCACCAACATGAAGGAGGCATCGACCCCCTGGTTTTATAGGCACCGACCTGAAGGAAGCACCAACTCCCTGTGTTCTCCAGCGCCAACTGGAAGGATGCTACGACCTCCTATTTCTTGCCCTGTCCTGCCACCCAAATATACAAAATAAGATGTTTCCTTATTGAACTTCCAACATGCACACACTTCCAATATTCTAATGTATGTTCTACTATGTGCACCTTCTGTATGTAATCGTATTGTTATCACTTCCCTGTATACATCACTTGACTTCTCATTCCACTCAACACTTCACTTATGTTGATGACTCATTTCATATATTGTGTGCTACTTCAAGTGATCCTGCAATATGCACCAAGGTTCACTCTGTCATTCAGTTACTATGCAACTGCACTTACTAACTGATAATGTGCTTCAATTGATAGCTTCTTGTTCTAATATTGCGCACCGGAATCAGATGGAACTGCGCACTTAATAAGATGTGTCCGTTCCATTTAACTCCCACAATATTTCAGACATTCTGCGACGTATTGTACATCATATGTTGTCTTAATAATGCTTGAAGGATGGTTTCTTTGTTATCCTATTATCCAATTCCTCCTCCCAAAACTTCTTAATTTTTTAATGTGTTTGTGTCTTTGGATTATTTTCTCTTCTTATTATGTACTTCTTAATTATCCAATACCCTTTCTTATTATGTACTTCTTAATTATCCAAAACCCTTTCTATGTGTGATTTTCCAATTTTTCGTTTTCTTGTGTTTTGGGTGACTTTCTCCTTATTTTATAGCAAACTCAACATAATTGTTTGTGGAGGATTTTAGTTTCTTCCTGGCCAATAACCTTATACAAGAGGCATAACATAGCATTTTTTACTTTTGTAATAGATATGAATCATGTTAGCTTGTACGAAGTATGGAGACCCATTTCTATGCCCATTTTGTAAAGTAGGAAAGTCACATGAACTCACAATCCATGCAAGGAGGTGCAACTATAGTGGGAAAATGAAAGAACTAGGAGATATAAGGCTAACTCATCCAAGGAGATGCAATTTTAGTGGGTAAAGGTAATAATTAAGGGATATAGGACTCGAAAATATATTCAAGGAAATTATTATTATGAAGTTAAACAAGGAAACATGAAGTGTGTGAGAGAGAGTATTAAGGGATATAGGGTTAAATATGGTATCTAAGGAAAATGATAACTATGAATATCAACAAGGAACCATGAAGTGTATGATAGGAGGATGGCATTATGTTAAAGGAAAATCATAAAAAAAAAAATGTAAATGTGTGTGAGAAGATAGATTTTTTTTTAACGAAAATGGGTAGAAGTTTATATTAAAAAGTTAAGAAAAACAACCAAAATTACAAAATAGTCTCTTTATTGAAGAGGGGATCCAAAAAAACCTATTTAATGTCAATAACTCCCCTTGAACATTACATTCAAAATTTTTCCAAGTTGTAACAAAACTTCTTACACTATAGATGCAAATATATTGGCCTAATAAGACAACGTAGCAGTAATACATAACATAAACAAGAAGAGAAGAAATAAATTAAAGCAATCAAGGGAAACTATCAACCAACTTACCTACATGAATCTAGGTCAATGAGGCCTTTGGAAGGATGATGGACTGAACATTTTTATGGTTCCATGTGAGCTGCTATGAGGTGATCCTAGCAATGACTTTCATGGGCCAAACTGAGTAATTTGTCAATATCTTCCAGCAATTTGTATATGTGACCGCCTTGCACTCTGGCATTTCCCTCTACATCGTCCATTCGGGTGTCCAAAAGAGAAATATGGTATGGAATTTCATACACGAAGTCCACCACGCCACCCCACCGAGACTGCAAAATTCTCATCATGGCCTTAACATCACTGAGTTCGGCCCGAACTGCACTGATTTTTTCCTTCCAGGAAGGCATAATTATCCCTAGGAAATCTCCCTCCACAATCTATCCAAACCAAAGTTCCCTACCTTGAAATATCTAGCAATAGGAGTGGACTTCACTGCAAACTCGTCGAAGAGCAATCGCTAAAGAAAAAAAATAGTAGGATACCCTGCTCTAGGAGGAGAGTGAGGTCCCTTTGAAGCAGAGGACGAATTCAAGCATAAAACAACATTGTCAAAGGATACCTGCAAATTTGTTTCTAGTAACTTCATGATTCAACCAATGGATGAGCCTAGGAGCTAGTGCATCCCTTGAAGCAAACCTTATCACCAAGATCCCACCAGAAGAGTTGAAAGTCGTACCTAGAAGGATCATGGAGTTGAAAATTGGTGAAATACAAAGTATGAAATGGATGTCCCTAGGCTCGTAAATTCCATGGTCTTCCCAAAAGAAAATGAAGCCACCCATTATACCTAGTGTGTGAGCACATGGGAAGGATTATAGGGTGGTTTCTATGCTCGATGGGGAATTAAATCTCATATGACACATCAAATGGGTAAATCACTAAGGTATCCACCTTCAATGGGAAAACCCATCATTTTGAATAAATATGCCTTTGTCCAAATTAGCCCCTTGGTTTGCCAATGTGTTTGCAAGAGTATTATTTTGCCTTCTAATGTGCATTAGGCTCAATTCCTTTATCTCCTTAAGAGAGCAAAGGGATCACCTTTGAATCCTTCCATGGGTGATCTCATCTTTAACTAAACATGTCTTGGCAAAGTGAATGACAGGCATGAAATCGCCAAATACAATCACTTTTTGCACCTAAAGAGATGCAAGATACTATGCTCCCATCATCGGAGCAAACCATCATACTTGATTATTAGTGGCCACACCTAGACCCCAAGCGAATGTATTCACAATTGTCCCTTTTGGATTCAACAAAACCCCTACACCCACCACCCCCTATGTGAGAAGATAGACTTATGATAAAATGCATACATCATTTGTGTAAGGAAACATACTTTTATTATGAATATCAAAACCTTTATAGTTTTTATAATATTTAAACATTATTTACAATTATTTTCAAAAAATAACAAAATATTTTATTTTTTATAAAATTTATATATATAATATTGAATGAATATTAACTTTATAGTAATCATTTTCTTTTTAAAACTAATATAAATCTGTCTTTATCAAAAAAAAAATACAAATTCATCTAAACTTAATTATTAAACAATAAGAGATATCAAAATGGAAACACTGTACCTCCACATGTAATTTAAAATTAAGATGACTATGCATATAGATAATTATTTACAAAGGTTTTAAGCTTGGGCGGCCAGGGTTTGACCCAGCCGCCCCTCCTCCTCTGTGCATAGCTGTGCTTTTTTTTCTTCTTGCAGGCTTTTTGAAGGGCGGCGACCTTTCTCCCTGTGGAGGCTTCTCGGGGTTCCTGTTTTCAGGGACTCACGACATTTGATATGGAGGTCGGCTCCAGGATTCAATCTGCTGCGGGCTTGCTGCAAGGGCTCTGTGCTGTTGCTAGTCACAGGCGGAGCAGTTTTGCTGTGGCTACGGGCTTTGAGTTCTTGGAGGCCGGTGGGTTTCTTGAGGGGTGGTGCCCTTTTTCGGTGGAGGCGTCACTGCCGCACTCAGGGAAATGGCTGAACGATTTGATGTAGCGTTGTGATGAGCTTCAGCGTGGACTATGAGGCAGGGGCATCCGAGACCCGACGGATTTCGATCTGCGCCGGATCTTGATGCCGGCTGGGGCGTCCACATTGCGCAGGAGGTGAAGTTCTTGGCCGGGTAGGCTGAGACCCACAACGGCGGAGGTTGGCAGGGCTTGGCTGCACGGCGCGATGGAGGGCAGATGGATGCTCCAGGGCGCGTGTGTTGGAGGGAAGAAAAGGATGGGGAGAGATATTGAAGATCATACAGACGGCCTGAGTCTGACATCAGCGATGGAGATCTCTGCAGCATTGGCTCCTGTTCTTATGGTCCCGATTTCTTTCATTCTCAAGAATTTGAAAGCTCTGGCTGCTGAGCTTGGATTTCAAGATTGTGAAAGAACCAATGATCTTGGCTTTCAAGATTCTGAAATTGATTTCTATTTCGCAAAAATTTGAAAGCTCTGGGTGCGAGCTTTGCTTTCAAGATTGGGATTATCATTCTCGAGAAGTTGAAAGCTCTGAATCTGATGAACTTGGTTTTGAAGACCATGAATTTGGGACTGGAACTGAGGACTACTGGAATGCATGATGGTGATTCATTGCTAATTTGATTTCCATCATTCTCAGAACCGATGAGCTTGTGTGAGCATTTAATAGATGTTAAGGAGGTTTGAGAAGTCTTGCTTTCTTGGTGGCTGGCGAGGGTATCTTGAAACGATGGTGAGATCGGGCACCTGATGATTCCATGGGATTCGACTTGGAACGCTGAGGTTTGGAAGGAAATCCTCGACGGCGGCGGCGATCTTGGTTTCGCCCAGATCTAACTCGGTGTCCCTATTCACCTGCTGTTTCAAGATTCTTGTGGCATCGTTTGGGTTGCTATTCCTCGCGGCAGCGGTGATCTTTCCAGATCTTATCCGGTGGCCCTCTACACCTGTTGTTTCAAGAGTCTTGTGGTATCGTTTTGGGTTGCTTTTCCTCGATGGCGATGGAGATCTTTCTAGAACTAAACCGGTGGCCCTTTACATATGCTGTTCAAGATTCTTGTGCACCTATGGAGCAGGAAAAAATGCGGCCATCTTGAAGAGAGGGATCTAGCGGGCATCCTGTGGCGGCGGTGGCGAGGTATGATTCTGTTCAGAGTAATGGGGATGGCTCGTCTTTTTTACAAAAAGATGGGCGTATTGTGGGATCTCCTTACATAGGATGTGATCTGTGCTCTGCAGAAGTATCTTCCGTCCATTTGAAGACGAAGAGGCTTTGCCTGCCGTGGACGCATATTTCTTGATGAATTCAGAATATGTGAGTTCAAGGTTCGGCGTTGTATGAGAGGATGGAGCCTCGACTGGACTGAGAGCCTGTTGCGCACCCTGGTCAAGGCCCCTGCGTTTTGCTTTCAGGCATTGATGGAGCGTGATGGATTTTTCTGAATATGGAGAGAGGGCGGTGCCTTTGCGCGGCGACCCATTGGATCTGAGCACGATCCAGTGGCGGCGGCGACGGTTTCAGGTCCTGATCTGAAACCGGTGGCCCAAATTTCACCTACTGTTCAAGATATATCTGTTCTTCATCTTGTGGCAACATTCTCTGGGTTCTTTCTTTTTTGGTTCAGCTCATTATAAGCTGTTGTTTCTGCTTATATGGGACAGAAATATGTGAAAATGTAGGGATCCTTGTTGATTCTACTACATGTGCAGTATGTAATTTTAATCGACTTTTTGAAATAAAATTACGGACTTTTTCCAAGGAAAAAAAAAAAGATAATTATTTACAAAATTAAAATTGCCTTTAATAATATATATTTTCTTTTCATAATATACCATATATTTTTTATATATATATTTTTTTTTACTTAGAATTATATTGAAATATTTATTTATTATCTTAGATATATTTTAATTTATTTACTTAAAATTATATCGAAATATTTTATTTTGTTTAAATTACATATTAACTTAATGTTAAACATAAACATGGCATATTTCAATTTTACTAAGTTTATATATATATTCTTTCAAAATATAAATTATATTGTTGATAAATATTAAAATTAAAATTTAATATTAATTTTTTCATTAATAATGAAATATAATAAAAAATGTTTACCATTATTGAACATTTTTCCATCAATTGACCTTATACAAGTAAAATTTTAAATTGCCTATCAAAAACATAGTCAAACTAATTAAATATATTTAACCGTAACATCCAAAGCAAAATAATAACAAGAAAACGTACGTGTGGAGTTCTAAAGTCTTTACCACCATGATTCTTTTTTCATAAAAGTCTTTCCCCAATTATTCTTTTTCTCACAAAGATATATTTATTTTGGAAAGTTTTCACCATGATTCTTTTTCACACAAAGATATATATATATATCAAAACTTAAGTTAAAAATAATTTTAATATTAAAGTGAAAAAATAATCTGCCCAACCAGAAACCGGCCGCCAAGTTTATACCAAGTATAAACAAACCTAAATTTGTCTCGAAACCACAATTGTATAAATAATTATTTCCTTACCCGATAAGATGACGGTGCTCTTAATATCCATGATGTTCGTAAAGTGTCAGTGGCCAAAATATATACATATATATCTTCAACAAGTCGTGTATATATACATATATATTCAACAAAGTCGTCCGTGATGGCAACTGGCACTAAATTATAATTACATGTTATAGTTCCGTCTTTATGCCACTAACATTTGGCATCCCATTAAATCAGTCAATTAATTATTGCTTCCTGTTTTGTCTCGGCTCTCGTTACAAATAAAACTCTTCCACTGCATTACAGTATAGTGCACGTCCATTCATTTCAATTTGCCTGCCTCCCTTAGTGTATTATATTATATAAGTGCCTATTTAAGTATATTCGTACATATATATATCATTTTCAATCTTTTATATATATATATATATATATGCAAAATAGGTGGGTGCATGTACCACTATGCTTTTGTTTCTTTTGCTGAATCCAGTAATTTAATAATATGTTTCTTTTGTATATTCTTCAACTTCCTCATCACGTGCAAGGAGCACTTCTAACAAAATGCCCTGGAAAACAGTTTTGATAGATATATATTTATCTGGTTAATAATATTCAGCCTGCTGTAAGCTAAAATTTGAACCTTGAGGTTCGAATTTTGAAAAATTTGAGTTGGTTTCTTAACCTTAACCTTTGTCCTAACACACCATGATCTACCTACCTCAATCTCAACTCCCAACCTGCCAGCGAAGTTTTTCCTCTCTCCTTGCCACCGCTTAGCAAAGAAACCCTCATGCTAATGCTTAGAGCTCATGACTCGATGAGTTTCGATCTCAGTGTTCATGAATCACTGCTACTCCTCACAATCACCAACTCACCATTTGAGTTAGAGACTACAATCATAGACACGATTCTGTTGTGCCGCCGTTGAAGACTGAAGTTAATAGCTATCGAGATTAAATTTACCTAAACAGATAAGTTGAAAATTGAAATTTCTAGTTCCACTAGTAAATTGTTGAAGTAAATTTTTATTATTTTGTACTATATTTGGAGTAAATTGTTGAATTAAATTTTTATTATTGTGTACTCTATCTATATATATATATATTTCAATCTAAAGACGAATCTCAAACGAACCTCATTGATAAATTTGAATTCTAATCGAATCAAATGGTTGTCGAACCCAAATTCGAATTCGAACCATGTGACTTAGGCTGCAGGCTATTTAATACAGTTGCTGCAGATCTATTAACCATTGGATCTCAAAAAGCTTAACAGACCTACAACAACTGCATTAAATAACCTACAGCAAACTGAATATTGTTCACCTATTTATCTTATATGCCCTTTCTCTTTAAAGAATTCCATGGAAAACAGTTTGACAAGCATATATTTATGTTATGTGCCCTTCCTCTTTATGGAAGTTACAGACATGTATTTATGTTCCCTTTCTCTTTAGGGAACTTCCAGACATATATTTATGTGCCCTTCCTCTTTAGGGAACTCACCTCTACACGTATTGTAAACACATGCAGCCAACAAAAAGAAATAGAAAGCCAAATCTTACAGACACCCACTTTGCCCTTTAAATTAACAAAAGGTAAATGGCCTGCTTCTAGAGCCACAACTCCATTAACCTAATCTTAAAGTGACAGTTTTTTAAAGTGGGCTGTGCTGTATGACTCATCTCGGAACCAACAATGGCAGTGATTGATTATAGAATAATTTAGTGGCCAATATTCTTTACTGGGACATTTTTTTAATACATTAAAACTAATATAAAATTGGAAACGAACATAGGATAAATGATTAAAAATTTGAAAGATTATATATAATGTTCATACACTTGCCGGAAAGATACAAGTTGTGGCAGAATAAAATAGTCTTGCTTCAATATTTATGTGTGCCACTAGAAGTTGTCCTCTTTCCAATGAATAGAGCTCTGTGGATTATCCATTTGTCTCCTCTTTTGGCGACTTCCTCCTTTTTGTGGGTCCGAATTGAAAAAAGTTGATGCTTATGCCTTTTCTGCCACCTTTTGCTATTTCACATGGTGACATTCAGCTATAAATACATCCTCTGACCCTCCGCTCAATCCAATCTTCTTCAAGCTTTTCTTTGCTACCCTCTATTCTGGCACTTTATTGCTGGTCATTCTCTTCTTGTTTTTTTTCTCTGTAACCATTTGGTCTGTTCATATATTTTGATTTTTGTTGGACAAACCTGAGCTTAAACAAAGCTATATGATAGAGCATTTCTTGGAGTTCTGCAGGTCAGCTACTGGTTACTGCATCCAAAGATCTTCAGCAAGGCTGGTTAAGTTGATTCTGTTTGATAGTCCAATATAGGAAAGTTATTTGAAAACTATCATTTCAGTAGAGTTCTGAGTAGTGGCTGTTATTGATGGTCTGTAAGTAGCATAGTCTGTGTATGTGGGCAGCCAAATATACTACCTATGTTCATCATCCTTCATAAGTTCTTCCACATAGTGCTTCTGTTCCATTGCTGTAAATGCTTTTGGCTCTGTGGTATAAGACTGTCTTTTCTCAAATTTCACCATTGTTGCTAATTACTATAGGACTGTGTCTTTTGGATTTTTGGATTTTCTTGCCAAACTCCCAAACTTTGTCTTTGCAATTATTTGAGATCTTAATAGTTCATAGCTTACCTGGTGAATTGGGTATATTGTAGCATCTCCAATCCAAATTGATTCATTACAGACAGCAGAAGGAGCTGTAATGGAGTCAGAAGCTGCAGCAACAGAAGCAGTATTTTCATATTTTGGAGGAGATACAATGATTATCGAGCCAGAATCTGAAAGATTTGTCCCTGTTTTTCAGTCTTTAACAAGTTTGCAGTCAAATCAGATGCTTATTTCCCATTCAAACCAGATGGGCATCAATGAAAATTCTGCAGTCGCAATCCATCCAGCAGAATTCAGCAGAGAAATATATGATATGGGAAGTACCCAATACAACAATATGAATTTTTCTGCCAATCTGGTTGTTGCTCCAGGGGCAAAAACTGCAGTGCCCACAAAAAGATCAGTGCCTATGTGCCCAACTCAGGATTCATGGCATTATCCTGGAGGCAATTGGGAGGCCATCTCAAATTCTCAGAGCAATTCAGCCTCAGATGAAGCAGATGACCAGCAAGTGATAAACGTGAGGAAGAAGAGAAGGATGTTGTCTAACAGAGAATCTGCAAGGAGGTCTCGTCTCCGGAAACAACAGCAGTTGGACGAGCTGAGGGCTCAATTGGCTCATCTCAGAGCAGAAAACGGGCAGATATTGAACCATTTCAATATTATTTCACAGCACCATGCTCAGATTACAGAGGAGAATTGCCGGTTGAGTTCAGAGGCATTGGAGCTGAGTAACGAGCTCCAGAGATTACACCACACATTAAATGCTCTTAAAAGTTTGAGTATTGAAAGTGGGAATTGCAGCGTTGCGCATCTGAGCTCAGAATCGAGCGCCATTGAGCAGTCCATGTTCTCTCCCGATCTCTTGTTTTGAGGCTCAAAAGCAGTTGACATATTGTAGAATTGTACCAACGTTTTTCGGGTTTTTTTCAGCGAAACGTTTTTCGAGTTATTGCGTGTGTTAGTATACTGTTTTCTAAATCATGCATAAAGTTGATTTGGATTTCTTCTTTAAAAAAAAGTTGATTTTGGATTGGATTTTAAACGTGGGACAACCTCGTGTAAAACTATGCCATAACAAAAATGTGGGGCATAGGCAGAAATTAGAGAAAAGAGGGATTTACCATTAAATCTTTATCATAAACATATTATATTAAATTTGGAGTCATGGAGTATCGATGCGTATCTTATAAATGTCCATTTAAACTTTGCCTTATTTATATTTTAATTTAAATGCTTATTTTACAAGGCATCTCATTCACCCTTATTGCTAAGAGCATAAACACTTACTTTCGCATCTCATCTCATCCACTTTTGCAATAAGAACATAGGGCAACCAGAAACAAAAAGTTAGCATCCAAAGTCAAATGATTTTTTTAAAATATTTTTTATAAAAATAATCTACAACTTAATAATATTTCAGTTTTTATTTAAAATTGCATGTTGATTATGTATGTATACAACTATATTTTCCTTTTGTCAGGGATAAGTGGTTCGTTGGTGGGGTTTGATGGATTTCATTCCATCCACCTTCAATTCTGTTGAGACATCTTCTCGCTTGGATTACCGTTTGTTCTCCATCTACCTTATATTTCTTGCAATGTGGAAGCCTATTCATAGAATAGTAAAGAATATCTTTATTTCACTACATATTAAAGAATTCCTTTATAAAACTTTTTGTTGAACCCCTCCCAATACACCTTTACTATTTATAAAACCCCTTTTTTCACCAAATATCCTAGGAATCCACTTTTTCCATGATATTTTTAATACCCCTTTCTATTTTTACCCTTGTTATGGTGACATGACACCTTGCAAGGTCAAATATGAAATCTTAGTGAGAGAAAATATTTCAAGGTGGGGAACAACCCCTTGAACACAAGTCAACTTAATTCACAATCATTCTAGTAAACTTCACATTGCATTCAATCACAAATCATACATATTCAAATACCACTTTAACCCCAAACACATTTGGATTCACACCACCTTCACACATATCATACTTCTTCAAAGACTAATCTGACTTCACATACAATCAAACTTACACAAACTTAGAATGTATAGTATCTATTCAAACCCCACTATACCATATTCAACCCCCTATATACATAATTATAAACAACATTGGTATCTACATGTTTATAACATATTAACCATACCCCTTGACCCTAATATATACTAGGCAATATATTGCTTCAATATTTTAAGTACTAAATCTCACAATATGAACTCAAGTGCTATAATATTGCATACTTAGTGAACCCCCATGCTTTGAACAACCAAAACTTTTTAAGTTTTTTTCATAAATATAGCATACTATATCATCTTGTAACCACAAAAATTCTTTCTTATAACATTGGTTTGGATTCAATCTCATTAAATAAAATTTGTTGAACTATACAACACAAAATAATTTTTCCCCTAAACATAAGAACATGTTGTAATTAAATTTAAAATTATCATAATTATTTCCATACAAACCCAAATAAAACATATGATATATCACTAGAAAGTTAAGAACATGAAATTACCAATGGTTAAGAAATATGGAGACATTCTTTCAATGTGTGGTTAAGAAAACCAAATGTATAGCCATAGTTGTAATATAAACATACAAAAGTATTAGTTTTTCAAACTTTGATATCTTGGTAATTCAAGCTTCAATTTAGTCTCTTTAAGTTAAACTATTTTTCAAATCTAAAGTTGTATTCCATATTTTTGCTTAATTTTTTTTAAAACCATTATGATATTGCAATCCTCTTAGCTTTTTTTCTTGAATATACACAACAAAATAAAGAATCATGTAAAGCTTTAATACCAACTTAAAACATCTGAATACAAAATGGATTGTAACTATTGAAAGTGGAAATAACGATGCAAAAACAAAGATAATAGTAGGACACCTACACACCCATAGTTGGATTGCACTTGTAAATTTAAGTAATAGAGAAAGAATTATCCAATAACAATAATTGTATATGGTTGATTTTGTTATGACAAGTTGCAACTTCTGAGATGTGTCACTTTTATAATACGCATAAGCTCAATTATATATATATATATATATATATATATATATATTAAATTGGTCATATATGACAAAATAGATCCATAATACTTTTACAACTTATCAAGAAAATAATTGTACCATGTATCTTTATATGTTAGGCCAGTATGATATTTTACAAAACTAAAAATAAAGTAATAATAATAATAATGTTAGAAAACAAATTAAATTAAATTAAATTAAAAACTTAAAAAACTAAAAGAAGCGGATAATTATAATAAATAAACCAACATATATCCATCTTAACTCTGTATCCGCAAAGTATCGAGAGGGATCAAATCCTTGAGGTGCAAACCTTTTTTAGACTCCAAAATTTGAAGAAAGGTTTGCACCTCAAGGGATTTGATATTTTTGGCATATGGTAGATCCAGAGTTAAGATGTATTTGTGATGGTTTATAATAAGATTGGATATACATATGAGAGTTGGGAAGGGGGTGTTAGAGTGGGGTGTTTATTTATATGCATAAGAGGAATAAAATCAAACAAATCATAAGTCACTAGTAAGGATGATTAAGCCCATATTATATTGATGCGGTGTTTTTTTAATCATGAAATGGTTCAATTGTATTGATTCAAAAAGTGATGTCCAAACCTATATTGAATAACATAAAAGTGGGACATACTTTGGTAAGTACAATAGATTAAGGGTGACTCTATATTCAAATACAACCCCCCTCCCTAGAAGTGGGAGGGGACCGATCGAATAAAGATATTCATTTTGTTTTTTACAATTTTGTCATTCCCTAAAGTGCATGGATTACTAGATCCAAACAAATTGCCAATAAGAATTCAACCAAAACAATTTATGCAAAATTATTAAAACATAAAAATTATACTTCTTATTTTGGACTTGGTTTTCTAGGAATTTTAGTACTTTTTCTTGGATCGGAGTCCCTTGGACCATACTAATTCCATCTAGCAACTAGGTGAACTCTCTCTCTCTCTCTCTCTCTCTCTCTCTCTCTCTCACACACACACACACACACACACACACACTTATGAACTTGATTCACTAAGCATGGTATGTAATTCTTGGGGATTTTTTCCAACCTATTTTTGGACCAACCTTCTTGTGGTTCTTTCCCTCAGGTAAATTCCCAGAAAATTCCCCCAAAGGATGATACCTCCACAAATGAAGTAAGGTATGTGTATGATCATGTGTCACTTTTTTGTTGGAAGGGACATTCACTATCAGAGCCACCAAAGATGAGATAATTTCATGTCCTCTCATCCATGGCCTCCTTTACTTATTTTTGGAAGAATGGAAATTTTTCAAAGAGGCATGGGTTTTTCCTCATGAATGGGTCATTTCCTCTATTACCAAGAGATTTATCAATATTTATATGTAATTTTGAAATGTGGTAATGAGATTCCATGTCTATTTCCATATTTGAAATCGAAAGGAAATGATCTCATATTTTTTTTTTATCCCATCGAATTCCTTCCCATTATAGCAAAATCCTACTAGGATGTCCTTTGCTCATGTTGATCTTTACATATATTGGAGTGAAGGAGAACAAGCCCTCTTTGTCTTTGTTTTAATCATAACAAATGAACACTCTTATGATGTTCTTGATCTTTGTCAGAACCTTTTACTTTGAAAATGCAATGGAACTTAGGTATTATTATCCATATCACCTTTGAAGATATTGTGTCATTGTTCTTGATTCAAGCCCCATATTTTAGAATCATTTTCTTCTCGTCTTCACTTCAGAATAAGGCTATAAATAAAACCCTTTAAATCATTTGACCTTAGGTTCATTTTTCCATCTATCCTTGATGCATTCCATGATTTTGTTAGTTGGGGGCAATAGCCCATTCAACATATAGACCAAGGCGCTCTTGGAACAAAAATATGTTAAATATCTTCCTTTGGGTGAGAGGAGCATTACCACAAGGGTTATTTTATCCTTCTTAGCTATAAAATCCAAAGAATACCCCTGAGAATACTTTTTGTGTTATTAATTTCATTAAGATCCATGGAACTAGTTGTGTTTTGGTGGTCGCTACAACATCTTTGAAGGAAGGGTCTAGGCTAAGTTCCATTGATGATAGCAAGGAGTTCTAGAATACATAGGAGCAACAAGCTTATGTTCAAATTTCTTCTCATGGTTGTCACGTCCCCTCCCTTCAATCCGGATCAAGGAAGGGATCATGAATAAAATGTTTGGGCCATTTCTAATTCTCAGCCCCATTCATCACTAACAAATTCATGTAAACAAAAACACAAATGTGTCCAGATGTATAATTCGAATAAACACAACGGCAATAAAATCTACTACACACATCTAGCATGCATTCAAAATATTCATAACATTCATCAAATAAAATCATTGCATGATTGAAATACAAGAGAATACTTATCTTGAAATGATGTTGTCCCAAGCAACCGGCTATACAACTGCAACTTTCCACCCAACCATAGGCCAGTTGTGCTCATCAATCTCTCAACACAACTACCACCCCTGAGTTGGGAATGATTTTCACAAGGAAATGGAACCTACAACTTATGAATATCCAAATGAACACCACATATTAGCTAAGCTAGTCCAAAGTTTGGTTTATCAGGCTGTCAAGGCAGTAGAGAGAAGGAATTGTTAAGCTAGTGAGCTCAACCACAGAGCCAATGGAAACCCTCCAAGATTTAGCTAGCTTGCCCCCCACAATACCTACACACCCAACACAGGGAAGTATCCCCTTCACTAATCCATAGTACCTCAGGCCATACCTTCCCTTCTAGTGCTATTCAGGGTGTGCATAGAAAGGTAGCCAAAGCCCTATCATCTTTGGGAGGTTACACTCTTCACTAGGTTTATAAATCCAATTCTAAATCTTCCTCTACTCTTGGTTGCTTACACACACAAGTTCAAACCAAAACAAGGGATCCATCAACTAACATAAAGGCACATATGTTGGGCATGGAAAAACGTTTTTAACTGTGGGATGCACAAAACAAGATTCCCATGGGTTTTTCCAAATTGTGGCACACCAAAAACGACCCTTGAGATGGGAAAACAACAGTTGGGAACTACCAATCGAATCCCAAACTGGTATTTGGTCATTCAAATGGCGAAAACGACCTCTATGGACCCCCAAAACGAATTTATCTTCCTTTTAGTCATTCTGCAACACCCAAAACGTGTTTCCCAGCTAGAAAATGAATGAAAACTCGGGAAAAACATGGAGGAAAATGCCTAGCAAGATTAGACTGCATGAGAGATAAAATCCTCTGGATGAATGATGGGTTGGGGAACAATTTTGTGGGTATGTTCTTGCCCAGGAAGACATACACGGTTTTCCAAAAATGGTGGCTTTCCCATACATGAAATTGGATAGCCATACCTTCCATTTCCCAAAGTAATAACTACCTCAACGTGACCTCAACCACCTCTTGGAACAAATAAATGATTGGTTGCAAAAGTCGATGTGGGTAGTTGATGGTTCATGGATTCTCTCATCGAAAATTGGCTTGACACTATTGGCTTCAAGGGTTTGAATATTTCCCTCCCTATTCCTTGTAAAAATCATGACCCCATACTCTTGTTGCATTACATAGCTAGTTGAGGATATTTTACTAAAATACATATTTACATGATATTTGTAATTTCTATTGTGCCAGGATAGCACACAATCCACATGCATCGATTTTTAATTACCGATACAAAAACGATAAATCGATGGTGGGGTCTTGGCCTTGAGCTCCTCGCCATGATTTTATATCGATGTTACATCATTTACATGTTAAGTGCAATGGGGTCAAAATCAAGGTGTTACATTCCCCTCCCCCTTAAATTAGCATTGTCCTCAGTTCTCTTCAAAATTGAACAAAATGGATATACCACTCTCATGGAATCCTCCAAATCCCATGTAGCCTCATCGGGATCATAGTGCTTCTGTTGCACATTCACCTGTCCGATGGCTTGGTTCAGGAGCAATGTTACCTACCTGTCTAGGGTGCGCAATGGCTTGGTTTGGAACTCTCCCTCAGGTTCCACTTGGATCAAATCCCAATTAATCATATGATTAGGATCATGTACATATTTCTTAAGCAAAGAAACATGAAAAACATTATGAGCTCTAGTGTTCGCATGCAATGCAAGTCTATATGCAACTAGCCCTATTCTTTCAAGCACTTCAAATGGCCCACAATATCTTGGTGATATCTTGGCACAAATCTCAAGCTTCAAGGAGATCTTCCTTGGCCTCACTCTAATTTAAACATGATCCCCAACACTAAACTCCCTATGCACCCTATGCTTATCTGCATAGATTTTCTGTCTATCTTGGGTTGCTTTTAAATCCTTCCTGATCTTTGCAACCTCTTGTTCCATTTCCTTAAGAAATTATGGCCCAAGTACAATTATGTTCATTGGATTATCCCAATTCACCGGTGTCCTACACTTTCGACCATACAAAGCCTCAAACGGACTCATGCCCAATGATGCTTGATGCCCATTATTATATGCAAACTCTACCAAGTGTAGATAATCCTCCCACTTGGATGGTTTTTCCATTACAAACATGCAAAGCATGTCTTCAAGCACCTAATTTACTCTTTATGTTTTCCCATATGTTTGAGGATGGTAGGATGTACTAAAGTACGTTGCGTACCCAAATCTGCAAAAATGCCTTTCCAAAAATTTGAAGTGAACTTGGTATCCATGTCAAAAATTATTGCCTTAGGCAATCCATGTAGTCTAAAAGTCTCCTTCATGAAAATCTTTGCAATGGCATCAGCTTTATATGTGGACTTAACTGGTATAAAATTTTATTCCTTGGTTAATTTGTCCACCACCACCATGATGGAATCATGCTGTCTCACAGTCATTGGAAACCTTGTAATAAAATCCATGGAAATTATCTCCCATTTCCATTCTGGAATTGGAAATGGATGCAATAAACCTGCTGGGTGTTGGCATTCAACCTTTACTTGCTGACATTTGATGCATTTAGAAATGTATTTAGCGATGTCAATCTTCATCCTTGGCCAAAAAAAAAAAATTGATATGCTGGGTGACTGGAATACGGAGTTTTATGGATTTAATCCATAACAGTCCTCCTCAAGTATGCCACATTTGGAATATAAATTCTATTCTTATAAGTAAGAAGTCCATCACCTTCCAAATGATACCCTTCCTACCTCTTTTCAAAGTTTTGTTGTTGCAATTTTTCCTTTATCTACACATACATTTCATCTTCGGCAATATAGTTAACAATATGTTGCCTCAAATATGATTGGAAAGTACTAAGGTCTGCCACATGCATTTCTTGTACTTTTCTGTTGAGTGCATTAGCCACCTTGTTTTCTTTCCCCTTTATGTGTTTGATCTCAAGATCAAATTCACACAAAAATCCAGCCATCTAGCTTGCCTAGCATTTAATGTTGGCTACTCAAACAAATATTTTAGACCACAATGATTTGTCCTTAGCTCAAATTTTCTTCCCATCAAGTAGTGCCTCCAAATATTTAAAGCATGCACTATGGCTGCAAGTTCTAAGTCATGAGTAGCAAAGTTCTTCTCATGCTCCTTCAACTTCATCGACTCATAGCACACCACATGGTTGTCCTGCATAAGAACTCCTCCAAGTCCTTGATTGCATACATTAGTACACACCACAAAGTATTTTTTTGGGTCTGCAATTTTCAAAATTGGTGCACACATGAGAAGATTCTTCAATCGTTGGAATCTTTCCTCACATTTCGGTGTCGACTCAAACTTTATCCCCTTCTTTTGCAAAGAAGTGATTGGATTAGCAACCTTGGAGAATCCTTCAATGGACCTCCTTTAGTAACTAGTAAGTCCCATAAAGGATCTCACATCTGTCACGTTACTTGGAGTTGGCCAATTCATAATGGATTCAATCTTCTCAAGGTCCACTGATATTCCTTCCTCTGAGATAATGTGACCCAAACAATGAATTATATCTTTATAAAAGTCACATTTGCTCAGCTTTGCATACAACTTATGCTTCCTTAGCAATTGCAAGGCCAGTCTCAAATGTTCTTTGTGCTCTTCTTCATTCTTATAGAAATCGCATTCGGAATGCCTTTTAAGACCCTTAGGTTTCCTTCCTCATCCATGAATTCAAAAGTCTTGTTGTAGCAGTCAAGCTTAACTTTGTGTGATTCTAACCAGTCCATTCCAATGAGAATATCATAGGAACAAAGTGGCAAAATATTTAAATTTGCACAAGTGAATAGCCCATCCATCTCTAATGGAAATTTCTCTACCATTTCTCTAACGTTTCTCTTGGTTCCAGTGGCTAGTTGAACTAACCATGACTTACTATGATTTAATTTCTTAAAAGCACAACTATCAACAATTTTAGGAGTGATATAACTGTGAGTAGATCTAGTGTCAATCAAAATAGAAACAGATTGCTTAGAAATCTTACCTTCAAATTCAACCATAGTTTATTGATGATCTGTCTGGCAGTCCTTTAGTGCTGCATAGAATCTAGGGATGGTCCTTCTCACTTGACCCACAGTTTTAGCTCCTTGGATGTTGTGAACTTGATTTACACTCCCATTTCAATGTGGATAGTTCCTAAGCATATGGTCATCTCCACATACCAAACATTGAAGTGGTTCTCTTGGCTCCTTCAGATCTCTTGGCATGTATCCCATCATTCTAGGTTGCTTAATCACACCCTGAGGTGTCTGCCTTTGCTGATTTCTGAGCTGAGGAGGTTTGAAACCCTTCCTCCTTTGGTCAAAATTCTCATTTTCTTGTCCTTCCATGCCTTATGGAAATTAGGTTTGCTTTTGTTTCGATCATAACAATACTTGGCCTTCCTCATGGCTTCCTCTAGAGTTCGAGGTTCATCAAACTCAAATTTGTCTTTATATGACTAAGGTAGTCCACTTAGAAAATGTTGAATTTTCACCTTATCATCTAGGATATACTTGACATATCTTAGCAGCTCCAAGAATTTGTTTGTATATTCTTCCATGGTCATTTTTCCCAATTTCATCTCATGGAACTATTTGATCTTATTATTATAGTACCTGTCAGAGAGATATTTCTTCTTGAATTGATTCCACATGATCTTCCTTTCATTGATCTTCTTCAATTTCCTAAGGTGACCCCACCATATAGATGCTCTTCCATTTAGATTGAATATGGCCACCCTTGCCTTCATATTTCCAGAGTAGTCTTGGATTTGGAAATACTTCCTCATCACAAGAAGCCAAGCTTCAACTTTTTTACCAAAATTTACCTCACCATCAAAGGTAGGGGGTTTGGACTTCTTAAATTCCCCATGTGAATTGTTCTTGTAATGCCTCTTCCTCTTATTCCTGGGATATGAAGAGCTTGAACTTTCAATGGATTCTTCAGAGTCAAATGATCCACTAGAAGAGATTTCTGGAGTATATGTCTTGTCTCTAGAAACTCTTCTTGAGCTATTGGACCTCTTGCGGGAATTTCTCTTTGAACTTCTCCCACTCTTTTTTGGATTTGCGGAGTGAGGCCCATAGTTAACCCTCCTTTGAATGTTTGTCAAACTTTCCAGCATAGCTACATTCCGCTGATTCTGTTCTTCTTGAGCTTTAATAAGCCTCGCATTGTCTTCTATGTAACTTCATAGTTCCACCCTTAGGCTCCTCATGGTGGCTACGATATCTGGGGGAGTATCTTGATTTATTATACCATTGGATTTTGTTTATGCATTCTCAACATGTATGTTATCTCCCATGGCATATGTCTCGGGCTCATAGGGATCCTGTGCATTATCCATGATGATGATCCTCTTAGCGCAACCAACACCAAAAATTTCCCAACTAAACTAGAATGAAATGATGACCCTTAATTGTCACTAATATGATTCTGAGTCTGCAAAATGTGTTCATAAACACAATTGTTAGTTGCATTTTATGCTCAGAAAATTATAAATTTTGTTTCATGCACTATGGGAACAATCCATATTGACAATTTCTGTCAAATCACAAAATTTTCTCACAATCAACAATTTATGAGGGGGGCAATGGGGGTTAAGGTGGATTTCCCCCTTGTGGCTTCACCATTGCAGGGCGAGTCGAGGGTAGCACCCTCATTTTTTTTTGGGTAAATTTTTTGATTTCACGCAATTTGGTGCATAAGATCAAGGTCATTTTTCGATTTCTGGCACCTAAAAATCTTCTTGGAAAAACTACTTAATTTCTCTATTACGCTGGACTTTTCCAAAATTCACCAAAATGTTGGTTGGAGGACTTTTTTATTTTTCTTTGAAATGCTTTTTGGCAACTTTTTCCTTTCTTTTCCGATCACCTTTTCAACAATTTTTTCCATTTTTCGTCGATCGCCTTTTAACGACTTTTTCCTTCCTCCGCCAACGGTTTTGACGAAAAATTCTCATTTCTCCCTGATTCTTTCGGCGTACTTTTTCTTTTATCACCGAGCTGTTTCGACGATATTTTTTAATCATCGCCTAAATTCCGTCTTCGACAACTTTTTCAATTTTTTTTTCCTAAACGTATCAATGACTTCTTCAATTTGTTCGCCGACAGTTCCAGCGCCCTTTTCAATTTTTCGTTGATAGTTTCGGTGATTTTTTCAATTTGTCGCCGAAACATATCGACAGTCTTTGCCCTTTTTCATCGAAAAAAAAATTTCGGCCAATTTTTTCATTTTTCGGCATACTTATGCTTTTTTTCCAAAACGTGTTGTCGCAACTCCTCAAATATTGCTAACACATGCTTGGCAAAACACTTAGAAAAAAAATTGTTATTTTTTTGTCTGATAGCCAATGCTTAGCAGGAAGCAAACTTACCTTTGCAAATTTCCTGATTTGGACCATTTAGGATCAATGTTGCATTCCATAGCTCTGATACCACATTGTCACGTCCCCTACCTTCAATCTGGATCAGGGAAGGGAACATGACTAAAAATTTTGGGCCATTTCTATTTCTGAGCCCCATTCATCACTTACAAATTCATGTAAACAAAAACACAGCAAGAATAAAATCTACTACAAAATATAGCATGCATAACATATTCATAACAGTCATCAAATAAAATCATTGTGTGATTGAAATACAAGAGAATACTTATCTTGAACTGACGTTGTCTCAAGCAACCGGCTATGCAACTGCAACTTTCCACCCAACCATAGGCCAGTTGTGCTCATCAATCTCTCAACACAACTACCACCCTTGAGTTGGGAATGATTTTCACAAGGAAATGGAACCTACAACTTATGAATATCCAAATGAAGACCACATATTAGCTAAGCTAGTCATTGGTAACCCTCCAAGACTTAGATAGCTTTTCCCCCGCAATACCTACACACCCAACACAAGGAAGTATCCCCTTCACTGCTCCACAGTCCCTCAGGCCATACCTTCCCTTCTATTGCTATTTAGGGTGTGCATAGAAAGGTAACCAAAGCCCTATAATCTTTGGGAGGTTACACTCTTCAGTAGGTTTATCAAGCCAATTCTAAAGCTTCCTCTACTCTTGGTTTCTTACACACACAAGTGCAAGCCAAAAAAATGGATCCATCTAATAGCAAGGAACATATGTTGGGCTTGGAAAAACGTTTTTAACTGTGGGATGCACAAAACAAGATTCCCATGGGTTTTTTCAAATCATGTCACACCAAAAACGACCCTTGATACTGGAAAACAATAGCTGGGAGCTACCAATCGAATCCCCAACATGTATGTGGGCATTCAAATGGAAAAAAAACAGCCTCTATGGACCCCAAAATCGAATTTATCTTCCTCCCAATTGTTCTGCAACACCAAAAACATGTTTCCCAACTAGAAAATGAATGAAAACTCGGGAAAAATGTGGACAAAAACGCCCAGCAAGCTCAGACTATGTGATAGAGAAAATCCTCTAGATGAATGATGGGTTGGGGAGCAATTTCATGGATCTTTTCTTTCCCAAGAAAACAAACACGATTTTCCAAAAATGGTGGCTTTCCCATACACGAAATTAGACATCCATACCTTCCATTTCCCAAAGTAATAACTACCTCAACCACCTCTTGGAAGAAATAAATGATTGGGTGCAAAAGTCAATGTGGGTAGTTCATGGTTCATGGATTCTCTCATTGACACTTGGCTTGACACTATTGGCTTCAAGGGTTTGAATATTTCCCTCCCTATTTCTTGTAAAAATCATGCCTCCATACTCTTGTTGTATTACATAGCTAGTTGTGGGCATTTTATTAAAATACATTTACATGATATTTGTAATTTCTATTGTACTAGGCTAGCACGCAATCCACATGCATCAAATTTTAATTGCTGATATGAAAACGATAAATTGATAGTAGGGCCTTGGCCTTGATCTCCTCGCCATGATTTTATATCAATATTACATGTTAAGTGCAACTGGGTCAAAATCGGGGTGTTACAATGGAATCCAAAATCTAATTGTAACTTATCCATACATAATTTTCTTTTCATGGCATGCAAAAGTTAATTGTAACTTAGCCATACATAAATTTCTTCTCATGGAATGCAAAAGCTAATTGTAACTTATCCATTAAAGTCCTCTCGAGTTCCTTCAATTGAGAAAAACACTATTATAAGGGTTCCTCATAATTATCTAATCAATCATAGAAATGGCCATGGATGAGAAACCTAACCATGCTTAATTAGTGCGAGTTTCACCCTGCTCTCTAATTTATATAAAATGGAATTTTTACAATATTGAAATATGAAACAATAAATGCCTAGTACTAAAACATAATTTCAAAATCATAAACACACACACACAAAGTAGCTCATGTACATATAAAACACAATAAAATTACATGTTAAGATGGCCCATTTAATTCTTTCTTATATCAATGCATGAACATCATTATGAATGTTTCAATGGATATGCATAGAGTATTATCAATGCAACATGCACATAGGAAGAGATGAAGATTTTCAACTGAGGACAATAAGTCAACGCATAGATGCTCATGTTGGGGTATAGAAGCATACACGAGAAGAGATTTCATGGTAAGTAATGCGATCAAGCTAAGAATGGAGGAATATAGATCATTGTAGTTAGATGGTTGAGTTCATTAAATGATAAGCATTAGAGAAGGAAAGTATAAATGTATAGAAGGATGTGGAAATTGGGTTGGCCTTAAGAACGAGAGATAGGCATTTGGTTGGAATTGAGTGGGAACCAAAAGAGAGGGAAATTGTAGTCAAGCAGAAGGATTTGGAAGAAGGAATTTGTACACCAAAGTGAAAGAAAAGAATATTGTAACGAAGGTAACTACTGAGAAGTTGGTATATTGATTAATTAATGATACAAGGAAATTTGAAATTGGCTCATTTGAGAATGAAACACAATGCTTATGGGATTGTCATATTGTAGTCATGGACACATAATTAATTAATGATGCGAGGAAATTTGAAATTAACTCATTTGATTAAAAAAGTCAAAAAAATATGGAAGAGACAATCCATATTATAGTCATGAGCACATAAGTATGAGACATCCTATAGAGGAGCGCATCATTGAATGTGTCTCATATGTAGAAGGAAGTAAAGTGATTGAGAGGATATGAAGAATAAAATAATGAAATAAGTATAACATTTTGAGAATTTTCTAATCATTATATTTATGCTATTTCATTTTTGTTATATTAACTTGTGTGATTTAAGATCAACACATGAAGCCTTGAGTTAGGATTGCTTTCTAGCAATTTTATTGATAGTAAAAGTGTTATATATATATATTAAAAGTTAATAATAAAGTAATTAAATCTTTATTATGAAAATATGAATTTTTTATAATATTTAAATATGAAATAATTAATTCTTTTTTATGTTGAAGTTTCAACATGAAGATCAAAAAATAAAATAAGCCATATACATAAAACATACAATAACATTATATAGATATCTATGTAATTTCTCTCTTATCCTATGCTAAATTTCTTTTTATTGATGTTTAGTTATGAAAATGAGATATTTCGAATTATTAATCCAAAATTCCATACATTGTTCTTTACAATGTCTCTCTCCTAAATGTTTATGATTCATTAATTTACTTTGACCATATAGGTCTCCTTTGTATTTCTTTCCATGATCTTTTGTGTTTCTAAAGACTTCATCTAACCATGAATTTTGGGGTTTATATTTGAGGCATCCATGGGGAAATGAAATGGTTATGGGGATTCCTTGTAAGGAATGTTATGGAATTTTTTTTCCTTCCATACATTAACTTAAAATGAAAATAACTTCTTATGACATGGCTATGGAAATATCTCATTATATGACATGTCCATATTCGGAAATGAAATGGTTATGGGGATTCCTTGGAATGTTATGGAATTTTGTTTTCTTTCATACATTAACTTAAAATGAAAATAACTCATTATGACATGTTTATAAAAATATCTCATTATATGATATGTCCATATTAGTTTAAATGTTTCATTCTTTTTATTAATAAACATCATTTACTCTTTGGTTTTTATATGTTTGTTTCTTTATGTTATCACTGTATTTATTTTTACTATTTTAAACATTTTAATATAAGTATATTTTAAACCGTATTTATGTTATCATGGTTATTTATTTTATAATTTTAGATATCCTAAGAAGAATTTATTTCGTATTATTTTCATCTATTTTTTATTTTTTTAAATTTAATTAGAATTTAAAATTATAAAAATATCTTTAAAATCATATTTTAATTAAATGATTTTGCATAATAATAATTAAAAATTAAAAGTTTGTCCTTATAACCTTTTTGCTAATTCATCTTCATCTTGTGAAAAAATATAATAAAGTTTATCAACATAACAAAACAAAAAATATAATGAACTTTATGAACATATTAACATATTAATAACATTAAATATAATGAAATTTATTAATATATACATATATAAATAATAGAAACGCATCTTAAATTACCTTTGTTAGTTTAATCCCCTATATTTTTTCTGAATAACATAAGGTTTCCTTAGAATGTCCTCCAAGAAAGAGTATTATCTACACATTGTAAATAAAAAATGGATTTTGTTCTTTGTTACAATTTCATTGCCTTGATTTTATTTCGTCTTGTTGATCACTTTATCCAAACTTTTTACCATGATGAATATATATATATATATTACTAATATTAATATTAATATTAGTTTAATCATCATATCAGATTTTTTCCATACTATGAGATGATTCTTGAGCTACCATGATCACAACTAAGATTTTTCTTTTTATGCAACTTCATAACTCTTTAGATATTATTGTCGAGAAAACTTATTTGGACATTTTGGTGAATATGTTTGAAATTATTTTTTTTTGTTATTTTTGGGTGTGCCATTGCATATTGGGGTCCAATAAGTCTCGTACGAACGATTCAAAGTACTAGTTGTACATGTACTTCAATTTTGATGCTCATTAACCAATGGTGGAATAATTGAGAATATCTACATGGATTTATCAATCGGGGGGGATCCATCATAAGATGGATATAACAAGAAATATGTTGTACCACAATTTCTTGTTTAAATTATGAAGTATCTATTTGTTGATTTTTTAATGCAATATATTCAAGTATAAGTGTGGTTATTGCTTTTATTTGTTGAGTTTTTATGCAATATATTCTAGTCTAATTGTGGTTAATGTTTTTGTTTTTTTCTCGTGAACTTCATTACAAGGTGTATTTAATATCACAAGTTATTGTCTATATTATAAAGTATCTCTTTGTTGATTTTCCATGTAACATATTCTAGTTCAATTGTGATTATTCATTACCGTTTTATAGTTCTTCATTGTGTTTTTCTACTTTCTTTTATTAACCATCTTATCCTTTATTTTTGTTTCTAAAAATATTTGTTTGTATCCTCTTTTTATTTATAAGAATGCGGTTCCATATTTGCCAATGTGTTATTTCTTAGATTGAAAACGTTTCTTTTTCTCAAATGTCTTCTCCCAGAAAATCACTAAAAATCTATCTGTAAAATTTTAAAAAAATCATTATTACATATTTGATCCCTTTGAAATTCTATATGAATTTCACTATATTTTATGCTTTGTTCTAAATAGGTGTGTAATCTAAGTAAATTCTAGGTTTGAATGGAATAGGAGTAAGTTAAAACTTCAACGATTTGCATTTTTTTTACGATATTTGTTGGTATTTGGTGAGGAGATTTTTTGCTCAAATTGTGATTTTGATTGCAAAAATAGATTTAGCACCCTCGATTACCCTTGGAGCACCTCGATTATGTCATTCCAACAACTTGAAACTGCCATTTCAACAATTCTTGACAGATTTTGGCCAGAAATATCGTTGAATAGACGATGCAAATCATCAAAGTTTTAGCTTAAGCTGAATGGAATATTCAAGAGGCTTTTGGTCCTTTATATTTGGAATTTAGTGAATGGGATAACAACGGTTATGTACCTTAACATCATTCTTGATGTACTTTGTACTTTAACTAGTCTTAATAGTACTTAGATACAAAAGTACACACGTCTTAAAATATTATTAACTTCGATTAAAAGTCATTTAATTAATGATATTTTAATTATTAACGTAGAATTACTCCATTTTATCAATGGTAAATATTTTTATTGAAGGATCATAACTTATGGAGATGGTAAAGTTATTTTTACATCTTACATGGAGATGTCGTGGGTAGGGCTTCTAATTGGCTAAGAGCTCATCTTCCTCAGACGTAAGGAAACAGGTTAACGATGCAAGACCCAAGGGCATCTGGAAGGAGTGGAAGTCTACCCCCTTACGGACCACCAACAGGTTATTTCAAGTGGCGTGGTTTTCCTTCAATAATGGTGACTAGTCAACTTGCATTTGCTTATGGCAGCCAGTGATGGCTAACCTCAGTGCCATTTTGATAACTAAGTTATGTTAGGTTTTTCCATCTTTGAAAAAAAAAGTATTTTTACATCTTATATAAATTTATTTGTATTATATACAATATATTATACCGTTTTTAGTTTACAATATTGGAATGCCAAATAGAAAAAATAAAGGCAAAGAAGTAAATCTATAAGGAAATGGCACATTATGTTCCGTATTAGAGCAACATTAATTATAGAGCTTATAGTATCTATGGCATGGAGGCATTGAGTGGACCAATGAGTTTACAAAGAGTAAGCCATAGTATATTCGATAAATGATTATGGATGGGAACCCTTCATGTTTGAAAATTAATTTCCTTTTGTTTTTCTGGTTCTAAGCTAAGCTTTGTTTATGAAATATTTAAATGATTAAGTGATCAACTCAAAATTATTTTTGAGTCTCACCCTATTTTCTCATCCAATGTGTTTTACATTGCGACATTATTGCATTCCACATACAATGGGGAATGTGGGAGTCTCACTCCGATATTTCCATCTTGCATCTCACATCTCTAACTTACTATAGTCCACATTACATTACACTATTATACACCTCCACATCTCATATACCCACATCACCTTTCCAATGTGAAATGTGGAAGCTTCATGTCTCTCCATTACAATCTTTTGCCTTCCACTTTCCTCTACCTATACCATCAATTCATGTCTACCCATGCATTTAAGCCTCACTTGTGCCCTAGAGAATCCCATTGAGGTGTGGTACCTCACATTCAATATGATATCATCGAGAGAGGATTGGCCTTTTATTACCATCATGATTGTACTTCATACTTAATTATGGGCCATTAATAATATAACCAAACATCGTTCATATACTATTCGATATTTATTGTCATGGAAGGAAGAAGGTTAAGCTGTCACATAAGAAGTATTTCGAATCATATTGTGGGATACTGTCAACACCTTAACAACAAAGGGGACCAGGACCAGGATTATCATTTATCTACAGCTTATAAATGGTATGTTGAAGAGGAGAAGCAAAAGGAAAACAAGATTGCAAGGTTGGTCAAAGTAAGATGTGTCCTTGAAACGTAATTTTTGGAAACCAAAATTGTTTAGTGGTATTCAAAGAATTTTGACTCAAAACATTGATCGCTGAATTTGAAGGAGAATGGAAAGGCTCATATTCCACTCACTCCCTTTACATTCAAAAATATGTTAAGACTCTTAATGTTGACTAAAATTTCCAGGGCTCCTAACGTTGATGTTTTTCGGATGATCATGGTGATGGCATTTTCATTCAAAAGAAGTGTCTCATGCACACAATGGATGACAACACTAGATCATATCACATTAATACTAGAAAAAGCATACCATGAGTTTGTATTGTTATTTGCTCAAGTCATTGATCAATAGATTCGTACCTTACAAGTACCTAGATATGTTTTGTCTTTTATATAAAGATGTGGTCTTTGATTAGGGTGAGCTCATATCCAATAAGATTACCTATAAACTAACAAACTTCGAAAGGGTTAGAAGATTTTCCATGTCTTATTATCTTGTTTATGAATGATTATTTTGCAATTCATTTGAGAAATTGAATCTAAAGGGGGATGTTGATGTTGATGTTAAAACCAAATCAATTCAAAATTGGTATCTAACACTATGGAGACACAAGGCCCTGTCCTACTTTTACGGGATTCAAGATGCCTTTGCCTTTAGTCAAATGGTTATTTGCCAAATACTAGATAGGATGACATTAGTAGCTCAAATCCTTCTAATGGGAAGTAGAGAGTGTTTATGTGAAGAGCAATTTATCTAACTTCGACTTTATAGATTTGAAGGGAAACCTTTCCTTTTTCATGGTTAATTTGTGATTGATTCTTTATTATCGAGTTTTTTTAATAATATTCAGAGTGGTTAGCTTTATTTGATGGAAATAAGAGGAAATAATTTATTTTAACTCCTTTAAAATATGTTGGCACTACCATAAGAAGTATAACTCATTTGGACAAGGTTGCACAAGTTTTTTATTTAGTTGAACTAAAGGAAGCTAAGGCCATTTAAGGTTTCAATTCTTACGTGATGTCTAAGAATCATATGTTTGCATCCAAGTATGGTATGTGTTTTCTTTGGATCAATTATCAAGACAATGGAGGTGTTGACAATGAATATGTCCATATGGAGTTCAAGGGAACAAGTACATGAAAGGGGTTAAGAGCATCCCAAGATTATTTTCACACTTTGCTTAGTTCAAACACAAGAGTAAGCGGAAGGGCTAATTATGTGGCATGAATAACTGGGATACCAATACTTCCTTTGGGAAGGTTGATTTGGTTACTTCTCCAAGAGAAAAACGTAAGAACATAGCTAGTGTTTGTGATGATGAGGAGGACAAAATACTAAGATAGTGAAGGAACATATTGTTCCCTCCATCCCAAAAGGAAAAGGTCTCAAAAAATAGACCCAACCTAAAACTCTTGAAATGAGTGTGAATGACAAGGAGATAGATGAACAAACATATGTAATTTCTACTTGGGACACCACACAATTGGGAAATTATAGCATTTAATATTATCTACCTGCATTTGAGGATAATTTGATTACTTTGTGTGATGTTAATTTTGACACTACAAGGAAAATACCCTCTAGCGGAGGTTTTTGTGGAAGCTCCTATAAAAAGATCCCAACTATATATTTATAGCGGAGGTCTCTAGCAAAGGCGAGCAGGTGGAGGTTTTAGTGGATGTTTTTGTATGGTGATATTATACATTTGAAACGCACTAGTTTTCCTTCAATATTTATGCACCGATGCATCTAGGCAAACAACGCACCAATGACAAAAATCCACGTTCAATGCAGAGGAAAATATTTTTTTATATTTAACCACAAAACAGAAATCAATGCATTCAATACATATGTACACACTGGTTTTATATTTCAATTTTTAAGTTTAATATTTTATATGTTAGTTTAAAAAAAACATTTTGAACTTTGAGGTTTACACTGTGAACCTACGATATAGTGGGTGTCTTCATAGAATATTAAAGAATTTTTTTAATTTCACTACATATTAAGGATTTCCTCTATAAAAAAATTTGTTGAACCCCCTTTGAATACACCTTTACAATTTATAAAACGCCTATTTTCACTAGATATCCTAGGTATCCACTTTTTCCATAATATTTTTAATACCCCTTTCTATTTTTACCCTCGTTAGGGTTACATCACACAACTCATATGAGATTGAAAAGCATTGCAAGGTCAAATATGAAATCTTAGTGAGAGAAAATATTTCAAGATGGAGAACAGCCCCCTAAACACAAGTCAACTTCATTCACAATAATTCCACTCAACTTCACATCACATTCAACCACACAAACACCACTTTAACAACAAACACAATTGGATTCACACCACCTTCACACATATCATACTTCTTCAAATACTAATTTGACTTCACACACAATCAAACTTACACAAAATTAGACATAGAGTACATATTAAAGCCCCCAATACCCTATTCAACCCCCTAGACACATAAGTATAAACAACCTTAATATCTACATGTTTATAACATATTAACAATACGCCTTGACCCTTATATACTAGGCAATATATTTCTTCAATATTTTAAGTACCAAATCTCACAATGAACTCACGTGTTATAATATTGCATATTTAGTGAACCCCGTACGAAATGAAAAACCATAACTTTCTAAGTATTTTTCATAAATATGGCATACTATATCATCTTGTAACCACAAAAAATTCCTTTTTATGGTAGTGGTTTGGATTCATTCTCATTAGGTAAAATTTGTTGAACTATATAACAAAATATTTTTTCCCCTAAACATAAGAAACATGCTCTCACTAAATTTGAAATTATCATATATTTTCCATGTAAACCCAAATAAAACATATGATATATCAGTGAAAAGTTAAGAACATGAATTTACCAATGGGTAAGAAAGATGGAGACATTCTTTTAATAAGTGGTTAAGAAAACCAAATTTATAGCCTTATTTGTAACATAAACATGCAAAAGTACTACTTTTTCAAACTTTGATATCTTGGTCATTCAAGCTTCAATTTAGTTTTTTTAAGTCAAACTACCCAATTTTTTTAAGCATTTTTCCGATCTTACTTCACTAATCATGGTATGTAATTCTTGGGGATTTTTTCTAACCTATTTTTGGACCAACCTTCTTGCAATTCTTTCCCTTAGATAAATTCCTAAAATATTTCCCAGGAGATGAGAGCTCCATAATTGAAGTGAGAGATGTGTAGGATCATGTGTCACTTTTTCCTTAGAAGGGACATTAAATATGAGTACCAACGTAGATGGGAAAATTTCATGCCCTCTCATCCATTCCCTCCTTCTTTGCTCATTTTTAGAAGAATGGAAAGTTTGCAAGGAGGCATGGGTTTCTCCTTATAGATGGGTCATTTCCTCTATTACCAAGACATTTTCCAATCTTGATATTTCATTTTGAGATGTGGTAATTACATTTCCTACCTATTTTCATATTTGAAATCGAAAGGAAATGATCTTATATAATATTTTTTTATCCTATTGAATCCCTTCCCTTTCTAGCAAAATCCTACTAAGAAGTCCTTTGCTCATGTTTGAAGGAAAACAAGCCCTCTTTGCCTTTGTTTCAATCATAACAATGAACATTCCTATGGTGTTCTTGATATTTGTGAAAACCTTTTACTTTGAAAAATGCATGGGAACTTAGGTATTATTACCCATATCACCTTTGAAGATATTGTCATTGTTCTTGGTTCAAGCCCCATATTTTAGAATCATTTTCTTCTCGTCTTCACTTGAGAATAAGGCTACAAACAAAACCCTTTAAATCATTTGACCTTAGGTTTATTTTTCCATCTATCCTTGATACATTCCATGAGTTTGTTAGTTGAGGGCCATAGCACATTCAACATATAAACCAAGGCTCTCTTGGAGCAAAAATATGTTAGTTCTCTTTGGGTGAGAGGAGAATTACCACAAGGGCTATTTTATCCTTCTTAACTATAAAATCCAAAGAACCCCCCAAAGAAGATTGTTCATGATCTTAATTTCACTAATATCCATGGAATTGGTTGTTTGTTGGTGGTCACTACAACATCTTCAACGGAAGGGCCTAGGCAATGTTCCCTTGATGATAGCAAGGAGTTCTAGCATACATAGGGGAAACAAGTTTACATTCGAATTTCTTATCATGGCATGCAAAAGCTAATTGTAACTTATCCATTAAAGTCCTCTTGAATTCATTCCATTTGGAAAAACACTATTACAAGGATTCCTCTTAATTATCTAGTCAATCATGGTAATCGCCAGGGATGGGAAACCTAGCCATGCTTAGTTGGTGTGAGTTTCACCCTCCTAATAAAATAATGAAATAAATATAACAATTTGAGAATTTTCTAATAATTATATTTATGCTATTTCATCTTTGTTGTAATAGCTTGTGTGGTTTAAGACCACAACACATTGAGCCTCATTACCTTGTGTGGTTTAAGACCAATTCATCACCTTATTTTCATTAAGGATGTGGCATCCATCGGGAATGAAGTGGTTATGGGATTCCTTGTAAGGAATGTTAGGGAACTTTTTTTCTTCCAAACATTAACTTAAAATATCTCCTTATGACATGTCCATGATATTGAGATATCCATATTAGTTTACTTATAATGAAATGTATTCATAAACATTCTTTAATCTTTCATCTCTATATGTTTTGTTTCTTTATGTTATCAATGACTATTTATTTTTACAACTTTAGACATTCTAATAAGAATCTATATGTTTGTTTCTTCATGGTTATTTATTTAATAATTTTAGACAATCTTAAAAGAAATTTATTTCATATTATTTCTATTTATTTTTTATCTTTTAAAATTTAATTACAACTTAAAATTAAAAATATCTTTAAATCTTTTTTTTGCCTGCACGGGTGTGGCTTATTGGTGGTTCACTTGATATGAAGTCACATGTTATAAATTGGAGGTCACGAGTTTAAATCACACCCGGTTTTACCCATGTCCCATACTTGCGGAGTGTGTGGGGCACCTAGGGGTATAGTGGTAGTGGGATTGGATCCCTGAACCCCGTGTCACATGAGTACCAACCCAGTCTCTAGTTGCCGATTTCCCTAGCACAAAAATAAATAAATTTAAATCATATTTTAATTAAATGATTTTTTATAATAATAATTAAAAGTTTCTCTTTATGACCTTCTTACTAATTCATCTTCATCTTCATGATATTTTCTTTGTGAAAAAATATAATGAAGTTTATCACCATATTAATAACATAAATATAATGAAATTTATTAACATGTTATGTTATTAATATAATGAAGTTTATTGACATATTAATATATTGGAAACACATCATAAATTACCTTTGTTAGTTTAATCTCCTAGATTTTTTTATGAATAACATAAGGTGAAGGTTCCCAGAAAGAGTGTCATCTACACATTGAAAATAAAAATGGATTTTGTTCTATGTTACAATTTCATTTTCTTGCTTTTATTTTGTCCTTTTGATTATTAGGATATTCCTATACTCCATCCTAGTCCTACCAGCATTTTCAGTCTTGCATGCAATTTTGCATGTAGCATGCATTCTACATGCATGCATCCTAGTCATCAGTACCAGCACCTAGCCCCGAGATCTTCTCACGGATCAGTTTTAGCCTTCCTAGAGCTTAGTGCGCCCTTCTTCCTTGATTTAAGGAAGCCACTCGTCCTCTCTCACCTACCACTCAGTTGCACTTCAGTTAGTTGAGTTATCTTTAGTTCTCTCCTTGATTTAAGGATAGACTGACTCTCAACTGATAGTATCACTCCGATGGACCTCCGATGAGACTAGACTGCTCATTTTGACTTCAGTTAGCCCCTCATGTGCCCTCCACTGAGCCTCCTTCATTCAGTTAGTGTCAGTTACACCTACCACACTCAGTTAGACTCAGTTTGACTGATGGTTTACAGTTACTTGTGCATTGATGACTCCACCGATGATGAGATAGACTTCTAGTTGTGCTCCAATGACACTCTAGTGATATTTTGATCTCTCCATGTAGGCTAATTCGAATTACACCCTTGGTATTCGAATCCTGTGCATTGTATCATTATTGTTTTACTATTCCGGTTAATGAAACATGTGTGAATATTCTGCTCCTATCTGAGTTCCATTGGATCTATGTTCTACTGCACTATTCTTCTTCTATTTTCCTAAATTCTTTCATTGTGAGGCTTACATCATCTCTTTGGATCCATTGTGAGGATTTTCAGATGGTATCAGAGCATGTGGAGAGTATTGTTTATCTCCATTCCTGATATTTTTTTGCAGGTTATTATCCAGATTTTGAGTGCAGCAGTTTCTGCACTTTTGCAGCAGTAGCAGTTGCAGATATTTTCTATTGTTTTTGCAGGTCTTCTACAGCTTCCATGTAGTTAGAAGGAGTTCCTCCTCTTTCTCTATTCAACTATGTTGAATGGAAACAAAAAATGATAGCATATTTGAAGAGCCGTGATCTCTTTGATTATTGTTTTGAAAGAGAGTTCGAATCCTCTGAAGAAGAGAATAATTGGTTAAATGAAGGTGAAATAGCCATTGCAGCCATGTTCTATGCTATGTCTCGATGCATGGAAATCCACTCCCTTGATGTTGAATCTCCAAAAGAGCTATGGGCCCATCTGGATGAAATATTTGGCAGACATAATGAAGGGATTGGTCCAAACCCTTTCGAGAGCAAGTCCATTGTTGCATTCACCCTTCTTGATGATCTCATTGATCATGAATCAATATCAAACATATCTCTTATTGAAGTTAGCCACAAAGAAGAAGAACTTGTAGATTCTACACTCATGCTCCAAATTCCTTCTATTTCAAATTATGTGCCAGCTCACACTCTAGAAATTGCAGAGGTTCCTAAATCCTCTCTTGCACCAGAGTCTGTTGGTTTGCATGATGATCTACTGAATGTTTTGGAGGTCAAATCAGCCATTGGAGGTAATGCATTTGCTCTCCTTGATCACTCACCTCTTATGTACTACTATATGGTCATTATTTCATGCTTTCAGAAGGTTATTGAAGATGATGGCCATTTCCACTTGCTTGGGATAATTTCTCATGCATTTACTGGTTTAAATCTCACCTCAAATGGTTCAAAGGAGATCTTAAGCAACCATGATTCAAGTCTTGGATCTGATTTGGATTCCAAGCAATCACTGATATTTGATGGTTCTTTTGGGCATAATCTCACCCATGATGGCCATTGCCATTCGCTTGGGATAATTTCTCATGCATTCAATGGTTTAGATCTCACCTCAAATGGTTCAAAGGAGATCATAAGAAACCATTCTTCAAGTCTTGGATTTGATTTGGATTCAAAGCATTTACTATCATGTGATGGTTCTTTTGGGCATAATTTCACCTATGATGGTTTGAAGGAGAAGACAAAAGACTATCTGCATATTCATAGATTTGATCCCACCTCAGCTAATTTGAATCACAGGTTCAAGGATCATCCTCATACTTTTGGATTTGTTCTCATCACATTCGATCTGAAGAGCAAGTACAAGCACATGCTTTTTGAGCATGATCCACTTCTTCCCAAGAAGAAGATACCTCCAAACATATGACCAAGCATCACACCTGCTTGAGTTTGGAGCATTTATTTTTGTGTGTGCCTTACAATCTATTTTGAGGGGGGGTATTTTTCCCATGTGGTTTTCCCCATTTCCTCGGTTTATTGACTGTTATTATTATTCATTGTATTGGGTGACCTTTGGTCTCAGTTACCAGGGCCTAGGATGGATTAAGGGGTGGTGTTAGGATATTCCTATACTCCATCCTAGTCCTACCAGCATTTTCATCATTTGCATTTTCAGTATTGCATGCATTTCTGCATGTGGCATGCATGCAATTGCATGCATCCCAGTCATCAGTCCCAACACCTAGCCCTCAGCTAGCTAGCCCCGAGAGCTTCTCACGGATCAGTTTTATCCCTCCTAGAGCTTAGTGCACCCTTCTTCCTTGATTTAAGGAAGCCACTCATCCTCTCTCACCTACCACTCAGTTTCACTTCAGTTAGTTGAGTTATCTTTAGTTCTCTCCTTGATTTAAGGATAGACAGACTCTCAACTGACTGTATCACTCCGATGGACCTCCGATGAGACTAGACTACTCATTCTAACTTCAGTTAGGCCCTCATGCGCCCTCCACTGAGCCTCCTTCATTCAGTTAGTGTCAGTTACACCTACCACACTCATTTAGACTCAGTTTGACTGATGGTTGACAGTTACTTGTGCATTGATGACTCCACCGATGATGAGATAGACTTCTAATTGTTCTCCGATGACACTCCAGTGATCTTTTGATCTCTCCATGCAGGCTAATTCGAATTACACCATTGGTATTCGAATCCTGTGCATTGTATCATTACTGTTTTACTATTTCGGTTAATGAAACATGTGTGAATATTCTGCTCCTATCTAAGTTTCATTGGATCTATGTTCTGCTGCACTATTCTTCTTCTATTTTCCTAAATTCTTTCATTGTGAGGTTTACATCATCGCTTTGGATCCATTATGAGGATTTTGACATTGATCACTTTATCCAAACTTTTTACCATGAGCAAAGACAATATATATATATATATATATATATAATCAGGTTATATATATATAGTTAAACTAGACATTTATAAGGCATATATATATAGTTAAACTAGACATTTATAAGGCATATGATCGGAATATATATATATATTCCGATCATATGCCTTATAAATGTCTAGTTTAATCATCATGTCACATTTTTTCATACTATGAGATGATTCTTGAGCTACCATGATCACATCTAAGATTTTTCTTTCTATGTAACATCTTAACTCTTTAGATATTATTGCCGAGAAAACTTGTTTGGACATCTTCGTGAATATGTTTGAAATTATTGTTTATTTTGTGTTGTGCCATTGCATATTGTGTTCCAATAAGTCTTGTACGAATGATTCAAAGTACTAGTTGTACATGTACTTTAAGTTTGATGCTCATTAACAAATGGTGGAATAATTGAGAATATCTACATGGATTTATCGATCGGGGGATCCATCATAAGATGGATATAACAAGAAATATGTTGTACCGAAATTTCTTGTTTAAATTATGAAGTATCTATTTGTTGATTTTTTTTATGCAATATATTCTAGTCTAAGTGTGGTTATTGTTTTTATTAGTCCCTTCCTTCATGCTGATATGGACTCTAGTAATTGGCTTTCTGTTGTTTTAATTAATTTGCATCAATACCAAAACATATTTTAAACATTTCTCCTAAGTTTTTATTGTAGAATTTGAAAAACTCTTTTTAGGAACAAATCAAAATGCGAAGTACTTTTTATCACCCAGTCACACATTCCATACTCTTATTTGGCCTCAACTCAAGGCAAAGTGCCAATCTGTCTTAAAAAAACTTAGGTTAAAGTGGATGATGTTGGGTATTTTTTATGAATCCAAGTAATGCTAGAGATTACTCTAGCATTACTTCATTATTTCTTCTAACATTAAATATACACTTTGAATATGTTTTCTTCCATTTGGTGCACCGCTCTCTTCACGTTGGTGCACCGCCTTGCATATTTTATGTGGAAGCTGTGTTAGTCGCAAGCTGCCATACATATGCCACTTGTCAATGCTACTCATAGTCATTTCGAAACGCTTCATGCGACTATCACATAATGATTCATCCACAACTACGCAACTATCACAGAACCATTGGAGCGCCTCAAAAGAAATTTGCTAGTCTTCTGACACCTTGGAAGAGGAAGAAGGGTATGAGGATGAGGATGAACATTAGTAGAGTGGAACAAACAAACATGAAAATACTAACTAAATAAGTCGATAGATCAAATATTTGAACTTACATGATAGCCAGGGTCAAGCTGGTATTCCAAGTCCAGCCGCAGGTATACATGAGCATATCAAAATTTCAAGATCAAGCACACTGGAGCATATCAAGAGCATGTATACTAGAGAAGATTGTATGCTTCCTCTTAGGTTTATAAACCACAAAATTAGAGAAAATCTCTCTACGACTTGAAATGAATCTGGAATAAAGCACAAAATTAAGCCAAAGATCTGCTACTACTACCTGGTGAGATAGATATGTTTGGTTATATCTCGATGAATCAAATGTTGAGTCAGCCAGTGAAGCAATCATTTTAGTGGATGATGTAGATGTAGCTGTATATGAAGTTGTTGAAGAAGTACCAAGAGAAAATGACATATTGCTATTGATACCAGGATCAACTCATTCTAGGATCAATGTTGGCCTTGCTACTACTCTATTAAAATGGTTGCAAGAATGGTTTCTATTGCCACAACCCTTCCTTACCGAGATGTAGTACCTTGGATTCTAGATTCGGTGGGTTGGATTCTGGATTTGATGGGTTGACATTAGACCTTTGATTGTCTTGACTATCCAGAGCATGGGTTCACATGATGGGGTACACATAATGCACCTGAACAAAGTACACAAAAGGAATTTGATAACCAGGTAATAGAAAAGGCATAATCAAATTGCATGAGTGTAATTAGTTTGGTAATCAATTTAAGTATTTGCTTTTCAAAATATGAGAACAAACCAAATAAAAAGCATAAATATTAAAATGAAACACATACTCCAATTAAATTTTTAAAAGATTCATTTTTTACCTATTAATATTGGTTCTAGTTCCAATCGCATCAATCTTCTACAATAAGATAAGATGTTAGAATTTTATGAACTTGAGTGTGCCACATTCCAAAATTTTGGAGGTATCACGCACATAAGAAAGAGATTGATTTTATTGAGGTATGATATAATCCCGCACCATAAGTTAAACATAGAATTCATATTCCTGTTTTTTTTTCAGATAAGAGTTTGTTTCTCTATTTTTTCATATATTTCCTGAAGAGAGATATTGATTGTATTAAGGTCTGATATAATCCTGCAAAAGAAGTTAAACATAGAATTCATATCTTTTTTTTTCCAGATATTTTCTAGATTTAAAAAAAGTTTAAAGACAATATTCCACTAACTAGTTACTGCGAGCTTTAGTCATTCAATTTTCCAAGCATAACATGGAAGAGAAGTTAGAAAACCTGATTCTTCTGCTCAAAACAAAATATTTTCTTGGATTGGATCCACATACCTTTGTGGATTCGATTATATGTATGTAGTACCTTTTTACGGGATTTATGTATGTAGTACCTTTGGACGGCTCGGTTGAAATCTCTCCATTGCAGGGAACCCTATGAAGTTGGTTGTTTGAATGATCAAATTTGAAAGGGAAACAACCAACTACTCCAATTCAATTGTTTTATGGGTGAGATGCACTGGTGCAGCTTTGTTATCCTTCATCCCTTGCTCGGCTTCTTGCACCCTACTCTCTATATCAAGTTTGTTGACATCCCTATTTTCCTCTATCAGGCCCATATGATTCTCCAATTGAGTTTTCCAACATGTGGATTGTAGAGAAAAGTATTCGAAATCACCCCAGGTGTTCTTGATCAATGAATTAGAGGCTATTCAAAGCTCGCTTGGGGGTATCGAATTCTTGGAGAACACACAACAAAAGCATAAGCAAGGACATCCTTCCATGGAGACGGAGGGTGGTTTTTCTCACACCCGTAATAGTCAGTCAAGTGAGTCTAACTAAGTCTAACAAAACCATATAGGCATAAATTAGGGAATGAAGACTCCAAGGAGGGCGCATGAGGCTGTCAAATAGTCAAGTGGAACTCCATAACTAGCTAACTAGAAGCTACAAGCAGTCAACATGAGCAATCAGTGGAAGAAATACTCAATCAATGCACTAATTGAATGATAACTCCCGGTAGGTGAGATAAGGCGCCCTAACTGAGTGATAACTAAAGGTAGGTGAGTAAAGGCGCTCTAACTGACAGTGGTAGGTGAGAAAGGTGCTCTAACTGACAGTGGTAGGTGAGAAAGGCGCACTTGATAAGTAGACAAGTCAAAGAGGGCACATTAGGTAGGTAAGATGCCAATTGAGGGATAAAGACAGGCTCTAGAGAGCTAGAAGTAAGCTCTAGATGCTGGGGAGACAGCCATGATGATGACTTGATGCATGCAGTGTCATGCAAAGCATGCAAAACATGCAGATTTGCATGCATGCATGCAAAATACAAAATGATGGTGTGAATAATCCAACACCCCCCCGCAAGCTATACTATGAGATGATAACCAAAAAACAAAATAGGGCCCTGGTGACTGAGACCAAAGGTCACCCCGTACAATCAATCTAAATAAACTAAGTGAGGAAAGAGGGAAAACCCAGTGGGAAGAAAGTCCTCCCTCAAAATAAACTGAAGGATGCTAAAATAACATGTCATCACTCCCCCCTGAAGGAGGTAAGTGTCCTTCTTTTCCAAAGAAGGCTCGATCGATCTGAGATGGATCAACAATGTGAGAAGGATGAAATCTTCTATTCTGAAAATTGATCTAGTTCTTCTATGATCATGTGGATCACCAACCAAATCAACGATAGATTGGAGTGTAATGGCAGCCCATCGAGGAAGAGGAGGAGCATCAGGTTCTTGTGGATATGGATCTCTCATCCTCTCATCTTCATCATCAGTTGCTAGAACTTCGGGTTCTTGTGGATCTGGATCTAGCATTCCATCATCATCATCTCCATCTTCAGATTCTGAATCTAAAGTATCATGTGAAGATGCATCGCTCTCATCAACCAAAGGAGGAGTAGTAGCTGAGCTATCTTGCTCACTAGAAGGAGTATCATGGAGAGGCCATTCCTCAAATTGTACACTCCTTTCCAGAAATGTGGTCGTGGAAGTAGGATCAAGTAACTTGTAAGCCTTTGCATCCAATGCATAGCCCACCATAATGCACTCTCTTCTTTGTGAATCAAGAGCTCTCCTTTTGTCAGCTGGAATCCTTTCCCAAGCTCTGGATCCAAACAATTTAAGATGAGATACATCAGGTTTGTATCCCATCCATGCTTCAAAAGGAGTAGTATCTTTGATTCCCTTGTGTGGAATTCTGTTATGAAGATAGGTGGCACAGTTAATGGCTTCTGCCCAAAGACTAGGGTGCAACCCTTTCGACTTTAACATGCAAGTTGCCATTTCTTTCAATGTTATGTTATTCCTTTCGTCTACACCATTATGTTGTGGTGTGCAGGGAACAGTATGTTGCATCTCAATGCCCTCTTCATTACAAAAATCTTGAAATTCACCCTTGATGTACTCACCACCATTGTCAGAGCGAATGGATTTTATTTTCCTATCTAAAAATTTCTCTACAGAAGACTTGAAGAACTTGAAGAACCCAAATACTTCTGATTTCACTCTAAGGAAATATACCCAAGTGAATCTAGAATAATCATCAATAAAGGTGAGCACATACCTTGATTTGTTCAGAGATAGATATGGAAATGGACCAACCACATTACTATGGATGAGATCAAGGGGATGAGAGGCTCTCCTAGACTTTCCTTTCTTAAACTTCTTCTCAGGATGCTTCCCCATCAAGAAATAATGACAGTTGCCTTTGGCAAACTTAATCTAGGGCAGCCCATCAACCATCTCCTTTGCATGCATGTCATGCAAGTACTTATAGTTAATATGCCCAAATCTTTCATGCCACAATCTTCTTTCTTCATTTGCTTGATTATGGAGTGCTGATTGCTTCGAGAGAGGTAAGAAATGTGAGAACTCATACAATTTGGAGTTGTGATTTGCAACTCCCTTTGCAATGTTTTCACCTGAAACCATGTTTTGTACCTCGACTTCATTTGGAGAAAAGATGACTCTTTTGGGATCTCCAATATGAGTCATTTGATACACTGAAAGTAAGTTTGCTGTAAGAGAAGGAACATAAAGCACATTAGAAAATTAACCATAGTCAAGATTGATTCTTCCAATCCCATGAGAGGAGACTTCTAAATCATTCCCCAACATGATGGAAGGGCCAACTGAGTTTTCGAAGTTGGAGAAGAGATATTTGGAGGAAGACATGTGTCTTGAGGCTCCTGAATCTATGATGAAAGAAGAACCTGTTGATGCACTTGCCATGAAGGCATGACATCTCTCTTTGCCTTCAGATCTAGAAGATTCAACATCAGGATCTTTCTTCCTTGCACATGATGGTACATGAAGATTGTTCTTCTTGATTAATTGATCCATCAAATCTATAGTCTTCCTCATGCAAGTACTCTTAGGATGGAACCCCTTTAGACAATAAGTGCACTTGGTCTTTCCCTTCTGAGAATGATTGGTCTTATTTGAGTTCGAAACCTCATCTAACTGGTATGAACTATCTGTAGGCCTTGTATCATTCGATCTCTTGTCATAAATATTTTTCTTGCATTTACCATTCGCTTTCTTTGCAATTGTAAGGGCTAAATCCAATTTGGGTTTGATCATTCCCATAGAGATCAACTTCTCTTCCTCTTGAGTAAGAGATTGGATGAAATCATCAAATGAGGGGAACTTCCATCTTGGAATGGACAACCTAGCTGACTGGAAAGTAGAGACAAAAACTGAGAAGTTTGCCCCCAACTTTGAGAGAATGGCAAGTATAAGCTGTTTGTATTCTTTCACTATCTCATATCTTTTCAACTGTGATATCAAGATTTTGAACTTGGTGAGGAAGGCATTGATAGATTTGAAGCTGTCTAGACTCAAACATATGAGCTCATTCTCCAATTTGTGTCCTTGCATATCATCTTTCGGTCCAAAAAGAGATTCAATCTTGTCCCAAACCTCTTTAGGAGATGTAAGATCGATGACATGGAAGTGAAGGTCTTCATAAATTGAGAGAATGAGCAGGCCAATTGCTTCATCAAGCCTATCCAAGTACTTGGACTTTTCAATTGCACTGAAAGGTTCTTCCATCATTCCGTTGAGTGTTTGGGTGAAGCTCTTTGATCTCATGAAGAGAGTCATCTTGGCTTTCCACTCAACATAGTTGAAAGATGTAAGCTTTAGATCCATTTGAAATAGAGAAATTTGAATAGTTGAAGAAGATCCTGAACGGGTGAATAAACCGACAAAACAAGAGAATTTTTGCTGATGGAGAATGCTACACTTCGACTGAACACTACCTTAAGGACACTTTGCACATAGATTAAGTCCTTCACACTTGGCTAGACCTCACTGGATTTCTCCAATGAATTCAAGTAATAGCGCCAGGATTTGCTGTGGAAACTCAAAGGCTTCTGGTGCACAAATGAAAAGATAGCTGCTCAAAGAAATGTTGCAACTGCTGCTGCTGCGATGGATGCAATTTGAATAGCTTCTTATTTCTCTAATACCATGTGATAATCTGTAGGGATCTAGCAACTGTAACAACTTCACAATCTAACTCTCAGGATTATTTGCAAATAAGAAGAAGCATGCATTGAATAATCACTCATAAACACAGAATAATGGACAATGTCAATATCATACAATGAATAATTAATGTAGAAAATGTATTACAATAATCAATGATGAGGCATCATATAGGATTCGAATTAGGCAAGTAGGGCATTCGAATCTGAGCTCAGAGTCCAGCAGAATAACTATGGAGACATCATCCAATCGGTAGTATCAGTCATGAATGGTAAGAGTCAGTCAAGTGTGACTATCTGAGTCTAATAGAACTATCTAGCCATAAATCAAGGAATGGAAACTCCAAGGTGGGTGCATGAGGCTGTCTAACTCAAAGTCTAGCTTGGATAACAATGGAGACATCATCTAGTCAATAGTATCAGTCATAAATGGTAATAGTCAGTCAAGTGAGTCTAACTGAGTCTAACAAAACCATCTAGGCATAAATTAGGGAATGGAGACTCCAAGGAGGGCGCATGAGGCTGTCAAACAGTCAAGTGGAACTCCAGAACTAGCTAACTAGAAGTTACAAGCAGTTAGCATGAGCAATCAGTGGAAGAACTACTCAATCAATGCACTAACTGAATGATAACTCTCGGTAGGTGAGATAAGGCGCCCCAACTGAGTGATAATTGAAGGTAGGTGAGTAAAGGCGCTCTAACTGACAGTGGTAGGTGAGAAAGGTGCGCTTTCTAAGCAGATAAGTCAAAGAGGGTACAGTAGGTAGGTAGGAGGCCAATTGAGGGCTAAAGACAGGCTCTGGAGAGCCAGAAGTAAGTTCTAGGTACTGGGGAGACAACCATGATGATGCCTGGATGCATGCAGTGTCATGCAAAGTATGTAAAACATGCATATTTGCATGCATGGATGCAAAATACAAAATGATGGTGTGAATATTCCAACACACACTGCTTCACATGGAATATTGTAATTTGTTACAGTCTTTAATGAAATTCAGTTAGTCTTCTCTTATCTTTTCTTTTTGGTAATCTATTTATCAAGTTTTCTTGATGAGTATGGGTTTTCTTGCATTGATTCAATAATTCACTTTTATTTGGTTATATAATCATAAGCATATGAATATGTATTTGATTTTTCATTTATGATTCATATGAAGATAAAGTAACAGGAAATTATTTTCTCTGTTTCACATAATCTTATTCAATATTTTTTTAACCGCATAGTTCTCCGTTTTGTTTTAGATGTTAATTGACAAATTAACATATCTTTTTCAAAATAGTCACATGATATAAATATTTGATTGAGAAAAAAAATAGTTTTAACTGTTTTGTCTTTTATCAGAGAAGGTATTATTAGATATGATTTAAATTGTCATTGGTCAGAGTGATAAATACCACAATTCCCTTGATCTGATTGCTCTGAGGATTCATAGCCTATAATTAGATTTAGATAGATCATATTTTTACTTGTTTTCTTTCTGCTTTCATTAACTTGCAATTAACCTTTAGGTCTTTCCTTAAGGAAGAAAGTTTCACTTGAATTACTCTCAGAGTGCCAACAGAGCCTAATATCTGCCAGAGTTAGCTATACCAAACAATTTGAGGATAGGATAATACCTGCGTAGGATTATTTGAAGCTTTCATATTGGGCTATCTCTTTTGCGTTGCTGCCCGATACATCTTTTTCATATCCTAGGATTCAACAGGTGGAGAGATGAACAAGTGGGGAATGGCATGGCATCCTTCCACTGAAAACAACCCACTCAACTTGCAATTGTTGTGTTTCTCGTGCTATCTTAGCTGCTGCTTGCTCAAATAGTACTCCCATTGACGTTGTTGCTACTGGTCAAGGTGGTGGCAAGGGAGTTAGGACTAGCTATCAATTACAAAATGCATGCAGGACAAATGCCATGGGTTATAGAAACTTCAACGTGTTTGCATGCTTTTGTACTGGATTTTCTTATTTTGTGCCAAATGTTAACGACACATATATAGGCTCCCTCGACTTCCCAAGTCTATTAAATAATCGTGATATCTCTGGTTTCCTTTTCAAGGCATTGTTGATTAGTAATTCTATTATAAATACTCTTTTATTAGTATTTATTAATAACTTGTGTTGGCGTGTAGTCAAGGGCTTGTGCACATATAGTTGAACATGAGGAACATGATAAATGCATACCGCCACCCCTCTTTGAAAAAAAGGATCAACGAGTCCCATGAATTGTAGTTTTGAAATAAATACGTGTTGTTAGTGGGTTGTTGTCAAGGCCACATTATGTGCACTCTCAATGCATCAAAAATCTCTTCCTCAGGGATCACATCCCTTTTGTGCTTCCCAGGGGTCATCATGACTTTAATAAAAAAGTAAAAAAGTAAAGCAGAAGGAAAAAAATATTTTAAAATACCTGGCTAAAAATCCTGAAGCACTATAGCACCGGACCAAGATCATTGCTGCACACACTTAAAACATTGGAGTGCTGAAATACTGATAAAGAAAGAGCGTAAAGTGTCTAAGTTTTAGAAAGGAAGCTCGTTAGATAGGAATCACTATTTCTTCTTTTCCCAAATCTGAATACAATATTAAACATGCAAATAGGGATCAGATTGTCCATCATAAGGCCCTATCAGTGGAATCACTTTTCCTTTACTTTTAAAAAATATTGCCACTCAACTTCAGGGGGTAAAAACCAATGTGTCATAGCTAGCGCACCTTCTTCCTACTGCGTACCTTTACATGAAGTACATCCGTTCTCCCACGCAAACCTTACCAATTCACATTTATAATGGTCTTTGAGCATTAGGTAGAACACTACATTTGTTTGATTGAACACATTGAAACATGCATATGAACAATGGACAATGGTTTTTGTAGTATTAATTTTTTGATAGTATCATTTAATGTACACTGTTTTTTTCTATTATAATATTGTTTTGGGATTTGGTCAAGAACAACATGTCCATTAGTCGAGAAAGATGAGAATGAAAATGGCTTGGGTATTTGGGTCACAATTTCAAAGAAGAATAAATATATGTAGGAACTCAATCTCTGAAGTTTTTAGCGTCAATTATGAGGACAGGCAATTAACAGGACTTTACGAGTGTAATAACTCACGAGTTTAATCTATTATTTCTGATTGAACATATCCTTTTAGGAAATAAGCTTCATTGCATCACTTTAAATATATGTTATGATTACAAGTACCAATTCTTCTTTATTGTGAATTAACTAACTAATGGTAAAAACATAATTATTATGCATCCTCTAATAACTAGAAAAATAGATTTGATTTCACAATCAATCATCCTATAATCATGGCAAACATTTATTACCTATTATTTTTAAACTTGGAATTTTAGGTCAATCTTTGCTGTGAATGATCTAAAATATGACATTTACCATCAAAATTCTTTAACATGTTTGCGGATATCATAAGCTCCATAAAATATTTCATTAAAATGCTTTTAGAGTTCATAAGCTCCTTAAAATATTTCAATAAAAATATATAGTTTGTTCCTTTGTGTATTTCGTGAAAGTACTTCCAAATTTGATGTTAACGTTGTATATTGGCATATGAATTGTGGCATCACAAATCTAGATGTATATTGGAGTTATTCACGACAAACTAAGAGTGGGCACCATTTAAGCTCTACATTGTAAGAAAAAAACCTTGCTCTATGGAAATTTTTTTCTAAACATGACAAGTGTCCAAATAAAATGTAATGTAGCTTATTTCATTGGAACTTTAAAAACTTTAATACGTAACTTTAAAAACTTTGTATTCTTATACCTAGAATCAATCCTCCAATGCGCACTATCTGTTTCAGTTGCTTTCGAGAACTACAATGTTGCTGTCGCTTCATCAAATTAAAACAGACGTGGAAAAAATTAGCACGACGAGCCATGGAAACTACCAACACCTAAACAGTGGCCATACACGTAGTTTATAGAACAATTATTAAGTCTGCTCTCTATGTAGCATTGAAGTTCATGCAAGCTTTGAATTTTTTCGATCAAGCTTGTTAATCGGGTAATTTCTTGTGTCGGATCAATGATCATCAATTTCAAGTTCTCTTCTGTAATGGATGTAAAGGCTTCAATGTGTTGCTTCTTGACCTCTATTTGCTCATCAATTTGGCTCATGACATTATAAGGCATGTGTTTCGATCCACTTTCTTCAAATCAAATGCTGGGAGGTTCATCTCATGGCATGACCTCCTTGTGGATATCTATGCTTCATTGAGCATATCCCTAATTATAGACAAACAACTTGACAAACCTAGTATTATATGTACTTCTCAGACTTCCACATCATCTGTGCTTATTAGCTGATATCTACCACAAGAATGAAGACTAATATTCTCAATAGATGCAACACTAAAAAGCAATAGAAAGCAAACATCTACGGCAGGGACTTGCTGCTATGCAACCCGTCTTGTTTCTTGAGTTTTTATGCAATATACTCTAGTCTAATTGTGGTTAATGTTTTTGTTTTTATCTCGTAAATGGAAAATATGCTGGGAAAAAGTTGAAAACTTAGAATATTTAGATTATACAGTTATTCATTATCTTTTTCTATTAACCATCTTATACTTGATTTTTGTTTCTAATTTTTTTGTTTCAAGTTTTTATCCTCTTTTTATTTATAAGAATGTGATTCCATATTTTCCAATGTTTCTTGTTATTATCTCATAATAATGCATTATTTCTTAGATTGAAAATGTTTCTTTTTCTCAAGTGTCTTCTCCAAGAAAATCACCAAAAATCTATCTGTATAACTTTAAAAAAATCATTATTACATATTTGATCCCTTTGAAATTCTATATGAATTCCACCATTTTTTATGCTTTTTTCTAAATGGGTGTGTTATCCAAGTCAATTCTAAGTTTGAATAGAATAGGAGTAAGCTAAAACCTCGACGATTTGCACTTTTTTGATGATATTTGCCGAAATTCGGTGAGGAGATTTTTTGCTAAAATTGCTATTTTGATTGGAGGAATGGATTCAACACCCTCAATTACCCTTGAGACACCTCGATTATACAATTCCAACAACCTGAAACTATTATTTGAACAATTCCTGCCATATTTTAACTAGAAATATTGTTGAATAGACAATGCAAATCGTCGAAATTTTAGCTTACTCCGAATGGAATATTCAAGAAAATTTTGGTCCTTTATATTTGGAATTTGCTTAATGGGATAACAATGGTTATGTACCTTAACATCATTCTTGATGTACTTTGTACTTTAACTAGTCTTAATAGTACTTAGTACACACATCTTAAAATATTATTAACTACCAAAGATCAAATTTGAAGGGTAGGGTCCTATTCCCGTTTGAAGGGCTATGATATATTGAACCCTTAAACCATTCCTTTCATTTTAAAGTGTAGTAATACATCAAAAATTCATTGTATATTAAAAACAGTGTAATCAAATTCCCCAATATAGTGATAAACTAAACTTTGCATCGTTCCACTCTATGGTTTTTAATCATTGAACCAAAATAACAACCCAACCAATATTGATCTCCACTAAGGGAAGGAATCCCTGTATACATGTTTCTAGCCGCTAATCTCTACAACAAAAGGAGAGACAAACTTCCCTACAGGAAACAATCATTAGGGAGGTGTCTTTTCTGTCTCTAGCAAAGATGTGCACTCAATATGCATGCTGGTGATGGACCAATGGTGTTGGGGTGGATGCACGGGGGATTCACTAGAAGGCAATATAATATCACGTTCATTCATATTGCGGTATTAAATATTCATGAAAACCTAAAAATTATATTGCTTATATATTAATGGGAAAAGGGTTTTTTATTTAATGTAACCATACAAAAATACTTTGGGGTATTTTTTATATGGGCGGGCTGACAAATATCCACCAAATGGAGATGGCGAGATCAAGACCGGATGAGAAATTGGGTTGAGGCAAGGCTCGAGCTTACCAGTACGCAGGGAAATTGTGTCTTGAGGCATGCTTGAGGCCAGGGGTTTCGTGGTGAAGTGGGTTTCCAGTCGATCATAGTCGAGAGATAGTGGTCATTGATAGCCAATTGTTACCAATAGCACTCAGTCATTTGTTACGAATAGCCTTGGGAGGTTCTAAGCCTCCAGGTCTTATTATAGGCCCTCGATAGGCCTTGGGGTCTTGAATACCCAACCACTCGTGCCTATTACAGGCCTTGGGAGGTTTAGTTAGCCTCCTAGAGCTTGTTATAGGCCCTGGGGGCATGGATACCTAGCTCACAAAAGGCTTAGTCAGCGATTGGGGAACTGCAACATGCAATCTAAATGTTGTACTATATGCACTGGCTCTAGTGACATACAAGAAGTGATCTCCTATCTCTTCATTATACCATTAGATGTTGCAAATCATAATGATATGTGGTTGAGTAATTGCATTGTGTGTGAAGTAATGTGCATCCACAATATACATCGAAAGACGCAAGGTGCATTGTAGAATGCATGTGGGGTCATAAGAGGGGTACCATATCAATATACTGGGTAAAAATATAAAGGGGTACAAAAAATGTTAATGAAAAAATTGATACATACAATATCTAGTGAAAATAGGGGTTTTTTAAAATTGGGAAGGCATATTGGGAGGGGGTAAAAAAAATGATTTTGGAAGGTATTTTCCAATATTTAGTGAAATTAGGGGTATTGTTTCATATGCCACGAATGAACGTGTTATGATAGCGGTTTATTGAGTGAATTCCCCATGGGTGGATGTGTCCTTCCTTTTCTCAAGCAAATCCCCTAGAGTATGAAGAGGGTACTATAACATATGAATGAATAGGGAAATAGAAGGTGGAAGTTGCCTAAGCAGAGGTCGATGGTGATAGTGGAAACAACTTGAACAAGGGTTGAACTCAATATTGGAAGCAACCTGAGTAAGGGTGAAGAGTAACTGTTGTAGTCAAGGGGGTTACATTGTTACCAGTGATACATATTATATATAAGCAAGCAACACAAAGATACAGATACAATAGACAAGAGATGGAGAGGAAGCACAAGCCTTTTATTACTCAACAAGATATGCAGAACAATACATATGAACAGATCCAACTTAATCTATGAGTCACCCACCAACCTATATATATGTTTTACAGACAGTTATATAACTACTTGTCGGTTAAACCGATCGACCCGACATGCGCTGGTCGACGCAACTATCGACATGTTTTACAAGAGTTCGAGCGGAGGACCTAGTCGAAAGGACGACTTAGGCTCCTCCAATGTCTCCCCCACCACAAAATATTTCTTCGTCCCGAAGAAATGAGGAGATGCTATATAACTGAGACAAATAAATCAAGTTATTACTGCTGTGGATGACTGGATCTGGTAGCTGCTTGTTGCTAGAAATAGACTTCGATGACGGCCTCGGCAGAGACAGATAGCTAATGCTGAAAATCCTACCACGTGCGCAGCATGTTTTGGATGTCTATGGTCAACATGGTTAAGCTCGACAAATTTTCTATTTTATCTTGTGTAGACTTGTTTTGCAAGTTGATCAAGTCATGACCAAAGAGGTTCATTTTGTCATCGGCAACGGAAAGAAATCTTTGAAGATATGGTCAGATATTTTCAAGTTTCAAGAGGCTAATGCGAGCTTGGCTCATCCATTGTTCTTCCTGTTTCTCCAATTTTTTAAGTTTTATGTTTTCCAAACTGATCTATTCATCAACAATTTGAATAAGTGTTTCGTCGACGGTTTGTCATTGCTAATGCAATGTGCTGAGTAACTCACGCATCATTTGCATTTCTTTAAATACATGTCCATAGTGAGTATACCAGTTACTCAAGACTTCGGCTACTGTGGATGCTTCCTGGGTATACTGTGTTAGTAAGCTGTGAGCTGTTGTGAATGCTGTATATTGATTTTCCCTTAAGGTTGATGTTTCTGTAGCCCGATCTCGTTGGTTCTTGGCCAATTCTTATTTCAAAGTCGACACGACACTTTCGAATATTTTATATGCCTTGTTGAGCGGACTTGTTGTGTCAGAACTCGACGGTAGCAGGACGACTTGCTGCACTAAGTCCTCACACTTAGCCAAAAATGTTGTTTGTTCCTCTTGCAGTTTCTGTATGTTCTCTTGATTTTCAATTCTTCTATCCCTTTGTTCTCTGGTGACGACATCTGGAAGTAGGTCGAGTTCTTCCTGAGTTGCTTCTTCTGGATCATATGTGGAAATTGGCCCAAATTGGTCTAAGTGCACTGAAAGATGACTTTCTTGCTGAATATGTTGAAGATGCTGTTGTTGCTTCTGTTTTTACAGTTCTTTCTCTTAACGTTTTTTTTCTTTATGCTTCTTTATTTTTCCTTTCTGTTGTGGTTTGTCGGTAGCTTCTTTCTGCTGATCTGATCCTTTTTGTTGGTCGGCCGCTTCTGTTTGTTTTTCTGCATCTGGTTTCTTGTCGGCGGCTACTTGTTCTGTCTGTGCTTGGCTTGTTGTTTCTGGCATTGTTCTTTCTATGTATGCGTCTTCTAGTGCTGATGTGTTGGCTTGTTCCGATACTGCTGTACTGGTTTCTTATGGTGATGTTGTACTGGTGTCTTCTATTGCTACTATGGCAACAATTTCTACTTGATCTTCAGTCTGCTGAGCTGCTGAATTTTGATTGGTACCATCGACAGGGGTAGGGGATGGAAAAATGAGGTCGACTGGAGTCAAGGGTGAAGTTGGAACTTCGTCGATTAGTGAAGTTATTGGCGGTGAAGGTGGAACTTCATCTGCTGGTGGTGGTCGAGGGGGGTTGGGACTGCCTGACAGAACCAGGCTGACTTGGGGTGGAGAAACTTCAGGGATACGTGTCTCGTCATCGACATAGTTAATAGTTTCTGGTGGAATTTCTGGGGGCTCAAATGAATGTCGAGGTGGAGTAGGGTCTTCCACCGTTGGTTCGAATAATAAGGGGATGGAAGATGAAGTTTCTTGTGCGAAAATATTATTGGTCGGATCAGGATTTATGTCTAGTTCGGTGTGGTTATATCTGACAACTTGGGGTTCTGCGATTCTCGGTGAAGATGGTAGTTCGGTTGTAGAGGCGTCGGGTGGAGCTAAATCGGTTGGGAGATTTGTGTCGACGACGACAGGTTTCTTAGTGATTAACTATCACCAGTGGGGAAAAAGTGATGGAAGCTAAGCTATAAACTGGTTCAGGTCATTATCAACTTGAATTTTTTCTCTTAGTGGATGAGGAAGTGTTTGCACTAATTTTGGAAGATTAAGGGATGATTGTGGTGCAGGTGCTATGGGAGCTGGAGGGTATGGAAGATTTTCATCTTCCATGACAATAGTCGGAGATGGCAGAGATGGAGGAGATGGACTTTGTGTGAGGTCGACATGAGGTTCAATCATGAGCTTGGATCTCTTTTGGGGTGGTGGTCGACTGCAGGATCTTTTTACTTCCACAAATTTCTTGAATTGGTCTTCGACATGGATATTTTGTTTAGCGGCATCGACTAGAATCCATGTCTCCCTATCGAAGAGTTCAGCTTCATCCTTTTTTTCGGTTCTTGGATGACAATATTCCTTTTCCCTTTCCTTGTACTTTCGATTCCCTGTTCCTTCGAGCCTGAGATATTTCATCAATTATCTGCTGGATGTTTTCCTGCGTGAGAGCATGCTCTGGAAGTGGATTATCTGATTGCGTACTCTCATCCGACTATTCGGTTGCATCTGGAGGGTCCTGATGTGTTGTCATTGTAATCCCAATAGGATTCATCTCGACAATCTACTCTGTTTGGAAGGTAAATGTGTTCAAGTGGAGTCATATTTCATAGTCTTCTTCCTTTTCAGCATTCGTCATAGGTGTGACTATTGTGAATTCGACTTTTTGTGCATGTGGATGTATTGGTATTCTTGTGTTTGACTATCTATTGATCTCGGTAAATACCTCGTCGATCGAAGGATAAAAATCCAACGCTTTTGCTTCTCCAGCCACTCCTTTCAAGTGCCATACCGATGTATGGTTGAGGGCCAACTGAATATGCGCGGTCGGTGGTAGAATTCGTCGAATATTCTACAAAAATATCCATCTAGTTGTCTTGCCTTTGAGGTTCTAGAACCAATAGTCAATCCAAATCTTGACTGTCATTGTGCTGAGCCAACATCCTCCCTATGTGAAGCAATGAAAATTTTCCATCAATATGACCTTATCTGCTGTAAAATCTCTTTTTCCCTCAGGTCGGATATGTTCCATCGCAATCCATATCAACAGGGATGGATATTGAATGCTCGAACCCTCTTCTTGAAATTTGTAACAAACGTTCCTTAGTATTTCGGCTAGATGGTCTGCCTAGTTGTACACTTTTCCTCATGTCACAATGTTTTGAACGGCCTCCAGCATGTCGCGTTTGAGGTCAAACCGTCGACCAAAACTTGTGAGCACTGTTGACACAATTCGTGTAACGATCTTGTGTGTGCCATAGATTATCTAGTTTACAACCAAACCTCTTGAATTTTTTCCTGCAAGGGTGCCCATGAATTCCTTAACTAGTGTCGGGTTTGGACGCATCAGAACCATGTCACCCTTGTTTGATATATCGGTAATCTGATGGATGAGTTTTCCCTTGATTTCGACATGGATGTTGAAATAGATATTTCCATTATGATATCTGCTCACAATGAACTGAGCAATTAGATCTTTTAGAACGGTGAAGTTGTCTAGTAAGGGTGCGTGCATGTATTGTAGAATTTTGGCGGTCCGAAGTCCTTGCACTTCTTCTCTCCATCTACCATCTTCCTTTCCCCAATCAACTATATAGTTCCATATCCTCTTCCATTGTTGTTCTGAAACCTTGGAGTTTCGGATGAGTTGCATTCGGGTTTCCAAAGGTGAATGGGCTTTTTCTAGATCCCTAATCTTGGTCGCTACGGACCTAGTTGTCGCTTGATATTTCTTGGGTGCCATTGTGGTTACAGAGTTCTTAGGTTCAAGGGATGGTTCGAACAGTTCAGAGGGATTTGTATTCTAGAGTTCAAGCTCTTGGAAAAATAGTATCCAAGAGTCCTCGAGCCCAGTATTTATAGTGGAATTGTTCGGTACGGGGGAATGCAAAGTATATGGCCTCATTGATGGCTCATTTGGCGAGGGAATTAATTTTGATTGACAGGCTGTCGGTTCCTTGTCTGGCGCACTCTAACTTTTATTCTCTACATATCAGACTTCACGAATGATTTTTTATGTCATGTCTTCATCAGTGTGGTGTCGGTGCACGTCTTTCGACAAGTCATGTCAGCCAGAAATAGGTCGTCGTGGTCGGGGATCTTGTTTGTCTTGTACTTGTCGGCTTGGTCTTTCTTGTTGATGTCTGTCATATCGGCAGTCATGCGTCGGGCTCTTTTCTCATTTTCTTTTCCATAATTACTTCTCCAGTCTCTCATCATTATGCAGTTTATAAGACTTTCTTTCGAAAGATTGTTTATAATGCTTCTCTCCCAAGGTAGTTATAACATTTTTTTTTTCATGCCTTGTATCGCTTCAGTCGAGTGTCATTACAAGGTTTCTTGAATACACTTCCTTGTAGGGTTTTTAGTCAAACTGAGCCATTGGTATTGATGTATTCAACAATATATGGACCCATCCATTCTGTGTGCAAATTTTTCGGTTTACCTTTTACGCGGTTGTTATATAGCAATGCCAAGTCACCAACTGATAGATTTTTGTGCTTGATATTTCTATCGTGCCAGTCTTTTTGCTGCTACTTTTGGATTTCTTGGTGATGTATTGCTATCTTTTGTGTCTCGTCGAGATTCGACAGTTGAGCTAGGAGTTCTTTTCTTGCATCTTTGACATCAATGTGTAATACTTCATAAATTCTTGGAGCTTGTCGACGAAAGTGCAAGGGGATGACTACTTCTTGACCATATACAAGTGTGAAAGGGGTCTGACCTATCGTTCTTTTATATGTTTTTCTATATGCCCATAGGATGGTAGGTATCTTGTCGTCCCAGTCATCTTTGTCGATGTTGCACATTTTTTTTAAACCTTTGGTAAGTGTTTTATTAAAGGCTTCTACGACGCCGTTTGACTGTGGGTGATATGAAGTACTTATCCTATGTTCGATTAAAAATTATTTTGTCAGAGTAGCAATTGTTTTACAAACAAAGTGAGTTCCCTGGTCGTTGATCAATGCAAGTGGAAATCCGAACCTTGTGATAATATTTTCGTATATAAATTTGGCAGCTATCTCGCTCGAACATGTTTCGACAGGTTTTGCCTCGGCCTATTTGGTGACATACTCTACTACAGTGATGATGTATCTCGCACCCGTTCGTCTACCAAGTATTGGGAATGAACCGATAAATTCTATTGCCCACATTTCGAATGTTCGACTTGGATTTACTGGAACAAGGGGCATTTATATGCTTGGTAGATGTTGGCCCATTCATTGACATCTATTACATTTACTTATAAAATCAAGACAGTATTTGTGTATTGTCGGCCACCAAAGTCTGGATTGCAAAATCTTTCTTGTTGTAATTTCGGCGTGATAATGTCCTCCTTCCGATCAATAATGTTCCTTTGTCATTATAATTTGTCATTCGTGTTCAAGCACACATCGTTGTAATATGTTGGCAAGGCCAAGTTTATAAAGTAACAAATTTATTAGAGTGTAGGGTGCAACTTTCATTGGAAGAATCTTCTTTTTCTTTTCTGGAATTCCTTCTGGTACTTGTCCATCCTCGAGGAATTATGCAATTTATGCTAATTCAGAGGGGACAATTTCAATTCTAAACAAGTGTGCATCTAGTAGTTCATCTTCAATTCCTGTCAAATCTTCTTTCATGTCAATTCGCGACAAGTGGTTGGGTCCGATATTTTCCTTTCCTGGTCGAACTATGACTTCAAATTCAAATTCTTGGAATAACAGTAACTAGCAACATAATATTCCATGGTGCAATGGATTATTGACTAAGTATTTTAGTGCTTGATGATCTGTATAAAATACAAAAGGGTTAGCCAATAGATAGTGTCGGTATTTATGCAATGCAAATACCATACCCAATGCTTCTCTTTCTGTAGTGGAATAATTTCTTTCTCCTTTGTTCAAGTTTCTGTTGCTGAAGGAATTAGGGTAATCCATTCCATCATCACCAGGTTGAGTTAAAATTGCATCGATTTCTATGCCCGACACGTCAATATGCACATGGAACTTGATTGACTAGTTCTGGAATCAGAATATAGGTGCTTCGACAAGTTTTCTTTTCAGGATGTCGAACGATGTATTGCACTCGTCAGTACACTTCTATTCTTGATTTTCTTTTAGTAATTCCTCCAAGGGATACGTCATATCATAAATATGTCGGATGAACTTTCGATAATATCCTGTGTGCCCCAACGGGATTCGCACTTGCTTAGAGTTGACCAATGGCTTTAGGTCGAGAATGATCTTGATTTTGGCATAGTTAAATTTTATGCCTTCCATGCACACGACATGGCCCAAATATTCCAATAGGAGTTGAAAAAATACACTTCTTGATGTTCAACGAGAGTTGAATATGTCGACATCTTTCTAGAATCAGGCGGAGCCATTTGAAGTGATCCTTCAGCATGGAGTAGATTGTCCAATCCTCAAAGTAGACAACAATAGTTTTGTGGATGTATTCTTGAAAAGCTTTGAGGACAATTCTAGAAAAGACAATTGGTGCATTCTTTAGACCAAACGACATGAATTTATAAGCAAATGATACAAACTCACAGACAAATGTTGTCTTTTTATGGTCTTCTTTGGAAATGGGTACTTGGTTTTACCTGGAGACTTCGTTCGTGAAGGAATAACACTCATGAGCTGCAACTTCATTAATGATTTCATCAACGAAAGGAGTAGGAAAAGGGTCAATCAGTGTTACTTTATTAAGTTCGTGAAAGTCGACACATATTCGTAGTCATGTCAAATCATGACTCTTTGATTGTACGACCATCGAGCTTTCCCATTCTGACTGATCAATAGGATAGATGATTCCTGCTGCAAGCATGCTATCGATCTTCTTTTTGACAATATCCTTGTATTTGTGTGCACGTTTGTATGGTATTTTCTTTACTGGCTTAGCATCTGGCTTGATATCAATATTCATTTCACCCATCTCCTGTACGAGTCCTTTCAAGTCTTTATAATCTCATGGAAATACATCCTGAAATTATTTAAGGAGGCTACTAATATCTGCAGTTTTCTCTTCATTCCAGTAATCACCAATTTTCGCCATTTTCGATCTGTCGTCGTTGGATATATCAATTTATTTTATTTTGACTTTCGCATCCATACACTCTGGTGCTCGGCTGTCATTGATTGGGTGCTCACCTTCTTTGATATGCATGAACGCCAACGGAAAGTCTTTTTCTGTTAATCTTTCAGGGTCTTCTTTCTCCGCGGTCTCCACTTTGAAATTTGTTCTGAATGGCTTCAACATATTTGGATGATCTTCATTCCAGTGGAAACTCTTTCTGACTATTTTCTTTGTTTCTAGTCGCAATCATGTTGAATGCTGGATTTATTTCGACTGAATGTTATGGAAGACAATGTTTTTCCGAACAAGTGGCTGCTTTTATGCTGATACTGCATTTTCTGTTGTTTGTAGAAAATTTTTGATTTGGTTTCTTGCCTCAGTTAGATGCTCTTCCTTTGGAGAATATTGGAATTCTTTGATGAAATTTTATTCTAGTTCTTTCCAAACAAAGGTCTCTCCTCTTGCTTCTTCCATCTTGTACCGTTTATTTGGAAAATCGTCGAGTGTGTTCGGAAAGAGATGTGGCCATGCACTTTCATCTCTATATCCTAGTCTTTTCCACTCCTTTTTGTACTTGTTGATGTGAGCTTCAGGGTCCTGTCCTTGTGTGAAAATTAGGATTTCAGCCTGAGCCGTCAGTTTCTTATCTCCAAACCTTTCAAAAAATATGTCGATGCAGTTGTCCATCTTTGGAGTCTTGAATGATGCGTGTCCCACCATCTCGCAGCTTGTCCTGTAAATGTCTCAACCAGACTCTTCAATATCCCTTGTTCTCCGACATTTGTTTGAAACTTCTTCAATATGTGTAGATGAAAATTCTCGTTCTTTATATTGCAGCATAGGAGTATGTGTCGATTCACTCTTCGCTGGCATAAAGTTGGATATTCGCGGATTTTTCTTTTGAAATACGAGTCATGATGTTAAATTGTGAACCAAAATCGAGTACAACTTGTTGGACATGGTATCTGTGTATTTCGAGGTTGACGAGAGGGTTGACATTGTTCTTATCGTTTTGGTTCAGTCGGCATATGTTTTTAGCTTGTGTATGCTCGACAGATTTATTTTTAATATTGTGCAACAAGTCAATTAACTTCCCGACAACTTCTTCTTTAGTTATAAGATTGACCAATTCATTAATACGATCCCGTCGAACTTTCTCATTATCTTCTTGTGCTGCTAACTCATGAAATATATCGGATGTATTTTTAAACATATATTTTTGCTTGTTTGGGTTTGGATAATCCTCTTTATTTATTACTTTACTTCTTTTTGGATTATCTTGGCCAGTTTGAGTACCTTGTCTTGTTACAATTTGCATATTCTTTGTTCTAGTCACATCACATTATCACATTTTGGAACACACGATAAGACATTAACATTCTTTTTATTTGTAATTTTCTTAATCATAGTAGGGAAATCCTCCAAGAAGTGATCCCCTACTCCACAGTTTGTACAGAATTTAAGATTTTTCAATATTTATAAGGAAACTCTGCATGGAGATGTCCTTCACCGAGACAAGTATAACATTGTCCAGGTCGACAAGATCATAAATCTCGACCGCCATTGCCGCGACCTCATCTTGGGTATCTACCACGTTAGTTGTAGTTATCATTTCGCCGATCTTATCTTCTTCAGTTGTATCTTGGGTATATATCGTTTCTGTCATTCTGGTTGTATCGATCACTCCTTTCATTTCTATCATTACGATCGTATCTATCGTTTTGCTGCTCGACAGAGTTGGTCTAGTACACTGCATGGTAATTTTTCTTGTTCTTTACATTCAGATGGCATTCTGCTATCGAATGATTACTAATTTCACATATCTGACACCACTTAGATTGCTTGTTCTTCTTATTGTACAGGCAATCATTTGTAGTATGTAAGTCGTAATCTTGACATATATCACAAAAGCATCTTGTTTGTACAAGTCAGACATCTTGTCGTCGGTCCTCCTGACGACAAGAGTCTTTTGTGTGACCCGCAATATTACATTCGGTACACCAAACTTCCTCTCCTCTAATATTTATGTCCTAGATGGATTGCTACATACTGTCCAGTCATTCTTCAATATGTCTATCGACAGGTACCAGAGGGTATTCATGGTCCATCTCGATTTCTAGAGCCTTTGTTAGGGCGTCTTCGTAGGAGGTGTCGTTTTGCCATCGGACATGCACTTTGATTTTTATTAAGAGTCCACCAACGAACCATTTGATCAAGATTTTTTACTTGATATCATAATAAATCTGGCTCGGGAGGTCATTAAATATCTTGTCATATTCTTTTACGGTCTCTGTTGGTCTTTGGACTGTGGTCTTTAACTTCTCAGCATCCAGGTATTTTGCATCCACGGTTTTGAAGAAAGATAAGAAGAGATACTTGATTTGTGCCTTTGTTGCGTCTGGTGTTTTGTCAATTTAGCCCATGCACTAGGTGAGTGCTCTTTTCCATAAAGAACCAACAAACTGTTCCATCTGACGATCTTCGTTAGTAAGTGCGTTGGCTGCCCATATTGACTTGCAAAAAAGAAATGTCTTATGGGATATTCATCACCCTCATAGAATGAAAGGTGTGCTTTTGTGTGCGACATGTTTGCTGCTACTTCGACCTCAAGGTTGATTGGTGGAGTCAGTGGATTATTACCGAAGACAGAATTACTTGCTTGGTTAACCTCAACAGGTACTATTGCCAAATGTGTATTGAGAGTGGGTTCTTCAACTTCAATGCCAGTGTCTGGAACTTTGGTCAGTTCGTTGGGTCTCAGAAGTCTGCTTTATTCTAATGCTTTCGTCAAAATCCAGGTAAAATTCTGCTCAATATGGATTTCGCTTATTTTCGGTTGTTCCTATGAACTCAACGATTCACTCAATGATGGTAGTGGTAGGGGGGGGCGCTTCTGCATGATCTGAGTAGAGTAGATGGAAACTTCTATTGGAAGACTTAGGCTAAAAAGTGACCCAGTTTCCTTCTTCTGGTCGATGAATCAACAGTCTGTCGAGTTCATCACCTTCATTACTTCATCGACTCCAAATGCCCGACTCGCCAGTGTGGAGTCCTATATATTCTTCGACAATATATTGCACTCGGACACTCTGAGTTAGATGCAACAGAGAAGGGGGTGTTATTACCTCAGGTATATTTACTTGGAGAGCACTGCCTCGCTCTATCCACAAGTATTCGTCCATCGGTGATAGATATTCATCGACACCCCTTTCTTTGCGAGCTCGACTCGACTCCGACAGATTTCCTTCTGCATCTGTCATGATACCCGGTCCTCGTTTCTTCTGGAGCGTACTAACCTGCTCCTTCATCTCTTCTTGCCTTTTTCTCCTCTTCTCCTGCTTGATCTTCTGGATGTCCAGAGTGATTTTATGAATCATTTCTCGATCTTTGTCGAATCAGTCGGATCTCTCACTTCTGGTCATGTCACCTTTTCATTTGTGGATCTTTGTCGTGCATCTACTCCATCATAACATGTTTGCATACCCCCAAATTCTGACTCGAATTTCTCTAGGCAACTGGGGAAGTACGAAACTTCATTTGCTCAAGAAATACTCCCACTCATGCTCTTTTACAAATTTCTCCCACTTTCTTTCTTTTTCTTGCCAATTTGAGTTTGGAAGTGGTAGAAACAACAAGGGTCAAGTTTCGACAATAAGCACGACGCCTTTTTCGATCAGGAACTTGAACATAAGTGTCGGCAAAGAACACAAGAACTGGTTGGTAAGGTCAGTGAAAAAAATTCTCCTCATGTTGTCAACAAACACTCGCTCTTCAATCGCGCATTCTTCACAGAACTCGTCGGAAATCTTCTTGCACCACTTATATAGATTCGTATAACCTCCGTTAATCAGCTTCATGATCAATTTGCGCTCCTTTTCATCCATTGGTCTTTTCATCCAGGAGCTTCTTCAGCGCGAGTGGCACGGATTCCACGAACTTCTCATGTGTCTCAGAAAAGAATTTTTCTCTTGCTTGAGCAATCGTTAGCTTGTTCCTTCTAGCATAATTTTGTAGGTAATTAGCAATCTTTCTCTCCCACCAATCCTTAATCTCTTGCTCTTTTATCATGCTCGATATCATCTTATGTATGCATCACCGGAAACAAAACCAATGTTGTAATCGAGGGGGTTACATTGTTACTAGTGATACATATTATATATAAGAAAGCAACACAAAGATACAGATACAATAGACAAGAGATGGAGAGGAAGCACAAGCCTTTTATTACTCAGCAATATATGCAGAACAATACATATGAATAGATCCAACTTAATCTATGATTCGGCTCACCAGCCTATATATGTGTTTTATAGACAGTTATATAACTACTTTTTGGTTCAACCGACCGACCCGACATGCGTTGGTCGATGCAACTGTCGACATGTTTTACAAGAGGTCAGGCAGAGGACCTAGTCGACAGGCTGACTTAGGCTCCTCCAACAGTAACTCCAATTCGAACTTGTGATTTTGATAAGAATGGTATAAGGTACCTCTTCCCCTTGAATCCTAATTTGCAGACCCAATAACAAGCTTAGTTAATCATGATTCTTACAAACACTGATAATGAGATCCAATCATAAGGAAATTTTTCCTCTTATGATTTTTGTGGGCCTTTGAGCAGTTCTTTCATATATGTGTAAATACCAAAGCATCCATTTAAGACAGATGGAAGTATTCTTTGATCGAGTATCCATATCAACCATTCATAAATCCAATGAAAGAGGAAGTGACCCACCATCTCACTTACCAATGTGAGTCTCCATGTCTCACCCAATGACGAAGTAAATATTGATCAAAAAGTGGTTAAGACACTTGCTCCAACATGAGCCTTGATAATTATGTCCATTTTCCCACCTGAACAGCTAACCCTATCTAGTCTTGATTGAATCCCAGAGCTACTTGCGCCCTAATTGCATGAGATCCCTCCCCATATCTAGCTACCATAACTCTATCATGTACTAAAACACAAAACAAGATAGAAATATGAAATTGAAATAGGCTCGAGAATCAACAATGATGGTGGAAGTAGGCACAACCTAAGTAGAGCCAACGATTTTGGAAATTAAAATAATGGAAAACAAAAATTTTAAAGTTTAAACCACTTAAGTTCCAAAATTTCAACTTTCATAATCACATTTCCAAAATCCAATAACAATTTGATTAACCACAGTTCCAAATCCACTTTCATAATCACCTTTCCAAATTCCAATAACCATTTTATTAACCATAATTCTAAATCCATATCCCCTAATTCCAAACACTGAACTACATTATTTATAAACCAATGCAAAAAATGATGAATCGATTCTAATTCTAATTTTTTATCATTCGATGCACAATTTGATTCCATATTATGTGATTTCATTATCTATTAATACATTATTTATTCACCTTACACATAGACTGGTTGGGATTTGAGAAGGAATAGTTGTAAAGATACGTTAATCGTTTGAAGAATGCTGTCAGTCAATTTCAATTGTGGCAGCGTACTGAAACAAAACCATCATTCATACATTTATTTTCTACTAGGATACTAGCTTACCACAATAGATTATCAATTAATGTTTTCTTTTCTACCAGGCTACCACCTTACTACAAGTGATTGCCAATTAATGCTTGGAACTTAGGGTTGTATTTTGCGTCATAGGTGATTACTGGTTATAACCTTCTGGAAAAAAGTGGAAGGGTATAGACTCTTGGCGTTTATGGATCACATTTGTCAATATAATACAAACTCCATCAAATTTAACCTAGGAGAAAGAGCTATCAAATCACCTTATTTTGAGAAGTTTTCTCATTCAAATCCCTTCATTTTGGACAAGTTTTCTAACAAAAAATTGCAACATATATCTATAGAAAAATAGTGTGTAACTCTGACTTCCACACATCACGCACTCTCTTCTCAAAGTTTGGAAATCTTGTTGTACCATTCTCCTCCATTAATATCTTGATGTACAATCTCATTCAATTATGCTCCAAGCCTCTAGACTCTCGAACTAGCCATAATGGATGAAATCATGAATCCATGGATAGTAGCGCAATGAACTTACATTATAGCACATGTCCCATCCAACAAGTGATAATTTTTGCATACAATAAACCATACATGGCTTTGCAAAACATGGTTTTGGAGGATTTGAACCCTAAAAGAAGACAAGGTCATGGAGCAAAGTTTTGAAGGCTTGTACAATATCCCAATGACCTCTAGCCTACAACGATGAAGAAAATTCCCATCTACACATCCAAGAAAGGGGATGGTATTATGAAGGAAGAGTACTATTGAAAATGAAACCATCCTATGAAATGAGAATTTAAGTCTTCTTCCCAAATGCATCTATGCTAGAAAATAAGAATTTAAGTCTTAGATCATATCAATCATGTTATCAATAATATTTTACATATGTGTAATTAATACTAATGTAATTGTATAGTTACTAGGATATCGAAATCTTAGAATTACAGTTTTAATAAATTTTATAAAATCAATACAACCCATTGCAAAGTCACATCGTAACAATAAAAAAATCAGCTATTGTAGTATTCAAACAAATTACTAAAAATTAAAAAAATTATTTTCATTTATCTTTTATAAAGGACTTATATTTGAATTAATTTTTTTTTATAAAGAAATCGATCTCGAGTGGAGAGTCCATCCATATCTTGTTGTATAGTCTCGTTGAATTAATAATTGAATGAGATTTCACTATTGACTTTATTAGAGTCTTAACTTTGTTGTGCAGTTTTATCCACATATGAATTTAGATATGAGTTGTTGTATCTGGGTCCATATATTATCCAAGACAATGAAAGTTAAGATGTGTGTTGTGGATGCGTTCAGAGTTGAGAATTGAGCAACTAGGTGGAAAAAGCTACGTGTAACATTGCAATAACATTTAAACTTAATTTTAAATGTTTTAAACTTTCATTGTGATTTGAAGTTTTATAAATAATGAAGATGGAATATGTGGCAGACTCGGTTGGGCTTCTTCCTTTGTTGTTTCCTAATCGTCCATTCTTAACCATCTAAAAATTTGACAAGAAAAAATTGGAGCATCCCTTCAATTGCAAAGTTGCAAAATAACGATCAATTTCATTATTGAAGGGCCCAATTCAAAATTATTTTTTTCTTGCATGGAAAAAATTGTCGTGCCCTTCTATAATGGGTAAATTAGGAATTGAAGGGCATTGAAGGCTTCAAATTTGAAGCTTGTTAACTACGTTTAAAATTCATTTAATTAATGGTATTTTAATCATTAGAGTATAATTAATCCATTTTATCAATGATAAATACTTTTATTGAAGGATCATAACTTCTAGAGATGGCATAGGTATTTTTACATGTTATATAAGTTTATTTGTATTATATACAATACATACCATTTTTAGTTACATTACTCAGGAATGCTGTATGGAAAAAATAAAGGCAAAAAGTAAATCTATAAGGAAATGGCACATTACGTTTGTATTAGAGCAACATTAATTCTAGAGCTTATAGTATCTATGGCATGGAGGCATTGAGTGGACCAATGAGTTCACAAAGAGTAAGCCATAGTATATTTGATAAATGATTATAGATGGGAATCCATCACGTTTGATAATGTTTATAAATTTTTTCGCTCATCCTAAATTTATTTTATTTTTTTTGGTTTGAGCTGGGCTTTGTTAATGAAATAGTTAAATGATTAAGTAATAAACTTAAAATTTTAAAAATGTGAAATGATTTTTTAATTATCATTTTTTTATATATTCTATATTTCACATACAATATTAAATAAGAGTCTCACTCTATTTTCTCATCACGTGTTTTACATTGCAACATTGTTACATTCCACATACAATGTGGGAATCTTATTTTAATATTTCCATCTTGCATCCCACATCTCTAACTTATTATATCACCCATGTAATAAGAGTCTCACCCTATTTTCTCATCACGTATTTTACATTGCAACATTGTTACATTCCACACGTATTTTACATTGCAACATTGTTACATTCCACATACAATGTAGGAATCTTACTTTAATATTTCCATCTTGCATCCCACATCTCTAACTTACTATATCACCCATGTGATGTGGAATACATGAGTTGTATCACATTTCACTATTGTGCATCTCCACATCCCATATCCCCACATCACCTTTTCAATGTGGAATGTAGATGCGTTCCACTTTCCCCTACCACCAAGTATACCATCACTTCATGACTACCCATGCATTTAAGCCTCACTTGTGCCATAGTGAATTTCATTGAGCTGTGGCACCTCATATTTAATATGATATCATCTAGAGAGGATTGGCCTTTTATGGTCATCATGATTGTACTTGATACTTAATTATGGGCCATTAATAATATAACCACACATTGTTGGTATACTATTCGATATTTATTGTCATGGAAGGATGAAGGTTAAAATGTCACATAAGAAGTATTTCGAATCATATTGTGGGGATGCTGTAAACACCTTAGCAGAGGGGAAGGATTATCATTGGTCTACAACTTATAAATGGTATGAAGAGGAGAAGCAAAAGGAAAACAAGATTACCAGGTTGGTCAAATAAGATGTAACTTTAAAGTGTAATTTTTGAAAAAATTGTTTAGTGGTGTTTAAAGAATTTTGACTCAAAAGAATGTAGTGAATTTGAAGGAGATTGGCAAGGCTCTTATTCCACTCACCACTTTTACATTAAAAAATATGTTAAGACTCCCCACGTTGACTAAACTTTTCAGGGTTCTTGAGGTTGATGTGTTTTTTGGATGCTCATGGGGATGGTTTTTTAATTCAGAAGAAGTGTCTCGTGCACCCAATGGATGACAAGGCTAGGTCATATCACTATGATATTGAGGAGCTAAAAAAAGCATACCATGAGTTTGTATTATTATTTGTTCAAGTCTTCAGCCAATGGATGTGTACCTCATAGGTACCTAAATTTTTCTTTTTTGCATCTCATATATTGTATTTTATATAAAGATGTGGCCTTTGATTGGGGTGAGATCATATCCAATAAGATTACCCATAAACGATCAAACTTCGAAAGGGCTAGAAGATTTTCCATGTCTTCTTATCTTGTTTATGCATTGTTATTTAGCAATTTATTTGAGAAACTGAATCTAAAAGGGGATGTTGATGTTAAAACCAAACCAATTCAAAATTGGTATCTAACACTATGGAGACACAAGGTGCCATCCTACTTTTACGGGATTCAAGATGCCTTTGCCTTTAGGTAAATGGTTATTGGTCAAATACTGGATAGGATGACATTGGAAACTCAAATCCTTCTAATGGGGAGTAGAGAGTATTTATGTGAAAATAAATTTATCTATCTTCAACTTTATAGATCTAAAGGGAAACCTTTCCTTTTACCATGGTTTATTTGTGATTAATTCTTTATTATCGAGTTTTTTCAATAGTATTCAGAGTGGTTAGATTTATTTGATGGTTAAGAGGAAATCATTTATTTTAAATCCTTTAAAGTTTGTTGGCACTACCATAAGAAGTATAACTCATTTGGACAAGGTTGCACAAGTTTTTTATGTAGTTGAACGAAAGGAAGCTAAGGCCATTTGAGGTCTAGATCCTTAAGTGATGTCTAAGAATCATATGTTTGCATTCAAGTATGGGATGTGTTTTCTTTGGACCAATCATCCAAATAAAGGAGGTGGTGACAATGAATATGTTCATATGGAGTTCAAGGGGACAAGTACATGAAAGGGGTTAAGAGCATCTTAAGGTTATTTTCACATTTTGTTTAGTTCAAACACAAGAGTAAGTGGAAGGGTTGATTATGTGGCATGAACAACTAGGTATACCGATGCTTCCTCTGGGAAGGCTGATTTGGTTACTTCTCCAAGAGAAAAACATAATAACATAGTTAGTCTTTGTGGTGATGATGAGGAAAAAATCCTAAGATAGTGAAGTAACATATTGTACCCTCCATCCCAAAAAGGAAAAGGTCTCCAAAAATAGACTAACCTAAATTTTTTGAAATGAATATGAATGACAAGAGATAGATGAACAAGCATATGTAATTTCTACTTGGGCCACCGCACAATTGGGAAATGATATTTTGATTGAAATGATAACATTTAATATGATCTAACCACGTTTGAGGATAATTTGAGTACTTTCCATGATGTTAATTTTGACACTACAAGGAAAACACCCTCTAGCAAAGGTTTTCGCAAACGCTCCTATAAAAAGAGCCCAAATATTTGTTTATAGTGGAGGTCTCTGGAGGAGGTGAGGGGGCAAAGGTTTTAGTGGATGTTTTTGTACGATGTTGTTATTCATTTGAAATGCACCAGTGTTCCTTCACTATACATGCACTGATGCATCTAGGAAAACAACGCACCGATGACGAAAATCCGTGTTCAATGTGGAGGAAAATAATTTTTTACATTTAACCACACAAAAAAAATTGGTGCGTTCGATACATATGTACACACTAGTGCATACCAAAACTTAACATGTTGTTATTAGCTCAAACAACCTTTCTTTATAAAAGTATACATGTTTTAAAAAAACCAAAATAACATCAAATACGATGCATTCTATATACCACATGCATTGGTGCGTTTCTTATATTAGAGCACCGACGGAAAAAAAACATTTTTAATATTAATAAATCCCTTAATGGTGCATTATGTTGTTTACACCACACCAGTGCATTCTTTGCTTAGGCCTCCGAAGAAGGGTGCAATTAAAACAATTGTTGGGTGGAATTTTGTTTATATTTTTTTATATTATTTAACGATGCATTGATATATATAAAATGCACTGGTGCATCTCATACTTTGGAGCACCACATTAGGTTAAGATTAAAAACCCAACATAAATTTTTAAAATGATTTAATAGTCACTCACGGTGCGTTCAGGTAACTCCGTTGCATTATTATATAGTGGAGAGCACCGGAATAAGGCTAAATTTAAAAATTGTGGGTCAATTTTTTATGTTTTATATTGAATACTGGCATTTTTAGAAATTCAATAGGCACCAATGCATCTCAGTATCGGGTGCACTGTAATAGGGTAAAATAAGAAAAATTTACTAGCTGATAAAATCATTTTTACTATTTTTTAATGCTGTAGAGCTCCTAAACATTGTTGCAATTCTTTCCTTCATGAAGTGCCCTACCATGGTGCTATCCGTGCTTGAATTTCTCCCATTGGTTGCTCACTATGTGGCTTTGGAATTTTGCAAAATGGTGGGAAAATTTGGATTTTTGGTTCATGTGGAAACCATGCCTCCCAGTGTGCAAATGTATAGGTAAAATTTCTTTCTTACCTTCTAATTTAAAGTTTTAGTGAAATAAATTTTAAAATTCACCTTAAATTTAGTTAGTAAAAAAAACATAAAATTTTTGTGTGGTATGTTTGTCTTGTTCGGCTCACATTGCGTTAACGGTGCACCCTAAAAATTTACAGGAGTATTTGCGGGACTGGAAAACCTTTTTTAACCATAGCGCACCATTACTACGTTGCACTATGTGTTGAGTAATGCACCACAAAAAAGAAACTAAAAATAAAAACATTCTTCTTGGTGTCTGACTTTTACTAGTACACTGGTGTCGACAAGCACACCATGCATCGTTGCATGGTATGATTTTAGATGCATCAAGCTAACCACAGACCAAAACTGTGTTTAATTATTCAACTGTGTATCGATGCATTGCTTTTACCAGCACCCCGGTGTCGCAAGGCACAACAAGCACTGGTACTTGCTATGGTTCTAGATGCATTGGTTTAACCATGAACCAAAACTGTTTTTAATTATTAAACCATGTACATGTGCATCACTTATACTGGTGCACTAGTTCTGATAGGTACAACAAGCACCGATGCATGATGTTATCTTAGACGCACCAATCTAACCATGAGCCAAAATTGTGTTTAATTATCCAATTGTGTTCCGGTGCATCACATTTATTGGTGCACCGGTGCTAAGAGGCACAACAAGCACCGCGGTGTGATATGATTTTAGACGCATTGGTCTAACCACAAACCAAAACCGTGTTTATTTATTATTGAAATAATTGCAAAATTTACAATGCATTAATTGTCTAATAATGCATTGGTAGTGGTGCTCTGTAGATTTAAAATACCACTAGCAGTGCTTCACATTTTTCTAGGTGCACATATTTTGAAATTCATTTTTTGATGAAAAATTACTTTGCGACATATTATGGTGCAAATTATTAATACGTCTACACCATTAGCGGTGCGTCCCAACTTGTAAAACACAACGGTCTAGCTTTAAAAAAAATCTTTCATCACTATACACCTTCCTATTTTTACTCATGGCCCCGCCAGTCACAGTGTGTTAATAACTAACATGCACACTGTGGGCAGGGTGGACACATGTATATCAAGCTTCGAGCCACCATGCTTATTGACGCACCGTGGTTATAAATATATATTTGTTAATCATTTTTAAAAATAAATGTTTTGTGTCTCCGAATACGAAAGCACCACAAGTGGTGCTTGACTTTGTTTTAGGTGCACCGCTATGAAAATTTATGACTTTTGAGGAAAAAAAATTCATATTAATAAATAAAATGATTGTTTAATTAATTAATTTTATGTTTTATATATACATGTCTGTGTCTATGTATGAGACTGATGAAAGTTATATGTAAATCTAAGATGTTAGTGGAGGGAGAAACAACAACAACATGTGAGAGTGGACCTATACAACGTTGTATGGGTGTGGGAGGTGAGGGAGAGGGAGAGAGAATTGTACCCCTGGCCCATTACCGATCAGACACAAGACCTCTTGAGGGTTGTTGGCCTCCTGAATTTCTATTAGGAGGCTACATCCTACAAGGGGAACTCAGGTCTCTTTACACAGTTGATCCATCATTGGGATCAACATAGCCTATTCCTTTTGGATTGGTCCCGATTTGTGATTTCATCCCACAGAGGAGGACATTTACTTCATCACTGGGCTATCTAAGAGAGGGGAGGATTTTCCCCACTTACCTAATGTGCTAGTTGGTGTCATAGTGGAGAGTCAACTTGCTTAGTCTTAGAGATACATCAGTGATAAGGTCACTGACCCTACTTATTTCCAGGTTTCTGGAGGATAACTACGTATTGTTGCTTTAGGTGTAGAGAAGGTTAGGTGCCTCTCACTGTTGGTGATGACCATCGTGCACCTCACCATTGATGGGAAATGCATTAGTTTCCATATATTGTATTATGTTGATTATTTAGTGCGGATACCTAGATGCATTAAATGGTCTGCCATTTTTGTGACAGTTTTATTTTGCTTCGAATCGATGCCGTGTATAGATTGAGGGGAGGGTCAACTTCCCTTTTGGTTCAGAGATTTTTTGTTTATTTTTTATAGTTTTTAGGCCTCCACGCTCATAAGGAGATGATTGAGGTGTGGATGCACATGTGGGTACATATGCTACCCAAGAAGGGGCAACTAGAGTTCCCAGCGAGGATCACACTAAAGGTGCTAGACACAATAGCCAACGAGGAGGACCATACATTTGACCTTCTGGCATATCCGTACATGAGGTTGGATAGGAGAGCATGTTACAACGTATTTTTCACCCAGTCTAAGCCACCAAATGATAGAGGTAATATTAGTATTATTTTTAAATTAATCTAGTTGCATTTTATTGTCTTACTTAATGCAAATGAAATTTATTCTAACATTTTATTTAAATTGTTTAATGAAACTGTCTAATTATTATTGTGTACTATATATTTTTTAGACATTGGCATGTACGATGAGGAGGGGCCTCCATTATTTCAGGCTGATGAGGATATGCAATAGCTTAGTTTCCTACGTTGCCTAAACCCAACCTGCGACGCAGTCTTGATGATAGGTTTCGATAGGATGTGGCGGAAAAGTTGTCCACTTTGTTGGCTTGATGGGGAGTACAACCTATACGAGCTCAAGAGATCATGCGAGACCCTGAGTTGATAGAGTTGTGGAGGATGGTTCCTCGTGATATGAGGTTTTTGATGCAGTATATCATCGATACATCCAACCTTCTAGATGCTTGGAGGCTAGAGGATGATTCTACATCTAATGAGGGTGGCGATCCTCCTCCTACTCCTCCACAGCATGAGTATGGGGCCTCGACATCTCATGATCTACCTCCTCCTCCTCCTCCTCCTCACCATGACAACAAACCAATATCTACAACTCAACACCCAGCCGACCCACCACCATCTTCTACTCATGATCGATGTTGATGGTGATGTGTATGGTAAGTTAGGTTAGATATGTTTTATAGGTGTGCTTGATAGATGTGTATGTTGGATGGTGTTTGTTAGATGTGTGTCATGGTTAATATGTTAGATAATGCATCTTGTGTTTTGTTAGATGTTATTATTAGATAGTATAAGCCCAAGTGGATATCTTAACTGGGAAACTAACCAAAAGTCTTTTAGAGTAGACACAGCAGGTTGCGGGATCCATTCTCGTTGAGTTTGTTTGGGTCACCGGCCACTTTGTGGTTGGTGGTTAATCGGTGCACCATCCGGTCTCCCCAGGGAAACACGTGGGATCCTGCGATGTTTCTCTTCAGATGTGTGTGTGTGTATGTGTGTGTGGGTGTGGGTGAACAATAATATCAAACTCATGATACATTCCAAATATACATCTAGAATTCAATAAATGGCGAGCACAATAACTGCCACAACATTGAATGCTGCGTAGCAGGATGCTTAGTGCTCGCCATGTGTGAACTACGAGGAGGATAACTTCTCGACTGCAACAAGTTAATACAAGAGGAAGAAACCTTACCAACCATCGAACTCCGTTCTAACCGGACCATGTCACAATTTCTTTTAGGAGTAAAATGACATCGACGTAAAGGGGAACATGGTTTTGATATTTATCCCTTTATTTTATCATGATTCATGGGTCGATGGGAGGAGGGCATGTGGCCCTAATGCACGACCGCCATCGCCGACATTTGAGAAAAAAATTTATTTACATCATTCCGCCATTGTAATTATTAATTACTTTAATTTTGTCAATCTTAATTAATCTTACTTTACTTCACTTTAATTAATTTAATAAATTTAGTTAATAAGGAAACGATGATGGGTCTTTCGTCGAATCCTATTCGAAGGAGCTAAAGACAATACACAGAGTCATTTCGTGGCTAGTGGATTGAAGATCCAAGTACATAGATTTTTGGTTGGGGTCGATTAATTTTTGAGCAGCCTAGCTGCAGCCTTGTTGTGGCCACTAGGGTGAGTGCCTTAAGAAATTGGGTGTTTTGAGAAGCATGGGAGCATGTGAGATGGCTTGTTTTATTACATGAAATGTAATCTTTGCCTCCTTTGTCCATGCAAAGTTACATAGTTGAATTTGTAGTGGTGAGGATTTTAATAAAGAAATTCAGGAGAATTCATGTGTCTTTCAATCTTTTTTTTTTCTTGAAAATGTGAACTAAAAGGGAATTATTTGAATCCTCTTAGTCTAAGGCCTCCTTGTTCCAATTTGTGGCATGGATCTTTGTGGTCAAATATATGTGTACCTGAGATGAAGGTTGATAGAGAATAGAGCTATTCCTTAGGGCTTAGAGCGGAGGACTCCTTAACTATGTGGTGTCCACTATTAAGAAGGTTACATGTTGAATGTTTCCCAATGAGGTTAACTATGAGGAATGAAGCATGTCTAGTGGGTTCCTCCACTCAAACTCAATGTTGGATATCAATACACGACCTAATGAAGTTGAAATCACATAAGCATGTAGAGAAGTTTCTCTTTAGATGAAGTTGAACTAGTTAGGGTTGAAGAGATGAATGAAATCTAGGATGTGGTTGCAATCCTATAGATGATGTTTATTTTTTCCCCTTAAAGCAAATCAAACTTCAAACTCCGAGGATCCTATCCCAAGCATGAAAGACTAGAGACACCCTTGGAATGTTTTGATGGCTAGAGGGGAGATAGAGCATAGCTATTTTAAATAGATCCATATTTATTTTATCACAAGAATAATAGTCGTTTTAATTGAGTGGACTCACAGTGGGAAATTAAATAAAGTGATAGTCGAGCGTAATGTTCTTTGCTTTATTTGATAAATAAGTTCTTTCAATTTCAACAATCTGAAAAGTTATAATTTTTTATTTTATTTTTGTGTTTGCTCAATCCGTTATAAATTGTTGTTTTTCTTTTATTTTCTGGTTTATGTTAATAATTTTTTTTTAGTGTTAACTATAAATTTTAATGATTCATTATGACAATTGGGGCTCTGTAACAAGTTATTTGTTGAAAATGTTAGTCATAAACTTTATTTATTCATTATTTTGAGTGGATAATTGATTAAGAGTTAAACACTTTGGAATGATTGGATAAATTTAATATTAATTCAATGTTTAACTTTGATAAAACCATTGAAATAATACATTTGTAAAAATAGTTTGTTAAAAAAAAATGTATAGAAAGGCTTTTTTTACACCGAGAATGTGCTACATGACATATTAATATAAATATTTTTATAATTCTAAGGGAGAAAGGACAAGGATTATGCGAAAACTTTTTGAATATTTTGAAAGGTTAACCATAATAATAATAAAATAGAATAAGACTTATCAATTTTATTGCTTGTTTCTTTCATTCTCATGCTTTCTTAGAGGGGCCCTAAGGCAGTGAGGTGTTATAGGCCCATCTCTTTCCATCAATTGTAATCAGTGATATGCCGACTAGAAATAAATAAATAAAATTTATATATATATATATATAATAAAAATTGCATAATATAATATTAATTTACTATAACAAATATTATTATATAGAAATAAAATAAAATAAAAATTAATTTTAATTATATGTTATCAATGGATTTAGTAAAGCAATTTTAGGTGAATTTATGAAAACATTTCCACCTTTTGTGAAATGTGGATATGAAAACTGGCATTTAAAGTTGAGTCTTATGTATATAAGTAATAATATATAAAATATAATATGAAAGTTAAAACTATGATTGGTTGTCTATGAATTATGAGTTATATTAGAATATGTTACAACAAATGATGTTGATCATTTGATTATCCATATATATTATTAATATATAGGAGGCGTTGAGGTACTATATAGTGCAATATAAATGAGTTTGAGAAACAAAATGACTTTAGAAATAGAGGGAAATAAATTAAGGTATGTAATTTCAATTGATGAACACTTAGCAAAAGGGTTAAAAGCATGTATGACCAAATATGATTAATAAACTAAAAGTTTAGTCAACAAAATCTTATGATAGCATGTAGCAACATTGTGTATAGCTAAAACTAACCAAGTAGTTATATTTTCATTAGTGACCAAAATTCTAGGAAAAGATAAAATATTTTAATGGTTTATATAATGACCTCAACCTAATGAAAATCAAATGGATTTTATAAGTAAGAAATTATGATTAAGTAAGAAACAAAAGAAAGATATTTTGAATAGATAAAAAAATAATAATGATGAAATGGACTTAGCAAGGAAAACTTTTGACATGAAACTACCTCTTAAAAGTATTTATATATGAGATAATAATAAAACTCTATGATAAATAACCTATTATGATAAAACATCTTATAGTAAAACAATAAAAATATATAAATAAATAAATAATAAGTTATTAAAATAACTTATGAAATGGCAACGAACTCATGGTAATGCCTTTAACATGACAAAGGAAGGAAGAAGTGAATTTAGAAATGAATTAAGATATCATAAATAGAATTGAATGGAAATGGGAATCCAAGTTAGTAAAATATAAACCGAAGTAGGATTTTATATTGATAATTATGATTTGTATTAAGGGTGAATAAATAAATATTGTTCTTCTTGAATTTGTAAACTATGAAATTTCATATTATAAAAAGGGGTGAAAATGAATGTTGAATTAGGAATGCCTTAAATAAATGTGATATTTAATATTGAACATCTTAATCATTAAATTATTTATGTATGTGCTCACTAGGATGCTTAGGCAACAAATTCTTATGGATATTTATGAAATATAAACGATTAATGATAATTGCATAATAGCATGGTTAATTGATATTTTATATGGAAATTGTAAAGACTTTCTAGAAGGAATATAAATGATATTAGAGAGAGTGATAATAGATTGAGGACTGTATAAACAAACTAGACCGTGAGAAAATGATTAGTATGACAAATGATATTTCATATTTGAATCAATAATAAATTGTATAAGGAAAGATGAACATTGAGAAAAATATGGATCAATTAAGACTAGATATTAATAAATATGAACCTATATAGAGAAATATTGGATCGACAATTATGTTAGTAACTATCCATTGAAGACATAATGCTTGATAACTTTACATAGAGTAAATTTATTTTACAATATGTTTTAACATTTATTAAGAGAGGTAATATAATAAATGTCAATATATGTAATGCCATGCATATGAAATTATAAATGAGTTTTAATGATCTTAATTGAAATGTATAGAGGTATATGATATATAATCAAAATATTTATATTAACTTCAGGACAAAGTTTTATGAGGAGGTGGAGTATGTAATGCCCCATTATTGAGAAAGTTATATAGCCATCTTAATTGTCTAAGACCATCCTAGATGGATAAAATATTGATGTTGAATATGCACGTATTTTCATGTAACCCTTTTGTTGAAGATATTATGCTGATATGAGATGACTATATGCTACATGCAGTAATGCCCCATTTTGACTTAGATAACTAAACTACATATTGACCTATGTTGTATCGATTTACCTACTATCTCTTAACCTCACCTGGACTAAGAAGACTATCTATGTGTCAACTATGGACCTAGTAATGTATGGAACTTGTGTATAAAGATTTTTTATTGTCTTGCAAATGAAGAAAGTAGTATGATGCCCTTCTAACATGATAGTTAGACAACTATATGTGGTACCTGGATACCAATTTGATTTATGTTTAATGAGTGAGAATTTCATATGTTGTATTTTATTAAATGAGGATGCAAGATTATGTTAAATGGTAAAGATTACATATTGTTGATGGATGTAATTATACTTGATTATTGGTCTTGAAAGGTAACTTATAGGTACATGGGCCAGGCACAACTAGCATGATTGCACAAGGTTAATACCGATGTTGTGGACATCAAGGAAATATGACATGCTGGGAAACAATTTGTGTGAATGGATTATGGCTATAATATAAAAGCATGATATGTTAAGATGAGGTATAAAGGTTTATATTCCAGGCATTGCAGTTACCCAAACCGGTTATTCATTGAAAAAACTCCAAGAACAATTGTGGCATAGTAAGGTTCCATGTTAGGGTCTTGACCCTAGTTCTAACAGGAGGGGTAGAGAAGCTTCCACGGAGTTTCCCATCGTTTATCCTCTGAAATACGGATTCGTGGGAGGATTGTGCAAGTCACACTCTCCTAGTTGTGTGATGACAACTGCTAATTTCTTACTAGGGAAGTTAGGTCCATATAGTCGATGCTTCTGCCTTAGGGGTTTTATGAGTTTCGACGCCAACACATATTGCAGTAGAGGAAGGTTAGGATGGGGACAGAAGTAGGTTAGGATGGATAGGATTTTCTAAGATAGATTGAGGATCCTTCTTGGGGGAAGGGTGTGCTCATTATTTTCATGCTTAAGAATTTATCAAGGCGCAACTCTATGTGTTTCCTTGTTAATTGTAAATAGTAGTATGTCGTTGTCAAAGTTGAGATTTAATAATGTAATTTATGCATGTCTTTAGTTTATTGTTCAATGATTTCCCATGTACTCTTTTGACTCTAACTTCGGGACACAGTTTACCGAAAGAAGGGTGTATGTAATGCCCTGTTCTGATTTTACTATCACAAGCATATGAATGTTTATGTGCAACTAGGATTACAAATATTAGGCACATTATTATCATGTGTTCAAGGTATGCATATGCTAGTTACATCCCCTCACCTCACATACATTGCACTAGTATACTTATTAATTGATTATACATTGCAAATTGTTGAGTGGATTGTAAATTATATATTAATGTGAGAATTATATTAATTAATATGATAAGTATTAATGATGTAATATTATTTATACTAATTAAATACTATAAATTAATTAGAACTAATGGTCATTCTTAATCGTTAACTTATATCCTTATTATGTATGAATGTGGTTTAGAGTAATTGAAGAAACACCAAGGCACATAATTAATTACTAAATATATTAATTCCAAATTAACTATCACAAATTAAAATCTTGTTGAACAATTAGCTAATTTATAATATTGATTGTTGTGGAGATTTCATTTATAATATTACTAGCATTTTCCCCTTGAAGGGCAAAAATGAACGTTGGTAGGAAAAATGAAATTTAGAAGGAACAAAAACATAGGCACAGGCAGCGAAGGTTACTAGTAGGAAAAGAGCAAAGTTTGTAACAATCTCAGATTACAAAGGCATATGCACTCAATCCATAACAAAAAATAATATTAAGTTCATCAACATAGTGAGCCAACTACAATTGTTTTTCTCACAATCTCTGTAGTAGTAATCTCAACACTATAGATTACTACTATATTTGGAATATATAAGCAATTTGAAAAAATATTTCTGCAATAATATCAATGAAAACAATGATTATAATAGCTCCTAATCTACACAAACTACTTGTGAACAAAAGTTTTCTTTCATGACATGTGTTGTAGCAATAAATTTAGGACTAATCTCCATATACAAGTATAGGTATAGAACTCTTTCATGGACCAGCTCTTGATAGTTCCACAATCGAAGTTGTAAATGAATCTTTGTTATGCTTGCTTCAAGAATGGAAGATACAGTGGGAAACCCAAATATGTTTCTTTCTTCTCATTGAGGATTTCAAGTCCACAATAAAAACTTTACATTCTTCTCAACCTTGTAAAGGTGAACAGACCTGTCACTACATTAACTAATCTTCTGAAAATTACTAATAAAGATTCACACGTCTTCTGACAATATAGATATTTCACAACAAAGCACAATAAAAATGCAGAATTACAACACAATAGGAGTGGTGAATCTTCGTTATGACCATTATTGTCGCCAGAGGCATGTTGGAGTGCATATTTAAGGAAATAAATTAAGTCAAACTTTTCGGTTCCTGCAGTTCCTTGAATGACCATTTTTAGTGAGGGAGGGATTGTAGCATTTGTGGAGTGTGCGAGGACAAGATCAAAGGCCATGCATTGTGTGGGAGACAACGAGGTAGGAGAATAGGAATATGAAGAGGTGTCTGGCTGTATTTGGGGGGACAATCAAGTGAGGTCAATGAATGATATAACTGTTGCATGCATGTGTGAAGGAATTTGGTTTTCTGTCCAATTATGTTATTTGTCAAAGTCACGATGCGTAAGCATGTCAAGGTCATCGATGTAGAGGTTGTTTCCAGGGTGGAGTTGAGAAAGGAGTTCCAATTCACCCCTGGTAGGGGGTAAGGGAAAGTGGTTTGGAGCAGAAGGAGAGGCATCAGACAGAGGTGTATTGGGGGCTTCTGGAAAACGATCAACATGCCATGCAGTGTATGCATCTTTAATGCGAATCCAATTAGAAGTTATGGCAAATGCTATGGATCCAATGTCATCGGGGGAGGGTGCGAAAGGTTTTGTATAGGAGGAGCTTTCTCCAGCAGAATGAAACAAAGGAATCTGCAGTAAAGGGTGGAATGGTAGTGAAGCGAGGAAAGACACGGACAATTTTGGGAGGATAGATTGGTTTCCATTGGGAGTGCTTTCTATGAGGAGAGAATGACGAAGAGTGTGCAACTTCAAGAAGGGTAAGGTGCTCGAGTGCAGAGGGTCCCTGCATGTATGCAAAAATGAAGGTGGGTGTTGGCGGGGTGTCAGGAAAGTCATTGGAAACATGTCAAAAAATGCTTTGGATAACATTCGAGGATACAAAGGAGTGACTGCAAAGGGAAAGAGGGAGTTTTTGGAGCATGTGGAAAGTCTCTTGTGCACCAATGTCACAATCTGCAACAGTTTCTGATAGGAATCGTCTAATTGGTTGAAGGATGGGGCTATCATTTGGAGTTGCATGTGCAAGATGATAAATAATTGCATGGTAGCTTTCTGATTTGGGTTCTGCCTTTATTGCATATTTTGAAATGTATTTGAGGACAACATGTCTAGAGAGAACAGGTTAGCAATCAACATTAGCTCTCCAAATTGAGAGCATGGCAGGGTTGTGAATGTTTAGGAGGGCATCATTACTTGCAGGGTTATATGTTTTGTAGCCATTTGCATCAATGAACAAAGAAGAAGTAGGTTGTAGATCAAAGGGGAAGTCGTAGCGACATTGAAGAGATGATCCTTTTTTCTGTAGGCAAGAAGATTCTGAACATTTTATGTGCCTTTGAACACAATCAACAAGGTCTTCATAATCATCCAAGTGGTTAGCTGCAAGTATGGAATGTGATCCAATGGTGCATGGATCATTTATAGTAGAGGGTTGGAAGCATGGGGTTGTAGAATGGTTGGGTTGAAGATTCCATGCAGTAACATATTTGTCAAAGTATTTTTTAGCATCTTCGACCTTGGTAGCATCCGCTCAATCTAATGTGTCCATACTGGGTGCATTTTCAAGCCATAAGAATCCATGTATATGCGCAGGGCCCCTATGTTTCCATTCATACCTACATGGAAATTATAAATATTAGGAAGGTACATTTGAGGTTTTGAATATAGGCAACTTTGATGAGAATATGAGAATATGAGAATATGAATATCATGAAATAAAGTAGTTACAATATAATGGTAGCTAAACTGATGAGATAAGAGGACATCAAACTCTTTGTATAAAATCTCTTCATTGTAATAAAAGTATATTTTGAGTGAGTTAAATTTTATTATGTTTCCAACGACTTAAATTTAGAAAATACCTATTATCTCAAATGACTTTATTGTAAGTGAGTTTATTTTTATTAAGTTTCCCATTTTTAAGTGTATTTAAACATTTAACAAGCTTTTATGTAAAAGTAAATTAAAAAAATAAAATTTAAATTCAAAATTATAATTGGTTAATTCTTTAAAAGAAATAACAAATCTATTTTTATTTTCTAAATAAAATTACTAAATATTATCAATTTTTGCTTAAAAAAAACACCCAAAGACGAGTCATACCAATAAAACTCTTCAAAATGAAATATAACCTATAACTTTATGGTTGATCCCTCATGTTCATAAAGAGCATATAATTATCTCCTATTTCTAGTAAAAAATGATATTTTATTAAATCAATCAATTTTATATTAATTAAAACTAAAACTCTTCAAAATGAAATAGTTGATCCCTCATGTTTGTAAAGAGCATAATTATCTCCTATTTCTAGTAAAAAAGGATATATTATTAAATCAATCAATTTTCTATTAATTAAAACTTAAATTCTTATATGAATCATTTTTTTAATAGTTAAAATTTAAATTCTTAACATTACAAAATCCAAATTGAACAAAGTACAATGAGGATTATGTGGAGGAAGACTCTAATCCAAATTGAACAAAGTAAAATGAGGATTATGTGGAGGAAGACTCTCCTGCTTGCTTGTGAATAAGAGGGGAACTACTCCTAAATTTAACAAAGTACCATGACCATTATGTGGAGGAAGTCTCCACTGCTTGTGAATAGGAGAGGAACTACTCCTAAAATCCTTTTAGGATAAGGAGTGTTTATAAAAATCCTTAACAATTATATAAAAATAATTCCCCAATCACTAGGCCATAAAAATAATTCCCCAATTACTTAGATACATTTGCAAATATTTTACATATAACATGTTAAATTTCATATGGGATTGTATGATCATTTAATAAATAGACCTATGAGTGTATGATCATTCAATAAATAGACGTATGCTTTTGTTGATGGACACCAACATGGACAAGATTTAGGAATATCTACAACATACAAAATTTATTGGAGATATGGCGATTACAATTATAACAACAACCATTAGGTGATAATGTCCCCGACACGAAATTCCCAAAAACAGATAATTGTTGGCCTAGATGTAGGTGAACAGTTGCAACAAGTAAATATTTCATAACAACACTAAACCAAAAAGCAATGTTGTATCTTGCAATGGAAATTATTTGGCAATCTCATAGAGTCAAATTGACTTGAAAAATACAACATAGATAGTTCTTTTGATTTAGAATAGTTTGATGATTTCCGTATGACACTTGAATTCAATTAGAAATATTAAACAATGTTGGGAAATGTAATCAACTTTCTTTGTTCAAGATTAGCAACATCACTTCTTTAAATTCCATTTGTTTTTTCCTTGTATTAAATCGGTGCAATGTCACTGGAAGGAAAATGAAAACGAAATGAATATTAAAAACAGTTTCTAAAGAAAAAAATGACCTGGAACATGAATATAGAAACAAATATATTGAGTCCACAAAAATGTTGGAGAGTTGTTATGGTATTCCTCAAATTTCCGAATCTCACCTAGAAACAAATATATTGAGTCCACAACAATGTTGGAGAGTTGTTATGGTATTCCTCAAATTTCAGAATCTCACCTCCGAATCGTTGAGCATGATCCACCATGTTTTTCCTTCTCCTTGTTGGCTGCTTTGGATCAACCAAAAGTTGGTATGTGATGCCATTATCCATGGACTTAGTAGAAGGATGAGGAGCATGCAATGGACCTAAACATATGTACATTTTCTAAGTAGAAGAATACTTCTTATTTGCATTTTCCAAGCAACAAAGGAAGTTGAAAAGGAATTGAGCAATTTCTGCCCGTGCTCCAAAGTAATGAAATTGCTCAAAGTGATATAAAAGATCTATGTAATGTCTGCAAAGCGCAAAGAACAAAATAACAAAGGGATAATTTATAATTAGCTAGATATTTTTAAAGTTGCAAAGCACAAAGAACAAAAGAACAAAGGGATAATTTATAATTAAGCTAGATATTTCTTAAGTTGTTGCTATCTCCTTCCATCTTTACTTTTTGATAACCTATACATCATTCATTTCCCGTGATTAACAGAACAAGGAGAAGAATTCAACATAAGAAAAGCTCACATTATAAATATCAATTAACATATATGGATATAAAACACATTATTTCAACAACACATCAAAATAGATACAAGTAATTTATACACAAGTTACTATAACTTAATTTAGATGAAGCTATTCTACATAAAAAATATTAGCACATGTGCTTTGCAATTGTACACTGTGATTCACATGGTGTACAATCTTAGAGCTATTTAGAAGCTAAATATCCTAAAATAAAAGTGTACTTAATCCTAAACTATTACAAAAGGAGTAAAATGTCCAATATATTAATGCAATGTTCACATGCAAAGCTATATGATCAATTATCAAAGAACATTATAAAATGACAACTTCAACTAAATAGAACATTTTTTTTTCCAGTGAAAACTAAATAGAACATTATAAAGATACAAACTTTTATCTATATTAATAAAATAAAAACAAATATAAAAAATAAAACTTTATCTATATTAATAAAACCTTATTAATTCCTTTACATGATCAAATTAAAATACTTATCAAATTAAACTTTTTAAATTATTTATATTAACTTATATTAAATATTAATTAGTTATTACCATTTCATTTACCTTTTAAATTTTCATATATATATATATATATATATATATATATATATATATATAATCATTTTTAAAATTTTCATATATATATATATAATCATTTTTAATAATAAATTTAGTACACCAATATAACATGGTGTTTCTTTTCAAGTGATATTTTTCATTGATCCAAATTAAAAAAAAATGCCTTGAAAAATATTAAATTATACCCTTGGAAGTAAATTAAATTACCATAAACTCATATCATTTAATACTTGCAATAAATATTATGAGCATCTAATTGATGGTTGAAACCGGATTCTTGACATTAAAACCATTTAAAGCTATTTTAAGATGGGTCTAGAATTTTTATAGGTAGAATTTTTATAAGAAATAATTTTCATAAGGATTTAGTCTAGACTCAACTTCACCTAATGATATAGAGAGGGAAAAGAAAGTAAAACCAAGTATGAAAATTTAATAAATATATATATTTTTATTGTTAATATCTTAGAAAATACATACTCACTTAGCAGTCACAAAAATATAGTCAAAATTCATGACTCTTCAGGTTACAATATACAAGTGAAGTTTATTGTCCACATTATTAAAATTAGGTTCAACACGATCATAATTAGAGACCACTTGAAAAATGCTAGATATTTTTTTTCCTTTATATGTAAGTTTTAGTAGGGGAATTTAATAGTGTTATGTATATAAAATAATTGTGGATTCTTATTCATTTACTGGTACTCTTAGCCATACAAGTTGGAACTGTTCTACCTTTTGCACAACATAACCGAATAAGAATACAATTTGGAACTGTCCTACCATTTGCACAGCATCAGATTTCATACCAGAGCCTTATGTGTTTGAAATATATTTTTTAAACGTATACATGTGACCTTGGATAGTTTAAGTTTGGCTTTTTCTTGGCAATGTTGGAACAAATTGCGGCCAGGAAAGAGAAATTAAAAATATTAAAAATGTAATGGAATCAATTGCCATCAGTTTGACAAAATTGCAGGATCATGAAGCTACTACACTATCCAATATGACTTTCCATAAGAATGCTTACTTGTGTAAAAAATTTAATTAACAAAATCTTCACGGTTTAATATTGTTGAAGTATTTTATATCTCATCTATTGTAACTGAGAGCAATCATGTAGGCATAAACACCACAAGCTACTGCCGACAGGAGGTAATCAAATTGAGAAAACAAATAGGCAAAAAAAAATAAAATAACACGATTTCAATATTATGTGCCGGTAATAGGAAAAAAAATATATAATGCTCCCAAGACCAAAATTAAGAGCTCGGATATAGATAAATCCCAGCCTGTAAAAAAATGAAGTCTAAAAAAAGCTCAGAGATAGATGTCGAAAATTGGAGTTCTATCCAATAAAGAAATGCTACCATCCTGCCATAATTCAAAATACATAAACTCGCTTTATCTTCCATGTTGAAGCCACGGGGGGTTCACTCAGTGAACTTGTTACATAGCACGATCGTTCACATGATATTAAAGAATATCCCTAATTTCACTAAATATTGGAAAATTCCTCCTAAAACTATATTATTGAACCCCCTCCCAATATGCATTTCTAATTAAGAAAATCCCTAGCTTCACCATATATGGTAGCTATCCATTTTTATCAACCCATTTGTAATACCCCCTTTATATCATATTACCAAGTTGTAACAAATAGGATCCCTAACACATCTTATTATAAGAAAACATGATGTTAAATAAAATAATAGTATAATGCTTATAATGATCCCACCAAGATTGCAGGTGCGACTGATCAATTTGTAGCGTTGGATAGTAGAAGACCCAATGAAATAGTACTGGGGAAGGAAAAATGCGTAAAAGGAAACCCAGTCAAGGGATCAACATAACAAAGAATGTAAAATATTATTAGTCCAATAGTTAGTGCAATGCTTAGAAAATACGGATAATTGCATATGTTTCACACCACAACCTACCAATCTACCAATTTTATATCATGTAAATACAAGTATAGCCATAGAGAGCTCATGTTTTTTATAAGCTTAATAAATTAAACTCCATAAAAATGAAAAATTGAAACCCTTCTGTGGATAGACTCCCCTACCTTCCTACCAAAACAAACACCATTGATGCTTGAACCCAATTGAACATAGAAAAATTGCTCTTAATTTCCAATAACACCATATGATCATGTGCATAGCTTGGATTTGGGTCATTCACATGATGCAATGAATTGCCTCCACTTCATCTACATTTATTCTTACAATCAAGGGAATTAACAACATTTAGTTACTTTTTCTTGGGTTATATCTAGTTTTTTTTAATCTTTACAGGAGAGGGAAAGATATACAGTGATAGGTTTTAAGCATGTAGTAGTTATAAAGATACACAAATGGTGAAACTTATAAGATAGAATTTCATGGTAACGATAACACATAGGGTATGTAAATAAGGATTTATATTTTCACCTATATTCATGTTAGTTCCAATACAATATTAAGATGAATTCCTTGCATATAGAAATTTAAATTGCAATTATGAATGTGCCTAATATAACTCAATCTAACAACTATTCCTAACTGCCAATGTGAAAATGTTAAAGAAGAATACAAAAAGTTGAAATAAATAATTAGCTAAGAAATATTGATCTAAATTTTCTTGGTTCAAGTGAGCCAAGAAATATTGATCTCACTTTTCTTGGTTGTTGTGGAGCAAGGTTTGATTGAATCTCAATACCCACCTAAACCCCAACCTAAAAAATGACTAGTTAGATCTTTTACTCGACTTCCTACAAAAAATACAATACAATTGTTCAACTCTAGAACTCCCGATTAGCCACATCTCTTAAATTAAAGATGAAAAAAAATATAACATCATTTCAAACCAAGCCTAAATAAGCTATTAAATGAGGATTTCTCAATTCCAATAATCCAAAGAGACTTCGATCAATATTATCATTGGTACACTATTATTGTATTTATGCAAAACTTAGGATCATAAGAAATATCAATAAAAATGGAGGGTCCTTATGTTTTAGGTGGGTTTGAATTAAGCCCATGATTTAGAGGTATGAATCCCTCCCACAATTTGGAGGTTATTCCTCAAATCACCCAAATAAAATAACCCCCAAAATTTATATTACTATGTCAAATTAAAAAAACCCCTTGACCCCTTAATATGGGGCAATATATTTTTGAGGTTTTTAAGAGTATTCAAACCCCCAATATGAATGGACGTGATATGATATTGCCTCGCTAGTGAATCCCCCGTGGTTGAAGCATTTGAAAAGTGAACTATATCATAGCGAACAAAAGGAGTTCAGAGCCATGATTGTATGTCATCTTTAAGATGAATAAACTAAGCCAAAATAAACCATGGAAATTCTCGCTAAAATTCAACTGTAACTAAACAATTCATTTATATAGAATTTTCTTGTAAACCTAAAAGAATTCTATAAACAAGAAGCCATGGATTCTTTTCGGCATCGAATTAACAATTCAGTGGAAGAAGAAAAATCAAAGATAAATTACAGCATAGGTTGTGGCAGAAGCTCTGATAACACCGAAGATTAGTATTCCCCATAGTCTCATATGGTTCTCCCTCTCTTCGTTGACAATGTCACCCCCCCTAGGCCCTTCATGGCTCACTCTGTCCCATTCTTTGTCCTACTACCATCCCTCCTACTACCATCCCCCGAGACAATGATCTGGGTTCTATAACACAATAATCTCAGATTTTTAATTATTTTTCTCAATCACAATTATTCCAGAATTTGTTTTTAAGAGAATCAATATTTAAAACAACCTTTGTATACCTTTTGAATCCCTTTTAAACTAAGACTTAGAATCCACTTTGATAGAGTATCTTTCTTGATCAATAGCGTGGTAGCATTTTTTTAGAAGACCTGAGTTGATGTAAGCTAGGGACTCTCCTGCTTCAAAATGCACGAGGGTCGGTAGTCTTGATCCAAAAACAAAGAGGCCTTTAGAGACAAGGGGTATGGCCACTTGAATATTTTGAAAAGAATGAATTCCAAAAACATTTAAAAAAACAAAATTTCACATTATTAATTGTGTAATATTGTGTCTTTCCATTAACAACAAAGAATTGATTTTGTTATATCAATTATAAAAAAGTCTTTATTTCATTATATAATTACACTAAGAATAGAAATGTGTTTATAATCTAGTATGGGGAAGATGTTTTCACTTACTGAAAGTAACTCATAACTTATCAAAAATAAAAAAGTAATTAAAAAAATTCATGTCGGTTCATAAAAATAAAATAAAATTAAAACCAACATAGATCAATCTTAAAATCGGATCTATTAAGCACACATAGAGGTCCAATTTCTTAAGGTGTAAACTTTTTCTTGATGTATAAAAATTTAAGATAAAAAACATTTACACCTCAAGAAATTGGATCCCTCTTGGTGCTTAATAGATCCGGGTTTAAAATGGATCTATGTTAGTTTTTTATCATTTATGAGAACATTAAGTTATGTAACGTGACTAACGTGACAACATCTCCCTCATACTATGTTGTAAGCACCTGGCTAATCTACATGCAATCATGTAAAACATTTCACTTAACATATATGAGTTTAAGTTACATTTTAAAAATATATAATTTATAATTTTCATCATCATTCAATAAATCATCAGAATTTAATGAAATAAAAATTTTCTTGGTTGTGTATATTAAATTGATGGCGGGGTTAAATCTATTAACTCGATATTGATTACATTGAGAGTAGCAAGGTGCTTACAATCCAGTATGGGGGTGATGGGGGAGATGTTGTCACGATTGTCATGTTACCTAACGTAACATTACCATGTCAGCTGGTAACTTACCAAAAATAAAACAAAGAATATTAAAACCAACATAAATCAATCTTAAAACCGAATCTATTAAGCACAAAGAGAGATCCAATTTCTTGAGGTGTAAACTTTTTAGTTAAAAATTGAACATAAAAAGATTTACACTTCAAGAAATTGGATCTCTTTCAATGTTTAATAGATCCAAATTTAAGATGGATCTATATTAATTAAATAAAATAAATATAGATAAAAACTCGATGCTTTAAAGCTATTTTACTTGATATTTAACCTATACACACCTTGATATGGTCTTTAATAGTCCAAAATTCTAATGCCACATTTAATGTTACCTTATCCCATGCACCATATACACTTATATACACTTTTTTTGTACTTTTTCTCTCCACTACCAAGTACATTTAGTGGATTTATATCTTAACATCATATCATTTGGATCTTATGCCATGGAAGTCGGGTGGTTGTGATGGACAATATACGATTGTTGGATTATGTGGAAAAGTTTTTAATTCGAACGTAAAAGTTAGGATTCTAAATTTAAGTCATATTTAATGATTAAATTTTATATTTTATATTTAATGATTAAATTTTATATTTTATATTTAATGATTAATTTAAATTTAAATTTAAATTACATTAACCTAACCTATCCTGACCCTAGCCTATCCACCTTGGCCTCTCCCTCTTCACGCCAGCCTCCCCAACTCCTCTCTATGCGGCATGAAGCCACTCTTCAACGACAACCTACCTACCACCGCTTGCTCCACCTATCGACTCCTGCTGGCTCTACACGTGGCCTCCCTCACTCCACACTATCTATGTTCCTCGACGCATGCCTCTACCGCTTACCAGTCCAACCAACTCAAGGAAGCCACGAGGAGGCCTGGGTTGCATGCCAGCCACGTGGGCTGCATGCATGCCCCTCCCCATTAACAACCGCGGGGTGTCTCCCCCTACTAAATGGTGCCGAGTCTCCCGTGCGTGAGCTTCATTCTTCTCCACGTAATGCTGTAAAAAGCCACGAAGACTAAAAATACAGAGTGGGAGAAAAAAAAACTCACCATCTGAGTCGAATTCATGATGTCAAGTGCAATGTCCCAATCTCTCCAATCTCCCTTCTCTATCACCTGCGGATCATAGAAATATTATTAAACCTTGTAGTGATTGGCTGGTTCAGAATGGATGGTTTCATTGCCTCTTTACTGGTAAGACAACCAATAAGGAATTATCTTGTGGACACAAAAGGAAATGGATTTGCTACCAATGCATTTATAACCAAAGCTTGGGTCAAGTCGTCATAAGTCCAGTTTCATATCAACAACAACGATAGGAAGGACATGAATGTTTTCCAAGTGCTCACTTTTAGATCAGGTAAGTTAACTCTCAAAACCTTATCGATTATAGGCAGTTGTGTGAACTTGGGTTGCACTATTGCTTGGGCTGTGCTTGTTGCATTTGAAGGAGGTGCTATTTTTAAATGGCATTTTACACAGTCAAGGGCACCATCTAAAGTTAGAGTAGCTGTGATAATGGTAGCCATTGTGTTTGGTTTTGTCATGGATTGTTTCCATTTGTGTTTGGGTGGACTTAATAAGTGGTATCCTTTGAACAGTGGAGACCATAACAAAATTTCTACAAAGCCAGTTCGTATTGTCTGTATAGTGATAATTATTGAGATTGTGTGCATTATATTATGCAACATAGTAGTTTGGAGAATGAAGCATGTTGGAAGTTGGATATATAGTGATCTGCATGGACTGGTTTGGATAAAGTGGGCAATCGGAAGTTATCTTCTTGGTGAGAGTTTGCGAAAACATGAATCCGGCCCAGTCATGACTACTGAATATGAAAAATATCCTACACAAGGGCAGAGGTTGAGGTGGACTGACAATGGAATTCTGGTTTACTCTTCTGCGTTCTTGCTCAATGCGATCTTAGCTGGATTTCGGGGCAAGTGGGATTACATGTCATCATCCAAGGACAATTAAAGTTCACAATTATTTAGATTAAACATGTAGGCCTATAGGAATTACTAATTATTTTCTTACTAATTATGTGCAATGTCCACAGTTCAAAAGAACAATTCCTTTAATTGGTCATTTCAGCTTCAAAGCTGTTGTGTGCCCGACTGGGACGTTATTTGCAAAAATAGGCTTGATATATCCCTAGCATTCCTGTGAATTGGTTATTCTCATTTCCAGCTTGCTGATTTATTTAATTAGGGTTTATGATAGTTAACTTCAAAAGAAAATGTTTAGATGTTGGGATCTAATATTTTGCCCTTCATGTTAAGCTTTTATTTGTGGTTAACATGGGATCTGAATTTTCTTTGAAAGTGGTTTTTAGTGTTTACTCAATCCATGTATCTGCAAAATTTGATTCCTTGAACTTCATAGGAAAGGGTCTTTATCTTTGTTTACGGAACAGAAAGCGGATATCTCTATTTCAATAGGAAGGATCTGAAGCTGCGCTGGGGTTTCACCTTTTTATATTCTCTGCACAAGTTTTTTTATTACATTCTCTACACAAGTTTTTTTATTACAGCTTCGGGCTCTTTCTCCCATACCAGAACTAGATTCTTCTTCTTAACCTTTAGAAGTATTTCTATGAGTCTTCTAATCTCATCATTTATCAACCATATCCAATCACCTTAGATAGATTGCTCATTTAAAGAAGAAAAGTGAAGATGATATTTAGTCAGAATGGCCTTGAAATCAGTTTCCCTAAATGAAAGGGGTTAGCTTCTCTCCTCGATCCATCCTCATCGCTGTCGTACTAGCTTGGTTGGTTCTCCTCAATTCGATCCTCCTCCAGTCGTGTAGCTCGAAATCGGGGATTCAACACCAACCCCTAAACTATGAAGTCGCAACCTAGCAAGCCTGGCACAGATGGCTACCAGGGGCTACCAAAAATGTCTACAACAACATGTAGAGGAATCGTTTGGCCCTACCCACAGCCACAAGCTTCTGCTATGGCATGATTCAAGATGCTCATAGCCTCAGGGTTAGCGTCTACTACAGTGTGCGTAGTGAACAAAAACAAAGTCTACAGTGCAACTTTGATGTTCAAACTTGAAACTTCACCGACTCGAAAGACACGTAACATAGCATGAGATTGACGGTTAATGAAAAGGATGCCTGGCAAAAGTTGATTGGACAAAGCATATCCATGTGGCAACATTCCATTCGCTCTATGAGCGAGGAATCTAGCCGATGTGGAGGTTATCCTTCTCCTTGGTGAAACGCCTACAGCATAATTATTGCTGAGATTTGATTTAAGATATTGATTGTTGTCAAAATTTGATTTAAGTATTTATTGTTGTTGAGATTTGATCTAAGACTTTATTGTTCACTGAGATTTGATTAGGACAATATTATGTTGAATTTTGTGCCAAGACTTATGTTATAATATATTTAGTATTTTGAAAAGTGGGGCAAGGATGGCATTTGGTGGAAGGAAAGGGATTTCTTGAGGGGGAAGAAACCTCCCATTGAAAAGGGATATTTAGAAATGGAAAAGGGGGATGATTATTATGTTTTGTTTTAACTTAGGATCAAGCGGAACATGAGAGAAATGGAAATGAGGGGCGTGGAACATAACTTGGATAGAGGATTTTGGATTTGGAGGAGCATGTGCACATTGTTCTTGGATTTTTGGGCATGGGACATGAATATCTTGTGATTTTTCTAGGTTAGCGAGTCGAAGAGAGTGTTCCTAGTTGGTTGGGTGGATAACCTAGTTTAGGTAGTTGTTGGAGTTGAAACAAGAGGCAATTTTCCAAAGGGACAACTCAAATGGGAGAATCATGTATTTCTAACCTTGAAAATGTATTTTCAATTATAAAAATTTCAAGCGACATTAGTTCCATGTTCAACACGTGGAGTGAACATTATTGTAAAAAGTTAGAGACATAGATTCAACGTCTCTTAAGCAATGTCCACTCCATGCACTACATGTCTCTTAAGAAACGCTAACCCAATGTGAAGGCCATCTCTTAATAGATGTACCTTCTATGTGATAAGTGTCTCTTGTATGACATTTAGTCCACATGAAGGACCACTACAAGGAAAAGTCCCTCTAGTGAAGGTTATAGCAAATGCTCCGCTCAAAAAGAGACCAAATATCCATTTATAGCGGAGGTCACTAGTGGAGGTGAGAGGACGAAGGTTTTAGTGGATTTTTTTTCCTTTTTTCAGTGTGCTTATTTTAATGCGGACACACCGATGCGTTACATATACAGAAGCACCGTGATGCCATATACCATGTTGCACCACATCCAAAAAAATCATCAAATGCAAAAAAACTAAAAAAATATAAACCAGTACGCTACGTAAACATAAATGCCCCAGTGCGTTCCCTTAAACATAAACGCCTTGTACTATATTTTAGTAAAATAAAAAAAATATTATTTTATTAAAATATTCCTGAGATTTTTTTAGAAGCCTATATGTGGTGCGTTACCGAATACTAAATGCCCTAGTGTGTGTAGTAGAAACAAAAACACCATATAATGTTTTATTAAAAAATTAAAAAATAATAATTTATTAAAAAAGACTTTAACTTTTATAGGTAAAGAGCTCATCACGGTGCGTTCGTTAACATTAAATTCCTTAGCGCATCTAATCATAACAAATGCATCGATATATATTTTATTAAAAATAATACAACTATTTTATTAAAAAAACTCGCAAAATTTTACTGAAAGCCTCATAACGATGCATTAGTTTATAAATGCCCCGGTGCGTGTCAAAGACGCTAACACATCGCTTAATTTTTTTTATTAAAAATAAAAATCTATAATTTTATTCCTACGCAATTTTTTAAAACCTCATACCGGTGCATTAGATGATACAAAACGACCCGGTGCATTAACAACACCAAAACGCACCAAAGATTATTTTATTAAAAAATAAAAATATTATTTTATTATTTTATTTTAAAACCTACTTGCATCGGTGCGCTTGACTGTCGGGCACAACGAAACAAGGTTTACTAAAAAAAATGACCACGTCATCAAACTCATTTTTACCCTCTTTAGTGCGATTGATCCCACCTGCACCAGTGCTCCACCTCACCCACCTGGATGCCCTCACATCCGTGGTGCACATGGACAAATTCCTCACTCTTATTAGCTGTTGACTCTAGTTTGAATTTTGCCAAATGATGGGAAAAAATTCAAAATTTGCATACAACACCAATATGCCTCCTCGACGGGACGTTCAACAGGTAAATTGATTCTTACTTCATAAGTTAAATTTTTAGCGGATTATTTTTTAAAATTGACCTTCAAATTATCCTATTTAAAAAAAGATTAAAACATTTGCGAGGTGTGTTGAAGCCTTTCTGCTCGCACCACCTAATGGTGCACCCTATAAAAACAGGGCGTACTATTGGTGGTGCACGTTTAATAGATTGAACGCACCGTTACATCATGAAAATATATTTTAAAACATTGAACTACTTATCGATGTCTTTGAAACAAAAGAGCACCGACTTTACAGTGAATTTATTTGTATTGAACGCACCGGTTAACAAAAACTTGTAGATAAAAACATTAAATTATATGGTGTTATTAGTGCATGTCAGTGCACTGGTTTTCAGTGCTCTGATGTGTAGTAGGTGCACTGGTTTGGATCCCTAAAAATCATAATTTAACAGTGCTTCATTGGCATGTCAGTACACCGGTGCACGGTTATCTGACGTGCCCAAGGAGCACCGTGAATTGATTTCCATAAAAGAATTAATTTAATCAACATCGGTGCACTCATATCAATTAAGCGCACCCTTTTTGGTGCACTGATGTGCCCAAGGAACATCGTTAATAGGGCGTACATAAATATAATTTAATAGTGCTCCTAGTGCACGTGAGTGCACCAGTGCTCGATGCACTCACCTGATTTAGGTGAACCGTCAACCAAACTTTAGAAATATATAGACACGTATAGTTGTTGGCACATCGTTGAAATAAATTTTAAATATATAGAATCATAATAACAATGTGCATTGAATATTTCAGCGCACCGTAAAATGGTGCAATTTATATATAAACGCACTGTTGGCGATGCAGTTTGTGTATAAAAGCAACAGAAGTAGTGCACCTATGTTATTGAGGCGCCCCCCTTCTAAAAAAATATTGTTTTGAGAGAAAAATGTATTATTGATGTTATTAAATAGGATTTTAATTGAATGAAATATTAAATGTTTTTATATATCTACTTATGACACTAATTCATGTTATATGTGAAATAGAGACATGAGCAGCGACAAGCTGCTTGACAAGAGCATGCACAACTGGATCAGTTCAACATGGCTAGAGAATGGGAGGATAGGGAGCGGGTCCTTGCCCCATTATTGGTCATACTAGAGAGCTCTTGTGGGTTTTCAGCCTCTTGAAATTCTATTAGGAGTATGCATTCCCTAAGGGAAACTCTTCATTGTTGTGTTAGTTCATTTGACACTGGGATCATCAGAGGAAGACATTTCGTGTTGGTCCCAGTTAGTGGTTCTAGTCCACTGAGGAGGACATCTATTTCATCACTGGGCTATCCAGGAGAGGGGAGGATTTTCCCTAGTTCCTTGATGTCCCAGTTGGTGCTGCAACAAAGAGTCAACTAGCTTACTCTATGATATATATCAGTGACGAGGTCATCCATCCCTCTGATTTTCAGGTGAGCGATGGGTAGCTTGGGATCTATGATTTTAGTTGAGAGGCGGTTAGGTACCTCTCTCTTTTGCTTATGACGCTAGTGCACTCCACCAATGATGGGCAGTGCATTAGTTGCTCTCTATTGTATTATGCTGACTCTTTAGTGCAAAGACCTAGATGCATAGGTGGTCTACCATTTTTTGCGACAGTTTTCTTATACTTTGGATAGATGTCGTGCAGTGATTGATGGGAGGTCCAAATTCCCTTTCTGTTCAAAGCTTGTTTGCTTTTTTTTTAGAGGTTTCCGGCCACTAGGCCCTCCTTTCTATGTCTCCCTTACACGCCGATGACAGAGGTGCATATGCACATGTGGGGGTAGATGGTTCCCATGAGGGGGTAGCTTGACTTTTTGGCTAGGATCACGTTAGATGTGGTCAAGGTTCTAGGCAGTGAGGTTCTAGGCAGTGAGGAGGACCATGCACTAGATATTGTGCTATATCCATATGCGGGCTTGGACTGGAGAGGGTGCCCTGAGATCTTATTCACAGCAGAGGAGCCATTGAATGAGAGAGGTAATATTACTGTTATGTTTAAATTATTCTAGTATCATTTTATGATCTTTATACTTAATGCAAATGAAATATATTCTAAATATTTGTTTTTTAATGAAATTGTCTAATTATTATTCATGTGTACTATATTTTTTGCATACATTGGCACATTCGATGGTGAGTTCACGCCTCCTCCTTCCTCTTAGGAGGATTAGGATATGGAGGAGTTCGATCAATCCAGGCTATAGTTGGTAGGTAGACATCCTGACCACCCTCCACATAGGCCCCAAGATAGTTATCTCTGAGATGTTTCATACAGGTTGGCCGCATTATTGGTAGATGAGGGGGTTTAGCCTGTACAGGTGCACACCATTATTTGATAGCCTCACCTTGCAGAGATATGGAGGATTCTTCCCTGTGATATGAGGTTTTTGATGCAGCATGTTGTCGGTGCATGCATTCAGTTAGCTTCTAGGATGGATGACAATCCTCCTCCTCTTCCACCTCCTCCACATCCGCCCCCTCCTCCTCCATCAGCTTTGTTGACATCTCATCCACATCCTCCTACTCCACCTCTACCCCCTCCTCCATCATCTTCGACATCTACTACTCCACCTCCTCCTCCATCAGCTTCGTCGACATCTCATTCACCTCCTCCTCCATCGGCTCCTTCATCATCTCCTCTACTCCTACTCGACCAACCTATCGATCCCACTTCATCATCTCCTCTACTCTTGCTCGACAGAACTTCCGATCCTACTGATCGGCACAACCATCCACCATTTCCTGCTCCAGTCGCCTCTATTGTAGATACAATGCTCAGAGGGGGTACGATTCAACTTGATGGACCTAAACTAGTTATACAACTGGACGAGAACTTTATGGTCAAAATGAGAATTCTAGCCATAAAAACTCATACTTTTGCGTTAAAAACAACAAAAACAAACCTCGATTTTAAAAGTGGTGCTATTCGTAGCACCCCTTTTTTTCGAAGCTAAATTTATAACTTTTTTGAAACCTCGATCATTGTGATTATAATCAAAACCTTAAATCAATCCCTCAATCAAAAAGTGATGCTACCGAAATCACCCTGATTTGAGGTTGGGTTAAAATTAGACCTTGTTTCAAATTGTAACCCTAGCAACAAACATCATTACAACAAAACTCTTGAAAATGAAATAAAAATACACAAAAGACAAAAAAAACATAAAACACATTAAAAACAATTATATAACAAAAATTTTATTTTTTTTTCTTCAACTTTTGGAGCAGTCAGATTTGGTAGACATTCAGCCCCACAAGTTGGTCCCCACATGGACTAATGGCAGATTTGGTAAAGATGGTGTGGATAAACGATTGGATCATTTTCTTGTCAAGTCAGAATTATTAGACATTTTCCAGAAACATAGATCTTGGGTTTGTGATTCCAAATTTTTGGACCATTGGCCCATCATACTTCAGCTAGAGGATATGAGAAGCATTCCTGCGTTGCCTTTCAAATTCAATTCGTCCTGGCTTGAAGAAGAATCTTTCTGCTTTTTGGTAAGAGAATTCTGGATAAATTGCTCGGTATATGATCCTAATCCAATTCTGAATTTTTGCTATAAATTAAAAGACCTGAAAGTGCTGGTTTCTAAGTGGATTAGAAACAGAAAGAAGGCTGATAGACTGGAGTTAAATTTGTTAGAAAGCAAGTTACAGGCTGCTCTCTCGGCCAATTTTCATAGTTCCCTTTCCCATGATGATTTTGAAGTTATGAGACAGTTTGAGAAAAAGAAAGAAGAGTTATTATTACAAGCAGAAAAAGAATGGAGGCTTAAAAGTCGTGCCATCTGGATCTCTCATGGTGACAAAAACACTAAATTTTTTCATTCTTATGCATCAGCTAGAAGGAATTCAAAATATATCTGGGAAATTGTGAACGACTGTGGCACTTTGCATTCTGGTTTGGACAATCTAAAATCTGAAGCTGTCTCTTATTTTGGACAAATCTACAGTGATCCTAGGGATTGTTGTTTGACAGAATAAATCAGAATTGCTAATCTTTTTCCAAGTTTCTTTAATGAACAAGATTCTGGTCGCTTACTGGAAGAGATCTCTCTGGATGAAATTGAACAAACTCTCAAGAGTTTTGCTAAGGAGAAAAGCCCCGGACCGGATGGGTGGCCGGTGGAGCTTTATTTGCACTTCTTTGATATGATGGGGAAAGAGCTTATGGATTTGGTGAATTTCTCCAAAAACAATGGATATATCCCGGGAGGATTAAATGCCACCTTTGTTATGCTCATTCCTAAAAAGGACAAGCCGGGGACTTTTGGAGAATATAGACCGATTGCTCTCTGCAATTTGTTATATAAACTCATCACAAAAATTATTGCAGATCGACTTAAGATTGTGCTCTCCCAGCACATCTCATCAGAACAATTTGGCTTTTTATCTGGTAGACAAATACATGACGCCATTGGTATTTCTCAGGAACTTCTACACAGCATTAAGATATACAAAAAAAAAGCTCTTCTTCTTAAAATGGACTTGGAAAAAGCGTATGATAGGGTTAACTGGTCTTTTCTCAGATTAATCCTCATTAAAATTGGAGTTCCTCTGGTGATCATCAAGTGGATAATGGCTTGTATCTCTTCTATGAATATTTCTATTTTGATTAATGGAAGTCCATCAGACTTTTTCAATTGTTCCAGGGGAATCAGGAAAGGGTGTCCCCTTTCACCCCTTCTCTTCATACTGGTCATGGATGGGTTCAGTAGACTGGTTCATCAAGCGGTTGAGAGTGGGCATATTAAAGGTATAAAGGTAGCAAAGGATTGTGTAGTTACACACATCCTGTTTGCAGATGATGTATTAATTGTAGGTGTGGACTCTGTTAATGAGTGGCATAATTATAGTGCTATCATTCAATGTTTCTGCTGTGCTTCAGGAATGAAAGTAAGTTCTGCAAAATCTAACTTTTATCACTTAGCTACAGATGATGTCCAGCTGCGTGACATTCTTTCGATGTTACCTTTCAAGTGCTATGATATGGATCAAGGTTTTAAATACTTGGGTTTTTTTCTTAAACCAAATAACTATCTTATAAAGGATTGGCATTGGCTGCTACGCAAAATTGAATCTCGTATCTCACATTGGTCTTTCAGATTTTTGTCCATTGGGGGCAAACTCATCTTGTTGAAGTCTGTGTTATCCAGCATACCAGTTTACTGGTTTTCTTTACTGGAGATTCCAATGGCTATTATCAAGAATATCAAAAAGCTTTTTTATAACTTTCTTTGGTTCGGGTTGGCAGCTAGTGAAAAGGTTCCAATGGTTGCAGCAGATACTATAGCGAGACCCTACAGATTCGGGGGCTGGGGCATCAAAGAATTGGGGGTTTTTAACATGGCCCTTAGATCAAAAAGTTTATGGAGATGTCTGTTTGGATCAACTCTCTGGTCCAGATTAATTCATGGCAAATATTTAAAAATGGATGCCATCTTTTGGTTTAGAAAGCCAAAGCAATCTAGCTGGAATTCCTCCCCTATTTGGAGGGGTTTTATGAAGACACTGGACTGGTTAAAATGTGATCTCACTTGGAAGGTGGGCACAGGTGCCTTGATTCGAGTTGGAATCGATCGCATTATTGGCATGGAGGGTAGTTTTACTCTTCCCTCCTCTATTACAAGCTACCTACAAATTTTGGGATTGTCCACTTTGAATAAGATTCACTTACCCAAATCTGGTTTTGAGGAACATTCAAGATGGTTGTCTGCTAGTGATCTTGGTTTAACAGGTTATTTAGCTCGAGTTTGGAGCAATTACACTTGGAAGCTAAATTCTGCAGGTGTCAATTTGGCTCATGATAAAGATTAACTAGTCTGGGGAGGGAACCCTGCCACGGGGATAGTAACTGCGCAAACTATGTACAACAGAATTATTCAAGATAAGTTTATTTATCCACAAGACTGGTGGTATAAGAGACTTTGGGTTTGGGATATTCCCATCAAATTGAAGTGTTTCACTTGGTTACTTCTGCAAGATAAATTGAAGACCTGGGATAATTTATGTAAACGGGGCTGGACCAGTCCCAGTTATTGTATCCTTTGTAAAATGGATGAAGAATCAAAACAACACCTATTTGTAAATTGTTGCTTTACTATAAAGGTTTGGGATGTGATCTCTTCTAGATTGAATATCACGCAGTGCTGGGATGTTGGTGACTTCAACAAATGTCTGCTAAACTGGTTTAGATACTGTAAGCAACATTTTCATATTGCATTATGTATTCCCTGGGCTATCTGGTACTATAGAAACAGTGCTATTTTTAGAAATGGAAAACCTGACTTTGTTCAGTGTAGCTTGACAGCATTGAATATGTTTGCAAATTGTAAGATGGAAGAACAAAAGCTGAAGATTGACAGGGTTAACAGCTTCAATTTCAGAGTTGACTAGCCGGTTCTATTTTTTGATGGAGCTTCTCAATCTGGTCTTTGCGCTATAGGTGGTGTCATCTATCTAAATGAGTCTCATTTCTTCACTATTCGACTCAATTGTGGACTGGGAACAAGCATGAAAGCAGAACTAATGGCGTTATGGTGCATCCTTAAAGTTGCAAATTGTTTCGGTTTGGTTAATCTAAAGGTCTATGGTGACTCCCGAGTTACTATAAAATGGGCGGCGGGAGAATTTAGACTCAATGTCATGCACCTGAGACATTGGACTATCCGGACTCAACAAGAAATTTCCAAACATCAGAATATTATTTTTGAGCACATCTTTAGAGAACATAATTCTCTTGCTGACAAGTTATCGAAACAAGCACTATCTGGTTCGGAAGGACATCTACTATGGGAGGAATGGTGTGACAATAGTGTCCTGGATAGTGGTTCCCTTTTCTTTTTTGACTGATTCTGGATGACTTTTATCTCATTTTTTTAGTACAGTCTGTTAGTTTCAGGTAACAGTCTTATGACTTTTTTCATCATGAACTCAATTAGGGTGCTATTTTGCCTCTTTGTAATGTGTTTATCTCCGCAGTTGACTAGTGGTCTCAGCAGAATTGTCATGCTCTTGGTTGGCTTGACCATGTTGATGATTTTTTTGTTCCTATGACTGTATATTTTTGCTGTATCTGATTCGACAGTAGAATCAAGCACATCAAGCACATCTTTGTACTATTTGATTCAATCTTGAATATCAATTGTAGATTTTTTTTCGCTGGAAAAAAAAACAAAAATTTTATTTAAAAAAAGACATTAAAATATAATTAAATATAAAAAATTAAGTATACTCAAATTAAAAAAAAGAAGTTATACTGAATATTAAAAAAATAAAACATTAAAAAACAAATATTAAAAAACTACAAAACAAGACATACTAAAAAAACTAAACCATACAAAAACAAATAATAAATAAAAAAATTTAATCTTGGTATAGTTTCTAAGATTATTTTATTAACTATAATTAAATGGAAAAAAAAATTACTTAAAAGATTTACACTAAACATTAAAAACTAAACTAAACTAAAGCATTAAAAAATTAAAAGTTATATAACAAAACTATTATAAAAAAAACAAATAAAAATATTAATACTAAAACAATTATAAATAAAAAAAACTATATTAAAAAAAACAACATAATAAAAATATATATATATATAATTTAAAAACTAGATTAAAAACAATTTCAAAAACTAAAATACAAACACCGTATAAAAATATAATGATTAAAAATAAATAAAACACAAATATTAAAAAGTTATAATAAAAATCATATAAAAAACCAAATCAAATAATAAATATTTTATTCAAAACGATATAAAAACAAAAAACAAATAATATAAAAAAACAAACATATTAAACAAGTTTTAAACAAATACTATGCAAACTTATGCAACGGGAGGACTTTACGAGAGGACCTTAGGGGGCGCGATTCTGTGAATCGCGCCACCCCTTAAGCGCCGCTCCAAGTGGTGGGGCTTAGGGGGGTGCGATTATGAGAATCGCGCCATCCCTTAAGAATAAATATTCTGTTTTTAATATGTTATTTACAAATATATGATAGTTTTTTTTTTTAATTTATGTGAATCATCACTTTATGGAAAATAATGTTAAATAATATCATTTTTATACATATGATCTCAGAAAATCAATTAAAAACAGTTTGAAATGTCTTTATTTTCTCTTCTGTTTTACAAATATGTTCATAAAAATAGCTTATTTAAGAGGAAAGTTTAAAAAAAAAACTTCAAAAATGTATATATTTTTCATTATAATTAGCTTCTAAATGTGAAAAAAATTACAAAACGTACATATTTTCTCATTATAACTATCTACTAAATGTATATTTTTTTCTTGTTAAATTTGAAATTTTTTTATGACCAAGAAGATTCAAAATCACAAAAAAATGGCCCAAAATAAAAAATGGTGCTACGAGTATACACACTTTTTGAAATGAAGGTAAAAACAACTACTAAAATTGACCTCCAAAAAGACGAGAACAATGTTGGGTTCTCGTCAAGTCGTATAACTTGTTCCTATCTATGCTGCTCTTCAAGATGGTTTTTTTCCTAGCATAGGTATTGATGCCTTTGGCTCTATTTGTGGAGGTTTCGATGCCTCTAGATCTACTGTTAGAGTTGTTGATATTGCCTTTGGATCTATTGGTGGAGGTGATGATGCCTCTAGATCTGGTGGAAGAGATAATGATGATGCCTCTAGTAGAGGTGGATCAGATATGTCATAACAATTATTGTTCTGGAGATTTTTATTTGGCATGTATCATCAGTTTAATGTTATTTATGTTCATATCTATATATATATATTACATTTTTCATGTTTATGTTGATATTGATGGTTATCATGTTGATGTTTATTTATATGTACTTAATGGTGTGTATGCTAGCTCAGGTTAGATGATGTTTGTTAAATGTGTGTGATGGTTATGCATGTTATAATATAATGTGGCTTGTGTTATGTTAGATGATGAAAATGCAATGTTTAAGATGTTACACCTATGTTTATGATGCTATATCAATGATTTTTATGTTTTATGTTAGATGATGAAAATGATCATGATGATGGTATGACAATGTCTATGTTTATGTTTTTTAGGCAGTGTGATGATATATATTTAAAATTATAAATTACGATATGTGTTAATGTCATGTGATTGATTGATCATGTGTTTAAAATAATGATTGTTAGATGGAGACAATGATAATGATGGTATGTTTATGTTTATGTCGTGAAAATGATGATGATGTTTATGTTTATTTTGTTAGGTGTTGAAAATGCTGATTATCGTATGCTTATGTAAAAGAACTCTGTATTATTCAAAATCATGCGGGTCTTTAAATCAATAACTATTAATTCAGTCGACAAAAACATCATAATTTGCATTGTAAATTATGATATAAAACAAGTTGTTGTATGACTTAACAAGTTTTCAAAGCATTAGACCTTTGTGAAAAAAGTTACTGGGTTTTTAATTTTGGTCAAAATTTTAGCATCCTTCCGACTATTTTTCATATTAAATAATTTCAACCTAAATTTTGTAGACAATTTGAAGTATGGTTTCATATATAGGTTGATATATTGGTTAGAAAATGAATTTGAAAGTATGGTTGGATGTCAGGTCATCATAAATGTGAAAATATGGATTGGAGTAATGGTCATTGAAAATGTTGAAAATTAATGTTTCATTATTCAACTTAATATAGGTTAAAAAAATTATTTTTACATAATATCATTGAATTAAATATTTTTATGAATTTTATACTGATAATGGATGAAGTCGTGGCAACTCCATGATTTATGATTGTTGTAATATAATTTGTCATAATATCATGTTTATAATTTTTTTATAGTTGGACCCATAATATTATGTTTATGTAATAATATTTGTTTTATTTAGTGTTCATATTGTTCTTATATAATTTCTATGGTTATTATAATTTATTGTAATTTTCTAATAATGTAGTAAAATTTTTCATCATATTATATTTATACTTTATGTTGAGCATTACGAAATAATATATAATGATTTTTAATAAGGAAATAAAGTCTTCATTGTACAATGTTGTGTATAATTTAATTATTCAAATGCTAAACATAAATGAATATTTTTTTTATAAGTCTAACCAAACATCATAACAAAAAATCAAGTATTACGATGTAATATTGTTATAAAATATGAATATGAACATCACAAAAAAAATGTAAATATGAACATCAATATGACCTATCAATGTATCATTCAAGTTTTGTTTTTTCGACAATAACTCACTTTACAATGACAAATATCAAATCTCTAATATGAAGAAATACAAATACTTAATTAAAAGAACAAAATTTTCTCTCAATTGTAATCCCAAAAGTTGCATTCTCCAAACTTATTATTATTAATCATGATCTTTATTATATAATATAACATTAGGCCACATTGAAGGAACACATTTTATACCCTCTAAATATGAGGTTTGGTTATGATTAATACATAATCAACATGATTTGTTTGTGGATGCTCAAAGCTAGCTAGAGTTCAAAGAATTGCAATTATTTTCAATATTGACATTTATGTACTTTTCCATTAAAAGCGATTGGAGAAGATGATAAAAGGGAGTTGGATCACTTTCCCAAGACCCATGCTAACCAATGTCAAATGATGGAATAACCCATCAACCATGAAACTTGAAATAAATATAGATATGAATATGCATATTCCAAATATAGGATTTAAAAAAAAATATTGTTTGTTATTTTTAATTTATTATATCATATAAATTTTAAAGGATAACATATTTTATTAATATTGCCATAAGTTTTTTTTCCTTAACGATATATACATGTCTAAGTATCTAAAATATAAAATATAAGTGTCTAAGTATAATATAATCATTAAATTGACCCTGTTATTGAAATGAGACTAGATGAAATTACAACAAACAATAAATATGATTAACATCAATGATAATTCGTACTCTAATTCATTGACTTTGATCCAATTGTAAAAATAAAATAAATTAAATGATAAAACCCACACTACAGTTATGAACTAAATGGAAAGCTACAAATATCATGTCTCTAACTATGGAGAATGACATACAATCATTCCATAAAATCACAAATTACCTGATAGACATTAAACGTAATTCACATCATATTGGTTGTTAACCAACTCAAATTGTTTAAACATTGTATCCAATAATCAACTTTCCATTTCCACCATCATAACATGAAAAATAAACAATATAATTAGACAATCAAAGATAAAAATAACAAAATGATATATCAATCTGTAAATGATGAAATAAAACATGTACATATCACTCTCCATTGCCATCACCCTCATCATCTTCCTTGGTTGGCATGATAGCACTGTTTTTCTCAAAAACATGTTTAGATCTAGGGTTGTGTCTTAATATGAACCACCAATATTTATCCAACACATCCAGGTAAAACAACACTTGGTTGTAGTGTTTTGGGAAAACATAAGTATCCTTACTTTCATCTCACATCTTTTCTTTATAGAGTTGATACATATCAACCCACTATCATGATCTTCCTTTACATTATTCCTATCGAATGTGTCCCACCAAATGCACCTAAAAATAAGACATTGGAAATATGAGAAGTCCACTTGAATGATCTCTTGTATATTTTTGACATAATCCAACATCCGTCTTATCAGGTTTCTATCATGGTGGCTAGCACAACTAGATTGATCGAAATCGACTTCCACTCCATAGTCTTGCGTAATACGCCCATCATCAACATTCTCGGTGTGAAAATGATGTCCATAATCCCACATAGATGGGAACGAATGCAGCTATAAAAATTTTTAACAAATGATGGTTTTATATGTCTAATAACCCAAGCAATAATATATTAAACTTAGATGTTATAATTCAAAGTTGAATTATAAAGTTAGAAATGTACAAAAATATTTTATTACCGAGTTGTTGCACCCGATCCCAATGTTTAGTGCATCCTCCTCTTTAGGAGGGTAATGACCAGATGCACCATATTTCTCTCTGACTTGGTCTGCAAACCAACTATTGGGACAGATCATTGGCATATTTTCTTTTAAAAGATCTGGAAAAGGCATGCTTCTACATTGCAACCACCTAAATTATTTTATGTTAATGTCCCATTTCCTCCTCTTCTTTTCATACAATGCGATTCACGACTATGTCGCCTCCATGTTGTAAAGAATGAATTTATTGATTGCATCAATTTCTGAATTCGATATTGTATTCATGGAAACAAAACCACATTCGAAGTTTGTTGTGAATAATTACTATGTGGAAATTTGAAGATCGAAAGATAAGTGACTTACTCTTTATCATGCACCATTTTTCATTCATTTTCAGTACCTCCCCTTCCATTTTGTCCTCATCATGTTCATCATCCCAAATCATTGCGCTTGGTGTGTGGTTTTTTTCTTGGTGTATTCACTGGCATAATACAATGAATCATATACTATGTACCCCTCTGCCATAGACCCCTCGGGTTTTTCTCTTTGTTGAACAAATCCCTTCACTTTTTTCATGAACCTCTCCAAGAAGAATATCCAGTGACATGAGACCACCCCGACTAATTCAACCTCATATACTAGGTGAATTAGAAAATGAACTTGCAAGTCCATGAAACTCGATGGTAGTTCCTTCTCAAACATACAAACAATCTCAAATATCTCTTGACACCACCATGGAATGCTAGCGATGTAAATTACCTTTGATGTGATCCATCGTACAAATGTAGATAGTTTAGATATGGCACGCTGCAGGTCATCGGGGGAGTCATGGTTCACACACCCACGCACAACCAACGGATAATGATGCTAGAAAGTAAACGCAAAAAGCTAATTGCATTTTAACTTTTGTGGTAAAAGATATAAATAAAAAACAAAAACATTTTTTTGACATTATATATACCTTTAGTAGGTTGAGATGATCATGTGATTTCAAACATGACAACTTTTCGTCTACAGTGAAGTAGTGTCGTAGAGTAGACCCATGAAAAGAAGGTGCATTCACACCCAATATAACTTCTTTTTCCAAATTCAGATCATCTTTCATCAAAATCCATGGGACATCACCTTTTTTAAATGAAAAAGAGGAGCTAGCCTCTCCTCTATTTTCTTATCTTGGACAATGCTTCCTTTTAGTATTTGAAGAAATTGTCACTTTTAAATTAAAACCAATACTTAAAATTAAATATTTCCTAATAGCCAAATTGTCACTTTTTTGGATGATATGTGACACCAAAAAGAACATGAAACATTTTTAAATATATGAATGGGATCTAGTAAATGGGAAATCTTAATATGCTCCCAATATGGGAGCTCATAAAATATCGATTTCATTTTCATCCCTTTGGGCATTTTCTAAACATAGGTGTGGAAGAATTCAGGATCATCGATCACAAGTTGCACATTTGAATCTAACATCTTTGTGTATTCCTTCTCCTTCTCTCTATCATATGCCCTAATCGAGTCAGTCGGTGTCATTATTTCAGGTCTTTCGGTTCTCTCTCATTTACCTTTGAAAGCAGATCTTGCTCTTCTATAAGAGTGGTTTTCTGGGAGGAATACCCTAGAGAACTCATACACTGACTTTCGTAGGTCTTTGGAACACCTAGCCTTCATAGAAGGTTCGCAACATTTACATCCATAATAACATTTTGTTACAAGACCTGCGATGTTATAGTAAATAGAGCACGTTAGTGTTGAAGATCAAGACAGTCGTACTGAATTAAATATGCCAAAAATTATTGTTTTGAATATAATAAAATCAAACAACAATATATTTACCTGAGCAAGCTCCTAACCCTGGATAATCATGTGTGGTGTAAGCACATATGCCATACAACTTAAAACTCCTCTTTGATGGGACGGGTCTGGACACATCATATACCTGTATCCCTTCCCATAATTCCTTGAATTCATCCATCAATGGTTATAGGTAAACATCCATATTCTTCACTTATCTTCTACTAGGGACTATAAGAGCCAACATAAGATGTTCATTCTTCACTGAAAACCATGGGGAGATATTGTTATTGATCACTACTACAGGCCAAACAATATAGATGGTGTTTGGTTTGGAATATGAGTTGATTCCCTCAATGGCTATGCTCAATCAGAGTCTGCGTACTTCATCCTTGAATTTATCGGGCTATGTATCCTCTATATGCTTCATGGATATTGAATATGTTGGGATTCGCATAACTCCTTCCTCACTTGGGTTAGATGCATTCCATCCTTGTAGCATAGCTAATTATTTGCAACGAAATAACCTTTGAATCGTTGGGATTATAGGCATGTGCCTCAATATATTATGAGGAGGACCATGTGTTTTAGCCTTGTTATTCGATTCTTTGTACTTGTCATGCCCAGATTTTGGACATATCTCTTTGTCTGCATATTCACCTCTATATAGAATACAATCATTAGGACATGCATGATATGATATGTACTTGACACCCAACATTATCAACATTTGCTTTTCCTCTTTTTAGTTGCCAAGAAAGACAATATCATTTGGAAGTATAGTATATTTGAATAACCTACAGTCAGTGGGAAATAAAAATGTACAATGTCATTTAGTGTTCTTAAAATTGACCATTTTCAATGATGATTGTGTCACAATATTACTCAAAATATAATGTAGTTGATGGTTTGTTATCTCAACATTGCTAAGAAAACATGCGTCTGGCATGCCATACTTTGCTTTCAAGTTGTACAGTAACATTTTTGTCCCCAACTACGTAGACTTTGACTGGCCAAGTTCAAAGAGAGGGGTGGTGGAAGCCGATTTAAGGATTTCAAAGAAGGATTCAATGATATGAGCATCATCCCCTAACTCATTGTCCTGGAATGTATGTAAGAACATTGTATCCATGGCACTCCCTTTTTGTAATAACTCATCCATACCAACGTCTACTTCATTGCCTCCATCGCCAACATGTGAAGAACTACTATTATTGTAGTAATTCCTAATTGGTGAGGATGGACGCAATGGAAATTGAATAGGTGGTTGATTCAACCATGCTTGGTATGCTTACTCTGCAAGTTGTGCTCATTTTTCAGCCTTCTCTCGATTTGACATTGTACTGGGGTGCAACGGAAGATGGTAGGCAGGTTTCTCATCATCAGAATCCTTATTTAAAACATATTGAACATTTCATCAATTGTGTTAGTAAGCACAATGCAATTGGTTTGATCTAGCAATATACAAAAGAAATATTACAGAAGCACGAGAATCATTTCGATAGAAAATGTTAAGATGCAAACAATTTATAAAGCAAACATTTAGATTGAGTGATAAATTAACATCAATTCCACATTAAATATAAAAATTTAAAATTGAGCAACACATTTTCAAATTCATGAATTTATAAATTATATTAACAATTTATAAAACATAATTTCAAACTGATCAATACATTAACATGACTCCCATTGAAAATTAACAAATATAATTAATCAATGTTTTTTGTCTTATGCCCCAAGGGAACGTCTAAGGGTAATCCCAATTCAAGGTGTCTCTGATGAGCGATTGGTGGTCTATGAAAGTTATAGTTTATTAACAACTCGTCACTAGGAGAAAAACTACATATTGCATGCACAACAACAAATATGGACTCTTTCCTTTTCGTAAAGAACTGCTGGTCATTGAACTGTTCCTCAAATGAACAATTTGTAGAAAATGAAGAGCACCTAGAGCTATTTATGAACCCTACAATGTTCCCATGAGTGTGTGGATGACCATCTATATATAACAAGTTCTTCCTATTAAATTTTCCAGAAAGATAACCATTCATGCACATACTATACATGGACATGCTATGCTTGTATTTAACAATATTCAAGTAATCAGACCGACAATAGATAGGAGTGCAAAATGGAATAAGTGATACTAATTGTTTGGGAGGAACAATTACATGTGAAAGGATAAAAAACCCAAGATTTGCAGCATCTATATTAGACTTTCCAATCATAAAACGATTACCACAAAAGGAGAATTCGGTTCCAACATCAGGTACAGGTAGAGAAGATGACCAAGCACCATACAAAGCATGGTTTCAAGAAGTTTGATATTTACTTTACAAATTCACAGGAATGGAGAAATCATTTTTACTCTCTAATAATTGGACGAACCTTAGTGTGTACTTGGACAATTTTAATCTCAACTCATGCAAATTTTTGGATCTTCTAGTAGAGATGGGTTGGGTGGCATTCATATCATACTTTGGATCACTAGAAACTTCAGTTGATTGAACATAAGTAGAGGGGTTTGTCAATTTAGAATGACACATAACTGTTTTGACTTCCAACTTTTTCAAAAATGACCATAGGGAAGTGTTCCTAGGTGTCTTTTCTATATCACTATTGGATTTTTTACTGTAGTAGGGGGTATTAGACCATCAACATTAGGTAATCTATCATTGGTGTAATGTGTGAGTGTGACACACCGAGGGTTCTCCTTCAACCATTGTCATTTTGAACAACCACAAACTATTGGGGTGTCATAAAAGAGTTCTATCTCACGATGAATTACCGTCGATGAACCAAGATTGTGGCTTGAAGATGGCATCTTACAATTGGCGAGGTAAAGCGACTGCCCATTTTCATCTACGAACTGCTTGTGGTATAATTCTTTTCATAAGAGATTACGATGTTTTGAAACTGGTGGAATGTCTTGTGCATCTAAACTCGAACCTGAATCGGGATCCTGTAATAAAGAATAAATTGGTATTCAGATTCACATGGATAACATAAATTCAAATAAATTGTCAAAATATAAATAAAACATGAACTTACTGGGGATGGAAAGGGAGAACTTGTCAAACTTTGAAAAATATGGAATGAGATGGAATTTGAAGAATTGCCCATTTGATACTACAAAATTTTCTCCCTGCATTTGAGCAAAATTAGCAATCAATATACATCTCTACAGTCCTAATTTTTTCTCAAGAACTATATTACAATCTAACTTCCAATATAGTTTGGAAACCATTTTGTAAAAATAAGGTGAATTTAAGCAACATATATATACTATGAATTATTGTAATTGGCGTGGTTGAATACTAAAAGAACATTTGAGATGGATATATAGTTTCAAGTGGATACATAAAACCACATGATTTACAAACTAAACCAGTGCATCTATTCAAATATACATGCACCGGTGCACTCACATATACCAAATGCATCGGTGCGTAACAACTATAAACACACCGTGAAAGAACATCCACAAAATCCCCCACAATAGAAAATATCCGCTACATTTGGTAACAGGTATTTATACATGCATTTTACAACATTTTTCATGCTAGTGCGTTTCGTAAACATAAGCGCACCAAAGCATCCTAATTATACGCACACTGTGGCATGTGATTTTTTTCTAAGTTGTTGAATTTAATGTTGTTAGTGATGCGTTGAAATTCAAAGTTCCAGTGCATTTCATAAATGACCACACCGGTGCAACATCATCACAAGCACACCGAAAAGCCAAAAAATCAAAATTAAAAAAACAATTACACAAGCTATTTTTTCCCTAAACTAAAAAAAGGAGACAATTTTAAGTTTGAAAACTAATTCTAAATAGTGTTTACAAGCAAAAAACCTAAACATTAATTCATTATTTTGTAGAAAATTTTAGGGGAGAGTTTTGGATGAGAGACTTACGTGGAAGGAGTTTGGAGCAACTAGATTATTCTGAGGATTGAAATTTGTTAGGTATGGTGATTCAAACAAAGCCCTGCATAGTAAAAATTTCAAGTATGTAAATATTACTATTGATCTTATTACCTTATTTAGATTTTAACTAGAGGGCGGGCGCACGAAGATGGTCCCCATTTTCGTTGCAATGGGGGCGCGCTAGCGGAAAACAAAAATGGCGCGTACGCACCTAAGGAAGCGCGCATGCACTGCTAGGTTCGGTACCGAACCGAGGCACGTGCGTGTACTCGTACGTGGCGTGTGCATGCAACAGTGGCACGCACGCACCTCTATTAAAATTTAAAAAAAAAACAGTGCCCAATTTCTGCATTGTTCGATTGGGCCGGCCGAGCGCGACTTGCACCTCCACGTACGCATGAATTCAACCACCAAAGTTGCCCAAATCAACTTCAAAACCACCCCACAACACCCACTAACTCATCAACAGGGCGATTGATAGGTAAATATCAAGTTTTGTTTTCATTTTATTCATTCTTTGTATCAATTTTTTGACTTTTTTTTGTTTATTTAATTGTAAATAATTCTCAAATTTTGAAAATATTGAACCAATTTTCTATTGCAGATTGTAAATTGAGACAATGAGTGAACAAGATGTTAACCCCGAGTCCGGTGGAACACAAAAAAACCCAAACCTTGGACCCAATGCCGAAGAAAACCGTGAACACAATCCAAATGCCGAACAAAACCAAAACCCACAACCTAATTTTGAACAAGATGACATTAACCACTATGTAAATGAAATGCGAGTGCACTCTCGCGAACTTAGAAACTAGGGTGAACCATCTCGATTGTCTCTTTCCATGTCAATTGAGAACTCAATCGACTCCCTCATACATGCACAACAACAATTGACAAACATGACTCAATTTAGAGCTAGGATGTGGGAGTACTACTCCACGGGCATCTCCAAGGAAGAAATAAAAGATTTGAACATTTCAAAAGCCCAATTATATAGTATGTTCACTGAGCCGAAAACAGGCCAACCACCGAACATTACAAAGCCATGTGTCTGCATGGATTGGTGTCATTACCAACTATGGAGGGACAATTGGATGCAGAGGTGGTTCATGGTGTATGATAACCATCCCTGCAATAATAAGGAGGTTCCACAGTACTTCCTTCGCCAACTGTGGGCTGAGTTTTGCCTCAGTTTACATGTCAACTATTTTGACATAACCAAGTTCCAGGGTGTTGGGCGTGGCTCTACCCAAGATCGACTTGCTTCCAGGAGGAACCCATTGAGAGGGCCACTAGCTCCGAGGTGCGACCCCAACCCCTCTCCCAAACCACCTCAGTTGCCCCATAAGATTGATCATATCGAGGTGGCAATGAGGAATGTTGCACGTGGTCTCCTCAAACACACCTCCTTTGTAGCAGCGACTACAGTGGAGAGGTCGGGTGACCTTGATAGAGATCTAGGTGCAGGGCCTTCACGACAGGGCCAGGATAAATCGATGACCGATGGTATCCATGCTGGGCATTCCAGTTCGACAGGGACAATGCCACATCTTTGTCCCCATTGTGGGCACACTTTCCCTGGCCCGATCGAGGGTTGTTATATGAATCAAGTCAACAATTTTTTTGATGTGTTTTCAATCATCACTTTATAACTTGTAAAGTATTTTGAAAGTATTTTTGTTTGACTCAAACTATTATTTCCATGTACAGTTATTCAGAGCTGATACACTGAGATGGGAGAACGTAGAATCTCCCAACCTGGATGCAGCAATGGTAGTTGCAACTGAAATTGTGGCATCCCACGTGGAGTTATTTTCAGTACCTGACACAATTTTGTTATTACTTATGTCATTTATATTACTCAAGTATTTATATTTATGGCACACACGTTGATAGTTCGTACAATGTTTTTGAATATCTTGATTTCCTAGATAATGACTTGTTTAACATGTCCATAACATGTATGCATTTGGTTGTCCATAGGTATTCCGTGACTACGGTGATCAACCACCCCCTCCAGGGATTGGTAGATCACCACATACACAGGTACAATGTGTAGTTATGAACATGCTTTTAATTTGATTTGTTACGACTTATTATGGTTTAATTTATTGTTTGTTTACTAAATTGTAATATTACAAATGTATATGTAGGTGCCACCAGCAAATGCGTCTCCCCATTTTAGTCCTATGTATCCAACCTCTCCCATGAGTCCCCCCCCTCGCTTCCATCTAGACTCCTCCCTACGCCCACCCCCTCCCTTCCATCCATCCTCCCCTCTCTAGCCATACTCCCCTTTCCATCCATCCCCCCCCACTCAACCACGCCCCCGCGTCCATAAATCCTACCCAATTTATCCATGCCCCCCTGTCTATCCATCCTCCCCCTTTCATCCATGCCCCCCCTTCCTTCCAACTTCCCCTCTTCGTCCACAACCTCCCTTCCATCCATCCTCCTCCCTCTATGTAGGACTTCCCTCCCATGCACCATCCCTCAACACCCCCCCTAGCCCTTTTGGTTCGATACCCTCTATCGTACAACTAACAGGGGTTCATAGTCCACAACGTCTTCCTCCACCCCATACCACCATTTCTTCTCCCACCATATCATCCCCACTTCCTGCCACTATTGTGGCATCTACCCTTCCAGTATCGTCATCTGTATCTCTAGTGGTTGCACCTGTAGTGGCTTCCACTACATCTGCACCCCCCCCCCCCCCATCACTGCATCAGAGGTGGTTGTCCGGCCATCTGCGCCACCTGCTAGCCTAGAAGCCTAGCCATGTCCATCGTCGGAGGTGTACACGGTGATAATCAAACTAATTTATGAAAATATTTTGATGCATTAACACAAATTAATTTAAGCAATTATGACTTTTCAATGAAATGATTGTTGTAAATGTTGTAGGTTGGAATCGCTGAGAGGCTCCGCAGATCCAGGACATCTGTCCAATGTTTCCCGCTCATGTCAGAGGTGATTTATTTAAGATTCGAATTCTACATTTGTTTTATAAATGTGGTAAATGTTGCAAATGCTTGAAAATGATGATATCTTATATCATTTGTTCTAGAGCCCGGAGAGATGGTCTACTCCTAGACGGAGCAAGACCCAAGGTACTGGTAGCTCGAAGGGTAGGAAGATCGACTTTGGAGATGCGCCTGGGAGTGACGGGGATGGTCACAATGCTTGACACACCATGTGTTATGTACATTAGCCACGATGTGGCACTTTTTTGCACCAGTTTTGATGTACTTTGTATCTACGACACGAGTTTCCATGTATTTTGGATCTACAGCGTGAGTTGTCGCATTTTGTTTAGGGCATGAGTTGCCACTGTACATACATTGGGAACCATGTTCCACTATTTTCCAGAAATTATATATGTTTGGATGAGTTTTGCAGCCTCGATGTACATGGACTTTCAATTATGTGATTTATATATCTCATTGTCTAATCTCGGTGTCTCATGTTGTGTGTATCAGGATGTGATGTCTAAATTTTGGTTTTACCTAGATCTTAGAAGAGAAGTTGGATATCGTAGTTCAGCTTGGTTTATCTTTCCACATGTAAAAGCTTCTAATGGTATCTATGTTAAGAGAACATTGTAAACATAGGCTAACTCAAACAAAATAATGTGTGAGAATTAATCTAAGAACAAATGGAATAAATGGATGGACAAATCACACCTCAGGGCACATAAGATATATATTGGGAACTTGAGTACTAGGAAAAGAACACTTAAAAATAGAAAATGTCCATTGTCGTCAAAAGGTTAAAATGAGATCCAACATGATTTTTAATAGCTCTACATAATGAGATCCAAAAAGGCGATACTCTACATAATGAAATGTCGTCACTAGAATTTATTTTGACCATTTTGTCCACTTAAGATCATGCAACAAATTAATAACCAAGTTATGGAATCATTTCTTAATCAATTGTCACCATACAAATAGGACAACCTTGAGCATGATGTATTGCTAGCTCATTAATTCTCACTCACAGATATAGCCACCTTTGATTTGATGACCATCACATCCACTACCATTTACAATTAGGACTTCCTTAATTTATCATTATGTGATAGCGATCTAATTTTATGTATGCATATATGTGTATAGTGGTTTGGATTCAAATGTATGCAGATGAATATATATGTACAATGAAAATGATTTAATCTTTACATGTATTATAATTTACAGCTAGATCTTAGGATACATAATAGGGTTTCATTGTGATTAGAATACAAACTAGGGTTTATGCTACAACTAGGGTTTTTAGGCTAGGCTCTCGTGTTTCTAGGCTAGGATCCAAGCTCCAGTGTCACCATATTAATGTTTAATTCCACTACCATGTCATCATTCTCACCAATACCATGCCCACTACGACAATCACCATCAAGCCTCTCAATCCCACTTTGAACATTTCCCATACTTCAAAGTTAAAATTGATAGGTTTTGTTACTAAAATCATTTCACTTATCTATTCACATAGACAAATCCACTCCTATGAAATATTTGTTGTAGCTTGGTACGTGCAAGTTCACATGCAATAATACTTGAGAGATCATTTTACCCCATGATCCATGGAAAATTCATTGGAGTCATATGAACCTCATTGTCATCACCCCAACCATGGTCAAGATGCCAAGATCCATCCTTAGTAGACAAAACCTCATGTTGGCACCCATACCACACTAAAAGATAAAAAATTCTTTGAAAGGGCATGTTTGGGGGTTGAGGGAATCTTGATTTTTTTATAATCACACATGAGAGGTTCTTAGAGTCAAATACATTGGATATAAATAAATTCCCCAATGCCTTTATCATCTTCATCATCGTCTTCATCACCATCACCATCATCATCAATGCCTTCATCATCATCACCATCACCATGACATTCAACCTCACCACCATCACCATCATCATCAACTTCACCATCTTCATCATCATCACCATCTTCGTCATCATCACCATCTCCATCTTTTGGATGCGAGACGGAACCATCACCATCTTCATCATCACCATCACCATCACCATCAACCTCACCACCATCACCATCATCATCAACATCACCATCTTCATCATCATCACCATCTTCATCACCATCTTCCTCACCATCACCATCTCCATCTTTTGGATGCGAGACGGAACCATCACCATCTTCATCATCACCATCACCATCACCATCAACCTCACCACCATCACCATCATCATCAACGTCACCATCTTCATCATCATCACCATCTTCATCACCATCACCATCTCCATGTTTTGGATGTGAGACGGAACCATCACCATCTTCATCATCACCATCACCATCACCATCAACCTCACCACCATCACCATCATCATCAATGTCACCATCTTCATCACCATCACCATCTCCATCTTTTGGATGCAAGACGAAACCATCACCATCTTCATCATCACCATCACCATCACCATCACCATCATCATCAATGTCACCATCTTCATCATCATCACCATCCTCGTCATCATCACCATATCCATCTTTTGGATGCGAGACAGAACCATCACCATCACCATCAACCTCACCACCATCACCATCATAACCACCATCACCATCTTCATTATCATCACCATCTTCATCATCATCACCATCTCCATCTTTTGGATGCGAGACAGAACCATCACCATCTCCATCATCACCATCACCATCACCATCACCATCAACCTCACCCAAACCCTAGCACTAAGCCATCTTATCCATCCTCACCATCACCATCAATGTCTTCATCATCACCACCATCTCCATCATCATCATTGACTCTACCTCTAACCCTAATTCAATTTCCTTCTATAACCCTAGCCCTAACCCTCACCCAAATCCTAGCACTAAGCCATCTTCTCCATCCTCACCATCACCATCACCGTCACCATCAACGTATTCATCATCACCACCATCTCCATCATCATCATTGAATCTACCTCTAACCCTAATTCAATTTCCTTCTATAACCCTAGCCCTAACCCTCACCCAAACCCTAGCACTAAGCCATCTTCTCCATCCTCACCATCACCATCACCATCACCATCAACGTCTTCATCATCACCACCATCTCCATCATCATCATTGACTCTACCTCTAACCCTAATTCAATTTCCTTCTATAACCCTAGACCTAACCCTCACCTGAACCCTAGCACTAAGCCATCTTCTCCATCCTCACCATCACCATCACCGTCACCATCAACATCTTCATCATCACCACCATCTCCATCATCATCATTGACTCTACCTCTAACCCTAACTCTAACTCCAACTCTAACTCTAACTCTAGGTTCCTCATCAAAGCCTCCATCATCATCATCTTCATGACCATCACCATCACCATCAACCTCTTCATCATCATCACCATCATCATCATCATAGTGCCCGGTGGAAGATTTTCCAGAGTTGACCCCCGTGTGCAAAAATTGCACACTCCCTCACTGAGCAAAACCCTAGTTTCCAAGATGGACGTACAAGATGAGGGAGGGTCACCCCTAGCACTATCCCGGCGTGCTGAATCCAATGGAGTCGACGGTTCATCGATCTGAGCCACAGTCTTCATTCTATGGCTTGTCCTATCTCACTGCCAGAAGGCCTTCAGGGACACCTACTGGATACTTACTGAGGGCGTAGAACTCCAACCGTGCAACAAAATCAGGTTCCTGGGAGTCCTATAGGTGTGTCTAGGTAGGTTCCGACTGGGAACGCTAGCCCTAAGTGCCCAGTGGAAGATTTTCCAGAGTTGACCCTAGTGTGAAGGCCATGCCAAATTTTCTAAAGGGGGCCATTTATCGACAGGAGGCCCCAGGCGTGCGTGGCCACCATGGATAGGTCTGCAATGGCCAGGTGGACCTGTGGGAGGTGACGTAATCCAAGTCCTCTCGCCGGTTTGGGTTCCGTGGCCCTAGAGCAAATCCCCATCACTGAGCAAAACCCTAGCTATGGAGATGGCCCATTGGCACCACTTCTGGGTCTTCGGGGACGTTGTGGGGGGTTCCCTAGATGAAAATCGCCATCCCGAACCCACCGAAACTGACGGATTCACGAACCGAGCCACGGTTCGGGTGCTATGGGAATTCTAGTCGGGGCGCCTCAGGGCCATTCAGGCACACTTGGAGGATTTGACCCGGGGCCACGAAACCCAAACTAGTGAGAAGACTTGGATTTAGTTTCCTCCCATAGGTCCACATGGCCATTGTGGACCTATTCATGGTGTCCACGCATCCTCGGGGGCCTTCGATCGAGAAATGGCCCCTTTTAGTGAATTTGGCATGGCCTTCAGTGAGCAAAACCCTAGCTCCGGAGATGGCCCATTGGCACCGCTTCTGGGTCTTCGGGGGACACTGTGGGGCATCCCCTAGCTGAAAACCACCGTCCTAGACCCACCAGAATCGATGGATTTGTGAACCGAGCCACAGTTCGGGTGGTACGAGCATTCTAGTCGGGCACCCTGGGGGCCGTTCAGGGACACTTGTAGGATTTGACCCGGGGCCATGGAACCCAAATCAGAGAGAGGACTTGGATTACGTCGCCTCCCATAGGTCCACCTAGCCATTGCAGACCTGTCCACGGTGGCCACGCATGCCCGGGGGCCTCCGGTCGAGAAATGGCCCCCTTTAGTGAATCTGGCATGGCCTTCACACTGGGGTCAACTATGGAAAATCTTCCACTGGGCACTTTGGGCTAGCGTTTCCTACCGAAACCTGCCTAGCGAACCTACAAGACTCCTTAGAACCTGGTTTTGTTGCACGGTTGGAGTTCTACACCCCCAACAGGTATCCAGCAGGTGTCCCTGAAGGCATTTTGGATGCGAGAAGGGATGAGCCATAGAATGAAGACCGTGGCTCGGATTGACAAATCATCGACTCCGTTGGATTTAGTACGCCGGGATAGTGCTAGGGGTGCCCCTCCCCTCTGGCCCGGTGGCCCCGCCCTCATCTTGTACGTCCATATTGGAAACTAGGGTTTTGCTCAGTGAGGGAGTGTTCAATTTTTGCACACAAGGGTCAAGTCTGGAAAATCATCCACTGGGAACTTGTGGCTAGCGTTCCCAGCTAGAACCTACCTAGACACACCTGTAGGACTCCCCGGAACCCATTATTGTTGCACGGTTGGAGTTCTATGCCCCTAGTAGGTATCCAGCAGGTGTCCCTAAAGGCCTTCTGGATGCGAGACAGGACAAGCCATAGAATGAAGACCGTGGCTCGGATCGATGAACCATCGACTCCATTGGATTCAACACACCGGGATAGTGCTAGGGGTGCCCCTCCCCTCTAGCCAGGTGGCCCCACCCTCATCTTGTACGTCCATCTTGGAAACTAGGGTTGTGCTCAGTGAGGGAGTATGCAATTTTTGCACACAGGGGTCAACTCTGGAAAATATTCCACCGGGCACTTGTGGCTAGCGTTCCCGGCTGGAACCTGCCTAGACACACTTGCAGGACTCCCCGGAACCAAGTTTTGTTGCACGGTTGGAGTTCTATGCCCCTGGTAGGTATCTAGCAGGTGTCCTTGAAGGCCTTCTGGCAGCGAGATGGGACGAGCCATAGAATGAAGACCGTGGCTTGGATCGATGAACTGTCGACTCCGTTGGATTCAACACACCAGGATAGTGCTAGGGGTTCCCCTCCCCTCTGGCCCGGTGGCCCCACCCTCATCTTGTACGTCCATCTTGGAAACTAGGTTTTTGCTCAGTGAGGGAGTGTGCAATTTTTGCACACGGGGGTCAACTCTGGAAAATCTTCCACCGGGCACGTATGATGATGATGATGGTGATGATGATGAAGAGGTTGATGGTGATGGTAATGGCGATGGTGATGGTCATGAAGATGATGATGATGGAGGCTTTGATGAGGAACCTGGAGTTAGAGTTAGAGTTGGAGTTGGAGTTAGAGTTAGGGTTAGAGGTAGAGTCAATGATGATGATGGAGATGGTGGTGATGATGAAGACGTTGATGGTGACAGTGATCGTGATGGTGAGGATGGATAAGATGGCTTAGTGCTAGCGTTTGGGTGAGGGTTAGGGATAGGGTTATAGAAGGAAATTGAATTAGGGTTAGAGGTAGAGTCAATGATGATGATGGAGATGGTGGTGATGATGAAGACATTGATGGTGATGGTGATGGTGATGGTGAGGATGGAGAAGATGGCTTGGTGCTAGGGTTTGGGTGAGGGTTAGGGCTAGGGTTATAGAAGGAAATTGAATTAGGGTTAGAGGTAGAGTCAATGATGATGATGGAGATGGTGGTGATGATGAAGACGTTGATGGTGATGGTGATGGTGATGGCGAGGATGGAGAAGATGGCTTAGTGCTAGGGTTTGGGTGAGGGTTAGGGTGTTGGCGGGCAAAACTACCCTATATCAAGGAAACTGATACTATCAACTCGAATGGGGTGATAGGTAAGTGTATTAACTGTATTACAGAGATATTTATGAAAAGAAATGAGTTATAGACCTTGAGAACATACCTTTTAACCGACGTTCGATCCTAGCTTTTATTTGATCTTGTGCTCAATCCTCAAGTCCACCTTCCATTCAGTAAACCTGCAATACAAATACCTTTCTCAGCGTATCTTGGATAATATATAATGATTGAAAAAAACAAAAAGCAATTTTAAACATTCGATATTAACCAAAACAGATCCAAATTAATATATTATTTCAAAGAATACTTAATTTGGGACAAAAAAGACACTTCAACCTTTTATTGTCAAATGCAAATTGATGTTACAAATATACCTGACTTTGTGACATGCTCCTGCAACTTGATTTTGGGCTCTTTCTCTTCTCTGACTTGGATATTTTCCAGCATAAACTCCTCCAATGCAAATTTCTCCTTAAGGTCTCTTCACAACATTCATGTCTCTCAGTTTCTCCCTCTAACCCCTCTCTTTATTCTTCCTTGTATTTATAGGATCAGAGAAGCAATTCAGGTCGAGAGATGGCTATGGAGGAAGTTGGGGAAGTTGGAAAACTACTAGCAACTAATCCTCGTCATGAAATTAATTATTTTTTAATCATCTTTTGAGATGTACGCTACTATTGTTCAGTGAAGTAGCGTTTAGGGCACTACTTTAGTGCTTGTCAACTAGCGCTCATTGATTTTTAAATGTTGAGCACTACTATGCTGAATAGGAGTAGCGCTTATAAGGCTTTGAGCGCTACTATTATACACTGGAGTAGCGTACAGGTGCAAGCCTATTTAAGTAGAGTAGCGCGCATATTTCAGAATGATATTTTTAGGGTTTTTGTTAGTGTTGTCTGGAGGTGGAGTAAATCAAAGTGTCATCTAGGATCAACATGCTCCTCCATCCAAGTTGTCCTTTTGTGTGATCAATAGATCAAGGTGATCATGGATGGAGAGGTGCATGTTTGACCTATAATAGATGCCCCATAATGTGTGAGGTCAGAGGGAAACGATGGCCGAAATACATTATAATCCAAAGCCAGAGGAGGAGCAAAGAACCGCATAAACAAGTCACAAGAACACCTGAAACAAATATCAAGGTCAGCAAGCAATTACATCTTTGACATCATATAGATGTGCAGTGTGGTACAACATGATCTCCGATACATAACAAGGAGATGTATATATAGCATGGCCACTTGGAATACAAGCGTGGATCCATGTCAAACTGAGAGATCATAGCCATAACAACAAACTGGATCTATGTCTCATGGAGAGCCGAATATAAGTGAGGCTCAGTCTTGTGCAACTTGGGTGATAACATAATGAGGTAATGTCATCCAAAATCCCAAGGTCTTCATCCAAAACAACTCTAGGTACAAACCCTAACCATGTGAATAGATGAGTTGACAGTCGAACATGGGGGGTATCGTTTGATTACCGGTCATTGATGTATACCGTTAACAAACGCGAGGACTTCCACCGATAATGATGATGGGGTCCAAGGTACCAGGTACGATCCACCAAGTGTGAATAGATGGACTTGGAGTTGAACACTTGGGAAACCTGTTGAAGAAGAGACATTGATGTATTCTCATCTTTCAACAGCGAGGAAAATTGCCACTGGTGACTGCAATCTCCAAGGTACTAACCAAAACTCTAAACTTCATTCCCAGAGTAAATGAGTTGATGTCGATGGGAAGAAGTTCGTTGGAAGGGAGGCCTTAAGGAATCCTCCATCATCCAACTCAAGGGACAATCAACTGGTAAGAGATGGTATGGAATAATATGTAACAAAACTGACACTAGGATGGCCGACACATGAGATCAAGGTAAACTGTATTATGGCCGACACAGGGTATATCCTTGAACATTGAGCACGACACAAAGTGACTCAGGCAGTTTCTGACATAATGGGGTAAATGATAAGCCTGAAATGTAAGAGACATTATCAAACCCTCCATATGGTTGGAAGAATAACCAACCAGGGGAGTAAACAACTCGAAGGACAGGTTCACCCTGAAGTCAAAAACTAAACCCAACCGACAAGATAGACTCAAGTAGGTGCTGTGTTCAAGGATAGAACTGACTGAACTGCCTTTGACAATGAAGATATGATACGTCTTTCCCATCCCTTATTCTTTTTAGATAAAAGAATACCTTTCTTGTTGTTTTAATGAGTCCAAGAAAGAATGAAAACTCAATAGATCCAACCATGTAAAAAGTTTAACGAGCCCATGGGAGGAAGACTCAGGATCTTCTTCATTATTTATAGAGTTCGAAGAAGAAATAGAAGATTACTCTATATTAATGATCTCTGGATTTTAATATCAAGCCGAGATCTGTTCTTGCTCGCCGGTGTTTTCAATTTTAAGGAGTCTGAAAAACTTAAACAATAACTCCATATATTTGCTCGTGGATTTTAGTATCGAGCCCAAGTAGATTAATGCTTGGGAAAATGCACCTATAGTTCAGGGGAGAAACTACCAACTTACAGTGATAAAGATAGACTTATAAGCATTCTGCAAGTACAACAAGTAAATGAAGAGATTAGGGTTTAGAGATGTAGGCACCTCATTCAGAAGGTTGATCCTAGCTTTGCCTCCCTCGCTCTTCAATGCTTATCCAGTGTCGCAATGCCCAGACCTGCAAAACAACTTGATACCTTTCTCAAATACATTTGGCTACATTAATGGGTCATATTTGGAAAGAAAAGAATGTCTTATCTTTATTGATGAATGAAAGCAAGTACATAAAGTTATACCTTCCTTCCAGCTTGGCACTTCACGAAACCTAGATTCAAGGTCTCCTGCTTCTGTTCTCCAAGGATTCCAGCCTCTAATCAACTGTGCTAGGGTTTACTAGAAACTAAGCACAAGAGAGGGGGATGAGGGTCTCCATTCCTCCAGCATAACTTTGTAATTGGGCTTGGTCCCCTCACATGGCCCTTCTACCCTCCTTATATAGTCAATGAAGGATAGGAAAAGAAGTTATAACCGAGTAGGAGGTTCCCCAACCAACTTAACTTCCCAAAAGTTTGAGATTTTAACCAAAACAGGGGTGTACGCTACTCTATAGTAGACAAAGTAGCGTACATATGGAGTTGAGCGCTACTTTAATCAAGCAAAGTCACGTACACACGCTACTATCATGCCTGTGTACCAGCGCTCATGTTGAAAAATAGCCAAAAACATGCTTTTCTGCTCATTTTCAGGAGATGGTTTGGTCTGGAAAAATGTTCCTAAGGGTCATATACATCAAATGGGTCAAGAATGAGGTAATTTCAACCATTTTTAGTGTCCCAAATGACTCCTCCATCCATAAATGTCCTGCTATGTGACTAAAACTTGATCTCAAGAAGTGTCGTCATGCAACCAAGGGAAGCAAGTGTCGTCACGGATGAAGAGGTGTCATTTCAAGCTATAACGGATGCTCCCTAATGTATGAGGTCAAAGGCATTATGGGAAATGATGGCCAAAATACATTATAAATAACAAAGAGTTGAATCAAGGAGGAACGGAGAAACCAAGAATCATAGGCTCAAATGAAGTACCTGAAAGCAAAGGCAATGTCAGACAAACTTATCCTTGGGTTAACTGTCCATGTTCAAATGGTGGAGCATGACCTCCAAGAGCATACAATAATGATCCAAATACTGATGTATATATCATGGCCACTAGAATACAAGCATGGATCCATGAGGAACATAAATGTAAACATAGCCACATAAATACAAGGTGGATCTATGTCAAAACTGGAGAACATATCCATAGAGAACAAGTTGGATCTATGTCTCATCAAGAGCCTAAAAAGAGTGTGGCTCAGTCTTGCGCAACTTGGGAGATAACATAAATAAGGTGATGCTATCGAGGATCCCAAGGTCTTCATCCAAAAACAACCCAAGGTACAAACCTATCCATGCGAATAAATGAGTTGTTGTCGAACATGGGAGGTATCGTTTGATTACTGATCATTGATGTATACCGTTAACAAACATGAGGGTGTCCACCAATAATGAAAATGGAACCCAAGGTGCCTAGTACATTCAAGCAAGTGAGAATAGATGGTCTTGCCGTCGAACACTTGAAGAATCCATCGGATAGGAGACATTGATGTATTCCCATCTATCCAATAGCGAGGGAAACTGCCACTAATGACTGCAATCCCCAAGGTACTAACCGAAACTCTAAACTTCATTCCCAGAGCACAATGAGTTGAATTCGATGGGAAGAAGTCCGTTGGAAGGGAGGCCTTAATGCATCCTCCATCATCCAACATGAGGGACCCTCAAAAGGTATGAGCTGATTTGGAGTAGGACTAAACACATGATGAAACATACTGACACCAAGGAATGGCCGACACATGAGGTCAAGGCAATTGCAGAATGGTCGACACAGGTTATATCCTTGAACAGTGAGCACGACACAAGAGTGACTTAGGTAGCTTTGAACACAAAGGGACCACGACGCAAGTCTGCAATGTAGGAGACATTAACAAATTCTCTATATGATTGTAAGACTAACCAAACAGAGGAGTAAGAACTCTGAGATTAGGTTTATCCTAGGGCCAACACTAGAACCCAACTTGTTTGATAGACTCAAAACAGGTGCTTTGTTCAAGGAGATAATTGACTTGTTGCCATCATATTGAAAGATATTTTAACATTCTTCCCTTCCCTTTCCTTTTTCATTTTTTAACGAGCTTGACAAAGAACTAAAGCATGCTCGACGGTATTTTCATATTTAAGGAGTCTGAAAAACCTAGAAGAAAACTCCATACACCTATCCGTGGATTTTATATCGAGCCCGGATTGGTCTGTGCTCGGCGGTGTTTTCTTGCTTATAAAGTTGAAAAACTTAAACAGTCCTCTATACACCTATCCATGGATTTTATATCGAGCCCGGATTGGTATGTGCTCGGCGGTGTTTTCTTATTTATAGAGTTGAAAAACTTAAACAGTCCTCTATCAACCATCTCGTGGAATTCAAATTGAGCCCGAGTAGGTGAATGCTCGCATGGTGTTTTCACATTTTGAGAGTCTGAAAACCCTAAAGACGACTCCAAAAGTCCTTTTTCGTAAAGTTAGTCTCCTTCCCCAAAAAAGTGTAAAATAATGGAAGAAGAACTCTTCTAGCGCATACCAAAGTATACCTAGACTATAACTTTTCCGTAAATGATCCACCAAGGCTCGGAAAAGGGGTAATTCTATACCTAAGTGGATGTCAGTTTAGTTATTTTAACGAGCTCGAAAAGACAACTATGCTCAGCAAACTTTTCCTATTTAAGGAGTTTGAAACGGGCTTAAAAGAACTCCATAGGGATCTTTTCCATAAAGTTTTAACGTGTCCGAAAAACTAAACTCATGACCTCCTTACTATTTTTAATGAGCTCAAAGGAGATACAGAAAAATGCTCATAACTTCCTTACTGTTTTTAATGAGCTCGAAGTGAAGATGAAAGAAATGCTCATAGCCTCCTTACTGTTTTTAATGAGCTTGAAGGAAAGGTGGAAGAAATGCTCGTAACCTACTTACTGTTTTTAACGAGCTCGAAGTAAAAGAAGAATGCTCGCAACCTACTTACTTTTTTTAACGAGCTCGAAGTAAAAGAAGAATGCTCGAAATAGGAGGAGACGAGTGTCAGGGACATGCAAAACTAGCTCCAAGCGCATGGAACAAAGCTATGCCTAATGCAAGGAACATGAGCAAGATAAGGACACTCAGGGTGTGTCTCCTCTAGGTAAAAGGTGTCAAATTGCAAAGGCAAAATGATACAAGGCTTAGCAGAAATGAGATCAGAGATGGAGGCTTATATAACGAGCTAAAAGCATGGAAGCCGGCTTCAGTCTCATTCGCGCAAGCGGGATCATAACATATGCATATGCAATTTGAACACAAAGATGGGAGCCTTATCAGGGATGGCCAGAAATATATGAGGAAGAAAGATATGAGGCTTCTTCTCAAAGTCGTGGTAAATCTAAAAAGGCTCCCAAGCCTATGAGAAAAACTCAGCATGGGCACTAGAATGGCATAAGGGTGCTGACTAGGGTGACCCATGTTAGGTAGGCTCTGCTGTCGAACAGGTGCACAATGCATAAAGAGATGGATAACACACCAATATCCAACAGGTTTGACCCTATGGTGAATTCGGATGGCAAAAGGTTCAAATGCAACATAATAGAAGGGAAGCCTAAACCTATATGCAAGGTTCCGAATATACCTGACATGGTTGCACAAGTTGTTGAAAATGACCAGTAAGCAAGTATACATCCAGCTAAGAATCCTGTCTCCAAGAAACATTAGTACTAGGATCATATCTAAAACATATGTAAGGAAAGACCCGATACAAGTCACTGTGGTAGAAATACTTTCAACTTCACTATCATCAACAACAGTTATAAACAAGGTAGAGTTTTCGAATGAAGACTCTATGGTTCCCAAGCCCGAGGAATTACAATGAACAAGATCAACTTCAGGATGAAGATCAAAGTTGAAGGACATGATGGAATCTGCAGAAACAAATTCATCATCACGGGAGTTGAAAATTCTAGAAGCATAATCAAATTCAGCAGGAACACCGATTTGCGGATCTATAGGAGAGTCCAAAGAATCAACAGTAGGAAGATCAGACTTTAAGGTCAAACCGGGGTTGGACATAATTGCGACTGGATCAACATCCAAGTGAATGGCAGACTGTACTATAGACTCTAGGAAAACTTCATTGGAAGGAAGCATATCATCCTAGATAGAATACATATCTAAACATTCATATGGAGGTGTCACTTGGTCAAAAGTTGGGACCAAGTCTCGAGAAGGTAAGCATGAACTTAGAGACTTCTTCTCAGTAGCAATTGAACTCAAGGAACAATATGCCACATAAGTCCCATGTGACATAGTAGTGCCTAATGACGAGGGATCTGACTGGTCTACAGTTGGGTAATAAGGAGGATCAACGAATGCAAGCTGGTCGATAGTGACGATGCTTTCGTTATGAGGGAAATGCATCACACGAAAGAGCATAGACACCACAGCATGCATAGCATAAACGTAATCACACCCGAGGATCATATCAAAGTACATAAGGTCCTTTAAGACCATAAAATCAACTAAGACTGTTTTTCCACCCAAAGTAACCGGTGCTTGATGGAGGAATCCGATCGGTTCACTAGGTCTTCTATCAAAGGTCAACGGCCAATTAGCAGCTGGAATAACATTAGGGAAACCCAAATCTCTCCAAGAATAAGCGGATAAGATACTAACAGAAGCACCTTCATCAACAATGCATCGATAAATAGTATGGTTGCCGATATCAACCTTTATCTGGAAAGGTGTCGAAGAAGGACGAGGAGGCTCAGCTAGACTATTCCAATCAAAGGAAACAATCCTAGGGCTTCGTAGGGGTTCACATGGCACAGATGAAGTGCCCCCTTTTTCAGGAATATCCAAACTGGTAATGCAGAAGACTTTAGCAATAGGTGCATCAATCTCCGAAGGACTGATGGGATTGGTCAAAGATTGCATCGATTTGATCACTTCACTCTCCGAAGGAAGAGTGGGTCAACCAAATATTGCATTGGTTCAACCACTTTATCAACCAAAGGTTGATCTGATTGCATGGAATCTATAGAGAACTCAGGAACAGAGGTTCCTTCAGACATGGACCACACTCTTCGTGCCTCTGGAATGGCAGGGCATCAGTGAGTAAGGTGATCTCCCTTACAAAGTTTACAAGGGAAATTTGGTTTCTGTCCTATAGGTTTAGACTCCTTTACAACATAAGTACTCTCAGCATGACTAGCATTAGCTGACAGCTTGCCCCCAGCATGACTCACAGAGGCTGGTTGCTCAGAAGCATCATACTTTTGAACTAAGGACCATACTTTTTGCACTTCTGGAAGTACAGGGCACAAGTAAGTAAGGTGGTCTCCCTCGCAAAACTTACAAGGGAACTTAAGCTTCTGTTTGTTGGGTTTGTCAACAATGTCAACTCCCTCAGCATGACTTGCAGTGGCTGATCTGGTGTCTCTAGTATGACTCACAGGAACTGGTGACTTGTCATTAATATGACTAGCAGTTATCAATGACATGTCCTCAACATGACTGACAGTGGTTGAAGACAAACTTTCAGTATGATTTTCAGTGACTAAAAGTTTTCTCCCAGCATGACCTCCAGAGGCTAGGTAGGTTCCCCTTGCATGAATTGCAGAGGAAGGGTGCTTGCCCCTAGCATGACTTGCAGTGGCTGGGTTGCCGCCCCTTTGTTTTGGCATCTTCTTCCTATTCTTCCCCCGTCTATTCCTTTTAAACTACTGGTTACTAGTATTGCTACTTTTGCCACATGAGGTAGAAGGAGGAGGAGAAGATGTTACTGGCAAAGAAGGCCTAGGGTTCTGATGCTCTTGATTTGAGGTGCTCAAAAAAGAAGTGTCAGGAGCATGCAAGGAATTCGGAGTGGAAAACAACTAAACCGGAAGCCCTATGGTGAATCCAGGAATATTCAAAGTAGCCATTAAGGGAGTACCAATGTTTCCAATGAATGGAACAGCGCAAGGATCCCCCGGAACAGGGGTACCTTGATTGGCACTCGCCGGAATGCTAGACATAGTTTCCTGCTCAAATGAACAAGAAGTTCTCTAAGGCAAACTAAAACAAGTAGCACAAAGAGCACACCACTAAAAAAGGTCCTAGGTAAATCAAACCAGGAAAACAGATGCCTTTTGGAGAAGAGTCTGGGATGATGAGGGCCCAGAACAGATCAACGAAGGATGAAGGACAGTTACCTGGGGTCCACAATACAATGACTAAGGGTGCAAGCCCTGGAATCACCCAACTGCCCTCTCAAAGAACTGCAAGTGATTTCCTCCCACGTCTGTCCTAGGTACAACAGATATACCCTCTGCTATCACTTGTGTATGAACCTATGGTCAGATACTAAGGATACCACAACATCGAAAACTCCTGAGGGAACAGTCGCTGGTCGAATCAGAAGGTGTGGGCAGGGTAACTGATCCCGAAACTCAAAAGAGTCCCCAAACGCAATCCAATCCTGGTATATGCTCGAAATAGAAAGTAGGAGGAGTATTCCCAACAATCTGATCTCACAAGACCTACTGCATAGATCCCAGGAAAGCTTTGAATGAAGTGGGTTTACCTGTGATAGTCGAACTACAATTTTTGCGTAATGTGTGATCTTGGGTGGTTTAAGGTGTTTTAAACCCAAGATCCTAACCAAGACTAGTTGGTGTAGTGTAACATAGAAAAGAAAATGTTGCTAGTACATTTTAAAGGTTACTTGCTTACTCAAAAAGGTAGTGGGTGTGTGAGAGTGGTTGCAATAGGAAAACAAAAGTGCATAAATTCTAACTTTCGACAACAAAGCTCTCTTTTTTTTATTTTTTCATTTAAACTTCTTTTCCAAACTGAAAAACTAAGCAAATCTACTTAAATCTCTTTTTTGTTTTCTTTTTGAAATTGTACACAAAATAACCTACACTATCTTGTAACAAAAAATAAGCCTTATTAAACTTAAACTACCAAATTTTTTCTTTTTCTGTTATCATAAACGAAAAAGAACTATAAACATGGAAAGCAAATAAGACTTGTGTGCAATGTGTAAGTATGGCTAAAAATGGTTCTTAAGCTTATAGCTGTCAAGGCACTAACTCAAAAAAGACTTGACCTACAGGTTTTTTACAAAGAAAAAGCCTCTATACTCGGAAACAAAGTGGGAGAAAACAAAGGATATAGATACAAGAGGACTAACCTAAAGCACCTAACCCTAGCAAGACAACTATGCCAAGCAAAAAGTAGGCAAGCAAGCTACCAACTACCCTACTAACACAAGGAACTGAGAAATGAATCAGCCTAAAGCACTTTAAATACACTTGAAACCAGCAAAAAGACAAGAAGTCCAAGAAGGTTGGAAATCAACAAGTTTGGAAGACACCCAAGAGGCTCTAAAACGGACCAAACCCTAAAACAAAGGATAGGATAGGTAAAGAGCAGACAAATGTTGCCACAAACAGCAGATACAAAAGTATGCAGGTTTGTAAACCAGCAACATACAGTCAGGGCTTAAAAAGCGGAAGTGCTCACCACAAAACACAACCTAGTCTTCCAAAAAAGTCATAAACAGTCAAAACATTCCAAAGGTAAACAAGCGATCCAAAGATGGTAAAAAGACTCAAAGAAAGGTTCTATGACTTAAAAAAAAGTTAAAAACCTCATACACCAATCAAGGAGATCTAAAAGCAAAGTCAGAAGACCACCAAAAAGGCTAAAAACTCAAGCAGACCACTAACAGAAGGCTTCAGGAAATGTACCCTACTGTGCAGTAGGGAAACTCGCACTCCTACAGAGATGGGCGCTACTGTTTGTATAGCACAGTAGCGTATGGGCACTATTGTATGTACAACAAAGTAGCGCTCATATCTTACAAGTTTAAAAACTGACTTTGAAAAGATGCAAAAAGACTGATTGAAGCAGAGAAAAACATGCAGGGGGTACCTACAGGGTTTCTTAGCATATAAAAGGAGTCAAAACAGTTCTAGGAAGACAAACAAGAAAAGGTTTCCTAGAGAAAAAACACAACTATCCCCAGTATGGTCGCCAGTCTGTTGGTGGGCAAAACTACCCTATAGCAAGGAAACTGATACTATCAACTCGAATGGGGTGATAGGTAAGTGTATTAACTATATTACAGAGATATTTATGAAAAGAAATGAGTTATAGACCTTGAGAACATACCTTTTAACTGACGTTCGATCCTAGCTTTTATTTGATCTTGCGCTCAATCCTCAAGTCCACCTTCCGTTCAGTAAACCTGCAATACAAATACCTTTCTCAGCGTATCTTGGATAATATATAATGATTGAAAGAAACAAAAAGCAATTTTAAACATTCGATATTAACCAAAACAAATCCAAATTAATATATTATTTCAAAGAATACTTAATTTGGGACAAGAAAGACACTTCAACCTTTTATTGTCAAATGCAAATTGATGTTACAAATAGACCTGACTTTGTGACATGCTCCTGCAACTTGATTATGGGCTCTTGCTCTTCTCTGACTTGGATATCTTTCAGCATAAGCTCCTCCAATGCAAATTTCTCCTTAAGGTCTCTTCACAACATTCATGTCTCTCAGTTTCTCCCTCTAACCCCTCTCTTTATTCTTCCCTATATTTATAGGATCAGAGAAGCAGTTCAGGTCGAGAGATGGTTATGGAGGAAGTTGGGGAAGTTGGAAAACTACCAGCAACTAATCCTCTTTGTGAAATTAATTATTTTTTAATCATCTTTTGAGATGTACGCTACTATTGTTCAGTGAAGTAGCGTTTAGGGCACTACTTTAGTGCTTGTCAACTAGCGCTCATTGATTTTTAAATGTTGAGCGCTACTATGCTGAATAGGAGTAGCGCTTATAAGGCTTTGAGCGATACTATTATACACCAGAGTAGCGTACAGGCGCAAGTCTATTTAAGTAGAGTAGCGCGCATATCTCAGAATGATATTTTTAGGGTTTTTTTAGTGTTGTTTGGAGGTGGAGTAAATCAAAGTGTCATCTAGGATCAACATGCTCCTCCATCCAAGTTGTCCTTTTGTGTGATCAACAGCTCAAGGTGATCACGGACAGAGAGGTGCAGGTTTGACCTATAACATAGGGCTAGGGTTATAGAAGGAAATTGAATTAGGGTTAGAGTTAGAGTCAATGATGATGATGGAGATGGAAATGGTGATGGTGATGGTGATGATGAAGGAGATGGTTTAGTGCTAGGGTTTGGGTGAGCGTTAGTGCTAGGGTTTGGGTGAGGCTTGATAATGCAATGTTTTCAAATATATTTGGTGTATGCTAATGGATGAGGATACAAGTGCAAATATGAAGAATTTTCCATATGTATACTATGACCTATTACTTCATGGTTATTATGAGTGATTGACCTACTAGATTAGGTAAGGTGTTATATGATGGGTTCACATATGGTTGAAGTTTGTGCACATAAGTTAAGTGGATGTATACATGAGGTATCACAGGGTGGATGTGGTTGTTATGAGCCTAACTAAGTGGATGTTGATATAATTGAGATATTCTCTCAGCTAAGTATGTGTTAGGTGAGTATTTTTATGATTAATTTTTATAATATCTTTGTGTTTAGGTTGAGTGTTCAGTTATTAAGAGATTTTCTCTCAACTTCTCTTTTTGTTAAGGAAGTAGTTACATGTCCTTAATGTACATATACATGTAATAAATGTGCAATTGCATTGAATTTTGTTGAAAAACATCTCCCTATATTTTCTAATAAATCTGATAAGAGAACCGGAAGCAACAAAATATTGGGAAGTTTCATTTGTAGGATAAGAGGATTAACATATAATAAAGTATATTTTTCATTGATAATTATGTTACATAGTGTGTTTCTATGTTCTATGGTTTTTCTATGATGTCATTGGTTCTATGTTTTTTGGAGGTTATTTGTTGCAAAATAGTAGTCATTGTTTATTGGTTTAATGCAATACACCGTATAATGAGAAAATATTCTACAAGATGCTACTAATATTATGTTTTATGAAAGAATTATAATGGAAAAGTTGCAAATAAGTACTACTAATGATGTGCTTGAGTTGAATGTGATTCCCAATTATTATGTTATTGTTGGGATTTTGTAGCTGTGAAGAATAACTGTAATAGATGGGGGGGTTGGAGATATGAATCAACAATATTTTGTCCCAAGGAAGTCTTGGTCTCATTTTTTTTTTACTTATGCGACATCACGATGGATTGAGTAGTCATGATTGATCATATGTGTTTATGAATTATTAGACAATTGCTATGATTATTATGACCGTAGTGCATAAAGCATGGAGACTGAGCTACATAAGGAATATAGGTCATAGAGGTTGTGTGAAGGCAATGTTGAATGTTGTTGCTAGCTCTTGCATGTATTGTAAGGAGAATCATGCTTGAGTGAATCATGCATGGTGGAGATCACTGATTAAGCATTGACCCGAAGGATTTTGCATGTTTATTTTGTACATGATGCATGGTTTTTGTGTATGTGGCTCTCGGTGAGATCATGATGAGAAAAAAACCTTTGACTTGGTGGACTATTCCACATTTACAAGTCAAGTAGAAAAATTCAAAAGAGGTGTAAATGAGAGGAAGCAAATGAATCGCATTGATGCCAATTACACTTGCAAAATCAGAGCAATCAAAGCTCTCAATATCACCGATACCACTCTGTCCCTAAAGAACATTTCCCTATAAAGTACCTGGATCATGACCAAAGGAAGTGACTACTCCCAATCCAGTGACAACTACCCTCCTTTGATTAGTAGCACTTAGTTTTTTTCTTGCGCAGCCTTCACAGGTTATAGAGCAATGGTCATTGCTTTGCCTAGAGGTTAATTAGAGTGTGTAAGATATAAGTGTTCTCCCAGCCAAATTTTTTGGCATTTGATTAGTGGCATATAGGCTATATAAGACTGGAAATGACTCAATGTGACTTGGGCCCTTAATAGATTGGGTAACAAGCCCTTCTAATAGTGATCCTATCCCACTTGGAGTCCAAATACCCCCTATTGAGGTTACGTGTGGTGGGTCACGGATTCTAGGGCTAGATTAGGTTAATAGGGTTACATTAGGTTTCTAGGATTCTAGATTAGTTTCTGAGGGTTAGATTAGTGTTTCTAGGGTTAGTTTAGCTTTCTAGGATTTCTAGGGCTAGATTATGTTTCTAGGATTCTAGATTAGTTTTTGAGGGTTAGATTAGTGTTTCCAGGGTCAGTTTAGCTTTCTAGGATTTCTAGGGATAGATTATGTTTCTAGGATTCTAGATTAGTTTCTGAGGGTTAGATTAGTGTTTCTAGGGTTAGTTTAGCTTTCTAGCATTTCTAGGGCTAGATTATGTTTGTAGGGTTATATTAGTGCTTCTAGGGTTAATCATATGTAAATAAACGATCACATGGCTATAAATCATAACTTAATCATAACTCATACATCAAATAAACGATATAAGATAATGATATCAAATAAACCATCTAACATGAATAACATTAACTGTGCATGAATAAACAATCATATGGCTATACAATGCACCTCAGTCAATTAGGCCTTCTGGATCCTCTCGGTTTTTTATTGTCTTGAACAACATCTCATGCTCCGCATGAGGTAGTAAGTAGTGTACCTTGTTTGATGACTTCGTTGACATTGTCTGTAGTTGGATGTTTGTACCCATGATCAAGTGAGTAAAGTGATACACCCACGACCCTGGTCTATAATTTGTGTATGTGTAGCCATTGCTCTTTGGTCCCTTTCCATCCACTGTAAGATATTCCCCCTGAACAACCATCGAGCCAGTCGGAAAGGTAATGCCTTCACTATCCGTTAATGATGCGAGGAGGGTTTTCTTTCCCTGGATGCATCGTGCCAGCCAATAATTCGTCCCAATTGCACTGTCTGTCAGGGCGACAACTGCGTAGATGTGTCCTGCAAAAATGCATTTTAAGGTCATATTCCAACAAGCAGTGGTTTGATAACTTGGATAATTACAGAAACAAGGAGGGAACTGGGATATGCATGCATAAATTTTTACCTAGTTGTACAAGGTCAGATATATGATCATATTCATTCGAAATAGAGGATTGGCCTTCCTCTAACTGGATTGTTTCAGCAACTGCACGTGGGTCCACTGCAAGTGATACATGATCCCATTCATCAACCCAATCCATTGATTCGCACTCATCCCACTCACAACTGCTGCAAGACCCACAAAAGCAAGCAAGTTTTCACGTCCATATTTCAAATAAAGGATTGTTTGAGCTTCGAACCGAATGAAATCCGCGAGTGCCTTGCACAGTACTACAACTATAAGAACGCGATCGATCTATATCAACTACATTCCAGAAATTTCTGACAACATGTCCTCTACCTGTTGGTATGTGTTGCTCCGTGGTTCGATCTGACATTTTTTCTTTGCACCATCGAATTGTGGATTCAGAATTCCAAATATGAGGGCCTCCCATGCACCTTGTCTCCTCCCTTCGTAGGGCAGTTTTGAGGCATGCTCCATCCCCGTCGTGCTCTCCCTTTCCATGGCCGGTCTCAAAATAGTTCCATACATGCAGCACATCATAAGTCTTGTGCAACATACTCAACCACTGGAAAACACGTGCATTTTTGAACTGGCCTACACAACCATCTGACCATATCCAATGCTGATCCATATGTATCCCTCTCTCCTTCAGCTGATCATAGAAAATTTTGAAGCAATACTGCACATAATGCAGGTCATGGCACCTGTCGTCACTGATGTAGAAGTTGGTCTCTTTCAATATCATCCTCATGTTGATGCTGCTCTCTAGCATGTGCCTATACGTGATATGGACCATTATGCTAACTTGGTTTGAATGGTAGTATTGACTTTGAATCTCATTCTGTGGCTGTAGGGTATAGTTTTCTGCAAAGTCCACAACCGACAATATTGTGCCCTTGGGAAAGGTGTCCCTGCACCGTTTGTACTGTTCATCCTGCCATCGTGCTACATGGACGTGCTATACATAATGCTCGGTCTTTTGGTAGAATTCCTTCATGAAATCACAAATTTGTACCTGGTGCCACAAAAGCAAGGGCATTAATACAATGTGATATTTTCAATCTAAATATATATGTACAAATTCAACATGTACAGTATGAAAGCATGCAAACTTAGATTACCTGTGACTTCACCAATGCAATTTTTTTGCTTTCCTTCAAACTATCTACTTGATATGTTATGTACTGGAAGTTCTACATTTCTAATGACATCCTCCCAAATTCGTGCTCCGCGGTTGTGTGGATGCAGTGGCTCAATTCATGCTCCGCAGTTGCGTGGATGCAATGGCTCAATTCGTGCTCCGCAGTACTGTGAAGTTCTACATTTCACCCCCCCTAACACCTTTTCTCAACTTTAAAACATCTCTTTGATTCAATGACGGTCTAGTGTTATCATGCCAAAAATTTTGCACTAGTTCTTTAACAGCATCAATGAGCTTCATGTTTGAACGAGGTAACCTACCAACAAAGGCCCAACAATCTTTTTGGCCTGGGGTCTCAAGGTTTTCTCTAATGGCAGAATACTTTTGAAGAGTCTTTATATCTACTTTAAAGATTTTACATATGTGTGATAGTAGGCGACGTTGCCTTGTGGATTTGTCTACAATCAATTCTAACAGTACACGATGGGCCGCATTAAAATATTTTGTGCGAGAAGTTTTTCCAATCAAATTAAATGCAGATTGTAGATTTCTAACAACATGATTGTTGGCCTCTGGACTTCTAACTACCTTTATGCACAAAATTCTCCTAACATGAGCTGGACAATGTGATTTTAACAAAGCAAGAAACAATTGACATTTTGCTGCATCAGTTTTGGATTCAAAAAAATCTTTCATTATCTTGTTACAATGGAAATCAATAGTGCATTTGGGCATCTTACCTTCAAGTCTTGAAAATGAATTTTCATCCACATGAATACGTCTAGGAGTTCTTCATCGTCCGGTTGATAGTTGAGGCAAGGGAGTCGGCAAGGAAGTACGAGTCTCGTCAACGGTTTGTTGTGTCCCTTCATTCAGTACTTGGTCCTACAGTGGAGTGTGTTCGCTAGGTGGGTTCTCTTCTTGGGGTGGTTTCCAGTTAAGAACTTGTTCAACATCCATCCCTTCATACTCAATATCAGGCAAGATTTGATTGACTTCAACCACTTGGTCATTGCTTGTTGATGGATCTAAGGCACTAACATTTTGATTTCTATGGTTTTGCATGTACAACCTGGCCTTTTCTCTTATCTCATGGGCCTTTTTAGGGGGCAGCAACCTCCTTCTAGAATTTCTTTGATTATCACGTTTGTTGCCCATATTCAATGCGCTTTTGGAAAAACGAAAAATATGACCCCTGCAAGAATGAACAACAAATAAGATATTAAAACTCGATGTGCATGATTATTAAAGCTCGATGTAGCAATTGATTATGTACAACAACATCTAGTGATAATGTTTTCATATAATCTTAAAATCTATTGGGAATGCCCTACATATAAAGTTACAACATCACATCTAGGAACTCAGTAGGATGGTATTGGATGGTGGTATGGGATGTTATTAGTCCAGCAAATTCCCTACAAGGGAGAAGCTCATATTGACTTCATTTTCATGGTATGGATGAGGGAAAATAGCCCCAAAAGACTAAGAGTTTTCAATTGTTTAGGTGTTTGTGTGAGTTGTTGTAGTGAAACCATGAGGAATTCAACAAATGTTTGTCTACTAGATGGAGGAATGTGATTATCAAATGTTATTGGTGATGATGCAAGTAAATTTTTTTTATTATCTTCATGAAAGGTTGAAAGCATTGCTTGGTGCATGTTGTAGTTTTTTTTTGGTAGGATGTTTTTATTGTCTATGTTGAAGATTAAGAAGAATAAAATAGATCTATCATACAATTCATGAGGAAAAACCAAAATAGATGCCATTCAAACAAGTGGATGAAGACTAAATTACATTTAACAAGATCAAATTTTCACCATACCTCAAGGATTATGATTGCTCTTTGCTTCAAATGTCAAATGCTCTTTTGATGTGTCCACTATATGTAAGAAGACTTCATGTGTATCCAAGTAGCATGAGAATTCAATCCAAGGTGCCAAATAGAGTCCAACTATTGTGTATTCACTCGATTGATCCAAATAGAGCCCAATAGGTGTGTATTCAATACAAAGAGCCAAATAGAGCCCCAAATATTGTGTTTTTTATTCAAATGGTGTATGAATTCAATCTACCATGAAAATGCTTGTTGGATTGTGCGTGAAACCAGCGAACAGAACGCAATGAATGAGGAGAAAAATGCGGGAGAAAGAATGGGGGTGATTTTCTAAATTTTATGTTCAACAGGGACGCGCATGTGCCTCTGACGTGTGCGCGCTAGAGGCACATGCATGTCCTTGTTGAACGTTGCAATGGTTGGTGGGTAATGTTCATTGTATTTATTGTTTAACAGATATAAATGTGTTGAGTTATGCCTAGAGCCCCTCCCCATAGAGAGCCCCTCCCCCATAAAGGCCTTTAGGACCTCTTCTAACCCATAATCCCTAAGTGCATTTAAGTGCTTCTAGGTGTTTGGGGGTTTAAGGGTATATTTACAAATTTGTGTATTTTGATTTCAATACATTAATTTAATTTTCAGTTAGAAACATATGTATTACATCAAGAATAATTAAATACATAGTAGATATATATTAATGTTGTATAAAGACTGCTCGGAGGTGTGATTATTGTGAGATTGCAGTATGTCAGATTTGTTCATAATTACCATCGGATTTTATTCTCTTAGGGCGATGCAGATGTGACAAAATGCACTTTGATGGTTAGTTTTATTTGCTAGGAAATATTTTCCTAGTAATTTATGGGGAAGGATAACACTTGATACTCCCACCCCTATGGAAGGCTGGCAAAGCATAGCGTGGAAGGTATAAGCTTGGCTTCATGTAATATGCAGAGCACTATTCTTTACATTGCTCTATTAATCAAAATCTAAGGCACCTGTTATTTTTTATCTTAGTGTAGGATGAATATGATGAGATGTAAATGATCTAATCAAGTAGTCATGGAGGGCCTCCTTATCGTGGAATATTTTACGAATAGTGTTCATCTACTGTAAGTGGAATCACAATTGCAATAAAATGAGGTTTTTCGTCATGATGATCTGATGATGATGATGATGATGAAGATGATGACGAAGATGATGATGATGATGATGAAGATGGTGATGATGATGATGACTAATGGAGATGATGATGATGATGATGATGATGTTGACGATGATGTTGATGATGAAGATGATGACGAATATGTAGCACATCATCATCATCATCAACAACATCATCATCATCATCACCATCATCATCGTCATCATCCTCATCATCAACATCATTGTAAGGACGAGGATGATGATAATGATGATGATATGATGATGATGATGATGGTGGTGGATGATGATGAATATGAGTGCGATGATGATGATGATGATGATGGTGATGATGACGATGGTGATGAAGATCATCATGATGATGAAGATGGTGATGATGATGATGATGACGATGAAGACGGTGATAATGATGATGATGATGACTAATGGAGATGATGATGATGATGATTGATGATGATTATGATGTTGATGATGATGATGTTGATGATGAATATGATGAAGAATATGTAGCACATCATCATCATCTTCATCATCATCGTCATCATCATCACTGTGAGGAAGAGCATGCGGATGATGAAGATGATGATGATGACGACGATGATGATGAAGATGATGACTAATGGAGATGATGATGATGATGATGATGTTGATGATGAAGATGATAACGAATATGTAGCACATCATCCTCATCATCATCATCATCTTCATAATCATCAACAACATGATCATCATCATCACCATCATCATCGTCATTATCTTCATCATCATCATCATCTTCATCATCATCATCATTGTGAGGATGAGGATGGTGATGATGATGATGATATGATGATGATGATAATGGTGGTGGATGATGATGAATATGAGTACGATGATGAAGATGATGATGATGATGATGAATATGATCATCATCATCAAAATCATCATATTCGTCGTCATCATCTTCGTTAGTAATCATCATCGCCATCTTCATCATCCTCACCATCACCATCATCATCATATGACCATGGTCACAATGATCATTGTCTTTGTCATCATAATCGGCATCTTCATCATCCTCATCATACTCGTCATAGCCATCTTCATCATCATCATCATCATCATGAAGATGATGATGAAGATGATGATGAGGATGAGGATGATGTGCAGCATATTCGTCATGATCTTCATCATCAACATCATCATCATCTCCAGTGGTGATCATCATCATCATCACCATCTTCATCGTCATCATCATCATCATCATCATCATCATCATCATCATCTTCATGATGATGATGATGATGATGATGATGAAGATGATGATGATGCTAATGACGATGATGACAATGATGACTAATGGAGATGATGATGATGATGATTATGATGTTGATTATGAATATGATGGTGAATATGAAACACATCGCCATCATCATCATCTTCATTAGTCATCATCATCGCCATCTTCATCATCCTCCCCATCACCATCATCATCATATGATCATGGTCACGATGATCAATGTCTTTGTCATCATAATCGGCATCTTCATCATCCTCATCATACTCGTCATAGCCATCTTCATCATCATCATCATCATCATCATCATCAGGAAGATGATGATGAGGATGAGGATGATGTGTAGCATATTTGTCATCATCTTCATCATCAACATCATCATCATCTCCAGTAGTCATCATCATCATCATCATCACCATCTTCATCGTCGTCATCATCATCACCATCTTCATCGTCGTCGTCATCATCATCATCTTCGTCATGATGATGATGATGATGATGATGAAGATGATGATGAAGATGATGACTAATGGAGATGATGGTGATGATGATGATGATGATTATGATGTTGATGATGAAGATGATGGCGAATATGCAACACATCATCATCATCCACAACATGATCCACAGCATGATCATCATCGTCGTCGTCAACATCATAATTGTGAGGACGAGCATGAGGATGATGATGATGACAATGATGATGATGATGATGATGATGATGATGAAGATGATGATGATGACGATGATGATGTTGATGATGATGATGATGACGATGATGACTAATGGAGATGATGGTGATGATGATGATGATGATTATGATGTTTATGATGAAGATGATGGTGAATATGCAACACATCATCATCATCCACAACATGATCCACAGCATGATCATCATCGTCGTCGTCAACATCATAATTGTGAGGACGAGCATGAGGATGATGATGATGACAATGATGATGATGATGATGATGATGATGATGAAGATGATGAAGATGTTTTTGGGGATGATGATGAATATGCAACACATCATCATCATCTTCGTCGTGATGATATGATGATGATAATGATGATGATGATGATGGTGGTGGATGATGATGAATATGAGTACGATGATGATGATGACTAATTTGGAGATGATGATGATGATGGTGATGATGATGATGATGAAGATGTAGCACATCATCAACATCTTCATCATCATCATCAACATGATCATCATCATCAACTTCCTCATCATCATCATCATCATCATTGTGAGGATGCGGATGATGATGAGGATGATGAAGATGATGATCATATGATGATGATGATAGTCATCATAACAGTCATCTTCATCATCTTCATCATACTCGTCATCACCATCATCCTTATCATGATGATGATGATGATGATGATGACGACGACGATGATGATGAAGATGGTGATGATGATGATGACTAATGGAGATGATGATGATGTTGATGATGAAGAAGATGACGAATATGCAGCACATCATTCTCATCATCATCATCAACAACATGATCATCATCATCACCATGATCATCATCATCATCTTCATCATCATCATCATTGTGAGGACGAGGATGACGATGATGATGATGATATGATGATGAAGATGACTATGAGTACGATGATGAAGATGATGATGATGATGAATATGAGTACGATGATGAAGATGATGATGATGATGATGAATATGATCATCATCATCAAAATCATCATATTCGTCATCATCATCATTGCCATCTTCATCATCCTCACCATCGTCATCATCATCATATGATCATGGCACGATGATCATTGTCTTCGTCATCATAATCGTCATCTTCATCATCCTCATCATACTCGTCATCACCATCTTCTTCGTCATCATCATCACCATCTTCGTATCGTCATCATTTGATGACGACGATGATGATGACGACGAAGATGTTGTTGATGATGATGATGAGGAAGAGGGTGATGACAAAGATGATGATGATGATGATGATGGATGGTGATGAATATGAGTACGATGATGAACATGATGATGATGTTGATGATCATCGTACTCATCATCAACATCGTCCTCATCATCTTCATCATCATCTCCATCAATGTTGATGATGAGGATGATGATGATGATGACGTTGACGATGAAGATTATGACCTAGATGTTGATGAAGATGAGGAAGAAGGACGATGATGATGATGGTGTTGATGATGACAATAATGATGACGACGAAGAAGATGATGATGATGATGATGGTGATGAGGATGAAGAATATGATGATGATGGAGATGATGTTGATGTTGATGAGGATGGTGATGAAGATGATGATGATGATGAAGATGATGATGGTGGAGATGTTGATGAGGAAGGGGGAGATGAAAATGATGATGAATATGTTGATGATGATGGTGATGGTGATGATGATGATGATGATCATCATCATCATCATCATATTCATCATGATCATGATCATCACCATCATGATCATCATCCTCGTCACCATCATCATCATCACCATCATCCTCATCGTCATCTTCATCACCATTTCCATCATCATCATCACCATCACCATCATCTCATCATCATCACCATCATCCTCATCATCATCTTCATCACCATTGTCATCATCATCATCATCACCATCACCATCATCTCATCATCATCAGCATCATCATCAACATCTTCAACATCATTGTCATCTCCCCCTTCCTCATCAACATCTCCATCATCGTCATCTTCTTCATCATCACATCTTCATCAACTTCATGTATCCCCTTAACAAAGGAAATTAAATAAACCATACAAAGGCATACAATAGTGCGTACGCACAAGGACGCGTGTGCACTGTTCTTAATGTGTGCACGCACCTACGCATGCGCGCTTTCAATCATGCGTGCACGTGCACGTAGTTCCGCGTGCGCGTGTTTGAATTCAAATTGTTTGTGGCGCCCCTGCAGGCTTGGAATTAGCTTCGGATTGCACCTTTAGGCTCGGTTTGATTTATCCCTGATTTATAGCAGAAAACATCAAACGCTGCAAATTCTTGTTTTTCACAGCTAGTTCTACATAAGCTCCACGAGTGCACTGTAGATGAAATTGCACACACTTGTCGAGCTCTATGTGCAGATTCCAAATATATAATTTTTTAATAGATCTGTTGTTGTTCTCTATTTTTAATTCATTTTAAACTGCACTCATGTCAAATTCGTAAAAAACATAGGTCGTTTATTTGGCCTATAACTTTTGATTGGCTTACCTATTTCGAAAACGGAAAAGAAGCCACGTAAGAGCATGAAAATACCTACAACCTAAAAAAAAATGCATTTTGATTATTTTTAGACCATGATATGGTGGATTAAAACTTGACAATGTCATTTTAGGGCTTCACTAACTTCAGTAATTTAAAAAAAAAAAAATTGACTTTTAAAACTTTGGAAAAATAGCCCCGCACAAGATTTTTCTGTTGCCTACGCCTCTACATATTTTTTTTCTCATAAATTGAAAATTTACATAGCAAACAGGCAGGTCAAAAAAAACATGTGCATTATGTTTTAGAAAAAAAATAACATACCAATCTTCGAATAATGACATTTTGGGGTGGTTATACCACTTTTCCATAAATAAAAATTATATATTCCGAAAGGTCATCCATTTTTCTACGTTTCATCTTTTTACACCTAATCGGAAAAAGTTTTGTAGGTACCTCTAATAATTGATTTTAATGATAATATTTCTGTTTTTCCAGAATGTCATTGCAACTAACATGTCATAATTGGGTATCATTAACTTGCACCAGCCCTAGATTTAGAAAAAAAACTTCATACTTACCTTCAATGTTGTAACCCTTATTTCCTCATTGCTTCTTTTTGTTTTATGTGGCTGCAAAATTTTACATTAGGGTTTATATCCCTATATTGTTATACACAATTACAATTTCACCTTTAGGGATTTTAGATTTGTTGAGCTTGTGATTGTATATAGAAATCATAGGGTGAGATGGGACCACTTTTTGGGTCGAATCCGTAACCATGTTGGCCCTGGCAAGTTTTTTTTTAAATAAAAAAACACGTGTCAATATCGGTGCATTTGTATTACATGAACACACTGGTGTAGGTATAAGGAAAGCACATTAGATATGATATGTGACACATGGTGTTTTATTTTATAAAAACACAAAAAATGTTTTTCGTTGCTCGACTATCTATTCGTGGTGTGTTTATACGAATATCGCACCACTAATGGCAAGAACGCATCATTTTTTACTTTCATAAAACATTAAATAATTTTCATCTATTCACGGTGCACCTGTGTTGATATAATGCACAAGTGCGTTTATGTACATAAATGCACTAGGGTGTTTTATGTGACAAAGAGCACTGATAGCAGACTTGTTTTATTTTTTGAAGGTTTGTAATTTATTTGTATAATATATTGATAGTTTCTATATTTAATGGTCTAGATTGTTTATTGATAGAAAATACATGGTATAGGTTCAATGAACAACAAATGGGGGCACATCCAGGATTACAAAGAAGGCAATTGCTTTTAATTAATTTTTGTATTTAAATTAATTTGTTTGAATTATTTGTAAAGTTAACTAATATGTAATGGTCAATGTGTGCCACGCAGAGCCAAAAAATGACGAAGCTTGATAAGATTCTTACCAATCTAAGTCCAGAATAGCATAAAAAATTGATGGAAAAGTTGCAAAGAGATGAATCAGGTGAATAAAAAATAAGTCAATGTGAATTATTTCTTCAAATTTGAGTAATAATATACTTAAGAATATTCACTAATACGTTTCAAATAATCTAATTCACATATGTTAAATGTTATGCAGGGACTAAAAGCAACAGAAGTCAATGTCATCATAAGAAAAAAATATGGAATATGTAAATGTTGATCAATTGGTCCTTAGCTCATCTGGAGTGGTGTTGAAAGTTAGTAGAAGGGGCAAAATTTTTTATAATACGATGAGGGATATAGTGGAAAGAATGTAAAGACATACTTTTCACTTACAATACAGAAACCAATCAAACGATTTGAAGAATTAGGTCATATGTAAACTACAAGAGGTGTTCCTAGAGCAATGGTCAATGAGACCCGTCAGAATTGCAATAGCAAAACCATACAACAACAAAAAAGAATAATTCAAAACGTAGTATTCCTAAACATGTTTATGTAGAATATGTATCTATAGCTACTACAAAGCGTCATTCCTTCAATAATTTTCATTTTGATATATTTATTTTTCATATCAATAAAAAAATAATTTAATGTCATTTTACAGTTCCAGGAAGATTATGAAAATCCCAAAGGATGAATGAGGTGATACGTGAATTGTACCAATAGGGATGTCCAAAAAAGTGTATAAGCAGATGGTCGAGGAAATGGACATAATTGCATCGTAGGTGGAGCCACCTCAACAACAACATGCTTCAAATGTATGAAATCATTGATTTTTAGGATTATGTACATCTCATTAATTAATTCAACATTAAATATTAATTTTACAAATGTTTTGTTGTAGAAAAGAAAACAAAATGGAACCCAGTTAGAACAAAATACAAGACGACAAGGAAAAAAAGGCTTGATAGAAAAGTTTGTGAGTATATATGATTTACTTATAAGAAATTAAGATTTTGTAGTGGTTGTGATTTGTATATTTAATTTTGTTTGTTTTCATTGGCAATCCTTGGATGTCTTGAAACAGGTGTTAACATACAAAGAGGAGCCATCATAAGAATTAATTGGCACTAGGTTAAGCAAGGGTTGTGAGTATATGTTGGCATATCAAAAATTAATTGTGGATTTTGTAAGTATCTATATTATTTTACTTCTCTCATTTTATAATTAATAAAACAACAAAAATACTTTATATTAAGTCTATGATTTGTAACGGGGCATAAAACTTGCAGGAAACAAAGTATGGAGTAAAGCCAACAGAAGACTTGTTGATAGAAGGCATGAGATTTGGTTTTGAAAGAATGTGTATCATTCATGACTCAATTATTTCTATGGTACGTCGCCTTTCAATTTACATTCATGTATACTACCTATTTTATTTTTCATTATTTCCGTCAATGTAGATACACTCAGCACACTTTATTTTTATGTTTGCAGATAGAAAATGAAGAAGAGGAAAACAATTGAGCCAATCAACAAAACTTTCAGCTAATAACCCAATTGATGCAAGTGACTGGAGCATCGATAACAGTTCCAACAAAGAATGATGATCCATATTTAGTTTTGATGTTAATGCAAGTTGTTGTAGCTTGCTATATATTTTGAAATATTTTTCTACGAAAATCAGACATTTTTTATAATAGTATACTAGACATAGTGTTTGAATTGAAAAAAAACGGGTTACCAATAAGTGTAACAATTACATGCATGTGACAGTTTGATTATTGTTATCTCTATGTTGTCATATTTTGTATGACAAATGCAGGCTTATTGATATATAATAATAAAAAAAAATTATTCTATTGCATTCTTCAATGTTATTGTCAAATGGTATATGTGAAATGGTACATTGGTAATTAAATGCATGGATGATTAAATATAACAATAGATTCTTGCATCTATGATATAATAAATTAATCCAAACAAACACAAGAATTAAAATTGAAATGAATAGTACTATAAAAAATTCTTTCAATTTCAGATGAATAATGGAATTAAAAAAATAATAATATAATATATATATTTGATTCCAATGTCAACAGTCATTGTTCAAAGAATCATGTGCGGTACTTTTGATCATTGATGTTGCACCGGTGTGCCTACCCGAACTCTACGCACCATTGTGTTTATATCAACAACAAGCCTGACACTTCAATGTAAATTAAATGCACCGTTAAATTTTAAAAATAAGAATATACATATTGTGCCAAACGGCTTATCCAGTGTGTTTTCATTTTTTTATCACACCGGTGCATGTCAATGGTTTATACACATTGAGAACTATCATAGCTTATACAAACCAATGCTTTTTTGTGTTGAAGCGTTCCTATGCATTTTACTTGTTTAAATGCACCGGGTTATTTTGATAGTTTGTAAGCACCGGTGCATTTCTTTTGTGTGTAAGCACCGGTGTGTAAAATCTAAACGTAAGAACAAGTGCGGCATTGAAATTTGGTTTTTTTCGATGCTTGTTCTGTTTGAGTGCACCGGTGCATATTTTTACATTGTACAACATCGGTGCTTTGTGTTACTCCACGCAGCAGTGCATACAATGTAAACATAGTGCACCAGTAAAAAAACATTCACTAAAACATTTGGTTGTCGAGTTTTTTTTAGTTATAAAATCCATAATAACCTCCATTAAGACATCTGCTACCATTGGAAGAGGTTGTAGCGGAGGTTTTTTTGACAATTTTTGCCAATCTTGTAACACTAAAAGCCTCTACTGTGACCTCCGATACAGGCTCTTTTCCTTGTAGTAGACATTGCTTAAGTGAAATTCATTCCATGTTTAGACCACATGCTAGGCCAGATGAATGACATCTCTTAAGAGATGTTTAGGCCACATGGATGACATCTCTTAAACAACATTTAGGCCTCGTGAATTGTATATCTTAAGCAATGAAAGCCATGTTATTTATGTTAAAAACACATCTCTTAAGCATGCCCTAAGCAACACCTGTTCAAAACTACTAGCATCTCTTAGGTGACATTATACCAATGATGTCCAAATGATGTTAATGAATTTGTTGTGAGAAATTTCTACAATGCAAAAAAGCATTGAACAAGCATCAAACATGGGCTAAAATGTAGTAGTGTCTTTATTTCACCACATCTTCTCCTTAAATTTAGATGTAATAATACTTTTAATATCATCACTATTATGGAGAATGACCTCTTCCTCGATTCCCCGATGACTTAGCCAAGACTTGACGTCTTTATTCCAACCTCATTTAAGTCACAAGTGGTTTTAACTAGAGAATGAAATAGAGGTGTGTTTTAAAAGTTAAATCAATTCATTTGCGAACACTATGTGAGCAAGAAGAAGAAGTTGAAATTTCAAATATTGGGGATCCAAGGCTAATTACTAGAGGCAGGAAAAGAAAGGGAGTAGAGTGTTTCTAAATATTTGATGTGCAGGTGAACTCGTGGAGAGATTCTTTAGTGCAAGATTCATATGGGTAAAACAATTTTAGGTAAATTTATATGAATCCCTTTTATAATTTTTTGATTGTTTATTTTCATGTTTTATGCCTCTGAATTACCCTAGCATCTATATTTTTTCTTACAACACTATTCTAATGAACAATGAAGTTAAACAAACTATTTTGATTTAAAAAGAAGAAATGAATGTAGTTGGTTCTTATTTAGTTTAGTTACTGGTTGCTTACTTTTAAATAATTAAGCAAAATAGCCTCATTTCTTTGGTTATGTATTTTTAATAATGTTTGCTTATTTTATCTAATCAAACAAAATCATTTGTTTATGGTATTTAATTAGTCTTAATCTTGATTGAACAAAATAACTTAATCTATTTAGCTAAAATTGTATTTATCAAGGTAACTAAATTTTTAATTGAATTTTCTTCCTAGTTTGGGATTTTATTTGAATATTTCTCTTGCTATGAGATTTTTTTGAAAATACTTTCGAGATATCACAGTTTACAAGTTTTATTTGAAAATACTTTCAAGATATCTTTGTTGGATATTCATTTTGTCAATATTATTGGTTTAATAGATATATTTATTTGATTTTGATTATAAGTGCAAACTATGTAATTTTAAATTTATTTGGATATTATTTATTTAGTTATATGTAGTATAGAATTTAAAATAAATTTTAATAATTGTTGTTGTTGTTGTTGTTTAATGTATATTTTTTACATTTTAATATTATTTCTCTTGAAAATATATTTTTGATTCCTTGATGCTATTACTTTGAACATTTGCAAACAATCATGGATGCTTTATTTTAAAAAATAAAATAATAAATAAACTTTAATTTTTATGTCAAACTAAAATTGACACGCTATTAATTTATGTAAATGTAAATTGATGGGATATGAGTAAACCTAGTTGTTGCATGCGCTTTGCTAAGGTTTCAGTTATGAGAACTAGGGTTTACTCTACGCTAGAATCTCGCCCAAACCTCTCATGGCGGAGCCTCCGGACCTAGATATGGGGGCGGCTCCTTCCCTCTCTGAACGCCTTCACCGTGCCATCTCTACACCCATTGCCAAAGCTCCTAATCCTAGACAAGAACATGAATCTCGTTTTTTCAAACTCACGGCAGCTCCATAAGTGAAAATATCCTCAGTCTCATCCAAACACAAGATAATAGCGCTATCTAATAAATGTTTGAGAGGTCACTTCACCGGCATTTTGCCATATCTAAAATCCATTGAGGTATGGATAAATAAAAACTAGATACCTTTAATAAAGGGGGAAGTGGTTTAGAATTTTTGAGGGAAGGGGTTTTTTGTTTTCATATTCGAAGATAAGGAGGAAAAAGATCTGATATTCAGAAGCGGGCCATATTTTCTGGGACCAAGGGGAATGTGCTTGAATCTTTGGAATGCCTCTTTCGATCCGGAGAAAGACATCCCATCCATCGTTCTAGTTTGGGTTAAGTTACCCTACCTCCATTTGCACTATTGGGGAGATGAAGAGAAATAGGTAATGCCCTTGGGAAGTATATCAATAGGGATGAACCAAAGCCCCTGCTTTTCTCTTGCACTCATATTTATGTGGAGGTAGATCTGGAAAAGGGTCTCCCAGAGGAAATCAGCCTCTCAATGGATGGGTGGAATCATCTGCAAAAATTCGACTACGAACAGATTCCATTTAAGTGCAAGGTCTACCACGAGTATGGGAACTTCGCCAAAGGGTGTCCAAAAAGAAAAGAACACGAAAAAGAGAATGGGGAAGAAGGGGACTAGAACAACGTGTCAAAAAAAGGGGAAAAAGGTCAATCTCTCTAGCATCAATTCAACCCTAGGTTCCAAACCAGTCTCAAATCCCAAACTAGCCTCAAGAAGAAACCTCAAAGAATAGATTCTAGGCCCTAGAAACTCCATATCCCATGCTAGAGGAAGAGGGAGAAATAAGAGAAGAATATCCAATAGGGGGAGAAGGGGATCAACCAGTACTGGAGGAAATAGGCCAAGAGGAGAACTATGTCCCCATTTTACCAGAAAGAACCATCATATAAGTTAGATTTGACCAAGTAAGGTCGGAAGCTTCTGGATCGGTAACCAGATCAAGATCCAAATCATATCAAGAGGAATATGCTTAGTACAAAGAAGAAGGGAAAGAACCTGTGGGGAAAAAGGGGAGAAGTCCCAACAAAACTCACAGAGAAGAACAAGAATAGAGAGAAAAGGCAGAAGGCAAACAAACCTTCTTAGATAAGCATCTAAAAATTCATTCCAAGAATCCTCCAGCGACAGGAAAGAACCAGAAGGATAAGTCCCTCCCTCATCCATCCAAGAAATAATGTGCATAGTCTCTTGGAATTGCAGAGGGTTAGGAGGAAAGTCCAAAATAGAAGCAGTGAAGAACTTGATTAAAAAATAAATTCTCTCCATCCTTTTGATCCAGGATACTAAAATGTCTAAAGAGGATAATTTAGCAATGATGAAAAAAAATTCGAAGAACAGTGAAGGAGCCTCAGTAGGAGCCCTGGGAACCTCCTAAGGAATATCAACCTGGTGGAATAAGAGTAGATGTACCCTCACTACAGAATGGATAAATCCAAATTGGTTAATGATTGAGCAAGAGGACAAAGAAGAGAATGAGAAATTAAAAATCCTTGACGTTTATGGCCCTACTTTGTACAACAAAAAGCATGACTTTTGGAGATCCTTTAACGATCTTAGAAACCTTGATTTGCACTCTGAAGCAATAGTTACTAGCGATTTTAACGTCACTATCTCCTCCACCGAATGGCGAGGAGGTTCGAAGGTCATGCATCCCTTCGGGGAGCAGCTGGAAGACTTGCAATCCTCTTGGGATCTTTCAGACATCAAACCTAAGAAAGGAAACTTTACCTGGAGCAATCGAAGGATTGGGCCGGGGCATATTGAATCCCGACTTGACAGATTATTGGTTAGTAGCTTCTTCCTTCTTAGGCCCTGCATTCCTACTTCTTGCATTCTTCCTTCTTCGGTGTTGGAACACAAGCCGATTCTTATCGAGTTCTTGCTCCCTGAAAATATGGGACCTCTCCCTTTTAAATTCCTTTCAACTTGGACAAGAGAGGCAGAGGTTTCTAGTATGGATTCTAAGGCTTGGAACGTATTTATTTGAGGTACCCCTAGCTTCATTTGGGAAGCTAAATTGAAATCCACCAAAGAGATTATAAAATATTGGGCAAAAAAACAAAACTCAGTTGGGCATGAAAAGGCTATGGCACAAAGGGAGATGGGAAATTTACAGGAAATCATGGAGAGTTGTAGCATCACGGAAGAGCATCTGAAGAAAGAATAGGATCTAGAAGAGAAAATCCAAAAATTTGAAAGGAAAGAAGAGGAAGAGTGGAGAATTAGATCTAGAAGTCTTTGGATTTGTTGGAATATTCTCACCATCATTTTTATATTTTGCATGCATGCATGCAATTATGAATGCATCCAGTCATTTGAATGAATCTCCATGCAATTGCATGCATCCAGTCATCATTTTGGTGGTCTCCCCAGCACCTAGAGCCTAATTTCATCTCCCTGGAGCCTGTCTTCAGCCCCCAGTAGCCCTCCTACCTACCTGATGTTCCATGTTTGACTCACCTCCATGACATGTGCGCCTTTTCTCACCTACCAGGAGTTATCATTTAGTTAGAACACCTTATCTCACCTACCAGGAGTCTGACAGTCAGTTAGAGCATTGATTGAGTAGTTCTTCCATTGATTGCTCATACTAACTGCCTGTAGCTCCTAGTTAGCTAGTTCTGGAGTTCCATGTGACCTTCTGACAGCCTCATGCACCCTCCTTGGAGTCTCCATCCCCTGATTCATGCCTAGATGGTTCTGTTAGACTTAGCGAGACTCATTTGACTGGCTATTGACCATTTATGACTGATACTACTGATTGGATGATGTCTCCAATGTTATCCAAGCCACACTTTGAGCATGATTCGAATGACCTCCTTGGTTAATTCGAATTCTATTGACAGTTATTGTATTGTATTCATTATTCACAGTTCCAACTCACAATTGATGTATGATTATACTGCTATTCTCCATTTTCTGTGTTCATGAGTGATTATTGACTACATTCTTCTCTTCTTATCTACACTTCTTGAGTGAGTTTTGTGTGAGGTTTGTTATAGCTGTCATATCCTACTACATATTATCACATGGTATTAGAGCTTGCAACAGCTATTCAAATTGCAGCCATTGCAGCATTTCTTTGAGCAGTTTGTTGGTTATGGAGCCAAATCTTCTAGTCTCATAGATGATGATTCAGCCGTGTTTGAACCCTAGGTTTGGTATTTTCCCATTGTATTTCCCTTATAAAAGAAATACATTGTAATACAACTAGGGTGGATGTATTAGGTATTACGCATTGTAAAGATCTCTGAGATCAAGAAGAGAGACAGTGAGATAGTGAAGAGGAAGTGCAGCGGCTGTGCTGCAGGTTGTATCCCTTCACTTTGCTAGACGAAATAGTAATAAGGACTGGCAACTTCAATGTGGATGTAGTCCATCCTGGGTGAACCACGATATATCTGTGTCTCTCTTGTAATGTGTATGTGTGATTATATTTTCATTTTTGTTTATTGTTATTGCTCTGTGATCCTATTTTTCTAACAATTGGTATCAAAGCCAAAGGTCTATTTGGCAGATAAAACCGCAGGAAGCTAGGGTTTTTGGTTCAAGTGGGAGCAATGGTGGAATAAGAAAAGTTTAAGGTCGAGAATTTTAACGGCCAAAACTTCCAGTTATGGAAGATGCAAATGGAGGACTATCTGTACCAGAAGGATCTATTCCTACCATTGGGAAGAAGAGCTAAGCAGTCGGTGGCCATGAAGGATGAAGAATGGGAGGTTCTTGACAGAAAGGCTCTAGGAACAATACAACTGAGCCTGGCTTCATCGGTGGCTTTCAATATCTCAAAAGAAACGACAACAAAGAGTTTGATGCGCATTGGGTAAGATGTATGAAAAACCTTCGGCCTCCAACAAGGTATTTGTAATGAAGCATTTATTTAATATGAAGATGTCTGAAGGTGGATCTGTTACTGATCATTTAAATGATTTTAATACGGTTAGAAATCAACTAAGTTCTGTAAGTGTGAACTTCGATGATGAGGTTAGGGCTCTTCTAATCTTATGTTCATTGCCAGAAAGATGGAATAGCTTGGTCATGGCTGTGAGTAACTCTATCTCTGGTTCAAACACCTTGAAATTTGATGATGTTATTGGCATTATTCTTAGCGAGGAAATGCAAAGAAAAAGCACAGGTGAGACATCAGGTAACGCATTGACCATGGAGAGCAGGGGAAGACAAAAGGGGAGAGGAAAGAGCCAAGGTAATCGTGGCAAGTCTAAAACGGGCACATCCAAGTCCAGATTGGGAAAGATAGAGTGCTAGAACTTTGGAAAGAAAGGACATCTGAAGAAAGACTGCAGATATCTAAAGAAGAAAGGAGGTGCACAGAAGGAAACTACCCAGGAAGCAATTGTAGCATGCGATGTGTTACAAGATGCTTTGATTCTTGTATTAGATAATACAAGTGATTATTGGGTAGTAGATTCAGGGGCTTCATGTCATGCTACACCCCATAGGAAATATTTTCATGATTATGTTCCAGGCGATTTTGGACATGTTTTATTGGGTGATGATGAGCCATGTAAAATTGTTGGAATGGGTAAGGTATGGATAAAATTTAAGAATGGAATTGATTGGTTGTTGAAAGATGTAAGGAATATTCATGCTATGAAAAGAAATCTAATCTCAATAGGGCAGTTGGGAGATGGCGGCTGTCTATCTACATTTGGAGAAAAATGGTGGAAGATCACTAAAGGATCAATGGTGATAGCAAAAGGAGATAGGGTAGGTACATTGTATTTATGTCCTCATAATACTGACCATTCTATCTCTTTAGCTTCCACAAGAACAGATACAACATTGTGGCATCATAGGCTTGGCCACATGAGTGAGAAGGGGATGCAGATTCTCCACTCAAGGAAGTTGCTGCCAAATTTGAAGCAGGTAAGTTTAAAATTCTGTGAGAACTGTGTTTATGGAAAACAGAAGAGAGTCAAATTTCTCAGGGTTGGGAAACAGAAGAAGAATGAAAAGTTAGAGCTTGTGCATAGAGATTTATGGGGATCGACTCAGGTGCAATCTCTTGGTGGCTCTCATTATTATTTTACATTTATTGATGAAGCAACTAGAAAAACTTGGGTTTATTGCATTAGACAAAAATTTGATGTGTTTGCTATTTTTAAGAAGTGGAAATATTTGGTTGAGAATGAGATAGGAAAAAGGTTGAAGTGTCTCAGATCTGATAATGGAGGTGAATACTGTGGCAAGGAGTTTGATAGTTACTGTTCATACCATGGGATTTGTAGAGAGAAGACAGTCCCAGGAACACCACAAGAAAATGGTGTGTCAGAAAGGATGAAAAGAATGATCATGGAGCGTGCAAGGTGTATGAGATTGCATGTAAGGTTGCCCTTACAGTTTTGGGCAGATGCTGTAAATACTGTTGTTTATTTAATAAATAGAGGACCTTCAAGTGCTTTGGATGGTGATATTCCAGAGGAGGCATGGACAGGTAAAAAGGTAAACTACTCATTTCTAAGAAGGTTTGGTTGTGAAGCATTTGTCCATATTGATAAAGATAATAGAACAAAGCTTGAAGCTAAATCCAAGAAATGTACCTTTATTGGATATGGGGTTGATGATTTTCGTTATCGATTATGGGATTATGAAAATAACAAAATCATTAATAGTAGAGATGTGATATTCAATGAAAAGGTCATGTATAAAGATCAGTTGCAGTGAAAGAAGCAGGAAAAGGAAAACATAGAGTACATAGTACTTGATGAAATTAAAGAAAATGAAGTTCCAAAGGTGCTAGAAAATCAAGAACAACAACAAGTACCTGAAACTCCTACAACTGCAAGAAGATCTACCAGGTTAAGTAGACTCCCTGAACAATACTCTCCTTCAATGTATTATTTATTGACGACTGATACTAGTGAACTAGAATGTTATGAAGAAGCAATGTAGGCGGAAACTAGAAAGAAGTGGGAGCAAGGCATGAATGAGGAGATGGACTCATTGGTAAGAAACTAGACTTGGGATCTAGTTCACTTTCCTGTTGGTAAAAGAGCATTGCAGAACAAATGGACTTACAGGTTGAAGGAAGAAGAAGGAGGCAAGAAGCGATACAAAGCCAAACTTGTTGTAAAGGGGTTTGCACAGAAGAAATGTATATATTTTGATGAAATATTTTCTCTTGTTGTTAAGATGACTTCAATTAGGACTATTTTAAGTCTAGTGGCGGTAGAATATTTGCATCTTGAACAGTTAGATGTAAAAACAACCTTTCTCCATGGGGATTTGGAGGAAGAGATATATATGTAGCAGCCACAAAAGTATGAGGTCAAAGGTAAGGAAAATTTGGTGTGCAGGTTGAAAAAGAGCTTGTATCGATTGAAGCAAACTCCAAGGCAGTGTTATTTAAAATTTGACAGGTTTATGATAGAACAAGGTTATAGTAGATGTCATTCTGACCACTGTGTTTATTTCAAGAAGCTAGATAATGAAAGATATATTATCTTGTTATTGTATGTGGATGACATGCTTGTTGCAGGGTATAACATGTAGGATATAAATGTACTCAAAAGGAAGCTAGCTAATTCATTTGCGATGAAGGATTTGGGTGCTGCAAAGCAAATCCTTGATATGAGAATAACAAGAGACAGGAAAAATCGCAAATTGACATTGTCTTAGGGTGAGTACATACAAAAGGTGTTGGAGAGGTTCAAAATGCAGAATGCAAAATCAGTTAGTACACCTTTGGCCATCCATTTCAGTCTAAGTAAGGAAATGTGTCCCAAGACATAGGAAGAGACAGATTACATGTCCAAGATTCCCTATCAATCAATAGTTGGTATCTTGATGTATGCCATGGTGTGAACAAGACCAGTTATTGCACATGCAGTGGGAGTTGTGAGAAGATATATGAACAATCCAGGTAAAGAACATTGGAAGGAAGTACAGTGGATTCTAAGGTATTTGAGAGGTACTACCACTCAGGCATTATGTTTTGGAGGTTTAGACACTGTTCTACGGGGATATGTTGATGCAGATATAGAAGGTGATAAGGATAGCAGGAGGAGCACCACAGGGTATGTGTTTACTGTAGGTGGAACAGCAGTAAGTTGAATTTCAAGATTGCAAAAGGTTGTTTCACTTTCAACAACGGCAGCAGAGTATGTTGTTGTTACAGAGGTTAGTAAAGAGATGATTTGGTTGCAGAGGTTTATCGAGGAAGTGGGTAAGAAGCAGAAGGGTAGTAGGCTGTATAGTGACAGCCAGAGTGCCATTCATCTTGCAAAGAACTCAGCATTCCATTCCAGGACTAAACATATACAGCTCAAGTACCATTTCATACACTCTGTTCTGGAAGATGAACTGTTGAAGCTGGAAAAGATACGTACTAGCTAGAATCCTGTAGACATGTTCACAAAGGTAGTGACCAGAGAGGAACTGAGTTCTTGCTCGATTTTAGTTGGCCTTCTAGCATGAAGGTGAAGATGAGAAAGTTTCCAGGTCGAAGGTCCAGCAAGTATAGCAGCGGTGGAGTTGTTGTGATCAGTCTCTAAGTGGGAGATTGTTGGTTGTGGAGTTAGATCTTCCAGTCTCATAGATGATGATTCAGCCATGTTTAAAACCCAGGTTTGGTTATGATCCCGGCTCAATCCTCAGGGGGTCTGGGTGGGTGTTGACACCCCCCCGACTGGGGAGCGCGGGGGCTAACGCCCCCAAGGAAAATTTATAGGGTTGTTTTCGCCAACAGTTTTCGGGCCCATGGTTTTGGGTAACTCCTGGTATATTCCCATTGTATTTCCGTTATAAAAGAAAGACATTGTAATATGACTAGGGTGGATGTATTAGGTATTATGCATTGTAAAGATATCTGAGATCAAGAAGAGAGACTGTGAGACAGTGAAGAGGAAGTGCAGCAGCTGTGCTGCAGGTTGTATCCCTTCACTTTGCTAGACGGAATAATAATAAGGATTGGCAACTTCAGTGTGGATGTAGCGCATCTTGGGTGAACCACGATATTTCTGTGTCTCTCTTGCAATGTGTATGTGTGATTATATTTGCATTTATGTTTATTGTTATTGCTCTGCAATCCTGTTTTTCTAACATAGTTGTCTTTCTTTCACTAGTAGATTTGAACCCAAAATCCGACGAGCAAATCTGACGACCTCCGACGAAAAGGACTGTGTCATTGGATTTTTCTTTCAAAATTACTTTTCTTTTGTTTTTTTTTAAATTTCATGAGGTGTCCTTTGGAGATCCAACGTCATTTTGAATATCCGATGAGGCCCGTAGGATATCCGATGACGCTGCGAATATCCGACGCTTATGAGGGTATCTGACGCCTGGAATGTCAGATAAACGACGCCATTTCAAACCCGAAGAAGTCGGATATCCGATGAATATTTCCCAACGGTAACTAGGTTAGAGTCGTTGGATATCTGACATCGGTTTGACTTTTTAACTTTTAAAATTTATAAATATCCAACCATTCCGACATGTTTGCCATACCAGCGATGGTTTGCGGATGTTTTTTTTGTTCAGCGGACTGTTTTTCTTTTTTTTTGTGATTCAAGTGAGCGAAGTACTGTGGAGCTTCATTTTCTAAGATCGATAATCTTCATTTAAGCTATTTACGAGAAAATGTCAACTAGTAATATTCCTGATCCAGACGAACAAAATCGACAATTGCTTGCTAGATTGTGGGAAGGAGTTGAAAGAAGGGGTGATGGGAAATGCTATTGTCCATGTAGTCAATGCAGGGGCTTTAAGAGGAGAAGAATTTTGATCACAACAGCCACAAAACATTGTAGGGAGCATGGGCACGCCGAGGGGGGACATGAATACCATCCATTTGTAAGTTTTGCATTATATATGTTTTTATTTTGATTGCTTTTGTAAATTTATGTATTATTATAATATTTCTTATGTATTATTATAATATTTCTTATTTTTGACCAACAATACAATTGGTCATTGTTCTTTTCATCCCAACAGTACAAAATTTAAATTTTTAATGTATTACATAAATTTTTACATTTTGCGTTTGAAATTTTTACATTTTGCGTTTGAATTTCTTATATTAACCATTATCTATTGATTGTTTCATGTAATTATAAAGGAAAGACATCCTATGGCATATCGTCCAGATTAGCAAGTGCTTCCAGAACAAGTACCGGAGGAACATGGAGCTATGAATATTAATGGAGAACAAGTTAATGATCACATTGAAGAAGATGATCATACTGACAACATAGTTGAAGATGACATTACAAATACTTTGATCCATGATTCATTTAATGTTGGAATGGATGATGATGATGATCATGAAAATGATGAACATTTTGATGATATTCATGATATACCTATTCTTGACAAGGCATATGAACCCCTTTGTGACGGCTCCAAGACAAATCTTCTCTCTGCTATATTGTTGGTAATGAACTTGAAGGTTATGAATGGTATTTCAAACATATCAGTTACACAGATGTTAAGGTATGTAATATATTCCATCATAAAATATATATGATTGTCATGTATTTTTTTGTTAATTCATATATAAGTCAAATTATAACTACGAATGAAATTTGTTTCATTAATATTATTTCTATATTATATTAACTAAATTTTTATTTTAATTTGTTGTAGCATGATAGGTGAATATTTGTTACCACCGTCAAATATTTTACCTTGCACATATCGATATTTATCTGCCATCATGAAAGAAATTGGAATGTAGTATGAAGAAATTTATGCATGCCCTGATGATCATGTTCTTTATTACAACTAGCATGAATTTGCAACAGAATGTCCTGAATGTCATATCAATAGATATTGCATAGATCAAGTAACTAAAAAGGTGCCTTGCAAGGTTCTATGTTATATTCCCATTATTCCCCGTTTGCAACGACTGTTCAGGTGCAAAAACATAGCATAGTTTATGGATTACCATGCATGAAACAAAAGTCAAGACGACATTATTCGGATGCCTGCAGATAGGTCTACATTTAGAGATATGGAGGAAAAATGGACTCACTTTAAAGATGAACCTCATAATCTTAGGATTTCTTTGGCAGCAGATGGTGTCAATCCTTTTGCAGAGATGAGATCTATTTACTCGGTGTGGCCTATTTTTGTTATCAAAAACAACATTGCTCCATGGTTGACAATAAAGAGGGAACACATAATGTTGTTGATGATTATTCCAGGTACGAACACTGCAGTTTTTTTTTAATGCAGTGGTATATTCTCATTTGTCATTTTTTGTCTCATAATGTTATATATATATATATATATTTAAAGTTTTTCTATTGTGAAATATGGTTTATATATCTAAATGGTACATCTCATAATTAGAATATTTATTTTATATGTTCAAATCATTCAGGTAAGTACCAAGTCAAAGATATGAATGTATATATCGAACCTCTTATTGACGAGCTACTGAAGTTATGGAATGGCATCACTATGTATGACGTATCTAGACCAATACGACAAAGGCAATTCCAATTCCATGCAATGCTTGTATGGACAATACATGATGCCCTAGGGTTAACCCATTTCTGTGGTATGTAATTATAAGTTCCACTTTAGTTGCATTTAATTTTACAAACTACTAGTTAATATAATATGCATGCATGTTTTTCTAAATAATCCAGTCATTTTTTATATAATTATAATAGACAATATTGATATTCCATCTTTTTATTTAGGTCTTCAGACAAAGGGGAAATTTGCATGTCTAGTTTGTGGTCCTACGATCAAATCTCGTCGTTCAAAAATATTAGGAAAGGAGGTGTTTGATGAGTATAGGCACTTCCTCTCCAAGAATCACAAGTATCGAACTACCGAAAAACATCTTTTCAATGGCAAGCAAGAGACTTCATTAAAACCAAAGAGAATGACACCTCAACTATGGAAGTTGCAATATAATAGAAATCGTCAAGGTACGTATAATCATTCATCATATATGATCATATTGTATTTTATTATATTGTGTGTTGTTTAGTGTAATTGACATTGATTTAATATTTAATTTCATCATTGTCGTTCATGTGATCATCATGAAGGCATTAATGGGATTCCACGAGGAATGAAAAGTTATCCTAGACAATTTAGTAGGTTGCCCTACTATGAGCACCTACAAATTGCTCATCTATTTGATACAATGCATATCGGAAAGAATGTGATAGAAACATTATGGCGATTATTGGATGGAAGGAGTGACAAAGAAAAAATTGTCAAAATTTGCAAAGATATTCAAGATAACAACCATGCAATGAAAGACGTCATTCAATTTCATAGCAATGGAGAGCAAATTAATATAAACTCACTTCCATGGATGTTAACGGACCAGCAAAGTAATGTTGTAAAAGAAGTCATTCAAAAAATTAAATTTACCATCGGATTTTGTGCGAACATGAAGAATATCATAACAAAGAAGGGTGACTTCGCGGGGGTGAAAACACACGATTGGCATGTCTTCATGAAGGTAATAATTATTATGGTTTGCATTTAATAATTATTTTTTTTCTTTTTCCAATGAATATGGTTGGTATTGTTGTTTGTCTAGTACTCTTTTTGGATATACTGAAACGATTTGTATATTATTGTTACAGTATGTTCTACCTCTCTCTATCCTGGACAACTTTGACAACAATGTCAAGCAAATAATATATAGTCTCGGGAAATACATGAGGTAAGTGGTGATTTTTCCATGTGCTTATTATTTGTTTAATTCAACATAGAACTTATTATTTGATTTTCATTCTCTACTTCATGTTACATAATATAATGAATTTTTTCTTTAATCTCTTGATTGTGTTGTCATGTCACTTGTAGATGGTTGTTATCTAAAGAATTCCATAAAGAAGACATAAAGTATTGGAGGAGAGAAATTCCTCGTCTCATGTGTGAAATGCAGAAGCATCTACCTTCAGCATTTTTCAATGCACAGGAACACTACCTCATACACCAAGTTGAGGAGATTGAACTGTGTGGACCTGCGCACTCAAGGTCCATGTGGATGGTTGAGAGGCACTTGAAATTTATGAAGGGTTTGGTCAGGCAATGAGCATATGCTGAGGGTTCTATGATGGAGGGATATATGGTATACCAAAACATGTTGTACATTAGTGAATATCTTCCTATATTGGTGTCAAATCTCAATTTACGTCGCATTTGTGATCTAGACTCCAAAAAATATTTCGAAGGGGAGTACCCAAAGGGGAAAGGTAGATCGAGGAAGGTGAAAGGTAATATAACACATTTCATTGGTGATTTTTATGTTTATATATCATACATATTCTATTTTTATATTTAGTATTTTGCATCATTTTATAGTGTAATTATATAATTTTTTAAGTGACTAATATACATTTTCATTGAATTTTAATTTTATTGTCATCAAACAGTTGGTCGAGAGTGGGATGCAATTCATTTATACATCGCAAACAATCTTGACTAGATGAAGGTATGGATCGAAAAATGTGAACAATCTGGTCATGATTATCATGGGAAGGTGTGGCTTCATTGGTTAAAGTTACACATTGCAATGGAGACACCAATCTAACACAAAGGGAAATCGATTTAGCAAGAGGTTTAAAAGATAAGCAAGTAACCATATTAATCAACGGCACTATTTTTTTTTTAAAATATTGTCGTTGTACGTCACGTTGATTATTTTCCTTGTATGGCATTATAATAAACATGCACTACTTTATCATAAATATGGGGTGATTATGTAATCTTTTCCTGTATGGCTTGTTGTACTAGGTAAAACACCATAAGGCTATGTGGTGCAATGGATGTAGATATCGCATCAAAAAGTTGGATGAAACAAAGAAAACATTTGATTGTGGGATATCTGCAGTCTTTGAGGTGACCAATGTTTCTTCTAGAAGTGATAGACATCCAGAACTATCTAAAAATCGATATTATGGGTATCTGGAAGACATTCTTCAGTGTGACTTTAACTCCTCAAGGTATTTATGTTCGTTTTCAAATGGTACAGGTGTCGATTGAATCAACGTGACCCAGATAAAACAATTATTGAACATGATAATGGTTTTACCATGGTAAATACAAGGTTGTTTGAGCCAGGAACAGAGCCCTATGTTCTTCCAACCCAATGTGAACAGGTATTTTACTCTAAGGTTCCAGGCAGAGCGAGTTGGTCATTTGCTATGAGACACGATCCAAGGGGAAGGCCAGTAAAGTATAACATATATGAAGGTAATGAAGACGTTCTCGAAGAAGAAGATGTCGTTGAAGATGATCATGATCAACATGAGTTAGATGATATTCCTATTCCAGCTGAAGAAGATGTCGAAGAACTTCTTGAATCAGATCATGATGTATATTCAGACAATGTCGATGAAGATGATATCGACGATGACATGATGATCATAATTGACATCAACGACGATGATGATATGGCCAATCCTTACAATGTTGAATCTAGATCATCGGATGATAGTACAAACGATCACACAGATGAAGAAGATGATGAAGACCATTGAATTTTATGATCAGGTATGCAGTACTAATAATAAATTATAAACTATTTCTTAGCTAGTTTCCATTTTCCTGTATGTTAAAATTAGAAAATTTTCTTGTTATTTAGTATGAATGAGAAAACACATTTAATTTTTTTGTACATAGATATTTTTTGTCGGGTTATATTGGGGAATTGAGAGTGATGTGAGAGGGGGGGGGAGGGGCCATAAGAGCTTCCACCTTCACGTGGTTGGCCATGTTTAGTAGAGAATATTAAATGATTCTCGAAACAAAGAGAATCTTAGAATTAAGGAAATGCACAATTATCATGCTACCCCAAATGGCGTACTTCTTGATCATCATTAATATCATCTTCATCATGATCACCATCTTCATCATCACCAGGATCATCATCATCATCATCGTCCCCATCTTCATCATCATCGTCATCATCATCATCGTCATCATCATCATCGTAATCATCTTCATCTTCATCATCATTGTCGTTGTCATCACCACCAAAATCATCATCATCGACATCATCATCATCATCATCATCATCATCTTCATCATCATGATCATCGTCATCATCATCATCGTAATCATCTTTGTCTTCATCATCATTGTCATTGTCATCACCACCAACATCATCATCACATTCATCATCATCATCATCATCATCATCATCGTCATCATTAGCATCATCATCTTCAACATCATGATCATCATCATCTTCGTCTTCATCATTGTCGCTATTCTTTGTCATCATGATCATCATCGTCATTTGAAACCTTCATCTTCATCATCGTCATCATCATCATCATCGTCGTCGTCTTCATCACCATCATCATCATCATCATCGTCCCCATCTTCATCATCATCATCGTCATCATCATCATCGTCGTCATCATCATCGTAATCATCTTCGTCTTCATCATCATTGTTGTTGTCATCACCACCACCACCATCATCATCATCATCATCATCATCATCACATCATCATCATCATCATCATCATCTTCATCATCATCATCATCATCATCATCATCATCATCATCATCATCATCATCATCATCGTCATCATCAATCTGCATCATCATCTTCATCATCATGATCATCATCATCTTCGTCTTCATCATTGTCACCATTCTTCATCATCATGATCATGAACAGTGTCTCAAGAAGAATGTAATGTGCAAATCCTTGTACTGCTTCCCATATGTCCATGGTTAACATTGTAAGATCCATCCTAGGTGAACAAGATCTCCTAATGGTGGATATATCCCACTTAGTGGCTAAAGATATCCTCTAAAGGGAATATGTAGTGGCTCAAGACCTCTTTTTGTCCCATAAGCCCTAGAACCTATATTTAGGTTATGTGGCCATTTTATTCCTTGCTCGACCATGGTCATCAAGACCCCAATATCTATTCCTTATAATTCAAAACCTCCTATTGGCTTCCATATCCCACTCAAAGGTCAAAGTTACCTTTTATATGGCCAATGTGGTGCTTTGAGACCACATTCATAGGCTAGATACTTAAAAGAGTTATATAGAACTTAATTTTTTTTATTTCCTCTACTTACCATGGTTAAGACCCCATGACCCATTCTTGGTACAAAAAACTTCCTAATGGCACCCATATCCCAATCAAAGATCAAATATATTCTATAAAGGGCCTAGTGTTCTAATATTTTTCTTGATGTGACATGCAATCCTTCAGCCACAAATAAAACATCATTGATCTCAAAGTTGTCACACTTTCACAAATATTAAATAATTATATATAATATATTTTTGGATAATATGTTTAATTCACTCAAACCCACTTATGATAACACTTTAAGCATATCATTATAATGAAAGAATTAAATTTATTAAATTTGGTAGGTACTAAGTTAAGGTTTCCTACGTATTTACAGGGAGTTCCCTAAAGTATACCACTTAATGAGGTACTCTAGGGCCAATGTTCAAAAGGATTCCAAAACTATTTTTGTGAGAGCTTATAAGTATATTTTAAGGAATTCTGTTTTTAAAGTCAAATATTCTTAACCTAGCTAGGAATTGAGATGATTTAGATTTTAAAATTGATACAAGACCTACCTAAAATCAATTGGATCAATTACAATGATGCCAAAATGTTGTCAAGTAGATTGGATTGCAAGATTTGTAACTTTACCCAAAATATCACTATGAGTCTAAGGCAAAAAAATGAAACCAATGAGTTAAACTTGGTATTTTTTTCTCAAGGGGGATCTATGTATGTCCATGTCGATGATTTGATTCCTTAGGGATCCTAAAGCTATTGGATGTTTCTTTTTTTAATCAATTGCCATAACCCAAGAGGGATGAGAAATAATAGAGATTCCATTCAGAGATGTTAACAAGAGCTACAATATAGTTCACCATATCACCCTAATACAAATGGACATACGTGGGGTGCCCTTTCCTTCCCTTGCGGGGGTTTTGATGGAGGTGATAACAAACCCAATCGCACAGCAAACTCCAGTTTCTACTTCAAATGATGATGATGATAATGATGACGATGATGGCCACAAAGAGAACGACGACAATGACTATGACAACGGTGGTGATTTCACTATCAACATCATCATCATCATCATCATCATTGCTAATGATGATTATGATGATAATGGTGTTGTTTATGATGATGACGATAATTATGATGATGGCGGTGGTGGTGGTGGTGGTGGTGGCCGTGTTTATGATGATGATGGTGATGATGATTACCGATGATGGTGTTTATAATGACGATGTTGTTCTTGATGATGATGATGACAATGATTGTCATGATGGTGATGATGATTATGATGATCAAGATGGTGGTGATGGTGATGATAATGATCATCAATTGAAATCAATGTCATTAGCGTCATCATCACTGACATGTCATAACATTTTTTAATAAAAAATTATTTTCAAATTTAATTGTGTTCTTCATTTTAAGCTTACATACGCACACACGAAATTACATACATATATCTAAAGAAATAATAAATAATAACTAAATAAAAAATATAAAATAAAAAAAATAATAAACATAATAAAAAGACAATAAAAAATAAAGATTTCAACATAATAAATAAATAATAAACAAAACAAAAAAAACAAAACATTTCAAAACAATATCACATGACTTCCCTCGACCCCTCACACGCATCTTTCACTTACCTCATGACCCAAGAACCAGGATCAAGGTAGAAGATCAGGAGTTTTGAAGGTCACAGGATCAGAAGGTCTATGAGGTCGTCGTGTTGGAACCAAAGGAGAAAGAAGAGGCCCGAGGTATAAGAGGAGGTTCCAAGGTCAAGGAAGAGGTCCTTAGCGAGGTAGAAGAGAAGGTTTGAAGGTCGCAGAGGCCCTTAGCGAGGTAGAAGAGGAGGTATGAAGGTCGCAGAGGCCCTTACCGAGGTAGAAGAGGAGGTTCGAAGTTGGTTGTAGAGAACACAAGCGCCTAGAAGAGGTTTGAAGGTCACAGAGAACACAAGGTCGTTGAGGAGGTTGTAGGAGTTCATTGAGGAGGTCGCAGAGGAGAACAAGTTTGTAGAGCCACAAAGGACACAATGCCTCCCAAATCGGTGAGAACTCTAGCATTTTTTCCTGGATTCCTTTGTAAAATTTGTCAATGTCAGGTTGTGTTCCTTCACCCACTAAACCTAAAATAAATCACTAGTGTTTGAGAGAGGGTGAAATATATATTCTATGGTGAATATAGAATTTATATATGGCCCTAAACCATCCCATCATTTTTTGGTCTGTCAATAATTTTGATGGCTTTTAAAAAATCTAAATACAGAGTCTTGACAGATGTAAATGCAAAAAGTTCACAAATCTGCCATCACAAGGTTGTTCCTCATGACATAATTCTCAACAAAACTGTGAATGTCTGGAAAAGGAGGTATATAATAGTGCACGATGTTCTTATGGACATGGAAATCTCTATTTCCAAGAAGGAGCACAATTATTTATGCTGTGCAGGCCAACGGTTCAAAGATTTTCCCCAACCCCACACTCTGCCGCAGTATTGCAAAAAAATATCACTGTCTAGTAATCAAATTGATTCTTTGCCAACAGATTTCCTATGCCCAAGACTTGTGAGCATGTGCTTATGCGATAATCCGCTAAGTCATAATGTTCCAAAAAACTTTTTGTCGATGAACCTCACCTCTTTAAGGGTTCTAGATCTCTCCCAAAGCCTTATAGAGTCAGTGCCTGCATGTCTCATTGAACTCACATTGGTAGAGTTTCTCGATTTGAATAGCACCCGCATCAAAGAATTGCCTCAAGACATCTGCAATCTTTCTGAGGTTCGATTTTTTAATCTTTCAAGGTGTGGGTATTTAACATCATTTCCATATACAATAGGAAGCTTACACAACTCCAACATCTGAAGTTGAATGGTTGTCACAGTTTGGTGCTTCCATCCAAGATATCTCGACTCACTTCATTGCAAAGACTATGGTGGGATGTTAGTACTAGAAGAGAGGCTTTGAAGGATCCCACAAATGTAATAGCTTTGAAGGGTCTCACAAATCTCACAAAGCTTTCTTTATCCATATTTTTAGAATGTGAAGCCCATGAAATCATGTGACCATGGGTGGAAATGAGGCATTTAAGTTTGAGTTATAATAATTCTGTGAATAACACTCTTCCTTAAGAGATGCAAAATATGAAGAAGTTGGAGAGTCTCCAGTTGACAAATAGCATATCTGTAACATTACCAAATTGGATATGAGAATTTGCACAACTAGAGAGGTTAGAGTTGACAGACTGTGGAAAGGAGCTTCCTTTATTAGAGACATTGCCAAATTTGAAATTTCTAAAATTATCAGATTGCGGCGACATGATTCACTTGGGGATAGGGAGTTCTCAAGAGCCTGGTGGATTTCCAAGGTTAGAAACCTTGATTTTGAAAAACATGCCTGAGTTACAAAGTATCACATGTCCATCTTGTGAGGGAGGTGTGTTGAAAGCAGGAACACTGCCCAAGCTTTGTATTTTGAAGATTAGAGAGTGTCCATCATTGAAGGAATTTCCTATAGGGATGGAGAAGTTATCCAATTTAAAAGCATTATATGGTTCTAAACGATGGTGGGAAAGTATTATCTGGACAGATAATATTATAGAGAAGATTGCATTCCACCACAAAAATAACCATCATTATTTGGAATTTCCTAATCCCCAAACTAGTAGTAACCTTGTTTAGCAAGTCTGGGAATTGTTGAACCAATTCTACGTGGTTTATGGACTATTTCATACCTAAATCAACATCCATTCTACATAAAGACTACCTAATCTCCACTTCTGGCCAATGTTTGGTTAATTTTATACTGTAAAAGGAAATTATGGCCTACTCTGCTAATCTTTGTCATACAATGGCAGAAGAAGTATATCAAGTCCAAGATGGAAGAGAGACAAAGGTGATATGCTCATGTAATTTTTGCAAAAAGAATTCTAACCCTCCAATATGTCTTCCAACTCTCCTTTATAGATTATAGTAGAAGAAGAGGAGAGTGTTTGCACTAGGAGTGAATAAAAATAGGTCGAATGGAGTTAAAGATCACAAGCGGATTCAAATCTGGAAAGTCAAAATCATATCACTCAAACTAGCATACAAATGATCCTCAATCTGCTGAAGTGAACTTGCCCTACCTCCAAGGATAACATAAAGTAGAGTATTGTTTCCATACAATTTCTAAGACAAAGCAATAATTCAAATTGACAAGCCTAGAGTTAAACTTCAAATGCAACAAGCCTAGATTTCTAAATAGATTCATATTCATATGAAAAAAATATGATATTTTGAGATGGACATAATTACACACCTAAATTTCCAAATTAACTGAATATATTATGAAAAATTTGATAACACATTGGAGTTGATTCTACTTAAAAAATCCCCCAACAAAAAATATGTGTCCCCAAAAAAGATGGGTGAGGAGTTTTTTTAAGAAACTATTACAATGACAACCTGTGTATGGCATATGCCTTTTGCTCTTTCCCTAAACAAATAATTAACCTTAGAAAGTCCCTCTCTTGATCCTACTATGCTATAATCTTTTCATTTTTTTCTCCAAAAATCAAAGCGTTTAGGTTAGGGTTAGGGTTAGGTTTGTGAGGATGGGAGTTGGGATGAATCACGCTCTATTTAATATCTAGTTTGCATCAAATTAGTAGTTATAGGGAATAAGCTTCTTCTGCAAGCATTTGGCATAGGTTATTATGGTGTTTTTGGAAATGTGTGTTATGTGTCAATCAAATGCTTTGGTGATGGTTGTAACTATGTATGCTTTTAGCTAATCATTACACAAAATTTGGTTGTAATGTGACGAAGGGGATACCAAACAAAGGCTGTGACATGTAGACCTGAGAGTGTTGCTACAAAATTGAGTATACTTCTCTTTGAAATATTTAACACACATAAAACTTGGTTTTAAGGTTGCTGCTACAGGAAACCACTATATTTGCTACTCATAATATGCCCATATTTGTAAACAATATTGTTTACAATTGTATGAAGGTCAAAAGCAGGGCCGTATGTTACAATTTCCAGTGGTATAATGACTGCACGTAGGATAAATATGAAATGGTGTTCATATCCTCAACTTCTAGGTGACAATATGATGGATAAGTGTTATAGGTTTTCCCATATTTAGCCCATATTTTCCATGGAAAGGTTAGATGAATGTCCTAGCGTCATTTATGCCTTTAAACCAAAATCATAAACCCTCACAAAACCCCAATCCAAGCATGCTATGATATTACGTCACAAGAAGAAATCAGATAGTTGAGACCTTACACGTGTCATGAGAATCCATTGGAAGAAGCATAAACGTGAGCATAAGATTTAACTCTGTCATATCTAAATTCTGATCATGAACTTCTATCATGATGACACTTATTGACTCAACATGTAGACTAAAAAACTCAATTGATACAACTACGTAGACTCTACACTGAATGCTTGCTTATGCTTGCTAAGGTTTAAACATTGTCATGCATTTTAGTCATTAGAAGTAGAAGAAAGTTATTGTTGGATTCATTTAATTTGAAAGTGTAGTTATAGTTTGAAAGAACTCTCTCCTTACCTTAGCTAGCATTCATTGAAAGGAAAGGCTTATTTTATTCATATGCATTTGCATGGTTTGAGTCAGTCATCACACCACGAGTTTCACTTCCATCACCCGACTGAGTAATACAACCATTAAAATTTAACTCGTTAACTCAACACACTTTAACCTCGCTTGAGGATAAAAATAATTTGTGAGTTAGGTAGGACACCGAGGATAGGCATCCAAATAGTTCCCTCTTGTCATTATCATCCGAGACATAGTTGTTGTCCTCTAGGGTACCAAAATCCTCTTGTACTTATTGACATGGTCAAACACCAATTTGTGGAGGGGCCTCCTGTTGTTTCAGGGGTTAAACCATCGCGAGATTGAGAACCGGACGGACTCTGTGAAACGCCACACTCCACTTAGCCCTAAGGAAACATCGATCATTGTCTTCCTTGTATTCTCCGGCCACTATACTGGTGATACAAGGGTGATAAGGCAGAAGTGCCGAAAACCTTTTCTGATATGTCATGAATGAGGGAGCTTAGTGACTTTTCTACTAGGGCTCTTTTACCCAGGATCCCTTTCGGTACAGGGATATCCTTCAAATTCAGTCTCTCACTTCATATTGTTTGACTTGGATTTCATCACCTTGCGAAGGATACGATTTGTCGAGGTCTCTAGCTCCTTAGGAAGTTTGCTTGCATTTTCACCTTTTTAGAGGGTCTTTTTCCTTTTAGTGCTACTTGTTGGCATTCTGGCCACTTCTGTTTCAGCTCGCTTACTGTGACATCGGTCCCAATACAGTTTTTTGAGCTTGTTTTTTTGGCCCGCGAGCCTTGTCTTTTCATAGCTCCCCTTCTGCACGCTCGGTTTCTTTAGGGTTTTTGAGTTCTTACACGGTAGTTACCAATACTTATCTGATGATGTGTGATGTCCTCTTCTCCTAGGTCTTCGAGATGGTTGAGTTAGATGGTCTTCTGAAGGGACTGAACACCCCTTCATGGAGCCACTAACGCTTGACCATAGGAGTAGTCTAGAGGACCACATGATCACATCACTCGTGTGGACTTTTCCGTTTACTTTGATGACGGTCTTTCAAGTTATATGGAACAATGGTACATTTGAGAGAGAGATGAATGGTTGTACCCCACCTTGGTCGATTGTCTTACGGTCCTTTCATTTTGTCAATAATATTTTTGTGGTACCTTGCCTTATACCTTTTGGGTGTTTTACTGATATTGGGATATCTTGCGATTTGTACCACCTTTTATGTTTTTGGTCTTGTGGGTACTATGGTATTTTGTCCACATTTGAGGTACACCCACTTTCTCCAAATTGTTATGAGTCTTTATACCCACTTCGGACCACCCTCCTGACCTTAGCTGTTAGGAAGATTGCATGCTATCATAGCTTTTGGTGGTACTATTTGAGTTACAAGAGGTAGTTACAAGGAGCTATTGCATATATGAGGTAGTTACAAGGAGATATTGCATATAATAGGTAGTTACAAGGAGCTATTGCATATGTGAGGTAGTTACAAGGAGATATTGCATATATGAGGTAGTTACAAGGAGATATTGCATATAAGAGGTAGTTACAAGGAGCTATTGCATATATTCGACATTTTTTGACCTTCCATCTCTTTGGCATGTCAAATAAAAGGTAGTTACAAGGAGTTATTGCAATATATATTTGACCTTATTTGTACCTTCCCCACAATGGTTGATTTACTTTTGGTCCTCACTCATTGTTGTTTATTTTTTCGGTGGTAACTTGTACTTTAAATTTGGTACTTTCATTTTTTTGTGGTACCTTGCCTCTTACCTTTTGGGTCTTTTACTAATCTTGAATTATCTTTTGATTTGTACTGCCTTTTATGTTTTTTGTCTTGTGGTTATAACTATGGTAGTTTTTCCACGTTTGAGGTAGTGTACACCCCCTTAGTCCCAAGGGTTATGAGTCTTTATACCCATTCTTTTTTTTTTACTTGTACCTTACTGATTGGTCTTTGTATTGAGCCTTTTTATTGTCACTGAATTTCTTTGATTGACCATACCATAGCCCAGTTATCTCTCTCTCTCTGGTTTGTACTAGCCCTATCATAGGGTCACTTGGTTCCTAGAGTTGACTGGCCTCTAAGAGGCACAGTCATTTCTGAAAGTAACTCTTCTGAGTATATTATAGGAAACATCTACACTAAGGTAATCAAATATGTGGTAAATAGTTTTCATTAAGTAGCCAGAACTTGTAGCCTTAGAGGATATCTTGTAACGTGTATGTGTAGTGTTTCATGTGTGTTACATGTGTGATGTAGCATTAAATCAAATAGTAAAAAGTGATACTATGAGGGAGATATTCTAACGTGTATGTGTAGCATTACATGTGTGATGTAGTGTTACATCTAATAGTAGAAAGTGATCATAATGTGATAAACTAATTAATTTTTTGTCAGCCATTTAGAAACGACGTGAATTTAGAAACAGTGACTACTGCACCGAGTGCAAACGATAAAAAATTCACACCTCAAGAAATTGGATCCCTCTCGGTGCTGAATACATTCGGGTTTAATATGGATCTATGATGGTAAGAACATATTTCTCCAGTCTTCAATTTGCGCCAAACAACACAATAAAATTGCAATAGCAAAAGGAAAGGTAGCAAAATGGCAATCATTGTTCGATGTTATAACTGTACTGTTCATTAGCAAATTTTATGGGAAAGCAAAAAGCATTGCTGATTTTTTTGAAAAGAAAGTCTTTGCAACTATGTCATGATAATATAAAGAAAGCCCTACTTTTCTCTATTTCAATATGATTGAAAATCTTATATGTTATGCAATAAATACCCTATGTCAAGATTACAAGTAATTATCCAAATTAAGGTAGCATTAGTTGGGAGTAGGACTGAAAGCTACCATTTTTCAAAACAACTAACATGTTTACGGTTTTGATGTTGCTTGATTCAATTACTTTTAGTCATCTAAGAAGACCATGCTTGATTACAAAACTACCCATGTCTTTCCAACATTCAATGAGTTAATCATTTTCCTTAATAATATTTCATTTTAGATTTTGAAAAAGAGTATAAAATTTCCACAACAATATATAAAAGATGGTGTGATATGGGACTCAAGACCCAAAGTAGCAATAAAAAACAACTCATAAATATTGCATGACTTTCTACTCTTAAGAAAGATAAATTGGTCATCTTCTGATCATCCCTTGAATGCCTACATGTTGACAAAGGGAATGAGGATCAAGTAAAATTATAAAAGGTGATACACATCAACTTTTAAGAGGCGCTATGCCTTGCGGTCGAATCTAAACTTTTTTCCAATGGTGTAGGTAGAACCAAACAAGTATTTATTTGATCTGTCTTCCTCGAGCGAGGGGAGTTTAGGAAGGCTAAAGGAAAGTGAGACATCTAGTAGATCTAGAAGAATTGTATCAACTAGATGTCAAAAAACCAAAAGAAGATTCCATAGACGCAATGAATTTTTTCACGGTCAAGGGGGGGCATGTTCCTATGGTGATGAGACAAAAGATGACGAAGAGGTGCCCTTGAGGTACAAACATTTAGTGAAACAATGGGTACCGAAGGATCTTCCTTCACCGAACATTGATTTTTGTGTGAACGAGAGGAGATATCGAATTGCACCGTCGTCGATACATGGTTTCGGGTTGTTTTCCATGGATTGCATCTTGGTCAGTTACGGGACATGTACAGAATTGATGGAGTTTGTTGGACCCATATACAACTACAATGATTGGATGCGCCTTGTCCGATATACAAAAAGTATGCGTAGCTATGGATTGTCAACAAACTATTTACAATTGAAAGACAAAAATCAAAATAAAAAAGGAACGTTGTACATGGACGGAAGGCCAAAGGCCACAGAAAATATTGCGGGGTTTATAAACAGTTCACAACCAGGGTCTACAATTAAGCAACCAAACTGCGAATTTGAGGGGCATGAAGGAAACCGTGTTTTTGTAGTTGTTATTAAAACAATATCTACAGGGGACGAGTTGCTTATTAATTACCCTGTGAACCGAGTAGATACAAACAAGGTTACTATATAACATTTTACCCAAACTTTTAGTAATAAATTAAACATCATAAGGATTTTTTGTTAGTTTATTTCATTTAAATTTTCCATATTTACTTTGCGGGCCAGTGATCGGGATAAATCCCTGCCAACAAATGGTCTTAGGAGTACTTCTTCCTCGACAGAGCAAGTATACATCTTTCTAATAGTACAAATATAATAAGAAAAAAGAGTTTTTATTTGCTTTGTTTTTACATTATTAATAACTTGGTTTGTTTTATATAATGTTATTTATATTTGATGCAGAACATTGATCAGGAAATACACCCGTAGAATGTTGATCAGACGACAACACCCTTGAGGAAACAAGTAGACCTGATTTGAATTGTACAATTAAAATATGCCAAAATGTTTTAGCATTATATTAATGTTTCAATGAATATTTTGGTTTCGTTTACGTAATTTTCTAGTCTATGTTTTTGATGTAGGCCGGTTCCGTAAGGTCGGCCACACCAGGGTCCGTGCAACGGGTATACATCTTTGTAATATTAAAAATATAATATGAATAATAATTTTTTTGATGTGTTTTTTCATGAATAGTTTTGGATTCGTTTAGGTGACTTTCACTATGTTTTTTTATTGGGGTGTTGTTAGGGGCAGCTCCCAGATATTAGAAGATCAGGGCAAGTCGCCTATGACCATTGATCCAATGAGTGGATCGCGATCCTCGAGGTCACAGGTATAATTCATTTCAATTGTACCAATATAATACGTAGCATAATGTTAATTTTGTTATGTATTTTTCATGTGTATACTGGTTTCGTTATGATAATGTAAACTGTGTTGTAATTTTATGAAGCTATCATGATAGATATGTTACATTAATATAAAATTTGGAATCTATCAATAGAGAACTCAGTAGTGCTTTATATATGTTTGTTGCAGCCCACTAGTGAATCGTAGTATGAATCAGCATCGCAAGATTTTCCGTTAGAACCTGAAGTGGCAGAGGTGCTTCACGATTGCGAAAAAATTGTTGAAGCCACAAACCTACTAAAGATGGTAGAGAAATTTTTGAATAGATATAGTGCAAAAATCCTTACTCTACTAATCCAGGTTCCACAGACAAGCACAATTACAAAAAAGATTGCATTGTTGGAACATAGATCTAATACCTTGCGAGTAAGTTGAGGAATCTTGAATCATAGAATAATTCGTTTAAATCTTTATAATGTTCTCTTTTATATGATAGTATTGAACGTATAAGACGTGGTGTGTATTTACAGAATTATAAGGGACCACACAATAGTGTTCAAGGTGTTGTTGGCCCCAGCAAGGCTCATGGAGAGACTTTGCATCACGACCAAACGACTCCACGTAGTTTGAATCCTTCGCCATTGTTGTCGAATGAACAGTCAGCAACACGTTCCGAAACACCATGGACCCCCGCTGTGAGCGCAACAGCCGCTATTGACCGACACACAACATATCGTCCACAAGAAGGGGTTGACACTGAGTTCCCTACTAATTTTGATGTTGAAGAAGTTGCATTTCTAGGATCTTCCTATGTCAAAAGCACGGGAACACTGGAGACAACATTTTTGGTGGACGAAGATCTCGTCCCAAAAAATATAGCGAAGATCCCAGGTAATTAATCATAGTTGATCAGGTTAATTAGTGTTTATAATTTCATTGTAATATACCGATAAAACATTTTTTATCAACTAATTATGATCATGGCATGATCGTTTTGCAGGAAACGATGTTTTCTATAAACATATGAATGACTTTTGCTTGAAGATCTTCGAGCTCACCATCCGAACAAGGTGGGATAGACAACCGAAACATTTAAAAGATGAACTCACTAATCGGTTGGTTGGCCTGTTCGGGGACAAAACCTTCAGTCATGCCAATGTCCTGAAAAAGGATTGTCAACATGTGAAGGTTGTCCGAGACCAATCTAGGACACACCTCGAAAAAAACCAGAGGTATGAGCGCCCACCAATGATTCCAGCAATGGAGTGGAGATCTCTAGTGGAAGATGGAAAGGAGAGGGCTCTGAGAAGAGAAGGCAAGCTAACACCAAGCATAGGGAGGTATGCAATACTTTCCGTAATGTAATTCTAAACCTTATTATCCTTGATTTCTCTATCGAACTTGGAACATCTAACGTATTTCAACACTTGCATAGGCTATCAAACACATCAAAGGCCACAAAGGAAAGACTAGAAAAAATAGGTCAGCACAAGCGTGGCCCTGGTGGTTCTTCGAATTTGGTGGCACAGATTGTAAGTTTTGAGATACCAACAATGAATACAAATAATAAATTGAAAATTATTTTTCGTTTTATTGCACCATAAAATGTTAATTAACGACGATAAGCAAATATGCAGGCTGATCGATTCAATGAAGTACCCAGAGAGGAAGACATGAAGCTTGGCTTCCAGGAAGGCTTTGGAGCTGCTGTTCAGTGCCAAAGAAGCTTATCTGGGAAAACACAGTCTTGTGGTACCAATCCATCCGGTGCACAGGTATATAGAATCTATATAGTTTAATGAAGATTTGTCGCTTGTGCAATATTTTCGTTACAAATACTTGATGTAAAATATTGACTCTGTTTTTAATAGGAAAGCAATGATCCCATTAGTGTCGAGGAGGGACAACAACAAATGGATGATCAGGCTTCAAATCCTGGTAATGAATTTATTCATATGCTACAATTTTATGTATAGCATTGCAAATGGTGACCATTAATTGTAGTTCACCGTATTTCAACTGCAGAGCATGTAGAGGGTGAAAATGTACAGGTTGAGACTGGACAAGAACATCAACAACATGATTTGGTCACACCAGGTAAAAAAACACCTTCATCATGAATTTTTTTTAAATGAAAAACTTGTCAGTACAATAGAAAAATATAACGATGTAACATTTTCACATTGTTGCAGCAAATCCGAACTCCTTGCCGCAAAATCCATGTCTAGAACAACAATCAGCTAGGATATTGCATACATCACCACAAGCGCCTGCTGAAGAACCAAGATCTGGAGGAGAAAGTCCAAATGTAGATGCTCCTCTTATAGATTATGTACCAATATTGAAGAGAAGAAAAAATTATAAAAAGAAGTGACGGGAAAAACGACGTCTAAATATTTTTGATAACAATATATCGTCCACGATTTTTGGTCTAATGAATGAATAAATGGTTTAATGAATGTTCTAATGTTTTAATGATTCAGTGTAGTAAACTGTTACCTTTATTGAATTTCAACTTTTATTGAATGAATGTGTTGATTGAATGATTAATGAATGGTTTATTGAATGTTATATTTTATTGAATGAATGTGTTGATCGACTGAAATGATGGTTTAGTGAATGTTAGCATTTATTGAATGAATAATGGATGAAAGTTCATGATGAAATATGGATGAATTTGCACATATTTGTTTTTTTCAAGTACATGCATTGGGTATGGGGAATTGAGAGTGATGTGGGGGGGGGGGCATAAGAGCTTCCACCTTCACGTGGTTGGCCCTGTTCAGTAGAGAATATGAAATTATTCTCGAAACAGAGAGGAGCTCAATGAATGGCTATGATGCCAGCTTTCTACAACCCACTCGCATGTCGTCTAAATTTTGACAATTTCTTGGAGCTTGTTGTGATTTTTGGTTGCTCCTCATAACCAATTTCGAGTTTCCACATGATGAAATATGGATGAATTTGCACATATATGGATGAAAATTCATGATGAAATATGGATGAATTTGCACATATTTGTTTTTTTCAAGTACATGCATTGGGTATGGGGAATTGAGAGTGATGTGAGGGGGGGGGAGGGGCCTTAAGAGCTTCCACCTTCACGTGGTTGGCCCTGTTCAGTAGAGAATATGAAATTATTCTCGAAACAGAGAGGATCTCAATGAATGGCTATGACGCTGGCTTTCTACAACCCACTCGTGTGTCGTTTAAATTTTGACAATTTCTTGGAGCTTGTTGTGATTTTTGGTTGCTCCTCATAACCAATTTCGAGTTTCCATAACTTCAAAGGTTGAGTAAATGATGCACTGGAATCAATATCCTTAACCTTCTCTTTAATTTCCTTGGAATCAATATCCTTAACCTCACATTAAACCCTTCCAAATTGGTATATTTACCATTCAAGGCTAGCTTCTTCTGAAGCATGATATTTGCAACTAAGCTAGCATATACCGAAAACAATTAGAGACATGCAGCTTGTTGTCAATGTTCATCTTTTTTTTTTTAGGAATGCAACTTGACCATAATGGCTCCTCTTATGCTAGGGAATTAAAGTCAATAGCAAATTAAAGAAGACATATAGTTTGCGTCGAAAAAATAACAGGGTACGAACTGAACTGAGGAGATTTGAACCTGCGACCTATGTCTAGTCCCAAGGCTACCACCTTCAAGCTTGAAGTGCAGCTGGAAATGAGAGACCACCTTCAAGCTCGATTCATTCTGCATGCATTTCACAATGGGAGATGGCGGGCTACCACATTCAACCTTGATTCATTCTGTATGGATTTCACTATGCAATCCTCTCAGATTCTCGTTGCGTTTTCCCTCTATTAGTTTATCAATTCAGTATGACCCACGCTTGCTGTCCGAGGAGTGTTTTCACAGTCTTTAGTTCCAAACTGACAATGGTGACGATTCATTCTATTACGTTTCCCTTAAGCTGCAATATGGAAAACTCATAGTTCACTATGAAGATTTCTCTGACCGTCACATTTGTCAGACAAACCTTCATAGTGAACTATGAGTTTTCCATGTTGCAGCCGAAGGGAAACGTAATACCATGAATCATCAACCATTGCCAGGCTGAAACTGAAGACCGCGGAAACACTCATTGGACGGCGGACGTGGGTCATACTGAATTGATAAACTAATTGATAGAAAATGCAATGGAAATCTGAGACGGTTGCATAGTGAAATGCATACAAAATAAATGAAGAGTGGGTGTCGAGAGAAATGGCTTTGGGACGTCGTATGAGAGGAAATGGTGATGGGAATTGATTGATAAGGTCAATCTTGAAGGTGGTATCCTTGGGACTAGACATAGGTCGCAAGTTCAAATCTTGTATATCGTCCACGATTTTTGGCCTAATGAATGAATGAATGGTTTAATGAATTTTCTAATGTTTTAATGATTCAGTGTAGTAAACTATTAGCTTTATTGAATTTCAGCTTTTATTGAATGAATGTGTTGACTGAATGATTAATGAATGGTTTATTGAATGTTATCTTTTATTGAATGAATGTGTGGATCGACTGAAACAATGGTTTAGTCAATGTTAGCATTTATTGAATGAACAATGGATGAAAGTTCATGATAAAATATGGATGAATTTGCACATATTTGTTTTTTTCAAGTACATGCATTGGGTATGGGGAATTGAGAGTGATGTGAGGGGGGGGGGAGGGGCCATAAGAGCTTCCACCTTCACGTGGTTGGCCCTATTCAGTAGAGAATATGAAATTATTCTCGAAACAGAGAGGAGCTCAATGAATGGCTATGATGCTGGCTTTCTACAACCACTCGTGTGTCGTTTAAATTTTGACAATTTCTTGGAGCTTGTTGTGATTTTTGGTTGCTCCTCATAACCAATTTCGAGTTTCCATAACTTCAAATGTTGAGTAAATGATGCACTGGAATCAATATCCTTAACCTCACATTAAACCCCTCCAAATTGGTATATTTACCATCCAAGGCTGGCTTCTTCTGAAGCATGATATTTGCAACTAAGCTAGCATAGACTAACAACAATTGGAAACATGCTGCTTGTTGTCAATGCTCATCTTTTTTTAGGGCTGCAACTTGACCATCATGGCTCCTCTTACGCTAGGGAATTAAAGTCAACAGCAAATTAAAGAAAACATATAGTTTGCATCGAAAAAATAACAGGGCACGAACTGGTCGCAGGTTCAAATCTCTTCAGTTCAGTTCGTACCATGTTTTTATTTCGATACAAAGTTTAAAGGATGAGAATGTTAAAAAAAATAGGGACAAGTTCCACCTGTAGCTAATCTTTTTCACTATTAGGCATTGGACGTATTTCAAAAATGTTTTTTTTTTTTTAATGTATTGGGTAGTCGCTTAACCGACGACTTAACTGACGACCGCAGGCTAACATCCGACACCTTTGCCATACTTTTGATGACTCGGAACGTTGGATCCGCCTTTTTTTGTATGGTATGGATGTCGCTTAACCGACGACTGGAGGCTAACATCCGATGCCTTTGCCATACTTCTAATGGCTCGGAACGTCGGATCCACCTTTTTTTGTATGGTATGGATGTCACTTAATCGACGACTGTAGGCTAACATCGGACGCCTTTGCCATACTTCCCATGGCTCAGAATGTCGGATCCGCCTTTTTTTGTATGTTATGGGAGTTGCGTAACCGACAAATGAACCGATGCCATCAGGGAAGGGACGTCGGAATGTGCGCCTCATATTCAATGGAAAAAGGATGATATCAAACCAATTTTGGAAGTTAAAGTTATCGGTTATCTGACTACTTGTCAAGCTGGAGGAAGTCGGATCACCGATGAGGTAGGGGCATCGGAGATCCGATGTCTTCAACTTTGTCATATTTTAGCCGACATGCCACCGACAATAAAAAAAAGACTGGAATTGTCGGCTAAGCGACCATAGATTGTAGCAAATTCAACTTTTTCGCCGTTGGATTTTGGGTAAAAAAAACTTTGTGTTTGAGCACCAAAAGCCTCTGAGTTTCCACAACAAATCCTAGTGCTATTACCTTGAATTCATTGGAGAAATCCAGTGAGGTTTAGCCAGGTGTGAAGGACTTAGTCATATGTGCTCAATTTCCTAAGGCAGTGTTCATTCGAAGTGTAGCAAATATCCATCAACAAAATTCTTCTTGTTTTGTAGGTTTATTCATCCATTCAAATTCCTCTTCAATTCAACCTTCACTGCTCAGATGGATCTAAAACTCAATTCTTCCAACTATGTCGAATGGAAGGCCAAGATGACCATCTCCATGAGTTCCAAGAGCTTCACCAGGATACTAAATGGAACTATGGTCGAACCCCTCAGTGCAGCAGAGAAATCCAAGTACTTGGATAGGCTTGATGAAGCAGTAGGCTTACTTCTTCTCTCAATTTTTGAAGAACTCCACTTCCATGTCATCGATCTAACATCTCCAAAAGAGGTTTGGGATAATATCGAATCCCTCTTTGGACAGAAAGATGATTTGAAAGGTCATAAATTGGAGAATTAAATCATCTCCTTGAGTCCTGAAAGCTTCGAATCCATCAATGCCTTCTTAACCAAGTTCAAAATCTTGATTTCACAGTTGAAGAGATTTGAGATAGTGAAAGAAGACAAACAACTCATAATTGCCATTCTCTCAAAATTGGGGCCAAATTTCTCAGTTTTTGTCTCCACATTTCAGTCAACTAAGATATCCATTCCAAAATGGAAGTTTCCCACACTTGATGACTTCATCCAATATCTCACACAAGAGGAGGAGAAGTTAATCCCCATGGGAATGATAAAACCAAATTTGGATTCGGCCCTTACAGCTGCTGAGGAAAAAGAGCGAATGCAAAATGCAAGATTTTTTTTTTTTTTTTTTTTCCTGAAAAGAGAGTGAATGAGACAAATCCAAAAAATGTTCCATATCAGTCAAATGGGGCTTCGAATTCAAAGAAGAACAAGCAATATCAGAAACAGAAATCCAAGTGCACATATTGTCATCGAGGATTTCATCCTGAGAGTTCTTGTATGAGGAAAAATATAGATTTGATGGATCAATTACTTGAGAAGAACAATCTCCCTGTACCTGCATGTGCAAGGAAGCAAGATACTGAACCCTCTAAATCCGAGGACAAAGAAAGATGCCATGCTCTCATGGAAAGTGCATCAAAAGTATCCTCATTCATCATAGATTCAAGAGCTTCAAGACATATGTCTTCCTCCATAGATCTCTTCTCCAACTTCGAATGCTCAGTTGGCCCTTCCATCAAGTTGGGCAATGATTCAAAAGTCTCCTCTCAAGGGATTGGAAGAATCAATCTTGACCATGGCTACTTTTCTGATGTGCTTTATGTTCCATCTCTCACAACAAATTTACTTTCAGTGTACCAAATGACTCATATTGGAGAGCCCAAGAGAGTGATATTCTCTCCAAATGAAGTCGAGATACAACACATGGATTCAGGTGAAATCATTGCAAAAGGTGTTTCAAATCATAAGACAAAACTCTATGAGTTCTCACAATTCTTACCTCTCTCAAAGTAGTCTGCTCTTCACTCTCATGCAAATGAAGAGAGTAGGCTATCTCATCTCAGCTACAAAAATTTGCAGAGCATGCAAACTCATAAGTTAGTTGAAGATCCTCCCAATCTCAGATCTTCCCTAAGCACCTGTAAAAGTTGCTTGAATGGAAAAAATCCAACAAAGAAGGTTGAGAAAATGAAGACTCGGAGAGTAGAGCGAAAGCTAGATCTAGATCCACAAGAACCTGAAGATATAGCTCCTATTGGTTCAATTCTTATTGCAAAGTGGGCCACCACTACTGCATCCACTAGTGATCTTGTTGAAGATCCATCATCATCATGTCCTAGTTCTTTTGATAATGATCTCACCTATGTTGGTTCAAAGGAGATATCAAAGAACTACATGCACATTTTGAAACAGTTTAATGATGTACACATTTTTGGATTTGTTCCCACCATGTTTGAGCAAGAGTGAAAAGCTTCATCACATGAGATTTCAGATTCAGAGTTTGGAAGTGATGATGAGCCAATTTCAATTGCTTCATCACATGAGATTTTAGATTCAGTATCTGAATATGGAGATGACGAAGAGCGAATGCTAGATCCAGATCCACAAGAACTTGAAGATCTAGTAACTGATGATGAATATGAGCGAATGGAGATCCAATTCCACAAGAACCTGATGATATTTCACATGATGATCCTCCTCTTCCTCGATGGGCATCCATTACTCTCCAATCTGCTGAAGATTTGGTTGGTGATCCACATGATCAGAGAAGAACCAGATCACATTTTCAGAATGGAAGGTTTCATCCTTCTCACATTGTTGATCCATTTTAGATCGATCGATCCTTCTTTGGAAAAGAAGGACACTTGCCTCATTCTAGGGTGAGTGATTACATACTACATTAGCGTCCTTCAGTCTATTTTTGAGGGAGGGAGTTCTTCCCACTGGGTTTTCCCTCTTTCCTCATTTATTATTTAGATTGTTGTACGGGGTGACCTTTGGTCTCAGTCACCAGTCACCAGGGCCCTATTTTTCAGTTTTCAGTTATTACCTCATAGTATAGTTTGCATGGGGGTGTTGTAATATTCTCACCATCATTTTTATATTTTGCATGCATGCATGCAATTCTGCATGCATCAAGTCATCTGCATGCAATTGCATGCATCCAGTCATCATTTGGGTGGTCTCCCCAACACCTAGAGCCTAATTTCAGCTCCCTAGAGCCTGTCTTTAGCCCCCAGTAGCCCTCCTACCTACCTGATGTGCCCTGTTTGACTCACCTACGTGACATGTGAGCCTTTTTTCACCTACCAGGACTTATCATTCAGTTAGAGCGCCTTATCTCACCTACCAGGAGTCTAACAGTTAGTTAGAACATTGATTGAGCAGTTCTTCCACTAATTGCTCATCCTAACTCCATGTAGCTCCTAGTTAGCTAGTTCTAGAGTGCCACTTAACCTTCTGACAACCTCATGCACCCTCCTTGGAGTGTCCATCCCTTGATTCATGCCTAGATGGTTCTGTTAGACTCAGATAGGCTCATTTGGCTGACTATTGACCATTTATGATTGATACTACTGATTGGATGATGTCTCCAATGTTATCCAAGCCACACTTTGAGCATGATTCGAATGACCTCCTTGGTTAATTCAAATTCTATTAACAATTATTGTATTGCATTCATTATTCACAGTGCCAGCTCACATCTGATGTATGATTATACTAATATTCTCCATTTTTTTTGTTCATGAGTGATTATTGATTACATTCTTCTCTTCTTCTTTGCACTTCTTGAGTGAGTTTTGTGTGAGGTTTGTTACAGCTTTCAAATCCTACTGCAGATTATCATAGGCTTAAGACAGGGGATCAAAATACAAAATACTTCCATAATCAACACAAGGAAAGGATAATGCGCAACACCATCCTTGAGATGGAAAATGAAAGGGGGGGGGTTCCTCACCACTGGTCTGCAGGAAAAAAATGCTATCTTCAATCACTTCAGTTCCCTTTATACAAAAAGAGAGGGGTTGGATGAAGCTCAAGCAAACATTTTCTGCTTGGGAATCCCCACCCTGGTCAACAGACAAGTCAACAAAGATATGGTTAATAAAATTATAAAGGAAGAAGTAAGATCAGCTATTTGGTCCCTCCACCCTGATAAATCTCCTGGTCTGGACGACTTTCCCATAAGTTTCTATAGTAAATTTTGGAGTATCATAAAAAAAGACCTGTGCAGGATGCTAAATTGTTCACCAGGAAGGGATAAAACTGGTCGGGCTACTAACTATTCCTTCATCGCCTTGATCCCCAAAGACAGGAACCCAAATTCCTTAAACAGTTTTAGGTCTATCTCCTTATGTAATGTTTCTTACAAGATATTAACAAAAATCATTGCAGGTAGGCTCAAGAAGATCCTTCCAAAACTTATATCACAAAATCAAGGAGGCTTTATGGCTGTAAGACAGATAACAAATAACATGGTAATTGTTCAAGAAGCAATCTACTCAATATTTTCTAGGAAAGAGAAGGGGATGGCCATCGAGTTGGATCTAGCCAATGCATTCAACAGGGTAATACATAGCTTCCTCTTCAAAGTTTTGCATTCTTTTGGATTCTCAACTCTTTTCATAAAATGGCTTAGTGCTTGCATTAGCGGTCCTTGGATTTCACCTCTATTCAATGGAAGACCCACCAATTTTTTTAAGGCTTCTCGGGGCCTTCATCAAGTTTTCCCTCTCTCTCCCTTTCTATATATTATCATTGTGGAATCCTTAAGCAGGAAGCTAAGCAGTCTTGATGAGACATGAGTCCTTCTAGGATTAATAATAGTAAGAGGAGTTAAGCCTGTTAATCATGCCCAATTTGTAGATGATACAATTTTGTTGGGAAGGGAAACAATTGAAAATGCAAATCTAAGTGTTGTACTCTCTCTGATTTTCTCAGAGTTTCGGGAGGGGAAACTAATGCAGGGAAATGTTGTGTTTATACATGGAATTGTCCTGCAAGGTCAAATCTGATAATTTCAAGAAAGTTGGGGTTTAAGGTGATTGGGAAATGGAATTCCCTTAAGTATATTGGCATCCCTATATCTCTTAAGGGCAAAGCAGAGGGATGGGGAGATGTAGTAAATAAAATCAAGAACAAGGTGCAGACCTGGGGATCCAAGTGGTTGAACCTTGCAGGGAAAATAAGTTTATTCAAGTCTGTCCTCAATTCTATGCCTATCTTTATAAGTTCCCTACTCCTTGCTCTGGTAGGAGTGATGAGGGAAATAAGAAAATAAATTAGGAAATTTTTGTGGCAAGGAGGTATTAATGGAGGGAATAAGTTCCATTTGTTCAAATGGGAACATGTGAGAAGAGAGAAGAGGCATGGAGGCTTGGCTATTAGGGAGACAAGACTGGCAAATTTAGCAATGTGGGAAAATTTTTTATGGAGGCTGGTCTCTAGGAAGAAAGAATGGTGGAAAGATTTAGTTGTCAAAAAGTACTTAAAGACAAGCTGGTTTTGTTGCTTGGACAAGGACCTCTTTGGGACAGGGACAAAAATATGGAATCTATGCAAAGAGGATTCCTCTCTTATAAGGGACAATTTGTATTGGATTCCAAGGAGTGGGAGAAGAATAAATATCTGGGAAGATAGAATCTTGGACTCCCCCCCACTAAAGGATCAAGGCTCCTTACAGGAGTTAAGAGTTTGCATTCAGGATCAAGGAATCTCCAAGCTTCAAGACATATCCACTTGGAACGCCAATGGGAGTTGGAAGGGGTGGAAAGAGTTGGATCTCCCCAATAATCTGCATGGCAGCTATCAAGAGCTTCTCTTATCTCTGAATGGAAAGGATCCTTTGGATGTGCATGAGAAGGACTCAAGAGGTTGGGTTGAAAGCAGAAGATATAGGATAAAGGAAGGATACAAGAATCTTCTCTCAAACATCCTAGGCCCCCTGGCTGATGGGAAGTGGAAGAAAGTATGGAATCAGGATTGTCCCTCCAATTTAAATGCCTTTGCATGGATTCTTGTTCAACAAAATATCCTCACTGCAGATAATTTGAGAAGAAGTGGAATAGAAGGCCCAAGCATGTGCGTCCTATGAAAAAATCATGAGGAAACAATGGTTCATATATTCTCCAAATGCATCTTCACTCAAACAGTATGGGAAGAATTTATTGAGGATCTCCACATCAATATAGCTTTACCCAACCAAGTCAGCAGATTCTTTAAATATGGGGGCACAGTTATCCGGGATCAATGACTAAGAAAAAATCCCCAACGAATCTATGGAACGCCCTTACTAAATACGTGAATTGGAAAATTTGGTTAGCAAGAAATAAGGAGATATTTGAAGGGAAGCAGTTTGATCTAGGAAGAATGGCAAGGAAAGACAAAGTCTAGATGAAAGAATTTATTTCTTCTCTTGGGTGGAAATTCAATCAGGAACACCTTTCACTTACAAAATCCACATGGGTCTCGAACTTCTTGGAATTGAGCTCCCTTCAGTCTAAATTTTTTTTGAGTTCTTCCTGGGCCTTGGAGTTTTCTCAACCATATTTTTAGGCATGAAGGAAGAATCCAAACCAAATAGCTAGTGTTTTTGATGGAGCCTCGAAAGGAAATCCAGGGGTGGCAGGTGCGGGAAGGGTCGTTTACGACCTAGGAGGAAATAAGATTTTACAGTATGCGTGGGGTCTCGGAAGAAAAACAAATAATCAAGATGAATGGGTGGCCTTAATGCAAGGAGTGGAGTCGATGGCTTCCCTCATCTCGAGACTTATCAAGTGTTCAGAGATTCCAAAATTGTCCTATAGAAAATGTGTAATATCCAAAATGGGAAGGCCAAGGATTTGAATCAGATCCAAAAAAGAATCCTTTCCTATATCCCATACATCTCTAGAATCCAATTCTTTCATATTTTGAGGCATAACAATAAGGAAGCAGACGTTATGGCCAATGAAGGCTCTAAAATAAAATAATGAAATATAGTTTTGAACAATCCCCCCAACTTTATCAAATGGTCCCCATGATAACCTTGAACTTGGGCGTATTCGTCTTAGTTTCGTTAACCCCCCTGAGGAGGAAGACCATGCAAGGGATTCCCTCCCTTCTTTCAACAAGTGGTTTAATATATGGTGGTGTTATTGATGGCCAATTAATGGTCGTCCTCCTGGATAGTTTGGAACACACCTTCGGGTTGAGAATGGCAGTATTGGAAGGACAAAGGATCTCTCCAGACCCCCACTCACACGAGTTGCATTCAGTTTACATTAATGCAATGGTTTGGCCTTGGTTGAGTTGGATTAGTATGGATATTGATGTCATTCTCATCGTGTTCCTTCAATGTGAAGCCAACAGAACCACCCTCCTTTTTTGGTCAACTTCTTCAAATCGCAGAAACAGAATCATGGAGAATTTCCTAGGTGAAATAAGGGAACTCATGATTGTGCAGCAAGACCTCAAAAAGAATGTGTGGGGCATATTCTAGGTTGCACAGGTAGTGCTGTAGGAATGCAAGAAGACTGGACTTGATATCTCTTGCATGGGAACTTGCCTAAAAGACATTGAAACAAATTCTCGGGTTCACATTGGTGAATTAGAAAACCCGAAGAAAGACATTAAGAGCATCAAGGAGTATCAGACTGCAAAATTTGATGGGATGAAGCATTTTATGTTTGCAATGAAGAATCAACTACTTGAACAACTCATGGCAGGGAATGATTGCATCGAGGAATGTCTTGTCCAAATGGAATATGCTATGGATGAGGTTCAGAGGGATGTTGGAAGGATGAACGGTAACTAGGATAATGTGGAGCAACATGAAGGGAGGTCCTCCATGGATGAAGACACAACTCTACAATCCAAAGTTGCACAAGTCGAGAACCATGAATGAAGTCCTTCTTTATCACATCACTTTATGTTTATTTTTATTTTTTATATGACTATGTAATCGGTCTGTTAGGATTTATACTGTTAAATGCAGGGATTTAGGGAAGATAGGAGACAATGCTAAGATGTTTGAACTGCTTAAGTTTTCTACACCTGGAGGCTCCTTTCCTAGGATTTGTTTTTTACCAATTCATGGAAGGGATTTTGTCAGCTATACTCTCTTTTAATATAATCTATGTTTCTCGTTTCTGTTAAAAATAAATAAATGTAAATTGATGGGCAGTAAAACTATTAGAACATCATGAATCTTTTATTTGAAGCACTTCCCAAAGGTCATCCAAATGAATAAAAATGCAAATGGAGGGAAAATCAATTCCAAGTTGTTTCTTTAGCAGACCCGAACGAAGTCACAAATCATGTTGAAGAAATAAAATATTGCTTGTTTTTATATATAGATTCAATGCCACCACCTTAGACACCACTAAAGATCAACCCCGCAACTAGAGTCAACAAATTAATATGGTTGCCTAATTTCATTCAACAAATTAATGTGATTTTAAACATATTAAGAGCATTGGATATATAATAAAATAAAATTAAGAGTTACCATAACATAGGAAATGATGATGGACAAGCATGTTGCAAAAATTAAAATTCATCTTAAATTGAATTTTGAAGAATTTCAAAAAATTAAACTCATGGAATAAGTGAAAATTTATAAATTGATGCAAATCAATTACTCATGATTCTTGCTTAAAACAAAGACGGAGTAAAAATCTCCAACCAAAAAACCCATAAAACGCATAATATATGACTCTAAAATGACTACACATTGTCACATAAATTTATATACTAAGGGAGATGACAATAGCTATATAAGACCAAATCAAATTCTCATTAAAAACAAATGTAATTTAAATATTGTGTTGACTTTGAGATACATGAATAATATTGATAATATCAAAGTTTGGAGTTTGATCATTATTTTTTATGTTTTTAAGGTTTTTTTCACTTGGAAAAAAAACATATACTTGATATTTCAGAATAATCAAAGTATACAAAACTATCATTTCCCCAAATAGTTTCCCCATAAAAAAACCAAACCCAACTGACTCTTCTCAAAAACTAACATACAACATCCCAACTTACAACTCGAAACATGCATCCATAATAAAAACAACCCACTATAGAGAAAAAAACCTACATATTCTTAGTCTTACCTAAGAAGAACTGTTTGACCATATACATAAGCATAGAACCTTAAACAAAGAAAATAAACAATTTCATTCCTAACTCTAAAAGACCTATAAATACCCATTAGAGGTAACCACATTGTTCTTCACTTCCTAAAAGATAATTGACCCCTTCTTCAATCTCAATAGCACTCTTTGATCAAAAGTCTGGTTTCTTATTGTATTCTCGATAAATGTGACTAAAATGGATTTCCAAACAACTTCCTAATCCTTTCTTGCCAGCAAGACAATTGCAAAGCTTGCAATTTTTTCTTCTACTAAGCCCAACCAGCGACCACCTTTGAGTCCCTAAAAACCTATAAATGAAAGATACTTTTGAAGTAGGAAAAAAAAGTATCCTCCATAATGTTAAGAGTTTAGTTCTAGTGTTAGTACCAGTACTAGCACCAAGATTGATGTTTTCAAAATGATCTTCAAAAATGACTATGACCATCCCAACACCACACTTACCCAAAAATCCTTGTGAAGCTCCATCAAGGTATCCAACAGGAACACCATAAAAAAGTGAGGGGTAGAGGCTACTCTATTTGACTTCAAATTGTCTTCAACAAAAAAATTCTTTAAAAGCTCCTATAACTGAATGACTTAGCAGACTTACATTATCTTTTCTATTTTCAAATAATAATGAATTCCTATGTTTCCAAATACCCCAAGCAACATAACATGGAAGCTTTATTTAGTTCCTATTTGATGCCAAGTTTATCCAAGACTTAAGGCTATATTTAAATGATTGAGTAAACCAATTGCTTGAAATGTTGAGTCCTTTCTTTACCTCTTGGCATATATATATATATATATAGAGAGAGAGAGAGAGAGAGAGTAAAAAACTAGATTAAAAGATGAATCTATTGGTATAAACTTTGACAGATAATTTCAATAGTTTGTAGGGTTTCGATCTAGTTGAAGTGACAAGTTCTTGAAGCTTACGAAAAATCTCTCTGAGTGAGAGAGAGAGAGAGAGAGAGAGAGAGAATAAAAAACTAGATTAAAAGATGAATCTATTGGTATAAACTTTGACAGATAATTTCAATAGTTTGTAGGGTTTCGATCTAGTTGAAGTGACAAGTTCTTGAAGGTTGCGAAAAATCTCTCTGTTTTCGTTGACTACAACTCTAGGCTGAGATTTTGATAAACTCTCATACAAGAGTTTGTTAAACTCTCATTCGAGAGGTTTTTTAAAATATCATGATTTCATTGGCTAAAACTCTTGGTCAAGAGTTTGATAAACTCTCATATGAGAGTTTAAACTCTTGGACGAGAGTTTAAACTCTTAGCTGAGAGTTTATGTTGACTTTTTTTCATGTCTTCTCTCGCTTGTGCTTCTTTTTCCCTCCACTCCTATTGCAAAAAAGTGTTTCCTAACTTCGTGTTTTCACCCATATATATATATATATATATATATATATATATATATATATATATATATATATATATAATAGATTTATATTAATTTAATTTTTTTATAATTTGTAATAATAATTAAAAAATTTCTATGCATGGGTGAGAAGGGACATAAGACATGTCACCTCACATGCTAGGCAGGTGTTGAAGGTATGGATACACAGGTCAAATTAGTACCAAGTGGTGGAGTAATGATTTAATCACAGTGATTATGACGACAAAGTAGTGCAGTATCTAGTCTCTTATGTAGAGATTTGAGGCCACAATATTAATGGCACAAAAAGGGAAAATCATGTGACTCTTATCCCAGCTATACCTTAGATCTCCTCTTTTTCATTTAGTCATTAAGCTCTATAATGTGGGAAATCTTGATTTTAATTGGCTTGAAAGGGACCGACAATGGAATTTTGTGCAACCTGGAATCGATGCTCTCCTCAAGTGTTTATTATTTTCCTTACGTGAACACATCATTCGGTGTCAACTCTGTGCACTTATTCTAAGAAAAGAAGCCCCCATGCCTCGAAAATGAGCTCATAGTCGCAGAGGAGGGGGAATGTGGTGTCAACTTGTAATACCCCCAGTTTTGACTTCAAATGTACTTAATCAAAACTATGTGAATGATGTAAATATTCTAGAATGGATTCCTAGTGCGAAGCTCAAGGCCAAATCCCAACTAGTAAATGGTTAGGTATGTATGATGTAAATATTTTTATTTGGATTGTGTGTTTGGCTTATCATGCCAATTTGAAAAATATTTAAATATTATGTTGGAAAACAATAAAATGGTCCAAGATGGATGTGAAAAGAACACTAGAGGGGCTATGATTCCACCATAGGGGAAGAGGAAAGGGGGCCTATGGGAGACTAAATCCTTTGTTGCCAAGTGTCAACCTGTTGGCAGGCGGTTGGATGAGGAAAGATCGCGGTACTGCTAACGCCGTGACACATTGGATGAAGGCGCGAAAGGAGGATTTGGTGCCAAAGGATACCGCAGTTGGCGGGTTTTGGGTCACTTGGACCATGTATTTTGTAATATCGAGTCAATTGTACCGCGGTATGCGGGTTTTTGGGTCATTAGACCAAGTCAGTTAGTCAATTGTCCATAGTGTTGGTTAGGAAAGTGGACAAGTATTAGCCTATAAATAGATGAGAATTTTAAGTGTTAGAAGAGTCGATGGATAGAGGATAGAGATAGAGCTATATGCGGAGGTTGATAGAAAGATCATGCGGAGAATTGCGTAGAGATTCATGTACTACTTTTGGTTTGCCACAGTAATATAAAGATGATGATTTGGTGCAATCTGTGTGTAATGTTGCTAGATACTTATGTTATTGTCTTGTCTTAATGCAATTATCTATTTCTGTCGCTATGATGTGGATGCCACAATAATATGTTATAGATATTTGTCTACTGTAATGTTGCGATGAAAGTAATGTGCAAACTCTGTCTACTATAATGTTGAATGCTACGATTAAAGTGATGTGGTATAACTCAATGATGAATATTTAGAATTGCTATTGGTATCATACTGCCGCAACTCGCCTCCTCCCTCGGCAGAAACATGGTTCTATCTGTTCTTCCTGGACGCCTCAGGTGAGACCTCATCTGCTCTGCGGGTGTTGCTAGGTGGGCTCAAACCTGCCCGGGCCGGTACCTCGGGAGACTGCGGTATGTGTCGACAGTTGGTGGACCCCTGTCGACTGTGAGGCCACAAATTGGTCAACAAATGGTTTCATTGCTGGGACCGTGTGCAGAGTAAGAGGAGGCCATGTTGTGGCACCCGACGAAGCCGGAGATATAGAGCTAGTTTGATCAGAGACTGCGGGAATTTGCTGAAAAGGAAAGTCAGAACACGCGACTAATGGTAGATCACTGGTTGGGAAGATATATTCACGACGGTCCGCACGAGTGGTTCTTCTCTGAATTCCCGGTTGTTCTGTATGAGTGTTTGTCAAAGTTGACCTTCCAGAAGAGAAATTTCCAAGGTGGTGAACCGATGGCTTGGACCCCAGAGTTGATCTAAGAACTGCAGGAAGTCGATAATAAGGCATCACGGTCCATCGAAGTTTGGCTTGATAGCATATTGGAAGGATATATCACTAAATTTGTGGTCGACACGAAGAAATCCTATAGTGAAGCTGAAAGATACTTCTTTGACGGATCGAGGGGAAGGTTTTTGCTGTCACTCCAACTGTCAATTAAGATGCTAATATGCAAGAAAGGTATATTGAAGATGCACCTTGATCAGTAAGCAGCCTGGTGGGTGGAGGCCGTGGGTATCGTGACTGTCGGGGGCGGTCAAAGGAATGGTAAAGGGGTAGATGGGTGCAGACCATGAGGAGACTGTGAGCGAAGCCGAGGAAGAAAGTGGCCTTACGAGGGGAGGAGCAAGGTTCTGACAGGAAAAGAGACAAAGGATAGGAGAAGGTCCTGCTGCGATCGGACTACAAGACCATGAAGGAAGGCCACATGGGACGAAGTGACCTCACAGTCCTGACAGGGACAGCCAGGCTACGCCCAGGATAGAGGTAGGACCAAACCCCGGCACAAACATATCCACCCCTCTGCTCATTGACTCTCAACCAGCAAGAAATAATACTTCAACACCGCCAAGTTCATCAATACAGCAGAAGTTAATTGGTAGTAGCGCAGCGACAGAAGGAAGGAAGCCCAATATGGCAGGCGATGATGCTAAGCTACCGTTGTTCCATGGAAGTGTGATAGACAACCTAGAATAGTATTGGTTTTTGTGTGAATCGATCTAGACCGTGAAATAGATCACTGATGACAATGCTAAGAAAGGACAATTAGCCACGACCCTGCGAGGTCGTGCATTAGATTGGTTCATGAAGTTTGTTTTAGTCCCTATGGGGGCCCCAGAGAAGTCACTGGATGAGATTCGAGATGGGCTAATTGCTGAATTTAGACGGCCTAAGTCGGAGGCTCAATATATTACTGAATTAAAGGAAATTAAGCAGTATCCCTATGAGACGGTGTGGGATTTCGACTAGCGATTCAAGACACTGATGGCAAAGGTTAGTTTTGATATGAGCGCTGTCCAACATAAAGAATGGTTCATTGTGGCACTGTTACCCCACAGTCGACTGTCGCTGATGTAGAAAAACATATCGACGCCTAGCGAAGCTCTAGAGATTGCAATGCGATTGGAGGTGTCGCCGATTGGAGATAATGTAGCTAGGATGTCGCAGATTCAGACATAGCTTGCCAACCTGACTATATAGTTGCAAGATTTAAAGAAGAACAAGGAACATCGTGGTGAAGTATGGTGTATGCGATGCCGAAGAGAAGGGCATACAAAGGATAATTGTCCAGATTTCCATAATTATTTGGTGTCAGGTGCACCAAACCCATTGAATGGCGACAGTATGTCGTGGTGTCGCATTTGTTCGGTATTTGGGCACAGTCATGATAGTTGCCTGTTTATGCAGAAAATGGTGACAACCCCGTGAAATCTGTATTGCACCTTCTATAAGTTGGTAGGACATGATGACAAGGATTGTCATGCATATGGGTTGCTACAGGAGAGAATGCGTGATGCATGCTATTTCAAAGATGATCAGTGCGCTGCACCTCTACAACCGCAGGTAGCTCAGCCACAACCACAGATGCAGTTTGTACCGCAGCAGCAGCAACCGCAGCAGTTCATACCGCAATATACACCGGTGAACCCCCCGTAGCCTCAATACGTGCAACAACCACAGTATGTACCACAAGGGCAAGGGATGCCGCCAGTACCCATGCAGTAGCAGTTTAACCAACCTTAGTATCAGCAGCAGCGCGGCTATCGGGGAGGCTACAGGGGCGGACACGATGGTGGATTTGGTCGTGGAGGAGGAGGCCAAGGTAGTTGAGGACCTGTTCAATGTTACCACTATGCGGTATGGGGGAATTATCAGTGCGACTGCCCACTAATACAGAATTAGTGTACATTTTGTTCTGGTAATGATCATACAGTTAAGAATTGTCCACAGTTGATTGCAAGATGGCAAGCTGGGAACACTCCGCAGCTACAAAACCCATTACAGCAACCGGTACAGAACCCAGTGCAGCAACCAGTGCAGAACCAGCCCCCGCGACCACCGTCGAATGCTAATCCGAACGTGAATCAACCAGGGAACCTGCAACAGAACCAAACACAAGGTGCCAATATTGCGACTATTTCTATAGAACCACGACCACAAGATGCTTCGGTGGTTGTTGTCACTCATGGAGGAAAGATGACTAGGGAAGATGGTTCGTGACCACTCATTCACTTGGCTGGTCAGAAGACAGTAAATTTTGACATTGATTCGGAGTGGGAGACGTTCCTGGAAGCCCGTTGCACTTTGGAGAAAGATCGCGGTAAGGCTGTTGTTTGCGATATGCCACCTATCTTTGATGCCACATTAGACGCTGATCAACCACCCCCTGGGATATTGCAGAAGTTCCTTGAAAGCTATCTGTCATTGGCATGAGACCCGGCTTCCCTGGTTGATATTAAAGGATGGTTGTAGCGATTTCCGAAAGGACGACAGGAGTCGGCAGTAAACTCCTTACAGCGACGGAAGACTGGTAAGGAAATGCGAATGAATATTCAGATTGGTGACTATGATGTTGACTCTGTGATTCTTGACCTTGGTTCGGATGTTAACATCTTAACCAAGCAGGCATGGCAGAAGATGGGGAGTCCCCCATTGAGCTAGTCTCCTGTGCAGCTCCAGTTGGCTAACCATGCGAAGGTTACACCGATTGGGCAGGTTCCACGGCTCACGATTGATATTGAGGGCATGAAGACTTATGCTGATTTTGACGTCATTGAAGTAGTTGATGGAGGAAACTGCTATCTGGCGCTATTGGTGATAGGATGAGCTAATGATAGTGGAGCTGTAATCAACTTCAAGAAGCGCATGATGAATTTTGAGAATCACGATTTCTGAGTCAACGCTCCATTGGATCCGGCTGAAGGACACCGATATGTTGAGCCTGTCAGAGATGCTGATCACACTAGCTGGGATCATGCATTTAATATTTATAAGGAATACATTCATCCCATGATCCATGGTAAGCTGGAGTGGCTCAACGAGAGTTCTACATCTTCCGACTCTAATGATGCATTAGAGCACTAGCAAAATTGGATGCATGAAGTACCGTTCCATAAATGTGGCTTAGTTACGCAATCCTTATGTCGGGTTGCGACAGAAACAGTCACATTGCCTGTCTATGATGGGTTGCCTGACCTCACTAACTTTTTGGCAGAATTTGAAGAATGGGTCTCAAAACCCTAGCGATTGCTGGCCTTGGAGGAAGCACTGAAGGCTGCTCCAACATGCTGGTGGGCGACACATAAGAAATTCATTAAATATTGGTCACAGTGTCGAAGGTTGATGATGGTTTGATTTGGCAATACTGAGCTTTATCACACCGGCAAGTATGATGGTTGAACTGATCTCGATGATCATGTGATGGAGTGTCAACGATTGTGGGTAACGCGACCCAGAGATGAGTGGGTTCATGCTTTTGTCCATACTTTGTAGGAGATACCACGCTCGTGGTATACTACAACCGATTTGCACTGTGACATTACAACACGGGGGGAGTTGACGATCTGTTTCACTCATACCTTCACATTTGTAGATGCCAACCCTAATGTCCATAACACCCTATAGCTCATCCGCAATGTGATATTTCAGGTTGTCCCCGTGGCCTACCCTGTCGACCCACACACCCACAGTCAAATGCAGTCTCTCATGGAGTGTTTCAACATTAGTGGTGGCCTGGAGGACGAAGATGATCCCCGAAATGTTAACATTCCCAAATCTGAAGGAAGTAATCCGTTCAATCAGCCGTTGTAGCTTCGCAAAACAAATATTGGCAGTGAGGCTACTCCCATGTTTGCTAATGTTGGGGATTATTGGGATGATGAGATGATGAGTAAGGTTACCGAGTTACTACATGAGTTTCAGGACGTGTTTCCCTCGAAGTTTTCCAAAATGAAGGGAATCTTGGGTGATTTAGGAGAGATGAGGATTTCATTGAAACCAGACGCTAAGCCAGTCCGACAGCGACCTTATCAGCTAAATCCACGACATAAAGAAAAGGTTAAGGCAGAACTTGATCGGATGTTGGATGCTGGTATTATCGAACTTGTGGAAGAGTCAGAATGGATCAATCCTATGGTGGTGCAGGACAAGAAAACAGGTGAAGTGCACATTTGTGTCGATTTGTGGATGTTGAACGATGCCTGCTTGCATGACCCCTTTCCAACCCCGTTTACTGATGAAGTACTTGAAGGAGTGGATGGCCAGGAGATGTACTCTTTCACTGATGGATTCTCTGGCTACCATCAAATTCACATTGCCAAGGAAGATTGCCATAAGACAACTTTTGTTACTGAATGGGGTTGCTTTCAGTACACATTCATGCCCTTTGGTCTGAAGAATGCACCTGCGATATTTTCACGGGTCGTTGTTGCTGCAATCAAAGATTTTATTCAAAAGTTTCTACAGGTATATATGGATGATTGGACTGTTTATGGATTGATTCGTGATCATTTGGCCAATCTACGGTTAATGCTTGAGCGATGCCGACAACACCAGATATCGCTGAACTTGAAGAAATGTATATTTTGTGCACCCTTTGGAATACTGCTGGGTCATATCGTGTATAAGCAGGGATTGTTGGTTGATCCAGCCAAAATTGCGCTTATTTTGGGGTTGCAACCACCGACCACTGTTAAGCAGTTGCGTGCCACCTTGGGTCATACAGGATATTATTGCAAGTTTATCAGGGGTTATGCCACGATTATGGCCCCTATGGAGAAGTTGTTGAAAAAGGATGCGGCATTCCAGTGGAACCTGGAATGCCAGGCTAGTTTTGAAATGCTCAAGGCAAAGATGGCATCGGCACCGATCTTGGTCTTTACGGACTGGAGTAAGGAATTCCATGTCCATGTTGATGCTTCATCGATTTCTTTAGGGGTTGTATTGGCTCAAACAAGAGAAGGTGACATTGATCATCCCATTGCTTTTGCCAGTCAAAAGCTGTCCTCTGCAGAACGTAATTACACTACCATAGAATGAGAAGGTCTGGCCATGGTTTACACGCTACAGAAATTCAGGCACTATTTGTTGGGTGGCCACTTTAAAATGTTCACTGATCATTCTACATTGAAATACTTGGTCAATAAGCCTGTGTTGGGGGGGAAGATCTGTCGGTGGCTACTGTTGTTTCAGGAGTTTGATTTTGAGGTTGTTGTGAAGCTAGGGTGGTTGAATGCTAGACCAGATCATTTGTCATGGATTGATATAGGGGAGGAACCGACTAATATCAACGATGGGTTACCGGATGCCCAACTATTTCATGTTGCCGCTGCTGATCACTACTTCGATGACATCCTTCAGTTTTTGGTGACTGGCACCGCGCTTGATGACTTTACCACTACTCAGAAGAAGCAATTGGTCGTCAAGGTTGTTGACTTTCAACTGATCGCAGGAGAGTTGTATAAATTGGGTGCCGATGAGATATTGCGTAGATGTGTCTTGCCGCATGAGCAGGCGTAGATATTGGCTGAGGCACATGGTGGAGTTGCGGGAGGACATTATGGTGGTCTGGCGACTGCCAGGAAAATACTGCGCGTAGGTCTTTGGTGGACTACATTACATAACGATGCGACAGACTATGCGTGATCTTGTGATGTTTGTCAATGAACTGGCAAGCCGTCCAGATGAGACAAGATGCTACTGTTGCCCCAGGTAACATTGCAACTGTTCGAGAAATGGGCTGTGGATTTTGTGGGGCCGATCAATCCACCAGGGAAACGTACGGGTGCGCAATACATCATTACAGCAACAGAGTATTTGACCCAATGGGCTGAGGTAGCGCCTATAGTTGATTGCTCTGCCGCAACAACCGCTCGATTTCTGTTTGATCAAATTATCACTCGTTTTGGCTGCCCGAAGATATTGCTAAGTGATCAAGGCAGCCACTTTCTTAATCACACTATTAGTGCATTGACAGAGGAATTGCAGATACAACATAAGAAGAGTACACCCTATCACCCACAGGTGAATGGAACGGTGGAGGCTTTTAACAAGGTATTGGAGCATGCATTGACAAAGGTGTGCAATGCAAACCGCGATGACTGGGATTTGAAAGTTCCAGCGGTATTATGGGCCTAATGCACTACATGTAAACAACTGACTGGTCAGACGCCTTTCAAGCTAGTATATGGGAAGGAAGCAATTATGCCAATGGAGTATATTGTCCCAAGTCTACTCATTGCAGCTATTACAAGCATGGATGATGTTGTAGCGTTAGACGAACGTCTAGCACAATTGGTGGAGCTTGAAGAGGATTGATTTATCGCTGGCTTTCACCAAGGGGTCGAGAAGGACCGCCAGAAGGCATGGCATGATCGCCACATAAAAAACAAATAGTTTCAGCAAGGTGACTTAGTGTTACTATACGACAGTAAGTTTATGAAACATCCAGGCAAGTTGCAGATGCATTGGCTGGGTCCCTATCACATCAATAGTATTACTTCAGGAGGAGCGGTTTTGTTGCAGCGATTGGATGGGGTGATGCTCCCCAAGCTAGTAAACAGTCACAGGTTGAAGCCCTATCGCGCAGGCATGGAGCAATGCGATGTCTGAGTCGCATTGGTTAAAAAAAAAAAAAAATGATGAAAATGATGATTGTTGCAGGTTGCTTGGTGGCAGATGGCGCACCAATAGAAGAAGGTATGCGACAGCAGCGAGGCTTGTACTGCAAGTTTTGAACAGTCAGCGATATATGGCTACGTGGTGACCCAGTCAAATCAGTAATAAATGCCAAAAGTGGAGATTGCTAATTAACGGCGTGTTCGCATTATGGGCATTAATGGCGGATACGATCGAGGGAAGGACAGAATCGTCGATGGATTTCCCTCATTAATACAAGGATATGGTTGATTTAATGCATGATTTAGTCATGATTACGGCCGATTCAGATTGATGTTATAAGTATGGCTTAGTGTCAGGCAGAAGACACCGAGAAATTAGAAAAACATGTTGTCGTGGAGTGCTGCCGTGATTTCAGTTAGTTACAGTTAGGAAGATTACACCGAGTGGTGAGGTATGCTAGGAGAACTAGAGATAGTGGACATTAGCAGTGAAGTAGAGTCTCCATTTGTTCCGATTGTTGTAGAATGAGAAGGGGCATCCTTGGACACTGTTGATCTTGGCGTCGAGGTTGCCAATATGCCAGTGGGAGCATCAACTGTTGCTAAGAAGCACCGAGGTGGTCAGCCTTCTGAATCCACGAAGAGTAAGAGATTACTTCAGTCTGCGGTGGCCAGCGGAGTACCGGAGCAGATGGGACAATCTAGTCGCGTCATTCCTCCCCCTGCCCCATGGTTAGGACACTCCGCAAGTAATATCCTTGGTTACATCCCTCCTGTTCGGTCGGATGCTCCCCCGCAGCAGCTAAATACTAAACCAAATTTCAGTGTGAAGATTCCTGCCCTCCCAGCTGGGATGACATGTTCGGTGGACATTGGGCCTGCACTAAAGCACCTGCGTTATGAGGACCACGACATGGTGGCTCAACCCAAAATTGCATCCATGCCATATGTGCCTGAGACACGCAATTTACCGAACCCACCAATACATGAATGGGCACGAGGACTGCGACAGGCTGGCTTGTTAGGGCTAATTAACATGCCACATTTTGGGCACTTGGTAGAAGTTGGCAATTGTGTAAAGCAGCTCTTGTCATGCTTCCACGGAGGTTCATTATGGTTGGACAGAGAGGTCCTGGTTACTGTTGACTTGATTTCTCACATTACCGGCTTTCCCAAGAATGGTGTTGATCCAACGCAATTTATTCAAGGAAAGCACAATGAGAAGAAGCGAGCGCGTCGGTTGGCACAAAAATATGCCTTGGAATCGGATGGGCGTGGGTATCACACCCATAGCTGTAATAATCAGGCGGTACTCACGGGAATTATGATCCTATGCTGTAAAGTGATTAGGGGAGGCCGCCCTAACCAATGTAATTCGGGGATAGTTACTTGCACGGAGCAATGCGTAGAAGGGGTGCAAATGAACTGGTCCTTATATCTGTTGAACCAGCTAATGGAGGACATTGTTGATGTCCAAGTGGGTAGAGGCGCTTTCTCATATAGTTGGATGTTGCTACTGATTGCTCTAGTTGCATGGAAAGAGCCTGACACCTACCAGGGTATGGACTGCCCGGCTGCAGCAAAACGTCGAGGGGTACGCTATCAAAATCTATGGTTTGTGCGAGAACCTGAGCGCATCCAAGAGTGCCAAACGTAGTTTTGGATGTACTCAGAAATGCTTTGTGACACAGCAACCCAGGTCCCGCGAATCTATGGCACGGTTCACGCCTGTCATGGCATTTTCAATATGCCCGATTGTCATACATATATAGGCTTGCCATGATGTTAATCGCCAATGGTTGCAGAGAAGGTATAAAGTAACAGTGGAATATTTGGAGGCCATTGTGAATGAGTGGCCGGTGGCTTGGAGACAGCCCATGAGTTCTGCAGAAATTGATGCTGGAGGTCCACCAGAGGGCCCTACGGATCGAGTATCAGCTTAGGATCAGCAAAGTCATCATAGTTCCGATCATGAGTCACAATGCACACCAAATACGGATGATAGCAACCGTGCTCTGGAGGAAAATCGAACAAAACGGCACCACGAGCATGCCATGATCAGTGGGCTATCTTTACTAGCAGAGGTGCAATTGGGTCGGTTAATCGCAGCCATTAACCATGCCACCACAGCGGCTACTGACAAGATGTCTATCAAAGTGGAGGAGAGATTCTCTATGCTTGATGCCCGTATGGACTCTATAGGTAATGCAGTGTTACACATGGAACCTTGCAGTATACCCATGCAGGAGATAGTCACAATCTGCACTACGCCCCGGGTCCTCAATATCAACATTCCCCGGACTGCAGTTGTGACTGACAACGCGGCTTTATAGAATGTGCTATAGACAGTTACCCAGATCGTTGTTAATGTTAATGAACTACCGGCAATGGAGCTGGTGACAATGCAGAAGGTCTCCCCCCAAGAAATGGCAGATAGGATGCAAGAAATCAGCAAGTGCTTTCAACACTTACAGGCCAGTGAGGCAGCTGCAATCGCCGTGATAGATGAGCTTACAAGCAGGGCTGCTGTAGCATGGACCGCAGTGGATGATCTGGAAGCCGACCTTAAGAAGGAATGGGATGAGAAGGGTCACGAAGTAGAAGCACTTAAAAAGGAACAAGACTTCCTTATTGCGGAGAAGGCTCGCATGTGGGATGACAATGCTGGGGTTGACCGAGCGATTACAGAAGCTTATCAACATGTCCCGGAGCCCACTGAAGAAGTAGATGTGTTTCATCGAGTGCAGCGGCTGGGAGCTGCTATTCTTCACTTACAACAAGAGAACGACTAGTTGAAGGCACAATTGAAACCAAGTACGCCTCATGCCGAGCTGGATGAACGACGAAGGGAAATTGAGGAAGTTGCCACCCAGATGGAGGAGCTGGAGACGAAGGAAACCAGGCTCACCATTGAAACAATAGAGTTTTGGGTCCGCATCATTCACGACGATCAAATTGAGCAGCTCACTAAGACCCACCAGGAAGCGGAGGGCCAAGTGGCCACATTAAAGGCTGTGATGAGAACTTTTCCCCCAATGGAGCAAGTCACTAAGTCGCGCAAACTAAAGGACTTGCAACAATGGATCACCAAGGAAGATGAATGCCAGAAGATGCGGGAATCCCAATTAGAAGAATTCTAGGACACTGGCAGGAAACTGATGCTGCAGGCCAGTGAAGCACTCCCAGCAGTACAGAATTTTCGACAACAGGTCATGGACAAGCTTGTCAATCACCCATCGACTGAAGATGTGGTCAGCAGTCAGGCAGCAGCTCAGGAGGCTCAAGAGCTGGTGAAGAATGTCGAACAGCCGTATGCAAACATCAAGGCAAGGACCGTGATGTGCACTCTGTCCAGCAGTTGACGTGGCTCGAGGGCGAGCCACAAGATTGTGTTGGGGGCCTGTTGGCAGGCAGTTTAACAAGGAAAGATCGTGGTACTGCTGACGCCGCGACATGTTGGATGAATGCACGAAAGGAGGATTTGGTGCCAAAGGATACCGCAGTTGGTGGGTTTTGGGTCACTTGCACCATGTATTTTGTAATATCGAGTCAATTGTACCATGGTATGCGGGTTTTTGGGTCATTAGACCAAGTCAGTTAGTCAATTGTCCATAGTGTCGGTTAGGAAAGTGGACAAGTATTAGCCTATAAATAGATGAGAATTGTAAGTGTTAGAAGAGTCGATGGATAGAAGATAGAGATAGAGATATATGCGGAGGTTGATAGAAAGATCATGTGGAGAATTGCGCAGAGATTCATGTACTACTTTTGGTTTGCCACAGTAATATAAAGATGATGATTTGGTGTAATCTGTGTGTAATGTTGCTAGATACTTATGTTATTGTCTTGTCTTAATGCAATTATCTATTTTTTTCGCTATGATGTGGATGCCACAATAATATGTTATAGATATATGTCTACTGTAATGTTGCAATGAAAGTAATGTGCGAACTCTGTCTACTGTAATGTTGAATTCTGCGATTAAAGTGATGTGCTATAACTAAATGATGAATATTTAGAATTGCTCTTGGTATCATACTGCCGCAACTCACCTCCTCCCTCTGTGGAAACATGGTTCTGTCTGCTCTTCCTAGATGCCTTGGGTGAGACCTCATCCGCTCTGCGGGTGTTGCTGGGTGGGCTCAAACCTACCCGGGCCGGTGCCCAGGGAGATTGCGGTATGTGTCGACAGTTGGTGGACCCCTATTGACTGTGAGGCCATGACTTGGTCAACACAACCTTAGAACTCATCTAATTGTTTCCATGTTCTTTAAATGAGCCAATCACTTCATCTTGAATATTACATCCAATCATTGAATGCATGTGTGAGTTTGGTGGGAAAATTCATTTCATGTAGTTATTGAAGCATGGGGGTGAATGCACTTTTGTGGCAGATCTGTCAGCTGCCATAAGTTAGTTCTAGAGTTGTTAGTAGTCATTTTCTTCTATGGACGGAAACTATGTCAGTTGTCTTTTCACCCTTATCTCATAAATATTGAGGTCTACACTTTTTTATCATTCTCTCATGCATATTTCCACACTACGTAGAGCATCCTATTGCTATTCATGACCAATACCATATTGTGTTTAACCTAGAAATTTGAATTTAGAGATAGAGTTGTAGATTTGAAGGGAAAAAATAGATGGTTCTAGGTGAGAATAGAGGTTGGGAAAGATAGGAACTCTTAAGCATTGAGTTTTTCTACTCACAAATGCTTGAGAAGCCATAATTTATGCTACAAGAGGTTCTCCAACAACATACAGTATATTGGACTCCTACTGCACACATTGGTAAGCACTGAAGGGTTGGATTCCTTGAGGGAATTGTGGATCAATGCAGGGGAATGACTTCCTTGTGTTATGTGGGGCAGTTGGAAGGAGTGCCATGGTTGTGATGGCTGAGTGAGATCTCTGTAAAGCTCTATATGAGATTTTGGCTAAGCATAGAGAGAAAAATGCATTGTGGGCTAAGTGAGAGAAGCTTGTAGGTGTTTCCTTCGATCTAGTGGCCTCATAACCTAGCTTGGGGGTGGCCTCTCAACGTAAATATTATATATTGGACAGAGTGCCTATGGTTGGGTGGAAAATCGCTCATACACAACCAACTGCTTGGATACTCTTTGTTAAAGATAAGTATTCTCTTTGTATATGATGTGCAATGGTTTTATTATTATGCTTGTAAATGCATGTGTTGTGTGTGTGGATGGATTTTATTTCCTATGTGTATTTTTATTATGCATCCGCGCATGTATTTAAAATATCATGAATTCATAACATGGAGGTGGGGTGAAATTTAGAAGCCCAAATTTGGTTAATGTCCCCTCCCATTGGTCGGATTGGGTGAAGGGGATGTTACATAGTGGTATCAGAGCTTCTGGTTGTAGCATCATAGTTGTATGAGCTATACATTCACGCTTACATGCATAAATTAAAAAATAGTTCTATGGAAATTGGGTTCTGTTATGAGACAGATAAGGTGCCAAATATAATATCGAAGCAATCCCCTTATTGCCAAATTGAAATTTCATACAATTTTGAAGTTTTAAAAATTTGGTCATATTTAAGTGGGCCCCACCCATGCCATATGGCCAGGAGGCATAATGTGGAGGTGCCACATGGGTCGGAGGTATGATCTGGACCAGCCACATCAACTCTTTAGCACTAGAATCCGACCTAGGGGCTTGTAAGAGCTTAATACCCTAGTGCTAGACCTAATGGACCTTGTGACCCAAGGATGAGAACCAAGGGCTAGGAAGAAAGGGGATAAACCTCATTGGTGATCATGATTAATCAAGGGTTCCCACGTTTCATGACTATGGCCCATAGCACATTGAAAACTTGTGCAATGGTTAACAGTAGGAGAATGAACCATTGGGAAGACACCGCTTGACCACATGTCATCTTTTGATTGAAAATGGCCCCCCCTGCAACTTTTCCAAACCCACTTTTGGGGTGAGCCATTACCACTTCTAGTAACGGGAAACTATCGAAGTGTTTGCGCCCAAGGCCGGGTGGTATAATGACTTGGAATCTAGTGGAAGGTGACCTAGTCGTGTCATAGGGTGACATGTAGGAATTTTTTGACACCTTAGAAAGCACATGTCATGACACATCAACACCCTGCCATGTCAACAAAAAATGATGTTGTTCTTATGCGCCATATTGGAAAGCCCCTTTGACCCCCGTCATCCTCCCTTGATACATCAAAGACTTTAGTAAATTACTTGTGGTAATGAGAGGACTCATGATAATTAAAATTTTCACTGTGCCATCAAAATTAGGGATTAGTGTGTTACAGGAACTGCAAAATTTTCTAAGTCTGTAGAAAGTGAAAAAGACAAAAGTAGTCAATCACATAAAATTATAAAAGGTGACTGGAGCATCATATCAGAGAACTAAAAATTGTTGAGAAATCTTGGTCATGTGTATTATATGGGACACTAGAGAAGTTGTTTTGTTTCTCCATAGGTTTTCTTCTACAGGCATTTGAAGTTGGCTTCTAGAATTAAATGAACCTATAGAAAAATTGCATAAATTGGGCAAATTTGACAATTTTTAAAGGCTACAACCTTTTGCATAGGAATCATAAATCAACATACTTATAGTCATTGGAAATCTTATCATGGGGGAATAGCTGTACTGAGTCAAATTTTGAAGTTGTGATTCATATGTTTCTATAATTGACTAGAAAAGTGCCTATAGCCATAATTTGACAAAAAACACTGTCAATATGGGTATTCTCTAGAATAAAGGAAAATTGATTTTTGATTTTGTAAGAATGTAATAAATATAACAATTTTTTTACATGAACACTTTTGTAGGTTCAGAATTACATCATAGACAATTAAGGTTCAACATTCAATATAGTTCACTTTCGAAACCCTTTGTCTTGATTGGGGCAAGAGAATCATCATCATGGATGATGCATGGGATCCTTATGAAGCTGAGACATATGTCATGGGAGAGAACATACAGGTTGTAAATGTAGAGACATAATCCAGTGGTAGAAGAAACTAAATGACTCCCCTAGTCATTGCAGAAACCATGAGGAGCCTAAGGGTGGAATCACAGAGTTGTAGCGCAGACCGTGAAAGGCTAACTAGAGCTCAATAAGAACATAATCAGTTGAATGTAGCTATGATTCAAAGTTTGACAGACATTCATAGGAAGATTCAATATGGACATCACTTAAAAAATTAGGAAAAAAGTGGGAGTAGCTCAAGGAGGCATTCTCACAAGAGGTCCCATAGTTCAAGAAGGGTTTCCAGAGACATGACATGTACTCCATAAATATCTTCTAGTGAGTCATCTAACTCTAGAGATTCCATTGAAGGTTCAAGCTCTTCATCTCATAGGAATAAGAGGAAGAAGACTTTCAAGAACAACTTAAATGGAGAATTTAGTAAGGCCAAACCTCCTACATTTGATGGTGAGGTCAAATCTAGTCAAGAAGCTGAGGTTTGGCTTCTTGGGAATGAGGAAGTATTTCCAAGTTCAAGACTACTATGGAAATATGAAATCAAGGGTGGCTATATTCAATCTGAATGGAAGAACATCTATATGGTGGGATCACCTTAGGCAAGTGAAGAAGGTCAATGAAATGAATGTTGTGTGGGAGCAAATCAAGAATTACTTCAAGCAAAAGTACCTCTTTGATAGGTACTATGATGGAAAAATTAAAGAATTCCATGAGTTGAAATTGGGCCAAATGACTATGGAGGAATATGAAAATAATTTTTCGGATTTGTTGATATATGTCAAGTATATCATAGATGATAAAGTGAAAATTCAACGTTTTCTAAGTGGGTTTCCTTATTCCTACAAAGACAGAATTGAGTTTGATGAACCTCAAGCTCTAGATGAGACCATAAGAAAGGCTAAGTATTGTTATGATCAAAACAAAAGCAAGTCAAATTTCCATAAGGCATGGAAGGACAAGAAAAATGAGAATTTTGACCAAAGAATGAAAGGGTTCAATCCTCCTCATTTCAGAAATCAGCAAAGGAAGCCATCACAGGGTGTGATAAAGCCAATTGGGATGATGGGAGACAAGCCAAGGGAGCGAAGAAAACAACTTCAATGTTGGGTATGTGGAGAGGACCATTTTATTAAAATCTATCCACATCAAAATGGGAGTGCAAAGGATATTCACAACATTCAAGAAGATGAAACTGTGGGTCAAGTGGTAAGGACGGTCCCTAGAATTTATGTTGCACTAGAAGACCGCTAAGTAGACCATCAATCAACTATGGTTTAGGTTGAAGGTAGGATTTCTAAGCAATCTATTTCTATTTTGATTGATTCTAGATCTATTCAAAGTTATATCACTCCTAAAATTGTTGAGATTTGTGCTTTTAAGAAAACCAAGCATAGTAAATCATGGTTGGTCCAACTAGCCATAGGAACCAATAGAAAAGTTACTGAAATGGTGGGAAAATGTCTATTAGAGAAGGATGGACTATTCACTTGTGCAAATATGAATATTTTTCCACATGCTTCATATGATATCTCATTGGAATGAATTGGTTGGAAGTCCACAAATTTACAATGTACTTGATTGCTACAACACGACTTTTGAATGCATTTATAAGGAATGCAACCCAAGCGATGTGAAAGGCATTCCAAAGGTAGCTTCTATTAGGAAGATTTCATCCATGCAACTGAAGAAGTTAGGTAGGAAATGTTGTCAATTATATGCAACCCGTATTTTAAATAAAACAAAAAATGAAATTCCCAGGTTGGAGGATTATGATGTTTTGCAAGAATTCAGGGATGTGTTTCTTAATGAAGTTTCGGGACCTCCTCCAAAGAGGGACATTTATTTCATAATTGATCTTCTACCTAGAATTGCACCAGTGTCTAAGACCCCTTATAGGATGAGTACACCATAATTATTAAAGTTGAAAATGAAACTGAAAGAATAGTTGGAAAAGAAGTACATTCGGCCAAGTGTGTCTCCATGGGGAGCACCTGTACTGTTGTGAAAAATAAAGATGGAACACTCAGGTTATGTATTGATTACAAGCAGTTGAATAAAGTGACAGTTAAAAACAAGTACCCTTTTCCTCAAATTGATGATCTTTTTTATTAAATGAGATGGGCAAAATTATTTTCAAATATTGACTTGAGGTCTGGATACCATCAGGTAAGAATCAAGGAAGAAGATATTCATAAGACAGCCTTTAGAACAAGGTATGGACACTATGAATTTGTAGTGGTGCCATTTGGTCTCACTAATGCACTGGTTACCTTCATGTGTCTCATGAATAGTGTTTTCAGTAGGTACTTGGACAAGTTTGTGCTTGTTTTCCTAGATGACATTCTTATTTAATCTAAGAATGAAGAAGAGCATGAACAACATTTGAGGATGGCTTCACAATTGATAAGGGAGCATAAGTTGTATGAAAAGCTAATAAAATGTGATTTATATAAAATAAAATTCATTATTTGGGTCACATTATTTCAGAGGAAGGAATATCAATAGATCCAGAGAAGATTGAAGCCATTATGAATTGGCTAACCCCAAGGAATGTAATAGATGTGAGATATTTTATGGGTATTTATGGTTATTATAGAAGGTTCATCGAAGGATTCTTCAAGGTTTCACACCCAATCACTTATTTGCAAAATAAGGGAATAGAATTTGAATGGACATCGAAATGTGAAGAAAGCTTCTAGCTATCGAAGAAGCTTCTCAGAAGTGCTCGAATTCTGAAAATTGCAAACCCATAAAATAACTTTGTGGTGTGTACAGATGCATGTAAACATGGAATTGGAGGATTTCTTATTCAATACAATCATGTGGTGTGTTATGAGTCTAGAAAATTGAAAAACATGAAAATAATTATGCTACACATGATTTGGAACTCGTAGCCATAGTGCATACTTTTATGATGTGGAGGCCCTATTTAATGGGCAAAAAATTTGAGTGAAGGAAAGATCATTGTGGTATGAAATATTTATTTGAACAACCAACATTAAATGCCAAGCAAGCTAGATGGATGGAATTTTTATGTGATCTTGATTTTGAGATCAAACACGTAAAGCAGAAGGAAAATAAAGTGGTACTAGAACGATGCATGAAATGCATTGGGCAGCCATCAGTACTTGCCAATCAGATTTAAGGTAGTAGATTGTTAATTCTCTTGATGAAGATGAACTGTATGTGCAAATAAAAGATAAATTACAACAGATTTTGGAAAATAGGTATTATGATTACTATGTGGAAGATGATGTAATTCTTATTTATACAAATATAATTTATATTCCAAATATGGAAGACTTGAAGAGAATTGTTATGGATGAAATCCATAAAATGCCATATCCTGGCCACCCAGGACACCATAAAATAATTGCTATAGCTAGGAAGCAATATTTTTGGTCAAGGATGAAGAAATATATTGTTGAGTATATTTCAAGATGTATGAAATGTTAGCAAGTGAAGGTTGAGCATCAACACCCAATAGGTTTATTAAATCCTTTTCCAATTCTAGAATGGATATGGGAAGTAATTTCCATGGATTTTATTACAGGTTTACCAACGACTATGAGACAGCATGATTCCATCATGGTTGTGGTGGAAAAATTGTCAAAAGCAAGGCATTTTATATTGGTTAAATTCCACATATAAATCAGATGCCATTGCAAGGATTTTCATTAAAGAAATTTTTAGATTGCATGGATTGCCTAAGGAAATCATTTTAGACAAGGATACCAAATTAATTTCAAACAGGAATACCAAATTTGCTTCAAATTTTTGGAAAATATTTTTGCAGATTTGGGTACACAATTGAACTTTAGCACTACCTACCATCCACAAATAGATGGGAAAACATAAAGAGTAAATCAAGTTCTTGAATACTTGCTTCGCATGTATGTAATGGACAGACCATCCAAGTGGGAATATTATCTACACCTAGTAAAGTTTGCATATAACAATGGGCAACAAGCATCATTGTGAATGAGCCCATTTGAAGCTTTGTATGGAAGGAAGTGTAGGAAATTGATGGCTTGGGATAATCCAGTGAACGGAATTATACTTGGGCTAGAACTGCTTAAAGAATGGAATAAGAGGTTACAAAAATTTGGTAGAACTTAAAGGAATCCTGAGATAGACAGAAAATCTATGCATATAAGAATAGAGTGCATAGGGAGTTTCATGTTAAGGATCATGTTTACCTTAGAGTGAGGCCAAGGAAGAGTTCCATAAATCTTGGAAGTTGTGCCAAGTTGTAGCACCCTGTTTTTTACCCCAATATGTATAAAAATGTATATATTTATGAAAGGGATAAAAGACGAATACACATGGTCCAGAGTGACCAAGATATGTAAATTTGTAAATTTTCACTCTTTAATATAAAAATACATGGCTGCTGCAGACTCAAGGAAAAAAAGAAGAGATGGGGTACTATCCTTCCACAAAAAGGGGAAAAGTGTGTCCAACCCATGTGTGCCACCTGTCTAGGGAAAAGTGTCTACCTCTCCATGCCACTTGTCTACCTCTCCATGCCACCTGTGTAGCCTCAAACATGCATATAAATAGCAAGAGAAAGCCATCATTACATTATGCTTGGATGTCAGAGAGAGTTCTGCTAGCTTCCAGACCTGTACTATCTACCTGAGAACCTTGTCACCCATTTTTCCATTTGGTACCATTCCATACCATTCCGTACCACCTCACCCTACTGCACACAGAGAACCAAACTTATAATAGTGGAACTCCCTGGAGCCTGGAAAAGGAATTAGGGGTAATAAACCCGAGGTACTATTAACTCATAGAAGGGAGCCCGAGGTACTATTAACTTAGAGAAGGGAGCCCCATTCCTTGGATGAGGGATAGCTGTAGCCAGAGAAACCAACACCTTCTTATGGATTGATAGTCCCAGCTCGATGGTGTCTTGTCAAAGTAAGATATGGCTTGACAGAGCCTATGTTTGGGTGGAACATCCTTGGTCTGCAGATAGTCGGTTCATTTATTCCATATAAGTATTCATTTGTGAATGGAATTTGTTGTGGACAATTATTGAATTGTGCTTAATGTATTTTCTGTTGAATGTTTTTCATTAATTGCATGGAATTACTATCATTTGAGAATTTGTATTCATAGCAAATATACTTGCATGTTCGCATTTGTTTTCCTTCATATTTAAATCACCACAGTGCCTAAATAGAATCATAGTTCCACTATAAACATCAATTTAACCAGTAGAAATCCAAACTCGTGATAGCATGGGTGTTCCTGGATGAAATTATGGATGTGTCATAGCCAAATTATCATTGTGAGGGTACTCGGTTCGTGACACAAGATATCACCAAGGTATTGTGGGCCATTTGAAGTGCTTGAAAGGGTAAGGCCAGTTGCATATAGAATTTCATTTCCTGCTAACGGTAGAGCTCATAATTCTTTTCATGTTTCTTTGGTTACAAAATATGTACATGATCCTAACCATGTGATTGATTGGGATGTGATCCAGGTTGAACCCAAGGGAAAGTTCCAAAACAAGCCACTATGCATCCTAGACAAGAAGGTAACATTGCTCTGGAAACGAGCCATTGGATAGGTAAAGATGCAATGGAAGCACTTTGGTCTCGATGAGGCTATGTCGGAGTTGAAGGATTCCATGAAAGAGGCATATCCATTTTTGTTCTAATTTTGAGCAAACACTGAGGATGATGTTGTTCCATGGGGGAGGGGATTGTAATACCTTAGTTTTAACTTGGAATGTACTTAATCAAAATTATGTGAATGATGCAAACATGCTAGTTTGGATTCCTAGTGCGGAGGTCAAGGCCAAGGCCCGACTAGTGAATGGCTAGGCATGTATGATGTAAATATTTTTATTTGGACTGTGTGTTTGGCTTATCATGCCAATTTGAAATATATGTAAATACTATGGTGGAAAATAATAAAATGTCCCAAGATGGTTGTGTAAAGAGCACTAGAAGGGATATGATTCCATCATAGGGGAAGAGGAAAGGGTACCTATGGGAGACTAAACCCTTTGCTGCCAAGTGTCAACCTTAGAACTCATATAACTGCTGTCATGTGCTTTAAATGAGCCAATTACTTCGCCTTGACTATTAAATTCAATCATTGAATGCATGTGTGAGGTTGGTGGGAAAAATCACTTCATGTAGTTATTGAAGCATGGGGGTGAATGCACTTTTGTGACAGCTTTTCTAGCTACTAGAAGTCAGTTCTGCAATTTTCAACAGTCCTTTTCTTCTATGGTTAGAAGCTATGTCAGTTTTCTTTTCACCCTTGTCTCATATCCCTTGGAGTCTGTCAAATTCTATATGTGTCACATGTGGATCTAGATTACTAGAGCAAGCTTCACTTAGAATTTACCAAACATTGACAGGAAAATAAAAGAAATATGAATCAAAATATGAAGTAGAACACAAGAGAAAAACACTCATGTGGATTGATATTCCATTGCATTATTGTTCAAAAAAATGTGTACAATATATAGATGTTCTCAGGAGGAAAAATCGAGAGACTTAGTGGCAAGTTGAGTAGCTCACAATAATGAGGGCTTACCTAAACTAATTCCCCACTAACTGACATTAATGCCATTCAACTCATACTTGGACCTCATAATTGGTCAATAACACCTATGAGAGCCATGAGTGGATAATTATGAACCTATGTGTGGACCAAAGTAGTGGAGTAGTGGTTTTATGAGCACTAGTGGCCATTAATACACCAATTTGACCAAATTAATGATGGAGCACCCTTAGACTCCTTAAAATAGGGAAATGGCATAACTTACTCATAAATGCATGCATTGACTCCCAAAACCAAGGAAAGATGGTACTCTTGTGGATATACAAGGTGGATAAGACATATCACTCATATAAGTAGTCAAATGTGGACAAACATGTGGTCCAAGACACTAGACTAGGCACTAATGAACCAAACAACACTAGGTAGAACAACATAAGGGTCCATGGCATGTCTATGATGGTAATATTGCTCTAACATAGTCAACACTTTTTTATCATTCGCTCATGCATATTTCCACTCTACGTAGAGATTCCTATTGTTGTTCATGATCATCACCAGACCGTGTTTAACCCCAAAAATTGATTTTAGAGATAAAGTTGCAGATTTGAAGGGAAAAATAGATGCTTGTAGGTGTGCATAGAGGTTGGGCAAGATAGGAACTCTTAACCATTGATTTTTTCTACTCACAGATGCTTGAGAAGTATAATTTATGCTATAAGAGGTTTTCCAACATCATACAATAGATTGGGCTCTTACTGCACACATTGGTAAGCATTATAAGGTTGGATTTTTTGATTTGCAATGATTTTAGTATTATGCTTGTAAATGCATGTGTTGTGTGTCTAGATGGAGTTTATTTACGCTATGTATTTTTACTATGCATATGCACACATATTTAAAATGTCATGAATTGGTAACATGGTTGTGGGGTGAAATTTAGAAGCCCGAATTTAGTTAATTTTCCCTCCCACTGGTTGAATTGAATGAAGGGGACGTTACATAACCAATGGAGGAAAGGTTCAGTCAAGAGATCCCCTAGCATATTCATCAAGAGATAGAGCACATTGTAGTGACCCTCCTACTCAATTTTGAGATTATGGTTGATGAGGACAGAGAGCTGCAATCTCCTAGGGTTTCTTGGTCTACAATATCCTCATCACAACCCCCCCTTCCTTCCCAAATCAAATATCATCCTTCCTTCCCAAATCAAATATCATCCCTATTGGATTAAATGAAGTTCTTGTTGGGAAAAGTTCTTATGGAATGCAATCAGGCTCGATCAGGCATTCTCATGTTCATCAACGACATCAGGGAGGATGCCAATGCCATCCATAGCAAATTGGACATCCTCGCAGACACTATAAACATTACTCTTCTAATGGAAGCTTAGAAGTCAGGTGGAATTCCATCCACTCACACTCTAGTTTCAGTTGATGATAATAACAATCAATTTAGTTAACTTCTTGCTTTCTATCTTACTTCAACCATGAAAAAACCTTTTTTTAACAACAATAATCTTTTTTAGGTGTATGGGAGACTTCGTTCTTAAGATGTTAATCCCAACGTTTCGATCCCTCAATGAGACCATCCTCAAGAGACAAGGAGCACCTTGTCTCCTGAGGATGGTCCCTTTGAGCTATCAAAATGTCAAGATTAACATCTTAAGAACGCAGTCTCCCGTACACCTAAAATTTATCATTGTGTAATGATGATATAAGATCAATTTAATATTTTTAATAATATCCTAAATTTTGTCTTAAAAAATGGTTAAAAAATGGTTAAGAAGAAGAGAACATGCTCTAGTTTCCCAATTTTTTTAGATAGACCTTATATTCTCATAATAATCCTATAATTTTTTGGATGGTCAAGTTACTTAACTTTCAATTATTCCGACTAACCTTTCTTTTTTTTCGTAGTGACAAGTTAACCAAGACTACGTATTTTCCTTCTCAATAATAAAAAGGTCCCAACTAACTTGAAAAAAAAAATTAAAAAATCAAATACTAACTTTTTCCTTATTCTCTCATTTAGTTTTATTAACATTATATATATATATATATTTTTATATATATAATCATTGCCATATTATACTTAAATTGTGACATTGTATCATTGAATTTTTTGAAAACTATTTTATTGATTATTAAAAAAAAATCATTCCTTAATGATAACATCAAATTATTACAATATTGACTATTAAAAATAAATTCTTTCCTTAATGACGACATGAAGTCATTACAAATTGATTACTTTATGCATTCAAAACCTTGAGGTAGACATGCTATGAATTTTATTTCACCAATGAATATAAGTTCTTCTTAATAATAACATGAAATTATAAAATCGTTATAAAGTAATTATTTTATTTTAATTCAAAATTTTGAATCATTTTTCATAATAAAAAATTATAAAATCGCTATAAAGTAATTATTTTATTTTAATTCAAAATTTTGAATTATTTTTCATAATAATTTTTGTTTAGAAAGAAAAAAAAACTATAATTTGTTATTTAAGTTTGAATTAAATTTTAATATCGAATATATAAAAGATTAGCAAAAATCATCAAGGTTTCATTTTAATAGTTTTCAATTGCTAGTACACAAGGATAATATATCAAGGATAATATATCAGTTGATGGTTCCTTCAACATTTTTTTATGAAGTTCCAAAATTCTTCATAATATAAAATACCTTACCCCACTAACTTTTTTTATGGAATTCCAAAATTCTTCATAATATAAGATACCTTACCCCACTACCCTTTTCTTTTTTTATGGAATTCCAAAATTCTTCATAATATAAGATACCTTACCCCACTACCCTTTTTGATAAGGACTCTACTATAGTATTGTATTCTCTGAAGATGTGTGTAAAAGACAATGCAGAAAAATATAGTTGTAGTTGATTAACCCTTTTACACCAATGTTCTAAAATGGCAGCCTGTAGTGATGCTTCACTTTTGGCCTAGTCCACAACAACTTTAGAGTCACCATACACCTAAAGTGTTGAAATGCCTATGGATAATGCAAAAAAAAGGCCTTAGAGAACCAACAACTATGTCCTTGTGTTGTACCTATACCACATCCAATCCATAACAAAAAAAAATTCTTGTGGATAACCTAATCCATATTCTTCCTCCACATTGGCCAGAGGGAGCAACACCATAAAAAAACCAATATTGTCATGAGTTGAAAAAACAAGATGTTTAAATATTCTTGGTTTTTTATGAATTTGTTCCTGTGATAATCTCTGTATAATCCTAGAACCATGTAGCTAACCAGTTGAGTGTGTGACTGGACATCTAGCTTTTTCTAGCTTTGCATATTTCCGAGGACATAAAAGCTAGAAGTTCTTTATACTATGAGGGGTTGGTTGTCCAAAGTTTCAAATTCTCATCTAAAGATGAATGATTCCAATCCCCAATAATGTGCATATCAACCAGCACCTCACTCCAAACAGATTAGTAAAGTGACATTTCACAAATAAATGATTAATAGATTCATAATTATTCTTGCAAAGAATACATATGTTAGGACCCTTAAGTCTTCTTTTAATTAAATTTTTCCATATGAGTATCTTGTCTTGTAAACAAAGCCACACGAAGCATTTTATTTTTAGTGGAATATGATATAAATTTCATAATAAATTTAAATCATCTTATTTATATCTATATAATTTAAAATATTAATATTGTTTAATTTAAATATTAAAAAAAAAATCATTTTATTAATCAATTGATTAAATATCATCTATCCAACCTTGAGAAAGAAAAGTAAGGAACTACTTGGTTTACTTTAGAGTTTTATTTTTGTGCTTATAAGGCTTAGAGAGGAGTGTTTCTAAATTACTATAATTTTAATGAGATAGAAGGTTGGGAACATTCGTATTGTAACCAAAATTTTGAAACTAAGATCTTATGTGGGTGTACGGAGAAGTGCTTTTCATGTGCAACACTCATAGTATCACCAATATGACATATCCTTTTAGCCCATGAAGTTTTAGAAAAGTTCCAACACCGTGTTTCACTAGGCACCTCATGCAAGTTCATTCTTATTTTAGCTATGTGGATCTTCTTCTCTACCCTAGTTAAAACATAGAGATAATTTTGATCTTCAAGATTAAGGTTAATGATTTCCTTGTAATATTTTAATTTTCTTTTATCCTCTAAATTTTCATCACACCACACATTTTAATCAATCCCCATATCTTTAACAAAGATATAGCATTTTATTTTTTTCCAAAAAAAAAATATTATAATTAAGTTATAAACTAAAAAACATATTATAATTAAATTATAAACTAAAATCAATAAAATTCCTAATTATAATTTAGTTATAGACTAAAATCAATAAAATTCTACTTAATCAATTAAAAACACTTTTAAATATCATTATAAATGAGTTTAAATGTTATAAAAAATATTCTATTTTATTAATAAGTAAAGTGATATATATATATAGTTAGTAAAAACAATAAAATTCTTTACATTGAAATACTACTTAGCCAATTAAAAACAAATATTACTTTAAAATCATAAAGATTATATTTTATTACTAATTAAAATGATAAATAAATATGTATATCATATTTTATTTTACATCTAAATCATAAAAATATTATATTCTATTAAAAGAAGACATCAATGTCAATTAAAAACAATAAAATTTAACAAAATCATCTATACTAATTTTGTTTATGATAATAATATATTGGAGGAAGCATCTTCTTACAAATATTTTGGAATTGATTTATACTACAAACTTAATTGAAACTATAGCATTGAGAAAATCATTAATGGAGTGTCGAAAGCTTATTTTGGTCTTGAAAACAATGATAAGTCACCAAACCTTGTGATGTGGGATAAAATGAAGTTCCTTTTTGGAACTCTTGCCACTCATGTTATCTTGTATTGTTGTGAAGTTTGGCGTTGTAGCATCTCTAGAGTGTCATGGAGAAGGATTAAGCAAATCCAAAAGCGTGTTATAATGTATAACCTCAAAATTAAAAGCAATATGCCCTACCCTATTCTTCTAATTGAAGTAGGTCTTCCCCGCATCAAGAGCATTGCTATGACTAGATACCAGATGTATAAGTATAGGATAAATAACATGGGAGGCCAAAGACTTCCTAAAATTGCTTCGATCAACTACAACTCAAGATAGGGTGGTTTAAAGACAATAAGGTTTGGCTAAACCATTGGGGGATTGATGAAAAAGCCACTTTATAAAATACCAATAACATTAAAAATATTATCGCAACTAAGTTTAAAGAAAAAATGTCAGATGAGAAAGATCTAGAGACTAAAAGAAATTAAGATACTATAAGGAGGTCATTAACCCTAATTTGGAAGAACAAAATTATCTCTCTTTGAATAAGAGAATCAATATAGCCAAGGTTAGGCAACTCCTAAAACACTATGGGTGGACACGATTTGTCATAGGAATGTTGTCATTTTATTTTAGAATGTCCTAAGTACGCAAACATTAAATCACAATTTCATAATCTCTAATACAATACAAACCTTCATAACTTTCTAACTTGTAAAAACTATAACTAATTAAAAATACTTCTTTCTAAACTCTTTGAGCATAGGAATAAAATTTTACAAAATTCGTATTAATTCTTTTAATTCTAAACCGTCATTATATTACTACTATTTTTTAAGGACAACAAAATTCCTAAAATATTATTATATTACTAATTTACTAGTAGTATTAATATATTCATGTTATATAAATTATACTTTCTAAATTCCAACTTAAAGCATAAATTCATAAAATTTTACAAAATTCATATTAATTTTTTTCTTCTCTCTTATAATCACATAAACCAATTTAAGGACATAACCACCACAACCATCATCACATTATAATAATTAACACTTAACCCATTTAAATTAATTTTAACTATTACATTTTCAACCAAAAGTAAAGAAAATCCTTACCTTTTGACAAGTTAACCCATTAAAAACAGATTAAATATTATATTAAAACCATATATATTATTATATTATTTTAATAAATCAATCAATTAATTGACCATTCTTTTATGTGGGTATTTGTTTAAATGAATACATTTAAATCACAAATAAAATGACATATTAAACGTCAAATCATTTGAATTTGCGTAGCCTGGCGTCATTCGGAGTATATATGCTCAATTGACTTCACTTAACTAAAGTGGGTGGGTGCATTTACATTGTTTAATCGTCTTCTGTTTGTCTTTCCATCAATTTTAAATGCTATTCACGTGCACGCGGAAGATCCTGGAACAACCGCCTTGAGACTCAGAGAGTGTTTAATACACGTATTGTAGATACATGCACCCAGCAAAAGGAGAATTAAAAAAAAGCAGATCTTACATACACTGATGAACCTTCCTGCAGATCCATGATCTTAAATTGGCACAACCCAATTGTTAATTTTTTCGCTCTTTCCTCAGATTGTATGGCCTTGATCGCATTCCATTGATCCATACTAGCCATAAATACCTGCTCTATTCAACCCAATCTGATATTCACTTATTTTCTGCTAGCTGCTGCTGTGCTGTAGGACTCCATTGCTGTCCATGACAATGTTACTTTTCTGCCTGTAATCATATGCGTTGTTCAAATCACTTTGATCTTGATTCTGCGCTCAAACACAAATACATGCTTACGCAGTTGGCAAGGTGAGTTAGGAGGTTCACGCCGGCTACTTACAGCATTTAAAGGTCTGGAAAAAGCTGGTTTAATTCTGTTTGGGTAGAGCTAGGTTTAATTCTGCTTGATAGTCCAATATATTGAAGCTATTTGAAATTGACTGCTATCATTTCAAGTAACTGTTCACTGGTTGTTATCAATACAATTAACTGGTTTGTAAGTAGCATAGCTTGTGTGTATGAATCAGACTTTGAATACCTTTCAGGTCTTAATACTTTTCTTCCCAGTTGAATTGGGTATATTGTGCCTTCTCCAATCCAGATTGATTCATTACAGGAAGCAAAACGAGCTGTAATGGAGTCAGAAACAGCAATGGTAGAAGCTTGTTCAGCTTTTGTAACAGACACAGTGATTATCAGGCCAGGATCTGAAACGTGTGTCCCAGGTTTGCCCTCTTTAACAGACCTGCAGTCAAATCAGATGTTTATTTCTCATTCAAACCAAATTGGCCTTCACAAAAACTCAATAATCCCAATCCATCCAGCACAATTCCAAAGTGAAATATATGATATGGGAAGTACGCAATACAATAATATGTCCTTTTCTGCCAATCTGAACGCTCTTGGGGCTAAAACTGGAGTACCCACGAAGAGATCAGTGTGCCCAGCTCAGGATTCGTTACAATCTCTTGCAACTCAGAGCAACTCGGCCTCTGATGAAGCTGAGGAGCACCAAGTGATAGATGAGAGGAAGCGGAGAAGGATGTTGTCTAATAGAGAGTCTGCGAGAAGGTGCAGGCTCCGGAAACGACATCACTTGGACGAGCTGAGGGCTCAGGTGGTTCACCTGAGGGCAGAGAACGAGCAGATATTGAAGAAATTCAATATTGCTTCAGAGCTTTATGTTCATATAACAGAAGAGAATAGCCTGCTGAGATCAGAGACATTGGAGCTGAGTCACAAGCTTCAGATATTACAACACACATTAAATACTCAATCTCATGGTGTCTTTAAAACTATGGGTATTGAAACTAGGAATTGCAGTGCTGCCCATATGAGCTCAGAATCAGGCACCATTGCTCAGTCCTGGGTCTTTCCCGATCTCTGGTTTTGAGGCCCAAAAGCATTTGATATTGTGGAAATCTACTGGTATTTCTTGAGTAATTACATCTCTGCTGTAAATTGTAATTCTATAGGTAACCGAAAGAAATGTATGAAGGTAGAGGTAGCTTTCTTGTTCATCGAGAACACCATCAAATGTGAATCTACCTGTCTTATTTTGTTGTAGAGGAGCACCAATGAAAAGTTGCAATGCATAGGTTATATGTAAACACATATTTTGAGAATTGTTGTACTAAGCTGAGTACCAATAAAAAGTTGCAATCCATACGCTCTCTAGGGTAAACATATTTTGATAGTTGGAAGGAGCATTGTGGTTGGCATGTCTGGGTTTAAAGCGTGGAGTGACCCACTTTGATACTATTTTCAAAGCTATTCATCTTTGAGATATACAATGTAGTAATGGACTGAACTTATTTCAAAAAGATTGATCAAAGTTGACAATGTCAAATTTGATCATACCTACCAGGTTATTGAATCAATAGATTGAGGATTATGCAAAGGGTTGGTTCGAGGATATTTGATCCATCATATAACCGTTACTGTTTTGTGTATAGGAATTGGGGAAAATGATATGAGGATATTTGATCCCATCATATTAGCGTTTTGTGTTAGGAATGGGGAAAATGATATGATTGTTATTTTCATAATTCTCTCCATTTCTTATGATTACATTTGGTCACTTCAAAACTACTTTGTCCATGATATGGTTCAAAACTACTTTGTCAATGATATGGTGTAACATTTTGATTTTATCTTAGCATTAGATGTCATCCATTTTGAATTCAAGTTTGTATAAGATTAAGCAATGATATTATTCCTATATTTTCTGATATGTTCTTTTTAGGAAGAATGCCATTTTTGATATGTTGTTATATCAATGAATGTGATATCATAACTCTTCTTTAATATAATGCCATTTCTCAATCCCTCAATTGTTATATTATTATTAATGATTACATAAGGTTTGTCCATTGATTTTATTGTTTAGTTTAAGTTTAGCATTTATTTTTTTTTAGCTTTCTTGTTGCGTTTTCTATGAGTTCATGTAAGTTTTCATATATAGTTGACTTTGTAACTCAAAAGGATAAGCATTGAAACAATATTAACTTTCCATTCTATAAATCAATCATCTTAAACAACCTCCATTTTCTAATTCACTATTTGCTAAAGAGCATAGAGGATAGGTCAAAAAGTGTTACTAGGGATTCACCCTTATCAATGAAAATGTAACAGTGGTGAAGAGAGAGATCTACCAGGGTGAATCCATGAAGATAGTTAACATTTTTTAGCAAGAGAGACAAAGGGAGCGAAGTTTTATGGGCACTCAATCGAGCTATTTTAATCTCCAAATGAAGCTAGTGAGAGCTCAACTTGTTCATTCAAGTTCTTTGTTTATATATAAACACAGTGTTTTGTTTCACTAGTAGTTAACTTTTAATCGAGCTCTAACCTCGACCAAACTCTGACCTTCACAGAGCTCTATTAGATAGTCATCAACCCCCGATCGACCCAATGGTATCCAACTCGAGAGATTGATCAACTTTTTTAATAATTATAATTGAATTTTTGTTTTATATTTTTTTAATTTTGTTGCCGGGCAATCTTTATGTTCTCAAAATTTTCAAATTTTAGTTTAAACCTAATATTTAACTCTTATAGCTCCTAACCCTTAATATCAATAACACAAAACCATTATAATCCCTATCAATCCTCTAAAATCATTAACCTATATATGGTATCACCTCTAATATCTAACCTATATAACTTGTGAACCCTAATCCCTAACCCATATTCACAAACCTAAATTACCCATTAAACCCTATACCTCATAACCCACAATCAATAATCCTTAAAAGTAACTTATAATCCTTATAACTCATAATGCTTTATCTATATAACCCTTATATGCATAGCCTTATAACTCCTTATTTGGAGATCCCATTAACGATGAGCTCATATTACTTAAAATCATTATAATTAAAATATTGTATGTGCTAAGTGTAAAACCCTATCACTCTTAATGTACATATACCATATATTTATTAACCTCTAGAACCTAAAATTTAGGGTTTACTATCTATTCAAACCTTAACCATATAACCAATATAAACTTGGCCTCTATAATTTATATCCCCTTACATTAATAATGTGTATTATCCCTAACACATATATCCCTTAGTCCATATAACCCTCACAACCCCCAATCCTTATGCCAACTAATCCATATAACCCTATATGCCCTCACCTATATGATCCTTATCCCCTAACCTTAATAAATCACAACACCTAACTGTTAGAACATTCTTACACCTAGGACCATAGTCTCATAAGTTAATTTGATGGTTAATGGTCCAAAACATGGTTAATTATGTTAATACAAGGTTGTTAGAAGGTTGTTGGGCATTAATGACACATTCCACCACTTAAGGGCCCAATTTTGGTCAAACTAGGTGTTAGGTGCCCTCATTTATGGCCACCTCCCTCATTTATTACCACTGTGAGGCACGCCCTTATCCCCTATTTTATGGATCTGGCTTTGACCTGAGGTGCCCATGCATTGAATGTGGCCAATTTCCCCCCTCCTTGGCAGTTTTGGCATATCCTTGGCCACCTACACTCCACCAAATCCTCACCCACTCATGTGCCATCATCATTAATGACCTCCCATGCCATCCCAATGTTCAGATTAGGAATTCGTGACAATTTGGTGTGATTTGGGATACTATTGGTCAACCTAGGGGGAATTGAGGTCCAATGTAAGCTAACCACTTGTAGCTTATTATGATGCCTCCAAAGGCTCACGATTTTTCCCAAATATAATATAAGGGTGTTCACAATTCATTTCTGGGTTGGACGGTTATAATAAACTTGCTATTTGATCATTTGTGTGTTTAATGTACCTCTTTTACACTGTTTTTCTTGTATACTTAGTCAAATTCTTAATTGTGAGGATATATTTAGCTAGTTGATCCTGCTGTGATTTGAATTTCACATGGTATTAGAGCTATTGGAGCTTCTAGTAGAACCAGTCTACTTTAGAAGTGCACCAGAAGCAGTGGATCAACCACATAAATCCTCGGGGCTATTGCCTTGAATCCATTGGAGCAATCCTTTGGAGTCTACCTAGGGTGTGATGCACTCCTGAATGTGCCTTCTATCAATGCAAGGTTCGAATTAGCTAGTTAGGATACCCTCCTGAGTGATTGAGTGTTTGCATTGCAAATTTACAATGTTCTTTGTCACCTAGTGCGCAAGCTATAGAATGGAGCAGTCTCATGTCATCTTACTCACTCCAGTCAACTACTTTGAGTGGAAGGCCGAAATGATAATCCAGTTGAGATCCAAGGGTCTCTTCAGAGTTACCATGGGGACTGAAACTGAGCCAAATTCTACAGTAGCGAAGTTGAAGTTCTTCAACATAATGGATGAAGCTTTTGGCATGCTTTGTCTCATCATTTCAAGAGAACTCAAGTGTTTCATATTGACAGTCTCACTACTCCAAATGAAGTGTGGCTCAATCTTGAGTCATTGTTTGGGAATACTGATGACATGAGAGGCCACCAACTTGAGAATGATTTGATCTCTCTGACCCCAAGCAGTTTTGAGACCATCCAAGAATTCTTCACCAAGTTCAAATCCTTGGTCTTGCAGCTCAAGCAATGTGGCATTGAGAAGAAGGATGAACAGCTGGTGTTGTCCATACTTTCAAATTTGGGTCCTGAGTACGCTGTGTTTGTTTCAGCATTCCATCCCACCAAGATCACTATTCGAAACTGGAAGATTCCATATTTCACAGATTTCATGGAGATGCTTACACAAGAACAAGATAAATTGGTTCTAATCGGTACCATCAAGCAAAAGTACCAAGTTTTTGCAGTTGGTGATTCGAAGCAAGAAAAGGGGAATCCAAAGCCGAAAGGTTTGAAGCAGCAAGAGAAGAAAAAAGACAAGGAGAGGCTGAGATCTTGTGATGGGGGTTCGAACCTTGTCAAGGAGAAAGGAAAGAAGAAAGAGAAGACCAAATGCACTTACTGTCAAAAGGTTTGGCACCCTGAAAGTGCATGCATGAAGAAGACCATTGACATGATGACTCATCTCCTCTAGAAGAACAACATTCCTCTTCCAAAATTTTCAAAGAAGAAGGAGGGTGTTTTTGAATACAAGGAGAGATGCCATGCATTGATGGCTAGTACATCAGAACCCTCTTCTTTCATCATAGATTTAGGTGCCTCAAGTCACCACAGTGATTCACTAGAAGGAAATATAATATCACGTTCATTCATATTGCGGTATTAAATATTCATGAAAACCTAAAAATTATATTGCTTATATATTAAGGGGAAAATGGTTTTTTATTTAATGTAACAATACAAAAATACTTTGGGGTCATTTTTATATGGGCGGGCTAACAAATATCTTCCAAATGGAGATGGCGGGATCACGACTGGACAAGAAATCGGGTTGAGGCAAGGCTCTAGGTTACCAGTACGCAGGGAAATCACGTCTTGAGGCATGCTTGAGTCTAGGGGTTTTGTGGTGAAGTGGGTTTCCAGTCGATCATAGTCGAGAGACAGTGGTCATTGACAGCCAATTGTTAGCAATAGCACTTAGCTAGTTGTTACCAATAGCCTTTGGAGGCTCTAAGCCTCTAGGGTTTGTTATAGGCCCTCGATAGGCCTTGGGGGCTTGAATACCCAACCACTCGTTCCTATTACAGGCCTTGGGAGGTTTAGTCAACCTCCTAGAGCTTGTTACAGGCCCGGGGGGCTTGGATACCTAGCCCACAACAAGCTTAGTCAGCGATTGGGGAACTGCAACATGCAATCTAAATGTTGTACTATGTGCATTGGCTCTAGTGACATACAAGAAGTGATCTCCTATCTCTTTATTAGACCATTATATGTTGCAAATCATAATGATATGTGGTTGAGTAATTGCATCATGGGTGAAGTAATGTGCATCCACAATATACATCGAAAGAAGCAAGGTGCATTGTAGAATGCATGTGGGGTCATAAGAGGGGTATCATATCAATATACTAGGTAGAAATATAAAGGGGTATAAAAAATGGTAATGAAAAAATTGATACATACAATATCTAGTGAAAATAGGGGTTTTTTTAAATTGGGAAGGCATATTGGGAGGGGGGTTAAAAAAACGATTTTGGAAGGTATTTTGCAATATTTAGTGAAATTAGGGGTATTGTTTCATATGCCACAAACGAACGTGCTATGATAGCGGTTTATTGAGTGAATCCCCTGTGCAAGTCACATGGCTTCTGCAAGAGAAACTTTATCTACGCTTTCACCTTACAGTGGTCCTCCTATTCTCATGGGTGATAATTCAAAGATCTCAGCAAGAGGCATTGGGAAGATCAGTCTAGACAGTGGGTACTTCAACAATGTGTTGTATTTTTCTAATCTTGCAGCAAATATCCTCTTTGTTTACCAAATGAGCTACACTGGTTCGGCCAAGAGAGTGATTTTCACTCAAGAAGATGTGGAAATTTCTGAAGTTTCTACAGGAAAAGTGGTAGCAGTTGGTGTTGTAGATCATGAGTCAAGAATGTACAAGTTCTCACACTTTATTTCTTACTCCTGTCCTAATGCTCTTCTGTCACATGCTAATGAGGTCAGTATACTTTGGCATGAGAGGTTTGGACACCTCAACTATAGATATCTTCAAGCCTTAAGCAAATAAAGCATCGTTGAAGGACTTCTAAGCATCACATTTTCCAAAGGTACCTGCAAAGGGTGTATTGTTGGGAAGCATGCAGACCGCGAGTATGAGAAGGGGAAGGAAAGAAGAGTTGCTCATCCTCTTGGTTTGGTCCATTCAGATGTGATAGGAACTATTCCTACACCTTCCTATGGAAACACAAAGTATGTCCTAATATTCATTGATGATTTTTCAAGATTTTGTTGGGTATGCTTTCTTAAGCTAAAATTTGAAGTCTTCCTTTCATTCAAAGTTTTCAAAGCTTCAGTGGAGAACTTCAGTGGGAGGAAGATAAAGGTCTTGAGGAATGATAATGGAAGGGAATATGTCAATAAGGACCTGTAGCATCTATGTGAAGAATATGGAATTCAAATGCAACATTTTGTGCCTTACACACCCCAACAGAATGGTGTAGCAGAGCGCAAGAATAGAGCATTGCAGGAGATGGCTACATGTATGATGGAGGCTAATTCCTTGTCTCCTAAACTATGGGATGAAGCCATTAACTGTGCTACATATGTTCATAATAGAGTACCACACAAATCCTTTGAAGGCAAGACTCCATTTGAGGCTTGGATGGGACACAAGCCTGATGTGTCTCACCTTAGGGTGTTTGGCTCAAGAGCATGGGCTAGAATACCTCTTGAGAAAAGGAAAGGCTTGCAGCCCCAAAGCAAGGAGTCCATCATGTTTGGATATGCATAATATGAAAATGGATACAATCTCTTTGACCCCTCATCTCAAAATAATTTCATTAATAGGAGTGTTTAGTTCGAAGATGAGCCCATGCATGCAGTTGGCCAAAAAGAAGGGGAATGCTCAAACCCCCTACCTGAAGAGGATGTAAGTGATGCTTCATTTTATGATATTTATGATTTTGATGTTGAGGATGAATATGATGACATGCATGCATATCATTACCCTCCTATAAGGCCCAAGTGCGCTGAGAAAACCATACAAGCAGCTAGTGAACTTGCAGGTGATCCAAAAGAACCTAGGAAGACTAGATCACAGTTTAACAATGCATTGTCTACTTGTGATTCAAATATTCATGGGAGGTGTTTTCTCATGGTTGGATATGATCCAAAGTCATATGAAGAACCATCAAATTATCCAAGATGTAAAAAATCCATTCAAGAAGAGATGAAGTCTCTCCATGATAATGAAACTTGGGAGTTGGCTCCTCTTCCTTCCAAGAGGAAGCTAGTGCAATGCAAGTGGGTGTATAGGACCAAGATGGTTTTTGATGGTTCTGATATGAGGTATAAGGAAATATTGGTAGCTAAAGGCTTATCTCAAGTCTATGGAATGGACTACATAGAGACATTCGCACCTATGGCAAAGATGGACTTAATCAGTATAGTTTTGGCCATTGCAGCATTCAAGCGATGGGAGGTTCATCACATGGATGTGAAGAGTGATTTTTTTTATGGTGATATTCATGAGGAGATCTATATGCAACAGCCTGAAGGTTCCATTCATGATCCTTCACTTGTGTGCAGGTTGAAGAATTCCCTCTATGGTCTCAAGTAAGCTCCTAGAGCCTGGTATACCAAGATGGACAATTTTATGCTATCACAAGGCTTTGAGTGATGCAAATCTGATCCAAATGTTTATATGCATCTTGTTAGTGACTCTATTTTTCTTATTGTACTATATTTTGATGATATTTTGATCACTATCATTTTCATTGAAGAACTAGGCTCAATTAAAACTGCATTATACAGTGCATTCTCCATGTCAGATCTAGGATTGTTGAAACAATTTCTTAGTTTGGAGATTTATCAATCTGATGAAGGGATCACAATTTCATAGTCAAAGTATGCTTCATATATGCTACAGAAGTTCAAAATGGATGAATGTAAGGCTTCCAAGTTTCCCTTCCTTTCAAGGGTAAAGCTTCATGATTGGGGTTCCTCACCATTGGTGGGCAGTTTACTGTATAGACAACCAGTTGGGAGCTTGGTGTATCTCACTCACTCTCAAATAGATTTTACTTATGCAGTAGATGTTTTTGCAAGATACATTCAAGAGCCTCATGAGATCCATTGGAAAATTTCCAAAAGGATCTTGCATTATGTGCAAGGAACCAAGCAGTTTGGGATACACTATGCAGCTGGTTCATCACTTGAACTAGTTGGTTTTACTGATTCAAATTGGGCTAGAGATAGAACTAACTGGAATTCCACTTTTGGTTATGTCTTTATGATTTCACATGGTCCCATTTCCTAGTCTAGAAAGAAGCAGCACACTATTTCCTTATCATCAGCCGAGGCCGAATACAGGGAAGCAATGAATGCAACTACAATGTGTGTGGTTGCAAGGTATTCTTGGAGAGTTTGGATTTGCATTTGATTCACCCACAGTCATTTGGTGTGATAATCAAAGTGCAATCAAGATCTCCACTGATCCAGTATAGAGACAAAGGACCAAGCACATAGAGATACACATGCACTACATCATAGGCTTGGTGCATGACCAAATTATTGCCTGATAGTATTTCCCATCTGTTGATCTATTCACCAAGAGTTTCACTGAGAAGACCTTCACCTACCTTAGATCACTCCTTGCAGTGGGTGATGCATGGTGAAGACTGGTATATTTTCCATTTTTTCTTTCTTTTGTCCATTTTAGAGAGGAGGTTTTATTTCCCATGTGGTTTTCCTCCTTACCTTGGTTACATGGACTAATAAAAATTATAAGAGGTGACTTGAGCCTTAGTTTCCAAGGACTCATTTTTGTTTGGGCTACATAAGTCTAGCTTAAGGGGGGGTGTTAGAACATTATTACACCTAGGACCATAGTCTCATAAGTTAATTTGATGGTTAATGGTCCAAAACATGGTTAATGATGTTAATCCAAGCTTGTTAGAAGGTTGTTGGGAATTTATGACACATTCCACCACTTAAGGGATCAATTTTGGTCAAACTAGTTGTTAGGCACCCTCATTTATGGCCACCTCCCTCATTTATTACCACTAACTGAGTGAGGCACCCCCCTATCCCTTGTTTTATGGATCTGTACTTGACCTAAGGCGCCCATGCATTGAATGTGGCCATTTTTTCCTCTCCTTGGTAGTTTTGGCCTATCCTTGGTCACCTACACTCCACCAAATCCTCGCCCACTCATGTTCCATCATCATTAATGACCTCCCGTGCCATCCCAAAGTTCATATTAGGAATTCGTGACAGTTTGGTGTGATTTGGGAGACTACTAGTCAACCTAGGGGGGATTGAGGTCCAATGTAAGATAGACACTTGTAGCTCATTCAGATGCCTCCAAAGGCTCACGGTTTTTCCCAAATGTAATATAAGGGTGTTGAAAACTCATTTATGGGTTGGAGAGTTATAATAAACCTGTTATTTGATCATTTGTGTGCTCGGATACATTTAGCTAGTTGATCCTACTGTGATTTGAATTTCACACTAACATTTATAACAATTATAGCCTGAGATCCTATAACCTTTATTACATCCATCTTATGACCCTAATCCTTATGAGCGTTAATATTTAACCTATATAATATAGCAAACTCCTATATCCCATAAAATATATAGCTACTAACAACTAACCACTAAAATCCTAAATCCCAATAACCCTTACAAAACCTAACTTACAAAATATATAACCCCTTTAGCCATTAATCTATATAACCCTAACTTAAATCATTCTATTGGCTATAGTCCTTATAACCCATAACTCCTAAACCCTATAACACCTATTACTTTTTATTATAGCCTTTATAAACCTTAATTGTAAAACCCTATCATCCCTCACTTGTATCCCTTACATTGTTTTGCCTCTAAATTATTAACATTATACTCATAAATGATTATAATCTACATATCTAAGCTCCTACAAAGTATGTAACCCTTAAGAATATCTCATATAACCCCCTGCACTTGACAAGTAACCACTAAGTTGTAAAGTCTATAACACCTAATCATTTTAATCCGTAAGCACTATAATCTCAAATCCCTTTAATTCCAAACCCTTAACCATTAAAATTCTTAATCCCTAATCCCTATAAATGTTAGCACCTTACCTCTATAAACCATAACATCCAATCCATATGAACCCCATAACTCCTAATCCCAAGATAGCCCCATTCAATGATCTATTTTGATGACATTAGAAAGTGTCGGCACGCGGATTCATCTATATCAAACATCAAGGCCACATAGTCACCTCTAGCATTGTGTGAATTAAGATATTATGTGCAATTAAAATCATACTTAAATGCATTAAAAAACCAAATAATATGATTAAAATTTTTGAATCTACCAATGTTAATAATTTGGAATGCACTTCACTCAAACAAACCCTTTAATGTAATTATATATTTTGATAGTTAGGAATGCATTTAAACCCATTTTTAATTGAAATTTAAAGTTTGAAGATTGTATACAATTTAAGAGATCAAAGTTAACCGTAGTTCACATCAACAATGATGATAATTTTAAAGATATTATAAATGCACTAAGTAGCTAATTTTAAAGATATTATAAATGCACTAAGTAGCTTGTTTCTAGCAATGATAAGATTTGGTTTATTGTTTTGTGTGCACAAGGCTAAGCTTGTAGTTGAATCTATTTTTTTATTTCCTAAGTGAAAAGTTTTTATGTTTTTTATGGGATATGCTTTCTTCCTTATGACTATATCTTGTGGTGCTTGTCTTCACTCTTTTTTTTGTACATTAATAGAATAATGAAGCATGTTATCATATATATAAATATATAGAGATATCATATTATTATGTCAATTGATATGATATTGATCCAATTATGTGATTACCGGAATGCTTTAGAAAGTCCCTCTTAATTATCTTATCTTTATAATAATTGTTTTTATATACCTAATAAAGATGTATCTTCTCTTATTTTAAATTCTCATCATTCTAAATTCTAAAAGTCCAAACAGATAGATGACATCAAGTTCTTATACATAATGATGGAATAACCTTATATGTAAATATTAATTTTTATTGTGTTTCCAATATATTTGATGCACTAAGAACCTATCATAAGTTTTGGTTATAAGAATAGATCTAACAAGTGAATGCTCCCAATCCTTTATTTTTTGTAGTTAATTTAATTTTATATTTGATTTAATATGAATTCAAATTAATTACTTATATGGTACACAAACCTCTTAAAATATATCCATAACCAATTAATAATGAAATAATCCACAAATACCCACTACCATTTTGGACATTGATGGAACGTGCTATAATATTCTAGAGTTGTCCTTGAAGTTTTTCATAAAAAAGTGGAACACAATGAGGATAAGGTAACCCACATTGACACCGTTAATTTTTTAATATATTTCACCTTAAAAATAAATTATATTGAATTTAAACATAATTTAACAAAATTGAAAATGTCATGGTCAATTATCCATTATATCACATTAAGTAAATACAATTTAAAAATAATTAAATTTACTTTTATATTCTTGATTTTATTTATAAAGATATTTTTGTAAAAATAACACAAAACTAAATATCACAAGGAAATTATATTATTGATATATATAATAGAATCTTTAATAAAAGACTTAGTTTTCCCAACAAAACTTAATTGCCCCGAGAGGTGTTTTACAGTGCCGAGAGGTGTTCTACAACTCAGTGTGAGGGAGATTTTGTGAGTCGAGTGTTTGTCGATATTGTCAGCCATAAATAACCTTTGTTAGTATGAGAGAGATTTTATGAGTCGATTGTTTGTCAATATTGTCGACCATAAAAAATAATAAATATTATGTCGGCCAATAATTAAAATTAATAATTAAAAGCAATAATAATAATAATAATAAACAAATAAAAAATATTAAAGCTGACTCGCACCTTCTCAGATGAGCTCGGACTCAACTCCTTCATCCACTCTCATTAACATAATTTTATTATATTTTTTTATTTAATATATAAACAATATTCCACATACAAAGTAATGTTGTAACTTTTTAAAGTAATTTTTGAATCTTAAGCTCTATTTTACATCTCGGGAAATTTGATCCCTCTCAACACTTAATAGAGCCTAGAATTTGGATATACACTGGTATTTTAAAAACAAACAGATCCAAATCATAAATAATAACATAATAGTTAATTCAATTTATCTTAATAAAACCCTATGAATCCCTATGAATTTTTGAAAGTTCATATATATTTGGGACAAGAGAATCACAATTTGAAATAATTTTAAACTTAACGTTATCATCAAGATTGGACTACCCATCAAATCAGGATAATTCTATTAACATTTTTATTTTCAAGTTTGTATAACCTCCACTATTAAATAAATGGTTATTTGGGACAAGAGAATCACAATTTTAAATAATTTTAAACTTAACGTTATCATCAAGATTGGACTACTCATCAAAACATGATAATTCTATTAACATTTTTATTTTCAAGTTTGTATAACCTCCATTATTAAATAAATGGTAAACCATTTTAGAAATATATTGTTTCGAGTATAATACCTTATGTGGATTGAAATCTTATACCTTTAGTCCCTCTACAGATTGCACACTATTTCTTTCATAGGAAACTTTGATTCACTCATAAAACATTATGATGGGTTATTAGTGCATAAAAAATATAGGAAAAATATCCACACGTATTAATATGTAGATGAAAGGCCACGACATAATCTTACATGCATAAAGTTGGTATTATGTACACATTAGGTATCCATACTTTCCAAATTTCATATGATGATCATCTAGAACAAGAGAAGGTATGTCTTCTTCAGTTATTTATATCACATTATTAATTACATTTGATCATTCTTTAATTACAATTTGTGGGTTCACTATAATGAGTAAGCAATTATAATACCTTTAGTTTTGATTTGGAATGTATTTAATTAAAATTATGTAAATGATGTAAATATGCTAGTATGGAGTCCTAGTGCGGAGCTCAAGGCCAAGGCCCAACTATTGAATGTCTAAGCATGTATGATATAAATTTTTTTATTTGGACCACATGGTTGGATTATCATGCCAATTCGAAATATATGTAAATATTATGTTGGAAAATAATAAAATGGTCCAAGATGGTTGTGTAAAGAGCACTAGAGGGGCTATGATTCCACTATAGGGGAAGAGGGAAGGGGGCCTATGGGAAACTAAATCATGTGTTTCCAAGTGTTAACCTTAGAACTCATCCAAATTCTGTCATGTGCTTTAAATGAGCCAATTACTTCATCTTGACTAGCCAAGTGGGAAAAATCACTTCATGTTGTTATTGAAGCATAGGGGTGAATGCACTTTTGTGACAGTTCTGTCAGCTTCCAGAAGTCAGTTCTGCAGTTTTCAACAATCATGTTCTTCTATGGTCAAAAGCTATGCTAGTTTTCTTTTCACCATTATCTCATATCCCTCAGATTCAACACTCTTTCTATCATTCTCTCATGCAGATTTCTACACTACGTAAAACTTCATATTGATGTTCATGACCATCACAAGACTGTATAACCAATAAATTCAAATATAGAGATAGAGCTACAGATTTGAAGGGAAAATAGATGGTTGTTGGTGTTAATGCTCAAATCTCGCACACATGAGACATTTCCGCAATTTGCACAGTAAAGTGTCATAAACATATAGCATGCAACCCACCAAAGGCATGAGTCTAGAAATGCCCCAAAAGAAGTTAAAACCAAAACCCCATGGCCACATGTATGTTAATATGTGCTATTGTGAAGGCTACCAGAACTACGATCGTGCGACTAGCGCATATAATCCCTCGATATCCACATGACTGAAGTAAATCATAGAATCTCAACTACCAGTGGCACATTAATGACTCATGAAATCTCCATTACCTCCACAAGTTTGAATTTGGCCCCTCTCACACTTGAGTTCCTTAAATGGCCTCTCTTGTGTACCTTGGAGCTAGATCATAAGATCAAGGAGTTCACATTGGGATCTAGTTATTTTTGGGCCACCTCTTGGCCTATAAAAGGAAACCATGGGCATTCTTATAGGAAGAGAAACCAAGATCAAGGTTATGTTGTTGGAATTTTGCTTGAGCTCCCTTATAACTCACCTCTTCCCTCTTATTTAGTATTTACCAAGCTCCTTTTCCACCTTCCTTCAAGGGGCATGAATTCTTCTCCTTTGTTCTTCAAGCTACTTAGCATCTAGTGTGGACTAAATAGACCTCCCTAAGGGGGATCATTTGCCTCCATTGGATCTCACATATCCTTGGTGTTGTACATGCTTATCCATTGGGAAATGCAAATTGGTTTGGCATCTATTGGTTGTTGGAGTTTGCATCTATACCCCGCTTGTTCTTTGTATTATTTCAATTGTATTTTTTTTATTTATCTATTTCCACTAACAACTACTTGCAGGATCACTTGAAGCATCACCCAACACAAAGGGGCACCAAATACCGAGGCCTTGCTACATCCTACAAGGATTTGACCCTCGCCAAGTGGGAAGGATTCACCCTTGTGAAACTATTTTTCCACGACAGTATTTATGGCGACTCCACTTATTTTAGTTCATTTCTCTTAAACTAGGTTGTTGTTTGTTGAGTAGCTAATTCTAGTATCTTTTGCTTTGTAGGAGAAGAGTTCCATATCCTTCATTCCAGGAAAAAAAAAAAAAAACCCCTCCTTTTGGCCGCAATCACTATTTCAACAAATGCGTGGATCCCAGTGTCTCAAACGTGCTTCCCACGCGGACGATTCCAAAAAAAACCCTCCTTTTGGCCGCAATCACTATTTCAACAAATGCATGGATCCCAGTGTCTCAAACGCGCTTCCCACGCGGACGATTCCAAGACAGTTGTGTTACCGCGCATATTAACAGATCTTCATCCTTGTGTATTTCTGTGTAACTGACATGCACGACCTTTTCTCATTGTAAACATGCTAGTGAGTATTTCTTCCACACTACAATGCATCTGGTTTTTTTTTTTTTCGTGTGAATCCACTCTTTATTTTCTTTATACCTATTTTTCACAATTTTGCAGCCCCATTGTTGCTCACTAATGAACCAAAACTAATTAACTTGCAATAGTTTACATGTTCTATAGTAATTGGCTCACTTAGAATAAGATTAGGGAGTAAAGAGTCATCCTCTCTCAAAAATTACTTAGGTAACCAACCTTGAGGCTTTCAAAGGGCCTCATTGTTGTCACTAATATTGAAGACACCTTGTGTTTTTGTTTACTTGGCATGTTTTTAGGATCAAAGTAGTGTAGAATTCACTTTTTGCACACAAGCAAGGACCTAAAGACTCTTGTCTCCCCAAGTATTCTCTCCACCCTGCACTTCTCGTAAGCTTGGTGAATCAGAAAGGGGTGAAAAGTGTGAAATACCTCCATTTCACACTTTTACTTCATTAGCACTTTATGTTTGCAAAGCACCATTGGCATCTTTAGAGTTAAAAGTTAATCTCCATTTACATTTAATTTACACTCTTATAATTAATTTGAAACAATCAATTTTCTTAACTCACATGTGTTTGCACCACTAGCACTTACTAAGGGACCTAAAAGCTCTTTCACTCCAAGTATGATCTTCACCTCGCACTTCTTGTGGGCTTGGTGAATCAGAAAGGAAAGGAATTGTGAAATACCTCCCTTACACACCTTAATCCAAAGTAGACATTCAAAATCATCTTTTTAATTTTCCATCCAACTAAAATCCTCCACAGGAGTTCAAAAAACAATATTTTAGTCAAGAGGATTGATTAGGAAAGGAATCCATTAATGCCCACCAATCTAGTTTCATTAGCGATATTTTCGAACATATCATTGTTGACTTATAGGGTACTATCAAAATACTACTATCATCCATTGTTAAATTAAAACCCAGATAAGAAGTGTAGCATGCCCAAGGAGGTCAAAGCCGAGGTATAGTTTCCCCGACCTCTCCAAAGAGCGACTCATATTTTCGTGGAGGCAACACTATACCGCTCAGGAAGAACCACTTATCCACACTTGACACACGGTATCTTAGTTCCCAAAATTAGGACATCACCAAGAATCAATTGTGAGTGCAATTGACTCCTGAAGTCAACTATTCACATTGGGAAGTGTTTCCAAGTATTCTTGATTGGGACATTTCCCCCATCGCCAGTAGAACTAGCTCTTTATTACCTTCAATAGTCAATTGGTGTGTGGACCCCATTGTCACCATCAATTGTTCTTTTGGAAGGCCTAGTTACATTTGAGAGGAAGGACGTTATGTATTTTAGGGAATTTACACTTATTTTCTTTCTAAATACAAGTTCACTAACTCGTAATTAAAAATAACCTACATGTGGGAACTCTTGTACTAAACCGACTGCACATATCACTCACTTCTTGCACCATATTGCATCTATTGTGGTTGGTATATTTTTGCATTTGTTCAATTGTGTTTAGTTCCACCATCACACTCACTTTACACTAAGCTTTCACCATTGAGGAACAAAGCAATCCCATAAGGAAATCCCAAAGACTGCAAGGCCTTTCCCCTCTCTCGAGGGTTGTTTTTAAACCTTCTCCTTATGGTTCACATGGAAGATACTTTAAGATGGGTCACTCCCAAGCCACATTGATAGGATCATCAGGGCAAGGTCGCTTCTTGCTAAATTCATTTTCTCCTCTCGGAGAGAGTGTCGATCCTTTTACCTCATCCACCGCTGGAAGAGGCTCCCCTTCATTTTCTCCCCTCATGGAGAATCTAGATATCTTTGCCTCCCCCCCTCTTGGAAGAGGACCTGCTTTGGATTCTCCTCTCAGAGACCCTTTGGACCACTTTGGTCCCTCCTCTCTTGTAGGAGGACATTCATTATTTTTAAAACCACCTCAGTCTCCACCTTGTGGAAACCACACACAACATACAATGGCTGGACCAACTCCTAACCTACCTTTCATTTCTATCCTAAACCTCTTGGAATTGGCCAAACTAATCAATGACCCTATTTCACATGATCTAGCATGGACAACTATGCCAGATAAAATTCCCTCCAATATTCCCAAATTCAAAGGAAATCAAGGTGACGATCCTGCCAACCATGCCATGTCCTTCCACTTATGGTGTTCTTCCAACAACATAGTGGAGGATTCAGTGAGGCTTCACCTCTTTCATCGCACCCTCACTGGAACATAATCCAAATGGTATGTGAAATTACCAAGACTGACCCATGCCACCTTTGCAACGTTAGCCACTGCATTTCTCACATACTTCTAGCTTCTGATTCACCATGAACTTGGTCTCGAAATTCTCACAGAGTTTCGACAAAAAAACATCTATAGACATCGAAGATCATATCCATGAGTGGCGTAGATGCCGGAAATTGTGTAAGATCAAAATACAACCACCATTCTTGTTGGATTGGTTCATTAAATCACTCCAACCAGCTATTGCAAAATATGTCACTACATATATGCCACAAAATGAGGAAGATTCCATCCTAAAGGCCCAACATTTCTACCTTATCTATGCACAATCCAGATAACTTTACATTATCCTTCTTGATGCCCCCCAGCATCAGTCATTGGATCCTACCCCTACGGGTTCGTCACACTTGGCGGATGGGCTTATTGCATCCATTTCCCATCAAGGAAAGGTTCCTCCTACTACTTCGGCATCATTTAATATGGACCCGCAATACCCACCCATTACCCCTGTAGTGGCACCCTCTGATCCTATACCAACTCCCCCAATTGGTCAGTTACAGTATGGACCCAATAATCCTACTTATCCAAATGTTATCCATGCAGCAGCAACCCCTGCACCACAAATGCCACAAGTTGTTTCTACATCCACATATTATGGAGAGGAAACTTCATTTATCCCACTACTAGGGTATAAACCTTACTACCTATTTTTGTGTCCCACTAGTCAAACCCCACACCCCACATGAGGTTTAGTCTTGTTCAATCTTCTTGTTCACAACAAGCTCAAAAATTTGATCAGTTGAACACCACAAATCCTTTGAATCCTCAAAATAAGGGGAAGGGGAATCAAACAAAACCATCGTCAAGGGAAAGGGGAAAATCAAACAAAACCAGCAACATGGGCAAGGGGAAAACCCCCCTCCCCAACAAAACCAGAACCCAGGTAACCAGAATGCAGGGAAAAATAATCCCCCCAGGAAAGGGAAGAACTCCAACCTTAGGACCAATTACTCTTGCTCCATTTGTGGAGAATATGGTCACTGCACACATCATTTCCCTTCTTTCCCGACTTCCAACAATTGGTAGAATCTAAGAAGAAGACAATGATAAACCCTCCTTAGGCCCCCAATCCTCCCTAAACCCATACTGGTTCCTTACAAAAACCTTTCTCCAATCAAGAGGTCGTTGCACAATAGCAGGATCCGCCCCCCTCTGGCAATGGGTCCTTAAAAAATGTATACATACTGGATGTTAACCTTCAGAATTGAGCCAAAGGTTATGATAGACCTGACGCCCCCAAGTGGAATATGTTCATATCCCCTCGGGGGGGGATTTGAAAATCCCATTCCCAAGCAGTGAGCAGATCCCACGCATCCCAAAGGTACGACTTAGGTGCACCCCTAACAATCTCCACAAGAAATCCGCCCACAATTATAGCATTCTAGAAGACTTGGCTTAGTCACCCGTGGATATGTCCACGTTAGAAGTACTACAGTCATGCCCAACCCAACGAAATTCATTACTCAATGCACCCAGTTTCGTCAATCCATCTGACTCAAGCCTCATGACGTTCAACCTTGACAAAGGTGAACCGGGACTACTCTCCTCAATCGCATTTCAAGTCCCCGTCATAGTACAAAACATTATGATTCATCTATGAATGTACATCCACTTGGGTCATGTCTTCTAATGTTTGGAAACGATCAAGATCACCTAAGCTATTCCCCTCGTCTATTTCCCTCTGTGCATAAGATGGGAGACCATCCCAACCTAGAGGATTGTACCAAAATGTCCCCATCAATCTAAGGGGCAAGATGGTCATGATCAATATCGAGGTAGTTGATCCATAACTCAACTACAACATCCTCTTGGGGAATAGTTACATGTATTCCATCGGTTTCCTCCTTGGTCTTCCATATCATGATGTTTCCCTTAAATGGGAAGATTGTCACCCTCAACTAGCTTAACTACTACGATCCTAATGCCACTAGAAACCATGAAAATATCCTACCTACTATCTGTCGATGGAACAAATAAACCCCCCTATGTTGATATTTCCCACAACATTTATAACGACTCTAACTTGTTAGGGGTATACTATGGCCTACCACCTAATATACCTACATCCACCGATAGCCTGATGTGCACAATTTTCACCATTGAAAATGTGCCCACCTTCTCCTCAACACTGTCATCAATATAGCCACTAAGCCACAACATTGAAGAAATGTTGAGTCCATCGGTACCTCCGATCTTCCACATCCCTTTCTTGTACCCCCCCACATGCATGCAAGGGACACTAGATATGGCTCAGTTGACTCTACCTAGACTTACTCTGGGTATTCTGGTGTGGTACCTATTATCACTAGAGTTGGACCTAGACTACTAAGATTCAGGCCTAGAGAAATCTTAATAGTAGGTAAAGGATAGATAGGGATTATTGTATATAAACAGGTAAAAATACGACAGAGATCATAATATAATATAAGGTATAACTGCAGCAGGTATATGATGTAACATACTGTAATATGAAGGTCTACGAGCATGAATTTATAAAAAGAATGAATTTAGATCATCAAAAACATACATGTCATTTATAAGAGTTCTGGTATACAGAATAAGATTATACAAAGACCAAATCATAAACACATGCAAGCTTTATCAATTCATATATTAAAACAAAACTGGGCTCATTCGATTATAATCATTTCAAAGTGTTTCTTCATATCAAGATAAACAAAATACATGCTTGAGCATCATGTTATCAGTCTCATCTCCATAGCTCTATCCAACCTCTTCTTCCTTCTCAGAGGAAGAGCTCCCCCTTTACATTTAAAAATAATCAAATATATAAGAAATTGCATCTTCTAGACTATTCGGGCTGTTACAAGATTTTTGGAACAGAAAATCTAAAAATAGACTAAAATAAATGAAGTCTCTGATATGTCAGAGGAAATAAGGAATTGCTACAGATGTTTCCTCAATTCGGGTTATGACTCACCTTCTAATGGCCAACTATATCCTTGAAAACTTAAATAAGGATAAGCTTTGTCTCAGAACCTGACATTTGATTTTTTTTATGTGCCTTAGAATCTGGATCGAATTGGTTTCTAGAAGATTAGATAAAATATTAAGATTAAGTTTGTGCTATCAAATTCGGGCATGCTCAATTTACTTGACCAAAAATATCATTTTGAAATGTGCTCTGCCACCTGTTTATTGACTGCCTAGAAATATGGAACTGAATGCTACATCGCTGCCTGAAAAAGTGGATCGAGTCCTCTGCCTACGGATACACTGCCACTCTTTGTCTTTATTAGGTGATTTGAACTGCATGATTCCCTTATGCAAAGTCCTTAAACTGAATGCTCCTCTACCTGGTCCACCATTTTGAATAATGAGCCCATTTCGGTGCCTAATATTTTCCAATAAAGATGTGTATTCACCAACATCAAACCTTATACCAATGGTTTGGCACTTTAACTTATACCAAAGGCCTTCGAATGGCCTAGCCTCTCTATTAACTTTTACATTGGCATGCCAATCATAGTTTATTAGATACACTTGTGCATCAACAAGCTTTCCACTTGATTCAATTTCATTTATAGACTCCTGAAAATGCTGTAGCAATACCATCTCTGCTTTTTCCTCAGCACTTCTGAGTAAATTAACACATACAATTGGAACTTGAGAACTCACCATATTGCTATTTTGAACATTTTCATCACCATTTCTACTTCTATATCTCCTGCGCAACCTTCGATAGTATTGTGCAACTCCTTTATAAGGATCTTGGGATGAAATATAAATTTCTGCCTCTGCAGCAGTGAACTTCAACTCTGCACCCAACATATCGACACAGTTCCTCGATGCCAAAGATACACACTAAAAGGAAGTCGACTACCTACAGATATCCTTGGAATCCAAAAAGTTGCTCACACTCCACTTCATTTTCTGTGCTACACCTTGCATTCAGACCTCTTGCCAAATAAAAAGTGCTAGGATGAATTCTACTACATCGAGCACTAAGGGAAACAACAAGTTCTTGCTGATTAGAGTCTGCAAAGTTTCTACACTCTGCAAATCCCTTGACATTTGGAAGAGAATCCTTTTAAATATTAATAGACCTGGAATGCGTTCAAATGCTCTGGACACCAAAATGCATGTCTTTTGGCCCCTTGAAAGCTATCTCCTTGATGATTGTGACTTTTGGCATCGGTTGTACTTGAATGATGGAAACTCAATGTAGAGGACTGGTGGCACCTGGACATTATGACCCTTCATTCTCTCACACAAGGGAAACCAACCAGCAATCCTCATCACTGCTACACACCTGGGAAACTCATCGATCCATTGAAATTTATATGGCTCAAACCTAAGGAGTTTCCCACTCAGCTTCTTGGCTCGCGTCATGGTGATCTGAGTTTCTTGCTAACCTGAATGCGTGTAAAATATTCCATAAAATGCAAGTTATACCAAGAAAGTCGATTGTATATGGTTAGCTGAAAACCAAAAACAAAATAAAACTCAGGTTCATAATTCATAATAATGTCAAATTGTTGTGTGTACATCTTTGACATGAGTGATTAACACTCTTATCTTGACATGACCTCATGGTTACTGTCTATCCTTTAATGAGACAATACATAACTTGAAATCTTTGTACAAACCCTGCCAACTGTCTTTATTTTCCTTATGCAGAAATCGAAATTGGCAGCATCATCATTCTTCACATTTTTCAATATGCTGCCAGTGTGATAACATTAGATTTTGTATTGTTTCAGCAAAGAATTAAACACTTTGAAAAATCAAATGAAAATGAGCCTCATTTTGATTTAATAAATGACATAATATTAAAATGAGTAAGAGTTAGGATAAAGTTTGGACAAACCAAAATCAAAATTCAAAGATAAGTTGAGGTAAAACTGGAAAAGGTGACCATCTAAAATTAAAATTCTAAGGTAAATCTAGGTTACAACCCTTGAGATAACATCTGGCTCCGATTGGGGATAAAGCTCTCCTTGTGAGGCTTTAAGAACATTTTGACCATGTTCCTTCATCCTTTGCTGCAAGATGTAACAATGCTCTGCTTACCATTCACTGAAAGCTGAAAATACTAGTGCCATTATTGGGCTGGAGTCATGACCTCGTTTCAAACCTATCAACTGTACCCTGTTCGTCCACATTAAAAATCCAAATTCCTGGCATACCAAATAACAACCATATACTGCAAACTAAAAATTGCTCCATTGGGCTAGAGTCTACCGATCTACTGCAAGCCAACATACTGAAAACAAATCTACTGAAAAACTGTGCACCACTACAACTGAAAATCTGAAAGCTGAAAGAAAATGGATGCTCTTGAGATGAGCTTATTTATCCACATTATCTATACTAACCAAATCTGCAACTTTGGTCAAGTAAAATCATGCTTCTAGTGAAGCCATACAAGTATCTGAATAACTGATGAAACTCTTGATCTCTGTATTAACAAGATGAAGACTAGAACAAAAATCAACGCCTGTCTGTAATTTGATTTTCAGATTTTTCATAAACTATGTACTGAAACCTTGAATTGATGAATTCCTCCATATAATCGGCTACTTGGTCATAATAACCCTCAAGATATTCTAGCATCTGATTATTATGATTAGACAATCCATGCGTGCAAGTTTTTCCATACCACTGTTTTAGTTTTGAATCATCAAACTTGTCTTTATTCTCAGAACATTTTTCAATCTTGATATGAAAAGATAGCTGAAATGGGTTTTGAAAAGAAAGGATTTGTATTTTGACCTTTAAAGCTTCAATCTCTTTCTCAATATACTTGGCAAATTCTTCTAAAAAGATGACTTTAGATTTTGAGTTACATGAGCTTGACTTTAAATAAGAAAACAAAAGGGAAGAAAAATTCTCATCTACTTCCTCATCGGTGCTCATATTATTCCATTCTCTGAAATTTTGAATGGAAAGAGATTCTGTCCTAAACTCTATCTTCTCCATCCATGTCTTCAAAAAGACAATCCAAAAATATGTTAATGATCTAATTGACCCAATAGACAAATCTTCAACCCAACTTTTACACTTTCCTTGTAATGAATCATAGAATAGTCTAGTGAATACATCTTCATGTTTAACTCTGAGTAGCTCCGTAAATTCACGGAAATTAGATATTTGTTTCACAGCTAAACTCAGATCTTCTCCATTAAATTTAGGACCATTTCTCAACAAATTTTCATTCGAAGGAAGAAGATTCGGAAAACCAGGAAGTTCTGTAAAATCTAGATATGCATACCTTGAAACAATAGAAGCAACATATGAAGTCCTCATTAGTCCAATGAAATCATCAGTGAAGCTTTGAAATTTGGATCCGCAGAAGTTGGAGTCGCCAGGTGAAGAATTTGTAGCCAATATTCATATGCCTATTACTTGTTCACCTTCAAGCAATAGATCTCTTCAAGGAGATGGCACTTCAACTTTCAATTGACTAATAAAGATTCTACTAGTGAGAGGTATATAAGGTGATGACGAGGATTTTAAAGAATAAAAGTATTCAGAAGTGAAGGTTTCCTCTTGTATGTATTTTGCTCAGATGTCAAAGGATTTGAATAAAATTTAAAATCATCAACTTGAGTAGGATTAAAATCTTCGAATTCAAGAATAAATACAGATAAATCTGATTTTCTTTCTTCTTGAGTATCTAACAAATCAGAAGAGGAAAAACCTTGGTTTACATCAAATGATATGGTTGTAGTTGAAGTATGTTGAAGGTTATTGGATGATGGGAAATTAGGCTTCCTTCTAGCTTCTCTTATAATCTTTTGTGGATTAGAAACCCCAGAGTGTAGAGGAGATGAAGGATTTCCTCTAGTTCCTATCTGTCTTGAAGCCACTGTAACTTTCTGGAAATATGAGGTGAATGTGTAGTCTTCAAATTATACTGATCTTGTTCACCCTCCAAAATCAGATGTAAAGATGTAAAATACCCAGGGAATATTTGCTTTCATTTCTCCATCCCCGGCAACAGCGCCAGAAGATGTTATCACTAGAGTTGGACCTAGACTACTAAGGTTCAAGCCTAGAGAAATCTTAATAGTAGGTAAAGGATAGCTAGGGATTATTGTATATAAAAAAGTAAAAATAGGACAGAGATCAGAATATAATATAAGGTATGACTGCAGTAGGTATATGATGTAACATACTGTAGTATGAAGGTCTACGAGCATGAATTTATAAAAAGAATGAATTCAGATCATCAAAAACATACATGTCATTTATAAGAGTTATGGTATAAAGAATAAGATTATACAAAGAACAAATCATAAACACATGCAAGCTTTATCAATTCATATATTAAAAAAAAACAGGGCTCATTCAATTATAATCATTTCAAAGTGTTTCATCATATCAAGATAAACAAAATACATGCTTGAGCATCATGCTATCAGTCTCATCTCCATAGATCTATCCAACCTCTTCTTCCTTCTCAGAGGAAGAGCTCCCCCTTTACATTTAAAAATAATCAAATATATAAGAAATTGCATCTTCTAGACTATTCGGGCTGTTACAATTTTTTTGGAACTGAAAATCTAAAAATAGACTAAAATAAATGAAGTCTCGGATATGTCATAGGAAATAAGGAATTGCTACAGATGTTTCCTCAATTCGGGTTATGATTCACCTTCTAATGGCCAACTCTATCCTTGAAAACTTAAATAAGGATAAGCTTTGTCTCAGAACCTGACATTTGATGTTTTTTATGTGCCTCAGAATCTGGATCGAAGTGGTTTCCAGAAGATTAGATAAAAGATTAAGATTAATTTTGTGCTATCAAATCCGGGCATGCTCAATTTACTTGACCAAAAATATCAATTTGAAATGTGCTCTGCCACCTATTTACTAACTGCCTGGAAATATGAAACTGAATGCTACATTGCAGCCTGAAAAGTGGATCGAGTCCTCTGCCTCCGGATACACTACCGCTCTTTATCTTTATCAGGTGAATTGAACCGCATGATTCCCTTCTACAAAGTCCTTAAACTGAATGCTTCTCCACCTAGTCCACCATTTCGAATAATGAGCCCATTTCGGTACCTAATAGTTTCCAATAAAGATGTGTACTCACCAACAACAAACCTTATACCAATGGTTGGGCACTTTAACTTATACCAAAGGCCTTCGAATATCCTGGCCGCTCTATTAACTTTCACATTGGCATGCCAATCATAGTTTATTAGTTACACTTATGCATTAGCAAGCTTTCCACTTGATTCAATTTCATTGATAGACTCCTGAAAATGCTGTAACAATACCATTTCTGCTTTTCCCTCGACACTTCTGAGTAAATTAACACATACAATTGGAACTTGAGAACTCACCATATTTCTATTTTGAACATTTTCATCACCATTCCTACTTCTATCTCTCCTTCCCAACCTTCGATAGTATTGTGCAGCTCCTCATATCTGCCTCTGTGGCAGTGAACTTCAACTCGGCACCCAACATATTGGCACAGTTCCTCGATGCCAAATATACACACTAAAAGGAATCCGACTACCTGCAGATATCCTTGGAACCCAAAAAGTTGCTCGCACTCCACTTCATTTTCTGTGCTAAACCCTGCATTCATACCTCATGCCAAATAACGAGTGCCAGGATGAATTCTACTATGTTGAGCACTAAGGGAAACAACAAGTTCTAGTTGATTAGAGTCTGCAAAGTTTCTACACTCTGCAAATCCATTGACATTTGGAAGAGAATCCTTTAAATATTAATAGACTTGGAATGTGTTCAAATGCTCTGGACACCAAAATGCATGGCTTTTGGCCCCTTGACAGTTATCTCCTTGATGATTGTGACTCTTGGTCTCGGTTGTACTTGAATGATGGAAACTCAATGTAGAGTACTGGTGGCACCTGGATATTATGACCCTTCATTCTCTCACACAAGGGAAACCAACCAGCAATCCTCATCACTGCTACACACATGGGAAACTCATCAATCCATTGAAATTTATATGGCTCAAACCTAAGGATTTTCCCACTCGGCTTCTTGGCTCGCGTCATGGTGATATGAGTTTCTTGCTAACCTGAATGTGTGTAAAATATTCCATAAAATGCAAGTTATACCAAGAAAGTCGATTGTATATGGTTAGTTGAAAACCAAAAACAAAATAAAACTCAGGTTCAGAATTCATAATAATGTCAAAATGTTGTGTGTACATCTTTGACATGAGTGATTAACACTCTTAGCTTGACACGAGCTCAGGGTTACTATCTATCCTTTAATGAGACAATACATAACTTGAAATCTTTGTACAAACCCTGCCAACTGTCTTTATTTTTCTTATGCAGAAATCGAAACTGGTAGCATCATCATTGTTCTCATTTTTCAATATGTTGCTAGTGTGATAGCATTAGATTTTGTATTGTTTCAGCAAAGAATTAAACACTTTGAAAAATCAAATGAAAATGAGCCTCATTTTGATTTAATAAATGACATAATATTAAAATGAGTAAGAGTTAGGATAAAGTTTGGACAAGACAAAATCAAAATTCAAAGACAAGTTGCGGTAAAACTGGAAAAGGTGACCATCTAAAATTAAAATTCTAAGGTAAATCTAGGTTACAACCCTAGAGATAACAGTACCTTACACCACCCTACCTAGAAATGGCTTCTAAACTTGTAGCTGAATATGAGTTTGTCCATGTTTTGCTTGTTATGCCTATTAGGCCAGTAACAACATCTGTATATCCAGTCAGACCCACAACATATGTAACTAAACCACAATCGATCGCCACTAAGACCACCAATGCGGGCATGAAACAACCTAATTTGAAAGGCCCCCTCCTACCCAACCCTACACCCAAATCATTGGGGGTCTCTTAGCCTAAAGCAAGGGGCATTAACCAACAATGGTTAAAAGCCTCAATAATGACCAATACTCCCACACAGAGAGTCACCCCACCATGTTCTCTCTGCTGGAAACAAGGCCATGTGACCAACCTATGGCCCACCTTGCAAGATATCAGAAATTTTCTCAACACCCCTATCAGTGTGACCCATGCTCCACTAACAGTAGCAGGCGGAACCTCATGTGTTCCCACATCTAAGTCCAAATCATTGTGTATGAATCATGCGTGTTTGATTTTTTCACACTTTGGGCATTGCACACACCATTGTCCTGAAATTCCTCAATTTCGAGATGCTTTGGCAACCATCCGCCTCACCCAGCCATTGGAAGAAGCATCCCCCCTTCATCACTAGAAACAAATTCTATCAATACCATTACAACTATGGTCCCTATAGGAATCTCCCCCGTGACACCTCAATGGGAAGAGTCCATACCCGACCAACAGTTACCTCTTCAGTGACCACAAAGTCCTACCATAGTTCTTAACCACACCTACGCTACTCGCCCATGTCGATCCTGCAAGTTGATGTCTCATCATTCATTCCAATGTCCTATATTATGTGTGTTCCTCACCCTTCATGACACTCAAAAGAGAGTATTGGATAACCTTACCCCTTTTGGAACCACCCTCCGAATGGTAATTGAAGAAGAAAATGATCCTACAGATGACAATGAAGAATCTAGTATACTCGAGGTTTCTAATCACCTTTTCAATATTGATCCCCCATCACTAGTTTCCTAGGAAGATTCAGATCCCCTAATATTCCCCCAATAATAGATTCCACTGCCCCCCCAATCACCCTTGGTTATATGGGCATCCTTCATCATGATTCATTTTTCCTCCTACCAAGCATCTCTACCACTCTTGCTGGCTCCAACCCACCCATCGACCCCATCATTAGCCGGCCCATTCATACCAACTTCGAGGATTCATTTTCCTCTGATGAAGACATGTTAGAGGAATATGTCTTCTCCATGGATGAAGAGATAATATAATCCATGCACTTAGATGAACCCCCATGGGATGCCCTCCATCATAGGTCATCATTTTCCCATACTTGGGACCCACAAATCTTGTGGGTGGTCCACCAATACACCATTGAATCAAAGGATTTTATACCTCATAGTCATATCCATTGATTCAAAAATCCCATTCTATCCCCTAACGCTTTCAAAGACAATAATCTAGCCAATATCTCCCCCACAATCCAGGTTGATATATCTATGACCCCAGGAGTTGTCGAGAATATTTCCATTGGTGCCTCATGTTCACTGCAGAAAATTATTGACTTCACCGCCCTCTTCAAAGAGTTTATTTATTTATTTGTATGGTCCTAGGATGAAATACTAGGCCTAGACCCTTCAATAGTCGAACATCATATTGACACTTGGATTGATGCTACCCTGGTTAGACGAAAACAACGACCTTTCTGCCCTTCTAAATCCCTTGCTATCAAAGTTGAGATTAAAAAACTCCTACAGGCAGGATTCATTGTCCCCATTGCTTACACATCCTGGGTCTCTAACCCTATCCTAGTCAACAAAAAGCAAGGTATCATTTGAGTTTGTACAGATTTTCGTGATCTGAACTTAGCATGCCCCAAAGAAAATTACCCGGCCCCATTCATCAACCAGATCATCGATTACTGTGTCGGTAGTGAAATGTTGTCCTTTATGGATGGGTTCTCCATTTATAACCAAAAATAGATCCATCCCCAAGATCAGTACAAAATGGCATTTACCACACCTTGGGGCACCTTTGATTACAAAGTTATGCCCTTTGGTCTAAAGAACGTCGGTGCTACCTTGCAGTGTGTTATGGCATATTTTTTTAATGACTTAGCTCACATCATCCTTTCCTTCTTAGATGACCTCACTGCCAAGTCTAAAAGATGATGAGACCTCCTCCACGATCTATGCACCAGCTTCACGTGCTGTCACAAATATAACATACGATTGAATCCCCTCAAATGCATGTTTTGTGTCACCATAGGCCGATTATTAGGATTCATCATATCAAAGGAAGGCATCATCGTCGACCCTTTGAAAGTCCACTCAATCCTTGAACTCCCACCTCTGCGAACCCGGCGCCAGTTGCAAAGCATTCAAGGCAAGGCTAACTTCCTTCAGTGTTTCGTCCTCAATTACACCACTCAGGAACACAGTTTTTTACGTCTTCTTGGGAAATACATCCCTTTCAAATGCGATGACCAAACCAAAATATCTTTCAACACTCTGAAAAATCACTGTCTTTGTCTCCCCTTTGGAATTTGAAAAATATTTTACCCTTTATATAATCTCAGCGTCAGCTTCAGCTGCCACAAGTCTTCTAGTCCAACAAGATGAGGGTCACCATGAACATGTCATTTACTATATCATTAAAACCTTAGCAAAACCAACACTCAATTACACTCATGGTTAGAAGCTAGTGTTAACCGTCGTTCTCTCCTTACAAAAAAGTACACCACTACATCTTGCTCCACAAAAAGACCGTGGTCACCGACTCAAACCCCATGCAATACATACTTAGCTGCATGCTTATCAATAGTAGATTTGCATGTTGGATTGTTATCATCCAAGAATTTGACCTTGTGTTCGCAATCCCCAAAAGCAAGAAACCCTTAGCCCTAGCCGATTTCATCACCGATCTTCCACCCATAGCATCAGGCGAATTTGTGCACAACTAGTTACCTGATGAACATCTCTTCCTCATTACCAGTGATGACCCATGGTATGGAGATATCCTAACCTACCTCCAGACTCAGAAGGTCACCCCACACCTATCCTGTGATGACCGTCAATGTATCTGTCATCAAGCACCAAGATACCTTCTCATAGCAGACATATTGTACCGTCGTGGCATCGACACCATCCTACACCATTACTTAACGCATGAGGAATTTGAAAAAGTGCTCAATGACTTCATAGTGAAGCATGTGGAGGCCCTCTTAGGCCTGTCCACTTCCCAAAAAATCCTACGCATCGATTATTTTTTGCCCTTGGTATTCAAGGATTGTGTCTATGTGGTCAAAAGATGTGTGAAGTGTCATGTATTTTCTACAAAACACGGTCACCACCTTCCCCCTCCATCCAGTAATCACAACTGGCCCATTTTGCTAATGGGCAATTGATTTTATGGATTTTCGACCCAATTCGGCACAAGGCCACCAATATATCATCGTAACTATCAACTACTTTACCAAGTGGAAAGAAGCCATGCCCACGTTCAAATGCAAAGGGTTTCATTGACACCCTATTTTTATTTAACCACGACATCTCTCTCCTTGGCATACCCAAACAATTGGTCTCTGATAATGGCACCCATTTCTGTAACAAAACTAAACATTTGAGGAACTATCTCGATTGTTAGGATTTAAACACGAATTTTTGACATCCTACTGCCCTCAGGAAAACAACCAAGTTGAAGCTATGAACAAAGTTCTCAAAACTATGCTCCAATGCATAGTAAATAAAACAAATCTAATTGGAATCACATGTTATTCCCAACTCTTTGGGATTATTGCACCTCAATAAAGACAACTACAAGATTTACTCCTTTCCACCTTGTCCATGGAGTAGAAGTCGTACTTCCCATCGAGTGCCAAATCCCTACCCTCCAATATGTTGTGGAATTGTTACCTGATACTCCTTCCTTCCAGCAAAGGTTGTTCACTTTGGAACACCTCGATGAAGAACGTCGTGACTCACTCCAACAAAATGAGGCCATGAAGGTTTGCTCCAAAGCACACTATGACATACATGTTCGACCTTGCACCTTCAGTGAGGGAGACTTTGTCCTCTCCCTCAACACCAAAAAGACAACAAACCTAGACCCAATAAATTTGTATCTAATTGGATAGCTCTTAACTGACCCAAAAGGTATTACCCTCAATGGCCCTATCAGGGGGTTGCACCTTAAATTATTCTACCCTTAACAAAGAGCACCCCCCAGGTGCACTATGTTTTGGTTTAATATTTTTGCATCGTCAATACCTTTGTCATGTTCTTTACTACACTTGGGTATGTGCGATGTATGTGCAGGATTACGACCAAGACACATAGTATACCTCTTTTTTTTCCATTATAAGAACAAGACTCCATCCCTTAGCGATGACACCAAGATTCTATCACATGTATCATCTCGAAACTAGCATATAGACAACACCTCCCCTCCATTTGCATTGCTTTTACTAGACATTCACGTTGATAACCATAAGTTCCTCATCCACGGTAATGATATGCCATCAATCTCACTACTGTGGGTAGCATTATTCCCCCATGGGTGTACGCACCATTTCATCCTAGTCATCATTTGACAGCCATGATGTCGAAACCCCCACAAGCCCGAGGAATTTGATAAACTTTGAAATGATCAACCCATATTTCATCATCTTATAGCTTTGGATTTACTCCCCCACCTTTAGTAGTCAGTGCCACCAAATTCCTCAGTCACTTGTTACAATCAATAAATATAGTCTCCCACTCATACCTCCATGAGCATATTACCATTTGCAATATTCCTTGTACTGTTACCTCCGCCAAGACACCAATTGCGACCCCACCCTCCGCAACAACATATTATATTCATTTATTCTCATAGGAACATTCTTCATGGCATTGATTCATGGGGAACCCATATTCACATTTTCAAAACACCCCTCACATCATTTTGGAAAAGGTTCCTGACTCACTCAAACTCATGGGAACTTTTTCCATCATCAAATTGGTCCCCCTACACCCCAAATATCGTGGGGACCACACCAATTATTCTTTATGTACAAACTATTCCCTAATCCACTCAAAAACGTGGGAACATCACTATTCTTTTGGCAGCAACCCATAGTCTCCTTTGATAAACGTCATTGAGTCACCCTATCCCCAACATTATTCATTTTGTAAGTCATCATCACCCTTAGTGTCGTTTCAATAGAAAAACCATTCATCTGCAGTTTGTCTCCCTCTATTACACTATGTTCCTTTATTTTGAAGAATGTTGTCGATCGGTACTCCCCCAAGTTGACATTTATCAAAGGAATTTATGAGCCTCAGGCTTACCATCCAGTCTTGTGTTAGTTTAGTCAGTCTAAATTTGTACTATTACCTCAGCCAAGAATCCAATGGAGCCCCCACCCTTCACAACAACCAATTCTATTCAGTTATTCCCACGGGAACAATCTACATGGCATTGATTTATGGGGCACCCATCTTGGCATTTTAAAAACACGCCTCATGTCATTTTGGAAAACGTTCACTGACTCACTCAAACCCGTGGGAACTTCTTCCATCGTCAAATTGATCCCCCAACACCCCAAAAACCGTGGGGACCCCACCAATTATTCTTTATGTACAAATTGTTCCCTAATCCACTCAAAATCATGGGACCATCACTATTCTTTTGGAATCAACCTCTAGTCTCCTTTAATCAATGTCATTGAGTCACCCTATCGCTAGCATTATGCATTTTTTCAGTCACCATCACCCTTAGTGTCGTGTCCATAGAAAAACCCTTGATTTGTAGTTTGTATCCCTCCATTACACTTTGTTCCTTTATTTTGAAGAATGTTGTCGACTGGTACTCCCCCAAGTTGACATCAATCAAAGGAAGTCATGAGCCTCACACTTACCATCCAGCCTTGTGTCAAGTCGGTCAGTCTAATAGTTGGTTACAAAATGATCTTGGTTCTCTGGATAAGACCCTCATCTTATCATGTACCTTAGCTCTCATCAATGTCATCTCACTACATTCTGAGAGTTACAGTAGTTACAGTTGTACCTTAGGGTTGCTTTCAATCACTATAAGGGATTTTCTCAAATTAATTACGGAGAGCCCTTAGTGCTCCCTAACTTAGTGATATCTCCTATGCTCATCGTCAATACATCTATTGCACCAAGGAGATTTGTATAGTTTGAAGGCAATAGAGTTCACAATTAGAAATCATGGTAGTAGCAGTTCAGTGAGATACTCCCTTTAGTATACTCACTAGTATTCTAGTCCCCCACCCCTATGGAATCATCATGGTTATCAGCAGTGCCACTTCTTCAACACTTATAACAACTTTTCCAGGTTCAACTACTATTTTCAAGGATTGAATACGCATTCATCCATGCACCAGCAATATCTTGAGGTGACCCCTCAATCTCTTCTTTTTGTAGCCACTCTTGGCCAATTTTCATGAGCATGCCCCGTATGCCCGCCTCGTTTGTATAAAACATTATTCTTTGGTACAACTTCACCAGAAATCTTCCCTCCTGGGAGGACCCTATTCGTCCACTGGGAGGACCCTATTTGTCCACACACACTTTGCATCTTTCAAGAACAACAGAGAGAACACACAAGAAATGATGATGCATTATCATCTCTATAGTACCCTCTGAACCTCATACATAAGGGGGCATATGTGAATGCTCAAAACTCACTCACATGTGACATTTCCACAATTTTCACAGTAAAGCGTCATCAACATATAGCATGCATAGAGAGAGTTTTGAGCATTCACATATAGCTTACTAGATAAGCATAGAGAGAAGAATGGGTTGTAGGTTGAGAGAGAAAAGACTGTAGGTGTTTCCTTCATCCTGGTGGCCTCATAGCCCCACTTGGGGGAGGATTATTAGCAGAAAGATATTATGCTATACAAAGTACCTACAGTTGGGTGGAAAATATCTCTTACACAACTAGTTTCTTGGATCTTATTTGTTGAAGATAAGCATTATGTTTGTATCTGATGTGCAATGATTTTATTATTATGCATGTGATAATTATGCTTGTAAATGCATGTGTTGGGTGTGTGGATGGAGTTTATTTCCATTGTGTACTTGTATTATGCATCTACACACATATTTTAAGTATTATGAATTCGTAATATGACCATTGGCCCACAAGGCGTAGAATAGATGGTGAATGGATGTACCGTTAAGGCACTCCTTGTGTTAGGTCACCAGTTTGAAATTCCATGGGTACTATCTTACAAAAAAAAAATTATGGCTATTGGGAAAAATTTAGAAGCCCACATTTAGTTAATGTTCCCTCCCCTTAGCCAAATTGATGGATGGGGACGTTACAGAGTGGCATCATAGATTATGGTTGTAACACCGGAGTTGTATGCACTGAAAATCAACACTTATAGGCAGAAATTAGAAATGGTACTATGGAAATCATATTATTTTAAGTTACATATAAGGGGCCAGGAACAATTTTCGATTATTTTCAAAATAATCCCTTATGTCTAAATTAAAATTTCATACAATCTTGAAATTTTGAAAATTTGGGAATTTTAAGGTGGGACCCACCCATGCCATGTGGACAGGTGATGTGGAGGATCCACATGGGTGGAATGCATGATGTGGAGGATCCACGTGAGTTGGAGGTATGATGTGGACCCACCACATTGAGCCAGCATATGGATAACTGCATGTGACAGAGTGCAGAGGAAAATGGAGATCTAACCATCGAGCACTAGGGAAGATTGACTTTTTTTTCCCATAGTGCATCGACAACTAGCACAATGGTTAAAAGGGGGCAAGCGATTTGTTGGGAGAAAACAACCTTCCAAGGTGTCACTTTTTTATTTTCAATGGCTACCCAAGGAAATTTTCAAAACCACTTTTGTGGTGAGCCATTACCACTTCTGATAATAGGATTTCGTCGATGCATTGGAGCCTAAGGCTGGGTAGTATGATTACTTGACAACTGGTAAAGGGTGACATGGTCGCATCACTGGGTGACATGTAGGACCCATATAACACATGGACAGGAACGTTTCATGAAACGTCAACACCCCTGCCACATTAGCATAAAATGACGTTAGACTTATGCACCATATTTTGTGAAATAAAATTATTTACAAAAAAAATTGAGGGTACTACCCTTGACCCGCCCTACAGTGGTGCAAGGATGTCGCAAGGGGGAAAGACCCCTTGACCCGCATTATTATTTTTTTATAAATATACAAATTTATTTATGGATTTTAACCGCAATTATTGAAAGAATATAAAAATTGGGAAAATTATGGGTCATGAGGGGGCCCTTATAGAATTTCCAAAATTCCTGTCTGGAAAAAGTGGAAAAAGACAAAAGTAGTCAATTCCATAATTTTATAAAAGGAGACTAAAGAATAAGATCATATAGAGGAAAGATGCTAAGAAATCCTGGTCACATGTATTATCTATTCCAATAGCTAATTTTTTCTTGTTCTCTATAAATTATATTCTACAGGTGTCAAAAGTTAGCCTTTGGAATTAAATGAACATACAAAAAAGAGTGCAAAAATTGGGCGAATTTGACAATTTTAAAGGCTATAAATGAACATCAAAGAATTGCTCAATTTGGAATATCCATGTTATGGTGTCCTTGCCATAAAAATTACTCATGTCAATATTGGGGATTTGGATACGCCTTGGAGACCATCCCAGGTTACTTCCATTATTAGAATCAATTCCTCTTGGAATATTCTTATTAATGGAAGGTTTCTCAATATGGATACCATCTTTATCTTCTTGAGTACCCTGGGACAGATCATCACCTGTAGGGGTATTTTTCTTTAAATTTTGTATGAGATTAGCAATCCTTCTAATATTTTCCTCCAACTTATTATCCATTTATCCCATAATATTTTCCTCTAAATTAAGTAAAAAATTGTTTTTACAGACCCTTTAATCATATCTTCTAACTTGGACACTCAGAAAGATAAATCTTTACTTTCATCGTATATCAGGGATGAAACCTCAGGTTTCTTGATTGGAGTATTATTTTTTCCACTTCCTTTTGGTGGAATTTTGAACAATATAAATATATATATATCACACATTGTATTCACCTCAAATATATCCTTCTACTAAAAGTTATTTCAAAATTTAAAATGACATACTTTTTCCAAATCTAATTTGAAGATTAATTTCCAACTGAGGAAACTCTGAAATTTTGGCCCCTCCGAGTCTAAAAATTCTTCCTATAGTATACTAATATTCCCTTTCTTCAATGCCATGGGTCTGACTTAATTCTGATGCGCCAATAAAAAAAATGGTGAATCTCCCAACACTTCTTGTTTTTTATCCTTTCAGAAGAGAAAAGGTATATGGAATGTCACATGTCCAATTTTTCATATCTAAGTTTGAAATTTCCATGACCTATACTATGGTTTTCCTTCTTTGTAATGAAACAAGTCTCACTCAATTTGGATCTAGCATGCCCCAGATATAACCATTTTTCCCATGACACCTATTTTAGACTAGATTTTGGACTAGTCAGAAACCCTACCTTCCACTAGGAATAACTCCGAACCTGTAATGAGTAAGGATCTAAAACTTTTACTGCATATATTTCATCATTTTTTCTATATGGGTTCTGAGTTGGGCTATATGAATATTTATAAAAAAAATATTTATACTGAAAATTCCAAGATGTCTTGTTTTGGAAGCGTCCAAGCTTTGATACCAAATGTTAAGCAACAAATTCCCCAAAAGAACATGAAAAGAGTTAAAAGAGACCAGAAAGAATAATCCAAGCCTTAATAATGAAGAAAAGAGATGAATAGAAAGCCTCTTCGAGGGGGAAACCTCCTTACACATAGTACTAAGTACAGAATGCAAGACATGATGAGATGATTCAAATGAAAAGGTATCTTTCCTATATATAAGAGATAAAGAGGTACAATTACAACTAATAGACCCAAGCCGACATAACTAATATAATAATACTAATGACAATTACCAGTAATAGACCCAAACCGACATCAATAATATGTAATGAGACACAATATATGAGGTAATGTGCCAACATTTAGGGTTTAACATATGTCGAGACTTTAGTGGTGTGTTAGGGTTTCTTAGACACATTGTAGGAAGTGTGGGCTATAATGCATAGATACTAGCATACTAAAAATGTGTTTCCATTGGTTCAAATTGAATGCACCTTATAGCTCAAGGAGGTGTGTTTAGTTTGACAAGTTTCACCGTGTTCAATGCTTCATCTATGGCAAGGTTTTTGGTGCATGTAGGTTTTGTACTAGTGCATATTGCAAAAACTATAAGTATTGTTTCATTATGACCTATGGATGCAGTGAAAATGGTGTGTGGAAAATATATAGAGGTGCATCATATACATTCTAAAAAACATTGAAAGAAAACTAATTTTGCAATAAAATCCAAGAAAACATAGAAATGTAAAGTAAGGCTTAACAAAGAAAATTACTTAGTTTTTTCAATCAAACTAATATTTTTAATCCATTGTGGATGGATAATAGGGTATAAATTTGATAATTCAAAATCACAAGGGGATGGGGATTAGTGAAAAGAATGACATTGGTGTTTAAAAAAGAGGAAAACACTAAAGGATGGTAAAAATGAAAAATCGATTTTGGTGGCTTTTTTTAATTTTATCCAAACCATAGTACACCTTTGATTTTGACACACCGATGCATCATTTCACATAAATCCTTAATGTGTTTAGGTAATTACAAAATACCAAATATGTTTTTCCACAAAACCCTATTCCCACTGCCTTTTCTATAAAATTGTAGAAATATTGATTTCATTATAGCCTTATTTAAACCTTCTTTCCCTTATAGTGAACACTCCATTAATATAAAATTAAATAAATCTAAACTAGGGAGGGAGTTCACTCAAATAGAAATGTGTAAACTGGAGTTCAATGATGAAGCCTTTCTTCTTTATTATTTGACCAACTTAGTTTTTCTTTTATTTAATTGTTATTTATTCATCCCCTTCACTATGAAGGGGATGTTGTAAGAACAATTCAAGTGAGGGTGCACAACTTAGGTGAGTTAATGTAACTGTTGGAAACCTAATCCGTAGGTTCCATTTGTAAAATATTGATAGTATTTTAGTTTTTTAGTTATTAAAGAATAATTTGAAGAGTCACATACCTTTGGAATGTGAAAGGACAAATGTAACCTCTCATCATGTATTAATATGGCATTCAATATCAATAAAATTCAATCCACCATTGGAGTTTTGCCAAGGTATAATAGTGGTATGAGAGCTACCCTGATCCATTTTTAAAATACAAGAAGTACCTCTATACTATGGCATATTCCTTTTTCCCAACCTACTCCCTAGCACTACCTTATTCTTCCATTTCATTTATACAAACCCTAATGTATTCCGTTGGCTTATTGCTTCTAGTTCTATAAACCCTAATTCACATGTAGTCTCCTATTTCATGTTCGCATCCATTCTGATTGCAAACTCTCCTTTCATGTGTGCTTGTCTCCTAGCTCACATTCTGATACAACTCTTTCATGCTATGCAATCTCTCCAATCACATATTCTCCTACATATTCAAATAAAAATGTATCCCAAACATTGACATATAAAAATAGAACGAATGTAGGGGGTGAATCAAGGTTACTATAGTAGAGAAAGGTTGGACGAAGTAGATATTTGCAGGTTTTGATCTCAAATGGAGAGATCATAGAAATTATTATTTCCAAAGGGTGTTGGATTGTATTGATCCTATTAAGGTACTAGAAATAGAGACTAATACTTTATCACTTGTGTTTATATATCCATTTTATTCTAGTGCCATCAACATAATTTTTAGTGCCTCCGTAGTCTCCATTAGAGGTTACCCTTCCAATCTATGCACCATAGTTTGTGCCTCATCTACTTTTCCTATCCACACATCATATCGCATAGTTTGTGCCTCATAATATTTGCATGTCCATGCCTCATAGGTCACAATCTACACCTCATATACTTTGTCTGTATGTGCCTCATATCTCTCATGGTATCCTTGGCTACCACAATTCCTAGTTTTTGAGTTCAAAACATCAAAATTTCCCTCTCTTTGCTAAAGAAACCTTGATATATGCCTTGTCTAAGTAGCTGAGAAGGTGCAAGAATACCTAAAATTTCATTAGTATGGTTTCCATAAGCCTTTCTTTATTCCATCATGCTAGTGCATTCTGTAAACAAATATATTTTTTATATTATCTAATACAGGCCAAGAAGGATACACAAAGTACACTCACCCTTCGTAGGCTCTCAAAATTTTTGAACAAGCATTCAAATTGATGGACCTTCTAGTAGTATCTACCATTTTATCATTCTCCAAATTGACTATGTTATTTGAGTTATTTGTAGTTTGGCTTATTTGCAGAGATTGTAAACTTGTACATTGAATTGCTTATTTACAGTGATTATAAAGAGTAAATTTGTATTGTTGTAGCTCGTATAGATATTGTACTATTTGTATCATAGATACTGCAAGGCACTGAAAATATTGAGATGTAATTCACTATTGTGTATCATGCATAGACTGTATTGTAAAACTATAGAGAAGACTGTATTGCAAAACTTGTTCTATTTCATAGTTTGTTGAATAAAGACTGTTTTTTATTGTATTGAATATCTTGTTAAAGATGCATTCCCTAGTATCCATTGTTGGAGTTGTGTTTAGTGGAAAAGAAAACTATCTATAATGGTTGAGGAAGATCAAGCACATTCTCATCTTCAACAATTTTTGGGATGGAATCTATGAAGGAGAAGGTAATGATGCACCTGAAAATCCTATAGCAGACAAATATCTTTCCATATGGAAGAGAAAAGACAAGAAGTAATATGTACCGATCTCTCCTACATTGAGTGAAGAGGTGAGTTGGCATATTTCATCTTCTAAAAACTCTTATGGTGCTTTGAAGAGGTTTAGAGATTTGTATGACTCACACTCAAAATTGGAGATAATTCAGTTGTTCTTAAAGCTCTTCAACATAGAGTTGAAGGATAATTATCCTATGACATTCAAACTAGTGGGGTGAAGGTATACCTTGCTCATATCACTACCTTCATTAAGGTCCTTTACCCCACATATTCACACTATATTGATTCACTTGAAGCTAGTGGACAATAAAAATAACTTAAATTTGACACTTTGGTGGAGAAGAATGCAAAATGAGAGAAATATTTTGACAAAGAAGCTAGTTCAACCCATTGGAGAGATTGTGTGCCTTGCTCAGAAAGGGAAGAATCAACCACATGATTATTCTAAATGAAATGGAAGCAAAAAAGGACATGGAAGGAATAACTTTAGAGGCAAGGGTGGTAGACACAACCATGTTGAGAAATCTAATATATAATGTGTCCATTATGGAAAGAAAGGACATGAACCAAAGACATGAAAATTCCCATGGGATAATATCATAGAGAAGAAAGAAGGCATAGGTAAAGTTCACAAGTTTGGTAAAGCTCCTGAATATGCTCGTTTCATTTTTTCACAATGCAATTTTGGAATAAATGAAGTTACATTTAATACTTCATTTGCATCTTGGAGAAATACTTGGCTACTTGACATTGGTGTAACCTCCCATGTGACATTTAGAAAATACTTCTTTGAAGAATCAAATGAAAATGTAGATGGTGTAGTATATTTTGTAGATAAATCCAACTTCAATCCCAAGGGAATTGGAACCATCAGGAACAAATTTCCTAGATTCCCTAAATTTTTGTTGCATAATGTTCTCTATATTCCCAATTTGTCGAGAAACTTGTTGTCTCTTGTGCACATTCAACAGCAAGGTCATTCCATCCACATATTCGATGGGAACATTGAGATAAGTATATCCTCTAACAACCAAGTCATCATGATTGGATGGGAAGATGAGAGGTTGTTGAAGGTGAATGGGGCATCTATAAGAGAACATAATTTTTCACACCTCTCTCACCATGATGAAGGTATATTTTATTCCATCCTTTTATGGCATGCTAGATGTGAGCATATTGATTATGATAGTCTTGATTTGTTGAAGAAGAATGGTGTCCCTAGTTTCCCCACCATGGTGAAGGTATATTTTATTCCATCCTTTTATGGCATGCTAGATGTGAGCATATTGATTATGATAGTCTTGATTTGTTGAAGAAGAATGGTGTCCCTAGTTTCCCCACCATTTCAAATAAGTCAAATCGGTGTGATGATTATATTCTTGGCAAACATAGCAAGCAGTCTTTCCATAATTCACATTCCAGAGCATGTAGAAAATTAGAGTTAATACACTTTGACTTGTGTGGCCCTATGTTGTTTATGCAAATGGTAATAAATGTATCATGACCTTTATTAATGATTATGCTAGAATGTGTTGGGTCTATCTTTTGAAGCACACATTTGAAGCATTTGAAACAGTTAAAAATTTTCAATTATGAATTGAAAATGAAGCACAATCTCCTATTGGCGCTCTTCATACTGATAATGGAAAATAATACACTTCTAATGAATTTGAAAAATATATTCCTCAATATGGGATTATGAATCAAACCTTTATTCCATATAATCATTAGAAGAATGGTGTAACAAAAAGAATGAACAAAACACTCCATGCTATTTTTCAAGAATGTGAAATTGATGTTTTGGGTTGATGCAGTTATGTGTGCAATCTATCTGAGAAACATAAATCCATCTCATGCTCTTTCCAAAAATTCTCCATATCAAATGTGGTATGGTTGCATTCCTTTAATGAGGCATATCAAGGTTTTCGATTCCATGTAATATGCCTTAATTCCAAACGAACAAAGAAACAAGTTTGGTTCAAGGAGTCAAAAGTGCATATTCTTGAGGTACTCAAACACCACCAAGGCATATCATCTTTACAACAAGGTTAAAAAAAATTATTCTTTCCAAGGACGTCATTTTCTTTGAAATGAATAAAAATGCCAAGACTATAGAGAGGCAACTTGATCATCTAGACAAGTTTCCCACATAAATATATTTCATGAATTTGATGATGAGATTCCACATATTGAAGGGGGGATCCCTATATTGAATAAATATTTTGAATATATTTTTGCAACACCATCTCCCCTCGTGAAGAAGTTCCTACCACTCCACTAGAACAAGAGGTTCAATTGAATTATGTGATTGAGAGGATTGGAATATTGAATCTTGGAGAGAATGCATAACCACCAGTTGAGCAACCTAGACCTTCACAAAAAAGTTCCAAGGTGGTTCATGAAGACACTTGAAAGTATTCATCCTAATGAAGTAAAAAATATAAGAACCGGAATTTCAACAAGACAAAAAGATGGAGGAGATGCAAATAATTCAAATTCAGGTGATGTGGATGATATGGATGTTTCATGTGATTGTGAATTGAATTTATTTGCTAACGTTGAACCAACTTACTTTGAAGAAGTTTCTTCTCATGATGCATGGAAAGAAGCTATTAACACCTAAATTTCGCACACATGTGACATTTTGGATAATCTTGCAGTAAGGTGTCATCAATATACAACATGTATCCTGTTGAAATATTGTAACTTTTAAGAATATTATATTTGTACTTTATTATTCCGGAGATGTTACATCCCTCCGAGGTGACCCTATTGTATATCCGGAGATTTTTATTCCTCCGATGGATTGTGGTAACTACGGTTATTAGATCTCCCATGTGGGGGTCGGACCTGAGTTAATTTATTAGGGGTTATTAGACCCTCTTAGGAGAGGTCGGCCCCATAGGGTAAAAATTCAGCCGGGAAACAAGTATAAGTAGAGGAGGATGCTCCTCACTTATCACACACTTCCATCACTCGGAAAGTAGCGCACAAGTGAGAGAGAGGTCTGCATAGGAGGTAGAGAAGAAGCTCTAGTCTTGGACTACATCTTGTATTTGGTTGATCATCTTTATTGAGGAAAGATTTTATGGGTTTTCTACCCCATGAGGGTTTCCTAGGGTAAAATCTCTGTCTATCTTGTGATTATGTTTCTTTCAGTGATCTTTCTAGCCAAATTAGTATAAACTTAACATGGTATCAGAGCTAGCATGAATAGGACATCTTTCACAAGGTGAAAATATCTCTCTCTCTTCCTCCGGTGAAAATTAGGGTTTCTGTAAAAGTTCGAATTTTTAGATTCTGATTACATGGCTGGATAGCCCTCCTCAAAATCGAACTTTTGGTTGGGTAGAAATCTGGGAAAGTCAAACCCTAGTTTGACAAAAGTGCGAAAAACCAAAATACCAGAAAACTAGAACCAGATTTCTACAGCAGGTCCGAAGTTCGCTGGTCAAGTTTGGGGGCTGAAAAATTGAAGTTTCCAGAAAGTAAGTACATCAGTCACCTCGCCTCAGTCAATCCAATCTCCTAGTAAGGTCAGTTTTTCATTTTTGGTAATCCCTTGGGCAAGATGGCCCCAAGCACTAAGCTTGAGGACAAGCTAGAAGGTATAGAGAATTTCCGGGCATGGAAATATAAAATTGGTCTCATTCTTGAAGAGAATGATCTTGCTCAATATATCAAGGATGAAGTTGCAGAACCTGAGGAAGATGAAGCCAAAGAGAAGTATAGGAAGGACCTAATTAGGGCAAAGAGAATCATTGCTAATTCTATCAAAGACCACTTGATTCCCCAAGTGGCATCTAAGAAGACCCCAAAGGAAATGTATGATTCCCTTTCCAGAATGTATGAGGGAAAGAACATCAATAGGAAGATGAATCTGAGAGCTCAATTGAAGAGCACCAAGATGAATAAAGGAGAATCTATTCAAGATTATTACTCAAGGGTTTCCCTGTTCAAGGAACAACTAGATGCCATTGGAGATACCCTTGATGAAGATGAACTAGTCATGACTGCTCTAAATGGTCTCACTAGACCTTGGGAGTCATTCATCCAAACTATGTGTGCCAGGAAAGAAAGTATGAAGTTTGATGTGGTATGAGAGGATTGCATTCAGAAAGAAGCTAGGGTAGCCAATAGAGAAGCCCTTCTCAAGGAAGATGATAAAGCTTTGGCTACTCACACCAGATGAAGAAGAAGGAGTCATTTCAACTCCAAGAATAATGGTCACAAGGAGTCACAACCTCCTCATAGATTTAAAATAAAAGGGGGAGTAAACTCAGAAAGAGATCTCTCCTCAGTTCAATGTTATAGTTGTCACAAACTAGGACACATTGCTAGAAATTGTCTTTCAAAGAAAAAGAAGAATATTCACAAAAGACATCAAGCACATTTGGCATAAGATGATAGTGAAGAAGAGGAAGAGCGAAGGCCTCAAAAGAAGAGAACTAAAATAGAAAAAGAAGAAGCAAAAGAATATGTTCTATTCTCTGCACTCTCTGGGTCTGTGACACCTGGAGAAGATACATGGCTCATTGATAGTGGTGCTTCAAAGCACATGACAGGACAAGAGAAGACTTTCTCAAGACTTGAAGAGAAGACCTCTCCACAGAAGGTATCTCTAGGAGATGATTATCAATATCCCATCAAGGGAATTGGTGAAGCAAGCTACAAGCTTGATTCTGGAACCCCATTGAAGATGAAGGAAATCTTATATGTACCAGGTTTGAAGAAGAACTTACTCTCTATCTCTGCTTTAGATAAGAAAGGCTATAGGGTTGCATTCATAGATGGGAAAGTACTAATGTGGCCCAAAATAAAATCAATTAAGGATGCAATTGTTATTGGTGAAGAGGAAGGAGGTCTATAAAAACTCAAGGGCCATCCAGAAGTTGCCCTTGTTCATGAAGCCACTTGCCCAAGTGAGCTATGGAATAGAAGGCTTGCTCACATTAACTACAAAGCACTACCTCATGTAAGCAAGGTAGTCATAGGATTACCAAACTTAAAGATTGATCATGATGGCACTTGCAAAGGGTGTGCAAAAGGAAAGAATGTCAAGAACCCATTTCCAAAGAGTGATACAAAGACTAAGAATACATTGGAATTGATTCATTTAGATGTATGTGGACCAATGCCATCCACATCCTTAAGTGGATATGAATACTACCTTACTTTCATTGATGACTACTCAAGAAAGACTTGGATATATTTTTTGAAGGGAAAAGATGAAGTTTTTGGAAAGTTCAAGGAATTCAAAGCCTTGATAGAAAACCATTTAGAAAAAAAGATTAAGATACTCAGGACAGATAATGGCGGAGAATATACTTCAAAATATTTTGAAGTCTTTTGTAAGGAAGCTGGAATCAAGAGGGAACTAACCACTCCCTACAATCCCCAACAGAATGGTGTTGCGGAAAGAAAGAATAGAACTATTATGGAAGCAGTAAAAATAATGATACATGATCAAGACCTACCTAAGTATCTATGGGCTGAAGCAGCTAGGACAGCAGTCTATGTGCAGAATAAACTATCCCATAGTGCTCTTGATTTCAAGACCCCAGAAGAAGTGTTCACAGGGAAGAAGCCTGAGGTAAGTCACCTCAAGATATTTGGATGCCCAGTATACATTCACATTCCAAAAGAAAAGAGGACCAAGCTAGATCCTTCTGGGAAGAAAGGAATATTTGTTGGATATTGTGAGGCATCCAAAGCATTCAGAATATACATCCTAGGATTCCATCATATGGAAATAAGTAGGGATGTGACATTTGATGAAGAGGCAGCTCTCAAGAGATCTAGAAAGTGCCAACATGAAGAAGTATATGAGGAAGAGGCACCTTCCAGAATTACAGAAGTTGCACCCACACCTGAAGAGACAACTCCTAAAGACCATGACATGTTGGAACCACAAGAACCCCCTGTCATAGAAATTTCACGAAAGAGAAAGCCAGCTTGGGCAAGAGACATTATACTAGGAGCATAAAAATATGGAGCTCCTGAAGGCTCCACTAGGGTGAGAAAGAAACCAAAGACATTTTCCAACCATGTGGCCCTGATGTGTGATCTTGTAGATCAAGAACCCACTAGTTATGAAGAAGCATCCCATAAGAAAGAGTGGGTAGAAGCAATGACTGAGGAGTACTAGTCAATAATGAATAATGATGTTTGGGATATAGTTCCCAAGCCAAAGGACAAGAGTGTGGTATCCTCCAAATGGATATACAAGATAAAGCATGCTGCAGATGGCAGCATTGAAAAGTATAAGGCAAGGTTTGTGGCTAGAGGATTCTCTCAGAAAGGGGGAATTGACTATGAAGAAACATTTGCACCAGTTGCAAGGTACACTTCCATTAGAACCATCATGGCACTTGCATCCATGATGAAGTGGGAATTACACCAGATGGATGTGAAGACAACCTTCCTGAATGGTGTGATTGAGGAGGAAGTGTACATAGAACAACCACAAGGATTTGAGGTGGAAGATGGAAGAACCCATGTGTGCAAACTAAAGAAGGCCTTGTATGGACTGAAGCAAGCTCCGAGAGCTTGGTATGGTAGAACTGACAGTTTCTTAACTAGCTTGGGCTTTACCAAGAGTAAAGCTTATCCTAACCTTTATCTCAAAGTTATGGATGATGAACCTGTCATATTGTTGCTATATGTGGATGATCTATTTCTAACTAGAAATGAGAAACAAATTATCGAGTGCGAGAAGAAGCTCTCTTCAGAATTTGAGATGAAAGATCTCGGATTAATGCATTACTTCCTAGGTCTGGAAGTGTGGCAAGGCCCAAGAGGAATCTTTCTCAACCAAGGAAAGTATGCTGTGGAAATATTGAAGAGATTTGACATGTTGGAATGTAAAGCCATGGCCACTCCCATTGATTCCAACTTGAAGCTGTTAACTGATGACTCATCAGAGTTAGTGGATATGACTCTGTACAGACAGATTATTGGGTCATTGATGTATTTGACAAATACCAGGCCAGATATATGCTTTTCCGTGAATACCTTGAGTCAGTATCTCGTGGAACCTAGATGAGTTCACTTGATTGCTGCAAAGCATGTGATGAGGTACCTAAAAGGTACGATAGACTTTGGTCTATGTTATCTCGGAGATCATGATTTCAAATTACATGGCTACACAGATGCTGATTGGGAAGGAAGTGTATCAGATAGGAAAAGTACTCGGGAGGATGTTATTGTCTAGGATCTGCCATGATCTTGTCGTTTAGCAGGAAGCAGTCTAGTGTGGCTCTCAGCACAGCTGAAGCAGAATACATAGCTGCTTGCTCTGCTAGTTGTGAAGCAGTATGGCTTCGAAAACTGTTATGAGGACTATTTGACTTAGGGATGGACCCCACTGTGATCATGTGTGACAACCAGAGTTGTATCAAGATGACAGAGAATCCAGTGTTCCATGATAAGTCAAAGCACATATTGATCCGATATTTTTATATATGGGATATGGTGCAGAAAGGAGCTATCAAGCTCGAGTATGTGAGCACTAATGAACAAGTTGCTGATATATTGACCAAACCTTTGTCTCAAGTAAAGTTTGAGTATTTCCGAGACAAGCTTGGTGTAGTTCAGAAGGACCCTCCTCGAAAGGGGGAGTGATATGGTCGTTGATGATAAGATTGCCTGCATCGACAGTGAGGTCGATGATGTGGATACCTATATTGGTGATACCGACAGTGAGGTTGGTGAATGGTCCTTAGACAAGGTCTAAGTTGATGAGGGGATTGCATCATCCTTGAACACATGTTCTAAAAGGATCCGTAGACATATGTCTCCGAGAAATAAGAGGGATTGCATCATCCCTGGACTTCGATCCCCTGAATTGATCCGTAGACATATGTCTTTGATAAAGAAGAGGGATTGCATCATCCCTGGACTTAGGTCCCCTGAGTTGATCCATAGACATCTGTCTTCGAGAAAGAAGTCCCTAGTGGACGAGAGGGATTGCATCATCCTTGGACTTTGGTCCCCTGAAGTGATCCGTAGACATCTATCTCTGAAAAATTGATGATAGGAATGCATCGTCCCTGAGCATTTAGTTCAAAATGTACATCATAAATCCTAGATCTGATCTAGGTCACATCCAGTATGAAAAAGGACTGGCACTGTGGTCGGGACTGCATCGTCCCTAGACATGGATTTGTCTTAAATGGATCAAGGACTGCATCGTCCCTAGAAATGGATTTGTCTTAAATGGATCAAAGACTACATCGTCCCTAGACATGGATTTGTCTTAAATGGATCAAGGACTGCATCGTCCCTAGACATGGATTTGTCTTAAATGGATACAGGACTGCATCGTCCCTAGACATGGATTTGTCTTAAATGGATCAAGGACTGCATTGTCCTTAGACATGGATTTGTCTTAAATGGATCAAGGACTGCATCATCCTCAGACATGGATTTGTCTTAAAAGGATCAGGATTGATCATCCTCGGAATTGGATATGGATTTCATCATCCATAGACATGAGACTTGTCTTAAACTGATAAGGATTGATCATCTTGTAAGTAAGATCTGGATTGTATCGTCCATAGACATGAGAGATGTATTAAAGTGAGTAGGATTGATCATCCTAGAATTGGATCGTGTGTTGATCGTGATGATCTAGATGACGATGCTGCTGATCGCGATGATCTAGATGACGATGCTACTGATCATGATAGTCTAGATGACGATGTTGCTGATCATGATGACGATGATGTTGATCAAAGGCTCTAGTTGATGATGTGATGCTTTTGATGCTATTATGATGATGATCAGTAGATCTAGATGATCCAAATGTTGTAGATCGAGATGATCCAGATGTTGTTGATCGAGATGATCTAGATGTTGTAGATCGAGATGATCCAGATGCTGTAGATCGAGATGATTTAGATGCTGTAGATCGAGAGGATCCAGTTTATGCTATGATCAGTTGATCGAGTGATCCAGATGATGATGTCACTTTAGCTGTTCAAGTGCTGCAGAAGATGAAGACTCGGTACTGAAGATGTTGATGTTCCAGTATTGAAGATCTTGAAGATGTTCCAGTAACTGGTTGAGTTACTAATGATGTTGAGAAAGCTTCCAATGATTTATAGATGTATCATGTATGATGTTGATGACTCCTTGCTCCTGTAGTTGTTGTTATAATATCCTTCTCGTTAAGGGGGAGTGCTGAAATATTGTAACTTCTATGAATATTATATTTGTACTTTATTATTTCGGAGATGTTACATCCCTCCGAGGTGACCCTATTGTATATCCGAATATTTTTATTCCTCCGATGGATTGTGGTAACTAGGGTTATTAGATCTTCCATGTGGGGGTCAGCCCTGAGTTAATTTATTAGGGGTTATTAGACCCTCTTAGGAGAGGTCAGCCCCATAGGGTAAAAATTCAGTCAGGAAACAAGTATAAGTAGAGGAGGATGCTCCTCACTTATCACACACTTCCATCACTCGGAAAGTAGCGCACAAGTGAGAGAGAGGTTTGCATAGGAGGTAGAGAAGGAGCTATGGTCTTGGACTACATCTTGTATTTAGTTGATCATCTTTATTGAGGAAAGCTTTGCTGAGTTTTCTACCCCATGAGGGTTTCCCAGGGTAAAATCTCTGTCTATCTTGTGATTATGTTTCTTTTAGTGATCTTGTTAACCAAATTAGTATAAACTTAACATATCCCACTAAAGACATCCTCATCAAATCCAAAAAGAAACATGATTACAACAATGACACAAAATAGTCAAAAGAATAGATAGTGCGGTTACTCCTATGATAGCTCGTGTTACAATTTGTATTATCAGTTCTGTGCTCATGCTACACTACCGTGGATTTTCTTTCGAAATGCATGTGCCTGTAAAAAATGGTGGGACCATATCCACCCACGGTGAATTGAAGACTCATGAAATCTCCATCACCTCCAAGAATTCAAATTTGGCTCTTCATGTACTTGGGTTCATTGAATGGCTACCCAAGTTTGTGTACTTTGGAGCTAGATCATGGAGTTAATGAGTCCACATTTGGATCTAGTTATTTCTTGGCCATTTCTTGGCCTATAAAAGGAAGCCATGGGCATGCATCTAGTAAGGAGAAATTAGAGCAAGGTTATGTTGTTGGAATTGTGTTAGAAATTCTTCCACATTTTCCCATACCTACTAGCATTATTCAATCTCCTTTTCCACCATCCTCCAAGGGGCAAGTGTTTCTCCATTGTTTCATCCTTCCACAAGAAGAAACATTTTAGCTTAGTTTAGATTAGTTTAGGCTTTTGGAAGTTGTTGTATATTGTGAGTGCTTGACCTACCTAACCCACAACTATTATTGTTCCCTTGGATGCAAGTTGCAAGGATAAAAGGGAAGATTTCTCACCTTTGTGTCATTTTTTCCCTCAATAGTATTTATGGTGACTCCACTATATTTTTGTTCATTTCTCTTTAACCAAGTTGTTATTTGATAAATAGATATTTCTTGGTGCTTGTCTTGTGTAGGTGAATAGGTACATACCCTTCATTCCTGGAATTTGACATCCTCTTGGTTGGTATTGCTTGTTTACACAGTTGCATGGATCTCGGTGCCCTAAGAGTGTTGCTTGTGTAGTTTTCTCTTCAATGTGCACACTACCCGCACATGTTAATAGACCCTCACCCACACGATAATTCATTTCCTGTCTGCGCAATCTTACTGTGTTGTAATCACGTTACTGCGTGTCAGTGACTACGTTTTTTGTGCTACTACGCATTTATTTCTGTGTTTTTTGTGCTACTATCATTTATTTGCTTTTTATCATTTTTGCATACAATCTTGCAATCCCAATGACTACACACTAATGAACCAAATTTAAATTAACTTGCAATAGTTACTTTTTCTTTACTAATAATCCCACTTAGACTATTATTAGGGATTAAAGTGTCCTCTCTTGAAACCTACTTACGTAACCAACTTTGAGGCTTTCAACGGGAGTCATTGATGTCACTAGTGTTCAAGACATCTTATGTTCTTTGTTTACTTTCTATGTTTTTAAGAAAAGTAGTGTAATCCACTTTTGCACACAAGCGAGGACCTAAAGACTCTACTCTCCCAAAGTATGCTCTTCACCTTGCACTTCTTGTGAGCTTGGTCAATAAGAAAAGGGTGAGAAGTGTGAGATACCTCCATTGCACACTTTTACTTCATTAGCATTTTGTTATCAAACACCATTAGTGTCTTTTTGAGTTGAATTTAAATATCCATTTGCATTTACTTTCAAGCTCTTTTAGTTAATTGCAATAATCAATTTTCTTATCTCACATGTGTTTTCATCACTAGCACACACTAAGGGACCCTAAAATATCTTCCATCTCGAGTATGCTCTTCACCTTGCATTACTTGTGATCTTGGTGAATCAGAAAGGAAGGGAATTGTGAAATACCTCCATTACACTCCTCAAGTGAATTTGGACCCTTAAAATCAACACTTGCAATTTCCAAACAACTAAAATCCTCCATGGGAGGTCACAAAATAACATTTTCGTTAGAAAGGATTGTTTGGGCTAGGCATCCATTAATGCCCACCAATCTAGTTTAATTAAGTTTTTGAAACATAACATTGTTGACTCATAGCATACTATTAAATCTTGTTATCATCAAGTGTCAAAATAAAACCTATATAATAAGTGCGACGTGCCCAAGGAGATCAAATCCGAGGTATAGTTGCCTTTCCCTCTCAAAAGAGCCACTCAACGTTTTTTGGAGGCAACACTATAACGCCTAGGAAGAACCACTTATCTACACTTGACGTGGGTATTTAAGGATATCACCAAGGAGCAATTGTGAGTGCAATTGACTCCTAAAGTCAGATATTTCCATTGGGAAATGTTTCCAATTTCTTTCGAGACATAGCCCCATCTCTAGTATAACTGAATCTTTGTTACCTTCACTAGTTAATTTTTTTGTGGATCCCATTATCACCATCAATTGTGCTTTTGGAAGGACAAGTTATATTTGAGAGGAAGGACGTTAGGTCTTTAGGGAATTTACATTTATTTTCTTTTTAAATACAAGGTCACTAACTTGTAATTAGAAAGAACCTACATGTGGAAATTCTTGCACTAAACCAACAGAGCACATATCACTCACTTTGCAACATTTTGCATCTGTTGTGGTTGGAATATTTTGCATTTGTTCAATTGTGTTTATTTCCCTCATCATTCTCACTTGTAACTAAGATTCCACCATTAGGCAACAAATCCCCCCAAGGAATTCCCACGGACTGCAAGGCCTTTCCCCACTCGAGTGTTTTTCCACTTTATCCATGTGGTTCACGTGGGAGAAAACCCACTTATTTAATCATGGTTGTCCTTCTAGAGCCATTTGTTTACGGGAAAATTTGGCCTACTTGCTAACGAGGATAAGCAACCCGAACAAGGTCCTTAATGTAGTTCCCTAACCGTTTGGGATAGTTGGTTATCATAGCAACAAGGGCCTCCTTGCCACTAATGGAAGTTTACTCCTCGTAAGGAGACTTGCAATGAAATTTATCGAAGTTCCTAAAACTAAGTAAAGACCCTAAAAATGCAATTAAACTTAAAATAGTTTAGTAGCTACGAAAAACAGTTTTAGTAGCTACTAAAAACTGCCTATACCTACAAAAAACATAGCCAAGAGAGTTGAAAAAACACAACTAGAAAGTCTACATAAATGTAACTAGAAAAATCCACAGGAAACAATGGAAAGCTAACCTATATAATCTATCTAATCTATCCTTCATGTAGGAGCATGAATTTAAAGATTTATTATGCATGAAAAATGATAATTATATTGTTGAATACTGAAAGAAATTTACATAAAAAACAACATAAATATATAAAAAACAATATTTCAAAACCACAAAATCAAAATATCATTAATGATAATTAAATTATTGTTAATGCATTATAATTTGAAATTATTCCAGACAATAAAATCCAAGTCATTCCAGACCATCAATCACAAAAACCTAGAACAAAAGGAACAACGATCTCTGGCTTCGACTCCTCATTCATATAAATTGATTATATACAGATCCAAAAGAAAACTGCTTGGTAGAATTTCCCCATCCATTTTATCAGAATACAAATGTTACAAGTAAATTACAATGTTCGGGAATCAAAGTTTCCTTTAACTCTGTGAAGAGACCCCCATCCTTACTAACACAAACCTCTGCTTTTACAAGGAATATTGTGTTCATCCTTAGAAAAATTGAGTGCCAGAAATTTCCTCACACAGTTAGGGAACCGGTGCAACTAACTTTATTAATATTCTTCCTCTTCTGGATATTTTCTTCCTTATCAAAACTCTAATCAATGAGCTGGTATACACTTTCATTCATTTCTATTCCACCTCTTGCAATATTCCTTCCACGAAATGTTCTTCAAAGTCCACATTGCACTTGATTGGCTGATTTATTTTATATGTTGCTTCCGTAAAAATAATTACATCTCACTTTGATTACCTCGCATGCCAAAATAATCACATCTCACTTTGATTACCACATATTTTCCTTCGAAATCCATGCGATTGTCAAAAATGTTGGGACCACAAACCACCTGTAGCATATTGAAGGATCATGAAAGCTCCATCACTTTCAAGAATTCGAATTTGGCTCCTCATGTACTTAGGTTCACTTAATGGCCCCCTTTTGTGTATTTTGGAGCAAGATCATGGAGTTAATGTGGAGTCCACATTTGGATCTAGTTATTTATTGGCCACCTCTTGGCCTATAAAAGGAATCCATGGGCATGCATCTCGTAAGGAGATATTAGAACAAGATTATGTTGCTAGAATTTTGTTGGAGCTTCTTCCACCTCTTACCATACCTAATAGAATTCTTCAAGCTCCCTTTCCATCTTCCTCCAAGGGGCAAGTGTTTCTCCCATTGTTCTTTCAAGTTATTTAGCATTTAGTGTGGACAAAAAGGACCTCCCTAAGGGATATGGTTGTCTTCCCTTGAATCCCACACCTCTTAGGTGACACTACATGTAACAACTTGACCATTGGGCAATCTAAATTGGTTCTAGGCATTTGCTTCTTGTTTTGGTTTGCATATCCGCACTCCCTTCCATGTTACTTTCAAGTTATGTTTTAATTTTATTTTGTTTTGCTAACAAAAAATTTGCAAGATCAATTTGGGTTCATTCACATTTTCTTTCTGTACTACAATAATGGGCCTTGTTGACAACCTCAAAGGCTTTGCCCAAAAGTGGGAAGGGGTTGCACACCTTTGTGTAAATTTCCCCACAACAAAATCCAATGCATAATGAATATGATGCTCTAATTAAAAATGGGACTCAAAAGTTTGGTGGACCCTCCATTTGGAACCCAAACCAATTGGTTGCAAGTGGGTCTACAAGAATAAGTACAAATTAGATTGCTCACCTAAAAATCATAAGGTGAGGCTTGTGGAAAACAGTTTTGGCATATGAAAAAAACATTAACAATGAGGTTACTTTATTCCCAATAGAAAAATGGGGTACCATCTATACTCTTTTGTATTTGGCTGCACCAAATGGGAGGAAATTCCATAAATGGATGTGAATATTACTTTCTTGAATGGGAGACTTGAAAGAGAATGTTGTCATGTCTCAGTTGAAGGGTTCCATTGTGAAGGGACAAGAACATAAGGTATCAAAACTCATCGAGTCTTTGTATGGGCCTAAAACAAGCACCTCACACATGGTACAAAAAGTCAACCAAACATCTAAAATTAAATTTCAAACATTTTAATCTTGATGTTGCAACATTTTTTTTTTAATAAAATTGGATGATCCATTGTATATTTCATAGTGTATGTAGATGATCTATTGATGATGGGGAATAATGAAAGGTACATTCCATCCATAAATACGAATTGAATAAAGTATTTGAGATGACAAATTTGGGACAACTTCACTAATTTAATAATTGAAGTGATTCATAATCCAAAGTACATATTCATCTCCCAGAATAAGTACAATGAGAGTTTTTGAACATGTTTGGAATAACAAAGTGTAACCCTCTCTCTACTCCAATGGACCATAAATTGAAGCTCACATAAAAAGAAGGCAGTAAATTTAATGATGCAACCAAGTATAGATAGCTTGTGTAGAGTCTTGTCTACCTTACCACCACTAGACCAAATATTCGTTTGTTGTTAGGATCCTTTCCAAGTTCATGCAAAAATCATGTGAAGGACATTGGTTTGTTGCAAAAGAGTTATAAGATACTTCAAGGGGAGTCAAGACTTTGGACTCAAATATTCTAAGGTGGGTGACTTCAACCTAATTGGATATTCATAATTAGAATTTGATGGAAATAAATAGAAAGGAGAGTTTACTTTAGGTACATCAAGAGTCTTAGATCAACAATTGTCTCCTGAATATCATGCAAAAAGTCTATTCCAACTAATTCCACAACATAGGCAGACTATGTCAGGTTGTTGTAGATGAAACAAAGCATATTGTATGGCTCAAAAATATATTTGAATATTTGCTCGAGAAAAAAAGTGAATTCTTCTCCTCTAGTAGTTGACAATACTCATGCAATTAAGTTGGCCAATAATCTCATATTCTGTAATCAAACTAATCACATCAACACAAAGTAGCATTTGATTCGATATCATGTAGAGGCCAAGACTATTCACTTGAGACATTGTTCCACAAAATGAGAAAATTACATACATCTTCCCCAAAGCACATGGAAGATAAAATCTTGAAAAGTTTAGAAAGAAGCTTGGACTCACAAACACACTTTCGAATTTGGGGGGGGGGGGGGAGGGGGTGTTGGAAAACCGAATTTGTTGTTTCCATTCATAACATATTGTAAATATTTTTTTTTCAATTATTAATGAATACGTTGAAGAGTCATGTACCTTTCGAATGTGAAAGGCCAAAGGTCATCTCTCACCATTTATTAATATGGAATTCATGATCAATAAAATTCAAACCACCATTGCAGTTTTTCCAAGGTATGACAGTAACAAGTGAATATGCCACAAAGTGGCTAGTCCATACCAAAGATAAAAATTGAGAAAGGGTGGGCACACAAAGTTGCTCCCCCAAAACCATTGCAATGGGGCCGCGCTAGCGGAAAAAAAATGAGGACATACACGCAACTAAGGAAGCACACACGTGCCTCCAGGTTTGGTACCGAACCAGGGCACATGCGCGTTGATACGTGTGTGTTTTGTTAGCATGTACGCACCCAAGGGCGCACATGCACTCCTGTTAAACCAAATAAAAAAAAGGGCAGAAGCGTAGTCTATTTCATTTACAATCGCCCGAGAGTCATTCACTCGACGCATACACGGACTAAGAGACCACCCCACTCACCCATTGCACTCAAGAACTCCATAAATCCATCTACTAAGTGATCATCCATTGCATTGGATAGGTAATATCATTTTTTTTTATCGTTTTATTGATTATTAAATTTTTAATAATTCCCAAATTAGTAAAATAATATAATTTTTTCAATTGCAGAGTCTAAACATATACAATGAATGAACAAAATGTTAACATCAATTCTGGTGGAACACAAGAAAACACAAATCTTGGAACCAATGAAAACCCTCAACAAAATCAAAATTCCCAACAAAATCAAAACCCCCAACAAAATTTGGACCAAGATGACTTGAACCATTACCTAAATGAAATGAGAGGTCACACCTGATAATTAAGAAACACAGGGGAACCATCTCGAGTGTCCCTTTCCACCTCAATTGAGAGATCAATTGACTCCCTCATCCATGCACATCGCCAGTTGACTGACATGACTTAATATAGAGCTAGGATGCGAGAGTATTATTCCACTGGCATTTCCAAGGAGGAAATAAAAGCATTAAATATTACAAAGGCCCAATTATACAGTATGTTCACCGATCCAAGAACACAAAAACCACCGTACATTAGAAATCCACGTGTATGCATGGATTGGTGTCATTTCCAACCATGGAGGGATACTAGATGTAGAGGTGGTTCATGGTTTACGATAAACCTCCCTATAATAATAGGGAGGTTCCACAGTACTTCCTTCGACAAATGTGGGATGAGTTTGTGCTCGGTTTACATGTCAACTATTTTGACATAACCGAGTTCTAGGGTGTTGATCTTGGCTCTTCCCAAGATCGACCTACTGCCAAGAGGAACCCACTAAGAGGGCCACCATCTTCTAGGCATGATCCGAACCCCCCTCCCCAGCCACCTCAGTTACCTCATAGACTTAATCAGATCAAGGGGGCGATGAGGAGTATTTCATGTGGACTCCTTAGACACACCACATTTGTAGCAGTGACTACAATTGAGAGACAGGTTGACCCTGAGAGAGACTCAACTACAGGGCCTTCACGATAGATTCAGGATGGACTTGTGACTGGTGGTAGCCATGTTGGGCCTTCTAGTTCGATGGGAACAGTGCCACGTCTTTGTCCCCATTGCAGGCATACTTTCCCTAGCCCAATCGAGGGCTTCTACTAATATGGAGCAGGATAGCACTTGTTTTAATGAGTTTTCAATCATCACTTGAGAAATTGTAAAGTAATTTTAAAACAGTTGTGTATGACTTAAACTATTATTTCAATGTATAGTTATTTAGAGTGGAGACGTCGACATGGGAGAACATAGGATATCCCAACCTGAACGTAGCAATGGCAGTTGCAACTGAAATTGCAACACCTCACACATAGGTATTTTTAGTACCTCACACAATATTGTTATTACTTACTTATGTCATTTCTATTATTTATTTATTATATTTATGACATACACTATCATAGTTACTACAATATTTTTGAATATTTTGATTTCCTAAATAATTACTTGTTTAATATGTTCATAACGTGCATGCATTTTGGTGTCCATAGGTATGCACAGACTATGATGACCAGCCATCTCCGCCAGGGATTGTTAGGTCACCATACACACAAGTATAATTTGTAGTGAAAAGAACACTTTTAATTTGAATTGTTATGAGTTACTCTGGTTTAATTTGGTTTTTGTCTACTAAACTATGATATTAAAAATGTATATGCAGGTTCCACCATTCCACCTTCCCACTTCAGTCCCATTTTTCCACCCTCTCCCATGAGTCACCCCCCCCCCCTCGCTTCCATCCATACTCCTCCCTCCATCCACCCCCGCCCTTCCATCCAGCCTCTCCCCTACATCCCTATTCCCCCCTCCGTCCATACTTTCCCCCTCCATCCATCCTCCCCCATTCATCCACACCCCCCTGTATATCCATCCTCCCCCATTCGTCCACACCCCCCCTTCCATCCAACTTCCTCCCTTCGTCCACATCCCCCCTTGGATCCATCCTCCTCCCTCTATTCAAAACTTCCCTCCCATCCACCATCCCCCAACATCCCCCCTAGTCCTTTTAGGTCGATCCCCTCTATCGTAGAGTCAGTAGGGGTTAATCATCCACGACATCCTCCTCCACCCCATACCACCATGCCCTCTTCCACCCTACCTTCTTCAATTCTCCCCACTATTGTGGCAACTACTATTGCAGCATCCGTTGATACATCTACAATGGTTGCACTTGTAGTTTCTGCAACTACATCTTCGCCCCCCCATGACTGCATTGGAGCAAGTTGTCCAACCAACTGCTCCACCCGCTAGCCCTGAAGCCTAGTCATCTCCATTGCCTGAGGTGTTCACGGTGAGAATCAAGTTAATTTATGAAAATATTGTCATGCATTAACGAAAATTAATTTAAGAAATTATTTTTTTCAATGAAATGATTGTCGTAAATGTTGTAGGATGGCATTGCTGAGAGGCTCAATAGATCGAGGAGGACACCTTCCTCACATCTCCCACTCCCTTCAACGATGAGTTATTTAATATTTGAATTCTATATTAATTTTATAAATTTGTTAAATGTTACAAATGCTTGAAAATGATAATATCTTATATAATTTGTTTCAGATCCCAGAGAGACAGTCTACTCCTAGATAGAAGAAGGCCTGAGATTCCACTAGCTCCAAGAAGAGGAAGATCGATTTCGAAGATGCGCCTTGGAGTGTCGGGGGTGGGAACGGTGCTTGACATACCATGTTATGCACATTAGCCATGATGTGGCATTATTGGGCACCAGTTTCCATGTACTTGGTATCTAGGGCACGTGTTGCCATGTATTTTGGATCTAGGGCATGAGTTACTAGACTTTGTATAGGGCACAAGTTGCCATCATGGGTACATTGGGAACCATGTTCCACCGTTTGCTAGAAAAATTATATGTTTGGATGAGTTTGTAGCTTTGATGTACATAGATTTTCAGTTATGTGATTTATATCCATGTTGTCTATATTTGTATCTTGTTTTCTCTTGTTGTCTCTTGTTGTGTGTAGTTTCCTAATAAACAACATCATGCTTTTAAAACAAATGGTTAAGTTTGAATGGATTTTGATATGATTTCCTTCATTTATGATGAAATAGATCAATTTTGATCTCTAGTGGCCTCATATAGCCATTTTTGGATGTTTGATTGAAAAAAAGATTGTGTCTAAACTCTAACAAAACATACTCACTTGACCATGTTCGTAGCATTTGGAGCCAATGTCATAACTATAAAAATAATCATTTCCACCAATATTTAATATTTGATGATATACCAATCAATAAGGACTTGTCATTCATACTTAGGTGTGCAAAACCTATGCTATCATCATTGTGGTCAAAGATATGAAAAATATCTCCCCGTCCCCTTCACTTGGAATGTTTCCTTGTGAAGGGACCATCATCCCTATACCACTGTGTTTTTCTTATCATGGATGCTTTGTTAGGTTTAAGTGTGACTCTAGATTTAGAATTGACATAATGAATATTATTTCAATTGGTTTCTATTATGAAAGGTATTTTGATCGTAAAATGTAATTCTAATAAGATCCAACTAGTTTGTATACATCACAATGCAAGGATGAAAGTTCCATGGTAAAATTCAACACCTTGAGTAGTTATTGGAGAAATTTTATGTGGCCCTTGATATGATGACTAGGGAGATACTTGACCTTTTCCTATACCTTATTATTTTGACAATTTTTGCTAAATACTTTTCATTGTATATGAAATTGTTGTGTAAGTGATGAATGATAATGGCGATGTTCCCAAATACCAAAAGGTTCCTTATGTTTGTTGAAAAGGTGATCTCGATCTCTTGACAAAGAGCATTTAATTATATACTTTATTGTTTGAAGCATTCCCTAGAACCCATGATATGTTGATCTATTGAGTTCTCTCTTGATTAATGAAGGAGACCCCTTGTCTACCTACCACCCCTAGTCATCCCCCTTGTGTACCTACCACCCCTAGACACCCCCTTGTGTATGTTAAATTTTCAGAATTTACTTCAATCTGATCTAGGATCTTAACTGAGAGAACAACATGTACAGCATATCTACAGCATATCAATCATGGAGACAATAATGCAAGCACACAAGAGACACAAAGATTTACTTGGCGAAAACCATAAAGGTGAAAAACCCCAATAACTTCCTCAGAGATAGATAGAGCAATGATACAACCCAAACATAAGAGATAGACATATCCTAGCAGCAGATCCTCCTCCTCCATAAGTGCGCCACTCCTCCTTGAGTGCATGAGTGAGAAGTGAGTGATCAAATAGAGTGCCTCCCGCACTCTATTCATAATTGACTTGACTTGCCTTTTACATAAATCATGTAGGCTCGAACTTAACCATATAACATAATGCTGACTGGGCCGACCCCTAATAGGGTGGTCTAATAACCCTTCGACCCACATGGCCGACCCCCAATAGGGTGGTCTAATAACCCTTCGACCCACATGGCCGACCCCCAATAGGGTGGTCTAATAACCCTTCGACCCACATGACTTATATAGGGCCGACCCCAACAAGGTGGTCTAATAACCCATCAAGTATAAGTTACGACATTTACAATATAAATGACGACACTTCCGTATAGAGGAATAATACCATCTCTATAGGAGTACATACAACATACATATATGAAATATATTCCGAAGTTACATATACATCAACACTCCCTCTTAACTAGGAAGGTATTTCTCAGCACAGGTCTTCTAGCACAAGTCATCTTCTCTGGATCATCGTCACTGTATAATCATCATCGAGTCATCATCATCGTCACTGCTGCTGCAATCTCAATCAATCTCTGAATCTACTCGTCATAGGAAGTTCTACAGAGCCAGTCCTTTTTCATACTGGATGTAGGCCCACCACCTACAAGTCTTCATCATCACTGGCCATACTGTGAAATCCTCAGGACTTATTACATGCGTCACAAAACCTCAAAAGAGCATCTGCCAGATATCCCAGGGCAACGAATTACATGCCATAGGCAAAACCTCGAAAGACTATCTGCAGATCTCCCAGGGCCATATTATATGTGACCTCACCACAAAACCTTGCAAGAGCATCCCAGGCTGTTACGAGCACACAGCTCTACCTATAGGATCTCCCAGGGCACGAATTACATGTGGTCACCACAAAACCTCGCAAGAGCATCCCAGGTTGTTACGAGCACACAGCTCTACCTATAGGATCTCCCAGGACACGAATTACATGTGGTCATGGCAAAACCTCGCAAGAGAATCCCAGGACTGATTACGGGCACACAGCCCAACCTATCGGATCTCCCAGGGACACGAATTATATGCCATAGGACAAAACCTCGAAAGAGCATCTGCCAAATATCCCAGGGCAACGAATTACATGCCATAAGAAAAACCTCTTATGACTATCTGCAAATCTCCCAGGGAAAGGAATTATATGTCCTCCCAAAGCAAAACCTCGAAAGAGCATTTGCCAGATATCCCAGGGAACCGAATTACATGCCATAGGCAAAACCTCGAAAGACTATCTGCAAATCTCCCAAGGCAACGAATTATATGCTCATCTGCACAACCTGATCCACGGCCATAGAGTATCAACCTGATACTCACCATACATCATCCTGATGTACACATGATCATCCTGATCATCATCACTGCAACATCCTGCTGCATGTCATCTAGAGCAACATCCTGAAGCTCGTCATCCATGATCATCCTGATCATATAATGCATCTACCTGATGCATACCAAGTATCTACCTGATACATATCATCATACATGATCCACCTGATCATACAATGTATCCACCTGATACAAATACAAATACATGATACATATCACTATACATGATCCACCTGATCATACAATGTATCCACCTGATACATATACAGATAGATGGTCCAAGCATCCAACATGATGCATATACAAAAATACATACACATGATCCAACCGATCATATCCAGCATCCAACATGATGCATACATACATATAAATGATCCAACTGATCATATCCAGCATCCAACATGATGCATACATACATACATAAAAATGATCCAACTGATCATATCCAGGAGAAACCAGAACATCATCCTGATGCTCATTATTCAGCGCTTACATCCATAGCCATGTGAAGGATCCTCCTTCCAACATGCTTGGAATGGCTTTAGCAAATGTGTCCATCACTTCTTCCTCGAAGTGTCCTCGATCTGAAGAATGCCAAGCCTCTCTCTGAAGTACTCGAACTTCACCCTGGCTAGTGGCTTCGTCAGCACGTCTGCAATCTGCTCGTCCGTCGCAACATACAGGAGCTTCACAACTCCTCTTTTCACCATATCCCTGATATAGTGATATTTGATCTCTATGTGTTTCGACCTGTCATGAAACACTGGGTTCTCAGACAGCTTCACACAACTCTAGTTATCACAAAAGATACCAGTAGCCTCCAACGGGAGATCAAATAACTCAGACAATAGCTTCCGTAGCCATACTGCCTCACAACTAGTTGAACAGGCTGCAACATACTCTGCCTCAGCTATACTCAGTGCTACGCAGGACTGCTTCCTGTTGAACCAAGAGATCACACCTAATCCCATACTGAAGCAGCACCCATATGTGCTCTTCCTATCTACAGCATTGCCTGCCCAATCTGAATCAACATAACCCTGCAGGTTCAACTTTGATTTGCTTCATACTTGAGCCCATAATCCACTATACCCTTCAGGTACCTCAGAACATTCTTTATATCAACCAGGTGAACACTCCTCGGATCTATCAGGAACTGAATCAATGTGTTCACAGCAAAGCAAATGTATGGTCTCGTGTTCATCAGTTACATCAAGGACCTAATCATCTGACGATACATAGAGACATCAATCGGCTCACATGAAGCATCACATAGAAGCTTCAGATTCGATGCCATAGGTGTGGCCATGACCTTGCAATCCATCATCCCGAACCTCTTCAGGATCTCTACTGCATACTTCCCTTGTCCAAGGAAGATTCCATCACTCTGCCACACCTCCATGCCAAAAACAAATAGTGCATCATCCCCAAGTTCCTCAACTCAAATTCGGCAGCAAGCTTCCGCTGTGTGTCGGCAATCAATCTATACTCACCAAATTCTGCACATATATGATTTCCTGTCATGTGTCTCAGAACCAAGTGGCTGCTCCACATACACTTCTTCTTCAACTACACCATTCAAGAAAGTTGTCTTGAAATCCATCTGGTGTATCTTCTATTTCATCACTTTTATATTTCTCTATGCTGCCGTCTGCAGCATGCTTGATCTTGATAGATCCATATGGAAGTCATAACAAACTTCCCTTCATCTCTTGGGACCGCATCCCAAACATCGTTCTTCATGATCGACGGATCATGGCATTCTTCCCGTATCATGGGAACTTCAATATCTTCAATAGATAATTTTGTTGCTAAACAAATGTTGTAGTTCTTCTTTTGTAGGTGATGGCATATGATCTTTCCTACACAACAAGTTAAATTGCATGATTAGAAAACATCTCATAGTTTTCAGAACAAATTCTTACACATAAATAAATATGCAATACAGTCATGCGCAATTATCTTAGCCAATGCTTCAATACAACATTTATCCATATCCCGTAACTTTCTAGATGCCTTCCAATCTCTACCAGAACATTGTTAAGAGTGTGCACAACTCCCAACATGTCAGCAAAAAGGTTTCATTCTAGATAAGTAGCAATGGAATGTTGTACAGTGCCATAGGCCACTTATCCATGCATATTAGTAGTATATTGTTCATCAATGCAACTATTCTAATATGCATAATACACAACCTAATTCTAGGAACATCTGTATATACATTATTGAACAGTATTATTTAAACAATAAAATATGCAAGTAATGACAATTCAAATACTTATGTTTGTTTGTTTGTTGGGTGGACTCCCTCTGAATCTTTGCAACTCCATTCTGATGTGGATTGTGAGAAGTGGTCAACTCCCTCTGAATATCTGCATCCTTGTAGAAACTACTGTAGTGTGCTCCGTCTTGATCTTTGCTTCCTAGATTACCTGTCCTTGAACTTATATACATTCTCGATCCCTATGCATGCTTGTTAGTATCATCATTGTGTTATCCTCTAGGTCTCATACATAATTCATTAGTATAATCTTAATATTATCAAAACACAATAATCTAAAGCATGTATAGTCAGGATCAATTCAAACACAGATAATAAACATTAGTATTCAAGGTTTCAAGGAAGTCTTCTTTTATTCATACATATTCTTATTTAATCATAGGACTCTTCTGGTTAGTTAAATCATCAATCAAGAGAAGAGATATAATATGCATAAAACCCGTGATTATTCAAAACCATACCTTCATGATTCTTCTGGTTAGTCATATCATCAATTATGGTACGAAACATAATATGCATACCACCATGATTATTCAAACCTATGACTTCATGAATAATCATTATCAACAACACAATAGTATAAGATCCTAACACAAGGTAGGATTCTAGCTTGATATAGAAAAAAACGTACCCGGATTAGCATGCTATCTAGTTATGTCTAATATACCCGCATAATGTCTTCTAGTTCTCTTCAGTGACTTATGCTAGTAACCTGCATGTCTCATAAGTTAACCATTGTAGAAACAAGTTATACATACCTCGAAAGTAGATCTTCTATGTGATCCATGACAATGGATGAATCCTTGTCTTCATGTCACCATGATCATATGTTCTTGAAGTAGAACATGATTTGTCTTTCTTGGTGTACCTTTTATGTTAGCAGACAACATAAACCTCATACAACACCATAATGCATTAGTACAATCATAAGTGTCAACACCCTAACCAATGAATATCTTCTATCATGCATTCATAATTTTGTTACGGTGATACGACAAATCTAAAATCAAGATTGTACTAACCGTAATAACATGAAGACAAACATACCATAAACTTAATCATGAACAAATATTGAAACATACCTCGATGAGTCATACCTATCGAGACCGCTTGTAATATTCTTATGTAAGGCCTTAGCCTCATCTCCCTCTGAAACAGGAACTTCTTCACTTATGCAGGTGATCAATCCATCTTCTTCTAGGATTAACCCAATCCACTTGATTTGCAAGAACTGGACCTGGAGCTGGATATGGGTTTGTCAGAGAAACCCCAAAAATTCAAACTTTGAATTTCAAACTTCCGAAAGGATAGAAATATGCGCCTTGATGAGCTGATCAAGCTGGTATATTCAGAATTTGAAAACTACAAAGTTTCACTCCTCAATTTTGCCTTTGAAACTTTCGGATTCACTGGACATGACCCTGAACTAGGGTTTGATGAAGCCCACTCTTTTTCCCAATCAAAAGGTTTGATCCAAAGCTCTAAGCTTCTATTTTTCTGAGGAGCTTCCAGCCGTGGTCACAGAGTTCAAAAATTCCCATTTTTACAAAAGCCCTAATTTTCCACTTTTCTGATCAAAGTCCCGAACTAGGGTCTGATCAAGCCCGACCTTCTGCCCAACCAAAATTCTGATCTTGGTCTCTAAATTTCTATTTTGATGAGTAGCATCCAGCCATGGTCTCCTATTACAAAAATTCCAACTTTCTCCGAAGCCCTAAATTCCGGAAGCCATGAATGAAGGTACTAAAAAATAATTATGTTTTGACAGAAATATGTACCTGATTGTTTCTGGTGTAACTCCAAACTTTTTGATCCATAGGGTCTAAAAAAATATTCTTGAGATATCCCGATCTATTATCTTTCCATCCTGATAGGTCTGACCTCAATTGGATTCTCTGAGAGAGAGTTATGCCAAGTGTTGCAACGTGACTTGTTTATGGGATAATACAAGAGAGCAAAATTGTACGGCGTGCCATGTGTCACTGGTTCCACTTCGGCCTCTAAAAACTTTTCTTGAGATAGTAACGTTTGTGCACTACCTGTCACTTTTTACGAAATTTCATTTGGAGCTTCCTAGCCCATGTTATGACCTTTTTCCCAAGGTCACCTAATTTTGACTCAGATCTGGAAGAGGCAGAAACCCTATATTGTACAGATCATAAATCACAAAGTACAACGAATTAGAGGTTGTCCTTTGGACACAAGGTACATGGGGATTTAATCTTCGACCTGTAAAGGTTTTAGATCTGAAAACTTCGCCAAAACATATTTATAGTGAAAGTGCTACGATGATTGGTTTTTGCTATATCAAGCCCTAGCATCGTAAGTGCAATAAGTGTCATACATGCCATATCATGCCTTCTTTCAAGCTAGCTCTGATACCATGTTAAATTTTCAGAATTTACTTCAATGTGATCTAGGATCTTAACTGAGAGAACAACATGTACAGCATATCTACAGCATATCAATCATGGAGACAATAATGCAAGCACACAAGAGACACAAAGATTTACTTGGGGAAAACCATAAAGGTGAAAAACCCCAATAACTTCCTCAGAGATAGATAGAGCAATGATACAACCCAAACATAAGAGATAGACATATCCTAGCAGCAGATCCTCCTCCTCCATAAGTGCGCCACTCCTCCTTGAGTGCATGAGTGAGAAGTGAGTGATCAAATAGAGTGCCTCCCGCACTCTGTTTATACTTGACTTGACTTGCCTTTTACATAAATCATGTAGGCTCGAACTTAACCATATAACATAATGCTGACTGGGCCGACCCCCAATAGGGTGGTCTAATAACCCTTTGACCCACATGGCCGACCCCCAATAGGGTGGTCTAATAACCCTTTGACCCACATGACTTATACAGGGCCGACCCCAACAAGGTGGTCTAATAACCCATCAAGTATAAGTTACGACATTTACAATATAAATGAGGGCACTTCCGTATAGAGGAATAATACCATCTCTATAGGAGTACATACAACATACATATATGAAATACATTCCGAAGTTACATATACATCAACAGTGTACCTACCACCCCCAGTCATTTACACACAAACACACGCACATTAGATGCACATAATTATATTTACACAAATATTAAAGATGTACAGATACATATATATTTACACTACAAAAACCTACACACATAAAAATATTTATACATAAACATACAAAAAATACATGCACATAGGAAAATATCTAAGCACATATACAAAACTTTACATGTTAGAAAAAGTATACATAGACAAAGATTTACACACACACTTGTACAAATAAAACCATACAAATATTAGTATAAAATAACAAACAGTGTCATCTTTTCAAACACAATTACACACATAAATATCCTTTTCAAATATTTTGAATTTTGAATTATGCATTAGGCTCTAAAGGCACCTGTTGATGTATTTGTAACTTTGGAATGTATTCACTTGTATATTTTATATTGTATTTGTATTTTATTATTGTACCTCCAACGGAGATGTTTATTCTTCCGGTCGGAGAAGTCATTATTGTACTTGGGTCATGTAAAGTCATTGATTTCAATCCTCCCATGTAAGTCGGGGCATTAGTTCTCCTAGAGTCATTTGTATTGGGGTGTTTAAGTCCCCTAAAGGAGTCGGCCCAGTCAAATTTAGTTGAGGCTGACTTGTCAAGTGGTAAAGGTAAAGTGAAAGGTAAAGTATAAATGGAGAGCTAGGCTATCTATTTATTCACTCACTCACTCACTTCGCATTAGTGAGAGAGAGGAGGATTTCGCACAAGTGGAGAAGGAGGAAGCTACTAGAGACCATCTCTTTGTTTTGGGGTTTTGTATTATTGCTCATTTTATCTCTGAGGAAGTTGCGGGGTTTTCTCCTTTATGGTTTCCCCAGTGAAATGATTTGTGTCTCTTGTCTCTTGTGTTTGATTTGTTGTGCATGTTATTCTCTCACTTAAGATCCTAGATAATATTGAATTAAATGATGAAAAACTAACATTGATTCAGAGCTAGCCTAAAGGAATGCATTGTATGGCATTTACGACACTTGTTTCACTTGCGACAATTTGAAAGCTAGGGCTTTGTATAGCAAAACCTAGTCATCGTGGAAATTTCACTATAAATCAATTTTGGTGAAGGTTCAGGATCTAAAACTTGAACAGGACGAAGATTAAATGTTCATGTACCTTGTATCCAAGTTTCAGCCTCATATTCGTTGTACTTTCTGAGATATGATCCGTACAAGTTAGGGTTTCTGCCTCTTCCATAATGAATCCCTAAACAGGTGACCTAGGTAAAAAGGAAATGTCTCTAGATAGGAAGCTCCAAATGGAATTCTGTAAAATGTGACAGTTAGGGAACGAACTGTAGTTTTATAGGTCTGAGTTTCAGAGGCCAAAGGTGAAACAGGGACACATGGCACTCCGTACAAGTTCGCTATGTTGTTTCATCCCTTAAACAGGTCATGTTGGGAAACTGAGCATATCTCTCTGATGGAGAATCCAATGAAGCTCATACATATGGGGTTGGAAATATGATAGGTAAGGCTACCATGGGACAAAGTTTCAGACCCTGCAGATCCAAAATTTCAGAGATACACCAAAAACAATATGGCACATCTGAAATGGATCAACGAAGGAAATCAAAGAAGAGGTGGAAGAAGCTCTCACTTAGGGTTTTCATTTTTTAGGTATGGCATGACCTGATACAATGTTGGATACACCTTATGCAACATTGGAAACTTTGAAATGGATTTGGAATCCATTCATCATAGATATTAATCCTCCAGCAAAATGTTGTGGGAGGAAGGAGATTGAAAATTAGGATTTCCAAGTAAGAAGAAACCCTAGCAAAGTTGGGAGACCCATAGGGAAGCAATGAAGGAGGTTTAAATGGCACTAATATTCTATCATACTAGAAAAACGAACCTATATAAGATGTTTACAAGTGATATACCTTGTATGGTTAGGGTTTTACCCTTATAGAGAAGACTACAAGCAATCTCGACAGGTATGACTTGATGAGATACAGGTATGATTTGAAATATGTTTCATGATTAAGTTCATGATATGTTTGTCTTCATATTATTGAGGTTAGTACAATCATGATTAATTTTATATTGTTTGATCACCTCAGTAAAGGTATGAATGCATGTGGAGAATAGAAGACATTCATTGATTAGGGTTATGACACTTATGATTGTACTAATGCACTTGTGGTGTTGTATGAGGATGATGTTGTCTGCTAACATGAAAGGTACATCAAGAAAGACAAATCCATATGACCATGATGACATGAAGACAAAGACTCATCCATAGTCATTGATCACATAGAAGCTCTACTTACAAGGTATGTATAATTTGGTTCTACAATTCTTAACTTATGAGATATGCAGGTTACTAGCACAAGGTCTCTAGATCATTGAAGATAACAAAGAAGACATTGTTTGGGTATGTTAGACATAACTATCAAACATGATAATCCAGGTATGTTTTCCTATATCGAGTTAGAATCCTACCTTGTGTTAGGATCTTATATAAGTATGCTTTTGTATGATTGATAATGCTTATTCATGAAGTTATAAGTTTGAGTAATCATGGGTTTATGCATATTATGCTTCTTAGTTTGATTAATGATATGACAAACTAGAAGAGTCCTATGGTCAAATAAGAATATGCATGAGTAAAAGAAGTACTCCCTGAAACCTTGAATACTAACGCATGTGATAAATTACCTGTGTATGAAATGATCATGACCATACATGTTTAAGATTATTTAGAATCATAATGTTTTGATAGTATTGAGATTATATTAATGAATGAATGTTTATGTATGAGATCTTGAGGATAACACAATGATGACACTAGTGCACACTTAAGCATGCATAGTGGTCTTGGATGGATAGAATTTCAAAGACATATAATCATGATGCTATCACAAAGGGAAAATAGAGATCAAGAGGGAGCACACTCCAGTAGTTTCTGCAAGGAAGCAAAGATTGAGAGGGAGTCCACCCAACAACCAAACAAAGATAAGTATTTGAATTGTCATTTCTTTTGTATATACTTAAATGATGTTATTTAGTCATGTACATACTTGTGTTCCTAGATTTAGGATGTATATTATGCATGTTAGAAAATTTGCATTAATGAACAAGATACTACTAATATGCAAGTAATGGGTAAGTGGCCTATGGTACTGTACAACACTCCATTGCTACTTATCTAGATCGAAACCTCTTTGCTTACATGTTGGAGTAGTGCACACTCTTAACAATGTTCTGGTAGAGATGGAAGGAACATAGAAAGTTACGGGATATGGATAAATGTTGTATTGAAGCATTGGCTAAGATAATTGCATGACTGTATGACCTATATGCATAAGAATTTGTTCTAAAAACTATGAGATGTTTCTAATCATGCAATTGAACTTGACTTGTAGAAAAGATCGTATACCATCACCTACAAGAGAGACTGGTTTTGAAGAACAAGGAATGAAGACTCAACATACATCAGAAAACTACCTATTGAAGATATTGAAGAACCTAAAGTTCCCAGGATCATAAATATAGTAATGGAAGAAGTGATTCCAGAAGACTATGAAGAAGCAGAATAAAGGAAGGAATGGAAGGATACCATGATTGAGGAGTTCCAGTCAATCATGAAGAATGGTGTCTGGGATGTGGTCCCAAGACCAAAAGGGAAGTCTGTGGTGACTTCCAAGTGGATCTACAAGATTAAGCATGATGCAGATGAAAGCATAGAGAAATACAAGGAAATATTTGTGGCCCGTGGCTTCTCCCAGAAAGAAGGGATAGACTATGAGGATACATTTGAACCTGTAGCCAGATACACTTCCATTAGAACAGTACTTGCTCTGGATGCAGTGATGAAATGGAAGATACACTAGATGGATGCCAAGACATTGTTCTTGAATGGTGTAGTGGAAAAGGAAGTGTATGTGGAGCAGCCACTCGGGTTTGAGACACATGACAAGGAGAATCATGTGTGCAAACTGAAGAAAGCCTTGTACGGTTTGAAACAGACACCTAGGACGTGGTACGGTAGGATGGATAGCTTCCTAACTAGTTTGGGCTTTACCAAGAGTAAAGAGGATTCCAACCTTTACTACAAGGTTGAGGAAGGCAACCCAATGATACTCCTACTGTATGTAGATGACCAGTTTGTGACAAGTGAGGATGGGCTGATTGTTGACATGAAGAGGAAGCTTGCTGTCGAGTTCGAGATGAACGACTTGGGTATGATGCACTATTTTCTAGGCATGGAGGTGTGACAGAGTGCGGATGGAATCTTCCTTGGACAAGGGAAGTATGTAGTAGAGATCTTGAAGCGGTTCGGGATGATGGACTGTAAGGCCATGGCCACACCAATGGCATCGAACCTGAAGCTATTGAGTGATGCTTCATCACAGTCGGTTGATGTCATGATGTATCATCAGATGATTAGGTCCTTGATGTACCTGACGAATACGAGACCAGATATTTTCTTTGCTGTGAACACATTGAGCCAGTTCCTGACGGATCTGAGACATGTTCACTTGATTGTTGCAAAGCATATTCTGAGGTACCTGAAGGGTATGGTTAATTATGGGCTCAAGTATGATGTGAATCAGAAGATTAACCTAGAGGGTTATGTTGATTTAGATTGGGCAGGTGGTGCCACTGATAGGAAGAGCACTTCGGGGTGCTGCTTTAGTATGGGATCAGGTGTGATCTCTTGGTTTAGCAGGAAGCAGTCCTACGTGGCACTTAGTATAGCTGAAGCAGAGTATATCACAGCTTGTTCGACTAGTTGTGAGGCAGTATGGCTAAGGAAGCTACTGTCTGATTTGTGTGATCTCATGTTGGACGTGACTTGTATATATTGAGACAACCAGAGTTGTGTGAAGTTGTCTGAGAACCCAATATTCCATGGCAAGTCGAAGCACATTGATATCAAGTACCACTATATCAAGTATATGGTGAAGAGAGGAGCAGTGAAGCTCCAGTATGTTGCGACGGACGAGCAGATAGTCGATGTATTGACCAAGTCGCTGGCCAGAGTGAAGTTTGAATACTTCAGAGAGAAGATTGGTGTACTTCAGATGGAGGTTCCTTCCAAGGGGAAGTGATGACTCCGGAAGACACAGATGCACATGGGATTTTTCGACATGGTGGTAGGTTAGTCCTCCCATGGTCGTTGATGTAATTGTCGATCTTTTTCGACATGGTGGTAGGTTAGTCCTCCCATGGTCATTGATGTAATTGTTGAAGCTTTTATGACATGGTGGTAGGTTAGTCCTCCAATGGTTGTTGATGTAATTGTTGAGCCTTTCACGGATGGTGGTAGGTTAGTCCTCCCATGCCGGTGAGTGTAAGTGTTGTGTTATGTGCATCTGGGCTGTGCTCCGTTGACGATGAGGTGATCTAAAGATGATGAGGTCACAGTAGGGTACACAGGTATTACATACGCATATAATCAATCCTGGGATGCTCCTTCAGGTTTTGCAGTCGCATATAATCAATCCTAGGAGATCTTGTAGGTTTTTCAAGTGGCATATAATCAGTCCTGGGATGCTCCTTCTGGTTTTACAGTGGCATATAATCAATACTGGGAGATATTGCAGGTTTTGCAAGTGGCATATAATCAGTCCTGGGATTCTCCTTTAGGTTTTGCAGTGGCATATAATTAGTCCTGGGAGATCTTGCAGGTTTTGAAAGTGACATATAATCAGTACTGGGATGTTCCTTCAGGTTTTGCAGTAGCATATAATCAATCCTGGAAGATCTTGCAATTTTTGTAGAGGCATATAATAAGTCCTGATATGCACCTACTAGATGGCTTGCTTGCAGAGATGATGAATACCTACATGGAGGCTAGGCCTACATACAGCATGAAAAAGGGTTGGCTCTATAGAACTTCCTATGGCAAGTAGATTGGAGATTGATGGTCGAGATAACAGTAGTAGTGACAATGATGATCCAGCTTTGATGATGATCTAGATTTGACGATGATCCAGTGACGAAGACTTGTGCTGATGAACTCTGTTAAGAGAATACCTTCCTAGTTAAGAGGGAGTGTTGATGTATTTGTAACTTTGGAATGTATTCACTTGTATATTTTATTATTGTACCTCCAAGGGATATGTTTATTCCTTTGGTCGGAGAAGTCATTATTGTACTTGGGTCATGTAAAGTCATTAAGGTCAATCCTCCCATGTAAGTCAGGGCATTAGTTCCCCTAGAGTCATTTGTATTGGGGTTTTGAAGTCCCCTAAAGGAGTCGGCCCAGTCAACTTTAGTTGAGGCCAACTTGTCAAGTGGTAAAGGTAAAGTGAAAGGTAAAGTATAAATAGAGAGCTAGGCTCTCTATTTATTCACTCACTCACTCACTTCGCATTAGTGAGAGAGAGGAGGAGTTCACACAAGTGGAGAAGGAGGAAGTTGTTGGAGACCATCTCTTTGTTTTGGGGTTTTGTATTATTGCTCATTCTATCTCTGAGGAATTTGTGGGGTTTTCTCCTTTATGGTTTGCTCGGTGAAATGCTTTGTGTCTCTTGTCTCTTGTGTTTGATTTGTTGTGCACGTTATTCTCTCAGTTAAGATCCTAGATGATACTGAATTAAATGATGAAAAACTAACAGCACCTTCTAGGGACCCAGGTTCATGAATGATTTCATGAAGCATTACAAATGACCCATCAAATTGATCATTGGTCCTAAGCCATACAAATATATTTCTGGACTTGATATGTTGGTCTCCTCCTTGAATCATGTTTATGTATTTGAGGTCCACCCATAAAGCTCAAAACCTACTAATGGTGTCCATATTGGTATTCAAATATTTAATTTATACTAGACCAATCTTATGTGGTTGGTTAAGGCTTCACATTTTCCCTATCATTGGAAACTTCCTTTAGAGCCTAAGGTCAAGGTTTCATCGTTTGACCTTGTTTAGTGCCATAAAACCCATACTGAGTGCTAAAATACTCCTAGTTGCACCCATATCATTTATTGGAGGCTAAACATATCCTTTTCGTTTTCCGCCTCTTATATGGTTGTGAAGTTATGTAATTAATACACCTGTAAGTTTGAAGCCTCAAGTTTCCCTTCCCTTAGAAGCTTTATTTTTATTAAGGTTTGCATTCCTCTTCCCAACCATGTACAAGGCACTAATATCAATAAATGGTTCTCAAAATATCCTAACGAAGTATATATAAACACATGGAAGCGAAATAACCCTAAGACATTTACTATATGGTGGTTTGAAAGCTTCTTTCTTGCTCTTGATCGCTAATTTTGTGTTTAGGGAATAACTCCTAGGTTTCCTATATTTACCATGTTTCACTTCATGACTTGTATACAGGGCTCAAAAATTCCCAGTGGTTATTCTATTCCTCTTGTATTCCCACATAGATAAAAAAATGCACCTAGTAGATTCCAAGTGTTATGGTCCAAGACCTTTCCCATGGTCGTCAAGCCCTAGAATCTTTTCTTAGGACCTATGTTTCATCGTTTGACCACTTCCATATGCTAACAACCAATTTTAGTGTTCAAAAACTCCAAATAGTGTCCATATCCTCACCAATAAGATAAATATTCAAAGCCATATCTAGTTTGTCAACACCAACACTTGGTGTTCATAACTCCCTAATCATATTTGAATATGTTCATATGGAGGCCAAATATCCCTCGATCCTAGATGTGTTGTGATTTGACACATCATTCTTGGTCCTAAATGCATAGAAGGCTTGTTTAGGGCATAAGGCATATGTTTCCTCCATTGAACATTTTCATGGTCCCAAGACCCATACCTAATGTCCACAACCTACTTATTGCATCGAGGTCAACAATCAAATTCAAAGGATACCCTTCAGAGGTCAACTTCTATTCTTTAAGGAATTATCCATGGCTCGGGATGCTTAGAATTGATTCTTACAACCTGAGGCTCAAATTTTCTACCTTAATCATGTCCAAAGAACTCACATTCGAACTTAGTGCTTAAAAAATCCTAATGGATCGCATGTCCCCCCTTGAAAATAATTATAACCTAGGGAGTTAATGTGGTTGCAAGAATTTTACCTACCATAAAAACTATTTAATACCATATATGTTGTCATAATAATGTGTGCACCTTTGTAATGCATCTATCACATTTATAATGCATACAAATTCTTCTTGTTATAAAAAAAGGGAAACCAATGTTATTTTATACAAACCAAAACTTATTTGTCTCTTATAGAATCATCTCTCAGAAACATTGTAGCTCCAATACAAATTTTCTAATGTTTTTTTTCTAATTGGCTCTTCATGTTTTGTAGAGTTCTTATTGCATTTGGTCCTTCTAAAGATGGGTAATTGACGCAATCAGGCACAAAATTTTGATTGCATCAATTTGTACATAAATGACATGAACATATACAAATATCTACCCATGCATACACACATAAGACCATGCACATACACAATAAATAAACCCTAGCTTGCAGAAGGCCATGCCAATTTTGCACAAGGGGGTCATTTCTTATCTGAAGGTTTCCGGGAGAGTGTGGCCATCGTGAACACATCCACAATAGCCATATGCACGTGTGGGAGCTGAAAGAATCACCTTTCGCTTGCCGGTTTGGGTTCTGTGCCCCAGAGCAAATCTTCAAAGTGTCTCTGAATGGTCGTAGGGTGCCTAGAAAAAATTCCCATAGCACCAAAACCATGAATCTAGTCAAGAATCCGTCGATTCCAATGGATTCGGGATGTTGGATCTTAGCTAGGGGACCCCCCCCCACCATGCCTCAAATGCCCGGAAATGGTGCTATTGTGCCATCTCTAGAACTAGGGTTTTGCTTAGTGAAGGCCATTCCAATTTTGCGCAAGGGGGTCATTTCTTATCCGAAGTCTCCCAAGAGAGCATGGCCATTGTCAACAAATCCACACTATCCATATGCACATGTGGGAGCTGAAAGAATCCCCTTCTGCTCACATGTTTGGGTTTCGTGCCCCGAAACAAATCCTCAAAGTGTCCCTGAATGGCCATGGGGTGTCTAACAAATATTCCCATAGAACCAAAACCATGACTCTGGTCATGAATCCATTGATTCCAATGGATTCAGGACATCGGGTTTCAACTAGGGGATCCCCCCCACCATTGCTCAAATGCTCGAAAACGATGTTATTGTGCCATCTCCGGAACTAGGGTTTTGCTCAGTAAAGGCCATGCCAATTTTGCGCAAGGGGGTCAATTATGATCTGAAGGATCCTATGCATGTGTGTTCATCGTGAACACATCCACAGTGGCCATATGCCCATGTGGGAGTTGAAAGAATCCAAGTCTGCTCGTTGGTTTGGGTTCCGTGCCCTCGGAGCAAATCCTCTAAGTGTCCCTAAATGACCACGAGGTGTCGGAAAAAATGCCCATACCACCAAAACTATGACTCTAGTTGTGCATCCATCGATTCCTATTGATTTAAGATGTCAGGTTTTAGATAGGTAACCCCCCCCACCCTGCCTCAAATGCACAAAAACGGTGCTATTGTGCCATCTCCGGAACTAGGGTTTTTCTTAGTGAAGGCCATGCCAATATTGCGCAAGGGGGTCATTTATGATTTGAAGGCTCCCAAGAGAGTGTAGCCATCATGAACACATCCACGTTGGCCATATGCACATGTGGGAGATGAAAGAATCCCCTTATGCTCATCGGTTTGGGTTATGTGCCCCAGGAGCAAATCCTCAAAGTGTCCCTGAATGGCCAGAAGGTGCCTGACAAAAATTCCCATAGCACCAAAACTGTGACTCTGGTCATGAATCCATCGATTCCGATGGATTCAAGACACCATGTTTTAGCTAGGGGACCCCCCCCACAGTGCCTCAAATGCTCAGAAACAGTGTTATTGTTCCATCTCTGGAACTAGGGTTTTGCTTAGTGAAGTCCATGCCAATTTTGCGCAAGGGGGTCAATTATGATCCAAAGGCTCCTGACATGCATGGTCATAGTGAACAAATCCACAGCGGCCATATGCATCTGTGGGATATGAAAGAATCCAATCTTGCTCGCTGGTTTGGGTTCCATGCCCCAAGAGAAAATTCTCAAAGTGTCCCTGAATGGCCACGAGGTGCCTGACAAAAATTCCCATAGCACCAAAATCGTGACTATGGTCGCAAATCCATCGATTCCGATGGATTCGGGAGGTTGGGTTTCAGCTAAGGGACCTCCCCTCTGTCGTTCCTCAAATGCCTGGAAACAATGCTATTGTGCCATCTCTGGAACTAGGGTTTTGCTTAGTGAAGGTCATGCCAATTTTTCACAACGGGATCATTTCTGATCTAAAGGTTCTCGAGCGACCATGGCCATTGTGAACACATCCATAATGGTCATATGCATGTGTGGGAGCTGAAAAGATCCCCTTCCACTCACAAGTTTGGGTTTCGTGCACCCGTAGCAAATCCTCAAAGTGTCCGTGAATGGCCATGGGGTTCCTGAAAAAAATGCTCATATCACCAAAACCATGAATCCAGTCATAAATCCATTGATTCTGATGGATTTGAGACACCGGGTTTCATCTAGGGGACCACCCGACCGTGCCTCAAACACCTGAAAATAGTGTTATTGTGTCATCTCCAGAACTAGGGTTTTTCCCAATGATGGCCATTCCTATTTTGCGCAATGGGGTCAATTCCGATATGAAGGATCCGAGGTGAGCATGGCCATTGTGAACACATCCACAGTGGCCATATACACATGTGGGAGCTGAAATAATTCCCTTTCACTCTTCGGTTTGGGTTCTGTGCCCCCAGAGCAAATCCTCAAATTGTCCTTGAATGGCCACGGGGTTCCTAGCAAAAATTCCCATATCACTGAAACCATGAATTCGATCGTGAATCCGTCAATTTTGATGGATTCGAGACATAGGTTTCAGCTAGGGGACCCCCCCCACCATGCCTCAAATGCCCAAAAACAGTGCTATTGTGCCATCTCCAGAACTAGGGTTTTACTTAGTGAAGGCCATGCCAATTTTGCGCAAAGGGGTCATTTCTGATCCAAAGGTCCCCAGGCGAGCGTGACCATCATGAACACATCCACACTAGCAATATTCACATGTGGGAGATGAAATAATGCCCTTCTACTCGTCGGTTTCGGTTTTGTGCCCCGGGAGCAAATCCTCAAAGTGTCCCTGAATGGCCACGGCGTGCCTGAAAAAAATTCCCATAGCACAAAAATTGTGACTCTGGTCATGAATCCGTCAATTCCAATGGATTTGAGACGTCGATTTTTAGCTAGGGGACCCCCCCCCCACCCTGTCCCAAACACTTGGAAACGGTGTTATTGTGCCATCTCCAAAATAGGGTTTTGCTCAGTGAAGGCCATGCCAATTTTGTGCAAGGGGGTCAATTCTTATCCAAAGGCTCCTGTGCATGCATGGTCATTGTGAACAAATCCAAAGTGGCCATATGCATGTGTGGGAGTAGAAATAATCCAAGTCCGCTTGTTGGTTTGGGTTCTGTGCCCCCAGAGCAAATCCTCAAAGTGTCCCTGAATGGCCACGGGGTTCCTGGAAAAAATGCCCATAGCACCAAAACCGTGACTCTGATCTCAAATCCATTGATTCCGAGGGATTTGGGATGTCGGGTTTTAGCTAGGGGACCCCCCCCACCATGCTTGAAACGCCTGGAAACGATGCTATTGTGCCATCTCCGAAACTAGGGTTTTGCTCAGTGAAGGTCATTCCAATTTTGCACAAGGGGGTCAATTTTGATCTAAAGGCTCTTGGGTGAGCATGGCCATTGTGAACACATCCACAATGGCCATATGCACATGTGGGAGCTGAAATAATCCCATTTCGCTCGCTGGTTTTGGTTCTGTTCCCTCGGAGCAAATCCTCAAAGTGTCCTTGAATGGCCATGGGGTTCCTTGAAAAAATTCCCATAGCACCAAAACCGTGACTCTGATCATGAAGTCGTCGATTCTAATGGATTTTGGACGTCAGGTTCTAGTTGTGGGAACCCCCCCACCATGAATCAATCACTCGAAAACGGTGCTAGTATGCCATCTCTGGAACTAGGGATTTGCTCAGAGAAGGCCATGCCTATTTTGTGCAAGGGGGTCATTTATGATCTGAAGGCTCCCAGGCGTGCATGGACATCGTGAACACATGCACACTGGCCAAATGAACATGAGGGAACTGTTGGAAGCCTGTTCCTCTTGCCGGTTCGGGTTCCATGCCCCCGAAGCAAATCCTCAAAGTGTCCCTGAATGGCCAAGGGGTGCCTGGAAAAAATGTCTATAGCACCAAAATCGTGACACTGATCGTAAAGCCGTTGATTCTGATGGATTTGGGATGTCAGGTTATAGCTGTGGGACCCCCCCCACTGTGACTCAATCTCCCGAAAATGGTGTTATTGTGCCATTTTCGTAACTAGGGTTTTGCTTAACGAAGGCCATGCCAATTTTACGCAAGGGGGAATTTCTGATCCGAAGGCTCCCGAGCGTGCGTGGCCATCGTGAACACATCCCCGCTAGCCAAATGCACATGTGGGAGCGTATGGAATCCCGTTCCACTCACTGGTTCAAGTTTCGTGGCCCTGGAGCAAATCCTTAAAGTGTCCATGAATGGACACAGGGTGCTAGGAAAAAATTCCCATAGCACCAAAACTGTGAATCTAATCGTGAAACCATCAATTCTGATGGATTCAGGACGTCGGGTTCTAGTTGTGGTACCCCCCACCATGAATTAATCGCTTGGAAATGGTGTTATTCTGCCATCTCCGGAACTAGGGTTTCACTCACTGAAGGCCATGCCAATTTTGCGCAATGGGGTCATTTATGATCTGAAGGCTCCTAGGCATGTGTGGACATTGTGAACACATCCACACTGGCCAAATGCATGTGTGGGAGATTATGGAACCCCATTCCGCTCGTCGGTTCGGGTTCTATTCGCTCGGAGCAAATCCTCAAAGTGTCCATGAATGGCCACGAGGTACCAGGAAAAAATGTCGATAGCAACAAAACTGTGACCCCGATCACGGAGCCATCGATTTTGATGGATTCGAGACGTTGGGTTCTAGCTATGGGACCCCCCCATCATGACTCAATTGCCCAAAAACAGTGCTATTGTGCCATCTCTAGAACTAGGGTTTTGCTTAGTGAAGGCCATGCCTATTTTGCGTAAGGGAGTCTTTTCTAATCCAAAGGATTGTGGGTGTGTGTGGCCATCGTGAACACATCCACACTGCCCAAATGCACGTGTGGGAGCTAATGGAACCCCATTTCGCTTGCTGGTTCGAGTTTCATGGCCCTGGAGCAAATCCTCAAAGTGTCCCTTAATGGTCACGGGGGTGCCAGGAAAAAATACCCATAACACCAAAACAATGATTCTGATCGCAAATCCGTTCATTCTAATCAATTCGGGACGTCAGGTTCTAGCTTTGGGACCCCCCCCACCATGACTCAATCTCCTAGAAATGGTGCTATTGTGCCATTTCCGAAACCAGGGTTTTGCTCACTGAAGGTCATGTCAATTTTGCGAAAGGGGGTCATTTATGATCCAAAGGCTCTTGGGCATGTGTGGCCATCATGAACACATCCACACTGGCCAAATGCACATGTGGGAGCTAATGGAACCCCGCTTCGTTTGGTGTTTCGAGTTTTGTGCCCCCGTAGAAAATCCTCAAAGTGTCCCTGAATGACCATGGGGTGCCAGGAAAAGATGCCCATAGCACCAAAACTATGACTCTAATCACGAAGCCGTCGATTCCAATGGATTTGGGATGTCGATTTCTAACTGTGGGACCCCCCCCACCATGACTCAAATGCCCGGAAATGGTGCTATTGTGCCATCTCTAGAACTAGGGTTTTGCTCAATGAAGGCCATGCCAATTTTTTACAAGGGGGTCAATTCTGATATGAGGGATCCCGAGCATGCATGGCCATCATGGACACATCCACACTGGCCATATGAAGGTGTGGTATCTTATGGAACCTTGTTCTTCTCGCCGGTTCGAGTTCCTACCCTAGGAGAAAATTCTCAAAGCATCCTTGAATGGCCACAAGGTGCCAGGTGTCTCTAGATTTGTTTTTGTCTGGTTTCTAGGGCTAGATGAGGGTCTATAATCTATATTAGGTTCTATATGGATAGATTAGGTCTCCAGGGCTAGGTTACATCTCTAGGGCTAGATAAGTATTATAGATTAGGTCTCCATGGTTTTAGGTCCACATTAGACTTTCGAGGGCTAGATTTTTTTTTTTCTAGTTTCTAGGGCTAGATCAGGGTCTATAAGCTAGATTAGGTTTTATATGGCTAGATTAGGTCTTCGGGGCTAGGTTACGTCTCTAGGGCTAGATAAGTATTCAACTAGATTAGGTCTCTTGGGTTCTAGGTCCACATTAGGCTTTCCAAAGCTAGATTTGTTTTTGTCTGGTTTCTAGGTCTAGATTAGGGTCTATAAGCTAGATTAGGTTCTATATGGCTAGATTATGTCTCTAGGGATAGGTTAAATCTCTAGGGATAGAGAAGTATTCTAGATTAGGTCTCCAAGGTTCTAGGTCCACATTAGGCTTTCAAGGGCTAGATTTTTTTTTGTCTGGCTTTTAGGGCTAGATCAAGGTCTATAAGCTAGATTAGGTTTTATATGGCTAGATTAGGTCTCTGGGGATAGGTTACATCTCTAGGGATAGATAGGTATTCTAGATTAGGTCTCCATGGTTCTAGGTCCACATCAGGCTTTCTAGGGCTAGATTTGTTTTTCCTGGTTTCCAGGGCTAGATCAGGGTCTATAAGCTAGATTAGGTTCTATATGTCTAGATTAGGTCTCTAGGGATAGGTTACCTCTCTAGGGATAGATAAGTATTCTAGATTAGGTCTCCAGGGTTCTAGGTCCACATTAGGCTTTCCAAGGCTAGATTTATTTTTGTCTGGCTTATGGGGCTAGATCATGGTCTATAAGCTAGATTAGGTTCTATATGCTTAGATTAGGTCTCTGAGGCTAGGTTACATCTCTAGTGCTAGATAATTATTTTATATTAGGTCTCCAGGGTTCTAGGTCCACATTAGGATTTCCAGGGCTAGATTTGTTTTTGTCTAGTGTCTAGGGCTAGATCAGGGTCTATAAGCTATATTAGGTTCTATATGTCTAGATTAGGTCTCCAGGGTTGTCTTAGGTCTCTAGGGCTATATAAGGATTCTAGATCAGGTCTCTAGGGTTCTAGGTCCACATTAGGCTTTCAAGGGATAGATTTTTTTTTGTCTGGTTTCTAGGGCTAGATCAAGGTATTTCAACTATATTAGGTTCTATTTATTAGAAGGAATGTGTAGATCTAGCTTCCAATCAGTATAGTGTGATTATGAGATATTTCAATTTGTAAGTATTTCCTCTCGTGATCAGGGAGAATGTCAACATTATTGATCTAGTGGCTTAGGAGCATGTAGGGGTGATTATACCACCCAATATATTTATATCATTTGTTTCTTACATCCATGAGACTTCCAATTATATAGTGGAGTGGAGATGTGATGATGAGATTGACTTCATCCATTCACATTCTACTTATTCATTAGAGAGGTGTGATACCTTAATGGAGGACGTTGTTGTGGGTGATTCAAGAGTCGTAGATAATGCGATTATTACAAGGTATAGAGCCATGGATTATCCCTTGAATGGTTTGAGATGGATTGTATCACAAGAGATGGTCTATTATTGATATGCACACTTGTGATGACTTTCTCAATGGATTTCAGATGTCAGATTGTTATTGGATTAGTGTTCTTCCCTTGAGCAATGAATATCTCTAGCCTCGATGGCGGACACCTTGCATGATGGCAACATGGAGTATTCACTTGGTGGGAGAACACCCTACAAGATACATGGAGCAATGTGTATTGCGGAGGAGGGACACAATCCCTAGATAACATATGGTGCCATGGTTTCCTTTTTGGAGGATTGGAGATGGATTGATGATCTTTCCTTATATATGTACATATGTAATCTACGAGTGGATCACTTCGCTAGTGCATGGATCACTTATGTTTCTTCCTTGGAGTGCTCTCTTTCATTTCTTCCTTGTCATGCATCTCATATCCTCCCTTCGTAGTGAAGTTTTGATACATGCTACAACCCCATGATGCTCTCCCTTTCCATGCTCAGTCTCAAAATAGTTCCATATATGCGACACATCATAAGTCTTGTGAAAAATACTCAACCACTAGAATACACATGCATTTTTTAACTGTACCACACAACCATCTGACCGTATCCAATGTTGATCTATCTGTATATCTCTCTCCTTCAGCTGATCATGGAAAATTATGAAGCAATGGTGCACATAATGCAGGTCGTGGCACATGTCATCACTGATGTAGAAGTTGGACTCTTTCAATATTATCCTCCCATCATTGTTGCTCTCTGGTGTGTGCCTATACGTGATATGGACCATTATTCTAACTTGGTCTGAATGGTAGTATTGACTTTGAATCTTATTCCGTGGCTGCAGGGTGTAGTTTTCAACAAAGTCCACAACCGACAATATTGTTCCATTGGGATAGGTAACACTGCACTGTTTGTACTATTCATCTTTCCATCATGCTACATGGACATGTTGTACATACTACTCGATCTTTTTATAGAATTCCTTCATGAAATCGCAAATTTGTACCTAGTGCCATAAAACCAAGGGCATTAATACAACGTGACATTTACAATCTGAATATATATGTATAAATTCAACATGTACAGTATGAAAGTATGCAAAATTAGATTACCTGTGACTTCACCAATGGAATTTTTTTGCTTTCCTTTGCACTATCTACTTGATATGTTATGTACTTGAAGTTCTGCATTTCTATTGACATCCTCCCAAATTCATGCTCCTCTCTTTCATGGATACAGCGGCTCAATAATGAAAATCCACTGCACCTAGAATATGTCCCATATAAACATGATTTTTTATAGTATTTGTATCCTTCAGGTCTTGGACACATTATGCTATGGATAAATTCTCTGGGTGCATTCAGTGGTTGTAACGATAAGAAATCTTGCACAATGTTAGTATGCAAATCACAAAGTATATTTATATGTGTATCATAATAGCACTCAAATTCTACATGGTATCTACAACAACATGTGTTGCAATCAATGAAAATTCTAACATACCAGGGTTTGCATTTTTCAAAGAACCTTTGGCCCAAGTTCAATTGTGTGTGCTCATTCTTGAAACTCTCAAAGAGTTCTGTTTGTGTCGTGTCAAGGAAATGCTTGACATGGGGTTCACAACCCTTAACACATTTTCTCAACTTTAGCACATCTCTTTGATTCGATTATGGTCTAGTGTTATCATGCCTAAAATTTTGTACTAGTTCTTTAACAACATCAATATAAAGCTTCATGTATGAACGAGGTAACCTACCAACAAAGGCCCAACAATAGTTTTGTCCCAAGGTCTCAAGTTTTTCTCTAATAGCATAATACTTTTGAAGAGTCTTTCTATCGACATTAAATATTTTACTTGTGTGTGATAATAGGCGATGTTTCCTTGTGGATTTGTCTACAATCGATTCCGACAGTACGTGACGGGTCGCATTAAGATATTTTGTATGAGAAGTTTTTCCAATCAATTTAAATGCAGACTGTAGATTTCTAACAACATGACTATTGGCCTCTGAAATTCTAACTACCTTTATGCCTAAAATTCTCCTAACATGAGCTAGACAATTTCATTTTAACAAAGCCATAAACAATTGACATTTTGCTGCATTGCCTTGGATTCAAAAAATTCTTTGATGATCCTGCTACAATGGATATTAATAGTGCGTTGAATCAACTTACCTTCAAGTCCTGAAAAGGAACTTTCATCCACATGAATATGTCTGGGAATTCTTCGTCGTCCACTTGATATTCGAGGAAAGGGAGTTGGAAAGGAAGTACGATTCTCATCACTGGTTTGTTGTGGCACTTCGTTCACAATTTGGTCCTACAAGGGAGTGTGTTCAACATGTGCGCGTTCTTCTTGGGTAGGTTTCCAATTAACAACTCGTTCAACATCCATCCCTGCATACTCAACATCAAGCAAGATTTGATTGACTTCATCCACCTCATCATTGCATGTTGATGGATTACTCGTTGGATGATCACTTGATGTTGGATTTTGAGAGGGCTCCATTACCTGCATTTGTTTCACTTATCTTGATGAACCCAAGGTCATCGTGGCATGCATTGCACCAGGATATAAGGCACTAACATTTTGATGTCTATGCTTTTCCATGTACAACCTGGCCTTTTCTCTTATCCCATGGGCCTTTTCAGGGGGCGGATCCTTCCTTCTAGACTTTCTTTTATTATTACATATGTTTCCCATCTTCAATATGGTTTTTAACAAAACACGAATATCACCCCTGCAAGAAAAAATAACAAATAAGATATTATTTTGCAATTATGAAATGAGGAAGCAAACTTTTACCATGATTAAGATAGAAAGGACACAAGATTTAGACAATATTTATACATTGACTGGTAATATGACTTGTATAATGTGTAAGATTATTAAAACTCGATGTAGCAATTGATTGGGTATTGTGCAACCCTATGTGTGCTATCTTTGTAAGTGTACAATGTAAACTATGCTCATGGAAGTATGTTTTTTTTCTTGACATTGGACATATAGAGAAAACTAATATGGTAGCAAGAAAGAAGGTTTCATGAGGCCATTGAAACTATCACAAAAAATGATCAAAGCGGTGCAACAAATATCTTTTTTGCTCTCAACATCCTATTAGTGTGTACATGCATAGAGCTTGTGTTACTAGTATCGATCATACACTTATTCAATCAAATATTGATGTGGGATTTAATAATGTTTCACTAATGCACAACCCAACCTAGGTTGGCATAAACATCCTCCTATCCATCTCAGTGACATAGGCTTGTAGAGTGGTGAATTCCCTCATTTTGAGTGCAACCTCACTTTTGTCTAAATGTGTGGTTGTGGTTTCCCGTTTTATGTATAATACCATGGTAGGGTCCTAATTTCACATTTATCCTTAATTGGTCATCATCTTGAAACAATGTAAAACAACATCTAGTGAGAATGTTTTCTTATAATCTTAAAAGCTATTGAGAATTCCCTGGATATAACAACAACATCACCTCTAGGACCTCAATTTGAGATGTTTTCTTGTCATCTTGAAACAATTTACAATGAGCCTCATTTTGGTAGCTTGGCACTTGGCACATGGTTTTTTGATAATAGTTTGTGTTAGTAGATGGTATTGGATAGTGGTATGGGGTGTTAGTATGAGCATATTTCAAATAAAAGGAGAAGCTCCTACTCACTTCATTTTCATTTTTTGGATGAGGGAAAATTGCCCCTAAATATTAAGAATTTGATTCTTTTGGTGTTTGTGTGAGTTGTTATAGTGAAATCATGAGGAATTCAGCAATTGTTTGTGTATTGGATGGATTTATGTGATTATGAAAGGTTATTGGTGGTGATGCAAGTATTTTTGTGTTATTATGTTTATGAAAGGTTGAAAGCATTGCTTGGTGCGTGTTGTAGTTTTTTTGTAGCAAGATTTTTGTATTGTCTATGTTGAAGATTAAGAATACTAAAATACATTTATCATACAATTCATGAGGAAAAACTAAAATACATACAATTCAAACAAAGTGAATGAAGACTAAAATACAATTCATAAGGAAAAATTGTCACCACACCTCAAGGATTGCTCTTTGCTTGAAGTATAAAATGGTCTTTTGATGTATCCACTATATGTAAGAAGAGTTCAAGTGTGTCCAAGCAACATGAGAATTCAATCCAAAGAGCCAAATAGAGTCCAACTATTGTGTATTCAATCCAAAGAGCCAAACAAAGTCCAACTAGTGTGTATTCAATCCAAAGATCCAAATAGAGTCCAACAGATGTGTATTCAATCCAAATTGTCAAATAAACTCCAAAAGGTGTGTGAATGTCAATCCAAAATGCAAGTGAATGTTGAGTTGTGTGTGAGAAGAGCGAAAAATTTACGATATGAGCGAAAAAAAAAAATGTGGGAGAAGAGCATGGGTCATTTGCAAAATTTCATGTTCAACAGAGGCGCGCACACGGAAGAAGCGTGAATGCTCCAGTGGCGTGCACACGCTTCTAGCACATGTGCACCTCTGCATAATGTTTCTTTGTTCGGTGGGTAACATTTAGTGCATTTATTTCCCAATAAATATCTATTTTCCTATTTATTCCTAGAGCCCCTCCCTGCTAAAGGCCTTTAGGCCCTCTTTTAAACCATAATCCCCAAGTGCATAAGTGCTTAGGTGTTTAAGGGTTTTGGGATTTAGAGCTTGTGGGTTAGGGGGTTAAGGTGTTTTGGGTTAACTAGGATTTGAAGGTTAAGGTGTTTGGGGTTAACACTACTAAATTCTTAGAAATTTCATGTACAAATAAAGGTTATAACAATGATTTCAAGATAGACAATAGGTTTCATAAAGGCTCGTGGGGGATAGGGATTATAAGCTCTATGGTTTGGAGGGGTTTTATTTGTCAAGAATTTAGTGTTAGGTGTTATTTGTGGTAGAGTTAAGGGTTTCTTGGTTATTGATTATGGGTCAAGGATGATGATGATCAAGGTTTAAATGTGATAGTGTTTATAGGGATTTTGTTTATTATTTGTTATCATTTAGATCCAATAATAATTAGTTGATATATAGGTTAGGATTTGAATATTATAGTTCAATGTTTATGGGTGATAGGGTTACATGGTGTATATAGGTTAGGGATTATTTAGTTTACCCTTTTGGGTTTTTGTTGGTTGATGTTAATATGTTATGAATTATAAGGATTATTAGTTAGAAATATATAGGAGTTATAAGGGTTAGAGTGTATATGGGTTAAATGTGGTAGGGGTTAGGGTTATAAGGATTGTAGGTTAAGATTTATTAAGGTTATGGGGTTAAAGGTTATATATTTTAATGTTCAAAATTGATATTCTTTAAGTTTTATAGGGGTAATGAGTTCTCCCTCTAAACCCCTAACTCCCAATCTCTCTCTCTCTCCCTTTAAACTCCTAACCTCCAATTTTCCTCCATCTCTCTATAAACACCTAACCCTGATTTCTCTCTCTTTCTAAATCTCCAATCTATTTCTTTCCCTCTAAACCCATAATCCCCAATCTCTCTCTTTCTCTATCTAAACCCCTGATCCCCAATATCTCTCTCTCTATGAACCCCTTACCACCAATCTCTCTCTCTCTAAACCCATATGCTTTAATCTCTCTATCTATGTCATCACCTAACCTCCAATCTCTCTCTCTCTCTCTAAACCTTTAACACCTAATATCTCTCTTTCTATATGTCCCTTTAAACCCCTAAATTCCAATCCACCACTCTCCCTCTCTCTCTCTATACCCCTAACCACCAATATCTCTCTCTCTAAACCTCTATATACAAACCTCTCTCTCTCTCTCTACTGACACAGATCCACCAATATCTCACTTTATCAAGCTCTAAACCCATAACCCCCCTCTCTCTAACCCCCTATCCCGCAATATATCTCTCTTCCTTTGTAAGACCCTAACCACCATTTTATCTCCCTTTATCTCTCTCTCTAAACCATTACACCACAATAATTCTCTCTCTTTCTATACCCTTCACCACCAATCTCTCTCTCTCTCTAAATCCTAAACCCCAATCTCTCTCTCACTCTAATCCCCTAGCTCCCAATCTCTCTCTCACTCTAAACATCTAGTCCCCCATCTCTCTCTCTATAAACCTGTAACCCCTAATCTCTCTCTCTCTCTCTGAACCACTAATCTCCAATAAATTTTCTCTCTAAACCCCTAACCAACAATCTCTCTCTTTCTCTCCCTCTACCTCCATTCTCTCTCTCTTTCTAAATCTATAACCCTGAATTCCTCTAATTCTCTTTCTCTCTCTCTAAACCTCTAACATCCAATCTCTCTCTCTCTCTAAATTCCTAACCTACACTTTCTCTCTCTATATATGCTTAACCAACAATCTCTTTATGTTTCTCCCTAAACCTGTAACCACAATTTCTTTCCCTCTCTCTCTCTAAGCACCTAAAACCCATTCTCTCTCTCTCTCTCTCTCTAAACCCTTAATACCAAATCTCTATCTCACTAAACCCATAACCTCCAATATCTCTGTGTCTCTTTCTCTCTCATTATCTATTTCTCTAAAACACTAACCACCAGTCTCTCTCTCTCTCTCTCTCTCACACACACACACACACAACCACAAAGCTCCAATCTCTCTCTCTCTCTAAGCCCCTAACCATTAGTCTATTTATTTCAATCTCTCTCTCTCTCTCTCTCTCTCTCTCTAAACCCAATCTCTCTCTCTCTCTCTTTCTCTGAACCCTTAGCCCCCAATCTCTCTCCATCTCTCACTCTCTGAGCCCCTAACACCCAATCTCTCTCTCTCTCTCTCTCTCTCTCTCTCTCTGGACTCCTAACCCCCAAACTCTTTCTCTCTCTGTAAACCCATAACTCCCAATCTCTCTCTTTTTATCTCTTTGTAATCCCTTTAACTTTCAATATCTCTCTTTATGATCCTAACCTCTAACCTCTCTCTCTCTCTCTCTAAACCCCTAACCCCCAATATCTATCACTTTCTCTCTCTCTCTCTAAACCTATCAACCAATCTCTCTCTGTCTCTAAAACCCTAAACTCTATCCTCTCTCTCTAAACCCTTAACCACCAATCTCTCTCTCTCTAAACCCATGACTCCAAATCTTTCTCTATCTCTCTCTCTCAACCCTTAACCCCCAATATTTCTCTCATTCTACCTAAACCCCTAACAATCAATTGCTCTCCCTCTACCCCCTTCTCTCTCTAAACCCCTAACCCCAATCTCTCTCTCTCTCTCTCTAAACCACTAACCACCATTCTCTTTCTCTCTCTCTAAACCCCAAAGATTCACTCTCTTTCTCTCGCTCTCAATCTCCCTCTCTGAACCCCTAATCTCCAATCTCTCTCACTCTCTAAACCCCTAACCCCCAATCTCTCTCTCTCTCTCTCTCTCAAGAACCTTAACCACCAACCTCTCTCTCACTCTCAACCCCTAACCTCTAATCTCTCTCTCCCTCTCTCTCCAACTATCTCTCTAAACCTCTTACCACCAATTGTCTCTCTCTCTCTCTCTAAACCCCTATCCCCCAATCTCTCTCTCTAAACCCTTAAGCCACAACATATCTCTCTCTAAACCACTAACCACCAATCTTTCACTCTCTCTCTAAACTCCTAACCTCCAATCTCTCCAATCTCTCTCTCTCTCTCTATCTCTAAACCCCTAACCTCCACTCTATCTCTGTCTCTCACTCTCCCTCTCTAAACACTTAACCTCTAACTTCCAATCTCTCTCTCTCTATACCTCTAAACCCTAATATCTCTCTCTCTAAAAAAAAACCTAAACCCCAATCGGTCTCTCTCTCCCTAGACACCTAACCACCAATCTCTCTCTCTCTCTAAACTATTAAGCACCAATATCTCTCTCTTTCTCTAAACCCCTAACCTCTAGTCTCCCTCTCTCTCTCTCTCTAAACCCAAATCTCTCAATATCACTCTTTCTATCTCTTTCTCTAAACCCCTAACGTCTATTCTCTCTCTCTCTCCCTCTAAAACCCTAACTCTCTCTCTCTCTCTCTAAACCCTTAACCCCAATATCTCTCTCTTTCTACCTAAAACCGTAACCATCATTCTCTCTCCCTCTATCTCTCTCTTTAAACCATTAACCCACAATCTCTCTCTCTCTCTCTCTCTCTCTCTCTCTAAACCACCAATCTCTCTCTATAAACCCCTATACCAGAATATTTCTCTCTCTCTCCCTCTCTCTAAACCACTAAGCCCCAATATCTCTCTCTCTAAACCCCTAACCACCAATCACTCTCTCTCTAAACACCTACTCTCCTCTCTCTCTCTCTCTCTCTCTCTCAACCCCTAACTTTCAATCTCTCTCACTTTCTCTAAACCTCTATCCTCCAATCTCTCTCTCTCTCTAGACCTCAAACCATCAATCTCTCACTTTTTCCCTCTCAAAAATCCTAACCTCTAATCTCTATCTATCTCTCTCTCCCTCTCTCTCTCACTCCTTAAACACCTAACCAACAATGTCTCTCTCCCTCCCTCTAAACCATAAATCTCCAATATCTCTCTCTCTCTCTCTCTCTCTCTCTCTAAGCCCCTAACCACCAACCTCTCCCTTTCTCTCCCCCTTTTTCTCTAAACCCATAACCTCCATTATCTCTCTCTCTCTCTAAACATGTAACCCCCAATACCTCTAATTCTCTCTCTCTCTCTCTCTCTCTCTACCTTTAACCTCCAATCTCTCTTTCTCTTTCTGAATGCCTAACCCCCATTTTCTCTCTCTAAATGTGTAAACCCCAATCTCTTAATGTTTCTCCCAAAACCCATAACCACCAATTTATTTCCCTATCACTCTCTTTCTTTAAACCCCTAATCCCCCCCCTCTCTCTCTCTAAGCCCCCAACCTCCAATCTCTCTCTCTCTCTAAACCCCTAACCCCCAATCTCTATCTGACTAAACCCATAGCCTCCAATATCTCTCTCTCTCTCCCTCCCTCTCTCTCTCTGACTATCTCTCTAAACCACTAACCACGAAACTCTCTCTCTCTCTCTCTAAAACCCCAACACCCAAACCCTCTCTCTTAACCCCTAACCCCTAATATATCTCTCTCTAATCCCTTTAAGGCTTACAATATCTTTCTCTTTAAACCCCTAACCCCACATCTTTCTCTCTCTCTCTCTCTCTCTCTCTCTCTCTTAGTGGCCATAGTGATTACATATTTAGAATGATATACATTAGCGGTTATAATGGTTAGAAGTTAAGGATTAGGGTGATGTGGGTTACCATGAGAGTTAGGAATTGTACGAGATACTAGACCAGAGTTATGGGTTTGAAGTTAGACGTTAAGTGTTATATGAATTATTGGTTAAAGGTTAAGATGGTTAGAGGTTACGAGTCATGTTTTATATGCGTTAAGGGTTGTAATAGTTATGGATTATGGATTATATATGTTAGGAGTAATAAAATTAAGGGATAAATGGTTAAATGGGCTAGGTTTTAAAAATGTATGGGTTTATAGGGATTAACATAAACGTTTAGGGATTAGGGGATTTCGAGTGATAGGTGTTAAGGGTTATAATTATTACTAGTAAGGGTTAGGGGGGTACAAACTTTAGGGTTTAAGGGTTATAATTATTACCAGTAGGAGTTAGGGGGATACAAACTTTAGGTTTAATTACTGGGTTGTATTCAAAAGGGGTTACATCATAGTGGAAGTGGAACATGTATGAAGGGTTAAAGATGATATGGTTATGAGATAAATGTCTTTTTTATTCGATTCAAAATGGGTTATAGTATATTATATAGAAATTATAACACTTCTTCTCTAGTTGTTATAGGGGATATATGTTATAATGGTTAAGGGTTATCATTTTTAAGGGTGATTTACTAGGAGATAAGGCTAAGGGTTGACAAAGGCTGAGGGTTATAGGGGTTAGGAATGATATCAATTACTCATTATGTTTATACTAGCTATGGGTTATAGGTTTTAAGGGTTTGGTGTTTGATGATAGAGTTTAGGGTTGATGAGAATTAGAGGTTATAAGGGTTAGGGGTTCATTTTTATTTGACTAGACACTTTAGATGTTAGGATTACGTGATTAGGATTATAGCGGTTAAGGGATATTTAAGTGTTAGGGAATGGGGGATATATCATTATGTGTTAGGATTTAGGATTTTTAGGGGCTGTACTAGTTTAGGATTATAGTGGGCCAAGAGTTATAATGGTTAGTTGTACTAGGGACTAGGGATTGCAATGGCTAGGGACTAATGGCCAAGGGTTTGGGGATTGAGATATAGGGGTCATGGATTATGGTTATAAGGATGCATATTTATATGTACAAGAGGATAATGCGAGTTAGTGATTTTGTGTAATAATATATACATATTATATGATTTGTAGGTTATAAGGGTTTAACAAGATAGGAATTATAATGATTAGGGGTTACAGGGTATGTTGGTGATAAGAGTTAGATGTCAATGGTTATAGGGGTTACATTCCTATTATCATTAGTATCATTACTCATAACAGAGGATATGCTTGAGAGGTCGTGTGTAGTGGACTAAGGCATTGTTCTTGAACTTGGATGAATCATTACATTCTTATTTTAGGGATTAAAGCCAAGGTTCCATCCCTCAACCATGTATTGGGCCCAAACACCCATACCTAAAATATAAGATATTAGAATGGCCACACCCATATTCATACTTGGAATGAAGGCTAGCCTCAGGAAATGGAATGACTTTAGGTGTTATTCATGGAAATGGATGACTAAATCTCATAACCATTGTGGTTAAGGAGAGAAGAGAGGGGTGATGGAGGGAGGAGGGATTGGGAAAAGTGGAAGAGAGGGGGGGGATTGGGTGGATAGGAAGAGAGGGGGGGTGGGATTATAGAGAGAGAGAGGGAGGGTTTAGGGAGATATATGAAAAAATGAAAGTGTCAATGAACGCATGTGCGCGCACACGTGTTTAGATTCAATTTTTTTTTGCGCCCTTTGCAGGTTTGGTACTAGCTTTAGATTGCCAAACCTTGAGGCTCGGTCTGAGTTATGGAAGAACACACCAATTTCTGTAACTTCATGTTTTTCACGCTTAGTTACGCATATGCTCCACTTGTGCACTATTGATGAAATTGCACACACTTGTTGAGCTATGTGTGCATATTATAACTGTATATGTTTTGAATAAATCCGTTATTGTTCTGTATTTTTAATTCATTTTTAACTGCACTCATGTCAAATTTGTAAAAAACATAGGTCGTTTATTTGGGCTATAACTTTTGATTAGCTTACATATTTCGAAAACGGAAAAGAACCCGCATAAGAGTACAAGAATACCTATAACCTAAAAAAAATAAAATTGATTGATTATGTTAAGACCATGATATGGTGGACCAACGCTCGACCATGTCGTTTGAGGTCTTCACTGACTTTCGTAATTTTAAGAAATATAAAATTAACTTTTAAAATTTTGGAAAAATAACCCTGCACAAGATCCGTCTGTTGCCTACACCTCTACATTTTTTTTCCTCATAATATGACAATTTACATAACAAACCGGTGGACCAACACGAACATATGCATTATGTTTTAGAGAAAAATCAACATACCAATCTTAGAATAATGACATTTTGGGGTGGTTATACCAGTTTTCCATAAATAAAAGTTATATATTTTGGAAGGTGATTCATTTCTACGTTTTATCTTTTTACACATAATTCTAAAAAGTTTTGTAGGTACGTCTAATAATTCATTTTAATGATTATGTTTTTCAGCATTTGTCATAAGTGGGTATAAAGTAAATAAATTATAGGTTGAATATAGAAATTGAAAAGACAAGAAGAAATCATAAGAATATTCGTCATCATACAAACATTAAAATAAGAATATGTAAAATTGGTCACATCAAAATCAAAACATCATATAGGAATTGAAAACATTTTTAAATTTTAGTATACAAAAATCAACACTGACATGCTAAAGTTGGTACATGGCACTATTAAAAATTAAATGTTTTTAGTTTTATTTTTTGTGTTTTAAAAATGAAGTCACTCTTAGAAATTTATGTCCCATCCATAATCTCTTTTACCAACAAGAAAATGAACTAAATAAAATTCCTAAATTTATTTTTAATTTAAAAAAAAATTAATAAATTATATTTTATAAACATTAAAAAAATTAACATAAAATAAGATTAAATTAATACTCAATCACTCTTAAATCTAAAAATGAAAAATATAATCCATAATTTTACATACACTACAAAATTAAATATTATTATGTATTAGCTAATTAATGAATTAGCCACAAAAAAAAATAAAAAATAAAAAATGGAACAATGGATATCAAAACTATGTAAGGAACGATATATCCCTAGAACTCGCAATTATCAAGGGATGTAGACAATGGCTATTATAGGTAAAGAATGTTATTTAATAATGGAACAATGAATACCAAAACTATGTAAGGAAGGATGTATTCCTAGAACTCGCGAACTCGCAATTATCAAGGGATGTAGATAATGGCTATGTTACTTATAGGTAAAGTATGTTATTTAATATTAGAGGTAAAGAGTATTTATGGTTGGGATATTTTAGTGGTTTTTTTTAATTTTGTAATTTAATTTTGATAAAATTTAAATTTAGAAGTATTTAAATTGTATTTTTGAATTTATAAATAAATTTAATATATTTAAATATTTCTATAATATTTAGATTATTTAATTTTCATTACTATTTAAAAATTTTCATAAAAATTATGTTAAACAAAATTAAAAACATAAAATATTTAGACTACACCATTATATTAATTTTTCCATATTTTTCCATCTCAACATTTTGATGAATAACAATAAGAACATACCTTATATATTTATGTTATAATTCTAATTCTAGATCTAATAGATGGATTACTTTTATTCCAATTCAAAACCATGAACAATTTTCATATGAATTATTGTCTCACACGATTATATTAAAATTTAAACCATGATCTTATCCATATGGTTGATAAAATGTCAACATTGCTTTATTATTGCGGAAATAAATTATTGTTTCCTAGAAAACGCAAATATTATTCTATATCTATATATTAGGTCATAACTCCGTATTTATGCCACTAAATCAATTAATTATTCGTTTAATTGTGGAGGTAAATATATTCCTGTCCTCTTGTTACAAAAGAAATAAATATATTCCTGTCCTCTTGTTACACAAGAAATAATAAACATTTGAGTGTAGATATACTCAACTGATTTGACTTGTAATAATATAATAACATTTAAAGTGGGTAGGTAAGTGCATGCCCCGTGCTGACATATATTAAAAAAACCCATGCTGATCACATGCAAACAACAAAATGAAAATTGCCCAACTCTCTTTACATTTTGCAATCATCCTCTTTGGAGACGTGGTTCTACCACTCACCCAAAAACTTAGAAAATAAAGATTTTGTATCCTGCACGTATTGTACAATTGAGAACCCACTTGTCAATTCGGTCTCTTGCTCTTTCACATGGTCACATTCCAGTTCCACTGAACCGCAGCCATAAAGACATCCTCTGCTCAATCCAATCTCCTATTCACTTCAAACTTGTCTCTGCTAACGTCTGTTTCAGCTACTGCTGTATATGCTTTTAGCTCTGCCTGGCACTGTATGATTGTACTCCCAAACTTTGTCTCCACAACCAGTATAGGAATTTGGTAAGAATTTCACCTGTCAAAAATGACGGGTTTCGACATTAAATATAGACATTTTACTGTTTTCTTCATTTTTCTGATGGTTAGTATGAAATATAGGCCGTATTTGATGGCCCATGACCGGCATTTTGCTCGTCAAATTCCAGCCCTGTCCTCAACCATTTCAGATCTGAGACATTCATGTGTGTTTATATTTTAGAATTTGGGGTAGACTGTGTTTATATTTTAAAATTTGGGTGGATTAGCATTTAAGTTTTGCTTAGATTAAATGAACATAAGATAAGTGTACTATCAGATTGATTTTATGGATAACAAGCAGTTCATGGTAAACAACCCATTTAACTAGAAGAAGGTTGGTGATATGACATAGATAAGGTATAGACAACTAGTAATTACAACTATACATGAAGAACAAATAACACTGACCACAAGTTAAATAGTTGTGCTAATTATATTTTTTGTTATATTGTCAAATATAACATAAAAAAGAAATACAAAATCCATGATTTTGAAGTATTTTTTGTTATATTGTCAAATCTATGATTTTGAAGAAAGTTATAACAATAGATAAACTTTTAAATTTTAAAAAAGTTATAATCATTTTGAAAATTTTGTTTATAAAATTGTAGGGTGAAAATTTTTCATCTATTTAAAAGAATAAAATACTCATATTTTAAAATTATAATCATTTTGAAAATTTTGATTATAAAATTATAGGGTGAAAATTTTTCATCTACTTAAAAGAATAAAAGACTTTATTTTAAAAATAATAAATGAATGAAAAATATAAATTTATTTTTAAATTATAAATATTTAGGTATCAAATTAAAGGGATAAAACCTTTTAAGTAATGGATAAAAAATTTAGTGTTATATTTATTTTATGGTTTTCTTCTAATGAAAAAGACTATATATTAAATAAGAATCATTTTTTAGAAAACCTTAAAAATAAGGGGATACAAAAATTTAATGTTGCATTTATTTTATGATTTTCTTCTTTTAAATAAGAATCAATTTTTGAGGTAAGAACCTTCAAAATAAGAGGATAAAAAAAATTAAATAAGAATCAATTTTTGAGATAAAAACCTTAAAATAAGGGGATAAAAAAATTTAATGTTACATTTATTTTCTGGTTTTCTTCTTATGAAATGGACTCTATATATTAAATAAGAATCAATTTTTGAGGAAAAAACCTTAAAATAAGGGTATAAACAAATTTAATATTACATTTATTTTATGGTTTTCTTCTTATAAAATGGACTCTATATATTAAATAAGAATCAATTTTTGACGAAAAAACCTTAAAATAAGGGGAGATCTAACTCATGACCACTTAATTTGACTCAAAAATATTATGTGTATGTTATAGTTGACTTAGATTGAAAACTTTCAAAAAACCATGATCACATAGAAACAATAACTGTCCATGGACATGTTGATTTTAAAGATGAAAGATAATCATAATTTGATTCTCAACATATTATGTGTATGTGTGATGATTTACCTAGATTGGAAACTTCAAAAAAAGATGATCACATAGAAACAATTACTACCCATGGAGATATTGATTTTAAAGAATGAAGATTTCCTCCTCTAGGCACTTTCATAAGATTGCATTGACCCAAGAAACGAATAGTAGATTTTTGCAAGCTTGTGAGAAAGGTATCTTTGGTATAGAAAGAGATTTGGCCAGGTTTGAAAGAAATGATCCCAAGATGAAAGAAAAGAAGAAAGATCTAAAGTTCAGCTTGTTGAATACAAATCTAGAAGATGTGACTCTATCAACATGACCTTCAAAAAAACAACCTCTTTCATGAAATGATATCTTCAACCTTTCTCAAGGGTTGTAGACAAAGAAGAAGAAGAGACCTGACACTCCAACCTTGGACAAAGGAAAAGACACAATTGTAAATATCGTTAAAATAGAAAACGTAGAATTAGACACTGTAAATATCGTTAAAATAGAAAACGTAGAATTAAACACTGATGAAATGAATGAACCTTTTGACTTCATTCCAAGACTAACAATGGAGGAAATGAAGCAGAAATTATTAGAAAAGAAGCTAATGGAAAAGCGAGCCAAAGAAATAAAGAAAGTTGAAGAAATATATTTTGCAAAGCCTTGACAACCTCAAAATGTAATGCTCTAGATGAAGAATATCTAATTGAATTTGTTCAAAGTTCTATCATTTGCTAAAATAAAGGAAGCTCACGAGCATAAAAGGGTTGTAGCAAAAGCAATGCAAGAGCAAGTAAATATTGTTAAGATTCCTACACATATGATTGTTGATAATCAAATGAAATATTGGGAACCATTGATGTCCACGACTGGAACTCAGAATTTGTAGAATAGTTATTATACTTTTGATAATAGTTCCGAGTTAAAAATTATAGAAATGGCTCATGGTGTAGTAGGTTGGGATAATACCAATATGATTAGATTAGGAAAAGATGTTGAACAAGTTACAGCCATGCTAACATTTGGTCTTATAGGAAATTTGAAGCATTGGTGGGATTATCTTGGTATTGAACACCAATCATATACAGAGGACGTCCTACATATTTACCAACAACAATCATCAACCAATTTGTTGGCAGCCTTGCAAATAAGAAACAAGAAAGGAAACCTCAGTTTATGTCTCAAAGAATTTGTGATTTGTCCCTCAGATTTGATTATTATCATTACCTGCAAGATTTATTGTATCAATCTGATGGAGCTAACGATTTAACAATAAATGCTTACTATGTTAGCAGTTATCCATACCTTGTTGTGAAAGCAGCCAATGATAAGGCCCGCAACTTTGGTTGCAAGATCCTTCATTTCTTCCTACCAAGAGAAACTTTGGTTGCAAGATCCAGACAAGGCCCACAAAGTAGAAGCAATGTGAAGGTTCTTGCTATTACAAAAACCGATTTCAAGGCAACAGCAGATAACATCGCTTTGACTGAAGGAAAGGATACCTAAAGTATCAACAAAAAAATAAAGAAGAAATGTGACCAAAGCAAACTCCAGTGCTTTAATTGGAAAGAAATCGTTCATTATGCTAGCCATTTCCCAAGAAGAGATAATGCCAAAGGAAGGATCAGAGCATTGCTAGCAAATTTCAGTTTCAGAGTGACGAATTGTGTTTACATTAATGATTATGATAATCCTTTTAGCGAACATATTATTTCTCTATCTGACACTGGAGAAGTTATCTCTTATATGCCTTCTAAATCATAATCAGAATAAGATATTGAATTACCTACACATAGTATTTTCATGACATCAAGCAAGCCAAAACCAAGCGATCCATTTACAGATGATGATACAATAGACTGAATAAAAAAATTTGCTTGGGAGATCCAATCTCTCATCTTAAATAAATGGTATATGCATTATAGGTTTGCATCTAGGAGTGAGTTTTTAAGCTTGCTTTCTTTCATATTGGTAGATAGAAGAATTACCATGCATTGATTTTTAGAAACCCTGTATTTATTTTTCCTATTATCAAGACTTCCTTGCATTTATATAAAAGAGAAAAAAGTGTGCATAGGTTTTTCTAGTAGACCTATGGTTTTCTCTTATCACTTGTCCCAGTGTGGAAGTTTTTTATAGATAAGGTTTTTCCTTGTAGCATTTCATTTATAACTCCTAGTGATAAAATGTGTTTCTTCAATAAGCATACCATGAGTTTGTGAGGTATGAATTAGGTCATGCATGTTATTTATACAATTTGATTATGTGGAATTAGTCCCTTGGAAAATCAGGAACTCTTAAGAATGGTTTCGATGGAGATTTGCTTATTCCTCATATGCAACAAATAATCGATTCATCAAAGACATCATACACCCAATTGATTCCTCAATGGTTGGTATCCTAAAGTATCACATTGGAGAAGAATAAATTAGTACAAATCCTTATACTGATATTATAGTCCCTACAACATTGATGATGAAGATATAGTTCAAGATCCTAATGCAAATGATTCAACCCAATGGATAGCACAGGGAATCATGTTGAACCCATTTTGTACATAATCATGTAAATACTACATTTGATATGATGGCTGGCATGTAACCATCCTCATTGAGTCTTGTCACGCTTAGTGGAATCACATCATAGTTGGATTTAGTCATTTCATATATGCCTCTTGTGTTACTGTGAACACATGATTCATGGATGTTTGTAAAATATTCTTCATTATCTCCTAAAGTGATTTTTCGTGATGCACATCTTTGCATCTTGCACACTGAAAGTGGATGAATAATATCTTCACTAGCATCGAAAGTGGATATGTACATTAAAATTAAATCTAGAGAGATCTCCATAGGGAATCTCATGTGGTGATTCATGAATCAAGAAGCCTCTCCTCACATCTATATAAGGAAGAGTTTAGTCCATTCTGAATGTATATGGAGATTGAGCATAAACCATGGGGGATTCACTAGTGAGGCAATATCATATCACGTCCATTAATATTGGGGGTTTGAATACTCCTAAAAACCTCAAAAATATATTGCCCCGTATTACATGGTCAAGGGGGGTTTTTAATTTGACATAGTTATATAAATATTGGGGGTTAATTTATTTGGGTGGGTTGCGGAATAACCTCTTCACATTTTAGGTTGGGGTTTAGGTGGGTGTTGAGATTCAATCAAACCTTGCTCCACAATAGCCAAGAAAAGTGAGATCAATCTTTCTTGGATCACTGGAACCAAGAAAAGTTAGATCAATATTTCTTGACTAATTATTTCTTTCAACTATTTATTTTCACATTACGAGTTAGAAATAATTGCTAGATTGAGTTATATTTGGCACATTCATAATTGTAATTTCAATTCTTATATGCAAGGCATATGTCTCAATATTGCATTGGAATTGACATGAACATAGGTGAAAATCTAAATCCTTATTTACATACCCTATGTGTTATCGTTACCATGAAATGGTATCATATAAGTTTCACCATCTATGTATATTTATAACTATTGCATGCTTGAAACTTAACAGTGGATATTTTCCCTAAAGATAAAAAAGCTAGATACAACCCAAGAAAAGGTAACTAAATGTTGTTAACTCCCTTGATTGCAAGAATAAATGTAGAGGAAGTGCAGGAAATTCATTGCATCTTGTGAATGACCCAAATCCAAGCTATGCACATAATCATATGGTGTTATTGAAAAGTAAGAGGAATTTTTCTATGCACATTTGGGTTTAAACATCAATGATGTTTGTTTTGATAGGAAGGTAGGGAAGTCCGTCCACGAAATGGTTTCAATTTTTCATTTTTATGGAGTTTAATTTATTAAGGTTATAGAAAACATGAGCTGTCTATGGATATACTTGTATTTACATGATATTAAATTGGTACATTGGCATGATGTGGTGTAAAACATCTGCAATTCTCATATTTTCTAGGCATTGCACTGATTATTAGACTATCAGTCTTTTACATTCTTTATTACATTGATCTCTTGACTAGGTTTCCTTTTATGCATTTTTCCTTCCCCATTACTATTTCATTGGGTCTTCCACTATCCAACGCTACAAATTGATCAGCCGCCCGGTCGGATCATTATTAACATTATATTATTATTTTATTTAGCATCTTGTTTACTTATACTAAGATGCGTTAGGGCTCCTATTTGTTACAACTTGATAATATGATATAAAGGGGGTATTAAAAATGGCTTCATAAAAATGGATACCTACAATATCTAATATATGGTGAAATTAGGGGTTTCTTAATTGGAAAGGTATATTGGGAGGGGGGTTCAACAATACAATCTTGGGAGACATTTTTCAATATTTAGTGAAATAGGGGTATTCTTTAATATCCTGTGAACAATCATGCTATGTAACAAGTTCACCGAGTGAACCCTCGGTGGAATAAACTAAGCCTTGTAAAAAGATTTGGTCTGAAGCTTTCAAAGAGTGAGTCTTGGAGGAATTTAGTTAGACATATGTATGTAAGAGTATATAAGTGTTCTATTAATATAAGCATGGAAACATTATACCTCATAATTATTATGTCGTTCATAGTTACTTATGTTATTTATGCATTTAGAAATAGTTTTCTCACAATTATATGCAATAGGTGTAACCTTTGTCATATAGTGGAAGCAATCCTTATAAAGTGGTATCAGTGCCATAGTGCCATATCCCCATATCCTTTGAATATTACACTTTACAAGGATCCTTTCTGCTATATGACATAGATTACACCTACTGCATATAATTGTGGGAAATATATTTATGAATGCAAAAATAACATAAGTAACTATGAACAACACAATATCATGAGACATAATGCTTCAATATTTATATTAACATAACACTAACATACTCTTACATGCAAATGAAAGATTGAATTCCTCCAAGATTTACTCTTTGCAAGCTTCAAACAATAGCTTTTGACAAGGCTTATCTTATGCTCAAGCTTCAGATGCCTTCACAATAGACTACGCTCTTCCTTATATAGATGTGAGGATAGGCTTCTTGACCCATGGATCACCACATGAGATTCCCTATAGAGATCTCTCTAGATTTACTTTTACTATACATATCCACTTTCGACGCTAGTCGAGATACTATTCATCCACTTTCACTGTACAATATGCCATGCTACAAATTATGAAAAATCACTTTAGGAGATAGTGGAAATTATTTAACAAACATCAATAAAACATTCCTTCACAATAACACAAGTGGAAAACATGAAATGACTAAATCCAACTGTCACGTCCCCATTTTGACCCCCTTCGCATTAAATCGTAAATGATGTAAATATTGTTACTTAATCATGGTGAGGAGCTCAAGGCCAAGGCCCCACCATTGATATAGCATTTTATGTATTGGCAATTAAAAATAGATGCCTATGGTTCTTGTGTTAGATATGCACAATGTAAATTAAGACATCATGTAAATACGAATTTTAATGAAAAAACCACAACTAGCTCTGCAATGCAACAAAGAGATGGGGGCATGATTCTACAAGGAATAGGGAGGGAAATTATTCAAACCCTTGAGCCAATGGTGTCAATCCATGTGTCAATGAGAAAACCCATAAACCACCAATTGCCCATTTTGGGTTATGGACCCAATCATTTAATTCTTCTAGAAATTGGTTGAGGCAGTTAATGCCTTGGGAATGAAGAGGTATGGTAGCGAATTTCATGCATGGGCAAGCCATCAACCTGGGAAATCGTATTTTGTCTCCTTGGGCAAGAAAACACCCACGAAATGGGGCCCAAAGCCATTCAAAACCCATAGTCTTTCCTCCCTCACGCATTCTGAACTACCAGGTCTTTCCCCATCATGTTTTTCATCATTTTCCTGCATTTTTCCATGGCTGGGAGCTCGTTTTTGTGTTACACAGTGGCTGGGAGAGGCGGACCGCGATTTGGGACTGTTATGGAGGCTGTTTTTGCCCCAGAATGTCCATGGATGTTTTTTCTGAAAATGGATTTGGCTTCACAGGGTTGTTCCTCATTTTCCAGTTTCGTTTTGGGGTTTCCCACGTTTTTCTGAAGCTAATGAAAACCCCATCTTTGGGCATCTCACTGTAAAAACGTTTTTATCATGCCCAATAATTGTGGTTCTGCTATTATCTGCATCCCTGTTTGATTTGGAGACTGTAAGCAAGAGATTGGAGTGGTAGTGGACAGAGGGCTTGATAAACCTAGTGGGGGAGATAACTTCTCAAGAAGATCAAGAGGGCTTTGGCTACTCTTCTATGCACACCCTGAGAGCACTAGATGGGGAAGGTATGGCTTGAGGGACTGTACAGCAGTGAAAAGAATACTTCCTTGTGCTGGGTGTGTACGTATTGTGGGTGCCAAGCTAGATAGATCTTGTAAGGTTACCCCTGGCTCTGTGCTTGAGCTCACTAGCTTAGCCACTCTTCCTTTCCATTTCCTAGCAGCCTGATAAACCCAATTGTAGATTGGCTTGGCTCATCTTGGTGTATGCTTGGCTATGTGTGAGTCTGCTGTTCCCTGATTCCTTGTAGAGATCATGCCCAGCTCGGGGGTGGCCGTGTGTTGAGATATTGATGATCACAACTGGCCTATGGTTGGGTGGAACGTTGCAGTTGCATAGCCAGTTGCTTGGGACTACTTTGTTATAAGATAAGTACTCTCTTGTGTTAACTTTGTATTTATTTATTTGATAAATATCTTGAATGTATGATGGATGTGTAATTGATATTATTTTCGCTGTGTTTTTCTTATAATTATACATTCCATATGTCTTATTATATTATGTGAATGCTTATTTAAAAGTTCATGGGGCTAGATGCCCGGTTTTAGCATCACAATCCTCTCCATTGCACTGGTATGATGGGAGGGGACGTGACAGAATGGTATCAGAGCTGTTGGTTGCAGCATTGGACCTCTATGGGCCAAATCCAATTACAGTCACATGGGAAGGTCCCTTCCTGATTACAGAGATAAGATCACCTCCTGCTGAGCAAGCAGTCATCACTGAAAGAAGGAAAGATTTCAAACTTTCCTACGAGTTTTTGGAAAATTTTTGTTTAAGTCTGTTTCGGGAAGAGTTTGGCAAGTTGGCCCGAAACTGCGGAAGGATTCCGCGAATTGTTCCGCAACGCGGAAGAGTTCAGAAAGTTGGCTCGAAACTGCGAAAGGATTCTGTGAATCGTTCCACAATTGCGGAAGAGTTCGGTGAATCGTTCCACAATTGCGGAAGAGTTCGGCCAATCGTCCCGCAATTGTGGAAGACTTCGGCGAATCGTCCCGCAACTGCGGAAGACTTCGGCGAATTGTCCCGCAACTACGGAAGACTTCGACGAATCATCCCGCAATAGAGGAAGACTTTGGCAAATCACCCCGAAATTGCGGAAGACTTCAGCGAATCGTTTCGAAATTGAGAAAAGAAATTCCAAATGTCTCTCGAAACTGCAGAAGGAATTCTCTTCCGAAACTACGGAAGGAATTCTCTTCCGAAACTGCGGAGAAAATTCTCTCCCAAAACTGTGGAAGAACTCTACAAGTTGGCCCGAAACAGGTCGGAAGAACTCGCAGAGTTGCTCCGAAACAAGGAATTTCAGCCAGTTTTCAAGGAGATTTTTAGGTGCCGAAAATGGAAAAATTGCCATGAAACTTATGTGCCAGATTGCGCAAAATGGAAGGATTTACAAAAAAAAAAAAAAATGAGGGCGCTGCCCTCAACCCGCCCTACAGTGGCAGAAGCCACAAGGGGGCAAGCCCCCTTGACCCCCATTGTCCCCCTCATATGTTGTTGATTATGAGAAAATTCTATGATCTGACAAATTGTCAATATAACATTTTTCCACGTGCATGAAAGTAAGTTATGAATTTTGAGAATATAATGCAGCTAACAATTGTGTTGATGAACACATTTTGCAGAATCATAGTTACATCAGGGCAACACTCTAGATAGTACAGTTGGAAAGTTTTGGATCTTGGTTGGGCCAAGAAAATTAACATCATGGATGATGCACAGGATCCCTATGAGCCTGAGACAGATGCCATGGGGGAGAACATACATGTTGAAAATGCTGAAAGAGAATCTAATGGGAGAAGAAATCAAGAGACTCCTCCATTTATTGCAGCCACCATGAGAAGCCTAAGGGTGGAGTTGCAAAGCTGTAGAGAAGACAATGAAAGGATGATTAAAGCTCAAGAAGAACAAAATCAGTTGAATGCAGCCATGCTACAGAGTTTGAAAGACATCCAAAGGAAAATAAACTCTAGGCATCAGACATCAAATCTAGAAATGGTTGGGAGTAGTTCTAGAAGGAATTCCCGCAAGAGGGCCAGTAGCTCAAGAAGAGTTTCTACAGACAGAACATATACTTCAGGAATCTCTTCTAATGAATCATCTGACTCTGAAGAATCCATTGAGGGTTCAAGCTCTTCGTCTTGCAGAAGCAAGAGGAAGAGGCACTACAAGAACAATTCACATGGGGAATTTAAGAAGGCGAAACCTGCTACATTTGATGGAGAGATAAAGTCTGGTCAAGAAGCTGAAGCTTGGCTTCTTGGGATGAGAAAATATTTCCAAGTCCAAGACTACTCTGAGAATATGAAGGCAAGGGTTGCCATCTTCAACTTGAATGGAAGAGCATCTATATGGTGGGAACACATCAGGAAAGTGAAGAAGATCAATGAAAGGAAGATTGTGTGGAAGCAGTTAAAGAAATACTTCAAGCAGAAGTACCTCTCTGACAGGTACTATGATGATAAGATCAAAGAGTTCCATGAGCTGAGATTGGGACAATTGACCATGGAAGAATATGCAAACAAATTCTTGGAGCTGCTAAGATATGTCAGGTACATTCGAGATGATAAGGTGAAAATTCAGCGTTTCCTAAGTGGACTGCCCCAGTCATATAAAGACAGAATTGAGTTTGATGAACCTCGAACTCTAGAGGAGGCCATAAGAAAGGCCAAGTATTGCTTTGATCAAAACAGAAACAAACCAGAATTCCATAAGGCATGGAAGGATAAGAAAAATGAAAAGTTTGATCAAAGGAAGAAGGGGTTCAAGCCTCCTCAATTCCGGAATCAGCAAAGGCAACCATCACAGGTTGTGACTAAGCCAACTAGGATGATGGGAGACAAGCCAAGAGATCCCAAGGAGCCAAGAGAACCACTTCAATGTTGGGGCTGTGGAGGAGACCACATGCTTAGGAATTGTCCACATCGGAATGAGAATCCAAATCAAGTTCACAACATCGAAGGAGCTGAAACTATGGGTCAAGTGACAAGGACAATCCCTAGAATCTATGCATCTCTAGACGACCGCCAGGTAGATCATCAGTCAACTGTGGTTGAAGTTGAAGGTAAGATTGCTAAGCAATCTGTTTCTATTTTGATTGATCCTGGATCTACTCACAATTATGTCACTCCTAGAATTGTTGAGATTTATGCTTTTAAGAAATTAAAGCATAGTAAATCATAGTTAGTTCAACTAGCCACTGGAACTAAGAGAAAAGTTAGTGAAATAGTAGAGAAATGTCCATTAGAGATGGATGGGCTATTCACTTATGCAGATCTGAATATTTTACCACTGGGTTCCTATGATATTCTCATTGGAATGGATTGGTTAGAAGCACACAAGGTTAAACTTGACTGCTACAATAAGACATTTGAGTGCATGGATGAAGAAGGAAACCCGAGGGTTGTAAAAGGCATTCCAAAGGTGACTTCTGTTAGACAAATTACAACCATGCATCTGAAGAAGTTCTGCAGGAAAGGATGTCAATTGTATGCAGCCCACATTATAGAGGCAGCAGAGAATGAAACTCTTAAATTGAAAGACTATCAAGTATTGCAAGAATTCAGGGATGTTTTTCCTGATGAGATTCCAGGACTCCCTCCAAAGAGAGACATTGACTTTACAATTGAACTTGTGCCAGGAGCGGCACCAGTGTCTAAGACACCCTATAGGATGAGTACACCGGAATTGCTAGAATTGAAAATGCAATTACAAGAGTTGCTGGAAAAGAAATATATTAGGCCAAGTGTGTCCCCGTGGGGAGCACCTGTTCTATTTGTGAAAAAGAAAGATGGAACACTCAGGTTATGTATTGACTATAGGCAGTTGAACAAAGTCACTGTGGAGAACAAATACCCATTGCCCTGAATTGATGACCTTTTTGACCAAATGAGAGGAGCAAAGGTATTTTCAAAGATTGACTTGAGGTCTGGTTACCATCAGGTAAGAATCAAAGAAGAAGATATTCATAAGACAGCCTTTAGAACAAGGTATGGACACTATGAGTTTGTAGTGGTACCATTCGGTCTCACAAATGCACCAGCTACATTCATGTGTCTCATGAATAATGTTTTTAGTAAGTATTTGGATAAGTTTGTTCTTGTATTCCTAGACGACATTCTCATCTATTCTAAAAATGAAGAAGAGCATGAAGAACATTTGAGAATGACAATGCAATTACTAAGGGAGCATAAGCTGTATGCAAAGTTGAGCAAATGTGACTTTTATAAAGATAGAATTCATTATTTGGGTCACATCATCTCCGATGAAGGGATATCTGTAGACCCTGAGAAGATTGAAACCATTATGAATTGGCCAACTCCAAGGAATGTGACTGATGCGAGATTTTTTATGGGCCTTGCTGGTTACTACAGGAGGTTTATTGAAGGATTCTCCAAGGTTGAAAACCCGACCACTTCTTTGCAAAAGAAGGGGATAAAGTTTGAATGGTCACCAAGATGTGAGGAAAGTTTTCAACGGTTGAAGAATCTTCTTACAAGTGCACCAATTTTGAAAATTGCAGACCCAGAAAAAGACTTTGTGGTATGTACCGATGCATGCAATCAAGGACTTGGAGGAGTTCTTATGCAAGACAACCACGTGATATGCTACGAGTCAAGAAAGTTGAAGGAGCATGAGAAGAACTATGCTACTCATGATATAGAACTTGCAGCCATAGTACATGATTTAAAGATGTGGAGGCATTACTTAATGGGAAGAAAATTTGAATTAAGGACAGACCATTGTGGTCTGAAATACTTGTTTGATCAGCTAACTTTAAATGCTAGGCAAGCTAGATGGTTGGAATTTTTGTGTGAATTTGATTTTGAAATCAAACGCATAAAAGGGAAAGAAAACAAGGTGGCTGATGCACTCAGCAGGAAGGTACATGAAATGTATGTGGCAGCACTTAGTACTTGCCAACCAGATTTGAGGCCGCAGATTGTTAACGATATTGTTGAGGATGAAGTGTACGTGCAGATAAAGGACAAATTGCAGTAGCAAGACCTTGGCAAGAATTATGAAGGCTATCATTTGTAAGAAGGCGGACTTCTTACTTATAAGAATAGAGTCTATATTCCAAATGCGGCAGATTTGAAGAGGATTGTTATGGATGAAATCCATAAAGCTTCATACTCTGGTCACCCAGGATATCAGAAAACAATTGCTACAGCAAGAAAATATAATTTCTGGCCAGGAATGAAGAAGAACATCGCTGAATACATTTCTAAGTGTATGAAATGTCAGCAGGTGAAGGTTGAACACCAACACCCCGCAAGTTTATTGCACCCAGTGCCAATTCCAAAATGGAAATGGGAAATAATTTCCATGGATGTTATTATAGGATTGCCAATGACTATGAGACAACATGATTCCATCATGGTTGTGGTGGACAAGTTAACAAAGGCAGCACATTTCATACCGGTTAAGTCCACACATAAAGCCGATGCCATTGCAAATATTTTCATGAAGGAAATTTTCAGATTACATGGGTTGCCTAAGGCAATAATTTCTGACAAGGATACCAAGTTCGCTTCCAATTTTTGGAAAGGTCTCTTTTCAGATTTGGGTACACAGTTGAACTTTAGCACCGCGTACCATCCTCAAACAGACGGGCAAACAGAAAGAGTAAATCAAGTGCTTGAAGACATGCTTCGCATGTATGTAATGGACAAGCCATCCAAGTGGGAGGATTATCTACACCTGGTAGAGTTTGCATATAATAATGGGTGGCAAGAATCATTGGGAATGAGTCCATATGAGGCTTTGTATGGCAGAAGGTGTAGGAAATCAGTGACTTGGAACAATCTAGTGAACAGAATTGTACTTGGGCCAGAATTGCTTAAGGAAATGGAATAAGAGGTTGCCAAGATCCGACAAAATTTAAAAGTAGCCCAGGATAGACACAAAAGCTATGCAGATAAGCATAGGATCCATAGGGAATTCAGTGTTGGGGATCATGTGTATCTTAGAGTGAGACCAAGGAAGGGTTCCTTGAAGCTTGGGAGTTGTGCCAAGCTATCACCTAGATATTGTGGGCCATTTGAAGTGCTTGAAAGAATAGGGCTAGTTGCATATAGACTTGCATTGCCTGCTAGCACTAAAGCTCATAATGTTTTTCATGTCTCTTTGCTTAAGAAATATGTACATGATCCTAACCATGAGATTAATTGGGATGTGATCCAGGTGGAACCCGAGGGAGAATTCCAAACCGATCCATTGTGCTTCCTAGACAAGAAGGTAACATTGCTCCGAAATCGAGCCATCGAACAGGTAAAGGTGCAATGGAAGCACTACGGTCCCGATGAGGCTACAGGGGAGCTGGAGGATGCCATGAGAGTGGCATATCCATTTTTTTTCAATTTTGATGAGCACTGAGGACGGTGCTAATGTAAGGGGAGGGGAATGTCACGTCCCCATTTTGACCCCCTTTGCATTAAATCGTAAATGATGTAAATATTGTTACTTAATCATGGTGAGGAGCTCAAGGCCAAGGCCCCACCATTGATATAGTGTTTTATGTATCGGCAATTAAAAATAGATGCCTATGGTTCTTGTATTAGATAGGCACAATGTAAATTAAGACATCATGTAAATATGAATTTTAATGAAAAACCCACAACTAGCTATGCAATGCAACAAAGAGATGGGGGCATGATTCTACAAGGAATAGGGAGGGAAATTATTCAAACCCTTGAGCCAATGGTGTTAATCCATGTGTCAATGAGAAAACCCATAAACCACCAACTACCCATTTTGGGTTATGGACCCAATCATTTAATTCTTCCAGAAATTGGTTGAGGCAGTTAATACCTTGGGAATGAAGAGGTATGGCAGCCAATTTCGTGCATCGGCAAGACATCAACCTGGGAAATCGTATTTTGTCTCCTTGGACAAGAAAACACCCACGAAATGGGGCCCAAATCCATTCAAAACCCATAGTCTTTCCTCCCTCATGCAGTCTGAACTACTGGGTCTTTCCCCATCATGTTTTTCATCATTTTCCTGCATTTTTTCATGGCTGGGAGCTTGTTTTTGTGTTACACAGTGGTTGAGAGAGGAGGACCACGATTTGGGACTGTTATGGAGGCCGTTTTTGCCCCAGAATGTCCATGGACGTTTTTCTGAAAACGGATCTGGCTTCCCAGGTTGTTCCCCATTTTCCAGTTTCGTTTTGGGGTTTCCCACGTTTTTCTGAAGCTAATGAAAACCCCATCTTTGGGCATCTCACTGTAAAAACGTTTTTATCATGCCCAATAATTGTGGTTCTGCTATTATCTGCATCCCTGTTTGATTTGGAGACTGTAAGCAAGAGATTGGAGTGGTAGTGGACAAAGAGGGCTTGATAAACCTAGTGGGGAAGATAACTTCTCAAGAAGATCAAGAGGGCTTTGGCTACTCTTCTATGCACACCTTGAGAGCACTAGATGGGTAAGGTATGGCTTGAGGGACTGTACAGTAGTGAAAAGAATACTTCCTTGTGCTGGGTGTGTAGGTATTGTGGGTGCCAAGCTAGATAGATCTTGTAAGGTTACCCCTGGCTCTGTGCTTGAGCTCACTAGCTTAGCCACTCTTCCTTTCCATTTCCTAGTAGCCTGATAAACCCAATTGTAGATTGGCTTGGCTTATCTTGGTGTATGTTGGGCTATGTGTGAGTCTGCTGTTCCCTGATTCCTTGTAGAGATCATGCCCAGCTCGGAGGTGGCCGTGTGTTGAGATATTGATGATCACAATTGGCCTATGGTTGGGTGGAACGTTGCAGTTGCATAGCCAGTTGCTTGGGACTACTTTGTTATAAGATAAGTACTCTCTTGTGTTAACTTTGTATTTATTTATTTGATAAATATCTTGAATGTATGATGGATGTGTAATTGATATTATTTCCGCTGTGTTTTTCTTATAATTATACATTCCATATGTCTGATTATATTATGTGAATGCTTATTTAAAATTTCATGGGGCCAGATGCCCGGTTTTAGCATCAGGATCCTCTCCATTGCACTGGTATGATGGGAGGGGACGTGACACCAACTATGATGAGACTCCACTAAGATTGAAAAGACTCAATGAGGATGGTTACATGCCAATGATCATAGCAAATACAATATTTGATTATGTATGAACTGGATACAACAAGGTTCCATGTGTTATCCCTTGGACAATAGCACATCATTTGGATCATCTACATCAGGATCTTGATGTGGACCTTCATCATCATTGGTATTAGGACTTGGGTCATGAGGCCAAAAATCTTGAAAAAATACTTCCTCAAAAGGCCTTCCAAAAAAATAAATTTCAATTATCTTTTCAAAACTGAAAATGCTATTGAAGATATATTGGAGTTGGAATCTATCATACTAGGACTATTCTTGGATAGGGATTACTTCAGTATGTTCCAATCTAATGGAAAAATTGAAATAAAAGTTGCGTTGTGCAACAATATGCAAGTTAGCTTGTAGAATAGATATGAGATATAGTCCGTGAATTTTTTCACCTTTGTAGGAAACAAACTTATTTACGAATATTTCAAACAAAGAATTCCAAGGGTTAAACATTAATAATTGGTAGTCAAAACCTATGATGACTTCCCTTTGGAATTTTAGAACTAGAATAAAGAATCCAATCATTATCATCTCCATCTGGTTCAAAAAATAATAAATAAAAAGCTCATATATTTGGTCATTTTGCTCTTATATAGGTGCGACAATGATCCCTTTTTCTCCATTCATCTGTGAATTATCCAAATGATTGGGTGTCTAATTTCCCCATTTCTAAAAAATGTTGACCTACACTTCTTTAGGGATTTATTTTATTATGCAAGCAAGACATAAGCTATTAGGCTTGTTTGGTTTTGGCTCGCTTGCTTGTGCCTATATTTGGACGATCTTGATGGGAAGCTAAAATTTCCTTTTGAGGAAATATGCTAAAGCATTTATCTTCCCATCGATGTATTCAAACTTGATAGAGAATTTTTCTATCCACACATTCCATCTAATTAATATATTATTTCCACTTTCTCTAGTATTCTTTGTGTTTGACTACACACCGATGTTTTCACGTGGTTTAAAACCTCGAAAGGGAAACACTCCATGACCCCAGCCAAATAGCTACTTGAGGCAGTTTATTTATGCGAAAGAAAGAAAGTTACAAATGAGATTCTCATAATTGATCAACTAGAAAGTGACCCTCCATGCTCTTTAAATAGATATCATGGACCAATCAGGTGCTAGGCCATAGATCAAATGTAGTTATGATCTAAGAGAATTTGAACCATCAGATCACTATATGTATAGAACATATCGTGACCGTCGAATTAGATATTTACAAATGCATACTAATGAAACACACTTTTCCTAATGGATATATTATAACAAGTTGGTCTTAACTAACTCCTAAGTGTCTAAATATCCTAACATCCCCCCTTAAGAACAACTTGGGATAGGATTGAAGGATTTACAAAAGTGACACTATTAGGAGAAGGAAGGAGGCATTAGAGCCTATTCCCCCTTAATGATAAGTTCCTGAACTCCTAAAATAGATCTAAGTTTAGAAAACTTTGCTTCTGTAAGAGATTTGGTGAAGATGTCTGCAACTTGATCATCTGTAGGGAAAAAGAACACTTCAATAACACGATCATGAACAAGCTTTCTTATGAAGTGCATATGTAGATCAATGTGTTTGTTGCATTGATGTTGAACTGGATCTTTGGCAATCCTAATGGAACTTTGATTGTCACACCAAAGGGGAGTCGGATGTTGCTGCTAGAATCCAAACTCTGAAAGGATCTGTCAAAGCCATAAAGCTTCTTGATTGGCATTAACTATTGCACGATACTCTGCTTCTGCTGAAGAGAGAACAAGAGCTTGTTGTTTCTTACAAGCCCAAGTGACAGGTCCAGAACCCAGACAGAAAACATAACTTGCAGTACACTTCTGATCATCAGGATCGCCTGCCCAATCTGAATCAGTGAAACCAACCAACCAAGGAGTCCCCCCTGAACTATAATGGATCCCAAATTGAATTGTACCCCGAATATATCAAAGTATTCATTTTGCTGCTTTCCAATTACTTTCATGGGGAGTTTTCATATAGCAGGAAACACGAACAATGACAAAGGAAACATTAGGATGGGTATGAGTCAACTATAAGAGACTACCAAAAAGATGACGATATAGGGTGGTATCAACTTCGGGTGAAGTGCAAGTGGAAGAAATTTTGACTCCAGACTAGAAGGGAGAGGGGGTTGGTTTACAATCTTCCATGTGAAAGCGATGAAGAAGGTCACAAGCATACTTAGAATGAGAAATAAATATTCCTTCTTTGGTTTGCCAGACTTGGAGGCCAAGAAAATAATGCAAATTTCCTAAGTCTGTCATTTCAAATTTTTTCTTAAGACTGTATTTCACATGGGTTAAAAGATTAGGGTTGCTACCAGTAAGAATAAGATCATCAACATAAAGAAAAAGGATGATGGGATTGATTCCTACTTTCTTGGTATAGAAATTAGGGTCAGAATGAAATCTAGAAAAACCAATATCAAAGAGAAATCTATCCATTTTGGCATACTAGGCTTGAGGGGCTTGCTTAAGGCCATATAAGGATTTTTTAAGGAGACAGACAAGGCTACAGTCATTATGAACATAACCAAGAGATTGTTCCATGTAAATTTTCTCTTGCAAATCACCATGTAAAAATGCAGACTTGCCATCCATTTGATGGACCTCCCATTTATTTAAGGATGCAAGGGAAAGAATAAGGTGGATGGAGTTCATTTTGGCTATAGGGGCAAAGGTTTCATTGTAGTCAATTCCTTCAACTTGGGAAAAACCTTTGGCTACTAACCTTGCCTTAAGCCTTTCAACACTTACATCTGAGGCATACTTAGTTTTGTAGACCCATTTACATATGACAAATTTTCTTCCTTTTGGAAGAGGGACAATATCCCAAGTATTGTTTGCCATTAAGGAACGATATTCTTCATCCATAGTTGTATCCCAATCTGGATTCCCTGAAGCTTCTGCAAAAGTCTTTGGATCATGATTCACAGAAACTTGAGCCAAAAGAGAAGAGGCTCACTAGAACTGAGAACGTGTTGGTCATTGATCTCTAGGATCACTGGAAAGATCACCAGCTGCTTCACATGTTGAACGGACCCATCGAGGAAGCGACTAGGCTGGTGAAACTGGAGTAAATGAGCAGGAAGAGGTGGATTTTCATCCTCACTGTCATCATCAGAAACTAGAATTGGAATTGTTTCAAGGAATTTGGGAGTAGAAGAAGGCACAAGCACCGAATTAGGCACGCGAGCCAAAGATGTCACAAACGCCGAGTTAGGCTCGCAGGCTAAGATATTTTCATCAAATTCAACATCTATTCTAATAATTATATCATGAGAATGTGGCTGAAAAAGTCTATTACTTTTTACATTTTCAGAATATCCAACAAATATGCACTTTTCACTTTTAGGCTGCAATGCTTTCTGTTTTTCATCCGGAATATGAGCCCATGCTTCAAACTAAGTCTTAAGTACCCTTTGAGGTCACCAAATGAATTGATTTTCTTAAATCCAATTGATTTTTTGTGCATTCAAGATTATCTATCTAAGTACAAAACTATTAGACTCTTATGTGCATAATGCAAAATTAAAAGAGAAGACAACCAATGCATTTATCATATTATTTCCAAACTTGGACCTGCATATTTTGTTTTTGTATCTACATTTTACTCCATGAAAGAATTCTTGGATCCAATTAGCTATAAAGAGCCTACTCTTTGTTAACACCTAAAAAGTGCTCACTAGCTCATTCCCTTATTCACATGACCCATTTGTCCACTTTTTCACCATCTGAGCCTCTGAAACCAACAAAAGGTCACCAAAAGACCTTAGTACACCCATTTTTCCATTAAAAAAAACTATTTTTCCTGAAAAGCATAAAAAACCCTCAAAAATGGTCCAAATTCCCAAAAATATTAAAAAGGAAATTAAAATATTAATTTTATTCAAAAAAGGAAAAAGGAGGGAAAAGTACCTAAACCATGTTGGTCAATACCATTTGGTTTCCACAAAACCACAAATGGTATTCCCCACCACCAAAACCTATAAAAAGGTGCTAGGGGCTCCTCATTTCACATCCATCCATTATCTCATCCTTATGCTGCTGAAATCTCCCTTGAGCATTTTAGCCATTGAAGCAACCTTGGAGAAGGAGACCTCTTGGAGCTTGGAGCTACTCATCTTGGGAGTTGTTCAACATCAACCTTCACCATTGAAGGTATTATCGCAAGCACTTGCTTGCCCCCATTTTTCAATACAAATTCATTCTTTAATATTTTCTTGTTCTTGTTTTTTAAATGTTTACATTATTTGCTTAGATTCTTGCATAGATCCATGATTAGTTTTGTTTAGTTTAATTAGTTGTTTATTTCTATTTGAAACTGCTGCTACTAGTTAGCAGGTGCCCATAGCACTAAGCCTGGTTGCAAAACCGGGCCAACAGTTTTTGGCGACTCCGCTGGCTTTGAACAATAGATCTCAAATTTTGATTTTAATTTTAGTTTTTTATTAGTTTTTAGCCTTTAGATCCATAGATCTGCCATCCTAGACAGCAGATCCATTGCTGCTCTAGTTTTTGGCCCCATCTATTGCCATTAACAGCCTGGAATTCTCAATTTTCGGGTTCGTTTTTCGGCTTCCATGCACGGCTTTCGCCTCGCGGTTTTTAGCCTGACAGTCGCGCGGTCCATAGCGACTTTTCAGCTTTTTTCCGCGCGGTTCACCGCGGCTTTGTGGCCTGTTTCCGCACTACACATTGCGGCTTCGCGGTCAAAACCCGCGCTGCCCATCGCGACTGTGTGACAGAAACCCGCGCGGTCCATTGCGACTTTTAGCCCAAAACCCGCGTGGTCCATCGCGACTTTTAACCCAAAACCCGCGTGGTCCATCGCGACTTTTGGCCCGAAACCCGCGATGTGATTTTTTGGCCGCGCGGCTCAATTTTCAAACGACCATATCTCCCTCTCTCGAACTCCGTTTGAAACGATTTTTTTTTTTAAATTGGGTGTTTTCGATCAAGGAATCCAAATATGCTATTAGATTTAAGAAATTTTTCATAAAAATTTATCTAATATTGTATTTTAGTGTTATTTATCACTTCAGTTCACCCATTTTGGCTCATATTTTACAGTACTAAGATTCCAACATTATTTACAGCCATAGGAACATTTTACTATTTAGAATGCACATGTGAAAGAAATCTTTTTAAAAATTTTCATCAATTGAAAGAAAGATCTATTTTTGCATTTTATCTAGATTTAAAAATTTTTGTTGTTTGCTTCTTTAATATTTTGCCCATAGCAATTATTGAAAACGAAATCCATTTATTTTGAAAAGAAGTTATATTATTTGCTTTTCTGTTTGAAAGATCCTTTGTTTTTCGAATAGTCCTTGAAAAGCATTTAATTTCCATTTATTGAAAAAGTCATAAAATTTGCTTTTGTTTTCAAAAGATCCTCTGTTTTTTGAATACTTAGCATTTACTTTTTTCAATTTTCAGTTTAAAATACCACACGTGCACCAAATCAAACACTAATTTTAAACTGAGCCCTAAAAACTTACACTAATTTCAACCCACTTTTAACCCCACTTGGGGAACACTAAAAGAACTTTGTAGCTAGGTAGTATTGAGGGGATAGGTGTTCCAATAACACCCCTCAATTCTTACATCTGAGACATAGTTGTTGTCCTTTAGGGAGCTAAAATCTCTTAGTATTTATTGGCGCGGTCACAACCGGTTTGTGGGAAGGCCTCTCCCCTAGGAGGGTTGAAGTCGCGAGGATGGTTCTGGAAGCCTGAGTGGAATACCGAAATCCATTCAGTAACCAAAGGGCTACCATTTGCAGTTCTCGGGATATCCCTGTATTGGGATATTGCAATCAAAGGACCAAATGGCAGATTTACCTTTTCTCGACGCGTCATGAACGGAGTATACTAGTAGCCTTTCTTTAGGATTGATTACCCGGTGTCCCTCCCGGTAGGGGGATATCTAGCCGTTGTCTCAACACTCATATTGTCTGACTTGGATTTCATCACCTTGCAGAGGATATCGTTTGTTGAGTCACAATACTTTTAGTTAGGTGTTTGCATGATTCAGCCCACCTTTGGTCTAGTTACACCTATTTTTTCTAGGAGCTGTTTGCATGTTGGTATTCTGACCATTTGTTGCATCCCTCCACTTATTGTAGCACAGCTACTAGAATAAGTGCCTTTTTTGAGGTTGATTTTTTGGCCTGAGAGCCTTCATTTTCACTCCCCTTCTTGCACCCTTGGTCGCATTAGGGTTTTGATTTTTTTATACATTACCATTTTACACATACAGATTTTGACACAAAAACTTATTTTCTCACCATTGAGAATTTTAGACGCTCTCGTCGTCTACAGGGCGAACTCCCAGAGTTCAGTCTACTTGGCTCACCACGTCACCGACGCCGAGCCTTATCCCTTGACTCGACACATCGTCGGTCAACTAGGAAGTCATCCGATTCTGACACGCCTCACTTCACATTTGATTTAGAGGCAGAATCCGAAAACCCCACAGAGTTATTCCCAACCAACATTATGTCTGGAACACCATTTGATCCACTTTTTACCAGCACCATAGGAGAGATGTCTACTGACCCTTCCACTGCAGTGCCATCCATGGAAACACCTACCCCCCTAGGTATGCCTAATATGGTGGACACTCCACATTTAGGAATGCCCAACACAGGGCCACCTCCTGTTATAGGAATTCCCAACACAGGTCCACCACCTGTTATGGGTATGCCCAACATAGGGGTCACACCCCCTTTGATTCCCACAACCCAGATTCCAGGAATCGCCACTACTATTCCTAACCCAAGTGTAACTCATGTTGCACTTGGAGGCACTGGCCCATACCAGACCACACCTATTGCAGGACATATACCTGCAATACCTAGCATACCTTTAGGCTCTACTGGACCCCTACATCATACCACCATGACTAGGCATGTCCCAGTCCCAGTCACTACATCTGCTAGCTTACCATATATGGCAAGTCTGAACTTGCCAGATTTAGCCAGGCTCACCAATGACACTATTAGACACGATCCTGCGTGGCCTCACATGCCCACCAAACTCCCCTCTGACATCCCTAAGTTTGAGGGCAAGGTAGGTGAGGACCCCCAGAACCATATCATGTCCTTCCATCTATGGTGTTCCTCCAACTCCATAGTGGACGACTCTGTCCGCCTCCGTCTATTACAGCGCACCTTCACTGGCTCTGCAGCCAAGTGGTATATCGAGCAGCCCCATGGGACACATGCCACCTTTACCTCCCTTGCCTCGACCTTCCTGCAGTTCTTTGAGTTACCTGTCCGCTATGATGCGGGCATCGAGATCCTACTGTCTTGCAGACAGAACACGGCCACCCACATCACTGACCACATTCATGAGTGGCGTCGACGCCGAAGCCTCTGCCAAATCAATTTAGACGACCGTATCTTCCTAGATTGGTTTCTAAAATCCCTTCTCCCTCTCATTGCGAAGGATGTGGCATCCGAAAGACCCCAGTCTGAAGAAGAGGCCATCCTCAAAGCCCAACAGTTTGATCTCATTTACTCCCAATCGGGTTATCTGTATACCATTATTCCAGACGCCCCTCGGGGCGAGTCATCCCAACATGATGCGCCGGGGGCATCCCATGTCGCTGATGGCATCATTGGTCGTATGGCCTCGCATCCCCAACCCTTTTCCATTACACATCCTAGCCATGGTACCGACCTTTTACGGGCTACATCTCAGTCTGGAGCAACCAGTTCATATGCTCCCATGGCACATCGCCATCATACCCATGGACCTTCATGTCCACCTCAGTGTTTTGTTCATGCACCACCTACATACGCCCCCCCAGCTGCACCTCAAACAGTGTACTATCCACAGCATGCTGTGGCAGCTCACCCAACACCTCCAATAGCTCAGGGTTACCAACAACCCCAGCAGGTCACTGGACCACCTCCAGCCCCACAAGCTTATTATCCACCACAACCTTCTCCCGCACCTGTGGTGAACCAAAATCCTCCCACTGCTCAAGGGCCAGTGTACACACAGCACAACCAGCCCCAGAACCAAAACAACCAGCGCAACCAAGGTGCGCAACAGAACCGTGGTAGAGGTCGTAACCACGGTAATAACCAACAACATCAGCAAGGTCCTCCACCTCCCAATCCTCCGCAGAATAACGATGCTGCTCCTCCCAACCGTAATGCGGATTGGAATCCCAAGAAGCCTAGAAATAATAACCTCAGAACAAACCACCCTTGTTCTATCTGCGGGGTATATGGTCATTACACGCATTCTTGCCCACATTTGGAGCGAGCTCGGCAACTTTGGACCGACGATGCACATCGTCAAGGGCAAGCGGCTCCTTAGCCGCCACCCAACCCTCCACCACCTCAACATCAACCCTTGGTGCTGCAAAACCCCTTTCCAAACCAAGGTGTAGTGAACACTCAGCCATTAGCCCCCCCTCAGGGAAACGTGCCACCACAGCAGATCACTTATGCAGCCCCTGATCAACCCATGTTTGATTTAGGTACTCACCATTTGTTGATGATGTCGACTGCCGCTGCCAACCTCCAAACCCGTCGGAACCAATATGGCTCCACCTCTGAAGCCCCTCCCGCTGACAAAAACACTAACGTTAATCCTACAGATCAAACGTTACGTATACCTCCGGCTCCACTTGATGGCGCTTCCAAAGCACCTCGCTTCCCACTTCATCGCATCAACAGTAATCCTAATGCTCGCACTGCGTCGAATTACAACATTGTCGACGACTTAGCCCAGTCTCCTGCAGCCATGTCTGCTTTAGAAGTTTTGAAAAACTGTCCTTCGTAGCGCAAAACTTTGCTCTCTGCCATTGGCGCCATTGACCCCAATGATTCACAGTTGATCGCATTCGATTCAGACCAGTCTGAACCACGACTGCCTTCCTCATTAGCATTCCAAATTTCCGTTTCTGTTCGGAATCTTGTCATCCATCGGTGCATTATCGATGAAGGGGCCTCCACATGCGTCATGTCCACATTCGTTTGGCAGAAGTTGGGATCCCCTACTCTCCAGCAGTCCACCACTGCATTACGAACCTACGACGGCCGTTCGGCTCAACCCCAAGGTCTTTTAGCCAATGTCCCCGTCCAATTGGGTGGGAAAATTGTGCTCATCGACATAGAGGTCATTAATGCCCAACTCGATTATAACCTTTTACTTGGCCGCAGTTACATGTACGCCATGAAAGCGGTTGCCTCATCCGTTTTTCGTACCATGATGTTCCCCCACGAGGGACGCGTGGTCAAAATCGACCAACTCACCTACTATGATCCCAATGCCCCTGCAGCACCCGAAAATGTTCTCCCCATGGTTGAACAACCCGCTTCTAGTGCAACTACCTCCTTTGTTTCTTCTGTGGGACCCGGACTTTACTCAGATACACCAATGACCTCTACATTCCAGGCCATTCCACCACCGTCACCGGAGACCCACGTCGCAAACCTCTGTACTCTTTCACAGAATACACAAACACCCGGTAGTCAACCACCATTGGTCCCTAATCACATCGGTGTTACACCTATCCACACAATCCCCTTTCTATTTCCTCCTTCGGGTGTAGTAAGCGCCCCGGTTATGGCTACCCTTAGTCTCCCCGAGTTAACATTGGGATTACCCGTGTGGTATATTACGCCTCCCGTTCCTCCACCGACACCAAATGCCATCCTACAACCGGTGCAACCCATTGTTACTTCTACCCAACCACCTCCCGGTATCACGACTCCTTCGTCGTCGACGAATCCCCCTCCATTCGTCAGGCCCACTGGGGGCAAAGGCCCACAACCATACACTGCGGTTCCCCCACCCAAGGCAGTTAAACCTCCCCCCGTATTTCGTGCTCCAAAATGCTCACTGTGTGATGAGTTAGGCCATCCAACCCATCAGTGCCCACAGTTACCTGCATTGCAGGAACACATGCAAATGCTGGACGACGACCCCAACATCCCGGTGGTCAAGCTCGATCCAAACCCCATGCCTCGTGATAAATCACTGCGTACCAACCACCCATGTGCGATATGCGGTATTTACGGCCACTACTCCCACAACTGTCCTAACATCCCAGACTATAGAGCAGCTCTCTACGAGATGAACAATTTGGACCTAGAGACGGCACCCCCCACTATCGAGGAGATCTACCCTCCCGCATCATCCTCATCCGGAGAGATTAACACCATCTACATAATCTCTTCGACTACCACTACCTCATCACTCGATTTGACCACTCAAAGCTCCCGCAATGATGAAGAGGTTCTCGAGACTCCTACTACCTTTGATTATCCCGGGGAAGACATGCACCATCGTCCATACTTCCTCCTGGAAGAGACTTCATCCACCACCGCTACCCAATCCGCGGTTGAGTCCAAGGATTTCCTTCCTACTAAAATCGACTGGTTAACGGATCCCATGGCCGATATTTCTCCCGTCATCCACATTGACATCTCTGACCCACTTGGTGCCCTTCATACCATCACATTAGGAACCTCCCACAGTGAGCATGAGATCGGAGAATACCAACAACTCTTCCAAGAATTCACTGATGTCTTTACTTGGTCAGATATCGAAATGCCTGGCCTTGACCCCGCCATTTATACGATCTCCACTGGATACCCCTCTGTCCGGTCGGCCCCTTCCATTGATCCCTTTGACACACAGGTTCAACCCTTTCAAATCGACCAGGAAACCACATGTCCACAACATGGGGGCAGGCCCAAAACCTTGCCTACTCATCATCATCGTGATCCTCGTCGGAGATACTGGGGGAATCCACCCCACAAAGGGAATCCCCCATCATCATATAATCACTTCAGTATGCCACCACGACCCACAGCCTCATGGTATAACACCCCGCCAGCAGTTGCTCAATGCCCTATTGATCTCTCTCTGAGACAACATCTGCACCACATTGACACCTCTGAGTTAGGGGGCATAATAGATTACCTCGACCCCGGGATAGGGGGCATGATCAATCATTTTGAACCTTCCCCATCATCTCTATCTCAACACCTCAATGAGCCCATCGTTCAAACCAACACATATGTGATCCACAATCACAAACCCCATGCACATAGCATGGGGGCAGGTCATTAACCTTGCTCACTTTTTCATATTCGTGATCTCAACCATTTTTGAGGTCACGTGTCACTTGTATATTTCGGTTGATTTGATACACCTAGTATTTTGCCCCCATGGGTCATCATTTCTCCCCACCACTACATCCTTCGCTTGGTGGGATCACCTTTATTTGTAGCCATTTTTTAACCTAGTTCTTTCCTTTAACCATTCCAGAGTCCTTATGACCTCCGTTTTTCGCACCATTTGCACTGCCGGATTCATATTTCCGTGCTCGTGATGATGCTTGAGATCATTTCTCGCTCTCACCAAGACCAATATCAACATTGTGTCCCGACACCTTGTCGCCCCAGTTTGCGTACCACTTTGGCTGCTCTCCGTTTTTGATATATTTGATATCATCGGATTCATTTTTTCAAGCCCGTGATGATGCTTGAGATCATTTCTCGCTCTCACGCCCAGATTTTTTGGGCATTTTTTACCATGCCCCCTCGTCGCCTCGGTTTGCGTGCCACATCGACTGTTATCCGTTTTCGACGAGTTTTATATCGTCGGATTCAGTTTTCCGTACTCGTGACGATGCTAGAGATCATTTCTCGCTCTCACGCCTAGATTTTTTGGGCATTTTTTCCATACCTCCCTCGTCACCTCGGTTTGCGTGCCACATCGGCCGTTCTCCGTTTCCGACATGCCTTATATCGCCGGATTCAGTTTTCTGCGCTCGTGATGATGCTTGAGATCATTTCTCGCTCTCACCTTTAGATTTTTCGGGCATTTTTCCCATGCCTCCCTCGTCACCTCAGTTTGCGTGCCACATCGGTCGTTCTCCGTTTTCCATGTGCCTTATGTCACCGGATCCAGTTTTCCGCACTGATGACGATGCTTGAGATCTTTTCTCGCCATCATCAATACCTTTTTGTTCGGTATAATTTTATCCCTTTTTCGGGCCGAGCAACCCCTTTTTACGAAAAAGGCACTTAGGGAGTTTCTGTTAAGCTCTTTTCTGACTCATAAAAACAATGAAAAGATTGCCGAGCAACCTTGCTTCCTTTCATGCTCGTTAAACGTATCTTAAAGGGCGTCTACCTGGTATAAGTTTACCCCTTTTCCGGACCTTGTAGACTAATTACGAAAAAGGAATACTCTAGTCACATTGGCTAGAAGAGTTCTCCATCTGCATCATTTTATGCTTTTTCGGGCCTTGGAGACTAAAATACGAAAAAGAACACCAATAGAGTCCACTTACCGCTTTCAGACTCTCTAAACATGAAAGCAACCATGAGCACGAGCCGTCCTGGGCTCACAAAATCCACAGGAACGTACCATTTCATAGCACACTTTTATCCCTTCTTGGAGCTCATTAAAACTACGAAGAAGGAATCAATGGTGCCTCTTGGCGCCATGACAGATCACGTCTACTCATATGGCAGCTTCCCCATTTTGGTCGCCTTTGTTCAGAGTATTCCGCAGTATGTCACCCTGAGAACCCCCTCGACAGCACCCATCAGCTTGATTAATTTGTTAACACCTAAAAAGTGCTCACTAGCTCATTCCCTTATTCACATGACCCATTTGTCCACTTTTTCACCATCTGAGCCTCTGAAAGCAACAAAAGGTCACCAAAAGACCTTAGTACACCCATTTTTCCATTAAAAAAGACTATTTTTCCTGAAAAGCATAAAAAACCCTCAAAAAGGGTCCAAATTCCCAAAAATATTAAAAAGGGAATTAAAATATTAATTTTATTCAAAAAAGAAAAAAGGAGGGAAAAGTACCTAAACCATGTTGGTCAATACCATTTGGTTTCCACAAAACCACAAATGGTATTCCCCACCACCAAAACCTATAAAAAGGTGGTAGGGGCTCCTCATTTCACATCCATCCATTATCTCATCCTTATGCTGCTGAAATCTCCCTTGAGCATTTTAGCCATTGAAGCAACCTTGGAGAAGGAGACCTCTTGGAGCTTGGAGCTACTCATCTTGGGAGTTGCTCAACATCAACCTTCACCATTGAAGGTATTATCGCAAGCACTTGCTTGCCCCCATTTTTCAATACAAATTCATTCTTTAATATTTTCTTGTTTTTGTTTTTTAAATGTTTACATTATTTGCTTAGATTCTTGCATAGATCCATGATTAGTTTTGTTTAGTTTAATTAGTTGTTTATTTCTATTTGAAACTGCTACTACTAGTTAGCAGGTGCCCATAGCACTAAGCCTGGTTGCAAAACCGGGCCAACACTCTTGAATTCTTTTTTGATTCTTTGATTAGAGAGCAGGATAAGCTCATACATCTTGGAATGATTAGCAATGCAGATACATATGGAAAAGCCTTGCTGGAACAATAGAAAGAGAAGTCCAAACAAACCAAGAAGCAAAATATTCTCAATAATAATCCAAACAAGGGTCCCAAACCCTCTCATCCAACTTATTCTTCAAAAAATGACAAAGGAAACAAACCAAAAGTTATGAATACTGAGCGTCATTACAACTTTTGCGGGAAATATAATCATGATGAATCTAAATGTTTCAAGAATATGGCAGCCTTGTAAGTAGCAATGAAGAAGCACCACATCATCCTTGATTCATCTTTAGAATCTTCATCTCACAGACATGCACTTTGTGCTTTTGGTTTTTCCTATAATGCACATTCTTCTCCTACTTTGAATGAGTGGCCCATTGATTATGGAGCTTCTTATCGCATGGATAAGGAGAAAGCCATATTTTCTACTATGTATGAATGTAACACCAAACAAATATTTGTTGGTGATAATAGATCTCTTAATGTTGTAGGATTTGGAACAATTCCAGTAGATAATGGACAGTTTAGTGATGTACTATGTGTTCCAAGAATTTCCTACAATTTGTTGTCATTCTATCAAATCACTCATTTTGGTGAAGGTAAAACTGTAACGTTTACACCTCACCAAGTTGTAATCAAGGATTTTAAATATCCTAAGCATGTCCTAGCCACTGGAATTGTTGATGATATTACCAAGTTGTACAAGTTTAATAACTTTGGGTCATCACTTTTTCCCTCAGTTTTTGTTGCTCATAGTGATGACTTGAGCAAACTTTAGCATGAGTGATTTGGTCACTTAAATTATTTCCCATTGCAACAACTATGTAAATCAAATATGGTGACAGGTCTTCCGATGGTATCTTGCAGGGATGGTGTTAGTTCCAGTTATGTACTCGGAAAACATCATTGGCACAGTTTTGACAAACGTGTCTCTTGGAATGCCTCGGCCCCCTTGGATCTTGTGCATAGTGAGTTGTGTGGTCCTATTCCATCTACTTCCTTTTCCAGTTTCAAATATTTCTTAAATTTTATTGATGATTACTTTAGAAGCACTTGGGTTTATTTCCTAAAACTTAAGAGCAAAGTATTTAACATGTTCTTGGCCTACAAGGCCCTTGTTGAAAAACAATCTGATCATCAAATTCTCAAGTTAAGATCTAATAATGGGGGATAATATGTTAAGAACAAGTTCACTACTTTATGCATTGAACAAGGAATCCAACACCAACACATTGTTCCATATACACCACAACAAAATGGTGTAGCTAAACGAAAGAACCACACTTTAAAAGAAATGGCTAATTGTATGCTTCAAGCTAAGGGACTAAGTCTTCAATTTTGGGCTGAAGCCATAAATTGTGCAAATTACATAGTTAATTGCACCCCCACTAAAAATTTATAATATATCACACTGGAAGAAGCATGGAGTAAAATTAAACCAGATGTAAGTCCCCACCAACCAACAAACAAAGGAGTCCCCCCTGAACGATAATGAATCCCAAACTGAATTGTACCTTGAATATATCGAAGTATTATTTTTTCTACTTTCCAATTACTTTCATGGGGAGTTTGCATATAGCAGGAAACACAACCAATGACAAAGGAAACATCGAGATGGGTATGAGTCAAGTATAAGAGACTACCAACAAGCTGACGATACATGGTGGTATCAACTTCAGGTGAAGTGCAAGTGGCAAAAATTTTGACTCCAGACTGGAAGGGAGAGGGGGTTGGTTTACAATATTCCATGTGAAAGCAACGAAGAAGGTCACAAGCATACTTAGACTGAGAAAGAAATATTCCTTCTTTGGTTTGCAAGACTTGGAGGCCAAGAAAATAATGCAAATTTCCTAAGTCTGTCATTTCAATTTTTTGGTTAAGACTAGATTTCACATGGGTTAAAAGCTTAGGATCGCTACCAGTAAGAATAATATCATCAACATAAAGAACAAGGATGATGAGATTATTTCCTACTTTCTTGGTATAGACATTAGGATCAGAATGACATCTAGAAAAACCAATATCAAGGAGAAAGCTATCCATTTTGGCATACCAGGCTCGAGGGGCTTGCTTAAGGCCATATAAGGATTTTTTAAGGTGACAAACAAGCCTAGAGTCATTATGAACATAGCCAGGAGGTTGTTCCATGTAAATTTCCTCCTGCAAATCACCATGTAAAAATGCAGACTTGACATCCATTTGATGGACTTCCCATTTATGTAAGGCTGCAAGGGAAAGAACAAGGCAAATGGAGTTCATTTTGGTGACAGGGGCAAAGGTTTCATTGTAGTCAATTCCTTCAACTTGGGAAAAACCTTTGGCAACTAACCTTGCCTTAATCCTTTCAACACTTCCATTTGAGACATACTTAGTTTTGTAGACCCATTTACATATGAAAAGTTTTCTTCCTTTTGGAACAGGGACAAGATCCCAAGTATCGTTCGCCATTAAGGAACAATATTCTTCATCCATAGTTGTATCCCAATCTGGATTCCCTAAAGCTTCTGCAAAAGCCTCTGGATCATGATTCTAGGAAACTTGAGTCAAAAGAGAAGAGGCCCGCTAGAAATGAGAACGTGTTCGTCATTGATCTCTAGGATCACTGGATGCTTCACATGTTGAACAGACCCATCGAGGAAGTGACTGTGCTGGTGCAACTAGAGGGAAATGAGCAGGAAGAGGTGGATTTTCATCCTCATTGTCATCATCAGAAACTGGAATTGGAATGTTGTCAAGGAAGTTGGGAGTAGAAGAAGGAACAAGCACCGAATTAGGCTTGCAGGCCAAAGATGGCACAAACGCCGAGTTAGGATCGCAAGCCAAGAGATTTTCATCAAATTTAACATCTCTCCTAATAATTATATCATGAGAATGTGGCTGAAGAAGTCTATAACTTTTCACATTTTCAAAATATCCAACAAATATGCACTTTTCACTTTTATGCTGCAATGTTTTCTGTTTTTCATTCGGAATATGAACCTCATTCACAGAGTTATAGTTGATAGCAAACTTAAAACTATATTGTTTTCCCACTCTCAATTCTATGTATTGTCTTACCCAACCCAAGGAGTATGGATGTGAATGGTCATGAGTATATAGGCCAAGCTTCTCAACCAATTGTGTATAAATCAAATTTGATTGAAAATTGAGATTGAACAAGAAATCTACCTTGCTTTGTTTTGTGTGGCTCTTGATTACGAAAAACTCTATCATATCCTTCTCTTCTTTGTGAATGCAACCAAACAACACTACCTCCTCCTGAATGGTAGTGCAACTTATTTTTTTTCTAGGCATAAGGTAGTGTCCACCCTCTCCTTGACATAAATATCTATCAAATATTTCTTCTTCTCCTTCTTCTCTAAATGATTGGGACGCTTCTCAAGATGCAATTTCAAGTAGTCTTCCTCTATGTGTCTATTTCTCTCACAACCCTTCACTTTCTTAACGGAAGATATTTTTTCTTGTGCACTGCCACAATCATATTCTTAATCCACAACTTCTTGTTCTTTTTTCCACTTGTAGTTCTATTTTCATATTCATGCTTTACTATTGTTTATGCTTGTCTCCTTTAAGGTACTATGCTTGGACAATCACTTCATGAATTGTCTTAGGCTTGAAACACATCAATTGTCACCAAATGTAAGGAAGCAATGCTCCCAAGTACTTGGTCAACATATCTAGGATTTTAATGGAGACACATAGACAAATAGATCTCTTCCTAAACTAACAAGTGAACTCCCACATGAATTGCCTCTTTCCTAAAGTAATGCCATGCAATATAATGGCTATCCTCATAGCTAATTGTGTAGAAATGGGATTTGATCATATCCTTGAACTCTTCCCAATCAATCACTATTGGCTCACTTTCTAGTGCTCTTTCCACAACATCACCCTCCCACCATGCCAAACCATGGCTTTCAAGATCCAACTGAACAAATGCAATCCTTTGCTTCTTGGTGGATTTATATATGTTTAAGTATACCTCCATCTTCTATAGCAATTGGTTCAATTTGATGCAATCAAATTCTCTTGCATATGGTTTTATGTTGAACTTCACCTCTACACATAAATGTACCTTCACTTTGTTGTGGTTGAATTCTCCCATATTTGTCTCTATCTTGAACTGCGACTCTAGTTATTTCTCTCTTTTCTTTGAATCTTCCAGGTTGGATTTATGTTCTAAGGGTGATTCCATACCCTTCATTACCAGCAGTTTTGTTACCATCTTTGTCAATACAACAATGCTCTACTCTAGTTGAATAAACCTGATTTTGAGATCTTCTTCATCATGTTATTCATGAGGCCCTTCCCCACCATTGTTGATCATCTACTTATCTATAGGTCAAGTAGCAATTCTTGTCTACTTCTTCAATATTCATTGTGAATATTTACCATACAAGTCTCTTCAATCATATTCAAACATGAGCTTTGATACCATATGATTAACCACAATGGATTCCTAAAGAATAAAAGAAAGTCACTTATGTTTCGACAAGTGCTTACAGGGTGGAGACTCTGAGAATAAGGATAAGCGCATTATCCCAATTACACTCTAAGTGTTATTATGTCATGCTTTGATTACATTTAATTCTTCTTCATGGAATTAAGTGCTTTACTTGGTTTATTTTGATGGAAATGACCTTGTGCTTATGATATCATTCTAGAATCTATATAATGACTAAAGGAATAATGAATTCCTCTTCAAATTCAATTGCAATCACAACATTAATATCACTTTGTTAGCTTTTACTCTTACTTCCAAGTTCTAAGTGGTCTTTGTCCCAACCAATAAAATGTTCTAGCATGAAAAATTAGAAGTAAGCATATTATTGAGCAGTTATAACCAATGAATGCATATAAAATAAAATCACAAGCAGCCAAACATTGGACAAAGGTTATGCGGATTGGATAAAGGTGAAGCATTTAATGTTTAACTGCATTCGCCATGACATTTGTTGCCAACCACCCAACTACATGACAATATGATGTTACAACAAGTGCATACAACCTCTAATGGAGAGAATGATGACTTGTATGGATGTGTATGACCTCAATACATGGGAAAACACAGTGCGCAAGTTCCAAGATCTATATTCAGTAGGATACAACCCTCATGGAGAGTGTGCATTCTCAATTCAACCCTCAGTCATTGTGTGCAGTGTGGTTTTAGATGCCAATGGCCTCATAGTCTCAATTATGCTATTTTTGAGGTGTGAAATTACAAATTCAGGTAATTAATTGCAACAAACATATCATGGCAACCCTTGATCTCAAATCTTGGCGTAAAATGGATGGTGGGAAATTTAGAGTTGTTGGCATTCATCAATTGCTAATGGAGAATGACATTTTGACAGAACTAATAGAACTACAACTAGGAATCATCATCAAACCATTAATATGAATACAAGAAACATATCAATATAGAAAAAAGATTCCTTAATGCATGTCACAAAATTTTAACATAACCATAGATAAAATCCAAACACAAAGATTCAATATTTATATTGGAAACCAAAATGGGAAAATAAACATTTGATTAGCCTTGATTAGTCTTATATTTATCAACAAATGTGTAGGTTACAGTACCCTCTGGATCTCTAGTATATTTAGAGTCTTCACATGGGAATTTTGGGTAGCCAAAGCATTGATTATCCTCTATAACATAGTTGATATTCACTTTCCTATCCCAAGATATGTGAGTGTGGGGATGAAAACTTTGATCGCTATCTATGCATTGGAAATTTGAAAAACTTGTAACAAAACACAAAATTGGAAATTTATCTTTGGGTATGAAAGATTGCAAAACCCTTAGGATGCTCATGCATCATATTTCTTAAGTATAATGCATTGGTATGTATTATGTGCATGTTCTTTTCCCCATCGTAGGTATGTCCAAGAAACATGAGTGCACCATCATAGAGAGATGAATGTTCATCTAAGTATTATGGTGCACCAACATTGCCAATGCACACAATTAACATTGAATTCAATAAAGTACCAAATAGTGGGTTCCCACATGCAATCTAATGCATTCTACTTACATTATAGATGGTGTATCCAATCAAATTAAAGGCACCATATAATGTAGATTGACTACCTTATGCTCTCTTTGGTGCATTTAGGATTACTTGATGTTGTAGTATGGTGTGCATAAATATGCACCATCCCTCTAACAAGATGGTACATATGTTGGCGTGATATACCTACACTACATAGGTCACTTTGGAAACTAAAAAGCACTGCAACATTTACATTACATGTGGTTTCCTTAGTGATGCGTTAAGGTCACTAGGGTGCATCGAGGGAGGTGCATACCATGACACATCAACGACTGTGTGCTAAGATGTATGTATACCGAATCAAATAGAATGCACCTCATAGTTGCTATATGATACACTTTATTCAAGACATGACACACAACTAGTGATGCTTACTTCATGGCACCATTACTGGTCATAGGTTGGTGCACTATCTTCACAATGCTAATGGTGCATCTAAGAAATCAGAAAGCATCACATCATTCAAATTATACGTGGATACTTTAGTGGTGTGCTAAGGTTGCTTAGACACATTAGAGAAGTGGAGCACATAATGCATAGATAATAGCGTGCACCAAAATGCCATTAATTCAAATTGAATGCACCTTATGGCTCAAGGAGTGCATAGGATAAAAGACAACCAAAACGCTCCTCTTTTCCGGTTATTTTGGGATAAAAATTGGTTAAAATTCCGGTTGGAAATTGCTATTTTCGCATTTTTGGGATTTTAGTAATTGGGATTGTCTGTTCTGAACTAATTGCCCAATTTTAAAACTACCCAAATCACCGAAATTGTGATCTGAGCACTCCAAATTGCGATTTAGACAAAATTGTTCTATTGAATTTTGGCGATTCAAGGGCGTTTTAGTTAGCCCTTATACAACTCCCTCAAGGAGGTGCGTTCGGCTTAACAAGTTGTACCATGTGCAATGCTTCATCCATGGCAAGGTTGGGTCAGCGCATGCAGGTGTTGCATTAATGCATACTACCAAAAACTATAAGCATTGTTTTAGTGGAGCCTATGTGTGCATTGAAAATGGTGCATAAGAATTATATACAGGTGCATTGTCTACGTTCCAAAAGGCATTGAAAAAACAAATTTTACAATAAAAGTCAACAAAACATAGAAATGTAAAGTAAGGCATAATAAATCAAATTACATAGTTTTTTTTAAATCAAATTGATATCTTTAATCCATTGTGAATGGAAAATATTCATGAAATTTGAAAATTTAAAAACACACTTAGACGGAGGATAGTGAAAATAATCACACATTATTAGAGAAGAGGAAACCATTAAAAATGGTAAAAATGAAAAATTAATTTGAATAACTTTTTATTATTTTATCCTAACCATGATTCACCTTTGATTTTGACACACCAATGCATCATTTTGTAAAGCTCGTCAATGGGATTAAACAATTAATATATATCAAAGATTTTTTTTTAAAACTTATACCCAACAAAATAAAAAATTATAGATTTCATTCAAATCTTAGCTAAACTTTATTAGTCCCTGCCGAAGGCCAGGGTAACTACTGTAATCGATATGTCATTGACTTCAATTAGTTATCCTTTGACCATGAAACATTTTCATTTTATCCAAATTTTTAAGGCAATAGTTATTTTTTTCTAATTAAATAATACACATATTTTATTTATTTCAATTGCCATTCGCTAGGGACTTTGAAGTGTTCTTGTTGGGACGACGACGGAGTTGTGAGAACAACAATTTTTTTTAATTCAGATATTAAATCTCATAATTGCATTGGTATGGTGTCATAACCCAAGCACGTTGGAACAACCGCTTCTCTGTTCACCAGAGCCACTTGGTTCACCACGCCTGTCACCATACAACCACCGCCATACAACCACCGCCTCACCGCCATACATCCACCCACATGATTTTTTACTATCGATTTTGAATCCCATTAATTTTTCCATTAATACATTAAATTTTAATTTAACAATATTTCAAACACCAATGACAAAGATTTCGATGATAGCACATTAATACATAGTAATACATTAACAAATTCATATGACCGCTTTGCATGGCTGCACCACCCTTTCACCGTCTTTTGATTTCATCCCACCTTTCGATTTCACCGTACAAATATTTTGAGTTGCCGAATTTTTATATCTTCTTCTTCATTGCTTGTTTCCTATAAAGCTTATTCTCAGTTGGTTCAATAACTATCAGCATCTAAGAAGAGTTGAATAAGAACCAGTTTACCCATCAATACAGAAGGCAGAGGCTAAGGGGTCCAGGGAAATCAAAAAGGAGAGAACAAAGGAAAGAAAGCGCGTTATCGATCCATTACCTGTTTACCCAAAAGTAATCAATTGTGGTGCTTGCAATTCGAATAGATGGTAGTAATGTCATCAATATGGATTTACAGGATGATGATACGAATCTAACCAGATGCTCACTCATTTATGTGTTCTCTATCCATCTCTGTAAAAATATTTTGTATCTATCGATAGCTAGTCCCACAACATCCCCAACGGAGGATTAGCAGCACAAGAAGAAAGCAAAAAAGGTCATGCAGGATATGCAGACAAGCAAAATGGATAGCAATATTCAATGGTAACATTAAAATTATTATAGCATCTAAGCTCTATAGGGGCTTCACTCAATAAACAACTATCATAGCACATTCGTTCGTGGCATATGAAACAATACCCCTAATTTCACTAAATATTGGAAAATACCTTCCAAAATCGTTTTTTTTTTACCCCCTCCCAATATGCCTTCCCAATTTAAAAAACCCCTATTTTCACTAGATATTGTATGTATCAATTTTTTCATTAACATTTTTTATACCCCTTTATATTTCTACCTATTATATTGATATGATACCCCTCTTATGACCTCACATGCATTCTACAATGCACCTTGCTTCTTTCGATGTATATCACGGATGCACATTACTTCACCCACAATGCAATTACTCATCCACATATCATTATGATTTGCAACATCTAATGGTCTAATGAATAGATAGGAGATCACTTCTTGTATGTCACTAGAGCCAATGCACATAGTAAAACAGTTAGATTGCATGTTGCAGTTCCCCAATCGCTAACTAAGCGTGTTGTGGGCTAGGTATCCAAGCCCCTAGGGCCTGTAACAAGCTCTAGGAGGATGACTAAACCTCCCAAGGCCCATAATAGGCACGAGTGGTTGAGTATTCAAGCCCCCAAGGCCTATCGAGGGCCTATAACAGGATCTGGAGGCTTAGAGCCTCCCAAGGCTATTGGTAACAACTGGCTGAATGCTATTGGTAACAATTGGCTGCCAATGACCACTGTCTCTCAACTATGATTGACTGGAAACCCACTTCACCATGAAACCCCTGGCCTCAAGCATGCCTCAAGACGTGATTTCCCTGCGTATTGGTAAGCCCGAGCCTTGCCTCAACCCGATTTCTCATCTGGCCATGATACCGCCATCTCCATTTGGCGGATATTTGTTAGCCCGCCCATATAAAAAAGACCCCAAAGTATTTTTGTATTGTTACATTAAATAAAAAAACCCTTTACCCCTTAATATATAAGCAATATAATTTTTAGGTTTTCATGAATATTTAATACCGCAATATGAATGAACGTGATATTATATTGCCTTCCAGTGAAGCTCCCGTGCTAAGCTCCAAATACAGATCAGAGCAAGCAAATATAATTGCACTTACATTTGTTATCTAAGATGAAGGCCAAGCAACATTTTCTAATGGAGCAAGAAGATTGAGGCTTACACGTTGTTCATCTGCTTTCAACTGCTTTTCATTTTATTTCTATGCTTACTGCAATGGACATCGCCATTGATATGCATATGGTACTAAGGTTGTCAATAGAAAATACCTTCAAATACCTATACTATGGAAGATGTTAGATCTATAAGCCTGTGCACTAACTTGAAATGCTTCAATCACGCACTTCCCTCCTTGCATCTCACTGTTGCAATGGCCTCCCAGGTCGCGTCATGTCCTTGTGAGGCTTCTTGTTCACATAATTGCAGCTACTGTTCATCGATTGTTGTTGTGGCTGCAGTAGCAGTGAATATTCCTCCTTTGTTGGTGGATCTATGCATTTCTTCCTTTTCTTTGCAGGGAAAAGAGTAGGCACGGTAATGGGCTTGCTCTCAGGTTGGCCATCAAGGAGCCCTATTTGAAACACGCAGCTAACTATTGCCAGTTTGAGAGAAAGACAATTACTGTCTGCAAGTATGAAAAAATGTCCACTTTCTGCAAGTTTTAGAAAACATCCAGTTTAGCGTTGGGAAAGGCTACTCCTCGAGGTACATTAGCTATGCTCATTTCTCATTGAAACAAAGTTCTTAATACAAAACATGATATGAAATCTGAAAGACGTTGTATTCTACAAACATAAGTTCTTATATGCATTTCCTTGTTCTGAAATCAATTATGCATATATAGAATTTATAAAATAATATGCAACTGATTGAAGCTAATTTCAATCTCAAGCTTTCCAAATTTGAAGTGTATAGTAAATCTGGGTTTGAATGCATGTATAAAAAACTCGATGAGCTCAAGGACTATCGATGAATCAATGGGAAAAATTGTGCATAATCTAAAACTTCCATATTAAATTAATGGGATAAGATTTCAAAAAATGCTAAGAGCCGCTCAAGAAAGATGCAACCAAGTTTTATCCCTATATGTTGCAATGGCCATTGTGAGAGATACTTACCACCAATACTTTTTACAACATCTTTTAATATTCCCACAAGATACTGGTGAAGAAATAGCAAGCTGATACTTTTCTATACTTTACCTCGCCTCTTTTCTAGTCCCTTCTTGGTATCCATGTTCTTCTAAACAGAAAAAGAAGAAACACATCTTCCAAGTGATTGAACAAAATCTGACTTGGTCCAATATGGCCAATTTATCATGACATATGTTTTTTTTTCTTCTGATGGTTGATAGCAGAAGGTAATCTTGCTACATATTGTTGCATTCTTTGCCTCTGACTTCTATCATCTCCATCTAAAATTTGCAAAGATTGATGCATAGGAATTTCACGTTTATTAGATTCTCTGTCTCCACTTGCTATTCAACTCTTCCACTTGCAAACGCTTCTGTATTTTCTAAATTCTTTCCCCCCTGGAACTCCTTGTTTGAAAGGCGACCCTTTGGAGAGCATTTGGACTGATTTAAGACAATATTCCACCAAAGAACCCTGACAAGTGCCATAACAGTTCTATATCTCCTCTAGCGCGATGTCTTTTGCTGAGATTACATCTATTGTGCTTTCTCCCATTCTAGGTAAACCTGAAACTGTGTGCATGGTCTCCTGAGGCCACAAGGGCTCGTTCCTAGGCCATAATTTCATGTTGTATGTTCAAATGCTTCATTTCTCACCTTTTCCAAGCCTCAGATTGCAAGTCAAATCAACCCCACAATCTACTGCTTAACATTCTAACCAAACTTTTCCTTATCACTCTACATGCATAGGTTTGTGATACATGCGTGTTGCCACAGGTCATTTGAAAGAGGGTGTCAAATTCATGCATGCTTTTATCAATGTATCTAGATGCTAAGTAAAGGCATCTCAAATTCATGCATGTTTTTATCAATGTATCTGGATGCTAAGTAAAGGTCTTGTCGTAACTTAGTGATTCATGTCAGTGCTATGGAATCTTTGAAAGGTAAGGGTAATGGTTATTGTAACTTGTCATATCCTCATCTTTCCATTCCATTTAATGCCAACAACTTCACATTATTTATATAATAGTTTATTCAACCTATCATTCCATTTAATGCTAAGAACTTCACGGTATTTTATATGACAATTTTTTCATTAAAATTATTATTAGTTCCTATGATTTTGTTCATTGTACCAGGTTACTCACACATAGATATGTCTGGCTATAGGCAATACTTTCTTTACATTTAAGATCGATTAAAAAATACAATTCTTAAAAACAATGTAAACCTATTTCAATCCATGTTTAAAATTTAATATTCATTTTATTAAACAAAAACAAAAAATTATAAACTTCCAATAATATATTAATTTTAAGTTTAAATATACATATCAATAATTATTTTGACTTTCATATGCACCATTCACAATTTCAATATGTTATGTACATTAATTGTCAATGGTTACATGGATGATAATAATTGCACTTGCCTTCACATGCATCAAATCCAAAAGCATATATATTAAAAATTATGAGTGTCATGTGCATTGCATTATTACTTTATTAACATTACAGTTTATTAAATTCAGTTTTTTTTAAATGTAAAGGGAACTGTTGCGTAATCAATTATTAAGGGACCTGTTGCTTTGCTATGACCCAACTGTAAACATAAAAAAAAACATAAAACTAACATTATGAACATAGAAAACTATTTCTTAGAATTAACAAAGCTTCAAACATCACAGTCATTCTATGTTAGTTCAAATATTCCCTTCTTGCTATTTGCACAGACTTTACTACCCTTTAAAATAAAATAAAATAAAATAAAAATGAAATGAAATGAAATGAATCCAATGTAAAGAGGGAGTTCACTCAAATAAAAATCGTGTAACCTTGAGTTCCATGATGGTGGCCACCAAACCCATGCAAGGGAGGATGTATCCCTAGAATTCTCACTTATCAAGGGATGGAGACAACGGCCATGCAATCACAAAATGATACATGTATGATATTTACATAATAATTTAATATTATATAAAATCATTGTTGTATTTTCAATTAGGCAATCATTTATTCGTTCCATGTTAACATTTTACCAACCATACGGATAATAAGAGCATGGTTTAAACATTAGTATAATATTATGAGAAAATAATTCTTATGAAAAATCTAAAAATCATTATTTCGCCTATCTACGTTCTACTCTAAATCTAAAAAAATCGATTACTTTTATCCTGAAGCAAAACCATGAACGGTTTGCACAAGAATTATTAACTCACACGATTATATTAATATTTAAATGATGTTCTTATCCATATGGTTGGTAAAATGTCAACATTGCTTTATTTAATGGGACACTAAATCATTGTTTTACTTGAAAACGTAACTATTATAATATTATAATTCCGTACATAAACGACTTACGTTATGCATGTCGTTAACGAATCAAGCAATTAATTATTTATGGAAGAGATTAATATAATCCTGTTTACTTGTTACTTAATCCTTGGTTACTTAATCAGTCAATGATTTGATAAATGTAGTATGAAGGAGATGTTGTAATGAGAAATTTGTGTTAAAAAATAAAAATAAAATGATGTTATTTAAAAAAAAGAATAGATTGATTTTATTTTAAATTTAAATATATTAAACATTAATTTAAAAAGATCTTGAAGCGTTTTGTAATTTTTTTCTTAATATATAAACCAACATAAATCTATTTTAAACCAAGAGATTTATGATGAAAAGATGATGAATCATTTGTTTGTTCATTGTCTCATAACTCAATAGCTATGGTGCTACCTAGCCACCCATTGGGGCATTGATTTTCACTAAAACTTGACCACATTAGTTTTAAATTTGGAGCATTGGTTCTATGTCAAGTGGAAAAACTCCACTTATCCTCTCTTATTTATATGGAGCTTGTGGAAATACCCAAATCTACTTCTCTTCGAGAATCATGGCTACAATTATGCTCGGGCATGTACATTCATTAGGATGTATAGGATGTATTCATTAGGAAGTCTCTTACTTATTCGAGAGAAAGGGCGACTATTTGCGGAGTCAAGAGTGTTAGGGATTTTGTGGGGCATGTTGCTTTCTTGTTACACCATAGTTACATGGATAGGTGTTTAGATATTATCTGATATTTTGAACTTCCTTGAATGAATCAACAAGATTAACCTGAGTGTAACAAGTGTAGAGTGGGAATTCATTTCATGGTTGTCGTATTCTTGTTATGCTCAAATGCTTCTTGATTAAGATTTAAATAAGCTTGAGTTAAGCAATGGTTAAGAAAAATGGTATGTTTATTAAATAGTATTTGTTTTTATGTTTATGTTAGTTTAATATTTATATTAATTAGTTTAATGTTTAACTTGTGTTTAACAACCAATCATCTCCACAAAACTAAGTAGTTCATTGATTGGGTTATTGGCAAGTGTCAACTGGCGTTGTGGAAATTACGGATTACTTCCTTATTACAACCGTTCTCCTTTAACTGCCAGCATGTTTCCTTGTTTTTTGAAGACGAGGGACATATCAAGATCTATTAATTGCTACTCCTTTTAACTGTTTGGGACTATTTCTGATTTGAGAAGATTGGTATACTATCCATCAGATAGGTAATTACTTGTAAGTTTCTTTGATTCAATCCATGAATAGCAAAAGATTTTTTTTAGTTAAGAATCTATGAAGCACCTAGAAGGATCCAATTTCTTGAGGTGTAAATTTTTTTATCTAACTTTTTTACATGCTCCTAAAAAATTATCTAATTTTTTTACATGTTCATAAAAAATTACACATATTGTTTTAGGTTTAAAATGAATCTATGTTGGTTGTAAATTTTTTTATTTTATAAATCTACATAGATTTTTTTAATTGCTTTTCATTTAGTTTTATTTTTTATTTTATAAATAAACATGAAATTTTTTAATTACTTTTTATTTTTTCAATGTAACATTAAGTACTTGATCCATCTAAATTTAAAATAAATATATATTAATATTATTAGATAATACTGATGATGCATTCCCCCTCGTAATGTTTTGCTCTTCATGTTTATTTGTAATTTAATATTTATTGAAAAAGAAACATGCCGATCACGTGCAAACAACAAAATGAAAACGGTCTGCGTTCATCGTCTTTGGAAGCGTGCTTCTACCACTCACCCAATAACTTATAAAATCAAGATTTTATCTCCTACACGTATTGTACATACAGAACCCATAAATACATCCTCTGCTCGATCCAATGTCCTATTCACTTTAAGCTTTTCTCCGCCTGTTTTAATCACCTGCTGTATATGCTATTGGCTCTGCCTGTTGCTGTATTATTATTATTATACTCCCAAACTTCAGATCTGAGACCTTCCCTGCCGCTGAGTTGGGTATATGGTGCCATCTCCAATGCAAATCGATTCATCGCAGGCATCAACGGAGCAGTAATGGAGTCAGAAACAGCAACAGTGGCAGCTTTTTCAGTTTTTGCAGCAGACAGAGTGGTCTTCAAGCCAAGATCTGAAACGTTTGCCCCTGGTTTTTTCTCTTTAACAGACTTGCAGTCAAATCAGATGGGTGTTTCTCATTCAAATCAAATTGACCTTCACAAAAACTCAGTAATCCCAAACCATCCTGCACAATTTAGCAGAGAATTATATGATATGGAAAGTATACAATATAGCAACACGCCACCTTCTGCAAATCTGAATGCTCCTGGGACTAAAACTGGATTGCCCAAGAAGAATTCAATGCCTGTGTCGCTGGACAAGGGATGCCCAACTCAGGATTCATTGCTTTCTCCTGGGGGCAATGGCGAGGCCATTTCACACTTTTGGAGCAATTCGGCCTCTGATGAAGCAGAGGAGCGGCCTTTGATAGACGATAGGAAGCAGAGAAGAATGTTGTCTAATAGAGAATCTGCCAGGAGGTCTCGGCTCCGGAAACAACAGCACTTGGACGAGCTGAGAGCTCACGTGGTTCATCTAACAGCAGAGAACGGGGAGATATTGAAGAAATTCAATATTACTTCACAGCATTATGCTCATATAACAGAAGAGAATTGCCTGTTGAGATCAGAGGAATTGGAGCTGAGTCACAGGCTCCAGAGATTACAACACACATTAAATGCTCAATTTCATGGTGTCTTTGAAACTATGGGTGGTGAAGCTAGGAATTGCAGTGCTAAGCATCTGAGTTTAGCATATGGCACTATTTCTCCCTCGGTTTCACCCGATCTCTGGTTTTGAAACCAAATTCACATTGTGAAATATGAGTAGTATTTTCAACCAGCCAATTTACATTGTGAAATATTTTTTTTAGATTGATAGGTGTTTATATTTTAGAATATGTTTTTCTTAGATTGTAGAAAAAAAGAGACAAATGTACTGTTTAGATTGACTTTTTTGATAGCCAAAAAATATAAAAACTAACTGGTAGCTATGTATCTATGTATAGATAACTGGTAACTAATGATTTGTATAACACTTAACTTGTGACCTATCGGTGTTCATCCACATCCCCGATGAGTCACTTTATATCTGCATATGTTAATAACAACTAATAATAACTCTTCTCATTATTAATTTAACAACTGAACCATCTTCTAAAAATAATATCAAAACAACACCCTCAAATACTCCATTGACACCTAAATTATGCAATTTTCAGTAACTAATATTTGTGATTCTAAGATTTTTTTAAAGATTTCCACTCGGAATACAAACAAAATAAGACTGAAAATATGCAAACAAAAATCTCATAAAACTTTTTCATAAATTCTAGAAAATCTAAATTTGTCCAATAAAAACTTGGCCATAAGGTTATTATCTTTGATTTTATATTTTTGAATATTACATATTAATTACCAAGATTTTGAAGATTTCAAATGGATACTTTTATAACACCTGTTTAACTATATAAATCCCATATATATTGAAAATTGAAAAAGTTAGGATTAACCCAAATTATATTAATTCAATCTAAGTCTCATAGGCTAGAAGATTTGAATTTGAGATATTGAAGTAATGGTTTCATCATATAGTTACCCCTTCGCAACTCGTCATGATTTGCCTATAGATTCAAAGAGACAATAGAACATCCCCTTAGTAGAGATGACAACAAAGATTTTTCGTTCTTTTCCATATTTCTCCCTTTCTATTTGAGTTTCTTTTTCTTATAGCGATGAGATATTTGGTTCATGGATCTCTCTAGGGTTCATTAAATTTTAATGGGGTGAACCTCATATTCTTATATGGAAAAGAATTATCATCATTTTAAAAAACATGATGGTCTTGATACTGATAGTGCTCTAAGAGCCTCAAGAGTAGTTTTCTTTTTCCTTTTTGATTTTTTTTTCTTCTCCTTCACTTCAACAATTAATAGAAAATAATTCCTTTAGAAAATGTATTAATTGAAATTTGGTCATGTACACTCTTAATCTCGCCATATTCCATCATCCTCACATTCCCTAATGGAAAGGATAGTTATATGTAATATATTTCAAGTTAAAATGAAAAATGAAATATTATATTTAATGAGCAATTTGTGGTTTCATACTTGTTTGAAAAGTATTTAAGTTCATCGAATAAGAAAGAGAGATATGCTTTATCACATTAAGTAAGTTGATTTTATATCTACAAACTATGATCCGAGCATGTGAAATTTTCAATTACTAGGAACTAGATTCATAAGACAATTTCACCGTGGAATATTTTAGACAATAAGAGAAGAAGAATAGAGAGGATAAATTATGGAAAACACTCTGTATCTTATTCATTGATATTGTAACAATATATAACACATACTCCATGGAAAAAATCAAATTGCTTTGAGGAAATATGGAAAGAGCAAAAAGAAAGGATTAGAAAAAGACAAAAAACCCCCTAGGTGGCAAAAGCAGTTTCCAAAACTGTGCTAGAGGCTCACGAATTTGGCAAGTATGGTATGGCAGCTCATGAGTGAGGTAAATAGGATGTATTGATGGCTTTAGAAGGTTAGATATGATGTGGAGGTTGAAATGGTCAAGTGGCAAAAGGTTCCAAGTTAACTAGCTTTATCTTTTCCACTAGAAAGTAGAAAAAGCAGGACAAAGCTAACTAAAACTGGATAGTGTCTTTCTAATTCAGGAATAGAATAAAATCCAATTTTCCAACACTTAGCCATTTTTCAGAATTTCTCCAAAGTTTATTCTGAACTCCTGTTTTGGCATACCTGTAACTTTGTCATAAAGCACTCTTTTGAAGAAATGAGACCATGGTTAGATAGCCCTTTCAACAAGCTACAACCTAGCAGGAAGGAGCAAGAATTTTCCTTAACGCATAAATTATGGAGGGCATTTGACTGATCAGGCCACTTAGGCAGTTTTACTCCATCTGTTGCAAAACAACCTAAAACCTTGTTTTGGTAGACTTATAACTTCCTCCTCGGACACTCTCAAGACAAAATGAGACCATGTTCAGGTAGACACATCAACAAGCTTCATCCTGGTTCTTCCTAATTAAGATTCAATCTAACTGTTTCTTCGTGCATGTTACTATCTTTGTGTTTTTGTAGGGTTTTACTGAATTTGGGGATCATATGGACATGACACATGTAACCCTTTTGGTAGTTATGGTGGAGTTTTAATAGCCTCTGCTTATATTCTTCATGTGATCATCCAAATTGGCATTATGCCTTAGACATCGATAAGAACAACAACCCTATGATGAATCATTTCAACCATATAATTAACAATTAAGATTCAATATTGCGCCAAGCCAAATATAGTAGTTCTACCTTGTTTAATGGACTAACTTGTGGCACTCCATCACCAGATCCATTGGCAGTATGCCCAAAATTTTTGATAAAACTAACACAATATCATCGCCAACTAAAACAACTAACACTTAAGCTCTCAATGATTCATATGACCATCGAGTCAACTGATATATAAAAAATATTTATCCAACGACCGTTGATTAAGCCCTCGATCACTCCATATGACCATCATGTCA